>CM053266.1:32297757-37363866 GCA_028583415.1 Protea cynaroides | reverse complement strand
TATGTCATAGGGTATTAGGGGAAGTGTACATGGTGTGTGACTGTAAGCTTTGCTAGCAAACCTTTGCTTTATCACTATGGGCATATGGAGGGATGTTGGGGTAAAACCTTGGATACAAACCTTTGATGACATCTAGGATTGGTTAGTCACGAACCCAGTTTGTAAGCCCTCGCCAGTAGAGGCATACGTACTGGTATGGGGTAGGGTATTAGGGGGTTCTAGTAGTGTGTGATCCGAGAACTCTAGCTCTATCTCTATTCCATAGTGGGTAATGTGGGGTGACAACAATGTGTGATCCGTTGGGAGTGCTCACACTTTCGTGCATGGAGGTGTAGTGGCTGCCTATCTTTACCATAGCACATTTGCAAACTTATACCAGACCAAAGATATAAATATGACTGCATGCATATGTTTGTGTATTGTTTTATTTACTCACTGAGGTGTGTTGTGTGTTCACCCCTTGACGTTGAATAGTTTTAGTTAATGATGTAGGTACTACAGTGGAGGATTACATGAATGCGTCATCGTATGGACATGTGACGGCTATGGATGTGCAAACTGTGGAAGATGAGCATGATCCCTCATACGAGTGTTTCCAGTGTGTTTATTTTTAGATTTAATTTTCTATTTTGGCTATGAAACTTGTAATAGATATTTATTTATGTTTTGGTTGTTTGGAGATAACTGGATTAATATTTATTTATCATGTTAGACACTCAATTCATTATTAATAAAAAGTTTTACTATTTATTTTATTATCTATAATTTTGTGGAATGTGTATGGTTTGGATTGTTGGCACAATCTTACGAGATCCTGGCTTGAACCATTGGTTCTTATGACGGTTCATCACACTTCGGGTCAGTCCAGGTTTGGGGTGTGACTATAAGAGGAGTATCTGAAGCTATAAGAATTGGATTTGAAAACCTATGGATGGAATGGGATTCATCTTCAGTAGTAAAGTGTCCCCAAAAATCAGAACCACCTTGGTATCTTTCATATCACTGGCATAATTTAATGGAGAAAATATCTTGTAAGAAATTCAGGATTACATATTGTATTCAGGAGATCAATGTTGTGGCTGACATCTTAGCCAAAAGAGGAGCAACAGAGTTAGAGAATTTGATATGGGACACATGTCCAGCTTAAATAGCAAGGGATATAGTATAGGATGCATTTGAGGGTCCTAGATTTCGCTTTATTATATAATTTCTATTTTTAATCAAAGATAGAGCTCTAGTAATGGCAATGCTGAAGGTGGAGCTTTTACTATCTTTGATTCTTTTGTACTTCTTTATTTTTCTATTATTAATACACTTTGCTGAACTTTATAAAAAAATATAGAAAATGTGGTAATGAGATGATACATGAAATGAAAGGTAGGGTTTCTTGTCACACCTACTCCTCTTTCAAAAGAGAATGGAGTTGGATAAAGGAGTTAATAGGTTCTTCAAGTTGTGATTTGACTATTAAGTTAGCTTTTTATGCCACTATTTATCACATTTGATGGGAAAGAAACAAGCGAAGATGGATTTCATCTTTTCATACATGGGACCAAGTTTTGAGCTCAATAGGTTTTATTATCTTGCAAGATAAATCATTTGCAATAATCTAACTCAGATTGCTAGAAAACTATTAGCTGATGATTTGTAGTGATTTGATCAACACAAATTGAAGTCGCACAGGATTTCCATTTGTGTCGATCAAATCGCTACAAATCATCAGCTGATTAGTTGGTAATCCTTTCAAAGAGAAACAAGAAAAACTCATTTATGTGACTTGAAGATAACCTATTCAAATCAAATACAAGAGATAAGCATTTAAACCTATGAGATAATGACTTCTAACTAAATTAAATTTTCAAGAAGAAGTATAAGAGATTGATTCTCATGTGGGAAATGCTCCATCTACCCAACATATAAAGAGTCTAGATGTAAGACCCACACTCGGAATCCATTACTAACTCGGATTCCTCTTGTGCCAGGTCTTAACATGATGACTAATGGAGCATCTAACATGGACCCGATGGTGGTATCTGAACCATATATAAGCTTCATTACTCAAAACTAGTAAGGTTAGGAGTCATGGTGGACCATAGATGGTCTTCATATGCATCCCAAAGCATCTGGGCCAACTGACTGACTTAAAAGCCATATTTTGGCCTAACCGGATGCTCTACCAGATGGTGCATCCCCCGGTTAAGTCCGATTAAGAGACGCTCTCTCTCTCCATGAATTCTATAAAAGGAGGACTCAACCCTCCTTATTTCTCTCTTGGAATTTTTGGAGAGTGAGTGGGAGAAGAAGAGAGGAAGTTGGAGCTCAAACCCAAAGTTGGATCACATTGGAGGTAAGTTCATCCTCCTCCCTCTCTTTGGTTGTGGAATGAATGCAAAGACCTTGGTGGTTGATCACCATTAATGGTCTCCATTAATGGAGACTAACCTTAACCTAGAATGTTCGATTTTCTCACCCACTCCATATATGCAGTTTAATGGAATTCTCAATGGCTCTCTTGAGTTAGATTAATGGTGGGAATATGATTCCCACCAACTATATTGAAGGCCATGAAGTGGAGGAATCAAATCTCCAAATGGAGACCAAGTTTCTTTAGTAACCTAGTTTTTGGGAACGAACTAGAGGCATCAATCGGAGGTTTGGTTTTGACCTTGCCACTGGGTAACTAAAACCCAGCCTCCACCAAGGCAAATGCCTTGGTTGAGTGACCAATCCTATCGGAGGACCCTCCAGAAGGCTTGACCCTCTGGGTGACCTTCCCCTTGTTCCTCGGGGTCTGATTGATCTGGACCTTTAGATAGGCTTAGTATTAAGCAGAGGCAGTGTCGCATGATACATCACCTAGCAAAGCCTCCGGATAACCTTCTAGAACTCCACTATTATGATAGAGTGTTAAACCGGATGGTCTGCCAGATGCTTGACCATCCGATTGTACCCTCCGGTTCTGGTTACTTAGAAAATATTCTATGTGTTAAATGGATGGTAATTCTGGAGGGTGTACGAACATGTTATATTCTTCGGTTCTAGTTTAATTGGCCAATTGCCTAATTAGGAATAATGAGACCAATCGTTGGGTTTTCAACTTGTCTTGGGACCCGTGTATGGACATGTAAGGTTTGTCCATACTGGTTGAAAGCTATTCAACCAATTAATGAATCATTATCTATTTTAATAGGTATTGGACACAGATATAGTGGAAGCTTTCTATCAAGCTTCGTATACTGCTACACTAGTAGTGCAATTAGGTGAGGGGTCTAGTTTGTAGACTTAGGACATTCTTCACATGTCTACTTCATGCTTAGAAACATGCTTAGGTTGAATTGATTTACATGCATTCATTACTTGAATATGTATGAGCATTCATTGCATTATAATAACTATGATTATTGTATGTGTAATGTTTGGGTATGATAGATGTGTGGTGTGTTGGAGCACAATACACAGGCCATGTTGATGATGCTATACCCTAGCGGGGGTACGGTGATCCATGGGAGTGGAGCTGGGGATCTCCCTGGGGCATAACCTTTATATTTAAAGTGTATATGTATGACCATGTATGATGGTTCGGGTGATGTGTATAGGCACATGGATCATGTTGGATTGAATTGCATACTAGAGGGGGCACGGTGATCCATGGTAGTAGAGCCAGAGATCTCTTCTGGTGGGCATCGTATTGGTTTTATTGACGTTTTAGCAGGGGCACCGTGATCGATTGGAGTGGAGCCGATGATCTCAACTGGCAGACAACCATGATTAATAAAATATACATAATAGACATAGGTGGCATCATTACCATGTTTCCTACACCCTTCCAATAGGGGTCAAAATACTGGCATAGGCTCATACATCCAAAGGTTTGGAGACCCGAGGGAAGAGTCGATTGGCTTAGGGTCATTGATGTGGGATGGAGTCTATGATGGGAGGTGATGATCCTGAAAAGGGCTTGCGGGGCTATTTTCATGACCTGAATGGGGGTTTGCTTATTGTGAGGACAAATGTCCACCCACGCTGATGGACGGTAATGATATGGAATCGCTACCTATTAAGGTCTAGGACCTAAAATATAGTCTCTTCATAAGAAAATATTTCTATTGACTCATTGACCCAATATATAGGCTTTGGTCTATCAGAGAATGGGTAAGCATTCAAGGTATAGTTTGGGAATGTGTGGAAGGTGTTAGGCACCCAAAACTATCCGATCTAAAAATCGGCCTCCTATATGATTCTACTTTTCTTAGACTCTATGGTTTTGACTGTTCATGGTCAATGGATGATGATTAGGGCTCATGGGGGATCCTATGCCAAGTGTCTAAGTTCTTTTAACCTAGGTTCAGCCAAACATGTTTTCAAAGTAAATAAACAAACAAAATAATATACAATGTACTAAACCGAAGATGATTCGATGATGGACTGAATCTGAGACATTCCAAATATGTCAAATTCCCTATGTATTCTAATCCTGGAAATCAAGTCCATAACGTAGTTCGAACGGAATGTGATTAAGGTTTATGGATGTGGTTTATGGTTAAGCTTCATTAGATTCAATTGTTCAAGTTGAGATTTAAGCTTGATGATGATTGAGATTGAATCTAGATATAGCCTATGTGGATTGAAATGAATAGGATATGGATATGGAGGACCTAAGGATACTAAGATGCAGTACCGTACTTAGAGAGGTCCTCCAAGTTGCCTATGTATTTCAGAGGTCTTGAAAATCAGGTACAACGTAGTTTGTTGTTTGATGGGTTGTAGATAGATAGATTAATATGGATATGGGCAACCTAAAGAAGACTAAAGTATGTACAACCCAAGTGGATCAAAGGTACGACTTTGAGACCTAAGTTTGTATAGTCCGAGTGGACCATAGGTATGGGATAGGAATTTAAGGGTGTATAATCCGAGAGAACCATAGGTACGGGATAGGAATCTAAGGGGTGTACAGTCCGAGTGAACCACAGGTACAGATTCAAGTTAACCTAAAGGGTGTACAATCCAAGTGAACTATAGGTATATAGATTCGAGTGAACCTAAAGAGTGTACAGTTCGAGTGAACCACATGTACAGATTCGAGAGAACCTAAAGGGTGTATAGTTCGAGTGAACCATAGGTACATGATAGGAATCTAAAGGGTATGTAGTTCAAATGAACCAAAGGTAAATATTCGAGTGAACCTAAGGAGTATACAGTTCGAGTGAACCACAGGTACAGATTTGAGAGAACCTAAAGAGTACAATTTGAGTGAACCAAAGGTACAAGATAGGAATCTAAAAGGTGTACAGTTCGAGTGAACCAATGGTACAGATTCGAGTGAACCTAAGGAGTGTACAGTTCGAGTGAACCACATGTATAGCTTTGAGAGAACCTAAAGAGTATACAATTCGAGTGAACCAAAGATATATGATAGGAATCTAAAGGGTGTACAGTTCGAGTGAACCAAAGGTACATATTCAAGTGAACCTAAGGAGTGTACAGTTCGAGTGAACCATAGGTACAAATTTGAGATAACCTAAAGAGTGTACAATTCTAGTAAACCAAAGGTACAGGATAGGAATCTAAAGGGTGTACAGTTCGAGTGAACCAAAGGTACAGATTCAAGTGAACCTAGGGAGTATATAGTTCGAGTGAACCACAGGTACAGATTTGAGAGAACCTAAAGAGTGTACAGTTCGAGTGAACCAAAGGTACAGGATATGAATCTAAAGGGTGTACAGTTCGAGTGAACCACAAGTATAGGATAGGTGCATACAGTCCGAGAGAACCACAAATACAACTTAGAATAGAGGTTGTGGAATTACTTGTCTCACTCATTTGGATAGGACAGTAACAAAGGAGGACTTCCACGAGAGGACGTGCGAGTGGGGCACATACATCTTCGAGTAGACGCAATTGTCTAGTTAATTTACTTTCCTCTATGAGACAATTAGTGGCCATGAGCCCAGGAATATGTGTTTATATTGGAGTTATGGTTTGTCGTTTATTATTTATGTTTTAATGAGATAATGTAAACATTTTTTATGGGAAAATTACACGTACTACCCCTGTAGTTAGGACTAATATCACCTACCACCTAGTCGTTTCAGACAATTACACCCACTCCCATTTAACTGACAGTAAAAATCCCAAAAATTTAAGACATTTATACCCTTATAGTTATATCCTTCAAGATCATATTTACGAGTAAGCTTTGAACTTCTTATTTTTACAGCATCTAAAAAGCCCCCGGTGAGAAAACCTCCGCACAATATAGGTTCTCGTCGATTATATTTTAGGGGCATTACTGCATTCAGATCTGGAAACCTCTTTGATTTTGGCGATATCATTTACTTTGATTAGTTTCAGTTATAATAAACATTAATTTTTGTTTTTTGTTTTCTTATTTAATTCTAGTTTCAATTCTAATTTTAAAAAAACCCTGAAGTTCCTATCAATTATGAATTCCTACTTGCAGTTAAATTCTTCAAAAATTCATTTTGTATTGGTTTCTAGAACTGAATACAAAATAGTCAATGATTAAATCATCGTGTTAGATCATTAATTCAGCTTCTATCTATGCTCAGTTCTGCCATTAATTTTCATAAATCCTATTTCAAGTATGAATCCTCAAGTCCTTGATTCCTCAAATATCCTGATGACATCTTAGCCGTGGCATCAGTGGATTCAACTTCGGCAACTTCAAACTTGGAAACATAATTTCTAGCTAGGGAGGAGGATCTTGGGCTCTATAGCTGAATCAGGAAGACTGTTGGAGCTTGAAGGTTTCCATTCAACAACAATATTATCTAGATCTTCTGGTTTGAGAGGTTGGATACGAGCATGGGAAAGGAGGAATAGGGAGAAGATGAGAGTAAGAGCAACTAAGTCTCACTTTTGCCATTCGAACAAATGAAGAAAGTCCAGTGGAGATTTTTAGAGATGAGAGAGATGAGAGAGATGAGACAGATGAGGGTATTCTTGTTCATAAATTTTTTAGTCTTAGTTGACATCATTATCTAACGGAAATTTGTTAACAGATTAAGCCTCTATGTTACACGGTTTGGATATTAGGGGTGGTATGTGTTATTGTCAGAAACTAGTAGGTGGTAGGTGTAATTAGTCTGTAGGTGTAATTAGTCTGAACTATGGGGGTAGTGTGTGTAATTTTTATTTTTTTATATATTAATTATCATTACGACCATGGCTTGTTTATAATTGCTTCTACTAACTCTTATTATTCCTGATTTATGGTTTCATGCTTGGATGTGGTTTGGTCTAGTGTTGATGTACATGGCTTTGTAATGGTTCTTGTGATTATACCAAGTTGCTTACAAGCGATCCAGTCACACCTTCGAGATATCAGAAACGGGGTGTGACACATATCCTTCCTCCCATTGCGGTTTTAACATTTTGTATAAATATATATTCTTAATTGGATTTCAAACTTAAGGAATTGTTGTAGATTGGCCAACGATATTGCATAGAATTGATCAATAGATGGACACAAGAATGACTAGGAATGAACATGCTTACAATTGGTTGTGAGATCTAGAGGCAATGAAATGTAATAGCCAAGACCATTGATTGATTGCATTGTAGATATTTATCTATGGATCGACCGGGATAGTTGGCTTGCTATTCCTTTAAACAAATTTTCCTTGGATTTTATTTTATTTTTTTGGAATTTTTTTGAACATATGTAAAGAAACATGACAAAAGGGGAAAAAAGGCTATGAGGCAGTCGAGCTTTTTGGGTAGCAATGATCTCTGAAGCAAACAAAAGAAGCAACAAGAAACTATTTAATCCGGCGATGGACTAGAAAGTTAGTGAACAATAAAGCAAGGAATAAAGATTCTTTAAGCATCTCGAAGATGACATGAAGGCCTTCGAAAGCGGGTGCATTCTAGCTTTGTTTCGCACATCGACTTTAGCCTAGGAAAGCCTCATTCTCCTTCCTCTTTTATTTGATTGTCTTTTTTCTCTTTTATTTTATCGATTGTTGATTTAAAAATATTCCTAGACACAGTTTCATCATCTTGAAGGCTTTGATGCTCTCTTTGCCTGCTCAGGACTTTCTATCTCATAAATACATCATGATCGCCATATGTTACTTCTGTTGGAATGCTAAGGAGGATATTGATCATCTCTTCTTCAGATGCCATTTCTCTCAGCACTATTGATTTTCAATTCTTCATAAAGGTAAGGATTCTTGTCACACACACTCCTCTTTCGAAACAAAATAGAGATGGATAAAGGAGTTCACAGGTTCTTCAAGTTTTGGCTGTTAAGTTAGCTTTTTGTGCCACTGTTTATCACATTTGGTAGGAAATAAACAAGCGTAGATGGACTTCATCTTCATGTACATTGGATTAGGATTTAAGCTTGATAGGTTTTATCTTGCAAGATAAATCATTTGTAGTAATCTGACTTAGATTGCCAAACAACCTTCATGTTGTCTCATCGTGGGATTTAAATATCCTATTATCCTGAGTGAGGTTTTGAGTTTTCTTGTATCGTCTTTTTGAGGATGTTGGATTCCTTTGGGGTTTGGTTCTTTGAATCTCTTGTCTATTCTTTTCATTTTAATATATTATCTAAACAACAACAACAAAGTCTAATCCCAACCAAATGGGGTCGGCTACGAGATTCTTGTCCTACAATCAGCTTTGTTCGATATCATACTTAAAACAAGGCCTAAGTTGTGCATGTCTTTCCTCACCACCTCCATTAGAGTCATCTTAGGCCTGCCTCTAACTCTTTTAAATCTTTTTATATGAATCAAATCACTCCTCTATATAGTATCATCCAACTACCTCTATTGAATATGGTCATACCATCTCAAATGACTTTCTCATAGCTTATCATATATCAACACTACTCATAAATCAGCTCTAATATGATTATTTTGTACTTTATCCTTCCTATTTTTGCCACACATTTATCTCAAAATCCTCATCTCAGCTACACTAAGTTTATTTATATAATGCTTCTTGCTGTCCAATATTTCGCATCATACACCATAGCCAGTCGAACGACTATCCTTTTAATATATTATCTATTCACCAAAAAAAAAAAAAACAATTTTGATTTAAAATATAGAAAAAATTTCATCTACACCCCATCAAAGATTGTTAACATCATCTACACCCATAAGAATGCAGAAACATCATCTAGGTCCAGTTAACTGACGGAAATCACTAAAATTGTTAAAATACAGTTTTACCCTTCATTTTTATATTTTTCCTTTTAATTTTAAAAAACTTAAAAGATTTATTCTAAACAGCCTTCTTCTCCGGCGACGTGAAGATTTTTCCGATAATGTGAGCTTGAGACAAAATCTATGGAAACAACAAAATGTATCCAAAAATTTCAATACCTATTGAGGAGAGATGCGGACTTTGCCCACAAGAACAAGATTACAACCAGAAGAAATAGCACATGAGCGACAAGAGACAACGGACTGTATCCAGCCGTTCGAACAAGAACCAAAAGGTAGTCGTTGTTACTAGCGGCCAAGCCCCTGCACTAGTCCATCGTTTCCACAATACCGCGTCGGCAATTGCAGAACCCATTACTCTAATGACGCAGAAAATGAAGGCGGTTCTTAGCAGGATGTTGAGTCTACTTCCATGCTATTTCGTTTCAGTGGATTTTTGGGAATCTGGGAATAGAGTTTCTCTGTAAAAACTGTAATGACGCAGAAAATGAAGGTGGTTCTTAGCAGGATGTTGTCTATTGGGGCACCGGTTTCCGTCGAGGAGGATGATGTGGAGTTCTCGTTTGCTATGGAGTACGGTGGCCCTCCTGTTTCTTATAATCTTCCACGAGCTGCTCCTATCGATATCAAACGGATTCCAACTCGCTGCAATGGTTGCCCCCGCTCGTTGTCCGATAGAGTGTCCTTACCAGTTGTCCAGCCACTCCTCTCATCAGATCCTCTGAAGAAGATACTGTCCGAAGACCTAACCCGTGGTTCTGAAGCTGACGTTCGGCCGGGTCTTGTAATGGTAGTCTTCGAAATAGAGGAGGTAACCTCTCAAATATCAAAATGGGTATATTGGTCTTTTCAAGCTACAAAAAGGGTATTCTCGTCCGTTAAAAATTCCAATCCACCTGACGTCAGCATCTAACGGGAATCAACTGACGGAGTGGACTTCTTTGATTACCACAGCCAAAGTTAGTGGACCTAGGTGATGTTTCGTCATTCTTGTGGGTGTAGATGATGTTAACGATCTTTGATGGGGTGTAGATGAAATTTTTTCTAAAATATATATTATCTAGTAAAATACCCAATAAATACAAAAGACCGGTTTAACTTAGGGTCTGTTTGATAAAACTTCTGCTTCTGGATTCTATGGATTCTGGCTCCCAGGGAGCCATTTTGGAGTAGAAGTGCGTTTGATAAGTCTAGTTGGATTCTAACTCTCACAGAGTGAACCGGATTCAGAATGGCTCCAGAATCCAAATTTTTGGAATCATAAATACTTGCTCCAAGCTGTTTGATCAACATATTGGGAAAAAAAATTGATTCTCACATGACTCTCACTTGACCACCACCACCACCACTGTCACCACCACTCACCACAACCACCACAACCACCACCACCTGCCACCACCACCGCTGTTGCCATCACCCACCACCCACTTCCACCATCACCACCACCACCGCCACCAACACCACTATTGCCACCACCACCACCACCACTGTAGCCGCCACTGTCACCACCACCATCGCCTCCACCACTACCGCCACCTCTACCACCACCACCACCACCACAACCACCCCCACCACCACCCACCATGGCCATTACCCACCACTACCACAACCACCGCCACCACCACCCACCACCCACCACCACTAGCACGACCACCACCGCCCACCACCGCCACCACCTACCACCACCACTCACTACTACCACAACTATTTTTCTAGACTTCGATTGGAGGGATAAGTGTGTTATCAAACATGTTTCTAATTCAAAGATGCTCTGGAATCCATTTCAGAATTGCGTTATCAAACACGTTTCTACTCCAAAATAATCTTGGAGTAGCCTGGAGTAGAATCCAAATTTGAACCAGAATCCAGAATCCAAAAACAGAAATTTTATCAAACGGGCCCGTAGAGTATCGAGATGCCAAACCACTTCCTAGGTTCGTAATCTAACCTGAGCTTATCTTTAGATCATACTTGATTCAAAATGAAATCAAACATTACCTAATTTAGGTGAGGATTTGTTATTTCTCTTTTACAAAATAAAAAAATAAAAAAAGAAAAGAAAAAGAAAGAAGATATTCTAAAACCTTTATTCCCCTAATAAATTAAAGGTTGAGATTCGTTGTACAGAGAATCCGAACTTGAACAAAAAAATATAATCTCAACACCCACGGGAGAAAATGCCCAATGTAGCCTAAAGGGCAATTCTTTATGACACTAATCTGGTGTCAAATTTCATTGATATCGTGTAACATCGATGCCATCAGATCGGCTTAAAATCCAACCCTTCTCCGACCAAGATACCAATGATACCTCTTATTTATGGCGTTCAAATCGTCTCCTGCGGTCCTGTCGGCTGCCAGGGGCCGGATTTTAGCCGGCCCACCTTCCAATGTATTGACAGGCGGCCAGATTGATCCCAAACCCTTGGATCAGTGGCAGGAGGTTTCTGCCGCAGGAGACGATTTGATTCCTTATTTATGAGGTTCCCAAGATGACCCAATAACGCTCCCAAAAGCACCAGTGTCGATAGGCCATTGACCCGGTGAGGTGACCCGGTGCGGTGTCATAAACGGTATTTCTAAATCCCAGTCATTGATGGCAGCAGTCATTTTCCAATATATATAACGGGAAAAAATGTAGAATATAATTTGAATCACTAAAAGTAAAACAAAATACAACAAATAATTATGTGATCTTCTTCGTATATATAATGGAAAGTGTGTGTCCAAATCCCATTCCTTATTCACCCTCACTCTTCTCTTTCTCTCACTCACATAGTCTCGTATTCTCTTTAATGAATTAGTACAGAAACGGTCTCCCGTGGATAGCAGCAGAATTAGGCGGCGGAGTAGGGAGGAGGCTTGGGCAAGTCCTTGACAATGCCGCAGAGCAAAGAGTTGTCGGGGATGTTGTATTCATCCCTGAGAGAGCGGGCAGGGGAGACGACGCTGAAGTAGAGTTGTTGTCCAAGGTAGAACCTCTCCCACATGGTGGACCTGAGGTTCCAGATGCCTGCATTGTCGAAGGTAAGCATGATGGCGGCCCAGGAATTAGGATAGACCTGGATGGTGCTGCGGCTAACAGCATCAAGTAGGTTGTAGTTCTTCCTCTTCTCTGGGGTCCACCGGCCTGCCTCCACGGCTACGGCAAAGAAGGAGTAGCCGTCCAAATGCCACGTCTGGATGCCCTTCTCATGGTTCTCAAGGATGATCTCGACGTAGTTACGGAAGGTGGTGTTGACAATGCTGGGGGCAACAGTGATCTTAATCGGGTCCACCGCGGCAGCCTCATCCTTGACGAGGTTGTACTCAAACACTTTGTCGGCGACGTTATAGTACTCGGCGAGCTTGGGTGGGGTGGGTGGGTCAACGTGGGAGATACCATTAATGGCGTAGCGAGTCTTGCCGTCAACGGTGGCCACGGTGTTGACAAGCTTGATGGTGCGAGTGATGTTAATAGCACCATAGTGATAGGAACCCTGTGGGTTGGGGCGGGCGGCACTGGCGGTGAGGTTCCAACGGAAGGTACGGAACTGGTTGAGGGACCAGGCCCAACCAACTGGTGCCTCTGGGAGCTCGGGAGAGGCCGGTCCCTTGCTGTTGGTGTAACGGATGAGGCCTGTGCCGGTAAGCATGTACTTAGTGAAGCGAGTGGAAGCCACCATCACGTAGTCCCTGGGCTCTTGGTCAGCCGTCACAAGCACCCCGTAGCATTGCCCAACATGCACGTCTAGGGACTCATACACATTCTGAATTGTGTGGGAGCCCTCTAGCTCAACGAGCTTCATGGGGTGGCCTTGGATCCTGAAGTTAAGGGAGGTCTTTAGACCGACGTTGCAGATCCTGTACTTGTAGGTCTTGTTGGGCTTCATGGTGAAGAGGGGGGCTTCGCTGTCGGCCTTGTTCTTGCCGTTGATGAGGATGCCATTGGGCTGGCCGAGGATACGCCCACTGTCGAGCACCTTCCTGAGGGCAGAGTGGCTCTGGGTGTACCAGTCACCAATCAAGACAGTGTAGTCATCTTCTGGGTCTAGGTAAGGGACGGGGATGAGAAGACGACTGTTGACCCGGAGGCCTCCGAATCCGCCGACAGCCCTGTGCATGGCTGTGCTCGGGAAGTAGAAGTAGCTACCGATCTGGTCCTTCACCTGGAAGTGGTAAGTGAAGTTGGTACCCGGCTGGATGGGGCAGTTGGTGCCGGGCATTCCTTCTTGCCAAGAGTTCTTCCTGTTCTGGACGCCATTCCTATGAAATTGAAATTGATCCATCATCAATCAATTAATCAGATGGTATTCATTATTTGAATGTACTACGTACGTACCCATAGGGCCATATATATATATATATATATATATATATATATATATATATATATAAAAGCATATATACGTACCATGTAAAGAGTAATGGCTCGTCCAGGTTATTGAAGACATTGACGACGATGTTGTTGTTGGAGGTTGAGTTGATGTTGGGACCGGGGAATTCGTTGTTGATCAAAATAGCCTGCTGTGGTACGCCGAGAGGAGAGATGGTGCCATAGCTCACGTTCCAGGTGAAGAAGAAGTAGGGATCCTCGGCCTGGACCACGGCCACTGCCGAGAGGCAACCCAACAACAAAGCAGTACCCAACAACCTCGTCACCTGCGCCATCTCCCTCTTCCAATCCTCCTTTGCTGTTCTAACTACAATCAAGTAGCTGTCCTGCTGCTACGTACCTTATTGGAATGGAAACAAATCAAGAAGAGGTCATGGTGTGGAAGAAAATCGCAATTTATTTTCTTTTTTTGATTTGCAATTGCGAGGAGGAGAGAGATCTTGTATATTATTACTTGTTGAGCACTGGGTACCGTCTCTCACTCAGAACCCTCCCACACCCTTCACATTTTATATCTGTTGGGAACAAACCACGCCCACTCAGAACACCCTGAAATCTCTCGCCTCTTCCTCAAACTCCTTCACTCGTTCTCCTTGCACCGCGCGCTTTCTTTTATTCCATCCAACCATCCAACTATTTTTAACCCACTTTTGACAACTCAAAATGAGACCAAATCCACATATTCCTTCCTACTATTTTTAAACATTCGTTATCGATTCTATTTCTAGCTACATCCTTCAATTTCGCACACCTGATCATCCCCCTTCTGAACGCTTCTGCCTTCTGGCACCTATTTCGGCCACCCCTCTTTTTTTTTTTTTTTTTTTAAATCCATTTTCTGCGAATTATGGCTCTATTTGGTTCGATATAAAATTTCTGTGCGGTTTAGTTTTTAAAGAAAAATATCATTCCCATACAATTTATCTACTTAAATCTTTTTTTCATTTTCGTCATTTTGCATGAAAACAAATAGAGTTATGTGAGACTTGGATCATCTGCACCAAGCAGTCCCTGCATATATATATATATATATATATATATATATATATATATGGAATATAATATAGTATATTATAATATTGTTCTAGTGTTAAATATTATATTATATTATAGGAAAATTTTCATATACACCCCAATAAAGAATTGAAACATCATCTACCTTCAAAAAATTTTAAAAACCTCAATCACATTCAACTAACTGACGGAATTGTTGAAATACAATTTTACCCTTCTTATTAAAAATTGAAATATTAAAGGCATATGTTGAATGACTAATTTAACCTTTGTAATGTTATGTATATTGTGTCTCTCTCTCATATTCAATCTCACCCAAACCCTAATTCGACTCGCCATGCGTTGGTTCCCTCCGAGTTGATTCTCTCTACGGCATCGGTTCCCTCTTCATTGTGGTTGACGGTGGAATCATATCTCCGGCATCTCATCACCCATCACCGGCATCCGAGTTCTGCCACCAGGTCAGTGGATGTGCTACCCTCTATTTCATCCATCTATCATCTTTCTCCCATCTATTTCCTCTGTCCATCTTCTCCCTTTATTTTCTCTATTCTTTGTTCATCGTCTTCTCCCTTTTTTTTTTTGAAATGTCCGTCATCTTCTTCCTTTTTTTTTCCCTCTGTCCGTCATCTTACTAGATAAGTTTGCTCCGCAACCAGGTCAATAAGTTTGATTTGAAATATCTTACTAGATAAGTTTGCTGGTCCCTTCTTTGATTAATTGATTTTAGATGTTAGTCTGAAAGTAGTGGAGGAGGACGACCACTGCAAAGGTGTGCAAATGAAATCATATCAAGGCTAACAAAAAATCGTCCAAATGAAACCGTATCATGACTACCAAAAAAATTGGCACCTGATTTGGCAAGGGATCCAACCCAGAATCATAACCGAGTGGATCTTTCACACCTGATATTGGATCTATTTTTTTGGGTACTATTTTTTGCCGAGGGATCATGACCCAGAATCACAATCCATAATTTTTAGTGGTTTTAGGTACTGTTTTTTTCCGAACTAAAACATCACCACAAACATATACTTTTGGTTCCTATGGTTTTGAAGTCCTTTCTGTATAGACAATAATTAAGTAATATTCAATTTTGATTAATTATACTGTTTACTAATGTATTTGCCAGGTATTTAGAAAATGGATCTAAATTGTGAGAAGTGTGGTGCTATATGTGTCGTATGTGCAACGACCATGGGCAAAAATATTAGGAGAAGGTATTTTAGTTGCCAACATTGTCAACAGTTTGTTATGTGGGTAGAGCATTTGAAACAATGTTTCTGTGGAGCTGGGAATTGCAAAGTGAGAACTGCAAAAACGGTAAGAAATAATGGACGACAATTTTGGTGTTGTCCACATTCCACAGGAGTGAGTGTTAATCTAGTTTCACATTTTATTTGTTGTCGTATTAATGAAATTCGTAATATGAAATGCTTGTATAATTGTCTTACAGGTGGGTAATCATGGATGCGGGATGTTTCAATGGATAGAGGGAACGATGACTGATACTGCAATCGGTGAGGGTACGGGTACCGATACTGTAAATGTGGAGAGAGGAGAATCTTCCCATCAGACAATTGAAAGCTCACAGACCCAAGCAATACGTATGACAAGTGCTCAAAGAACTCCTCCCTCGAATTATTTGAGAGGTTACTTAAGAGGAGTAATTAGAGCTAATGCGCAAAATTCTAAGATGTTTGAAGACATCCTTGATGTCAGAGAGAAATTAGATTTGAACAATCCTCGATGAGAGAGAGAGTTAGTCTATTAGTGATAGTAATAGTGCAAAATTTGTACTCTTGCTTTCTAATGTAAAAATGTGTAGAAATGTTTGTTATTCCTTCTCCCATCTATGAATGCTTTCGTAAGTTCAAAGACAATTAGCATGAACACAGGACCATGAGAATACCAGGAAAGATGACAGTTGTTTATTGCCTAGTTTTTGGACCCTTGTCTCTTCAAATTGATGGTTCATTCCAACCTCTTTTCCTCTCCCAAAAAAGTAAAAAATAAAAAATAGGAAACCTATACAGAGTAGAAAACCCGATTTGCTGTCTTTATAGAGTTTTCACACAAGTTTTTTT
Source organism: Protea cynaroides (assembly GCA_028583415.1). Classification (NCBI taxonomy): domain Eukaryota; kingdom Viridiplantae; phylum Streptophyta; class Magnoliopsida; order Proteales; family Proteaceae; genus Protea; species Protea cynaroides. Next base: position 37,347,185 of record CM053266.1, on the reverse strand, counting down.
CCATTTTTTACCCTCATTTGTCAAGAAAAATCCTCATTTTTTACCCTCATTTTTTTACCCTCATTTTGGAGACAGCTCAAATTATATGGATCGGGCCAGGTTTAACCTTATCCTTACCCTATAGGTTACATCTAAGGAAGTCCACTCCTAGAATTGGTGTCACCCAGAAATGTGAAAGGAAGTCCCCAACTTTCAACCTGTCCAATGGGTCTTGGACTCTTGGTGTTGCCTGTAGGTTACAACTATAGCATCAAGAACATTATTGTCAACAAAAGGTGACTTGGCTGACCAAAGTCATGAATCATTAGAGATAATAGGTACCAAGGGTTTACCCTCTACACCCAACCAATATGCCACCAATCCACCATCATATTAAGCTGAAAAACCATCACAACAGAAAAATCGAACTGAGTAAATTTACAAAACCATTTATAGTAACAAACTTTCAAGTACCAAATGTTCTGTTTAAACCATCAAAGATGCATGAAAAACCATAAAAAAAAGACTACCATCACTATATATCATCCATCACAGAAAAAACCAAACAACCATCATAAAAAGTTCACAAGAAATTACAGTACTTGACATTATCCATTTCCTTGTTTTCAAACTACTTATGCCTTTCTGCCCAATTCTTCCTAAACTTTGCTGCCTTCTCAGCCAATCTTTCCTTTGCTATTGCCTGTATACTTGTTTGCGGAGATGTCCTAGATGACTGTGATCGGGTTTGCATCTGTGATCCAATAGATCCATCTTTTCTTGTTCTCTATAAGGTCACATATAAGAAAAAATATTAGTATCAAACAAATTTATTGGGATATTTATGTAAGCATTGATGCTACCTTGCTTGTCGATCTTGTTCCTTCTTGAGAAGCACCTGCTTCCTGAGAATTAATTTCTAGCCTTTTTCTTCCTTTTCTCTATATAATGACATTTAAGAGAAGATTTAGAAACAATAAAAGAACCAGTTCTAGCCTTTTTCTAGGATTTTCTTCCTTGGTATAAGAATGGATGTTACCTGTGTTCCATGTTGAGAAGAACCAGTTTGTTGAGAAACCACATGTTGAGAAGAACCAGTTTGTTGAGAAACCTCATGTTGAGAAGAACCACTATATCTGGAAGCATCATTCTTCTTGTTCTTGCATGACCTAGCATTGTGACCAATTGCCTTGCAGTAGGAACAAGTGGGACGGTTGAATTTCTCTTTCTAAACTCACTTGCTGCATCCTCATTGACTGCTCTCCTCCTCTTTATGTGTGGCCTACCAGCTCTCCTTCTATATTTAGGAGGTTGTACAATAGGCCCATCTTCATTTATCAGAATAGAGTCCAAGCCAGGCATGGCATGAATGAACTCAGAGTAGGAAAATATAAAATTTTCAATTGAAAAATATGAAGATACATAGTCTTCCACATTACCCCTCTGGAATAGGATTGCAGCTATAGCATGCTTACATGGAAGCCCACTCACTTCCCATGCAGAACACTCACACATTTTCTTCTTCATGTCCACTACATACCTACTATGGCCGTCATTGATCTCAAACTCATCTGGTCCACAAGACATGACTTGACAATTCCTAGATGTTTGTTGAGCGGACACTAACTTTTTCTTGAATGCGGGTGATATCCTCCCACTAAAATCACAACCCTTCTTATATCTATCATGCATCCCACCGATAAGCTTAATTCTAACTTCATCAATCAAAATCAGTAAAGGTTTGCCTCTAGAGGGTTGTATCCACTGATTGAAACACTCTGACATGTTGTTAGTGACATGGTCACTAACAATCATATGGTCAAATGCGTGTCTAGCCCATGCAGACACTGGGTTTCTCATCAACCATTCATATGCTTCTCTTTTATTTGCTTTTAACTCATTCATTGCTCTGTTAAAATCTATGGCATTATATGCCTTGCATGCTGTCCAAAATGGTTTTCTCAACATGAGTGAAGGAAATTTCTTCTGAAAGTTGCTGTAAAGATGTCTACAGCACAACCTTTGGTTGGCATTTGGGAAAATATCAGTAGTTGCCTCAGATAATCCCTATGACAATACAATAAGCCAAAAAAAAAAAGGAAAGAAAATCAGAGGCAACATCTAGAATATACTACTTAGGAATCCTACTACTTAACTACAACTTTAACAGAATTATTTACATTACCTTCTGCTTATCTGACATGAAAGTCAGATGATGCCCATCAATGTCACATGATATTGTCTCTGAGAGTGCTGCCAGAAACCATGTCCAGGAGTCTCAATTTTCACTTTCCACAATAGAGAATGCAAGTGGAAATAGGCCATTATTGGCATCCATTGAAGTGGCTGCCAATAGAATTCCCTTATAACTGTCTTTTAAATGACATCCATCAATGCCTATGAATGGCCTACATCCCTTCAAGAATCCTTGCTTGCAAGCATTAAAACAGACAAATACCCTTTTGAACACTGGTTTCAGAGTCGTTGCTGATGCCTCCTCGTATTGTAACTTGTATATGCTCCCTAGGTTCCTCTCTAGCACCATCTCGCCATATTTGGGCAGTTTTGAATATGAATTTTTATGACTGCTCAAATCCTCCTCCTTGGCAACCAACTTTGCCCTATAAAGTTGCTGATTTGTAGGCTTAATACCATACTTTGTCATTAGGGCAGCCTTCATGCTATCTGACTTCATATCTGGATCTACTTTCAACCTATTACGAAGCTTCTTTGCAATCCATATAGAAGTGGCATTTTTATTGGTTTGCTCCCTTTGACAAGTATGGTGAGTATTACATTTTTTCACTATAAATGTCTGACCATCTGGTGACACAGAAGCATGGATTAACCATTCACACCCATCTTTGGCACAGATGGCTGTAACCCTCTTCCTACCATTTTTAAGTCTAATTATCTGTACTCACTCTTGAATGACAAAATCTGTCAAAACATTCCTATAAGTGTCGACATTTTCATAGATAGACCTTTCTGTAATCTCTACCCTTCTCACATCATCTATGTCTATCTCCTCATCCCTGCTGGTGGTCTCTTCCCCAAAATCTTCACCCTCAATTTTCAGAAAAATTTAATTCCTCAAACTGGTCCTCTTGCTCATACTCCACACCTTTATCTCCTTCGGACTGATTACTGTGTTCTCCCTTATCGGTGTCCCAATTTTCATCAAATGGGTCATCTTCACTATTAAGAGCAACAACTGGTTCTTTCCCCTTTCTGCTACCACCACTACTGCCAACAGTTTGAGGAGGGGTAGGCTCAGGTTCACTTGAAGTTTTGGACACCATTTCCTCCATAGCCGTACTGACTGGTGCACTAGTAGTTATGGACTCTCTACTTTTCATAGGTCTCTTTACAACTACCTTTCTTGATTGCCTCTGTGTTGGCTTTGGTCTACCAATCATTGCTGAGTCATATTCAAACAAAATGGCTCTACCCTCTGCTTTATAAATGTCAACCAATTTCACTACATCACCATCACCCTTCACTTCAGTGTATTCACCATTGGGCATCTCTGCCCTGACTGAAAAGTCCACAGTTCTACCATCTGGAATGGATCTAAGCACTGTACAATAGGCAGTGCGGACTACATCTATCCAGCTTATACAATCATCATCAACTACTTTCACTTCCATTTCATCCTTATACGTATAGTACAAACTCATCTTTTCACCCATGTTGATAATTCTGTTTACAAAATGAGAAAAAACAAGTTATAAACAGCCATGGATGACAAAAATATTCTAATCTGCATATGAAAGAGAGAGTAAGAAACTGTAAAACAGTAAAACACACATGAATACACATTTACAGAACAATAGTAAAAAGGACCAATAGTTGTTCATTTTTAGTAAATCAATGGGTATCTATCCTAATTTCATACTACCCAAAATAAGAACTTTTCCTTATAAACATTTTCAAAAGTTTTTGAAAATGAAGTCCCTTACAACAAGGTCCCTTTTTTAGACAGTTTTTATAGGTGGAAAGGGAGAGGGAGAGAGATAGCCATGGCAGAATAGTATAACAACAAAAACTTATTTAATCAAAAGCACATGCTATATGGCAATGACATGCTTTGGTTCCTTTAACAAAAGCAGTGTCAATCAACATAAATTAACATAGACAGTACCTAAAACCACTAAAAATTAGTCACTAACAATAAACAAATAGGACCACTTCTTTACCTGTATAAACAATAGGAATGGACCACTTCTTTACCGTATGGAGAATAAATTTAGTGGAACACAGATGCGAAATCTGACCTGTAGGCAAGAAAGAATCAAGATGTTTGCTATAAAGTTACTAACATAAGGGGCTTTTGCCAAAATCGAAACAATTTCACATACCCGAGTGGTTGGTCGACTACTCAGGGGGGCAAACCTGTCGGCTCTGTAGGACCACCTATAGACTATGGAGATAAAACAATTTTATGAAAGGAAATTGAATTCCTAGATTCAATGGACTATAAATAGTTCAACGTCGAACTAAAATTACTAAAACCCTAACTGATTTTCTCAATCTCTTCAATATTTAGGTTAAGGTTTTTTCACATACCTGATGGGATATTGGGGAAAAGGGAAAGATGATATTCAGATGATTAGTAGCACTAACTTGGGATGGACAGGGAAGAATAAAACATGCAAGATGAAACCCCAATGTTCGTTGATTCCACTGTTCGCCGATTCCTTGTAGTTGCAACCTCAACCCCAATGATTGATGAAACTACAGAAGAAACTACACATTATCCTTCACCGGCAAAGAAGAAGAAGCTACAGAAGACTCGAGAAAGATGAAGTCCGTCGCCGTCGCCGTCGAAGAGAAGATTCGAAAAGCTTCAAGACAATCGCCGTCGTGAACAGTGGATCGAGAGTAAATTTTTGAATTTCACTGTTACAAATCGAAATGAAGATTTTGGTAGGGTAAGTTATGAATAAAGGGTATTTTCATCCTTTAACAATGCTAAAAGGGTAGTATGGTCCGTTAAAATGTTCATCGCAACTGACGTCAGCAACTAACGGAATTTTGTTAACGGAGTGGACTTCGTTGATTAACGGAGCAAACTTTTTGGGTACTAGATGAGGTTTTTAAAATTTTTTAGAGGTAGATGATGTTTCCATTCTTTATTGGGGTGTATATGAAAATTTTCCTATATTATACATATGGACAACATATATATGTAGGTACGGTCGACCATATGGAAAGAAACAAAGGTCACTGATCAATAACCCTACGGTCGATGTTTTCGACCCTACGGTCGATGGATTCTGCCACAGTAGGCCATCGACCGTGAGACCCCAGACCAGACTTTGAGTTGAAAACTTTCCTAATTTAAGGGAGATTTCTTTCTAATGTTGGAGAACATTATATGAAGAATTATTCTTTATATAAAGACGTCCCTTAATCTTTTTCATTCTTTTAGAACATTAGTAAACTCTAGAGGAAGAGAAGGCAAGGAAGGAGAAGAAGAGAAGACTAAGGAGAAGGTTTTGTTGAGAAGATTTTAGCTCTCTACCATAGGCAAAGGTATGAACCTAATCCCTGAAGATGTATATTCTATGGGGGATTGGAGATGTCAAACTAGTATGATCCATGTGATTCCTTGAGTAAATCGAAGGCTAATCATGAGGGGTGAGTTTGGTGATATTGGTTGATGAAAAACTATTAATGATGACCATAGGATAACCTTAGTATGAACCCAAGAGAAAAACCGAGGAGTTGACCTAAGAAGAACTCAAATTGAATGTAGTTGGTGACCAGAAGTCCTAAGGTCGCAGCTACGGTCGACCATAGCATGACCAGCATGACCAGAGGATCGACCATAGGCATTCAGGAAGATTTCAGAAATCATATGGTCGCAGCTACGGTCGCACCATATGCAACCGTAGGGTATCGACTGTAAGGTTGACACAGTATGAGATCATAGGACCAATCAGACACATATCAATGCTCTATTTCAATTTTCAACTACTGTAACATGTTACATATGAATCCAAACTTAAATTCATATAATTTTAAGGTTATTAAATCAATTCAAAGAGAATTACAAGGCTTGGAAGGAGATCAAGTTTTGTTAACAGGTGAGGGAACAAGACCTAAACTAATTGGATAATAACATACTATTTATTTTATTGTGTCCAATGTCATGAATGATGCTATGTTTGTATGCTTGTAATGGGCATCTCACATGTCATCCAATATTCTTGTTGTTACTGCTCATGCATATTTATTTCTGTCTATTTATAATATGATGATAATGATGATGCTAGGAATAGGCATGTGATTATGTGTGTGTGGTTAGTGTGCTTGATGCTAGTGGAGCATCAGGAGGAGGACGTGGCATGGTGGTTTTGACCTGGTCACCAGACTTTAGATCTATCTCTACTCAAGTCTTGCCCACTAACATTGTCGTATCGCCATTACCTTAACAGAACTATTACGTCGTAAGACATCAGGGGAGGTGGTCTCGGACCGTGTAGTCTTCGACTATATCAGGGGGCCTTAGCTCTATCTCTATGGATGTATTGAGGGATGTTGGGGTGAGGCCTTGGATACACTAGATGACATTTAGGATTGGTTAGTTGCGAGCCTAGTTTGCAAGTCCTTACCAATAGGGGCTTAAGTGTTGGTATAGGTAGGGCATCAGGGGAAGTGTTGGCGGTGTTTGATCCGGACACTTTAGCTCTATCTCTATTCCATGGTGGGTGCATGTGGGATAGCAATGGTGTTTGATCCATTGGGTAGATTCACACACTTTTGTATAGAGGTGCGGAGGCCACCAAACCTTTCTATAGCATATTGCAAACTTAAAAACCAGACCAAAGATATGAATTAAATGCATGCATATGTTTGTTGCATTATTTTGTTTGCTCACTGAGCCATGATGTGTGCTCACCCTTTCAACATCGAATATTCTAGTTGATGATGCAGGTCTTACTGTTGAAGATTATGTGAATGCGCCGATGTATGAACACGTTGCGGCCATGAACGTAGAAGTTGTTGAAGATGCGTATGATCCTTCATGCGAGTGCAACCAGTGTATTTTTTTATAAATTTAACTATATTTGGTTATTGGGACATGTAACAGATTATTTACCTTTATGTCTTGAGTTTTTGAGAAATAATTGGATTAGATAATTATTATATCATTGATAGACACTCAGTTCATTATCTATAAGACTTCTGCTTATTTGTTATTTATCTCTGATTATTTCTATGGAAGGTGTGTGTGGTTGATATGGTGGGTACTACCTAACGGAGATTTTGATTGAACTGTTGGTTTATTTACTATTCATCACACTATTTTGGTTAGTCCAGAATTGGGGTGTGATACTTTTAGAGTTGTCTTCCTTCCTTGAAGTTTTCTATAATGGTAGTTTCTCTATCTGACTCAAATACCAAGTCAACTCAACCTCTTTTATTTCAGGTTTCCTAACTTGATCAGAAGATTCTTTATGGAAATTTCATCCACCATTGAATGTTCTAATCAGATTGTACGGCTACTCCGATTCGGATTCGGATCAGATTTTTGTGTCAGACTTTGAGGCAATGTTTGGAGGCCCAAACAAACTTGAATTTTTCTCCATAATACCATTCCGAAAAACTTGAGATGTCTTCTATAACTTTACTAGTGACCTCTTTTCAATTCGGAAACTCTGTCTACGTTAAAAACCTACATGAAGCTCAAAACGTCAATATTAAGAATACTGAAATTTTCTTATCTTTTAGCAATTAATTCACAAAGTATTTAAAATATGTTAAACTAATTAAATAAATTCTAATCAACTCAGTAATGCATAAAACATATTAAAAATCATAGTGCAAAGGGAGTAAAAATATAGAATTTACACACTTATCAAAAAACATTGCAAGTATTAAGTATGTGGATAGTTTATACATTATTATGAATATGTGTGTGTTACTTTTGTATGCCATTACATATTGCCCCAACCAATGCCGTTACATGTTATCAATGTATGATATATAATGAAATTTTAATCCATGTCATCACATGCTGCTGGTGTAGGATATTTCATGAAGTTTTAATTTATACTTTCAAATGTTGCCTAACTTGTATCTTCACATACTCAAACTTCTGAGGACAGAAAGGCTTATACGTCCTGTTATTGCCTCCGTTGTAGGAGTTTTCGGCTGGCATTTTGATGCCTTTGTTCTGAGTAAAATAACTCTCCTTCTGGCTCGATTCAATCACTCAGCAATCTGGACAGCTTCGTTGTAAATTTTCTTCTCTAAGCCCATAACATTTTCTTTGATGCTTCCTCTTAGCCCCGTGACAAACCTACGGGTTTGGGTTTCTTCTTCTTGCATACTCAGTGGTGCGAAGAAAAACAGCTCTTCATAACGCTATTGATACGCATCCACTGACATCTGTCCCTGATAAAGACTCAGGAACTCCTTCTCCATCGAATCTCTGAAGCTTCGTGAAAAATATTTCTCGAAGAATGCTTCTTTATATATAGCCCATGTCAGTAGGGCGTGCTTGGTCAGTAAATATGTCTTCGTGAAATTCCACCAATGATGTGCATCGCCCTTGAGCATGAAGGTGGCACATAGTACCTTCTCTTCCTCTGTAATAGTCATCATGAGGAAGTTTCTCACCATCTCGTCTATCCAGTGTGTTGGCCACAATGGATCAGACGGCTTGCCGTTGAATTCTCTGGGTTTCATCTTCAAAAATCTCTCCACTAGCCGGGAGTGGTCCAGCTGATTCTGGGGGTTTGTCCCAAACATAAAGGGTGGATTGTGGTAATTTCCTTGAGCTGCTTTCGGTACCTGCACTGGAATCTGTGCAGCCGGTTGTTGAGGGGTCTGATGAGCTGGGTGGTTACCCACCGGGGCTGCACTAGCTTGTCCTGTGTGCATGGGTGCGGCCTGAGTGGCTTGGAACATAAAACCCATGGCGACCTGCATTTGAGCCTGTGCATTTTGCATCTGCTGCAGCTGCTGTGCCAGGTTCATCACCATTGTTTCCAGCTCTGGTGGTGGAGGTGGCAAATTTGTAGGGTTTACCGGTTTTTTTCCTTTTCATCTCCTTCTCCACCACGCGACGCTGCATCATGGAGATAGATCGTCTGCTTGGGTATAGTTGAGGAGCTTTGGAAATAAACTGCGTCAAAGCGTGAAGAGTGTGGCCGGGTATAGAGTATTAACCACACGGAAACATACACGCCAATACAAATTCCCGGTGCATAATTGTTCTCTAGACTAGTCTCCTCCACGGGTGGTGGTGGTGGGACTGCATTTCGGGTCTGTCGGGTCACCCTACGTCCAGACATAATTCCTTTCGCTAATTGGTGGTGCCTGGCAATCATCAAAATAGGTGAGAAGTCATTTATATTTCATGTAGGCACGCTAACCAATAATCAATTCCAATTCTAGCTCATTTTATAAAAAAATGCTGTCTTTTCTATGCAGGGTCGATGGTGAGGGTCGCTGGTATGTCCGACCCTTAGTTTCCGACCCTGGGAATGACCTGTTCTTCCCGAGAGCTGAGGGTCGATCGCGGTCGATGGGTATCCGACCCTCAGTTCCGACCCTTAGTTTTCTGTCAGATTCCCGAGAGCCGAGGGTCGATGGGAGGGTCGATTCGAGGGTCGATTGTGCTAGTCGAATTGTCCGACCCTCGGACCAAAAATCAGATTTTTAAAATCCGATTCTGAGTCATTTCTCACTATTCCTCCTCCGTTTCGACTCGTCTCTCCTCTCTGAGTTGCTACAGTGCTACTCTATTGTTTTGGATCGGTTTAACTCCGGGTTTCGACGTCCACGTCATCACTACCGGTATGTCTTCCCTTTTTTTTTTTTTTTTAGGTTTCCATTTCTAGGTTTTCTCACGTTTAACTTGTATTTTCCAAATTAAACTTTTTCCAACCGTAAAAATTCGATTTTTATTGGGGGGCTTTTGTTATTGGTGTCTCGAGGAACGAAAGCCCTCAAAAAATTTTGAGTTTCATCGGTTGGTTATCGAGAAACTTGAAATTTTCTCTTTTTGCCCTAATTTGTCGACATTTTCAATTTTTCTTGAATTTCTTCAAATTGGACATCGTCAGTTAAAATTTCCTACTGCATGTGGGTTGTAGAATATGTTTAAACCTTCATAAGTCCTTATTCCCACTTGAATGGTGAGAAATGGGGCTTTATGGTCAACTTACGTCGTTATTACATCAAATTTCGGATTTTTATCCTATTAACTCCTTGTTTCCTTTCTCTTTCTTGTTTTGCAGATACTATGGCTCGTACCAAAGTACCCAGAGTGCGTGATCCACTTCGCTTCCGTTCGAATGAAGCCGAGGCACAGTATGCTGACTATGCCCGTAAGAAAGTGGAAGGGGGTCGCATGGTGAACTTGGTTGAGCTAGCCTTGTTCAATGTAGAGGGGGCATTTGGTGATATGGGGTGGCTCCCTGTCATCACATATGACGCGTGCACATGTCCAGATTTGGTGCGCCAGTTCTATTGTAATCTCCAGGTGGTGGGGAATTACAATGACGTTGAGCATGGTCAGGAGTTACGCATCACTAGTTACGTCAAGGGGGTGCACATTTCCTTTGATTATCGACAGCTGGTCGATCTATTGGGCATTCCCTATGATGGCCCCATGGTGTACTGTGCGCCGGGAGAGCCACAGTTTGTTGAGATGGAGATGAGGGCAGAGATCGACGACCAATTGCTCCGTCCTAATCGTTGGCAGATGAGAGCTTGTTATCTGCGTCTAGCTCCACGGGTCTTCTGTAAGATTATCCAGCATAATCTGATCCCGCAAAGTGGACACTATGAGAGGGTGTCTCAGCTGACCCAGTTCCTGATATACAGTATATGCACTCGACAGCCGGTCTGCTTTCCATACATCATCATGCGAACGATGATTAGTGCTACATTGTCCGATCATAGGGGTAATCTACCCTATGGACGCATGATTACAGTGCTACTGACCCGTCTGGGGGTGGATCTGGTAGATGAGAAGATCCAGGAGAAGACCTTCTCGTCGCCTCTAGATTGGGAGGCTATCTGTAAGATGGGGCGGCGAGATGCTGAGGTTAGTGATGAGGAGAGGAACGCGATGGTGCGCCCTCACACTCGGGTTGAGATGGCTGTTGCTGCTGCTGCTAGAGCTCGTGTGGATCCGGTCGACGATGACGACCGTATGTATATGGACGTCGACTCGATACCACCGCCTTCCCTACACATGCGGCTGGAGTTGGTACTTCTTATGCGGCGGCTCCTGCACCTGAGGCTGGTCCTTCCCATTCGGCTGATCCTTCACTTCAACCTTCAGCCATGATGGAGATGCTGCAGGAGATCAGGGATGCTCAGCGCAAATCTGATCTGAGGATGGATGAGTTGTTGGCTGCTCAGCGCACCTTAGACACGCAGATGGGAGAGCTTCTAGAGATGCAGCGTGCGACTGATCAGAGGATAGCCGGTCTCACAGCTAGTCTACAGACGACCCAGACTCAGATAGCCTGGTTGACTAGAGTCTATGCTGAGGACTACGACAGAGACCGTGAGGCACCGCCTCCTCCTTCGCCTCCAGCTTCCTGAGTCTACTTTTATTTTTTTCCTTGTACTACAGAGTAACTATCCGGGTTGTAGACTGTACTCTGCTTTACTTATGTATATGCGTTTTGTTTCTTTCACTCATTGTATGTAACTTATTTTTCCTTTAATAGATGCATTATTCTCTTTTTAAATTTGGTCTCAATAATCACTTGTGCTTATAATGTGTTTGTATTAAAGCTTTTAATTTATCCTATCTCAGTTCACAACGGTCTTGAATGTGTGTCAGTTTGGCGGGCAAGGCCTGAGATGCTCTGATACCAAGTTGTCACACCCCAATTCTGCACTAATCAGAATGATGTGATGAATCGATAAATAACCAACGGTTCAACCAGGATCTCAAATAGGCTATCCCCGCGTTATCCAAACTTACGCACATCCGTAATCATAATCAGAGTAAATACACAATAGCGGAAATCTTGTAAATAAATGAACTGAGAATCTATGTGATATTAAAATTTAAATAACAATTTATTCTGTATCAACCGAGACATAAATAAATATCAATACAAATCTTTAATAAATCCAAGTAAAGAAACCTATAAAATATCTAATCAAATACACACGAGTTGCACTCGCAAGAGGAGTCGTGTGTATCCACTTCAGCTTCAACTCTCATCGCTGCCACGTTCCCGTACGCAGACGCATTCATATAGTCTTCAACGGTATAACCTGCATCATCAACTAAAAATATTCGACGTCGAGGGGTGAGCACACAACACGGCTCAGTGAGTAGCCAAAACAATGCAACAATACATATGCATGTAAAAAGTTCAATTTATATCTTTGGTCCGGTTTAAAGTTTGCAGTATGCAATAGAAAGGTTTAGGTAGCCAAAGGTCACGTTTATTGACTCCACCTCTATACACGAGTGTGTGACGTTATCCGAAGATCACGTTTATCGTCAACTCACATGCACCCAACCATGAACATTATATAACAAATGTTACGTTTATTGCTATATAGTGTCATACCAACACGTAAGCCCCTGTTGGCAAGGGCTGCAAACAGGGCTCGCAACTAACCAATCCTAATGCCAAATAGTGTATCCAAGGCCTCACCCCAAAGATCCCTCGGAATGTCCATAGAGATAGAGCTAAGGCCCCCGGTAGAGTCGAGAGACTACAAGGACCGAGACCACCTCCCCTGATACTCTACGACATAATAGTTCTGCTAAAGTAATGGCGATACGACGATGCCAATGCACAAGACTTGAGTTAGAGATAGAGCTAATGTGCTGAGACCCGCCAAAGGTTAACGTTTATTAACGTTCTCATCACACCTCCCCTGATACTCGCTCGCATCAAGCACATCAACCACACACATACAAGCACATGCCTATTCATATCATCATCATCATCATCATGTTATAAACAACAAAGTAAATATGCATGAACAAGTAATAGAAATATTGGATGGCATGCTGTATGCACATTACAAACATATTCGCATAGAATCAAACATAGCATAGGACTCAAGAAATAGAAAACAGTTTATTATTAACCAATTTAGTTTGGGGTTAAGATTCCTCACCTTAGCTTGCTATAAGATATTTTTCCAAGCTTTAAAATCACCTTTACAATGTTGTTATATTGCTAGAAGACCTAACAAAGTCGATAGAATTTAATTAGAATTAATTCCAAATTTAAAAACTACTCTGTTAACTGAGGGTCGGAGGTAGGGTCGATGGGTCTATCGACCCTTCCCTCTTTCTGGACTTCCCGAATGCTGAGGGTCGATGATCAAGAATACCTAGGGTCGGATGGTCTATCGACCCTGGGTGCGACCCTTGGTGCACTTTGGTCCAATTGCCTCTTTTAATCCATTTTCTTCGTGTTTGGGATCCTATGGCTTGCTCCTACATTCCATTCTACATTCATTCCATGGTCTGAAACCATGTATAACCCACCTAGATAGCTTTCACGCATTCTTCTATGGTTTTCCATGGAAACCTAACCATAGGTTGATGGTTTGGGTTTCTCCGAGATCACACTCTCAACATTAATTAACCTAAGGTCTGTAGAAATTCTTGGAATTAGTATCCATACCTGAGAAGATAACTTTTTCTCTAAAATTCTTCTCCTTTCTGCTAAGTTCTCTTCCTTCCCTTTCTTCTTCCTCTTTTCCTTCTCCTCTCTTTCTCACAATTCGATTAGAATTGTGAAAGGAGTGAAAGTGGCTTAGGAACGTCCTTTAAATAGAGTAGGAACATCCTAAATAAGTCCCTTTGAGATTAGGAAAGAATCTCAATCGAAAAATATAGAAATTTCCTAATTTTTATATTCGGCAGAAACCGAGGGTCGATGGGAGGTTCGATGATCCCGTCGACCCTAGGGTCTTAAGCTGTCCGACCCTCACTCCAAAGCCGAGGGTCTGACTTTCTGTTTTGGGAGGTCCGACCCTGCTTAGCTGGGTATGCGACCCTTCCCCCATTTTAAGTGTTTTTGGGTCGATTTGATACCTGGGATCTCGATCTCCTTCACGCCCTTGGTCCATTTGACTCGACCATGATGGGTAAACCTGGTTCAAGGTGGTAAGACCGGGTTAGATTGACACGGGGACGAAATTGTACGTACCTCCTGAATCAAATAAGTGAGGGTATTGCTTTCGCATTGCATTTTCTTCTTCCCATGTAATTTCTTCCATGTCTCTACTTTTCCATATGACCTTAACATAGTAGATATCTCTGTTGCATAGACGTTGAACCTTTCGACTAGTGATTTCTGTTGGTGTTACTTCAAATGTCAAATCATCAGTCAATTCCGGCAAATCCACTGTCAAAACATGCGTTGGATCCTTGACATACTTCTTCAATAAGGAAATGTGAAATACGTTATGCACGCTTGACATAGATGGTGGTAGTGCTAACTGATAAGCCACCTTTCCCCGCTTAGCTATAATTTCATATGGCCCGACATATCTTGGACTTAGCTTCCCTTTCTGTCCGAACCTCTTCAATCCTCGCATAGGCGATACCTTCAAAAATACTTTATCACCTACGGTGAACTCCAGATCTCTTCGTCGAGTATCCGCATATTGCTTCTGGCGGTTCTGAGCTGTTCTCACTCTTTCCTTGATGATGTCGACCACTCAACAAGTCTCTTCAACAAATTTCGGTCCAACAATACTACGTTCTCCAACTTCATTCCAAAACAAGGGAGTTCGACACTTTCTGCCATACAGTGCTTCATAAGGTGACATCTGTATAGTAGCCTGATAGCTGTTATTATAAGCGAACTCGATCAATGATAATCTTTCATCCCATGATCCCTTGAAATCAATTACACATGCTCGTAGCATATCTTCTAGAATCTGAATTGTACGTTCTGACTGTCCATCTGTCTGTGGGTGGAATGCAGTACTGAACTTCAACGTTGTACCCATAGCCTTTTGCAATCCTTCCCAAAATTTGGAAGTAAATCGTGGATCTCTATCGGACACAATACTTTCTGGAACTCCATGTAATCGAACAATATTCTCCACATACAGCTTCGCTAACCTTTCCAGTGTATACTGAGGTCGTATAGGTATGAAGCAAGCTGTTTTGGTCAGACGGTCCACAATCTCCCAAACTGCGTCAACTACTCGAGGAGTCAAAGGTAGTCCCGTGACGAAGTCCATAGTGATGCAGTCCCATTTTCATGCTGGTTCCGATAATGGCTGCAACAGTCCAGCGGGTCTTTGTCGCTCAGCCTTTACTTTCTGACAATTTAGGCATTGAGACACGAACTTGGCTACATCTGCTTTCATTCTCCTCCACCAATATAGTTTCTTCAGATCATGATACATTTTTGTACTTCCAGGATGTATCGAATAGAGGGTGGTATGGGCTTCTTTCATTAGTCGGTGTCTAATGTCCATACTTTCTGTTTCAGGTACACATATTCTTCCTTTGTATTTCAGTACTTTCTCGTCATCCAAGGTGAACTCAGGGTTAGTCCTACCTTTCTCAATATCCTCTCGTACTGTTCTCAGATAAGGATCTGTTTTGATAGTTGTCTTCACTTCATCCACTATATCCGGTATAATCTTCAATGCCGCGAACATATTTGAAAATCGATGAATAAACCCTTGGTTGGTTGATTCATCCGTTGTATCTATCACATATTGTTCGTTGCCGTGATTGAATATCATTCCGGTAGTACACATTGCTGCAGTCGTGCTGACTTCTCCTTGAGATTTGATCATTGCTTTTTTGCTCAATGCATCTGCTACCATGTTCGCCTTTCCCGGATGATACTGGATATCACAATCATAGTCTTTCAATAATTCCAGCCATCTTTTTTGTCTCATATTCAACTCTTTCTAATTAAATAGATAAGTAAGACTTTTATGGTCCGACTTAATCTGGAATTTCTCTCCGTATAAGTAATGTCTCCATATCTTGACCGCATGTACTACTGCTGCTAGCTCCAGATCATGAGTGGGATAATTTTTCTCATGTACCTTTAACTGTCTTGAAGCATAAGCAATCACTTGTTCTCCTTGCATAAGCACACATCCTAATCCCAGTCCCGACGCATCGGTGTATAGAGTAAATGTCTGTCCTGGCACGGGAATAGTCAAAATTGGAGCGGATATCAATCTGGTCTTCAGTGTTTGGAAACTCTTCTCACATTTATCGGTCCATACAAACTTTTCACCTTTCTTGGTCAAACTGGTGAGAGGTACGGTAATCCGAGAATAGTCTTCTATGAATTTTCGATAATAACCAGCTAGACCCAGAAAACTTCTAATTTCTGAAACACTCTTTGGTGCTTCCCACTTCACAACAGCCTCGATCTTGCTGGGATCCACTTTGATTCCTTCAGCGGATACTACATGGCCTAGGAATGCAACTTCACCTAGCCAAAACTCGCACTTTGAAAATTTGGCGTATAGCTTCTCTTTCCTTAAACGCTGTAGGGCTGGGTTTAGGTTCTTGATATGAGTTTCCTTGTCCTTGGAGTATACCAATATATCATCAATAAACACTATAACCGACGTATCCAACATATCGACTCGGTTCATAAGTTCCATGAACGTTGCCGGTGCATTAGTTAATCCGAAAGACATAACCAAAAATTCATAATGTCTGTATCTGGTCCTGAAAGTTGTCTTCGGAATATCATCTTCTTTAATCTTCAGCTGATGATAGCCTGATCGAAGATCGATCTTAGAAAATACTTTTGCTCCTTGTAACTGATCGAACAAGTCATCGATCCGAGGTAGTGGATATCGATTCTTGATTGTCAGTTTATTCAACTCTCGATAGTCGATACATAATCGAACGCTACCATCCTTCTTCTTTACGAACAACACCGGTGCACCCCATGGAGATATACTGGGTCGAATATAACCCTTGTCCAACAATTCTTGTAGTTGCACCTTCAGTTCCTTCAGTTCCGTAGGAGCCATCATGTAAGGTGCTTTTGATACGGGTGCGGCTCCAGGTATCAGGTTTATTACAAACTCCGTGGCACGGTCGGGTGGTAATCCGGGTAGTTTCTCCGGAAATACGTCAGGATAATCCCGCACGACATCAATGTTTTCCATTCGTGGTGCTTCCTTGGTTAGGTCGACCATTGACACTAGATACCCGACTGCTCCCTTGTCAAGGCACTTCTTAGCCTTTAATGCTGAAAGTATGAGCTTGCATCTCCGGGGAAGTTTGGTTCCCGAGAAACTGAATTCTGCCCCTTCTTTGTCTTTAAATGTTAGCTTCTTTTCGGCGCATAATAAATTTGCAGAATGTCGAGCTAACCAGTCCATTCCCAAGATGACATCAAAGTCGACCATCTCAAGTTGTATCAAGGTTGCATCTAAGGTCTGCTCTCCAATGAGAACTGGACATGGTCCATAACCCTTCTCTAGTTCCACTTCTAACCCCATCGGTGACCGTACAAGTAATTTGTAGTCTAATGTTTTGATGGGTAATTTTGTCTTCTTTCCAAATGACACAGATATAAAGGAATGAGTAGCTCCGGAATCGAAGAGTACTCTGGCGGGTACGCCATTTATAGGTACAATACCTGTGATTTATCTTACTTAGTCTACATGCTCATTCAATGTAATTACAACTTTAAAAGTTTCAGTCATACCTGTGACCACATCGGGTGATGCGGCCGCATCCTCGGACGTAACAGCATATACACATCCCTGATGGAATTGTTTCTTGGGCTTAGGGCACTCCCTTGCCATATGTCCCGGCTGGTTGCAGTTAAAACACTTTGGGGCTTCAATTTGGCTTTGGGTGAGGTTGAGCTGCTTGGGGGTAGTCTTGGTTGCAGCATTAAAATTCTGAGGACGGAAAGGCTTATACGTCCTGTTATTGCCTCCGTTGTAGGAGTTTCCGGCTGGCCTTTTGATGCCTTTGTTCTGAGTAAAATAATTCTCCTTCTGGCTCGATTCAATTACTCAAGCAATCTGGACAGCTTCGTTATAAATTTTCTTCTCTAAGCCCAGAACATTTTCTTTGATGCTTCCTCTTAGCCCCGTGACAAACCTACGGGTTTTGGTTTCTTCTTCTTGCATACTCAGTGGTGCGAAGAAAAACAGCTCTTCATAACGCTGTTGATACGCATCCACTGACATCTGTCCCTGATAAAGACTCAGGAACTCCTTCTCCATCGAATCTCTGAAGCTTCGTGGAAAATATTTCTCGAATAATGCTTCTTTATATATAGCCCATGTCAGTAGGGCGTGCTTGGTTAGTAAATATGTCTTCATGGATTTCCACCAATGATGTGCGTCGCCCTTGAGCATGAAAGTGGCACATAGTACCTTCTTTTCCTCTGTAATAGTCATCATGAGGAAGTTTCTCTCCATCTCGTCTATCCAGTGTGCTGGCCACAATGGATCAGACGGCTTGCCGTTGAATTCTCTGGGTTTCATCTTCAAAAATCTCTCCACTAGCCGGGAGTAGTCCAGCTGATTCTGGGGGTTTGTCCCAAACATATAGGGCGGATTGTGGTAATTCCCTTGAGCTGCTTTCGGTACCTGCACTGGAATCTGTGCAGCCGGTTGTTGAGGGGTCTGATGAGCTAGGTGGTTACCCACCGGGGCTGCACTAGCTTGTCCTGTGTGCATGGGTGCGGCCTGAGTGGCTTGGAACATAATTCCCATGGCGACCTGCATTTGAGCCTGTGCGTTTTGCATCTGCTGCAGCTGTTGTGCCAGGTTCATCACCACTGTTGCCAGCTCTGGTGGTGGAGGTGGCAAATTTGTAGGGTTTACCAGTTCTGGGTTTCCCGGTGCATAATTGTTCTCTTGACTAGTCTCCTCCACGGGTGGTGGTGGTGGGACTGCATTTCGGGTCTGTCGGGTCACCCTACGTCCAGACATAATTCCTTTCGCTAATTGGTGGTGCCTGGCAATCATCAAAATAGGTGAGAAGTCATTTATATTTCATGTAGGCACGCTAACCAATAATCAATTCCAATTCTAGCTCATTTTATAAAAAAATGCTGTCTTTTCTATGCAGGGTCGATGGTGAGGGTCGCTGGTATGTCCGACCCTTAGTTTCCGACCCTGGGAATGACCTGTTCTTCTCGAGAGCTGAGGGTCGATGCGAGGGTCGATGGGTATCCGACCCTCAGTTCCGACCCTTAGTTTTCTGTCAGATTCCCGAGAGCCGAGGGTCGATGGGAGGGTCGATTCGAGGGTCGATTGTGCTAGTCGAATTGTCCGACCCTCGGACCAAAAATCAGATTTTTAAAATCCGATTCTGAGTCATTTCTCACTATTCCTCCTCCGTTTCGACTCGTCTCTCCTCTCTGAGTTGCTACAGTGCTACTCTATTGTTTTGGATCGGTTTAACTCCGGGTTTCGACGTCCACGTCATCACTACCGGTATGTCTTCCCTTTTTTTTTTTTTTTTAGGTTTCCATTTCTAGGTTTTCTCACGTTTAACTTGTATTTTCCAAATTAAACTTTTTCCAACCGTAAAAATTCGATTTTTATTGGGGGGCTTTTGTTATTGGTGTCTCGAGGAACGAGAGCCCTCAAAAATTTTTGAGTTTCATCGGTTGGTTATCGAGAAACTTGAAATTTTCTCTTTTTGCCCTAATTAGTCGACATTTTTAATTTTTCTTGAATTTCTTCAAATTGGACATCGTCAGTTAAAATTTCCTACTGCATGTGGGTTGTAGAATATGTTTAAACCTTCATAAGTCCTTATGCCCACTTGAATGGTGAGAAATGGGGCTTTATGGTCAACTTACGTCGTTATTACATCAAATTTCGGATTTTTATCCTATTAACTCCTTGTTTCCTTTCTCTTTCTTGTTTTGCAGATACTATGGCTCGTACCAAAGTACCCAGAGTACGTGACCCACTTCGCTTCCGTTCGAATGAAGCCGAGGCACAGTATGCTGACTATGCCCGTAAGAAAGTGGAAGGGGGTCGCATGGTGAACTTGGTTGAGCTAGCCTTGTTCAATGTAGAGGGGGCATTTGGTGATATGGGGTGGCTCCCTGTCATCACATATGACACGTGCACATGTCCAGATTTGGTGCGCCAGTTCTATTGTAATCTCCAGGTGGTGGGGAATTACAATGACGTTGAGCATGGTCAGGAGTTGCGCATCACCAGTTACGTCAAGGGGGTGCACATTTCCTTTGATTATCGACAGCTGGCCGATCTGTTGGGCATTCCCTATGATGGCCCCATGGTGTACTGTGCGCCGGGAGAGCCGCAGTTTGTTGAGATGGAGATGAGGGTAGAGATCGACAACCAGTTGCTCCGTCCTGATCGTTGGCAGATGAGAGCTTGTTATCTGCGTCCAGCTCCACGGGTCTTCTGTAAGATTATCCAGCATAATCTGATCCCGCAGAGTGGGCACTATGAGAGGGTGTCTCAGCTGACCCAGTTCCTGATATACAGTATATGCACTCGACAGCCGGTCTGCCTTTCATACATCATCATGCGGACAATGATTAGTGCTACATTGTTCGATCATAGGGGTAATCTACCCTATGGACGCATGATTACAGTGCTACTGACCCGTCTGGTGGTGGATCTGGTAGATGAGAAGATCCAGGAGAAGACCTTCTCGTCGCCACTAGATTGGGAGGCTATCTGCAAGATGGGGCTGCGAGATGCTGAGGTTAGTGATGAGGAGAGGAACGCGATGGTGCGCCCTCACACTCGGGTTGAGATGGCTGATGCTGAGGCTGCTGCTGCTGCTGCTATAGCTCGTGTGGATCCGATCAATAATAATGACTATATGTATATGGACGTCGCCTCGATACCATCGCCTTCCCTACACATGCGGCTGGAGTTGGTACTTCTTATGCGGTGGCCCCTGAACCTGAGGCTGGTCCTTCCCATTCGGCTGATCCTTCACTTCCACCTTCAGCCATGATGGAGATGGTGCAGGAGATCAGGGATGCTCAGCGCAGATCTGATCTGAGGATGGATGAGTTGTTGGCTGCTCAGCGCACCTCAGACGCGCAGATGGGAGAGCTTCTAGAGATGCAGCATGTGACTGATCAGAGGATAGCCGGTCTCACAGCTAGTCTACAGACGACCCAGACTCAGATAGCCTGGTTGACTAGAGTCTATGCTGAGGACTACGACAGAGACCGTGAGGCACCGCCTCCTCCTTCGCCTCCAGCTTCCTGAGTGTACTTTTATTTTTTTCCTTGTACTACAGAGTAACTGTCTGGGTTATGGACTGTACTCTGCTTTAGTTATGTATATACGTTTTGTTTCTCTCACTCATTGTATGTAACTTGTTTTTCCTTTAATAGATGCATTATTCTCTTTTTAAATTTGGTCTCAATAATCACTTGTGCTTACAATGTGTTTGTATTAAAGCTTTTAATTTATCCTATCTCAGTTCACAACGGTCTTGAATGTGTGTCAGTTTGGCGGGCAAGGCCTGAGATGCTCTGATACCAAGTTGTCACACCCCAATTCTGTACTAATCAAAATGATGTGATGAACCGATAAATAACCAACGGTTCAATCAGGATCTCAAATAGGTTATCCCCGCATTATCCAAACTTACGCACATCCGTAATCATAATCATAGTAAATACACAATAGCGAAAATCTTGTAAATAAATGAACTGAGAATCTATGTGATATTAAAGTTTAAATAACAATTTATTCTGTATCAACCGAGACATAAATAAATATCAATACAAATCTTTAATAAATCCAAGTAAAGAAACCTATAAAATATCTAA
This sequence comes from Protea cynaroides, assembly GCA_028583415.1. Lineage (NCBI taxonomy): Eukaryota > Viridiplantae > Streptophyta > Magnoliopsida > Proteales > Proteaceae > Protea > Protea cynaroides. The sequence goes on along the minus strand of CM053266.1, from coordinate 37,325,445 downwards.
TCAAATACATACGAGTTGCACTCGCAAGAGGGGTCGTGTGTATCCACTTCAGCTTCAACTCCCATCGCTGCCACGTTCTCGTACGCAGACGCATTCATATAGTCTTAAACGGTATAACTTGCATCATCAACTAAAAATATTCGACGTCGAGGGGTGATCACACAACACGGCTCAGTGAGTAGCCAAAACAATGCAACAATACATATGCATGCAAAAAGTCAATTTATATCTTTGGTCCGGTTTAAAGTTTGCAGTATGCAATAGAAAGGTTTAGGTAGTCAAAGGTCGCGTTTATTGACTCTGCCTCTATACACGAGTGTGTGACGTTACCCGAAGATCACGTTTATCGTCAACTCACATGCACCCAACCATGAACATTATATAACAAAGGTTACGTTTATTGCTATATAGTGTCATACCAACACGTAAGCCCCTGTTGGCGAGGGCTGCAAACTGGGCTCGCAACTAACCAATCCTAATGCCAAACAGTGTATCCAAGGCCTTACCCCAGCATCCCTCAGAATGTCCATCGAGATAGAGCTAAGGCCCCCCAGTAGAGTCAGAGACTACAAGGACCGAGACCACCTCCCCTGATACTCTACGACATAATAGTTCTGCTAAAGTAATGGCGATAGGACGATGCCAATGCACAAGACTTGAGTTAGAGATAGAGCTAAAGTGCTGAAACCCACCAAAGGTTAACGTTTAATGACGTTCTCATCACACCTCCCCTGATACTCGCTCGCATCAAGCACATCAACCACATACATACAAGCACATGCATATTCCTATCATCATCATCATCATCATGTTATAAACAACAAAGTAAATATGCACGAACAAGTAATAGAAATATTGGATGGCATGCTGTATGCACATTACAAACATATTCGCATAGAATCAAACATAGCATAGGACTCAAGAAATAAAAAACAGTTTATTATTAACCAATTTAGTTTGGGGTTAAGGTTCCTCGCCTTAACTTGCTATAAGATACTTTTCCAAGCTTTAAAATCACCTTTACAATGTTATTATATTGCTAGAAGACCTAACAAAGTCGATAGAATTTAATTAGAATTAATTCCAGATTTAAAAACTACTCTGTTAACTGAGGGTCGGAGGTAGGGTCGATTGGTCTATCGACCCTTCCCTCTTTCTAGACTTCCCGAATGCTGAGGGTCGATGATCAGGAATACCTAGGGTCGGATGGTCTATCGACCCTGGGTGCGACCCTTGGTGCACTTTGGTCCAATTCCCTCTTTTAATCCATTCTTCGTGTTGGGATCCTATGGCTTGCTCCTAAATTCCATTCTACATTCATTCCATGGTCTGAAACCATGTATAACCCACCTAGATAGCTTTCACACATTCTTTTATGGTTTTCCATGGAAACCTAACCATAGGTTGATGGTTTGGGTTTCTCCGAGATCACACTCTCAACATTAACTAACCTAAGATCTGTAGAAATTCATGGAATTAGTATCCATACCTGAGAAGATAACTTTTTCTCTGAAATTCTTCTCCTTTGTGCTAAGTTCTCTTCCTTCCCTTTCTTCTTCCTCTTTTCCTTCTCCTCTCTTTCTCTCAATTCGATTAGGGTTGTTAAAGGAGTGAAAGTGGCTTAGGAACGTCCTATAAATAGAGTAGGAACATCCTAAATAAGTCCCTTTGAGATTAGGAAAGAATCCCTATCAAAAAATATAGAAATTTCCTAATTTCTATATTCGACAGAAACCGAGGGTCGATGGGAGAGTCGATGATCCCGTCGACCCTAGGGTCTTAAGCTGTCCGACCCTCCCTCCAAAGCCGAGGGTCTGACTTTCTGTTTTGGGAGGTCCGACCCTGCTTAGCTGGGTATGCGACCCTTCCCCTATTTTAAGTGTTTTTGGGTCGATTTGATACCTGAGATCTCGATCTCCTTCATGCCCTTGGTCCATTTGACTCGACCATGATGGGTAAACCTGGTTCAAGGTGGTAAGACCGGGTTAGATTGACACGGGTCTTACATTGGCTCCCTCCTTTAGTTGTATTCAGTGGCATATCAAGCACTGCTTCCACGAAGTCAATGTGGTGGCTGTTGGTTGAGTTTGATTTGCTGCTCGTACGCAGGTTTAATGCCCCAATTATCACTTTTGGGGCTAATTTTGACTTCTTGATTTTTAGCTTTGGGTTCTACCTAGGGTAAGCTCATGTAGAAGCTCAGCTGGACGTCAGAGACGTTTAGATAATTTTGACCGAGAGTTCTTAATATTATTTCATGGGATTTGAATTAATTATTAATGGTCCGTTGAGGAATTTGAACAGTAATCAGGGGATGCGGGAAGGTAAGGGACTGGAATGTAGGATGAGAGTTCACCCCACAGAACCTCCAACCGAGTGTAATGGCAACAAGGGATTCGGTCCCTTGTTGAATGGTGGATAGAGAACGTTCAAGGTGAAAGATGCAAAGGTTATTGCTGCGATAGAAGAGCTCCACGAGCTCTTTCCAAATGGATTGGGCTGTCTCAACATAGATGACACTATCGGTGAGAGTACGACTAAGAACATTCAAAATCCAGGACAGCACCATGAAATTACAATGCTCCCATATATGAACATCCGAAGGAGGTATCGCCAGCTTCGGAAGAGTAACTTCAATAAACATCATTTTGTTTTTAGCATAAAGAGCCATTCGCATGGCCCAGTGCCATGTTGGGTAGTTGTCATCAATCAAGGGAGTGGAAACTAGAATGCTGCCAAGTTATCAGAATGACGAAGATAGTATGACAACGAGGGTCGATGATGGAGGATTTAGCAGCAAGGGGTGGAGAAGCCACAGTCTTGACAGTGGCTAGAGGTGATTCAGTTACCATTGAGAGAGAATGCAGGAGTTCCAAACTTGTAAAAAAAAGGTTCACAATCCACGTTCTGATACCATGTAAAAATTAGAGACTAAAGAATAAAACTTGATAATTTATGTTGAGTATTGCCTAGATCTATAAACAAGTAAACAAACAATATCCATTTGATTAGGGGATTGAATATGGACTAATAAAGAAGGCTAAGGTGGCTGGATAATGATTAGGATGAGGGAACCATGGCATGGATCGTTGCATGGATCATGGCCTAGATCTAAGGGTGCAACTTTCGGACTATAACCATTTATCGAAACCGCACTGGACCATTTACACTGGAATTAGGAGACCATTTAGTAAATTGTATGGTTTTGATTTGGATTTCTGGACAATCAGTCGATTTGGTTCGATTTGAGACCGTTTAAACTGCGATTTCAAACCGATTAAGCACCTATTAAACCGTATTAAAGTGGACCGTTTAAATGTTTAATAGTTATCTCTAACCCTAAAACAAACTAAACACTAATTATTCTAAACATGATACAAAGGGCGTTAATTGTCAAACGCTCATTCTCTCTCTCTCTCTCTCTCTCTCTCTCTCTCTCTCTCTCTCTCTCTCTCTCTCTCTCTCTCCAATCACGTACGACGACAACAAACTAGGCTAATGGCCTTGCCGCCTCTTGCCTTGGTGCCTCCTTCTTCGTTTATCGCTGGTGGCTATTGCAGCCTACAATGCTAGCTGTGTTGCTCCCCCGCTGACTAACCTACAGTGCGTTCGTCTTCATGACGATAGACAAGTGCTGCCCTTAGCCATACTATTGGAGGCCTGGAAGCTGGAAATATGTCCAATGCAAGAATAATGTAATAATAATATAATAAGCACTATTCCTTATTTCATCGCACTCGTCTGTCGTCTCTCTCATAACTCATGCATGTACTCATGCTATGTCCTACGTGTAAATGAAAGTGAAAAACTAAGGGTGTGGTCATGTGGAGATTCTCTCCATACCGTCTATAAGTGTTGTTCCTTGCATTCATCAAATAAAGTGATTCAAATCCTCTCCTCTCAGTGATTCGGGAGGGGGACGCCCCTGTTGGATGGTCAACACGTGGGGCTCAGGTGAATCCGAACCCTCCATCCCAGCAAACACCCCTTGTCGGCTCAACTTGTTGCTTGGTGTCGGCTCGGATGGAGGACTCGGATTCATCCGAGCCCCACGTGTCAGCCATCCAACAGGGGCGTCCCCCCTCCTCCCGAATCACTGGGAGGAGAGGATGTGAATCACTTGTTGACTAGTAAATTTGTCAAAATCTATTAGCAAAGATAACTAGCATTTGCAAGCATTTAGCCTCTCAATCATTTTTGAAATGATCTACGTAAGGTGTTAAACGATTTATAATCAGTATAATGGCCTGATCCAATCGATGCAGTGTATAGAAGTGTAAAATCAAAATCGAACCAATTAACTAAACGGTGTCAAAATTGAAGCCAAAATCGATTAATAATCATCGATTAATAATCGATTTTGGTTTACCGATTTTTAAACCATTTTTCATTAATCGATTTTGTTGTGGTTTATAGATGGTTTAATGCATTGGTTTGTCATAAAAAATATATACATCTTGCACTCCCCTTATTTGAGATTCAAATGCTCTCATCTCAAAGATTTAAGAGGAGGGACGACAGCCTGAATAGATGACGAAACATGTCAAATGTTATAATATTAGAATTTTTATTTATTTATTTATTTTGTGCTCACGTTTGGATAGATCACCCAGCGTAAATGTTAGGGATATGTTTGGGATAACATACATTACATTTTAGGGAAAAAGACAGTTACCTCCCCTGTAACTTAGCATATTGACAGTTGACCCCCAAACGTTTCAAAAAATACAGTTACCTCCCCTAACTAATTATTAAAATCCAAATAGGTCCAATTTTTAACGGCGTTAAAGTTAGATTTTTTATGGACAACTCTACCCTCAACCTTTTATCCATATTGTAAATCTTATTACTATTAAAAGACGAATATAACCCTCTTATATCCAACTAAAATAAACCCAAATCTCATCTTCTTCTCATTCTACCTCACTCACCACGTTTCCTTAAGTGGTATTTGAAGCACTGGTTTTGATCGAAAAGGACGAAGCTCAGAGGGAGAAGTCTTCGATTAAGCACTCATTTTCCTCTCATTTTCCTTCTCTTCCATCGCTGACCTACTTCAGTCTTGAGGAATAGAAAGGTAAATTATTTTTAGGGTTTATTCAGTGGTTCCTCTTTATACGAACAATGTCGGATTTTGCTCTTGTAACTGCAATACAAAAACTGAAAGAAGAAGATATTCGAGTATGCAAATGACTGGATGCTGACCTACTTCGATCTTCATATGAACAATGTCAGATTTTGCTTTATACGAACAATGTCTATTTTTTTTAGGTAATCGGGTATGCAATATACTGGTTTCTCACAAGCTCTGTAGGGATTTAAGTATGCAGAATCCAGTCGAAATTGATGGTACAGGTACAGTTAAAAAGAAAAGATTCAACTGCCCTCCTGCTTGAGAATATGGAGGAGAGGATTTGAACACCTACAACCGTGGTTTAGGGTACCCTGTTAATCCTGATTGAATCCACAAGTCTGCCGTCGATTGTTGAAAGTTTTAGTTTTCTGGATTCTCACTGATAATATGAAATTCATATTCTGGTATTGTGATCTGTGTTTTAATCATATTGTGGTATTCTAATTTGTGTTTAATGATATAATTTCTGATTATTTGTGATACAATTATAGTTTCTCAATTTGTATCCATTTATTTTTCTTCAATCTCATTTCAGAACTTTTTTTACAAGATGGAACCAAAATGTGAAACCTGTGGTGATACATGTGTGGTACGGACAGTAAGTAAGGGGAAAAATGTCGGTAGGAAGTTCTATAGCTGTGAAAGATGTCATAACTTTGTTATGTGGGTGGAGGAGAACAAGGAATGTAGATGTGGAGTAGGTCAATGTAAAGTGAGAACGGCTAAAACTGTAAGAAACAAAGGGCGAAAGTTTTGGTGTTGCCCACAATCTACTGGAGTATGTTTCTTGCATTATCTTATGCCTTTCCCTTTTAATTATGGTGTCATTTGATTGGAAGTTGTAATATGAGATGGTATTTACAACCTTTTATAATTGCCTTGTAGGTGGATAATGCGGGATGTGGTATGTTTGAATGGGTGGATAACAATGGAGAGACCACGGGAACCAATATGGTAATTGACCAGACAGGAGAATGCTCTCAGGGTACGGTGAGTACTACGAGAACACAAGAGATAGGTCCGGTCACCAGTACGGTAACACAGGAGATTGGTCAAAGCTCACAGACTCAGGCGTTGAATACGACAACTGCTAGAACTACTTCCCCGGAATATTTGAGAGGGTACTTAAGGGGAGTAATTAGGGGTCATGTACATAATACTAGGGTGTTTGAAGAGCTTCTTGGTGCTATCGAGACATTAGATCTGAAGAATCCTGACGAAAGAGCTCCTTGACAATGTTAAATGTGTTCTTTGTTTCTAAATTATGCAAGGGATATGTAATTTTACATAAGGGATATTGAGCTATTGTATCTCCTTGAACGTTATTTTGTTGTTTTCATTTTTTTTGAATATGGATTGAGCAATTGCAGTTATTACTCACAAAAGTCCACTGGCAGTGGATTCCTCAAAGGCAACCTCAATTGCTAGAAAGATTTTGGGTTGAATGTCTTTAGAAAGATTTTGGGTTGAAGGTCTTTAGTTATAGTCTGGATGTGCATTTTTTGTATAAGACTGGTTAATTAATGTGCAGCTCAAGGCAAAATAGGCATCGTCCAATGTGTTACCACAATTTCTGCTAGGGGTAGGGGGAGTTGGGGGGGGGAGTGTTGTGTGTGTATGTGTTAATAATAGATCCTGTTGGCGTAATATCTGAAACTGTATAGCTAAGATATGACTAATTTGGGAAGAGACCCAAACCATCTAGGACTTGCAACCCCTTCCTTGGTCATGAGGTCTGCCAAAAGTTAATGGGGTTTCGTCCTGCAATGATGCTTATGTGGCCAAAAGTTAATCAAATCTGATAGTTCTCACCGTGGTTGCCAGTCTTTGCATACCCTAACTCCTCCCCTGCCTTTTCCAATCCTAAATGAATGTTGACTCAATTCATCTGAACAGTTCCTAGTTCAAGCAAATTATTTCACTAAAATTGTTAAATCCTGTAAATTAGGTATTCAAACGAATTGCTCATTCAAAGAATTCAATTCAATGTCTGTATCACAAATAGGATACAGACTGAACCTGGCAACTATGATCCAAACATATAAGTTCACAATCACAACAGACTTCTCTAACTTACAGCTAATGGTACTTCCATTAGCTGGCCAATTTTTTGAATCAAACACTGAACCTGGCAACTATGATCCAAACCATTAGTGCAAGGCTCCACATATTAGAAGGTAATCCAGTATATCGAGATATTGTAATTTCATTGCATATTGAAGTAGAATCAGGTCCACCCGACAAGGAAAGACAGGAATTAATTGTACAGCTTTCGAATTCATTCACCAAAATAGTTCAAAAGTGAGGAACTACACAAAAAAACAGAAAGTAAAATTGCTAGTGATGGTCTCACAGCCACATTCAACAGTTCCACTGTAAAAAAGCAGAAAGTAAGAAAACAGAAACATTCAACAGTTCCACTATAATGCACCCTTCAAAGCCTTCTCTGGTGGTGATGGTCTTACAACCACTTCCGGCTCCTTAAGCAAGCTGCACGGTGCATTCATTTCATTTCAATAAAAAAAACAGAAACAAAAAAAAAACAGAAACTAAAATGAGGTAATGAAGTCAATAAGAAACATAAATAGCATACATGTGGCCCATTTCCAGGGTCTGCACTTTGTTTCCCTCGTTTAGTTGTCTTAGTACTCTGTAAAATATAAGTTGTAAAATATATCAGATATCCTCTTTGTTCATCTCCTGTGTGGCATAGTATAAGGACCATTTGGGATTGGGCTTCTAAACGTACTCATTGGCTTATTGGTGATGGGAAGGGGATAAATGTGTGGACAGATTGGTGGATTGGGGGATAAATGTGTAGACAACTAAATCACTGGGAATATATAAAAACACACTTTATCTTACCCTCACTCTTTCGGATTTCTTTGTCATATTATCTAAGACCTTATCTTGCATAGTAATTGTTGATAATTGTGCAGCTTGTTGGGACCTTGTTTGGACCTGTGAAGATGATGCATCAATCTCATTTCTCGCAGTTCTTGGCCTCTGCAATAAGCACATATTACCATAAAAAAGTAACAAGTCACTACAACATTGCATACTGGAAGAAGAATCATATAAAGCAAGACTAAGAACAAAATAAGAAACCTTTTGTGCATTCTTTTCCTTCCCTTTCACAGCTTTCACAGGTGGTCCTTGGCATGTTTTTTTTATTATGTCCCAACTGCTTGCATCTTGTACATTTCACAGTACCAGTTCTTTTTCTAAAGTCGGAACTGGCAGCTTCCCCTGGCTCTTTTCTTCTTCTATTCTTAGAAGGTCTTCTTTTTTGTCTTTTCAGTGCAGGAGGCTGCAAGACACATCCATCAGTCTCCTTTAGTATTGAAAGATCTGGCAGAGAATGGATCATTTGGCTATATGCAAGCATATACGTGTTGGTGCTAAAATATGAGTGACAATAATCTTCAATTTTATCTCTTTTGTAAGAGAGTGCTACTGCTGCATGCTTGCAAGGAATCCCTATTGTTTCCCAGCCACCACAATCACAAAATTGAGTTGAAGTCCGAACTCTATACCTAATGTCCCTGTCAGTAACATCAAATTCATCTATCCAACTTTGAAGCACTGTACAAAACCTGGCAGAGCTTTGTATAGAGTCAAGTTTTTTCCTCACCATGGGTGTAATACCCTCTTTCATTCCACACCCTTTTACATACCTATTTACTAGCATGTTCATTGTCAATGTCCTTATACCATCTAGCAAGGCAACAATGGGTTTGCTTCGTAGACAATCCACCCACTGATTGAAGCTCTCTGAGATATTGTTTGTAAGGTGATCACTTTTTGCATTGTGGTTGAAAGCATATCTAGCCCATAGAGACACTTGTAAATTCATCAACCACTCATATGCATCTCTATCAGTGTCCCTCATTTGATCCATTGCTGCTTCAAAGCCCATCCTAGAAGGTGACTTGCATGCTGACCAAAACTGTTTCCTTAGAAGTTGCGCTGGAAATTTTGTTTTAAAATTGTTGTATAAGTGTCTACAACAATGCCGTTGAAATGCCCCTGGAAAAATTATGGAAATTGCCACTGCCAATCCCTATAAAGTGAAATTATATGTGTTAGTAGGAACCTTTTAGTATTAACTATAAAAACAAACGGAAAGAGAATAGTAATTTACCTTCTGCTTATCTGACATGAATGTCAGAGGCATTCCATCATATGTTGTGTACAGTGCTAAGTGTAGACACTCTAAAAACCACTGCTAGCTGTCTCTAGTCTCTGATTCTACAACAGAGTAGGCTACTGGAAATATCCCACTGTTGCCATCCAATGAGACTGCCAATAAGAGCACTCCACCAAACATTCCCTTCAAATAGCACCCATCAAGTCCAATGAACGGTCTACACCCTTGGGCAAACCCATCTATGCAAGCTTTTGGACTGACAAAAAACCTCTTAAAAACAGGCTTTCCTTCACTATCTTGCCTCTCCATATATTGTAATTTGACTATAGAACCCGGATTTTCTTGAAGCATTAACCGGCCATAATGTGGCAACAGAGCATATGACTTGCTTTAACTTCCCTCATTTTCTTCATTGGCAATTACACGTGCTCTATACAACATTTTATCACTTGGAGTAATCCCATACTTTGCACATATTGCTGCTCTCATTGCCTTTATGGACATGTGAGGATCAACTTTCAATCTGTTTTTAAGCATCCTTGCAATCCATGTAGCTGAAGCGGCTTTGTTTGTATCAACTCTGCCACAACAATGCTTAGGGTTGAATGATTTCACACAATATGTAGTACGATTTGGTGTAGGAGAAGCATGAATTCTCCATGTGCATCCCCAATTACAACAAACCACTGTAACCCTAGACTTCTCATTCTTTAAATACAAGATTTCAACCCCCTCCTGGATGACAAAATCTCTAAGATATTTCCTATAAGCATTCACATCATCAAACAGTAATCCCTTCTCCATCTTCAAAATATTACTGTCATCAATATCTTTGTTACTGTCAACACATTTTAGCATAGCCTCATCATCATCCCCTTCATTCCCAGACATACATCCACCACTCTGACCTCCATCAGAGACTTCATCATCTTCCCCATCATTCTCACATCCTTCTGATTCACTAGGTTGTTGCCAATCTACATCATCATTGTCTAATGAGTCAGCCTCACTTGAGCTGCTGAGATTATGTACTTCCCTACTACCTGTAAAAAATTTCCCTATTCGTTGGCTACCACCGACAACACTTTTGCTCCTGTTGGCAAGAGTCTTCTGCACATGCCTTTTGATTGGAGTCCTTTGTCTACTTGGGCTATTTACAACACTAGTTTTGGGTCTTTGCATCACATTACCCTCAAAAGTGTTTACCCAGTAAACATTAGAAACTTCTTCATTTACTTCTAGTCCAAACACATAGCAGTGTATTGGATCACATGCATCTGTAGACTTCTCAAACATTCTCATTACGTCCTTATCTTCTTCAATGAGAGATTCATCACCATTAGGTATCTTTGCTTTAATGCTGAATTTTATGGTTTTCCCACTTGGGATGTCCTTCAGTACCCCGCAATATGCATCGTATATGACATCCACATAACTATAGCGTTCCGGATCAGCATTCTTAATTTCAGTATATTCATTATAATGGTACACAATACTGATTGGGTCTCCCAATACTTTAGCCTGTACATATAGAAGCAAAAGAATTCCACTTTAGATACAGAAATACAGCAAAAGGTATATCTATATTAACATATGGTAAAAGACAGTTACCTCCCCTGTAACTTAGCATATTAACAGTTGACCTCCAAAGGTTTCAAAAAATACAGTTAGTTAGGTTTCAAAAAACATACAACAACCTGTATAGGGTCCATTTGGATCCACACCCAAATGAGCTTCCACTCCTCGACTCCTTAATCATAGTAGTTAGGTGAGATTGCACATGTATTTGAAATAGAAAACATAGGGTAGATGTAAGAGTAAGACCTACCCATGAATCCATGACCCATGTATTCTTGAACAAATCCCACTGCCTTGTCATTCCACTCTTATCAACTAATCTTGGTCAGCATGAACACATCTTGATTAGATTAAAGTAAGGACTTTGTACTTTATTGTTGGGAATATAACTATATAGATTAATTGTTGGGGAATATAACTATATAGATTAAGAAAGTAAAGGAAAAGTAAGGACTTTGTAATTTATTAATTTGGAAGAGACCTTGGGAACTTCATTCATTGAATTTTTTTCTTAACCTCAATCTAAAAGCAACAAAGACAAAGTTAATGGGGGTGGTCACTCAGACAGTAACTGATAGACATGATGAGCTCGATTTTGATAATTAATGGGGGTGGTCACTCAGACAGGTCACAGGCCACATATAAAAACTAGTAAATTAATGGGGCTAATCTTTGAAACAGGTCATATGGAAAAACTGGTAAAACAATGGGGATGGCAATATTTAAAGAAGTGTAGAGGAAAATCATGGATGTTCCCCACCAAACACAATACCAGAATTGTGAGTACTTTTCCTACACCAGATAATAACATAAAGACAAACAAAAGATGGAATACTTCACCTTTTTCACCATCACCTATCATATTTACTTCATACAGCCACAAGTACATGAAACCGAAATTTAATGGAAACATATACAACAAAACAAAAATATAAAGACAACAGACAAAAAACATGAAACATAAAAAATTGGGTACACAAAGGGAGAAAGACATATACCATTGTGCTTAAAGAGACGCAGGATTGTACCCAGACAATAAAATATCACAAATCTTACAGTGCTGTGATTAAATAATCCTCCAATTGCAGGCCAGATTACTAAAAACAAAAAGGGGGGTGGGGTGGGTTAGACTATGAATCTCAAAAGCGACATTAAACAATCCCAAAATTTGGGGATTTCGAAGATGAAACATCCTACTACTTATTAAAAGCTACCCTAAAAGATAATTAAAATACAATCCTTACAATATCAGTGCTTCAATGTTTGCAGTAGCAGGTATGGTTTCGCGTTCACTGCTTCATACTTCGAACCAGTTTGTGCTTCAAGATTTGAAGAGGTCAAATCTCCTAATGATTTGCAGCAGTTTGTGCTTCAACATTTCGAAGGAGCATGAAACTTCAAGCCCCTTGCAACGACAGGATGAAACTGCTTCAACATCTCAGCAAGAAAAATTTCGATGACTCCTTCAGCGGAAACATTTCAGCCATTTCGAATCATAAGCCGCTTCAATGTTCATGGATTTGCAGCGGTGGAGAATGTGTTAGACGACGGCGATTCTACGGCGATTCTACGGCGATTCTAGGGTTTCGAAGATGGAATGACAGTGAGTGGTGAGCAAGCAAGGAATCGGAGGAATCGTTCCTCTGCCAAATAGTAACCTTTCTAAGTAAGGGTAAAATGGGTAGTTCGGAACTCTAAAAGGGTAATTTGGGATTTATAAAACTATTCAATTCCAACCGTTTCTATAAAATGGAATATTCCTAACAGGTGGACCTATTTGGATTTTAATAATTAGTTAGGGGAGGTAACTGTATTTTTTGAAACGTTTGGGGGTCAACTGTTAATATGCTAAGTTACAGGGGAAATCTTTTTCCCTACATTTTATTAAAATGTCATGCTTTCATGAACTTTTTTTTTTTAATATTTTCAATTTTACCAAGATGGTTTGTCTACACTCACTTCAACCGTTATTTTCTAACACCAACCCGGCACATTGACCAATGAATCTGTCACAGTCCCACACCAAAACAACTTGTTGGCTCGATGATTCAAATGCCGACAACCCCCAATCCAATCGAAAGAGGAAAGGATTTCTATACGAGAGGAAGGGCCCGGGAGAAGAGGCGATAAGATAAGCAAACGGTCTTTGCAGGTAACAAGAAAATAGTCGACAGAGGAGGGGGGAAAAAAGAAGATAGCGCGGGCGTGGTTTGAAGTGGCAATCGTTGATAAGTGAGATCCCCCAGATTCAGTGATCCCATCAAATGGCGTGGAGTGCTTGCACCGCAACGATGACGACGAGCGCCCCCACTTGTTGCGTTGGTCAAGCATGGAGCATGGCATCTCTGAGGATGGCGCTCCCATCCGTTGCCTCTATTTCATGTCCTTCCCTTCGATTCCCACATACAGCTTCCTTTCCGGCGTCTGCCCGCGTCCGCTTTTCTCAGCGGAAACTGGAGGCTCTTCCATCTTTTACGGGCCTCTCTCCGGACAAGCATCTTCTTTCTGTCGGTTCACGGCAAGGTAAAGTAAACCGTTTTGTTTTGTTTTTCCTTTGTTTTACCGTACTCTTTCCAATGTTGCCTATTTAGACAATTGTTAAGAGAAGCAAGCTCGCATTACCAATTGTCAAGAACTCAGAAGTTCTCAGAATCACTTTGTAGCTGGCCGTAAATCCCTTTTCTAGCTAAAATTAAAATTTCCATTAATTAGAGGTGCTTGCTTCATGGGGCTTCCAATTGCCTTTCAAAAGTTACCTTCTCTGCTCAGCACCAGCAGTGGAACACTCCTTTTATCTCTTTCTCTGTTGCAGATTGCTTCCTCTCTGATTATACTCTCACCATTATTGACAATGGTGGTCGATTCTTCGCCATGAGACACGGGAGGCGAGTGCCCAAACTCAACCGGCCTCCTGACCAGCGTCGGGCATTGTTGCGAGGCCTCACAACTCAGCTCCTTAAATATGGTAGGATTAAAACTACTAGAGCAAGGGCGAGTGCCATGCGCAAGTATGTCGATAAGATGATCACTTTAGCGAAAGATGGATCTCTTCATAAGAGGAGACAGGCTTTGGGTTTCATTTACGAGAAGCAGATTGTCCATGCATTGTTTGCGGAGGTCCAAGATAGGTATGGGGAGAGGAATGGAGGGTATACGAGAATCATCAGAACGCTGCCAAGGCGAGGGGACAATGCACCCATGGCCTACATCGAGCTTGTCTAGGTATTGTTCATTTACTTTTTAAATAGATTTTGGTTGTTGCACAACATTATAAGGCTTGATAACAATTGTTGGCTTGGCCGGCCTATAATGTTCAAGTTCAAGAGGTGCCTTATTCTCGATTATGTATGGTTTTATATGCACGGTTCTCATATTCTGCAAGTTTCAGTTAGTCTGCACATAATTTGAGAAGTGGGAATGTCCTGTTCAGGCACCATACCTGGACCCGTAAGGGGCATCCTGTTCAGCTACTGCATGAAAAATTATATGATCATTCTGTTCTTGTATTGGATGATTTGGAGCACATCATGTTTCTTCCGATCCATGTAGACTTCTTTGAATGGTTCATTTAGTGGACAACTTCTTTAAGCTTCAGTTCCGTCTGTTTTGGATTGGTTATGAGTTAAAATGAGCTGCCGGATTGTACCCCCATTATCTGAGGGAATTCCCGTGCTTACTGAGAATTCCCTGATTTTAGGCGAACATCTGACTTCCATAACTTTCGATTTTCACTACATTATCCAATGAAAATCTCAATTATGCTGATAGACACTAAACAAATGTGTCAAATGGTTCTGGATGTATAACATACAGTATGAGGCTTTGACAAGTATCTTTCCCTGTAAACTCCTGCTTCCCTTATCTTATATTTCCTAGATGTTCCTTGTATTGATATTGCATCATACATGGTTCCAGATTTGTGAACCTGTCAAGCTGGAAGCATTCAGTGTACCATTTTCAGAATTCATAAAAGCTGTTCTTCTATCAGTTTAAACAAATACCAAATTTGGTGAACAACAGCTGCTACATTGGTAAGCTGGTTAGTACAATCTTGCAATTGCAAAGCCTCTTGACCAATCTGTAGATACCTAATATTACGTAACAAAAAAAAAATTAAAAATCTGTTGATACCTAATATCGGGTCTTCAATATTTCCACTTCTTTGGGACCATCAAAGCAACTTGAGGCCTAAACTAGATTGTGAAAGTGAAAGCATAAAAGATAATCTGTCCTTAGGGAAGAGTGTTGCCTCTAATTTTTCAGACGCAATAGGATTAGAGAAACCTTCAAGCATAAATCTTCTCCCAACTAATGCCCTCTGTCCAGGCTGGGTTACCAAAAGATCCTTCCTTTGGTTTCTTTCCTTCATGTGCCCTTACTCTCATGTGCCAATATATCACTAGAGATATTATTCTTGTAATAGAATATGACCATCCAACCACCAACATTGATTCGCAGGCTGGAAATATTGAAGAGAAGGGATGTTTAATGGAAATGTACCACTTCATTGACCATTTTTATCTGGGAGCAGTTATTATGGTATTCCATTCCTATGACTGCTTGCCTTCTTGATGTGTAGTATTTTGTTGAATCATAGGCTCTTAATATGCAGAGATGCAGTTTCTATTATGCTAGTCTTTTGAAAAGGCTCCAGAACTTAGGAGGATGATACAATAATAAGAATGGTGTTTGATGGATCTTTACTGTTAATTCTACCATGATACATTGTGTAATGGAGCAAGAGAACTTAGGGATGGGTGAAAATCTGTGGTTCAGCACATACATATAGACCCATAAATTTTTAGGTCTGAATCGGGCATTTCAGTTGAACCACTTAGACGTGTATGATATGACTTGGTAAGAACGACTAGAAATCAAACTGGTCCTTTCAATCTGGCTGACATGTAAGCATATCCAAAAGGCAATATCTTATAGAAGGTGATTCCACAAGCAGTTGCATGGAACGAGAGACATAAAAGACCATTTGATGGGTATATACTTCTTGGACTCGTCTTGTGCATTTAAAGAGTTTGTAGACATCAGTAGAGCATCCCTCTAAGTATCTCATGGTTAACACTAGAGGCTTCACTTTACTATGTGCATCTGTATTTTAGTAATAAAATCTTTCTCTTGTCCATCCCCCCCAAAATAAATAAAAGAAAGGAGACAAAACCAAAAGTTGTTTGGAACCAATAATGTATGTAGGATGATCATGTCGTAGGCCCTGAAATTCATTTCTCTAAAGACCTCAAAAATTGTTAAGAAATATAATAGAGAAACAAGATATTATTTGGTAATCAGATCTACAAATTTGTTCTGAAAATCTATAAGTTGTCAAAATGCCTAGGTGGGGTTAGTTGATAAACTAAGCAACACCTTGTTAGGTGGGTGGCTTTTGGTTTCAAAAACTTGTAGGTTTGTCTTTTTTTTCATTTTTTAATAATTTGAATATGCAATATTATATATCTTAATGGAACTTCTACAGTTTTGACTTCCATGTATATAACCCAAAATTGGATGGGAGCGCTAAACTGCCACAACTGAATATAGACCTATCTTATGAAGTATAACCTGCCGTCATCATTGACAACAAGACACAAAAACTTTGCAATTGCACCATGTCTTATGTTAAGGTGCATTGGAAGAATCACCCATTGGAAGAAGCATCTTGGGAGAAAGAAATATACATGCGAAGTACCCACATTTATTTGAAGAATCAATTATGTTCAATTTCGAGGACAAAATTATTTAAGGTGGGGGAGAATTGTAAGACTCGCATCCTGAAATCTGGTATTAATTTGGATTTTTCTGTAGTATGTCTATCCACCTCGTCCCCGATGGATATTGAGACGAAATAGGAGCTCGAGTAAGGTAATATTTCTACCTTCTATTATAGGCTCGAAAACTTGAGTGAAAGTGTATTAGATACTTAGAAAGAAATCCTGGAAAGAACTGAGTTGGAACCACGTCCAAAAATGATGAACTGATACTTTTAGCCCGAGCAACTGATGAGAGCAGCAGCCGTGCAGTTGGATTTTTGTTGCCGGTTCAGCTGCGAATTTACAACTTTAAGTTTTAGTAATCTGTTTCCCTAGCCTATGAATAGTAGCCTTTTTTTGTTTGCTTACAACCATTGGTTGTTTGCTAACAAGTGAGAGAGAAGGGACAGCTCCTAAGCAAGAAGAAGGATCTTCAAGCTCAAGAGACCAAGCTTGTTCCAAGCTAGCAAGGATTTCAACCCTAGGATCATCACTCAACAAGTAAGTGTTTCTACTTGTTCCTTTTCTAATTTTCTCTAAGAGGTTGGACTCTAAAATGAACTAAGAAAGGGGTTGATCATGCATACAATGTTGTGAGGGACCAACCCTTACAACCAATGCTATCAAATGCCAAAGCTATCTTATGGTCGCTTCTAAGTACACTGTGGATGTCGAAGTTCTAGTGGATGATACCCATGGTGGTGATTGCGAGTGTAGAGCATGCGTGTATGGTACGTAGTGCGGGTTATCAGATTTTATGTTTTTGAGGACATGTTGTCCATGATCTATTTTGGTGTACAATTGTATATTTGGATACAGTATTATTGTGTCTTGAGTACTTTTGAGATCAAGCATAATTTGTGTAATTATTATCTCTAGATGCATCAGTTACCTATTATGATCTTATTAAGTCTTTCACTAATATTTTTACATACTTTGATTGTGATGGTTTTTATTAAATGTTTGTAGCACTTGTGGATGGTTAATTGTGCATTGTTTTTGTGAGATTTTGGGAAGTGTGGATCGGCAGTAAGCAATTGAGTCACACATCCCAAAGTCTCAGGATTGGGGTGTGATAGGCCTTCTCTCTCTCTCTCTCTCTCTCTCTCTCTCTCTCTCTCTCTCTCTCTGCCAGCTAAGTTGCATGCCTTAAAAGCCCCCTCCTTGCTTTTTAGAGTGACCATTAGGTGCTTCCAAAAGGACTAGTTGGTGTGATTCCCCCTTGAAATCCCAAGTCGATTCAACTCTTGGTGAGAGAATTCTCACTCTTTTATTCCTTGTTGGTTCCGCCTTGGTTCACAATCGTGAGGAAGAAGAAGACCCCTCTTCCACGATTTGACGTACTTGGTTTCCGGCATGGTTTTAAGTATCCATACGATATATCCCGTATCCACCGAAACGTATCCGTAGCGGCAGTGGTCAATGCGATACTCTTCGATACGTATCTCTTTTATTTAAACAAAAAGTGTATTCACATAAGTCAACCTTATCGAACCAATTCGGCTCGATAGACTTCAATACGGTCGATATACTCGATACGTATCGATACACTTAAGTTTTCATTCTCGCAAAAAATAAGATACACTTACCGATACTGCTCAATACACCTCGATATGAACCAATACACCTCGATACAAACCGAAACGGTCGATACACATATAAAGATTGATACAACTGATTTTTTTCACTATGCTAGTCTTCTTCCTTGCTGAAAACCCATAGTTCATGTAATTTGAAGGTTGTAGCTCATCAAATGTCATCAACTATGTCTTTAATCATCAAAATTGCTTATGATAGTTTTTTTATGCTTAAAAATTTGTTGTGCATGTTCCCTAATCATTCCCGTGTGTATCTACCGTATCCACGATATGATATAATATGTCTCTTAAAATCGCCCAACAGATACACTACCGAAACACGATACTTTAATCCTTGGTTTCCGGACTTCCCAAAGTAACCCTCTTTCCATTTTTATTGTTTGGGTGGGCCCCTTAGAGGACCAATTGGATCCTCCGGCCCCGGGTCCGCGGCAGTAAGATTCCCTAAAGAGAATCCGTCCTCATTGAGCTTGTGAATACCTTTAGTAGGAGGCTACCATAGAATACCCTACTTTGTCATGCCTCCCTTATAAAAAATTAAAAGGCCCTAGTCATCAAACAGCTGATTTAGTGGTGTATATAACTTCTTTACTAGTGCCCAATGAGAAACTTTATTTTTAAGGGAAAATTACATGTACTACCCCTGGACTATGGGCTAATTCCACCTGCCACCCAGTAGTTTCTAATAATTACACATACCACCCGTAGTTTGAAAAACATGTAACAAGAAAGCCAACTCCGTTAACTGATTTCCGTTAGATGATGATGTTAGCTCATACTAAAAATTTTACAGACAAAACTGCCTTTAATGGAAGTTGAAATATCGTATTTACCCTTAATGAGACTTAATGTTTTTACCTTCTCCATTTCTCCCAAATTGAAACTTGCGATTCCTAAATCCTTGTTTTTGCTCTGACTGAAAAGAAAGAGTTGTAGGTGGAGCAACATCTTCCAAACTTCCGGCAGCTAGCCCCCAAGATGCCGCCGACCTGCGGTTCGAGTCACATGACCATTCTCCAGCAAGCACCACCTCCAGCGACCTCAGTCCATTTGGTTCCAATTGGAATATGTATGGAAATCCGATTCCAATCCACGCACCTGAATCTGGTTCTGGTTGCATTCAATAACGTTTCATCTCTGGTTCGACTGAAACCAAATCTTCAAGTAATCGACTCAGTGATCCACAACCAAGCCGACCAAAACATCACCACTCAATGGTCTGAATGGTATGACTGACAGGTCCAAATTATCAGCATTTACCCCGAGTCAGCAGCATCCATCATCTAGTGCTCCCACTTTACGCTGGTTTCCATGGAATAACGTCATTATAATGACCCAATTCCAAGTCATGGAAGCCTCAAAGAACACAATGGTTATGAAACTGATTGGCCCTCCCTATGCTTCTCTCTCTAGGAAAGTCCTTGCCTGCCTCATCGAGAAGGAAGTTGAGTTCGAACTCATCCCCATAGATCTCTTCAAGGGAGAACAAAAGAGTCCTGAATTCCTCAAATTGCAGGTATATTTTGACTATGGATCACTCTTTTTGGTTCATAATCAATCTCTGTATCAAACCCAATAATGTTAGCTTTTGTCTATCTGTTTGATCATCCATGGCAGCCATTTGGAGTTGCACCTAAGATACAAGATGGAGACTACACTTTATATGGTAACTGAAATTCAATAAAACTGAGATAAACCCAGTTGTTCTTGATAATTATTGATGGGTTATGTTTGATTTGATCAACAAAATGACGAGCAATCATGAGGTACTACTCAGAGAAGTACAAATCGCAAGGGACTGATTTGTTGGAAAGACTCTGGAAGAGAAGGGTGTTGTGGAACAATAAACCCTAGAGCTTTACTCTTCCACCTTCCCCACCCAAAACAACGGCAAGGACAAAAAGGCAAAACCAGGACAGTATCATGAAATTACAGGATAATCAAGATCTCCAACTATAGAACCAGCTTATCTCCTCTCTAATGGAGGAAATACCCCACGTTTAGACCTTCAAAGGTAAGTGGGCTCTAATCAGAACCAAACTTCGCGATCTCCCCACCCATCTCAATGATGTCTCCGACTTCCCAAATTTTTCCATTGAAAGTGAAGGCTTTCCGTTCTCTGCGCAAAGACCAAATTTGTACATTCACAGTAGACACTTGGAGAAACATCAAACAATGCTAGCGAGACGAAGTTGTGTGTCTGTGTGTTTGTATGCACGGGGTCTTGCTTTCTTATTCTTTCTACAACTCCTTAAACTCCACTTTCTGTATTATTTACAGTGAGGCAGAGAGGAAAGAGGAGGCATTATGATTGGTTGTTGGAGGTTGTACTTGCTGGAGCTTCACGCTCAAAGATGCTCATCGAAGATGTTGGAGAACTCTAAACTCACGGAGGATTTGATTTCCATAGAAGGTTAAAATTTCCATTTCCATTTTTCTCAGCCTAAACCGATAAGGGTAAAATTGTCTTTTAATTTTTTGGATTTCCACCATCAGTTAAATGGGAGTGGGTGTAATTGTCAAAAACTTCCGAGTGGTAGGTGGAATTAGTCCATAGTCTAGGGGTAATATGCGTAATTTTCCCTATATTTAATTTTGTTAAAGACATGAAACATCAGATCTTCGGACACTTGGCATCCCTTTCCTTCCATATCCACAAAAAGAAAAGAAAAAGCAATTAGCACCCTATTCCATAGGAATTTTCTTTTATTGCCAAAAATAACTTGGTGACAAAAGGATCAAAACTAAGTGAGCTTCTTCACATCTTTGGAAATATCCAAGGAGTCTGAAACTTGTTTAGCAAAAGAGCAATTACAAAATAGATGGTCAATAGATTCTGCCTCCCTCTTACACATTATACATACGTAAGGGAAAGATGGTGGCTAGGTCTTCTCTTTCGAATCATAGTTCTAAATTACGGCCGAAATTTTGGATTTTGGCAGAAATGTTTCGGTTTTTTGCAAAACCGAACGAAATATAGGGTTGAAAAAAATAGGTCCCAAATTTCATTCCGAAATCACTGTTTCGACCATGTTTCGGTCGAAATCTCTAGTTTTGGCGAAACTTGGTCTAAGCACCTTATAAAATATAAAGTTTTGGCCGAAACATGGTCCAAACACCTTATAAAATATCATCCGAAACTTGGTGTACTTTGACATTAGAAGTCATAGTAATACAAGACAAGGAACAGTGTATAGAAGGGACAATATATAGCATACAACACTTCTTTATGACTAATATCATTTAAGTAAATGGAACACTTAAGATATTATTCATAAATAAGCAAACACCCACCCCCCCTCCCAATTTGAATCTAATAAAAAATCTAAAATTTAAATTCCAAAAGAATAAAAAGTTAAGTTTCCAGTTCAAGAACAAAAACTGGATTTTCGATCACAGGGTGATTTTGATGGCAGAGAGGGTTCAAAGCAAGTCAAATTTACAAACCCTCTTTGCTGCATGATCTTTATGTAGTCCAATCTTAAATCAAAATTAGAAAGTAACAAGAAATTCAACTTATCTGAAAATCTGACCCTTAAAATCTCTCTATAAACTTGGGGACAATAGACTTTAGGATGTATGTGAACACATACTAAAAGTTGAAGACGATCCGATCATAGATGTAGAAGATATGAATTTTTGAAAACAGCCTATGTTTTGACTACGCCCTTGGTTACCAGCAGATTTAATCGATCTGATTATAATCTCCAGTTTTGTAGTGTATTGATGATCAGACCAATAGTGAATAACGTAGCAATTATGTAAGAAAAAGGGAGAGATTGATGGTATGGAAAATAGAGCAAAGAAAGACAAGGGAGGAGGGTCTGCGGTTGAGTCTCACGAGGGAGGTCTGCGGTTGAGTCTCACAACCAAGTAGACTCAACCAAAAAAATTTCAATAATTTTCTGGTTCTCTAAAAGTTTGCCGGCTCTCTTCTTCTTTATCTTATTTATAGACTTAAGAAAGATTACAAAATAAGGAAGAATTTAGTCATCTAAAGAATATCCTAAGATAAATTAAAAAGGAAAACTTGCCTTTATAGATTTAGGAAAGTTTCCAAAAAAACAACTAGCAAAATATCAATTCATAACTTAACTACTTGCTGATTAACTTTAAGAAACAAAATCTTAGAATAATTTATGAGAGAAATAACAAAAGAAGGAAGCAAAAATCTCTAAAAAAATCTGTTGGTGTACCACGTGAACAGTGTTACTGGCTGGCTAGGCTGGTTTGGCTTAGGCCTTGTGTGGATCATCTCACCCCTTCTGGTGTAGACTTAAACTGCATCAGCTCCCCCCACTTAAAATAAACTTGTCCACGAATTTTGTAATGGTGAAGAATCAATTCCATGGGGTCGGCACATATCTTTCTTGGACACTGGAAGTTTGGTTGTGCTTGAAAATTCAGAAGAAAATCCTCCACCTTGGGTCCACTCTTTTCAAAATATTGGGGAGGTATCTTTAGATCAATATGTTCAATATCTTGAAAAGATTCAAACCTAAAGGGGGTGTCCATGGGGATCACCACATCTAACTCCTTTTCTTCCACAGTCGCTTCCTCAACGTCTATGGCCTCATGATCACTGTGACTCTCATTATCAGTCAATGGAGCTACACCACAAGGAAGATTAAGGTCACATATGTCCACCTCATTGACTTGAGTAAAATCATCCACATTGTAACTGATGTGATCTTCAACTACATGTTCGAGAGAGAAAACATGTTCCACCTTGAAATTGGTTATGTCTTCTACCGTCTTTGTCTCCTTGTCACATTCATGACCACCATAAATTTGCATGAAGGGGTTGCATCTTCCTTTGATAGTGCAAAGTTGAATTGAGATTGTATTAAATCAGGTTGCTCCTCTGACCTCTTGGGGAAGTTGTTAGCTATTGTGTCCACTCTTTCTTGAATGAAAGCATCCCATTTGTTGTCCATGCATTCTAATGTTGCAACAAGTCTTGAGGTTTACCTAAGTATTTCAGCCACTAGTTCAGAGCGTTTAGGATCACTAGTAGCCATGACAGTCAAGTTAGTGGCTAGTTAGATAGCCAATTGTTGGAGCACTATAATCAATGAGTCAAGGGGCTGGTTAGGAGAGTTAGAACCCTCCACGGCGAAGCTCTGATACCAATTGATGGCAAAGAGGGTTCAAAGCAAGTCAAATTTACAAACCCTCTTTGCTGCAGGATCTTTATGCAGTCCAATCTTAAATCAGAATTAGAAAGTAACAAGAAATTCAACTTATCTGGAAATCTGACCCTTAGAATCTCTCTAAACTTGGGGACAATGGACTTTAGGATGTATGTGAACACATACTGAAAGTTGAAGACGATCCGATCATAGATGTAGAAGATATGAATTTTTGAAAACAGCCTATGTTCTGACGACGCCCCTGGTTACCAGCAAATTTAATCGATCTGATTATAGTCTCCAGTTTCGTAGTGTATTGATGATCAGACTGGTAGTGAATAACATAGCAATTATGTAATAAAAAAGGAGAGATTGATGTTATTGAAAATAGAGCAAAGAAAGACAAGGGAGGGGGGTTTGCGGTTGAGTCTCACAACCAAGGAGACTCAACCAGAAAATAATTTTCTGGTTCTCTAAAAGTCTGCCGGTTCTTTTCTTCTTTATCTTATTTATAGACTTAAGAAAGATTACAAAATAAGGAAGGATATAGTCCTCCAAAGAATATCCTAAGATAAATTAAAAAGGAAAACTTGCCTTTATAGATTTAGGAAAGTTTCCAAAAAGACAACTAACAAAATATCAATCCATAACTTAACTATTTGCTGGCTAACATTAGGAAACAAAATCTAAGAATAATTTAGGAGAGAAATAACAAAAGAAGGAAGCAGAAATCTCTAAAAAAAAAACTGTTGGTACTGTTCATGTGAACAGTACCACATGAACAGTGTTATTGGCTGGCTGACTCCTTGTTGTTGGCTGGCTAGGCTGGTTTGGCGTAGGCCTTCTGTGGATCATCTCATCCCTTCTGGTATAGACTTGAACTGCATCAAATTTTCAACCTTCAAATGCTGCCTTTTTTTCCAATCAAAAAAATTCCAGGAAGTCTTATTAGGGTAAAACATCACTAAAAACCAAGAGTCCGTCTTTTGTTTTGATGTCCAAAAAATTATTCTCACTCTGATGATCTTAAACAACATTCGCATACTCCAAACACCTCACGGTTCGTTAATTCAATCTGGAGATTTACAACGTTTGATTGAATTTTTCCAAACACCTCACGGTTCCACTTTTTCAGCACCATCTGACTTTTATGGAGTTTCTGATATACTACAGAACCGAAGAAGGAGGAGTTCCAAGCTTGGGAGATGACACGGGCATAATCAGGATGCTGGGTCCACATAGTCTCAAAGCGGAAAGGCCTTTTCCTTAAGAGTTTCCACCTGTGGTATCTAAAATGATTGGATCATGATCCAAACCAAGGGCTGGTCGAACAAAACTGAATTACTGAATCTGTTAAGCCATGGAGAATTAGAGAAAGCCCGGCCAAGCTTGATTCTAATATTGTCAGTCCCTTTTCTCCTATTATTCCAAGTAAAAATGGGGCCATGTGATCTGATTTCAAGAAGATTGCAGCAATCCAGGAAATTTTTGAAGATAACACAGTCCTTTGAATTATCTGGGTTTCCTCCAGATTTTTCCTGCCAAGTAAGGTAGGAATTAAATTCACCCAAACATACCTAG
Organism: Protea cynaroides; assembly: GCA_028583415.1. NCBI lineage: Eukaryota > Viridiplantae > Streptophyta > Magnoliopsida > Proteales > Proteaceae > Protea > Protea cynaroides. Next base: position 37,300,513 of record CM053266.1, on the reverse strand, counting down.
ATGCCATGCCTTTGAGCCTGCATATTATAAATCTCATCCCAAACTTTCTGTCTTTGTGTTTTATTTGGGTCACCATAGATGCAGGTAATGAAAAAGTGCTGGGGGGTCGAGATAACGAAATCAATAAATCATTGACTGTAATGCAGAATTTGAACCTGAATATTTTCCTGCCATACGAGTAAGAGACCGCCTGACAGTCCAACTGGATCTACATAAAAATAATTATTGAATTTTGCTTTTTTCAAAAGTCCTCCAATTTTCTCCTTAGAGTCTCCATAAGAAAGATGATGTCAGGAATCTCTGATTTAAGGAGATTAAACAATGATCGAATTGTCAAGGGGCTCCCCAGACCTTGACAATTCCAATTTAGAATTTTCATGATGACCCGTGGGGCTCAGTTAATTGTTCTTCTTAGGTAGAGGGAGAGGGTCTGGCTCTTTTGGTTATAGAGGTTTTGACGGTATGAAGCGAGGAAGGTAAGGGGGCTTGAGGGAATGTAGTTGGACAAGGCTGATGGGATCCAATGCTTTGTGTTGTGCCGGGAAAAGGGTAGGTAAATTGGAATTCGGGTATTGGGATTGGTAGTTGGGTGATAGCACTGGATGAGATTGAAGCATTTTGCACCTAATTCTGTGGGTTGTGATGGGAGGTCATAAATAATGGTGACAGTTGGGAGGGGGAAGATAAAGAGACTTCTGAAAGTTGGGGGACAAGATTCAGCATGGCTTTGGCCACTTCAGGATTATGGAGAAGATACTCAGAGAGTACTTGGCGTGGTTGAAGTAATGGAGGTGCATCATTGGTCTCCTTGGAAAAGGAAACGTTGCTTTGGTTGTGTGAAGAGGCTGGGTGTCAGTTTTGGGTGTGGTGGGAAGATTGGCTAAATTTAGGTAAAGTAGAGACTCTAGTGAACTAACTCACCTTGAGTAAATAGTGGTGGCACAAGATTTTGGGCAGAAAAGGCTGGAGAGATTCTCAGCTCTTGAAAGGAAAGCCAGCTGTAAAATTGTAAGAAGGAGGTGACCATTGAACTTACACGTTGCTTCGGTTGTGTGAAGAGGCTGGGTGTCAGTTTTGGGTGGGGTGGGAAGATTGGCTAAATTTAGGTAAAGTAGAGACTGTAGTGAACTAACTCACCTTGGGTAAATAGTGGTGGCACAAGATTTTGGGCAGATAAGGCTGGAGAGATTCTCAGCCCTTGAAAGGAAAGCCAGCTGTAAAATTGTAAGAAGGAGGTGACCATTGAACTTACAGGAACCGACTGTTGAGCTTCCTCTCCCTTGTGGAAGAAAGACGGTTGGGCTTCCCCATGACCACCATCGGCAATATTAGCAGCGTTCACCGGTAAGGAAAAGGAGCCATTGGCTTGCTCTTGACTGAACATTGTTCTAGCTCCTTCAATGAGGTTTGTCTTCGGGGTTGGACATTTCAGGTCTGGACCGAAATGACAAGAAGGAGCCTGAGAACATTTCACCAATGGATTACATTCATGTTGAGCACTGTGGGTTTTGGAAGCTTCGAAAAGCTGATCATCTTGCATGCTCATGCCATATTCTTTCACACAAATAACAGAATAAAGGGAGACGTTCATACTTTAGGATGATCCGATGCTCCTTGTTTCGTTTCCTCTTAACATTGAAGAAAGACCGTAAAGGCTGAGAGAGTTCCAATATGACTCTAGCCCTGAGAAGCATAGTCTTTTTCCGACAGAAACTCCTTCTATAAGCATAATATGAGATGCCAGTCCAATCTTAGAGCCAAGGTGGAGAGCCATGGATTCTGTAACAAATTCTAAAGGTATTTCATGGAGTTGCACCCAAATATCAAATTTATCGAAAGACCATTGCTGCTCCTCATTCCATCTGTTAAGAATTATTAAATTGCCAGAGACTGACCGCGGTGATTTACAAAGCACGTTCAGCAGATCGAGCTCGTGGTTGAATTTGAAAATATAGGAGTCCATAAGGAAGGAGGAAACATGAACTCCATCTGGGTATTCCAGGCTTGAGGAAGGGCCTCTGTTACTGTTTGCCTTCAATTTGGTTTGCCGACAATTATCTTCCCAATTAAGGTAAAATGGGAAGGAAAAGGGGTATGAACATCCAATTCATCTTCAATAATCAGATAATCATCCTTTAATTTCTTCTCTGTGGAGATTTTGGGAGTTTCTTTCTTATTGGATGGAGGGACCTTGAGATTGATGATGGGTCGAGGGAGGAGGGAGGAGGGAGGAGGGAGGGACGGGGGGATGGGGAGGAGGTTTTGATCCATGAATACAACTCTGAAGATCAGAACTGGGGGTATGAAAGGAACTGTAACATAACAGGTAATGAGAAAGGAGAGCTTGAGGAGAAGACTGAATCACGCCTGCTTAGTGCTACAGAAGCTCGCGCAGTACACCTAGAGCAGAAACAAAGAAGAAAGCCATCACTAACTCATGCTTAATTGCATCGGACTACATAGTATGAGTGGACAAGATGAGTGGATTCTATTGGGAGTGAATTTTTATTAGTACAATAAGAAATGAGTCTTGGTCTCGAGTCCAGCTGGGGCAGCAAAAAAAAAAAGATCTAAGACAACTAATACTTTTCCATGGACCTCTAAGGGTAGCCCCTATTAGCACCATTATATCTAACCCATACTTCGATCTCATTACCTTGTGCTTTAAAGAATTAGCTCTTTTGGAAGCCACTTGGCCAAAAGAGAGAGGTTCCTAAGGGGCATGTTGCCAATTCCTAGATTTTCTTTATCCATGAGGAGACCAACTATGGCCTAATCTGTAAGATGGTCTCCTCCCTTTGTTTGGCTCCTAAAGAAAGTCCCTTATGATCTTTTCTATCCATCCAACAAATTTCCTTGGAATCCTAAACAAGGACTGTCAGTGAATTTTGAAATGTAGAGAATGCAATCCTTCTTCTCATTGGAATGTAATTCCTTTTCCAAAAAGTAGGTTTCCTCGGGAATTTTTCAATTAAAGGATCCCAAAAGGTTGATGACATTGGATTACCTCCAAGAGGCAGCCCAATGTACTTTATTGGCAAATGAACTATTGGACAGCCTAAAATAGCCAATAAAAGAGGTAATTCTTCCTCACTAAAATCAATACCAACCATTACAGATTCATCACCGTAACCTGGCCTCTTCCGATTGTATAATGGAATTTACCACTTCCTTCCATCTTTGAAAATTTGAGGGACCGATAAAAAATAAATCTTGAAGCCTATGCACCCATTTGCAGATGATACAATATTGTCTGAAATGGTTACCAAATCTACTAAGGTCCTTCAACTAAATTGAATCCTGGTTTGCAGGATTTGAGAACTAAACCAGTGTCTACCATTGTAGACTCTTAACAATTGAACCTACTAATCAGTTCCGATTTGTGGATCCTCTATTTTGAAGAACAATACATTTTCCAAGAATCATTAGGATCTATTTTACTTAGGGTCTCTTCGGTATTAGTTTATAGAATGATTTATATAATACATTACACCATTTGTATGCGTTTGGTATGACTTGACTTTTTTCTAATTTAAATAAATTAGAACCTATAAATAGGTAAAAGAGGTGTTTATGGTTATTTAAATAATCCATTACTACTTGTTTATGCTCTTATTAACCCAAGCCCGATAAAATCCACTTGTGAACTGATGCATTTGACTCTTCTTCTTCAGCTCTGCAATCTATCTCTTGTCACAAACGCTATAGATACTAGGTAGTAATCTCTCTCTCTCTCTCTCTCTCTCTCTCTCTCTCTCTCTCTCTCTCTCTCTCTCTCTCTCTCTCTCTCTCTCTCCGCGACTTCACCATGGGTTGATTGTCTGTAATCAAAACCCTAATGCCTTTTTTTCAGGGCTTATTGCTGTAGATCAAAGGTACGGTGACAAGCGGAAGTTGTGTTTCTTCATTTCCAATCTTTGAGCTCCTCCTCATCGTCTTCATCCCAGTATGGTTCTCTTTCTCTTTCCTCTCCCTCTTTCTCTTTCTGCGATGAATGGCTGTTGTTTTCAATCTTTGGTTGAAAGCCTCTAGTTGCTTTTTTCCCCTTCAAGGCTGATGTAGGACATTCAAGGGAATACCCTGTTTTCTTTTGAGAACTTCAAGTTTATTCCTTTTGAGATCCTATTTTGCTTTCCCTAATGTTCTAAATCCACATTTCCTGCTTGATTAGCATTGCTTTGTTATTTGATATGCTTAGATTTTATGCATTTTGTAGTTGTCTTTTAGGTGACGATGCTAGACTAAGTGAGTCTTGTTCTTCTACAGAATTGGTCTTCAACTTGGTAGTGGAAGCCGAGAAACCATTACAATTTGCTCCCCATTGGGAATGCTATCCGTGGGAACTCCCACAGTAGATTGATATAATATTCACATCAAAACATTGAAACAAGCTACGTATTCATGTCTGTTTTCTTGAATTTGTATCTGATTATGGCTGCTAAAGTTGCTTAGGTTACTAACAGCACTGGCATATTGCCAGTTTCTCCTAAAATTCAAAATTCAAAACTCATATCAATCATCAGAGGGAGAAGTACATGGCTCACCTGAACTACAAGGAAGCAATCAATGTGATTTGTCTGCAGTGTCTTCCGCGGCAGAGCCCCATGAGATAACCAACACAGAGGCAGGTGAGGGCATGGAAAAGATAGTGGTAGGCCGTGCACAGTGTAAGCGCTCACCTTCCCCTTTATCAGATGGGTCGTGGGAAATGCTGAGACAATCTGCCACCTAAGAGTGGCTCTGCCTCAAATTGGAATGAGAATCCTCATTAATATTTGCAAATCTAGGTGAAAAATATCTGTTTTGAGATCCAAGTCATTCTTTTTTTTATATTTGTTTTAGGAAGGAGCGCAATTTCTGCCTTTTTGTAGTTGAATGTAACGATTTTTTTTGGGGGGTTATTGTAGTTGCTTAAAATCAATGAACTTCAGCTTTTAGAGATCATATCTTCTCCTAAGACATTCATTGATGAAGCAGAAGATATTTTATAAAACTTATTTAGGAACACAAGGAAGCTATATTAAGAACAAATGAAACACTATCTCACAAACAAACTTAAAAATTAAAACAGGGTTTCGCTATGCGTAACCATTATTGATTACTTTTGCTCTGCCATCCTTCCCATTCCCATTATATAGAAATTTGTATACCATACAATGATGTCATCGCTGTTTCTCTTATGTGGTCCACGTCAATGGTGAATTCGTAAACAAATTAACTGTGTGTTTGTTTTTGTTTTATCATGTGAATTTGTTAATGTACTATTTTTTGTTGTTGTTGTTTTTTGGGTAAGTGAAAAAACAGAAATATTTTTTGTTGTTGCTGTTATTATTATTATGTTTTTCTATCATTTTTATCCATTGAGTTCTATCAAATTAAATTAATCAGTAATCAATTTCAAGTTGCAATTTAATTGGCCAAAGGGGATAGTACTATTAAAAGAAGAAATAAAAAAAAAATTAAAAAAAGGGTTGATGACAATGGTCGGCAAATTCTATCGGCTAACAACCCACGCAGGGGGAGGTGATGAAGATGATGAGATGACCCAAGTTGGGACGAAAAAAAATTATAGCTTTCTGATAATGACCATGGCCACTTATCCATAGGCAGTGGTGGTGCCACATACTATATATATTTTTATATATTGGATATTGCTTTGTGATATTGTTGACAACAAACATTTAATATGGATGACAATGATCATTGTTCAACTGGAGATATTTTTTTTTATTGGGTTGAATGGAGAGAGTTTTTTTTTTTTTTTTTTTTTTTTGTGGTAAAGGAGAGGTAGATATTAATATGTATGGAAAAATAAGCTACACCCTTTTTAATGTTTTTTTTTTATTAATTCTTTTGATGAGAGAGAAAATTAGTAAAAAAAAAAAAAAATCTATGCGTTCGGGATAGCCAATAAGTATATTTATCATATCTTGTTCCAATCTTCTAGGAGGAGACGTGGTGCGATAGGCTATCAGGTTGGACGAGCATTTGTATTTCTTAAATCAATCTGAAAACCAGAGTTAGATAAGGTAGAGGTCGTTCACTAATCATAGAAGAATCTTCTAAATAATCTTAATTACTATTTAATGAGATACCAATTTACGGATGAGTTATTCACCCCAAAAAAAAAAAAATTACAGATGAGTTTTATATAAAATAACATATATACATAAATTCACCACCTGTCCCTAATATATAGTGCTTTCTCAAGATCAAAAATAGAAATTTCAGCATGAAATTGAAAGCCCCTTTACGATCAAGAAACTGTCACGTATGGAATTTCAATTTCGTGTTTTTTTTTTTGGTCCTCATGTTTTTCCCTGCCTATTGGTACTTGCTTAAGTAGCTGCAGGGTGGGAGATGTAGTTACCACTTAAAAGGCATTGATCTAGCTAGCTAGTTGTATTCCTACCAAAAAAAAATATCTAGCTAGTTGCATGATGATGAGGATGTAGGTAGATGGTGTTCAAAGTCTGCAGTAATATTAGTTAAAGTCAACATGGATGTGGATGTGGAGGGTGGTGGTGGTGGTGGTGGTGATGAGGCTTGCATGCGCAGCGTAATACTGTGTTTAAAGCTTTTAAACCTTATTCTTAGTTTTCCCTTAATTTATTAGATGAAGACGGTTGTGAAAAGGATAGGAAGAGAGAGAGAGAGAAAGAGGGGCCATCGCGTTTCTTTTATTTTGTGGCAGTGAGAGCCTTGACTTTAGGAGAAACATTAAAAAAAAAAAAAAAAAAAAAAAAAAAAAAAAAACCAAATAGCTGTGGGTGCTCCGGCCGTCGGTCGGTTCTCGGTAATGGGAATCGCATATCACCTTCTTTTTATTTTTTTGTAAATTTATTTATTCTGTTTGGGTGGGCATTACCATTACTTAACGTTAATTCGTCTTAATTTCTTTGGTGCGTGCCAGTCGCTATCATTTCAGGTTGACTTGAGAATATGGTGATGAAGATGATTCCTAATTCCCATTGGTTTACGGACTTCATCTCGCCACCTCTCATTCTCTTTTCTCTCGAACTCCCAACTTTCCTTTCCAATGTCCTTTTAAAGTTTTCAAATCTCTCTCTCTCCAATGCCAGCCACTACATTTCTTCATTAATCTCAAAGATGGAGTTGAGATAGGGGTGTCAATTTGGGACCCCACCACGTCTCCTAAGTCGGACCAACCAGTTAAAAATCACATTCAGCTAGATTATTTAATAAATGTGTTGATTTTAGGATCGGATCAATTAATAGTAGGTTGTTTACGATGCAGGGTGCGATTCAACGGTCTCCCTACTGGACCGATCGATTAAATCTCTAGTTGGTATAAACCGACTAAAAACCAAATAAATACATATACATAAGTTTTTTCTTTTATTTTTTTCCACCTTCTTTTTCCACCCATTTTTTTTATCTACTTGTAAACATTGGACTTGCAACGAATATAATCCTACTAAATGAGATTGCAATGGGCCTTTTGATATCCTAGTCTCCAAGGTAACATGATTTTAGCAGATGATGTTAAGAGATTGTTACAGCCACATATAAATATTCTTTAAAATGCATATTTTGAACCCTTTTTTTTTTAATCATTATTCACATATATTCTTCATTTATGAGTAAGGACAAATAAATGGGTTGGATTTACAACAAAATAGACTAATTATAACGAAGCATAAAATCGAATAATATAACTGAACATAAGACCAAATAAGATAACCGATTATGGACATTAATAGACCGATTGAATCGATTAACATAAGACCGATTAGGGACATAGATCGATCGGATTGAATAAAAACGAGTCAATGTCTCGCAAATCAAGACCGATTAATTAAACGTGTTGATTACGGTGCAAGACGTTAAATCAGTGGGGACCGATTAGGTCCGACCGAGACTGACCTAGACCGACCGATTGACACCCCCTAGTTGAGTTGGCAAGTTCAACTTTTACAATTAAGTGGTTGTGAATTCAAACTCTCCTTGACACCTATCTTGATCTGCATCCTCTCCTCCCAGAACCATTGGGAGGATAGTGGCAGTCTGTCCTGGATGGTTGCCACGTGGTTCTCGGTGAATTCGAGACCCATGTCCAAATCGATATCTAGTTGACAAGCAGAGCCGGCAAGGGGTGTCAGCTCGGACGTGGGTCTCAGATTCACTTAAAAGCCACATGACAGCCATCCAGGACAGACTGCCGCGTCCTCCCAAAACCACTAGGAGGAGATGATGTGAATCCACACCTATCTATTTAAAAAAAAAAAAAAAAAAAACCAGGCCACTATTGATTCTCCTTCTAACAAAATGTGGACACCATTTTAGTGATTCCATTTCCCTCGTTTATTAGGCTACTGAGTAGTCACTGGATGGATCCAAATTATCTTTTGTTGTTGGAGAAGTGATAGCCGTGATCAAACGGATGGTTTTCACTCAATTGTCTACGGATACATAATAAATGCATGGGAAGGTCAGTCGTACAATTATGGCTGGCACGACTAAGTCAATAAGAGACAATTTTTATCCCTAAGTAGATCCCTTCTCATGAATAATGATATCTCCCACTTTCTGGTTGGTCTGATTTCCATTCTGGAAAACCCTTATCCTGATCTTATTTATGAACCTCCTCTCCGTCCTCGCTTATGAGCCTTACACTTCAAACACAAACTATAATTCTTTTTTGGGATCAAGGTTCAAAGTACTGGTTGATGCCAAAATCAATTCAATAACAATTAGTATTGAATCCATAGAATTGGTCAATCTAAGCCAATTCGGTTACGATTACTAAAACTATGTTTGGTAGAAGGTTTCCACGTTATCAAATTGGGAAATCTCTTGCCCCGACGGCCGACATTAATGATTTATCACAAAAGAATAAATAGTTGTCTCAATCAATTAGGGACCGCAAAAGAGTATCAAAGCAAACCCACATGGTCAGATGTGAGAAGATATGAAAAAAAAAAAAAAAACATTCGACATTGGCAATGTATTTTTTTATATATATATTTTCTTTCTTTCTTGTTCACACAATTCGTGATGCCAAAGGATACCGTGTTTTTCTTTTCCTTTTTTGATAGATCAAAGGATTACCGTGTTCGTGTAGAACAGTGGCCCGACAACTTTCTGAGTTAGCAAAAGACCACACGGGCTTGGACTTTGGAGTCCATACATAGTTATGAACGTCGGTTGATCCTCAGCCATTGATTGGCTGTCCACTCCAAACCGGTTTGGCTAAAAACAAAAAAGGTGAAAGAGGAATATGAGGGAAAGACTTGCCAATGTCCGCTGGATGGCCGACATTCGAGAATTATTGTAAAGAAAAATAAAAAAATAAATTCATTAACTCTCGAACCGTTGGATCGACTGGAGTGCCAGGTGTCGGCCATCCAGCCGTCAGGTGTCGGCCATCCAACCGACACTGGCAAATCTCACGAGCCGAATCCGAATATGATGACACTCATAGTGGAGAGAAGGATGGATGATAGCACGTGGAAAACGTGTCAAATCTTTACGTGAATTTATCTTTGGCTGCTTCCAATGACTTGGTGCCAGCTGGGAAGCCGACCATTTCTTTCATCCGATTTGAATGTGCCACAAAACAATTGGCATTATAAAACACTATTTCTCCTCGAATCCAACTAATCTGTTGGGTATGGTGGGACCTAAATTTTTCAGTTTAATTGCATTATTAAATTAAATTTAAATTCCTATCTGTTCGGAGCAGGGAAGGCTATGCCGGCGGCAGTAGTCTCTCCCCCCAACCCTTCCTGCCTCCAATTGTATTATGGGAGAAAGAATTCTTTCCGACTGAGCCAATTTACAACCCTTCGGATTTTGCAGGTAAGAAGCTGGAACAAATGGGAAAAATAAAAATTTAACCAATAGAGCAGATGAAGAGAGGATTTGTTTTTTGGTAATAAGATGAAGAGAGAATTAAGTTATGATGGCTTTGGAGAGAGACAGACTAAAGGAGTTTTGTCACCTTTTTAAACAAGCATTGGTATTCGTATATAACTCACCCTAGCTCTAAGCTCAACTTTTAGATAGATGATAATGGTCAGTAGCTCTTATACTAGATCCAAGGATTACAAATCGGTTGCATGCATGGTTACTTTCCCCCTCAGCCTGGACAGAGTCTTTCCCTTATATTATATTAGTATATATTTAAGTAATCCTCTTTGTTTTTTACCACCAAAAAATAATAATAATAATAATAATCTTCACTATCTAATTAAGACCATCCTTGGCCACAAGTTTTAGGTTTTGTTAGCTTACAAGTAAAGAAATAATCATTTAATATTTTGAATGATGATAGCAATTAGGATGCATCCCCCACTTGCAACCACTTCCTCTACTAACCTTTCTCCTGCATACGGACTCGTCCTCCTGTCACTGTCTCTCCTTTGTTCGATCGTCTATCACCTACTGATATAGATTTTTGGAAATTTTTCTTATCTCTTTCTTTCATTCTTTTCTTTATTCTTGTTTTTATCGGTGGGTTTAATTTAATCTTTTCCATTAATTAATTATTTTGTCTTTTCTTTATGTGTGCATGTCCATTAAGGGTGTGAATGTCAAAACCAGTTGGTATGATCAGTTTCGATCACTTCAATTGGTCTGCTCTTATATAAGGTCTAGAATCGAAACCCAATTCATTACCATTGATCTCCAAAGCTAAGATTCTGACTAATTATCAATTTGTAATTTGTTGAATCCAAAACTGTTGCAAATTGACTTATTCAATTGATCAGATACAGATTTCCTGAACCACTCAAGTCTATCAACCTTGTTCATTAATTTTGGCCACATGATTATATGTGAAAGAGAAAAATGATGAGTTTATATATATATATATATATATATATATATATATATATATATATATATATATATATATATAATTTTTTTTTTTTTTTTTTTTTTTTTTTTTCCTATTTCGAAAATATTCTCTTCTTTTCTTATCCAAACATAGTTTTGGCGTTTACCAAAAAAAAAAAAAAAAACATAGCTTTAGCGATGGTGGGCTCAGAAGACTGATTGTTAGATTTTTTTTTTTTTTTTTTTTTTTGTGGTCTGAAGAAAACTGATTATTCCATTAGCATCTTGTTCTATCCGATTCCGAAGAGACAGCAGAGGGGTAATTTTGGAAATATGGGCATCAACTCAACGCCACTTCCCACAGCAACCACACATTGATATATTCATATTTGGGTTTCCCTTATTATAATAATATGGACAATAGATTCCTTGACGGGGAAATATAAATATGGGGTCGTGGCAAGGCCTTCTCTTCTAATCAAGTCTCCCAACTACCAGCCTTTCGTCTCTCTTCCTCGTTCCATAAGAGTCTCTCTTCTGCTCTCAACGTGTTTTGTACACGCCACTCACAAAAGCACAGCTGCCTTCCGGATTGAGAGAAACTGATCAGAGATGACAAAGATACATCCGAGCAGTTCAGCCACCGGCTCGGGAATGCCAAAATCCGTCTCCGATGAGCAACAGGTGGTGGTGCTAACCGTATGGAAGAAATCCCTACTCTTCAACTGTACCGGTTTCACCGTCTTCAACGCCAAGGGCAATCTGGTCTTTCGCGTCGACAATTATATTTCCGGCAACAAGGGTGAGATCGTGCTGATGGACGACGCTGGCAAGTCTCTGCTCACCATCCGTCGAAAGGTAACATTTTTTTTTTTTTTTAATTTATAGAATCGCTTATATCAATTTGGTGCAGACTAAATTGAATTTGAAAATTCCTTTTTTTTTTTTTTTGGGTAATAAAATCCCTACTGATTAGTAAGTAATTTCTATATGACTACAGAGACTGTCTCTTGTAGCGGACACCTGGCTGGTGTACGACGGAGAAACGACGGCAAATCCACGGTTTTCCGTCAAGAAGAAGCAAGGCAGCCTTTCGAACTCGAAATCATTGGCTCACGTGAGCCCTGGTTGCGGCGGCAATCAGGGTCAGGGCAATGGTGGGCGTGGCAGTGGCAGTGGCAGTGGCAATGGCAAAAGCAGCAGCGATGATGAGAAAAAGAAATTGATTTACGAGATAGAGGGATCTTACGCACAGCGGTGCTGCCTGATTTACGATGAGAGCAGGAGATGCGTTGCGGAGATGCGGCCGAAGGAGGCTGTTGCCGGGGTTTGTTTCGGCGTCGATGTATTCCGCCTCATCGTACAGCCGGAACTCGATCCTACAGTGGCTATGGCACTTGTCATCCTTCTCGACCAGATGTTCGGCTCCAAACGCTTTTCCGGTTTTAACCCACAGTAATAGGACTCACTACACTGCCTAGTGGCTTCTCTCTCTCTCTCTCTCCCTCCCTTTTCCTTCTTTCACTTCATTTTTCCACTCCACTTTCGGCCTTCCGTGCTGAGCTTGGTTTTTTGTCCTTTTTGTTGTAAAAACCAGGCTGTTAAATGGTTCATGGGCTTGTAAATTTTTTTTTTACTTTTTGGGTCATGAGCCCCTTTTTCTATAATTTATAAAAATACGAGCAAAAAAAAAAAAAAAAAAAAAAATCTCTGTGAATAATAGTGTGAACCCGATTTTCTCCTTGTGAATAAATAAGATTTGACCTAAAGCGGATTTGCACCACACACAAAAGGGTAAACTCAAGAAGCTATAATTCCCATTTCATGTTTCCTTTTTTTTGGTTTTTATTTCTAGGGGACTCCTCCGTCTGCCATTCAAAAACATTGGGTTTGGATCAGGATCTTCCATAGTGACTATGAAGCGACAGTGAAGATTTCCACTGTTTATAATGTATCAGAATATATGCTGATACATTATAAGTGGTTGGAATCTTCACTGCCGCTTGACAGCCAAACAAAGATTCCTTACACCACTAGGTCTCAAGTGGGGTACAACGGTGCCATTGGTGCCCTAGTTATATTAGCTTTGACCCACACCCAGTCCAGCCCAACCTTCAGCTAGAAGATCTTGGCCCAAGCCCAGTCCTCCGGGTCAGGTTGGGCTCAGGCTTTCAATAGAGAGTGGAAATTTTAGATAATTAAATGTTTGAAGAACAAAATAAACCTCCTAAATTTGTATACATATAGAGGGGAATATGTCTCCATAACCACTATGGGATTCTTTCCTACCTCTTATATAACAGAAACTCTCTCCTCCCCTGATCTTATAGAACCTATTGAAGATTTGGATTCTTACATACCTACTTGTGCCTATAAGCCGTTTGAAAATTTTTGGGCAGCTTTGAGAATTTTTTTTGAGGCCCAAATTGCAACCCTAATCTTTTGGGTGGTTTCGTTTTTACCCTTTGAATGTAATTCTGGAAAATTCTTCTTCACATAGGTTAGGTGTTCATCGCATGACTTATATCATAGGCTTTAAGATGTTTATTCCTTTAGATGAATAGCACCATAGTAATCAGAAGCTAATAATTAGTACCAATCAGATATGCCTTAACTATTAAACACGCTACCTCCTTAGCCTCTCTAGATATATATACAATCGACTAAGACATTACGAGTATTTAGGCATAAATGTGATTCCCACAACTCGAGGTAGTACAATCGGTTTTGGTTCTACTATATACCTGTTATAGTGATTCTTAGCCTTTCAGCTCATATCGCGGTTTAACCTCGGAGTCGTACAAGACTTTATCAATGGTGGAACGGGAACCAATACCACTAGTTTATCTTACCTAATCGATGAATCATCCCACCAACTTATCACCTTTCGGATCAAGATAATGTTTTATGATGTTTTCAATTCTAAACTTGTCTTCAAGATTCCACGTCTAAGTATAGATTAACCATTCTACTTCACTCAACATGCAATTTCCCGCATGCTTACAAAAAATCCCCACAATTCTGGAATTTATATACTCAATACCATAAGAGTATCTTGAGTATGCATGAGATGTATATTCATACATTTTATTGTCATGTCAAATTATAGTAACATTAACAGTGCCTTGGGAATTTGTAATCCTACATGTCCATAAATAATCCCATACATGTACCAACATAAAACCAGGATTATACCATATGCTATTAAATGAAGACATCAACCTAAACATTTCATGTTCCAAAGACCACCCAAATAAGATGACAAGTATTAATGGGTTTAAAATAGAAATTTAATAAAAATTGATACCCACACGTAAGCCCATGCAGAGGCCCAACACTCCCAGTCCTTAATGCTCTCTCTGCTGGTTATCAAAAACAGTAACAGTCCAAAGGATTTATATATAAATGTTAGTTTTTAAAACCAACTTTTGCAAATGATGCCTAATAAATATGAAATATGAAAACAACATCACCCTACGTAAGACCACTCACAAGTCATAACCACCCTTATCTTTATATCAATGACTGATACAAAAATCTTTTATCCACCAACAAAAGTAGTGCAATAATCATGTGAGAAAAATTAAACCATATTCCAATCACATTCATCCATATCATGAGACTCTTTAATCGACCTTAATGCTATTTGTCTCACATAGAGAACTACTTAGGTCAACTATCCCTTTTAGTTACTATGCTTTATTTGTCGACACTTGGATTTTTCAAGGCTAACCAAATATTAAAACCATATATCATGCATTCACCTTATACATGCTTCGATTATAGATGCAAAATGAGGTATTGTAAATTTTACTAAACAAATTTCTTGCATAACAAATTAGTCGTCTTACATACATGTAATAATCCGGTGTAAATTTTACTTCTCCTCGAACAACATCCAACCAAAAATAGAATTAGAAAAAGTTGTAGAAAAGGACTGACAACACCAAATCCTTAATACTTGAGTGATTAAAGATGGGCCAATTCAAAATTTTTATAAATGGATCTGAATCCAATATAAGCAAAAGTTTATATCTATAACCATATTTATACTCATGCCCCAAACTTATTCTCATGGAGTCCAAATCCTCTCGTCCCTAACTCTCGATCCATCCCACTGTTGGAATCACAACGATTGGATAGGATGAGAGCCGGGAAAACAAAGAAGAGAGGATTTGGATACATTCTCATGAGTCATGATAGAAAGAAACATGCATGTTGGAAAATCCAACGGTCAACAAAAAGTTATAGCCATAGCACGTGGGTTTTGATCTACTTAGCTTAATTCTAATAGATTGAAATCCATCATGTTTCAATATTGGATGAGGGATATTAGAGAGCCGGTGGGTTCAATTCCAATACAGCTTAGAGAGCCACTGGGTTCAATTCCAATACAGCCGAACCCAGCCTGCCTCTTTTTTGAAACTTCAATCCCAATATTTTTGCAATCCTAGATTGAAAACCAACAAGAGCCCACTAGGAACCGGATTGGAATCTTCCCGATATGCCATACCAAACTACCAAGTGCCCATAGCAAATGGAAGCATCTTCCCTGGAATATTCTAAAGGGATGTTTGGTTGACATTTTCAAGAACAAGCCGGGTGCGAGTCTGTTAATCTTTTCAACCTTCTAGAGTAAAATGGACGTGCTTTCTATCAAATAATGTGGAAAAAGTAAAAATCATGTGAGAGATAGATAGAGCCATCAATTTGGAAAAAAAAAAATTCTCATAAAGGATATATCATCATGTCTTCTTTAATTGTTTCTAGGGTGTGGGTCATCTTGATGGAATTTATACTTATACCTTTTTTTTTTTTTTTTTTTATAAATTACTAAAATAATTGAGATAATTAGGGGAAATGAACTGTACATTCTATTACCAAAAAAAAAAAAAAAAAAAAAAACCTGCACACTCTCTTTTTTTCTTAATATTTTATCTTTTATTTATTCAATGGTTCCTTAGTTAAATAATTCTCATCTTAAAGGCTAAGATTAAAAGTACATTGATATATAAAATTTTAATTTTGTAAATCCTTCCTTCGTAAATGCATGCCAAAGTCTTTTTTTGGTAAGAAGTATACCCCAAAGTCTTGATAACATGTCAAGTTTTAATTAAAAAGATGTTTGCTAATTGACAAATAGCACTTTGAAAATCTAATGATGAAATTTAATTTTTCTAAGATGCTATGAGCGTTTCAAAATATAAGAAAATATGTAATAATACATAAGAAGGTATGCTATTTAATCACATTCTAAGCCAAAAATGACTTGATAAATAGGTAAATTACACATGGCAAATATTTGCCCTATAATGAAAATTTCCCTATATATCAGTATCTAATTATATACAAACAAATTACTCAAATTGTTTTACTAAAAACAAAACGTTAATCTCAATGTCTCAATCTAAGCACCACCCAGCTGAGGTCTTAAATATTTGGGCAATGTCAAATTCATGGTTCAAGATATTAGTCACAGTATTGACTAGTGCCGATTTGGGTATGAATCCATGGTACAACCAAACCAAGAGTAGAACTACGTGACATATATGATTAAAAAATAATTAAATAAAAAGCAGTGTATTACCATGCAATTACTAAAAAAATCTAAAACCGTGGTGGGATTCTATCAGCACTACGTATTTTTCAATTACTTTAAAAAAGTTATGGGGTTAAGGGATGGTTAGGTGTCGGCTGGTTACGATTGGTTACATATCTGGGTGACTGTGATTTAAGATCTAACCATTTCTTTATTTTCAATTTCCAGAATTTTCCGAAAACTAAAATTCCTTCCTTCCTGGCCTGTCTGTTCAATAGAATTTAGAAGAGAGGAATTAATTTCCTTTTTTTTTTTCTTTTTTCCCTATTTTGTTTGAAATATTAAACTAGTAATTAGTGGTAAACACGCTTAATAGTTTATTCCATCGTTTTCGTGCTCCTCCCGTGGGCGAAGAAGCTCTCTCTAGTTTGCCCTAATCTCCGCGCCATCTGACTGACGTCTACATATCTATTATTTCCTTTTTTTCTTTTTCTTTTTTTTTTTTCTTTTTTTTTTTTTTTTTCTATTTTCTTATGCGTTGATTCTTATATAATCTCTCTTTCATTCTGGTTTCCAATACTGAACTTAGACAGTGACCTTGAAAAGGAGGAAACTTAAATCTCTTTTGAGAGCTCAGAAGGCGGAAAAGTAAGGTACGTGATTCTACTTTTTGTATACGGTACGTTTCTAGACAGTGAGATGGCATCTGTAATCTTCTCTAGAGTCAAATTTTAGAGAGATGGGTTACCTCTTTCTCATGATCCTGTTATAGTCTTTGGCCTATATCATGATCCTGTTAAAGTCTTTGGCCTATAAGGAACTCCATCTTGTTTTGTTTCTCTACATGATCTGAGATCTCTTTGTCGAACGTTTTCATTTCTGCTTTTTTTTCCCACTCCTGACAAATATTGGGCTTTGTAATTTGATATAGAAATATGAGTAACGCTGGATTTTCATGGAAATTGGCGGATCACCCAAAGCTTCCAAAGGGAAAGACCATTGCCCTGATCGTTCTGGATGGCTGGGGCGAAGCTAATCCTGATAAGTACAACTGTATCCATGTTGCCGAGACCCCTACTATGGATTCCTTTAAAAAGGTAAATGCTCCCTTTCTCTTTGTACCTCATCTGTCACCATCTTATGTTTTGTTATTTGTATTCTTTTAACGATCTATACACGATATGGGTTAATTCATGGTTCTAGGCTTCGGATTTCGCCAACCGTTTATGTTTAATGCAGCATCGGTATTATAAATTTCTTTGTTTTGAGCCTTTAGTGGTTTGGGTGTTCCTGAGTTTTAATCTTAAAGCTGGTCCGAACCGTATTTGTGAGAATCATGGTATCCTTATATTCTAGGTGAGAAAGTCTAGAGAGGTGTCTCCCGGTGCGTAAGGAGTAATTCTGTGAGGCTGATACAGACTCTGGCCTAGCGAGATGTGGACAATTTTTCACAATTTTTTTGCAGGCTAAACCGCCTCTTGACCGATAGAAATGTCCAAGGGTGCCTATCTAGAGGAACTGCAAACATATGTGGAGGCAAAAGTGCAATGCTACATTAACGTGCATGAAAATTGTTCTCTTAGCAATCCTCAATGGCTTCGTACCATTGTTAAAGAATCATATCAGAACCAGCAAAATTGGTCGACCTTGGTTCTGATTAATCCTGATTCGTGAATGCTCGTTGATCTTTATTTTTGGCAATTTTTTCCTTCTTTTAGCCAGTAAAACAGTGGAAAATAAATTAAATGTACCTCTTGTAGTAATAAGATATACATGTCGATTGAGTCAGAAACTCCAAAAATTCACAGATCTGTGGAAGTCCTCCAATGCCAACTCATATTCAAGTTCATTGGCTTTATAAGCTTGATTTATTTAAACCTGGGTATGTGGAGTTTTGAATCAATTCTTTATTGTTTACATGGATGCAAATACAACAAATTTATTGAGAAAATATGAAAGAAAATAAACAGGACATGGCTCAAAACCTGAGACATAGAAAGGACCAGAACAGTGTAATGGTCCCCAGTGGTTATCAGACATTCCACTGCATCCATTTGATGAGCTTATCAGTCAACCCATTAGCAGACCTAGGAACTGGGACAAGATGTTCAACTCATTTTTTTTATTTATGGCTAATGTTTATGAGTACATTACTGAAATTCACTGTATGTCTTCCTGAAGGGTGCTCCGGAAAGATGGAGGTTGGTTAGAGCGCATGGTACAGCTGTGGGGCTTCCAACTGAAGATGACATGGGCAACAGTGAAGTTGGTCATAACGCACTTGGTGCTGGACGGATTTTTTCCCAAGGGTAAATTGTTGTTTTCTGCAATCTGTTTTCTTTTGTTACCTTTGTTGAGGAGATAATTGCATACCCATACTTGTTCAGTGCTTAATTAGTATTGGTTCAGTTTTTATATTTAAACCGGCCATGTAAACCTAAATGCGATTTCTTGCCCTTTTGTAAATTTTATGGTGAAAACCAACTACCCAATAAAGTCCCATTTAATGTTAACTATTTAATATAATTAAATAAGTCTATTTTATGCTGAATTAGACCCTAAAATGACCCTACAAAATATTAGAAATACCTAACATACCCATTGTCCTGCCTCAATTTGGAAACAAGAGCCCAAAAATAAGTTCTGCACAGTTCTCTCTTTTTGCACGTGTGTGTGTGTGTGTGGGGGGGGGTGTCTACTTTTGATCAAATAGAAAGACAACATCTGTTGACCACCCCATGACCTGCCTTTGTGTAGAATAAGGCAGTATGAGGGCAAATCATGGGTTTAAAAATATTTCCCTGAATCTGAATGCTTGTGGTCAAAAGGTGGTCAGTAATGAAGGGTTCTATCTGCTCAATATAATGGAGATTCTGGCCTTAAGTTATTCTCTACAATTCCTAACCACATAATCAGAAAGTATCATATCAATTAATTAATGTCTTCTTGAACTCAAAATGAATTGAAATTTTGGGGTTATTTTGAGATACAGGATTGTATTATACTAGCTGAAGTTGATTTAATCATGAAAAGCTGTCATCTATTGAAAGCAAAATCTGTTGGAAATTTCAGAATTTAAGTGAATTAACGGCAAGTTGTGGTTAGGCCAAGACTTTTGGTAATAGGATCCCTCTATTAGTATAATTCGACTTTTTGGTCGTCTAAGTCAAACTTTTGGAAGTTTTGTAAGAAGTTAAAGACTCTCGTAATTCAGCAGTCAGATATCTAGGGAAGGAAGATGTTATATAATATATAACACCAGACATATCAACCTTAACTTTCTCAAAGGAACTAGGGGTTTAGATAACTACTGGCCTCCCTTATCCATAGCATCCCCAGATGAAACATTCACCTAACCAGCTTGATTTTGTTTTTTGAGGCTTGAGTTGGAGTTCTTGCTCGGTTAGCTTGTCATAGCACATGCCTGAACGAAAGTATTCTAAATACATGTGTCTTTATATAGCATATAATATGGGTTACATATGAACTATTTCTATGATACATGCACATGGATTAAAATAATTATAATACAATAAATAACATGATGTGTTCTGTAATTTACGTACCCTGCAATTTGTCGAAGTTTCATATTCTGTGTGAAGTTCAGGCAGACATTACTTTCTGACCATAGGAAGGTCTAGTTCTGGCCCATGGGTTTGGATTGAACTTGGGAGTAGGCACAGCCCAATCCACCTTAGAGTAGGCCTGGGGTGATCTCAGCCTTGGCCAATCTGCACAGCTTGGGGGCCTGCAGATGCCAACTTGGCTTCACCACTAATGAATGTATAACCCTGAACTCCGTGGTGGTTATTGTGTCACACTCTGTATCCATGTCACAGAAGGAATATTACCAGTTTCTTATTGCCTATGTCTCCATTTACTCGTGGACCCGTGGCCCCGTGGCATCCATTTTCTCTCTTCTACCTACATTAGATTGTTGTCATTTGTCTAATGAATTGCTTGGGGTGATTTTTATTTGTTACTAAATGCAGTGCAAAGCTTGTGGATTCTGCTCTTGCCTCAGGAAAAATCTATTCAGGAGAAGGGTTTAAGTACATAAAGGAAAGCTTTGATACTGGCACATTGCACCTCATTGGATTATTGAGTGATGGGGGTGTTCACTCTCGACTTGATCAGTTGCAGGTATAGTTTTCACTAGAAGATGCTATAACTATAGCATTTTTTAGTCTTCCTGACTTCTGGATGTGATTAATATTAATATCATTATTACTATCATGATCATTATTACTATTGATATTTTATTTTGTATAGTTGCTGCTAAAAGGAGCTAGCGAGAATGGTGCGAAAAGAATACGTGTTCATATTCTGACAGATGGCCGTGATGTTTTGGACGGTTCAAGCGTTGGGTTTGTGGAGACTCTTGAGAATGACCTCTCAAAATTACGGGAGAAAGGCATTGATGCACAGATTGCTTCTGGTGGTGGTCGCATGTATGTTACAATGGATCGTTATGAGGTAGGGTATTTGACGAGGTTAATAATTTTTAGCTTCAGTACGTTGTCTGTTATGCTCTGGAGACCATTTATTTAGGATTCACTAATGTCTATGTTACCTGCACAGGGATGGGAACATTAACCATTGCTTTCACCTAGCATCTTATAAACCCAAAAGTGGTTCAGTTGGATATTCTTTAATTGTTGGATAGTCAGAAAGAATTTGAAAATAAAATGTTGTATGGAAAAGCCTACTGCCTACAGATGATTAAACAATCGTATCAGATGGATTATTTTTTGACATAGGACTTCTTGGAGACCAATTGCATAGCCTCCCTTGCGTGTCAATCCATTTACTCATATTTCTGTCTTTACCATTGTGTCCTATGGGTTAACATTTTTAACTGAGATATCTCAAATTTTTTTCCCGTGGATGAATTAACATCTGCTCTATATTTGCTTGCTCTCATTGCAGAATGACTGGAGTGTTGTGAAACGAGGATGGGATGCCCAAGTTCTTGGTGAAGCACCACACAAGTTTAGGAGTGCAGTGGAAGCTGTGAAAAAGCTGAGGGAGGAACACAAGGTTAATGATCAGTACTTGCCTCCATTTGTTATAGTAGATGAGAGTGGGAAGGCAGTTGGCCCAATAGTGGATGGTGATGCTGTTGTCACAATCAACTTCCGTGCAGATCGTATGGTAATGCTTGCTAAGGCACTTGAGTATGAAGACTTTGATAAATTTGACCGTGTTCGATACCCAAAGATCCGTTATGCTGGAATGCTCCAATACGATGGAGAGTTGAAGCTTCCAAGCCAATACCTTGTTTCACCTCCAGAAATAGATAGAACATCTGGTGAATATTTAGTGCACAATGGTGTCCGTACTTTTGCCTGCAGGTGAGGTTCCTTGAAGCTGTTGTATGAAAATCGGGACAATTTATGGGAAATAATGCCTTAAAAAGTGCTCAGCATTTGTTGGATAGAGGCAGTGCTACAGAAATATTTAGGTGTTCCTTGTCATGGCAGTTATTTTTAGGCCTTCAGTGCTAGCCTGAGAGGCCTGCCAGTAGTTAGACTCTAGATATAGTCAGCATCGTTTTACCAATCATACATTTTAATTTAGCACAAATTTATTTTTATTGGCTTGCTGAGCCATTCTAGTGTGAGAGCCTCCTTGTTGTAGGGACTCCCATTATTTGATTCTGCATTTTTTATTTAGTTAACTTTGAGGGGAATGAAAGGTGAGAAACTATGATGATTTATTTTTCCCTAGCAACATGTCTGTTGATTATAAGCTTAATGTGATTTGCTTTTCAACAGTGAGACTGTCAAGTTTGGTCATGTTACCTTCTTTTGGAATGGGAACCGGTCTGGGTATTTTAGCCCTGAAATGGAGGAGTATGTGGAAATTCCAAGTGATTCTGGAATTACTTTCAATGTAAAACCGAAGATGAAGGCTTTGGAGATTGGTGAGAAGGCAAGGGATATGATTCTTAGTGGCAAATTTCACCAGGTAATTATTGAACTAGAACGTTATACTAAAGGAAAGAATTGAGTCCAACAGATGTCTGATAGTCTCTTTTGCCCCCTCTTATTTGTTATAGGTGCGTGTCAACCTGCCCAATAGTGACATGGTGGGGCACACAGGTGACATTGAAGCAACTGTTGTTGCTTGCAAGGCTGCTGATGAAGCTGTCAAGGTATCAGTTTAGATTTTTACATTTTACTTATTCTTCTTAAAAATACTTGGTAGAAATATTCTAGAGCATATAAATTTCCATCTGATGATTTGGCCTGTTAACATCCCCCCCCCTCCTCTCACCCCCCCACACACACACACACACACAGAAATAGAGCAAGATTCGTACTTGACATTTATGGAGTGGGTGAAAGCACTCATCTTACACAGCCAATGAGAATCCTGTGGAAATTAATTTGGAAAGTACTGAAATACAATAAAGTAATTGGTGAGGTGTTATTTTGTTTTTCTGGGTTGGATGGTATTTTTTTTAAGAAGGATAAAATTGGGGTGATCTGTGGACTTCCTTAAGTATAATGTAGATAGGATAAAGTTTTTTTAAACCTAGTTTTGTGCTTGTATGTTGGCCTCCCGGGGGTGTTGTGTGTGATTTAAGAACTGTATTGAATAAAAATGCCCTTCTCCATTGTTGATATTGGTTGTAAGGGTGAAACTCAGCAACTTATCTGATACCAACTGATTTTTCTTATTGCAGATGATTATTGATGCCATAGAACAAGTGGGTGGAATTTATGTTGTTACAGCTGATCATGGGAATGCTGAGGACATGGTGAAGAGGAACAAGAAAGGGGAGCCCCTTCTGAAGGATGGTGACATTCAAATACTCACCTCTCACACTCTTCAACCTGTAAGTGAACATTATCTTTTACATCCTTGAATCATGTGCAGAAGAAAGTAAGAACCTCGAGCTTGTTGCCGACTGCTGCCCTGGCAGTGGGATCATCACGTTGTGGTACCTTATATTGGTGATTGGCTGTGTAGACAGAGGTCCATGGAGATAGCCTTTCCCAGTCTTTGATTGTATGATACATGGTGGCTGAGTTGGCACCAATACTTAGTGGACATATTGTCCATGTAGCCTCTACTCTTGGTAGTTTCAGCTCATCGCATTGCCAAATTGAGGAGTAATGGTTTGGCAAAATGTTATAGAAGCCAAAAAATTTTAAAACCATTTGGATGATTGAATATGCAAGGGAAAAGTTCAATATTAGGTGGTCTAATGGTTGAGATGGGACAAAGATTGACATTACCAATCCGGAGTAACTTATTTAATTATCAGAACAGCCAAATCAGCTAGGTTCCTGTTAGTTGTGGATTGTAGACTTTAAGGGTGCAGATTAGTAAATATTTTGTGCTAGAGCGCCTGTTAACTTAATTGGCTGTTGAGTTAGGAATGACTTTCCATGATATGGTGAGTTATGTTCCACTAAAAATAAATAAATAAATTGTCTATTATGAAGATAGAAAATAAATCAGATAAGTACTCATATTATACCATGATCTGCATTATAATCTCTATTTCCCAATTCTTAGTATGCCTCTTATCTTTCTAATAGGTACCAATTGCAATTGGAGGCCCTGGTCTAGCACCAGGTGTTAGATTCCGTAATGACGTTCCAGACGGAGGACTTGCCAATGTTGCTGCTACAGTTATCAATCTCCATGGATTTGAGGCTCCAAGTGACTATGAGACAACTCTAATCGAGGTTGTTGACAAATAAGTAACATTATTATCTTCTTGATATTATTCTCAATTTTAGACTCAAGAGTCATGCTTCCGCAAAGCATGTGGAGTGGAGTAGCTACCATGAAGGTTAAATAATTTTCTTCTTTTAAGAACCTCCTTCAGTTAAACAGATTTTGGCTTGAATAGAAAGGTTGAAAGTTTTTGTGGTCGTCGTGCTTGGTAATAGGCTTCAGTTCCATTTTTCAAATAATATCTTGGTTACAAGGTTTAGAAGTTATTTCTGGTTTCTCTCCAAAATGCAATTGTGCCTAGCCCTAATGTTTTGCGTAGCCCTTTGTTGTGCATGGATGAAAATATGAATGCGTGAAATTGTGCTTTATGGGGTTCCAGAAATAGGGGTAACGGGCGGGGATCCAAAAATCAAGTAAATTGACTACTTGTTTTGGAGATAGCTTCTCTTCACCCACAGTGAAGAGAATCCCTTCAAACGATGGTCATAATCTTTCTTTCCCGTCAAAACTATGCTCGAGAATCCAAAGGGTTCCTATTCAATAGCAATAAAGGTGGTGGATGAAAGAGAAACTTGAACCAGTTGTATAATAGGGTTTGAGTCATTTAGAAAGGCCATTTTTAATAGTTTTGTGGTGTATAATGATTTTTCTTTTTGATGGATAAGCGGAGGGAAAAGAACAGATTCAAAAGATTCAAATTTGAGACCACCCATCCCCTGTTTAAACAAAGAGCCAACCATCCAATCAAGCAGATGTATTTGCATAGGAATGGTGCAGATGTTTGCCAGAAATGGCTTCCTTTGATGATGGTTATCATGGCAAGGCAGCCCAATAAATTGTAAAGGGTGCAACAAAACATTCAAGTGATCTCAAATTTGGTTATTAGGACAATTCAAATATCTTCCAAATGGCATGTCCGCTCAAATGTATAAATTTAACTCCAATAGAAAATTGAAAATTAGTATCTCTAAGCAGCAGAATGGGAGGCACACTAATAACCCCTCTTTTTCTGTCCTGTCCCCATTGGCAAATCCATCATCCCCTCCCCATTGGCAAGTACAGGCCCCTGCAATTAAAACCTTGGACTTAAGTTTAATTAAGCTTTGAAATTTAACCCAACTAATCTAAACCATTTACAATCTATCAAACAGGTAGAAATATCTGCAATCATGCAGCTTCATCCGGGACATTGAGAACACATCTACATGTGCACCAGTGCAATCCAACGGCTTGAATGGAGCTCCAGAAGCTGCATGGCTGCAGAGGATCCAAGCCCAAAATCTCACATCATTTCATCTTACAATGAAACTTTCCCTAGTATCAAAATTAACTTCAATGTTCCAAACAAAAAACGGAAAGAAAGAATACCAAAAATAAAGAGGCTTTTCTTTTTACTGGAAAAAGGAAGGGGGGGGTGTGGGTGTGGTAAGTTTGGAGAGAGAGGAAGGACAAAGAAACAAACAGATGAAGCAAAAAAAACTAAAAATAATATAGTAAGAAACTTAAAACCATAGAACCAAACAAAAGATGAAGTACATTAAGCTAGAGCAACACCAAGTTACATTATAATCACCGAGATGATGGATAGAAGCAGAGCATAAAGGCAACCGAAGTTACCCCTGGCTAAACATCAAAAGCACTCCTTTACTGCTGGAGTAAAGGAGGGTAATGTCTCTAAAGTTGACGGATGAAAACTGAGAACAAATAATTGTAATAGAAAATAAGTAATTGGGGTCCAAAGGAAAAAAAAAATCGAGGCAGGAAGACAGCTAGAATTGAGATTTATCCAAGCTGTCAAAGTAAGGGTGATCAAGTGCTGCCTTAGCTGCAATCCTGTTTGCCGGATCATACTGGAGCATCTTCTGCTTCATTCAAAGTTTCAAACAAAACCAAACAAACACTGTTAGTCATTGGCATTGACAGGAAGTCCCCTGTATGTCACAAAAAAAAAACAACCGTGATACTTGAATTTTTTACTTTTAATTGAATAAAACTACAGGAATAACTACAGGAAAGCACAATCCATTACAAAATGGAGACTCTATTACTGAAATAATTCTAGAAAGAATGAGAAAATTAACCTACGGATGTTATCGGCTGAGTTTGTGATCCAAATCTGGGTCTGATAAAAATTAGCAACCAGAGTGACATGGGAGATCTTAATAATAAAAAATATTAAAAAAAAAAAAAAAGCCCTGGCGGGCATAAGATTTCCTGCTAAAATTTAATCATCTCAGCTGTCGAAAAAAAATTTATGAGGAAGAGGTTTCTCAATTCCCCTTAATAAAAGTATTTGGGAGATCCCACTTTTTGTTGGGAGCGTCGGTGAATGTTTACAAGCCTAGGTTTCACTGGTGCAGTGTCCCAAGTTTCTAGTGCAGTTTTCAGAAGAACAAAAGAGGGAACAAAATTTCTATTAAATCAAATGCAATGAAAATGGAAGGCATCAGTAGAATTTCTTTTGTTGGCAGTGAAACGTTAGCAATATAAAACAACACAAATCTTTATATAAAAAGCAAATAGCTGGTGATGATCTAAGCAACACAATCCCCCATATACTCCAAATTTGGAGCGTACAAATCTAACTTAGCCTTAATTTATAAGAATCGGAAATAACATGGATGTTGCAACTACTAATGAAGAGAATAAGTGGGTACCGATAAGAGATCAACACCACCAGGTTCTAATGATGGGACAGCACGCGCCAAGTTTTGAGGTTTCCACTGTGGATATTCATGCCAATCCCTCAAACCACTAACCCCTGGCCATTGCTCCTCAGTTGGTGTTCCCAACAATCTTCATCAAGGATTGCCACAGAATATTATAATCAATACGAGAATAATCAAATGTGCAGAAATGTAGCTGAATAGAAGCATGGCAAAAATTTAAAGAAAAGTAGTGCCTCTGTCTAATTGCCATATGGTTTCGTGGATATGTAGTCTACATTATCCTTTTCGGGAGTTTTTGTTCATCAAATTCACCATATGCCTACCTACGTAAAGACTCAGTGATGAAATATTGACATGTAGCATGTGCAAATGACACCCACCCATGGAAATCCACAATCACTCCACATGGCAGAAATGGCCACACATGATCGAAGCACTGTTGCTAATCAGCGGAAGAAAGCTTACCTCAAAAGGAATAAGCATACTATAGTTGAAGAGTAAATTCTGCAGAAATATCTTCTACACACCAGCATGGTCATGTAATAACCACTCGGCTCGAGCTATGAATGACGCATTGAGGTAACAACAAATGCCATGGCTTACCCTCCCACCCATATCATATATCAAAACAGTGAAGGAGGGGGTGGGTGGCAATATTGAGAGTCATTAGATGCTATACACAGCCCAATTGGCTGACAACACACATGCTACATAATTCATATCACTAAAGATGGTCTAGGGACGCTTCAACACAACATTATCAAGACAGCTTCATAATATGGACAGAAAGGAATACAAGAAATCTCTTCCCCAAGTCAGAAAAACAGACAGAAATATGGAGGTTACATCCTAAAAGTCACAATTTGTATTCTACAATCCAAATCCAACTTAAACTTAACAATTTATTTCCCATGTATTTAGGATAAACAATCCTCATTGAGGGGGCTGTGTTCGTTAATCAAATATAAGGCATGCATCCTTATTTGATTTGTAAGCTAAGATAAGCATCCAGGATATATGACCATAAGGGTACAGCCAAGTAACATGGGAAATTTTAGAATACGTGACTTAAAGATACATTCTGTAATCAAGATAGAGGATAAATAGCACATCAATATAAAGTTTGTAATACCATGGATTATGATGTAAAAAAATACTAAATTATTTTATTTTATTTAAAACTATTGTCTCCGGTAAAAGAAAATGAAACTTCATGTATATTAAACCGATTATATGGATCTTCAACATATATCATTAAACTCTTTGAATTTAAGGGGAAATTAAAATTTATAGATTTTAGTTTTTCTTCATAAAAATAAATAAAAGGGAAAATGTCACACACCTCCCCTGAGGTTTACCCTAACTTCAACCACCCCCCATTGTCATCAATAATGTCACTAAACTCCTCTAATTTGAAACATAAGCATCAGTCATACCCTGTCCATTAGATGTTGACTTGTCTTGTCACTTAAAATCTTAAGGGCAATATTACCCTTAGGTAGTTGTAGAGTTACAATTTTACCCCTTCAAAATTTGACAAATGACGAGGGATGGTCCATTTGATCTTCTCTTCTTAGACAATCTGCACACTTCTTCAAATAATAGTGTCCCAAAAGACTATATTACCCATTAAGACACCACAAATCGTAGATATATAAGCAAAATTAGGATGACAGAAGTAAAAGAAGCTTTGAGGATGAATGTAGGCAAAGCACTAGGCCCAAATGAGGTCTCAATAGAAGTTTGAAAGAGCCTAAGAATCTATGGAGTATCCTGGCTAAATAATTGCATGAGCCTATGAAACTATGGGAGAGAGAGTTATTGAAACTCACTTGAGACAAGAAACTATTATTACGAAGAACCAATTTTGTTTTATACTAGGTAGATTCACGACAGAAGTTATTTACTTGCTTAGGAGACCCATGAAATGATTTAAAAAAGGTTATACAGAAGATGATATTTCACGGATGATTAAAATAGGATGGATGAAGTAGACACGTACAAATGGAGTGTTGTGTGGTCTGCGTATTCCTTCAAAACTTGAAGGAAAATTTTATAGGCAGTCATTCGATCATCTATGATGTATGGTGTGGAATGTTGGGCAGTTAAAAAGCATCATATAGATAAACTTAGTATAGTTGAGATGAGGATGTTGAGATAAATGTGTGACAAAACTAAGAATGATAAGATAAGGAATGATCATATTAAAGCTGATTTGGGAGAAGGACTGACCCATGATAAGCAATGAGAAAGTTGTTTGAAATGGTATGCTTATGTTCAACGAGGAGTGGTTTAATTCAAATTGAAGTATATAAAAGAGTCAGAAACTTTAAGGGAGGTGGTGAGGAAAGATATGAATAGCTTAGGCCTTTTTTCAAGTATGACATTGAACAAAACCAATTGGAAGAAAAGAATCTATGTAGCCGACCCCATTTAATTGGAATAAGTCTTTGTTGTTGTTGTTGTTGTATTGTATAATGTTTCCATTTTCAAAGCTAAGAAATAATTAGAGCAATACCAAGCATAGCAATATGCCATTTCCATCAGTACGTTGACAAAATCCTACAAATTGAAATCACTATGCTAAATATACCATGGACAATATTTCAATTCATGCATATACTTGGTATTATTAATAAAAATTTGTGCAAATTATACTTATTTTGGACCATAACTGCACAATTTTGAATCAAAAGAACAAACTATAATTTTTTGCTAAAATATCACCCACCAAGGAATGTTGGCTCTCTATTATCAAGCCTTCCAAAGAAATGTGGCACAAAAATCCCAAGGGAAGATTCTCTTGTATTTCGGGAATCATACCAAGAGAAAAGAAGAAGATAGGAACTTATACACAGAAAAAGGTGCCTAAATAACAACTACGAGTAGAACAAATAATGGGAAAAAATCAATGCCTAATGTAATTGTGAGTCAGATTGCTCATTTTAATGTAGTTATCTATGGTTAAATATCCCAACTTGGGTCTTGGAAGAGTGAATGGTTTCTTATTCATACCCATATAATGCAAACAAACTGAATGATTTCCAATGAACCCCATTTCCTTCATACTGTGAAAGCTTATTTGACAAATACATTAGGTTGCTTCACTAAAAATACCTCACTCACTATTAATGTCAAAATCAATATCCAAACTCCCCTCATTCTTGATCTCAAAATCAGTCTCTTTAATAGTGATGCAATGCATCCACCTGATCCAACAGCTGACTCCTCACATAGGCATGATCAATATTTCTCCAAAAGTACACTCATAAAAAGGAGGCAGCCCAAGTCTAAGATCAGTCCCATGACTTAGCCTAGCCTAGTCAAGCCCATCCCATGCCAGTTAGCAATGTTCATGTGAACAGTACTAAAGTTATCCTAGAATCTTCTACAATTTCCATCTTCTAGCAGCTTCTCTTTTGCCTTTTTGTATTCCAAGGCAATATTGAATGTTTTCATTTTCAATATTTCGTTTGCAGTTCCCCATGTCTTTGGAATAGTTTTCAATGTCTTCAAAACAATTTTCTAGGTCTAAATATTATTATCTATGTATGGGGAATTCCAAAGAGGTTTTGGAATTCTAAAAATGTCTTTAATATTTTTGTTGTATTCAAGGTTTCTATTTCTATATAATGCAAACATACAACTTCCATCTTCTTCTAGCAGCTTCTCTTTTGCCTTTTTGTATTCCAAGGCAATATTGAATGTTTTCATTTTCAATGTTTCGTTTGCAGTTCCCCATGTCTTTGGAATAGTTTTCAATGTCTGCGAAACAATTTTCTAGGTCTAAATATTATTATCTATGTATGGGGAATTCCAAAGAGGATTTGAAATTCTAAAAATGTTTTTAATATTTTTGTTGAATTCAAGGTTTATATATCTATATAATGCAAACATAGCTGCTCTCAAAGGCATCCATCAAAATTTTGCAGCAATTCTCTTTGCATATTCTACCTGAATATTATTTTGCTTGTGTAATTTAAATAGGCTTAGGTGAGACTCTTACAACGGGCACTAGTGGGACTCTAGCTTGCCAACTTTATCTGCTACTGGGATTCTAGTACCTATCTTTATTCTCTACCAATCTTCGATCTTTGCTTCCAAGCCTTTAGATAAGCCCCAATCAACGTGGAGTAAAAACCGCTACTGTAATTAATCAATTAGAATATACAGTATGATTTAAAATCATTCGGCCTTTCAATTGAATATTTGAAAATTTTGGTCATAAAACAACTTCATTAAGAGTTTTACTTTGAAAATGAAATAGAAGAACAGTTCTCATGAAACCAACCCCACGTAATGGGATAAACTCAACTAAACTAAGCAGCTTACAGTTTTTAGATCCAATATTCTGGAGCTTTACCACAACATTCAGAGGAACACATTAAAATTTCTTTTTACTTCAAATTTAAGGATGCAAAAAATATCAGAAGGGATCATTTAAAAGGTAGGTTCTGATCGCCCATAAAAAATCACTGTAACACTGTTAGTGTTGCTCCGTTTCTTATATAGAATGATACATTGAAAAATCACGCCTGTACCTGAAAATATGAAGCAATTGCTGCAACTCTGAGTCACCAGGAAATAAAGCTTGTCTTCGTGCCATTTCAGCTGCATGGAAAAAAAATAATGAAAACAGACAAAGATAAGGAAAAGTGAAGAGAAAATTTCATGAAAAAGCAAAAGATCAGGATCCTTGTGATGAACCTCAGGCCACTGGGCGTTTGGAGGGTTGTATGCTTGGATAACAAAGGAAATAAATGTTTAGCTGGAAGATGATTGAAAGAAGGCTGAGGCTGCTAGTGATGACAATAAACAAAGCAACAATGATGGCAATGTAATAGATGGGATTGATAAATTGCTGCAACTACATTATCTTATGAAATTCATATCTTCCACAATTCAATGACAGTATAACATTTTATAGACTTTGTAAAACTCCTAAAGAGATATGGACACAAACTAGAAATTAGAAAAGCCTAAACAAACTTGCTTATGGAACCAACATAGACTGAACCTTCACATCTAAAGCTAAAAACTTCATGCCAAAACGTGATATGGATGTAACTCAAATCTAGCCAAGCTTGCGCTCTAATACCAAATGTGGTAACCTTTGAGCATTACAATTAGACTGTAGAAGTAAACAAGTAATAGTGATCCACATTTACATGGTTAAAGAAATAAACGATTAAATGATGGAATGAGGACTGAAGTTGCAAGCTGTGGTGGTAAATAAAGGAATAGGTGATGGTGATGTGACGAACTGAAGGAATCAGAATTTTTAACCAGCATCCACAATTAATCATCTACCACAATAAACTAGAATGCTTACAAAGAGAAATTCTTCTAAAATATATAACATGAAAGATTTTCTCCCTGCCTCTACAAAAAGTTCTTACGACACTTTCTATAATACGTAGCATGATTTGGATAGAGGCAGAAATATAACTGTAATGGCAGGATCTATATTTGAATTTAAAGGTTCAAGAGAAAATGATAGTAAAAGACATGAACATAAAACAAACACACAAACAAGACAAAGAGTTATAAGATTTGGCCTTTGGCCTACGTCCACAGGCAAAGAAAGATAAAAATTCAATATGAAGTGAAGAACATATATATGGTGGCAGCTCAATCTTAAGTACCTAAATTCCAGTTACACCCAAATAAGTGCAGTCACTTTCTCTACAAAGTCGTCCTCTACTTTTCTCTTCATAGGAACAACTAAACAAGAGAAAATGAGTTTGTACCATCTGTGGTCTATCCTCTCATTTCCTCTATATAGAGATACCAAGAGTAAATAGTAAAAATGAATAGTTTCTCTAACTTGTAATCAAAGTTTAACTCTCAATAAACAGCGTCATTTTTCCTCTATGTACAAAACAAGAATTAAATGCAACATGGCATCACACATAATTTTCTTCTCATTAAGTCAGCTACTTACAACATAATTAATGTTAGGCTTGACTTATGCACTGATGTGGCGGACTAAATAACAAATCTCCACCTCTGGTCATGTGGGAAAATTCAAAGTTTTCCAAAAGAGACCTATAAGAAACCACCAAACAGTGCTTTGATTTTATCTTCTGCACAACATCACACCAAAGGGGCTCTCAAATGCTACGGTAACTAGCAAAAGGAAAACAAAATGTGTACTCCTCAATAATGGCAACAACAAAGTAGACTCCAAATCTAAGATGGCCTTCGACACATGGAAGATTTCAAAACATTGTCATGGTACTACCCTGCAAATTGTAAAGGTCTCTCTTCCTCTTTCTTGTTTCACAACTAGAGCATCTTTAAAACTCCATCTTCAGTTGACTCTGCATGGTCATTAGAATCCAGAATACCCAAAGAAATCAAATTCTTCCTTAAATACGGAACATGTCTGAAATCGGTCAAAATCCTGTATATTCCCAGTCTTACAGTGGATACTATCACCGAATAAGACAATACTACTATTAATAGACTGATGGGAACAAATCCCTTTGGGGACACATGATAAATCAAGTAACGACAAATTACCTGAGTGCAAATCACCAGCAGTTACCATAATGACATTTCCGATATCAGCAGAATTTTCCTCAACAACTCCAACAACAACAACAGAATAATCCCCTGGTGAAATTAACCCTTATTTTAAGTTCGGACTATTTTATTTAAGCTACCTACACTTGTGACTATAATAACACTCAAAACATTGATTAGATCTAAATCAACCTCTAATTCAGAACCCTTCCTCTCCATATAATCAGGCCTCTGGCTTGTTCATCTCTATTATTCCAAAACACCCTTTTTCCTCAATTCCTAAAAGTTTAATGAAGATTTAAAACTTCCATAACAATGATGCCTTTTCCATAAAGCACTGTAGTAACAAAATGCTCATAGGAAGAATATAAAGAACAAAATAGAATAAAGATTTGGTCTTCTTCTTCAATTTTAATATAAATATTCTTCAAGTCCATAGTGATTCTATTGAATTCATCAATAAGTTCCTTAATGAATGTAGCTTCCTTCATTCGAATCATACAGAAACTTGGTTTCAGGTATAGCTTGTTGGTGAGACTTTGTCGTATACAAGCTTTCAAACTTCAACCACAATTTTGACGCCTCATCTTCCTTTATAACTTCACACGACCTCGTCAGCCAGACAAAGTTGAATCGCATAGCGCACCGTTTTCTCAATCTTTTCTATATCTTCTTTGGACATCATTACAAGCAATTTGCCCATTCCCTAAAGTAGCTTCTGTAAGTCATCTTAAATAAGACACACATCTCCATGCACCATAGATTAAACTAATTTTACCATCAAATATCTCAATTTCGTATTTCATCGACATCATAAAAAAAACCTCCAAGACTACAAGAGGCTTTAACACCAATTAATAATGACGGGTCTATATTTTAAGTTTAGAGAAAATGATGGTAAAAGACCCGATCACAACACACACTCACACAAACAATACAGATTAATATGGTTTGGCATTTGGCCTACATCCACAGACGAGGACAAGATCAAGAATTCACTATGAAGTGGAGAACGTGTGAATGGAGGAAACTCTATCTCTAACTACCCAATTATACTAAAATGAGTACATTTACTTCTCTCTCTACAAACTGTCTCATCTAATTTCCTCTTGATAGGAACAACTAAATAAGAGGACACAACCCTCTAAATCTTGAGGTCTCCACATAATTTGTTTCCACTTGTTGCCACCAAATTTTTCACCAAACTGACATCATGAAAATTAAACTTAAACAAACAGCTAACGATAAGCAAGAAATCCTACAAACCAAGTAAAACAGGGATGCCATATTAGAAAAAAACATTTTTGTCCTTCCATATTTATCAGCATAAACAGTAAATTGAAACAACCAGTGTGCAGTCACCGTACCTAAGAAATCAATAAGAGGAAAAATATAGTTAAATGGCACCAAAAAATCATTTATGAGGGTCAAGGAACAGAAATTGGGGGCCACAGTACCAAATATGCATCCAACGGACCACATATCCACGCCAGTCGAGTAGTGGGTAGATCCCAAGAGCACTTCTGGAGCTCTGTACCATAGAGTAACGATCTGCAATAAGAAATGCTTGTATAGCATCAGACAATCCAGAATTTGTCCATATATCTACAGGAATCCACTAAAATGACCTAGCATCACCAGATCGGATCGGCCGGAATCAGGATCTGCAGCGGCCAATTCCTTGAACCGTAGACAAAGGTTGCATCTATAAGCAAAGAGGAACATTGAGAATCAGAAATGAATATATTAGACAAACCTCATGTGTGTAGCTCTTAAGAGGGATAGTGAAGGCCCTTCCTAGACCAAGATCTGCAATCTTCAGTATACCCTTCTCTTTGTCCACCAAAAGATTTTGCGGTTTCAGATCTCTGTTAAGCACGAGAATAATAAGAGCCGATATACATCGTCCCATCAATCCATAGCAACAGAGAGAAATGCTGAAATGAGAACAAAAAAAAAAGGAAGGAACACAAAGGAATGATAATATTATATATATAAGGACATATCTAAATGAATTTAGAACCTGTGAAGAACACCATGGCTGTGACAATGAGCAACCCCTTTGCATAATTGATACAAAAAGCTCTGAAATAGAAAAAAGGAGAAAATGTCAGACATCGAAGAGGAAATGGGACGCAAACACCGGGACAAGGAAGGAACCTGAATGACAGATGGAGGAAGGGGTCTGGGATTGGTTCCCCTGCGGTGAGAATCGATGAACTTCTTCAAATCGGTGTCGAGGTACTCGAAGACTAAGTAGAGGAGTGGCTTCCCGTTCTTGTCAACGTGCTCGACGCAGAGCAAACTGCCGTAGAAAGAAAAAGAAGAAAGAAGGAATTGCAGGTTGAGATCGAAATAGACAATAAAAGTTGATAGACAGAAAGAAAAAGAGGATCAGAGGATAAAGAAGCGACTTACCGGACAACATAAAGTGACTGAGAAAGCATCTGAAGAAGGGAAACCTCGCGAAGGGCGGTGGGGGGCACGCCCTCCTCGTCCATCTCGAGGCGGGTTTTCTTGAGGGCGACCAGTTGTCCCGTCGTCTTGTCCTGTGCCTTATACACCTTCCCGTACGTCCCTTCCCCTACTTTCTCCAGCTTCTCGTATTTGTCCATTTTTCCTGTTTTGATATTGCTTCCTCCTCTGTCTTTCGGATGGATTCTCTTCCGATCTGCGAGCGCTGTCTCTCCCTTTGGTTTACGACCAGACCAATTGTTATCTTGCGGTTGTTTCCTTGTTTTCTTATATTTGAAATGTAATGGGAGGGAAAATGGGCTCCTCTCCACTCTCCAGGGATCGAGCTCGTCTCAGGAACTTGAGACTGTCAAGTGGCGGTTTGATTAGCGACACGTGGCGACTACTACATCCAACCGTCGTTAGTAAACCAGCAGTAAAGAGAGTTGGTGAGTGAAGAAACACTGTATACCCTCCTCTTCTTTTTCTTCACTGCCGTTGAAAGAAGGAAGAAATCTGACTGGACTGATAACCCTGTAGAAACCTGTAAATCTATCCAAAAAAACACAAAAAACAGTGCTTCTTCTTCAAAGATGCAATTGCAAAGTACCCAAACTGTGAGCGAAGAAAAGTGGAGATGCAGAAGAATCGTCTCCTGCGAGTGTATCCGCAGGAGACGTTACTGCGTTGGATGGATGCGCGAGCCCTTCGTATCCGACGTCATCTCAAGACCAGGCTGCCGCAGGACACGGAAATTGAACCGCGCTACACTCTACCAATTTTCTAATTTGAATCCCGCGAAACGTCGTTTCAGAGGAGAGAGAGAGGGCAGATGAAGCAGAAGAGCGATTCCAATCCGGTTTGAGTTCTCTACGAAGAGAGAGAGAGAGGGCAGAGGAAGAAGGAGACGGATCCATCCAATCTGGTTTGAGTACTCCCAGAAGAGAGAGAGGGAGAGGGCAGAGGGCAGAGGAAGAAGAAGAACTTTGTTTCTGGGAGAAGAGTTAAAGGTTACCTTTCTTTCCGGCTGCAACTACCTGCATCCTCAAGGACGCCCTGTGAATGACACTGCTAAATCCGCCGGAGATGGTAACAAGAGATTACGGCTGCGATTATCTGTCTACAGTGAGATTTCCTCTTATGTCCAATAATTTTTTTATTTTTCCGTTTCTGTTACCTCATATGAGAGAAAAAGAGAGCATTTTGTACAAAAATGGGAAGCGAAGAGGATGAGTCGGTGAGTTTCGTATTTGTACATATCTATGGTTTTATTCCCCTGTACTATTCGGTTTCTCTTTGACACCTATGACGTTCTAGTTTTTGGAAGAAAAAAAAAATAATATACGAGATCATCGAGAGGATCAAACTTTCATACTACCAACTATGAAATGATGACAAGTAGTCTAGGCTACAGAGCAAATATCTAGACGCTTCTCTCTCTCAATGATCTAGTCTCTTCTCTTGTGATCGATTAAAGGAAAGGGTATCTCCAAAATCTTATTCCGAGCTACTCTTTCTAGATTATCGCAGAGCAGATTAATTAGTTTTTCTTCAAACCGTGGAAATTTTTCGAGTTTTTTCACATTTGTGTGGAGATTCTTATTGGGGTTTCGAAGATGGGAGATAGAACTGTTTCTTCTGTAAATACCAATGATCATAACAGCAGTGGTAGGTATGTTCTGGACATTTACCCTCTCAGTGGTTACTATTTTGGATCCAAAGAAGCTATTCCAAACAAAGACGAAACCTTAACTGATCTTATACTTAGGTTGAAAGCCAAGTAAGCCTCTATTTGTGTTAGCTCTGAGTTCGAACTGGAAAATGATTTATCGATTGTTTCTCAAACTATGTTGTCTGTGTTCCGAATCTAATATAATTTTCTTATTCAGCTATGCTGCGAACGGTTTGAGGATCTGTGTCGGAGCAGTTATCCTGGTTAGTTCTCTGTTTTTTTTATATTTTACTATTGGTACTTTTTGTTCTTGATGCTGCGAAAGATTGTATCTTGTATTAAAATTCGTGGAATCTGTTAATTTCTGAACCCCATCCTTTGCCCTCTCTTTTGTATTTTGGAAGAGAAGGAGAAGAAGGTAGTAAAATCTCCTCATATAAAGACTAACCAGTAAACCAAATCATAAAGATCGAAAACAGTAGACAATCTGGGTAAAATGTCTTCCTTGTAAATTATGTTTAAAATGGAATCCAAGAGCTGCATCTCTTCTCTCCTTGTAGCATGGGCATCTATACATAATTTAGCAGTGTTTAATATGGAAACAAGGGAAGAAGATTTTCTAAGGTTGTTCAAATGTATTTCTTGTGAGTTCTAGATATCGGCATCGGATCGATTCGTATTGATTTGTTCAAGTTATCCGTATCAGATCATCGATTCGTATTGATTTGTTCAAATTATCGGTATCAAATCGGTTGATTCATAATGGTTTCGGTAGTGATCGTATTGCCAAAGAGAATCGAGTGTCAGGCTGTGAGAAAGCATCCCCACCCTGGCCTCTGCCTCTGCCTCTACTTAGTTTATGACCAAACTATTTAACCAACATCAGATCGATTTACATTCTCAAGCAAACAATTCAAAGGCTCCTGTAAAAGGTTTCGTCAAAACCTGTTGGTTTGGTAGCAAAACGAATCAACTGAACAAACGGATTGACAAGAAAGCATCATCAGGTACAGTTCCAAAAGGCAAAAAAAAAGTTGGTGGTATACCCATAAAAGCTAAGACATATCCATAACCATTACATGTATGATCCACAAGGGTCTTCTAAAATCACACACAACTATGTAGATATCAAACCAACTCTTGATGTACAATATTACAATAATCAAGAACATAATTTGGGAATATACTAAAATCCTATCATTTATAGATGATGATTTCCTTTGTTCTTCACTCTCTGCAGTTCCTATGTATCAAACTCTGGCACTGCACCCCCAAAAAAAAAAAAAAACTGTTAGAAGATCAATCCAAGCAGACAGATTTCTTCTGTCTGGACTAACAACACATAAACTTCTTTCCTACGAAGTCCAAGTGTACTCTACCTCAATAATAGCTTTAATTTTAGGTATGCCATTCTTCACTTCCTCCATAATCTTTTCGCCTCATACCCATCAATCCAGTCCCTGCTGTAAATCAAATAGTTCTGTGATCTCTTAATGAAACCAGATAAAACAGAACTAGAGGTAAATACTGAAGCACATGTTGCAAGAGGCAGTCACCTTTATGAAATTTAGAACATGAAAATTTGAGTCATTACAACTATAGGACTATAAAAAAGTGATAATAATTATTGTTAAAAAAATATTTGTTTACTTTTCTTCACATTCCAAACACGATGAAAGGGACAGAAAATGCTACAAAAGTGGGCTTTGAATTTGATGCACCTTTCATCATAAACTATGGGCACTAAAGAAGTAGGCCCTAGAGGAGGAGACGAAGTGAAAGGTGGGGTTAAGGAGAAAAAGAAGAAGATGAATGATTGGTTTCCATTCTGCCAAGGATAAACATTTGAGGAGTATTAAGCTATTGGGCATTCATCATTTTCCCATGAATCATGAATATTACTTCCTCCTCAACCTTTCTTGTTCTTCCTAAGCAGTTTTTGAAGGCAATGGTGGATTTCCGTCCTTGGAAGGCCACAATTCAAAATGATCAGGGAGATAGGGACCG
The DNA here is from genome assembly GCA_028583415.1 of Protea cynaroides. Taxonomy (NCBI): domain Eukaryota; kingdom Viridiplantae; phylum Streptophyta; class Magnoliopsida; order Proteales; family Proteaceae; genus Protea; species Protea cynaroides. Next base: position 37,261,149 of record CM053266.1, on the reverse strand, counting down.
CAAGAAAAATCAGAAATTAGAAAAAAAATTGCCCAACTCTACTTAACGCAAACCAGAAAATGTATATGAACTACCTGAGGGCTGAATTTATGATTATATAGTTTACCGATTTCAGAAATTAGAAAGAAGATGTAACAGTAAATAGAACTTTACTGACGCTACCAATAGCATTGCCCAACTCTACTTTACGCAAACCAGAAAATAGAAATTGATTGAAACTTTGGGTAGCTCAATGAGACAGTCTTGCGGAAAATTCAGAAACAGAGCAAATCGTTAAGATAGGGTCTATAAAGTGATGGATATATAGACTAGAAAACAAGAGGAGATTCAAAGAGAGAACATCAACTGAGGAATTATTACCATGTTTCAGAGCAAATTGTAATGCAATAAAGGAGAAATGAAGTAAAAAGAAAACTGAAACTAGATAAGAAAACAGGTTATCAGTAACTTTTCTCTCTAACAGTCATGCTAATGAGAATGCAAAAAATGTTAACCTGTTGGACAAACTTTTCTCTCTCTTCTATTTTGTTTCTGAAATTGTACACCTTTAGTGATCTTGTTAAACCCAATTGAATGGCCAACACACTAGAGAAGAGGAAGAATCTGTTTGGTTCAATTGGAACCTTGATCTTACCTGATTTTTTTAGCATCTTTTTATTCATCGTCAATTCTTGCAAAGCATGGTGATGAATCTCTGTTCATAACAGTTTTTCTCTGTTCACAATCTTTAGCAGTGAATGTCTGTTCATAATCTACATTAAGTTCAATCTAAATTAAAGTTCTAATAGACATTCTATGGAGTATGGACAGCCAACTCCTATAATTGTTAAAATCCTATTGGATGCTAATATTCTATGGATTTCTTTTTGTCTGGTATTTTTGCTACACCCAACAATAATGTGTTTAATTTTCAAGAGCTAATAGGGTAATCTGGTGCTTCATCACTGGAAATGGGTTATGAATAAAACCAGTTGCAAGAGACTTATAGTGGAGGGATTCCCATGTTCAGTTCTGATTTGAAATTGCAGCTGTCTCCAGAATTAAGGAACAGCAATTAATGGTGTATGCAGCCAATGAAACCTCTGCTGATCTACAGGTGCAGAATAATGTGGACAAAATGGAAGATGGCTTTGATTTCCTTTTGGACTGTACAAGCCTCTTATTCTTGGTTTTTTTTTTTTTGTGCATTTTAAATCCTAATGACTGAAAAGTTAAATTGGCAGGTGATGAGAATAGCTGACAAGGGAGCAGATATTGTTCAGATAACAGTTCAAGGGAGGAAAGAAGCGAATGCTTGTTTTGAAATAAAAGGAGTGGTCCCTGCAGAACTCATAAGTCTTAACACAGAAATAAGAACACAGTTTTACCTGCCAATATTTCACAATCCAAACATTGCACCTAGTTCAAAAAGCTGCTAGCTTATAGTCTCCTGAAGAACAGGAGACATGGAAGCTTGATCCACACACTGAGATTGGTATAAAGTTTGATAATTATCAATAACTTCACCAAATAATTCAATATTAGCCAGTCTCTGTCTAATTGTCATTGGGTAAACATAGCTTCAAAATCTTATTCTAGAATCGCCATTGCTGGGTGATTGCATGGAAGTAGGAAACGCCACATTCTAACCAATCCATGTTTTCCTTAGTCACATAATGGACCATCAGCATTGCAGCGATATAGAAAATGCCAGGGAAGCAAAGAGACATCCAAATTTTCATCATCAAGGCAAACCTATAAGATTATAAAGTTTTGAACATTCAATTACCTGTGGATATCAAAGTCAGAGTGTCCAAGCCGGTCTCCCCTTCCAAATCCTCAATTGTAAACTTCTCCACGAGTGCCAACCGCTACACTGTGGAACTTTGTTGCAGATACCTACTTAACAGAAGAGCCTTGAAGTGAATCAACTTTGCTTGGTAATTTCTGAATGTGTGCATTCCCAGTTCCCAGTTGGTAGTTAGCACCACTTCCCCAGCTAAAGACTTCTGTTACAGCTGAAACCACAAAAGATTCACTCAGGACATCACTAAACCCAGTCTGCTCAGTGGCCACTAATTCACTGCAGCAGCATACTTGTTTTATGAACATTTCCAGCAGCCTGCACCACGGGCCCAGAGAGGAGATCAACAGGTGTTCGACGTTTGGAGTCCTATAATGTAAGAGAAGCACCAGACTGAAGGAGAACACTTGCAGCAACAAGATGACCAAAATGGAGACCCTATGTAAGCTACTCCATACCGATTCCCCATCCTAAAAGATAAATGTGAATGGTCATGCATAATGAGAAGATATATGGTTGCAAAGGCAAACTACAAGAACATGGGAGAATAAGTAGTACTTCAGAACCAGTCTTTCAGAAGATATATGGGCATCCATTATTCTTATCTGGGCATTAAAACCTGATCTTTCAATTGACTTGTATAATTTATTTTACTGTCTCACAAGACCTAGATCATAATGTAACAATCTAATATTGTAATAGCACAGATTGGGGAATTTTCATTCACTGCATTTACAATTGAATCATCAAAATGAATGATTTGGCAGAAAATGCTTCAGAAGATTTCCAGAAAAGCATGTCTTGAAACTGACCTGGAAAAGTGACTCAGACTGTAAGGTAAGAACGCTGGTCACTTCGAGGGTAACCACCTCCAAGGGAAATAAGAGAGAAGCAAAAAATAATACGTAATGGTTCATTCCCTCTTCATTGCTTTTCCCGTCTTATATAGCTTTACCTCATTTTATCATAACCGACTGACAACTGACGGCCAATCATTGGATCATTTGTAACAACTATAATAAACCGTTAGCATGTGATAGGCATGATGGCCAGCTGGCTAAACATAATCCCTAAGTAAAACAGATTTCTTCCTATCTCTATTGCCACGTCGCACGGGAATCGGGACATTAGCTTTTCCGTACTCAAGGTTCAATTGGGGATACAGGCGACGCGCAAGCGAAACATCGATCCGTGAGGCTGGGGTTTGGTTCTTTGAATCTCTTTTATATTCTTTTCATTTTAATATATTATCTAAACAACAACAACAACAACAACAATAATAAAGCTTAATCAAATCAAATGAGATTGGCTACGGGATTGTTGTCCTCTAATCAGTTTTGTTTGATATCATACTTAAAAGAAGGCCTATGTTGTGCATGTCTTTCCTCACCACCTCCAGTAGAGTCATCCTAGGTCTGCCTCTAACTCTTTTAGATCTTTTATTATGAATCAAATCACTCCTATATACAGGAGCATCCAACTGCCTCCATTGAATATGGTCATTATCATCTCAATTGATTTTTTCATAACTTATCATGTATCAACGCTACTCATCAATCAGCTCTAATATGATTATTTTGTACTTTATCTTTTCTATTTTTGCTTCAAATCCATCTCAAAATCTTCATCTCAGCTATACTAAGTTTATTTATATAATGTTTCTTACTATCTAATATTCCGCATCATACACCATAGCCAGTCGAACAACTATCCTTTTAATATATTATTTATTCACTAAAAAAAAAAGATTGTTGATTTAAAATATATATTATCTAATAAAATACCCAATGAATACAAAAGACCGGTTTAACTTAGAGTATCGGGATGCCAAACCACTTCCTAGGTTCGTAATCTAACCTGAGCTGATCTTTAGATCATACTTGATTCAAAATGAAATCAAACATACCCTAACTTAGGTTACGATTTCTTATTCCTCTTTTACAAAATTTAAAAAAAAAAGAAAGAAAGAAGATATTCTAAAACGTTTATATCCCCTAGTGAATTAAAGGTTGAGATTCGTTGTACAGAGAATCCTAACTTGAACAAAAAGATATAATCCCAACACCCATGTGAGAAAACGCTCAATGTAACCAACTTATAAAGGGGAATTCTTTATGACTGGTGTCAAATTCCATTGATATCGCGTAACATTGGAGCCATTAGATCGGCTTAAAACCCAACCCTTCTCCGACCAAGATACCAATAACACCTCTTATTTATGAGGTTCCCAAGATGACCCAATAAGGCTCCAAAAAGCACCGGTGTCGATTGGCCATTGACCCCGTAAAATGACCGGTACGGTGTCATAAACACGGATCGAAATCGTCTCCTGCGAAGGTATCCGCAGGAGACGAGGCTGCCTTTCTCCGATGCACGACACCTGGAGTGACTTTTATCCAACGGCTCACAAAATTTCTAGATCCTTCTTGTTTTTTTTTTTTTTTTTTTCCTGAAATGTCTTATTTGTCTAGATCCTTCTCGTTTTTTTCTTTGTAATTTCAGAGAGATTCGACACTGGTTAATCCTTGATGGATCTGCAGGAGACGAGGCTGAAGAACAGAGTGAGATGGCGAAGAGAGCTCTTAGGGCATCCTTGATGGATCACGCAGGTGACGAAGAGTTCCATATGATGTTAATAAGGGATTTGACGATGTCAAGTTTGGATCCGATAATGGGTTGGTTGTCTTCGTCGAGAAGGCTATAGATGGTTGCAGCGGCGGTTTGGGATGGTGGCGGGGCAAATTGGGTACAATACTGAACTATTTGGGTTTTGGTTGTTGATGATGATCTGACTTGTCTCAAAATTCTGGAGAAAATGCTTCACATAATTGTATTTTTTTTCTTTTGTTAATTTTTAAAGGTTGGGCAGATACTTCAATCACACCCAGTTATGTTCTTCATTTATTATCTGTTAACGATTCTGCAATTTCACAATCGGAATGGCACACCAAAATCTGTAGCCATTAGTACCGCCCCTCTCTCTCTCTCTCAATTTTCTTCTTCCTTCCTCTGCCTTAAGTCCTCTCATCCTCCGCCGCCCTCTCTCTCAACTTCCTTCTTTCTCGATCTCCTTTCTCCTCCGCAGCTCTCTCTCTCAACTTTCTTCTTCCTCCGTCTGCCCTCTCTCTCCCCTCTTAAACACTAGCTAATCAAGTTTGCTTTTCAGATTCAAAATTAACATTGGCTATGCTGCTTATCATTCAGGATTGTATCTCCTGCGGAGGATTTTGTGAGTCATCGGATAAAAGTGACTCCAAGTGTCGTGCATCAGACAAAGGCAGCCTTGTCTCCTACGGATACCCTCGCAGGAGACGATTTGGATCCCATAAACACATACCCATTTCGAAATCCCAGTCATTGATGGCATCAGACATTTTCCAATATAACGGGAAAAAATGTAGAATATAATTTGAATCACTAAAAGTAAAACAAAATACAACAAATAATTATGTGATCTTCTTCGTATATATAATGGAAAGTGTGTGTCCAAATCCCATTCCTTATTCACCCTCACTCTTCTCTTTCTCTCACTCACATAGTCTCGTATTCTCTTTAATGAATTAGTACAGAAACGGTCTCCCGTGGATAGCAGCAGAATTAGGCGGCGGAGTAGGGAGGAGGCTTGGGCAAGTCCTTGACAATGCCGCAGAGCAAAGAGTTGTCGGGGATGTTGTATTCATCCCTGAGAGAGCGGGCAGGGGAGACGACGCTGAAGTAGAGTTGTTGTCCAAGGTAGAACCTCTCCCACATGGTGGACCTGAGGTTCCAGATGCCTGCATTGTCGAAGGTAAGCATGATGGCGGCCCAGGAATTAGGATAGACCTGGATGGTGCTGCGGCTAACAGCATCAAGTAGGTTGTAGTTCTTCCTCTTCTCTGGGGTCCACCGGCCTGCCTCCACGGCTACGGCAAAGAAGGAGTAGCCGTCCAAATGCCACGTCTGGATGCCCTTCTCATGGTTCTCAAGGATGATCTCGACGTAGTTACGGAAGGTGGTGTTGACAATGCTGGGGGCAACAGTGATCTTAATCGGGTCCACCGCGGCAGCCTCATCCTTGACGAGGTTGTACTCAAACACTTTGTCGGCGACGTTATAGTACTCGGCGAGCTTGGGTGGGGTGGGTGGGTCAACGTGGGAGATACCATTAATGGCGTAGCGAGTCTTGCCGTCAACGGTGGCCACGGTGTTGACAAGCTTGATGGTGCGAGTGATGTTAATAGCACCATAGTGATAGGAACCCTGTGGGTTGGGGCGGGCGGCACTGGCGGTGAGGTTCCAACGGAAGGTACGGAACTGGTTGAGGGACCAGGCCCAACCAACTGGTGCCTCTGGGAGCTCGGGAGAGGCCGGTCCCTTGCTGTTGGTGTAACGGATGAGGCCTGTGCCGGTAAGCATGTACTTAGTGAAGCGAGTGGAAGCCACCATCACGTAGTCCCTGGGCTCTTGGTCAGCCGTCACAAGCACCCCGTAGCATTGCCCAACATGCACGTCTAGGGACTCATACACATTCTGAATTGTGTGGGAGCCCTCTAGCTCAACGAGCTTCATGGGGTGGCCTTGGATCCTGAAGTTAAGGGAGGTCTTTAGACCGACGTTGCAGATCCTGTACTTGTAGGTCTTGTTGGGCTTCATGGTGAAGAGGGGGGCTTCGCTGTCGGCCTTGTTCTTGCCGTTGATGAGGATGCCATTGGGCTGGCCGAGGATACGCCCACTGTCGAGCACCTTCCTGAGGGCAGAGTGGCTCTGGGTGTACCAGTCACCAATCAAGACAGTGTAGTCATCTTCTGGGTCTAGGTAAGGGACGGGGATGAGAAGACGACTGTTGACCCGGAGGCCTCCGAATCCGCCGACAGCCCTGTGCATGGCTGTGCTCGGGAAGTAGAAGTAGCTACCGATCTGGTCCTTCACCTGGAAGTGGTAAGTGAAGTTGGTACCCGGCTGGATGGGGCAGTTGGTGCCGGGCATTCCTTCTTGCCAAGAGTTCTTCCTGTTCTGGACGCCATTCCTATGAAATTGAAATTGATCCATCATCAATCAATTAATCAGATGGTATTCATTATTTGAATGTAATACGTACGTACCCATAGGACCATATATATATATATATATAAATATACGTACCATGTAAAGAGTAATGGCTCGTCCAGGTTATTGAAGACATTGACGACGATGTTGTTGTTGGAGGTTGAGTTGATGTTGGGACCGGGGAATTCGTTGTTGATCAAAATAGCCTGCTGTGGTACGCCGAGAGGAGAGATGGTGCCATAGCTCACGTTCCAGGTGAAGAAGAAGTAGGGATCCTCGGCCTGGACCACGGCCACTGCCGAGAGGCAACCCAACAACAAAGCAGTACCCAACAACTTCGTCACCTGCGCCATCTCCCTCTTCCAATCCTCCTTTGCTGTTTTAACTACAATCAAGTAGCTCTCCTGCTGCTACGTACCTTATTGGAATGGAAACAAATCAAGAAGAGGTCATGGTGTGGAAGAAAATCGCAATTTATTTTCTTTTTTTGATTTGCAATTGCGAGGAGGAGAGAGATCTTGTATGTTATTACTTGTTGAGCACTGAGTACCGTCTCTCACTCAGAACCCTCCCACACCCTTCACATTTTATATCTGTTGGGAACAAACCACGCCCACTCAGAACACCCTGAAATCACTCGCCTCTTCCTCAAACTCCTTCACTCGTTCTCCTTGCATCGCGGCTTTCTTTTATTCCATCCATCCATCCATCCAACTATATTTAACCCACTTTTTGACAACTCAAAATGAGACCAAATCCACATATTCCTTCCTACTATTTTTAAACATTCGTTATCGATTCTATTTCTAGCTACATCCTTCAATTTCGCACACCTGATCATCCCCCTTCTGAACGCTTCTGCCTTCTGGCACCTATTTCCGCCACCCCTCTTTTTTTCTTTTTTTTTTTAATCCATTTCCTGCAAATTATGGCTCTATTTGGTTCGATATAAAATTTCTGTGCGGTTTAGTTTTTAAAGAAAAATATCCTTCCCATACAATTTTTCTACAATTTTTTTTTCTTTTTAATTACTTTGCATGAAAACAAATAGTTTTATGTGGGACTTAGATCATCTGCACCGTGCAGTCCCTGCATCCACATCCAGGCCATTGGTGTAATACTCAGTTCTAATAGTTTTCTGTTATCTTAAAGGTTTTGGTAAATAGAAGGGCATTTTGATTATTTTCTAGCCCTAGGTAAAGATGTTGTCTAATATATATATATATATATATATATATATTTGTTATTTGATTTATAATATTTTGCCAGTCTTAGATATGCCATGAACCTTAGGAATATAATATTTTATACAATAATATTGCTCTAGTGTTAAATATTATATTATATTATACATATGGACAACATATATATGCATATGTTCATAATATTAGTTGTTTAGTATTATTTTGTGTATACGTTATATAATGTAAGATTAAGATTGTTCTTTCATGAATATATGTGTTATATTAGTTTATTATTGATGTTATGTCAAAATACTATTAGTGGGCTCCATTTAAAGAGGGTTTTTAAATTGAAAAAAAAAAAAAGAAAAAAAAAAAGAAGAAGATGCGTGGACCAACTCAAGTTTGGTCTGGCCAGCTTTGCTACCAATAGATAATGGTTGCACTATGTATGAAGACAGATCAATGGTTGAGCTCACGTTTGTTTGTGCATTGAACAGGTGGGGGGATTTATTGTCTATAAATTAAAGGCCAAGGGGCCTGGAGATGAATAGGAAAGGTTGAGGGGTGTTGCTGTACATATTTGTTTAGGGTAACAAGGAATTGAGAAATAAAGTAAGTTTAGCTTAGTTTAATAAGGGTAGTATAGTCTTTTCTCTGTTCTAATCTTTCGTTAATCTTATATATAAATATGTAAGATGGGATCAGTTCATTGCATTACTGTTTTCCTACTGTTATAGTGAGTTGTGTTAAGTGAAGAGTGTAAAGGAAAAAAAAAAAAAAAAACAATAGCCAATAAGAAGATGAAGGGAGAGGTATATATTGGGTTTGGTGTCTTGTATTTTATGGGATTCATGCGGTTACTAGGATTATATTTGTATTAGGGTTTGAGTCGTTTACATGTACGGGATAAATCGATAATTATGTGGGGATTAGGGTTTCTAAGTTTGCCTATATATTATCTCTGTATGGGAAAACCTAGGCAAGGCTGAAATGGGAAAACCTAGGCAAGACTAACAGAGGAAGACATTCTGTCAGGTGGAGATCTGTAACCTTTTATTGGCAATGAAAAAATCTGTTTCTCTGGTGTGGACATAAGCATCCCACGATAGAGTTTTGAACCACGTTAAATCCTCGTGTTTTCTTCTTATTTGTGCTCCCAATCCTAATAGTACAAGTTCAGTTCTTAGAATCTTAGGCTGTAACTGGAACTGCATAAAGAGTGTGTTGTGATGTAACTTTTAGGGGGGGAAAAAACAGCAAGAAGAAGAAGAAGGGATCAGCAAGGACTGGTACATTTGAAGCAGAAAAGCGAGGACTGAAAGAAAGAAGAAGCACAGCAAAATAAAAGACAATAAAGAGTGGAGAGAGTCCCATTGAGGAGGGGCTGAAGCAAGGAGTAAATAAGCATTAGAGGGAGAGGGAGAGGGAGCTTGAGCTAAAAAGTAGTAGCAGAGCTGCTACAAGGACTCATCTATATTTTTCATAATGAAAAAACAAGAGCAGCAGGAGCTGCTGATCCCTAAAAAAGTAAAAATAAATAAATAAATCAGTAACTGGAGGAGAATGAAGAATAATTGGACTTGAAGGAAGAACACAGCTGTGGCTATGTTCGGTTCTAAGCAAGAATAACAAGGAAGAAAGAGTGAGGAATGAGAAGATTGGGCAGCGAGAGGGTGAGAGCTGAACTGAGAATTTAGTTTCTCTGTTCTTCTTTATATAAACAGCAGTGGGCAGCAGTGGAGTGAGCTGTGAGAGAGGAGTTGATTTTTATTATAAAAAAAGGAAAACACATTTGTGTGTTCATTCGATTCTAACAAGAGAAGCGAGCAGAGAACGAAGAGTAATAGCAATTAGAAGAGAGCAAAGGGATGAACAGCAAAGTGTGAAGATCGAGCTATGAGAGGGGGTTCAGCTGATAAGGAGCAGCAGCTTGACCAGCTCTAGATGAGCCGAATTTAATAGTAATGGCAAAATGAAAAGTGAATAAGTGAGTAGTTAAGTTTCTTTAAATACCAGTATAGATATGTAGGAATAGAATAATTAGGTTTATGTTGGACCAAGAATAGCAGTACTACCCTGAGGACTTCATGAACCAGTTCATGAGATTTTAGAGAAACTACAGTTTGTCAAATTTTGTATTGATGATGAATAATAATAGTAATAATAGAGATTACGATCTAATGAGGACTACATTCGTGGGATGTTTTAGTAATGAACAATGATCTTAATTAAGATGATTCAGTATTACCTTTGGAATGAGATGGTTTAAGGGAATGACCAACTCATGTTGTACTTTTCCGTATAAGATATAGAAAGTTTGGAAAAGTGTGTGTGTAGTTTTTAATCAAAATAACATAATGTTTCCCTCTAAAGTTTACTGGAAATTAATATGTTGTTTTGAAAGTAATGATGAGAAAAGAGTCTACTATTGTTATATCAGTGGATACTGCATCAGAAGCTAAGGGAACATATATTAGTTAAGTGAAACAAAAGAGCCCAAACCAGCCACAAGGAGTTTGGACTCAGTGTTCGATAGGACAGGCCGCATGAGCCGGCCCGAGTCATTATCCTCTCCAATTGCTGGATCCTCCAATCGGTCTCTCTTTAACTCAGTGCGTCTACCAATACATCGGTAGGTGCGTCTGGTTAAGAGAGACTGCTGGATCCTCGATTGGAAGATCCAGCAATTGGAGACGATAATAACCCGGTCGACCCGCCATGCAGTCTGCCCATTCTGGCGACAGTAGCCAAGCACTTCCGGAGAAGGCCACCTCATAGACCAGTTTTTTTTAATGGAAGGATAGTAATGCCCTTGTTTTGGATCAGATATTTCAGCAAGGGTTAAAATGACTTTTATGTCCCTGCAATGTAAGATACATTTTTCGCAGAATTTAGGAAAAGGGATATTTTGGCCTAACAACCATTTTACCCCTAGAAATGTAAGAAATATTGTGGACAAAGTTAGGGAAGGGGTATTATGGTTAAATGACCATTACCCCTAAGACCTAAGATAGTGCATTGGAAATAACTAAGTGAGGGGGACTTTAGAAAATAACCTTTTTACCTTTGGCTTTTGCTAGGGCATTAAGCAATGTAATTCTAGCAGATTGAGAAGGGATTTTAGTCATTTTTTCATAGTCAGGTAGATTAGTACTTTTCTAAGACAGTTAAGAGAGTTTCTAAGAGAATGCATGTGTTATGTTTATTAAATAAACCGAGAAAAGACTGAGGTCAAAGAACTAAGAGAGGAACTAAACAAGCTTTTTCATATAGCAAAACGATAGAGACTGATGGAACACCATGTGAGGGAACTTATCCATATAAGCTTGAATATGATGTTATGAGAATGCTTGATGTTATGAGATATTAAAGAAAGGATCAGTGGATTGAGAATGTATGTGAGGTTGTTTTTAAACAACACCCATTAGATTATGCAAGATTTATGATTGGTTAAGAACTAGAGCAGATGTCATGTTATAAAAACACATAACCTTATGAATGAAATAAGTAATGTGAAAGAGATAATATGAAGGCAAAAAAAAGACAATCCGTTGAGCTAAAGAAGACGACAAGAAACAGCTAATCCGTCGAGTTGACGAGAAAAAAGAACCGGCTAATCCGTTGAGTCAAAGTGAAGGACAAGAAACGGCTAACCCATTGAGGCAATATGATACGCAAGAATTGGTTGATCCTTTAAGCCAAAGGGATACAAGAGATAAAGAAATAAGAAGGAAAAAAAAAGAAGAAGAAGAGACTATTAGAGATTTAAGAGTGTAATCGCAAGTGCACATTATCGTGTAGTAATGGGTCGAACTTAGGGATGAATCACTATTTTTCTAATTTAAACATGGCAAAGTGTACCCAAATGAAATGAATAAATTAGACAACCTAATTGAGCAACAAAAATAATGATAAAACAGATTCCTAATTGTACGAAAATTTAAGGCATCCTAAATTAACCCTAGAGTAACACAAATCTATTGCATGAAGGGAACTAAATTAAAAATAATATAATGTAAAAAAAAAACTTATCTCATTGAATGATATCTCTATCGCCATTCGTCCTCTTATTGTCACTCCAAGGCGATGAGCATACGATAACAAGGGAGTCTTTTCCCCTAAATTAAAATAGTAATGGGATGCAACCTATGTTGATCTATCCTATTATAGAATTCTAAATCTGAAATTAAAACTTGAGAAAAGAAATTAAACAAGTTGAACACAACTTGAAAAGAAGAAACTATGACTTTTGAATTCTCCCTTAAATAAATTTTCAAAACTTAAAAAAACTTACAATTGAATTCGTTGAACCGAATAAATAAACTAGCCAGGCATTACAATTTTTCTTTGAGACAAAGATAAAAGAAATATCATTAACTAAAGAGAAAGAGAGAAAGAGAGAAATTTCCAACCAAAGAGAGAGAGAGAGAGAGAGATTGACTATCTTCAATACCAGTGCTCTATATATATAACATTGACAATCATTTGTAGCTTAAAATTCTTTCTTTGTTTAGACTTCTAGAGTTGTAGAGTTTTCTTCTTTCCTTGGAGTCTTCTATAATGGTAGTTTCTCTATTTGATTCAAGGGAAAATTTCAGCTACCACCCAAAAAGAATTGATTAAATCACCTACCACCCAAGTTGTTTAAAAAAATCACCTACCACCTGATGGATTCATAATGTTATATATTTATTTCCCTTATATTTAGTCTATTTAACATATTATATGTCTTATGGTACTCATTTGTGATGATTCCTTATATATAAGACATTGGTGAAAAGTATTGGTAATTTATGTTTAAAATAAAATTTTTTGATATTTTTAATAATGACCTTCTGAATTTCATGCAGGTTTTTAATGTGGAAAGAATTCTAGAAATCAAACGTGTTCTAAAAATCTGATCTGGAAAGCTGATTTGAATTCAAACCAGAGAAGGAAGATTACCACCCATAGAAGGTTACTATGGGAAGGATTTGATTGATTATCAGAAATCTTAAGGAGAATATATACCTCTATGGAATATTACAAAGATTGGCAAATCTAGATGTGGCATTTGGTTAATAATGGAATGATTCTCTATCTAATCTAGGCAAACAGATTTTGTTTAATCTTTATTTCCATGTAATAAGATTGTCAATTCTAGACATACCAGTTTTAATCTTCTCTACTCTAGCTATTTAAGCAATGTAAATGTTACGTAATAGAGCATCGAAGAATTATTGAGAAGATAGTTTTAATTCTTTTGTCTTTCTTTTCTATCATGTCTATCTAAGTTCTTTAGTCGATTCAAGGGGAATTCAATTCGGTTAGTAAAATTGTGAGATTTTGTTCTTAATTTTAATTATTCTTCTATTCAAATATCTATATTTTTTGGTTTTTCAAATTAATGATTGTATGATTCAGTTTATTAAGAGGCCTATTAATTGATTGAGTTATGTGGTTTATTGTTAACCTGAATCCATAATCCGTAATAGTTATGGAATTCAAAAAAAGTAGCAATTGAGCAGAACAATTATGATCCAAGTTTTTGTTACTTGCTTAAAGGAAACATTGAATGAATTAAATAATTTGACACTTGTTAGATTATTGTTCATCTTTAACTCCCTCCAAGAGTGTAATGCTATCAATAAATTCATGAGGATTGCTTAATACCAATTGGTTTATTGATAAGAATTAAATTGTGTGCTGGACTCAAATTAATGAAATTAGGGAAGGTAAGGATTGTCTGACTTTTTTATAATCCTTGGTTAAATATTTGAATAGAGAATAATATAAATATATATATGAGATCAGTGATCAATTTGCAGTCGTGAGTAAATTTCCTTGAATCGACATCATTTTCCATTGAATTTTTGTTACTTAATTTTCTTGTCAATTAAATTGCAGAAGAAAACCCCCCCCCCCTTTTTCTTGGTAAGTAGACAATTTGATTAACTAGTCTCTGTGGATCGACCTTTACTTATCATTACTATTCGTTATAGGTAGAGTAATTTATTTTTGGTTGCGCTCGACACGCATCACCACCCAAGTTAGACAAACGTTCGTTAATGAACAGACGAAAAAAAGTTAAAATTGTGTGTCGACGTTTATACCCCTTTCTTCTTCCTCTCTGTTTCTCTGGAATATTTTATCAAAAAAAAAAAAAAAAAGGAAAAAGAGCTCAAATGTTCCGGAAAGATTTCTCAATCCTCTCCTTCCCCTTTGCCATCAGTCAAATATGATGAGGGCAAGGAGAATAGTGAACACCTTTCTCAGCCACAGACTCGCAAGCAAACCAAGAAACCCAAGGAATCTAAGCAATCATTTAAGAAGGAGTTGCAAGAAATTCAAGGGAAGCTTGCACAATTGCGCATTGAGAAGTAGAAAACTGAAGATCTCTTAAAGGTCAGAGATGAGATGCTAAAGCAGAATGAGGAAGAACTTGAAAACCAGGGCAGAGAGCAAGAGAAGCTATTGTTGGAGCCAAAGAAGTTGCATAAATTGAAGGAATTCAAACCCACCATGGTATATCCGATTGACCACTCTTTTTTAGGTTAGATTTTCTTGATCTTAATTTCTGATTTGATATTTACTCTGTTTCTCTTGACTTCATGCAGAACTTCCTTCTTGTTCATTCTGTGAGAGAATTGAATCAAGAGAAGAACATCAAGAGCAGGAACGTTAGCCCATAAGAGAGAAATCCCCAATTGCATCCTTCATCCTTGATAGTTCCTCTACCTGAATTTGAAATCATTTTATTTTAATTTTAATTCCCACAACAAGGTTCTTGAGATAGAAATTGCAAGAAAACTACTAATGGAGTTGGATTTTTATTTTTCTAATAGGGTACTAAAATGAAATTCCAAACAAATCAATCAGAGATCAAAGTAGTCCAGATTGATTCAAGGGGTACTCAAGCTTAAAAATAAATATTAAAAAAAATGTATTCTTGCAGAGAACTTGACAATAAGGGTATTATTGTCATTTAAGTATTTTATAACGGCTGACATCAGCAATTTACGGCTATGTTAGTTGCTTTTGGATCGTTTTGATAAAAGTTTGTCTAACTTGGGTGGTAGGTGATTTTGTCCATTCTTTTTGGGTGGTAGCTGAAATTTTTTCTTGATTTAAATACCAAGTCAATTCAACCTCTTTTATTTCAGGTTTCCTAACTTAATTAGGAGACTCTTTATGAAAATCTCATCCACCGTTGAATGCTCTAATCAGATCATACTGCTGTTTTGATTCAAATTCGGATCAGATTTTCGTATCAAACTTTGAGGCAACGTTTGGAGGCCCAAATGAACTTAGATTTTTTTTTCCATAATATTATTTCGGAAAGCTTGAGACATCCTCTACAACTTTGCTGAAGACTACTTTTCAATTAGAAAACTCTTTCCATGTTAAATACCTACATGAAACTCATAACATCAATATTAAGAATGCTGAAATTTTCTTATGTTTTAACAATTAATTCACAAAGTCTCTAAAATATGTCAAACGTATAAAATAAATTATAATCAGCTCAATAAGGCATAAAACATATTAAAAAGTGTAGTGCAAAGGGAATAAAAATATAAAATTTACACACTTATCAAAAACCCCCACACTTAGCTTTTGCACGTCGTCGGGCAAAGAAAAATATAAAACAAATAAAATAAAATTCTAACTCATTTTCATAGGAATCATGATTGCACTTAGCAAGTGCAATAAGCCCTTAAACCCCTAGGTCACCCCTAAGGACGAGTTGTGTCTCGTGAGTGTTTTTAGAGAATAAACACACAAAATTCATATAAATATTTCAAACTTTAACTTTGGTATTTAGAATAAAGAAATCATATATCTATCCTATTAGTCAAGACACTCAATTTGGGATCAAGAAAATAGAAAACCCCCACACTTTAACTTTATTACCTCGTATGATTCAAACACTAAGCATGCATATTTAATTATGGAACCTTGTTATATCTTTCAAACATACATTTCCTTAAGGTAAAACATATAGTAACACACTGACAACCAAGACTCAAGATTTAGATTCCATTTGACCATATTCAAATTTCAATACTTTTATTTCATTTTTTTTTTTCGACACTCTTCCTCTCTAAGCTACTCCACTACAATTGGCTTGAGAAGTGCAGATGGTTACGCATTCCTATGTTACTTACGTAGTTTCGCTTTTTACATATATCCTTAAGAACATTGATGCTAGAGAGTACCTCTTTTTCTTTTCAAGAAATCTTAATCAAGGAATTTCAATCAAGACACATTGCTTCTTGAGGCGGAATGCCCTGTCTAATTCCAAGAACATAAACTCTTATTATTATCTCTTTCTTTTTTTCTTTTTCTTTTTTTGAAAAAGCTCTTAGCTTTAATCAAAGGCTTAGATTACCAATTATAACCATAAAAGATTCATACCTATAGATGAAGTAATATGTATTTTTTTAACTCGATTCTCACCTCAAGACAAACTAGGTACTATCCTCACTTAGGTTTTTATTATTTCGCATGTGATGGTATCCTCAGTCTTTCTCTTCTTCTGTTTTTGTGTCAAAAGCATAGAAAGAGTGTATGACTTTACCAAAAAATCAATGTTAAAAATATTAAAATTTTTCAATGAAAGCTCAACTCTTCCCTCACACTTAAATCATGCATTGTCCTCAATGTATGCAGAAAAATAAAAACGATGACAAGAGTAAGAAAAACTCCCTGAATCAAGGATCGAGGTAAAAAGGTTCATGGAGATCCATGGTCTCTTTAGTGAAATCATGTGAAAGTTTCAAAATGGCTTCAAATGCTGTCCATTCATTTTGAAGATCACACTTATACCTGCATTCAAAATTTCAATGGCACCTGATGAGAAAATATTCTGAACAATATAAGGGCCCTTCCAATGGGATCTAAGTATTTCAGGAAAAAGATGCAAGCGAAAATTATAAAGCAAGACCTTATCGCCAAGGTTGAAAGACTTCCGAAGGATATGTCGGTCACGATAAGCCTTGGTCTTGTCCTTATAGATTCGGGCACTATCGTAAGCCTCATTTCGTAATTATTTTAACCCAGATAGCTGGAGGCCTTCATGAGTACTAGCATCAGACAAATTAAAATTCAATTTCTTAATGACCCAAAATGCACAGTGTTCCACTTATACTAGTAGATGGCAAGTTTTCCCATACACCAAACGGTAGGGGGATTGACCATGAATGGTCTTGAAGGCGGTCATATAAGCCCACATAGCATCTATTAGGCGAATGGACCAATCCTTGCAAGTCGGATTTACAGTCTTTTCCAAAATCTACTCAAATCAAACACTTTAACTTGTCCATTAATCTGAGGGTGGTAAGGGGTAGCTAATTTATGGGTAATACCATATTTGTGAACAAATGCCTCAAATGGTTTGTTGCAGAAGTGTTTCCCCCTATCGCTAATGATAGCTCGAAGGTTACCAAATCGGGAAAAAATGTTATCCTTTAAGAATTTAATGACTACCTTGTGGAAATTGATCTTCGTGACAACTTCTTTATCCATTTAGACACGTAGTCCACCGCCACCAAAATATACTCATTCCCAAAAGACTTTGGGAACGGACTCATAAAGTCGATGCCCCAAACATCAAAAACTTCAACCACTAGAATTGGTTGAGTGGCATCATGTTCTGCTTCGTGATGCGGCCCAAAGACTGGCAAGAAGGGCATGCCTTACAGTAATTAAAAACATCTTTAAAAAAAATTAGGCCAATAGAATCCAGGCTGTAAACCTTGTTCGTGGTCTTATTTTGCCCAAAGTGGTCGTCACACGCCTGATCATGACAGAATGACAACACAGATTACTGTTCATGGTTAGGTACACATCTCCTGGTAATCTAATTATGGCAAGTCTTGAATATATATGGATCGTCCCAAAAATAGTACTTAACTTGGGAATAAAATCTATACCCATCCTGCGCGGACCAATGAGAAAGGGTCGCACCCGTAACCAAGTAATTTACAATATCGATGAATCATGGTTCACTAGATACTACAAACAATTGCTCATCTGGGAAAAACTCGTTGATTGGTGAATCGACAGTCAAAGAATTAGGCAGTCTAGATAAGTGGTTAGCAACTAGATTTTTTATTCCTTTTTTTATCTCTAATCTCTAAGTCAAACTCTTGTAATAGCAAAACTCATCTAATGAGATGGGCTTTAGCATCCTTTTTGTGCAAAAGATACCTGAGAATTGTATGATCCGTATATACAATGACGTGTGATCCTATCAAACAGACACTAAATTTCTCTAAAACGAATACAACAGCTAATAATACTTTTTCAGTGATGGTTTAATTAAGTTGTGCATCGTTTAAAGTTCTACTTGCATAACAGATCACGTGAGACAATTTATTAATCCGTTGCCTAAGACAACCCCTATTGCAAAACCAAAAGCAAAAGCATCACCTAGTCAGCCATGTTGCTTGGAAGCGAATGAACTTATGTGTTATAAATATACTTTTTTGAGAGAAGTTTGTATAAGTTTAAAACACATAAAATGGTGTCCCATAATAAACAAATTATCAAAGAGAGATCTGTGTAATTTCCTTATAAAAAAACAGACGGTTTAGATTTAAAAAAACTGTAAACCTAAATGGCAGTATTTTCTTGTGAATTTTGGAAATTTTGTTATTTTACAGGGATCTTTTTCTATAATCTTTTTATCTTCAGGGGAAGAAAAAGTTCTCTTCCACAGAATTGAATTTTCCCAGAGACTTGAACACCGTTTAAGAAAACAAAATAAATTATTATAAGAAATAAAAAGAAACTTAAAAAAAAAGTACAGTAGAATCTCAAAAGAACAAAATGTAAGATCATGCAATTGAAAGAGAATCATCAAGTGCCGTTCCCATATGCTGAATGACGAACCCGTAAATCTTTCGTTTTAAACGCTCTATCTTCTCTGTAAGCAGCACCTCTCGTTTCCCAATTACATGATCCAACCAGTCGTTAACATGCTTCAATTGTGATAGGACAGCCGCAATTGAGCCATTCTCCTGCTGGAATACTCCAAAACCATCGGTTGACACGCCACAGACTTTGAAGCCCGCGTCCAACGACTCCTCAACAAACTGCAGGAACCATATTTCCATCTCCTTCTGTAAATTCCTTGCTAGTTCCATCGTCTCTTTGACTCCAGACCCCCTCGACCATGACCCATCAATGGGATCACATGATGATGCTGGAGCCTTCAAATGGTTCCTAGACGTGCTGAGAGATTGCTTCTTATAGTCACTCATCCTAGAAGGTGAAGGCCATGCATCCACGACAGTTTTACTAAGCTTTTCGAGACTCTGGATTTTAGAATTGTTTCCAGTTTGGTCACTTATGAGGGAAACAACTTCTAGATCAGTAGCCAAAGCAGCTTCCACCCAAAGGGAAATGGATTTTAAGCGCTCAGTTAGAACAAAAGTATCAGGTCTGTCCGAACTGTGGCTCATGGCAACTGATTCAGCAATTGCTGTTGAGTTCAAAACATTTTCATAAACTGATAAAAACCGGTCAATAGTTGGCAGAGGATTTTCAGCCTTGGCAGACCAGCAGAGATTAGAAAACAAGCTGAAAAGAAAGGACGAGATTAGTCTCAGGACCCAGAAACAATGCAATATATCAGAAATACTGTATACATCATGCCCAGCAAATTGGCATTGGTGCTGAGAGAGTAAAACATGCATCTGATCTCAGCAATAGACATGCAATTATGAAATGAATTGTAGCTTTTTTACCGGAGCAGGATTGTCTACAGTACTGCAGTGTAGCAGTCTTGATCCTGACTATTGAGAGTGCATCGGGACACATGACCGATGCATTCTCAATGACCAGAGTTTGTAGTGCTACTCTGAAGCGCTACAAACATCTTTTTCTGAAACTCCCTTCCCCAGTTGTGGACGGAAGGTTTCCATTGAAGAAATAAAACATTAGTTTACAGTTCAAATGAAAAATAAGAAAACAGATATTCACCTCAAACACCTAACAATCGACTCAGTTACAGAGGCTTCTTCCAATGCCTCAGCAGCAGCAGTAGAAGCAAGAACTCTCCTTTTCAGAGCATCCTGGGGAAAAAGAGGAAAAAAAGCTCATAATTGCCCAAAGTACCACTGAGAAGTAAAAAGAAATAAACTATCCAAGACAACTTAAACATGTTAATCTGCCAGATCAGGTCTTCTAAGTCAATGTGAGAGCTCAGTAGTGAGCTACCTGACCGATACGTCAAAAGCTCTAAAGTTGATCCCATTCTAGGTTGATCCATTCAAGTGGCCATACAACTTATCCCATTTTAGGTTAATCCACTCTAGCGCCCATACACTAGATTGGCCCCCATTAGACACATGACATCAATTCACTTTATATATATATATACACCTTTCCAAGCCTAGCAAGGCCAGCAGGAACAGCATCCAATGGAACACTTCCATCTGTCCATTTTCGATCGTGAACAGTTATTGTGGGAGTTGTAGAGCCATGCTTCTCAGCCACCAAATGACCTTCAACCTTACAAGGTATTGACTTCTCATTAGTGGAAGCAAGCTCCTGATGAGATAATCCTCCATTAGCATCACTGAGTCGCCTTGAAAAAGCTACCTGGAAAATTATAAAAGGCAGTGTGGTTGCTAAACTGAGCCAAATCAGAAGATAGAATAGTTATATAACACAACATATTAGTGACAATCTTGCTTTTATTTATAGTGTTATCCATTTCTAGATAGTTACATTAGTAAGCCAACCCACATCCTTCCCCAATTATCCAAGACAGAGTAGTTGTTTTACTGTTTTGAGATTTGTAAGTCATAAAGTACAAAACATTCATTCCCCCCCCCAACAAAACCTCACTTACAGAGCAATGAGGGGATCTCTCTTGAGTCACACTGTTGGATTTTTTGAAGCCAAATGCATCGAGCAGTACTTGTCTCTTCAAGACTTTCTATGCAGCAATGCATTTTGGTCGTCAACCCAACACAAATCTCTAGAATCAGATAAATAACTTGACTAGTTTTATAATTTTCAGAATTCAAAACAAGAAAGTAGATTATAGCAGGAAATCGAGATTCATAAAGTAAGAATGAAGTCAAGGAATAAGAAAGAGCTGAAACAATAAACGGAAAGATGGTTGTAAGTATCAATCTGTATCGATCAAGGAGCTGAATTAAGTACTTCAAAAGTTAAATCAACTGGCATAAAGGTAAAGATTGATCAAATCTCAACTGCAAAAAAAAAAAAATTGAAGTCGAAAAAGCATCCCGGAGTGAATGATCAACCTCACTGAATTCAGTACAAGAAATCAGTACCTGGGTTCGCATAATGGTTTGTAGATCAGGTTTGTTATATCTAGATGTTGCCCTGGCTTTCTGTTCGGCTGCAGGGGCAGCCGCTGGTGGCTCATCCCAGCTCTTCCTCATTGTCTTTGAAGAGCCAACCAAAGCTTCTGAAACCTTTGAAATCCCGGCAACTATAGTTGCCATCTTTTTCTTACTAGCAGAATCAGCAGTAGCGGCAATCACTGGGGAGACCTTCAAACCCCCTGAAAGCCTTCTACCGGGAGAAACAGAAGTCCTCCGAGCACTCGGGGAAGCCTGTTTCCGGCCAGTGGGTGATGGCTGACGATATCTGGAAGGCACAAAGATTGCAGGCTCCCTTGAAGTTTTGCGGTTCTCATCGCGGGCTACAACCAAGCTTGGAACGACACATTTGGATGGAGCTGGAGATCCAGATCTGGAATTTGCCTTTCTAGCGGGTGAAGGCTCTCTTTCCGTCCTCTTCCCAGCGGATGTAGATCTCTGCTGCTTAGCAGAAGCCGGAGATGAGAAGCGTCGAGGCTTCTCCTGTTGCGGCTTAGTGTAGTTCCCGCCCGAATAAGTAGGTTTGGAGGGGGCATTTCCATTTCCATCCCCACCGCCAACGGGAACAACACAAACATTGCTGTCCCGCTGGACAAGAGCAGGCCTTGAGCGGTGGTGGTCCTTGTCTGCAGGCCCCTGCCGGTGCGGGGGTGGTGGTGGATCATGAATGAGATCACCACACTCTGGTTTACAAATAGGAGGAGGAACAAAAAGGAAGGGAGCAATGGGGCGGTCGAGGGAAGCAGAGTCCGAATCGGAGATGGGTTGGATGACATACCCGCGCTTGGAAGGAGAGATGCGGGCAACTAGTGGTTCGGGACTTCCAACGAATGGATGGCGGCCAGAAATGGGACGGATGCCGCAAACACGAGGGACAGGAGGGGAATCGAATTCGAGGTGGTCAACGTAAGCGAACTGTCCGAGCTGTAAGCGGTTGGTGAGTATGAGATCGGTGTCGCGGTCTGACAAGGAGACGTAGGTGGAGTTAGAAGAGTCGGAGAGCTGGACATAGAAGCCATGGTTGGGCCAAAGGTCGGAACCAGCTAGCGCCGGAACTATGCCAATTACCTGTAGGAGGACTGACCTGTGTTCTCCTGCAACTTTCGTTTCAGAATTCATTGATTGAAGAAGCTTGAGTAGGATTCCTGGGGTCAGAGACGCCATCGTTAATCCTTACCTTGATTGAACTCGATCGCGGGTGGAGAAAGGGAAGAAAGGGAGCGCTAAGCGAGGGATATTGAGAGAATAATGCGGCAGAAATGGACGCTGCAAACAATAATCCCTTGCAGTGATAGGTGAACGTGGCAGTAAATGTTGACGTTACGACCAGTTTTAAATTTCAAATCTCCGCTTTCTGCTTTCTGCCGCGCGCGATATGGCTCTCTTCAATTTATCCCAAAGACAATCTTCAAGGCTGTGTTTGGACGTTGTAAAAGAAAGAAAAGAAAAGATGTCTCCTCTAAACTTTCTTGACTCTTTGGATGGTTCAGAACTTCAGGGTGAATGACAGATTCCCGTTAAAATTTTTGAAATCGCTTTGGGAGGACTCTAGCGATTTCTTTTTGCCATCACAACAAAAATCTATTCGTGTAGATAGTAAAAACACGTATAATATGTGTATTATACATCATATCATGATTTTTTGTATAATTTTAGAGTCAAGATTTATTCACGTATTTTGTACCATATTGTATTAAACATGAATAGTGCATGTTGTCACAGATTTTTTCTTTAAAGAAGCTAACTCGTCCGTACGATACTCGTGTAACCCTCCTATTCATCACATAAGTCAGCATACTCACTCAAGACTCCCTTGTTGCTAAGATTCTCAAGCCTTGCTAGTACACAAAGAGAGAGAACAAGAGACACTTTTAGAAAAGAAGCTTTGAATGCTTTGAGAATGTTCAACTCTTGTTGTTTCAAAGGAGAGTGGACAACCCCTATTTATACTTGGAGGTTCTACAAACCAATTGCTAGGATTTATACATGTGTTATTAATCTAATGGTGTAAAGAATTGTCTAGAACTATTCCTAAAATTTTTTATACTATTAAATACATCTCTACTTCTCTCTAAAATATCTATTCTCTTTTCTAGAGTCTTCTTCATTTCTAATTTTCTATGTAAGTGTGGAAGACTCTAGTAGGTAGGTCATTTTAGTATGTGGGTATTGGGCTCCATAGTGGGCTCGCTCAATGGATTAATTTCTTTGTCTAAGGTGGGGGTAAACCCATAAGCTTGTGACAGTGTGCCACAAATTAAATGCTGAAAAAAAAGAAAAAGAAAACTAAAGAAATCTAAGTTTTACTCTTAGAGCTTGTTTGATAACGTTGTTAATTCTGGATTTTATGGATTCTAACTCTTAGGAAATTTTAGAGTAGAATCACGTTGAGTAAATTCCAACTCATAGGGAGTAAGGTGGTAATAAAATGATTTTAGAATCCCAATTTTTGGAGTATAAAAAACAAAAAAAAAATTTAATGCAATTTTTTGGGAGACCAAAAAAGTAAAAATGAAGTTCTCCTCTCTCTCTCTCTCTCGT
This sequence comes from Protea cynaroides, assembly GCA_028583415.1. NCBI lineage: Eukaryota > Viridiplantae > Streptophyta > Magnoliopsida > Proteales > Proteaceae > Protea > Protea cynaroides. The sequence goes on along the minus strand of CM053266.1, from coordinate 37,237,273 downwards.
ACTCCTCTCTTCTTTATAAAACGAGGCTTGATCGCCATCTTTACAAAAGTTTCAATCTAAAATTTAAAAATTTTACTTCCTTTCCAATCAAACAAAACCTTAGGTACTGTGAAAAGAGAAAAAGAGGTCTGGATAACTTGTTTAGCTTCCACAAGTTCCTAACCTTATAGTACAGGTCTAATTAAATTTGAACCAATCATCATTCATCTATGATTGTCTACAGGACTAGTTGGAGCTAAAGAAAGATCAAAATCTCTCTCTCAATCTCTCTCTCTCTCTCTCTCTCTCTCTCTCTCTCTCTCTCTCTCTTTATCTCTCTCTCTCTCTTCCTGTGCTAACACATGTTTCATTTTAAGCTAATCTAATCTTATTTAATGGGGATAGGGATGGGAGGTCAGTTCCTCTTGTTAGGAAAAAAATCACTCCCATACTTGATCGAACTTATGAGAAGATAACAATTATATCACAATAAATATTTTCAGCCCTAACAATAGGTGCAAATAATGAATATAAATCAACCACATATGAGACGCAAGAATTTTAACGTAGAAAAACCTCTTCAAATCGAAGAGTAAAAAAACACGGGACTCGAAAGCTCAAATCGAAACTTCACTATTATCAAATAGAGGTTACAAAACCTAGTTCCAATTCTTCTAATGCGTATATAACCCCAATAGCAACAAGAAGTAAAACTACCACTTGAAGAAACAAAGAGATGCAGAAATTTCACCCAAAGAAATAGAGGCTGCTGTACGGAGCGAATAACTTGACTTAGAGAACTCCAATAAAAAATCTGACCGTAACAAACTATATGTCATCTACCTGTTGTCCAAAAATCAGCACAATCGGACCACGGATGACCTCCCGATCATTGACTTGATCAAGGCTGCGCAAAATCACCTACGCCCAGAAAAACTGTTGTTCTCTTTCTCTTATTCTTATGATACTAAACCCTAACCCTAACCCTAATCCGTTTTTACGCTATTTAAAAGATTAAATACAAGGCAAAAAAAAATGGACTTAAATGGGCAAAACACATTAAGGTTTGGGCCTTTATCTACATTAGGAAGGGAGCCCAAAAACCCAACACCTCTCCAGATACGTATACCTTTCCATGGATCCATCACCGAGTCCTACATTCCATGAACACACAAGGTGTAGGGCTAATTCTATTATTCTAAGTTTCTACTCCCAAGCAGCGAAGCTCAGTTTTGATGAATTATTTATTGGTGATCATGGAAGCTGCAAGCTGAGATCCTTATGGAGAGAGTAAGGTAGAGAAAGTATCATGAAAAAAAAGAAAAAAAAAAAAGAAGAGAAACGATGCAGAGGCCAGCCGATTAAGGGTGACGAGACATCAAGGTGAAGAGGAAGCCACCAAGGAATGGGTTGCAATAGGGATGAGGGGTAATATGGAATTTTAAAAATATAAGAGGGAAATAGATGTGAAAGTTTAGATTTCTAAGGAATTAGAAAAGAAATTAAGAAATTAAGCATATTGAAGTTTGAATAATTATTGGATAAATATAAGAGTGTGAAAGTAATTGCTTTTTTTTTTTTTTTTTTTTTATTAAAAAAAAAGAAGTAACAATCACATGGTGATATTTGTTCATCATGCATGAGCAGATAACACGCATTGACAGGCAATGTTATAAGAGAATCAGAGTACAGAGGACGATTCCCAACCCGATCCATCATCCGAAGCATGATTTCGATCCGATTTGGATTCTTACAGCCATGTTCCTACCTGAAATGTAATGTTTGGCTGTAAAATAAATGAGGTGAGGATGTTGGGACTTGTTAATTACCGTAAAACAGCCCCACATAAACATCGTTTTAATATGCTCTTTATTTAAAAACTACATTGTCCAGCAATCTTTCTTCCTAATGAATTAAAGCAAAATTAGAAATTTTCTGCCTGGGCTGGATGGTGAACTTCTTGATTTACTTTGTTGGCACTACGAGGCAGTCAGTGTACATGGGATTTTAATCCAGCTCAAGTAGAGACAGAAGAATGTACAAATGATCATTACTTCCGATTGGAAGTGATGAGATTACCATCCATCCATCCATCCATCCATCCATCCATCCATCCATCGTGATTGTGTTTGGTTCAATATAATATCGGTTGAATACCGAATTTGTTTTTCTTACTCTCAAAGTCCGTGTTTGGAAGTCTCCACTCTCTTTTTGTTCTTTATTTTTTCTTTTTCCACCCCCAAAAATGCATTGCGCATCAACATCAACACGCACTCCCGGATTATTTCTAATGAATTTATAACAGGATACACAAGAAAATCGAAGGCACATACTTTTGGGCTTTTAACAGATTTTTTTTTAAATATTGACAGATGCACTAGCAGAGCGTCATCTCTACCCTTTCACATACACACCCACACACAAAGCATCATCTCTTAAGCCAAAGGTAAACGAGAGGTTTAAACTTTTAGCTTTTGTTAATGGGAAATCACTAATGAAATTTTTTTTTTTTTTTATTTTATTTAAGAGTGTCTTCGAAATTGTTTAAAAGATTTGAAATGTACCTGATTCAAAAATAAACTACAAGGGAAGTACCTATAATTTACCTTTAAATTTGAAGTGAGTGTGCATCGTCTTTTCCCTTGTTTTGTTTTTTCAATTTATGTAACTTGAATGTCTTATAATCTCTCTTGTAACCCTAGTTATCAATTATAAACGAGGGAGAAGGAATTCTATCCGATTGCCTTCTCACATGAGATAATGAAATGACCACCCTGCCCCTTCCCATTTCACTGCGCCTGTGAGAAGTGAAGTCCAGACAGCCGGCCAGACAACTTTCTCCCTATAAACTCATTACCCCTAGTAGTTGATCGATCTAGACAATTGCAGTTTGATATATCCGTTTGGGTACAGTTATATTATCAAAATGGAAACACCCACCTACCCCCACCCAAAAGGGGAATATACCCAAATGATCCCTAAATTAACTAATGAAAAAGCAGTAATTAAGCATACATATTATTAGAGAGTTGATTTTGCAGAAAATATTATTTAGCCTAAACAATTTACAGAAAATAATTGAGTTTAAGAAAAGGGGAGAGGTTCTCTAATCCGGAGACCAGAAAAATCATAGGGCACAGGGGACAACGACGGAACTTCATCAAAGGGGGATGGGGTGTTGTGCCAATTTAAAGGTCGATGACTGCATCACATGAAGTCCCCTTTTTTTCTTTTCTTTTTTCTTTTTGAATGCTAACCCCATGAAGTCCCTTAGCTGGTCTTAAGGAAATTACCATACATTTTTGGCGATACGATAAGAGAACCCATGAAATCTCTCTCACATGTGTGGCGATCCTAAAAATACCATATCTATGCCACAATTCGAACTAATTATATAAATCCTTGTAAGGATCAAATAGCAGCCTATACAATTAACAAAATAACATCACCTTCTTAATAGCTTTCCCCCTAATTGTATCATTTATGCTAAATATCTACTTTATCAAAGGGCAAAATGACAGATGGTAGATTGGATGGAGCTGAAATATTGTCAACTGCTAGATCCAAAGGTGGTCCCATGCTCACAAATCAAGTGTCAAATAAAACAGAATAAACCAAGCAACAAAATAAGGTTCAGAAAATCCCAATGCTCACAAATCAAGTTTCAAATAAAACAGAATACGCCAAGCAACAAAATAAGGTTCAGAAAATCCCATTAAAAAAAATTTGTATAAAGATATGAACAATTAAAAATGTAAGGGAATATAACCATACATAGGTGGGTATATGAAATTTGAGTTTGAAATTTGATATATGGAAAAACATAGTATCAATCTAGAGATGTTTTCTAGTCGAGTATTGTTGGACTAGATAAACGTTGCCTATGCAAAATAATATTTTCAAAATAGATTACAAATACACTGTATATTTGTTTCTTTTTACAAACAAAATTATGTGTAAAAATAGTGTATGTAAAGAAGGATGCGGGGAGGCGGGAGACCTCATATACATAAAATATGGAAAATTTAAAGGGAACCAAAACTAGCCGTAGTGGAATCTGTTCCTGCAGCGAACAAAATTAGCCAAAACAAACATCCCTAACAGTCATTTCTCCTCTCTCTTACTTTTTCTTTTCTTTAATTTCGAATAGAGAAAGGAAATTTAAGCATCTAAAGTCAATACAGTTGTGCAGTCTTTTTCTAGCTTAAATAACAAGGGCGATTGAATTAAATGAGAATAATAGATGCATTCCCTTTTCAATGATTTTTTTTTTCTTTTTTTTCTTTTTTTTTTTTACATCCTGACGACATAACATCCAGTTCTAGCATTCTGGTCATAGAGAACATTCAAAACGTTAAGGCGGGAGGATATCTCTAATCTAGTTATCATGTTGCATTTACAGAATAGCTCCCCTGACAGCATATGTAGACTTAATACTTAAAAAGTAATTAGACACATACCAAATAAAACAACTGACCATAGAATAAAAGAATGAAACCCTTTGCTTGAACTAACGAAGTTTTGTTTCATTTGACTTGCCGCTCCTAAATGTTGACAGAGAGAAGAATGACCTTGTAGCTGGAAACAGAGGGGTGAATAGTGAAACTGACGGAAGATTATAATACGACTACTACTTCAGGAGGAGGGTAGAAATTTTAAAGACGAGAACTTACCTTTAGATGAAGTGGCCGCAGCTGAAATGCGGCCCTCCTGCAACTTGTGAGAACACTGAGGAATGAGTTTGCCTCTATTTGATTGAGCTGTAGAAAGGATATTCCAAGATTATTAGTGCCTCTTAAGGCCCAGGGAAAGACACATATCAAACAGAAGTTGCGCAGCAAATTCAAGATTTATTAAAAATAATAGTAGGCAAGTTAGGAAATATACCAGACAGTGGCTCATGACCAGATGATTTTCCATTGTCACAGCCTTCAGTAAATGTGTTTTTCTGTTGCCCAAAGCCTTTTGCTTGAACAGCAGCCTTCCTCAGTAGAGTATCTGCATTCCTCCTAGCAGCCTTAGGTTCTTCAGCATCCTCCTCTCCCTCGGAGAAGGCTGATGGGCTGGACCAACCAGTAAAATTTGCTTCCCCCCTACTCTTTCGAGCAAATTTCAACAGCCTCTTCAGTCCTTTGGGTGCATCCTTTCGGTAGATCATAGCTGGCGGATTTTCAGCATTTCCCCATTCAATTATTTCAGGTTCACCACATTCTTCTTGCAGCATCTGTGAAAGAGAGTGGCGGACACGCGGACTTGATAATGCCACCGGTGCAACATTTGCTGGAAGTTCAGTTTGGGGTAGGCTGCTGTCACATGACACAGGTAATACTTGTTGGTCATCCATCTCCACCCAGGCAATGGATGAGATGCCAGATTCCTCATCAGCTTGAATTTCTACAGGAAGCTCTGAGGTCTTTTGGAAGCTATCATCATCTTCAGTTACAAACTCATCAGAATTCTCTGTTTTTCCACATTCCTGTTGGGTATTCACTAAAGCTTCTGCTTCGAAATTAACATCAATCTGTACTGGAGGAATCATATCCCCCTCCAGATGCTGCTCAGCAGATCCACTAACCACCTCCTCTGGGGCTTGGATCGAACTTCCATTATTTCTTGGAGATTCATTAGACTGAGAAGCTTTTGTTTTCATTGCAGTAGGACCAACACCACGGCCAGTTCCAGAACCTTTACGGAGATAGGGCTTTGATTCTAACGGAACAACACTACTCCTTTTATTCCCCTTGCTATAGAAACTAGGCTTCTCTTGAGCCACTCCACCAGCATCATCACCAGAAGGCAGAACTCTCATTTTTGCTGTTTTGCCACTTTTCCTCACTACTTGCTGCTTCTGCTCCTCCGAGGCCTTTAAGTGCTGCTTATTCTCTGCCCTGTTACCCTTTATACTTTTCTGTTGCTGATGAGATCTTTCCACTTTGGGGCTTGGCTGATCTGGTGATGGTGCAGTCTGGGGCTTCCGACGAGTTGGTGCAGTGCCAGCTGAAGAGATCTCATTAGCAGTCTTAGTTGACGTTGCCCTTGTGGTTTTTTTGGACGGGGTTGAAGGCCATGACTTACGTGTTGCAGGCAGGGATGAGACACTAGGCAAGGTTTTTCTTGAAATGGCAGGTTTGGAGGTTTCCTTTTTCGGTTGCATAGATGGAGATAAATTCTTTTGTGATTTCCTAGGCTTACTCAACGAATCTTTTTTCACGGCAGCACGTACATTTTTCGAGGCCATTGTGACATTCCTTTGGTCAAGGACTTCTTGCATCGATTTCACTTGTGCTTCTTTATCTGCTAGCTTCCCAGCATTTTCACATTTGAGCTTCTCATTCTGCTTCCCCTTATAGAGATCAGAAAAACCACCCCTCGGATCAGTGGGGAACTCTGGGCTTCTGCCATTTTCAGTTTCCATGTTTCGGTTTCTTGCAGGCTTAGTCTCCATCATTTTCTTCATCATTTGATTCAACTCTGCCTCCTTTTGTCGATTCCATTCAGCAGAGGCAGTTACCTTGTCATAAGTTTCTTCTGCAAGGTCTATCACATTATCTTGTAGATTATCAGGTGAAGCAGATGTTCTGTTCTCCCCTATTTCAAATGGTGAACCTACCTCAGTTGTCTTGACATGATCTGAACTTGAATCTGATTCTGACTTTGGGTGCGTTGAACTGTTCTGAATTGCTCTAACCACTAAATTATTGGCAGCTATCTGATTAGGAACTGCAGAAGCATTTTCTGACAGGCATTGGGTCAAGGAATCCCCCATACCCGCACTCCATCTTCTCAATACAGATTTGTTTGTACCAGCAGTGACCTCTGATGAAGCTTTCCTTTTCTGAAGGTCTGAATTTTGATCCCTCTGTTTGTTTTCAAAAAGATTGATTGCATCTTGAACACTCATCCTCCGCATGCTACTTTCAGGTTTCTTCTGTGGCTGATCAGATTCATCCTCTTCATTGCTATTCCCTATGGCATCTCTAATGGCCGGTACCCTTTCCCTCGCAGGAACATAATTAAGGCTCTTAATGGTCAGAGCGGTAGCCCTCCGCGATCCCGACCTCCCTATTTGGATCCTTCGCATTGGAGATGCTGACCTTTTAGGTGAAGCAGATCTTATGAGAGGGCGGCTTCTTTCCATAGATGGTTGATCTTCATCAGTTGAGTTAAATGATTTCTCACTTTCTGAAGAGCTTTGACGCTCGAGTTCTGCAACTTTTGCTGGGGAGATACCATACATCACAGGTTTATCTTTATTTACTGGGGAACACATTTGAGCTATTCCGTTTGTTGATTTTCCACTGCTACCCAGTGAAGCATGTGAGGATGTTGACTGCTCATGTTGGGAAGCAGTAGTCCGGTTCTCTAGGTTTAGTTTCAAACATTTGAATAGAGAATTCCTGGATTTAATAAAAGAATACGCATATTAAATGTTCCACAGACTAGGAAACTCAACAATTAATTTTAAAATAAATAGAGGACAAAGGAGAAGGCCATAGCACCAATAGGTTTCTTCAGGGTTTTTTTTTTTTTTTTTTTTAATAGAACATAGAACTCTAACAGATAGTTTCCACCCCAAATTTAATTTGCAGGGTGATGTACCTTAAATCTACTGCTCCAAAATGTTCAGCAAATGCAGCTAAATCAGCAATCTGTTTACTGGAGCATGTGGCACCTGCAGCCAGGCTGAAAGCAGAAAGCAACTCTTGGCTTTGCACTGTAAGTCTCAAGTCCATCGCTCGCAGAAGTTCATTCCTAGATTTATCATTTTTGTAGTTTAGATTAGAAGTCCCAAGGGAAATCTACAGATGAAAAACCAAGATCAACCATGAGGACATACTTTGTGGCATCAGATGATGTAGTCTGGGTTTTAAGCTGTCAAATGCCAGAAGTCATGTAAAGTTGCCACAAGTGATAAGTAGAGAATGAATTCTTAAATTTATTAACAGAAATTAAGAGATTAAAGTATTTGCAAGGGACAAAAATACTTACTTTCGGAGTTAGTTCATGGTCTTCTAGATTGCAGCAATCTGTTAAAAGGGGAAAATTAGAATACAATTTTATTCCCATAAGTGATCAGAAAGAAAACCTAGAATGCCAGAGAAGAGTTGACATAAAAATTGTAACACGGACGGACTTCAGAAAATCAACTCTATTTAGCCTGCATGAGAATTTATCCTTGATGCCATTTCAGGGAAAAACAAGAATAAAAGAAAATAAAAGATCCATTACAATGCATTTAGAACAAATCCATTCCAAGGTTGATCTGAAAAGAAACATTCTCTGATGAATAGAATGACTCTCTCCATTCACCTTATACATTGAAGAGATTGCCTGAACTTGCAGCCAAGTCAGTACATGGAGACTGATATATCCATTGATTAAGAACTCACTGTGTTGATGAATGAAGAGCCCAAGGAAACAAATGTTACCAATTGGCAACTACTGGCCACTAAATTATGGCATGATCCTGTTAATGCCGGATGGAGATATCTCCCATTGTCATGAAACAGGTACCTGTTTGGCAGTATTTAAAGAGATTCGGCAGGCTATACTTCTCCTTCAGTAAAGAAAATATTTAAAACTTTCATGACTGAAAAGCAGCTAATCTTATAATGGAGGTTCGAGACCTTGCATCCTCTTTGAACATCATGTTCCATTTAGTACATCAGTCAGACAACTCCATGCCATATGACTTAGCCAGAATTGGTGTTGGAAAGGATTTGAGTTATGTCAGTAAGTATGCATTGTATAATTTTTGTTCCCACTTCTCCCTCTAATATCTTATGCAACTCAAAAATCAAAGACAAAGAAACAACATAAAGATATAAGAGCTTTTAAAGTAAATATAGAAACTTTCAGAAGCTAGAATATGAATCATCTGAACTGGAATTTCTACGCACATTTTATGAAGCTAAAAATTCAAATGAATTACCTGTTTCTGAATTCCTGGAATGATCCTGATGACCCTGAGAACAGTAAACGGACTTACATCTGATTATCTGCACAAAATGAAGGTAAACTTCGCCAAGAAGAGCCCAAAGCAGTTACCTGTGTGTACAGAGATAGATGGAACCTCCTAGATTCCTCCAGCTGAGACATCTCATCTTGAATTGCATTTGCGGCTTCCAATAATTCAGGTGCACCAACAATATGGAGGAACCTGACAAGAAAGTTGGTGCTCATTTTTAAAGAAATAAACCTAACAGGCAACACTTTCCAGAACGAACATAAGTTGAAAAGAAATGTAAATCCAATCAGTATTTGAGTGACATAAACCTTGAAAGAGTAGATTTGGTGAACCATGCTGAGTCCCTGAGATTTCCAGGTAATTGAAGTTTGAAGTTATCAACCACTGCTTTGGAGTGGGCATCTTTTGCTTCTGGTAGATGCAGTACAAGCTGTTCCAGAAGACCAGAAGCCAACTTTTCCACTTTTTTGTTGCTACAAACAAATGCATCATACCTATATAATAAAAGAACATTGAAACATCCTGAATAATTTCAAAGAATGTAATTCGCTTTCCGGAAAGATCAAGAGAAACAGCAAGAGAATCTACAAAGAAAAGCAACTGGGAGATCCCAATGCATTTTGAGTTCAAATGAATAGTTGATATGGTGTAAGATTCTCAAACCCTCAAAACCCTGTAATCCCAATCCACCTCACCCCTATCAACCATAAAATAACAGCAATAAAGAAATTAATCATAAGCACGATATTTACAGAATGATACATATAAAATACTTGGTTTCAGGCAAATGATGAAGAGGAACTGACTCCATTTACTCTGTTGTTTCAATCCTATCCGCATCCATTTAACAAAGACTCAACATTTCTTTATGGTTATGTTTCTCTAAGAAAGGCCTACCTTGCATGCTGGAATTTGTTGAGGCATCATATTTAAATTGTGACAACAAATCTGAAGATAAATTTTTACAGAACAGCCAAGACAGATTTGCATCTAATACCTCAAGATTGATGAATTGGATCTGTCAGCATAAGAAAATATACATGCAATTTTCGTTTACCCCTTCCCTCTTCATCTTGGGTGATGAGTGACAACCCTTTGAAACTCTCTATCTTATGGTGATAATGAGAGCAGTAGTACTAAGTAATTAAACATGGCATGGAAAGCACGGAAAGATACCTGTTTTGAATCGCTGAAATCTGAAACACAGCATAGTCTAATGGTGTATCAAAATCTATTTCTCCATCCATCACAATCCCCCGCCTGCATCAGAAACACACGAAAATAAAGGGGAGATCACAGGAAACTCCTCTTCCATTCTTTAGATGCTAGTCCACATAAAGATAAGATTCTAAAAATTCGACCTGAAAAACAGGAACAATCCACAAGCTCCTAAATTTCCAAGTCTCCTGTGAATGTTTGAGTCATACGAATCAGGCTGAATCTGCATGAAGTTCATTGGAGGACAAAAAGTAAAGCGGAACATGAACAAAAGCATTGAAAGGGAGCGGTAATTGAGGAGACTATACAGTGGTAGTTAACAAAGACCAATACCAGTATGCAGAAATAATAGCTTGCAATATCAGATGGAGATTTTAACTTTGCAGACAGGCAGGTCCAAGGAATAAATAACTAAACCGAATAAACATCATTTTTTTTTCCTAATTTATAAATACTGGGTGAATATTACCTGAGCTAATCTCAATGCTCAACCGAAACGACATTAAGGACATAAAAGAACGCCAATTCATATTCATTCACACATCCACCCGGGAAAAAAAAACCATATCTTCCACAAAACTAAGCGGAAAATCGTGAAGGAAAAGAGACGACAGTAGGCTACTGCCGAATTAAGAGCCAAACGAGGGCTCAACGACTGCTGACTCTGAAGCACGTGGTTTTCTGAATCTTTAAACAGTTGAGTTCCTAGTTTCTACACGAACCAACCCTCGAGGGCATAAAAGCCGAAGCCCTAGAAGAGACGAAGAGCAGGAAACCAAAAGCAGAGCTGAAACCATTCTATTTCGGCCTCAAATCCATCTCGGGTGGAAAACCTTCAACCACAGTCATCAAAGAAATGGAGGAAAAGAAAGGCCTATTCTTCCAAGCTGAATGCTAATAAAAAGATCCAGGCTAAGATGTGGTATCCAGTTGCCCAAATCTAAGCAGCAAAAGGGACCGACAGCAGTACTGAAGTCAGAATTGTTTTTAGTCAAAGAGCAAATGGTTGGCAACGCATTTTGAAATTGCGCAGTAGCTTGAGAAACAGGAGCCAAAAACCTAATATCCTCAGGTTATCCCAGAGCAACGGAAGAGGGAAGAAGAGAGTTGAAAGTTGTCAGTCTCAGCATGCAATGCTCTGATTTGAAGTTTTGAAGCAGAATTCAGCCAATGTGGGTGGATCGCAAGTTCGTAACGAAAGCAGAAACAGTCTAGTTAAAAACACCCCTAGACAATAAGCATGCCATGCCGCCATGCTACCTACCAGCTACTTACCCGATGAAAGATTAGCCGTCACTGCCGTTGTTGTCTTCCCCGTCCTTGGTCCTCTTTGGCGCTGTTGTTTTGTAGCCCTGTTGCCAGCTCTGAAGAGACTCTGAGAGAGGGAGGGAGAGGGAGAGGGAGAGGGAGAGAGAGAGAGAGATGCATAGATCTAGGTGCGACGCCAGAACCAGACGGGAAGGGAGATGAAATTTATGAGAGAAGTATGTATAATAAAAAAAAGTAAAGGGAAGGGAAAGAAACAAAGCCAATAGAGTGAGAGTAGTGATTAGATTAGGCTCTGGGATGTTGAAATAGTGACTTTTTATATGCTACCACGTGATTAGCGGACTTTTGTGATGGATCTCAACCTCAATATGAATAGACGGTAAAGATGTCGGGAAGAAAATGTTGGTTGTAAATTTGTAATCAAAGTTGAGGAAAGAGAAGGCAAATATTTCATGGCTTCTGGATGGGTAGCCGGTGCCGGTGGCATTTTAGTCCTACAATACAAAGTCATAGCCCTTTGATGCTGTTTTCAGACATTCGTTAAATTATTATTATTATTATTATTATTATTATTATTATTATTGTTATAAGAATAAAATTAAGTAGATAATAGTAACTCGTAAAATGGCAAATGAATAAGTCATTTTTAAATTATTTTGTAAATTTTAAAGAAATTTAGAAATAAAATAAGGGACAATGAAAGGAAGGTTATAATTTCTTAATATACCATTTTGGTTAGGTACCCAAAAATTTTATTCAAAATCAAAGAGAACTGAATACTAATTCCAACTTTCATTATTTTTGTCCTTTTTTTCGCCATCCTACTTAATTTCCATATATGAATTAACATTTTGGAGGGAAAGGGTTGTTCTAAACAGCCAGTCTAGAAAGGAATCTCTTGATGGCTTATTATCCATTTTTCCAAATGAAAGGAAGATGTTGAAATTCCAACCAAGATATATCCATAGAATGATCTAGATTGGTTGTGGATCAAATTTCGTATTCATATTCAATCATATTTAAAAAAAAAAAAAAAAAAAAAAGAGGGAATAAACTCTTACGATGAAAATCACGTTCTTAGATAATAAAATACGACAGGAATAAGCTTTTACAATGGAAATTTCCAATCATAAAAATGCCATTTTGTTGTAGTGACATGTTGAGGGGGGGGGTTGGGGGACACACGGCCACAAATGCCATGACAATAGATTTGTTGTTAGATTCAGTGGATATATTATCCAAATCATTACTTTAGTATCTATTAACTTCTACCTTAGTATGTCTTCTCCATACATGGTCTTTGTAATATAATGAAAATTGTGTAAAATATTGGGATCGATTGAATAACAAAGACCGTATAAAAATGAAGGGGAAGAACCCGAAAATTGAGTGAATGAGAGCGGCCCTATGATGATTTCTGTGAGGTTAGAAGAAGGAACAAGTTTGGGCCTTCGGTTGGTGACTGGTTTGGGGGGTGGGGTGGGTTCAACTTTGAACTTTGAAGGGTGTTAGCATGAGTAGCTGGGATGGCTGAGTCGTTACTTAGAAGGAAAGCCATAAAGGACAGCCTAGGCTTGGCTTCCACAGCATCCTTTGCCTAGGGAAAACTCATGCTGATCATTTTCATCATCATCATCATCCCTCTACTTTTTCTTCTAGAAAAAAGTTTTTTTTTTTTAATTTGGGAAAGGGGAACGATAGATTTTCGTCTGTTTCATTCCACAAGACGCTAAGGTTTTTTATCGGTTTCATTCCATTAGACACATAAAGGGTTTTCCTGAATGCTTCATTGACACCACTACTCTGGTGGCCGACATATCCCCGCAAACCCCTTCCTTTATTTACCGAGGTACCATCCTAACCCTATTCACGAATACCCATAATAACCTCACTTTCGATACCCCCAATAAGCCAATCCCCACCCCCCCTTTTGTAATCGGTGTCAAGAAGCAAGAGCCATTAGATAGACTCCTTGATTGGCTTATCAAGACCCAAGTGTTCAAATAACTTTTCCCCCCTAAAAATGGTCAATAAATTTTAAATTATAGTGTATCATGCATCCAGAGGATTTCTAGTTAAATTTACGAATTGCTCCACCATCACTTCCCTTACGTTGAAGCTGAAAGCCTGAAACTTGCAATAAAGAAATGGCTTCCTACAATTTTTGGCGTCAAAAAGAGAGAGAGAGAGAGAGAGAGAGAGGTGGGACCACAGGCCACCTCTCCTTTAGTAATCACAAACTACATCCTTCTCGGCACTGACTGATTATTGTTAGGTTTGAAGGCCCAAGTTGAAGCCCAATTCAAGCGTTCCTCCAGCATCTAGGAATTGCTAGCAGGCAGAAGCCTGCATTGGAAAACTGACAAAATTTAGACTAAATTGAGCCTGAATTCTACCCGGATCATCTCATTGTGGTTCTAAGAGGTAAAAATATAATGATCTCTAAACGAAGAGAAAAAAAACTTCATATTTCTTTTATCTTACCGAAAATAAGCACTGAAAAAAAATTAAATTTAAAATGTTACACATAATTTTACCACAAAATTTTACATCAAAACACACAGAACCTCTATAATGTTCAGAATAAAGACAACTAGATAACTAAAAGTACACAGGAAGAAGAAAATTTTGTAGACAGGTTGCCCAGGAAATTTGGTATATGAATAATTACAAGGATGCTCTACATATTAAATGGTATGATTAATCATTAGCCATATAGCCTTTCACATGTTAACAGAATGCATCTCACAATTTCAACTAATGTTAGATAATAATTATTCCATACTCTAATTCGAATCTATATCAGACTTTCACAGGTTTTGAATGTCTTTATCTGCCAAAATTCCAAGAGAAGATGTGCAGAAACTATCTTGAATACATTTCAAGACATGCATCTAGCTGATCCTGAGTCAAAACAGGGCTCATCACTGTAAAGTAAGGGACATATAGTCACCATCGTATTATAGGATGCCTGGGTCTGCCAAAGGATCCCAAACCACATCAGCCAGCCCGCCGCATCCAGTGAAGATAATCACGCTCACAAGTGCATGGCTTGCACCTCAACTTTATCATGTCACCCCTATCAAGCCCTTATCAGGCAGATTTGACTACTGATGCATCACACTATCCTGGGAGGAAACCCCTCTCAGAATACTTCAACCTAAGTTGTAACTAGATCTTACCTCGTCTGTACAGTTCTGTTCCACTCAAATAATCAATCTTGGCAAAATGAGGGAAAAATAACTAAATGAACTACAGAAATTCGAACAAAACAGATAAACTACAAGAACACTTACAGTGCCACGAATTTCATTCATCAATGGTGTGGCCGGCCAAATGATGCATCACCTTTGGGTAACTCTCATCAGATCCAGAATGAAATATTGCAACATAATGTCTTTAGTTGGACCATACATGTACATAACCATTCCTGTTACCAGTGTAGATCTCATTCCGTTCTTCATCATAGAAGAGTGCAGTGATATCTTCCAAAGCATCTGCTACCGGTTTCCTACTTCTGGAGGCATATAACCGCTTCTTCAAGCGGCCACTGATGCTACACTCTTCTTGACTGCTGCTATTTGCGCGTATTTTAGCTAGGCATTTCCCAGTCAAGATATTGCTGATGTTAATTGAACCAGCTGCCACGAAGAATCAAACATAAGCATAATCCCACATAAATGCTGTTCTCTTACAATGATTAATCTAGATTCCAGCAGAAGCTAACCAACTCAATTTATTCAATAACCAAAATGTGTTGACCAAATAACAAAGAAAATAACAAAGAAAAGAGTTGAAAGACATATTTCTGACTACATCCATGAGTCAGACCAAGTTCATATGGTTGACAAAAATATCAGTTGTCATCAAATACGAAATGTAATGTTTGGAGCGATGACTTGTTAAAAATCAATGAGCCACGTAGTGAAAATTTTAAAGAGGTGATTCTAAATGAAAACCTCTGATGGTATGTCAGAAAAATAATTACCCCAAATTTCTTAATCATTTTTACAAGTCATATAAGTTAGTGACACCTTAAGCCTAAGGGACCCTAACAGAGAAACTTTACCATTTCCTTCCACTGATGGATCATCAGGCTCGGCCTTGCAGTAAGAAATAATAAGATCCTGATCACTCGTGATATAAATGTTGTTTGTGTTACAATCAGGGTGCCATAGGAGGTGATCATCGAATGAAGTTACCAGCTCTCCTCTGAAGTTCCAAACAGCCACAGTCCGATTTCTAAATGTCAAGAACAACTGATTCTCATACAGAAAGATAAAGGCTGATGGAGTCATGAATTCAGTTCTGCTAACTTCTGTCAGCTCAGCATTACGAACCTAAAGAAAACCAGCAAACAAAACTGAGTGTAACAATTGTTGATAATAAACATACATCACGAATCTGAAGATTGTAAGAAAATTCAAAGAAACTATAATATTAAGCTGTCATATTAAAGAGAATATCTGGCATTCTTACATTGCCAAATTAAAAAGAAAATCTTACATCAAGAATCTGAAGATTCTCATTCTCTTGCTTCACAAGAAGCTTTTCATTGAACTGCTCAATGAAGTCCACCTTCTTATTTCGATGAAGCAGATGGTTGAAAGCCTTAAGAACAGTGCCATCCTCTATCGATAGAATCTTGAGTGGAACATAGCTACTAGCTCTTGTAAATATCAACAACATTATACCCGGACTGTAAAAAGAATGCAATAAAGGAATGGGAAACATTGAGAAGGATAACTATATTAGCATGTATGGAATAACAGAATGGTACTTAAAAGCAGCTCAATGATATCCCACACAAATGAAAAATGGGAAGGAAAAAAAAATGAAGAACTCAAACAAATCAACCATAAGTAAATGGATTGTAAAGAACTTAGAAGTTAGAACATCATGACAAGAACTTACAAAAAGTAACACAATACGAATCACTTGATAAACCTTGGGCTGGATTATATAGGTGTTGGGCCTTTGGTCCAATGGATTTTCCTTATAATAGGCCAGCCACTTTGATAGGCCTCAGCTGTGAAAAACGACCCAATAGGAACAACTTCCGTGCCAGCAACCATAGCATTATACCTGAAATGCTTTAGAGATTGAATTGAATCAATCTCGAAAGCATTGCTGTAAATTGGATTGGTTCGATCCAGTCAAATAAAAAAAAGAGCAACGAGGCACTTCCCATACCAGGCATTCACTTAAGCCCTCGCTGCACGGAAATGTAATTGTTGACCAGAGGGATGGCCTGATCGATGCCTATCGTCTATCGCTGGTCATCCTTTTGCAGTAAGATCACCCCTCTCATTATGTAAGTTCGATCCACCTTAGACTCTGCTTGCTACTAACTCCCTATGAACTTATTCATCTATCGTTGGAGATCCGCATTACAAATCAATGCCCTGGAGTTTCATCCTAGCACCATAAGATCGTCCCTCTGATTATGTAAGTTTGACCTGCCTTTGACTCCCTATGAACCGTTTTACGACATTACTTTTTTGGAGGGTCGGCAGGACATGGGAGTCAACTAAGGCATCAATCTACTGAAAACCATGTCGGTCGTGCCTTTGTTTTTGTTGCTTGCGTTTTCTACGACGTATCAACAACCTGCCAATGGTACCATCATTCTCCAGGGAACTAATGGGTGCATATAGCAAGCTGAAATGTCGTGCGTAAGCGTGCACATCCATTTTGAAGCATTCCCACCTTGCGAATCCCTAAACGGGTTTTGGTTTTCTTCGCTCCTCCGTTTGTGATTTAGACATTCCGATTGAACAGAAGATATTTTCTGGAAATGTCAATTTTCCTGGAGAAACAGATAAGATATCTTGGCATAGTGGTATCTTAATAGCCCCAGGAAAGAATGATTCTAAGGAATCAAAAAAAAAAAAAAAAAAAGTAGGAAAAATTGGCTCTATGTCCAAAGGATTACTCCTAATAAAAAGTATTTTGTTTTGGTTCCACCCATAATCACATATGAAATAGCAAAGGGAATAAATTTAGCAACACTTTCCCCTCTCACACTGTCAAAACAGGCCTCAAAGGAAAACTATTTGATTCACAAGGACCTAATTAATCCAAATTTTGGGCCATCTATGATCAGCACCAAGCAAGAAGGTTGATGCCCGTCTATGATCAGCACCAAGCAAGAAGGTTGATGCCCTAAGAAGCATAAAAAAAGAAAGCCCAGGTCTACAACCACCCTGTAGTTTTCGTTGCTTGCTTTCCTTCCTTCCTTCCGTTCGGTAGGACTTCCTGATTACACCTTTATCAAGCCTGTCTATTTAAAAGAAACGAAGTGGAGACCTTCCATACATATTAAACAGCAACGAACGGAAAAGACCATGTTAGGGGGGTTCCTCGTCAAATCGAGCATACGCCAACTATCTCATAACCAAAATCCCACTTTAGGGCCGTCTATGATCAGCACCATGTTAAGGGGGTTCCTCAGCTAAGTGACTATATCATCTTAATATACTTATTTTCCTTCTTTAAAAGGTATTAACCTTTGACGACCTTTCGGCCCTTCACATATAGGCGGTTTGGTATAGAGATCTTTCCATATAGTCGTCGGTCTTCCCCCGGAATGCCTATTATATAGTGGTGAGCCTTTCAAATGTCTCCTTTACTAATCTGAGAAGCTCTTTACAACTATAAAGAACAAGGGATTGACATTGGACACTTAGTTACTTAAGTACAACTCAATACAAAAGTAAAGGCAGACAACATTATGTTGTACAACTTAATACTCATTAATAGTACAACCGTAGTCATACTAGGTAATGAATGAGGCTTTCAAGCTGACCTTTTTCATAGCAGAGTGTAAGGTAGGTTTGGACACAGCAGAACTTGAACGGTATTCACCATTGGAAACTAATTAAACAAAGTATATTATATCCCTATCATGAACGTTTTTTGTCGATTCTTTAACATATACCTAATGATGGGACCTTTGATTAAACGTTGTCATTGTGAAATCGATAATGATGGGGACTCAAGGCTATTAGATGTAAAGGTCCTCAATCACTCGTACGAAGACCACCCTTCTAGTTCAACTAGTTCAAGAGTTAAGCTAGCTTAGTGAATCTATGGGTAGGAGGTAGGAATACGTGATTTACTTTATTAGTTAATCTAATTAGAGTCGTCTTCTAATTTTAATTGGTTTTCGAGTGTCTTAGTCAGGCTGCAATAGGTATTTTTTAATCAAGCTTTGTTAAAAGTTGTTTCTTTCTTATTTTATTAAGAGTTTTACTCAGTTAAAACTACCCCATAGCAATGCTATTGGCTGAAGGAGTTTTAAGCCTAGTTTGAGTCTTGTTTAGAGTCTCTAATATAAGCTTACCAGGGACTACAGCCCTAGCAACGAATTTGATGAATGGAAATTGGCTTTTGCCTTTTGGTCCTATGGTGAGCTCCCTGTTGATTCTCGGAAACCCTTGGCTGCGATTCCAGGTTTAGATTGGTGGTGATTCCAATATGTTCTCTTCTCTTTTCTTTTCGATTTTTTTTTTTTCCAAAACCTGTTCTCTAATCAAGTTTCAGGTCAGTTCTGTTCGGCACATTCTATTTCTAGTTTATTTTTTAATTAACCAAGTTCTATACTGCTATTTGTTGTTCTGTCCTGTTCTAGTTTCAAAATCTGATCTTTCAATCGAAACCATGGTTTAAAATTTCGGCAATAATTTCAATGAAATAACCGAAATATTTCAGCTTCGCAAGAAATCGAAACGAGATGAGCAACAAAATGTTATATGCAAAATGTATTGAAACTAGCAAGACATTGGACCAAAATTGCACTTAATATATCTTTTGGCAGAGGGCGAAATGTTGGAGAAATCCGGCATTTCGAACATTGAACGGGAAATCCTACTTGTGGGGACAAAGATGAAAATCTTTTGAAGTCGCCACCTAGATTTAGGTCTAGGACCTTAGAAATGTGAAATCTCACCCCAAGGTAAGACTTCGATTGACTCATGATCCTTAGATTGGATTTTTGGTCCATCAGAGATTGGGTAAGTGTCAGGTTACGGTTATGGGAAGGGGTTAGGCACCCAAACCGCCCGATCGAAATCGGTCTCCTATACCTTTCCTATGCTAGACTCTATTTATTAAATTAAACCAAACCAAGTGGTTTGATATCATTGAACCGAATCTGTATCCATCAGATTGCCTACGTATCACGGAATTATTCCGAAAATCAGGTTCACCATCGTAGTTCAGGTATGATTAAAGTTTATGGATGTGATTTATGCTTGTGCATGATTAAGTTCATTGTTCAAGTTGAAATTTATGCTTGAATGGTTGAGAAATCCTATGGGTTAGGATCTGGATAGTCCAAGTGGACTGATAGATAGTCCTAGTGGATCTAAGGGTAACCCTATTTGGGTTGAAATATGGATAACCCATTCTGGGTTGAAATGTGGATAACCCTATGTGGATCTATGGATAGTCCGAGTGGACTAAGGTAAATATCCTAGTGGATCTATGGATAGTCCAAGTGGACTAAGATTTGGATAATCCTTTTTGGGTTAAAATATGGGGGGTATCCTAGTGGATCTATAGATAGTTCGAGTGGACTAAAGTTTGAATAACCCTTTCTGGGTTATAATATGGATATCCTAGTGGATCTATGGATAGTCCGAGCGGACTAAGGTGTGGATCCGAATTTCTCCCAAATAGCCTACGTATCCTAGGGTTTGCCCTAGGAATCAGAATCCGCGTAGTTCGGGATGGATAACCTTTTCTAGGTTAATGATTGAGAACCTATTCTAGGTTTGGGATTGAGAACCTATTCTAGGTTTAGGGCTTGCCAAGGGGCAAAATCTTCCTAAATTACCCTTTTCATTCTGAATTCTAATTTTGGAAGGTTTGGCAAAGAATTCTCTTTCTTTATTAAGGTTTTATTATTCCCATTATGCCCTTCCCAAGAATGTGGGTGCCTAAATGCACGTCCCCACGCCTAGATTGTCGTCTAGAAGTGTGTAGATATGGCAGTTTGCCTAGGGTGTTGCATAAAATAAGTTATTGCCAAAAAGTAGAATATTCAATCTAAATATGGCACATAAAACATTTATGGCAAGAAATTCACATACAGTAAGATTGTTTAAAAATCTTTCAAATATGGCATGTATTGTAAATAAGGCAAGAGCCTATATGACATGATCTAGTAGGCTATCTTCTAAGCATGGCAAGACCCTAATTGCTATTTTCTTTCCATATTTAGGGTTTCCTACCCTAATTATTATTTTATTTTCAATTTTAGGGTTTTCTACCCTAATGTTACATTCTTTCCATTTTAGGGTTTCCTACCCTAATTATTATTTTATTTTCATTTTTAGGATTTTCTACCCTAATATTACATTCTTTCCATTTTAGGGTTTTCTACCCTAATTATTATTTTCTTTCCATTTTTTAGGTTTTCACCCAAATATTTTATTTCCATCTTTTAGGGTTTTCCACCCTAAATGTTACTTTCTTTCCATTTTAGGGTTTTCTACCCTAATTATTATTTTCTTTCCATCTTAGGGTTTTCTACCCTAAATGTTACTTTCTTTCCATTTTTAGGGTTTTTTTTACCCTAATTGTTATTTTTCAATTTATCTCTTTTCAAGACGAATATGATGAATGAAAACATTCCAACTATAGCAGAGGGTAGTAATCCAAACATAGCAATAAGCATCCAAAAATAGCGAGAATCATCTAAATATGACAGGAAGCATGTGGCGCACAAATATGGCAATAAGCATGTGTAGCATTCCAAAACAGCAAGAATCATGCAAGCATCAAGATGGTGGACATATCAACATGGAATCCAATGGTTCAGATTTAATGTCATCACATAATCAGAAATCAATTGATCATCCAGTGGATCAGATTTATCAATCAATGGTTCAAGATCAAAGACCATAATTAAATCATGTGAAAATAACTTAACATCAAATGGCCATATACAAATTTGCATTAAAAATTTTCAAATCAATGGTCACAATTAATCACATCAAACTCCCAAGATCAAATCCAGATAAGATGGTCATAATTTAATCATCCAAAATCCATATCAATGATCCATATTTAATCACCTTAAATTTCAAACCAATGGGATCAATTTCGTAAAATTCTAAGCATTTCAGATCAATTTTGATCACATGAAATTCCTACATGTAATTGATCCAATTAATCTCAAATTCTCAAGATCAGATCCAGATTAGATGGCCATAATTTAATCATCCAAAATCCATATCAATGGTCCATATTCAATCACCTTAAATTTCAGACCAAATGGATCAATTTCATAAAATTCTAAGCATTTCAGATCAATTTTGATCACATGAAATTCATACATGTAATTGGATCAATTAATCACATCAAATTCTCAAGATCAGATCCAGATAAGATGACCATAATTTTAATCATCCAACATTCATATCAATGATCCATATTTAGTCACTTTAAATTTCAAACCAATGGGACCAATTTCATAAAATTCTAAGCATTTTCAGATCAATTTTGATCATATGAAATTCCTACATATAATTGATCCAATTAATCACATCAAATTCTCAAGATCAGATCCAGATTAGATGACCATAATTTAATAATCCAAAATCCATATCAATGGTCCATATTCAATCACCTTAAATTTCAAACCAAATGGATCAATTTCATAAAATTCTAAGCATTTTCAGATCAATTTTTTTATCACAAGAAATTCCTACATGTTTGGATCAATTTTATCCACATGAAATTTCAAATAAAGAACAAAGAAAACGATAAAGCAGAGTTTACCTATTTTTTCTGATTTCTCCTTCTCTTGATCTTCTTCTTCTTCTTCTTCTTCTTCTTCTTTTCCTTCCTCTTCTGTTCTTTTTTTTTTCTGGTTTCAGCTCTTCCCCTCCTGTGCTCTCTCTCCCTCCTTTTATTCTAGGATTAGCACCTCTTGGTTCACAATCCAAATATTTTTCTTAGAGAAATCGACTCCCTTCCTTGTTGGGCCTCTTGACACTTAGTCATACCTTTGTTTCCCTCTTTAGATTTTTCTTAATTCTCTTTTTCTTTATTTGAAACCATGACAACCAACTAAACTCTTTTTTTTTCTTTATTCTCCTTTTCTTTCTTTTTTTAACTCCCTTCTTCTTTTGTTATTTCCCTTTTTTTTATTTTATTTCTTTTTCTATCCAAAACCGACATTAGATTAGATGATTTCCTCCCCCTAATTTGATTCTAGGATCTGCATCTCCTAATTCACAATCCAAATCTTTTCCTTAGAGAAATCGACTCCTTTCCTTGTTGGGCCTCTTGATACTTAGTCATACCTTAGTTTTCCTCTTTAGATTTTTCTCAATTTTCTTTCTTGATTTAAAACCATGACAATCAACTAAACTTTCCTTTTTTTTTTTTTTGGTAAAATCAACGTACCACCTCTTGCTTCTCTATTATCTTTTCTTTACAAAAAAAACGACACCTAGCTCATCTCTCCATTTTTTGTTTTTTCTTTCTTTCTTTCTTCTTTTACTCTCTTGGAGATACCTAGTGCCCATGCAATCTTTCCTTAATTCATTCTCACCTCATGCTTTCCCTTACTATCTCATTGTTCCATGGTTAGCACTATGATCTTCCAAATCAAACCGTGGCTAGCATGATATGTTATTTGCTTCTTCGTTTAACACCTCCAACCTATCCAATACATTAGGTAAATGTGACACCACCTACTTGCCAAAACAACCACATGCAAATTTTTCTCTTTTCTTAATATCTCATGTTGACACCTAGCCTCTCAAAGATCCCTTCATGCTTAATGCATTCCCTTGGCCAGCATTAACATGTCTTTTGTTAAATTCCACCAACCGCAAAAATGGGGTGCTTACACTACTCCAACTAGGATTCTTTCAAATTTGGAATTTCAGGAATGGTTTCTGCTTTTCAAATTCCTGGTTTTGGTTTCTGTTAAAGGTTTAGACTTCTGTTTGGATAAAGATCCATAAAACAGTTTCTATTTTCTCCAATTCTCTATCGAGCTCAGGAGTCCTACAGTTACTAGGCGTCTGACACTTAATATTCTGAATCTAAAATATGTGTTGCTGTTTCTGGGTTTCATTATTGAATATTCTGCCTATTGATCACCTTGAAGTCAAATCCTGCCCTTGAGTTCTGCAATTCTGGTTTCCTGGATAAGAATCCTAGTACCAACAGGGTTCTTTCATAACTAAGAATTTGTCCATTAGATTCTTACGGTTGAACAGGATTTTAGCAAATTTTGACTTGCTTTTCCTCAGTTATTAAAATCTCTCAAATTTCAAACAGGGTTTTACAAAGAATAAGAGATACACATGCCAGCATTCATGACTTATGAAGATGTTACACAGCCCAGATAGGGCAGTCTTCCAATATGGCTTACCTAGCAGTCTGTGCCAAATTCATCATGTACTCCCACACCCCCCCCCCCCCCAAAAAAAAAAAAATGTGTCTTCCCATTTTCCCTCTTATTTTCAGTCATTGATTTGTGGCGTGATCCTGGGTTGCAAAACCCTAATCGCTGTGTCAATTTTATAAATTATAAAGCCTGAAGAGAGATTTAACAGCGCAAGAGATAAGTTGGAAATTGATCTAAAAGAAGGTAGGACAATTCAGGGAATTACTAATAAAGAAGGCAAATTATAAAAGGGTATACATAATAGGAATTTCGGAAGTAAATAAATCATACATGTGAAGGAGAGGTTGTCTTCAACCTCTCGATGGTAACCAAGAGGCGGAAAAACCAGCAGGTTTGCAACAAGGGTAACTTGATCAGATAGATACTATTTGGATTGAAATTTCAAGGGTTAATCCCAATCCCATAGCCCTCTAGAGGACACATCACTACAGGACCCCAAAATATCTCATGATAAAATAATCTAGCTGCTGCAAGCCTACAAGTTGGATCTAGCGGTAACACCAAAACTAGACCTGAGTTCTGGTTTTATTTCGTAGCAGGGGGGATGATTGGGGATGGGTCCAAAATATTATGGAGAATGGAGGAGGGATGAGAAAGATCGATGATCTTTTCTCAGCTCAGCAGTTTCACCCGACTAAAAAGACGAACAGAACCCGTTTAAGGAAATAGAGAAGAGGATGAAACAATCAAGGAGGGAGTAAGAAGAGGGAAGGAAAGAGAAGGGGGTACCTGAGAAGGAGACAGAGAAATAAGATGAGAGAAGATCTCCATCGGGCAACAAGGCGCAAGCAACACACAAATCAAGTCAATTTTCCATTCTCAAATCACTAATATACATCCCATACATAAGAACTAAAAGCAAGCTAATTCTAATTAAAACAGAATTTTAATGTAACTGAAACTCAAACTCTTATTCCTATGTTATCTATCTTCAACTGCTAAAAGAATCCCCCCAAAAAAAAAATATCCTACTTGTAATCTAAAACTCACATTGCATGGACTGCAAGGAAAGAAACATGATAAAATAATAAAAAAAACTACACGTCATACAATTCCAATCTCTTATGATCCTAAATTTTAGGGAGACCAGAAATCTCCAAGCCGCCAGCCATAGCTTTCCTCATCTTTCGGGTTTGCCAGTGCATCAATTTTCCTCAGCTTGAAAAAACGCTTTGCAGAGTGTTGCAGAGTTGAGAAAACAATTCCATGTGATGCACAGCCAATTTCAAACCATAATATAATTCCAGCATCTCTCAGATAATGATGCCCTCAAGTCATAGAGCTCGTTCTACAAATAATGGTAGTAGAATCATAAACAGTGAATAGTATGCCAGTGGAGTCCTTCACAATTTCTCGACGCTATACTTCAGTGGACTTATTTCTACAATTTCTTCCTTTTGCAACTCATCATGTGGCTGGTTGACTCTTTTGGTGTGGAACATGCTTCAACAGCCAGCCCATGAATCTGTTGCATGCGGGGCAGGCTTGAGGGTGCAAGAATTTCCAACACGCTCAATTACATTATATCGCCCCGATGGTCGACCAATTCTGTTGATGTGCTTGGAAGAATCAAATACTTCAAAACAAGCACCATCAACATATAAAGAAATTGAAATTTCAACAAACACATCATCTTCAAATTCGAAGATGATCTGATTAAATCTTAGATAACATATCCATCGTGGACTGTGAAACAAAATTGTCACCTTGCTCTTCATCCACAAGTAAAACAGCAGTCTTACAAATGGCCAATCAAACACAGACTTGAAAATATGACTTCATTGTGAGGTTTTGCTCTGATGCTAATTTGGCGGGGTCTTGGGTTGCAGAACCCTAATTTGGATCGATGTGGGCCCACCAAAGCTAATAAAACCCAATTATATGGCAGTGGCAGTTTTCTAAATTCAGGCACAAATACAAGGTCTTAAAAGGATTTAACAGAGGAAGTGACAAGTTGGGAATTCATGTAAAAGGAAGAAGGATAACTCAGGAGTTACTAGTAAAGAGGACAAACAACGAACAAATTATGAAGAGGTATAAATTTTCTGGAGTAAATAAATCATATGGGTGGAGAGGTTGTCTTCAACCTCTTGATTGTAACCAAGAGGCAAAAAAGCTAGCAGATTCGCAACGAAGATGATTCGATCAGATCAATACTGTTTGCAGTGAAATTTAAGGGGTTAATCACAATCCCATAGCCTCATGGAAGACACCCCATTACAGGCCCTAAATATCTCATGATAAAATAATCTGGCTGATGTAAGTGGTCTTGAGGTAACGCAAGAACCAGACTTGAGTTCTGGTTCGATTCTCGTAGCAGGAAGAATGAATGGGGATGGGGTTCTAGGGATTGAGTCGCCCAAGGGTGGTGAACTGATATCGAGAGTACTAGGCTGAAAGAAGAGATGTCTTTTGTCAGCCAAGCAATTTTACCCAGCAAAGAAGACGAGCGTAACCGCATAAAGGAAATAGAGAAGAGGAGGAAACATTCCATATATAAGAGAACTCAATCAACTCAATTTTCCATTCTCATGTCACGAATCTTAAATTGTTGTCAAGGCGACCCAAGGCGTTTGAGGCCATCCTAGGCATTGCCTAGGCGACCAAGGCATTCCCGATGTATTTTTTTTTATTTATAAAATATCAATGCAATATTAATGTTTATATATATGCAGTATGCTACATAAGGAATCAACATTTAAGGCATAACCTAATTAATATAAGAAAATCAACAAATAATGGATATCTATAGGACATAAAGAAGCATATTTATTATAATAAAATAAAATAAAATAAAATAAAAACACAAATCAACAAACTAAGAAGTTAGAACATAATAACATACAAGTAAGAAACAAGAGTGCAAAAGCAAGACTATAATGTACTTTCGGACTGGTTATTAGTATAAGGGTAAAAAACTCTTCTCACATTTTCCATTAGGGAACTTAAGAGCATGTGGCTGATAATGGAGGAGGGTTGAATTGCGTGTAAGCGGAAACATTAAGGGAGGTATGTGAAATTTTTCATTTAAATAATGATTTACCTATACATCGGCAACAAGGCAACTGCCCAAGCCTTTAGGGCATCCAAGGTGACGCCTACGTGACCTAGACGACATCTAGGTGGTCGCCTTTTGAACATTAACAAGGCGATTCATCATCTAGGCCATATGTAACCGCCCAGACGCCTTGACAACCATGATCTTAATCGATGGATACATTTCATATATAAGAGAACTAAATGCAAGCTAATCCTAATCAAAACAAAATTTTAATGTAACTAAAACTCAAACTCTTATTCCTACGTGTAACTAAGTAAAGAAAGAGAAGAAATAATATAGAGACTGGAGAGAGAATCGAGGTGTGTTCTCTCTAACTACTGATTTCATTAAATAGAAAGGGCAATTACAAAAGACTATGTCCATAGGTCTTCTATCAAGGCTAGGAAAGATAAATAACTGAGAAACATAAACGTTATTGTAACTGTAAGTCTAGAGGTCCAAAGTTTAGAAGTCAATAAGATGGTTATGTGGCAAAACCCTCTGAGAAACCGAGATTTCCGAGATCTCGACAAGACATTGTAAAAAAACCGCGAAGGCTTAAAAAGTGTGTTTCGGAGCACAAATGATCATTTTAAGGCCTGATACTCCAGAGAATTACGCTTTTGGCATACATAATCTCATTTAAAAAAAAATTAATCACACATGGTAGTTGTTTGGGTTGACACCCATGTTTGGTAGTGTCAATCAAAAATTCAGATGTAAACCTAGGATAATATTGACTATTCTATATAATGTTACACTAGTAGAAGATCAAAGAAGGCTAAATGAACCAGTAAAATTATATTTTTTTAGAAGAATAAACATAATAGCACTTGGTTAATCGTCATAGTCAAAAAACCCATAGTCAAATAGATCATTTAATCATAATTCTTACATTATGTCGAGACCAGTCGAGAACTGATCAAGAATTGGTCGAAAATGTCGAGACCAGTTGTGACAAGGTCTCATATAAGATCTCGTCTCAACCTGTGGGAGAACTTCAAGATCTTGGCGACACCTTGTCGAGATTTTGAACCATGGCAATATCGATCCACTCTTCAACAATTCCCCTCAAGCTGGAACATGCTCTAGCTTGGAATATACAAAAAATCAACACTCCCCCTCAAACTAGAGTTCTAACTTGGAACAGCAAGAACGAATATGAATAGCCACACTAGTCTTCAATATATATGGTTGTCGGAGACGCCAAAGAGCATAGAAAGAACTTCTCTGGTAGCAATACCAACTCATGAACACAGCAACATCATTATAGGCTCTTCCCAAGGAAGGCATTTAGTAGCAGTAGCAAAATATTGTAGGAGTGAATAACTCTACATTAGACATCATAAGGATGCAAAGAACCAGGCCGTATCAAACAACATAAGGTTGATGTGAACCAAATTACGTCCGAGAGCATAAGATTGTTGTAACCCAAACCGCATCAAGTAGCAGTAAACCAGACAGATTGCATTGTTGTTGAATATTATTGTTGAATACCATGTTCATATATGTTAGGCATCATCACGACCAAATAGGTAGTAGCGGAAGTAGACTAAAGCACGGGCATAATAAACGGTAATAAACTTCATCATAATCAAATAAGTATGCGGTAGTAAATTCCATCACGAGCAAAAGCAGCAGGCTCCAACACAAAGTAAGTAGTAACACGTGCAACTGGTGCAACTAATAGTAAAGGTTGCATCACATGCAACTAGTAGTAAATGTTGCATCACATGCAACTAGTAGTAAAGGTTGCATCACGTGCAACTGGCAGTAAAGGTTGCATCACGTGCAACTGGTTGTAAGCTCTATTTGGCTCCCTTCAATGAGCAGATATAATACTTCTTCTCCCCCACATAGAATATTCCACGTGGACAAATTACGACGGGAGACACGAGCATAAGCAAAACATGCTACCATAAGCAATTGAACATGCAAAAGCAACAAACAACAATTATATACCCCAGTAGTAGATAGATCAGGTGCAGGGAAGCAGCATATGAACATGCCTACGGCAGATATTAGCAACAATAGAGCAGCGGCACGGCAGATATTAGCAACAATAGAGCAGCGGCAACAGTAGATAGCAACAAGGTGCATGCAACTGATAGAGCAGACTTGCAATAGTATGAGGTAGTATGTTGATGAGGGAAGGAAACGCGAATAGCCAGAATCACAATGAAATTGGCTAGAAAACTGTTCAAACATTCTTAAAATTAAGCGAACGAAAAGCAAGCGAAACTACTTTTAACACTTAGCACAAAAATATTTACTAAGAAAGGCACATAATGAAAAGGGAGAAATTTAAAGGACTATAGTTATTCTTTGTGAATCATGGCAAACCCTAACCCAAGCCTCCACCCTCTTGTGCATGGATCAGTAACTATCTAAACTTAATCCGAGATCATGGATAGGAAAGTGAATTTCAAACCAAAGGCCAAAGGCAGATACTTGTTGATATGAAAGCAAGTCGTGCTATGCATGGTCCTCAATTTTGGTTTCAGGGATAGTTCCAGCTAGCATTAAAACCAAAACGAAACAGGTTTCGACCGAAATAGGATCAAAACCTGGGATTTCTTCTAGCTAAAGTTTCAAGACCCATAAGTTGATTTTTTACCCTAATTTTGTTTGTGTAGCCTATTTTTATCATTTTACACATTCCCTCAATTAATGTAAGAAAAACCATCCAAAATGGTATTATGTTGTGTGGACCTAAGTTTGCTAGTGCACGTTGAAACTTCAGATAGTATTCAAAGTTAAATAGGCAACACTTATTTCTAGCTAATATAATTTAAGTAAATGTTTATTAACTTTTATATTTCGATTATTTATTCAGAAATAAGCAAACACCCCCATTTTAAACCAAGAAAAATAATCGAAAATTTAAATCCCAAAAGGATAATAATAATAAATTTAAAAAAAAAAAAAAAAACCCCTCCAATTCAAGAACAGAAACCACATTTCGGTCGTGGGTCAATTTCAACTCTCACTCTCTCTTTCTCTTACCGCAGCCGATGGCACTGTCCAAAGCATCTCTCACGCTCTCTTTCTCTTACCGTAGCTGACGGCACTGTCCAGAGCGTCTCTCACTCTCTCTTTCTCCTACCGCAACCGACGGCATTGTCCAGAGCCACCATATCAGCATCTCAGACTATCAGCCGATTCAGCCCCATCGAATCTTCTTCTTCCTCTTCATCGGCAGTCTGATTTTAGGTATTTCTCTCTCTCTCTCTCTCTCTCTCTCTCTCTCTCTCTCTCTCTCTCTCTCTCTCTTTGAATCTTTGTTAAGTTTGATTTCAGCCCCATCGA
This sequence comes from Protea cynaroides, assembly GCA_028583415.1. Classification (NCBI taxonomy): domain Eukaryota; kingdom Viridiplantae; phylum Streptophyta; class Magnoliopsida; order Proteales; family Proteaceae; genus Protea; species Protea cynaroides. The sequence continues at coordinate 37,207,057 of CM053266.1, read as the reverse complement.
GTCTTCTTCTTCCTCTTCATCAACAGCCTAATTTTAGGTATTTCTTCTTCTTCTTCTTCTCTCTCTCTCTCTCACTCCTTCTCTCTCTCTCTCTCCCTTTCTGAATCTTTGTTAAGTCTGATTTTTTTTCACCCATTCTGTTTCTGTTCGTTGGAGGTTCATAGATTCTCTCTCTCTCTCTCTCTCTCTCTGAATCATCTATCTTTGTTAAGTCTGATTTTTTTTCCCAACCATTCTGTTCGTTGGAGATTTATACTTTATAGATTTTTCAGACCATTTTTCTGATCCTTGCATTGTAATGGCTAAGTATTGCTTGTTTTACAGTTTCTTGGGTGGGTTCGATAATCGGTATTGGGACTAGTGGAGGGGCTTGGAGTGGTTCGAGTGTTTCCGTACGTGGTCCAGCAGCTTGGAAGGGTGATCTACCCCTGGTGGCTTGGAGAATTCGGTAAGCACTATGCTTTTTTTTTTTTAATGATTTAGTGTTCTTTATTTTTTTTCTTTTTATTCACTTCATGATTTCTAGTAAGCAGTAAGGTTTCTGTAATGCTTTTGTGATTGATTAAGGTGTTAGTTATTTGATAAAATGTGATTGAAATTTTTTCATTTATCTACTTCTGGATTGAGATGGATGCTCTGGGATAGTCTGTTTTTTTCATTGTTTGATTTTATTCCCTTCATTTGTTGTCAAGATGTAATTTGGACTTCCATGGAAAATCTCTAATGGAATGGACTCTGTTAGACTCTTAGTTCAGGAGATTGTGTACATTTAGAAAAATGGTCTATGGCAGCTCATGAGAATCTGAAAATCTGAAAATCTTAGCTCATGAGATTTGTGTATTCCTCTTTATGATAATCATTCATGTCTTATACTTGTAAATATTTGACATTTATATGTTAAAATGTTGAGTTCAGGGAAAATCAGGGTAAACCCTACCCTGATTTAGGGTCAATCATGGTAAACCCGACCCGGCCCGGCCCGATCAGGGTAAATCAGGGTAGGGTAGGGTAAGGGTTGAGGTTATGTAACACCCTGACAGGGTAGGGTAGGGTTTGCAGATACCCGGCCCAACCCGACCCTGTTTCACCCTTAATGTACGGTTACAATTTTATTAAGCTGACACCTCCCTCAAGCTGGAGCATGGGGGCTGTGAGAGCTTCAGTATGAAACAATGTAACAGCTGAAGCAGCAAATGTAGCAGTAGGAGCAGTAGCAATAGCAGTGGCAGCAATAGTAGCAATAGCAGTAGTAGCAGCACAGTTTAGGTCACTATAAACCAAGTAGTAGTAATAGCACAGTATAGCTTAATGTAAACCAAGTACTAGAAGTAGCAGCATAATATAGGTCGATGTGAACCAAATAGTAATAACAACACAGTATAGATCACTATAAACCAAGTAGTAATAGTAGTAGTAGCAGCAACAGTAGCAAGATGTTGATTGCACACCTAACGGAGAACTTTAAATGATCCATAACGGCAACCCAAGTGATTGCTCTGATACCATGTAACAAAATAGAAAAATAAGACAAGATGGAGAGAATCGATGTGTCCTGCTCCTCTCTTTGTAGCTTGTATTTATAGAAAAAAGAAAACTATTAAATAGGATCTAGAATTCTACAAATCAGTCCTAGTCACAAACTAAAGACAAAGTAAACTCAAAATAAAAATAATGAAACTAATAAAGTAAACTTATAAACTAATTAAGAGTCCATAAACTAATAAGAGTCTGAGTCCTAGAAACTAACACTAACTACTTTGACTAAATCAAAATAGTGTACAGTTACAATTTTATAACGCTAACAACTATGATAAGATTTATGTAATTTTTTATATTGTAGTAAAGTCCTAGAATTTGAAATTTGAAAATGGCCCCGCAACAACAAATGCAGTTTTTGTTCTTGAACTCGAGGGTTGACTTTTTATCGTTTTGGAATTTAAATTTTACACTATTTTTATTGGATTCAAATGGAAGTGTTTGCTTATTTATGAATAATATCTTAAGTAAATGTTTATTAAAGTTAATAAACATTTACTTAAATGATGTTAATCATAAATAAATGTTGTGTGTTGGACATTATCCCTCATGTGTACTATTCATTGTCTCCTACTACTTTGACTTTTAAGGTCAACACCAAATTTCGAAGGTCGGAATAGATAAGTTTCGATAGAAACTTTGACATTTTATAAGGCGTTTGGACCAAGTTTTGACCGAAACAATGGTTTCGTCGAAACTAGTCGAAACCAAGATTTTATTAAATCTCGGATCTCGACCCCATCTCGGTGAGATCTAAGATTTTCGAGATTTTCGAGATTTTCGAGATCTCGAGACAATTGCTTTTTTGAACATATAAAGATCAAGTTTCTGAGATTTTTGGGACTTTGAGATCTCGAGAAGGGCGAGATTTATGAGATTTCGCTAAGATTTAAAAGTAGTTCGACCCTTAGTCTCGTTTCGACCAGGGCTGAAACCGAAATTGAGAACCCTGGTGCTATGATGATAAGATACTTGTAAAAATATTAGTGTGGAAGGTGTGGAGTTGTGCAATTATCAAGGCACAATCCAGAAGAGAGGGTATAACTTCGTAATAGCAAGGGGCACAAATAAAGAGGCAAGGCAGGGGTAGTTCTCCCCAAATTTAAGGCAATCCAAAAGAACAATCCTGGTTTGTCACTTTGTAATTGGAATTTCAGATAACCTGAATCTCTAACCCATCTTTGATATCAAGAATTGTAGACTTACATCTTCAACATTGGACCACATGTGTTATGTGTACTCCCAGAACCAACCCATACTAAATGGTGCTCCTCCCCATGAGATGGGAAACGAAAACTATTAGCCCCACATGAGGTTTGTGAATAAGTGATTGTCTGATAATGAACAAGGAATATCCGTCTTTCTGCTAAACAGGATCTATCGAACAAGCCTATTAAAAAACTTAGCCTGAAGAAACACTCAATGAACAAATTCTTTTGCTAACAAGTACATAAGTTTGCTCCTTTCCAGAATCCAATCCAAGCTCATATTTAGAATGGAAGTGAAGTCAGAAGCACATGGAACTATTACCTTCATTCAGCTTGCAATTTAAAATTCCAAATAAATTTATGGATATATATGTACAAGAGACATGAAATAGAATGCAAGTACATAAAAGTACTCCAATGGGGAGAAGAAAATAGAAAAAGAGGATAAAAAAGGGTATGATCAGATATTAGAGGGCAAAATGTTATAATAATTCATATGAATGTATGTACAAGTTTAAAGGTGCACATTAAGTCTATGCACAGGAATGCACAAAGAAATCAAGGCAGCAACATAAGTTGATCAGCTGGAAGCAGGAGATGCCCATTCTATGAGAATAACAAAGAATGCAAAAAATAAAATAAAAAAATAAAAAAAAATAAAAAAAAGGGCATCATGAGAGAGAGAGAGAGAGAGAGAGAGAGAGAGAGAGAGAGGGGTAGATCACCTGATCTTAATTTCTTGAACATGCTTATCTGTTATAGAATATAACATTGAGTAGTTTTTCAAATCAAACACCTTGTATACACTAACAAAAGAAAAGAGAAGGGAATTAAGAGTAGCAATCTCATATCCAATAGCATCTCAGGGGGCACTACATCATGAGTTCAAAAAATAAATAAAAATACCTATCCTGTGCAGAGTAAGTGAGAACTTTTCCATTTACATCATCAAACTCTACAAAACCTGGCCACTTAAGCGACTCAGACTCAAAAAGAGCAAAACCAGCATCAGGCTTACCCCTCCGGATGTATCTACACCATTTGGATAAGGAATATTTAGTAAAGAATAAAAAATAGTAGCAGTATAAGTTAGTGAGGAAGAGTAAAACATATGGAAATTCATTGATAGAAATAAATATGAGAGAGAGAGGTTTAACACACTCAATCCTTGTGGTTCTGCATTTTAAAGAACTGAAGTTGTCTGATGCATAAACTGAAACTGTAATAAGTGAATCGTTGTTCTTATTATAAAACAAGCTTCGAATTACTTCATCAGGGCTCACATTCAGAAAGCATATTCTCTGGCTTGTCTCTGCATAAAGCCCAATAATAAAACATGTATCACAAAATCTCTTCTGTCATTGCAACAATTTTTAAATTAGAATGAAGTTTCAAATTCCAATTAAACTAATGTCCTACTACCTCTGCTAAAAGCTGCACATACTCCAGATTGTGCAAGAGCAAAGACGATATCACGGGCTCCCACTATCTCAATAATTTTTGATCTCTTCTTCAGATAAGGTAGTATCAAGGAACAATGTCCCTTGGGATCATGAGTATCATATTCCTCCTGATGCAAAAATCAATGGACTAATTATTACAAGCACAGCTTCAGGAGTTCAACAATGCACTTGAGGGGTTATACGGCATATTTCAGTTTCGACCAACAATACAACAACAACAACAACAACAACAAAGCCTTATCCCAACTAAATGAGGTTGGCTAGATGGTTTCGACCAACAATATGACATGTGAATTGAGGGGTCGTCAATGTTTCAGTTTTTCAACAAATGTACATTTTGGCCATTTCGGCCATTTAGTCCTCTAAATATGTTGTGGGGTGGGGCCAGGGGAAATGCAAAGGGTGCAAAGTGGCAAGGGGTGGGTAGGAGATCAAGGGAATTTAGGAATTTTGAATTATCAAGGCAGAAAAAGAGGTAGAAGTTTGCTTTTCTGGGAGAATCAGAAAAGAAGTTTGGGGCAGGGGGCCTTTTAAGTAAAAATAGCACAATTATAGGGGAGTGATAGTAATGATCTAAGAAAAAAAGGAATTTATTAAACTTAACTATGACCCAACTCCAGATCACACTCCCGTGAGAAAAACCTAATTCAATACCAAATACAAAATTGAAAACACCCAACCCTACCGCCTTATGGTGGCTCTCTACTCAATAAACATAAATTGAAAAGGAAAGTACAACTCAATCATAAAACTTCAATTAACAAAATAACTCCTACTCTTACCCACAACCACACAATAAAACAGACTCCGAAGAGCAAAAGGAAATCCATAAGAAAACTAATATCTTGACCTTGGAAGCTGCAACAATAACTTTATATTTATGGTTCTCCACTTCTCCTTGGGACTCACAATCTTCCCTTCCTGCTTCAATATTTGGTAATCCAAAGCCTAGGGCCACATTGCAATCAATCTAGGAACTTTAATGGGAGAAAAAGGCCATGTCTAATCACCATTTAATTTTATGGGTATTTTTTTTCCATCTTTTTCTTTTTTGAGGGTGTGTTTGAGTGTGTGGGAGGGGGTGGGAGGGTGTGGGAGGGGGGGGAATAAGGCTCGTAAACCCACCAAGGCAACCGACAAGATAAACGGCTTCTCTTTTCAATGACAATGTCTACCTCATCTCTGTGTCAGTGAGCAATATAGTTTACACTATTGATTAGTTTCAAAATTACAATGCTGTAAAGCTGTATTAGGAATTTAGGACAGACCAAAAACAGGGAAAAAGATCCTCTCAAGTTCAATTGCCCTCAAGTTAGTGATCCAGTGGCTAGAGTTAGTTCAACACCAATGTATTGGTATGCATGCAGAATTAACTCTAGCCATCAGATCACAACTTGAAAAGTGGTTGGACTTGAGAGGAGCCAGGTCCCAAAAACAGATCTCACTAACTTTGAAGACCATGCTAACGGCTTTAATGGATAAAACTATTTGGGTAATATAAATCAGATTATGGTTGCACATAAAAAGGGGGAAATAAGGAACTATACCCTTACGACCATATCGTGCCAGTTTTACTTGAATTTATTTCCAAGGAAAACGGCCCAAGGCGATGTTACTAGAAGCACAGTGCTCCCTCAGTACTTATCAGGCATAAAAGGAACGTGAATTCGAATACATATTTGTCTTGTACAGATAATCCGATCCACTGACTAGCTAAACACCCGAAGAGTCAATTCAAATAGGTAAGTGGAAAAGAGGGAGGAGGAGCAGGGGGGGGAGACAGAACTAATAGTCTAATAGAAATAACACAGAAAACCAGAAACAAAGTTGGGACAATTATCTTAAAAGGGAATCTAACCTGCAGACGTATATTCCTGAAACGTTCCTGGGCATTGCTCATACTAAAAGCCCGGTCGCGCTTTGAGCATATCTCTCGTCTCTGCAGCTTCTTCACGCTGTTCACGAACCCATCAACACGCGGGCGTTTCTTAGCCAAAATCCGGCGACCACAACAAGGTCGAGTGCTCCCGTCCATATCGAGAACTCCCAAGGACTCAGTCGAGCGACGGGGAAATCGCATTTCAAGAAGTAAAACAAGTGGACGGTGTCATCCGCTGGCCTCTCAATATACATCAACTCAAGCAGCTCTAAGTACACCCATAAACCCTAATATGTGGAGTACACCGGGAACGGACCAAACAGGATTTAAAAGAAAAACCAATGATGTAAAATAAACCCTAGAGCCCTAAATCTAAAAAACGGAAAATGAAAATAAAAGAGAGGCCTAGGGATGTCGTAGAACCGATTACAAAGAAAACCTCAAACAAATGCGAGAAGAGCACTAAAAGAGAAAACGCACATCCTGCTTCTCACGGACAATGATGAGGGTGTGGCCGAGTTGGGGGAGCATGAGGAGAAGGGAAGCCAACACTAAAATCTCTCTCATTCACGCCCAATGATGTGAAATGGCCGAGCTTGGGAAGCAGGATGGGAAGGGGAAGCCATCAATAAAAACTCACCCCCACACACACACAGAAGCACAGAGAGGACTACAAGAGTCGGGAGCTCAGTGAGGAGTGGTGAGTCTGGTGACTAGTGAGGGGGTGGAGCCGTGGATACAGGTGTTTAAAATGTCGGAATAGGGAGGTCCCTCAAGCAGCTAAATACGGATGGTGATGGAACGGGGAGAGTCAAAAATTTAAATTCCAATTCGATTCGTATCTGAATTTTTTTAGAGGTATTTGATACCGGCTAAAGGTATTCGGGTCCGAATTCAAATAATCCAAAACGTAACCTACGATTAGTTATTCAATTAACAATATTAAAAATTAAAAAATAAATAAATAAGTAACTTATGATCTTGAAATTTGACAGGATAGAGAGATGAGGAAATAAGAATTATGCAAGGTATCCAAGTCCTAAGCCCGGTATCCAGAATCCCAGATCCGTGCCACATCAGGATCCGTATCTGACGGACAATATTTACCCAAAAAAGTTTTTTATTTACCCAAAAAAATGCTAATGGGCAATGACAGCAACGCTCAAAGATGAATTCAATTCTCTCATATTCTCTACTTTCTCCCTCTCTTTCTTTGTTATTTGTGTTTCTCTTCCCCTAATGTTTTCTCTTTTGCATTGCTTTATGTTGTATTATTAGGAATAGTCTCATATTATTAATAAGATTGGAATCTTGAGGTCTTATATATTGAGAATCCCTCTACTTACTAGTTCGAACTTTTGAATTCAAATTTTGACATGGTATCAGAGCTCCAGCTTCTCTCTCACATTAACCTTAAAAAAAAATAAAAATAAAAAAAAGAAAGCTAAGTCACCGAAAGAGAGACACCAGATGCACAAAAGAGGGACTATGATTACCTAAAGAGGAACGATCACCCAAAAGAGGGATTTTATGTCACCCCTAAAGAGGGATCGATCACCCAAAAAAGGGACTTTATGTCACCCCTAAAAGGGAACCAGTCACCTAAAAAGTGTCATGTATTGCCACATATATTAACACATATATACCACCTAACGGTGGAATTATATGTGAGGAGGAGTATTGAGAATAATTTCACATTGCTAATGAAATTGGAACTTTTGGGTCTTATATATGGAGAGTCCCTCCATTTACTAGTTCGAACTTTTGAATTGGAAAAGTTTAGAACTGATTGAACCGACACACATTTTATGTTGAATCTAACCTTGAATCATTTAAGCGGTGCATGTCCACACCAACCACACCATGACCAATGTCACAAATAACGATCAAGGTATATTAAATAGTGCCCTATAACACTAGGCCATCAAGTAATACTGTAAAATGAAATTAAAGTGAATAAATCAAAACGTAAGTCTTCTTCAGTTATCATATATTGTCTTCCATTATCTTCTACTTGAACACACATACATTACACACGTAGTTAGCATCGTGTGCATCTTCCTCTAGAGGTTGAACGTCCATATGTGCCACAGAAGAGACAACTGGGGCATTCACGAAATCAACTATCGTAGTACCTGCAACATCAACTAAAAAGTTTGTGTACACGAGAGTGAGTTCTTCAACTTGAACTCATGAGAAAACAAACATGCAAGCAAGCAATATGCATGATAGATCTATTACACATAGCAATCCAAAAGTCTAGTATAATATATGTTAATGCTAAGGTAAGATCTGATCACGTTTGACCACAACCTCCATGCACCGGAGAGAATGGATACTCACCAGCCTGCACTGACAGCCTTGGTGTTCCCACGCATCTCATATATAGATAGTGATAGGACAAAGGTCTGACAAATGACGCTACAATAAATATTTCCAACACCTTCCCCTCCTCCCCTATCCATACCAACACCTGGCCCCTTGTTGGCCAGGATCGCATACATGGGTGATTCCACTAACCAATTCCTACATGTCATCATCTGTATTTTCCTCATACTCCCAGCAGGAATCCTAGTCCGTCTGTAACCCCCTCTAGACGTTGTCATCCCACTAAGGTATGAGAACATTACATGTCAAGGTTTATCGAGTAAATCAGATCCCTTGATCCTTAATCGTTTCACGGCACCACACAAGACATATTCAGCACACATTCACAACAATCATAATTAAATGCAAATGCATGAAATAACAGTTACTGGATGACATATTATCACACTCAATCAATACAACACAGATATGAGCGTAGTAAAAAAACTCCATAAATTAAGTCAGGGGTTTCGTTTCCTCACCTAAGATATAATGACTATTGCTATTTATTTTCGAGTAAATGTGTTACTCTTGGCTACGCATGTGTTACCTAATATATGAGTAAGCCATTAGATACAAGGTACATTAGAGTTAGCCTGATACTAGGCTTCTTGGGGCCAATTGGTTGCAACATCTGGTTGCGACAGGGTCGAGGCCGGTGTCGCGGCCGGTTGCTCTTGGGAACCTTTTTGTTTCCAACCGGTGGCACATCCGATTGTTGCAGTCGTGTGACCTGTGTCGAGGCCGGTTATATTACAAAGATTTCCTGAATATGTCTGGTCGCAAGTCCAGTGGCTTTATCCTGCGATCGATAATCGAGATTGGACCTTCCCCGAAGGGTTGGTTTGAGTATTTGCCTATCCGGATGTGTGGATTTTGCCTCCGGGAGTCCCCTCCAGATCCCAACTGCAAACTTTTGCTATGGAAATCTGTCGATGGATCATCGACCTAGCATTATACGGTAACATCCCAATCCTATTTTAGGCTTCTTGAGGTTAATTATGGGTTCACCTCCTAGGTTAGGGTTTGTTGTCTTTATTTTTATAATGGACTCGAGGTATAATCCCTGAGTTAAAGTTCAATGGAATCGCTTTCAATACTCCGCCATTAATGGACAACAATTCCACTAAGGTTGGTACCTCAAGGTTTTACTGAAGGAGTTTAATTATTCATCATTCTAAACCGAATGCAAGGTAGTGTAGAGTTTACCGACAACGTTTTTGAACGGGTAGAAGATGATATCGAATGATGCCTGCAGTTTCCCAAGGTGGCTTCTCCTTCTCAGTCTTCCTCTTCCCCCTTCAACTCTCCTCTCTCTGAGAACACGTCAGAAGTTTGGTAATGGATACATACACAGAGAGAGAGAGAGAGAGAGAGAGAGAGAGAGAGAGAGAGAGAGAGAGAGAGAGAGAGAGAGAGTTTAAGGGGACTTAGCTTGATTGGAGTCTCCCTCTTGAGGTAGAACTCCTTAGAGAGTTGGAGACTGCTAGAGAGTGTCAAGTGGCAAGTTGAAAAGTCCCAAGGGTTCTCTACTCCCTCCATCAACTCCAAGGTGGTTAGAAGTGAGGTGGCACTTACTAGGGTCATCCCTGGGTTTAGGGAATATTCTCACTCAAGACGTTCAAAGAAGATTTGAATCTCTCATTCGTGGGTATGCGTTTTAGCCTTGCCGGTCACAGGATCCAGCTAGAACAGTTCTGGGTTCCATCGACCGATAGTAGCAACCGGTGCCCAATTTAAGAGCACTTAAATCTAAGATTTTAACATATTCATTAAGGTAGTTTGTACCTGGTTCGAGTTCACTTTCAAGCCGTCACAGGATCGGGTTCGTCAGCGGTGAAAACCCTAGCACGGTAAGTGTAAAATCCATACGTACAAATTTCGAGGATGAAATTTCTTTTAAGGGTGGTGGAGTTGTAAGACCTACATGCCATGAACCTGGTCTAACCCTACGTTTTGGTGTCGTGACAGGTCTTCCCATCATAACTGGCTCAGGTGAACCAATCGTATAAAGAAATCACAAGATCAGGTAAGCTGTAAGACCCGTACTCTACTAACTTGGTATAACCGTGTCGTGTCAGGTCTTCCCATCATTGCTGGATCAAGTGGACCGACCGTGTGAAGATGGATCACAAAACCAGGTATGAATCAAGTTAAAAATGCTCAAAAGCATACATTTGGTCGAATACCTGGGTAGGTATGGTCGACCATAAGGTAAGAAACAAAGGTTACTGATCCAGGACCCTACAGTCGATGTTTTTGACCCTATGGTCGACGGATTCTGCGACCGTAGGTCATCGACCGTGAGACCCCAGATCAGACTCCGAGATGAAAACTTTCCTAATGTTGGAGAACTCTATATGGAGAATTTTTCTTTATATAAAGGACGTTCCTCAGTCTTTTTTCACTCTTTTAGAACATTAGTAAACCCTAAAGAAAGATAAGGAAAGAGAAGAAATAGAAGGAGAAGAAGAGAAGACTAAGGAGGAGACTGAGAGAAGAGTTCCACAGACTCTCTGCAATAAGTAAGGTATGAACCTTGTCTCTGTAGCCTTAGAACACTAGGAGTAAAGGTTTCTAATGTAAATTGAGATACCAACCCAATGTAAGAATGCAACCATGGGAATTGCTAAGCAAGATGGGAAACCATGGAGAATATGTTAGAGTAATTAGTTGGTAAAACTATGAAACTTAGCCTTAGAATAATCATTAGGATAAATACAATTGAAGAGCCAAAGAGTTGACCCAAGAAGGACTCTGATTGAATGTAGTTTGTAACCAGAAATCTCAAGGTCGCAGCTACGGTTGACCATAGCATGACCAACATGATCAATACATCGACCATAGGCATTCGAAAAGAATTCAGAAACCATATGGTCGCATATGGTGCGACTGTAGGGTATCGACCGTAGGCAGTAAGGTCAACACAGTATGAGACCCTAAGACCAATCAGACACCTATCAGTTCTCTGTTTCGATTTCAACTACTGTAACATGTTACGTATGAACCCTAACTTAAATTCATATAACTTTTAGGTTATTAAATCGATTCAAAGAGAATTACAAGGCTTGGAAGGAGATCGATTTTTGCTAACAGGTAAGGGAACAAGACCTAAACTAATTGAATAATAACAAACTGTTTATTTTATTGTGTCCAATGCCATGATTGGTTCTATGCTTGTATGCTTGTAATGTGCATCTCACATGTCATCAAATATTTTTACTATTACTGCTCATGCATATTTATTTCTGTCTATTTATAATATGATGATGATGATGATGCTAGGAATAGGCATGTCACACCCCAATTCTAAACCAACCAGAATGGTGTGATGAACCGTCTATGAATCAACGGTTCAACCAGGATCTCGTATAGGCTATGCCAACCATGTTAAACCAAAATACATTCCACATTAATCAGATATAATAAAGTAAATAGCGAAAGTCTTATTAATAATGAACTGAGGTTTAATCATGATAAATAATTAATATTCCAGTTATCTCCAAGTAACCAAAACATAATTTAATATATATTACAAATATCCAAATATGAAAGTTAAAACTAAGTGCATCCATAGTTGAAACGCTCGCTTAACAATCATAATAGTCCTCCACAGCTTGCTCATCCATAGCCGCCACCTGTTCATATGTTGGCGTGTCGACATAATCTTCAATCGTAATACCTGCAATATCAGAAACTAAAAAAAATTACGCGCGCGAGGGTCAACTCTCCAATTTGAGCTCAGTGAGTAAACAAAACAATGCAACAAACATATGCAAGCATTCAATTCATATCTTTGGTCTGATTTATAAGTTTGCAATGTGCAATAGAAATGATTGGTGGCCACCGCACCTCTATACACGAGTGTGTGAAGCCGTCCAAAGGATCAAACACCAATGCCATCCCACAGGCACCCTTCATGGAATAGAGATAGAGCTAAAGTGCCCGGATGAAACACCGCATGACACTTCCCCTAATGCCCTACCCATACCAACACGTAAGCCCCTATTGGCGAGGGCTTGCAAACTGGGCTCCCAACTAACCAATCCTAATGTCAAACAGTGTATCCAAGGTCTCACCCCAGCATCCCTCAATAAGTCCATAGAGATAGAGCTAAGGCCCCCCGGCAGAGTCAGAGACTGCACGGTCTGAGACCACCTCCCCTGATGCCCTACGATGTAATAGTTCTGCTAAAGTAATGACGATACGACGATGTCAGTGGACAAGACTTGAGTAGATATAGAGCTAGAGTCTGGTGACCAGGATGAACCACAGTGTCACGTCCACCCCCTGATGCCCCACTCGCATCAAGTACACTAACCACACACATACATCCACATGCCTATTCCTAGCATCATCATCATCATCATGTTATAAATATACGCAATTAAATATGCATGAGCAGTAATAACAGGAATATTGGATGACATGTGAAATATACATTACAAGCATACAAGCATAGAATCATTCATGGCATTGGACTTAATAAGTAAAACAGCTTGTTATTAGCCAATTAGTTTAGGTCTTATTCCCTCACCTTTGATCGATGTTTGTTCCTCTCCCAAGCTTTGGAAGTCACTTTGAATCTATTAGGAACCTAAACAATTAATGTATTTAAGTTAGGGTTCATGTTTACCAAGTTACAGTAGTAAAAAACCGTGTTTGGTCTCAAAATATGCTTGCTGTTAACGTGTGGTCGGACCTGTGGTCGCAATATATGCGACCACACACTGTGTGGTCGGACCCTGTGGTCGCAATTTCTACGACCACACCATGCGACCACACCTTTCCAGAGAACTTTCCGAACAGCTATGGTCGGACCCTGTGGTCATAATTTCTACGACCACACCATGCGACCACATGATGTTTGGTCACTTTTTCATCTTCAACTCGAATTCTTCCTGAGTCGATTCCTCAGCTCATCTCTTGGGTTCATCCTATGATTATTCTATGACCATTATTTACAGTTTCTCATTAACCATTATCTCTAATCTCTTTTCTCATTGTTTTTCTTAGAAATTCCATAATCGAAATCGTTGCATTAGATTCAACACAACAACTTGATAAAAAGAACATATCCTATCTGATCTAACCTACAGAGTCAAGTCCATACCTTAAAAGGAGATAGAACTTTTCTCTTCAAAACCTTCTTCTCCAAGTTTTTTCTCTAAATCTCCTTCTTCCCCTTCTCTTCCTTTCTCTTTCTCTCTTAGATTTAGGGTTTCAATTTATGTTCTAAAAGAGTAAGAGAGGCTAAGAAACGTCCCTTATATAGAGGGAAAAACTCTATATAAAGTCCCACTTAGATTAGGAAAGAACCCCCCTCAAATTAGAAAAGTTTCCTAAACACAGAGTCAGTTCAGCATCGTGTGGTCGCAGAATCCGTCGACCACACACCTCAAAACGTACGACCACACGTTGTGTGGTTTCATGTGTGGTCTCACGCATCGACCACATGTTCCGACCACACGTCCGACCACACCTGCTACCACACAACCAAAATTTTTTGGTTTTTAGTTTTCGACTGGTTGCTTCCACACGATCTTAAACGGTTAACCACACCAACTAAATTTGATTCGTTACTTACCTTATCTTGTGGTTTCTTCATACAATTGGTTCACTTGAGTCGATTATGATGGGAAGACCGGTCACGACACAAGAATGTAAGGTTAGACCGGATTTGTGGCATGCGAGTCTTACAAGGCATGTGATTATGTGTGTGTGGTTAGTGTGCTTGATGTGAGTGGAGCATCAAGGGGAGGACGTGGTATTGTGGTCTCTAACCTCAAGTCCTTCCCACTGACATCGTTGTATCGTCATTATCTTTGTAGAACTATTACGTCGTAGGGCATCAGGGGAGGTGGTCTCGGACCGTGTAGTCTCTGGCTCTGTCGGGGGACCTTAGCTCTATCTCTATGGACGTATTGAGGGATGCTGTGGTGAGGCCTTGGATACACTGGATGACATTTAGGATTAGTTGCGAGCTCAGTTTGTAAGCCCTCGCCAATAGGGACTTACGTATTGGTATGGGTAGGACATCAGAGGAAGTGTTGGCGGTGTGTGATCCAGACACTTTAGCTCCATCTCTATTCCATGGTGGGTGCATATGAGATGGCAATGGTGTTTGATCCATTAGGTGGATTCACACACTTGTGCATAGAGGTGCGGAGGCCACCAAATATTTCTATAGTATATTGCAAACTTAAAAACCAGACCAAAGATATTGAATTGAATGCATACATATGTTTGTTGCATTGTTTGTTTTACTCACTGAGCCGTGATGTGTATTCACCCTTTCAACGTCGAATATTTTAGTTGATGATGCAGGTCCTACTGTTGAAGTTTATGTGAATGCGTCGATGTACGGGCACATTGTGGCCATGGACATAGAAGTTGTTGAAGATGCGCATGATCCTTCATGCGAGTGCAACTAGTGCATTTTTTATTAGTTTAGCTATATTTGATTATTGAAACATGTAACGGATTATTTACCTTTATTTCTTGAGTTTTTTTGAAAATAATTGGATTAAATAATTATTATATCATGGTTAGACACTCAGTTCATTATCTATAAGACTTTCGCTTATTTGTTATTTATCTCTGATTAATTCTGTGGAAGGTGTGTGTGGTTAATATGGTGGGTACTACCCAATGAAGATCCTGGTTGAACCGTGGTTTATTTACGGTTCATCACACTATTTTGGTTAATCCAGAATTAGGGTGTGACATAAGCAACAAGTCAAATTTAGTTTGTACGGTTGACTATTTTAGTTGTGTGGAAGCAACCAATCAAAACAGTCAAACCAGTAAAATTTGGTTGTGTGATCGACTATGTGGTCAATCAATCAAATTTGGATTTGTGTGGTCGATTGTTTTAGATTTGTGTGGTCGACGGATTATGCGGCCGCAGAGTCAACCGGTCAAGCCCATAACCGACTCTGTGTTCAGAAAACTTTCTTAATTTGAAGATGTCTATTTCCTAATTGAGAGATAACTCTATATGAAGGTTTTCCTTTTATATAAAGGATGTCCCTCTACTCTATTTTACTTTTTTGCTTATTCCCAAACCCTAGAACTAAGAGAGAAATAGAGGAGAAGAAGAAGGAGACTTGGAGAGAAGGAAAGTTTAAAGGAAGGAGAAAGGGAGTTGCAAGTAGAGGATTTGCCATTGGAACTTCAACCTATCACAACGAGGATCAACGGTAAGTACCTTGACTTCGTAGAAGGCTAGGTTACAATAGAATTATGGATTTAGGATTTTTGTTGCAAAGAAATCAGATCTAACTATGCTTCCAATCCTAACATGTTCGTTATAAATTAATAATGAGGACTATAATGATTAGGGTTATAATGAATGAATTAAATAATAGATAATGGTCGTAGAATGAACGTAGGATGGATTCAATTATCGAGCCAAAGGATTGGATCGAAGCCCAAGCCTAAATCATCACCTAAAGGTTGTGTGGTCGCAGCACTGGTCGACCATAGTGCGACCAGTGAGTCGACCACAGACTCTCGGGAGGTGACCAGGGATTGTGAAGTCGCTTGTGTGGTCTACAGTATATGCTACCATAGAGTCGACCACACAATGTGTAGTTGAAATATACTGAGACCACTGAGTCGACCACAGAGTCAACCAGTTAATGACAGGAAACATATTTTGGAGACCAGACAAGGTTTTCGACTACTGTAACCTGAGAAAATTAACCCCTAACTTAAATACATTAATTGTTTAGTAATTTTCAAAGCTTGAAAGAGAAACAATCATCAATCACAGGTGAAGAAACAAGACCTAAACTAAAAGACTAATAACAAGCTACCCTTTTATTCTATTTTTCGTTATCAAATATGATGTCATGCCTTGTATGATTGTTTGTGCATCTCACATGTCATCCAATACTTATTATATATCTGCTCATGTATATTTATTTTGGTCTACTTATGATATGATGATGATGCTAGAGATAGGCATGTGCTTGTGTATGTGGTTGGTGTATTGGGTGTGAGTGAAGCATCATGGGGAGGACGTAGTACTGTGGTCTTGGACCTGGCCACCAAACTCTAGCTCTATCTCTACTCTGTCCTCCACACTGACATCATAGTATCGTCGTTACCTTAGCGGAACTAGTATGTAGTAGGGTATCAGGGGGAGGATGCGGTACCGTGGTCTTCGGCCTGATCGCCAGACTCTAACTCTATCTCTGTGGGCATATTGAGGGATGCTGAGGGTAAAGCCTTGGATACAAATTGTGATGACATATAGGATTGGTTAGTTACAACTGAGTCCAATTTGCAAGCCCTCGCCAGCAGGTACTTACGTGTTGGTATGGGTATGACATCATGGGAAGTGTTGGCAATGTGTGATCTGGACACTTTAGCTCTATCTCTATTTCATGGTGGGTGCATGTGTGATGACAATGGTGTTTGATCCATTGGACGGATTCACACACTCGTATATAGAAGTGCGGTGGCCGCCAATAATTTTTATAACACAATTGCAAACTTAAACTAGACCAAAGATAAGAATTTGACTGCATGCATATATTTGCGCATTGTTTTGTTCACTCACTGAGCTCATGTTGGAGAGCTGACCCTCGCGTACGCTATTCTTTTGGTTTCTGATGATGCAAATGTTACTGTCAAGATTGTATCAGTGCGCCAACATATGGACACGTGGCTGCTATGGACATAAAAGCTGTGGAGGACAAGCATGACTCATCATGCGAGTGTGTCCACCGTGGTTACGCTTAGTGTTTTATTTTCGTATTTGACTTATGGGATTTATAATAATTTATTATATATATGTTTTGGTTCTTGAAGATAACTTATTAAATATTTATTTATCACTGTAGACATCAGTTCATTATTAATAAAATTTTCGCTATTTACTTTATTATCTTTGATTGATGTGGAATGTGTATTTGGTTTGGATTGTTGGTACGGTCTTACGAGATCCTGACTTGAACCATTAGTTCTTATGACTGTTCATCACACTTCTGGTTCATCTAGAATTGGATTATAAAAGTAAAAAAATCTGAATTAGGCCGGACTTTTGGAGTATGAGTCTTAGAGTTATTCTTTGCCCTCTTGCTCTCTCGTGTTCCATCTCCTAACCCCCACTCAACAACCTATTGATTCCGGCCCTTCTACTTGGATGGTTGGATTGGAACTTTCTTATGTAGATAATTTAGGGATGTCAATTTGGCCTAGCGAGTCCGAACCAGCCCCGAGCCCTCCCCTAAGCTTGGACAAGGTCGGATTTGGACCTATTTTCTCCAACTCCTGGGTCAGGCCAGACCAATCATATACCAATCGGATTTGGGATGTAACTTGAAACTTCAAGAATAATTTCAGGATCTTCAGTAACTTTTCAATCTCCCAAAGCATGAATTGATGACTCACTCACCTCCTACCAAAAACAAAACCTCCACTCACCAGCAATGGAATGACGTGCATGACTTCTAGCATAAAAAGTGAGAAATGTTGCCCTTGTGTACAAAAACTATATTCAATTGCAGAAATTGGGGAAAATGATTTAGGCTGTGATTTGCATACTCTTTCTTTTTCCTCTTTTGTTTCAGCTCCGGAGAATAAGTATATGACTATGTTGTTTTGTTCTTTAGAAATGATTAAATCACTGTTTGAGTTTTTTTTTTTTTTTTTTAAGTTGATTCAGGAAGCTACTAGTGTATTGAACCTTTTTTTTTTTTTTTTTTTTTTTTTTTTTTGAGGAAAAGGGAATCCATTAAAACATTTGAAGGAGTAGACATGTTTTCTTTCCATCAGATCACTTCGTTTGGAGCTATTATAGTATCAGTAACTCTTCCCCCCTTTTACCTATCCAAAAAAAAAAAAAAAAAAAAAAACTCTTCCCGTTTTCCTTCTGATTTGTTCTTGATGCTGCTGTTTTTATAGTATTAAATGGTAAATAGGTTCGTCTTTGAGGATAAGTCATTCTAGTTTCTCTGTAAAAACCCTGCTGATTCAATTGCTGCATTCCGAAGTTTAGTTCACATTTAAATTAAATAGTCTCACTGATACAATGGCATCACGGCAACATTCTGCAGGATATGAAATAACTGTTAGCGTATCCAAGGAAAGGGAAAAACATCCCCACGCTAATTGGGTGATGTGGCCGTCACATTCTCTTTTTTTTTTTATATCCAATGAATCATCCGGAAAGGGTAACCAAGCCAATAACAAAGGGTTTCTGAAAATGGAGAAATGATGCGCAAGAACTTGCTCATACTTATTATACTGTTTCTTGTCATGAATTCAATGCCTTTATTAGAATTTGCATAGGTCATTAGGTAGTGTAACCAAGCATCACTAGAAAACATTGGACACCCAAAACATCCACTTTGGTACGAGATTGTTTACAATCATTTTACTATTACCTTGTTTATAGTCCGTTTAGCATGTACCCGAATATGGAATGAAAACCGATTGACCGATTGACTGATTGACCGACCAATCATATAAAAACGTATCCATGCCTGACTAGCTAAACAAACCAATCACAGTACGAGATATTAAATAACTGGAAACCGATTAGGCCCGACCGAAAACAACAAGGACTGACTGGTGGACACCCCTAATCTTGCCATCACCTTCAATAAAATGTCTTTTGATCCAAATGCATAAAGCTTCATGAACTACCAAACACTCCACTTCAATGAGGAATGGTGATCCAATGACTTTGGCAGTAAGGGTGACAATCCCCATTCTTGCCTGGTAAAATATATATATAGAGACTGAACAGAGACAATGGCCACTACATGCGCGACTATCTGAGAATGAAATGAAATGGAACAAAATAAATTTAACTACCTCAATCATTCATCGTATGTAATAACTCTGCTACAGATCCCATGGCTGCAGGCCCACCTCTTTCAAGGAGGGAAAGCGCCAACTCACTCTCATGCCACCCTCTCAATCCATTTGCTAATTTCCTCAAAGTCTCCAACTTCACCTCTTGTATCCAAGCAGGAGCAAAACTGACCACCAAACCCACAAAACATGATACATATGACTTCCATGTGGCAGGATCACAACCCAGCGATATGTTCCCTTCCAGTACCTCAGCCACAAAGTCCACATGTATCCCAACAATACGGGCCCGTCTAGCGAATGCCCATGTTCTGGAAGATGTTTTCCCCATCCCCCAAATGAAGGATCCTGCCAGCACCAACAGATAAGCCATGGCATACCCTTCCAGAATCCGAGACACAGAAGCCCCATCTGTTACTTTCCTTTCCCTGGTTGAGAGTAGCCATGTGGGTATGGTCTCCTGGTACAACAACTGAACCAGTTGCACCCCACCTGCCACGCACAAGAGACTTGCACCAAGCGTTGCCACCTGCTTTGCTCTGGTTACAGCAGAGGCAAGTGATGCTTGACAGGACTTCAAGCGAGAAGAATCCGCACGTGCCCATCTGTCGGCCAATTCTCGAGCTGACTCAGCAACAAGCTCTACAATCACATCATTCACAAATTGGACATTGTGTATTGTCCTACAAGTCCGGAGGTATATGAACCCAGGAGCTAAGGACGGACGGAACCCACTAGCATCAATGGTGCTGCCCAGGAGACCATTTACACCCTTCTG
The DNA here is from genome assembly GCA_028583415.1 of Protea cynaroides. Taxonomy (NCBI): domain Eukaryota; kingdom Viridiplantae; phylum Streptophyta; class Magnoliopsida; order Proteales; family Proteaceae; genus Protea; species Protea cynaroides. Next base: position 37,186,996 of record CM053266.1, on the reverse strand, counting down.
AGCAGTTATGAGAGAGCTGGTGTCATGCATTGATCCAAGGAAAGAGTTGAAGCAACTTCTGAGAAGCTGAGCAACAGCTTCTCTGTCCTGTTTGAAGGCAGACCGAGAGCATGATACAACAATGAAGTTGTGCCACCTACGGACCTTTTGGGCCCACAATGCTCCAACAACTGGCATGCTTGACCAAGGGCATGCTGATGCGCAATTTTCCAATGCAGGTCCAACAACACCATGGATATATTCCAAGCTCTTGTCGAGTTTGAATGTTATGGTTAAACTAACCATAGCAGCCATTGGCAACGGAAGCATCACAGGTGTAACTGCCAAAAAGGAAATATTCTCGAATAATTAAGGCATTAATATTATTTAACATCAAATCATCAAAGGAAAAAATAAATAAACAAATTAGAAGTTCTGAACACATTTCACTGCCCAAACAAAAAATAATACTAATAATAACATAAGCCTAATGTTTATTCCTAATTCCCTTTTCTTAACCAAGTTTAACCTCCTAAAACCAACCATCTCTCTTTCCAATCTGGATATGAGTTGCTGAAGTTCATAGATATTAACAAATTAGGTTTGTATTATGCATAATCAGCGTACACAAACTGTAATCCAGTTTTATTTGGCAATGACAAAATATCAAAAAAAAGGGAAGATAGGAATGACCCAATTTTCTTTGAAAGAAAAGACCTTATTTCAACATATTTTCAAGTAAATTACGAGGGGAGTTTCATGATAAGATTAATCTTTTTCCCTCTTCTTTGTTATCTGCAACTAAGAGAAATACAAGCTTGCAAAAGACCAAAACGAAATAAAGATAAAAGAAAGTTGTTACAGAATGGCCCCACTAAGGGTTTTCTTGGTTCCATCAGCCTAATCAGCTTCTTTTGGAAGACTAACTAGAAAGTGGCACAGCATAGATTTCCGCACCTTACAATTCAGTGATTCTCGAAGTATGTGTACTAAGGGAAGGTTATTCTTGTTTAGGGATCAGATAAAGTTCGTCGGGCTATAGTTGAACCCTTGTCATTTGAGGTTATGTTATTATCACTTAGGTTCGTTTCAGGCAGTTCTAGTAGCTTTGTCAGTAGTTAATACTCAAATAGTCAGAAAGTCCAAGTCTTGGGATAGTGATTCCTAATTTCCCTATTCCAAATAAATGCAATAAAAGGGTAGGAACCTGGAAGTTCAGATCCTTGCATAATCTATTTGATACTCATCTTCTTTGTTCCTTTTGGAAGATCAATAGAAACTTCTGCCAGAGAAATTCCATATGTTTCAACCCCAAGTGGAATACTATGTAACAAAAATTGCTTCTTCTCTATTTGTTGCTGTCTACAACAACAACAACAAAACTTTATCTCAACTAAATGGGGTCGGCTACCTGGATCTTTGCTCTCCAATCAGCTCTGTTCAAGGTCAAACTTGATACAAGCCCAAAGCTATTTATGTTTTCCCTCACCACCTCTCTAAGTTTTTTTTAGATCTGCACCTGGCTCTTTAGTTTCTTCGATTTGAATCAAATCACTATTCCGTACTGGAGCATCTAAAGGCCTCCGTCAAACACGGTCATACCATCTCAAACGAATTTCTCGTAGCTTATCATGTATTGGAGCTACCCCCAAATCATCTCTAATATGATCATTCTTTAACTTATCCTTCCTAGTTTTGTTACACATCCATCTCAACATCTTCATCTCAGCTATATTGAGTTTATCAATATGATGCTTCTTAATTTGCCAACATTCCGCACCACCAAACATTATAGCCAGTTGAATGACTGTCCGATAAAACTTTCCTTTAAATTTTAAAGGAATACATCGATCACACAACATGCCAAACACATCTCTCCACTTCAACCATCCTATTTTAATTCTTTGTGAAGCATCATCCTCTATATCACCTTCTTTATTTATGATTGAGCCAAAATACCTAAAATACTCCCCTTGCGATATCTCCCTTTCATCAATTTCACCACTTCATTATCAGTCCTTGTGTGACTAAAATGACACACCATATGCTCCATCTTCGTTCTACTTATTCTAAAACCTTTTGATCCAAAGTTGATGATCTCCATAACTCAAACTTAACATTAATCCCTGTTTTTATCTCATCCACCAAAACAATTTCATCAACAAAAAATATATACCAAAGAAACTCATTCTGAATGTCCCTAGTTAAATCATCCATGATAAGCACAAACAAGGGGCTTAAAGCTGATTCTTGATCTAACCCAAATGTAATTGGAAATTTACTACCTTGACCCCCCATGGTTCTTATACTAGTCACCATGCTATAATACACATCTTTGACTATGTCCACATATTTACTAAAAACACTCCTCTTGTCTAGTACTTGCCAGATTAACTCTCTTGGGACTGTTGTTCTCTTAATGTAAATTACTTGAAATCTCTGAATCCTTCAACCTCATCAACAGCCAAATCTTCCAATCAAAAATACTTTCCTAGCTTATCTTCAATCAGCCATCTTGCTTTAACACCAGATGCAGCACAATAATCAATGGCTTCAGATAATTAGGCTAATTGAATAGGGTATGCTTGCTCACTAGGCAAAGGAATCACTACTCCAAATTAGGACCAAAGTCAAGAAAGTCTAAACAATCTCAATAATCTTTACAAAGAACAATGAATAAAACCAAGAATCTTGAAATCCACACCACAGAACAGGAAAGAACAGACCAAGAATTTAAAGAATCAACACCAGAGTAAATAGCAGAGGCAAGAACAGTTAACTCACAGTATGAAAGGAATTTATCTTCAATACCTGCCAATAAGAGAATCATATTCATAAAACCTGTTATTCAATATTCATACCTACTAGATCCATAATGACAGTCCTTCAGAAAGCATTCTAGTTGCTAGGATTTGTGAAAGGATAAGGCTACCCCATAAAAATCACCATTCAAGTGATACACACATCCTTAAAAGTCAAGTTTTTATTATCACCGTATTTATAATTATAGCATATTAATCACAAAAGCAAATAAAACATCATTGCAGAGGGGAATTCTTTGGCTATTTTGGTCATTTTATACACTTCAATAACCGAAATGGCACAATGAGGGAAAATGATTTTGCCTAAGGTGGGTCTGCAGGATATACAAATTCAGAAGTGAACTTTTAGGATAAGTTATTTTTGGTAGGGTTCTTTTTAGATATTTTCCCTAATATAGCTATGAGCACTGGTTCAGTGGTTCGTTCATATAGCTAAGCTTGGCAGGGGTAGTGACTAATTTTTTGCCACATGCAACACCGTTGGCACTTGGAAGATAGTCCACACACAACCCAAGCCACTGACAATAGTGAAACCATAATTACTGTAACTAGTAATATCTTTGACTACAAGAATAAAGGATCTATTAGAACACTAATCAATGACTTACTACAAATTTAAAAATTATCACAATTAGTAAATAAAAATGAGCAACAAAACTAAAATAGTATCCAAAGTAGGGGTGCAAGTTTTACCCTGATGACCCGAACCTGCCCAGGCCCACCCTGAACCCTGACAGGGTTGAACCCGGCCCGAACCCTGACAGGGCTGGGTTAGGGTTTAATTTTGTATAAACCCTGACAGGTTGGGCTGGGTTAGGGTTGACCCCCTGGGTTGAACCCGGCCCGGCCCGACCCATATATATATATATATATATATAATTCCCCAAACTAAACCTAATCAATCTCATCTCACAGAGGCACGGTTCACCTCTTCTCTCCATTTCCCAAACGAAACCCTAAAAACTACGGCGCCTCCCACATCTCGAGTCATGGCTTCACCTCTTCTCTACATCTCTCTTTCTCAAACGAAACCCTAAAAAACTACGGCGCCTCCCACATCTCATGGAGTCACGGCTTCACCTCTTCTCTCCATCTCTCTTTCTCAGACGAAAGTACGAAACCCTAAAAGACTATGGCGCCTCCCACACTGAGAGTGAGAGTCGGCAATGCCTCCAAACTCTCAGTCACTCAATCTCTCTGAGCTCTCGACTCTAGATGCTCTCTCATGACTCTCATCGCACAACTCACCATATTTGCAAGCCTCTTTTCTCGATAAGCTTTGCGGGGACAGCGAGATCAGAGCACCTCAATGTGAGTTCTATCTTCTTCCTCTTCTTCTGGTTCTTCTCTGCAATTGCATTTATTTTGTGATGGCAGACCATCCTATTGTAATGCCTGACAGGACGTGTTCCTTCCTGTTCCGGCCAGTCTTATTACTAATCATCTGTGATTTTTTTTTAGTAGATCTAATCTGTAAGTAAAATTAAGGAATTTTCTTTTGAGGTTTTTGAAATAATACTTCTTGATGAGCTAGAGATAATTGAATAAAGCTAGAGATAGAGAGAGACCATGTGAGGTGGGCACTCTCTGATGAGAAAGCCCACGACCCACTATTTTTGGCAGCTTTGGCTACGCTTCCCCAAGCAATTCCTGAATTCTTGAATTCCTTTCCACTGAGGTTCCCCACATTCGAAACCTGCAACTGATGAGTAACACTTTTTCATCACCTTTTGTCTTCATTGCCCATTATATTACACTCAGAATCTCTTTGTCAATCTGTCATGGGATGGAGGACCTGTTCAGTTCCTTACTTAACTATGGTTGTTGCAATCATGTTTGTTTTGGAATTTAAGTGAACAGTAGCAAGACCTAGCAAGAAAACATGGTATTTACGCTTAGATCTCCATGAGTTAAGTTTTGAGATTTTATTTAAATTTTAGAAGAAGATGATATGTGCGACACCAATTTGTTGTATATTTAGGGTCAATATCAGGGTCAATCATACCCTGAATCAGGGTTAATCAAGGTTAACCCGGCCCAACCTGGCCCAACCCGGCCCTGTCAGGGTCAATCAGGGCAGGTTAAGGTTAGGCCCAACCCTGCCAGGGTCAGGGTTAGGGTTGTAAATTTTTTAACCCTGGCAAAGTTGGATAGGGTTAGGGTTGAGTTTAAATAGTCAGGGTTGGTGTTAGGGTTTTGAAAAACCCGACCCAACCTGACCCTGTTGCAGCCCTAATCCAAACCACAAATAGGTTTCCCACCATAAAATAGAAAAACAATGACTGAACCACAATCTTTAATCCCATCGTGTGGGAAAATCAACACAACTCATCAACCAACCCATATGGGTTTAGTCTATGCTTAACAATCCATGGGTGAATAGGGTTGGGCTGAGCAAGCATCAGAGTACTAGGTTGGATGTTTCCACCAACAAATTCTGATTCCTATGCACACTGCCCCTATATTAATTGTTTCCCAGTACAAAGTTTATTACCATTACGCCATCTATGCAGATTGATTGATATAAAGAGAGGGGGGGGGGAGAGAGAGAGAGAGAGAGCTGCTAGATTAGAAGAAGAAGAGTAGAGAGGAAGAAGAGTAAGCCCAAATCATTTGGGGGAGAGAGAGAGAGAGAGAGAGAGAGAGAGAGAGACTGAGACAACAATCTCAACTCAAAAACCAATCAAAACTATTCCATTAATCAAATCGTGTGTGAGGTCTTGCCCCTTACATGTATTTAAATAAAATGCTACAATTAAAATAGAAACTAATCAGGATTCCTTCCATAAGGTTCCCAATCAGACTAACAACTTACTTAAGGAAACTAACTTTAAAAAAAGTAACAAAATAAAGAAAGAAATTAGAATCTCCCTCTTGCGTGAGCTAAGATGGAGTTTTCTAATTGGCTAGATAACTTAATAACTAAGGAAGTAAAAGACCGAACTAAGTAGGACAACTACTTCCAGCTGTAGGTGCTTTTTATAGAATCCTCAGCTGACTCAAAACTAATACTTATGTCACAATAATGAAATAAACAGAAACCCAAACTGACAAGGAACCAGATCCCAATTGAACAGCTGCTTGGGATTTCCTCAACTGACACAAGCACTTAATTAAAAAGGAAATAACAGATAAAATATACCCAACTAGACCCCATGACTAAACAAGCCCAAATATTTCACCACAGAACGTGGTTTGAACCAAAAGCTGGACCAAACCAAACCACATGGGCTTATTTTCATCCTCTTCTATTTGCTGGTCGAATACTGTATCAACCAGTTCTTGCATTAAACACTACCATTAAGTTTAAAGTATCTTCGATATGGTTTGATACTAACAGACATGTACCCGTATCAAAAGGTGTCGATGCAATACGGTATCAATACGATACTTAAAAACAAATATATATGACTCAAATCCTTGCACCAAACTGATATGCATTCCCATATTGCCTAATAAGGTATTTTTTTTGTTCAAAACTACATTTTGCAAGTATCCTAAGCATTTTCGTTTGTTTCTTGATCCTTTCTATGTGCATCTTTAGCATATCTCACATCACTCCGATACGATATGATACATCTCTTAAAATCACTGTTCCGATATGATACTCGATACCGATACTTTAAACCTTGACTACCATACATCACCTTTACCCCTTCTCTTTTAAACAACTCTTCATTAAAAATAGTCACAAAGCCATAGACAAAGGGGCGAGACCACTATAATTTTTTTTCATTCACAATAAATTTGACAATAACGCGGTTTTGATGTTCAAACTATTGAGCGGCAATGGACCATTAAATCCAAATGGTTCTTGTAACAAAATAGAAATAATAGAAGAAATAAAGGAAGAGAGAGAGAGAGAGAGAGAAGAATCAAATTAGTATATTGCTTCTCTCCTTGTACCTTGTATTTGTAGAGAATAGAAAACAATTACTAGATAGGATCTAGGACACAAATCAAAGTCCTAGTTACAAACTAAAGATGAAATAAACTCAAAATAGAAAAAGAAAAATAACAAGCCTATTTGGTAAAGGAAACTAATAAAGCAAACTAATAAACCAACTAGGAGTCCACCAGTTCACACGACTAGGACTACCCGTTTTGACTGAGTCAAAGCAGTCACTTAGGATTGTATATTATGCTAATAGTTTGTTTGGACAGTTCAAACCAAATGATTGATCCAATCATTCAAACCTTACGGATTGCTGGAACACAGCCATACCATAATTTTTTTCATTCACAATAAATTAGACAATATTGTTTGAACACAGTCATGATGTTCAACCTATTGAGCGCCAAGCGCCAAGCGCCAAGCGCCAAGCGCCAATGGACCATCCCATCCAAATGGTTGGCTGTTTGGACAGTTCAAATCAAATGATTGTTCCAATCATTCAAACCTTATGGATTGTTCCAAACATTCAAAATGAGCAGTTGTGCTGCATACAATAAGGGTAGAATGTTTCTTATTCAAAAGAAAGATGCAACACTTTCATGGTTGGACCAACATGAATCAGTTTGGAAGCCCAGGGCAAGGACAACCAGCCTAAACATGGGTTTAGTTCCATAGGGATATGATGGGAATTGGGATACCCCAAACCAGGATCAGCAAATAAAGTAGCTCAATAGTCCATTACAGCAATCAGATATGCATGACAGTCCTATCTTAGACAACAGAAAACAGCATACTAGCAGTAGAAAATACCTTCACTTGGTTCTACCAATCAGCGGGTCTCACTGGTCTCAAATTAACATTGAAGGGAATGTGATGATAATTGAAAATATGAAGAAAGATAGATAGATGGTAATCTAGAGTCTCACTAGTTGTCCAGCCATATAAATCCTAACTAGGCACACTTGTTTCTCACAAGTAAATCTCAAAGAGAAGATTTTCACAAAAGTTCTGGATGCTGTAATAGCAACCTATAATTCCATTATATAAAGAAAGGGAAGGCTTAACAGCCCCTTAGTTACATCAACTTAAATTAAATGGACTAAATGGAATTCTCAACACCTAGAAACTAAAACCCATACATCGATAACAAACCCTAGACCTAAGAAACAAAAACAAAAAATAGAAAACAATTCCAAGACATAGAAAATAATTCCAAGACATTGTCCCAAGACATGAGAAACTACAAACAAGACATTGAAAATGAAAACATTAATGCTGCCTTGGAACGTAAAACCACTACAATAATTCACCTAGGAACATGAAAAGACTAAAAAAAGACTTAGCCAATAAGAGTTGCCTAGAAATCACTCCACTAATGACTCTTAGATTTTAAAAATAACTCTTAGACTGCACTAATGACTCTTAGACTTCTAAATTCGTATAGACCACTTATCACTCATATTTGGGCTTTCAAAATAGACCCAATACAAAAGAAAACATAATAAATCCTAGCCTATAACCCATATAACCCAATATGCTACTTATTAACCCATTAGACTAGGCTTTGGGCTTGTTCCAACATGAATACTTGTGTTGGAATCTATCTACATCAAGATAGCTAGGGAATATCATTTATTTGGGGTTATTTTGTCAATTAATTTTTATTATTTTAATCCTGTTTAGCAATCGATAGTTGTGGCGTAGGTTTGATTCAAACTCTGTTTCAATCATAGAGTCAGAACAAGGTTATTTTTTCTGTTTTCACAGGTCTACGTATGATGGAGTTAAGTTGAATTGAATAATGAAGCTTGAGGATTTTCCTCATGAGTTGTTGAGCTAGTGTCATCCACCAGAATCGGAAGACGGCTGCTGTTTCCTCTCCTCTGCTCTCTTCTTGATTCAGGTGTGATAATTCTCTTTTCCCCACCTTTATTCCCCCCTTCTCTCTTGTTATTCTCGATACAGTTTTCGTTTCTGCTGTTAGTGATGAAACAGAGTGGAACCATGGCATATGCCGACTCGCTATAGCTCATCAGTTTGGCCTGAAATTTGAGACGTAGATTGCCTTCCTTAGGCGACCCAAACCCTAGGTCCTTGCTTCCAAAGACCACTCTGATGTGAGTTAACAACCCGCAACTACCGCCAGATTATGTTTCAGAGAATTTTTTTATTAATTTGACAGCTGGTTTGGGTGTCTGCCTAAAATTTCAGCTCAATTTGATTCGTATTGAGTGAGATATCTCATCTTAAAGTAGCCTGGGTCTATCGCTCTTTCTATTATGTCGAGAGGTAGAAAATGATCACTTTAAAAATTAATAGATAAGGACAGAAATTTTGTAAATTACTAAATCAATTTTTTCAAAGATTGCTTCTGTTTTACTGTCTTTTCTGAAATTTCAGAAAGTCCTTCTCCTTCAAATTAAATTACTATTTGCCTATACTGTTTGCTCTTCCCAAAAAGGTCATGAACAGCCCAAAAATTACAGAATTGCCAGTATTCTTTTTATAAAAATTTTCTTGAAACTTTGGCGGGCCCATAGCAACCTAATTGGTTCTGGAACCCTAGGTTGCACCAGAAAAATAGAGACAGCTTGAAATCAGATTTGAACTCAAGAACCTAAGAACAGCATACTCACTATTCGACCCCCACAGCAAGCACTTCACTCATGCCATTTCTGTAACATTATATGTTGTCACTGGATTTCGCCCGGTGCTTAAGATGATGCCACCTGTGACAGTAGATCAACAACACACATTGAGGTGGATGGGTTATAACCCCGTGGCCACTCCGATGCCTAAGTCAATAAAGATCCAAGACAAGCAGATAAAACTTGGAAGTAAGATATCCAAGTTCCTTTTTAGAGAAGGGACAGAGGTGTCTAGCAGTGAAAGAGATCACCTTCCAAGCATAGTTTTAAATCTCGGCGAGATCTCGAAGATCTCGGCGAGATCTCGAGGATCTCGAGGAGCTCGAGACGAGATCTCGCCTCGATACAGTGTCTCGACCATCTCGACTAGTTCTCGAGCATTTCTCGACATTTTCGACTATTTCTCGACATTTTCGACAATTTCTCGACATTTTCGACCATTTCTCGACATTTTTGACCAGTTCTCGACCATTTTTCGACTAATTCTTGACTGGTCTCGACATAATGCATGAATTATGATTGTATAGTCTACTTGACTACTATGAGTTTTTTTTACTATGAGAATTAACTAATTAAGTGTTATTATGTTTATTCTTCTCCTAATATATCATTTTACTGGCTCATTTGATCTTCTGTGATCTTCTAGTAGTGTTACATTATGTAGAATAACCAATATTACCCTAGGTTTACATTTGAATTTCAAGCCGACACTGCCAAACATGGATGTAAACCCAAACAACCACCATGTGTGATTATTTATAAAATTTTATGGTTTAAATATGTTTATATATGCTAAAATAAGGTTCCCCCAGAGGATCAAGCTTTAAAATGGTCATTTTAGGATCGAAATACATATTTTAAGCCTTCACGGCTTTTGTGCAATGTCTCGCCGAGATCTCGACCGAGATTTCCGAGATCTCGGTTTCTCAGAGGGTCGAGACACCCTCGAGAATCGAGATTTCGAACTATGCTTCCAAGTGTTACAGAATGAGTGCCAAAATAGTAGAATGGCTTCGGTCCCTTCTTCCACTTTTCTTTCTTCTATTTGTAGCCGAAGGAGAGAGGCCTATCAAAACCTCTTTCCTCGGTTCTCGAGCCTCGAATGTCACTTAGGCACTGCTACTATCGCGTTCAACTCTGAGTGGGAGGTACAGTCTGCTTGCAAGTTCGTGGGGGTTGGTAACCACTCTGTGATAGGGTAAGGAGGGGTGCCGCTCGAATATAACACTTCAGTGTCCATTGGAGCCCTTATCACCATGCCTGATAAATGGGACAAGCTGGCTAAACCATCAAATCGAGCTGACATGTCGCCCTGGCAGATACGTGCACCCATGCTAAACTGGCGTGGCTTGTTCCTCCAAAATGGCATCCATTTAATGCACATGGCTCGCATTTATTACTGAACATTTAATGTAGATGGCCGCTTTTATTGCGATTAACCACACTTACGTCGAAGCATCTTGCAAGCGCTTCTTTGGTGGCTGTGTCTCAATCGGCGCGTGGGGCCTTATAAGGTGCCCTGTCAGCACAAGCAGGGATGACGCTGTTCCTCGTTGATGACGTGTCCCTCCAAAATGATCTACGTGGGTGATTCTCAGATTTATCGGGTGGTCCAGATTTACTCACTCTTTTTCCCCTTATCTTTATACTTTATATATCAAAAACGACGTGCACCTCAACTTTCACTGACCAACCTGCTCGGACTGTTGGACTACATGATCTCATCATTGACCGGCAAGCCAGAGCAGTCCAAAATCCAATCTAACTTTAAGAACATTGTTTATTATCACGCTCAGTCAGTAGTCCATACCTTTTGGAATAAAATGACGAGAATATGATGGCTATTCTCTTTTCTTAATAAATAAAAGCAAATGACTGACCTGTTATGGACTGCTTTGCACTGTTCCATTCTGGATTGGATGGTTGGTGGAATTGGCTAAGGGCAATAGACAGTGCTTGGCATGGGGGGGGATTAACAATGAGGTCCAAGAAGGTAATATTTTGCAGGGAAAATTTTCACACCTCCCCTGAGGTTTACCATAATGGCAACCACCCCTCATTATCGTCAATAATGAAATGCACCTCCCTTAATTTGGAACGTAAGTATCATACAGACCATGTCCATTAGGACAGGTCAGTTAAATGCTGATGTCTCTTCTCCATTAAAATTTTAATGTCAAGATTACCTTTGGATACCTCAAAATAAAAAAAGTGGTGAAGGTAGCCGATCAGTATGATTGCGGCAAAAGGGTGCTGCCAAAAATCTGCCAGAGATAGCAGTAGGGGAGAAAGATGCAAAGGGCGTGAGGAAGGCCAGTCAGTCCTCATCCTCCTTTTGTAGCTCCCAAGAGCATCTCTTCAGCAAGTAAGGCATTTGATTCAAGATCATCTCATTCCTCTTCTCAGATCCAGAAACTCTTAGGGTTTAAGACTTCCGACTAATTGTCAAGTCGGATTCTCAGATCCGTAAGTACCCACCAGAATCTCTCAACCCGGAGGAGCACGACCAGATCCTTGGTGTCACCAGGTGACTGAGTGTCACCGGTAAAGAAAGATACGCAGAAGAGAGGAAAAGAGGTAGGAAAAACAGAAAAGGGGTTTTAGGGTTTAGGATTTGGATTTAGATTTTTTTATTTTTATTTTATCATCACCGATTGTCACTGTTAGAGCTCGGATCAGAAAGAAACGGAATCGGAAAGCAGGAGGAAAGAAAGGAAATGAAGATCAGAGGAAGAAGATGAGAGGATGTTACAAAATAAAGTAGAAGGAAATTGCAGGAAAAAAAGAAGAGAGAATTACAACCATATAAAAAGAGGAGGAAGAAGCTAGCGGCAGAGAGAAGTTTTTTTTCTTCATCAATGAACATCCCTTCAAAGAATCATAAGCCAGATTCTTCTCCCACACCCAAACCCAGTATGTATTTCTATTTATATGTATTTTCAGGTTTATACACTCTCAAAATTTATTCTTATATTTATTTCTATGATTGTATTATTTGCAACCAAAGTTCAGTACCTTTGTGCATACGAGATCAACGAAAGAGATCATAGAAGCCGTCATACCTACGCCTAAGCCATAAACAGGAGAACACACTGGACGATCTCGTGCAGACTTCTTCCTTGGATCGATTTTGAAGTTGAACACTTGTTCTTTCCTGGATCTCTTGCAAATTTTTTATTGTGGTTTAAAAAGGACGATGGTGGTGTTTTTAGAAAAAGGGTAAAATTGTCATTTCAACTTTTCCGTTACTCATCTTAATAGTGTGGGATGCGGTTGTCATTAATGATGATAACAGGGGTGGTTGAGATAAGGTAAACCTCAGTGGAAGTGCGTGAAATTTTTCCTATTTTGTAACAAAAACTAAGATTTTAAAATGAAAATATAAAGGTAGAAAACTAAAGGTTTAATTGTGTTTGGTTTGGATATGGGGGTTCTTACCATTCTAAGTCCTGAACTAATGTTCACCTCATAAAACCTAAGACATGCTTATTACCAATCATTGTGAATTCCTTCTCCATCATAGCTGATTTACTATCTGAACCAGTTTTTGCCACACGCATAGACAAAAGTCCAGAACAATTAATCCCAGTTTGTCCACCACTAATCACACATCTTGAACATGGTTTTAAGATGCTACTGCTTCGCCAACCATTTCATTGAGCCACAATTAAACCTTCTTTGATCCAATTAGCCAACCAACTCTTAGTAGTTTTATGTAATTTACCTCTCTAACACATTAAACTCGTGCACCTAGTAAACCTGACTACTTGAGGCACATTTCCCTTGTCCATCATTCCCAATTTCTTTCTTCTTATAAGCTGGTGATGCAAACCCAAAAGGTAAGCAAGCCAAGATCGAAGACTGATAGAATAAGGATAGGTACTAGAGTCCCACTAGAAGATAACTTTGGCAAGCTAGAGTCCCACTAGTGCCTCGTTATAGGAGTCTCACCTAAGCCCACTTGAGTCACACAAGCAAAAATATTCAAGTAGAATATTCAGAAGAAAAGTGTGGTAAAATTTTAATGGATAGAAGGCAGTTTAGAGTCCCACTAGTTGCCCAGCCATAGGAGTCCCACCTAGGCACACTTGTTTCTCACAAGCACACTTGATTCTCACAAGTAAATCTCAAAGAGAAGATTTTCACGAAATTCTGGATGCTGTAACAGCAATCCATAATTCCATTATATAGGGAAAAAGAAGTCTTAACAGTCCTTTGGTTACATCAAGTTGAATTAAATGGACTAAATGGAATTCTCAACACCTAGAAACTAAAACCCATACATTGATAACAAACCCTAGACCTAGGAAACAAAACAAGACAGAGAAAACAATTCCTAGACATTGAAACTATTCCCAAGACATGGGGAACTACAAATAAGAATTTGAAAATAAAAACATCAATGCTGCCTTGGAGAGTAAAACCCGCTATATTAATTCACCTAGGAAAAGTAAACTCCACTAATGACTCCTAGACTTTAAAAATGATTCTTAGACTTCAATAATGACTCTTAGACTTCTAAATTCATATGGACCACTTCTCACCCATATTTAGACTTTCAAAATAAATCTATACAAAAGAAAACATAACAAATCCTAACCCATAACCCATATAACCCAATAGACTACTTATTAACCTATTAGACTAGGCTTTGGGCTTGGTTTGGGCTTATTCCAACATGAATACTTGTGCTGGAATCTATTTGAATCAGTTGGCCTAACAGTAGAACAAATTTCCACCACATCCTCCCCTTTGCTAATCACACATCTTGAACATGGTTTGAAGGCTCTTGCTTCACTAACCATTTCATTGAACCATAGTTGTCAAGTCGACAAGGCGATCCAAGGCGTTCGGGGCATTCTAGGGCCTAGACTGCTAGGCAACCAAGGCGTTCACAGTGTATTTTTTTTTTTTTTTCTAAAACATTAATGCCATATAATGTTTATATATATGCAACATTCTACATAAATAATTAATGTGAGAAAACCAATAAGACAACAAATAATGAATAAAATATAGGACATAAAAAAAACATATTTATAATAAACAAAAAATCACAAATCAATAAAGTAAGAAGTTAGAACTTAGAACATCTTAGCATATAAGTAAGGAACAAGACTGCAAAGAGGAAGACTATAATGTTACTTACCTCTATGATGCCAAAATAAGTGTTTGTGCCTCTATTCCTCTAAAAGTAAGCTTGTACCCGAGGTTCGAGGTGCTGGTCCTAGTTTCGGCCAGCCTCGAAACCGAGATATCTCGGGTTTCAACCGAAACTTGGTCGAAGCCTGGTATTTTTCCCGGGACATCTCAAAACTTGGTTTCGAGAGCCCAAAAGTGTTTTTCTTGATCTGAGTTTTTTTTTTTTTTTTTTCTGTAACCTATTTTAACCATTTTACACATATTCCCACATTATTTTAAATAAAAACATCAAAAATGATAATATGTGGTATGGACCCAAGTTTGCTAGTGTATGCTGAGACTTGGGATTGTGTCTAGAGTTAAGTAGGAAACTCGTATTTATGACTAACATTTGTGTACTTCTAACAAATTTGACCAGAGCGTAACTCCTTTAATATAGTTTGGATTCAAACAATCTCGATTTCGTTGCAAAGCTAGCATAATCAGTTTTCCAACAAATATGAGATTGCTTGAATCCGAGTTATAATAAAGGAGTTATACTTCGGTCAAACCTTGTTCAGAGTACGCGAATGCTGTTTAAAGTCGTCTGAATATAAATTATTTTTTGGGCATCAAAGCAAGATATGGCATACTCTTGGTTTTTAGTGATGCTTTACTATAATAAGATTTATGAAATTTTTATATTTGAAAAAACCGAGCATTTGGAAGTTAAAAATCACCCCCGCACCCAAAAATATGATTTTTGTTTTTGAACTAGAGGGTTGACTTTTTATCCTTCTGGAATTTGAATTTTAGACTATTTTTATTGGATTCAAATAGGGGGATATTTGCTTATTTATGAATAATATCTTAAATAAATGACATTTACTTAAATGATATTAGTCATAAATAAGTATTACCTGATAAATGTTGTTCCTGTCTAGCCTAATAAATCTTGTGAAGAAAATTCAGAAATGAGGAAAAAAAAAAACACACATTGAAAACAAGGCGCCCACCCAGAAATTCTGGGCGTCCAAAGTGCCCTAGGCGACGCCCAGGCACTTTGGGCGACCACCTTTCTCATGTACATAAGGCGCCCTGGTGCCCAGGCTTATAATAACCGCCCGGACGCCTAGGCGTCACCCATGACAACTATGCATTGAACCATAATTAAACCTTCTTTTTAATCCCATTAGCCAAGTTTTACATAATTTATCTCTCTAACACATTAAACTCATGCACCTAGTACAACTTGACTACCTAAGGCACATTTCCCTTGCCCATCATTCCCAATTTCTTTCTTCTTATTAGCTGGCCTAACAGCAGAACAAGTTTCTGCCCTCACGTGTATGAGATAAGTACGAAACAATCAGCCTCTTTTTTCTGCTGCTTTTGCACCACATCCTACCCTCCTCCGTTCGGCCCTTAAATCTTGATTTCCTAATCTTTCCTAAATCAAGAACCCTGGAAAATTAAGGAAATAATAGAAAACTTTGGAATTCAAGTACATTGGTTCAACCATGTGAATTATACGGTCGGTTAATATAACAAACATACAGAAGCAGATAGACGAAGAAAAAAGCACAGTAGAATGTACCTGCCGAACAGCTGGGAGCATCAACACCTGCAGCAGCAAGTATTTCCTTTATTTCAGATTCAATCAAAAGAAGGTTTGCTGCTGGACTAGGCCAGTCCACTCCATTCATTGAAACAGGCTTCCAAATACCACGAGTAATTTCAGCAGAGAAGTAAGTTATAATAGTTGCAAGAGAAGCTGGTAGAAAGTCCACAAGGTCCCTCAAGCCTGCAAAGCATCAGGGGTCTGATAAGGTCACAATGATCAGCATGTAATGCAGGTCGGTCCAAAAATTAGTCTTGTTATGCTAGTACTTGGTTATGGCTTTTGTTTTTTGTGTTTTTACTTGTACTTTGCCCAATTATGATGCCCAAATTAGAAGTCCATAAGGGGTGCAGGAGATTAAGGTTTTAAGTGTTTGGGGTAGATTAGAATATTTAATAGCTAGATAGAGTTCTATTTTGAGTCTACTTAATAAAGTCAGTATAAGAGAGCAGTTAAGAGTAATTTTGGTAGTTGTTTAATTCTGTTAGAATTTGTCTGATATTTACTAGATTTCTACTATAGAGCTTTTTATATAAGGATGTAACCCTAACCCCTATAAAATTACATAGTCGAATAGAATTATATTTGTGAATGTGTGAGCTGTGAGCTCTTTTCCCGGTTTCCCCTCTACCCTTCTCTTCTCTCTTCTTCTTTTTTCTTCATGTTACTGTTAATGGGTATTGTCCACAACCCCAAAACGGCCCTCCTATCTCTTTTCTTTCTTCTCTTATTTATTCTCTCTCTCTCTCTCTTCCCCACCGCAGTCTAATGGAATATCAAAACCAGCAAGCTTTTAACCCCTGGTTTGTCAGAAAAATCTACTTAAAACTGAGAATCTGTTGCAGCAATCAAATCCTTGGTTCCTAATCTGGGAATTAGGATTGGCCACTGCCCGCATCAACTTGCTATCAAAGCCTGACTTAGGCATGGATACCTTGTTTTTAAGACTAGAATTCGTTTGCACAATAGAAGACTTCTCTATTCATAGATGAAGTCAGAATGGGAATCTCGTCCCACAGTCTATGGTGCTTGATGTATGTATATCTTTCTTTCAAACAAGTCATCAAAGAAAGTTAATTGTGAAGTGTAGAAAGAAAGGTTGTCAATGATCATGAATGGAACTTACGGACCAAAGAACCCCCTCATCTGTATCAAAGATTTATTTTTAAGGAGTTGCTGGTACCAGTCAAGCCTTCACGATCATCAAACACCATGCCTACAATGCTGCCACAACTAACAAGATGAAGAACTTCTCTAAATGGTCTGAGGACGCTCAACCATTTAGAGAAGAAAATGAACTTGTGAAAGATCCTCTTGCAATGAAAGTTGTTCCATATCATACGTTTGTTCTACAGTACACACTTCAAGACAACGACTTGCAAGCACACGTCAAAACGTCTTATTCCTACCATTCTATAAAACTCGAGGATGAGTTTTTTTCGAACCTAGGGGGAATAATGTAGGCCCAGTCAAAAAATTGATCTTATTTAGCTTAGTGTTTTTACATGTAATGTTCCCAATTGTAAGGCCCACATTTTTTGTGCACAAAGGATACAATATATTAGTGCCGTAAGTGTTTGGGATAGATTAGGATATTTATCAGCTAAATAGAGTTATGTTCTGAGTCTACTTAATTAAGTCAGTATAAGAGAGTGATCAAGATTCAAGAATCCTTTTATGAGTTAAAGTTAGTGTTAGTAATTTACTATTCAAGTCCATTAGGTTAGCTACTGATTGTTTAATTCTGTCATAATTTGTTTGAATTTTCCAGGTTTCTACTTTTTGAGTTTTCTATGAGGATATAACCCCTATCAAATTACACAATTGGATAGAATTTTATTTAAGCTCTTCTCCCCTAACCCTCTCTACTTTCTCTCTTTGCTTTTCATGTTACTGTTTATGGTATTGTTCATAGGTACTGTTTACAGTCGCAACTCCCAAAAGGGCCGTTCCGTTTCTTTTCTTTCTTCTCTTCTTTATCCTCTCTTTCTTTCCCCATTGCAAGCTGCTGGATATGAAAAGAAGCAAGCTATTAACCCCCTGCTTTTTCAGGAAAATCTCCTTAAAATAGGGCCTGTGTTGCAGCCAATCAAATCCTTGGTTCCTAATCTTGGGAAAAGGACTGGCTGGCGGATGCAATAGCATGTGCGTGGTTAGACCGTCACCCAATCTAGAAACACAGAACGAGACGAACCAGATCCAAACCAGAATTTTGTCCAATAGGGGTAGGGAAATTATTTTGTTTAGGGTTTATGTAATTTGAGTTTCTGTATTTTATATTAGGTGTTAGATATACATATGAGAGTTTGATTTGGTTTCAATGTTTGGGTGATTAAATCTTTTGAATCTTTATATGTAGTCTACCCCATTCTCATCGATTCAGATTGAATGTTGAATGGAGATTTGAATTTTCCTCGTGGTTGGTGAGCTACCAGTGTGCTGTTAGCCCTAGTGGCCAACAGCAGCTGTTTCCCTCTCAACTCATGTGTGAATCTCCTTCCTCTCTCCACTTTTCCCCCAATTCTTCTTCCTCCTCTTTCCTTGTTCCTTCTTTTCTCCCTGTTCAGTTCTGACGGTAGTTGCAGCCCACATAACATTGGACCGACATGCATCGATTCAACTTCTATCACCCAGAAACTAGCATAAGCCATACCCCCAAGGGCGATTCAGCCTGTACAGTTTGAGGCTGAACTGAGTATAGGTTTGGAGGACTCAAGCTCACCATGTTGTCAGTTCCTGTACATATCGCCAGACCTGGTATCAGACTAATCGGGTTCGTTTGCAGCTTGTTCTTTCAACTTGATAATTATCATATTTGAGAGGACCGGTAGTGAGGATCTCATCCTCAAAATCTCAGATTGAAATGAGTCCCAAACGAGAGAACGATAGAGATCTCTTCTTCGAATCCAGAATGGTTTACCCCTGGTCCTATACAGCCAGAAGGTTGAAGATCGAAGTCTTTTTATTTTGCTAATAAAGTCTCCCTGACCTCTTTTCTGGCAAAAAGACTGAAAGTAGTGGCTCTCAGTGCCCCTATGTTCGAGATTCTGCTGATCTTGTAATTTGCACAAAAGCCCTTACCTTCTTACTTCATTTATGTTTTATCCTTGACTATTCTAAAATCCTAGAAGTTCTTTCTTCTTCAATTAAATTACGTCCTCTGTTCCCGGGTTCTTTATTTCTTCCAAAAGGACCTTGAACAGCGGTATAAATTTCCAAAACTGGCAACTATCCCCATTATTTGAGTTTCTGTCACCCAGGGTGGGCCCCTAGCAACCCAAAGCAGGATTTGGAGCCTAGGTTTGCATTACTGGCTGCATCAGGGTGTCAAAGAGAACCGACCACATTAGTTTTCATATTTGGCACACCTATCTCCAATATTTTGTTAAAGACCATTAGGAAATATTTTTCTGACATTTTCAAGCATGCTGGTTTTAAAAACTAAATATGTTGAAAAAATAAAATGGATTGAACAACAAAGCATCATCAGAAAAATAGAAATAAAAGGGACAACTAGACAAGCTCTTCTCTTCTTTTTTCTTTATTTGGGGGTGGGGGGCATCAACAAACCTGTAGTTAAGTCCCGAGACGAAAGTCTTCCATGGGCACAGGCCGATAAAACTGCCTCAAGAACAAAAGGTATTGCTTCCAAAACCTCCCATGCAGGGAGCATGGGTCTTTGGTAAACATCTTCTCCAATACTTACAGGGGAACCACTAATGCTGCTACTTGAAGCTGTTGAGTTACTAGACAAGGTCCCACCCTTAGTCATTTTCCAATAGATCATATTTAAGATCTTATTGGCAACTTGGTGAACTGGATTACCACTGCAGAGGCCAGAGAGAGTTGAGGCTATACACGCTTGGTTTTGACTATACCACGCTCGTAATTTTGGAAAGGAGTCAATATATACGGGAGGAGCCGACGATGATTCAAGCAGGTAGGCAGCTTTATTAGTTCTATCCACATGAGCAGAATTATGTGACGCAATGCGACTGTTTCGCAATAATAACAGATACTCCAGAGTAAGCTCAGACCCTGTGGATCCTCCCCGTTCCGTGATACAGTGCTCATGAGGCGGTCTATAGAATTTCCATAACCGGATAAGAAAGAGAAATGCACATGAAAATACCGTGTAAGCTGAGATTTCATCACCCGTGCTTGATTTGTGACTTGATGTTGGTATAATTGACCCAAAAGCCTCGCAAAGTGGCATTACAGATGCCGCAGCTTCTGGGACCTGCAGATATAAAATTTAGGTTCATCAGCTTGTGTATGGGCTCAACTATTTAAAACAACTATTTAAGAAATCATAAAATGTGAAATTTTGGAATGTAAAAGTAAAAGGTCATAGGCTGGTAAAGAAAAATTGTCCAACAAAAACAAAACCATAAACCCAGAACATAAGCAGACACCACTAGTGCAACTAGGAGACTTACTCCACAAAGAACTCAACTGCTCTTCTGGGATGTAAATTCTATTTTCATTGACCATCCGACACCCCCACTTGTAGACATGTATTTTAAAAGTGATCTGGTATATAAAACACAATAAGCCAAACTATTTCAAATTTCTTACTCCAACACACGCTTCGATAAACATACATGCTGATCCAGCAACAAACCATGGTGAGACCCCCCCCCCCCTTTTTTTTTTTTTTTTTTTTTTTGATCAACAAAACAAGCTGATACATTTTAAGCCATCATAAATACTACAGATACAGACATTGCTCAACAGAAATATTATACTCTCAGAAGACCTTAACACAACAGAAACACATATAAATAGTATTAGAAGTAACAATAAGGCTAAAACTATCTACAACTATCTGTATGACAAACATCACATGAACAACAGTGCCTATGTAATGCAAATGAAAATTAACCTACACCCAGCATGTACAGCTGAAGCTAAATCAGCTGAATTAGATTTCCTTTCCTTTTGGACCAGATATCTTTTTGCCTAGCAGATGAATAATAATTTCAAACGCATAGCATATTTGCCTTTAACCAGAAATTATTATAGTTGATATTTCAACTCTCAGGATAATTCATAATAGAATAACTATACGCGAAACCTGAAGTGACAGAAAAAGGGCTTCCCTTACCAAACCATGCAAAGAAAGAATATGCTCTGAATCAGCAGAAGACAACCCAAAAAGGATAGCATTCAGCATTGACATATAATCAACTAAATGACTTCCTGGTCCAGTAAAATTGGGGGGCACAGGAGGAGACAGAAGTTTGACAACAAGGTGCACCACATACTCCTGGGAAAGAAACAATGAATTAGAGAAATATAAAAGTAAATTTAACATCAAAATGCATACTCGCAACCTAAAAATAGGCACAAGCAGCCAAATTTCCAAATTGTAAAACCAGGCACTAAGATGGAAATTCCCAACAAGAAGCTTAAACCATTCTTATAAATAAAATAGAATACGTGGATCTCAAATTACAGACACAAGAGGCAGCAAAATTAGAGAGAATTGCTGAGAAGAGAAGTAAATTGTTTTTACCTTGGGAGGGAAGCAGGGGCTTCCAGGCTAAATTCTAGGCCTTATATCACAGTAGTCAGGTCATGACCAGGGATGATCAGATGCACAACAATTCTGGATTACATTTGTCTTTTACTCCATAACAGCCAAATAATGCTAAATACATGTAAGGTGTGTCAAGAACACAGAGATTGTGTAGCATTAGCAAACATAACAATTGGAATCTTACTAATGCAGGCCCAATTAAAATTTAGGCCAGGATTAGCACTAGCTGGGTTTGGCTTTTTTGGATTTTTTTTTTTTTTTGGGTGAATAAAAAATACTAACAACACCCAGAAAAAGGAGAACAAACTCAAAAGTGGGATATAAAGCCCAAAAGTGGGTGTCTAAAGGAGTGTACAAAAATTATTATTTTATTAGACCCCATGCTTTAGTGATAGTCTTCTTTCAGTTAGGGTTGATAAGATTTATTTCCTAGTTTGTTTTCCTTTCTCTAAGAGTTTGGTTAGTTAGGGAGACTTCCTTTTATCTTGTGGAGGTTAGTTACAATGATTCCTGCATTTTAGGAATCTTTTTTTTTTTTTTTTGGTAGAACTGCATTTTAGGAATTTTATCATTATAGATAGTGAGAGTCTTTTATCGTTTTAGAAGTCTTGTTTGTTTTCCATATTAAGAAGTTCACTTTAAATGGTTTCTTTTTTATTTAAAACTTGTTGTTGAATTATATATAGGGGCATGGCATACTTGTAATTTTATATTTTATACTTGTTTTATTTCCTTTCCTTAGAATCCTCGTCACTCTAGAGTTCTTGTTAGTTTGTAATCGTATTCATTATAAATAAGAAGGTTGTGTGGAGAGAAATAATTCTTTCCCATTCTCTGATTCAACATGGTATCAGAGCCACCCTAGCCCTCTCTCTTTTCTTCTTCTTTTTTCCTTTTTTTTCTTCTCCTCTACACCTACCAACAGCCTCCATTACCACCACAGCTACCTGCAGCACTCTTGCCGATAGCCTCCATATTACCGCCAACCCTTCTTCCTCTTCCCTACCCCTGCCGACATCAACTGCACATACCTAGCCCTACCACCCACCTTTTTTACCTCTCCCAGACCTGCCGCCATACCTGAAACTATCCCATATACCTACCGCCACCCCTAAAACTCAATTATAGACCTGCTGACACCCCTGATTCTATCCCTTATACCTGCAGCAACACCTAAACCCATTCCAAAGCATTACCGCAATCCCTAAATCCATCTAAAACCCTACCATAATACCTAAACCCATCTAGATCTTCTTCTCATCCTCTCTGATTTCTTATCTATGAATTAAAAATCTCCACAAGGTTTTGTCACATTAGTTGCCGTGTATCCCTTGTTACAGGGATGTGCTTTGAAGAGATCACACGAATAGCCAACCTTGATTCTTCCTTGCATGTATGAAGAGATCGAAAATTGCTGCAGATGTGTCTCTCGTTCCTAGAAGATTAATACAAAACATCTCTGTTAAAGGTATTTTCCATTTTTGAGCAAGAATTGAATTATTCTGCTTCAATTTATAAGTCAGATTGTTCTTGGGTTGTGATCATTCCCATGG
This sequence comes from Protea cynaroides, assembly GCA_028583415.1. Lineage (NCBI taxonomy): Eukaryota > Viridiplantae > Streptophyta > Magnoliopsida > Proteales > Proteaceae > Protea > Protea cynaroides. Next base: position 37,163,815 of record CM053266.1, on the reverse strand, counting down.
CTGACTCCTCTGAAGTTGTTGCTCCTAATATGGAGACATCTAAGAATGAATTCACTGTTATTGCCTTTAACCCAATTAAGTTGGATGGGACCAACTATTTGATGTGGTCTAAAACCGCACATATGGCAATCTTTGCAAGAGACCTACTGGGTTACATTAATGGTAAAAAGAAGGCACCTCCTATCACAAATAAATTATATGATAAATGGGCATCTGAGAACTCCATTGTGATGGCCTATTTAATTGGTTCTATGGAGCCTGAAATTGGCCGGCAGTATGTACTGTTACTTGATGCTACAGAAATTTGGAAGGCTGCCAAGGAGACTTATTCATAGGTTGACAACTATTCTTTGATTTATGATCTCCATGTGGAGATCGGTGCAACCAAACGGGACATTACAGTCACCCAATATTATTCTGAACTCCGAAGTCTGTGGCATGAGTTAGATTATTATGATACCTTACTACTGCCTGCTCCACTGATACTACTGCCATGAAACTTGCAAAGGACAAACTACGGGTTTACAATTTTTTGCCTGCCCTCAATATTGAGTTTGATCAGATTCGTGCTCAAATCCTCAGAAGGGAGCCTCTCCCATCTTTAGAACAGGCTTATGCCTTGGTTCAGTCTGAGGATATGCGCCGTACTTCTATGATGCCCCCAATAACAGCAAAAAGGTCCGCCTCCAAACCACTCAGCCAAGTGGCTCTGCATTACCCAAACCAGTTCGGTGTGACTATTATGGAAAGGACTGACACACCAAAGAAACTTGCCGGAAATTGCATGGAAAACCAACTGATTTTGAGGCCAAGAGGCGTAAAAGAGGAATGCAGAGATCTAAGAATTTCAAGGCACCACAGGCTTATCAAACAGAGACTTGCCCTCTTACTGGAGCTCCACCTATGCTGTCCATAGAAGAACTTCAGGCTCTCTCCGACATCTTCTCAAGCCATCTACCTCAGCCTATATCGGTCATCCTTCATCATCTGCTACACCAAGTTCTTTTTTTATACAGTCAGGTATTTCTCATGATGGTCACTGTGCTTCCTCTATTCATGATCCTTGGGTTATGGACACTGGAGCCACTGATCACATGACTGGTTCAGCCAACTCCTTTTTTCTGTATTCTCCCTCTTCTGGGAAAGATACAGTTCGAGTGGCAAATGGGTCTCTCTCTCCTATATCTGGGAAGGGATCCATCCGCTGCTCCTCCACCCTTACTTTAGAGTCTGTTCTTCATGTTCCTAGCTTTGCTACAAATTTGCTATCTATTAGTAGCCTTACAAAATCTCTTAACTGCAAAGTGACTCTTTCCGTCTTCGTGTGTAATTCAGGATCTGGTGAGCGGAAAGATGATTGGACATGGTAGATTGTTTGGTGGTATCTACTTACTTGCACATGGTCCTTTAGAACTTCCATCATCACCTCCATCTTTACCTCTACCTACGCCCCATCACCTTTACTCCGTTGTCAGCATCCTCCAGCAGTGGCATGGGCGTCTTGGCCACCCTTTTTCAGTAGTTTTGTCTCAGTTGTTTCTTTTATTATTTAAGCATTGTAATAAAAACGAGTTATTATGCGAAGCCTGTGTTTTGGCTAAGCATGCTCGTACAACCTATTTACCTTTCTTTAATAGAAGTAGTCGTTTGTTTGATTTAGTGCATTGTGATGTATAGGGTCCTACTAGGCGACTTCCATCTCTGGCCATCGTTGGTTTGTCACCTTTATTGACTATTACTCACGGACTACATGGGTTTACCTAATGCATAATAAAAGTGATGTTTTTCAATGCTTTCGCCAATTTCACAATATGATAAAGACACAATTCTAGGCACGGCTGTAAGTACTTCGCAGTGATAATGGTAAGGAATTTCTTGATGGGACATTTCCGCACTACTTGTCAGAATGGCATCCTACACCAAACGAGTTACGTTGATACACTTGCTCAAAATGGCAACGCAGAACAAAAAAACTATCATCTTCTTGAGACGACCAGAAGTGCTGCTGTTCTCACTGTTGCTTCCCTTATCAATCGGCTCCCTTCAAGAATTTTCAGCAACAAAGCCCCTCTGAATCTCCTACTTGGTGCTATTTACTTTGTGTTACCGCCGAAGGTTTTTGGTTGTCTGTTATGCTCGCAATCATCAATCTCCTAGCATGCTTGATCCCCAGGGGCTCTGGTGTATTTTCATTGGCTATCATGCCACTCAGAAAGGCTACAAGTGATACCATCCTCCTTCCCGTGAAACATATACTAAGGATGTTCTCTTTCATGAACATCTGATGTATTACAAGCTACATCTTCAGAGGGAGAAGGATGAGCAAATTGTTGAAGATGTGCTTATGTTTGAAGATGTGCCACAAGAACTAGAACAGGTCCAAGAAAGAGTCATGGATTCAGCTCCAGAGACAGATGCACCACCTTTTATACCCATACCACCATCTTTTATACCATCACCTGTACTTGTACCTGTACCTACGGTCCTACACCTACAACTAGTCCCATAACCAGTCCAGCCAAACCTCTGCAGGTCTATAGCCGAAACCGTGCCAGAAACAAGCAAGGAAAGGCCACTACCATCAACACAACTACACGTCCCTTCGCCAGCCTTGGAAAGGCCACTACCATCAAAGTTTTCACTTTCTTCTGTGTCCCTTTCCCAGAAATGGCAGGATGCAATTTTGGATGAACAGTGGAAATCTACAATGATGGAAAAAATGAGAACTCTGAAGGAAAAATAATACTGGGGACCTCGTAAACCAGTTGGGTGCAAATGGGTTTTTATAGTCAAGCAGAAAAGTGATGGCATAGTGGATCAGTATAAAGCAAGGTTAGTAGTCAGTGGATTCACTCAGACATATGGCATTGATTACCAAGAAACCTTTGCGCCAGTGGCTAAGATGATAACAGTGCGGGTTCTCTTGGCATGTGTTGTACACCACAATTGGGATTTGCAACAGCTTGATGTAAAGAATGTCTTCCTTCATGGGGAACTCAATGAGGAAGTTTATATGGACTATCCACCTGGGTTTACAAATGCAAACACCAATGGGAAGGTATGTAGGCTAAAACGCTCTCTTTATGAACTCAAACAGTCCCCTAGAGCATGGTTTGGTAGACTTCACAAAGCTATAATAGCCTTTGTTATGCACAAAGTAATGCTGACCATACATTGTTTACCAAGCATTCATTTGGAAAATTTACTGCACTTCTGGTATATGTGGATGATATTATTGTCAGTGGGAATAGTGAAGATGAGATAAGAAAACTCAAAACGTATTTGGGGGAGGAATTTGAAATTAAAGATCTTGGAAAGCTTAGGTACTTTCTTGGTATCAAAGTCGCTCGTCCTGCAAAATGCATCTTTCTTTCTCAAAGGAAATACATCCTTGATCTTCTATCAGAGATAGGTCTGCTAGGCTGCAGACCGTGTGATACTCCCCTAGCTCCTAATACTAGGCTCAGGGAGAAAGAAGGAACACCAACAGATATAGGTAGGCATCAGCAGTTAGTTGGAAGGCTGATCTATCTATCACATACCAAGCCTGATATTGCATTTGCAGTGAGTTTGGTGAGTCAATTCATGCATGATCCCTATATATCACATATGGAGGCAATCTATAAAATCCTACACTATCTAAAGGCTGCTCCTGGGAAAAGGATTCTACTCTTACCAAATGATCATCTCAGAGTAGAGGCTTATACTGATGCTGACTGGGCAGGTAGTCCAAATAGGAAATCAATTTCATGATATTGGACTTTTGTGGGTGAAAATTTGGTCACTTAGTTGGCACAACAAAAAGCAAAATGTGGTGGCCCATTCCAATGCAGAAGCAGAATTTCGAGCAATGGCATTGCCCAGGGAATATGTAAACTATTATGGTTGAAGGGCTTAGTCGAAGACTTGAAAGTCAAGTGTCCTCAATCTATGACTTTGTTTTGTGACAATAAAGTAGCCATCAGCATTGCTCACGATCCAATTCAGCATGATAGGACTACGCATGTTGAGGTATATCGTCACTTCATCAAAGAAAAGTTAGAAAGTGGTCCGATTCAAATTCCATTTGTCAGATCAGGGGATCAGCTGCAAACATTTTAGCTAAAGGTCTACCTGGGAAACTGTCTCACTTGATATTGTCAAAGTTGGGTATGCATGATATATATGCACCAACTTGAAGAAAAATGTCGATTTATATAAGGGCATGGCATACTTGTAATTTTATATTTATATTTGTTTTATTTTCTTTCTTTAAAATCCTCATCACTCTAAAGTTGGAACTCCTATTCACTCTAGATTTCTTGTTAGTCTGTAATCGTATTCATTATAAATAAGAAGGTTGTGTGGAGAGATAATTAATTCTCTCCCATTCTCTAATTCAACACTAGTAAACAACCTCCCACCCCCAATGATTTGATTAATGAAAAGGAATTAGTTGACTTTGAGGTTGTTGCCTCTCTTCCTCTCCCTTCCTCTTCTCTCCCCTTTCTTCTAAAGCATTATTCCCCAGCACTGTTCAGATACTGTTCACAGTCCCGGAAAAGTCCATTGTCCCTTTCCTTATCTTCTCTTATTCTCCTTCTTAACCCACCATCAACAGATCAATCTCTCTGATATGCATCAACTTGCTATCAGAGCCAAACCTGACCATGGATTCCTTTATTTTCAATACTAGAGTTCATTTACCTATCGAATAACGAAAAGACTTCTTTTAAATCACAGACGAAGGGCAAAGCGAAAATCTCATCTCCTAGTCCGTGGTAGAGATGTTCTCTATAACAAATGAGATAATCATTGAATCTAATGGCGATGTTTTCACTGAGTTTTCACTTTCTTCCTACTTCGACCGTACTAAATGTCATGTATTTCCTTCTTCCAAACATGTCATCATAGTTGGTCAATCATGGATGGAAGAGCCGAAAGTTGTCCTTGATCGTGGAGGGAACTCTAATATGTTAAAACCTTCTCATTTACAACGAACTTTTTTCTTGAAAGGGTTGCAAAATGATAGTACTTTAAAGTCGGAAGTGCAGCCACAAAGGAGTTGAAAGAGGCCAGACAAGATGAAGAACTTGTTATTTCTACTGAGCCTACAGATGAAGTTCAATCCCTTAGAGCAGAAAACGAGCTTTTGAAAGATCCCATTGCAAGGAAAACTGTTTCATTTAATGATTTCGTTCTTCCTCACTTCAAGACACAGATGCAACACTAAAGCTTCATATTTCGCATCAAGAAGCCACAAGCAACAGTTGAAGTATTTTTATTCCTCCCACACTACAAAACGCAAGGACGATCTTTTTTTAATTGGAGGGAAATAAAGCAGGCCCAATTTAAGGCCCGAATTAAATTTGGGCCAGGATTTGGAATTTTATTGGGTTGTGCTTAATTTTGAATTTATTCTTGGTAATGGGCTTAATTATGAGGTCCAAAATGGGTGTCTAAAGGGGTGTACGAAAGTTATAATTTTATTAAACCCCGTGCTTCAATGATAAGGTTAGTTAGAGTTGATAAGGTTTAGATAAGCTTCAATTTCCTAGTTCGCTTTCCTTTCTCTAAGAGTTTGGTTAGTTAGTAATAAATTTTATCACTATAGATAATGGGAGTCATATAGAAAGTATTTTATCGCTTTTTAGATGTCTTATTTATTTTGCCTTTAAGCAGTCCATTTGAAGTGGTATATTTAAGCTTGTAAACAACCTCCCACCCCAATGATTTGATTAATGGAAAAGAAGTAATTGAGTTTGAGGTTTTTGCCTCTCTTCCTATTTTCTCTCATCTTTCTTCTTAAAGCACTAGACCCTTGTCCCTTCCTTTATCTACTCTTATTCTCTCTCCTAACCAAGATTCGGAATTTCAGTTTCATGCCTGGTTTAGGCCAGGACAAAGCCGAAATTTCGCCGAAACCATGGAAAAAAAACTGTCAAGTTTCGAAATTAGTTTCGGTGGCCAAAAAAATTGATTTTTGAGCCCAAATTTTTATGTGATGCATTTTTAACCTTCTTAACATATCCATTGAATGATATGCACCAAAAAAAAAAAAAAAAAACAAATGGTATTTCTATGTCTTACCATAGTATGCTAATGTATGTCAGAACCTAAGGATTGTATTCAAAGTTAAGTAGGTAGCACTTATTTATGACCAATATCATTTAAGTAAATGTACTTTTATATTTCATCCTTAAGGTATTATTCATAAATAAACAAACACCCCCCATTTAAATCCAATAAAAATAGTCTAAAATATAAATTCCAAAAGAATAAGAAGTCAATTTTTCAGTTCAAGAACAAAAACTGGATTTTCAATTGCGGGGCAATTTTCAATTTTCAAATGCTGACTTCTTTCTCCAATCTAAAAATTCGATAAATCTTATTAGAGAGTACAACATCATTAAAAATCAAGAGTCCGCCAAAATAATCTTTTGTTTTGATATCCAAAAAATTATTCCCATTCAAACGACTTTAAACAGCGTTTGCATACACCGAATAAAGTTTTGACCGGAATGTAACTGTTTCAATATAATTCGGATTCAAGCAATCTCGGTAATCAGCTTTATTGTAACTGTTTCAACAAATTTCCGAGATTGCTTAAATCCGAATTATATTGAAACAGTTACATTCCGGTCAAAACCTTATTCGGTGTATGCAAATGCTGTTTAAAGTCGTTTGAATGGGAATAATTTTTTGGATATCAAAACAAAAGATTATTTTGGCGGACTCTTGATTTTTAATGATGTTGTACTCTCTAATAAGATTTATCGAATTTTTAGATTGGAGAAAGAAGTCAGCATTTGAAAATTGAAAATTGTCCCGCAATTGAAAATCCAGTTTTTGTTCTTGAAATGAAAAATTGACTTCTTATTCTTTTGGAATTTTGAATTTTAGACTATTTTATTGGATTCAAAAATGAGATGTTTGATCATTTTATGAATAATATCTTAAATAAATATTTATTAAAGTTGATAAACATTTACTTAAATGATATTAATCATAAATAAGTGTTGTTTGTTGTATATTGTCCATCCTTTACACTATTTTCTGTCTTGTACTGCTCTGACTTCTAAGCTCAAAGTACAGTTGATATTTTATAAGGTGTTTGGACCAAGTTTTCAGCCAAAACTAGAGATTTCAACCGAAATATGGTCGAAACAGTGATTTCGACCGAAACATGGTCAAAACAGTGATTTCAAACCAAATTTTGGGACTTCTTTGTTTCGATCCTACATTTCGTTTTCGGTTTTGCAAAAAACCGAAACATTTTGTCCAAAATTTAGAACTATGCTCCTAACCCACCATCAGCAGAGCATGTCACCTGAAAACAATACAAGACCCTAAAGTTGAGAGCAGCATATCAAAGAAACTTAGTAAACTGCTGCAATCTTGATCCGGTCTCTTTTATCTTTTTACGACCTCTGCAGCACTGAATGGATGAAGCATTATTGTCATTTAAAAATTAATGGCATGTCACTGGCTCAAGTCTCACATAACTAGAACCCTTGAATGTTAATATGATATTCATTGCATCACTGACATATTAGGAGCATGTTGACCATCTCAAAAAGACTGGCTTTACTGATAATTGAGTCCGACATATCAACAAACTGTTTATTGGTAGATGGGCCAATGGTATATCTTGAACAAGCTTTGGACTTTCATTATGTCATCAATCTACAAAGAAGAGCACAAGAGTTTTGTATGCCTTGAAAAATGTGATCCATCTCCTCCCAAAAGACTACTGAATTCCCATAAAATTGGTGCATCTGAATTTACATGGACATCAGAATATCAGTGATTCTGGTGCTTTCAAAAGCCTGCCACTGGAATTCAAGTCTGAAAATGACACTAAGCCTAAAGATCTGGAGGCCAGACACACCGTTCAGAATGGTCTTATCATCAATAACAACAAGAATTTTATTATTGAAAAGGAAGACAGGAGAGGAATTTTATTATTGAAAAAGAAGATATAAGACACGTTTTCTGTACCAGAGAACATTACAAGGCAAAACCATTTCCAGCAACTGTGGAGTCCACCATGCATGGTGGAGCAAAATCAAAGACATGAAACCCAATCCAACAAAAGATAATACAAATGCCCCAGGTACCTGGATATTCCAACCACGGATGAGAGATGCACCACATAGTATCTTTGCAGATGCTGACCTATCCTCCTCTTCCCCATTTAATGCCATGTGATACAACTTCTCGATCTCCGCTAAGCTTAAACCAACAGAGTTGATTTCAGACTCAACCACTGAATCATTAAAATGAGCAGTTAAACAAGAATCCTTTTGACATACCTTGAAGCAGGAGTTGCTATTAGGGAATTTTTTAGAGGACCAGTTAATGGAGCACCTTCCATGAAGGCAGACCATGGAGATCCTTGAACGGGTGATGGATCTGACAATGGGGCTACTGATGGAAGCACATAACCAGGCCAAAAGTATGCTGATGTATCAATCAACTTTCTTGCAATGCAAGCTTCCACTATGAGATGCCGCATGTTCCCACCTGCCAAAGAGAGAATTAGGTGCAAGCAAAATACAGAAAACACAATGCAAAAAGTACTCGGATAGAAAAATAGAGATCATGTGTAGTCTATTAAATAACCCAATCCTTCTTACAAATTTCCCGACACATAAAACCCCAAAAAAGATTAAGAAAGCATTCAAGCATTAATCATAAAATTAGTAAGGAAATAGGATAATGAACAAGGTCACCTGCTTTAACATAAGTATCACCACGGTTGCCTACATTGAAGTCATTCCCATTCTTGAAATTATAGATGAAGCTCGCTGCTTTTGCAGCAGCATTATTAGCTTCCACAACAACTGAAGCAGGAGGAGATAGGAGACCTGAAAACTGCCCAAGAGCCTGAAGAGATGAAATCAGTCCATGTCTTCTAGAAGCATTAGCAGTTCCATCCATTCCATGCTTGTAGTTAGTTCCCATACTCCCAGACATTATACTACCCTGAACAGCAGCTAAAGGCATTTCACCCTCACCCTCCACAACACGAACAATTGCCAATGGTGTGATGGACAAAAGAACACAAAGACGTGCATCAAGATGCGGAATGGGCCCTTCTAGAGGATCGCGTTCCTGCAATAGGGCACAAGAAAAAAGTGAATATTAGATAGACTTGTTTTCAAGGAGACACGTGTTTTGTCATGCAGTTTCATCTCAACTCGTTGCACAAGCCGAAGGGCTGAAGCCCAAAGTGCTAGGAAGGTCTCTTGCCAGCTCGCCCGGTTAATCACTTGAAGTGTCTTTGTTAATTCTGCAATTATATAATCAAGGTAACGACAAATTAGTAAATAAAGCTCTAGCAACTATTGAAAATTTTAATGTTCTTTGGTATATAAACCATAGTACAAAATATAATACAAGATAAAAATGTATCAGAATAAGTGACAGAGACAGTATTAAAGGGGAGTGCACCTGTAAGTATATCAATAGATGATGTGGCAGGAAGCTGTTTCCCATCCATTGCAGTCTCCATATAAATATCAAATGGAACCCAACACGCAGCCCGGACATCTCCAAAGTTGCAGGAAGACCCCCAGCTACATGATCCGATACCAATCATCACTCCAATGAGTTGCCGCTTGTTCAACTGATATTCCAAACCCAAAGCTCTCTCTACGTTTGCAGACAATCTTACCAAAAGCTCACTAGCAGATTTCAAATTTGCAGAGACTGACTTATGAGCTTCAAGAAACTGAATTCTTTGAAGAAGCCCATTGAATTTATCGGCCCTATTTCTCAAGACCAAGTTATCAGTAACTTGTTGGAATTCCTACGAGCCCAAGATATATAACTTAAAAACAGAAAATACTATATTTGATATATGTCTGTATAAAACAATTAAACAGATTCCAGTCAGAATGGTGAAATTCAAGATTGATTCAACAAAAAATGCTTCGACACTCTATAGAATCTATTGACAGTAGAATCAAATGATTTGTATAACTCAGAAGTTAAATTTGAAGTTTCAATCAGATCAGGTGATCATGTTATGGTGGAAATTACCACAAGTCCACAACCAGACCTAAGAATGATCTCTTATTTCTAGTTTGCATAAATCCTCATATAAAAATTTTAGGATTAAGCTCCGTGTTATGCACTTCCATGCAAGGATTTAAAGATCAAACTTTCGGACGCTCATATCCTAGAATGCTACTATGACTAGCCATAGTCAAGTATATAAGCTAGCATATAATTTTTCACACTTTAATCAGAATTTAGAGATTGTTTTTTAATTGGCTTTCACTAGGCTTATTGTTTTTTAATTGGCTTTCAGTAGGCTTAGCAGAGCCTAATGCAGGGATAAGAGTAAGATTAATGAGGCACCTCACAATAATACTCGTTAACATTACCATGAAAAGGTAAATAAACAGCCTGAAAATGATAGGCACTCTTTAACTTATTTGCTATTCTTAATCAGACATCAAATGAGAGATGAAGACAGCAAAATTTTCAACAAGAAAGTGTTACTGGAGAGGGGGAAAATGAGAACACATCGGAGAAGGAATGGTGATGCATACATGTTCAAGTGGACAAGGCGAAGAAGAACCATTGCTTTTCGACTTTCTGTCAGTTTTCCCAAGACCTCCATAGCCATAAAAGCATTCCTTTTACGTAGTAGCTCACGATGTTCCCTTCTTTCATCATCTTGGTTCCCTTGAGAACTTATATCCATATTCAGGTGTTCTTCAACTCCGAAAATAGAGCTCAGTTTATCTATTGATGTTGGTTGCAACCCCCAATCATCCATTACACAATCAATTAAACTGATGATGACAGTAAAAAGAAACAAGACAAATGCATGTCCAAGATCCGATACATAAACCCCAAAAGTCTGCGAAAGTTGCAGTGCATCATCAACGGATTTTATGATCCTGCAAAAGAGAGAGAAATCTGTAAGTTTGATAAGAATGACTGATCCCTTTAGTGACTGTGTTGGTAATTGTGCTATATATATTGGTACCCGTATATCTCTATCCCTACAAATGGTGACAAACAGGTTGGTAGATCGCTTGATATATACCTCCCTCACCCAGCCTGACATACATGGTATTCTTTTCCAATTAAAAAGAGCAAAATCATTAGAGAGAGAAAAAAAAATCTTCTTTTCTTTGGGTGGTGGTGATGGGGGGGTCAGTAAATCTAAATGTCAAAAGCACTGATAATTTTAGATCTAGCACTATTTGCTACATGGCAAACATAGACGAAAGATATGCAATCACAATACTTACTTCTCCCTCGAAGAATTCATTCCGACTGGAGCAAATGAAAATGTGTAGCGCTTTAGGAGTTCAAGATAGAGTCTGTAAGCCTCTGGCTGAATCTGGCGCCGGCAAATCACCCTGCCATTAAGATTGAAGATTAAAGAAACTAATAGTCAATTTGATGCAACAAATCAAGAAATTTTTGTCAACTAGTACATAGATCACAAGATATCCAACTAATTCAGCTTAAACTGTAGCAATCTTCATGTGCTTTATGTATCAGGAAAATACGAGTCTAATTATGCAAAATCAAGAAAATGTTAGACAATGTCAAACGTCTTTCTCAACTAATAGAGTAGATCACAAAATATTCAACTAAGGGGCAGAGAGTGACAATTATAAGGTGCAGCTACAAGAGAGGTGAATTGGCTCTTGTGGCCACCTAAGACAAGACATTAACTGCTTAACAATTGTTTTTTTTTTTTTTTTTTTTTTTTTTTGTGGATAAAAGAATTCATGAAGCTCACAGACTTACATGAGACCGCCCCCGGAGGGACAAAAAAACTACATAGACAAGCCTATAGAGACAGCAAATGAAACCCCACCCCAAAGGACAAAATCTAGCAAACACAAACACAAATGGGGAGGCTCCAAGATGAGATAATGTGCTGATTTCTGAGGGAATCAATACATTGGATTGGAGTGACCAATTTTACTTTAATTCAAACATAATAGTCCCAAATTTGTTGGCACTGTCTGGAATTTGTAGTCCATCTTCTTAAGTTCATTTCCTTCCATATGAGGTAGATGGTAGCACAGAATACCAATTTACCCAGCTTGTCAAAGCTCTTTCCGCCAAAGTTTCTTCTCACCCAACTCCATTCTCTGACAAAAGAACAGTGTCTGCGTCTTGAAGGCCAGCAGCAGTTGCGGATCGTATCCCACAGACGGAAGGAGTACAGGCAATCAAAGAAGAGTGGTCTAGGTCCTCAGTCCCATTCCAGCAAAGGCAGAAAGAGGAGGACGCGAGAATGTGCTTTTGAAGAAAGAAAGTGATGAGAACATCATAGTTGATCATGGATTTAGAGTGTAGCAGAGAGCATCGTAGATCTCAGCTATCCACTCCTTTCCTATGGTTTGACGATGAGTTCCGAGGTATCGTGTTGCTAGAGCACAGGAGCAGCAGCAACTTTAATTTAGATAGTTATGTCTGTTTCTGTTTCTATTTCTTTTTATGCTATTTCTATTTTATGTTATTTTGGTTTCTGTTTATGTTTATTTTTCAGTTAGTGGACATGCGAAAGGAGAGTTTGTACTGTTGTAACAACATTTCCCACCCCACCAAATCAGTTTTTCACCATGTTTTATTTTTCTTTTTATTACTGAGGTAGTTATAAGTACCTCTTGTAACCAGTTTCACTGTTCATGATTTCACTATTGACCCCTTTTAAATGCTGATTTTGAAAGCTGTAAGACAGAAAATGATAATGAACGAAATGCAAACGGACTGCTCTCTCATGCTGTGTAAGTCTCCCTATCCTCTTTAAATTTCTCTTCGTCTTCTCCTTCCCTGCATCGAAATATGTTCCGAACCCCTTACTGCTTATCTACTTCTTGTTCCTTTCCTTTTTACATATATAAATCATTTCCCTCCCCCCATACACCCCATGGTTTGCTCCCTGTTCTGTATTCTTTTCCATACACACATATACACTTCTCTGCACCCTTACTCCCCCCACAGTACTGTTATTTTCTTCCAACTCCCTCTGGCTGTGTGTTACTCTGTTGGGCAGACACCCATTCGGACTGAGTTTCAGTGCCTATAAAGAGGCTGATCCCTCTGTTACAGCATAACCTGGTTAGTATATGTCCACCCCTTTGCCTTGAATTGTTACTGATTCAACATGAATGTGGGCTGCCATTGTCACAGAAACAGCCTCTCCATGTTGTGGGGGTAAGGCTGCATACATTCTGCCCTTCCCCAGGTCATGCAGTAGCGGGAGCCTCGTGCTCTGGGACGCCCGTTGGCTGTCATTGTTATTAAGGTTTAGCTTTACACTTTTTAGGGTTCTTGACATTTCCTGCACTGTAGTACTTGATTAGATGCTACCTAATATTGAACTACTATTTTTACCTAAACTGAATACTGCTAGGTTGAAGGTATAAGAATTATATTGTTCATTGCTTACGTGCTATTACTGTTCTTCTCATATGTGCATTTCATGTATGATGCTGCCAGCCGCAGTCAGTCCCAACTAGACAGTTATAAAAAGAACCTATTTAATTAGCGTTGTTATTATTGTAGGAAGACTTGGTCCCTAAGTTGTTCTGCATCAGAAAGATAGTGTATGCAGCGAGCAGGAGAAAACTCTCCAAGCAATGAAATCGTGGCGAGGGATGTACCCCCGAACCACACAATGTCGTGCCAAGGAACCACCTCAGCTCGCGACTTCACCAAGTACCAAGCTGATGACAAACAAAATCTCCCATTAGAAGAGGCTATCCACATGACCAAGTCTCCAATCCCAGAGGGGCTCCTAGCAACTTCAAGAAGAGAAGCCCACAAGCTTCAATCAAGGAAGGGGAGGAGAGGGGAGTGGATCCTAGGCACCATCTCTGAGGATAGAGGACGCCTTCATCGTTATATCCAATCCCAAGTCATAGCTAATGCAGTTCCCATAAGCATATATCAACACTCCTTTGGGGTGCCAATTGTCAAGCCAAAGAAGGGTGTAAGATCCATCATCAATTTCATGCTTTATGGAGCCAATGACCATGTCTCTAATCTTCAAAATTTTCTTCAAGTCCATGAAACATCTGTAGGGCAGTGAATTGTCCAGCAGTGAATTGTCCAAAGAGAGGTTTAACCAAAATTGATTTAACATGCGACAAAGAAGAAAGAAAGTGCTAATCAAATAACAAAAAGAAGGGAGTGAGGAGACATGAAAATGAAAGGCGGAATTAATGTGGGACCAGGAGGGGCAAAATAGTCAAGTTGCAATTCTATTGTGCATGGATAAGGCATTTCCTAGTAGGATCAAATAGAAAAGCCTCTCCAGAAAAGTTGTCAACTTGGCCATAGGGAGGTATGAACCAGCCATTCCAATTGTTGGATGGATAAGAGACCATCTAGAGGCAAGAAGTCAAACTTTGTAACTTTACTTAATGGTATAGCCACCATATGGACTTTTTCTCCTGTATCATCCGCTTCCAATATGTTAAATGAACTCTCTACCACGGTAAATAACCCTTTAGACCACTTATAAAGTGCTAACCTCAATAGTATATAGCCACCAAGTGGACTCCTCCCCCAGCATCACCTTATGTTTTATATTTTGTTTAAATTGAAGAGGTTTTCAATACAACAAAGTAGATGCCACCACTAATCAGAGATATGGTTGTATTCACATCATTAACCAACCATTAATCCTGCAACGTCTTTACATCTAGATACATAATTGCATTGATTGATCAATGGATAGCTGTACGTTGCCATCAGCTGTGACATTGCATCAAAACAACAAGATTGGCACCAAGGAAAAGATGAGATCAAATATCAACATGTAACAGTGGATAGATGAAACCAATGCAAACATTGATTTCATTAACTAGGACATTACTTCAAGATTTAAGTTCTCATCCATACAGCAACTAGCTACACACAGAGCCTATGTTTAACCTCATCTTTAACCACATCAATAATTACAATTCATTGTCTCCATCCCAACTTCACATATTTGAAAACGCTAAAGAGAAGAAGCTTCTCCCAGAGAATAGAGTGGTATCGTAAGAAGCATGCCAAGTGACTCAGGTTGTTGTTATTGATTTGGCATTATACGTTTCAACTTATATAATTTTACAATTGGGCTTTATAAAAACTAGGCGGAAGCTGCAAAACCAGTGAGAAAAGTGAAAAGAAACAGGGAAGGATTTGTTGTAATAAAGGCACTACAAACATCATCTATATGAGATGAACATGAGATATAGAATTGTAAATAAACATAGAAACGACTTATTCAAATACTCTATGTATGCATCAATGAACCCACCAAAATAGGCTTCAAATTTACCATTAAATTAATATAACACACGCGGCAAATGAACGGTAGGGTTGAATCGTAGTCAAGACTACTCTCCTTAAAATCATAGTCGCCCCTACAGTGCAAACCAGATTCGTTGCGAATCGATTACCAAGATAAAACAACCCTAAAAAACCAGAAAGTGTTGCATTTACTCTCTTCGGTTTACTCCAAGATTCAGAAGGCAATGCTCAATAGGTAAAAACCAATGCCAAAACTACTGGGATTGTCAAACTAAGTTGTTATAATTGTCTATATTAATGGATTAAACTTGTCAAACTAAGTTGTTATAATTGTCTATATTAATGGATTAAACCTCCTCTCTATTTACGGGAGAAGAAGAGACACCACCAATGGTTGGTTGTCCCTAAAGAGTATGCCCAAACACTATATGTCTACCACAAGACATGTCTCTACCATAAGATATGTCTATTGAGTATTTAGACTAGGATGTCACCAATAGTCACAGACATTGATCATTTAGGTATCTATTATGAAGAAACAAACCACTCTAACAACCACTTATAAAATAGTAAATTAATAATTTGAATTTCATAAGATTCAAACCATTTAATATCCAACAGGATGAAAGAAAAAAAAAAGATGGCGAGAGAAAATAAGACAAAAGGCAAAAAGAAAAAGTAGTAAATAAATCAGAACCAACGAAAACAAAAACAGAAACCCCGAAATCCAATTTCGGGGGTGGTGTTGGAGAATGAAGCAAATAAAAGGTCGGACGCCCACCTTCCTATAACATATACTAGATATACGCATGAAAGCATGCATGGAAAGGAATGGAGAAAAAGAAAAGAGAATGGACATTGTGTATAATTAAGTAGGTTACCTGGGGGTGAGAAGGGCGAGGACATGGAAGGAATAGAGGAGGCCGGAAGAGAGGGCCTGGTCAAGAAATTTCCAAATAAAGGGGTGGTTATTGTTGTTGTTTACGCTGAAGCAGAGAGTGGAAACCAAAACCTGGCCAAGTTCGGGACACGGCAACCCTAAACCGGCCTCTCGGACGCATTTGCAGACTTCCATAACCCAGATAAAGGGAGGGTCCTTTCGGTCTTGACAAGATTTCACCGCCTCCAGGACGCGCTCCCCAAAACGAGGTGCAGAAGACTCCGTCATAACCATATTGCTTCCACAGTACCTCGTCTTCCTTCCAAAGCTCAACTGTTGTCAAATGACACTTCACTTTTGAACGACTTTAAGTTAAGAGGGAAGAAAGATGTTCCAACTTCCACTTCCACGACGACCACGACATTGATTTCATTGAAATCACTAAAGCTAAAGAAAAGGGGGGAGAAGTTGAACGGGGATCGGGAAGTACCCAGAAAAGGGGGAGAAATTGAGAATTGATATATATATATCTTTAATTCTAATGGAGTACACGCAAACTTGGAAGCGGGGACTTGGGAGTTGGAAGAAAGAGATTGTACACTGCAGTCTGCAGGCAGAGTGTTGTAGAACGCAGAATGCCGTGCCTGCAGTTTTCCTCTATTTTTTTTTTTCTGCCTTTTTCGGTTTATTCTTCTTATTTAGTCTAGGATCTAGTTTGGTGGTTACGCTTGCTTGCTTGATTGAATGGGGTGATCCAGGGAGGGAGTTTAAATAGACTGACAGAGAGAGAGAGAGTAACGTGGCGTGAGCTAAACGGGCAGTTGCCCGTTTGGTCTTGGCACCATTGGGTTGCGTGAAGCGTGAAGCGTGACGCGTGACTACCACCGTCTTTAATTAGTGACGCTTATAGCGTTTAAGCTTTAAAGTGTGGAGCCCGGGAGACAAGGACCATAAGTAGGATGTGGACTGGGAGTTTGAGAATACAACGTTCTGTGTTTTCGGTCTTCAGCGGCAAAGTTTCAATTTTTCAAACCAAATAATTCCAGATTCTGGCTTCTAGAAGCAGAAGACCGACGCTTTACTGCTTTAGCTTTACAATCTTTTAGGGCCGGCTGAGATGTACTAAGCATAAATCTGTTTGTAACCGAGCTGACTACAACAGAGTTTTTAATTTATTCTTTTACACACTTTATTACTCTTTTTATTTATTCTTTTAGATAAGATCAATTTTGGAAATTCCCTTTCTCTCACTTGGACGTGAGCTGGGAAGGCGGAGACGCTGTGGGCGGCGGAAGAGCAACATCGATATCTTTTGAACTCAAATACAGTTCGCAACCTTATGGTTAAGTAAATTACCTGTCTATCATAAATTATCACGATGTTATGAACTATGAAGACTCAGCCAGCTATGTCACCAAAGGTTTTAGTTGTCCGCCCACACATCCCAAATAGTTCGATTTTGACATCCCCAATATCCCAAACAAGGCTACAAGGCTTATCTTATTTTATTCAGACAGATTCTACCATGTTCAACTCCAAAGATTTTATCTTGTAGAGCGCGGCAATTCTTGCCTCAAGTAGGTTGTCGAATCCTATTATAATTGGAGTAATCTGATATGGGACAAATCCACTCTTACTTTCTCAGCTCTCGCCCTCTCTCCATAAATAGGAAGCAACCTTATAGGTTCATTCAGTTCACTTCACATTGCCTTTACGATACGAACTGCTTTCTATTGCCCCACAACTCTCTCGAAACTAGGTTCCCTCAATAGATCAATCTCTATGGCTGTTTGAAATTCATAATACTAACTTAGGCGTCAGAGCCACCCCTGGGTCTAGAATCCAACCTCTTATACCTACTTTTCTCTTGTAGGCATAGTCTGACTTCGGAGGTCGACTTCATGACTTCTGATGTCAACACAATCCAAGGCAAGTTCAGTCATTCTTATTGATGTTTCTAGTTTCTACTGCTATTGTTGTTATTATGTTATCAATTACATGCTTGAGAGAGAGTGTAGCGAAGAATTTAGTAGCTTGAGAGCATGGTGCATGTAGAGGTATTTTGAAAGGGGGAGAGGGGGGTTACGTATGTTGGAATATATATATATATATATGTGTGTGTGTGTGTGTGTGTGTGTGTGTGTGTGGGCTTGATTAATTATTGGGCCCATTGATTAATGGGAGTCTATATCACTAGGTAGATCAGTTTGGTCTGATTCGTAACAAGATAAAGAGATAGATAATCCATTTTACAGTGTGGGACTGATTAGGGTTTGTGATAGTATTATATATACTAGGTCATGAACCCCCGCAACCCTAGTTGATTTATTCTTTCTATACACACGAGCAGTGAGAATCACATGAAACTTCTACAAGCTGTGGAAGACTGTGATCAAAGATTCAAAAATGATTTTTAGAACTAATGACGGGAACCAATTTTCTACGCACAGGTATGTCTTTACAATTAATTGTTTACATTGAATCTCATTGTGTTCTAGATATCTGTATAGATATTAGAGTTTGGATTGAAGCCCTATGAATGAGAAAAAAATCTAACAATGTATTCTTTAAAAACATTTTAGTACATTCTTGAGCTTTTATCCTATAATTTGTTTAGAGATATGGTATTTTCTAAAATCCATTTTTTACCTTATTTTTTGTTTTGAGCCTAGAACTGAAACATCTCACATTGTAGTCTATTGTCATTTTATAATAAAAAGCATTCAAAAAATGCATACAGCAACATAAATATGATGACAATGATGATGATGATGATGACGACTACGATGACGACATGATGATGTAAGCCCCTTTCTTTATTTCTCTCCCAAGTCTCACCATTCTAAGTAAATATTGTTATACTATTACAGATGAAAACAACTACAATAATAAACCTTTCTCACTCTTTGTTGTCAACATCTCCTTGCACGACTGGAAGATCGGATTTACTAGACCTGCCAACCCTCAGATTCCACTATTTGCTCTAAGGCTTTGTTTGGTTGCAAGGGGAATTGAAAGGAATGGAAGTAAAAATTTTATATTCTAAATAGAAACTTTTGTAATGATTATAACACATGCTATATACTACCATCTAACTAATTCCAAATTATTCTACATTTAGTTATTAACTTACACTTCACTTTGCATCCAAATCCCTACCATTTGAAAAGGAAAATAATTTGTACATCTTATAAATATCAATACTAAATATGTTAAGAAGAGTAAAATAAATTTGACATCTTGTACAATCATATTGTATTAACACTACAAAAGTATCCATTTAAAATATAAAAATTTCACTTCCCTTCAATTCCCCTTGCAACCAAACTAAGGCTAAACTTTGTGGTATTGTAAGACCCCCATTTTGGCCTATTTCTCATCAAGGGCATTTTTGTCATTTTTTATCATATTAAAATTTCTTATATTTTTAGGGTATTAGGAAAAATGTGAAAAAGAATAGAAATCATTAAAAAGAAGAAAAAAAATTATAAAATTACAAAAAAATTGAGTGAGTTTGGGTTTAGGATAGTCTAACTAGGAATTTGGAGTCTATTAGGATTATGTTGGGGTTTTATATTTTCATGGGTTAATGGGTTTCATTAAAGAATGGGTTTGGGCTGGTTTTAGTTTAGATTGTGTTTAGGATATAGGCTAATGGGCTTGGGTCTGGGCTTAGAATATCAATTGTGTAGTAATTTAGTTTTTTTATTTATTTTTTTTATTCTCATTTTATCATATGAGATGGATTGAAAGGGAATCAAGCAAAGGGAAGATCTCAGCCCTTGGATTAAGGGTTAGAGAAAAACCCTAGACAATCTAAAAGAAAGGGACTGTTGCGGGTAGAGGAGAAAAAAAAGGAGAAAGGGGGACAGATGGCCACGGCTGTTGGAAGGAAGCCGTAGCAAAGAGAAAATTGAGAGAGAGAGAATCAGAAATAGTGAGAGAGTGAGAGGAAAGCTGAAAACCGTAGAGAGAAAAAGATGGAGGGAGAGGGTTTGGTTGAAGCCAAGAGAAGAACAAATGAGGAGAGGCGGCCAGAAATGGGGAGAAGAAGCAGGAGAAAAAGTGGGGAAGAAGGGCGCCGGTGGCCAGACCAAAAGGAAAGAAGGGGGAAAGGCGGCAAAGAAGAAACCAGGAGAAGAAATTGGAGGGAGAAGGTTAACTGCAGCAAGGGATTTTCGGCTAAGGGAGGTAGATCAGTGAGAGAGCAGAAAAATTAGGAAGAAGAGGGGGTCGGTTACGGCTGGGAGAGAAATAGAGAGAGGCGGCAGAGGAAAAAGGAGTGAGAAGAAAGAGAGAAACCAGGTTTAGTGGGAGAGTCCGAGCTTCCGATAGAAATCCTGGAGCTCATTTGTTCCTGTCTCTGCATCGATGATAATGTCCGCTTGTCCTGTGTTTTTAAGAAATTGTGATCTGCGGTCCGTTCACTCTGTGTGGTAAACCAATCTCCATGGCTTTTGTATCCTCCAGCCGAAGATGGCATAATCGGGTTCTTTGATCCTTCACAGGGAAGGTTCTATTTGGATGACATCCCAGAGATAAGGCCACTCGTATCCACTGTATCAAGGATGGATGGTTGTTTTTTTCACAATTAGGCGAAATCTCAGGATGTGTTGTTCAAGATAGTCGTCCCTTCGAAGCAGATAGGGAATCATCTTGTATGAATGAATTATTGGATGAACTAGACAAGCTTGTACAGAGGCACCAGAAAGCTGTTGCAAGAAGTCATATTCTTTGTGGAAAGTTGAGTTTCTCCAGGCTAGATGTGCAACCTAGTTACTTGAAGGGTGATGTTCTTTATAACTACCAATTGAGGGGACTCAACTGGATATTACACAACTTTATGTCTCGGATTAATGTTATCCTTGCAGAGGAATTGGGATTGGGGAAGACTGTGCAAGTGGTTTCCTTTGTGTATTGTATGAAACAAGAGAAATTGAGTGCTCATCCAGTGCTTGTCATTGCCCCCAAAAGTACGCTTTTCCAATGGGAGAAGGAATTTCATCATTGAGCTGAGAAGTAAAGAAAAAGGGAGCAGAGGAAATGGCACTGGAATCTAGAAAAAGAATGATCAGAGAATGAGAGAAATAGAGGGAGATGTGGCTGTAGATTGAGAAAAATCTGGGAAAGACTGAGAGAAATGGAGTAGACGGTTACGGCTGCAACGAGAGAAAAGATTGGAGGATGGCTGCTGTGAAGGGAGGCCATTCGAGGAGAGTTCTGCTGGGCAGAAGTGAAGAAGGAAGAAGGCGGCCGCAAGGAGGAAAAATTGAGAGTGAGAGAGAGAGAGGAAATCGATGGGAGTGAGACCAAGGAGAGAAAAATTTCAGTTGAGGCAATGGTTCTGCACTTCTCCGATCAAGTTCTGCCGGTCAAGGGATTCAGTTCATTTTGTCTCTAATTAAAGGCGTCGGTATGTTTCAGGTTGTGCAAATAGAGGGCTCTCGTGTCTCTCCTATTCCCAATCGAGTATTGCTTCATCTTCACAGAAGTATTCTTCCTACCAATCAAATCCGACACTATGACATGTAATTTCGAAAGTTGCTGTTCAGGTATTCTTATCATCTTAATTTCATTAGTTCTAATTTTCATTACTTGATTTGTTCCCTTGCCTTGAGTCCATGCTTTGTATTTGACACTAATGTAACCTGAGCCGGTTTAATGCCATAATCTGGTTTGATCTAATGTTATGAAATTGGTTTTGTTAGAGGTCCATTTCCTTGCCTAGTTTGGTTCAATTGAGTATTCAAATCTGGTTCAACTTTTTGCTCAAGTTCCAATGCTTTATCCAATTTCATCTTTGATGATGCAATTCTGGTTTTCTCATGTCTTTTGTGACTTATTTTGCTTGCTGGACCACTCACTCTTTATTAAAACAACTTTAACTTCGGCCACCACTAGGATTGCTTTCATTGGTTCAACAATTCTAGAAATTTCTTGGTGGCAGCTTGCTGATTTGAATTGAATTTGGCTTTGTTGGTTTATTAAGAATGGCGTAAATTGCCCTTGCATTTTTCCTCCTATCTTTACAGGACCAGCTTGAAATGTGAGTGGTTTTATTTAGTATTTTATCTAGCTTGATCAGATGATGGTTCACCTTGTTCTCATTCTTAACTATGACCTTTCTCTCGGATTCATGTTGTGATTGCGATTCTAAGTGGTAAATACCTTTTGGTCTATTGCTGTACCTAGTTGCGTTGGGTACCGTATGTACACATTGTGGCAGTGTGATTATTCTTAATTGCAACGTGTAGCATTGCTGTTACAGAATTGGTTTACCAATGTGCTTCTCTTGTTGTTTGATTTTTGTTGAGATGAATAGACTTTTCCTTGCTTCTCTATAGAAATTGATTATTGATTGGTTGTTTCCATTTAGTCCTCTACTGAGAATGGCATTAGGAATGTGTTTAGTTTGTTTTGCTTAATTTTTATTATGGCTTCTTGGTGACTTTAGGTTCCGGTTGCCTTTTCTTTTACATTGCAACAACCTGATCTGATTTGGGGATTTAAAATCTTTGTGTGGGGTTTAAAGTGTTTCAGTAGGATATTAGAGAGTCTTAGTTTTGAAGGTTTTGTTCAATGGACTAAGTGTTTTGTTTGTTGCTTCCTTAGGGTTAAACCTGATTTTGTCTAGCACTTGAACCAGACCAACCCCACATGCTCAAGTTGACCCATTTTTACTTGGTCTGGTTTAAGATATAACAGGTTTACTAATCCATGTTGGGTTTAACACATGCTTGAACTATTTCTTGTGCTTGATCTGAATGCATGACCCCCTCTCTCCTAGTGTTGTAGGATTTTCTTTAGGGTGACTCCAATGAGTCCATTCTTGCTGGGATTCTCAAATCCTATTCTAATTAGTGTGGGCCCTGCCTAGGCCATGGGCCCACTCAACCATTAGGGTTCGTCGCATAATTGTTTTCCCCCTTCTCAAAGAAAAATACAAAAATTGTGTTGTCTTCATGTATCTAGCGACGGTTGGGATCATGTTGATCTCCAACCTAGCTATCACCCAGTTTTGTCTTTGGCCTTAGGCCAATCATCTCCCATGTTTGGGAATCGGTGTGCGGACCGATCACTTTCAGAATATTAGTTTGCCTTGCTGAGTGCAAGAAGTCGAGGTCCGAGTACCTCTTGAGTTCGCCTTGCCGAGTGCAAGGAAGTCGAGGTCCGAGTACCTCTGAGGTCTGAGTACCTCTTGAGTTTGCCTTGCCGAGTGCAGGGAGTCGAGGTCCGAGTACCTCTTGAGTGTTGCCTTGCCGAGCGCGGGGAGTTGAGGTCCGAGTACCTCTGAGGTCCGAGCACCTCTTCAATAATGCCATGTGGGGTCCAACAGCCCGTTAACTGTTGGGAACTACGTTTGACCTGATTCTCTAAAGAGATACATAGGCAGCGGGAAGTGGAGAACTCTGACTAGTTCACCCTTCGCGCACGGTCACACGTGCTTCCTTTGTCAAGGGAGCACCTCACACACAACCACAACCACAATCACAATCCTGCACGAACTACGTTTGGCCTGATTCCCGCCGCACAGGGATACGTAGGCGGCTTGATCTCGAGCTCGGTCATCCATTATCTGTTGTATTTTTTGTGTTATTCATTCTTTTATTTCATTATTTGTTTATTCATGATTATTTCATTTTCTTTATCTATTCATTTGTTCATTGATCCATTTATTATCTATTGACTTGTATTTTATTTTTTCAAGTTTATGTGGCGGCACCCTAAGTTAGAACAACTTAGAAACTTGGTCTAGGGTTCCCCATTTGTCTGGTTAGGCTAAATTGAACGACCTGAACATACATAAGTTTCAAGAATGTAGGAAAGGATAGGACAGAAGGAGACCGGTCCATTGACCGGGCGAGTTGGGTGCCTAACACCTTCCCAACTCGTAACTTGACACTTACCCTTCTCTGGTAAGACTAGAAGTCAATCCATTGAGCATGAGTCATAGTGTCTCTCCAAGTGAGAGACCATTTATAGGTCCTAGACCTTATCTAGGTGGCGACTCCATATTTTACTCCGTCCATTGGCGTGGATGGATAAAAGTAACCAAGGCGAGAGCCTAATTTTGATTTCGTGGAGGATCATATGAAAATCCATTGTCCTCACAGGTATACAAATAATCGGCCGATTCTAATTCCAAGGAAGAGATAATGACTAAGAGATAACTCCGTAGTAATTTTCCTATTCCTCCACCTTCGATGAGACCATGCAAGTAAAAACCATTCCCTTTAAAATTCAATATTGTCCTAAAGACCGCATGTTGGGATCGAAATTTTGAGGTATCCATATCCTCCTATATTGTCGATGCCTATGTTATGGAGTGAAGAGTTTTGATGTATAACAAAAGGAAAAATCACAAAAAGATAAAATGTAGAAGATTTTTTTGTTAAAATTAAGAAACCAATTACATGATCCGGAATGGATTTCATTTAACCCTGGAATAACTCGGTCCATGCGATTGTGGGGTCAGTATGAGCCCGCGGGATTAGCCAGGCCAAAGGTCTGGATACCTGTCGTTAGCACAAAAAAAAAAATTACATCACAACTAGAGTAATGAGCGATCACTTAACCATAAGACCCGAAAAGATAATTTTACTCAGGGTCTTTTGGGGACACACTCAACCAAAGTATCAGTCACACTCATCATTAAAGTATCACCACTCATCAAGGAGACTCCCATCGGCGCATCCCATCTGCACACCCATGATGCCAAGAATACCAATTATATCTCATCTAAACAATATATATATATATATATATATATATATATATATATATATATATCATACTACCAAATAGTTTGAGAAACATCACCTACCATCCATTGGTTTCTGAAATCATCAATCGCATCCCACTAACTGAAGGAAGAAAGTTTAAATTTTTTCTGTAGATATTTATTCCCTTCGCTCTCTGCCAAACCCTAATTTTGGGGTCACTCTTGACTGCATCCGAATCCTCTCTAATGCGTATGGTCACTGGAGGAGTGGCAATGGCCGCTCGATGAGAGACACGTGCCACTCTTTTCATCCAATGGTCGCAACCAACGAGGGAGGATGGAACTGTTGATGTTCGTGCAATGGGGAATAATTTTTCATCTTCTCTCACGCTTCTCTACTGTCCAGATTGGGGATTGAAGATTGGGGGATACTAGGGGAGAGGTTCTTGGCTGAAGGAGATGCTCAAGGGCAACATTGAATCAGAGCTCAAGTGCTCTCCACTCTTTCTGGTTGATTCATCGCCACAACCTACATCCCGTCTCCCCTGTTCGTATAATCTGTCATCATCAACCTGCATCCCTTACCTGCAACTCATCGATAAGATCGACTTGCAACCCCACACTCTCTTTGCTCGATTGGGCCTCCAACATAGTTGAAAACTCTAGATTGAAATCCCCAGTGACTGAGAAACCCAATTGCACCTGTCCAGCGTGGAACTGCATTTTTTTTTTTATATTTAATATAGCGAGGTTCAAGCTCACGCATCTCCCAGTTGTAGAGTAGAACAAAGCATGGAAGAAATGATGGAAAGTGACATGAATGCGGAGCTTTATCAGTTTTTATAATTGGGCATTTATTGACTTGGAAGCTCTATGCCATTTTTATGGACCCTGATCGTGTTTGTAGCTTTTCTTATTCTCAATATAAGGTTTGTCTTTGCGGTTACTATTCGAACTCCTTTGAATCTAAGGGCCAAAGGAGAAATTACGATTTTTGTATATCTAAGAAAATGGAAGCTTAAACAGAAAAATTCTTATTCTCTCAATGAAAGAGAATTAATCGTCAACCAACGCCATCAGGTGATCTTTAACATTATTTTGCTTGGTTTCTCAAATGTACAAGTTTTTGGGAGTTTCTTCTTATATTAGGATGATGAAACTGATGACCATGATCATGTGATGCCAGGAAGAAAGGCCTTTAGTGCATATGAAGCTTTCTAGTTTTGTTATAATGAAAGAAGAAAGAGACAAAAAGAAAGAGAAGTTTTATTTTTTTCCATGTTGAAAATGTGAGAAGAAAGAGAGAGACAAAGAGAGCGAGAGAAAAAGAGAGAAAGAGAGAGAGGATTACGATTCTAAAAAATTGCATAGAATAGAAGAATCGAAGTCCTCCTTCGCAGCATTCAATGAACAATGATCCTTTCCAATGAACTATCAAAATCTTGAATCGCCCCGCAAGCAAGTGAAACTATCCCTCCATGGTGGCGCAGAAATCAGTGGCGGCGGAGGAGCGTCTCGGAAAGAAAGTCTTGTTTTCTTCTCCTTAGGTTAGATTTATTCTGTATGACACGAATCATAATTTTTCAATGCTTTTTAATTGATTTTGACCTTTAGATGGGAGGGGAACCAGGTATCGCTCATCGAGCGGCCACTCCACTCCTCCAGTGACCGTCCGCATTAGAGAGGATTCGTACGCTGGCGACTGACTACATCCTTTTTTTTTCTTCATGTCAGCACGGGATGTCAGGTATCAGTGACCATCTTTCTGAAACGAGATTACAGAGCGATGACAATTTACAGGCTTGGCTCGATTTGCCATCCATACTACGGTTCTGTTCACCGAATTAGTGAACCAGATTGAGTAACATAAAGCATATGAACCGACCTCGTAAAACCCAGCGGTGAAGGTTTTGTCTGGAGAAGTGAGAAGGTCTGATTCTTCTTCCACAGACAAAGAAGATAACCTACTTCTTCTTTTTTTTCCTTTGATTTTTCTTCTTCGTTTATTGTAATAGTTTGTTTTTCTCTGCTGCTGATGTCTCCCTCCAAAAAGGGTTTGGATACGACATACGACAAGCCTGCAACTAATCCATTTAGATCGGCACAAGCGATGTCGGAATGGAGCTACTAGCTTTCGCAGGAGAATTGCAGAAGGGATTTGTTGTTGATATGAGCATGAGTGGATGCAATTGCATCTATATGACTGAAAGAAAAAAGGAACATGTGGAGGAGAGACAGAGACTGAGAGAGACGGGAGAAAAAGAGGGAGTTAGGGGAGGGAGAGAGGCGCAAGTCAGGAGGAGAGAGAGAAGAGGGTGTCGAGGAGAGGGACAGGGAGGGGCACGAGAAAGGTAAGAGAGAAAGAAGGCCACCGGCAGGCAGTGGCAGAGAGAAAGAGATGGGAGTTGCAGAGGATTTGTGAAAGAAGCTCAAAGGGCCATTTATCCATCACCGTCTCGTTCTTCTTCTTTTATTCTTGATTTTTCTTAAAAATTGGATTTTTATCCTTACAGTAATGGCATTAGTGTCCATCAAAAAATGAATTTAAGTCGATATCAGCATTTAACGGAAATGTCTTTAACAGATTAGGTCTAGGTTAAATATTTTAAAATTTTGGATAATAATTGATAATGTAGAAAACCTGTATATGGTTGATGGTGTTTCTCCAACTATTTGAATAGTACATGATCATTTCCTTGACCGCGTCACTTGAGTGTCCGCATCCTGTCCTCCCAATGGTTCTGGGAGGACAGTGGCAACCTATCCTGGATGGCCGCCACGTGGCTCTCGGTAAATCCGAAACTTACGTCCGAGCCGACACCCAGCTGACAAGCCGAGCTGACAAGCCGAGCCGACAGCGGTTGTCGGCTCAAACGTGGGTCTCGGATTCACCCGAGAACCACGTGGCAGTCATCCGAGATAGGTTGCCGCGTCCTCCCAAAATCACTGGGAGGAGACGATGTGAATCCGTCACTTGATATCTCCATGGCTTTATGCGAAAAGCCTAACCTCGTATATTCTAAAGAGTCATAGTGTTTACATATTCCAAAATAGTCTTCTTCCCTTGATTATCCAATATAATTACGATTACAAGTAGTTATAACTTTAAAAAACCACTCAACCCACTCCCAGAATCACTCCCCGTAAGTAATTAACTCAATAACTACTTTAAGGTAATTATTTCTACTAGCATGCCACTTGTAATGCTGATAAAACGACTACAAGTAGGTAACTCCCTCAACATGTACAACTCTGTACCACATTCCACCGACGTGCCAATAGTCATGCACGTAGCAGAAAGGGGTGTTGGCCACGGCAATCTCCATCAGTGTAGGAGCCATAAACTCAATGGCTAGTCGATTCCGTTTCTGGAGATAATGAAGCTGGTTCCGAGGTTTGTTTTTGGGAATACGTTCATGATGGGTAAGTTCCCAATTTGGATATTGGGGGTGTTCTTGCTTTTGCTCTTCTCTGGGATTGAATTGGCAATGGCTTCCAGGGACACCAAAAACAAAGAGGAGAATCATGTGATGCTGTGTCCTTGACCGGTTCAAGTGCTGCTTTGGGATTCGGCCGCAGGATTGTGTTGTTTTTGCTGCTAAAGCTCTGGGAATTGGGTTGTTCTTCAAGGCTCTACAAGGTTCTGGTGATAGATATTGATACTGGTCTCCATCCTTAGGAGATCCCCCCTTACCGATTGGTTTGGTACTGGGAGGTTGAAGGAAAGAAAACAAAAATTGTGGGTTAATTAATTGATAGAGAAAGCAAGTTAATGGTAATCAAAGCAGTGGGAATCAAAGTTCTACACCTGCTACTAGCCAATAGCCATCATATGGCAAAACTCGGGAAACAGGATCCTATTGTCACAACCCCATATAAGAAAGCGTTTACATGATCTAAATATCTTCCATGTAGGCATCCATTAATGTTCAATTTCTATGGGACATGTTGACCTCATTATCATCCATCAGTTTAGAAAGTTTCAGCTTAAATCATTTCTCCGACCTCGGAATATGAATGTATACAATTGATAAACAATTAAACGTTACTAGCTCAAAGCAAAAGGTAAATATCTTTATCTGATGGGCCATAGTGATAAAGTTGAGGATAAAATATGACTTCCAGCCCTACAGGCCAGCGTAATATACAATTTCAATGCAAAAACAATTTAGGTCCATATTCATTCATTTTCAATAAAATTGCCTCATAGGATATAAATCTAACCTTCTCACAAGGTTGAAAGCAGGTCTCTCACGCTTCAAGACATTCCAAAAGCAAGAAAATTTTCCACTTCAATACAAAGAAACAAAGAAAACAGCATGGCACCCAAAGAGGGGAAAAAAGAAACATTATGATCACTGCCCAAGGCCGTTGAGTAAGGTACAATTACATAAAGGACTGCCTCTGTAGTGGCTGTTGTAGCTTTGCGACTTATCATCAGTGCTGCTTGTTATCCTTCTTGTTAAAGGGGAGCTTTGGAAGCTTCTGAAGCACCTTGGCATCCAAAACTGTATATTGCTTGTTGATTTCTACTATCGCCTTCTCAGCAAAGGTATCCACGTGATCCTCATGCTTCTCATACAGCACTGGAACTGTGTGTAGCAACACAAACACTGCAACCAAGAATAAATTTTTTTTTTTTTTTTTTTGTTAACAAAGCAGAGTTTATCTTGTTTTGTGCACATATACCAACTCATACAACACACACACACATGCATATGCCAGAACAGGGCTCAATCAACCCATTCAAATGACACCTACATCTCTTATACGCTCAATTGGATGACTAATCCTAATCATCAGAAGAGAAGCTGTAGTGTGGGAAATCGAGATATGAACCTTCTAATGAATGACGTTGGGTATTTATGCAATTAACTCACATAACAGAAACACTGTGATACTTCCAAGAAGCCCCACATGCATCACTCTCCAGTCAAGTATCAAGGTTTCAGGGGCTAAAAGCCTTTTATTACATGGATAAGGGTACAAAGTGTTGGAATCAGACACCTGCATGAAGTGTTTATACATGAAAAATCCCAAGAGAGAAAATGTCTAAGGACTAGAAAATTTTTCCATTTTTCTATCATGAGGTTATTTCTACAAAGTGCTAGAAAGATCAACATAATTTGATGTCTGTACACTTACATTTCTCTCACTTATCTTCAATTCAAGCTTTATAGGAACCAACAGAAACAATACGAGAATTAAAAGAGTAGTGACTAACTTGATACTAATGATCCAGGGAACCCTCTTTTGGAATTATTCCAACAAACAAATATCTCCATAACAACCTAGGGACCACTCATTTGAGTCATATTAAACAATATATATGACATTTTAGAAGGATTTCGTCTTGTTGCTATTGTCAAATATCATCCTACAGAATGCTCCATCGTATATGGTAAAATCATGTAAAATGCTATGGTGGGTGGTATAACAGCATAAAAATATAATGGTTTCTACTATACTGCCCCCCCCCCCCCCCCCCCCCAAAAAAAAAAAAAAAAAAAAACCCCAAAAAAAAAAATAATAATAATAATAATAATAATCCACATGAAAAGATAAAAACAAAGAAGGGTCTCAAGTCATTAAAAAAAAAAAAAGAAGCAAATCTAACAGGAACATAGCTGGAAGAGAGGAGAGGTTACAAAGCCCATAAGAAGAGGCAACTCCTGTTACTCCCTTATGATAACTTCAAGAGTATACATGGAACAAAATAGACAACGTTTAAGATAAGGAAGGACCAAACCAAAATGGATCAGTACTTCCTAATTGCACTCATCATCTCAAGGATTTCGAAAGGAACAATTTTGGTGATCACTCCTTCCATTGCTTCTTGGGCTGTTAATTTTTTTCATGTATTTGCCTGGGTCTGGTGCTTTCAAGGGGAGAATTTGATCATTTTCTGTTCTTTATCTCTGAGGTTTTATGTGCTTGTTGCTTAACATCTGCAATTTAGATAAGAGTCCATACAGGTTTTTCTTATGAAAGAAGAGATTTCTTTTTTACTTTGCGACCCCCTCCCCTATCATGCTCCCCAAAAGAAAAAATCCATGGAATAAAAAAACTCACCCAAGTAGAAAAGCGTTAAGAAAGTGAACCAACTGCCAACAATTGAAAGAACCCACAACACTGCAATCACCTGCACATGCCTTTTTGCCTTAGTTGATAAAACAAGAGTCAAGAAATACACTCTTACAAGATTAGAAATATATGCAGTACCTTAAGGAATTTCTTCAGGTCCTTGCCTAGAGCTACTTCCCTGAAGGATGCTAAGGCTCGATTGCCTTCATTCCTCAACAACTGTGCAATAGTTACGAACAGATCTTCTGGTAATATTATCTCAGAGAACTTAGGAGGTGACCTGATTCCCAATAAAAAATAAATAAATAAAAGGAGAGTAAACTATAGTATTGATATTACACTCAGAAAGTGACTAGCAAATTAACTGACAGTCAAACAAGAGTTATCACAAATCACAATTCACGAGGTTGTCAAACTAAATAATCCATCAGAATGATTATATCTCAAATTGACAAATTTGTAATCATTTTTGAGGGCAACCCTTGGTGTGATGGTAAGGTTGTCACATTGCAACCTGGTGGTCATGGGTTCGAAATAAGGAAACAGCCTCTCCACGTTGTGGGGGTAAGGTTGCATACATTCTGCCCTCCCCAAACCCTACAGTAGCGGGAGCCTCGTGCATGGGGACGCCCTTTTTTTTTTTTGGTCTCTCTCTCTCTCTCAAGATAAAAAAAAAGACGCTCTGTTGAGAAAATTTGACTGTTCCACAGAATTCACACCTCAACTTAAACCATATTTACCATTTAGAATTAAGGTAAAATGCAAGAAGTACAAGTTCCTAGTGAATCACTTTCAGAAAGATGAATGGTTAGTTTTTCTCTGTTAATACAACCAAAATCCCCACAATTACAGATACATGAACAAGCCATGCCCACAAAGAAGGAAAATAACCAACAATTGCATATTTCAAAGGTGAAGATGGTCAAGTAAACAACAAAATGTGCCGATGTAAGGGTTGCAATACTGACAACCTGACACAAATGCACCCACTGATTCCATGTTCGGCTTAGGTACATCTGGGTTTGAGTTAATTTTGGATTCCCATGAAATTAACATTAAACAAATTAATGATTTTATGTTGAACCCTCAACAGGGGCTTTGCTATTTCATTTCATTCTTAGTTGTGCTAACTTTAAGACAGCCCCATCAATTAGAAATCCGATATTTTGGGACATGTTCCGCCAATCCCATTGAACCGTTATTTAGGAAGTTCTATTTTCTATTTGGGTTAAGTCATTTTGTGTTGTAGTCATTTTTTATGCATCTTCGGATAAAATTTGGAATGGTCACTACTACATTTTAGGACTTAAAATCATCAACATAAAGAGAATCATTTTACTTGGCTAGTTATGAGGAGCGAAGTGGATTGCTTGACTATGACTTTTTTGCCCATGCTTTTCATCCATGCTGTTCAATTCGACAAGTACAGATATAGGAATTTCACATACTGACATAAGTGTACCAAATTTCTACATTGGCTTCCCCTCCCACTCTGCCTCCGACTCCCACTCTCCTTTCCCCACCCCGTGAATTCTCCCTGGAGCCTAAGTGTTTAAACCCCTACTAGATTCTCTGATTGCAACCAACATTGCTAAGACGCTCACCACTGTTCGCAACTGCTACTATTTCTGCCACGAAATTTCAAAATCAGAACCTTGTAATGATAGAGTGCTCTGACAGAAAAGTTTTGTTTTTGTTTGTGATTCTTGTCCTAATCATGAAATACTCTGTTTCATTGTGTTTTTCCCCAAGAAAGATTAAAGGAGTTGCAATTTTGTATCATAGTTCTTAACCTCAGTCAAAACAGCCAAACAGCCAGTTTTGGCCAAGACATCTTGGTTTCAACCTTGTTCGAGACAAAACCAAGAGTCGAGACTGCTTGTACTGGGTTTTGACAGGTTCCGATAGGTTTCGACAAGTTTCAACTTTCAACACAGGTTTCAACCTAGATTTCAAATTCAGCCTAGAAAAAAGCCCAAGTTTTGACCAGGTTTTGGTCGAAACCTGGGATATCTCGGTTTCAAGGATGGTCAAAACCAGCCTCGAAACTGAGATTAAGAACCTTGCCCTGCGTCTCATATTTAATAATCTTAAAAATCATGCTTGGGCAACATTTTCATTTGGATTGTTTGTAGCAAAAAATTAAGGGAGATTTAGTTTTAAAGAAACCGTCATCTTGAACCTGCCCCTCCACAGGGTTGCAGAGGCTAACGTTAGATAGGGCGGTGGATCAAGACCTGTCATTGATTCATTTGCATCTTCTTCCTCAACATCTCCACAAACTCACTGAAGTGGGTGACACAATAGCTACTCCAAACTCTTGTTATTTGCTCACATTACCAAACACTAGCAATAGCCCTGGGCAGCACCAGCAGTCTCATTATGATGATAATTGTGCTGATATCTTCCAGCCACAGTTATTACGATCAGGCCTCCTAAAAAATCTAGGAAGGAATCGTCATAGCGATCACAACTACCGAAGGGGAGACGCCACTTCCCCCATGGACATATTTCACGCCTCTATAGTTCCTTCTCTCCCCTGAATCACAAGGCTTGGGGTTCGGATCTGGAGCTGTCACCACCATGGATTACCGTGTCGGGGCATATTAGGGCGTATTGGCCAATATGTATCGGTATCACCATATCGTACTGTATAGGGGTATATCGGTCGATATGTATTGGTATCAACCCTGGTCGATACAATACACGCCAATACGTATCTCTATTTTTCAAAATGTCTAGATACTGTACTGTATTACACAATATCGAACCGCGATACAACTCGATACACCATGATATGTAATCAATACGGTCAATACATATTATATGGTTCCATATTTCGTGAGAAATAAAAAATATTGCATCAGTTCATATCGACCAATATCATACAAGTCAATATAGTCCATACACCCTGCTTAAAGTCAATACAACCTTTTTTTTTCCAATTTCTTCTTTGCTGAAAGCCTGACCTGCAAACCGAACTGAGGACTTCTTCCTTGTATCAAATAGTGCATGAAACATAGTGCTTTTATGATTTGAAATTGTTATTTGCATGTTCCCTAAGCATTATCGTGTATATCTTGTCCATATCCTGAAAACGATACAATACGTCTCTTATAATCACCTGACCAATAAACTACCGATACTCGATAGTTTAATCCTTAGTCACCACAGCTGAAGCAGGTTCAGCTTCACTGAAGTCGGGACCGCTCGTAAAGATGGAAGAGAAATCTTCAAAGATGGTTGACAAGAAGCAAAATTCAGAGTGTTAAAGTTCATCAAACTAGAGGCTTTGTTTCCCATTGGAAGAAATTGTTTTGATTATGGGTGCTGAAAAAATCATATTGATTGATATCACTGTTGTCCTATTTTTCGTTCAAGTTTATATAACCGCATACTGAGATTCCTGACTTTGGAAGGAACACATTGGGACCCATTTCCATTTATTCATAGCTTCTCATTGTGTTACCAACTTACCAGTAAACATTTACCAAGTTCTTATAGGCTCAGTTTCCAATTGTCCTTTCCTAAAATAAACAAAATTATTTTCTTGGGAGACTGATGAAAAATCTGGGAAAATATAGTGAAATTCTGAATGAACTCAATGAAGGTTATTCTGGTTGGAAAGGTTACTTCAGTCCTTAAAGCAGCAGATTCCTCAATGTATCCATCACCATCATGATGAGGTATATGAGAGAGACAGTAAAAGAGAGAAGGGGGGAGGGGGGGGGGGGAAGAAATCAGGAATGGAGAGGGAGAAATAGAGGAAAGCAGAGGAATAAGAGAGAGAGAGAGAGAGAGAGAGAGAGAGAGAGAGAGAGAAGGGAAGCAATTGGGAACGGGGAGAGACAACAGATCAACAGAGAGGAAAGGAGACGAAGAGAAATTGAGAACGGGAAGAAGCATGGGATGAGAGAGAGAGAGAGAGAGAGAGAGGGTTTAGGTACACCTCTGCTGTGGCGATAATGAGGGCTGCCACAGAGAGATGAGCGGAGGAGGAAAGGGATTGGATTTTGTACAAGTCCATATAAAGTGAGTTTTTGAGAAGTACCCTTCACTCCCACTCAGCAAAAGAATCGAGGGTAAAGAAAATCATAATGAACCAAACTATTTCACTCTTCATAGTGACAATTAGAAGGACCCAATAAATAATAGCAAAGATCAACAAAATTACTGATATAGTTGGTTAACTGAGGCAGAGTTTAGCATTGCTTATTTATGTTGATTATAATTTATTACCCAAAAAAAAAGCTTTTTAAGAAAAATATCATCTGAGTGCCACATTTTCATATTTTCTTAACCCTTTTTCATAATGTCATTCTAAACAAAGCCGAATAAAAAAAAAATAGAAACATCAACTAAATGAAAAGATTCAACGGGATGAAACTAACCTGTTAACAAATGAAGAAAAATTGGACCAGATGAACAATGTTGCAAGGGCTAGCATAAGAGAATGGCAAACAAAAGTAAGCAGGTGATAGCCCATCCACTCAAAGATTAGCCAAAAGACCGTCACTCCAGCAACTATGCCGGCTGATATCTGCTTGTTTCTCCAAAGTATAACATCAGCAGCTGAACACCAAACAAATTAATAAACATCAGAAAGATCAAGAAAATGCATTCAATAGTTGATAAGGTTAAAAATAGGAACAGCATGACCAAATTTTTACATGAATGGTAGCACCTAACTTCAGGTCTGCTTGAAAAGAGTTTCCCTCAAAAGGGACAGTCAGCACAAGATGATGATTTGTGGAACAGTGAATGCAAGAACTGAAATAACACTATGCCAACAAGACAACATACCCTAATCATCTCACTGAGTCACCAGTGCAATATCAACCCATGAATTTCATAGGTAAGAACCTATCCAAATGGATGCTTACATTTCTACTACTGAGATTGCCTAAAACAGCTCCTTTCCAGACAAGCGATGGCTAAACAGTTCAAACATCTGGATTTGCTGCACAAAACAAGGTGAACAACACTGACTACAACAACCAAAATTGCACCATTGGCAACCATAATCATCAAATAGTCACCAGTTGCCAATTAAATGGCAACCAATAAATTCCGTCTATCCATATATCTATCAACGCCTGTGAATTTGCCAATCATTCTCTAAACATTTTTGCAAAATCGATTTCACCATTAATCTTTCAATATCCATTATCCTTTAACAGTATGCATGTATCTATCTATCAGCCTATGGCTCTATACCCAGGTCATGAACTAGGAATTTTACTAAAAGCTATTAGCTATTTGATCTAAATATTGGTAGTTCTTAAGGATGAGATACTTATCTTTGGCATCTCTATAAATTATTAATACAACTCAACTTACCAAATCTACCACATGAAAAGAACATCACCCAACCCAATACATAAATGACTGAATGAGTACTTGACAAAGGAGGTTGGCAATAAAATCCAGTTAAGGATAAGAAAATTACCAATGGGGTGAAGGGCAGGTTATCCAGAAACAGAAACAAGACATTCTGATCAAGAAAAGTGATTGGTCATGTGGCCTGTAGCACTAAACCCATCCACAGTGAAGCAATCATCAAGGATGTGCTCTATCACTGAGCTGACACCCCACCATGTGTGAGGAAACAACACCGAAAGGGAGAAGAACCAAATATCTCTTGTTCTCTTTGTGATCCCCCTTGCAATGCAAGAAGGACATGGAATTTTCTATACCTAAGTGATGCAGTTAGGAGAACAAGAAGGCTAGCAGCAAATCAGGCTATCAGTTGGGTCAGAGTAGACCAGGAATGGACCAATAGGCCTAATTTTAAGTACCTAATGGGTAATATGGGTCATGGGCAAAGTTTTTTGGGTTTTCTCTTATAAAAGGCCAATTCTTAAACTCAAATATGAGAAATTTGAGTCCTATACGAGTTTAGGTGTTAGTTTCTATTTTTTATTTGCAGTTTTCTAGAGGATTTAGGTTAGATTGGATCCATCTTAAGTTAGCAATTTTGGTTGTTTCTGGCTTGTTCAAGAACTGTTGAATCTGGTTTTAGAAACTCTAGAAGCTCTATAAAGTTTCTATTTTCAGATTCCTTCATTCTTAGGTCCAGAAATTTTAGAGGAGTTTATAATTTATGTTTTTTTTTCTTTTTCTTTTTCTTTTTCTTTTTCTTTTTTTGGGTGGTAAAATTTATGTCCTGTTTTAAGAAATAGAAAGCTGAGGGGTAAATTTATAAATTAGTTGTCTGATATCGTACGTAATGAAATATGGCTTCAGCCGTTTGGTTCTGTGGTGATTAAGAGCTCCATGCTATGGTTATTTAGTAGGAACCTTGCTATGGTGATTTAGTAGGTTCCTTGGTGGTGATTCCCAGGTTGGGCACTCAGTACTGGAGGTAGTTCTAGCCCCACATCAAGTGGTGAATCCTGATCACATCTTTTCTATTTTTTTTCACTGTATTTTTGTATTTCTTTCCCACAGTTGTAGATCAGTTTCGATTCATCTAGATAGCTCGTTCTCTTTCAATCTGGTACTATCCCTATACATATGAACCTGTCGCAAGTTGATCTCCCACTGGCATATGCCAGTTTGGGGTTAGCACTGCATTAATTGATATCAGGGCTACAACCATGCAGGTTTGATTCGACATCACAACAAAACTCGTGGATTAATTTTGTCCAAGGTGAGGAGAGTTGATGCAGTTTAGAAAATACGAAGGCCAGCAGCAAACCAGGCTATAGGTTGGGTTTTCTAATGTAGAAGGCCAATTCTATAAGCTGAAATATTAAGAATTTAAGCCCTATATGAAATTAGGTTTTTTTTTTTTTTTTTTTTTTTTTTTTGGCAGTTCTTCTAGACGATTTAAGCTAGGTTAGATCCATCTTAAGATACAAATTTTTACTGTTTCTGGTTTGTTAAAGAAATATTGAATCTGGTTTTAGAAACTCTAGAAGCTTTAGAAAGTCTCTATTTTTAGATTCCCGGGTTCTCAAGTCTAGGAATTTAGGGGAGTTTCTGATTTATGACTTGTTTTAAGAATATAAAGTTGAGGGGTTACTTACAAGTTAGTGGCATGATATGATATGTAATGGAATAATTTTGAGTAATGAAAAATGGAAGGCTTCAGCCCTTTGGTTGTGATTCAGAGCTCCCTGCTATAGTGATTCCATAGAACCCTGTTGTGGTGATTCAGTAGGTTCCCTGGTGGTGATTCCTGCTAATATTTTTTCCTATTTTATTCCTTGCATTTTTTTCTTCTTTCCCACTGCTGTATATCAGATTCAGTTAATCTAATCAGCTGGTTTTCTTTCAACCTAGTTTGATCCTTATACATGTGATCATGTCGCAAGCTAATCTCCAACCGGCATACATAGGTTCAAGGTTAGCACTGCATTAACTGATATCAGAGATACCGAGGGACTGAAGAGCCATTACTTTGATGGGATGAGTGTTGTATTCTACTTTAGATTGAAAGATGATCATGTGTATCTGAGTCAATATGGGGAGAGTTGATGCAGTTCAAAAAAACAAGAAAGCCAGCAGCAAACCAGGCTATGGGTTGGGTCAGACTAGATCAGGAATGGACCAATAGACTAACTTTGATTAAATCCCCCAGATCACGCTATGATTCCTGATCATATCTTTTCAATTTTTTTTACGTCATTTTTCTCCCTTCTTTCACATAGTTGTGTATCAGTTTCAGTTCATCAAGTTAGATGGTTTATTTCAATCTGATTTTATCCCTATACATGCAATTCTATTGCAAGCTGATCTCCCACTGGCATACACCAGCCTGCGGTTAGCACTGCATTACTAAGTACAACAATGTATGCCACCACTTACTTTTTACTATTCTTACCTTCAATCATACATTTTATCTTTTAATTATACTTGCATATGAGTTATGGTTATCCAAGAATCTACAGTATTATGTACCCACCATTTTAAGCTCAGGCTACTTGACGGTTTCTGCGTCCACTTTCTCCCTTCTCATCCTTTCTCATTTTCCAGTATGCTTTCTGAACACAGGTTCTATCAACCGTAGCAATGCAATGATTCTTGCTCAGATGTTATCCCAATTTTCCTCAAAATATTATCACAGCTATACCAAGACACAAAAGTGGCTGCTGTGTCAGTTTCTGGTTAATATCCAGCTAATACGGGATATATTTAATGTAAAGTTTTCTTAATACACATAGGCACCTAAGTGGGTGCTGTGTCAGTTTCTTGCTGCAAC
Source organism: Protea cynaroides (assembly GCA_028583415.1). Taxonomy (NCBI): domain Eukaryota; kingdom Viridiplantae; phylum Streptophyta; class Magnoliopsida; order Proteales; family Proteaceae; genus Protea; species Protea cynaroides. Next base: position 37,124,656 of record CM053266.1, on the reverse strand, counting down.
TTGAAAAATCCAGCTAATACATGATATATTCAATGTAAGGGTTTTTTTAAGGAAAAAGGGGGATGTGGTGCCAAAAAGTGGGAAAGTCCTTCATTTCTAAATGCAAGCAAGAGAAAGAGTTCCTACAATTGGTATAACAGAAGCAGAGGAATGATTTATCAGTACTCTCAAAATAGTCTAAGTACAATGTGAATGTTGGCCTTGTTCATACTTACATAAAATAAAGGAAAATTTTCATAGACACTCCAACAAGGGTCACTAATATCATCTACGTCCACAAGATTGCAAAAACATCAACCGCACGTCTGCACCCACTTAATTGACGGAAATCACTAAAATTGTTGATATACAATTTTACCCTTTATACTATAAATTAAAAATTTTAAAAATTGTGTTGAATGACTAATTTAACCTTCTAATGAAACTTATATTTTCTCTCTCTCTCTCTCTCCCCTTTTCACCTCCACCCAAGCCCTAACCCCTAACGTTGGAGTCCCCTCTGTGTTGTGTGTCCACAGCGGCATCCCATGCTTGGCTTCTGCAAAATTGGAATTGGAGACTTTCCGCCATTATATTGCGCAAGATGTGCCCTCTCTGCGGAGAAGAAAGAGGGAGAGATTAAAGGTGCAGTGGAGATTTCTTATAACTCTCCACGGAAAGCTGAAAAGAAGGAAGAGAAGTAAGGGATTGAGAAAAGAGAGAAAAATAAATCGGTTAGAGAAAAAGGAGAAGAAATAGAAGAGAAATTAGGGATTGAGAAAAGAGAGAAAAATAAGTCGGCTAGAGAAAAAGGAGAAGAAATAGGAGAGAAATTAGGGATTGAGAAAAGAGAAAAATAAATCGGTTAGAGAAAAAGGAGAAAAATAGGAGATGGGGGGGGGGGGTTGTATGCCGAAAGACAGAAAGGGTGAAGGCCGTCGGCCAGTAAGGGAGGAGAGTCGAATTCAGGGGTTGGGTCAACCATAGAAGACTGTTTTGGCTTATGAAATCCTTCGTGCTTTTTTTTTTTTTTTTGGGTGAAATCCATTGTGCATTGATTTACCTCTAGTTTGATGACATTGAAAATCTTTGGTATGGTGTGTTTCCAAGCCAAAAAAATTTTGGAAGTCTTTGTGATTACTCTTTTGAATGCCATAATGTAGACCATGGATTAAGGCATCATAATTGAAATCAGGGATTCGGTTGATTTGAATTCCTGCTTTGGATCTTGGATCAGGCCTTGTAATTGAATAAAATTGGAATCGATTACCATTTTGCATGTTGGCCAACCTAAAGATTAAAAAAACAATGGTCTGAATCTTCCAGAAGAATTGAGGGTGGAGGAGAGGGAGATGGGGGCCAGGTTCATAGAGGTTGCCGGAGAAGACGGAGGGAGTTCAGGGGAGGGTTATGGTCGTCGTCTTCGTCAAGAAGATGATTCGAGGGTTTTCGATTTTCTTTTCTCTTTTACTGTTACGAAAGGAAAGCCAGATTTGGGGGTAGGATAACAATCAAATAAAAGGTATAATGGTCTTTTAACCCGGCTAAAAGGGTTGTATCGTCTATCAAATTTTTCAATCTAACGGGAATTTTCTGACGGAGTAGACTTCTTTGATTAGCAAAGCAAAATTTTTGGGTAGTAGTTGATGTTTTTACAATCTTGTGGACATAGATAATGTTAGCGATCTTTGTTGGGGTGTATATGAAATTTTTCCTAGAATAAAATAAAAAAAACATAAATACTTTGATCTACGTTTACAAAAGCTACATTACTTTTAACTTAACGGCAGATGGTCTACATAGAACTACATAGAACTACCCCCTCTACTGTAGTGAAACTACATAGAATTACCCTGCGTTTATAAAAGCTACACAGAATACCCCTCTAACAATCCTATCATACAATCTCACCCACACCGTTACTTTTAACTTAACGGCAGATGGTAAAAAAAAAATTTAAGACAAAAATACCCTTACTAAGTGCATTTTTGAAAATGAAAAAGAAAATAAAAAAAATCACAAAAAAAAATATAAAAATGAAATTGAAAAGTTTTGAAGGTAAAAAAGTCTTTTTAGCATCTAAAAATAATAAATCCTTTTTAAAAAAAATTGTCTAAAAGATTTAGACACTTAGTAAGGGTATTTTTGTTTAAAAAAAATTGGACCTTTTGTCATTAAGTTAAAAGTAACGGTGTGGATGAGATTGTATGATAGGATTATTAGAGGGGTATTCTGTGTAGCTTTTGTAAAAGCAGGGTAGTTCTATGTAGTTTCACTACAGTAGAAGGGGTGTTTGTATAATTAACGCATAAAAAATTTAAACTATCTACTGCAAATTGAAAATTACATTTCATAAATTTATTCCCCTTCAGAAACACAAGTTATCAAATGAAATCTCCAATTTACAGAAGAAAACGTAAAGCATCAATTTTAACACCATGTATAACCTTTATACTGGAATATTAAGTTACATAAAAAGGTGGCATAGCAGTATAGATACGATATATTGTTGCCACACAAAGTAAATACCAAAATTAGGAGCGAATAGAAAAGAAGAGCGCAATAAGACAAGATTAAAAGATGATCAGATTAGAAAGTAAAGATTTATTTACACTTTCCGCCACCGAGAACGGTGTGAACAGGTTTTTGTCTGCCGAACAAGCGATTCTTTCGTGACGGCAAGTATTTTTCACTTTCTGAATCCGATGACGAAGAAGAGTCTATGTGATTGTGAATCTTCTCCATCAGAGATTCAGAACCAGCGTCTTCGACAGGGTCGGACATCTTACGCTCTGAAAATAGAGGGTGAGGAGCAGAGAATATTAATGATCAACCATGATACAGAAACGAAAGAACATCAAACAACAAGAAAAAGATCCGAGAAATGCAAACTGCATACATCGACAGACCACTCCTAAAAACGCGTGACCAGCGAAAAGTATTTGAACGTTTCATCGTTCAGAGTGAAAAGCGGGAAAAGAGAGAGAGAGGAAGATATGGAGAGAAAACAATAATGTTCAAGGTTACAGGTTCAAAATTCACAAGAGAAACACATGCAATGAAGCTGGCACTATATCTTGCTTATCTCATATAGATCGATTAGCCAAAGAATGAATCAACGAAAAAATAGATCAAAATGGCTATAGAGGGTTTCTTTGGTTTTTCTTTTATGAAAAAAAAAATTACAAAATAAATGAAACAGAGGAGATATATGATTCATTCAAGACATTTCAAGGAATAAACTTTCGTATAAAAGATCTGTAAGGAATGAACAAATAATAGGCTGAGGATGACCAAAACATTCTTACCCCGCAAATGTGAATGCAACGATGAAAGTTCTTCGTCGTCGTCTTCTTCTCTCTTCCTCTCTGCAATTCTCTGTACCCTTCGACGAAGAGGAAAAAGTTCCAACTTGGGAAACGGAACGAGCGCTAAATATTGAGTTCAATTTCCGTTAAACTCGCAGGGAAGTTAATGTACCCTATGCATGGATTAATCCAACCGAGCATTGACTCTTCACATCATCGCCTCAACATTCGGCCGGCAAATGATGTCTGCCGACCGACTCCACTCCACTCCACACGTTGAGAGAACAGCAAATTCGACTAATTTTTAAAATGTGGGCCATGGAGCGGTGGAGCGCGGGTGGGGATGTTTGCTCTATTGCCCTTCCGCGAAATTCTGCTCTATGCAAATTTGATAATCCCTCATTCCTCCCTCGACCCCTTACTTAAAACTCTTTTCAAACGAATACTTTACAGATATATATCGTATTCAACTGTTTACGTATACGTATTATTATTATATTGATCTTAACAATACTATAAAATACTCCATACTCTATGTCTTGTAATGTAAAACGCATTTAATAAGCGTATCGTACCATATCCATATTTAAACTTGCATCTTCAAAGATGAATGAGTTGATTAACCTCATATCGTTTAATATTTTTATTGCCTTCTACATGTAACCAATGTGGAATTAAATGATGTCACTTCCTCATAATTACTTATAAATTCATTACTTTATTACTCGTTAACGTGTATTTGGATTGTGGGTAGTAACAAATATATATTGTAGGCCACCATAGAGCTCTCTCTCTCTCTCTCTCTCTTTCTCTCTCTCTCTCTCTCTTTCCCATATGAATTCATGTTTGGAGTTCTAAACAAACATAAAACATCAATTAACTACTTAACTCCCTGCTTTATGACTAGACACATCATTAATATCATAAATTTCCATTGATTTAGGTATAATTTTTTAATTTATGGGAATATATTGCCATTTTTTCACTATACCTTATTATATCTGATCCTTTAAAACCAATGTTCAGAATTTCGGCATAAATATTGCAGTTTTTTTGAAAAACGAAACGAAATGCACGTCGGTACCAAAATTACAAGTTTTCGGTCCGAAATTTGGTCGAAATCGGTCAAACCAGTCGAACCATTAAGGGTTTTCTTGACCTATTAAATACTTTATTTCGACGAATCCTTGTCGACTGAAATTGTACAGAGGGCGCCGAAAAAGGTTAGTTTTGATCCTTCAGTCTTCCCTTCTGAACATTGATTCTTTCTCTCATTCTACTTGTTTTCTTCTATTTCCCTTGATTGTAAGCACCATTCAATTCCATTACAGGATGTTTGCATGTATTGTTTCTTCTATTTCCCTGGCCGGCAGATTTTGAAGGTAGTGTGGTGGATGCGGTGGAGCTTTGTTTCCATTTAAAGATTTTGAAGGTTCAGTGGTGGATGCGGTTGAGCTTTGGTACCCTTGGCTGTCGGTTCGGTCTATGTGTCTTAGTGCATTTATTGGAAAAAATAAGTTCGTTGTAATCGCGAGCTCTTTCTTACTTTTGCAAAACCTAATATATGTCCACACATCTCTCAATTTCTCAGGTATGTATCTGTATGTATGTTTCTTCATGTCTTTCTTTTCGGCGTTCTCTAAACCTTTGTTTTTTTTGGGTTTCCTAGGAGCGATTCTTGAAACCCTAGGCCTCAATTCAAAACCAGAGGTCTAAGGTTTTATTTCATAATTTGTGTGCTCTGTTTTATGCGGTTTGAAGGTCTCTGCGATGAGTATGGGTTTCAAACCTATCATGTTTTTTTTTTTTATACCATGTTTCACCGAAATTTCAACTGAAACCACCGAAATTTCGGTTTCTAGCCTGGCCGAAACCAGACACAAAACCGAATTTTCAATCCTTGTTTAAAACCTGTACATCCGTTTTAGTTTTTTTTTTGCCTTTTTTTTTTCTCAATGTTTGACATTTTTTTTTTTAACCATAACGTTATTGTTTTGCTCCATTTAAAACCCGTTCCCTCCTCTCTCTTTTTTTGTCATTCTCGTTTTATCTAACTATGCCCCAGACCGAGTTTTCCTTCAGCTATGTAAACCAAAAATCTCTTCATCTACTAATTTCATGGTCATTGCATGAAACCAGAGTTCAAATGCACAGGAATGGACACAGGATTGGCCGACTTGGATCAAAATTGATCTGGGATTCAATCGTGTCTTCCATGACTTTTGCCTTGCCAATTTAGAATTTAGTCGATTGACACTTGCAAACCTTCCTATTCGATTCGGTTGCTGCACTGGTCGGCTGATTTGATCCGATCTGGTCCGGTCCAATCCGATCCCTCGATCGTTGGACGAAACGCTTGGGCTCATATTGTCATACCGACATTTCGGATCGTCGTACTACACGGGAGTATTTATGACTATCGTTTATGGGTGCACAAACTCTCTCCATCCTCAGTGGCCCAAGTATTTATGAGTATCTCTTCATCCACCAGTTTTGGTGGTTGTTGGTGGGATGAGAATCGTGACATGATCCCCTTGCCTTCGTATTTTGATGTTATACGTTTCATGTATGTACGAAGGAAGTTAAACTGCGTTGCAGACTCTCAAGCAACGATCAAATATTCGTTTGGTAGGATGGTTGGTCTTTTGCTTGTTGAAATAAGGGTTAGGAGGAAGTCTTGAATTAAAGTCTCCTCCTCTCTTGTATCGGTTCTTTCCCACCCTATTATTGTAACTTAGGACTCATAAAAAAAGAAAAAGAAAAAAAAAAAAGCCTCTCAATTGCGACCAAGACAGTTTGGCTTCTATATGATCCGTGGTTGTAATCTCTACGTAGATTACCAACTGTGAGCTTTCCATTGGCCAATGAATAGTCATATTTCTATCTTAAAATAAAAGGTTTTATTACACTGGATGCTAGTGTCTGTCACATTGATGCAAAACCCTCTCCCTATTTATGGATTCACATCGTCTCCTCCCAAAATCATTGGGAGGAGACGATGTGAATACCCCTATTTATGGTATCCTGTAAGACCGTGCTGATGTAATAGATAGGCCTATTCACTTTGTCTGCTTCTTTAACCAATACTGCAGTAACCATTGGGATTCACATCCTCTCCTCCTAGACTAGGAGGACGGTGACACCCCGGTCAGATGGTCGATACATGGCTCTTGGAAGAATCCGAACCACATGGCTGAGTCCACACCGAGCAGATAAGCTAAGTCGAGAGGGGGTGTTGACTCGGTTGTGTGGTTCAGATTTTCTCAAGAGTCATGTGTCGGCCATCCAACGGGATATCCCCATCCTCCCAATGGTCTGGGAAGAGAGGATGCGGATCCTAGCCATTGAAGGAGAAACTGTTACGTAGAGTTGCCGTTCAGCTGTAAATTTTCAAATCAAATGCAAAGTAGTGTTTACCAAAAGCTGATTCTTATCTCATTATGTTTTCAGGTTCGATACTAGAACAGGTTACAAATGACAATCTCACTCCCAAAAATCATGGAATCACAAAAAAAAAAAAAAAATTTTTGATTTCGCCTAGAATAAAGTAATTGAGAGCGCCAGATGATTGTCAAACAGGGCCAAAGAGTCTCTCTTTTAAGTCTTTACCGACGTGATCGTGGAGTCAGATTTTATTGAGGATGAGATACACTCCATTTTTAGGCTGCACAATCATTCTATAAGCTGGGGAGTGGTGATACCTGGGAGAAATGGAGAAAGAGAAGTTGGAAACTATAAGAGAAAGGACAACTTTTAACTCTACCATGGCAAAGTTGCGACCCAAACACAAGCGAGGCCCAACTCCAAAGGGCGCGTATCCTTGGGGAAGCTTGCAAGTATCAGAGATGCTATTGGCAAACCTGGCTGGTTTGAACTCGTTTGCATCAGGTCCCCAAATATCTGGGTTTCGGTGCAATGTAGGAATAAGGGTCCACAGGTGTATACCCTTTGGGATAGCAAGACCTCCGATCTTCGTATCTTCCAATGCCTCCCTCGATACGAACGCTGCAGGTGAGTAGAGCCTCAACGTCTCTTGAATCACCATCTTCATCTGCACCAAGATTTAGTTATTTATTTTCATTAAAGTTAGTACCGATCAGTTGTTGCAGGAAAAACAATTTACGTACGTACGTACGTACCGTTTTCATCTTGGGCAGCATATCAGCATCTGGGAATCGACCTTTGCAAACTTGTGCAATTTCCACACGAACTCGGTCTTGCCACTCAGGATACAATGCCAGTAACATCAAGCACCAGGTTGCAGCTACTGCTGTAGTCTCATGACCAGCAAAGTAGATGTTCTTACAGTTATCAACTATGAATCGATTAGATGAGTCTGAGTCCAGTTGATTGCTCTTGGCACCTTCCAATATCATTTGTAATAGATCATTCTCTATGTTTGAACCATCCATTGATTTTATTTCACGGTCCTTCACTGTCTTCAGTATCAATGATTCTATCTCTCTTTCTAGCCTCCATATCTCTCTATTACTCTTGGTTGGAAGGTTTCTAATCCAAGATCTGTATATATAGCACGTACGTACGTTGGAAATTAGGATTACTCATGCAAATTGTTAGAAAATTTAACCGGAGAGATATGGTAGCTAGTGGCCATATATACCTCAAGTTCGTTGCCTTGAACAGGAAGCCTTGCTCAGACATTGTATGTTGAAGGGTTCTGAGCTTAGAGAAGATCTGTTTGCCCTGCGAATAGCTACTTCCAAAGCAAGCTCTGGAGATGACATCAGCAGAGAAGTTCCTCAAATCGTCATCCACTTTTAACTCGGCAATCCCTCCTTCAGATTCCATTACTCGCTTCTCCCATTTGTTTATAAATTCCAACCCAGATTCCACCATAAGACCCACCATGCCCTACCCACATTTACACCATAATCAACTAATACATGAAGATCAAATTTAACTTGGAGTATTGTAATAATATAGATAGATACCATGCCCTACCCACAATTATACAATAATCAACTAATTCATGAAGATCAAATTTAAATTGGAGTATTGTAATAATATAGATAGATAGGTACTACCTTAACCTTGTCCATGGAGAACTCGGGTGCAATGATTTTCCTCTGGTGGGCCCAAACATGACCATTGGACCTTAGAATGCCATTACCCAGCATAGGCCCAAGTTGCTTACCTACGTATAACGGCTTGCCTAAATCCCAATAGGAAGACTGGCTTATCTCCTTCACCAGATCAGGGTGATTCACATACAAGTGTTGCCTGCTTCCGGTTGAATACATGTATATTGGACCTGTACCCACAAACCAAGGGTGACCCGAAAGAAATAAAGAATGGCAAGGAAAGAGCTCATGGGCTATGTCAATACATTTATTTCAAGAGAGATGGGCCATGCCACTTTATGCATGAGTTTTTTCTTTGGTTCCGTTTGGTTACAAGGAAAAATAAATGAAATCAATTTAAAAAAAAAATAAAAACTTCTATAATTATGATTGTGTAGCTCTACCTTAAACTCTTTCTTTCCCTTCTACCAAAAAAAAAAAAAAAAAAAAAAACTCTTTCTTTCCCTTCCCTAGCAACTACTAGACTGAGCCAAAAGTCACAGGTCAATGATCAATCATTGACCTGTGAGACGCCAGTTTCATTTCCAACAAGAACATGATATATCTGCATCGAAACCCATAAACTAGAAAGGGATTCATCCCACTAGTTGATTGGCTATGTACATCGCATATATATGTGGCTTTAACAATTTTTAATCCACACCAAGTGTACACTTGTACTTTGACTTAAACTCCCCATCCGAGAGAGAGAGATGTAGAACTTCATGAGTGATAATATAACTAGTAAGTAGCACAGTGGACAATGGTGTTCTCCACTAGCTAAATTGAGCAAATTTAAAACAACCACACGTGAAAACTGAAAACCTAACTTAGCACTCCTAATTAAAGTAAAGGCACCATTGAAGGCCGAAATTGATTGAGTCTCAGCAGCGGGGGGACCTATGCACAAAGCCACAATAGTATTATGACACGTACAAAGCGGAAACTACCCCCAGTGGTTACCTTAATATTGTAGAATGGGTAGGTCAACAGTCACCAATTCAGACAATGACGTAGCAAAAATTGCGTTTGGGTTGGGTTAATGGAACTTTAACATACGTAAATAGATGTGGTCCACGTGGAGACATGTTATACAAATGGCAAGCTAGGTTGGCTTTGATAGTGATGTCATAAAGACTGAGAGACATATAGAGAGTGTGTACGTACAGTTAGTTGGTGCATGGAATCTTGAATCCTTCAACTCCTAATGGCATTCTACATTTATACGGGGCGGCAAATGGCATTAATTGGTCCTTCCTAAGATCGACCTAATGCATATAATAAGGTTATTCCCTAATAAATATTATGGACCACGCTAAGACCTATCGGAACATGCTGACTCCCTCAACTTTCCACTAAGAAACCAACTTCATGGGGAACCTTAATCTCGGACGACATTTCTTCAGGTTGCACAGCGGACTAATTAGATTTGTGTTATCACAGATCTAATTAAAATATTAAGGGAATTCTCTTCTCTCCCATGCATCTTGTTAGCCGAATTGGGGATATCATTTCTCGCATCCTTATTAGTGTGGTGTGGGAGATCCCTCCACAATGGGGTTGTGGGAAACCCTCTCAATACCTAATATTAAATATGCTCACAATGTCGTGATCCTAATAAAGGCATAATCGGTATCAGTATTAGTATTAGTAGCTCCGATACCAATTACATGGACATTGGGATTGGCAAAGGAACCTTATGGATCCCCTTAATACCTTTTTTTTTTTTTTTCAATATTTTCATGGCCAATGTCAACCATCCAACAGGCATGGTTGCCGCATGTCTATCGTCTACAGTTAAAAATAATAAAACAGTATTTTTATTTTTTAGACAATAAAAAAAAATGACCAATCCTAGCTTCGACTGATCCAGATAGATATCGATATAGACTATGGTCAATACCGATGGTTTTTATACATTACACATGCATGATCTAGGGGTATCGACCATATATGGTATTTAGGTATCCTGATCGGAATGACCATATTGGTATCAAGAGTGGTTGATACTGATACGGATACTTGGTCTGTAAGGGGCGAATATTTGATTTAGATTTTCAGATTCATTAGCAAAAGATATATGTCAACGACGATACGTATCCAATTCTGTCTTGATTTCTAGAGTGATAGAATATTGACCATTTTTTCAAGAGGGGACAGTTTTGGGATTACATTCTCCCTCACTATCCCGTCTGCTGGATGAAAGTAGGAATGCGTACATACACATGCATTTTCATGAAAACTTTTGTCTAAAAATAAAAAAAGGCAAAGGGTTTCATATATAATGATGTATGTATGGACATCATCGTACTTTCAACCGTGAGAAAGATAGAAGAAGAAGGAAGGGATGTAGTTTGAAAACTATCCTTTCCTTTTGAATGGAAAGACCGACCGTGCACATGCACAGACCACAGACCACAGACCACAGATCATGTATAAAAACCGTCCGCTAAAGTAAAAAATTAAACGTCGTTAAATTTGCCAATAATGTGACATAATAGCTTATTTTATTGAGTAGTATAATAATGTAAATGATTGTCATGCGTTGTCATCATAGTCATCAGGCATTTATTATTGAAAGTCCTGCAACAATAATATTTGATAATTATATGCTAAGATCTCATTATCCTAGTAGTCTCTTAGCTTAGCTAGGTCTTTAGTTATGGAGATCTCTGTTTTCCCACTACCAGCAGGAACAAGTTTAAACTGGCATCCAAGTATGAGATGAAGAATTAATAAGAAAAAAGCAAGTGAATGTCCGTACCGTATTGTTTTCTCCAATGTTCAAAATATGGGAAGAGAGTCGATGTGTAGTCATGAGCAGCGATATCTCCAAGGTCGCTAAACTCCATCGAAATGGAATTAGATGCCACGGATGATTGGATCTTCTTCATCTCAGGGACATTTCCCGACAGAAAACAAGGTGGAGGTCCTCTGATTCCTTGCTTTCTCAGCTTCTCTCGAACCCTTTCTGGTTTTACCCAACCAATGATGTACAGATATCCAAACAAACTACAAATAATCATCACACACAAGCTCCATAAAACCTTCACCAACAACAATTCCATTCTTTCAATCCCTCTTCAATTCGCCCCAACTGATCTCCCTGTTTTCCTTTTCCCTCTTTTTTTTTCTTTTTTTTTCTTTTTTTGCAGGAAGAAGATGTACAGTAGTACTCACACTGTTACAAAAGACTGCTCTCTTTCTCTCTCTAGCTCACACATACAAATGCTCAGAAGAACCAGTCCCTAACCCAAGCTTCTGCTTCCACGTTTCCACTTGTAGTTGTATTTATATAGCTGAGGAGTCGAGTCCCGAGGCACCTCCACACACTTGTACAGTCACCACATATCTAGAAAGTGAGCTCTCTAACGATTAAAGCTGTAGAGTGAAGAGAACCCTTTTTGTCTCTTTTGTCAATCCTATTTAAAACACCCTTTTATACTTCTCCCACTGTATATGTACAGAACCCACCTTGGTAGCGATGCAGTTCGCAGAGACATCCTGGCTGCTTATGCGGGAGTTTGCAGAGCATCTCGCAAACACACAGATTATTAAAAGGCGGAGTTTCAGAGTTTTGATTTGACATCGGTCGTTATATTTTTGGATTTCTTTTGGGTTTTGCCAGGATGCATTTACGTGAAGAATAACTACTCCTCACGTACGGTATTTGGATGCCACGTGTCCTATACCTACAAATGATGAATAACTATTTCTTGGGGAAATTTTTGAACTTATCCTTAAAAAAAAAAAAATCTATTCCTCTATCTCAAAATGAGTCTAGAAAATGGAAATCAAATCAGCCCAATTTGATTTAGGGCAAAAGAAATATTATTGGACCAGTCGACTGATTCAGTTGATAAGGCTAAAATCAAACTGGACCAATAAATGTAAATTAAAATTAAATTAACTGGACCAATAAGAGTCTATTAAATTAATATTTTATTAAATATATTTATAAGAAACTAATATTGAAAACAAAGCAACCTGAATAATAGACCGATAAAGCCCATTAAACCAACTTGTTGATATATATATATATAGTTTATCAAAACCAAAAAATCAAACCCATAGTGGACTGCTAGGAGCCCAATAAATTAATCGAAACTAGATGGAAGCTGGGTGTATAGAACCAAAACCAAACCGGCCCATTCACACCCCTACCTCTCGGTTATGTGTGATCTTCTTTTTCCTCTTTTTTTTTTTTAATCCAACAATTCTCCCCATCATTGGAATTCTTGTCAGACACCGATCGAGATGGAAATTTCAAATTAGAAAATTCCTCATGATGAAACTACTCCTTCCTCCGTTCAATCAATCTCTCTCTGTCTTTTTGTGTTTATTCGCAAACTGAACATGCTAGAAATAATAATCCAAATTACAAATGCAAAAGGGGATAACAGAGTTAAATCTTAATTGTAGTTGACATCGCCAACTGTATGCATCAAGAACATGCAATAAAGACTAGAACTTATGGAATTTGTGGGATGAGTTATGCCGGGTCACTTGACCCTTTCCACCCCTATGGTGCAATCATCTCGTTCCATATTATATTGGTGCCTTCATCTAAATTTCATATTTCTTGTGATACTAATTCATCACTAAATATCTTCAAATATTTTCAATTTAAGCATCTTATGCACATGGGATGAATAATCTCAACTTTTAACTTACTTACCTACAAAAAAAAAGGAAAAAACATGTAACATTTATCACAAATATTGGATGACATTTTATTACTCAATGGCACAATCACAGGCATAGCATTCATGTAAGAAACAGTAAATTAAGTCAAGCTAATCCCCTCACTTAGATGGTGAGCTACAGTAGTACTCCATTGCATACAGAGTGTTTTCCCTTTATCACTTGGATATGGACGATATCATCAAGGTGGAGCAGTTAAATATGGACGATAATATCTAGAGAGATCCATGTGAGATTATTATTGTGATACCTTGATTCCCACGTAGATTTACCGATTAGGTTAGTTATGCATGGGTTAGTATCGATTGTCTTTGGATTTATGTCCAACCATTCTAAGTATCATTGCTGACCTTGGGTTTCTAGTAGGATTAATGGTGGGTTATTGAGTCATTGGTTTAGAACATTCTGTTACTGTCAAACTTGTGTGGGTGATGATCGTCAGGAGGCAGGAATGCCCTCGCACACATAGCCCAAACTGAATTTGAGATCCTCTCTGGGATCCGTTATTGTTAGAGTTTGTGCCGGTGATGGTTGTTCGTAGGCAGAATGCCCCTGTACTCTTAGCCAATACAACACCTGAGATCAATGTATAAATACTGACATAAGTACCCTTCTGGTATGGTGCGGGCGATAGGGTGCAAGCGATCGTTTATGTGCCCGAATTATCACAGTGATGTTTAAAATTTGATTTCCCCCTATCATATGGTTTTGGCTTCTTTCGTATGGTCTCTCATAACCTGTTCTATAGTTTGGCATCATTGGTGATTCATTCCCACAGTGGGTTTTGAATTCCAATCATAGTCTTTCTATTACATACTATCATTATTATAAGTTCAATTCAAATCTAGGCAGCATTCCCAGATTTGCTCTTTCTGCCATTAGTGGTTGATGGAGACATCGTCTCCCTACTTTCAAAGGATAGATTTTGTCACACCCCCAATTCTGGTCTAACCATGATAATGTGATGAATTGCCAATAAACCAACGGTTCACCCAGGATCTCGCATAGGTCGTGCCTACCATATCAAACCACACACACATTCCACATTAATAATCAGAGATAATAAACAAATAAGCGAAAGTCTTACAGATATTGAATGAGAATCTAACAGTGATAAATAAGTATTTAATCCAATTATCCCCAAATCACAAGACATAAAAATAAATAATCAATTACATATCCGATGTTCAAATTATAATTAAACTTAAGCAAAAACACATTGGTTACACTCGCATGATGAATCATGCGCATCTTCTTCAGCTTCTACATCCATAGCAGCAACGTGTCCATACGTCGACGCATTCATATATTCTTCAACAGTAGGACCTGCATCAAATATTCGACGTCGAAAGTGTGAGCACACATCACAACTCAGTGAGTAAACAAAACAATGCAACAAACATATGCATGCATTCAATTCAGTTCTTTGGTTTGGTTTATAAGTTTGCAATGTGCAATTGAAAGGTTTAGTGGTCGCCGTACCTCTATACATGAGTGTGTGAATCCGCCCAATAGATCAAACACCATTGCGGTCCTACATGCACCAACCATGGAATAGAGATAGAGTCAAAGTGTTCGGATCAAACACCGCCAACACTTCCCCTGATGCCATACCCATACCAACACATAAGCCCCTGGGTTCGCAACTAACCAATCCTAATGCCAAATAGTGTATCCAAGGCCTCACCCCAGCATCCTTCAATACGTAAATAGAGATAGAGCTAAGGCCCCCCAGCAGAGTCAGAGAGCACACGGTCTGAGACCACCTCCCCTGATGCCCTACGACGTAATAGTTCTGCTAAGGTAATGGCGATACGACGATGTCAGTGGGCAAGACTTGAGTAGAGATAGAGCTAGAGTCTGGTGACGAGGTCAAAGACCACCATGCTACGTCCTCCCCCTGATGCTCGACTCGCATCCAACACACCAACCACACACATACATTCACATGCATATTCCTAGCATCATCATCATCATCATGTTATAAATAGACGGAATTAAATATGCATGAACAGTAATAACAGAAATATTGGATGACATGTGAGATGCACATTACAAACATATAAGCATATAATCAATTATGTCATTGGACTCAATAAAAATAAACAGTTTGTTATTATCCAATTAGTTTAGGTCTTGTTCCCTCACCTGTTAGCAATACTCGATGTCCTTCAAAGCCTTGAAACTCTCTTTGAATTGATTTAACAACCTAAAAGTTATATGAATTTAAGTTAGGGTTCATATGTGACATGTTACAGTAGTCTAAAATCGAAATAGAACATTGATAGGTGTCTGATTGGTCCTATAGTCTCATTTTGTATCGACCTTACCGTCTACGGTCAATACCCTAAGGTCGCATATGGTGCGATCGTAGCTGTGACAATATGATTTCTGAAATCTTCCCGAATGCCTATGGTCGATCCTCTGGTCAAACTGGTCATGCTATGGTCGACCGTAGCTGTAACCTTGAGATTTCTAGCCACAGTCTACATGAAATTCGAGTTCTTCCTGGGTCAATTCTTATGTTCTTCAATGGGGTTTATTCTAAGGTCATCCTATGACCATTATTTATCAACCTTAATCATCAAATTCACTCCTTATGGTTCTCCTTGGGATTTTCTCAAGGAAATCACATAGATGTTAATAGGTTGATATTGCCTATCCTCCATAGAAGTCTTGTTCCTTAGAGTTTACATCTCCAGATATTCGTTTCATACATTTGCCTGTGATAGAGAGCCAATATCTTCTCAGCAAACTCTTCTCTTTAGCTTTTTCATCTTCTCCTTAACTTCCTTCTCTTTCTTTATGGTTTACTAATGTTCTAAAAGAGTGAAAAATGACTGAGGGACGTACTTTATATAGAGAAAAACTCTCCATATAGAGTCCTCTTTCAATTAGGAAAGCAATCCCTTAGTTTAGAAAAGTTTCCAAAACTCAGAGTCTGATCTGGGTTCTCATGGTCGATCATACGGTTGCATAAACTGTCGACTGTAGGGTCGAAATCATCGATCGTGGGGTTCTGGATTTGATATTTTTGGTTCCCTTCCTTATGGTCAACCATACCTACCCAGGCATGCGACCTTAGGTATGTTTTTAGTGTTTTTAACTCGATTTTCATACCTGATTTGTGATCTATCTTCACACGCTCGGTCCACTTGGTCAAAGAATGATGGGAAGACCTGGCACGACACGGTTAGACCAAGTTCTAAAGTGCGGGTCTTATAGGTTTGATCCTTGTTAGTCTCTCTAAGTCAAGAACCATAAAGAAAGGGTTTATCGAGATTACCTTTTAGTTGTTCTTCCTTGTTTTGGCTTAGGCTACCTTGGAAGAACTCCTCCCAGTATGCTCACATTCTTCTTCCTTGAGACCTTACCTCTGTTCTCCCTTTACAAAAAATGTGCATCATAACTGAAGGAGTGTAAGACCCTTACGCTACGAACCCGGTCTAACCTTACGTTCTCGTATGGTAACCGGTCTTCCTATCATAATCGGCCCAAGTGAACCAATTGTATGAAGAAACTACAAGATGAGGTAAGCCACAAGTGAGGTACGTTCCTTAGCCTCTCATGTCGTGACCGGTCTTCCATTACATGGAGGTTTACCTCTATAAAAGGGACGTTCATTAGCCTCTCTCACTCTTTTAGAACCCAAATTGAAACTCTAAACCTAAGAGACAAAGAGAGAGAGGAAGAGAAGGAGAAGGAGATTGGAGAAGAAGGCTGAGAGATGGAGTCCTACAGACTCTCTGCAACAAGTGAGGTATGGACCTTGTCTCTGTAGCCATATAACACTAAGAGTAAGAGTTCTAATGTAAAATTGAGATACCAAACCCAAAGTAAGGATTCAAGTATGGGATTTTCTGAGTAGATCTCAAAAAGGGATCCTGGAGAATGGGTTAGAGTATTAATGTAGTAAACTAAGAATATTGATCTTAGAATGATCATTAGGGAGGACCCCATTGATGATCCAAGAGGAGGAATCCATATTGAAAGTAAGAAATTATATTAAACTTGTATGGTCGCAGCTATGGTCGACTATGGGATGAGAAAAGAGTCGACCACAGCCATTCGGGAAGAATTCAAGAAACATACGGTCGCAGGTACGGTCGCATGTAATGTGACCATAGGGTATCGACCGTATGTCCTACGGTGGCATATATTGAGACCATAGGATCGACCATAGGATAACAACAAGTATATTTTGAGATGAAACATGGTTTTCGACTACTGTAACTTGGTAAACTTAAACCCTAACTTAAATACATTAATTGTTTAGGTTCTCAGTAGATTCAAAGTGACTTCCAAAGCTCGGGAGAGGAACAAACATCAATCAAAGGTGAGGGAACAAGACCTAAACTAATTGGATAATAACAAACTGTTTTATTTTATTTTGTCCAATGCAACGAATGCTTCTATACTTGTATGCTTGTAATGTGCATCTCACATGTCATCCAATATTACTGTTATTACTGTTATTACTACTTATGCATATTTATTTTTGTATATTATAACATTATGATGATGATGATGCTAGGAATAGATATGTGACTGTGTGTGTGTGGTTAGTGTGCTTGATGCTAGTGGGGTATCAGAGGGAGGACGTGGCATGGTGGTCTCTGACCTGGTCACAAGACTCTAGCTCTATCTCTACTCAAGTCTTACCCACTGACATCGTCGTATCGCCATTATCTTAGCAAAACTATTACGTTATAGGGCATCAAGGGAGGTGGTATCGGACCGTGTGGTCTCTGACTCTGTCGGGGTGCCTTAGCTCTATAGACGTATTAAGGGATGCTGGGGTGAGGCATTTGATACACTAGATGACATTTAGGATTGGTTAGTTGCGAGCCCAGTTTACAAGCCCTAGACAATAAGGGCTTACGTGCTGGTATGGGTAGGGCATCAAGGGAAGTGTTGGCGGTGTTCGATCCAGACACTTTAGTTTATCTCTATTCCGTGGAGGGTGCATGTGGGATGGCAATGGTGTTTGATCAATTGGGCGGATTCATACACTCGTATATAGAGGTGCGGTGGTGGCCAATCCTTTTTATAGCATATTACAAACTTAAAAATCAGACCAAATATATGAATTGAATGCATGCATATGTTTGTTGCATTGTTTTGTTCACTCACTGAGCCATAATGTGTGCTCACCCTTTCGACATAGAATATTTTTAGTTGATGATGCAGGTCCTACAATAGAAGATTATATGAATGCTCTAATGTACGGGCATGTTGCGACGATGGATGCAGAAGCTATGATGGAGCCGCATGATTCGTCGTGCGAGTGCAACCTATGCGTCTTTGATTAGATTATTTGTTGGATTATTTAGAAGATGTAATTGATTAATTTATTTTATTTTATGTCTTAGTCTTTTGGAGATAATTGGATATTTTATTTATGATATCACTGTTAGATACCCAGTTCATTAATATTAAAAACTTCTGCTATTGTTTATTTACTCTGATTATGGTTGTGGATGTATATGGTTTAAGCAAAGGGACACGGCCTATTCGAGATCCTGGTTGATCTGTTAGATCATAAACGGTTCATCACACCATTTCGGTTGGTGCAGAATTGGGGTGTGACAACTTGGTATCAGAGCTTTCGGGCTCTGTCTATTAAACTTGTATACTTCCACAAGAGTTCGTGAACTGAGTGATGATAAAATTTAAAAGCTTTAATAAGAACACACTATAAGCACATGTATTGTATGAGACAAAATTAAGAAAGAGAATAATGCACTATTAAGATGAGAAACAAGTTTCATATACACATCGAATAAAAACTATATTATATATCCAAATCAGAGTATGGTCCACAATCCAGACAGTTACTCTCTAGTATAAGGAAAAAGTATACACTCTAGTTAGCCAGGCTACGTGAGATTGATGGGGTTGCTGCGTGAGATTAGGGAGGCCCAGCGCGCGTCTGATCAGCGGATGACCGATCTGGCAACTAGTCTCCAGGTGACCTAGACTCAGGTAGTCTGGCTAACTAAAGTGTATGCAAAGGACCAGCTGAGTGAGAAGGAACCCGAGAAGGGCCAGCTCCAGTGGAATGCAATGGTGATGGAGGAGGTATGGCGTCCACATCCATGTACATACGATCATCATCCTCAGCATCACCCCCATGGACTCCTACTGCTGCTGTCGCCTCAGCGTCTGCTATCTCGACCCAAGTGCGGGGACGCACCATAGCGTTCCTCTCATCGTCACTGACTTGCGCATCTCGCATCCTCATCTTGTAGATGGCCTCCCAGTCAAGGTCAAACGAGAAGATATCCTCACGAATCCTCTCGTCCACTAAGTCGACATACAGGCGAGTGAGCAGGGTAGTGATCAAACGCCCATAGGGCAGGTTGCCTATTTGACCAGGCATCGCAGCACGGTGCATCGTCCTGATAATAATGTATGGAAGACAGACGGGCTGCCTAGTGTAGATGCAGTACAAGAGATACTGATTCAACTGGGAAATCATCTCATAATGCCTACTCTACGGAATCAGGTTCGGTGTCTTGTATTCTATGGGTCCACGTGATTACTGGGATTGTACTTGTATTATGGTTTAGGTCTACTATATGTACTAGGATAAATCAGTAATTATGTGGGGATTAGAGTTTTTAAGTTTGTCTATATATTGTCTCTATGTGGGAAAATTTAGGTAGGGATTGACAGATGAGATAAGCCTGTCAAGTGGAGAATTTGTAGACTGTTATTAGGAATGAAGAAATCTCTCTTTCTCATGTGTAGACGTAGGCATCCCACGGTGGAGTGTTGAACCATGTTAATTCTTCGTGTGTTTTTTCTTCTTGGTTGCGCTCTCCGAATCCTAACATCATCTTATACCATATGTTGTCGTAGTATGTGTTTTGGCTATGCTTATGGGTGTTGTTGCATCAAGTATGGCAAGAGGAAGTGCGATGAGGAGCAACATGGTGAAAGCAAGGGAGTTGTAGACCTAGTTAGTGGTTATCCAAATAATTGTGTGGCTTAAATCGACAAGGCCAACCTTGGAAGAGTTGCAATAGTCTGTCAAAATGCTACAACAGGAAATAAAAAGGCTTAATTTGTGGGAGGGGATAAAGGGTGAAGCAAGGAGGGAGGAAGGGAGGGTGTGGAGAGAGAGAGCGAGAGAGAGAGAGAGAGAGAGATTAAATCCATGTAATTTTCTTCTTTTCATTTCAGCTATTGACAATGGGTCCATTGATTTTGGACTTGGGTTTCCTACAACCGCAATAGGCCCTTGAAAGCGCATCTACACTTGCACCAATGCAATCCAACGGCCCAGATGGGGTTGCAAGGGCTGCAAATGATCCAAGCCCCGCTGATTTTTTGCTTGGGTTTTAGTTCAGGATCCCTGCGCTTATCTTCTCCAACTTACAACCAATGCTGTACTCCACCACTACCAATTCTAGGGCCTCCAAACCCAATCTCTCCCAGAAGCCGAGAAACTTGTCAATGTCTACTCTACCAACTTTATCATTGTTCGCAATACCTCCAAGGACTGTAGAATCGTTGAGGCATTCTGATGGGTCGAATCATCCAAACGAAAATGGGAGGTGAACAGTAGATTCCCATATGGATTTTTTTAGTTTTTTTTTCTCTTCAAACCTATGAATTTTTTGAAGTCCACAAAAAAAATTAGTGAATTAGAGACAAAAGGGTTGAATTGAGCTGTAAATGGCTAGCTAATTATAAAATTGAGAGAGAAGGGTCATTAGTTGTTTATCTTTTTCTATTTACATCATTAGCCGAAAGGATTTGAGTGTAAGTAAAAGGGATGTTCGAGTAATATATCATTTTTATAATAAGGATGTTGCAATGTTATCTATAAGGCTATGTTTGGATGTCAAGAAAATAAAAAAATTTAGGGAAAAATATTGTTTCTTCCCCTGTTGTATGCCTAAAGGACAAATGCCTTGTGGAAAATGCAAATGCCTCCCCTAGAAGTACTATTAAAATACAAGTAGACCCGCACCGTTGGGTATATTCCATTAGATATTGATGGTGAGAGGCCAATTTTTTTAATGACCAAATTAACCTTTTTGCAATTAGATTGGCAAAGGTTTTCTGATATCTCCTCTGCGACCTCCGTCCCATCATCTTGAATCTTATTATCTGAGCTACCTTGAGCTAGAGTAAAGAACGAACACCTAGCATTTTTACTATCTTGCTGTTAGCGTGCTTCGAAGATGTTGCAGATGAGTTGTTTACGAGAGGGTATGATGCTTTTGCCCTAAACCTGGAAAACAAAAAGAGAGAAAAACAATAAGCATATTTGATCCAACCAGAAAATGGATCAATGCTGAACAATTTAACTCAAAACAAATCACCAACTTGTCTTTTCTTTTCTCTAAGAACCGGTGGAGGGAAGCTTGTTAGATATTATTATGATTGGGGTTTTAATCAAACCCATTACAATCCATTCAGTTACCCTATAATATAATGGATATGCTACAAACAATTAACATAAAGACATACCTGTCTGTGAAAGCTGACTTCCTCTACGCTCCAAGCTTTGATCAAAATCCTTCATTTCCAGTCATCCATAACCTCCAGAGGATATTCTGATGTCTCTAATGGGTGCATAGATATTTGACTAACTGTGATTGTGGGGACTCTAACCCAGTATTTATAGAATACTGTTGTAACTCTAATACCCTTCCCACAATAGAATTAGGGTTACCAAACCTATTTCATATACTATGTGACGAACCAAACCAAACTAGTTCTACTGTGTTGATTAGACTCCTACTGAATAATTGGTTTAGGTAATTAATTAAGCCCACATAAATCTAATAATCTCCCACTTGGACTACAATAATTACAAAACCACCATTAATTAGTGTGGTCATAGAATCCAATACACTAAATCATCACAAACTTTAAAACTTCCATCAAACCTACCAATGTGAGCAACAGTGGATAAAATCCTCTCCTTAGTTAATTATTTGATACATGTGTAGCTTTATTTAATTGTTTACACTCTGCCATATGGATCACATCATGTCTTGTATCATTGGTTTAAACCTATAGGACTGCTTAAACCCTTTAGAAAATCTATTAGTCCTCATACTTTGTTGTCCATAAATAACAATTCACTATTAATCAAATCCCAAGATTATTCAACAATATTTAGGTTATTATTTTAAATAAATAGAGTTAAACTCATTCAAGTTCCATTTTTCTTTCACATTACCGTTATTGATCAAAACTGGTATTTAGAGAGCTAAGCCATTAAACTATATTTTCATCCATTTCTATAAATATTAAAATTTTTCTTTAGATATCTCTCAAACAATCCCTTTACAATAAATTCCATTTGAATGCTACTACAAAAGACATCATGGAAAGAACACCATAGTGGCAGATAACATTTCTTAAAAGAATACATTTAGACCAAATAATCTTTTCATATCATTTCTTTGTGAATTAACAATCATGATAACAGATCAAAATAATGCAACTAAAACAATGAGATATACATGATTAATTCACATAAAGAAAAACACATACAGTTTAAACATATGCAGGCAAATCATCTATGTGAGAGTGAATCGAACTACACACATATTGTAATACCCGTATCGAACTAACAGGTCTTACCACATTGTACCAGGTCTACCTATCATGGTCGAGCCAAATGGACCAAGTGCGTGTAGGAAATAACGAGACTAGGTATTAAACTGACCCAAAAATAGTAAAATAGGGGGTAGGGTCGCATACCCAAATAGGCAGGGTCAGACCCACCTCATTGGGGAGTCAAACCCCTGAATTTTAGACCTAGGGTCGGACAATTTAGACCCTAGGGTCGACGGGATCTCCGACCCCCCATCGACCCCCTCATCACCGACAGAAACCGTAAATAGGAAACTTTTCAAATTTCAAGGGGATTTTTTTCTAATCTCAATGAGACTTATTTTTGAAGGTTTTCCTCTATAGGACGTCCCTTAGCCTCTTTTACTCCCTTTGAAACCCTAATTGAAAGAGAAGAGAAGGAGAAGATAAGGAAAGTTAGAGAAGAAAACTAAAGAGAAGAATTCAGAGAAACCTCTGAATCTCAGCAAACCTAAGGTATGGGTATGCTTCCATCAATAATTTAAGACCTTAGAATAGTTCATGAAGAGGGTATGATCTAGGAGAAACCCAAATCATCCATCCATGGGAAGATTTCAATGAAATCCATGGAGAAAATCATGGTAAGCAAAGTATGGAAGTAACCTGGAGTTTTAAGCTATAGAACAAGCATATAATGGAATGTGGAAGTAAGCCATAGGACCCAAATTTGAAAGATTAGACTGTAGAATGAAAATGTCGACTCAAACTACGTGGGGTTGCACGTAGGGTCAATTGGGACCAGACCATAGGATCGACCCCCAGCTTTTGGGAAGTCCAGGGAAGCTATGGTTGCACCTAGGGTCGATGGAACATCCGACCCTAGCATCGACCCTACACCCTGGGGTCGCAGAAAACTGCTACCTTACCTGCGACCCGTCCCGCGACCCTCGCTTAACAGCAAACCTAAAATTATCGGAATGAATTCTAATTAAAATCTATTGACTTGTTAGGTTTTTCTATTGATATAAAAGTGATTCTTAAAGCTTGAAAGATGATCTACACTCAAGCAAAAGTGAGGGAATAAGACCTAAACTAATTGGCTAATAATAAACTATTTTTATTTTCTTGAGTCCAATGCCATGACTGATTCTATGCGTGTATGTTTGTAATGTGCATTTAACATGTCATCCAATATTTCTGCTATTAATGTTCATGTATATTTAATTCTATTTTATTTATAACATGATGATGATGATGATGCTAGGAATATGCATGTGAATGTATGTGTGTGGTTAGTGTGCTTGATGCGAGTGGAGCATCAGGGGGAGGACGTGACATTGTGGTTCAGCCTGGTCACTATACTCTAGCTCTATCTCTACTCAAGTCTTGTCCACTGACATCGTCGTATGCCATTACCTTAGCAGAACTATTACGTCGTAGGGTATCAGGGGATGTGGTCTCAGACCGTGTAGTCTTCGACTCTGTCGGGGCGCCTTAGCTCTATCTCTATGGACGTATTGAGGGATGCTGAGGTAAGGCCTTGGGTACACTGTTTGACATTAGGATTGGTTAGTTGCGAGCCCAGTTTGTAAGCCCTCGCCAGCAGGGGCTTACGTGTTGGTATGGGTAAAGTATGAGGGGAAGTGTGATGCGGTGTGGTCCTAAACACTTTAGCTCTATCTCTATTCCATAGTGGGTGCATGTGGGACGACAATAAACGTTAACCTTTTCGACGACTTCACACACTTGTGTATAAAGGTGAGGCAGCCACCGAACCTTTCTATAGCATAGTGTAAATTTATATATCAGACCACAAATATGAAATGAATGCATGCATATGTTTGTTGCATTGTTTTGTTTGCTCACTGAGCCGTGATGTGTGTTCACCCTTTCGACGTCGAATATTTTTAGTTGATGATGCAGGTACCACTGTGAAAGATTATATGAATGATTCTGTGTACGGGCACGTGACTGCAATGGAGGCTGAAGATATAGTGGAGACGCATGACTCCTCATGTGAGTGCAACTCATGGGTTTTCGATTAGATTTTTATTTGAACTATTAAGGAAATGTAATTTGATATTTTATTTACTTATGTCTCGATGGATACAACATAATTTGATATTTTATTTATGATTATCACAGTTAGATTCCTCAGTTCATTTAATATTAAAACTTTCACTATTGTGTATTTCTTCTGATTATGATTGTGGTTGTGTATGGTTAATTTAAAAGGACACAGCCTATTAGAGATCCTGGTTGAACCGTTGGTTTATTAACGGTTCATCACACCGTTCTGAATAGTATGGAATTGGGGTGTGACACATATCCTTTGGGATAATATGTGCATTGGTTTTCTTGATAACTGTATAATAACTGTGAAGGGACAATGGCTCTCGAAAATCTTGTCACTTTTGGGTGGATGAAACCCCTAAAGTCAAGATCCTTCAATCATGTGTATAAGTTTCTTATAATCTTTGACAACGTCACCTTTGGGTGGACAGTGCCGCTCTTTGCTGCATTCATAAAAGTGGGAGTTTATAACAATGTCATTTTTGGGTGAGCACTGTACTTTCTTGCTGTAGCTTGTAAATACACAAATGTTGGATTTGAGTATATTATAATAGAACCTAGTATGCCATTTTGGTGGTCCCACAAAATCCATACACAATAGTTTCAAACCCTAATTTGAATGAATTTGGACAATGTCACCTTTGGGTGAACACTATCAAACTGAAGCATTTACAACCACAGACCCTTGAATTTGAACACATCATAATGAAATAAGGTTGCCACTTTGGTGGTCACACCAAGTTCCACCATGATATGAATAAATCTCAACTTATAGCACTTTGTGGGATATCATGAATGTCTTATTAACACAATC
The DNA here is from genome assembly GCA_028583415.1 of Protea cynaroides. Taxonomy (NCBI): domain Eukaryota; kingdom Viridiplantae; phylum Streptophyta; class Magnoliopsida; order Proteales; family Proteaceae; genus Protea; species Protea cynaroides. The sequence continues at coordinate 37,099,136 of CM053266.1, read as the reverse complement.
TTACTGGTCTAAATATTTATATTAACATGCACATTAGCTCAACAACCAATCTGGTACAATAACTTAAAAAAAAAATCAATAGAAACACTGTAAATCGGGTTCTATCAGGCATTTTTCTATAATAACATTCTTCCCAATGCATATAAGTATACCAAAATATATACCAAATTGAAGAACATAAAAAATAGAGTCCAATAGAACAAACTGGAAGTCAATCGAACCTTTTAAGCTTCCACAATCGCTATTTAATGTTGTTTTATTAAAAACAATAACCAAACAGGCCCTTAAGAACCCTGTCAGGGTCGGTTCTCTCGGTTTCGTCTGCCTAGGCTTGGCTTGGCTCGGTTTGAGTCGAATTGAATATATCCCTTTTTTTTTTTATTAAGCTCTTTGGTTCAAACAACAAACGAAACGGTTTGGTGTAAATCGAACTGCAATCCGACCAACTAGTTCAACAACTGGTCAATCTGGTCCGACCAACTAAGTTTTGGGGGCAAGTTCATGGGTTATCGGGTCGTGGGTCTCTGATCAATAAAAGGGTTTATGGGTCGAGTCGTCGGGTTGACCTATTGGATCACATTGATGGGTTCCTGGGTTAACCCTACAACCCTGAGTATTTAGTTTGGGCTAGCCGGGCCTGGGCTGGTTTGAACTGACTAGGCCTGGGCTGGTCTTGAACTAGCTAGGCTGCCCGATTTCGAGTTGGCCAGGATCAAGTTGACCAGAATTAGGTTGACCCAACAATTAATACACTAGGGTTTTCGATTCATCGTCGGGTCAACTCGGGGATGAATCGGCGCCAATAGAAAGTTTTTTTTTTATTTTTTAAATCACCTTTACATGAGTGAGATTGACTCACGGTTAGCGCCGACAAGTGGCCGCGAGTCTGGCACCAGACGATGGTAAATTTTATACCGCCGTGACCATCTCGACGAGAGCTTTCCAATGATATATTATTTGATTTATTACCAGTCGAAAAAATTTGTTGGTGGGAAACTCCAACAAATTCGTTCCAAAATTCGATAAATTTTCTCTTTCCAATTCAATCATTCATGATAGGTCTTTATAATGTTTCACCATCAATTATAGGTCTGTATGATTAGCTCTGATACCAATTGTTAGATATTATTATGATTAGGGTTTCAATCAAACTCATACCAATCCATACAGTTACCTTATAATACAATGGAGATGCTACAAATAATGAATACTGTGGATGCCGATTTCCTCTACGCTCTAAGCTTTGATTGAAATCCTTCAGTTATAGTATTCCATAGTCTCGAGAGGATATCTTGATATCTCTTGCTAATGGGTGCAGTGAGACTTGACTAACTATGGTTGTGGGGACTTTAATTTAGTATTTATAGAATAATGCTGTAACCCTAATACTATTTACTATTTCTACAATAGAATTAGGGTTACTAAACCTATTTCATATATCGTAAGATGAACCAAACCAAATCGATTATACCGATTTAATTAGGTTCCCACTGAATAACTGGTTTAGGTAATTAATAAACCCACATAAATATAACAAAGCTGTCATTACAATTGGTAGATCTGCATTAGCAAAAGAAAAACATATTTCAGTCATTATTTTTGGTACAACGTGAAATGGTACATCTAATCTAAGCCTTAAGACAGAAGAAAAAAATAAAGAATGGAACGCTATTTTTCCCACAAATATTATCTTATTTACCTTAAACATTAGGTAGAGGGGGTAGCTGATCAAGGCGTTTTTGGTTGGTTCCGGAGGGAGTAACCAAGTTGGAACTGGAAGTAGCAGCAAAGGTGCTTTGGTTGAGCTGATCGTTGCTGGAAGTTGATGCAATGCTATTGAGTTTCTAGGAGCTTCCATTGCTTGTTAAAAATATGATTTCTCTCATATTTTCAGCTGAGAGATCGTCAAACACAAGCACTTTCACAGTGTATAAAATGGTCATTTGGGATGTTGCAACAGCTAACCTGTTTCCAGTTTTCACCAACGAAAAATTAGATAGCCGGAACGCGATGGAGCAGTTGATGGTGGCCTAAGAAACCTTTCTAAGATGGCCGTAACGAGAAACATCGATATGACAATCGTAGTGGTGTCGAACCCAAAAGAAACCACATTTACATAGTTATCAAAATGTCCCCAGTGCTCTTATCTCTGCACACTCAGTGGAGATCTATAAGGTGGCAAACCCCAGCTACCTGCACCCATTATCCCCGGAATTTAGAGAAATTCCTCCGTCATCATGAATCAGACAAACCCAACAAAAGCAAAAACCCAAAATGCACAAAGGACAAGTGGAGAGGAGAGAAAGAAAGAGAACTTCAGTTCTCCTTCCCTTCGTGGTTGTATTACACCTTTGTTATGGTTAAGAACGGTCATGGTTCCTTCAGTATGACCAACCCAATAGTAAATGAAAACAAAGAAATAATTGATGCATTCGAGAATGATAGGAAAGGTTTGTTTCAAGGCTTTACACCATTACCAAAAGCTTATATAACTACACACATAGATAGAACAGAGATCGTCCCTTGAGCTACCTTGAATCTTATTGTCTGGCAAAATGGAGAGAAACATCTCATTTGGGTTATCATGGGCAGATCAATGGGATCCAAAACCACTTCCTTTAATAACCAAGAATAGTAACGAAGGCAAGTCCCCTGGAAAAAATGTCGGAGAAGGGTTGGAGAAAACCAATGCCACCGCTTCCACGGGCTTCAAGCTAGTCAAGGCAGGTACCTCTGTTGGAGTTGATGAGATAAATCTTACCAGGAGATGTGAATTTTGTGCATGAGATAATTCTAGAGGCGTTGAGAAATGCGACAGTTTTCATTATTTTAAAAATGACATATAATTGAAAATTTGAATTTTGTTCAAAGATAGAATTATTCATAGAAAAATTCATTTAAAAAAAAGGGATGATTGTCTTTTTCAAAAATGTTTGGTGCCATCTGTCCTTTTGACATACTGCACGAGAGGAATCAATATTTTTCCCAATATTTTAAATTGAAGGAAAGATTAGGCACATAAATTCATCATTTTATCACCATTATTTTTATCTTATTTGTTTTCTCCTTCCCATCCAAACATAACCATTGCCATAATCGGGTGGAATGACCGCTCCGGATTTCAGGGGACTATAACCAGGAAATAATCAGAATCGGGTCATCGGATTTCAATTCAACCGACTCCATTCCGATACCTCGAACCATGTAATCTTCACCTCGAGATATGTCCAGTCCAATACAGATGGATTCCCACCCCCACAGTCCCAAGACCCAACTCTTAACTCCCATCACATGGCGAGTCTTGTGACTCGTTTGCGCAAAGTCGGTCAACATTACGAAGACGCTTCCTAAACAGACTGCAATAAGCTGCATCTAACATCTCAGTGTGGGCTAGCTTTCTCCCGCCGGCTGCGCCTTTCGACTTCACATGGAATTATACTTTTGCAGTGAAGGTGTAACATGTTGAGCACTAGTGCGACCCATTTCCATTTTCTTTGTTTTTGTTGTAAATGATCCCTAATAATGATACGGTTTATCTTCAGAACTCAGAAGCCCTAGCTGACCGGCACTAGTTGAAGCGAAACTATTTGGAGGCTTCTTCGGCCTGGACTCCAGAGCAAATGATCGGTACTCTGTCGGTGCCGTAGCCGGAATAGAGATGGAGGCTCTGGCCGAGGGATTGTGGGGCCTTGCAGAGTATCACGAGAACAAAGGAGAGATTGGGAAAGCAGTGAAGTGCCTTGAAGCCATTTGTCAGAGCCAAGTGTCGTTCCTGCCCATGGTTGAAATCAAGACTCGCCTCCGCATAGCGACGCTTCTTCTGAAGCACAGCAACAACGTTAACCACGCTAAGTCTCATCTCGAACGTTCGGTCAGTTCTTTCTTTTTCTTTACCTACTTCATTCGCCCCTCTTACCCGTTCCGTAATTAGTATAAAAGTTGCTTATTGGTCTGACTATTCATAGACTATTAGATCGGATGTTTCGTTTGTTCTATTAATAATTAAAAGACGTGTAAGCCTAAATATGAATTCGTGTGGTGGAAATAGGGCTAATGTACCGAACATATTGCACTTCAGAACGAATGCTTACATCAGTTACAGTAATACGAATACTTGACTACATAATTTGCCCATTCCACTCTAAAGGTTTGCCACGGTTCTAGCAGCTTGGTTGGTGTCCCCAAGTTAGATCATGAGTGCTAAAGAAGTGAGAGTCTATTCGTAAAACGCTTGAAACTAAATTTTCTGGAAATGGGAGTGGGAATATGTTAAAGCAGAGTTAATGCACTAAAAACTGGTGTGGAGCTGTTGACTTGAAAGGGATTCTTGCGGGATTGCTGATTCACCCAATTTTAGTTATTTCATTATTTCATTATTTCATTATTTGATGGATGAAGAATCCGCAGAGGCACCAAGGTGATGCACTTATGACACCAAACCCGTCTGGAACCTTATTTCCTAAATTCGATTTTAGCTCCAATGTAAATCCAAATCTGATAATGAGGTGGCTAGTGGGGTTCTGTGCCCAAGGGATTGCTTTGGCCATGATACTCTCTTATGACTTTTCAATCTTCTCTTAGGGAGTGGGGAATTCTAAGAAGATTTAGTAGCCATTGTGTTCTGCCCTCTCCGTGAAGCTAAGTAGTTGTTGGTGTTTGTATACTATCTTATCCTCTTTTTTTTAGTCCCCCCCCCCCCCCCCCCCCCCCCCAACCCAAAAATAAAGAAAGAAAAAAGTCTGGAACCTTATGGAGTTGTTTCATGCTGCTCTTAACCGAACCTCCAGAATTGCATGGTTAGTGGCTGAACCACATATTGGATCACTCCAGTGCGGCATGAAGCCGCTGACGCCGAGTCGGCTCCTATGCCGGTAGCTATGCCCTGCTTGGTCCCCCGGCACAGTTGAGGTTCCGTAGCGTGTCATGAGCACCGGGCAAAAAAATGCGGGGCGGTTGAGCAACTCAAGCGAACCGCCCTACCTTACTACAACATAGGGACAGAAGGGAGAAGGTGGCCTCGTTATCCACACCTCCGGTCGGATGAATGGAGGACCAACCGACCCGGGTTTTCACAAGCGTTGGCGGGTCCTGGAGTGCCCGTCAAGGGCGCTAGCGCATACCCCGGGGTGATCATCACCACCTGCACCTCACATCTCGGCACAGTGGAACGTGTAACCCGCCTGCTGTCTCATTCAACTACATGTGTTCCTGTAATCCATAGCCTAACAGAACGCAGCAGCGACTGTTGTAGCTAGAAACAAGACATATGGAGAGAATAGGGAATGGCTGATAACTCTAGATTAAACCACTGGATAGGGCTGCAATTCCTATCAAATGTATTTTCTGTTATTGTGATAGAATGCTCAAAAATACAGATTAAATCAGGTCGGAAGAAACAACTTGACACCGTTAATGATCTGGGACAATGATGAACAGTTGCTGGATTTCAATGGTCCAGAATATTAATTGAAGAACAATGGATTAAAAAAAGGAAAGACAAGAAGAAGAAGAAGGGAGAGGGAAGGGCTCTTTACCATAGTTGTCAAGGCGCCTAGGTGACCCAAGGCGTTGGAGAGGTACCTGGGCGCCTAGGCGTTCCCAAGGTGTTGTAAGTGTACATCTTTATAAGAGGATTTATATAAAAAAGAGGGGGTTAGAGCATCAATTTTTATTATTTTTAATACATATACATCATTCCATGCATTATGGTGTATATATGTACTTTATACATACAATAAAAATGTTACAAATGACATTAATTAAAAAAATTAAATAAACAAATAAAACATGACGTGATAATAAGGCGACCAACTGCCTAGGAGTTGAAAAACCGCTTGGAAGCCTAGGTGATGCCTTGATGATTATGCTTTTTACCCACGGTTTCTCATCGTTAACTGTCTCTCACAATAAGTGTAGATATTTGGCAAATGGACTATGCTTTTTACCCACGGTTTCTCACCATTAACTGTCTCTCACAATAAGTGTATAGATATTTGGCAAATGGACTTCTACTGCAAATGGCTATCTTTGCCTCAGAGCTCTCCATTACAATGTAGTTTGTGGCGAATCTAGTGGCGCCAAGTCTGACCAAATCCTTCCCACACTTGCTCCTATAGACAAAGGTGGCCACTTGTTTCCTTTCTCAACCACACTTTACATCAATTTAACCTCCTTGTGTCCTTCAGCATTAGATCAATGCAATGGGATGCACAAGGGATCCAGAAGAGCCGGTACCTATTGTTCTTCATCAACTTTTCACCGGCCTTTTTAAAGTTGCTTCAGTTTGTCACAACGTGGAAAACATTCTCCACTCCCGCCTCCTGGACCACATCCTTCGGCAATCTATAAATGTATTTTGAATCCTTTGTCTCATTGGATGTATCCATAGATTTAAGGAATACTGTCCTCTCATCATGGTAAACCATGAAGTTGTTGATGGATTTTCTCGTGGGCCTAGTCCAATCTTCACACATGACCGTCGAGCCATAGTTGGCCTACATCCCCTTTAGGGTATCTGTATACACTTGTAGCTCTTGTTTTGGTGGGGCAAATAAACATTAATGATTCATCACCTCTTAAGCAATGTGCCCATTGACCCTTGGGCCCGCCTTAACCACCGTATCTAGCATAGTTTGATAGTAGGGTCCTGTAGTGGTGTTTGCTTGGTTGTTGTGGAATAATATCCACTTGGACACTTCATCCCCAACTTTTCCCTTCCAATAATTTCCACAAGTGCTTCAATTTTTGTTACTTGTGGCCCTTTTTCTTGTAAATGCTGGGATCTTGTTGTAGGATCTCAATGAGGTCCTCATCTGTGGTGGTGGTACTGGAGCTGTCCTCGTACTCTGTGATCTCATGGGTTGTGGTTGTAGTTGTGCAGATCCTCTTCCACTACCACTAAGTTGAGAGGAACCAACTCCCTCGCTCTATCCTGCTCCTCATAAAGAAGTGGCTTTGCTCCTTGTCTTCGCCTGCCGTAGACTTCTAGTCTTTGCCTCTGTTTGCACATCATTAGGCACATTATCATTATAAGCCCCTCTTCGAGCTGGATTGCTAGAACTGTTTCCTCAAATTGCACCATCTCCTTCTCATTTTCTGCCCTCCTTTGTTGTTCACCCCTTGTGGCTTTAGCTATAGCCGAATAAATTTTGTAGGGAACCATAGGGCATTTGGTCACATCTTTATCATCCCAACCAAATGTTGTTTCAGTATAGTGGCCCCACCTCCCATGATCTTCTTACCACAAAATTCAATTGTGTTTTTTCTCTTGTCACCTTCAATTGCCACTCCATGCTTCCATGCTGTGTCTACACCGTCGCCATCTCCTCCCTGGACAACCATTATTACCACCGTATTGTTGCATAAGGAAACATGTCATTATTAACAGCACTTCAGCTGTGACTACTGAAACAACATTGTAGCTAATTATTATTTCCCCTAACCCTTTTTTTTTTCTTTTAATTAAATCTAATTTTTAATATTTATTTTTGAAAAAATATTGGCCTAATCCAATAAACATAAATATGGTACAACATAATAAGCTTCATACGCACTTCAAAACAAGCTGAATTTTTTATTATAATTTTTCTTTATTTTTTAAACCAAAAGACAGAATATTTTCCCTTATTTTTTTCCAAAATTTAAATTATATTTCTTCATTTAAAATTTTTTAAAGAATTTTACTAGCAGAAAGTACAATCCGATTCTGTGAGGTCGTATATCAGCCAAGGTGTCTAACATATATAAAAATGATCCCCTTCTTGTCGATATTAACACTATTTTAAATTTTTTTTTCTTGCTAGTGAAATCCATTTTTCAATACTAGAAAAAAAAAATAAATCTATGTAGACAGAAAAAACCCAACATCATGAGGACATAAATCGAGCTCCGGTGTTTGACATATAAACATTTCGTCACCAACTTCTGGGTATTTATAATTGTCTTTTCGTAAAAATTCATTTTGGGAAAAGTTCATACCTTTAATTGTTGAATGTAGTCAAATCTTCACCAAATGCAGCAAACGATGTTGTTGGACTGACGTGGCAACCTCAACCTTTCCAGCAATGCGCTAAGGTGAGGTCATAAAAATCAGGCCCAGCTAGTTTTATACGTCATGCGAAGTTCCTACCTATACTGGACAAGCCTCTTTAGTCTACCAAGTATGATGATCCATAAACTTGAATCATCGATGAGTGCTTTTCTTTGGAAGGGCTCGGATTGCAACAAATTCTTGCGCACCAAGAGTTGGGCCTTTGTGTGCCTCGCAAAACAAGAAAGGGGTCTCGGTCATAGAAGAGTTGAAGAAGTGAACTCAGCTTGCATCATCAAGCTCTTTTTGGAAGGTGGCTGCAAAAAAGGATAGCATAAGGGTGAGATGGATATACAATGTCTGTCTAGAATGCGGAAGGGATCTTCAGGAAAGTACGCAGTCTTTCGCCACCTTATTAGAGATGTGACATATTCCAAGATTGATGATGATTCTACCACCCGTCTTTGGTTGGATAATTGACATCCCCATGGAGTCTTAGTCATCAAGTATGGGGACAGAATTCAAACTGGATCAGATTGCGACAGAATGACCTTAGTTTCCTCTATCATTTCTTATGGTATCTGGGGCCTGAGAAGAATCTTCTTAAATATTCTGTCTCTGGCTTGGTCCGCCCTCCAACAGATCCCCAGAAGGCCAGTGGGAAGTGGTGATGTAGTTAATAGGGCCTAAACCCCTTCTAGAAGTTCTCTTCGGCCTTGTCTTGGGACCTTGTCAGATCTAAAGTCCTTTGTGTTCTGTGCTTTGATGTTGTCTAGTTTAAAGGTCATTTCTCCTGTCACAGTTTCATTGCCTGGAGTTTGATGACAAAATTTTTACCTACAAAGGAATTTTTGATCCAGTGGTGTCTTTTTGCTCAACAAAGGCAGTCTCTGAAGCCTTATCCTAATTAAATGGGGTTGGCTATATGGATTCTTGTCCTCCAATCAGTTCTTTTCGTTATCATACTTGAAACAAGGCCTAAGTTATGGATGTCTTTCCTCAACACTTCCCCTAGAGTCATCTTAGGTCTACCTCTAGTTCATTTAGATTCTTTAATATGAATCAAATCACTCCTCTGTATTGGAGTATCTAACGGGCTACGTTGAACTTGGCCATACCATGATGCAGCCCAAGTCTACTCCAGAAGGGGCCGAAAGTCCAAAATTGGGCCAGGCCCAATTGGCTGACCAACCCACACTGTTCACGTGAACAGTGTTCACGGTACTGTTTACGTGAATAGTACCAACAACAGATTTTAATATAGTGTTAGTTATTTTTTTCCTAAAATATAGTGTTAGTTATTTGGAATTTTAATTGTTTGGAAACTAAGAACTTTCTTAAATTTAGTTTCCTAAAAGTGTTTAGAAACTTTCCTATTTTCAGATTTAGAAAGTTTTCTTTCCATTGTATTAAAACCTTCCTTTGTTATAAGGAGGTTTAGTTTTAGTAGTTTTATCTCTTTCCTATTTTAATTGTAAGGATTCTCATTATAAATAAGAGGAGTAGAAGCTGGCTGGTTTTTAGATTTTCCAGAAAAAAAAGAAGAGTTAAATTCTTATTTTCTGGCTGAGTCTCCTACGGTTGTGAGACTCAACCAGATTCCATTCCCTCTTGATTCTTTAAACAGGTACAGCAGGCTTTCGAGACTCATAACTCCTATAGTTCTTTTTAGATCCTCCCCAAACTTCAGAAGGTGTTCACAATCATTTAAAAAGGTCATCCATACCAAGTTTCATTTAATTCTGACGGTTAGATTTCAAGATAAGTGGGTTTTTTCATTACTTTTCTTTGCAGATTTTTTGTATTGGACTGAATTAAGATCCTGTAGCAAAGAGGGCTTATTAATTTGACTTGCTTTGAACCCTCTTTGCCATCAATTGGTATCAGAGCATGGCTGAGGAGAGTTCTAACTCTCCTAACCAGTCCAATAATCTCAATGGCCTTTTTAATTTGTTCTCCAACGATTGACCAAATTGGATGCCAAATTAGACAGTATGGATGGAAGAATAAGTAATTTGGAGGAACGGGATAATCCTAGGCGGGCCAGACTAGAAGCCCCTAGAAGAGAAATTCCCATAGCCAACCTAATGCCAAGGCGTGTTCCTAGGGCTCCCCAAAGAGTCCCTAGAGAAGAATACCAAGACCCACCCTATGAAGACTATGATGGCAATCAACCTATTCGGTATCAAACCCATAAGGTGCAAATGGATCTTAAGGAGTTCCATGGAAGACAAGACCCCCAAGCTTTTCATGATTGGGTGAATGCCCTAGATGACTACTTTGATTGGTTTAGCCTACCCGAACCTAGAAAACTGCAATAAGCCCGCTCTAAACTAGTGGGGGTGCTCGCGATTGGTGGCGTAACTATGAATATAGTCTCATGAGGAGTCGTAGAGAACCCACTACTTGGGAGGAGATGAAGGAAGAATTGAAAGAAAAGTATTTGCCTCGGTCCTTCCAAAGAAGGTTGCATGACCAACTGAACAATCTTCGTCAAGGTAATATGAGTATGAAAGACTATGTATACCAATTTGATCAATTATGTGCACGGTCAGGGTTCACGAGACAATGATGATCAAATGATATCTCAGTTCCGTTTGGGGCTACGACCTGAAATAAGAGAAAAAATGGGTGTGGTTGATATTGTAAGTCTTAATGACTGTGTTGATAAAGCTTTTCAAGCTGAAGAACTTCTAAAGACCTCTAGAAGGTATACCCCAAATTTTAATGAAGGCAAGAAACCCATGCCAACTCCCAAGAGCACTGTGGCTGCACCTCGTCATACTCCCACGGTAACTGAAAAGGGAAAGGGACCAATGACCCCCAATAACAGTGTTCAATGCTATCATTGTAATGCCTATGGCCATTATGCAAGGGATTGTCCAAGAAAAGTGAAAGGCAATTCCTTAGTGGCTTCCGTAGAAGCCAATGCTGATTCCCGCCGTGGGAACCACAAGAAGATGATTCCTATGATAATGCTGCCCTAGCTGATGATCTGGAGTATAACTTTGAAGAAGATGAAGCATCCCTTGGAATACATGTTGTGAGTCGGATATTAGTGGCTGAATCAAAAGGGGAAGATTGGCGTCGTCATTGTATTTTTACCACCCGCATGTCTAGTGGACCTAAGCTTGCTCAAATTATTGTGGACAGCGGTAGCAGTGTTAATGTCGTGTCACAAGCTTTTGTAATAGATGCTAAACTAGAGGCTGAAACTTATCCTCAACTGTACAAGGTCTCACTTCTCAACGGTAATACATTGGAAGTAAGTCAAAGGTGCTTGATTCCGTTACAAGCAGGGGTCTACAATGATACGGTATGGTGTGACGTTATCCCCATGATATTGACTGATGTACTATTGGGAAGGCCATGGTTATATGATCATGATGTGTTGGTTGGAGGTACCAAGAACCAATGTTACTTCGATGTTGATGGAAAGCCCATGATATTGAAACCCATTAATGTACCAGCCGAGAAAAACAGGTTACGAGCTGCACAACTGAAGCGTAAACAAATCCTTCAAGCTCTAAAGAAGGACCAGCCAACCACTACTAGCAAAAACAAGGGAAAAGGACCATCCTCAAAGGCTGGACAGCAAATTGATCGCCCATTATTGATACTCAATCAACAAGACTTTGAAGAAACAAGTAAAGAAAGAGGTGTAATGATAGCCCTCATGGCTAGGGAAGTTGTACCCCCTGAAAAAATTAACCTTCCCCACCCTATACAATCTATCATGTTTGATTTTGCAGATCTTGTTGCAGAAGAATTACCTAATGAGTTGCCACCAATGAGGGACATACAACATGCAATTGATTTAGTCCCCGGGTCAGTGTTACCAAACCTGCCCACCTACCGTCTAAGTCCTACAGAGCATGCAGAACTCAAAAGACAGGTGGATGAACTGTTACAAAAGGGCTTCATTGTAGAAAGCATGAGTCCATGTGCCGTACCCGCACTCTTGACACCTAAGAAAGATGGAACATGGCGGATGTGCATCGACAGCAGAGCAATCAACAAAATCACTGTCAAATACCGATTCCCTATTCCACGGCTTGATGATATGTTGGACATGTTGACAGGTGCTACTGTCTTTACGAAGCTTGATTTACGGAGTGGTTACCATCAAATCAGTATTCGTCCCGGCGATGAATGGAAAACAGCCTTCAAAACGAAAGACGGATTATATGAATGGAAGGTTATGCCCTTCGGGTTAACTAATGCCCCTAGTACCTTCATGAGAGTAATGACTCAAACACTCCGACCGTTCATCGGTAAGTTTCTTGTTGTTTACTTTGATGACATACTAATATACAGCAAAGACCACGAAGACCACCTAGATCATATACGGCGAGTAATGAGGGTCCTTCGAGATGAGAAGTTGTACTTGAACTTGAAGAAGTGTTCTTTTATGCTCCCCAAGGTAGTCTTCCTTGGTTTCATTATTACATCCAAAGGGGTAGAAGCTGATCCATCTAAGATTGAGAGCATTACTAATTGGCCACTCCCAAAAACTCTCACCGAGGTTCGTAGTTTCCATGGTCTTGCTTCCTTTTATCGGAGGTTCATACGAGGGTTTAGCTCTATCATGGCACCCATCACAGAGTGCATGAAGACAAAGAAAGGTCCGTTCCAATGGACCCCGGCAGCCACCAAAGCATTCCATCTTATAAAGAAAGCTGTAACTGAAGCTCCTGTCCTACACCTACCTGATTTTGACCGTGTGTTCGAGGTGGCTACTGATGCCTCACACTCGGGAATTGGAGGGGTACTTATGCAAGAAAAGCATCCGGTGGCGTTCTACAGTGAGAAGCTCAATGATGCCAAGAAGAGGTATTCCACCTATGATTTAGAACTTTATGCTGTAGTACAGGTGGTCAAACATTGGAGACACTACCTCATTGGAAAAGAGTTCGTTCTCTACTCTGACCATGAAGCACTCAAGTTTCTTAACTCCCAACGGACCATTAGTCACAAACATGCTAAGTGGATCTCATATTTACAAGAGTTTACTTTTGCCCTCAACTATAAAGCTGGAAAAGAGAACCAAGTTGCAGATGCATTGAGCCGCAAAGTGAATACGATGAGTACCTTTTCAGCCCAAAGTACAGGAATTGAGCATATCAAAGGAGAGTACATAGTAGATGAAGATTTTGGTACTATATACCAAAAATTACAGCAAGGTGAAACCGATCCAAAGTTCTCGATTCAAGACGGCTACTTGTTTATGGGAACACGGTTATGCATCCCAAAGACGTCCCTACGCCAATACCTAATTCGGGAGTTACATGGAGGTGGTTTAGGTGGACACTTTGGTCGTGATAAGACAATAGCACAAGTTACAGATCTTTACTATTGGCCTCACTTACCCCATGATGTGCAAAATGTGGTCCAACGGTGTCGTGCATGTCAACTAGCTACAGGCACCAAACAAAATTCTGGTTTGTACACACCATTGCCGGTGCCTCATTCTCCATGGCTGCACATTAGTATGGATTTTGTCCTTGGCTTGCCATCCACAAGGGAACGATATGACTCTATATTTGTAGTAGTGGACAGATTCTCAAAAATGGCACACTTCCTCCCTTGTCGGAAGACTTCTGTCGCAAGGCATGTTGCTGTTCTATTCTTTAAGGAAGTGGTACGTCTCCATGGGCTACCCGAGACTATTGTGTCGGATCGTGATGTGAAATTTATGAGCTATTTTTGGAAGACATTATGGTTGAAGACAAATACTAAATTGCTTTACTCAACTGCCTTCCATCCTCATACAGATGGGCAAACTGAAGTAGTGAATCAGAGCTTGGGTAATCTTCTCCGATGCCTTGTTCGTGATTATGAGAAAACGTGGCCTTCCATTCTTGACATAGTAGAGTTTGCTTATAATAGCTCCATCAATCGGACCACGGGCCGTACACCATTTGAGATAGTGCTTGGTATCCAACCCAAGAGACCTATTGATCATGTATCACTCCCACCTCAAGTGCGTGTGAGTATTGAAGCTGATGAATTTATCCGTCATATCACAGAAGTACATGCAGATGCTCGACGGCGAATAGCACTTAGCAATGAAGCATACAAAGCTAATGCAGACCGTCATCGCCGTTATGTGGAGTTTAAGCCCGGTGACATGGTGATGGTGAGAATAACTCCTGAGAGATTCACTCCTGGTGAAGCTACCAAGTTACATCCACGGAAGATGGGTCCCTACAAGGTGCTGAAGAAAATAGGAACTAATGCATACGTCCTTGAGCTCCCACCTGGCATGGCTATCAGTAACATTTTCAACGTTGCTGATTTGACTCTCTACACGGGTCATCATTCTGACGAAGGAGATACGGAACATACTTTACGTCTTCCACAGTTTGCTGTTCCTTCTGCTGAACAAATTGAAGATGTTCTTGACTCCAAGTATACTATGACTCGCAATGGTGGAGGTTACCAGTCGTTCTTAATCAAGTGGAAAGGGCACCCACGTAGTGACAGCACGTGGATACATGAAGATGACTTCAAGCGCATCGACCCTTATTTATATGATCGCTATATGTCTTTCCTCCATTCGTCGGAGACGAATGTTTCTAAGCCTGGGGGAGCTGATGCAGCCCAAGTTTACTCCAGAAGGGGCCGAAAGTCCAAAATTGGGCCAGACCCAATTGGCTGACCGTGAACACTGTTCACGTGAACAGTACCAACAGCAGATTTTAATATAGTGTTAGTTATTTCTTTCCTAAAATATAGTGTTAGTTATTTGGAATTTTAATTGTTTGGAAACTAAGAACTTTCTTAAATATAGTTTCCTAAAAGTGTTTAGAAACTTTCCTATTTTCAGATTTAGAAAGTTTTCTTTCCATTGTATTAAAACCTTCCTATGTTATAAGGAGGTTTAGTTTTAGTAGTTTTATCTCTTTCCTATTTTAATTGTAAGGATTCTCATTATAAATAAGAGGAGTAGAAGCTGGCTGGTTTTTAGATTTTCCAGAAAAAAAAGAAGAGTTAAATTCTTATTTTCTGGCTGAGTCTCCTACGGTTGTGAGACTCAACCAGATTCCATTCCCTCTTGATTCTTTAAACAGGTACAGCAGGCTTTCGAGACTCATAACTCCTATAGTTCTTTTTAGATCCTCCCCAAACTTCAGAAGGTGTTCACAATCATTACAAAGGTCATCCATACCAAGTTTCATTTAATTCTGACGGTTAGATTTCAAGATAAGTGGGTTTTTTCATTACTTTTCTCTGTAGATTTTTTGTATTGGACTGAATTAAGATCCTGTAGCAAAGAGGGCTTATTAATTTGACTTACTTTGAACCCTCTTTGCCATCATACCATCTCAAACGACTTTCTCGTAGCTTATCATGTATTGACGTTGCTCCCAAATCAACTCTAATACGATCATTCCTTATCTTATCCTTCCTAGTTTTGGCACACATCCATCTCAACGTCCTTATTTTAGCAGGCGCCTTGTCGCCTAAGCGCCCCGTCAGGCTTCCAAGCATTGGTTCACCTTGACGCCTTGACAACTATGAGCTACACTAAGTTAATCTATATAGCATGCTTCTTAACTGCCTAAAATTTCGCACCATACCTAATAGTCGATCGAATGACTCTGCTATAAAAATTTCCTGTAAGTTTTAAAGGAATATGCCGATTGCACAACACTCTAGATGCACTATTCACTTCATCCATTCTTTTTTAATCCTCTGTGAAACATCATCCTCTATATAATTTTCTTTATTTATCATTGAATCTGGATACATAAAATAATCACTTTGCTGTATCTCCCTCTCATCATTTTCACAAACCACATTATCCGTTTACACACCATATACTGTGTCTTCATTCTACTTATTTTAAAACCCTTTGATTCCAATGTTGATCTCCATAGCTTTAACTTGGCATTAATCCCTACTTCTGTCTCATCTACCAAATCAATATCCTCAGCAAAAAAAAATGCACTAAGGAACTTCATCTTGAATGTCTCTGGTTAAATCATCCATAATGAGGGCAAAGAGATAAGGATATAAAGTTGATTATTGATGTAACCCAATTGTAATTGGGAATTCACTACCTTTGACCCCACATGGTTCTCATACTAGTCACCACATTATAATACATATCCTTGATTATGTCAACATATTTGCTTGAAACAATTCTCTTTTCTAGTACTTGCTAGATTAACTCTCTAAGGACCCTATCATAGGCATAGTTTCCAAGGCATCGCCTAAGCGTCGCGATGCCTTGGTGGCTGCCTTAGTCGCTTGGGCGTTTGTCAAGCTTCCAACGCCTTGGTTCGCTTGGCGCCTTGACAATTATGGTAATAAGTTTTTTCTAGATTAATAAAGACCATATGGAGGTTCTTTGTGCCGCTTCTACATTTTTCCACGAGTCTCCTAAGCAAGTAAATAGCTTCTGTCGTGGATCTACCTGGCATAAAATCAAACCGATTCTTTGTAATAATAGTTACTTTTCTCATGTGAGTTTCAATAACTCTTTCGGTTTCTCCCATGGTTTCATAGTATAACTCATTAGTTTTATGCCTTCGTAGTTATTGCAGCTTTGAATATCACCTTTGTTGTTATAAATCAGAACCACAATGCTTCTCCTCCTTTTATTTGACATTTTCTTTGTGCTCATAATTTTATTGGACAACTTAATTAACCAAGATATTCCATACATTCTTAGGCTCTTCCAAACTTTTAGTGGGACCTCAATTGGGTTTGGTGCTTTGCCTACATTCAGCATCCTTAAAGCTTCTCCTTTTTTTTTTTCTTACCCTAATTTTGCGTATATATCTACGATCTTTGGTGTCTCAGTGGGTAATGTGGCATTTTGTGACACTAATACTCGAAGTGTTTTCTTTTAGTAGGCTGTAGAAATAATCGTTCCATCTCTATTTAATGTATTCATCCCTTATAAGAACTCAATCTGATGCAAAGAGGGATTCCACACAACACAAATCACAAAACCCTCTTTTGCAATAGGATCTTCACAGTCCAATCAAAACTAAAATAGAAAGAATTGAATTAAAATTACTTATCTCAAAATCTAGCCATCAAATCTTCATGAAATTTGGATTATAGACTCCTTAGTATAGATATGAACACACTTCAAAAGATGATGGAAATCCAATAGAATCTGAAGAATTTATGGAAGTCGCAGCCTTGTTGTTTCAGGTTACCGCCAGGTCTGCAGTGGAGTTTATTTGGTTTTATGGACTGTAGCAGCAACTCAGTAAGATTTAATGATCTCTGCAGTGGGTCAGGGTCGTGTGAGGAGGTAGTATGCTTGGAACAAAACAGAGTTATGAAGATGGATAGAAAAGAGAGAACAATGAGGTTGAGTCTCACAACCTTATGAGACTCAACCAGAAATTAGATAACTCTTAATTTTTTGGAAAACTCTAAGAGCTACCGCTAGCTTCTACTCCTCTTATTTATAATGAGAATCCTTACAATTAAAATAGGAGAGAGAGAAAACTACTAAAACTAAACCTCCTTATAACATAGGAATGTTTTAATACAATGGAAAGAAAACTTTTTAAATCTGAAAATAGGAAAGTAGATACTTGGTCTCCAAGTAATTGACACCTACTATCAATCTATCCTAAATATTAGGAAACAAATTAAACAATGAAATTAGGAAACTAATTTTTAGGAAAGAAATGACAGAAGAGTGAAAAAATCTGCTGCTGGTACTGTTCACATGAATAGTGTTGACCATGTGGGCTGGTCAGCCAATTGGGCCATTGGGCCTGGCCCAATTGGAAGGTTCTTCTTTTGGCTCCTTCTGGAGTAGACTTGGGCTGCATCAGCTCCCCCTGGCTTAGAAATATTCATCTCCGACGAATGAAGGAAAGAATGTAGCGATCATAAAAATCAGGGTCGATGCGCTTGAACTCATCTTCATGTATCCACGTGCTGTTACTACGTGGGTGCCCTTTCTACTTGATTAAGAATGACTTTTAACCTCCACCATTGCAAGTCATAGTATACTTGGAGTCAAGAACATCTTCAATTTGTTCAGCGGAAGGAATGGCAAACTGTGGAAGATGTAAAGTATGTTCCGTATCTCCTTCGTCTGAATGATGACCCGTGTAGAGAGTCAAATCAGTAATGTTGAAAATGTTACTGATAGCCATGTCAGGTGGGATCTCAAGGACGTACGCATTAACTCCTATTTTCTTCAGCACCTTGTAGGGACCCATCTTCTGTGGATGTAACTTGGTAGCTTCACTAGGAGTGAATCTATCAGGAGTTATTCTAACCACCATCACCATGTCACCGGGCTTAAACTCCACATAACGGCGATGACGGTTTGCATTAGCTTTGTATGCTTCATTGCTAAGTGCTATTTGCTGTCGAACATCTGCATGTGCTTCTGTGATATGACGGATAAATTCATCAGCTTCAATACTCACACGCACTTGAGGTGGGAGTGATACAAGATCAATAGGTCTCTTTGGTTGTATAACAAGCACTATCTCAAATGGTGTAAGGCCCGTGGTCCGATTGGCGGAGCTATTATAAACAAACTCTGCTATGTCAATAATGGAGGGCCAAGTCTTCTCATAATCACGAACAAGGCATCGAAGAAGATTACCCAAGCTCCGATTCACTACTTCAGCTTGCCCATCTGTTTGAGGATTGAAGGCGGTTGAGTAAAGCAACTTAGTATTTGTCTTCAACCATAATGTCTTCTAAAAATAGCTCATAAATTTCACATCCCGATCCGACACAATGGTCTCGGGCAGCCCATGGATATGCACCACTTCCTTAAAGAATAGGACAGCAACATGCCTTGCGTCAAAAGTTTTCCAACAAGGGAGGAAATGTGTCATTTTTGAGAATCTGTCCACAACCACAAATATAAAATCATATCGTTCCCTTGTGGATGGCAAGCCAAGGACAAAATCCATACTAATGTGCAGCCATGGTGAATGAGTCACCGGTAATGGTGTGTACAAACCAGAATTTTGTTTAGTGCCTTTAGCTAGTTGACATGCACGACACCGTTGGACCACATTTTGCTCATTATGGGGTAAGTGAGGCCAATAGTAAAGTTCTGTAATTTGTGCCATTGTCTTATCACGACCAAAGTGTCCACCTAAACCACCTCTATGTAACTCCCGAATTAGGTATTGGCGTAGGGACGTCTTTGGGATGCATAACCGTGTTCCCATAAACAAGTAGCCATCTTGAATCGAGAATTTGGATCGGTTTCACCTTGCTGTATTTTTTGGTATATAGTACCAAAATTTTCATCTGCTATGTACTCCCCTTTGATAAGCTCAATTCCTATACCCTATGCTGAAAAGGTACTCATCGTATTCACTTTGCAGCTCAATGCATCTGCTACTTGGTTCTCTTTTCCAGCTTTGTAGTTGAGGGCAAAAGTAAACTCTTGTAAATATGAGATCCACTTAGCATGTTTGTGGCTAATGGTCCGTTGGGAGTTAACAAAATTGAGTGCTTCATGGTCAGAGTAGAGAACGAACTCTTTCCCAATGAGGTAGTGTCTCCAATGTTTGACCACCTGTACTACAGCATAAAGTTCTAAATCATAGGTGGAATACCTCTTCTTGGCATCATTGAGCTTCTCATTGTAGAACGCCACCGGATGCTTTTCTTGCATAAGTACCCATCCAATTCCCGAGTGTGAGGCATCAGTAGCAACCTCGAACACACGGTCAAAATCAGGTGGGTGTAGGACAGTTGACAGGGGCTTCAGTTACGGCTTTCTTTATAAGATGGAATGCTTTGGTGGCTGTTGGGGTCCATTGGAACGGACCTTTCTTTGTCTTCATGCACTCTGTGATGGGTGCCATGATAGAGCTAAACCCTAGTATGAACCTCCGATAAAAGGAAGCAAGACCATGGAAACTACGAACCTCGGTGAGAGTTTTTGGGAGTGGCCAATTAGTAATGCTCTCAATCTTAGATGGATCAGCTTCTACCCCTTTGGATGTAATAATGAAACCAAGGAAGACTACCTTGGGGAGCATAAAAGAACACTTCTTCAAGTTCAAGTACAACTTCTCATCTCGAAGGACCCTCATTACTCGCCGTATATGATCTAGGTGGTCTTCGTGGCCTTTGCTGTATATTAGTATGTCATCAAAGTAAACAACAAGAAACTTACCGATGAACGGTCGGAGTGTTTGAGTCATTACTCTCATGAAGGTACTAGGGGCATTAGTTAACCCGAAGGGCATAACCTTCCATTCATATAATCCGTCTTTCGTTTTGAAGGCTGTTTTCCATTCATCGCCGGGAGGAATACGGATTTGATGGTAACCACTCCGTAAATCAAGCTTCCTAAAGACAGTAGCACCTGTCAACATGTCCAACATATCATCAAGCCGTGGAATAGGGAATCGGTATTTGACAGTGATTTTGTTGATTGCTCATTGCCGATGCACATCCGCCATGTTCCATCTTTCTTAGGTGTCAAGAGTGCGGGTACGGCACATGGACTCATGCTTTCTACAATGAAGCCCTTTTGTAACAGTTCATCCACCTGTCTTTTGAGTTCTGCATGCTCTGTAGGACTTAGACGGTAGGTGGGCAGGTTTGGTAACACTGATCCGAGGACTAAATCAATTGCATGTTGTATGTCCGTCATTGGTGGCAACTCATTAGGTAATTCTTCTGCAACAAGATCTGCAAAATCAGACAAGATAGATTGTATAGGTTGGGGAAGGTTAATTTTTTCAGGGGGTACAACTTCCCTAGCCATGAGGGCTATCATTACACCTCTTTCTTTACTTGTTTCTTCAAAGTCTTGTTGATTGAGTATCAATAATGGGCGATCAATTTGCTGTCCAGCCTTTGAGGATGGTCCTTTTCCCTTGTTTTTGCTAGTAGTGGTTGGCTGGTCCTTCTTTAGAGCTTGAAGGATTTGTTTACGCTTCGCTGTGCAGCTCGTAACCTGTTTTTCTCGGCTGGTACATTAATGGGTTTCAATATCATGGGCTTTCCATCAACATCGAGTAACATTGGTTCTTGGTACCTCCAACCAACACATCATGATCATATAACCATGGCCTTCCCAATAGTACATCAGTCAATATCATGGGGATAACGTCACACCATACCGTATCATTGTAGACCCCTGCTTGTAACGGAATCAAGCACCTTTGACTTACTTCCAATGTATTACCGTTGAGAAGTGAGACCTTGTACAGTTGAGGATAAGTTTCAGCCTCTAGTTTAGCATCTATTACAAAAGCTTGTGACACGACATTAACACTGCTACCGCTGTCCACAATAATTTGAGCAAGCTTAGGTCCACTAGACATGCGGGTGGTAAAAATACAATGACGACGCCAATCTTCCCTTTTTGATTCAGCCACTAATATCCGACTCACAACATGTATTCCAAGGGATGCTTCATCTTCTTCAAAGTTATACTCCAGATCATCAGCTAGGGCAGCATTATCATAGGAATCATCTTCTTGTGGTTCCCACACTTGGGAATCAGCATTGGCTTCTACAGAAGCCACTAAGGAATTGCCTTTCACTTTTCTTGGACAATCCCTTGCATAATGGCCATAGGCATTACAATGATAGCATTGAACACTGTTATTGGGGGTCATTGGTCCCTTTCCCTTTTCAGTTACCGTGGGAGTATGACGAGGTGCAGCCACAGTGCTCTTGGGAGTTGGCATGGGTTTCTTGCCTTCATTAAAATTTGGGGTATACTTTCTAGAGGTCTTTAGGAGTTCTTCAGCTTGAAAAACCTTATCAACATAGTCATTAAGACTTACAATATCAACCACACCCATTTTTTCTCTTATTTCAGGTCGTAGTCCCAAACGGAACCGAGATATCATTTGATCATCATTGTATCATGAACCTGACCATGCACATAATTGATCAAATTGGTATACATAGTCTTTCATACTCATATTACCTTGACAAAGATTGTTCAGCTGATCATGCAACCTTCTTTGGAAAGACCGAGACAAATACTTTTCTTTCAATTCTTCCTTCATCTCCTCTCAAGTAGTGGGTTCTCTACGACTCCTCATGAGACTATTCTCATAGTTACGCCACCAATCACGAGCACCCGCCACTAGTTTAGAGCGGGTCAATTGCAGCTTTCTAGGTTCGGGAAGACTAAACCAATCAAAGTAGTCATGTAGGGCATTCACCCAATCATGAAAAACTTGGGGGTCTTGTCTTCCATGGAACTCCTTAAGATCTATTCTCACCTTATGGGTTTTAATCTGAATAGGTTGATTGCCATCATAGTCTTCTCTTCATAGGGTGGGTCTTGGTATTCTTCTCTAGGGACTCTTTAGGGAGCCCTAGGAACATGCCTTGGCATTAGGTTGGCTATGAGAATTTCTCTTCTAGGGGTCCATCCATGCTATTTAACTTGGCATTCATTTTGGTCAATCGTTGGAGAACCAATTTAACAAGGCCATTGAGATTATTGGACTGATTAGGAGAGGTAAAACTCTCCTCAGCCATGCTCTAATACCAAATTGATGCAAAGAGGGATTCCACACAATACAAATCACAAAACCCTCTTTTGCAAAAGGATCTTCACAGTCCAATCAAAACAGAAAATAGAAAGAATTGAATAAAAATTACTTATCTTAAAATCTGGCCATCAAATCTTCATGAAATTTGGATTATAAACTCCTTAGTATAGATATGAACTCACTTCAAAAGATGATGGAAATCCAAGAGAAACTGAAGAAGTTATGGAAGTTGCAGCCTTGCTGTTTCAGGTTACCGCCGAGTCAGCAGTGGAGTTTATTTGGTTTTATGGATTGTAGCAGCAACTTAGTAAGATTTAATGATCTCTGCAGTGGGTCAGGGTCGTGTGAGGACGTAGTATGCTTGGAACAAAACAGAGCTATGAAGATGGATAGAAAAGAGAGAACAATGAGGTTGAGTCTCACAACCTTATGAGACTCAACCAGAAATTAGATAACTCTTAATTTTCTGGAAAATTCTAAGAGCTACCGCCAGTTTCTACTCCTCTTATTTATAATGAGAATCCTTATAATAAATAGGAAAGAGAGAAAACTACTAAAACTAAACCTCCTTATAACAAAGAAAGGTTTTAATACAATGGAAGAAAAACTTTCTAAATCTGAAAATAGGAAAGTAAATACTTGGTCTCCAAGTAATTGACACCTACTTTCAATCTATCCTAAATATTAGGAAACAATTTAAACAATGAAATTAGGAAACTAACTTTTAGGAAAGAAATAACAAAAGAGTGAAAAAATCTGCCGCTGGTATTGTTCACGTGAACAGTGTTGACCATGTGGCTGGTCAGCCAATTGGGCCTGGCCCATTTGGAAGGTTCTTCTTTCGGCCCCTTCTGGAGTAGATTTGGGCTGCATCACAACCATTTGTACTTTTAATACATCTAACATAGTCTAAATCTCTACTTTTCCTTTCCCCCATTTTAGCTATTTTATAGATAGTATTTTCTCCTTCCTTTGTGCTCAGATTGTTATAAGGATCTTCATATTTCTTTGCCTTTACTTTTCCCACAATCTTTTTTGCTTCATTTCTGGCTAGTCTATACCTTTTTACATCTTTTATATCCTTAGTCTTTTGCCATGTTTTAAAACTATGTTTTTTTAGCTTCAATGGCTGTTTGTATATCATCATACCACCACCAAAACTCTCTAGGGGAATGAACTTTTCCTTTCGATACACCTAGGACATTTTTAGCAACTTCCTTAATACAAGCAGTTATCTCGTTTCAGATTGTATTTGTGTCTCCCTCAAATTCTCACTTTCCTTGTTTGATCAAATTATTAGTAAAAAGCTTTCTTAGTATCTCTTTTTAAGCTTCACCATCTTATCTTAGGGCGAAAAGCTCGAAATTTCTTACGATTCGGCATAATGAGACACATATCCATGACCAATAATAATCTGTGTTGAGTGGTTAGGTTCTCTCATGGTATAACCTTACAATCCTTACTTAACAACCTATTAGACTTTTTAGTTCGAAAGAAATCTACTTAGCTACTTTGATGCCCACTTTTGAAAGTGAATAGATTCTTCTCTCTTTTCAAAGTATGTGTTTACAATGGATAAATCATAAGCCACGGGAAAATCTAAAACTGCAGTCCCCTCCTCATTTCTCTCTCAAAACCATATCTTCCATGTACACCTTCATAAATTCTACGATCTCCCCCTACATGTCCATTCAGGTCACCCCCCACTATAATATTTTCACCTTGTTTAAAACTTTGCACTAATCCATCCATATGTTCCCAAAGTTGTAGCTTACTACTCGCATCCAATCTTACTTGGGGTGCATAAATGCTAATCATATTGACAGTCTTTTTCTCCATCACCAACTTGATGGCTATAATTCTATTACTGTATCTTTTAACTTCCACCACATCATTCTTTAAATCTTTATCCCCATTATGCCCACATTGTTGCTATTATTTTTTTCCCCGTTTACCAAAGTTTAAAATCATCCTACTCCTTTGCTTTTTTACACTTTCGTTTAGTCTCTTGAATGCAATCTATGTTAATCCTTTTTCTCCTCATAAATCTATCAATTCTAGACTCTTACCCGTTAATGATTTTATGTTCCAAGATGCTAATCTAATTTTACGCTTATAGACTAGCTTCTTTACCCACACTCCTCCATGATGCGAGAACCCTTGTCTATTTATCACCTAATTCGGGCACCAATGTGGCTGGCCTTGCCCATTTTTCACTACACCAAGAACCAGGTGTAACGCGTTGTTTATGGAGAATGCCCTAGCATTACGCTGAATATCTTTTGTTTGTGAATCCTTGGAAAAGGTGCTGGCTGCCGACCTGACGTACCGACCCTCCTCCTTTATCCAGGCTTTGGACCGGCAACATTACACTAGCGAAGTTTTGGGCTGCCTCTTTGTATATCCAACACTTATTTTTTGAGTGCCTTTTCATCTCCTGGCTGTGGGAAGGGGTCCTCCATCGTTTTTGACCTTCGAGGAGAGCAATCCTTCGTATTGATCGAGAATGGCGCTGGGTTTGTAGAAGTTTCAAGGGCCAAAATGTGTGTGACACTATTTGAAAGCTGGCTTTTGTGCGTCTTTTTATAACCTATGGATGAAGAAAATTCTTAGATCTTGGTCTTAGAAATCTAGAACGCTTCTGTAAAAATTGGAAGGCGTTTCTTTTGAGATCAAGGTTCTATTTTGCCTATCTTAAATCCTTGTGTTTATTATCCAAGAAATAGGTTTATGGTTCAGGCTTGGGAGTTACCTATCCATTTTTAATGTGGATATGTTCTCCCTCTTTTTTGTGATTTTGTATCATTCCCTTGTAGCTTCTAGGGGCCCCCTGTTTGTTTCCTTTGGGCTATGTTAGTACAATTTTGTTCACCCCCCAAAAAAGAGGCCAAAATTACTGTTTTTCTTCTTGCAGAGAAAGGGACGAAACAGGCAAAATAGGGAGTAATCAGTTGAAATTTCAACCAGGAACCGTCGAAACAGTTGAACCGTATCTCGAAAACGATACAGTTCAAACTTGAAATTTAGGCGAAACACTGAAATTCAACTGAAACTTGGTACTTTGATTCGGCTATTGTTTCTTCTTTGCCCAATCAAAATCACCAATTTTTTTGAAATTTCAGAGAGAACATAATTTTGTTCCAGACTCCAAGTAGTTGGAATAGGCCGACAGGGGCATTACTTAGAGCAATGGTAAAACCGTGTAAGGTTCGGGCTGCCAGGACAGATGCCCGTGTTCGAGTTGAGGGCGGCCACTTTGCCCAAAATTGCCAAAGGTTAGGACCGACATCTCTTTTCAACTGAAGAACAAAACAAGATCATTTTGTTCCATTTTTACTAACATAGTGAAGGATATTTGATTAGTAATGCCAAAAAGGGGTGGAGGGGATCCAAATTTGTTGTTCAGGTTGATCAAAAGCTGCAGAAATAGCTAGAATTGAATAGGACCCGCGTAGGCGGGACTAGCACTGGGTAATGGTCATTTTTTACTCCAAGTAGTTGGGACAATTCTTCATTGAATATATGTGAGTACTGAGTATATTATAAATCAATTAATTATAATAGCTGTTTGTTTATGTATCTTCAGATGCTGTCATATGAGTTCTAATTGCAGGTATTCATTTTTACATTGTGGATGGACTGTAAAAGGCTCTGCACAGGAAAGAAATAAATTATTATTTTTTGGATCCTTGATCGCTGGCTATCTTGATTGTTGAATGTTAAGATATTTCCAAGGACGGGTGTGGTGATCTATTCCGTGCCTGATGATCATGTGTCTTCTTGGAGAATTTCTACCATAAATCATTGAAATTTCCCCTCTTTTGAAGAATAACCAATCCTGGATTATACTGAGTCCTCTTCCTCCACTTGATCCCCAACACTTGCTCCACTGTGGGTTTTGTGCCTTGTTTTTTTATTAGTGAGAATTTGGATGTATTGGTATTTCACCTTACATACTTGTATTATCGAGGTTTTTATCTGAGTCTAATTCATAGTCTTCCCATTGGGTAGTATACTGATTCAGGTTTAATAAATATTTTTTTTCCATTTTGATGATCTGTTTCCCGCTTATACTCTTTTCTGCTTAGTTCATTTACTAACTGATTTCATACTTGTTCAGCAATTGCTTTTGAAGTCTATTCCTTCATGCTTTGAGCTGAAGTGTAGAACATATAGCTTGTTGAGCCAGTGCTATCATCTTGTGGGTGCCATCCCTCCACAAAAACAGATCTTAAACAAGGGTCTAGAGCTCACAGCATCTTCTGGAGATGGGTACGTAATTCTTTTTATGCTAGTATGCTACTGAATCTTGTGAAATTTCTAAATTTTTGTTCTACCTCATAGTGTTCATACATTAATTTTTGTGTTTCTATACCATTATGTTACTGTTCAGTGTCATTTGATGTTCATATGTTTTCAGTTTTCCATGATCACTTTGTTTGGCTGTTAATGATTGTTGGCAGTTCTTAATAGTGATATCAAGTAACAAGTGTAAAAGGAACCAAGTTACAAATGGAAAAAGGAAAGGTTGAATATAAGAGCTTTTCTAAATAGAAACTAATGCCCTTAAATTTTTGGCCTACTTTAATCTACATGTCCTGTATCTACCATTGATGTCGTGTCCACCAACCCTGGTCATCTTGCAGAAGTTATCTATTTCCTCTTAGGCTCTGTATTGCAATGGAAAATATTTAATCGTCTGAGAAGCAAAATGATGTACACTACCCTAGGGTCTCTAGTTTAATCTACTCTAACATGACGAACTAACACAAAGGTTACTGAAATAACTAACTAATGGGCAGAGACTGTTATGGACAGCAACTCACATGACATGCTTACGAGATTAGTTTCATGATAATCACAAGTAAAGAATAACATAAAGCCAAGTAACATGATCAACTAAACAATAGTCAATTAGGTTTCATGTCATGTTCATAATAATCCATAGGTTAAGAAGTACTAACGTGCAAATTTCAAAACTCCTAAACTAACAAGATTAAATGCCTAGGGACTAAATAAACCTTTAGACATGCAAAACAGTAAATTATCAATGTCAAAGAGTTGATTACGAAG
Organism: Protea cynaroides; assembly: GCA_028583415.1. Taxonomy (NCBI): domain Eukaryota; kingdom Viridiplantae; phylum Streptophyta; class Magnoliopsida; order Proteales; family Proteaceae; genus Protea; species Protea cynaroides. The sequence continues at coordinate 37,071,548 of CM053266.1, read as the reverse complement.
CATAAACAATGCTAATAGTGAAGGATTAATTGCAAAAATGCTTTCAAGGTGGCTGTCCGTGTTAGTAAGTACTAACAATGGCAGTCACGATGGCAGAATTTATGTAGAGTAGAGTTGCAATTAATCTTAATGTACTAGAGAAACAAAAACAACCCAACAGCAGGTTGTACTATGATAATGGTTAACAGAAAGGTTTTATGGGCTGCCAATGTTGCAGCAGGGGCAGGGGGTCTTGGGTCAGTTCCTAATAACTAGAAAATAAAGCACAGCACAAAAGAGAAGAGGACAAGGGGTACTGCCGAGAGCAGTCAAGGGAAAATATCTGTAACAAATAAGAGATAGGGATAGGAAGATAAGAGAGAGAAGGGGGGATGAAGTGATCTGGCACAGATCAGCAAAGGGGGAAGGGGAGGCATACCTGAGATTGAGAAGAGAAGCCAAGAGAGTGTTAGGGTTAACCATCGTCAAAAGGAAGGGGCCCACAACTGGGACCCACAACTCTTAACAGAATAAAAGAACTAGAGACGTGGCTGTGTGGGGTCCACCATAACAGAAATAAAATAAATGAAATAAATAAAAGAGTCTTAAAATTAATGGACTAAGATTGGCGATGTCCTCATCACAAAATAATTGTAAAGGATTGAGAACACAGAAACTATGTTCCAACTAAGGTTGTCATGGCGACGCAAGGCGATGGAGGGTTGCCGGATGCGCCAGGCAACCAAGGGGCCAGACTAGGCGCCCAAGGCGGCCTAATTCCTAAGGCATCACAAGTGCGCCTGATGCCTAGGCGGGGCCTTAACCTTGGAGCTGACAGACCATTTATTTCTGTATTTTGATTTTGTGGAATTGATTTGGAAATACTTTGTGGGACTATGAGACTATTTGATATTGAATGATTTAGTCCTCCCTGGTTAAACTTTGAAGATGACCTATACTTTAATCCGTTAACCTTCTATCCTTTGGAATGTGATTCCATATGGTCTTAATTGAGGTGCGTACAAGGAAAGGAACAACTCAATCTTTGAGGATAATTTTAGAAGTTGACTAGATTGATTGCTGCCATTGGTTCATATATTATGAAGTGGGTTATGGCTACCACGGGGTCCCTAGGAATGGAAGCTTTAAGAAAGGGCTATCAACCGTAGGAAATTATTCTGAGTAATTGTTTGGTAGATGAGTTTAACTTTCCTTTTCCCTTATGAATGTCAAAGATATATACATTTGGTTGGTTTTTGGCTGTATGATACTATTGCCACTTAATGGAGGATCAGGGTTTGAAACTGATATTTTGTTTTGTTGAGGTGTACAAATCTGTTATATTAGGATTAGATCTGTTGAGCTGTACAAATCTGTTATATTAAGATTAGATCTGTCAAGCTGTACAAATCTGTTATATTAGGATTAGATCTGTTGAGTTGTACAAATCTGTTATATTAGGATTAGAATCTGTGAAAATAGGAAAGTGGATTATTTTGTTTCCTATCTTAGATTATTGTAACAATATATATAGATGTATCATGTTCACTATTGAAATATGAAATACACAGGAATTCACTCCTATGATTTCACATGGTATCGGAGTAGGGAAATCAGATAGCCTAAAAGTGCTTTTTTTTTTTCCGGTGACTTTTTTCGGCGAAGCACGAGAGTGCCAGCCTGATCCTCCCTCTCTTTCTCGCCGGATTTTTTTCTCCTTGTTCAGATTCTGGTATTCTTTGAACTAATCAAAGTACGTTTCAGACTTGTTCAAAGTTTCTTGTAACTCCACCATGTCTTCTAGAAAAGCCAACTCAAAATCAGGTTAATTTTCTTCCTTCCTCTCTTTTCCGTTAATTACAATTGAGAAACTAATGGGAAGTGCTAATTATTCATCATGGGCTGCTTCTGTTGAGTTTTTGTTTATGGGATAAGGCGTAGAGGATCATTTGACTACTTAGGTTGCGGATGTGAAAGAAATAGAAATTGATAAAACCACTTGGACTAAGACTGATGCTTTGTTATGTAATTCGTTATGGTAGTCCATTGATCCTCAGTTTTATCCCATTTACAAAGCTTACCGATCTTGTGTTGGGATATGGAATCAGGCAAAACTTCTTTATGCTAATGACATTCAGAGGCTGTATTCTTTTGTGTGACTTGTTTCAACATTTGTTAATCTTAAACAGCAGGGTATGGAAATGTCAGACTTTCTTGGCAGAATGGCATCTCTTAAGACAGAGTTTGATTCCCTCTTGCCCGCCGGTAAGAGTGCAGCAGAGAATTTGGCCTAGAGGGACAAGTTCTTCATGGTTCTAACTCTTGCTACTATCAGTCCTGACCTTGCTCCAGTTCGTGATCAGATTCTTGCTGGTTCTGGTGTGCCCTTTCTTGATGATGTTTTTGCTCGTTTGCTTCGTGTTTCCTCTCCTAGCACAGTGCCATGATCTTCTAGTGTTGACTCTTCAGTTCTAGCTTCTCAGACTCCGAATAGTATTAGAGGAGAGCAGGGAAATTGTGGCGGCAGGGGAGGTCGGCCCAAATGTAGTTACTGTCACAGATGGGGGCATACTAGGGAAAAATGCTACAAATTGCATGGGCGACTTACTCGAGTTGCCAATGTTATTCATGCCGATCACTCTGATCTTCATTTATAACCATTTGAAGGACACACTTAGCCATCCTTGACTCTCACCGGTGCTGATTATGAAGAATATCTCAAATATCTGGCCACTAAGCAGTCGTCGTCATTTGTTGCTTCCATTGCTCACTTGGGTAATTCAGTCGGATGCCTTACTCAGTCTTCCCCTCTAGGGCCCTAGGTCCTTGATTTTGGTGCCTCTAATCATATTTCTGGTAACTCTTGTTTGCTTTCTCATTTTAGTAATGCAACATCTTTGCCTTCTGCTACTATAGCAAATGGGTTCAAAACTGTTCTTGAAGTAGTGGGCCATGCACATCCACTTCCCTCCTTGCCTTTAGATTCTGTTCTTTATATCCCAAATTGTCTTTTTAATCTTGTATTTGTCAGTAAACTTACAAGCTCCTTTCAATGCACTGTTTCTGAGTCTCCAGTCCTCCTTCATAATCGTCTGGGTCATCTTAGTTTATTGAAGCTTCAGAAGATGGTTCCAGGTTTATCCAATTTATCGTCTTTAAGTTGGGAGTCGTGTCAGCTTGGAAAACACTCTCATAGTTCCTTTCCAAAGCGTGTCAATAAACGGGTTGTGTCCCCTTTTGAGTTAGTTCATTCAGATGTGTGGGGTCCCTGTCGTGTTTCTTCTATTTTTGGTTTTCAGTATTTTGTCACATTTATTGACGATTATTCTCATTGCACTTGGTTATTTTTAATGAAAACTCGTTCAGAATTATTTTCCATATTTGAATCTTTTTGTGTTGAAACTAAGACACAATTTAACACTGTTATTCGCGTGTTGAGGAGTGATAATGCTCGTGAATACTTTTCTGCCCCTTTTACTAAATTCATGTCTTCCTAGGGAATCCTTCATCAGTCCTCTTACCACAACAAAATGGAGTTGCCAAGCGTAATATAGACATTTTATTGAAACTGCTCGCACCCTCTTTTTACACAATCAAGTTCCTCTTCGATTTTGGGCAGATGCTGTGTTGACTGCTTGTTTCTTAATTAATTGGATGCCTTCTTCCGTCTTCCAAAACATGGTACCTCGTTCTATTCTGTTCCTTAAACAACTGTTATACTCTCTTCCTCCACGTGTCTTTGGTTGCACGTGTTTTGTCCACGTCTTCTCCCTTGGTCAAGATAAATTGTCGGCCAAGTCTATCAAGTGTATTTTCCTAGGTTACTCGCGTCTTCAAAAAGGTTATAAGTGTTATTCTCCAGCATCACTTCTATATTTCATATTTGCTGATGTTACATTTTTGAGTCTTCTCCCTTACCAGAAAACAACTCTATCACCGAGGTCCTTCCCATTCTGTACATTGCTCCTCTTCCTGACCAACCTTTTGAGTTTGTCCCTGTACTACAGTGTCCTTCCCTTGCAAGAGTCTCCTTCTCCTATAGATGATGCTATTGTTCCTCTTACAGGTACTGACATCGTTCTTGACAATGTTCATGAGGCTCCTGTTGATGCGCTTCCTGCTCTAAATTCCTCACTTGCCGCGGTCCTGCCACCCAAGGTTTAAAATCTCGAGTTTCGGAGGAGTCTCGGCCTCCTCCGAAACCCTCGGCGAGATCTCGCCGAGACTATGCATTTTGTCCGAAACAGCTTAAAAAGGCTGTCTCGATGGCCAAAATGCCTTTTTTAGGTCTCCAACTTTAGGGGAACCTTATTTTTATATACATAAACACATTTAGAGTATAAAATTGTAAAACTAATGACCATTTGTGGTTGTTTGGGTTTACACCCATGTTTTCACAGTCAATGCTGAAGTCTGTTGTTAATTTAGGTTAATATTAGCTATTATATTCAATCAAATATGGCAAATGAGACAATAACATAATGCATTAGGGGAAAGAGAAACAAAATTACACTTCATTATAAATCATTACATAATTTACATCATAGTTCAAAATTCAAATATTCAACATTGAATGATCCCATAGTCCCCATGTGCCTATAGTCCACAATTCCACAATCCTTATACAGATACAATGTCTAGTAATACGTAGAGTGTCGTGGATGATCCATCCTACTATCATCATACATCTGGGAAAATTGTCGACGCAAATTGTCTTCCAATTGAGTAACATAATCTTCCCATGACATTCTTGATGCAAAGTAGTTCTGGTAGTCTTGCACATGATTCATAAATATAACATCAGTAGCTGTTCGAAGGATACCAATCTTTGGGAAGAATGGAAAAACTTCTGAAGTAGTACTCGGTCTACGTGATGAGGATGGCGCACGCGTGCACCATGGTCATCATCCCGTGTTGTATGAGTGTACTTGGCTCTCCCCAGTGTATCTAACAGGTGATGCTCGTGGCTCTGGATCAGCCCCCAATATTGACAAAAGTGGCTCGACCCCCACCCCCCATGATCACTACCACTAGCTCCACTACCACTCCAACTCCACTCGGGATCTTCCGTATCGGTGCCGCCAGGAGGGTCAAATGGCACGGGTGACCGTGTATGGACTCGACCCTCTTCCGAGGCTAAAAACTCGTCGACATCGGTATCCAAATGGCTGGCCAAATGGGAGTCGGGCATCCCCGGCTCGTCCATCACGGGGGTACTCCCGTCCCGCACCCACTCTACTAATGGATCTTCCTCTTTCGGAGTCAAGTTGGAAGATGTTGGCGAGCTCGAGCGGGGTATCATCCTCCTTATCAAAGAACATGTTTTGCACCCTCGGCCTCATGTTGTAATGCACAAAGACCAAGTCATTTAGCCGTTGGGAGCCAAGTCGATTCCGCCTCTTTGAATGAATGAGGTTGAAAGTACTCGGGTTTCGCTCACAACCGGATCGAGAGCATGTTTGAGCTAACACTCTACTTGTTATCTTCTTCGGAGCGGGTGCATCTTTACCATACAACACCCACCATTCAAGGCATAAGAACAATAGCATATTTTAATTTCGTATGTCATTTAAATGTTATACATAAAACATAAGATAATTTAATTTCGTATGTCAATTAAACGTAATACATACACGGATCACTTTTGTCACGTCCAGCCACTGCAGCGGGGAACCCAAAACTCCCACGGGCTTCCCTAAAGGTTTTAATCTACACACAATCGAAAACTTTTAAATATTTGCAATTACAATATATAGTTGAAGCACATATTTCCAGTAATTGAAGCACACAACTCACCTCTAGGTTTGCCAATGCACTTGGCAGGGATCTGGCTCCAACTTTGCAACCACTAGCTTCATTGCCTCAATGAGTTACGTGTTCGTCCCAAGTACATGCGTATACTGGTACTTGGGGTTCAAATAGTATGCTGAAATATTTGACAGTGGACACATGGTTAAAACAAATAAAAATTATATTGGCACATAAGTAACACTAAAGTAAATACATCATCAAATATCCATTGCATAAGGCTGGTGAGTAAATTTGATGATGTATTTACTTTAGTGTTACTTATGTACCAATATAATTTTTATTTGTTTTAACCATGTGTCCACTGTCAAATATTTCAGCATACTATTTGAACCCCAAGTACCAGTATACGCATGTACTTGGGACGAACACAGAACTCATTGAGGCAGTGAAGCTAGTGGTTGCAAAGTTGGAGCCAGATCCCCAAGCACAGGCATTGGCAAACCTAGAGGTGAGTTGTATTAGTGTTACTTATGTACCAACACTTGCAAAAAGTAGTAGGTTGCAGTAAGTGCAACTAGTAATAGTCTCTCGTCAATGAGTAAACCTAAATAAAGGTTGCATTATGTGCAACTGAACATAAGGTTGCATCTTGTGCAATTGTTAATAGTCCTTCGCCAATGAGTAGATCTGAATAAAGGTTGCATTTTGTGCAATTGATAATAGTCTCTCGCTAATGAGTAGACCTGAATAAAGGTTGCATATTGTGCAATTGAGCAAAATGTTGCATATTGTGCAACTGAACAAAAGGTCGCATCTTGTGCAACTAATAATAGTTTCTCGTCAATAAGGAGACCTAAACAAAGTGATAAAAGTGCCTCTCCAATTAGTAGACACAAGTCTCTCTTCCTTGAGCAGACTTGAACAAACCGATAAAAGTGTCTTTCCCACGAATGAACACAAGCCTGAGCAAAATATATGCTCCTTCTTCCCCTCACGTCGAGCGGCCCACGTGGACAAAGAACAGAGGAACACATCAATAATAGGATAGCCAAATTTCAAAACCATCCAACGATCGGATTAAGAAATATGGTGAAGTCCTAGTGGGACTAGGACAGGGTAACAAGGCAAGTGGATTTTGACATTAATTAAAAAAATTCAAAGATCCAGTCAGTAGATGTGGACCAAAAATTGCAAACAGGTAATTAATGACAATTAGGATAAGTCGTCAAAATTTAGGTATGATCCAATGGTGGATGTGATAGATATAAAAAAATCCTAGTTGTGGTAGAATTCCTTGATTCAGTAGCAACACATCAGTGTTGACAGCAGCAGTAAATCAACAACGTATAAGGATGTGGAGTTCAGGAACCAGATGGTAAAGAACAGATCTTCTTAGCAGCAGATCTGATCTTGGAGGCAGCTGTAGTTACAGCAATAAGGCAATGAACAGATTTCGAAATCTGGTCACTGAAGGCAGTCTTAGTCACAATAGATCTGGATTAGATGGATCTGAACAATACCACCATATTGCAGAGAGTAGTGCAGCAACAGTATATCGCAGTAGATCATATCAGAATCCAATGAAGTAACAATAAGTAGCTGTAGACCAGAGGCATAGAAGGTAGTAGAACTTCTGATCAACAAAAATAGTAGTGGTCACAGTAAAAAAGACAAATCTTGAAGAGGATCTGTTCAGCGGTAAGTGGTGGCAGATCTTGATCAGCAAAAAATTGTAGTAGCACTCTCAAGGAACCAGATCTTCGGCAGTAGTCAGCATCAGATCTGGATGGACGGCAGCACTCGACAATAGTGGTACTTGATGGAGGTTAGCACTCAATAATAGCAGTAGTAGATTATAGCAGCAGTAGATATCAGAATTTGAAGAAGATCGAGATCTGACCTTCTAGAAAACAGAGCTTGATGATAGCAGCAAGTAGTATAAAAAAATCAGATCTGAATAGATCTGACCATAGAGTAGATGCAGCAATGGTGGCTGCACACCACAACAAATATCTTTAGACGACTCTCAAAATGGCAGATTAGTAACCTGCTCTGATACCATGTAAAAAATTAAAAATAAAGAAGCTAAACCAGAACCAGAACTGATATGAGAAGAGAGGAGAAGAGAGATCTGCACAGAAAGAGGGCAGAACGTTGGCCTCTATCTCTCCCACTTATTTCATATATATAAATAACATCTCATAACTACAATAGGAGTCTCAGCAACCTGTTGTAATGCAACTAGGGCGCTACACAGATTAGATGATAAAAGACTTCTATCTTAACTAGGAACCTTATCTAAATAGAACCAGTGATGGAAATACTACATATCCTATTCCAACACTGCTACCGAGGACTATAAGTTTTATTCTAACTCAATTAACTAGGACTGAGAGTCCTACATTGATTCTACTACCGTAAACATGAAACTGTCCATATATGATAAGGACTGCTCCTCATGTCGGAATAGTGCTTATCATGTACAGTTTAACACCATGTAATGCGGACAAATGACGCACTGAATTATGGGCAGAAACTGAAACCGATGGCAAGTCTAAAACCCAATTCTTTCTCAGGTTTGGTGTCCAAAACAGAATCTGATTTGATGCTCAGATTTGTTTCGATGGAGGAAAGAAGAAGAAAGAAAGAAAGAGAATAGGCTTTTTAACAAGACAGAAGATCTTCCACCTGGAACCGTTTTGTTGGAATCCCACCCACAATCTCAACTTCCTACAGAGGACCGCTGACTCTCACAAGCATGGTATCTGAATCTCACTAAGAAAATAGGGCAAAGCCAACTTTTATTTATCAAATTCGTGTTTTAGGCTGTAGCCCCTCGTAAACTTATATAAAAGACTTAAAACAAGAGTCAAACTAATTTTAAAACTCCTTCAGACCAAGGAATCAAGTATTGTACCGTATTGGTGCGTATCGACCGATACGTATTGGTATCGACTTGCACCGATACGATACATGTACAATTTGTCTCTCATTTTTTAAAATGGATATTCTATCAAGCTGTATTGGCCTATACTCATCGATAGGGGTCGATACCCATTGGTTAATACAGTTTAAAAATGTATTATTAAATACATATTATTCAGATTTGAAAAATACATGGCTGTATCAGTTTTTATTGAACCGATATGGCTCGATACACCTCCATACGAACTGATACTGTTTGATACACCTCCATACGAACCGATACGGTTCGATACAATCGATATGCATGTGTAAAGCTCGATACAACTGATTTTTTCCACTTTTCTGGTCTTAATCCTTGCTGGAATCTTGCAGTTCATGCAAACCGAAGGTTGTAACTCATTGAATGTCCTCAAATATGCTGTAAATCCTTGGAAAATACTTCATGACTGCTTATTATACGGTTTTTTATGTTTTAAAATTGTGTTTTGTATCTTCCCTAATAATTCCTGTGGGTATCTTGCTCGTATCCTGGCGTATCCATCTTACCCATGATACGATACGTCTCTTAAAATAGCCCGACCTATATGCTACCGATACGCGATACTTTAATCCTTGCTTCAGACTATAACTAATGTTAGAGGTAGTCTAATTGATGGCAAAGAGGGTTCAAAGCAAGTCAAATTAACAAGCCCTCTTTGCTACAGGATCTTAATTCAGTCCAATACAAAATCTGCAGAGAAAAGTAATGAAGAAAACCACTTATCTTGAAATCTAACCCTTGAAATCACTTGAAACTTGATGGGAAATACTCTTTGGAATGATTATGAAGACATATCCAAAGTTGGAGATGATCCGATCACAGATGAGAGAGATGTGATTTTTTGAAAACTACCTATCATCTGAAAACGAGACTGGTTAGAGCTGGTCGATATGATTTTAATCTTTAATCCCACGAGCTTTCGTTGATCAAATCAGCACTTAATGGTATCGCAATTCAGTATGCAATAATAAGAACTTGAAGGAATTAACAGAAGGACAAGAAAACCATAAAACAGAATATTTCGGTTGAGTCTCACAACCTATGAGACTCAACCAGAAAATCAGGAGCTAAACTCTCTTCTTTTTTCTGGTCTAAATCTACTGGCTCTCTTCTTCTTTATCTTATTTATAAACTTAAGAAAGATTACAAAATAAGGAAGGATTTAGTCCTCTTAAAAAAAATATCCTAAGATAAATTAAAAGGAAAACTTGTCTTTATAGATATAGGAAAGTTTCCAATCTAAAAAATATCCTAAGATAAATTAAAAGGGAAACTTGCCTTTATAGATTTAGGAAAGTTTCCAAAAAAACAACTTACAAAATATCAATCCATTACTTAACTTTAGGAAACAAAATCTAAGAATAATTTAGGAAAGAAATAACAAAAGAAGGAAAATTTCTGCTGTTGGTACTGTTCACGTGAACAGTACCGTGAACACTGTTCACGTGAACAGTACCGTGAACACTGTTCACGTGAACAGTGTGGGTTGGTCTTTGGGTTGGTCCAATGGACCAATACTGACTGGTTCTTTGGGCTGACCCATTATCAACTTGAGCTTGGGCCTTGGGCCTTCTTGGACTGCATCACTAATTCTACTAAAACTCAACCTAAAATATAGGAAAGTAGCTTAAACAAGGTTGGACTCTCAGAGACCTATTCTATATTGTATCTTATCGATAGGTATTAGTTGCTACTGGTACGATACATGTAAGTTTCGCATCGTATCGGTATCAAATTTGAGAGAAATCAGAACCGAGTCTCCGAATTTTAAGTATCGGCCATATCATATCGTATCGGTAGCTACCGAGATACGCGATACCGATACTTTAATTGCCTATTCCAGCCCAATTAAAACACGTAATAACAGTGAAAATAAAAAAATAGGACTCTAACTATACCCAACAATTTAAGTAATTACTAAATCCCGTATTCCTGCCTCCTATTCATATTTTAGGCCCATTACAATGAATGCCCATCGAACTGAAGTCCTAACATATATATAAACCAACACAAAGTTTATTTTCACTAAAATAAGTTCAATTATGTATCTTATCTGCATCAGGGGTTCTGAGAAGCCCATGTGAACTTAATTTTTGACAAAAGGTAGAAGCGAAAACCTCAAAAGATAAAATAAGGAAAAGGAAGACAGTATAAGAGAATAAATTTGCATCAAAACAGCTGAAAACAATGGTGAAATTCCATATTTTCTTATTGTGTAGCCTTGCAATTAGATTCTGTTCATATTATTCAATGTGTTTGGGGTTCATATCACTTGGCCTGGAAGTTATTACCCTATGCAGTGCTGTGCTATGGAAGGAGAGAAAAAGAAGGATTTCTTGCTGTTTAATTGTCATTTTTTATGTTATTGTCTTTTATCTTCATCTATGATTCTATATTTATACAATTTTTTTTGGGGAGTGTGGTATTGAGATGAAACTATTATGTCATTGTTTTATTTAATTTTTTTTTTTGGGGGTGTGGGGGGGGGGGGGGGTTGGTAGGTTCCATGAGCTTTGATTATTTCATGATCATGTTGTACTTTTCATATATGTGAAATTTCAGGTTTTCATTTTCGACCCAAAATTCAGTCAATATATGCTGGAAGATTTTGAAGTTTTTAACCATTTACGGAACTCTGCTTGAAAATTTTGCTGAATTGAATTTGAATTGGTGTTTGAAAGGGCCATAAGACCATGCTGGCTTAATTGTTGATACTGGTACTGTTGAAGTTGTTAATGAAGCTACGTTTCTTGCTGTTTGTGCTTGCTGCTTGTTTCTCGCTAGGCATCTGGGGGATGGACTTTGCAAGAACTCTATTAGCATTGTTATACACGGTTATGCAAATATAAATATGGCATTTACAATATTGGTTCCTTTTCTGCGTTATCTTGGTTAGGAGTCAATCTTATGATAGTACTTTGGTTTGTTCCTTTGAAGGTTTGCAGTGAAATTATGGTCCTGTAACTTCAATTCGCAGCTTGCGAATGCTTTGATAATTGAAGGTGATTATCAGAATTCAGTATCTGCTTTAGAATGTGGATATGAGTGTGCTACAGAAATATGCTATCCAGAGCTTCAGGTTTGTGTGGGTTATAATCTTTAATTTATTGTATAATCACTTCAGAGTTCGGACAGAGATGAGGAGAAACTCTCCTCACCATCTTTGTTGTAAATGTGGCACACATCTGGTGGTTTCGGACCCAGCATTTGATGGGCCCTTCTATTTAGATCATCTAGCCATTACTCAACCTGATTGGATGATTCTAACCTGTATTTGTGAAATCATTGTTCTTGCTTAGGTTTATGGGCTCCATTTACCAGAATTGTAGATACAGTAACTTCTTTGCAGTTCCTGTCATCTGCTTGATGGCAAATTGGTTTGTTCAATATGCTAACATGATGGAAAAGAATCTCATGGTGTGGATAATTCTATCTCCTTCTGTTTGGTGGAGTTCGTTCTACCTCTGGTGGATTTACTGTCTCTAATCTACATTCCATAATTTATTTATAAGAGAATGGTTAGAATAAACTGATCAGGTTTCGTTTGGTAGGGCCCAGCAACTGGTGGGTCATAACCCCAGGTGATGGATAGACATGCTGTTAGTTTTCCATTTTCTTGTTTCCAATGCTTTATCTGATGATAATGGTGGTGTTGGTCCAGATGTTTTTTGCGACTTCTATTTTGCACATGCACCTCATGCATTGGGATGATGTAAATTCTGTTGAAAGAGCTGTTGAAAAATGTGATGAGGTCTGGGAGTTTATCCCTCCAGATAAAGTGAGTAATTTTTTCTTTATAGTTCCTTCTCTAAATAGTTGTACAGATGTGAGTCTGAATCCAGTTATAGGTTTCTGACAGTCCTCACTTACAGGTTTCTGACAGTCCTTTCGAATAAATCTAGTCATAACTTTCATGTAACATAGTTATTTTTCTTATAACCCCAAACTACCTGATTGTGGAGTTTTAGTTAGATTAATCATTATACTTGTGGGAAAACGATGTAGTACTAGGGCTCTACAGTGAAATTGTCTCCAAGGAGTGGGTTAAACTTGCAACTAACCCTAGGTTTTGATGGAAGAGAGAAAAGCTTGCTGTTTTCTCTATGTTAAAAAAATGTAAAAAGCAAGTGAAAATTAGGGTTTTGGGTGAACTTTGGACTAGATTTTGATAGTTGATGAAAAGATGAAGATGAGTTGATAGAAGACGGTTAAGACTCTTTTGGTAAGAGATTAGTGTAGAAAAGGATGCATTAAGGGCTGTTTTGAAGGTTAAAGAGAATGAAAAATAGAAAGCAGAAGAGAAAACTGAAGACGAAGGAGAAGAAGAAGAGAAGTTAGAGAACTCACCTAGGCATCCTTCTTCAAAGGGGACTTTGAATATACACAGCATTAGCACCAAGGCTGTGGAATAAACTTCATTTATTCTATTCTATTCAAAAGCTAAACATTATATAGATGTAAGGGCAATTACTTATGGTCCAAATCATTAATTACTTGTGTTAGTAGGTAACTATATCTATGCTGAAGTTACTTGATACTTCTCAACTATGGAACTAAAAAACTTCCTCTAAGCAATCTCTTATGGGCTGGAAAATTAGTTTGATGGAACTCGGGGTTCTAATACTCTAAATTTTGGGTCACTGTGGGCCCACATGGGATAAGTAAATCAGATTATATATTTATATGGATAGTGGCAGTTTCATAATTTGTAAGACAGATAAAGCCCTTAAGAGTAACAAATAGGGTTAGGGGATGCACAAGCACCAGGAATTAACTTTAAAGAGCTAAGGGCAATTCTGGTTGCTGAACAAAGAGGGGTATGACGTAAGAATAGCTTCTAAAGAGATCGTATAAGAGTAATTTTGGGGATGGGTCTTCTACTCTTCTTTAACCTTGGGTTATTTCATTAGAAACAGAATCTGGCAGAAGAAAGGCCAGCTCTCAATGATGACAACTCACTCCCCACGGTTTCAATCAAGCTAGGCTTTTAGGAACAGGTAACCAGCCTAAACATCTCTTGATTTCAACCCACAAACCTTCTATCCATCAGCCAGGGGCTTCGTTAAAAATTTTTGAAACCATATCCGGGCGGAAGTTCTGGTTTCAGACCTGAAACTGGGTTGTAAATCACAGCAGAGGAGGGATACAGTCATGAAGCTCTAGGGTTTGAATGGCCTATGTAGGACAACCTTCTCCCAGAATTTAAAGCTCAACTGATTAACCACCAGGGACATTGATCGACTCTCTTGCTGGTTGGTAGGAAGCCAGTAGCAGAAAATTTGGTAAATAAGCAAGATAAATTAATACTGAAAGGAAGAATAATGGAGGAACCAGAAGAAGAAAGAAGGGAACAAGAGATAGGAAGAGGAGAAAAGAAATACCTAGGGGAAGTCATGGTTGCAGGGAAGAGAGAGAGAGAGAGAGAGAAACCTGCAATCTTCACCCTCCAGGCACACCAAAACACTCTAATTCATTCCATTCCAATAATCTAAATAACCCACGGTTACAATCATATATCTAAAGAAGAAAATAAAAGACTCCAACTGGATATAAACTCAATCAGCAGCTACTCCTTCGACATGAAAAAAAATTATGCATTAAACTAGAAAGCTACCTACAACTGAAACACAAATAAAGAAACTATTTTCCAACGTATCACACTTGAATAGAATAAAATAAAGTTCTAATCTGATTACATGATAAACTTAAAGAAAGTGAATCCCTAAAGATTCTACTAGATTGCAACCAAGTTTGGACCCGGTACCCGGTTTGTCTTGGTCTGGGCTTTCAAACGGGTTCATGTCAGTCCAAGAAAACATTACTGCATCAGAGTTCCTAGGGGTTGTTTTATTGTAGCCTTTCGTGAGTATTATGATGAGGAAATTACTTTGGTTTATCTTTTCTGAATAATTGAGGTCTATAAAAGAAGTGTGAAAGATGAATGAGATAAATTTTGTTGAATATTTCCGGGTTCGAAACATGAAACAGCCTCTCCGCATTGTGGGGGTAATGCTGTGTACGTTCTGCCCTCCCCAGACCCTGTAGTAGTGGGAGCCTCATGCACTGTGACACCCTTTTTATTTTTTTGAGTTGTGTTGATTTTTTTTGTTGAGCATTCTGGTGAGTAAATTTACATTGAGAAGGCTGGCCAACCAATTTGATTGTGGAGATTTGATTTCTCAGGTTATTTCTTTTTTGTTATTGGCTTTCTAGATTTCCAGTGGCTTCCTAAATCTCAACATGTTTCTTGGAGCCTTACTTCATATACTTTATTCCAATGTATTGTGAAGTTGAGATAACTATTTAAAGCCAATAAGGCATTGGCCAGATGGTTAGGGGAGTCTAAGTAAGCCCATCTTGGGTGTCCTTTCAAAAAGCAGCAGCCCTTGCAGCATCAGCGAGTAAAATAATAGGGCTCTTCTTCCATAGTATAGATATATTTGCATAAATTTTTTCTACGCTGATGGCTAAAGAGAGAGAAGAGAGTGGGGGTTGGGCTTTGCTTGAGTGGTTAATTGGTGTTAAATCCAAAGAATTTTTGAAACCTGTTCATTGGTTACTTGCAAGCATTCAAATTCCTTGTTTGTTGCTAAGGACGTTGAATTGAATAAGGGGCATGCCCCCATTTGATAGGGCCTCTCTCTAGTTCTGTTATCAATTATTTTGGAGGTTACTGTTGAAGGGGTTGTGCTGATATTTTCCTTATTCTGGGGGTAGGTTGTTAGGGATGGTTAGAACTGATCTGACTGTGGGTCATATTTGTTCTCTCTCTCTCTCTCTCTCTCTCTCTCTCTCGTAGCTCTTTTATTAACTATTCAACCAGTAAGAGAAAATATATTTTTTGGGGGGGGGGTTGGAGAGCACAGGGAAGGGTTCCTTTCTTGCATATCAACTGGAAGACAAAGAAGTGGAAAGAGCGGGGGAAATGCAAAGGAAAAGGCTCTCAAGGTTTGCTGGGAGACATTTGTGTAAATTGGAATGGACTTTGATCTTTGCTGTTAAGGTTTGCAGGAAGATATTTGTGGATTTCTTATGTAACAATTGTGATGCCCATTCTGTAATGTGGAGCTATTAATGATCAAAATGTAAAAAGAAAGCTAATAAGCTCTATGAGACTAATTTTGTATTCTCTGATTTTGTGTTTTTCCACAGAACTTAGGCATTATTGTTTTTTTACTGCTATACTACAATATTCTGCCATGCCATACTGATCAACAATTCTGTGCTCCACACCTGAACAGAGACAGCAGTGCCTTGGATTGTTCTTTTACAATGAGCTTCTACATACTTTCTATCGACTCAGGATATGCGACTACAGAAATGCAACACAACATGTTGACAAATTGGATGCTGCCATGAAAGGTGAATTGCAGAAGGCGCAACATGTCCAGGAATTGACTACGGAACTTAATGCCATAAATCTGAGTCTGTCCCGCTCAGGCTTACATCACAAGGAAAGATCAGCTCTATGCCAAAAACAAGCTCAACTTCAAGAGCAGCTGAGTCATGCTACTAGATTCAGTTCACTTGGCAAAGTTTCTTTGGAACCATCATACCTTGGAAATGCGAGAAGGGCATGGGAAGATAAGCTAGAACTGGCACCGCCTCCAATAGATGGGGAATGGCTACCTAAAAGTGCTCTATATGCTCTAGTTGATCTGATGGTTGTTATGTTTGGGCGTCCTAAAGGGTCATTTAAGGAGTGTGGAAGGCGGATACAATCTGGACTACATACTATCCATGGTTGGTTCCTTGTTATTTGGTATCTGTCATCTTTTTCACTGTTAAATCAATGTTACTTCACCTTTATTGTTTCACTGGTTGAGTTGAGTTTTGACTTAACCTCTGTCATACAGTTTTAAGTAAACTTGCCCTTATGTATAACCCTAGCAAATATGGTTAAGCATTCATGATTCTTTTCATAAAAACCTTTAGCTTTTAGGGAAGATATTTTATTCTTCAAATGTAGCTTGATCATTTCTTTGTGCTCATGCTACCTAGGAATGAATATGGGCATAGTCATGGATCCAAGTGCCTGACTCGCTGAACCTGGTACTATGATATTGGTCGGAAACTAAATTGTTAATATTATATTATTATCTAAACTTAGCAATATAGCATTCTTTTTATCGCATTTCTTCTTTTAAAGATACTATTTCTCACTCTTAGGAATTATTTTTGTCTAAAATATAAGGATGAGCAACTTCCAAGTTCCAACAGGTTTCTTGTATCAACACATGTTTTCTCCTTACCATACAATCATGTAGGGTGTTTTAAAGTGTATGCGTGATATTACACTTTACCTAGTGGATAATAGAGATTGAAGGTGTCTTTTGGGCCAGGCCAGGCACACCTAATACATCTCGTAGGGAGAACTATTTGGCTATTTGATGATTGGGAGCAGGATTTGTGGTTGGGCGGTTGGGCCCACCCGCACAAGATAGTTGGACATGCATCTAAACTTTCAGCTCAAATGGTGTTGAATTTTTTTTTTTGACAGGTAGTTCCCAAGCCCCCTGCTTGCATATAAACTTTCAGCTCAAATGGAGTTGGCCACGTGGCAAAACAAAGGATTAAAAAATTGATGACTTCGAAGAGGGTGAATGGACATACATGGGAGGCTAAATGATTGCTTTTGAGGCTGAAATTTGTCGCGTTGCTAATCCGGACTAATCTTGTTATCCAATGATTGAAATTGCCACATAAACATTCCACATGGCATATATTGTATGGTGTATGCTCATCCATACATTTCGTATGGGTGTGTCCACGTGTAAAACTTTTTGCCTTGATTAATTGGCCTTCTGGCTTGGTGATGTTTCCTGATCAGTACTTATCTTTTATTAATATTCCCAAAGAAATCATTGATCTATTTGGTTAGCATCGTTTGTTATCTCAAGTCTTCATGTAAAAGAAATTCTTGTTGTGACCTTTTTGGGAGTTGGTTTTGCTTCTCTTTTATATATATATATATATATATATATATATATATATATATATCTTAAAAATAAGATTAGGTGTGCTTCATCTTTGTGATAATCTTAAACAAAGTAGAATTTACCAATTCAACTTTAACATCTTATGTAGCTACAAAATCTGACTAACTGTGTTACACGCAGAGGAGCTGTTGCAACTTGGAATCACTGATGGTGTGACTGGTGAGTTTATATTTTGCTATTAGAAGTTCTCTTGATCTGCAATTGTGATTTCCCTAATTGTTGCCACCGTGGAAACCCTAATCCTAATTAAGGTTTTAGGTGGCTAAAGAGGGCAGACCAATGTTGTCTAGTCAATGGCTAGGCATCCAGGTGGGTTGCATAACCCCGGGTTGTTGCTCACATTATTCTTTCAGGCCTTTTTTTTTTTATATAATAAAATACTGTTTGACTCTTTTTTGTACTGTATAAAGTACTTTTATACACCTTTGCATGGAGTTATGCATATGTGTTAAAAAAATAAAAATTGATGTCCTAACCACTCCCTTTTGTATAGATCCTCTTATGGAAGATGTACCCAAACCAGGCTTTTGGTCTGGTAAGGGTTGGCAGGGGTTTAGTTTTTTGTTTGGGGTTATTTATGTCATTTGATCTTAATTTTTTATTTCATGTTTATCATAGTTCTTCTTATCCATTATGGGTTAGAGTCGTAGTAAATTTGAACTTAAATCTTCTGTGGGGTCTTAGCATTAGATTAGGATTTAGTTTTGTTTTCAGTTTCTTTAAATACTTCATTGGACATACCATGTATTACAGATTGAATAACTTATAATATAAAAGCAGAATTGGCTAACGAAGCCTAGCTCGTTTAGGTTCGATCACTACCTATCTATCATTGTCCAACTCAGGAATCAGCTAGACCTGACTTTCTCTTTCCAATGAATTGATTCGTCAATTTACGAGCTCACTAAGATGGAAGCCAACACTGGAATCTCACAGAAACTTGGATTTTTATGAATCATTCATTCCATGAATTTCGAATAAGTCGCATCTTCCTCAGACCAATAAATAGAGCTGGGACTTGACTGACTCAATGTTAAAGGAAGGTTTTTCATTTCCCAAATCTAAAGAATGAAGCGAAGGACCTCTTTCCTTGTTGAGAAGGTTGAAGAGTGATCACTGATCACGAAAAGAACAAGCTTAAGAAAATCTCACTGAAATCGTTGTGTCAATGGTTCAAATCGACTTCTAAGGATTCGAACCCTGATGAAATAATCTTGTGTTCAACATGTGGCTCTTTCTTCTCGCTGATCGCTCTTGGAATAGCTAATATCAGGGCAGAAGTGAGGTTTTGACGATCAGAGAAAAAGTTGTGTACCTAGATGAAAATCTGACCATCTGTCCAAAAAAAGAAAGAATTGATTTTGTAGGTGATATGGGATTCAGTGAACAAAGTATCGGATCATTGCCACGTGGATGAGAAGAAAATCGAAGACACCCGCTTTAAATAAGCCTCGACAGCCTCAACTAAAGGGTTTCCCTCCAATAGGAATACTTCTAGCGCCTCGACAATCCCAACTGATGACCTCGAGAGCATGCGCAGCCTTGAGACAGTATATAGGCCTCAACGAACCAATCTTCAATATAAACTGCCACGCAAGCATTGCAGGCCTGGACCTTCCAGCTGTAACCATATCAACTTGAGGCATGCTTGATATCAGTGTAAGAAGAGTAATCGTCGTTTGA
This sequence comes from Protea cynaroides, assembly GCA_028583415.1. Classification (NCBI taxonomy): domain Eukaryota; kingdom Viridiplantae; phylum Streptophyta; class Magnoliopsida; order Proteales; family Proteaceae; genus Protea; species Protea cynaroides. The sequence goes on along the minus strand of CM053266.1, from coordinate 37,052,171 downwards.
AACGTGGAAAGAGGAAAGCTATCAACAGGCATATCTGCACGAAGCTGAATGTGCTTATTAAATGCACAGACAAGCGCATTTAATGCTCTCCATGCACATTAAATGAAAACATGGCCCTCCGATTATTCCGATTGGCCTGGAATATTGTAATCGTGTGACTAAAGATATTCTCGGAGATTGAAGAGACGCCAAAAATTGTGGTTCGAGTATACCATGTCATACCCCCACCAACTCCAAGCTTACGACCATGTGGAACCTTCTGCAGAGAACACGTGTAAGGCTGTATGCAAAACATTCTCCTTTTAAATACGAAGAGCCGAGACAACCAAGGGTAAGGCAATACAACCGAAAAACTCTGTTGAATTGTCATTCTTTTCCAAATTCTCCTTCGCTTCATTTCCAGACTCTAGCAAAGATTGTTGCCAGAATCCTTTCTAGACAAAAAGGGCAGCGACATTCGTGGCTGTCTCATACTACTAGTCCTACTGAACTAACTTAAGTATCGGAGTGGTTGAAGGGTTACCCAACCTGACTATTACGGTGTGTTTGTTCTTATCTGTGCAGATACTTTCCGATGAGCTAAGGCCATATCATGTTCAGCGCGACAACAGTTTGGTGCCATCTGTGGGAAATCAGGCAGTCTTGATGTTAGAATCTGAGCCAACTCATAATTCTAGTAATCCTATGAATGTCATACATTCTTACAAGGAACCAAAGGAGAAGAATGGCGAACATAAACCAGCAAGCACATAGCAATGCTGCTGGTAGACGAGGAAACCTCCCGCCCAGGGACTATAAATCTAGATGTTCTTGAAGAGCAAGAAGAAAGAATACCTGCCGCTGATAATTTTTTGCCGGAGCAAGAATTGTCTCCACCTCCTTCACCACAATATGTGACGAGGGAGCAGTTTGATGCAGTTGCCAAACAACTGGAACTTTTGACTAAACAGTTGATGGATCGTCAACATGCAGCACCCGCAGCAGCCGTACCACCACATGTTGCCCCTAAGGGTGTTAAACGGTTCGTTTTCGGATTCACGGTTTCGGTTTCGGTTCGGTTCGGTTCGGTGCTCAAAGGGTAATACCAAAATCAAACTGTTTAATAAACGGTTTGAAAGTCCTAATCGAAACCGTTTATTAATCTGTTTCGGTTTACCGGTTTTTAAACGGTTTTTTAGTTTAACAGGTTAAACAGTTTCGGTTGGCGGTTTTTAAACGGTTTCTGGGTTAAACAGAGATGATAACTTTTTAAATTCAAAGGTTGTTTTTTTACCATCTTTAGGTTTTATATTTAATCTTTTAGTTTAGGGAAATGATAACTTTTTAAATTCAAAAACGAGAAATTAATTCAAAACTTCAAAAGAGGGGTTGTGGTATTGTGTGTAACTTTACTCCAGTCTTGGAAAATGAAAAAGTCAAATGTCAATGTGTTACATGGTTCTAAATGTTACCAAGTTATGAAAAATAAGCTCGGCCTTTTTCAAATAAACTCGGTTCGGGTCAGTTCGGTTTTGGTATACGGTGTCAAATTGGAAACCAAAATTGAACCGGTTAATAAACGGTTTATCGGTTACGCTTTAAACGGTTCAATTCGGTTTTGATTTGCATTTTGGCTTCACTTTTGACACCCTTAGTTGTCCCAGTACCAGCTGCACAACCACTTGTTGCCCCAGTAACAGCGGCACAACCACATGTAGTTGGTGTATATGAAAGGGCACGTAGAGCAAATCGTCTCTACCGACACCTTGAAGTATGTAGATACCGGAATGCGGTTCCAAATCGAAATGACGAATGACAAGCTGATCATATTGCTGGAGAGGTCCCAGTGGTACCACCTCAACCACAAGCTAGTCCACACCACTGTTCGAGGTTTCGGTCGAAACTTGAAGTTTCGACCGAAACAACTCGGTTTCGAGCCTGGGCGAGACGAAACCCAGGCTCGAAACTGGCCAGTACAAGGTTTCGGTTCGAAACCACTGGGTTCGACCAGGTTTCGGTCGAAACCATGGTTTCGACCCATAACTTAAACCCCCATCCCTTTTTTAGAGTCGAAACCTACTCGAAATCAGTAGGTTTCGACTCCTTTCCCTAATTTTCTCCCCTCTTTGCTCTCCAACCTCATTTCTCTCCATTTCTTCCTAAAACATAATTTATTCAAGGGATCTCAATATTTGTCAAGATTATTCAAGGTTCTTCATCTCTCAACTCCTTTCTCTCTCTTCAAGGTAAGTCATTCTCTATATTTTGTGTATTTTTGAATGAAATGGTATGCAAACATCATGGATGGCTTCTAATTTTTTATATGTTTGATTCTAATAACCCGATCTATGAATCTATGGAAGTAGTTTTTTTTTTTGACAAATAATTTATTTATTAGATTTTCTGTTTGAAAAAATAGATTTTCCTACAACTATTTTTTGAAAAAATTGTCTTACACATGTTGTATGTCATTGAATTAAATATATGTTAAATAAAATAGGGTGATCTATATTTTGTATGGAGTAGAATTATTTTTCTGTTTCTATTTAATTATTTTAATTTTTTGATATTGATAAAATAATTAATTAAATTGAAAATAAATATAAATAAATGATAAAATATTTCTGTTTTCACTTTGAAAATCTTGATAAATAAAATTATTTTTAAAATTATTACTATTTTATGGTGGGTTGCTGTTTTATGTAATAAAAGTAATGTGAACTAATTCTTTATGTTGATTTAAGGGCATTTTAATTACTGAAAAATTAATAAAATATTTTAACTTATGAAAAAAATATAAATGCGTTAGAAATTATAATATGTTGCTGTTTTATGTAATAATGCAATGTAAAAATGATAAACCGATGCTGTTTTTTTTACTTTAAGGTGGATTATTTAGTTATAAGATATTATTTATGTAATAAAGTGTTGTTAGAAATGAAAATATATTTTGTTTCAATTCTAGTAATTGTTGTCTTTTTGTTTCAACAGTATTAGTGTTTGAAATGGCTGATGCACCAACTGCAAGTGGTGACATTCCATGGAGGCATGGGATACCACTAACTGCCAATAAGAAACAGTCACAATGTAATTATTGTGGCAAGCAGATAAAAGGAGGTGGTGCCACTAGATTGAAGTGGCATCTTGCTGGTGGTAGCAAGGATGTTATGGGTTGCCCCAACGTACCAAGTGAAGTGAAGAAGGCTATGGCAAGCTTAATGAAGAGTGATATTGATAGAAGAAATAAGAAGAAGGCAGATAAACAAGAGTTTGAGGAGGCTTGTCTGGAGGGCAATCTTGGGGTTAATGAAGATGACATCAGCCTTGACAGTGATGAGGTAGACCAAAAAATGACAGAGGCAGAGGTGAGACAGCTGAAGAGAGCGAAGATAGCAAGTATAAGGCAAAGAGAGATAGATCGACAAAGACAGTTTGAGAGGACTAGAGGAGCTGGGTCATCTAGAGAGGCAGCAGCAGAGGATGAGGGGAGGAGGCCGAGACTGAGAAGTAGGGGTGCCCCTGAGATACCTTTTAGGAGGACTCAGAGTGTTAGGACTCCAGCTACTGCACAGGCACCACCACCTGTTCGTGACCCAGATCTTGAGGCCTTGAGGCCGGATCCTGATCTATTTGTCAGACAGGATAGTAAACAAAAAAAGTTGCCCCATTTTTGGACTGATGTCAAGACGAGAGTAGGAGACAAAATGTCCAAGTGGATGATGTACCATGGCATTGCAGCAAATGCTACCACATGACCTCACTATCAGACTATGTTGGATGAAATAGGTAGGGCAGGTCCAGGAGTTAAAGGGCCTACAGCTTGGGAGTTGTACAATACCTACCTACCCAGACATAAAAAAGAAATGAAACAATATGTGGATTCTTTGAAGACACAATGGGAAAGATATGGGGTGACTGTGATGTCTGATGGGTGGACCGGACCCACCAAAAAAATCTCTCAACTTTTTGGTGAATTGTGATGGTAGAACAGTGTTTCTGAAGTCTGTTGATGCATCCATTCATATCAAGGATTTCAAGTACATTTATGGTCTCTTGAAGAAAGTGGTGAAAGAAGTGGGGATAAATCATGTGGTACAAGTGGTCACTGATAATGGTAGTAACTTCAAAAAAGCAGGGGAAAGGTTGATGAATAATAAAAAATACCGACTTTTTTGGACACCATGTGCAGCCCACTGTATTGATTTGATGCTGAAGGACATGGGGGAAATAAAACTGGTGAAAGAGACTGTAGAAAATGCAAGGCAAGTAACCACTTTCATTTATAACCATGGATATGCATTAGAGATGATGAGAACCAAGTGTGGTGGAGACTTGGTGAGGCCAAGGTTAACGCATTTTGCAACAAACTACATTGCCCTCAAGAGTTTTGACTTGAAGAAGTCTGGTTTGAGATCAATGTTTGCTTCAGAGGAGTGGTTTGAGTGGCCTCAGTCTAGTTCTCGAGCTGGTAGAACAGCACAAGCAACCATATCCAGCGATAAATTTTGGGATGATGTCAAAAAAGTTGTGGCGATATTAGATCCTATAGTGAAAGTGCTGAGAATGGTTGATGGACAAAGGAAGGCCACCTTACCATACTTGTGGGTTGCCATAGATATGATGAAGATGCAAGTAGAGGAAGCTTACAGACGCGGGAACTCAAAATATATTGCCATCATCAAAGATCGTTGGGAGCGACAGCTCAAGCACCCACTACACAAGGCTGGTGAGTCTTTACTTGATGTACTTCAGTTTCTCAACTAATTAAAATTACATCAGCTTGCATTGACGTAATTATAATATTTGTCAATTTTAGCATATTATCTGAATCCTAAGTATCAATACAAAGACAACTTGGGAATGCGTCAAGAATTGATAGATGCAGTACAAGAAGTGGTTGCCAAGCTTGAGCCAAACGCAAGAGCGCAGTCTATTATTTTGCAAGAAGCAAGACTTTTACTTACTTTGTTGTCAACATAATTTATAAGAATTTTATTTTTACTAAGACTATTACCCATCAAAATTGGTTCAGCTCAAAAGCTTTAGAGATGCCACTGGGAGTTTTGGTAGGGCGCCGGCTGAATCTGGTCGGCAATCAACACCCTCTGGTACGTATACTTACTTTATGGATGCCAATATGCCATTGTGGGTTTTTTCATCATTTAATATTTGTTTCCTATGCTATTTTGCAGCTGGATGGTGGGTCTTATACGGATCAGAGTCACCCAACTTTCGTGCAATAGCAGTGAAGGTGTTATCACAAACAGACTCCTCCATGGGATGTGAACGAAACTGGAGCACATTTTCGCTTATACATACTAAGCGACGAAACCGGTTGGGTGCAAAAAGGCTTGAGGACTTGGTGTATGTGCACTATAATTTGAGACTGAAAGAAGAGCACATACGGCTAAGCAGGGACAAAGATGCTAAAACCCCCATTGAGCTGAGTGAGATCTTTGAGTTTAAGGGAGACGAAGTTGATCCTTTGAATGAGTGGGTTACAGATCGTGGTGAGCCTCAATTAGATGAGGCTGGTGGTCGATCAAGTCGTCTTATTGCTGGAGCCTTAGAGGCTGATGTGGGAGAGTTTATAGCTACTGAGGGTGGAGTCCACGCACAGGCAAAACATCCATTTCAGACTGGTGATAGTGATGAGACTGAGAGTGATTCGCCGGTTTCTTCTGGAGAAACACAGTCACCTTCTGCCACCCAGGGTGGTACTGGTACTAGTGGACCTAGTGGTACTGGGGATAATGATGATGATGGTGGTGGTGATGACAGATATGCTGCCTTACGCAATGAGCCCGATCAGTATGACCAACCACAACAGCTAGAGGGTACACTAGAGGATCACGCCAATATGACCAACCACAACAGTGAGATTCACAGGGGAGACTCAGTATGATCATGGTACACAGGATACTGACCACGGAGCCCGGCCTAGTGGTAGTACTAGAGGGTACACTAGAGGATCACGCTAGCGGTTCATGCCACAGGAGGAGATGGATGAAACAGATCCCATGGATATATCGACCATGTCTGGCAGCATGACAGGGATGCATTTAGGGGAGAGTTTTCAAACTGGAGGGATTGGGCATTGGTGTGCACCAGATTTCATGATCACACGGACCTCGAGCCCAGCAATTCCTGAAGAGAGTGGCGGCGAGAGTATCGGTTCGCCGGCACATGGTGGATTTGGATGGTCTACTACTGTGGCTAGTGGGGGTTATTCTAATTCCTACTCTAGCAATCAATTTAGAGATGACTCAGCCTCAGGTGTTGGCAGTGGCACTGTTGGATCATCGTTCGTCGACTCCATATTTCAGTATGTTCCTCCTACGACATTCATGCCTACTCCTGCTCCACCCACACACACACTCGATCAGCCTTACCCTCGACAAGGGTACTTATATAATGTTGATGACTCTATCTACTCGTGGGCTGTTAGAGACTATCAGAACAATTGGAGTGATACCATGTCCTGGGATACATACGTGCTGCAATCTGAGGAGCGTCACCATCAGTGGTATGTTGCACGTGGTTTAAATGTTCCACTAAGCTCCACATGGAACTAACTGGTGAGATTTCTAATTTCTAAGTTCAATCATCAATGTATTAATTTTTAATGAATATTGTTAATTAGTGGCTTAATAGTTAGTAGCTTAGTACATTACTACATTGTGACATTTGTGTAATATTTCAGCGTATACTACCAAACATTGGTCCACACCACATGTAGCTATTTTCTATGTCTTTTTTGCAAACTAACATTAGAAATAGGTGTAAAATGGTTTAAATAGGGTACACAAAAGAAATCAGACAAAAAAAAACATTTTTAAGCCTCGAAACCATGGAGTCAATAAAGCTGGTAGAAAATACCAGGTTTCGGCCTGGTTTCGGTGGTTTCGCCGAGTTGTGCCGGTTTCGAGCCTGACCGAAACAGGTCTCGAAACCGGCACCTTGATCCTTGGTCCACACACACCAGTCAGGAAGAAGAAGGAACAGCACTTCAGCCACCTCACGATTGCATGCTGGAGCTTCCTCCTCAAGCATCTCTGTGGCAAGCGTACACCGAAGTGTGGGACGTGTACCTGTGCATGAAAGACTTGGAGACTGTCCAATAAGATTTGGCGATCTGCAAGCCAGATTAGATGTAGCTCGCAACCAACGTGCTGCAGAGGAAGCTGTACCCCCACATGCAGAAAGTGGGGTTGAACGGGAGCTAAGGGTGATGAAGGAGCGACTCCAACGAGTAGAAGAAGGTTGAATCCATCCTTCCTGCCAGATATACAGTGCAGAAAGTGCTCTTCCTGAACGGATAATGAGGACGAAGCTTCCTAAGGGATTTGTTCTTCCTAACGTCGAGGCCTATGACGGGACAACAAACCCGGAGCAGCACCATGACAACTTCACAGCACTGATGGCCTTAAACAGCTCAGATGATGAAGTACTTTGCTACGTGTTTCCCGCAACTCTCAAGGGACCTGGCTGCATATGGTACACTAGTCTGCCCAAATGCTCATTAGATTCTTTCGAGCAGTTAGCCAACAGCTTCCTCAACCACTTCCAGAGTTGAAGGATGCAGAGAAAAACACCTTACGATTTGAGAGATTGTAAGCAGGAGGAAGGCGAAACCCTAAGAGCTTTCCTCGATAGGTTCTATATGGAAGCCTTGCAGATCAAAGGCCTCGAAGATTCAGTCCACAAAGCTACTTTGGAAAGGTCCATCACAGATGAAAATTTGCTATTTTCATTAGCCAAGAAACCAGCTCACACCCTTAGAGAGCTGCATGATCGTTGTGAAAAGTATGCAGCGACGAACTCAACCTTGAAGAAGGATCCTGCAGCACAGAAGCCACCCCTTCCTAGTGCTGACAACAAGAAGGCGAAGGATACCCCCGTATTCCAATCATATGATGATTATCACCCTCTTCGCAAGTCTCCGGCTGAAATCTTTTCCATTAAGAAGACTCAGACGAGCTTTCGTAAGCCTGGGAAAATTAGTGTAGATTCTCGTACCAGGAATCCATGCTTGTTCTGTGCCTTCCATAATGAACATGGGCATACAACAAATGAATGCCGACACCTCACGTTTAAAGAGCTCATCTGGAGGGGAAAGTTAGATAAGTATGTCGATAAGAAGCGTCCCGCTCTCGCTGGTGTAGTAGCAGCTGCCAACTCTGATGATTGTCAGACTGAGGCTGGTAAGAAAAAAAGCCGTAAAGATGAGGATGACCCTGTTGATGATGAAGCTGCAGCTAAGGAGATGGAGCAGTCCTCCCCTCGAAAGAAGTTGGGTCAGGCTTTCATGATAAAAGCCTCGCCTGTAACAGGGCAAGGGGAGCAGAAGACTTCCTCTAAGAAGTTCGAGTCTTGCAAGGCAAGGGAGATAAGCTTTGGTATATCTCCAAACTGTCAAAGCTTTGACAGCCTTGAGTTAGACACTGTTCCTACCCTATGGATCCGATGTTATGGAGAATTCGACCCTATAGAGCAACCTCATGGTCGAGGAGGTCGAAAGCGAAGGAGTTTCTAGTACAGTAGGAAAGGCACTACTTGAAAAATTTGCCCAGAAATGATATTGGTCTCCTCTTGGATCTCGGGGCTCTGGGCCTCGAAGAAGTCAAAGATCTGCCCCGAACCCGTTTAGTGATCCCAAGCTCCTACGTCATCACAAAAGGGTCGGCCGCTGGAAATACCTCAAGGAAATCTGTGAAGGCATATGCAAGGGAGCTTGAGGTAGTCAATCTGACCCCAAAGAAACAAAGGATGAGGGATCTCATTATCTTCAGCGGCAACGGCCTCATTAACGTCGCCTCACTGCACGAGTATGCCCTCGTGATAACTGCTGCAATCACCGATTTGATGTAACCCGTATTATGGTAGACACAGGAAGTTCTATTGACATTCTTTACTACCATACCTTGAAGAAGATGGATTTTACTAATGAGATGCGTGATCCAGTGATATACAACTTGATTGGATTTATCGGTGATTCGGTATGTGTAAAAGGAGGGATCAGGTTGCCTTCCATGATCGGACAGAAGCCAGCTCGCGAAGTCATAAACATTGACTTTCTGGTGGTAAATCTCCGATTGAGCTACAATACAGTAATTGGACGCCTATCCTTACATCGACTAAGGAGCTGCCTCTCGACATATTACCAAGTGATCAAATTCCCAACTGATCATGGAACAGGATAGTATTGAGGAGATCAGTTAATATCGAGGCAATGCTATGCCATCGAGCTAGACATAAGAAATCCTAAAAAGAATCATCTACCTCCCAAGACGAGGCGCCCGACAAAGAAGACAAACAGAAGGAGGATACCAAAGCAAAGGCGACAGCCTCAGTTCGTTCCATCATTGTGGAAGATTTAAGGGACGACTTCCATCAAGAGTGCGGAACCCCTATTGAAGAACTCATACAGATTCCCATATCTGTAGATCAACTTGATCGGACGTTCCAGATTGGGTCCTCCCTACAGGGAGAAATGAGAGATGAGCTGATTGCATTTCTCTGGCAAAATGCTGATGTCTTTGCATGGTCAACTGCTGACATGCCTGGTGTTGATAGAGAACTCATAGAGCATCGCCTGTCCATTGATCCATATCATCGACCAGTGAGGCAGATGAAGATAATTTTGCTCTGGATAGATAGGCCATCATTAATCAGGAGGTTGAAAAGCTACTGAAGGTAGGATTTATTAAAGAGGTACAATACCCTGAATGGTTATCAAATGTTGTAATGTTCTTAAGCCAGGAGGACGTTGGAGAATATGTATCAACTTTACTGATCTTAATAAGGCCTGCCTCGCATAGATCAGTTAATTGATGCAATGTCAGGTCATGAACTCGTCTCTTATGGATGCATATTCGAGGTACAACCAAATCCCAATGTGTAAAGAGGATGAAGAGAGTACAAGCTTCATCACTAGCCAAGGGACATACTGCTACAAAGTGATACCCTTTGGACTGAAAAACGCTGGAGCAACCTACTTGTGCCTTGTGAACAAAGTGTTAAAGGACTAGATAGGTCGAAATATGGAGGTAGATGTTGATGATTTCTTAGTAAAAAACCTGAAGGCCCGTACCCACATCGACAACCTTAGAGAAGCATTTGCAGTCCTCCGCAAGCATAAGATGAAAATCAACCCCATCAAGTGTGCATTCGGGGTTCTTTCTGGAAAGTTTCTAAGTTTTATGGTGTTGCAACGTGGGATTGAGGTCAATTTAGCAAAGATCGAGGCTATACAAAATATGAAGACTCTACAAAATGTGAAGCAAGTGCAGGAGCTGACAGGACGCATCGCTGCCCTCATAGTTGTCAAGGCGACAAGGCGATCCAAAGCGTTTGAGGCCATCCTGGGCGCCTAGGCGTCGCCTAGGCGACCAAGGCTTTCCCAGTGTATTTTTTTTATATTTTTAATATATTAATGCTATATTAATATTTATATATATATGCAGCATTCTACATAAATAAACATTTAAGACATAGCTTAATTAATATAAGAAAAACAACAAAGAAACAAATAATTGAGTTAAGTAGGCAACACGTATTTATGACTAACATTTACTTATTTCTAACAAATTTTACCGGAGTGTAACTCCTTTAATATATTTCGGATTCAAGCAATCTCAAATTCATTGCAAAGCTAGTATAATCAGCTTTCCAACAAATCCTAGATTGCTTGAATCCGAGTTATAATGAAGGAGTTACACTCCGGTCAAACCTTGTTCGAAGTACGCGAATGCTGTTAAAAGTCGTCTGAATGTAAATTATTTTTTGGGCATCAAAGCAAGATATTATTTTGGCGCACTCTTGGTTTTTAGTGATACTTTACTATAATAAGATTTATGGAATTTTTATATTTGGAAAAAAGCCTAGCATTTTGAAGTTGAAAATCGCCCCCGCACCCGAAAATACGATTTTTGTTCTTGAACTGAAGGGTTGACTTTTTATCCTTCTGGAATTTGAATTTTAAATTATTTTTATTGGATTCAAATAGGGGGTATTTGCTTATTTATGAATAATATCTTAAGTAAATGAAAACATTTACTTAAATGATATTAGTCATAAATAAGTACTGTCTGGTAAATGTTGTTCCTGTCTAGCCTAATAAATCCTGTGAAGCAAATTCAGAGATCAAAAGGAAAAAAAAAAACACACATAAGGCCCAAGGCGATCGCCCAGGCATTCTGGGCGCCCAAGGCGTCCAAGGCGGCGCCTAGGCGACGCCCAGAGAGCCTGGGCGACCGCCCAGGCAACATTCATAAGGCGCCCAGGCCCTGGAATCACGCCTGGACGCCTAGGCGTCGCCTAGGCGACGCCTTGACAACTATGGCTGCCCTCAACCATTTCATGTCAAGGTTGGTAGATTGATGTCTTCCCTTTTTAAGACTCTCAAGGGGAATAAAAAGTTTGAATGGACCCCTGAGTGTCAACATGCCTTCATTGACCTGAGGAAATACCTGTCAACTCCTCCAATATTGGTCAAGCTAGAACTTGGAGATGAGCTTCAACTCTACCTTGCAGTCACCATTGTAGCAATAAGCGTAGTGTTGGTTAAAGAGGTCAACAACACTTAGCGACCTATATATTACATCAGCAGGACGTTAGTAGATGCTGAAACAAGATACCAAGCCATTGAAAAACATGCATTAGCCTTAGTGACTGCCTCCCGCAAACTGTGGTATTAACCACGAAGCCTCTGAAGCAGTTTTTGGCTCGCAACGATGTTTCAGGAAGGATGATCAACTGGGCTGTGGAGCTTGGTGAGTTCAACCTCCAATATAAGCCAAGAACAGTAATCAAAGCTCAAGCTTTGGCCGATTTCTTAATTGAAAGTACCTTGAAGGATGATCCTGATGACCCTAACACAGCTATACAGGTTCGACCTCCTACCCTTCCTCCATAACCAACTCCCCCATCATGGACACTATTTGTAGATGGAGCCTTGAATGAGAATCATGCTGGGGCAGGGATAGTGTTGACCAATCCTGAAGTGTTTAAAATAAAGAGCGTTGTCAAGTTTGGATTCCTAGTCACCAACAACGAAGCTGAGTACAAAGCTCTGTTAGCAAGTCTTCGTCTAGCCAAATGCTTGGTGGTTACTCACCTCTTGGTATACAGTGATTTACAAATAGTGGTCAAACAAGGGATTGGAGAGTACAAAGTTAAGGTGGAAAAGACTTTTGCCTTCCGGAAGCTCAAAATTTAGAATATCGATAGTTATTCGACACGGATCTGTCACACTTTGACAGTTTAATGTATATCAGCAGGCGGAACAGTCCAGCATTACTTCTGAGGTCGATGTTAACGTGATCGAGGCTGAACCGTGCTGGATGAACCTCATAGTCACCTATCTGAAAGATGGAATATTACTAGAAGATAAGAAGGAGGCTCAAAAGATTCAAACAAGATCCAAATGGGTATGTCATATACGAAGGCGTCTTATACAAGAAAGCTCTATCTTTACCGCTGCTACGATGCCTTCGACCTTCTGAAGCTGCTGGGGCAATAGAAGATGTTCATGAGGGCTTCTGTGGAAGTCATCAAGTAGGTCGAACATTGGCCCAAAAGCTGATTTGACAAGGATATTATTTCCCAAATATTGTGAAGCAGTGTGAAGAAATGTAAAGAAGTGCGAATCATGCCAGAGCCACGCCAATATCCAACATAAACATGCAACGCCGCTGCAGTCGATGTTGAGCCCTGTCCCTTTGGCAATCTGGGGCATGCATATTCTTGGACCTTTTCCTCCTGGACATCAACAATGTAAGTTTCTTATCGTCGCAATTGATTACTTTACTAAGTGGATCGAGGTTGAGGCAGTGCCAAAGATAACTGCACCAAAAGTCACAGAATTTCTCAAACTTTCAATTGTATATCGGTACGACATACCTCAGATTGTGGTCACTGATAACGGCAAGCATTTCGACTTCAACAAATTCAAAGCCTTTTGTACCCAGTACCATATTGATCAACATTTCACCCTTGTCAATCACCCAAAAGCAAATGGACAGGTTGAGGTTACCAATAGGACGCTTTTGGATGGCCTAATGAAACGCCTTGGCCAGGATGAGGTCAACAATCAAGCCATCATGCAAGGTTTAACCGATAGGCTCCGAGAGGAAAGAAAAAGATGGGTCGAGGAGCTTCCCAGTGTTGTATGGTCCTATAGGACCACCAGTCGAACTCCAACTGGGGAAACTCCGTTCATGCTCAGCCATGGAGCAGAAGATGTCATACCTTTCGTGGTGGTCATTTGCTCTTTCAGAATTGCCAATTTCAATGAGAAAATCAACAAAGAAAACATGGTGATAAATTTAGACATTGTGGAAGAAGTTTGAAAAGATGCGCATCTGAAAAATGCCTCTTATCAAGCCTGGGTAGCCAACCACTACAACAAGAGGGTCAAGCAGAGAATCTTTCAAGTTGGAGATCTAGTATTAAGGAAAGTCTCAGTTTCGGAACCTACCAAACAGGGGAAATTATCCCTGAATTGGGAAGGTTTGTTTAAAGTGGTCAAAACGACCAGACTTGGGTCATACCATTTGCAGAAGATGGATGGCGAGGTCTTACCAAGGACATGGAATGCCTCAAATCTATGAAAGTTTTATTCGTAGCAAGCTTGTAATCAAAGTATCATAAATAAAGTTACTTGATTACTTGAAAAACTTGTTCTCTTTTATGTGAGTAAGTGTACAAGGGATAGCTAGACAAGTTAGGCCTCGAAGTTGGGATGTATCTTCGACATACTCCAGACATCTCCTCAAAGGTCTGATATTTGCACCCGAAGATGACGATCCTAGTATCGTTGACCCCTTGCTTTTAATAACTTCAGCATCTTAGATTTTGTCTAAAATACTGAAGTTTAGAGGGTCGACCATTGTCGGCAAAGCCTCGATGCAAGGAGTTGATGCAAGAACTCAACACCTTAGACTTTGTCTAAAATACTGAAGCTCGGAGGGTCGACCATCTTCGGCGAAGCCTCGATGCAAGGAGTTGATGCAAGAACTTCAGCACCTTAGACTTTGTCTAAAATACTGAAGCTCAGAGGGTCGACCATTGTTGGCAAAGCCTTGATGCAATTTGCAACTTCAACATTCATGTGTTGCGTTGAAGAAACTGAGGTTTGTTGAATGAATGGAGAAATGGAAATGTTGACAGCACCTTAATAGATGAGGTCAATCTTATGGATTAATTGGAGACAAGTCACCTTGAGGGTTCATTAAGAGGTTATGAAAAACATTCTCTTCATTCAAAACACCAAAATGCAAAGTATGGTGAAGATAAGTACAAAAGATCATCGTTCTAAAAAAAAAGAAAAGACGAGGGAATTCTTTTTAGAAAACTTCTTCATGGTTGCACTTCTTGGGGGAGTTCTCTCTAAGAGTGTTCTTTTGGGAGGTGTCCTTCCGAAGAGGGGTCTTGAAGGGTTTCCTTCTGGGAACATTCTTCTTGGAGCACGGTAGCTAGGGCATCACCAACTGGACGAGGTTGAAATATGGACATTATCTTCAATAGTAGATGGGAAGGTTGCTGGTAGCGCCCCGGGACGGGAGTGGGGGATGGCCCTACGCGCAGGCAGCAGCAACACCGGCTCTACGAAGTTAGAATCGAATCTTTCTGTTGGCTTTCCTTCATTCATGAATAAGAATTCAAGGGCGTGAAACTGCAAACTACGTTTGCTGGAGCAAGGTAGGGCGCCGCAAGCAAACGTAGGCAACAAGCGAGAAAACTACAGTGCGCTAGCTTGCCCCAGCAAGAAAAGCGGATCTACGACCACCCTATATAAAAGGGCTTTAGCGCTTCAACCTAAACAAACAACGGCCCTACTACAACAGAAAGGGCCCGAAGGGGACCATCTATAGTGAAGCGCCTTAAGGCAGCCGCTGGGCGCGCGCCCGACTCTCTAAGGGGCGAAAGGACTTGCTTGTTAGGTTAGGGGTTTTCTTCACAGCTTCGCCTGCTTCTTATTATGGCGACTATGTTGGCGTGGCGGAAATGATTGAAAAGCGATATGAACGTGCTATTTTCAAATCGATTGATAGATAGCCTGATCTATTATGATAGATCGAAAGAGTAGGAATGGATAGAGAGGGAATCTATCAATAATAAGGGGAAATCTCCTATTTCTATCTATTGATGAGACAACTATCTATTCTGGATCCATTAGAAAGAAATCGATATGTATCTGATGGAGTCTACATCGTATTTAGAGCGTCCAAGCGCTTTTTGGGCCAGCTCAGTTCTCTTATCCATCGGTCCAATGCACTGGGCTCATCTCATGGAGGGAAAAGCCAAAATGTAGTTGTGTTGTTGTTGTTCGCCGCCTCAACGCATTCCCTTCTCTCCCCGGCATCGTCCCACACAGAAAGAAAGAGTGCGGAGCCCCGGCCCTACCTGTAGGTCCTCTAACGTAAAGTGAGGAGTTGAGCCTGAACTGGCGAACCGAAGTCACTTTCGGAACCATACTTCCTACAGCTAACACGAGTCCAGTCCAGCGGGAACGCGTAGCTCGAATAAACGTGAGCTGCTATACCGAATCCCCCGTTGGCCATCGGGGACCGAGTGGTAAGGCCATGATCTGCAGGGGAACGGATCACTCATTCTTCCATTGGGGACAGGTGCACGAACGATAACTCCAAACATCACACATTCGCCGCATACCTACCGTTTAGGTGGCACCAGCGAGATCCAGCTAAGGTAAGGGTGGTCTACGATCAGCGGCTGCTCCACTTCGCTGCGGTTTCATGAACTGAACTTCGTTGCCTCCCCGCTCACGAAGTGAATGGGCACTGTGCCGTGGGTTAGTTTCGGGGCGGGGGGCAGAGAGAGACCAGAAGAACGATTCATTTGGATCGACGAGCCATTTCGTGAATCAATGGAATGTCTGTCTATCCATGAACATCTATTCTAGATTTATATCTAGGGGATCTCTCTATACGTATAAAATTCATTTATGGCATGATATGATCGCCTAGCTGTAGCTGCATATTAGCTGTGCTCAATATGCGGGATTTCTGTTGGATCAGATCTTTCGCTTTGACGGAAGCTTTTGGACCTAGCGAAAAGGACTTGGCTCCTTCGCGCAAGCAAGCGCGAGAGAAGCAAACAAAGTAGATGCTTTGCCAGAAGCAAGAAGCGGTAGCTTCCCCCTACCGACTACAATACAACAGTCGCGACTTACTTTGATTCAAAAAAGAAAAAAGAAAGGCCTTTCTTTTTTGCCCTATCTATAAGGGTACGCTTTGCTTGCCCTACTTTGTTCAAAAGAAAGGCGAACGGTTTGGCAACAAGCAAACGACTTTCTATCATAGTTGCAAGGGGGGCTGTTTGCCTTAACTACTTAAGTACCAAAGGCTGCTTTCGGTTGGTTTCATAAGGGGGCTGTTCACTACAGCAGCTATCGCGCTTTCGTTGGATAAGAAAAAAAAAGCGCCCCCCACCCCCCCCGGGGGTTTCAGTTCAAACGGAATAGTGTTTCGGTGCCAAAGGTGAACAAAGCCCTACACAAAGAAAGCCCCCCCCCCCCCGGGGGGGAGAGCCTTTTCCCCCTTCTTTTGTTTGCGGCCCCCCCCCCCGGGGGGGGGCTTTTCCCCCCTTCCCTTTGTTTGATATGTTCATTCGGTTACAAAAAAAATCAAAAATACAAAAAACACAAAAGTGGAAGGGCCACTATAGAAGCGTCAAGTAGCCTATACTATAGTAGAGTAGTCGGCCTAACCAAAGCGTCACGACATAATCCAATTACCTCTTTTTTTTTAATCTTAAGTAGGGGGCTTAGCCCGCCCGCCTACCAATCAAAGAGGCTCAGAGTAAGCGTAAGCTCACCCGTAAGCTCGAAGAGCTTTCTCCGCCAGAGAGAGTGGAGAAGGGGAGAAGCGACTTGTTGTGGAAGCGGTAGCTCCTGGGACGGCCTAAAAGATCGACTTGGCGCAGGAGGACGGCAGGAGGACGGTCGTAGATCAGCTGGAAGTTGGCAAGCAAATGAGGGGAGGCATTACGGGCCGACTACATTCTTTCATTCCAACTAGCTTGAATGGGACTCGACAAGTCGCTTATAGAAGGCCGACGATTACTTTAGTTCAGTAAGGGGGGAGGGAAGCTGGAAGAGCTTTCGAGCTTTAGTTGACCGACCACTACATAAGCCTCCGCGGTAATCGGGTTGGAAAGCTTCGAGCTTCCCTTCATTCGCTTCGCAGGAGCTGCACAACACATACCTGGAAGTCAGAGGGCCCGTACTACCTGCCTAACCCTTCGCTCCGAGGGACCATAGATCGGAAAGCGCCTTCTAAACCACTAGACAGAAGGGAAGGGGCCTATGTATTTGCATGACCCCTACAGATTTGACCCTACCTACACCTGGAGCCAATCCCATAGCGGTCCTGCCACCACGCTGCAGAACGGGAGTTCGTGTGGAACCTTTTATTTCTGGCGTAACAGCGGTGGAACGTAACATAATATTACGGCCGCGTAACATAGGGGCCTACGGTACGGGGAACTCGGCCAAAATATGACACCTGAAGGGCCCGGCACGCACAATCCTATCCTATCCAAGTGCTCCGCCCCTTGCACTTCGGACAGCCGTCCATAGCATCATAAGGAGCACCTCCCTTTTGAGGTACCAAAATGGTACGGTACATAAGAGGTTTCTCAACGTGGTGTATTGCACGAAAAACCTTTCGATACAAGATAGGGCCGTTTACATGAAAGAAGAAAAGAAAGGATTGATTATCTTCTTTTTCTTTCTCGAGGGGGGAAAGAGAAAGAGGGTCTTATAGAGGGAGGGGGTAACATTCAGGTGCATTTATCAAAATCCTCCACTGCATCCAGGATCACAAGTGGAACGCTAAGCGGGGGTGGGGGGGCAGCGAGCTCCGCTTGAAAAAAAAGTAAAGCGAGCCTATCAGAGAAAGCCGTGTGCGCATCCGTTTTTTAGTTGGCTTCAAAGTGCTAGTTGTAGGGCGCTAGCGCGCGTACACTTTTGTGGAGTCGTACTTCATGAGCCTTGTCTTCCCTCCAACGACTAGCTTTTCTGTTTCTTGTTCCGGTCCGAGAATGAGGACGCTGCCCTGCCCTTCTCCTGCCGTGGAAGGACTTCCGCCTGTGGTCCAACCCATGGTAAAAACTACCTCATCCCCCCCATTGCTCAGTGCTCCCTGCTGCTTCGCTGGGCTTTACCCGTCCCCGGCGTGGACGCGGGCTTCTATAAGAGAATGAAAAGCTCTCAACACAAGAAAAGGCAAATCGCGCGGAGCCCACCCGAGTTCTTTTTCTGCCGCCACTGGCTGGCCGCTGGGGAAACATAGCCCGGCCCCCTCTCGGGAAACGGGGGTGGGGGTCCAACAAGCACTTGCTGCAGAGGGGGCCCACAAGCACCCGGCCCGCCCCTTCTTCTTCAATAAAGCCGACCTTTTTTCTTGCCGGTCGACGCGAGGCGCACGTGAATAAGGAAAGCAAAATCCCAGTGGGGGGGGGGGGAATGGGGCTGGTGCCTTTCTTTTACGGCCTAAACTCCTATTTGTCAGCCGTGGGGAACTACTGCTTGGTCGGGGGGAGGGGAAAGGCTTGGGCCTACCTATCACGATAGGACCCCATAAAGGAACGGGTGCTATTGATAGGTTCCATATTGCCGAGCCGAAGGGCAGCACTTCTGTACGTGATCGTAGTATGTCACGTCGTCTCGTCCCCGTTGCATCGAAGAGTACCTAAAAACTATGTTCCGGTTCACTGATAAGGAAGATAGAGTTGGGGTGGGGGTCTACGATGTGATACTAAAGTATGACCTGGGGAGATACATGCTAAGTATGGGTAGGAAGCAGGAACCATTATGTCAAAAATGTCGGGGGGTTACAGATCTCCAGAACTACCATCGATCCGACAGAGCGGAACAACCAGAAAAAGAAGTTCAGTTAGAAAGCCGTATGATAGGTGGTAACTATCTTATACTGGACCGGTTCCTTTAGCCCTTTTTCTATGTGTTGGTGTTCTATATGACCGACATAAGACTCGTCTTGCTAGATATTACGGTGGTTCAGTGAGCACCATGCCGAATCTCTCTACCATTTCCTTCTCTTCCACTTTGGCCAATATGAGTTCACCTGGTACTAGCAGCTTTATCGGGGAATTTCCCATCTCAGTAGGAGCTTTCCAAAGAAATAGCTTAGTAGCCACATTAGCAGCGCTTGGGATGATTTTAGGCGCGGCGTATTCCCTTTGGCTATATAATCGTGCGATTTCTGGAAATTTAAAACCCGATTTCCTCCATAAATTCTCCGATCCAAATGGCAGCGAAGTTTCAATATTTATACCTTTTCTTGTTGGAGGGGCGACCATCCGTTGAACTACCAAAGAGAAAAGGGTAAACCAATGTGATCATGACATTGTAGGTGCTTGCGATGGGACGGATGCGACTTCCCTCATAAGTAATGGGTGGCATAGCCCGTTGCAGAAGTCCCCCCCTTTTTTTGATCCTCCTGAGGGCAGAGACATCTTGAGGAACATGAGTGTCTAAGATAGCTTCAATCATGGTAGGAGCTTCGGTGACATAGATTCCTGGATCAGTAAAAGGCATGGTAGATCCCTGAGAAGCTTGAGGTGTAGGCGTGGAAGGCCGCAGAGATGGAGGTATAGCAGCATTGCCAAGAATCCCTTGAAAATGTCTTTCCTTTGACAGGTCAAGGTCAGGATAGCTCCTCCAGATGAAAGCTCGAACCTTTAAGAAGGTAGGAGAAAGAGACCGTGCCATAGATAGACTTACAAATTTTCTGAATTCTGGGCTGTTCTTATAATTTAACAAGATCTCCCTTCGCGTCGGATCAAGTTGGCCTCCAAGGTGGTTTTCTCACGACAAAGGCCCTCCACCAATGCCTCGTGAGCAGCTTGTTCTTCAGTCCTTGCCTTCTCAACAGCCTCTTTGGCCTTTTCAGCGTCCTCTTTGGCCTTTTTTGCCACAGCTAGCTCTTCCCTTGCTTGTGCTTTGGTCTGCCTGGCATCTTCCAAGTTCCTGTCTAGACGATCCATTTGCTTCAGAGCTTCACTTCGAAGCTTGATTGCTTTATTCACTTCATTCCTCTTATCCTCTAATTCCTTCTCTAGGGTAGAAACTTGATTCTGAACCCCAGTAACTTCTGCTTCCTTCTCATTGGGCTGATTCTTGTATTGATCGCCGCTCTGTTCAGTTACCTTCAACTTGTCTTCGGTTTCCCTTAGATGAGTCTATGCCTCATTCAACTGTGTCTGAGCCTTAGCCAATTGCGTTTGAGCATTTTTCAGTGCAATATCGAGACCCTTCACTTGGCCTCTTGTTTTTATCATAAAAAAGTAGGATTGTGGAAAAGGACCAAAAGATTTATAGTAAAAAAAAAAGAAAAAAAAGAAGCAGCAATGAGCAGTTCAAAGAAAAAAAAATCATACCTCATAGAGATGGTCCACTTATTGGTAATAGGCATCAAGGTACGAGATCTTCTCATATGCTTTGATGCCTGCTGGATGCCGTATCTCTCGAATCATCCCTTCAATTCCAGGGACATGGAGAACAGGCTGTGACAAGGGCAAACTAATATCTGGGGTGAACTTGGCACTTTCAACCCCACTGGTTCAAACTTTATGAGTGGGTTTGACCCCACTGATTCCTTCTCTGTAAGTGGGTTCAACCACAACCCCACTGATTCCCTCTTTCTGAGTGGGCTCAGCCCCATCGATTCCTTCAGCATTTACTATTGCCACCCCTTTTGGGATTGGCAAGGTATAATCAGCATCTCGAGGAACTATACCAATAAAGTTGAGTAATCAATACAAAGCATACGAACAAGAATAAAATTAGAAGAGAAAGATGAGCATGTCAAGTAATACCTTCAACTTCCTCAGTCTCTTCGACCACCTGGGAGAGTCTCCTTTGTCTCTTCCTCGATCGAGGCCTGAGCTCGGGTCCTCCAGCTTCTTCTTCTTCCTCTGTGTCCTCGCCAAGGTCTACAATCACATTTGGAGTAGGAATACTAGTAGTCCTCACGGCCTCGACATGCTCGGAGGTCTTGACAGCAACGACTTTCCCTTTGGATGTCTCTGCTCTGCTCCTGGGAGTTGAAGGTGCAGATGCAATCGAGGGAGGAATGGTTGGTTCAGCAGGGGCAGTCGAAGTCTGACCCCTTGAAGACTCCTAGTGTGTTGGAAGGACTCTGTCTTCTTGAAGAACGTTGAGTGTCTCTTCGAAGTCAAAATCCATTGCGAAAAAAGGAGAAAGTGAAGAATTAGAGAATAAATTGAAAAACAACCAAAAAGGGAATCGGACTACAAGATGGGCACTCACCCAGTCCTGCTCTCCGAAGGTAATCAAGATCGGAAAGATTGTGAAGGGACGTAGGAGGAATTCTCTGGATTCTAGCAATAAAGCCAGTTTGTTCAGGATTTAAAAACGGCAACATGTTTGTTGAGGAACAATTGATGTCAACCCATTCATTGTGAGGCCAACGGTTTCGAGGAAGGGGATCCCAAGAGATAGAAAAAACTGATCTTCCAGTTATGATTTGCCGTTGAAGTATCAGGTGCAGAAGGGTAGTCTTCAATGCTACCTCGCCGCTGAAAATAGTACCACCCGAAACTAGACGTGTGGGATGCCGCTACAATATGGAAAAGATATTTGAAGATAGCAACCTTCGTTGGGAGGTTGCATAGTCTAGAACGAGCCAAGGAAGACATGATTTCACGCCATGCATTTGGAGCGATATGTGTAGGGGCGAGCCCGTAGCTATTCAGAAGCTCGGAGTAGAAAGGAGAAGGAGGTAGACGGAATGCAAAATGAAACATTTCCTCGTACATGGCCATAGCCTCTTGTCGAGTACAAGACCTTTCATCAGATTCGGCCCATTGAAGAGCAACAAAAGGGGGAATCTGGTACAAATTCCTAAAGCCCTCTAAATCGGTTTCAGTCATGCGACTTTCATACCCCCAGGCAGCAAAAGGAGGCCCTTAGGGAGCCTCAATCGCTGGTCTTGATCTCGGTGGAACCCTCCTCCTAGTCCTAAGGTTTGGATTTGGGACTGGTTGAGAACCTTCTGCTTTGGCAGGGTTGGGATTTGGGGTTGATTGGCTTCTTTCTATTATGGCCCTGCGGGCAGCCCTAGCATCCCTTTCATCTCAGGCCCAATCTTTCCCAGATTCATCAATGACTAAGGGAAGGTCATGCTCTCTGAGAGCAGTTGTTCAGGCAGCAGGAACAGTGGTGGAGTACTGGACACCACTGCTGGAGAAAGAGACTGGCAGAAGTGGATGTCTGACCATCACTTCTGCTAGCAGCAGCGGTGGGTTCAGACGTTGAAGACGGGACATTATCCTTAGAGGGAGTCAAAAGGTCCTCTAATCTTACCCTAATACTAGGCCATTTGAGTCTGACCATGAGAACTTACTTGCAGAGGAGAGGAAAGTCGATGAGAAGACGAAGAGAAAGTAAAGAATGCGGAGCTTTTTCGAAGGTTTTTGTTGCATGGGAGCAGTTGCAGAATTGTGAAGAAGAAGAAGAAAGAGTAGTTAAGGGTTTATATAAAACCTTCGCACCAAATCTGAGCTTTGGAACCAGCTTCAGGTCCGAACCTAAAACCTTACCAAAACAATGATGATCAACTCTCGATTATCGAAACGTTCAAGTTTGAATTTGTATGAGGCTTACACTTGTCAACTCCCTAAAAGCCAACCGTCAGAAACATTTAAGAGAATGTCAATCAAAAGGCGAATTCAGGGATCAAAATGATTAATGGGTCCCACCAAAATTGTTACAATGATTTCAAAATTCAAAAAAGAGGATAATCGTTGCCTTTTCGGCCTTGCTAAGCCCTTAAAGGCAAGGGGCATCTGATATGGGATTCAGTGAACAAAGTATCCGATCACTGCCACGTGGATGAGAAGAAAATCGAAGACACCCGCTTTAAATAAACCTCGGCAGCCTTGATTAAAGGGTTTCCCTCCCTAAGGAATATTTCTAGCGCCTCGACAACCCCAACCGAAGACCTCGGGGCCATGCGCAGCCTCGAGACAATATATAGGCCTCAACGAATCAAATCTTCAATATAAACTGCCACGCAAGCATCGCAGGCCTTGACCTTCCAGCTGTAACCATATCAACTTAAGGCACGCTCGATATCGATGTAAGACGAGTAATCGTCATTTGACACCTGGAAAGAGGAAAGCTGTCAACGAACATATCTGCATGAAGCTGAACGTGCGTATTAAATGCACAGACAAGCGCATTTAATGCACTTTATGCGCATTAAATGCAAACATGACCCTCCGATTATTTCGATTGGCCTGGAATATCGTAATCATATGGCTAAAGATATTCTTGGAGATTGAAGAGACGCCAGAAATCGTGGTTCGAGTATACCACATCATACCCCCACCAACTCCAAGCTTACGTTAGCCAACCATGTGGAACCCTCTACAGAGAACACGTCTAAGGCTGCGTGCAAAACATTCTCCTTTTAAATATGAAGAGCCTAGACAACCAAGGGTAAGGCAATACAACCGAAAAACTCTATTGAATTGTCATTTTTTTCCAAATTCTCCTTCGGTTCATTCCCAAACTCTAGCAATGATTGTTGCTGGAATCCTTTCTAGACAAAAGGGGCAGCCACATTTGTGACTGTCTCATACTGTTTGTCCTACTGAACTAACTTAAGCATCGGAGTGGTTGTAGGGTTACCTAACCCGACCATTATGGTGTGTTTGTTCTTATCTGTGCAGATACTTTCCAACGAGCTAAGGCCATATCACGTTCAGTGTGACAACATTTGGATTCCCAACTTTACGAATAGCACATCACTATGATTAGAGAGCAACCTTTAGCTTTCACTAGGAAGGGAAGCTTGCTAGCTGGTACAGGTTGGGGGTGATGGTAAGAGGACTGGCTCCACTCGTCGCCTTACTAAATAGGGCTTTGGGAATAATAAAATAGATTCCCAACGGCTGCCTTAAATCATTTTTTTGGGGGGGGTGGGTGGGGAAGAAGGTGAAGAAGCAAGTTGATCCCCACGCCATCTTATAGCTGCTGGGTCTCCCCATCTCTTCTAAACTTCCCTTGGTCTTCGGCCCAAGCTGTATGTGCAAGCCTACTCAACTAATCTCATAAGTAAATGCCTATTTACATCACAACTAATAGGAAAAAAAATCCTTAAAATATACAATTAAAAAAATCTATGTTTCCGTCAGATTCCATGTATGCGCTTAACACGTGAAAATGTGGAATTGCCTTAGCAACAATCTAAAGTATAGGCGTCTTTAGCTTTTAGCCGGTCTCATAACATCCACCCGTCTTGTTGATCCGGTTCCGTTTCCTGTCTCTTTAACTAGAATTGGGCACATATGAGATTCAATTTCACTCTTGAACTCAATTTTACCTATTTTTCTTCAGAAGATGGCTTTTACAGCTGTAAGATCACATGCCCTTGGGGAGACCAATGAAAAGCCAGGGTAGAGCCTCGAAGCCAGCCCAAGCGAAGATTGGCACTTTAAGGCTTTTTTGAAGAGCAGCCCGCAAAAGGGAAAGCCGTGGAGATGATAGACTTGCCAATTAGGCACGTGAGGCTGCTGCATCAGACCGAGAGGTGACAATTCCTGATTGTGTCCCTTGCTTTAATACTACCAATCACTTTCTGCCGGGATTGAGACGGACTTGTAGCCGGACATAAAGTACTCAGTTTTGTGGATGGGAAGGCTGATGTCTACTTACGGTTTACATAGCTGAGGAAGATATCCCATGTTGCTTGAGATTCAGACGATGTAGTTGCGAGGTTGTCGTCAGACAATGGCAACTTGTGGTTCATACAATGTTTTGGTGCATTTGCAAAGCATGACCTTCGTTCGGAATGTGAGCTATAATAATATAGAAAAATAAGAGAAGATGGAGAGAATCAATGTGTATTCCTCTCTTCTTTTAGCAATCACTATTTATAGACAAAATAAAAGGGGTAAAGTGATAGGTTTATGACTCGACAAGATAAGAGTCCTAGTTACAAAGTAAATAAGAGTTCTACATGTCAACATGACAAAGACTCACATGACTAAACGGATAAAGAAAAATGGTCCTATTCTGATTAAGGAGTAGGGAACTCCACAAGAGAAGGTGGAGTTCCAATTACATTAGGAAAATAAAAGAGGATAAGAGATAAAAAACCAATTCTCTGTTGCCGTTTGTCTAAAGAGTCAATATTTGTTGGTTTGACCAAGTCAAACCAGCAACCCCTTATCTTCTGACGTATTTGAAATGAGCCTACGAATGAGCCCATATTCTTCTATTTTTGTTGTTGATTAACACTCCCCCTCAAGCTGGAACATGCTCTAGTTTGAAATAATAAGAATAAATATGAACCGCAACACCGGTCTTTAGGGAGGAACACTAACTCACGAACACCAAGCAACATAGGTTTTTCCCAACTAAAGCAAGTAGTAGCAGTAGCAACAAATGTAGCAGTAGTAGTAGCACAATATAGGTCACTACGAACCAAGTATTAGTAGCAGCATAGTATAGATCATTGCGAACCAAGTAGTAGTAGGAACACAGTGTAGGTTTTTGTGAACCAAGTAGTTGTAGCAGCACAGTATAGGTCATTGCAAATCAAGTAGTAGTAGCAGCATGGTATAGATCACTGTGAACCAAGTAGTAGTAGGATCAACAATAGTAGTGGTTGCACACCTAACGAACTTTAAACGACTCTCAAAACGGAAACCCAGGTTATTGCTCTGATACCATGTAACAAAATAGAAAAATAAGAGAAGATGGAGAGAATCGATTTATATTCCTCTTAGCAATTACTATTTGTAGAAAAAATAAAAGGGGTGTAGTGATAGATCTAATACTCTACAAGATAAGGAGTCCTAGTTTCAAAGTAAATAAGAGTTCTACATCAACATGACAAAAACTCTCATGACTAAAAGGATAAAGAAAAGCAGTCCTATTCTAATTAAGGAGAAGGGAACTTTACAAGAGAAGATGGAGTTTCAATTACATTAGGGGAATAAAAGTTGATAAGAGATAAGAAATTAATTATATGTTGCCACTTTTTCAATGAGTCAATATCTGTTGGTTTGACTGGTCAAACCAGCAACCACTAATCTTCTAACGCATTTGGAATGGGCCTATGAATGAGCCCACGAATGAACCCATATTCTTTTATTTTTGTCGTTGGTTAACATGATCAAATATATCATGTTGATTTCTCAACTGTACTTTGGCTGCGCTGTCCTTCTTGAGCGAGTTTCGTGCTAAAGCCCTGCTGTTCTTTCACCACTTTTTTCTTTTCTCGGCATGCCAGCCACTTCATTCAATCATATGTTCTACTTTTGGGATTGCCATGGGCCCACACGTGTGAATAGTAACTCAAGTTAAAAGTTAATGGGCAAAACTATAATTTCTGGGCCAGTTCAAGGTTAAAAATAATCTAACAGTGTAGGGCAGCAGGGGACAAATTGGGAATTGACACGAAGGGAGAGGGGCAGTTCAGGAAGTGAATAGTGGGAATGATAAATTAAGAATAAGGTTTTAGGGAAAGGGGCATAAGGGTAATTTGAGATATGAGGTTAAGTGTCTTTTGGGGGGGGGATTGTCTTCAATCTCTCGAATCTGATAAGTACACCGGAAGGGAGTTTTCTTGTGGTTGAGAGAATTCTCCCAATTGGTGTGCAATCGTACTGGAATTTCTTGGGTGTATTGCATCCATGTTCAGTAATGAAGGAGGAAATGAGAGAAAAATCTCTGAAATTTGGTAGGGCTGATGTTTAAGGTTCAACAAGGGTTTGAGGCTTGGTTCTCCTGCAAGGGATTGGTTTGGACCAAGACTCTAGGTCTTAGGTCGCCCTAGGGAATGGAATCAATCCCTCAAGTTTGGAGGTGAATGAATCTAGAACGAGTGAGATTGACCAATTTCTCCCAGCACTGTTTGGTTTGATACAGAAACAGAATAATATTAAGATAAGGAAAGAAAAATAAGGAGGGAAAGGCAGATGGAGCAGGAAGAAGAAGAAGAACAAATGAAGAACGCATATGAGAGAGAGTTCAAAACCGAGTCAGGAAGATGGGGAAATGAGAGAGGTCAGCAGCACGCAACAAATCACACCAGTGAGGAACATCCCAAACTTCAATTTATTCAATCTGTAATATCTGGTGAGTACAATGAATTTTTTAAAGAGAACCAAACTATTTTTTAATCTAATGCTAAAGCCAGCAGGAGATTAAGTTCAAATTACTAGGACTCGAAACTGTTATGGCTAAGAACTATGATAAACATGAAATAAAATGTTAAGAAATTAAGAAATATCAAATGACATAACTAACCCCAAACAACTAAATTAAATCCCTACTGACCCATACCATACCTAAAGCCTGCTTTGGGTTTGGGATGGTCCGATTTGGCCTGGGTCTCCAATTCGGATCAGAGCATTTTAACCAGGCACATGCCTCTGCATCAGAATTTGTGCTTTACTGGGTTGATCCCTATTTTTGCTGTGAGGTTCAATCCCATTGCTTGGGTTAGAAGTGTCCAAAGACTGAGGCATGGCACAAAATCAAGACTAACTTAGAACCTGCTACAAAACTAGCTAACAGCTATTCTAACCTTTTCATGAGCTTCTAGAACATGAT
Organism: Protea cynaroides; assembly: GCA_028583415.1. Classification (NCBI taxonomy): domain Eukaryota; kingdom Viridiplantae; phylum Streptophyta; class Magnoliopsida; order Proteales; family Proteaceae; genus Protea; species Protea cynaroides. Next base: position 37,024,558 of record CM053266.1, on the reverse strand, counting down.
CAACAAAATAAAGTTCAAGTTACAAGACCAAGGAAAAAGAAACTCTAGACTGCTAGCTGCTGCTGGAAATCTCTCGAACTGGTAATACTGGATCGATAAGCCATTCAGCCTATTTCCCTTTCTCTTCATGCCAGCTGCATTTCTTATCTTCCTCTACCCCTTCTCAGAAAAAAGGTAAATTACAGTTGAGGTAGCCAACTTTTATAAAAACTATGTTTGGGGTATCTTATGGTTGAAATATTACGTTTGGGGTTCTTTGTTAGCCAATTCTCTTTAGAACTGGAAATATTTTCCACTTTGCCCCAATTTTCACCCCTAACCCCCCCCCCCAATTTGTTCTGCCTGACCTCCCCTCAAGCTGATAATGATCCATCGCCATTAGATGCAAGAATCTCCTTATACTCTTGTTCATCCATGGTGTCGCAGAGGGTGGACCTCTTGTCTCTGGATTTTTGTGGCGTCCTCTTCTCTCTTTTCTCTGGTGGTTCGGTGACTTCTAGTGTTCGACCTCATCACAAAAGGTTGATCTCGTCTCTGGCAAAAAAACCACAAACAACCCACAACAGCCAATCACCATCCCACACATCCTTTGCGGGAAGAACTCTTTCCTCCCCGCCGCCACCAACACTAGACTAAATATTCTCCTGAACACCACTGCCTCCCTCACTACCGACAGTGCCGAGTTTCTCACGAACTGAAACAGTTTCACCGTGTATATCGTCACCAAATTAAACATCGTGCACATGATGAAGAGTGATATCAGCTCAACACTATCTGGAATTCCTTCTGTGATAACCATCAAAACGACCATCTCTTCCCCCCCAATGAGATCTTAGTTGCCGAGTAAAGACTCACGTTGCACATGTCGTCTTTTCCGATCGGCAACCTTGAGATGCCAAAGCTTATGCTGCTCTGGTTTGATCTGATGCTTGTTAGCTTCTGTATCGCTTCTTGTTCCCTTCCTCACACTGTCTACAAAACAAATTAATATACAGTAACGGATGTTAATTTGTTACCTCTTGAAATTATTCATTATGCAAATAACCTATTTTCAAAAGCTTGAATGCACAGTGCGAGAGAGAACAGAGGGTGGGGGGCATTGAAATTATTCTTCAAGCAAGTAGCCGATTTCAATGGCTTGATTGCACAGTGTGAGAGAAAACAGAGGGTGGGGAGAGATAAGTTGATAACAGAGGGTGGGGGAGGGGGGAGAGATGCTGGTGTGGGGCAGAGGGGTAGCTGATTTCCTGTATTGTTGTTCTCTGAGGTTTTTCTACGGCAATCTAGACTTGATGTCCTTAATGCTCATCTTTGTAATATTTGTTTGTGTACAAATTTGATTTCTTGGCGTCTCCTGGGATTTTCTCATATGTGGATAAGTTTCACAATATCAGGATAAGGACATGCTTCATAAAATCTCTGTTTTTGCAGAGGTAGATTTGCAACACTCCGCCATCTGGATGACTGGTGTTTATTTGATGATTCTAGTGCAATTCCTTGAAAACAAAGTTGCTTTGACTCTGACACGGGCAGAATTTGTTGAAGCTCAAGAGGTATGAAAAGCTCTTCTAAATTCTTTGAATTTTTTTTAAATATTGCATGGTTTTGGATTCTGAAGTAGGCTAGTAATGTAACTAGGACATGGATACTAGTGTCTAACTAGGACATGGATACTAGTGTCTGTGTCTGACATTTTGCTTCTAGGAAAACTATACATGCCATGAAAAGAGGGATGCCTGACAGCAGAATCTTGAGTACTGTCCTTCCTTAGTGAGGTTGTGTATGAAGCAGTCACTAGTTTTAGAACAAACTGGAAAAAGACAAGCAGGTTTCTAATCACAGTTGCTTCACCCTAGGGCTAATAAAAAGGCACACATAAAGGAGGAAGTTTGCTAATAATATAATCCTCATCGATGAGAATGGAGTGGGAGTAAGCACCAAATTATAAACATGGAGATGTTTGAGAATAAAAAATTGAAGAATGAGCTAAAAACTAGAGAGTGGTTAAAAATAAATTAGCAAGTTATTTCCTGTGAGGTTGTAACTACCATTTTCTTTGTCTGCTGTCTTTGAGCCATAATGGGAAAGCCATAGGAGAGTGTTGGCTTCAAATTTACAGTTTTGTGGAGATGTGCTTCTTGATGGTTGTGCCATTGTTGCTTGCTATTGTATTTGAATAGGAAAATCTATGACAGCCGTAGGACAATTTATGCTGTATGAAGAACAATATTGAAAAATAAAGGGCAAAAAAAAAAAAATGTAAGTGACTTCAGCTGATGATGAGAATATTGAGATGATTGTGGTAAAACAAAAAGGATTGAATGAAAAAGTGAGTGCATTCAGGGAATTTAGGGGTATTTCCTATAAATCATGAGACGATAAAAGTTTATTGTGATGGTTTGCTCATGTGCACGATGACTAATTGACTGCAATGAGTAGTGATGCCCCAAATTGAAGGCAATGAAAGTTGAAGGAGCCCATAAAGGCTTTTGGTTGAAGTAATGGGAAAGACATGGCGGCTTATGTTCTAACAGAAGAAATGGCCTTAGAGTGGAACGTAAGAATATACCTTCGTATCTGCCGCAGGTACTTGGTCTGGGTCTTCAGTTGAGTTGATTAGTACAACTTTGTTGGTTTTTTATGTTTTCATTTAACCTCACTGTTTTAAGAAGATAACTGTAGGAGCCTCTGCATGCAATATACAATTGCTCAGTCATATCAAACTACTTTCTGGATACCTTTTATGAAGGTTCAGAAATCATAAGGGGTGGTTCATGGTAGCCTATGATATAGAATTATCTAATTTACATCTTTTTGGGTAATTACAAATTAATCTAATGTAGTCCTTTTTAAGTACTGGTTTTGGCTATATTTGGCATATTGATGAATTACTCTGCTCTGAAATGATTGAAAACACACATTCAAACACATTCACGCACACAAAACTAAGCTTATCCCTATTTTAGGTGAGTTGCACAAACTTAAAAAGTCCCTTTTTGGGCATTCCGCTCCATTTAAAGCACATCAGCCATTGAGTTGGTAGTACTCATGCCTTTGTGCACCAGAACCATAGTCATCTTCAGCCTCTGTCTTTACGGACTCCTCTTTGGTGCGTTGTGGTCCTTTGTTGCGCATGTCCATTCTTACCTAGATGCAAAAGATTGTCACGTTTGGGTATCTCTTTATCATTTCTCAATTTTACTCCCATTCTTACCTAGATTGCATTCATTATATTTAGTTCAGGTCAGGTGTACTTAGAACCTCTGGTTTTAAAACATTTTTCAACTCATACACCTGGGATACATGTCCATTCACTGATACAATTTAGTATGAGTCCGCCCTATAAACCACACCCCCCCGCGCAGGGCGGCCGCTGCTGCCCCAACTCTTGCATATTGGTATGGTCCAGGTTCAGTAGATAAACTGTCTTCTTAAAAGTTCCAAGTATGTTTTTATGCAATTATTTGCCATTTAAGAAAGATGGCCATTGGCTTTTGTTTATTTTATGTTATTTTTTGTTAACCAAACTGCATTCCATTTGCTGCCAAAATTGATTGGACTACCTAAACTTTTGTAGAATCCAAGCCTGATATTTGGGTCCCGAATCTGTCATATCATGCTAGAACAGCATATTTATATTATTCACTAACACAGGTAAAGGTGGTTTCCCTATGTTGCAGGCATTGGTGCAGATGAAAACTTGGCTCATTAGATTTCCAACAATATTACAGGGATGTGAGAGCATTTTTGAGATGCTTAGAGGACATTATGCTCATTCCCTGGGCTGTTTTAGTGAAGCAGCTTTTCATTTTACTGAAGCAGCAAAGGTGTGTTGTTTTAGGTTTTCTTGTCTTTATGTTATTTAAGTTGTGAATTCTAGGTTTAAATAGCTTATGTAGGTTTTAAGAATGGAAGCACTGAATGTATGACAGAGAATTGACTGAAATCATGCTTTTTTTCTTAGATTTAAATTTCTGTACCTATGTTCTCGAATATTCCAGTCACTAGAGTTCCTTGTGCTTAAGCTGGATGTGTGGTTGCTCATTCATTATTCTTCATTTTCACGAACTCATGCTTGTAATATTTTGTGTGCAAAGGAACCTTCTGATAATTTTCATAATCTGGGAATTCCCTGCTTCCCAACTTTGCTTCCTTAGGTCCTGCATGTCCTAAACGTTGGTAATCAAATGATTGTAATTGCCAAACTGACTGAGTTAAATCCATCAATCATTTGTCCTCGATCTCTCTGTACTTTTAGCACATAGGTATAATGGGAATGTAAGAAGTCCTGTATTCCAAGGATAACGTTTGCTCATTTTTTTCTCAAATTTCCCAAAATCACAAAAAGTGGGAAGTGCATAAGTAAATGAACTTTATAGAAGCGACAAGTACGTTTGAGCTTTATATGACTTTCTCTTTTGGTATATATATATATATATTGAGCGAAGACTAGCTGAATATCTCACTGATCTCTTTTTTATTTATTGTATTGTTGTTGAATATAAGTCTTCATTGATCTTTATTTTTTTAAACTGCAACAGTATGAATGATAATATTGAAATTATGAATCAAAATAGGATGAATGTAGCTGTTTTAAAAACTTAAGCCATATTTGGATTTTGATACAATTCTAATTCTCAAGTCTGGACAAGAACTAGAATTGGAGGATTGGGGCTTATTTCCAGCTCAATTCTAGAATCTGAAAATGGAGTTTTGGCCAATTCTCCAATTCCTGTGTAGTTCTATAGAGCCTGGATAGTTGGAATTCATAACGAGTAAGATGACAAAATGGGCCCATCTCAAATCTGGGCCTCACTGGCACAATTGCCATGCCATGGTCAATTGAACCCACCTTGGAGAAAGAATCAACACGTTATTATTGTGAATCCATATGTGATTCTCCAATCTAGGGAATTTCAGCTAGAATTGTAATTCTGGAATTGGCTTCAGATCTGAGAGTTTTTGGAACTAGAATTGTACCCAAATGTGACGTTATCACGTTAGATGTAACTGGATGCTTAATGAGGGTTCTTTGTTCTCAGCTAACAGAGAGTAAATCAATGCAAGTCATGTGTCAAGTTTATGCAGCTGTCTCTTACATCTGCATTGGTGATGTTGAATCCTCTTCCCAGGTGAAATTCTTAGGTTTCTTGTGCTTTTTGTAATTCCCTATTGAAATTATCTTCATATCTGTTGATTGTATTTGATTGATGAAAGTAATTTTGCTTTTTCAGGCGCTGGATTTAATTGGACCAGTTTACAGAATAATGGATTCTTTTGTAGGAGTACGAGAGAAAACTGCTGTTCTTTTTGCTTATGGCCTTCTACTGATGAAGCAACATAACCTACAAGAGGCACGGTATGAGTTACCAATTCTTTGATAATCCATTATAATCCATTTTCCCAATATGATGGTTCACGTTTCTGCCATTGAAAGAATTACATAGATTTCTTTGTAACTGAGTTGCTAGATTTTAGTGATGTGGCTGCATAACTATGACTAGATAATGTGGTCAATCTGAACTGTCCATTAGAAGGGGCCTTTTGGATTGGTCAAATATCAAGGTTCATAGTTCATCTGAGCTGTAGGGCCCCCACATATTAGTTTTTCTATTGCAGTTTCAGGAATTAAAAAAAAAAAGAAAAAGAAATTAGAAGTCCAAAAAGAAGGTTCATGGAACATTGTAATGGGGTTCCTCGCTCCTGTCAGATTAGGGTTTGGAAAATCTCAATAAAAATCAGATTCACGGGAAATTAAGAACCAATTCAGATTTGAGAGAACTTTTAATAACTGAGAAAATACGAAGCAGATTTGGCTGAAATCCTGGTTGAGTCACGAGCGTACTGTTCTGAGGTTAGAACAAATGCAAAGGTAGTAATCTGATGATCAGATTCTCAGATGTAGAGTTTTCTTACTCCAACTAGGAATTTCAAGGTTGCCAGAATTTCAGAAATCAATAGCTAGGATTTAAGAGGTTCAAAACAGTACAAACAGATGAAAAGAATTAATGAATAACATCAGTTTAATGCATTATCAGTAATCTGGAACCAGAACTAGGATATCAGACCCAGAAAAAGAGATTTTGAAATAGACTTCAAGTAGGATTCTATATCGACTAGAAGGTTAGGATTTTGAGAACAGAATTTCAAACTAGAGTTTCAGATCAGTCTACTGATATAATAACTGAAATCAGATTTAAATTATCATAATAGAAACAGAGATTTAAAGAGTTGGAGTTGAGATAGGAATCCAGTTCTTGGGGGCAAGGGTGACTGGGCAACCTAGAAGGGCAAAAGGGTAAAAGACAACGAATAAAAATTAAAGAGAAGGGGAGGAGAGATACTGACTCAAGATTAGGAGAGTCTCCTCCCCCTATTGTGATATCCAATAACACTCCCCCTCAAGCTGGAGCATATATTTCAATCATGCCCAGCTTGTTACAAATATAATCAATCCATCCTCCCCAGAGAATTAGTGAACACATCAGCAAATTGTTTTCCTCTACAAACATGATGAGGAGAAATAATCCCTAGCAAAAGCTTCTCATGAACAAATTGACAGTCGATCTCAATGTGTTTCGTTCTCTCATGAAACACAGGATTGGAAGCAATATGAATGACAGCATGATTATCACTAAGGATGCTACATTTGCAAGGAAACCGTTTACCGAAACTAGGCCGAACCGTTTACACCGGAACGGAAAGACTGTTTAGTAATTGGTTCGGTTCTGGTTTGAATTATGACACCGTTTACCTAATCGGTTCGATACCAATTAAACCGTTCAAACCGTCGGGTTACACCGACTAGACACTGATTAAACTGAATAGAATGTGAACCGTTTAATCCTTAAAAACTAAACTAGTAAACCCTAATCTCATTATTCATTCTCTATTAATAATTTAATATTTTATTTCCCGAAGACCCCAACCCCAATTAATATATTATTTCTCTAAGACCCAATCCTAATTCTCAAAAGCCTAAACCATAAGACCAAAACGGAAAAATATAGTAGGCATTTAAGATTAGGCATAGCAACAGTCTCACTCTCTCCTTCCCATTTGAACTTTTTCATTTTTTTAAGGGAAAAAGATAGTTAACTCCCGTGTACTATACCTTAATGACAGTTGCCCCCTAAAGTTTCAGGAAAAGACAAATATCTCCCCTAGAAACACTACTAAAATACAAATAAACCCACACTGTTAGGAATATTCCATTAGATACTGACGGTGGGAGGCCAATTTTTTTTAATGACCAAATTAACCCTTTAAAAATTTATTACAAATCTTCTTCCCCAAAAAATCCCCATCCCATCGCCAACACTAAATGTCGAACTTGAGAGTTCGTTGCTGATCTCAACAGAGGAAGGTTCGGCAATCTAGACGTCGTAGTTGGAGACAGCCATGGGGAATCTTGGGATTGGGGGAAGCTCTGATGCATGATTCGAGTCGTTGTCTTCGGAGAAGGCACCTGAAAACGAAGAAGAAGTAGACGACGAAGAGAGGATGTGATCGAGTGACTCATAGAAAACATCCTCCTCTTCCTCGTCCCCAGTCTTAATCATCGTTCGGGCATTCCCATTTTAGTGGCTGTTTTCTCATATATGGTTATGTATGGTTCATGTCTGCTAGCAACCACTCCTCAAACTAATCGGTTATAAGGGTTTTCCCAATTGCTGCGGATCCCCTTCCGTCCTTCCTCATTCTCCTCCCTTCTCATTTTGTTGCCATCTCTGGCTTGTTAATGGAAACCTGCCAAATTCAGCAAAAAACCCAAATTTGAGCCGATTTGATATCAAAGCTAGAAATTTCCAAAATTATCTTTTACCCTGTTTCAAAATTTCAAGCCTACCTCTTAGTACACGCCTTCTTTTCATTCTGAAATCACTAGCTTCATCAGATTCCCGTTGTAATTCTTCTGCAGAGTTGGACCAGCTTCGTCTTCATCACCCTTGGTTGGTTAACCACTCTCTGCACAGGCAGTTTCTTGTATCCCACAGCAGGTTGTAGACTGCGTTCATCTGACCGAACACCATGTTGTTCAACCAGAGTTCGAGTCCAAATCTGCAATCCCCAAGTTCAGACGGAACAGAACAAAGTCGAGAAAGACCTGTTTCGGGTTCCCTGTAATTGTCTGTTGGTAGATTTGTTGACTACTTACCAGAAATATTTTGATTTCTTTCCTTCACCACATGCCCTTTGAGCTATAGTTTCTGTGCAAAATCAATAATGGTGGAGAATAACTTCCAAAAGAAAAAGAGCTCTGAGTTTCTCTATCGGTGGCTAAATCGGTTGCAGATTTTGTTAGATCTGTATTTCTCAAGAGCTCTGAGCTGCAACCTCAAGATTGATTTGAGGAAAGAAGGTTTTGGGGATTCCAGAGGGAAAAAAATGCAGAAAAGTGACAAAAATCAGGAAGAGAAGGGGGATTTCTTGATTTTTGGTTGTTTGTTTGGTACTCACACAGTCACTGGCGGAGCTCTAATGGATCTGACTGGTGTAGATGGGAGCAGGGGTAGAATTGTCAATGGAAAAGTTAACTTTAACACCGTTAAAAATTGGTGACGTTTGTCTTTTCTTGAAACTTTAGGGGGCAACTATCATTAAGGTATAGTACAGGGGAGGCAACTGTTTTTTTTCCCTTTTTTAATTATGAAAAACCGATTAATAACCGATTTGTCAAACTGTTTATAAACCACAAACAAAATCGATTAATAAAAAATCATTTAAAAACCGGTAAACCGAGACCGATTACTAATGGGTTCTGGTTTTAATTTTGAGACCGTTTAGTTAATTGGTTTGGTTTTGGTTTTACCTTCTTATAAACAGCACCTCACCAAAACAGACCGTTAAACCGATTATAAACCGTTTAACATCCTGGACACCATAGCTTCATGGAAGAAGTGTGTGGAAACCCCAACTCAGCTAACAACTGTTTGATTCACATCAACTCACACGTGACATGTGCCATAGCAAGATACTCAAATTCTGCATTGGATCTATCAACAACAGTCTATTTCTTGCTCTTCCAAGACACAAGATTTTCACCAACAAAGTGCAATATCCAGTAGTATACCGTCTATCAATGGGAGAACCTGCCCAATCAGCATCCGAAAAACCCTCAATATGTCCATGTCCATGATCAGAGTATAGTAGACCATGGCCTGGAGCCTTCTTGAGAACTGCAAAATACGAACAACATCCTAATGAGGCGTTCGAGGAGAGGACATAAAACTAACTCATAACACTGACCGGGAAGACCACTTCTGGATGAGTCATAGTGAGATAATTTAACTTGCCAACCAGTCTATGATACCTCTTAGGATCAATCAGAGTATCAACATCATTGGTTGTAAGTTTGATGTTAAGATCCATTGGAGTATCCACAAGTTTGGATCCTAAGATCCCTGTATCAGTGAGCAAATCCAGAATGTATTTCCTTTGAGAAAGAGAAATACCTTTTCGTGACTGAGCCATCTTAACTTCCAGAAAATACATCAAGTGACTCAAATCCTTGGTATGAAACTATTGCTGTAAATGAGTCTTCAAACTATTAATACCTATACTTTCATCTCCCGTAATCACTATGTCATCAACATAGACAATGAAAAAATTCCTTCCCGCTCTAGAAGATTGTCGATAAAATAACAAGTGATCACTTTCACATCGGGACAAGCTAAAACTGAGAACAACCTCTGTGAAGCGACCAAACCATCCTTGAGGAGACTGCTGCCATACAATGACTTATTGAGCCGACACACCACACTAGATTCCCCCTGAGCAACAAACCAAGCGGTTGTTCCATATAAACGTCCTTATGAAGGTCACCATGTAAGAAAATGTTCTTTACATCCAACTGGTGCAGCGACAGCGATGGGAAGCAACAAGAGAGATCAATATACGAACCGAAGCTAACTTGGCCACAAATGAAAAAGTGTCCAAGTAATCAACATCATAAACCTGAGCGTAGCCCTTGGCGATCAGGCGTTCCTTTAAACGGGCAAGGGAACCGTCCGGAGACTTAAACCACTTCAACGACAACCATTAGCAGATTTGCCCACAGGTTAGGGCACAAGATCTCATGTATGATTCTCTTCCAAGGCCAACAGTTCATTCCCCATAGCTGTCCTCCCGCTTGGAGTAGATTATTCCTTTGCAACATAGGTGACTCTCAATAGTGGTTCAATAAGAATGAAATGAAGAAGAAATACCAGATGAAAACACGTAGTTTGAAATTGGATGTTGGGTGCAATTCTGAACTCCCTTACGATGAGCAATAGGAACATTAAGGTCAGAAAAAGGTATACTTAACTCGTGTGCCGGGTTTGCAAACGAAGAAGAGGTGGTAGGGGCAAGGTGAGCCGATCCTACATGGGGACGATGAGTGTAAACTTGTTGGATGACCCGCGGAGGAGGTGGTACCTATGAAGTAAAGTGCTGGACAATATATGTAGACACATCATCATCTAACTCAGACACAACAGAAGACCCATCTGTATACGGTGTAGAGTCAAAGATAGACATATCTGCGCTAACATAGTATTTTTGGACTTCGATGAATAGCAACGATAACCCTTTTGAGTACGCGAATATTCTATGAGAAAACACTTGAGAGCTCTAGGATCTAACTTAGAGAGACTAGGACGATGTTCACGAACAAAACAAACACACCCAAATACTCGTGGAAGAAGCACATATTGAGGATTAAAAGGAAACAACAAATAATGATGAATACCACTACCCAAACAGATAAGGCATGTGATTAATAAGATAGTATGTAGTTAAAACAGCATCACCCCAAAAAGATTTGGTTTCCTTCATTTTGAAAAGGTGGGACCGAACAACCTCCATCAAATCATGATTCTTCTGTTCCGCAACACCATATGTGTTGGGGATGTCGGGACAGGTTGACTGATGAACCATACCCTGTGCCACACAATAAACTGAAAGAACTGACCCGAGAAATATTTCTTTGCATTATCATTTCAAAAAATATGAACAGAGGTTTAGAAATGAGTTTGAATTTCATGAACAAATGCACAGAAGATAGAAAATAATTCAGGATAATTTTTATTAAATAAATCCAAGTAACCCTTAAAAAATCATCAACAAAAGTGATAAAATACTAAAATCTCAAGTTAAACGTGACTGTGCATTGACTGTTTATTGATTCTAGGGAAATAGCTCACACGATGAAGCTTCCCAAACTTAAATGACTCACATTATGAAACTAGAAATAGAATTAAAATGTCCATCAAGCTTTTACAAACTCTATGAGGACGGATGACCCAACTGACAATGAACTTGATGTAGAGACAACACTTGAGTAGGCAACAAACAGAGAATTCTCAAGTAGATACAGTCCCGCTTTCTCCCTGCCCCTACCAATTGTTCTTTTCATTATAAGATCCTGAAAAACACAAGAATCAGGATAAAAATTTATGGCACAGTTGTAAGCAGTAGTAAGCTTATTGACTTATAAAAGGTTAAACGGAAAATTAGGTAAATGGAAAACTGATGATAAGGACAGAGATAAAGTGGGATGAACAGTCCCAGTGCCATTGACCTTGGCTGAAGAGCCATCAGCCAAAGTGACACCATAGGTGGAGGGACAAAGGGAGGAATATAATATACCTAAAGCCCCAGACATGTGATCGGAAGCACCTAAATCAATGATACAAGGATGAAAGGTTGAGAGAGACACAGTTACATTCATAGTTGTCAAGGCGTCGCCTAAGCGTCCAGGCGGTTTTTCAATCCCTAGGCGGTTGGTCGCCTTATTGTAACACGCCTTGTTTTATTTGTTTATTTATTTTTTTAATTATGCCATTTGTTGCATCTTTATTAGATGTATAAAGTACATACATACACCATATTGCATGGAATCATGCATTATATTAAAAAAAGATAAAAATTGATGCTCCCCCTCTTTTTTGTATAAATCATCTTATTAAGATGTACCCTTACAACGGCTTGGGAACGCTTTGGGTACGCCTAGGACCCGTTTGATAAAACTTCTGCTTCTGGATTCTAGATTCTGGTTCAAATTTGGATTTTACTCCAGGCTACTTTAAGATTATTTTGGAGCAGAAACTTGTTTGATTACGCAATTCTAAAATGGATTCTAGAGCACCTTTGGATTAAAAACATGTTTGATAACACATTATCCCCCCAATCAAAGTCTAGAAAAAACAGTAGTGGTGGTGATGGGTGGTGGCGGTCGTGGTAGTGATGGTGGTGGTGGGTGGTGGTGGTGGCGGCGGTGGTGGTAGAGGTGGCAGCGGTGGTGGCGGTGGTGGGAATGGTGGTGGTGGTGGGTGGTGGCGGTGGTGGTAGTGGTGGTGGCAGTAGTGGTGGTGGTGGTTATGGTGATGGCAGTGGTGGTTGTGGCGATGGTGGTGGTGGTTATGGTGATGGCAGTAGTGGTGGTGGTGGTGATGGTGGAAGTGGGTCTTGGGTGGTGGCGGCGGTGGTGGTGGGTGGTGGGTGGTGGCGGTAGTGGTGGTTGTGGTGGCGGTGGTGGGTGGTGGTGGTGGTGATGATTGTCAAGTGAGAGTCATATGAGAGTCAACTCTTTTCTTTCTCCCAAAAAATTGATTCAACAGCTTGGAGTAAGTATTTATGACTCCAAAATTTTGGATTCTGGAGCCATTTTGAATCCGGTTCACTCTATGGGAGTTGGAATCCAACCGGACTTATCAAACACGTTTCTACTCCAAAATGGCTCCCTGAGAGTCAGAATCCATAGAATCCAAAAGCAGAAGTTTTATCAAACAGGCCCCTAGGCGCCCAGGTACCTCTCGAATGCCTTGGGTCGCCTTGGTGCCTTGACAACTATGGTGACAGTACTTGTCCGAACAAAAGTAGCAGTGGAAGACAAGGAAGGCGTAGAAGTCTGAAATTGGTTGTATTATGCATACTCATCATCGGTCATCTTGACCATCCCTTAGATGGTGCAGGTGGAGCAATGGACTCAGTACTGGCCCTAGAATTGGCAAATTGTTGCTGAGATGGTTTGCCATGAAGTTTCCAACAAAAGCATTGGATACGTTTGGGTCCGCCACAATGATGATAGGTGCGAACTGTACTCGAACTTTTTGAAGAAGATGCTGCACCAAGACGCTGGCCATGACCAGCATCACCACTAGTACCACGACTACCACCACGGCCTGGCTGGTGAAAAACAAAGAGCGAAACTGTCCACAGGAGTGTTGTTACTAGTATTGTCATGAGAAACTCGTAACACGAAAAAAGGTATCTGTTAAAGAAGCCACTGTGGGACAACCAAGAATCTGAGATCGAACAGAGTCATACTCCGTTCCAGATCCACCCAGAAAACTCGTAATAGCCAATTGTTCCCATTGTTCCTGCATCTTCTGTACATCAGCATTGATAGAACTAGAGAATTAAGCTCCTCATACATCTGTTTAAAATCAGCAAAGTACAAGTGAGAGGAAGACCCTTCCAATCCACCCGATAAAATTACTGTAACACCTCATAAATTCGAGACAGATTATTGTGACCAGAATATAAAACATTCAAATAATCCCACAAATCCTTCACAGTATCGATTTGGGTAACAAGATCCACAATAGAATTATCCACAGAATTCAATAACTGGCCAAAATTCAGGCGTCAATAGGATGCCATGTAGTATCCGTGCTAGACTCAATTTGTGTCAAATGACTTTGTTGATCCCTTCCTCTCAAAACCAACTTAACTCCGCCATTGCTGGAAGTTGTTAAGTTCTTCCAATTTCTTCTTTGTAATCTGACGGAGGAGGAAGACACTAATTCCGTCACAATAGTCTTAGATTTAGTCATTAATTTAAAAAAGGGGAGCACAACAAATCAAAATAATCAATTTTAAAACTTGGTTCAGCCAGCCGAGAAGGACAAGGAAAAAGGAAACTCCAAAAATCGATTTTCCAACACTCAATTTAGCCAACTGAGAAGCACAAACAAGAAACTTTGAAAAATTGATTTCTAAAATTCAGTTTAGCCAATTGAGAGGCAACAAGAATTCCAAACAGAAAATCGAAGCGAGAAAAATATCAAAGCTTCTTCAAAAATCGTTTTCATAAAATCGATATCACAATGTACCGCAAAAAAAATCTATTGCAAGAAATTCTGCTTAAAATCGATATCCCTACCAGCAGAAAAACCTACCTCATGAAAATTGATATCACCACTACCAGAAATCAGCTTCATGAAATTGATATTGGCGATTGATTTCATCCCAATATTGTTCAACCGAAAAAGGGGGGGGGGGGTAAAATCACCCCCTCTTGCTTAGAGATTCAACTTCTTGATTAAAGAAAGCCTTGTTAGTAGTTTGGAACAAGATCTAGAGAGCCTTGTTAGCAATATGGAACGAGATATAGGTTTGTGTAATTGTCCCTAAAGAGCTTGCTCTGAGACCATGTAAATTCTAGGGAGAAGAAGAAGAATAGAGAGAAAAGAACGAGAGGCTGTTGTAACCTAGGGAGTCACAACCATGTGTTGAGATTCCCTAGTTAGCTCAATATATATAAAAGAGGAACACAACCCTTGAAGGGCAAAAGGGTAAAAGACAACCAATAAAAATAAAGAGAAGGGGAGAAGAGATACCATCTCGAGATTAGCACAAAGCGCTAATTTCGGGACTATTTCCCCTGTCATGATATCCAATTACATTATCATTGATATTCCAGCCTTGGGCGTTGGGGGCCATGGGTCTTTTCTGACTTTTGGTTCCATGGGCCCGGGGTCCGCCAGCCATGGGCCTACCCTCTTGGCCCTCCCTCTTGGCCAAGATCTGCTTGGGCCATTCCTCGAGAAAGATCCTTTTGGGACTGGTCCTGCAGTCGCTGACTAAGCCCATTCCCGGTCCTTCTCTTTCGAAGCAAAGGATTCTCAGTGTCTTCGCCTTTTCTGATAGTCTTCCACTCCCGTTGGCTGTCTCTTGGATCCCTCTTGTTGGGGGCCTCGTTTAGATCGCTTTGTCTTTCATAGCGACTCGTCTTTGTAAGAGGATCCCCCCTAACCTAGCTAACATCCCTTGTACACCAAGTTCCCTGAGTGCTGATCCTTTGTAGAACCAAGTTGAATCCCGGGAGTTGCACAGCTGCCATTATATCCTCAGGTCCAGCACTATGTTCGGAAGAAACGTTCATCCAAGAACCACTTGGAAGGATCTATGATGTCTGAGAATGCCTCTCTTGTCAAACGCATTCCTCACCCGACAGCTTGAGCCCAAGTGAAGGCCTCTTCCGCAGGAACTACCCCCCCTCCTCTCTTCTTCTCGTCTTAATGTTTTGGTTGAAATGCAGGTGCCCCAAATTTGAGGGGCAATCGCTCCAATTAGCTGTTCCTTCGTATTATGGAAAATCAGAGCTTAACACTCCTCCCAAGCATGCCAAAGTGAAAATCAAATCTTCCCAAAGCCCCCTTTGTGGGTTGTTTGAAAAAGTCTAGGAGTGCAACTTGGGGCTGGTCAGGAAGAGTTAGCTTCCCAACTAGAAATTGTTCCATAATTCGGACATTCACCCCAATGGGCGGATTTGGTTTCTGTGGGATGATCAAGGAGTAAAAATCTCTATGATTCAGATAGCATACCAATTTATTCACATTTGGGTGATAGACGTGCAGAACTCTTAGGTAGAGGATGAGCCTTGGTGTGAATTGCAACTTGGTGGTCATGGGTTTGAAACACGGAAACAGCCTCTCTGCATTGTGGGGGTAAGGCTGTATTCATTCAGCCTCCCCAGCATAGTTTTAAAACTCGACCGAGAAGGGTCGAGGAAGGGTCGAGATCTCGACCCTTCTTGGTGGGTTGAGATCTCGACCTTCTCGGTAGTCTCGAAAGGGTCGAGACGAGAAATTGGTTCGAAACTGGGTCACGACTAGTTCTCGACTAGATCTCGACCAGTCTCGACCAGTTTCGAACTGGTTTAAGTTATAAATAAGAGTCTCGGTTGAGATCTTGACCGAGATTGAATTTTTCTCTAACTTTGCTTCTGTTTTCTTCTTCTCCTCCATTCCTTCTTCTCCAACCTTGCACCTAAGGTTTCGAAAACCTCTGTTCTTTGCAAATCTCTCCATCAAAGTGCTGTTGGAGACTCATTTTAACCTATTATTTGCAAATCTAAGGTTTGAGGTATGATTTTTTTTCCTAAAACTTACTTTTTTACATGAATATGTTCAGTACATGTTGGTTCATCATGAAATTTATATATGTGAGAGTCATTAGGCCGATCTACAATCTCATCCTTTCGAAATTATTTTCTTGCATATATATTTTTTATTTTGATTTTCTGTAAAAAAAATGTATTTTTCAGCAATTAAAAATTAAAAAAATATGATAAATATTAATTAGATGGTGTTGAAAATATTATATGATAAACACCATTGCCCGATCTACGCGGCCATGGTTTCATTTTTTTTTCCTATATATATATATATATATTTATTTATTTATTTATTTATTTATTTATTTATTTTATTTTTTGTTTAAAAAAATAAAAAATACATTTCTTAAATATTAATCGGTTTACTTTCAAAATAATATATGTTGAACACCGTTGGCCGATTTACGCAGTCACAGTTTCATTTTTTTTTTTCTGTACATATTTTTATTTTTATGAATTTTTTATTAATAAATTATATTTTCCAGCAATAAAAATTAATAAGAAAAATATTAATACTTATCTACTGTGTTCAAAATAATATATGTTGAACATTGTTGGCCATTTACGCGGTCAAGGTTTCAATTTTTTTTCTATACATATTTTTATTTTTATGAATTTTTTATTAATAAATTCTATTTTTCAGCAATAAAAAATTAGTAAAGAAAATATTGATACTTATCTATTGGTGTTCAAAATAATATATGTTGAACATCATTTACCAATCTACGGTTTCATGTTGTCGGATTATATTTTTCGAAAAATAAATTATTTTTATTTAAGATCCAAAATTATTAATAATATCTAAATAATTATGGAAAATTAGGAAAAATATTATGTTTTCTTGTAACATAGTTTTAAAATTTTGAAAAGTAATTTCAATGTGTTTTGAGTTATATTCGCATATTTGATGCTTTTATGTTCTTCATTTTTAAGTTTTATTAATGTAAATCTATTGATTTAAATTTCTCTATTTATCATCTTATGTAACAGTGTCTCATTCTAAATATTATGGCTGCTTCGGGTTCTCATGAGGGAGGTAGTGATGCTGGTCGTACTGACATGGCTTGGCAGTATTGTATCGCCATTGATGGTGATAGAAAGAAGACTCAATGCAAATTCTGTGGGAAGAAGCTTATGTCTGGTGGGATTACCAGACTTAAGCAACACTTGAGTAGGACTTCTACAGACATTGCAAAGTGTGCTATAGTTCCTGTTGAGATTATCAGGGCCATAGCTGCACAGATGAAGGGAGGCCAGCAGAGAAGGGCAGAGAAAGAAAAAAATAAACAATTTGAGGAAGCAATCCGAGGTACAGTGCGTGGTTTGGATGATGATAGTTCAGATGATGATGGTCTAGATATCAGGGGTTTGACTAAGGAAGGATCCAACAGTTTTTAGAAAAGCTGACGCCAAACAAAAGAAATTGAAGAGTATGTGGAACTGGAAGGGTACAAAAGAATTTATTGGGGATGTCTTTGCTAAGTGGTCCATCTATAATAGTATCCCAGCAAATGCCAGTGGTGGCCCATACTATCAGCCTTTCTTTGATGCAGTTGCTCAGGCTGGTCCTGGTTTTAAAGCCCCCACTCTATATGAAGTGATGAATGTCTATCTCCCAAGAATTAAAAAAGAGTTAGAAATATGGATAGAAGGGTTAAAGAATAATTGGGGTGCATATGGGGTCACTATAATGTGTGATGGTTGGACTGGTCCCTGTAGAAAGTCCATCATTAACTTCATGGTCTACAGTGATGGGAAGACATCATTCTTGAAGTTTGTGGATGCATCTGCATGCACAAAAGATGCTAACTCCGTCTATGGATTACTACAACAGACAGTGGTGGATGAAGTTGGTGCTACAAATGTGGTGCAAATTGTGACAGACAATGGCAACAACTACAAGAAGGCAGAAGAGATGATGATGGCTAACTATAACCTTTTTTGAACTCCATGTGCTGCCCATTGCATTGATTTGATGTTGAAGGACATGGGTAAGATCCAAAAAGTAAAGCAAGTGGTTGAACAAGCACGCCAGGTGACAACATTTGTATACAACCATGGCTATTCTTTGAACTTGCTGAGGGAGAGATGTGGAGGGGACTTGGTAAGACCCGGAATTACTAGATTTGTTACCAACTACATAGCACTAAAGAGCTTTCAGGCAAAGATGGTAGGCCTCAGATCAATGTTTGCATCTGAGGACTGGTTTGGGTGTATTGGGGGTCCAGCTCTCCTGCTGGGGTTCAAGCACAAACTACTATAGCTTCAGAGGAATTTTGGAGAACACTGAAGGATGTAGTAAAAATTCTGGAGCCAGTGGTGAAGGTGCTGAGATTAGTGGATACAGCATTCCAGCCCACCATGCCACATTTATATGCTGCCATGGATATGTTGAAGGATCGTATAAAAAATGTGTTTCCACGTGGAAACAATCATTTTGTGAAGATTATCAAAGATCGATGGGAGAGTCAGCTGATGCATCCATTGCATAAGGCTGGTGAGTATATTTAGAAATGTCTTTAATTTAGTTCTACATAATAGTTAATACTCTATTTTAATCTGGTGACTCATATTTTGCAGCATACTATTTGAAGCCCAAGTACCAATATTCACATGTGCTTGGGCTCAATTCTGACCTTATCGGTGCGATATAAGATGTTGTAGCAAAATTGGTGTCAGATTATACTGTACAAGCACTGGTCAATCTGGAGGTGAGTTGTATGGTTTAAGTGCTGAATTATTTGAATATCCACATATTACAATGGCTAATGGTTATAATTTTGAAATGGATGTAGATGAAAATGTTCAGAGATGCTCTTGGGAGTTTTGGAACAACTGCTGCAGTGGCTGGACGAGATAAGACCGATCCTAGTATGGAATTATGGAAATTGAAATTTTCAAGTAACATATCTTATTTAATATGTCTATTAAAATGTGTTCTTCATCTTGTGCAGCTGAGTGATGGTTGTTGTATGGTGAGCATGCAGTTGAGCTGAGGAGAATAACAATCAAAGTCCTATCTCAGACATGTTCCGCATTTGGGTGTGAGCAAAATTGGAGTACTTTCTCCCTTATCCATTCAAAGAGGCGGAATAAATTGGGCTCTCAACTGCTAAATGACTTGGTGTACGCCCATTACAACATGATACTGAGGGTATAATGCTTGAAATTTGAACAAAGAAATGAACAAGAGCTGATCGAGCTAGCCGACATCTTCCAACTTTCTTCAGATGAAGAGGATCCCTATGTGGAATGGGTGAGAGACAGAGCAGTTCCAGTGATGGATGAGCCTAGTGGGATGCCCGAGCCCACTGTGTCTGCTCCAATGGATTCTAATCTCGAGCGATTTATGGCCTCGGATGAGGGTCGTGTACACGCACAGTCGCCTAGACGGTTTGAGCCCCCAGCTGGTACTGATAGTGACTCAGAAGGCGATGATGATACAATGGATCAAAGTGGCTGGTCAACTTTTGATAGTAGTGGTGGTGGTGATGAGGGTGGTGGTGGTGATCCTAGACCGATTGTACCCATTATTAGATGGACCAGTGAGAGTCAGTATACACACGCTACACAGGATCCAGATCATGGTGGACGTGCATCTTCATCACGGCCTACGACTGGGTATACACGTAGGTCTCGTCAACGGGAACGCCCTTTGCTACCAGTGGAAGAAGAAGAAGATCGTTTCTTTGACATCGTTCTTGATCCTGATATTATGCTTGATGTTGAAATTGATAGCATGTCCACAAGTTTTGGAGGACTGAGCATTGAGGGTAGCAGTGGGCAGGGGTAGTGGCGTACTCATGGATTTGGCACCACTTCAGTTCTTATTCCGGTGATGATGACCGCATGATGGGAAGTACATATGATTATTCCGCTGATACTAGTAATGCTACATCACAGACTGGCTCAAACTTTGTGGACAGTCTCTTTTCAGTCCCAAATTTGCAAAGAACCACGCCCCCACATCAGCCAATATATGCTCACTTTACTCCATATTATAGAGCATTGTATCCAAGGTTGGGTATCTTTAGAAACTTCCCGGATCATGTGTATGAGAAATATGTGGAAGACTACTAGACCTTCTATAGCCGAAGAATGTCGTGGTAGGATTTTGTTTATCAGACCGAGATATATTTTCTTCAGCAAAGTCAATCTGATCAGATAGAACCTGCACGCCACTTTACATATGATTAGACATTGGGATGGACAAATGGGAATGTATTATTTCATTTTGAGTATTTAAGTCTTTTATATAATGAGTACTTGTAAATTATGTCATTTTGTGGGATTTATGATTTATGAATGTATGATTTTTCGATAATGTGATTACTTTTTATGCTTCAAATGTGTTTATATATGTTAAATAAGTATTTTCCTGCAATATATAGCCTTGAAATGACTCTAAAATGGACTTAAAACATCAAAAAATGGCTTAAACCATAAAAAAAAGCTGTTGAAACTCCCATTTTTACCCTCTGGGAGTTTCGGCAGGTTCTCGTCGAGATCTCTAGATCTCGGTTTTCTCAAGGGTCGAGACACCTTCAAGAACCGAGATTTGGAACTATGCTCCTCAGACCCTGCAGTAGCGGGAGCCTCGTGCATTGCTACGCCCTTTTATTACATGCAGAACTCTTAGGTGTGTTTCATTGCCAGAATTTACAGTTCCTATTCAGAGGGTGAAAGGGATGGACTTTGGGAAGATTGGATTAGTCTTGCTCAAGGAGTCGACGACAAACCGTGGGGCATTGTGGGCTACTTCATTATGGTGATATTTGCTCATGAGAAATCTGGAGTTGGAGGTGTCGATGAATGCGCAATGGCAGCTTTCAATTCTTGCCCAGATAATCTTGATCTCACGGACCTAAAATGGTCGGGGCTGGAATTCACTTGGAACAACAAAAGGCTCGGTGAATCCCGGGTTGCTTGCGACATGGTTCTTAATGTTGGTCTAAACTTGCAGTTTCAACCAAGATATCTCGGTTTCGAGATGGCCTAAGACAATTCCAAGGGTCGAAATGGGTTTTGGCAGGTTTTGACATAGAACTTGAGGTTGCTGCATGTTTTGACCTAGGTTTTGACACAGGTTTTGAATTCAGTCCTGGTAAAATCCCAGGTTTTGGTCCAAACCTGAGATAGCCTTGAAACCGAGATTAAGAACCTTGGCTTGCAAATGGACAGGATGTTGGTGAACGTCAAACGGTTGTCTGAATTCTCAGCCTCAAAAGCTATATTGGAGAGCCCTGGAATTTCAGACCACAGTCCCTGGGTGCTTCATATCAGATTGTATGTTTTTTTTATCCTAAGCCATTTTAAATTCTTTTGCATGTGGGTTTTCCATCATGATTTCTTGAAGGTGGCATGAGAGGCTTGGGACAAGCTTGTCAAAGGGAAGGACCAGCAACTGGTTGCTTTTGCCCTCTAGTAAAGAGGTCAAAACAGCCCTGAAATCATTCAACTATGGCTTCTAAGTGATGGGAAAAATACTTCCTTGGCTAAGGAGGAGAAGGCTCTCTCAAATCGCCTTAGTGAGCTAATAGCCCAAGAGGAAAGCTTCCTTAAGCAGAAATCCCGTGACTTGTGGCTCAAGTTGGAGGATTTTAATTTAGAGTAATTTCACAGATTGATGAAGGCTCACCAGAACCGAGGTTCTATTTCCAGCCTCACCTTGAGAGAAAGGCAGCTCCTGTCAAGACCAGAAGACGTCAAAAGGAAATGGAGCACTACTTCTTGGGCATATACATGCGTAATTACTTCCCTGTCAGGAAACACATCCCTGATGAGCTCCTTCAAAATGTCCTTTCCCATGAACAACAAAGCTAGCTTCAAAACCTTCCCACAGAAGAAGATATTTTGTGGTGCAATCAGAGCAAACAAGCCCCTCAAGGCCCTAGGCCCGGACGGGTTTAGTATGGGTTTCTTCTTGGCGGCATGCAACCACATCGAGGACGACTTAGTCAAGGCAGTCCATAGCTTCTTCCTAAATCCCTGGCAGAACAAGCAGGTGAATCAAACTTTCTTGTGTTTGATTCCCAAATCCAAAGGAGCTTCATCCCTACCTGAGTTCTGGCTAATCACTCTTTGTAATCTCTTATACAAGTTCGTTGCCAAGGTGATTTCAAACAGATTCGAGAGTGCAGATGATGATCTGATTAGTGTCAATCAATCAGCTTTTGTTGAGGGCATTTGATAAGCTGGTTCGGGGATTTGATAGGAAGAATACCAGTCCAGCGGTGCTGCTGAAGCTGGACATCTACAAAGCTTATGACACCGTTAAATGGGGCTTCATCAAGGAAGGCCTGCTGAAAATTAGTTTCCTCTCGGCCTTTGTGGAATGGATTCATCATTCATCTACCCAGATTTTTATTCTGGTCAATGGAAATCCTGTGGGTTTTAGAGCCAAGTTGGGATCAGACAAGGCTGTCCTATGTCTCCATATCTATTCTTTTTGGCTGTGGAAGTTTCCTCCAAATGCATTCAATCCAAGGCTGAGCAGAACCTCTTGGATCTTTTTCCCAACTGTAGGCCCCACCAGCTCACTCACCTGACGTTCGCTGATGACTTTATGATTTTCACCAAGGCGAACAATAAGTCCGTCAATGCAGTATTGATGGTTCTATCGTCATTGTCTGCTATGTCGGGTCTTTCGGTAAATAGGTGCAAGTCTTATTTTCTTGTTGGGGCATCCGAGGGAAAGAACGGGATTCTCCTTGGGCCTCTTCCCCATCAAGTACCTGTGATTGCCCCTCATCTACTCTAGGTTGACTGCCTGTTACTGCAAACCCATCGGTGACCAGATCCGCAAGCGGCTTCATTTATGGAAGGCAAGGCTCCTATCCTTTGCAGGCCGTTTGGAGTTGCTCCATTTAGTTTTACAGGGCTCCTCAAATACTGGATAGGAGTGTTTGGTTTCTCTGTTTCTATTACTCAGAAGATTGAGGCCCTGATGAGTCCTTTCTTATGGAAAGGTAGTGATTGTAACAAAGTTCTCCATTGATGTGATCCCGATTGTGAAACCCTAGATGGGAATGCTATGGGCCCACCCAAGTGTTAAACAATCCAAATTGTGGTGTAACACTATCAACAGTAGTAGGAACAAGGGCCCAGATTTGAAGTTGGTCAGATTTCACAATGTGGATGGGTTTTTAGGGAATAGGAATAGGGTATGCTTCCAAGTGTTTTTTCAACTAAAATTGAAAAGTCAATGATCCAGTCAGCACTCAGCAGAGGTCGACTAGACTTGGCATCCAAGTAGATAACAATGACTAGGAATGAATATCCAAAGTTGGTTATGATCCAATGATCGGATAAGGAACAAGCAACCAACAGAAGCAATAGTGACTGAAATCAGTGGAACAGCTAACAGATAAGGATAAACATGACTGGAGATTGAATAACCAAAGTAGCCACTAATTCAAGCCTTAGAAATAATCTGATTCCAGAGATAGATAATTAATGAGACCCAACCCGAAAACAAACCCTTCAAAAAACAACTAGAAAGCCAGATCAGCAACAACTCACAACAATTTATATTTGACAAGTCATTAGAGATAACAGAATCAGTTTGAAGATTTGGCAGATTGATCAACAGCCAATTGAAGATAAGACATCTGAACTAAGATTTAACACCAACTGAAACCAGATAAAACAGATTTAGTATAAACCTCAACCCAACAGTCAATTAACAAGATCAAATAGCCCTTAATAACCCAAATCGAGACCAAGGTATGATGAACACCACAAACCAGGAATCTGGTATTTGCAGAAATCAGTTAAGCATGAATATATTCCAGATCTGAAAATAAACCGGAGAACTTACTTGACAATGGAAGATAAGAGAGAAGAAGACGAAGAAATACCTTAGAGGAGTCCTGGAGTCTAGGATGCGGGGAAGAGGGGGAGAGAGAGAGAGGAGAGAGAAAAAGAGAAGATCCAAAGCTCTCACGTAGGCACAAAACCAAATCTATTTTATTCCATTCTAGAACTGAAGTTAAATGTGATTACAGCTTATATTTAAAGAAAATAACTAACAAGACAGACCTGTTACAGCAACTGAAATATAATCCTAATAAATGAAAAGGACTTGATTAAATATAATCCCAACTAAATCCACAACAAAAAATAAATCAACTAGGACTCTAAGACTAGCTAACTGGTGATGAATAAGACTACCATGCATCTATTTCCATAACTGGAAAAAAAAATCAAATAACAAAAAATGAAATTAAAATTTCCTAATAAAACTCTAATGGCTTGAAACAGCTCTGCATGGATGGGGTTTGTAAGCCGATCCAAGTTGATCCTTCATAGAATCGTAGCTGCAACATCCATACCTTGAGCTAGGCAAAAGTTTGCCTCCCCAAGAAAAAAGGTGGCTTGGGTTTGCGAGGAGTCAAAGAGATCAACTTGACAAGTATCAGCAAGTTGATATGGAGGCTAGCGGTAAAAATAAGAAGCATTTGGGTGGATTGGGTTTACGCAAGGTGCCTCAAAAAGGATTCCTTGTGGACTATGCCTCCTTCCTCAAACTCCCCTTGGGTTTGAAAGGCTATCCTCAAACACCGGTCTTGAGCTTCAGAAACTTTTAAATCAAGCATTGATGATGGGAATTCCACCCTTGTATAGCTGGGCAACTGGCATCATGGAGTGCTTATTAATACTTATAGAGAGGGAATCAGGCTTGGCTGAATGGTTAAAGTTTCAGCCATCATCTGGGAAGATAGTTGGAGACCCTGAGCTTTCTCCCCCACCTTGGTAGCAGTTTGGGATGCATTATTAGCATTGTGAGGAGGCCTAGTAGTAGTGGTGACCTTGTGTTGTAGATGTCTGCATGCTTAGTTGTGCCCCTAGCTTCTTCGATTTGGGTCTCACTCAAATCCTGAGGCCAAAAAGTCCCTTGACATAACCTCATCTGGTTCCGTAACTTCATCAAGTAGAGAGTGCTCATGCTTTCGCTGCCAAGCCGATCCTTTCTCTAAACTCCAACAGAGAATCATAGCCCCTTCCTTCTCGTGCTGTTTGTGCTGGAACACTTTAAAGGATATTCCTCACTTGTTTTTTGCGTTTTCTTTCTTTGACCAACTTTGGGATCGGATTCTCCTTTGGTGCAGGCCTTCCTACAGACAAGCCCGTGAGGAGTGGAAGTGCGCCTGTAAGACAATCAAAGTTAAATCTTGCTATGACACTGTGGGGAGACTCGCCTCAACACCGCTCAAGGATTAAAATCTCGAGTCTCGAGGTCATCTCGACCTTGAGCCAGGCCGAGATTTTCGAGATCTCGGAGAGAACATGCTGAAAAGCCGTAAAGGCTAGAAATGGGTGTTTTGAGCCTTAAATGACCATATTAAGATTTGTTATTCTAGGGAAACACTATTTTAACTTCTATAAATACATTTAAACCATAAAATGAAAAACTAATCACACATTGTGGTGGTTTGGGTTTACATCCATGTTTAGTAGTTTCGGTCTGAAGTTTAGATGTAAACCTAGGGTAATATTGGTTATTCTACATAATGTTACACTAGTGGAAGATAAAAAAAGACCAAATGAGCCAATAAATTATATTTCATGAGGAGAATAAACATAATAGCACTTAATTAGTTAATTGTTATAATCAAAAAACCCAAAGTAGTTAAGTAGACTATACAATCATAATTCATACATTATGTCGAGAACTGGTCGAGAATTAGTCGAAAATGTCGAGATCCGTTGAGAACTGGTTGAGATTGCTCGAGAACTGGCCGAGAATCTCGAGATCTCCTCTCATAAAGTCTCGTCTCGACGAAGTCGAGAAGTTTGAGAAATTCGAGATCTTGTCGAGATTTTAATCTATGACACCACTATCTACCACATATGGATGGAAGGAAACCTCTGGGTTATCAGATCCAGGACCCTTGAACAGATCTTGGATTTTATTTTCTCAAGTATGCTTAAAGGTTTACTCTTTAGATAGGTGGTGTCTGGATACAGTTAGGGATAGACTCATTGTTAGGGCCTAGGATCTATCCAATTTGTTGGGGACTGGACTTCACCTTGAGTGCTCTTAGGCTTTCTTTTGCTTTTCTGGTTGTTCCAAAGAATAAGAAAATTCCAGTAATTCCATTAATACTTTTACCTAACTAATTATAACATAATTAATTGGTACGTCACCTTCTTCAGCTTATCACCGGCAGTTTATTTGAAGTTCGCTCAGAGTCCTCTTTAGATAGGTGTCCCGACACTGTCCTGAATAGACTCATTAGGGATGGGGATTTATCTATCCAATTTTCTATGGACATGACTTCACCTTGAGTGCTCTTATGCTTTCTTTTACTATTTTGGTTGTTCCTTGGGTTCCCCTCCTTGGGGAGCCCCCTTTGTAGTTCTTGCGCTTGTTGAATACAATTATTTATTCAACAAAAAAAAAGGTAGCCTTATTTATTAATTTTGTGTGGTTGAATGGATGGGCATCCCAATGCATGAGGCTCCCGCTGCTGCAAGGTCTGGGGAGGGGCAAAATGTACACAGCCTAACCCCCACAACATGGCTAGGGTGTTTCCGTGTTTTGAACCCGTGACCACTAGGTTGCAATATGACAACCTTACCGTCACACCAAGGCTTGCCCTCCTTATGGTTGAATGGATGGTTACATAAATATATGTAGACTCTTAAAATATGACTCCTAACATGACTTATAATAGCCTAAACCAACTAGCATTCAAACTAGATACTTAATTGACCAATATAAGACTTCAAACAACTCAAAAACCGAACATAAACTTAGAATGTAAAAAGAACTCAAATTCTTAATAATCATAGGATTGACTTGATTAAAAAAAAACATATAATCAAAATGGAACTTAGCTTGTAGATTCCTAATCCAGCCTGGACTAGGACAAATAATAACAATCAAAATAGGAAAAGGAAATGTGAAAACTAAACTCTACTTAAATAGAACTCCAAAATAGATAAGGAATGGGATTCCCAGTGAGGCTAGTATTCCTGGACAAAATAGGATTCCTAGAGTGATTAGGAATTCTGAAAATTCTTGAACTGCAGCCTATTCTTCTTCTCCTGGCATTGCTATTGGTGTCTAGGTACTGCATGATATGGTAAGTGCTTTGGCTACAATTTACCTTTTCTGTGGATAGAGCAATTAATTCATCACAAATCACCTAGTTTATATTTTAGTGACTTATCGGAGTTGATGTGACCGCATACCTGGATGATGTGGTCAAGTTTTGTAACCCACCTCAGCTGTATGGGCCACCTTGCGGTTTCATCTGTAAAAAATTCAACTTTTTACATTACAAAAATGTCCGAAAGGAGTGTTTTACACGACATGACAATGTTTTTTGCGCTCAAATTTACCACATGAGTGGGCATGGTCAACATTTGGATGGACTGCCAAGTGCCAATGTAAGTGTTAAAATATGTCTTGTTGTCTAGGTGTCACCTTGGTAGTGCTGTCTAGTTTCCAGCTTGTTTAGATTAGAGTTAGAGTTTCCTACATGGATTCTAACTCTCCTATTGTCGACTCCTGTTGTGAGTGTTTTTTTAGTCCTTTAGTCCTTCTATAATTCTCTCTTTTTATTATAAATACAAGGTTGATTGGTCCCTGAAGACCATCCAAGCTTCAGTTCCTAAGAGTGCTGTCAACATAGTATCAGAGCCTCATTTTATCAACTTACCCAAAAAAAAAAAAAAAAAGTATCAGAGCCTCAATTCTGATCCCCCTCTCTCGGTTCTCTGTGTCTTTTAAAGGGCAGCACTAATTAGGTGATCTCTTATTTATCTAGTTGCTGCTCTCCACCTCTACCTCAATTATACTATGATCGGATTTTACAGATAGATAAGGAGCCGTCCCCCTGTACCTGTGACTGGTTTTCTTCTTGTTCGAAGATTGAGTTCTCCCTACACATTGAAGTTCGAGTCTTCTCCTATTGAAGATCCAATAGAGCGTATCGATTCTCATCAACAAGAAATAGGGTTAACTGAGGCTATTCGAACAGGCATAGCGTTGAGCCTGATGGACCTGAACTGGTGAACTGAAGTCACTTTTGGACCGGGCAGGCGGTTGCAGCCTTTTGCGATACGCAGTGGGAGTTGCTATCGGTATTGGAACGTCCTTAGTTCCTCGATCCATTCCGTTCTCTATTTCTACTTCTAGTTGAGAGAATTGACATAGTAGAAAGAAGAAGGAAATTGCCCTCCTGAAATGCTTACAGTGCTTCGTACGGACTCGACTACTTCAGCATGCAAGGACCCAAAACGTAGGGAGCATAAAAAGTAAGGGCTCACTTTGGCTCTTGGCGAACTCTTTTGTAATTTTGCAATTATTGGAAAGCTTTTCTCATCATCTTCTGCTTGATTGAAAGTTTTTTGTTGCTGATTTTGTTGGACAGCAGATCAAGATTAGTTCTCACATCAGAATTCCTTCTCTGCAGTGTGAGATTTCTCTAATCCAGCAAGTTTTCTACAGATTGAGAATTTTCTGATCCAGGCCAGATCGAGATCGGTTCTTTGGATTGAGATTTGAAGCCTTTTTTCGGATTGAAATTTCTGCAGCCTTGTGGATCTAGTTTCCTGCAGTGGTTGGCGAGATCTCTGATTTTTCTGATCGAGATCGAGATTTTTTTTTTTCAGTATTTTCGTGATCTGATTTATTACAGCAACAACACTAGCTCACGGTTGCAGTTCGATATGGATTTTCAGTATCGATATTAATTCTGGTTTTGTGGCATTAATATTAGATATGAATTGATCTAACTTTACTCAATAAGTTCCTCTGATTTCGATATTAATCACCGCCACCTCTTCATGGGGAACTTGTGTAGAGTGAAGATGTGTCTATTCTTGAGATTCTTCTTGTTCCGACTTTACCTGAGGATACTCTAGCAGGACAAGGGGAGCACCTGATTCCAACTCAGGGGAGCAACTGCCACCAGTACCACCAGTCTCGCCTCAGAAGGACTGAGCCACAGACACTAGTTCTGGTCCAAGAGGAACCGCAGGAGAATTTGGATGAGTCTACCCTTCAGGTCTATCAGAGGATTCGAAAGAAAAAGCAAGTTGAGACCACCACTGCTACTGCATATTCTATCATCCCGTCGCCATCCTTCGAGCCAGAGCCGTTTATACAATCCATTAAGATCCCTCTTGAGTTACCTGTTGCTATCCTTAAAGATACTAGGGCGTGTACTCAGCACCCCATATCTCATGTTGTCTCTTACGAATCTTTTTAGTACTTATTGTGCTTTTGTATCTTCCCTTTCCTCTGTTAATATTCTACAAGACTGGTAGGAGGCTTGTACAGATCCGAAATGAAAAGCAACTATGATGGAAGAGATGAAAGGTTTGAAAAAGAATAATAAATGGGATATGGTTGCTCTCCCTCCAGGAAAACAACTTGTTGGCTACAATGGGTGTTTGTAGTGAAATAGAAAATTGATCGGATGGTGAACTAGTTGACAAGGGTCGTTACCAGCGGCTGGTAGGAAAGTTGATCTACCTCTCACACACACAGCTTGACTTTGCTTTTGTTGTGAGTTTGATGAGTCAATTTATGCATGATCCCTATTCCTTTCATATGGAGCTTCTTCTTCTTATACTTAACTACTTGGAGTCAGCCTTGGAAAATGGATTCTTTTATCTCCTTATGATCACCTGCGGATTGAGGCATACACAGATGTTGATTGGGGTGGTTCTCCGGATAGAAAGTCTGTTTCTGGCTATGCTACCTCTGTTGGTGGTAATCTTGTCATGTGGCGTAGCAAGAAGTAGAATGTTGTCGCAAAGTTAAGTGCTGAATTTCTTTCTATATCTCATGGGATCTGTAATTACTTTGGTTCAAAATTTTACTAGTAGACCTTGGTGTTTCTGTTCGTCTTCCAATGATGTTTTATTGTAATAACAAAGTTGCAATTAGCATTGCCCATTTTCCAATGCAACAAGATTGTACTAAGCATATGGAGATTGATCGTCACTTCATCAAGGAGAAACTCGAGAATGGACTGATTTATATGCCATTTGTGAAGTTAGAAGACCAGTTAGCTAATGTATTCACTAAGGGCTTCGGTGGAAAACTTTTTCATCCTAATTTGGTCAAGTTGGACATGTGTGATATCTATGCACCACTTTAAGGGGGTGTGTGAAAATATGTCATTGTCTAGGTGTCACCTAGTTATTGCTGTTTAGTTTTTAGCTTGTTTAGATTAGAGTTAGAGTTAGATGAGAGTTAGACTTTCCTACTAGGATTCTAACTCTCCTATTGTCGACTCCTATTGTGAGTCTGTCTTTTTAGTCTTCTAGTCCTTTTGTAATTCTCTCTTTTTATTATAAATACAAGGCTGGCTGGTCACTAAAAACCATCCAAGCATTCATTTCCTAAGGGTGCTTTCAACAGTAAGATTTCAGAGTTACCTTGATGTCTTGCTAGGTTACATACCCAGCAAAATAATACAGGGTAGAATTCAGCTTGTTTAAATAAGGAAATAAATGTTATAATATAAAATTTTCTTTTTACAGGGATTGAGCTTAAAAAATTGAAAATTCTGAATACAAATAAACAATCACATGGAAGCATTCATTGCTGGACAGTGACTCCAGTCCTTAATGTTGTATTTTGTTGCTTTTCTGGACAAAATGCATGGGAAGGAAAATGTTAGAAAAGGGAAAAGCATGGAGAGGGGTTTCCTAGGTTTCTTGTGGGACACATTTCATGGGAAACATATTCCTATAACTGCCTCTGTGATTGCTTTTCCTTTTATTTGGAAGGCATGCAAAAGCTCATTATAAAATTTTTGGGAATGGCATTCCTACCCAAACTTCCTAGGACAACAACCAAATCTAAACACTAGAGAAAAAACCCTGATGAATGTCTCCTATTGTCTAATAAAATGTCAAATTTAAGAACTGGATGTAGGCATTGTAATGGAGTATCAATATAAATGAGTCAAAATGACAAAAAAGAAAAAGAAAAAAAGGAGGCAAGCACAAAAGTATGCCTTACACGACTCTTGCAATGTGGGATGTCTGCACAATATAAAAACTGCCCTCACACGATGCATCTTTTGGACTGGATTTCTAAACACTAGAAAAATTACAACTTTGTTATATTTAACATTTCAGCATCTTAGTGAATATGAACATTCTTACTCCAGAGAATTATGCAATGCAGAATTCGGCTGGCCAGTGGCTTGAGGATCACACATCAACATTTGGGGAATATTCAGCTTGTTTCACAGTATTTAACAATCCTTGGCAGTTTGGCACTTGCCCTGCATGACACTGGACAAGCCAGAGAGATTCTGAAGTCCTCTTTGACATTGGCAAAGTCCCTTTATGATATTCCTACTCAGATCTGGGTACTTTCAGTTTTGACAGGTAGACATTATTCCTTTTAGCATTTCAATTTTTATTTTTTTTTTATTTTTACCATCAGGAGGTAGGGCACTGTTGTGTAGACTTTAAAGTAACCTCTGGCCTAAGGTCACTATGACAGACCTCAGGTTGTTGAAATCCTGACCAGAGCTTCTATTCCCTGGAAATAATCAGATGATATGAAGGCACCCATTCCATATTATTATTTTGGATAGTCAGAATATTGAGAGTTTAAGAAATTGAAGCAAAACAGAAATTTAGTTTAACATGTAACAATTTTCAAAATGGTAGCAAATATTGTGGCCATTAATCATTAATTGCTTATGGCAATCTAGCTGTATCTATGATGTGAGGAAGGATGGTCGATTTAAATGTAGAGAATTTCCTTCAAATGTTTTCTCCGAAGAATGGGTTACCTTTTTTGGCTCGACATTGAAACCTTACCGTCCAAAACATTGGATAGGGGACAATTACCTAAAGTGATCTCTTATATGACTACTTTCAAAGATGCTTATACTTCCAAATTCTAATAGACTGTAAGATGGGATGTAACCTGAAAATATTTTACATGCTTCAATGATTGCAATTTTTTTTCTTGAATTTCAAGTCCTGTTTTTAAATTTTGGTAAATTTTCAGGCTTTCTGCCATGAATCCAAAGCTGAAGTATTCCCACTCCACTTTATGATTTAGTTATTAAGCTCTGGACTATTTTCAGTTAATTAATTGGATTTAGGATTTTTCAGATTGGGGCCTTTTGCATGAATAGGTCCTTGTTATACTTGAGAATCTCTCTCTCTCTCTCTCTCTCTCTCTCTCTCTCTCTCTCTCTCTCACACACACACACACACACACACACACACACAGGATGAATGAATAAGTCTCTTCGTGTTGTAGCTTTGTATCAAGAAGTGGGTGAAACTGGGAATGAAATGGCGAACTCTGAATATGAGAGGAAAAAAGCAGATGATCTACAGAAGAGACTAGCTGATGCTCAGTCATCCATACATCACATTGAATTGGTAAGTCAACCATTTTTATCTCAACCAAATTTATCTTACATTTTCTTTTGGATAAATAACAACTTTTATTGAAGAAGTACACTGCAGTATATAGAGGTAAATACATAGTTGTCCAACAACA
Source organism: Protea cynaroides (assembly GCA_028583415.1). Lineage (NCBI taxonomy): Eukaryota > Viridiplantae > Streptophyta > Magnoliopsida > Proteales > Proteaceae > Protea > Protea cynaroides. The sequence goes on along the minus strand of CM053266.1, from coordinate 36,991,892 downwards.
GTCAGCCCTCCTCTAAAGCACCTAACCCCAACCAATACAAATATATGTCCTAGCTATGACACAAAGGAATAGAATCCCTAAAACAGAGTTGTGATTTTACAACCCTTGCTTAGCCAATCATCCAATTTACCCTATATTAAACTGATGCAGATCCATAGAAGGATCTGTTGATGGGCAAAGAAAGAGAAATGACCCTGCTGGTACAGATGCTGCAGCTATGAAGAAGAGAGAGAAGAGTAGATCAGCATGGGGCAAGGGGAGAGAGAGCAGAGAGAAAATGCGGGGAAGAGAGAGGGAGAGGCACCAATGTCACTTCCATTTCTAACAACTAATTCTATCCATTCATTCAATCAAATCGTAAAGAGTGCTGCTAAGCCTTCGCTTATTTTTAAAACTGACTCAATCCAAATAGAGAATAAAATGTTAATTTACTTAAAACTCTTCAGCCGCGTGCTATCTTGGAAATTCCCTAGTTGATTCAAAACACTTCAATAATGGCAGAAATAAAGACTATTGAAAAGGAAACTGCTCCCTATTGCACACTTAAAAGGGATGAATCCTAAACTGACTCAAAAACTGAACCAATTCTATAAACTTCTTACTAATAGCTAATGGGCTCCACTTATAATATTAATTTAATAATTAAAATATTATTTCCGTATTAAGAATTAAAGCCCCAAAAATGGGCTCATTGAAGAGTTCCGTTACGTTAGTGAACCCAAAAATAAAAACCCAAGGCCCATAGAAGCCACCCACGGGTCAAAATAAAGTCTTCCAATTGGCCCGATTGGCCCGATTGGACACCCTTAACTGGATCAATTCCCCCTTTGAGTTTGTATAACAGGAGAACCATCACCCCTCAGTGGGCAATCATCGATTCATCGGAAACTTGCTTTGTCTAAATGGCGATCCAACGTTTCTCATAAAAATCGGCAATAGGAGATTATCTCAACTCCACAATTTGTGGAGGAAGAATAAATTCAACGGCTGAATCTTTTTAGAAATGTCAAATCGAGTGTCTTTAATTGGAATCTCTTCTTTAATCTCATTAATCTTGATTGGAGCATTGTTACTTCTTCAACTTGATCTTCATCCTCTGGGTCATCTTCTTGCTCTTCCACCACTGTTCAACGAATGAGATCAGCTTGCCGTAGGAAGCATCCAGTCGTCTAAGCAAGGGGAATGGTTGCCATCGATACTCAAGATGTCTACCCACTATTCAGTATTCACGGATGTTCTTGATTTGTTGAAGTTCTTGAAAGAAAAGAACTCTCTCGTATGGATCCATAGCCAGGTTTAGCTTTGTTACCAACTGATGCATATTGATAAAAGGATCTACTGGTGATGGGAACGAAAGAGAAATAACACAGATGCCGCAGGTATGAAGAAGAGAGAGAAGAGAAAGCAGATCAGAATCATTGGGGCGGGGAGAAGAGAGGAGCAAGGATAGAGAAAACATGGGGAAGAGGGGAGAGGCACCAACCTCACTTCAGTTTATAATAACTAATGCTATCCATTCATTCAATCAAATGGTAATGGGGAAAATAAAGAATTAAAAGTGAACTTGCTTAAAACTCTCCAGCCGCATGCTATCTTGAAGATTCCCTAGTTGACTCAAAAACTTAAATAATAGAAGAAATAAAGCCCAAAGAAAAAGGAAAGTGCTCCCTATCACAGACTTATAAAGGGGAAGGAATCCTAAACTGAGGATATTAAGCATCCTATAAATCATTTAATTAATTTTCCAATCCAACTTGCAGGAGTGGAAAAAACCATGTGTAATCTTTATAAGTAGTCTGAGTGGCCCAATATAATAGGTATGTAATGCATATCAGAAACAATTGTACAAGCCTCAGGTTGATCATGTCAAAGTGATCAACTGTGTGTCTGCATCTACTTGGTGGTTCACAGGATATCATCCGCAGGAAGTTCTGTTAAGAATTCCCCCCCCCCCCCCCCCCCCCCCCCCAAAAAAAAAAAAAAAATGCATCCCTTTCTTACTGTGCTTGTTATTTGATATGGTGAAGCTTTGCCTTTTGCATTGTGTTTGATCAGCTTGAATTGATTAATTATGTGTATATTTCAGGGTCTTGTCATTTTTGACAACCATCATTCTCAGAGATTCAGCTGCTAATGTCTGCTATCCTATATATTTGAAATGCAGATTGACAAAGTAAGGGTTAATGTTCGGCAATTCCACGAGCTTGACATTAAACGTGCAGTTATTGCAGGCTCATCGATGAGATTCAATCTAGACATCCCAGAATCTGTGGGTCTATCAGTTCCATCACCTGCTCCTTCATCATCAAGGCTTATGGACATGGATACCAGAAGGCGTAGTAAGAGGAGAATCTAATTTCTAATCTTTTTTGTATAGTTAAAATATAGAAAGTAAAAATAGTTGACAACCAGTGGTGCTAGCACTGATGTAAATTCTTGGAAGGGTATGTTATTCCTGCTGTAGCATGATGTATTTTGCATTGTATAGAATTGTAAGTTAATTATGGAAAACTTTGATTGCCAATTGCTATCTCTCCTTCCAAGTTTTACATACTTGTAGTCTTGTAGATAAGATCCTTCGGAACGTCCTGAGTTCTGAACTTTTTTCTTTGTAAGATGAATTTTTATTGATTGCTAACGAGGAATTGGGAGAAATGCAATAACTGTTATATCACGTGAAGACAACTTTTTTTATTGAATTATTGTCTTCAAGCTCCACTGGTGCTCTTGGCCAGCATTCCAATACCTATGGTGAACCATTTAGCTTGGATCCTGAAAATTTGTTCTGAACAGCTGCAATGCCGCTAAATATGGTTGCATGGTGAAAATGATTTGTGCATTAACGGTTGGTTAAGTTTGAATTGAGACTTGGTTTCCAAGTGTCACATTTGTGAGTTGGTCTTTCCATAGGCACCTTACTAGAAATGTATTGGGTAGGACTGATCATTCTGTGGAGCTTAAAACTAATTTAATCAGATGGGTAACGTGGGGGTGCATTTCATTGTAAACATGCACTATGGATTGGTTTGCAAATCTTAAAACATGGACTAACTTTCACTGGTAATGATGATTCTGATGTTCTAAGAACTCATAAACAGATGGTTTATCCTGCTCCTTTGCATTTGTGCATGTGTGCATCTGTGCACGTGTTTCAATGCTGCTACAATAGTTTTTTTCTCTATGGCGGCCAGGGTTGAGGCTACGGCAACCCCTCATAGATTGTAATAATTTATAAGGATATTAGTGGACTCATGATTTTTTTACTTTTGTTAGCTTGCTGTTTATATTCTATAATGGTTATCTTGTATTTCCTGTTTGCAGTGATTTACTTGCTTAAATCAATTGTAACGTCTTGTAAGCATTTTGTTTTACTTTAGTTTTTTTTTTTGTCTATCAAACAATGACAAATTGTTGCCTGTTCAGAAGTAAACTAATGTAAAATTGATGGTGGTAACTTGTGTATACAGGCAAATAGTCAATTATCTTTAAACATTCATATTCTAGGTCCTTATCTGTTGGATTGTCACTGGCATAGTGAGAATTGGAAAGAGATGGGTGTTGTACAACATGGATGCTTTTCAACAGGTTGTCTGTCTTATTTAGGCTTGGGGTTGTTGTAGCTTCATGTGCTGGCAATCCTGCCATTTATTTAAGTGGATTGACTGGATTCCACATGAATCTTCTCCTGGGAACGTGGACTGCTGACCATTTGTATTCCAGACGAATGGGGCTTGTGGCCTGCAGAACCAAGAAACTGCTTGCTAACCTGGTCTTTTGTGTTTTGTTAGTTTGAGCAATTGACTTAGGTCGTGTTTGGATGAGTGGGCCGTCAGCACTCCCGCTTTTGATGGATGTATCGACAAACAAGAACAATAAAGTCTTGTCCCAACTAAATGGGGTTGGATATATGGATTCTTGTTATCTAATCAGCTTTGTTCGATGTCATACTTGAAATAAAGCCTAAGCTAATGCATGTCTTTCTTCACCACCTTCTTTAGAGTAATTTTAGGTCTGACCCTAATTCTTATAGATTCTTCAATTTAATTTAATTCACTCTTCCATACTGTAGCGTTTGATGACTTCTATTGAACATGACAATACACATCCATCTCAACATCTTCATCTTAGCTATACTAAGTTTATCTATATGATGTTTTTTGATTGCCCAACCTTCAGCACCATACATCATAGTTGATCGATTGATTGTCCTATTAAAAATTTCCTTTAAGTTTTAAATGCATACGCCGATCATACATTACTCCAGGCACACCTCTCCACTTCATCCACCCTAATTTAATCATTTGAAACATTATTCTTTAAATCATTTTCTTTATTTATGATTGAACATAGGTACTTAAAATAATCATTTTGTTGTATCTCCTTCTCATCAATTTTCACCATCTTATTATCCGTCCTGTGATTAAAGTGTCACACCTATACTCCATCTTCATTCTATTTATTTTAAAACTTTTTGATTCCAATGTTGATCTTTATAGTTTTAATTTAACATTAATCTCTATTTTTGTCTCATCCACCTACACAGTATCATCAGTAAAAAAAACATGCACCAAAGAACTTCATCTTGAATGTCTTTAGTTAAATCATCCAGAATGCTAGCAAGCAAATAAGGGTTTAAAGTTGATCCTTGATGTATTCCAATTGTAATTGAGAATTCTCTACCTTGACCCCTCCACGGTTCTCATATTAGTCAACACATTATAATACATATCATTGATTATGTCAACATATTTGTTTGAAACATTTTTTTTCTCTAGTACTAACCAAATTAATTCTTTAGGGATTTTGTCATAAGTTTTTTCTATATCAACAAAGACTATATGAAGGTCTTTGTCTTTTCTAAATCTTTCCTTCTTAGCTATTTTATTGGTAATTTTTTCTTTTTTTCTTTTTGCTCAGATTGTTATAAAAATCTCTATATATTTTAGCATTTAATTTTCATACAATGTTTTTAGCTTCTTTTGTGATTAGTCTATATCTTTTTAGATCATTTATATCCTTAGTCTTTTGCTATGATTTAAAACTATCTTTTTTAACTTTAATGATTATTAACTTCATATATCTATGACATGTGCTGTCCTCATGGGTGCATCAAGTCAACTGAATATAACCCCTTTACCAGTAGTTTTTGCTTCCCGCAACCTTGGAATTGAATTTAAAAAAAAAAAAGAAAAAAAAAAAGGTGAAATTGAACTGGCATCTTATTTGTCCAGACTTCAAACACACCCTAGAAGGCATCATGGAGAAAAGTGTGATTTAGTTAACTATTCGAACCCAAAATGGTAAAGTAACTATCAATGCTATAGGCCAATTGTGCAATACCACTTGTCCTTACCCCATGTCAGAAGCTGAGTTGGGTCCCAGTTTGCACGTGGGGTGTATGGCCCACTCACGGGAAGCCCCATGATAATTCAATGACTGGACACGTGCTTTCCCATGCCGTCTATGGTGTTGGAAATTGGATCCGTTTAATTTAAAGGTCAGGCTCAGGCCCCAGCAGTTACCATACTCCCTCCTCCTGTCTTATTGCAATTACGCAACCAGGTTGACACAGACATGCATCAAAATCAAAATCAAAATCAAAATCAAAATCAAACCGTTTCTTTCATTTATTTATTTATCTTATGGGAGGGCTTTATCCGATCTTGAATATTTTAGGTAGAATAGATGGCTGGTTCGGAAAGGATGAAAGATTTGAGTAGAGTGGGTGAGAGATTTGGAGGGGGTGGTGGTGGTGGTGATGGTGGATTTGATGATTGAGGTGGTGGCCGCGGCGACGATAGTAAAGATAAGGAATGTCCTTTCGAAAATAAAATTTAAGAATAAAGAGTAAATTTAGAAGATACGATTATATAATTGTTATTAAAATTAATAATTCAATGAATACAAAAATGGTCCATATAAATGTTTTACAATTGAGGGAGTATATATAAACCTTACCTAGGTAGGTGCATGAATTCTACTCTCCCCCATATTCGGATACTTGAAAAAGAGATGGTGGTGAGCCTCTGATGATTGGATTTGTGGTGGCCAATCATCAATTTTACCCTCTGATGAATGCTAATGCTTATTCATTCATTTGTAATTACTAGGGTTAAATGAAGTGATCTCTAAGGCTGTCTGGAGATATTTTGTACAAAATTGGGAGTCGCCCGGCCAGGAGCATGGTCTACTCTTATCTCTGTTGTGTAAACAAGCATTTGTTTGTTATTCAACGACTTGTTTGAATGGAACGCGGAGGCAAGTCACCGCCTTCTAATCTTACCTAGTGCGAATAAATATCCCTTTCAAGTTTCAACATTCATCAAGTTCCAACATTAGTCGTGGCGTGGCGTTGGAAACAATTACACGCAAAGGTATTAAACATGCATGATCTAGTGGATTCCATTACTCCACTCTACACAACTGTGTATCCCACCCCATGACATGTTGCTTCCAGACTTTGGTTTTTGAGATGATCTCTACTACTACTATTACTATTACTATTACACACGTCATAGTCATATATGGAGTTGAGTCAGTTGATTGACCGACATGAATATTCTTTTTGTCTATTGTATTATTCATTAATGATATGTGTGAGAGGCGTATGTAGGAAGGAAATCAATCCATCCCCATTGTAATGGTGTGATCACTGATGGGGCCCGGGTTTTTCATTCTATTAATTAAAGGGATATCAAAGGGATTCGATTCTCCGTCGTGGATCATCTGTCCTTCTCCATTTATATACATTATACACATACAGGTCACAGGCCATGTTTTTAATGAGGAGAGAGAACCCCCAATATAATAAAATAACATTCTTTTTTTTTTGCCATATTAACCCTTCGTCTTTGTAAGCGGCCTTCAATAATTTAATTGACAACTCTATACATATTGCCACTATATATGCACATAAACAATTATCAACTTTATAAAATAAAAAAAAATTAAATAAATAAATAATAATAATAATTAATGTAAAGATAGAGAAAAAGATTTCTGTCCCCCATGTGAAAAGATTTCTATTTAGACTGTGTGAAAAAAATTAAAAAATTCGCATGTAAATTTACCAATCGCAAATAGGAATAACTTTTGCTAGGGCATTATATTCCGTACTGATACCATATACAATAAACTTGGATTTTAATACTCTCATGTCTTTGTGTTGATATGAGAAAAATCCTGTGAGTGTAGTTTATGTTGTATATGCATATTAATGTATTGATATATATACACATTGAATGACAGCTACAAGATGTTCATGTGGAGATGAGAGGATTTGAATCCGAATCAGTTCTACAATAGCGAAAACCAGTCTCTAATTATATAGGAGGCTTTAGTTGTTGGGGGTATTTTAGTCATTTGATAGGTCTATAACGGAATTCCTCAAAAGTCGGTGATTCGTGTGATTTAAAAAAGTTGAACCAGCAAAGCAGTGTCCCCCCCCCCACTCACAGGGAGTTGGAACGGAAATCCATTAAGAAAGTGGTATATCCGATAATTCTAGAGTGAAAACAGGGATATTTATGGAAAAAAAGAGAGTCATATATCCCATATATTTGTTACGTTTCAGGAGAACGTTCAGAGGGCGACCATTCAGAGCTCTGTTTGAACTAACTTTGATGGTTCGGTGGAAGCGAACAACATTGCGGAAGGAGTCCCTGAGTTCTCCACTTCCCAACAAATCCACGACAGAGGAAAAGAGAGTTTCTTAATTTTCGGTTTCGAAAACTTTGAGAAGACCAAATTTTCTAATTTATATTGGAAGACGAATATCTATCTCAGCTCCTGAATGGTATCGACGACCCATGGTTGATCCTTTTCGCATACGTTTCATTGCCTCTTGAAATTGTTTCGTGTGAACTTTCATTGCTCGTACGTCAAATTTATATCTTACTGTAAGTAAATCTTAACTATTAGGTTTGCATAAGATTTCTCTGAATTTATTCCCTTCTCTCTCTCTCTCTCTCTCTCTCTCTCTCTCTCTCTCTCTCTCTCTCTCTCTATTTTCTGGAAAAGTTATTTTTGTCCTTCGCGTTTGGGGGTGTTTTCTAGATTTCTGTACATGCGGGGAAACACCCATCTTGTCTATTGAAGCTCTGCATTCCGAACTACACACCTTAAACTTGTTTGGACCGTGAGTATCTTCAATTTTCGTACGAGACTTCCGTGGAACGTCGTTGAACTCGTACAAGTTTTGAATTCTGCTAGTTTTACTGAAGTTGTGAATTCTTCTGTCCAACGGTGAGGTTTATGAAGATATTTTCTTAGCTTGTAATCTCCGATCAAAATTTTTTTTTGGCTTCTGGTTGTTTTATTATTATTAATTTTTTTTTAAGAAAATAAATGCCAAACTGATTCCAGATTCGGAGGAGGAACAAGACTGCTAAATTGATTGAGTTTTAATGGTTGTATTCAGGTTTCATCTACTCTGAAATTGGGTCGAAGAAAGCATGGAGAGGATTCTATCATCCGTCCTGGCATCGGGCCAGGCCAGCGATGAATCATTGTTTACGACGATGAAGTTTGCAGTTCTGCCCATAGCAAAGGTTTTCACGATGTGCTTTATGGGATTTCTTATGGCTTCAAAGTATGTTAATATCCTACCTGCTAGCGGACGGAAGCTTCTAAACGGGGTAAGCAGAACAAACTCGAAGTAGCTTTTAAAGTTTATTCTTTCTTGTCCTCGATAGCTTTTCAAAGGTCGAATAGAGAGAGACAGAGATGGAGAAAAGAACGTTCTCTCTCTTTCTCTACACATTAAATACTTGCAATTCGGTATGACTTCAGGTTTCCTATTTATTACTGTTGGGTGTAGAAGGTCTTGTATTCCACATGAGTTTGTGGGCTAATCCTGAAAGGCTGTTCAAAGCTCTAGAGACCGAAATGCTTGAGCGCTTGAGGCCCTGATCATCCAGGGTGGGATGATGAACCACCTTGCTGAACCAATTTGTGCCAATTTGTAGAAATCGAACCTTAATCACAACGCAAAAAAGTAAATCAAAAGAGGGGGGCGGGGAGAACCACACAACGCAAACATTAAAGTAATTCAGCAAGGTTTCCTACTTATATCCATGATGAGATGATAACTGTTTCACTGCCAATTGAGAATGGGGTTATAGTCACTCGTCTTCATGCCTCTCATCTTATAGAGAATTCCTTTGCTATCAATTATAGTGAAACGTATATAGGTATATTTATTGAAATACCCAGTTCTGGTTCTTGCTATTACAATGTTAGGAAATGGCTCAATTGTCAAGTATGACGTTGAAAAGATTAATGAGAAGAACAACTTCACCATTTGGCAGCGAAGGATGAAGGATCTTTTGATACAACAGGGTTTAACTAAGGCTCTGATGGGAAGGTTGAAAAAATTAGAAAATGTGAGAGATGAAGACTGGGAAGAGATGGAGAGAAGGTAATGAGCATCATCCGTTTGAATTTATCATATGATGTCCTACAATACGTGATGGATCTTGAATCTGCACCAACGGTATGGGCGAAACTTGAAAGTATTTCCATGACAAAGTCATTGACGTAGAAGTTCGTGAAAGCATTTGTATTCTCTACAGATGGAAGAAGATTCTGCTCTATTAGGACATCTCAATCCTTTCAATGAGATCATAAGTGAACTTGCAAGCCCAGAGGTTAAGATTAAGGATGAAGACAAAGCCCTATCATTGTTAGTGTCGTTTCCAGCATCGTATGATCACTTGGTGATGACTCTCTTGTATGGGAAAGAGACCCTTGAGATAGATGAAGTCACAGCTGCTCTTATACCCAATGATACAAGGAAGAAGGTTGATAATGCTAAATCTCAAGGAAAAGGTCTTTTTGGGAAAGTTAAGGAGCAATAAAGGGGGATATCAAATCAAAAGGGATCTAAAAGTAGGAGTCGATTGAAATAAAAAAGGGAAAAGACTAAGTTCTCTTGTTACTATTGCGAGAAAGAAGGCCATTTGAAGAGAGACTGTTTGGAAAGGAAGGAGGACTAGAAGAAGAAAGGTGCATATGAGGATTCTCTATATCACCAGGTAAAATCAATTCCTTAATCCTTAGATTTTAGATTCTGGTTGCTCTTACCACATATGTCCACATAGGGATTGGTTTGATTTAATACATACCAATCATACAATGGTGGGTATGTTCTAATGGAGAGCTATTGAAATAGGAACTATCAGATTCAGGATGTTTGATGACATATTGAGTAATTTAGTAGATTTAAGACATATTCCAGAACTAAAGAAAAGTTTAATATCTTTGAGAACACTTCACTCCAATGACTGCAAATACACAACATCAAGTGGAGTTCTCAAAGATATTAAGGGTGCTATGGTTGTCATGAAAGGCAAATAAGTGGAAACCTATAAAGAGTCATAGGAAGTACAGTGACAGGTGGAGCATTTGTAACTATAGATGCAGAGTTTGATACAGATGATACTAATCTGTGGCATATGTGGTTGGGGCATATCGGAGCAAGGTTGTGATGTCGACAAGGTGACCCAAGGCATTGGAGGGTCCCCAGATACCTAAGGTGCCTACCTAGGCACCGAAGGAGGCATGGTTTCCAAGGCACCTGGACGCCTAAATGGCGCTTTGTCCAGCCTAAACGGCGCCTTGACAACAATGTATGGGGGAAAAAAGTTATAATGGAGCTTCATAAAAGAAAGTTGTTGAAGGGTGTGCAAACTTGCAAACTAAATTTTTTCATATTGCAACCTGATGGTCACTAATTCGAATCCTTGAAACAGCCTCTTCACATTGTGGGGGATAAGGATGCATACATTCTGCCCTCCCCAGACCCTGCAGTAGCGGGAGCCTCGTGCACTGGGATGCCCTTTTACAATATATCTAGGAAACAGTGCAGAGTTAGCTTCAAAACTGCACAATGATTTCGATCGGAGTTGATGTAGATCGGTTCACCCATATCAAGTATAGTCGCCGTTAGCAACGTAGAAAAATTCACAATTAGGCATGGTCTATTAATGAACGGCGCAATAATAAGAAAAATTTGATTGCATACTCATCGGTTGGAAGCAAGATCTGATTGCATACTCATCAGTTGGAAGGTTTTTAAATTACTTTGGCAATATCTGATTGCATGCGTCGGTGATGGAAGGTTTTCAAATATTGAGGCATGTTTCATTTTAGTAGATTATTACAAGCATTCCTTTCCTAATTAAGTGCACTAGCACTTGTTAGGATTTCCCTTCCTTGTATAATTTTGGCATTAGGATCCTTTTGTGAAACCCATTTAAACAATGTAATGGGTTAAGTTGAAGGCAGTCATGATATATGAAAAAAAGTTGTTATTGCTGTGAGATACAGTTGGGTGACATATCCTAACCTGGGATAGGTCCCTATCTTTCCCATCCCTCCATTGTTTTGATCCCCTTCTCTTCTTCGGTTCAGCATTCCTTATTGCTACAAGGTATCACATAGCGCTGGTTGAGTGATTTGCGAGATCCACCCTTGCAGTCTTACATCACACAACACACGAGCATGGATGTGCTTAATTATGTACACAGTGATGGATGGGGTCCTTCATTAGTCAAATCTAAAGGTGGGACAAAATATTTTGTAATTTTCACTGATGATTACTAAAGGAAAGTCTGTGTCTACTTCATGAAGCATAAAAGTCAGGTGTTCACTAAATTTAAGGAGTGGAAGGCTAAGGTAGAAAGGAAGATGATGCAAAGGCTAGGGTTACAATCAATTTTTGACCCTCAGGAAAGAAGATTAGTCAATGCTTCCTTGTTGAAAACTAGCAAGGGAAGGAAAGTCCAATCTTAAAGAACTTTTCAAAAGAAGAAGAGCCTTATTGCCTAATAGAAACTTTTTAAAACTGAAAAATAAAAACTTTTTTAATACAAGCAGTCATCTCGTTCCACATTGTATTAGTGTCTCCCTCGAAGTCCCATATTCCTTGTTTGACCATATTATCAGTAAAAGCTTTCAAGGTAATTCCTTTTAAGCCCCACCACCTTATCCTAGGGCAAAAAATGTGATCTTTCTTACGATTCGGCGTAGTGAGACATCTCTATGACCAATAAACTATGTTGAGTGGTTAGGCTCTCCCCGGGTATAACTTTACAATCCTTACATAACAACCTTTCAGACATTCTAATTAAAAAGAAATCTATTTGGCTTTTATGATGCCCACTTTTGAAGGTGACTAGATGCTCCTCTCTTTTTTCCATGTGTTTACGATTGATAGATCATGAGCTGTAGCGAAATCTAAAATTGAAATCCCCTCATTCCTCACTCCAAAACCATATCCTCCATGTACGCAATGGGTGCGAGATTACTTTTTATGGAGGTACGGGTCTACAGATGACTCCATAGAATTCAAGCCAAGGTGGAGAATGTTGGGAGTAGAATGTCTTGTATTCTGTTGTATAATCCAAAGGGCCATTAAAAGCTCGTAGGCAGGACGAGAGGCGTGAAGATGAGCGACTATAACCCTATTTTTAATGGAAAGTGAAGCAATTATCATCTCACCATGGACGTAGACAGGAAACCTTGCCAAACCATGTTAATCTTTGCGTTGTGTGATTGTTTCTTTCTACTTCGTATTAATTTTCTGCATCATGATTAGGGTTCAATTTCTACAATTACCACCTAAGTCTGTCGAAACAGCGGTGTGAATTTCTTTCCTGTATTTTGTTAGCATTATCTATCACTCATAAAATGCATCAGAAGCAGGAATTCTTAAAGCCTCTTTAGACAAAAGATCATAGACTTTTCTTCATTAAAAGAGTATACGAGAAATAAGTGGATGGGATCGAAAACTCTTAGAGAACTATTGTTAAGATTGAAATTACTCTGCAAGGAAAGAGGGAAGGGGGTTGACATTGGAAAAGAAAAACTGAATAATCTTTTTCTTATTTCTTTATATTTTCCATGTAATTTCAACAAAGGTGGAAATCTGTAAAGCTTTGACTGTTTATCTTGTAGAGAAGAAAAAAAATGAGAAAAGCATCAAACAACTCTGTTGACTGTTGTCTGTTCCGAATAATTCTGATGATTACTTAAGGAAAGAAAGAGAATTGGGGGGGGGGAAGGAAGAGCTGTATCACCTGATTTCTTTCCTTTTCCTGCTTTCTATATAATTTTCTCCCATTAATGTGTAACTACCTAAGCTGCTGATGAATTGCAGGTAGGCTTCATGAATCATGACACACCCAAGTGAAAAATGTACAAAATTGAAAGTGGTTCTGGGATTGAACTTAAATAAACAATATTCACAAGTTGTTAGCATACAATGAAACAGTAGTTTAAATTTTCTTAGATTTCCTTTTTGAGGTCTGTTGACATCTGAATTATCTTTCACTCTGAGGTTCTCATTATGATGTTTACATTAACATCTTGTTTTGACATATGAATGCAGTTGGTATTTTCGCTTTTGCTTCCCTGTTTGATATTCTCTCAACTTGGACGGGCTATCTCTTTGCAGAAAATGCTTGAGTGGTAAGAATCACACCTTCCTCTTTTATATATGTTCATGCTAAAGTGAAGCCAGCCCACGTTGCTAGCATAACTTTCTTCTTGAATTTTGTTTATGTAAATTAATATTTCCTAGTGTTTAAGCTTCTGTTATCTTGGATAATGTTAATATATTGATTTTTATCCCCACCTCTCTTTTCCTTAGTGCTGTCTTAAGGAACACCTGATGTATGCATGTCTTAAAAAATTGGCTTATCTACAGATGAGATTGTGGCTGACAGAAGTAAACTACTGCTGCAAATTGATGATACCATTCTATGAGTTATATGGGAATTGCTACTGGTTGTTATCTGGCTATTAAGTTTCATGTACTCTGCTGCTCTACATTATCAAGTGAATTAATTCTTTAGGAAGATTTTTCTGTTAGCTTGATCAAACACGCCATTTTCAAGTCAACTATCATGATTGGAGTCATATATGAAATGCAAATTCTCTTACATGCTATTACTTTATTACTTCATGGATATTCTCTCAAAAAGTTCTCTTGATTGCATTGTAGTTACTTTGGCATTACCATGCCCACAATAGTTTCCTAGAATTTTTTACAGAATTCAGTGGTTATACCTGCTGCTCTTAAGTATGTGAGTGGAAACCTACTCTTTCTGGCAGTGCTTTGTACTGGAGGACAATGGTGTAATCTTTGATTTCTCCCCCCTTCCAAAAAAAAATGGTTATTTTTGTGGGTGTCCTTTGATTTGGCTTTCTTCTTCTAGAATCTATTAATTTCTTTATAATGTTTTAGTTTCTGGTTTTAGCTAATACAATTCAGTTCATTGTTACCGTCTGCTTAACAATGTGAGTGAGATGCACGATAACATTCTTCTAAGAAACTGATTTACTTACCCCCCCCCCCCCAAAACCCACCCACCCAAAAAAAAAAAAAAAAAATTCTTCTAATTGCAGGTGGTTCATACCTGTCAATGTTGTTCTAGCTACCATATCAGGTTCACTAATTGGTTTAGTTGTCGCATCAATCGTCCGGCCACCGTACCCATTTTTCAAGTTTACTATTATACATATTGGAATTGGTAAGTTACTTCATTGTGGAAATATTGTCATTGTGCCCTGAAATTTTTGTTATTCAATAGTTTAAGTGATCTAAGCTATTTTCTGTACCCAATGCTTGTCTTACAATACAAAGTTCTTATCTCAACATCAACTTTCCTTATGTTCTTATTTGTCTATCTCTATATCCAAGTTTGGCTTTTATCTATGTAAGGCATCAGCTAGACTTCTGAAGGATAGAGCTTCTATGATGAGTGGTTAAGTTTGGGGCTGAAAAAACTATGTTATAATGGATATGATTTTGCAAAGAACTAGATTAGAATATGGTGACTGAAAATGGATAATAATTAGGTTATGGCAGCATGTAAATATGGGGCACTAGGATTAGGATTATGTACCATTTAAATGTATGCTGCATCTATTGACATTAAAAGAGGTAGCCACAGAAAATTCAACACTTCAACACCACAATATTGGATATCCATGCATGTTCAATATGGTGATTCCAATAACTATCCATGCATGATATATATATATATATATATATATATATATATATATATATATATATATATATATATATATATATATATATATATATATATATATATATATATCATAGTATTGCCTTTATAATATACTTTTTATTTAGTATTAGAAGTTGTCAATTGTGAATATGTCTCGTGTCACTGTCAGGGAGGAGTTTTAATATCTGAAGTAGTCAAGTAACATTGTTTTCTACTAGACATATTCCTCCTAAGATTTTACGAAGGAATAAAAAATAAATAAATAAATAAATAATGTGTTAAGTGTAATCTAATTTCTTGCAGATTAATGTGTGCTGGCGTAATTGACTTGAGTCTGCACTTTATGAGGATTTTAGTTAACCATGTTTATACCACCTTTGAATTATTTATATATATAACTCCTTCAACTTGAATTCAGGGAATATTGGGAATGTGCCGCTTGTCCTGATTGCTGCTTTATGTAGAGACAAATCAAACCCATTTGGAGACTCAAACAAATGTAATGAAGATGGGAATGCCTATATTTCCTTTGGCCAATGGGTAGGCCCTTCATGCGCCTTATTAGTTCATTAAATTCATATTGGCTCTCACTTTTTCGTGCTTTAATTACTAACTGATTTATTGTACTACATACATTTAAATTTTGCAAGATCTCACATATTAATATAACTTTTGAGGAACATGCATTCTAAAAATAGTTTGGATCATGTTCAAGTTTTCTTACTAGAAAACTTGCAAGAGAGAATTTTAGTTGCAAAATTAGAAGCAAAAACCAGAAAGACAGTATTTCATCAACTCAAAAGAACGTGTGTTACACAGGATTCCTTGGGTTCTATTTATAGCTGAAAGAAACTTTCGAATTACCTGTTAATTGATCCTTAGTAATTGGATAAGCTGCGTCAGGTTGTCCAGTTCCAGCTTCGGCTTCCGTAGCTGCTGTTCCAGTTCTTGGCTCGCCTCTATAGTTGCTGTCCCAGCCTTGTTGGTCCTTACAGCTTATTTTCAGAAGTCTCTGTTAGTGCTTTTTCTCTAGACCTTTCAGACTATGGCAGCAGTAGAATGAGCCTTCGCAACGATTCCCTCATGGCTCCCTGTTAGAACTAGGGGTGAAACAGGGTCGGGTTGGGCCGGGTATCTGCAAACCCTACCCTACCCAAAAAAATTTCATGCTAACCCAAACCCTACCCTACCCTACCCTGTCAGGGTATTACATAACCTCAACCCTTACCCTACCCTGGCACCCTACCCTGGCAGGGTATTACCAAACCCTACCCTACCCTGATTTACCCTGATTGGGCCGGGTCAGGTCGGGTTTACCCTGATTTACCATGAACTCAACATTTTAACATATAAATGCCAAATATTTACAAGTATAAGACATGAATGATTATAAAAGAAAAAGAATACAGTAACAAGATTAATGATAACTTAATAGAGAGGATCAAAATAAAATAAAGTACAACATAATAGAAATATAGAGTAATATAAAAAGTAAAAACATTCCATGAGAATTCAAAATAGTAGCATAAAAGATAATGTTAAATTGTTAATAAAAAAGTCAGGGTCGGGTAGGGTCGGGCTGGGCTCTACCCGAGGCCTCAACCCTAACCCGCCCTTACCCTGACAGGGTAAAAATTACCCTGTACCCTGATTGGACCCTATCAGGGTACGGGCCGGGCTAAACCCTGACCGGGTTCAGGGCGGTTTTGGTCGGGCTCGGGCCGTCAGGGCAAAACTTTCACCCCTAGTTAGAACAATGCGGCTAAGCATGCATTGGTTTGGCGGGAAGTGAGCTGTGCTTTGCCTTGGCATGGGGCTTACTTATGTTTTGAATTTTGAGGGGGGTATTCCTAGATTGTGGAAACTTGATAACAAATTTTTCTATCTTTAACTGCCTAGGTCGGCATCCAATTGTTTCTGTCTTTTGCAAGAGTAATAATCTCTAGGCTCTCTACAACCCAGCATGTGCATTTTTTCAGATGTGTGTGACAAAACGTCCATGTTACATTGCCTTGCTTTCATTTCATAAGGGAAGTTACTATAATCTTCACTTGGAATGCAGAGTAATTGGTTAGTATCTAGCATGTCTAACATGAATATACATTGAATTTAGAAATTATATAACTGCTTTGTGGTTAATTTCAGATTTTCCCATGAATAAAATTTTGTGCTGACATTCAGCAATTTAATCGGTGATGCCTCGAGCATTATAACAAAATCAATGCAGATTACAATGATTTTATAAATGTTGCCTGGATGCATAATGTTTTAGGGAGGTCCATGGAGGCTATCTCATTTTCTTAGGCAGGTTTACACATGGTTTTTCTCATGAATACCTAGTTTGCAAACTTTGTATTGAAGCCAAAGTCAGCTAAAGACCTAGATGATGAGCTTGTAGAACAAGGATTTGTTAGGGCATCTATTAAGTATGGTGTATCAGTTTAATTAGAGTTCTTTATTGTTTTCCACACACTTTTTGGCTGGGTCTTTTTCCAAAACCTCTTGTCCATTTCCTTCTCTTCCAATTAAATGGTATTTCAATAAAAAAAATATTTTAATCATTTATGGTAGAGAAAATTTTTTGTAGGGGTTGCAAAGGTTATATTGAGTTGCAAATATCTGATGGTAATTACGTCATAGGCTCATATTAGGTTGAGCCTGAGATTGTGATAATAATCCAACTAATAAAAAAGAGAATATTTGTTTGATTATAGAAGCTAAAGGCAAGAAAGTGTCACAATTCAAGTGAAACGTTGGTCTTTTGCACGTTCACATGAAGTGGGCATGGATGAGTAGGGAAATGATCATGCATATTTAACTTTTTTATCCTTTGTACGAGCCATCAGCAGTTGTCTAGTCATGAGTTTCCCATCTTTACTGCAACCCTATCCTTTGTGTGACTTGGAAGTTGGAACTGATGTGTTTATTTCAGGTTGGTGCGATTATTTTATACACGTATGTATTCCAAATGCTTGCCCCTCCTCCCGAAGGTACCTTCGACATTGAGGACAAAAATCTTCCGATCAAGGGACCTCCAAAGAATGGTGCACCTGAGCAAGTTCCCTTGCTTGTACGGGAGCCTGAGTCAACAGATTCAAATGCCATAAACAAAGGAAAGGTATGGAACAACATTTTGTTAAGTATCATTGTTAAATCTTTTCTCTTTCTTTCATATATATATATATATATATATTATTTTTTTTAATGTGTAATTGTGTTCAACATGCAGCAGTCTCTGTTTGTTACTGAACAACTGAATCTGGCACACTGTTCCTTGAAGAGACTAATCTCAGCCATTTAGCATGCAGTACACTTGGACCTATAGGTGATCTAGGAGATAACAATCTTAGCCATACTTACTACTCCATTGGCATTGAAATGCCTGTTTCATGGATCATTGGGGTATGTTGGACTGCATTTGCATCCTTTCATATTTAGTTCTACTTGACACCCCCACCCCCCCCAAACAAAAAAAAAAAAAAAAATTGTGACATTGACATGTAAACCCTAAAGCTCATCCCACACCGTCCGTATTATACTCCCCCAAGGTAGGATGTTTAAGAAAAGAAGGGAACAAGAACTTCTAGAATCAGATTACGTTTTCTTGGCCAAAATTATAATTTGCATAACGTTCTTAGATTCATTTAGTATTTATCAAATTATCCTCTCTCTCAAACCTGCTTGTTTTGGGTGCTATAACTGTGTATGGGAGTTGTTTTGGTTCATGTTTCTCAATCACTGGGCAGTTATCCTCCCAGCAATCACTGAATATGCTTTTTAATGAGGTTCACAAGCTGTCTTGATGTATAAAAAAGGATTATTATAAGCGACTAGAAATATGAATTTTTTTTTTTTTTGGGTAATCAGAAATCTATTTTAAACGGTCTCTTGTTTATATTTTATGTTAGGATGTGATTATCCCAAGGCATGAGCTTAAATTTGTTTCGGTATATTCGCAATTCGATGGGATAGCAATGGAAATCTGAAGAAATGAAAATCTGCAATTTAAGTAATTGAATATGGCCTTCTAGTTTACTTTTGGGGCTATCGGCCTATCTTTACACATATCCGGACAAGTTTTGGATGCTTCCTATTTGAACTTTGGTTTTGTCATATTTCTAATTAAATTCGTGATCAGCGAAAACTTCACTGCAAGATTTTGATTGGCATGCCATGCTTCTTGATGCAGGTTAAAGAGTTCTTAGCCTTCCTATATGAGAAGTTGAAGCTCAAGCAAATTCTTCAGCCACCTATCATTGCATCTGTAAGTTCTTACATTTGACCTTTGATGATTTGATCATTATTTTTGTTGTATATTTGAGATGGTGGTTTGTTGTTGCTGCTGCTGCTGCTGCTGCTGCTGTTGTAATTGTTCTGTTTAATTAATGAGTAGTGTGACAATAATCTTCACTGATAATGTCATGCAATTAAGGTGATACTCTGATACCACCATATGTTGATCGTCATCACCAATTTTACTCTGTAATACACCCCTGACAGAGTTTGAGACGATTGAGCATGCAGACCAAAAAATTTGTGAACATTGTCTTGGGCTTTCTTATGTGGTACCCCAGGCATTCAGTAACCATGTTGACATGACTGGATAACTGAGAGAAATACATCTGTGAAGAAGAAAATTATCCTCCCCTTCTGCAACATGAACCTTGTTTTAGCACATTTTAGCTGAGTTTTCATACCTTTGCCCATACCCTTCTTTTGGGCACATGATGCATCCTAAGTCTTCGGTCAGGTGGATCTGATTCCTTGATATACCTGTAACTGATCCTGTAACATAGGCCGTAAATAACAAGGTCAGGGGCAAACAAGTGAAGATCATAGAAACATATATAGAAATCATAATTGTAACACTGTTAAGTCTGACACTGAGGAAAAAATGTTTACTTGTCACATGAGTGTTTGGATTATGTGTAGATTTACCTTACCTTAAAATTGACTTGAAGCTAATCAGTTTTTCTACTACTTCCACCTATTTTTCCTCCAATTCTCACAGAATATTCCTTCTTTGGAGGAAATTTTGTCCTAATCTCTAGGCTAGTTTCCAAGACACTCGAAGGCTTAGCCAACTCGTTAAAAGCTCATGACATAGTTTTTATAACCAGGTTACCAGACCTGGATTGAACTAAATTGGAGCTGTCACAACCCAAACCCGAACAAGGTAAGAGTGCAGCCCTCACGGGCACTGGTCTAACGACCGGTCAAATTAATTTAAAAATTTATAATTTAACTTTAACTCATCACAAATCACACCAAGTCAAACCCATAAATTAAAGTAAAGACATGTCCAAAAACCTACTGGTGGCAGTCTAATGTTTGTAATATCTAAAAACTAAGTACTTGTCCCTGAAATTAAATTTAAAACCCTATACAACCTTTTTAATAAAATAATAAAAACAAGCTATGCTAAGCTGAGGAATAATCTGACACCGCCTCTACGCTCCCTCCTGTTCTTCGGCAACCTCCTCATCATCTGAGATAGTCATGGTAAGGGGTGAGCTCAACGGCTTAGCAAGAAAGAAAATACAACAGAAATACATCACCACAATGATCACCAACACTTCAATTCAAACCACTTGAAAAGAAAAAATTTATTTATTTACTAAACATTTTAATTTTTACTTTTGGCTAACACATAGGAATAACCAATCAACATTGCTCTAGTAGAGGTCATCCACTGCCTGTTTTTACATTTATTTATGGTCATCCGTCCATAATCTTTTCTCACTCATCCGCTGGCGTAACGGATCTGACCCAGGTGGCACCCCACCCATAGAGTCTATTTCCCTCTACTAAACACAAAGTAATTGATTACCCTCACTTCACATTTCCCACACCATTTCTTTATCTAGAGTGTGACAAAATACAACTCGAAATACTCTTAAAACATGAGCAACAAAAGATGACAAAACTTTCACAATCACATATCACATTTAACATCATAAGCATACCATTCACATATCATGAACAAAATAACAATTAATAAACATTGACACCAAAACATAAAATTAAAGCATTAGAGTCACTCTAATGGTGCACTACCGTAGTATTTCCACTTACATTCCTCCAATTTAGAACATCGTTTCGCAGGTCAGCAACTCAAACCTACGAGTATTAGTAAATCTAACTTCAATTAATATGTATTGACTACCCAAACAGTATCGTAACAACCCCTAAATTCCACATCTAGACCCTTTGAGGCTAGGTCACTAAAAGGGTATGAATCTGCCTATAATACTGAGCAACGTATATACGCATATACTGATATAAATCTGGTCTGGACTTGATATGAAAACTGCACAATATACTGTATATTAACTTTAAAATATTACGGATTCCAAATCTGCTATGGTATATACACATCTGGACTAAATGTCGGAATTTAAATTTGGAATAATGATTTGATTTGCATCTATGTATCAATATGAATATGAACCTAATATAACTCTGTTATGTACACTGTTATGTGAACTTGAGATATAAACTGATCCATAACTCTGGATTAACTTATGTAATTTGGATTAAATAAGTAAAATTCGGATATAAACTGTATATGCAATCTGAACTGAAAATATAATAACATCAACAAGATCAAAATCTGATCGTATAAAAAATCTGGTATGATACTTATACACTGGTATAAAATCTGATCCATAGACTAATATAGAATTTGATATGACATCTCGACCTATTTGGAAAGAGCGACTCTAAAGCCTATTATTCTATGGGTCACTTTTCAGTCGAAAGGCTTTTAGTTTCAGAGATCACTTTTCTCAGGCCAAGACCGTAGGAATAAAAAAAACCATGTTCGGTAGGAACCGTTGCTTGTTCTTCCGCGCTAGTCGCTGCTCGGCGTTTTGCTTCTTCCGCAGCCTTGCAAGCAACCTTGCTTGGTTACGTGTAGTCCCCTCATCTGGCCATATAGTCGACAGACTCGATACACAAATCTGATACTATGTGAAAATATGAAACGTATATTAACTTGTATAAAAACTGTATAGTATATCATATATAAATTGGACTGAACAAGTAAATTTCTGGATTGCATTTACAGTTTGGACTGTATATGAAAGTCTGGGCTGGTTATAAAATCTGATATATGAAATATATATTAAATCTGTACTGTTTCAGCAAATATAGGACTGGTTCAATTATCTGAATTGATTTAGAAATCTGAACTGTTTCAAATAATTCTGAATTGAAGAACATATGATTTTTAAAAATTCTGGGTTGAAACTGGAATCCAAAAACCTAAACTGAGATAACAGAAAAAAAAAAAAAAAAAAAAAACTCACCTAAGATGGGTTGCTAATCGATCCTTCCTCTTCTTCTTCTTCTTCTTCTATCGTCTTCTCTTCCTTTCTCTCTCTCTATCGTTTTCCTTTCTTTTTTTTTTATTTCCTCTCACTCTCTCTCGGTTTTAGAGTCTTAACTTCTACTCTCTTTTCTTTTCCTTTTTTTCTCTTTTTCTCTTTTTCTTTCTTCTCACTCACTCTCAGTTTCTAAAGTCTACCGTCTTTCTTTTCTTTTTTTCTTTTTCTTTTTATTTCTTTTCTTTCCTTTCCTCTCACATCTCATTCCTCTCTCTACGTTTCCTTCTTTTCTTTTACTAATTTTGAATTTTTGTTTTATTTATTATTTAGTAACTAATTAGATAGTTTTGGATAAGGTTTGTTTCCTAATCCAATCTATTTCCATATGTAATGGGTCCCATAGACAACTAGATAAGATTTGTTTCTTAATCTAACTCTATTGCCATATGTAGTGGGTATACAACTAGTGTTTTAATATTTTAGGAAACTTATCTCATTAATAGCTCTAGTATTAATTAATTAACAAATAAAATTCTAATCCCGTTTCCGGTCAATAATCAGAATTTAAACTAGAATATTCTAATCCAAAACTTATTAGAAAGCCATTATTTTGACCCTAAGGCATAGTAATATAAATATATATTTTTTTTTATTGTTATTCTTTAAAAAAAAAAAAACAAAAACAAAAACATGGGGCGTTACAGGAGCTGGTTTGGACTTGACTTAGTTTTGAGTGTTTTGACTAAGTGGTTTTGAAAAGAATTATAAGGGATTAAAATTCGGAAAAATTTAAAAAATAGAAAACATAGAAAACCTCATTGAAGACAAAGCAGGTGGTTTTCGGAATCAGAAAAAAAAAAAAAAAAAAAACCTATTTTGATTCCGTTTTAGTTCTAGGCAATTTTATGCACAGACCAAACCCCACCCCTCCTGCCAAAAAAAAAAAATTAAATAAATTAGAGAGAGGCAGTTCCAGTCTAACCCAGTTTTATAGCTGGTCTTTTTTTGGTTCTTAAGGCCATGATTCATGGTGTTTTCCAATTAGAGAGAGGCAGTTCCAGTCTAACCCAATTCCCTTAAATAGCTAACCCAAATCTCTAAACAAATGGCTGGACAAGCTCATGTTGTGGACCAATTTACTGATTATTCAGGTTTATTAGCAAGCTGACTCTTACTGTTCTTGTGATGCAATTAACTGCTTATAAATATTGTCTCTTAATAAATTTCTCTCTTGATGAGGACATTGCAGTTTTTGTGCTTGCTTCTGTTGTTGATATTGTGTACCAAAAAAGTTTTCTTTTCCCTGGTATGTATCAATAAATTTCTATTTAAGTCAGTCTTCTTGTCTTTTGGTTCAGATCCTTGCAATGACAATTGGTTCCATACCATTCCTGAAGCGACTGGTTCTTACAGATGATGCTCCGCTATTCTTCTTCACTGACAGCTGTATTATTCTGGGGTATGTTCAGTAACTTCAGTTGTTTGTCTTTTTAATGCTACTAATGACTGTTGTGAATCAGTCTCTCAGTACTGAATGTGGGGCAATTGCCCTCTTCACTTTTTCCTTTTTCTTTTGAGGGGGTGTTCTCTATTTCCCCTCTTTCTCTCCTTCCTCCCTCTACACACATGGCAAGGCTGGAAAGAGAACTATTATTTATTTATTTATTTTGAATGAGTGGTTGGTAAGGGTAGTAGGATTCACGGTAGCTCTTATAGGTGAGAAGATAAATTGACTTGAGATAGTTTGATCAAGTGGTGTGGGAGCAGAGTATGTCAAACAGCCCCTAAACGGTTACAGAAAAACAGCAGGGATCTATGACGCAGACGTTTTGTTGGGCCTCAAACGGGCCTTCTTTTTCACTCATAGTTTCAGGCACAAGGCATAAAGATTGGATGGACTTTGGTCTTCACTGAACTGTGATACAGGCCAGGTGGTCAGCCCATCTTTGAGCTTCTGTTGTTCAGTTCCTTTAAGACATTGGTCTTAGCTAGGGCTATGATCAGGATGGATACAGGTTGGATATAAGCCTAGCTATGCAGCCCGCTTAACCGGATATCCAATATTCAATTAAATGGCTGTCGGATATGAAAAACTTGACCCATATTCCTTTCTGCTTATATATCTGGATACCAGATCAGATATTGGATATCCGATTAAATTGGCCACTATTAGTATTAGTCTACGACATCAGGAGACAAACAAGATATAGAAGAAAAAATAAAAAGCCAGAAACTCTTCCAAGTTCCTTGCCACCCTTTCCCTTAATCCTCTCCTTCCCTTTTGATCCAAACTTCATAATCAGAAATCAGGAGGGAAAATTAAATCCAAGTAATGAAGCACCGGTTTGGGTTGGATTGGATCAGTTCTGAACCAGTTTTCTAGTACAAATTGGGTTCATTCGATTGGATCACCTCCATTGACTAGATTCAATAAATCTAGGACATGTTAGATCTCGGCTTCCTGATCTTATCTCAACACATTGTCTCCATATGCTTCCCATTGTGGCTTCCATCCTTAATATAATCCTCTATTTCCTTCTTATGCTTGGGCAAATAAGTATTGTACAGCTCATATGTTGTGGGCCTCTTCACTCCTAGGCTAGCCATGTCTACCTTATCCAGCATTCGTTGGAATGCTATTGTAGAAAAGCCAAGGTTCTGAATTTCTCCCGAAATTTCGGTTTTGGTGCGAAATGTTACGGAAATTGGCTGGTCCGAAACGAAATTAGGACTCGAAATGGAAAGTAGTAAATTTCGGTTTCGGTCCAAATTTCGGTCGAAATCACTGTTTCGGTCCAAATTTTGGTATAAATATCCCTAATTTCAGTCCCAAATTTTGGTTTCGGTATTTTTTTTTTTTTTTTTTGTGAAAATAATTCAATGGATATGTAAAGAAGGTTAAAAAAAGTATCACTAAAAAAATTGGGCTTAAAGAACCTTTTTTTCCCCTACTGAAATTACATTTCGAACAAAAAAAAATACCAAATTTTGGCCAGGTTTCGGCCATTTCGAATGAAATTTCAGTGGTCCGAAACCAAAATTCTGAACCTTGAGAAAAACCACTTGGAGATGGCATCCCCAACTTCTCTTTTGCGTCGGTCTAAAACTGTTTCAACTTCTTCTATTTCCAGTCCTGTCTGGGAAAGACGGCAGGATCCGCTCAATTACTCAAGGATCTCAACAGCTGGGTCATGGCAGGGGGGTGGGGTTGGGGCTGAGGCCCTCACACTCTTGGTCCTCCTAAATGGAATCTTTGGTTCTACTATATATATCTAAACCTTCTCCTCCTCTGTGTTCAGGCTCTGATGGAGGCTGTCTAGATGAACCAGCTCCCCTGGCCATCTGCGTCAACCTGTCATGCTCATTGGTATACGTAGCTCTGCTCACAACCTTTGCCCTCCTCAACTGTTCAATCTCTGCTACATGGATGTCTAGGTCATCCAAATCAGCATCATTGCTGTCATAATCCTTTTTCCCAAAATCAGGCATCCACTGTAGACATGCATTATCAAATTCTTCCATGGCTGTCCTCTTCTCTTTCCTTTTCTGTGTCTCGCCCCTCATTATCTCAGCCATGACCCTTTGTGTCTCACTTGGCACATTAGGGCAGCCAATGATATTTCTATCCCCACCAGCCAAATGCCACTTCAGTCTAGTGGCACCACCTTCCATAATTTTTTTCCGATAGTAATTCTATTGTGACTTATTCTTGTTAGTGGAGAGGGCTATCCCATGCCTCCATGCGTTGCCCCCGCTCTATGAATTGGACATTACACACTATTTGGTACATTATTGATCCAAGAACACAAATTTTTAACATGCAAACACCAAATAAGTCTTCTAAAACTACATTAAAGCCTATACTAAATTTCCCCTCATGTCATTTTTTTTTTTCGTAATTAAAACTTTTTTTTTCATTTTTTTAATAATAGATTAATACTTGATCTACAAAAATAATTTTGGCACATCAAATAATTAATCAATTTCGGCTGAAAATGCGACAAACAACATCCATCTGACAGCTTTTAGGTGCCAGCTGATCACCTCAACAGTATAAGCAATATCTGGACGGGTAGAGTGAGGTAGATTAGCTATCCCCCTAGAATTTGATACCTCTCTGCATAAATCAAATGATGGTCACTATATGCTCTAGATGAATATTTAGATCTATGGGAGTGTTTACTGGTTTACACCTTAATATCCATGTTTTTTTCAAGAGATCCCACACATATTCTCTGACATGTATGAATTATCTTTTTTGACCTTGACACTTCAATTCCTATACTTCAAAGTACCTAGATCCTTGATCTTAAACTGTTGAGCTAATAGGCTTTGGGCCTCTTTACTTCTCCTTGATCATTCGCAATCACCACAATGTCATTCACATAAACAATTACGGTTGGAATCTTATCATTACCCTTTTTGTGGGAAGAGAGTGATCTGATTGGCTGTGTGTGTATCCATTATTTAATAAAACTTCCAAACCATGCCTTTGGGGATTGTTTAAGGCCATAGAGGGCCTTCCTAAGCACACCGCGTCCTCCATTGTGGGAAATGTGAACCGAGGGGAGGAATCTGCATATATGCTTCCTCCACCAAAGCACCATGTAGGAAGACAGTCTTCACATCAAGGCTAAAACTAATATGAGGGACATTCTTGATTTCTGCCAAGGATATTAGGACTCTTATTGAATTGAGTTTCGTCATTGGGGTTAAATGTCTCCTGATAAGCAACCCCATAGATTTGGCTATATCCTTTAGCAACCAGCCTAGACTTGTATCTCTTGATTTTGCCACTAGAGTGATGTTTAACTATGATGACCCATCTGGATTCTGGAGCGCACTGGCCTCGTCCTTCTTGTAGGCCAACTAAATTCAAGTACCATTCTTCGCAAGGGGTTTCATCTCTTCACACATGACTCCTTTCCTTTTTGGATTGGCCAAGGGTTTGGCGACAGTTTTGGGAGTTTAAATTGATGACAGAACAAGTTGAATATGCCTGTAGGGAAAAATGAAACGTAGGCTTGACTATAGTATTAGTAATAGTACACAATCGTTTTGCTTTCTTAATAGCAATGGGAAGATCTAACTCAGCAGGATAGGATGGAGTGTTAACTGAATTAGATGGAGAAAAGACATGAGGAGGATCGGTATCAGAAGAGGACTGTTGGCAGGTCTTCTTCTCCTGTTGCCGATACACTATTAACTCCTTTCCTTTTCACCTTCTCCAATTCTTGCCACCTCAGGATCTCCTTCAGCTACTGTATCTCCCCATGTTCTGATGTTGTAACATCTTCCACCACATTCATATCCATAGCCGCAGTTTTCCAAATATCAAAGACAAAGGGTGAGACAGGCATAGGTTAGTGATTCACCACTTCCACCTCTTCAATCCTGGTCTCCTACACTCCCCCTGAAGAAGTGGCTCCCTTGGGGGGGTTGGGGGGTGAAGATGGATAATAGCACTTGTACCCCTTTTCAAAAAGAGAATATCCAAAGGAATATACATTTAAGAGTTCTAGGACCAAGTTTCGTATGATCACCTTTACGAAAATGGACATAACATACACAACCAAACATGTTTGGTGGAATAGGAAAGGCATGAATGTTAGAGATAAAACCTCTAACGGAGATTGGAACCAAGTATATGATAAGGCATATGGTTCATGAGATAGGTGGCTGCAAGTAAGGCTTGAGGCCAGAAAGTTTTGGGAGCATGCATGCCATACAACAAGCTTCTATTAATTTATAAAATGGCGATTCTTCATTCAGCTACCCCAATCTGTTGGGGTGTAGAGAATGCCATGTCATGTAAAAAGTTTTGGAGCCCCCCAAACATGTATTCCCCACCTCTATCAGATCACAACTTTGATTTTCCTTCAAATTGAGTAGAAACCATCTGATAAAAATTCATAAAGGCATTTTGCATGTCACTTTTATGTTTCAAAAGGTCGACCCAGGTGGTACGAGAATAATCATCCACGAAGGTAACGAAATAACGATAACCAAACAAAGAAGTAGTTGGAGCAGGTCTCCAAACATCAGAGTGGACAATATGAAAAGGGGCATCAAATTTATTACCTTGATAAGACTAAGGAGATTTACAGTGCTTTGCAAATTGACGAGATTCACATTGAAGCACATTATGAACTAGGTATCAAAGAAAACAAATGAGGGAAATGTATTTTCATAGCAAAAAAGGAGGCATGTCCCAAACATTGGTGCCAAAGCATCACAGTGTCCACACAACAACTCCCATTACCATGTTCACACCCCTTAACCTGAAAGCTCGAGCTGTTAAGTAAGGGCTGTTTGGGCTTTTGGCTGATTTCTCCTATTGTTCCCATCAAGCTAGTCAAAAGAAGGGCTTTTTTTTCCCCGGGGAGAGGTAATATTAGATATTTCTCATCTCAAAAAATTTTTAACAAATGTATTGTTCCAAAAATTGTGCGACCTGAAGCGCCTGAAGGCACCCTGGAGGGGGTGAAGGTCGGCCAGGATTTAGCGAAAGACGGCGAAAAATAGGTCCTTTGAGGAGTCACTACCAAACAAAAATGAGGTAGAAGGGCAATCCCGTACCCGGAATAGCCAAACCAACCCAGCTGGCTGGTCAATCTCAGAGATCTTATCGGCCGGCAAACCGGAAACGGACGACCACGGTCCGACCTTACTAGCACCGGAGGTTTATTGTGCAAGTGTGCTGAGAGATTACTGTTGTTAGTTTCCTGAAATGGTGGAAAAAAAGGGGTTGGAAGAAGAAAAATATTTTCTCAAATGCCATTAGGACATCACATGTAGCACCACCTCAGGCCAAATGGGTAGGCATTTGTGGCTTAATTCTTTGGTTCCTCACTGATCAGATTTTTTAACTAAACATGTCTGAGAATTCAAAGCTATGAGTGGACTGTACTTGTCAAAACCCCCTATATTTTTTTAATTGAACTTGTGCTTTTAAAGTTCAGATAGATGAGCTTGACATTTCAAATTCTATTGATTTTCTAACATTGTCATGTGGCTACAGGGAGGCCATGATTCCGTGCATTTTACTCGCTTTGGGAGGAAATCTTGTTGATGGTACGTCCATTATTACCTATTTTCCTTCCATAATTATTAGCTTTTGTTTTGTTTAATATTTTTTAAGATACAAATTTCGAGAGAATCATTATGCAAGGTAGCATGTATTAGACACTACAAACCTGAGATGCATTCTGTTCTAATAAGAAAGTATGAAACAAGTGTTTCAAGAAAAAAGATACATGTCACTTGTGAGAACCATATGATGAAACAATGGAAAACGATAGAATGTGGGTCAAGTCCCATTATTCTTGAATATGTTTCACCCCAGTAGCAACCTGATGGGTTGTTGAATTGATCAAACACCTTTGCCATTGGCTGCAAAACAAATATGGTGAGTAGAAAGATTTTCTGAGATTCTTGATGAATCACCTAAAAGGTAAAACAAACCAAGAAAATTTTGGCACATCTTCAAAAGCAGAATACTCGAGAGTTGAGACTCTAGCAAAGTACATGTTCTTTATGTTTATGATTTTCTATGGAAAAATCAAATAATATGTAATATACCAAATTTTGAAACCCTAATGGTTGTGCACATGTTGATGAATGAATTAAAAACGTGATCTGCATGAGTATGATGATGTGTGTGCATGTGTGCATGTGTGCATGTCATATGATGTGTATGCATGTGGTGGTGATGTGTATGCATGTGGTGGTGATATAGAATGCATGCGGTGGTTTGTGGGATGCATGCATGGCAAAAGAAACTTCAACCGGGTGTTTGTTTAGAAGTAGAGTTGATATGAAGTGGCACAAGAATATGTGGGATTCATATCATAGAGATGATAGGTTGTGAAAGAAATGTTATAATTTCACTTGACTTCTAACCACAAATTAGAGAAAGCGGGGTGTGAGGAATTTTTTGGTTTTAATTTTTATTTTACTTCTAACCAAAAGGGACATTAATGATGAACGAAACAAGCTGATCTAGCTGTGACGTCCAACACAGCAGTCTGGTTATGGTTCGCCACTACACCCGATGCTTTAGACAACCTTTCCACCAAATTTGAGCACTAAGTGAATGCAAAATGGCAATTACTAGAGCACCTCGTGCAAAGAAGCTATCCATTTTTATGCATGCATGCATTTAGCCATAATTGATGGGCTTCTCATTGAAATATGTCACTAATTTTGAAATGTGGTTTATTAAAAGAAAGTATGAAACAAATGTTTCAAGAAAAAAAGATGCATGTGAAGACCATACGATGGAACAATGGGAAAATATATATATATATATATATATATATATATATATATATATATATATATATATATATATAGAAGGGTCAAGTTTCCTCATTCTTGAATATGTTTTACCCCAGTACCAACAAGATGATATGTTGAATTAATCAAACACCTTTGCAATGGGCTAACACAAATGACGCTCTTCTTTCCTTTGTTGTAGGACCTGGTAGTTCAAAGCTTGGATTTCGAACCACTGCTGCTATTATTTTTGCGCGGTTGACTTTAGTTCCTCCTGTTGGGCTTGGCATTGTTATGTTGGCTGATAAGCTTGGCTTCCTCCCACCTGGTGATAAAATGTTCCGATTTGTTCTTCTCCTCCAGCATACAATGCCGACATCTGTGCTTTCAGGTGACTCCTGGTTTTCTTGCCCTCCCTAACCCCCCAACCCCCCAAACACCCCAAAAGAAAAACACACAAGCTCACATGCATGCTCAAGCGCATACAACATGTAAACCATGTGAAGGGTTATTCATTTATTGTCTATTGATTATTATGGTTTTGTAGGAGCTGTTGCCAGTTTAAGAGGATGTGGAAGGGAGTCAGCTGCTGTTTTGTTCTGGGTTCACATCTTTGCAGTCTTCTCAATGGCTGGGTGGATTGTTTTATATCTCAGCATACTCTTCTGAGAGCAAAAATGATTTTGGGTGGCATTTGTTCATCTCATGTTAATTGAAGTTGATAGCATCGTCAAGAATAGATTGACTGGGTTTTTTTTTTCCCTCCCTCTATAGACGTACCATTGTTGTACAATATAGCCTATGAGGCGCTCAAGGAGCTTTCTGCTCATCGCCCATTTCTCATTTACTTACTCTCGTACTTTCGTTCGAAACGATGCAAATGTTTTCAATTTTCTTAGTAATTGTAGAATAATGGTTGGAAACATATTCTTAGACCCAGACCAAGTTGATAGTCGAGAATTTTTTTGTTCAATATTGTTGCGTCATGGTGACCTTGCCAAGTTTAGGAGAATCTGAAGATCTGGTCTGATTCAACACTTACTGCCCGATTAGCTCTAACTCTGGAAATTTCACTTCTTTCACTACCGATCCAGACGCTTGGGCTCAGTTTCAGCTTACAACTTCATGTTGAGACAGTATGCAATCTTCAGCTGAAGTGAGAAGCTTAAGGTGAGAGAAGTTTAAGGTTCAGTTTGGTTGCAAGGGAAATTAAAGAAAAGTAAAAAGAAAATTTTTCAAACCTAAAAAAAGAATTTTGTATAATTTATAATTATAATATAACATTGTATAAACTACATAATTTCTTTTGAAACTCTTGTAGTTCTGAACTGATCATAAAGGTTTAATTTTGGTTTGGTCATTTTAAATCAATTGGGTTTTGGTTTGTCTCGAATTAAACCAAAACTAGATCGATTTACACCCTCAAATGGCTTTATGTGACTGTACATAAAATAACTGTTCCTTTTTTAAATTTGGTTAAAAATAAATGATTGGCTTAAAAAAAAAAATGAAATATCCCAAATATAAGGTATATATATGATTGAATTTTGTTAGAAAATTTGATATGTGATTTATCCCACCAATATCTTATTTATCCAACAATTAAAAATTTTATATTACTTTTTTTTCTTGGGAGAGGGGGGGGGAGGATTCTTCACGTAGCCAGTTTTTAGGAAATCTCTTACACAACCACCAATCACAATGTAAAAAATGGTTTTATAGGACCCACATGGCCAAGCAGGAGTCTAGATAATGGGGGCATGGCAGCATGAGTATCATTTTCCCATGATTCTTTTATATCACTCACTACATAGGAAAACGTAGGTGGGCGATGGAAGAACGCTTTTATTTGGTAGTATTGTGGGACCACGTAAAGCCTACGGTATAAGCATCAGAACTACGAAGGTCTTTATGTGATCCGTCCGCGTAATATTCTTAAATCTTAAACCCTTAACCTCCCCAAACCCTTAAACCCCTGTCGCCTAAGTTTTCGTCAAGTGTCTGGTGTCTTACGCTTTAAACCTGCCGAGTGCCGAGCAATGAAGAATAAGGCGCTCTTCCTGACATTTGCAGAAAGGTGCAAGGTATATCATCCGTCTTCATCGTCCACACACCAACTTTTCTTTTTCCCTCATTTTAGTTTTTTTTTTCTTTTAGGTGTTTGTATGATATCTGAGATGGTTACGTTAATCTAAAACTCGCAGAACATATTGGCTGCAAACTGGCAAGGCCGTCTTAATACCATCAAAGCTGACGCTAAAGGAAGGTAAGTTCTAAATTTCTGTAATACGAAGAATTAGCTGATCTCCTTATTCGTAATCATACTTTCTGTGTTGTGCTTTTGGGAGCCGTTTACGTCTGTTGAAGGTCGGCATGCACTATGAACGCAAAAATATTTAATCCGGTTTAAATTAATGGATTCCTTACTATACATTTCTTCTCTCTGATTTAGCAAGGAGGAAATTTACACTTCAAAAGTTAAGTACCTGTTCAAGAAGGGGAAGCCGTACTTATGGATACCAGAAAACGACTTGCATAATGTGGTATGGGTTTCTTTCTAGTATTGGCTTGTTCTGTTTTTGAGTTCTACTATTGATTCTTTGCCCTTGTGCCTACCCATTTTTCTCAAGTTTACTTGTATATGGTTTATCTAGAAGCTGATTCCCCCAAAATTGTGCTATTCTGAGTCGATTACTTGAAGTAGGTTTTAGGATGTTGTAAACTATTCTCTCTACGTATTTTGCTGTTATGCTCTGTTTACTGTGTGCCTAACTCCAGCTTGCCTATGGTGAAGCCAAAGAGATTTGGCAAATTTAATCGTTAGTGATCAACCTTGTAAAATTGTGGTCATCCTTTTGAAAATTTAAGTGTCTTACATGAAATCATGTTTTTGCACCCTAAAATTCCCGAGGGTTATGGTATTGTACTCAATTCAAATCAACTAAGTCTTATCCCAACTAAATGGGTTCGGGTACATGGATCCTTTTTCTCTAATCAACTCTATACAAAATCATACTTGAGGTGCAAAAACATGATTTCATGTAAGACACTTAAATCAACTAAGCCTTATCCCAACTAAATGGATTCGGGTACATGGATCCTCTCTCTAATCAACTCTATACAAAATCATACTTTTCACTAGTTCTAAGCTATGCATGTCTTTCCTCACCACTCTCCTAGAGTCATTTTAGGCTATTTTCGTTCCTTCAATCTGAATCAAATCACCTTTAGTTGATGCAATAGCCTTGACATGGCTGGAGAAGTATGACTCCTTGTGGAGGCTCAAACCCAAACGGAAATAGTATTATGCATTTATGCAATCTTTTATTTCTAAGTTGTGGTTTCTTCGTTTGGGTAGAATACATAGAGATTTCACAGTTTATGGTTTCCAATTTTTCAGGTTTCTATTTTCAGTTGCATTCTTTTCTTTAAATACATGTAACCTACGATGGATTCATGGAGTTGAATATAATCGAATGAGAACCTGATTTGGGTTTGTACTGTTGTGCTGTGCTGAGGCGTGGTTCCTTCATCTTCCCATTCCTGTTCTCTTCTTCCTTCTCTATTTCTTCCTCTTGTTTCTTCATATTTCCTTTTTCTATTACTGTTTGTGCTGTTTGCGGTAATCTCCAGCCCAGCTGATTGAGTTTCAGACGGATCACAACTAATCAGTTTCAGCTGATGTTTTAAGGCTTACTTCCACACCCCTGGGAGACATAGACCCTAGGAGATCAGGCGCTAAAATCCCCTCTGCTGTGATAAACATACCTACAACTAGGCTGTTATCGC
Organism: Protea cynaroides; assembly: GCA_028583415.1. Classification (NCBI taxonomy): domain Eukaryota; kingdom Viridiplantae; phylum Streptophyta; class Magnoliopsida; order Proteales; family Proteaceae; genus Protea; species Protea cynaroides. The sequence goes on along the minus strand of CM053266.1, from coordinate 36,957,460 downwards.
CAGTTCTGTTTCAGATTCTTATATTACCACTATTGCTCAATTATTGGACTTGATGTTGGTTGGGTTCAAGAGTAATATAACTTGTGATTCATAGCTTGAAGTTTCAGAACGATTGGTGATCAAACAAGAGAGTTCTTTCTCCTGGAATCAGACTCTGTTTCTGCCTACGATTTGGTTTGTGAAACAGGGGTTAATGAAGGTTGAAGAAGAGGCTTCTGTTTTTTTTGTCTTCTTACATTCTATTCCAAATTTACCCTCACCCCTTCAATTATAATCTTTAATCTGTCTTACACATTGTTAGCTTTACTTTTATGGCCTTGGGTTGGCCCTAAAATTACAGATTTGCCAATTCCTTCTATAAGTGGATTTTATTTGTTTGGGTGGGCCCATTAGTGGACCAAATTGGGTTATTCAACCCCAAGTCCGCATCATTTGTACTCATTGGCCTCCGTTGCGTATGTTCATGCCACCCCAAACTACTTTCTCACAACTTATCATGTTTAGGAGCTACTCATAAATTGACTCTAATTTAGTCATTCTTTATTTTATCTTTTCTAGTTTTACCATTCATCCAACTCAACATCCTCATGTTAGCTATACTAAGTTTGTTTGTATGTTCTTTCTTCACTTCATTGCTCCATACATCATTGCTAGTAAAGGAACACATCGTGCAACACGCCAGACACAGTCCTCTACTTTATCTTCCCTATGCTAATTCTTTGTTCAACATAATCTTTTATATCTCCTCTTTTATTTATGATTGAACCTTGGTACATAAAATTTTAACTGTGGCAACTCCTCATCGACTTACATCACCTCACTTTCAGTCCAATTGCCAATAAAGTTACTAGCCATTTTCTTTTCTTTTCTTTTCCTGCTTATCTTAAAACCTTTTTATTCCAAGGTTGGTCTCCATAATTCCAACTTGGCATTTAACCATTCTTTTGTTTCATCTACCAAAATAATATTGTCAACAAAAAACATACACCAAGGGTTCTGATCTTGAATGTTATATGGTCAGTTCATCTATGATTAGCGTAAACACGGGCTTAGAGCTGATCCTTGATGGAATGCAATTGTAATTGAGAATTCATTATGCTTTTCCCCTACAATTGTTACATTAGTCATTGTACCGTTATACATATCTTTAACTAGTCACTATTCCATAACTTGATTCTTGTATCGATTTATTCACTTGTACTACTTACCAGATTGTCACTGGGAAATCTAACGGTCATTTAATTTCTTTTTAAATTAATAATTTTTGGGTGAAATTTTTTGATTGATCAGTATTTTCCTGATACCTTCTTTTTTTGTAGAACACTATTATTGACGAGCGTGGTTCTCTTGCCGTGACCAACCCCATCCCAGGCCCTTTAGGAAGCTTGCTGGGATCTGTAAGAAAGGTCACTGTTGTACATGATCTTTGTGGCTTCTCCTTTCTCGATTAAGCTGATATTTGGGGATTATTTATTGTTTTCATGAATGATCTAATATTCTATCGACAAACATTCACTCACAAAGTACTGAAACTATTGGATTTATTATCTGTTAGTCATGAAATTATTTACTAAAATTTTACCTTGTTGCTGCAGTTACCAGCCCGGGTTGCTTTAACTGGGGAAGTGTTACCTCTTAAAGGTGGAAAGGTAAATTTTCCATCCATGGTAGCTTTCAATGAGAACATTCAGTTATGGAATATAAAGCTCTTATAGTTAGATAGTCATATACAAATCACAAGTTTCACAACCTCCACTACACATTTGATGAAATTAGAGGCCAACATGCTACATGAGGATGCCTTACCTTGTAAAGATGAAAAAAATAAAATTTTCCATCCATAGTTGCTTGTTATGAGAACATTCAGTAATGGAATATTGGAATAGAAAGCAGGTAAATTTCTTTTACTTAGATAATTACAAATCATGAGTTTCAAAAGCTCCGTTACACCAATTGATATAATTGAAGGCAAAGAAGGAAGGAAGATTTCATGAGACTCTGCTTTGTAAACGAGTTGATTATTCGGGTGCTCTGTCATTATCATGGGCCCTTCGTGTACATACTTTCTCTGAAGTTATTGTTCTATAGATTTAAGGAAAAAAATTGTAGATGGAAATCCATATCACTACATAAAAAAAATCTCCACATTTTTTTTTTAGTGTATCCAAACCCGCATTAGTTTTAGTGAAGCTACTTTTAGAAGGCCAAAAATACTTAAGGGAATGACTCGGAATTGACTCAGGCTATCAATTACAATAGGTCAAGTTTCAGAGAGAGAAGGGGCTCATCAAGAAGTTAAGTGCATCAATACAAGCTATTAGCTACCTCTCAACATAATCTATAAGAAAAACAAATGACTTGGCTTACATGTGCATATAAAAATAAATTTAAAATATTGAAAATGCTTTATACCCTCCTCCCAAGTGCTAGACTCCTTGAATAGTGGAAAACAAACTAAAAATTTTCTTTTGAGGGTAATTATTGTCTCTCTTTTTTTTTGGCCTTACACTTACACTGGGGTGTTGGTGGAAGAGTAACTTCCTATTAGTTGTTTCTCTTCCAGTATCTTTTAGGCTATGTTTACATGTCGAGAGAAGAAAATAAAAGGAAACTGTACAGATTCTGTACGGTTTTCTTGCCTTGATCTATTTTATCGGCGTTTGGAGTGTATTCTACTGGCAAGAAGATTCTGGTTTTCAAATTCAAAACTTTTTTTGGGTGAATAAAAGAGAACGGTACAAATTCAAATTTTCCTTGGGTTTATCGCACTTTTCTTGCTCTACCCAAAAAAAGAAAAAAAAAAAATCTCCCTTGAATGGCGAGAAAAGAGTAGGTAAGGATAGAAAATTTTTAGAGCTAGGGAGAGAGAGAAACTGACACGGAGAGAGACTAGTTCATCGTCGCATTTAGATCTCTGGTTCCTGGATCATTTGACTTTTCTTCTTCTGTTTATTGGGGTTTCCTGATGACAATCAATTTGGCAGTGAGATGTTAAAACACTGTGTCTATTCACAGTTATGTTCTCTCCAGCAACAAACAAGTCCTCCTTCAGCTTTCATAAAGGCCAACATCACATGCAGCTCCGGATTCTCTTCTTTGATGCCCCTTTCAACTACATTTGCAAACCAGCCGAGCTCTGGAACGCTGGCTCTGTGCCACTTTCGTTTTTTCTCTTTTTTCTCTTTTATCTCTTCTCTCTACTCCCACCTCCCTCCCTCCCTCTTTGGGATGTAAATGGATAGCCGAAAATTTGAATTCAATTTGAATCCACACCCATATAAAGGAATCCGAATCCGCACAATCGGATTCAGATGTGAATTTGGATAAATTAGATCGGAGCCGGAGCCAAATCCCGATAACAATCTGTCCGAGCGGATTAATCCGCTCCGTACAGGTATGTGAACGGTCTGTCATGACTCATGAGTCATTAGTCACGAGTCATTATGCTGTGTATTTCTAGGTTAGAGCGCCCACTGTTTAAAGCAGATTTTAGCATACTGTGTTTGGAGGCCCATTGTTTAAAGCTGATTTTTTGTTTTTGGGGAATCAGTCTGTTAGAGACCCATTTGACATTTCATCTTTAATCTTGTGAGTTCTTACTTCTTCCTCATTCTTCTTTGTCCTTCTTTTTCTTGGTTTCTAACTTCTTCTGCTAGTTCTTCCTTCTGGTACTTCTTTATCTTCTTCTTTCTTCATTTAAAAAAGGACCGGGTGGGTTTCATCGAGAGAAGGACAGAAAAGAAAAAAGAGAGGAAGATACGAAGTTGCAGAGAGAGAGAGAGAGAGAGAGAGAGAGAGAGAGAGAGAAGGGAAGATTTTAAGGGGGAAAAAGACAAGGAGCAGTAGGTCAAACCACGGCGTGGCGAATATACTGGTTGGGTGGGGGGTCGCAATGGCGGTGGAGGGGAAGGTGGTGGTTGGGCTCACCGGCGCTGAATGTGGGGAACTTCGACCATCAGTTTTTTGTTATATATTTTTTATTTTTCTTTAGGTTTGATTTCTGATGTTGTGCCCTACCAGTGTTGTGCTGATCTACAAAATCGCTTCTCTCCACTGGGTTCTATTCTTGAAAATTCTAACGCGAAGTCACAGCTTGTCTTTCGCCGTTCTTGATTCTTTCATTTTCTTCAAGCAATCCAGCTTCTGCTACAATTTGTTGACAGATTGTTGTAATTTCTTGTGCGGAGTTTAAATTTCTTGGGATTTCTTCAATAAATATGTACAGTTTGTTCTTCTGCAACTCGTTGAGTTCAGATTTCCTTGTTATTTCTTTTGTTGTAATTTTTACTTTGTATGCTATTATACTTCGCTGGTATCATTCAAATCTTCGTAGCTTTTTGTTTTAACGGATTCGAATTGGATTTTAACCGATATTCCGATTAAAATTCGAATTCGAATTCGGATTTCATTTTTACAAATCCGTCAGATATCGGATCGAATTCGCATAAGGTGGCTGGAGTACGGATTTGAATTCGGATATTATCCGTGCCGAATCCGCTCCGTTTACATCCCTACTCCCTCTTTCTTCATGTCTGATCTTTTTGTTGACTCCTTTTCTTCCCCCCCTCTCCCCCTTCTTCTTTCGCTCTCTCTCGCTCTGATTTACTATTTTATTTTCTTCGTTTTTTTCCTCCTTTCCTTATCTCCTCTTTCTTTGATTTATTGTGAATGTGATTTTTATTATTTTTTCTTGTCTTTTCTCTTGGCAACCAAACACCAAGAACTTTTTTTTTTTTCATTTCATTTCATTTCATTTCTTTTCTATTGAAGATTCTCTTTTCTTTTCTTGACATCCAAACACAGCCTTAAGTTATCAAGTTACTAGCGCTTTTTTTAGGTGTGTGTGAGAGCAGAGGAGGGGGGGGGGGATTTCTGTCAGTATTTTTGTCATAAAGGCAACTGCTTGAAAAGCCACTAGATTGATCTTGGTTCTGTTTTTTAGACACTAGCAGATTTATTTGGATTATGTGCCATGAGTGTTTTTAAATGTCCTTGACATGTAATTATTGTTCTCATTACAGGTTCAGTTGGCTACAGAAAGTTTGAGAGAAACTATTTTGTCAGAAAGGAAAGCAGTCAGTCTGGCCAGTTATTCAGTTTCTGGTATATTGAGTTCTTCCAGTCTCAGTTGTACATCTCGAAGTGAAAACCTCAAGGATGTACTTGATGGAAGTGAACCATATGTGGTTTATAAGTTTAATATACGGTATGGATATTCACTCAAAACCTTTTTTTTTTCTTTCAGATCAAGTACTCCTCAGACCCATGTTTCTCAGTTTTATTATATTATCTCTTCGTGTGACTACTAGGACTAAGTTGGACGAGAAATTGACATCAAATTCTATGTAGGTGAAATTCATGATAGCTTAGTATATCCCTGAAATTTATTATAGCAAACTCCGAGCATGTGGTGGAAAAAACATACAGTCCATCTGCAAGATGAATACTATTTAAAAAAAAATAAGTCGTGGGAATCTTGTACAAGCATCATGATTGGCTCTTTGCAAGATTGTCCATTGTCCATCACCTTGTTCATTCTAATGCAATGGCCAATTCCTGTTATTATCCTTATCACAATTGTCTGGCTGCTGTCTCTGCATTTGCTGCTAATCAGCTCAATAAAACCTTATTGCTACCTCTTGGGTTTGGCTACAAGAATCTTGTTGCAGTTCAGGTTTCATGTTTGAGACAGTTTGCCTAACTCTAAAGGTTTTATTGCCAGCTGTTACCTGATACAACTTTCTTCCTTTATCAGTTTTGGGGCCAACAGTGCAGAAAACATTGTTGTAGTTATCGATCATGGCTAAAGTTACAAATAACATCTTTTAGATCATTCTTTTTACTCTGCCCAGTTTAACAGCTAATGCAAAGCATGTCCTATCCAGATCATGTACCTACATTGATGGCAATGAATTCACACATGAAGTTGATTTGGATGATATTGAAGCAACTAAGGCTAGTCTATTATGTAAGATTCATTACAAGAACTAGTGGAGTATACTATAACAGCGGTTTATCTCTTTGTACTGTGCTGGTTTAAGCATTTCCTCATTATATATTTTCATGATTTATGACAGTTGTGAAGGACTAACCTATCTATATCTTGCAAATTTCATGTGTAGCGCCATTTTCTGAAAAGATAGTTGATGGAATTAATCAAAGTCAGGCGAGGCGTAGAGCACTGATGCTTTTCTGTTTTGTATACTTGAATGTAAATGCAAGGGTAGGTAAAAGATATGTTTTATGGAACATCTGCTTATGACAATCTTATTCTGGATGGTGTTTACTATTGCTCATGAAACTTGCCAGATTTGTAAATTTGCTTTTTAAAACCTGTGTGATTATATGTAATAATCTTGAAAATTAGAGATGTTTATTACCATTCTGTAATTTAGGTTAGTTAATAGAACTCATCCCCTTCTATAATCTCCCCACCCCCAACCCCTGTTTTAATTTGTTTGATTCATCATTATAAAGCATCCTTGAACAAATGACCACCGTAGAGATATTTGAATTGTTTGTTTTTTTTTTGTTTTGTTCTGGAACAATTTTAAGGACTTAAAATGTTTCTTAAGATTGCAGGCCTAACCATTCAGGTATTCTTCCTCCTTGGGTATGTGGTATAAGAATTTCATTATAAAATATAAATCCAATTTTTAACCCATACATCTTATTGCTATCCTGTTGCAATTTACCTTACTGCTGCAGATGTAGACGAGAAACAGAATGGCAATATAAATAACATGAAATTTCTAAATGCTTTCATGATAAGGCTGTCAATAGGTCAGAATGTGGCCCCTTTTATGATGGATCTGATCTGAATAAGGTTTGAACCAGATAAAATATGCAATATTTTTTACACAAAATAAATTATTGTGAAACTTGGTAACATGTGAAATATGCAATACATTTATTCATGGATATGGTGTATCAAATTTGTTCTCACGTGGAGTTGAAATTTGATGTCTCCTTAGCCGATTTGCTAATATTAGAAAAGATGATACAATATGACCAAATTTTATTTATATTGATACTTGTAAATTGTTCATATTCAGTTTTTGTACACCAAAAAACCGTGAATTGACTGATCTATTATGTTGTTGTGAAGGAAGCATTTATGCTGTCTATCGATAGGAGAGGATTGGATGTGGTGGCTAAGGTTCCCAGTCCGATGACAAAAGATGGCCTTTGTGAATACCAATGGAAGGAGTTCAGGTTCACTTTCAAGGAAGAAGCACGTGATGTTGAGTCATTCTGCCGTCTCCTAGTTGATATGGAAGAGGAAGCTCTCAAGAATGTCTCAAGTTATAGTGGTCTAGGATGAAGCAGACCTGAGATGTTGAAATACTGTCTGATCCGGTTATCATCACACCTATCAAGCCATTATGCTGGAGTAGGGGAGTAAGCCAAGGGAGTAATATAAATTGCCCCTGAAAAGTTAAGAATCGTGAGAGTGGGGGCAGCTTAGCAGCTCAGCAGCTCTGATTCAATATTTGGGTGACGGTTAGATTCTCTTATTTGATAGTTGCCCCTTCTTTTTCCCCTTGGTATTCAGCTAGCTTAGTCAGCAAGATCTTGTGCTGGTTGTAACCAAGTTTTGGGATTGTTTCGTAAGACAGCCAACAAAAAACTCCAATGTTCAAACAATTTCTTCCAATGTAACAAGAAATCAGTTGGTGGGAGAGATGTTGCATCAGCCTAGTACATTTCTTGGCACTCTTAAAAACCAGCCAGGGAACTCAAGCCCGTGCACAACACTTGCACATCCACAGGTGTACACAGAGACCCTCAACAAGATGGTTAAATCAGTAAGATGAGTTATTTCTGTAGATTAGAAATCAACGCAAAAAAAAAAAAGGTTACTCTTCTCTGAAAAAACCCCTCTTCCATTGGAGCACAACAGTGGAGGATTTGACTAATGAAATTCCAAGAATGCCATGATATGAAACCAAACCCCAACAGAAGAAGGGGAAAATAGAGCGCTCCAGATCCAGGAAAATCTCAAAGGATACAAACAGCAGATCTCTCTGCAAGGGAAACCGCCACGGCAGAAACTAAACAGAAACTCTCTTTTCTTTGGGCTTACATCGTAACCTGGGTCTAGAACCCTCCAACTCAGCCAAAGTTCCCCTTTAGATTCGAAGGAAATTATTGCAGAGACGGGGTGAAACTGCAGGGTAAAGCAACGAAAGCCTATTTGTCAGATCGGATCAGCCAGGATGTTATTTCATTACATTACCGGTGGTCATGCTGTTGCAATCAAAGTTTTGTTCAGATTCTCGAATATTTCTCGCAAGGATTGCTTCAAGAACATTTTACATTGCTGAATCAGAATTATTATTAAATTAGCATAATATACCCTACCCACCCTTACTATAGTTCCAAGAAATTGTACACATTCACTCTTCCACTTCAAGATTGTACCACGCACGGGGTAGCCCCGCCAGCTAAGGTACTAGTAAAAGGGAATGCGATAAGAAAAACCAATAAATTGCCAACAATGATCCTACGCCTGAGAATAAGAAAATCTATTAAATAACAACTCCAGAAATACATATAAACATAGGCCCAATCTATCAAACCTGTAAGGGCACATTCATAATAACTACTCCAACAAAATACTACCCCCGACTCTCATCGTAAAGCTAAAAACAGAGGGAAGGGGAGAGCATAGGCACCTGTGGAATTAAAGAAAAAAGGAATTCATATAAAACTAACTACTCGTCCGGTCGCCCCTCGCTCCCTCCCTACCAAGAAGAAACAGCACTTAATCGACCTCCTCGATCTTGGGACCAGCACCACCACCACCACCACCTACAGAAGGACCATCATTATCCTCATCCATAGCCCCACCCATGTTTGCGCTAGCGCCCTCTCCCTGGTACATTTTGGCAATGATAGGATTGCAGATGCTTTCCAGCTCTTTCATCTTGTCGTCAAATTCATCAGCCTCCGCTAGCTGATTACTGTCCAGCCACTGGATGGCCTGCTCAATGGCATCCTCAATCTTCTTCTTGTCAGCCGGGGTTAGCTTGGCGCTGATCTTCTCATCCTTCACGGTGTTCCTCATGTTGTATGCATAGTTCTCCAGCGCATTCTTTGACTCCACCTTCCTCTTGTGCTCTTCGTCCTCAGACTTGTACTTCTCTGCTTCTTGAACCATCTTCTCAATCTCTTCCTTCGATAACCTGCCCTTGTCATTGGTTATGGTAATCTTATTCTTCTGTCCGGTAGTTTTGTCTTCGGCAGAGACATTGAGAATGCCGTTTGCATCAATATCGAAGCACACCGTGATCTGGGGTACACCTCTCGGGGCCGGTGGGATGCCGGAGAGTTCAAACTTTCCAAGAAGGTTGTTGTCCCTAGTTCTCGTTCTCTCACCCTCGTAAACCTGAATTAACACACCAGGTTGGTTGTCCGAGTACGTGGAGAACACCTGCTCTTTCTTGGTGGGGATAGTAGTATTTCTCGGAATCAAAACAGTCATAACCCCTCCAGCAGTTTCCAAACCAAGGGAGAGTGGGGTGACATCTAAGAGCAAAAGGTCCTGCACCTTCTCGTTGCCCTCGCCACTCAGAATTGCAGCCTGAACAGCAGCTCCATAGGCAACCGCCTCATCAGGGTTAATGCTCTTACAAAGCTCTTTTCCGTTGAAGAAGTCCTGCAACAACTGTTGCACCTTGGGAATCCTAGTCGAACCACCAACAAGCACGACATCATCAACACTGCTTTTGTCCATCTTGGCATCTCTTAAACACTTTTCCACAGGTTCCATGCACTTCCTGAAGAGATCCATATTGAGCTCTTCGAACCTAGCACGGGTAATGGTAGAGTAGAAATCAACACCTTCGTACAAGGAATCAATCTCAATGGTGGTCTGAGCAGTCGATGAGAGAGTCCTCTTTGCCCTCTCACAAGATGTCCTTAGCCTCCTTAGAGCCCTAGGGTTACCGCTAATATCTTTCTTGTGCTTCCTCTTGAACTCCTGCACGAAATGGTTCACCATTCTGTTGTCGAAGTCTTCTCCTCCAAGATGGGTATCTCCAGCAGTAGCCTTCACCTCGAAGATACCCTCTTCAATGGTGAGTAAAGAGACATCGAAAGTGCCACCACCAAGGTCAAAGATGAGCACGTTCTTCTCACCCACGCTAGTAGCCTTCTTGTCCAGACCATAAGCAATAGCAGCGGCAGTAGGTTCGTTAATGATTCGCATCACATTCAAGCCAGCAATCACTCCAGCATCCTTGGTAGCCTGACGTTGGGAGTCGTTGAAGTATGCAGGAACGGTAACAACGGCATTCTTTATTGCAGAACCAAGGTAGGCTTCAGCAATCTCACGCATCTTAATCAAAACCATGGACGAGATTTCCTCCGCAGCGAACTGTTTCTCCTCACCCTTGTAGGTGACCACGATCATGGGTTTGTCACCAGGACCAGGAATGACCTTGAAAGGCCAAAGCTTGATATCATTCTGAACAGAGGAATCACTAAATCTTCGACCAATCAAACGCTTCGCATCTGAAGAGAGAGAAAGACAGCAATAGCATAAACAAATATTCCTGAACAATTACTAAACAGAAAGTCAGCGCGCGGTTTGGAGAATAAAATATGCTTTAAAGACCCCTGAATAAGATAAAAAAAACTAGAACACATCACGCGTCCACCAAAAAACAGGGCCGGCAAAATAATACAACCACACTTTAAATACTCTTCATAGAAGGTGTTTCAGAGGAAACAGGAGCCGAGAAACTACAACATCTTTTGGATACACATAGACTAAATGTATCCATTACATATCTAAGGAAAAGCAAGGAACCACTACTAGCAACAGCATCAAATTAACAAAAAAAAAATATTAATTAGTTCAGATCAAAGCAAATAAACACAAATATATAATTAGTACCAATATTTTATTTAAAAAAAATTAAAAAAAAAAAAAAAACTTAAGCCAGAAGGGTCGTACTAAAACAGTCTTATCACCAAATCTAACAGAGGCATATAACATAACAAAGAGATACTTCGAGGCATATAACATAACAAAGAGGTACATCAAAACCGAAAGTACTTGTATGAAAAACAAGTCGACTAATAACGACAATCCCCTCGGAAGGGAGGGAGAGCGACCACCCTTTAAACCGTCTAAGCATCTCTTTCGTTCCCAAATAACTTAAGGGACCGTCTGCTCGCAGGTTAAAACAATGTACAATGAAACCCTCAGATAAAACCAGAACAAAAGGTAGGATTTTACCAGATAACTTTTAATATTACATGGATTTTACACAGAAACAAACAGATACCACGAAACCGAGTTTCCAACAAACAAAACAAGTAGTAAAAAATGTACGAGGCATAAGCATCGGAATCAAATGAGAATTAAAAGTAGCTTATTCAAAATCAGAACCAAACGTACCGAAGACGGTGTTGATTGGGTTCATCGCGACCTGGTTCTTGGCCGCATCTCCGATCAAACGCTCAGTGTCAGTGAAAGCAACATAAGACGGTGTAGTACGGTTTCCCTGATCGTTGGCTATAATCTCAACACGATCGTGTTGCCACACTCCAACACAGGAGTATGTTGTGCCAAGATCGATGCCGATAGCCGGACCCTCACCTTTGCCAGCCATTGTTCTTGCTAAAGATTGTTCACCAAGAGATGATGAAAAATAATTTAAAATAAAATGAGATCATGTAGAGAAGCAGAGGAAGAAAGTGAGAAACTATTGCAGAGAGCAAGGATCTAGGGTTTCAGCGATTGGGCGGGAGAGGATGGAATCATTCATATATAGCTTTTTTGGCAGGGTTTCGAGAACATTCTTTTAGACTTTTCCTGACCGTTAGATGGAAAAGTTAGAAATAGATCTTTTCTTGTCATTAATCCGGGGACTGGGAAGACTCTCTGGACTGGAGTCACGACGCGGGAGAGATTGGGAGAGATTGAGTCCCGCGCTCGCCGGGAATTTGTTTTCCAGAAACATCTGATATTTTTCTTTTTTGAGGGATTTTGAATATTTGGGCAAGTCATTGGGTCAATGGCATGGGTGGGCTTGCATTGGATTTGGGCTTCCGAAATAGCTGCTTTGATATGGACCAGGGTCAGCCCGAAATGGCTTTGCAGAACCCATATATTAAAGATACGGCTGTCAACTCTACACACCTAAAATAAAATTAAAAAAAAAAGGAAATTTACTCAGATATTCCCTTGACAATTGATTTATTATATAGAACTACTATCTCCTAACAAAAGTTATAGGGATTACTTCTTAAACAATGTTTTATAACAGTATAGTCAACACCAAGAGTAAAAATTAATGAAATTTTTTTTAAGACAATGCTACCTTTACTCAATGTAAAATTATATAAATATACCATCTTCTGTCTCTGAAACGATGGAGAACTTGCAAAGGGCTCGTTCCAGAGATAGACAAAGGTATATTTATGTAATTTTATATTGAGTAAGGGTAGTATTATCTTAAAAAAAAAATTAGAATTTCTATTGTCAGTTTTTAATGCCAGATGTGGATTATACTGTTATAAAACTGTTGTCTTGAATGATGTTATAATAGAGCAACAGTTATATATTGTAAGGATTAGAATAATATTAACAGAATAATTATGTAATAAACAATAGTCACACATGTATCAACAATATATATATATATATTGTAGTGACAGGTATCATGGTTGAATCTGGTATAACCACTGAAGTTGGGTCTGCCATAGGGAAGATGCGCATCGTGTCTGAGTTTGACAATATTGAGCATTTAATGGTTCGAATTTCAAGCGTTGGAGATAGATGATGCACTTCGCCCTGTCCCAATTGAGAGCTATCTTTGCCCTTACTGAAAAGATGCCTGAGGAATTCTGATGACCCTGAAATGAGATCCAAGAGTATTGCATGGATCAATGCTGACTTCCAATGTAAGAACAGAATCCTGAATGCTATGACCAATGATCTATACAATGTGTACTCTTCTTATGACTATGCATATACCATATGGGAAGCTCTTGACAAAAAATATTCTCTGGAAGATGCTGGGTGTAAGAAGTATGCTACTGCAAACTTCTTAAATTTCAAAATGAAAGAAGATTTGAGTGTATCCATGCAAATGGACATGTTCCAAGTTTTGGTAGCAAACCTTGTCAAAGAATGAATGTCACTACCAGAACAGTTTATATCTGCAACATTAATTGAGAAATTGTCTAACTCCTGGTGTGACTTCAAATCACACATGAAGCACAAATCTAAAGACTGGACTCTTGAGCATTATATAATACGTATCAAGATAGAAGAGAAGAACCGTGAAACTGACAAGGTGGAAAAAGCCAAGGAATTCAAAACCAAGACAAATCTTGTGGAAGATGAAAAAACTGAAAAGAGAGACAAGTCAAAGAAGTTTCTTCAGGTGAAGAAAGAATGCAAGTTAAGAAGACCAAGGGAGGTTGCTTCTTCTGTGGGAAATCGGGCCATTTCAAAAAGGACTGTCGGACCCTCAAGAAGAAACTGGGAAATAATAAAGCTAAGGCCCATCTCACTGAAGAGGACTTGTTTGCAGCTGTAGTAACTGAGGTGAATTTGGTTGAGAAACCAAAGGAGTGGATAATAGACACTGAAATTTCTAAGCACATATGCTATGACCAATCTGTTTTCATAAAATATTCTCCGATCAAAGGAAGTGATTTTACGTATATGGGTAATTCTCAAACCTCACCAGTTATGGGCAAGGGTCAAGTAGCTTTGAAGCTGACTTCTGGAAAGACTCCTGTTTTGAATGAAGTGCTACATGTCCCAGACATTTGTAGAAATCTGATTTGTGGCTTCCGTCTGAATAAAGCTGGAATGAAACTTAGCTTTGAAGCTGATAAGGTCATTGTACTACAGGGGGACAAATATGTAGGGAAGGATTATGCCAGTAATGGTTTATTTGTAATGAGTGTTGAAAACGTTATGAATGAAATTCCTACTTCTTCTTACTTGATTGAATCATTTGATATTTGGCATGGTAGACTAAGACATCATCGTATACCTTACATTAAAAGATTATCTTACTTAGGTTATATTCAAGGTCCATCTGAACCCTCACAAAATAAATGCCCAGTATGCATAGAAGTAAAAATTACTAAAAAACCTCATAAGTCTGTAGAAAGACAAACCAATCTTTTAGAATTAATACATAGTGACTTGGCTGATTTTAAATCTCATGAATCAAGAGAAGGTAATAAATATTATATAATCTTTATTGATGATTATTCTAGGTATACTAAGGTATATCTTTTAAAATCTAAGGATGAAACTGAGTATGCTTTTAAAACATATAAGTTAGAAGTTGAAAATCAACTTAACAAGAAAATTAAAAGATTGAGAACCGGCAGAGGGACTGAGTATGGCACTCATAGCCTATCTCTGTTTTGTGAAGAAAATGGAATAATTCATAAAACTACTGCACCATACCAACCTGAGTCTAATGGTGTAGCAGAATGGAAAAATAGAACTTTAAAAGAAATGATGAATTATTTTCTTATTAGCTCTTAATTACCTTATAATATGTGGGGGGAAACTATCTTATCTGCATGTTATATACTTAATAAAATACCTAAGAAATCACATCTATTTCCTTTTGAACTTTAGCATGGTAGGAAACCAACCTTTAATCATTTAAGGGTATGGGGGTGTTTAGCCAAAGTTAGAATACCTGAACCGAAGAAAAGAAAGTTTGGACCAAAAACTTGTGATTGTATTTTTATAGGATATGCTCAACATAGTGTTGTTTATAGGTTCTTGGTTTTGAAATCAATTGAAAATATTTTTAATGCTAACACCATCATTGAATCACGTGATGCTGAATTCTTTGAACATGTGTTTCCTAAATTGGTTAGAACTACTTCTAATGAGAATTATAATGAGGTCCCTGTTATAAGTAATGAAATTAGTATAGAACAAGAATCTGACGAACTTAATACTGAGTTACTTAGGAGAAGTAAAAGACAGAAGAGACCCGCTAACCTAGATGATGATATGTTACTATATCATGTGGATAGAGACCCCTTTACTTATCAAGAGGCTGTAACATCTCCAAATGCTATATTCTGGAAAGAGGCTATTAAAAGTGAATTAGATTCTATTATCCAAAATCATACTTGAGAGTTGGTGGATCTTCCACCAGAAACAAAGCTTTTAGATACCAAATGGATTTTTAAAAAGAAATTAAAACCTGATGGATCTCTTGATAAGTTTAAGGCAAGGTTGGTAGTAAAAGGGTTTAGACAAAAGAAGGATATAGATTATTTTGATACATTCTCTCTTGTAGCTCATATTGTAACCATAAGAACTTTATTTGCTATAGCCTCTATATATAACTTGGTAATTCATCAAATGAATGTTAAAACATTATTTCTAAATGGGGATTTAGAGGAAGAAATTTATATCAAATAACCTGAAAGATGCATAGTATCAAGACAAGAACATAAAGTTTGTAAATTAATTAAATCTTTGTATAGTTTAAAACAAGTACATAAACAATGGCATGAAAAACTTGATCAAGTATTATTAAATAATGGTTTTATTATTAATAATTCTGATAGGTGTGTGTATATAGTAAATTTAATAATGGCAAGGGTGTAATTATTATTCTTTATGTTGATGATATGCTAATAATGGGAACAGATTTAAATATTATGAATTTAACAAAGAAAATTCTTATGTCTAAGTTTGATCTAAGGACATGGCAGAAGTTGATGTCATTTTAGGCATCAAAGTTACAAGAAGACCCAATGAGATAATATTATCTCAAGCCATTATGTGGAAAGCCTATTAAAAAATATGGATATTATGAGTGCTCTCCAATAAAGATACCTTTAGAGGTAGGGAGTCATCTCATAAAACACCAAGGTGAACCAGTCTCCCAAAATGAGTATTCTCAGATTATAGGTTCAGTGTCTTACTTAATGAACTCAACAAGACCAGACATAGCCTTGGCAGTAGGAAAATTAAGTCAATATACTCATAACCCTGGGAAGGAGCATTGGAAAGCTCTAACAAGGTTATTAAGGTATTTAAAGGGAACAATAAACTATGGCTTACACTATAATGGAAATCCTTCAGTTCTAGAAGGATATTGTGATGCTAATTGGATATCTGATACAAAAAAATCCCTAGCCACAAGTGGTTACATATTTACTCTTGGTGGATGAGCGATTTCATGGAAATTTATTAAACAAACCTGTGGTACAGGTTCCACTATAGAGGCAGAATTTATAGCCTTAGAGAAGGGTGGAGCAGAAGCCGAATGGCTCAAAATTTGGTGGTAGAAATTCCGTTATAGCCTAAACCTATGCCCCCAATATCACTACATTGTGATAGTCAAGCAGCCATTGCTAAAGCAAAAAGTAAGATATATAACGGAAAAAGAAGACATATACGTCTAAGACACAACCTTGTGAGGCAATATATAACTGAAGGAATGATAGCTATCGACTTTGTAAAATCAGAAAAGAATCTGGTCGATATATTTACAAAGTCTCAAACCATCAAAGTCATAATTGATACATCTAAAGGAATGAGTTTAAAGCCTGTGTCATAAGTCATGTGATGGAAAGCAATCTATGTGATAGGAGATCCCTGGAATTAAGTTCAATAGGTAAGAATGAAGTCACGCAGATGACTTGTTTAGTACTATCAAAACTTGCTCATTCTGGTTAGATGGTAAGGTAATACTCACCACAATGAACAGAGGATGAATCTTAAGGATTATTAGTTAAACCAACTATCCCAAAGGAATGTGGGGGTGTGTTAACTGTGGTGCACACTATGAGCTGACCTTATTGAATGTAGGAAGTGGGGCCGCTTCAGATGAGAGTTTTAAGGGCAAACTCTCATAAACATTCATAAACCAGGATAGGGACAAGGTCGGTTTAAAATATGTCCACTTTTAAGGGATTTTTCGAGGGTCGAACTGTAAGAGGTGGCTGGTAAGTCAGTCGACTACACCAATGAGGAAAGGTTTAAGGAGCAAGCTTCACCTATACTCTGTAGCGTGGCCTATCAGACCTAGTGTAGATTCAAGTCGACAGACATCTGCAACAACGTCGCTTACAGTTCTCATAAGATCAATTTCTTATTTCTGTTTTTACTCTATCTGTTAAAACTTGTGGGGGAATTGTTAAAAAAATGTCAAAAGTCAAAAGAGATTTTTCCAAATAAAAGTTTAAAAATATTTATATTCAAAATTTGCCTTTTTATTTTAGCTCCAAAATTTGTTTTTCGTTTTGGGCGGAAATTTTGATTTTTCGATTTTGAGTTGGCCTTTCCAATGTAGAATTTTTTAGTCCCCCATTGCTTAAGGATTGTGGAGGAGAGGTCTTTATTTGTAGGGAGTGTCGTCTATCTTTTGAGCCCCAAAAAGGAAGCAATGCTCGGTTGACTCACACATGCGCGTGCGGGCGTCGGACCGTGACCGCGATCGTGATGCGGGCATGGGAGTGGGCTACGGGCTACAGGCTACGGGTATGGGTATGGGCTTTTGTTGGATTCGGACACACCCCTACCCGGATACCCTTTTGGAAAGGGTTTATGTGTAGAGATACATCTCTACACATAAAAGGGTGTCATCTGGACCGTTGATCTCAGGATCTGAGATCTGGATCAATCTGGACGGTCCATCGAGGGTCACACCCCATCCAGTAGACACATCCAAGAGGTACTTGGGCCCTATAAATAGAGCCCGACCCCATGCTTCATATTTATTCGAAATCAATACGATTTCTCTCTCTTTCTCCCTCCCCAACTCTCTCTCTCTCTCTCTTCATATTCTGTTTAATTGGAGAGTCGAAACTCGTTGTTCTTCCAAAGGAGTTGATCCTAACCGTCGAGTCTGTTATACCTGTCAGTGTGTGCACGCTGGGTGGGTATCTTACATAAAGGGTTGTTTTATCTTCGAGGTAGATTTGCAAGAGACCTACTGCACCAATAGAGGACAAATACTGTCTTAAGGAAAGTGTACCAACATGACTCAACCCTCCTTCATAACTTCGAGTTACTGCTTATAAGGTACGCATGGTTATGTTTATTTATGTTTCAGATTTAACTATATATATATATATATATATATATATATATATATATATATATATATATATATATATATATATATATATATATATATATATATATATATATATATATTGTTGATACATGTGTGACTATTGTTTACTACATAATTATTCGGTTACATATTATTCTAGTCCTTACAATATATAACTGTTGCTCTATTATAACATCATTCAAGACAACAAAAATATTGTTTCAGAGGTAGTCCATGTAACTTTTGTCAAGAGAGGATAGTTTTGTGTGGTAAATCAATTGTCAAGAAAATGTCTAAGCAAATTTAACTAAGATTAAACTAAAGCATTTAAAAATTTTTAGGCCTAGTTAAAATGGCTCTTTAAAGACAAACACACGTATACAATTTTCTTGATGAGCATCTATTTTTTGTCAAATGTAATTGAATTTTTATGGATACATAGATCTATGGTCTCTTATTTAAACTTTAAATATCAAGTTTCAATCATTTGTCACTGATATAATAAGAATTGAAAAGAACAAGTACTACCAAAAGGGTGCACTAAGATCTATAAGGGGACGCATGGGTATAGACAAGAGTATACCATTACAATGGAGGGCGTAATTGATTAAGTATTAATTGCTTTTTTGTTGTTTAATACAAATGGCAAAATACTTTATACTTTTGGTGTCTCATTCTAAATGCGCAACGAATGCATATCCTCTTTTTTTTTTCTTTTTTTTTCCTTCAATAAGAACAAAAAAGTTGAACCCTCAGTTAGTAGGGAGTCGGCGCAAGCAGCAAGTAGACTAGCCCGCCCCTAGCAGCAGGCAACCGCCTGAATCCACAAGTAAACCCCCCCTCGGCCTTGCATTGTTAGGTCACCTCCTTTCTGGCAGTTGCCGGGAAAAAAAGGGGGGTCGATAGGTGGAAGATGATATAAGCTCGAGTGGTGTTATTCGGTGAGTCAAAAATACCGAAATCTGGTTCAATTGAAGCCTACAATGATTTCCCCTTCCCCTCGGTAGTTTGGTAGATAGTTGCCATCCCACAACCTCCTATGGACTTTGAGTGGTGGGATTTCGGGGTAGAAGGTTCAATGAGAGGAAGAGGAAGGGTTAAAAGCTCTAATGGGCTTAAGCAATGTTGAACCCTATTGGGCTTGTTTCTTTTTTATAAGGCGTTGGGTTTTATTGTAGCCCACATGACCCAGTTTAATTTACTGGACCAGATTGGGCTTGT
Organism: Protea cynaroides; assembly: GCA_028583415.1. NCBI lineage: Eukaryota > Viridiplantae > Streptophyta > Magnoliopsida > Proteales > Proteaceae > Protea > Protea cynaroides. The sequence continues at coordinate 36,938,162 of CM053266.1, read as the reverse complement.
TTATGAAAAGCCTGAATGGTGAGGATGAAGTTTAATTAATTACTATTTTAATGTATATATATGGATTTTGGAGTTTGGCATGGGTGTGGAATTTGAAAGGAAAAACATCATCTCTTGTTATCCAGTCCATCAATCATCTATCATCAGATACACGTCGACCATCTCAATCCGCTTAACGGATGACTAGCATAGCTAGGCAACAGAGAAGATCCAGGTCGAATTTGGAATGGGATGTCAGCAAGTCCAGAGATTTCTCTCTAGTTTTATTGAGGTGGGGAGAAGATTTGCAATCGATCAAAGTGTTAGTGATGAGGATTAATTATTTGAGTATTACACACGTAAAGTGATTTAGAATCTTGTAAATAAGAATGAGCTAAATAAAGATGGAGTAAGCTAGGGACTTTTTTTGGGTCGGACGTACAAATAATTAATTAGTAAAGCCGTGAATTTGAGCTTTATTCTGTTTGGTGTGAGATTCTTAGTTGACTTCTTTCTTTCTTTCTGTCATTCATTTGTAAACCTATATGCTTTATGGGCATTAATTAAGGCTTTAATTTAAATAAGTTTCTTCAGGCCAATATATATATATATATATATATCTAACACTAATTAATGTGGAATTATTGCTAACACTCTTTCTGATCAGGTGTTGTTCTTCTTCTAATTTAAATGGTAGGGAGTACAAGTGATCTCATATATATATATATATATATATATATAATTCCTCTTTTAAGAGATTGTAAGAAACGAAACTATGATATCATGTTAAGTTTAAAATAATTATAAATACAAGATTCTCAATTTAAATACATAGTTTACCATGATATCAATGTTGTAGATTTAAGCAATATAAAATTATTTTCAACATCTTGTTTCTTGATCTCCTCATCGTCTGCATGCTACCTTCTCTCATTAATCATTAATCGCTGTCATACATACGTAACCCTTCTCTTTTTCCTTTTTTAAGTTTTCAAGTCTACATGTACACAGGAAGATTCTGAACCTAGTCCAAATCACCACCCTCAAAGTTGGTTCCTTCATGAAGAAGCTATGTGCTCGTGCTGTCCATGCATTATACATCCATGTGGTGCGGATACAGTGGCAATGCTACTTTCGGTTTCTATCTTTTTTCTTTCTTTCTTTTTATTATTTATTATTAACCATACATACATATGTATGTACATATGCGTACGTACAGTTGTATAATTCCTAACTTCATATAACAGGGATGACTGTATCTTTTTATTTTTATACTTTAAAAAACTTGGTACGAGCTAGCAGAGATGCGGAAGCCATGGCTGGAAGTTCAATTTCTATCTTCACGTACGTAGCCCTACTATATATTATAAATAATTAATATGGGCGCCCCGCAGCAGCCCACTGAGGATGACAATTGACAACCAGATTATATTCCTCATTTTCTAGCTGTTTGCATGCCTTTGCACCAGTTTTACATATATACATGTCTATAAGAATGGGATGGTTCACAATGGAATCATCCTCTCACAAGTGTTGAGGTGGTTCATCTTAATTGATACCAACATCAATCAGTCAAATTCAGAGCGGATGACTTCAATTATATGGATTGCTTTAACCATGCATCGATCCCAGGCCCCACTTAATTTGCTTTTGGATCATGCCTAGCTCATCAAAGAACAGACCCGCCAATTAATATATATGGCCCCGCCAATTAATATATATGGCCATGCCATGCATCCTGATCATGATCATTCATTCCTTGTTAATTAAAAGATTAGCTAGGGAGGGGATGGCAGAGCAAAATTACAGTTGATATATATATATATATACACACACGAAGGTATATATATGTTAGGGATGAGAGAGAAAATGTTAAAAAACCATGCACATATATATATATATATGTCAGGGATGAGAGAGAAAATGTTAAAAAACCATGCACACAATTAAGATCTCATCCATCGGATTAAAACAGATAGCTAGGGACCCTATTTACATGGGAAACATTACCAATATGGATCCAAACTGTGAGTACCCACTTCTAAAGAGTTTCCAAACTAGTGTTTCTTTTCAGCATGCATGGCTCCATTGCCTTGCCTCTCAACATTTTGAGTCTATTCTAACTATGACCCATGCTTTTATATATCTTTTTGGACCAAGCTATACACGTATATATGCAAAATCGTATTAATTATTTCTTATTGCTATGGTGAGATCCACCTGCCTATGCAATCATGGTTTTAGTTCACGGTATCTTGGAAAGATATTGATCCCTTTGAAAATCGATATGGAATCAATATTGGATTCATATGAAACTAATGACAGAATAACACATGCATGATCGATACTAAATTAAAAAAAAATGTATTACAAAAAATAAAAATACTAGATATGCATGGACCACTACCAATTTCGATTGATCAATTCAATCTCAATACCTAAAATCATGCATGCACATCTGTATGTTAATACCTCTTTCTCCCTCTGGAAAAGTCCTCAGTCATTGTATATATACTACTCTAGCTAGCTGGAAGACAAGTTTAGAAACAAAAATTTTAAAGTTAGAAGGCAAAGGTAGCTAGGTAGGGGTGGGGGCCATGAACATGAAGGAATATTTACATCCTCACTTTTCCATATATATCCCCTTTTGGTTGCATGGTCATTATTCAAAGCTGCGCTTCATTAAAAGAACTTAAAAGCCTATCATCGAGCACTAAATAAAGTTAAAGAAAAACGACATCCGTATTTCATATACTTTGGTGTGACCAGACCAAGTAAGCAAAAAACTGACAAAACTTAAATTTTAGGGAAAGTTCTCCCTACAGTAGTAAAACCTTGGTGCATGTCACCAGGTCCAATTTACCACATCTGATAAGGTGGGGCCCTAAATATTAGTGACATAATGTAGGTCCCATGTTTCTAACTATTATGTGGTGGGGTGAATTCTAACTTGATTTTGCCAAGTGTCAGAATAAAGAGAAGACAAGTTGTAAGAAAACACAATATATAAGCTAGCCTTCAGACAATACCATTGCAAACAGAATCAATGAAAAATAGAAATTCCACGAACAGCTTAACAAGTAGTTGAAAAAACATCTAAGCTGATGGTTTCGATCGAGAAATAAAAGAAGAAAAATGCAGAAAAACCTTCGGAATATTACAGATCTGAGTATCTTCCTCTGTGCAAAACCCTCTCTCTCTCTCTAGGTCGTGACCTTCAAGCAAATATAAAGAGTTTTGGTCGAATAGGAAGACACAACGGAAATATATCTCCTTAATTTGCTATTTATCCCTTACACAGTGAAAACGGAAAATTTTCTCTTGCTTTTCATTAAAACCTGGGGTTGTTTGGGACTTTCATTAGAACTCAGGTTCTACATAAGTTCTTGAATAGCTAGGGGAGAAGAAATAAACCAGACTTGAAGCTAGATACAAGAAGGTTCAAATATGAATATCCAATTGAAGAAGACAAAAAAAAAAAGAAGAAGGAAATAATTGATGATCATGATCATCAATAGGCAAGGCAAGCGAAAGAGAGACAAAAAAAAAAAAAAAAAAACAATTCATTCTGATCTCTCTAGAGGCATATTGGACACTGCTTCTTTAATTACAACAACAATAATATCAAGCCTAGTGGATTGTTTATGGGTTAGTTACTTGAAGCTAGATTGAAGGTTCAAGCCCCCTAAGAAGCAAGAAGGGAATTTAGTTGATTTTCTTTCCTTATGCGTTTTTGGTGGGCCCCACATGCCTAATGTGGTAGTCACATGGCATCTTGTGATGCATGTATAGGATGTGTAGAGTAAGTGAAATGCCTAGTAAGCAAAGGAGTATAGGTGGCAACCAACTAATGGCTACTATACTTGCAAGGAATTCAATTGGGTAGCTTATATTGTTAATAGGAGATCAAGTGAAGGGTATTCTGGTCAATGAATATTTTAATGGAACCATCAAGTTAAGGGTATAATTCCCATGCGAATGCATGCATGAAAGACTTAGAAGGGCATTATGGACTTAACACACTTTATGAGTACCTTTGGGGTTGAAAACCATGCAAGGCTTTTAGGAAGCTCATTTGAGGGCATTTCAGACCTTTCATACTCCAGGGTTAAATTCCACCAAAAAATATAAGATGCATCATGCAAGACAGCTTTTTTTTTTTTTTTTTTTTTTTTTTTTTTTAGGTAGAACTTCAAGGAGAATTGAACTCAATGTGTCTTTCATTTTGAGATCAATGCCTCTTTCATTTTGAGATGTTAGTCTTTTGCCAACTGAACTATCCTTTGAAAGTAATGCAAGACATTGTTAAGACAGTGTAGTGTTGAATTCGTTGGGAGAAGGAAGGAGTGAACTCTCTCCCTTGTGTTTGAAACCTAGAAATTAGAAGCGATTTAAAAAATAAAAAAAAAACAATTACAGAATTCGTTGGTGAAGAGAGGGAGAGTAAGTACTTCTAGTTGTACATTGAACTGAAATTCAAGAGAAAGAAGAAGGGGATAAACTGTAGAAACTTTTCTGCTGAGAATGCTATTGATTAATTTCTGTAATGACATAACTGATATTTGAACAAGGAAGATGTTGATTTCTACTGAGTAAGGAAAAGCTTGAAGGTTGCAGAACCTTAATTAGTGGAGAATTCGAAATTTTGGAAGTGTTCGTTGTAGGAATTGATGTGCTTGCTGCTGTACAAGAGCTCACATGTGCTTTGGCCACCAGCTTTGTATTGTCTAAGTCAAGATGCTTTATGAGTCTTCCGCTGCCAAAATATGCATGTGATGATCCTCGTTACTGATTATTTGATTACCTGCAGTTTCATTACGTTGGATTTTGGGATATGTTTGAGAGGTTTTAATTGTCTCTTGTGTCGCCACATCATGACCCGATCGAGTAGGGTACTTGCATTTGAGATATGCATGAGAGAATACATTCAAGAGGAAGGGGCCGGGGGATTTCGTGCGGGAAGAGGGTTAGGGTTGTGAGAGATTGACAGAGAGAAGAGAAGAGATTTCGTGTGGAATTAAAGGAGGATCAGGGTTTGGACAAATTCAAGAGGAGAATGAAATTAAAACTCTCTAGGGTTTAGTGGGTTTAGGAGGGGAACATCAATTTTCTGTCGGTTTCCCTCTGCAGTTACAATCAACCTTGTTATTACGATTTTAAAAATTTGCATGATCAATATATATATATATATATTGGATAAATAGATATTTTATTAAAATCCAAAAAAAAGAACACAACTAAGAAGACCATCATCAGATGAAATCCAAAACAAATTAAATAAACGAATCAGAGACTAACAAAAAGTCGAACTTACAAGACCACCCCTAATTATAAAGATTGCCCCAAAGAAACCTAATAAAACAACCAAAGAAATGGAGTTACTAAGCTGCAGTTTTGTGTTTGCAGCTACCAAGTAAGTTGGTATTAAGCATCCCATATTATATTAGTGCGGATAAAGAAATGGCAGTTATACAACAATTATAAGTAAGTAGCTAGCTAGGGTTTAATTAATTCTAATTAAGAAAACCATGCATAGTTAAGTATATATCCGTAGCTAAAAAGGTGGTTTTAATTTGTTATATATAGTGGTCGTGTTGTGTTTCTGATACCCACGTGGATATCTGACGTGGCCTTGAGAAAGAAGGCCGGAATCCCCGACCGTAAGCATCTATTGACGTCGACTCCTCTCTGCAGCCGCCACATCTGACGATTTTAATTTGCTGGTGGCGAACCTCCCATGACCCCCCACAGCCCCCACACCACCAGCTTTCCCTCTTCTTCTCATTACTCTCCCCCTTCACCACCGCTCTCTCTCTCTCTACATCTCTATGAGGGGGTTCATCATCATTATTAACATCATATATGTATTATATGTTTCTTTCCCAACCATAAGATGATGCTCAACTCAACAAACCTATCCATTTTCTTAATTAATCTAAATAAATATTGCCATTCATCCCTTCTCTTATTCTCCTAATTCCTTTCTCTAGCTAGTTTCTTTTATAGGATATTCTTACTGATACCGATCTGGTGTCATCGATGCAAAACTCCTTCACCCCTCTCGATTCAATTACTAAACATACCCCATGTACCTTGTGGTATGTATCATGATGCCTCAATATTGAACCTCTGTACAAAAGAGAATCAATGTCCAGAGGGTCATGACACCTGCCGGTGTTAATTAGAAAGACTACTCTTTCAGTCTACCTTTATTTGACTATGAAATGTTTTCATATATGTGAAGCAAAAACATGTAACACAGACATTTATATTCGGAATATTCTTAGACACCCATTCGGAGTTAATCGACACTTGGTATCTGTCGGATTACGCAAAACCCCAACCTTTTTCCCTCAGGTATCATATATACCTATATATTGTGGTTTTGTGATAAATGCAATAATGTACACATGAAAAAGAATCGGCATATCAATGGTTCATTGGACAACGATGGGCGGTGTCATATAGACAGACTCTTAATTTATATACATTTACATGCAATAAAAATATATAATGATTTTTTTTTTATTTTTTTTTTTTATTTTTTTTGGTAAGGAATTTGTTTTTGGTGAAGGGCAATTTTGTAATAATAAGAAATAGCACAGCAAGGTTACAAACACAAAAACGGGGTCGGAAACTGACCGGAGAAAAGGTGAATTCGATCGTGACCCTTCACCACCACCAAGGGCGTACCTTTTTTTTTCTTTTGGTTTCTTAATTGAAATGTATGCCACTGTTATTTGTTTTATTCATTCATTCATTATAAAATAAAATTAATTCTTCAAGTTTTAGGGTTTCCCTTTCATGGTGGTATCCGTGTCTGTCTCTCTCCGCACTTTCCATGCATGAGAATGAGAGAGGAGCCATTCAGCCACTAGCCTCTTTTCGGAGCACAGCTCCATAAGCATCACAAAGAAGCTTACAAGTTAAGAAACGTTTAAAACCCTAAAAAATAATGAAATAAAAAGAGAGAAAGGGGGAGAACAAGAATAAATTTAACATTAAATTAAAGCCCCCTCCTTTATCTTTCCTTCTCCCCCATCTTTCTCACTCTCTCTCTCTCTCTCTCTCTCTCTCTCTCTCTGCAACTCTCTTGTTGATGCGATTCTCCACCATAACTCCAGAAACCCTATCAACCTTTAGAAAAGAGAAAGGAAGATAAAAAAAATCATGGTATTTTCTTCGGTTCCGGTCTACCTAGATCCACCCAACTGGCAGCAGGTAACATTTCTTCCATTTCTTTCCTTCCATAGCTTCTTCACCCAAAAAGCATAATTCTAAGATAAAAATTCCTATATATCCTTGTGTTTTTTTTCTTTCTTTCTATCTCCCTTGCTGAATATACTACCAGATATTTGATTTCTCACTTTTCTGTATTTTTTTTTTTTTTGGGCAGAACCCAAATCATCAACCTGGAAGCAGTAATAGTCATGAGAACCCTCACCTTCCCCAGCCTCCGGCTTGTGGGGGGTTCAATCAGGGCCGGTTCAATGGTTGATCGAGCTAGGCTGGCCAAATTGCCACAGCCTGAAGCAGCACTCAAGTGTCCAAGATGTGAATCAACCAATACGAAGTTTTGTTACTTCAATAATTACAGCCTCACACAGCCCCGACACTTCTGCAAGACTTGTCGAAGATACTGGACTAGAGGAGGTGCTCTCAGGAATGTTCCGGTGGGTGGAGGCTACAGAAGGAACAAGAGAAGCAAAGGCAGTAGATCAAAATCTCCGATCAGCTCTGGTACCACAACGGCACTCCCCTCCAATAGCTGCACCAGTGATATAATAGGTCATATTGCCCCACCAGTACCACCTCCACAATTACCATTCATGGCCTCTTTACATCTCTCCGACTATGGTACAGCAGACATTGGCCTAAATTTTGGTGGAATTCAGCCACCAGTGGCTGCAACTAGTGATGGTGGAAGTGGGGACATGGAGTTTCAGATAGTAAACAATTCAGGTGGTGGCGCTGCCATTTTATCTGCCGCATGTACTGATCAGCAGTGGCGACTACAGCAAGTGCAGCAATTCCCTTTCTTAACTGGGCTGTACCCATTTGAAGGTGAAGGTGGTGGTGGTGATGGCGGTGAGCCACCAGTCTATGGTGGGGAAGGAGCAAAGCAGCCGTCGGGGTCCAGCGGTGATGTCACACAGCAGCAGGCTTCCGTAAAAATGGAAGAAAATCAAGGGTTGTATTTATCAAGGCAGTTCTTGGGTATCCCAGGAAATGATCAGTACTGGGGTGGCAATCCCTGGACAGATTTTACTGGTTTCAACTCTTCTTCCACCACCCATCTCTTATAAGTTCCAAAAGCTTTGCCATCTCTTTAAATTAATTAATTAATTAGTCATTGCCGTTTTTAGACTATCAATTTCATCCAAGCTTCTTTAACTTGACACTTCCGAGTGTAAAGATGGTGAAATTGTAGCCAATGGATCATCTCTTCAAGTCGTTCCTGATCTGCTGAAGAAACTAGAAATTAATGGTAGGTTTCTTGTTTTTCACTTAATTTTCTTTTTCATTCTAGCTACTGGCATGTTCACAGAAGTGGGTGTATGAGTTGAGTTGGTGTTTGCTGATGCTATCTGACATGAATTAGGGTAGATTAGGTGTTAGGATAGATCAAAAGCACTGTAATTGAGTGATTTCATTTGTACTTGTCTTTGAATAGATTCATCTTATGTCTCAGCTTTCTATTATATCCAGCTGCTGGTTGAAGTGCGACAATGTCATACAAATTGCAAGCATAGAGATATTGTTTATTGCCTTTGCTAGACAAACTAGGAGAGAGAGAGAGAGAGAGAGAGAGAGAGAGAGAGAGAGCTACTTTCCCTTTGTTTTCCCCAGACAGTTGATTTTCTTATGCATGCAAGTTTGTGCATATTTGTGTAAATATGTCTTGATTTGTTTGTGTGTGTGTGACAGAGTTTATGATTAAGCAATAATAACAGAAGAGATAATAGTGGTGGACGTACTTATTTGTTGGTTACTGAGGGGTAGGAGAGATGAAATTTGAAATTAAAAAACGCCACAATCCCACTCAAAACATGCAATCAGAGACAGCCACAAGACCCAAGAAGGATTCTCAAATTCCGTTAGAGAGTTACAGAGTCAAAAGGACCAAGAATCTCTCTACTGATCAATACTCTGACCTGAGACATGAGACTCGACTCCTTCCGCCCTAGCTGCTGTAACAATCCAATCTACTGTAGTCTTTCGTTTTTTATTTCAGTACTCATATATTTTTCCTTCTCTAGCTGTTACCATTTTTTTGAACCTGTATGTACTCTAAATCTCACACACACATATATATATATATATATATATATATATCAGGTAACTATTAATCTTATAAAAGATTATAATATTAGTTTCCAGTATTCCAATGCATTCTCTTTGGAATTATAGTCTCGAAGTAGGAAAGAAAGAAAGGAATCTGGGTTTTGAAATTTAGCTTTTGCAAGGACCAAGGCAGCTTAGTAAGAAGAAGGAATAAAGCAATCAAAATCATTTAACAAGAAGCGTCAGAAAGCAAAGCAGTCCCTCCCTTCTTTCCTCTCTCTTTCTTTCTTTTCTGAATATGTGTACGTATGTTAGTAACTGCACCAACAAAAACAGTCATGGAGTGGAGAGAGTTGGAGATCCTATCTGTTATCAGTTGATAGTACAGTTATAGGTGATCATTCTGAAATTGGAGTTACCAATTAATAGAGAAGAGACGAGAGAGAGAGAGAGAGAGAGCGAGAGCGAGAGAGAATAACAGAAAAGAAATTAGGGATGAAGACAAGGAAAAGGGAAAGAAATATGAAGATCTATATATATATATATATGTATATATATATATATATATAATTGTGAGGAAGGAGAAGGAAGGGAACAATGGCTCGGAAATCCAAGCAAAAGCTTAAATTATTTGTTCACGACATGTTGATGCATGATGCCCACATGGCATGGATAAGCGTGATTATGTTCTCTCTGTTTCCACGGCAGCTTTCGCTTTTGAGACGACGTCCTTGTTCACTTCCACTGTTTACCATTCATCAGTTTCAACTTTGAACATCCATCTCTCTCTCTCTCTCTCTCTCTCTCTCTCTCTCTCTCTGAACACAAACAAGCAAGCGGAGAGAGAGCGAGAGAGAGAGAGAGATCCATGCATGCAGTACTTCTGTCTAAGTCCTCATAATCTCTCAATGTGCGTGCTCAAAAGCTCAATCATACAATCATATATATATATATTTATGCGTTCCAGATCGATCCTCGGGATGAGATGTCAGATGAGACGATTTTTAATCACTAATTTGAGCCTGCCTACATTCTTCATTCTACTGATCACTTAAATAAGTACCTGCGCATCCTTGTGTTATTTGGCTTAATATATCAGACTTCCATCCCCAAAGCGTGCCCCAGATTGACACTAACTAAATGGGCTGATTTAGCTCCAAATTTAATAATTAATAATCCTAAGGAACCGCAAAGTTGGCAAGGAACTTCTGCTTCAAGAAGCCAAAGGTTTTGAGTCCTGTTTCTGTCTTAGAGTCACTCACACTAGTGGTAAGTGTTCTTTCTTTTCTATTTTGGGTGCAACTGAAATAGTTCTCATTCATCCTCAGAATGACTTGATCCATAATTACTTTTGGATCTAATTGAGGACCTCATGAAAACCACAATATACAAAGGATAGTTTTGATATCCGAGAGGATGGGTTGTTCAAATTAAGAGTGTTAAACAATGTGGTTTCGGTTTAACGATTTAATTTTGTTTTAATTTGGAACCAATGAGATAAAACCAAAATCGAACTATATATTAAACGGTTTCAAGAATGCTTTCCAAAACTAAGTGTGTCAATTAGTACCTAAACCAGTATCCTATTGTTTATACTAATACAAGTGTGCCATTTTTTATCCAGCACGGTAATGGTTCAAGTCTTAGTACCATAATTCTATTCCGTACGGTATGGTATGGTATTGTATTGGTATATTGTCGATATATAAAATTTCTATACCGATTTGTATACCGCATATAGACTAAAAATTAATATTTTTAAGATGAAAAGTGTTATATATATATATGAAGATGACAAGTGTTCAAGATGGCACTAAATCATAATCATATTGTGTACCAAATTACAACCATATTTCATACCAAATTAGAAACTAAAGCTCGTACCGAATCCGGAACCATTTACGTACCTTATAAAAACCGTATACCATACTTGCTAAAAATCGTACTGAGCCAGTATGGTAATGGTTGAAATTTTGGTGCCGTATTCTTATTCAGTACGGTAATGATAATATATTTTTTCTTGTACCATACTGGATTACTGATACCGTACCAATTGACACCCTTAATCAAAACCAATTATTAATCGATTTCAACTATGAGGTTGTTAAACAGTTTCGTGGGAGGAGAGAAAGAGAGAGAATTAAGAATAAAGGAGAGAAGGAGAGGAGGGAAGGAGAGAAAAGAGTAAACTAATTATAATTTATTTTTGCTGCCAAGAACTTTGAAGGTGGGCTTATGATATAGGAAAGCGTTAATTTTAATTTATTTCTTCGAATTGACCTTTAGCACTAAGAGATTAAATTAAAGTAGGATTTAATCGATTTCAACGGCTCTAAACTGTCGGTTTTAAATGATTTTATTCTTAAAACTAGAATCGAAACAGTTTTCTATTTTAAATTTAAATTAAACTATCTAATAATCGATTTTTTGATTTCAATTTAAACCATTCGATTCGATTTTGATAAACGGTTTCAGTTTAGTTTTAACACCGGCCCTAATCTAATAATTGTGAATGTGTGTCATCTACCTGGGTAACAATTAGAAGCAGCTTTTCTCCCAACTTTATGATTTCCCAGTCACAATCGAGAGTCTGGAATCGAGACTCCGCTAATTAAGATTGGTCCCATGCATGCATGCATGCATGCAAGGATGCTTTGGAAGATTCCCGGCCCCATAATGCATGCAGATGAGCATATCCAGCATATCCCCACCGAAATGGGGGCCTGACATCCATTTGCATGTCTCTCTTTATATAATTAATTTCTTTGTCTAGTCACTGGTGGGTCGGTCTTCTCTTCTCTGTTCCACTGCAATTTTACAGACAAACCTCTCTTTCCTCTTCCTCTTTATTGCTCGGCCGCAACCTAAGCTGTTACGACCTTACTTTCCTAGTGGCAATATTAATATTAATTACCTGCTACAAATTAGAAACGTCCAGAGACTTATATAGATAAGGCAGAATTTTTATTTTTTTTATTTTTTTTTATTTTTTATTTTGTTCCCCATTTCAAGGAAGATTTTTCATTTTTAAGGATTCTACAAATAATTTTAGAAACGAATATTTGAATCCAAATAAATACTTTGGAGTCTAAAGATAAATCCTTGCAAATATTTTATAGAACAAAGCTTAAAAAAAAAAAGATATATCCAATTTTCTAGGGTCTGCATCACTGTACTTAGTAGTGATATATATAGTGATGCTTGATGGTTGATGCTTCACTGCATATCACAAGGCAGTACATAATTAAATGGATCCATATATCATGATATAACACTTTCCTTGATTATGAAATTTGATTAGTGATGATCAGATGGGTACAAAATTCTCTATCTCATGGACCCTCACACATGTACATATGCATGTGGCCATGCACCTAGCCAAAAAATTAGCAAAAAAATTAGAATATAGTGAGAGGCTAGATGCAACCAATTATTCCCCTGGAATGTTACATACACTTGTGAATGTCTGATATTAATTAATGGGCACGAAAATAATGCCGAGAATAAATAAAGTAACATCATTTTTCTCATATTTGCTTGGCTGAATGTCTGATATTTGAGAGTACGTATTATGGGAATGACTTGACGTCTTTGATTGAATATTTGGGTGGGAAGCTGGAGGGGTGATCCATCAGTTGTTGTTCACTTTTGTTATTCATTGGTTGGTAGATTAATTTTTGTTTTTTTCCTCAACTCAACTCAACTCAACTCAACTCATTCATCCTCCATCCATTACATCACTCATAATAGAGCACTAAGAAGCTTCATTAGGATTACTTTAACGTCTTATTCATATATTAAATTTCCATGCTAAAAGCTATATATATATATATATATATATATATATATATATATATATATATATAGAGAGTACGTATTATGGGAATGACTTGACGTCTTTGATTGAATATTTGGGTGGGAAGCTGGAGGGGTGATCCATCAGTTGTTGTTCACTTTTGTTATTCATTGGTTGGTAGATTAATTTTTGTTTTTTCCTCAACTCAACTCAACTCAACTCAACTCATTCATCCTCCATCCATTACATCACTCATAATAGAGCACTAAGAAGCTTCATTAGGATTACTTTAACGTCTTATTCATATATTAAATTTCCATGCTAAAAGCTATATATATATATATATATATATATATATATATATATATATATATATATATAATATAAAGATATATACCAGAGTAGGAGAGAGATTTGACCATTATTCTTTCAAATTTCATATTGTGATGTTACAATATAAAACAGATGAACAGATGATTTGTTTAATCAAATTTAAAATATAAAACCATGCGAATCAGAGAGAGAGAGAGAGAGAGACAGAGAGAGAATACATGTTGGTCTATGCTGTAAAAAGGGTAAGGTCAAAAGAAAATCAATCATGTCGAGAAGAGATCGAAGACCAAAACCATCACAATCACATCATCAGTACGTATCAGTACCTGAGTTCTTACTTGGCTTCTTGGGAGCTTTGCTATGGTATATTTGGTATGATGCCAGAATGCTGCTGTTCATGGCAGACCAAGCCATTGGTTGACCTTAATTGAAGTCTTCAGAAATATTTGGCTTGAAGTTGATTCCAGGCCTATGCTTAATTTCAAGGGAAATATTCTGAGCATTCATTCTAAAAGCGGCTGTGTTCGTCTATTTCAGGTATTGTAGAAGAAATAATGCTTATAAGATACGAAACTGTGACAATAATCCATGGATACTGACAGATGAACCATGTATATACATGGAATGAAAAAAATTGCTGTTGTTGTTGCATGGATAATTCCACCTCGACTGCAAATGTGAGATGTACACAAATTACAGACCTCCTTTAAGCTTTCTGCAGGTGCAATGGCTTATTATTTTATTTTTATTTTTTTTCTTTGGGAGGTTGGGAGTGGTGTTGTATTGCAATGGGTTTCGCATGATTAATTTTTTCATCCACAAGTTTTCATTACCATGCAACGTAGGAACTACAACAAGCCCAATGATCTTGTAATCTTTTGTTGATTTTGCAACTTTCAGTCTTTCACCAAACTTGAAATCAAAACCCCAAAAAAAAGGCAAAAAGAAAAAAGAAAAAAAAAAAGGGTGGGGGTGGCTGGTGCATCTGAAGTTTTAAGCAGCAATAAATTAGCCCTCAAAGAGACATTTCCTGCATTCAACATCTTTCGCAATCACCACTTTGTTCAAGCAACAATTTTGAAGCCGGAACTTGGCAAAATACTGGATTCCTGGTGGATTAAGTCTTCTTCCCTTAACCAAAAAACAAGAAGTTTGCTGTAGTACATTTTACATCAATAAGTTAACCATTTGTGCCCATTAAATTCATCAATAGGTTAATCATTTCTGCCCATTGAATTTCCGACTTCTGCCTCAGAAAGTGTCACATGCCAATTAGCATTCCTGCCTTTCTCTTCTTTGGATGGCCGTTAAATTTTCATCTCTCGAACGTGTAATTCCCAATTCCATGACCACACACCAAAGAAAAAAGACGAATAATCCGATGGCTGGACAGGTGATCTTCCACCTTTCCCTCCAGACAAAACAACGGCTTCTGTGGTTTCTCATGACAAAGAAATCAAGCCAAAATGAAGACTAGAAACTACATATTCATCTATCAACACCACTTGCTGTAGGTTGCACCTGTGTCAGATGTTCTGAGCCTGAGCTTCGGCCTCGGCTTGCGCCTGAGCCTGCTTCTGCTGCTCAACGAATCTGCTCATACGCTCAAGCAACTGTGCAGCTTTTCGCTTGCCTCTGTCCGTTCCATTCTGTGCCAAGTCCAATAACGGACCCATCACACCAAGCTCCTGAACCTCAGCAAGATAATGTTGGTCCCCTGAGCACAAGTGCACTAGCACTGCAACTGCATTCTCCCTGTTCCTCGGGGACCCACTCCCTATCACATCAACCAAGACAGGCACAGCCTCTGCGGATCCTATTGCTGCCTTCCCCTCGGGGTGGCTTGCCAGTATAGCTAATATGGTCAATGCTTCATCTACCATTCCACCCCCAGGTTCAGTCAGTAGTCTCATCAATGTAGGCACTAGTCCTGCCCGCACTGCCCTTCCCTTGTTCCCTTGGTATATGCACAGGTTGAAGAGGGCTGTTGCTGCATCCTTCTTTCCACGTTGGCTACCTTCACCAAGCAGTGTCACAAGTGCTGGTATTGCCCCTGATGCACCAATTGTCACCTTGTTCTCATCCACCACAGAAAGGCTAAATAGTGTGGCTGCTGCATTTTCCCGTGCCTCCATGCTCCCTTTCCGGAGCACATGTACAATACCAGGGACAGCCCCCGAAGATACGATGCTCCTTTTGTTATCCTCACAAATGGAAAGATTCAAAAGGGCAGTGACAGCATGCTCCTGAGTGCCTGGGTCAGAAGTGGAGAGGAGGCCAACGAGGAGGGGAATGGCACCAGCCTCAGCAATGCACACACGGTTGTCGGCATTGCGCTTGGCAAGAAGGCGCAACTCACCTGCAGCTACTCGCTGATCCTCAAGGTTGCCAGAAGTCAGTTTGCGAAGGAGAATATCAATATTGGCACGTTCAGCAGGTGAGCAGGCAGAGGTGTTCTTATTGGGGCGCAAATTGCCAGGTCGTTTGGGTGGTTCTATCCCATTGGCCTCGCACCACTGAGCAATGAGGCTCCGCAAGACGTAGTTGGGCGTCAAAGCAGTACTGGAAAGGTTCTGTTGTGTCTTCGGACAGGTGAGATGCCCTGCTTCAAGCCATTTCTCAATGCATGATCGCTCATAGGTCTACAATAAAGAAAGGTGGGAAGGTTCAGTAATGAAGTTGGGGCGTGATGAAAGCAAGTAGCCAGCCCACCCCTGCGCTCTTCACAGACAGACATAGGGGGTTTAAACCAACATTCAATAGTGCCACACAGAAATTCGCAAGGTTAGAAAGCCTATTTCATTAGATAATGGTTACAATCCTTTCAGGAGACATATTTCTGGACTGCACTTCTGTACCTTGACCATCCAAATCAGTAAACTAAACATGTCATAGGGGTCTCATCTATTAATGTCACCTTTTGTACAGGAGATGACACAGATTCAAGTCTGAAGGTCACCATTTTGTTCCAAAAAATGCTGAAGTTCAGGACCAACTCCAGTCCAAACCATCCAGGAACCCTGCAAAAGCAAGGGTTGTACCAGGTTACAGCCCTATTCTTCCAGCACAGGAAAACTGTGTGGCAATCAAATGGGACCCTGGTCAACAATTCCCCTAGATTTATTTATTTTTGTACAGATAATTTCCAAAGAAGTTTTTTGGGCACATTTTCAATTATTTCTAGCAGAAGGAAAGAGGGGTGATAAGAACATATAATTAAAAAAACCACGGTATGAAAATAATGGCCGATCCGAATCATGATTAAAGAAAAGTAAATGTATTGATATTGGCACACATACCTGTCCTGTGGATACAATAACTGGATCTTTCATCAACTCCAGGGATATCGGACAGCGGAAATCATCGGGTATGACCAAAGATTTAAGATTCACATCAGCCGATGGATGTGTATTGCCACTTGATGGAGACTTTTCACTTTCAGGAACTCCTGTGTCAGGGTTTTCAGTCAACATAAAATCCTTAACCTTCTTTAGTAGCATTGACATCTTTTCTATGCTCTCCCCAGGATCTCCAGCATTCAAAAGAACCATCTCATGTAAAGCCAGAGACTCTTGTTTGATGTCATTAACGCCCAGCAACTGTAACTTTTCAGCCAATCTCCTAAGCACAGCCGGGTCAATGTCTGGATCGCTGCTCTTATTGTAAACATTTAACAAATCTTCATAAAGCTCAACATCAGGTGCATCAACCCGTCCTTTGGCTCTTCTAAACTGAGCTAGTACTAGCTCAACCTGGGGGCAACAACATTAAGAAAAGAAAATGGAGAATAAAAAACTCCCTCAGGACCTCATATTCCTAATGCCTAAGGTTAAGATACAAAACATTCCCCGGCACTCCACTCTCAAGTTCTTATTGAAAGAAAAATGCCGAGGACCTCATTTAAAACTTATTGATGCTCAAGTATAAAAAGAACTTCCTGCAATCTTGAAAGATCCTACCAATGTCTCTTTTAACACTTATTAATGCTCAAATATAACAAGAACTTCCTGCAATCTTGAAAGATCCTACCAATGTCCAATATTTCAAAAGAAAGCATCAGCTGGTGGATGACTAACTGCTGTTGCATTCATCTAAGGATACCAAAGATTTCGAGATCTCATTTCAAATTCTTGTAACTATCACTCCAATTGAATGTTTATAGAGAGAGAGAAGAAAAACTTCCAACTGGTGTGCTTAAATATAAGAAACTCTTGTCCTGTGGCCATCTGTATCACTAGTGAAGTATACCAAAGTCTCAGGGATGGATCGGTACCTGCTCCCTAACTTCGTCTGATATCTCAACTTTGTCGAAGGAAATTCCACTCAGAGTTTGCTCCAGCCAAGTTGTCACTTCCTCGAATTGGCTCATGATTTGCTCCCTTTCCAGGACCTGCAAGCAGAGGAAAGAAAAAGGGTCAAAAAATTGGATTTTTTTTTTTGAGGGGGGGGCGCCAACCATAATAAACGACCATATAAAATAAAGATACTAGCTCAGCACCCTAAGGGGCTTATATGTAGGCAGCATATTCATGTGCTCATACCTGCATTTTTTTTTTACCCCAAAAAAAAAAAAAAAAAAAAAAAAAAAAAAAAAAGAGAAAAAGGAGAAATTTAAATTTCAATTGACCACAGCTGGAGTCCTCTACCTAATGCAGAAAGGAGAGATGGATCTGTGCTAGTGATCGGTTTCAGGTCAATGGAATAGAAGAACTCGATCTACTAGGAAACAGTGAGGAGAGACAAGGGGCTGGTCTGGGACTGTGAACACTAACCATGAATAGTAACTGGAGAAAGAGGAGAGAAGAACTCAATTTACTAGGAAAGAATGAAGGGAGATACGGGACTGTTCCAGGACTGTGAACGGTAACCATGAATAGTAATTGGAGAAAGAGGAGAGAACAGAGGATAGGGGGAAAGATAAGAGAGACAAATACCAATCTCAATCTCAAAACAAACTAAATCTTAATCATTCCATTATAAAAATGTGGGCTAGGCACAGCATCTTAGATGCATTTACAAAACAGAAAAAATCCACAAAATAGAAGTCTAACTAGCCTAAGCTTCCAACTTGACTCAAACACAAATAAATAAAGAAAAGAGGACCTTCTCCCAGCTGCAGGCTGTTATTAGGTGTCCTAAACTGCCTTAGCAACTTAGAATAATATCCCATGAAGGCTGGATTATTTAATTTTACCCAGACTATGTAAACAACTAGGACAGCAATAAAACAAAAGAGAACAACAACAACAACAACAACAACAACAACAACAAAGCCTCATCCCAACTAAATGGGATCGGCTACATGGATTCTTGACCGCCAATCAGCTCTGTTTGATGTCATATTTGAAGCAAGACCTAAGCTATACAAATCTTTCTTCACCACCTCCCCTCGAGTCATCTTAGGTTTACCCCTAGCTCTTTTAACTCCTTCAACCTGAATCACAGAACTCCTGTGAACGGGAACATCTAACGGCCTCAGTTGAACATGGTTATACCATCTCAAACGACTTTCTCATAGTTTATCATGTATCGAACTACTCCCAAATCAGTTTTAATACGAACATTCATTACCTTATCCTTCTTAGTTTTGCCACATATCCATCTTAACATCCTCATCTCAGCTATACTAAGTTTATCAATATGATGCTTCTTAACTGCCTAACATTCTGCACCATACATCATAGCCGGTCGAATAATTGTCCTATAGAATTTTCCTTTAAGTTTTAAAGGAGTACGCCGATCACACAACACTCCAGACGCACTTCTCCACTTTATCCATCCTATTTTAATCCTCTGTGAAACATCATCGTCTATATCACCTTCTTTGTTTATGATTGAACCTAAATACCTAAAATGATCATTCCTAAACTCCTAAAATCTAGCTATCACTTGGATAAACTTTATCTACTTCCTAACAAATAACTAGTGGGGCCCCTACTAAACTTATTTCGGGTACATCTTTAGACCCCATTTTTGGGCCTCATAATTGAGCCCATTACAAATAAATAAAAAATTCACCCACAGCTGAGTACTATCAAAACAGGTTGTAATGTCAACACCATAATTGCATCACAACCTATCCTCCACCCCATGAATAGCAGCCACATGTCTCAACAAGACATCTTTATGCATTCTTATTCTGCCATAGTTGTCAAGGCGACAAGGCGATCCAAGGCGTTTGAGGCCATCTGGGCGCCTAGGCGTCGCCTAGGTGAACAAGGCGTTCCCAATGTATTTTTTTTATTTTTAAAATATTAATGCTATATTAATATTTATATATATATATATATATATATATATATATATATATATATATATATATATATATATATATATATATGCAGCATTCTACATAAATAAACATTTAAGACATAGCTTAATTAATATAAGAAAACCAACAAAAAAACAAATAATTGAGTTAAGTAGGCAACGTATTTATGATTAACATTTGCTTATTTTTAACAAATTTTACCGGAGCGTAACTCCTTTAATATACTTCAGACTCAAACAATCTCAAATTCATTGCAAAGTTAGTATAATCAGCTTTCCAACAAATCCTAAATTGCTTGAATTCGAGTTATAATGAAGGAGTTACACTCCGGTCAAACCTTGTTCAAAGTACGCGAATGCTGTTAAAAGTCGTCTGAATGTAAATTATTTTTTTGGCATCAAAGCAAGAGATTATTTTGGCGCGCTCTTGGTTTTTAGTGATGCTTTACTATAATAAGATTTATGAAATTTTTATATTTGGAAAAAAGCCTAGCATTTTGAAGTTGAAAATCACCCCCGCACCCGAAAATACGGTTTTTGTTCTTGAACTGAAGGGTTGACTTTTTATCCTTCTGAAATTTGAATTTTAAACTATTTTTATTGAATTCAAATAGGGAGTATTTACTTATTTATGAATAATATCTTAAGTAAATGTAATTAAATAAACATTTACTTAAATGATATTAGTCATAAATAAGTACTGTCTGATAAATGTTGTTCTTGTCTAGCTTAATAAATCCTGTGAAGCAAATTCAGAGATCAAAGGGAAAAAAAACACATATAAGACCCTGGGCGACCGCCCATGCAACACTCATAAGGCGCCCAGGCGCCCAGGCCCTGGAATCACGCCTGGACACCTAGGCGACGCCTTGACAACTATGCTTAAGACATTTCCAATCTAGGGCAGAAGGAATTAGAATTCTTACATGGATATTAGCAACAGATATCCGAGATCTACCTACCCATACAATAGCAGGTATCCCAAAATCTATAAATAAGATGACAGAATATAGGCAAGACCTCTGAGCGTTGCCAAATTCATCATGATTTCGACAAGCTCCTCCTTTAACTTCTCAAAGGTGGCATGTCAATGTATTAGTGCTACCTTTCTGCTCTAACCCACAAGAATATGAAACTTCCATCCTTATCATACTTAAAGCAACACCATGGCAGACAAGATATGGGAAACCAGTAAACTTTACCTTCTTTTTCAATTTTTGGTCTAAATACTGTTCAACCACACTGGTCAAACAGGATTAACAGTTCCCAAAATATGCTTGTCATCATTTTATACATGGAAGAGGGAAATTGCACACTCCCTTAGGTGGCAATTACCTTTCATACAGTGTACATAGAAACAGGTATCATAATCTCAGTACCAAGGTTCAAAAACTAAGATTCGGTGCCGTTTTGGCCTGACTGGAATTCGAATTTTGATCAAAATGGCCAAAATTTCACCGAAACAGTGCATTTTCTTAGCTAGCACTAGGACTGGAATTGCTTACAGTAATCCAACCAAAATGACCGAATGATTTAAAATCATTCGATATTTCAACTGAAATATTGCTTACCTTATTTAGAGATGCTGATCGAAATGACCGAAATATTGCAATTTTCTAATTCAGATGTCATTTTAACCGCCGGAAAAAGAAGGTAAAAAATCGCCAAAATTTAAACCCATGAGTAGTACGTATATGCATTTACATAACCTACAACTTTAAAAAGTAAACAATTTTATTGCAAAGAAGGATTTAAAACTTAGAAATCCAGGGGGGCTTACAAGGCCCAATCCTGTCCAAGTTGAAGGGAAATATGGAGGGAGAAGGTATCAGCATAGTATCAGTCCAATTCACATCTGCTGATCCCAATACTGATTGACAACATACCCAATCCAAACCAAATACCTAAAACCTTGTTTCCAAAAGATAGTTAATATTCATATATGAAAAGGACAGTTGGTATGAAACATAACTGTTGCAATTCCAAACAAACATGCGAAGAGCTCCATGCAGAATCAATCATCCATTTTTCATTAAGATAATCTTTAAAGAGCAAATTAGCTAAAAGTGTGAAACAAGAATTGATGCAAGGATTTAAATCACAGAATCGGGGATCGAATCAGCCACCAGCAATACCGACACAGAATATCCAATCATAAAGATATCGACCAATATCTGGCAGAAATATCAACCAGATCAGGGGCAGCCGATACTGCTATGGATCGGACAATACGGCAGATCACATTTTGATTCCAACCACCTAATAAAAATAAAAGGATCGCCCTAACAACAACAACAACAACAAAGCCTTATCCCACTAAATGAAGTTGGTTACACGGATAATTGTCCTTCTATCAACTATGTTCGATGTCATACTTGAAACAAGGCATAAGCTATGCATGTCTTTCCTCACCACCTCACCTAGAGTCATCTTAGATCTACCCCTAGCTCTTTTAGGTCCTTCAATCTGAATTAAATTATTCCTCTGTACTGGAGCATCGAACGACCTCCATTGAACACGACTATACCATCTCAAATGACTTTCTCATAGCTTATTATGTATTGACGCTACTTCCAAATTAGCTCTAATACAATCATTTTTTACCTTATCCTTCCTAGTTTTACCACACAATTATCTCAACATCCTCATCTCAATTCTCAACTACACTAAGTTTATCGATATGATGATTCTTAACTGCCCAACATTTCGCACCATACATCATAGCTGGTCGAATGATTATCCTATAAAATTTTTCTTTAAGTTTTAAAAGAATAAGTCAATCACATAGGACTCCAGACACATTTCCACTTTGTTGTATCTCCTTCCCATCAATTTTCACCACCTTATTATCTGTTCTTGTGTGACTAAAGTTACATACCATATATTTCGTCTTCGTTTTATTTATCTTAAAACCTTTTGATTACAATGTTGATCTCCATAGCTCCAACTTGACGTTGATCCCTACTTTTGTCTCATTCATCAAAACAATATCATCAACAAAAAACATGCACCAAGGAACTTCATCTTGAATGTCCCTGGTTAAATCATCTATAATGAGGGCAAACAGATAAGGGCTTAATGCTGAACCTTGATGTAACCCAATTGTAAATGGTAATTCACTACCTTGACCCCCCCCCCCCAACAGTTTTCACACTAGTCACTATATTATAATACATATCCTTGACTATGTACACATATTTGCTTGAAACACTCATCGATCCATGAAATCACTCCATCAATCCATCAAGATAGAGTTCAATGGCTCGACTAAAAACCTATCATGACTATTTTACTGATAGATAACAATGTTCCTCTCCATTTTATAATCAAATAGTTCATTTTATCGCTCATCAAACGACAACAACTCAACCTTATCCCAACTAAATGGGGTCAGCTACATAGATCCGTTTTGTCTGATCGGCCCTATTCAAGGTCATACTTGATTCCAATCCAGTTACACATGTCTTTCCTCACCACTTCTCCTAAGGTCATTTTAGGTCTCCCTCTATCTCTTTTAACCTCTTTAATTTTTAAGTAAATCACTTCTCCACACTGGAGCATTCAAAGCCTCCATTGCACATGTCCATGCCACCTCAAATGAGTTTCTCGCAACTTACCATGAACAAGGGCAACTCCTAGGTTTGCTCTAATTTGTTCATTATTTATTTTATCTTTTTATAGTTATACAACTCAACCACCTCTTTATTTTATCTTTTTATAGTTTTACAACTCAACCACCTCAGCATCCTCATTTCAGCCACATTGAGTTTGTTCAAATGATTTTTCTTTACTATCCAAAATTCAAGCCCATACGTTATTGTTGGTTTTATAACAGTTCTATAAAATTTCTCTTTTAAATTTTAAAGGAATACATCAGTCACACAACACTTCGAATGCACTCCTCCACTTCATCCACCCTATTCTAATTCTTTGTACAACATCATCCTCTATTTCTCTGTTTTTATTTATGATTGAACATTTGAACCTAAGTACCTAAAGTTATCATGTTGTGGTGCACTCTCAGTCCTATCGTTACTAAACTTATACATCATATACTATGTTTTTGTTCTACTTATCTTAAGACCTCTTGACTCTAAGCTGGATCCCCATAAATCTAACTTCGCATTTATTCCAACTTTTGTTTCATCTACTAAAACAATATCATCAGTAAAAAAAACATACACCAAGGGATCTGATCTTGAATTTCTTTAGTCAACTCATCCATGATTAACGCAAACAAATACGAGCTTAGGTCCAACCCTTAATGTAATCCAACTGTAACCTGGTCACTACATTGTTGATGGCAAAGGGGGTTCAAGACAACTCAAATAGACAATCCCTCTTTGTTGTAGGACCTTTCAATCAGCCCAACCCAAATTTAACCCCTTAACAACAAACAAGAATTATTGATTTAGACAAATAATTTCCCAACTTCAAATCTGACTGTAAGAATGCTTCAAAACTTGGGATCCTTGATCCTTAGAATATGAGGAACAATAGTCCAGAAGATGAGCTTGATCCAACGGGTGGGATCGAAACCAATCTTGCTCGTAGGTCTCAAATAGGTATTTTAACAGAATCAGAATTGTATAACAATAGAAAAAATTACTTATCTCAGAATCCAGCTATTGGAAGGTTTTCAAACTTAGAGGAGAAGTACTCTAAGATGTGCTTGATAACATACCCAAATTTGAAAGTGATCCAACCATGGATGAAGAAGTGATGAATTTTTGAAAAACTAGTATCATCTGAAAACGGGAATAAACAGAATAGGAGTTTCGGTTGTGAGACTCAACCATAATTTTAAAAATTCTGGCCAACTCTGCTGTCAGCACTTTATTTCTTCTTATTTATAAATTTTGAAAGATTACAAAATCATAGGATTTCCAAAACTGAAACAGAAACTTCCTTTATAAAGAATAATAGGAAAGTTTCTAAAACAGAAAATAGGAAAATTTCTAAACAATGAAACGACTAAGACTAACTCATAAAGTAAATTAACTTAGGAAATAAAATCTAAACTGATTTTTAGGAAAGAAATAACAAAAGAGTGAAATAAAATATTTCAAAAATTTATGTTTGTACTGTTCATGTGAACCGTGAACAGTGTTTTGAATTGGTTTTTGGCTGGTTCCATGGACCAATATCGACTGGTCCTTATGTTGGTTCTTGGACTGGTTCATAGCTGGTCCTTGGACTGCATCAACTGTACCCTTCCACAGTTCTTATGCTAGTCACTCCATCATTATACATATCTTTAACTATGTTCATGTATTTATTCGAAACATTTCATTTCTAAGCCAAATTAACTCTCCAGGAACTCTATCATAAGCTTTTTCTAAATCAATAAAGACCATGTGAAGGTCTTCTTCATACGCCTTAAATTTTTCCATTAGTCCCCTAAGCTAATAAATAGCTTATGTGGTAGATCTTCCCAACACAAAACCAAATTGGTTATCCGAAACAATAGTTTCTTGTCTCATGCGGGCTTCAATTACTTTTCCCCATAATTTCATGATATGGCTCATATGATTAATTCCATTAATTCCTCTATAATTATTACAGCTTTGAATATCACCTTTATTTTATAAAATTGGTACCACAATGCTTCTTCTCCATTCATATGGTATATTCCATGTACTTTTAATCTCGTTAAATAACTTAGTTAGCCAAGATAATCCACTAATTCCTACACTCTTATATACCTCTATTGGTATACTTTTTCATGACCAAAATAACCTTTCTTTTTACACTAATCAATTATTTTCTCTCCCATTCCTCTCTCTCTCTCTCTCTCTCTCTCTCTCTCTCTCTCTCTCTCTATACTCTCTCACGAATCCCATTCCTCTCTCTCTTATCACCCTCCCTCTCTCACATTCTTCACTCCTATTGGTATCTCTCTCATCTATTTTATCCACTTTATCAAAAAATATTTCCCTATCCTTGCAAGCTCACTTATAATAAGTGGTCAATGATCCTAATTTGTCTACCAAAAACATCTCCCTTTTCTCTCCCTCAACCTTTCTCCTCTCTCCTCTATCCCTGCTTTAAAAGAACTATATCAAGAGAAAGGAGTCCCACTAATTTGTAAACGTCTCCCTATTCTCTCTCTCTCTCTCTCTACAGCAAAAGAACTATATCGAGAAAGACAAGTCCCATTAAATTAGTGATTTCAACTTATTCATCTCTCTCTCTCTCTCTCTCTCTCTCTCTCTCTCTCTCTCTCTCTCACACACACACACACACACACACACAGACACACACACTAGGAGTGGAATCCCATGGGAGCTACAACTCGATTTCTTTGAATCATCACCCCTTTAAAAGCATCACTTCACTCTAAGCTTCTCTATTTCTGCTCTCTTTCTCTTTCCCAGGTAGCAAATTTTAGAGATCAGTCGAGAGGGTTCATAAATAATCGTGGAACTATAATTAGGTTTTTTGAATCTACAATTGGCATGTGTCACTTCGCTACTTCTTCTGTTTCAATGTCTGCTTAAAAGTACTTTCTATGGCTGTATATTTAAGATTCCACTGTTCCACTGTTACGTTTTCACTGCTTATGCTTTTCTGTTTTAATCCTGTTGCTCTTGTCTCTGTAAACTCTTTGCCTTCGATTGGATGCTAAAATTCACCGATTTTTTTTATTTAATTGGATGATACTGACCATTCCTTTACCAATTTTCATGACCCATTTCAATTCTTTTTATATCATAAAATGAGTAATTAGTAGCTATTCAATATTATTAAATAACTGGATTTAGAACCTTCATTGCATCTAAGCACATCAAGTCATTAGAAACATTGGGAGCAGTGTGATTTATTGTAAGATCTGGAAGCTTTAAGCATGGTTCAAGATCTCGGCGAGATCGATGAGATCTCGAAATTCTTGAAAATCTTGAACTGGTCAAGACGAGATGGACTACGAGGTCTTAACCAGTTCTCGACTGGTCTCGACCAGTTTTGGTTGAACCAAGCCTATAATAACTCTATTTCAATAGTCTCAGTCGAAATCTCGACCGAGACTATCATATTGAGTATTTTTTCACTCCATCTTCCATTCAAGCTTCAAAATACTTCCAAATCTTTGTGTTTTGCCAAATCATGAGATTACTGGGGGAGCTTGGTACGAGAGCGGAGATCATTGGTTCATCGTAGTTTTTTACTTGGCTTTTAGACCGTCAAATGTCTTCCAAATCTCGTGGGTTCAGTAGACAGATTACGGCCAGCTCAACCACACGCCTTCCCGGCTCTAAAGGGAGCTAAAGGGCCAACTACCCCACAAAGAATGAAAAGGGAGAAACAAGAAGATCTAAAAACTTTTCAGCCAACCGGCAAGAGAGGAGGAAGTATGAATAACAAATGTCAAAAGGAAAATTAAAAAGAAAAAGAAAGGTGTGAGAAGATGAGAACGAAGCAAAATGCAAAAGACATTAAAGTAACCTTAAAGTAAAAATAAACTTTCATTAAACACCAACTTGGGTAAGGAAGGTTTCAAGTACAAACACTTGTAATCACCTCAGATTATAGGCTAAGAATCCGTTAGTAGACGATATTCGAAGACTATAAGATGAAGCTCATACAATTCTTCAAGCTTTTTACAAGAGACAAGGCTCTGATACCATATACAAGAGAGAGAAGAGAGGGAGAGACCTTACATGAGTAGGGAGAGAGTAGTTTCTACTATTTAAGGTAAGAATTTTTTGCAAAATTTAAATTTTTATATAAACATGATCATTTGATTTTTTTACTATGACAAATAACTAATTAAGTGCTATTATGTTTATTTTTCTCTTAAAATATAATTTTATTGTCTCATTTAGCTTTTTTTGATCTTTTACTAGTGTAACATTATGTATTATAGCCAAAATTACTCTCAGTTTATATCAGAACTTTATACCGACACTCATGGATTAAAATCTCGGCGAGATCTCGCCGATTTCGCTGGTTTCGACACTAGCCGAGACGAAAACAGAGGCGATAACCATTTTCGTCTCGGCATTTACCTGTTCTCGCCGAGACCTTGCCGCGAGATCTCGATATTTTTCGCTATTTCTCGCGAGATCTCGCCAGATCTCGCGAGATTTTGCTTTTTGCTTTTTTGTTTTCCTTTATAAACAGACAGAGGGTCTGTTCTCGGTCGAGAACAGTCCCCTCTGATTTTTTCTTTAAATTTCTTCATTTCTTCATTTCTTCCCCATTTTTTTTTTTTTGGACTTCTAAATTGCTACGAGTGGTGCTTCGGACTGCAGGGATTGCTGTAAGAGCTTCATATCAACTGTTGAAGGTAAGTTTCTTGCCGAAAAATGAAATTTTTACATGAGACTACAAAGGGGAGAAATTTTTTTTTTTCTAGATGTGATGAAATTTTTATATGTTAGTTACGTGAGCCCGATCTACAAGCTCACGGTTTCAGTTTTCGATTTTGATTGTTGTAGGTATTTTTTTCAATTATTTGCATTTAAAAATGAATTTTCAGCAATTAAAATTTAAAATATTAATTATTATTACTCATTTGATGATGATGACCTATTTATATGTTAATCACCGTTGGCCGATTCTTGTCCTACGATTTCGGATTTCGATTTCGGTTGTTGTATGTTTTTTTTTGAATTATTTATATTAAAAAAATAATTTTCAGCAATTAAAAATTAATTTAAAATTGATTAAAAATGCTATAAAATTGGGAAAAATAAGGAAAAATGTTCTTTTCTATGAAACAAGTGCTTGGAAATTATGTCGAGACCAAGTTACGGGGCGGCGATGGGGGCGACGGTACCGGTTCCCGAACCGACCTGCATGGCGGTATCCGGCGCCCTTCAGGGGTGATAGGAAGAAGACCCGGTGTAATTTTTGTGGGAAGAAGCTTGATCTGGCGGCATCACAAGACCCGAAGCAACACTTGAGTGGATTGGGCAAAGATGTTTCCAAATGCCCGCGGTGTCCCGTGGAGATATCCAGGGCCATAGGTGAACAGTTGAGGGGAGGGAGGCAGAGGAGGGCAGCAATGGAAAGAGAAAAACAACAATTTGAAGAGGCAATTCGAGGCACCATACGGAATCCGGTGAGGAACATGAGGTTAAGGGATGGGATGTAGAAGATACGACAGAGGCGAGAGGCAAGACGGATGCGTCATGCGGCAATGGCTAGTAGAGAAACCCTTAGATCGGATGCGAGAGGGAGACGGACGGGAGCGGGTACATCCGGAGCGGTGGCAGTGGTAGTGGATTTGTTGAGCCCGAGCCACGAGAGGCCGGAGCAAAGGGATTGGTTCCCGGTTTTCTAGATCACGAAGTAGAAGGGAAGAACACGTGCCACGGGGACGGGATGATTATGTTCAAGTTCTAGAGCAAGATCCCGCGGTCTTTACGAAACAAGGTAGTAAGCAAAAAAAATAAAGGCAATGTTTGGGGGAAAGAATAGGAGTCAATAGGGTATTCTTACTCTAAGTGGTCGTTTTATCATGGCATCCCAAAGAACGCCACCACAGGCCCTTTCTTTCGAGCATGCTAGATGCGATTCTTGAGGCGAGTGCACGGGGGTTAAAGGGCCAAATCAATATGAGTTAATGACTCATTATTTGCCTCAACATAAGAAGGAATTACAAGACCGGATTCTAAGCCGGAAGAGGAATTGGGAAGATTTCGAGTAACTATTATGTGTAATGGTTGGACTGGTCCTACCGAGAAAAGTCCATCATCAACTTCATGGTTTCTTGTGATGGGAGGACGGTGTTCCATAGGTCCGTTGATGCATCATTTGAAGTAAAAGATGCGGATTATATTTATAGGCTGTTGCAAGAGGTGGTGGTTGAGGTGGGAGCTCGGAATGTTGTCCAGATTAGTGACGGACAACGGCAGCAATTTTAAGAAGGCGGGGAGATGTTAATGAACAACCCCGACTACAATCTCTTCTGGACTCCATGTGCTGCCCATTGTATTGATTTGATGTTGAAGGACATGGGCAAGATAAGTAAAGTCAAGAGAGTGGTTGAGCAAGCAAAACAAGTAACCACTTTCATCTACAACCATGGTTATTCCTTGAACATACTCAGGGAGAGATGTGGGGGGACTTGGTCGGACCCGGGCATCACCGGATTCGCTACGAACTTCATAGCATTGAAGAGCTTTGAGGCGAAGATGGCCGGACTCGGATCGATGTTTGCATCCGAGGATTGGTTTCATGGAGACAATCGGCTACACCCGGGGAGTGGAAGCCGCAGTACCATCGCTTGGGCAAATTTTGGCAAAATGTGAAGGTGGTAGTAAGGGTGTTGCATCCCTGTAGTACAGTGTTGAGATTGGTAGATCTTGCGGCGAAAACCAACCATGCCACTTCTTTATCTTGCTTTGTGGACGCATTGAAAGTGCGTGTTAAAGCTTTGATACCACGTGGCTACAAGAATTATATAAAGATCATCAATGACCGATGGGAGAGCCAACTCATGCATCCATTGCATAAGGCTGGTGAGTAAATTTGATGATGTATTTACTTTAGTGTTACTTATGTACCAATATAATTTTTATTTGTTTTAACCATGTGTCCACTATCAAATATTTCAGCATACTATTTGAACCCCAAGTACCAGTATACGCATGTACTTGGGATGAACGCAGAACTCATTGAGGCAGTGAAGCTAGTGATTGCAAAGTTGGAGCCGGATCCCCAAGCACGGGCATTGGCAAACCTAGAGGTGAGTTGTGTGCTTCAATTCATCGGAAATATGTGCTTCAACTATATATTGTAATTGCAAATATTTATAAGTTTTCGATTGTGTGTAGATTAAAACCTTTAGGGAAGCCCGTGGGAGTTTTGGGTTCCCATTGCGGTGGCTCGGACGTGACAAAAGTGATCCGTGTATGTATTACGTTTAATTGACATACAAAATTAAATTATCTTATGTTTTATGTATTACATTTAAATGACATACGAAATTAAAATATGTTATTGTTCTTATGCAACTGAATGGTGGGTGTTGTATGGTAAAGATGCACTCGCTCCGAAGAAGATAGCAAGTAGAGTGTTAGCTCAAACATGCTCTGCATCTGGTTGTGAGCGAAACTGGAGTACTTTCAACCTCATTCATTCAAAGAAGCGGAATCGACTTGGCTCCCAACGGCTAAATGACTTGGTCTTTGTGCATTACAACATGAGGCTGAGGGTGCAAAACATGTTCTTTGATAAGGAGGATGATACCCCGCTCGAGCTCGCCAACATCTTCCAGCTTGACTCGAAGAGGAAGATCCATTAGTAGAGTGGGTGCGGGACGGGGAGTACCAGTAACGGACGAGCCGGGGGGATGCCCGGCTCCCATTTGGCCAGCCATTTGGATCGTGATGTCGACGAGTTTTTAGCCTCGGAAGAGGGTCGAGTCCATACACGGTCACCCGTGCCATTTGACCCTCCTGGCGGCACCGATACGAGAAGATCCCGAGTGGAGTTGGAGTGGTAGTGGAACTAGTGGTAGTGATCATGGGGGTGGGGGGTCGAGCCACTTTTGTCAATATTGGGGCTGATCCAGAGCCACGAGCATCACTCGTTGGATACACCGGGGAGAGCCAAGTACACTCATACAACACGGGATGATGACCATGGTGCACGTGCGTCATCCTCATCACGTAGACCAACTTCGTATTCGCGTAGGCCTCGACATCATTCCCATTCTCAACATGATGAAGATGTTGATTGTAGTAGCACGATGGACGCCGATGTTGATAGCCTCTCTAGTGGCTTACGAGGATTGAGTGTGGAGGAGAATAGCGATTCTTTGCAGTGGACATGAGCAAGGGAACTTTCCTGGATATAGCAGGTTCAAGCATACACCTCAAATGATTATGTTGATATCAACTTGTCCCCCATCCCACTACGACCGCATATGGTTCTTCTTTCGACGATGGTTCGGATGCGGGAGCACATACACGAGTCATAGTGGATCAACCAACATCTATTCCATTCCATCGGTACTTCCACAAGATTCTACGCACGAGTACTACTTGAAGTTTTTCCATTCTTCCCAAAGATTGGTATCTTTCGGACAGCTACGATGTTATATTTATGAATCATGTGCAAGACTACCGAACTACTTTGCATCAAGAATGTCATGGGAAGATTATGTTGCTCAATTGGAAGACAATTTGCGTCGACAACTTTCCCAGATGTATGATGATAGTAGGATGGATCATCCACGACACTCTACGTATTACTAGACATTGTATCTGTATAAGGATTGTGGAATTGTGGACTATAGGCACATGGGGACTATGGGATCATTCAATGTTGAATATTTGAATTTTGAACTATGATGTAAATTATGTAATGATTTATAATGAAGTGTAATTTTGTTTCTCTTTCCCCTAATGCATTATGTTATTGTCTCATTTGCCATATTTGATTGAATATAATAGCTAATATTAACCTAAATTAACAACAGACTTCAGCATTGACTATGAAAACATGGGTGTAAACCCAAACAACCACAAATGGTCATTATTTTTATAATTTTATACTCTAAATGTGTTTATGTATGTAAAAATAAGGTTCCCCTAAAGTTGGAGACCTAAAAAAGGCATTTTGGCCACCGAGACAGCCTTTTTAAGCTGTTTCGGACAAAATGCATAGTGCCGGCGAGATCTCGGTTTCGGAGGAGGCCGAGACTCCTCCGAAACTCGAGATTTTAAACCTTGCCGACACTGCCAAATATGGGTGTAAACCCAAACAATCACCATGTGTGATTATTTTTATAATTTTATGGTTTAAATATGTATATGTTTGCTAAAATAAGGTTTCCCTGGAGTATCAGGCTTTAAAATAGCCATTTTAGCCTCAGAACACAATTTTTTAGCCTTCGCAGGGCTTTTACCGTGTCTCGTCGAGATCTCAATTTCGCCGACATCTCAACGGCTTTCTCGGTTTTCCCAAGGGTCGAGACACCCTCGAGAATTGAGATTTTGAAACTTGGCTTTAAGTCATTGACCCATCTTTGAATATTTGAGACGATTTAAAAGTTCGTAATTTAAAAGAACCAGCATTGTTTATTTCTTGCCAGATGAAATATGCCATGATATATATAGAAGCAACTATGAATTGTCGTAAGGTATTTCTTCTCATTCTGAATAAAGTCTAGAGAAGTTAAAATATATGAAACCAGATCCACAATTAAGGATGATGTAACGTGT
This sequence comes from Protea cynaroides, assembly GCA_028583415.1. Lineage (NCBI taxonomy): Eukaryota > Viridiplantae > Streptophyta > Magnoliopsida > Proteales > Proteaceae > Protea > Protea cynaroides. The sequence continues at coordinate 36,905,324 of CM053266.1, read as the reverse complement.
TTGGTTCTGACTCCTAAAGGACTCAAAGCTTGGATCCAGTTAGACAACTCATATGAGAGGAAGATATGCCATAGCCCAAGAAGGTTCTTCACCCGACCCAAAAAAAAAAAAAAAAAAAAAAAAAAAAAAAGAACATATGCCACTAGGGTAGTTAGGCGGTCAAACTTGGTAGATAGGTTATCCACATATATCTCTAATCCTCTTCTCACAAGTTATCATAGTTGAGATGGGCATTTAATTGATATACACGCATAGTTCCAAAAACTCGGCGAAATCTTGAAAATCTTGTAAATCTCAACCTTCTCGAGATCTCAAAATCTCGAAAATCTCGTCAACCTTTATATAGTCAAAAGATGCACTTGATGAGAGTTTTTGACATCTCGAACAAGATCTCGGAAATCTCAAACCTCACCGAGACGAGGTCGAGATCCAGGATTTAAAACGTTGTATACATGAACTAGCCCCTTTTTAAATTATGACATTCTCGGTTGTAAAATACTTTACCGAATATGGGCAGCGAGAGACAATAGTATGTGACTATAAGAAAGCACCACGAGCACACGAACAAAGATGGCCGAACCAAATGTTGCAGACAACCTTCAAGATCGAAGTTAACATTTAGCAAGTAGAGTTGAGTCGCGTTACGTGAACACTCTCCTTAAGGTTTTTATACGCCCCTATTTGTGCATATCTGGGTTGACCTTGCCCTTATACCTCCAAGATAAAACAACTCTCCAATCGCATAAGTTTGCACCACTAAATGCGACTACAAAGGGTGACCGAAAGCAATGCTCAGAAATAAAAAGCAGAAAGTAGATAGTGGGTTTTCGTTTCTTTAAAACAAAATCCAGAACTGCTCCCAGGTGGAGTATAAATAAACTGAGTTTTGACCGTTGGAATGAGACATACTCGTCCATAGAAGTACCAGCCCATATGTAGAGGTACCTTTCCATACATAAAGGTACTTGTCCATATGTATAGGTACATGCCCATATGTATAGGTGTCTTTACATATGAAAAGGTATTTATCCTGGGTAGGGGTGAATAGGTGTACCCATACCGATCCAAAAAGAATGGGTTAGATAAACCTAGAGATGTAAACGGATTGGTTTCGGCACGGATAGGCTACTATCTGAATTCGAATCCGACACCTAACCACCCTATCTAAATTTGCCTCCGCATCTGGCGGATTCCTAAAAATTAAATCCAAATTTGAATTCGCGGTACCTTCAACAGATCCAATTCAAATCCGAAGTACCTTCAACAGATCTAAGCTCTAATCTACTAATCTCAGCTATGAGAAATGCCTCCAATGTGCTGATCTCAGTAGTTGTTGATCTTGCTGAATCCAAAATACATTCTAATCTTTATTTGCTACTTTGCCCCCTTTCTATATTTTTATGCCATCTATTTCGTGCTGGTGACTTGCAGAGATGAGAAATAAGGACAGGGTCGGAGAAAGACTGTCAAAGAACAAAGTATCTATTTGTGCTGGTGCTGGTGACTTGCAGATCTGGTAACGCCATTTCAGATTTCACCACCACAATTCGCCTCTGCTTTAGATCTGAATTCCCTGCTCAGCAATAACCCCATGGCAGCAGCTCACAACTTCCCTGCTATTCCTTGGCTAACGATTGCAGCAGCTCATGTTCATAGCATCTGAGAGCTCCATTCAAACTTTTCGTGGAAGGAGGATGTCCGCTCTTTAGCCATGGATTAATTCTATCCACCCTTGACTCTCTCCCTTCCAGCAAACTGCACACCCTTAGTCCCTAGAAACAACAGTAAAAGAATTAATAAATTTTCGTCTCTTCCCCTTCCTACAAAACCCTAGAAACAACATTAAAGAAATTAATTTAGTATTCGGCTCTTCCCCTTCCTGCAAATCCTAGAAAACTTTGAAGTTCCTCGTTTGAATCTAACTCTTCCCCCTCCATTTGATAGCTAAGTACCGTCTGTCCCCATTCCTCACCCTCTCTATTAATTTGATATTACCATTTCCCAACTCCCTACCCTTAATAACCCATTTAATACTTCCACTTACCCATTCCCCAGACCCCTCGCTCCTCTCAATTAATTTAATATTCTCCCTTCCCAATTCCCATCTCATTATTATTATAATAGATAGGGTAATTTATTCATACCACCCCTGGAATCCAAACTTACTACGCATCAACCTATAAGTTGACGATAATTGCTCATACTACCCCCAAAACCTTTGTAGACCGTTTTACCCTTATTACATTTGCCCTTTTCAAAACAGAAATACATATAATTACATAAATACCCTAAAACCCTTTATAGATAATGATTCGCACACATTTGACCAGTTTGTGCACTACCATCGGACTGCTCCCCTTCTCCGCTGGAGTGCGGTGCTGCAATTCTCCGTCGGTTAGGTACTTCTTCTCTTCTTCTCTTCTCCTCTTCTTCTATTCTTCTCTTCTTCTCTTCTCTCTTCTTCTCTGTCTTTACATTTCATTAAAGGTGGGAATCGATGGCCATTGCATTGTATTACAGCAAAGATCCTTCCAATTTCTCTATCTTTACATTTCATCTGTCTTTACTAATGCATACTATGATTGTTTCAAGTGAACCCTCCGATTTGTGTTCAGCAGTGTTCTCACAGGTTTGGTAGGTCATCTCTTTCTTACAAATCACAGTAATGTCATGAATCCCTTTGGGTCAGGTTGGCCAATCCCCAGGTAATCATAGAGACGGCTATCGAAGAACTTGCAGAGAACGCTATCGATGGTATGAGCACCAATGAATTTAGAGAAACAGAACATAAGAATTTTTTGAAGGCAGAGAATCAGAAAAACAGAACACTGAAGCCAAGCCAAAGAAGCCCATAAATGAAGTCGAACAAATCCCATTCTAAATTTCAATTTTAATCAGCCAAAATTCAGCGGATATCAAATCATTCAAAAATACAAAATGAACAGAAGCACTAGAATCATAAATCAATAAGAAAGCAATCATTGACCAAAAAAAAAAGGCTTGGAACCAGAACCAAAACCCTCACTACACTCGATGTTGACCTTCAAAGAAACGCTTGAAAACCCTCGTTGCACTTGTTGTTGACCGTCCTTCATCTTCTCATACTTGGCGGACAGTGCATCCACGATTGAATGAGGAGGAGAGATTGTAAACTCAGAACCAGAGGGTGAGCACACATCAATGCAGATAGGTAGTGGTCATTTCCTTGAAAAAGGCTTTGGCAAGGCAAGTTATTTCAGAAACGTTGTGGTTGTTGATGCGGTATTGTCTTTGTACGAGAAATTGAGAGCTGAAGAGCTGAACCAAAGGGATTTTAGGGCATCAGTAGTACGAAAGGGATTTCAGGGACGAAATGGCTTTTACAAGTAAAAGTCTATTTTAGTCTTTTCACCATACCCATAAGGGTATTTTAGACATTAAAATTTTTTAACCATGATGACATCAAATTTGTGGGTCTTAGTGTAACAAGGTTTGAAAAGTAGGGGTAGTATGAGTAAATATCGTCAACTTATAGGTTCATGCGTAGTAAGATTGGATTCCAGGTGGTATGAGTAAATTACCCTAATAGATAAACAAACTGAAATATAATGATTTGCGACATCTGTCCTTTATTTCGATTATTTTAATAAAACAAAGATGATACAAACGGATCGGATCGGATAATATCTGACTAAAAATATTAACATCCGAATTCACATCTATACATGACTTCAATTATCCGAATTCGCATCCATACATGACTTCAGTTATCCGAATTCGCATCCAAATCTGATTGATCGGATTCAGATTCCCCTAAACGGATGCAAATTCGAATTGGAACTGGATTTTCGACTATCCATTTACATCCTTACATAGACCCACACCCACACACCTGCACTCGCACCGCGCCCCACATAGCTCGCTCAGCGTGAGCGCACGTGCGTGTGGAAAGCACCCCCTGACCCGGCCCAGACTACCATCAAGAGAGACTTCTCTATTGGAACCCCAACCCTTAAGTCCCTATTTCTATATATAAGGGAGCTCAAACTCTCTCCCATAAACAATGTGGGACTAGGATTAAAGATTTTATCCACCATAAGGCAAGTCCCAAAACCAAAACAAAACTTTAGAAGGAATTCAAATTTTAAATAAATAGCCAACTTAAGTGAAAAGCTATTTTGAAACTTTCTTTTGACTTGTTTGAAATGACAAACTATAAAAAACAATTGAATTGTTTGACTTGACAAACTAAAAACAAACAACTTTATCCATCAAAGTGTTGGGAGTTGGCCCATGTGGAGCTGGACTCCACTTCTAAAAGTGGGAAGTTTCATCTTCAAGAGATTATTGAGATCAAACACATTTTCATGTTATTGAGATAAAAATTTACATATTCATGTTTTACTATACCATTAATTTTGGAAGAGTCAAGCTGTCTGATATAGGCACTCATCAAGTTCATCCAATTGATCGTTTTGCCAATTGTGGACTTGAATTCTTAAATTAGGGAAGAATTTAAAATAAAATAATAATAAAATAAAAAAAAAGACAACACTGACACACAACCAGAGAGAGCTCTTAAGATAGATAGAGGGTTGTTATGAAGCTTTAGTGCCGACTATAGAGAACGAAGAGACAGGGAGCCCTTGTGACACCTTGGAAAATCGGGTGCCTTGGTCGCCAAAGTGCCTCATTAGGCCTCCAACACCTTGGTTCGCCTTGACACCTTGACAACTATGGTTCCTTGTGCAGATTTTATTTGTAAATGCCATTATTTTACCCTTCACTCACCATTAATCTCACTAATCTTCACTCTAGTTAATTTTTAATAGTTTTACATCTTCTTTGGTTAGTGTTAAAAGTTGTACGGTTTTGGTTCTGTTGTCTATGTGTCACCTAGCTTAGTGTTGACCAGCTGACCAAGCTGACTACTTTCTTAGTCTTTGGGATTAAGTTAAATTCTTGACTTAATCTTTCTTATCGTTAATTCATTATATGTAATTAGAAAACTAGTATTATTGTTTAACTAGGATCTACTATTCATCTAGGATTCCTTGTCATGTTAACACGCGAAATTTTTACCTCTAACGTAACTATGACTCCTTAACTTGTAAAGTCATAGACCTATCATTGATGGCAAAGAGGTTAAGACATCTCAAATTAACAAACCCTCTTTGCTATAGGATCTTAATTCAGTCCAACACAAAAATCTGCAAAGAAAAGTAATAGAAAAAATTCTTATCTGGAAATCCGACCGTCAGAAATTGATGAAACTTGGGTTGAATGGCCTTTATAATAGTTATGAACACCCTTTAAAATCTGAGAATGATCCGAAAAGAATTGAAGGAGCTATGAGCTTTGTAACCTTGTTGTACCTGGTGCCGCCAAAACCTGGGCAGGTTCAAAGGATGTCGGCTGCTGATTTGGTTTTTACTTCCTCTAATTGGTGCTGAGTGTTTCACATATAACTAGCAACAAAGAACAAAATAGGAGTATTGAATGCAAAGGAACAAAAGAAATAGAGTTAGGTTGAGTCTCACAACCTTGGAGACTCAACCAGAAAATAGAAGTTTCACTCTCTTTTTTTCTGGAAAATTCTCTCTACTGCAGCCAGCCTGCATTCTCTTTATTTATAGCTTTGAAACATTACAAATAAAATAGGAAAGAACGAAATTTGAAAAAGCTAAAACCTCCTTTATAACTTAGGAAGTTTTTAAAACATAAAAATAGGAAAGTTTCTAAAAACTGGAATTAGGAAACTCGATTTTAGGCAAGTCTTAGTCTCCAAGCAACTAAGACTTCTAAACTAACTAGCCTAATTTTTAAGAAACTAAACAATGGAAATAAGTAAACTGAAAATTAGGAAACTAATCAAAAGAGTCATAACTAATGTTGTTGGTACTGTTCACGTGAACAGTGTTCACGTGAACAGTGTGGGCTAGGCCCGGGCCCATGTTGACGGTACATTGGGCTGGTTGCTTCTTGGACTGCATCAATCATTTTACCCCTTCTATTTTATCTATAAATACTGACTGCTAAGAGGAGAGGATACACATTGATTCTCTCCATCTTCTCTTATTTTTCTACTACTTGATGCAACCTCTAGTACCAGCTGCACGTGATGCAACCTCTACCACCTGCATGTGATGCAACCTCTATTATATGCACGTAATGCAACCTCTACTACCAGTTGCACGTAATGCAACCTCTACTACTATTACTACTACTACTACTACTAATATTACTACTACTACTGCTGCTGCTGCTGCTACTGCTATTATTGTTACTGATACTGCTATTGCTACTGTTATTGCTGATAGTTTGATATTACTACTACTGCCACTACAAATACATCTACTGCTACTGTTATTTTTCTACTACTTCAATATACTTGCATGTGATGCAACCTCTAGTACCAGCTGCACGTGATGCAACCACTACTACCTGCATGTGATGCAACCTCTATTATCTACACGTAATGCAACCTCCACTACCAATTGCACGTAATGCAACCTCTACTACTACTACTACTACTGCTGCTACTATTACTTCGACTGTTGCTACTAATATTGCTACTACTACTGCTGTTGTTGCTGCTACTACTGTTGTTATTGATACTGTTGTTGCTGATAGTTTGATATTGCTACTGCTGCCACTACAAATACATCTACTGCTACTTCTAGTTTATTCTTCATCAATGGCTAATATCTCCACCACATATCTTATTCGTAGGTGGCTCTAGTTTGTGATTTGGTATCACTACCAAGAATTCTCTGTGCTCCTATCGTCTCTGACAGTCATATCATATTGCTCCAAGTTGGAGCATGTGTCAGATTGAGGGAGTGTTGAAGATTGTACGGTTTTGGTTTTGCTATCTAGGTGTCACCTAGCTTAGTGCTGACCAGCTGTCCAAGCTGGCTACTTTCTTAGTCTTTGAGATTAAGTTAAATTGTTGACTTAATCCTCCTTATCTTTAATTCATTATATGTAATTAGGAGACTAGTATTATTGTCTAACTAGGATTTACTATCTATCTAGGATTCCTTGTCATGTTGACATGTGGAATGCCTATCTCTAATGTAACTAGTACTCCTTATCTTGTGGAGTCGTAAACCTATCACTTTACCCCTTTTATTTTATCAATAAATAGTGACTGCTAAGAGGAGAGGACTATCCATCGATTCTCTCCATCTTCTCTTATTTGTCTATTTTGTTACAGTTAGTGTGCTGCAATCTATTGAATAAACATGCTAAACAAACGAAGAATCGGGTGGAAAAATCCCCATGCCATCAAAGTCTGGATTCCTTCCCACACTGTCTCAAATAATGAGCAGTGGGCCTACATTGACATTTTCTCTCCTCGCAACCATATGGCCCCCCTTACTGAACGAAACCATTTTCCATGCCGTCTTGTGTGATGTGGAAGATTCCCCCCACACTAGCAGCATGTGAAAATCATGTCCCTTTCTTTACCCATAAAAAAGAAAATTCATTTTTTCTTTCAGCCCTCCTTAGTGATTATCTATGAAAGGGTTGGGTAGGGATGGCAACACATGGAACCTCTCTTCTTGTCATTCCTAGATGGGAAATTTATTTTATCAGGTAATTGTATCTTCTACAGTCCATCTCTAATACACGTCCTCCACTCTTCTTTTACCATCATCTCTCACACTGTCTCTCAGAGTCTCGCCTCTCTTTTGAAAGTAAGTAATTTTGTATTATTCAGCAAAATTATTTTATTTTTTCTTCAAAATTACTGTCATCTCTCAAACCACTGTGGTTATTCTTGTGGTTTGAATTTTAAGAATATTGCATGACCTGATTTCAGACCAATCCGTTTCTCTTTCTGCTTGTTCTTTCAACTTGATACTTGTCATACTTGGGAGGACTGGTAGTGAGGATCTTATCCTCACACAGGTTGAATGATTTTCAAAACAGGGCAGATCTCATCTTTGAAGTGTGAACAGGTTTACTGCTGGTTTGTTCCTATCAAGAGGTTTAAGACAACATTCTCTTCTTAATTTGAGTTAAGACCATATTCTTCCTGTATTACACAAAATCCTTGATTCCTGAACTTAATTTTTATGTTTATACCCATTCTACTTTTAAATTCCATAAAGCCCTTCTTCTCAAATTTTAACTTTTGGTCCTAATACTTGTTCATTTTACTCTTAAGAACCTCAACTATTTCAGAATTTACAAAATTCACAGAATCTTAATTATTTGAGCTTCTATCATTCGGGTGGGCCCATAGTGACCCAGAATTAGGGTTTTGGAACCCTGGGTTGCATCAACACACATTTTGGGTTACCTTGGAAGTGACAAGTGCATAGAAACCAAAACAAGATATCTAGGACGCAAGGCATCAAACATTTGTGAAATTCATATTATACAACACAAGTAAAAGACTTATGCAGTAGCCTATATACAATAAACTTACAGGGAATGAAAACTCTAGGAGTGTAAAGCCCTAGGATTTTAAAAGCTGAAAAAACTATTGCAGCAAATAACATGCAAAACAAACGTGCCCACACCCATGCAAGCTAATGTGCCCATGCAACTCTGCAAGTGTGCACATACACACATAACACTTATCAAAGAGAAAGAAAGTAAAACAAAACTTGCAGAGATCATATCTCAGTAATAGGACCTATCCATCTGCCAATCTATTCTATTTGGCAATCCTACAATGGCATGACAATAAGACTAATACCAGTTCATTTCCCTGAAGAAATCCCAAAGATTCCCAAAAGTGGAGTTAAATTAAGTGTTCAATGTGATATACACAAATAGAGAAATACTAATGCCAAAGAGAATCAATAGAGAACATTTTCCCACTTTTTCTGATGAAGAAAACCAATTGAAGCCATTGAAACCCAATTACAGCAATAGTAAGTCCAACAACAACCCAGAGCTCCTTTTAGCCATTTCCACACAATGCCAAAAATGAAGGTTAACTGCTGACCATCACGAAGCGATGCCGAACATTTCTCAAGAATGAAGAAAGCTATGCAGCTTGTTGTTGGATAAAAGTCATAAAACCCAAAAAATAATTAATGATAATAAAATCAAAAGAAATTAAAAAGAGAAAAGAATATAAAATGAAACAGAACAAATGAACAATAGCTGATATGTAGAGAAGTTATGATTTATGAAACGGACTTTTTTTTTTGAGCTGAATAATCAAATTAACATTGTGAAAGGGACACTGATTTAAACAAAGACAAAGATACTCCTATGTAAAGATGTCCATCAATTCCAAACACAAGGAGTCAGTTCAGCTCAACAAAGGCAAGTGTACCTTAATTATAAAGTCAAAAAACAACCCCAAGGTCCAATCCACAAATACGCCCGAAATAAGATATCAATTAGATAAACCACATGCAGAAGTAAGGGAAATCGCTTTAGGAAGGGGATTTTTTGCATGAGATTGTTCATCAATTCCATGGCCCAACAGAAGAACTGCCCACACAATTTCCAACTTCCACCCAAGAATGCGCTCAAAATTTTAACAAATTCAGCACAAGAACTGAGATTTTCAAAATCTCCTCATTGATAACACACCTACTACTAATGCTAAGTCCGAGAATAAATCGAGCAGAGAAGAAAATCAATCAATCAAACCCCGATATACTGTAATTATTGTCAGAACCCTAACCCTACCGATCATGGAACAACAAAAGAGTGATCCAAGCGCATGTCAAAGCCTGGTGCTTCCTACTATAAGGGAGGGAAGAGAGAGAATAGAGTCTCGATTTCCCACCTCACACATAAGTAATCACAACAGACCATCAGACGATCCGTCCATAAAAACAGAAGAAACAAAGAGGAAAACCCAAGAATTAAAAAAAAAGGGGAATAAAGGAAGGGAAGTTAATAGAGAACGCACCAAATAAATTTTGCTCCCTTGACTACCCAATCTGAGGAGCTCCTTAGTTGATTCCAGGGCTTCCTTCAAACACGTGAGGGGCATGAGAGAGTCGTCAGGGATGGTTTCTTTGCTATCCCTGAACTCTTCGAACATGGGCAATAAGAGCTTCAACCGCCTTGCTAGGTTGCAAAACTGCTTCTTGATTGCGCATCTGTAGTCGGAGATTGCAGAGATCTCATTAACGATGTCAATCAGCTTCTGGATCAACACTCCCTTCTCTTCTTCCATGGCTTGAGCTGTGATTCCAGTGTGTCTCCGTCTCTAGCTTATCGATAAACGGAAAAACAAGCAGATAAATCGGGACTCAATGTGACTGAGGTGGAGAGGGGAAATAGCTATAGCAGAGGAAGGTCAGTTGTCAGTCGAGAGGTGAAAGAACACGCGCCCAGCAGCTTGCCTTCTTCTTCTTCGTCGTCGTCTCCATCTAAAAAATCTGAATAAAAAAAATCAGACAGGATCACAGGACAGAGAGAAGGAAAGAGAGAGAGAGTCAGTTGGGCCTGGAGCGCACTTCACGCGCAGAGACTTTTCCTTTCTGACGAGGCGAGGCTGATGGATGATAGAGAGCTTAACTATTGAGGAGGATTAGTTTCCATTTTAGTTGTTTTAGTATTTTACTATCAATACTGACTTTTCTGTTTCTTGCCTTTCTTTCTTCCACAACGGTTCAAATACTTCTACCAGATAACAACAGCTACTCACTTACAGCTACAGTCTACAGTCTACTGGAGGGACCGGTTTTTTTTTTTTTTATTTTTTTTTTTTTTTTTTTTTTTGACATCAATTAGTTGTAGAAACAGAAAATTTTGGAGTTAGAAGGACATAGAAAAAGGTCCAGGCACGCTGGTTTTGTAGATGTGGGTAGTGGGGTTCCGTGTTGTTTGTTTGTGTGGGATCATGGGGATGGAATTAGGTAATATCTGATCTGGCAAAATGATCTCCGATGATATTAGGGTCCCACCAGCACTTGGGATTATGATGAAACTAATTAATGAGTCCGGATGGAAACAGTCCATTTTAGACTTTGGACTGGTCAAAGGATGGACCAACATTAACACCTACCTTACCAAAGGCCAAAGACCACAGACCACAGACCACAGACCACAGACCACGTCTCTAAACCAGAAAAACAAGAAGAGCAAACCAAAGTCATTCTCTACTCCTATTTGAGTTTTAGATAAGTAGGGATGAGGGTTGGTAAATTTGCTTTTAATCACTCCTTAATTTGAACATTATTTAACTTGAGTATTCTTTTCTTTCCTAATGATATTATAATTGGGTGGGAAAAGATTTTGACAGAGGAGCAGTTTTCGAAAAAGAGGTTTTGTTTGTGAATGATTGAATAAAAGGGAAGAATATTATCAGAATTTCCAACACATGCGATAAGGGGGGGGGGATTTGCATTTTTTTTAGGGTGAGAATAATGTGAGATATTTCATATTATGTCCTTCCTTAATTTGCACGTAAGGGTAGAGGTGTTAATTGCAAGGCAAATAATTTACCAAAATAATATAGTGATCTTTAAAGAGGTCATAAGAAGAAGTTCGTGTTTCTTGCATCTTTTAGGAAATAATAATGAAAAGAAAAAAAAATTAACATATAAAATATTGTCCATCAAATTTTACATCAAAAACAATAAGAAGAGGAAGAAACATTTTCTTATAAATATCATTTGTATGAAATTTTAATAATGAAACAAATAGGGCCTTAAAATAAAATGAAAAGCTGAAAATATATATAAATGATTATAAACCTACCTTAATTTTTGCATCAGAGGAATATAAAAACTTCTTCAAAGTATTTATATAGTTGAAATTGTCACATCATTTTTTCATATGGTAAAACTTTATATCTAATTCGAGATTCCCCTTAAAAACGCCAAACTACAGAACCAAAAAAAAAAAAAAAAAAAAAAAAACATTTTCCCTTATTTCAATATCTTAAGGTGAAAAGTAATAAAGTACCATATCCTTGGTTCAAGGAATCAAGATGAAAATGGTCAAATCCAGACGGAATGGGTTGCCATCACTCCCTATCGCTTCCCATTCAAAACAATTTTGATCAGGCTTTTTAGGAATTCTTGGCAATTTTTCCAATTTTATGATAAATTATTCTCATTTTGTATCAGAATCGGTGGCAACCGGTCCGGTGCCGATCTCTTGAACCATGACAATACGACCATGACCAACCCTAAACCTGATTAATCCGATACATCAATCCCCCTTTGAGAGTTCGTTCACTGATTAATATAAGGGATAATAATGAGGCTAGTGCGGTCCACGGGATCATGCCTCTCTTCCAGGAAAATAATATTAAAAAAATTTCATGCCTGATTAATGAATAGAACCCACCCTGGATCAACCGATAGCCTATAATAAACCAACAACACGTTACTTGTGATACGCACTTTGAAATGATCTTTCGTCCCTGACGCGGTTCTGTGTCCAATGACTCCTCCGTTTAGTTTAAGACGTATCCAAATCCTCTCTTCCCAGGAGTTGGAGAGGAAAGGCCGCGGTTCTGTTAGATGACCGACATCTCGTGTGGATCTGAACTCTTCATCTGAGATGGTGCATAAACCAACACCCCCTATCAGTTTACCTTATCGACTCAAAAGGAGGGTTTGAATCCAACCGACACTCATGTGTCGGGCTTCAACCAGTAGGAATCGACTCTCCTCCCAAACCCTTGGGAGGAGAAGATTTGGATCTGATAACTTGACAGGTTGGAAAGTCGCTAAGTTTTTACTTATCCAAATAAAAAACAGGTTATGTCCGGTTGTCAAGGAAAAAAATAACGATATTTACCCAAAAAAAAAAAAAAAAAAACTATGAAACAATAATCACTTTATCAAGCATAGCCTAAGTTCATTGGTAGATTGAATTTCTAGCTTAAGGTTGGTAGCTTGATGGTTTATTACCATTGAAGGTTGTACTGTTTTGGTTCTATTATCTAAATATCACCTAATTTAGTACTGATTCTTTTCCGATCCTACTTTGATTCTAATTCTTGTGAAATCTATTTAAGCTGTAATATTTGTAAGTTTTTTTATTATAAAGGGAAAAACACAGTTACCTTCCCTGTAACTTACCTTAATGACCATTGAACACCTAAGTTTTAGGAAAAGACAAACGGCCCCAATTTTTAACGGTGTTAAAGTTATATTTTTTGTGAACAACTCTACCCCTGAGACCATATTCTTCCTCTGTCTCTACTATCCCTCTCCCTCTCCCTCTCCCTCTCCCTCTCTCTCTCTCTCTCTCTCAATTCATCCATGCCAGATACTTAGATAGAGAGATAGCGAAAAGGAGCGAGAAGAAAATGATTGAGCTCAGTTTGTGAGTTTATTCGTTTGCCTCGATTGCAGGAAAAGGAAAAATAGGAAAAGCCCAAATATAAGTAAAACCCAAAAAAAGAGGGAGAAAAGCTTCTCTCTTTTCGCTGCCTCTATTCCTTCCTTCTTCCCATTTTACAATTTCGATGGGTTGAGAATCTTGAGATTACTCAGCTGACTAATCGAAATCTACACAGAGCGAGTCTCAATCGATCCAAGTTATACTAATTCAAGCCATATCTTACAGGATCAGTGAAGAAAATTGAGAGAGATGAACAAACGCACTGTTTTAAGGAGATCCAGATTAAACTCAGCCTCCGTTGAGAGCATATCGGCACTTGGATTCCTAGGGAGTTCACCATCAAATTTGATTACTGACTACTGATTACTGATTACTGAGTATTTTGCCAAACTAAAGGATCTGAAAAATATACGAAACACTAGAAATCTTCAACTTCTTTGTCAATATTTAAATGAGAGAGAGATTCATAACCTTCATAATCCAATTTTCTAGAGTAATGTACAGAGATGATGCGAACCGGCATAAATTCATGAAAACATCTCAAAAGTTATACTACAGAGGTGATTCGATCAGACATTGAATCTTCATAGATAGAATCAAAACGTTGAGCGCTTCAAGGATCGAAATCAGCAGGTAACTCGATGTTTTCTCTAAAACAATAGAAAATCTTATCCTCAATTCTAAGTTCTAACCAGGCAGATTAGTTTCTTTGACCTCAAGCTGCAATGGTTGAGATGCACTGAATGTTGTAGAGAGTTCCCAACTTCCCCAATTCTGTTCTCCCTAAGTGGCTAATTAGTTCCAAATGCATACTTTCGCTGTTGCAACTCACCTTCACCTTCACCAGTGTTGCTATTTTTTGCCGATGAAAACCCATTTGGGGCTACGTTCTCTAATCCTATTTGCAAGCTCAATCTCAAAGAGACCTCTGAGTTTGTGAAGGCATTTGTGATGGGTAACAACAATGGGGAAAGCAGATGGGCTTTCTCTTGACCGAAAAAAAAGAGGTTAATTTGGTCATGAAAGAAATATTAGACTCCCACCGTTAACATCTAATGAAATATTCTTAACAACGTAGGTCTATTTGTATTTTAATAGTGTTTTTATGGGAGGTATTTGTCTTTCCCTAAAACTTGGGTGTTCAATTGTCATTTAGGTAAGTGACAGGGGAGGTAACTGTCTTTTTCCCTATTATAAATAAGATAGGAGTGAAAAGAGAAGATTAATTCGATTTATTCTTTATTTTCTTCTCCGGTCTCTCCATCTTCTCTCTTTTTCTCTTTATGAAAAATTTCACCCACCCATACTATATTTTTCTTTAAATCACCCAATCCCCAACTTTGCCAATAATATCACGCACCCACCCTCAAAAGTTAAATATATATCACACACATCCTATCTATTAAGTGATGATGTGACAAGGTTAAAAAATATTATAATATCAAAATTACCTTTTAAACAGTATTAACTTAATATTTTACCCTCTCTCAAACCATTAATTTACAACCTTTTGCAAGTTTCCAGATGGAGAAGAAGAAGGGCAATAGCAGCAACCACCATTGCCATAGGAGGAGGAAGCTTCATGGAGTTCCACCAGATGAGAGCACCAGACCCGTACTTGGGCATCTCATCTAAGACTTCAATTGCCTTCTAAACCATCCTAGCAGAGGCAAATCTCCTCATCAGAACAACGAAGACATCGGGCGTGATGAAGTGGGGATGCTCTTTCCTCATCTCTTCGATCAAGGCCCAAACGGCACCGAACTGCCTCATCTTCCCCAAAACTCTAATCATGGACTTATACACTTCGTAGCTATGCCTGTACCCAAGTTGTTTCGATGCCCAGACAAAGAACCTTTGCCCTAGGTTCCCAGTATCCCCACATCAATTCAACACGCATCAGACACGCATTCGACCAAACCCGACCAACCCAAACACTTTGATAGCTCATATATTCATCTTTTTCAAGCTGTTCTACTGAATATGCTAGAAAACAAGCACATTCAGTTTATTCACACCATTGCATTTTCTGTGAAGCCCTACTTCTTTTGATTGATTAGCTACATGGTTGCATCAAATCATCAAGAAACTGAAAGCATGGTTGAAAGGATTGATACAACCAACAATCTTACCAGTGAAAGGGCACAGAGGAACATTGTCGGGCAGCAATCTTAAAAAGGACATCCCAATGCACGAGACCCTCACTATTGCAGGGTCTGAGGAGGACAGAATGTACGCAGCCTTACCCCCACAATGTGGAAAGGCTGTTTCGTGTTTCGAACCCGATGGGCAGCAATCTTCTCCCCTCAAAATAAAATAGGGCAGGGAATCTACACACAGCTCACATGTAATAGCATCACCCATACAAAGCCAATGGCCCACGCAAAAGGAGAGGTGCCTCTTGATTCATTGGGGGTTGGGGGTGGGGGGGGGGGGGGGGTGGCATGGTCAGGGTGGTGGCATGGTCAGGGAGGAAAAAGATTGTGAGAACAACATACATATTTCTATAAAATATTAGTCAAATAAGAGAACTAAATAATAAACTTATCTTTCAAAGCATATGAAAAAAACTTAAACCTAATATTGAAATCAATTTACCTCAAAAACTAAATTTTCAATATTCTTATTGTTTCTTCACTTCTGGAGTTGCTCATATCAATAACCACAAGGTGAGCTTGTAAGATCATTATGATTACAGCTAAACCTAAGATATATATGTACTAAACAATGCTTTACAAGATACAAACAGAAAAGCCACAGTACCTACAGGTTTAAAAAAATAAAAAATGAAACTCACATTGGTCAATTTTAATTTGACATAACAAGCTGCCTAATATATATTAACTCCATACAGTTAGGCCAACTGATTGCACAGTGCACACACTTAAAAGGAAGACAGATAAATCAGTACTACCTAAACTGATGACTGTCATACACAAGGCCTGTTCCAGCATTAAGAGATGCACCCTGAGGATCTCCTATGCCATAGACCCATTAACTGTGAACTTAACCATTTATACATACTTCTCTTTCTGGTACTGCAGAAAAATGTTTCTTGCTGTTGCTGCCTGTAGAGTACAATTTGATACTTTACTCTGGTAAAAGAGGTTTTTTTTTTTCGTATGCTTAAAAGCAAACAAATCTAATGAAGCCACAAATTTTTTTGGATAATTATTGATGGAGCAACTACATTGGATAGCTCCACTTTTGTAACTAATTTCAGGGAAGGCTGTTCTGTTCGGACCTGCTTCTCAATTCTCCACACAGGATTTGAGTAATCGACGAATCCTGCACTTACATACACCAGGGAACAAAGATTTGCATCCACAGCCGTGTCAACATTAGGGATTTAGGATATGTAAACTTACGAGCACTGTAAGTTTTGTAACCGGCAGCATCATTTTGGGTGGGACATGATTTTAGGATGTGTGGAGTGCTATTACAGTGATTACAGTCATGTTAGAAAACATATCAAGGGCATTTGCAGCAAAAACGTTTTCCGCACGGGGGAGGGGGGAAAGGAGATGACGGTCCCCTCTGAATGCAAAATATCATTCTTTTTTTTTTTGGAATATCAATCCCTTATTACTGTTATTACAAACATCAACAGCATAAAAAAAGAAAAAGAAGGAAGGATTTCACATATTAGATCTGCACTAAAATATTTCGAATAGGAAGAGAAGAAATATGTAAAACACGCTTAGAATGCAGAAAAAGAGAATATTTTGGTTTATAAAAATCACATTACAACAGACAATCCAGAGTCCTGAGTCTCCTGATCAATTTTAAGCATTTAATATTTTCTCAATTACTGAAACCATTAAGAACTTCAAGAACAATGAGGAAAGAAACCAACTTATATAACAATCATCCATCATGTAAAAGACCAAGACAATAAACCTAGATCTTTGCTAATAACAGATAAGTTCCATACCAGAAGCAAATCACATAAAACATTAGAAGCAAAAGAACAATTTGAAATATTTAAGCTGAAGAAACCTATCTATTATGAAGAGCTCAAAAGAAACAAAAACATATTACGATTAAGAAAGCTCTTATCACCCACTAAGGATGAGTAGAGATCACTAAGGGTGGACTGAGAAGTTATAAAAAAAACATATACTCATGGGTGTCTTCTCAATCAAAGAGGAAGTCCCTGATCCATGTAAACTATTCCTGTTCATCAGCATTTTTATTTTTCTTTTTCTTCTTCTTCTTCTTCTTCTCACTTCCATCTTCATCACTCCCTGCAGTGATTGCAGGCACACCTAAGGTATCATCACCCCCATCCTCTTTGCCCTTCTTCTTCTTCTTCTTACTCTTCATGTCAGATTTCTCCTCATCTGAAGATCCAGCTCCACCATTCTCTATAGACTTCTTTTTCTTTTTCTTCTCCTTCTTATCAACTTCAACAAAATCCAACTCTTCCTCCTCTCCTGCTTTTACTTTCTTCAACTTCACCTTCTTCTCTTCCTTCTCAACAACTTCTTCAACATCGTCAACTTTTAATTTCTTAGTTGGAATAGGAGCAGGGCTCTCAGTGTTCTCTAATTTACGTTTGTTCCCTTCCCCATCTTCCGCATCCTTATGTTTCTTCTTCTTTTTCTTCTCCTCCACAACTACTTCTGTCTCCACTTTCACCGGAGCTGGTTCAGCGGCAGCAGCAAGACTTGCAACCATAGAATCTCCTCCTGTGGGGAGAACCACATTCCGCATCCACTCTGCCGGGGTGCTCTCATTAGGTTTCCCATGCTTATTCAACTTACCATCCGCAATCAACTTCTTCTTCATCGAAGCCCTAGGACCAAGACCCCATTTCCTTGGATAAGTGTCCCTATCCATCACCACCCTCTTAATCTTGGCAACAACACCATGATCACAAGTAGCCATCACTGCAGTGGTCATTTCGGCAATACCCAAAGCAATTGCCTCTCCCTTGGTGGTCATCAAGACAACCTCCTCGCCCACCTCAATATCATTCTCAAACCTCAGCAACCCAGGAATCATCAACTTGGCACCATAACAAATAGCATTCACTGCAGAATCCTTAACAACCAACCTCTTGTAACTCGTTAGCAGTACTTCAAGGGGCATTATAACCCTCCTCAGATAAGTCTCATCTCGGTAATTTTCATAAACCCATTGAGCATCCAATACATCATGCATTGTAACCATGTTATCCTTTTCACCCATAATCCCAGATCGGACACGCCGGAGCTCCTGCATATGCCCTCCGACACCCAAGAGCAGACCCAAGTGGACACAGAGTGTCCGAACATAGGTACCTGCCTCACAAGAAATCCAAAAAACCACTAAATGCTTATCTGGGTCATACTCAAGAAGCTTACTTTCATAGATTGTCCGAATCCTGAGCTGCCTTTTCACGGCGGAAATGAGCGGAGGACGCTGAAATACAGCTCCAGTGAGCGTTTCAAGCCCTCTGGCGACCTTAGAGACATCGGGCACCGCCGAGTGAAGCCTTGCAATGCAAACGTACTCTTTCCCAGCTCCCTGCTGCGATTTTACGAGGCGGGTCGCACGATCGATGCAGACAATGAGGTTCCCCGTCACTTTGGGATCGAGGGTTCCACTGTGACCAGTCTTCTCCACATGAAGGATACGTTTGATCCACGCAACAACTTCGTGAGAAGATGGGTTTGCAGGTTTGTCGAGATTAAGGATTCCGTACTTGATGTACTCAAGGAGGGGGCGTTTCAACGGAGAGCAACCAGAGGGGAGTGGAGTATAGTGACCGGTACGGACGTTGAGGCGGTCGTAGTTCTTGAGGAGGATAGGCCACTGGGAAGTGTCTAAGGAAGGGGTGAAGCTCTGGGGTTTGATAAGAAAGTCTCCTTGATCATCCGGGTTACTTTCATTCTTGGTATCCTTCTTCTTCTTCTTCTCTGAGCGTGACTGTTCAAACTCGGACATGGCCACCGCTGCTACTTCAGCTGACGATGATGTTTCAGGATTTGAGTGAAAAGACTGAAATTTTAGGGGTTTTGGTGAAGGTTGTCTATCGGACCAAAAAAACCTCTCAGGTTTCCTGTTTAATTCCGTTTTATAGGAGAGAGAAAGAGGAAGATTAGGGATAGACAGGGCGAGAAGCGGGAAGAATGAAGTGTTACAGGGAGGCGAAGAGAGGAGACGCTTGAGGACACCAATTTTATTCCCAACTTAGGGTTTAGGGTTTAGAGCTCGTATGGAACGGGTCAGACTGAGATCCGATTAATTACCCGATCTTAGATTTTTGTTTTTTATTAATTTTTCTGGAGAAAATTACAGGGACCTCCATGATAATTCATTTATTACGTGACACTATCCAGTGCATTTTAAACTTACACAAACCTTCCTAAAAAATCATATTTATAACACATAAGTCCACTCCATCAGGCAATTGACGTTAGTTGTTGACATGAATAATGATTATTTTTTTTCAAAAGACTACTCTTATTCATATTAAAGTTACCTTTTTTTCAAAAGAGGATTTCTTTCTCCGACATCTTCATCTTCATTTGAAATGAAAATGCAGTTATTCGTAAGCAATGGAAGTCCAATTTTTTCATCTTTTTCTTGAAGGAAAGCATTCTGCAAGCAGTTGAAGGAGGGTTTCTCCATCTTCTTCTTGATTTCAAGCATTACGCAACTATCATTTAATGCCTTTACGACTATCATCTTCTTCTTCATCATCATCCTTCTCATATGTTTCTGAAACCAACGAATAGGGTTTAGTTTTTATAGATATGACTGTTTAAGAATTGTGGCCGAGAAGATGCGGATTGTGGTTGGTGATTTGGCAAATCAAGTGGAAAGGTTGCTGTCTTTGCTGAGCAGGAGAGATCTGAGAGCTATAACTTTGTTAGTGACTTTCTGTTTGATTGCTACCATAGAGCTGCAGGTATCACCACTTCGTATTGTGGCCCTCATCGTAAGCTTTTATGTGTTGAAGCATCCTAGATTCCACCATAAGCTCCTGAATTTTTTTCCGAAGGTTGCCCACAGGAACAGACAACATTTTATGAGCTCGACTTATTATGCCTACAACAAACAGGAACTCAATCTTGAGTTTCCTTCCGTCTTCAATCCTTTTGTACAATTGTTGCAATTATGTGGCACTAGATGGTACTCATTTAGATTAATTTTCAATTAGTTGCAGATGTTGGGTTTTGGTATGGCATATTTTTCCACCCCTTGTGGCAGTTGGAATCATGAAATATGCAGTTTATTTAAGACCAGGATCCTCTATAGTGAGATCTTGGATGCTCACAATGCATCGAAACACATGTTGATGCATTATAAGTGGTTAGGATCTTCACTACTAGGCGGCAATCACTACAGAGGTTTTTTTTTTTTGGGTTTACTTATGACATCTAAAAGATTCTATTTCAACTTGACTTTTGTTTGGTAATCAATGCATGTTAATTTTTAGATCGGTGGGTGCCTGTAATGTATGCAAAGTTTTATCATTTGATTGTTTAGTCTGAGCTTGATGATACATTTTTATACCATGTGTCAAAAGAACAAACTACTTAGATATAAGCTTAGATGGGTATTTTTGTTAGATTATAAAGTGTGATAACATTGTTACTTTTATGGACTTAAGTGTAAGTCTAAAATGCACAGGGTAGTATCGCGTAATACACGAATTGTCAAGGGAAGATCCGTACAATTTTACATTTTTTTTTTTGACAATTAAACCCTAAAAGATATTAAAACTTGATTATTGGTCTTTTTTGTAAAAGAAAAAAATATAAAAAAAAAAAAAAGTTTTGAATAATAATCCGAGTGTTTAAAACTTTTCTATCAATTCCCTGTGGTTGGCATGTCCTCCTCCGCTCTCACCTCTTTTACTCTCTTTGCATTTTAAAATTCCAAAATTATCCTTATATTGAGCAAGCAATCGTTCCCTTCCCTATTCCTTATGGATTGGTTTAACCTATTAATATGATTCAAGTGAATCAACTCAACCTTTACTTTTCATCTCATCCCAAAACCTATTGACATACTCTCTCTCTCTCTCTCTCTCTCTCTCCACTCTTCTTTCTTGGTTGTTTCACCACTGGTTTACTAGGGTTTTTGGAGCTCAAAAATGAGAATGATTATGGATTCAAAACTCAATTAAGAGCCTTTTCAATCCACAAGAAAATATCTATAATTATTTTGGTATTAACATGTTAAAAACCCATATAGTATGAACTTGATTATGAACCGAATGTCAATGTGTCCATGCATGGCTTTTGAAGCCCAAATAGCTAAACAAAGCAATTATGATGCGAGGTGTTAAATAACAAAAAACCAATTAGGTCCAACCAAACGACTGGTAGACAACCCTACTTTCAATGTATTTTTTCAATATGGGTTTTAATATTTTTAGTGAAATTTTGTCTTTTACGATTTGAAAATTTATCATAAGAGAGTTTGAGTAATTATAGGCCATTGGGAAATTTTTTCCTTTTAATTTTATATTATACATTTATTTATATTATCATTATATAAAGGCTAAGTTCTTCAGAACAATCCATCCTGATAAAGTTGTCAGAATGATCTATGAATTTCTACCACATGGCAGACTGATGATATTGAAATTTTGTGGATAAATGCACTTTAAAATCCCAGTTTATGTGTTGAATTTTAATCCAAATAGAGTTTCTCAAGTGGTAAAATAAAGTTCTAAAATTCAAGACTACAAACGGATGCATGGCGTAAAATAGACCGTGGTAAAATAAAAAAAATGCATACCAATACATAATAGGATATTAGATAAAATTATATCTTAAATTAAATATATTATTTTATCATATTTTTATGTCATATTATATCATCCTATCATCTTAGGTCATACTATACCTTTACACAAAAGTTCTCAACCATGTTTTTAATTGTTATTCATAAAAAAAAAAAATGTTATTATTGTTTATATATTATTTGGCAAAAATACTTTTTGTCTAGAATTTATCTTTCCATGTCATATTCCCTTTTCCTCCCCCATCTACTTTTGTTCTGTCTCATTCTTTATTTTTTTCTTTCTATTATTTTTTCCTCTTCATCTCTGAAAGAAAGAAATCTTTTTTATTCTCCCTCCCTCTATACCTCACCCTCTTTCACACATTAAAAGTTAGGAATGAAGATGATCTCATGTTGAAATTTTAATAATAGAAAAAGAACAATTCTTAGTATAAAATTGAATCAGTGAAAGAAGAAGTAGCACCTTCAAAACTGGTTAGTATCCCCCCTTTTTATTTTATTTTTTCTAATTTATGATTAATAAATAATTTTTTTAGTAAGAAAATCTGTTATTGTGATCAAAGATGGTTGCAAATTCTCTTCTTCTTCTTTTTGCCACCTTATCATATTTCGATCTCTATTTTTCTTAACAACCACGTGAGCAGGGAAACAAAATTAGTTCAACAATATATATATTTAATAGATAGGAGATTTACACACTGCCAACATATAATGGCATCTATATGTCCAGCCAACATATAATGGCATCTATATGTCCAGTCAATGGAAATACATGAATGAGTACCACCTGATTCAAAGAGGAGAGAGTGTGAGAGTGCGGAGAGCCTGTGTGTACAACTTTTTTTTTTTCATGTTTAATAAAAAAGAAGAATCATGACAATTATCAAGTAGGTACTGCCATAAAGGATTGGAACAACTGTTTTATGTAATCCTTAATCGAATGAGGGATTGGTTTGGTTGGTGTGGATGCGATAAATAATTGTTTATTTTTAATTATGATATTTATTAATTTGAATTCATTTTTTAACGAACATGAAAACCATTTTTCATATTAACACGTGTATCTAAACCAGCATTCTACATGTAAGTTACAATAACCATGTGGTAGTTCAGGTAATATTCAGGTTGTGATTTAGATTATTAAAAAAAAAAAAAGGGGTTATGTTTTGGCATGTATTCTTAAAATTTATACTTAGAATAGAGAATGCATTCTTAAAATTGAACAAGGAAGGATCAAAGAGTAAAGCTTTTCCATTCCAAATGGGCTGAAGAATGTATTAAGTGACATTTACTTACCAAAAAACAAGTATTAAGAGATATCTACTTGATGGGTATGTAAACTATCCATATATCACAGATCACCATGTGTCAGCATTCTTAGATAAGCACATGTCTACAATCATAAGTCACCACACGGCACGTGAAGGTTTCTAGCTATCGGCCAGTTGGATCTAGAGGGTATGACTCCGATGTCGCGCATATTCCGTAGAAGACAAGAATCCAGCCTTACCTTGTATAACTCGGCAAAGCTTATCATGTTGAGCTCGGAAGATCTTACCCTATGGAGCTCAGTGCGTCTTACCATCTATGGACGACCGAACCTTATCATATGGAAGACCATTTATTTCGGGACAAATCCGCAATTGCTATACTCAATCCGCATCATTGAAATCCGCCATTCAATCGTAGTGCGGTGCTCTAAATAAGCTAAGGCTAATTGTTGAGTAAGGGGGTAGGGAAGGCTTGGGTTAAAACTTTTAGGAGGATCTCTGGAAAGAATTCTATTTTGCCTAATCCGCCAACTACGCTTGGTTGATCCCAAAAGGGTATTAAGTCAATTTTTTTTTAAAAATATAGTGATCATAAGCCGACCTTTTCTTGTTGTTGATCTATGACCACCGTTATATAGGGTGGTCGTAGATCAGCTTTTCTTGCTTGGCACGCCATTCCTTTTGGTTCGTTCAATCTACATCACAAGCCACTCCGTCGTTGTCTGCTTTTTGGTTATATGAAAACAAACAACACTCGAGTGACGTGCAATTGAGTGCCAGCATGTAGTTATGTTGTCAGAAAGAAGGGAGCTGACGCCTTTCGAAGCGCATTGACGTTGCATTCGTATCTCAACTCTGTCATGTTCCCCTTCGTTCATTGAATACTTTGCTATACCTGTCTGTTACGACAAACACAGTGGAAGAACGTAGGTAATGACGATATGAAATTCGAATAAACAATAAACAATAAAGACACAAGAAATTTACGTGGTTGGATCAGTGTGATCTACGTCCACGGGCGAGAAGAGATTTTCACTAGATCAAGAAGAAAAAGAAGGTTACAAAGTGCACCTTATAGAGTGACACGAATACATAAAATTGCAACCAGCTTCAACAATGAACAAGAACCCTAGTTGCTCTCTCTTTTTCTTTTCTCTCTTCCTCTTACGTTTTGCGGCTAGGTCAGAAAAATCCTAAACTACTCCCTCTCTCACGATCGCTTTTATGGGGGAAAAGTGATTGAGGGAATAGGGGAATCATTTTCCCACAACCTTCCTATTTTCTCTTAAACTAAAAGAGAAAGATATGCTATGGTCCATAATAACCATAAAAGACCCTGATTTCAAACCACAAAAATAACAATCTCCACCTTGGTTGGAAAACCTCAAACCATCTAGAAGTCGAACAATATCTCAAACACATCTCTAAGCTTACGTGTCCTAACTCAGTGTAAGAAACAAGAGATGTGAAAAAAAATTATTCACTTCAGAACCGAAACTAGAGAACACATCTCCTCTCGCCACCAATCCCCCAACAGGGGCTACTAATCAAGTACGAATGCCACCCAAATCCAAGCAATGCTTGAACTTGTTGGCTATAACCAGTTTAGTCAACATATCAGCTAGATTGTCTACAGTATTAACCTTCTTCACCATTATGTTCTTTTCGGCAACCGCCTCACGAATGAAATGATATCTCACATCAATATGTTTTGTTCTCTCGTGATGTGCTTGGTTTTTGGTCAAATGTATCGCATTCTGGTTGTCACAAAAGACAACTGAACTAGCTTCTTGCTGAAGCCCAAGCTCACTCACGAGATTCCTCAACCAAATGGCCTCCTTTACAGCTTCTGCTGCTGCCATGTACTCTGTTTCCGTAGTAAGCAAAGCCATTGTCGACTGCAAGGTCGATTTTCAACTAATAGCTGAACCAGAAAGCGAAAAGAGATAACCTGTCAAAGATCTTTTATCAAGATCACCTGCAAAGTCAGAATCCAAAAAACCTACAATTGAGGTTCCCGAAGCATTGCTGTCAAAGACTAAACCCAAATCTAAGGTACCTTTGAGATACATAAGAATCCACTTCACTGCCTACCAATGTGCCTTCCCTGGCTGAGCCATGTATCTGCTCATCACACTGACTGCTTGTGCAATGTCTGGACAAGTGCAAACCATGGCATACATAATGCTCCCAACTGCACTAGAGTATGGGATTCGAGACATCTCCTTCTTCTCGGCCTCACTTTGAGATGAGTCTTGAACCGAAAGCCTAAAGTGGGAAGCCAAAGGAGTAGCAACGGGCTTGGCCTTTTTTTACCCCAAAGCGCTCAAGCACCTTCTCAATATAACTCTTCTGCGAGAGATATAATTTTCCAGCTTTTCTATCTCTTCAAATCTCCATCCCTAAGATCTTCTTCGTTGCACCAAGATCTTTCATCTCAAACTCATCACTAAGTTGTCTCTTCAAAACCTGAATATGTGACACGTTTTTTGTAGCAATGAGCATGTCATCCACATATAGCAAATGATATACAAAAGAACCATCTCCCAACACCGTGTAGTACACACAACTATCATAAGTGCATCTCGAGTACCCATGACTAAGCATAAAACTGTCAAATCTCTTGTAACATTGTCTTGGAGATTGCTTCAGGCCATACAAAGATTTCTTCAATCTGCAAATATGATCTTCTTCACCTTCCACGGAATATCCCTCTGGCTAAAACATGTAGATCATCTCCTCAAGCTCACCATGTAGAAATGCAGTCTTAACATCAAGCTGCTTAAGCTCCAAATCATGTAGAGCAACCATGGTTAGCAACACATGGATAGAAGTATGCTTTATGACCGGAAAAAACGCTTCATCATAGTCGATTCCCTCCTTTTGCTTATAGCCCTTAGCCACTAACCGTGCTTTGTATCTAGCATCCTTAACCCCTGGGATCCCTTCCTTCCTCTTGAAAATACATTTGCTTCCTATGACCCTATTACCCTTAGGTAATTTCACCAAGTCTCAAGTTTGATTTTTGTAAAAAGACTCAAGTTCTTCTATCATAGTAATGGCCCACTGGCCAGACTCAGCATAGGAGACAGCTGTAGAATAAGTGGATGGCTCCTGAATACCCATCTCTTCAGCTGTCGTGAGAGCATATGCCACTAACTTAGTATAGGCATATCTCTGAGGATGTATAATTTGCCTCATCTCCCTCCTATTGGCTATCGAATAAGGTTGTTCAGATTTTATCTCATCATCATCTGAATTTGAATCAAGTTGCTCATCTTTTGCTATAAAAGTAATGTCTGGAGATGACTTCTGAGAATTCTCTCTCTCAAGCTCCACCTCATCCATAGTCTTCTCTACAGTGCCTGTAGACTCAACAGAAACCTTCCCATGATTAAGCATATATTTTTCATTACAAGTAACATCTCTACTAATAATGAACTTAGGAAAATCAGGTTCCCAACTCCACAAACGATATCCTTTAACACCATCAACATAACTAACAAATATACATTTCTTAGCTCTAGGCTCAAGCTTACCATCTTTAACATGATAATAAGCAAGACATCATAATACCTTTAAATTTGAATAGTCACTAGGTTTACTTGACTATATCTCGTTTGGAGTCTTACATTCAATGGCAGTGGAAGGAGAACGATTCACCAAGTAGCAAGCCGTGTAAACAACTTTAGCCAAAAAGTCCTTTTCTAATCCAGAGTTGGAGAGCGTACACTTACCTCTCTCCATCAAGGTCCTGTTCATACGCTCTGCCACTCTATTCTGCTGAGGAGTATGTCTGACCATGCGATGCCGTACGATCCCTGAATCTATGCAGAATTTGTTGAACTCACCATTGCAAAACTCTAGACCATTATCTGTTCTGAGATGTTTAATCTTCCTTCCGGTTTGATTCTCCACAAGAACTTTCCAATTCTTGAAATTTTCGAACACATTACTTTTATGCTCGAGAAAATGAATCTAACCCTTTCTGGGATAATCATCAATAAATGTCAAAAAATAGAGAGCACCACCTTTGGATGGAATCTGAGCTGGTCCCCACAAATCCGAATGGATGTAGTAAAGTGTTCCCTTTGTCATATGTGAACCAGTTGAGAAGCTGACTAGGGTTTGCTTCCCAAACACACAATGCTCACAGAAGTCAAGTGACGTCGTATGATCACCACAGAGTAAATCATGTTTACTCAGAATAGTCATACCTCTTTCACTCATGTAGTCCAAGCGCATATACCACAAGTGAGTCGTGTCCTTGTCAGAGTCAGAAGATGATGACACATCTGTAGAACCTGTTACAGTACTACCCAGCAGAATAAAGAGGCTATTCACTTTGCTACCCTTCATCACCACCAATGAACCTTTAGAACTTTAAGATCTCCACCTCCACCTGTGTAGGAACACCCAGTAGAGTCCAAGATACTCAAGGAAATAAGATTCTTCTTCAAGTCTGAGATGTGTCTCACATCCGTCAAAGTCCTCACTATCCCATCATGACACCTGATGCGAACTGTACCAATGCCAACTATCTTGCGGACTGCGTTGTTTCCCATTAAGACTGAACCACCCTTGATAGCCTTGTAGGTGGTAAACCAATCTCTGTTTGGACACATGTGATAAGATGCACCTATATCCAAAATCCATTTCTTATCAGAATGACCATCTAAGGGCATTTATTCTTGAATCCTATTTTAGAGAATCCGACATTAAATGTGAACCCGAGACTTGGTTGGATTTAACCCAAAGACTAGCTCAGGGGATCTCCTCTCGAGACATAGTTACTCGTGATGATCTCAAGGAGATCCTCATAAGATCTCACTTGCCGAAAATCCACAACACCAATTCTGGAATGGAAAAGAAAAAGGCTTTAATTTAAAGCACAAGAATGAGGTTGGATCCCTATTTACTGTAGTGCATCTCTAGGTTAAGGTAGTGAGTGAGTGAACGACTCTCCTTAGAGAGGACTGAACGAACGAAAACTACAGGGTGATCAGCTCGACCACTGGGAGAGAGTGCTCGTAGATCAGCTCGACCACCGGGAGAGAGTGCTCTACGATCAGCTCGACCACCAGGATGTGCGTTAGCATGCTTTGAGCACCCGGGATAGGAAGTCCATTACTGAGAAAAGTTGCCTCTTTCGGTCTTCTTGTCTATTACGCAGGGGCAAGTGAATTGATAGGATTGAGTATCTCACACATTACCGGTGGATGCTACAACCGCTAACACTTTGGCAGTAGGAGGGGCGTAGCCGTTAAGTGACACACCACCTTCGCTAACGCCCCTGTTGAATTTTGGTTTTCTACTGATGTGGCGCTGCTGGATGCTTCTGATCAATAGGAAGAGGAGGAGTCAACCAAAAAGAAAGACCTGACGCAGGATATTCCTTGATCAAGGTCGAATTGTTTCGCCACCCTATATGGCTTGTACTGCTGACTAAGGAGCTGGGACTGGCTAAGCAACTGGCTCCGCTGACACTTGCTTTGTCATCAATGTCGTAGGCTCCGGTGTTGCATACGGATACAACTATCGACCCGTAGGATATGGAGCAAAAGGATATAACCAACATTCCACATACGGTGAGAACATTCTAAGCAACATTGGATTTATTAGCCTTTGCCACATTTGTAGAATTTGAAGCTTGACCCTGCTGATTTTCCTTCTTCTTAAGAGCATGACACTCTGAATTGTAATGCAATTTTTTGTGACAATAGTAGCACTCAACATTCTTCTTATCCAAGCCCGATTTGGACTTAGAACGATTACTTGATTTGCCTTTACCACCCTCCTTGGTCTTCGGTCTACCTCTAACAAGCAAACCATCAGCCTGACTTTCAATCTTTTTCCCATTCAATTTTGTTCTCAACTTAACAAAATTCAAAGAGACCTTCACATCCTCTAAACTTAAGGATTCTCTCCCATACAACATAGAGTTAACAAAATTTTCATACGAGTCAGGTAAGGAACACAATACAATAAGGGTTTGATATTCATCTTCAAGTTTAATGTCCAGATTTCTCATATCCATGATAATTTTATTAAATTCATCTAAGTGTTCTTGGATGGACGTACCTTTTTTCATCTTTAGAGTATAAAGAAATTTAAGAGATTTCTTCATGTAGAGACTTTCGAGCTTTGCCCATAACCCAGCCCCTGTTTCTTCATTAACAACTTCACGAAACACTTTGTTGGAAAGCGACAATTGCCAGGCTGTATGAGCATTGTTATTTAATTTGCCGAATAATTCGTGAATAATTCCACCGAACAAAATTTTACGAATAAAACGCCCGAATACGAATTAAATTTAATGATTCGGAAAAATTCATGATATATAATAAAACGCCCGAATACGAATTATTCGGTTTCTCATATAAAACGTATTTATAGCTAGTGGAATTGTGGCTTTTAATTTCCACTCTCAACTCTTCTCAACTCTTCAGTTTCTCCTCTTTTTTTGGATTTAACTTTTATGAGCTTTTAATGTTATTCAATTTTGCAATTTCTTTTTACCAAAATACAAAAAGAAAAGAAAAGAAAAAAACCTTTTCAATTTCCCATTTTTTTAATAGAAACTGTTCAGTTTCTCTAGCTTTGGATTTTGAGACTTTAGTAACTTTACTTTCAATTTCCATTCTTCACCGTGGGACTGGGAAGTGTGGTACTTGGCAAGAGGTGGTGTGGGGAAGAAAGAAGGGGCTGACAGGAAGTGAAAAGTTTGAGTTGCAGAGCGTGTTGCACAAGAATTAGGTATGTAAAATATGGTGCTTTCTCTATGTATGATGCTTCTTGTATATGATTCGGGTTCTTTATTATAAGTTTTTAACACCTTATCATACACAAAACAATCTCCTCTTCAAAAATCTACAACAGAAAAGTATTTAAGGAATGAAATTTTTTACGACAAAACTCCTCAACAGCTATCACCTGAACCCAAATTCTGATGTGCAGATCGTTAATGTTTGATGGAATTTTACATTATCCTTAGTTGTAGTCTTGTAGACAACCAAATGATTTTGAGTGTTTATAAATTCCCAAGTTAGTAGTTACTTATGCATGATTCGTGAAATACATTATTCTATGCTGATTTTGAAATTTTGACACATTTCTTCATTTGCTTCTTTCATATTACTCCAGCCATCCAAGAAGCTAGTTATCGAAGGAACTTAATTCTTAAAATATCTTCAAGCAGAAATAAAACTTGCCTTCGAACTTTGTGTTGGCTCTGCACCCTTGGCTACTAGATGAAATTTTCAACTTTCCTAATTGCTAGTTTACATTTGGAAATTAAGTTCTTTATTAAGAAATCTACAACAGAAAAGTTCAATTTTTTTATCACATGATTTCGTTGCAGTCCCACTCTTTTTTGTATGAAAGAAATTAAGTTAATTTTTTACTCTTCTTTCTCAAAATAATGACAATAATTATGCTTATTAAAATAGGATTTTGTACTGTTCCATGCATGTTTTCTTTAATTTATATCCTATATCACTCATTACATATCTAAGTTTATTTTTAGAGTAAAACTTTTATATTAAAATTATGTTTTTTTTTTCAATTAGTAGGTAAAATGGGAAGACAAATGACAAGTTTTGGCAACATGGTGAACAGCTAGATAATGGTAACTTCAAATGTAAATTTTGTGAAAAATAATTTTTTGAAGGGGTCACTCGTCTAAAATACCATTTGGCTAGATTAAGTGGACATGATGTTGCACCTTGTGAAAAGGTATCAGATGATGTCCAAGCATCAACCTTTCTTTCTGTTAATTCTGAGTCAAGTAATAAAAGGCATAGGAGTAGTACTGCTGAGAGTGGGATCGAATCTACTTCTATCTCTTTGAATTCATATTGTCAGAGGCAATCCACAATTAATGGAGGAAATGGTACCTAAATTGGATAAGCCAACTTGGGAGAAATCCCTCCGTGAGTTCTTTATCAAGAACAACATTTCTTTCAATGTTGTTCAGTCGGAGTCTTTTGTTAATTTGTAAAGAATACTGCCCGTTATGGTTCTAGTGTTCCTATTCCTAGTTATTTTACCCTTCGTGGTAGAATTATCCCTGAAGCAAGAAAAGAGATTGAGAAATATGTTGGAGAAGTAAAATTGTCTTGGATGAACACTGGCTGCACAATCATGTCCGACTCATGGACAGACTTAAAAAAGCGATTTTTTATTAATGTGGTCGCTTACTCCCCTGGTGGTGCTATTTTTTTGAAGTCAAAGGAGTGTTCTCATGCTCGAGTAACTGGTCCATTTATCTTTGATATTCTTGACACAGTGATTCAAGATATTGGTCCAGATAATGTGGTTCAAATTGTTTCAGATAATGCGTCCAATTACGAAAATGCATTTGATATGCTTCTTGAAAAATATCGTTAGTTGTTTAAGACTCAACGTGCAGCTCATGGAATTAATCTCATGTTGAAGGATATTTATGAAAATGTTATATGGGTTCAAAAAACTTTTGATGAAGCAAAACGTATTGTTGACTACTTGTATAGGCCTACCATTGTTTTGCAACTGATGAGACAATTCACAAACAAGGAACTAAAATATCCTTGTAAAACTAGGTTTGCTTCACACTTCTTAATGCTTCAGTCAATTATTGAAGTGGAAGAGAAGCTTAGACTCCTAGTTGCATCAGCTGAGTGGAGGGGTTTGAGAAATTCCAGATCTGCTGAAGCAATTATGGTGGTTAATATAATTCAGAGGGAGTCGTTTTGGATTAGTTCAAAAGAGATTTTGGGATTTATGGAACCAATCATACGAGTTCTTCGTTTGGTTGATGGTGATGGGGCTACCTCAGGATACTTGTATGAAGCGATGGAAAGAGCAAAAGAGACATTAGAAAAACTTAAACAAACAGACCATCGCTATGGTCAAGTTTTGAAATTTTTTAATGAAAGAAGGGATCAAAATATTTTAAGTGCCATCCACTATGCAACTGTTATTCTCAATCCTTCTTATTTTTGTAGTCCAAGATTCAAAAGAATTTACCAGTTCAAAGAAGCAATGGAGTTCATTGGTGATATATTGGTTCCACTTGATCAAAGGGTTGATTATTATGGACAATTGGCATCATATCAGATGAAGAATTCATTTATTTTTTCTTCCAGTGCTATGATAATGATGCAAAATTGTCATCCTCGTAACTATATATATAAAGATAACTTGTCATCTAAATTGAAATTTATAATTTTGTTTTATTAATTGTAGGGGTTTGGTGGTCTCTTCATGGTGACATTGTTCCTATTCTACAAAAGTTTGTCATTCGCATTTTAAGCCAACCATGTAGTTCTTCAGCTTGTAAGAGGAATTGGAGTGCTTGGGATGCAGCACAGACAAAAAAGAGGAATAGGTTGTCAGCGAAAATGTTAAATGACTTAGTTTATGTCAGGATGAATTCATTGATGATGGAAAAGAAGATTGAACTTGAACAGAAAAATATGGTGCCTATAAACCTTGACAACATTAGTCTCAACACTTCTTATGAGGGCATTGAGAATATTGACAGGGAGAGAGAGAGAGAGAGAGAGATCATTGGAGGATATAGATGATAGCATTGCTGAAGATTTATTATATGGTGCAATTGGAACTTTTACTGAGAGCGAGACTCAGCCTTCAAATATGGATATCTGATTTTCAGTTATGACTTATGAACATGTGATTACAGATATGTTTTTATGAATATTTTCTAGTATTTTACATATGTTTTTATTTTATGTATGATGGTATTAAGTAGATTGATAATTATGATTTTGAATCTTTATTATGCCTTTGATGAAATGGAAGTTATTTTATTTTATTTCAATTTTAATATCACTTCTATGTTATGGAATAATGATAATTGATTAGTAATGACAAATAAGTGCAACAAATAATAGAAATGAACATCCGAATTTTTTGTCCGAATTTTTTTTGGTAAACGAATAGTTCCCGAATTGATCCGAATCTGAATTTTATTTAAGTTCGCTTTTTTTACCGCATCTTTGACCGAATTATGAAATTATCAAAACGATTCATTCCGAATTATTCTCCTTCTGAATAATTCCCGAATCCGAATTAAATAACTATGAGCCTTCTTTTCCATCTCTTCAATTTTGGCTTTAGTCATATCCTATGAGTATTTTCCGTTTAGAGCCTTGACGTTACTTTCACGCCGTAGCAAAGCTTTCATCTTTATTCTCCATAATCTAAAATTGTTTTGAACGTTAAAAGGAGTCACCGAGAATTTCATGGAAACCATTACGGACACAAAGCCCTTGAAATCGAATCAAAGCTCTGATATCAGTTTGTTATGACAAACATAGCAGAAGAACGCAGGTAATGGCAGTATGAAATTCGAACTTTTCGCTGCCTGAGTCTTAGGCCAGTTTGAAAGTAGCTTCATTGGTTGCTTCTCTAGATTAGTACTCCAACAAAGGTTAGGAACATGGCACAGCGTACCCTCACCGATGTGTCTGGTCAGCACATTTATACCTATTGTTTGTCCTTGCGGAGCGAACACTTCTTTTGGATGAAATACTGTAAACAATAAACAATAAAAACACAAGAAATTTACGTGCATGGTTTGATCAATGTGATCTACATCCACGAGCGAGAAGAGATTTTCACTAGATCAAGAAGAAGGCGAAGATTACAAAATGCACCTTATAGAGTGGCACGAATACACAAAATTGTAACCAGCTTCAACAATGAACAAGAACCCTAGTTGCTCTCTCTTTTTCTTTTCTCTCTTTCTCTTACGTTTTGCGGCTAAGTTAGAAAAATCCTTAACTACTCCCTCTCTCATGATCACTTTTATGGGAGAAATGATTGAGGGAATAGGAGAATCATTTTCCCACAATCTTCCAATTTTCTCTCAAAGTAAAAGAGAAAGATATGATATGATTCATAATAACCATAAAAGACCCAGATTTCAAGCCACAAAAATAACACTATCAAACAAGTATTCCACCTTCCAAGCTGGTTCGTCATCAACAGGCCAGAATGAAGAAGCAGGGTGGTTGTAGATCAACACTTCCCAACACCATCAAGAAAAATAACTCTGTGTTTGCAGTTGCTCGACACCAGGAGCAGTTTGTTCAAAATAAGATGGATTCCACTCGCCAATCTGGGAGTGCCCAACCCACAACCCTTCATGCCCTAAGTTCACTAAATCGGGAACCAACCGAGGGCACCATGCCATCTAAAGACTTAATATCAGCTGTCGGGGGGTAGATTGAGAAGTTGCCTTCAATCCCTGAGTCGTTCACCCTCCTGACCATCAACAACTTGTACAAGCTGCCTCGCTAAGCTTAGAGGCAAGGGATTTGAGGCTTCGAGCCAGAACATAAGGCCTTGCTATCAATATCAGCAAAGGATTGGGGCACATTCATTTTGTTTTTCACTCTTTTTGAGTTAAGAAGTCCTATCCCTACAACTCTCTAAGCTCGCTCATCATAATAGTCGAGTTCCATTGCTGTATGCATTCAGAATACTGACTTAGGTATTGAAGCCACCCTTGGGTCCAGAACCTGACCTCCTCCTAGCTACTCTTTCTTTCTTGTATGTCCATCCACTATTGAGGCTAACTGTGCGGTTTCCAACATCAACACTACTTAATAATAAAAAAACTAAGTAGCTAATGATCTCATATGTTCTTGAGGATTTAACATGTTTACTAGGACATCTAGAGATGAGAATTGAGAATGAATCATATCGGTGGGGGAGAAAGGTCCGAATTACAGAAGTCAAAAATGTAAATAGATAGTCGAAAATCGAATTCAATTTGCATCTGTATACGTTTAGCGGTCTCCAAATCTGACCAGAGCTATCTGAATCCGTATCCGATTCATTTACATCTCTACCAACTGAACGGGCTGGGCCCTGGTTCTTTACCCTTGGTGCCGGAGAGGATCAGGATCAGAGAGAATACCGTGGGCCATCCAGATTTAGGGGATTTCGACAATGACTCGTAAGACTCGTAACAGTGACATCCGACTTCCAATATTTTCATGCATAATATTTCCCAATAAAATAATGGTGCCGAAATTAAAATATCTGAGTTTCCCCCTTTTCTTAGATTTTCAGTTTTGGCAGCTGCCCGTAACCATCGACGGACAGCTTCCTGTACTTACTGCTGACCCGGGCAGCTCCCAACCAAGAACTTCTTCCTTTCTCGCTCTTTCTTTCTTCACTCGCTCTGCCTCTCCAGTAATTCGGGCGAATAGTAACACTGCTTTAGTGTGTTTATCTTTCCTCTTTGAAGGATCGCACGCCGTGTCCCCTTCCCCTTCTGAGGTAGGAAGGAGGGCTTACGATAAGGAGGTGTTTCTCTCCGTCTCCCGCTTTTGGATGCGAAACGATTTCAGAGTATAGAAACAGAGACAGTGGGGGAGGATATGGGTCAGGGACTCAGTTGCAGAGCCAGTGACGAACATGGCCTCTTCCGTGCTGTTCAGATTGGGGACCTGGACACCGTTATTGCTCTTTTGGAGAGGGACCCAACTCTCTTGCATCAGAGCTCCGTCTATGATAAGCTCTCTGCCCTTCATATCGCTGCTGCTAATGGTCGGATCGAGGTTAGTTTTCTTTTCGCTTTTTCTCTCTTTGCCTCTTCTGGGTTTTCTTTATTCTTCCCTAAAATGTTTAATGTTTTTTGGGTTTCATGGTGACCAGGTTCTCTCTTTTCTTTTAGATCGATCTGTTCATCCGGATATCTTGAGTCGTCATAAGCAGGTTAGCTCCTTTATTAATGAAATGAAGTTGTTGCTTCCCTCTTTCTGGAAATGCTTAATCGTGCCTGTTTTTTCTTACCATATGGTCATTATATCTTTTGTCTCCGATTGTTTCAGACACCACTTATGCTGGCTGCAATGCACGGAAAGATCTCCTGCGTGCAGAAGCTTCTTCGAGCAGGGGCGAATGTATGTAAAAAAAAAAAATCTGCCTTTCTCTTCCTTTCTAGTGATTTTCCGATCCTTTCAATTATCTTAGCAAATTCTGAACCGCAATGGTGGATTGGTTTGGATTCTGTGTGAACTCCCTTGCCAGATTTTGATGTTTGATTCTGTTCACGGAAGGACCTGCTTGCACTATGCTGCTTATTACGGACATCTGGAATGCCTCCAAGCCATCCTTTCAGCTGCCCATTCGAGCCCTGTCGCCGAATCTTGGTGGGTGGGCTTCCTTCCTTCCTTTGTTTTTTCCTCCTCCACTTTGTGACGTCTTGAGGACGAACTTGTTTCGAGGGCATCTTTGTGATTGAGATTGAATTGCAGGGGATTCGCTCGTTTCGTGAATGTTAGAGACGGCAGCGGAGCTACGCCGTTGCACCTAGCGGCCCGGCAAAGACGGGCTGATTGCGTTCATATCCTATTAGATAGCGGGGCTCTTGTTGGTGCATTCTCCGGCGGATATGGGTATTGATCTGTTGCAGAAGGTCCCTCTTTGTTTTCATTTCAGTAGTAGTAATAGCGGTCTCTGAAATTGATAGTTTCTTAATCCCAGCTGCCCTGGGAGCACTCCACTTCATTTGGCAGCTCGAGGTGGTTCATTGGGTTGTGTGCGTGAACTGCTCTCGTGGGGCGCAGATCGGCTTCAAAGAGACTCAGCGGGGTAAGTTTGTTGCTCGATCTTCTTCTTGATGCTGAAATTAGGAACTATATTCTCATCGCGAATTAGCGAAAGTAGATAATCAGTGCTCGAAACAGTAAATTTGATCCAGACTGTTATTCTTGGATCACCATTTTTAAATATGATTTATCCTATTCTCAAGCTTGACAAAACAGGGGTGAGCTCATGAACTTGTTTATTTGTGGAAGTGCTTGAGCCCGGGATAAATCTGGAACTAAATTTTCTGTATTCAACCTTCTTGTTAGTGATGGAACGTATGGAGAACTGTAATCACTAAATTTGTATACTTGGATGGGGTGGGTTTCTGCAGGAGAATACCATACACGGTTGCTCTGAAACACAAGCACGGAGCATGTGCCGCCCTGCTGAACCCAGCATCAGCAGAGCCTCTTGTGTGGCCATCTCCGTTGAAATTCATAAGTGAGCTTAATTCAGAGGCAAAGGTCCTGCTGGAGAGGGCTCTTATGGAAGCAAACAGAGAGAGGGAGAAGGGCATCTTAAAAGGGATGGCATGCTCACTTCGGTCTCCTTTGCATTCTGATGAAGATGCCGCCTGTATCAATGACGATATCTCTGAGGTGATTTTCCTTACTCCGCTTCTGCTTGAAGGCCTTCTGTTTACAGATAATAGGAACCCTATTTTATTAGATGTGCTTGAAAGTAAAACTAGTCACATCTCATTATCAAACCCATTAAAAGATATAATTGGGGAGAATTGTGTACTGGAAATTTAAGAGATTTCTCTTGCAATTCTGTTCCCAGTAAAGGTGGAATGAGATATCAGAAAATAGTGTTAAAAATTTTCCCTCATTTATAGAGACACCAGACAGTTACTAGCCTTATGGGTAGGGTTGATGGAAGTGAAGCAGTTGATAGAAATTATCAGTCTCTGGGGTATGCTTTCTTGCTATAGACAGACATCATCCTCTTTAGTTCAAATTTAGGTTCATGTTTCCAGTTTAGCAAATGAATATGTTTTCTCTTTCTCTTCATGTTATAGAATTCTCTCAAACTGAGTTATCAAATACAATTGCTTCCGAGCTCACTGGGAGAAATAATCTGACTGACACAGGGAAGCGACACCGAGATGTGCTGTATCTGCTTTGATCATATCTGCACGATTGAGTTCAGAGACTGTGGTCACCAGATGTGTGCTCAATGCACTCTAGCTTTGTGCTGCCACAACAAGCCAAACCCCAATACCGCAAGCATGACAGCCCCTGTCTGCCCATTTTGCCGCAGTAGCATTGCTCAACTGGTGGTTATCAAGAGCATGACCGAGGATGAAATGGATGGAGACACCAATTCCTCGAAGATAGTGAGGTCGAGGAAGTCCCAGACCTTATGCGAGGGTAGCAGCAGCTTCAAGAGCTTGTCGGCCATGGGTTCATTTGGGAAGATGGGTGCCCGTGGTTCTGAAAGGATTGCTGCTGACAGTGGTGACTGGGTTGACAAACCATGAATCAGGAAGATGGGGTCTCTTCTCTCTCTCTCTCTCTTTCTCTCTCTGTCTCGCTATATATATATATATATATATATATATATATATATATATACGTGGAACTCCATTTGCAATGTAGATTTTGGGCATTTGAAAGCAAAGGAGGATGGGATCAAAATAAGCAAGAAGCTTTTGCAGGATTGGGTTGGTGGGTTTTATTTTTTGAATCTTCATTGTTGTAACTTCGTTTATTTAAGATTGAAGAAGCAGTGGTGCTTTCGAGAGTCTGTCGCCTGAAATAGGAGAAAATTTTGTTTTGTTAAGGAAAATATCTCTTGATCTCTTCCATGTCTGCTACAAACTGAACGCAAGCACCTATGAGTTGTACCCTTTTGGTGGGGGTTAAAAAATTTGAAACTTTGTTGTTGTTCATTTATTTTTGCTAAGATTGTGTTTGGATGTCAAGAAATAAATAAAAAAGAAAAGAAAAGAAAAGAAAAAATGAAAATAATGCCATAAAAACACACCTCTTTGCATATGGTTATGTTATTATGTAGTAAAGTTTTTATTTTAAAAATTAGATCCATTAAGTAGTTGAAGGATTCAAGTAT
The DNA here is from genome assembly GCA_028583415.1 of Protea cynaroides. Lineage (NCBI taxonomy): Eukaryota > Viridiplantae > Streptophyta > Magnoliopsida > Proteales > Proteaceae > Protea > Protea cynaroides. The sequence goes on along the minus strand of CM053266.1, from coordinate 36,866,364 downwards.
ATAAGACATTCAAGTTTCTGAATTAATTGATATGGGATTATTTCCATTAATCCTTCTCACATGAAGCCCCTAACAGTTCCATTTTACTGCGATGAATAAATTTTTCCATTACCAAAAAATAAACTTAGAAATATATCTTTAAATCCCTATATTAAATAGTATTTTTTTTACGAAGAGAGATGCCCGGTTGGTTGTTGGTTATCATGTCTTGTGACAGTGTTCACATTTTGGTTTCATAGTTTAAACATTATGGGATAAGATTAAAAAAATAAAAGTTGGGCAAGATGAGAAAAAGCCTTTGACGTGAGCCAATTGATACTGCAACCTAATTGGAGGTGTGGGCCCCCATTCAGCTGGTCTTCATTTCCTTTAATGAGTTTTAATAACTTTTACAAATGTGCCCAGAGATGCAGATCCCTTCTAACTACTTCCTACTGGTGGGAAAAAAAGGCCCTTTTTCTGTAGGCCTTGGCGCCTTGCACTCATGCAGTATGGGGCTGACTGGGCGTAGTGGGCCGGGCTGGTCATGTCCCGTTCGTTAAGAGATAGATACCTGTGACCAACCCAATCAAATTTCCAATCTAACCCCAAAAAAGACGCACACCATATGGATTCATGTGAATCAGTGAATGTGATTGGATCCACCCTACCACGTACGGTAAGGATATACGTCATCCTTCTTCCATTGTGGGACCCATATAGAAGACTGATATCATCTCATATCCAAGCACGTCTCCCTGTCCCTGTCCATATCTGGTCTTTATTTATTTATTTATTTTTTCTGGTCTTTACAACTAGGGATAGTGCTGCTCTGCTCCTTTTAATAGTCCAGATATTAACGCATAGAAGACCTTGATGATGTAACTGTTGCTAGTGATATTTTGAGTTTTGGCTCCTCCTCCTCTGCTAAAGTTAAAAATTTAAGGAGATTTTATTGAGATTTTTATGATGATTCAATAACATTTCATGAAAAAGAATCGATGATGTCAATGACCCATTCTCAGATCTTAATGGATATTTGCTAGGTTGTTGCACTCTTAGCCGCCTAAACAGAGGATCGATCTGTTTTGGTTGTCTATGAGAGAAAATGGTGTGAAAGCTGCTGATGTGGCAGTGGAGCCAGTAAAATGGAAAAAAGGGTGGGGTCAGCCGGTCCCAGTGTGTTTTATATGTGACTACAGAGAATTATTAGATGAGAGAAGGAAGCATTCCATTTCCTAATAGGAGAGTCTGAGTCTTTGAAGCAAAGAGAGAATATATCCAAGTTAGGTGGAGAAGGGTTAGCTTCCAAATCCCATATTAGTTCACAAGTAGGGCCAGAGAGAGAGAGAGAGAGAGAGATATGTAATTTAGTCATTTTTATGATTAATTAAATATGATTTAGTTCCATTTGTTGTATGAGAATAGGGTTCAAAGGTCCATGATTAAGACATTAACACATCGCAGCAGCGGTGACGTAATTACTTGTTAGACTGTATAACCAAGATCATTGAGACCCACCAAATCAATCTCATTCATTATTCAACCTATGTGAATTAGTGCAATAAAAGACCGATTAAATAACGGGTCTTTGTATTTGACATCAATTCTTTTTACACATATTTATTGGGTTATCATGAAAACTATAATATGCATGAGCAGTTTTGGTATTTTGGGATGATCCTTGTCAAATATAAAAACCTAAAAATGTTTTGAATACGGGTTCATACATATTAAAATAGGGTGCATTATTATGAGTTACCCACCTAAAGAAGGAAATCAAGCAACTGACCAACTTATGCATAAAAGGGCTGATACAGAAAAGAATATGTCATGTTCATCATAATCACCAAAACTCCTCTTTTTATATATAAGATAGTAAGGGTCTTTTTTTATTTTATTTATTTTTAATTTTGGAATGTTAACAATCAGATAAACTACTAGAAAGAAGAAACAAACATACTTTGAATTTTGAAAAAAATCAATCATCCTTGGAGAAGATTTTTTTTCAAATCAACACAATTGAAATCCCCAATGGTAGGGATTTTGATCCTTCATCCTTTTTATTTATTTATTTTTTTTTTATGAAGTGTTAAGGCAGAGGAAAGCTACTTATTTATATCGATCAAATGACAACTGGACAGGCTAAAGAAGTCGGTTACACCACCTTACCAATGTATTCTAATCTCCATGATATAGTGAATTTGAAACCATACTTTGAAAGTAGTATTTTTCATTTTATTATTGGCTAGGTAGCAAAATAGCATTGCTGACTCCCTATCTAGGAGGGCTCTGTTGTTACGTGTATGACGGTTTAACCAAAATCCAATCCTTAGATTCATGCAACATGTGCTATGAATCTATTGTATAACACATGTGTCAATAAATAAATATATTTCATACAAAAAAAAATAAAAAATAAAAAGGCAACTAAGTAGGAATTAAAAATCATCAAACGTTACAATTATAATATGTTAAACATTACCCACATAAGCTAGCAACCTCTATTTGGTAATCTATAGTCTAAATGCATATGTTATTGTTATATATCGGATTAAAATATACGGCAATATAAACATGATGCTAAAAGCTTTTTTTAATGAAAATTAAAATAAGGATTGCCCAAGGTCAAAAAGTGATTTAATAATTTATAAACCATTTTGGGGTGCAACCTGGGAACAACTATCAACTAGTTTGAAAAGTTCTTCATGTCACTTTCTAAAGGTATGGTAGAGGCGCTTGAGGATGTGGACTATCCTTCATCTAAGACCTTAGCCAGAGGCTGAATTCAAACCCACTCAATCCACAAGAATTGTATGAACATCTATGGAATGTAACAAAGCAGCCTTGGCTTTAGCTCAAGTCACCTAAGTCAATTATGAAGTGGAAACTGATGAACCTTAGATGACATTGAGAGAGAGAGAGAGAGAGGGGGGGTGAATCAGTGTGAAATTTTTTTTTCTAACTTTTTCTTGCTGCTCAGAGCTGATGATGAACCAGACTGTCATAGACAAACAAGCGTATGCAAATCTATCTCGCTACCACTCAGTGGCCAGGTCTATTAGATTTGCACACTCATCCTGTAATTCATTCCACGCACTTCACAATGGACAGGAAAGTAAAACAGACAATGACTCAGGGATATTACGTGATTCACCACCACAGTGTGTGATGACTAGTCCATGAAATAATGCCCAATAGGCTTCATATATACTCGATACTCGACTTTTAGTCTTTTACAAGACAAGGAAGTGAACCCTGTGTTTTCGTAGAAAAAAAATTGAGAAGGCATAACAATGCTAGAATTTAGGCTATAACTGCCAGTGCTTAGCATACGCTGCACACACTACATTTAACCCGCACCCACGGGAAGCAAATAGTAACAGTTCTGGGCTTATAATGATGCCCTACAATTTTTTCCCACTAGTTAGACATTCACCATAATCACCTACTGCTAGCATACACATACTGGAAGCAATAAATAAATAAAGATTAGAAAATCTCACAACCATAGCTTCCAGACATTTGGTGATGACTCTGATGCTTCCAGCGGCTCAGTGGAATCTCCCAGAACTCCCAATGTTGGGAAAAACCAGCTCCTCAGGCAAACCCTTGATCATAAGCATTTCTCTCATTCTTACAACCACACAATCACCATTAGTATGCAAAATGGCTCCACTAATTTCTCACAGGTATTCAAGACTCTATTAATGACAAAGTGAGAAGTTGGTTGGTGATTCAATGCTCACACAACCCACAAATAACTCTTTCTTCTTTCTCCTTTTTATTTTCTACTCCATTCACCTTCTCACAAACACCCAACCACCATGAATATTCAATGAAGCTTCACTAACCTCTCACAATACTTCAATACACCATTTTCTAATAGGAATGAAGTTGGTGGGTGATTGAATGCTCAGCCACAAGCAAGAAACAAGCAAAACCCTCTTCTCACTCTTCTTCTCCTTTTTTTTTTCTTCACAATTTTTGGCTCAACCTAGCTCTATCAATGGCGCACCACATTCTGATCCTTCAATGCAACTCAATGGAGTCCTAAACAGTCCTTGAGAGATGGGCAAAAAGAATCAAAACATTGAACTATATACCTCCAACCTCATCAAGTGTACTTTCGGCCAAAAACCAGAGCTCCTTCTCTTTTTTTCGTCCCCTTAAACATTTTCGTTAGATGGGGCATTCAAAAACGAGCAGGTAGCAACTTGAACCGTTGGATTTGGAGCTCAAACGAGTGAGATATGACCGTTTGAAGATTGGCCAATGAAAACAAGACAGAGAATCTTTTCGAACCATTTGGTGCACCTGCGCAACATTGGAGCCACGCCGCCACTGACATGGCAGGCGCGGTGTTGAGTTCTGGTTGGCAACTCAGGGTGTCTTTATATATGGCCGTCGGATCAAGAAGAAAAAGCGGGATAGAACCTGAGCTGTCAGATAGGCTTAATTGTGTCTGGCGCGATCAAACTTAATCAGGACCATCCGATCGGGATCCATCTGCCGCCATACCGTATGCGCGTATCACCGTAGCATAGATCATCCTTCACGCGTCGCGAATCACAAATTTAAATTGCACTTGGCCAATAAAAATTCTCACAACAGGATCCTGACGCGCCTGTAGAGATACATTGGATACTGCATTTTTCTAGGCCACCAAATGGGAATCTCACATGCGTGGCTCTTTCTTATTGGCCGATTTTGCATTTTCTGATTATTTCACTACCAAAAATGCCCCTGGATTTTAATTGAATGGCCTTTGTAACCACTGAACTAATCCGAGTATCAGTTTAGGGTTTGATTTCTAGAAAGGTTTTCTCTCTCCTGGAAACCAAGCGAACGAATGGTGGGCTTTGCGTTGCGGCTTGTGGAGGGAAGGCCATGCGTGCGGGCGCAACAGTGGGCTTGCTAGCCCTGCTGGCCACGGCTGTGGGGCTAGCTGCTACTGCTGCCCTTGGCTGCGGCATGTGGCATGGTGCCCCTATTGTGCTGCTGCTGGCTGGTGCACCTGCTGTGCCATGTGGCTGGCTACCACTGTGGTGCCGCGGCCCTCGGCCAGGCTGGCTGCCATGGTGGCATGTCACCTCGACATGGTGGGTCTCACCCACATATTCTCTCTCCTCTCTCTCTCTCATCTTTCTCTCTCTTCATTTCTCTTGCCTTTTCTCTCTTCATTTCTCTTGCCACATCAATCATGCCAGGCTGGCTGCCATGGTGGCATGCCACCTCGGCATGGTGGGTCCCACCCACATATTCTCTAGCATGCCGCCTAGGCATGGTGGGTCCCACCCACCTATCATCTCTCTTCATTTCTCTTTCTTCAATCTCTCTCTTCTGAAGATCCCACAACACTAGAAACACTGCCACATTACCAGAAACATTGCCACATCACCAGAAACATTGCCATATCACCAGAAACATTGTCAGTCTCTCTCATCAAACTTGATCCATTTGCCAACAATTACAACACAAAGTCCAACAGAAACTTGAGTCAAGACGCACCTGAGATCCAGACTAGCGCACTGTAGTTTTTTAGCTGGCTGCTAATTGTAGTGTGCTTGAGCACATTTGATGTATAGTCATCTATAAATCTGGCAAGTCAATCAGATATATTGGCTTGACATACAATTGGTTTTCGAAAAACACAAATTTCAAAGAAAAAATCAAATGTAACAAGGGTTGTTTCAGCATGTAATTGTAACAAATTCCCTTCAATGCATATTCATTGGGCTATCATTGAAACCTCAATATTCAGGTGAATAGTTTTGATATTTTATTTGGAATTTGTAGTAAATCTGACTGTGAAAACACCTTAGGTGGAGAGAGAAAACTAATCTCACAGGTTACAAAGATATCACATGGGATCCATGGCATTGGGCAACCATAAAGTAAGAAGAATAAAAAATAAAAATCATTTTCCCTCACATGAGATTGGACTGCAGGCTTATGAGTTATGAGGTTCCTAGAATCTGTAAAGTTAAGATTTCAGGTGAGACAGCATTGATGCCAATTCATCTAAAATGAGATTGCAAAAGAGGTTCAATTATTCCATCCGATTGCCATCCTTATGGAATAGAACTGCATCCGATGTCTGTCCTCCCCACCTAATCTGGAGCCTGGATGATCAGAGGAACCACTTTGCCAGTATATGTAGGAGCAGAAGATTGAAATTCCAAGCTCCACAAGAATTTTTTTTTCTTCATTTGGGAGTGGGGGATCAAAATGTTCACACCCCAATGCAACCAAACACGTATGCCTAGTACAACCAACTAAGTTCCATGTAGAATGGGACAACCACCCAGGAATCTTTCTGCCTTTTTACATACCAAAACCACTTCCAATATGAGAGAGAGAGAGAGAGAGAGAGAGAGGGGGCTTGGTTTGGGGGTCATTGTTGTGTCATTAATATGTGGGTAGTGGGTACCTCGAGCTGAGACAAATTGATAAATTGCAGTCCAATGGCCCCCCACCCACCACCCGAATGTGGGGCCCAAGGGGACGGGGAGTAGGGTGAACTTTGTAAACACAGATTTGGCCTGGTGGGGAATCAAACACTTTACATCCAGGGCAGTGCCAGGAAAGGTGTTGTTAGTTTAGTAACAGATGGGTTCCATTCAAGAAATAAGAGGGAGAAAGAGAGAGAGGGAGGGAGGGAGGGAGGGAGGGAGGGAGAGGGGGGAGGGGGGGTTGGGGTGGGGGAGTGGAGGGGGGAGGGGGGAGGGGGGGGGGTTGATATAGGAATATGGAATTGACATTTTACTGACATTGTAAGATTTCATATTCCAAAATTCCTAACAATGAGGAAAGCATAACAAAGAGAAATTGTAGGGACTGATGTGTGAATGATGCTTCAATTGCTAGGTTGTCCACGCATACATGAAAACAGTACTGGAACACAATAACCATATCCATTTTCAAAGCTCTTGTGGGATGTTCCACTAACATCTGAATCAAACCATGGGGTTAACTGAGGAGGCGCAATATGGCTATCAACAAATAAAGAAGTTGGTTCAGAGGCAGTTCTTTCTTGGGCAAACTCCTCGGCTTCATAAGCAATTGGCCTCTGATTCCTCCTGTAATCGTTGGCAGCTCTTCTCTCCTCTTCAAGAAAATGACCGAGGGATGGAGGGTTAATCACACCATCAGAACTGTCATCAGCCCTAGAGCATAGAGAGAACAACCAGGTTTTGGACCTGCAACCCTTCTTGATTCTTAAGGCTTCTGTTCTTCTTCCCCCACCTGATCTTCCTGGGAGCTCTAGAATGCTGGAAAGACCAATGAGGCTTCCGAGTGTGATGCTCTTGTCGTGGAAGAATGACCCCGTGGACTGAAACCGATCACAAGCTGTCAAACTTAAATGAAAAACGATAGAAATAAAAAGATGGAAGAATTAAGGCATTTGAAAGGATAAAGACAATCAGCTCAGGAATCATTTGATTTCAAACAGTAATATTCTAAAATTTACGAGAGTTTCAACTCATCCATGACTATTCATTTTTTTAAATTCTAATTCTCATAACCGACCTCTGTATCTAAATCTGATGAAGAATCTGCGGTGGAAGTCAGAGAACCAGTGAGCAGACTAGTGTTGAATGAAATTGATCCAGAATAATCAGGGTTCCTGACCAACCCATCTCTCACATTTAATGGTTGCAAACCCAGAGGCCATCCATTTTCCTACAATCAAAACGGTCAGAGGAAATGCGATAAATTTTCCAAACAAGTGAATAGAACGAACTTACCCAAAAAAAGTGAATAGAACAAGGAGAGGTCAGCATTGCAAAAGACAAGACCACTGAGTACTGGGAGTAGAGAGTAGATTAAGGAGAAATGAGTGCGAAATGACAAAAAAAGAAAAAGAAAAAGAAAAATAAAAATGAAGAGACCCATCAAATTGAGAAATCCAAAAGGGAAGAACAAACTGTTATATCACCTGCTGAGCCATAGCTCCTGAAGTTCTGGGTACCTCTGATTGATTTACCAAGACATAGTCCGATAACACCAATGAGTGTGTGAGAGGTCCTTTCCTTTATACACCACTTCGGCTATCTCTGGTTCCATTGATAGACCCCTTCAGGTCTTCCTCACTCCCTCCGATGACATAGAAAGGAACAGCATCTATAATATACTTTCAAGAAGAAAAGGCAAGAGAGTCAGACTGCGGAGTACCGGAAGCAGCACCTGTCATGTGAAAATGACCGCCTTGGAGGGGTAAATTTATAACCAAAACTACAACAGATCCTGATATGGTTATTAAAAAAAATTTAAGATCCTTACTAGGATGTGATCAAGGATGAGTTGAAAGTTGAAACCCTCTCATACATTAGGGGAAGTGATTCTCAAACAATGCATAACGTATAACTTGACTGGGTTTTTTTGTTTTTTGTTTTTTGGTTTGTGTTATGTAGGACTGGGTTTTCCTTTGACCACCATTAGGGAAAGAATCTCATGGACACCTGGATTTCACAGTGTAGACAGGTAGGCCAAACAATGATTTGAAAAATCTTGGACCACCAAGAAGGTGCACAAGATTGTAGTGTGGTGCATACACATACACAAGAATATATAATTTTTTTTTTTGATTAAAAATTTTAATTTGAGATTGAAATTTGAGACGTATCTCTCTCTCTTTTTTTTTTTTTTTTTTGAAAGTTACCTTTTCTTCCCTTCCCTCATTCACCATTTTTTGGGGAACAGTGTGGTGCAAAAAAACTCATTTGGCATTCTAATCTCCAAGCCATGGATCTCTTATTCAGACAATTCCATAAATATCAAATGTCAGATTTATGAAACTACTCATCCACGTGACAAAGTAGATGTCTGTTAAAGAGCTGTAAAGAAAACCTTTAGCTCACTTGCAACCCTGTGGAGTTGCTTTGGAGGTTAACAACTTTTGTTACCTTTCCTTTCTCATTCACCATTTCACCATTTTTGGGGGAACAATGTGGTGCAAAACAACTCATTTGGCATCCTAATCTCCAAGGCATGGATTATTATCCAAAGAAAATTTCTCCAAGTGGAGCATGAAGAATGCTATTGGAAGTTTCAATTACCCCACCCAAAAAAAAAAGAAAAAAAAAAGAAGGAAAATTCGGACAATGAATCAAGAGGTCCATGGTTGTAATGCAACAAAACCCATTTGGCATTCTAATTTCTAAGCCACGTAAATGGAGCATATAAATTCTGTTATTAGTTCAGTAAAACCTACGGTGGTCATATGCAGTCAAAGATTCCAGCATCTATCCGGTCCTTCCCTATACCGCAGCCCGACTTATACTTGTGGCTACTCAAATCTCAATATTCAAGAAGATTGCAGCAACAGGGGAGGAGGTTTGAGTCTGATGTATTTTTGGCGACAATCTGGGCCCAAAAGCTACCAAAACCTGTCAGATATCATCCTCACCACACAAAGAATCTCCCATTTCTTGGCCAACCTATACTAGATTTCAAGGGAGAATCGACACTCATCGAATAATGGGGCAGATTCCTCTGCATGCCTACCCTGTATTTTTTTTTTTTTTTTTTTTTTTGGGTAAAGGAGTACCTTGTGTTCCAAGTCATCAGAAGCTTGCCAATGGATGAGTTAGAATGTAATAGATAGGCTGGGGGAGTATGAAGTCCTACTTAAAAATTTTCACATGACTGGTGCAACTGGAACTCTAGTCTCCGGAGAAAAATCCAATAAAGAAAAGTAAGACGCTTTTGCTTTTTCCTTGTATCCCCCAATTCTTGTGTGCCTTGTGTCTTTTTTTGGCTGATCACAATCCACAGGTTACCCGCTTTCTCTGCTTCACCGAGTGGAGAGACCATCTGATGGCTGAGATTATAATCGACATTCATGTTCCTTCCAATATGCCACACTGAAGAGTAGTAGTAGAAAAGAGAGAATTAAAAAAACTGTATCTTTCTGGATCATCAGCACAGGGTTGGAGAGTTGAAAACAGTCACAAGTGTCAAATAAAAGTTGTGTCGAATGATATTACAAGGAGACCATATATGGAACCTTTCTTCCAAAGATCTTTCGTTCCTTTTCTTTTCCTCCCAATCCGCTTATCCTTGTTTGTTTTTTGCAGTGTGTGTGGGCTTTTTGATGGGTGAATCGTCTTCCACCCCCATTTTTTTACTTCTCCACATATCATTCCGGGTGATAATGAACAGGGCTTTCCGATTACCCTGGTTGGTCTATATTTATCGATAAGCATTGCAAGCACCAGGTCGATACTCTCCAATTCCAAGCAAATCCTGCAAATGTCCATATAAGAAATAGGAACATGTTCCCATCTACACCAAAAAGCCAAAATTATTCCAAACTTTAACAGACACTATCATGTCACATAATGTAGCTCAAATTATACTCTAGAACACAGTAACTAAAACATGGGTTTTTTTACATAGAAATGATGATGGTGGGTGGGAAAAGCACCAAAAGAAAGGTTGAATTTGACTGTCAAATAGAATTATGGTGGTAAAGATAGGATCCAGCCTCGTTCATCAACATGGGTTAAGGGCCTCAGGCTGCCTGTGGTAAGAAAGATATAAATGCAGATATTACTATCCGACAAGATAGCTTGCCAACCACCAGAATATCAAGGAGATTATACATGATCTTGGCAATATGAAGCCTCAGGAAGAGAGATCAGAACTTATAACCTCATGCTGCAAGTTTCTTAGCCCACACATGGAGATTACAGTTCAAATGTATCCATTTAAACACCTACAAGCACCTTGGGTATTCTAAACTGTCACAATTTATATGATGGAAAACCTGACTAAAGTTGGTAAGCTAGCTGTTTGGGCTGACAATGAGTCCAGTTCCAATGTAGACTATAATTGTGAAAGAATTCCACTTCAAAGTAGATCCATGGTTCAGTCAAGGTGATGCAGTAGCAGTGTCATGGATGGATCGACACGAGCCAATTTGGCTACCCAAGCCAAACCTGAACCGACTCAAACCTGAACCGGCTCAAACCCAAACCAACCTTTTGGTCTGGAAAGGGTTGGTAGATGATTAATTAGAATAGGAAATTTCAGTATTAGGTTTCCTTATTTATTATTTCTGTTTTATGCCATAGAGATTAAATTTTATTTCATAAGATGTTATTTACTTTCTATGTTTACTTCAAATTAGTTTAGGAATGTTATTTCCTTATAAAGAGGCATGTAATAGAGTAGTCAGTAGTGAAGATTTGAAGAATTAATTAGAATGAAGGTTTGTTATTGAATTGGTGCCTACGGCAGAGATTTTGAAGCTCTCTCTCTCTCTCTCTCTCTTTGTTCATCCCTACGAACCAGAACCAACCCCATCTGTCTCTCTTTCTCCCTCTTTCCCTTCTTCCTCTTCCTTCTTCTTCCCTTTCCCTGTTCTTTTTGTCATCCTCTGTTTTGGCGGTAAACACAGCCCCATAAGAAACCCTCAATCTCCCTCATTCCCTCCCTTTTCACTCTAGAATCTTGAGAGTACCCTCTATACCTAAGGGCGACATCAATCCTTGAGCTTCAGCCCCAAACCATCACCCTACCAAGAGCTACAAACCAAGATTCAGATCTGGTTTTATGCTTACCGCTAGATCCAGGTTCAGATCTTCAAGACTCTTCTATGCGTTGCTGTTTAGGGCCAATAAAGGTTAGAACAATAGTCCTAGTTCATACGATCTTTCATCTGAAACTTCAGGCCAATTGGATCCTTATCGATTGAGTTCTCTCGAGTAGAAGCAGATCTGTTTCCGCCTCCAGCTTCTGTCGAAAGCTTGAAGACAACAAGCTACAATATATTTGTGTTATTATTTTGATTAGTATTTTCCAAAATACCCCTGGCTTATAATTCTGATTCTGTTTAGTTATCTACCAGAATTACCCTCCACTCTTTTACCCTTGTTTCAATTTCATCTTAAGGCTTGTTTGATTATTTAGAGTAATTCAGATTTCTGATTATTTACAGAAGTGCCATCACTGGTGAAGTTTTGGATTTATTTACGATTCTGCCACTGTTATCTGAATCAAGCTTGTTTATTATTCGGGTGGGCCTACTAGCGGATCTAATTAGGGTTTTCAACCCAGGATCCCGCATCACAAGGGTTAATGTAGTATTTCCTGTAGAAATCAATTTGAGTCCATCCTAATGTCACTAGTATTGAGCATAACATATCACATGAGCAAGGTCATGCAACACAACTTGTGGAACTCAGAATATATCTAGAATTCAACAATTCATATATGTTGAATGGGTCCTGTTTGTTTTGATGTAAAATTTTCCGTGCATGATATTTTACAGGAAAAGTTTTCTCAATGTAAAATTTTTCTAAAATTTCAATGTCTTCCTGTGCATTTTACATTAAATTAAACAGAGGAAAATCCTATTTTACTGGAAAATGTTCCTTTCCCACTATTTTACATGGAAACAAACAGAGTCTAGGTAGAAATGACTTATCTGAGGTCTTTAGAAACTCCTCGTTCCGTTTGGTTGCATGGGGAATCAAATGGAAGGGAAGTGAAAATTTTCAAACCTAAAATGGATACTTCTATATTCATTACTCAACATGATTGTATAAACTACTTACATGTCTTATCATATTTAGTAATGTTACATTTTAGATGTAATTTTTATTTTGCTTTTTAAATGCAAAGGTTTTGGATGCAAAGTGAAGTTACAGTTAGTAACCAAATAGGGAATGATATGGAATTAGTTACTTAGCCATGTGATAGTCATGTGACGTAATGATTACATAATTTCCTCTTTTAGTTTGAAAAATTCAATTCCCTTCCCTTTAATTTCTCTTGCAAGTTGCATCCAATCAGTGCTCTCATGTTTCTTCAAAACCTACATTCAGAGTCATAGTAAAGCCTTACTGTCAACTTAAATTCCTATGTTGAGATGGCTTCAATGGGAGAAGTATCTAGCAGAGAATAAAGAGAGCAGCTTCTTGTTTATCCAGTCCAGAACGACATCTTGATCTTATGGTCTGGTGAAAATTTTGGATGGAGATGCAGATGCAAAAGGAAACACATTGAAAAATTAGGGTCTGCAAGGAATGTCCAGGCACTATCGTAAGTTTTGAGTGTGCTCATATGGCTTTTGTAATGAACAACAACAACAACAACCACAAAAACTTATCCCAACTAAATGGGGGCTACATGGAATCTTGCCCTCCAATCAGCTTTGTTCAAGGTCATACTTGAAACAAGGCCTATGCTAAGCATGTCTTTCCTCACCATCTCTCCTGGAATCATCTTAGGTTTGCCCCTAACTTTTTTAGATCCTTCGATCTAAATCAAATCACTCTTCTGTACTGGAGCATCTAAATGCCTCCATGGAACATTCAATACAGAAGGACTCGATGAGATTAAAAATTCTGCAGCATCCGCAGTGGCAAAATTCAGCAGATCTTGATGAGATAAAAGTTCAGCAGAGTAGTAGTTTAATCCATCTGATTTCAGATCAGTAGTAGTTAGATCCGATCTGATTTCAGATCAGTAGCAGCAGTGTAATGAAGAATGCAGTAGAATGTAACCATTAGCAACAGTTGAGTAGATCAGAATGCATCTGTGATCAAATCAGTATAACTAGTAGCATAAAATTGGTAGATTAGACTTGAGAACAGCAACAAATCAAGGGCAGCAATGGTGGCTACACACCAGCATTGGAGAGCATTAAACGAACTCTCAAACCGGCTCTGATACCATGTTACAGAATCAGAATTAGTAAACAGTAAAATAGAGAGAGAGAGAGAGAGAGAGAGAGAGAGAGAGAGAGAGAGAGAGAGAGGGAGAGAAGAAGAAGAAGAAGAAATAAAGGAGAGAGGAGGTAGGATCGATTGTCTTTAGCCTCTCCTCCTAGCCACTATTTATATATTTAGAAAAGACTAACAAGATAGACCTAGGACTCTGAAGGATAAAGTCTTAGTTACAAATAAAAAGAGAGAAGACAAGAGGATAGGACTCTATAGAGTCCTAGTTACAAATAAGAAGGGAGTAGATAAGATAGACCACATGGTCTCTTAATTAAATCAAGGGAAAATATCACGTACTACCCAAATAGTTTGCTTAACATCATCTACCACCCCATGGTTTCTGAAATCATCAATCGCACCCCACTAACTGACGGAAGAGAGTTAAATATTTTTCTAGACATCTATACCCTTGCCTATTAAACTGAGAAAAGTTAAAATTACTATTCGGAATTACCGGCATGCAGAGAACGCCGGAGAGCGTCAGCAAAACTGCAGCAACCAAGGTTATTGGAGAAATGTATGTGGCCGCGGAAGAGTTGCAACGGTTGACGGCGGTAACAGAGGTCGCCATTTTCTTTTCTTACTACGTGTTTCTCGATGGTTGTTTCAGGCTCTGCTGTCTCCTTATTGTTCTCATCGGTGGTAACGGTGGTGGATAGAAGGGGGCTGGTGTCAGATTTATACCTGTAAGTAATCAATTAAAAAAAGGAAAAGAAATTCTTTGAAACATTAGATATACAATTCTTTCTTGAGCCGGTACCTCTCAGAAAGAAACTGAGTGAAGGCTTTGTGAGAAATGTCAAGTTTGGTGAGGAAACCAGCTGGGACGACTTCACTCTCGAAGTTGGCAGAGCTCTTATTCTTAAGAGGTCTAACGGATTTGTTGGCTCGGGAATCTATTGGTGATGTTGAGGTTTTCCTATTGCAAAACATCTCAATCTGCTTGCACAAAAGGTTTCTCGTCTTCTATAGCGTGATTGAGCTGGAAAAACGAGAGAGCGGTCGTTTGAAGACGGAAGAAAGAGAGACGACAGCGAAATCGAAGCCATTGAGACAATTCAGTAGTTGGTACAGTTGAAGAGCAGCAATGACAGGGAGCTCGCCCTGTTTGTGCCTAGCGATAAGCCGATAGCAGGGAGGCCAATAGCAGGGAGGGTATTCAAACATAATCACCATCCTCTTCCTCCATGATTGATGAAGGATCCATGTTCCGCTAATAATAAGGAAGCACTATAAGATAGAACACCTCATTAATCTTCCTACAGAAAGATTAAGAAAAAGAACAAGAATAAGAAGAAAGAGGATGGTGACAGCAGTTAATCAAGTTACTAAAGAAAAATATAAGAAAACAGAAGTATAAGAAAAATTCAAGAAGATAAGAAGATCAGACTATAGGGAATTCAGAATTGTTACAGAACTACATAAGAATAAGAAAAAAAAAATCAAGAAGAGTACCGGAACTGGGAACAAAGGTTGTCGTTGGCCGCCGCCGTCTAGGGTTCCTCAGCTAAGAACAGAGACTTACTTCGTAAAAACTAAAAACACATGTAACCACCACAAGCCAATAGTTTCTTTGTATTGGTTTTAGAAATGATCCTTCATCCAAACGAGTGTCTGCCAGTCGAGAGCTATGTCTTCTACCGTATTGAGAACAAACGTCTAATAAATTAGAACAGACGTCTGATCGAGTAAAAATGTGTTTTATCATAAATGACCGTCGGACTCTGACAAAGAGCAACAAATGCTCTATTAGCGACCGACCTAAACCTGCAAACTCAAGTAATCACCTCTCTTTGTAGAAATGTCTGAGTAATTTATTTTTTCCTTTTCTGTTTTACAAATCAGGTGCTCGTGAACCTTATCATGCTCAATTAGCCATCCCGCTAGGCTGGGTTATCTCCACACCCAATTGGATTCGCAAGAGCTCCCACACGGCAATCTGAAGTCATGTAATGTGCTGCTTGGCCAAGATTATGAGTTATTGCTTGCCGATTATAGCTAATGCTCATTGGTGAACCCGACACAAGTCACTCAAGATTATGGCTACTCTTCCCTTCGGATAAGGTGAGGGAAGGAACAGAGAAGACGAAAGAAACAGCGAAAAAGGGATGGAGAGCAGCAAAGAGAAAGCAGGGGAGGTGAAAGAGAAGACGAGCGAGGTGGATGGATCGGTGGCAGATAAAGCAAAGCAAGGAACGGAGAAGGCAACAGAGATGGCACAGAAAATAGGAGAGAAGATGAAGCAGGTGGTGCAGAACGCATGTGGAGCGGCGATGGAGACTGGACAGAAGCTTAAAGAGACTGGTGGGTAAGGAAAGTGCAGGGTAAAACGGACTTTTACCCTTAAAGTAAGGGCATTATTGTCCACCAAAAAATGGATTTGAGCTAACATCAGCATTTAACGGAAATGTCTTAACGGCCTGGGTCTCTTTGTTAAACGTTTTAAAAATTTGGATGGTAGTTGATGATGTCAGAAACCATGGGGTGGTAGGTGATATTAAGCAAACTATTTGGGTAGTACGTGATATTTTCCCTTAAATCAATATTCAGCCTGAATAATCAAGCCCATCACTAAACACTTAAATACTTAATCACTTAAACTAATCGATAATGGGCCTCGCTAAACAGGCCCATTCCTTTACAATAATATTAGTTAACATTGGGTAAGGTGCACAGTGCTTACAGTGAGGAGATGGTTTTGGATTGCTCCTTGCACTTTCATGTAATTCAGTAACATCTCTCCGGTTTTTGGGTTGGAGGCCTGATTAGTCCAACTGCTGTTCCCACGTTTGGACTCGCTAGTCCACTGACTAATCAAATGACCCAATGACCTTGGACAGTTATGACTAAAGCCCAGGTCGTCATGGGTCAGAACCTGACTGTTAAATAGGTGAATAAATAGAATTAGCAGAACTCTCCAACCACTATGTCCAACAATCCATTAAAACATTGGCTGATAGTTTGATTGATTGGTGTAAATCATCAAGTCAAAATAAAATGAACTTAAGAGAAAGGGCCATTACCCAGTGCTGGTCCAGCCTATGTGGGTCCTAGGAAGGGTGAGTTCGGAGAGTGGAAACATCCTAACCTTCGGCATTTTTTGCCACAAAGTGGCCAATCTCAAGATTGGTACCGAGGCATTTAGCCTAGCAGCCCAAACCTTTTACCATTGCTCCAAGCAATGGTCCCTCAGAATAAATGAACTTCACTTAAGAAAATTAAATAGATAAATAAATTAGAAGTACCAGAACATTCAAACAGATCCGACTGGAGGTAGACAGCAAACCAACATTTGTCATATAAATCAATCAAAATCACTAAATACCTACCAGAAATTTAGAAAAACAAAGCACATGAAAGGATGAACATACCTGGCATGCTTTATTCTTAGCTCTGGTTTCTGCTGTGCTGGGAATGTCATGGTTTGGTTTCAAAAACCGTTTCTCACGACGTTCACATGACCCCCATCCATCTGAGAACCTACCACCTCTAGTTACAGGACCATATAACAAAAGTAAGACAAAAATAAAGACTTTGTAAAACGACAATTACATATTGCAGAAGGCAAAGAACATACTGCATGTATGCACGAACAACAAATTCAGCTCGCTGTACATTTCGGTTCTCATCAAACTCAATAGTCTTGTCTTTAATTTCATAGGATAAATTGAAGTAAAACGATATCTTCCTCCATCCTGAAGAACAAAAATGTAATTCAGCCCAAGAAACATCAGCTATTCAGTTTTCAATGCAATGGCAGAGATAGAACCCCAAGAATTTCAATCAAATTACCTGATTTCTTTATAAATGGGTTCCCAGAAATTACAGTGTAATCAGATTTCTCTAGAATCTGTCCATTGAAATGGCAAAAGACAAACATGTTACTCATCTCCAAGCAAGAACAACCAGGATATCAAATAGGAAATAGAACAGCATCTGCCACAAAAATTTTTCTTTTCTTCTTTTCCTTTCAGTAACCAGCATCATAAATATACATGAATTTACATTTTACATGCAACTTTAACTTTAGAGATTCTAATTTAGTTTCAAATGTGGGAGCATGATTCAAGTATCATGTATCGGATCGGCTTCATCGGTCGATTCGTATTGGTTTTGGACCTGATTGACCCCCGCTCCGATCCTGTTTTAATATTATTAGATACAATATCGGCCATGTATTAGCTTACCATTGGATCTACACTGATCCCATCCGGATCTGATCAGTTTTGGACATGACCGATACCGTGTTCGATACCTGGATTTAGAACCTTGTGTGGGAGGCATCCATTGGAATAGGCATGAGAGAAATATTCAGTTACAAAATGTGGGAAGCATCCATAAGCAATTAAGAAACTAACAGTAATTTCCCACAAATATACATTTTTCATCCTATCTACAGAATACAAACACCAGGAAACCAAAAATCCTCTCCAGTGCTGAATGCTTTAAAAAAATATTAGTTATATAAACTTCAACACATTTTGATCTGAAAGATATAACACCGGGAAACTAGAAGTTCTTTCAGTGCTGAATGCTATCAGAAATATCATTTATATCAGCTTCCATACATTTTGATCCAAAAGATACCATCTGATACATAGGTTTTATCTAATTGAGAGATTTATAATACTAAATATTTAGGTTTTCTACTGACACCCCCCCAACAAAAAAAAAAAAAAAGCAACTTAGGTTTTCTCTCCCTTCATTTCCTTTCAATTCTATAACTTTCCTGTTCTTCTCCTGTCAAACCAACAAACCCATCGAGGTCTAATCAAAGGTCCCATGGTCTAGTGGTTACTGGTTAGACATTGGACTCTGAATCCAGTAACCCAAGTTCACATTTCGAACCTATTAAAAAATTAAATAACATTGTGGTTTGGATGGGATTAAAATGAAGTCGAGTGAGCTATGTTTAATTGAGAAATAGTGACACCTATCATCCTAGTGTGCTTGGAGAGTACCAATATCTGCTTTATTCATGCATATCCTAAATTTCCTGGCATATCTTATCCCTACATATCCACCATATGTTTTTTCAAATCAACTTAGCAGTACCCACATCAAGCTAATAGTTTAAACCATTGAGGTGGCTATGAATATGGATGCAAGTAAATAAGATGAAAAGGATAGTGAGAAGCAAAAATGATACTCATTGAAATTAAGTAACAGAACAATGATACATTAAAAAAGATTACAATACATATGGGCAGAGGATGCTCTTAAATCTAACAAGTTATCCAAGAGGTGTTATAAACCATACCAACAAGCTGAAGCCACTGACAAATTTCTGCATTTAGTATAAATGGAAAAACTTGAAAGCTGTGAGGCACACCATCACGACAGTCTTCCATGTATTATCCTCACTAACTGATATTGGGACCATGATTTGTTCTCCATAATTCTGGTATATCTTAGGCCATACTGATACTACACGATGAGACAGATGAAATGGCCTACTAAACCAGCGATCAGAAGTTCAGTTATCCCTAAACTATCTGAGATAGGAATAAACACTGGTCAATCAGTTCTCACATCCCTCGTCCTCACTCCATGCTTCATGCACTTACTTGGGTGGGAAAAGGGGCAGGTCCTTAAAATATGTGACCTGAAAGAGATTTGTTTGAAAAAGTCTAAATTGAAAGAGCAATTTAGGAGGAAATAATTCAATTAAAAGGCCACAACCCAACATGTTACCCAGTTTCACAAGACCTTGGGAAGGGTAGACAGGAGATGGTCCTAATCTTCCTGATTTTCTTGCAACAAGCGACTTTTCTCAGACTCAGCCCCTTGTCTCAGACCATTTAAAACTAACCAGTAGTGAAAACACAAGTGATCTCAAAGAAGTGGACAATCCCAAAAACCTGGACCTACTTTTTAGACAGTGTGCCCAGAATCTCAACAGAAATGAAGCATTACCCATGCTTCAAACTTGACACAGAATCAGATACTCAGATCAGATTTTAATGCAATTGATTCAACATAAAACTTGCTAATTGCCATTATCTAAGATATTGAGTCCCTGATTGGCAAGGGTAGGAAGGATCATCTATGAATATAGTCAAGGAAAGAGACAAGATGAAGTAAATTCAATTAAGATGGATCAACCATGTACAACGAAGACCAACAAATGAAACAGTGAGGAGTAATATGATTCAAGTTCAAGGAGCTCCAGCCTCCAAGGACAAGAGGACAGCTGAAAATGGATTTCCTATTAATGAATAATAAATGAGTTTTTTTTTTTTTTTTTAATTAATGGGTAAAATCAAGAATGCTTATAAACAGAAAGAGCAGCCAAAACAGAGTGGAATAGTGGATCAAGATTGATAACCAGTGCAAAGTAGCTCAGACAGAGATCATGTGGTCAACTCAATTGAGAATATGGTCTCAGGGTTGGACCAAACCCATCAAAACTAAAGAAAGCATGGAAATTTTATGTATATGGGTCACTCAGTGCTCAGTACTCTGATCTCCCTTAACAAGGTCACTCAGAAAGAATGGACAACAAATGAAATTATAAGATCTACAATTCATGGTGGTGCCACATTGACACTTAATGTTTTCAAACTATCTTCAACAACTAGATTATCTTTACACTGTCAAAAACAAAAGTTAGGAAGGGGGCGGGGGCTAGGAGTTAAAGAAACAGAAATCAAGACACCAACATAACAAGTTATGTGGTGAGATTTAGCAAAGCTAAAAATTATTGAGCATTGCATGTTAAAGCTGGAAATGCTTAGAGGACCAACATAAAAACAGATATACTAACTCCTCTTACAAAAGATCTGTACGGTGCATAAATATACTACCTGGTCTTACAAGGCGAGAAATTTGTGTGTGTGTGTGTGTGTGTGTGTGTGTGTGTGTGTGTGCAACCTTAAAACCAAGATTTTTCGTCACCAGTTTATAATTTGTAGAGCTTCAACCATTACAGACAGCAAATCCAAAATATTAAAAAATTAGTGAACAATTAAAAAGAAACGAAAGAAGTAGTCACCGCCATGGCCGCGTTCTGGTATTCCTTGAAAAGAGAGACGGAAGGGAACGGGCCCGATAAGCTATGTGTGGTTTTATCTTTGTCCTCATTCCTTCTGAAATAGGACGGAGAGCCACCTGAAGCAGGACTGATATCTTGAACAATGAAGCTTCCAGCGTCTGGCGATGAGTACGACGGTGTTGTTGGAGTCCGCTGCAAATGCTTCACGACAACCACCCGATTATCTTCGGCGCTATCAGGACCACGGGATCTTGCGATTTTCTGTGGACGATGATGAGTCCAGGGCTCTTGTAAGACCTCGCCATCAGCTGAAACCCTAACATCTTCCTTCAAAGTGTAATGGTTCCGAGAATTTCTAGAAAATTTAGTCGCAGGTGAGGGATTATTCGGGACTGGACGGTGAAGCTGAAGATTGGAATGCTTTAGCGCGAGAGGTGTGCGAGAATTGAAGGAGGAGTAAGAGGCGGCGGCCGCTGAATCGATCACGGCCCAAAGCGCTGCGTCGTCAAGGTCATTATCTTCAACGACGGAAACGTTGACCGACGACGCCATTATCTTTTTCACTGCTTCCAAGTAGGTAGGTAGGTATAAGGATTGATTAATTAAGATAGCCTTGAAAGGAAAGAGAAGCTCCTGAAGTGAGCTCTCAGATGGAGTTGGACATTTGAACTGGAAGCTTTCAGTCGCAAAGATGAAGCATCATCGTCAGCTGGTGAATCCGGTTATGTTTTCCAATCTGCGAGGTTTTTCACATTTTCGAATTCAAACGTGTGGCGAATGGACATGTTAGGACGTTTTAAGGCTCTGTTATTACGAGTTTGCTTGGGTTGTTGGTGGTTTCTGTCTCAAGACTCTCGTCTCTCAACTTCGAAGTTCGGGCTTAACTTCAGACCGGGTGTCGACGGGCTGGGATGATTTCAGTTCGGGGTCAAATCGATGTCGGGTTATAAGACTTGATCGAAACTTGTCCATTATAATGCTGGGCTGCATTATGCATGTTAACTAACAGGGTCAGGGTCAGTCCAATTTTAGGTTATTGTCGGGCTGGTTTAGGGAATTCGTGTTAGAATTCCAGAAAGATATTAAGTCCTTCTAGAAATGTGAAATAGTGAAATTAGGGTTTAATATTAGGTAAATTATATTCACCTCTGCCCTACTTTGGCCAAATAACACGAAGTTCCTCTTGTGGTTTAAAAATTACTCTTAACTACCATTAACTTACGAAGTTAACACAAGACAATATAACGTGTCATTTAACCTCTGTAAATCCATATAAGAATGAATAAAGGAATCCAATGCTGGGTCATTCATGAACCTACACTTACAAGACAGACGAAAAGCAATACTATTGAAAGGCCATGAAACGCTTATCAATCCATCCAATTTTGTCTCCCAACGCAGGGTAAGACTGGAAGAGCAAGACGACGAAGACAAACTTAAAACCAAAACCCTCTTAAACCTAGAACAACAAACAATAATGGCGTCGGAGAACGGGAGAAGACATGCCTATACGAGATTCTTGGTTTGAGCAAAGACTGCTCCTCTGAAGAAATCCAATCCGCCTACAAGAAACTAGCACTGCAACAACATCCTGACAAGCTCTTCTAGACCGGAGTCCTCAAGGAAGAAGCTCATCCCAATCTCTTGACCTTCTCCTTGTTAGTCCAATAAAGCCCTCTCTTTTCAAACAGATCTCTTCGACCCCCTCCCCTTAAGATGAACCAACCGATTCCTTCCTCAGTTCCTCCCCCTTTGACCCAGACCCTGACCCTGACCCTGACCCTGACCCTTATTCTGCTCCTTCTCTCTATCCTCAGGCCCAATCCAAGTCCAAGAGTACATCCCAGACTTCTATGTCCACGCCCTTGTTGCTAAATGAGCATGTTTCTCTTAGCTTATTGGGCCTTCCTTCTTCACATCCCTGGCCTTGATGTCCATAGCCTTTTGGCCAGCATTTTTAGTGACAGATTGGCCGTGGATCTCCCCTTCCTCCTGTCTGGCCGTATGGAGACTGAGGATGAAATGCCTGATTATGGTATTGAGAATTAGATGGCCTATTGCCAGACCGATTAAATGAGACATGCATGCAAAACGGTTACTTGCAAAGCCATCGGACAGTGAGGAATCTGAGGTGACCCCTTTTGATCGATGAGTCGTCATGTTGGGAGGATGAGAGGAGAATTTTATCCTTCCTCCTTGATGGTCTTAGAAGTGGCCTTTGATGAAGGGTCAAGATGTAGAGTTTGTGGGAAGTTGGCCTCTAGATAGCGTCTCCTTGTTTCAACCGCAACAAGATAGTTTTGGGCTCTCCATAAGTTGCGAGCCATGCTCCTTCTTGGAGCTGTAGCTTTTCTGGAATTATCAAAAGTATTGTCTATGTAATAACCCTCAATTCCGGTTGTAATTTGTTTTTTGGCTTTTGTTTGCTCTTTCGGCCCCCCTTGGCCTTCTTGATCGAGCTGGTTTGTCGTCCTTCTGTGGAACCTTAATTGGTTTATTTCTGGCCTTGTGCTCTTTTGTTGTTTGTTTGGGCTGGAGGTTCCCCTTGCAGGTTCTATTTGGTTGTGTTCTCCTTTTCTTGGATCAATAATATTTTCTTATCCAAAATAATAATAATAAGGGTAAATTACACAGACATCCCCTCTATTGTAATGAAACTACACAAAACTACCCAGCTTTTACAAAAGTTACATAGTATACCCCTCTAACAATGCTATCATACAATCTCACTCATACCATTACTTTCAACCTAACGGGAGAGGTTCAAAAAAAAATTTTAATATGAAAATACCCTTATTTTAGTTTTTTTTTTCTTTTACCGTTCTTCTGCTTCAACTTCTGCTTCTGTTCTGCTTCCTATCCTTTTCTTTTCTAAGGAACAAGAAAGCAATTAGTCATAATAACATGACCAAAAGTGATACAAACAAACAGTAGCAAAGCAGGAAAAAAAAATAACAAAATCTAAACCCATTGTTTGAGATTGCCCGGAAAGGAAAAAAAAAAAAAAAGAACAAAACCCCTCTAATCGGAAATCATCACTCACACATAATCACAGCCATAAAAACATCAATCTAAATTGTTCTGTAACAAGGAACCAGAAATTCTAGATGAAACCATCTCTAACAGCTTCATGACTAATCATGGGAAATCGAAATATCCCTAGAGCCTATCATTAAAGAAACACTCACAAGAAAGAGATAGCAGAGGAAAGTAAAACTAAAAAATAAAAAAAATAAAAAAAAAATAAAAAAATAGAAGTAGAATCCGAATGAAGCTCATACCTGCACTTTTCTCTCCTCCTTTCCTCATTTCATCCTGTCGAAGCACTTCTTCTCTTCTGTTGTTTCTTCCTTCTTCTTCTGCTCCTCTTTTTCTTGTTTTTTTTTTCCGTCGGCAGCAATGGCCTCTCTCCTTCTGCAGCTTCTTCGGTTGAAAACCTCTCAGTTCATCTCTCTCTCTCTCTCTCTCTCTCTCTCTCTCTCTCTCAGATTCATAAGGGATTATGAAAACCTGTATGATAGGAGTGGGAAATGAAGGGGCAGTTATGTAATTTGGCCTAGCTGGGTTGTAAAACCCAACATAACCCTAAAAGAGAAGAGGCTCGAATCAGAGAAGGTGGGAGAGATTTTGTTTTTTTTTTCCTCTTCTTTGTGGTTACAGAAGGGGAAAAAGAGTGAGAGAAAGGGGGATGTCAGAGGGATCTGGGATTCGAACGGAGAAGGCATGTTGGCTGGAAAGGGAAGATCCGGGTGGTACTGGTTTCTGCTAGAGGCTGTCTGATCAGGTAAGCAGAAAGAAGGGTTTTCAAGCGGGGTTGCTGAGAAGGAAGACTGAAGACAGGAGGGTTGTGTGTCAGCCACGGCCAAGAAAAACTCTGGAGAGGAAATCCAGGGAGGAGAGTTGTCAACCGAGAGAATAGGGAGAGGGCTTGCAGGGAGAGAGCGAATTCCCCTCAAGATCAAGCACTTCTAACTTGTAAAGACCCCAGATTTCAACATGAATTTCACCACTAAAATTGTTGAATGGCAACGACAACATACGAGCAGAAGTTGAAGCAGAAGAATGGTAAAAAAAAAAAAAAAAACAGAATAAAGGTATTTTTGTCTTCAAAAAATTGTCCCTCTGCCGTTAAGTTGAAAGTAACGGTGTGGGTGAGATTGTATGATAGCATTGTTAGAGGGGTATTCTGTGTAACTTTTGTAAAAGCACGGTAGTTCTGTGTAGTTTCACTACAGTAGAGGAGGTGTTTGTGTAATTTATCTTAATAATAATAATAATAAAGGAAAAAGGACTGTCGACATGTACTTCTGTCTCCATCTCTCTTCCTTAAAAGAATGTAGATACATTTTCTCTCTTTCCTCCAAGTGATGGGTTATTGGTTCTTTTTTTCTAGCATATAAGCAAATTTCATGAATATGCCCCGTTAGCTTGCTAGCTTGTAGATCATCTTCATTAATAATAATAAAAGAAAATAAAAACCATAAATGTTTGTTTAATATGGAAATTCAAAGTCAATAGTGAATATATTGTGGAGGGTTGGAATTTGGAAAAAAAAGGCGCCGAGGGGGATCCACATCGTCTCCCGCCTGGGTTTGGGCGGGAGACTCGGCAGCCCAGATGGATGGCCGCTACCTGGCACTCGGAGGGATCCGAGCTCTCCATCCGAGCTGACCCCCCAGTCGGCTCAGCTTGTCGACTGGGGGGTCGGCTTGGATGAAGGGCTCAGATCCCTCCGAGTGCCAAGTGGCGGCCATCCATCCAGGCCGCCCAGTTTCCCACCCAAACCCAAGAGGGAGACGATTTATGTTCCGCCGAGGGCAGCCCTTCTTGGGGAGGAGGGGAGGGAACGACGAAGAGACAAAAGCTAGATGTAATGCACACAAATCTTTGGTATGGGGTAGGACTTGAACCGAGTCCATGACCCACTAGTTGTAATCCTCACACATCTTGGTAGGGAGTATCCAAATCCTCTCCTCCCAGAGGTTCAGGAGGAGAGGCGGCGGCCCCCATTAGATGGCCGATTCTTGGGGCTCGAATGAATCCAAACCAACCATCTAACGGGACCGCCCCCTCTCTATGAGAGGATCCACATCCTCTCCTTCAAGAGAATCTGGAGGAGAGGTGGCGCCCCATACAGATGGGCGACAATCCAACCCCTCCATCCGAGTTGACACCCACTGTCGGCTCGAAGGCGGCTCGGATGGAGGGGTCGGATTAATTCGACCCCCAAGTATCGTCCATATGTATGGGGCACCACCTCTCCATTCTCTTGGAGAGGATTTGAATCCCCTATGGGAGGAGAGGATGTGGATGCTCGTGGGGATAGGATTCCAACCCAAACCCCTAGCCGTGGATCTAGATGCTCAGTGGCACTGTCAGCCGGTGGTGAGGCATCCGACACATCCTTACACCTGGCCCACTAGCCTCGTAAGGGCGTAAGGGCCACTGCGCTATGCCATGGGGGCGCTTACCTATTACAAACTCAATCTAACTCGGTCAGGACTTTGGACGAAGCAGGCTACCATCCAATGAATTCATCGAGGATGGGACCATGTAAGGACAACTGATTCAAGAGCCAGGCCCAGGTGTTTCTTGCCAAACCTCTAACATGACAAGGTTTGATAGATACATGCATTGGAACAATTCCCGAAACAGGATTCTAATTCCAGAATCCTTCCTTGTGGAGGAATATATATATATATATATATATATATATATATAATTATATATATATAATTATATATATTTAAATAAATAAATAATACTACTCACGCCACCATGATCTACTCTAGCTATCCTTTAATGGGCAAGCATAAAAGGAGTTTTAACTACTTCCTTCTGCATATCTGGGTACTACTTACTTACCTTTTATTATTTATTCTTTTTTAAGTTTCTTTTTATTTCTTTGAGAGTTTTTTTTTAGTGGGTAGGTATTTTGAGATTTGAGAAAATCCTTATCAATTGGCATGGAATGATCATGTATGATTTTAATTTGTTTTCCTTGGGAATATGGATGGGAATGGGTACCACGATCTCGAAGGATGTTTTGAGTTTTGAGTTTTGAGTTTTGAGTTTTGAGTTTTGACTAGCTTTAAGATCGAATAATAATAATTAAACACTGAATAGAAGAAGAATAAAAATAAATAGGAATTGAAATTGCCAAGAGCAATTAGTAGTACTATTCCAGGAATCCAGTCTTAACTGCAATTTTCTTCCTTGTTTTAGTATGTTAATGTGGAAGGAATCCAAAGAGATCAGTTGAAGGATTACTGAACAAGCAAAGGTATGTCAGTCTCTCAAACGATCCACTTTCATTTCAGCCTAAGAAGAGAATAAAATCTTCTTTTTGAAATAACAAACGTAGCACCTTGATGACAAAAGAACCTGCAACAGATAGAGAACACTGTCTCCACCTTTTCATGGTCATCTCTGCAACTTTAACTTTACAAAATCAGATCTGGGGTCACTCACTCTCACTGGGTCTTGGCTTCCTTGGTTGGCCAGCCCAGATGCCCGACAACACCCAACAAAGATCTGATGAACCCAGTCAAAATGGAGAAGAAGCCAGAGAATTAAACTAATTAAAACAAATTAATTACATAAACGAACTGAATTAAGAAGCTGCAGGATCATCATGGTGTGGACTGTGGAAGTGTGGAGTTCTCATATATTATGTAAACAACAGTTTCCTTTCCAAATACATATTCAAAATTAGACTGTAGATTATAGATAAGAAAAAAGGGAGAAATAGAGAGAGAGAGAGAGAGAGAGAGAGAGAGAGAGAGAGAGAGAGAGAGAGGAAAATCATTTGGTGTCATTGTCACCTGCACGAACTTTCTTGATCTTACGGCCAAAATCGGCTAGAAGGGCTGGCGTGAAGAGCGATTCAATCTCTTGAGAGTGGTCCACCAGGAACAATTGGCGGCGGGTGGAAGAAGACGAAGCTTTTCTTTTGGGGGAAGACTTGGATTTCTTTGGAGCCGGTGGGCATTGATGGATCACTGCAGGGATTCTGTGATCCAAAGATGTCGGTGTTCTAAACCCGTCATCATCTTCATTCACTTCCAATTCTCCTCCATTAATGGTTCTTCTTCTTGCTGATGCATCTCTCATCTTAATGACCTCTTCATCATCATCATCTTCTTCAACTTCTTGCTTCAATTGTGGTAGTTCTGGCCCTTGCTGATGATCATGATAATCTTCTGATGATAATGATGAAGAGGTAATTAGACACTCATCTGATGAAAACTGGAAGGTAGATCTCAACAGAATGTTGAATTCAATCACATTCGGTTCTTTCTCAACTTGAAACTGCAGCTCTGAATTCGACATACCCACTAAAGATATCTCTTCCAATTCCGAATCCATGAACGTAACAAACAAGAAGAATTGAAGCAGATCGATCAACTCGATCAGAGAGAAAAAAAAGATGGTTGGTTGGGGTTGTTATAAATCTTACTTACACTGATATCTTTGATGGCATATAATCATCAAATTCACCATCTTCTCCATTTCTTTACTGATTTCTTCCTCTGACCTTCTCTGGTGTGTGTCTTTATCGACGTTGTCTCAAGAAATGGAGAGAGAGAGAGAGAGAGAAGAGAGAGAGAGAGAAAACGGTTTTAACTGGAGTGTGTGTTGGCGGAGGATTTTGGAACCTCTTCGGCGAAGGATCCAATGCACATTTCTTGGGCCCACCATCTAATAGGGGTTAGTTTGGGTATTTGAAGGGATAGAATGTTAAGATCTAACGGTGCAAACACGTGGTGACGTGACAATACCTGATTGTAACGGGTCAGTTAATGAAAGTATAAAATATCGTTTTCGCATATCGCTTTTATTTTCTGATCTCTACGAACTTTGCTCCATCAATGCACGTGGTTTGCTTTGGACTTGAGAGGGGACCATTTCTATTTTCTCATCTAAGAATCTCACGAGAATATCTTCTTCTCGTTTAAGGTTAAAAGGTTAGATACTCATTTTTCCGACGATAGAGGAGACTTCCAAGTTTGGATTACCTGTATGTACATATACTCTTCATTGAATCTCATCACGGTAGATGTGGTGTAGAGCCCACCTGTGCAGTGTGGGATCCACTTGATATGAACGATGGTAAAATCTCAAGGAGGATACAAGTACATGTAGGTGAATTATTCTCGAGAATTTCTATCCGAACTCAATGTGCATGCTAATACATTGGCCTGTCCCTCTCTAGTCGTTGTATCTGCGTTCGGCTACCTAGTGCCCTACAAAAAATCCAATTCTCCATGAGGTGCGGTCTCCACACTTATGCAATGGACCCCAAATCCCATGAATAGTAACAGAGATGATCTAAACTCGATGAAGAAGAGATTCTTGGCTTTGGGGTTCAGTGGATGAAAGAACAGAACCTAGAAACACAAATTTAAGGGCATAATCAGAAATTCAGTCTATAGTTAAATGACATATATATCATGTCCCTTCATTCCTATTCACCTTCTAAAAAAAGAGGTCTCAGTGCATGAGGCTCCTGTTACTATAGGATCCAAATCCTCTCCTCCCAAAGGTTCGAGAGGAGCGACTGCTACCATCAATCGATGTCCGACACGTGGGTGTGGCTGGATTGGAGCCCTCCATCCAATCGGATGAGGTGAGCTGACAGGGGTGTCGGCTTATGCACCGGCTTGGATGGAAGGCCCGGATCCAACCGACACCCATGTGTTGGGCATCTGTTGGTGGGAATTGCCTTCCTCCCGAATCCCTGGGAGGAAAGGATTTGAATCCGTTACTATAAGGCCTAGGAAAGGACAAAATGTAAGCAGTATTATCCCCATAATGTGAAGAGATTGTTATTTTTTTGTTTTAAATCCGTGACCATCAAGTTTTATTAAGGATATGATAGAAGTGAACATTTGAAGTAAGGAGCTTAGGATTCTGATATTCAATGAGGTGGAAGTTGGTAAGTTGGTACGTTTGGTAAGTTTCTGGTATCTTAGAAAGGGAATAATAATCTTTTTATTATTTGTGTTTTTTCTTTTTTATTATTAGTATGTTTTTTACCCCTTACAATAATGAGAAGTAATAGTAATAATAAACAACATGTATAATGACATGACTCATGAATCGTGAGTCTCGTGAGTCGGTGACTCATGACACGAGAAATTGAAAGAAAACGAAGGTTGAGTACAAAGCAGTAAAACTAGTTATTTATATTCAAAAAGAAGTCAGAAAGGCAGGGTGGGACTTCTCTTAAGATTAAGAAAGAGTGCATGGTTTTCATCATAAAAGGAAGTTGGGTTATCTACTTTTTAAATAATTTTATAAAGCTAAATTTGTCTAAATTAGGGTTTATTTTAGTATACTTTCATTAATTATATATTTTTAAAGTAGTGTTACTTACTTAAACAACCTTTTTCCCTTATATTAATCCTTCAACACACACTCTCATGGTGCATATATCATTGCATCTCATGCTCATCTATCATTTCCCATCTCTTACAATCATCTTTCTCCCAACCCCTCTCTTTCTCTCTCCATCTGAATCTCTCCTCTTTTTTTCTTTTTTTAATTGTTGGCTTGGGATGTACTCTTGTTCTGCAGCTTTAGTCCATGGAATACAATTAGCTAGGCCATGTTCTCCAATATGAAGGTGTGTGAGTCCTTTGTTGACAAGCATTTATAGTCATAAATTTTGTTAGGACATCTTTTTAGGGTTTTCAATCTAGGAGTACAAAAAACTTTGGCACTTTCTAAATTGCACCTACCCGTCAAATCTTAATGTATTACAACCCTAGAGATGGATTAACTTCATCAATTTACCCTAGCTAGCTAATATCCTGATGAGTGACCACTAGTTTATGACCCATCCAACTTGTTGAATCCACTACTCATTCGTTGATCATATTGTGAATTTCATTAGTTAAATTAAAATCTCCTTATTTTGATTGACCCTTTTTATGTAGATAAGTAAAAAAGCAATAGGAACTTGAACTTGTCGAATTCGCTACCAATCTGTTTATCGTATTATAAATTTCGTGAGTTAAATCAAAACCTCCATCAGGTCATCTTACATTAATTATTGATGGCATCAACAAGAATTCAAAACATGACTATATACTTAAAAATCAAGTTTTCTTTCTATTTAGGCTCTCTATGGTATAATTTATATTTATGTTTATTAGTTATTTATGATTAATCATTTATAAGAATAAATTATGAATAATAATTGTATAATACCATTAAGACATAAAGAAGTAATAATAGATTATCACAATAATGATAAACACCTTCTAAACCATTTATAGATTTTAGATTATATCAATTTATTTTAAATATAAAGAAGTACCATAAATCATACCAAACAACTACATACATACCAAAAAGAGTCTTAATGTTGATCTGAATAGTTTAACAAGGGAGTGAGAATAAAATTTAAATTTATTTTTCAACAGATAAGATAACGAATTCTTAAGCAAACAATGCTCACATAATCTATGAGGTAAATATTTTCACTAGAGTAACCCAAAGTCAATTTTTTTGACCTGAAGCAATTGAAAATTTATGGAAATTTCGTACTAACAATCCATTAAAAACAAGTATTAAATGAATTTATGAATTTGTTCTACTGTGGTACTTTATCTTGAACGATTTCATCCTTTGACCATACCTTTAATCAAAACTTCGATTCTCTGCCAACTTTATATTTTATTTTACTGTCTGAAATTCATCCTGAATGCTTAGATGTAACAAAAGCAAACTTTTGATCTTTGGTTCAAAAGATTTTTAAAAATAATAAAATAAAGCAAAAATGATTAATTGTCAAAAGAAGCCTTTATTTTTAATTCCTACTAAAAATGCACCTTGGTTAAATTCATACAACTTCTCTTACTGTATATATGTTTAGGTCATTCTTTTAATATTAGTTTGGCAGAAAATAAGATAAGACAGGTTTTGGGTACAATTATACCATCTGTAATATTTTTGCTGAAGTAAAATATATAATTATATGAGGGATGGAAAGCCTCAATTAATCTCATGAAATCCTCTATGTAATTATGAAAAACAAGGAAAAAGAAAAATGAACAAAGGAAAAATCCATAATTATCAGACCGATAATACAAATCCAAAATATAAGGCAAAAAAAAAAAAAAAATTGTGTCCAATGAACAAGAGGATTTTGCTGGTCTAGTGGTAAAACATTATTTTTATTGTTAAGATTAATAATCTCATATTGATTAAGATTGGTATGTGAAGTAACTCAACTAGTATATATATATATATATATATATATATATATATATATATATATATATATATATATATATATATATATATATATATATATATATATATATATATATATGAAGACACACAAGGCCCTGACTAAATAAAATATGTGAGTACTCCCAATATTAATACCTTGTCATCTACATTAAGCATTATTAAATTAATTTAAAAACTGTGTTGGGCAAGGTTTTATATATTTCAAATCCAAAATACTCTTTTAAGTTTTTGTTTTTATTTTTCAAGGAGATTTGAACTGATAAACTATTAAGTATGACACTCAGTAGTAGTTGAATAGAGAGGATCAACTCTCAACTTTAACAGTACTGATCTTCTTAGATACCCTTTTCAATAATATATATATATATATATATATATATATATATATATATATATATATAAAGTTAAGACCATATTTGACCTAATTAGTGTGTCACCTTCCTGGAAGCTTGTTGGAGTGGGAATTTCTTTTTTCTATGGTCCATTTGAGACAGTCCAGAAGGAAGGAAACACTAAATCGTCAAAAGCAGATTAAGATGAGATGGATTAGTTGAAGGATGATACGTTGTTGTTGTTAATTTGTTGCATGCATGGCCACGTTCTCTACGTTCTGTAAAAAACATTATATATATATGCTTAATGCTTTTTTAGAAGCTGTTTTACAATGTCAGCGATCTAATTCATCATGTTCTTTGTGGAACCCCCTCCCCCTGCAAGGAAAGAAAAGAAGGAACGCCAAACGAATAACAACTCAAAGTGGTTGGATATTAAGAAATAGTACTGCATGGATTACATATTTATTAATTTGTATACAGCCCTAACTACCTCCTCTTTTTCTATATCGATCCTTTATAATTTTATATATTATCTTGTGGCCGTACTAATCTGGATGGACCATATATACTGCGAGTCAGAACACAGGCTAGCTGAACCAGTTACTTGACTTAGAACCTCCAAGGTGAACTGGAGAGGTGAGATTTCTCCCATGGTAAAGTCAGATTCTGGCAAAAGAGCAACTGGGTTAAGAGTAGCTTGAGACTTACTTTGGTTTGAGGCCTACCCTCTTATTTATGCACTTGGATTTGTCTCTTGTTGTTGGAGTTTCTTCAGCTGTGATTCAATGGCTAGAGTAACGTTCAGTGCTTATATTAATACATTGGTATGTGCATCAGGTGAATTCTAGTCACTGACTCAAAGCTAAAGGGATTAGATAACTTGAAAGGATCTTTTTCCCTTATTTACAGGGTGGAGTGGATCGAAGAAGTCTTCTTTTGGTAGGAAAGACGGGCAAGGAATATCACATTATTATAACCATAAATTAATAATATATGAAACCAAAACAGATTATATATGGTGGCTTGGTTTATTTCAATTGGGTCCTGGTTGAACCTGCTAGCCCATAAACTTTTAGTTACAAAGTGAAAATTAATCCAAATGTCTAATTAATTAGTTGAGTATACTACCTAGTTGGTTCCTGGTTCAAGTTAGGTATTTTTGGACCAATTTGATCGACAACAAAACCTTTTTACCTAATCATTAATTTGCTGGGGTATAGTTAAACCTGGCCCGCCATGTGCTGCATTTGTTCTAAAATTTATAATTTCCCTAAAGACATCCTAAGTAGGTTATGCTTGGAAGGAAACAAAAGAAAAGAAAAACATAATAAAACAAAACTAATATTGAAAATAATGATTAATTTATATATTTTCATTCTCATCTTTTTCAAAAAAATAGTTTCAACTTTTTTCCTGAAGAACAAGAATATTCGGCAAGCCCATAAAATAATGAATATGGACCACAAAGCCCAAAGTAAGTCTGCAAAGCCCTGTGAGTACAAATAGGTGACAGAACACCCCCCCCCCCAAAGTGCAATATAGACCTTGTTTTTCCATTTTAGCACTGCGGCCCTTCTTTCTCCCTTGTCAGGGCTTCAACTTGGCCGGCTTAGGAACCTGGGGGACCAGCCAAGCCCAACCCAACCCTGACTTTTATTTTAAAGTCTTCTCTCTCTCTCTCTCTCAATAAGAAAGGAGTAGCCTGTATTTTATAAATAATGAATCATATATATTTTCCTAATCAGAGTTTGTGCACTAGATACACCTTTTTATTTCCCTTAAACAGAGCTTCATCCCCCACTTTCATAGTGGAGAGTGGCAAAAATGTGGGGGTTAATTTTATATGCATATGATGATGCATGAGGAAATTAATTGACAATACAAGTATACTCATAGTAGCTATAAGGTTGAGGATGGAAAATCCCATAATTGTGGAGATTTTATAATCTTGCGCTTTTGCATGGTGAAGATTTTTGTAAAGAGATAAATAACAGAATCTAGAAAACAAGTCTAGATTCGGAAAGATTACCTTGTTCAAAAGGTGATGAGCATGGTGGTGATAAGATTTATTGAATCGTTAAGATAATACTAATAGCATTGGTTCCACTATGGAAAAGCTTTTATGCCTATAGAAAGCCGGGATAAGGGCCAAATGGCTAAAAATATCGATGATAGATATATGGTAAATTCTAAGTCGATTATGCTACTGTAAGTAACAGGAATCGTTTATATATGTACAATCAACTAAGACATAAATGTCTTACAAGACTTTAGACACATATAATAAGCAAAGTCTTTTGACCAAATATCTTGATAACAGATATATGATGAAAATCGAAGTAGTTGTGCCACTTTAAATAAAGATGCAAAAAGGTCACAAGTATCAAGTAAGATACATATAATTCATCCGTTCTTATAAAATGTCTAAGGACATCTAAAATATGAGGATCTTAGGTGGTTATATAATATATCTGGAGAAACTAATGGAATAACGCACGTTTAATAGTACTCAGTCTGGACTAGTATATTTATTTAGCTTCTGACCACTAAGGTGGTATACATCTAAAAGAATGAGCTTAAAGACCCTTTCATAAGTCATGTGACGGATACCCAACCTATGTGAGAGGAAATCCTTGAAATTAGGTTCAATGGATAAGAACAAAGTCACTGGATGACTTGATTAGTATTACCAGGATTCGTTCATTCTGGTTAGATGGAAAGGTAATATCCACCACAATGAACAGAGGGATGAGTCATAAAACTCTTAATCAAGCCAATTGTCCTACTAGAATGTGAGGGTATGTTAATTGTGGTGCACACTATGGGTTGACCTATGTGGATGTAAGAGGTGGGGCCGCCTCAAATTAGAGTTTTAAAGGTGAACTCTCTAAACATCCATAAATCTGAGATAGGGATAAGGCCGAAGAAAAATGTCCACCTTTTACGAAAGGAATTATTGGAGGGTCAGATTGTAAGGGATGATTGGTATGTCAGTCGGCTACACCGCTGAGGAAAGGTTCAAAAAGCGTCGCTTCACCTTTACTCTATAACGTGATATATCAGACCTAGTGTAGATTCAAGTCCAAAAGACATCTGCAACAATGTCTCTTATATATCCTCATACGATTAACACTTTATTTTATTTTTAAAAATTTAAAAACTTGTGGGGGAATTGTTGTTTTTTTTTCAAAATGCAAATAAAAAGTTTCAAAATTTTCTTTTTTCGATTTTTGGTTTTGGAAAATTCCCACAATGTCTTTTTTGGTTGGTTTAGCTTGTTGGACTCTTTTAGTCCCACATTGCTAAGGGAAACAAGATTGAGAAGACTTATATGTTGCGGGTGCAGGTAGGTGTAGATCCGTTGGCTTATTGCTAAAGGTACAACTCTACATATTTAAATATGTAAATGTAAGAATTCTTGATTAGGTATATAAATGGTTTTGTACTTATACAGATTGAAGGGGTATGATCTCAACCGTTGATCTATATGATCATTGGGAGATCAAATCCAGGCCATCCATTCAAAGGATGTACCCATTCATTATACCCCATTGGATGGATACAATTCTCCACTGTACCCATTGATTTGAAATTTCATCCTCTATAAATAAGAAGACAGTTCTAAGGCATAAGGTTACACACACATTTTCAAGTTCATGTAGAACTCTCTCTTTTTCTCTCTCCCTCCAACCTTACTTTGTTTTAAATGTAAAAAAAGTTATGTTTTCTTGGAGTGTTAATTGTAACCGTCAGGATTCTGACGAAGACCACTTCTTGGAGTGCAACCTAAGTGGAAGATGCTTCAAATTACCGGGACTGTTTTATCTTGGGGATTATTTTTCGAGAAATCTTTGCAGATAAGGAGTGAATTTAATCTCAAGGAGAGTAACTGATGGCACGACTCAGTCCTATCTTATTGTTTCTTATTTCAAATAGAACAAGTGCATGATTTACTTTTATACTTGTATTAATTTATTTTAGATCATTACATAGGTTTATGATCCTGTTCAAGTTTTAAACTTATCCAAAAATTAATTTCCTACGTATTAACATACCAGATCATCAATCCAAATTGACAAAAAAAAAAAAAAATTGACAACCAGTAGGTGGGTCTTTTTCTCCCTTTGGTGGGGATAGAACTTATACAATTATCGATTTACTCTTAGAATTGTGCAGAATACATTGATTTGCTTGCGATGGTTTGGTTCAAGTTTTTTCAGTAAAAAGTATCCCATGGAGTAGGGATCTTTTCCCACATGTAGACTCATATAATGAGCCATTGGATCTACTTTAATTTTAACACATTCGTTTCTCCTCTTGATAAAACGTGGACCCACTTGTATGGAACGAAAATATATCTTCTGCATGCCCTCTCATTGGTCTGATTTCATTTCCCCACTAAAATGTCTTGAGAAATTTTTGTCCGACATTATGATTTATTGACTAATAAAATAAAAGAGTGAGGAAGGATGTAACTTTCATCCTCCAATAGTTCATTCATCGATGTTAAGCATGTATGGATCATTTGAGATGTATACTATACGTAGTGATGAATGTTCTGGTCAAAATTGCATTCCAATCATACATCTCCAATGTTTTACTTTTATCACCAAAATAGCTTAACAATCTTGTAATATATACACCATAGCCTATGCCCTTATTGACCTTTCTACGTGGGTATTGTCAATATTCATACCGTTAATGATAGAATATAAATTCATCATTATACCCCATAGGCGTGATTTTAAACTTCATCAATGGCTAGCTACTGCAATTGACTATCAATCAATTCGGTCTCAAAGAATAATGGTAGACAGGTTTTCACATTTGCTGCCTTCATGTGTTGGAGATTCTTTGGAAAGCTCGTAATGAATTATATTTTGATCGCAAAGAATGTACTTCCATTGATGTTATCCATAGAGCTACTAAGGAATTGGTTTTGTTGTTAGATCTCCAGATGGTTCTCCTCTTTTGGCTGCATCCTAGCATTTTGGAATAGTCCACATTGCTTAGAGACTAGAACCTTGAATACCTTATATATGTCTAGAATCTTAGGTGTCTTATATATTTGAGAGTCTCTCCACTTACTAGGTCGAATTTTTGAGATGGAAACTTAATAACTATTAGGGAAACCATTGGCCTGAGAGCTGGTATCGTAGAGGCATTCAAGGTTGGTCTGTCTCACCTGCTGGTAGAATCTGATTGTCTTGAGGTGACCAACCTCATTACTGGTATTCCCAAGCAGGGGATGTTTATTTGATGTCAATAATTGAGGATATTAGACTTTTGTCTGGTTAGGGGGATATTGTTAGTTTTTAGTATGTTTCAAGGGAGGCCAATGATGGATGTGACACACTCTCTTGCTAGAAGGGCTATAACCTGTTCAAGGATGGTTATCTGGCCCAATAAGCATAGGAGGTGTAAAATCAAGAGAGTATCGCCGGATTCCCCGATAGTTTACTGGTTGGGAAGTTGTTTCACTGCAAGAGAAAAAAATAAAGCTAGGAAATAAACATAGGTGATGAAAAGTCAAGAAAGAGTTTGGTAAATTTTTATCGATGGAAGTCCGGTTGGTTCATCGGTTGATTTCCAACGGATTCACGGGTCATGGAAGAGACTGCTTGAGGCCGGAAGGAAAAACCATGTTATTGTTGAAGATATGGGTATCACAGTAGATAGGCCCAATGAACCCAGTGAGCCCAGCTCAGATAAGCCCAATTCTAATGAAGAATGAAAGCTCATGAAAACTTCCAGAGTCTTCACAAAAGAGGATTTCTAGACTCTTCAAAGAAGAGGATCCTATCCACACACGTGGCCTTTTCTTTAGTCATAATATAAATAAATAGTTTAGTCCTTTCAGTGTAAGTTTTGGAAACAGAAAGAAGATTTTTCTGTATAGATGGAAACAGTAGAATATCATTTAATGGTAGTTTAGAATGATCATTTGACAAAGTACTATGTCATATTTTAATTCTGGACTAATCAATAGTATGATGAACTATCATATGAACCAAAGGTTCAAACCAAGATCTTATAAAGACTGTGCAAATGAAACCAAACCAAACAAATTCCACATTTGTAATAAGAGATAATAAATAAATAGCGAAAACCTTTAATAATAATGAACTGAGGTCTAACATGATAAATAAATATTTAAACCAGTTATCTCTAAATAAACTCAAAACATAAGGTAATAGTCCATTACATGTTTCAAATATTAAAATAGAAATAAACTATTCAAAAACACATTAGAAGTACTCGCATGAAGAATCATGCGCATCCTCCACAGCTTGCACGTCCATAACCGCCACGTGTTAGTACGACGACGCGTTCATGTAGTCATCCACTGTGGTACCTGCATCGTCAACTAAAAATATACGATGTTGAAGGGTGAGCACGCATCATGGCTCAGTGAGTAAACAAAACAATGCACAAACATATGCATGCAGTCATATTCATAGCTTTGGTCTGGTATAAGTTTGCAAATGTGCTATGGTAAGGATAGTTTGCAACCACACCTCCATACACGAGAGTGTGAGCACGTCCAATGGATCACACACCACTATCGCCCCACATCACCCATTACGAAATAGAGAGAGAGCAAGAGTTCTCGGATCACACACCACCAGAACTCCACTAATACTCTACCTGTACCAACACGTATGCTCCTACTGGCGAGGGCTTACAAATTGGGTTCATGATTAATCAATCTTAAATGTCATCCAGATGTATCCAAGGCCTTACCCCAGCACCCTCAACGTGCCCATAGAGATAGAGCTAGAGTCCGACGATTAGGCTGAACCACAATACCGCGTCCTCCCTCTACTACCTTATGACATACTAGTTTCGCTAAGGTAACAACGATAGGACAATATCAATGCGTATGATAGAATAGAGATAGAACTAAAGTCTGGTGGTCAGGTCAAAGACCACAATACCACGTCTTTCCCCTAATAATCCATTCAAATCTAATATATCAACCACACACACACACACACAAGCACATGCCTATTCCTAACATCATCACCATATCATAAGTTGACATAAATAAATATGCATGAACATATATAACATATATTGGATGACATGTGAGATGCACAAATATTCATACACGCATGACAACACATCAAATTAACAGAAAAAACAAAAGAAAGATGGCTTGTTATTATCCAATTAGTTTAGGTCTTGTTCCATCATCTGTAAACGATGTTTAATCCCCTTCCAAGCCTTGGAAGTTACTTTGAACTGGTTGGAAACCTAAGAAAGTTATAGATTCAAGTTACAGGTCGATGTATCAAGTTACAGTCGTCGAAAAACATAATAGAGGCCTCAATGGTTGACTGGTCGACTCTGTGGTCTCATATATATGTCGACCACCCATTGTGTGGTCGACTTTGTGGTCGTGCATCATGCAACCACTGATGCGACCACACAACTCTGAGAAACTTCCCAAATAACTGTGGTCTACTCACTGGTCACACTATGGTCGACCAATGATGCGACCACATAAGATTTGGTCATTCTTTGTCTTTCAATCGGTATTCTTCCTTAGTCGATTTCTGGGCTCATCAATAGGGTTCATCCTATGGTCGTTCTATGGCCATAATACTTGTTCAAATTCATCCTCTTTGTCCTAACTATAGTATTACCATTACAAATCCCATACACAACATTATCTAGGTTCAATCACAAACTGATCTAAACATTAACTTTCCATTCGATTCCTAACCTAGTCCATTGTGGAGACAATGATACTTATCATTGGCTTCTCTACGCAAGTGACTGAGAGACAACGGCAATTTTCCTTCTGCAAAAACCTTCTCCTTCCTTCTAGCTTCTCCTCTCTCTTTCTTTCTTAGTTTTAGGGTTGGAGGTTGATCCAAAAGAGTGAAAGAGAGTAAAGGGATGTCCTCTATATATAGAGAAACTCTCCATATAGAGTCCTTTTTCAATTAAGAAAGAGATCTCCCAAATTTTGGAAACTTTTCAAATTACAAAGTCATAATTGGGTTTATATGGTCGATTGTGTGGTTGCATAATCCGTCGACCACATAATCCAAAAGTGTCGACCACACAAGGTAAAATTGATTAATCTCACTTTACAATTGACTGGTCAACCACACAAGTTTGGGTAGTCGACCACACAATTAAAATTCACTATTTTTGGATCAATTCAGTTACCTAGCCTTGCGACTTCTTCATACAGTTGGTCCACTTGAGCCGGCTATGATGAGAAGACCTGACACTACACCGTTAAATCAGGTTAGTGGAGTACGGGTCTTACATACTATGTCCAATGTGAGAAATTGGTAATAAAACCCCATTCCCTACCATAACTAAATCACTACCAGTATAGGGCCATAAGAACTAAAGCTTACCCGCTGATTCGGCAATATGAGCAGATGCTCCGCTCCTATGTCTGGGAACCAGGCTGTATCATGAGGAGTATCCACGACATTGGCAGTAAGACCTTGAGGAGAGTCATTCTTTCTCTTGATAACTATTGTCGAACCGGCACCAACATCTGAGAGCTGTATGACCAAATTTATTGCAAATTTGGCATTTGACTTGATAGCTCATATCATTGGTAGGATTCTGATTTGTTGGTTGCTAAGAATGATTTTCTTTATTTGCATTTCCATGGAACGAATTAGCTTGTACAAATCCCCTCCCTTTTGAATTGAAACCTCCACTTCTACAACCCCTTTGCTGTCACTGAGTATACTTCCTGGAGCTGTAAAATGCCATTTGGGACTGTGGAGGAATATTTTCAGTCGAGTGATTTATTGAATTATTTTTCAATCTAAGATCATGACTGTGAATCAGAGGTATAAGATCACTGTATGAGGGGACTGGAAGCTGCTTGAGCATCGCGGTGGCAAAATCTTCAAACTCCAGGCCAAGATTGGTAATTAAGAAGGTAAAAAAACCTTTCTCTGGTCCTGGAACTGCTTTTCCAATTACATTTAATTGATCACACATGTACTTGTTTGTATTCAGCAAGAAAATCATTTAGACTCTCATGGAATTCTCATAATTAAACATTTCTTGTCCTAGAATTCCGGAAGAACAAAATAGTACTATAGTAGAGCGTAGACATAGACATGTACTGTTGATTTGGAAGTTGATGAAAGCTCATGTACTGCTGTTGATCATGAGGAGTTAGTCTTTTCAATTTAAGTTTTGTTATAGTTTTGTTTTTGAGAAAACATACTGTAAGTTCGTTCGTGAGAAACAAGAACCCTCAAGAATCTCTTCCAGAATCCCCTGCATATTTGAGTTTTCATTAATTATAACTTAAATATAAATTGCTTTATTTTTACGGGCAAAGTTTAGAAATATGAATTATTATAACTCCAAATGATTTAGAGTATATATATTAAGTTTATTCTTGTTTTGAAACCCTAGATATGGGGGATCCACATCGTTTCCTCCTTGAGATTCGGGAGGAGGGGCGGCGACCTTAGTGGATGGTCGCCACGTGGGGGTCAGATGAATCCGACCCCTCCGTTCGAACAGATAAGTTGAGCCGACAAGGGAGTATCGGCTCAAACGGAGGGGTTGGATGAATCCGACCCCCATGTGGCGACCATTCACTAGGGTCGTCACCCCTCCTCCTTGAAGTACAGGGAGAAAACGATTTGAATCCAGATATGAGGTACTTCAAAACATAGTTTCCACAATAATTGTGGACCTCACTCTAAATTACCCTTTTTGGGGAAGAGATTGGGAGGATAGAAGAGATCGGAACG
Source organism: Protea cynaroides (assembly GCA_028583415.1). Taxonomy (NCBI): domain Eukaryota; kingdom Viridiplantae; phylum Streptophyta; class Magnoliopsida; order Proteales; family Proteaceae; genus Protea; species Protea cynaroides. Next base: position 36,824,306 of record CM053266.1, on the reverse strand, counting down.
GAATGATTTGCATAAATATCACCGTCCACTAAAAAGACTAATCGCTGACCATTGGGGCAGATCACACTTAACTGAAGACCAAGGCTACATCCAACAAAACAGAATTCAAGTATTTCGGGACTGTAATGGAGATGCATCTATAAAGACAGACGGGACCCACATTATTTTACTATTTAAAGTGGTGAATTATTATTTTCTTATTTTCTACTATGTTCACTTACTTCATAATGTTTGTTGCTCAAATTTCTGATTTGTGTTTGTTTATTGTCACCTGTAGCTGTAGGGCAGGTCCCAAATGGGAAGTTTGGTTTGGATTCGCGTGGCAACATTTTTTTTTCCCACTAAAAATCCGAATTTTTATATTAAAAAAGAATTAAGTAATTACAGAGAACCTAGTAACTAACTGCCCCCACCCCATCTTCAGTATTGCCATAGCAGGGAGCAATCCCATAAACCAGAACACCATGTAAAATAAAATCTCGAATGTTTAGCCTCTGTTTGATAAAATTTCTATTCTGGATTATGGATTCTGGTTTAAAATTTGGATTCTATTTCAAGTTACTCTAGGATTATTTGAGAATAAAAACATGTTTGATTATACATTTTTAGAATGGATTCCAGAATATCTTTGGAATAAAAACATGTTTGATAAAAACTATCCCCCAATTAAAGTCTAGAAAAATGGCAGTGGTGGGTGGTGGCAGTGGTGGGTGTGTTTGGTGGGTGGTGGCGGTGTTGGGTGGTGGGCGTGGTTGATGGTGGGCGTGGTTGGTGGTGGTGGCGGCAACGGCGGTGGTGATGGTGGTTATGGTGGTGGTGGTGGCAGTGGCACTGGTGGGGGTGGAAGTGGTGGGTGGTGGGTGGCGGCGGTGGTGATCAAGTGATAAACTCTTTTTCTTCTCTCAAAAATTTATTCCAACAGAAAAAATCAAGTATTATTTACTCAAAAAATTTGGATTCTGAAATTAATTTGAACTCGATTCATTCCGTGGGAGCTCGAATCAACTGAGCTTACCAAATGAAGTTCTATTCCAAAATAGTTTTTTAGAAATCAAAATCCATAAAATTCAAAATCTGAAATATTATCAAATAGGCCCTTAGAAGTACCGTACACTACATTCCAGGCCAGACAATCTATGCAGGAATTCAAATCAATTGATAACTAAGTAAAGGCAACCCTTTGGCCTTTTGGCTACACTGTGCAACTGAATTTATTCCACGAACCACGACACTAAAAAGTTCTTCTTAAATTTTTATTTTCTTTTGAAATATTGAGAATGAATGGAGCGCGCGTGGGGTCCTTTGTAGTGGACTGGCTTGCGAAAGTAAATGTTCTGATCACTTAAAAGTGCATCAAACCGTTCCGTATCCTCACTGTTATTTGGCAGTCACCCCAAACATCTTTTTATGAATGAAACATGATACAGATGGTACGATGTTGTGCGGATATGATCGAAATTAACATATATATATATATAAAGAACCAAAGAGTGAGATTATTAAATATAATAAAATAAAATAATTAATAAGCATTAATATTTAATAATGATGAAAAACAAAAAAGAAAAGAAATTTAATAATGACGGTGAGCGTGTGGGACCCCACGTGGAGCCGCTGTTGCCGTGTTGGGTGGTCTGTCACCACTTACCTGTGTGCCATTTCGTAGTTGCCCCTTGCGGCCGTAGTTGCCCTCACGTTTGTCGACGTTGCCGCAAGGCGCAACTGAGCAAGGCCTCTTCCTTCTCTCTCTCTCTCTCTCTCTCTCTCTCTCTCTCTCTCTCTGTATCCATAGAATGGGAGCTCTTTGGATGGAGTTGGACTCACAGAATCACAGGCAAAGAGGTGATCTTAAGAATATCATTGGTAGCTCCTCATTCCTCATATACAAGAGACACAAGACGAGGTAAGAATCACAACGTCAGAGAAATGGTTCTTCTCCTTACGTGGGTACCTTTTCCAATCTCTATTTCCCATTACGATTCAGCGTCTATGTCCATGGTGTGGAACCCACCTCTACCTAATGAGATTAAAAAATTTATTTTAAGGTTGAAAAAAACCCACAAGGAATGATATGATTTGGAATTTGCTGATCTACTTCAATTCTATTATTTATTAGGAGTATCAGTAGTAGTGCAGAGTCGAGAGTCCAGAATCCAAATTTCGAGAGTCGAGAGTCCAGAGTCCAGAGTCCAGAATCCAATTCCCGGTTTCGCTGCCTAATCATATCTCGTCCCATTGAGAGGGTGAGAGGGAGACATTACCTGAGACATCTGAGTGGAAGAATCGAAGCAACGGAGTCGTCAGTTTGTGGGGCGTCCGACTCGAAGATGGAGCTCCTATCACCGACCCATCCTCCTCAACTCGCCGGAACCTACTTCTCCCGCTTCTATTCTCCGACGACTTCCCTTTCCTCGGTCGGGTCTCCTCACGATCCTCATCATGATCATGCTGTGACTCCCGGGCTACCGGAATTTACGGAAGAAGTTGGTGACAGAGTCACGGTTGCAGTTGGGAAGCTTGAGAAAACATTGCCTTTGCTTCATTTCTGTTTCCGGAGATTCGGATGCCGAGAGATCGTTCTTATTCATGTCCATCAACCTTCTTCCACGATTCCCACCCTCTGTACGTTCTTCTTTTTCCCTCTCTCTTTTTTTTTTTTTTAAATTTTTTTAAATTTTTTAAATTTTTAAAGTTTTTACAATGACATGTTTCTTTTCGCTGTGTAATGGGCTTTCTTCTCCAACTCTGTAATGAAATGGGTTGATGTGACATAGTTTTTGGTTTGTTGACTACTCTGAATTGTCTGAATTCATTTTTTTAATTTCCCTTTTATCATATTTCCTTTGAAGGGTTCATCTAATTTCTCCCTGTAGAAGCTCCCTCTAGAACTTGATCTGTAATGGGCTTTCTTTTCATATTTGCGCGTGTTTAATTGCGAACTAATATTTTTGAATACCCTTTGAAAGCCTCTTGCTCTCCCGGGCGTCTATCACACTTTTGTTCTTCCATCCTCTCATATTTGTTTCATGATCGAGTAATTTTACTTTTTAGTGGCAATTTGACAGAAGGTATTACTCTTTTTTCTTTTGTTATCTGTAGTAGGAAAACTGCCTGCCAGGCAAGCAAACAAGGAAATGGTGTCTGCGCATCGGAAAGAGGAGATTGAACAGACAAGAAAACTTATATTCAATTACTTGACCTTTTGCCGGAAAGCCCAGGTGATCTTCTCTCTGATAATTCTTTTCATATCCCCTCTACGTGTAGTTTGATAAATTGAAATGTAACATAGCCCCGTAATGGGAGTCTCTTAACACATCCTTGGATATTTATAAAGAAAAAATACAATGTTGGTAATTTTTTAAGTCTCAACTATTATTACAATCTAGCCATCGGCATGCTTGGTTTGCAGAAAAGAAATTGTGGGGAGTTTAGACTCACATAAGGAATATACTAACAATTAGGTTCAGGTTCATCTCCATCTCCTGCCCTGCTGTTTGGATGATATAATTTCACACCCAGTGGACGAAGGATTTCTTTTGAGTGTAAAGAGAGGCCAGATTTGACTGGTGCAATGGATCATTTTCTTGTTACATTGGTGGGTGGACAGTTGTCTTCTCTCCCTCTCCCTCTTCCTCTCATGAGTTATTCAAAGGGTTCCATTTTTGCTGATCTGTTCAGAGATTAGGCACCAATCAAAGTTGGTAGCAAGCTTGTTATCAGGCAAGTGTATGCATCTGATGAGTGTCATTTATGCCATTTACACAAGACTACCAGATCCATGACCCTCTTGATCAGAGTAAACCAGGCACTAAAATTTGCAAATAGCATATTTGCCTGGTGTATCTAGATAAAATTGCAATAGCAAAATAGAGTAAACTTAAATATATTATAGAAAACTGATTGCGATTTGTGGTTGCTTTATATGGAGCACCTGTTTGTGTCCAACACAAAAATTCTCTGGTTTCAAAGTGAGCCCAGATTTTGATTCTATGCAGGGATTAATTATACAACACACATGCACATTCTAAGCATATACAAACGGGTCCTGATAAGTTTCATGAAGCTTAATGAATGGCCATCATTGTCAAACATGGTTAGGTCAATGTGATAGAGAACACCAAACCCATCTCATGTGTCAAATTTCAACCCAAATTGCTCATGTGGTTGAAACAAGAAAAATCAAACATGAAGCATGGTTGCAAAATATGGGAAGGAAAAGCAACAAGAACAATAAGCGTAAAGGAAAATTTCACACACCTCCTTTGAGGTTTAACCTAATGTCAACCACCACCATTATCGTCATTATTCATTAATGAAAACCGCACCCCATACTGTTAAGATGACTAATAGAAAATGTAAAATGAAATTCTACCCTCGTATTATTAATACCGCCATCGTCATTCCTACAATTTCTTCTCCTTTGTTTTTTTTTCTCCTGCTGTTTCCTTGTCTTCTTTTGCAACTGCTTTCTATCTTCTTCTTTATTCTGCAAGTCAATCTTGTGCACAGAGGGTCCTTCCAGACTTAGTCCACGTTACTCAAACAAATGGCATATGAATCACAGCAGATCAAACAAACCCATACTTTTAACTTTTAAGAACAAATTTGGAAGGAAAAAGCTCAAATTCTGAAAAGAAACGCTAAGGAGACACCAAAGCCAAAGAAGAAAGAGAAGAAGAGAGCACCTGCTAAAGTCATGACATGATAGAGGGGTCCGTTAAGGCCACTGATGGAGAAATGGCCAAAATCCTCAACCAGTCCAGCCAAGGCCCTCCAGCTACAATAGTCATCGAAGTAGAGGAGAGAAGCCATTGATGTCGACGTTGAATTCTGGGTGTGAGGCTGAGGCTGAGTTGTAGTTTGGTCTGGTGGGTCAAATTTAAAAGAGCCACCGCTAGCATTCTTCCGACTCTTGCGGCAGAACCTGTTGGTTGCGGAACGGCCATGGGCGTTACCCATTAGCTTCAATCTGTTATTTATACTGTCTATATTCAATGTTCATCAGTAAATGGAGTTAAAAAACCATCAAACGCTTCATTTACTTCTTCATATCTCACCGTTGGAAGAAGAAGAAGCCAACACCTTCGTCGGCAAAGGGGGGTTTTCAACACATTCAAATCAATTACCCCTCTTTGCTACAGGATCTTATCACAGTCCAACCCAAATTTAACCTTTAACTACAAACAAGAATTATTGATTTAGACAAATAATTCCCCAACTTCAAATCTGACTGTAAGAATGCTTCAGAATTTGGGATCGTTGATCCTTAGGATATGTGGAACAATATTCCAGAAGATGAGCTTGATCCAACGGGTGGGATCGAAACCAATCTTGCCTGTAGGTCTCAAACAGGTATTTTAACAGAACCAGAATTGTATAACAGTAGAAAAAATTACTTATCTCAGAATCCAGCCGTTAGAAAGTCTTCAAACTTGGAGGGAAAATACTCTAGTATGTGCTTGATAACATACCCAAATTTGAAGATGATCCAACCATGGATGAAGAAGTTATGAATTTTCGAAAAAGCTATTATCATTTGAAAACGGGAATGAACAGAATAGGAGTTTCGATTGAGTCTCAGCCAGAATTTAATAATAAACTCTGGCCAACTCTGCAGCTCTGCTGCCAGCATCTTCTTCCTCTTTATTTATAATGCTAAAAGGAAATACAAAAGATAGAAGAACTGGTTCCTAGAAGGAATGTCCCAAAATAAAAAAGAGAAACTTTTCTTTATAACTTTTAGGAAAATTTCTAAAACAAATAACATCTATAACTGGCTCATATGATAACCAGTCTTAGGAAACAAAACAAATTTAGGAAACAAAACTAATGACTTATTTTATGGAAATAAATCTAACTTATTGAATTTAGGATGAAGACAAAACTTTCTAAAATTTTGTTGGTACTGTTCACGTGAATAGTACCACATGAACAGTGTTTCTGGTTGTTGGTTTGATTTTGGCGTTTTCCTTCTTTTGGTCTTCTTGCGTAACTTGGATTGCATCATCGGTCTTCTTACTGCAGCTTCCTTTCATTTATTCCATCCCAAACTTCTGATCAACATCGATCTTCCTCATCTGCAGCTTCCCTATTTTCATTGACTCCATTCCTAACTTCCAATCAACGATGCCGAGCAGGTACCCCGAGTCACTGAACCGGCGGCATTGAACAAGGTATTGACGGAGATTGGGATTTGAAGGGATTTGGGCATGTCAGGCGCTTTCTTCTTTGATATTGTCTTGTTCTTCCTTCTAATATCTTCAATCTTTCTTCTCGTCTCTTTGAGGTGCAGATATGCAAGGATGCTTAGAGGTGCAGATATGCAAGGATGCAAAATTGTTTTGGTTAAAGAAGATTGGGAGGGAGGGGGTGGGGGGAAGGAAAGAAAATGAATTGTTGGGTAAATGCTAAATTTTTATGGTTACCTTTGAGGAGGCCGAGAATGAAGAGCAGTAAGACCTAGGGAAGAAAATATTTAAAGCTCCATAGCTTCTGCATTGGTTACCTCCATGGGACGAGCTGCTTCTTAAGCATGACTCGCAGCAACGGAGTGGGAAGGTATGAAAAAGCTAAGACTCAATTAAAGGAACTGTAGTAGTAAGGAGCAATAGGGCAGGCCAATTCGCTCTCCCCTCCATGAAAACAACTAAAAAAAAGGGGAGAGATGAGAGATAGAGAGAGGGAGGGGGGAGGAGTGTCTATGTTGCGGGGTTTATGTGGCGTAAGCGGGCTGTGGCCCCAATCGATGTGTTACCCTGGTTGGGCTGTGTACGCTGTTGCATTAGCATCAGCTGCAAAAGCACAAAATGGAACCCCCACTTCTATCTACGAAGACTAGATCCCTCTTATTTTCTTCTTACTGTTCAAAATCGAGAACAAATCAAAACCTAGCAAAGGAAGGATTAAAGTTAGGGCCTTGGTTGGGTGCTTGGAACCGATCTGAGATCCAAAACAGAGTATTAGGTTTCTAAAATCCAAAATGCGGAAAGCATGAGCTGAGATCCAGGACACTTGCAGATCCTCGCATTAGTGAAAGGACGGTGGGTTGCATCAGTGGGGATAAACGCCAGGAAGAAGGGTGGTTGTGGTTGGGTAGCCCTAGATGCGGCAGCAGCTGTGGCATTGACGAAAGTAAAAATGTATGTTATTTGTTATGTTTTAAAAGGGTAAAAAGTTAACTCTACATGTGCCTAAGGGTAATATTGACATTAAAAGGTTAAGGGAGAAGACACGTCAGCATCTAACAGACTTGTCCTAACGGACAAGTTCTGTCTGATACTTACGTTCCAAATTAGGAGAGGTTAGTGCCATTATTGACGATAATGAGGGGTAGTTGCCTTTATGTTAAGCCTCAGGGGAGGTGCTAGAAATTTTCCCTAAACATAAATATAAACGTAATTTTGTGATTATTTTGTACAAAGAAGCATCATAGTATTATTATTACTAATTTGTCCAACAACATGGAAGTAAGCCAAGACTTATAGCATATACTTGACAAAATTGACAAATAAGGGACAACCACAAGCTGTTGGCATTGAAGAGGAGCACACTGGTGTATGTTTGACTATGGGTTCAAGTTGTTCATCTATAGTTCTCCTGCTGAAGGTTTGTTAAGAGCCTCTATTCATAGATTTCCAAAGCTTTGAGCAGGGATAAGTATCTAATTTAAGATAGAACAGTGGGAAGAAGTACCTTTAAACCATAATAGAACTAGGTTTTAAAACCAATTGCTAGGATTGGATTTTTTTCTATTTTAAAGATCAATTAGAGAATATTTTTTTGTTGGTGGATGTCTGACTCTCAATTGTAGCTGATTCAAACTTGAAACAGAATGATTTATAGCTCTTCAGAAATGGTTTGTTTGATCGATGAGTAATGCAAGTTCGGTTTAACTTTGGGCCAGAATTTAACTTAGGTTTGGGTTGGGTTGGGTTGGACCTTAATTTTTGTGTTTTATAATTGTAATAGGCCTAATTTATAAGCCCAATAGTGGATGTATTATGGAAATACGAAAATTATTATTTTATTTTAATGGGGCCATGCTCGTAGTTGATAGGTCACTTGTTTGAGCCTTCTTTTAGTTTTAGTAGTTGATAACATTTAGATAAGGTTCAGTTTTTGAGTCATTTAAGGATTCCTCCTTTAGCCCATGTATGGGATAAGTTTCCATTTTTAAATTAGTCTTTATTTTCTTTTTTATTAATGGAAAATAGTTAATTCGAAATAAGAATTGAGGTTGTTGCCTTTCTCTCCCTCTCTTATTCCCCCATGATTCTGAAATTCTGTCCTTCTCTCTTTTCTTCTTCTTTGGCAGATTGATCTATCTCTCCTCCCCTTTCTTCAATATGAAATCCCACCAGCAGATCCATCCCTTTGATCTTTGTCAATTTGGTATTAGAGCCAAAGCCTGATTCGTACCTAAAGCTCTTCATCATGGAGGTTGATCAATATATCTATGACATTACTTTTAATGAAAGATGATCTCCATACAATTCAAGAGATTATGCGAGACCTCATAACCACTTTTATGGAGTTCAGAGAGTATCATAGAAAGGCCTCTGAAGAGTTCCCTCAGAAAATTGAAGTTATACTTGACGTTCTACAACAATTGGAAGAAACGGTTGTAAAAGAATAGGTCGATGGTCATCAAGAGAATTCCAATTGTGGAAACACAATTCGAAGAAATCAAGACTGTTAGATCTTCTTCCACAAATCTGGGATGTGAAGAAACCGATCATTGCTGATTTTGATTGTGAGATGCGCTGGATCATCATACCTTCAAAACAGATGATTGTGAATGTTGATCTAGTGCTGGAGATTTTTCCTCATTATAAGATTTGAGAATGAGTCTTTTCTAACAAGGAGGGAGTAATGCAGGCCCAATTTAATTTGGGCTAGAATTTAATAAGTTTTAGTTGGGCTTTTTTTGTGTGTTTTATTATATAATAAGCCTAATTTATAAACCCAATACTCGGGTTCTTAAGGGCACACAGGGCACACAAATTATTATTTTATTTTATGAGACCTATGCTCGTAGTTGATAAGGTTGGTTTACTAGAGCCTTTTTTTAGTTTTAGTAGTTGATAAGGTTTAGATAAAGTTCAGTTTTTGAGTCATGTATGAACTTCTCATTTAGCTCACGCATGTGATAAGTTTTCCTTTTCAATTAGTCTTTATTTATATTATAATTTAATTGTTTGTCATTTAGGAAGCTTAGGTTAGTTAGACTTCTATTTTATGTCTATTTTCTTTTTTAAATGCATGTAAGAAACTACACCTCACCCACAACTTGATTAATGGAAAATAGTTAGTTTGAATCTAGAATTGAGGTTGTTGCTTCCCTCTCTGTCTCTCTCTTCTCTTATTCCCCCATGATTCTGAAATTATGTGCTCCCTTTCTCTTCTATTGAGCTCCTCTCTTTCTTCTTATTCTTCTTACTTCTTCATCTATCTCTCCTCTACTTTCATCGATCTAAACTCCCACCATCAGCAGATCCATCTCTTTGATCTGCATCAATGTGGGTCCAACTGCAATGTGAAAGTCTTCAAAATTCGGTTTTAAAGGTGTTACGGTTCAATTTCTCAAAAAATTGTGTATTTTGGAAAAATTCTAGTCTTTTTAAGTTTGAATGTTTTGGTACTTTTGCAATACTTTGGAGTTGTGGAAAAATAGGTTTTATAAAGTTGGAATGTTAGTAATTTTGCAAAAACTTCAGAATTCTAGAATTTTCTTTTTACCTGGGGGTGGGGGATTTGGTGGAGGTGCTCTGCGAAGGATAATGTGGAGAAATTGAAGAAGCAGCCGGTTGTCATCAAAACTAAGAATTTTACCTTTTCAACCACTCCCACTACCAAAAGGAATTTTTTTTTTTTTTTTTCATCACTGGTGGAACTTAATCCCTGTTTGCTTGATGTTAGGCTTGCCATGACAAAATGAGGGTCTGCAATCATGTTCTGCAATTACAACATTTTGTTGCTTTCAAGAGTCTCTTGGGTAACTGAGTGTATATAAATGGAATAAATCTCCTTTTAAATGCCAAAGGGATTTAGGTAATAAATTCACTATCATTTCATCTAAGACGCGATTAAGACATTAGAAGTTGCAGACAAATAGGTTGGAAATATTTATTTGGGGCCTAATTGAATCTGGGATGAGACATGTAGAGAGAGTTGCACTTGGACATAACCTTTTCTCCATGTACATTTTGGTAGCCACTAAAAGGTGATGGAAGGGTGGAATGATCCATTCAGAAGGTCCATGGACCTAGTCCTATCACTTCTGGAGAAAACTTGGACCTCCTAGTTCATCATCATTTCGGTAGTTGGGATGTTTTTATTTACTGAGTTACTCATATGACACTGCCACTTTTCAGGTGAAAGCAAGTGTCATCACCATTGAAGCTGCACAAGTCAAGAAAGGAATTGTAGATCTGGTGAATATACACAGTATTAGGAAGCTTGTGATGGGGGCACCGTCAGATAAGTAAGTGCTTTTCTTCTCATCTGGATCTAACTTGTCAAGCTAATGATCTTTCGTCTTATCTAGGCTTTCTTGCTAATTTATTTGGCTCTTGGCCCAGCATTGCTGTAACTAACTTTTGACTGATATGATGAAAGCTTGCAAAGACGGAATATGCCATATTTTTTTTTCTTTCCTAAATAAAGGTTGAACCTGTGGTTTCCAGATAAGAGACTCTTTTAATTTACAGAAGTAAGTATACAAATGTGGATTGCCTGAGTTGGTAAGGGCATGTATTATTACGTGATAGGCTTGAGGTTTAAAATTGAGGTTAACTAATGGATTATTTGTCTGGGAATTTTTAAATATAGCTCCATTTTGGTCCAACTGAATCCTGATCTCTGACTCTGACTTGGCATGTGACTTTGATGCCTGGGTAGCTGTATCATATAGATAGGGATGGGGATTTTCAGGTTAGGCCTGTTAAGGTCAAGTATGGTAGTCAATCGCATAGTTGTCAAGGCGCCAAGGTGATGGAGGCCTGACTGGGCACCTAGGCGACCAAGGCGTTCGATTTTCCAAGGCGACCCAAGGAGACCTAGGCGCCGCCGCCTAGGTGACGCCTTGACAACTATGGTCAATCGACATCGAGTTCAGGCTGACCAGACCAACACTAGGGGTCACTACACCCATTAATTTAACCTTTCTTTTTTAAATGGAAACAGAAGGAGAATTTGAGGGGAATTATTTATAAATTAAAGAGGACCACCTAGTGGATGTGGCGTTTTGGTTTTTCATTGAGCAATGATGAGAGTGAAAAAGAAGAGAGCTCGGGGTACCGGTGTTTCATTGGAGAGGATGAGAGAAAAGAGATGGAGCTGTGGAGGAATCCGCCTTTTGAGCATCCCCAACCACCTTCTTAAGAAAAAAGAGGATGACATGCATTCTCAAGTTCTCTTTTTCTCTGTCCAATCTATTTTGTGCTATTTCTCTTATTAGATCATTGTAATTAGTTTATAAAATTGTTGCTTGTGATAGATTGATGGTTCATTTTTCTCTGTCAAAGTCAGTAAAGCAATGGATATGTGATGCAGTAGCAGTGTCATGGATGGATCGACACGAGCCAATTTGGCTACCCAAGCCAAACCTGAACCGGCTCAAACCCAAACCAACCTTTTGGTCTGGAAAGGGTTGGTAGATGATTAATTAGATTAGGAAGTTTTAATTTATAGGTTTCCTTATTTACTATTTCTATTTTATGTCATAGGGATTAGATTTGATTTCATAAAGATGTTATTTACTTTCTAAGTTTACTTCAAATTAGTTTAGGAAAGTTCTACCTTTAAATAGAATATGTATTAGGTTTTATTTGGAGAATTGGAAGATTTGAATGAAAGGAAGAATTGAGTTTTGGTAGTAAGCCTGCGGCAGAATTGTGTGAAGCTCTCTCTCTCTCTCCCTCTTGTTCATCTCTGCGATCAGGGCAGTCTTTTCCTTAGACTGATTCCCACCCCCTTCTTCCTCTCTCTCCTCCTCCTTTCTTCTTAACCCTCCCCCTGTTCTGGGCGGTAACCCCAGCCCCAACGAAACCCATCGATCTCCCTCTTCTCTCTTCCCATCACCCTCAAATTCTGTTTGAGATCTCTCCTCTCATAAACGTCCCAATCCCCCATAGTTTTACTCTTCACCAATTCTGTTTTCCTGAGGTTAAAACCAGTTGCAGATCTGGTCTTGAGTTTACGGGTCTGCTTTGGTTGTAGCAGTTTATTCCCACATTGATGCTTAGTTATTGGAACTCATATTATGTGGGTTTCAGAGGGTCATGAACCTGCGACGCTTCCTCAAAATTTCAGCTTGATTGGAGCTGTATTGAAGAAGTTCTCTTCTTTTATTCAAATCTGATTTCCGCCTACTGTTACTATCGTGAACTTGAAGAAGATATATTTCTGGAATTACAATAAACCCCTTGTCTTTATTATTTGTTTTATTTGCTCCTTCTTCACAATATTATTTCTAGGTTCACCCATTGATCTAAGAATTGTTTTTAATTTGGTCCTTAGGTCTTGTTTGGGTTCTTAAGCTATTACATACTTCTGAATAATTACAAATCTGCCACTACTGGTTGAGTTTTGAGTTTATTTACAATTCTGCCACTGTTTGTTGAACCAAGCTTCCATGTTATTTGGTTGGGCCCATTAGCGGATTAATTAGGGTTTTCTCAACCCGGATCCCGCATCAATATGATTACTTAATTCCTCATGTATTAGCTGAGCAGAAATACAAGCTATTTTTTTTATTAGTCTCGATTTTCTTTGCAATCGATATCTTTATTATCTACCAGTTGTACTATGATAACTTTCAATTATCAATTCTTGGGCTTGATCATCATACTATTCCTATTATTTTCTCCTTTGCCTCCCTTATGGGTTCTTTCCTTTCCGACCTCCCTCCCTAATACAAATTTACCCCTTTCTGCTGCCCCACCTCATTCTATACATGGGTTTAGAGGTTAGGTTGGAGCGGTCAGAGTAACCCCAGCTTGTGTACTGAACCTACCCAACCAGTTGTCATCCCCACATATCAAATTATATGAGAACTTCAGTGTTATGAATATCACATTAGGTGAACACAATAATTGCAACTTTGAGAGTGAAAAAGAAAGTTCAAGACGTGTCTCCACAAGTGGGAAGAGTTGGTTGATTTTATGTGTGTCTGGTTCCCTGGGGATGAATATTTTAAAGACAGGATGATTGAAATCAAATAGCTAAAAGGGAAAAGGAAGAAGAAACCAGAGTTCTGCTCACACAAGACTTTTAGGATTGGAGTTTATTGATAGCGTTTAGGGAGAAGTGTATAAAATTACGACAGCTTCCTTTATGATTTGTAGTATGGACTGTGGGCAGAGCAGTCAAAGTTGGGCAGTTAATTAGATATGAGGTATTTCGTAAATTCTTTATCAAGACTTATTGTAATTTGACTATTAATAGCCCTTTCTGGGTTGGTAAATTCTACTTGGGGGGGTGGGGTTTACCTATACTCAACTTCTTTTAGTGGTTTTATATAGTGGGGACAATGAACCATTTTCTTATAGTTGTCTTACGACTTCAACTGGGCAGCAACTATATAGATCACGAGCCACCATGAATTTTAGTGTAGCCCCTCGAGCTTGGTGTTGCATTTTTAAGGTGGACTTTGTGTAATGCAGTCCAAGAATTGGTTCATGGAACCAGCCTAAAGCCAAGCCCCGCAAGCTAAGAACACTGTCCATGGTACTATTCACGTGAACAGTACCAACATAATTTTTAGAAAGTTTTGTTTTCTTCCTAAATTCAAAACCGTTAGATTTATTTCCTTAAAATTAGTCATTAGTTTTGTTTCCTAAATTTGTTTTGTTTCCTAAGATTGGTTATCATATAAGTCAGTCATAGATGTTATTTGTTTTGGAAACTTTCCTAAAAGTTATAAAGGAAAGGTTCTCTTTTTTATTTTGGACATTCCTTCTAGGAATCAGTCCTTCTATCTTTTGTATTTCCTTTTAGCATTATATATAAAGAGGAAGAAGATGTTGCAGCAGAGTTAGCCAGAGTTTATTATTAAATTCTGGTTGAGTTTCATTGGTTGTGGGACTCATCCCAAACTCATATTCTGTTCATTCTCGTTTTCAAATGATAGTAGTTTTTTCGAAAATTCATAGCTTCTTCATCCATGGTTGGATCATCTTCAAATTTGGGTATGTTATCAAGCACATCCTAGAGTACTTTCCCTCCAAATTTGAAGACCTTCCAACGGTTAGATTCTAAGATAAGTAATTTTTTTTACTGTTATACAATTCTGGTTCTGTTAAAATACCTGTTTGAGACCTATAGACAAGACTGGTTTTGATCCCACCCGTTGGATCAAGCTCATTTTCTGAAATATTGTTCCTCATATCCTAAGGATCAAGGATCCCAAATTTTGAAGCATTCGTACATTCAGATTTGAAGTTGGGGAATTATTTGTCTAAATCAATAATTCTTGTTTGTTGTTAGGGTTAAATTTGGGTTGGACTGTGATAAGATCCTATAGCAAAGACGGATCTTTGAATTGAATGTGTGGAAACCCTCTTGCCATCACCGTGGTAGTGTCCCTTCTCTTATCTTCTACATCTTTTTTCTCTTCCTTTCACTTTCTGTTTTCTTAAGCTTGTTTACAGTCCTTAAGGTAGGGAAGAACTTAAAGATTTCTAACTGTGGAAAACCAAGAAACAGTTCAAAGAAACTAGAGAAACAGAGTTGAACTGCTGATGCTGTCCTTGTTGGTTATTTGTCCTTTGTCACACATGTTGCTTCGGTGGAGCACTAGTCCTTTGAAAATTCATGGGTGCTTGCTGTCCAGCCAATACGACCTCCTTTCCTTTGCTATTTGGAGCATAAGTAATAGAGGATAAGGATTCTCCTCAAGAGAACCTATTATGGTAAAACCCAAGGTTCTAAAATTTGGTTTCGGGGCTGGTTTCGGCCAGCCCCAAAATTGAAATTTCAGCCAAAAAACAGAAATTTCGGCGAAATCTGGGATTTATTTGGACCAAGTTTTGGCTGAAACTAGAGATTTCGACCGAAACCTGGTCGAAATAGTGATTTTGGACCGAAATCCTATACTATTTGGTTTCGACCTTGCATCTTAATTTGGTTTTAAAAATAAAAACCAAAATATTTTGGCTGCCAAGATAGAGTCTGTGGTGCCGACATAAAGGTTGGCAAACCAAGATAAAAACTGGTAAAGAATATTATTCGGGTGTAAAATAAAACACTTGCGATGGTGTTGATAATAACTAAAAATATGAAGATAAAGATAGATAGATGACAGTCTAGGGTCCCACTGGTTGCCCAGCCATAGGAGTCTCATCTAGGCACACTTGATTCTCACAAGCACACTTGATTCTCACAAGTAAATTCTCAAAGAAAGGATTTTCACAAAGTTTTGGATGCTATAATAGCAACCCATAATTCCATTATATAGGGAAAAGGAGGCTTAACAATCCCTTAGCTACGTCAATCTTAAAATAAATGGACTGTTAGAAACAACACTAAATGGAATTCCCAACACCTAGAAACGAAAACCCAAACATTGATAACAAACCTAGACCTAGGAAACAAAAACAAGACATAGAGAACTACATCCAAACAATAATAATTACTTAGCTAAGAAAACTAATAGACTAATTAATACTACCTAGGAAAGTAAAACCCACCATAGTTGTTTAGGCGTCGCCTAGGCGTCCGAGAGGCCTTGTGATGCCTTGGAATATTGGGTGCCTTATTCGTCTAGGCGGGCGCCTTGGTCGCCTAGGCGTCCCATCAGGCCTCCAGCGCCTTGGTTTGCCTTGGCGCCTTGACAACTATGAAACCCACTACATTACTTCACTTAGGAACATGAAATGACAAACTAAAAAAAGACTTGGTCAATAAAGTAAAATAGAAACTCTTGATATGACTTGCTATAGGAGTTGCGTAGGGATCATTTCACATCAATTAATGTAGGTTCTCGAAGGGGGACAGCTTGTGGCAGCAATAAAGGAGGCCTCTTGTGGGGCCCACAATTATTGTTCGCGTGAACAGTAACAGCTGGCTGTAATGGGTTGCAAGTTGGTTGATACTGCTTCAGTCTGGTATTATTTAAATTTATTTAATTTTTCAGTTCTAAACATAGTTGTCAAGGCGTCGCTTAGGTACTCAAGCGCCCAGGCGTCCTTGTGATGTTTTGGAAAATTGGGCACCTTGGTCACCTAGGCATCTGGACAGGCCTCCAATGCCTTGTTTCGCCTTGGCCCCTTGGCAACTATGGTTCTAAGTGAGCAAAAATGGGATGCTCTTTTCTTTATCCTCAATTGGTACACATTCGGATAAAGAGGGGTATCTATAGGCATCCCATTCTTGCCATGTTTTCTTAAATAAATTTTTCTAATTTTTTCTAGCCATGCAGGTAATAGAGACTACCGGTTCTGCTCAGATAAGTGAAAATTCGTCTCTTGATGTTGGAATAATATGAAAAATAAAATAAAAATAAAAAAGTAAAGTAAATTTGTTATAAAAAAAAAAGTAAAAAAATGAAGTTATAGGTAAGTGATGATAAAAAGAAAATAGAAACAAAATAATAAAAAAGAGGAAAGAGAAAGAGAAAAAAGAGGAAAGAAAAAATATAAAAAATAATGATACTAAAATTGGTTTTATGAAATAATAAAAAAAATAAAAAAGGAAAAAAAACCACATTTGATTAGGGGCTTTTGTGGAAGAAAATAAAAAAAGGGGTTTAAAATCCTAAGTATAAAAGGGGTTCGGATACGTTTTATAAAAGAGAGTTCATTTTATGGAAAGGGAAATTTCTCTTTTCAAGCCCAGCATGTGACCCTTCCCCCCTCAGGTGGTGACCACATAAACCAACCCATCTCTCATGCATAAAGGATTTCTCTGGAATGTCAGGGGCCTCAATGCCCAGGCTAAACAAGCGGAGACCAAGTCGTAAATATCCAAGTACAAGGCATGGTTCTGCAGCCTCAGTGGAAGTTTCACAACAATTTTGATCATCATAATGGCAGGATCTGGTGCCTCTGGGATGATAATCCACATTTTGATGCTTCAAGGAAGATAAAGCCCCCTTTCACTTTATTGCTCCTCAGGGAAAGTGACAACAATTATGATCACCACCACCTCCAGGGAAGTGAAACAACAATTTTGATCGCCATCATAACGGCAGGATCTGGTGCCTCTGGGATGACACCCAAGTCCACATTTCAATGCTTCAATCCTAAGCCTAATCTAATGCATCTTTGTCTTGCTGACTCCCAGTCCTCAATTGTTTGCTTTATGACTGCAGCCTATGCCACCAACTCAGCCAGGGAGAGATCCTTGCTTTGGACAGAGCTGAGGAATATTAGCACCTCAATTATTGACCAGCCCTTGAGTATCTTGGGAGACTTCAATGCCAGCTTCTCAACTTCCTTCACTGTCCATAGCTCTTGTATGATTACTCTTGTCTTGTATCAATTTTTTCTTCAATAATCTTGCTGCTTTCTTTGCCATTGATACTGAAAAATATTTCGAGATGACAAATGATGAAATTCTGCTGCATTCTTCCTTACAGTATGATTTTCTTGCCAACGATTTTGATACTGAGTAAACAATAATCATAGTCAAGAGGAAGGTACTTTTCACGTAATTTCTCTGGTAAAGGTTTTATTTTCATCAGGCGATTGGTCTGAAGCTCATCTCACCATGCAGAGGCTCCTCCTTTTAATCTATAAGTCACTAATTTCACCTTCTTGTTCTCAGAAGTATCCATGAACTTAAAGAATCACTCTATTCAGTCAACCATTCAAGGAAGTTTTCAACATTGAGCATACCATTGAAATTTGGTAGATCAATCTTTATTCTAAAGTCATTACCTTGGTTCCTTCTATCCGATTCCTTCTTCGAAATACACTTCTACTTTAGAACCAGAATGGATATCACTCTTTGAGACATTTCTCCTTGCACTTCTAGCATGTGGCTTATAACCTAATTGTGATTATTTGCCTGCTGTACACGTGCACCGTTATTGACTGGTTGATGTAGTTCAAGAGTGGTTCCAGCACAAGTATTCGTGCCGGAATAAGCCCAAATCCTAGTTTAATGGGTTAATAAGTAGCCTAATAGGTTGTATAACTTGTGGGCTGATAATTTTTTATGTTTTCTAGTGAATGAGTCTATTTTAAAAGTTTATATGTAAGGAATAACTTACCCATATGAATTTAACTAGTTATTTAGATGTCTTTGGACTGTCAAAAAGTAAGTGGAGTTAGTTTCATTCATTATTGGTGGAGAAAGATATTGAAAATGTAAAGTTCATTGAATATCTTGAAAATAGTTCCAATGTAAGTCCTTGGAAATGTACATGCCATTAAGTCTAGGAGAAAGTTCCAATGAAGGTCTAGAACCCTAATGTAGTACAAGTCTATCATAGAAGAGCCAAGAAGCCACCGAGCCAAGCACGAAGCGAGCCACCTTCCCAAGCCAAACCAGTTAAGCCGAGCCGCTAAGCCATCTGTGGCTAGGACATCTTTTGGCTAGGCTTGCCAGCGATGGGACAGCTGTCCTTAGAATAGCTACATAGCTTCTATTTATATAGTTTCCTAAAAGTACACTACTATATATATAGTTTCTATTTAGTTGTCCTTCCTAAAGTTAGCTATTACTATCGTTAGCTACCTTCCTAAATCAATTTTTCTATTTTCAGTTTAGGAAAGTTTGTATTAGGCAATAGAATATTATCTCTTCTTCTTTTGTAAAGTGTTCAAAAGCAAGATTGGACTTTCCTCCTTTGTTAGTGTCAACAAGGAAAGGATTGACCAGTCTTAATTTCCTATTTGTATTGCAGACACCATAGTTGTCAAGGCGACAAGGCAATCCTAGGCGTTTGAGCACATCCTAGCCCCTAGGCGACTAAGGCATGCCCAGTGTATTTTTTTTTTTATTTCTAAAATATCAGTGCTATATTAATGTTTATATATATGAAGTATGCTACATAAAAAATCAACATTTAAGGCATAACCTAATTAATATGAGAAAACCAACAAAAAATGGATAAACTATAGGACATAAATAAACATATTTATAAAAAACAAAAAAGTACAAATCAATAAACTAAGAAGTTAGAACATAATAGCATACAAGTAAGAAACAAGAGGGCAAGAGTAAGACTATAATGTACTTTTGGATTGGTTTTTAGTATAAGGGTAAAAAACTATTTTCACCTTTTCCGTTAGGGAACTTAACAGCATATGGCTGATAATGGGGGAGGGTTGCATTGTGGGTAAGCGGAAACCTTAAGGGAGGTTTTTGAGATTTTTCATTTAATTAATGATTTACCTGCACATCGGCAACAAGGCAATTGCCCAGGCCTTTAGGGCTTCCAAGGCGCTCAAGGCGATTACCAAGGCTACCTAGGCGGTTGCCTTTTGAACACCCACAAGGCGATGAATCGTCTAGCCCATATGTAACTGCCTGGACGCCTAGGCGATGCCTTGACAACTATGGCAAACACTCTATATATATATGAATAGAAGAGAAGAAGAAAGAAGTTTTGGAAAATTAATGGCTTTGCTTGCAATGTTTACAAGCTGGGTCTCTAGGCTGTGAGACTTAGCCGCAACCCCTTCCTTCTCTCTCTTCATCAATTTTGGCACTCTTTACCTATTGCCCATAATTTCCCATCGGTTATAATGTTTCCTCTTCTTCCACTATTGGTTGCTGTAACTTGTGGTCTATTGCTCCCATAGTTGTCAAGGCGTCACCTAGGCGCCTAGGCACCCTTGTGACGCCTTAGAAAATCAGACGACTTGTTCGCCTAGGCATGCACCTTGGTCGCCTAGGTGCCCCGTCAGGCCTCTAACACCTTGGTTTGCATTGGCGCCTTGACAACTATGATTGCTTCTTGTTGAAGTTGAATATCTTCTCCTCTTCTAGCTACCTTCATTTCTCTGTGAGTGTAGGTTAGGATTTGAAGGATGAATCCCGAACAGTACCCAAGAAGACCTTGGGAAGACCCACCAAGGTATTGTTTGGGAGACCCCTAGTCTCTCCTTGTTGATCCTAATCCTCAGAAAAGGGTGGTTGAACCAATGGAGGCTCATCTCTAAGCCTTAGATTGAAAGGGTTACATGCCGGGCAATGGTGATGACGCACCTTTTGAGGCCAGCGGATGCAGGACAGGGGCAAGGGTATGCACATTAAGGAGGACCACAGGCCTTGCCAGCGGGTCCATAGTCGGATTATACAACATAACCTTGTGCTGAGGAGTGGGCACAAAGAGAAGCTGGTTCGTTGAGTATCTCATTTACTATGTTGACACTAGACATTGAGTCTACCTTCCCTACATCCTTATGAAAACTATGCAAGCTGCTTTGGAATTGTCGGCCAGGCAATCTACCTTATGGAAAGCTTTTGACCACCATATTCATGCGGCTAGGTGTAGACATGACTGGAGAGGCTGAGAGGGTTGGTGCTGGAGGCACGGATTTTTGCTGGATTTCCATCGTCAAGATGCACCTGGATGATGTTGTCTTGAGTGATCCTGAGGCAGAGGCTAGGTTTCCACCCTTGAGGCATCGTAGAGTTCGAGCTGCTACAGCAGCTGTGGCTGCGGCTGCTGGACAGGGAGAGTGATGTAGGCTAACCTAGGGTCTCTAGTTTAACCTACTCTAACACGACAAACTAACACAAAGATTTGTGAAATAACTAACTAATGGGTAGAGACTGTTATGGGCAGCAACTCACATGACATGCTTACGAGATTAGTTTCATGATAATCACAAGTTAAGAATAACATAAAGTCAAGTAACATGATTAATTATTCAATAGTCAATTAAGTTTCATGTTATGTTTATAATAAACCATTGGTTAAGAAGTACTAACGTGCAAAAGATTTTAAAATTCTTAAACTAACAAGATTAAATACCTAATGACTAGATAAACCTATGAACATGTGAAAACAGTAACTTTTCAATAATTAAAGAGATGATTACTAACCAAAACAGTGCTAAAACGACGGCACAGCTGTAAAGAAGCCTCACATAATGCTGCCGATGCTAATAAATATTAAACATGACAAGATTATGGTAGATTTTATGTGGAATAGAGTTACAGCTCAGCATGATGTACTAAAACAAAAATAAATAAGCCAACAGCAGGCTTTCACTATGATATTATAAGAGAGAAAAGGGACATGTAAAGAAACTAATAACAGGGGGGTATATATGATGCAGGAAATAGAGCAAGGGGTGGGAATAATATGCTAAAAAAAAATATATCAGAAAAAACAAAGGGCTAACAGCAATGCTGAGAGCAGTATAAAGGGAAATATCTGCAACAAGAAAGAGAGAGGGATAGGAAGATAAGAGAGGAAAAAGGGGGAGGGAAGTGATCTGTCACAGATCAGCAAGGGGGAAGGGGAGGCATACCTGTCTTCAGGAGAGAGAAACCGAGAGAGAGATGGGGGTTGGAATGTTTTCGTACCTGCAAAGAGAGAAGAGAGAGAGACGAGAAAGAGAGAGCACGAGAGCTATTTCCCTCTTTTTTTTTTTTTTTTTTTCCTGTAATCAATATCATCATCTTTTCTCATTAATAAAAAAAAGGCCTTTTATAAGTCTTACAATCCAAATAATAATATGATTCTAAAAGTTAATCAGAAAACAGAGTCCTAAAGCAACTCAACTACTGACTAAAAGACTTATAATCAATCGTGGATCACATCTAGGGGAGTGGGGGCCACAAATCTAAATGAAAATAAACTAACCCACGTCTAAGGAGAGTGTGGGGTCCACAATAACAGAAATAAAATAAAAGAAATAAGATCAATAAAAAGAGTCCTAAATCTACTAGACTGCTATTGACGATGTCCTCATCAGAGAGGCTGTAGGTGAGGGGGCAGCGGGTGAGGATGCACTGGGTGAGGAGGTTCAGGGAGAGGGCTTCCAGGAGGAGCAGCATGAGGAGCAATTTGCACCTCACGAGCATGTCGATATTCCTCCCTTCAACATTCCCACTGCATTACAAGGATCCCACGACTTCTACCTTCTGGCGGCTCCCGCTCCGGTTACAGTGGACTTCAGTCCCATGTTAGAGCTGATTCAGCTCATGCGGGAGGCAGACGCGGCGTGATATGACACTTTTGAGTGTCGCATCCTCGAGTCATTCCATCATATGCAGGAGTGGGTCTACGATTTTGAGCAATACATTGATATCATATGGGACCAGCAGGTGAGCTTAGTGAACCATCTCAACAACGTTCGTCATGCATTGGCGGCGGTAGGGTTTATACATCCGAGCTTTTGCTACTGCTAGTGGGCGGGGTAGTGTCCCTCCCTCGAGGCATTAGCATGTTCACCGCTACATTGCTTCAATGCCTCCTTTGGAGCCGGGTGGTGCTAGTAGTAGTGGTACTGGTGCCTGTGATGATGTGCAGGGCGATGCTGGTGCCAACGACGAAGCTTAGATAGGATCTCCCCTACCCTGAGATATCATCCCTTTTCCCTTTTCCTATGACAGATGAAGTCATTATATATGGTTGTGTATTATTATTATTATTATTAATTTCTTTTTTTTTTTGTACATGAAACTTCATAGTGAATAAAATTTCAGTTTCCTTATATGTGCATTATTGTCCTGATTTTATGTGCTTCCTAATATGGTTAGACAGCTATCTAAGGAAGTTTTTATTTGTTACCAATCATGTGTTTGTATACTGCTTTTAATAATCCTAACTTCAGCTTTCCCAACCCGTGGGGATCATAATTCGCAGAATGTAGTGTGAGGGGTATGGCAGCAAAAACTTGGCTCTGATACCAACCTTGTCACGACCAGATTCCTAAGTGTTGGGATATGTGACTGGGTCAACTCATGTCGTCCTGACACTCTAGGATCTCGGGCACAGTGTATACACTACACACCATCTCATTCCATAATTATAATTGCAACTACAATAATCAGAGTAAAAGGAAAATTATATAGCGGAAGGCTAAGTAATCTCAAGGCAATGACTTGAGGTGTAAACATTAACCTCAAAATAATTCAAAACATCCATCTCAAGACATAAGTAAATTATCCCATACGTACATATTACTCTAAATACGTTAAGGGTGGGGGCAACAACACGCCCAAACAAACTACTAGAACTAAGATATAGAAATCATAGTTGGCCTTCCAACTTCCAAGGCACAACTATGATTTATGTAATAACCCAAATAGACTGTGAGTTTATGAAATAACTAAAATAGAAAATTAGTAACTGCATGACATTCCACTAATTCAGTCATAACTTATCTGATACATCTCAAAACTGCGAGATCTTGTTCTCTTTGGATGGGTAACTTAATAACTTATCAAATAACACCAAAATTACTTAAAATGGAGAAGTTTTGATCTTTCAAGAACAACTCTAGAGAAAAGTGACGGAACTGACTCTGAGTTTGACATGAAATCAGATCTGAGAGCTAATGCATCTGCTATTGTCTTCTGTTCTTTTATTTTGGCTTTAGTCTTCTATCAACATCCAAGAAGTATTTTTCTAGTTACAGCCCATTGATCAATCTCTCCTGATTTAATATAAAAATCTGATATATATCAGCTCTTTGATCTAGAGCAATAATCTGGGCAATCATTCCATTCACTTTCTGTCTTACATCAGTCATTGCCAGTGTATATAAACAGTCTATCTTTCCCCAATATTTCATCATCAAACCACCAAAACAGCAATCCCATAACATGCTCTATTTAAGTCTAAAACAGTCTCATCAATAACCGTCGAACCCTATCCATGCTGTCCACTTGCTGTCCATCAATAACAGAACCAATTCCGGACCATCAGATTGTAATCCCTTAAATCCTAGCCTGTTGCTACCGTTCACCATCATTCTGACCAAACTCTAATCCTAATAGTAGCTTGTAAACCCTAGTTTTTAGCAATTCCAGTCCTTGTTAGGATTCCTATTGTTCCACAAACAACAGCTGTTACCCTATATTTTCTAGGCTTGTGGTCTGCATGATTACACTCTTTATAGACTGGAAACTGTTGTGAAACCCTAGGTCTGCATCAAATTGGAGTTGGAACTTTGTTTTAGTGGCTATCCTTCTCATCAGCAAGTTATGGAGATCGTGAAATGTCATTCTGTGTTGGAGACGAAATATCTATTTTAGACTCTGGTATGGCAGGACATTCATAATATATGGTGAGAGCCCAACATGGTTATTAAACATTTGAAATTCCTTTTGACATAAAATTTTGGGTAAACAGCTGTATTGTTTAGTCATTAGGTCATATACTAAAAATACATCTGTTTTCATTTTCTTGTCTTATTGTAATGTAAGATGTCTTCAGCCTCCCCACTTCTTTTTCACACTAGGAAAAAGAGACAAGGGCTCTGAAGAATACCTGATTCCATATTCTAAATCTTCCCCACTTGAAACCACCTCCTATAAAAATATAAGAATAAAAGGTAGCTTGATTCTTCTGTGTTTTCTTTTCCTTCCCCTTCCCCCTCTCTCTCGCATAAGGATGTTTGTAATTGTAAATTTTTTAGACTGCAAGATCCGTGCTACATCTATGTTTGTGTATGATGCATTCTTTCTGCAAATGGACAATTCTGATGAATGCAATACAGTTGCATGAAGGTGAAGACCTCAAGCAAAGCAAGATTTGCAGTCCAAAATGCTCCTCCATTCTGCGAGATATGGTTTGTCTACAAAGGGAAGCATGTCTGGACAAGGGACGCTTCTGAAGGCCTGACTATTCTTCCTTCGGTTCTCAGTCCACCTGATACAGTACTTTCAGAAAGATCAAGCTCTAGTTCATCTTGTAATCTCATCGGTGAGCACATGTCCAAACATATGGGTCCTCAGACAGATTCTCCTAGTTTTGGAAGACTCTGCTTTGGAGTTGGAAACCAGGTTCATATAGAACTAGATAAAGTAGAGGTCACTTTATCTAACAGTGGGTCCTGTTCCACCAATCAGTTTGATTCTTTGCCTGCTGAATTGTTACCAGCAGAGTCTGACTCAAAGGTAGAGGAAGAAAGTTTATGTAATCAGCTTAAGGAGGTGATGGGACTAGTTGAGACTTCAAAGAATGAAGCATTTACAGAGCTTGTGAAAAGCAAAAATTTGGAAGCAGAAGTTTTTGAAGCTATCAACAAGGTAGAAATGAACCTGATTTCTTTGCTTTGAATTCAGAAAATTTTTGGGAACATTCTGTATTCAGGAAGTTTCATAATCACAGCTTCAGCATTTCTTGGGAACATTCTGTGGAGGAAAATTATTATTAAGACTTCATGGAAATTTCGTTTTCATAGGGGAGGCTTTTTAAAAAAGAACTGTCAGTGAAAGGAAAATACATTGAAAATCAGAATTTGAATTTCTCATTGCATTATTTCAAAAAAAAAGGTCTATGAATTTTTTGAAACATCTACAAATTCTGTGAAATATCATGAGGTTCCAAAATAAGGGTCACACTTTGCTTAAGTATATTTGTCCCTGTTATGATCCCCTTCCCTACTGCTTCCAGGTCAAAGTGTTTGATGCTTCCCTTGCACGTGAAATGAAGCATCGAGAGGAAGTCGAGGATATATTAAGAATTACTAGACAGCAACAAGGAAAGGTCTTGGAGCAGAGAGAAGAAGTAACTAGAGATCTCCAGGAGATGATGAGAAATGTAGCTGTACTTGACATTCATCTTCGGGAGTCGAATAGATGGCGGGAAGAAGCTGCTGGAGAGTTGAGATTGATCCAAGCATTTCTTGCAACTCTTTGGGATGAAAGGGAGAAGCTACAAGAGCAAAAAGCAGAAGCCATGTGTCAGCTGGAACAGTGGAGAGGTCGTGGACATGCTGAAGTACCTAATTGTGACGGGTTCATACGTTTTGTCAAGGAATCTTCTGAATTCACAGAGTTTTCTTTGTCAGATCTGCAGACTGCAACATGTAACTTTTCAGAGAGCTTTAAGATTGGTGAGGGAGGATATGGATGTGTTTACAAGGGAGAGATTTTTGATCGAAGTGTTGCTATAAAGAAGTTGCACCCATATAACATGCAAGGCCGATCAGAGTTTCAAGAAGAGGTGAACCTCTCTCTCTCCCCCCCCCCTCCTCTGTTGCTCTAAAGCAAATATATTAATTGGGCATTCAGTGGATTAGAAATAACATAATCTCTCCCGTCTTCTCTATGCCCAAGCTACAAAATGATTTTTTGGGTAAATCATTTGACAGATACTGTAAGGGTTGAAGGGGTCATTACCCAATGCTGATACCCCCTACATGGGGTCTTGGGAGGGGTGAGTTTGGAGTCGGTCCTAACCTTTGACATTTTTGCACAAAGTGGATGCCCACAAGACTCGAATCCGGGCATTTGCCCTGGCAGCGTTAACCTTTTACCATTGCTCTAAGTAATGGCTTCTAGATACTATGTGTTATATGGGGTATGAATGAAATTTCATGTTCGTAAAACTTCCTCCTCAACCATTCACCATATTTTTTTTTCTGGCAGTCCAAAACATTGTGATGATAAAATGATCGATTTGACAATCCAGCATATGGCCAATGTTTACTACAGCTATGGGTTTATAGTTCTTCTGTCCTGATCCAGTACTCTCCCCAAGTATATTGACTAGAATGAAGAATATGATATGCAATAAGATTGTGCATCAAGGGATGCTTGGAGCATCCTTTATTCAATTGGATATCAAAATGCCCTTGGTTGCTTCATGTCTCTTAAATACTGTGTTTCATGCTTGCAGATTCTAGTTCTCAGCAAACTACAGCATCCTAATTTAGTGAATTTGCTTGGTGCATGCCCAGAAGCCTGGTCCCTGGTCTATGAATATTTACCAAATGGGAGCCTCCAAGATCACCTCTTCCGGAGACGCAATACTCCTCCCTTAACATGGAAGACCCGGACACGGATTGCTGCCAAAATTTCAAGTGCCCTCCTCTTTTTGCACTCCTCAATACCCCAAAAAATCATCCATGGGGATCTGAAACCTGAAAACATCCTCCTTGATTCAGATTTTAACTGCAAAATTGGAGACTTTGGGATTTGCAGGCTTGTCCCTGAGGAAAGTATTGATTTTCCAAGTTTCCGCCGGAATACGGAGCCGAAGAACTCATTTCCGTATACAGATCCAGAGTTGCAGCGGAATGGAAATCTGACACCAAAATCTGACATCTACTCCTTTGGGATCATTGTTCTACAGCTACTCACTTGTAGGCCTCCAGTAGGGCTAAGCAATGACGTGCATCGGGCTATGTTGTGTGGGAAGCTGACATCGATTTTGGACACGTCAGCTGGAGAATGGCCTATGTCTGTGGTAACAAGATTGGTTGACATGGGCTTACAGTGCTGTGAATTGAACAGTCGGGATAGACCAGAGCTGACACCAGCCATGGTTAGGGAGCTTGATCAGATACATGTTTCCGAAGAGCTGCCTGTGCCTTCTTTCTTCTTGTGTCCGATTCTTAGGGTAAGTGGTTTATAACTTCTGCATGTCTCGAGACCTGGCCCAAGATTTCATGGGTTTGGTGTAGTAACTAATGTACAATATTAATGAGAAAATCATGACTCCTAAGCCCAAAAGCTTGAATACCACCAGTAGTACAAAGTCATGTCGCTGAAGGATCGCACTTTGCAGAAGTAAATTTATCATGTTATTCTTATTATTGCTTACTGCTTACACAACCACCTTGTGCTTGCAGGAGATAATGCATGATCCTCAGGTGGCAGCAGATGGCTTTACTTATGAAGGCGAGGCCATTCTAGGATGGCTGGTAGATGGACATGATACTTCTCCAATGACCAATTTAAAGCTGGGCCACTTGCATCTAACTCCAAACAATGCACTTCGGCATGCTATTCAGGAGTGGCTTTCCCAATCTTAAAATCCTGTATGTTTGTGGATGTATGTAGGTATGTACTTGTGAAAATCGGGATGTGGGAAAGTGGGATGGGGAATGATGCTCTAAAAACTTGAGTAGGATAAGGTGGTTGGAAATAGTTCAACCACGAAGCCAACTTCAGGAACACCCTTGTTTTAGCCAGCTGTCCCTTATGTGAGACTTGCTGAACCCGGATGTGATCTCCTGATGGCTATCCTCTTAATGGCATGCCTTGTTAGGTACTAGGTAGTCTGTATTTTGTAAAGTGCTCTTCTATTATTTTCTGCCAGGTGAGTTTGTTGTCTCATGTTAGAGTTATCGACCAATTTTATTATAAATAGAGCAGTGCTCTTGTATAATTTTATCCGAGTGGAATCATAATGTGTGACTTGATTTTGCAGAATGGACATCTGTAATTTTGGCTGTATACTGCAGATTGTCATGGCATTTAGAAATCTTCGGTGATGTAATCGGAAAACACCATGCAGACGATTGGAACTTGGGAGTTTCTTATCACTTGCCGACCTGTGGGGGCCAGTTAAATTCTTGAATTTCCTGAGATAATGAAAGGAAAATAGTAAAATTTGACAGCCAGATTTGGGGGGATGGGTGATATTAAAGGAGTCGTGAGAGGTGCTGCCTTCTGGGAATAGGAATGATTTGAGGATCCTTCCCCACAGTTCGGGAAAAATAAAACATGTTAAATAATCTAAACAAGTTTTTGTTAGTGGATCTTGGATCAAATGTTCTACACATGGCTGCAATGCGTACATGGTGGAGAATTGACGGTTATAGTAGAAGGTTATGTAAGTTATATATATATATATATGGGAAAATCTTGTTGTAACCATAGGTGGTGAAAAGAAGTGTGACTTTACTCTTTTTTTAGGGAATTCTTTTAGTATATTATACATTTTTTTTCAAATGACGTAAAATCCTGTCACTTCACATGTGTGCTTGGAAAGTGATGTTAAGTTCACTTCACTTCTTGTTGGTGTTGTTGAGTTGTGCCGAGGGTTGTTTTTTCTTCCCCCCACAAAGATGAGGGGAGGGAAGGGAACCAATCTTTGATTGTTCATGTTGGAGTATGCAAGTACTTGTCTGTTGTGAATAACATGACCTAGGGTTGATAACAAAAATAAAGTCGATGCCAAACGGACCTATAAAGAGTAAATCACACATACATAAGCAATTTATGTGATTCGGTTATAACCTCTACATGGGTGCTGAAAGCTTGGGGGCTGATGGTAGTATCCAGCTAATCCTTGCACCACACTGGTGTAATGTAAGCAGGATAGAATTGAAAACACAAACTCAACAATGTCCCCATTTATACAGGAACAAGTAAGGTGGAGGGTAAATGACTTGGTATCTCTAAATAGTTAGGATTATGTCCATGCCCTCTTTGGCTAGAAATGTAAGCAAGATGATGTTCTGTTCCACCTAAGAAGTGTCGGAAAGATGATGTTTTGTTCCACCTCTACCGCAGTTCAAGTTCAGATATTAGATTATGCTTCTATATATGTCGATTCTTCATTCTTAGATAAATGGTAAATTAGAAGATTATTTAAGGTCCAGATCACTCCCTGCTTGATGCATTAGCTACTCGGTTCTAGTGTTCTTGGTTGTGTTATGGGATTGATTGCTACTTACTTGCAGAACAAAACTGAACCTGTTTCCCTTTTCGTATGAACTAGATACTTTTTTCTGGTTTCCATTTGAAATGAATTTTTTCTCTTCCCCAATATTTAGTATTATTCTACACCTAGCTAGATCCTTGATGGATTTAGGTCATTTCATTGCTTAAAGATCAGCTTTAGATAATTTCACCAGTAGCCAAACCAGCAATGAAGATGAAAGGAGCAAATTTAGACAACAATTGAAGTCTTTTACCAGTGTAATGAAACAGTTTGTTCTTCAAGATTGGTCAATTGTTATTGTTTACATGTTATGCATGAAAGATGGGCTAAAAGCCTTTTGTGATTCGTTTTGATTCTTCTTCTTCTATCATATGATGCGTGCTGGATAACTTGTTCTGAATTTGTCTTCCATAAATACATTTTTTTTCTTGCACAAGGAAATACATTTTTTTTCATGTTTATTCCATACACAAGAATTTCCGCTCCATCAAAAAACCTTCTAAAAACCATTGAGTACCAGAAAACTCTTCGCTCATAAAGAAAAAAAAAGCCAGACTCAACATGAAGCAACTCACTGATTCCAACCCATCTGTATTAACTTGCAGACAAGGTGTCTATCCCAGTTGAATGGTTCAGGTCCTGTAGCTAGGACAAACATCCTTGCAAGATGTTGTTCCCAGAAGAAGTTAGGGAGGTGGTAGACTGGATTTCCGAATTGATGAATGGATGATCTTCTTCATTTGGAAATCCCACCTTGAGCTCATCGTTCTGATCACCCAAAAGAGGTATTGACTCTCTTTTGCAGTCCCATTCATGGAGTTCTGGAATAAGTTCCTCCGTTGGGGCCTTGTTTTCTTTAGAACTTGGGCTAGTACTCTCACTCTCACCTAAATCAGAACAATGCGGTGAGAATTGATTAGTGTCCCCATGATCGTTATAATGTGAATGACTCCTCTCGTACGTTTTCAAGGATGAGTCTCTGAAGCTTGTTGCTTCAGTTGAGGAAGAGCGATGGCTGAAGCTGCCAAACCCTTCAATGCCACGACTTAGCTTGCGAGCTCGGTTCCTCTCTTCTTTGAGGAGCGAGACGTTTTCCAGCAGCTTTAATACCCTCTCGGATTTCTTCCTAACAGTGAGGCCCCAGTTGAATCTGGCACATAAAATACAATCAGGACAGCAAAGTACAGGGGAATTAGTTAGGAAAACTCCTGAGTCTGTATTGGAGAAAGGAACAGAGACAATTTGCAGATTACAGAAAACAGATTAAAGACGTACCCTCTCTCATCAATATGTTGAAAGCTCTCCGCCTCCCGAATGACATTTTTGTCAGTCTGAAACTCCTCTGCAACACTCTCCGGTCCATGGGTCAGAAGGTGTTCCAGTAAGATCAAAGCCTGGTAGGCAACTCTCCAATTTTTTCTGTCAAATCTGGACAATCTGGAACAAAGAAAAGGAACAAAATGATTTTTTTTGGGAGAAAAGGGGAATTTTGAGAAGAAAAAAAAAGGATAGTCCATGGAAGAACAGAGCAGATCTTTAAAAAGGTTAGGAAATCCAGAAACAAACCTGTTGTGCAGAATATCCACAATTCTCCAGTAATCATCGACTTCAAAAGCAGCCCTCGATATCAAAGCTATAGTTCTTGTGTCAGGTGCCCATGGATTCCCATTCGTGGCTTCTTCTGTCAATCTTTTAAACTCGACGCAAAAGGGTTGTCATTTAGATGAACAGAGACTCGAAAAAAAAAAAATCTACAAAAGGAGGAGAACTTACAATTGTGCAGGAGTACAATCGGTCAAAGCCAACCGTGCTGTCTTGATCTTCTCTTTGAGGAAGAAAGAAGCCTGCTTCTTGAACTCATGGAAGAAAGGGGTACCCATGTTAGTGTTGTTGCTGCTGTGATGATGGTGGGGTTGGGTGTGGTTGTGGTTGTTCTGGTTCCAAGGATCGACGACATGTTTTAAGGTTGACTGTGATTGGAAGAAATTTGGCAACTTCTTGTTGGCATAAGCAGGAAACTCAACTACTCCTGTAGATTGCAGAAAATATCACCCACTCTCTCAAAACTAAGTGGAAACGCAGACGTAACAATCGGAAATAGCTTGATGCATAAAAGTAAAATAAGTCAAAAAAAGGAAACAATAGATTTGGATTTTGGAAACAGTTTCAAAAATCAAAAACATTCATGAATCATGATCAACGGGAGGTAGAGGTAGGGACACTAGCCTGAAATTTCCAACGGGAAGTTGGGAAGATGAAAGAGACCTTGTATGAGATTCAAAATTCACCATTATTTTTTCTTCATCTGAGCCTTGTCTGACTCCCTCACTCTCACTTTCTCTCTTTGGTAGCAAAAGGCTTGTGAATTTTGAATTGGATAGAGAGAGGATCAATGAACCTTCCTCCCTAACTCTTACTTTTATTATCTCTGTGATGCTGAATTTGCTTAATAAGACGTGCACTTGGTTGACTTTGTGTATAATAATACTCTAAGGTGGCTAAATTCAAAGTAGTATTTTGATAACAATTTCTCTATTACATGATATACCAAATGGCAATTTGTTTTTTCCCCACTGGGACTGGACTGGGACTGGGACTGGGACTGGGACTGGGACTGGGACACATGCTTTTGCTGCCACTTGTAATAAAATCCTTTCATTTTGGATTTTCAAATACCTCACATAACACGTCTATAGATAAGATAATGCTTGACAATTTCAGTCTTTGAAAATGGTGGGCAGAAATTTCATACAATTCCCACTTGTATTTGTCTAAACTCTCCTATGAAAATGTTTCTCTTCAATATAACATTCACTTTATCTTCTCCCCTAAAATTTTAAAATGCCCATTTCATTCTTCAATGGCACTCTTGCCTAGATTACCCTTTTAATTGTAAATCTACTCCCTAACTATGTGCTGAGGTAAATTAATTTTTGTATCACAAGGGTTTAATTAAAAATTTATTCAGATAAAAAGCGGGAAATAGCCGAAGCTTCAGCCTTACATAACTTTTGCAGCTTGATTGACCTCCGAAGAAGAACCGTCCAAGGAAGTCGAGTGTGATGATCCATAGAGCATGAACAACAATAAGAGAATCAGATTAATAGTAAGATTACTAATCTACAGGGACATGGCGTAATCCAGAGCGGTACACAGGACCAGAGTTCATCTGCTAAATTAGTAGTAATTTCAACATATTGAAAGAAAAAGTAAAGAACATGTCCCTAAGAATTTCAAAGATGACCACCAATGCCTGGTATGGAAGATAAAGAGGAAGCACAAAGAACACAAAGGGAAAGAAATTCCATACAGAAAAAGAATTATGCAAAATATGATCCGGACATGAAAAACTATATTCTTTTTAGTAATGCCAAATACCCCATGATCTAATGGTCATGCTTGTTCTCAACAAAGTACATTATAAAAAAATCTCAAACAAGTATGGCTTCTATATTTCTTACACCATTCTCAAAATTTGTTTTTAGCTTCTCTAGACTCTAAAAAAGAAGTATCAATTTACTCCAATTACATATGACAAAGAACATGGAACTTCAATGAAAGTGATTGTTAGGTCCTGAGATGTGCCTCTTCATCTTTGTAGAGTGTTCTATAGCCCAAGTGATATCACATAGAAGTTATTTGTTGTTCTCAATTTTAGATTAATAAAACCTAACTACATATTGCATAATGTCATTGGAGCATCCACATTGCCAACCTTGTGTTCTAGTATTTGAGGCATGTGACACATTGACATCATTATCCTTTTTCTATTTTAGTTCTATTTCCATATTAATTTACTCTAATTATGTAAATGAAAAATTGAAAAACCACACACATTTACCATTAAAGGTAATCTATGCATTTTAAACTAAGAAATTCTTATTGAGACTCCATAAGGTATGAAATAATTTGTAATCTTATTTCTTTACCTATACATTTCTTTTTCCAATAATGGCAAAATCATATCATTTTGCATGTGTATTAAAAAATATACAAAATAATGACAATTTTTTTTTTTTTTTTTGTAAGAACAAAAACAATTCTTGATAATAGCATAATGATAACATAATGAAAAACACATTTTTTATATTATTTTGAAAGACTCTGGTAGGTGAGATAAAATTGACATTATCTCCATCATGTTGAATTGAATGACATAACAATTTTTTTTTTTTTTTTTTTTTTTTTTTTTTTTGAGAATGAAGATTTAGAGATAGAAGCAGCATTGAAGAGGTCTCAACAGTTGTTTGCTTGGTGCTTACGGCAATAAATGCACAGTTATTAATGAAGGAAACCTTCCTCCATGGGTCCGTTTGACTAGTGACCCTGGTTTCACAATATTGACCCTACCTCACAGGTTTAATCATTGAGTTTTGATTTGTTTTTCACGTTTAAAATTCTTATATATATGGCAGATCAAGTGGTCCATTCACTGAAAAAAATACTCTTGAGTAAATTTGTAAAACTCCCTTATACATGTCTATTAAGAATTCGAACTGTTTATATGTATCAACTGTATGTACCTGTAGACCACTAGGTACCCATATCAACTGTTCCCGTAAATGGCTTTGAAGCCTTGATCATGAAAGTTCAAAATCCAGACCAGATTCACATTAACGGGTTTGTCAAGTGTTGCAGTAATTACCAAATTTGTTTGAAAAAACTTTTGTTTTGAGGACTAATTAAATAAGTTGCAAATCTTCAAATAAGGCAACAGAAATACGTCACAACATGATATTTGTTTATTGATTACTTCGTCTCCACTTAGAGTCAAGAGATTCAGATGGAAAGCTACAAAAAAAATCAATCAAAGTGATTCAAAGATCAAGGATGAGTAAACTGGTTGAAAACCCAACAACTTCCACCCGTCATTATCTAAGAACTTAAGGAGATAAATTCAAAACTTTCGCCATCTAAGATGAGGACTTCCGTGTTTTGAGATCACTTTGCAGTAGCTTCCTACGAAATAAAGAAAACCCATTTGGTTAGAGGCAGATCCAAATAATGGATTTAGAAGTTTCTACAGTTTCAAACAGGGCATGGAATGTCAATGCCCATCAAGGGGCCGGGAAAGAACAAAAAAGAAGAAGAACAAGTGGGTATTATTGATCATAATTCTTCTTTTCAAAATCAAAAATATTTTTTTAGTGATTTCTGCAAGAGACATGCTGCTCTGCTCCTCAGTGTATGTATACAACTACAAGGAATATAAAGCAGTGGGAAGGTGTAATATGGAATATAAGAATTGAATTTGAGTGGCACTTGAAACAGAATACTGATTGATTCTATTCTTGGGACGTTACTTTTGTACGTGTTCCTATTTCTTAGTTTCCGTGGTGGACATAAACAAAAAGTGAAAGGGTCTCCGACTCTCCCTTTCCTTAACTAACTAGAATATCAATGCCCATCAATTCCGGGCCGGTAAATTGCAGGTATAGATCCCACTCTGCCGTTCAAAGAACCTTTTCTCGAATGTCAATACTGACCTGATTGATAATAATAATATTCTAGGTTGGTAACTTGGGAGTCAAAATGCGCTTATAGCTGGTTTTGCTTGTTTACCAACTGGAAGGACCTGTGGTCCTACTAGCTTCCAAACACCAGATTTTCTAAAATTGCTGAACTCCTCCAGCAATTTGATTTCACAATGAATAAAAATTTGAAGCCAACTTGTTTGTATCATCAAGGCTCAAATTACTGATTACAACTGAAAAATAAAAAAATAAAAAAAATAAAAAAAAAATAAATAAAAACTAAAGGGTAAAATAGAAGAAAGAAGGCATAGGGATAAATTGGTCAGGGTTCTAGTAATCAATTTTCTCAATGGAGCTCTTCTGAATCTGAGGAGTGCCATTTATGGGAAAGTTACAATTTTCTACAACCGCTTAAAATAAATAACCAGGTTTTTGAATCTTCACACAACTAAGAATTTCTCTCTCTACTCTGAGTTTTAATTGCTATGTTACAATGGGAGTTTTGGGAAAAAGAAGGCAGAGAAATAGGGAAATGGTAACAAAAATGGGGAAAATGGTGGCCTCGAGTTTTCTGCGGATGACTCTATATTTTCTATTTGTAGATTTGTATTTACACACTTGATCTCCATATCCTTCCCTCCAAAGAGATGACAATGACAGAGACATCATCGTGATATCGGCGACGATCCCCTTGTGGTATTTCAAGTAACTCATGGAAGTCCATACCTGTGATAAAACAAAAGCAAATCCCAAGTTAATTACAGTTTGGGTGATTTGATGTCTACATCTACCTTCTTCCTTTAGATTCAAATTCATAACTTACCAGCTTTCTTTGCTGCACGAAACAAGACCTCTTCAACAAGATGTTGTGCTGGATCTCCATCGGGTGCTAAAGAAATGAAGAGTTCAACTTGTGAGACTGCTTCTTCATTGGTGAAGTATTGGTAGAGACCATCCGATGACAATATCAAAAATCTGTCTTTGGACCCCAGTCTATGGTGGTGGAGAGATGGGCAACAGGTGATGTATGGAGAAGTTCCTACATAATCTATTCTGAACATCTCCAGCAGTGCATTGTTCCATTTTGGCTGCAGAAACCCAAGGAGGTAATGTGTCAAAAATGGCGATGCCTCTATCTAATCAAATTTGGAATGTGTAATAAATGAACTTTAAACTCCTCATCTGATCATGAAGTTACTTAGAAATATCAGAAACATGGAGATACCAAATGTTTGCCATCCTGTATCTGTAAATGAATGCCAGATATGGGAGGCAACAGGATATTGTGCAATATCCATTGGAACCATGTCAATAAATCTTGGATTTTAAGAATCCATAGTTTGAAGGTTCCTATGCAGTGGACCTCTAATTCTCAACATTGTAGCCTAAAGGCAACTTTTCTTCCCACTTCTTATGCTCCTCTACTGGTTTTAGTGTCGTATATAAATGGAGTCTTTTAGTACTTTATCAAAACGAAGATGGAATAAGATGTTGAGTAAAAGTACTAGAGCAGAAGCAAGTGGTACCTGTTTGAGAAAGCCAGCCCCAAAAGCTCGGGTGACCTTCAAAGAACCTTTTACTCTGTCTTTCAAGAGAGCAGAAGCATCATCTGGATGTTCATTTTTTATTCTCAGAACCTCCTGCAATGCGGAGTATACAAAGGTCATGTAATGCGCAACCCAAAGGAGGCCACATACATACAAAAAAATTAGATCAGCCAAACACAAAGAATGAGCTGAAGGATTTTACCTCCTGTACACAAGTGGAATGGTCCAGAGTTAGCTGGACAGAGGTTAAACTGGGTATCTTGTAGGGCTGATCACCATCAAATGCTTCAAGATCGTGCAAAGTTTCCTCATTGATCCGTTCCAAGTCTTGAGGACCCTTTCCGATCCCCAGGTGGGGCTCAGCTTTCTGAGCTAAGACAGCTCGACTGTCACCCACATTCATCAAGTAGACATCTTCCCCTTTCATCAACATTACAAGAACACAGGAGCCCATCAGAGCCAATTCAGGATTTTCCGTAACCATCTTATCTGCAATCTCTAAATAGGCTTCCTCTGTTTTTCTCAAAGCCTGAGAAAGAGCTTTCAATACATCTGAGTGATTAAATGCATTAGATCCTTCGGAAACACGCTGGCTCAACTGTTCCTTTAACCTTAGGTCGAGTTCCATCCTCTCCCTGTCCCATTCGCATTTCCACCTCCTCTGATTCTCATCCCATTTCTTGGCTGCCCCCCTAAACTTGTTCCTCGAGTTCCTGCTACTTCTCCTCTTCTTTAAATTCGAATCCCAGTTGGGGTTGATATCCCCACCTCCGGAGGGACTAGTCTCAGGCTGGACACACTGAGACCAATCATCTTCGGCACAAATCGGATTCCGAGTCCTAATTTGGTCAGACGAGTCAGTCCGAATCGAAACTTCTTCCTCCTCCTTCACCAAACAAGAATCCGCTACAGGAGAATTCGAGGTCTCCTGCTTGTCATCCCATAACAAGCCTTTGAGCTCCTTATGTACAGCAGTATAAAGATTAGAGGAAAGAAAATCAGGGGCATCAGGGCCATTAAATCCATCATAAATCCCGACGAAAACCCAACTATGTTCTTCCGAGATGACTACATGAACTCGATCTTCTCCGGCCTTCCCTTGAGCCCATTGAAGATTCTGATTCTCCAAAGAATCGTCATCCTCCAAACTCGTTTCGCTACTCAGATTAGTACTGTTGACGGTAAGATTCTCGCCGTTCTTGTCGGACCCAGCAATCCAGTCGGATTCCTTAACGGATGCAACCCTTTTAATTCCCGGAACAACGATGTGATTGTGACCACCACGAAAGGTCTTAGCGATGGCCCTGGAGAGAACCCCCATTAAAGAACCCTTCTTGGATCGGTGCCTTATCGCACAACCACCATGGGAGAAACTCCTCTGGAACTGATCAGGGCCTCTGTCTAAAGGGCCAGAGAAGATGGCGCCTCGATCGAGAGGTCCCGAAAGGAATCCCCTTTCGATGGGTCCAGACATGAATCCCCGCTCGATGGGTCCGGAAAAGGTAATACCAGCACCAGACAAGGGACCAGAGTTGAAAAAAGAGCGAGGGACAGGTTGGAGGGGAATAGAAGCGAAGGAATTGGAGCTCTCAAAAGCGGCAGGACGATCGAAACAGTTAGAGGAGTAGAGATCGACAAAAGCAGTGGAGAGAGGAGTAGAGGTGTTGGCACTAACAGAAGCACCGGAGATGGAACGGAAGGTTGTGGTCTCCTCTGAATGAACCTTGGATGAAGAGAAAAGTGAGGGATCGGGTCGAACGTAGCAGAAGGAGTGACCAAGCCCTTCATCTAGAGGCTCTGAAATCACCAAAGCCATGTCGTTCCGACGAGTAGCTCCTCCGGTACCGGAGAAGCAGACACTGAGCTTCCCAAAACCGTTACCCATTGAAACGTAGCCAGAGAAGTGAATCAAAAAAAAAAAAAAAAAAAAAAACGAAAGAAATAAACCCTTTCGAATGTAGAAGTTCAGAACCGATCTTTCATGGTTGATGGTGCCCGCTTCAATTAATCAGCGATAATGAAGATGCAGACGCGTCAGAGGAGAAATGAAGAATCGAAGAAGAGGGGTTGACTTTTGATATCATTCTCTCACTAGAGTTTTATTACATTTTCTCTCCACAAGGCAGGCGGCCAGCCCTCTTATTTATTAGTTGGGTGGGTTTTTAGTTTTATTAATTGACCATATGTATTTTATTGTAATTTAAAAATATATTTCGCAGTTTTGTGTAATTGTGCGTATGCAAGCGTTGACAAAAGGTTAACCAACAAAAAAAGGGCGTGGAACTTGGAACTCATAGGGGCATGGGTCGTAATTTTACTTACAAATGCTGATCGCTGATCGTGATCGTGGTGGGAAAGATCTAAAATGTCAAAAGACCAAAATCCAACCGTGGTTTGGACTTTGGAAGTATCCAGCAGCCGTTCGATTAAGAGAGCCTTAGATTTAACACGTGTTAAATGATGATGGCACACAAGTTGGAGTCAGGACTCAGGAGTGGCTGCGCGCAGGGATATCTTTTCTCTACTGTACCGGTGCGTGTTGTTGCGTATTGAGTTTCTGCATCCGCGTTTATGTAGTAATTTGACTAGAATACCCCTGGGTTTTGGTTGACTTTAATTCCGTTTTTGCCCCCACAACGTAGAAAGAGGCTTCTTACCAGGAATGAGATGTTAGATGTTAGATGTTGACCAAAGAAAGCTGACTTTATGTTTTTTTGGTTAATTTTTATTTATTTATTTAATTATTTTTTTACGTCACACTCCAGGGAAGGAAGGATTCCCTTGATTCAATAAGGCCAGCCCGCTTACAATGGAAGGCCTGCCCTGGTTGACCGATCGTGAACATTATACGTTCACACCAATATATATCATGCTGCATGTGTACGTGCCTATACGTGCATGTGTCAGGTGTGTATGCGGGTGATGAAGAGTATATGTATTAGGATGCCATAGCCAATTCATCCAATCATCATATGACAAGAATGTCTGGGTTGTTGTCTTTTCAATAGAATGGAGGCACCAAGGAGGTTATCGCGGTTACTATCTCACATTATGCCTTAAAGGTCATTTCAAAAACAAAAATATATGGAGTTATGATCAACCCATAGCTGACTCCATAAGACCAAGCCCAAACAAGGGCGACCCAAATAGCACATCGACTCATCAATGAAGGGAAACCCCATATATTCTAAAAGGGACATGGTTCCTATTGAAAAAAACCAATGAAACGGCACAAAAGCTCATACATCTTCTAGATGATCAGGACACTTTTGACGGTGGTTGCTTCTTTTCATATGGAAGAAGGTAAAGTTACAATCATTGTCCTCCCAACAAAAGGGACTTCGGAAGACCCCAGGGTTGAGTCCTTGTTGTTCGAGGAGTCCTCATTAAGGCGCCTCGCATAATTATCCTAAGATCACTCCATTATTCTTCTTCCTTTGTAACTCTTAAGGTAATTGTAATCATAGGCCAATTGGGCACAGAGATAAGTAAAATAAAAAAGAAATCATATAACATGACATAGAAATTGTAATCTATATATTTGTTACAAAAAAAAAAAGCAGATGGATAAATTTTTCAGTTCTAAAATACCCTTAGGTACTGTTTTATGCTCATGTAATTGAGCAGGTGAACCAAAAGCCGGTCTAATTTAGTGGTTTGTGATCAGGGTTTGTAGTGTTGGTTATGGATGGTGAGACTATTGTATTAAGATTTAGGACCTAATTTAGAATGAAAATGAAAGTCCAATAGCATGGTCAATGCTGATGTGCCGTATAGATTTCAAATGTGTATTAAGTTGTTATTGCTCACCACTCACAAAACAAGAGAGAAAGAGAGAGAGAGAGAGGATTTTTTTTTTCTATTTTCGTCATTCTCTTATAAACATGTAATATACCCATAAAAATAAATTTTTTAATCGACAGATCAAGTATTTGACACTATGATATGCTGACATCCATCTTTAGAAGTGAACAAAATCCATTATACCCCCTCCTATAATCTCTTTCTATGATTTTCCTTCCTTTGCAGAGCCAAGAACCTCCCCCTCCCTCCTGTTGGGTTATTGTCTTGTATTCTGTGGGGTCCACGTAATTATAAGGGTAATATTTGTATTAGGGTACGAGTCTATTACATGTACGGGGTAAACTTATAATTGTGGCGGGATTATGATTTCTAGGTTTCCTTGTAAATTATCTCTGTGTTGGAAAACCTAAGTAAGACTTTATGGGCTGTCAGTTGAGAGCGGAAGGCACTGTAAGGCTGACAGATGAGCTAAGCCTGTCAGGTAGAGAGCTGTACAAGTTTCTTGGGAATAAAGAATTTCTCTTTTCTCTGGTGGACGTAGACATCCTACGATGGGGTGTTGAACCACGTTAATTCTTTGTGTTTTCTTCCTATTTGGATATTTCAAATCCTAAACGCCCCCCCCCCCCCCCCCAAAAAAAAAAATCAACTCTATATTTTTATTTGTTGTATCCGTATATATTTTAAATTGTTTGATAAATTTAAGTTCCAATTCCAAACTCATCCATTATGGTGTAAGAACCTAACCATGTATGTTTCTTGTGGCAACCTGCAGACCTCAACCAACTCTCTTGTCCTTTTTGGTTCCACTCTATAACTTTCAAAATATTGACAATAAACTTGAAGTAACTACAGGTTACTAAATACTAAGTTATCAACAATGGATGGAGGTTTTAGTCTAGCTAGCTACTAGCATTCAACAACCTTGGTTTATTTTTTCAAATAAAAAAGATCTGTTTACTTTTCCTTCTTTGTTATTTTTTTTTTTTTTTTTTTTTTTTTTAATGTTATTCGCTGTTTATAGTGTTAGCTAGAAGATGGACAATTCATTCACGTTTGTTACTTCAACATTATTCATCCCATCAGGTTGACATATACCTCTTGAATTAATTAAGGATATTAATTTATTTTTAAATTTTTTGAAGAATTCCAAAAGATCTGAGCTAGCACCACGTGATTGTGATGTCTTCAGGACAAATATAGCATATCATGCCCCCTAAGTCAAATTCTACTCCATTACGTTATGTTTGATTGTCTAAAGATGCAAAATTTTTCAATAAAAACAAGAATAAAAAAAAGCATTTCTTTTGGAATGGGGTGAGGAAGCTTCTAATGCTAATAGTGTAAGAAACCATTTTTTCTATTTTATATGGTAAGTCAATTAACAGTAAAAAAAAAGAATGTGGTTATCTGATTAATAATGTACTATCGATGTTTGGGCAGCTTGCATTCACAGTGGTTTTCACTCTGATTTTTATTTTTAGTGGTTCTTTTTGCCGTAATCCTTTTTTAAGGCGATGTTCCCGGCAACTCACATTCGTGGAGCTTTCATTTTGGCCTTAATTCTAAGTAGCCGTTTTCATGGTACCCCACTCTTAGGGTGACCGTGGCAGGTGAGTCAATGAAAACACTAATTGATACAAACCTGGGTCTCGTCCATCAAAACCAACTCATCAAGTGAGAGAACTAGGAGCATATCAACTCTCATTCAGAACCAATGTGAAACTAAAGATTGTAGCAGAAGACCTTTTTTTTTTCTTTTTCAAAACTTAATTATTTGCCCCATGTATTAGCAAATTCCCTTGTAGTTTTAACCATCTATTTGATTTTAAATAGTAATGAATCTTTACAATTGTTTACATGAAATTCAGGCCATAACTAATTTACCATGTGGTATATATTGGGTCACACCATCTAAAATCCAAGTAAGACGGATTTGGATCCCATATATGGTATTGGCAACATGTTAGTTTCTTATTAGATTCGTACATCAATCTTATTTGGATTGAATCAGATTGATTTTAGACATAATTGATGATGATGTGTTCAATACATAGATTTAGAATCTTGGTTGTACATGAGGTTTAGAAAATGGCCAACCTAAAGAAATAAAAATTGCAATGTATACTTGCTCTGACCCTTACCAAAGTGCCCATCTCAGACCCAAGTACTGAATCCACGCACAGCCCATTGAAAAATCATATTTAATAACTTGTTAAGTGAGAAAACTTGAATTCAACACCGATCCTCTTACAATTCAATGTCTAAATCACTAGGTCAAAAGCTATTATTTTGATAAAGTGTGATAAAAAATAATTTAAAGAAAAATATGAATATATATATATATATATTTTTTTTGTTTTTTGGTAGAAAGAAAAGTTCAATGGATAGCGGCATAAAATAGATTCTTTTTGTGTAAATTAAAATTCATTCCCTAATAATAATTTTTTATTCCCAATCTTCTATAAAACCAATGTCCAAAACTACCATCAAAGTCTTAGACTATGGGACTAAAATGCTTCATCAAATTATCCAAACACAATGTTCGTGCCGATCAGTCATCCCGAACCCATTCTATATATATTATATATACAAAGGAGAGTCTGCTCGCCACTCAACTTATGGGGTTCCTTCCAATCTGAAGTTGGCATTTCAAGTTGAAAAATAAGGGAGAGAGAGATGACTGCATCAAATCCCGGGAAAAGAAAAAGAAAAAGATAGAAAAAAAGAAGGAGGAAGGCAAGAGGGAATGGATGAGACTTTTCATTATTAAAAGGCAAAGAAGCAAAGGAGATGAGTTCGACTAACCTTCCCACTTCCATAATATAACAAACCCATTTGAGATATGGAGAGAATTCAAATCTTCCATGATTTAAATATAGAGCAAGTGGAGTGTGGAGACACCCTTGAGACCATCATCTCCACAGTGCACATTTACTCGACCCACCTCACCTAACTTCCTCCCTCCCCTTCCCACGTTCCCTTTAGCTACATCTTTATTAGCCTTACAAGTTGAGTGTAACTAATTTGTAGTTTTGCACAACCAACCTCCCTTCCCTTAACCACTTAAGATAGAATAATATATGTATACACCTTAGTAGACTTGGACTCAACAAACAATACAAGAGATCTTTATAAAAAATAAAAAAAAACCAAATAATATACAATAAGCTTCTTATATATAGTCTCCTTTATGGAATAGCATAATATGATGAGTTCCACCCATGTTAGCCTTAACTTTGGGTGGGGGCAAATCTCTTCAAACACCTAAATTAGGAGATATTATGAATTGTTAATGTTCTTAGTTCATTGACTTTCAATTTTTTATGATTCTTATAATTTTATATCAAGAAAAAAAAAAGGAACATATTGGTCCTTTCCATTATTTTTTTTTAACTTTTGTAGGTCTTGGGGGAATTATTTATAATGTCTGAAGAGAATAGGCATTTTACTTATTAAATTCCCATTGTCTCTCTCTATTACTTTGTTCCTTTCTTTATTATATTATTGTATTTAAATTTTAGATAAATATTTTGAATATCTTTTATTGACATTTGATTTGTCAGTCATTGCAACTTGGTGGCTCTTCTTCTTCCCCAAATCTCTCAATCATGCATGAATAATCAATCCTAAATTGATGTCAAATACTGAACCCTGTCCCTTAATATACTCAGAATAGCTTTTATCAATAGTATAAAAAGTTTTGTGAATTGAACCAAGGAAAAGGGTTCGAACCTTAATTTAGTATTTTTTATTTATTTGGCCAGTCATTTGTTGTCATCCTTGAAAGTCTGATGTCTTGTATTCCGTAATTAGGGCAGCGGGAGTGTTGAAGGAGCCCAGTTCAAG
Source organism: Protea cynaroides (assembly GCA_028583415.1). Lineage (NCBI taxonomy): Eukaryota > Viridiplantae > Streptophyta > Magnoliopsida > Proteales > Proteaceae > Protea > Protea cynaroides. Next base: position 36,780,102 of record CM053266.1, on the reverse strand, counting down.
GGTGGTAGCTTCTCGGGAAAATTTTGTAGGATTATATAGATATTTCTTTAAATTTATCTATATAAATTTCACTATAAATTTATAGTAATAGCATTTCTATATAAGACTAGATGCGTAAGGACAAGCACTTGTAATTTTATTCTAGTTCCATTGACAATGAAACAGATCTCGTCCCATCTCGTTGTGAATATAATAAAAAAAATTTGTCAAACCTCGTAAATCTTTGTGCTGTATGATTTGTTTCTTCCTATTTCGTTTTCTTTTTTTACATTATGATTAAGATTTGATTTCTAGAGATAAGCATATGGATTTATTTTTGAGAAGAAATTCAATCCAACGATAGACAGATAGGACGTATTCAAGTTTCTAATAAAACAGAAGGTGACTTACTCGTATTTGGCTCGTCTCAAGTTCTTGATGAACTTGAGAAATGCCTGTATCAACTGGATGACTGACACCTGGCACTCCTTCACATCCAATGGAATGAGAATGATTGTAAAGAAAAATAAAAATAAAAAAAATTTACAAAAACATTCAATCACTCTCATACCATTGGATATGATATGAGAGAGTGCATTGGATATGAGGGAATGTCAGGTGTCGGCCACCCAGCTGACACTGGCATTTCTCAAGTTCAAGACACTGGCATTTCTCAAGTTCAAGACGATCCGTATTTGACTTTTAACCATGAGTCTGCAGGTGACTGCTGGTACTCCCACTTTTGAGTTGGGTTTTGAAATCTACCATTAATGGCAAGGGCATGATTGATACCCACATAACAGGCAAACTATCTATAGCTATGCATGCATTCTTTCTTATTAGACAGAGTAGACTCCAGTGTGCACCACACGACATGTGGGGTTCGGATGAATCCTAACTCTCTATTAGAGCCGACACCTCCTGTCGGTTCAGTTTATCGATTCGATGTTGACTCAAATGGACGGCTCAGATTCACTTAAACTTCATGTATTGGCCATCCAAAGGGACGTTTTGGTCCTCCCGAATCATTGGGAGGAAAGATTTGAATCCCAACAGAATCAGCCGCACCGAACAGTGCAGTCAGCTCAGCCACCATTTTAGAAAAAAAGAGCAGCAGATAACACATTTTGGATTAATGCCTTTCATGTTTGATGCACTCATATATCAATCAATCAATCATTTACAAGTTATACATGCGCATGCAGAAATCTCTGAAACGAAGGCTAAACGTCTGTGTTTGTCGGAGTTCGGTGGGTTCCAACTTCCAACACAACCAGCACTTCTCAAACTGAGGTGATCCAGACACTTTCCCTTCTACTTATCTGATATTCTTATTGACACCGAGGCTCCCCGTTTAGGAACAATGCAAAATCCAAACACTTTTCGTCAATCCTGACTCAAATACTAATACTATATAGAAATAGATTGTCTCCCTCCTGTCCAGTCGTACTGTTATGATCGGATGAACCAAAATCGCAAGATGAACCCCCCAATGTATTGGTATACGCATTCTTTGATTTCAGTCTATCCGTTCATGACTGGATGAACTGGATGGACCGGAGACGATCTCTATCCATACTATCTGGGCTTTTCTATATTTGTGGATCCCTTGATGATCCAATAAACATACACGATAAAATGAATCGTTGTCAAGAAAACCTAACCACGGACTGGTGTCAAGTAGAAAGACCCATTAATGTTAAGTTAATTAAATAGGCGGTGCCAACTTATTTAGGTGGCTCTCCCAAAGTTGTGGGATGGTTACCAGGTGGGGGAGAGGACAGTGCCGCCTTCAGCTCTTACTTGTCCCTTCTAGCTCCTAACCACAAAATGAATGGTTGAGCCCAGCCCAGTTAGGTAATCTGCCCCATGGCAAATATTAGGGCAGCGGCAGACCACGGAGGTCTTTGTAGATGGGCCATTCACAGACCTTCTTGGAGTGCCTGGCCTGATGAACCCATCCATAATCATTTTTTTTTTTTTAATTTAGGATAAATAGATAATTTATTCATAAGCTGAAAAAAAAAAATAAGGGCATCAATAGATAGACCCCATAAGTAGCTGCCCTACGGAAGGGAGCCAAACAACAAATAAACTACATGCCAATTACCAAGTCACTAGGGCTCGACACAACCCGATTCCAAAAGGAGATCTTTCAAAATTGAAACACAATAAAAACAATAAAGACAAAGAAGATCAAACAACCTCAAAAAAATAATCTAGGTATGAAAATTTTGGAGAATTGAGGGCCATCGAAAACGAAAACAGGTGTTTCTTTTCAAAAAAATCGACGAAGTAGATCGGATGATTGTTCGTTGAAGCATTTCAGACAAGTAAGAAAATTTAGCTTCCTTACGGAATTTCAGTCTATTATGAGACGTAAAGTGGTGTAGATTTTTAAAACTCTTCCCTCATGAAAGTCTTTGTGGTTACTGTTCCATCTCCATCCATCTTGTTGTCACTTGTGGCATTAGGTCTGTGGACACAATCAGAACTGAGGTGTGCCCTAATCTGATTGTTTATCTGGTCCACTCATGAACTTGAGTCCATGATATGGACGACAAGTTACCATCCTGCAAATGACAAAGCAGAGAGAGGATGTAGTTTTATGAATGAAAACCATTTTGTTCTTCTAATCCCATTATAAACCTGTTTGGATAGAGAGCAGAAAAGAAGGGCTAGCTATAGATTGCATTGAGAAATGTTTGAACAACAGCTATATCAATAAATCGTATCTCTACTGACTCCTTTTAATCATTGAAGAAATTGCAAATTTAAAAATTGAACATCATTACCGGGTATCAACCTTCCAAAAGTAACATATATTGCTTGCATGATTTACGGCTTCAACTCATGCTGGCTTTGCTTGGGTTTTTCAAACTTAGGCCCAACATGAGGCAGTTGGGGCTAGATCTCATCCTAGCGTTAACAAATTTTCTGTGTATATAATAGACACATAGGTATGCGCACTGGGTGAAGGCCAGTCATATATGCAATCACAGTTAGCACGCTACTGAATCCATAAGGTAAGAAACTCTAAGAAACAAAAATGACAAAGGCATTTTTCATTAATTTCAAGATACCTTTAAAGAGATCCAACTCGGCCTCTATATAGAGGGGTTGGATTATATAAAAGTAAATATGAAAAATATGGAAAGATGTGCTAAAATATGAAACTAGAAAAACTAGTAAAAAAAATCAAATCACCAACAAAACTTGAAAGGCCTACATATTGAGGAGTAACATGTAAAGCCCATAAGGCCCAGGTCACCCATAATCAATAGTCTAGGTATAGATATTTTAATATTACCTAGTATAACCGGTTCCTGTACTCAGTATAAAAGATACTTATCGTAGTCTCTAAGGGCCCGTTTGATAAAACTTCTAATTCTGGATTCTAGATTCTGGTTCAAATTTGGATTCTACTTTAGGCTACTCTAGGATTATTTTGGAGTAGAAACTTTTTTGATAACGCAATTCTGAAATGGATTCTAGAGTATCTTTGGATTAGAAACATGTTTGATAACACACTATCCCCCCAATTGAAGTCTAAAAAAACAATCGTGGTAGTGGTGGTGGGTGGTGGGTGGTGGGTGGTGGGTGGTGGTGGTGGTAGAGGTGGCGGCGAAAGTGGTGGCGGCGGCGGCGGTGGTGGTGGGTGGTGGCGGCGGCGGCGGTGGTGGTGGGTGGTGGCAATGGTGGTGGTTGTGGTGGTGGTGGTGGTGGTGGTCAAGTGAGAGTCATGTGAGAGTCGACTCTTTTTTTCTCCTAAAAAGTTGATCCAACAGCTTGAAGTATTTATGACTCCAAAATTTTGGATTCTGGAATCATTCTGAATCCGGTTCACTTTGTGGGAGTTGGAATCCAATCGGACTTATCAAACACACTTCTACTCTAAAATGACTCCCTGGGAGCCAGAATCCATAGAATCCAGAAGCAGAAGTTTTATCAAACAAGCCCTAAGACACATGCTGAAATAAGAGATTTTCCCCTTTCTTCGTTTTCTTCTCCCTTTCTCTCTTTCTATATGGTGTTAGAGGCGCATTCTGCGCAAATCTTCAGCAATCTTGTTTCATCTTCCCGATTTAATGGCGGCAACAAGGTCGGATTCACCCTATTCATATCCATCTACCTTGAATGTCTCTAATTTCGTGTCTCTGAAGCTTCATACTGGGAATTATCTCCTCTGGGAGACACAGCTTCTCACGCTGATCGAGAGCCAAGACCTGCTTGGCTTTGTGATGAGGACATCGACACCTAATATTACTAGGAATCCTAGTCCTAGTAATATTAAGGAATCCTAGTCCTAGTAATATTACTAGGAATCCTAGTCCTAGTAGATTTAGGATTTTATTTGTTTTATTTTATTTTTATTGTTAGAGGCGTAAGGGATCTCTTCTGTTTTATTTATTTATTTATTTTTTAACTATGGATCCCACCTCCTTAAAACGTGGGTGAGTTATAATTCTGATTTGTTTGTTATTGTGGGCCCATCCCCCTCCTTTGAGACTTGATTATAAGTCTTTTAGTAGTAGTTAAGTTGTTTTAGGACTCTAAATTTAATTGAAATTTAGAATCATAATGATATTAGGATTGTAAGCCATATATAGGCTCTTTTTTAATTAATGAAATTCAGATGATGTTTATTCAATATAGAAAAAAGAAGAAAGCCAAACTGCTCTCTCGGCTCTCTCTCTTTCTTGTCTCTCTCTCCTCTCTTGCAGGTATAGCAACCATCTCTCTCGGTTTCTCTTCTCTATCAGGTACAATCCTCTTCTCTCTTGATCTGCTGGGACAGATTTCTTCTCCCCTTTCTCTCTTTCTTACTACTAAAATTCCCCTTGCATTGTTGTCCCTTTTGTTTTTTCTGATATTTATTGTTTAACATATTATTACCACCCCTTCTGTTAGCCAATATCATAGTGATAACCCGTTGTTGGGTTATTTAGTTTTGTTCTAGTACATCATTTTGAGCTGTAACTCTAACTTACATAATTTCTGTCATAGTAAATGCCAAGTTTGTGTTTACTAACGTGGACAACCACTTTGATTGCATTATTACAGTTGAGCCTTCGTATTTAACATGTTATTGTTAGGATTTCATCTCTTTAATTATTAAAAAGTTACTGTTTTTATATGTTCATAGGTTTATCTAGTCATTAGGCATTTAATAATGTTAGTTTTTGGAGTTTTAAAATCTTTTGCATATTAGTACTTCTTAACCTATGGTTTAGGGGTAATTTCAGCTACCACCCAAAAAGAATACACCCAATCACTTACCACCCAAGTTGTTTAAAAAAATACTTACCATCCAAGTTAGACAAACGTTTATCAAAAAGATCTAAAAGTAACTAACAGAGTCGTTAGTTGCTGATGTCAACCGTTAGAAAATACTTCAATGACAATAATACCCTTTTTTTTTAACATCTCTCTATTTTGTCTGCTCTCTATCTAAGACTCATAAACGAATAACACAAGGAAAAAAAAAAGAGAAAAAATGTCAGGATCTGAATACGAATGATTGAATTTTGCTCTGACTGAATCGATTCGTAGGCATCTGTTTGATGAATCAGAATCATTGAAGACAACATCGATCAATTTTCCCGCAAAGAACACTGGTGGTGCTTCGGTGTATTGAAAGAGCTCAAGCTTCAGCAGTCTCTTCCCTTGTTTGACAGAGAACTAGGGAAATCTACGATAGTTACCGTTAAATTGGAGCCTGAGGAGACGAAAATTGCAGAGACTAAAATCCCAAACTCAGTTTCAGAAAAAGAAGCATCAAGGGGCCTGATCATCAACAGGTCGATTCCAAGAGATGCAAGAATACAAACAGATAGAGAGAATAAAATAGAAAATGGAAGTATCAAAATCAATACCAGAATCAAAGATGAATAAGAATATAATTAGAATAGAGGAAACGGCTTATTTCACAAATTAGAACCAATCAAAATGAAAACCCATAAACAATCTCTACCATCTAGAGCCGAAGTTAACATTTCAGAAAATCGATCTTCTATCAGAGAAATGAGGATAAAAGCAAGAAAAGAAGGAACAAAATGAAAACCAAAACTCAGACACTCCATTAAAAAAAGCCCTGCAACCCACCATCTTAATCCAATCAACGCCCTTGGGGTAAATTTACAGCGGAGATCAGAGATCCGACGAAGAAACTTGCCGGAGCCTTCCTCTTCATCATCGTCATTGTTATCAAAACTATAATCCGGAGTTAGGGTTTCTCTTTTTTTTTTTTTTGATAAAATATTGTAGAGAAATAGAGAGGAAGAAGAAAAGGGGTATAAACGTCTACACACAATTTCGATTCTTTCCCATCAGTACTTTAACTAACGTTTGTCTAACTTGGGTGGTAGGTAATTTTTTTAAACAACTTGGGTGGTAGGTGATTTAGTCAATTCTTTTTGGATGGTAACTGAAATTATCATTATGGTTTATTATGAACATGACATGAAACTTAATTAATAATTGCTTAGTTTATCATGTTATTTGGCTTTATACTATTCTTTAGTTGTAGTTATCATGACACTAATCTCGTAAGCATGTCATGTGCGTTGCTGTCCATAACAGTCCCTACACATTAGTTACTTATTTCTTTAATCCTTGTGTTAGTTTGTCATGTTAAAGTAGGTTAAACTAGAGACCCTAGGTTAGCCTACATCACTTTGTCAATGGCGACTCACCTACACCTAATCGCGAGGTTCTTTCTACGGATGGGAGCAAGATTCCTAATCCAGATTATGTGTCATGTGTAAGAACGGATCGACTTGTGAAAGCTTGGATTGTTGGAACCCTCTGAGGTTCTTGGCCTAGCAGTGGGAGTAAAGACTGCCTGTGATCTCTGGAACATGCTTTCTTCTGCATTTGCCCAAGCGTCTGAAGCATGAGAATTTGAGTTACTATCAAAATTACACTTCTTGAAGAAAATGGAGGGCGTTTCTCTGTCAGACTTTCTTCTTGAGTTCAAGAGAATTTGTGATCAGTTAAGCTCCATAGGTAAGGCTGTTCCTGATCAACGCAAAGTGTTTTATCTTTTAACTAATTTGGGTCCTATCTTTGAGAAGTTTGCGACGACAATGCTCAAACCTCTGGTGCCCACATATGCTGAATTGATTTCGTTGTTACAAAGCCATGATTTAAGGATCAAGAATCATGCTAATGATTCTGTTAATCCAAATCTTGCATTATATACCTCGCGCAAGTCCACTGGTAATCAGAGGCGAGGTTTCAGTTTTAACTCGAAGGGTAAAGGCTTTGTTCAGTCTACCATACCGAGGGAGAACAGAGACCCAAATATTGTCCAGACACCGAATGTTCAGTCTTTGAATGTTTCTTCAGATACTTTCTTGGATGTCCAGACGCCTGTTAAATGCCAAATCTGTAAGACAACAAGCCATACAGCACTCAAGTGCTACTGCCGTTTTGATACTACTTATCAAGAAAATGACACTCCTCAGGCCCTTGTTGCTCAGCATCACTCAAAAGATCAAGATCAAACGTGGTTTCCTGATACAGGTGCATCAGCACACATAACCGATGGCACAGGTATTTATGCTCATTCTTCTCCTTATTTAGGCATAGACACTGTTATGGTTGGAAACGAAAATTGTCTACCTATTACTCACACTGTGGATGGTCCTTTAGAAAGTGGCTCTACTAGTTTGCCAATGAATGACATACTTATTGTGCCTGATATACAGAAAAATCTTCTGTCTGTATCAAAACTTACTACTGATTTCCCATGTTTCTTTGAGTTTAATTCTTCTGGGTTTGTCATTAAGGATAATAGGACCAAGGAGATGTTGGAATCTGGGAATAGAAAGGGGGCCTGTATGCACTCTCAAAACCTGCTCAAGTTTGCAGATTATCTGGTGGTAGTGTTGGAATCAGTAAGGATGGTGGTAACAGCTCTCAGTCAAGTGGTGTTTCATTTTTTTGTGATCAACATACTTCTAGTAACACTCCTGCTACAACTGTTAGTTGTTTGAACAATAGTATGTTAAATTTGGAGTATGATGTTAGAACAAATATTTTGGACTGTGGTGTTAGAACAAGTATTTTGGACTGTGGTGAACATTTGGTTCGTAATAGTGCTTTAGACTATGAGGTGCATTTGCTTATTGATATGCATAAAAGCACACTACACAGTCACAGTGATAATAGTGATGCTGTGGGTGTGATGACAATATTTTTGAAGCATTTTTCTCAACTAGATTTCAATCCGCATCACTTGACATTTGGCACCAACAGCTTAGCCACCCTCAAAATTCTGTTCTTACTCAGTTGACAAACAATGGCCTTATTGTTGTACCTAAAGTCAGTTCCAGATCTCTAGTACTATGTCCAAGTTGTCAATAAAGCAAAAGCTCCAAACTCCTCTTTGCACCTAGCATCTCACAGTGTCCTAATTCCATGGATAAGATCTATTGTGATCCAGGGGGATCGGCTCCACCAAAAGTGTTCAAGGATTTCAGTTCTATATTCTATTTGTTGATGATTGCTCAAGGTTCATTTGGTTTTACCCTGTTAAACATAAATCAGATTTCTTTAGAATCTTCCTTAGTTTCCAGTCCATGGTAGAGAAACAATTTGGTAGACCTATCTAAGTTTTTCAGTGTGATGGGGGTGGTGAGTTCTCTAGTCTCAAGTTTAGAAATCATCTTGATGCTTCTGGTATTTTGCTTAATATGTCTTGTCCCTACACACCAGAACAGAATGGTGTAGTAAAAAGAAAGCATAAACATTTGGTCGAATTGGAACTTGCAATGTTTTTTAATGCATCTCTTCCTAATCAGTTTTGGGTAGAAGCATTAGGCACGACAGTATTCCTTATAAATAGATTACCTTCCTCTGTTCTTCATTTTGATACACCTTTACATGTGTTGACTGGTAAACATCCTTCTTACTCTATGCTTCGGGTTTTTGGGTGTCAATGTTTTCCTTGTCTTCGACCTTACATGAAAAACAAGTTAGAACCTTGTTCTTTACCTTTTATCTTTTTGGGGTATAGTGATTTACATAAGGGTTATAGGTGTATGGAGTATTCAACTAAAAAGGTTTATATCTCTAGACATGTTGTATTCTGTGAGACAGTATTCCCTTTGACACCAGGTCCAGTCCCAGTCTCTCATCTTTCTAACACTGCACTTGGGACTTTTAAACTATGGGTTGATTCTACAAATTCCCCAGTTTTAGCTTCAAGCTCTTCTCATACTGCTGTCGAACTGCAAGACCTGTACTCTACTAACCTGATCTTACCATATCGTATCAGGTCTTCCTATCATGATCAGATCGAGTGGACCAAGTGCGAGAAGAAACCACAAGGCTAGGTATGTAAATCGATCCAAAACCAGTTAATTTGGAATGTGTGGTCGCATATCTGAGTTGGTATGGTCGACCACACCCTAGGAAAGAGAGGCCACTCAAAATTCAATGTGTGGTCGATGGATTCTACAACCATACGTGCGACCACAAGATGATGAGACCTACTCCGAATTTTAAAAACTTTTCTAATCTAAGGGATCTCTTTCCTAATTGAGGGAAAACTCTATATGGAGGTTTTTCTTCTATATAAAGGATGTCCCTTAGCCTCTTTCACTCTTTTAGAGCTCAAATTCTAACTCTAAACCTAAGAGAGAAAGAGAGAGAGAAAGAGAAAGAGAAAGAGATCTGAAAAGGCAAACTGAGATGAAGGAAGGATTTAGCTTGCTACAGGAGGCCAAGGTAAGAAATCACCTCAGTAGAAATAGATCACATAGCATAGGGTTTTTTCATTGTAAATTTAAATGTGGAATGATTGTGGGATCTCAACCATGAGACCCCATGGATAAAAACTCAAGAGAGATCCATGGAGAGTAGGTTAGGGTCAATAACTTTGCAAAAATTATGAATTTAAGACCATAGAATGATCATAGGAGGGACCCTAATGATAAACCAAGGAATCGACTCATGAAGGGATTGGATTGAGGATAAAAATTGACCAAAACTTTGTGTGGTCGCAGCTATGGTTGACCACAGAGTGATCACATGATCGACCATACGCTCTCGGAAATATCCCATAGAAGGTATGGTCGTATGTGTGGTCGCATGATATGCGACCACACATATCGACCACATGCCCTGCGGTCGCAAATACTGAGACTACAGGTTCAACCACACCTGCTACCACACAGTCTCAGGAAGTCTATTTGACTCCAGATTAGGTTTTCGACTACTGTAACTTGGTAAACTTGAACCTTAACTTAAAATTCATAAATTTCTTAGGTTTCAAGTAGTTCAAAAGTGATTTACAAGGCTTGGAGAAGATCGAACATCGTTACAAGGTAAAAGAACAAGATCTAAACTAATTGGATAATAACAAACTGCCTTACTTTATTTGTCCAATGCAATGAATATTTCTATATTTGTATGCTTGTAATGTGCACCTCATATATTATTCAATATTACTGTTATATTCTGCTCATGCATATTTATTTCTGTCTAATTATAACATGATGATGATGATGATGCGAGGAATAGGCATGTGATTGTGTGTGTGGTTAGTGTGTTGGATGCAAGTGGAGCATCAAGGGAAAGACGTGGTATTGTGATTCAGTCTGGTCACCAAACTCTAGCTCTATCTCTACTCAAGTCTTGCCAACTGACATCGTCGTATCGCCATTACCTTAGCAGAACTATTACGTCGTAGGGCATCAGAGGAGGTGGTCTCAGACCTTGTGGTCTTTGACTCTGTCGAAGGACCTTAGCTCTATCTCAATGGACAATGTCATTCATCTGGTGAGACACTATTACAGGATACAGGCCCACTTCAGTTAACAAGCCCAACTTAGCTTAATCAATCACATGGCTTAGAATTACAGCAAAACAAAGGCCCAGATCAATTAGTAGGCCCAGTTCAAGTATCAGGCCTGGGTCTAATAACAGGGTTATATAACTTTGTGACTCCAAATCAGGTCACAGGCCCAGATCAAGAACTAGGCAGAGTGATAGTTTTACCTACTCTTATTGTCTTAAATGAAGTGAGCTCAGATCAATTACCAGGCCTAGAGTTCTTAACAGATTTTGTTCATGTTGTGAGCCCAGTTCAGGTCACAGACTCAAACCCAATTATGGTCATGGATGATAACACTACCAGTACACAGTCGGCATCTCATCCAATGATAACCCGAGGGCGGGTTGGGATTGTTAAGCCTAATCCCAAGTATATCTTGACAGCCGATACTATTCCCACTGAACCAAAGTCGATCAGAAATGCTCTAGACCATCCTGGCTGGAAGGCTGCAATGGATGTTGAAATGGCAGCTCTCAAACTTAACAACACATGGACTTTCGTAAAAAAGGAGCTTGATATGAACATTGTTGGGTGTCGTTGAGTCTATAAGACCAAATTAAAATCAGTTGGTACACTGGAACGTCTCAAGGCCAGACTTGTGTCCAAAGGGTATTCTCAAATGAAAGGAGTGGATTTCTTAGAAACATTTAGCCCGGTTATAAAACCCACATCCATACGGATGGTTCTTACAATTGCCACAGTTAATGGCTGGCCTCTTCGACAGCTTGATGTTACTAATGCTTTTCTTCACGGGTTCTTGTCTACTCCAGTATATATGAGTCAGCCCCCAGGTTATGTGGCTAGTGAGCAACCTCGCGCTCTGTGTAAACTACAAAGGTCCTTGTGTGGTCTCAAACAGACTCCTCGAGCATGGTTTGATCGCTTCAATTGCTACTTGAGTTCAGTTTTGTGTGCAGCAATTCCGATACTTCAATGTTTGTATATCGCCAAAGACAGAAAGTTATTGTATTGTTGCTTTATGTGGACGATATCATTTTGACTGGGAATGATAACTCCTTGTTAGATACATTTATATCCTCAGTGGGTATATAATTTGCGATGAAAGTTCTCGGTATACTCCATTACTTCCTTGGTATAGCAGTTACTCATTCACAAATGGGCTTGGTTATCACTCAAACCAAGTACACTATTGACATTCTCAAACGGGCACAGATGACAGATGTCCGACCAATCCGCACTCCTATGGTGGCACCTACTCATACCACACCAGATGATACCGCAACTTTCTCTGACATTTCTTTATATTGGAGTATTGTTGGATCGTTACAATATTTGACAATGACGAGACCCTCTTATTCGATTAATCTCGTATGTCAATTTATGCATGCTCCTACAATTGCACACTACTCCTTAGTCAAATGGATACTTCGTTATGCCAAAGGAATGTTACACTTTGGGTTACGTATTATTCGTGATAGTTCGTTGGACTTGTATGTATTTTCTGACGCTGATTGGGCAGGTTGTCCTTTGATTCGCGATCTACTATAGGCTTTCGTACTTTCCTTGGCGCAAATTGCATTTCTTGGAGTGCCAAGAAACAGAGCACGGTTGCTAGATCCAGTACTGAGGTTGAATACCATGCAATGGCAACTACTACTGCCGAACTGACTCGGCTTTCTTTTTTGTTATGAGACATTGGGATCCCTCAGCCTCATCCCGTCACTCTCTTTTGTGACTACATAAGTGCACTCCATCTCACTATAAATCCTCTTTTCCATGCTCGGACTAAACATATCGAGCTCGACTGCCATTTTGTAAGAGAGAAGGTCTTACTTGGACTTCTTGTCGCTCGGTTTGTCTCGTCACAGCAACAACTCGCCGACATCTTCACAAAACCATTACCTTACACACAGTTTATGGCCCTCTGTATAAAACTCGGCCTCTGGTTTCCACCCCAGTAGAGTTTCAGGGGGGATATTGAGGAGTAACATGTAAAGCCCATAAGGCCCAGGTCACCTGTAATCAATTGTCTAGGTATAGAATAAGAAATTTTCCCTTTCTTCATTTTCTTCTCCCTCTCTCTCTCTCTCTCTCTCTCTCTCTCTCTCTCTCTCTCTCTTTCTATACTGCAACACCCTTTGAACATTCATATTTGGGCTACAAATCTAAGCCAATCAACTTTAATTTATTGCTACATTGTACAACGTTAGCTATTGGTCAGATATTGGATTTATGGCTCCCATGATTCCATTCGTGACAAAAATTACCGGCTCAGAAGTTACATCAGTAAATCAGTACCTTTACATTGATCGAGCGTATTTTTGTTGATCCAATACACACAAGAAATCTTCTGAGTTTAAGATCCTCTCTGCATCACCGAACCCAACTTGGACTGAATAAATCACCATTACAAAATGCTTAAGGGCTTTAGACTTGGGTCTTTCTACTTGACACCGGCCGGTGGTGTCAAGGCCCATTTGACACGAATTCCTTTTGGCGCACCATCGTTGGGTCATCATGGGAACCACAAATACAGAAGGTATTTGTTGGGGTTTTGCGCTGATCCAACGAACACCGAACTGGGATCAACGAGAATATCGTTGTAGATTTTAAATCCCAACTATAATATTGAAAGGGTTTTGAATTATTGCAGGTATCGATCTCGATCAGAAAGATCTACAGATTGTTGATCACACTCCTAGTATCTCTCCAAAGATATCTATAACGTAGATGTTTCAAATCTGTAAATTCTGATCCTAATATCTCTCCAGAAAATACTAGATTGATTTTGTAACATATACTAAAGGAAAATATGCAATGGTGATTGACTCTACGCTTAAGACAAGCAATAGAATTCTTCTCAATTCAAAAATGTTTCAGTCCCGTCCAACCCTTGTTTTCAAGAGATTGGATACGTGGGAATCTCTAAACCTACCACTGTTACAGTGACAAGTCATACGATGCTAGAATCGTGCCCAAAGATATTGGAATTGCTTCAATCAAGGTCGAAATCCACTCCACCCCATGCCTCTATAAATTAAGCTCAGAACGAGGTAACTGGATCCAACTTTGAATATTTAAGCCCCTCTCTTTCAATATTTACGCCCTCTCTCCAATGAATCGCATAAACCGAGCTCGTACTCTTTTATTGAACTCCCTACTGTTTGCTTACCAGTACTGACTTAGACATCATAATGGCCACAGGATTCACGAACCCACCCTCTATTGCATAATTTGCTTCTGTTTTGATAGATGTCAACAACAACTAATAACCCCTTTATGTATACCTCGGAGTCCAAGAACCACCAAATAACCACTTGAGTTTTAAATACCGCAGCCAACTCCGAAGAACAGCAGAAACTCCTAATTCTTGCCATGTATGTAATTCATCTCAAGATTCAGCCCCTGAAGCCTTCCTTTTACATCACTAACGATCATGGAGATAAGCCTTTCCCTTTGAATTGTTGCTTCCTCTCTGAATAGTAGCTAGTATATGGCCGTTGAACGCTTCAACTAATGTCAAGTCAAATGGTCAAGCCAACCAAGCCACCTCCATCATATATACTAGAGATAGAATCTAGATTTTCGCATATTCAGCATACATTCTTGACTTGTGTAATCCAGCATTTTTCATGATTCTCTTTAATTAATCCTCTCATTCTCTAGAACTTGTAGCTTTTATTATTATTAGTTGAATATCTATTAAAACCATTCAGATATGTTATGTTCAGGATATTTAAATTCGGATTGGGATTCCCCTGACTCAATGACGGATGTGACTCGAATCTGGATTCAGAATTTTGAAATGAACAAGTCAGAGAGTTACGGGATGTTGAGTGTTTGACTACGACAATGATGCCGTTCTTGTTTTTAAACAAAAAATGATGTAGCTTCCTTAAATATTCAGAATTGAGACTTTGTCATTCGAGTTTAAACCAATCAGCTCTAGATGCCTGAGGCTGCAGAGTTTGAAAAATTCAATTCATCCGGCTCATCTGATCGATATTTCATCTGGGCAAAACTGCAAAGGACTTGTTTTTATTTCCAAACCAATTCGACTGGTCAACAACCGGTGTATATATATATATATATATTATATTACACTTGTACGGATAGTTAGAGTCAGTTGAGGAATACCAAATTGGGAAGCAGACAAGGAGGAAGGAGGAAGGAGGAAGGAGGAGGCTTCATTTTTTATGCGATTGACCCTCCAAGTGGCAGTGGCAGTTTGGACGGAGGCAGAGAAAACCTCCAATCTTGAATTTAAAAAAAAAAAAAAAAAAAAAAAAAGAGGCAAAGCAGTTGGCGGGTAAATAACGGCGAAAGGAGAAAGAAACACACGAACGAATGAGAGTCTATCAGAGGGAAATTGAGAGAGAGAGAAGCACATTATTGAGGTTTCGCTTTGGGATCTCTTCCCTCTTTTCTGACTTTTGGTCTGCGTCTGCGCGGAGGAGCACCACAAACTTAGGTCAACCATCTGACAGAAACCCTCCAAACAATCTGTTTAGACTTTACAATAGCAAATTACAACCCTGCAAGGAACCACAATCTAGTGACTCTAGTCTTCTTCATTCCTTCGTTCATTGTTCCTTCTGCATCTCCTTCTCACAAACCCTCAAATTTTAATTGTCTCCTCTATATCTTTCAAACTACTCTGGAATCTGGAGTTCTTGCAATGTCCTCATGGCACCTGAGAGTCGCCCCTGTTTCTAGCTCTTTTATTCATTTCTTCTTCGTTTTGGCGGCGTCTTCTCTACCCAACGCTAAAGGTATGACTGCTTCCTCTCTTGTTGGAAATAGAACAGATTGCGTTTGCTTTATGCTTTTGAGGCTTTAAGCAGTCGAGTCCCATTTTCGTTCTCTATTAATTCATGAGCTAAATAATTTTCCAAGAACATCAATTTTGAATATTTTCATATGTGCTCGTTGCCATAAAATAACTCTTTATCTTTCAAACTAAATTGAGGTCTCTTATGATGTATTGATAGGAATTCCTGATTCATCCTCTGCTCTTGAAGGTCATTCAGAATTAGTTTAAGAATTTTTGGAATGTTGTATGAGGCTTTTTAGTTTTCTGGGTGCTCTGTATTTAGTGCCTACTTCCTGTTTGAGTCTTGTATTGACTGTTTTCTCTTGTTATATATTTTGTGGGATTAGGCAGGCCTACACCTTATTGACTTTGTATTAATTGAGATTTGGCGGTTGCTTCTTGTTTCCCCTCTAATAAAATTTCATTCTTAATAAAGGAAATCCTGAACATGCACTCGCTAAATATATATTGCAAACCTTTATGAGGCTGGTGGTAGCTTGTGTGTGTTGATATGGAAAATTCATACTTCAGAAAGACCTCCCACATTCCTGACTAAATTTCCTCTTCAGATTTCACAACTTAGCGGCATCATTTGTTCCTGTTGTACCATAGCAAATGAGGAAGCAATTGCAACACAAATACTCCAAATTGACATTTGGCGACTCCAATCCTAGCTGCATGTCTGGCATGTTTCAAATCTTCTACTTCCGTCAGTGGCATAATGCTAAAAGGATGCTCCCATACAAGAGGCACAGCCCTGGAAGGCATCCTGGTGGTAAGTTTCTATTCTCACCCCACCCCCCCCCAAAAGCCCCATCTATTAATCTTCTCATTCAATATAGAAGCTTATGGTTTTCTAGACCTTGCATTCTCTTCACTTCTCTAGTATATGGTATCTGATAGTCAAAGATAATAACCAAATTAGCAATCTAGTATCTTAAATGTTCTCCATATATCTTTTGTAGGAAGTGGATCTTGTAAAGATAAATGATTTTTGGACTTCAAATTGCCTTCCCAAAATTGCCTTCATGCAAATATTGTATCTTTTTTCCCTGGATTGCCAGCTTCTATACATGTTTTAACCCCAGAAATTCATGACCTGAGAAGCCTGAATTGGTAGAGCAGAAACAGAAAAGAAGGGCAGGATGCAAAACATATTTATTTTTCTCATGCAAAATATTTATGTTTTTCCACCTGACCAAGTGGAATATATTTTATATTTTAAACAATGGGATCTCCTACGGAGTGTTCTGTATTTTTTTTCACTGTAAATTGTCTCAAATACCTATAAACAGGTGTAACAGAAATGGAAAATGAATTTGTCACCCAGAAGCTTGCTATATGAAAGGAATCTTGATGTCCAATAGATGTTCATTTACATAGTGCAAATAATAGGAAAAGATCTGGGACTGGGGATTTTGTGTCTTACACCAGAATACATGGAGTGCTTGAATCCAATGCATGCCAGATGCTGATAGTTCCTCCATTTAAAGTTGTCCATGCCATACTTCCGCTGAATTGTTCAGTTCACAATTCCCATTTCGGGAACAGCAAGTATACCTTAAATGCAGACACAGGGGGTTCTTTAGCAATGTTTTACTGTGATGCCATATGACCATATTTTTCCTTTTCTTTCCCCAGGCCTCAAAAGTTCAAAAATGGATCAGAATATCCCTAATACCATTGAAGCACGAGAATCCATGGATGGTGAAGTCGAAGAATTGCTTGTAAGTAACATACAAAATAACTGCAGGTTTCTTCTTCTACTGTTTTTTGGCCTTCTTACTCATCAGGAAAATTCCTTTAGATGACAGATAATTTGTTTTTTACAATTTTCAGATTGAAGAGAAAATGGAAGAGACCAGGCCAACCACCAAGATATGTGGCGAAGCCGACATCAAAACACTAATTGCGGAAGAAATGTCAAAAAAAGATGACCACAAACGACGACCTAAATTACCGCTACTGCGTACTGATTCCATCCATCATTTGGAAATTTCAGATGATCGTTTCTTGGAGGATATGAGAGCAAAACAAGACAGATCAAGAATTGATCCTTGCCTTTATAATGTTAGTGCTACTGGTAAGAGCAAGGTAATCCCAGACATTCTAAAACCTCCTGAGACAGATACCTGCAGTAAAGAACGAGAGGTGTGTGGAACTATGAAGGCTGAGAGTGAGTTGGGACGTACTCAAAATGATGAGTCGATGCAGCTAATTCAGAATAATCCACTTCTTCAGGATAAACTGAACAAGGGCTTGCTAAAGAAGAAGTATATGGATGCTAGTGATCTTATTACAGAAGATTCATTACCCCAGACAAAGGAATTTCTGGATGTTTTGGATGTATTTCAGGTAAACAAGGAGTTATTTTTTAAAGTTCTACAAGATCCAGACTCTTCTTCGGAAAACAACTTCCAGAATGTGCAGAATTCCAATGCAAATACAGAATTGACCAAATCAGGTTCATTTCCAATCACTTACTTAAGCAGAAACAATGCTAGCTCAAGCAATATAAAAAACAATCTGAAGGAAATTATACCGTTTACAAAACAAGAGAGGCAGTTGCAAGCTGGGAGGTCGCCAACAAAGTTGACTAAATCAGGTTCATTTCCAATGATGGCTGATGGTAATGAGCAAGAAAGGCTAGGAACTGCTGAACCTTGCAAAGATTCTGGTTGTTCTCTGGGCTCATCCCATGCATTGAAGAACCAAGGGGATAATCCAGTAGTTACAAATCGTTTCAAGAATAATAAGCAAAGGATAAAACAAGCAATCAAAGACAGTGGAAGCGATCATCACAGGATTTCTATGGATGCAACCCTTCATAAAATTACCTATGGCCATAATCATTCCAAGGATGGGAAGAAAGAGATATCTGACCACTGGAAGAAGCCCACAACAAACACAGATTTTAAGGACAGTCCTAGTAGTTATGGGAGTGGCAGTTCTTTATATGCTCTTAGCCAGGGTGGATTCAATCGCATCAGAAGATCAGCCTCTCTTAATGAATCACTGAGTAGATACTCTCAATTGTTTGAGTCAACTTTCAGCGCTGAGCCAGCTCCAAAAGCCTTTGGAAGGATGCTATCTCTACCTTGTTCTCTGCAGAGTGAGGCAGAAACTTCTTGTTTGGGGACTGCAACTAGCATTCATGTGGACCGACCTGCTAATATAGTTTCTGATCAACAAAAGCTTTCAGGTCTTGATAAGGGTGGATTCCATTGCATCAGACGAACAGCCTCTCTTAATGAATCACCGGATAGATACTCTCAATTGTCCGACTCAGCTTTCAGCACTGAAGCCAAGCAACATCTATCTGACAGATTTAAGTTGACAAATGAAGATGAGGGATCCCCTGGTGGGCCAGCCCCAAAATCCTTTGGAAGGATGCTATCTCTACCTGAACTCACATCTTCTTCTTCTCTGCAGAGTGAGGGGACTGCAACTAGCATTCATGTGGAAATACCTGCTTTTAATATGGATTCTGATCAACAAAAGCTTGCAGGTCTTGACAAGGGTGGATTCCATTGCGTCAGACGAACAGCCTCTCTTAATGAATCACCGGATAGATACTCTCAATTGTTTGAGTCAGATTTCAGCACTGAAGCCAAGCAACATCTGTCTGACAGATTAAGGTTGACGAATGAAGATGAGGGATCCCCTGGTAGGCCAGCCCCAAAATCCTTTGGAAGGATGCTATCTCTACCTTGTTCTCAGCAACATCTGTCTGACAGATTAAGGTTGACGAATGAAGATGGGGGATCCCCTAGTGGGCCAGCCCCAAAATCCTTTGGAAGGATCCTATCTCTACCTTGTTCTCTGCAGAGCGAGGTGGATACTTCTTGTTTGGGGACTGCAACTAGCATTCATGTGGACAGACCTGCTAATATGGGTTCTGATCAACAAAAGCTTGCAGATCTTTCTATATATAGAAAAAATGACTTTGAATTAGAAGCTTCTGCAGAAACTGTAACTCAAGAAATTTTGGTGGAAGTGAGTGAAAGTACTCTAATTCAGGGGGATGAGGTGGGACTGATACTGAATCCCAATGATGACAGTAAAGCAGACAAAATGAGTGATAATTTGGAGAACGAGACAATGATGGAGAATAGTTCTATTTTTCACCATCAACAGGAGGTTGAGCTTGCAACAAATGCTTGTGTTTGTGTTGAACAGAAACGACCAAGTCCAAACTCTGTTTTAGACTCCCACCCTTCAGAGTTTTCCATTAAAGAAGGTAATTTCCTATTCCAATTATTTTCTTCTTCAGACACTCAAGCTTCACATAACACACTTCAATCATACTCCTCACATTTAAGTTGTTAACATAATTAGGCCATTCTGAAAAAAATGTAGGGTGTTTTCTATTTCTCCTTTTGGTATTTCAACTACATAGGTAGTTTACCTTTTCTGTTTGTTGTTCCTTTGAAATGGAAAACACAACTTTGTTATATCAACTTCGGTAGTGTATTTGACATGTGATGTTGCAAATATAAAATTAAAAATTTTTTTTGGGTAGAGGGAAAAGAAATTTGGAACAACTTTTATTAGGTAACTGAGGTGATTGTCATGCAGATCTCAATGTTCTGGTACTAGTCTGAGCTGTTGGCTTTCCAACAATTAATGTTCACTAGTTATGGAATAAACTTACAGAGCCAAAAGGTTTCCATACAATGCTTCAATGAAATTTAAGTTTTTAGTGATTTCAAATAAGTTTTATAGAACTCTTTGCTTTAATTAGATTGACTTATGAAATAAATATTGTAGCTAAAAGTATCTATTCCATGGATTTTCTTCAAACAGAAACAGACTCAATGTTAAAACCGAACCACATCGATTTCGATGGTCTGGACTCTTTGGTCAACATGCCTTATGGGAATGGAAGCACGACAGAGATTGAGAATGTGAAAATTCAGAGCAAGCATTTTGTTAGTGACCTTCCACATATCCAGGTAGATAAAAAGGATGAAGCTGATTTTAATTATGTGAGGGATGTACTCAAGATAGCTGGTTTCAGTGGAAATGAGAAGCTCAGGACATGGTATTTACCAGACCAGCCAATTGACCCCTCATTGTTTGAAGAATTAGACTGTTCAAGACAGGAGGCTGCGGGTAGCAGTTGTGATCAACAGCTTTTGTTCGACATAGTTAATGAGGTCTTAGTAGATATCTATGAGAGATCATTCATGTACTGGCCCAGGCCCTTGTCTAACAAATTGAACATCCGCCCAATGCCCATGGGCATCCATGTCCTTGAGGATGTATGGACCAGTATTAGCTGGTTCCTAAGGTATCAGCCAGAGCCCGATCTGTCATTGGATTACATTGTATCTCGTGATCTTGCTAAGGCTGATGGGTGGATGAACCTCCAGTTTGAAAGCGAGTGTGCTGGACTTATGCTTGAGGAATGGATTTGGGATGAACTCCTGGAGGAAGTAATTCTTGAGTTTGAGGTGGCCTGATTAGGTACTTTTTCTAAGGGTGTGCACTGCATTGTTTTCAGTTACATAAAAAGTGTTGCCTTCTTATTTTTGTGTAACTAATAGGGTTTCTTCGGTGAAAAACATTGTATAGATGTAAATGAATATAGAGAAAGGAAAATTCTTGTAAAAATTGAGATACATTGTATAGTTAATGAAGGAAGTGTTTCACTATGTTGGATTCTTTGCTTCAATGCCACAAAAACTGACAGGTGTTTGGATGTCAAGAAAAGAAAAATTTTCAAATGGAGAAGAGAGATAGACACATAAAATAAATCATTGTGTCATCATTACTTTTGTCTTATATTGTTTTTTCTTTTCTTTCCTTGACATCCAAAGATAGCCTAAAGTGCTCTGTTTTGCCCTTAATGCTTCGTGAATTGGATTGAATGGGGAAATCTATCGAGAGGCTAACCTTGGGGTGCCATAGACATCAGCTTAATTGAACTTTATTTTTTTACCCTGCTTTTACATGACAAAAATAAAATAAAAAAACAATTCGGTGTACTATTGTATGTTGGAGGATATGGCATGTTTATTATTTTAAATTATGTTTTTAACTTATGAAAAAATTATATTAAATAGAAAAATTTACTAGTGAAATGAATGTGATGTCCTCTATCGCATGGGGCTAGACTCAAAGTGTGCCATGGTACTGAGAAATTCATTGTTAGAATTCTTGTGGGCTGCTCTAATCCTGAGCTGCTATCAACTGGTCTCATTAATAAATAACCTGGTTATTGGGCCTAGTCTTGGTTATGGGGTTTTTTTGACCCAACTCATTGAAGTCCCTACAGCCACACGTACACATATTCCAATTTCCCATAAGAAGGAATGCATAAGAGAGTTGGTGAGAAGATTTCAAGTTCAAGCCAGGGTTTCTCTATCAACGGACTTAGGAAAGATACTGTTCCAAACCCTATTATCTCTTTTGGTCCATTTCCATTGTATTTAAAGCATCGTTCTTGTTCTAGGGTTGAAAATCCTCAAGTTTCTAACATTTCTGATGATAATTTGCTAACCTCCATGACATTCATTATGTTTTTTCATTTCAAAAAAGGGGAGGGTGGAATTGAAATTAATGTGCAACTGGGCAAGTCAAATGGAGTCCAACTTTTATTCATAAGACTGCCACATGCTCATGTGTTAACCCGGTGTTCAGTACAAACTACACAAGCAGTTAAAAAAATAGAAAAATAAACATTGGGACCATCAAAAAGTACAACAAAAAAGGTTAAATACATTCCGGGCCTACCTACCTTCCCTTGCTCGTAAAGCTTCGATGGATGGGCTGGTTCGTCTGGGAATAAGTTAACCCTTACCCATCTATAGCTGGCCGTTGAGCCCACCTTTCGTTGGATTTACCTCATGTCCTATCTTTGTTTGGGTGACACCCTTTCTTTGTTGGACCATCAAAAAGTACAAGAGAATAAGTGAAATACATTGCAACTTTATATGATTGAAGGACCTAAAATTTATATATTATTAAACTCTTCTGCTTTTAATCAAAAAAAAAAAAAAAACCACCTCTTCTGCTCAAACAATCTTGATTCACCCAATTTGATCAATTTCACTTCTTTTTTTTTTTTTTTTTTTTTTTTTTTTTTTGGTAGCTCGTGGTTAGGGACCAGATTTGATTCTTCGCATCTGTTTTCGTTTAGGGGTATACGAATACAAATTCAAATAATCTAGAAAATTAAAAAACTAATAGTTAATGATTTTCTGGAAGATTTTACCGAAAATAGAGTATTCTTGAAAATTTGACTGATTTTAGAGAATGAAGAAAAGAAAATCATGACAATTGAGAAACAAAGATCGAAGCCAAGGGGAGGAAGGTCCAGTCAAGTATATAAATGAATAGTTGAAAATTTCAAATTTGATTCAAGCTCATATCCATTTAGAGGTATCCAAATGTGGTCACATCTAGACCTTATTTTATCAGTTTCTCCTACGTTGTCAATCTCAATCCTCACCATTCAATGATTTTTGGGAAATAAGAAGTTGAATTTGTGTTCGTATTGCCATCTAATTTCTCTTGGGTTATGAAGAGGAGGAACTGTAGTCAGAGACCAAAGCACATCTACTGCCAAGTTTGCTTTACTATATATATCACGAGGGAGGAGACGATTTGAATCCATCAAATTAGGTGTGAAAGGGAATGAATCGATTGGTTCGGTCTGGCTTTAGTTTGATCTGAATTATTAAAAAAGGTTCCAGTTTTTTCATGGGTCTCTAAAAACCAAGTCTAATATCAGTCCATTATTGAGTTATTATTGGTTGAATTTGGTTCCATTCGATCAATCTTATTATTTCGGTCGGTCTGGTTTTAGTTTTTCATGGGTCTCTAAAAACCAAGTCTAATATCAGACAATAACACTTGTGTTCGATTTGATCTGATTTTTTCAATTGATTTTGACACCCCAACAAGCATTTTTTTCAATTGATTTTGACAGCCCAACAAGCTGTGTAAGTCTATATTATATTATCAATGGTGACTAACTGCCTTACGTCCTTGACCTTCCTTTCAGAAAAAAGATAAAGATGATGAAATATTCAGGATGAATAGCAGTAGAAGAAAGAAGAAGAAGAAGAAGAAGAAGAAGAAAGACAGTGGAAATGATGGTCTTTCATTCTTCTTTCTTAAGTCATAGAAAAGTTGGCAAATCCTCCTCCACAATGGAAGGATGGAAACCTCTCCGGGACCACCACTACCACTATCACTCAAAAAGCCAAGATCAGTACTACTGTAACCATGTGGGTGGTGGCCACTGCTCTGTGGCCTGCTGAATATCGATCAAAGACTATCACTGTACTGCTACTGCTCCTATGCCTTTCTTCTTTCTTTTTTTTCCTCATTAATTAATGTTTGTTCCTTAACTAGCTCCTCCTGCCATTGAAAGTTGAAGACAGAATTATACTTTTATATTATAAAGTTCTCTCAGTAGTAAAAAAGCACACTTTTCACTTTGAAACAATCTTCTTCTTTTGATTATTCTTTTCATAGAAAACGGATTGTATTGATTGATTAATGAAAAAGAGAGAAAACCAAAACCGTTCTTTTAATTTCTTTCATAAAGTGGTTAAGGAATCCAAGGAAATTGTTGAGAATAATTTCATAATATTGAAAAACATTGCGGGACTTCAAATTAATGCATGCTTTAGTGTTGGTTTCTCTATCTAATAGCTTAAGTTTTTGGATGGAATACTTTAACGTGATATCAGAACATTATAAATATTCATGAAACATTTATGTATAATTATCCAAAATAATGATCAAATTTGGGACCTTAGATACCTTCACAGTTCACATACTAATTGGTCTTTCTATATAATAATTTTAAGTTTTTGAATTAGATATGTCAACGAAGATGATTATTTTCACTTTGGAACTAATGTGAGCTTCAATGGAGTCCCACTTAGTAAGTTCAGATACAGCAAAAAGTCGGATACGGATACGTACGGGTATTAAACGGAGTCAGACTTTGATACGGGGACTAATAATCCATTTTAAAAAAACGTGTACGACATTAATACGGTACGCGTTTAATACGTGTTTAATACAGTAGCCTAGAAAAATCGGGACAAAAAATACGGACATATATTTACTATGTAATAAACATCTATAGCATTCAACAAATAAAATATTAACGTATACATATAATTATAAATATAAAAAAACCTTTCAATCCATGAAATCCCACACAAAATTATCATCCCATCAAACATATAAAGTGAAAAACCATTATCCCATCAAACATATAAAGTAAAAAATCATCATCCCATCAAACATAAACACTAAATTATTATAGTTCTGAAAAGTTTTTATATATAAAATGTATAAAATTTTCACTGTAAGTATTTACTAACTATGGGTTCAACACTGCAGTGCCTTTATTTTTTTTACCAAAAAAAAAAAAAAAAAATACTGTAGAGCTTTTGAATCTCCTGTTCATAGTTAGTAAATATGCGTATAGTACATGTATTATATGCGTACCGTTTTTTTAAACGATTTTTCCATATTTTTTCGATATACGTAGAGAGTTTTGTAACTTTTTTTTTAAAATAATGAAACGTATTATATGCAGAAGATCAAAGCTCAAATTGACAGTGCTGCAGACGACTTATATGCTTGTAGGAGCCTTACATGCCAACGGCCATAGAAGGGAATTGGGGAATAAGTCGACGGGGATGGGATTTGGATAATAAATCGTGAATTTAGGACTTAGTTGCTAGAGTCACCAATGGCCGTGGAAGGGATGGAGGGTTCTGTTTTACTTTGGGAAACAGAACCCACGATAGTAGTCTTTAGGGTTCTTTTTTACGATTTATTTTTTAATTTATTATTTTTTAATAATTGTCATCGTATTATACGCATTTAATATGCCATACGCATATTAAATGGGTATAATACATTTCATTATTTTAAAAAAAAATGTTACGAGACTCTCTATGTATATTTGGAAAAATCTGAAAAAAAACTCGTTTAAAAAATAGTACGTATTTAAAACACGTATTATACGTATATTTACTAACTATGATCCTACTACTCTTAATCCCACATCAACTAAGTGGGGAAGGATGCATCTTTTGGAGTTCAATCACTCTACCTCATTGACTATGATATACTTCTGCTTTTAAATCAAATTAAATCCAAATCCATCCATCCAATAAAGCAGTTGCATATTTTTTTTTCTTTTGGTGAAATCTAATAATGCAACCCCTGCATCAATGAGTACATGCTCACTCCTATTCATCATCTAGGACTATCATAAAATTTAAAAATATATATTTCATCATTACTAACTTTTACAAATTATAATTAAACCAATGCCCAGATGAGTTGTTGCCTGCACGGGCCTGCTCATGCTACCCATTTGATTGCACTAGATTTGCACAGCTTATATAATCTGATCGAAGAAGAAAAAAAAAAAGCCTGCACTGGCCTGCTCCCCATTTGATTGTACCATATTTGCACAGCTTATATAATCTGAACAAAAAAAAATGATTAATATGAACGAAAGTTGACAGTGTATACGAGAGTTTTCTAGTCTCACCCAAAGAAAAAGACTATAGTAACAACTTTACAATTTTTTTATTTGCATGTTTGGTTTTTCTATATATTTTTTTTTTGATGGATTAGACTATTCTTTCCAAAACATATAATAGCTGACCGATAAATCATAAATATTGACTATTAAGGATAGTTCGAGACCTACCGAGGTGGGACTTATATGCAAATGAAAAGAAAAAAGAACAAATGAGGTCGGACTTTCGACCCCTAGATCATCCCAATGACGGAACAATAGAAAGTAAGAACTGGTCAAAGATAATGATGAGAGATAGAATCAGGCCCTATTTATAAGAATCTGATTTGGATCCCACGTGCCTTTCCAGTACAAGTTCGAAGTATCGGTGGTCAATTGTGCGCCTGACTTTAGTAGACAATGCTGGATATACTTTTAAGTGTCATTTTAGTAAAAAGACAGTTATACCCCTAATGGCTGGAGGCGAAGAAACGATCACGTATCGTGCTTCCATTGACCGATAGTATTTATACCCAACATTACTCCATCTTAATTTTCGTGTTGTAAATTATGCACCATAAACATCATCTTGGGCATGAGATGATCATGAAATAAGGAATTGTAAATAATTATAAAAAAATGATTTTATAAAAAAAATTATTTACTCAAATACTCCATGTAAGCATCCATGAACTCACCAAAATAAGCATCAAAACCCCATTAAATTGTTGTATCACATGCAGCAAATGAATGGTAGGGTT
The DNA here is from genome assembly GCA_028583415.1 of Protea cynaroides. Taxonomy (NCBI): domain Eukaryota; kingdom Viridiplantae; phylum Streptophyta; class Magnoliopsida; order Proteales; family Proteaceae; genus Protea; species Protea cynaroides. The sequence continues at coordinate 36,753,238 of CM053266.1, read as the reverse complement.
GCGTAGTAGTCCAGACTACTCTCCTTACAATCGTAATCGCCCCCTTATGGTGCAAATAGGATCCTATGCAAATCGATTTCCGAGATAAAACAACCTTAAAAATCCGAAAAGTGTTGCATTTATTTTCATGGTTTACTTAATTAGGTGTCTATTAGGAAGAGACAAATCCTTCAACACCTCTGATAAAGGTGTCTATTAGGAAGAGACACGCCCCTTTAACACCTCTTGTAAAAATTCCTATTAGGAAAAGACACCTCCTCAACCCACTTGTAAAATAATAAAATAATATTTAAAATCTAATAAAATTTAAAATAATAAAATTATAACATCATTTGTCACGGCCTTAGTGTAACTAAGCCAGCCATGCCGATACTTAGTCACTCACAAGTCTATTTATAGTACTAAGTTAACCTAACTAAAGAAAGAAGAAAGCACATAAGAGAACTTTAAAAAGAAAGAACTCTATTGTAAATGATTTCTTTTTATAAGCTGCTTGGTTGCTTGAATGTGGAGTACCTTGGCCAAATGATCAGACCAGTCTTATTTATAAGCATCAAAAGGTACAATAAATGGCTAAGATCTATACAAGTGTCTCCTATCCAACAGTTAAGAACATTATATAATATTGGGTTTTAGAACATTCCCACCTCCATAGATAAATCTGGAGAAAATTTATATAAATGTAGAGGTTTTTAGTAAATCCTAAATATGTACAATTAGAGAGGATTTTAGATTATTTATAACTCACCAACTTATGTACCAATCCATAGTTCATGTAAATGGAATGAATCGCGGATCATGACAATGTTATATTATTATTACAACCATTTGTCTCATATATGAGGATAAAATAGTATATCAGAGTCTAGGTTGATCCTCCTTCCAGAAACATCTTATTAAACATATTTGGTACAATAATTTGAGAATAATCGGAGAGAGAAACGTAACTTTCTCACACTTGTCTCCAATGCATTTCTCACACTTGTCTGTATTGCATTTTCTCTATCCACTTATCTTGATGTCGAAGCCGATAACAAGAAAGTCACGGCAAAAAGAAGTCGGTGTTCACATAAACCCAAAAAAGGGATGACAACAAATTTTTTTTTCTTTTATTTTATTTTTTATTTTAATCTGCCATGAACACACCTTCATCAATCATCATCCTATTATATTAATTTTCCTCAATGGATAACATAATAATAAATATAACTCCATAAATATTATTATTTAAAAATAAAAATAAAATATATAATTATTACATTTAAAAATAAAATTTTATCATAAAGATTAGACCAACCTAGTATAAAATGATAGATTAAGACTACTTCAACCACGATGAAGTGAATACAAATTCGGATCACCTTACGTGTACGGTACGGGTTCATGTACATGTACTTCCTACAAGAGAGTTCATCACCATCAATATAGTATGGGACCCATCTGAATCCTCAACCAATACAGGTGGTGAAGGAGTGGAGGAGGGAGGTGGGTGGCTGTGCTACGAATTCGTAGCTTTTGGGGAGTTTTTGAAGACCATAAGCAACAAATTTTTTGTCGGTCAGGGATGCTGACACGTGTATGGCGGATACTACCGCTCTCTCTTTCCTCGAGGACATAACCTCCTCTATAAATTGGAGTCAAGCAGCAGCTATCTTCTGCAAATCAGAGCACTCTCGAATTCCATTGTTTTCTGCAAGCGTTTTCTTATCCTTTGTAGCCCTTCTTCTTCCATTACCTACATAACAAAATGTCTTGCTGCGGAGGAAACTGTGGATGCGGGTCTGGCTGCAAGTGCGGCAGCGGCTGCGGAGGGTATGGAAATCCGATCTCTTCTCTTGTTTTCCCTTTTCCCCTTGTAAAAACCTTGTTTAGATTTTATGGGGGTTGAATTCATGTGGTTTTTGTTGCTCTGATCTGCAGATGCAAGATGTACCCGGACTTCTCTTTCTCCGGAGAGAGCACAACCACAGAGACCATGATTGTTGGGGTCGCTCCTGAGAAATCGTATGTACCGTTCTATATTTCTTATGCCCTAGTTTATATATTATCGGTAATTCTATTCTGTGACTAATGAAAAATGCAATGAATTTGGTTGGACAGACACTTTGAGGCGTCCGAGATGGGCGTTGGAGCCGAGAACGGTGGCTGCAAGTGCGGATCTAACTGCACCTGCGATCCTTGCACCTGCAAATGAGAGACAGAGTCCGAGAAGGATGACTGAGTAGCTGTTTATGAATAATATATACCAAGTACAATTAGTATGGTACCTTAAAAAGTGTGTTGGTGTCGGTCTAGTGTCAAGCTTTTCTATTTCTAGTAGTGTTTTGTTAGAAAAGCTTCGTGAAAAATAAAGTAGCCTTAGATCTTGTAACCCTCTTTGGGAGTTGCAGTGCTTTCATGGCTGCTTTTTTTAAGTATCTTTGAATCCCAGTAACTTATGATCGTGTGTAACTCTTCGGAGAAAGAGGTTTTAATGCATGAAAATGGATGAATTTTAACCCCTTTCTAGATTTTAATTTTCCATTTGCTTGCTTCTTCTCTTTGAGTGATTTTTTTTATGATCTGTTTCAACTTTTTAAACTTTGATGATGGGAGACATGTGAATGACTCAACGAACAACTGATTGAAAATCATTCAAATCAGGGGCGTCTTATTTCGAGTAAGCCGAGATTTCTGTGGTTGGTCAGTGTTGTCGCTGTCTGTCTGTCTTTGTTTTGAGGTCTTCGATGGCGGATGGTGATGGACGTTAATGCTGGTCCCAGAACCATGGGGAGGAGACGATGTAAATCCGACGTTAATGCTGATCCCGCCAGTCGTCTTCATCGTTACCTAACATGATTCACCGTTATTTAATACGAATCCCACGGTCCTTAAAGATTTAACAATTCTAGAGAGCAATTAAAATCTGATTTACATTTACATCCTTATCCATTTAAGAATAATGCACTGCCATTGTTAAAAAGGAAGAAAAACTCATTTGATCTTTCACCTAACCTCTTCAAGAGTCAAGACTAGGTTAATTTGTCACTGCATTTGAGATGGACTGTATCTATTTATCAATGAACTTTGGTCCCACTTTATTAGGAATTTTGGGGATTGGCTCCTCCTATATGAGTTTCCTCTACTAAGATAATATTAATTCTTTTCTTTTTTCGTGGTAGGAATGATTAATCGTATATTATATTGGAAATAAAATAAATAATTAAATATTTATTTAAAGAAAATTGAATTCATCTTCTTTTTGATATATAAAGTCTTTTCATTTGAAGAGGTGAAATGATCACCTTGCCCTTTTTAGTGTTAGGTATTCATGTTCATCTCCTGCACTAATGTAGGAATCACATAACAAGACAAAGAACCCAAGTTCTTAAATAAGTTCTATTTTAAGGTGCATATGAGAATGGGTTCCTATCACTTGTAGGAACCATTTTCCCTATTTAATAATCAGTTTATAGTTATATTATTTTATGAACCCTATGCCCCTATTTAATAATTAGCTTATAATTATATTATTTTTATTTTATGGACCCTATTTAATAATTTGCTGATAGTTATACTGTTTTATGGAGCTAGTTTTTGTGCATCGAATTCACGGTTGTACACAAAACATTTTGCTTTATACTTTTGATTGTTATGGTTTAGAAGAGCTCAAGTATGAAAACAGTGTTTCTCCATCATTTCTTTCCCATCAAGTCCAAAATCATTTGATCTTGCATCTTATAAAATAATATTTTAATCATGTTATTGGATGCTTTGGATGATCCAATCATATATCAGACTTTATTTTTGTATTTGTCATAATTTAAAATGCAAATGTACGATCATGATGCAAAACAAAAAGTCTAAAAATTCTGAAATATAATAATTAGATTATATCCTACCAATTATAATTGGGATTAATTGTTTGTTCTTATTCCAGGTTGTACCATTGTATTTGCGAAAGATTTAAAATACTAATTAAAGAGTCATAATCCAAATCAAAACAATTAAAAATATTAAAACATTATGGTTGAATCTCATCCTTCTAATTATATTACTTTTGAAACTATTAATGGCATGATCTTAAATCATATTGTGCCATGGTGGTTAACATGATTTTAAATACTATGTGAAAAAGGCATATATCTCCATTCCAAAACATTCAGATAGCTCCTCTTTATTTATTATTTATTTATTTATTTTTATATATTATTATTTATTTTTGGTAGAAATTCAAATAGCTCCTCATGCACGCTGGAAGTAACAAGCCACGACCATGCATATCAAATCAAATATTAATAAATGTAAAATGTGGTGGTAGATCATATCTTTCCAATTGAAATCTTTTTTTTTTATAAATATAAGATCTTGAGAGATTATTTCCTTAAACGTTTAGTACTTCAAGTCCAAATTTAACCTTTATTAAATAATTAGGACCATTTGGAGAATCAGACCAGGTGGTCTGACGTTGGGTCTAGTTTTAAAAACATTTCAAAAACATTAATGTTAGGATTAGGCAAGTACTAATCATAAATGTAAGATTTAGAAACTTCTGTCCATATATACTCTCTGCCCTTTTGGTTGATGTGATGAGTGGAAATTTAGTTTTAAGGGTATGATTGCTTATGAGTTACAACTGGAGCTGAAAGGTATCCATCTCCTTCTCACTTATTAGTTCTTAATATTACCTAATTTGTCACTCCTCTTTAATCTTCCATATTGTCACTATTCTCCATTTTTTGAAGTAAATTATTATTTTCACAAAAGTCTTATATTTTCAAACGTCACAATGCATCTTTCTCCATTCTGACCAATGGCTAGGGAGATGATTTGGATTAACCACTGGTCTAATTTGGACAATTAATTCAGTTAAATACTCTCTTCTTGTATTGACATGTTTTCGGTGTATGTCATGCATGTGTACTAATACTTTAAATATTATTATCTCGTCTCCGAATTTTAAATAGGAATAGATCAAGATAGGGAAAATCATACAATTAGATGGCTCAGATTTGTCTTCGATTTTTAGAAATGTTGCATTCCCTTGTTACATGGATAACAACCCCTTTATCAACCTTTTAATTGTTAATGTTTTGATCTATTATGTCACGTAGAGAGATGATGTGTCTATTCCAATTGAGGGATGGAGAGGACATGATTAAGATTAACCATCTGTCAAGTTTTTGAGTCTAATTCAATCAAACACCCATCTTTGTAGTGACACCTATCTTCTGTATTGTCTATGCATGTGTATTAGTACTCCAAACATTACTAGGCACTCTCCCAACTCTAAGTGGGAACACATGGTATACTTGTGCAAGACCATGTAAAACAACTTGGTTCAATAGTTCACAGCCTTGGAAAATCCACCACCCTAAGCTGTGGTATATCACTTCTCCATAAAACAAATGCTGATTACTAATACTGAGATTCCCCTCATTCTGCCATTATATATAATGGTAGTAATCCTTTCAACATGCAATTGAATTTATAAATACAGATAATAATTGAACAAAGTCATTATTTACCAAAGACTTGTGTCAAAATGAGAATCAAAATAGTAGATAGTGTTATCTTTTTCCTTCTTTTCTACAATCTGCAGATATTAGGAAGTTGTACTGACTCTTTTTCATTCAAGTAAGATAATTAAGGAACTCAGCTGCAGTAGCTACTGCAGCTCCCGTTATAGCATCCACCACGACCTTGTCTCTATTGTTGTTGCTGGCTGCAGATATCAGAGCTCCACTGACTGCACCCCCAAGCATTGCATTTTTCTGCAATAGAACTCAAAAGAAAATATAGAATGACACATGGTTTGTTGAATTCACTTGTACATATTACAAATGTTATTTCTTGGTTCCAGTTCAGTACTGTTCCAATAGAAGACCAGGCTCCAAAATCAGAAAATATACCTGAAAGTAATTTCTTTTATGAATTTAAATGATTTAGGCTAATTTTGAACTTTACAGAGACGTGAACACAATATTAGGGAATTTTACAACCATCTAACCCCATTTCTTGCTCTATCTCCAATATGTGGTTGCTGTCATCGGAAACTACCTTCTGTCAATTTTTCACTCATTATACAAGGATATTTAATTCATTTTAAAACTCAATCTGGTGCTGTAACTCCAAAGACAACAGATCTCTACACTTGCAAACAGAGCAATCTCAGCATTAGAGATATGCCTGCGTGCACACATCAATTGGATTCACCGGCAGAACTTTACTGGAGAATTACCTGTCCTATGCGTCGGTGTCCTCAAGAATGGCTCTTCTTTAGATCAAGATTTCTAATAGGCATATGGACAACATGCCAAGTTGGTGGTTCAGAATAGAAAGCACCAACATTTGGGAGAAACCTAGATCCAAACTCTTCCCAGTTCAAAATCCCATAGTAAGTTTACTGAACTTAGGCGTTACCCGTCACCATGATATCCAACATCTTGTTAACTAATGAAAAGAACTAGAATAGGGAGCTGAAGCAGGATCTTCCCAACTGTCATATCCCAAGAAGATGTACTTTCGTGCCAATCCACCTGTAACTAAAACAGGCATCTTCACGCTGTACAACAGTTCCATCTGCCAATCCACAGGAAATGGCAGTATGGCTACCAACTCAGCAAGTCCCAGTGCAGAAATTGATACGGAAAACCCTGAAGCCACCAAGAACCATCTTATGTCTTCATATATATGAAACCATAACTATAGATACTATTAGCCATTCAATTTTTGCTGAGAATGCAGCATCCTTATCAAAAGCCATGTAATTGTATGACATGTCCTCATGCCTTCATCTGGAAATGTTTGGCTCCCTCAAAGCTGGGATATTGGGCATACTGTTACAAGATCGCTAACCCTCACAAATTTTGGGATTTTTTCTTTCTGTCACATATATTTTAGCCAGAAGAAGCTAGAATCACTGACAAAATATTAGTGTTTTTTTTAAATCGAGGGAATGCGCCCATACCATTACTATCTGCTACAATCATTCACCATCATGCTGCAACACCCAACCAAAACAAGAACGCAGCCAACAGCAGAATTCAGTTGAAAGACAAATGGCTGAGCTACCAACTCTTGACCCCACAAATGAGACTGGCATGGTTCTTTGTCCAAGTTGTCTCTGTTTCAACAAGATCTGAGACGGAACCTTGGGTTGAAATTGTTGAAACAGGTTTCGACATATTTCGACAGGTTTTTGCAGGTTTCAACACAGGTTTAACCTAGGTTTCGATCTAGGTTTCGACATAAGTTTCGACTGAAACTTTGGGATATCTCGTATTCGAGGCTGGCCGAAAATGGCCTCGAAACTGAGATTAAGAACCTTGGAGACTGGATGGCATCTAATATTAATGGAAGTACTAGCCGTTTAAGTGAGGGAATGAATATTGTTCAATATACAGAGAAGACAAGAAAAAGAAAGGACCGATTTCAGGCCCAAGGTCAGAATGCGGAAGGGCTAACACACCCCCATGCTTGATTCTCGAGATTCATGGTCCGTCTCACAAAGATCTTCGATCTGAACCTTCGCATCTACTCTGTCTTAGATGATGGACCACACCTTTGCTATGTCAAATGACCTCTATGGGAAACTGTAATAGGTGTTGCACCCAGCATTGACTATAGCCAATAAACAGAATTTCGGCATCACACAGGAGTACTAGAGTACGATTGCCACATGAACATGGACCATCTGAAGGAGGAGACAAATGCAGTGCTGCCGCTGATATGCATTAAACATCAGGACTGCAGCTATTCACCCTAGAGACTTTTTCTCTTTTTGGGATTTGCATTAACCTATTTTATCTATGTTAAATAAATTCAACTCTTATAAAAAAAATTAGCCTAATTTATGTATGTTAATTTTTTTTTATTTTTTATTTTTATAAATAGCCTAATTTATCTATGCTAAATTATCACGCTCTCCTTGGAAATTTAGCCATACATCCAACAGCGGTATTGGCTATTAACAATAGGTTAGATGGGTCAATGGGAAGGCATGATTCCTTTAAAAGAGACCACCTCTATAACAAATTACTAAAAAATTTTAATAAAATTAAAGTAAGAAACTCTTTTCTAGCTTTCAAGAAAAGGTCAAACAATGCAAGAGTGCTTCTGAGTCCTGACCAAAGAAATCTGTGTATTGAGCAATGTTGAAAAGAATAAGTATTAATATCAGCGGTGGCAGCAATCACTGCTAGGATACACAGGCTGAAATATTTTTATTGGGATTAAAGAAAAAGGGTTAGCCACACACACACACACACACACAAAAACAGGCAGAAACATCAGTAATCCAGCGAAGAAATTACCCAGTCTCTTCTGCCACGGATCCTCTCCATCCCATACTCCATTCCTACGTAGACACCAGCTATAGTCCCTGCAAATGTGATAAAAGAGATTGTGTATTGAGCTATCTCCCTTTGTAGAACTAAAGAAATCAATGCAGACATTTTGCAACCACATTATCACACGCTGCAGACAAATCATCAGGGTTAAACATCTGTATATTTACTCAGGCTTACCCCAATGAGCACCCTCCTTGCACATCTTCTTTAGCTGCAATTACAGAGACATTCATCAGTAGAAGTAGAAAACGTATTATTCGCATTTGTGTTTTCTGATTCAGTCTGAAGAAAAAACAACACAAACAAGAAGTACAATATAATAGGAGTCTTCTTTCATCAGAAAGATGGTCAACTAAGACCTCCATAATATAGTGATTCCAGACCTTCTAATCATGCCTAGTCTTCTGATTTTAATGTAAACCAGGTCCCACAAATTCCCAGATAATTTACCATAGAGGAGACCATTTTCATGATCGTCAACAGTACCACATATGGCTTATAAAAGAGGCATGACATGCATGGTAGTGCATTTTCAAATCCCCCCCCCCCCCCCCCAAAAAAGTCCCATCTAGAAGATCTTTGTCAGAAGCCAAATGATTAAATAAGTACAGGCATCTCCTTGTATACCATGCAAGGTTTTAGGAATTGAGATCGGATAGCCGATTCGGCCAATTCATATCTGAATCAACCAAGCCCGATTTCCTATTCCGGTTGGATTGGAATGAGTTTTTGCAGAGACCAATCCTAATCCTCAAACTGAATACTAAAACATTGATCCCATGACTTAAAAAAGAATGTGCTATTTCAGATTGTTAAAAATGGTCCAAGTGTCCAACTTTGCAATTCAACGGAGAACTAACATTTAGAGATGAATCAAATTACCGATATTTATTAATGTATAACTTCAGACAATTTTCAATCTTAAATGTTCACGCATAAAATATGAAGGGGTTTCCTTCAAGATATTCACTCACAAAGGTATGCTTGAAAGCCTAAAGGCAGTTTCTGATCATAAATTCCAATTGTTTGCGTTATTATCATTCTTTTTCGTCAACTATATCCTACAAATACATACAATGATTTGAAACCTGGACTGTTTCCGTTGCCAGCATAGTCATACTCTAAAACCTAATTTTTGTTTGACACTTCCCTTCTTTTTTTTATTGGGGAAAAACAAAAGGCACAATGAGAAATCCAATGACTGATATCAGTTCCGTTAATCCCAATCTAACCATGTTAAAGCTCAGTTTCATTAAGTGAATTCAGGGCTACTATTTTGAAAGTCCAGAACAACCAAGAAATCTGGCATGAAGCATCGCTTGGAGACATGCTATGGACTGTGCAAGCCATAGGGTTGAGAATCAATGAAAGACATAGTGGTACCAACATAGGAGGCAGGGAAGATAATGACCACCTCATGACTACCGTGCACATTAATACATGGGGGCTGAAACTTCATCGTCAGATGGATTCTTTCAAGTGAAACTTAAGTTCAAGGAATCCTAAACAATTCCATTTTTTTTTTTTTTTCGTGTTTTAGTAAATTCACATTGTACTTCGGGAGACCATTTCAGTTGCAGAATTTTAACAAGAAGTAATAAATTACTGGATTGCTGATAAAGAAAAGAATATGGAGAACTTTAACTAGAAAGTGCATTGCTTTTTAGTGGACAAAATGCTTGCTTAATTTTTAGCCTAACATATCAGATCCAGGTCCAAATCTGATCAGATTGACAATAAATCAAAATCAAGACTGTATGTGGGTTTTGAATTTAAAACCCCTAACTGTTAACTCAACCCTCAAACCAACCAAGACACGAAAACAAAAAATAATTTCTTGATTGTTATGCATATATATAACTATCACATGATCTATTTAGAAAGAACTTTAAACTATAATAATAATAATTGAAAGAGCTTCGGGACTTCTTACCGAGTGCTCCAATTTGTTTCCTGAAACACTCCCTGCACCAGATGTTATGATAAGGTTAGAGATAATGTCCTACCAAATTGAAAAAATAGAGACAAAACTAACCAATGAACAGTATAACATGCATGCTGATGCATCAAATTTGCAACTCCAATACAATGAATGAACATGTAAGATGTTACTAAGAACAAACAAAATTACTCCATAGGTAGGTGCTATAGACAAAATGAAAACTACAGAAATGCTGCAAAGTGCAAGTTAAGATCCAACATCATAGATTCACCAATTGTTGCGAGGTATCAGAGCTCCACTCACTGGTTCGAACTTTTCAAATAGAAACTTAAAATAGTATCAGAGTTCCAGGTTCCCTCATTAAGGTCACCCAAAAGAGGGGCCACGGTCACCGAAAAGTGGGATCACATTTGCCACGTGTACTGTCACCCAAAAGAAGGCAGTACATGAGGGGGAGTGCTGGGAATAGTCCCACATTGCTTAAGTCTGGAACCTTGGAAGCCTTGTATATGTGAGAGACCCTCCCCCCTTACTACTACAAACTTTTAAGATGGAAACTAAACATGGATGAACCAAATAGTATATGATCCCTCCATGCAAGCACCCAAATAGCATATGATTCCCCCATGCAAGCATGCTAATGAATCTTGCAGTAGTAATATGCAATGTTCTAAATCCAGGTATTGGACATAATATTGGCCATATCCAAAACCGAACCTATCCGTACAGATTCAATGAGAAATCTATACGTGTGTTTCTGATCTCATTAAAATAGTATTAAAATAGTTTAGAATTAGGGATCAGCCAGGTCCAACACCGAACCAAATCGACCGATCGAATACCAATACCTTAAACCATGGTAATTCATGCAGCGGTGGAGGTTCATTTAGTAAATCTGAAAATTGGAGTAAAGAAAAAAAGACTATCTGTGTATTATGGTCCACGGATGTATGTATGCATGTACCTGTACAGATATTATACGAAAGGCATATGTATACGTGCATGCATGGATGTATTTATACATGTGTATGTCCAACGCCAACCCGGCCTCGGTGTGGGGATTGTGTTGGCTTCAAATTACCTTAATACCCCAAAAAAATCTACTATCAAAAAAATAGAGAGAGAGAGAGAGGAATCAGATGATGAAGGCAAATAGAAAAGCATTTCCAAGGGAAAAGATAAGGCAATCATAGAAATGGGTGGAAGACCTTGACGAAGGCAGTGAAAAGTTTCCTCAGCCGCTACTCTCGTCGCTGCAACCTACAAGAACAGATCACGACGAGATTTTAGAAAAAAAAAAAAAAAAAAAACCCATGAAACGATATAGAGACAAATAGAAAAATCTCCAAAAAATAATCGAAATTGGTAAAAGTGGAACACTGAATGGGGACGGGAAAACAGAGGAAAAAGAAGATGGGAAAAAAACTTTACAGTTCCAATCTTCAAGAAGCCATCGACGGTGCGGTTAAGTAAGGGATTTCCCATATCGATTACAAAATCGACCTTTGGGGATGAGAGTGAACCTGAAAACCTGCTGCTCGGCATCCTCGTCTTCTGCCACTAACAATCTGATCTAGGGAACTAAAACTGAAAGCCCTGACAATCTGCAATTCATACAATTTTTTACGAGGCACCAATCACCAATTCTTCACTTCGACTAGTCTGCTCTTTCGAGTGTGATGCTCTCGATTCCTCAGTTTGTGTCTGTATCTGTTATTGTGACCCCACATTCCCATTTTCCTCGGTTGTTTAGTATTAGATTTTACCTAAAAGCCCGGACGAAACTCTTGATGAGTCATAGCCTCGTCTTGAGTTCTTCGCTGATGTCGCATCAAATGGTCTGCCGACTTGCTCGGGGCATTCGGCACCGTCCGTTCTTGCTCCCCAATCTCTGCACAAGAATCTAAGAAGATATCAGAAGATCAGGTTACAGTCTCCGCAGATTGAGATCTCAGCTCTCAACTCTCAACTCTCAACTCTCTTGAGTAGTACTCCACTGTAACCCCACGCAACGTGGAAAAAGTCGCATAAAAATGAATGGAGATCTCCGCTCTTATGAATTATGATACCTTTAAAACAAACCTATGATCCACATCCTCTCCTCCCAAAGGTTGGGGAGGAGGGGCAGCAACCCTGTTGGATGACTGACACCTAACGGGGTATTGCCCCTCCTCCCAGGGAGTAGAGGATTTGGATACTAAAAAATATATACGAGGATAGATTCCTTTAAGTGTCGATCTCTCTTTGTCGGCTCAAGATGTCAACTAGGATGGAAGGCTCGAATTCATTCGAATCTCATGTATCAACCATCCAAAGGCGGTGCAGTCCTTCCTCTCGAATCTCTGGAAGAAGAAGATTTGGATACTAAAAAGTATATACAAAGATAGATTCCTCTAACCATGCCATTGCCATGATTGTTACAATTTCTCTCCAAAAGAAATATCATTTTCAGAAAATTTTTACAGCAAAACAAACATGATCCGTCAAAAATGCCACAACATCTTTTTCAATGTGACAGAAAAAAAAAAATGCCCATCAATAATATTTCTAGGACTCCAAGGCTTTAGAACCTTTTTTATAGCTTCAAATTAGACCTTAAATTGCTTTAAATCTCAATATAAGAGACTAGGTAGTTCCTTACCCAAAAAAAAAAAGAGACTAGATAGCTGATAGGTCAGCAATGCACTATTGTAACTATGATCTTTTAACGGTCTTTTCAAAATCAACCCAGATATCTATGCTATAAGGAAAAAGTTCATCATAACCTCAAACGAAAAAAGAAAATCAAGTATAGAGTGGCTAAATAAGGAAAATCTTGAATTTAGGTCGTCCGATAATATCTAACCATATATTTCTAAAAGAGGAAAGCCTCTAGTTACAACAATTCTCGGATGTGCACGTGGCGCCATGTTTTACCATGGATCTACATGTGAAATGCTACATCGTTGTACAGATTCTTCATGAGCTGTGTAAAATGTATGTGGTTTCTTGTACATGTTCATCAATTAATTATGTCCTTTCAAGATGCGAACAGAGCCCACTTTCTCGTCGCGTTCTGTCCTACGGTAGCACAGTGCTTTATGCAGGGCCGCAGGCACTTATTCGCTTGTTTGATTCTGGTCATTTTTCATAAAAATATAGTTTTAACATGGTTTTTGATAGCAAATGTGTTCAATCGTTTCCTTACGCATGAGAGAGAGTGCTCCTACCCAAAAACATTATTGCCAAGAAACATTGGTGGAAAAATTCGATACTTACTCAAGGGTTCAGACAAATAATGGAGGCAAAGAGGATCCACCACATGCCCAAAAGGAAATCGGTATGATCAAAGTTGCCCTAGGTTTTGCTGCTGTGACTGGAGTAGATCTTTTGGGTTGGCGTTCATCCAATGTATTTGGGGCAGAATATGACCCTAACGTTGAGAAGAAAGACAGAAAGCCCCTACAAGTGATGGCTGCATACTAGTGGTCGATTTTGAAGGTGACCTAAAGGCTATTTTCGTGATTTGCATAGTAAAAAGTAGGGATATGATCCGATCACTAATAGTATGGTTAGTGGGATAAAAGTTATAGTCATCAGTTTGGTGACCTAAAGGCTTTTTTTTTTCTTTGGGTTTGTGTGTGTGTCTCGCCGTGCCCCGCGTGGGGGGGGAACAAAGTATGAGTTCCTTGAGGTATTTGTATTTGGGACCGATGGGCGCTGCATATGATCAACATTGAAGATGAACGGAGGAGACTATTGGAACAGGAGAAGGTACGGTTTTTGTGGGAGAAGGAAAGGGGTTTTGTGGAGAAGGGAGATGAGTTGGAGGAAGATATGATAGTAAAAGTAAAATCATAACTTCACACACCAAGGGAATAGCTTTAACATTTAAAAACTACAACAATACGTACATCATAATTTAACAGAGGAGAACTAATACAATGGAGTTAAGTGTAACAACTTACAAACTAACAGAGATACCCGCACATTGATTCCAAACGAGGGATGTGTCATGTCATATAGGCAAAAAACAAAGGAGGTCAACAAGAATTTCCCCAAAGATATTAGGTGTAAGAATCATACCAAGCACTATGATTCCATGAAATAGTTCCATAGAATTCAAATAGTAATCACAAAAAAGAGAAGAACCTTAATGGAAAAGCATGAGGAGTTAAAATAAAATAAAATAAAATAAAATAAAAAGAGTGGGAGGGGGAGGGGGGTGCCTCTGTTGGGCCACATATTGTTAAGATAGGTTCTCATCCATGTCATTCTCTGTTTATCCAATGGTTATAAACTTATAATGCATGACTTAGTTGTTGATGTGGCAAAACAAGCTGCTTTAGTTGCAAGGGATTTCAATGGGGACTTCTATGGTCCTCCATTGTTGGGTGGTATCCAGTTGTGATTCAAGGGTTAGAATTCATCCGATATATTGTGTACATACCAACATATTGATATTTCCTCTAGTAAACTCCAACCATTGGATCACAATTGAACGGACTAGATAACATAAGGTGATTTTTCTCCTTCCAATAGTGATGGTGCTTCCATTGGCTATATTTTCCCACTAATATAATACTGTACTTATCCAGGAGTTCAAATCCTCTCATCCCAGAACCTCAGTCGATTCCTTCGCACGATTTTTAGGGTTTAAGGGTGAGACGCCGGCTCTACGTATTCATACCCCTAGTGGGAGAGCAATTGCAACTTCATCGGAAAACCCAAGTCGCTCGATCGAATAAGATGGACAAGAGTATGCTCGGTGATCTGGATTCTCTACCAGAAGAAGATAAGCTGAGAATGTCGGCCATGATTGACCAGCTTCAGATCCGTGACAGGTACTCTTTCTCACTATTTTAGCTGGTTTGGATTTCACCATTGAGTTTTGGCTGCTGTGATGTGATGTAAATTCTCAAGATTGGCATCGATCAAATTCTCCCATGTCCAGTAACTAAATTCTTGGTCGAAAATAAGGTCCGGTCTGTAAATAAAGATTGGATCTTCCATTCTATTTATCCAACCGGACTGGACTGTCATGTGAATGCTGAAGTCTATTATCATCTTCAATATCAGCCACCTTTTGGTATAATCTGCTTGTCTACTGAAGAGAAGAAAAACAGAAAATATGGCGTGATATGCCTCTCGAAGATTAGGGATGTGGGCTTTACCCCCAGACCATACCTTCTTCTCTAATTTTTCTTTACTCTAATTGGATTTGTCGAGGCGGATTCCTAAAACTCAGTGATAGAATTATTTGGATCACAATAACGAAAGCAGATTATCGGAATTGGGAGGCCAAATACAGGGGGAGGATGGGGTTATCTGCTGCTGATGATCCAGTGCACTGGCTGATTGAGTGAGAAGAAACTGGATTTTGATTTTTCGGTATTCTGTTCTGTTGTCAAAAGATAGTTTGAACTCTAAACGTTTCATTGGAGACCCATTGAGGCAGGTTTCTTGATGATCACCACACACCCCAACAACCACCCCCCCTGGCGGCCGGCTGCCGGCCCACTTTTTTCCTCCTCGAAGGCAACAGATGAACTGTTTTGTTCCATCTCGACCTCTAACCGACCATGTATAATGTATAGTCAACGTAGATGCCAAAATTTGCAAAATTATCAATATTTCGACAACTTGTCAACAAGCTAAGTTAGCTATAACATTCAGACTCCTTTGAAGTTGATTAATGATCCAGATTATTCGTAATTTCAACACCTACTGAACATCATATCTATACATGGATGGGAAATCATTGAATTTGTATTAAATGATTATGTTTATGCAACAGAATGAAAGTTTGTTCAGATGTCATTTTTCTGATCATATCCGAGTGTCATTTTGTCACTGTTTTGCGTTTCAAAAGTCTCTCTTGACACTTTTTTTTATTGCACATTTGGAAGCAGTTACAATTTCAGTCGGCTGATGGATTGTTAAGCAACGTATATAAGTTATTTCTTGATTGAAACTTTCTGAGACTGGAGTAGGTCTTGTAACCTTGTTTCTATATTTTGGTTCCTTATTGTCCATGTCAGGTTTAAAATGCAAGCTGAATGAATGAATTTCCTTGCAAGTTTGATGGGATTAAAATATTTACTGGAGTAGATTAAAAATATTTATACTAATTAAAATTCTGACATTTTTATTTTTGCCTTTTCATTTTTATAACTAACTTGCAGTCTAAGGATGTATAATTCATTGGTGGAGAGATGTTTCACCGACTGTGTTGACAGTTTTCGGCGTAAGTCCTTAGATAAACAAGAAGAGACGTGTGTCCGCCGGTGTGCTGAGAAGTTCCTGAAGCATTCCATGCGAGTAGGCATGAGATTTGCAGAGCTCAATCAAGGAGCAGCAACACCAGATTAAAGTCCCTCCCAAGTCTTCAGGATTCACATACTTGAGCAGGAACACTTTTTGACCTGAGTTTTTATTTTATTTTTTATGAAGAAAATGTTATTTCTGTTTCCAGTTTCACTTACCTCAGAAAAAGTTGCAGAGGGGTATGAGATTTTCATCAGCTTATTGGAAACCTTGAGCGTTAAGAGCTCTCGCAAGTTATTTCTAATGATTGAAGTTATAATAACTTGGGACTGCATGGTTGTAAATTCGGCCGAACTGAAGTATACGATTTAGTCACCCGAATATTGAATTCTTTTTAGTGATTCCAAAAAATTCTCACTTTTTTCGAATATATTTCTAGGATAAAGACCAGGGAAAACTACAGAAATCTACAGACACGAGAAGGAGAGGGGGCATTATTAGAAACACGCCTGGAGTGGGTGAATTAGACTCACTCTTTCATTGTCCCCAACAGTTGCTGCAACGATGAAATCAAGTAGTATTTTATTAGCTTTCACCTACATTTCGTTGCTCCTCGATCTTTTGCTAGAATCTCGAAGACAGCTTATGGTAGTGATGGTACCTTTGATGCCAATGTAGAGGTATAGATGTGTGAACATGGTTTGACGTTTGCAAGAAGCAGCAGCGGCACTGCAACTTTGCCCCATGTACTGCCCAGAGATGCGGAGCATTAGCCATCCAGTGCTATTCTGATTGTCGTGCTGGTTCGGGCAACTAGAAATGATTGCTCTTTAATTTCGTTCCTTGATTGTTTGATGTAAATTTTTTTAATGAAAAACAGGGTAAATTACGAAGATTAAAAAAAAATATCCATCCCGGCTTTTGGGACAGTTTAAATATCTACTTCTGCTATAGTCCAATCTGTAGCTGATTTTCGACCTCCACTCCATTTGGTTGCAAGGGAATTTCAAACCACCACCACCCTCCCCTTCCCCCCCCCAAAACCCACCCCACCAAACAACCTCAAGAAAAAAATTTAAAATAAAAAAATAAAAAATAAAAAATCTGTAATCAACAAGCGTGACTCACTATTCCAAATCATTCTAAATTTGGCTATTAAATTTTACAATTGCAAAATACAATAAAATTTACATATGAAAAATATAACAAGAAATTTAAGTAAATCAAACGATTATACAAGTAATGATTACAAAAGTTAAAATTCCTTTTTAAAACCAATTTTCCTTCCCCTTTCTTGCTTTTCCTTCTACTTGCTGCACCCCTTCCCTTCCCTTCCCTTCCCTTCCCTTTTACGTGCCACAATAAGCCTTGGAGTAGGCTAATGGAAACTAACTTTCACGGTTCCCAAAATTCCAAAAATAAAAGAAAAAAAAGAGAGTAAAATGTACCCATCTAACTGTATTAGCTTGCTCTTGCTTGATTCATAGGGTTGTGGAGCAGTGAATGCCCAATTTCTTAGAACGGTTGACCAAAGCATAGAAACCCTAATGGCACAAGTTGAACATAAAAAATAAAAATAAAAACAAGGCAAAGAAAGCCAAAGTTTAAATAAATTTAAACCCCCGTTGGAAGGGAGGTGAAATACATCTATCAAAAATTGATTTTCTGTTTCCCTAATTATATAAAAAAGGAAGCTTCAGATTCAGAGACAACTCGAAGCTACACTTATTTTCTTTAAACAAGATAAGCAAAACAAATGGCATTGGTGGCATAGTTAATATTCCTCTTTTATATCAGGGTGTATGAGACCTCTAAAATCGTGTATGTTACTCTTGTATGTTCTGTAATGCTATGCTACGGCCACCTTTCACTTTCTCTTCACAATAATCGGCTAAGGGATTTGATGAGCAATTTCAAGTTGCGCCTTGTAGCCTCATCACCCGTGAAGCCCGAAATGTCAGAGCTAATACCCTGGAGATGGAAAGATATAGGGAACAGAAAATAAGAAACATTAAAGCTCCATCTGGTTGAATGTAAAATGTTCTAAAGTAACCTAAAGTTAATATAAAAGCAAATGGAATCTCTACTAATCATTATCAACAATAGTTTTGTAACTCAACAACCCACTTACTATAGTAATTAATTTTTCTTGACTTTCCAACCAAATTACTTAAGATTTAGTAGAAAAGTATGACAACGCAGAAATTTTACTTCTTTTTCAACCAGTCCCAAATGTAGTAACTTTTTTTTTTCTTTTCTTTTTGTATAAATATTTTACATTTATTTTCATCATTCTACATACAAGCAGACACATTTGGCGTATTTATTTCCATAAATCCATGTAAATGTAAAATGATAAGGGAAAACCAGTACAAAAATGTAGGATTTTGCTTGAAAATTTTCCTTTTACGTGACTTTTACCTAAAAACAAACAAAGCTTTAGAGAAACCGATAAAAAAGCTAGGCCGCAAACCATTCTCACCTCAATGTTCTTCAAAGTAAATATGAGGGTGTAAATAGACTGTCGAATCAGCTCTGTGTTCTCAGTAGTCATGATGGATGAGTTCACCCTTCTGCAAGCAATGGGATAAAGTACCAAATCAATGGAGAACAGAGAGAGAGAGAGAGAGAGCATACAATACTAATGCAGTCACGACATGTGAATGGAGACGAGGCAAATAAAAGATTGGATATGCGCAGGCAGTATGGTGAGCAGTCTTAAATGGGTATACAAATTGAAATTTCCAGAAATAATGTGACTGTACATTCACACAACTAACACACAAATGCATGTAATTAGTAGGGCAGATTTTCTAGGCAATTCATCAAACTCATCCTATGAGATATAGAAAAAGCAGTCCAAAAGCTCCACCTAGCTGAAATCACAATAACAAAATAAAATAAAAAACCTACTGTCTAGATTAAAACCATGGTTCAAAATTTTAGTCTGTCAAACATCCTAGGGGACATAGAAGACAGTTGAAAATGCCCCACTTGTTGACATCACCTCTACTCGTGGTAAAGTTGCAATGAGCCAAAATAAAAAAAAAAACTTATTTACTGGCAATTGTGGATTAAAACCATGGTTTGAAATTTTGCCAAAATTATCGAAATATTTCAGTCTTGCAAGCAACCAAAACAAAATGACTAGTGAAATTTTGCAAAATACCAAAATATTTCGACAGCCTAAATCTGAGATTTTGAACCTTGATTAAAACCACTGTTAGTAGATCCACAGTCCCCATGCTGTTGAATGCTCCACAATGCACGCATCATCCATCCATGACGCAAAAATAAAGAGCTCTGTGAGGCCTTAGAAAGCAATCTAGGTGGATCAACTAGATGATCTTTTCCCCAGTAATTTATTGATGCTACATGGGCTTCGTCTGGTTGAACAAGTACAAGGGAAGGGAAGTAAAATTTGTTTTAAAAAGAAAAATGATACTTTTGTAATCCATGCCTAGCATCATTGTATAATCTACCTTTATTTCTTGTCTTATTTAGTAATTTTTATTTTACTTTTCAAATCCAAAGAATTTGGATGTAAAATAAAGTAAAATTTAATAACCAAATTTGGAATGATTTGGAGTTTGTGACAGTCATATTAGATAATGATTACAAAAGTTTCCTTTTTAGGTTTGATTTAATTTCACTTGCCTTCCTTTATTTCCCTTGCAACCAGATGGACACATAGGCCCTGATTGATTGCAAGGAGAATTAAAGGGAATGGAGGTGAAATTTTTAAACATAAAAAGGAAACTTTCTAACCATTACAGCACATGCTATTTTTTTAAATCAAAAACAGCACATGCTATCACATGACTATGTAACTAACTCAAAATCATTCCCTATTTAGTTATTAACTTACACTTCACTTTGCATCCAAATCCCTTGCATTTGAAAAGTAAAATAAATTTTACATCTAATAAGTATCATTACTAAATATGGTAAGAAATTTAGGTAGTTTATACAATCATGTTGTGTTATAGCTATAAAAGTTCCATTTAATATTTGAAATTTTTACTTCCCTTCTCTTTAATTTCCCTTGCAACCAAACTGAGCCATAGTGTAGACAAAAACCTGACCTGAAAAAGTTTCCTACAACAACACAGAAATACTATTTTGGCACTTCGGGCCATGGCCGTGGGGGGGGTGGGGGTGGGGGCTGGGTGTGGGTAATCTAAATCACTAAATGCCACTACTATTGGGAGACTTAGATTTGACACCACTATGGATGGACATCGGTGAGCTCATGGAGAAGATGATCCCAAAACCACCTGACTGATCAAATTTCGTCCTGAAACAAACACAGGAAGTGGCTAAAAAGTGAAATCAGATTTAATAAAAATTATAAGAATGCCATTTCGCTGTGAAGGAACCACTGGCATTTCTGTAATATGTAACTTTAAACCCACTTTTGAGATATTCCGCAACGTGTTTGGGGAAGAAACTCGACCAATGAAGTAGCTGCAGCATCCTCTATCACATGGACTCACTCATGTCCGCTACATCGCAAGCAGTGACAACCCAAATGTCACCAGCATTGGTTACACCCTAGCAGGATAAGCAAGTAGTTTGGGAGATGACACACATAATATATAGAACATCGCTTACCCAGTCATACAAGCCTTTATGGACCAGTTCCATACAAATGTTTAATTTTCTTTCTTGTTTTCCCCCTTTCTTGATTTTATACATGCACACCTAAAGTACCAGGCTACCAGCTATTGCAGACAGAATATACACAAGACCAAACAAGAGTGGATTATGAGATTCAACAAGACAACATACACTTCTTGAATGTCACATCACAAGAAAGTTCAGATCCCACTCTCTCTCTCTCTCTCTCTCTCTCTCTCTCTCTCTCTTTTGTTCCTCGTGAAAACAGGAATGTAAAGTACGAAATTTACCTCAAATCTTCAGCTGCTTCTGTCAAGCTTCTGGTTAAACTCTCCACTTCATTCAAAAGACCACTATTACAAACCTCAGCAAGCAAAGGATGAACATCTTCAGCCATAGCTTCTATCTGAGATATCACTACATCAAAAACAGAGTTCATGCATAAGCCCGCATTAAATGTTGAGTAGGAATGGGGACATTGACAATGTCTGTAACTCACTGAATGATTTATATTTTTCTTCATTGCTCATGTTTCAGAAATATGCAAGTCAATGTATGCAGTGGCAAGAAATCTAAGGACTAAAGAACTGCCTAAGTATCACGGGAAACACTCAACTACCTCATTTGAGTTAGATCAAATCATCTTCTTCTTTTTTCTTTTTCTTTTTTTTCTTTTTTTGTGATAAAAAACGAATTTATTCATAAAAAAAAAAAATAATAATAATAGTGAGCCTTAATTGTAAGGAAGACAAGGAATCACTTTGATGTTTCTGAACATTAAACTGCCAATCAAAGTCAAATAGACTTCCAGCCATATCCTAAACTCTGACAAACTTTTCATTCTGAGGATCTAAAGACATGCTAAATGGAATTTTAAGAATAAGCAACTCCTAGTACTATTTTTTATTTCTAAGAATGTAAACAAACATCAGACACACTTGAATAACGTAAAAGATTATTTAAAAGGGACGCAAAATCACCTTTCTTGAGCTATTTTTTTGGGGTTGCAAGTCAGGACATTGCTCAAATATCAGCAATTTTTTGGGGTTGGGTTGGGTTTTTTTTTTTTTTTTTTTTTTTGGGGGGGTGGGATAAGTAAATATCAGCATGATTTAGTTTCTGGCAAGAGAAAAGGGACATTGGAAATTGTACCCAACTTAGACAGAGCTAATATGCACAAACTAATGCAGAAAGATCATCTTTTTTCTTTTTGGGTAGGCAACCGCAAATAAATTTCACTAAAACTATGAAGAAAAACTATACACCAAAAAGCGTGAAGTAGCAAAAGAGTTAAACAATGCAGGAGCATGTATAACATATATACATCAATAGTAGTGCTGATAGAGATAAAAGCAATTGATGCAGACCAGGGGTCGGAAAACCCATATTGGTCCACTAATGGGCACACCCAAACAATAGAACAACTCAAAGTATAGGGTAATCAGGTAGTGACAATTCTGTAAATAATCAGATTGTATGATACCCTTAGAGTGAAGCAAAGAGACCCTTAGGATTAAACCGGAGTCAGAATTAAAGTTGTGAGGGCAAATTTGAAAGGAAGACTAAAACAAGGAGATAACATAATTGATTATAAAGAGTGGGGCATAATAGGACAGAAGAGAAGTAATAAGTAGGTCATGTGTGAAAGAGAGGTTGTCTTCAACCTCAATCGTGAACAGAGAACCAGCGGTAAACCAGCATGCAAGAAAGTGAGAGATCTCACTCAATATTGCTTCTCTCAACTTGAAATTTCAGGGTTAAGTTCCTCACTGCTAGTGCCCTATTGAATCCAACAAGTTTCGGTCCCAACCACCAAGTATGATCGAAGAAGCAAGCGGCTGAACTCAACCCTAACAGTAAGCAAAGGACCAGGCTAGATCTCTATCTTGAATCTCACAGCAGAGGGAGACTGAGGGGCTGAAACTCCATGCTTTGGGTCACCAATGAATAGGTAACCTAGGCCCAAAATATGAGGAAGAAAGGACTGCAGGGAGATCGACTCAACCAGATGGAGACTGGTTGTGTCGTTAGTTGCAGATACCACAACAGGAAAGGAAGAAATAAAAGAAACAGCAGCATAAATAAGAGAAAAAAAAGGAAGAAGAGGAGGAAGCACAAAAAAAAAAAAAAGAGGGGGGGGAGGGGGACGAAGGGGAAAGAGAGCACACTAGCTAGCAAGACATGCAGGCAACCACAATTCTAAACTCAAACTCAATTCATTCTTCAATTTTGAATATCTCTTTGGGTACATCTCATATTTAAAGAAAAATAAGAAGATACCTACTATGAAGAATATAAAATTGGTCACAAATCACCTCCTAATCTCATCCTAAAACTGAAACAAATCTAAACTCCATCTCCTCCGTATCTACTTCCTAATCTATGAATCAATCGGGAATAAAATACTAAGAAACTACTACTTTCCCACCAATATAAGAGATTACAAAGATATTATTTTCTGTTTAAAAAATGAAAAATACATTTTGTAAATATTAATCGGTTGACATTCAAAATAATATATGTTGAACACTGTTGGCCGATCTACGCGGTCCTTGTTTCAGTTTTTTTTTAATACATTTTTTTTTTGAATTTCTGATTAAAAAATCTTATTTTCCAGTAATTAAAAATTAGGAAAAATATTAATACTTATCTGTTGATGTTCAAAATAATATATTTTGAACACCATTGGCCAATCTACGGTTCCATGGTGTCGAGTTTTATTTTTTTTTGGAAAAAAAAATATTTTTATGTAATATTTGAAATTAATAATAGAAAAAATTTCATCTAACCCCCAAAAACTATGTCAAATTCGATCTAACCCCTAAAAGTTTCAAAAGTTTCATCTAGTACCCAAAAGGTTTCCAAATGTCTCATCTACCACCCAAAATTTTTTCACCGTTAATCAAAGAGACCCCACCCGTTAGTAGAGTCCCGTTAGTTGCAAATATTAGGACAATAATACCCTTATTCCAAAAGTAAAAGAAAATAATGCCCTTATTCCCATCTGTTTTTCAAGTTTCTTTCTTCCCAAACCCTAGAAATTTGGAGACGAAGAGCAAGAAACAAGGGGATCCTCCTCTGATCGTTTCCTACGTCGGAGTTCAATGTCTGCAATTTTTTTTTTTTTTCGTTTCTCTAAAGATACTTCAGTTAAAAGGGTTTTTGTTGCTTTGTTTTTTTTTTTTTTTTTAAAAGGTTTTACGGATGAGTCCAATCCAAGCAAGAAACAAAAGGGGATCTATATAGAAATTGAGAGAAGATTACGGGAGAAGAAATAGGGATTGTGGGAGAAAAGTGAAGGAGAAGAAATAGGAAGGAGAGAAGATAGGGAGTGGGGCCATCGTGGCCAGAGTGAGAGGAGAGTCCGAGAAGAGGGGAAGGTCAAGAAATTTTAGGAAAAAATATAGGGATTGTGAGAGAAGAAGTAGGAAGGAGAGAAGATAGGGAGTGGGGCCGTTGGGGGCCAAAGTGAGAGAGAGTTCGAGAAGAGGGGAAGGTAAAGAAATTTTAGGAAAAAAAATAGGGATTGTGGGAGAAAAGTGAAGGAGAAGAAGTAGGAAGGAGAGAAGATAGTGAATGGGGCCGTCGGTGGCCAGAGTGAGAGAGAGAGAGAGTCCGAGAAGAGGGGAAGGTAAAGAAATTTTAGGAAAAAAAAGAGGGATTGTGGGAAAAAAGTGAAGGAGAAGAAGTAAGAAGGAGAGAAGATAGGGAGTGGGGGCAGATTAAGAGAGAGAGTCCGAGAAGAGGGACACATGATTTCAGAACAAAAATTCCTCACGGCTCCACATCATCTCTATAAAATCGGGGACAAGTAAAAATAAAATAAAGCTTCATTTAGCGAGATTTGCAGAACTTCAGGCAGGATAATCGAGATCTGGAAAGGAATAGATCTTCTTGACCTAGATTTCGAAATGACCAAGCAATCGAAGTGGAATATATCTCTTTTTAATGAATCTGGATTTGAGTTGGAAGGGCTTGAGATCATTAAAGATTAGGTAATGGAGTGCTAATGAGGATGATATAAAACCTGCAACTCTGTCCGGCCATGGTAATCGTTATTGATCATGAATGATTCTCAGTTCCCGATCTGAGATACAACTTGCAAGTGATGAAATTTTATGATTTTTTTTTTTTTTTTGAGTTTCATTTTAATATTTTAAAGAAAGGATAAATTAGTAACTTTATCTCATTTTAATGTTTTAAAGTTTCAAATAGAAAGGGTAGAAATGTCTACTCACATGTTCAGTCAAGTCTGTCAGTTAAATGGGGCCGGTTAGAATTTCTAGAAACCATTGGATAGTAGATCGAATTTGACATAGTTTTTGGGGGTTAGATGAAAATTTTTCTTAATAATAATATCTAAATATTTCTGTAAAATAGAGAAAATTAGGAAAAATATTTTGTTTTCGTATAAAAAAATAAAGAAAATTTTGAAAAGTAATTTCAATGTGTTTTGAGTTGTATTCGCATATTTGGTGCTTTTTATGTTCTTCCATTTTAAGTTTCTTTATATTAAACCTATTAATTTAACTTTGTTTATTTTATCATTTTATGTAACAATGCTAACAAGAGAAAATGGTTGCTTCGGGGTCTAGTGAAGGAGGTGATGGTGGTCGTATTGAGATGGCATGGCAGTATTTGACTACCATTGACGGTGACAGACGGAAAACCCCGTGTAAATCATGTGGGAAAAGGCTTATGTCTAGTGGATCACTAGACTTAAGCAACACTTGAGTGGGACCAATACAGATGTGGCAAAGCGTCTTATGATTCCTGTGGAGATTTCCAGGTCCGTAGGCAAACACATAAAGGGAGGACAGCAAAAGAAGGCAGAGAAAGAGAAAGCTAGGGCGCAATTCGAGGCACCATGGGAGGTGGTATGGATGATGACTCTTCTGATGATGATGGCATGGATACTACTGGTATGACTGAGGCTGAAGCTAGAGATATGAGACGGGCAGTAGCAGCTAGTAGAATCTCCCTTGACATGGACCGGGATAGAGCGAGGGCCATGACGAGAGGGGCAAGTGGCAGTGGTAATGGATCAGCTCAGCAGCCTCAGCCACAAACACGGAGTAAGGGGTTGGCTTCTATGTTTAGAAGATCACATAGTATTAGAGCACAACCCCAGCCACCACCCGCTAGGGATGATAATTATGTTAAGATCCTACGCTAGCATCTAGGAGCTTTTAGGAAGCCTAGGGATAAGCTGAAGTCAATGTGAAAGAATGCAACACAAGTTGTTGGGGATGCCAATGCTAGGTGGTCCTTATATCATGGTATCCCAGCACATGCCATTAGAGGCCCATTCTATCAGACCATGCTTGACGCAGTTGCTAAGGCTGGTCCTGGGGTTAAAGGCTCCATTGCATATGAAATCATGAATGTGTATCTCCCTAGATAAAAGAAAGAATTACAAGATTGGATAGAAAGCTTAAAGAAGATGTGGAGTACATATGGGGTGACCATTATGTGATGGTTGGACTGATCCCATTAGAAATCCATCATCAACTTCATGGTCTACTGTGACGGGAAGACAACGTTCCTCAAGTCTGTGGATGCATCTGTTGTGACAAAAGATGCTGATTACATTTATGGATTGCTGCAGAAAGTGGTGGTTGAAGTTCGGGCTCAAAATGAGGTCTAGATTGTGACGGACCATTTGCAACACTACAAGAAGCTAGGATAGATGATAATGGCTAATAGGGAGTACAATCTCTTCTGGACTCCATGTGCTGCTCATTGCATTAATCTTATGCTGAAGGATATGGGCAAGCTATCCAAAGTAAAACTGTGGTTAAATAAGCTAGACAGGTGACAACATTTGTATACAACCATGCCTATTCTTTGAACTTGCTGAGGGAGAAATGTGGAAGGGACTTGGTCAGACCTAGCGTTACCAGATTTTCTACCAACCATATAGCACTAAAGAGCTTTGAGGCAAAGATGGCAAGCCTCATATCGATGTTTGCATCTGAGGACTGGTTTCGCTAGAGGAAGTCCAGCTCCCCTGGTGGGGTGCAAGCACAATCTAACATAGCTTCAGATGAATTTTGGAGAAACCTGAAGAACGTGGTAAAAATTCTGAAACTAGTGGTAAAGGTGCTGAGATTGGTGGATACATCATTCAAGCCCACTATGCCACTATTATATACTGCCATCGATACGTTGAAGGAGCGTGTTCGTGCTGTGCTACCACGTGGTATCAAAAATTTTATCAAGATTATCAAAGATCGATGGGAGAGTTAGCTAATGCACCTATTGCATAAGGCTAGTGAGTATATTTCATAATGTCTTTAATTAAGTTCAACTTAATACTAGATTTTAATCATGTGACTCCAATTTTACAGCATACTATTTGAACCCCAAGTATCAATATTCATATGTACTTGGGCTCAATTCTGACCTTATCAGTGTGATCAAAACTGTTAAGGCAAAATTAGAGCCAAGTTTATATGTACAAGCACTGGCCAACTTGGAGATGAGTTATATAGTTTAAGTGCTGAATTATTTGAATATCCATATATTATAATGACTAATTTTTATAAGTTTCCAAATGGGTGTAGATTAAAACGTTCAGAGATGGCCTTAGGAGTTTTAGAACTTCCGCTGCCATGGCTGACCGAGAAAGTACCGATCCTGGTATGAAATTATGGAAATTGCAATTTTCAAGTAACATATCTTGTAATATGTATATTGACATGAGAATGAGATGTCATTAAAATGTGTTCTTCTTCTTCTACTACAACTGAATGATGGGTGTTGTATGGCAAGGATGCATTTGAGTTGAGGAAAATAACAATCAAAATCTTATCTCAAACATGTTCCTCATCTAGCTGTAAATGAAACTGGAGTACCTTCTCCCTCATCCATTCAAAGAGGCAGAATTGATTGGGCTCTGAATGGCTCAATGACTTGGTGTACGTGCATTATAACATGAGAGTATGAGACTGAGGGTACCAAGCATAAGCCAATCACAACAAAATGATCAAACCCCAATCGAGCTTGCCGACGTCTTCCAGCTATCTTCAGATGAGGAGGATCCCCTAATGGAGTGGGTATGAGACAGAGCAATACCAATGATAGATGAGTCTGGTGGGAGGCCCAATCCCACTTTGGCTACTCAGATCGATGCTGATGTCGAGCGATTTCTGTCTTCGGACGAGGGTCGTGTACACGTACAGTCGCCTCGACTGTTTGACCCCCAGCTGGTAGTGGCATAGGCACTGGCAGTGATCATACAGTTGATGAGATTGGTTGGTCAAGTTCTGATAGTGATGATGGCGATGGTGGTGATGGTGGTGGTGGTGGGTCCTCACATGAGCAGCACGGTGTCTCTGGGAGAGAGCCTGATCCTAAACCGACTGTACCCATTGTTAGATAAACCGAAGAGAGCCAGTATACTCACGCTACACAGGATACAGACCACGATGGGCGCCCCAAAGGGGTTCGACAGGAAAGTCGTTTCGATCCAATCCATTCTTGGGGTCCGAAAAAGACAAAAAAGGATCATCACGGCCTACGACTGGGTATTCACGTAGGTCTCGTCGCCCTTTGCAACCAACCCAAGAAGACGACGATGATTACCTTGACTTCGTTCCTGATCCTGATATTGAGCCTGAGGTTGATAGCATGTCCACAAGCTTTAGAGGAATGAGCATTGAAGGTAGCACTAGACAGGGGCAGTAGCAGTGGAGTGCCCCATCTTTCCTTGCTCCCGGATTTGGCACCACGTCGGTGTTCGATTCTTATTCCAGTGACAATTACCGCATGCTTCCCAGTCCACATGATTCTTCTACTGATGCTACTTCACAGACTGGCTCCAACTTTGTGGACGGTCTTTTCTCCAACCCGACCGCCCAGAGAGTCTTGCTTCACCAACCAGTGTACAGTGAGTTCATTCCACATTTTGCAAAAATGTACCCAAGAATAGGTATCTTTACAGAATTCCATGTATAGGAGATATGTGGATGACTACCACCGCTACTTCAACCATAGGATGTCGTGGCAAGACTTTGTTTTTCAGGCTGAGCTATATTATCTTCAGCAAAGGCAACCTGACCAGATAGATCCTCCACGCCACTCTACATATGATTAGACAATGGGATGGAGTGATGGGAAGGTACTATTTGATTTTGCGTATTCAGACCTTGAGACAATGAGCATTTGTGTTATTGTGTGGATTTATGATTTATGAATGTGTAACGCCCCCAAACACGAGACTATTACACCCCCAAACTCGGGGTCTCAAGCATTATTAGACTAAAAATACCCAAGATCACAAGAGGTAGATGACTCAAGCTCACTCTTATCGATAACATAAGTTACAACATTGCAAACATTCAGTGGAAGACAAGATACATTAACGGGTGGCGGAACAATCTTTACATAATGCTATTACATCAACTTTGTCTACTAGCTACTCAAAAGTACATGTACATTTTTTTTTTATTTGCTTCATCTTAAACATCATTTCCTTTCTACATTTGATGCCCCCTTGGGCTCAAGTATGATCCTTTAATGAGTTTTCTTTTCTACAGAGCCTGGCGGCTCAACTGGGACTGGTGTGGTAGCATCTAAAAACTACATGATTTATAATAGATGAACAACAAGATGGACATAATGGACGGTATAGTTGTGTATGAAGTCATGAGATTGATGAAATCAAATGAAATGCTACTGCCTCATGTAGCAAGGACAGCAATGATATTTTTCCAAATGAACAAATGAAAAATTGATGAGACATAGAGACTAAGTTATAGAGGATGTATGTACTGTTTTAAGAATTTATGAAATGTGTTTTAAGTGTTTTTAAACACTAAGTTGTAGGATTAAAGGCCAAAAAAAAAAAATTTAAGAGTTAGACGAGAGATTTTTAGGAAATGACACCCATGGCTTTTGCTAGGGCATTATAATAGTAAAGTTTTAGCAGAGTAAGGAAGACCTTTTGGTCATTCCTCAGGGTCAGTAAGATTAATAGTTTTCTGAGACAATTAAGAGAGTTACTAAGAGAACTTTTGTGTAATGTTATTGACCAGACCAAGAAAAGGCTAAGGCCAAGGTATTGAGGAAAGAATTGAAACAGAGTTCTTCACATAGCTAAGGGGAAAGAGAAAGACAGTACACCAGGTGAGAAATATATCCATCACATGATGTCTGCCGGGTTGGACCACCCTTTTGTTTTAACTCATAATCTCCTTCTCTCTCTCTTTCTCTCTCTCATCAAGTGGCCCACTTAGTCCATTAACAAATAAGGATTTTTTCCAAGATATTCATCGTATAAAATAATATAATAATATTATATTATAATCTAACATGGTGTATTATTAACACAATAATATAAAATTAATGAATGTATGATTTTCCCACAATATCATTAGTTTTACAATTTTATGTTTTAATTGTGTTTATATATATTAAATTAATATTTCCCTATAGTATATAGCCTTAAAATGGCCTCAAAATGAACAAAAACATGTCGAAACTCTCATTTTTAGCCTTCTGGAGTTTCGGTAGGATCTCGACCGAGACCTTGGAGATCGCGGTTTCCTCAAGGGTCAAGAAACCCTCGAGTT
Organism: Protea cynaroides; assembly: GCA_028583415.1. Lineage (NCBI taxonomy): Eukaryota > Viridiplantae > Streptophyta > Magnoliopsida > Proteales > Proteaceae > Protea > Protea cynaroides. Next base: position 36,722,525 of record CM053266.1, on the reverse strand, counting down.
CCGAGATTTTAATCCTTGGTTACTGACATTGATATGAAAGCTGGTTTCTTTGTGTATTAAAACTTAGCCCTAACATTTTAAGGTTCTTAAAAATTCCTGCCTAGTATAATTTGACCTAATGCTGCCTAATACCGAACTATTATTTCACCTAATTGAATATTGCTAAGTTTGAGTTATATAGCCTAGGTATATATTGTTTATGTCCTATTACTACAGCTGTTTATCTCCAATATGCATGTCATGTATGTTGCTGCCCATCACAATTAATAGCCATGAGGTAATTCTGTTGCCTAGTATTGCTGTAAGTGTAGGAAGACCTAACCCCTAGGCTGTCCTCCATCAGTTTTGGTATCAGAGCCTAAGTTTTCTAGTTGTTGCTGGTCAGAAGTCCTAGCTGTGAGTCAACACTTGTATCTCCACTTGTAGTTGTAGAGTTCATCTCAATTAGATAGCCATTAGATAATTGCCTAGTATTTCTATGAGTGTAGAAAGACCTAACCCCTAGACTGTCCTACATGAGCTTAGGCAACAAGGCGCCCGCCTAATCATTGCCTAGGGGCCCTGGTAATTTTTTTATGTATCCATTAAGTCGAGTATAGAAATGAGATAATTACTCTTATATGCTACATCAAGAATCAACATTTAACCACAGCCAACTAAAGAATCAACATTTAACCACAGCCAACTAAAGAATCAACATTTAACCATGGCCCACTAAAGAATCAACATTTCACCGTTTCAAACTTACAGAGCGAACATGAAGAAGCTTGGTTTTCATTTTGTTGTTCTTTTTTTCCCTTTTATAACAATTTATTCCATATGTCTCACCTCCATGATAACATTTACAAAACCCAGTAAGTTTCTTATAAATGGAATCAGTTTATCTAATAAAAAATAAACAAACATATATACATACAAGAAGCGCCTGCCTCGGCATCAAAGGCGGTCGCCTTTTGTGAAATACATAAAGCGACCTAGAGCCCAGCCTGCGGAACCTCACCTGGATGCCTAAGGGTCGTCACCTAAGCGACGTGATGCAGTGGTGGGCCCACAAGATGAGATGGTTTTGGATAGGAATCTTTGTAGGATTATATTGTTTTTTGGGATAACCATGTAAATTGGGGAATTTAGATAGGATTTACTTATTTCTATGTTTATTACTTGTTAGCTAGCTATTACATTCCTTTTAGATTTGATTTTAATCCCCAACTGAGTCTTAAATTTGTTTCCAATTTTATACTCTTTTTATTTTTCTTTTAAATATAAAATGTATCCTACAATTTGTAACAAAATAGAAAGAAAGAGAGAAGGCGAGAAGACAGTGACGTCGATGGAAGTGTGTGTGGTCCCCTTCCACGATATCGTATTAAATAGGTCTAACTAGTTACAAGATAAGGGCCTAGTACTACTAGAGAAATAAGACCCAATAGGACTTACAATAAAGAATAAAAGGAAAACAACTAAACTCAAGCAATATAGTCCAGTACTGGCCCTGCTAGTTAAGCTAATAACGACTCTGGTAGAGATAAAGATAGGGTAATACTACAGACCCACTCTTTAACACTCCCCCTCAAGCTGGAACATGCCAGCTTGGAACATAAAAAAATAGATATAAACCGCAACACCGGTCTTCAGGTTGTAACACCAACTCATGAACACCAACCAACATAAATTCTTCCCAAGTAAAGCAGGTGGTAGAAGTAGCAACAGATAGCAGCACAATATAGGTTATTACAAACCAAGTAGTGGTAGCAGTAGACAGGTTGCCAGATACCCTATAATTCAACATCACGTACAGGGTTGCATCTCGTGTAACTGGTAGAAGTAGGCTCTTCCAAGAGCGAAGGGGTAGTAGACTTCAACGTTAGCAAAAAGGTAGTAGTAAACTTCAACACGAGCTAACAAACACGAACTGATAGTAGAGGTTGCACCACGTGCAATTAGTAATACACTGATGCAGTCCAAGAAGGCCCAAGCTCAAGTCGATAATGGGTCAGCCCAAAGAACCAGTCGATATTGGTCCATTGGACCAACCCAAAGACCAACCCACACTGTTCACGTGAACAGTGTTCACGGTACTGTTCACGTGAACAGTACCAACAGCAGAAATTTTCCTTCTTTTGTTATTTCTTTCCTAAATTATTCTTAGATTTTGTTTCCTAAAGTTAAGTTATGGATTGATATTTTGTAAGTTGTTTTTTTGGAAACTTTCCTAAATCTATAAAGGCAAGTTTCCCTTTTAATTTATCTTAGGATATTTTTTAGATTGGAAACTTTCCTAAATCTATAAAGGCAAGTTTCCCTTTTAATTTATCTTAGGATATTTTTTTTTAAGAGGACTAAATCCTTCCTTATTTTGTAATCTTTCTTAAGTCTATAAATAAGATAAAGAAGAAGAGAGCCAACAGATTTAGACCAGAAAAAAGAAGAGAGTTTAGCTCTTGATTTTCTGGTTGAGTCTCATAGGTTGTGAGACTCAACCGAAATATTCTGTTTTATGTTTTCTTGTCCTTCTGTTAATTCTTTCAAATTCTTATTATTGCATACTGAATTGCGATACCATTAAGTGCTGATTTGATCAACGAAAGCTCGTGGGATTAAAGATTAAAATCATATCGACCAGCTCTAACTAAACCAGTCCCGTTTTCAGATGATAGGTAGTTTTCAAAAAAATCACATCTCTCTCATCTGTGATCAGATCATCTCCAAAATTGGATATTTCTTCAAGTACATCCTAAAGAGTATTTCACATCAAGTTTCAAGTGATTTCAAGGGTTAGATTTCAAGATAAGTGGTTTTCTTCATTACTTTTCTCTGCAGATTTTGTATTGGACTGAATTAAGATCCTGTAGCAAAGAGGGCTTGTTAATTTGACTTGCTTTGAACCCTCTTTGCCATCATACAAGTTGCATCATGTGCAGCTGGTAGTAGAGGTTGCATCATGTACAACTGGTAGTAGAGGTTGCATCACGTGCAACTGATAGTAGAGGTTGCATCACGTGCAATAGGTAGTAGGTTGCATCGCAACAAGTAGTAGGTTGCATCACATGCAATAGGTAGTAGGTTGCATCATGAGCAACACGTAGGCTCCTTCCCCCCCTCACGTGGAGCATTCCATGTGGACAGATAATGCACAAGATGTGCAACAGACAACAACAGCAATAAACAACATCTTGAAGGATGAGCAACAGAATAAATCTCATAAGAAATAGCAACGGCAATTAAGAACCCAATAAAATAACCTCCAATCACCTCCTGTCGGTAGCAACAATAAGCAGCCAATAGCCAACGACACAATAGGATATATTGTGTAAAATAACACTAGGAACAAAATATCCAAATTTGAAGTCGATCCGATGGTTGGATTCAAAATTATGAGGGAACTGTTTGGGACATCATGGAAAGGCAAACAAACCCTTAGGAATGGAACAAATGGACCCTAGTCGCATTATGGTAATCACCGGTATAACCCAAGGTAAAGGAAAAAAAGGAAAGGACCCGGCTCAAAAAACTGTGATTGGATCAGCTATGGGCCCATCCAAACAAGAGAACACCAAATCAGCAATTAATTCAAGGTTTGCAAAGATGGATGGCAATATTGTAATTTAGGAAGCAAGACAAGGCTTTTAATAAAGGATAGGACGTGGGAGGCATTATAAAGCTAAGGAAAAACTTGGAAGAGATGACAAAATAAGACAAACAGATCTAACTCTTAAGATCAAGGGCAATTCTGGAAACCAGAATAAAGGACATGTAACAAAACAAAGGAATTCTTCTACCCAAAAAAAAAACACAAAGGAATTCTTCTACCTTCATTAGAGCTGTTTCACAACCAGAAGCAGAGAGGTGGAAGGTAGATCTGCTTCCAGACGAACAAACTCCTTCAAAACAAATCGGATGGGGCTGAACTCTTATGCTTGGAGTCGCAACTAGCAGACCTCATGTAGGCACGCATCAGCAGACCCAACGGAGAAGGATCAGAAGAGAGGAAACTCTGCAACTCAGTTTGGGCAGAAGAAGGCCTAGCAGCTCTGAGTTTCACTGTGTAACTCTGGTCTCCAGCGAGGGCTCGGCCTAGGGGTCTGCAGGTAAAATCAGCCAAAATGGAGAAACTTATGGCCAAAATCTCACGAAGGGAATAGATGAATCAATAGGGTTCGATTCAACTCTAGTGCGCAGCAAGCACCACCAGAAACAGGGTATCGACAATAACAGCAGCATACAGATCTCAGTAGTAAGAACAGTATCAGCAGTAGCAGTTCAACAGTAATAGAAGATCAATACCAGTAGATCAGCAGTGTATTAATAATAGTAGATCAATAATAGTACCAGCCACAAGGAGTATCTAGCAGGTACAGAACAGAAATAGCAGCAGATTAATAGCAGGGGCCAGTAACAAATGCAGAGCAGCAGTAGTAGAGCACATATAAAGCCTCGCAGCGGTTAGAGGTAATAAATATGCAGAGAGCAACTTGTGGAGAATAGAAAACAGAAGCAGCAACGGTGGCTGGTTAACCGCCTCTTTCCCTGTTTCTTGTCTCCATTGTTGAAGAAGAAGACAACCATTCTTCCCCAACGTGTCAACTTAAGATTATAACCAGTTTTCTCAATATGCCTTCTTCTTTAGTCTATTTCATCTTATCTTTATTTTATCTTTTGTTCCATAACTACCCCTGCCCATTAAGGCTATTCAGTAACCATTCTTTATACTAATTCCACATCTGTCCCTTAAGTTGTCAATCTACCCAAAAGGAGTCCAAGACAGCCACATAATTACAGAATTGCCACCCACTTTGAAACACTTGAGTTATTACTATTTTTTTGCCTATGTTCTTGTTTCTTGAGCACTCTATTGCTTAGGTGGGCCCAATAGCAGATCCAAATTGGGTTTCCCAACCCGGACCAGCACCATGACGCCTTGACATTAAAGGAGTTCTTGTTCATATCTGTAAAGCGGTTCCAAGTTAACTGAAGCAGGTGGTAGATGCAAGGAAATGATGAGGCAGCTCTGTCAAATAGTCATGAAATGCATCAAGAGGGCTAAACCCCAAATTAGTGGGATCAACTCTCCAATTATAGGGATCCAGGACATCGAGAGCACACGAAAATTGATGGTTTTTCCTTTTTCTAAATCTAAGTTTATGAATTTGAAGGTAGAAAATTTCAGCCGAAATTTCAGGTTTTCACAGAAAGGCCAAAATTGATGAATCTGAATGAACCCCAACTTTTCAAGACGGTTCCAAGTTTCAGTTTACTAGCTGAAATCCAATATTTCTGGAATATACACAAAAAAAAAAAAAAAAAAAAAAAAAAAAACTTGGGCAACACAGTAATTCTAACCAGTTTCATCATTTACTTTACTGCAACGAACTAATTTCTCTTGAAAAAAGCATATACATCTTGAGACAGGCAGTGTAAAAACATTGTGAACTATCATTGAACTGGTAGAGAGGACAATCAGGAGCAAGGGAATTTTTAAATGCAGAATGTCAATAAAGGAACAAATAAACACATGAATATCTGAAAAATGTGCAAGTTTAAGATGCTGATGCGCACCCTTTTGAGGAGTGGTTTTGCTTCTTGAATAACAGATGCAACTCGTTCAGCTAATGCATAGCTTTTGGAAATACCGATTTCTTCCATTTCATGTCCAAGGCGGGTGAATATCCCAATCAATGCATCCATACTTACTCCTTGGTGTCCCTTTATCTTTTGCCTGTCACATACAATAAGACCTTCTTTAACACATTCAGGATCAAGAGGTCCCACTGAAGGTGTTGGAAGTGGATCCCGAGGTGTAACATCAATCAGGGTCTCCATAAGAAGTCCAGACTGATTCACCTCAATCAGTGAATTCTGAGGTATGATTATTTTATCATCTTCCACCTGTAAAAGACAGGATAAAATTCTCATCAAAATTGTGAATGAACAGATGAACTACAATAGTTCAGTGAATTTATAGAATGGTCAATATCATGCATACTGTAATTTTAAATTGTTCAATAACAAAATCCTCCAATATCTGATAAATTCTTTAGACATAACTATCACAGGAAAATGGATCTGATGTAGAAATTTCAATTGGAGTCATCATCATCATCATCATCAACAAAATAAATTCAACATTTGAAGCCAGCCACATGGATCCTGTTACATCATTCCAATCCATCTAGAGTCCTATCTTTGGTTGAGGTAATATTTCTATTGGCAAAACAAAGTTCTTCAGATATTTTCTCATCTCACTCTGCAAAGCATAAATATCTTACACTTGTTCTGAAAAGATGTTTCCTTCAGTTTGATTGCAATTGTACAGTATGTCCAATCTTAATGATGCACCTTTCTCACTAAGTTTCCATTAAGTTGGAGAACTCCATATGCGTTAATTCAACTCCAAATCCAACAGATTACTCTTTGAAAGTTTCCTTTAACCCACTTTAACATCACCAATCAAAAATATGTCAACTCGAGAGGCCACCTCATGCATGAACAACAGAATAGTTCATGAAGTTATACATGCTCACTGTCCAACATTAGGGTAAACCCATTCTAACTGACAACTCTAAGTCTCTAACAGTGCTTTTGCACTGCCTGCCACAAACTTCAAAAAAAAGAAGGATGCATAAGATCGGCAGCCACAATTCAGAGACAGATGTTAAAATAATATTCTACACTTATCTACATATAACAGAAGGCAAACAATCATAAGTTATCAAGAATATCAAATTCAGAATTCTCTACAGAGTACAAAACAGTACCACATCCAGCTTTCTAACCAAAGGAATGGGCTACATTATGCCACTGGAGTGGGACACTAAGTTGCATCTACAACTGTATATGAGGCTAAAAAAAGGTGAATAATGTGACGGCCAAGGTATCTATAACATCAACTTCTGTACCATCTACATGATTATTAGTTCAGGATAACGTCCGAGGTATCTACAAGACTACAACTCCAACTTCTCTACTGTCTACGTGATTATTAGTTCAGTATATCAATTCAAAAGACTGCCTATCGTACTGCATGCTGCTCGACTATTCATAATAGTCACATATCGCCTTCCCAAGGCTGCGATGTACTTTACTATAGTACTGACTGTTGAGAATTATCTCATGTAACACAAGACGTGAATAACCAGTCCAATGAATCAATGAGCATGGTGCAACATGGGTTACAAGTGGCAACGAGAAAACAAGACAAACAGTTGAGGACATCAAATTGTTTCTCCTCAAGATAAAACCCTAAGAGAGACAAGTCAAGTCCTAATAAAGCTTTGCACAGTCAAATTTTCAGCAGGCAACGCACCTCGACTACTGCTTCAATGCTTTTCAAGGAAGGATTGATCCGAATGACGTTACCAACGGTCACCCCTCTAATCCTGACTGGCGTTCCCATGCAAATCCCACAAGCCTGAGAAAATTCAAACACCGCCTGATACGTCCTCGATCGGGATCTCATATAGAAACCTTTCAGCCAAACCAAACTAAGTGCGAAGAGAAGAGCCCCAGAAACCACAAATACCCCGACACCACCCTCCCAAATGCTCCTTTTACCAAACCCAAAATCACTAAGAGGACGCAAAGTTTGCCTCCAAATAGCCCCAGGGACATCCATGATAACCGCAAGTGGGTTTTTCTTCTCTGAAGATGACTGCACCGGGGAACTCTGTCCTGTATCAGCTGAGCTCGCTTTGACACTAACGAGTTTCTTCGACGGTCTACACGGCAAGAAATTGCGCGAAGACTCGCCCTGGAAGGAAAACAGTGGAGTGCGCAATACAGTAGGGCAAGTAGAGACCTGAACCCATGGACTCCCAACCATCTTCCCAATTCACCGAAACTTTAAGTAATGCCCTAGGAACCTAAAACAGGTAATCTGTCTGGAATTCGTTACATTAATGAAGAAACGAAATTCATCCAAGAAATCTATCCATGGGACTTATCATGAATAATCAAAGGAACGAGCAGAAACAAACTCGTCTAGCTTGAAAATTTTTTCCAAATCCAACAATCTCGAGGGAACCCTGAAGTGAAGTGAAGTGAAGAAAACCTACATAAAATTATAAAAATCGAAAAACAAGCAAAAGCGCCACCGTTGAAAAACAAAGGAATACCTCCGGCTGAACCCGGGATTTCGCCTCAGATACTTGCAGCAAATTACCAACCCATTTGCAAGTTATTAAGCATAATTTAGCATTTCATAATTTCATTTTTTTCTATAAAGAATTCTGACGATGAAAATCAATTGGTCTACAATCACTTATGCTATTCGTTTTTATATTAATCAATTCAATTCTGCCAACTGTTATGCAATAAATTTTTTCTTTTTTCTTTTAGTTTTCTTTTGGAATTGGAAACAAGAATTTATACTCCCTTTTTTTTTTTTTTTTTTTTTTAAGTATATACTCTGTTTGTCGTTTGGGATGGTTTAACCCCAATGGATTCAAATCGTCTCATCCTTCAGATTTGGGAGGTATGGCGGCGACCCCATTGGATGATCGTCATGTGGGAGTCGGATGAATACGACCCCTCCGTTCTAGTCGATACTCTCTTGTCGCTCGGCTTGTCGGCTCGAACGGAGGGGTCGGATTCATCCGACCTTCATATGGCGACCATCCAATGGGGTCGCCGCCACGCCTCCCAAATCTTAGGGATGAGACGATTTGGATCCTAACCTAATGGGGCTTGTTACTAAGAGCATTGAAGCCGTGACAACGTCCAAGCGTGTTGGCCATCGTAAGTCTGAAATGTTTAACCTTTTATATAACATAGGATTTTTTATTCAGTTCTTCTACCTTCAACATTGTAAATTATTGTTGTAGTAGAGAGTTAAATGACACTATCATTAAATAAGATAAGGCTCATGTGGCAGATGCAGACCATAAATTCCCATGGACTACAACATAAGAAGTCACAAAAATAAAGACTATTGATGTATGAAATCATACCTTTCAACAAAGAAGGCAATGGAGGCCATGAATAAACAGAAACAATAGTAGATTAGCAGCCTTTGTGTCACAAAGGGAGCGTTAGAGTTGTGGAGAGGGAGAATGAAGCGGGGAGAAGGGGGAATGTGGGACATTTAGGGTTTAAGGATTTAGACAAACCAATGGTCCTTTGGTCAAGGTTTTGATATGTAATCTGTCAGGCAACCATCTGGTTACACCCTTACATCATGAACGAGCGATTAACAACCACTATGAGCTTTACCCAACGCGTTTGGTAAGCGGTCCAGATCGGTTCTGGTTTTAATCAATTGGTCCAGCGGGTCAGTTAAGTTTCCTGGTTTTTTTAAAACACTGGACCAACGTTTCTTTATGTTCCATCCAAGTCATCTTTCGTTTATTTCGTCTCCTCCAACAGCCTAACAAATCTTTGAATCCTTTATATTTCTTCCACTATTTTTCGGCTACAAAGTTTCAGTATGGATTTCACTTTTCTGTTATAAATGGTGTTTGTGTCTTAGAAAGTTATTTAGTAGTCTGTTACACTAGGGAAATCGAATCCCACTACATGGATTTCTAGGTTTTTATACTTATTTTGTTGATAAAAAATTTCAATTAAACATCTTCTTGATGTAGGGTTTTTCCATGAAACTTTTTCAATTACAAGACTTGGACAATATATGCAATCTGCTTCCCTTTTTCTTTCTTCATTTTTACTTATGAACCACTCTATGCTTTATTGGACTCAGATTCTTGTAACTTGATTCGTCTCCACACCATGTTTATTCTCTAGTGGATGTTTCGATGAAGTTCCTAGCTAGAATCACAATGAATTGAGTTCTTGATTGTTCTGAACTTATGTCATCAGTTATTAATTTTCTTTTGTTTTAGGTGTGAATCATGATGATTGATATGAGCGGTCTTGAATCAGCTCCCTCGCTGTTGGGGGTTAATGACGAGCTTAGCGGCGGGTTCTTAAGAGCCCCGTCCTTTGAACTTCCCAGTACCATTGACGTGAGTTACGATCAATCATATTAAACTATCAGTATTTCGGGGTTCTATGAAGGCTGATTTTCCCTTGTTTCAGTTTGATGGCTTTCAGAAAGAAGCCAAACAAACGCTGAAGCATGCAAAGGGTACCACGACGCTCGCTTTCATCTTTAAAGAGGGAGTCATGGTCGCTGCGGATTCTCGAGCTAGCATGGGAGGATATATATGTATGTATATTCCGGCCGCTTTGTTTCTGTGTTTTGTGTGTGTGTGTTTTTTTTCTTTTATTTATTTTTATTTTTATTTATTTTTTATTTGCGGGGTGTTTTTTTTTTTTTTGGGGGGGGGGGGGGTTGGAGAGGAAGTTTACTACCCTTTAAATCAACATGACAAAGCCTCAAGCCAAGTACGTGTGTTCATTTACTTAAATCCTGTTATCTCTTGCTAAATCAGTAGTCCTGATGTCCTATCTTACTGCCTTTAATTTTATTTTTTTTTAATCTCCTTTTCAGTCTTCTCCTCCTTTAGAACCTTCCATTGCACATATCATATCTCATTGCTGTAGACGTGTACTTTTTTATTCTAAATCAGACATAACAGCTTATCTTCATTGATTTCCTCACTTCTTGTTACTCATAAAACACTGAATGCTGATGACTGATTCAGTTTTTTTTTTTTATTTTTTTTTTTTTTTGTTCTTCCGATGGTTCAGTAAAAATATATTCAATAAGCCTAAAAATCCAAGAGATGCTCCTCCGGCGGAAAGTGTAAGTGAATAAAAGAAGAACGAAAAAATAAATACAATCCCATTGGGCTGCCACGCTTCTTGGGAGAGACCTACCCCTGATATGGGGAGGGATGTTCCTTGAAGCTAACAAGAGATACACTGAGATGCAATCAAAGGCAACAACATGGTAGCTAAGCTCCTCATCTGAACCTCAATCTGTCTAATCTATTCATCCGGTCAATTGCTTGGAATAGCCAGTTGACTGGGTGAGGAACCACCAGAGATGTCCTGCAAGGCTTGGAGACGATTGGGAGGCACTCAAACACGGGTACTCCTTCTTAGAGAAACAGGTTTCAATGTTGATGAAAACATAGTATAGATTTTTGTTGAAGCAAACATTGGAGAGGCTGTCTGCAAGAGCTGAAATGCATGTATGCGACATTGTGATAAATGAGGTATAATAGACATTGTTAAATTCCACAGAATAACTTGTGAGTATGGTTGTCAAGGCCCCAAGGTGAATCAAGGCGTTGGAGGCCTGACTGGACGCCTAGGCGTTCAAGGCGCTTGCTTAGGGGATCAAGGCGCCTGCCTAGGAGACCAAGGTGCCCGATTTTCCAAGGCGTCACAAGGCTGCCTAGGCGCCTAGGCAATGCCTTGACAACTATGCTTGTGAGTCCCAAATTTATGGTTAATGGTTCTCAAATGAAAATTCTGTAGTATTTCCTTTCTGAGTTTTACTTTAATTTTGATCTATTGGGTAATGCAAACCAACAGTGGTGTCACAACCTGACAATGGCCTGCGGAGGATCACAATGAAGGCTGGCTCTCTGCCTAAGTACTGGTCTTATCACCTGTATAATTTACAGTCCAATAGGGGTATTGTTACATGGACAGTGAAGGCGAGATGATATAGTTGTGTGAATGATGTACCATCGCATGAACAAGGTATTAACACATAGCTGATGTGTTATTAGTGTTTGAATGGAGATGCTGATGAAGTATTATTGCATGTGGAAGTAATGAGTATGACAGTGGTGGCGGTGGGGTATTATTGTATGCAGAATTGAAGTAGTGCGGTAAGTAAAGTGGGTGGATGAAGAGGAGAAACAAGTAAGAAAAGAGAAGGACCTATCTCAGTTCTGGGTCTCTCACCCATGTCATCACAGGCTTTCAAATCCCAGCACCATTGCTTCAATTTATTAATTCTCAAACCTGTCTTGACATAAGCCTTACATGATTTAAATAGGGATTGAAAATAGAGGTAACAATGGAAAGCCCAACCAACTAGGAAAGCTGATAATAATGGAAACTTACCAACTTGGAAACTCCTCAACTAGGAAAGTAACTATCAAAGGAAACTGAACAACAATGGAAAGTAAAATCCTACTGCAATCTACTAAATTTGGAACACCAGCTTTGACCCGAAAATCACATTCTTCTATGATCTTAGACTTCCATATTTGCAGCCTTCCGTAGTTGCATATTTGCATCCTTCCAGCTATGTGCGCAGCTGCTTCTTGCGGCCACATTTGAGACCCGTAGACCTGTCTACATCATTGGGTTTACAATAGCGTGATATAGTTAATACAGGGTCTTATTTGTGTTCATGAATATTTAATGAGGAATCAGTATTCTTGAATCTTGAATTTGGTATTTTATGGTATTACCTTTTCTTTCCGAAGAAGAAAAAAATAGGGGTATTTGGTGCTTGCTGTTTACTTCGATGCTCTTGATTTGTGTTTTCTTCCCTTTTTTTTTATGGGTTCTCAAGTATCAAAATTGATACTTAATTTTATTTTTTGAATATGAAAAAACTGTCTGTAGACTGCATAATCATTGTACATATTTGTAGTGTAAGTTTTAACATCTGGGCAAGCCTGATCTTGTAAAATCCAGTGTTATCTGAAACTTAACTAGGCCTGTTACACCACAATTGATGCAAGAAAGTTGGGAAAGAAAATCATTCATGGTCTATCTGCATCACCATGTTGTCAGAGCAGCCTGTGTTAGAGGAGGAAGTTGCTTTTGTTGGCTGGGTCGATCTGAAGTCTCATTTTATTTAAATTATCTTGTTTTGTGGCTATAAATGCATTATAATTTTGTTTTTGGGTAGATCTAGTTCAGATTTGAGTTTGTTCTTTTGTTTATTTTTTGGGATATTTTACTTCCTGTTTCTGTCAGTTATTTGTTTCAAAACATGGTCTGTGTGGCGCTAAAATTAATTTCGGTATCTGAGGAGTCCTAAAATAAAAATGAATCTTGAGTAATTGAGTAGGGCTTACAAAAGTGAAAATTCTCTATAGAAGCTTTTCTCTGCTTTTTCTTGTGTTGGCTTTTCTCCTGGAACTTTTTTGCGAGCTTATAACTCGATAGAATTCGTGACCCTAGGGGTTCAAAGAGGAAGACATCGTAGTAAGTAGAATGCAATTTTCTAGAGAATTTTTCTATATTTTCTTTCTTGATATTGTTGGCTGCGGGTATAATCCTCTTTCAAGACCCAGAACCGATTTTCTTTTTTCAAAACATGGATTTTAGTCTATGCCTGGAACAAAATGTGCATACTACACTTAATATCTTTGAAATACCAATTCTTATTCCTACTATTACAACTGTGATCTACTTTATTTATTTACTTATTCACCAAATACCAACAGTCTAATTCATATTTCTGGAAGATGATTACTTTGATTGGCCCTGCATCACAATTCACCAGAGCTAATCCTGGAGGCTAGAACTTGTTCTTCAGCAACTCTAATATTATTTTACCATTGATCAAATTAAAATGACGAAGCTTCATAATACATTGTATCTCGAGACTAAAGTTGTGGTGCCCCATTGAAGGTTCAAAGTTTTCCCTTTTCAATTTATCATAATTGCTTGTGTTCAATTGGTTCATTTAGTACATATTTTTATCATAAGACAGTCTCATGCATCAAACCTTTTTAAGTGATAAATACTTGGAGGCATTAACTGCTTGGCATCAAAGGCTTACGTTGTTTGGGGAAGTAGTAGATGTTGTCCACATCTTATTAGATGACTTTATAAGAGAGTGATAAACTGGGTTTTTTTTTTGCATAAAACTACATGATTGCATACTGCTCCTACTGCTCCTGATGTAGCAGATGACCCTTTTATGAATTTTCTTTTTTAAATATGTCCACTGGTTTTATAACCATCAGCTGTCAAAAGAGAATGCATTAGACTTGGTTTGGATTGTTTATTCATTTTTTATGGGTCTTCTAAGGCAAAATTTTCTGATCAGTTATTTTCTAATATTCGCAGCATCACAGTCTGTTAAGAAAATCATTGAGATCAATCCTTACATGCTTGGTACTATGGCTGGAGGAGCTGCTGATTGCCAATTTTGGCATAGAAACTTGGGCATCAAGGTAGCTCCCTGCTCCTTTCCTGTTTTCTTGTATTGTGGTACATTCTTTACTAACCAATGGTCTATAAAAGGTATATAGGCATTCATATGTAGGGGCTGGGCTCCTGGCCCAGCATTGGGCCTGGATTTCCCAACCCTAGCACCAGCTCAAGGGGCTGAAGAACCCAGCCTAGGTCCTGAAAGTTTTGGGCAGGCCTGGATGGGCCTTGACCTTTTTTGCCGAATTTTCACCCTCTGCCATTGTCCAGGGCTTTATTGATGAGGTATTAAGATGGACACACACACACACACACACACACACACACACACACACACACTCATGCACACGAAACCAAACGTATGTGGTTTTTTGTTTTGTGTCCATATTAATAGGTTCCTCATCAGTTTCACTGTTTATATTGGTTATCATGCACGTAGATGATGACAGACATGAGGTACATGTATGGGGATTGGAATGCGCAAATCAATTGTATCACAAATTCTAAAATGGAAAGAGGAGTGATAGGGGTGCAACTCAGGCCGTGGTGGGTTGGGTTGACATTTGAATAGGGCAGTGAATTCAAGTAAAAGACCCCAATTAGTTTGGAAATGGCTTAGTTCAATCAAGTTCCTGAGCTGAAATCCGACCCTCAATGTAATTGTAAATTGTAATTGGAGTCTGATCATCTGATGCTGGCTCGAGTTGCACCCCTAAAAAGTGACAAAAATGCAGGGGCGAATCCACTGCTGTATCAGGTACAGTCTTTATATTTGGAATTTTTGGTTGGGAACTTGGGATCCAGCAAACTGTAGACTGGTGGTTCTGAACCATAGTTAGTTAATACGCATATCATATGGGTTTTTTTCGTACCGTATTATTACTGTATAATACGCGTATCACGTATCATGCTGAACAATACGGGAAAAACGCCATGCGGCAAGGCTTGCCCAATATACGTGTATTAAACACGTCCCCATGTTTTTTAATCCAAAAAAACGGTTTTAATTACCCAATTTGCCCCTTTCAAATCAATAAATTTTATTTAAAAATATGAATACAGCTGTCCAACTGCCAAGAGGCTGCTTGGCTGCCCAATTCTTAAAAGAATTATTAATACAGAGTTCAATTCCCACTACACTTTCTTTTATAACCCACATGTTTCTTGTCTCCCACACATCTGATGTGGGATTAATTGACAATTCCTATTTGCATTAATTATTGCACAGCTGGTGCCCTCATTAGAGTCTAGAGAATCTACACTCCAATTAATGTCGTTCATACTTCATTTTAGTTAGATTTTGAATTAATGGTGATGGATCTTGGATTGGTTAAACCATTAGAATTGTTTGTATTGTACAAACTACGAAGTAAATGAAAAACTAAGGTATTTTAAGGGGTTTTTTTTTTGTGTTGATCATTATTAGTGTATGAATATGTGGGCCATTATAAATAAACTGAAATCCTATCCACGATTATGAGCCCTCTGATGCATGGTTGTTTTAATTTTTCTTCTCTTTATATGTATATTACCATTGTTTTGGTCCTGTGTTATTTAAATTTTGCCGTTTAAAACTCGTACTAGCCGTTTTCCCTTTTTTGCCGTTATAAAAAACGAGACATTATTTTTGACCATCCTGTTTAATTTGTGAACCGTTTTTTAATTGCACCGTACTGTTTAAAGTTTTGTTGCCATTTTCCATATTAACTAACTATGTTCCGAACTGTCCGTTCATGCAAGGATTTCCTGTGAGTGATGCTTGCAAAACCCTTTACTTGACTATGGATATTTCATTTTCAGCAACATAATGGCTGTTGTATGTACTGGTTTTGCTACGCAGTCTATACTTCTAATATTGGAAGATACTGTGGTTCAATTTCTCTGTTTCCAGTGCCGGCTGCATGAACTTGCGAACAAGCGAAGAATTTCGGTTGCTGGGGCTTCGAAGCTTTTGGCAAATATACTTTATTCATATCGTGGAATGGGTCTATCTGTTGGGACCATGATTGCTGGATGGGATGAGACTGTAATAATCGTGTTCATCTATTTCAATATTTATGATCCCCCCTCCCCCTCCCCCTCCCCCACAAATTGAATCTCCCAATTATGTCCTCTGTTTTGGTTTTAGGGTCCTGGATTGTACTACGTGGATAGTGAAGGGGGAAGACTCAAAGGAACACGATTTTCTGTTGGTTCTGGTTCACCGTATGCTTATGGTGTACTGGATAATGGGTACATCATTTCTTTGTTGTTCTCTTGCCTACTCACTTCTTAGGAGCTTCTCATTTTTACCTTACTTTAATATTTTCTTACCAGTTACCGGTATGATATGTCTATTGAAGAAGGTGCAGAATTGGCTCGCCGAGCCATTTATCATGCAACATTTCGAGATGGAGCCAGTGGTGGAGTTGCTAGCGGTCTGTCTCTCTCTCACTCCCCCCTCTCTACACCTCCACACACACCTACCTATTGTTGGAGACTTGGAGTCTAAGCTGGCAATTAACTTTCATTTTTTTTTCTGTTTTCCTAAATCAGTTTATTATGTGGGACCAAATGGATGGAAGAAGTTATTTGGTGATGATGTTGGAGAACTCCACTACAAATACTACCCAGTTGTCCAAGGCACTGTTGAGCAGGAAATGATTGAGGTTTCAGGGGCTTGAATGATAGGGTTGTTTGTAGAAATCTTGGTTTAGATTTGGGATGTCATTTTGATATTTGAAATGAAATAGCTTCAGATTCATCTAAATTTTATCAAGTTGTAGTTCTTAATTCATGTATTTAAGTGTTCCATGAAAGTGTCTTAAGAACAAATATCTCATAGATTTTTATCTCATAAATCCTTCTCAAAATTTCAGTTGCAGTGAATTCGATTATTAATCCCTGTAACAGGCCTAGTACCCCAATCATTGCTGTCGGAATTTCTCCTAAATTTCAGCCTGAAGCAAAGTGGGCTATGTGGTAAGAATAAAGTTCTGAAAGTCCATTAAAATGTTGGAATGTTTCTACAAGATGGTTGGGAAAAAGTTTGGGCGATTGAAAATAAAAAATGATGATGCAAATACAGTGGGTGAATGTTTCTGATCTACAATTTCACTTATGGCTGGCTACCGGACCATATAGAGTGGGTCGTCCGGATATTCAACATACTACTACTGCCTTTTTTTTTTTTTGTTACTAGAGTCCACATAGAATGCTTTCTCATGGATGAATTGATCCAGTACCCACCATATGATTCAGGAAAGAAATAACTGAACCTTAAATTTTTTTTTTTTTTTTTGCTCTACTATAGAGAGTAGAAACCCAGACAAATAAGGGGAAGGGCTAGGTTAGTGAGCCATGGTGACCAGAGGGGAGAACCGATGCTCCTCGGGTTAGGCAACGCGAGCATGAGTAGTGTGGTCCAAGAAATCCATGATAGCAACCATGGCCTGAATAATGTCTGAAATTAGTCATAAACTCGTGACTCTGGAACCAAAATGTCTTTAATAAAAATAATCCGTGCACCATGGACTAGCCATTCTCCCTAAATTTTAACTACAGATCATTTCAATAGAAAACCAATCTTTTGTTTGGAGCTTCATGCATGATGAATTCTTATAGACATTTATTTTAAGTATCATTATGCCATCTTTTTAAGTTCAAATATAGCAAATTGGGACATATGGTCAGGTTCGGTAAAACATCTTAACTGATTTTGGTCATTGTGATTGATAATGTGGCATCTTCCAACTATATGGATACATATTTGGAACCCCCGGAAAAAAAATATATATATATATATTCCAGGCTTGATTGGGTTTTTACCCGTGGACTAGGCTTTGGCCAGGAAACCCAAACCCGAGTCGAACTGGGCCAGGCTGTGCTTAAGGCTAAAAATGTATGTATATAATGTAGGTTTACCATATCATAGTTCACCGTTGATTTAGCATATCTAAGTACCACCCTTAGTTTAGCATATATAAGATAATAACTACCCTGATATTGCAGGTGTAGTATATTAAAATTTTACATATAATATCTAAAGAAATGGGGGTTGGGGGTTTCATTATAAATTGAAGGTTTGAAGAGTTTGAGACAAATCCATGACAATAAAAATAATTAAGAGCCTTGATGTTATTTTAAAAACTGTATACTGATTCCAACCCTTATTCAAAACCTAGCCTAGCCTGCCCAATGTGGGGCCAGGTGTGGGCCAAGGCTAAGGTATTCACAAGTTAGACCTGGGCCCTGATCCAGTTGCAACCTAACCCATCTTGTCGAAAATCAAATAATAATTATTAATGCTATTAGAAAGACTATTCATTACTAAAAGTATTGAGTGAAAAAACTGCATAATATTTGACTCAAGCCCAAGTTATTGATGTCCAAAACACGTATTATATGATTATTAATTCAACCCCTACTGGTACCCTTGCACATGCACGACTGTGCAGGCAAATTATGCCTTTGAAAGTAACTTTATATTCCGCAGGAACCTTCATTTTACTTGCACGGTCCCGCCCATAATTTTCTTCATCATGCCAGAGTAGAAGATGAAAAACAAATATCCATTAAACAGCAAGTTGGGTTGCAAGCAAGCTTTCCTCTCTTATTTTCACAATCAAAGCTGGCCTGGTAGAAGGAAGAAGGTTGTAAATTGTAATCGTGGAACTTGGAAGGACATTAAAGCTTCAATTCTAATGGCTTCCAAAGGATGGTGAAAAGAGTGCATCAATCTAAACCGTTTCAACAGTATAAAAGATGATGTATGATATCGTGTTGAATCAATATAGCATATGATAATGTTAACATGTCCACATTTTTCTGATCCAACTAAACTACCACATAGAACAGATGCTGACTGGGAGAAGGCCTTTCCAAGGGTTCATGTGATAACAAACATTTTCTGCAAGAATATTCTTACTTGGGTAGGCTTCATGTAACCATGGTTTTAGTTCATGGTGTATCCCAAAGGGTGAGGTATCTGTCATTCCGAAAATTGGCACCGTATCACCCGATTAGTATCAAATTCATACAGAATCAATGATAAAGTGACACTTGACCAATATTAAAATAACATTTGCCTAATATTTAAATAAAAGGTATTAAAAAAATTAAAGTATTAGATATCGATATGTATATACATCCAATCCCATCCAGATACCTTAAAACCATGCATATAACCATGTGATAAGAAACACAACCTGATACCAACAACAACAACAACAACAACAACAACAACAAAAAAAAAAAAATCTTAAGTTTGGTTTTGCTAGCCTCACAACAATTGAGGGTACTTCACAATCCCATTCGAACGGCACATTAAAGATCTGAGGCATCGGAATTAAATTAGAGAGGAAAAAAATGAAAAGAATAATAATAATGATAATAATAATCCAGTCTAGAGTCTAAACTAGGAGGTTAGCAAACAGAACGTCCCCAGTTTCCATTTCATTACAGATGGTAGAAACTGTTTGGAAAGGATGAAATAAATAGTTAGGCACCCAAGTCAATGCCAAGGCGAAGCTTCATTATAGACCTCCTCATTTCAACACTCTTTCATCCCTCCCGCACTCAAGAGAGATATTGACAGCTACCATAACCTGCAAAAAAAGGGAGAAGAAAAGATGCATCAAAATTTCACAATCAACGAAAGAAAAGGGGGGAGAGGGGAGCAAATACTGTTTTCTTTTATTATAATATTTTACATGAAATTTTTCTTAAAATTCTTTAATATTTTATGGGAAGAGATTCTCCTGCTGCACAAGTATAGAAAGAATCTCTCATGCCACACCCATATCATCCACATGAGGGGCACATGATCATAACCTAAGTAAAAAAAATAAAAAAAAAAAAAAAAATTAAAATATATAATAAGACAAAATTAATGAATAATTTATATATTTTTCCTTCTCTTTTATCTAAGAAAAATATTTAAAATTTTCCTTCCTTCCAAACATTACCTAATTTCCATCAACCTACTCACATCCACGAAATGATAGAGAGGCCCATCCTCCGTGGATGGTGATTGGTCGGTTAGAATTTGGTCCAATGGTGAGAATTCCTCCTCTGATGGAGGATAGGTATCCATGTCAGAAAATTTTGGCCGATCCAATTTACCACGTGGTAGTCCTAGGAATCCCCGCGCGTGGATTTATTATGATCCATACGCAGCTCAACTCTCCGAGAAACGTGAAACGTAGATACCGAAAGCTAGTCAGATTTTTTATGTATTTAATCTCTCTCATAAATGACGGTGCGGGCACTGCCGTAATGGTGGGACCCATAATTACATTAACGTGGCTTTATACCAGGGAAGGGAAGGGGGAAGGGGAAGGGGAAGTGGAAGGGGGAAGCAACTGCAACAGCCCAAGTAGCCGTCATGTCATGCACGGGGATAACGAAAAAGTGTGGGAATACTGTCACTGACGGCGGTCGGGTATCTGGTTCTCGAAGACATCCTTTCCTTTCACGTTACCTCTTTCTTACTCCTCCTTTTAAAAGTAGAAAAAAAGAAGAAAAAGGAAAGGAATAAAGACTTACTGGGATCAGAGGTTGTGATGAGACCGGTGTTGCTAAAGTCACAGTCGAAGTCATGGAGACCATTGGCCTGGTAGTAAGCGTTCATGATGTAGGATGAATGAGACCTTACGGTGTTGGGATCGAAGCAGCTTCCCCCAGCTTGAATGGGCTTGCAATCCAATCCTGAGCTGCACACGTAGTCGATGTTCGCCTGCAACGCTGCATCACTTGCGTCCGCCGTCGGCACGCACCATTTCTTTCCTGCTACAGGTGTTGATGCATTTGTGCTCGGGTTCTGCTTAGGTACAGAATATTTTTTTTTTTTAACTCAGAAAGTTCAGCGGTGAAGAGCTGTAGAAGGAACAGAGAAGAGTTTACTTTATTGATTTATTATTACCTGCCCAGCACGCAAAATCCCCACGTCGTAAACTGGTGTAAAGTCCGGCTGAAAGAGGCCGAAATTCCGTTCAGCGATCGGACCTGGTTTGAGATTCTCGTTGAACAAAGAGAAGATGTAAGTCTCGAACTTCCGTCCAGGCATCAACGGAGTGCCACGACCAGAGGTGACGTGCTTGATGACACCGCCATTGAACGACCTAGCGCTGTCGATGTTGACTCCCAGCTGGTTTGGATCTCCAGCCGACGGCCACCCAGTCTCTGCCACCACAATATCTACATCGCCGTACCCCAATAACTTCATCGCCGAGTGAACGGCATCGAGCTGCGCATCAAACATATTGGTATACGTGATCCGCGTGAACTTGTCGTAGATCCCTTGGTTGGGCTTGAAGAGTGCATAGTTCAGAGTTTTTGCAGAGTAGCCGAAGTACGGGTATGGATTGATCATGAAGGGCGATTTGGTATCTCTGTGGAACTGAAGCATCGGAGCGAAGATGACCCTGTCGTACCCACGTCGGAACCTGCCGATGCTCGGCGGCTCGGAGGCAGAGAGGATACCCAGAGAGTGAGGGGTAGAGACCTGGATGTCGTTGATTCCCGCGAGTTTAAGGGCGTTATGGAGGGTTTTCATGGCTGGTAGCAGCTTGGAAATGAGGGATTTATCACCGGTGGCCATGATTTCGTTACCAACGGCGATGCGGTTGATTAGGGTTTGGGGGTGGAAAGGGGTAATGTAGGAGGCGACCCAGGCAAGGGCTGTGGGTAGATTAGTTAGAGAAGGGATGTCCCCGTTGCCGACGGTGACAGTGACGGCGATGCCGGTGTTGGCAAAGGCACGGAGGACATCGGGGTTTGTGTCGAAGAGCTTGACCCTGTCGATGATGGTGCTCTGTTTCAGGAAGGCCGCGACTTGACTGGAAGATGGAAGGTTGTTGCCCATGGAGCCATAGTTGACACCTATGGCGGCCGAGTCCTGGACGAGAACGGCTGAGACGAGAAGGAAGATGAAGAGCAGAAGAAGCCCACCTGTCTTGACCATGGTGTTAGAGTAATGGAGGAGCGAAACAGATTGATTGCTTAGCTTCTGTTGATTTTATAAGCCTCAGAGACTCAAACTTTGCTCTTTAAAATAAGAAAGAAAAAAGAAAGAGAAAACATCTGGAATCGGGATCGGTGGTTCGATGTGAAGAGGTGGAGGAATCGTGTAGTTTCAATTTCTCGTCTCCGCGTCTGACAGAGTGACAGGTGGAGGGATATTTGTATTTTGGTTTTTGTCTTTACTCTTGTTTTTTTTATTCACGTGATACCATTCAATCCGTAACTGCAATGAATAGATGTTCCGTGCTGATTGTGGTGAACGTGTGGCGATCGTAACCGGTGGATGGATGAATTCACTAGGGCAGTAATGACATCACCCTCACCTGCGGGCTGCGGCTGTTAAATCACATTCTAGAAAAAGGTATCCATCCATCTAGGGTTAACCAGTAGGCGATGGTTTTGGACTTGGAAAGTCACAATAGTCCAGCTGGTCTGGTCTCGCGTTGTACTGCACCCCGCGGTCTTTGACCTAAAGTTTGAAAAGACAGCCATGGTATTGGCTTTACCCCACGTGTTTTCTAAGAACCAATTAGAACCGTTGGATGTTGGCTTTTGTGGGATCTAACTTCGCCTAGGCCACTTGTTTGGGCCTTTATAAAAAAGGTTGGTAGGGCTTGCTTGGGCTGGAACCAGATAGGGTTGGATTTGGAATGAAATATCTCAGCCTGATTCAAATATGGACTGGACTAGGCCTGGACTGAGTTGAGGGAACGTAGATTGGGCTGGGTTTTAAATACTTCCGTCCAACCTGGCCTTCTTGCACCCATAGATGGAGTCGGCAATTGCTCGTTGGATGCAAACCATGTGGCACTGCTTTAATCCTACGGATGAGACATATCAGGGGTATACAACCTCAACTACGATATTAACCATTGTATCAGACTGTTGTCGATTTTGATTTTCAAAGGAGAGAAACTCGTTGCAAGGGGAGGGGGAATCACTTTTGGCAAAACCTTCAAACGCCTCTTCTTCTTCTTCTTCTCCTTCAACCTTCTGCCAATCCCTAAAGGAGAGGTTACAATGACGAGATGATTTTTGGGTTGGAGGGATTTCATCAACCCAGCGGAGAAGGTTTTCCAAGACAAAGACGATGGGAGTTTAGGATTTGGGATTGGTGACAAGAATCAGAGGTCTTGTTGCTGCGGATGGACTCGCTGAGAGTGATGACGAAGCCGAAGCATGTTGTGTCGAGGAAAGCCACCATTGATGTTTCCGCCAGGGTTTCTACGTTGGGTGAAGGTTCGGAGATTCATGGAATTCCTTTGAAGTAGGCGTTCGACTTTGATCCCTTCATCTAGACCGGTTTGATTAGAGTTTACTCACATTATGGACGCATTTTAGAGGCACAACGGATGTTTGATAAAACGGAGCACAGAGATGTGGTTACTTGGTGCATTATAATGGAAGGGTATGTTGGGTTACAATTTCTCTTCATCAATTTTCAAACCACTATGATTGTAGTTTTCCTTTGCAAACTTTCTTTATTAAGTAATTTGAGCATTTGATCTTTTTTTTTTTTTACTAGACTGAAAGTTTAATTTTGTAATCAACAAACACTCACTTTTTATTCTCGCTCTCACGCATCCAACGTCACTACTATAATATTGATCTTTGAGTATTCCGTGTATTCTCCAATAAAAGGATATAAATTCGCTATAGTTCTATTTCCCTTTTCACTGGGATCTCTCTCTTTCTCTCTCCCTTAAAAATGTCAAACCAGTTTTTCATGTATACTTTTCAAAATCGATATCTTTAAGATCTAATGATTACAAAACCAGTGACAAAGTTTAATAATAAACCAACTGATTGCAGTAAGCTTTTAGATAAATATATAAAAAAAAATGGATTGATTGAGTAATTTGATAAAAAGCATAAACTTTTAAATTTTTTTTAGGATAATCTAGTAATTTTACCATGATTTCAATTAAAGAGACATTTATTTATGACGTCATTGATAAAGCCAAATAGAAGATAGAGCTGATTGCATTGATTGTACATAAATTCTCAGCCGTCCAAATTCGGTTATATTAGAGGTCTTTTCATCTTTTGTACGACAAAAGATTATTCTCTTGATCAACTTAATCGGAATGGTCGAGCATAGTTAGTTAGGTATTTTGTCGATCACTCTGTTTTCATCGGACGGTCACAAAATTACCGCGAAGCAACGAGTGCTCCAAATATGTCGGAAGATTACCGTTTGAGGTTTCAAACTTTTTTTTGAGAACGTTAAAAAGAACCGTGAATAGCTGTCACAAGAAAACGGAGTAACAGAGCCAATCTTGGATATTTCGTTAACGGATGGGGATGGGGATGGGGATGGAGACGGAGACGGAGACGGAGACGGAGACTGGTTTTATTTATTTATTTATTTATTATTTTTTTAATATTATTTTACTCTTACGTACGTACTCTTCGCCCCTCTTTCTTTCAACGGGCGAGGTTTTTTGAAACAAAGAAAATAGCTTTTCACAGTTTTCTTGGCCTTGAGGATTCGCACACTTTTCTCTTCAGGTGAGCTTCGACTTGATTCCCGCCATTTCTCTGCAGCTACAAGCTTTTCACTGTCGTATTCTTGATTGTTTCTTTACTCTTTCCATTTCAAAATTCATTCCTTCTGGATCATTTCGTCTCAATTTTCCTGAATTCTTCTACCTCTGATTCCTCTACCACTGCTACTTCTTATAATTCTCTTTATCAGAAACCCTAGAATTCTGTCTTCAAACTCTGCTTATATCCGTTTGTCTGTTTGATCTGCCTTATGAAAGATCTATGTATAGTGTCAGAAGTTCTGTACTTATGGTTGGTCGTTTTTAATGTGTTCCTATTGGTTCTCTTTATTCTTAGGATGCCGCGTTTTGGAGACAATGGTAAAAGGATATGGCTGAGGTGAAAATCGAGCGGTGTTGTCTTCAGAACAGACAATCCGCTGCTGCTTCAACTTCATCTGTTTCAGATGCCAGTTATGGCACTCTCAAGTCCCCAGAGATCTGCAGTACTGCTACAACATCACCATCTCATCGGTACTGTTCTATATTCTACTCACTTCTCATCCTTGTCCTGGGCGACAGTGAGACCAGTGTTGACAATTAATTACCTAAATTACTTTTAGTTTCTCAAGTAAAGTAGGTTTTATCTGGGAATTGGATATGTTTGTTTGATTGCAGTTGAATCATCCCCAAAAGTGAGTATCTAATCAGGAGTTCAAATAAGCATGTGATAAGTCTTACTTTGGTTGGTTCAATCAAGTCATTCATTTCATGATTACATAAATGTTTGTATGTCCATATAGAAGAATCATGGGGCCAAGAATGATGATCCTTATAAATGGGGTGATGAGTGGAAAAGAGTAAATAAATGCGGTTGTGAAAGAGGATGAGTTTCCTCTAGTTATTTTAAAGTTTTGTCTGTCTTGAGCATTATGATTATGCTATTTGGTTGCAGCAAAGATTGATTGCAGACTTATTCATACTGTTTACAATTGTTCAAAGTTGTATTGTATCTATACCCTTAATTGTGGTATTATGTTGTTTGCAGGAGGACTACTGGCCCTATTAGGCGAGCAAAGGGTGGTTGGACTCCACAGGAGGTGAGAAACTTTGGTAGTAGCGTGTGTAGGCCACCATTTGTATATCGACTGTTATGCAAATCTTGTTGCAGCTCATCTGGCCTGTCAAGTTAAACCATGGGTAGGGTAGGTCAAATCAGTTGTTGACAGATTGAATCCGGCAATACTTGAGTGGGCTTCAATAATAAAACATTTTAGATTCCCTAGTATTATATTGTGTTGGTTCACACCAACTGCAAGACAACTCTTTCTCCACATAGAGTGCGTACACTTGTCCTTCTCTCTCTCTCTCTCTCTCTCTCTCTCTCTTGTCACTTTCATCTTTGGGTAGTCCCTATGTAGTTGGCATAGGCTGTGGCTGAGTTCAGTAACATTTCATCTATGAGCTACTTATGCTTTTCTCATTAATTTTTTGGGCATCTAAAACACTTGGTTCACTAAACTTGAAACTTGCTACAGGATGAAACATTGAGAAAGGCTGTTCAAGCTTTCAAGGGAAAGTGCTGGAAGAAAATAGGTTTTGCTCACTTTCTTCTCTAGTATTTCTGCTACCCATTTTAGTACTTTGAAGAGATAAGTTTCTTCTGTAGTAGCTCCATTTTTTTTTTTTTTTTTTGTCCTTCTGGCTTGGATTTGATTAGCTTGGCCTATCCTGATTACATTATTTAGGCTGTATGAAGTTATGGAGGGCATTATGATTCTGTTCTTGTCAAAGTTTAGCTTTCTATATTGGTCTTTTTGTTAATCCATTTAAATTATATTTGTTCCCTTAACAACTTCCCTTTTTTAATGGAATCAACCTATCACCGAATTACTCTGAGAACCAATGGAGGATTTTACAAGATTGGAAAGCATTCTTCATGTTAGTAACACTGAGTTTCTCAATCGAAACAATAGACAGCTAGTTTAGAGGTTTTCTTAATGATGAAATATCAGTTGATTGGCTGATCTCATTCCCAACATGATCCTATACATGGGGAAAAAAATAGTTCTGTTACTACTACTGCTGCTGTTCTTTTTTTCTTTTCAGGATTTATGGAAATAAGTTTATCAAAAAATGTGATACTTTTCAGTCAAACAAAGAGTTGATGATAATAATTTAACAGGTGAGTAATTGCAAAATAGAAGCTGTAATCATCACTGTACTGCCAAGTCCGTGGGAATTGAGACCCTTTTTGTTTGCAAATCTGGGGGCGGGACTACTTAATGGCCTCTTGAAATGAGGAAGTGATGACTCTTGATTATGAATTATTAACCCTTCAAATACCCAACAAGGCTCCCACCCCCAAAAAGAAAATGGAAATATGAATCATATTAAGAGAGAAGCGAACTCAAAACCTCATGTTCTGTGAGCTTTAGTTTTATACTTATTTGATAAATAGTTGGCTGGTGGTTATTTTTTCCACTATGATAGCCGACTAGGAGAACTTCACCATTCTCTTGATAAGCTTAAAAATTTTAATGCAACTTGAAAAAATCTTCTTTCTTAGCTCAATTTGCTGCAGCTATACTTGCAAAACTGATTTCGTTAGATGATTCAATAGCTAAAAAATCTAAAGCAAAATTTGATCCAGAGGGCTACATGAAATATTAAGTTAATGTTGACCGGAAAGTATGTGGCTCAACTAGTGAACAATCTGTATCCATTCAAAAGCAGGAAACAATGGCAGAAATACTGTTAAGTTGTAAACATTTATGAGTCAATTCCGTTTTATTTCTATAGCAAATGCTTTCTTCTTCTTCTTCTCTCTCTCTCTCTCTCTCTCTCTCTCTCACTTGCTAAGGGAGGGGATGCCAATATTAATAATCAATTGTAATAATATAGACATCTTGAACAGTCTTTTGTGTTACTTAAAATATTTAAAACCTTTTTCTTTATGTCAACCATTGCTTTGTTTATTTATTATTTATATGTCTTACCTAGCATTTCAAATGGGAACAACAAAGTATTGTTGCTTCGCTCAGTTCTGAGTCTTCTGACGCTGTAGATGGTTAGGCCACCCAAAATGTATTCGTGTGTTTCGGTCTATTCCCCTTCCGTGGTGCCAGTTTCAACCCAAAAGCAGTATGTAGAAAAGCAATTTTCTGAAGCTTGTTTATTTAAGAAATTTAGAAATAATTTTGGGAGCTCTTATTTGCACCTTAAAATTCGATATGAGCTGAGCTACTGGACAGACATTGGCAAGTCATCTGTACATGTGAGTAATCTAGAGGGTTCTCAAAGATTTGGACGGTCTAGATCTGTTACATCAATTCCCATGTGGCAGAAATCATCTCCTTGTGCAGGTTTTAAAGCCCATAATGTTAGGAGAGAAATATTTTCTCTTTCTTTATTAATTTATATTTCAAGTGCAAACTATAGCTTTACTGATGTAAAATTCTTTTAATGTTGATGATAATCGAAGGTGGTAGAGGTGATTCTTTTGTACTCCTTAGAACAGAGCATGCCCACTCAGCCAAATGAAAAGTGTATCTTTGCTGACAAAATGTCTTTCTCTCTCTCCCCTCCCCCTTTGGAGAGTAAAATATCACCTATATTTATTAGGTATAATGATGAGGGCGATACAACATATTGGCAAGGTATTTCCTAACAGTTGTTTATGTAAACCATGGATAAGGAGGAACTTAAAATTTTGAGTTTGTATATAAATTTGTAGAGCTCCATAGTTTTCTTCTGCAATGAAGTGACAAGAGGAACAAGTTTATCAGGCGAACCTAGAATTTCCTAATATCCCCTGAAAACACATTTTTCCAACAAAGGTAATACATACTCCTAAGGGATCCTAAGCATTCTTTTATGTTGTGCTTTTGTTGTTCTCTTATAGTTTTGGAATTTGAAGATTATGTTTTTTATGTGACATGACACCAAATCCTATATTCGATATAAGACCCATGATATATATTTACGGTTTTTCTTTGGACAGAAGCATCTGCATCAGCATCTGCATCTTCATGATCTTTTAGCTGTGACAGCTGATGAATTAATCATTTTCTTTTTAATTTAGAATTCATGCAATATGATTTTTGTGATTGATCATGTGTATGCAGCTGAATTTTTCCCTGATAGATCGGAAGTGCAGTGTCTGCATCGATGGCAAAAGGTGCTTAATCCGGAGCTTGTTAAAGGTCCATGGACCCAGGAGGTTTGATGCAAATTCCTTCTTTTCCTGTTAGCTGTTATTGCAAAGTTGTGATTTGAATCTCCCAAATGATTCTTCTTTTTGCACTTTTCTTTTCAGGAAGATGATAAAATTATTGAACTGGTATCAAAGCATGGGCCAACAAAATGGTCTGTTACAGCAAAATTCTTGCCAGGTCGGATAGGGAAACAATGCCGGGAGAGGTATCTTTTATAAGCTGATAAAGCTATTCTGACAGTTGGCACTCGCGCTCGCGCGCGCCGGGGGAGGGGGGGTTGGTGGGTTTGAGCGTATGAAGTTCTCCCATTTCAGTTAATTTTAACTTATGTAAGGTTTTATAAATGTTTTTAAACTTAAGGGAAAAAATCCAGCTACAAAATTTCTGTTTCCTTGTAACTTCCTGGCTGTGCTATGGCATTTTTAGGAGCTGATAAAGCTATTTTGAAAGGCTTGCCTACTGGGCATGTAATTTTCTGTGCCCTTTTTAATTAGTTTCTTTCTCTCTCTCTCTCTCTCTCTCTCTCTCTCTTGATTATTCTATTCCTATTGGAACGTCTTAATTTAACTTATTATTATTTTTATTTTTTTGAGGCTTGTACGCTTTTAAATTTATGGCGGAAAAGGATTTGGATGTATGCAATTTCTTTTTCATTGTGATTGCCTGGCTGGTCTATTGAGATTCCATAGGAAGGGAAAGTTAATCCTTAAAATTAAATTTTTAGGTGGCACAATCATTTAAATCCAATGATTCGAAGAGATACTTGGACCTTGGAGGAAGAGCTTTCACTTATGAATGCACACCGGATACATGGGAATAAATGGGCTGAAATAGCTAAAGTTTTACCTGGCAGGTATCAGTTCTATTGTGATTTAATGCTTCCAGAATGAAACATGTAGTAGTACCTACCGATGCTTTGGTTGTTAGAGCTGATATGGATGGAATTGCCAAGTGAAGTAAATAAAAAATTTTTTTGGTCATTTTACTTCTAGCAAACATCCTGTTTGAAAGTCCCTTTTCATTTGTCAGCTCATATCACTTCACTTTACCAATGAACAACTTATTTGACTTCATTTCCAACCAAGTGGGGACCTCAAGTGGACCATAAAGATGGTCAACTGAAGAACAGCTACACGCCAGGCTCATTTTTCTTGGATGGTCAAGAAAAACGTGGCTGAATTGTGAGAAGTTCTATAAATTAGATTTCTTACTATCACTTGATTGTCTTGGCTTTTCTGGCTTAGTGCTGGTACTTGAATTAGATATTATCTTGGCTTTTCTGGGTAGTGCTGGTATTTGAATTTGTCCACCCGTAAGTATTGAGCATGACAATGGGTAATTAAAAAAATTCAGTAAACTACATTCATGTCTTCGAGTCAAATGAGCATTCAACACCATCTACATGAGTTTCTTTCCCAAATTATGTATTCTAATGCTAAATTCTGAAATTTCTTATTGTTGCTAGAATTGTTGTTGCCTAGGATTGTTTCTTTACGTACTATTTCACCACCCCAATTTCCTTTTGCATTACTATTTGTTGGAAATATTAATCCACACAACATATGAGAACTTATCTGTTAATTATGACAAACCATAGTTGATGTTACCAACTATATGCACCATGGAAGCATCAAATACCTGCAAAATGGGTTAGAAACTTAAGGAATCAGTGGGCTGAGTGGTGCCATGGGTTACTCTCCTTAAAACCTGAGTTCCCTTGTACTGGTGCAACAGAGTTGTTGCGAACTGGTCTCCCAAGATAAAACAGCTCCATAGGCCCCCTAGTCCACGTGCACTCGCTGACAAGGCCTGCCAAGACACCATCAGGTTGTCCCCAATAGAAAAAACTCCAAACTAAGAAAGATAGAGAAACCAAAAAGGGATTGAAAAACTTTGTTTACCGTTAGTGAAATAGGTTACACCACCCCTCTGTATATAGGAGTGGAAGAGACACCACTAAAAGTTCTCTAAAAGACAAGCTCCCAAAAACCATGCCTTTCCCATAAGACATGTCTGTTGATCATTTAGACATATCACCAATACTCACACCCATTGGTCATTTACGTGTCTATTAGGGAAAGACACATCTCTCCAACAAACACCAATAAAACAAAAAAAAAAAAAAAATTGAAACTATATTTTTTAAAATCAATTAAAATTCCAACACTATTTCACCATACTCATTTGTTTTTCCATGAATTTTCTTAATGGTGTACTTTTTATCAGTCTAGATTATTGGATCAATGTATTTGTTGGTTGGGCTTTGTTTAGGTAGCTAACACACCTTGAATGCTTAAAATTTTTGTTCAACATTCAAAGCTTCTTCTCGTATCTTAAATTAATAACCAGGTTTTGTCCTCCAGGACTGATAACTCCATAAAGAATCACTGGAACAGTTCCTTAAAGAAGAAGCTCGATTTTTATTTGGCTACTGGGGAACTCCCACCAGTTCCGAAGACTGGTCTACAAAATGGTGCCAAAGATGTATCAAGACCAGCAGTTAAAGGGAAGTCCCTTGTTTCTTCTGGTAAAGGACTGGACTTGATTGCTCATGCTTCCTCAGGAATTGCAGTGTCATTCAAATTGAATGAGGACTACAAGGATTGGTTGGAGTCCAAAAGCCTACCAGTCCTAGACACACATGCTTCAGCAAGTTCATCTTTAACTAGGCCTACTAATTCTGATGATGCTGAATGCGATCCACTGGCATCAAAATTGGATAATAGCTGTAGCCAACCGGATCCAACACCCAAGAGTGACAACAATGACGAAATTGACCGAGACAACCAGGTTGCCAGAACACTTTCACAGTATGGTGGTCCAACTTTTGGTTCTCTGTACTATGAGCCACCTCATCTAGAAAACTGTGGTATTCCCTTGGATTCTGCTCCCTTTGACATGTATTACTCCATGCATCCATCATACAACTCTAGCCCCACTATGTCACCTATCAGTTTCTTCACTCCACCTTGTGTGAAGGGTAGTTGTTCAGTTGGGCAAAGCCCTGAATCTATACTAAAGAATGCTGCTAAGAGCTTCCCAAATACTCCGTCTATCTTGAGGAAAAGGAGGAGAGAAGCATATGTCACACTGTCCCCTGAGAGAATTGTAGAAACAAATGAAACAAAAATTGACAAATTAAGTGCACCAGAAGAAAAAGAAACGACCAGTAACGGCCTTGAATGGAAAACATCTCTCATTGAAAGTTTGTGTGAAAGTCCTTCCTGTCATCGCGATGGCAATGTTGGACAATACCATGAGAAAGCTTTTAAAGCTTCTCCTCCTTATTGTTTAAGGTCGAAGCGTACTGCAGTTTTCAAGTCTCTGGAGAAACAACTTGAATTCACACTATATGAAAAGAAGTTTGATGAAGATAGCAAATCTGTGAATCTGGCTATTAAGAGGAGTCATTATGCTGTCAATGAATGTTCACATGCAACAAAGATGGGGGTCACCTAGTACATAAATTGTAAGTTCTATTCTGCAACTATGAAACTCTATTTAGATGCTTCGATTAACTCTTTGTGCACAATCCTTACGTGTAATGTTGGTAAATGCTGTATCTTTTGCATTTTCTTTCTCCTTGCACTCAAGTTGAGAGTAAATTCAAGATGTTGGAGAC
Organism: Protea cynaroides; assembly: GCA_028583415.1. Taxonomy (NCBI): domain Eukaryota; kingdom Viridiplantae; phylum Streptophyta; class Magnoliopsida; order Proteales; family Proteaceae; genus Protea; species Protea cynaroides. The sequence goes on along the minus strand of CM053266.1, from coordinate 36,690,171 downwards.
ATGGACCACAACGTGATTGTCAGAGGCCTTGAAAAATAAATTAACTGCAGCCATGATTATGGTGTTTGCTCATCATTTTTAAAAAATTTTATTTTTGTAGAGAAACAACTTTTGTTCATGGATTACTTCATTGTATTCACATTTAATTTAGATATATAAATAAAGTACTTGCATCAGGATGAATATGCAAGCTACCTGTCTCCACAATTGTACAAATGGTACATACATGCATGGAGTTTGTGCAACGTGTTCTATATGTCATTGGTTGATGATTATTGTATATCCTAACTTCTAGGACAGAATTGATATTAATTTAAGGAACTTGGAACACTTGCAACATAATGCATACTTTTGGTTTCATGGCCCTTTGAATGGGATTTTGTGGATTAAGTTCCTATGTGCTTCTAACCTATGCCTCTCTTTTTGCTAGTGGTGATTTAGTGGATTAAGTTCAAGCTAATCTTGAAGTTGGAGACTGAAGATGTTTCGTCCACTAGAAGAATGGGGATATATCATTGAGAAGCAATCGTCTGCCGCTCATTTAATAGGACAGTCACATCCTCATTAGCAATCACCGGCTCCTGTCATGCACTTGTAGAATAAGGATGTCGGTCGAGCCATGTGAAATACTCATCTTGATACAGCTGATAGTGCACAGAAAGCCTCTTCCAAGATGTGAAACCTCTAAATTCTTCAGAAATTTTATTTTGGAAAGAGAACTCCTTTCATAACAAGTTTCTTTTTCTTTTCCCATTATTTCGGTTCTTGGACACCCAATAAAAAAACTCAGCTGCTATTGACCAGAGCTTTTCCATCCCCATGACAGAAGAAGATGATTTCCCAATTCTGTGAACAGCTTTGAGAATAATTAACGGGTATATAAATAGTTTTCCTTTGATTAACTGTAACTTTATTTGAAAGGATTTATTCTTGCACTTTATGCTTTTAGAATCTATTCACCTGAAAAAAATTATGCTTTTAGAGCCAATGATGTAACCATTGGGACAAAAACCTCAATAAAGTCGGAGCAAAAGTTGCTTTAGATGGACCTGATTTGATAAGCTTATTACGATGACCCCTCAATTTTAACCATGTGGTGGGATGATGTGGCAATTCTGACTGTGTATAAATAGGATTAAGGTTCCACTAGAATAATGTCAAATTTCAACTCTTAATTCAATCAGATAAGTTCCCACGTATCACAATGCATTCTTATATTTTTTTTAGTTGTCCATATATGCCCATGCATGCATCCTCTTGTTGTAAGTTTTTCAAAGCTTTATTTTGTCACTCGGAAATTTTTTTTTTTTTTTTTTAAGGCTGAAACTTAGGTAAGGATCTTGGAGTCTATCTATGGACAAAATTTCAGCAAAGATAGACCACGTGGAAAAAAAAAATTGGGTCATCCTATGTAACTTAGCCCCATCGGCTGGGGTTGGGTTCCCTGAAGACGGTAGTAGTTCAAGTTCTATCATTAATTGACAATTTACAGTTCTGGTTGAGTGTGTAAAGGTTTTGGTCTCTTAGCACTTCTTGTGGAGGTAAGTCTCCTCCTTGATAAACGTTAAGGTAATTCAGTAGGAAAAGCCATTCATACATGTACGCGTTTCAATGGCAATGCTTTCTCCACCATGTACATGAGAGCGTTTCAGTTGGGAAAACGGTTGATGAATGGACGGTTCTCATGGCATTAGCACTCTTTTTAACCCATCCGTTTAAAGATATGCGTCAAATCTCCCCAGTTTAATAAGAACATCAACATGATTCCCCGACTAAATTTTAAAACGAATAAATTAGCAACAGATAGAGGGAGTTAAATCATGTGGTTTGGTCTATATTCACTTGGAGGAGAGAGAAAAAGAGTTTGGATTTCAAGGAAGAGAGATATAGAAAGTACACACCGCTAGTGTGTGCTTCCCAGGATTCCCAATCATGTAATTTCTGGTCTGGGAGATTGTTATGTAAAGGTTGAAAGTTTATATCATGAGAGAACATAACCACCCATCATAGATTACTGGAAGTGAACTTAGTTGCTCTAGGAGAAAGTAACGGAGCTTAAAAACAGATCCTTCACATTTATTGATAATGTGGTTTAGCGAAGAAAGTGAGACTTTGATATAGACATAACTATTTGTATTTAGAAGGTTGTTAAAGATTTTCTAGGCGTATTGAAAATTAAACATCATTCCCTTTAGGGAATCTTGGTGGGATGATGAGGTTCAAACAATTATTAAGGCTAACAAATATAGTTACCAAACTCCGCATGTCGGATAAGGTAGGTCGAATCAATCTTAAGACATGACAAAAGACTTAAGGATGTAGATGATCTAAACATATATAAACTTGTAAGAAATGAAGCTAAAAATGTTGTAAAAAAAACAAAAACAAAAAAAATATGTAGATCTTTATAACAATCTGAACAAAGGAAAAGGGGAAACTATCTATAAGGTAGCTAAATCAGGGAAACGAAGAGTAGAAATTTCAACCATGTTAGATGAAAAGTGATATGGTAAAAATCTAATAAGTGATAACGACATTAAGCAGAGATGGAAAAGGTATTTCTACAACATGTTTAATGAAGACGTCTTGAGTAATAGTTTCTCGAAAAACTGAATTACCTATCAAGATACCACAAGTCGTAGATATATACGAAAATTAGTGTTGTAAGTAAAAGAAACTATAAAGAGGATGAATGTAAACAAGTATGATGCCCAAATGAAGTCTTAATAGAATTATGGAAGAACTTAGGAATCTATAGATTATCTTGGCTTACCAAGTTGTTCGATTAGATAAGAGCACCAAGAAAGTACCAGATGAATGGAGAAGCAGTATAATAATTCAAATTTATTAAAATAAAAATGATATTCAAAGCTGCAATAACTACAAAAGCATAAAACTAATGACTCAGACTATGAAATTATGAGATATATGGAAACTCATCTCAGACAAGAAATTACTATTACAAAGAACCAATATAGTTTCATGCCTTCTTGGAAAGATTTAGAAAATGTAAAATTGACCTTCATATGGTCTTTATTGACGAAGAAAAAGCTTATGAGAGAATCCCTAAAAGGTAAATCTAGCAAAAACTATATGAGATGTTTTTCAAACAAATATATTGACATAACCAAGGATATGTATTATAATATGGTGACTAGTGTGAGAATCATGGAGCGTCAAGGTAGTAAATTTCAAATTATAATTGTGTTAAATCAATGATCAATTTTAAACCCTTGATTGTACACTATCATGGATGATTTAACCAGCGACATTCAACATGATGTTCCTTTTATATGGTTTTTACTGATGATATTGTTTTGGTGAAAAAGACAAAAACAGAGATTAACACCAAGTCAAAGTTATAAAAATTGACCTTGGAATTAAAAGGTTCTAAGATAAGTAAAACGTTGTGTAACTTTAACCACACAAGGACAAGCAATGAGAAAGTGAAAGCTGACGCGATGAAGATACCATAAAGTGTTATTTTAGGTAGATACTTATGGTAGCTATGCTTTATCATAAATAAAGAAAATGATATAAAGGATGGTATTTCACAAAAAATTAAAATAACATGGATGAAGTACAGAGGTGCATTTGAAATGCTATATGATCAGCGTATTCCTTTAAAATAAAAAAGAAAATTTTATAAGAATCATTCGACCAACCATGAAGTATGATATGAAATATTGGACAGTTATTAAAAAATCATATAGATACATTCAATGTATCTGAAATTAAAATGTTGAGATGGATGTAAGGCAACACTAAGAAAGATAAAAGTAAAGATTGATTGTATTAGAACTAATTTAAGAATAAGAGCGATGCATGATTAGCTATGTGAAAATCTTTTAAGAAGGCATGATCTTGTTTAACAGAAATCCTTAGATGCTTCAATACGGAAGAATGATTTATTTCAAATCATATGATCTAAAAGAGGCAGGGGCAGATATATGATGATTCTAAGTGAGGTGGTGAAAAAAACATGCATAACTTAAGCCTTGTTTCAAGTATGACCTTAAACAGAACTAATTGAAAGACAATAATCCATGGAGCTGATCCATTTAATTGGGATAAGACTTTGTTGTAGCTTATTACAACTCACAAAACAATATAATTATATGAAGCATATAGTCTCCAGCCAAGGAACTTTTAAAGTTCAAACATACATCTTCGACTGCTCCACGACCCAAAACCATTACAGAATTTTGGTCATCTCTTCCCACTCACTAAGCGTATAGAACAGGTCAAAGATCGTCCAATTGAGGGAACTTGCACACTTAACGTGCGTGGTGTACTTTAGGACTGCAAAAATCAGTTTGCATTGCAAGTTCTCGTATATTTCAATTGGTGCATTTCCACAACCTCCTGTAATCAGGTAACTCTCCCAATAAATAAATTTCGAACCAATAAGTAAATTTCGAAAGACCAAAATTATCTCCAATACCCCAAACCAGGACACTGCAGAAATTTTGGCTATGATGCTACCTGCGGCTCTCCATGAACGTAAACTGAGGATAGGCCCAGCATAAGCCATTTTTATGGTTTACATCACCTCATTGCTGACGTGATTGGTTTTGGTCCATCAAAGAAGAGGACATCCATACTACCCCTACACCACTTAAACAAATTGCACTGCGTAGCTCTTGCAACTATAGAACAATGACGATAAGCATGCAAAAGCTGAGGGACCTTAAAGACAACTTGCAATTGAACTAAATATAAATAATTACAAGTCCAGGGAACACAAGATTCAGAATAGGCTGGCAGCCAAGCAACACAATGGTTACAGTACTTTTACCCACAACAAATGTAAAACTGTACAATAAACTCACAGGTAGCAAACCAGCCCTCCATTTTAACCCAAGTTCCAACTCCATCGTTGGCAATCATACCTAGAAATCAACAGAAACTGTTGGGATAACGCTACACAAGCCATATACAAACCATACAGAAGTGGAAATGCATGCACTGAAATGCCAGATAACTTGTTTATTATTCTTAATAAAGAATCAACATTATTCTTTGAATAGAATCAACAGCAGTTTCCGTTACACATTCTTCCCACAGTCAGTACAATTTTATTTTTTAAACATTCATCAAAATAAGGAATGGACCTTTACAACATGACGCAAACGATATGGAATTGAATGCAGCTCACAACTACAGCGATATAGAAACCAACTAGCTAAGTGCTGGGCACTAAAACAAGATATACAGGTCAAGATGCACGGGATAAATAACAAGTGCTTGAGTTTCTCCTGGCTCTAGGACCAGATTTGAACAGGAAATCATCACCATTGAGGACCAAGTAATCATCAGAAATATAGCTTAACAAGGTCAAACATGTTGGACCAAATGATGACCTGGAAGCTGATACCAGACACAACATAAACGACATAAGTTACAGAAGAGACTCAGGCATTTCTTTATGGATGTAATAGGGGTAGGTGTGAATTGTGGTGCTGTTGCTAGCCACACAGTAAAGGTTGGTAAACTGTTTCTTCATAATTCCTACCTTTGTGCTGCTGGTCCCAATACTGGAGAAAGGAGACCGGTGGATGTGTCAGACTGGTAGTCGGCAGTTGGGAACTTCTAGCTAGACCGACGGTGGTCGGGTACCAGACACCGAAAAAGGATTCACAACAAGAAGGGACAAGGCTTACTCGTGATTAGTTAAATTTCTGGCTGGGTTGCCACTGCCAACCAGAATACAAGTAGGCAAGAAACTTCTTTAGTTCTTTATGGTAGAGGAACAGTGTATAGCTTAGGTCTCGCTTCAAGTACGACATTGAACAGAGCTGATTGGCGGTCAAGAATCCATGTAGCCGACCCCATTTAGTTGGGATAAGGCTTTGTTGTTGTTGTTGTTGAACAGAATGAGTTTGCCAAAAGTTTTATTTATTTATTTTTACATTTTCACTATGAATTAAACATATCTCCACAGCCCATGTATATAAGCCTGACCATGGCCAGGGGTTTTATGCTACATGGACTGCTGATCCATTCTGACTGTTGGATGGACAGGTTAGGGTCTAGATGGCATTGTGTCAACTTCTAGACCTGAACCAATAATTTATCCCCCACGCATTTCCCTCAAGTATTTACAATGATCTAACTGCTCTTCAGAAAAGGTAGGGGTGAAACTTGAGCCAAAATCATGCTCCACTTTGAAACCAAATTGAGCAGAACTAGGGTTGGGCCAAGGCCATAGTTGTCAAGGCGCTAAAGCAAACCAAGGCATTGAAGGCCAAACGGGGCGCCTAGGTGATCAAGACGCCTGCCTAAGCGACTAAGGAGCCCGATTTTCCAAGGTGTCAAATGGGCGCCTAGGTGGCACCTAAATCACTATGGCCGAGGCTCAATTTGATTCAAAATTTATCAGTTGCCAACTCAGGCCCACCCAACTTGCAGCCTACCGCATGGCAATTTGCACTTGGGTAAAAACTTGGCATAATGCCCAGAGGCTGACCATTATGTCCACAAAGTATCATGCCAGCAGTAATGCCACATGGCAGGAAAACCATGGCCTGCAGCTACAGCCTATTTATACAAGCTAGGGGATAAAACTTTCATTTATATCAAGATAAATGAAGAAATTTAAAAACTGGGTAGTGGAAGAACAGGGACCAGCTCCTGATTCCCCTCATCCATAGAACTTCATTCACCTGGTGGGAATATGCATGCTCTCAGTTGTGCTTCATACAGCCTAGGTAAAAAAAAAAAATCCTGAGATCTTGGTTGGTGTCAACTTTGATCAAGATTTTTATCCTCTCGGTCTCTATATTTAGAAGTAAGAGCCAAGAATTTGAAGCTAGGAAGTCAGAATGGGTCTCTCATCAATTTTGGCAACAGGGCTTCTATACATGGACCAAAAGAAGAAACAGAAGTGTAATGCTTTTAACATGAATAAGTCAACATTTTTACATTGGTCTCCCTTCGGAAAGTAGTAGGATTTGGAATGGTAGAGTTCTGATTGACATTTGTAAAGTTTTGTGTGTTTATTGATATTTTTCGTCTACCAGTTTTTTTTTTTTTTAAATTGTAGCTCTTCTCAAAAGGAATTACCAAGAGTAATACAACTGTATTTATATGGGAGATTTCCATGGTCAATATGGTATAATGATGCCTTCCTATACATCTTTATCTGTATATTTCATTAGTGAAGGGTAACCATCGTACATGTCCACTTACAAGTGAAGGAATCCAAAATCACTCTAAAAATGATAAACCAACGAATAGCCAGATGTGAGAAAAGAAAACACTGAAACTAACCTGAATGAGATGAACATTAAGCACACGACACTTTAATGTCTTCCCACCTGAATATAAGGAACATGTTTTAAATACATATAGACTAGTAGATGGTGTTGCACCTGGAGATCATTTTCCATTCTGCTGACATCAATCAATCTGAAACAGAAAGGCCCCATTGAAATATTCAGATCAACTATCATTAAACGGTGCAACTTTTTCTTCCCTTTTTTTTTTTTTTTTTGGGGGGGGGGGGGGGGGGGGGTGGTGATAAATATGAAGGAGCTCCTAAATGTTTAGCGATGTCTACCCCTTTGTGAGTATAGAGGACCCAAATCCATCTCATAAAATTTCAGCTCAAAATGAGTTAGGAAAATGGTTCACACACACACACAGAGATATATATATATATATATATATATATATATATATATATATATATATATATATATATATATATATATATATATATGTGTGTGTGTGTGTGTGTGTGTGTGTGAGAGAGAGAGAGAGAGAGAGAGAGAGAGAGAGAGAGAGAGAGAGAAGTTGAAAACTTGCCTTCACAATTGTAAATGTAAGTACTAATCTAAATCAGGAATGGCGAATCGATGGTTGTTTGACGAAGAACTTCAGAACTTCGATCAAGACCATGAGATGCCACCTAGCACACAAGACAAAAGACCAAGGGATATGTAATTGAAGAAATCAAGCAACAGAGACCATACAAGCGAAAAAGCTTTCTAGTAAGTCAACATTGAATGGTGTCAATTTAAAAGAAAAAAAGAAAAAAAGTAAAAAGAAAAAAAAAAAGGGTCCATTACCCATTACCCGATAATGGTATCAATTTGCAATCATCAAATCAATACAGAAAATTAAATACGCAAATGTCTAAGGTGAGAGGCCTTTACTCACCATATGCGTAAGAGCATTATAGCGGTCCTCGTTCAAATACAATGGCTTCCCTCTCCGCATTTCTATATCCTGTAACCAGAAAAAAAATGTCACAGCCAAGAAGTCAGCAAAAGGAGCTTACAAAGCAACTCAAATTTGGGTTCATCTTTCAATTACAACATATCTGTTGACTACAAGCATGTGACAGGACATAACGATATCAATACTACATATGGACTGGAAGTGCCAACTCCATTCCATCATGGACTTTATACTGAACTTTGAATACTTAAATCACTCTACTTTGTTCCAGGCTCCCAGATATCTGGGATCAGGTAATCTAGGTGGAATCGTTACCATATCTACCAGTCTGCTCTGCTCATGAACATGGTTTTTGTTAGAAGCTAATGGAAGGTGACCCTTTTATCGTCACCACATGGGAAAAACGGCCTTTGCTTTAAGTTTCTCAATCCAGTTCTTGTTTCAAGTTTCAAATAAACAAATAGGCAATGATTTTTTGCACAGTGCACATCATAGTTGTCAAGGCGACGCCTAGGCGTCCGGGTGGTTTGTACAGGCCTGGGCGCCAGGGCGTCTTGTGGTCGCCCAGGCCAGACAGGAACAACATTTATCAGGCAGTACTTGCCCAGGCCAGACAGGAACAACATTTATCAGGCAGTACTTATTTATGACTAATATCATTTAATACTTAAGATATTATTCATAAATAAACAAATACCCCCCTATTTGAATCCAATAAAAATAGTCTAAAATTCAAAATCCAGAAGGAAAAAAAGTCAACCCCCCTGTTCAAGAACAAAAATCATATTTTTGGGTGCGAGGGCGATTTTCAACTTTTAAATGCTAGGCTTTTTTCTAAATATAAAAATTCTATAAATCTTATTATAATAAATCATCGCTAAAAACCAAGAGTGCGCCAAAATAATCTTTTGCTTTGATGCCCAAAAAATAATTTGCATTCAGACGACTTTAAACAGCATTCCCGTATTCCGAACAAGGTTTGACCGGAGTGTAACTCCTTCATTATAATTTGGATTCAAGCAATCTCGGATTTGTTGGAAAGCTGATTATGCTAGCTTTGCAACAAATTCGAGATTGCTTGAATCCGAACTATATTAAAGGAGTTACGCACAAGTCTGACTGCTTCTCCTTCTTTTCCGAGCCCAATGACGAAAATCTCAACTTTCTTCAGTCGGGACCACGAGAGAGCTCTATGATTCCATCAGTTTGTAGGCACACCCCCCAAACTCCATCCGCTTCAGGCGAATATTACCTTCTCACTTTTGATTGTATAGTTTAGTTACCCGTTCCAGCCAGATACAAGTTTTGCAAAGGAAAGACATTCTTCAACGAGTCAAATAAATTGACAGAAAGTACGAGTCAAATTCGTTAAAAGTACGCAAATGTTAGTCATAAATAATTGTTTACTTAACTCTAGACACAATCCCAGGTCTTAGTGTACATTAGTAAACTTGGGTCCACACCACATATTAATTAAGTTATGTCTTAAATGTTGATTATTTATGTAGAATATTGCATATATATAAACATTAATATTTTAGAAATAAAAAAATGCACTAGGAACGCCTTGGTCGCCTAGGCAACGCCTAAGCGGGCGCCTAGGCGCCAGGATGGCCCCAAACGCCTTGGATCGCCTTGTCGCCTTGACAACTATGGTGCACATAGGGAGGCCTTCCCATATGGCCCTGCATCTGCCATGCAGCAAATCAAGAGGGGCCCAGATTCCTTAAATAGCTGGTGCCCAGGTCCCTGCTCACATGTCAAGCTTCCGCCATAACAGAGTAACAGAGTTGCCACATGGAAAGATAAAGATCTAAAGATCCAATAAAAATTATAATTCTGAATAAATAGTTAAAAAGAAATGAGGCTCAAAATACAAGGGATAATGTCAATAATTGCAGTTGGATGAATGAATTAAGCTTTTGAAATTTGGCAACTGGACAATCTAGACCATACCCTAACAATCCAGCATTAAAATTGCCACATTACACTTCCACATGGCACAAACAAGGTGATTTGTATAGGAAAGCCCCATAAGTGGATTACGCAAAAACCTCTGCTCAAGCATATCCTCCAGACAATTAATAAGGACGGAAATTCTTCCATCTCAACACTTTTCAACTCCTTCCCAACATTCTCACGATCTCATGACTCCACATTTAGCCATGGTTCGAAATTTCAACAGAAATGTTGCAATTCCAGATGTTTTGACATTGGTCAAAATGATATGGCATGCTGATTGAGGGTCTTCAATTTTTCAGTTTTTTCATGAAAATTGACCATATTTCAGTGTTATAATTTCTGTTTTGACTAGAGTCGAAATCCCGGTTGAAACCGAAACCTTGAACCTTGCATTTAGCTATGGTCTTTCCCCTAGCAAAGAGTACGGAAAACCTAATGTTAAACGACACCTCACCTCACCAGAAATCCTCAAATAACTCAAAAGCTTGGAAAATTATGGGAGCAAGATATGGCCTCCTAGGACATTAATATAACATAAACAAGATCCGAAACCAAACTGAATTCTACCACGCTCCTGCTAGCCAATATCTTGATCTAATCACCCTATGCCACAAACCAAACAACCCTAGGTTCCTTGGAAAAAACACCATAACAATTTGCCCAGAAGTCTCAACAGTTTTTCAACCCCAATCCCACATTTTGTAGAGTTTCAAGGACTTGTTCCCCTATTGCAAACATGGACTTAGGAAGCCATAGGTTCCCATAGAAAATCTCTTTAATGCTTCCATCCTTTGCACACAATAATAGGGCCCTTGAAGTTGGAGCATTAACACAAAGGAAGATTAGCATTGCTTACTTGATTAAGATAAGGGGAAATTTCTAACACTCCCCTATACTTGTACCATATTTACTTAAACTCTTCTGTTCCAAACTACTTTTCAAATTCCCCAGAAAAGGAAATTTCTACATCTCTTTCTCCCCTGATAATATAAATCTCAAAATTACCCTATCCTTTCCCTTCCCCTTCCCTTCCCAACCTCTGCAAATCCTCCCCTCCCGCAGTAACACCTGGACACCATGGATTTCACTAGCCTCCCCCACCCTCTCTCTCTCTCTCTCTCTCTCCCCCCGGGCGCAGTCCTCTCCTTGTTTGTTCAGGTCGAATCTGAAAAGGGAACCCTTCGACATAAACCGGCCACAGAAAGACACAGCCATATAAGAGAAACAGACACGCACAGTTGGCCAATCTCTGCAAATCCAAACACTCTGGCTTCACATCCAAACCTCAATTATCCAAGTATGAAAACCAAATGAAAAGAACAATATAATTAGTGAGATACTCAAGAGAAAGAAACTTGATTAAGTTTTGATTCATTTATACAACATCCTTAGATCAATCCTTGGAAGTAACAAAGAGGAAAGATGCAACAAACTCCAATCATGATCATACTGTTTTACATTAAGATTTTACAGATCCATTCAGAAGCAATCCTTATCGAGAACTAAAATTATATCCTGGAAAAAAGAGGAAAAGGAGTACGCAGAGATTAGGAGCAGCAGCGTCAATTAGAAGGATAACTACAGCTAACCCTTGGTTGGGGGGGGGGGGGGGGGGGTCAATTATAAGAGAAAACAGTAATAACTAGTTTCATCGGCCTCCTCTTTTGTTGACATTCTTCTTGAAATAGCATGTAAGGTTGGTCTATATTTTCTTTTTCTTTTTTTTCAAAAAGAGATTTTTCAACCTGGAATTTTCCATCCAAGAAAGATCTCACTATTCTCTAGAAGGAAGCTAGAAAGGGAAAAGTTTCTTCTCAGCTCTCCATGACTTGATTCAATTGGTTAGATTAACATAAAAAACAAAAATTCCTTGTTCGATAGTCCAGGTCAAAACCTTAAAAGAGTCTCGAGAGTATAGATTATTATGGATAAGAGAAGAATTTTGTTTTCCTCTCTAAATCTGAGAGGGGAAGGGGCCAAAGGACAATGTTTTTGGATACTGATTTCCTCTCTGAACGACTGAATATGAGATGGGAAAGAGTGAAACCACAATCCTCATCAGATTAACTCTTCAAACAAAAATAATCCTTAACCTTCTGTACCCAGATTATGAGATGGAAAAAAGTTGAAAATGTTTAGAGTTGCAGGTGGATGGTTCTTCCAGTCGCAGGAGCAGATTAGCTCCCACAACCTCTCTGCCTGTGCAGTCTCATACCACTATTTGTTTAAGCAGGAAGCGGTGGCGAGTGAACATATGTTGACGCACTTGAGCGCCTTGAACAAAAGATCCTAATCCAGCTACAGGGGGAGGGAGATGCAGAGGGCGGAGGAGAGCAGAGGTAGGCCTTGGGGGCCACTGGCAGAGGACAGATGTGGGGGTGGAGCAAGGGTTGGAGGTGGGAGCCGCTTCTTGTAAGAACGGGATGGAGGCGGGGGCAGAGGTGGGCTGCAAGAGGAGTGGCGGAACTGATTGGTATAGGAGGGGAGAGAGGGAAGCAGGGTAATTTGGAGATTTGAAATTATCAGGGGAGAAAAAGAGGTAAATTCTTTTCTTGGGAAAAAAGAAGTTTGGAATAGAAGAGTGTTAGCGTAATATATTGTAACCGAACACTTAGTCAAAGCAGTGAGTGCTAGTTTCTAGAACTTGGACTCCTATTAGTATTTGGACTCCTATTTAGACTATTAGTTTACTTTATTATTTTCAGTTTCCTTTTACGGTTAGGCTAGTTAGTTTACTTTTAACTAGGACTCTGGCTTGTAGAGTCCTAGATCCTAGCTAGTGTTTGCTAGTTTCTATAAATATAACAACTACAAGGAGGAGCAAGAACAACTACTACTACAGAATCAGCTCTCTCACTTTTCTGTTTATCGTGATCTTCTCCTTTGTGTCTTTACTGGTTTTTAGTTAATTTCTTTTTCTAACATGGTATTAGAACAAAATTGATTTGATATGCTAGTTTGAGAGTCATTTAAGGTTTTCCGTAAGGTGTGCAGCCACCATTACTGCTGCTCCTTCTGAATTGCTGCTGATATACTGCTGCCCAATTGATGCCGCAAGCCCTTTTTGGAATCTTACTGATGTACTACTGCTTCTGAGCACTACCCTATTGCTGCCTCCTATGATTTGGTGCAACCTACTACTACTACTACCACTGTTTCAAACTACTACTACTTGGTTCACAATGACCTATTATTGTGCTTCTACTACTACTTGGTTTACAATGACCAATATTGTGCTGCTACTACTATTACTGCTGCCACGACTATTACTACTGATACTACTACTGCTGAGAAAAAAATACTACTTATGTTGTCACATGGTTTCAAGTTGAAGCTCTCACATCCCCCATGCTCCAGCTTGAGGGTGTTAGCATAATATATTGTAACTGAACACTTCTTTGACTTAGCAGTGAGTGCTAGTTTGTAAGACTTGGACTCCTATTTAGACTATCAATTTACTTTATTATTTTCAGTTTCCTTTTATGATTAAGCTAGTTAGTTTATTTTTAACTAGGACTCTGGCTTGTAGAGTCCTAGATCCTAGCTAGTAGATGTTTGCTAGTTTCTATAAATATAACAACTACAAGGAGGAGCAAGAACAACTACTACCAAATCTGCTCTCTCTCTCTCTCTCTCTCTCTCTCTCTCTCTCTCTCTCTCTCTCTTTTCTGTTTAACTTGATCTTCTCCTTTGCGTCTTTACTGGTTTTTAGTTAATTTCTTTTTCCAATAGAGAGTTTGAGTAAATATAGGGATAAGTACAGGGTAGACTGGTAGTGATAGTAATTGCCCCTTGAGATAATTCATACTCACAGTGAAATGTAATTCCGCTTCTGTCTCCCTTTAGCCTCTTCTTGATACCTCTCAAGAATAGGATCCCAAAAGGACTCTACACTTTATTTCATTGTAAGGAAAGGTGAGGTATTTGAGCAGCCTCTTTTATATTTGGATACTAATAGCCATGCGAAGAAGAGCAGCTCATCCTCGTCACATTGATCTTAATAAAATGTAATTCCTTCCATCTCTGAAGCCCCAATTTCCTCCCGACGAGAACATGAGGCAATTGAGCAGCCTGTTTTCGTTTTGGAGTAGCCATTCAAACAAGTGCAGCTCATCCTCCGATTGATCCCCCCCAAACAAAAACAAAATCTCCAAATTCATTTTTACTCTTTATGATTTCTTGAAGCATAAAACAATAAGAGGTCCTTAACATCAATCAACATTCACTCCATAAACAAGATCATGTTATCAAAGCATAGTTGTCAAGGTGTCGCCTAGGCATTGCCTACGCATCTGGGCAAGTCAGATAGGGCTAGACGGTCGGTCGCCTTATGGCATCACACCTTGTTTTATTTGTTTAATTTTTTTTTAAATTAATGTCATTTGTAGCATTTTTCAGTGGATGTATAAAGTACATATATACACCATAATGCATGGAATCATGCATATGCATTGAAAACGGTAAAAATTGATGGCTAACCCCCACTTTTTTGTATAAATCCTCTTATTAAGATGTACCCTTACAATGCCTTGGGACGCCTTGGGTACACCTTGGGTACGTCTTAGGCACGCCCGGGCGCCTTGACAACTATGCATCAAAGGAACTTCAGATGTGAGAACCCCACTTGATTTTTCTATACTCAATTCCACCACTCACTTCTCTCTTGTATGGTCTACTGAAAATGCCCAGTATAACATCAGTCTTCAACCATACTAGCATAAATCCACACCAATTTTGTGATAAACTCTCTCTCTCTCCCTCTCTCTCTCCAAACCCCACCCCCCTCTTTCCCCCCTTATGGGCATACCTATAAATTCTTAAGATAGGAAATAAGGTTTTCTTTCATTCACTTAACATTTTCTTACAACTCTTGAGCTCGTTGAACACTATATTTAACCATGATAGCCCACCAAATCCAATGTATTATCAAAGCTGAATTCTATAACATCAGGTTCTAAATCTATCTTAGTCTTCCTAAAAGAAGCATCAGCAAGGAAATGAATTTTAAAAAGCCTAAATCACAGTTTTCAATTACGCTTGCAATCTGAAATTTCAAGCAACATATTTCTATTTAATCTTATGTATATGAAGTTCCACAAAATTTGGATGAAAATGCTTCTAACAAAATTTGTGATATTTCTCAATCAAGACAACTAAAACGTCAAATGCCGTGTCTCAATCAAGACAACAAAAACGTCAAATGTCGTTACATAACAATGTATGATTTCAATCAAAAAACTATCATTGCAATGTGAAAGCATGTAAACCCCCTATATAATTCAAAATTTTCCAATAGAATTGCTACAAACTACTCTTGTACCAGATTAGCAACTCCAATTGAATCAAAACATGTATTTGAGAAGATTTAAAAAATTCAAATCCGTAACACCAACTTGTAGGAAAACAAATCTCAAAACAGAACACTAAATGCTGATTATGATGGTGGCAAGCATTTCTACCACTTTTATGTATCACATAATAGGTAATTATTACTAACTCGATGTAATTGCAAAAACAAAGAAAGTACCTCTTCACCAAAGGCATCCAAGTAGGGAGAAGGCCAAGGTGATTGACGTGCTGATCTTTGCAACAAGATTGTGGTTCTCTGTCACACGACAAAAAGTTGTCATTTTTTTTGAAGGTGGAGAGATAGAGAGAGGGGGGGGGGGGTAGAGATGCAAATAAAAAAGAGAAGGAACTGCTGGGTGGTGATAATAAGAAAGAGAACAGAGAAACTAGATCAGAAACAATGGTGGAAAACAAAACCGTGGGGAGGGTAAAAAGGAGAGAGAAAGAGAGCCGGGAGAGAGAAATTAAAATTTTCTTTCAAACAAACTAATCCATTACTTAAATCACATACCGAGAGGGGTGGGTTGGTTACATATTTATAGGGAAACAAAAAATAAAATAAATAAATAAATAAATAACTCCTAGATTAACTCAACTACTAAAACTTTCCTACCAAAACAACCAAGGACTCTAAAGTTCCTAAACTAACTAAAAGATAATGACACTTCTGAATAAGATAGATCCTATCCAACTATCATTAACATGGAACCCACTAAAATAAAATAATAATTTAGTATACCCTCTTAATCTCCCACTCTTGGGCCTTAAACGTTGGCCAACGAATAAAACCAAAAAATAATTGCCAACCAACTTAGTACTAAATCCTGGCCCAAATTTAAACCGGGCCTTAAATCGGACTTGTATTAGGTAGAAACAGCCTTTAGGAGCAGTCCATCATTTCAAAATTTTGACTAATGAATGGTGAACCCACCCACAGTCTCACATAAGGTGTAGGCAAAACCCTGGGCTGGGAAATTTCCAGGTTCCAAAACGCCCCCAAACGAAGGAATAAAAGAAAAAGGAGTTTAAGCAAAGAAACCAAAATAATGTTGAGCAGCACCAACCATACCCTGATCAATAAGAACACTCCAATGCCAGCATCACAGGTTATTGCATGAGTTTGGCAGCTGCTTTCCCTTTAAAAGTGTTAGTCACAAGCATGTTAGCAACAAATGTCAAAGCTGCATATTTGGCTCAAGCTTGGCAAAGCATAAAACAGCCCTAGAAAACCAACAACTAAAAGAAAAAATCAACAAATAGAAAAGAAAAATTAAAAAGAACGAACCTGCAGCATGACTTCCAGGTTTGAGAGCATAATCTACCACAGAGCAAGCATAATGCCGGTTCATCCTGAACAACTCCGCAATCAGGGCACTGCTGTTTTATATACCTGATGAAGCAAATAATTATTTTGAACGACTTTAAACTCTGAACAAAACACTGAAGAAAGGGTTCCTAATTGCAGAGGGGAGTCCTCTGAATTTGTGGAGGGAAATTAAGAAATATACCTCTGCAAAAGATCCTGGTAAAGATGAGGCAGACACATCAACTTAAACGGAACCACCAGAGTGGAGTGCAAGGCACGTCCATAACTCCGAACCTCAAACACCGTGAAGAAATGATTGAACCATCTTAACGCCATAGTATGCAACAACGCATCCTTGAGAACAACATCCAGAGAGGGAATCTTGAACATGTTCTCTAGCTGTTCAATTTCGTTAAGCTCCATTGATAAATCACAGGTGCTTTCCCCTATGTCATTGTTTGTATGTGAAGATGATCTATCCCATACACGAGATTTATCACAAAATGGTGTTGGCATTGAAGAGCTTAGCAACTTCCACAATAAAGCACACCTTCTTAAATAAGGAAAAGTAAATCTGCGAATCATATCTTTTGGATGGCACGATGAATCAATATAGTTAGAAACAAAATACTCCTGAGCAACTACAGATTCCCCAATAACTTTGCATACATTAATAATTGGGCAATCATCAAGCTGTAACTTGGTAAGATCAAGTTGACGTCTCCCACAGTAAGTAATTACTGCCTGCAATGTGATGCACCAAAAATAGGAAAATCAAACAGGAGGAGAAAATTTAAGCAAAAATGTTTCTCATGACCAAATAAGTTGCTTCAAAGAATGAATTCTGAATTCCAAAACGTACCTGAATTACACACACAACATAGAAGAGATGCACAAGAACTAAGAAAGACTCCCTGGATGATAGAAACGGACGTGGAAGACAGAACAACACCAACATCAATGAAGAAAAGGGATCATGAGCAAGGATGGGATCAGCAGCTCGTTTCCAAAACTGGATGTCAGGATATGTTACTCCCTTGTCAACATGTTTCATGATAGACAACACATCACCTGTAAAGCATGGTGCCAATGAGAAGTATACAAGGTGGGGAAAATCCTTTCTTCGTTTATTTATTCATTTTTTTTTTTTGGGGGGGGGGGGGGGGGGGTGGAGGTGGGTCGTTGAGGCAACCTTATTGACTGCCTTTGCAACTTTGAATGAACAATTTGACTTTATTCAGTGAATAAATTGCAATGGACAAACACAATACAAGTATACGAACTATGAAGCACAATTCCTCCAAAGCATGAAGCATTCAATGAAAAGCCAATAAAGAAGTAGACACTTTCATTTTTAGGATTTCAAGAGATGGACTATTTTCTTATTTAAATTTGTATTGCATCTCATTTTCTGTTTTCTATTCTCTGCTCATATGACTGTTACTTAACAGTAAGTTTATTCTTTATTGAATTCCGTCTGTTTTCCCAGTTTTATAAATACAGTTCAGTTCTTTACTCCAATCGTTGTCCATCTTTAAATTTTTTATTCTTCTCTATTGTTATTACCCTTTTACTGTTTCAGTTGTTACACAACTGGTCAGAATCAGAACTGATCGAATCACATATAAAAGAGATCCTGAATTACTGTCAAATCAGAACCACAGGGTTCTTCCGTCCTGGAACACCACTTGACCAGAACTTAGGCATCATCTAAGTTGTGGTTCATTAGCAATCAGTTTTTATACCGACAAACCATAAATGCGATCTCTAAGATTTCCAAAACTTTCTGTCAACTATTCATCTTATACTTGAGCTCTAGTTATCAATATTTGGGCCCATTACGTACAGGCTGATTTGGGTCTTTGAACCTTGCATGCATCACCACCTCTCTTTTTTTTTTTTTGGAGGGGGGTGGTTGAATAAATTTGTAATAACAAAACCCAAGAATGATACAGATGGGAGCCCGAGGAGGCAAACCCGAGGCAACAGAGAAAGACAAAAGGAAACACAAAGAAGAAACAAAAACCTGAAAGTACCCACCCACATTAGATCTGGATAGGCAGATTCCAAACATTTACAATAAATCTGTTCCTGGAGGTATCCGAGCAAGACCTAGAGATAGGAATGAGGATCTCAGAAGTCGGATCTCAAAAAAAGATAGCACCCAAAATTTGGGAGAAGCTTCTGGACTTAGAAGTCCAATTTCTACGATTTTGCTCCATCCAAATGTGGTATATGGTGGTGCAGAAAGATTGCATCACCAATTCTTTGAATCACTAGTTACCTATATTTGGGTCTCTTCTCTCTCCTTTTTTTTTTGGCTAACGACGGGTATCCAGACCTTTGGCCTGACTAGTCCCGCGGGCCCATACTAATCTCACAACCACATGAACCGGGTCATTCCGGGGTTGAATGAGAACCACTCCACTTGCACCCATAGCTGGAAAGAAAGAGCATTTAACACCACCGTGTGAGTGGCCCCAAGGCAATAAGAGCAGTCGAACTCAGTACCTTCTGCTTCCTGAGGCGTAGGCTCCTTGGCAACTAAGCTAAACCCTTGGGGTTACTTTGATTTTATATACAAAAGTAAAGTATTAACTCTCCTCTCTCCTCTTAGTGATAGGTGTCACTTTGATTTTAAATAACAAGGTGAAGTGATGATTCACCTTATCTATCATTTCTTCTCACGGACTCTCTGGGTATAAGGAGAGAATTCCCAGAGCGAAACTGTGAAAAGGAAAGTATTCATTTTTTATCTCTCTCTCTCTCTCTCTAATAGTTCAAAGGGTTGAACTATTATTGGGCAAAAGTTGCCACTGGCGATTGCTACATACCTCACCTGCTGATTTAAGGAAGGGCTATAATCTCTTGGAGGTGTTGGCGTGTTGCGCTTGAGACACTCAAGGTTAGAGTTGGAATATATGTTTTGAAATACCTATTTCACAAGAGGTTTGTATCTTGGTTTAATTAAAAACAACTGAACAAAATTTAGATTCTGCTGCGTGTGTTCAATCTAAGGAAACAGTTCCTATCAAGAGGCATCGTACTGATTCGGACATCTGATCCCTGCCTACATCACCACCTCTTACCATATGCAATCTTATCATTTTTAGTTTAATAGTTCATCCGCTTTGTTTAATTATGTCTTACATGAACTTCCCTTTTCTTACTTCTTTTTTTTCCCTAGTCATGTAGTAAATACATCTTTCACACAATCCATTTACACCGGTATGCCATGTACGCACCATATACCTTGTGAAGAACACTAACGTTTAGGCTGCCTTCATGGTCATCAATGGTTGTATAGAAATCTCAGCACTGGCAGGTATTCACTTTCTTCAGTACAACTTTAGGCTAAGGTATCAACTATCACCATGCAGCCAATACTGTGATTGCGCACAAATGCTAACGGTCACGATGCCTAATGATGACAATTATGAAGAGTTGGTAATATGAAAGTATTAGGAAAGAGAATACTCACACACACACACACACACACACATAGCATATTAACTGGTTTATTATAAATTTATAATTCACTAAGAGCAACAACCTACAAAAAGGATCATTTTTTTTGGGTGAATGAAGAATTGTACTAACAGAACCCAAGGAGCAACAAGAGTGGAAGCCAAAAGAGGCAGCAGGAAAAAAAAACGAGTTACAACTATCCACATTAATATTGTACCTACACAATGATCACATGGGAAATTCTATCCACATTAAAACTGGATAGGTAAATCCCAGATATTGGCAATAAACCTATTCTTGAAAAAATTTGGAAATACACTAACAATTAGGATACAAATAACTTCGAAAGTAATGGAGTCCCAAAACTGAGGCATGGTACTGGTTTTGGAGGTCCAAGATCTAAAATTTCTTTCCATCCATATATAAAAAGGGATCTTATTAGTAAGAAGGGTAGCCTAAAATGGGTTTTTTTTGGGGGGGGTGGGGGTGGGGGTGGGGGTGGGGGTGGGGGTGGGGGTGGGGGGGGGCAGGAACGAAAAATAAAAGACTGATACCAACTAGGGATCTAGTATGCTACATTATGAACTCCTCAAACACTACAGGGCATTCAAGAACAGGCATACATAAGTTGGCATTAATTCCATTTGTTTCAGCCAATTGAACCCATCAAAAAATACATAACCAACTGGTCCTGGACTGTTCTTACAATTTCAAGTTCCACAGCCCCCAACATATATGTTGGAAGCTTCATCCAAGATGAATGAACTCATTTTAGCCAAAACATATCAAAACAATTCAGCCTTTTGGTGTACCAAAGGGAAAACCCACAAGAATTTAAAATATGCAATACTGAAGCCAAACTTGGAAACATCCCACACCTAATAGCAAAGCTTGAGCAGCAACAATTGTTTATTCAAGTAAGGAGCAAAGCCAATGCATGGATAGCATAGTAATTTATTAGCGAAGCATGAAATCTCCATCTATAGAAGAGCCAGAACTATCTTGCTAAAGCTCAGTCAAGTGCCATTAAGCATAAGAAATTTACCATTATTACACTGAGCTGCCACCCCCCCACCCCCAAAACCCACAAAAAAGGTAAGGGGACCAAATGGGAGAAAAAAGAAGGAAAAATATCTTAGAAACCCATTTATGGAAGGGTTATATCTAAAAGGGAAAAATATCTTAGAAACCCATTAACGGAAGGGTTATATCTAAACAACCCCAAAATTCAGCTTTACACCAACTAAACCCAAAAGAAATAACAACCTACCCCATAACCCCTTCTCAAGGCATTTTAGTTCTTGGAATTCATAAAAAGTTAAAAGTACCCTAAAAATCACCATCAAAGTGTTAAATATACATGTAAAGCATCCAAAATTTATTTGTTCCTACATATTTTGGGTTTATAATGCTATATATGGACAACAAATACATTAAAAATGTATTAATTTAGAAGCGGCCACTGTGGCCTTTTGGGTGTTTTAGTCATTCCACATGCCCTAAGAACAAAACGATGTGACAAGGGAATATGGATATGATTTCCCTCTTTGGAGGATGAGACATGTAAAACTTAAACAAAAAGTTTGTTGATAGGAATATTTTTGGGAGGGGACTTTTTAAGATATTTTCCAGAAAAAGATTTTCTTTACTAAGGGATAGCAAGGCTCTGCCCCATCCTTAATAGTTGGGGCATTGAATAGCCTCTACTAGGTTAAGCTCATGTGTGGTATTCAAAAAACAGCATGCACCAAGAAACCTCATCTTGAATGTCTCAAGTTAAATCATCCATGATGAGTGCAAACAAATAAGGGCTTAAAACTGATTCTTAATGTAACCCAATTGTATTTGGAAAATCACTACCTTTACCCTCATGGTTCTCACACTAGTCACTACAACATAACACATATCCTTGAATATGTCCACATATTTGCTTGAAATTGCTAGATAGACTCTTTAGGGACACTGTCATAAGCTTTTTCTAGGTCAATAAAGACCATATTGAAGTCTTTCCAAGAGTCTCTTGAGTAAATAGTTTTATGTCGTGAATCTCCTTGGCATAAAACTAAATTGGTTCTCCATAATAGTAATTTCTTGTCTCAGGTGAATTTCAAAATCTCTCATAGTATTACAGTTCCGTAATTATTGCAACTCTGAATATCACCTTTGTTTTTATAAATCAAAACTACAATGCTTCTCCCTCCATTCATCTAGCATTTTCCTTGTGCTCATAATCTTATTGAACAACTTGGTAAGCCAAGATAATTCATAGATTACTAAGCTCTTCCATACTACTATAGAAACCTCATCTGGGCATCATGCTTTCCTACATATATCCTCCTTAAAAAAAAAAATTTACTTACGACACACTAATTTTTCATATATATCTACGACCTATGTTATATTGATGGGTAACACAACCTTCCAGAACACTATTACTCGAGGTGTCTTCATTAAGTATGTTGTATAAATACTCTTTTCATCTCTACTTAATGTCTTCCTCATCCCTTACTGAAACTTTACCATATCAATTTTAGTAAATCTAACATGATTGAAATCTCTACTCTTCCTTTCCTTCATGTTAGCCATCTTAAGACAAGCTTTCTTAGCCTTAATGGCTGCTTGAACCTCATCATCCCACCACCAAGACTCCCTAAAGGAATGTTCTTTTCCTTTCAAGACACCTAAGACATCTTTAGCACCCTTGTTAATACAAGCAGACATCTCGTTCCACATCATATTTGGATCTCCATCATAGTCCCACTTTCCTTGTTTGATCAAGTTATCAGTAAATGCTTTCAAGGTATCCCCTTTCAACTTTTAACCTCCACCACTTTATCCTAAGGGAGCCTCACCTTTCTACTCCAAAGTACCACTAACAAAGACCTAGACTCTACTTCACAGTTTATAGGATTCATGCAATGTTCGAGGGGCCAATCAAAACCATTGGTTATGACCGGCACAACTCTGTTTCGAGCTGGATCAGCACAACTCCAAGGGTCGAACCCCTAAAATACCAGGTTTTTGGTCCAACTCGAACAGGTACCCTTATATAAAATGCAAGGTTTCAATTGAAACCCATCTATTTCGACTGGTTTCAACCTGAAGTTGACCAGGTTTGGACTACAAAGCCAGGAACAGTACACAGAAACAACACTTACTAGGAAATACTTATTTATGAATGATATTAGTCATAAATAAGCAACCACCCTTCATTTCGATCCAATAAAAATAATATAAAAATCAAATTCCAAAAGGATAAAATCAACCCCCCAATTCAAGAATGAAAATAGGATGTTTGGGTGGGGCAATTTTCAACTTCCAAATGTTAGGCTTTTTCTCAAATCTAAAAAATTTCATAAATCTTATTATAGTAAAGCATAACTAAAAACCAAGAGTGCGTCAAAATAATCTCTTACTTTGATGCCCAAATAATTATTTCAATTCAGAAACCTTTAACAATATTCGTGAACTCCGAACAAGGTTTGACCGAAGTGTAATTCCTTCACTGTAACTCAGATTCAAGCAATCTCAGATTTGTTGGAAAACTGATTATTCAAGCTTTAATACAAATCCGAGATTACTTAAATCCAAGTTATATTAAAGAAAATATGTTCCAGTTAAACATTGTTTGGAATACGTAAATACTATTTTAAAGTCATCTTAAATGAAAATAATTTCTTTGGCCTCAAAGTAAAAGATTATTTTGGCACACTCTTGAATTTTAATGATTCTTTACTATAATAAGATTTTAGAATTTTTAGATTTGGAAAAAAATCTAGCATTTGGAAATTGAAAATCATCTCGCACCAAAAAATTTGGTTTTTGTTCTTGAACTGGAAAGTTGATTTTTTAATCATTTGGAATTTGAATTTTATACTATTTTTATTGGATTCAAATTGGGGTGTTTGTTAATTTATGAATAATATCTTAAGTAAATGAAATATAAACTAAATAAACATTTACTTAAATGATATTAGAAAGATATTAATCATTAGTCATAAATAAGTGTTGCCTACTTAACTCTGGACACAATCCCAGGTCTCAGCGTTTACGAGCAAACTTGGGTCCCCACCACATATTATCATTTTAGATGTTTTTTATAACTTCTGGTCCTTGAAACCAAGGTTTTGAGATGTCCCGAGATCCGGGAAAATCCCAGGTTTCGGTTACCTAGTCGAAACCCGAGATAACTGGGTTTCAAGGCTGGTCGAAACCGGCCTCGAAACTGACACCTCAAAAGTTGGATTCATGCAATATCCAAGTAAGACGGGGAAAGAGGCCCAAGTAAGACAGGGAAAGAGGCCCAAGTAAGACAGGGAAAGAGGCCTCCTTGAAACCAAATCAGTAAGATAATGGATGTAACAAAAAGAATGTGATTTATAAGGTATCTCATCAATAACCAATTTGGTAAAGTTAAATGGAAGCTACTCTAGTAGAACCTTAGGGTTTCCTTCTACTGCAGTTTCATCGACCTCATGTCACCAATACAAGCATAACACCCGCTCCATGGTTCCCTTCAAGGTTTGAGAACTCGGTTTCAAGGCTGGTCAAAACCAGCCTCCAAATAAAGTTGGACTAGGTTTCCACCAGTGGGACTTTTTCTGGGTGAACTCAAAACCTAGGTTTCAAGAACCAAAAGTTTTTTTTTTTTTGGGTCCTGATTTTGTTTGTGTAGTCTGCTTTAACCATTTTACACATATTCCCTCAATAGGTGTTTTAGGAAGAAAAAAAAATAGTATTATGTGATATGGACCCAAGTTTGCTAGTGTACACAAAACTTGGGATTGTGTTCAAAGTTAAATAAACCACACTTATTTATGTCTAATATTATTAAGGGAAAATGATGTACAAGCCAACAGTGTGTAATGAAATTTTATAGACTAGCATTTTATAACCATTGCATGGAATGAAAAAATCTCAGCCAATCATTTCCACTACTCTCCATCAACCGTGATGCAATGCCACTATACCCCCTCTCTCTCCTTCCACTCTGCAACCCGGCCCAAATTCACTCATCGTTGGCCTGTCGCCATCGCTGCTAGACCCCTCCTCCGAATTCCTCTTCTAACACCAACTATTAGGATCCACCCTATTCTTTATAACCATCTGAACCCTGATTTGTCTTATGACTCATGACTCATCAATCAGATGAATTTTTTGAAAGAACTATCAAGGTGCGGAAGCGGCTTCACACAAACCCAATGCCGATGTGAGATAAAAAGCAACAGCAAGCAAGGGATTGTAATTGCAGTGGGAATTCACCCCACCATCACCTCCGCCTTTAGTAATTGGCTAAGTGCTTTCGATGGGTTCAGAGGAGCCATGGAATTATGTGTATATCATCAGGCATACAGATCCCATATTTTAGTTTATTATATTGTTATCTTTCAAAAATTAAAAGTCCTAACCCAAGGAAACACTTTTTTAATTGTTTCTTCTTTTCAATCAGAACCACGGTGCCAAAGCAACTATTGGATGCAAATTTTGTTGCTCCTGCTTCATTGTTGGCTCATAGACATCAACAGGAGATTGATAGAAGAAGGAATTAAAAGGATCCTAGTGCCGACCTAAAGGCTGCCAAGACAAGATCAATGACTGGTGGAGAATATTATCCAGGTCTAAAATAAAATACCTACGATGGTGATGATGATAGTTGAAGATGAAGATAGAAAGGTGGCGGTCTAGAGTCCCACTAATTGAGCAGCCATAAGACTTCCATCTAGGCACACTTGGTTCTCATAAGTAAGTTCTCAGAGAGAATTTCACAAAGTTTTGGCTGTTGTAACAACAACCATAATTCCATTATATAGAGAAAAAGGAGGCTTAACAGCCCTTCGGTTGCATCAACTTAAATTAAATGGACTATTGGAATTCCAAGACTTGATGGAATTCCCAACACCTAAAAATTAAAACTCATACATTGATAACAAAACCTAGACCTAGGATACAAAAACAAGACATAGATAACAATTCTTAGACATAAAAAACAGTTCCAACTTCCAAGACATTGAAAACTGTTCCCAAGACATGGGGAACTACAAACATGACATTAAAAAGGAAAGGCACTTAATGCTGCCTTGGAATATAAAAAGGAAAATACAAATCTGTCTATGCAAAGGGTCTCTCAAGAAAGCTTGTTGCAACCATAAGGAGGACCTGTAAACCTATAGGTGCAGTTCATGTGAACAGTACCTCATGAATAGTGAAGGCTGGGCTGGAAAATCCTGTTATCCCAATGGACTGGGTTGCTGCTGGCTGAACCATACTGCATCAAATCCAGTTGCGATCACGCAAACAGAACACACATCCACCCAAAACCCCACTTCTTCCAACAGAGAAATTGAAGTGTTTGGCTTCTTTGACATCAGTGAATGCTCATCAGAATTACTCCCTGCTGCACCAAATGCAAATGATGAAGGGTGTGGAGACTGGAGACAGAAGTAAAAAATGCCTCTTCTTCGACCAACCAAAAATTGAAACCAAGAAAACCCACAAAAACCCTTACTTCCCTTGTTCGAATGTTTTTTTTCCAAAGACCTTCTCTATACGCTGCTTTAATGGGGAATGGTACAAATACGATAGAAGAGGTGAGGGCATGCATGTAGAAAGGGCCACCGTGACGCCGGAGCCAAAGGCAGCAGGGCCAAAGGTGAAAGGTGATGGGAGGAGAGAGATGCATGGGAGGAAAGTATGAATGCCTAATTTCTTTTCTTATCCGACCATACAAATGATGCTAGCAAACAATTTCAAATATGCCCCGCTAACCTGTAGATCCTCCTCCTTATTATTTAAGTAAATAGTTCTTTAATTGCTAGCTTTCAAAAAAATGTGAGATTGCTTAAATTCAAATTATATTAAAGGAGTTATGTTTAGGTCAAACTTTGTTTAGAGTACGCAAATGCTATTTAAAATCGCTCTGGATGAAAATAAACTTTTTGACACCAAACAAGAGATTATTTTTGGCGCACTCTTAGTTTTTAATGATGTTTTACTCTAATAAAATTTATGGAATCTTTAGATTTGAGAAAAAGCCCAACATTTGAAAATTGAAAATCACCCTTGTGATCGAAAATCCAATTCTTTTCCTGATTTGGAAAGTTGACTTCTTATCCTTTTGAATTTGAAACTTAAACTATTTTTATTGGATTCAAAATGGGGTGTTTGCTTATTTATGAATAATATCTTCAGTAAATGAAATAATAAAATATTTTGTCATTTACTTAAATAATAATAGACATAAATAAGTGTTGCCTAATAAGTGTTGTTCTGTGTACTGTTTCCTTAGCTATATTGACTAGTAAGGTCAAAACCAAGCTCTCACTGTCAAAACAGACAAATAAGGGCTGCCTAAAAAGTGTTGTTCATGTGTACCATTTTCTTAGCTATTCTGCCTTGTAAGGACAAAACCAAGCTATGAGTGTTGAAACAAACAGGTTTCGATCGAAACATGTTTGTTTAATAAGGTGGTATGGTTCAAGTGCCCGTCAAAACCAGGTTTCAGTCGAAACCCTGAACTTTTTGGTACCGAGCTTCTAACTCATCTCAGTACCTGTAGAAACCAGTTTTAAAACCATGGTTTCTGCTACAGTTTGCTTAATAAGCAAGCTGAATGGATCTTCTAGGCATTCATGTTGTTCTCCTTATTCTTTCTCGAATGCTTTTACATCATTATGATTCAACATAATTTTCGCAAAATAAAGTCATCACAATGATGACATCCTTTTCATACAGAGAGGGTCCACCCAGGAAAATGTAGGAGCTATACAAGTGCTTCTCTAATTGTAATGTAATAGAAACCAAAACCATATAGCTTGCCTTCACCTAAGTTAACAAAGAGGTTATTTATGCTACAGTATTACACAGTATTAACTGAATACATGTATTTAGAATCCAAAGTGCAAATACACATGAGCTATGGATCAAAGAAGCAAAAGTTTAAATCCTGCCTGAAGTGTGAATCAAAAGATTAACTTACCTCGTTGACTACCAGTGCCAGAGGACACTTCATCCATAGAAACACCAGAACAAACAGCCTCCGCCAAAAGCTGTATGCCTCTAAACCTAAGCAGCACCTGAACAGAATCATCACTTCTAGTACTCTGGACAACTTGGAGCAACAAGGACAAAATAAATCCACTGGAAGATTCCAGCTCCTTATATAAACCAGAGGTTGAATCTACTCTGCACACAGAAGATCTTCGACCTCGTGAAGCAATTTCTGTTGATATGAGGGAGTATCTAAGAGTGTCCCAGAGAAGCATAGAATGGCTTAGCCTCCCAGATACAGCAAACTTTTCATGTCTGTCTGCAAAGTACAATTTAACAAGTGTACGAAACACAGGTTCAAGAATATGTCCCATTCTTTTATTACACTGCAAAGAGAAGGCTTTCGGGAGCCCACCCTTCCTAACCACATTTTCCGTACTCTGAAGGAGGGCTAGGGCTTGTCGAAGGTAAAGCAATGTAACTTCTGAATTTGATGTGCTTGAAGAACCAGAAGTAAGTGTTGAACAAAGGTCTGAAGACATAATCTGTTTCCTTATATAACCAGAATAATCAGGAAGTGCAGGCAGGACCGAGTTTGCAAGTCTGCGGCACACAGGACAAAGAAACTCCCCCTGAAAAGAAAATCGTAGATTACAAATAGACAAGCAACCATTTCACTTACTACCAGGAATAATTGAACCCAATCATTAACAAAATAAAGAGAAATTTTTCACCTGATCAGGATCCACAATGTGCCCTCCTTCAAAAACAAGTCTCCTATTGTATCTGCATAAGCAATAAAAACCAAAAATTTTAGACCTAAAACTGCATATAAATACAATAAATTGGAATTTTATACGTACACCCCTAAATTTATGGATCTCTATTGATCAATTGGAAGAAAATAAAAATGACCATCAGATTTTCTTAAGAACACAAATTTGAATGTATGTCTGAACAAAAGAATATGCCAGTCTATATACTAATTAAACATGATCAATAAACCATAACAGCCAGAAGGTTGGACCAACAAGAAACCAATCCCTTTAAAAGAAGATAAGTTCATCCATGGAAATTTCCCAAAACCAAGAAAAACTAAACAACTCTGTCAGTTTTCACTTGACCCTGAGAAAGGCACTGCTAAGAGAACCTATTGGCCAATAGAGAATAAATGGGAATAAAGGGGCTCTACTTCTATGACTGCCAGTCTCAACTCCCAAGACAGGAGAACAGACAAGGAAGCATGTTGCCAAACCAATGTCAACTTAAATCCAGGAAATATAATGATCCTGGAAAATAGATGGGTATACAAGC
This sequence comes from Protea cynaroides, assembly GCA_028583415.1. NCBI lineage: Eukaryota > Viridiplantae > Streptophyta > Magnoliopsida > Proteales > Proteaceae > Protea > Protea cynaroides. Next base: position 36,660,602 of record CM053266.1, on the reverse strand, counting down.
AAAAGGAAAATAATCACTACGATGTGGGAACCTTACATTTTCTCTACTAAAGACGCAACATTGGGACAACATGATTTTAAGGATTTGAGTTGATCCCTATTGTAATTCCAAAGTCCATGTGCTTGTAATCAGGGCAAATCTTATAAGGGCATTTATATGATGAGAGGCTCACCATAGTAGCGGTTGGAGCATGGGGATTGTAGCTACTTTCTGTGGGGGCGAAAGAAATTGGGGGTTGTAGCTCCTGGGTCGCTGCAGCAATCTAAATTTGGGGATTGTAGTTCCTGATAGTTTCGAATCATTGTATTGTGCAATATACCGAGGTGAGATTTGAGTTGTAGCCCAGTGACAATTTGTATGTTGAGAGGCTCACCGTTGTAGCGGTTGGAGCATGGGGATTGTAGCTACTTTCTGTGGGGGCGAAAGAAATTGGGGGTTGTAGCTCCTGGGTTGCTGCAGCAATCTAAATTTGGGGATTGTAGTTCCTGATAGTTTCGAATCATTGTATTGTGCAATATACCGAGGTAAGATTTGAGTTGTAGCCCAGTGACAGTTTGTACCATGGATGTAGGCAGTTGTTGCTGCTGAACCACGTATATCTCCCATCTCCAGTGGTTTGTGCTTGTGTATTTGCATTATTTGTTATCTGATGCAGGAAGGTTTTGATACGTGATGACTGGCTAGTGATAGCCGTATGTGAGTGTAGTTGGTGTGATTGAGAACATTAGCAGTTGAGGGGCTAGTGTGACTGAGTTGAGCTCTGAGCAGCACTAGACCAACAAGGGAGTTGTTTGAACTAAAGTGTTAGGTTTAGAGTTTATGAGTCCACTGATTTACCTCCCTCTCAGTGGCCATTGTAGTTCATAAGTAACAAATTATACTAGGCTGCTTTCCTACTATTTCATTTTGCTATACGCTCATGACAATACCCGTGAATGACAGGCGGTTGAGTAGCTACAAAGAAGAAAGTACACCAGGGACATAAGACAACCTTCTACCAGCACATCTCAGAAGGAGAATGAACCAGACCCACTAAAAAAGAGCTTCTATTCCGTAGAGAGAAATTGGCAGGAGTTTTCGAAAATACTCATCAGCCATTCTGACCTTTCCTCACCTTACTATACTTTTCTTACTCACTTCTGTACGTTAGGATTTCTTGCCCCAAGACTAGCTCCTACCACAAGAAGCCATTTATTATTTTCTCATTTCCTCAAGATAAGTGTTCTCCTCCAACATTGTTTAGTGTTTACTCCATGTTACAGGGTCACCATACTACCACAATAGAAGGAATAGATTCTCTCATGATCACTGACCAGATCGTAGATGCTACAAAACGACAAAAGCTATCCCTTCGAGATTGATACTCACACCATAAGCACTATAGAACTTTACCTTCAAGAAATCTATAGGGATGCCTGATGAAATTTTTTTTTTTTTGGGTGAATAAATGAATGAATTAACAAAACCCCAAAAGGGAACGAGCAGACTTGGGTATCAAAGAGATAGAGCCAGGCTCCTTACAAATAGAAAACAAAAGGCAAAACCACCAAGTAAGACCACAAAACTGAATTCCCCGAATCAAGAAATAGGCAAATTCCAAGAAGACAGAATGAATCTATTTCTTGCGGTATCCGCAGGGCGGGATCTAAACGGCAGAATGACTCCTTGAACATCCAACCCAATAGCTTCATAAATTTAGTCGAAGGTTCTAGTCTTGGAAGTCCAACGTCTAAGATTTCTTTCGAACCAACACAAAGACGGCAAAGGCAAACTTGGCTATGATGTCACAAGGGTCCTTATCCTTGAATTTCTTGGTCATCCATCTCCACTCAAAGTAAAAAGCGGAATCTTCTTCTAGCAGGGCAGCATTTTCCAGGATCCAAATCGTCTCATCCCTGAGATTCGGGAGGCGTGGCGGCGACCCCACTGGATGGTCGCCATGTGGGGGTCGGATGAATCCGACCCCTCCGTTCGAGCCGACAAGAGAGTGTCGGCTCGGCTTGTCGGCTCGAACGAAGGGGTCGGATTCATTCGATCTCCACATGGCGACCATCCAGTGGGGTCGCCGCCACGCCTCCTGAATCTCAGGGATGAGACGATTTGAATCCCATTTTCCAAGGATCTTCTCCCAGATTATGTTGGAGAATGGGCAGTCAAAAAACAGATGGTGGATGACTTCTTTTGCGGCCCAGCAAAGACCACAGTTAGGGTTGGAAATAATCTCCCCCGTTCCTGAAGCAAGGACTTCGTCGGGAGAGACTGGGTCATAGCTCTCCAAAGGGTAAAGCTATGCCGAGGAGAATGCCCTTGAAACCATACTGCATCAAACCAGGCAACCTTGGCATTTTTAGATCTGACAGTCTCCCAGGCACAGGCAATAGAGAAAGTGCCATTAGAAAAGGTCGTCTAGCTAATGATATCCCCACTTCCTAAGGGCCGCAAATAGATGGAAGTAAGAGCATCCCAACCCTGTGATAGTCGAGTAGAGGACACGCTGCCGGTGCTCCAAACTCCATCCACTAGGATAGAGGAAACAATAGCCATCCTGTCATGCCCAAAATCATCTCTAATCCTTTCCCCATACACCAGCACAAGAATGCCATGGGGATGCCAATTATCAAGCCAAAGCAAGGTAGATGATTTATTACTGTCCAGCTCTCTCTAAAAAAGAAGATAGGAAATTATTTATTTAAATAGTGAGAGAGAGAAGAAAAGCAACGGTAAAGATAATAGAAGTAGTTAGCCTAGTTCCCTATCCCATTTCTTAAAATCGAAATGAGCACAATTTCCAGTCTGAGTAAGGAGCTAAAGTAGGGCTCCGCACTTGGGGCCCAACTCTCATCAAGTTAGAAATAAAAAAAAAATAGTAGTCCACCTGAGCTCAACCAACGGGAGAGGAAAGATTTGTCAACTGGGGCATTCCGGGTTTGTGTACTTATTTAATTTCGTGATTTGTGGCTTAACGCAACAAAAAAATAATAAAATACAAGAAAATGAAAACTTTTTTTGACTTGCCATACAGAAGAGTACGGGAAATACAAAAGCAAATAAATGACAAAGGAATTGCTGAAGAATTGTCTTCCATACCCAAGATGAATCCATGGATAGAGGAGCCATCCATATAGATTCTTTTTTCAGATATTTATTGTGTATCCATTTCACCCAGAAGCCTTCTTTTTTCTCCACCATACGCCAAATCATCTTCATGATGCAAGCCAAGTTAACCTCCCTGATTCTTCGAATGCCCAATCCACCTTCCTCCTTTGGTCTGCACATTTAATCTCATCCAATGGAATGACAAACCTTATTACTATCTGCCCATTTCCACAAGAATGCACTCATGAGACTTTCAATTTTCTGGATGATCGGACATGGCAGGCCAAAAACCCCAGTCCAATACAGATACGAGCTTTGCATAACTAACCTAACAAGCTCCAACCTTCCTGCATAAGATAGAAACCGGGCTTTCCAGAGTTAAAGCCTTTTCCTTAGCCTGTCAAGAATAGGGGAGCAATGGTGGGCAGTAAGTCTAGATGCAATGAGGGGGAGACCAAGATACATGATCGGCAATTTTCCAAGGGGGGAATCCACAATTCTTCTAAGGTTCTCAATGCTTGGCTCCTCAACCCCAGGAAGAAATAGCATAGATTTCTGCTTGTTAATGCTAAGGCCCGACATGAAACTGAAAGACCAGATCACATCCATGATAGCTGTAAGAGATTTGGCGTTACCTTTCGAGAATATCATGATATCATCCGCAAAGGCCGAATGGGTGAGCTTTAATTCCTTGCAGTGGGGAAAGAAATCAATATTGTGCTTAAACGAGCTGATCTGGAGGGATCGAGATAGACCTTCCAAGGCTATTGCAAATAAGAGAGGAGACATAGGACATCCTTGTCTAATACCCCGTTTAGACTTGAAGAATCCAACCGGACTTCCATTCATCAAAAATGAGAATCTAGCTGAGGAGACACAATTGAGAATCCATTGGGAGAAGCATTCTAGGAACTTCATTTTGTTTAAAACTTCCATGATGTATTCCCATCTTCCATTGTCATATGCTTTTTGGAGATCAATCTTTAGCATTGCAGCCGGAGAGTGATTTTTCCTATCAAAACCTCGAACTAGATCTGTACAGATCATAATATTTCCACTATGTTGCAGCCATGAATGAAGGCTGATTGGTTTGGACTTACAAGTCCCCCCCACCACCTCTTTCATCCTAAGAGCAAGAATTTTAGCAATAATCTTGTACAAGGACTTGCATAGGGATATTGGGCGAAAATCAGCCAAAGCATCTGCCCCCTCCTTCTTCGAAATGAGACGCAAGAATGTTTGATTAACCTCACTTATCTGTCTTGGGTTATAAAAGAAGCTCCTACCTGCCCACAGAAGATCTATCTAAACTACATCCCACGCTGCAGTGAAAAAACCCATGCCGAATCCATCAGGGCCCAGAGCCTTATGAGATTTAATGGATTTGTCTCTCTAAGAATTTCTCTTCATTTGGAACGCTATCCAGTTGAGCACTTTGATCTTCAGATATGACTTTGTCAACAAGATCCAAGGGAATACCGTCCAAGGGGGGAAGAGCGGTCGAAAAATATAGGCTAGTGAAGTAATCTTTTGCCATCTGCTTAATTCCAGCAACATCTGATATAGTCTGACCATCTTCAGACAGGAGAGAGAATATGTGATTTCGGTTGTGACTGACATTGACTGATTTGTGAAAGTAGCATGTATTTCTATCTCCCAACCTAGGCCAAGAGATTCTCGACTTCTGCCTAAAGAGACTCTCCTCTTGAGCCACCAACGAGGCCAGTTTACTGGAAAGTTCCTTTTCTGCCTCAGCCACGGCAATACCACACCCATGGAATAAAATCTCAGCAAGATCGATCTTGTCAATCTCACCATTCTCGCCATTAGCCGAGACGAAAACAGGGTCGATAACCCTTTTCGTCTCGGCAGATGCATAGATCTCGGTAAATATCGCCATTTCTAGGTAAATATCGCCATTTGCTTTTTGTTTTTTTTTTCCCTCTTTATAAAAGAGAAAAATCACTTTTTGGCCACCGAGACAGCTTAAAGCGCTCCGAGACAGCTTAAAGTTAAGCGTTTTAAGCTGTCTCGGACAAAATGCAATGTCTCGGCGAGATCTCGGAGAGATCTCTTGGTTTCTGAGGAGGCCGAGACTCCTCCGAAACCCAAGATTTTAGACCTTGACCACACCCCGGGTTTTGTAATCTAAGCTGCACAGCACTTAATTCATTTCTGCACTCTTGCACAGCGCTAGAAATATTGCCAAAACTCCTTTTGTTCCATAACACCAGGGCTTGTTTAACCTCTCTGAGTTTCTGGCTGAATCTAACCAGAGGTTGGTGATTATCCGATGGTAACTGCACCTAGGCTTCTATCACAACCCCTAAGAACTCCTCATGGCTAGCACACACGTCAAAATATCTCAAAGGCTTGGGACCAAATGAAATATACTGAGATATTATTTGAATGATCGGACAATGGTCGGATATCCTAAATGGCTCAAAGCAATCTTCCGAAGAACTGAAGAGAGATAACCAGCAATCATTAAAAACTATCCAGTTTACATGAGACCCTTTGGTCACCCATTCTTTTGTTGTTCCAAGTAAATTTCAATCCCACCCATTTGAGGTCATCCATACCAATGGAGTCAAGAAACCTCCCAAAATTGCCCACCGAGTTCTCATCAATTTGACCTCTCATCTTCTCATTAGCATACCTGACACATTAAAGTCCCCCAACATACCCCAAGGCCTACCTCCCAAAGAAAAGTGGATCATATATAGATCCTCCCATAATTTTCTGCACTCACTTGGCAAATTAGCAGCATAGATAGCAGTGATATGAATATCATTAGAGGCAATTGGATTTGTAGTATCACAAACTTTAAAATGCAAAAATTGGTCAGACAAACATACCAAGAGAAGTTGATCTTATTACTGTCCCATAAGCACCATAATTTGCTGTTTCCATGGTGGTTATAGTGAAAGACTGTCTTCCATCCAAGCGCTATCGAATGAGCAATACTGCCGGCATTATCTTCCTTTACTCTAGTTTCTCCAAGCATACAAAACGATAAATGGTTCTTCTTGATGTAATTTCTGACTTCCGCTTGCTTTGATGGGGAGTTGAGACCCCCAACATTCCAAAAGAATCCCTTCATCATTACAATCAGCATATGGAAGAAACCGAGCTCCCACACGATCCTCTTAGGATCGGGAACAGGACCCTGAGCCCTTGGGCTCACGTGAACTTTTTTTCGCAGCGCAAGGAATTCGCTTGCTTTTACTGCGACCTTTAGATATCCCTTTGGATTCCGATAGGTGGTCATCCGCCTCATCATCCATGGCCTGTAACAGGCTACTGTCTCCATTGTCGGGAACCTCCGCAAGAACCAAGGAGGGAGGGGTGGAAGGGTTGGAGGCTGCTGGAGAAGAATCGGGATTATCAGACGGGTTGGGAAAAGGAGAGGGTTCGCAAGAGGTGATAGTTCTGTTGTGTGTTTGCTGTTGAATGTATTGGTGGGTCGGGTGGCTGGGTCGGGGTTGAGGGTTTGGGTGGGTCGAAATAATGGTCTGGGATAACGATCTGGGGGATTGGGTCGAGATGGGTGAGTTAGGAGAAAGGGTTTGGTTAGGTCTTGGTTTGTTGGATGGCTGGGGTAAACCGGGTTCAGGGTTAGGGTTGTTAGAAACCAAGGTTGGAGGGTTGGCAGACCGGATGGTTTTATGGGATTTGCGAGAGGTATAAGTCGACAAACGTTTATCAGAACATGCTGCAGGCAGCTCAGTTGCAGCAGGATGAGGGACAGAGGAACTCGGCAACTTAGAGGTGCCTTCAGCAGGCGGCAAAGAAGCTTGATGCCTGAAGAAATATTTCAATCTGTCTGCTGCATTATTCTTTCCAAAATCCCATTATGGGGTTCCTAGTCATCTAATAGATTAGGGTTTTAGAAAACCTAAAGAAAATCCAGACTCACAGGATAGGAACTGAACTAGATTTAAGAGACATTCAATAACTTAATTTAAGTAAATCTGATTGACAGAAAACCCTGGGGGAGTGGTCAGCTTAACAATGAGAATAATCCAGCAAATTTTGACCGTAATGCAATGGTTAGATGCTAAGATATAAAAGAATCCTACCAGAACCAGGATTCTTAAAAACACTAAATCTATGCAGTTATTTAAAGGCTTCAAAAAAGCAAATTGGTGATTAAGTTTGAGGATTAATCAGTATTCAGTAACCAGACTTAGACGAATAAGATTCAGTGTTCAAAAGACCAGAATATGAAAAGTTGACTGGAACTAGGACAGATCAGCTTTGAATTTTAGGGTTATGAAACAACAACTGAAACTAGAAATTAAAAAAAAACAAAAAAAAAGTCTTAAATGAAGTTGAATAGGATAGAATCTATTTAGCAGAAGAGTCTGTCAGCAAGAAAGAAAGAATAAAGAAAGGTAGGGGACTGTTCAGGGGCAGTAAACAGAACAGTACCAGTGAATAGTAACCTGGAAATAGTGCTTAGAAAAAAGAGGTAAGTGAAGTGTTATGGGCTGTCAAGGAAAGGGGGAGAAGCATCAGGATTAGCGCTAACCCTCCTCCTCTATTATTCTTTTTGTGTTTTGTCCTTCATACCCTTTTAGGGTTATTTTTATTGTTATGTATTTGAATGGAATGAGGAATCTCAACATTTAAGTTGTGACTCCCAAAGTCACGCAAACACCTTCTCTTCTTCCTCTCTTCTCTCTATCCTTCTCAACGATTTACATGTAATCAGAGCAGAATTGTTAGGAACTGCTACACACACCCAATCAGGTTCAATACTCTTACACTCAAGTACTACTTCTGTTAATTATTGCTGGTACAACCCAGCTGTTGCATCGACAATCAAGGAGGGTGTATTCACCCCATGTTTTTGAAAGAACAGCAAAGAGAATGATTGATTGATCCCTTGAAACGTGACTGATCCTATGATTGGATCAATATATGTGATTGATCCTTTGCTTGGATCGATATGAGTTTGCTGATTAGGATCGATTTTACACAGATCGACTTGTTGGGGAGTGTTCTTCTGGTGTATCGACCTATATTAAATCGATTTTTGTAGATCAATTTTTGGGGATCGATTCTTGTGGATTGTTTTTTATCAATCTTTGTTAGATCGATTTTGGGTATCAGTTTTGAGACTGATTGCTGCTGGACATTTTTTTAGTGGATTTCTGTGGACCGATTTTTAGGGTACCGGTTTTGACCGGTTGGGATCAACAGAATCATCTCAAACAGACTAAGCCTAGCACAGATACTACAAGGGACACTACTAATGCCAGGTTTTTGAGACAGTTGCTGAATTCTATGGAGAATTACATTGTTGATATTGTTACCCACATTGATACTGTGAAGGGATTGTGGGAGTATCAGAATGTTTTATATTCTGATCATAATAATCTGTCTCGTATTTATGAGTTTTCACAGGAGTTCTATCAGGTGGATAGGAAGGGTCATCCCATCACTCAATACTTTGCTGATTTTTAACGGATATGAACTCTTTACTCCCTATCAGTGCTGATGTGCAGAAGATGCATGACCAGTGGCCAGTGGGACCAACAGGCTATTATAGGTTTTCTGGGAGGCCTTAGAACTGAGTATGACTCTATTCACTCTCAAATTCTTGGTAGGGACAAAGTGGCTTCTTTGGCGGATATCTTTTCTTGTATGCTACAAGTTTCTCGTAACAGTTCTCATGACACTGCTCCTACGGATAGTTCAGCTCTTGTGTCCCACCAGCCAAGTTGTGGTGGTCCCTACGGTCGTGGTACTGGTAGTGGTGCTGGCCGAGACCAACCTCCTGGGCACTAGCTTCTTCAGACAGTTCAGGCATAGTTCGCACCTGTCACCACTGTGGGAAACCCGGACATACCCAATGCTTTTGTTAAAAACTTCATGGCAAACCACCTCAGCAGCAGGTTTGCCAATCCCACTGCCAGTTCTAAGCCTGCTACCCCGCCTCCACCATTTAAGGGTAAGATGGTTAAGATGACTAATGATGAGTATGCAACTACAACCAGTTTCAAACTTCACAGCCTTCCTTGTCTTTTACTGCTACTTTTATTCAGAAGGGTAATACCATTGCATGTCTCTCATCATCCTCTCGTCCCTAAATCATTAATTCAGGTGCTTCTGATCATGTGTCCGACGTTTCCTCCCCTTGTCCCTCCACCTCTAGTGTCATGTTGGCTAATGGTTCTTCGGTCAAGGCCAATGGCACCGGAGTGGTTCATCCTACTCCATTTTTGTCCCTATCTTTGGTTCTTCATTTACCTGATTTTCCTTTTAACCTTCTATCTGTCAGTAAGCTTACCACTGCTTACAATTGTTCCATAACCTTTTTCCCTGATTCATGTGTTTTTTAGGATCTTACAATGAAGACGATTGGTAGGAGCTGTGAGAAAGAGAGGTTATATCTACTTGAGGATTCACCATCTGTTGCTTGTTCAAGTGTTTTGTCTCCACATCAAGTTCATTGTTAGTTGGGTGATCTGTCTTTACAAAGTTCGAAGAAACTCGATTCTTGTTTTAGTTCTCTTTCTAGTTTAGCATGTAAGTCGTATCAGTTTGGGAAATTCAAGAAACATCATCATAGAATGGCATTTACAAGAATGGATTACAACAGAATATAAAAAGCCTCCATCTCTGCTTTCTCCTATGTAGACCAAAATGACCAATTAACAAGGTTGTAAATGTCCTCTACTTCTCAAAAGAGAGGGGGGAGAAGTCATAACCATTTTTCCCTGCGCACTTTGACAATCAACTCTAGACTTTATGGTGCAAGGAATTGACAATCCACACTTCGTCTCCCACTCAAAAAGCACCTTTGAGTATTGGATAATATTAGTGATGATGAAAGGGATGATCATGACGGTGGTGGTGGGGATGGAGCCACATTTGAGCAATATGATATCCCTAAGAAACGAGAGCTAGAGCTGCTGGAACCACCTGTTAAATACATAGGGGAGACCTAGTATACTCATGCCACTCAGGATAAGACCACATGGAAGCCCATCCTCATCTCATTGGAAGGTATACGAGGGGGCTTTGTCGCGGTTTTCAACCAAATAAGGATGCAGATTACAGTAGCACGAAGAACATTGAGGTTGGTAGCCTGTCTATTAGCATTGGAGGATTGAGTATTAGGGACAACACTCGACGTGGGTAGTGGGGATACCGGCTGGATCGGCGCACTTGTCACACTCCATTTTTTCCAGCTTCAGGATATAGCACCGGGTCGGAATACAATTCATATGGTGATTGTGGTGGTTACCTCTTGTTCCCAGTGCATATGGTTCTTCCATTGATGTCCATTCACAGACTGGATCCAACATTGTGGACAACCTCTTCCTTCCTGATTGGCCAGACATACACGCCGCAGTTGCCAGAAACACCATCTACTCATAGGGGATCTATATATGATTCTTTACAATAGGCTATACTTCATAGTCTGGTGGAATGTACCCAATAAGTGTGCTTCCACACATTGATGCCATATTTAGAACAAATGTGGAAGACTATGAACAATTCTGCTCCAGAATGTCATGGTCCAACTTTGTTGCTCAATCTAAGAAAAATTGGCATTGGCAAGTTTACGAGTGGTATGAGATAGATCATTCACGACACTCTACATGGAATTAGACATTGGGATGGGGTCATGAGAGAGTTGGGACTTGGAAGCATCAGCGTATCAGAAGTTCTGTTCTTATTTCTTAGTTTCAAGTTTGAAGTATGATTATATGAATTATGATTGTACGGTTCCCTTATTGGGTTGTTTGACTTTGACAATTAAGGGCTATTATGTTTTTTCTTCCCCTAAAACATAATTTTATTGTCTCCTTTGGCCTTTTTTGATCTTCTATTAGGATAACATTGTGCAGAATAGCCAATATTATCCTAGGTTTACAAATTACAACAAGGTTCAGCGTATACAGCCAAACATGAGTGTAAACCCAAACAACCACAATGTGTGATTATTTTTATAATTTTATAGTTTAAATATGTTTATGTATATTAAAAGAGGGTTTCCCTGGAGTATCAGGCCTTAAAATGGTGATTTTAACCCCAAGGCGCACTTTTTTAGATTTCACGGGAAAAATGCAGGGTTTCGGCGAGATCTCAAAAATCTTGATTTTCAACGGGGTTGAGACCTAGTTGAAACCCGAGATTTCAAACTATGAGGCCTACTAAAGTATTACATTACAAAGAAAACATATTGGAGCATAAGCCCAATAAATCCAAGGATCATAGAATTAAAATAAGCCTATTATATTGCATTTTGCCTGCATCATACCATTTTATGGTCTCAAATAATACGTTCCCATCAATTTTGCTCTTCTACCAAAAAATGTATCTGGGAATCTATGTCAATTATCACTGAATGCTAAAGTTCCACATTAAATGCACAGTTATTAGAGATTTAGAGGAATTAAGAAGCCTACATAAAGTGCTTGAGGAAAAAAATATTGTACACAGCAACTACAACTTTCTTCATAGATTTACAGAGTTTTTGACCCTCTGTGTTATCATCTCCCAGAATTAAATCTCTGAGTTCCATTTTCTGCATTGGTAAATCTAGTCTAAGGCTACAATTTACCCTACCATGATCTGTAACTCCCCCCCCCCCCCCAAAAAAAAAAAAAACACCTTTTTTTTTTCTTCCCTTTCTTTGTAGCCTTATGGCTGAGTCAAGCTTAAAATTCTCTCAAAATTATTTCCCCTAATAAAGGACAATTAACCACAATGCCTCCCAATGAACGAAGAATATAACACACTGAAGCGACAGAAATCATCTTAGGCCACAATTTACAGGAAATAAGTTACCTTTCCTTCAGAGATAATAAGTAACGATCACGGCATTCTTGATGCACAGCATGCCCACATGAAGAAATATGAATTCCATCACAATCAGAGGGACCAAAACCATCAAATGGTGCTGACCAGATACTGTTCTTAGATGATACACTTTCACTACGTGAAAGAGAAATCTTGGAACCCGAAGGGTATTCTGATGTCTCTCTTGAAAGAGACGCTATATATTTTCCAAGCAAAGCAGATTCAGCACTGCCGCTTCCTGTTGACTGTTCATCAGCATATGGATTTGGAGATTTCTGGTTGTCATCCAAAACACTGGAATGCAACAAGCTACCATGCAGATCTCTCTGAATAGACTGGTAGATTCCTTCTTCCATCATCTCAAAGGAAGATATATTCATATTTGAATCTGTTGATGCACTCGGCAGATGAATATCCATCACAGCAGGACGTTGGGCCTTTAGAAAGTCTAGAACAGCGTCTACTTCACCAGGTAGCCCATCACGTCCACACTCGTTAGCTGCATTCTGAACCAACCAAAATAAGTGAGAAAACAAAATCATTTCCAAAACTAGATAAGAAAAAGCTCCTTCATTGCATTTCAGGCACCTGGTTTGTTGTGAACAGAGGACATTCCTGGCCTGACTGATTAACTTGATCCCATGACGGGGGACCTCTCTCAATGAAACTCACTAGTCGAGATTTCTTGTTACAATGACAGAGTTAACAGATTAGAATGATGTGACAATCGCTTCAGCAAACAAGAAAATACTATTATGCCACTACAACAATTCAAAAAACAGTTCAGAAAGAAACTATTCTTTGAACGCGGCAACAGGGGAAACAAAATTGCAACACCAACCTGGAGAAGAATCAGGAAAGAGACAGGACTCTTAGAATCTGGATCGCGACAAAGAGAACAAATAACTGAGGCTAGATCTCCTGAGACATTATTATCATCATGAACAATTACTTCATGTTTGGATTTTGAATCATCCAACAAATCATCAGCTGTGGGGTTAAGGTTTGCCATAAATTTGGACTGCGCAACTCTCATTTTCTCCTGCATGTCAAACTCAGGTGAGCCAACAACACAACAAATAAACCCAAGCAATCAAACAAATTATGAAATAGAAACAAAGGAGAAAAAGAAAGACCACTCGTTAATAATTAATATGTGTTAAATATAATGATCCGATCCCAGGTCATTGCTACGACCAGCAAGTGACCTTACCAACTGAGCTGGCAGGTAGTTTCAACATCTACCTTGCACCTGAATCAAGGTCATAATATAAAACCAGCATTCAAGAGTGTATGCTTTTTTTTCTTCTTTTTTTTTTTTTTTTAACAAGTAAAATTGCATGCTATCATTGAAGTTCGACATAACCAATTCAAGTAGGCATTCTAAGCATGGCCCTTTACGATAAACTAACCTAAAGTGCAAATGAAATTCATTGTACAGAACTCATAATTCTAAAACAGAATCATCTGAAGCAGAACACAAATTTGCAACTCTCCGAACAAAACATTTGTATAACATTAAGTTAATAAAAAAAATAAAAATAAAAGCATCTCACCAATATGGCAGCCTGACGCTCTCGGGATTTAGCCTTCCTCTCCTCAGCCTCAGAAGTTGATCCCAAGACATGAGTATCAATATCCAGAAAGGGCTGTGTCAAATGAGACACCACTTCTGGTGCAATTCTTTGCAATTCAGTCTTACAGACAGACTCAAGATCATAAAACTTTTTCAATAAACCTTCGATCAAAGAGGAAAGGTTGCAATTGCCCGTTTCTATGAAGAGGTCTAGACTTTCTTTTTGATGCATCCTCATCAAAGAAACAAGCAGTGACAGCATATTTTGATGCCTCCGTGCATTCATTCCTGCAGTTGCTCCAACATCTACCTCCTCAAGAGCAAAAGCCAGCACTGGCATCAAATCTTCCACAACGAATGAAGTACTCACGCTTGAGTTGTCATCAGATTGCCTCTGCAAATAGCATATATCTAATGCCAGTGAAAGTAAGTGCAAAGCTGTAAGAATTACTGCATCAGGAGCACGTGATGCAGAAGTTTTATCCGTGAAAACTGCATAGAATATAACTGCACGAACAATTTGAAGGACAGCCTTGGAAGTTGCAATTCTAGCGATTCCTTGTAGAGGATAGAAAATTTTTGTCCATCGAGGCAACTGGTTGGTTAGAGCGGAAACCTTGCAGAAACGTAGGTATCTTTCTTCTGCAATTTGCAACTCCCTTGAGTTCCAGCGAGGGTGATACAAATCCAATTCCTTCCAATATGACTTCCGCAGTGAATATTTCCCCTGAAATGAACACAATATCAGGATGTCTGATCTGATTGACACAATCCAAGCTAATGAATATTTGAGACCAAAACCAGAACCTGCTTCATGCCAGATGGATTTGAATAGACCGCCACAACATCCAAAATTTTCTGAATCTGATCAGTGTTAGAAAGATCAGGAGGGAGAGATTTCACCAGCTGACTATGAGTAGCATCTCCAATGGCAAGTTTATAAACCAACTCTCTTTGCAAGCTCTCAGCAGTGGACAACCCACAAAAGCGCCGTTCTTTTACTATCTGTATGAAAAGGGTAAGCATTTCCTGCACCAAAACTGGTTCATACCTGAAAGACAATGTTCATTTACAAAGCATTAATCTCTACAATTGGATTCTCCAAATTCTATAATTTTCTTCAACACTAATTCATACAGCAACTGCAAATTTAAAATGAATTTGAGACAACATAAATGTGATGAGGTGGGTCCAAATCCTCTCCTCCCCTCCTCCCTGGCTTCCAACCCATCCAACCATTGGAGTGTGAGCCGGCTCGAACTCCACCACACTCCAATGGTTGGATGGAGTGGGAGCCGGGGAGGCGGGGAGGAGAGGATTTGGTTCCTACAAAATAAGGATCAAGCTACTACAAAACAAAGCAGATAAAATACAATTGAGTTCTTCAATTGTTTGCAACAAAGAACCAGCAAGAGGAATATTTACTAACAAATAAATAAAAATTAAAAAAGATCACCATTCTGAAAGAAAGAGATTTAACAACTCAGAATAGCTTTAGCAGACTCCAAAAAAAATATAATAATAATAAAATAATCCCAGGAAAAAGGCAAAAGAGAAGCTTACTAACGGAAAAAAGGCATGTTCTGGAAAAGGTTAGTAAAAGAGTTACCCACCAACTGGACAAATGCAAATTAAACACACATGTCGGTCATATCACCACGGCAATGTGCTATATCTCGCCAGGATCTTGGCGAGATCTTGAATTTCTCGAAATTCTAAACCTGGTCGATATAAGATATCATGTGAATCATGGAACCAACATATTCTTGGTAGAGTTCTCGGCACTTCTCAAAATTCTCGGTTCATCTTGGTCAAACTCGAAGTTTCAATTGGACCATGAATCCACCAACTCCAAAATCATGTATAAAATGCCATTTCTCAACAGGTCTCAGTCGAAATTCTCTCACCCGAAACCTGTTGACCTATTGAGAATGATTCAGGGAACAATACACAGGAACAACAGTTATTTATAAGAAAAAAAATCAGCTAACCCCCCATAATAGTTTTGAAACATCACCTACCACCCACACTTTTCGAAAAACATCAACTACCACCCAAATGTTTACCACCGTTAATCAAATAGATCCACTTCGTTAAATGAATCCCGTTAGTTGCTGATGTCATCCAAAATCGATTTTGAATTGGACAATAATACCCTAAAGGTTATGTTAAAAGACGGTTTACCCTCCCTCAGTTAACTCACCATACACCCCCAAAGACGGGTTTTTTTTCCGATCCTTTCATTCGTCGTCTTCTTCCTCCTCTGCTACTTTTTTTTTTCTTTCTATTTATCATTCTGGTCTTCCGTCTTCTTCTTCTTCCTCGTCTGCTACTTCTTTTTTTTCCTTTCTATTTATCGTTCTGGTCTTCCGTCTTCTTCTTCTTCCTCCTCTGCTTCACTTCTTCTTCTTCTTCTTCTTCCTCCTCTGCTTCACTTCTTCTTCTTCTTCTTCTTCCTCCTCCTCCTCCTCCTTCTTCTTCTTCTTTCTCCACTTTGCATCGTTTTCTGGTCTTCTTCTTCTACTTCCTCCTCTATTACGTTTTTTTTTTTCGATTCTTCCATTCGTCTCTTTCTTCCTCCTCTACTACTTTTTTTGCAAATTTCAGACTCTCCATGAGGGTGCATTGGAACCAGAAATAACCAGTATTTTCCTGAATGATTCCGTTTCTCTTTTAATGGGTTTGTTAAGGATAACTGCGGAGAGTCGTGCCACATCTTCATACCACCGAAATCAAAGGCACCACTTGTATCATGCCCAAGCACATGCAATCACAAGTGGAGTCAGTTGTGACAACTGATTCCACTAACCGAGCCTCGGTAACTTCCAGATAGCTTGTAATTGAACATAACTAAACACCTGTAAAGTGTATATATCACTATTGTATTCTAAGAATCAATTGAATGAAAATTGTCAAAAAAATTGAAGATCATCTTCTTCACATTTACAGGGTTTAATTCCTTTTGGATGATGCATGTTGCAGCTGACTCAATTCAGAGGTTCAAGGTCTCTAGCTGGCTCAATTTAGAGGTTCAAGGGATAAATGATTAGATGATTCAACAATAAAACGATAAATGAAATATTTGTTAACTGAATCCGCAGAAACCCTTGTAAATTGAAAATTTGAAAATCCAAGAATATATGTCGTAACGTTCAATTCCATCAATGGATGATTTCTGAATAAAACAGAGGTTTCTTTCACTTTTGTTGATAAAAACTTCACAGAAGCTACAGGAGGAAAAGAACCAGAAGAATCCTAGGAGAACCGACATAGGAGGTGACGAATGCAAAGCCGATTAGCCGCCACCGTCTCTCTATTTTCTCACTTTGACACCATCGTCTGTTGTGTGGTTGAATTGCCGGGAATGAAGCATCACACCCTTGTTTGTTAAATGAGCTAAAATGGGAAGAAAAACCAAAATCATGAGTTTGCGATTCTTGAGTCACGACTTCCTTCGCCCGGAAGAATCTTGATTCCTTACGAGAGAGAGAGAGAGAGAGAGAGAGAGAGAGAAATTCTTGAAACTTCTATAAGAAATTAACCAAAAACCCCCAAAAAAAAAAAAAAAACGATTGCGTAATGGTCAGATTTGCAGGTTTTGGATCAAACCCCGATCGATTCCTTCTAGGGTTCACTCCTTCCTTTTTTTTGCTACAAAACACTATTGTTCCTTTTGTCTTTAGATAGAGAGAGAGGGCCTTTGAGTAGTTCATCGTTTCTCTCTCTTCTTTTCTCTTCAACGAACAAAGAATCGGAGTTCAATCGCTGGTACAAAAGAATCGGAGTTCTACGATGGCAGTCGGAGGTTTTTCTTCGAAGAGGAGGAGAGTTCTTCGCAGAGGAGAAGAATCCAAACCTTATAAAATGAAAATGTGAAAGGTTATATTAGTAATTTTACTACTTTTTAAAATTTTCCAATTGAAAACGAAAAGGGTAAAATTGTCTAACGCTGATTTCAATCTCCTCCGTCAGTTACTTGGGTGTAGTTGATGTTTGTTGAAAGGTGTGGGTGGTAAGTGATGACTATTTTTGGGGGTAGCTGTATTTTTTTTTCTTATTTATAATTATTATTACATTTACTTAAGATATTATCTTGCCAGGATCTTGGCAAGATCTAGAATTTCTCGAAATTCTAAACCTGGTCGATACGAGATATCATGTGAATCACAGAAACAACATATTCTCAGTAGAGTTCTCGACACTTCTCAAAATTCTTGGTTCATCTCGTTCACTCTCGAAGTTTCAATTGGACCATGAATCCACCAACTCCAAAACCATGTATAAAATGCCATTTCTCGATAGGTCTCGGTCGAAATTCTCTCACCCGAAACCTGTTGACCTATAGAGAATGATCCAAGGAACAATACGCAGGAACAACAGTTATTTATAATAAGTATTACATTTACATAAGATATTATTCATAAATATGCAAACATCTCCCATTTGAACCCAAAAAAATAGTCTAAATTCAAATTCCAAAATGATAAGAAGTCAAGCCTCTAATTCAAAAACAAAAGTGATTTTCAACTTTCAAATGCTAAGGTGGTGGCAAAGAGGGTTTCAACACATCCAATTCATAGATCCCTCTTTGCTACAGGATCTCCACACAGCCCAAACCCAAATTTAACCTTTAACAACAAACAAGAATTATTGAAATTGAACAAATAATTCCCCAACTTCAAATCTGACTGTAAGAATGCTTCAAAATTTGGGATCATTGATCCTTAGGATATGAGGAACAATATTCCAGAAGATAAGCTTGATCTAGTGGGTGGGATCGAAACCAATCTAGCCCGTAGGTCTCAAACAGGTATTTTAACAAACTAGAATTATAAAATTATGGAAAAACTCACTTATATTGAGATTCAGTTGTTGGAAAGCCTTCAAACTTGGAGGGGAAGTACTCTAAGATGTTCATAACATACCCAAATTTGAAGATGATCTAACCATAGATGAAGAAGTTATGAATTTTCGAAAAACTAGTATCATCTGAAAACGGGAATGAACAAAATAGGAGTTTCGGTTGAGTCTCACAACCAGTGAGACTCAACCAGAATTTTTTAATAAAACTCTGGCCAACTCTACTCCCAATCCTGCTGCTAGCAATTTATTTCTTCTTATTATAAACTTTGAAAGATTACAAAATCATAGGATTTCCAAAATTGAAACAAAAACTTCCTTTATAGAGAATAGGAAAGTTTCTAAAACAGAAAATAGGAAGGTTTCCTAATCACTTTAGGAAACTAAAGAAAGAAAACTACTAAATAATTGATTGCTAATTTTTAGGAAACTAAATAACATAAACAATCAAAAGAGTCCTAAATCTATTAAATACTAATAATATGGAAACTAAATAAACATCCTATCTAATAGTGCTGGCGGTAAAAAGGGATCTCTAAGAGAGATCTCGGCTGCTGGTTCTGCTTGTTGCTGGAATGGACTAGCTAGGTTTCCTTTGATTGGTTTCTGGAGCCACTCTTGACCTGCATCATAAGGTTTTTCTTCTATTTAAAATTGCATAAATCTTATTTTAATAAAAAAAAAATCACTAAAACCAAAAGTGCACCAAAATAATCTTCTGTTTTCATGCCAAAAATTTAATTCCTTTCAGGGTGACTTTCAACAACATTACTCCAAACAAGGTTTGATCAAAGTGTAACTCCTTCAATATAACTCGGATTCAAACCATCTCGAATTTGTTGGAAAACGGATTATCCCAACTTTGCAACAAATTCGAGATTGCTTGAATCTGATTTATATTGAAAGAGTTACCCACTGGTCAGAGTCGTCAGACCTTATTTGGAGTACGCGAATGTTGTTTAAAGTTAACGTAGATGAAAATAAATTTTTGAGCATCAAAACAAAAGATTATTTTGGCGCACTCTTGGTTTTTAGTGATGTTTCACTCTAATACGACTTATGAAATTTTTTTATTTGAGAAAAAAACCTCATTTAAAAGTTGAAAATGCAAAAATCCAATTTTTATTCTTGAATTGGGAAGTTGGCTTCTTATAGTTTTGGAATTTGAATTTTAAACTATTTTTATTGGATTCAAATGGAGAGGTTTGCTTATTTACGAATACTATCATAAGTAAAAATATAAAAATTATTTACTCAAATGATATTAGACATAAATAAGTGTTGTACCACGGATTTTGGTCAAAATCCTTCCCTCTCGGTCAAAACCTATCGAAACAGACAAGCTTCAATCAAAACTTGTGCTCTTATATAGGGAAATGGTTCAAGTACTAGTCAAAACCTGGTCGAGACAAGTCGAAACCTACCAAGTTTCTGAACGTTTTAGTATCAGACCTAAGTTTCGACTTAATGAGAGTCGAAAGTTCTCAAACCATGCACATCACTACACATGCCAAACACCATAAACACATGTTTAACACATCACCAGCACATGCTAAACATGGAGGCCGCTTTTCAGTCAAGCTTCTCCTCCTTCCAAACCATCTGTTATTGGATTCGATTGCCATTAGGATCGGGATCTCTTTCCCCTCCAGCACATGCTAAACATCACCAACACAAGCTAAGCATCCCCTTCACATCACATCACATCACATGCTATGAGATACATATCACATCCTTAACTCACTCATCAACATGTGCACCACTATTAGGATTTCAAAATTTGGGCCATTAGCCTATTACACAACAACAGTTGCACTTGCACAAGGTTGATGCTCAGGCCTTTACAAAGCTGAATCAACACAAACTCAAGTATATACCCTTTTCTAAATAAAAAAAATGTAGGAAATCACTGTATTAAAATATAGATGACATGACTTGCCCTTGGTGGTACAAGGCTTGTATTAAATGAGTGAAGTCAAGAGTTTAACTCTTATAAGACTAAATTTCGTAAAATAACATACCAAGCTTGACTCGAGCTCCAACATGACTAGCATTGAATCATACACCTCAATCTAGAGTTCTTGACGAGGTCTCAGGTTGGAAAACCCAATTTGGGATTGCAATGGCCCACCTCGAACAATAAAACCCAAATAGGAGTGTAATGAAAATCTTGAGACAATAAGGAATGAATAAGGATAAGCTTCAAAAGGGAAGGATATAAAGGTAATTTTGATGAAAGTCCTTCCTCTCAATATCATGCAACCATAAGAGGATAAACTCTTCAGGTCTCAGAACTCACCTGAATCTAGCTCAATTGAACTGAAATCCAGGATATGAATTGTAACACAGTTCCCTCTACAATCCACTTAACATCAATTCTAATAGTCAAGTGTAACAGATATTATAAATTTATAATAAGCAGAAACTACTCCAGACGGAAGGACAGGTTCAGCCAAGTTATAGAAATTGTTTCTCTCGATCGGGCTAGTGTCAAAGTGCAAAATTCCACGAAAAGGGGTCGACTAGTATTGAGTATCCTTCACCCCAAGTTTCAGGCCAAACAGATTTGTCTTCAAGGAGAACGATGCAACTTCCAAAGGACTGATATTACTGCTAGTTGCAGGAATCGTAGCAGAACAGTAATGAAACAGTATACGGGGGAATAAGGGAAAAGAAGCAGGAAGAATAAAAGGGAAATAAGGAATGACAGATTTAGAAACAGAAAGGAGAAGGGTGAAAGGATACATGGGATGGAGAGAAGGAAGAAGAACAGGAGAACCTTCGGGAAGCTGGTTCACGTCTCAGCACACCACAACAAATTTAAACCCAAAATATTAATTCCACTCAATTTTAATCGTCAACCGATGGGATACAGCATGTACTTAAGAAATAAAATAAAACACCTAAGTAGTTACTAGTACTAATTAGAAGATAAGACTCACACTTCCTAATTGTAGCCTAAGACCTCTAAAGCAACATAAACTCTAATTAATTTGGACTCTTAACAACTAATCTCATATGCAACAAACCCCTAAATACAGGTTAACAGATGAGGCCCAATACATAAATAATCCCACAAATACAAGGCCCAATGCCCATATAACTCATCCATGGGCCAAACTAAACTATAGTGAGGCCCGCCCGGCCTGACTGGGAGGGAGATGTAGCTGCATCAGTTCACATCGGACCAGGTAAATGCTGAGATTCACTCAGGTTGAGCTTGGGTAGACCCCCACCATCCCAAGTTGTTGATGTGTTCTTTCACATGTTTTTGGTTTCGGAAGTCTGGCAAGGGACTTCTCTCTTTGGCTCTTTTCCATATATATTCACATGTGCCCGTTTGGGCATTGGCTAAGCCATCTTAAAATTTACCACTGTTCTGTTACTATATTAGAGGTAGCTCTACTTCAGCAGTATTTGGGTTTTTTTCACGACTTCCTTGGGTTTTTCCCTTCTTTTTTTTTTTTTTTTTTTTTTTGGGGGGTGTTCAGAGTTGGTGTCAACAAGAACATGATTTGTATTTCGTTTGAGTTTTGTTCCCTCCTTTCCTTTTCCAGTAAGTTACATTTTTAATCATGAAAAAGCCGGCTACAAAGATAACTAAGCAGCTAAGCAATTTTGAAAAATAATTTATGGACAAGAAAATCTTGCAATACACATCATATGGACCCCATTACCAGTAAAGTTATGAAATTCTTCATGATACAGCAATACGCTCCTAGAAGGTCAAAAGCAGATAATAATTAAGAAAAAGTATGGATATACTTCCGATGCATGTGTAATCTACTCCAACAGCGCACAAACGAATGTCTAAAAATATTCAATGACCTAACAAGAGGTTAGCTTGATAAGATGCATACTCATCCGGTCGTTCCAAATTCAGAGAAAGGTAATTTGATAATCCAAAGCATTCTACAATTCTCTTAACATATAGGTCCGGTGGAGCTAATGCAGCACAGCACTGCAACAGAAATAGATCAATCTCTAGACACTGTTCTGACCTGCACAAAGAACCAACAATGCAGAAAACCATCAAGATCAATGCCATCCATTTTACTAGTTTTGAGGAAGAAATGAATCAAAGAAAGAATTACTTACCAATGTACTGAACGATACAACTCACAACTTAATAAAGCTGCACCTCCATTTTTCCGCCACATGCCAGCACGCACCTGAGCACAAAATACCCTTATCCGTAGGGGATGCTCCATTACAAAGGCGGAAAATCCATTAGAGTGGCAGCCAAAAAGAACCTGCCTATAAAAATCATGACATGGTCTAGATAGCAGAGAAGTAGAACTAGTAACATTTATCTCTGTAGCTAGAGATTCAGAATAAAAGCTTCTCAATGCTTTGTTTAACAGCATCGAAAGCAACCGATGTAAAGGAATATGAACAGACACATCCTGTGAACTAACATCATAAATTAAATCAGGCCACTCTGATAAACTCAAAAGACGTAGAGATTCCATATCTGCAGCACAGTCTGATGGTAGATCATTTTCATCAGGACCTACCGTACCACTGGCACATTCAAGATCCATTTCACTAGGATCTGTTGTCCTACTGCCCCATGCTAGCATTTGACTCTCCAGATCAATGCTCATTGGCAAACCACTACAGGAAGATGACGAACCATGCAGATCATGAAGTTCAGTGAAAGTGCTTGCTCTACTTCTGTCTGAGGGTGCATTGCACACCTCTGAGGTTTCTTTACCCTTCCTGATCTTTGACAATGTTCTCTTCAATAATGAGAAACTATTACCAACACCACTACTAGTCTCAGGAGATAAAAATTTAAAGGGAGCTTCAGATCTAACATTCAGAGGCAACCAACTATCAATAGCCCTAAGGCACTCAAATGTTAACCAAGAAACAGGAGGAGGAACTGAAGGATGACCACCAGAATCAACCTTCTCTTCAACATCTTTAGACGTGCAATCCAGTGTACTACTTTTCCCCGTTGTGCTGCAGACGGAGTTCTCCTGGGAAAGCCTCCCTACTTTCGCATACCTCAGACCATCAGTGTCATCAAAATTTAGTTTATCTTTGTCCACAAGAACATCATCTTTCATTTCTTTATCAACAGTGACAGGAAATGCTCCTGTCACTACCAGAGAATGAATGCATGCCATGTAATGCCCCAGCATGAAAGGCATATGCATACTTTCATTCTCTTCTTCTATGTGAAGGCCTGTAACCCTCTTCTGGGGATTCATCCCTTGCACAAAAGCCAAAAGCCTCATCCATGTTCTTGCAATATCTGGCTGCTCATGAGTTATATACTTTGGAATTTCATCATGGCTCAGAACGAAACGTATATCTTCAACAACACGAATAGTTGTTTCATATAAATTGGCCCATCTACTCACCTGCAGAAAGATTAAAATCAATTGTTTTTCCTCTTATATCAATAATTATGTGTGAAAGAAACAGAGAGAGAATCTTAAACTGTACTGTGAAGAACAAACTCAAAAGAACAGAGAATGACTACTTGAAATTTGCTGCTATGAATTATCTTCCTTAAGACCTAAAAACAGCAGCACCTCAAGGAGATGTGGTTATAAAAAGGTATACATACAGAATAATAAAGAAAAATACAGCAAACTTCATGAATAATACATCTGGTTATAAAATATGTGAATATTTTCTGTAACTTCGGAAAATACATAAGGCCTCAAAACACATTACATTAATTGTCAACGAGATGTGCACATAAAATCCAATAGTACTATGTTACAGGATCAAGAATCGAAAGCTGCTTCTATTTATTTATATTTTATACATACAACATAAGTTGCAATTTCCACCATGATACTGCTTTGAGGGCATGGTGGAAGGGACAAGGATGACTGAGTTAAGAAACTGACACAATTGTCACTCTCCAACTTTAAGGGTTCAAATCCAAAACAAGAACATGTTCATTACCTAAATCACAATATTATAGATGTAGAATTCAGAATAAGCTAATGCATGTGAAAATTTGTGTGCTAGACATATTATTAACAGGCAAGACCACAATAGCTTAAGCTTTTTGGCTGAAAGTGTTTAGCATATGTCAGTGTATCACAGAGTCATGATATGTGAACATAACAGTCTCTCACATGCCAGATTCAGCAACTAGAATTTCCTTGTGGTACAAAATCAAAACAATTCATGATTAATCAGCAATAGGAAAAAGGAAATGTAAAAGGTGTACCTGTAAATTGCCATCATCTCCAGCACAAAAAATAAAAATGTCTCCCAAGCATCCCAACAGTACACCCAATAGATTCATTTCTTTCACAAGCGGTGGTGTTAGAGTTGGTACTGTAAAAATTTGCACAGAGAATGTTTTCAATAGAGGATAATTCTCAATTATAGAATCATTACAATCTTCAATGGCTTCATTTATGACTGCTGGATAATAGATTACGTATACTTTCGCAAACTCATTCTTGAAAATAGGTTCACCAAGCAACTTCAAGAGCAATTCATGGAGCTGCTTCACAACTGTTGGGTCCAAGAACCTCTCAGCCCTCACCAGAATGTCCAGCAAACCAACCGTTAAGGATACTCTCCTGGAAACAAAACTGAGGAGGCTTTCACTATGCTTGCAAAATTCAAGAAGCATTTCAACAACTGCTATTGTCAACTCATTTGCATTCTTTCCATGTTCAATGGCATGTTCTCCCACTCCAGGATTGGCCCGGCTTACAGTTCCTGCAAATAGTAGCTTATCCTTCCAGTAAACGAAAAGGGCGTCAAGAACAGGCCCCACAGAATTCGCCATCTTCTCTGGCAAAGGTTGGATCTGTTCTGTTCCCTTATGGTTTGAACAGAATCCCTCACGCTTCCACGCTGTGACATCACCACAATCACAGCACCCACCACCCGTATATATAACAGAATAATCATGTTCCTTGTGGTTCCCATTCTGGAAGCAGGGAACGCAAATTGCACACGTTGGGTCGTGCTCACAGGTTCGGCAGCGATATGCTATGTCATTAAGTCCCCAGACAGCCCCACACACCCCACGCTGGCCAACACTCGTTTTTGCAAGAAATTTCAGGGAGGTACGTGGTTCAGCCTCGAACATCAACCATTGCAGCCATAATAGACTTTCACGATACAAACTTTTTAAGCTTGAGCCTCCTGAAACTCCTCCAGACTCCGTAAGCTCTGCTTGAGCCAGAAGTTCGTCATCTATGGCTAAGATTGTGGATACCAACTCAGGCAACTGCAACTTGTTCTCCTTAACAAAAGCAACTAGTCCTGGCTGAAGTCGATCAAGTAGCTCAAGAGGAACTCCGCGTAGAAGAAGTCTCTGGTATTATGGTTTCCAAAGAGGCAAAATGTGAAACTCTCACTCGAAAAATATTACAATACAAAATACGCTT
This sequence comes from Protea cynaroides, assembly GCA_028583415.1. Lineage (NCBI taxonomy): Eukaryota > Viridiplantae > Streptophyta > Magnoliopsida > Proteales > Proteaceae > Protea > Protea cynaroides. Next base: position 36,634,871 of record CM053266.1, on the reverse strand, counting down.
TCATCACTTGAGTTTCTCTATAACAAAAGGGCTAAAAATTCGAACCACAGTACAATAGACCCTTATGAGACACCGACGACAGGCAACACTTAACAGTAGAAAATCGAACCATAACGTATGCCTCATCTTAAATTTTTTATTTTCAGGGAGAATAACTTATGTCGATTTTTTTTATACAAATTCCATTCGAATATCGATGACAATGTAAAGTTCAAAGAGGAAAAAAACAGATTCAGAAATGAACACTTCAACTCAAACCAGAAATATATCCAATGAGCGAGGGGGAACTAAGGTAAAAGAGTAGCAAGAAATAAACTACAACTCAAAAATCATATTAGACCATCAAAATGTTTTGCAATAATTAGCTGCGGACAGCGTTAAATAAACCAGTGAGATGAAACAACAATTAGATAAGAACCATAACTCAAACAGGTATTAGAAGGAGGAAAAAAAATAATCAAACACTCCACCTGTACAATTCGATCTTGGAGCGAAAGGGGATTCCGCTCCGTCGGGGAATCGACCTCCATTCCAGAAACGAAAGGCAGCCAATCGGCGCAACTCCAGTATCTGGATCTCGAGCTTCCACGCCCCAGCGTTGCAGAGAATGATATTAACTGAAAAACCAAAACAATTCTTATAACCCCACGCTGATTCTAGGGTTTCTCATCTCTAAGCCTGCCATTACCGCAGTGCTTCAGTCTGTGTTCCCTCCGGAGCGTCGACTCCTAAGGAACACCGAACACCTACTCTTCTGCTAGCGTTCGAGTGCGTGAACGGTTCACCTCTCTTTACTATCTCTGGAGAGCTAAAACCAATTATCACCTCGAAAGTTAAGAACCTGCTCGTATTTAAATAGTTTGGCCCTGGCCCCTGCCGCTTTAAGTCTACAAAATTTTTTTTTTTTTTTTTTTTAATCAAAGGCGCACAATCCACTCAAAGCGAACTGGTTAATGAATTCCTTGCACAACCCACTGAAGGCAAAATGGTGAATTCATCACCAGTAGTAACAACAAACAACCCGTTACAAAAGGCTTTCCTGAGTTCAGCTCCTTCAGCACGGATGTGAACCCTGCATAATAACACATGTCCCATGTGCTGCGCTCGTTCACTGCTGGAGCATACTTTCCAGCCTTCCATGCACTGCCCTGCCACATGGCCGTCCAGATGAATCGATATTCTGTGAGCATATATCGTCACGTTGCGTTTTTTTAAGTGATCAAAATTTCGAGGAGAAAAAAAATATATATATAAATATATATATATATATATATATATATATATATATATATATATATATATATATATATAAACGAAGAAATTATCTTAGGCATAGTCATTTAATTCTTAAAATTATTCACGAATTATTTTTCGAATTGAATAATATAAATAATTTTTCTGAATTCGAATTATATTCAAAGAATCAGAAATAATAATTTTCAAATTCGAATTATATTCAAATATTCAAAAAAAATTATGCATCTTTTGTCTAGAGATAAATATCACAAATAATATTCCAAATCCAAATTATACCGAGTAATTCTGATGCTTAACAAAATCGTTAATACTATCCTAATGATGGTCTTAATGCCTTAAGTATTTGCTTCTTTTCCAATCTCTACTAACTATGAGTCTAAAAATCATGTCATAATACAACACATATCATCAATTTCATTTTCTTTTCACATGTGAAATTAAATATGAGTATGAAAATCAAATCATAATATAAAACAAATCATTAATTTAGTTTGGTAACGTGGAATTAAATATGAGTACATAAAATCATACCATAATACAAAGCAAGTCAATATTTTCGCGTGCTTTTCCAAATGGGAATTTGGGATTAAATGTAAGTCTAAAAATAATACTATAATACAAACATGAGAAAATAATTAACAAACATGAAAAAGATATGGATTTCATGAGGATGATTTTGATGAATTTATGAACATGTTGATTTTATTAACATATGATATGGGAGGATACGCCTCCCCCAATCGGGTCTCGATACGTGTATATTTAAACCCGAGCGAGGGGGGGCCCACTCGCATTGCCAACCTTAGAGGGTTGAAGAAGAAGCAGCTTCTGATGAACTAGAACCACCAATGAGAATAGTGAAGAGCTTCGAAGCCTCGCTATCAGGAAAGCCTCGGAGCCTCATGCTCTTGAAGACCTCACAGCTTCACGATCCTATGGGCCTCGGAGCCTCGCCAGGATAGAAGTCTCGAAACCTCATTAATATGGAGGCCTCGACATCCCTTCAACACAGTAAGTCTCGGCACCTCTCCAAGCAAACCTTGTCATGTAGATCCATATGCTACATGCTAGTTGTACTATAACGTACGAGTGGGATTCACTCGTATAAATACAAAGATCAAACTCCCCCCAAATATCAATCAAGGAGAAATCAAAAGAGCCATAAGAAGGAGAACCTACTGTCCAATGACTCAACAGAAGATCACCTGATTATCAAATCAATGGGCGTAAGTCACGCTACAGGGAGGACATTCTGCCACAACAAGAGACATGTTCAGCTTTCACAGCCAGGTCACTCCCAACATATAAATAGAGGAAGCACACCCAAGTAAACACACAAATATTTTTCCAGCATTCCAGCTCAGAGCAAGCTAGCTACTCGAGTCTCCTTAATTCAAATGAATAGTCTTTCTTATATGACCTATACTGCTTGTCCCTAAGACTGACTTAGGCATTAGAGTGGCCAAAGGGTGTCTCCACCCGGCCATCACTACAGTGTTCATTCTTCCTTTTGTAAGAACTACAAGCTAGCTAAGGACCAACCCGGTTTTGGACGACAATAGTTTGGCGCCGTATGTGGTATCAGTGTAGAAGTTTGCATATCTATTCAAGTGAATGTCACAGATTGAAACTAGTTCCTAAAAAAGAATGAACAATCAACCATCCGTCAGCAACAATGTCGGGAGGAACATTCCTCTAAGGGCAAACCCTCCATGGGGCGTACCTCCTACAGAGAGCATCCCTGGAGCAAAGGAAACCCACATCCCAGCAGTCGATAACCTCTACAACGAGCAAGAAGTTTCTCCTCCATATTTCCATCAGTACGTAACGAGAGAACAATTCGATAACATTGCCTGACAACTCGAGCTCCTAACCAAACGGCTACTAGATCAGCCTGCATCTACAAATGCCCAGCCTGTCCATGTCGCGAGGTGCCGGGAAAGAAAAGAAGGCCCTCCTAAGCATCGGGGGGCGATGGGAGCCCCAAAACATCAGGGAGGTCCCTCCACTCGCAGGAGCTGCCCAGAGAGATGCCCAAGGGGCAAACCCACCTAGGGCTCAAGGATCGATAAACTATTGATCCAGGAGAACTATAAGAGGCATACCCGAAAGATCACATACTGCAAGCCAAACATCTTCCTCCAGCACCTCGACCGCAAGTGTTCACAGAAGTGTGAGCAGAGTTCCTGTCTCGGAACGTTTAGGGCCGTAACTACGGCAAGAAGATGTCTAGGCAAGACTGGATGTGGCCAGGTTACAAAGGGCGGTGGTCAAGGCTCAACCTCGCCAGATCGAGGGGAATGTGGAAGAAGAGCTCCGAGACTTGAGGACTCGTCTACAAATAATGGAGGAAGGTCGATCGAACCCCCTTCGACATGTATACTCTATGAAGAGTGCTCTGTCCGAGCACATCATGAGGACTTGCCTCCCACGAGGTTTCACGATGCCGACCATCGAGGCCTACAATGGAACCACTAACCTAGAGCACCACTTCAACTCTTACTTTGTGTAGATGGTAGTACATGCTTACCAAGAGGAGATTATCTATCAGGTGTTCCCTACAACTCTCAAAGGAGCAGAATGACTGTGGTACAACAGTCTACCACGAAGGACGATAAACTCCTTCGAAGAACTTGCCTTTGGCTTCCTGAGTCACTTTTAAAGCCGACGGAGCTAGAGAAAAACATCGTACAACTTGAGAGACTGTGGGTTACACCTCGATTTTGGACTAACCAGTTGTAAGCACCCCATTTTTGCCATCCCCAGCCATGAACAAGAGTCTTAATGGGCATATTCAGAAGGGTTGCGGGTCAATTCAAGATTTGGACGATAAGCGGTGATTTCAAAGCTGATGTTGGCGGGCCCTACAGCAAGGTCATGGAAATACCTTCGAAATGATACCAGAATCATTCAATTCCGATATCAAACGAAGAAGATGTCACGATTTTAGTCAGATTGAATTTGGCTTACTAAATCCAAGGGCTTTTCTGCAAATTATCATAAATTAAGGATTTATTGGGCAAATTATCATAATTAAAATCGATCGGACTTCAATTCGACCATATCTTGATCGTTCGACATCCAAATCCGACGATTCAAGTGTCACTGTGCTCCCTTGCCTGTCCTCTTCAAAGTGGACGTGAAGAATTTTGGACGGAAGCCGCCAGCGGATCCCATGCAAAGTTGTCGATCGGATTATCGTCAAAACTCCAATTCTTCATATATTGATCATCCGAAGTCCGAATCCGACGATTCAAGCGCCACTGTGCTCCCTTGCATGTCCTCTTCAAAGTGGACGTGAAGAATTTTGGGCGGAAACCATCAGCGGGTCCCATGCAAATATGCTAGCCGAATTATCGTCAAAGCTTCAATTCTTCATATTTTATTCATCTGACGTCCGAATTAGACGATTCAAGTGCCACTGTGCTCCTTTGTCCGTCCTCTTCAAAGTGGACGTGAGAAATCTGTGAGAGAGGTCGTCAAAATTTTCATGCGGAATTGCAAGCTGAGATGACTCATAATAGAGAGAGAAATCAACCTAGTCCATACTTACTCAGCCCAACCAAGTTCAAGCCCAATTTAATCCAACCCTGTCAAACTCAATTAGTCCAGCCTGACCCAACCCAGACCGGCCCAGATCGAGTCGGGTCGGCCCATGTGTATGCATTTTATGTATACTTTATATACTATATACATTTATATATTATATAATATATGTTTTATATATGTTATATTATATATATTTTTATATATTATATTATTATATTATATATATAAAGTATGTATAAAGAGAGGGAGTGGGAATCCAACAAGGCAAGAGAGAGAGAATGGGAAGAGAAAAGAGGAAACCGTGTGTATATATATATATATATATATATATATTCATGTTCGGTCAAGGTTAAGAAGAGAGAGAATGGGAAGAGAGAGAGAGGGAGGAAGAGAGAGAGAGAGGAAGAGAGAGAGAGAAGAACCGAAAAGGGAATTCGGTGGAGGGAAAGAGGGAGGTGCTGCCACCTCCATCTTTCCCATCCCCCCTTCCCTCTCCCTCACCACCACCTCCTTTATCCTTGAGCCCAACCCATTCCAAAATCTCCTCACCAATTATTCTCCCATGTCGCCACCTCCTCCTTCATCAAGCCTCACCGCCACCTCCTTTATCCTTGAGCCCCACTCCAAGCCGCCACGCCCATTGCCTCTCATCCAACTACCATGCCCCCAGCCGTGCACACATGCCACCCGCCGTGAGCCCATGCCCCCACTCACCCCCATGACTGCCACCTATTTGTCTTGAACCCAACCCAGCCATAAAATCTGGAGAAGGGAGAGAGAGAGAGAGAGAGAGAGAGAGAGGAAGAAAGAGTGGGAGAAGAGAGAAGTGGAGCGGCCAGACCATGCCGCCACCTCACTCCTCTCCTTGAGCCCAACCAAGCCTACCCACTTCATCAAGTCAAGGCCATGCACCTCCTCCTCTCCTTGAGCCCCACTCCAAGCCACCATGAGCCCATGCCCCCTCCCACTTCTCCTTCATCAGCCCACACCCCACCAATGTCTATAAAAGGAGGTGAAAGAGGGGAGAAAAGAGGGAGTTTTTTTTGGCCGAGAGAAGCCAAGAAAAAAAAAAAAAAAAGAGAGGAAAGAAAAAGAAAAGATGGAGAAAGGCTAGAAAAAAAGAGAGGAGAATGAAAGTAAGTTAGAAGAGAGAGAGAGAATAGATATTGGAATCAAGAGGGGAGATTGAGGAAAAAGAGAGAAAGGAAAGGAAGAAAGGAGGAAAGAAGAAGGGAAAGCTTGCCATCGATCGTCACCAACCATCATCAAAGGCTCCACCCCATTGTTGGGGACAAGGTTGGTACCTCAAACTTTATTTTTGATAGCTTTCATGAAGCTCAAATAATCGAAGATTGTCTAAATATGCCTATTTCGATAAACATGATCTTCAAATACTATATGGCATGTGTGTCAATACCATAATGTTCATGTTTTATGTGATTTAATATTGGCCATCAATCTTGGATAATTTAAACCTAGCCCATTGATTATAAATTTTGATGTGATGAAATATGGGCCATTGGATGTTAATTTGGACCGTTGGGTCGACACCATGAGTAATTTAAATGATCTAAAGCATTAGATTATCATTTCAAATGATTTCAACCGTTGGATCTTTACTTTGAGTGATCTTGAATGATTTCAACCGTTGGATCTTTACTTTGAGTGATCTTGAATGATTTCAACCGTTGGATTTTCATTGTGAGTAATTTTGAGTGTTTTTGATAAATCTGAACAGTTGGATTATGATCTTGAGCAATTTGGACCGTTAGATTATCTTTGAAAATGATTTAAATGAATCTGAATGGTTGGATTATGATCTTAAGCGATTTTAACCGTTGGATTGTCATTGTGAGTGATTTTGGTGAATCTAAACCGTTAAATCTTGATCATGAGTATTTTTTGATGAATCTCAACGGTTGGATTATGATATTGAGTGATTTGAACCGTTGGATTGTTATCATGGGAATTTTGAGTAAAAAAAAAACTGTTGAATCTGGATCATAATTGATTTAGATGAATCTGAGCCATTGATTTCTTAGTCTGATCATGATAGGAGATCTAAGCCATAGATCATAGCTATTTTGATGAGATATGAGTCATTGATCATGATTATAGCTACCTGATGAGATCTGAGCCGTTGATCTTGGCTATTTTTTATGAAATCGAAGTGTTGATCATGATCATCATTTTTTTGAAGAGATATAACCGTTAGATTGAAGATCTGATATCGTCTATGTCGTTATATCCATGCATCTATCATGTCCCTTGAATATGTTGTCATATTATGCGCTACTTTGTTCACATGCTCACAATGCTAGCTTTGTGCATACTGCCATGCTGATCTGCTTGCTAATGCCATGATTGAATGATGTTTATGTTGGCAAGAACTTACTTTTCGTTACACCCTAGTCGAACTACCATGCATGTACACTGATAGAAGACACTCCTAGGTGTGGGGACGTGCATGTAGGCACCCACATTCATGGGAAGGGTAATAATGGAAAATGATAAAAATCTTAATCAAGAATCATGAAGCTTAGCCCAACAATTCCAAATCAGGGTTGTAAGTGACAAGGGTAGTTTAGGACGATCCCTACCCCTCAGTTCATTTCCCCTAGGATGCAGAATCTAGATAGGTGTAATGTTGAATCCAACCACAGATCATCTAGGATCATCATTCGGTCCAGCTGGACCGCCCATATTCTGACCCAAGTGGGTCACCCAATGAATAGTGTCATTCCGAACTACGCGGATCCTGATTCTCAGGTCAATACCCTGAGATACGTAGGTAGTCTGGGAAACTCCCAGATACGGTTCCACACATCAATCAATGTGCCCTCATACATCACTCCCTGAGAGTACAATCATCACTCCCTAAGAGTACAAACCTTACTCCCTGAGAGTACAAAACCTTACTCCCTGAGAGTACAAACCTTACTCCCTGAGAGTATAAACCCTACTCCCTGAGAGTATACAGATACCTTACTCCCTGAGAGTACAACCCTACTCCCTGAGAGTACAAACCCTTACTCCCTGAGAGTACAAATCCTTACTCCCTGAGAGTACAAACCTTACTCCCTGAGAGTACAAATCCAACTTCCTCTATCATGAAGTCGTACTTGCGAGTACGCACCCTTAGCCTTGCGAGGCTCTATCTTGAAGTCGTGCTTGCGAGCACGCACCCCCCTTAGCCTTGCGAGGCTCTATCTTGAAGTCGTGCTTGCGAGTACGCACCTTAGTCTTGCATGACTATCTTACACTCTACTCCCTGAGAGCCACACCCTACTCCCTGAGAGCCACACTCTACTCCCTGAGAGCCACACCCTACTCCCTGAGAGCCACACCCTACTCCCTGAGAGCCACACTCTACTCCCTGAGAGCCACACCCTACTCCCTGAGAGCCACACTCTACTCCCTGAGAGCCATACCCTACTCCCTGAGAGCCACACTCTACTCCCTGAGAGACACACCTTACTCCCTGAGAGTACAACCCATGAAACGAACTACGTTGTACCTGATTTCCAGGACCTCTGGAATACGTAGGCAACTTGGAGGACTCTCCAAGTACGGTACCCCATCTTAGTATCCTTAGGTCCCCCATATCCATACCCGTATCCATATCCTCGTTCACTTCGATCCATTTAGGCTATCTCTAGATTCAATCTCAATCATCATCAAGCATAAACTTCAACTTGAATAAATTGAATCTAAGAAAGCTTAATCATAATCCACATCCATAAGCTTTAATCACTTTCCGTTTCGAACTACGTTTTTGGACTTGATTTCCAGGATTGGAATACGTAGGCAATTTGAGATGTTTTGGACATCTCAGATTCAGTCCATCACCGAACCATCTTTGGTTCGGTTCATTGTATATTATTTTATTTATTTTCTTACTTTAAGAACATGTTTTGGCTGAACTTAATCTATAAGAACTCAGTAACTTGGCAAAGGATCCCCCATGAGCCCTAGTCATCATCCATTGACCATGAACAGTCAGAACCATAGAGTCTAAGGAAAGTAGAATCACATAGGAGGCCGATTTTTGGATCGGGCAGTTTTGGGTGCCTAACACCTTCCCAAACTGTACTTTGAACGCTTACCCGTTCTCTGTTGGACCAAAGCCGATATGTTGGGTCACGAGTCAATAGAAGTCTTATCTCAGGATGAGGCTACATTTTAGGTCCTAGACCTTAATCTAGGTGGCGACTCCAAATCATTTCACCGTCCATTCAGCGTGGGTGGACATCACTATCCTCACACCAGTAGTGTGATGAATCGTCATAAGAACTAACAGTTCAATCAGGATCTCATAAAGATAGTGTCAACCATGTTAAACTAAGACACAATCCACAGTAATAATCAAAGATAATAATTAAATAGCAGAAGTCTTATTAATAATGAACTGAAGTCTAACATGATAAATAAATATTTAACAAGTTATCTCCAAGTAACCAAAATATAATTAATACCTATTACAAGTATCAAAATACGAAAGTTAACCACTACGCATAAACATAGATGAAACACTCGCTTGATGAGTCATATTTGTCCACCATAGCTTACTCGTCCATAGCCACCACACGTCCATACGTTAGCGTATTCATGTAGTCTTCAACCATAACATATGCAACATCAAAAACTAAAAGAATTATGCGCGTGAGGGTCAGCTCTCCAACTTGAACTCAGTGAGTAAATAAAACAATGCGCAAACATATGCATGCATTCAATTCATATATTTGGTCTGGTTTTGAATTTGCAATGTGATATAGAAAAGGTTTGACGACCACCGTACCTTTATACACGAGTGTGTAAGCCCACCCAATGGATCAAACACCATTATCGTCCACATCCATCCCACCATAGAATAGAGATAGAGCTAAAGTGTCCAGATCAAACATCGTTAATACTTTCCCTGATGCCCTACCCATACCAACATGTAAGCCCTTACTGGGAAGGGCTTGCAAATTGGGCTCACAACTAATCAATTCTAATGCCATCCAAATGTATTTACGGCCTCATCCCAGCATCCCTCAATAAATCCATAGAGATAGAGCTAAGCCCCTCCGGCAAAGTCAGAGACCACACGGTCCGAGACCACCTCCCCTGATGCCCTACGACGTAATAGTTCTGCTAAGGTAATGGCGATACAACGATGTCAGTAAGCAAGATTTGAGTAGAGATAGAGCTAGAGTTTGGTGATCAGGCTGAACCACAATGCCACGTCATACCCTTGATACTCCACTAGCATCCAACACACTAACTACACACACAATTACATGTCTATTCTTAGTATCATCATCATGTTATAAATAGACATAAATAAATATGCATGAACATAATATAGCAGTAATATTGGATGACATATGAGATGCACATTACAAGCATACAAGTATAAAATCATTCATTGCATTTGACAAATAAAAGAAAATAGTTTGTTATTATCCAATTAGTTTAGGTCTTGTTTCCTCACCTTTGATTAATGTTTGTTCCTCTCCCAAGCTTTGGAAGTCATTTTGAATCTATTGAAAACCTAAACAATTAATGTATTTAAGTTAGAGATTAATTTCTTCAATTTATCTCCCCTATAACTTACCTTAATGACAGTTGAATACCCAAGTTTTAGGAAAAGACAAAAGGCCCCAAATTTTAACGGTGATAAAGTTATATTTTTTGTGGACAACTCTACCACTGAGACCATCTTCTTCCTCTATCTTTGCTATCCCTCTCCCTCTCCCTCTCTCTCTCAATCCATCTCTGCTATCCGCACATTTCTCCTATCCTGCAGTAATTGAAATCGAAAGAGAAAAAATGACATTCTCGTGGCCACCACCGACGACAGTCTATTCGTTGGCCACATAGTGGCGCTGATCCCATATCCGTCGAGCAGATTAGTGGTTTTGTAGCCGACGAATTTGTATTTTCCTAATTCCATGTTGGTAGGATCAGCAGGTAACTTTTGAGCATATTAGTGACTAAATACGTCATCTATTCACTCGATTCAGAATTTTTTGCTTCTTAATCGAGTTTTGCTGAGGGCAATCCACCTGAATTTTTGCTCTGAATCGAGTTTGTATTGTTTTTCGGTGATGTTCATGATTGAAACAAATTAAAGGCAAGGTGAAGCTGAGATTGAGAAGAATTTAGAAGAAGAATGAATGAAAGGAAGGAGATTGGGTTAGGTCAGAAAAGCGGCGGAGTCACTGGCGTCTCCCTTCTCCTTGGGGTTTTTTTTTTTTTTTTTGGGAATTGGTGAATGAAGGAGAGGAGAGGGAATATAGTATTCATAGGTTCATAATGGGCATCAGAAGGTTATAGAGAAGTTGATGACGATCCAGCTCTTCTCAAATTGTAGGCATGAGCTTTCTCTCATTGGCTGATGTTCCAGAGCTGCAAACAAATTTTAGGAACCAATTAAAAACCAGAAAATCCATAATCCACAACAGAAGCCCCCAAATTTTAAAATTAGAAGATTCAAAGGGATTCGGAAAATAAACGGACCTAGTGAGAAATTCAGAGATGGGATGACCAGAGAGGATGGCAGAGCGATCACCATTGGCAATGCATTGGATTTCAGGCTGAAGATCCTCGTAAGTGATGACTTGTAACTTCGATTTGAAAGTCTCTCGATCTGTTGGGCCATTAAGTTGGTATCCGCAGAGGTATTCAGTCTTTGTATTTTGGTTCAAGATCTCAGCCAAAACCTTCTCTTTGACGACATTGGCGGTTTTTTTTTTTTTTTTTTTTTTTTTGGTGAAGAGAAAGCCCACCGCCATCATCTCCTTTGCTCTTTTTTTTTTCCAAGTCAGTCACCCTTGTAAAGGGTTAATTTGGTCATTAAAGAAATATTGGACTCCTACTGTTAGCATCTAATGAAATATTCTTAATGGCGTGGGTGTATTTGTATTTTAATAGTGTTTTTAGGGGAGGTATTTGTCTTTTCCTAAAACTTGGGTGTTCAACTATCATTAAGGTAAGTTATGGGGGAGGTAACTGTCTTTTTTCCCATAAAATAAATATAATAGTAAAGACATATATTGGCATATAATATCGATTTCCACCGTGTATAAAAGCTTAATTTGGTCACAATCTTCTACAACCCTTTGAGGAATTCCTCTTGTTTCTTTGCGTATGGGAGCATAGAGAGAATTAAAGTAGTTGAGGTGCAGAGACTTTGATTTAGTATTTATAATACCACGAAGCCCTAAATCCTAGTAGAGTCCCTCAATGACCAAGATTAGTCTATCTCTATATTGTAACGAACTAGACCAGATCGGTCAACCCATCAGCTAATGTGGAGCCTTGTTGTCGTTGGATTTTGTTCAGTGCACAAGATGTTGTCACGTATTTACAGACTAAGAACACACAATGAGGTGGGTGGGTTTTACCCCATGGCACTCTGATGCCTAAGTCAATATGATATAGGACAAACATAATGAAACTCAGGGCTAAGATACCCTAGTTCTTTGGAGAGAAAGGACTGAGGTACAAGAGCTCTGTGAAACCTTTGTTTCCTAGTTCATGGAGAGATAACAATGAGAAAGCTAAGTGTTGCATATGAGTCTAAAACTCATAGATGATAAACAGTGATATCTATAGAAAATTTTAAAGAGTAACACTACATTTTGAGAGTAAAAAGTTGGATATTTTCTCCTTGCTTTCTTATTCTATTTATAGGCCAAATATGAAGCTTGTCGAGCAAGTTTATCTTCTCCAGCTAATTTGTTGCGTCTCCCATTGTCATCATCACCCTATCTGGTAGATTAAGGGGGTCTACGACCCCTAGAATGGAGCGTATCTCTAGTATCTGGCTTCTTCGACCCTTTATATTCATGTCACTTGTACTGTTTGATATGAGTGGCCGACTTCTTTCCCTTTATCGAGTAGATTTTGAATCTTTTCCTTTGTGACACTCTTCATCGAGGTGATGTGGCGGGTCATGTTAGCATATTTATCATTTAATGCTCTTGTCAACATTTATGAGCATTTATTATAATGCATTTAATGCACGTCTATCACAATTAATACTATCAAATCTCTACGATATTGAGTTTGCGGGTGGAATCGAATCGCCGCCAAACGGATCGAGTTGTATCCCTTGCTTTATCTAGCACATAGGTGGACCTCTCTGATGGATGCTAGATGTACGACCCTCACTGCGCCTCTCTTGATTGCCTTTGGACGGTTCAGATCTTATCCGTCGTATTTTCCCCCAACAAGTCTCCACTTGAATCTATCGCTAACATTCTCCCAGCCGTGAAGAACGACTCCAAAGACTGAAAGTACTCCCGGAAGAAAGCTTTGCTGATGCCATCAGATTGTGGGTGTAAGACATTTTAGTACAAGAGTAAAATTGTCAATTCATTTCCCAATGTACAAGAGTCAATTCATTTCCAGTTTTAACAGTCTGCTTCAGGGGAGGTTAGTGTAATTTTTGAAAATTGATGTGAAAGAAGTTGTAATTAAACCTATATCCAGGGAAGGTCCGAATAATTTGAAATATTTAAACTCATGAAATTAAAACTGATTAAGAAGTGGTTAAACTTATCGTCCTTCATATTTACCGTCATCCCATATGTGGTAACTAACCCTCATGGTCTATTAACCCTCTAACAATAAACGACGGGTACTTCTTTTCGGTAGAAGTTCTGTGCAGCGGAATTCAAATAGAAACGACGCGATACCTGTCACTCCACTCACTCTCTACTCTCTCTCTCTCTCTCTCTGTGACTGTATTTGTTATTTATGTCGGCCTCGAAGATTCCGGAGAAAGAGCTAAACCCTTCGTCTCATGAACCGACTGAATCTGACCTACTTGCCAGAACCATCTATGGCGCACCATTGGATCTCGGATTTGAATTCGTCGCAGACGACGCTGCTCACATTGACGATGGAAATTCCCGAATTAAACCTGCGATTGGCGAATTTGGCATTGAAACACCACTTAATGAAGTGGCGATTGGCGAAACCGACGGTGGAAATCCTCAAATTAAAGATGCGATTGGCGAATTTGAAATTGAAACACCCCTGAATGAAGCGGCGATGGGGGAAACCGACGATGAAAATCCCCGAATTAAAGCTGCGGTTGGCGAATTTGGCATTGAAACATCCCTTAATGAAGCGGCGATGGACGTAACCAACGTTGGACGAGCGCCCGATGAGGACCCAAGAACAACAGCCGAGCCTTCGCCACTGCCGCCTCCTCCGCCGTCTTCTGAGGTTGATGATCCCTTCCGCAATGGAGCTAGAGACCTTGAAGTGGGTCTGGAGGCAAATAGTTTGGATGCTGGGAATTTTGGAAGCCCGGTGTCTGTTATGGAAAAGGTCGAACCGCAGTTGAAGTCTCAGGGCCGGCCTCGGGGGAGGAGGGGAGCGGGGAAAACGGGGCTGGAGCTAGCGATGGTTGAGACATCGCCCAAGACACCGGATTGGTTACCACCGGGTTGGCTTATGGAGAACAGAATCCGGACCACTGGAGTCACTGCTGGGCTGAAAGACAGGGTAACTTTGTTAACTCCATACCTAAAACAGGATATTTTTATTTTCTTCCTTCAAAATGTTAAAAGGAGACTTAACGTGGTTTTGTCTTGACGAGGAAATCCTTTACCTTTGTTTGTTTGGTTGGGGTGTTCTGTTTATGCATTCCGTCTTCTTGCAAATTGGTTTATGAGAATGTTCTTTCCTGTTCACCTTTATTTGTGCTGCGTACTGTATTTGTCTGAATATCCTCAAGAGCAAGTTTTAGCTGATTGCAGCGAAAAAGTCTCAAAATTGGACATCTCGCGTTTTCTGCTATTGAGCCACCTAGAATTTTTATGGGTGAAGTGTTAAATGAATTAAGTAAATTATCTTATGCTAGTAAACATTTGAATATGTCAAGTAAAATGAGTAATTCATTTTTAAGTTTGAACTGTTATACAAACAATAAATTGTTTAACATTATTGAGCCTTTTAAAAAAATATACAGCCTAAACTAAATGGATGAAATTGTTATACACCATCTAGTAAATATATTGATTATTGTGTGCAAGAGATTGTCAAAGGCAAAATTGGTACATTGAAAGGGAATTTAAATAAGTTTGTTACAAATAAGTTGAGTGAATATGCAATACAAGGATGCATGTTCTTGTTAAAGCAAAATAGTTAGTTGTTGTACTAATGATAAAAAAAAATTGAGTTAATGTTTAAGGAAAGAACCAACTTGTTGAATTCATATGATTTTTTGCTTTGGGCATTTAAAGGATTTGAATCACCATCTTCTTAGGGAATATTGTGATCGATTACATTTTATATGCCAAAGATCCTACCAATTTGAGCTAAGGTCCCAATTTGTGCTTCTTACTATCCACGAGCGCATTGATCGATGTAAGTAAGAAGAATAATATATCAAATACATTTTCATGTTTCAGAATCTTACTAATAGCTACTAAAGGAAACAAGGGGGAGGGGGAGGGGGAGGGGGGGGGGGATGATATAGGATAGCCTAGGGTGTAGGTTTCCTACACTTACAACTAGTTAGATATTAGGTTACCTAAGGTTTAGCTAGTTAAGGTAGAAGGCAACAACATACATGTCTTGCCATTAGATTATCTAGAGCTGAATAATATCAACCAATGATCTATATAATCATAACATGTGAATTACCAACTTGACAATGCTCAACTAGAGCGAAATAGAATTTCAGTAAATAAAACGTAGCATTTGACAAGTAATATTATGCATGGGAAATTTCAGTACTCTTAAAATAGTAATAGCTATGTCTTAGTGTTAAAAAATCAGTTTTCCATGTAAACAAATTCAATATAAAGAAGATGGAGTACTGACTAGAAATGATCAAGGATGTAAATGGATAAGCAAAAATCTGAATTCGATTAGAATCCGCACCTGTTTAGGGGAATCTGAATCCGAACAATTGGATTCAGATGCGAATTTGGATATGTGGGATTGGAGGCGGATGCGGATTTGGATAGTACTCTAAATTAGTGTATATAATCCGCTCTGATCCATTTAGATATTTAAACAGTTTTTGTATTAAAAAATATTAAAACCTGACTTTACGGAAACCTACCATATTTCTAGGATTCAGATTCCATATTGAAAAAATATTAAAACCTGACTTTACGTCTCCACCTAATTTATAGGATTCAGTTTCCATATTAAAAAATATTAAAACTCTTAACCTACCGTATTTCTAGGTTTAATTTCTATATTAAAAGAAATATTAAAATGTAGGATTTAGTTTCCATATTAAAAAAATATTAAAACTCTTCACCTACCATATTTATAGGTTTAATTTTCATATTAACAAAATATTAAAATGTGGGATTCAGTTTTTATATTAAAAAACATTAAAACTCTTCACATACCGTATTTATAGGTTTAATTTCTATATTAAGACAATATTAAAATGTGGGATTTAGTTTCCATATTAAAAAAATATTAAAACTCTTCACCTACCGTATTTCTAGGTTTAGTTTCCATATTAAAACTTAACTTTACTTCTTCACAGTATTTATAGGGTTCACGTCTCCAATCAAGAGATTGCCGACGCTTTCTCATTTATGAGAATCTCCACGGCAAAATGTGATTCAGGCTTAAACCTATCTTCTCTCCCAATACTCAACGCGGATTACATATTGCTCCATCAAAACGCAAGACGACAAGAATCTTCTTTCAGGCTTCAGCCATCTTCTTTCTCAAGTTTTGTTGAAGCGAAGGTTTCTTTACTTGGAAACTCTCTCAAGTTCTGTTGAAGTAAAGGTTCTTTACTTGTGAAATTTCTGCAACAAAGAGAGGAGACAAGCACAGCCAAAGTGCCTTTTGTGTAAATCTGAATTCGAATTGGATTTTAACCGGATATTCGGTTAAAATGCGGATTCGAATTAGGATTTAATTTTTAGAAATCCCCCGGATGCGAAGGCGGATTCGAATAGGGTGGTTAGGAGCCGTATTCGTATAGTAGCCTATCCGTGCCGAATCCAATCCGTTTATATCCTTATGTCCACCTTTAAGATCCGTGAAGTATACACCAAGGTTGTAAACAAGTTTACACTAGAAGATCACTAAAATGAAAAACCAAAAGAATATAGAGGTTGTTGGGGCTGGTTTAACTTGAATGAGGCATTGTCTTGATATGACATATATTTGTATTCATATCATATGATCCTAATTCCTAACTTCTGATCAACTCGATGGCCGGAGGGATTACTTGTCATTAGATGCATTATATGTGTTCTTGCATACTAGAATCTGATGAATCCATAAAAACTCAATGCAACTGAGGTGAAGGGCCTTAAATATGACAAATACATCCCTCTAAAATATCCAAAAGATTCCAATCACTCAAGTAATACAGGTTCCAGGATCAGCGGCAGTTGTGGATATCTTAAGGTGATGAATAAGGGTTATCTTGAAATCCCGCCCCCCAGATACTGCTAAAAATAGACACATTCTACTAGCTTGGAATGTGCCTATCACCTGAGATGGGATTTGTTTGTATTTCTGTTTTTTCTGTTTTGTCTCTTTGTTTTGTAAGGAGCCTGGCTCTATCGTTTTGATTCCCAGGTTTGCTTTCCTCTTTTGCGGGTGCAGTTAATACATTCGTTATTCACCCAAAAAAAGTGAATAAGGATTATCTTTTGTAATTTTGGAATGTAAGATTGGTGAAAACAGGTAAATGCGTTATAGTGATTAGGATAGATGTCTCACCACCCGTGAACTATGTGCATCGTGCGATAGAAAGAGCTCCCCATCTCAGAAGGGTTGTTATAAGCAAGGTATTAAGTCTCGATAAATATTGGGTATATTGGCCCAGTACGTATCAGAAATCAAAGTAGCTGATACGATATATGATAGTTTCTTTTTCCTTCTTTCCACCTTTTCTTTTAATCTGCTTTCCCCCCAAATTTCTGGATAGGTTTGACCTGGACACCTAGGCTGCGAAGAACCCTGACCAAACCATCTGGGGGTTTTGGTTGACCAGGGGTATTTAGGAATTTATTTATTTTGGCCGGGTTATTTTCAAGGTTTCAATTGTCATCCCGTGTCGGCAAATTACAATACCCCTATGATACACATGGATATGCACAATATGGTGCCATAGGTTCGAAATGTATTATTATCACAAATTATTCAGCCACAAAAAAAACATGGTCATATCAGTTCGTATTGAGATGTATCCACCTGATACAGCTCAATACAAAGCGATATAGTTTGGTACAGCTCGATATGAACCGATACGGCTTGATAAACAGTATACCTGCTATGTAAAGTCGATACACTTTGATACCTAACTGAAAATCTGCAGAAACAGACCTGCGGGAGAAGAATATGAACAGGTTTCCGCCGCAGTTCTCGCGCAGTCTCAATTTGCTGCAACACGTGATCTGGAAAAGATGAAAAAGAGAGGCATGTGGGGCTTTTACGGCTTCAATCCCTTTCTCTCTTTTATTTTTATTTTTTTATCATATGATTCCATGTATAACCATGTACCACAGGCATGTGGGGCTTCTACGACTTCAATCCCTTTCTCTCTTTTATTTTTATTTTTTTATCATATGATTCCATGTATAACCATGTACCACACGTTTCCACAAACAAATAAAAAGATTAGACATAACCAAATTATATAACACAAACCAATAAAAGAATTCGGAAAAGAATCATATGTATTTAACTTAAACAAATAAAACAAACATTTACAAATAGTAAGAAATTACTGTCAATGATCCTATGATTAGAAACACGTATTGGGTCCAACCACCATATATCCTATGATTGGACTATAAATAAGTTATTTATAGTGTTTTTATGCTTTAAAATTATGTTTCGCATGTTGCCTAAACATTCATGTGATGCAGCAGTGGGCCCACAAAATGAGATGGTTTTGGATAGGAATCTTCTTAGATTTAATTTTAATTGGAATATATTTGTAATCTTTTATTTGGAAAAATTTAGTTGGAACTTTAGGTAATATTTTATTAAGCAAGTAATAGGTTATGGTTTCCATCTTCGTTAAGGATTTTATTGAGTAACTAGTTTTTATTTCAAATAGTTTAGGAAAAATTTTCATTTATAAACACATGGAATAGGAGTATTAATTTGAGATTTGAAGAATGAAATATTGAATTAGAAAAGTGGTGCCTGCGTGGCCTGATCGCATAGACGAAGGAGAGGGAGGGAGAGGAGGAGGAGGAGAGAGGGAGCCGCAGCTCACAAGGCAACAATGGCCACGCAGGCATCACTTTTTTCTAATTCAATATTTCATTCTTCAAATATCAAATTAATACTCCTATTACTTGTGTTTATAAATGAAAAAATTTTCTAAAATATTTGAAATAAGACCAGTAACTCAATAAAATACTTAACGAAGATGGAAACCATAACCTATTACTTGCTTAATAAAATAATACCTAAACTTCCTCTTAAATTTCCCCAAATAAAAGATTACAAATATATTCCAATTAAAATTAAATCCTAAGAAGATTCCTATCCAAGCCCATCTCATTTTGTGGGCCCAATGCTGCATATCTTGCACATATCCTAGGGTATCCAGCGTATCCAAGATACGATACGATACGTCTCTTAATATTGCCCGACCATATGCTACTGATAAGCAATACTTTATTCCGTGTACTACTCCTAATTGCCAAACCTTGTTACACAACTCCACTTCGTTAGAAAATTTCTGTTAGTTGCTGATGTTAGCTTGCCCTCAAAATTTGAAGATAAAAAATACCCTTACTTGCAAAATAAAAGGTATATATTACCCTTTTAAAACATGAAATGACAAGTTTAACCTCCCTTATATTTCAGATCTCCTTTCTATTTCTCTACCACCACCAACTTCGCCATTGTCACCACAAGCGACGGCAACACCGGCATTGAAGCTACCTTATATTTTGTTTCTTTTATTCGTCTTCTTCCCTTCTTGGCAAATGGCGAAACTCTAAAACCAACAAAACTTCCTGTTAACTTTGATATTCTAGGCTTTAGCACTTTTGGGGGGGGGGGGGGTAAATCAGTGCTTCTTCAAATTTTCATAAATGGAAATCCGAAGTGTCACAAAACGAATGTAGCCACACAATTTGTGTAATTTGAGTGAATATTTTATTATTGTAATCGGAAACGTAAGAAATAAGAGTTTAGTTATGTTTCTAGTGTTAGGCTGTGACTAGGAGATTAGCATATTGGTCTTTCTTTATTAAAATATGCTTGTAATCTTTCATTAGTTTAGCTTTTGTAAGACATCGTATAGAATCATCCATGACTGTCGCACTTTTGGTGAGCTGAAGTACAATTCAGTTGAAGGTGCTGTACCGTTCCCCCAAATAGCTACCTGTCCACTGCCAGAGCATGAGGAGCTGGATATGCTTGTATCTTTCATTAGTTTATAGTTTTGGAATAGAATGGAAAATTTATGCATTTCGAGTAAGATGTGAAGCTGTTTTGTGACTGTTGCTGGTCAACAGTTCTCTGATTGATCAACCTCTAACCAGGTCCTCTCTTCCTGGCACCGTTTGAACCCTAGACTTTAGAGTTGGAGAGTTATTTACTCTCTTTTCCTCCACTAGGATGGTTCAACTGGTGGTTCTTCTATTGTTCCTTTACTTCCCTGCAACTAGTGAAAATATCAGCCCTTACATAGTTGCATCGATCTCCCTCACTCCCTTACTATTCGCTTTATAATTTGTAATGGTAGTCCTCACCCCTGGGCAATTCTATCTGCAAATCCTAGGTAGAAATCCTGGTGAACTTGTGAGATTGAGATCTGCAACCAAGTCTGAATCTCTTCCTTCCGCCAGAACTTATTTCAGAGATTTTTAATTAAATCTCAGACCACCAATCGGAGGAATTGTGGGTTGAAATGAAGAGACCTCAGAGTTGGGGATTTAATCCTAAATTTCGGCCAGATTAGATTATTATTGAGTGAGTTCTGTCACCTGAAACAGAACCAGTTCACCACAGGTTTACTGCTCATATCGTGATTGAAGAAGATGACGTCTTATTCTGAAATTTCAGTTTTGCCTCTTTTTTTTCATAATATATATTTTCTTTTGTTTTATCCTTTCTTCAGTTTCTCTTCCCAAACTACCCTTTAACTCTTTAACCTTAATTCCTTTTACATCTATTAATCTGTTCCTTGTCCAAAAAAAGATCCTAATTGCTCCTGAAATTTACCAATTTTCTACTGCACTCACAGTTTGAGTTGCTTAACACTTGGATGGCCTACAGGGATCCCAAAATAAGGCTTTGCAACCTGGGACCGCATCAATTGATATTAGAGCCAAAAAATCATTTCTTTTTTATATTCTGACCATGATAGGAGCCTCTCACATCACCAATCTCGAGCTCTACAAGCTGTACAAGGAATTACAGGAAAATCAACAGGGATTGAAGTTGAAGATTTGACAAGCGAGATGAGGCAGGGCCATATGCACTAGCTTACAAGTATTCTACAACTTATAAGTTCACCTTTGAGACCACGAACAGAATCAATTATTCCGCTGGATGTCACATGGCAGTTTTCGGATGGGATTATGGCATCAAGGTGGTGGTTTCCGAGTTTGACGACAAGAAGGGGCTTAGAGTTTTTCCTGACTAGTTGACCAAGGTTGAGAGGATTTTGTTTACAAATCCTTTCTAGATGAAAAGAAGTGCGAGGTCATCCTTAGTAAATTCACATGATATGCATATTTGTGGGGGGATGATCTTTTAGAATGTCACTGATTGGGTGGCCTTGAAGCAAATTTTGAACGAGAAATTCGGTCCTCCTAATTATGAGAACATGCTCTTCCACAAGATGGTCAACTTCCACCAAGGTAGCAAAGATATAGATACCTACACTATGGAGTTCCACAAATTGTCTTTGAGGTGCAGACTTCAGGAGACAATTCAAGAATGTGTATTGAGGTACATCGGTGGGTTGAACACAAAGATCTGGTTAGAACTTGCTAACGGGAGTTTAGGATTAGTTGATTAGGCAGCTATTTATGCCAAAACAATAAAAGAGAAGTACAGTTGCTTAAGTGCTTGTTTGGTAACACTCTGCTCTCACTTTGCTTTTGATTCGGAATCCTAGGGAGCCATTTGGGAGCCAGAAAGTGTTTGGTAACACCATGTTGATTCCAGCTCCCATGGAGTCGAGCGGTTCAAAAAATGACTCTCAGAGTCATTTGAGAGTAAAAAAATACTTGTTTTTCCAGAGCCGGAGCCAAAAGAGAGAGTCAAAATCGGAAGTCATAGCCCATTACCGCCACCACCCCTACCATCCACCACCCACTACCCACCACCCCCGCCGCCACCACCACCTCCACCACCACCACCACCACCACCACCCCGCCACCACTGCCACCACCACTGCCACGGCCGTTGCCACCACCACTGCCGCCACCCACCACCTACCACCCACCACCACCACCACCACCACCGCCTACCACCCACCACCACCACCACCACCACCACTGCCACCATCACCACCTCCCACCAGCCACCGCCACCCACCACCCACCACCCACCACGCCACTACCACCGTCGCAACACCCACCACACACCACCATGCCACCACCACCACCCCCACCAACCACCACCCACCACCAACCACCACCACCAGAGTTGGAATCCATTCCAAATTCATTTTTACCAAACAGCCTCCTGCTCTCAATGAGCTTTGGAATCGATTCCAGAGCAGCGTTACCAAACAGGCTCCTACTCTCAATGAGCTCTGGGAAAAGGTGGGAGCTCAAAAATGACTCCAGAGTAAGAGTCAAGGAGCCAGAGTCAGAGTGTTACCAAACAGGCACTAAAGGAAATGCTCAAGACTTCTTCATCTTAATTCTTAATTGCCTACACACATGATTGAAGAAAGGAAAGTTGAGCCTTGTAAGGCTGGAGAATAGAACCAGATGCCCTCAAGGGGAACGAATGGCTGAAAGACGTTGTGTCGTAGACTCCTAGTTATGGCAAGAAAGGTCACTTTGCCAACAAGTGTCCTAAAAAGACATGCTTTATGGTAGAGAAGCTGTTGGAAATTAAGGTAAATGATAACATGGAAGTTTGTGAGCCTTATCCTCCTGATCTAGATGGTGACAATGATTCGGAAAATGATGATGAGGTGGAAGCCTGCTCAGCTAGTCTTACGTTCTTCTCCAATGGACTAGTAAAGAATACTTTCCTTTTTTTGATAGAAGGGTACAATAATGCTCGATGAAGATTTGACGACAGTCCACAAAGTTGTCCTCACAAGAGTGGAAGAGAACCTCATCTCTGTAGACTTAATTTGAGCACGGCAGAAGCAGCTTTTCAAGAACGTTCACGTGCGAGGTTTTGGGCCAAATGCTAGATAGGAGGCTGATGTAGTTGTACTAGTTCATCTACAGTTTGAGCCATTTCACTATCATGCTCTGTGCTTGGTTAGCTATATGCAAATTGTGACGTTTTCTTAGGGTGACCATCACAATGACAGGCTAGTAGGAACACCATCCAGGTGGCCGAACATTTTTAATGTTGTCTCAAGCTTTAACAGATATTCCTTGACGGCAACAATTCTCTCCTCCAACTAGTAGGCAACCCATTAACTCCACTCATGGAGTTGCAGCAGGACCTACTTCCCCGAGATATGTGCCACTTAAGCGACGAGATCACTACAAGAGTGTCCTGGGTTCACAACCTAACTTGACGGAGTTGAGTTCTTTTAAGAGCGGGAGAGTTGATGCATTTGCTATTGATTGACTGGATAGGTTTGAACTAACCTGAACACCCAGACTATGAAGAACCGGGACCAAACCATCTCGGTTTGGTCCACAAGGGGTAACTATTTATTTCTTCCACAAGGGGTAACTATTTATTTCTTTAGATGGGTTATTTTTGTACTTTGAATTTTATATTTTATTCTTATAGTAAAAACCATAGGAAATAGAGTTTGAGTTGAGTTATGTTTTTAGTGTTAGGTTGTGCCAATGAGTTAGATTAAAAGTTTTCCCTTCTTTCAATAATCTTTCATTAGTTTTTAGAATGGAAGGGAAAATTTATGTGTTTCGAGTAAGCTGCGAGTTGTTTCGTGCATAGTTTGAAAACTCGGTGAAATTCCAAAATTTCGGTTTGTCCGAAACGGAATGACATCCGAATTAGAAAAATACAATACCTTGGTCACAGGGTAATTTCGGTTGATATTTCAGTCATCATCTCTACTTTAGGTAAGCAATATTTTGGTCGGATCTTGGTAAGCAAAACCAGTCATATTTTGGTCGGATCTTGGTAAGCAAATCCAGTCCTTGTGCCAACTGAAAAATGCATAGTTTCGGTGAAATTTCGGATTTCGTCTAGACGGAATGGCATTGAAACCCAAGTTTTTTAAACTTGGTCTTGTGACTATTCCTGGTCAACAGTTCCCCTCTCCAAAGTTGTCGAGGCGTCAAGGCGAACCAAGGCGTTGGAGGCCTGACAGGGTGCCTAGGTTTATAAGGCGCCCGCCTAGGTGACCAAGGCGTCCGATTTTCCAAGGCGTCACAAGGGTGCCTGGGTGCCTAGGCGACTCTTAGGTGACGCCTTGACAACTGTGCCCCTCTCTTTTCTCTCTGATCGATCAACCTCTAACTAGGTCCTCACTTCTAGATTGGGTTCCCCACCTTCTTTTATTCCTATGTTCTTCTATTGTTCCTTTACTACCCTGCAACTAGTAAAAATACCAGTCCTTACATAATTGCTGTTTACGAAACAAAAGGAATTAACAAAATCCAGCAAAGACAAAAATAGAGAAAACACGATAAAGGAAGAGTGTCGATTGTATTGCTTTCCTCCTTGTAGTTTATATTTATAGAAAATAGAAAACAACTACTAGATAGGATTTAGGATTCTGCAAGTTAGAGTCCTAGTTACAAACTAAAGATAAAGTACACTCAAATAGAAACTAACAAGCTTAATTAGTAAAAGAAACTAATAAAGTAACTAAGAGCATGTTTAGCTTGGAATAAAAAGAATAAATATGAATTGAAACACCGGCCTTCAGGTAGTAACATCAACTCATGAACACCAAGCAGCATATGTTCTTCCCATGGAAGCCAACAGCCTAGTAGTAGTAATAGCAACAACCCAGCAGTAGATGGAAGCAGACAACATAATTTTTTTTTAGTAAATTACACTAGAGGTACCTAATGTTTTAAGAAATCATACATGAGGTACCTCACGTTTTATAAATTATATTTGAGGTACCTATTTTCATATTTCCATTATTACCCTTGCCTCTACCACCGCCCCTCCGCTCCCTTCCCTTCTCTTCCCTCTCGCTCTATCTCCTTGTACCCCGCTTTCTTCTCCCTTCCACTCCCTCTCTTTTCCTCCTTTCCTATGACTCCCCCTGCTCCCCATTCCCGTCCTCTTCTCCCCATCCCCATTGAAACCTATAGTGCCCCTCCCTCCCCTGTTCTCTTTTCCTTTCCTACCGCATCCCTGCCCATCTCACGCCCACCACCAACTACATCAATTGGCCAGAATCCTTCCTTACGAGTTCTTAGTGAGGTGATTGTCTGGGAACGAAAAGTTGATTGATCGTCTTATATGCTTGACTGATTGGTGGACGGAGATGAGGCTCAGGTGCTACTGTTGAGAGAGAGAGTAATTGGCCGCCTCATCTCGTTTTTTGAACTTGCAAGCATGACCGCTTAACAATGGAGGAGTTGCAGGTGTGCTTAGAGGAGGAGAAAAACTTAATCGATCCAGTGTCCTATGTACCGTTGAGCTATCGTTTGCTTTCACCTCCCCAATTAATTTTCATTACATAATTCTTTCGTTCAGTCAGGAGCTAGAGACCAAGCTTTAGGGAATATAAGAAATAGTTTCGACTGGACTCTGCAAGTTTGTACCGTTGCAAGTGTTAAATGGTCTCTCTCTCTCTCTTTCTTTCTCTTTTTCTCTCTCTCTCTCTCTCTCTCTCTCATTATTTTGGGTGGATGAGTGAGGCTGTTGTTTAGTTGAGAAATTGAATTTCTAAGTGCTACTGGAGCGGGTTAGGAGAACACACATTAGGACAGAGCATCCTGCTTTTTCCATTCTTTCCATCAATTTTGAAGGTAAGTTTCTTTAATGTATTGTTTGTGAGGAACACTAACACTGCTTGGTAAAAGTCGTTTAAGTGTTTATGTACCATGCTTGTTTTGGTTCTTGAGCAGGATTTTGAGATGGGGATCTGTCCATGGATTCGGGGTTCTTGGAAGAGTTGTAGATGTCTTTAGGTAGTAGGAGCTGACGCTATCGAGGGTTTTCATTGGCAGAAGGTAAATTAGCGAAGCCGAGAGGAGATCCGACAGCTTCATGAGAGGCAGTGATGGAGGGTTTGTTTCTGCTGCTTCAATCTTCACCAACTTAGGAGAGATGCTGCAAGATTATCCGTGTTCCAAAGACTGATAAGAGTAAGTGGGATGGGGCAGAGGTAGCAGGGGAGAGGGGACATCGGGAGGAGGGGTGTGATAAGCCAGAGTGAAGGGGGAGTTGTGCCAAAGAGGGGTAAACTTGGAAATATGAAAATAAAAAATACCTCAGCTGAACATGTATGAAACAAGAGGTACCCGAAACATAACATGTAGGAAGCATGAGGTACCCAGAACGTAGTTTTTGAAACGTGAGGTAGCTCAGGTATGATTTCTTAAAATGTTGGGTACCCCGGGTGTAATTTACTCTCTTTTTTTATAATCAAACTGAGTTAGGATGATCTGACCGATAGAGTATAGTAGCAATAATAGGTAGTATATAGCAGTAGGTATAATATGAAAAGGTAGAAGCAGCAGAGGCAGCAATGGTGGTTACACACCATGACAAAGAACTTTAGACAACTCTCAAAACGGCACCCGCTCTGATACCATGTTACAAAATAAAAGGAATTAACAAAATCCAGCAAAAACAAAATAGAGAGAACACGAGAGAGAGAGAGAGAGAGAGAGAGAGAGAGAGAGAGAGAGAGAGAGAGGATTGCTCTCCTCCTTGTAGTTTATATTTATAGAAAATAGAAAACAACTACCAGATAGGATTTAGGACTCTACAAGTCAGAGCCCTAGTTACAAACTAAGGATAAAATAAACTTAAATAAGAAAAGGAAATTAATAAAGTAAACTAATAAACTAACTAGGAGTCTACCAGTCCACACGATTAGGACTAACTGATTTGACTAAGTCAAAGCAGTTATTTTGGATAGTATTTTATTTTATTGTGCTAACAATTGCATCGACCTCTCTCACCCCTTACCTTTTTCTCTTGGGAAAAAGGCAGTTGCCTCCCCTGTACTATGCCTAAAGGAAAAATGCCCCTAAACGTTTCTGGAAAAGACAAACGTCCCCTATTTTTAACGGTGTTAAAATAATTTTTCTGTGGACCAATATACCCCTGAACGTTTTATTAGTTTAAAAACCTATCAATGTTAAAAGACTATAACCGTCATATCCAACTTACCCTCTCAATCTACACCTTCCTAAAGAACTACGAGTACTTCACCTCAATGGCTGCAATTCTTGCATTCCCTGGTTTTGCTTCGTTTCTCCTTGCTCAGTCACTTGTACCATCATTGTTACCTCTCCTTTCAACCATTCATCTTCGTCTTCAATTACTCTTTGATGCAGCTTGGTTCCCACCCTCATCAAATTTCTATTTGTTTCTCAATGTCAAGTTTTCTGAAACCCTATCTCCTTCAATTTTATCTATCCCTTTCACCCTCTCTTTTCTCCTACTAGCAAAAACCTGTGTAATTTGTGCTCTTCATCGCCGCAACGGATCTCTTCAACCTTCATTCTCTTCTTTCCTACCCCTTTATGCTCCCCTCCTCGTCACCCACCTCTGCAATTTGTTTGTCATCCTCTCAACAAATGCAGCCTCCTTCTCTCTGCTCTTCCTTGTCTTCAATATTCTGGAAGCCTCTGGTTTCTCTTCTCCCAATTTCATTCTTATCATCTCAGCTGCCTCTGCTATCTTCTACTCAATCATCCTTGCTAATACTCTAATTGTCTGCAACTTATCCTTGGTTATAGCAGGGATAAAAAAACTGATGAAAATATGATGAATCTCACTGCTGAATGAAGAATCGATAAACTTCCCGATGAACCTCACCACCGAAATGAAGAATCGATGAGCTTCCGATTAATGCCTGAGTGAAGAATTGATGAACTTCCGATTAATGCCCGCCAAATTACTTTGTGCTCAGATTTGATATCTGTTGTTTTCAATACGCTCCAGAAAAATCACTGATAAAGGAGTGAGAGATACGAAGGGTGAATGGGATATTTTTATCGGGAAAGAAAATATTTGGAATTCATTAATTAGTTAGGATTTGGCATTTGCAAGGAAGGAATGAAATAAGGAGAGAACAAGAGACAGCAGAGAAGAAGAAGGAGAGAAGAAGAAAGTAGTTGAGATGAGGTTGCAGAGAAGAAGGAGAGGAGAAGAAAGTCGTTGAGATGCAATAATGTTGATTCCCTACAAAATATCTCATCTACTCTCTTTACTCCCCCTCTATTGAAGACCATAGGATTTTAGAACCGCCAAGTGTCATCCATCCTAATCCCTTTTATGTGGCCTTTTGGAACAAATTAAAAAAAAAATATTTGATATGGGTTTTGGTTCGGTTCTATACGAACCGGATTACTTTGGTCATTAATAGAAACCCTATTTAAATAAGGGTAAAATAGGTAGTTCACCCTTCTAAAGGGTTACTTTGGTCATTAAAAAAAAATTGGCCTCCCACAGTCGGTATCTAATGGAATATTCCTAACGGCGTGGGTCTATTTGTATTTTAGTAATGTTTCTAGGGGAGGCATTTGTCT
This sequence comes from Protea cynaroides, assembly GCA_028583415.1. Lineage (NCBI taxonomy): Eukaryota > Viridiplantae > Streptophyta > Magnoliopsida > Proteales > Proteaceae > Protea > Protea cynaroides. The sequence continues at coordinate 36,606,261 of CM053266.1, read as the reverse complement.
TTTCTAGAAACTTTTGAGAGCATTTGTCCTTTAGGCATAGTACGAGGGAGGCAATTGTCTTTTTCCCTTTTCTCTTTAATGTAGTAATGTTTGTCCTCACCTTTGGGCGATTCTATCTGAATAATCTTAGGTAGAAACGAGATCTGCAATCAAGTCTGAATCTCTTCCTTCCGTCAGAACCTATTTCAGAGATTTTGAATTAAATCTCAGACCACTAATCGGAGGAATTGTGGGTTGAAATCATGAGACCTCAGTTAGGAATTTTAATCCTAAAATTTCGGCCAGATTGGATTCTTATTGAGTGAGTTTAGTCTCCTGAAACAGAACCAGTTCACCACTGATGTACTGCTCATATCGTGATTGAAGAAGATGATCCCTTATTCCGAAATTCCAGTTTTGCCCCTTAATTCACAATATTTTTTGTTTTATCCTTTCTTCAGTATCTCTTCCAAAACTACCCTTTACCTCTTAACCTTAACTCCTTTTACATCCATTAATCTGTTCCTTACCCAAAAAAAGACCCTAATTGCTCCTGAAACTTACCAATTTTCCACTGCACTCACAATATGAGCTGCTTAACACTTGGGTGGGCCCATAGCGATCTCACAATAGAGTTTTGCAACCCAGGACCGAATCACGGAGACCATAGGAGAAGAAGAAAAAAACAAAGAGAAGAATATGAAGGCAGAAACAGAGAACTGAAAAAAAAATTGAAAAAAAAGAGTGAAAGAAGACAGAAGAAACTAAGACTAAGAAGATGAAGAACTGATAATACAAAAAAGGCAGAAGCTAAACCAGAGAAGAAAAAGAAAAAAGAAAAAACAGAGAATGAGTAATCAGAAGAAGGAATTACGGGTTAGGTTTGGTTGAAGGCCTGCCATTGCAGGTCAACAGAAATCAGCAGACCTAGCAGTCTAGCACCAACGTAGGAGAGAAAAGGGTTAGGTTCTCATTTCTCAGCCGCTCAAAGTCCAGCTGACGACAGCTTCCCTCTTCTCCCCTTCTCTCTCTCCCTCTTTTTTTTCATCAACGTGCATGATCCTGTGTGTGACAATGTACCAAACTCTGTACGTTCTCCAATCAAACAGTCAGGAAATGCGTCAGTGTTGTAAAACACACTAAAAACATAATACAGAAAATTTAGGCCTTGCTCTTCAATGTGGTGGATATGGGGTCTGGGCCGTCTGACCAGCTGACGTCCTATGGTTGTATTTAATTACTTCTTTTTTTTTTTTAATTTTTTAATTTTTTTATAAGTGTAATATTGTTCAAAACAAAATTTGCATGTATGATGTATCGTAAGCATATCTGTGCATTTCTGAAGCATTTCCATGAGCATCTTGCGTCTCTTTACTGTATCTTGTGTCTCCTGGAATCTCTCCAATATATCTCCAAGATGGCATATCTCCAATATATATGCAAGACGTCTCTTAAAACCATCATCTTGACATTGACCGATACCAATATTCATCTCCTTTGTTATATATAAAAAAAAGGGACCATTGATAAACCAAAGCACTCTGAAAATAATGTCTCTCCATGAATTTTGTTAGTATGGCCAAGTTGTGGTGCTTTCTGTCTTGAATGATTTCTAAGGTAAATGCATTAGTTCTATAGTAGTCGTGTTAACTTGTTCTCTTTTCTTTGTTGACCAATCAATTTTTTCTTACTGTTCAACTCTTGATACTTAAAAGCTGCTTGGATTATGGGGAACTCTAGTCAGTATACTTTCAATATTTGGTATTTTTAGGAACTTGTTATCCATTTTCTAGTTTGTATCAACCTGTGCCTGCTATTGACAATTGAATGTTAAGATATAATCTGTCCTTTGCTAACTCGGGTTTTAGTTGGATCTGAGCTGCATTCCATCTGCATGTACCGCTCTAGTGCTCTAGTAGTAAGTTGTCCAAGTCTCTGTTTAAAATGCATAAGGAATGGTTGTCAATGCTCCTAGGCTGGAAACAACCATTCCTTCTTCTACATACCGTAATTGTGTTCTCAAGTGGCTCATTTAAAAAACATACAAAAATAGCCTTATATTTAAGTGTTTGTTTTAATGAAATTTTAGTATATACATTTCTAGTGTTTTGGTACTATTATTGGCTGAATAGTCTAATTTTCCCTTTCTGACTACTAAAATGGTTTTGGAGACATATTTTAAGAAGGTTATACCTTGCTTCATCTGTATACAGCTTGCTAAGTTGAATGTTGAACTCCAAAGAGATGGGTACCATCACATGGTTTTAAGGGTGGCAGACTGATTTGATTCTGGTCAAGGTGGAGAGTCGATTTCTCTACTTGAACTTAAATTTAACTATTTTTCTTCCTTTTATGCTTAATATATAAGTCTTCTTTCCATTCCCTGAACTTATATTCAAGGTGGTAAATTGTTTCAAGATTTATTAGACATGCAATTGTGGCTTTGGCTTTTTCAGCCTGATTTCTTTTTAATTACAGTTGGCTGTACAGTGCAAGCTTTTTTTTCCAAATTAAAGGTTAATTGTTAAGTTCTGAGCAACTTCTTTTTTTTTTTTTTTTTTTTTTTTGGTGATAGCATTTGATAAGGGATGCTTAGTTGTTGTTGGCCTTCCAGAAGAGGGAATGGAGATGGATTTGCAAGGCCTTCAGAGGCAAGAGTCTTTGTGATGTGAATGGAAAATTAGCCTTTTGTGCTACGATCTATCACATCTGGATGGAAGAAATCTTAGAATGTGGGCTCCTAAGTCTAGGAATCTTTCCCAAATCTGAGATGCCATCGTCTTTGATGTTTCAGGAGTTCTACTTTCTATTATCAGTCTTTGCCGATGACTTCACTAGTAACAATTTTTTATTATTTTTGCCTGGGGTTTACCCATCTAACTTTAATGTGGATAGGGCCTCGGTGTTTTTTATTCTTTTGTTATCCTTTGCATTTTGAGCTTGGCTTTGTCCTTTTGTAGTCGCAGGTTTGGTTTGTTCTTTTGGGTTGCCCAGTCATCCACCCCCTACAAAAAAAAGCCTCAGTTTGTACTTTTCTCTTGCTAATAACCTCGATCTATTACAGATTGAAGGCAGTAAGTGATGCTGACGTAGAAAAACTAAATTTCATCTGAAAATAATTCTTTACTACCTCTACTGACACTACTATCTAGGGCTTTTAAGTTTGTGGTTTCTTTCTTCATGTGGGTGAGAAACATTAAGATATCACCATGTTGTGCAGTATTTCTATGATCCAGTCTCAGGACGTCAATTTCGGTCAAAGAAGGAAGTGCTTTGCTTTATTGAAACAGGATCAAGTGGAAGGTACAGGAGTGGCTCGAAGAAGAGTAACACTGATGCCAACATAATGGTTAGTTCAGGGTTTTTTTTTGGGTTATATATATATATATATATATATATATATATATATATATATATATATATATATAATGTCAGTTCAGATTTACTACCTGTTGGCTTGAAGTAATTGATTCATTTTAACTATATGCACTTGAGTTCTTTTATAGGCTTTGGAGAGTTCTGGGGGTGATAGACAAAACGGGTCTAACTTAAAAGGGAAGAGATCCAATGCTTCAAGATTTAATTTCAACAATCGGCCATCGAAGGTCCGGTGGGTTCTTACTGATTCTGCAAATGGGTTGTGGACCCCTTTTATTGGTGATGAAAGCCTGCCCGAGTCCAGCAAGCAAGAATGGGCCACCGCATTTACATCTTCTGCCCTCTGCAATGGTAGGAGCCCCATCTTTTGATAGGTTGTTCGTTCCATTTCCATTGACGCTGCAATTCTGTAGTCTGAGTCAGCGTGACTGAATGGCAGTTTTTATCATATACTGGTGGGAATGACACCTTTACTGTTCGGTGAACCTAACACTCTTTTGATTTGCTTGCAGTTCAGGCATTCCCTTAAATAGGTTTTTTTTTTTTTTAGGTGAATATTCCCTTAAATAGGTTATGACTGGGCAACTTCGGTTTCCTAGTTGAACGCAATTTGTTATTTTTGTTTTCTGTTCTTAAACCCTTTAGGACCTTACTGGTCTCTTTTGATTTTCCATATTTTTTTGAAGAATCATAACCTTTTTAATGTGCAACTCAATTTGGACTAAAACCCACACCTGAGATGCAACCTACATGTAATATGGACCAATGAAAGGTTTTGGGAAGGAGAGAGAGGGAGGGGGTGTATGCCTGGGTAGCTGAGCCCCATGGTGGTGCCTCAGGTGTATCATTTCTGTCCGCTGATCTCTTTTTCTTTCTCGGTCGTTGGACAATAACCACGCTTGCAGAAAAAACTGAGTTTTGAATGATAAAGAAAATGCGAGATAGATGTGGGAAGCATTTGTTTGTCTCCTCTAACAGCAGCCTAGGCCTCAATAGTGTTTGGGAACTTTGGAAGCGAAGTGCATAAATGGACCCAATCTTTTGGTATGCGGAATCTGATTAAAATACTCATTGTTTAAGGTTGAATTCCTTGCCAGCAATTCCCCTGATTTACTGAATTTTTATTTTAATATAGGACACTGAGGCAGCCTCCAGTAATATATTGCCATCTTGTAAAAATTGAAATGGATGAGAAGGGTATAGGGGAAAACCTGATGACCAAGACATTCTACCATCGTATGTATTACCCAAAATAATAATTATTGAATGCTTTTGGATTTTTGATCTACAATTTGAATCAAGTTGTCTAATGTTGCTCGCAAAAGGATTTCTTTATCTTGTTGGAATAGAAATGGATGGAAAGGGTATAGGAAAAAAACCTGAACATTCTATCATTGTATATACTACCAAAAAAAAAAATCATTGAATGCTTTGGAATTTTGATGTACAGTTTGAATCCAGTTGTCTAATATTTGTTTGCAGAAGGAGCATGAGTTGCTCATGAAAATAGTACACAACTTTGGCAAAGTTTTGCTAATAATTCAGGCATAATGATAATCACAAATAATTCAATTTGAATTCAATTTGAGTTCAAAAGCAGCAGCAGCAACAACAATAAGAAGTCTTAACCCAATTAAATGGGGATGGTTATTTTCACAAACAAGAAGAGAAAAAAAAGGGAAGGGGGGGATGAGGACTACCCCAGTCCCTCGGGCGTGCGATTGAGAATAGCTATGTGGATTTCAAAGTCCAGGCATGGTTTCGTTTCCTAAGTCCTAATTCCTAAATCCTATCCATTGCTTTAAGACCATCTTTCTTGTGCTCACGGACCCAAACGAGAAGATTGAAGACTTTTTGGTGACAGAAGATGATGACTTGGGAATAACTCATCGCTTGTAATATTATAGTTCCTAATCCTGACCCATTACAGCAAAAAAATCGTCTCCTGCGCGCCAGCCCTCTAGCCCGTCATCTGAAAAATCGTCTCCTGTGCGCCAGCCCTTCAGCCCGTCATCTGACGGGCTGGAATGCATCGGTAATTAGATGATGGGCTGGAAGGCTGGCGCGGAAGACGATTTGAGTCCCCCATTACATCACCTACGGACCACCTTAAATGGACAAATCCCAAGGTAGGCGGTTTTAGATAGAAATGAGTAGGTTAGACTATGGCGCCTTTTGGTTCGATTTTTATTCCGATTTTGTAGGCTGATTTCAATTTCTTTTTCTGTCAGGTTGGTTTTCTGCACTCAGTTTCATAGAAAGTGAAATGGATTTCACCCGAAATCCTGAAAACGATTTCACCAATGAAAGCATTTCATCCGATTTTGCGCAAGCTTCTAACGGAAGGTTATAAGGTTCAATTGATGAAATTATTCTCGAAAGTTGATTACCATACGCTTTACTCGTTCATTAAAATGTTTTCAATTTATGCAACCAAACAAACTTCCATTTCTTGACTTTTTCCATGAAATCAATGTGAAATCAAAGCATAAGGAGTCCAAGTTAAAATGGACTCGAGGTTGAGCATGTCCATAAAACTTTAACTTAATCATTTGGTAAGCACATTAGACCCTAAATGTTGTACATGGCCTGGCATGAAGTCGCTTCAGCAGTTCAGCTCTAAGAAATAAGTAATCAAATGCCTTAGCCTTGTTTGATAAAACATCTGCTCTACATTCTGGATTCCTGGATTCCAGTTCAGAATTTTAATTCGACTTCAGACTACTCAATGTTTATTTGGGAATAAGAACATGTTAGATAATGCATTTTCTAGAATGGATTCTGGAGTATCTTTAGAACAGAAGCATGTTTGATAAACACTATCCCCCTAATCGAAGTCTAGAAAAATGGGATTGTAGTGAAGGGTGGTGGTGGTGGTGGCCAGGGCAGTGGTGGTGGTGTCGGTGGCGGTGGCGGTAGTGGTGGTGGGGGGTGATGGTGGCGGCGGCGATGGTAGTGGTCAAGTGAGAGTCAAACTCTTTTTCTTCTCCCAAAAACTTATTCCAACGTGTTGGAGCAACTATTAGTTACTCCAAAAATTTGAATTCTGGAGTCATTTTGAATCTGATCACTATGTGGGAAATCAAATCCAACCGGGCATATCAAATGTTTTTCTACTCTAAAATGTCTCCCTAAGAGTAAGAATCCGTAGAATCTAGAATCTGAAGTTTTATCAAACATGGCCCAGAGTACTTGGTCGAACCATTGAGGGCTAAACAATAAACCAGAGGGGTCAACCAGCATATACGGACTGGCATAGGCGAACAATGTGTACCAAATTCCTCCTAATCCTTATGAAATAGCATCGGTTTTGAAAGTAACGGCAACGGATCTGTTCAAAGCTTGTTGCCACGCCACTAAGATTTGCATGCAAGGCACACCTTAATCAAATTTTTCTGCTGTGATTCTTTTCATCTTGAGATTCTAGACCAGCAAACGTAGATCGGTGAAAAGCTATAATGTTTGATGTAAATTAAATGTGTATGTAACCGCAAGTGCACGGTATCGTGCAATAACATGTCGATCTCAGGGAGGAATCGCTATTATCCTAACTCAAATAAGACAAAGCATACCGAATGGATTTGAATGAATTAACCACCTTAATTACTTCAAATAAAAATTAATTAAGCCATAAAAACGATAATTACCATTTCCTAACGACAGAAGATTTATGAAATCACTATATTAACCATAGAGTAATACAAATCTATTGCATGAAGGGAACAAAATTAAAAATAAAAGAATGTAAAAAAAACTTATCTCGTTGGAAGATTTCTCTATCGTTGCTTGTCGTCTTGTTGTCACTCCAAGGCGATACGCAAACAATTACAAAGGGAGTCTTCTCTCTTAAATTAAATTAGTAATGGGGTACAACCTATATTTATCTACCCTACTACAGAGTTCTATAACTGAAATTAAAGTTAAAAAAAATAAAATAAACTTAAGTAAGAAAAAGAACACAACTTGAAAAGAAGAAACTAAGAATCTCACACACACACACACACACACACACACACACACACACACACACACGCACACACACAGACAGGCCATCCGACGGGAGCGTCTCCCTCCTCCCTGAAGTACAAGGAGGAGACGATTTGAATCCGCTGCAATCTGGTTTCGTATGACAGGTCAAAAAATTTATGAATTAGGGTGTAGCCATAAAGTTAAATTCTATGAATTAGATCATCTTGGTAGCAGCACCAACCAAATGAATTATTTCTGGCTTGGAAGGCTTGCTGGATATGCTTGTGTGTCGGTGAGTTGCAGCGATGGGGTGGAGAGAGGGGGAGATGCAGAGGGCGGGGGAGGGTGGTGGTGGTGGTGGTGGGACTGAGGTGGGCTGCCGGAGAAGGGCAAGGAACTAAAGGTAATTTAGGAATTTTGAATTAGCAGGGGAGTAGGAAAGAAATTTGAAAATATAAAGTTTTCTGTAAATTTAGAGCAAGTACATGGACTGTAAATTTAGAGCAAGTACATGGAGTGAGAAATTTCCCCATTACTTTTTAGCAAGATGACTACAAATATAGAAGCTGCAGAAGGAACTAGATCAACCCATGCATGAATAACCCTGTCATAGTAATATTATAATATGATTACACTATACCATGGACAAGGAAATTTCAGGTCCCATCGGTTCATACCTTTGTTCATGCTGGCAAAAAAAAAAAAAAAAGAGAAAAGAAGAAACCCTTGTTCATGCTGGCAAAAAAAAAAAAAAAAAAAAAGAGAAAAGAAGAAACCCATCTGAGCAACATATGCAGAGATAATGCAAACAAGACCAAGCAAGGACCACGAGACCAGTGAGGATGATAAAGGTTCCCATCCAAGATACAGATTGTTGCTACTAACACAACAAATGGATAATCATCCTCACCTGCCATTAGGGTCAGCAGGCCCAGATCTGCATCCGGTCTGTTCAAGGAACTTCATAAGCCGCAGGTGCTTTGCAGACCATTGCTCAACCAACTTCTGCTCTTTACCCTCAGCATCCCTCCTCAGACTTGCTAACTGTTCCTTATATTCTGCTTCAATCCTCTCCAGAGTTACTTTCTGCTCTTCCCTGAGGGCCATCACCTTCGACTCTATGTCCTCCATCTTCTCCCGCCTGCGATGTGCCTTTTCAGACTCCATCTGTAGTTCCACACGTTTTAACCTCCACGCCGCTTCCTTCTTGTGTGCTGCCCAAGCATGGTGCCCCTCCTCCAATTCTCGGCAACATTCCAGAAGCTCAGAGATCAGCAGACCATCCTTGACTGCGGGAATGGCTCCATGTGATGGCGAACTGCCCAAGATATTGGGATTATTGTCCTCACCTCTTTCAGGCTGTAGCCAAGGGATGGCAGAACCTGGTGTGGCAGTTGAGGACGAGAGAGTGAGTGCAACAGAAGGAGACTGGGGCCTCACAGTAGTTTTCCCATTGGAACTTGAAAGCCATGCAGGAAGCAAAGTTCGCGGAGGCGTATGCTGGTCAGAGTGCAAGAAGCCCTCATTGGAAGTGGCCATTAGGCGCTCTTTTACCAGCTTCTCTGCAAAATTCTCTAGAATACGATCGTATTTTCCCTCTTCAATGGGGTCAAAGACCTTAGCACTGTCCTTCTGCTCCCTCTCCTGCTTCTCCTTGAACACCTCCCACCACTTGCCTAGCCTCTTTGCAGTACGCCCAGGAACCTCTGCTGCTATCTTCTTCCACTTGTTACCGTACTTGGCTTGAAGTCGGATGACAAGGCACTGTTCCTCCTCAGTGAGGGAACCCTTCTTGATACCAGGTTTAAGGTAGTTCTTCCACCTTTCTAAACAGGATTTAGCATCCCTGTCAAGTGATCTGTTCATGCGCTGTGACACAAGGTTCCACTCCCTTGGACCATACTGTTTCACATAGGCACGTAACAGAGCATCCTCTTCAGCTCTCCAGCGCTGCCTGTCCTTCATTTCCAGGAGCAAACATCACTGCCCATTGCTTTGGACATAGATTCTTCATACTTCAACCTGAAAATAATTGGATGTCTTGAGTATCAGATCTGACTAAAGGTGAAATGTTACTAGCATGGGACCATTTCAAACAGCAACAAGGATATCCTGAATGAAGTTCAAAACGGGAAATGAAAATACCAAGAACATAAAAGAATGAGGAAAATCCAACTGCACAGAAAGACAATTCACCACTAAGTACTCCAAACAATTTTTTATTTAAGCACACAAAAGACATTTTTTGCCCGCAAAATTAAATTACTTAAAAAGGAAAGCCATGACAAGTATTGTAAGTAGATAGCAATTTTGCTAGGTTGATGGCTTGATTTTGAGGCCTAACAATTGATGTATGTACAGCTCTCAGTGGAATTTCAGGATACGAAACTGCACAATCAGTTAATCAATAGTACACCGTAAAATTAATCATGCTGCACATCCATTAACTGACTCCGTTTTTGTTTCATCAGGGAAACAAGATTGAACTCTGAGGTCATGCAATGCAGTGGATCAACCAAAATGTTTGCATAAAACCATTAATCATAAAACTACTTTCAGTGACATTAACATTCCTAAAAAACTGCCGTAAAGCAGATATATTGAGCAGTAGATGATTAAGTAGAGGATATGAACTATTTCATCCTCTCTTCAGGTTGATTGGCTATAATCCGATAGCATTTCAAGTTCAAGGAACTGCTAATGTTTAACAGTGTAAAGCAGGAATTTTCGCTATGATGAAATCAATTGATTGGATCATGTGCTCTACCAAGAATTTCACATACAAAATCAGGATAGAACAGTAAGAATATAGTCCCATGGAAAATTGTATACTTCTGCATAAAAATCAAGGGTCTGATTTCAATCAAACCAAGTAGACCCAAACAGAAAATGATTCATCATTAGATTCGGATGTCTATGACTAAAACTGTTACATAATTCATTGAAAATGCAAGCACAGAGTTTATTTGTTTCAAATTTCCATTAATGTTGCCCTGTCTTGGTTGTGCATTAAATACTTTAATTTGAATTAAGGAGCCCTGATAGGATCACACTGAAATCTACCAGATCCATGGGCAAGCAACTTTTTTCTCTTATTAGTAGCATTACTTCACAATTTTAATTGGATAAAAGGGCGTCCCAGTGCACGAGGCTCCTGCTACTGTTGTGCTTGGATATTAACTATTAATTATTGAGAAGATATATTTGTTCACAGTTTCGGGGTTGCACACTTGCACCTAAGAACAAGCCAGTAACAAGTTATAATCCAAAGAAGACTGTAGAAAAAGCAAGTTTGAATACCCCCCCTCCCCCTTCCAAAAAAAAGAAAAAAAAAAAAAAAAAGAGAGCAAGTATGAACATCTAAAGATGATTGCAACCTCAAGAGGGTAACTCTGTTGGCAAGGATCAACACCTAACAATTAAGAGGTTGTGAGTTCAACTTTCCTGGAGTCTACCAAATAAAGGGGCCAGTACCCAATATTGGTCCCGTCTATGCCTCTATGCCTGGTCCTTTTTGCGCTAAGTGGCTGCCCTCAAGATTTGTACCGGCATTTGCTTTGACAGCCTGAACTTTTACCATTGCCTCCCCTGAGCCTACCTAACCTTCCCCTCAAAAAAAGTACAGCACAAAGAGCAGATATACATGACCATAAGAAATACTTTAGCAGATGAACCCTTGCAAATCAAAAACATGCTTTCACAGACAAAAGAAACACGGTTTAACTTAATTGTAAAATCCTCCACCACTACTCCCATTTTTCTCTTTTCCCAGCGGCCATGCGTGTTTTGATTCACTCCGTGGGTTCCCAGATCTAAAAATTTTTATGATCTCAAAAACAGAAAGCGATCAAACTGAAAAGAAGACTGCATAACGGTAAGCCTTTCCTCTCTCAAGGAAATAATATTAATTTCCGATTGAGAAATTAAAGCAGCAATTACAAATTTTATATAATAAACGAAAGTGAGGCAGAGATCTAGCAACAACAGCAGGAGACGGCGACGGTGGCAAATGGATCAGGAAGTGACATGCGCTTTTGAAGTTGTTTCTTAACTCTCTTTAAGATGTTCCAGATTATATTTTCAAGAACTCTACGTCTGACAACCTACCGTTCCCCGTTCCACACAAGCAGCGCATATAGAAGAAGGCAAGTTGCAGGCCAAAATTAAAACAGAGAAGTCGAGACTTGACAGGAAAAAAAAAATCGTAATAATCTGAAAGCGTCACCAGTAAATGAACAAATCGCACAAAAACACAACAGAGAGAAAACTTGCTCGAGCATTTCAGAATCCAAAATCGGAACTCCTTAAACCTATAAATACAACGCAAGTACAGGTCAAGAATCATAATTTCCAACAGACACACACACAAGCTAAAACCTTAAATACTTGAACAGCAACAGATATAGTCTCCATTCCCCTCATGATCCTCAAACTGTGGCTAACAGAGGTAACCAATTCTAATTCTGAGCAGTTATTTAATTTATACTAGAAACATAGAAGTAGTTGGAACTCTGAACCGAAATCCAAGTAACAAATTAACACTTACAGCGCTCTAACTAGTCAAGAGAAAGCTGCTTCTTCGACACATCTCCAATTCAATATATTTCTCTAGACAAAAGAAGAGCAAAAAGGAATCAAAACAGTTGGCGCGTTCGAAGGAGTGAGAGATGCTCTTCAATAACAATAAAAAAACGAAGAAAGGGAAGGAAAGGTTTTATTTCTGTTCACTTCTGTTCTCAAAACTCAACTATTAAAGAGATGAAGAGACCGGACAGTGGCGGAAAAGGAGGGCACGCGAACGGAAAGGGAAAAACAGGGGCTGTCGAGATTTGAAGAGCGGTGCTGACGTCTCAAGGGAATGTGCTATCGTAAGCAGGCTTGCAGTTGTGGGGATCCCTCGAAATTTGTTGCAGACCTGCAGATAGAGAGAGACGGAGAACGAAGACGTGAGAGACAAGGGGTACTGTACCCTCATCATCCTACACTGATGATGATGGTGGTAGTGGCGTATGCTCGGTTTCAGCGCCTAAAATGCGCCAACTTCCTTTATTTCCACTTCTCGTACTTTTCGTGTCAGATCTTCGCGGGAGTAAGTACATAGAGTTGCCAAACAGCCAAAGTTGACCAGAGTGGCATAATTACCATATATATATATAATCAAGGAAAATTATTTAAATACATCTAACACTATCCTGGACTTTTGATTCAAATACATCTACAATCTTAAAGTTAACAACAATTATAATTGTACATTCAAGGTTAAATAAGTAATTTTAAAAATATTTTTATTTTTACTATATTTACAAATGAAATGATTTTTTAAATTTTCTATAAAAATAAAATAATGAAATAATCAAAATATCTTCCTAAACTTTTATATAATAAAATATTCTTATTCTCTCATTTTACATTATTAAAATTTTTTTATAATACCTATAAGAGTATTTTGAACCTTAAAAATATAAAATTATATTGATATAACAATTAACAGAAAAAAAAAAACTAACCAAATGATTTTATGGTGTAGTTTTGTTTGGTATTTAGGGATATCAGATATAATTATTGTCAATTTTAAGATAATAAATATATTTGAATGAATCAAAGTTCAAAAATGAAATAAATAATTTTTCCTTTTTTTTCTTTTGTTGACAACTAAACATAATGTGATATGATAATTTATTTGCCATTTATTTTATTCACAAAATTATTTTAAGTATAAGGGAAAAATAGATTTTGGTAAAAATTATAAAAACGATATATCATGCGTTTCATGGGAGTCGATGGCGACTCGACTCTGATAACTGTCAACCACTTGTTCAGTCATAATCCTGCCTTCTATCCCGTTCGAGCCCGCGCCAGGCCCGGCCCCCTCCCTGGGGCCATAACGCTTCTCTTTACAAGTCCCAACAATGAAGTATGAACAAAACCTGATCCTCTTCCCCTTCTAGGCTCTCGCTGAGGTCAGAATGGTCAGAGAATTCAGTGATGCGTTACGTCTCTATTTGAGTCGTCCCTATCACTGCCCTTGGCTCGCGCCGGTCTCTTCCCTTTATTTCTGGGGCAATCAGTCCCATCCCATCCCTTATCTTTGTTACGTTTCATGAATTCTGATCCCTATGAACCTGCCCTAGCTGCGACCTCTCTCTCTCTCTCTCTCTCTCTCTTCTCTCTTCTCTCTTCTCTCTCTCTTTTCTCTCTCTCTCTCTCTCTCTCTCTCTCATGAAAATCGGTCCCGTTTGATGCGTACATAAGCATAAGAGATTTATGTAGTTGTCTCTGAGGGTATCGGATGGGATAGTTTTTTTTATCGGTTTTGATTGGTTATTTCCAGAATGGGTCTATTATGGGTCAGTCTTTAATTCCAAACCACCCTAACTTGTCTCCCTCAAATAGTTTTAGTTTTACACCATTGAAACTAACATTTTACGGTAGATACCGGACTTTTCTATGTTTTTTTTAACTTGCATCAGACTTCAAACTCGTCTTTTACCCTGTTTCCTTCGCGGATAGTGGACAGGATTGTGCAGGGAAAAGGATGAGATAAATTACTGCTTCCGAGCGACAGTTGATTCAGGCCGAACACATCATATTCATAAGAGGTCATTTTGAGTTTTGATTTTCATTTCCCGATTGTTTCTATGGAGTAATAATGTACAAGATGGATGCTTTGCAACTTAAAAAGTGACAAGACAGATCAGACAAAAGGTAGTAAAGTTAAGGGCATCTGCACAGTAGCAACGGATCCTCTTCAGTCGTTTCGTGTTAAAATGGTGAAATAAAGCGGGTGGGTTCGGGGATCCGCTGAACCAGTACGAAGATCCGCGCTCGCAGGGGACCACGGATCCTCACCCAAAGGAGTTTCCTCACCGATGTCTGCGCTGTACAATCAATCACGGAAAGGTTACTGTTGATACCATCTTTGTCCATCAACTCTCATGTGACATGTGTCCCCAGTCTTGATAACGTGAGAGGGCAACACGTGTTTTGATGGATATAACCGATATAACCCTCAATTTGGAACCCAAAGTAAAGCAATATGGAACACCAAGTCATTATCTGGCAACTTAGCGTCGTTGCGCTTCAATTAGCGTATTGCCTTACCTCTCGATTAGTGCGCATGCGGAAGACTCCCACGATAATATATTCCGTCAGGCTCCCCCCTTGCAGCTAAAGCCGGTAACTTGGGACATCCAATGGCCACGCACAGCGCATGGCGGTTAGGCAGTTATTTCCACACCATATCTAAAGATTATCCTCTCGCATCTATATAGTCACTCGATGATCATTCAACATGACAAAATTAAGCTAGGTTCACTCAGATACACTTTATTACATTCATTCTTTCTTAGATTTATCTTTTTCCACGACTAAGGAGCTTGTCTTCCTCTCCAAGCTCCATACCGTTGGTTTCCTTACTAACTTGATCGTCAGAATGGATGTCAGACCATCTCAGCAACAATTACTATTTTACACTACTTAGGCTTTTAAAATATATTAGGTTGTGTTTTCTATTTAGTTATTGGTAAACAAAGATTTAGAAGAGTAAGATTTAGAAAGGTTAAAAAGGTCATGGGTCAAGATATAAAAAGGGGGATTGGCTCCTCTCAAGTCTAATCAGCTCTTAAGTTATGATATGATCCGATGCCTCTCAAATATACCGATGTATTATTATACGCATACAATGGATGATAACCACTAGATATTTCTCACGTCAAAGACATAAGAAAATTATGGTCTTAAATTATGACCCAACGACTAGAGTTGGTCTAACACGTATTTCAATACATTGGTTTACGTGTGGATAAACTCCAACTGTTAGATCACAACTAAAAAGGTGGTTTAATCCTTAATCCAAACCCGACACAATAAGATTAATAAATAAAAGATCAACAAGAAGAAGTTATTCACAATGAACCTTTTTTTTCTGGTTAAGAGAAGTTTATTCATAATGCGCATTGCAGATAGAATCATAGTTATATAAACCAGGATTGGAGTTTGGCTACCGTACAGGCATCCAACGTTCCTGCTCGAATGCCTCCAATATAGTAGTAAAAGAGACCAGTACAGTACAAATTATATCAATCATAAGAGAGAGAACCAAAATCATTCAAGAAGCCTTCAGAATGGGACCGGAAAAGAAATTTCATTTTTTTGCCATATAGATGTAAATTTAAAAAAAAAATAAAAAAATAAAAAAAAGAGCCTGTGCGGCTGTGCCTATGAATAAAAGAAGAAGAGGAAAAAATCAATCTTCTATAGATTAATGCACCAGAATTAAGAAACGTGCGGATTGGCCCAAACGATTCCCTGACTAGTCTCTTTACCACAGCCTCCCATGTGTATGAGATGACGACTTCCCCACCTACGTATTGACGATCTTTTATTGCTTAAAGATCGTCAGGCATGTTATCTGACAAAAAAAAAATTGAACAAAACATCTTCATAGCGTCCTGAAGGGGGAAGGCCTCCACCTCTCTAGCTTCAGCCTCCAGTTACTATCGTTATTTATGGGCTTCAACAAACGTTCTGCTTCTATTTCCATGTGCAGAGAAGATCTTAGTCTTCTCAAATGCCCCATGCACTGCTTGTGATCAGAAGAACCAATCTCTTGGATGATCTGTTCATCCGGGTTTAGCTTTCTCTGGTAGGCAGAGTGCCACTTGGCTTGCAAATAAGCAAATGACCTCCATGGTGGAAGAGGCATAGAGTTTTGCTTGAGGGAAGACATTGCAGCTTCTACCATGACTTGCAGGAATTGTTTCAGCCTGGACAGAGAGCCCACATAAACTACTGGAAGAGAATTCAATACTGCATCATAAGATTCAACTGCTCTTGCTATTTCAAAGTGACTCTGGAAATCCACATCGATTATTAAGCGTTCAGAATGCTCTGTATCATGATGTGTGATTACATCAATATACTCGTGATCACCTGCAACAATATCCAGCAACCCAAAATCAAATGAAGAAAAGGGGGGGAAAACAGAATAAATCGAAGTAATTTCTCTTCATAGTTAAATGACAGAAGTTGCACTATCTACCAAATATATAAAGGGTTCAACCATGTGGTTAGATGAACCCAGCAATTTTGCATACAGCTTTGGAAACATTTTGACATTAATTTTACCACACTCCTACCTCTTCAATTGAAATTCATAAATTTAATTCATCAAAAAAAGAAATTCATAAATTTTTCATATGGTGGGTTAATCCTCGATGGAGTTCCCAATAGAAACCAAAATAACAAGATAGAATATTTTGGAGAATATACATGCACTAGCTTACCTCCAGGGACCTTCCCACAACCTTGCCACTTGGATGCACAAACAGCAGCATCATAACCTTTAAATCTCAGAAGCTTTACCAGAAAAAACCTGATGCAGCTACCATTGCACTGGCCTGACTTCACACAACGAAGGTCGATGTCGTTGATGGAAAGTATAAGGGAATGTACTATTGACAACAAGTCACTTTCAAACTGATCCACTTTACGCTTATATAACTGCAGATCATTCACAAAGTCCGGTCACTTAAGAGCTTAAATTACAACTACGCAGTAAAAATGAAAATCAGGCCCAATTGAAAGGCCAAACAAAGAGGAAGTGAATAAATTGGAACTTGTCAAAATGAAAATTGTTGATTAAATCAATAATGAACTATCAATTGAGACAACCATACATTAGATATGCTCAATCTTATTTGAACCTACAACGCAAATAAATTTTCAACCAGTTTTAAGACAACCTCCCCTTAGTGAATCATTGTCAAACTTGAAAGAGGGGATCAAAGGTCTTCCCACTTTCAGACCTGCAGTAAAGATATGTTATCACTTCAAAGAAAGGCGGTGGCTTCATCCCAGACATTTTGTTTGGCACTCATTCGCATTACACAAGAGACATTTCATGGCAAATTCAATACTAGTTTCTAAACCAGTATAAGATGCATCCTTAGACCAACTACGAGTACAAACAACACTGGGATTAGGCAATTATGACAGACACGCAGGGCCATTACACTTTATCCATGTCATAATATTTTACGAAAAAGAGAACACATATTTTCATATCCGAAGATGCTCAATGTCAAGGATATCAGTCCTCACCACTAGATGGGACATGCATCTTGTATATAAAGAAAAATTGCCGAAAAGGCTACAATCAGGGCATTAAATTTTCAATTGTGTTATAACGTGATTTTTTCTCAACATCGAAATTAGTAAGGCAACAAACAAGTTTGCCACCACTGGTCATGTCGATCTTTGGCCTACCTCATTTAATGTGGAAACTTTTTTGTGGGAAGGCAGTTTGGTGGAGCATGCACCCTCAACAAATGATGTAAATGGATAGCCAAAAATCCGAAATTCGATTCGAATCTGCACCCATTAAGGGGAATCCGGATTCGAATTCGAATATGTGGGATAGGAAGCGGATGTGGATTCTGATAGCACTCAAATGAGCGGATATAATCTGCTCCAATCCGTTTAGGTATTTACAGAGTTTCTGTATTAAAAAATATTAAAACCTCGCTTCACACGTCTCCATCTACCATATTTCTAGTATTCAATTTCCATATTAAAAAAATATTAAAACTCTTCCCCTACTGTATTTCTAGGTTTAATTTCCTTAAAAAAAATATTAAAACATAGGATTCAATTTCTATATTAAAAAAAATATTAAAATTCTTCACCTACTGTATTTCTAGGTTAATTTCCATATTAACAAAATATTAAAACGTAGGATTTAGTTTCCATATTAAAAAAATATTAAAACTCTTCACCTACCGTATTTCTAAGTTTAGTTTCCATATTAAAAAAACTAAAACCTAACTTCACGTCTTCACCATATTTCTAGGGTTCACCGGTTCACGTATCCAATCAAGAAAGTTGTTGACACCTCTCATTTCTCAAAATCTCAACAGTAGAATCACTTTCAGACCCTATCTTCTCTCCCAAGACTCAACGGTGATTGCAGCTGCTGCCCCATTGCCGACCGTGGACCGCCGATTGCAACTGTTGGTAGGGTCCATCTCTTTCCAGAATTACTTATTTGTTGATCTTGTTTCATGAGATGATGATGAGTTTAACCTGTTTCATGTTTACCGGTTGAAATTCCATGCACAGGAAAATATTTGATCTTAGTTTCATCAAAAGAAATTCTGTTGAAGTGAAGGTTCTTTACTTGTGAAATTTCTGCAACAAAGAAAGGAGAGAGCACAACCTCACAAGAGCCTTTTGTTTAAATCTAGATTCGAATCGGATTTTAACCGGATATCCGGTTAAAATGCAGATTCGCCGGATTTTTCGGTTAAAATGCAGATTTGGATTTGGATTCAATTTTTAGAAATCTGCCGGATGCGGAGGCGGATTAGGATTGGGTGGTTAAGAGCCGGATTCGAATTCGGATAGTAGTCTATCCGTGCCGAATCCGATCCGTTTACATCCTTACCCTCAACAAAAAAACCATTAACATGTATCAAAGTATATAAAGATTATACAGGACATAAAGATGCGGAGGCGGATTCAGATGGTGGTTAGAAGCCGGATTCGAATTGAGATAGTAGCCTATCCGTGCCAAATCCCATCCGTTTACATCCTTACCCTCAACAAAAAAGCCATTAACATGTATCAAAGTATATAAAGATAATACAGGACATAAACCTGTAGTGAAGTGAAGTCTTGGCATCTAGTTTGTGTGCATTAGAAATTAAGACATATGTATGATATCGGTGAGATCTTGGGCTGAAAAAGAAAATCCTACTCATGAATAATAATCTACAAAGCAAGAATTAAATCTACCAACCAGATGTGTAACCCCCAAAGATTAAAGCAGCGGTCAATGAAACAGTTTGGTTCACATGTGACAACTTGTAGCAAACATGATGAGACTTCAACTTCAATCCTCAAGTGCTATCATTATTTGCTTCCCATCAAAAGAGGAAGTCAGAGTTGTTGCTTCACTTCTATGAGGGCTGCGTAAATATGAGGGCATTGAAACTTCTTGTAAACATACTTTTACATTTTGAGCAATTACAGAACATACCCACCAGACCAGATGAGTAAGATGTATGAATGCGGACAAGGAATGATAGAACTAGAATCCAATACATTCATGGGTGAAGTGAAGTATAATGCATTTTCAGTGTAAAACACTGAAAAATAAACAAGTTCATCTCAAGGCCATTTTGGGTTTCAGGCCAAAACCCGCAACCAGCCATCTTCAAATGAATTGCACTTTCCAAGTTTAAGGGAACTTTTCACTAGTATTTGGCGCCTCTTGGGTTTAATCATTCAACCATGGATTCTTGTCTAGTTAAAGGTCAAGCGTAGAAAGGCACAGGCATTATACAGAGTCAATAAATTTACCACTCTCCCTCTCCCTTCCCCTCCCCTTCCTCCTCCCCCTCTCTTCCTCGCTGTTTTAAATTTATATTTTGCAGCTTCTTTTGATCTTGCAGCTTCATGTCATATTGTAGTATGGGAACCCCTATTTTAATTTTTAAAATTAAAAAAAATAAAAAAAGAAGGAAGAGGAAAACCAAGCTTGGCAAAGAAAGGTGACAGAGTAAGGACAGCAACTACATCTGGTTTTAATAAGAAGGAATGAATGTCAAAGATTGCATTAGTACAGGCTTCAAACGAAAAGCGGGGTGGCCAAAGTTGAGATAGGCACAATAGATTATGATAGCGCATCAGATATGGCACTTAGAATGGCAAAGCAAGAATTGCGTAGCCCAATCTAAACAGATCGGATAAAGCATGTATCTTATCAGTTTTATGAACAGGTCAAAATTCAGAAGAAGTCGTCAGGTGAAAAGGTTGCAATTTCGCTTCAAGGATGAAGCTTCGAAATTTGAAAAATCACCATAACCAACGTAGGAGGAAAATATTGCACAAATACGAAATTGCAAACCAGTAGCTTAAGGTTAACTGAACTAGACAAAAGTATACAACAAAGCCACATTTCTACAAAACAACATTGAAAAAACTCAAAACATTAGAGAGCATACAGATTATGACTGATATACCTAACAATAAACAAATTCACCACCGTGATGATGTAAGAGGAGAATGGGAGGGAATGCGAACAATTATTAATTAAGTTTTCCTTGAAAAAAAAGATGGTGTTAGAAAGTGACTAACCAAAATCTTCTCAGCGAGATAGGCGAGATCGGAAAAGCCAGAGTCGCTATCGCTACTGCACCTCGAATCTGTTCCACCGCTTCCAATCTCCAAAAAATCTCTAACCATTAAAGCCAGGTCGTGCTCACTTTCGTGGCTGAAACCACCGACCTGTCCAACTCCAACACCCGCCCGTTTAATCCAAAGATCCCCAGCTGCCATCGCACAGCTACGGCAATCCATCCCACCACCATCACGGCCATCTCCTTCGGAAGGGGCGGCGGAGCCCCGGTGATCAACGCCCAGAGTTCCCATAGATGAACCGGGAGGTCACGGCGAACTGGAAGAAAAATATTACTCCTTGATCACACCCTAATTTACCCCACAAACGGCATGGAAATTCAAACTTAGCGACAAATTTGTGAAAATCTAAACAAGAGATAATGCAATTCGCTAAGTAATCCAAGAATTCAAAGCTTCTCCGTAGTCTATTCCCTCGAATAAACAAGAAAAAGGAAATCGGAAGCACAACGGGCAATCAAAACACTCAACCCTCGTTTTCTTTCTGCCACAATATGTCGCTATTGTGCTCGTTGTTGGGATTGTCAATTGATTCAAAGGATTTTGCGACAAAAGAAATCAAGGGCTGATACAATTCGCGAAGGAAGCAAAGAATTCAAAGCTTTTCCGTTGTCTATTCACCGAAATTAACAAGAAAACGAAACCAGAAGCAGATTGGTCAATCAAAAAACCTCTTAACCTAGTTTTCTCTCCGCCACAGTGAGTCGCTGTGGTGTTCGTCGTTGGGATATTCCATTGATCCAAAGGGCAACAAATGACAAGCCTGCAACCCGAAGGATGAAAAAGGCGGAAGCGTTGGAATCGGGATTTATAGAAACTTGAATGCAATACAATTACGACAATACCCTTAAATTATTGTTCAAATGACTCTAGATTTAAATTTTCAAATACGGTTCACTAACATTTCGCGATAATGGAAAGGAAATTAAAATTTCCCATGAACATACATAGAATGCCGGTTAAATTCATTCTTGTTCAGTTGAAATACTACCAAAAACACGAATCTAGGGTTCTACGTAACCTGACAATTCGAACTTATCACACCCGTATCTCCCGCGCGCCAAAAAGAAAAATTAGGATAATTCGAGAACTTATCACACCCGTATCTGCAGCGCCAAAGAGAAAATTAGGATCTATATAAGTTCGCAGGGACATAGAATTCAAATCGGATTTTAACCCTTCGAATTTTATAAATCCATGGGAGATAGATGATAAGCAAATTCGAATTTGAATTAAACCATATTGATAATACCAATTGTCATGCCTCGTATATGTGGCTAGCTTTTCATATTTTGAGAACCGAAGATATGATAGAAACTTTTCTTTTTTCTTTTTTTTTTTTTTTTTTGAAAGGATATAATGGAAACTTGGAGAGCAAGGAACGCTTGGTCCGAAATGGGAAGAAATTAATGCCTATGGTCAATGGTCCCAAAATGGAAAGATGCAGATAACGTGAGAGCCAAGTCAAAATTCAACAGTCAAGATTGAAAAGCCAACAGTGAAGATTGAAGATTACGGAGCGTTTGAACCCACATTTAATTTCTCCCAAACGAACATTTTTTTTTCTTTCTCTAATTAACAAATCACCGCATGCATGCAGGAACGCGTCGCCGTCGCGTCAGGCCGCTCAAACCCCACGAACCCCGTGGGTCTCATCAAATGTCACGAGATACCGGTTTGAGGGTGATGTCCATGCCGTTTTTACCTCTCTCCTTGCAAGCCAAAGAAAAACAACGTCTCTCAGGTTGGGCAGTAAGGGTCAGAGAAGGGCAATCAAAAAATCATAAACGTATATAGAAACAATCGGAAAGAATATGAAATGAACCCTTCTTGCATGTGTAACCTAACAATATTATCCAATGATACTATGAAGATGAATGGTATAGGAATCATCGTCCAAATTCCAATGGATTGCAAAACATATAATCCCCTCAGCATAATTGGTGTAATCAAATTGGTCAAAGTGACCACAGCCATTAGACCTATTGAAATGGAAGACACGTGTAATCGACAAGGAAACAATATAAGACTTGATATAGGTAAGATTGGGTTCATGACCCTTCGACAGGGGAAATTGTTTTTAATACATCTTATTGAGGAATTTTCACTAGACATTGAGATTGAGCATTTTGGTGTAATGGTAAGGTTGTCATATTGCAACCTGGAGATCATGGTTTCGAAACATAGAAACAGTCTCTCCATGCTGTAGGGATAAAGTTGTGTATATTCTGCCCCTCTCTATGCTGTAGGGATAAAGTTGTGTATATTCTGCCCCTCTCTAGATCCTGTAGTAGTGAGAGTCTTTTGCACTAGGACGCCCTTATTGAAATTGAACAAATATAACTGATTGAGCTGACTATCCAAATATAGGAACGATATAGGAACGACACAGGAGAAAGAACAATTAAACCACAAAAAATAAAATAAACAAATAAATGGAAATAAGAATAAAAGAAAATAAAAAAAAAAAAATAATTTTCTGTAAATAAAGAAATCCCCAAGGTCCAACGGTACCTAGAACTTAGCCACATGTAATTCTATGGAAAATCAATTCCAATGGAGTAGTTCTGTTGGCAAAAAATCATATTGTAAGAAGCAGAGGTTTGAGTTGAGGCCATTCATACAATGCTTGATGGTTTTCATGGACTTTAGACTAACTTTGATTATTTTGCATGACATGGTGGGGGCATGCCACAGCCATTGGTCATGGGCACACAATGGTGCTGCTCATGCCACACATGAGGCTGTCATGGCCAAATACATGGGACAGCGACAACCCACACAATGTGCATGCTATGGTGGGGGCATGGCCACAGCTACGGCCACAAACATACACATGGTGCAGTAATGGCCACAGCCATAGACCACGGCCGCACCACGACGTCACGAGATACCATGAGAGTGATGTCCATGCTGTTTTTTCCCTTGTTATGGTTGGATTCCCATATATGAAAAGAAAATAAATATTTTAATATGAAAAAAGAAGAAGATTAGACACACAAAGTGATGATTGTTGGATCATTTTTTGTTTGGTAAAAATGATTCTTGGATCATTACTTTAATATATGCTGTTGTTCTTTTTGATTGACATCCAAACATAAAGCCATTGAGATTCTTAAAAATGGCATATATTTAACTATCTCTAGACGGATAGAATAGGGGTTCAAATCCTCTCTAGCATTCGTCGGAGAGGATTTCTTTACTAGTAAAAAGTGTCAGATTTTACGAACCAACGGTGAATCCAACTATTAGGGTTGGTTTATTTACAGCCTCCATATGGCCTATATAACGTCATTTTATACAAACTGCCGCTAATAACAAAAAGATCATCAATTGATCCAGATTCTCTCTGGCCAAGGGTGGCTATAGAGAGCCCCATGAAGGACTCTAGCTACCATGTGTGCTGGAGAGATCCTATAGTACTCATTAATTCCTTCAAACACTTCACTTCTCTGCCTTTCTCTTTGCACGAACCAGAGAATTACCAGTCCCCCCCCCCTCTCTTTGTTTTTCCTTGCCTCTCTCCTTACAAACCAAAAAACAAACAACATCTCATACCATAAATCATAAACTTATATAAAAACAACCAGAAAGAATATCAAATGTACCCATCTTGCATTTGCAACCTAGCAATATTATGCAATGATACTATGAAGATAAATGGTGCATGATTCACCATCCAAATTCCAATGGTTGCAAACCGTATAATCCGTTCATCATAATTGGTGTGGTCAAACTGGTCAAAGTGACCACAGCCATTAGATCTATTGAAATGGAAGACACATAACGGACAAGAAAAAATATAAGGCTTGATAGAGGTAAGATTGGATTCATGACCCTTTGAAAGGGGAATTTTTTTTTCATACATCTTATTGAGGAATTTTCACTATACATTGAGATTGTGAGCTTTGGACCTACCTATAGAGCTTCAAATCGTAAAAACTTTGAATTGTACAAGCATGATGCTTCCAGTCCTTCAAAACTCGGTGGTTGCAACCCAAGAGAGAATAAAGGGTTTTGATTTTCAAAGAAAAGAAACCTGCGTAGGAGGGAGAAGAAAAAAATAATAATAATAATTTAATTTATACTCTCTACAATGGTTGTTTTATAATACTGCCAGCGTATGAAACAACTTAAAGGAGGCCGATGTAGGCTATTAAGAAGTTGATTATATGGGAAATATCAAAAGAAATTGATTATAGTGGCGGTTTTTTAACTCCGTCCTTGTATCTTACTCAATTGTGGCGGTTTTTAAATACCACCACCTGCACTTATAGGCAGGCGGTTTAAATCAACCCTTGTAACTCACTCAAAAGGCAGTTTTCAAACACTGCTGACTCTATTAAAAGGATTCAAATCGTCTCTTCCCTGTACTTTAGGGAAGAGGGAGAAGCCCCCGTCGGATGGCCGACATGTGGCTTTCGGGAAAATTCTAGCCCTACGTCCGGGCCGACACCAGCAGACAAGTTAAACCGACACCAGCAGACAAGCCGAGCCGACAAGGGTGTCAACTCGGACGTGGGGCTTGGATTTTTTCGCCAGCCATGTATCGACCATCCGACGGGGACGTCTCCTTCCTCCCTGAAATACAGGGAGGAGATGATTTGGATCCCTATTAAAAATATTGAATGTAACATACCATAAAGCAACGGGTCAAAATTACTACTGGCATAAGATACTACAAAATTGTAATATGCATCCAATGACGGTTTTCAATTACCATTGGCAGAATCTACTGCCAAATCATACGTAGGCAAAGTTTAAAGTTGGAAAATGTAACATACTCTACAACGGTTGTTTCAAGGTACCGCAGAGGAAAACTGTAAGATATCCTATGCGGTGGAGTTAAATTACCGTCATAAAAATTGCGTAATGATCCCAAGCGGTGCGAATATCCTGGAAGGGCAGAAAAGCCTTGCGTACCAAAGAATTGAAACTACTACCAGGAAAAGAACGGGTGGGGCAAGCTTTTATAATGAATTATACCAGACCTATATTTATCACATAGGTTTACCCTCGCTCCCTTGCCATAGCAGCGGCAACCCTGTAAGATATTAGAGGTGGTTATTGAATAACGTTGCAAAATCTTCCGCTAAAGCGACTCCCCTGACCCTCTTTTTCCTTCGTGGAATACGTCCATATAATCAATGATCAATGTGGAATTATACTTCTATAACTCTCAATAAAAAAATAAAAAAAAATAATAATTCTCAATATCTCAACCTACACCAAAACTTTGACTAATTAGGAATGAGGGAACAATGAAGGTTGGACTTGGATGTTGTGGAATCACGCTAGTTATCCATCAAATGGACTGAACGACAAAAGAAGATCTTTTTCTGAAGAAGGTCAGCTCTATGGATCCAAATATTCTCCTGCGGCAGGAGGGTTCTGCGGCTGATCCAAGGGGTTGGGGATCAATGGGCCCACCTACCAATACATGGAGAAGTAAACTGGTTGAAATCTCGCCCTTGACAAACTACAGATCCACAGAAAACGATTTGGTTGCCAGCTCTATTCGTATTGATGAAAGTCCAAAACTGGTCACCGCAAGTCTGCACCATTCCAGACACAAATGAGAAAACTATGAGATACCTCCCAACGACCACTGTATCTTTTCTTTTGCTTTAATTGACAAAATTACCCCTTGTACTAAGGTCCTTGACGCTGTTGGTTGAAACTGACACGAGGTATAGGCCTAAGGGTGTCAACGGGCCGGTCTGGGTCGATTCGGTCCGGTTGAACCAGTGTCGGGTTTTATAAGCCCAGCCCAAAATATGTCCATTAAGAGTTCGGGCTGGGGTGAGCTGCGCTGGACACAATAACTAACGGGTTAGTCCGGTGTCGGTTTGTTATCGGGCTGAGTTTATTGAGGTGATTTCGGGTTGGTTCGGTCCGGATCGGGCTTATCGGGCCCATTTTATATATAAACTATATAGCCTAGTTTATTATTCCTATCTGTAAAATTAGTATTATTCCTTCCATATGTATGTAATTTAATAAACTATAACAATTAACATAATCTTTTCAACTATAGATTCACATAATCTTCTAGATTATGAAGTGAACTCTAATAGTGTAACACAATCTATTAAAATTTAAAACCATTAAAATTAAGAAATTGGGCCCGAACGGACCTTATCGGTGTTCGGGTTGGGTTTTATCGGTTTGGGTTAATTCGGGTTTCTTAACGGACCGGTCTGGTTTGGTTTCGATTTGGGCTGAAACGGTGTCGGACTTTACAAGCTCAGACCAAAACCTGTCCATTAAGGCTCGATCCGGACTGGATTCGAGTTATATCGGGTTGGCTCGGTCCGTGCTACCGGGCCGGGCCCAGTTTTGACACCCTTAGCTATAGCATTGTTTATCTTTACTTAGAAATGGGTATTTTAGTCATTACGGTGAAATTTTTTGACATGCAAAGGTTCAAGGATATGACAGTAATTTCAATCAAGCCTGCTTGGTACTAACGGGGTCACCGTCTCTTCAGTCTATAAAATCTCATCGTCCACTTTCCCAGGCTTGGTCCTCAGTCCTAACGATCATCGTCAATTCAGCTTCCATAAAATCTCATCATCCACCCCCCGAGGCCAATCTACAGCTCTATCTAGTTCGGTCTACTGTGCTTTCTTGGCCTTCTTCCGGTAATCGAAAATGGGTAGAAAGTTCTTTGTCGGCGGTAACTGGAAATGCGTAAGTTTCTCTTTAGAAGTTAGAACTATTCGACACATTTCTCGATGAAACTTCCACAAAAGTTTTGATCCGCTGAGATCTGTTTGATTTTCTGAGCCATTTTAGTTTGTTTTATGCTTAATGGAACTTTTTCCCTTAGGTGAAAAAACTAGAATTTCAATTAGAAGGAAACTTTTTCCCTTGGGTGAAAAAACTAGAATTTCCATTAGAAGGATCAAGGTTTAGATCTTTTGTTATTCTGATAGTTTTCTTTTATTGTTCAGTAATCACACGTAACGGGTTCGGTTCTTTAAGAGAGGAGTTGTTGATTGGTTTAGTCACTTTTTTCTGACAAACTTCGGGTATCCCATTTCACAATCTGTTACCGGATTTGGGGTTTAAGAAAACTGTCGTCCGAGTGATCATCGCCATTTGAAACTTTTTGGCTTACCAGTCTGCTCCAATGTTTATTGGTTCGAGTACATGAAGTTGAACAAGATGGATGGGAGTATGTCACCGTCTTTATTTTATGGATTCGATATCCAACAGTTTCTCATGATATGAATGAGTTGTCAGAGTTACCTTCGAGCTCTTGATGCATCTGTCACTACTATTTTATTAACTAATTGTGCTTTGAATTGAATATTCCCGCAGAATGGAACAAACGACGAAGTGAAGAAGATTGTTTCCACACTGAATGGAGTAGAGGTGCCCTCCGAAGATGTTGTAGGTGAGTGGACACTGACACATTGTAACTTCCTCTTGGATTTGATTCGTGACATTCTTATGTCAAATTTTCACTGTTTCACTCAAGCTTGTCATGGCTACAAGGCAACCCAAGGCGTGAGAGGGTTGCTGGACGCCCCACCTTGGCGATTTCACTTTCACATCGGTTGGAAAAATTAGGTTCATTTCATGTGCTTATATGGGAGTTTTTGGTCGATCCTTTAGATTGCTTAATAAGTGAAAAATCAAGTGTTTGTGCATGTGCATGCAAGGAAAGCCAGTAATTGGTAGGTGATAAATCTCTCTTTCTAATGGATAGTCCATTGCATCTTATTTGTGTTCTTGTGTTATTCACATCAATGGCCCTAGAATAGTTTACAGGACTCAGTAGTTCTTTCTTTTAAAGGGGAACCTCAAGGACGGACTATAGTAAACAATTTAATTAAGGGTCTTTGTCTAGGGGATGCAAATACATTTGGAAAAGGATATATTATCCTCTTTTTGCCCTTGAAATTGTTGAGAACCTTGAAATAATTGTTAGTAATGGGAGTTAGAATACTTTCTGTCTTTTTTTTTTTGGGTAAAACACTTTTTGTCTTTATTAGTAATGGGAAGTAGCACAATCACACCTTTTATTCTTTGTGTTGGATATTAAGTAGTTGTTTCACATTGTCAACTCTTACAATATGTAAGTTCTGGCTGTTGTGTTCTCGTACTTGGTGTATGGAAGGTCCTCTTCATCGTAGATGCAGGATTTTGAATTTTGCACTTTCAAAATTCTTGTTTTCTTTCTAGATAAAAAATGTTCCTCAACTTTGTGCTGTTGCTAAGTTCAAAATTAATAATTATTCACAGTGAAGACTAATTCCGAGGCAAAAAAATCCATCAAGATACTAGTACTGACAACAGGATCTTAGAAACAGAAAATATATACCAGAATAGAAAGAAAGGATGATAGGCGAAGAATTCAGCTGCAGTGGTTATGGAATCTATCAGAATTCAGAACTCAGAACTCATGAAGAGAATAGACTCTTCCAATGAAGAATGATAGGCCAAGAATACAGCTACAGTTGTTTTGGAATCTATAAGAACTCATGAAGAGAATCTATTCTTCCAACAAGGAATCCATATTAGCCTTTGCTTGGAATCCACCAAGCACAGTATTCAGTCCACAGCAGCCAAAGTTTCGGAAAATTGAACTGATATATTACTTCAAATCAATGGGGAGGCCTGTTGCTTTTACATCTATTTAAAATGTGAGCTAACCCAAGTACAATACCATTAAAACTGATTATAGATAAGCTTATCCAAAAAAATAAAGTAATAAAATAATCCACTAGACATTGAGATAAAACTGGAAATCTACAATCTACATAATCCACCTAATCCATCCAAGATAATAATAAAAAAAAAAAAATAGCAACTGAATCTAGTCATTAAGCCATTAGTTTGTTTGAATATTGTAATTTACCATAAGTTTGGTCAAACATTGATATCTTAAAATTATTTTTGATTATTCAACAAGCCATAATGTTGAGCTC
The DNA here is from genome assembly GCA_028583415.1 of Protea cynaroides. Taxonomy (NCBI): domain Eukaryota; kingdom Viridiplantae; phylum Streptophyta; class Magnoliopsida; order Proteales; family Proteaceae; genus Protea; species Protea cynaroides. The sequence goes on along the minus strand of CM053266.1, from coordinate 36,576,799 downwards.
AGTAGTCCTATTTTTCACTTTTGATCTCTGTATGGGAAAAACGTAGTATGAATTATCTAATCACTGCCCACCTTTGCTTTCTTATGTTATGTTATTCGATGCTTGTAGATTCTTACCTTGTTTATATGGTTCAAACTTGTTTTTCTTCCAGAGATTGTGGTAAGTCCTCCATTTGTGTTTCTTCCTTTGGTAAAAAGTTTATTGAGATCAGACTTCCAAACCGCGGCACAAAATTGCTGGGTGAGGAAGGGAGGTGCTTTTACTGGTGAGGTTAGGTATGTTCCTTTCTATGTGTAACTATCATTGTCCATAAAATCCGGAGCATACAATTTAGTTGTATTTTCCATGAAACTTGTGTGAAAAACAATTCTAATATGGCTATCTTTTTCTAAAAGTTAAACTATGGCTTTCATGCTTGAATTATTTGCTATGTTATGCACATTGAAGTTGTAATTGCGAATGTCTTATCTTTCCTTCTCCTTAAGTGTCTTTGAGTCTCTTAGACCATGATGCTACCTTATTTAGAAGAGCAATTTCCGCACGAGCTCTATTTTCTTGTTTTAAGTATGGGTGGTGTGTGATTTGTTTTTCTGATTTTCAACTACTAATTGTTATTGAGTTTTCATGTTTATGATGTTCAAGTGCTTATGTTACTGTAGTAGTGTTTAGGGAATTTCATTAGGATTTATATTAAAGTGTTGTTTGGTTACTATTAGAAAAGGTATACTTGTAGTTTTGACTTTCTTTTTATGATTATAAATGAAGGTTAGGGGGGTAATCGGTAGGAACTTACTTCCTATGATTTGCTTCCCTCTTTTTCTTCTTCTCCATTGGTTCTTCTTTTTGTTTTACTTTGTCACATGGAATTAGAGCGGAATTGATTGGAAAGTGCTTCCTTGATTGCCATTTTGAGTGTTGTTCAAGGTGTTTCGTTGTGATGTGCAGCTCCCACTGTTGCATCTGAAGATTGGAATAAAAGGTTTTTCTTATGTTTGCTGGTTCTTGCGTTGGAGACTGCTGCTTGGGTTGAGTGATCTCATCTCCTCCTTGCTGCATTCCTGTTTCATACTTAAATCATAGTTGTGAGCCCTCCTCTCTTCCTTCTAGTTTTCTTCTGTTTTTCTTCTTTCCTCTTCCTTTTTTGCTTGTTTTGTTCTTTATTGTACCTGGTGGATACCCTTTTTTCTGGTCATGTTTTCTCCATTTATTTTATATCATAGCTCTCTCTACACTGCGTAGTTCTTATCCAAACTTGGTATACAAGATTCTGGCCACATTATCTATTGATTTCTGGCTTCAGACCTGAGGTTAATCTTCCATCTATTGAAAGACAACCCTTGCCGTGGATTTGTGCAACTAACTCATCATACCTTCCAAACTCTATTAATTTTCAGTTTCTTGGTTGGGACCAGCCCCATAAGCCTAGAGACTCTATTGGAGATTCTTAAATCCAGTTCGGTTAGGATTTGGAGAGTTTCACAGCCCTTATTTTACCCCACAGGTTCATCGTCACCTTCCGTTCTTGTTTCTGAATTTTCAGAAGTATCTACTCTTAAATTCAAAGTCCGGGTAGCGTTTACTAATTACTACTGTAGCAGTTTGCAATATGAAAATAACCAGAACCAGCAACTGAGAGAGAGAGAGAGAGAGAGAGAACTAAAAGATAGGACTTTAGGAGCCTTTCCTAGTTACAATCCAACTAGGAAAGGATCAAGTCAACAAAGCAAATAAGCTAGCTAAATAAACAAATAACCAAAAACGGTAATGGGCTTTATGAACAGGCCCATTACTTACAAGAAATTAAATAAATGCAGGACTAAACTTAAAATTAAAACAGGTCCATGGCCTATATAGGCCTATATTGTTAGCACGCCCCTCAAGCTGGAGCATATATATCACCCATGCTCAGCTTGGAACAATTAATTGAAACGCTGGACCAAATAATGACTTAGTAAGAATATCAGCCAATGATTTGAAGAAGATATGAAGGGAGTAACCAACAATTTTTTTTGAACAACATCACGAATAAAATGGCAATCAACCTCAACATGCTTGGTGCCTCATGAAACACTGGATCATAAGTGATATAGATAGCAGCTTGATTGTCATAGAACATAATCATAGGGCGACTTACTAGAAAGCTCAATTCTTGAAGAAGATTTCATAGCACAATACTAAGCTTCTTTACTGGATTTAGACACTGTAGTTTACTTTTTTATTCTTCCACGTGACTAGATTGTCTCCAATAATTGAGCAATAACTAGTTGTGAAACGTCTATCATTATCAACATCAGTCTAATCAGCATCAAAATATTCAACAATATCATTATTTTTGTGACAACGGTAGATCAGCCCTTTGCCTGGAGATTTTTTCAAATACCTTTATATGACAAGCCGCATCCCAGTGAGTCTGTTTTGGGGCTTGCATGAATTGGCTGATAACTCCAACAACAAAAGATAAATCAGGTCGAGTCATAGTAAGATAGATGAGTCTGTATTAATGTATATCGGCATAATCAAGATTATCGCTAGGCATAAGTTTCTGATGAGGATCCATAGGAGAGTATTAGCCGGTTTAGAACCAAGAAGACCTGATTAAGTTAGGAGATCAAGGACATATTTTCTCTTAAATTGATACCCTTACTATAATGCACAACTTCAGTACCTAGAAAATGATGAAGTAGACCCAAATCCTTCATTTGAAAGTGTTTGTTTAAATATGATTTGACTTCAGTAATGCTTGACATGTTATCTCTTGTGATAATAATATCATAGCATAAACAGCTATGATAAACACTTTCGAAAGCCGCCGTCGAACAAATATAGAGTGATCGGAATAGCATGGAGATAAACCACAATGAGTAATAATAGTGCTAAAATTTTCAAACCACGCATGAGGGGACTGTTTGAGTCCATAGATAGCTTTATGTAGCTTACATACTTGAGTAGATGAACCCCCAGAGCAACATACCCCTGAATTTGCTCCATATAAACTTCTTCGTGAAGATCACCATAGAGAAAGGAATTCTTGACAACCATCTGATAAAGAGTTCAGTGAAGGTTGACAACCAAGACATAATAATCCGAATTGAATTGAGACGGGAAACCGGAGAGAAGGTCTCACAATAATCAATACCATAAGTTTGAGTGAACCCTTTGGCGACCAAATGAGCCTTCAGGTGTTCAACATAACCATTAGGATTATGCCTAACAATGCACACAACGACAGTGGACAATAGTTTTCTCAGTAAGTTGGTCAACAAGAGTCCATGTACAAGAGAGAGCTATCTATAGCCACTTTTCACCTTAGATGGGACAAGGTCTGGAGGTGTGTAGAAGGAACAAATGTAGTAGATAAAGACATAACGAGGTTATGGCCATAGAAAGGTAGATGGGAGGTTGTAACAAACTTATCAATGGGATATGTAAGAAGAGATTTTTGGGTGCTAGAGCACGTACCTTTACGAAGGGCAATAGGTAGGGTAGGAGAGACCTCAACACCAGTAGCAGGTGGATCGAAGGGCGGAGTAGTATCCGAAGGAGGAACTGGGATAGTCTTTGTCCGTCGTTGATAAACTTGCAATGGTGGTGGTGAGGGTTGATGTTCAAAATGTGGTATAGTGGCAGTAGGTGGTGGATTAGCAAATGGACTATTGGTAGGTAATAGTATGGGGGAGTCAGGTGGTGGAGGTGGGGTAATGGCGCAAGCAGGGTAGTAAGATGTGTCCTCAAAGAAGGTAACATGAACATTAATAAAATGGCGATAGGTAACCGTGTTATAACTCCTGTAGCCCTTCTGAGTATGAGAATAACCAAGAAAAGTAATTTAAGTGAGTGAGGAGGTAGGTTGTCCTGCTGGGGGTGCAAAACATGGGTAAAGCAGACACACCCGAACACACAAGGGGGAACGGTAAAAAGAGAAGCAGATGGGTAAAGGAGAGAAAAGGTAACTTTATTGCGAACAACTGACGATGGCATACGATAGATAAGAAAGCAAGCAGCAAGGATAGCATCACACAAAATAGGAACATGTGTAAAGAACAAAAAAGAACGGGCAACTTCCAAAAGGTATCTATTTTTATATTCAGCAATATCATTCTATTAAGGAGTACATGAACAACTAGTGTGATGAATCATGCCATTGGCAAAACAAAAATCAGAAATAGCTTTGAGTATATTCAAGGGCATTATCAGATCGAAAAATACGAATAGATTTTTTAAACTGGATTTGAATTTCTTTGTAAAATCCTTTAAACACATAAAGAAACACGGGCCTATCTTTAAGTAAATAAAGCCAGGTAACCTTGGAATAGTCATCAACAGCCAAAGGTAACAAAATAACAAGAACTAAGTCTATTAGGTACCTGACATGGGCTTCAAATGTCTGAATGAACTAAATGAAAAGGAGAAGAGATATGAGGGTTAAGACGGGCAGGAAAAACTGTGTGGTAATGTTTGCCTTAACTCACAAGCCTCACACCGAAGTTGGGTAAGAGACTTGTAGGTAGGAATAAATGTTTTCAGCTTGGAGTGGGAAAGATGTCAAAACCGATGATGCCATTGAAGCAGTGTAGGTGGGAGCAGCAGTAGTAGATGGTCCATTATGCTCCAAGTAGTAAAGTTCGGATTGCTCAAGGCCCCCATTAATTGTCGCCCTGGTCCTGAGATCCTGAAAAACACAATAAGAGAGATAAAAAGTTATTGAGCAGTGTAGGGATTAAGTGAACTAACTGATGGACATAAGGTTAAGGGGTAACTTAGGGACATGGAGAACGGAGAACAGGGTCATGGAATGGGTTAAAGAGATCATTCCATGTCTTTTAGCATGGATGTATGAATCATCAGCAAGAAAAACATGCATAAATGTAGTAGTCATCTACTACATGAGAGGGTTAGTGGTGGAAAGACATGAGACCTAGTCATGTGACAAGAAGCTCCAGAGTCAATGATCCATAGAGTAGGGTTAGTGGTGGAAAGTAGCGCATTGGTACCTGTGTGGGCCAGGGAGGCAAAAGTGGATGGAGTAGACTGCTCTAGCTGTTGAACTCATTGAACTAAAGCATCAAAGTGAGCAATGGAAATCATAGTGTTGGGAACAGATGCATCAGATGGAGTAGGGGCAATAGCTGATGTTGGTGAGGAAGCCTCATCTATAGAGACAGAATTGGCCAGAGCCTCCGCTCATTCAGGGCGGCCATATATAGCCCAACATTTGTCAATATTGTGGTTAATTTACCCACAATGGGTGCAATACCGGTCTTAGCAGCTTACTTTTCTCCGGCAAGGGAAGATGGGTCCTCAGAGGCTATCAAGAATTTCAGAGAAGCTGGGCTTGTTGAAGGAGATGGCGGATGTTGTAAGTAATGAACCGATTCACGGTTCGGTTCAATTTAAGGGCAATTATGTAGTTTTCTTTTCTTATTAGTCAACTGTTTAGGATAAGAAGATAAGAATGACAACTCATGTACACACATTTAACATGTGTTAATTGTGTAATGTGTGTGTTGGGTCAGCTCTATGTACACACATTTAATATGTGTTAAATATGTAATGTGTGTGCTGGGTCAGCTCTACTTATTTTCCTTATTTACCTCATTATAGTTGATTATAAATAAAGGCATTTGGAGGTAAGGTAAATCAACTCACTCATTCATTCTTAATCTCTGATTCAACATGGTATCAGAGCCACCTCTCAAGAGAACCTGACCGCGATCCACCTCTCCCCTCCCTTCTTTCTTCTCCTTGCCGCAAGGCTTCTTTATCAAGAAAACCTGACCGCAAGGTGTATCTGACCTCCTGGCAAATCTCTGAAAGCTACATTTCTTCGATTTGAGGGAGAGCAGGAGGGTATCCATAAGCAACAATATACTTGGGCTGGGATACACAGTGGCCGTTTGCATGACCAAAGACACCCCATGCAAAGTATTGGCTAGGTTTCCATTCATAATGAACCACCTGAGTCCAAAATGGCCCTAGCATTGGGAAAAACATTAGCAACCTGAGCTACAACACATATCCTAGCTAATGCGTCTTGTCCATGAGTTTTGTAATTCTAGCCGAACATATAGGCTTTCCTAGCATGGAAGCAAGTATGCTCAGGGCTTGAGGGCTTCCTGCAACAGTAATTAAGGCGAAGCCCCAGAGGGACTCCCAGAGAGGAAGAGAATGAAGGTCTAGCTTGTCAAGACTAAGAGACTTATCCCAATGTAAAGAAAGAGGGGTCACTTTGCAACTGTCTAGATGCTAGGTTCCGGAGCTGCCATTCTATCTTCCTCCATCGAAAATGTGACCCCACTGCTCTTCCCATCTCCCATCTTAGTTTGGCACTTAATATCCATTGTCTTTTGTTTAAGTTACACAAGCCATTGTGGTCTTCTTAATATAAGATATTTTGATGACGGTGGTGGTGTTCTTGATTCTGAAGTATCTACTGGCGAATTTCTGAGTCATAAAAACATTACTACAAGATAGCAACGTTTAAGAACTGGCAATGAATCCACTCTTTTGGTGGAAAGAAATTCAAAAGTTATGCTTCGGTGACCATGATGCTTGGATAGTGAAGCATCTTCGTTAGAAGCTACGGATGGGGAAAGTCAAGACACACTCTTTTATGTGTGTAACCATTGAAAACACAAGAATAAAAGAAATTGCGAGAAGGGTGTAGTTCTTCAAGACTATGGGGATTAACGTAACTCTTCAAGGACATAGGAAGGTTTGCAACTCTTCAAAAGGGTGCAATGTTACTTTTCAAGGTTATGGGATATAACTCTTCAAGGTTCAATAAACTACTTGTTAACCAAAGACAGAAATACAAGAATATAAGCCCATTCATAGGCCCATTCCAGATGTGCTAGAGATGCATTAGAAGATAAGTTGTTGTTAGTTTGACTTGTCAAATCAGCAAATATTGACTTATTGGACAGGTGGGAGTAGAGAAATAGTTTCTTATTTTTTATCCTCTTTTACTCTCCTAATGTAATTGGAACTCCACCCTCTCTTGTGGAGTTCCCTTCTCCTTAATTAGAATTGGACTGCTTCTCGTTATTAGAATATGACTGCTTTTCTTTATCCTTTTAGTCATGAGAGTCCTTGTCATATTGACATATTGAACTCCTGTTTACTTTGTATCTAGGGTTTTTTATCTTGTGGAGTCCTAGTCCTATCACTTTACTCCTTTTATTTTGTTTATAAATAATGAATGCTTAGAGAAGAGGAATACACATCGATTCTCTCATTTTTCTCTTATTTTCTATTTTGTTACACTACTCAATTGAGTAAAACTTCATTCATTCAAATCTCCCCCTTTGATTGAAATTTAATACATATAAATAAGAAAATAAAACTCTAAATCTCTAGCCTCTACCCCTATTAATCCTATGGCTGAAATTGCGTAGAGACAATAGCGATAAGATCAATCCCAATCAAGATAACCTTTATTAAAGGTAGGTTCCTTGCCACAATATATATCTCTACTTTATTTGCTAACAATAAAGTTAATCTAAATTGGTTGGAGGCAAGATCTCCTTCTTTATTCTTGTTAAGAAACTTGTATATTTCTTCTAAAAATGTAGTTGGCTAAATCCTTTAAATTTTCTTGCTTGCAATTCAAGACATACCAAAATAATCTTGAAAGAATCCTTGATAGACTTTCCAATTTTAGACTAGGAAAGTAACTAAGCAATATCTCCGTGGAATCAATGCAATCAGTTAGACCTTCTAGAAGGCTGAGTCATCTTTGCAGGCATTGATACAGGCTGACTTGGTTGCCCGGCCTGGGCCTACATCAGATAGAGTGCAATACTGTAGTTCTCACCCTTTCCAAGAAATGTGCTATTACACAGCTGGGTGTTATATGGTGGTTTCAACCAAACTGTGTCATTATTTTATCGTCCAGTCAAAGTTCTGGAAGATCACTAGTTTGATATGTTTTATTCTTTAATTTTGTGATAGCTTGCCTAATTGATAGGATTTGATTTTTTTTTTTTTGGGTGAGTTGTGGGGGGAGGGGGTGTTTAAATTTCATTGTATTTGTTTCTGGATAGAAATCATCCTGTTTGGTTCTTCTTTTTTTTTTTTTTTTTTCTTTTATTTGTTAATGCATTTGTTCGGTGTTTTTATCCTTTGGTTGGTGATGCAACATGCAGCTGCAATTCATTTGTTGCTACAATCTGAAGTTTGTATCTTCTTTTGATGCAGTGCGGAGATGCTGGTCAATTTGGGCATTCCGTGGGTCATTCTTGGTCATTCTGAAAGGAGGCTTTTGTTAAATGAATCAAATGAGGTAAGCTATTACAGTTGAATTTATGAATGCCTATTTATGACTGCTGAGTAGTTAGCTGAAATGGCAATCTTATAGGTATCCAACCTAGAGCTCAGCTGTCAGAGCCTGATTTCCTCCAGAGTCCAGATTTGTCAAAGAGGAGGATGCTCCCGGATGCATGGGTAGTAGGGATGTTTTGGTTATGGACTGGTCCAGTGGTCTAGGGTTGCCTAAATGCCTATAGCATTGATATTATCTGCTTCCATTTGCCCCATGCAACTACATGACTTAGCTACTGTATCCAATGGATTTTCCACCAAAAGAAATAGATAAAAAAAGAAGGGATAATTCTCATTGTATGTATTGAAAGCGGTTGTTTGCCTGAGCTTCAATTGATAAAAGTTGTTGATGTGCTATGTGTAGCATTGCCTACTAGTGCTGTTGCTTCACAAAAATGGTGTGGAAATTTGTAACTAAGACATCCAGACATACACACCCAAATTCTTTTATCGTTTGTTGATGCCAGTTATGTATGCCTTTGCAGTTTGTTGGTGACAAAGTTACATATGCACTTTCTCGAGGATTAAAGGTGATTGCTTGTGTTGGAGAAACTCTTGAGCAACGAGAATCTGGATCTACCATGGCTGTTGTTTCACAACAAACAAAAGCAATTGCAGGTAACTCCATGACCCTTAATGAAAAGAACTTGTTCTACAGATTGTTGTTTGTTGTGGGTACGTTAGTCTTGATCTAATTTAGTTTCTAGATGAAGTTCCTAGGCTCTGTTTTAGCTCTTGGTTACTTGATTACATTCATTCAGTTTTTTAAGGAGTGATATGAGATCAAATTCGGACTGTTGTAAACATATTTTCCATTAAATGTAGTAGGCAGATGTGGCAGCTACTTGCTTCATCTCATTATTGCATAATGCTGTAACTTCACTGTGCAACTGCTTTGTTACCTTTAATGTGTTGATACTTGATAGGAGGGATCTTTCTGGATTGGGATTCATGACAAAAACAGAAAAAGATGAAGCAAGGGGGGCAAAGGAGTGGCTTTATGGAATTTTAAGTTGAGGGTAAAGTGAGTGGTTTAGCACAACAGAAATAGAGGTTTCTTCTAAACAAAAAGAGGGGCAAAATGGGTACTTCAGGGGTAAAGGATTTGTCTTTTTCCCATTGAAACTCACATTTTTGGAGGTGGATTTTCAGAGTTCAGACTCTTTCACCAAGGGGGGGCAATCCTGGTGTGGTTGAGATCGAGCTAGTCTATATATTTCAAGTGAGGGAGTTTTGCTTGAAACCCCAATGGAGATGCTGGGTGCTTTATCAGGGACAAGGAAATTCGTGTGCGGGCTGGATGTCAAGACTCAAGAAATTGGATACTTTTTGGGGAAATGAATAACTTTGGAGTATGATGGTAGGGATTAATGAACCTCAAGTCACTATACCTACTTTGTTTGTTGGTAGAGTAGCTTGATATGCTATGCCCATTTTTATTGTTAAACAGATCATCACCATGGTTTGAAATCTCGGCGAGATCTCACCAAAATTTTCAGGTGATCTAGAGCAGGCCAAAACGAGATGAAATCTCGAGATTTCCATTCATCTCAATGGGTTTCGGTCAAAATTTCGACTGAGACATGTTTTTCTTGACTGGAATCTGATTTTTGGTTTTGTTTTGTACTGCATTGAGACTTGATGACTTATATAGAATGGTTTAGGGAATAGTACACAACACTCAACACTTATTTATGACTAATATCAGTTAAATAATATATATTAACTTTTATATTTCACGTATTTAAAGTATTCATAAATAAGCAAACACCCCCCATTTGAATAAAATGAAAATAGTCGAAAATTCGAATTCCAAAATGATAAAAAGTCAACTTTCTAGTTCAAGAACAAAAATTAGATTTTTAATCACGTGGCAATTTTCAACTTTCAAATGCTAGCATTTTTCTCCAATATAAAAGTTTCCTAAATCTTATTAGAGTAAAACATCACAAAAAATCAAGAGTCCGCCAAAATAATTTTTTGTTTTGATGTCAAAATATTTATTTCTATTCAGGCGACATTAAACAGCATTTGCGTACTCGAAACAAGGTTTGATTAGAGCGTAACTCCTTCTATATAACTCAGATTCAAGCAATCTTTGTTTTTTCCTTAATATATTATTCATAAATAAGTGCCGAGTGCTGTATCGATGGGCAAAATACTAGTATGTGTTATTATTGCTACGGCTATGTATCATACTTTTTGCCAAATCTGAGGGTGTCAAAACTGGGCCTGGACCGATAGCACTGACAAAGCTGGCCTGATATAGCCCAAACCCAGCCCAGATCGATCCCTTAATGGGCATGTTTCGGACATGGGTTTGTGTTTCCAGTTTGGGCCTGTCTAGTCCTATTAGCATGATGGGCGGTCCGTTATGGAGCCCGAGTTAGCCCGAGCCGAAACTAACTAGCCGGATTCCAACCCTAGTATAAAAGCCTTACTGCGTTACTAGTTTCCTATTTAGGTTTTTCTTAGTTTTTGTTCTTAGGTCTTTGAGAGGCTTAGGGGTGACTGCGGCTGCCGCTGTGCCTGTGCCTCACTCACTCCCTCTCATCGTCTCCGACTCTCCCGACTGATCACAGATACACTCATCCACCATCCGGCATCCACCGTGCCATCGTCCATGACTCCATTGATTGAAGTAACTGATTCTGGCTCTCTGGATCAAGGTAAGCATGAAGTCTTTACTCGCATCCAAGGAGTAGTTTTGAGGTTCTGTAATGGAAACCCACCTTGGCTTGCCTCTTGAGTAAACACTTTATCAAATTCGTATTCTTTCCGAATTCGGACCGACCGAACCACAATTTTATCTGATCTAGTGGAATGGTACTCGTGTTCTTCTGAGATCAGTAGATTAAAATGGTCGAATCCTATAGAAGACTCTGATATTAACTGGAAACCAGACTCAGTTACCCTAACCATACTAACTGCCTGAACCCAAAAGGCAGAAGCTATCGTTTTTAGTTTTGGTTGGTAAGTAAAGAAGCTCATATATTGATTCAACCATGGAAAGTAAATGAGAATCAATTCTATCCAGGAAGATGATTCAGCTGAAATAGTGTTTGGCAACCCACTTGAGCTCAGTTGTTACTGAGGAATCTGAGGGTTTTTTTTTCTATGGTGATTGATTTGATTGGTCTTCTCGGTTATGCACCTTAATTTCGTTTTGGTTATTGTTTTTGCATAATCCCTCCTTTTATTTGTATTTGTTTATTTTCCTTTTTGAAGGGAAGATCATCAAGCTTTTGTATAATTCATTCTCCGAGTTGGTCCCATTTGTTCTTCTATCTTTGGAAAGAAAAGAAAAATGCTCATTTCAAATGAAGAATAGACTTCAATGGAAGTGACATCCTACCGGTGCTCAGGGTTGGACCATGGAGTCAATTAAGCATTTTAAGTCCTTGTTTTGGAATGAAACAAGAAATTAAGAAGAAAATTTAGTGACAACTTTGAACTATTTCAGAGGGACAGAGTAAATCCCAAGTAACCCCTCCAGTAATTTCATCTCCTCTAGCTCTTTATATGCCAACCATTGACCAATATGTGTAAGGGTGTCAACGGGCCGATCCGTGCCGGTTTTGGTCCGAGCTGAACCGGTGTCGGGCTTTATAAGTCCAGCCCAAAACATGTCCATTAAGAGTTCAGGCTGGGGTGGGCTGTGCTAGACACAATGACTAACAGGCTGGTCCGGTGTCAGTTTGTTATCGGGCTGGGCTTGTCGATGTGATTTCGGGCTGACTTGGTCCAGACCGGATTTATTGGGCCCATTTTATATGTAAGCTATATAGCTTCTTTTATTATTTCTATCCATAAAGTTAGCATCATTCCTTTTATATATAAGTAATTCAGTAAATTGTAATAATTAACATAATCTCTTCAACTATAGATTCACATAATTTTTCGGACAGTGTAACACAATCCATTAAAATTTAAAACCATTAAAATTTAAGAAACTTAAATCCATTAAAATTATAACTGGAAGTAAACCCATGCAGAAAAGAAAAGTTATTTAGAACAGAGATGATACAGAGTAACACAATTACTGCATACGTTTTTTCTGGCAAAAACAACTAGAAGTCTAGATATGTGAGTTCTGGTAGTGAAATCAGCATACAACCATTCAAGGCTATGAGTTCTTGTAGTGCTAAGAAATTTATCATACTACAATTCCCTCGGCTTGTGGTTCAAAACACATGAGAAATTACACAAATACATAACTACATAAGCATCTAGTTAGCTGTTAGCAGCACTCCCAACTCTTGGTCTCTGTATCAACCTTGAAAGTTACAAACCTCACCTGAACTGTAGTAAACAACACACAATATAGTAATGTCATCAATATAGTAAATCACAAAGAGTCAATCATTTGTAATTTATAAGTACTTTAAAAAGATAATGGAATATTTATATATGAAGAACTATTGAGACAAAAACTCTTCCCATCATACTCAATTTCACATTTATAATTTATTAGAGTTCATGCATCCAAGGAATGTACTATTTACAGCCCCAGCTATAGCACATAATAATGTACTATAAGTGGTCATATTAAATTGCCATAGTGGAATATAAAGATAGGACCATAAAATATCACAAGCAGTAAGACCCTACACAATTGAGCTAAATAGTTAATATAGACATTAAAGGAGCCTAATCTATTAAAAAAACATAATTGACTCCATAAGGTTTCCAAATAGAGATTTGATGAAATTTAGGAGTAAACCATCATGTTCAAGCAGAAATACATTGCAGATGCATCCAGGATCAGCTTAAACCAATATGACCTTACCAATTAGGTATTAAAGAAATATCCAAACGAATGAAATTCTAATGAAAATACTTTGACCACTACTTAATTTGTTATTTATTATTCTTAAGCAACTTTTTACATTTTAAAACCATATCTATCTCCCTAACCAACATAATACACGAGCATAAGAAAATTGATGGTTTTACATTTTGGTCATCAATTTTTGTATTCACAGATCCCAAATGATATTCCATCTAGCTTTTGTTTGTAATAAAAACTTTCATCATTCAATATTTCTATCAAAAGAATGAACTTATCTAGACACTTGAGAAATTGAGAACTATGGTACCTTGGGTGGATGTGGATCTATTTCACTCTTTTGGCATTCATTGTGCAATCGTGTTGTAAACAGATTTAGATGAATGTCAAACATTTCGTATTGAAAGAAAGAATTTCATAAAATTATTTTTCTTTAATGGTTTTTTCTTGGAGCTTACCTCGAAGAAGCAACTATTGAAGCCACATCACTCCTTGTCTCATTGGTTGACAACATATTTCCTAGAGCCATGGCTACGTCAGCGGCATCATCAACAAACTCAGTTGTAGATATAATATAAATAAAAGTCTGTCAGTAATTAACATATAAATTATAACTTGTAATAAAGTTTGGATTGAAAAATTACCTCTAAAATCTATATCAAACATCCAATCTCGAAGACAAATCAATGTTTCAGCATTGAAAGGTAATAATTTGCTACGATACTTGTCAATGACACGACCCCTAGCACTATAAGCTGACTCAGAGGTAACTATTGAAACTGTAATAGACAAGACATCATTAGTCAAACGCGCCACATCCGGATACTTTGACCCATTTAGCCTCCAATAGGCTAAGACATCAAACTCTCGATAATTATCACTGAAATGAATCTTTGGTTCTTCCAGATAAAAGTCTAATTGAGATTTTCCACAGTTATCAATCAACATGGCATTATCAAATGCCGAAAACTCTTGTAGATATTTGAGTAAATCATTAATATAATTAGATATGAATATGGTAACCTAAATTGAAAAAATGATAAGCATAAAAACATTGGTAATTTAATTACATTAGTTCAGCAGGTCCAGCTTAACCGGATGAAGGTGTAGGAGTCTCGATATCAGCCACATCCATGGTCTTATATGCATTAAAGAGTCTAATAAGTGCACTTTTCACATGGAGAGACATATCACATGCAGGTGGATCTAGCATAGCAATCTTTCTAAATGCCCAATCCATAAAAGTTAACTTGTAGCAAGGGTCGAATACCCATGCAATGGCCAAAATCGGATTGTACTCATCCCAATACTTATCAAACTTTTTCTTTATTTCCACCACCATATCCTTCATAAAGCTGTCCTTGTGTGCCATCTTTTCTAATAAGCTTCTGTGAATCTTCCACACATATAAAAAATACAGGTTCGCAGTCGGATACTTAAAACCATATAACAAAACAGTGATATCATCAAAGGGCTGTAAAAAACTCGTCAGTTTTTCTATTCTTAATTATTGGTTAGAATTGGGAGAACTCTTGTAGTTGTTGTCCTTTAACTGAAGGTTTTCAAATGCTTGCCTATAAAACAAGGAGGACTCAAACATATGGTAAGTTGAGTTCCACCTAGTACATACATCAACATGCAGACCCTTAGCAGTTTATATACTCAATTCCTTACAACAATCTATGAATTTAATCTTCTTTCCTTGAGATGATTTCACATATGTTATGCTATTCCGAACCAATAAGAGACATTCATCTATACATTTCAACCCATCTTATACTATCAAATTACAACACCGATTATGAAAGAAATCACCATTATAGATAAGAGCATTCTTCAAATTCAACCTTGTCTTTAAAAATTCAACAAAGCATAAATTGCAAGTAACATTGTCTAAAGTTATTGAGAAAATTTTCTTTTCAATGCCCCATTCGTGCAACATTTTGCTCATTGTGTCACATATAGCTATGCCATAGTGTGGAGGTGTCATGAGGCAAAACCTTAACAACTTCTTATGTAAACTTCAATCCTTATCAACATAGCGTGCTGTCAAAGATATATATCCATCATTAGTGATGGATGTCCACATATCGCTGGTGAGAGATATCTTCTCGTTGTATGATTTAAAGAAATCCTTGATTCTCTTACCCTCAAAATGATATAACTTTGTTATTTGAGCCATTTGTGAGTTGCGGCTAATATGACAGTACTCTGGACGAATGTAAGAGATCAAATCCCTAAACTCTTCGCGCTCGACAAACACTAAGGGCAATTTTTGTTTAACAATGAGCCTAGTAATTAAGTCACGCCCTAGGTCTAGGCCAATTTTTCTCTCCATCAACTCCAACTTCCCTTGATTTTTATCCAACATCATTTGTTTTATATCTTTGTTGTCTTTTTTAAGACAAATCTTAAAATGTCTCTTGAGGGTACCAGTTCCATTAATATTGGTGTCAGCCCTATAAACTATTTTGCATTTTAAACACTATGCTTTTTCCTTTTCATCATCATATTTGTCCCTAGGAATGACTTTAAAACTATTCTAAACATAACTTCTTCTTCTCTTCCCATCTATTTTAGGTAGAGAATTTACAGACTCTGCTGACTCACGAGGCATAAGTAAAGGTCCATCATCAGACAAATCATCAACATTTGGTGTCCCGATGATGCAGCCTAGGTCTACCACAAAAGGGACCGACACCAAAAGATGCTTCAGATTGGAATTGGGCCTGGCCCACATAGATAGTACTCTCCAGTTAGATACCGCCAGCACTCAATTCATACTATTCAGCACTATTAGATAATTAGTTTCCTAATTTTGTTGTTTAGGTAGTTTCCTAATATATAGGATAGACTGTTAGTAGGTCTCAATTACTTGGAGACCAAGTTACTTTCCTAATTTTCAGATTTAGAGTTACTTTCCTAATTTTCAGATTTTGGAAGTTTTTTATTTCCAGATTTTGGAAGTTTCCTATTGTATTGTTTTAAAATATTCTTATATTATAAAGGAGGTTAGTCTTTCCTATTTTAATTGTAAGAATTCAACTATAAATAAAGAGGAAGGAGGCTGGTGGCAGCTCTTAGAGTTTTTCCAGAAAATTTAAAGAGTTGAAATTTTCTGGTTGAGCCTCATGAGGTTGTGAGACTCCACCTATCATTCTTTTTTCTTCCTTGATATTCTGACCTTTATTTTGAGTTATAAAATTTCCTCCTTTGCTGGCGACACTGTTCCTACAGATCCATTGAGTTCTATTGCTGAACTGAGTCTAGATTATAAAGCTGATAGTTAACACTGCTTAGATCTAAACGCTACTACGCCCAACCAACTTGCGGGCCCCACAATTTCCTCAATTCTATTCTGATCTTCTTTAATTTTAGAAGGGTCATAAATGTCATCAAGGACTTCCAAACCAAATTTCATTAATTTCTGACGAACAGATTTTGATATAAGTAATTTTTTTCATTACTTTTTTCTGCAGAATTGCATTGAACTGAATAGGGATCCTATAGCAAAGAGGGATTGTTAAATTAAATTGCCTTAAACCTTCTTTGCCATCAATTTGGTATCAGAGCATGGCTGAGGAGAGTTCTGCCTCTCCTAATTAGTCTAATAACCTCAATGACCTTGTTAATTTGGTTCTCCAGCGATTGACCAAAATGGATGCCAAGTTAGATAGCATGGATGGAAGAATAAGTAATTTGGAGGAACGAGATAATCCTAGGCCGGCTAGAATAAAAGCCTCTAGAAGAGAAATTCCCATAGCCAACCTAATGCCAAGGTGTGTTGCGAGGGCTCCCCAAATAGTCCCTAGAGAAAAATACCAAGACCCACCCTATGAAGACTATGATGGCAATCCACCCTATGAAGACTATGATGGCAATCAACCTATTCGGTATCAAACCCATAAGGTGTGAATGGATCTTAAGGAGTTCCATGGAAGACAAGACCCCCAAGCTTTTCATGATTGGGTGAATGCCCTAGATGACTACTTTGATTGGTTTAGCCTTCCTGAACCTAGAAAGCTACAATTGGCCCGCTCCAAACTTGTGCGGGGTGCTCGTGATTGGTGGCGCAACTATGAGTATAGTCTCATGAGGAGTCGTGGAGAACCCATGACTTGGGAGGAGATGAAAGAAGAATTGAAAAAAAAAATATTTGCCTCGGTCTTTCCAAAGAAGGTTGCATGACCAGCTGAACAATCTTCGACAAGGTACTATGAGTATGGAAGACTATGTATATCAATTTGATCAATTATGTGCACGGTCAGGTTTACGAGATAATGATGATCAGATGATATCTCGTTTTCGTTTAGTGCTGCGATCTGAAATTAGAGAAAAAATGGGTGTGGTTGATATTGTTAGTCTTAATGACTGTGTTGATAAGGCTTTTCAAGCCGAAGAACTCCTAAAGACCTCTAGAAGGTATAACCTAAATTTTAATGAAGGCAAGAAACCCATGACAAATCCCAAGAGCACTGTGGCTGCTCCTCGTCCTACTCCTACGGTAACTGAGAAGGGAATGGAACCAATGACCCTTAATAACAGTGTTCAATGCTATCATTGTAATGCCTATGACCATTATGCAAGGGATTGTCCAAGAAAGGTGAAAGGCAATTCCTAGTGGCTTCTGTGGAAGCCAATGCTGATTCCCAAGTGTGGGAACCACAAGAAGATGATTCCTATGATAATGCTGCCTTAACTGATGATCCAGAGTATAACTTTGAAGAAGATGAAACATCCCTTGGAATACATGTTGTGAGTTGGATATTAGTGGCTGAATCAAAAGGGAAAGATTGGCGTCGTCATTGTATTTTTACCACCCGCATGTCTAGTGGGCCTAAGCTGGCTCAAATTATTGTGGACAGCGGTAGCAGTGTTAATGTTGTGTGATGCGCTTTTGTAATAGATGTTAAACTAGAGGCTGAAACTCATCCTCAACCGTACAAGGTCTCACTTCTCAACGGTAATACATTGGAAGTAAGTCAATGGTGCTTGATTCCATTACAAGCAGGGGTCTACAATGAGACGGTATGGTGTGACGTTATCCCCATGATATTGATTGTACTATTGGGAAGGCCATGGTTATATGACCATGTTGTGTTGGTTGGAGGTACCAAGAATTAATGTTACTTCGATGTTGATGGAAAGCCCATGATATTGAAGCCAATTAATGTACCAGCTGAGAAAAATAGGTTACGAGCTGCACAACTGAAGCGTAAACATATCCTTCAAACTCTAAAGAAGGACCCGCCAACCCTCAATAGCAAAAACAAGGGTAAAAGACCATCCTCAAAGGCTGGACAGCAAGCTGATCACCCATTGTTGATACTCAATCAACAAGAGTTTGAAGAAACAAGTAAAGAAAGAGGTGTAATGATAGCCCTCATGGTTAGGGAAGTTGTACCCCCTGAAAAAACTAAAAAAATTAACCTTCCCCCACTTATACAATCTATCTTGTCTGATTTTGTAGATCTTGTTGCAGATGAATTACCTAATGAGTTGCCACCAATGAGGGACATACAACATGCAATTGATTTAGTCCCTGGTTCAGTATTACCAAACCTGCCCACCTACCGTCTAAGCCCTACAGAGCAGGGAGAACTCAAACAGGTGGATGAATTGTTACAAAAGGGCTTCATTGTAGAAAGCATGAGCCCATGCCGTACCTGCACTCTCGACACCTAAGAAAGATGGAACATGGCGGATGTGCATCGACAACAGAGCAATTAACAAGATTACTGTCAAATACAGGTTTCCTATTCCATGGCTTGATGATATGTTGGATATGTTGACAGGTGCTACTATCTTCGCCAAGCTTGATTTACGGAGTGGTTAGCATCAAATCCGTATTCGTCCCGGTGATGAATGGAAAATAGCCTTCAAAACGAAAGATGGATTATATGAATGGAAGGTTATGCCCTTTGGGTTGACCAATGCCCCTAGTACCTTCATGAGAGTAATGACTCAAACACTCCGACCATTCATCGGTAAGTTTCTTGTTGTTTACTTTGATGATATACTAATAGACAGCAAAGGCCATGAATACCACCTTGATCATATATGGTGAGTGATGAGGATCCTTCGAGATGAGAAGTTGTACTTGAACTTAAAGGAGTGTTCTTTTATGCTCCCCAAGGTAGCCTTCCTTGGTTTCATTGTTTCATCAAAAGGGGTAGAAGCTGATCCATCCAAGATTGAGAGCATTACTAATTGGCCACTCCCAAAAACTCTCACCGAGGTTCGTATTTTCCACGGCCTTGCTTCCTTTTATCGGAGGTTCATACGGGGGTTTAGCTCCATCGTGGCACCCATCACAAAGTGCATGAAGACGAAGAAAGCTTCGTTCCAATGGACCCCGGCAGCCACCAAAGCACTCCATCTTATAAAGAAAGCCATCACTGAAGCTCCTGTCCTACGCCTACCTGATTTTGACCGTGTGTTTGAGGTTGCTACTGATGCCTCACACTCGGGAATTGGAGGGGTACTTAGCAAGAAAAGCATCTGGTAGCGTTCTACAGTGAGAAGCTCAATGATGCCAAGAAGAGGTATTCCACCTATGATTTAGAACTTTATGCTATTGTACAGGTGGTCAAACATTGGAGACACTGCCTCATTGGGAAAGAGTTCATTCTCTACTCTGACCTTGAAGCACTCAAATTCCTTAACTCTCAACAGACCATTAGCCACAAGCATGGTAAGTGGATCTCATATTTACAAGAGTTCACTTTTGCCCTCAATTACAAAGCTGGAAAAGAGAACCAAGTAGTAGATGCATTGAGCCGCAAAGTGAATGTGATGAGTACTTTTTCAGCCCAAGGTACAGGAATTGAGCATATCAAAGGGGAGTACATACATAGCAGATGAAGATTTTGGTACTATATACCAAAAATTACAGCAAGGTGAAGCCGATCCAAAGTTCTCGATTCAAGACGGCTACTTGTTTATGGGAACACGATTATGCATCCCAAAGACATCTCTATGCCAATACCTAATTCGGGAGTTACATGGAGGTGGTTTAGGTGGACACTTTGGTTGTGATAAGACAATGGCACAAGTTACAGATCTTTACTGTTGGCCTCACCTACCCCATGATGTGCAAAGTGTGGTCCAACGGTGTTGTGCATGTTAACTAGCTAAAGGCATGATGCAGTCCAAGAAGCAACCAGCCCAAGGTACCGTCAACATGGGCCCGGGCCTAGCCCCCACTATTCACGTGAACACTGTTTACGCGGTACTGTTCACGTGAACAGTACCAACAGCATTAGTTATGACTCTTTTGATTAGTTTTCTAATTTTCCGTTTACTTATTTCTATTATTTAGTTTCCTAAAAATTAGGCTAGTTAGTTTAGAAGTCTTAGTTGCTTGGAGACTAAGACTTGCCTAAAATCGAGTTTCCTAATTCCAGTTTTTAGAAACTTTTCTATTTCTATGTTTTAGAAACTTCCTAAGTTATAAAGGAGGTTTAGCTTTTCCAAATTTCATTCTTTCCTATTTTATTTGTAATGTTTCAAAGCTATAAATAAAGAGAATGCAGGTTGGCTGCAGTAGAGAGAATTTTTCAGAAAAAAAGAGAGTGAAACTCCTATTTTCTGGTTGAGTCTCCAAGGTTGTGAGACTCAACCGAACTCTATTTCCTTTGTTCCTTTGCATTCAATACTCCTATTTTGTTCTTTGTTGCTGGTTATATGTGAAACACTCAGCACCAATTAGAGGAAGTAAAAATCAAATCAGCAGCCGACATCCTTTTGAACCTGCCCAGGTTTTGGCGGCACCAGATTTTTGTGTTGGACTGAATTAAGATCCTATAGCAAAGAGGGCTTGTTAATTTGAGATGTCTTAACCTCTTTGCCATCAAGGCACCAAACAAAATTCTGGTTTGTACACACCATTACTGGTGCCTCATTCCCCATGTCTGCACATTAATATGGATTTTGTCCTCGGTTTGCCATCCACGAGGGAGCGATATGACTCCATATTTGTGGTAGTGGACAGATTCTCCAAAATGGCACATGTCCTCCCTTGTCGGAAGACTTTTGATGCAAGACATGTTGCTGTCCTATTCTTTAAGGAAGTGGTGCGTCTCCATGGGCTGCCTGAGACTATTGTATCAGATCGGGATGTGAAATTCATGAGTTATTTTTGAAAGACGTTATGGTTGAAGACAAATACTAAGTTGCTTTACTCAACCGCCTTCCATCCTCAAACAGATGGGCAAACTGAAGTAGTGAACCGGAGCTTGGGCAATCTTCTCTGATGCCTTGTTCGTGATTTGGAAGACGTTATGAGAAGACTTGGCCCTCCATTCTTGATATTGCAGAGTTTGCTTATAGTAGCTCCGTCAATCGGACCACGGGTCGTACACCATTTGAGATAGTGCTTGGCATACAACCCAAGAGACTTATTGATCTTGTCTCACTCCCACCTCAAGTACGAGTGAGTATTTAAGCTGATGAATTTATCCGTCATATTACGGAAGTACATGCAGATGTTTGACGGCGTATAACACTTAGCAATGAGGCATACAAAGCTAATGCAGACCGTCATCGCCGTTATGTGGAGTTTAAACCCAGTGATATGGTGATGGTTAGAATAACTCTTGAGAGATTACTTCCCGGTGAAGCTACAAAGTTACATCCATGGAAGATGGGTCCCTACAAGGTGCTGAAGAAAATAAGAGCCAATCCGAACGTCCTTGAGCTCCCATCTGACATGACTATTAGTAACATTTTCAACGTTGCTGATTTGACTCTCTACACGGGTCATCATTTTAATGAAGGAGATACGGAACATACTTTATGTTTTCCACAGTTTGTCGTTCCTTCCGCTGAACAAGTTAAAGATGTTCTTGACTCCAAATATACTATGACTCGCAATGGTGGAGGTTACCAGTCCTTCTTAATCAAGTGGAAATGGCACCCACGTAGTGACAACATGTGGATACATGAAGACAACTTCAAGCGCATCGATCCAGATTTTTATGAGCGTTACATGTTTTTTCTCCATTCGTCGGAGACGAATGTTTCTAAGCCAGGGGGAGCTGATGCAGCCCAGGTCTACTACAGAAGGGTCTGACACCAAAAGAAGCTTCAGATTGGAATTGGGCCTGGCCCACATGGATAATACCTACCGCCAGTCCAGTTAGATACCGCCAACACTCAATTCATACTATTCAGCACTATTAGATAGATAGTTTCCTAATTTTATTGTTTAGGTAGTTTCCTAATATATAGGATAGACTGTTAGTAGGTTTCAATTACTTGGAGACCAAGTTACTTTCCTAATTTCCAGATTTAGAGTTACTTTCCTAATTTCCAGATTTTGGATGTTTTCTATTTCCAGATTTTGGAAGTTTCCTATTGTATTGTTTTAAAACCTTCCTATATTATAAAGGAGGTTAATCTTTCCTATTTTAATTGTAAGAGTTCAACTATAAATAAAGAGGAAGGAGGCTGGCGGCAGCTCTTAGAGTGTTTCCAGAAAATTTAAAGAGTTAAAATTTTCTGGTTGAGCCTCACCAGGTTGTGAGACTCAACCTATCATTCTTCTTTCTTCCTTGATATTTTGACATTTATTTTGAGTTATAAAATTTCCTCCTTTGCTGGCAACACTGTTCCTACAGACCCATTGAGATCTATTGCTGAACTGAGTCTAGATTATAAAGCTGATAGTTAACACTACTCAGATCTAGGCGCTACTAGGCCCAGCCAATTTGCGGGCCCCACAACTTCCTCAATTCTGTTATGATCTTCAATTTTAGAAGGGTGTTCATAAATGTCATCAAGGACTTCCAAACCAAATTTTATCAATTTCTGACGGACAGATTTCGAGATAAGTAATTTTTTTCATTACTTTTTTCTGCAGAATTGCATTGGACTGAATAGGGATCCTGTAGCAAAGAGGGATTGTTAAATTAAATTGCCCTAAACCCTCTTTGCCATCCCCCGACGCCCTCCATTATATCTCCAGGAATAAGTTCATTAATTGGAGTTGACATTCTTATAAAGATAATAATATATTATTCAAACTACAATGACACTTCATTAATAAATAATCCTACTCAAAGAAATTAAAACATATAAAAAATTGCAATGGTTGAAGAAATTACTTACTAAATATCCTTGCTTTTCACTGCTAGTATCAGTTCGAAACTAGGAGTCCCACTGAATTTAATGGGGAAACTAAAAAAAAAAGTGAGAGAATAATATATATAAAAAAGTGAGAGAATAGTGTATATATATATATATATATATATATATATATATATATATGATGGGCTTATGAATGACATGAAAATTTCAAAAAGGCGGATAGTTGGGGTTGAACCCAAACTGTGGACACCAAATGTTGATGATTTGTTTGATGATGGACCTTTACTTATGTCTCGTGAGTCAACAGAGTCTGTAAGTTCTCTTCCTAAAACAGATGGGAGGAGAAGAAGAAAAAGTTCTGTTTGGGATAGTTTTAAAGTCATTCTTGGGGACAAATATGATGATGAAAAGGAAAGAGCAGTGTCTGAAATGCAAAATAGTTTATAAGGCTGACACCAATATTAATGGAATTGGTTCCCTCAGGCGACATATTAAGAATTGCCCTAAACAAGACAACAAAGATATAAAGCAAATGATGTTGGGTAAAAATCAAGGGAAGTTGGAGTTGATGGAGAGAAAAATTGACCTAGACCTAGTGCGTGACTTGATTACTAGGCTTATTGTTAAACAAGAATTGCCCTTAGTGTTTGTTGATCACGAAGAGTTTAGGGATTTGATCTCTTATATTCGTCCAGAGTACTGTCATATTAGTCGCAACTCACAAATGGCTCAAATAACAAACTTATATCATTTTGAGGGTTAGAGAATCAATGATTTCTTTAAATCATACAACGGGAAGATATCTCTCACCAGTGATATGTGGACATCCATCATTAATGATGGATATATATCTTTGACAACGCACTATGTTGATAAGGATTGAGGTTTACATAAGAAGTTGTTAAGGTTTTGCCTCATGACACCTCCACACTCTGGCATAAGCTATATGTGACACAATTGGCAAAATGTTGCATGAATGGGGCATTGAGAAGAAAATTTTCTTAATAACTTTAGACGATGCTGCTTGCAATTTATGCTTTGTTGAATTTTTGAAAACAAGGTTGAATTTGAAGAATGCTCTTATCTGTAACGGTGAATTGGTGATTTCTTTCATAATCGGTGTTGTGCACATATCTTAAATTTGATAGTGCAAGATGGGTTGAAACGTATAGATGAATGTGTCTTATTGGTTCGGAATAGCATAACATATGTGAAATCATCTCAAGGAAGGAAGACTAAATTCATAGAATGTTATAAGGAATTCAGTATATCAACTGCTAAGGGTTTACATGCTGATTTATTTACTAGATGGAACTCAACTTACCATATGTTTGAGTCCTCCTTATTTTATAGGCAGACATTTGAAAACCTTCAGTTAAAGGACAACAGCTACAAGAGTTGTCCCAATTCTAACCAATGGTTAAGAATTGAAAAGCTGACGAGTTTTTTACAGCCCTTTGATAAGATCACTGTTTTGTTATCTGGTTTTAAGTATTTGACTGCAAACCTGTATTTTTTAAATGTGTAGAAGATTCATAGAAGCTTATAGAAGCGATGGCACACGAGGACAGCTTTATGAAGGATATGGTAGTGGAGATGAAGACAATTTTTGATAAATATTGGGATTAGTATAGTCTGATTTTGGCCATTGCATTGGTATTTGACCTTCGCTACAAGTTAACTTTCGTGGATTGGGCATTTAGAAAGATTGCTATACTAGACTCACTTGCATGTGATATGTCTTTCTGTGTGAAAAGTGCACTTGTTAGATTCCTTAAAGCATATAAGACCATGGATGCAGTTGATATCGAGACTCCTACACCTTCATCCGGTGATGCTGGACCTGCTAAACTAGCGGTAATTAAATTACTATTGTTTTTATGTTTATCATTTTTTCAATTGTAGGTTACCATATTCATATATAATTATATTAATGATTTACTCCAATATCTACAGGGGTTTTCGACATTTGATAATGCCATGTTGATTGGTAGCTGTGGAAAGTCTCAATTAGACTTTTATTTGGAAGAACCAAATATCCCATTCAATGATAATTATCAAGAGTTTGATGTCTTATCCTATTGGAGGGAAAATGGGTCAAAGTATCCGGACGTGGTGCGTTTGGCTAAAGATGTCTTGTTTATTCCAGTTTCAACAGTTGCTTCTGAGTCAGCTTTTAGTGTTGGGGGTTGTGTCATTGACAAGTATCATAGCAAATTATTACCTTCCAATGCTGAAACATTAATTTGTCTTCGAGATTGGATGTTTGATATAGATTTTAGAGGTAATTTTTCAATCCGAACTTTATTACAAGTTATACTTTATATGCTAGTTACTGACTGGCTTTTATTTATATTATATCTACAGCTGAGTTTGTTGATGATGCCGTTGACGTGGCCATGGCTAAGGAAATGTGTTGTCAACCAATGAGACAAGGAATGATGTGGCTTCAATAGTTGCTTCTTCGAGGTAAGCTCCAAGAAAAAACCATTAAAGAAAAATAATTTTATGAAGTTCTTTCTTTCAATACGAAATGTTTGACATTCATCTAATTCTGTTTACAGCACGATTGCACAATGAATGCCTAAAGAGTGAAATAGATCCACATCCACCCAAGGTACCATGGTTCTCAATTTCTCAAGTGTCTAGATAAGTTCAATCTTTTGATAGAAATATTGAATGATGAAAGTTTTTATTACAAACAAAAGCTAGATGGAATATCATTTGGGATCTGGGAATACAAAAATTGAGGACCAAAATGTAAAACCATCAATTTTCTTATGCTCGTGTATTATGTTGGTTAGGGAGATAGATATGGTTTTAAAATGTAAAACGTTGCTTAAGAATAATAAATAACAAATTAAGTAGTGGTCAAAGTATTTTCATTAGAATTTTATTCGTTTGGATATTTCTTTAATACCTAATTGGTAAGGTCATATTGGTTTAAGCTGATCCTGGATGCATCTGCAATGTATTTCTGCTTGAACATGATGGTTTACTCCTAAATTTCATCAGATCTCTATTTGGAAACCTTATGGAGTCAATTATATTTTTTTAATAGATTAGGCTCCTTTAATGTCTATATTAACTATTTAGCTCAATTGTGTAGGCTCTTACTGCTTGTGATATTTTATGGTCCTATCTTTATATTCCACTATGGCAATTTAATATGACCACTTTTAGTACATTATTATGTGCTGTAGTTGGGGCTGTAAATAGTACATTCCTTGGATGCATGAACTCTAATAAATGTGAAATTGAGTATGATGGGAAGAGTTTTTGTCTCAATAGTTCTTCATTTATAAATATTCCATTATCTTTTTAGAGTACTTATAAATTACAAATGATTGACTCTTTGTGATTTACTATATTGATGACATTACTATATTGTATGCTGTTTACTACAGTTCAGGTGAGGTTTGTAACTTTCAAGGTTGATACAGAGACCAAGAGTTGGGAGCGCTGCTAACAGTTAACTGGATGCTTATGTATTTATGTAATTTTTCATGTGTTTTGAACCATAGGCCGAGGGAATTGTAGTATGACAGATTTCTTAGCACTACAAGAACTCATAGACTTGAATGGTTGTACGCTGATTTCACTACAAGAACTCACATCTCTAGACTCTTAGTGTTTTTGCCAAAGAAAACGTATGCAGTACTTGTGTTTCTGTGTATCATCTCTGTTTTGAATAATTTTTCTTTTCTGCATGGGTTCATTTCTAGTTATAATTTTAATGGATTTAAGTTTCTTAAATTTTAATGGATTGTGTTACACTGTTACAGTTCACTTCTTGATCCGAAAAATTATGTGAATCTATAGTTGAATGATTATGTTAATTGTTACAGTTTACTGAATTACTTACATATGGAAAGAATGATGTTAATTTTATGGATATAAATAATAAAAGAGGTTATAGCTTACATATAAAATGGGCCCGATGAGCCCGGTTTGGACTGAGCCAGACCCAAATCACATCGATAAGCCTAGCCTGATAACAAACTGACACCGGACCAGCCTATTAGTTATTGTGTCCGGCGCATCCGACCCTAACTCGAACTCTTAATAGACATGTTTTGGGCTGCACTTATAAAGCCCGACACCGGTTCAACTTGGACCGGCCTGTTGACACCCTTAGCCAAATCCCACTATATGTGATTATTTTTGCTATTTCATGGTTTACATATGTTTATGTAGGGTAAAATAGGGTTTCCCTAGAGTGTCAGGTCTTGAAATGGTTATTTGACTCCCGTGGCACCCCACTGAAACTCCTAGAAAAAAATACAGTGTCTTGCCGATGTTGATACTATATTACGCCTACCAATGACATTGAGACTCGTGGTTCAACGCGAAGCATGACATTTGGTTCGACCTAATTACAACACGAAAGGTCGAGGAGATTGTCTCACTAACTGACACGTATGTACCACGTGTTATAATTACCTGCCTTGAGCAGTTCTATATGTGCAAGGAGCAGTTCCATGCGTGCGATGGAACAGTCCTAATTCAATGGGCACTACCTTTGATGATATTGTGCAACTGACCACAATGGCCACCATCACATTTCAGCTTACTATTCGCATTTGTGCAACTATTCGCATTATCGCACGACTTTTAACCACTCCGATAAGAGGTTCAAAGGTCTATAAGAGCACCAGAGGAGATCAAGCAAGGTAAGCCAGTCCTTTGGGTAACCATCCTTTTAGTATACTCAAAACTTACCCAATTCTCTAAGGAATGTCCAAAGGATGGACATTCCATTATGTTTGATCTGAAAACTGACTTAAGCATCGGAGTGGCCACCAGACTACCCAATCCACCCCTGTGTTCTGTTTTCGTTGTTTTCAGGCACCCTTCTAAAAGTCATTCATCACATCGTATAACTTGTTTGAGACTGTGAGCCACTCTGTTCGTGCTGTTCAATTTCCATAAGTCGTAGACGACCCTGTTGACGTGGCGGCCAGATCACAGCGTTCAGTTTCTGCATCAACAGCCGAGATCTCAGATCTCGACCTAGTCGAGATGGGGTTGATACCCAAGATTTCAAACCTTGATCATCACATAAGACAGGTTTAAGATAGAGAGTGGAATTTATAGGATTGGGATAGTATTTATTGGCCTTAGATTTCACATGAAGATGAGAAAGTAGTGAAGATTTTGGTGGAGTGGTTGCTATTAGAACATCAACATAGTGCCAGAGTGGGGATATTGTTAGAATGGGCCTGAGATGACCAACGGGTTCAACTTACCCTTTTCTTGGTGTTAAAGTACTGTACACCCTGACTTCAGGGAGAAAAATTGGGGAAGTTAAAAATTTTGGGGCCTTTGGAGTTAATATGGAACTTTTGTATATTACCCTTTGTTCAATCTTCGACAATGTCAATGGTATGGGTAAATGTGGTCTTGTTATGTGAGGTGGTATGTCACAAATCTTTGTGACAGAAAGAGTAACCAACCCCCTCCCCCCCCTCCCCCCCTCTCTCTCTCTCTCTTATTGAGTTATTGTTTATTATAATCTGTTATTTTAGTTATGCTGGAAGGCCTGATTTCATTGGTCACACACTATGTCAGAGTGGTTTAAGTGGGTCTTGAAGGGTCTTGGAGCCTTGCCAATTGATCAGTGTTCTAGTTGCTAGAGAGAGATAGAGTAGTTTCGTTTGACTAGTTTCTTACGCAACTCCCCAGCATGGTAAGCCATACGATATTTGTGCCCACTATTTGTTGTAAGCATAGTTGTCAAGGCGACTCAAGGCGTTCGAGGCCATCCTAGGCAGCTAGGGTCTTCCTAGTGTATTTTTGTGTATTTTTTTATTTCTAATATATCAATGCTATACTAATGTTTATATATATGCAATATGCTACATAAAAAATCAACATTTAAGGGACACGAGCATGCTAACAACTTCAGATTTCCGGATTCTATTATAAGCAAACCAGATTTATAGGTATTCAATCCAAGTATGCAACACAAGGTCCAGAAATTAAACTCAGATTTGCACAGTAAGAATTCAAATGATTTGCAGAGTCAGAAATTAAACTCATATATTAAACTCCATTATGTTACCAGTGGTATCTGAGCACTGGGTCAATGAAACTGAAAATATGAAACTAGATGATACCAGTGTCGAGTGGTATCTGAAGAAAAGGCAAACAAATGAACTATCTGCACTCGGTCAATGAAACTGAAAGTATGAAACTAGATGATACTAGTGTCGAGTGGTATCTACATAAAAGGCAAACAAATGAAGAATAAAAAAACTAAACTTGAGAGTTTAGAAAGAAAAAAAAAAATTAGAAAACACTAAAACAGAGAAATAGAAAAAGAGAAGAAAATATTTGGAGTTGCAGACTTGCATTAGCAGAGGAGGGGAAAAAACAATTGGGGTAAAATGTAGCAGAGAAGGGGAAGGAGTAGGAGGAAGAAGAAGAAGATGGGTGAGAAGAAGAACAAAAAAAAGAAACAAAAATGCAGATACCGTAGCAGAGCTGCAGAAGAAAAAAAATTGCAGTTAGTTACTCACCGTTGCTGAAGAAGATGATGATGATGAAAGAGAAGAAGAACAAAAAAAAATCGCAACACCGTAGCAGAACTGCAGAAGAAGAAAAAAAATGTGCAGTCAGAAGAAGAAGAAGAAGAAGAAGAAGGAGAAGAACCAAAACAAAAAAAAACAAAAAAACCATAGCAGAACAAAAAAAATTGCAGCGCCGTTGCAGAAGAAAAAGAGGAAGAAGAAGATGAAGGAGAAGAACAAAAAAAAAATACTGTAGCAGAACAAAAAAAAATTGCAGCGCCAAGAGTCTACCAAAAAAAAAAAAAATCAGACTTAACCATAGAGTCGTAGACGCAGAGAGAAGGAAGAAGAACTTACAAAAAATGAATATGAATTAACATACTTGAAGCTGAAGGGGATGCTGACCGCTCATCGCTCTCCGCTCACCGCTGGAACAGAGGAAGAGATGCTTGAAACCCTAATCGGAAGTCGCAACGCTCTTTGATCTCTGCCGCTCAGCCTCTCTCATTTTTTATTTTTTTTAAATGAATGCAATTTGCCTCCTTAACTTGCCTTATAAAATTATGATTCCATGTATTTTGTACAATACATTATTGTATACAAAACCAATAGAAATATTAGTATTAGAATCTAATAAAAATACAATTAATAAATGCACATTATAACAAGGCAGCCGCCTAGACATTCTGGGCGTCCAAAGCTCCCTAGTCACCTAAATGCACATTATAACAAGGTGGCCGCCCAGACATTCTGGGGGTCCAAGATGCCCTAGTCTCCTAGGCGACGCCTAGGGTACCTGGGTGACCGCCTTTCTTATGATCATAAGGCAACCTGGCGCCTAAGCCTCTAAAAAAACGTCCGGACGCCTAGGCAACGCCTTGACAACAATGGGTGTAAGTTGTAACAAATATTATCTAAAAACCTATCACAATTACCCATATTCCAAGATCTGGACTCACCCAGTGGTCGAACTAGTTGACCTCTCTTACTGGTCCTCATAGTGTGTGGATCAGCTATGAGCCCATTTGTAGTTCCAACCATTGACTTAACCTTTTGTTCTGGATGGTTTAACTGGTGATCCAGATAGTTGGATTGTCAAGAAATCTTGAACTGTAGACAAGGTTTAAACTATTGGTATTGTGCAGCATCTTGAAATGGTGTTTTTAGGAGACGTCTTGGAGATGTATCAAGAGTCACCAAGAGACAATTACGTTTAAAATACACATGGATACGTGCAACTAATGTTTTTAAGTATAATAGTACACCATAAATAAGCAATAAATAATGATATCTAATCACTGAGGCATGTTGTATGAGTTGAGAGGTTTTTAAATCCTCTTTCATAATAGCATCGCCAGTTTACTTAGCACTTGGATAATTTGAACATGAGATTAAAACCTGCGATAAAAATCCAAGCTATCCTTAAACACTTAAGCATACTGAACTTGTGACTAGACACAAACTAAACAAGCAGCTGAAGAGAGCTATATAACTATAGCATACTACACATAAAACAGTAACGTATTAAACAAACTCTAAATGATATGTAACTATTATCAATTAGTTCTTAGGAACATATATAATTTTACATTATTGAATAACCATCACACAAATCATTCAAGATGATCCCATGCTACCTAATGATGTCAAATTTTCCCCAATTTCAAATCATTTGGAGATAATTCATTTTTTAAAATTTCCCAACAATATATCCAAATTCAATAGGGGACCATTAAACATTCACAAATCAATGAATCATTCAAGATCATAAAAATCTATCTATTGGCATGTTTACTAAAAAATTATAGTTCAGTTGAAAAAAAAACTACCAAAAAAAAACCTCATTATTCTTTATTTCCTGTATCTGAAAGAGTATAAAAAAAAATTCAATAAATTTTTCTGATGCAACCTAGGGTTTGAAAACCTTAATTCAGTTGCTTAGGCCCACATGCATAGTGGATATTCCAATCAGAGGTTAAATAAAATTTATCCAACAAAGATTGCAAGACAATGGCAATTTTGTAATTATGTTGAAGTTCTGGACTTAGTTAAAGGGTCCCAGAATCTAGGAAGATTAAATATTCTGGAAGAGACCTTTCTTAAGTCAAACTTCAGTCTAGGGGAGATTCATTAAGAAACTTGAGTAGATGGGCCTGGGGTTTTAAACAAATAAAAAAGAACGCTAATTTTATGTGAAATTTTGGAATTTTGTTTTCAACCTCTGAAGTCTGAACACTAACCAGAGCTTCACAACAGTTAAAAGAAACTTCCCAAACCAGCACTGACTGAACTGAAATTTTGTAAACAGTACCTCAGCCCGAAGCCTGCTCAAATTCTTCTGACAAACTCCCAAGACAACCCACCTTGCAGAATTGGTGAGACCAGGTCATGAACTCAAGCTTAGAACTCCCAACAGAATTAATCATTTCAACCTCAAAATAAGATATGGATGGCCTTAAGGAGAGGAGCTACCTCCCATAGTCGGTTTTGGTTTCGTTTCATTAATGTCCTGTTTTTATTCTTCATTTTTTGGCTGTCTCAATGGTAATGATGGAGCTGTGTTGACCTGTTTTGGGTTGCACCAATTTAAACGAGTCAATACAATCCAATACATAACCCATTTCAAAATACTTAAGCGTTCCATATCTGTACCGTTTCCACAGTCTAGAATACTATACGTCTCAAATCATGACGGCTGATAAGTATTGAAACTGAAAACCTGAACTTCAGATGCTTATACTATATTTATTATATAAAACATAAAAAATTATATAATATACTAAATATAAGCCTTGAACACTTTTTTTTATTTTTTTATATATGACTATATTTACTCTCCTTGTCAAAAAAAATGTAAGAGGTAAGTGATTGGTCACTGTAAGGGCCAAGGCTCCAATACCAGACACAGGGCAAAGAAGCCAAAAAAAAAAAAAAAAAAAATAGACAGAAGAAGAAGAAGAAAAAGACCCAGAGAAAAAAGAGGAGGGGGGTGGAGTTGGAAGAAGTAGGAGATGAAAAAATTAGGAATGAAATAATCAATTAAAAGAGCAGGGAACGAAGAAGGCTTACTGATACATTCCAACCCCTGCAATAAGAGAAAGATATGTATAGGGACATATAGTAATTTACTTTATTTGGGTTATTCTTGTAATCAAATTTTAATTTATAGGAGGTAGTAGTTAGATACATAGGAGTTTTTTGTTCATATTTATCAGTTGTTAGCAAGTTGTTAATTTGGATTTTATTTTCAGTTGAGTGTTCGATTAGGATTCTATCTGGCTTTAATTTCTTTGTACATATCCACATGTACTCAACGATGGGAGATTAATATTGAAAGGAAATTTTTGTTCGTGTTTGATTGATGCTTGCGTGGCTGGGCAGCCTGTTGGCTGTTGTCTCTCTCTCTTTCTCTCTTTCTTCTTCCCAGCGAGCCAGAACTCCCTTTCTTTCAAGTGGGTTTCTTTCCTTGTCTTGTTCTCCCTGCCCTCTTTTATTCCCATCCCTTTTCTTTTCTTCTGTTTTTGGCTGCTGCTGTTGATACCCTGCTCTAGGCATTAGTTGCAGGCTTGCATCGCCTATATCAGATTGATTGATCTCTCTCATCTCATCCTTTTCTTCGTGAAGTTTGGGGTGGGATTACCTTGGTATACGTGACCAAAACCCTAGAACCTTGATCCCCTAATACCATCCCTGTTGTGAGATATTCTGGTGAGACTTATTCTGAAACTGTAGGTACCGGCTGGGTTAGTTTCAACATTTTTTTTTACTATTAATTTTCCAAGTACTGAAGGGATTCCTGTGTGGATTTCAGAGGCAGTGGAATAGCAACACTATCCTAAATTTTCAGGTTGAAAGGACTCTCAATGAGTGAGATTTCTCACTCTAATTCTGGTTCCAACTTCTACCGCTGGTTGCTATCTCTTGTGAGGAAGAAGTCTGATTTATTAATATTTATGTAGCAGCCACTCCTCAAAGTTAAATTCTATTCGATCCCCATCCTTAACTGTATTTCAAGTAGGCCTTTTTTCTGTATATTTACTTACCTTTACATCCTAGCTACTGATTTCCTCCTTTCAAGGGTCCCTAACTTAAGACTATTTACGAAATTTCCATTACCCTTATTATTTGAGCTTTAATCACTTGAGGTGGGCCCATAGTGATCCCAAAACAGGGTTTTGCAACCCGGCACCACGTCATGGACCTTTTCTCACTTTCGGCATTAGGGAGAAGATGATGTGCCTGGTTAAGGAAGCCTTGCTTGCTCAGTTCATTGTTCAAATATGGTAAAAACAGAGCATGATATCAGATTTGTTCTTGAAGTGTGAAAATAGGTTTCGTCTTTCTTAATTATCGTAAGAAAGGTCATGTTTTTTGCCCTAGGATAAGGTGGTGGAGCTTAAAAGGAATTACCTTGAAAGATTTTACTGATAATGTGGTCAAACAAGGAATGTGGGACTTTGAGGGAGACATTAATACAATGTGGAACAAGATGACTACTTGTATCAAGAAAATTGCTAAAGATGTCTTGGTGGTGGGATGATGAGGTTCAAGCAGCCACTAAAGCTAAGAAAGGTGCTTTTAAAACTTGACAAAAGACTAAGGATATAGAGGATCTAAAAAGGTATAGATTTGTCAGAAATGAAGCGAAAAAGAATGTGGGAAAAGTAAGGGTGAAAAATATGAAGATCTTTATAATAATATTAGCACAAAAGAAGGGAAAAAAACTATCTATAAAATAGCTAAGCTGAGAGAAAAGAAGAGTAGAGATTTAAACCATGTTAGATGTATTAAAAGTGCAGATGGTAGAGTTCTAGCAAGGGATGAAGACATTAAAGAGAGATGGAACGATTACTTTTATAGCCTATTAAATTGAGACACTTCAAGTAATAGTGTCACAGATTGCTACATTACCCACCATGGCAGAAGTGAAATAAGCTTTAAAGAGGATGAATGTAAGCAAAGCACCAGGCTAAGATGAAGTCCTAATAAAAGTTGTAAGAGCCTAAGAACGTATGGAGTATCTTGGCTAACTAAGTTCAATAAAATTATGAGCTCAAAGAAAATGCCAGATGAACGGTGGTGAAGCCTTATGGTTCCAATTTAAAAAAACAAAGGTGATATTCAGAGCTGCAATAACTATAGAAGCATAAAACTAATGTGTCATACTATGAAATTATGGGAGAGAGTTGTTGAAACTCGCATGAGAAAAGAAACTATTATTACGGAGAACTAGTTTAGTTTTATGCCAGGTATGTCCATGACAAAAGCTATATACTTGCTTAGGAAACTCGTGGAAAGATGTAGTTAAGGATATGTATTATAATGTGTGAAAACTATGGGGGGTCAAGGTAGTGAATTCCCAATGACAATGGGGTTTCATCAAGGATCAGCTTTGAGCCCTTATCTGTTTGCCCTCATTATAGATGATTTAACCAGAGACATTCAAGATGAAGTTCCTTCATGCTTTTTGCCGATGATATTGTTTTGGTGGATGAGACAAAAACAGGGATTAATGCTAAGTTGGAGCTATGGAGATCAGCATTGGAATCAAAGGGTTTTAAGAGAAGTAGAACGAAGACGGAGTATATGGTGTGTAACTTCAGTCACACAAGGACGGATAATGAGGTGGTGAAAATTCTTGAGAGGGAGATACAACAAAGTGATCATTTTAGGTATCTAGGTTCAATAATAGATAAAGAGGAGATATAGAGGATGATTTTTCACAGAGGATTAAAATAGGATGGATGAAGTGGAGGGGTGTGTCTGGAGTGCTATGTGATCGGCTTGTTCTTTTACAACTTAAAGGAAAATTTTATAGGATAGTTATTCGGCCGGCTATGATGTATGGAGTGGGATGTTGGGCAGTTAAAAAGTATCATATAGATAAATTTAATGTAGTTGAGATGAGGATGTTGAGATGGATGTGTGGTAAAACTAGGTAAAAATAGGAAGGATAAGGTAAGGAATGATCGTATTAGAGCTGATTTGGGAGTAAAGGCGATACATGATAAACAACGAGAAAGTCGTTTGAGGAATGATTTGATTTAGATTGAAGGATCTAAAGAGTTAGGGGCAGACCTAAGATGACTATAGGGTAAGTGGTGAAGAAAGACAATGCATAGCTTAGGCCTTGTTTCAAGTATGACATCGAATAAAGCTGATTGGAAGACAAGAATCTATGTAACTGACCCGATTTAGTTGGGATAATGCTTTGTTGTTGTTGTTATTGTTGTTGGGGTACCCTTGTTGTTGTTGTGTCATAAAATGTTGATTAGTTATACTTATAAATATTGACTCAATTTACTGGATTGATAGGTTACTTAAAGCCTGCAAGTCATTCTATTTTTTTGATTTTTTTTATCCAGATACAGTTCTATGTGAATCAGTCCTTTGATTTGTGTATAGAATTTGAATTTTCTGTCCTTTCTAGCTTCCTTGAACCTAGTGAACCTTATTGTGAGATTGCTGATCGTTCCCATTTGATTGGTTGGGTTTTGATCAGTGTTTGTGAGATCCTGTTTTAATGATGCTTTATACTGATTTCCTTCTTCAGATGATTGAATTATCATGGCATACACATCTTTAAATGAATCTTTGAGTTTTCTTCTGTTCTGAATCTTTCCACTGCCTTGTTCAATATGCCACTGCTTAGGCGAGCATATAGGTGCTTGGCCATTCCTTTGGCTTGTTTTGGGGCCATGAGAATTACCTATGCAAAGTTGAGTCATGTTTTCATCAATATTTATGAGTTTTCAATATATTTAAATTAGCTTTATTTCATTTTTTAAACCTGTAAATTCTCTCTCTTGCAGATCAAGTTTCAAATTGGACTAATGTTGTTCTTGCATATGAGCCTGTCTGGGCCATTGGAACTGGAAAGGTCGCAACCCCTGCCCAGGCTCAGGAAGTAAGTAATCGTTTCTGATTGCAAATATCACTGAATTTGTCAGCATGCTTAATTTGCAGTATCTTCAAGATCAATCTGTCTTTGGGATGCACTTTCTTATTGTTTAAAACCTGAAGGGATTAGGTTCTTGGTTAAAAAAAAGAAGGGGGTTTGAAGTTGTTCTGACAGTGTTGAAATTGGTTTAGGAATTTTATGATCTAAGTTGGTATTGAAGAAAACAGTGATAAAGATGGGAAAACAATTGAGATATTAGTTGACTAGAATGGGTTATTGAGGTCAAGAAGTTTCTATGGCCAAGAAGTTGTTGCCTACAAAATTAGGAGGTGGATTTAATGAAGAATACTACAAATTTGTGGGAGTGCCTGGTGCTCAGCAAGATTAGGTATGATTTCAGTGGTTGAGCAAGGTTTATAGTCCCCCTATGTATCGACCATATCAGTTCAATAATGGGTCTCAAAATTGGGCGTAACTGATGGCCAAAAGCGTAATTGCTCATTTTAACCCAAAACCAACTGACCATTTGGTTTATTGGTCTGGTTTTGGTTCGGTCTTGGGCTGGCCAATTAGACCGATAAGCTTAACTGAAATTGATCTATTATGATTTAATAGGACCAATCTGTTAGCGTAATAATATCCAACTTTGAAACTCTTTACCATCTTTCCTCTCATTATGGACTCTCCCTCCCTTCTCCTGTTCTTAAATTTCCAATCTGGAACTAAAAATGAGGGCATTCTCATAATCCTTTCTCCTTTGGAGCAAACAGTTATTTTCTTTTATTTCCACATTGGAAACTCATGAGAAGGAATAGAGAATGTGATGCTTATAAATAAGGCTAGGCAGGGCAGAATGGCCAGATAAACCGATCCCGATAAGATACCAATAAAACCAAAACGGATAAACTTATCGGATGAGCAGGGTGGAATATACAGTACCAGCTTTAGAAGTTGAGTTCATATCTCCCAAACATTAACTCATTTCAGCCTCAACTTTGCGAGTCAAAGTGGCATAGGAGAGAAATTTTTTGCCAAATTTTGAGATGATGAATTGATTTGAAGAAGTTCCAGCAATTTTTTCTTAGACCAACACTAACGCCAGTACAGGAAATAGCAGCATATAACTTGAAAAAAGAATGAAAGGAGAATCCTATAAGGACAGGAAGAAGGAATAGGTACTGAAAAAAAGGAGGAAGTAGGAGAGAATAAAGCTGAAGGGATTCAGAACTGAATCAAGGTGGGAGAATGAAAGAGAGAGGAGAGAGAAGCTATTGACCGCCAAGGCAGAGACACTTAGCTGCATATGTAACTCAGACAAATTCGTTCATTCTATTCATTATTCAATCAACTCTACTCAATTGATGGGAGGGCTTTACATATGTAAATTTTTGGGTAAAGGTTCTTTGGCCCACAGACCAGAGAAATCATAGGACGCAGGGATGGGAAGGGGGCTGCAATTACAGGAATTCTTATTCAGGGGGATTGGGGATTTGTACGCTTTTGAGGGTGGATAACTCTAGATCATGGAGCCTATAAGCTGGTCGGCAGGCCAGAAAAAACTTTTGCCTATTTTTTTTTAATACCTTGACTACCCTTATTGGACTGAAAACCAAGGTTAGGCCTAGGCTTCATAACTGATTCATATTGATTTAACCAGTCTAGCTCTTGGACCAAATAAGTAGACCCCTAAGATCAGCCTGACCAAAGCCAACTAGACCAACTGATTTAGTTAATAATCAAAAACAGAAAAATAAACTGTAAGAAATAAAAACTGTAAAATAACAAATTTTTTCGGATTTTTCTTACAACTGTAAAAAAAAAAAAAAAAACATAAAATTAAAATCATAGTTTCAAGTATGCATCACACTTAGTTGCATACTTGATTGGAAATCAAAATTAACAGACATTTTGGAACACATTTACATGAAAAAAAAAAAATTAATTTATCGATTATATTTCTTATTTTTTTCAGAAAATAAAAAAAAAATTAAAGAGGATGTTCAAACTTGGTAGATCAATAGACTACAAACATCATATAAAAGATACAAACAGGTAAGATTCATTTTTGGAAAAAAAATTCAAAATTTTTAGTGTTCTTCAAAAATTTCACAAATCCATCCTCAAATCCATGTTTAAACTAGTTTTTGTTGCATGCATTCATCATATTAGACTTATATGCACTCATTCATGTGAAGAAACAACATAAAAAATCAAATTTAGGATGTAAAAAAGACAATTTGCAGGTCATACCTATGTTTTTTCACACTTGGAGCTTCAAGGAGTGATTCACTGCTTGATTCTTGCTATAGTATCGTTTTTAGGTTTAAAATCAAACCCCTAAGCTATTTTGGAAAGATTAGAGGTAATTGATGAGATAGAACAAAATCTTGGTGGAAGGGTGCTCTCGGTTTGCAGAAATGA
Organism: Protea cynaroides; assembly: GCA_028583415.1. Classification (NCBI taxonomy): domain Eukaryota; kingdom Viridiplantae; phylum Streptophyta; class Magnoliopsida; order Proteales; family Proteaceae; genus Protea; species Protea cynaroides. The sequence continues at coordinate 36,537,768 of CM053266.1, read as the reverse complement.
AGAAGAAGAAACAGCGTATCGAAGTGTATCGATACTGTTTCGAGGGGTATCGACTTATATACCCCTGTATCGACTAGTATCGAATCGATATTGGTTGATACTGGTCGATACAGGTTGGTTTTATGTTTTTTATTTTTATTTTTAAAATGAACCAAACCCCTGTATCGATACGTATCCATGTATTGAGGAGTATCGAACTATACGCTTCGATACGCTCAATACACTTTGATGCACTTTTAGTTTTAAAAAATCAGATCTGAATCCAGTAGTATTGTATTGACTAGTGTCGATACCGATACATATCATACGATACGGGGCATACTGATACGATACTTTAAACCTTGTCTCTAACTAAAGAAAATCAGAAAAATTAACAGCAAGGTGTAGAAACTGAAAAGGTAGTTTAACTGCCTTAACTACACAAAGAAGAAAAAGAAGATGTAAAGGAGGGGGGAAATGATGTTACAAAATAAAGCAACAATTAAAAAAAAAACCTTCTCAAACAGAATTGACAGAAGTAGCCCCCACATGTTCTGCATCACTTACATGCCAACTATGCCCAAGAAAAGAATATTTTCAGGATTTGTGCCCTCTATGAGAAGATGTTTACCTTCTCCTTAGGCAACAAATCCCTTAATGGGAGAAGATGTTTACCTTCTCCACAGAGCCTTCTTATTTATAATGAATACGATTACAAACTAGCAGGAACTCTAAAGTGACTAGGAGTCCCAACTCAGAGTGACTAGGATTCTAAGGAAAGGAAATAAAACATATATAAAATATAAAATTACAAGTATGTCATGCCCTTATATAATTTGACACTCCCCCTCAAATTGGTGCATATATATCATGCATACCAACTTGGACAATATCATGTGAAACGGTTTCCCAGAAACCTTTAGTGAAAATGTCTGCCAGCTAATCCTCTAATCTGACAAATGGAATTTGAATCTGACCACTTTCTAACTTTTCTTTGATGAAGTGACGATCTACCTCAACATGCTTAGTCCTATCATACTGAACTAGATCATGATCAATGTTGATGGCTTCTTTATTGTCACAAAACAAAGTCATAGATTGAGGACACTTGACTTTCAAGTCTCCAAGTAAGCCCTTCAACCACAGTAGTTCACATATTCCCTGAGCCATTGCTCAAAATTTTGCTTCTGCACTGGAACAGGCCACCACATTCTGCTTCTTGTTACGCCAAGTAACCAAATTTTCACCCACAAAAGTACAATATCTTGAAATTGATTTCCTATCTAGACTACCTGCCTAGTCAGCATCAGTATAAGCCTCTACTCTGAGATGATCATTTGGTGAGAGTAGGATCCCTTTCCCTAGAGCAGCCTTTAGATAGTGTAGAATTCTATAGATTACCTCCACATGTGGTGTATAGGGATCATGCATGAATTGACTCACCAAACTCACTGCAAATGCAATATCAGGCCTGGTATGTGATAAATAGATCAGCCTTCCAATTAACTGTTGGTACCTATGTTTATCTGTTGGTGTTCCTTCTTTCTCCCTGAGCCTAATATTAGGATTCAGTAGAGTATCACACGATCTGTAGCCTAGCAGACCTGTCTCTAATAGAAGATCAAGGATGTGCTTCCTTTGAGAAAGAAAGATGCATTTTGTAGAACGAGCAACTTCGATTCAAGAAAGTACCTAAGCTTTCCAAGATCTTTAATTTCGAACTCCTCCCCCATAAACATTTTGAGTTTCCTTATCTCGTCATTATTATTCCCAGTGACAATAATATCATCCACATATACCAGAAGTGTAGTAAATTTTTCAAAAGAATGCTTGATAAACAATGTATGGTCAGCATTACTTTGTGCATGACCAAAGGCTATCATAGCTTTGAGAAGTCTACCAAACCATGCTCTAGGGGACAGTCCATATAAACTTCCTCATTGAGTTTCCAATGAAGGAAGGCCTTCTTTACATCAAGCTGTTGCAAATCCCAATTGTAGTGTACAAAACATGCCAAGAGAACCCGCACTGTTGTTATCTTAGCCACTGACGCAAAGGTTTATTGGTAATCAATACCATATGTTTGAGTGGATCCACAGGCTACTAACCTTGCTTTATACCGATCCACTGTGCCATTAATTTTCTGTTTAACTGTAAAAGCCCATTTGCACCCTACTGGTCTCTTACCCGGTGGGAGTGGAACGAGGTCCCAAGTATTATTTTTCTTCAGAGCTCTCATTTCTTCCATCATTTTAGCCTTCCACCATTCATCCAAAATTACATCCTGCCATTTCTGGGGAAGGGACACAGAAGAAAGCAAAGACACAAAAGCACATAAGGAAGGAGATAAAGAATTATATGAAACAAAATTGGAAATTGGGTGATGTGTACAAGACCTAGTACCTTTCCGAATAGCAATGGGTAAGTCGGAGTCAGAGAGTGAAATTTTATTACCAGGAGAAAGCTCAATCTCTAGGTCCAAGGTTGACGAAGGGACATGTGTAGTTGCGTTGATGGTAGTGGCCTTTCCTTGCTTGTTTTTGTCACGGTTTTGGCTGTAGACCTACAGAGGTTTGGTTGGACTGGTTATGAGACTAGTTGTAGATGTAGGTATAGGTACAAGTATGGGTACAAAAGGTGGTGCATCTGTCTTTGGAGAAGGTGGGGCATCTGTCTCTGGAGCTGAATCCATGACTCTTTCTTGGACCTGTTCTAGTTCCTCTGGCATAGCTTCTAACATAGGGCACATCTTCAACACTTTGTTCATCCTTCTCCCCCTGAAGATGTGGCTTGTAGTACATCAAATGTTCATGAAAGAGAACATCCTTAGTAATATATGTCTTCCGGGAATGAGGATGGTAGCACTTATAGCCTTTCTGAGTGGCAGGATCGCCAATAAAAATACACCGGAGCCCCAAAAACCTTCGGTGGTAACACAAAGGAAGTAACATCAAGTAGGAGATCCAGAGGGGCTAAATTGCTGAGAATTCTTGAAGGGAACCGATTGATAAGGGAAGTAGCAGTGAAAACAGCAGCACTCCAAAAACGGGCTGGAACATTGCTCTAGCGGCAAGTATATGGGGCTGGCGGTAGAATTTTAGAGGAGAATAAGAAGAAACGAAAAAAGAAAAAGAGAGGAGAGAGGAGAGAGGGCTAGGGTGGCTCTGATACCATGTTGAATCAGAGAATGGGAGAGAATTAATTATCTCTCTACACAACCTTCTTATTTATAATAAATATGATTACAAATGAACATGAACTCCAAAGTGACTAGGAGTCCCAACTCTAGAGCATAGTTGTCAAGGCGCTAAGGCGAACCAAGGCGACCAAGGCGCCCGCCTAGGCGACCAAGGCGCCCAATTTTCCAAGGCGACCCAAGGCAGCCTGGGCGCCTAGGCGACGCCTTGACAACTATGCTCTAGAGTGACTAGGATTCTAAGGAAAGAAAATAAAACAAATATAAAATTACAAGTATGCCATGCCCTTGTATAATTTGACAGAGTATTATAGTGGTTTCAAAGGTATTATTGAGGAATTGTAGTCCATTCAGATTCTCACTAGTCACTACTGATCTTGAACTACTCAAGGCTCAACACTCTGGGTTTTATGTGGCCAAGTTCCTAGCTGGTTTTCCACCGGATTACAATCTCTAAAAAGCCAACTACTGGCAGGTGAGAAGATCCCACACTCAATGAGACATCAGCCATTACATAATTTATTGACATGCCCTGGTTCATCATTTCCCTACAATACTCCATCCATCTCTATCCCTGGAAGGCTGGATGCTCTTTAATTGATTAAACCCATCCCTTCCTGATTTTACTTGAGCATTACTTCTAAATATCACCACCCTGATAACTTGAATCATAGCCTAAACTAACCGTTTCCAGTGTTTCCAAATGCTAAAGGCATGATGGGCGAGCCGGAAGCTCAGAAGAACAAAGTTAAAACAAGTGCTCAACAGAAATGAAAATGCTAATATTCTGATTCTTTTTTATTTATTTATTTATTTTTGCAGGGTCATGGAAATGGTATAGAAAGTTCCTACTGCATATCAATTTGTGTGTGTGCCTTTTTTCTTTTTGGGGTGGGTAACACAGTCTTTTGACTTCTAGTTGGTTTATAACATTCTTAAAAACTTTAGCAGCTTCTTCTAAACCACCTATGACTATATTGTTGTCAAGAGTAGTGTATGTATTGGTTCTTATGTCTAACAATGAACCACATAGGGCAAGCTTCGCATCACATTTAAAATGTAAGATAATTAAGTGAAATTTGAACGTGGAATGGTTCTCATGTTAGGTGACCTTGCATTGCATGTGCTTAACCAATTCTATACTAATGTTTTGTAAATCCTCTTTTATAGTCAACATATGGGTATTGCTGTAATTCCTAAATTTCATACATACTGGTTGCAACACCCCCCCCACAAACCCCAAAAAAAAGAATGAGGTTCTCTGTCGGAGATATTGATTCATCATTGGCATAATGTTACAGGTGCATTCTGAATTGAGGAAATGCCTTCAGCAAAATGTTGGTGGAGAAGTTGCTGCTTCAACCAGGATTATCTATGGTGGTATTTGTCTTCTATTTGACCCTCTCTCCATATGTCATCCGTCTTGCAAATGTTGTCTTACGTCCAGAAAAGTTCTATTCAGATATTGCCGGATTCCCTCTTGGACTAGGACAACACCAAAGCACTCAGAGGGAAGAGGAATAATTGTTTTTGAATTAAAATAGGAAAATGATTAAAAGAAGTCAAATTATATTAAGAGTGTAACCTAAATTTCACCAGATTATGGTTTTGGAAGTGAAATTTGATAAGTTGAACGAGAGAAAGAAGGGAGAAACAAAATGTAGACAAAACTCTAAAAGTAAGGAAAATGATCTAGTGAAAAGGATAAACAACTTGTAAAAGTTGCAGATTTCAAAATTAGAACAAATTTGAAAGGAAATTAGCAGATTAGATCGGTAAAACTAGAAGAACTGCAAAGATTTAGAATTAGAGTCAAACAATCAAATTCAGAAAGAAAATCTAGCATATTGTACAAACTTGAAAGGAAAGAGCAGATCAGATCAGTGAAACCAGAAGAGCTGCAGAGATTTAGAAATAGAGTTGCAAATTCAATTTTTTTTTTTGGGTGAATAAATAATTGTATTAACAGCACCCTGAAAAAGGGCAAACAAAACTGGGAGTCCTGAAGAGGGGGCCAGGCTTCTTACATACAGGCAGAGGGCCCAACAAAAAGGAAACAAAAACCACCTCAGGTGGCGGTAAAATTCCAGGGAGATGGAATGAATCTATTTTTTGCACTATCTGGAGAGGGGGGAGGGGGTGAAGGGGCATGAAACCCTTCATGTCGAAGGTTATAGCATCCCAAATCTGAGCAAAGGATCTAGCTTTAGAAGTCCATCTTCTAAGATTTCTCTCAAACCATATGTGGTACACTGTGGCAGCAAATGCGAGCTTGGCAAGGATGTCACATTGGGACTTCCCTTTAAACTTCTTGAGCATCCATTTCCATTCTTGATCAAAAGGACGGATACTTCTGCTTACCGGCCAACACTTCTAAAGGATCAATTCCCAGACTCTCTTGGAGAAGGGACAATCAAAGAAGAGGTTAAATTCAAAAAGAAAGCTAGCATATCTTACCTGTTTGTATGTTATTGCAGAGAACTATGGTAGCTTACTAGCATCTGAAACTTAGATTTGAATGCTGGAACTTTAAGGAGAGACTGAAGAAATATAGTGGTATGGCTGGAAATCCACCGTATTACTAAGGAATTCAACTTAGTTTGTAGGCCATCCGCAAACATGATGTATACTTGTGTCTTATCAAAAGAGAAAATCTATTCTAGTAAGCATAAGATTTGTGGCCTCTAATGGGCTGAGTGCAGGTTTATGCATAGAGTGTAAAAATGTAAAAATTGATTTGGGAAAGTGCTTAACATAAACAAATTATGACTCTACAATCAAATTACTTGCAGAATGGGACTGATATACATGATCATAAAATGAAATAGAATAGAATTACTTTAACATAACTAGGAAAAAGAAAATAAAGGCAAGGCTTTAAAGAGAGAAGCAGCAACATTAGCAGTGGGCTGGCTGGACATTTATGGCCTTATGGGCCACTTTGGAAGCCCAGCCCAAGGTTATTCAAGATAAGACACCAAGAAAAAGGTTCATATTTTAAGCCCAAAAGAGGTTATCGGCTTGGGCAGAGTAGGATGGTCATGAAGAAACGTTTTGGGGGATATATTTGTAATTTCAGAATTAATTAAATGGTTCTTTAATTGCTGTCAGTAGAGTCCTTAGGGGTTGGTTGTTGAGTTTTGGTTACAAGTATTGAAGGTTAACTACCATGAGGAGAGTTCGCTTTGGAGTTAAAGAGTCCTTTTTAGATTATAATATAATTTTATAGATTTGTAATTTTTTTTTTATAATGGCTGCTTTCTGCTGCTAAGAGAATAACAAAGGTTTGTTTATGGAACTTGATGGCTTTGTCTCCCTTCAACTCTAATTCAATTTTCTATCTGATTCTGTTCTCATCAGGTCAGATCTTTCCTTCTTCTTGCTTTCCATGTGGTGCCCTGTTTTCCAGTTAATTTTCTGGGTTCTTACTCTGGTCATAACTCTTTAGTTAGTGATCAGTTCACTACTATAATTCATATGTGAGCATTTGAAGTCATTCTATTGCAAATAAGATCACTTGACTGTAGTTTTCTGGTACAGATTATTTTAAGTTTTCTGGTACAGATTATTTTATCTTTTGCTATCTTGCTCTTTTTCTGGTTTTTTTCTATAGCAGACCCATTGTACCATTCAAATCCTCATTGTAATTCTATTTTCTGATTCATATTCACACCTGGCGAGCCTTGGTATGACAGTAAGGTTGTCATATTGCAACTTATGGTCACGGGTTCTAAACAAGGAAAAAGCCTCTCCGCTTTGTGGGGGTAAGGCTGCGTACATTCTGCCTTCCCCAGACCCTGCAGTAGTGGGACCCTCGTGCACTGGGACGCCCTTTTTTATTGATCCCTATAGACCTAGGCAATCTCTTCTCTACAATTATTAGTTAATTTGGATTCAGGGATATCTTTGGTTGATAACAGTATCTATTCTTACCCTTTCTTATCCATATTCTCGGTTGGCTCTTCTTTGATTCCTAGAATTTCAGAACTATTTACTTTTAAATACATAGATTAGGTAGTTTTTGGTAAAAATCAGTTTTATCCTTTGTTTTAAAGCTGCTTTAATCCCCCCCCCCAAATTTCATTTCTCTGCAAGTTTTCAATTATGGTGCTTCAATATGTCAGTGATTTTCAGTCGGGATATAAACGGATGCAAATTTGGTTTTTGCTACATTGCTATTATCGTTTAAAAGACTCGTTTTGAAGTCTTTTTTCAAAACCCTCTTAATTTAAAGATCCGAGATTCTTTTGTTTTGATGGACTACATTCAAAACACTTGTTTAAAAGTTTTTGAAAGGTTTTTTTCAAAAATTATTTTTTATGAAAGATGTTTATTTTGTTTTTTCTTCAAAGTTTGTTACTGAGTTTTTTCTCTACTAACTGGACACGTAGAGTTTTTACATACCACCTTATGTTTGTTGACACTTATTCCTTAATATCAGGATTGTCGGAACCGGGGATCGTCGGAACTGGTGCTCTGATAACAGGATAACGCACGCTTGCTTTCATGCTATTTTAATCCTGTGGTGTACCACTTGGTATTCTTGCCCAATTTCCCCAATGTCTCGTCCAATTTCTACAAATACTTCTTTTAAGCTTTTATCAAAATCTTGGGTTAAATTATCTCGTACCCTAGTTAGATGACGAAGGTAGTAGGATCTAGTGTTTCCAACTTCTATCTGGTAAACTTTTGCATGACACTCGTTTATAAGGTCCTACAAGTGCGCAAGTTCTTCTAGCATATTTCTTTGCTTCTTGTGCTTGTAGGGTTTCTTAGGTTTCTTCTCTTTTCTACATGGTCCTCTTTTTCTCAAGGTTTTCTCAAGGTTTCTTCTGTTGATACTTCCTTTTTGAGGTCGGAAGTCCTTGATCAAAAGTTACCTTGGGAGTTTCTAGAAAAGAGGATGCTAACTCAAGCTCTGTACTGAACTGATTTACGGTAATTTCTAAACTTACCGGAGAGTGATGAACTATCTGCATATCAACTACTTCTTCAATTACTACAGTATCATTCATGAATTGAATAAAAGACAAGATTGAGCCCTATACTTGAGACCACCGACACAATAATCCAGAGATTACCGACGTCCATCGTACAGGCTCCTTGTGCCAATATCCTTTTCAACGACCTCCTATTTAACGGATTGTTGGCGTGGGATTTAAGGATACTTCGCTCGTTCGGATCGTGTATAGGTTAACTCTCTCACTTTTAGACTTTCTAAGAATGATAGTAGCAAACAAGATGAAAGAAACACAAGCATGATGATGGAAAATAGTATCTTTATTGGAAAACTTTCATAAGCACAGCATAATCAAATATTTTTTCTATACACACTCTAACTAGTTTGAAGACCAACGTTCCCTTTTATAGAGGAAGGGAAGTTGTCACTACATGCTTTAAAAATTTTGAATCAATCAGACGCCAGACTGTTTTAAATTTTATTAATACAATATGGACTGGACATCTGTAAAAGGCAAAACAATAATAGTTCTTACAATAGACCATACATGGATGACCACTTTTAATAAAGACAAAAAGTTAACTTTATACATAAGCCACGTATGGTTCTTCTTGAAGATTCTTTCGAAATTTAAATTTTGAAGCGTCAAATCACTTCAATCCGTGTCAGCTCCATCGGAATTATCTTACAGATGCAACACGTCATCCTGCACGAATAATCCTCCCAAAGCTGGTTGTCATAGCCTTCTGGTTTCTTCCAAGATATGACACTTGGCTTGTATCCATTTTTCAACATGCCATTTGCTAAAGCGTCCTTTGCTTTCATCAAATTTCCTTTTATCCAAATGTCAGATTATGCCTGTTGGCTTAACAACCATAATTCTTTCATCAAAAATAAGTTTGTTTTAGTTTTAAATTCCACAATGCATAACAGAATTTGTATGCAACGAACAAAGTTGCTCTAACTTTATTCCTGTCTAGGGAAGATCATTTATCACTCTCTCATATTTCTTTGTGCAAGAATCTGAGTTTTTGACCTTTGTTAAAAACCAAAATTGATAAGAAGCATGATATGCTTTCTCATCTCGTTCAACCAAAGATGCATAAAAGCGAATCTAGATTTTTGGAGAGGCTGATGAGCCTAATGAGTGAAAAGCATGTTGGACAATACTTGGTAGCTGGCTTAACTGTACAGGACAGTGGATTGAAACAATACAGGGTCCGTTAAGTCAGCTACCAAGTATTGTTAGACGTGCTTTTCACTCATTAGGCTCATCAGCCTCTCCAAAAATCTGGATTCGCCTCTATGCAACTTTGGCTGAACGAGATGCTAATGAGCCTAATGAGTGAAAAACATGTTGGACAATACTTGGCAGCTGGCTAAACTGTACAGGACAGTGGATTGAAACAATACAGGGTCCGTTAAGCCAGCTACCAAGTATTGTTAGACGTGCTTTTCGCTCATTAGGCTCATCAGCCTCTCCAAAAATCTGGATTCGCCTCTATGCAACTTTGGCTGAACGAGATGCTAAGTTGCCAAGTATTGTCCAACATGTTTTTCACTTATTAGGCTCATCAGCCTCTCCAAAAATCTGGATTCGCTTGTATGCAACTTTGGCTAAACGAGATGAGCAAGCATATCATGTTTTTTTTATCAAGTTTGGTTTTTAACATAGGTCAAAAACCCAGATTCTTGCACAGAGAAATATGAGAGAATGATCTTCCCTAGACAAGAATAAAATTAGAGCAACTTTTTTTGGTGCATACAGAATTTTGTTATGCATCGTGGAATTTAAGACTAAACAAGTTTATTTTTTATGAAAGAATTATGGTTGTTAAGCCAACGGGCATAATCTGGCATTTGGATGAAAGGAAATTTGATGAAAGCGAAGAACGTTTTAGCAAATGGTATGTTGAAAAATGGACACAAGCCAAGTGTCATATGTTGGAAGAAACCAGAAGGCTTTGGCAACCAGCTTTGGGAGGATTATTGGTGCAGGATGATGTGTTGCATCCGTACGATAATTCCAACGAAGATGACACGGATTAAAGTGATTCAAAGTTTCAAAATTTAAATTTCGAAAGAATCTTCAAAAAAACCATACGTGGCTTATGTATAAAGTTAACTTTTTGTCTTTATTAAAAGTGGTCCTCCATGTATGGTCTATTGTGAGAAGTATTATTGTTTTGCCTTTTACAGATGTCCGGTCCATATTGTATTAATAAAATTTAAAACAATCTAGCATCCGATTGATTCAAAATTTTTAAAGCCATATAGCGACAACTTCCCTTCCCCTATAAAAGAAAATGTTGGTCTTCAAACTAGGTAGAGTGTGTGTAGAAGAAATATTTGCTTATGCTGTGCTTCTGAAAGTTTTGGAATAAAGATACTGTTTCCTAGCATCCTGTTTGTGTTTTTTTCGACTTGCTTGCTACTATCATTCCTGGAAAGTCTAAAAGTGAGAAAGAGTTAGTCTATACACGATCCGAACGAGTGATGTATCCTTAAATCCCTCGCCAGCAATTGGTTAGATAGGAGGTCGTTGAGAAAGATATTGGCATAAGGAGCCTGTACGGTGGACGTCGATAATCTCTGGATTATTGTGTCGGTGGTCTCAAGTATATGATTCAATCTTGTCTTTTATTCAATTCATGAATGATATTGTAGTAGTTGATAAGCAGATAGTTCACTACTCTTCGGTAAGTTTAGAAATTATCGTAAATCAGCTCAATATAGAGCTTGACTTAGCATCCTCTTTTCTAGAAACTCCCAAGGTAACTTCTAATCAAGGACTTTCGACCTCAAAAAGGAAGTATCAACAGAAGAAACCTCAAACCTAGGAAACCCTACAAGTGCAAGAAGCAAAGAAATACGCTAGATGAACTTGCGCAATTGCAGGAACTCATAAACGAGTGTCATGCAAAAGTTTACCAGATAAGAGCTGGAAACGCGAGATCCTACTGCCTTTGTCATCTAACTAAGGTATGAGATAATTTAACCCAAGATTTTGATAAAAGCTTAAAAGAAGTATTTGTAGAAATTGGACGAGACATTGGGGAAATTGGGCAAGAATACCTAGTGGACCCATACACCGCAGGATTAGAATAGTGTGAAAGAAAGCGCGCGTTAACTTGGTATCAGAGTGTTGGTTCCGACAATCCCCAGTTCTGACAATCTTGATATTAAGGAATAAGTGTCAACAAACATAAGGTGATACGTAAAAACTCTACATGTCCACTTAGTAGAGAAAAAACTCAGCAACAAACTTTGAAGAAAAAACAAAATAAACATCTTTCATAAAAAAAACAATTTTTGAAAAAGACCCTTCAAAAACTTTTAAAAGAGTGTTTTGTGGTCCAACAAACGTGGTCCATCAAAACAAAAGAATCTCAGATCTCTAAATTAAGAGGGTTTTGAAAAAAAATTTCAAAACAAGTCTTTTAAACGATAATAACAGTGTAGCAAAAACCGAATTTGCATCCGTTTACATCCCAATTTTCAGTAAACTCTACCCCTAGTTTGCTTCAATCAGGGTTTCAGCATGCCAATTGCCCATATATTCTTTTCTTCCCCTTTTGCTTCCCACATGAAGTTGAGGGTCCTGCTGCAACATTTGGTTGATTGCAACACGAGACACAAATGGAATGGATTTACCTTCATTTCCTTTTGGATCTATTATAGGATATGGATGATTCTGAACATCCATGTCCATCTACTTATTAAACTTGGGGTTTATTCTGCATAGAAATCTCTACTATTAACCAGTCACTTAAAATTGTATTTGTTTGATCTTTTTCTTTATTGGGCCATTGGGTTTTCCTCTCCCTCTAATGGCGGTTGAAGATGAGTTGTAGCTAATAAAATGAACGTAAAATAGAGAACTATGGGAAAAAATGTGAGAACATGATCTATTAGCTTTATGCTAGTGGTGTCCAGGAATCACATCTTGAGAGACACAAAGACATAGCAATACTTGGTCAACTGAATGCTAATGACCAAGTAAAGATGCCAATATGTAAGACTTAACATGAATAAGACAATTTGGACTTCTACCCTGATTTCTACTGCTAAAATAGTTCTTTCTCACCACAGATTAATACTTGTAATCTGTCCAAAACATCCCCAGATCACATCTTAATTGAGAGGTATTGCCCTTGAGTTGTTTAGACTTCAAAGTTATAATAAAAAACCACTCAAATTATACAAAAATCTAACCAGGTCAAAACTGAGGCCTTAAGGTAAGTGTGATAGGAAGAGCAAAGAAAGTAGACTCAGATTATGAAATTAAATAGCAGCAACCCAATATTGGAAAGTGGCTAAATTAATCTATGTAGAAAGCTATAAGTAGACACTCAAATTGTTGCCAAATGAGGACGTCCGGAATAAACATTTATAAAATACTGTATGATATCAGGTTATAGATATTGCAAGGTCCCAGCTCAACTAAGCCCAACTCTACTAAATTGGAATTATACACAAGCACTCAATTGCTATATCTAATTGTGGGCTACTTTTAACTTCCCATCATATTTGGCATGCATGCAAGATGGCAACCATTGTATCCACCAGTGAGTCTAGTTCCCTAGTGGCTGCCGATTGAGAATATTTCGATTAGCTCAGGGGAGTCCAAATGTTGAGGCATCTGCCTTTTCCAAGATTTTGTGGCATCTTAAAATTGTTACCCCTCTCCCTCCCCCTTCTTAAAATCTTAATTAATTTTAGGGTTTTGAGGGATCCCTGGTCCTGTAATTGATTTGAGGTTAGAAGTTCATTTTAGTTAGATCTTTCTTTAATTCAAATAGTGACTTCTTGCATTCTGCTATTTTTGTATTTGTCTGTTTGGGAGATCTGAAAAATTGCCCACTTACATTGGTTTCTGTACCTTAAACAGGTTCAGTAAATGGTGCGAACTGCAAGGAATTGGCAGCACAACCTGATATTGATGGATTTTTGGTTGGTGGAGCTTCTCTAAAGGTAATTTACACCCCCATAAAATTCTCATCTTGATGAAGACAATTATATTATTGGGAGCAGAATATTCCTAATCCTTGAATGGTTCTATTCTTGGATTTATATTTAGTCGTCTTTTTTTTTTCTTTTCTTTTTTTCCTTTCTTGGTTTTGGTTTTAGTCTTTGCAATGGGATCCTGATGCTTCTCTCTTTGGCTCCTTTTGCGCACTTTTATCAGCCTGAGTTTGTGGACATTATCAAGGCTGCCACAGTGAGCAAAACTGCATTAGCCTGGAATCAGGTACATTCAGTGTAGATGCTGCAGTTCTTGTCCAGAAATAATCACTGCTTGTTTATGTTACTTAAAACAGAGATGCAAGGAAACAAATTTTGTGTAGGGTGGTTATTTCCTGAACTGAAGATAAGCCACTGAGAATCAGAGTACTAATAAATCTGAACTTTCTTTGCTGTTGTTCCATATTTAACGGTGGATTCAACATTCACTTGGTTTATAGCATGGATAAGGGGAAATCTTTTTTCCCCTTTTAAAGTGGATATGAATCAGGTGCATGCAACATTCGTGTCGGGTATAGAAATTGACATGGAAATGCTTGTTTATCACTCTTGATTAAAGTACCGGATGTTAATCTGGTGATCTAATGTCAGTTTAACAGGTAAGCACTTCACTATAATCTAAATATAAATCTATATGCATGGGTTCAGCTATGGTGCAAAATTATGAGTCTAGAAAGGCTTTCATGTTCAAGGGTGCTCTTAAGCTTGCCTAAGATCACTGATATATACGGTAAGTGTGTTGGTTTATGTTTATTGAGAACATGTGCTGGTTTTTTTTTTTTTTTTTTGGGTAAAATACTGGTTTCTTTGTTTACTTTTATATTTACAGAGGCCCCTTTGTCAGCCAGGAAATGTTTGATTCAAATTCTGACTCAAATCGCATCAGCTGATATATTGATTTGAACGTGCCAACATAGAGCATGCTGTAAGGATAATCCCAATCTGACCTCCACATTCTTATTTAATCACATTTAGTTGTGAAATTTACTGATTCGAGCTCAAATTTTATGAAAGAAAAATGTAAAAATGTTAAAACTTAAATTTATCAACTAGTGAGCATATGTTTGGCCGTTTGGGGTGAAGTAGACTTGGGGGGACACTGCTGCATTGTGCATGTGAGAGTGAAACTGCTTCTAGACAGCGTTCAAGAACTCGGAATCGGGCAAGGCATTGGCCCCAACAGATCCAGATCCAATAATTTCACTACTTCCTAATTGGATTCTTCAGAATGCCTGATTGGACATCGAGTAATTTTCCATGTTGTCTATCCTGACCAAATATGTGCAAGTGCCCGATTTAGTTTTCATCACCGTCTCTCATTTTTTTTCTCATGTGCATTAAAATCTCTTTGATTCTGTTTCGACCACCTGAAAGAGTGCCATTCCAAATCTAACCAATGGATAGAATTTTAAACCGTGGGTCCTTGAGTTCCTACATGGATGTTAGAGAAAGCAAAATATTCTCGTATCATTTCATTGGACGAAACATAAAGCATTCCTAAAAACATCTCCCAATGTTTCCCTTATGCAGGCGTCTTTATGGAACTTACAAAAATTTCAGTAGATTCAGTGTTCTGAAACAATATTCTTGTGTCTATATGTTCATGTGGCAGATGATGCTATGGTACTATTTAGACTTTTGTTCTCTATGAGACTTGTTTTTGTCATGTGGCAGTTTGGATGGGTTCAAAATTTTCTGGATAAATAAACTCAATAGGTCTCTTTCTTTTGACTAAATTGATTCTGCCAAGTGGCAAAATAGAGTTTAAAAAATCATGAAATATAAAAATGCACAAAAATACATTAAGCGTTCACAACATACATCGGATGCATGCCAATACAAGTAACGTAGGAATGCATAGGTCTCTCTCTCTCTCTCTTGTAGAATGCAGATTTGAGGGCGGCTGAGAGACATGGAGCTTATCAATTTACAACATATGATATAAAGTGAGATAGACCAGAATACCCACTTGAGGGTTCAATCCGAAAATCTTAGGCTATAAATAAACATGTCAACAACATATGCATTTAATCATGATTTTTTTTAAAGGACTCGCTAACACAAAAAGTATTGGATTCTGTTCTCCTTACACTGGGAAACGTCATTTATTCTAAATGAATTAACCTAAAAAGAAAAATCTAAGACCCACTACTGTCCTTGTGGGTCTGTTCCTCTCAAGTCCAACAACAACAGTCCCTCCAGTTGGTGATCCAGTGATTGGAGTTTACGATTAAAGAAAACATTGAACTTGAGACGATCTTTTTCCTCGTGCAAGAGTAGTTGTAGGCTTGTGGCAGGCACAATTGCACGTATTAATTGATGTTATGAATCTATCCATATATTCTGGAAAGAAAAGTCAAAATATACTAAAAATTAACTTCAGTCCCTCAGCCTTGACACTGAAATCATAATATACAAAGGATGAGGGAGTTTTGCACCGATCCTATTTTATGATCCCATATCGGATCACACACACCAAAGTTTGGTTCTTAAGTCTTAGTGTTCTCCCACCTAATAGGTTAGTCTTTTGGGTTGAGTTCTCCCTTGGGCTTGAATTATAACATCCTATCAACACTTAGGCATCGGATTGGTGTCGAGTAGAAGATGCGCTTTGTAACTGTTGCAACCCCCCCCTCCTTTTGTTTGTGTGAATCAGGTATGCTTAGGCTTCTGATAGGATTTTCAGTCATCCAGAAGCATTGGACAAGTCCTCTTCATCATCTTCCAAGAAAGTTTCCCATCGGATAAGAATATGATCAGTACTATTGCTACTATTACTATTTTTTTTTCTATTTTATTTTATTCGAATTTTGATTTTAAGTAATGGTCTTTAGTTTTTGCATGTGCAGCTAGTAGCTAGACACAGACACTGCAATGGAATCTAATTCAGCGTCTGAGACAATTTGTCATCCAACACCATTTTTTGTATGCATTTGGGCTGATGCCATTGAATTTCCTCATCAGTTTTTTATATGGAAAATATGTCTCTCTACGTTTCAACTGCCAATATTTTAGCCCATCTACCGCTTAACTTGCTTCAGAGAGAGAGAGAGAGAGAGAGAGAGAGAGAGAGAGAGAGTATGTTTGTAATATAGCGAATAAGGAGGATGAAGAGGTAGTCGTTGTGGGTCAAAGTCTTCAAGTTTGCAAGACAATATACCCGTGCCCAGAATCTAATTAATAAAATTTATTCTCTCTCTTAAAGGCTAAAACATCTCATACGCATCTCTTTCTCTCTCATATACATCTTGTAGATGAGAAAAGTCAGGGTTCATCAGCTGTCTCACTCTATCAAACCATTTGAAAAATCCCGAGTCTCCCCACCCAACACGGAAACCAACCTTAATAATCATTAAAAAATAAATAGCGAAAAGATTCCTCTTCATCCTCCTATTGCATCCTATCATCTGTCATGGGATTACAGGACTATTTCCAGTTTCTCCCTCCTTTCATTTCTCTAATCTCATTTACGTGCAGAGAATGTTCTCAACCCATTGTGTCATACTCATCAGAGTAAAGAAAAGGGGTGGAGGAAGCTTCCGGGTTTTTAGGGGAACCATAATACGATACGTAAATCAATCATACTAAAGATTACAAACAGGATTTAGATTATCTACAGTATACAAACAGTATACAAATATGCCACGTTCCTAAAAGAATTCAGTACAAAATCATGATGAACGAAGAACACCAATGATTCAAAACTTTAGTTTATAGAACAAGAAAACTCTTCTTTTTTTTCTTTTTTTTTCCCCTCTTTTATTCATTCTGCCCTTAATTTATAAAGAATAAATTAAGATCCTTTTTTTTAGCCATAATCTCTCTTTCATAAAAATATAAAAATAAACTCAATTTGATTCCTCTTAATTGTATAAAATAAAGGACAATCCTATAGAGATGTAACGTGAAAATCCTCTGTAATCGATATTTTTATTACACTTTTTCGTCATTATAATAATGATATACGCAATGATTCTGGCAGCAATGGATTGAAATCACCACCAAACAAATTAACTAGTTGCAATCAATATAGATTTATCATAACTAATGACCAGATTTATAAACTCTTTACCAAACAACTATTGGGGTTTAAGATTTATATATAACCAATTGCAATCAACATATAAATGCTTATAAACATACAAATTACAATTTTAAAGCATAAAATATCATAAATAATTACTAGTTAGGTCCCAAAAAAAGCAATAAGAGAAAGTCATGAAACGTCAAAACCTTTTATTGCTACTAGTGATATCCGAAATTCTATCCAAAAATAAAAAATGGGTGATATCTGAATCCAATCTCATTTATTGGAATTCACATCCAAATCTAATTCACTGATCTATTTACATCTCTAAAAGTTAGTTTATTTATTTATTTATTTATTTATTTTTTCGATTCAGGCTGATCCAACTCGAATCAGGATTGGGATCGGCTCCACGCCCGCTTCCATGTTACCTCTTATGATTGTTGTGAGGTAGCAGAGACGTAGAGTGATAGAGGTATCCCACGTCCATACTCAATAGTGCTGTCGTCGTGGCCTCGTGGGGTCCGGGGATTGGACCCCACCTGCATCATCTACAATGAGGTAGTTTATGTGGGTAGGATAAGTCCACAAATAGGATCACACGTCAACCTTACCTTTAATTTTGTGGTCAACGTGACGAATATATTTTAGGGTAAATTATACAGACACTCCCTCTACTATTGTAAAATTACACAAAACTATCCTGTCTTTACAAAAACTACACAGAATACCCCTCTAACAATGCTATCATACACTCTCACCCACACCATTACTTTTAACTTAACGGCAAAGGGTCAATTTTTTTTTAAGACAAAAATACCCTTAAAAAAACACAGAAGGTTCATTCGGCAAAGGGTCACTTCTATATGTTTCTTCAGTTCAATTATGTTTCTTAATGGAGAAGAAAGAATCCAAAATCATCTCTCGTCATCCTCAACGACGGTGGGTTCGATTGAATTGCGTCAGAAAAGGTTCATTCGGTACTGTAAATCTCGCCTCTTATGTTTCCGGTGGTGGAGTCTTTGCTACGAAATCAGTGAACTCGAACTCATCTCTCACTTCCCAAATCCAATCGTTAGTGAACGAGATTCAAATCCTCAGATCTCTGTCCTCCCCTTATGTAGTTTAGTACCTCAGATTCAAAGGGAAGAATGTGCTGTTGGGTTCTGGATCGACCGCCGACGTTGCTAAGCTGGCAGATTTCGGATCGAGCAAGCTATTCTCTGGCAATGTGAAGATGACAATGCCCTGATGGAGTCCGCTTTGGATGGCGCCGGAGGTTGTTCGAGGGGAGAGGCAAGCCGGCCCTGGGTTGTAAAGTCATCGAGTGGTCACGGTCCACTTGGGAAGATTGTAATGTGAACTGAGTAGTCTACTTCCCTTCGAGAATGGATCAAAGGGAATACCTTGGAACTCATATAGACCAAAGAAGCAACGGCTGAGCCTCTATTTGGGTAAGATTGCATTCTTGCTATGGTAAAACATCTCTATGGTAAAACACCACAGCAATTTCATTTTATTAGCAACAACAGAAGGGCTCACAACTCACAAACCCAGTGAATCGTAGCAACAACACTACACACACAGAAATAAAAACCGTATATATTATTTACCAAAAAAAAGAGTATGAACTATGAATACTCTGTTTCAGCTTGCTTCTGCAACTCAAGAGCCTTGATCCAAGCTGGTCGGGCCAAGATATCCTTAACCCAGGCGCTCACATGGGGGCGAGCTTCGAACACCTCTTTTGTTGACGTTCCTTGCAAGTACTGCAAGGTAGGCATGTGATGAAGATCGGCCAAGGTGAATTCATCTCCGCCTAAATACTTCAACTTTGATAGCCTCGCCTCGTACATATCCAGAATCTGACCTAGCTTCTTCTGGTTCTCCTCCACAACCATTGAATCAGGTTTCATTTTCATTATAAAAGGCTTCACCCCTTGTTCAAAAACAAGCTTCGAAGCAACTAGATCGTACTGGTGAGCTTCAACCTCCATCCACACCGATACGGGAGCCATCTTCTTCAGGTCGTGGTACAGGAGCTCTGTTCCCTTCCCATGGTGCTCAAATGCGATGTGCTTCGTCAACACTCTCGATTCTGCAAAAATCAAACAAGGTTCATTTCAAAATCAACCCTAATTAATGAAAAAGTGAATGCATAAGGGAATTAGTAAATTAATTACCGAAGAGCTTCAGATCTCCATCTACATCTGCTGGGACTTGACCAAATGGCTTCAACGAAACAGAGGAATTTAAAATTTGCATTTTCACAGAATTTTTATATGATTATGTAAACATAAAATGAGTTTTCAGTCATTACTTACGTTGAGAGAGAGGTAGGGTTCCTTCTTGAGCTCTGGTCCAAAACTCATGGGGACGAACTCAAATTCGATGCATTTCTCGTGGAGGGTAGCGATGACTCGCAAAGTTGCAGTGGAGTATACATTTTCGTAGAGCTTGGGAGCCATGGCTGTCTGCTGAATATGGATCTCTGTGAAGCGGCGACTCGCAAAGTCATCTCTTCCAGAATGATCTTTGTGAAGCGAATTTACGATTCTGTGCCTGAATTCCTAGCTGAACTTTCGGAGCTATTTTGTTTCTTCAATTTTTTTTTCCTGCAACCTTCTTCTTCTCCTATTCGATTCCCTTCCTCTTGCAATATCATATCTTGATCCCTTATAATTTCTGTTTCCGATGTTGGAGTTATGATCTTCTCTACCATTTCAACAACCGAAAACTCAGTTATGTCTTCCACAAATTCATGAGGATTCTTCTTGGAAACTGGTTCCAATCGAATTGAGAATGGAACCAAAACCCTCATTGGAATCGGAGCAGTCTTTTTTAAGGGTATTTTCATCTTAAAAAAAATTGAGTCTCTGCCGTTTAGTTGAAAGTAACGGTGGGGGTGAAATTGTATGATAGCATTGTTAGAGAGGTATTCTGTGTAATTTTTCTAAAAACAAGATAATTCTGTGTAGTTTCACAACAATAGAGGGGTGGTCTGTATAATTTACCTTATATTTTAAATATGTCTTTTATCAAAGAAAAAAGTATTTAAAATGAGAAAAAGAATCTCATCAATGCATACGTCACATCTCCAGTGAGACCCACAAAGTCAAAAAATGGACCGAATATAAATTATATGAGAAATTATAAGAAATAATCGTTATAATAACATTGTAAGGATTTTTTTTTCCTAAAAAATATATTGAATTCACTTTAAAATTTGAGGAAAAATAGATTTAAAATCTTTCATGTTAAATTTCAACCCAATTAGAATTAATCACCTGATATCAGTCGTTAAAATATTCTTAATTTTTCATAAACAGTAATAATGATATGTTCATTGATGACAATTCACTTATTTCTATCGGAAAATAATTGTGAAATGATTATTTATTAATTAAGAAAAGGGATCTGTCTCCACCGAATTTGATTTGATTCGATTCGATTCAAGTAGTAGAATCGCCTGAACCATTGACTATGGTCCAAATCAACGCTTTTGAATGAGGCATCATTGGGATCGATCCTATTCCGATTCCTGAATCAGTACCCACCCTAATCCATTAGGGATCTCACCTAGTGTTTTAATAATTCATTTCAGATCTAAAGATGTAAATGGATAATTGCAAAATTCAAATTCGATTTAAATTCGTATCTGTTTAGGGGAATCCAAATTCAAATAATCGGATTCGAATTCAGATTCGAGTTTAGATAGCTAGGGTTGAATTTAGATACCACTCAGCGTTTTGACACATATAACCTTAATTTTTAGAATGTTAAGATACATATAGTCTTAATAATCAATTGATTTTTATAACTAGCTATCAATGGTAGGCATTAAATTTGTTTTAATCTATGATTTTTTTTATTTATCTTATAATTCTAATTCTATTTTTCAGATTCGAATCCAATTTTAAACAGATATCGAGATTTGGTTTTTATAGATGGGACAAATTTCAAAACAAATTCAGCCAAGGTAATTGATAAACGAATTCAATTCAGATAATCATGCATCCACATCATTTGGTCCTACCTACCTTAATAATGATTTTTTAATACTTTTTATTACTTTTTTTAACTTGCTAAATTGAGTTGGCTTTCTCTGTCATGAAAGGACATTGAATTTTCTTAATTTCAAAGAGGACCCCACTCGAATGCTCATGGGGAAATCTGATTGAATATGGAAATCGGACGGTTGACAAGAACCACAATCGGAAAGAAAGGGCCGCCAAAGTATAAAAAACGATAAGCTTGAGCCTTTTGAGGGACCAGCCCGCCCAGCCCGCCCAGCCCGCCATTAATGCCATCTCTCACTCCTCTTTCTCTCTCTGTCGCTGTGTGCAGAAAGCAGAGATGAAAAGAAACTAACCTTTAGCCAAGTCAACTTGTCTCTCCTTTCGGAAGGTTTGAAAACAGCTTCCAAGAACCAACGAACGCATACACGGAAAAGTTCTTCGTTTTCCTCATTTTTCCGTTCTTCTGGATTCAGCTATGTGAATGGGGAAAAATATAATATTTTTCTTGTAAATCACTCTCCAACTCATCGTTCGATCCGCTGAAGAGCCGAATAGCATCCTCTTTTCCGTTATCTAATTGAATCCTCAGTCAAATCAATTGGGTTGGGGTTGGGGAAGCTGTATTTGTAGATGTCACCTAACTTTACAGACAAAAGTTTGCCTTCACACTAGATCTTCTTTGCTTCACGGATCTGGTTCAGTTTTTTATCAAGTCCTTTTGCACCTGTAACCCTAGTTCTACTGATCTAGGGGAGGAGGCAGTCGGAAAGATAGCAGACCTCCGTTTGTGTTTTTTCTCCATGGGAGTTTGCTGGAGCGCTCGAGTGAAGGCAGAGAGTCCATTTCACACAGGTACTTCCGTAGTGAGCCTTCGTTGCTTTTTCCGAGCTGCTTACAGCAGTATTTTTGGCTTGAAATGCGGATGTTGATCAGTTTAACGCACTGAATTAACGGGGTTTCCCTGCTTGAGCTGGGTCCTTGTGGATTTCCTTTCCGGTGCGGTCCGGGTTCAGTTTCGGTGGTAGCGTGCGACTTCGTTGTGTTTTGGGTGTCTAACTCGAACATTTGTGGCCGTCTCTGAGTCGGAAAATTTTCCCCCAACCGTCACTTTTCGTTGCAATTTTTTTCCCTGATCATTATGTTGTAGTTTTCAGTAATATTTTCGCACCATTTTCCCGAAATGTCCGTTTTGTCTTGTTAAGCTCACTTATTTTCACTGGAAATCTTGGAGTCCTTCTCAATATTTGTTTCTGACTGCAATTGTTGATCTGTAGAAGATTAGTTTGTTAGTTTTCCCAAGGAATGCAAGTTTTGTTGAGGCTAAAACATTATTTATTTGATTTTACAATTTTTTGACATAATCGTGATACATAACTTAAATTAGTTTCTGATGTAATGTTTTTCTGTAACATTTGCTGTTCTTCGATCATAGCAATCAGATGATAAATTTTCTAACTCCTTGTTCTGATATGAAATGTCTCGTTGAGTGCAGGGGTGAACTCGAAATATGTTAGCAAAGATGGAACTGATCTAAGTGGTGCAAGCAGCAAAGTCTCGTCTGTTTCCGTGCCTCCAACCCCTCGGAGTCAGGATGACATTTTACAATCGTCCAATTTAAAGAGCTTTAGCTTTAGTGAACTCAAAATGGCCACTAGAAACTTCCGACCTGATAGCGTCTTGGGAGAAGGCGGATTTGGTTCGGTCTTTAAGGGGTGGATCGATGAAAATGCCTGTACGGCTACCAAGCCTGGTACTGGCATGGTTATCGCTGTGAAAAGGCTCAATCAAGAAAGTTTCCAGGGCCACAGAGAATGGCTGGTGAGTGATCATTTTTCCATTGCTAGGCTTTTCAATTTTTGGAGATCCGATTCATCATCATCTCTTGGGGATCATACCTTTATGCTTGAATGGTGGGTACAATTGAACATGCAAGGATGCTATGAACGCATGGATTTAATTACTGAATGATGCTTGTCTAGTATTGCGTTATCTTTGTTGAGTCTGCTTACCAATAATTACTTCATCGTTTCTCTAAATGTTCTGTTACTTTCCTGTTACTTTTTATATTTCTTGCGAATCTCAGTCTATTTATATGCAATGAACTATAGGAATTTTTAAATTGAGATTTATTTAATTTTCAATAGTACTTGTAAATCTACAGGCAGAGGTTAATTATTTGGGGCAACTCTACCATCCCAATCTTGTAAAATTGATTGGCTACTGCTTAGAAGATGAACACCGGCTGTTGGTTTATGAATTTATGCCTCGAGGAAGTTTGGAGAATCATCTGTTCAGGAGTGAGTTCCTAATATCCTCAAGTGTAAACTTGACTAATTCCCACCCTTCCCTCCCTTCTTTTTGGGTGTAGGGGCAATCATTCCTTCACAAGAAACTGTTGTAACACCAGTCAGCTCAATTGTTTATCCTTCTGTGACTGATGGATTTAGCTGTTTCTGGAACAGGGGGTTCTTACTTCCAACCACTTTCTTGGAACCTCCGCATGAAAGTTGCTTTTGGCGCTGCAAAGGGGCTTGCATTTCTTCACGGCGCTGAAACAAAAGTCATATACCGGGATTTCAAGACTTCTAATGTTCTTTTAGATTCGGTATGAAACCTGGTAATCACAATTTAATTAATTCAAATGTTATTAATGATCTTACTAGGCCTTTTATTAGCTAACCCTTGTAATTAAAATCACAGAACTACAATGCGAAGCTTTCTGATTTTGGTTTGGCCAAGGATGGTCCAACTGGAGATAAGAGCCATGTTTCCACTAGGGTCATGGGGACATATGGATATGCAGCTCCAGAGTACCTGGCTACAGGTATTCAGTTCACTTGTTTTTTGTTTGCCTTTATAAATGCATGTCAATGTGCAGTTTTAAAAGATATTCTGAATTTTGTGGACTTTTGTCTGGCTTCTATGCACTTTATTTCTTTGTGTTCTTCAGTCGGTGCAGCACTTGATGTGCACGTTATTAAGACTGAAAAAAGAAAGACCAAATTTGGTTGCGTAATGACTTGGTTTTTGTTAGTGTCTCCTGTTTTCTTGGACAGGTACTTGTGTCCATAGCCAACCTGGTTCTACTCTGGAGATCCAGGACTTGACCTGTTTTTCGTAGTTAGATTTGCAAAGTTGGAAGGTTTGTATGGTATTAGGACCTTATTAATCCAAATGGGGGAATCCCAGCCTGACTCAGCTTCTTAATCGGATGTACCGGGGTGGATTTGTTTGGACACCAGTATTTGTTCTAACATGGAATAAATAAACAGGTCCAGTTCATCTGATGGGTCAGAAAAAAATGGCTGCCACTTGTATGTCAGTACCTCCCAACTTAGGGGTTCATTCTATTCCAGAATCCAGAGCTAGCTTCTTCTATTGCTTTGGCATGAAGATTAGTTTGTGAATCTTACCATTATGTTTATCCATTTTATGAAGAATCTTATGTATCACATGGGCGTGATGTCTCAGCTTCTTAATCTTGAGAGAAGAACAAGCTTGGTCCAACATCTTTTCCAAATTTTGTCAGCATCGTAAGATGAAGTAGTTTTAGTCTCTTTTTTCAAGTGGACAATGTCACAGTGGAATTGCTGAAAATTCATGATCTGTGTGTGTGTGTGTGTGTGTATATGTGTGTGTGTGTGTGTGTGTGTTTCCTCTATCTTCTGTGCTTTAACTGATCTGCAAATCTTAAAGTTTGGTTGGTTAGACCTGATCTCCTATCATTTAATATATTAACTGTAATGAGGTATTTCTGGCTATAGGTAGCTATGCATTTGGTTTCCAGCTCAGATCAGTGATATATCCTTCCTTTGATCTAACTTGAGTTTCTTCTTTTGAAGGTCATCTAACTGCTAAGAGCGACGTATACAGTTTTGGAGTTGTTCTCCTGGAATTGTTATCTGGTCGACGAGCTATAGATAAAAACCGGCCATCTGGAGAGCACAACCTGGTTGAATGGGGCAAGCCTCATCTGACTAACAAACGTAAAATTTTCCGTGTTCTTGACTCACGTCTGGAAGGTCAGTACTCATTGAATGGAGCCCAGAAGGCAGCAAACCTT
This sequence comes from Protea cynaroides, assembly GCA_028583415.1. NCBI lineage: Eukaryota > Viridiplantae > Streptophyta > Magnoliopsida > Proteales > Proteaceae > Protea > Protea cynaroides. The sequence continues at coordinate 36,512,499 of CM053266.1, read as the reverse complement.
GCTCTCCAATGCCTTGCTGCAGAAGCCAAGTTAAGGCCAAACATGGATGAGGTGGTAACAGCGTTGGAACAGCTTCAAGATTCCAAAGATTCAAGAAGTACTGATAATGGGAACCGCCCAAACCATCAGAGCAATGCAACAGGTGGTCTGAATTCACGTCGCAGAAGAAGTGCAGATGAAGCTTCTAATGGGAACTCTTCTTATCCCAGACCATCTGTTTCACCCCTTTACGCTTGAGAGAGAACTTGGTTCACTTGTAATCTTTCTGGTGAGGGTTGTTCACCTGGAATTGCGCTATGTAGTGTACCTGTATTTGTTCGTTTAATGTACAGTTCTTTTTTTGGCTAATGTATTTGAAGTCAACCATAGGTAAATTACTGGTTGCGCCTGTAATATGAACAACTTGAGCAAATTAAGAGCTGAGGTTTACCAACAAGTCTGCAACATTTCAAAGATAAGGTTGGATGGCAGGGATCCGTATTATCTTTGGGCCATTTTTGAGTTTATTTTCTTCCTTAAAAAAAATGAGGATCTTCCATTTCTTTTAGATTCTCTTTTTGAGACCCCTCGAGGAAGAGGGGAATTTATTAAATTTAAGTAAGCTCCATTACAAACTGTAGGAGATCCAGAGGGAAGCTGGTCATACAAAAACCCTTCAGAGATTAGCTAATGCCTATTACTGATTTCTTTTAGATTATCGGTTCTGGTCTTATTTGTCACTGACTGAATTATATGAAGAAAAGAGCAGAGGTTTGTCTGAATGACACCTCATGTATTGAGAACATTGTACTTTCTTGGGTATTTTTATTTTATTGTCTTTTTTGAAATTTTGTGTAAAAATGGTTCTCTACAAAAATATTGAAAATGACATTGCATTTTGCGTTTATTGAAGAGTTCTTTTCAAAATATTTGAAAGTGACATTGCACTTTGGGTTTGTGGAATAGAGTAATGAAATAAAATAATTCACCTTTATGAGTTTGTGGAATAAACAGGTGAAATGATATAGTTCACTATTATAAAAAGACAAGTGCTGTATTAAAAGGTTAAAAAAAATTAAGAAAAACTGTTGAGAAAATCCTAATAAAACTAATAAAATATTGACAAAATCCCAATAAGAAAAAAAATTTTGAAAAATTGTAAAAGATGACAGTTTTTTATATTTCTTTTTTAGAAAGTGGAAACAGTGGGAAGGGGCGCGAGGGAGTGGATATCTTTTCTTTTTTTTGCTATTGGGGCCCGGGGTGGAGTGGATTTCCTTATCACATACACCTGATGAGCGTCGGCTAATCTAAAAAATTAGTTCTTGTTCAGTTTTATTATATTTTATTGTTTTTCGAGGAAGTTGTTGTTCAGTTCCTTTAGATCACAAGGCTCCGAAATCAGGCTTTCCTCTGGAATGCAGATTACCAAGCACGCACATGTGCGTTCGCGGTGAAACATGTATAGAATATTGTTTTCTTTTTATATGTAATTTTTGGATTCAGATCTTCGGTGCTCAGCCACATCCCACACCCTTGGATCACGCTCTCACCCAAGAACGAGAGATCCAACAGTGATGGCTGGGTTGGACGGGCTACGCGCTGGATAGTATCTGTTTCCAGAAATGTTTGGGTAGTTTTCAGTGGCATAATTGTTTGTGATATTTTTGGACATTACAACAAAGATCTGAGCTGTCTATTTTTATGGATCTTTTTTATTTTTTTTTTTATTTTTTTGGGTAAATTCATTCCACTTGAAGTATCCAATTTTTGAGAAAAGGACACCTGGGTGCCTCATGTTTCAATAGTGACATTTGAAATGTCTTGTGAACTACTTTTTATGATTTTATCACAAATCAAACATATTTTCTATTTTATCCCCAATTTCATCTTCAACCTACTTCTCTACCTCTTTTCAATTTTGGGGTGTTTCATGTTTCAAATGTGACATCTGAGGCGTCTTGTGAGCTCTTTTTTATTTACAAATCAAACATTTTTTCTATTTTATCTCCAATTCATTCTCTTCCTACAGGCTCCACCTCCTTCTTTCCACTTGCCTCCACCCACTTATTAGCCATCACAGTCATGCAAAACCGGCACCCACCCCCTCTCCCTCTCCATCCCCACAACCGCTTCTCCACCCTCTGCAACCCCTCCACGATCCCGCCTACGTCTGCTCCCAGATCCCACCCCCAGCTCTCCCGTCCAATTTTGTTTTTCTTCTTTCTTCTCTCTTGTTGTTTTTTTGCTGCAGTTTGATCGTTAAGACTTATTGCAACAAACCATCCTAACCAGTTCCATGAGACACCATTTACTATCTGCATAGCCTGTAGAGAAGACATGAAGAGAGATTTTGGATCGTTGAATTGCTTCAAGGAGTGCATTATAAACTCATTGATTCCTCCTCTTCTCGGACGCCATGAAGGAAACCAGTGAAATTATTACGAGTTTATCTCCCACAAAATTGGGAAACACATCGTAAGTGGATGATCCAAAGGAGTAGGATGCGAAACGAAGCCGCCATGAAGTTGCAATTTTCAGTTCTAAAGTGGACCTTGAGGAGCTCTATTCGTTCAATGAATTATCCTCGCAAAAGCTGGCCTGCAATGGCTATACTAATAAAGCCGCTCTCCATAACCTATCATCCTACTAAACTTTTTGATAATTTAATTTCAAGACTTTGGTTCCAACCTTCAATTCCTTTTAAATTCGTTCAGTCATTCTGTTCTTGAAATGTAATAGAGTTTCTGGCGCATATGGATTCCACCACATCACACCCATTTTTGACCCATTGGTCCGTCTATCATAGGCGACCGAACGGCCACCCCCCTAATTACTAGACCACACGATCGAAGCAATTGGCTGAATCCCGTGAAACCATTTCATAGAAGTTTTTTATTATTTTTTTCTTACAAAGCAAATAGCATTTCCTATTGATTTGTCCCCTGGACTCTTTTCCCCCTATTGGAATTAACAAATGAGTATGATGCCACAATTCTCTCTCATTGTTAGTAGGGATAAAGGGGATTATAGGTGGGAAATTGCATTTGATGCGTTTGACCTGTGTGTAGAATCTACAAATTGATGAAGGAACATTTTTGTGGCAGTTTCTTGTTTTTGCGATTGTTTGATATATTTGGAGTGGAATCTACCTTTTCACACTAAGAAATCATCTATTTTGGGACCAGCAAAAATATTTCCTCCTGAGATTTGTCAATACTCAGCTTGCTACCTGGAGAAAGTAGCGGGTTGCGGAGGAGGTTGCGGAGAGGGATGGGGAGGGGTTGTGGAAATAGAGAAGAAGAGGGAGAGGGAATGGAGTGGGGTGGGAGTTGCAGGCGGATGGACATCGATTGAATGACGGTGGTGATTGCAAATATGGGTAGGGCAGAGGGTGAGGAGGTGATGGAACTCTAAGTAGAAGATGAGGTGAAGGGATAAAATAGAAAATATGTTCGATTTGTGACCAAAAAAAAAAAATAGTTCACAAGATACCTCAAATGTCACTTTTGCCTTTTTCTCAAAGATTGTGTACCTCAAAGGTAATTTAACCTCTTATTTTTATTCAAAATACTTCTCACTACATTACCAAAAAAAATATCATTTTCAGTATACACAGATAGACATAAGATGTATACTAATACAGCAAAATACATTTTATTAAATTAGAATCTGAAATTCAATCCATGCTAATATAGGCTGTCCTCCCTCTATCAAATGGTTAAAATGAACACTTCCCTCTATCCAATTGTTAAAATGAACGCATCTATCCTCGCCACAGAATCTATATCTTGTGAGGCTTGGAAATACCCGCAGAGTATACATATCATAAAACAACGCCTCCAGTATCGATTATTTTAGAGTGAACGCAACTTCTTGATGGCTTTTCAAGATAAAAACTGTGCTCATGACATACTCTATAATGTCAATCTCATGGTGTTCGACACTTCTGTTTACTGTTTCCGCCGATGACACTTTGTTCACCGAACACTTCATAAGACAAGCAAAAACCACAAGATGTCATATGCGTCTCTTAGTTCATGGCAATTTTGATCCCCATACACGGGGAGAGGGGGTGCTATCAGTGGTGTTCCCAATAAACCTATCACCCTAGGGTATGTTAGATAATTCCAGAAGAAGCCGAAGGACGTACATTGCAGCTCGTAGAGGTGTGAATTGATTCTGCCACCATACAGCACCGGATAGAGCAACAACCAGAGAGGAACCATTAAGAAATGTAAAACTTCCGTTTAAGGCTCTAGAGTTCTCCAGTAACCCACTGAATTGAAATCCTCACCAATTATTGGAGGTTCCAATTGCCCATCCAGCGATTACAATTAACCAGACACACCTACCAATGTATTGATAGACGCACCCACTTAACACCAATCGCTAGATTGGCGATTGGAACCTCCAATAATTAGAGATGAATTGGACTAATTGGACTCGTAGCCCACCCTCTAGCATTCTAGCAAAGCAGATGCGGAGAGTCTTGACTTTTAATCAGCAGCTCCCATAAAATAGGAACTAAAATTCGCCAGATTAAAAACAGCAGGAGTTATTTTACAGCTTTATTGAAAAAAAAGGTTTTTTAAATTAGTACCTGCTAGTTATATACCAGACCACCCAAATTAAGCTACTCTGGTCCAAATCTCATAAATCACAAGGTGCAAATTAAAAAAATTAAAAAAACACCAGACTGAGTTCCTAAATGCCTCTCATAAAGCAAGATTAACAATCCCCATAGCACCAAAAAAAAAAAAAAAAAAAAAACATTTATCCTAAGACCAGCTATTGCAAACAATAGGCAGTAAGGTTTTAAGTACCCAGGTGAAGGAGGGGAAAAGGGTGGGGGGCAAGCCAAAGGGAAAAAACTGTGTTTGTACGGCTCTAATAAGTCAAGAAACCGAACCATATTCCTTCCCTACAATTTTGCACATAACTCTACAGCGAAGAACCTGCTCCAGCTGCAAAGTGGCAACCATAAAAAAAAAACGTCACAAGTTGTATGATGACTGAAAAAAGAACATAAGATACCACAAGAAGCTTAAAGAGTGGTGGTCTCGGATCTGCATCTTGCCTTTGCTTTATCTGCTGTGTCTGGGTGACAAGTCAGCAGACCTTGATCGTGACCCAGATGGTGATCTTGAGGCACCTCCTGGCGATCTCCAACCTACATGTGTTCCCTCCGCATCATAGATAGGCTTCCTGCAACCAATGATTGGCAAATGAATACGTAATCAACAATAGTAACTCTTTACGAATGCCATTCAGGTAATTGCACAAAAAGATTATTGCAATAAATTATAGACAAAATTTAACAAGGCAGAAAGGAGTCGATCCTTGGAAGAGCAGCTTGTCCTATGGTAGATCACAAACTGCAACCAATGATCTGGTGGTTGGTTCCATAACCATGGATAATGGTTTCCATAGTTTCTGGTGTTTAGCCTTCGAGGATGTAACAATGAGATGACTACCCAGGTGTCATGTTGGAACTTGAAGAGGTATAAGATGTTTACGCAAAAATAACATACATACGCCTGTGACTTCAAAGAACTACTACTTACTCACGATAGCCCTTGCCACCTTGATCTCTACCAGCATCACCATAACCTGGTGAATACGACCGTCTCTGCAAGTGGTCATCTTGTTCTGGTGGAAGATCCCTTGGTGACCTCGAGCGATCAGCCTGCCTTCTCCTTGGGGAAATGGAGTAGCCACCTCGCTGTCTCGGTGCAGGAGAATAGGATCTAATAAAATCAATAAGAATGCATCCATTTTCTTCAGCTCCATCATCCACTGTATTAGGGATCAATTCAGTCAAGCTTTAAGCAGCTTACCTCGAGCGGTGTCGGCTCCTAGAAGGTGGGGGGTAACGAGGGGAACGTGATCGGGATACCGAACGGGAACGAGAACGTCCTGAAACATACAGTGTGTAAAAAGTATTACTTTTGAGAGGGAGCTTAAGATGGTAAAATAATTCCAAAAGAAACTAGTCACTGAATCAAGAGAGTAAATACACGGCTGGAAAGTGAGTGCTTCCTGAAGGTTACATTTCCAATTCATTTTTTGGTCGACCCTTGGTCCTTTCAACACCTCTTCATCTGGATCATACAAGTCCCTGGCTGGATCCAGTGGTCTCTGATACAAATTTCCACACCACATCAAATGCCTCTCCTTCAATAGCCCTAATATTTGGTTGGATTCCCAATCTTTCTTATAGTCAGGAATGGCAAAACTAAAATTCATCTGCCAACAGAACCAGTCCTAAATCACATTGAATTTTTTTAATTTATTATTTTACTTTTAATTTTTCAAACATTTGTCTCAACATCCTCATCTAAGTAGCACTAAATTTCTTTTTCTTTTTTTATTTGTTTCCTAACATCCAACTGCATAAAACATTGCCCATCTTATAATTGTTCTTTTTTAACAGAAGAACCGTTGCTCAAATCTTAAGTAATAAATGGCATGGTGAGGGCATACCAGGACTCATTCACTACTATATAATCAAAGACAAACCCAGTAACAATTATGTAATAGGGAATAAACTAGGCCCACCATATGAAATTTCATAAGGCTCTGTCTGGGTGCAAGGAAAATTACCTTTGTAGGAATTGATTTTCTAATATGTCACTCGAAACACACCTTCCAACAAAAAGTCCTTGTCAAAAGAGTATCTTCTCCCAATTTTCACCACTAAACTTCTCAATGATGTCCACATAAAATCACTTTTCTCTCTTTAAAGATTCCACTTTCAAATAAGCATACATTATATCTAATTATTTTATGAGCACAGGAATTATGCAGGAAGTAATCACTTTCTAGAGATACCAAACAACCCCCAGATAAGTTTCACTTTTTTTTAACTTTAACAAACTCTACTTGCCTCACTATCTCTAGGCGAAGGGGTAGAACCGCACTGAATGGAACAGCTAGTTCTTTTTTCATTCCAAACCTATTCAACAAAATTAAAAATAATATATACCACTGAAAGCAATTTCAAAAATTCATAAGCTAATTTCTCAAAAAAAAAAAAAAAAAAAAAAAATTAATGAAGTTAATGAAAGTAAGCACCCAGTAAATTTCAAGCTTACCATAGTATGATGATCGTCGACCTCCATAACCAGAAGGCCCCCTGTATATAAGCACAACCAAGAGAATTTAAGAATGAAATATAACATATCAAACAATTGGCACGTAATTATTTGTAAAGACCATGTTTGGTTGTTGGGAAAGGTTAGGTGGGGAAAAAGAAATGTGGGATCCATGTCTTTTTGGGTGTGAAGACATGGATGGTGAAGTGGAGAAAAGTAACACATTCCCATGGTTCACATATTTGATTGGCAGTATAAGGTGGTAGTGAGTTATGTTTTTCACAAAAAAAAAAAAATACCCCTAATTTAAAACTATGTTTACCAAAATCGTCCCATTCAAGTTTACAAAATATGCCATCAAAAACCCCTCCCCTTTCACCTCCTTGTTGTCTGTATCTTCCTTCCCCCCCCCAAAAAAAAAAAAAAAAAAAAAAACCCCAGGTGGCTGTTCCTGATTTCCTTGATTGACTTCGACAATTCTGACACAGCCAGATTTGCAAGCATTAAATTGAAAAAAAAAAAATTTAAAAGAAAAAAAACAAGAGAGAATCCTACAACTGAAGTTCAGAATGTTAGGTTTCAGAACGTTTAGAATGAGGGAAGGCCAAAAGGGAACTTATTCAACAGAAAATGGAAGCTTTGCAAACCCCCATACATATCCTATAAATCCAAAACCCTTCTCCTTCGCCTGACACCATTAATTAACTTCAGATTCCTCTCTATAATTTCTTCCTGCAGGTCCGCATTTTCTGAAAATCCACAATGTTTTCCTCTGCTGTATTCTGCTGGCCAATCTAAGTTCTGATGAAGCCAAAAAAAAAAAAAAAAAAAAACACCACGAGTCTCCTATTTTTTTTTTTCTCTCCATTTATTGTTAGCTTCTAAACTTGGAATCCATGGCCAAGAGAGAGAGAGTGAGAGAGAGATGCAGCAGTGAAATCCAACATATTTCAGACGTCTTTTCCATCTGAGGTGATTACAAGCAAGATATAATTATTGGGATTTTGGAAGACGTGGGATGGGAAAGACAGGCATCCAACTAGAAAATCGCAGGTTTTTCATGATTTCCCTCCCCACTTTCCCAAAAAGATACAGAAAACATTGTTTATTGGGGAAATCACCCAACATTTCCCCACTGTTCATTCCCACCGCACAAAAGCCCACCAACCAAATTCAGTCAAATAAAACTTAAGCTATTATAAAGTATTTTGCTATGACTATTGGTAAACAAAACTGATAATATACAATGTACCTTGTCCTGGATCTGTTGCGCATCTCCTCTGGCCTTTTCCTAGTCTCTGCTGCAAGAACCACAGTTATCTCTCTCCCACAAAAAAGTTGCCCATTCATATGATACTGAGCCTCTGTAGCATCAAAAGGATCCACAAACTGCACAAACGCAAAGCCCCGAGGTTCCCTGCATAGGAAATGTACAATCCTCATGCCAAGTATCTAAAAAATAAGGCAAATACAACTTGTTGATGCACAAACTCCTCATGCTAATCCTCGTCCCTGCAATGTCATTTTACTTAGTATGCCTTCCTTACCTATAAATCACCTAGAGTGCACTTCACAAGTGCACCCAGTTTAACTTAAAAGCAGTTAGCAATCTAAGCTTAGTAGCTGACCTTTCCTTATGGTCAAGTATGTACAGCAACTTCAAAAAATGTAATGACTTGAAAATTCTTCGTATGCTTGTAAATATAAGGACTTGAAATCAACGTTGCTCCAAATTAATTCTTCTCATGCAATCACCCTTCAATTTGACGTTCAACCTTCTTCCTCATCAGACTTCTATGATGTGTGAATTATATAATTTCTCTTCATACAGGAACATTCTTCAATAGAACAATACTCTTTAACACCCTTGAGGAGACCCATAATTTAGGCAATGCAAAACAGTAAGTCTTCATCGGGGCTTGGGCTTGTTTTAACTTCAAACCAACATACCCCCTGACAAATCATTTCAAAAAGTAATTCACTGTGAAAACTGAAAAGCATAAAACAATTGACTTGACAGCATAAGTTTTCATCAGGGCTTGGGCTTGTTTTAACTTCAAACCAGCAGACCCCCCCTGACAAATCATTTCAAAAAGTAATTCACTGTGACAAGCATAAAACAATTGACTTGACACCAAAAACAGAATCTCCCTCCCTAGATACAACTTTCTCCATTCTATAGCCATGCACCATGATCAAAGATCCCAAAAAAGTGAAAGTAGTAGCATGCAATATTTATGTGAGACAACTGCATATGGATACAAACAAGAGAGAGAGAGAGAGAGAGAGAGAGAGAGAGAGAGATTTTAAACCTTCGTAAATAGAAGCAGAGTAAAATTGAAAATAAGCTGGAGCACGAAAAAACCTCACCCTGTGTAATAATCTTTTGGCAGATACACATCCCTCACTGGTCCAAATCTTTCAAATGGAGCTCGAAGATCTTCTGGCCTGCAAAAACCAACAGATATAAGCTAAACTAGATCAATGTCCAAATCATGGGGTAAGAGGAAGAGATGACACATTGTACAAGAACAAAGACTGAGCTAGAATTGCTTAGGGAAAGTTACCTGCAATTGAGAGGAACATTTCGAACCAAAAGACTTCCATTGTTCTGCTCTCTGCGTCCACCATACCCACCATATCCCCTTCGTGGGGGACTCCTTACTCGACCCCCATATCCTCTCCTTGGAGGACTATAATACGGTGGACTATACCTTCGCATGGTGAAGCTGAAAGAAACACTTGTCACAAATATTTTGAACAGAACAAAATTATTTTACTGAAATTATGACAATGATCATGGTTCACAAGCTTAAAAGGCTAGTTTTATTTTTAGTGAAAATCACAAATGTAATGCAATCCTTTACCACGAGGAGAACAATATCAAATCCGTGGGGAACATTTTATGGTCTAGAAATAACAAAAACCATATGCACATCTGTATAACCATATTCAACCACTTCATGCATTATTCTCAGTCAGCTTGTGAAATTACAATCTCGGGCATCCTTTACAAGTAATTGAAAAGAATGAAGGCAAAAGGAATCTTTCATTTTTGCATAAGTGTTTCAAGAATGGAAATCAGGTTAATAACTTCAGAAATCAGAACCCACAACAATTAGCAGGGAAGCAAGTCACAACAGTTGCACAAGATTCATTTTCAATGTCTGGCCAAATATAGTATATATCAAAAAAAAAAAAAAAAAAACAAGAGAACAAGCAAAAGGAGGAGAAAAGGATAAAAGACAGCAAACGCATCCATTATTCAGGTAAAGTTTTTCTCACAGATCAAAAGCTCAGAAATTAAAGAAAGTTCTATGTACTTCTATATCTACAATCTACAACTTTCCTTCCACACTGTTCATTATGATCAAAAGCAACCCAATGGCACATTAGGTCTCAGGCCTATATGAAACTTCCAATATTAATTGCACCCAGAGTTATGATCTTGGTCCCTTCTTATCACCATTTTTTCTGTTTTACTAGACATGCAGTATTGAATAAAATTAAATACAGAGATGAAATGTGATACCCCAGATATCAAAATGGGGACTAATTTGAACTTTTCCTTAAGTGTGATATAATGTAGTGTGTAAGTAATGATGTGGTGTATATAAAGGATGGTGTGTGTGTGTTAACGTAAAACATATGTGACCTTGAGCTTAGGTGGCAAGCCATGAATGGAGAAGGAAGGTGGCATTAATTTGATTGGCCAGGTTATCTTGTAATTAAAGAAGCAAGTGAAGGGTATTTTGCACAAAGAACTTTTAAGGGTTACCAACAAGGTACGGGTGGAGTTTTCATACAACCCTTGCCATATAGTTGTCAATGCGTCGCCTAGGCGTTTGCGCGTGATTCCAGGGCCTGGGCGCCTAATTAGTGTTGCCTGGGCGGTCGCCCAGGCTCTCTGGGCGTCGCCTAGGTCCCACCTTGGACACCTTGGGCCCCCAGAATGCCTGGGCAGTCGTCTTGGGTCTTATATGTGTTTTTTTTTCCCCTTTGATCTCTGAATTTGTTTCACAAGATTTATTAGGCTAGACAGGAACAACATTTATCAAACAGTACTTATTTATGACTCTTGGGTTTTATATGTGTTTTTTTTTTTCCTTTGATCTCTGAATTTTTTTCACAAGATTTATTAGGCTAGACAGAAACAACATTTATCAGACAATACTTATTTATGACTAATATTATTTAAGTAAATATTTCTTTAATTTTATATTTCATTTACTTAAGATATTATTCATAAATAAGCAAATACCCCCTATTTGAATCCAATAAAAATAGACTAAAATTCAAATTCCAGAAAGATAAAAAGTCAACCCCCTTCAAGAACAAAAATCGTATTTTTGGGTGCAGGGGCGATTTTCAACTTCCAAATACTAGACTTTTTTTCAAATATAAAAATTTCATAAATCTTTTTATAGTAAAACATCACTAAAAACCAAGAGCACGCCAAAATAATCTTACTTTGATACCCAAAAAATAATTCACATTCAAACAACTTTAAACAACATTCAAATACTCCGAATAAGGTTTGACCGGAGTGTAACTCCTTCATTATAACTCGGATTCAAACAATCTCGGATTTGTTGGAAAGCTAATTATACTAGCTTTGCAACGAATTCGAAATTGCTTGAATCCGAAGTATATTAAAGGAGTTACGCTCCGTTCAAATTTGTTAAAAGTAAGCAAAAGTTAATCATAAATACGTGTTGCCTACTTAACTCAATTATTTGTTTCTTTGTTGATTTTCTTCATATTAATTAAACTATCTCTTAAATGTTGATTATTTATGTAAAATGTTACATATATATATATATATATATATATATATATATATAAAACATTAATATAGCATTAATATTTATAAATAAAAAATACACTGGGAACACCTTGGTCGCCTAGGCTTTTAGGCCGCCTAAGCGCCCAGGATGGCCCCAAACGCCTTGGATCGCCTTGTCGCCTTGACAACTATGCTTGCATGAGTTCCACTTAGGGTATTTAGGTCAAAATATAATATAGGGATACCAAAAAATTGTTAGTGGGAAGCCCATGCAAGCATTGTGGTGAGTTCACGTAAGGGTCTTTTATATTTTTAATATTTGAGGGGTACCATAGGATTTTGATTAATTTCAATTATGAGGGCTCTTAAAAAGACTAATAGGGGGTAGATTAGACATTTCAACTTCCTAATTGGAATTAAACCATATGAATAAAAAGAGGGAATGAATGAGAGAGAAACATTTCTCTCATTCTTGAAACCAAACCATACATTAAAGGGGGAGAACCTAAGACCTTGGAAAGAAATGAGAGGAATCAGCTTTTATGAAGGAAATACCAGATTTAGAAACCTGTCCATGGAGCTGCAACCAGGTTCATTCTTCATCACCTTCTATTGCTGCATTTTGATGGAGAAGAGAGAGAGAGAGAGAAGAAGAAGAAGAAGATTGGGGTTTAGAAGGAAACCTTCTTGCTGGAAATTTCTGTAAAAGAGCTTGAGGAAGGATCAAAGTCCAAACAAGCATATGACAGGTAAGGATTTGACTTTTCTTTTACTTGGTTGCTTTGCCCTAATTTGTGTATTAGGATTTCAACATCTTAAAAGGAATTTCAGACCTTGATTTATCTCTTAAATGTCAAAACCTTGAAGATGGATAGAGTGCCATGTTGGACCTAAGAATGGAATGGTAAAAGAAAGGGAATTGAAAGGATAATGACATAGATAACATAGATGAGATCTTAGGAATGGTAATTAAAGAGCCAAAGAAGTAGTTTAAATTTTCTGTAACTAGAGGTTGAAGATGGGAGAAGGGGATTTCCCTTCACCCAAAATTGAACCCATCACAGCCCAAACCTGAATTTGGTGAACCTGTGTTTCTGGACTGACAGATTTACCATTGTTCAGTTCGGCGAGCATAACTTCCTGTTTATAGCTCAGAATCAATCGATTCTGGTGGCATTGGAAAGAAGACTTTAAGCCCTACAGTTTTGGTAGAAATAGGTATTTTTTAAATAGGTCTGGGTAAAAAATGTGGAAAAAGATTTGTTTTACAGACATGACAAAAGTTTTGTATTGAACACAAAAGTTCTGTTCAAGCTATTTTTTGAGCCTCTTCCAATAGGTATCTGATCAAAACATAAAATATTTAGATCTATGAGTTATCTTCCAAATCCCACCGTAATCATGTCATCCCGATATCATATGAAGGACTTCCACTCATTTTTCCAATGGTTTGCAGTAAACTTAACCAAGAACTTAGTGGGTTCTTTTAAGGCCTTTTTGAGACTAATTTGTAATATTGCTTTGCTTCTCTAAAGACAGACCTAAGGACTTTTGTAAGATATAATACTTATTAAATTAGGACATACTTCATAAATTTGAGACTCTAATTGAATTAATGATATGATTTAGGAAATTGTTTGTTGTGAGATCAAGATCTAAGAAGTTAATGAGTGAATTCCAAGGCATTCTAAGGTGAATGTCTCTTGCATACTGATTTTGTGTGTGATAAAATGATTGTATTGATTACAAGTGTTGTCTAAATGGCACTGGATGACAACATGAACCACATTTGACTGATAAATTGAGAGCATTTATTTATCACAAGTTTTAATACGGGATAAATTGAAATGATGATGGCAAGGGTAGGGTTACATCTCAATTTATGCCCAAACCTTACTAGAAAATGATCTTTCAATCAGCCCAATTCAAATTTAACAAGTAAGAATGGTTGAATTTGACAGATAATTACTCAACTTCAAATCTATTCCATAAAATACTTCGAAACTTGAAGAGAATGATCCTTAGGGTATAAGAAACAATACTCCAAAAGATGAACTTGATCCAACGTGCGGAATCAAAACCAATCTTGCCCGTAGGTCTCGAACATGTATTTTAACAAAAATCAGAATTAGAAAGTAAAGAAAAAAAAAACTCACTTATCTTGAAATCTGACCGTTGGAATGTCTTCAAACTTAGAGGGGAAGTACTCTAGGATGTTCTTGATAACATACTCAAATTTGAATATGATCCAACCATGGATGAAGTTATGAATTTTTGAAAAACCACTATCATCTGAAAACGGGACTAGTTATATCCACTTCTCCAATTTGGGTTTAATTGACTCAGTAGTGTAATAAGTTGTAAATCACGATAATAGGGGAGGATAAGAAGCAAAAGAATAATGATTTGTGGTTGAGTCTCCCAACCGTGGGAGACCCAACCAGAAAAATAGGAGTTTAACTCTCTTTTTTTTCTGATCTAAATCTGAGCTTGCCGCCAGCCCTCTTCTCTTTATTTATAACTTTAAAGGCTCACAAATAAAATAGTAAAGTTTCAAAACTGAAAAACAGGAAATTAAACTTCCTTTATAGAGTAAGAAGTTTCAAAGAAAACAAATAGGAAAGTTTCCAAAAATAACTAAACAACTAAGTTTTAGGAAAGTTTCCAAAATAAATAAATAATTAAAACTTAAAAAAGTTCCCAAAATAAATAAACATCTAAGCTAGGAGAAGAGGTGGTCCACTATGGACAGCTATCTACAGCTGTCGGTTGACATTGTTCACGTGAACAGTGCCGTGAACAGTAGTATTGCAACTTGGCTTTGATCTGGTCCATCGTACCAATGCTGGCTAGGTTTTGGGCTGGTTTACTGCTGACTGGTCCTTGGACTGCATCAAATGCCTTGGACGATAAGACTTGAATTGCGAAATTTCATTGAATGATAAGATGAATGATATTGAATGACGATGTGGACTGTAGTGTTTGAGATTTACATGAATGTCCAAATGGAGTGATGTATATTGATAAATATTTCTGAAATAATTTGACGAACTGCATCATGACATTAGTTTACTCATGTAGTGTGGATGTTGGGTAGAAGTTCAAACATAATGGAGAACTTTCTCATCTGAGTTTTTGGGTTATTTAGACTTCTCATCAAAGACTTTGGGATTTCCAAGTATGTTTTGGACGACAAACAAACATACACATGATGAATTGGTAAAATAACCAAGTGCCAAGGATGATGACGGTAGGAAGTGCTAGCATCGTGTGAGACTATTCCATCTGAGTTTTGGATAATTTGGTTTTCTTATCAAAGGTTTTGGGGTTTCCAAATATGTTTAGTATACTTATTGGTCATTTTCCTGTAAATTATAAGGAACTGCATATCATGCATATTCTGAATTGTTAAATGAGTTAAAAATTCCTAAGTTCTGATATGCTCTTTCATATATGAAATGTATTGATTATTTGATTTATGTTATAATTATTAGTATGCAAGTTTCATTCATTGAACTTCTAACTCACTTCATCGGTATGATGATTATACAGATGAAAGGGAACTAGTTGAGAATGAGCAAACTAAGCTTTAGTGGGAAGGACTGTGATTGTCCCGGATGTGACCATTGCAGAGGCATAAAATAGGCTAAAGTGTTGCCTATTTTCTTTTATGAAATTTTTTTTTTTTTTCCTTTGATATGGGATGTAAATATTAATAGTTATGGAAAAGATCATTACAGTGTTTTCACTTATGGTAAATTTGGACAACAATGTCAATCAAAAATATTTTGTATTTTGGGATGCCTAAGGAACTGTATAGTTTGAGCAATTACGGTAAAGGTAATCATTTTGGATGTAGGATTTGTAGAATTGTTATATGGAGATTAATGAAATGCAAAATGACACTGGCATTATTAATCTATTCTTAATTTCCTCGATCTATGAGAACGGTTAAGCCATTGAGTTTAACTGTGGAAAATTAATATAAGTGGATTAGTACCTACATCATTAAACCGGCGTGCTCCCCAAAGGGTAGACCTATTCCCTTCTCTGGGGTTTGGGGTCGTTACATGAAAGGCATTATCTATCTAAAAGAATGATTTAAATATACAACAACAACAACAACAACAACAACAAAGCCTTATCCCAACTAAATGAGGTTGACCATATGGATTCTTATCCTCCAATCGGCTCTGTTCGATGTCATACTTGAAACAAGGCCTAAGGTATGCTTGTATTTCCTCACCATCTCCCCTTAGCCATCTTAGGTCTTAGCCATCTTAGGTCTGCCCCAAGCTCTTTTAGATCCCTCAATCTGAATCAAATCACTCCTCCATATTAGAACATCTAACAACTTCCGTTGAACACGACCATACCATCTCAAAAGACTTTCTCGTAGCTTATCACGTATCGACACTACTCACAAATCAACTCTAATGCGATCATTCATTTATCCTTCCTAGTTTTACCACACATCCATCTCAGCATCCTCACCTCAGCTACAGTAAGTTAACCTATATGATGCTTCTTAACTGCCCAACATTCTACACCATACATCATAGTTGATCGAATGACTGTCCTAAAAAATTTTCTTTTAAAGGAATAAGCCGATCACCTTCCTGATTTATGATTGAATCATTACCGAAAATAATCACTTTGTTGTATAAAATAACTTATTAAATCAACAACAAATGAAAATAAGATGCCATTCCATATATATATATATATATATATATATATATATATATAGAGAGAGAGAGAGAGAGAGAGAGAGAGAGCACTGTCCAATGACACGAAACCGGAATTCACAAGGCCACATTCATGGGCAAGGGATTAGGGACCCCTACCTTCAGTTGAAGTGGGAAATGTGCCTGGCGCACATCCACAATTATTCCACTCAATAAACAATCAAGGGCACTCTCACCAAGTTAAAAATAAATTAATAAATAACATAGTTCATAATTTTTATGATGCATGTAGTTAGTTTTGCTTAGCTCAAGAGTCATTGATCAATTTCCAGGACAACGTTGACCAATCTAGTTCTTAAATTCCAAGAAAGTGAAATAATTTTTTAGCTGATAGCATGGACAAATTTAAAGTTCACCACGTAAGTTTGAAAGCAATAGAAATCAAGCCCCCTCCCAGCTAGCGTCTGCCATGTGTTTCCTCAAGCAGGAAGTAGGCATGGTCGTATAGGGAGACATCTCCCACGATGGAGGTATCATTTTGTGCCACCACCAAAGAAGCAAAAGATTCAAGCATTATTACTATTACACCTTTGACATCAAAATATATGCTAAGAAGCCAAAGCAAACACCCTCACACGAAATTTTTAATCCATTGCAAGGTGGTTAGATATATCCTGACAACTTCCTTAATCTAATGGTATTGAACAACTAATATCGAGAGGGTAGTGAAATTTAACTCCCAGTGATCAAACACCAACAATTCTTTTCCTTTTTCAAAGAGAATAAAGGTGAGAACTGATTCTGCAGGTTCTTTTTACAGTTGTGCTGGAACAGATGAAAAGGAGGCATTAAAAAATGTGAAGTGTACCTTTGACATCCAAATATATGCCAAGAAGCCAAAGCAAAGGCTTTTTTATTCCCACAACGACCAATACATGGCAAGAAGCCAAAGCACACACCCCAGACACCAAATTTTTCATCCATGCAAAGTTATGTATATCCTGACAACATCCTCAATCTAATGGAATTGAGTAACTAATACCGAGGGGTAGTGAAATTTAACTCCCAGTTATCAAACATCAACAATTATTTTCCCTTTTGAGAGAGAAGAAGGATGGGGAACTGATTCAGCATGTTCTTTGTACAGTTGTGCTGGAACAGATGAAAAGAGGCATTAAAAAATGTGAAAACTTCACCAATGGCCACGAAAACAAAACTTGTAAAGATCATAACTTATTCTAAGGAAACATAACTTCATGAAAGATTGTTGGAAAACCATACTCCTGAAGGTACTGGAGGCCTCACCAAACAAGCAATAACTAACATTAAGAAGGTTTTCGGCAGCCCTACGAGGCCACACAAAAAAGGACCAAAAGATTCCTCCATCACTTTAATAGTTAAGTAGATCAAAACTCTTCAAGTATCAGTTGTTCCACGCCTAAGCAAAGGCTACGTTTTCTAGCCGTAGGCCCTAAGACTCCTGGCCACATTCCAGGTAACACTGTCGAGCATAGAGAGGGCGTTCTCCCGCCTCCATTACATATTATCGACTCTATTCCAAACAGTTTATTCAAAAGTACGGCCTGAAGAGCTAAGGAGATAATTCGATCTCGCTACAACCACTACCCCCCAAATATAAATAATCAAAATATAGTCAACAACCAAAAGCGGAGAACAAACAACCATCTCGGGACAAAAAAAAAAAAAAGAAGAAGAGGGGAACAAATAAAACATGCGTGACGTAATATGTAATCGAAACCCTACAAAGCACACAACTGACTTCAAAACCTACAAGGAGAACCATAGGGAAATTCAATCTCGTATAGAACAACTAACCAAGAGAAAACGAAGAGCATGATTAATATAAAAACCCTAATCATACCCGGAAAGCGGAAACTACGGACACAGCTCTCTAATGGTGCTCTGCAAAGCGATCAGAATAGGAAAAAAATTCAGAGGGGACGAAAAAACAAATAAGAAGAACAAAAAGGTGAATGAGTGAAGCTTAACCTCCTGCGTACCATTAGCATTCATAAAAGAAACCAAAATCAGATTCTTCAGTGTGGGTTAGATTTACCTGGAGAACGAGGGCAGAATGAACAGGAATGGAACAGAGAGGATCGAAAATCAGAGGAAACCCTAGGACGGAACTCAATCAGACGAAAGTGTAGCTGACGAGACCATTGAAGGGTATCGATGATCTTCTATGATTGAATAATCCCTGTGGAAACATAAATAGTGGTCGATCTTGATCTGACCGCCTCGACTCTACTCAAAAACTCTCGATGTCAATCGATCGGTTCCGGTGTGGCTTAATCGGTCTCCAACATTTAAGCACCGACACTTAAACCAGACCATTCATCTAATCATTCCTCCAGGGCCGGATTCAATCGTTCTAATACAAAACGGGCTATAAATATTATCACTTTATTTCATACCAGATGAACCAAGGAGTTCCAATTCAAACAAAATGTATCATGGTTCAAGTATTCGATATCAGATGGATCAAACAAACAGTTTGAACTAGGGATGTCAACAGGTCAATCCGGTCCGATTTTGGTTTGGACCAAATCGATATCGGCCTTTATAATGCCTAATCAAAACGTGTTCATTAAGAAGTTCGTTTCGAATAGGATGGACTACATTTTGACATTAATTAACAAGCCGTTCCGATTTTGGGCGAGGGCTTGCAAACTGGGCTCGCAACTAACTAATCCTATTGTCAAATAGTGTATCCAAGGTTTCACACTAGCATCCCTCAATGTGTCCATAGAGATAGAGCTAAGGCCCCCCGACAGAGTCAGAGACTACACGGTCCGAGACCACCTCCCCTGATGCTCTACAACGTAATAGTTTTGCTAAGATAATGACGATACAACGATGTCACTAGACAAGACTTGAGTAGAGATAGAACTAGAGTCTGGTGACCAGGATGAATCACAGTGTCACGTCCTCCCCCAGATGCCTCACTCGCATCAAGTACACTAACCACACACATATATTCATATGCCTATTCCTAGCATCATCATCAACATCATGTTATAAATAAACAGAATTAAATATGTATAAGCAGTAATAACATGAATATTGGATGACATGTGATATGCACATTACAAGCATACAAGCATAGAATCATTCATGGTATTGAACTTAATAAATAAAAATAGTTTATTATTAGCCAATTAATTTAGGTCTTTTTCCCTCACCTTTGATTGATAGTAGATCCTCGTTAAAGCTTTGTAAATCTCCTTTAAACCACTTGGAAACCTAACAAATTTATAGATTTTAAATAAGAATTAATTCTCATGAATTTATACTAACAGAAACTGAGGGGTCGCAGTTGTGGTAGCACCTGTGGTCTTAGTTTCTGCGACCACAGAGCGAGTGGTCGTAGGGTGTGGTTGCATATCCTGCGACCACACCCTCCCTAGAACTTCCCAAGGGTGTGTGGTCGAATATGTGTGTCTCGTGTGGTCGCATGATATGCGACCACACATGCAACCACACATGTGATGGTTGACTTTTTCACTCTCAATTTTATTCCTTCATGTTTAGATTCCTTGGTTTATCATCATGATCCTTCCTATGATTGTTCTATGGCACAGAACTAATATTTTTATATAATACTTCGTCTACATAATTCCTTCTATGGATTCTCTTAGAATTTGTCCATGGATTGATGATTGGAGTCTCACTTAAATCCTATCTCTTTCATGGACAATTCTAGGCTTTCAATTTGATAGAGGGAATGTTTTCATACTTTAAGCTTATTGAAGATTCAGAGTTTTCTCTGAATTTTTCCTTCTTAGTCTTCCTTTTCAATTCTCCTACTCTTCCTCCTCAATTCTCCTCAGTTTGAGTTCTAAAATGATGAAAGAGGCTAAGAGACGTCCTATTTATAGAGGAAAATCCTCCATAATAAGCCCTACTTAGTTTAGGAAAGAACCCCCTTCGGATTAGGAAGGTTTCCTAAACTCGATTTCCGTCTGGGTTTCGTATGGTCGCAGGTGGGGTCACAGAACCCGTGGACCACACCCTCTAAAACATGCGACCACACGACCTAATTTCATGTGGTTTCTTTATTTTGAGGTGTGGTCGACCACACTTGCTTAGGTATGCGACCACACCCTCATAATTTGACTGTTTTTTTGTTCAATTTCATACATAGTCTTATGGTTTCTTCACGCACTTGGTCCGCTTGGCCCGACCATGATAGGAAGACCTGATACAAGGTGGTAAGATCGGTTAGATCGATACAGGTCTTACATTTCCCGTCTCCATATTGGCCTCGGTTTGACGCACCCTTGAATGGTGGCATTTTCGTGAACCTTTGTGGTCATTTTACCTGCAATCTCAGATTACTTTTCCCTGTTTAGATCTGAGAACAAGACATAACACATGAGATATATTCAAATAGTCACATTTTGTCATAATAGTGTTAGTCTTTAACAAGTGCGAAGCGAAAAAACCCAATGGATACCTTAAAATCAAAACTTTAAATTTTTCTGAGCTCAAATAACTTGTCCCATCGCAAAATACCGATCGCGACACTGTAGAATATGGTGCGATTGGTACGTCCAAGCAGACAAACCTCTCAAGCTTCCCGAGGGGTACCGGTCGATGTACCAGTCGTGGCACTATAGGGTATGGTGCGACCGGTATAGTCAACAGGACAAAAATTCTCTCTTGGCAGAGATATATCGGTTGCCTATCCCAGGAGATTTCGGTCGACCGGTATAGGGTAATACCATCGACCGGTATGCCTGAAAAGGCTTTAAAATTATGATTTTTGACTCATTTCTCACTTTTTTTTCTCCTTTTCTCTTCAGTGGCGATTCCTCTATGGCTTGGTGAGTTGCTACAGTCCGACCGGTGCTTCTAGAAGTGATTCTTCTCACTCAAGAATACTCCATAACCTCTCCAAGTAAGTTTATTCCTTCCCCATTCTCTTTTACATCGTTTCTTCATGATTTCTTGCCCCAAAACTATGTTTTTCCAGATTTAGGAGATTCTAACCATATGAACTCTTTTTCTTCGGCTTAGAAACTGTTTTGGGACCTCTATGGACGAAAGCCCTCAACTTATCTGAGGTTCCACCGTATGGTTTGCTCAAAATCAAAAATTTTGGTGGTTTTGACCTAAGTTTTGGCCAAAATCGAAATTTTGTGGATAATGTTGAAATTCTCGCTTGTTTGCTAATTATTTGGTCTCTACTTGTCGCTATTTGATTACTTAAGTCCTCCTACCCAAGTTTTGGGTGAGTTTGAGGCCTTTGCTTAAATTAATGTCGTTATGCTGTCGAAATTTCGAAGAAATCTCAACTAATTCTCATTGTTTTGTAGTTAAATCACGTCTAGGCATTGTGGTGCTGGTAAGCATCCATATGCTCTCGGCATGAACCGACCACACCCGCTTATCCCATAGTATGATGCTTGGTGGTTTCGTTCGACGACGGTAAAAGTCCGTTTCCAATGGTTTGAGGACAAAAACATTGAGTCTGGATGCCGTGTGAATCTAGAATAACTCCAACGATTCGATGTTGAAGCTGCCTTTGATGCACTTGGGTGGTTGCTAGTGATCATCTATACAATGACTACCCGACCCAATCTAGTGAAGCACTTCTATGCTAACCTGGAGGTTGAGGGAGATCTTAATGACTTCGAGCACTGCAGGAACATTCGCTTTACTAGCTTTGTCAAAGGTGTTCCTATATCATTCGACACACACCAGCTTGCTGATCTTTTAGGGATTTTCAATAATGGTGACTTAGTTTACTGCACTCCCAAGGCGAAGGGTTTCCTCACCGAGGACCTACGCCAAGAGGTTGTAGAGCAGATCCTCAACCCAGGGGCACCCATGATAGCTGCAAGCATACGGCCTCTTCCTCGCGTCTATTGCCGCATTATTCAACATAATATAGTTCCTCAAAGCGGTCACTACAACAAGTTGTCTCAGCTTACACAGTATCTCACTTATTGCGTCTGCATTAGAAAGAGCATCTGCCTACCCTATATCATTATCAGGATTATGCTCTAGGCTACCACGCCCAACCTGATAGGCAACCTTTCTTATGGTCAGCTTATTACTACTCTCTTGCAACGCTTTCTCATAGACATGAGAGATGAGATTGCAGTCGAGGATACCATGTGTTCCGACATTGACTGGGATGCCATCGTTAGGATGAAGATGGACAACCTGTCGATCAGTAACGAGGAGCTGGAAGCCCATCCACATCCAACTAGGAGGGTAGCCGCGGTAGCAGCACATGCATAAGAGGTAGGGGACGATGAGGATGACCACATGGAAGATGATCCTGTTCTTGCACCCCAGCCCGTACCAGCAGCAGGACCTTCTTAGCCTCCTCCAAATACCGTGATGGGTATGTTCATGGCGATTCTAGATGCCCAGCAAGAGATGAACCGTGAGCTGGGGCGCCTTACCCGCAGCCTAAGGGCCACACAGGAGCAGGTACACTGGCTTAGGATTGCATATAAGCATGACTATGACATTGCCGACCCTATTCCTCCGATACCCCAAACCCATAATGGATCACTTTATTTTCTCTTCTATCAGTACTATGACTTTTATAACAGGACAACTGTCCGATTTGTGAATTGTACCCTGTAATTAACCTTTCACTCTTTGAATGTTTGACACTTTATGGTAGTTTATGATCTCTTTTGCTTGTTAATACGGGTTTCTGTCTAGAGCATGACTGTTTATTAAGTTCTTACATTAATATAGTATATCATGCTCTTTCTTATTTAGTCTCTGGCATCAAACAGGTGCTTATGGTGTTTTAATTAAAACTTTTAAGTTTTCCTATCTCAGTTCATTAACTTGGTTAGGTGCATGTATGGTCTGTTGAACAGAGCCTAAGGGCTCTGATACCAAGTTATCACACCCTAATTTTGGTTGAGCTATAAGTGTGAGTGAACGGTCATTAAACCAACGGTTCACACCAGGATCTCGATAATATTATGTCCACTTACAGAAACCATTGCATATAACCATAATCAGAATATAAATAAATACAGCTGAATTCTTTAATTAAATGAACTGCGTACTTCTACTAATAAATAAATTAAATTATCTAATTATTCAATAAACCAAAACGTTAGTAAATATCTTTACAATATTTATAAATCCAACTAGAAATAAAATAAAATAAACTAAAACCATCCTAGAGGTACACGCAGGAAGGGCACTCGCATGATGCGTCATGCTCGTCCTCCCCTGCTTGCACTCCCAAAGTAGCAACACCTCCATACACTGGGGCATCCACGTAGTCCTCCACAGTATAACTTGCATCAACATCTAAAAATAGTGTGTACACAAGGGTGAGCTCACAATTTAGCTCAGTAATAAAATACATCCAAAAATTCCTTCTCCTCATTTTTCTTTCTCCCCTAGGTCTAGGGTTTGATAATATTCCAAAAGAGTGAAAAAGGGGTGGAGGGATGTCTTTATATAGAGAGAAACTCTCCATATAGAGCCCTCTAACAATAGGATAGAGATCCCCCTTTTATTTAAAAAGTTTTCAAGCTCCGAAGTCTGATTTGGGGGCGTATGGTAGGACATACGGTTGTAAAATCCATCGACCATACGTTTTAAAAGTACCGTCCGTACGTTTAATTATCAGTGCTCTTCATTCCTCATCGTATGGTCGACTATATCTACTCAGGTAGTCAACCATACAATTAATTTTAAGTGTTTTTGTTGATTTGCTTACCTGGTCTCGTGGTCTTTCTTCACACGGTTGGCCCACTCGATCCAATAATGATGAGAAGACCTAGCATGACACGGTTAGACTGGGTTAGTAGAGTGTTGTCTTACAACTCCCCCCTTACATAAATTTCGGTCTTAAAATTTGTACATACCTTCCGAATCGAATAGATGAGGATATTGTTTCTACATAGCATTCTCTTCTTCCCATGTGATTTCTTCTACATCTTGGCTTTTCCAAGTAACCTTAACATAGTAAATATCATGATTTCGAAGACGTTGAACCTTTCAACTGGTGATTTCAAAAAGTACCACTTCGAACAATAAATCTTCAGTCAAATCTGGTGGACCCGTCGTTAACATGTGTATTGGATCACTAACGTACTTCTTCAGCTGTGAAACATGAAATACATCATGTACACTAGACATCGATGGTGGTAGTGCTAGCTGATACGCTACCTTTCCATGCCTCGTAAGAATCTCATAAGGTCCAATATATCTGGGATACAACTTTCCTTTCTATTCGAACCGTTTTAAACCCCGCATAGGGGATATTTTCAAAAATACCTTGTCACCTGTTGTAAATTCGAGGTCTCGGCGTCGATTGTCTACATACTGCTTCTGACGGTTCTGAGCTATTTAGACCATTTTCTTGATGATGTCGACTACTCGACAAGTTTCTTCGATAAATTTTAGTCCAATAATTCTTCGTTCTCCAACCTTGTTTTAAAATAAAGGAGTTAGACACTTCCTACCAAACAGTGTTTCATATGACGACATCTGTATTATAGCTTGATAGCTGTTGTAATAAGTGAACTCAATCAACGATAACTTCTCATCCCATGATCCTTTGAAATCAACCACACAAGCTCAGAGCATGTCATATAAAATCTAAATAGTGCGCCAACTATCCATCGATTTGAGCGTGAAATGTGGAACAAAATTTCAACGTTGTACCCATATCCTTCTATAATTTTTTCCAAAACTTTGAGGTAAAGCATTGATCTCTGTCAGACACAATGCTTTCAGGTATACCACATAATCTGACAATTTTATCCACATACAGCGTAGCTAGCCTCTCCGGGGTATACTGAAGTCGTATAGCTATGAAACGAGTTATCTTAGTCAAATGATCTACAATCACCGAGACTGCGACAACTACTCTGGAGTTAATGGTAACCCTGTAACGAAGTCCATAGTAACGCAGTCACATATTTAAGCTGGTTCTAGTAGTGATTGCAACAAGCATGTCGGTCTTTGTATTTTTGCCTTTACCCGCTGACAATTTAGGCATTGAGACACATGTCCAGCTACATCTGCATTCATTCCTTACTACCAATATAGTTTTTTCAGATCATGATACATCTTTGTACTCCCATGATGTATCGAATATGGTGTCGAATGAGCTTCCTCATTAGTCTATGCCTGATGTCTAAATCTTCACTTTCAATACGCACACTCTTCCTGTAAGACCCGTGTCAATCTAAACCGGTCTTACCACCTTGAACTAGGTTTACCCGTCATGGTCTAGTCAAATAGACCAAAGGCGTGAAGGAGATCGAGATCTCAGGTATCAAATCGACCCAAAAACACTTAATTTGAAGGGAGGGTCGCATACCCAGCTAAGCAGGGTCGGACCTCCCAAAGCAGAAAGTCAGACCCTCAGTTTTGAAGGGAGGGTCGGACAGCTTAGAACCCTAGGGTCGACAGGATCATCGACCCTCCCATCGACCCTCGGTTACCGTAGGAAATAGAATTAAGAAATTTCCTAATTTTCGATTGGGATTCTTTCCTAATCTCAAAGGGACTTATTTTAGGATGTTCCTACTCTATTTAAAGGGCGTCCCTAAGCCACTTTCACTCATTTCACAACCCTAATTGAATTGAGAGAAAGAGAAGAGAAGGAAAAGAAGAAGAAAAGAAACAAGGAAGAGAATTTAGTCAAAAGAGAAGATTTGCAGAGAAGGAGTGTTCTTCTCAGGTATGGAAACTATTCCATGAGTTTCTACAGACCTTAGGTTAGCTATTGATGGGAGTGTGATCTCGGAGAAACCCAAACCATCAATCTATGGTTAGGTTTTCATGGAAAACCATAGGAGAATGCATGAAAGCTATCTAGGTGGATTATACATGGTTTCAGACCATGGAATGAATGTAGAATGGAATGTAGGAGCAAGCCATAGGATCCCAAGCACGAATAATGGATTAAAAGAGGGAATTGGACCAAAGTGCACCGAGGGTCGCACCGAGGGTCGATGACCATTCAACCCTAGGTGATACTGACCATCGACCCTCAGTGTTCGGGAAGTTCAGAGTTAAGGGAAGGTCGCACCCAGGGTCGATCAGGACTCTGACCCTACCTCCGACCCTCAGTTAACAACATGGTTTTTAAATTTCGAATAAATTCTAATTAAATTCTATCGACTTTATTAGGTCTTCTAGCAATATAATAACGATATAAAGGTGATTCTAAAGCTTGAAAAAGTATCTATTAGCAAGCTAAGGTGAGGAACCAGAATTCCAAACTAATTGATTAATAACAAAACTGTTTTATATTTTCTTGAGTCCTATGCCATGTTTGATTCTATGTGAATATGTTTGTAATGTGCATACAACATGCCATCCAATATTTCTATTACTTGTTCATGCATATTTATTTTATTGTTTATAACATGATGATGATGATGATGATAGGAATAGGCATGTGTTTGTATGTGTGTGGTTGGTATACTTGATGCGAGCGAGTATCAGGGGAGGTGTGATGAGAACGTCAATAAACGTTAACCTTTGGCGGGTCTCAGCACTTTAGCTCTATCTCTAACTCAAGTCTTGTGCATTGGCATCGTCGTATCGCCATTACTTTAGCAGAACTATTATGTCGTAGAGTATCAGGGGAGGTGGTCTCGGTCCTTGTAGTCTCAGACTCTACCGGGAGGCCTTAGCTCTATCTCTATGGACATTTTGAGGGATTTTGGGGTGAGGCCTTGGATACACTTTTTGGCATTAAGATTGGTTAGTTGCGAGCCCAGTTTGCAGCCCTCGCTAACAGGGGCTTACGTGTTGGTATGACAATATATAGCAATAAACGTTAACCTTTGTTATATACTGTTCATGGTTGGGTGCATGTGAGTCGACGATAAACGTGATCTTCGGGTGACGTCACACACTTATGTATAGAGGCGGGGTCAATAAACGCGACCTTTGGCTACCTAAACCTTTCTATTGCATACTGTAAACTTTAAACCAGACCAAAGATATAAATTGATTGAATGCATATGTATTGTTGCATTGTTTTGGCTACTCACTGAGTCGTAATGTGTGCTCACCCCTCGACGTCGAATATTTTTAGTTGATGATGCAGGTTATACCGTTGAAGATTATATGAATGCGTCTGCGTACGGGAACGTGGCAGCAATGGAAGCTGGAGTTGAAGTGGATACACACGACTCCTCTTGCGAGTGCAACTCGTATGTATTTGATTAGATATTTTCTAGATTTCTTTATTTGGATTTAATAAAGACATATATTTGATATTTATTTATGTCTCAGTGGAAACAGAATAATTTGCTATTAAATTATTAATATCACTGTAGATTCTCAGTTCATTTTATTATAAGACTTCCGCTATTGTGTATTTACTCTGATTATGATTACGGATTGTGTAAGTTTAGATAACGCGGGGATAGCCTATTTGAGATCCTGATTGAACCGTTGGTTTATTAGCGGTTCATCACACCATTCTGAATAGTGCAGAATTAGGGTGTGACACTTCCTCTGTATCTTAGTACCTTTTCGAAGTCCAAAGTGAAATCAGGAGTAGGCATATCCTTTTCCAAATCTTCTTGCACTGACCTCAGATAGGGGTCCGATTGGATTGCCTTTTTCACTTTGCCCATCAGAACAGGTACAATCTTCAATATAGCAAATATGTTTGAAAATCGATGAATAAACCCTAGGTCAGTTGATCCATCCGGTTTATCAATCACGAACTGCTCATTGCCACAATTGAATACTCTTCCTACGACACACATTGCAGCATTTATGCTAGCTTCTTCCAGAGATTTTGTCACCGCTTTTATGCTTAGTGCATTAGCAACTACGTTAGCCTTTCCGGGATGATACTGGATATCATAATCGTAATCCTTTAAAAACTTCAGCCATCATCTCTATCTCATGTTCAACTCCTTCTGATTGAAGAGATGAGTGAGACTCTTATGGTCTAACTTAATTTGAAACTTTTCTCCATACAAGTAGTGTCTCCATATATTGATAGCATGTACCACCGCTGCTAACTCCAAGTCATGAGTAGGGTAATTCTTCTCGTCTGCCTTTAATTCTTCTAAAGCATACGTAATTACTTGTTCTCCTTGCATGAGAACACATCCTAAACCTAACCCCGATGCGTCGGTGTACAAGGTAAATGGTTGTCCCGGGATCGAAATAGTTAAGATGGGAGTCGATATCAGTCTTGCCTTCAATGTTTAGAAACACTCTTCACATTTGCCCATCCAAACAAACTTTTCCCCTTTCTTAGTCAGACTGGTGAGAGGTACGGAGATTCTAGAGTAATCTTCCACGAATCGTCGATAATACCCAGCTAAACTGAAGAAACTTCTAATTTGTGCAACATTTTTGGGTGCTTCCCATATCAGAATAGCTTTAATCTTGCTAGGATCCACTTTAATTCCTTCAGTCGATACAACATGGACTAAGAAAGCGACTTCATTTAGTCAGAACTCACACTTAGTAAATTTGGCATAAAGTTTTTCTTTTCTTAGTTGCTGAAAAACGGCTCTAAGATTTGTTATATGGGTCTCTTTGTCCTTGGAGTAGACTAGGATGTCGTCTATAAATACAATGATCGATGTATCCAGCATATCGTGGAATACTCGATTCATGAGTTCTACAAAAGTTGTGGGTGCGTTAGTCAATCCAAAAGGCATAACTAGAAATTCATAATGTTCATATCTGGTTCTGAATGCTGTCTTTGAAATATCAAATTTATTGATCTTCAACTGATGGTATCCTGACTGAAGATCAATCTTGGAGAACACTTTGGCACCTTGTAACTGGCCAAATAAGTCATCGATCCGAGGCAAGGGATATCGATTCTTGATCGTGAGCTTGTCCAATTCCCATTTAATCTATACAAAATCGAATACTACCGTCATTTTTTTTCACAAACAACACTGGCGCTCCCTATGGTGATATACTGGGTTGGATATAACCCTTGTCCAACAACTCCTGTAATTATACCTTCAGTTCCTTCAATTCAGTAGGAGCCATTCAACAGGATGCCTTAGATACGGGTGCGACTTCGGGTATCAGGTCTATAACGAACTCTGTCGCTCGTTCTGGTGGCAATCCTAGTAATTCCATGGGAAATACATCTGAAAATTCATGCACAACTTCAATGTCCTCCATTCGTAGTGCTTCTTTGGTGAGGTCAACCACAGACACTAAGTACCCAACTCCACTTTTCTCGAGGTATCTCCTAGCCTTGAATGTAGAAAGAATGAGTTTTCATTTACGAGGAAGTTTGGTTCCTGTGAAACTGAATTCTGCTCATACCATATCTTTAAATGATATCTTCTTTTCAGCACAAAACAAACTCGTGGAATGCTGGGATAACCAGTCCATCCCTAGGAAGACATCGAAGTTTGCCATCTCGAGTTGCTCTAGGTTGGCATCCAAACTTCATCCATTTATGAGAACTAGACAGGTTCATAACCTTGGTCTAATTCTGCTTCTAATCCCATGGGTGACCGTACTAGTAGCTTTTAATCTAAAGGTGTGAGGGGTATATCTAGCTTCTTTTCGAAAGATACGTATATAAATGAGTGTGTGGCCCCAGAGTCGAAAAGTACTCTGATTGGTATGTTAGCAATAGGTACGATACCTGTGATTTTACTTCATTTAGTCTACATGCTCACACAAGGTATTCCAAAACATAAGGTTGAATCATACCTGTGACCACATCAAGCGATGCGATAACATTTTCAGATGTAACTACATAAACCTTCCCTTGATTTAGCTGCTTCCTTGGCTTAGGACAATCTTTTGAATAATGCCATACTTGATCGCAATTGAAGTATTTGACTCGAGTATTACCCTGCTTTTGTTGACGTTGGGCTGTTGGAGTAGTCTTGGCCGCTGCATTGAAGCCTTGAGTACGAAAAGGCTTGAAAGTTTTTGTATTTTTCCCATCAAATGAATTTTCATTAGGCCTCTTGAAACCTCTACTCTGAGCAAAGTATCTCTCCCTTTGACTAGACTCCAGTACTCGTCCAATCTGTACCGTTTCATTATATATCCTCTTCTCCAGTCCCAATACATGCTCTCGGATGCTTCCTCTAAGTCCCCTGACAAACCTTCGGGTTTTTGGTATCTTCTTCCTACATTCTTGAGGGGGCAAAGAAGAACAACTCTTCATAATGCTATTGATAAGCGTCGACAGTCATCCGACCTTGATCTAAACTCAAAAATTCTTTTTCCATCTGATCCCTGAAACTCCTGAGAAAATATTTCTCGAAGAAAACTTCTTTGAAGATAACCCAGGTTAACTGGGTATACTTGGTCAACAGATAACCTCGAGTGGATTTTTATCGGTGGTGTACATCTTTTTTCAGCAAAAATGCTGCACACAGTACCTTCTCCTCTTCTGTAATAGTCATCATCATGAAATTTCCTTCCATTTCGTCAATCCAGTGAGCTGGCCACAATGGATCAGACGGCTTACCCGTAAACTCCATCGGTTTCATCTTCATGAAACGCTCGATCAGTCAGGAGTGGTCAAGCTGATTTTACGCATAGTAAGCGTACGCAGGTGGCGGATTTTGGTAATTCCCTAAGTTGTTCATCCCTTATTGTACTCCGAGATTCTGGATTGGGGTTTGTAATGCTGGAGTTTGCTGCATTGTGGGTACGGTGTTGTTCTCCACAGGTGCAATGGGTACTATATTATTATCAATCGGTGTGGGAGGCACAACTTTAAGACCCGTACCGAACTAACAGATCTTACCACCTTATACCGGGTCTACCTATCATGGTCGAGCCACATGGATCAAGTGTGTGAAGGAAATCACAATACTAGGTATGAAATTGACCCAAAAATAGTAAAATGGGGGGTAGGGTCGCATGCCTAAACAGGTAGGGTCAACCCCCACCTCAACAGAATCCAACCCATGGTTTTCAGGTCCTAGGGTCGGATGACTTGAGACCCTAGGGTCGACGGATTCTGTAACCCTAGCATCGACCCTAGGATGACGGACAGAAACCGAAAATTAGGAAACTTTCCTAATTCAAAGGGAACCTTTCCTAACCTCGTTGGGACGGATTTTGGGAGGTTTTCCTCTATAAATAGGATGTCCCTTAGGCTCTTTCACTCCTTTTGAAACCCTAATTGAAAGTGAGAGAAAGAGAAGAGAAGGAAGAGAAGGAGAAGAGAAGGAAAGGTGGAGAAGAAGGCTAAGGAGAAGAAATTCAGAGGAATCTCTAAATTCAGCAAGTCTACGGTATGAAAACATTCTCCATGAATAGTTTATAAAGAGGGTAGGATCTAGGAGAAACCCAAATCATCCATCCATGGGTAAATTCCAATGGAATCCATGGAGGGATTCATTGTAAACAAAGTAAAGTGAGTAACTTGGAGTTTTAAGCCATAGAACAGTCGTAGGATGGACCATAAAAATAAGCCAAATGATCCAAACATGGAAGAATGGACTGTAGGATGAAGGGTCGACTCAAACTACGTGTGGTAGCACGTAGGGTCGATTGGTAACCGACCCTATCAGACCATAGGATCGACCCCATGCTCTCAAAAAGTCTAGGGAGTTGGGTGGTCGCACCTAGGTCGATGGATAACCGAACCTATGATCGACCCTACCCCTGGGGTCGCAGAAAGCTTCTACCCTACCTGCGACCCAACCTGCGACCCTAGCAGTGTAGCAAGCTTAAAACTGTTGGAATTAATTCTAATTAAAAGTTATTGACTTGTTAGGATTTTCTAGTGATATAAAGGTGATTCTTAAAGCTTGAAAGAAGATCTACACTCAAGCAAAGGTGAGGGAACAAGTCCTAAACTAATTGGCTAATAATAAACTATTTTCGTTTATTGAGTCTAATGCCATATATGATTCTATGATTGTAATGTATATATCACATATAATCTACTATTCCTATTATTACTGTTCATCATATTTAATTTCGTTTATTATAATATGATGATGATGATGATGATGCTAGGAAATAGGCATGTGAATGTATGTGTGTGGTTAGTGTACTTGATGCGAGTAGGGCATCAGGGGGAGAACGTGACATTGTGGTTCAGCCTGGTCACCATACTCTAGCTCTATCTCTACTCAAGTCTCGTCCACTAACATCGTCGTATCGCCATTACCTTAGCAGAACTAATACATCGTAGGGCATCAGGGGGGACGTGGCATTGTGGTTCAGTCTGGTCACCAGACCCTAGCTCTATCTCTATGGATGTATTGAGGGATGCTGGGGTGAGGCCTTGGATACACTGTTTGACATTAAAATTGATTAGTTACAAGCCCAGTTTGCAAGCCCTCGCCAATAGGGGCTTACGTATTGGTATGGATAGGGCATCAGGGGAAGTGTCATCCGGTGTTTGATCCGGACACTTTAGCTCTATCTCTATTCCATGGTGGGTGCATGTGGGGGCGGCAATGATGTTTGATCCATTGGGCGGTTTCACACACTCGTGTATAGAAGTGCGGCGGCCTCCAAACCTTTCTATAGCACATTGCAAACTTATAAACCAGACAAAAGATATGAATTGAATGCATGCATATGTTTGTTACATTGTTTTGTTTGCTCACTAAGCTGTGATGTGTGCTCACCCTTTTCAAATTCGAATATTTTTAGTTGATGATGCAGGTACGATTGTGAAAGATTATATGAATGCTCCCACCTACAGGCATGTTGCGGCGATGGATACAGAAAATATAGTGGAGACGCATGACTCGTCATGCGAGTGCAACTCATGCGTTTTCGATTAGATTTTTATTCGGAGTATTAAGAAAATGTAATTTGATATTTTATTTACTTATGTCTCAGTCAATGCAAGATAATTGGATATTTTATTTATGATTATCACATTTAGATTCTCAGTTCATTTAATATTAAGACTTCCGCTATTGTGTATTTACTATGATTATGGTTGTGGATGTGTATGGTTTAAGCAAACGGACACAGCCTATTTGAGATCCTGGTTGAACTGTTGGCTTATTGGCGGTTCATCACACCGTTCTGAATAGTACGAAATTGGGGTGTGACAACAGCGCTGCTACTAGGAGGTGTTGATGTAGTATTTGTAGTAGGTGGTGCAATCTCCAAAGCAGCTTGCATGTTTGTCTGCATCTGATGCAACTGTTGTACTTGTTGTGCTAAATTCATCATAACGGTGGCCAAATCTGTTGGTGATGCAGGTTAGGTTAGCCTGGGTGTAAACATCGTGAGGCGCAACATTTTGTGTCTCATCATCTTCTTCTTGTTCTTCTTGATTTTCATTGGCATTGACCTTCGTAGGTGGTGGAGATGGGTTTGCATTCTGTCTCTTTCTGTTTGATCTACGCCCAACCATTTAAACTTTTGGGTAAAATAGTATTGGGAAGGCTACACATATGAGACAAGATGGAATGGTAGTATTTTGTTACTCCCACAATAAAAGGAGAGAAAAAAAAATAGAGCTAAAACAGACGATAATCAATTATGTGGTCGACATTGTATGATTACATTACATGCGACCATAGGTTCGACCATACTATCCCTGACAACTTCCCATGACCCTATGGTCGATCGTACAGTCGATCGTGTGGTTGACTGTTTTGGTAGAATTGTGCGACCACACGATTCAAAAATCAGGTTCTTAAACCTGTTTCGAGACTTTTCCCTCTCATTCTCTATTGTTCTCTTACGGTCTCAACTCAGCTCACCACCACTGGGTTGCTACAGTGTTAACCGCACGGAATTTGGTGGTTTCTCCATCGGTCAACAACGTTCATCCTATTCCTCCAGGTACGTTTTCTACTCTTTTCTTCTTTTTTAGCTTTCATACTTAGGTTTTCACCATTTATAGGGTTTTCTTCAAATTGACATCTATTTGACCATAAAAATTAGATTTTTATTGGTGGTTCTTGCTATTGGCTATCCAACGGATGAAAGCCCTCAAGAAAAATTCGAGATTCATCGGTTGGTTTGGTCAAAATTTGAAAATCCTAATTTTGACCTAGAATTTGGGGAAAATCCCAAATTTCAAAATCTCTTCAACTCTATTTTAATTGGTGGAAATTTTCTATTGATTGATCATTGTAGGATGGTTTGTGCCCAATGTAAGTACTCCTGCCCAAGTATTTAGGTGAAAAGTGAGGCTTTTTCCCATTTTACGCCGTTATGCTATCCAAATTTCTAACTTGTTTTTTTATTCCTTTTTCTCACAGTTATCATGGTTCATACCAAGGTTCCCAGAGTCCATAACCCTCATCGCTTTAGGTCCATCGAAGCGGAGGTACCGTATCCATGGTATCATCGAAAAAAGGTGGAAGGGGGTCGGTGTGTCAATTTAGCCCACTTAGCCCTATTTGATGTGGAAAGGGTGTTTGGTGAGATGGAATGACTTCCTGTGATCTAAAACGAGGGTTGCACCCATCCAGATTTGGTAAAGCAGTGCCACTCTAACCTACAAGTTGAGGGTGATCCAGAGGATAGAGACAATGGAAGAGAGCTTCAGATCACTAGTTGGGTGAAAGGGGTTCCTATCTCTTTCAATACCCAACAGTTGGCGGATCTTCTGGGTATCTCAAGCGTCGGTCCCTTGGTCTACTGTGCTCATAAGGAACCCAAGTTCTTAACCACTGCTATGTGCGCAGAGGTATGCAGTCAGATTCTTTGTGACGACTACTAGGAGATGAAGGCAGTCAACCTGCGTCTTAAGCCACGGGTATACTGTAAGATTATCCAGCATAATATGATTCCTCAAGGTGGACATTACGAGATGGTCTCCCAGTTGACTCAGTACTTACAATACTGTATCTGCACTAGGCAGCCTGTCTGTATCCCTTACATTATCATCCAGACTATGCATAGAGCCACGATACCTAATTCGAGAGGTAACCTGTCCTACAGACAGTTGATCACCACTATGCTCTTTTGCCTATCTATGAACTTGGAGGATGAAAGGATCGATGAAGACACCTTCTGAGCTGACCTTGATTGGGATGCCATCTACAGGATAGGGATGAGAGAGGTACATGTCAGTGATGATGAGATGAATGCATGAGATGTCCTCTTACTCGGGTGGCGGCAGCAGAGGCGGAGGAGGCAGCGGCGGTGGCAGATGAGAGTGATGATGAGAAGGATGATGATCGGATGTACATGAATGTAGATGCCATACCTCCTCCAGCACCGCAACATTCTCCAGGAGCCGGCCCTTCTTGGACTTTTCACTTGGCTGGTCCTTCACGCCCACCACCAGGTGACATGATGTGCTACTACATGAGATTCGCGATGCTCAATGCGCGACTGATGGACAAGTGGCAAGCCTCACCGAGACTCTCTGAGCAACCCAGACACGGGTTGCCTGGCTTACAAGAGTATTCTTATTTACATGTGTGCATTTTTCTTTTTCTTAGTTTATGTCTCAAACAACAAGATGCTTATGGTGTATTCTTATCACAGGTTTTAGTTTTTCAATTCATAACTCACGTAAAAGTAGTTAGGTCAATGGATAGAACCTGAGAGCTCTAATATCAAGCTGTCACACCCCAATTCTGGACTAACCAGTGGTGTGATGAACCGTCAATAAACCAACGGTTCAACTAGGATCTCGTATAGGCCGTACCCACCATATCAAACCAAACACATTCCACGATAATAATCAAAGATAATAAATTAACAAGCGAAAATCTTTATAAATAAGGAACTAAGGTCTAACAATGACAAATAAGTAATTACATCCAATTATCTTCAAACGATTCAAGACATAAAGTAAATAAACCATTACATGTTTCGATACTCAAACATAACTAAACCTAATAAAAAAACACATTGGTTGCATTCGCACGTCGGATCATGCGCATACTTCAGAGCTTCTACGTCCATAGCCGCTATGTGTCCATACGACGGCGCGTTCAAGTAGTTTTCTACAGTAGGACCTGCATGATGAACAAAAAATATTCGAAGTCGAGAGGGTGAGCACACATCACGGCTCAGTGAGCAAACAAAATAATGCGCAAACATATGCATGCATTCAATTCAATGTCTTTGGTCTGGTTTTAAGTTTGTAATGTGCTATAGAAAAGATTGGCGACCACCACACCTCTATACACAAGTGTGTGAATCTACCCAATGGATCAAACACTATTACCGTTCCATATGCACATACCCTGGAATAGAGATAGAGATAAACGAATCACACACCGCCAATACTTCCCCTAATGCCTTACCCATACCAATACGTAAGCCCCTATTGGTGAGGGTTTGCGAACGGGGATCGCAACTAACCAATTCTAATGCCATCCAATGTATCCAAGACTTCACCCCAGCATCCTTCAATACGTTCATAGAGATAGAGCTAAGGCCCCTCGACAGAGTCAAAGACCACACAGTCCGAGACCACCTCTCCTGATGCCCTATGACGTAATAGTTACGTTAAGATAATGGCGATACGAAAATGTTAGTGGGTAAGACTTGAATAGAGATAGAGCTAGAGTTTGACGATCAGGCTTAACCATAATGCCACGTCCTCCCCCTGATGCCCCATTCGCATCCAACACACTAACCACACACACAATAACATGCCTATTCCTAGCATAATCACCATCATATCATAAATAGACAGAAATAAATATGCATGAATAGAAATAGCAATAATATTAGATGACATGTGAGATGCACATTACAAGCATACAAGCATTGAAACATTCATTGCATTGGATAAATAAAATAAAACAGTTTGTTATTATCCAATTAGTTTAGATCTTGTTCCCTTATATGATATTCGATCTCCTTCCAAGCCTTGCAGTTCACTTTGAATCAATTTAGCAACCTCGAAATTATATGGATTTAAGTTAGGATTCATGTGTAATATATTACAGTAGTTGAAAATCGAATCTGACCATTGATAGGTGACTAATTAGTCATATGGTCTCGTGCATGTATCGACCATACCACATACGGTTGACCCCCTACTTGGCGGCCCGGATGGATGGCCGCCACTTGGCTTTCGGGTGGATCTGAGCCCTCCATTCGAGCCGACACCCCTGTCGGTCAGCTTGTTGGCTCAGATGGAGGACTCGGATCCATCCGAGAGCCAAGTGGAGGCCATCCATCTGGGCCGCCAAGTCTCCCGCCCAAACTCAGGCGGGAGACGATTTCTATGCTTTACATGTTGGGTTTATCAGTTTCATAGCTAATCAGGCTATTCTCGAGTTACACCTATCAATTTCGACATTGAAACGGCCCAAATCAAAACCGGCCCATTGACACCCTTACCCCCTCCCCCTAAACTTTCATCTTCTCCCCTGCAATTACCTCATGTCCTCGCCTTGCAACACCATCTCCCCGTGCCTCCATCTTCCTTCGACTCCACCTTCAGTACCCCACGCACGCCCTTCCTATGCAACTCCATCCATTCCCACAATTGTTGTTTGAATCTCAAAGAAAATCCCAGTTAAAGTCCAATTCTTTCCATTTTCTCCCTTGCAATTCTAAATAGTTGTTGCAATGTAAGTCCCATTGGGAGATGGGTAGGAAAAAAAACTATTTTGTATAAACAAAATGGAAAAATATCATCTCCTGTTATTCAGTCCCTTCAATTGTTATTTAACGATTGGTGTCCTTCCAACTATCAGATCACGGCTAAATCGTTTCCACGTCATGAGATGATGCAAACCCCAAACATAATGAGAGTAAAAGTTATCTAGTATCCACCCCATAAAAGATGCAAAAACCTAAGCTCATGTATTTGAAATTCTCGTAAATCCCTATCCATTATTATTATATTTTCCACACCCAAATTCCCCGGAATGAGATTTGTTAACCCAATGAAACTTTGCAAAACCTAGAGTGCTTTCTGGTTAGTGCGGACTGCGCACCATGGATCATTTGGATGGGAAAAGGGAAAAACAATAATCCTGTGAAAAATGGTGGTCAAAGTCAAATTTTGGTCTTTTGACTGGCAAAGCGTACTATGCCGTAACAGAGATTGCCAGATAACCTCGTGACCCGTGTGTGTCGGCACTTTCGAAAGAGTCTGAATCGTATCCTGATTCCTGATCCTCACAGGTTACAGGCCCAGACGCTGCCTATTGCTATGAAGCGACAACTCGTTATCCGTGAGCACGATAGCCATATTTTGCACCCCGGATATTGAAAATTATAAAGTAACGAAATTTAGAGCAAAAGAAAAGACAATCCCTCTTAGGTCCCACCCGAGGTTATCCGACACCGCATGCGTAACTATGTCCAAAGCCGATGTGGACCCGTATACAGATGTTGTCACATGCATGCTGACGAGGATAATTGAAGTTGGGATGTCCCAAAATTTGGATTTACATCGTCTCCTCCCAGAAGTTCTAAGAGGACAGTGGTAATCTATTATAGATGGTTATCATATGGCTCTCAGTGAATCCGAGATCCATGTTCGAGTCGACATCCTTTGTTGGCTTAGCTTGTCGGCTGGTTGTCGGCTCAGACGTGGGTCTCGGATTCACAGAGAGTCACATGATAGGTTGCCACTGTCCTCCCAAACCACTGGGATGAGAGGTTGCGGATCCCAAAATTACAGGTCTATCGTAATATTATCATCCGAATACAGTTTAAAGATCTCCTATCCATATTAAACCTTTTTCCTTGGAAGAATTGGTTTGTGGGAATCTAAGCTTACAACACCGAAACTGCCATCCCAACTTGTGAAAGGATGTACGAAACTAGAATCATGCTCAAAGATGTCGGAATTGTTTTAATCCGCTACTCTATGTTTTTATAAATAAAGGTCAAAATAAAAGTAACAATATCTTAAATTTTTTATGTTCAAACCCTTGCTCAATGAAAATTGATTAAACCCTTCCTTCTATGGTCTCCTATCTCATTTTACGGAGTTTTATGCTGTATATTATTGGTTCTGTTTTAAGCATTGGACTGGTCACAGGGTTTACAAACCCACCCTCTACTATCCACTCGACTTTTCTCTCTCTCTCTCTCTCTCTCTATATATATATATATATATATATATATATATATATTTTGTAAGCTAATCATGAGATTGAAACAATTAAAACCCTAAACCTGATCGATTAATTGTTCAACCATCGTGGGGATCAAAACAACAGAGAAAACAGGTCATTAATTTGTATTAATGCCAAATGGTCCCTCTATCATTAAACTCCCATCAGTTTATCTTTCCCCCAATCATCCGATGGCGTCTGTAAGGTATGGGACCAACCACTGAGGGTAACACGGACATTGAGCCCCAACTCAATGGGTCCCAGCACACCTAACACTTAACAGGAATTCTTATAGAATAAAGGAAAATTTATTTGATTACCCACTTTGGGATTCTTATTATCTACCCATTTTCCGTTTGTTTTAACAAAAATATCTAAAAACGAGTTAGATACGCTCATGTGTTACCAACCATTTCCTCAGCATTGAGGCCGTCCCAACCCAGAATAACTAGTTGATCCAGCAATTGTCCACAACCTCTTTCACCCAGGTCTCCTTGACTTCTTCTCTAGTTTGACCGCTTTGCCGTTTCTGCTCATGATCAAGACCTTCCATGGCATCAAACCAGCCGACCCATATCAACGACTTCTCTCAATTAATACGAGAATTGGTATGCACATGCTGGAGATTGTTGTCGAAAAAGATTGTTATTATGTGGTCCAAAGGGGGAGAGAGAAGAAAAAGAGAAGTGTAGGGCTAAATTGTCAAAAGATTTTTTGATCTCTCGTCACCATAACATGAGGATTTCATGGGAGGTCATCTATTCTAATGCTAGTCTAGTAGTCTTGTCCAAACATGTCTAACTTTAGAGTTCCGATAGGACCAAATGCATTAATACTGATAATTCCCAAACTCGTTTTTGAATATATATATATTATTGGTAAAATTTTGATATTTTTTATTAAAAATAAGCATAAGGTGTAGAAGAAAATTTGTTAACCACACGTCACCAAAGCATAATTACCAAACTCCCAAACTCGCTTTTGAATACTTTTTTTATTGATAAAAATTGGATATTTTTATTAAAATAAACATAAGGTAAAAATAGATTGATAAAAAAGAAAAGAGGATAATCAGATAGCGACCGTTTCGTTCATTTATTGCAGAACATGTAAAATGAAATGGAACATAATGGTGTGAAGAAAATAATGCCTTAAATACAGCCCACCCATCCCATATAAGATCATCCATCCATCACATGATTCACATTTACCATATAAATTATATTATATTATAATTATACGCAAGCTGCGGGCTACACATCTTTTCTTGCAGCCACTGTCAGCTTCACTAAAATTTCGTTACACAATCTTTTCCCCTTCCTACCCTCACCACTAACAACATTTCCCACCCAAAACTTAGTTCTAAGAAAACAAAAAGTTCCCAAACACTAACAAACACAAACAAAACACTCTCCTCCTTTTCTCCTCCTTGTTTTCCACTTACCATACACCCCCATTCACACATAAACCTTCCCCTCTCCAAGAAAAAGTTAAGAGGTGGGAATTTTCAAAATTAAAGGATAAGGAAGGGGCATTAATGGAATTGAGAGATGATCAGACTCTGAAATTCTTGCCCATGAAGGTTTGACCAAACTGCCAATTAGAAGGGACCATGTTCCAGGAGGTGGAGCTTCGGTGATCGCTAGCAGTGACGCGGAAGGAAAGAGACTGGCCCACCAACACGGCATTAGATTGCCAATTCTGCCCCCAGTTTCTACTCAACACCACCCACCCTGTCTTTGTTCCTTTCACGCTCACCTTTACTATGTCTCCAGCTCCTGCTACGTTAGTTATCAGCACCAAGTTGAAATATCTGAAGCCGTTGATTGTGAATCTCATCCCTCCCCTCTTCCTGCATGGCACCCTGCGTAATACATGTGCGTACCACTTCATAAGTCTTTCATCGCCGTTAATAAGGATATTGTGCTCACATACTGTACCCGAATACCCGGGCCGTGATTGATGGGTAACGGAAAAGTAAGGCTCGTTTGGTTGGAAACTTTAATGAACCAGTGGGACCCACTAATGAGTTGGCGTGGGAAAAAGTTCCCGACTGAATGGTAATTTTCAATTCTCAGTATAATCGTCAACTACTTAAATGACCAAAACATCCTCGCAAAATGACCAAAATACCCTCCCAAAATGACCAACACACCTTTTGTAATTCCTAAAGAAGGGGCACTTCAGTCATTATTGGAGAATAAAGAGGGTGTTTCAGTCAACATAATTTCATCCATTGAGCAGTAGGAGACCGGAATCTGACCCACAGAGCGTCCCATCAAAATAAAGCGATACAAGTCAGAAGAGTCACCTGCGGAAGGAGACCGGGACGATTCCGGCACGGTATTCGGCGATCTTGAGAAACATGGGCATGGCGAGATCGAAATGTGGACGAGGAGGGTTGCACCAGCCGCCATTGTCGCTTGGGAGAGCATAGTTAGGAGGACAGAAGTTGGTTGCAGTGATTAGGATGGACGGACTTCCAGAGTGGCACCACCTGGGGTCCTCTGCACACTTGATTTCGAAGCATGCGCCACAGCTAAGTCCGTTGTTGAAGAGGGCTGTGCTCAATGCCGCTGTGTTCACGCCATAACCTTGGCTGTAGAGGTTACCATACCCACAAGCTCCTCCTGCGTACACAGAAACAGAGTAAAACAGAGTTAGGAAACAAGGAACGAGATAATGGGCTTCATTTTAGGCACCAAACTGGTAATGCTTGACCATGAACCGTGAAATTGAGGCAGGGCTTCAAGAATGGCTTGAATGATCTTCACTCGGTGGGTTTTTTGAGAAAATGTAGGTTATCTAGACGGTACGGAAAAGTGGTTACCGGCCAGAGAACAGAGGTGGACGCAGTTGAAAACATGGGAAGATGTCATTAACGCCTCTATTAAAAGCAGAGACAAATCTTGAACAACCGAGGCCACAATAGTTTGTAGCCTTACTGAACAATGTGAAAAAACGCCAGAACAAAGTGAGTAACTAGCAATGAGAGGAGAAAGGAGAGAACAGGGGACGAGACAGGTGAAGAGAAGCACTAAAATGCATGACCAGCAGAGGAACAAGGACAAATGAGAATGAAGTTTACAGTGGTTTTCTCTTTTACATACCCATAGTTCCAGAGGCGTCGCTACCGCCATAGAAAGTAGCATGGGCATTTTGCCATGCGCCGCCGGAGTAAACGCCAGGGATGCGGCCATCAACCATCGCCAAGAAGAAGAGAAGAAAAACCACACAAACCACATTCGGAAAAGCCATTTTTCTCTCAGTACGGTCCTGGAAGCAAGCTGCCAGAGAGGGATAGAGACCTCAGAGAGTGAAATGGTTTGGGACGAATGAGGTGTAACGAAAGAAGGCTGGAGGGGTCTACTTATGGTGGTTGGAGTTAAAGAGGGAGCATCACAGAGGCAGGGGCAGGGGTCGGAATTATGACACTGTAATTAATGTTCTGTGGAAGTCTCGTGTCGTTTCACAAAAAGGAACCAGAAAAAAAAAAAAAAAAAAAAGCTCTTCTAATCGAATAAAAGACCAGGAATTCTCTCCAGTCATTGGATATTACCGGAGAAACAATATGATTTGTGGGAATCTGCTGTTTTTTTTGCTTCAAACTTTTTTTTTTTTTTCGATAAATCCAAATTCAATTTAATTAAAATTCTGGTACAACTAAAGGATCAGAAGATATAATCTCCCGAATCCAATGAACGAAAATAGACCATGATACTGGACATGATACTAGATCCAATACAACTTTTCCTGATAAGGGCATGAGTTAGACTATTCTCATCATTTGGAACATAAGAGAAAATACAACTCTTATATAAAGAAACAAGATACAAAATATCTCCTTTAATAGCTAGCAAAGAGCTATCTAACCCAGATTATTATCCATAAGATTTTTGCAATCCGAGTACAATAGGATATACTGATAATCGCTCCTCACAGCTTCGGCCAAGGCTTCACGAACAACCGCCATTTCCCCTTCGAGAGCATTATTGAAATTTCCCGAACCAGAAATCGTTTTAAAAAGAAAACCCATTGGCCTTGATAAAGCAAAATCCTAAACCCCCAGAAACAACATCCAAAGGAAGACTAGCATCAGTGAATATAGGTAAATAACCAATTTTGAATGGGCTTTAGAAATATTCGAAAGAGATGGCTGATTATTATGATCAAAATTGATAAAGTGCTGTCCAACGAACTCATGAAAGACAGAAGAAGTTTGCTAAATAACTTGAGATGGAATCCAAGATCTTCGCTAGAAATGAGTGTCATTACCGGTCAACCAGATATACAACAAATAAAGGAAGCATAGCTGAAGGCAATTGTACTTGTCGATTTTGAGCCTTTAATAATGCTATTCCATTGCTGCAACCAATCATAAATTGATAAATTATCATCCATCGAAGGACGATAATCAATGGGAGAACCAAACCAGATAGCACGGGCAAAGGGACAAAAGAATAGAATATG
Organism: Protea cynaroides; assembly: GCA_028583415.1. Classification (NCBI taxonomy): domain Eukaryota; kingdom Viridiplantae; phylum Streptophyta; class Magnoliopsida; order Proteales; family Proteaceae; genus Protea; species Protea cynaroides. Next base: position 36,468,506 of record CM053266.1, on the reverse strand, counting down.
CTCCACCATCTCCACCTCACAACCACATTTAGAACATGAAATATTAATAAGAATATTTCTGCAAGCAAGATCATAACCAGAAGCTAAACCATGTCGACATGCCCTTCAAAGGAAGGACTTGATCTTTGGCAAAGTCTTGCATTTTCAAATTAAATTCCAAGCTTCTTTAGGGACCAAACTCCATCTTGAAATTTTGGAAGTAGAAGGCTGGTGACGAAGCTCAGCATTAGTTTTATTTTCAAACTTCAACCGTTAAAGTAGTTAAAAAAAAAATCTTTAAACTAAAATCTTTTTTATATATAATTTATATTTATATATATAAATTATTTATAAAAATAAATTATGAATCATAAATCATAATCATGTAATACCATCAAATATACAAAAGCAATAATATATTATCACAATAATAATAAATATTTTCTAATCTATTTATAGGTTTTAGATTATATTAATTTTATTTTAAATATAAATAAGTATTATAAATATAAATAAGTATTATAAATCATACCAAATAACTATATATACTATAATGTATTATATAATAAATTTTATAATACATATCAAAGAGACCCTATGTTTTTTTTTAATTAAATGACATAATTTATTGATGACAACATAGTAGCGGTTTGTGGTCAGATAGTTGGACACATCACTTATTATTGATTAAATACTTAAGGAGGTCCCACAAAGTCTCTCTCATAGTCATAGTGTCCCTTCTATGGTTTCAAATCCTCTAATGCCCCTTATGATGACATTAGGAAATTCAGTAGTTGTCATCCATTGTGAGTACATACTAATATATCAGTTTATGCATATACTAAACTGCAGCCAGTGTATATCCTCATGCCAACATAAGGAATGTGAGAAGATAAAAATATCCCCGTTGTATCTCTACTTTTACTCTTCCAATGATTCTTAGTGAGACTGGTTTAAACCATAATGGCAAGAACTGGTAGAAGATAAAACAAATCTATCACTCATTGGCCTCTAGTTTCACCCCTCAAGTAAGAGATCCGAATCGTCTCCTCATAGGAAGGAGGGAGACGCCCTCGTCGAATGGTCGACACGCAACTCTAGGGAAAATTCGAGTCCCACGTCCGAGCTGATATCCCCTGTCAGCTCGGCTTATCGACTGAATGTTGGCTTAGATATGATGCTTGAATTTTTTTAAGAACTACATATCGACCGACCATCTGATTGAAGCATATCCGGAGGAGGCGATTTGAATCCTCAAGTAAGATGGTTGGGAGAAAATTTAGAAACTCTGAAATATTAAAGAGAAAAAAATGTGACATTTTGTCAGGGATTCAGAAAAGAAGGATAATAATAGGGGCTTTTTTTTTTTTTGGTAATTTGACGAAAGGGAAAGGAAACAGATTTGAATGGACAAATGTTCGGCGACTCGCCGAACGCTCATTCGTGGCTTTTGCAGGTCGCGGCAGCAAACAATGACCCGCCAAATGGTCGATAGCGATAATTATCAGTACTGGTATCATGCCGGTCATTAACCGTATGTTGGACCCATCTCGAGCCTCACGCTAAAGTCTCTAGAATACTGGGAATCTAAATAGACCAGAGTAGATGATCTAATTAATGGGGAGATCCCCTTATCTTGCTTGTTAATGTTCTTATAGGATGGTGACCGTGGGATGCCATTCATCAACGTAAGTGGTTAGATACGTAGGGCCATCGTTGTGATAGCTATTGTGGTCGTTGGTTCTTCTTTAGAGTTTATGACACTTGTCAAGAGGAGAACAAATAGATAATAGAGAGTGAGTTCGAAATTCTGTGATCATTCTAATACATAAGTTAGATTGAAAAACAAGAAGTTCTGGAGGTTGATATGCAAAGAATATGAGTTCCGTAGTGTGAAGTTTAGTAATTTGATAGGGAGAAAGTGAGTGTAAAATTTTGGAATCTGATTACTATTTGTTATAGAATTTATTTGCAGGGAAGCATGGAGTGGAGTGATTATCGACATGATCTGAGCATGATCTGAGTGGTTGTCGATGATTTTGTGTACATTTCGGATCATGGTAGTTAGATAAAGGAAGTTGGTGGGTACACAATCCTATCCCTTGTAAATGGGGGTTGGTCGTGGTTAGGGAAGCTTTTGACTGTCTGATATTGATCTAACGATGGCTTTTCTACAATTGTTCTGAGATATCAATTCGGGAGCATCCTTGATAGTTGACGTGTGGTTGAGATATAAGGAAGCATCTTTGCTTGGGTTGATTTACAATTATCCCTGAGATCGTGAGATAACCTTCCCGTCTAATCATTTCATGAAGTGATATTTGACAATGAGTTCACACACGGTGACATGTGTCGTATCTTCTTTGATGATCTGAATCGAACACATGTCTTTTTTTGATTGATGGTTTTATTATCTTTTCTTCAATAATGTTCAAGTGCACAAATATCAAATTGGCTCAACTGATCTTCTGATCTGTATCGGATTCTAATCGATCCGATCCTAAAACAAAGTGTTTGACAATGTCTATAAAAGAAAAGTATCTAAATCCTCTCCACCCAGAGGTTCGAGAGGACGGGCGGCACCCCCGTTGGATGGCCAACACTTAGGGCTCAGGTAAATCCGAGCCCTCCATCCATGCTGACACCCCCTTGTCAGCTCGGCTTGTCAGCTTGGATGGAGGGCTCGGATGAAGTGTCGGCCATCCAACCAAGTTGCTGCTTCTCCTCCCGAACTTCTAAGAAGAGAGAATGTTGATCCGAAAAAGAGAGAGGAAATCAGGGAGAGGGGCGTGGTGTGCAACGCCGCTGGGGACTCAAATCAGGGATTTTGGTAGCGTTCGCATGAGGCATGCTGCCACCAATGCTCCATCCTTACCTTCTCTGTGTAAATGTAGATGCATGATTCAAAAAGCTGATTGAGACTCTGTCTCTCTCTCGCTCTTTTGCTCTCTCCGTCTTTCCATGTGACTCGAATAATTGATTGGTTGCCTCCAAAATCTCCAATCCAGAAGCGAGCTCCCCTCTTTCTCCCTTCCCATGTGCAGTCACTTATGACCCCTGCTTCTTCTTGGCCCACCTTTTTCTTCTTTCTCTCTCCTCTGCCTTTTACTTTCTCCTGTTCGTTAAATTTTCATCTTATTTCAAAGTATGATAATATAAAATATTATAATCACATAAATTTATTATCTTTCAAACATCATAAAATATATATTCTATCATTATCTACATATGGATAATGGATAATGAATTCAATCATAGTATTGAATAGATCAGAAGACATTCTCTAGGATACATAGATTAATCACTTCTTAAAATTTTAAATTTTTAAAGTTTAATCTAATTAAATATTCGCTCATGTGTTGGTATGTATTTTTTTTATGTTCATGCATGTGTACAAGAATTATAATCATTACTATGCAATCTCGGAGTCTTGTGTATATAAGAAATACCATAAAAATGATGACTAAGATATGTCTTGTGAATTCTTAAAAAAAACGTCATAAATAATTATGACACAAGTAACTACCCATCTAATAAAATATTTAATTTATCTTGGAGTTATCTTATGTTAAATTATTTTCTTCTGTAGCGACGGATTTTGGTTTTCATTTGTTGTCTCTAGTTTTAAAATCAATAGCTTCAAATGATTTCATTTTGGCATTTCTAGTTCCACTGTTATCTCTATACAATCATCTTCAGTTTTTTTTTTCCCTTCTTTTTTTTTTTTAATACTTTTCTTATCTATAGGTAAAAATTATGTAAAAAATAACGTAAATTTTATCTACATGGGTTTTTACCCAAAAACCAATGGAATATTTTTTTTTAATAAATATTTCTTCTCCCTTTAATTTAGATAAATAACTACTAAGAAGTATTGTTCTTCCAAAGTTAAAAATCACAGAGCTTGGATAAGTAAAAAAAAAAAAACTCATGGTGGTTTAGTTTTAGATAAATCTTAGTGTTTCATCCAGAAAATGTATCCACAGTCTACCAAGTTGATTGGACCTGTAAAGCAAAACACAAGACAAAGGGGAGGCAGGCTTATGATCCTGGGTCTACTCTGATGCCAAAGTCAGGAATTTATGAACAGTCAATGGGTTCCTCCGAGTCCACTTTAAATATTTATGGGGTAAGCGAGGGATTCTTAGTCCGAGGTGTCAGCCCTAGGGGAATGAGTATTAAATGCTGTGTACGTGAAATCTTGGGATTTGTGGACTATTTATAGTGAATAGTGATATTGCGTAAGGTCGTTTTAACCCTTGTCTATGGGGGGAATAGACGAAAATAACCATCGAGACTAATGTAAAAACGTCTTTGTCCTTGTCCTTTGATGAAAATTACAAAAATACCCCTCAAGTATTCTCAAGGGTGCTAACATGGATTATAGCTTTCCGACTGTTGCGCATCCTGTTGGTGGCATAGGAAACTTACCTAACACTTAGATTCATAACTGCTTCTTATGCTTATATTTATTGAACCACCGATTGCATCTTGGAAATTGTATTAAGTTTTATCTCAAAAGTCTGAACTATTAAGTGGAGGGACTCACACATATTAAAGCATCAAAGATTTTAGTCTCTAAGCAATGTGTGACTATTTCCAACGTTTTTCCTCACATATTGCCCTTATTTTGGGTGGTAGTACACATGGCGGCATATGGTCCCTCTTTTCGGGTGATTGTATAGAGTGAACCTGGAATTCTTAAACTATAAAAGAGATTGTGATTTCAATAGTGAGAATCCACCTCAGCATGTGATTCCTTTATATACTTACATAAAATAGATTATAGGGGGGGGATTAGTAAGGATTATAGAATGACTCATCTATCATTCTAGCAAATTACATCAGAGAATATTTTCTAATTGTTTAACAGACTTGTTTAACGGCTCTAACAACTTCTTCACTTTTTTGTTCATCTGTACACATTCAGTCTTCAATTGGATGGGAAGTCGTAAGATCCTTGATCGAAATTACCTTTCATAGCCTTATAAATATGGATCCACATCGTCTCCCGCCTGGGTTAGGGCGGGAGACTGGGCGGCCCGGATGGATGGCCGCCATGTGGCACTCGGAGGGATCCGAGCCCTCCATCCGAGCCGACCCCCCAGTCGGCTCAGCTTGTCGATTGGGCGGTCGGATCTGATGGAGAGCTCGGATCCCTCCGAGTGCCACATGACGGTCATCCATCCGGGTCGTCCAGTCTCCCACCCAAACCTAGGCGGGAGACAATTTCTGTCCTATAAATATACCATCAAGAACATATAATACATGACAAATCAATAGTATACAATAGAACTTCGGTAGGTAGGAGTCGTTGTCGAGACTACTCTCATCAAGATCCTAGTTGCCCTAATGTCGAAAAGTAGAATGCAACTTGACAATCCATCGCCACAATGAAACAATCTATGAATGATTAAATTGATTATCGTCGGATCCGCATCTTTTCCTTTCAATGGTTTTGGGAGGACAGTGGCAATCTATTCTGGATGGCCGCCACGTGACTCTTGGTGAATCCAAGACTTATGTCCGAGTGGAAAAACAGAACCGACAGAGGATATCCGCTCAAACGTGAGTTTCAAATTCACTTGAGAATCATATGACGACTATCCGAGATAGATTGTCGTGTTCTCTGAGAACCATGAGAAAAGACAATGGGAATCCATTATAGTCCCACTCAAATAACCAAAGACTTAGCTGGAATCCAATGTGTTCACCACCAACATAAAATAAAACAAAATTGAAATGTCACAATCAACACTTGCAACGTACGAAGACATTAGAGAGCAAAAAGCACCGTAGACATGAGAAAATGATCCTAAAAAATCACTCATAATATCCTATGTATAGGGGGGATGTGTCCCTTCAAAGCATCCTTTGAGGAGGCTCAAAAGGAACCGGATCATCTCCAATTTCTACGCAAAATGGAGGAAGACCAGTGGCCGTTGGATGAGTATTACGTCGTCTTCTTTCCGTCTAAGGGTTATGTCAATCTGGGACCATCTTCTATTTTTTCCATTCTTTCTTCTCAAGTCGCAAAAATAGAGAGAAGAAACATGATCCTCCCTATAATACCGAAAGCAGAAAGAAGAACGGCAGAGAAAGAAAGCCGACAACTGAAAGCGAAGAAGAAGAAGAACGAAGAATGGACCCCGATCGGTTATTTGCAGGAGCTGATTCCAGAGAGCACATAAAGCAGAAAATCTTTCACCTACATAAATTGTAATTGATTTCCAAGACACCAGACAAGTCAATTGAGTAAATGAGGTGACTCTTAGCTGCAACAATTGAGTTCTAATGGAAGCTAGCTAGTGGATCACCTAAGATAATCGGTCGATCCGATGATCAACAATCAGCAAACGATCGTAATCTTCTAGATAAAAAATTCATAGCATCCACCTTTAACCATGCGATATTATTTTTGTCCACTTCGTTATGAAAAATATAAATATACCTAATTTTTTCAAGAATAATTCATCTGCATGTATTTCTATCCTGATTGAGATCGTATTATCATTAATATTGAATTCCATCAAAAATATACATACATGATCTGAATTCCACTTTTTTTCAAATAAAATAGAATATTCTGACATAGCTGTTCGACTCCATGTGCCTTAACTTCGTTTGCCATATTCCCTAATGACAGAGACAAGGTGATTTGGATAGATTGGTTGGTAACAGATGGATCGAATCTACCACGTCACCTCATCTAACTGTATCTTCAACAAGAATACAACCACCACCGCACCACCCATTGGGGGCCAGCAAGTCAGGAAACCATGCTAATGCACGTGAGCTTGTTTCCCCACCAAATCCTATCTCCCCCCTTCTCCCCAAGATTTAAGGAATCGGTATGGAATCGTCCATTGTTATCGACTCAGATTAAATTGATTGCAAGGGAATCAGAGGGAAGTAAAAAAATTTCTGATCTACTCTTCAAAATAAGGAGATCATGGTCTGAAGCATCTAATCATAAAAAAGTTGCAAAGTTCTCTAATCCCTTATATTTGATGTAAGAGTGTCAAAAATGAATCCGAAATCGAACCGTTTATATCGTAATTGTAAAACAATATTAAATGGTTCGATTTTGGCTTTAGAAATGAGACCGTTTAGTTAAACGGTTCAGGATGATTTAAAATCAATTAGAAACAGTAGGGTTATAATGTTGTTCTTTAAATTTGTTTTTTGGTATTAATGAATTAAATATTTATAGCATGGAGACATCATAGAAAAGAATTATAATATTAAAATTTGTTAAAATATTAATTTTATGACTATGAATTGTGTTTTGGCTTGTCCTATACACATCACAAAATTGGAAAATAGTATTCTATTATCTTATTGAGCTAGAATTTTATTTTACACATATATATGTGATTTGAGAAATACAACAACAATCATATCATATATATTATTTACAATACATATCGGACTTGAGAAGGAAAATCGATCAAACCAAATCGAATATTAACAGTTTAGTAAGCATTTTCAAATCGTTTAATAAACAGTTTGATTTCTGTTTGGCTCCTATATGCGCTAAATCGAACTAAAACTAAAATGTAAAATTAAAACTGCACCATTTAACACCCTGAAAGTTCTTTAAAACCTCTTTTTGAAAACTTCATCACTAGAGAACCTCTCTCCCAAACTTAATAAAAAAAACTTTTATAATCATTACAACACATAATAATATGCTGTCACGTGACTAGCTGTATAACTAATTCCAAATCATTTCATATTTAGTTACAAACTTATACTTTATTTTGCATACAAATCATTTTCCATTTGAAAATTAAAATAACTTTTACATTAAATAAGTATCATTACTAAATATTATAAGAAATTTAAATAATTTATACAATCATATTGTGTAATAGCTAGTTACAAATTTTCTTTTTTAGGTTTGAAAATTTTCATTCCTCCCTTCCTTTTCATTTTCGTTACAACCAAACTGATTCATCGGTTTTGGATCTATCTGATCATGTTTTAATATTATTATATTTAGTATCGGTCACGTGTCAATTTCCATTGGATTCGTACATTGATCCAATCTTAATCAGATCGATTTTGGACATAACTAATACCATGTTTTATACCTAGATTTAAAACCTTGTTCTTCTTCTACCCTCTTGACCTATCCTGTTTTTGTCTACTCTACCACTCCATGTTGCTCTTTGGAATGTGATTCTTTTAGCCCCTCCCTTGATCCAGTTGGTATGTTCATCAAAAAAATTTCAGTCGTTGAATCACAGCCGAAGAGATTGGGCAACAGCAGAAGTAAATATTTTTCATTCCTTTATCCCATGACTCCAAGCATTCCGTACATTCACATTGGATGCTTTATAGCTTAGGGTATTAAAGTAGGGTGGTTTGGGCCCAACTTTTTCAAATCACTCTTTCTTTGTAAGCCTCCTAAACCCCTTTGACTTATTGGATAAGTTTGTCTCTTTGGATTCCAAATTTTCACATGGTTTTGTCCAACTTTTCCCCTTCCTCTTGTAAACTTCTCTAGTTTGCTTCCTTTTAATTTTCTTCATTTTTTAATCAATGAAATCTCTAGTCTGTCTTCATCCTTGTGTTGGTGTTGTTTAAAATCCTGTCTCGAGATCCTTTCTCACTCTCTTCTTTTTCTAGTTTACAACAAACTGTCAGTGTCAAGATATGCGAGAGATTTTTTTTGCAAAAATGTTTGATTTTAGGAAAATTTACTCACACACCTCCTTAACAATTGGTTTTTCTATATAGAATTACTCTCTCTTGACAAAAGTTATACAGATTATCTCTGAAACAATGTTTTATAAGAGTATAATCCACACTGGACGTTAAAAATTAATGAATTTTTTTAAAACAATACTATCCTTACTTTATGTAAAATTACATAAATATACCATCGTTTATCTCTGGAATGAAACTTCTGTAAGTTCTCCAACCTACAATTGGAGAATTTGTAGTGATCTCGTGCCATAGATAGACGATGGTATAGTTATATAATTTTATATTGAGTAAGGGTACTATTGTTTTAAAAAAAGTTTAGAATTTTGCCTATCAATTTTTAACACCGATGTGAATTGTATTGTTATAACACATTGTTTCTGGGATAGTCCGTGTAACTTTTATAAGGAAAAGATAACCTTGTCTTTAAACCAATTGTCAAAAAATGTATGAATACATTTTCCTAGATTTTATAAAGAAGAAAAAGGATAGTATGGTTCTGTTGCTTTGAGCAAAGGACTGTGGTAGGTACTTTGGATCCCTTTTTCTCCGTGCTTACATTTCAATTATTCAAAGAGTAAAACTGTGAGTGAGAGATTCATTATCATGTCGCTGACGCATGAGGCTGAAAATCATCTTCTGATCTCTCTCTCTCTCTCTCATATGAAATGTAACTGTTGTTGACAATGTTGGTGGCAAATCACAAATAGCTTTTTTCTCTTTATATGACTTTTGAAGTTTGAAACTACCTTTGATAGTTAATGACAGATAAAACCTCATGCTTTCCTCCGTCATGATGGACTGAAATGCTGTAATTATGTAATAAGTTTCTGTCTTGACTCTTAATCCAGCAAATCAGCCTTGATTTTCGGAGGGAAGGTGGATGATGGGACTACACCAGTAGTGCCACATTGGTCCCACTGCCAGCTTTGGCTTAACCCTCCCCCCTCTTTAAGGTCTCAAAAGTTGAAATCGGACGTGGAATTGATGGCCCAATGAGTGTGCAATATAAGGAATCCGTGTCAAATAGAAAAACCCTTTAATCAAATCTATGAGATTTAAAAAATAAAATAAAAAAGTTTTAAATTCTTGCTCAGTGGAGCTTGTTAGCAAAGTGAGTTAGCATGCACATTCGCCCCCTTTTGTAAATTATTTAAAAGTGAAAGAATGCTGTCCGGCTACGCGGATAATGCAGTTTCCACACAGCGGGGGTTTACGACCATTGGATCCCATTTTTTGTAGGGATATTTCGGTAAGAAAAAAAAGGATTAGGATATAGTAAATTAAATCCAATGATTTATGTCAAATTATGATCCAAGGTTTATAAACCCAGTTGCATGAAAATATATGAGAAAACATAATATATGGTAGGTTCTTGTTTTTGATAGGCCATAGAAATTTTTTTTTTTTTTTTTTTTTGGGTAGAATATTGACCATAGAATAGGGAGCAAGAAGTTAGGTAAGGACATTACCCAAAAAATAAAAATAAAAAAGTTAGGTAAGGAAATGATTAATTGAGAATTGGATATTTACAAACTGGTCCCGCCAATCCGACCACTGAATGTGCAACTGCAACTGCAACTGCAACTGCTTTTTCATTTTCCTACCAATACACGAACATCATTCTTTACTCCTGATTACACCAGCCCATGGGCTGGATGGAGACCGACAACGGTCAACCCATCTTGAATTGCTGGTTGCTGAGAAAAATCTCTCTCTCTCTCTCTCTGGTATTCTGGTGTTGACGTCTTCTGAATTAGTAATTACTTGCAAACGCGGGAGTCTCTACTACCCTAGCAAACAATTCTGATTGGGAATTTCATTTAAGTCTGTCTCTGCCTTCGACGCAATTGGCCCACCCACTTGCTGTGCAGCCCAAACCAATCTATCTTACCCTCTCTGTCGTGTAAAATATTCTTACAATAGAAAACCTTGGGATCTTAAATGTCTTCATATATTAGGGATTCAAATCGTCTCATCCTTGAAATTCGGGAGACGTGGCGGCGACCCCACTGGATGGTCGTTATGTAGGAGTTGGATGAATCCGACCCCTCCGTTCGAGCCGACACTCTCTTGTCGGCTCGGCTTGTCGGCTGGAACGGAGGGGTCGGATTCATCCGACCTCCACATGGCGACCATCCAGTGGGGTCGCCGCCACGCCTCCCGAATCTCAGGGATGAGACGATTTGGATCCATATACTAGTTGGTCTCTCCGTCTAAGAACTTATGCTTTTGACTTAACATGATATTGAAATGGAATTTTCACTATCTCTAGTCTCCATAGAATTAGGAGTTCCATAGAATGGATCCGCTCACTGGGCAGCCTAACGCCAGAGAAGATCTGGGTGCATTGATAGTCTTTAGTCATACACCGATGGATCTTGCAACTAACCATTACTATGTGGGTTAGGATCAGGGTCAAAGTATGGTTAGTCCACGAGATAGGACTACTGCATTTAAGCTTCCACCGCCAAACACAGTCCAGTCAGGATTATAACCGGGATGGCTTGGAATACTCTTATTAAAATGGAAACTCCATGACATATTGCCATTGATATTGGGTCTTGCTTTTTGACACTGATTCCAAAAAGGGGTAGAATTGGAGGTGCCGAAAATAAGGGTATTATAGGAAACTTGTGAATTGGGATCAGATGAGACTTGTAAATTGGGGTATTCTACAAAACTTGTATCTAAGAACGGCCAGTGGCAAGTGTACTACAAACATTCATCTTGTAGGAGAAACAATAATGATAACTCAGTGGCAAATGGAAGTTCACAACATCTTAAGGAGAATAATAACCATATCTCCCTTTTATTTATTTTTTTTTTTTTTTGAGAAATTCTCTTTACAAATGTTAAATGTCTACTAATCACTGAGATATCATTATTACTCTGTTTGATGTATATGAATATTTAAACTATCCTCTCTATTGTTCTAAGAATTCACCTCAATCACCAAAAATGATGGGAGAAGAGATATACTCTTTTCCGTAGGTGAAGAGAAATTAGAGCCTTTTATTTTTTTTTATTTTTTTTCTTTTTCCTTTTCCATTTTTTGGCTTGGTAAATGTCATCAAGATTTCTCAACTCCAACCCTAATTTCTAATTGGATTTTGAATCAAAGAAAAACGTTTCTTGACCCATTGGGTGGGCTGTTACCTTTGGAGCTAAAATACTAACATTAATATAGTCAAATCATACCTAAAAATAAAAGAAAGTAAATGACTTATCTATGATAGATTGGGTAGTTAGCATTGAATTGCTTGCTTTGACCACCATCTTTACATAACGGGAAATTCTTAATGTAACAAAGCTTTTATAACGAAGGTTTTGTCATCGTTAGATTTACATCCATCCTAAATAAAATTTTAAAACTCAATAAATTTTTACAATTCTATACGTAACAACTCTTATATCACACGTGCTGCATTTCGTATTAATTTGCATTGGAAACTGCATGCAAATGTTGACAAAGGAAACCGAAACATTTAATATTTTCCGGAAGTGCAGTCTCTGTTCATAAATATATAATTTGTTACTAAAATATTATTGTCATTTAAGGCCCATATAGTAGATACCCTCTTAAAACTGGACCGACCTCAAATGGATAAGGACCTTAGTCCCACAAAATTGTCTCGAGACACATAATAGTCATAGAGGGATTAATTGGATAAGGTCTTAGCAATTGATGTCATCTCATTTCATATTTTTGTCGTTAGTAACCTGCATTCCATGGTCACAAAAAAAAAAAAAAAAAAAAAAAAAAAGGGTAACTTACCTATAAATTTAAAGGAAAAAAAAATTAAAATAAAACAAAATTTGGGGATGGAATGGTAGGGTTGGTATCAAATATAAAATAAAAAAGAGATTAATTTTAGAAAGAGAGTGGGTTTTGCGAATGGTGCTTCCGGTGTTGCTGTGCCCACCAATAGGAATAGTTAGGCAATCGTTGACGTAGTTGGCACCTTGTCGTTCGAAGAATCTGTTTTCTGTTTAGTAATTATTACACATAACTGTTTTAGTGGAAATTATCGTTGATCGACAGTGCCCCTCTATGCCATCTTACATGGTGGTAAAATGACTAGGACAGGATGGTCATTTATTGCCTCCTGTGAGAGGTGCATGAGAACGTTGCTTGGTAACTATCCTTCTTTATTGACAATTTACCAAGATTTAATTTTGAAATTTACTAGTTTCCTTTTCCTTACGTCCAAAAATATTTTTAAATAAATAAATATATATATATAATGAGGGGGATAATGGATGTAATGTGCACACATCGAGATAAAGAGTGAAATTCGAATCTAGGACCATGAACTTATGCCAATGCCCATTGGCCTGAGAATCGACAATACTCACTTTGGCCCAACCTAAGTATGGGCCAAAGTATCTTACAAATTGATGTTTACAAATTTTATGCACCTTCAACACGTGATTTGAGATGTCCAACCAAGTATCTTACAAATTAAATCACACACGTAACGCCAACCTCACTTTTTAGCCCAGCACAACAACTATTAATCTTTTTCTAGTGAATGGGAATTAAAGATAATTATCCCTCTGTAGTATCTAAATCATGTCAAATGAAATGAAATTTCTAATATTTCCAAGGGAGCAAATTTTCCCAGGTCCCTCCACATCCCATCGTTGGACTGCATTACTCTTCAGACCTATACCTCACTACCTATTGGAATCTTCCTCTACAATCAAGGAGAAAGAAGGGCTTCTTTCACCACATGGAGCAAGGCTACTAACACAATGCAGGATCCTGCAATGACGGAGCATCTTAAAATTAACATTCATCTGCTTCCTGCAACTATTTGACGGTGTTACTCTTCTCAGTCAAGAGCTCGTATTTTGCAGCATTGTTATCAGCTGCAAACCATGCATGAAAATGAAGGGCTGATCTCTTTCAGTCTCCGACTAGCTACTACAACCGCGTAAAAGGTATTGCTGATTCTCTTGCTGCTGCCTCTCCATCGATCGGTTGCTAATATGATTTAATCCTTTACATACAAGCAGCCTTGGTTCGGGTTATGAATCCTTTGTCACTGCTCTTATGACTCGGACTGACACTATTTCTTCCGAAAAGCTTCATGACAACGTGGAGACCTATTTTCCATATGTCGTTTAGAAATGCCAATTGACAATTCGGTTAGTGACCAAATCAAGGAACATATTATCCCACAATATTACGTTGTCATGTATTAAATTCTAGACCGATCTCACGTCTCCACGTGTTATTTTCATACCGTGAATCTTGTTTAAAAATGCAATCTCCTTCAAGATTGTTTGAAACTAATGTAGTATTAGCAAGTGTTGCCGTTGAAATCTTGATCAATGTCGATCAAGAATTGGACAATAAAGAGGGTCAAACATGGTGATTCACTAATGCCTAAGCCAGTAAATACTGGGAATAGAAAGAGTTAATAAGTTATCAGATTCACTTACAGCATAGTGACAATGGAGAGACCTTAATTGCATATGACGACGGTCTAGGATGTTGGGCCATCACAATGGAGATTTACAATCCTTTACAGACTTTACTGGATCCAAATGGTCTCCCGCCTGGGTTTGGGCAGGAGACTGGGCAGCCCGGATGGATGGCCGCCATCTGGCACTCGGAGGGATGCGAGCCCTCCATCCGAGCCGACCCCCCAGTCGGCTTAGCTTGTCGACTGGGGGGTCGGCTCGGATGGAGGGCTCGCATCCCTCCGAGTGCCAGTTGGCGGCCATCCATCCGAGCCGCCCAATCTCCCGCCCAAACCACAGGCGGGAGATGATTTCTGTTCGACTTTACTACTTTTGACCTAATATTTTGACTCATCACTGTCACATGTTGAGCAGCTGTACAAAAAAAATAGAGTAAGAATAGAGGGTAAAATCTAAAAACATGGTGGGGTGGGGGGTTTTACAGAAAATTTTTGGCCCCAATTCAATGTACATAATGTTAAATCATCTTGTAAAAGGTAGGAACGTGGAAAAACGGTTCCCACAATATTTGGTGGTTGATTGGCTCTCAAGTCGATTGTTTCTAATGGTTTTAAGCGAATTGGGGTGGAATCAGAATGCAAAGAAATTATCTAGTTCATCATGAAGCTCAGTGAGATTTCAAATGTTCTTATCTTCCCTTTTTTATTAGATACTCTAGATCTTGTTAGAACATGTGACAAATGTAACTTTTCTTTTATTTCAAGGGTTGGCAATTCCATTGCTCATTCCCTTGCCCGGAATACTATGTCGTTTTTAGGGATGTATGAATAACCATTGTCTACTCTTTGGTTGATAGATCTTTGTATCAATGAGCCCTTGGTTTCTTTCCCTGTTTTAATTGAATAAGATTCTTGTTTACCAAAAAAAAATTGATGGTTGAAAGGTTTGAATCAATGATCCAAGGTTTTGATTGAATCGAATGATTAAGATAGAAACATTACCCCCACATTTTCCAATCAAGATCCTTGTGGCAGGCTGGGCACCAAGTGGGTGATCCAATCTGAGGCTGTGAGATCACCCATTGAGTTCTCAAGCTGCTGAAGAGGTCCGTAGTGCACAATCTTGAGTTTGGATCACCTGCAAGTACAGGGACTTTTCATTAGATCCCATCACCTTGAATGTGGTCAGGGACCCACCTCTTAAGTGTGGGACCCACACCCTGTTCGATTCCGATCTCTTAAGCCATGGACTCAGTTAAACATCACAGCCCTTGGATATAGCTCCACCACCCCCCCATTTGGATCCTCATGGATGGTTAATATTATCCGACCAGAACTCATACCAAGCACAATAAATGCTGAAATCCAAACTCTCCTTGGATTTTACCGAGAATTATTCCGTACTAGTATTTAGGAAGAAATACTCTACTCCATCTCTCTCTCTCTCCATGGGATGCACTCACCTCAGATCCACCAGCGAAGCGAATCATTATGGGCTTATTTTTTATTTGTTATTACAGATTTCATCCTGTCATTGCTCTAGTTCGGTCGATGAAACAACGTTTTAAGTCCTTTTTTTTTAAAACTTTACTGATATTTTCGCTGGTTCGAAACCCTAAGATGCTTTATTTGATGCCACTAATGCTGTTTATCGTGAAAAGGAAGAGCAATTGATCCAGAATAATTCGAAACATCCATTAGTTTTTTACCGTCTTTGAGTTTACTGCGACTTTTGTGGTCATTTTCTTTATTTCTAGTATGAGAGAAGGAACGTCCGTTAAATTTAATGTTCAGCAGCAGCAACTGAATGGTCATATCTCTCCGTTTAAATTCACCAAATTGTTAGATCCTGAAGCTTCTTGCGACAAGGTATTGTATAATTTGTTAACTTTTGTTTTTATCTACAATGATTTTATTCGGACTGTACTTCTGCGATCTATGTGTTGTGTTGTTTTCATGACTTCTTGTCGAAGATGACCTGAATTCAATATGATATTCAGAAAAAAATGGGGAAGAGGTAGCGAGTAAGTGACTTGTTGTCAAAGATAGGTTAGAATGGCTTTTAATAAAGTCGACCGAAACTTTTTCTTTTTCTTCTTCTTGTTCAATTTACGGTTCGAGCTTTCCTCTCATAGACTTAAAGAAGACTTTTATTATTTGTCTAAATTTTCATAGATGTGTGTAAGATGTTTGTTCCCAAAATTTAGGAACTATGACTTGTGTCTGAGTTATTCTTATGTTTGTGAATGTCAATGATTCTTTTCTGCAGGACCGGTTGGGTGATGTCTTACATTGGATTAGGCAAGTTGTTGCCCTTGTATGTGGGTTACTGTGGGGTGCTGTTCCTTTCATTGGAGCCATTTGGATTGTCGCGTAAGTTCAAATGCACAAACCTGCTTTGGTAGCACTGATGTATCAAATATGGCTCTTTTCACATTGAATATACTTGCCTTTGCCCCTAGAACTACATTCAGATTTTCTGTATTATGCACAAAACTACATTCATTTGGTTTTCACAACATTTATTCATGCGGATATGATTCCTTGTTCAATTATATTGTCAATATTATTGAATTCTCAGTTTCTGTCCGTGGAAAAATGTTGTTCTCTTACACGTGAGTTAAGCAATAAAATTTGTCTATTATGTAGTTTTCTTGAAAAAATCTATTGGAGGGAAACCTTGATGGAGCTTAGATTGTGAGTCTATTGAAACTCTCTTTTTGTTACCAGGATTCCTGTTCCTGAATATTCTTGTCTGGATTCCTAATCAAGAAAGACCATGATGTAGGACACCTAGGGTCTTGGTTTCCTACACTTACAGCTAGCTAGGTATTAGGTTACCTAATGTTTAGCTAGTTAGGATAGAGGACAGTAGCCTACATGTCTTGCAATTAGATTGTTTATAGCTATATTTATCAACCTACGGTCAATATAATCCTAATAGTGATTACTAACTCCACAATGATCAAATAGGGTGGCATAGTATTCAGTAATTAAAAGACAGCATTTGAAGGTGTTATGCAGAACGTTTCAACACTCTTAAAATAATACAGCTATATTTAGTGCTTAGGTAAACCAGCTTCATGTAAATTCAGTACATTTTAATATAAAGAAAATGGAATACTTATGAAAAATGATGCTGAAATATAAGCATCAGTACAGTGTTCTACACAGTGAAGAATTACTGTTAATAAGAACAGAAAACTAACGCGATATGATGGAACATAGATTGTCTACAATGGCAGAAAAAGAAACAAATAAACAACCTAAAAAAACGTTATGTGTAACACAAACTAAAAAAATGTTATGTGGACTGATGATATACAGTCCACAATTGACAGGTATATGTGTAAGCAGAAACTCTAGGGAAGGAAGATTACAACAGGAAAAATAAAGGTTATGTGTAAAAAAATAACACAAACTAAAAAAACGCAACATAGTAATTTCGATGGCAGAAAAATTAAAGGGGAAGGGGAAAATTCTATATAAGATTTACAGAATTGGAAAGAAACAAGTAATAGGTTTCAGAAATTGAGGAAGGGGGAAATGGAGAAGACAGAAATTGATATAGGGGGGAAAGAGAAGAAAAATTGAGAGAGTGAGAAGATAGAACACTTACAGCCAAGAGAGAAGCTTCATTTTCATTCATTCATGCTTGCATAATTATATAAATAATAAAAATGGCACTTAAAAAGACAAAGGGGAAATAGTGGGGGGAGTTGGGGAAGTTTTGGAACTGCCTAGGCAATTTCAGAAATTCAAAAAAGAAAACTGAACAGGGAGGGAACTGTTCATACGAACAGTGAAACCAGGGGGGGTATGTATTTATATTACATACTGTAAATAATAATAAAAAAAAGATATAACTGAAACTGAAAATAAAAATAACAGAAACTGAAAAAACTAAAATAACAGACAACTGTAATAACTGAAATAACAGAAACAGGAAAAAAAGAAAAAAAAGAAAAAAGAAAGCTGCTGATCTGCTGCTCCTAACTGAAAACTGCTGGGATGTCCTCATCAGACCATCGGTGATTGATGTGAGGAGACACGTGGGTGGTACACAAGATTTGTAATTAAGTTAATTGTTTGAGTTGAATTAGGATATTTAATAGCTATTAAGAGTTCAAAACGAGATCGATTTTTTGTGATCCCATGATTTTTTCTGAGAGCAAGATTGGCATTTGGTAACACTATTTTGGAATCGATTTCGGAATAGAATGAGATCAGAATCAGCATTTGATATGCATTTGAAAGAGTCATTTTTATTCCTATGCTGACTATTATAAAAATGCCATTTTTACAAGTCAAATGCCGAAGATCTAAGTTCACGGCAACACGGAAACTTCCATACGATTCCAGAACCTCTCCGGAGAACATGTAGGACAATTACGGTTCTGGAAAGCTCTTGGAGATCACTGAGACAATCTGGGAGAGGCCCGTTCAAGAGATTGGAAGAAAGATCCAAATGATTCAGGTGTTTTGAGTTATTTGATATGTTTTGGGATAGGACCTTTAAGAAAATTGTGAGAGAGGTTGAGAGAGAGGAGAAAGGTGGCATTGAAGAGTTGAGAGGGGGTGGGTTTTGTGAAATTGTTGTGAGATATGGAGAGGAGACGAAAAAAGACGAGTGCACTGAGTTCTGAAGGAATTTAGTTGTTAAAACCCTTATTGGAAAGGTAGATTTTGGTGACTCGGCCATAAGTGCAGGTGATTATCCCAGTGACATGGGTTTGGGTCATCTTCTAACCAGGTGTGAAGAACGCTATTTTGGTCCGTGTTGATAGCTGCTTTAAGCGCTAGGACGGTTAGCATAGTTGTCAAGATGCCAAGGCGAACCAAGGAGTTGGAGGCCTAGGCGATCAAGGCACCTAGACGCCTAGGCGATCAAGGTGCCTAGACGCCTAGGCAACGCGTTGACAACTATGACGGCGAGACCGTTGGAGTTCAATGAGAAGACGAGGGAAGAGAATAACAAAGAAGCAGGGGAAAATAAGGAAGAGAAAAATAGAAGAAGCAAGGGGAAATAGCCCAGCAGATAAAAAAAATTTGGCTGCTTCTCTTTTCGTGGCCTTCATGTTGTGACCTAATACAATTTAGGGAATTTAGGGTACAAATCAAAGTTTCCCAAATTGCTGATACAAAGGAATTTGCAGATACTCTCACAAAAGTTCAATGAATCCCTGGGACAGTTGGGGAACCTACTTGATGTACAGGATCAATCCATAGGTAAGTCAAGTCAAATCAAATCCGGCATTGTTGACTAAGAAATTTGTTGGATTCAATGGTAAAAAAAAAAATAATCTAGAGAGATGGCTGGAAGTTTCCGTTCCACAGTGATCAGAGATTGTAGGTCGTTGACACATGCAACGGGTGTTCTTGAGCACCTGAGCTTATGAAGTCACCGCTGGGGGGGAGAGAGAGAGAGAGAGAGAATTGCATGTTGGGTCTTATCCAATTTTTTTCACCTTCCCGACTGTCTCTCTGTAAAGTTCATTAAATACCCACGGTAGGGCCCCCTTTAGAAGCTTCTTTGACCTTAGTTTAATGTGTTATTTGTAGTAAACACTATGGCCAACCTAGATGCATCAGTTCAGAAGACATTGTGGCAAGAAAATGTATCCTGAAGATCTTTGTTGGAATTTTATCCAGGGACTTCTATTTCCTCTTAGAAAATGATCGACCCACCCACGGGATATTTCACCTCATCCGTTTCATGAACAGAAAGGGTATTAGGGGTATTTCAGTAATTATATTAATTTAAGTTAATATCCGTAAGCACTTATTCTTGCGCTCTGATACGATCCATATTGCTCATCCGCTGGTGATCGGATCCCTGTCCTTTCCTGTTGGGGAGAGTTCGAATATACTACATGTTATAAGAATCACACTTTTTAGATGCGTGCTTGAAACCCTCGAATATACTGTTATATTGTTCAAGATTCCAGTTTGGTCATTGGTGGCAAATTATTAGTAGAATTGTAAAGATAGTTTTAATGGGAATAAAAGCTGGAAAAGTTCCACCTGGTTGACTGGAATGGGTGTGCAAGCCTAAAGTTGTTAGACCCTGGTTTAGAAATTAATATAGTATAAACATGGAATTACTAGAGACTTCTTGTGGCACTTTGAAGAAAGAACAAACGCCTTTTTGAAGGAAAATATTGAAGGAAGGGTGGGCATGTAATGGAGGACAAGATCCAAAAGACTGAAGTCCATATATGCTATTAAGGGATAGTGGTTGTCCAAGAACAACTTTTGAGGACAAGCTTTGTGGTGGGTAATGTTGAAAGAATTAGAACGTGGATAGCTGTTTGAGACAGTGGTGAAAACTCTGTGACCTATATTCCCTCTTCTTTTTTTTTTATACTTAAAGTTGTAAGTCCTCCATATTTTAATCTTTGCTACCAAGTAAGAACCAGTTTATAGACCTTTTCGAATTGAGTGAGGCGAAGTTTACTTGGGTTCCCAATTTCAGAAGGAATTTAAGTGAGAGCTGGAGGAATGCTTTATGTTTTTTTTTCCAAGCACTTGAATAGGCTGAGTGGGATGGCTTTGAAGGATTTGTTAAGTTGGAGAGGGTTATGAGGGGAATGTTGTATGCTCTCACTGATTGACTATTTGACTTCGATCACTTGGGGAAAGGATAACATTTAGCCAATAAATGTGTTAAGAGATGATGAACTATTTATCCCACTATTTGTTTTTAAAATTTTGTGGTGGCTGGAGATGTATCGGTATCTTTTTTTTTAGTGGAAGATGTATGGTCAGTATTTTCTCTTCCTTATTAGAAGTGACTTGGATGATGCATCATAAGGCTGCGAAATGCTTCTAAATCCTGTCGTACTTCTCTTCCCCCAACGAGTAAAATAAATTTCTTGTCTGATGACCTGTGAAGCACATGACACTATTTCTTATTATCCATGTTACTCGCTTTGCCTTAATGCAACTTGAGTAGTGATGCTTTCTTGATTTCCCTTGGATTTTCACATTTTTCACTATTCTTGTGTATGCTACCTAAGAAACTAACAATATCTTATTCTCATTCCCAGATTTCTGGTGCTGTCCTCAGGAATTATATATGGGTATTATTCAATAATCCTAAAAATTGATGAGGAAGATTTTGGAGGTCATGGAGCCCTCCTTCAGGAGGGACTTTTTGCATCATTATCTCTCTTTCTAGTACGTATGGTCAATTGTCTGACATTTTTGTTCCAGATATCAGAATTTTTATGTATGGAAGTATCAGTACAAGTACAACAGTACTAGTTTTAACACTTTTTATTTTTATTTTTTGGGTCAACCGTGCAGCTTGTGTGGATTCTAGTATACAGCTTAGCACATTTCTGATGGAAGTTCCCGCTGATGTGGCAAATGCTTACCTATTGGATTTTCCTATCTCATCAAGTCCTCTTTTTTGGTTTTTGTTTTTTGGAGCAACAGTTGACACAATTTTCTCAATTAAGGGAGCCACGAGTGGCTATGCCCTCAGAAGAAAGAATTTAAAGTTCAACCAACTGATTCCCCCCTCTTACCCTTTTTTTCTTTTTTCCTTCGTATTCCTCCGGTGGGTTATCAACGTACTTATTGATGTTTCATTCTATCACGTTGTTATTGGTTGTGTGCATTATGCAAGCTGCGTGGAGCACGTCCATTGATGCATGTTATGGAACCGTAGTGGCAGGGATGCAGGGAGCAATGTAATTGTGCAGCTTATACCTGAACTAATTGTGGTGACGAAGGGCTAACGAGCCATGGAATTAAAGGATTGTGAGTTTCTCTGATGTTCTGCTTTGTAGCCAATTTTAATTTAATTTTTGTATTTCATTAATTCGCACAAAAATTAGATTCTGAGTTTTCTTATTATCGGATGATTCCTATGTCTAATAATATTAGTAGTGAAGATCTTAGATGTTATTTGGCAAGTTCAAGTTTACCAACACCTCGGAGGCTGGAGACTGGAGTAAACAAAAATGCCTCGTTACTGGATGCAAGGTTTTTTTTATTTTCTCCTTGGTTTTAAACCTTTTGTTAACAACCTACTGAACCATTCTTGTGCTGTGACCACATATTGGAGTACGCTCCTACAAGCCATTGCTTGCGAACCAAGTTTCAATTACATGGAATAGGGGACGGGCTGATCCCTGACCGATTCTGTGTTGGATCAGCTCAGACTGCTTAAGGCTGATTCCCAAGGCTTTGGGAAAGCAGTCTGAGCTGAGGGAGAGAGTCTACCCCCAATACCGGCAAGGGAAAGGGTGGTGATGCTGTCTAAAGAGGGTGCGATGGGGGGTAAAGGTGAGAGATGCAGCATGGTGTGAGTTTATTGCGAAGAGAGCGGAGATTTGCTGGTGAGATACTTTGTCTTATCTGATGGTCAATAAACGCCAGCGTTAGTTATCCTTTGCCCTTCTTATAATTAGTAAGTTTATTAGTTAGTTAGTTACACAATCATTTAGCAATGATTAGAATATTCTTCATTTTATTTTGGTTTTACTTTCACTTCAAGAGATTGTTTCCTCACCCTTGGGTAGAAATAGATACAAATTCAACATTTAAATGGCCCGGATGCATATTACAATATTTCAATGAGGGAACTCTAATTTAGAATCGAAGTTTGGAAGTTTTCCTAATTACACTTTGCTTGAACAAGAAGAATAATGGAAGCACTGTACATAAGCAAAGAGATAAATCAAGCCACGATATTAGTGGAACGGAAACACCAACTCTTTTACGTCCATCTTTGATGACGATTTGTGCCCCCACCTGGGACCAGGTAAATGCGGCCATAGACCCAACGTCTCCTTGGTCTTGAAATGGATTGCTGCACAAGAAACCAGCTTACAGAATGAAACAACCAAACAAATAAAGGCTTTTTGGGGGTGAAAAAGAAAAGAATGGTGCAGATATGCTGTTGGATTAGTAAAGTATCCAGCTATCAGATTTAAACAGTCTTGCCAGTTCAGAGTTAGGATATGGATCCCACATCACAGCCTCTGAACTCTAACTTGAGGAGTACCCCCCCCCCCCGCCGAAGTAGCTTGCCGAAAAATGGTTCCAGTCCAAAAGTTTCTGGATCGACATGCTTGGTGGCTGAATGTGAAATCTACCCACCAACACAAACAAAAAGAGAATGGAGGGAAAAAGAAATTCCGGTTCATGAGCAATAAATTCTCCTAGTGATGCACAGCTCAACTATATATAAGATTAAAAAAAACAAAGGCCTAGCAAATATTGAATTACATTAAAAGAAAATTCAGAAAAATAAATCTGCTCTAGCGACTTCAGATTCATATCCACTATCCTTCTGATCTAAATTGCTGACAAACACTTGCTAGAGTTGGGCTTCTTAACCGCATCTTATAACTAATCATGAGGCAGAGATGCATTCTTTAATTTTCTATCAGAAGAAATGCCTCCTTCCAATTTCAATCCAATTCCACTCAAAATTTTGAAAGTTATTCCAACAATGGAAGTCTACGAAGTACCTAAACTAAATGAGAGGATGACAAACTTTAATTTTGTTTGTCATCATTACATCACTTATCTACCGGTAAAGCACCATGCACTAATCAAATGTCATAAATTTCATTAGACACAGTAAAATAAAGAGGACCCCTATGAAACACTAAATTTATCTATATGTTACTTCTTAACTGCCCAACATTCCACATCATACTTCATAATTAGTCATTTGGTCAAATGACTGTCCTATAAAATTTTTCTTTAAGTTTTAAAGGAATATGCTAATCACATAGCACTCCAAACGCACCTCTCTAATTCATCCATCTTATTTTAATTCTCTGTGAAACATCATTCTCTAAATCACATTCTTTATTTATGATTGAACCTAGATACCTAAAACAATCACTTTGTTGCATCTCCCTCTCATCAATTTTCATCACCTCATTATCCATCATTGTGTGACTTACACACCATATACTCTGTCTTCGTTCTACTTATCTTAAGCACATTATAAAGTTACATATTTCGAAAGCCAATAGTGCACCATAGAGGTTTGCTGTCGAAGGAGAGAGAGATATAGACAGAGCGGAAAACAAGAGATGCTTAGTATACGTACTGAGGTCCTTCAGTGGCTGATAATGGGAACTAATTTCCTAAAGCATAGGGTTCTCAATAGCCGCTGCAACTAAAACAACCCATGACCCCACCCCTATATCTTAACTTGTTAAGATTTTAAAAAATATATTTTTTTTATAGGTAAGACTAAGATTAAATATCATTACAAATCCGTTGTTTTCTTGAATAACAGTTATTTTTCTAAAAGGGCCATCTTTCTTCCACATGAGTTGCTTTAGAATAAATTTAGGCATGCATACTATAGTGCAAGAAATAAAGGTACATTACGTTACCTCGATTTTGGTACAGAATTCTAGAGTGCACTCACATACGTGACAATCAGCTCTATGGGGAACTTGATTGGATTGTTCTGCCCTCACAAATGCATAAACCTGCCAAGTAAAGGCACACTGAAGTTCAGTCCGAAGGGAATGATTGAGACATTGTTTTTGTTCATCAAATTGGTTCAAAAAAAATTCTTCTAAAAAAAATGTAGTAGAACCCTTGTAATTCATCAAAACCAACCTCCTCTGTGCAGTTTGGGCATGCTCCCTTTAATGCCACCAAGTTGTTTCTCCTTAGGCCTTGAAGTGCTCTGGCTGTCAAGAGTGATTCCCCAGTAAGTGATACCAGTCAAATCGTACACATAACCAATTATTAGATTTTATTTCTGTCATTTTCTCTTTCATTTTGTTAGACCATGCTCATGATGGAAAGGTCAGCTTGACACAGTCAACAAGCAGAGTAAAATGACCTGCTTGAATAATTATTCATATATCACAAAACTTCCAGTCCATTCTATGTAATTAAGAAAAAAGTCAACGTCTAGTTTCTGTAATATTTGGCATTATCTACCAAAAAAAAAAAAAAAATACTCCATGGTTGATGTGCATCTTCAAATGAGCCTAGTGTCACTAATATATAAACAAGACGGAATATTTCCAGCCAATATTTTTCAACCAAAAACTGCATATAAGTGTAATCCAAGAGCAAGGAAATTGAATTAAAAAATATTACCAGAAGCTGATGCAATAGGATATCCTATCAGAGACCCCAAAGCCATTAAGAGGACCCCATTCACCATGGAAAGAAATTCTAATGCAGATGTCGAGCTACTTGATAAAAACCTTGAGGTGAATGCATCCTGATATGCCAGACCAACAGTGTAGATGGTTGGTACCAGAAAAGCTAAGCCACCAAACGCAAGTAGAAGGGTCCAAACGCTTGCTAATGCCAAAACCTGAGAGTGATCTTCCTGCCCTACACCCAAGTCAATCAATCTTCAAGTCGAGTAATCAAAGAAATTTCTACGCAGTAACTCAGAAATTAAACTATAATGGGTGAGGCAGTGCTGAAATCATATGACAGATAACGTCGACCTTTTAAGCTATAACTAAGACTAATATGACTTGGAAAGAGTGAGAAGAAGGTTTAACTTAGACTCAGGGGAGAGAGAGAGAGATTTGTACATATGGAGCAAGCCTCGCGAAGAGGTAAGTAATGAAATGTGAGGAATGAAAAGTTCATGCACCCCAAATGATAAACAATTATAAAGCATAATTGAGAAGAGGATTACCTCAGCATCTGCATATGTTGATTGTCGCAAAAGACTGCAACGGGGATACTTCACAACAGATTTCGAGCCATACCAGCGCAATTTCAGCTGTTCCCATATAATTTTCCACGCATTTAAAGAGAAACCATTTATATTAGGTTATAATCAGAACAAGATCATTCTGGTATGTATTGTTACCTCTACTTTATCGAACATGTCATCGATTATCAAAGGCTTCCCGCTGTAATAAGCATCTCTTGCCTAGAGCAACAAGAAGAATCAATTTACTAAATGTTCTACTTTGATCTAGCCAATTTATCAAATACAAAGCAGGGCACCGGCACACAAGTAGCTAGGGGCATGTCGTAACCACATCAAAACTGCAAGAAATTTGCTCTTTTTCCTAATTACATAAAAAGTTAGCAATTTACTCCAGCTACAAATGCTCGTAAGAACAGAAGGGAATCTGTGAGACGCAGCAGAATAAATAGTAAAGAATCTAGCAGGATCACCAAACAAGCAAACAAACTCTCGAGACCAACAATTGTTGCTGAAGAAACCCTAGTTGAAGTGTTTTAACTCGATCGACAATTAAAGCTACTATATGGTAATTAATAAAGCACACCTGACGATACAGAGCTTCTAAGGTTTCCTTCCTGGCGGTCTCGATAGGTCCAACAAAGATACATGAAGGTCCCTCAGCAAGGGCAAAATTCGAACAAGAACTCCGATTACTGCAAGCGAAGACGCCATTGCTTTTAGTTGCAATTCGAAGCGGAATAAGAGAAGCACCGATCCTGTGGAGAAGAGGAACCACGCCGTTGGTCCTAGGAACTTCAACAGGCGTCGATCCACTTACGGGAGGAGGGAAAGTGTTCGTGCTAGCCATGAACCAAACTGTTGTGGTTGTGGTATTGGCAGCGATGACGCAACTGCAACTCCACCATCATGAGGTTGAAAGTGTGACTCTTAAAATGCAGCCACAGAATTTCCCCTTATTTATAGGTCGGTGATGAGCTTATCATTGACGACCATGATCATTTTGACCAAGAGATCCAATGGAACCTTCTCTTTTCTTTCTTTTTTTTTTTCCTAATTATCATTCCCGAATCAACCCGATCTGTGGATCGGATTTAATGGAAATTGATGAGACCAGATCCTCTAGTGACTGCCACATGTTCATGCATTTTGAACTGTTAAAATCTTTACTGTCACATGACAGTCACTACAGATTATCTTTTTACAGATCCATAAACATTTAATCTTTATTAAAATAATATTAAGAACAAGCAGAATTCATATAAATTGACAACAATACCTTCAACCATACTCCTCTACATATATATTTTATATTTAAACCCCTATAATATCTGACCCCTTATCCGTAAGTAAAAGAAGTATTTAAGATTTTATGTTTCCATAAATCCTTTATTTGATAATATTTTTAGTTGGAAGACAAATTTGGATACTTAGGTGTTTCCTTCAAATTCACTTTATTTTCTCTTATTGATATTTTATTTATGTTTCCATAAATCCTTTATTTGATAATATTTTTAGTTGGAAGACAAATTTGGATACTTAGGGCCTGTTTGATAACACTCCAGCTCCCATGGAGCTACTTCTGGTCCGGAATCGTTTTCTACTTCTTCTCTGGAGTCAGAATTTTTGGAGTAGAATACTGATTGATAACGCCTGCTCGGAATGAATTCCGGCCGATTGGGAGTAGAATGTTGTTTGATAAAATTTACTCCGAATTGAATCCAGAGCTGTTTGAGAGAAGAATCCCATTCGATAAACAATAATCTGGAAGTTTTTTTTTTTTAAAAATTACAATTCAAGCATTCAATTAAAAGCCTAAGTTAGAATATATATAATTGTAAATTTAAATTTTATAATATTTACAAAATTAATCGCATAATTTCAGAGTTATTCAATTAATGACATAGCAATTAAAAATATGTGTAAAATATTGAATTACATCATACTAAAAGTAACAATTGTATTTTGATAAAAATAAACATAACACAATCCTGAGTTAACCATATTTTAAGGGGTAACACATCATATCTGGGGTAAATGATGACGTCTAGCTAATTGATTAGCAATATGCACTCTCAGTGCATTCATCTCAGGTCCTGTGCCATGCAAATTATCGTTCTTTTCAATCACAACATCACCCGGCAATATTAGCATCAAGTTTATACTATCAACTAGTTTTCTTCTCCATACTAATCCTCTTTGAGTTGGATCTTATAGATATGGCCTCAATTCCCAGTACCTCTATTATGGTTCTAAATTCTCCCTATGGTGGTGGTTGTTTTCAAATTCATGAATTATATGAGTAGTCAACAATTCCATAACTTGGAAACCGCTCCAACCAGGATAAGAGTTCCATACAGCGAATGGTTTTCTTGACAAAATCCTTTGTTGAATGCCAACATTCTTAATTGTGACACTAACCATCAAACTGTGACAAGATTAAAAATTTTAGTGATCAACATCTGAAATGGTGGTCATGGTGCTCATCTAAGGCTGGATATAAAGGTTCTTACATAGTATGCTCAAAATTCACTAACTTGAATCTGATTAATGTATACAGTATTTACAGATGGGAAGAACCCAGGTTAAGAACAGAATCTCTTCCTCCCCACCCACCACTCCTTCCCCCGCCCCCAACCCCAACCCCCCAAAAAAATGAAGAAAATGAATATGGAACCCTCGAATCAAGGGTCAGCAAACAGAATCGTCTGATCCATGGTGCAGATTAGATATTAAATATTATAATATAGAGGTAAGACGATCAATTATCTGACATATTTTCAAATAGTTCTCTAAAGAGAGAACTAGTCAATCCAAAAACCTTACTCTAACTTGTTGAGATTATTAAGAATGTACAGGGAGGCAAATGACAAGAAAATACATATAGAGTAACTTAGCAGATCCATTCCAGTAGCTATTGTCACCATCTTGTTCCTCTCAAACATCTTTACAAGAAGAATAATTAGTATTAATAGATGAGATGGCAGACCAAAATTCCAGTATAATTAAGGAGCATTTGTGAATTGTTCATAAGGATATGAGATCCATAACATCTTTCTACGTATACAAGTTATGGAATTGTTGACGTAGAAAGATGTTATGGATCTCATATCCATATCCATTGTATTAGAATAATTTTAGACTATGAACTTTCTATTTCATAGAATATTTTCCTCCAAAGTGCCAAGATGCCGATGGACTTTCTGTACCTGGAGAAATCTACAAGGTATCAGCCTAACAAAAGACAAAACAAGCAAAAACCATACAATCAATAGATTTCCAGAAGGATAGAGACTGAATCAATTTGGGGATGTTTAGAATTACTGTAACACCGGATTGGTTCTGAGCGGTTTTTTTATTCTCCTGGGCACTTCTGGTCTTATTCGCTAAGTAGAATTTATGGATTAGTGGTATTGGTTTCTTGCTTCATATTTTCCATAAATGGATGCCAAAATCCTTAAAAAATAAAACATATACCCAGGGCAAGGCTATCTTCTATTACATTTCTTCAAACCATGACCAATACAAAATTTTATTCAATTAATATTATAGCAATGATAAAACATATGAAGCACAACTTAGACTACAAGTATCACTTAGCTTCAAGAAAACCAGAACACAGTAAGTGCAAGTATGCACATGTATGCACACACACCAGAGAGAGTTGTCAGAGATTGTCTTATCTAGGATCAATTGTCCTATCTTGAGCTAAATTTGCTTTCTTTTTCTTTTTCTTTTTCTTTTTTTTATAAGATGAAACTCCTCCTCCTCTGTAAGCATTTATTCACACAAGAAAATACTTTCCAAGATTATTTTGTGGCCAGATGGATTTCTCTATATGCATTTCATATTTCTGCTGTGAGTCTGTCAGAGTCTGTCACATAGTTTTAGTACCATGGTCAGCTAAGTGTACAGAGTGCTGCCTTCCCTTATGGACTTCAACTATGACTACAAAGAGTGCTTTGGTTTGAAAGTGAAACCACGTCAAGGGGACGGACTTTTATTTTACTCATTAATGTTTCCTAATGGGACTACTGATCTGGTAATTGTTTCTCTTATTTTACACTCTTTCATTGAAGGATCAGCATTAACTTTATATGGATAGAGTAGAAACCCCCTGTATTTTAGAAGGGGTGTGCTTAGTAATTTAAGATAATGACTAGCTTCCAACTAAAATAGGTCATTCATAAGGCTTGACTCTATGAGATACATAATCTGTGTTCTTAGGACTCTGTAGCTAAAGAAAGTTAAGGATTTCATGTCGTTGTACCTTTGTGTGCATTTGCATGCATGTGCACATGTGAACATGTGTTTGTTTGCTTTGTTTTATTGCATATATTATTCCTTTCCAAAAACTTATAAATGTGTAATTTAAGTTTTGGGGAAGCACTACGATCTAAATCATTTCTTCAACCGGATGTTTTTTATGTTGTAATGCTGAGTTGTTTTCTTTATGCATCTCAGCCTCCTAAAGAACCTAGGTAAAAGCATCCAAAATTTCTCTTGGTATAACACTTCTGTTTTTATTATTGCTTGCTATTCTTTTCTTCTTTTTCTCCTTTTTTCTTGAACAAATGATTTTCTTGGTAAGCTGACAATAGATTTGAGGAGGGAATGTTCCATTGACCTTCTTTTCAAGGATTGTGCACTTGTTCAAGTAGAGGTGTGGAAATGATTGGGTAAGAACTATTGTTGTTTAGGCATTAAATTTGGGTGGTAAACATTAGTTTGGCTTTATCAATACAAACAATACTTACAGAGATCTATTGATGAATTAAAAAAAAAAAAATGAGAGACTACAGAAACACATTCGGAATGTGGCTCCAAGGTTGATGAGCAGGACTGACCACCAATAGTTACGGTGAAACAAATCCATACTGACTATAGGAGTTGGCAATCTCAAAGTAACCATAACCTTAGGGTGCTTTGTTTTCTTGCAAAATCTAATTTGAAATTTCATGCCTATTTAGTTATATTTGTTTATCTTTGTAGCTGTCTGATGTAGCTAGTTTTGTCTTTGGCAGGCTAACGTTATTCGGAAAACTACTGTACTGGATGTAATGAGGAGACTTCTCCAGGCAAGATCCCATGTTCATGGAAATATCTTTATAATTGCAAAGCTGGTTTCCCATTGAAATAAATAAAAGAAAATTTCTTGGCCCTTCTTAGACAAGGGGTAGATAGGCTTCTTACTTTGTGCCTTTTGCAGTCGAAGAACATCATGGTTTCTTCTTATGCTCGAACAAAAGAAGCAAGTCAAGCAAAGTACATATCAATATTAAAAATCATTCAAGGAGAAGTACTTCATTTGCTGCCAAAATAAAGTGCAGTTCCCCTGCAAATGTAGACTAATAAAACAGGGGAAGCTGGTGGATTCTCTTTCCAGAGAGAAAGAAATTCGACAAAATACCCATTATCAGAAATTACAAACTGACCAAGCATCAACTAAAATCGTTGCCAAATCCTACAAAATACCCATTATCAGAAATTACACATTATCAGAAATTACAAACTGACCAAGCATCAACTAAAATCGTTGCCAAATCCTAAAAAATACCCATTATCAGAAATTACAAACTAAATAGAAAAACATTACCTGCTGCTGCAATCAGAGGTAATCTTCGGAGAGAGGCAAGTAAAACGACCACAAAAAACCCTAAAAAATACAATGAGAAAGAATCTGATTAGGGAAAAAATTCAGAAAAAGAACCTGAAATGGCAGAGAGAGAGAGAGAGAAGTGAAAAAAAAAAGGAGAAAAAAAAAAGAAAAAGAAGACGGGAGGAAGGAGGCGGGAAGAAGGAGATGGGAAGGAGAAAGAAAAAAAAAGGAGAAAAAGAAGAAGATAGGGAAGAAGGAGAGGGGAAGAAGGAGATGGGAAGGAGACAGGAAGGAGACGGGAGGAAGGAGATGGAAAGGAGAAAGAAGCTGTTTTACCACAAAAAATTTCAGCCCTAACCTGAAATCGTAGAGAGAGAGAGAGAGAGAGAGAGAAGTGAAAAAAAGGAGAAAAAGAAGAAGATGGGGAAGAAGGAGATGGGAAGGAGATAGGAAGGAGACGGGAGGAAGGAGGCGGGAAGAAGGAGATGGGAAGGAGACAGGAAGGAGACGGGAAGAAGGAGAATGGAAGAACTGGGGAAGAAGGAGAGGGGAAGAAGGAGAAGGGAAGAAGGCTTACTAGCAAAAATCTCGCACAGCAGCTCCGTCTGTGCAAAAATCTCCCAGCTCTCTGCAATCGGGTTTATCGGGAGTTACTTCCTCAAGTATCTCCCATCAAATGATTCCCGGAGTGAAGAAGCTACGTTTTTTCACTCTGTTATTTTATCTCTGGGAGATGTTTTTTCACCGGTTCACTCCGTGGGAGTCAAAGATTGAACCGGCGTTATCAATCACTATTCTACTCCGAATTGACTCCGGAGCTAAGAAGTGGGAGTTGGGAGTGTTATCAAACGCACCCTTAGGTGTTCCCTTCAAATTCACTTCATTTTCTCTTATTGATATTTTATTTTTTATTACCTTATTCTAATTTTTCTCCCCTATGAATTAAGTATTATAAATTTAGTAAGATTAAGCTATCTATTTGATTTTAAGAGTTGTCCTAGGCTCCTTGCTAGGTGAAGTCTTAAGGTTAAATTTATATCATATTCTGTATTACAAGTTTGGATAAACAAATATAACCATTGAAACCAAATTAGACTAGTTTTGAGCCAGCACTTTATCTTTGTTGTGAAACCAGAAATATTATTTAAAGGGTCTGTTTGAATATAATTAATTCCCTTTAATGCACATTTATTGAGTCATCATGGAAACCTTGATATTGATAGCAGTTTTGATATTTTATCCAGAGGACTGATGCAAATCAGACAATGAAAGAACTTTATTCAACTAGGAAAACCATTACTTAAATTTGAACAATAATTTGCAATATTTTCTCAAGGTTTTCTCCTTCAACGCAAATTCCTAAAAAAGAGCCATTTTAAATCATATTTGGAGGAGGTGGTGCTACTCTCCGGGATATCAAATGGGAATTTGGCTGTCAAGAGGTACTCATGAAAGCAGAAAATTTCAGTGTGGTCTTTCACTATGGAAATGCACTTCCAAGAGCTTGTTATGGTTCCTCTACTTTTTTTTTCGTGGAGAAAGTTTGGCTTATCCTTTACTTAAGGAGGGATATGGATTGGACCATCTCACCCTAAAGAAGATGCACGTCTTCTCATCTTCTGTATTTGAAGTTCCCATATCACTCTTTTCCTTTATCTAAGGACCTACCCCCCCAATCAAACCCCTCCTCTTTTTTTTTCCTAGATGCAAGATTATGTTTGACTGACAGAGAGCCAAACATAACCTTGTGCGCAAGGACCTTAAGTTCATGTTTGTTCTCTCATGAACATCTATCTGATGACTTAATTAAAGGAGATCACATTAAAAAATAAGAAGCAAAAGATTTTGAAAACAGTTAATTAGGCCCCATTTGATAAAACTTTTGTTTCGGACTCTTTACTTCCGGTTCAATTTTTTACTTTTGCTCCAGGCTGCTTCAGGAGTATTTGGGAGTAAAAACATGTTTGATAACTCAATTCTGGAATGGATTCCAGGGTGATGGGTGGTGGGTGGTGGCACTGAAGGTGAGTGGTGGTGGTGGTTCTTTCTTCTTCCAAATATTACTCCAGAGCAGAAAAGTTTCTATTTGGTACTCCAAAATTTTGGATTCTAAAGTCCTTTTGGATTCAATTCACTCTGTGAGAGTAAAGAATCCGATCATATTTACCAAATGTGATTCTACTCCATACTGGCTCTGGGAGTAAGAATCCGGATTATGAAGTTTTATCCAACAGGTTTAAAACTCTCAATATAAAGCAAGAAGTCATGTATGAAGACGTTGACCAATCTATTCGTATTCGGTTTGCTCAAAGACCAAAATGATAATTGGTAGAACAAACACCAAGAAAGGCAAATAAACAGAAAATGATTCAAGTAAAATGATAGAGAGATTTAACATGGTTCACACACCAATGTGATGTGCTATATCCACGAGAAAAGATGAAGATGATTCACTATGTAAATGAGATAGTACAATAAAGATATCTGAATAACAAACTTTCACCAAAAACCCTAGTTCAAAAACCCCCTTCCAATCTCTTCTCTATGGCTAGGGCAAGAAAGCATGAAAAGAACAATATATATCTTTGAAGACGGGGTTGATCCGTCAAGTCACCAGGCCGGGACATATAGTACCGCATCGACCCAAGCCTTCTGGTTCCATCACACCCTCCTGCAACTGAGTTGCTTGAAAATAATTCTTAATCGTGTCGCCACCAAAATTTGTCAGAGTGGGTTAATCTTCAAAACAGTTGATGAATCCAAAATTGCTGAATAATTCAACCATACAGTACCTAACCTAGCTAAATATCGTCATTCTTCTACAACTACATGAGAGTTTTGTTTTCTTGTGTGATTTCTTTTTGTTCCATAGTTCTTAGTTAGAGATTACTTTCCTTGGTTTAGAAAGAAAGGGTCCCATTCATGTTCTACATCTGTGCCAAACAAATTAAACTTCCAACTGTTCGCTTCTGTGTAACCTGCATCAGGATCCACCCCATCACTAATCGCCTTCCTCATTCTATCCACCCTTTTGATCACTCCTTGAACAGCTAAGTCAAATGCATCTTCTAGAGTCTCCAGTTTAGATCTAGGGTCTGCATATATCACCCCAGGAATCAGCCTTATCACTTGCTCTCTCATTGCTCTTACCTGCTCTATAGGAATCTGAAGGAGCCTCTTCTCTATGCTAACCTTCCCTTCTCGTAATTCAATTTCTGATATAAACACGGAGTATGTCTTATAATTCTGAGGCAAATGCCATATATACTGCACATAAGCAGACCCCGGATGGAAGAACACTGGTATACAACCAGCGAGAATCGAATCAAAAGCTGATCTTCGAGTGTAAGAATCTCCTGGAGGCTGTAAACAAAAGACAGAGCTTTGAAATATCTTCATCACATTACCTGGATTGTCACATTTGCTGGATCTTGGTTGACATTCTAGCATCTTACACTTTCTCCTTGAAGCTCGGCACTGATCGATGATCTGGCCTCGGATTGATCCCGAAAGTTTGGGACGCGGGCCTCCTGCAAAAGAAAACAGGTAACGCCTCTTAAATCTCCTAATTTTGTTCTGCCATTGGAAAACCTCAAGATCTCTCGAGGGGTGGAAGTGTGTAGGATAAGGAATTGCAAAATCATTGCTGTTCCATGGGCTCGATTCGATCACTAACATTGTCATGTTCTTAGCTTCATCCAATAACATGAGCTTGTTCCCCCAATTGTCTGTCATTCTCCTGAAATCCCAAGTCATCCTTCCTGCAACCAGGAAATGATCTCTGCCTCCCAAAACCTTCCATTCAGGTGTTTCTGTGAGCCATTTGAAAAGATCAATAGAAGTAGAATCTCTCATAGATGTGTTGAACCC
Organism: Protea cynaroides; assembly: GCA_028583415.1. Taxonomy (NCBI): domain Eukaryota; kingdom Viridiplantae; phylum Streptophyta; class Magnoliopsida; order Proteales; family Proteaceae; genus Protea; species Protea cynaroides. Next base: position 36,433,243 of record CM053266.1, on the reverse strand, counting down.
TAAAAGGTATCGCGAGATATCGAAGCCCGCATAAAAGGGGACGAAAATGGCTGAAGCCATGAAAGGGTCGTTGGTTAAACATTTGTATTGCTTCATTCGGTTGTGGAAGATCACATCCAATGCGAATTGGTTTGTGGCGTACCATCCCGTGTTAGAGTATACTCCTTGAGAGTTGCTAATCGGTGGTCCCAAGCCCATATTTGCAGTGAACCTGCACATGTCTGTCCACATACTGAGGCTCCTGCAATCCTTAAGCATGTCATCGTTGAACCTGCTGGGGAGACTATGAACATATACATACTGACCAGAACACGGATCTACAGTCGGTTTCGACCTGTGGTTCTTCATAGTAGACTCGATTTCATTACCTTCAACATGTAATGGGTGCGGAGATTCTCTGTCATTCTTCATAACCTGCTCCTTGATTCCTTCCCCTGTGGGTTCTACCCTGTTTTCCGTGAGAGGAGATCGCGTACTGGATTCGGCAATGGAATACTCGTTCTGTAACGATCGGACCTCGTTATTGCTACTGATCAGAGCAGAATAATGAAAGCGAAAGAAGAGAAACCAGAAGATAATGGACGATAAGATGATGCACAAGAGATTTTTTCGGCACTTGCTGATACCGATTGATTTATCCATCTGTTCACGGCGGCGTTTTGTACAGATCAGTGCCGGAAATTCATTCTACTATCTCCAATCGATATATAGATTGACAGATATCGGGAGAACATAGTGCAGATTCATTTTGGGATGAAAATATTTTTGAATGAGTGATTGAACAAGGGAACGAATGAGAATTAATGAGGAAGGAAATTCCAAAACCAATACAGGTTCGCTTCGAAATCGGAGCCATGAATGGCCTTTTGGAACAAAAACGGTGGCAGGGAGTAAGAATTGTTTGGCCATTGAAATCTTCCAAAGTTCCCGTTATTGTGGAAATGAATTTCGCTTTCAGCTCCCACCCTATACGGGAGAATAGTTAGTTCATGTGCATGGACTTATATCCTCTCTATCATGTCTCATTGTTCATTCCTAGTGGATCCCACATTCAAGAGGTAGGTACTATACCACATCGACAGTGATGTAATCCCATGAAAAATACATGTATGTGATCCGAACTCTCTATATAGGGGATTCTTTGGAGACATATATGGTGATGGGATCAAGAAAGGATAGAGGTCAGACTCCCAACTTCCCCCACCCACCAAAACACCCAAAAGAAAAAAAAAATTCTTTAAAATATGCCCTTGTATTTTAAGGTGAGCTCGTTAGTAGCACTAAGAAGTTCTTACATTACCAGCGAAGCTCATGCAATTGGATTGCAACGAGGGTATTAAGGATGTAACAATTTAACTTCCAGGACTACCTCAAGGAACCTACACCTTAGAAAGAGGAAGGTTTTGAGTTCAATTCCTCTTACCGTCTTGAAATCAATCAATCATATGAGTGTTAAGGGTCCTTTGTTTTCTTGTTTTGGGTGCAAGCCGAATGGTTCTCATTTAACTCATTCAATCATGGAATAACCCATTTGTACAGTTGTGGGGTCAATATGGACTGCAAGACTAATCAAGAGGCCGAAGATAGAAGAATATAAATTTCTGAATAAAAAATGAGGAAAACGGAGGGTAGAAGAACGGAAATTTCTGAAGAAATTAAAATAAAAAACATTCGTTTTTTACTTTCTAATGTCTATATGAGTTCAAGGAAGATCGTGGCTTGCTATTTCAAATATGTTCTCTTTTTGTCCAATTGAAGAAGAAAAAAGAAATCAGTAATCAGGGGAAAAACTAATCCTGCGAACCATATATAATAATTTTGAGAAATAGGAGTTCAAAACAGAAAGTCAGATGAGATATATATACCATAACTTCAATTCTTAAATTCAAAAGCAGAACAAAGAAAGAAGATAAATCTAATATCATATTAATCCTTGAATTAGAAAACCCCACACACACATTCGTGAAAGAGGAAGATTTGAGAGGTGTTTCATGTTCGATCTTTCTTAATCCATTCATTTTATCATTCAACCCTTAGATTGACAATTTGCCAGCTGTCAGCATCTGAGTGGCAGTAAAACAGTGTCCAGCCTGTAATTAGTTAAACTGGGAATGGTAAAAAAATGAAATAGGACGGAACGGATTTTAAACAAAGAAAAACAATAATGCTACGATAAAAAAAAAGTCTAACATTAAAAGAACGGGAAAAAAACTAAAATGGATAGTATCGGTTTTAAATGAATTAGATATAGTATGTTACGGCAAAAAAAGGACAATGCACTCCCATAAATTGAAAATTATACCTAAATCAGTAGGAATACATAACATTTATGATGTGTCCAGTGATAAAACGTAGAGAAAAAAGTAATAAAGTTAAAATTACGAGGAAATAGCCAGTTTTTAATCCCACATCGGTTACCAAAAAAAAAAAAAAAACAATGAGAATATTAAATGATGTAGGATTAACAAACTCATAGGCTTGGGTTTCGTGTAGCAACGTAGCTCCATCCGAGCGGTTGAGAACGCATCTACATATGCACCAATGCAATCCAACAGCCATAATAAGGCTGCAGGGGCTGGATGGTTGCAGAGGATCTAAGCAATCGACTCATTACTCATGAAAGGTGCAGGTTAAAATATGGATACGAATACAAATACGGATATGATATACATGTTAAACGTGTTTTATACAGCAGAGAGTTAACGTACGGTACACATTTAAAACATGTTTTAACAAATAGAGGTCCAGCCCAAATCCCATCAGGAGAGGAATCAAATCAAGAAAAAATATCATTATCATTGGCAAATGATACATGTACCAATGTATTGATATGTGCACCCAATGAATTTTAAGAAAAAAATCATATGTAACATTCTGTTATAGCAGAGTTGATTCAGATCATTGAGAGTGCATCGGTCACATGTCCCGACACAATCCCAATGGTCTACATCAAATCTGCTACACCAATGTGCTATAGACGATCCTGGCCTGAATTTTAACCGTTGAAGTCCAGCCGAAATTCCGACGATTTGAGTCATCTCACCGAGTCACGACTCACGACTTCTTTCCTGACAAGTTTTCTAGTCTGAGTTGACGGTATCTTTCAGAAAAATTGCCGCCAAAGTTGAATTGGCCCGGCCGTCTTTATTTACGCCATTTTTTAATTGAACTGGTCCCAAACTCATGGCGTGTCGGCTTATTGAGCATTATTTGAAATGACGTAAATAGCCCCCAAAGGAATCTTCATAGTTAAGATTTAAAAACATTTCCTACCTGCCGACTCTTTTGGTCAAGTTTGTCGAATAGGTGTGGGGCTCGGGGGACCCACCTTCTTTTTTAATTCTTTTTTAAGCACCTTTATTTGTAGAAGAAGTTCAAACAACACAGCCGCCAACGAGTTCCACCTATAGTCCTTGCTGTTATTCGAAATTCCTTTTTGCCCCCTTTATTCAATTTGTTTTTCAACATTTGCTCTCTGCCCGTCTCGTGGACTTTTCCATTTTCGTTACTCGAGATTTCTAACTGGGGATTGAGGAATCGATCGAGAGAGGCTTTGGGCTTCCAGTCGGAGATCTCATCGAATAAGATCTTTTCCGGGCAATTTGAATTTGTTTTGTTGGTAAAAGATCCATTTGATCGTAGATTTTCTCGACCTGAGAGAGAAATCGCATTAGGTTTCCTAAGATGGCTTCTAAGGATCAGAAGCAGGGTGGTGGCTTTTTCGCGTCCATCGCTTCTGGCTTGTCCAACTTTGGAAACGCGATGCATAAATCTGTCAATGGGTACGTGGACTCTTCGGATTTAATCTATAAGTCTCTCTCGTTTCTTTTGTCGTTATGATCCCTACATGCTGTTGGTTTGTTAGTTCGAAATGTTCATTTCGATGTAACAACCCTATTTATCTGTTTGTTTGTTTGTTTTTTTTTTGTTTTTTTTTTGTTTTTTTTATAAGTTTATCGTCGTTCTGTGAACTGAAACTCCATGTCTATTTGCCACAGTACTCTTCAATTATGATTTATTGTGCATCGCTTTATCAGAGCATGATTTAATTATTAATTGGAGCGTATCTTTGTTTTCCATGGTCGTTATGGAATGTGAGTCATGAGTTCTATCCGATTGCAATATTTTTTTTTTTTTTTCTGAGAGTGCAAAACCATTCCGTATATTCGATATTGGGATGTTGTCAACATTAACTTGTTGGGAAGTTCCGTTATTTTAGGCCTTAAACAGGAGAAGTATCTATGCTGTGGTTACTTGAATGGTCGAGCAAGTAGACAAATTTTGCTTTGAGACTGAAACATTGGATTGGTGGGGGGAGGGAGTGCTGAATGGGTCTTGAATTGAAGAAGTTTATGTGCTGGTTGCTTGAATGTTGTCGCAAGTGATAAATTTCAGAGAAGATAGTCTATTGAATTAATTACCGTATGGATTGGCAGTCTATTTGATTTAATTACCATATGGTTTGGAAGATAGTCTATTGATTTAATTACAGTATGGTTTGGAATTATTATTTTTTCATATTGAACTGATAAATTAGATCCCTATAAAGAGGTCGTGGACAAAGTGAAGTTGAGACCTCCATTAAAATGGTGAAATTCTCTTTATCTCTTTGAGAGGACTAATTATTCCTTATTGGGTATTCATTATTTACCCTATCATGGATACCATTTGTGAATCCGATGCCCTGGATTAGCCATTTGGTTCTGATTTTCTTTTACTGAAAAGGTAAGCAGACATTTGGTTTTGATGATTAAAGTGAGCTGCCCCATGGCAGACTTCTAATGAATCACAAAAAAAGTCTTATGGTAGCCATATCAAAAAGGTCTCATGAAGATCCAGATCCCTACTACTCACAATAAACAGCTCAATTAACACTAACTAGGTATGACCCAGAGTCCGAGTGGCGGGAGCCTCATGCACTGGGTACGTCCTTTTAGTAATTACTTAATATTAAAAGGATTTCACTGTAAAGAAATCATTGCCTATCTATTGTATCTTGACATTACATGAATGAAATTTCTGCAATTGGCATGAGGATCCTTTTTCATTGGTCTTATTAATTCTAATTTGTGGTTGAAAAAATAAGGTTATATTTTTTTTTCTAACTTTGTACGTTCTGGATTTTTTACTGTATTACTGAGTCCTTTTTTTTCCTATACATATATTTATATATATCTTAGAAAATGCTGCTCACCAGGAGTTGACTCTAGGATAGACAGGCACCTTGTTTCCATAACGACATAAACCTTTCTTTCTTCCCCCACACACACACTCTCTCTCTCATTCTCACCCCTTTTACTCTCCTCTCCACTGTCTTGTTTATCTGAGACTGGAGTTTTTGGTTGTGCTATCTCATGTTGCAGCGTTGGATGTGAAATATACTGTTTTATGTTGAGGTGACACTTTCTGTATATGAAAAATAATGTTCTTTTCTAGGCCTTCTGATTGGTCCTTCTGTTAAGAACTTCATTTTGTGTGTGTGTGTGTGTTGCTTGGACGGGGGTGTTCAGAGTAATTGGTCAAGCTGCTACTATCCCCTCCTATTTGTTGTATATTGTTATCTATCATACATGACTTCTTATCATATGGAATGGCTAATTGTTTGTGTTCTGGAAACTTTAGTGTATAACCAATGCATGCCTACATGGTATTGTTTTTTCTTCTCCAGGTTGCTCGGCTATGAGGGACTGGAAGTAATAAATCCAGAAGGTGCAGCAGAAGATGCAGAGGAGGAAGCTCAGAGGGGAAGATGGAAGCAGGAGGTTCTCTTTTTTTCTTCCCTTTCACATTGTTCCAATTCTTTCATGCTTCTTTGTTTCTAGATTAGTTTTTGCTTTCTCTTCTGTTCTTTGGATTCTTTACCTGGCCCTTTGTAATGCTGAGTTGCCTGGTAATTACTAGTACTGAGGACTGCGGTGATAGTGTTCACAATTCAATTATATCCTAGCTTCTTGTGACGTTGAATTGGCTTATAACAGGAATAGGGCAAGCTATGTGAGATTCTTAAGTGCAGCTGTTGAGGAGATGGGGGTTGAGCAAGGCTATATGCCTTGTGTGGAGCTGGCAGTGGGAGGGATCCATAAACGCAGCTTTACTCTGGTGGATTTGTTGTCAATAGAAATTAACAGTGAAATGATAACCTGTTATTTTTAGCTTAAAGGAAAAAGGTAAGTGACTGATTGGGTGGGTTTGTATGTGGCCTGGCAGGAAATTGAGTGGGTTATGTGGGTTCAGGTTGGACCTGGCAGGTATAAACCATCTGATCTGGAACCATGCATGCCTGAGCCCTTCTCATTGTATAGTGTTGCTGGTGGGTGAAGCCCAAGAACAGCTCGTTTATGGCCCTGGGCGGTGTTCAGTCTGGCTAGGCAGGGTGTGTTAAGAATTGTCACCGTAGTGCTGTTCTTGGGTGATAGAAGACATAAAGATCAAAGTTCAATAATATGTGGATTTCAAAATTTTATTTATTTTCAGTGTTTTTTTGGTATGTATTTCCATAAAATTTGATGGATGCTTTTCTTTTCTTTTCTTTTTGGTCTCACATTGATGATTCACAGAAGATGATCATAACAAAGTAGAGACAATCATAGTTCTTAAAGGCACAAACCAGTTGTCGAACTGAAAAAACATTACTGTACCCATTCCCAGTTTGCATTTTTCCTGTTTCCTGGTAGGTTCAACCAGAAAAACTGGAACTCAAAACTATTTTGTTTGCTTTGCCCATAGTTGTCAAGGCGCCAAGGCGAACCAAGCCTTTGGAGGCCTGATGGGGCGCCTAGGTGACCAAGGCGCCTGATATTCCAAGGTGTTACTAGGTCGCCTAGGCGCCTGGGCGGTGCCGAGGCGACGCCTTGACAACTATGGCTTTGCCTAATGTACATTCAAACTTGTTGAGCCAGGCTTTAGGTGACTATTTTAACCCATAGATAGCTTTATGTAGTTTGCAAACTCTGGTAGAACTCCCACATGAACAACATACCTAGGAGGTTGCTCCATATAAAACTTCTGTAAGTCACCATATAGAAAAGCAGTCTTGACATCCATCTGAAACAGAAATCAGTCTAAATTCACAGGCAAAGAGATACACGAGCAGAGTTTAAACAAGCAACATGAGAGAAGGTCTCCAAATAATTGACACATATGTTTGAGTACACCCTTTCGTAACCAATCGAGCTTAGGATGTTCAACGGATCCATCAAGGTTGTGCTTGATGGTTTACACCTAGCAACATCACACAAGATCCTTAACTGGGGGAAGATCCACTAGATTCCGTGTCTGACACATCCATCTCTATCTCCATAGCAGCCTCAAGGTGGGCTGTATGGAACAGAGGTAGTAGATAATGAAAATGCAAGGTTACAGAAGGGAGATGGAAGGTTAGAAATAGGTACATAGTTGTCAATAGGATAGGCAATCAAGGATTTTTGAGTGCAAGAATGCATACATTTTCATAGAGCAACTGGTAAGTCAGTAGGGACCTCAGTTCAAGGATCAGACTGTATGATTGGCTGAGCAGTAACCGGAGCTGGAGTCGGAGGCACTGTCTTGCGCCACTAATACACGTGCAATGAAGGAGATGAAGGTGAAACAGGAGGATCATCAAACGGGACAACCATTGGAATGGGAGTTGTAGGAGCATTGACCGATGGGGATGGGGAAGGGGATGGGGGTGGTGGTGGTGATGGATGAGGTTAGTAGTTGGAGTAAATTATGGAGTAGTTTTGAAGAAGGTAAAATCAGCACTAACGAAGCTCTGGTCAGTAGTAGGATCATAATGTTGGTACTCCTGAGTTCTAGAGTAGCCAAGAAATTTACATTTGATAGCTTTGGTAGGTAGTTTATCAATATGGGGCTGCAAAACATGAACAAAGCATACACACACAAAGACCCATGCTGGACCTATAAGCAGAGAAACATTGGGATATGGAATAGAAGATGGTATTTGGTTATCTAGAACAGACGAGGGCATTCAGGTAATAAGAAAACAAGTAGTGATACAACATCACACCAGAAGTGGTTAGGGTTATGCAAGTGCATCACAGGAGATCGAGCGATTTCCAACAGGTGTCTATTTTTACGCTTAGCCATCCCATTCTGTTGAGGGGTGTGAATCATATTGTTAGCTAAGAAAAATCTGAAATTGCACGAGTATATTCAAGGGCATTATAAAAACGGAAGACTTTAATGGAAGCATCAAACTGAACTTTTATTTCTTGATAAGAACTTTTAAAGACATTTAAGAATTTAAAACAATCTTTTAACAAGTAAACCCAAGTCAAATGGATTAATTATCCATAAAACTAACAACATAAGAAAAGCGTAGTCTATTGCGGACGAGACAAGATATTCCTATTGTGGTTGACATGCACTTATCTCAAGAAGGTTGACATTAGGATGAACCTCTATGTAAGGTTCCAGTATCAATTGCTAACAGAGGGAATGTAAAACCTTTGGAGCATGCACATAGGCAACATGGGGGCATATGGGGCTAGGTTGGCCATCTGACTTTTTTGAATATAGTATTGCAATAAAGAAATGGCATTGTTAAGTATAGGTAATGCTCTATGCTTTCACAAGTTGTGCAAACCACTTTTGGGTGCATTATAGCTTATTTTCACATTTAGAACCAGGATAGCAATGCTATGGACACGATGATTATCTATTGTGGCTCCATTATGGCCTAGTTATACATACATGAAATTAATAAGATCTCTCTCATTCTTTCTATCTTCCACACAAAAACACATACGTATGCCTGCTCAGATCCTTGTTGATAATCTGAGGACCTGAAGCTGCACATCTTAATGGTATGACACCAACCAATTGAGCTTGTGCACCCATGAATTTAGTGCATGATGGGATTTCGACCTGGTACTTACCTTTTCCATACTCCTTTGTTCAACATGTGGGAAAAAAGTTCATAGATTTACTCGATATGCTGGGATGAAACTTTGGTGAGTGTGGAGTACCTTTTGCAGTTTCTCTGTCTTTATTTTGCATTTTGGTTCTCCTGTAGGATAGAGACGGTTACTGGAAGATGATGCACAAGTATATAGGATCAGATATTACATCAATGGTAACACTTCCGGTCATTATTTTTGAGCCAATGACAATGCTTCAGAAAATGGCGGAGGTGTGTATGGTTTCCTTTTTTAATTTCATGTGTAATGAGTATTAATACAATTGATGCTGTTTTATTGGTCTAATTACTGATGGCTTTGTTGTCACAGATAATGGAGTTTTCCTCTTTGTTAGATAAAGCTGATGAATGTGAGGATCCCTACATGCGGTTGGTTTATGCTTGTAAGTATTCACTTTGATTGAAGTGTTTTTTAAGTGTGTGTTTGTATTCATTTCATATAGTGGAACTTGTGGTTTTGATTTCAGCATCTTGGGCGATATCTGTCTACTTTCCATACCAACGAACCTGGAAGCCTTTTAATCCCATACTTGGTGAGACTTATGAAATGGTTAATCATGGTGGGATTACTTTCATTTCAGAGCAGGTGAGTTATTCAGGATCATGATTTTTCGTACATTTGTTTTACTCCTTGGCTTCTTTTGCTGCTGCCATTTTCTTATGTCCTTTTTTTTGGTAGAACTATTGCCTGCCATTAGTTTATCCCCCCTCTCCCACTTTAACATTCATGTTCAATCAACCAAACAAAAAAAAAAAAAAATTCATGTTCAGCATGGTTGGAATATTTTACTATGTTATATCAGTCCATGATGGTGTACTCTATTATTATGCCTTCTCTATTTCAGGTGAGTCATCACCCCCCAATGAGTGCTGGGCATGCAGAAAATGAACATTTTACTTATGATGTGACATCCAAATTAAAGACCAAATTTTTAGGAAATTCAGTTGACGTCTATCCTGTTGGAAGGTAAGCTGAATATCTCTCCCTTGGTCCCCCCCCCCCTTCAAAAAAAAAAAAAAAGTTAATAATTCTTCTTGTTCTTTTGGAATCTTATTGAACTTATGTACGCTATTATATTCATGCCACTATGCCAGCACGATTAAGAAAATTCTCTTATTCATTAGAGTACTTATTTTATACATGTCATTTTAGCTTCCCTTGTAGCCTGAGTGAGAGGTAGCTTGTGATTTGAATGTTAGTGAGTAAATAGTATTATTTTTTAATTTTTTTAAGACTGAAATATAATTCAACATTGGGATGGTCCACTCTGGTTTGGAGTGGTTTAAAAAAAAAATTTGTGTTAAATTTTACCGTATCTGCCATTATCTGCCCTGTTCATGGAGTGGATCCTATTAAGTGTGACCAAAACCCTTTCTGGTTTTAAGACATTGTTTTCTCTAATTGTGCAAAGTTTTAACTTGAATTTTAATTTTTAATGTTTCATTGCAATTCATGCTCTTTAGTTGGGAATTCACCTTTCCCAGCTTGCGTGCTCATAAATTGAATCCTAATTTGATTGTTCTCGATAATAATTATTGCGATCTGTAGTTTTTTGTCCCTCCCTTTATTATATTTGAATGATTTAATTTAGTCCTAACATTGTATTGGAAGCAAATAGTTTCTTATGTGGTGGTATTATATGGCAAGCAGGACACATGTGACCCTTAAAAGAGATGGTGTAGTCCTGGATTTGGTGCCTCCTCCAACTAAAGTTAACAATCTTATATTTGGAAGGACATTTGTTGATTCGCCAGGGGAGATGATTATGACAAACTTGACAACTGGGGACAAAGTTGTTCTATATTTTCAACCGTGCGGCTGGTTTGGGTATGGCTATATTACTACCTTTCATGATGGATCTGATTCATTTTAATTTAACATTTTAATGCAGCTAAGGGGATGCATGTGTGCGACACATTGCTATAGATGGGGGAGTATTTGATATCTTTCCATCTAGGGGGTGTCACTCTTGGACTGGAACTGACTGACAATAACCAGAACTAATCGGAACCTATTATTAGTTATTGGTTCTGGTCCTAGCGGTTATAGTGATTTGTATTTTAGAACCAGAACTGGACCAAATTGATTAAGTGGTTGGAACCGATTAGGAGCTGGATTATAGGGGTTCATAAATGGGTGGTTAGGTTTTTCACTCACCATTTCCTGGGACAACCATACTCATGTTAAAGTAGGCTTAATATTTCATATAATGTGTTAGGCCCAGTATATGTGCCAAAAATGCTCTCTGTCGGCTTAATTGACTGGTATTATGGTCTTTTGAGTGATTAAGAACCGGAACCAACCGGACATATTAGTAATTGGTCCTGGTTCCAAGGTATAGTCCTGGCCTTGAAATGGTGGAACCAACTAGGACCCGGACCAATTAACCAGACTGGATCGATTGGCATGTTTACTCCCCTCAGTGCTTTGTTCTCTTTTCCGGTTGCTGTACAACGTGTATGCCCTTTATGGTGTTTGATGAGCCCTATCACATTGAATATTATGGATATACTAAAATAAAAAAATATTATGGATATATGTAGCTGCATTTGATATTCTCATTGTTGGTTGATTCTGAATTTATGGCTTTATTGCATCATCTGCCTGTGAGCTTGTTGGCTTGGTGTATAAGAGATTAATTGATGTAGGGCAACCTAAGGTTTTAGGTCTCCTATACTTACAGCTTAACTAGGTAATAGGTTACCAATGTTTAGCTGATTAGAACAAAAGGCAGCAGCATAGTTGTCTTTCATTTAGAATGTTTAGAGCTGGATGTTATCAAATAATGATCATTGTATTCATAATAATGTTTTACCAATTGAACAATGATCAATAAGGTGACATAAGGATCAGTTTTATAATCCGCATTTGTTAAGTTCCTATGCATGAATTCTTAGTATTCTTAAAATAATGACAGCCAAATTTTAATGCATAAAAACCAGCTATGTAAAACGGTGACATTTTGATATAAGGAAATGAATTTACTAACCACGGTAAAGCTGTATCACGAGAACCAATGCAGGGTTCTTAATAAGAATGAAATGCTGTAAGTAGTATCACTGAAGCTAGCACAGCATATGAACAGGTCATATACAGATATACTGTTTACAGGAATTTAAAAAATTGAACCTGAAATTTTAATGTGCCATTTTTCTTGATGACAGAAACTGAACAGAAATTGAAGAAAGAAATCAGAATTTTACATGTCCATTCTGTTACAGTAAATTGCTGACAGAAGTAATACTGAACATAGTTTGCAGGAAGGAAATATGAAGTGACAAGGCCATTCTTTCATATAATAAAGAAAGACAGAACAGAGGGAAGGAATACAGATTTCGTGATCAGTGGGGAAAGGGATTAGATATTCAGAAAAATAAGACTAAGAATAAGGGGAAATGAAGAAGAGGGATGGGGAATCAGAGTTAACATAGGAGGGAAAGGGGGAGGAGAGAAATTGAGAGAGACTTACAAGAGTAGGAGATTCCTTTTCACTTCATTTATCTTTTCATAATTTCATTCTACAGAAAAAAAAATTACCTATAAAAGGCTAAGGGGAAAACTGAATGGGGGTTTTGGAACTGCCGCGCGGGGGGAGGGGGGGGGGTAGGTGCTTACATTACAAAAAAAAAGAAGAAAAAAGACAACTGAAACCGGAAAAAGAAAAACAGAAATTGAATAATTGAAATAACAGAAATAAAAAAATACTGAAATAACTGTCATAACAGAAAACAGAAAAAAAACAAGAGAAATTAAAAATAAAGTGATTTAAGCTAACCTAGAGTCTTTAGTTTAACCTACTCTAACGCGACAAACTAACACAAGGATTAAAGAAATAACTAACTAATAGGTAGGGACTGTTATGGGCAGCAACTCGTATGACATGCTTATGAGGTTAGTATCATGATAACCACAAGTAAAGAATAGTATAAAACCAAGTAACATGATCAACTAAACAATTTTTAATTAGGTTTCATATCATGTTCATAATAAACCATAGGTTAAGAAGTACTAATGTGCAAAAGATTTCAAAATTCTTAAAACTAATAAGATTAGATGCCTAATGACTAGATAAACCTATGAACATGCAAAAACAGCTACTTTCCAATAATTAAAGAGATGAAATCCTAACAATAACGTGCTAAATACGAAGGTTCAGCTGTAATGATGCTATTAAAGTGGCTGTCCACGTTAGTAAGAACTAACTTGGCATTCACTATGGCAGAAATTATGTAGATTAGAGTTACAGCTCAACATGATGTACTAGAACCAAAAATAAATAACCCAATAACAGGTTATCACTATGATATTGGCTAATAGAAGGGGTGGTTATAAAGAAACACTAAAAGGAACTAAGGGTTTAGGCACTGTCAGTGTTGCAGTGATTTCAGTGACTAGTACTCATAAACAGCAAAAGAAAAGAGACAAGAAGCAATTGCCGAGAGCAGTGGGAAATTTTCTGCAATCAGAAAGTGAAAGAAAAAGAGGGAATGAATCTGTCCACAGATTCAGGGGGGAAGGGAAGTGACGTACGTGATAAAGAGGAGAAACTGAGAGGGATGGCTGCTGTACCTGCAAGAGAGGAGAGAGATGAGAAAGAGAGAGAGCCGAGAGAGAGAGCAGTTTCTTTTTTTTGTCTGTAATCAATATCATCATCTGAATTTCATTAATTAAAAAAAAGAGCCTATAGGCTTTTACAATCTTAATATCATTATGATTCTAAAATCCAAATAAAAATAAAGTCCTAAAACAACTCAACTAATAGTCGTGGATCACATCTAGGGTGTGGGTCCACACTTTTAAATAAAGGAAACTAACCCACATCTAGGAGAGTGTGGGCTCCACAATAAAATAAAATAAACAAATAAAAAGAGTCCTAATACTAATGGACTACTAAATAAAATGAGTCGAATAAAAGGAGTCCTAATACTAAGGGACTACTGAAATAAAAGAGTCCTAAAAGCTAATGGACTGACGATGTCCTCATCATAAAGCTACTTCTCTGCTCCTAGCCGAAAACTGCTGAGATGTCCTCATCATGAATACCTGGTTAACTATTTTGATTTGATTTTATCTAGTTTTTTTCTCTTTTGAGTTTCTCAGTTCGCAATCTCCTACCACCACCTAGTCCTTATATTTTTTGTCACTCATGCATTGATCTTACTAGAAGTGGTAATTGGCTGTAGGGCTGGTCGGTATGAAGTGGACGGATATGTGTATAATGCTGCTGAGGAGCCAAAAATATTGATAACGGGGAAATGGAACGAGTCATTGAGTTACCAACCTTGTGATTTGGAAGGGGAGCCTCTCCCAGGCACTGAACTGAAAGAGGTGAAACTTTATCTGAACTGTCAAGTCCAATCATAATTATCTTGTTCTGTTTCCTTGAATATGGTCAAATGATTCATGTTCTTTCTGTAAATGATAATAATTGGAAATTGATGTTTTAGAGGGAACTCTAGAGGAAACCTAATACCTCATTGGGGGAGTGGAGGACAGGAGAAAAATTGTAGGTGAGATAGTTATGCCGTCAAAACTGATGATGGTATTAGTGACTTATTGTAGATTGAAAACTGTGGGATATGAAAAGGTAGAAAACTGTAAAGGGCTTAAAATGGGGTAGTAGGTAGGTTTTGAGACCTCATTCGTTAGCAGAGGATATCTCTCAATCCGAATGAGTCATAGTGAGATAATTCAACATGTCAACTAGTTTTCGATACCTTTCAAGCTTAGTCAAAATATCACTGTCATCAGCAGTAAGTTTGATGTTAGGATCCATTGGAGTATCCACAGGTTTGGATCCCAACATCCTTGTCTTAGTGAGCAAATCCAGAACTTATTCCGTTGAAAAGGAGAAATACCTTTCCGTGACTGAGCTACCTCAACTCTCAAAAAATATACTTCAAGCGACCCAGATTCTTGGTATGAAATTATTGCTGTAAATGAGTCTTCAAACTCTCAATACCTATATTGTCATCACCTGTAATCAACATATACAATAAAGAAAATCCTTCCTTTTCCAGAAGACTATCGATAAAATAGTGAGTGGTCACTCTCACAATGAGATAAACCATAACCGAGAACAGCCTCAGTAAAACGACCAAACCATGCCCGAGGAGACTGCTTTAATCCATACGTTGACTTCTTGTAATGTAGGACTGAATTGGAAGGCCAAACAGTCCCAAGGAGCAGGACCTTATTCAGAAGAACCCCAAATGTCCAGGTCTGAGATAACAATATAAAGCTGTCACTACTGGCCAGATATGGCAGCACTAGACACTCCCCGATCAGCAGGTCAGAAGGACCTGAAACTGATATCAAACTTCCCTTGCATATGCTTATATATCTTTATAAGGACTCAAAGCAAGAAATAAAAATATAAACACAATAAAGATCTAAATTTAAACTAAATCAGATCTGGTAGGTAAAATCCTAATCAGATATTGTGAGATCCGAATCAGATCTGATTATAAACCTTCTAGAAATTAGAAATCAACACATAATGTTGTGTAGGACTCAAATTCCTCATTCTTGGGCTTACAAAATTGGCCCATTACATGAGAAAACACAAAATAGTCAGCCCATGACCCATCTAAAAGTATTCATTGTGCACTGAAAATTAAACCTATTGGCCCATTCTGGTGGTTTATTGCTGCATCATGCTGACTGCCTTAATGATGGCAATAGCTGGGTAAACCAGTGCTGTGCTATCCCACCTTTATTTTTTGTATGGTATGACCCCCCCAGGTTTGGGTTGGGTAGAAGTATATATAGAAAACCCTGGGTATCATGCACCCATCCATCTCTTCTCATCCTATGGTCCTATCATAGTGCAATAAGTATTGGTGAGCACCATGCTCGTTTCTTAGGGTGGGTCAATTATTATATTAAAGAAAGTTTCCTAGCACCATTCAGCTTTGTGGACTTCTTCCCTTGTCCCCGCCCCCCCACAATTGTTAGTTTGTATAATGGCTTCATTTTTGTGAACTGCACTAACTGCTGGTTATTCTGTTGTCACTGCTTAACAGGTTTGGAGGGTGGCTGATGTTCCAGAGAATGACAAGTTCCAGTATACACATTTTGCACATAAAATAAACAGCTTTGACACTGCTCCCAGAAAGTTATTGGCATCGGATTCTCGTTTGCGTCCTGATAGATATGCACTCGAGATGGGTAATCTATCAAAAGCTGGTAGTGAAAAGAGCAGGTCTCTCTTCTCCCCTCCCCTCCCCTCCCCTCTTCCCTTTCTCTCTCTCTCTCTCTCTCTCTCTCTCGCTCTTTGTTCCCCTTCCCTTTTCGTTTGTCCCTGATTCATCTTATAAATAATCCATAAGCTATTAACGTTAACAATAGATATCTAAATCTGGATGTCAGAATGGAAAGAATATTTCTCTTGGCTCATGTTTTATCACCTGCAGGTGTCAGGACCCTCCATTTCATGGGTCTCATAGAGGAGATAATCCTAGATTAATAGTCATCCATGGTATTTAAAGTGCTGCCATTTTTTTTCGACAGTTAATATTGTTTCTACTTCTTAAATGGAAGGAATGAATAGTAAGGTCTTAGCTTGCAGCATTTATTCACTTGTTTCAATAGGTTGGGTCCAGGCATACCTTTACTCAAGCCTATTATTACATGTAGCATGTCTGGGTCTGGGTATTTCATTGCTTTGGGTTGGCCTTGGAAACTTGTTGGATGCTTAACTAGGTATCTAGTCCAATTGATATTTAAGTTAGAAACCCCACTAAAATTTGAATCTTGTGATATAGGAAAAAAGGAGGGGAGGGGAAACTATGGGTGTTGACTGATTTATGACATTTGCTGTTGAAATTTCCAATACATGTACTCGTAATTTATTGGGTGCCTATAATGGCCTGTCAATTTCTACCTGACTGGTTGCAATATCTACCTGGATCCAACCATTATTGATTGGGTATGAAAAATTGGATCCAGTCTCTAAGTTCTTAGTCTTTCCTTCTGCTCTTGATTACCGGAGTGAGAAACCCAATGGAATATTATTTGATTATGGTTGGTTAAATAGGAGGTTATCTTACCAGCTGGAGAACAAAGAGAATCATCTGTGTGTTTTCATTTGTAGATACTGACAATGGATTTGTTTGTTCTGAATTATTAAGTTTCTTTTGTAACAATCTTATCTATTTTCCAGTCTGGAGGAGAGGCAGAGAGCTGAAAAGAGGAGTCGGGAGGCAAATGGCCATCAGTTTACTCCAAGATGGTTTGACATAAGTGGTGAAATTACTCCAACACCTTGGGGTGATTTGGAAGTGTACCAGTACAATGGGAAGTACACAGCACATCGTTCAGCTGTAGATAGCTCGGATGACCTTGATGAGGTTGATATCAGATCCATCGAGTTCAACCCGTGGCAGTATGGAAATTTGACAGTCGAATGATTTTCCCTTCCTTCCCACCCCTGGCCCTCGATTTCTGCTTGCTTGCTTGCTTTTGCTGTTCTTTGTCTTCAGCCAGCCAGCAACCACAAAGCCTCTAGATGTACTCTGTAGAAATTATTTGTTTGAGAATGTGTACATGACACCTGATTTTATATCCACTGAGTTTAGGAAGGCCAGTCAGAATATTTCTTCATTTTCCCTTTGCTATAGGCTCTGTTTGTTTCCTTTTTTAAAAGGAGTGTCCGAATGGTACTTCTATAGTTGCATTTGGAATTTGACACATTTTTTTTGTTCATTGTCTTCTTCTCAGAAGCGCTTAATTCCAAGGGTGAAAAATAAATTTCAAACTAATATCATTAAATGGACTTTTGGGGGGGGGGGTTGGGGTGGTTGTAACAATGTAAAATCAATCACGCATTGGATGTCACAGCTGTAACATTGATCTCTCTGAGTAGTCCTTTTTAACAAAAAAACCAGAAGAAATCTGACTCTTCCTGATGCATTCTCCAGGAAGATGATATAAATTGGGATTTAAATCTTTTGTTGTTGGAGGAACTCCAATCGTGATCCAATGGTAGGAGTTTACTAGGCGCACATAGTTGCATATCAATACATCAGTATGCGTCGGGTGAACTCAAGCCGTGGTTGTTATCCAACGCTGGAAAAACTGGATCACATGAGATATTTTTTTTCCCAAATTAGCCATAGTTTTGTTTAATTCCCTCTCCCCTGCTCTTTCTATCGCTCTCTGTCTTCTATCTCTCTCATGATGGAAGATTTACCTCCGTGTTCTTTTTTTTTTTTTCATGTCCCTTTGCTTCGGAAGTAGTGAGGTTCTTGTCAAACTGCCTGTTCTACAACCCTAGTTACACATTCAAGCTCTTAAACTTCGAAGACTAGGACTTAAATGCAGATGGCTTATACTGCAAATCCTTGATCAAATGCCTCTCTGAAGGAGCTTCTCCTGTAATTCCTTCCTCTCCTTATCTGTCTAGAGTCCTCTATAGCTGAGCTCCATAATACTGCGCGACCGAAGGAACTGCTCGACCCTTCGAGTTCATATGAATTACCGCCTCTTGGCAGTCTCTAGTACATTGAGATCCGATCTGAAAGGGATTGTTGGGCATCCGCAGAAGCTGAGTCATTATAAAACCAGATAGATCCTTGGATCTAAAGGTGGAGGAGGTCCCTTGCGCTTCTATTGGAATCAGAGGACCGAGTGTTGAAGTGAATCGTTTTGATCCCGTATGAAGCCTTTGTTCTTCTCTCCCTCTCTCTCCCTCTCTCTCTCTTTTGAATGATCGGTTACTGACCTTCTTTTGTACGTCCATTTTCTGTGCTAACGTATAAAATTCCTTTTTATTATTATCTGAAGATTTTTACCTGGAAAGAAATGATGTATTTTAAGTCTGCTAACTGTTTCATTGGTCTTGGCTATGTCAGTTTGGTAGGTTTCTTATCCATTTACGTTTTTTGACACAACTACTGGCCTGGGAATCTTACAAATAACGTGATGCTCTCTCTCTCTCTCTCTCTCTCTCTCTCTCTCTCTCTAGTACAGTAATGAGAGGGATCAGTGGTCTCAGGCATCCCACGTTGGATGTTTCGATATTATATTAATTTGTGAGACAACCACTCCCCTTACAAACGGTCAGATCCTCTCCCCATCTGGTTATCACTTTTCACTCTAAGACCCTATTGAATGTGGGACCCACTTCTGAAATGTGGGACCTTTATTTATCAACTATTCTCAAAGATGTGGTATGGTTAACACCCTAATTAATTAAAGCGTGATTTAAATGTCGTTCCTATATTGCCTTGTTTAAAACACATATTATTTAAGGGTGTTAAACGGTTTTAATCGGTTTAACGGTCCGGTCTGGTGTGGTACGGTGTGGTGTATAAGAGGGTAAAACAAAAATCGAATCGATTAACTAAACGTTATCAAAATTAAAATCATAATCGATTAGTAATTAATTTCGATTTATCAGTTCTTAAATGATTTTTTATTAATCGAATGTTGTAATCTTTCCACCGGCAGCACCACGTTCTTTTATTTGCCGAATTGTTCGAGACAAAGATACAATCTCTGTTTTCTCATACCTTTTTCAACTTCAGATTTCATTAAAACATATGGAATATTTTTAAGATTTGCCAATAGAATTCATGGGAAGAAAAGGAAGCTTGCAAAATAAGCCTGTGTTCAATGGTGGGCGTCTTCAATTCCTAGAGGTATGAACTCGAGCCCCTCTGTTTTTGCTCGGTTTCTTTCTTATTTCTGTAAGAATCATCTTTCTTGGATTGTTCCTTAGGGTATGAATGTATGATAGTCAGTAAAGACTCAACAAAGAGGTTGTTCAGTGGGTGGAAATGGAACTGGAAGTGGAACCAATCTACTGGGGCCAAATCCTGGAAAGGGTTTGAATAGCTTCAGGGTCCTAGAGAGATGTCTCAAGAGGAGACCAAGTTTAAATTCAGACAGAATCATCTACTTCTAGCACAGGATCAGATCGGTGCAACCCTTGAGAAGAAATGTTGTAACCCTTGAGAAGAAATCGCTGGGATGGAGAAGAAAATGACAGTGGAAAAGAGAAGAAAGATTGAACCTAGGGTTTTGTTGGGAGGACTTAACAACAAATCCTTTTAGTCATTTTATCCTTAGTAAGGGTATTTTTGTCTTATAAAAAAATTGACCTTCTGTCGTTAAGTTGAAAGTAACAGTGTAAGTGAGATTATATGATAGTATTCTGTGTAATTTTTGAAAAAACAGGATAGTTCTGTGTATTTTCACTATAGTAGAAGGGGTGTCTGTGTAATTTATCCTAAAATAAATTAATATAATTTCAAATATACAAATAGATTAGAAGGTATTTATCATTATTGTGATAATCTATTATTATTTATTTATGTCTAATGGTATTGAATGATTATTATTTATAACTCATAATTTAATCTCATAAATAATTTATCATAAATAATTCATAAATAAGAATATAAATTATAACAAAGAGAGC
This sequence comes from Protea cynaroides, assembly GCA_028583415.1. NCBI lineage: Eukaryota > Viridiplantae > Streptophyta > Magnoliopsida > Proteales > Proteaceae > Protea > Protea cynaroides. The sequence continues at coordinate 36,412,897 of CM053266.1, read as the reverse complement.
CTTAGATAATTATTTTATTTTTCCTTGGAATCATATTTAATTATTTTCAAAATAAGATGATATAATCAATTCTTTTTTTTTCTTTTTTTAATTATATAGAAAGAGAATCTCCCAAAATTCCTTATTGGTTCCACCAAACATTGAATACCAATTGGGAAAATGTATGGAAAATAGAAGGATCAAGGATGGGTATGTGGATTATTTTATTATTTTTTAATTTAGGATAAAGACATACTTTGAAAAGAGAGAGAAGCATCTAGTCACCTTCAAAAGTGGGCACCATAAAAGTCAAATAAATTTCTTTCTAACTCGAAGGTCCGATAGATTGTTATGTAAGGATTGTAAAGTTATACCTGGGAAGAGTCTAACCACTCAGCATAGATTATTGGTCTTGGATATATGTTTTACTACGCTAAGTAGTAGGAAAGGTCAGGTTTTGTGCCTTAGGATAAAGTGATGGTGCTTAAAAGGAAATACCTTGAAAACTTTTACTGATAATGTGATTAAACAAGGAATGTGAAACTTTGAAGGAGACACTGATACAATGTGGAACGAGATGACTGTTTGTATTAAAAAAGTTGCTAAAGAGGTTCTAGGTATATCAAAAGAATGATATAGAGGATCTAAACAGATATAGATTTGGTAGAAATGAAGTCAAGAAGATTGTGGGACAAGTAAGGATGGAGAAATATGAAGATCTTTATATCAATCTGAGCACTAAGGAAAAATAAAAAACTATCTATAAAATAGCTAAGATAAGGAAAATGCAGAGTAGAGATTTAGACCATGTTAGATGTATTAAAAGTACAGATGATAGAGTTCTAGTAAGGGATGAAGACATTAAAGAGAGATGGAACGATTATTTTTACAGCTTACTAAATGAAGACGTCTCAGGAAATAGTGCTCTAGATTGCTCCATTACTCACCATGACACCACAGGTCATAGGTCTATATGTAAAATTAGGGTGACAGAAGTGAAAGAGGCTTTAAGGAGGATAAATGTAGGCAAAACACCTAGCCCAGATGAGGTCCCAATAGAAGTTTGAAAGAGCCTAGAAATGTATGGAGTATCTTGGCTAACTATGTTGTTCAATAAAATTATGAGTTCAGGAAAAATACCAAATGAATGGAGAAGTAATATTGTGGTTTCGATCTACAAAAACAAAGACGATATTCAAAGTTGCAATAATTATAGAGGTATAAAACTAATAAGTCATACTATGAAACTGTGGGAGAGAGTTATTGAAACCCACTTGAGAAAAAAAAACTACCATTACAGAGAACCAGTTTGGTTTTATGTCAGGTAAATCCATAATAGAGGTTATTTACTTGCTTAGAAGACTCATGGGAAGATGTAGAGAAGACAAGAATGACCTCCATATGGTTTTCATCGATCTAGAAAAGGCTTATGATAGAGTCCCTAGGGAGTTAATTTTACAAGTACTAGAGAAGAGATGTGTTTCAAGCAAATATGTGGACATAGTTAAGGATATGTATTATAATGTGATGACTAGTGTGAAAACTATAGGGGGTAATAGAGACTGAATCTCACTTAAAGGGATGAAAGAGAATATCAATGGAGAATATTGAAAATACCATTATCAGGTAAGGGAGAAAAATTGATGAGAACCAAAATAGTAACGTGAGATGATTTTATAGATAATTAATGGGATGGTAGGATAATTGTAGAGAATCAAAATAAAGAATTAAAACAAAAGAGATATAAGAATATACCTTATGGTATAGGGAGGAAAAACCAAGAAAGAGAAAGATATAGAGAGGAGAAAGAAGCTATCGAAAAAGTAAGAGAGAAAGGAAACTCAAAGAGAGAGATCAGAGGGATACCATAGGGAGGGAGAGAGCCGAGAACCTCTTCTTTTCTTTCTTCTCAATAATCATCAACTACCAATTTCATTAATAATAACGTCTTTAAATAAACTTATAATCATAATTGAACTGAAACTCTAAAAACACAATTAGAACTCAAATATGACTTTAATATAAGAGTTCTAATTAAACTCAACTAATAATTAGAAATCAACTCAAATACTAATACTCACCTACATCTAAGGGATAAATGACCCACATCTAAAATAAATAAATAAAAACAATAAAAGGAACGTGAGTAACAATAAGAAACCTAACAAAACTCTAAGACTTACAATCAAATCTAATTAAAATTTTCAAATTAAAAAGATTACAAATATATCCCAATTAAAATAGAATCCTCTAGAGATTCTAATTCAGTGGATCTCAGCCTGCATCAGGGGGTCAAGGTCGTGAATTCCCAATTACAATTGGGTTACATCAAGGATCAGCTTTAAGCCTTTATTTGTTTGCCCTCATCATGGATGATCTGACCAGAGACATTCAAGATGATGTTCCTTGGTATATGTTTTTCGCTGATGATATTGTTATGATAGATGAGACAAAAGCAGGGATTAATGCAAAGTTGGAGCTATGGAGATCATCTTTGGAATCAAAGATTTTAAGATAAGTAGAACGAAGACGGAGTATATAGTGTGCAACTTTAGTCACACAAGGACAGATAATGAGGTGGTGAACATTCTTGAGAGGAAAATACAACAAAGTGATCATTTTAGGTATTTAGGTTCAATCATAAACAAAGAAGGTAATATAGACAATGTTTCACAGAGGATTAAAATAAGATGGATGAAGTGGAGAAGTGCGTCTGGAGTGTTGTGCGATCGACGTATTCCTTTAAAACTTAAAGAAAAATTCTATAGGACAGTTATTCGATCGACTATGATGTATGGTGCTGAATGTTGGGCAGTCAAGAAGCATCATATTGATAAACTTAGTGTAGCTGAGATGAAGATATTAAGATGGATGTGTGGCAAAACTAGGAAGGATAAGGTAAAGAATGACCGTATTAGAACTGATTTGAGAGTACCGTCAATATATGATAAGTTACGAGAAAGTCGTTTGAGATGGTATGACCATGTTCAACAGAAGCCGTTAGATGCTTCCGTTCGGAGGAGTGATTTGATTCAGATTGACGGGGTTAAGAGAGTTAGGGGTAGACCTAAGATGACTCTAGGGGAGGTGGTAAAGAAAGACATGTATAACTTAGGTCTTGCTTCAAGTTTGACATCGAACAGAGCTGATTGACGGACAAGAATCTATGTAGCCGACCCCATTTAATTGGGATAATGCTTTGTTGTTGTTGTTGTTGTTGTTAAGATAAAGACAGACCTATATTAATTAATTATTTAACCGCGATGGAAGACATCCCCAAAAAGAGAGATACATAAAAAAGGAGAGAGGCATAACATTACATATTTGGACTGATTAGATGAATAATGGAAACAGAATCTTAATTAATTAAAGAAGTTAAAAAGGCTCATAATCAAGAGATGTAAATGGGTCGGATACAAATGGATATAGATCAGGATGAGATTTGATATGGGTATCTCCTGTCTGGATTCGGATATGCCTAATTAAGGACCTAAACGGATACGAACCGGATCGAATTCAAATTTTCTACTATCTGTTTATGTCACTACATTTATCCATTTTATTCAAAAACCCAAATCCTCTTTTGTGCCTCCCCCCTCCCCCTTTAAGGTATCTCAACTTTCATCCATCAACTTCCTCAAACACTTCCATTCTGCAATAAGCTTACAAAGCAAACCAGAGTTTAAAAACTTCCCCTTTCCTCTTTCCTCTTTTTGTCTTGACAATTCAGTCATGACTTCAACTAAAGATTGTGCTTATACGGCAAGAAAACTATGAGTTCCGTAAGCTTTAAACTCTCCCATCTCCTACCCTTTAAACTCTCCCATCTCTCTCTCTCTCTCTCTCTCTCTCTCTCTCTCTCTCTCTCTCACCAATATGTGCCCAAGGTTAGAGGGTAGACCTTAAATTAAAGGTTAGGTGATGGTAGCACACCATCTTAGACTCTTAGTTAACTTTAGATTTGGTAAATTAAGCCCTATCATTTTCTATATACCAATAAAATTTGAGTTCGATGAAATATTTTGACTAATCCATGAAGATGTTATCTATCCACGCCGTCAACAACTGCCACAATGGCAACCAAGTGAGGCAAAAGTTTCATTTCTATACACGGCATACATATGTACGTACAGTCGTATTTAATGCGTTTGGATGATCACGCCAAGGTCTAATGAATAATTTCATTTTTATCAAAAAAAAAAAAATCGACTTGTGTACCTTTTAATTTTCCCCTTTTCCTATGGGGAGAATCTTAGGCGTAACAGCATGTACTGTCTCACAGAGGCTTATACTGACCCGTCCTCACATTTCCTCCCTCTTATCATTCATTCTCTTTCTCTCTCTTTCAGGCTAGCTTAGCTTGTAAAAGCCAAACCAAGACGATAATGTTAAGATTTTTAACTCAAAAATTCTAACTAGAAAGTAGAGGGATTCTCAAAAAAATAAGGACCATTAATCTCTTTCGTAAATAAAAAAGACATTTTTGAAAAAAAAAATGTACAATTATATGTTGATGAATCAGGTGAGACATCCAAATAAGAGAGGATGGAACACATAATCATCATCATCATCTTAAAATGGGATTCATCAAATCTAAAATCATGCAAAATAGATGAATCTAAATGCCATCACTGTTTTTAGCGATTGATCCAAAATACGCCAGTTAAGTGGTTTCACAAAAAATTTCTAAATATGCATTTATATATGGGATACTTGATGAGAGATTATTTACAAAACATCACCTACCATCACGTATATGCTCTAAATTTTGTGGATAGAGTGATTCAAGCTCTCCTATCCATATGTGAAGCTTCACCCCAAATAGAATTGGTCAAATGACAAAATTAATACATTATTAAAAATAGAAGACTGTGGAATGGACTCACGGAGCTACGAAGAGATGTATGGACATACATGAGAAGGCATGCCGTTATTTGAGAGATTAAATAATTAAATTTGAGATTAAAATTTGCCAACAACATTATAGGGTTTTTTCTACCAAGTGCAATTTTGAAAGATCACCTACTTTGATCATTCATGTTATTTCTCATTTCTAAAATACAATTTTTATGATGGAGGAGCCTAGAGTTATCTCTTTATATAATTTTGAAGATTTACCTTGATCTCCTTTCATGAAAACGCAATTGCCAGAATCTTCCCTCTTTAAAAATAATTAATTAAAATTCTGAAGAAGAAATTAATAAGCACTTGCACACCTTTCCCTTTTTAACGATTATGCATGCACAATTGTCATCACATTTTTTTTACTTTTATCTCTAATAGTGTGAATATCTTTTTTTTATTTTTTTTGTCCATCTAAATACTACAAGAGAGTAAAAGATCAGCCAAAAATATACAGGTAGTTATCCATGTAACAATAGGATGTCATATTTTCAAAAACCACAAGATAAAGTAAAGTCCTTTATTTTTAACAGGTTTTAATCTAGAGTCTGTGTTATTAATACCGTGCCAATGTCAATGACCTATTGACACTGATTCTTTTTTGTGCTTCATCATTAAGCCATCACAATAGCCTCAAATATTGGGGAAGGGGGAATTATTGGTATTTGGGCTGGGGAGGGTTTGGGTTTTGTTTCAATCTAATGAATACCAATACGCTTTATCAATGAGATTTGACAAAGCAAAACCCTTTTATCGAAACCGTTTGTCGTCACTTAAAGTTGGGAGAGTGTATAGTAATGTCTAGAGTAAAAGAAAATTACCTAGAGTATTGTTACACATGTATGCCAATATACATAAGGGGTATTCCCAAAAGTGCGTTGTAAGAGGCCGAAGTGTCAACAACAAAGGAGGCGGTCATTATAGTCTTCTTACCCACCGAAAGTTCAATACTCCTTCACGAGGCAACCAGAGAGGCACAGCCGGGACCTTGTTTAGAAGCCCAACTATGCACCACGTGCTTAATCTTATTTAGTTTATGAGGGTGAGTGGATGACATACACTCTTTTTGAGCCATTTTTCAATCTTTTCTTTCACTTGACCAATAACACCATGCATTGTTTTTCGAAGCTAAAGCTATCCGAATCCTATTTGTATTTTAGCCGGATGCGATGTGATATGTGATTATGTGTCTTTTTACAGCTAGTCCACAAGCAAGGTAAGTAGGTCCATTACCAGCCAGTTCCGGACAGAAAAGACATAACGGAGTAATCCCTTATCTTGAATTGGAGATGCTAACGGGGCAGGAATCGTAGTGGGGGATCTTTCCACCGCACCTGTCTCGCATGACTAGACAAAGAAATTATAAGAAATGAATACATTCAAGAAAACTTAAAGAGTATTAAGAAATTAGACTCCTAAATTTGACTTGTGGTTAATTTAAACTGTCATCTTTATCCAATGGTCAAAATTAACATCTAATCTGTCCAATTGGTAAAATAGATGTCTCGTGACATTTTGACAAATAACAAACTTTAACGACAATCATAAATTAATAATTGCCTTCATTATAAATATGTATACTGCATTTCTGTTATTGTCAATAAGGGGTTGGTTGATATTGTAATTGATTTTGTTTTATGAAAGAAATTTCATTAATTACTTTAAAATAGAAGGTTTCCCACAATGTCAGTGTGGGAAATCTCTCATACGATACCAATGGAAGTGTATGAAACCGTATTTCTAATAAAGCCTACTTGATTAGGATTTAGAAAGAAGAGAATATTAAAGAGGATAAAAAAAAAAAATACTAGAATATAAGAATATATGAAAAAGGCCACACTTGCAACTTGGAGATTTTTTTCTTTACTTTAATCATTTGTGAAAAAAAAAAAAAAACATAATTTCCTTTATATAGTGTTTTTCTTTATATAGTGTTTTTTTAAGCTACGGACCCACTATTTGTGATATAATCATACATGTCAACCTCCTTTGCTTAGTTGGGGCCCCTCCATGAGGGGCATGTGCTATTCTTTATAACATTCATGACCACATGACAAGTAATGTCAAAAAAAAGATTTTGTAGGCTTTTCACCAATTGTGGTGACATGTGGAAAAAGTCCCGAGTCGAGTCCCGAGTTCCGACTCCCACAAATCACTTCCGTCAGCCTGAAGGGGCCCCACCTCTGGTGAGGAGACGAAGTTAGATCTCAGAAGTGTAGTTGGTGGTGTTTCGGAACCGACACGTGTGAAAAGTAGAGGGGAGGCGTACCTAGTGACCGGCTCTTGGCAGTCCGTAGTTATCGTACGGACAAGGATAACCTTAAGCGTCGGTGGCGTCGTATACTCGTGTTGGGTTTCGTGACACCCTTCGCTTTCATCGCAAGATTTAACTTCCCCTTATCCGCGGAACTAACGTCCGTTAAATCTCGTGGCTCTTACCCCTCTCAGACCCAACACCGTCAACTTTCGCCGGAAGCGATGTTCTTTCTACCGTCACATTGCCATTCGCCCCCTACTACTACAAAGATTCTTCTTCCCCCTTGTTCTCTCTCTCCTCTCTCTATTAAATTTCAATTTATCCATCCTCCGACCAGCCATTTTTATCAAGATCTCAAAATACCAAATAGTAATTTTAAGTAATAAGAAAAAAAAAATAAAAAATTACCCCACCCTAGCCGCTAACAGAGTCCCATGTGGCAAATAAGGTAAAAAAATCCTCTCCCGCCCAATTGCCGCCGGCCAAGGACGGGATTTCAGCCGGTCCACCTCCCCATGTAGCGGGCCGACTGATCCCCAACCCTTGGATCAGCGGCAGGAACCTCCTGCCGCGGGAGAGGATTTCAGTCCACAAACAAGTCGTTTCAATCCCTTTACTAATTGATATGTATGTATGTATAAATAACAAAACATTGCAAGAAAACCTGAAAGAATAAACTTTCTTATATTATAAATAAACCCCTAATCCCATCCTTCCAATAATGGAATTGTCTGGCTATGTGGCTTCCTCGAGTGGAAATCCTCTCGGATTCTCGGCTCTTATTCTATCCAACCGTTAGAGTTGTGAACCGGTTCAAACTTTAAAGACTCCAACGGTTGGATGGGGTGAGAGCCAGGGAGTCGGGGAGGAGAGGATTTGGATTCGTGACTTCTGCGCCAACATGGACCCAATGGAATGCATTTACAGGCATAAGGGGAAAAAAAAATATCCTCTGGTAGTGATAGTGACTGGTGTTTTTGGTAGTGAGGATCCTGACCACTCATAGTGCATTAACAAGTATCCCGATGCACTATGAACTACTAGGATCTCATCGTGGCTTGACAGTCTCTACAGAAGATTCTAATCCCCAACTAAGAGGACATGATGATTATTTTATGTCTCTTATGGTGTAGGAAAACATTGTCAGATAAGGTTTTTTTTTTTTTTTTTTTCCAAAGACGATACGAAGAGATCTCTTGACGTATGAGTATTTTCTATGATCAAACACATGAAAGAGTGAAATGGGATCCAAATCCTATCTTGTCAGGGGCTCGACAGGAGACTTGGTTGCATCTAATTGGTGTCAATTCGGTGATCAGTTGGGATGGACGGTTCAGATCCAGCTGACACCCATGTATTGGGCATCAGTTGGATGCAACCGAGTCTTCTACCGAACCCTGACAAGAGACGATTCCTATACAATGAAATGACTAGTCTCACCCCTCTAAAATGAACAAATTCCACACTTAGATTTCCCCCCGCTCTCATTGGTCTCATCATGGTGGTACAGGAAATGTAATCGAACAACAATCACTATGGTCTGGACGGCTGGAGAAGATATTTTCCTTAAAAATTTAATTAAAAAGAAGTAGCTTCCAGAATGTGGATACATTGCCACGTGCTCGGTCTAGTCCATGGTTCACTTAGTTAATCTTACCCGTTGAACTATACTAACTAAAAAGAGAAGATGAGGTTATCTATATCTTTGATGAATTAATTAACTAATAAGATGTGGTCATATGATATATCTTATTAATTAAGAAAAGCATGCTTTTAACTTGAAATTAAACCCTTTCTATGTTTTTTTTTGTTGTTAGCGATGAAAGGGATTCCCACGCGGCTTTCCACACCCTCTCAGATTCATATTCTGATCATGTGGGCCATAATTCTTTGACGATCCCAAGAACTATTCCCCGGCCATGATTGGTGTGGTGTGGGCCCCTAACATTTTATTTCACATCAGCGCATCTAAGAAACAAGAATATTCTTTGTCATAAATGTAAATATTTAAAGCTAGATATTGTAAAAGTGTAATCTCACGGACAAATGAAATTCAACTATTTATTTAGATGAATTAAATTGTTTAATTAGAGTAAATTAACTGGATATCCTTGATAAAAAAACCGAAAATCATCAGATGATAATGAGATGTGATGAGATGTCATGGGATTTTCTTATTTATAGAAATCTGCGGAAGAACACGTTTCAGTCATCTAGTCTGATTAGGAGGGTGTGTGGATCGACCGAAAAGATGAAACAGGCTTGGTGGTTTTGGTTACTGGCGGTAGGGGAGAGGTCTGGGCTTTTACCGATTTGTCCGGTTATAGAGGTCAAAGGTATAAGAACTGGGGTTTAAGCAATGGTGGTGGTTTTCAGAGGGGTTTTGGTTATGGTGATCAGGAAGAGAGAGGGTAGCGTCTGAAACAGCGTTTTCTAAGAGAGAGAGAGAGAGAGAAGGATGAAAGGTAGAGAGAAGCTGGCATGAAGCAAAATTTAATTTCTTTTTTTATTTCTTAAATATTTCTGTCAATTCACGGATTTCAGACACCGGAATTCTGAGGCAATTCGCAGGAATTTCACGATTGCAGTAAAGGTCTCTCCTTGATAAGGATCGTGACAAATCTGACCAGAAAGTTGCTATTCAATAGGTCCGTCCATGGAATTCTACTTTCTCGTCGCTCTCTTGTTTGAAAGTTTCGTTTTATTTTTGAATTTAGATGAGTTTTGTCCTTTTTTTTTTTTTTTTTTTAATTGCTTCTCATTTCTTAAATCTTTTTTCCCTTAAAATCCTGAATTTTCCAGAACTTATGTTTCTATTGGGTCTGATCTGAGGCTCTGATTGGGTTTTAGGTTCATCCTGTAATTTTCATGTCGTAAAAACTTAGATTATTCCTCATGAATTTGAGCTATCTGGTGAGATCTGATCTATTTCGCTCAATTGGATGCTAACTGTTTGAGTCTATTTGGATTGATCTTGGTGTGAGGGTTTTGGGACCTCATATTCGTTTTGATTTGGTTTTTACAGAGTTCTGTACATATGTGGATGATTGCATATATGTGTTTGATTATGTTGTTTCCGTTTCTTCACTTCTGGCCTTCTGGGTTTTGTGGGTTTTAATTCAATTTTTTTTTTCTGTAGATTAATTTTTTTGTTCTTCGTTTGAATTGCGGAAATCATAGGGAAGAGATTTCTGTAATTTAAATTCGCATAATCTGTCCGCAGTAATTAGCTGGAGATACCTTAAATTTCTTGATATATAAGATGTTTATCTTCTCTGCTCAAGTATTGTTGGTTCTATATTTGGGATCTCATACTCTCTCTCTCTCTCTCTCTCTCTCTCTCTCTGTATTGGTATTGTTGATTCCTGTTTGTGAATCGTAAGGGTCTTTGACATAATTACATTCATATAAGCCTCTTGCGCAATATGCTTTAATCGATTCTTGTGATTTCTGTTAAGTCCCCCCCGCTTCTCTGTTTATCTCCAGATAATTCCAGATAATGGAGATCCATGAGAAGCCACTTAAATTGAGCTAATGCTGTTGATTCATCTAGTTCAATTAAAGTTGCCAAAACTTTAATTGCTCGTATTAATGGAAAGATTTATTCCAGTTGTTTTCTATCTAGTGGCATCTTTCGTAGTTTACCCATAAATTTGGCAAAAGTGATGAATTGATTTTTCGTATGAGAATTGTATGCGGTGCTCATAATAAGACGTAGGTATTCCCTTCCCTGCACCTCTCCCCCAATAGACGAAAACACACAAGCGAAAAGAATTTGTTATACCTGTCTAAATATTTTATGAGATCCTTTTAAGAAAATGATCCATCAGGAATGTCATTCTTACTTCCTTTTTATATGTTGCCTTTTGGGAAGAGATTATATTGCAATCTGTTTTTCCCTTTAATTAAACCACTACATTTTTCACACAGTTGCACAGTTTATTTCATAGTCCTTCTTCCCTCATTGGAAAGGGGTTTGGTATCCTGATATAGTAGTTCTTGGATGTACTTGAATCCTGTTATGTTTGGTATTTCTAGTGGCTTAGTTTGTTACCTCGTAAGGATAACTCATTGGTGTCTTCGCCAACTGTGTTTCAATCTTTGGCACTGAAAACTCAAGCGCTTACTGTACTCTACATGGCGTATCTTGTGCATTTTTGGATTTGTAAACAGGAAAATTGGTACCATGGTTTTTGTGCTTCGCTTCTGCTGAGTTCATGTTGGTGGAGTTTTGAGATATGGTGTTGCAGAAGAGGTTAGACTATGGATTCAATGGCTACCAAGTGCCTTCCATTCCCCAAGGGTCTAGATCAGCCAGGGTAAATATATGTTACAATTTTTTGATTGATTGTTTTTCAACTTTTGCCTGTTTGCTGAGGGAAGATTTCAAGTTTCTGATTCATTATCAATGGTTTTAGGGGAGAGGTCATAAAAAGAAGATTGAGAACAATCAGATTTGTGCATTTGACTTACTGGCCACTGTAGCTGGCAAGCTGTTACAGGAGCAGAAAGATTCACCTGCTTCAACTAATGCCTTGGCTGTTAATGATCAACATGCTGTTGCTAAAAGTACTGTTAAACAGGAACAAATGGATGAAGAGAATCAATTCAAAATTGAGTCTTGTGATCATGGAAGCTGCAATGTGAGTGTCCCTCTTTCAGAGCTCAGGTTACAAATTCACAAACATAATTATACATCAAAGGAACTCTTATATGTTCAGAGTGTTGGAGGTTCAGGAATTACATCTATAATAACAAAACCTAAGCATTCACAGAAGTTTGGTTCTGCTGAGGAGCTAGTGGCTGGCAACAGCAGCAGTAGTTTTGGAAACTATCCCAACAAAGTAGAGAGAGGCTTACATGGTTTTGACAAATATTGTGAAGACAAAGAAGCTGCTGAAGCACAAAAGATTGGAAGTGTGATTAATGGAATTATCCCGGATACATGCAGTATGGAGGGTCCAATGGAATTGGATATGAAACCTCATGCACTGATCAGTTCAGACAGCAGTGTTGAGGTGCCTTCATGCAGAGGCCATGTTCCTCATGATTCTTTTTGTGGACGCCGAGATGATTTAAAGGTAGTTAGTAGAGATGATGACGAAAACTCTTCTGGTTGCACTCAACTTAGCAATGTAACTTCAAAGGGCTTCAGGTCACGACCACGTATTGGGGACCGGAGGATAAGGAAGTTGTTGGCTTCCAAATATTGGAAAATGGCTCCAAGGCTGAAGGCTGAGGATCTTTCAAACAGTGGTAAGCAATTGATTTTTTGTTAGGTTGCTGGCCCCACACTCTTGTGAGTACCTTAGTTCTTCAACTATTCAATTGAATTCTTTTTTTTTTTAGATGGGGAAATGAAGCCCATTCACTACAATAGGAAAAGCTCTTATACACGTCAAAGATCACAGAGGAATTTCCCATTTAAGAAGAGAAAGCTATTCGATGGAAGCTCCATATCAACATCTGATGGTGGGATTAGTAGTGAAGGCATTTCTAGTTCACCCATAAAAGGAATTCATGGAGATCTAACTGGTTCAGGTGCAACAGTGCATGAAGGTCTACTTATATCTCCTCAATCTTTTCTTTTACTCCTTCATTGCTATCTCTTTTGGCATTTAGGGTTTGTAATTAGCCGGAGTTTTTACAAAAGTGTCATGTTTCTTCATGCAGCTAGTGGTGCATCATCTTCTGCGGCAGGTCAACAAGCAACCTTTCAATTAAGGGATTCTCATGGTACGAGAACCTTTGATGGACCGATTTTTGTTTAGTTATTTGACTTGAATCGGGTTCTGAGATCTAAAAGGTTCTCATATGTACACACTCGTCTTTTTCAGTAAAGCTTCGTATCAAGTCCTTTCGTGTGCCAGAACTCTTTATTGAGATTCCTGAATCTGCAACAGTTGGTTCACTGAAGGTATGTGATGCTTCCTTTGATCTTATCACGTCGTGGTAAATATATCATTTTAATGCCTGTTGCCTAGCATATAAGAATCAATACAACGTGAAGTTTCAGAAAAAAGGATTCTGACTATTTCTTCTACAACTGAAAGTTATGTTATGGAAAATCAATGTCCTATTCATTGTTATGAGTTATATCATGTGAAATTCAGGATTCATTTGTTACAGGTTGATTATCAGAAGTTTCTCTTGTTAGAGAGCATGAGGCAATCATCATATTTCTTGTGATCTCGTCAGTATAGTGGCCGAACATTAGAATGCACATTAGATACATTGTCCAAAGGTGCACCTATGAGGCATTTGCAGCCACAGTAAATGTAGACATTTTCCTTAGTCAACCTATCTGTATGCTGTATTTGTTCCCCTTAAACAGTATTGTGACTTCTGTCATGGATGACTGGTTCTCTAATTGTTTTCTGTGTGTATGATTTGTTCTGCAGAGGACAGTTATGGAGGCTGTCACTGCTGTACTTGGAGGTGGACTGCGTGTTGGTGTCCTCCTCCAGGGGAAGAAGGTTCGAGATGACAACAAAACTCTGCTACAGACTGGAATATGTAATGAGGACAAGCTGGACACTTTGGGTTTTACACTGGAGCCTAACCCTACTAACGCTCCAGCCTCTTTGTGTACTGAGGATCCTTCCTTTCAACTTCCTAATGATACAGCTGAACCAATAATCAGGTTTTTACATCTCCAGTTGTAGGATAGACTGAAATGCAGTATCAAGTTTACATTTTAAATCTTTTTTTTCCCTTGTGTTAGTTTTGCTTCTTTCCAAATTTGCCCCCACACCATTCTTTTGGAGCAATAACGTTATCATAAGCCTTGGTGATTGTGGGGCAAAGAGAATGTTTTAGTATTGCTCAGCCATTGAATTGAATGCTGTAACCTTGATCTTTATGGGGAGAATGGGAGAATTTTCGTTTCTCTTGATGAAATTGAAAGTAGTTGGAATCATTACCATATGCAATGGGATCCACCCAGTCACTCACCACTGATTTTTTTAAACCTTCTGATGTAGTACCAGGTACCCAACCAGTCCTGTTTTAGATCCAGGGATATCCATTGCCTCCCCAGATCCACCAGCGACCAGCATAGGTCATTTTGTGGAAAGTGACCATGATTCGGTTCCCTCTCCTATTGACATATCTGCGGACAAAACAATATCTGATTCCAGAGCACTTGTTGCTGTTCCTGCTATAAGTGTTGAGGCTTTGGCTGTGGTTCCATTCAACCGGAAATCTAGGCGGTGTGAGATTGCACAGCGTCGGATCAGAAGGCCTTTTTCTGTATCAGAAGTTGAAGCACTTGTTCAAGCTGTTGAGAAGCTTGGGACTGGAAGGTGTGTCATGATTAAAACATCCCAAAGTACTCTTTGCCTCTCTTTGGGTTTTCGATTGGAAGGAACTCTTCTGTAATCAAGATTATTGATCTCTTTGATATGCAGGTGGCGGGATGTTAAGCTACGTGCTTTTGATAATGCAAAGCATCGAACCTATGTGGACTTGAAGGTAAGCAGTTTGTTACGATATTTCAGTTTAATGCTATGTCCATGCACCATAGTTACTCAAACTGTATACGAAGTTACCTGGCCCTAAATCGCCCGCAAAATTGTATTAGAAAGATCAAATTATTGAAAAGGGCGGCTTTCCCTAGTTTTGGATTAGTCATATCCCTTCCTTTGTGGAGATCCCTTCTGGTGGCAATGTAGCAAATACAGAACATCCAGGTTGGTGAACCTCTTAATCAAGCTATTTCAGCTCTGTAACCCACCCTCACAGTTTCGGACTCATCTCCTAACAACCCGGGGACAGCTTCTCAGGAAAGGCTTCTTATTTTCTTCTTTGAGGTTAGACATGAGTGGCCTTCTAATTTTCCTGGCTTACTGCCATGTGTAGTTTCGTGGGGCCTTGTAGTTGCTTAAGCTCCTAGTTAGCAAAACCTATCCTAGGAAAGAAAACTGGTTCTTAGGCAAAAAGGTTAAATCCACCACGATATAAACTTCAATGGCCAAAACTAACTCTGTTTCTTCGAACATCTTATTTGTTAAATTGGCTTCCTGGTAATTTTGTTATGGAAAGAAAAGAATAAGGAGAACAAAAGTAAGGCGGCTTCTTTTACAGGTAACGAGTGTATAGTTTTGCTCGCAGTGCATGCAGCTTGTATTGTCTGGTAGAGGGTCTATTCTTCTTACACTGTGTGACCTCATATGGTGATTATCATAATAGAATTAGCGATGATTATGAATAATCTTGCAGTAGCTTCTAATGTTTCATAAAGCTGAAAAGTGAAGCAGGGCCCATAGGTTGTATTTTTTTTTTGGGTAGGTAAAACCATTGGTTGTAGTTGGATCATCATCTGCATATGCAAAAGAAAAATATAGTTATAGGTATTGAGTGATGATGGGAGCAGGGTTCAAGGAATTGGGGTCAGAATTGGCTACCGATTCCAATCTCTTGAACCTTGGATGGAAGAGCTTATGAGATTGTCCTGAGTCTCATATGGTGCTTTCTGGGTTGGGTTGCGCAGGACAAATGGAAAACACTGGTGCACACGGCAAAAATCTCCCCTCAGCAGAGGAGGGGAGAGCCCGTTCCCCAGGAGCTCCTGGACAGGGTCCTTGCCGCCCACGCTTACTGGTATCAGCAGCAAGCTAAGCAACAGGCCAAGCAGCAGTCAGAGACGTGCCTTCTCCTCTGAGACAATTTAGAAGCCAAGAGGAGTGAAGAAGAATTATAATTTAGAGGATATCTCTTCCTCTGATTATCATTGTTCTTTTGTAAAAAGGGGGAAAAAAAAGTAGTGATGATGACGAAAAAAATAAAGCCAAAAAAAAAGAAAAAAGGAAAAAGAAGAAGGGATTGAAGAAATTCATGTAATATTGACACTCACCATGATTCTTATTTAGCCAGATTTCTGCTTTCCACTTGCGTGGTTGGCGCTTGTAAATGTTCACGGAATAAGAGCATGCTAACGGAATTTGTCCGATGTCGGAAACACCGAAGTCTTGCTGTCCATTAGATTTCATCATTACCAATCAATTTGATTCTTTGAAAATTTGTTGAACAAAAAGAAGAAAGGGAGAATAACAGTGAAAAAAACATAGAGGAATTTTAGTGTCATTCAATAGTTAATGTCCAATCTCTCATCTATATAATTGTAATCTTTCCCAGTTGATAATTCAATAGGGTGGATCTTACCCTTTCTTCAGATGGCTGATGCATCCTTTTCCTTGCTTTTGTGTACACTTATGGCTATTGTTTCTATCTTCGGATGGGAATGAATGGACAATGTATGATACCAAATTTGTCCTTCCCTGATGGATGAACAGCTTGATGCATGAGCATGACAGTTTATAAAAACTGGGTTTTTAATTTTATTTTTTTGGTGTTTTGTTGGATTGATTTTTCCACTTATCCGAGTAGGCTAATTATGGTATACGAGAAAAGGAACACACCCTAACAGCATTCTCCTATGCTTTCTTACATCCATCTTTTCTCATTTCACTTTCTGACACAAGAGAATGTTCCCTGGTAGTGTTCTCTTTCCCATAATATATTTTTGGTAAAAATATAACTCTGAACCGAAAATATTGGATATGTTTTTTTTTTTATTTTATGAAAAATGGGCCCCACTGGATATGAATAGTGATAGATCATACTCATCTATTTTTAGGACTTGGATCGTCTCCAGTCCGTCCAGTCGTGGACTGGGCGGACTGGATTAAAATGACACGCATACCAATACATGGGGGGCGTGTCCTTTAAATCCAGTCCGTCCGTCCATGACTGGACGGCTGGACAGCTGAACGGACTGGAGACGATCTTTTTTCCCTATTTTTAAGGCCAAAGCTACATAGCTAGCCTACTTGAAACATTTTTCTAATCCGACGGAAACTTGGTCCCAATAATCTATTTATCGTGTCAGGGGGTGTAATGTTTAGTGTTTCAAAATGACCAGATTAGGCAAGGATGACATGGACTACTACATGCTCACAGAATTTGATTGCCAACTAAGCTGACACGTGTTGGGTATTTAAGTGCGTGCATGTAATGACTTCTTAAATTAATGTCACGTAATGTAATATTTCCTTAATTAATTTAGATCGAGTAGGAGATGATGCCAAACCAGGACCACCAGCAAAATGGGGTTGGACCGCGGTAGGCTAACATATATATCCATGACATGAGCTCGTCACTCAGGAGAACATTATCATGATCTCATCAGCTGATGCAGCTTAAAAGTTCACAATTCGGATATTCATATTCTGACTTGTTTCATTTACGAGCTCTGGATGTCTGTCAGGTCAATTGATCATCATAAACTGTGTTTGCCGGCCGTAGACCAGATATTCCTGTTTATAATTATAAATAGTAGGCTTTAATCATTGGGATTGTAGGGTTGATTTTGCAAACAGTTGACCAATTTACAGAATAGGAATTGGAGTGTCGGTCAACCCATTTAACGAATCAGATCAGAGTAGAGCATCGTACAATCATAACCTGCACACCAACTGTTTGAAAAAAAAAAAAAAAAAAGATAGAATATTAATTGCATATGCATGGGAGTTGGGATCATCCTCTACTACTGGGATGATAATTCCACATGGATATTGAGACCAGATGAGAATTCCCCATGGATATTGTGAGAGAGAGAGATGTCTTTCCTGGTCACTTCAAAGTGTATTAAAATATGTCTCGTTACGTTTTGAATGGCTAAGATCCTCATTGCTATTTTGGCCTCATTACGATCTTTCTCCTCTCCCCTCCCCTCCTCTAAGGTCTAGTTAAATGTCACCCACCCAATGGCAAAATTTGGCATCACTAATTCCATTGATTCCTTCTAATGCAATCTTATTAAGCCATCATGAAACTACAATACATAATACATAGATGATAGTTGGAAGGGATTAAACAATATTTGAGGGTTCTGACTTCAATCACCTGGTGACAATGTTATTTGTCACCTACTGACAACTAGTTTTTCCTATTATTTATTCTATTGTTCCTTAATAATGGATACCACTTTTACTCATAATCGTCGCCAACTGAAATGGTGAACCAAAGTGAAAGGCAATTCTAGAAGGAGTAGTGTATTGTGAGGTTAGTTAATGGAGGATAAGAGTGGTGATAAGTTACTGTTGGGACCATGCCAGCTGTTACCATAATAATAAGTGGTGACAAGACTAGTTATCACCTACTTGAGTGACAATTTGTTTTTCCCGTTGTCTATTCTGTTGTTCCCTAATAATCGATACCACTTTTACTCACGTTCATCATCACCACCTTGAGATGATGAGCCAACTCACAAGTTAACACCTGAGTGACAATTTGTTTTTCCCATTATCTATTCTATTGTTCCCTAATAATAGATACCAGTTTTACTCACAGTCATCCTCACCCACCTGAGATGATGAGCCGGCAGTTCTAGAACGAGCCACACATTGTGAGGTTAGTTAATGGAGGACCAGGGTGGTAATGATAAAGCTACTGTTAAGACCATGCCGACTGTTCCCATAATGGTATGCTCCTACCTGAGTGACAACTAGTTTTTTCCACTATCTATTCTTTTGTTCCCTAATAATAGACACCACTTTTGTTTAGTCATCACTAACTTGAAATGATGAACCAAGGTACAAAACAATTCCCTAAAGAACCATACAATGTGAGATTAGTTAATGGTGGACAAGGGAGTTAATGATAAAGTGCTGGGACCATGCTAGCTGGCCCTATAATTTTCAATTGTTCCCCCTTTCCCAAAGTGGAAACCCCTTTCCCAAAGGGGAAAGAAGCACTTAGCTGAGGAAAAAAATTCCTCCCTTACTGTTCAGTTATCAAAACAATTCCATAAAGAACCATACATTTTGAGGTTAGTTAATGGAGGACAAGGGTGGTAATAATAACTGCGGGCCATGCTAGCTGTCTCCATAATATCCAATTGTTCCCCCTTTTCCCAAAGGGGAAAGGAAAAAAGGAAAGCAGTTAACAAAGGAAAAAGATCATCTCTTATTGTTCAGTCTCTCCAGCAATGATCCAGTGAATTTATTTGGTGTGTATATCGAAATATTGATATACACACTAAATAAACTTCAATCGTTAAATCACAATTGAAATTCTTCCAATAACGGGAGAAAATCCAAATCCAACAACAGACTAGGCTTTGTTTACTCTCAAAGCTCTGGAAGATTAGGACCAACTCTTCTCTTTTTCCATATATATATATATATATATATATATATATATATATATATATATATATATATATAACCATTGTAATCTGGGTATGTGGTCTTCACTCTGCCCTAAATTGGCTAAAGTAATTAAACATAATAAAATATTTATAATAAATAAGGGAAAAGAAGTGATCCATACATACTCATGAAATTATTTTTATTTTTTATTTTTTATTTTTTGGTAATACATACTCATGAAATTACGGAATGAATTATAATTAAGTAATATAATACAACCTTATCTACTACCAACCCTAATTTGGTTTCTTCTTTATTTCTGATTGTACTTTTTAATTAATTAATAATAATTTAGGTAGTGTTTTGATGACTCCGCATTACATCTTGAATTTAAATTATAATAAAAAAAAAAGGCCACGTATGTACGGTACCATTCAACTCAACTAATTAAACACTTAGCCCCATAACGCCACCCATTCAACTCAACTAATTAAACCCTTAGCACCATAATGCGCGCCTGGCTGGAGAACCTGATCAGGTGTTTTGTTGACACAAGTACTATGAAAGGGTCAGATCTTAACCCAAAAACCAAATCATAAACGAAACTAAAAGAACCTAAGCTTTTACCCCCCAGAAAAAAAAAAAAAAAAAAAAAAATCTAAGATGGGTTCACACCACAAACATGATTAGTGGTCTCGTGGGGTTTTATTTTTATTTTAAATAAAAATAAATAAATAAATCTTACCCGGTAGATACTTTAGCATAGAATAAAATGAGAGACAACAGAGAAGATCGGAACTAGATCTGATGATGACTAGAATGAATATTGAAGGAGATACATATATGGTGCTTGTACTTGTTCCTTTCATAGGATAGTGAGAGGGTATTGCCATAATCCCGAATGATGGTGGTCGGTGGTGTAGGACCATCCCTATAAGGATTTGTCCCTCCTTTTGAAAAGTCATACCTTAAACCTAGTTTCTTTGACGCACAGTCGACACGAGATTATAATCGACGTTTATTTATGGCCCAATTTCCCAGACGTAGTACAGCCACGTTTCGTCTTCCTAGTGGTGGATCATTTTTGTATATATCAATAATCAACCACTAAGAGATTCCCAAATTAAAGACAAAAATAAGAGTAAAATATGTTTGTTCATTTTAGTACCTCATGCCACCATACAAACAATATGGATTTATATATGAATGTGTGAGTGTGTGAGAGAGCTCACATGCACAAATACATCTGTGACTAGGGATAACAAAAATTTGGTGGTCCACGTTAATAGTATGTTCCACCATATGCAGTGCTCTATAATTTGTAAAATAATTAGAAATTGAGTTTTACGACATGGTTAGAATTTTGTCTCAATAATTCTCTATTAATTTATTGTTTGACTACTTTTTTTTTCTTGTTAATCATTTATTGTTTTTTATTAATAGGGATTCTCTTAATACCTTCTTAAGATGTTAAACAATTTAGAATTTTTTTTCTTTTTTGGCCTTCTTAATATTATACATTTATTCTAAACTTTTCTCATTATACATGTTTATTCGAAATATGTGTGGGACAATGAAAACTATTGATCTAGCATAATAATAAATCATTTTTTAAAAGTTTGTAAAAATTCTATTTTACTTATGAATTGGAAAAAAAATAAAATAAAAATGCAGTAATTAAAAGATGATATATATATATATATATATATATATATATATATATATATATATATATATATATATATATATATATATATATATGTGTGTGTGTGTGTGTGTGTGTGAGAGAGAGAGAGAGAGAGAATCCGTTCCTTAAAAGAATCACAATAACCCCAACTTCTAGGTCTCTTTAATCGACATTCCCTAATCTGTGGGTTACTACAAGTAGTTCTTCAACAATAAATTTGACAAAGTGATAATCTCTAGAAACAAGTAAATTCTAAAAATAAAAAAAAACAGTAGCTCATTACACTTAGCAATAAATCATCTATAATTCCTATAGACTAGCAACTATCTTAAGCAGCTTTAGATATCCCTAGATTAATCACCCAATAAAAAAAATGAGGCATAATCAAAACAAGCATCATATATCGACCCGTCAAATAGTCTCACACTTTTCTATTATCCCATCCATTGCATATTTGCATGTGCAATCAATTCTAGCATAAAAACTGATTTCAGCTGGTTCTCATTAGGAGCTTCTAGTGACCATACTTGTCAAGATAGAAGCAGATTAGGTAATAGTGGGCAGGTTCGTAAACTATGTAACTACTCTGATGCCTAAGTCAGAACCTGTAAGCAAGCAATATGGAGCTTGGTAAGAGAGTATGAGCTCCTATAGAGAAGAATTTAAGTGATTTGACAGAGAGAGGGTATGAGTCTTAAGAGTTGGATGAGGTTACCTTTGTTCTGAGCTTTATTTATAGAGCCATGGAGGTGGAGTGGATTTTGGCCTTGATTGGCACAGTTACGATATCTTGGGGCACGATTCTAGTGTCGTGTGACCTACCACCAGTTGTAACAGTGATAGGTTTAGGTTCCCACGATCCAATCCCTTGAAAATAGGGGTCGGACGTGGGTAGGAGACCTCCTGGGCGAGAATTGTTCACTTGCAAGTACTTGTATTCTTCCTGGGATTCTATCACCGTCCATATCCAATGCATACTCTAGAGGTGGGCACCACATTGACAGTGATGAGATCCTATGGAGAGTACATGTACATGCAACTAATCCGAACTTCTCCTGAACCGTTGGATGGCCATTTTGCGGTGGATCTTCCATAACTATCTTCAATATCTCAGCTGAGAGATAAGCTCGCCATGCTCGCAACTGGCAGCATTAGGGAATCTTCCTCCTTTGTGCTGACCTGTTATTATCCCCGAGATCTTAGGGTAACCCTTCCTTTAATCCTTCTCGTGAGGTGTTACAGTGACACGTGACCTTTCTTCATTGGAGACGACCAGAGGACACAAGTCCTCCTCTAATTGGCTACTTTATTTTTTCCCTTTCACATGATACAAGTTGGCCAAATAATTCATCTGCAACTCATGTCCATCTTTCGTATGATCCCATGTTCTACACATCCCACGAATGGAGATGGAATCACTTAGAGAATACATGTAAGTACAAAGGAATTGGATTCTTCTCTCCCTCATTCTGTATGCGGATCCAAGTTCTTGTGTAAGAGTTTTTTTTTTTTTTTTAGAAGAAATTTTGTTCAAGTAAGCATGTGGGGCAAAAGGAAAATATCACAACTTGAATGGTGGACTCCGTGCGCAAACAATTGACTCTAGCTGTTAAATCCCAATTTAAGGGGCATTTGGAATTGAAAAGAACTGAGTCCGAGGCAAATGACTTGTGAATTACAAATATCAGTCAGCCACGACGAGCGAAATGGCCAATCTATCTGGTACAGAGGCTTTAATATCCTCAACAATTGAGAAAGAGTGAGAGAGAGAGTGAATGAGAGTGACATGCTATCGGTATACGTAGAACTTGAGACTCGAGGAGAGGACACTTATGCCTCCAATGCCCGAAAGTTTACTTTCGAATCCTTGACTTTTTAATATGGATGTTTTTAGATTAATGATATTTATCAATGTTGTACTATTATTCTTTTTTTTTTATTATTATATCCCATGCTACTTTGCTTTCGAGAAAAAATGAAAAGAAAAAGTCTAAGAAAAAGTCTCATTAGGGTTATGGAATAAAATAAATATTTTTTATAAGGATGTGGTTGTTATGCTGGCATATACAACTTAATCCTAGGATTTGCCGATTTGGGTCTCCTACTTCCCAAACAAATAAATAAAATATCAAAATTTTTTGTTCACTTAAATGCCCTTACATGCCATCCTTCTAATTCACTTTTAACCCCCCAAGCAGACAGCACGCTGCACGCGAGAGTGAAAAAAGTTGGGAAGAGAATAAATCCCAACATTAATCGGGTGTCAATTTGATATCAGTTATGGTTTTTATTTATTTATGATTATTATTTAAGTTAATTTTATTTTAAGCAGAGATTGGGCTGTAAAGAAGAAAAGGAGAAATTAAAGAAATAAACAGGATGGTGACATTTCGACTCAACTGATCCGACGGCTGAGGCAACACCAATTGTCTTTTTATGAGATTCGTTACTTTTTCCCTCCACCCCATTAAATGCGGAGCGAAACAGTTCCGCTCTGCCTACTTTCAGTGCTCCACTGCTGCATCGATCCCCTCCCTCTCTCTCTCTCTCTCTCTCTCTCTCTGAGTCGTCCGCTGCTCCTTTCATCCTTTGCTTCTAGCTTCTGAGGTTTCATCGATCGTCTGTTTCATCGTTCCGGTCTTATTCGATTCACGTAGGTTGTTGCTGTTCTTGAGATTCGTATCAGGGAAACTAATTCCTGATGCATCTCAACAGGGTTAAGCTTTAAAATTTTGGTTCTGAGTTTGCACGCGAGTGAAGAGTTTGTTAAATTCAGCCTGTACCACAATGTAGTCCGACCCTTTGTAGTTAAATTGATTAATCTATCTGTTAGGATTTGGATTAGGAAATCGAAGGTAGAGTTCTTCCAGTACAGATGATCCTAGATCCGTCTCTTTCTGGGCTTTCTGCTTTCCTGAAGGGATTCAGAATCAATGTTGACTCCGATTGCTCTCAGAACCTCGGCAATGCGCAACTCGCTGAGTCCCGTTCCTGTCAGAATCTCGGCAATGAGCAACTCGCTGAGTCCGGTTGCTATCAGAACCTTGGGAATGGGCAACTCGTTGAGTCCGTTTGTTATCAGAACCTCGGCATTGTGCAACTCGCTGAGTCTGGTTGCTCTCAGAACCTCGGCCATGGGCAACTTGCTCAGTCCGGTTGCTCTCAGAACCTTGAGAATGGGCAACTCGTTGAGGCCGGTTGCTATCAGAAACTCAGCAATGGGCAACTTGAGAAGCCCTTTGTAGATCACAATTTCATGGATCCTACTATGCTTCCCGCTGCTCCACCTTCGGTTGTGATCCCTGAGGAAGAACACCCTGAAGATTCCGATTCCTTCAATGTGATTCTCAAGTACATAAGCCATATACTTATGGAGGGTGACATGGACGACAAAACCTACAAGTTCCAGGGGTCCTCCTCCGCCCTTCAAGAGGCTGAGAAATCCTTCTATGAGATCCTTGGCAAGAAGTATCCCCCTTCGCCATCGCCATCGCCCTCGCCCTCGCCCTCGCCCGACCAACTCCCTTTCTATTACGACCACCACACCGAAAGCTCCTCCGACCATTTTACCCACACGTTTGGTAATGGTAACTACAGTGGCAGTTTTGGTAGCAGCAACGCACTGGATGCGAACTTGATTTCCGATCTCGACGACTACAATTCCACCTCCACTAAGGCTGTCCCCGCTAACTATACCTCTCCGTACATTTGCCTCTCAAGAACAAACGTCGCAGATGGTGGATGTGAGTTCGTGGAGTTTCCTTTTAGTAAACTTGGGGTTTCTGAGTTGTTTAGCGAGAGTGAGTCTGTTACGCAGTTCAGGAGAGGAGAGCAGGAAGCTAGTAAGTTCCTTCCTGATGGTAATAAGCTCGTCCTTGACCCAGAGAAGCGTGGGCTGTTACCTCAGAGTGAACCCAAGGAAGATACTGGGCAACCCTTCAAAATGAAGACGAAGGATGAAAGACAGTATTCTCCCACCGGAGGGTCCAAGGGAAGGAAGCATCTTCATGGGGAGGACCCAGAATTAGAAGGGGGGAGAAGTAACAAGCAGTCAGCAGTTTACACTGAGGTGGCCGAGCGGAAAGAGTTATTTGATATGGTATTGCTTCGTCATCGTGGAGAAAAGGGTAAGTCCACTTTGTCTAATATCCCTGCAGAATTCTTGCAGAACGAAGCAAACAAGAATGGACAGTCAAATGGATCCAGTGGTGGGAAGATCCGTGGTAAGAAACAGGGGAATAAGAAGGAAGTGGTGGACTTGAGAACCCTTCTGTTCAATTGTGCACAGGCCGTAGCAGCTGATGACCGTACGAGTGCTAATGAGCTATTGAAGCAGATCAAGCAGCACTCCAATCCTTTCGGGGACGGAAATCAGAGGTTGGCTCATTATTTTGCAGAAAGCATCGAGGCACGCTTGGATTGTACAGGGAGCGAGCTTTACGTAAGTCTCTCCTGCCTGAGAAGATCGGCGCTGGATATGCTCATGGCTTACCATTTGTATATTGACGTTTGTCCGTTCAAGAAGCTTTCCTCCTACTTTTCGAATCGGACCATTTTGAAAGTGGCTGAGAAAGCGACAAGGCTCCACGTTATAGATTTTGGAATCCTTTTTGGTTTTCAGTGGCCTTCCCTAATACAAACTCTTGGCAGTAGACGGGGTGGACCACCGAAGCTTCGGATAACTGGAGTTGAATTTCCCCAACCGGGTTTCAAGCCAACGGCTAGAGTGGAGGAAACTGGCCGACGATTGGCCGATTATGCTCGGACTTTCAATGTTCCTTTTGAATATAATGCAATTGCAAAGAAATGGGAAACAATTCAACTTGAGGATCTCAAGATTGACCGTGATGAGGTGCTGGTTGTCAACTGTATGTACCGGTTAAGGTGTCTGCTGGATGAGACCGTGGAGATGGAGGTGCAGAGTCCAAGGGATGCAGTTCTTAACCTGATCAGGAAGATGAACCCGGATGTTTTCATCACAGGGGTTGTCAGTGGGGCTTACGGTGCCCCCTTCTTTGTCACACGATTCAGGGAGGCACTCTTCCATTTTTCTGCGATATTTGATATGTTTGAAACGAATGTACCGTGTGGGCCTCGGAGGACGTTGATCGAGAGAGAGATCTTTGCTCGGGAGGCAATTAATGTCATATCGTGTGAAGGCAAAGAGAGGCATGAGAGGCCTGAGACATACAAGCAGTGGAAGCACCGTATTATTAAAGCTGGGTTTAAGCAGCTCCCATTGAACCCAGATATCATGAAGGCGGTGAAGCATAAGATGAAATCAAGTTACCACAAGGATTTTTTGATCAACGAAGATGACCATTGGATGCTGCAGGGATGGAAGGGAAGGATTATTTACGCTCTTTCCTCTTGGAAACCTGTCTAAGATTCCTGAAATACTTGATTACTTCTCCGGAGGAAAAGGATCAGGAGGGGATCATGCCTTCTGATTTCATGGCTGGTTCCCTACACAAGTCCTGAGAATGCTATGAAGGCTAATGTTTGCTTCTCATGAACAGGGTCGTTTTCATGCATGGGTTCGCTGCGATTTTCCCTTGTTTAGTTGTTTTACCAATTTGATGATACACACGCTCAAGGAACCTCTTTTCTTCCCTTCTCCATCCCGATGCATGGGACATTCTCTTTTTCCCTCTCGTTTCTGTTTTCTATCTTGCTGCTTGCATGCAGAGTACCCCTAAGAAAAATGTTTATATGTTTTTGTGAAACGTGTTGTTTTGCTCTTTGGAATTGAATCATGTTGGATCTGTATATTTGTAATGTAATTATGTGGAATGGGTACAAAAATCACTTTTTTTTCCGGTGCAATGACTACTATTCATCAGAGTGTGAGTAACGCATGGAATCTGAATTACAGAGTTCATCGGATAGCCATGCAGGGAGAGAGTTAGGCACGAAGTTGGAATTCATATTTTTGTCTTACCTGTTTTGCCTTTCATTCGATATTGTATCCCACAAAGTTGGAATTCGTATTTTTTATTTTTCTTCCTGTTCGTATCTATGAAAATGCAATCTTGGAACTTGCTTATACAATAAAGACAAATTTTTTTGCGTTTAAGAGGATTATTACACTATCACTATATATTGAAATCAATAAAATAATTGAGTAGTAGCAGAGACAGCATCATTGATTCATAAATAAAATGATAAATTACATAGACACCCCCTCTATTGTAGTGAAATTATACAGAATTATCCTGCTTTTACAAAAATTACACAGAAAACTCCTCTAACAATGCTATCATACAATCTCATCCACATTGTTACTTCCAACTTAACGGCAGCAGGTCAATTTTTTTTTAAGACAAAAATACCCTTATTCTGGTTTTTTTTTTTTTTTTTTTTTTAACTGTTTTTTTGCTTCAACTTCTACTCGTATCTTGTCGTTGCCATTCAAAGATTTTAGTGGTGAAATTCCTGTTGAAATCTGGGGTCTTTACAAGTTAGAAGTGCTTGATCTTGAGGGGAATTCGCTCTCTGCCTGCAAGCCGTCTTCCTATTCTCTCGGTTGACAGCTCTCCTCCCTGGTTTTCCTCTCCAGAGTTTTTCT
This sequence comes from Protea cynaroides, assembly GCA_028583415.1. NCBI lineage: Eukaryota > Viridiplantae > Streptophyta > Magnoliopsida > Proteales > Proteaceae > Protea > Protea cynaroides. Next base: position 36,385,352 of record CM053266.1, on the reverse strand, counting down.
TGGCCGTGGCCGACACACAACCCTTCTGTCTTCAGTCTTCCTTCTCAGTAACCCCGCCTGAAAATCCTTCTTTCTGCTTACCTTATCAAACGGCCTCTAGCAGAAACCAGTACCACCCGGATCTTCCCTTTCCAGCCAATATGCCTTCTCCGTTCGAATCCCAGATCCCTCTGACATCCCGCTTTCTCTCATTCTTTTTCCCCTTCCGTAACCATAGAGAAGAGGAAAAAAAAAACAAAATCTCTCTCACCTTCTCTGATTCAAGCCCCTTCTCTTTTAGGGTTATGTTGGGTTTTACAACCCAGCCAGGCCAAATTACCTAACTGCCCCTTCATTACCCACTCCTATCATACAAGTTTTCATAATCCCTTATGAATCTGAGAGAGAGAGAGAGAGAGAGAGAGAGAGAGAGAGAGAGAGAGAGAGAGAGAGATGAACTGAGAAGTTTTCAACCGAAGAAGCTGCAGAAGGAGAGAGGCCACTGTTGCCGGCGAAAAAAAAAAAACAAGAAGAAGAGGAGCAGAAGAAGAAGGAAGAAACAACAGAAGAGAAGAAGTGCTTCGGCAGGATGAAAAGAGGAAAGGAGGAGAGAAAAGTGCAGGTTGAGCTTCATTCAGACTCTACTTCATTTTTTTTTTACTTTTATTTTTCTCTACTATCTCTTTCTTGTGAGTGTTACTTTAATGATAGGCTCTAGGGATATTTCAATTTCCCATGATTAGTCATGAAGCTGTTAGAGATGGTTTCATCTAGAATTTCTGGTTCCTTGTTACAGAACAATTTAGATTGGGGTTTTTATATCTACAATGATGCGTGAGTGATGATTTCTGATTAGAGGGGTTTTGTTCTTTCTTTTTTTTTTTTCTCTCCGGGCAATCTCGGTCAGTGGGTTTAGATATTGTTATTTTTTTTTCCTACTTTGCTACTGTTTGTTTGTATCACTTTTGGTCATGTTATTATGACTAATTGCTTTCTTGTTCCTTAGAAAAGAAAAAGATACGAAGTAGAACAGAAAAAGAAGTTGAAGCAAAAGAACGGTAAAAGAAAAAAAAAATAGAATAAAGGTATTTTTGTCTTAAAAAAAATTTGAGCCCCTGCCGTTAAGTTAAAAGTAACGGTGTGGATGATATTGTATGATAGCATTGTTAGAGAGGTATTCTGTGTAACTTTTATAAAAGCAAGGTAGTTCTGTGTAGTTTCACTACAATAGAGGGGGTGTCTGTGTAATTTATCCTAAATAAAATCACAATTGAGCTTAATGGTACTTTGAGGAGGTCCTGTGCAACAATTGTCAGCAACTCAAGGGGAAGTTTGTGGTATAAGTGGGATAGCAATTGCATAGTGTGGATGAGATATCGCTTTAAGAATTTCAAACAATATTACCTTGCCCTGTATTTACATCCTGTTATAGGGATTACTCCCCCACCAATAACAGTGTAACATGTGTTCGAAGAAACCACGACTAGAGGAGGCCACGTGTCACAAGATGACACCAATCAAGACTGAATATCTGTACACCAGTAACAAATCCGAGATTGTTCGAGAGACTTGGATAGACCCAATTTTACGACTGGGCTAGGTTAACTTAAGTCCGTTGAGGGTGGAGACATAAAAGGAAAGATCACATAGAACTATGGAGATACTGTGATCTATGCCAAGCTGGCAGTTCATCCGAACTATCAGGATAAGGACGAGCAAAATCATTCTCATTGGATGGTGATATACAGGGGGAGCTTATCTATGGAAGATCTCCAATAAGGAAGAACCTGTTCTTGATAAGGAAAGTCTATCCTTGCCAAAGATCCGAAGGCCAAGATCAGAAAGCGGATATGGAAGTCCGAGATCTAATGGCTAGATCGACGGGCATATAAGAAATATAGCTAGTCTCTCGCATGAGACGAGAATCGTGCCTCCAGAGCCAACCTCCTACCATAACTAGTAGCATTTACCAGATATACACCAACCACTCCATGCCTATAAGCAAAGGACCAACAAAGGTAAACGGATCTAAATCTTTATAGTCTAAGTGAACTCTGTCACTCTGTAAAAGTCGATTGCCTATCCCCACCTAATCAAAGGAGTAGCCACTTTGTTTGTTCCATACTGTTTGCCTTACGAACCGGCTTAGGCATCGAAGTGGTCTAAGAGTTATCCAACCCGACCATCACTCTATCTCTCTGCTTTCTTGTGTTTAGATCTCATTGAGCCAGAGACGATCGAGTTTGTGCAGCAATACATCCTTTTGGCTATACCATCAATATCTGTATTTTTATTTTTATTGGTGTCGGATCGGTTTTGGCATCAGCCAATACCAATACCATGAAAATATTTGCTTTCTTACAAAATCTCCCATGTCATGCCAATGGATATGTACAGAAGAGCTATTATCCAAGTGGAGAGAAAATGCACATGACACCGATAGAGTGGTCACCATTTTCATTACAAGATTGCTTGTTGGAAACTTGGTTATTTGTTCTCTTTTTTTTTTCTTTTCTTTTTTTTTTTTTTTTTTTTGGGGTTGGGGGAGGGGGGGTTTGGTTTGTTCTCTTCCATGATTTTAATTTTGAACTTTTAGGATATTAATTTTACACACTGTAGTACTCTTAATAGTCACTGAAACATACACACAAAGTGGAACACAAGAAAATAAAACAGCTCTCATCTCCCAAGCATGGTGGAATCTGGACACTGCATGGAAAGAAAATAAAACATCTGTGTCTCCCTATCATGGTGGAGACATAGCCTGAAGTGAGGTTGTTCCGTAGTAATATAAATAATCACTGTGAGTCACAGAAACGCGGAACACAAAAAAAGAAACATCTTTCTCTAAAGACAGTCTGAGGTCGACAAATTAACCAGAGACATGGATGGAGTTAACATTAACAATACATAGAGGGAGGAGAATATGCTCACCAACTCCAACTTGTCGGAGGCTGTTGCTCTCCTCTCTTGGCTCTTCTTCCTTTGGTCCTACGTCAAAATCTGACATTTGACACTGCCTGCTATTGGTGTCCGTCCGTGTTGAGTTTCACAAATGACCACCCCAGATTTTTTTTAAAAATAATTTTATATTGGTTAAGTCTAGAATTTGGATGTTTTATATACTTAAAAGAATTAACATGGTATTAAAGTTTTAGATTCCCTCTTCACAGTCATTCAGTAGCAGTAGACACGAAAAGGATTATTGGGAATAATTTATTATTGTTTAATATTCAAGAAGCAAGAATTACAGGGATAAGAGGAATTTCAGAAGGTTACAGAGAAGCCTAGCTACTTCAAGGGTAGGTACCTCTTAAGGAAGAAGATGAAGCTTATTACTGTTGTACTCTTTTCTCATATACCGTCTTCTCTACTTATACCCTTTCTAACTCTACTCTTAACTATATTCTAACCATATTCGATCTGTTACAATATTCCTTTCTACCTACTAATATAATCTTTTAATCTTGCAGGTTGGACACGCTCTCCTGTGCCTCTTCTAGGTTTTGCCACCTCATCAGCCTGCTGTGGTTGACTAACCGTAACATAATCCCACATTCGTTAAGTCTAAGACCTTGACTAACTTAAATATTTGAAAATCCCTGTATATACTAGTTTGAATTTTTAAGATGGAAACTTAACAATCCAACATCCACTAGGGAACCAAAACCAATTAAGCAACTCCCCAAGTCTGATAGTATCGATTTTTGAAAATGGCAATCCCAATTTGAATCTTATTTTAGTATTATTTTATTAAGAATCGATCACGTGTCAACTCACCATTGAATCCGTACATCGATCTGTTGTGGATAGAATTGATATTGAAGAAGAGTTGGGTTTACAAACTTGGTGAGAATATAAATATGCGTGCATGGTTTGAGTTGAGTGCAGGTAGAGGAGACCATGGGTATCCAAAGGGGAGGGCCCAGATGCAATAGTGGGTTGTGGTTGTGATAGTAGCTAATGTGGCGGCTTGCGATTCCCACTGTCTTTACAAAGCTTTAGAATAATAATTGGCAAAAGGACAATGGCGATTCCCCTTATTAGCCCATTAGCCACGAGGCCCACAACCCTATTAGCCAAAACCCAACAGATCCGAACCCCCTTGGAGGCTGCAGGAAGCCTAGAATTGGAATGGATTCATTAAACTGTATGATGACATAGAATCGCAAAGTCAAAGGCCCACAACTCTATTAGCCCATGCCCAACAAATTCAATCCCCGGAGGCTTATATATGATTATTATGATGGCAGGTTTGTTGGATTTAGTTTCTCTTTTTATTGGCTATGGTTTTGTTGTGGAACCGAAGATTGATGATTTGAATTTTTAAATAAGATATATATGATTAGGGAGATAGCTGAGATGGTGTCTAAAATTTTGGTTCATGTAGAGCAAGAAAGAAGGAGATACTTTAGAAGATGGTTTTACGGTTTTTGAATGTATTAAATTGGTGTTTATATTTTTTGCTAAGATTATTATGAAGATTTAACTACCAAAACTAAAACAGCAGCAATAATCGTAACAATATAATCTTTTGGAATTAAGGTTTATGTATTAATTGGAACAATTAAATTTGTCACACTTTCATCGAGATATGGTTTTGAGGGTATATATATATATATATATATATATATATATATATATATATATATATATATATATATATATAGGAAAATTCATTATATTGTTGGAGCGGATTTGGTTTAAGTGCAAGGATACATTAGAGATCTGTAGACATGCATTCAATTTCTTGTTCTAGGTTATATTCGGGTCTCTTTTATCACATTCATCAAGAATGCTGTTATGAATATCAATTTTGGTGCTTCCACTCTGATATTATGGACTTCTTTGTGGAATTGAATGATATACATGATGGTTTTGTTTTATGCAGTCCTGTCACATCTACTTCAGACATTCTGTTATTCATACTATTTCCCCTTGAACTGAGATTTTTTGTAAACCACTTCTGGATTGTACTTGTCGAATTAATAGCTTGCTTATTCTTTTGGTTAGGAACATTTCACTTACATATTGCTTTTTTTTTTCTTTTCTTTTTTTGAGGTAAAAACTTACATATTGCTTTGTGCCTATCATAAATACAAGCCTGAAGCATTTGATGGATTCAAATCCTTTCATGCCCTGCCCCTCAGGCCGGTATGAGGAAATCCAATGGTTGTCATTCACTGTGCGCATATACCAATACATCGATATGTGCACACAGTAAACTACAGCCACTGAATTTCTTCATGCCAGCATGAGGGGAATGAGAGGATTTCTATCTGCATTTGACTCGCCATACATAATATAATGGCTAGATTATTATCTAGTTTACTCTTGAAGAGGTGTTGCAGGTCTTCTAGTTGCCTACTCCTTGAGAACGACAGTAAGATAGGGGCTTTTCAAAGCTTATAAAATTTTCTTCGTAAGTCTATAAGATTAGTTTAGAGATGTCGAATATGACCTTGTTAACACAATTTATCAAGAATCAAGTTCCAAAATTTGGACACTAAAATCTATAAAACCTCCTTACTCCTGTCTACTACAGCACCAAAAGTTCTGGAATAACTGTTTGGGAAAAAGAAAATAATGACAAATCTTTACCATTGTAGATACTGCGCGAAAGCCATGAGGAACGAGAAGAAGCAGCCGAATGCCGAAAATCGACATTTGGGAAATAAATACTTTTTAGAAGACAATCCATTTAGTGTCTAACCTAGGGAGAATTGCCTAGGAAGGTGGATCAAAGAAAGACAGCTTTTTTTTTTTTTTTTTTTTTGCTAAAGATTCATATATATATATATATATATATATATATATATATATATATATATATATATATATATATATATAAAAGAAAATAGAAGAGGAAAAAAAAAAAAAGGCAATCCCTACTGGTCAAGAAACCCACCTACAGCAAACAGGATTCGACTAGCAAGCACCTTAGAACAATGAAAAACCATCCTACACTATAAACCCAAAAAAACTAGCACCCTCATCAGGCACCAATCTTGTGATTAGCCACACTCCTGGTCACCCTTGGAGAGTAGGTAACTGGCCTCCGGTTCCCTACAACTGCAGCAACTACATCCTCAAGGTTTACATGCAAATCCTACCCTACAACAACTCATTGCTTCTTCCCTCTTTCAAATAAATGTTTACTTAGGCTGGCATCAATTGTCAACACGTCATCAAATGTTACCTCCACCTTTCCAGGAACAACAGCCGCAACATCCTCACCCTCCTCCATCTCATTATCATCACGCTCATCCTCAACGTCCTCCCACCTCCCCAAGTCAGACCGAGAACTAATCTCGATTCCAAGGTTGTGTGTCCCTAGCATTCTGTGGCAAAACCACATCTAGCTGATCATGATGCATGTCAGATCCATTCAACGCAGTCTCCTTCCCTTTACTATCCCTTGTACAATCCCCTACAGTACCACAAGCACCACACTGAATCTGGGGATCTTCATATTCAATCATTTGTTTCAAAAAACACTGCTTTCAATTATGAACACACTCCACCATCACCTCGTACAAGCGTGGGTGGCCACTTTCCATCTCCACAGTAAATCGTGCATATCGGCCCCGAGTTTTATATTGGATATTTCTATCAATACAAATTGGCTTACCTAGAGCCTTCCCAATCGAGAAGATAATGTCATCATCCCACAACTCTAATGCAAACCCAGGTAACTTCACCCACCAAGTATGGTGTAGAGGTCTTACTTTATCTACATCGAAACTTGGCTCCCACTGCTGGAGTCGCAATGGCTGACCATTTATTCTAGTTATTCCCCTCTTCCACACCGATAATAGCGACTCCTTCAAGAAAAATCTGAACACAAAGTAACCCTTCCACATGGAAGTCATTTCAAATTTATTCAAGCTCCCCCACTGCTCTGACAAAATGAGATAAATATCACTCAAAAGAAGTCCCCTCGTAATAACTTGACCAATTATTGCTAGCTTATATTTTTCAAGTTGCAGCTCATACGCCGCCTGTGGGATGACCACACGAGTGATACCTCCTGTTACCACCGGTTCAAGTAAATCGTTAAGATCTGGTAACCTAGTCAACACAGATGCAAATGAACAATTTCCTACTGTTGGCCCAGATTGGTTCATACTAGCAACTGGCCTGGTTGAGCCTTGTTTTGGATCCGTTGCAATACCATCACCTTGCTCATGCTACGATATACCAAAAGAAACTGGTGTCTTTCCTTTTTCTCATGCCAACCATCACCTTCTTTTACTGGAAAGCCTTTGCATACCCCTCATCACATTACCTTCCATAATCGTAGCTTGGACTCGATCAGGCAAGTTACCAAAAGTGGGTGTAGGAGCTTCCTGAGAAGGAAACCCCAAAAATTTGCCAAGATCTACCCAACCACTTTCCATTCCTGGTTCTATAAGAGTTGCACCGACTATAACTATCGGATTCCGACCAGCTACCACCCCTTGTATTGGCAACGGCATCCCAGTAGGTGTAGAAGCCACCACCGGATCTGAAACTGACATCGCCTGAGTGAAAGGGTTCACCGTAACCTAGATCAAACCATTTTGTAACCCTATTGCAGGCTCCGATATTGACATCGCATGTGTGAACAGGTTCACGATATTCTGCATCAACCCTTTCTATAACCCTACCGATGCATGCAATAGCGTTGACAGTAAAACAGAACTCAAAGTTTCTGCTTGCATAGATTCAAAACCAGTGGCTGATAACGAGACACTAGGTGTCGCAACCGCTGTCGGAACCATAGGCATCATGGCAAACGTGGCCACCGACTGAATAGTCGGATTCTGCACTAGATTCGTGACTCCACGACCATGGCTATTGCGGCCAATTAATCCAGAGATGCCAACAGAAAAAAGTCATATTCGACTGTCAGGCCTCAGGGCTTATTCCCAGATTCGAGACTACAATCGACTTTTCCATAGTAGGTTGCACTGAAGATGGCAAACCCACCATCCCCGATGCCCCAGAACTCTCAACCTCGACCTGAGCATTCAAAACCCTAGGTCACAACATCACTTCACTATCCCAGAGCACAATCGAGTTAGGGTTCACATTCCCTGACCCCCTGTCGTAACCTTTACCACCACTACCAATAAAGCTAGCCCTAGGGACCGACGGCCTAAAGCCGCCAGAAGCCATAGCAACCCCACACCTCAAGCCTTCAAAGAAAGGTTGCTTGCTTCTCTCCTGGATTGATGGCAGCTTATGTAGTGGTCGGCCTTCCTACCAAAATGCCTCCTTAGTCGAAAAGCCAAGTCAGCGTAGGCATTGCCAACCGATCTTAGCAAGAGAGGCAACATTTTAAAGTTTTAGATCATGAAGGCCCAAACTGCCTTCAAGCTTGGGGAGGGAAAGACATTCCCAACTAATCCAATAAATTTTCCTCTCATCAGTAGATCGGCCCCCACCCCAGCATCGACATTAACTGAGTTTATATTATGAAGCAAGGAATCCGAGAGCTTGAAATGGCCCATGGTAAACTGAGGGATAGTTACAACAACTAAGTTCACGAGGATCGCCCTTTCAGGTGGATGTAATGTTTTCACTTTCCAAGTATTGATCCGACTAATGATCTTGTCAAGAAACTCTTGGAATGTTTCCTTCTTAGATTAGCTAAAAGAAGTCGGAAGACCATGGTATTTCCTTGGATGATGTACAACTTTGATCCCCATGATTCAGGCAAAAATCCTTTTCAGCCTTGGTTGGGTGTTTGTGCTAAAATATGCTATGGATTTTTCCAAATTGACTGACTACCCAAAAGCAGCAAGTAAGTCTGCAAGATCAAATGCAATCGTCAACGAATGGAGATCGGTGATTTCGGGCTCATTCTCTGAACTTTGATTCCATCAATGGTACCATTAGAGGAGGCATTGTGGATTAACGTAGATAAGAAATCCATACACAAAATGAACAAAGTTGGGGAAAGGGGATCACCTTGCCGAAGTCAACAGCTTGAGTGGAATATGCTTTTCTGAACCCCATTGACAAAAAAGGAGAATGAAACCGTTGAGACACATTCCATCAAAAGAGTGATCCATTTGTGGCATAATCCTAACTTTGTATGAACTAGTCGAAGAAAACTCCATTCAATTATATCAAAAGCATTTCGCATGTGATCAAGTTTGAAGGAGGAAAAGAATTCCTTGCCACCAACTTTTTTCTTCATAGATGAAAAACCTCATGTACAATAATAACATTCTCTGAAATGCTTCAATTATATCAAATGCATTTCGCTCTTGCTGAATGATGGAGAGAAGGAGCTTCTTCAATCTACGAGAAAGAACTTTGGAAAAAATTGAAAAAATTCGATAGATTACCGAACAGAGGTTGATCCGCCGAAATTGGTCGATCATTTCTACATTATTGTCTTTGGGAATAAGGAGTAAGTTGGTGAGGTTGAAGTCTTTTAATAGAAAACTCGAATCAAAGAAATTTTAGGTTTGAGCTGCTATAGTGGGTATGGGGAACCCAACATACCAACACGATTGTCTAGTATTACTGATACCAGACCCGTAATAACCCCAATTGGAAGGGTAGACTAGTCTTCATATGGCTCTAGAGATGTAAGGCTTGATCCTAGTAGAAACCAGTAATGAGGCCGCAAGGGGGGGACGAGTTGGGAAAGAGAGGGGGAAGACTTCAAGCACTTGGTGACAATGCTGATTGTCACCTACCTGATGACAACTAGTTTTTTCCATTATCAATTCTATTGTTCCCTAATAATAGATACCACTTTTACTCACAACCATCACCAACCTGAAATGATCAACCAACGTAAATGGCAATTCTAGTAGGAGTCATGCATTGTGAGGTTAGTTAATGGAGGACAAGGATGGTATTGATAAGCTACTATTGAAACCATGCAGATGTTCCCATAATGATAAACTATTGTTGGTGATAAGGCTAATTGTCACTATGACAATTTGTTTTTCCCATTATCTATTCTATTGTTCCCTAATAATTGATACCAACGTTTACTCAGATTCATCATCACCTACCTAAGATGATGAACCAATGTATAAGGCAATTGCAAAGGAGCCATGCATTGTGAAGTTAGATAATGGAGGACTAGGGTGGTTATGGTAAAGCTACTGCTAAGACCATGCTGATTGTTTCCATAATGATAAGCTCTTTGTCATGACCCATGACCCGCCAACATGAACGTCCAATACGATCCGTGGGATAGTTCCGTGGGTTGGTCCATTAGAATTATCCACACATGAAAGGTTATTGAAACCTTCTAAGTATTACTTGTACATAGAGTTCTCTAATAAGGAAGTGGAAATGTTTTAAACTCATAACTAGACTGTTATTAACCATTGGATGGAAGACACTTGTACATATCATAGCCATTTATTTCATTCTTTGGTGCCTATAAATTGGGTTGCTCTCATTTGTTGACGGCACCTAGCAATCTAGCAACCAAGCTTGTAATAAGACTACTAGTGTAATACACTCTTTATTCTCAAGCTCTTGTGTTTTCTTTCAGGTTTTTTCTAGCTCCCAAGGAATAAGACTGAATTAGCACTACGAAAAAACTTGTGAATGACTAACTGCCGACATGGTTGGCTTAGTAAAGACTAAGGCCGTGACAAAGTGGTATCAGAGCACGGTTGCGAGGGGAGACACTAGTGCACATGAAAGCATCATGTCTAGCTCAGAGGTGCAAGGCGTAGTTGCTATGGCGCAAGAGAGGAGTGGCATCGAGAAAGCTTGAGGGAGGGAGGCCAACCTCAACACGGGGAGGAACAAGAGGAATAAGGACAAGTCTGAAGATGTGGTAGAAGCTATGCAGGCGCGACTAGCTTGGGTGGAATTAGCCATGGCCGAGACTGAGGAGAAGGTTGATGTTGTGGAACAAAGCAAGGATGAGCTTGAAGGCCGAATGGGGGAACTGAAGGACGAGTTTATTGGCCGAATGGAGGTGCTCGAAAGGTCTTTGGATGGTGCTATCAACACCATGGCACATACGCACCAAGGGGAGCTTCCGCAACCTATCTTGCAGAGGGCATGGGACAAGTGCGGGGACAAAGCTTTATTGTTTGTTCGATTAGGATCGTGCACTGGATTTCTTCCAGCAGATCCTGTGATTCTGACGTAGATGGGGACTCTTCATGGGGGATGGCCATTGCTAACCGAGAAATGACTAAGCCAAGAATTGCCCTACGATCCTATGGATCTAGGGCCATCCCCGAGATCGTAGGGAGATGGCAGGCACCTCCAAATCAGATTTTGAGTGCCACATGTGTGCTCCTCATTGGATGAGGGGTCCAACCACGGACCATTTCCTAATTGGGGGTGTACATTTGTTCCTATCAGGACATAACTTTATTCATAGTCATCACTAACTTGAAACGATGAACCAAGGTACAAGGCAATTGCATAAAGAACCATACATTATGAGGTTGGTTAATCAATGGAGGACAAGGGTGGTAATGATAAGCTGCTAGGACCATGCTAGTTGTCCCTATAATTCCTAACTGTTCTCCTTTTTTCCAAACAGGAAGGAAACAGTTAGTCGGAGAAAAAAAAATCATCTTTTGTTGTTCAATATCTTCGGTTCTGATCCAGTTGTTGGAGTTTACTTAACACACATATCGATATATTGGTCTACGTACTGAATGAATTTCGGCCGTTGGATCACAGGTAGAATCCCTCCAATGGCGGGAGAGGATCCAAACCCAACGACCAACTAGGCTTTGTTTACTCACAAGTCTCTGTAAGAGTGGGACCACCTATTCTCCACTTCTCTTCTCCTATGAATATATATAATCTGGGAATATGTGATCTCCACTCTGCCCAAAATTACCTAGACTAATCTTCACCAAAAAAAACAAAAAACATTGCCTAAACTAATTAAACAGAATTAAATATTTATAATAAATAAAGTAAAAGGGAAGCGACCCATACATACTCATGAAATTATAATTAAGTAATGTAATACAACCTTATCTACTGCCAACCTTAAATTTGGTTTCTTCATTATTTCTGTTTGTAGTTTTTAATCAACAATAATTAGGTAGTGTTTGATGGTTTCGCATTAAATCTTGAATTTAAGTTAAAAAAAGGCCACGTATGTTACTATCATTGGTCAACTCAATTAATTAAACACTTGACACCATAATGACGGCCATTCAACTCAACTAATTAAACACTTATTAGCTCCCTAACACCTGCTGGAGGACCTGGTTTGGTCACACCCAACAACTTAAAACTCTTTTAAGAGACCAAACTGCTAATATAAATGCTGTGAATGAGTCAGTCTTGTTTAGCAGAATTTTTTTTCTCTTTATATTTTTTTTTCCTCCTTAAAATAATCGCAATAGCCCCAAGTTCTAGATCTCTTTAACTGATATCCCTCTTAGTACAAGTCGTCCTTCAACAATAAATTTGGGATTCAAATCGTCTCGGCGATCTTATTAGATGGTCTCAATGTGGGGGTCGGATGAGTCAGACCTCTCCGTTCGAGCCGATACTCTCTTGTCGGCTCGGCTTGTCAGTTCGAACGGAGGGGTCGGATTCATCCAACCTCCACATGGCGACCATCCAGTGGAGTTGCAGCCCCTCCTCTCGAATTTCAGGAAGAAGACGATTTAGATCCATAAATTTGACAAAGTGATAATCTCTAGAAACAAGTAAATTCTATATATATATATATATATATATATATATATATATATATATATATATATATATATAAAGCTAATTAAGGTTAATAATTAATCATCTATAATTTTATGGAAATAAAGGATTTGGTAAAGTATTGTTAAATTGTGAAATTACTATACTTACCCTCAACAAATAAATAACAAGAATAAAAAGGGTGGGTAAAAAAGTCATTGTGAAGCAATCAACTTTACTCTCTGTAATCTATAGTACTGCTAAAGGGATTAATAGGTCTTTCAACTTCGGTGTCAAGGATTTCTTGATCGAAACTAATCCTTTTGGTGCATGCAAAAATATCCTCTCCCGCGCGCCAGCCTGCCAACCCACCATCTGACTGGCTGGAATACACCGGTATATGTACTGGTGTATTCCAGCCCGTCAGATGATGGGCTGGCGGGTTGGCACGCGGGAGAGGATTTGAGTCCTTTGGTGCATACTCATTAGACGCTCTCTCCATGGTTGAGGAAATTATAGGCTTATCCATGTATTTCCTATCTTGCTCTCTCTCTTTTATTGACTCCTCCCATGGCTTTTTCCATTCTGTATTGGACAGATTAGCATTTCGTACTTCATGATCGACAGATCTTTCTAATTCACAGATCACATGCCTTACATGTTTATGTTTATCTCAATAAAAAAAAAACTCTATCAGCACATGACTATGAATAACAAGGGGGAGAAGAATCCGATTCCTTTTCACTTGTGTGCATTCTCCAAGGGACTTTTTTCATCCATGAGTTGTGTGACCTGTCTCTAGAGCATAGTCCTATGTTTCATAGATGAATCACGTGGAAGATGCACGTAAATAGAGGTGAATCAGATCAAAGAATAAAAGAAACAAACCTGCTCAGATAGAAATGAAACAGAAATGGGGAGAGAGAGTAGTCTATCGATATATGTGGAGCTTGAGATTCGGTGAGACTATGCTTTCGCATCTAATGCCCTTACTTTCGAATCCCTTCTCTTTATTTGTTTTTTTTTTTTTTTTTTTTTTTTTGGTGTTTTATATCCCATGGTACTTTACTTACGTGAAAAAAAATGAAAAGAGAGTTTCGGTAGGATTATGGGATAAAATAAATATTTTTTACGAGGTTGTGGTTGTTATATTATATGCACAATTTAATCTAGGATTTACCTTACCAAAAAAAATATATATATCTAGGATTTGCCGATTTGGTCCTCCACTTCCCAAACAGAAAAAATAAAATATCATACTTATTTTTTATTCACTTAAATACCCTTAGGCCCATCCTTCTAATTGACTTTTAAACCCCCCAAGTTGGACAGCAGGGCAGGGGAAGTCAAGAGCCGCTCAAACGTGATACAGTCGTTAAAAATGAAAAATGAATAAAATATAAAAGAAATAGCACTCCATATTAATAGGGTGTCAATTTGATATCATATCAATATATCATTTTCTATCTGATATGTTAATGGTTCAAGTTTTTTATTTCGTTCTCTCTCTAATATGATAATGATTCATATTAATATATACGATTTAGATATCGATTTGTATATCATATTACAATGTTTAACAAATTCGGGCATGATGTTATGAATAGATAGAAGAAACCCGTGGCAAAACTTACCTTACAAAAATTAACTTCCCATTTAGATGACCAACGCATAGGAGAAGAAACATCCGTATCATCCTAAAAACATACTCTTTTGTTCTTTCCTCTGTTTCCTTGCAAAGCAACAATTACTTTCAAATCCCCATTTGACCCCTTTACGGCATATTTCTTCCCTAGCAAATTTTATCAAGCAAGTTTTTATATTGTTATTAAACTTTAACATTGTTTTAGAGCAGAAAACAGAAAAGATAATTTTTGAAAAGAATATTATTTCAAGTTTGAATCACCTGCATGTACATATATTATTCATGGAATCTTATCACCATCGATATGATGTGGAACCCATCTCAAAAATATGGAACCCACTATATATAAATACCGATAAAATCCCAAAAAAAATATAAATACATGCAAAAGAACTACTCTCAATTATTTCAATACTATCCAACACAGCTTTCATGTCTTAACATTCGGATTCGCATCCAGTCCTCCCAGTGGTTCTGGGAGGACAGTGGCAACCTGTCCTGGATGGTCGCCACGTGGTTCTTAGTAAATTCGAGACCCACGTTCGAGCTGACACCCAGCCGACAAGCTAAACCGACAGGAGTTGTCGGCTCAGACGTGGGTCTCGGATTCAACCGAGAATCACGTGGTAGCCATCCGAGATAGGTTGCCGTGTCCTCCCAGAATCACTGGGAGGAGACGATCTGCATCCTTTAACATTCACCGGTCCCCACTATTTTTTTTATTCAAGTTATTTTTATTTTAATAATTATTTAAACTGAGATTCTGTAAAGCGAAAAATGTGGAATTAAAAAAAGATAAGCAGGATGACATTTGGACTCACCTGATCCGACGGTTGAGGCAACACTAATTGTCTATTTCTGAAGATTCGTTATTTTTTCCCCGCTCCTTTATAATTGCTGAGCGAAACGGCTCCGTTCCAACTTTCAGTGCTTCACTGCTCTCTCTCTCTCTCTCTCTCTCTCTCTCTCTCTCTTCACTGCTCTCTCTCTCTCTCTCACAGTCGTCCACTGTTACTCCTTTCATCCCTGTCCTATTCTGTTCATGTAGATTGCTGCTGTTCTGGAGATTCATTTTTAGTTGTTCTGTTCGTAAATTAGTTCTTGAGTTAGTCGAAGGAAAGGGAATAGGTTTTTGTTCCTTTTCTACAAATATCGATACCTCTTTAATGTGCTTCAGATTCCCTGATGCATCTCAAGAGGGTTTGGGTTCTGATTTTGAATGCGAATGAGGAGGGCTAGCCTCTGGTTGCGAGCATTCTGTCAAAAACTCAAAATTTGTTAAACTCAGCATGTACCACAATGTGCAGCTGCGTATCCATGGAGTTACGGCTGCATGTTAGGATTTAGATTAGAAAATCGAAGGTCGAGTTCTTCCAGTAAAGATGAGCATGGATCCGTGTCTTTCTGGGCTTTCTGCTTTCCTGAAGGGATTCAGAATTGATGTTGAGCCTGATAGCTTTCCTGAAGGGATTCAGAATCGGCAACTCGCTGAGTACGATTGCTATCCGAACCTTGAGAATGGACTGAACATCGGCAATGGCCAACTCGAGAAACCCTTTGTAGATCAGAATTTCATGAATCCTCTTATGCTTCCCCCTAATCCAAACTGTTGTAGTGTTCCCGCTGCTCCACCTTCGGTCGTGATCCCTGAGGAAGAACGCCCTGAAGATTCCGATTCCTTCAATGTGATTCTCAACTACATAAGCCACATACTTATGGAGGATGACATGGACGACAAAACCTGCAAATTCCAGGAGTCCTCCTCCCTTCAAGAGGCTGAGAAATCCTTCTATGAGATCCTCGGCAAGAAGTATCCCCCTTCCCCCTCGCCCCACCAACTCCCTTTCTATTTCGACCACCACGCCCAAAGCTCCTCCGACCATTTTACCCACACCTTCAGTAATGGTAACTATAATGGCAGTTTTGGTAGCAGCAAAGCACTGGATTCGAACTTGATTTCCGATCTGGACGAATACAATTCCACCTGGACTAAGGCTGTCTCCCCTGACTATAGCTCTGTCAAAAGCATCGTAGATGGTGGATGTGAGTTCGTGAAGTCTCCTTTTCGTAAACTTGAGGATTCTGATTTCTTTAGCGAGAACGAGTCTGTTACCCAGTTCAGGAGAGGAGTGGAGGAAGCTAGTAAGTTCCTACCTAATCCAGAGAAGCGTGGGCTGTTACCTCGGGGTGGGGGGTCCAAGGGAAGGAAGCATCTTCATGGGGAGGACCCAGAATTAGAAGGGGGAAGAAGTAATAAGCAGTCAGCAATTTACACTGAGGCAGCCGAGCGGACGGAGATGTTTGATATGGTGTTGCTCAGTCATCGTGGAGGGAAGGGTAAATCCACTTTGTCTAGTCTCCGCGAATTCTTGCAGAACGAAGCAAACAAGAATAGACAGCCAAATGGTGGTAAGATCCGTGGTAAGAAACAGGGGAGTAAGAAGGAAGTGGTGGACTTGAGGACCCTCCTGGTCCATTGTGCAGAGGCCGTGGCAGCTGATGACCGTACGAATGCTAATGAACTATTGAAACAGATCAAGCAGCACGCCACTGCTTACGGAGATGGAAATCAGAGGTTGGCTCATTATTTTGCAGAAAGCATCGAGGCACGTCTGGATTGTACAGGGAGCGAGCGTTACGTAGGTCTCTCTAGCCTGAGAAGACCAGCGGTGGAAATTCTCAGGGCTTACCATCTGTATCTTGCTGTGTGTCCATTCAAGATGCTTACTAACTTCTTTTCGAATCGGACCATTTTTAATGTGTCTGAGAAATCGACGAGGCTCCACATTATAGATTTTGGAATCCTTTTTGGTTTTCAATGGCCTTCCCTGATACAAACTCTTGGTAGTAGACCTGGCGGACCACCGAAGCTTCGGATAACGGGGATTGAACTTCCTCAACAGGGTTTTAAGCCAACGGCTAGAGTGGAGGAAACGGGTCGACGATTGGCTGATTATGCTCGGACTTTCAATGTTCCTTTCGAGTATAATGCAATTGCAAAGAAATGGGAAACAATTCAACTTGAGGATCTCAAGATTGACAGTGATGAGGTGCTGGTTGTCAACTGTATATACCGATTTAGGTGTCTGTTCGATGAGACTGTGGATGTGGAGAGTCCAAGGAACGTAGTTCTTAAGCTGATCAGGAAGATGAACCCAGACGTTTTCATCCCAGGGGTTCTCAGTGGGGGCTACGGTGCTCCCTTCTTTGTCACACGATTTAAGGAGGCACTCTTCCATTTTTCTGCGATATTTGATATGTTTGAAACGAATGTACCGCGTGGGCTTAAAGAGAGGATGTTGCTGGAGAGAGAGATATTTGGTCGGGAGGCAATGAATGTAATATCGTGTGAAGGAAAAGAGAGGCGTGAGAGGCCCGAGACATACAAGAAGTGGCAGCACCGTATTATTAAAGCTGGGTTTAAGCAGCTCCCATTGAACCCAGAAATCATGAAGGTGGTGAAGCATAAGATGAAATCAAGTTACCACAAGGATTTTTTGATCGACGAAGATGGCCACTGGATGCTGCAGGGATGGAAGGGAAGGATTGTTTACGCGCTTTCCTCTTGGATACCTGTGTAAGATTCCTGAAATACTTGATTACTTCTCCGGAAGGAAAGGATCAGGGGATATAAATATACGTTCAGGCTTTCGATTGTCGTGGACAGGGTCGTTTTCATGGGTTCGCAAGAGATTTTCCCTTGTTTTACCAATTTCATGATACGCACCCTTAAAGGAACACCTTTCTTCTTCCCTTCTCCATCCTGGCCAGTGGGACATTTTCTTTTCCTTCTCGTTTTCTGTTTTGTTTCTTGCTGCTTGTATGTGAAACGTGTTTTTTTTGTTTATATTTTGTAATGTAATTATGTGTAATGGATACGAATCAATTTTTTTTTTTTTTTTTTTTTTTTTTTTTGGGTTGGGTGGGGGCAATGACAACTACTCATTTAGAGTTTTGAGTAACGCTTGGAATCTGAATTACAGAGTTCATCAGATAGCCCTGCAGGGAGGAGTTAGGTACGTTGTTAATCTCTCGTGGAATGATGAAAAAAAGGAAAAAGAGAGTAAGTAGGTGGACAAATGCTTTGATGTCGTTGATAGTGCTGCCCACGAGAAGAGGTGGTTGACAAGTTGCATCATGAGGTAAAAGTGTCAGTTTCCTGTTATCTGTCATCAGTCTTGATTCTTGGCTCGTCCTGCTCATTTGTTGGACCTTAGTGGAACTGGGGTATAGATATTGAGTTCTTCCAAGTTGAAACAGACGATGGGAGTAGGAGAACGTGGTCATCTTATATTTTCAAAATGATTTTTAAAATAAAATGATAAATTCAAAATATTTTTGTCTTACTTGTTTTGTCTTTTCTTTGGTTTTTTTTTTTTTTTTTGATAAATAAAAATTCTATTCATTAAAGAAAGAAGTTCAGGAATGAATGTTACATAAATCTTAATTCC
Source organism: Protea cynaroides (assembly GCA_028583415.1). Classification (NCBI taxonomy): domain Eukaryota; kingdom Viridiplantae; phylum Streptophyta; class Magnoliopsida; order Proteales; family Proteaceae; genus Protea; species Protea cynaroides. The sequence continues at coordinate 36,366,635 of CM053266.1, read as the reverse complement.
AAGGAATGGATATGGGCCAAATGACCTTTGGAATTCATATTCTCTTTTTTCCCTTTAATAAAGGGAGGAGAGAAGACTGCTGCTCTCCTCTTGACACTTCCTGCTTTGGTCCCACATCAAAATCTGTTGTAGGTGTTGGGTGTACAAATGATCACCCTTGATCTATGTGAGAAATAATTTTACATTAATTAAGTTTAAAATTTGGGCATTTTAGATACTTGAGAGTAATCATGTTACTAGAAGAGTTCAAAAATAATTTTACATTTATTAAGTTTAGAATTTAGGTATTTTATATACTTGAGAGTTAACATGCTATTACAAGAGTGCCAAGGTCCTTTACTGATAGAGACAAATGCAATCTTTAAACAAGAGAGGATAAATATCCAAAATTCTCGTTCAATAAAAGACAAACGCGTACCATCGCATGCAAGTAAACAGGCAAGTGCCACCTTGCATAACATATAAGTAGAAGGGTTATCCCCAAGATTGTGGGAATAATCGTTGATCCACACCCAAAAAAGGAAGATTCCCCATGGCCCCTCATATGCCAACTCACCAGGCAAAGATTGCAGGGCGCGTCATTGAAGATCCATCGTAGGATCAACATCCAATGGGCCAAAATGTGTCCTCCCATATCCGACCCTTATTTTCAAGGGATCAGATCATGAGAATCTTCCCCTTCCACAATTGGATCACTAACACAACTGGTGGAAAATTGCATGTTACCATAGACGTGTCCCCCCTTATCAGAACCGTCTAAAATCAAGGTTAAACCTAAAGCTATCTCCAACCTATATAAATATCAGCCAAAACGAAGGTTGTATTCAACTTTTAGCTCCCCCTCTTTCTTTCTCTTTGTCAAAACGTTTTGACCTAACTCTATAGGAATTCTCGTACTTCTACATACCGAATTCCATCTACTTGTTCCGATTCTGACTTACGCATCGGAGTGGCCATAAGGTTTCCAAACCCACCCTCTAATGCTTAATCTGCTTCTTTATTTGACAGGTATCGTCCCCATATGCTCTGGGCAAGAACAAGCGACAACACTAATGGTCACCCAAAAAAGGGACCAGATATGGGACCCGACTCCTCTCAAGTCCAACCACTTTTCAAGTTGTGATCTGATGGCTGGAGTTTATTCTGCACGTATACTAATACATTGGTTTCTGCGTAGAACTATTATAGCCACTGGATCACTAACTTGAGGAAAATTGAACTTGAGAGGATCTTTTTCCCCAAATATGTCACATGTACTCCCACGTTGATAAAGTTTGGAACCTTAATTACCTTATGTACTTGAGAATCTCTCTATTTATCAATTCAAACTTTTAAAATAAAAACTTTAACAATCCCACATCCACTTGGGAACCAAAACCAATTAAGCAACTCCTCAAGTCTAATAGTATTGATTTTGATCTTGGTGAGCACATAAAGATGCATGCATGGTTTGAGAGGCAGAGTTTTGGATGAGCGGTAATATTTTTTTTCAAACCCAACCAAGCCATTATTAGCCCACTAGCCATGAGGCCCACAACCCACCCAATAGATCCGAACCCCAGACTCCTGGAGGCTGGAAACCTGGAATTGGAATGGATTCATTAAACTATATGACATTGAATCACAAGGCCCACAACTCTATCAGCCCATGCCCAACAAATCTAAAGCCCGTGGGGGTGTCAACAGTACTGAACTGAAACTGCTCAACCTAACTTTGAACTAGGGTTTTGAAAAACTCGGCCCACCCATTCATTACATTACTCATTTACCCGAACTGTCCATAAGAAATTCGTTGATTACACATAGGAAAGAACTTTTTGGTAAATTGTCATAAACAATGCATAAGCGGTAGTCGACTTTATCTTATTAAGAAGGGAAAATATGTATCACATAGACTCTGTCATATCAGACATGTCAGTTAAGTGATGATGTGGCATGATCTATAATTTTATATTGGCAAATGTACCCTTCCAAATATGTTAAGTTATTATCTTACCTTCTCCCAAACCATTAGTAAATGACATATTTGCCCTCTTAAACACTCATTTTCTTTTTTCCTTCAATCGGAATCTCAAATTGTTATTTGATTGTCAAGTTATTAGGGAGGATAATTGGGTAATTTCATTTTTTGTTAATCAACTTAACGACAAGGGGTGTGCATGAAATTAATTGCGAAATTGGGGGTTGGGTGACTTAAAAGCAAAGTTCAGGGGGAGTGAATTGATATCTCCTTCTTCCTCCCCAAGTTTCCTAATGTGCTTTTTCATTCATTGTTGTCTTTGATTTAGGGAAAATTATTTGGACCTCCTCTTGACATTTCATTTACTACATGGACCTTTCCTGACACTTATTGACTTAAACGGACTCTCTCATAAAGCAAAACTTATAACATTTTAGTCCACTCCTTTGCGAAATAGATGGTAATTACTGATGTAAATATGTTTTATTTTTTTGAATACCAAAATACCCTTTTGGAAGGAATTTGGTTATGAGGTTTAGCTAGTGCCACGAATGGTTACCGACGTGGAAGGAATGTTGAACAAGACGGTGATGGATAAGCACTCTCTTCTACTTCTTTGGCTTCTTCTTCTTCTTGACCCTGCAAATCTGCAACTCCATCGACTATTCTTGCAATATATGCCTTTTGGTTGGGTTTTGTACATCATTCTTCCTTTGTATTATGAATTTAAAAGAATGGCAACAAAGACACCGGCCCTGGAAAGACAAAATTGTGAGTGAGGCTCTAGAACAAGCCGAGGAAGGGCTAATCAATTACCAAGTGACAATACCACTGCAACCAAGAATTTAAAGCAGCCATAGGAGCAACTCAAACTGCCATTGAAGCAGCTCTCAAAAGTGTCGCTCTTGGATGAAATTTACACTGATTTCAAGAAGGATAGGTCTCACCAGCTCAGCTCAGTGGCAGAACTATTAGCACCCAAATCTCCAAAACATTGAATCTGACTTTGTTTCAGAGGCAAAACTGGGTTGTATTTGCATCAACTTTGAAATCAAACAACTAGATACCCTACCCTCCAAGACCAATCACATGCAGGAAATAACTTGTAAACGACTTAATGATTTGGCAATGATATCAAGCTTATTTAGGATTTATCCTGCATGATACTATACTTCGATTAACCTTTAATCAGGGTCTAACTTGAGAGAATCAACTCTCTTTCACCGGAAGCATCGACGTTGATGGAATTTGGGATTCGTAACTCCGCTTTCTTACGGATCATTTTCTTTACGATCTTTTCCGGTCCTCCATCGTTTTGAATTCATTTTGGGGTATGTTTGATTTGTCCCTTTTCGGCTCTTTTCTTATGATTTTCAATGAGGGTCGATCCTCAAAGATTTCAAACAAAGAGTATTTTGGTCAGTAAAAATTTTAAGTTAACACTGTTAGTTATAGGGAGTTGTGTATGAGTCAATAAGTGCCAAGAGAGGTCCGTCTAAAAAACAAAATGTCAAGAGGAGATCTGAGTAATTTTCCCTTAATTTTGTGATTTTTTTTGTTATCTGAGCATGATTGTGTAGGGGTTATTGAGGGAAAATAAATCGGTGTTAAATTCAGACCGTTGATAAGGGATAGAAGAAGGAGTGGAATCTATCATCACAGGGACTTCGTCTATGAACCTACGATGGAAGTAATAGGTTCTACTGGGCTCGAACTTATTGTTTCGAGGGTTAACCTAAAGGATGGGGCCAATGTCGAACAGGTACTGGAAGAACCTTAAGGTGGGAGGCTCACGACATTGAAGGAAGAAGATGATAAAGGAGTGGATGTGGGCCCAAGAATTGGGTGGAAGCTAAGTTGGGGCATGGCTGTAGTAACCTAAGATTTCATATACTGACGGATGGCCTGGGAATCGGAAGCCATGAAGGAACATGTTTTGGTTCACAATCATCCGGTGGGAATAGGGGTGGCTGGCTTGATCACCCTTGTTCGAGGTTATCAACTCGATGGACTCAGGTATAAGATAATAATCCCTAATTTCTTAAATCTTGGCCTTGGTCAGTAGGGATTTTAGTGCAAAAGCGACGTAGTGAGGGCCCGATTCACCGGGGATACTAGAAGATGGTCTATCAGGGTTGTCAAGGTTAGTTCTTGAGCTACTCTCACCCTGGGTGGATTGCCTAAGGTGCGATCAGCGAAGAGTCGGCTTGAATGTGCAATAAGCAACAACTTTATCGGCAGCCATGACAGGTTAGGGTTAGAATGCAGAAAATGGAAAAGAAAAAAAAGGAAACTCGGGACTTACTCTGAACAGGGAGATGGCGTCAGAGGCTATTCGCAAAGTTGAGGAGACACCGAGCACGGAAGCAGACACACAGACTCAAGCAAGTGACATGGATTCTGAGTAAATAGAGGAGTTGCAACAAGAAGACGAAAGACTGAAGACGGTAGAGCATAAGGAAGAATAAGAGAGAAAAAAGCCAAAATTTATAAGTTTACGAATGAATGCGTCCCAATAAACCGTCATGATGAATCTCGAGCGGTGCGATTAAAAACCAAGCTGCAGATGCGACATTTTTGCAGGGAAGTGACACGTGTGTGGTCAAGATGAGCGAAAAGTTGACGGGATTCGTGGAACCCTTAATGAAGCGACGGCTCAATCAATTGCGGAATGTGACAAAGAGAACATGCACATTTAAATCGTCTATGAGTGGAAAGAAGAACTATGAAAAGTTATCGGAACGTTTCAGTTCATAATGAGGTACATACACGTGCGAGGAAAATTCATTTTCCCAGGGGGTTGCCCCCTCGAGTCGAATCGATCCAGAGGAGGCAAAGGGGTTCTGTTGGGGGAAAATAAACCGGTGTTAAATTCAAACCGTTGAAAAGAGATCAATAAGATGTCTTTGAGATATTACACGTGGCACCCATCAAAGCAAGATGCGTACGTACAAGGATAAATCCATCATGATAATAATCGGTGGGATGAGATTCAATTCGACCCCCTGGGTAAGAGAGCGGTGCTAAGACAGGCATAAAAGAGTAGTTGGATATTAAATGCATTATCATTAATGCTCATAAATGACGACAATAATCATAAATGCAAGATGTGCTGATTTGACTGACCACATCATCATATCGAAGACCAAACCAGCAGAAAGTAGGATTTCTACTTGATAAACGAGAGATAGCAGCCACAGATGACAGAGGAAGTAGTTGACGTGGACATAAAGGGGGTTGAAGAGGGTCGAAAGGAGGTCGAAAGAGGCAGATAGGACGTATGTGCGCCACCCTTGGGAGTCGTAGCCCATCTGTCCTAGTCCTATCTGTCTGACAAATGATGGAGATGGCGGTAGGTGAGGGCAACCTTGCCCAAGAAGCTTCACCATGGTTCTATAAGTATTGAAAAACTACCAATTGCAAAGAGCTAATTCGAAATTTTTTATCTTGAGGTACTATTACTCTACACAATTTCATTCTGAATATCCCATTTACATACCCCATTTTACACTGTTTATCTTCCCCACGAAGGAGAGAGACTTCTAGAACTCCCGTACATCAGGAACTCACTCTTAAAGGAACTCTGGTGTCTCACTAAGAGTTCCATTCTACTTGTTTTGAAAATCTACTAATTTTGGTATCGGAGTGATCACGGGATAAAACCCATTCACCTCACTGCTTTGTTTGTGTTGTAACTATGTGGCATCATCTGGAACACTAAACGGAATTCATCAACAATAGAGGCAGGGGGTGAGCTATGTAAACAAAAGGAAGAAGAAGTTGGATTTGTACGGATATCCGATTAAAATTTAGATTCAAATACGAATTTGATTACAAATCCGATGGATCTCAGATCGCTTTGGGATAAAGTAGTTGATAAACGGATTTCGGACACGGATACTAACCGATCCCAGCCTAATCCGATCCGTTTACCTCCTTAGTATTACGTGAGATATCGTTTGTTGACCGTCAGATCGGTTTCGATAAGAACCATGTCTGGAATATGAGGAGCAGGTCTAGAGTGCACTAGAGTCCGATAAGATCGTACAGCTTGAAACGATGCGCTATATCTACATATTCTCTCTTTTCATTTTCGACGCTGCGCTCTCCTCATTCTCCAGTTACTCTAGACCGAATCGAAAGTCTTTCTCAAACGGATTTCTAATCCTTCATTTCAACCGTGAACTCTGAATATCTGCGGTAAATATTCACAGATAATTCTTTTAAGTTCAAGTTTTCGCTTCGATCAGGCTTATATATGATTGCAGGTTTATTGGTTTTTAGTTTTTTCTATTGGTTAGGGTTTTGTTGTGGAGTCTGAAAAGGGTGTAAAGAATGGGAAGATGAGTAATGTTTTGATGTTGATGATTTGGATTTTGAAATAAGATTTATATGATTAGGGAGATAGTTGGGAGGTGGTGTCGAAAATTTTGGTTTATATGGAGAAAAAAATAAGGAGATACTTTAGAAATGGGTTTACGGTTTTTGAATGTGTTTAGGCGTTTTATACTTTTTGCGAAGATTATTATGGAGATTTTACTACTAAAACTAAAAGTAGCAATAATTGTCACACTTTCATCGAGATATGGTTTTGAGGGTATAACATATAGGAAAATTGACTATATTATTGGTGCGGATTTGGTGTAAGTGCAAAAATACGTTAGAGATTTGTAGACATGCATTCAATTTCTTGTTTTAGGTTGTGTTCGGCTCTTTTATCACAATCATCAAGAATGCTGTTTTGGATCTTATTTTTGGTGTTTCCTGCCTGATATTATGGACTTCTTTCTGGAATTGAATGATATACATGATGGTTTTGTTTCATGCAGTCCTGTCACGTCTGCTTCAGACATTCTGTTATTCATACTGTTTCCCCTTCAATTGAGAATTTTTCTAAACCACTTGTATTGTACCTGTCAAACTAATAGCTTGTTTATTCTTTTGTTTAGGTACATTTCATTTACATATTGCTTTGTGCCTATCATAAATACAAGATTGAAGCATTTGACTCTCCATATATAATATAATGGCTAGATCATTATCTAGTTTACTCTTGAAGGGTGTTGCAGGTCTTCCAGCTGCCCGCTCCTTGAGAACAGCGGTAAGATAGGGGCTTTTCAATGCTTGTAAAATTCTCTTCCTAAGTCTATGAGATTAGTTTAGAGATGTTGACTGTTGAGTATGACCTTGTTGGCACAATTTATCAAGAATCAGGTTTCAGAGTCCAGACACTAAAATATAGAAAACCTCCTTACTCCTGTCTGCTGTAGCACCAAAAGTTCAGGAAAAACTGTTTGGGTAAAAAAAAAATAATAACAATAAAGCTCACTGCATGGAGTAAGAGGGTCAATTTTATAACAGAGTAATCAGTGAAATATCAAATTGTTGAAACCTCTTTGCAAACTACCAGTCTGGGGTGCTAGTCATAGGGTGAAAGGTTTGCTTATCTGAAGACACAGAGAACTACCTTTGAATTCAAGTGAATTAGCATCTCAAGAAAGTAGCTGATGAGATAAAGTTTGTGCATATAATTCTTATGATTGGTTTTAATTCTTAACAGGATACCCCTATAGTATTCTGGTAGTGGGGTCATGTTTGTTAGTTCTGATTGTAGTCAGGGATGAGATAGTCACTGGTAGTTGATAGAGATAGATGAAAGAAGTAAGATGCAGTCGCAAGAATACGTGGGGCTATCATTCAATGAACGTCAAATGGAGAGTGGATATGTAATTCAGAACTTTTAATGGATTCTTAGGGAACAATTGTGGAGGATGAGAGAGGTTGCATTGTGGGCTTGATATGGAGAATGCAGAGTGTGAACTCTTATTGGGATAAGGTTTGTTAGTTCTGATTGTATTCTGGGTGGAGATAGTCACTATTTGTTAATAGAAACAGATGAAAGATGTGGGGGGTACATTCCATGAACGTGTGGAGAATGAATTTGTAATTAATAACTTCTAATGCATTTATAGGGCACAGTTTTGGAGGATATGAGAGGTTGTGTTGTGGGCCTGATATGGAGAACGAAAGTGAATGCAAGGTGTGATTGTTAATTTCTTTGTGTAGTACATTAACTCTATAGAAAAAACATGCTAAACCTAAAGAGAATACATACTATTGGAGGGTAATGCAAGGATTTCATAAAGGAGTAAGATTAATGGTATGCAATGACTATGGCAATTACTTCTGGGATATTGCTTGATGTATAGATTGCTTAAGCATATATGCAGTTTGGCTGCAGTATATAGAGATTGGAACAGATTCAACTTTGTGGATTTTGGTGCTTAAAAAATAAAAATACATACTTTTACATATGTTTAAGCCTTTGGTCCAATGGATTTTTATTATAATATACCACTATAATGGGCCTAAAATATGGGTAGAAGGTAGGAGTATGGGATTTATTTGATGCAGATCAATAAGAGGATCTGTTATTGATGGGTATAAAGAAAATGGTAGTCTTTGTTAGTGATATAATAAGAATAACAAACTGCTTTATTTATTTTGCATTACCCTTTGGCCTGCATCACAAAACCATGTGAACTTAGTCTCCTTAGTCTACCCTCTATTTGCTTGTTATTGTCCCTGCTTTCTATTTTTCTTTATAGTATATGTGACTAGGACTGCTCTGTCATATTGACATGTGGCCGTCCTATCTCCTCAAAGTCTTTACCTCGACTTCTATAATAAAATACTACAGGGAGGGAGAGAAATACTACTCTCGATTCTCTCTTCCTCTTCTCCATTCTCTCCGCTTTCTCTCTTTCTTTCTGTTTTGTTACAGTCTTGTTATAAGAGACAAAAAGAAAGAGGGAAAAGGATGGGAAGGGAGAAACATGAGGAAGAGAGAAAATAGAAAGGAGAAAGAAGAAAGAAGAAAGAATTAAGAGAGAAACCAAGGTTGTAAGGGGAAGAGGGGAGGGAAAAGAGAGAGGCCAGATCAGAGAGAGAGAGAGAGAGAGAGAGAGAGAGAGAGAGAGAGAGAGAGTGGAAGCCTATGCTCAACTTTATCCAAAAAGAAAATAATTTATTCCATTCCAAATCACATACCATGAGAGGTGTGTTGGTTACATATTCTAGGGACTTTAAAAATACCTAAACTAAAACTATCGAATGTAATATAAGATGAATCCCTATCTGACTCTCACTAACATGGAACCCACAAAAATAAATAGTAATTTTGTTATTCACCCCCAAAAAAAAGATAGCAGTTTTGTTTACCTCTTTTATACCCACTTTTAAGCCTTGTAAGTCAGTCCATTATATTGAATAAACAAAAAAAATTAATCCCTAACTTAATACTAAATCTTGATCCAAATTTAAACCAGACCTTAATTTGGACCTGCATTAATTATTAGTTAAGTTTGGTTCTTAGTAGTTGTTTTCTTTTTTGTTTCTTATTTATTGTTTATCTCATCTTTAGCTGGATAAGGCCAGATGTTAGTAATCCATATTATCTTTTTCATTTCTCTAGAGTCAATCTTCCAGTAAAATAGGTTGCTATTTTTTATTATTTATTTTGGATAAATGTAAATTTAGAATTGTGACAAGTTGAATGTGAGAGAGAGAGAGAGAGAGAGAGAGAGAGAGAGAGAGAGAGAGAGAGAGAGAGTGAACAGGGGAGAAGAGAAGTCGATTCTGCAAGGGGGAGTAGAATCGTTAGCTTCATCTATCCCTCCTTATTTCATATATATAATAAAAGGAATCCAATTTCAAATAGAAGTCCTAGCAACATATTGTGCAGATAGGATGTACAATACTTAGATAAGAAAAGACATCTAAACAAACTAGGAAACCTATATAAACTGAACTGTTTATTGAGTAAGACTGTGGTGTCCTATTCTAACTCTGCTACCGAGGACAAGAGTCCTCCTATAACTCTGCTATTGAGGACAAGAGTCCTCTTCTAATTCTGCTACTGAGGATAGAGAGTCCTCTTTTAATTCTGCACTGATATTGTGGAGTCCTACTTGATGAGGACAGCTTCTTACGCTGGAGCAGTCCCTTTTGAGTAGACTGCATAGCTTAACACCTCCCTCAAGCTAGAGCGTACAAATCTCCCATGCCCAGCTTAGAACAATTGAGACAAAACGTTGGTCCAAATAAAGCCTTTGTAAATATTTCAGCCAACTAATTGGTGGAGATGATAAAAGGAGTAACCACGAGCTTCTTAATTACAGTATCACGAACAAAGTGAAAATCAACTTTAATATGTTTGGTGCGTTAATGAAACACAAGATTGCTAGCAATGTTGATAGCTGCTTGATTGTCACGAAACATTGTAAGGGGTCGAGTTAATGGAAACCCTAATTCATGAAGGATATTTCTTAATCACATAAGTTTAGCTGTAGTTTGTGCTATAGCACGGTACTCAGCCTCAACACTACACTTAAGACACAATAATTTGCTTCTTGCTTTTCTATGTAACAAGATTACCACCAGCAAATGTACAATAGCCAGTTGTAGAGCGTCTATCACTATCAGCACCAGCCCAATCAGCATCAGAATATCCCACAACATCAAAATATTTGTGACGGAGATATATAAGTTCTTTTTCCAGGGATTTTTTCAAATATCTCACTATACGTCAAGCAGTGTCCCATTGTGCTTGTTTAGGGTTCTGCATAAACTGACTAACCACCCCAACAACATAAGATAAGTCTGGATGAAATAGTAAGGTAAATATGTTTACCAACCAAACGTCAATACTAATGGTCATTTGGAAAGTCTTTACTGTCTCTAGTTTCAAGTTTTAGATGAGGATCCATGGGTGTGTCAGTAGGTTTTGACCCAAGAAGGCCAGTTTCGGTGAGTAGATTTAGTGCATGTTTCTTTTGAGACAAACTAATGCCTTTGCTGCAATGAACAACGTCAATACCAAGAAAATAATGTAGTAAACCTAGATCCTTCATTTGAAAATATTTATTTAAGTAGACTTTGATGTCAGAGATCCCAGATTTATCATCACTAGTAATGATATCATCCACATAGACAACTATCATAACAACCTTGGAATGCTGACGTCGAACATATATAGAGTGGTCAGAGTAGCAAGGGGAAAAACCATGCTGTGTGCTAACAAGTCTAAATTTATCAAAACAAGCACGTGGAGATTGTTTCAATCCATAATAGCCTTGTGTGATTTGCAGACTTGGTGGATCCCCCCCCTCCCTGAGCAACGTACCCTGGAGGTTGGTCCATATATACTATTTCCTGAAGATCACCATAAAGGAAGGTATTCTTAACATCCATCTGTTATAGAAGCCAATCGAAGTTGACTGCCAAAGAGATAAGTACCCTTACAGAGTTAAGACGAGCCACTGAAGAAAAGGTCTCAAAGAAGTCAACCCCATATGTCTGAATGAACCCTTTAGCTTCCAACCGAGCTTTAAGGCATTCAACAGACCCTTTGGATTATGTTTAATTGTATACAGTATACACCCAACGGCAATGCACCATTGATTTTTCCTGCAAGGAGATCAACTAGAGACTAAGTGCGACGAGAGAGCAAGGCATCTATGGCCAATTTCCATCCGGGATGGGATAAGGCCTAGAGGTGAGTGGTAGGTACAAAAGTAGTCGATAAATTAGACCAGATTAGCACTAGCTTAGGGAGGTGAGAAGTAGTAACAAAATTGTCAATAGGATATAAAGGTAGGGATTGTTGAGTACACAAATGCGTGCAAAAATGGGTAGATCATTAGGACCAAGTGTAGGAGAGGTGGTGGTTGGAGCAGACTCCTGCGTAGGGGCTAGATCCTGATTCGGCGTCACGGGTGGCACCGATACAGAACCTGGGTTTGGAGCAGCATCTTGAGGAGCCTTAGCACATCATCTATAAACGTGTAGGGGAGGTGGTGTAGTGGTGGGGATGGGTGGTTCAACAGACGGTATAGGGAGTGGTAATGGAGGATTAGTGGACTCAGATGGAGGTATAGGGACTGGCGGTTTGGGTAGAGGTGTTGCAGGGTAAAATGGTGTAGTTTCAAAAAATGTGGCACCAACACTGAGAAAATGATGTCGAGTCATGGGGTCATAGCATTTATATCCCTTTTGAGTACGGGAGTATCCAAGAAAAATGAATTTAAAAGATTTAGGAGACAACTTATCTGGTAAGGACTGTAACATGTGCAAACAAACACAACCAAACACCTTGGGAGAAATAAAGAACAAAGGTAAATTAGGGTATAGTATTGAAAAGAGAATTTTGTTCTGAAGTACTGAGGAGGGCATACGATTCAGTAAATAACAAGCGGTAAAAATAGCATCACCCAAATAATATTTAGGCACATGCATATGAAACATTAGAGCCTGGGCAAATTCTAAGAGATGCCTGTTTTTGCGTTCCGCAACACCATTCTGTTGAGGAGTATAGGTACAACTCGTCTAATGGATGATGCTTTTGTCAGAGCAAAAATTAAAGACAACTCTTTGAGTAAATTCAAGTGCATTATAGTACGAAAAATACGAATAGAAGTATTAAATTGAACTTTAATTTCCTGATAAAAGTCCATAAAAGTCTTAATGCATTCAGAGCGGTCTTTAAGCAAATACAACCCTTTCTTCCTAGAACAATCATCTATAAAAGTAACAAAGTAGCAATAACCAAGTCGGTTAGGGACACGACAAGGACCCCCAGATATCAAAGTGAACTAAAGAGAAAGGAGAAGAACTACAAGACTCGAAGGGAGCCGGGAACGAAGAACGGTGTTGTTTACCTAATTTACAAGCTTCACACTCAAGGTGAGTGGTGGACTTGCAATTAGGAATGAGAAGCTATAACTTGGATAGTGAGAGGTGACCCAAGCGGTGATGCCATTGAAGTGGTGTGGTGGTGGAAGCAACAACAGTGGTGGTAGGTGGGCCAGTGTGCTCAAAGTAGCAAAGGCCATCACGCTCAAACCCGCTACCAATCGTCTCCTTGGTCCTAAGATCTTGAAAACACAGTATGAATGGTAGAAGTTAACAGAGCAGTTCGAGGATTTAGTAAGTTGACTAATGGAAGTAAGGATAAGAGGTAATTTAGGAACACGTAAAACTGAAGACAAGTTCAGGGAAGGTGATAATGGTACTGTTCCTTTCCCTATAGCGTGGGTAGTGGAGCTATCAGCAAGATAAACTGAGGTATTAGAATTTTGAAGTGAATTAAAAATTTGAGACTTACCAGTCATGTGACTTGAGGCCCCTGAATCAATAATCCAAGGAATGGAAGAAGTGGTAGAAATCAAAGTAGTGATACTTGCATAGGCGAGTGTGGCAGAGGAGGATGGAGTAGCTTGCTCAAGTTGAGATGCCCGGTGTAGTAACGTCTCTAGCTGAGACGTAAGAGAAGGTGGAGCTGTGGGTGCCATTGATGAAGGGGTAACCGCTGGTGTAGAAGTATTCTCAGTAGAAGTAGAGTTGGCCTAGGCATCAGCCCATTCAGTCCAACCATACTTTTTCCAACAGGTATCAATATTATGATTATTCTTCCTGCACTGAGTACAATACCCGTTGGATTTGTCAGAATTGGTTTGTCCACCATGACTAGAAGAGCCACGTCTACGTTCTCTATTACCACGGCCTCTGCCTCGGCCATGCCTAGTAAATAAAGCAGAGTTGTCTTTAAATGAAGTAGAATCATTGTGAAGCATCAATCATTGAAAATGAAAGAATGTCTCATTCAATGTAGGGATCTTTTCTCCTGTCAACAATTGACTTTTGACTGACTGATATTTTGGTGGAAGACGTACTAAGAACTTAGTGACATAAAAACCAAACTTTTGAGCTTTCAACTGCTCAAGGTCAGTAGTAAGTGGTTGAACAACTTGGAGTTCTTCAATAAGTCCTTAACCCATTGCAATATTCACTAATGGATTTATCGCCTAAAGTAAAATTAAACATCTTCTAATAGAGATCATAAACATGAGAGATATTTTTATCCTGAGCATAACTTGTCTTGAGGAGGTCAATCCATATGTCCTTGGCTGTTTTATGAAACATGAAACATTTGAGATGATGGATGTATCAATACTACCCCACAGCCAGGTTTGGAGGGTAGCATTCTCACGCTTCCACTCTTCATAGGCCTTGGTGGATGCATCATCTTTAGGGTCCAGAGTGGGAGGATCATCGTTGAGGTACTGTATTTTACCTTTAGACTGAATGAAAGTTCGAACAGCTTGTGCCCGTGGCAGATAGTTAGATACACCTTTCAATTGGATAGAGGTGATCTGAACATTGTGAGAGGTACTATCCACAGAGGATTTGTAATCGGCCATGAGTAAAGAGTAGGGTACCTTAGTTACAGCAATAGTAAGAACCACGAAACAGGTAGCAAAAATACCAATACAGCAGATTTAACGTGATCTGATTAGGAGCAGGTCTAGTGGCTGGTGGCATGGTGCGGGATCCTGGGTTGAAAACCCTAATTAGATCCGCTATTAGGCCCACCCAAATATTAAGCAAGCTTGATTCAGATAACAGTGGCAGAATCGTAAATAAATCCAAAACTCAACCAGTAATGGTAGATTTGTAATTATTCAGAACTTTCTAATAACTTGTAGAGAACCAAACAGTGCCTTAAGATGAAACTGGAGTTATAATAAAGAAATAAGATTAAACTTGGAAGGAGAAACTAAAATAGGTCAATACAGTTTTACTTTACAAAGATAAGGGTAATTCTGAAAAATAGAAATAAACTCAATCTTCTTCAAGCTCTCGATAGGAACAGTAGGTGGAAACCGGATGGGGATAAGGAGAAGTATCTCCTTCGATATAGCTCTAATCGTTCTAAGAATTTGAGGGTAGCTTCCTAAATCACAGATCTATTGAATCCAATTATTAGTTACCCCAAACAGCAAAGAGATAAAAGGCACTAAAGCTCTGAAACTATTCCTGGCGATAAAGCTTAGAACAGACTTAGTTTCAGGTCTGTAACTCCCTATAGGCCGAAGGGTTGGGGTTGAAACTCAAGGGGTTGAGTCGCCCTTAGGTAAGGAAGGTTCTCCTAAAGTTTCAGGTTAAGAGGATGAGGGATGATGGAGTTCGATGGTGGTCGTTGGGGCTGGTATTACCACCCAGAACAGGGGAGGTTAGGAAGAAGGAAGGGGAAACAGAAAGAGAGGGAGAGGAAGAGAAGAAGGGGAAGAAAGGAAGAAGAAGGGGGAAACCAGTCTAAGGAGCAGACGGTTCCTGATCGCAGAGACGAAGGGGAGAGAGGGAGTAAAGAGAAAGCTTCAAACTTCTACCCGCAGACACTAAACCAATATTCACTTCATTATTCAATTCTTTTAAATCTTCACTACTCATTACTCTATTACATGCCTCTTTATAAAGGAAATAACATTCCTAAACTAATTTGAAGTAAACTTAGAAAGTAAATAACATCTTTATGAAATAAAATCTAATCTCTATGGCATAAAACAGAAATAATAAATAAGAAAACCTAATACTGAAACTTCCTATTCTAATTAATCATCTATCAATCCTTTCCAGATCAAAAGGTTGGTTTGTGTTTGAGCCGGTTAGGTTTGGCTTGGGTAGCCAAATTGGCTCGTGTCGATCCATCCATGACACTGCTACTGCATCTACTCTCCGTTTCTCAAAAAAACTCGACTCCGTCGAGTCTGGATGAGGACCAAGAATACCATCAAATGGAATGCGTTGGAGGAGAAGCGAGTTAGCATTCTTCTTAAGCTTGATGGCAGGAAGGTGTTTCATTGGAAGAAGTTGCATATCGAGCCCACCGAATTTGAAGGTATAAATATTTACGTACCTATCATGTTGAACCTTCTTGTCAAACATCCAAGGACGACCAAGGAGAAGGTGACAGATCTTGAGGGGTAACACATCACATTGAACAGTATCGATCAATCCGCCGATGGAATACGTGACCAAGCACCGCTCATGAACCTTAAGATTATTGTTATTTATCCGTCCAACCTTGTAGGGATGCGGATGAGACTCTATCTTCAAACCGAACTTGTTAACCATATCTTTAGAGACTGCATTGGTGCAACTGCCGCCGTCAATAATCATGGTGCATAGGGAACTGTTGCATCGTACCCGTGTTTGGAAAATATTGCCACGTCGCCAATCATCTTCTTCAGGTATCTGTGTAACCAAGAGAGGGTGAAGGATCATAAAAGGCTGGTGCAACTGATCAACATCACTGTTGCTATCATCACTATCATGCTCGGCTGCCAAGTATACGATCTCATTCTTACGTTGCTCCTTTGTGGCAGTAGCCATGAGTTCTTCTTTATCGGCAAAAGCAATGGAGCGATTTGGGCAATGGGAAGCAAAATGACCGAAACCCTTACAGGTGTAACATTGGATCTCAGCCCTCGGTTTTGAAGGAGGTTTTATCATAACCACGCCGAGGCGGAGAATATGGATGGGTTGGCCGTGAGGATGCCATACTAGAAGCACCTTCTTGGGGCTTGCTAAAAGACTTCTCTGGTGGTGGAGCTTGCTTGACAAAATTGTTACCTTTATAGAACGTCTCTGGAAAGCTTCTCCGATTGTATGGCCGCTTTAAATTTTCCTCTACCTGATAGGCCACTTGTACAAAGTCCTCCATTGTATGTAACCTATTGGAAGCCAAGGAAGCACTAATCTGTGGGTGCAAACCATTATGGAATTGTGCAACCAAAACATCTTCATCCCAATCAAAATCAGATCGGGTAGTCAAATAGTAGAATCGGGCCACATATTCTTCAACAGTCATATTGTCTTGCCGTAATTGAGTAAACTTGAGATGCGTCCGTTGCTTGTAATCAAGAGGTAGGAATCGCCGGTTCATTGCCGCATACATCTCAGCCCAAGTATTTATTTCACCAATGCCGCGAGTTTGATTTTGTTTCTGATATTTAATCCACCAAACTCGTGCCATGCCCTTCAATTTAGCTTCTGCAAACATCAATTTCCTAGGCTCTGACAATCCGTACCATTTGGAAAATATCTCCAAGCTATGGATCCAGTCAAGATATTCCTCAGGATTTTGGTCTCCATTAAAATCAAGCACATCCAGTCGTGCTCCTTTGTCAGCACCAAAAATTTCTCCATGTCGACCAACTCCATATGATGGTGGTGGTGGTGGTGGTACGTGTCGTGATGGTGATGGTGGTGGGGATGCATTGGGAGGTGGAACATGTGAGACGGAGTTGGAAAAATCCCCAAGTATGAGACTCTTACCTTTTATAGCTTGTGACAACAAGTCAATGGACGTCTGCATTTTTGCCATCATATCTTGAAAAATTAAAATAGAAGCATCTATCCCATCAAGTCGGTGTGATATACCACCAATGGCCTTGTTAGTTTCCTCTTTGTCGGCGTTAACACGTGCTAGGAGCTTATTGTTACTCACCATGACTGCAGGATATTCGCTCTGATACCAATTGGTGTGGGATCCTGGGTTGAAAATCCTAATTAGATCCGCTAGTAGGCCCACCCAAATATTAAGCAAGCTTGATTTAGATAACAGTGGCAGAATCGTAAATAAATCCAAAACTCAACCAGTAATGGTAGATTTGTAATTATTCAGAACCTTCTAATAACTTGTAGAGAACCAAACAATGCCTTAAGATGAAACTGGAATTATAATAAAGAAATAAGATTAAACTTGGAAGGAGAAACTAAAATAGGTCAATACAGTTTTACTTTACAATGATAAGGGTAATTCTGGAAAATAGAAATAAACTCAATCTTCTTCAAGCTCTCGATAGGAACAGTAGGTGGAAACCAGATGGGGATAAGGAGAAGTATCTCCTTCGATATAGCTCCAATCGTTCTAAGAATTTGAGGGTAGCTTCCTAAATCACAGATCTATTGAATCCAATTATTAGTTACCTCAAACAGCAAAAAGATAAAAGGCACTAAAGCTCTGAAACTATTCCTGGCGGTAAAGCTTAGAACAGACTTAGTTTCAGGTCTGTAACTCCCTGTAGGCTGAAGGGTTGGGGTTGAAACTCAAGGGCTTGAGTCGCCCTTAGGTAAGGAAGGTTCTCCTAAAGTTTCAGGTTAAGAGGATGAGGGATGATGGAGTTCGATGGTGGTCGTTGGGGCTGGTATTACCACCCAGAACAGGGGAGGTTAGGAAGAAGGAAGGGGAAACAGAAAGAGAGGGAGAGGAAGAGAAGAAGGGGAAGAAAGGAAGAAGAAGGGGGAAACCAGTCTAAGGAGTAGACGGTTCTTGATCGCAGAGACGAAGGGGAGGGAGGGAATAAAGAGAAAGCTTCAAACTTCTACCCGCAGGCACTAAACAAATATTCACTTCATTATTCAATTCTTTTAAATCTTCACTACTCATTACTCTATTACATGCCTCTTTATAAAGGAAATAACATTCCTAAACTAATTTGAAGTAAACTTAGAAAGTAAATAGCATCTTTATGAAATAAATCTAATCTCTATGGCATAAAACAGAAATAATAAATAAGAAAACCTAATACTAAAACTTCCTATTCTAATTAATCATCTACCAACCATTTCCAGACCAAAAGGTTGGTTTGTGTTTGAGCCGGTCAGGTTTGGCTTGGGTAGCCAAATTGGTTCGTGTCGATCCATCCATGACACTGCTACTGCATCATGGCAGCAGCAGAAAGCATATATCAAGCAACAAATATTCGCGGCACCATTTAGAAAATGTACCGCAGGCTGTAGTTGGCAGCAAAGGTCATATATCAAGCAATAAAAAATGGCAGCACCATTTAGAAGTGGAACCGCAGGTTGCAGGTCCTTGCGGCAGTAAAAAAAAAGGGCCCAGTTTCACATCACAACTAGGTTTTAGATGGACTAATAGAGCAGCATTGGTTGTTGCAACCAGTAGAGAGATAATGAAGAAGAGGAGACTCTCAAAACAGCAATTTTAGAATCCCAAAGGTGGATTAACTACTACTCTGATACCATGTGACAAATTGAATAAATAAAGTAACCAGAACCAGAATTACTAATGAAAGAGAGAGAGAGCTTGGAGAACCGGAGAGAAGAGAAGTTGATTCTGCAGGAGGGAGCAGAATCTTTAGCTTCATCTATTCTTCCTTATTTCATATATATAATAAAGGGAATCCAATTACAAATAGAAGTCCTAGCAACATATTGCGCAGATAGGACTGTACAGTACTTAGATAAGAAAAGACATCTAAACAAACTAGGAAACCTATATAAACTGAACTGTTTATTGAGTAGGACTATGAAGTCCTATTCTAACTCTGTTACTGAGGACAAGAGTCCTCTTTTAATTCTGCTACCGAGGGTAGAGAGTCCTCTTCTAATTCTGCCACTGATATTGTGGAGTCCTATTCGATGAGGACAGCTCCTTACGCTGGAGCAGTCCCTATCGAGTAGATTGCATAGCTTAACAAGAATTATGGAGATCAACTTTGGAATCACTCTGTAGAACAAAAAAAAAAAAAAGAGAAAGTATATGGTGTGTAACTTTAGTAACAATAGGACTGAAAGTTGGGTGGTGAAAATTGATGATAGGGAGATACCGCAAATTAAAAATTTTATGTACCTAGGTTCAATCATAAATAAAGATGGAGAATTAGAGGAAGATGTTGCACTAAAGAATAATAATATGATTGATTAAATGGAGGAGTGCCTATGGAGTGTCGTGTGATCGACGTATCCCTATAAAACTCGAAGGAAATTTTTTATAGGACAGTTGTACAACCAGCAATGATGTAAAGTGAAGAATGCTGGGCAATGAACAAACAAACATATAGGAAACATAATTATAATATATCTGAAACTGAGTGAAGCTCAAATGAGGATGTTGAGATGGGAGAGTTATTAAACTAGAAAAGATATAATAAGGAACAAACAAATTAGAGCTAATTTAAATTTTAAAGTAAATCCAATACATGATAAATTGTACGAAATTGCTTAAGTTGGCATGGACATGTGCAATAAAGGCCTTTGAATGCTCTAGTACGCAGAGGTGATTGGATTCAGATTGAAGGAGATACAAGAGCCTGGGGTAGGTGTAAATGACTTTGATGTGGTCCCGGGTTGCAATCCTATATTGGGATTGCTATAGACCTACCTGGATAAATAAAACTTAAAAATAATAGCGATAGTAGCAATTTTGTAATAACCAGAACACTTGGGGCCTCTTTTGGGTAAGGAATCGGGTTGTGGACGTAGGAATTAGGACCAAGGATATGGGGGCAGATTTGGAAGGGAATCTGAAGATGGGATTAAAACAGAAATTATTTTGAAGAAAGGGACAAACTTGGAAATTCGAAATTTGGGCCTTCCTCTTCAACCTCGTGGCAGGAAGAGAGGGCAGAAGTGTAGAACTTTGTTCAGATGAGAGAAATTTCTCATACCAGCACTGATCAATTCAGTATCTTGGAAATAGATAGGTAATACAGTGTACTTTAAAACCCAAACAAGATTCTCTCAAAACAGCAGTCTGAAAATTAATAAAAATTTGCTGAAACAGAAGCTGGTGGAAGTTCTGGTTTCAGATTTGGTTACAGATTTCAATCTCACAGATGGGGAACTTGTTGGGGATGAAACCTTAGGAATAAGATTGCGTACGGTAGGGTAACCTTCGCCCAAAGTTTCAGACCAAACCCATAAGTATTAAGTGAGATCAAACAAATTCTTTGTAGTCCGGTAGGAAGACAGCTGCAGGGAAAATAGGAAAAAAAAATAAAGGGAAAATTACTTAGACATTCCATTAACAATTGGTTTACTATATAGAACTACCCTCACTTTACAAAAGCTACACTGACTACCCCTGTAACAATTGTTAATAACAGGTTAATCCACACCGATAGTTAAAAATTAATGGGAGAATGTCCAAATTTTTTAAAGACACTAATACCCTTAGTGAATGTAAAATGGCGTAAATAACCTTTAGGTAAAAATCAGACCGATGGTGATAGGGTCTAAAACTCATCGTTCCTCTTTCTTCGAAAAAGCAAACTCACTGTTCATTTGTTCTCCAACGAAACCGACGGGGCACCTTGCTTTCCTCCCGGATTCATTGAGTACGTTGAGGCAAATAATATATTTTTGTTTAGTATTTGCTATGGCCTGCAGCTGATTGTGCAGAAGCTCAGCGGAGAAGTAGCAGTATGGGAGGATGGAAATTACGGTGGAGAAGGCCTGTGGTGTGTTTGGTTCCAAAGCCGTCGGCGGCAACAAACAGAGCGTTTGGATGAGTCATGGCGACGAAGTTGCAAAGC
The DNA here is from genome assembly GCA_028583415.1 of Protea cynaroides. NCBI lineage: Eukaryota > Viridiplantae > Streptophyta > Magnoliopsida > Proteales > Proteaceae > Protea > Protea cynaroides. The sequence continues at coordinate 36,345,494 of CM053266.1, read as the reverse complement.
TCCCAGATGGGTTTTTAATTGTAGCCAGGAGTTAGCAAGGCTCAGTTGCGGCAATCTTGTTCGTCCTCATGTTGCTCGCCTTCTTGCTCTCTGGCGCCTCCAACGTTATTGTCTCCTCTATATAGCCTGTTTGTCTGTCTCTGTTTCCTCCCAATGGAAGAAAGACAAGATATTCAAGGGTTTTGCCAAGACTGAATCCGTTTGTCCTTTCATTTCATGTAAATAATCCCATATTAAAAGAAGATAAAGGAGTTAACAGAGGATTGCTTATAGACAGATCTTCCAATTTTGCTTTCCCTTTATTCTTCCATATTTTATTGCTTTGATTAACTAATAATACATTTTCTTCAGCCGCATCCACTGTTCATCTTCCTGATTTCTTCTTCTGAAGCATATATAGAGACAAAGAATAGAACCCATTTGGTGGTTGTGGTCGTGGTTGTTAAGAGACTAGGCATGATGAGGGTGGTCAAGGGAGGTGGTGGTAGCTGTCATGGTCGTCATGGTGGTGGAGGAGGGAAACCAGCAATAGAAGAGGAGGCCGGAGACAAGAACGACGACACCGGTGACCCACATTACGAAGAACAGTTGTTATTACACAGAATGAACAAGAGGACGACAACTTGGAATGTGGGTGGGTGGCTATGATTATTAATCAAAGAGATGAATGAGTAGGGGAACGAATCTGACATGGAGAATTATGAAATCCCCATATCTATCTCTCTTGATCTGTTGGATTGAAAAATTCTTTGAAAAAAATAAGGCAAAATCTTCCAATGTCAAAGGTTGAACTTTCACGAACAATATTGTCTGGACTGCCGACGGAACTTTCGATACACCACATCCTCCCTTCCAATGTTGTTTGGAGCCGGCCCACCAACACCACAAACAGGACCTGCGCCGTTTGGCAGGGTCAACCTGGGTTTTAAGTATTGTTTTTTGAAGGGTATTTTAGTCTATTCAAATTTCAAGTTAACACTGTTAGACAAAGGGTAGTGGACTGTAAGTCCAAACTACATAGGGTAGTTTTGTGTAGTAAGCCAATTGTCAAGGGGATGTCTGAGTAATTTTCCCAAAATAAATAAACGGTTGTAGTATCAAGAAAAGAAGTAATAATAGGAAAGGAGATAACCATAAACAGAACTTAAAGGGAAAATCAAACCTGGACATCAAGAGTGTGAGAGAGAAGAAATGGAAGAAGAGGAAAATTGCAGTCGAACCAGCCTTTTGGCAAGCAACAGCAGCGTATGGAAAAATAAAACTTTCATTCAATTAAATAATTCATGATTACAAATAAATTTAAAGGCTAAAACAGAATTTTAAACCTACTTGATCTCTAAGACTGAAATAGAGATTAAATCAAACTCAAACTAACCTTCTCTCCTACTTAGCTATCTGTAAAATGATGAATAAATAAAACCAAATTGCATAAATAACCCAACTAAAGAATTAAATTGCCTAACTGCCCTCAGTGGACCAAAACCCTGATGGTTTGATCCTGGAGTCTTCACAGCCTGGGTTTCCAGGTTGCATCAAATCGGTCGAGCCAGTCAATTGCTCCTGCATCGGACTTTGAGGAGTAGTGGTGAAGATTCACATGCATAAATTTGGATTTGGGAACAAATGTGGCTTTGAATGAGCTGATTGGAGACTCATGCTGATTGGGGACTCATGCCGATTCGAGTTGAGTAATTTGGACTGATAATGCGGAGATGAAAAAATTACAGTAGCAAAGATTTAGCAGCTGGAAAAAGTTGCAACAGGTTAATTAATTCTGGCAGTAGGCTGAGGAGAAACCTCTCTATTCCATTTTTCTATGTATTCTAAAAACTAATTTGTCACTTGTTTTTCTATGTCCCATATTTATAAACCTAATTAAACAGTAAGGTAATAGAAAAATAGAAGGATAAGATCCTAAAAACGACTGGATATGTTTTCCACCAGGAATGGGCTACTTCGACTCTTATCTTATTTCACATGGCCAAACCTCCTTGAAATTAAAAGAAAATTACAAATGAACCATCATTGATTTAAATGCAGTTCTATTCATTCCTCACACAGTAATAAGATGCTTCCTGTAGCAACAATGTTTCTTGTGCTTGGAGGAAGATCCTTGAGTATAGGCTCCTCATCATCGTTACTATCAAAACAAGAATTTATGATGGTCCCTCTACTTACCTCTGGCTGGATAATTGGCATCCCCATGGTGTGCTCTTGCAAAGATACAGGGAAAGAATTAGACCAAAGTCTGGGGTGCCTTTACTCCCACAATCTCACTTTTTTTGGTCAGCTCTCCAATCCATTGGCAATAGACATTTGGGTAGTGGAGACCTAGTGGTCTGGACTGCATCTTCCTTGGGGCTTCTCTCATCCTCTTTTGTAAAGACTTGATTCACTCTCATGCTGCCTTTGATTTGACATCAGGCTCCATCCCCTGTCATAGCTTTATAGCCTGGAGAGCCATGACTGAGTCTCTCCCTACGAAGTTCTTCCTTCAACAGGGGCTTAATTGTCATCCGTGTCTCTTGCTGCCTCTGCTGATCGGCCCCTAAAGACATAGCTCATCTTTTCTTCTCTTGCTCTTTCTCTTCCCATATCTAGAAAGGGATCCTCCTTAGCATATTTGCACCTTCGAGAGGGAGTGGAAATGGGTTCACAAAGCTTTCAAAGGGAGATCTCCTTGTGCTCAGGTTGGGAAACTAGCATTCTGTGCTTCCATCTATCACATTTGGATGGAGAAAAATTTTAGATCATGGACATTCAAGTCTAAAACCTACAACCAAATTTGGAATGCCATTGCCGTTGTTGTTCAGGGAACTCTAATTCCCATTGCTAGACCTTGCGTCGACTGGCCAAGAAATTGATTCGTTCCTAATGCTTGGGATTTACAGATCCAATTGCTAGTCCTATCCACATTGAATTGGATAGGTAAATCCCATGCATTAATAATGTCTGTTTTTAAGGGAGTCAGAACAAGGCTTCTCAAAGGAGGGAATGCTGCTTTGGACTTAAAAAAAGAAGAAGAGAGTTCCATATTTGGTTCAGTCTCCTGGATTTGGAAGTCCATGTCCATGTTCTGAGGTTTTGCTCCGTTCATATGGGATAGAATAAGCAAAGAATGCTAGTTTGCCAATGAGGTCACTTGAGGATTTCCCTTTGAATAATGGGTTGATCCATATCCGTTCCTTGTGGAAAGTGGATTCTCCTGCAAGAAGGCAAGCAATGGTGAATAACTTCTTTCCAAAGCTGACAAGAAAAAGGGCATTTGAAGAATAGATGGTTGGAGCCTAGGAATATTCAGATTATCTTAAGCATTGATTATGCATGTCAGATTATATCAAAGGTTGACGGGTAACTTCTAATTGTATCATATTCATGAAGTATTACATGTCTTTAGTATTGTGTCAACCTTCTCGTGGGCTCACAAGCCTGGTGTCACTGCCAGACCAAGCTGAGCCCTGTGCAGCTCAAGGTCCCTAATATGCTATTCATGCTCAGTCTTCCCAAAAAATTGCCACTCTAATCTTGGAAGCCTGGAAATGAAAATGAGAGAATGTAGGAAGGAATCTTGTAATTCATAAAGGACAGAAATTGGGGGGCATGGATGTGTCTTCTGTGTTCATGACATGGAGCATAATCTGATTGAACTTACACATAAGCAATCAAGCATGATCTGATTAAACTTTATATTGTAATCTTTATCGCTTATCAAATCTAATACTCTCGCGTGGACGCTGACCGGAGCTTGAGGGTTTTTTTTTTTAAAATACTATTTGCACTTTTCACTTTTTTTTTTTTTTTTTTTTAACCTGTGGAGGTAAGTTTGTCCTCGGACTGATTTTAATTGGTACAAGTAGGTGGCAGGATCTTTCTACCATCATGGCATGACCTATTCTACCAATGTGACTGATGATCCTGATACACATGAGGATTTCAGACCCGTCAGCAAGCCCGTCAGATCTGACCTTTCTCAAGAGGCCATTGTTGAGCAGGTATATGTTCACAATCTGCTAGAGTAGTTTCTTTTATGATATATCTCAATTGACCATGGTTTATTTTTATATTGCTTCTCCAGGATAGCTTTTGTTGTTCCTCATTTATGGATTATGGTTAGTTTCTGATGTAGGATGTCAAAAAAAATCCTGTGATGATTTATATGAAAGGAGTTCCTGATCTTCCTCAATGTGGATTCAGTTCACTAGCTGTTAGAGTACTGAAAGCATATGGTAAGTGTTACAACTGTCTCCAATCTTTTCAGTTTTGCCCAGTTAGGCTTATCTATTGAAATTCATGCCACAGTTGTAGAAGTGGTCAATGGAGATGGTTTATGTGGTACAAGGTTTAACTAATACATTTTTCTCATATACATTTCCATACTTTGTGTCCTGCGTATGATAAGGCATATTTTAACGTTCTTATATTGAGCAATGAAAATTTTCACATTCCCTCAAATTTTAAAGTAGCCGAATTTAAAATACTATCAACAATATTTTAAAGACTGGCTTAAATTTACAGATCTTTTGCAGCGCATTTTTCTCCTAACAAATTTGATTGAGTATATTATATCTCTTGGGTAAGATTTTGATGCTGGAAATTTTCAAGTAATGCAATATTAAGGTTAATAATATTGAGATAGGGTTCGAATTAAATTAATAAGAATGATGCAAGGAACCAAATTACTCAAATTGATGCAAGCGAGTCTAGGCTTGAGGCAGCATTTTGGTGAATATCCTGCCCCTGCACTAGAGGCCAGGTTGTAGTGCTTGCCCGAGGGCCTCAATTTAAAAGGTTTAGGCTTGATTTTTGGTTAGAATTAACTATTAAGCCCATCCATAATTGTGTTGACCCTAAGCAGCTTACATCTGGTTTTTCTTTTGTTATGGGTCTAAGTTATGATGCAGTTGCATGGCTGGATTGGTTCAACCCTAGCTGGAAACCCAAGCCGAGAAGAACCAGTAAAAAATCTGGTTTAGGGGTGTCTAGAGTATTTTCTATTAAATGGGGTTATTTTTGTAAACTTCATTAGTCATTATCTGCTTGTTATTGTAACTACATAGGGGGTAAGATTTGGTTGAGTTAGTATTTGATTAGAAGTCTAATCTTTCTTTCCTTTTCTTTATATATGTAAGCATGTACTCATCAACATTCAGTTGTTTTGAAGGCGGTTAAACTGCTGCCTGTGTGACGTGCTGGTTGGTTTCTTAGTTCCTCCTCTTCTATTCTCTCCTTTTGATTTCCTCATCTGTTCTCTTCTTGTCTCAGGTTCATTCTGTCTCTTCTTGTCTCAGGTTCATCCTGTCGTCCTCCTTTTATTATTCTTCTTTTACTGTTTCTGCAACTGGCGACAGTATTGGTTGTGAAGAATTGGTTCGTATTCCTTTGATAGTTTAATCGGTTTGGCCTGAAATTTTGGGGGTTAGATCACTATCCAAGGGCAACCCGGACCCTGGATTTTTATCTTCTTCAAACCTTCCTACTGTGAGAATTGAATCCATGATCAGATCTGGTTTCTGAACCACCACCCAGATCTGTGTCAATTGTCTCTCATCAGCATATTACCTGATTATTGGGTGATTCCAAGAGGCCTAGAGGTTTAGGAACTCGATCCTAAGTTTTGTTGGGTTTGGAAGCTCGAGGAGAGAGCTTGGTGAAAGTTACTCAATCTGGTTCTATTGTGAGTGGTTGCTGTTTCTATCGAGGCCTTTTTTTTGGTGGTAATTGCTGTTTCTATTTTGAGGTTGAAGAAGAAACAAATTTGTAATTACAATTAAGTACTTTACTTGCTGATTTAAATAAAGCTTTCTTAGTTACATTCTGTTCTGTTTAACCCTGTCATATTCTAATTTCCAGAACAGCCTTCTTTCTCAAATCTAAATTACTGTTTTGTCCTACATTCCTTTGTACTTTCCCGTAGGTCTTAATTTATGTTGAGCAAATTAGAGAATTGCCATTCCCTTCAATTTTTGAGCCATTTAGCACTTGTGGGCCCATGGCGACCCAAAAGCATGTTTTGTGGCCCGGGGTTGCATTAATTTATGCCCAAATGTTGGGGTCTTGTAAAGCATAGGAATAGGATATTTTACCCAAGTTATGGAGTCCAAATAGAGTTAGAAAGTTAGTTGATTGCATAACAAGTGATTTTAGAGTTAAGAGTCCAATAGGTTTTAGAGTTATTCCAACTTAGAAGTTTTGAATAATGAAGTGATTGGGGACCTGCGCACGGGGGTGGGGTGGTGTGTGCAGCCCCTTTGTAAAGCATGATTTTTTTCTTTTCTTTCTGATCAATGGAATTATCAGTTTTGCCCTGAGACAATTGAATGGTGCGCTGGTTAATGCATGCATAGTGGATATTCCTCCCATGTTTTGGCTGGTTCATTATTTGTTCTTCACTGCTGGTATTCTATTTCGTCTTCTTTCTAATTAATTTCCTTATTCTCTGATTTGTTTAGTTATTCTTTGAGCTTAGATATCGACACTCTTTGGGGTGTTTTCTTCCTATTGATTTCTGAGACTACTTCAATTCTAGTTAGTTTGCCCTAATATTTTATTTGGTAGTCTGAGATCATCATCTATCAATTCTGGTTGTTGGATATTATTGGATATCATCTCTACCATGTTTTACCTTTAATTTGTAAGCCACTCCAATTGCACCCGCTGTCCTTGATTTGGATGCAACTTTACAGGCTGATTTAGTTTGCATCTTTGGATCACCTGCTTTTCCTCTTCATTTAACTCTCCCAGTTTTCTCTCACTCAAACACACATTTTCTTTTATTTATTTTTTGCTGCATCTTTAATGGTGGAACGGACAAATACTGTATTGTTTGTTTTTATGTTGATAGATCTGGACAGCCCAAGCGGGTTAAGTGGTGTTTTGTCCCGTTGGATGTTTTTGTTTGCCTTATTGCCTGCCTCCATGTCAAATCTTTTTTCTTGTAAGTAAAGGTTACATTAGAAAAAAGAGAGAAGGATGCACAACGGAAGAGCAAATTAGCCCCAAACAAGAAATAACAGAATAATATTGTTGGAGCCTTGGGGAGCATGTTGTCATTGTTGGCAACTATTTTGAGCAGCTGGTAGAGGCTTATGATGACATGGCAGTATTTGCGACACCTCGTTAGTGAGTTGGGCAATGTGGGAGAAGCAATTACAGTGTTTTACATCTTCAAAGAGGTGTTGGGCAGTGAAAAAGATGCAGTGTTTAATCAACTCCTACGTGATTTCAGTAGGGTTCTAAGATGCAAACATGTGATTGGTAGTGTGTGGGAGCCCCGAGTGACATGCATGAAAAGTTTTGGGTCCAAGTTCCAAGGTCTGTTTTTGAAGTCTTGGCTTTGAGGCCAACTTTGGTGGTGCCACCACAGTTTCATGGGAAACTTTGTACTGAAATGTCGAGTTGGCTTTGCAACGGAATTTGATTCACTGACCGATGTCATATAAAGAAGATATGGATGTTGGCGTTTCAGTGCATGAAAAAATAAAAAATGGAGGAATTTCAGAGCTCTCGACCAGTTTAATGTCTCATGGGCTTTATTTTATTCTTTGAAAATCGGTGGGGATTTTTTGAAAGGATTCGAAAAAGTGGAAGGGCTTTTAGTGAATTTCAAAAGTTGGCAAGGGCAGCTTGTGGACGGTAACACTCACAGCGCTTTGCTTCACTTGCTTTCCAGACCCGGCAGGAGTGTATTGTAGCGTTTCCTTCCACCAAGTGGGCCTTATGTTTTGCTCCTTGCATTTATGCCGGAGACATCGCTAGTGCTATGGGCTTTGGCTTATGTAGATAAAAAAATGATGAATGGGATTTTGGCACTCCCCTCACCGCCAACGTGGAAGTATGCCACTGAAAAAAATGGAATGTTGCTTTGCTCTGTTGAATGTGTTAGATACCGTATAACAAGCGAGCTCTTTACTCAACCCTCAGTGCAGGCCCTAAAGACAGTCGATATAGCTGAATTTCAAGAATTTTTATTTAAAATCAGATCGGGCGGTGAAGGAAGCCCCACGTCACCGATATTGAATCAGATGGCTGGCAAAAAGGCGCTGGTAAGGCACAGGGGCCGAGCAGCGTAGGAAGCGCCACGTTGCTGATGTGGAATCAGGTAAGGCGCAGGTTGTGACGCGACAAATGCTGTCGCGCGGGCAGTGATTCGATGGCACTTGGAGTTTCCGTGTTACGCACGAAAGTGGATATTGATCAGGTGCATCACGCTAACAATGGGACGCCGAGTTGTCGAAGATCAGACAGCTCAAATCTGTCCAGCTTTTTCTAAATCGGGCCTAATGCGATCGAGATGATCTATTGGTTGAGAATCGACCCTCATTTTGGGTCTGATTGGGCCAAAGTTGTCAAGGCGCTAAGGCGTTGGAGGCCTGATGGGGCGCCTAGGCAACCAAGGCACCCGATTGTTTATGGCGACACACGGACACCTAGGCGACGCCTTCACAACTATGGATCGGACGGGTGGGATCTAATGCCGATCCAATCTTGGTTCGAAACATGGACTGGTGATGTATTGTGCTTCACCCCAGTGCTACTAAGGTGCTCCGCGCGCACACCAAACTCCATCTGAAGTTTTCATTTTGAATTTTCTTTATGGCTGAACTTGTTTCGGCCATGACTTGCTCATTGCTGATTGGATCTGGTCCCTTCAAGTTCTTGCCTTCATCAATTTTGAAGATCTATATTTTGTGCAACGGAAAAACGAAGGTGTGAATACTGTACCTGCGGGAGAACTGAAGAAAGAGGGGTTTTGAGAGTTTTGTGAATATATTCTTTTCTCCACCCAACTCTTTTGGTCTCAAATGCTTCCTTGAAGATTATAGAAGAGTTGGTGAGTCTTGGTTGCCATATCTTGATGATTTGAAGCACCACTGAAGGAGGGGATGAGTTATTCTTGAGTGAACACTTGAAAACTCAAGTTCTTCAATACTAAGAAGTTGAAGATTCTAGAGGTCAACCGAGCACCGTCATTGCTTGTTCGCAGTTGGGATTACGTCTGGAAGATAATCACGCATACAAAGTCCATTTACTAATTGTAACCTAGGTTTATTTTTCCTGTCAAGTTGGGGCTTGACATGAGCAGGGTTGTTGCCCCTAGTCTGAGTTGTAGCTTGGATTGAAGCATGTGTTGTAGCACTTGGGTTATAAGAGCAACCGAAAGAATAAAGTAGCATATTGGGTATTATACATAACTTTGGTTAGGGTATTGCCCCGTGGATTAGCCTTTACATTGTGTTGTTGAACCACGTTATATTTGCATGTTGTGTGATTGATTATGAATGCATATGGAGTGCGTTTGCACTTTGCAGGATGGGTAGGCACATTGGATAGGCTCTGCCAAGGATTGTGTTGTCTGTGGTTGAATGGCAAGGTATGTTACACAACTCTGTATGTGTGTGTGATTATTCTGAAGCAACCAGTTGAGTCAGCTCTAGGCAGCTCTGCATTTAACTACCAAAGGAATAGCATCACAGTCAAGGCCAGGCAATTTGAAGAGAGGTTTTTTAGGATCACTGATTCCTCCCTTCCCTCCCTCTCTCTGTGTCAACTTAGGAATCACAATTACAAATGCTGATCTTCACAAGGGTAAACTGTTACCCTGTACTCAACAAAAAATCTTGGCCTCGCTACTCCTTGCTTTGCAAGAATGTCGTCTATATGCCCTTTGGTGACCTAGGCTTCCATTGGAATGGGGTACTCCTTTGGGAAGCAAGGTGAGTGACAAAGCGAATGAGTTAAGGCTAGTCAGCCCTTTTTCCTCATCCATCCAATGATGTAGCAGAGTTATCTGTATCATTCCTCCAAGTTCAGAGGTTAATCTTACTTGGGCAAAGACACTCCTTGCTTTATGTTAATGTGCTTAACAGATGATGCAACTATATTAGGTCTTGAAACTAGGCAACCCGGCAGCAGTTCCCGACTATGGGTTTTTGCCATAAGTTGTAAATTTCATTAAATTGTAAACGTCCTACAATGACTTGATAGCAGACTCTGGATAAATCTTTGTCAAAGCTTTTGTATGCACGTGATTACCCTTCTACCTAACATTTATTGGCTTGTCAGCAGTCATATACATTATTACCCCCCCCAAAAAAAAAAAAAAAAAAAAAAAACCACCAAAAAAAAGAGATTATCTTTGCTTCTTTTTTTTTTTTTTTATTCTTTCATTCCTTTTATTTGGATTCTATTTTTGATCCAAAAACTACTGTTTAAGGCAATTTATTTGTGATGGATGTTGCCTGCAGATGTTCCTTTCAGTGCTAGGAACATATTGGAAGACCCTGAGCTGAAGAATGCTGTAAAAGCCTTCAGGTAAGTTGGTTTTTTCTTTTGCACAAAGCCATGAACGTAACTTTGTTTTTACTATTTAGAGCAATATAATGTTCTGGCTTTGGTCTTTCAAGACCACCTACTTTATATGAAAACTAGTTATAGACCAACTTCTAGCATTGTTATCAAGTAACATCAGATCTCTAAAAGGCTTGGCGGATCTAATATAAAACAGCTGGGAGCTTATCTTCAACATGAATGTTCTTTGAGAAGCTGGTTACACCTTAATTTTATGTCCGTCTGGAACCAGTTACTATCCTGATGGAAAGTTATTTGCTAATAAGTGGTTAGCATTTAGGGTTTTACTCTGAGCTGAAACAGATTGCCATTTTTTTTTATGGAATGAAACAAATTGATATTGTTTGTTTAAATCAATAGTATATCTGTCTCCACATGTCAAGATTGTTGGTGGTTTGTATTTTGTAGTTGCTTCGCCTGAATTTAAGTGTTTTTCTTCACTGATTGGCGAGTCCGGAGTTTATGAACAATCTGTCAATGATGTGCATGATAAATCTTGCGGTTGATTATGAATGTATTATACGTTGAACATGACTGTGGGCCTGAGATTCTGACTAATGAGTAGGAAGATAGAAGCAGTGCTTTGACTGACGGGAAAGATGGGGATGGGTTTTGTGACGTATAGAGTCCCTCTAGGACTGAATACCCCTAATTGTAATGGAATACAATTCTTACCTTTTCTCAAATGCAATCCCAAAATGCAACCATAAATCTGTGTCATAGCTTGACGCAATTTTGTTTGCACTCAGAACCACATGTTCCCTTAACCCTGCAATTTCTGGATCATTTTGCAGCAACTGGCCCACATTCCCACAGATATTCATTAAAGGAGAGTTCGTTGGAGGATCAGATATTATTCTCAATATGCACCAGGTGAATGCTCATTATGCTAGGCTATTCTGCACCTTTTCAGGATCTTATGTAAGTTTAATTCAAATTTATGCCATTTACAGACTGGGGAATTGAAGGAAAAGCTCAAGGAAATCAATGGCAACCAGGAAAGCAAGGAATAGGAGCTGTTCTTGCGTCTAAGATAAAGAATGGTGGACTTTGATCGTGGGTGAAAATTTTAGAGCGTGCGTTTGTTTCAACCACATTTTCTTTAGTGTAGCCAAAAGATGATGGGCAAGAGAAGGTATACCTTCCTCAAATTATGGGAACGTTTCAGCAATAAATTTTGTTGGCTTGCAACTAACTGGTATATGATTCTTTTTTGATGGAATAGAATGCTATAAATTATTCAACAAGAAAATCTATGATATCCTCTTGTCAAGCTTAGAAATGAAAAATGAAAATGAGTACAATTGTTTGCTTCGGGTTAATCGGTTTCATGTCCCCAAATCGCTACCAATTAAATAATCCGTTCAATTAATCAGTTTACTTACTCTCACCGCCACACGCAACAACTCCATTGCCATTCTACCATCCCTAACCACCACCTCCATTTGCAGGTCTACTGTTACCAGGGCCATTACCAGTGAGGGAGAAAAGAGAAGCGAAGAGATGGAAGAAGAGCCCAAAATCAGCGCCATTACATACTTGAGATGTCAATCAAATGGCTTGATTATTCCAAATAATTCTCATTGGAGAAAGTAGTTTTACAATATCCAATACTCCCATCTTTCGTAGTCTTGATTGTGTTGGAGAGAAAAACACATTATTTTTAATCGGTTTAAACTGATGGTTTATTGGTTCAAACTCAAAATCAAATCAAACTGAATAATAATTAGTTCTAAAAAAAAAAGAAAAAGGAATTGAATAATAATCAATTCGATTCGGTCGTCTCAATAAATGGTTTCAATTTGCAATTCACATCCTTACCTTTTAGGAGGCATTATCGCCACCATACATCGGTATACAAAAAATACAGTTTATGATGAGAAAGGGTGGTTTGTAGATTAGAGGAGCCAAAAAAAACACAGAGGTACGCCGAAGATTTCGTGTAGTGATAAAAAATATGTTTTTCCCAAAAAAAAATAAAAATAAAAAATATGAAAGCATTAGGTTCAGCAACAATGGCGGAATGAGGTTTGTGTGGCCGAACTCTAGTTGGAAACTTGGAATAGGCTTATTCTAGTTAGGTTGTACATTGGTAAACAGAAAAATGGCAAGAAATCGATTTTAACCATGGCTGAAGGAATCCTAATGTAGTAGCTTTGTTCAGAAACTAAATATACTTTGACCTGTTGTCTCATTTATACGATCACATTCAGTGAAAAATTACATCATATTCATATCTGGTTGATCCTGAACTGCAAACTTTTGTAATTTGTTTTTCTCTCTTATCTAAATGTGAAATTTTAAATATATAAAATATCCTCTCTCAACTTGCTTATTCACTAGTTGCTGGTATTATTAGCAGGCGGTAGACAACAGAGCTCTGAAACTGATAACCAGAGCGACTTCAGAAACGAGTAGAAATTTGAGAGAAGAGGGCCTTGAAATCTTTTGTTGGCGTACCACTTCCCTCTGGCTTTGAGGCCAAATCAAATGCCTTGAACTTGGCCTCCTCATACTGCAACGCCTGTCCCATACGGCAAAATAAATAAACATCCTATTTAGCTTATAGGTGGATTGATTACTGGTTCACTTGGGGAAACAATAAATGCATCACCACATCTTTTTTTTTTTTTACCACATCAATCCATATATTTTTCTCCTTTTATATGCTTTGAATACGAAGGATGTGAATATGACCCATTGAGGTGTAAAACATAGAAAATGTACCTGAATACAGACTTCTGCAACATCAGCCCTCGCAATGGTTCTTGTCTCAGTCTGAAGAAGGTCGTCATCCTTCCCCACAAGCAACTCCCGGATGCCCCCTTCTTTATCCTGTAAGCCCCCAGCCCTGTTTCAGCCAAGAACATTGCATGTCAACTGCCGATAAATTGCAAGTTTTACGCAATAACTGACAATGCTATGTGACCGTTATAATACACAAAGAAAGTAATCATGAGTCCTAATACAGATAAAGGCTGTGTGACAGGTCGACTGAGACCTTGTTCTTGCTGATACTGTTTCTCTCCAATTTCTGGAGATTGGACATTATAATGCTCTATTCGTTCAATGTAAAATATTGAAAAGTACTTTCCCAAGTGTCTACATCATTTTTATGACTACATAACATTTAAAGTCCAAACGATCTAAATCAACTAATTGTATGAGAATGATGCGTTCCATGATTACAGAATTAAGTTCTGATATTAAATTTATTCCATAATTTTAGTTATGTGATATTGAGTGTCTGAGAGTCACCAATGCTCAGGGAATTTTATTCCAATATCTGAACAAACAGAACAAACTTTTCTAACACTTACTAAGAAATTAAGTTTCCAGTTGAACATCTCAAAATAAGTGTTGTAACTGAAATTAATGCAAACAGCAAAACGACCAACCACATCTAACATGATAAAGTAGAAACTTGAAAGGAATCAAGTCCGAAGAGAATTTATAGAGTTTTGAGGAAAGTACAAAATCCACAAGTATAAACTGTAAAATCTCACACAAAAACACATGGAGAACTGCATAAAGATCAATTCTAAATTCATTTGTTTCCATGTAAAATATCAAGAAAAAAAAAAACCTCTAGCTCATCTCTAAATCACTCAGAGATAGAACAGATCAACCATAAGGGTAAAATTGAGGCCATGTTCATTTGTACAGAATGTTCTAAAAAAGAAAGTAAACTAAAAGAGAACAAGAAAGGATACGAACATTAGAAAGTTAGATCTAACATTTTCTTGTACCAGCTACATTTGTCTAGATAATGTCAGAATAGCAAACAAAATAGAAAAATTGATGATAATAAAAGAGATGAGAATATTTAAAATAGAGGAAGACAGCTTTCAAATGTCAAGTTATTGTGGGGTCCCACAAATTTTAATTGGTTTCCAAAATAATCAGGAAATCTCCATGATTTAGCCGGATTTCTCCAACAGTATATTGGAGAAGGACAAAACAGTCAGGAAATCAAGGGGGATCGTGCCAGAATTTTTCTGGCCAAACAAAAAATCAGATTTCTGTGGGACCTACCTAATCTTCTGTTGTTTTGGAATGAACTGTGAAAATGAATGATGGATTCATAATTTTATATATTTATTTCCCTTATATTTAGTCTATTTAACATATTATATGTCTCATGGTACTCATTTGTGATGATTCCTTATATATAAGACATTGGTGAAAAATATTGGTAATTTATGTTTAAAATAAAAAAATTCTGATATTTTCAATAATGACCTTCTGAATTTCATACAGGTTTTTTAACGTGGAAAGAATTCTAGAAATCAAACGTGATCCAAAAATCTGATCTGGAAAACTATAAGAGGCTAAAGTATTTGATTTTTCCAATTCTATTGGAAAAAAAAAAAACATATATGCCATTTGCCAGAACAGTAGACTTCTTTAGTCCTAATCTTCGAGTAACACTACAGTCCACAGTTTCACATAAGACTAAAATTTGAACCATCAACTAAACTCACCAGCTGAATAACTTCACAGAAAAACAATTTCAACATTTACATGAAAACAACTGAGTTTTTCAGCTCCTGGAGATCCTGAATCAACAATGCAGTTCAAAGGAAAATATATGTTTGAGCTTAGAAAAGACCATTCCCAAGTTAGGATTGATACATGTAACTCCGTCAAAGATAGTGGACCAATATACGAGTATTTTCCTATCACATGGTAATTAATTCCCTGTACGAATTCTCATACAGATATAAAAGAACCATAGGCAAACCTAATCAACTATGCCATGTTGAATCCATGATACCCAGTTAACTGATGTCAACGTAAATAGAAGTAGATGAAGATAAACAACACCTGATTATTGTGTATGGTATTTCAGACTCAGACAAATACTGTTCCGCCTTTCTCTTCCAAATCTGTAATACAAATTAATGATGTGAAATGGGAACTGTCATTTTGGAAACAAAACAATTTCTAGAAAAAAATGAAGCTTCAATTTTAACAACAAAGCAGCAAGAACCAAATAGTTACAGTAATATGTTAAAAAGGTTACAGAGCCAGTGGTTTTACTTTTGAGAGCCAGTGTCACAAGGATGATATAGTAGATTTAGAAAAAGAATATAAGATATTAAATCATATGGTCAGTTTACTGCAGAAACTACAGATAACCAGAGAAGAAGGGACAGCTGCAAGGAAAATGTAGAAAAACTGGAGAACAGTGAAGTGTGAAGATATATATTAAACTCAAGGTTAAATGCCACAAGTTTCTTTCCCAAACAAACTGTGTCGCTTATGAAGCACGGAACCAGGACAGGATTGGATATAGATCTAGACAAGGTACTTGCACTCTTTCCAGGGATCTAGAAAAGCCCATATGGCCACGATCCCCCTCCCTAATCATCTTCAAGGATATGATCATCAATTTGGCACAATTTTTCAGGTTACCTTTACAATTATGGATGTGCAAAATATCCATTTTCCTTACTTGCATTGCAGTTTTCCTCGAAGCTCCATAATATAAGACAGAAAAAAGGAAAAAAACAAAAAAAAAAACAAAAAAAAAAAAAACAAACAAACAGGAGCTCAGCTGAACAGCTATTTGAGAAATAATATAAGTTTGTTACTCATTTAACGTAAAGTATCATCAAAGATCCAAAATCAAGGACTCTGAAGTTTCTTCAGGCCATTCAAGAATGGATAAATTGGTGAAATGCACTCACACTTCAATTAGAGCAATTTTGGGATTATATCCATGTCAAATTTTGTGGTCCTTCTCCACCATAAGGCATCATCTAGTGGATTTTTATCCCCTTATATTGTCAGCTGTCAAAATCAGTGAAAGGCTGATGTCGCAATTCTAACAATTGAATAGATAGGGAACCATGTGGATTGGTCGTCTATAAAATTTTAAAAACAAACTCAATCATATTAACCACTGAGTATTGAGCCTTTCGCATTGGATCATCAGCCTTTCGAATCTCGACTAAAATTGGCAATGTTGACTTTGCTATACGATGTAGTGCTTTTGTTTGAAACCTACCAGACAAGTAAGGGGCTGTCTATCGTAATTACCATTATCATTCTTACATCAAGGGTGCATCGAACCAGTTCCCATCCTTCTATGGATAACTCTAGGGGACAGATAAACGCCTTTATTTTCCAATTTCATGTCTAACAAGTTCTACTCAATAAACTTGCATGTAAAGACAAATCCATTATTAGCCCTCATTACAGGAAAGCAGTCCCCAGAAAATTCCTGAACACAAAACAGAACTGACTAGAGACAGTTAAGACTCTCCTCAGGCAAATAAAACAGAAACTCAAACTCATAATATAACCATAAGTCAAACTGGTCAACAAGTACAGTTTTTTAACCGTGAAATCTATTCAGCTTCAGGCAACTATTTAAAATTTGCTTCTTGTATCTTCATTTATAAACTCAAAAAATCAGATGATGTCAATTGTTGAAGAGTGGGGTCAATAGACACAAAGAAGTTTATCTCTATCTTTATTATTTAGGATTATATTTTTTTTCTTCTAGTCTTCAGTTAAATTGGGTTTATGTTTCCTAGTATAATTAAAAGATTATTGAGTTGTAATCTTGCCTCTTTTATTTAATGAGATCAGCAATAGGAGTGACACATACTTTCTCTCTCTCTTTCCTTTATTCTTCTTCTCCATTCTTTCTCCTATTTCTATTTTGTTACACAGTATCAGTTACCTGGGTTGCCGTTTTGAGAGTCGTTTAAGGTTCTTCGTTAGGTGTGCAGCCACCACTATAGCTACTCTTGCTGAACTGCTGCAGCTGTTCAGATCTATGCAGATATGATTTCTTGTTGCTGCCTACTACTGTTGTTACCATCGAGATCTACTCCAAGATCTCCCTACTGTTGCTGCTGATCTTATCTTTTGCTTACAGCAAGGTCATGTTCATGGAAGCTGCTCGCAGACCAAATATATGAGCAGATTTGAAGGTCATCTGTGAATTGACTCTGAAGTTCGAGTCTAGAACGTCATCTTGTGAACTGATTCTGCAGTTCGGAATTAAAAAAAAAATAAAAATAAATAAACAAATAAATATATATATATATATATATATATATATATATATATATATATATATATATATATATATATATATATATATATATATATATATATATATATTTGGTACCTTAGCAGATAAGCATGCCATCTTGCGAACTGATTCTGAAGTTCGAATCTCGAAGGTCATCTTGCGAACCAATTTTGCAGTTCAAATTTTTTTTTTTTCGGTACCTAGCAAATTAAAAGGCCATCTTGCGAACTGATTCTGAAGTCCGAGCCTAGAAGGTCATCTTGCAAACTGATTCTGCAGTTCGAGCCTAGAAGGTCGATTCGAGGCCTTTTTGGGGGAGATTTCTCATCTAGAAGCTAACTGGGTTTTTCTACCTCTTTTCTGGTTCCGTAAATTAGGGACGTGAGGTAGAAGAAGAGGTCATTTTATTCTATTTCCAGTTTTGACCCCCTCTTTTAAAGTTTCCAGTTTTGACCCCCTCTTTTAAAGTAACCTGCTTTATCCTTACCTTAACTTTCCTTCAAAGTTTACCCCTTCCTTTAAAATAGAAAGCCTATTGCACCCTAGGGCTTGTTTGGTTTACTCATGTAGCTTATTCCCTTGCTGGAAATTACAGAAGTGCCCATACAGGTTTACCATATTGCCATTGGGGTCCATTTGTTCCCTTCCTAAGGGTCAGTTCGTCTTGCCAAGATGTCCCAAACAGTTCTAAATACCTCATAACTTTGAAACCAACCATCGGATCAGCTTCCAATTTGGATATTTTGTTCCTAGTGTTCTTCTACACAATATGATACCATTTTGGTTGGCTATTGGCTGATTTTTTTTCCTTGTTTGGTGGATGATTGTGGTTCTGGTTATTCTGGCTATATGGGATATTATGCCTCGTTCATTGTTTGAAGGCCCCTGGTAATTTGTCCCCATGGAAAGCTCCACGTGAGGGGGAGAGGAACATATATTTTGCTCATTGAAGAGAGACTATTATCTGTTGCACATGATGCAACTGCTCATGTTGGAGCCTACTACCTTTTTGCTCGTGGAAGAGAGTAAGGTTATTCTCCCCCACATATCTTATTCGTTGGTGGTTCTAGTTCGTGATTTGATATTGCTATCAAGCAGTTCTCTTTGTGCTCCCCTTGCGTCTCCAATAGCCATATATTGAAGACTGATGTTGTAGTTGATATTTGTTCTTGTTGTTCCAAGTTGGAAGTTCAGCTTGAGGAGGAGTGTTGAGCTTTTGTAAATTCCAAGCTGGAGCATGTTCTAGCTTGAGGGGGAGTGTTGAAGAGTAGAGTTAATAGCCACAAAGAAGTTTATCTCTATCTTTATTATTTAGACTTATATTTATTTTTTTCCTAGTCTTAGAGTTAAATTAGATTTATATTTCCTAGTGTTACTAGACGACTATTAGTTGTAATCTTTCCTTCTCTATTTAACGAGATCAGAAATAATAGTGATACATACTCTCTCTCTCTCTCTCTCCCCTTTATTCTTCTTCTCCATTCTTTCTCCTTTTTTCTATTTTGTTACATCACTAAACTACATCAGTGAGGAAATGTTCTTACGTACTCCCCATGGTTCTTGTCTTATTGAAGTCTCAACAGTGATCAGAGCTGCCCAAATGATCTAGCCGGATTCATGAACCCACCACAGGATCGTTGCTCCATCTATGATTATCCGTATTCCTCGTGTATTCAGTGGCTGCTCCAGCCCTTGTCTCATCAAGGTCGAGATCAAGTTCCTCACAATCTCCAGCTCCAAGTAACAGACCTTAAACTTTAATTGCAAAAATGTTGACCAGCCTAGGGTTTCTAGATTCATATTCAACACAAGGAAATGGAAGAACATGTTCCCGGGGATTTTGGACCATAGGGGGTGTGGAAGAGGGGTTGCCAGTGGAGTGTTGTAGGAGCATAGTTTGAAAACTCGAGTCTCAAGGGTGTCTCGACCCTTTGAGAAATCTAGATTTTCGAGATCTCAGCAAAAACATGTATTTTCTATGCCAAAGTTCAACCTATGTCTTGGAGCTCAAATGATCATTTTAAGTCCTGATACTCTAGGAAATCACTCTTTGGCACACATAATGACAATTTAAACAATAAAATTGAAAAAAAAAAAATCACACATGATGGTTGTTTGGATTCATACCCATGTTTGGTAGTATCGGTTAGAAGTTCAGATGTAAACCTAGGGTATTATTGGCTATTCTACATAATGTTACACTCATAGTTGTCAAGGCGCCAAGGCGAACCAAGGCATTGGAGGCCTGATGGGGCGCTTAGGCCACCAAGGCACTCGGTTAGGTGATCAAGGCACTCGATTTTCCAAGGGGTCACAAGGCCTCCTGGGCACCTAAGCGATGCCTTGACAACTATGGTTACACTAGTAGAAGATCAAAGAAGGCCAAATGAGCCAGTAAAATTATATTTTAGGAGAAGAATAAACATAATAGCACTTAATTAGTTAATTTTCATAAAACCCGAAGTAGTCAAGTAGACCATACAATCATAATTCATACATCATGTTGAGACCAGTCAAGAACTGGTCGAGACTGGTCGAGACCAGGTCTTGTGTGAGATATTGTCTCAACCTGTTCAAGAACTTTGGGAATCTCGAGATCTCGCCAAGATTTTAAACATGTGTAGGAGGAGACAAGGGTAGTACAAGAATTTTGAATTATCAAGGGAGAAAGAGAGATGGAAGTTCAATTTTATGGGGGAATAGGAAAAGAAGTTTAAGGAATGGGAGTTTTACTAAATATAGGTTAAGTACGAGGGAGTGATAAAAATTTTCCCATGATTCTTTAGTGCTTTATCCACCATAACCATTTATGTGGCAGGTAGTTGCAATTTTTACTTGTACCTTTAGGGTATGGGTAGGGGAAATCCTTACCTAACACTACAGGTGTAATGGTACAGGCCTTCTACATTCCTTGGAGGGTATATAAGGGTATATCAACGGACCCTACCCTCTCCGTTGACAGCCCTTATTCAAGTTCTTTAAAATTTCTTTGTTAACATACATTTACTTTAACAAGATAAAAAAAAAATTAGGTGCTCAAAGATCTTCAAGCTTCGCATACCAAATCAATACAACAAACAATATTAGAAAAATAATGTGACACAAGGAAAACAAATTTTAGAGCACATGCCATTGAGGGTGCATCTCCACAACCATGGGGTCAGAAAGTAGTATCAAAGTATAAGGAACTTTAATTCATCAAGCCAACCAGATGAACTTCTTACCAGTATATTACCATTCCCCAAGCTGTTCAAGGGATTATTAGGATTAGTTCCACCCATAGACCCAACCAAAACAATCTGCTTCACTCCCGCAGACTTAGCTGTACAAAGGCATCAGATGGATGGAAAAGACATCAGCACACGGAAAGGTTTGAATTTCCAGAGTTGAATGGATTTCTAAAGAATCCCAGTGCGCAGCTTCTAGCACTAGTAGTGATACCAAGTATGAAAGCAATATTTAAGTATGTTGACATCTAGACAAAAAAAATTTCTGAATCCTTCACATAGCAGTGATTCATGTTGCAACCTTATGCTAAGGCCTCTGAGAAAGTGACAAGGTTCATGTATCCGAAACCAACTGATTAGGACAGAGCTTGGACAAGCAGCAACAACGATGATGACAATGAAAATAAAATGCATAATTCGACATAACTAAGCTGTATCTTGACTAGTTGGATTTGGCTACATGAATCCTGTTCCAAAATTCCACTCTGTTCAAGCCCATATAGGATGATGGGGCATAAATAAACAAAATAACACAAGCCATACCTGCATCAATCTGATTTTTCTGCCCAATCCAGTCAACCTATTGTACCAGAATATTGACCAATTAATTAAGAAGAACATTAATAGTGACAAAATCGATCAAGGAACATAGTTCCAACTTCCAACTACCTGTTCAGGGTACGCTCCATCTTCATAATAGAATTCAGGCCTCCCACCTTTGCTTGGATCAAATCCAGGTTTCATCTTCGGGACAGCACTCGTGAGAATGACGAGAGCATCAATCCCTTGAAATGCAGGAATGATACTCTCAGCATCCCTTATGTCCCCTATAAAAACATCATCTCCTGCTCCAATTTTCTCCTTGCTCTCTTCTGTTCTAACAAGACCTTTTGCAACATACTGATCTGCTCTTTCCTTCAATTTCTTATAAACAATTTGACCTAAAAAATCCCACTGGAATTATATTAAAATGTAAAAGATAATGTTGAATGAAAAAATGACTGCACATTTCTTGCATAGATGAGAAAATGATCTGTTTCCAGTTCCCATTAAGAATGTACAAATGGATATTCATACTGATAAGACCCTGGAGTTCTAAATGGATAAAAGAGGAAGAAGTGAAGGGGAAAAAACCATTGCCACCATTGATTTAGCAATGTATGAGGTTTCTCTATATACCCAGATAAGGCAATGACATGGTTGTAGCACAAAATAAAACTAAAACGATATGGCAATAGCAAAATAACCGCACAATGGTCCTATAGAAAATAATGGGCGCCGTTTCACAATCTATCAATAAAATGTAACAGCCTGTAGCCCAACACTATTACAAGACCGGTTTTGTAGCCACTAGCCGGCCAATTTAAAGACCATGGGCAAATAGTACAAGGAAGCAACAACTACAACCTTGGTTTCCAATAACAAAATAACAGGAAAAAAAAAACAAAGGAGAAAGGTTCTCCAGTTCGTAGACCAGAGAAATCGAGGGTGGAGGAGACGGGAGAAGAGAGCAGAGACAGAACTTCTTAAAAAGGGGTGGGTATTTGACGTCGATCAGAATAACCCTTATCCAGTTTATCTGAAACATTTAGGGATTCCTCAAATTCATGCATGTCGAATGTTTCTAAATGAAGAAATAGTTTTACCAATTAACAGAAATAAGAATTCATTTTCGGTAGTATGTCCACAAAAAAGTTAGTAACCCAGCCCTCCTAATTCAGAATTCTCCTTCGGAACTTCAATATGTTCAACATGATTGAAACCAACCGCACACTGGTTCACTTTTCCAAGTGAGGAAAGCCTAGTAACAATCATCAATCGCCGGTTTTTGGCTGAAGCTTCCTTAATCAACGGTTTCCTGGTCCAAGGAAATTAGAGGATCCAAACCCTACTAACAACATTGTCTGGCTGCATGTCAGTCAAAATAACCTCTCTCCGTTTAACAATCGAAATAGGATGAGCATAATTAATTCTCAAAGGAAAGCCTCCCCATAAAGTTGCTTCTTCGTTTTTTATAATTTATTTGCCTCGTATTCTAATCTAAAGATAAGAAAAGGTCAAATACTATTGTGGTAGGTACCAGTTCTACCGCCAGCTCCAGTAACGAGGACAGTGCTTCGAGGCAACGAATCCGCCATGGCTGCGGCAACCACCACTAGTCTTCTGAACTGTTTCTTCCCCCTTTCTGGAAGACTTGGTTTGCTTGAGGAAGGGACGACACATCTATAATTACAATGACGGTGGAAGATTGAAGGAGAAGAGGTTAGAAAGACACGTGTCGACATCGGCATTCACGAGAAGACTAGGGAGATAAATGACCAGTAGGTCTGCGCAACAAATTTGGCAATGGCATCAACCATTCGGGCCGTCGCACGTCGGTTGTGTGTGAAACTGAGAAGAGAGACTCTATAGGTAAATAAAGCAGTTTCCCGTCGGTGAGAGTGAGAATGTCATCAGGCGAGATTTGTCTCCAAGCAACGAAAGC
Source organism: Protea cynaroides (assembly GCA_028583415.1). Classification (NCBI taxonomy): domain Eukaryota; kingdom Viridiplantae; phylum Streptophyta; class Magnoliopsida; order Proteales; family Proteaceae; genus Protea; species Protea cynaroides. Next base: position 36,322,384 of record CM053266.1, on the reverse strand, counting down.
TTCGAACCTCCGACTCCCAATTTCCAGTGTCCACATCAGATGTGCCTTATCTGCTCTATATCTCTTATATTTTCTCCTCAATCTATACACCAATCGTAACTGTTGTTATCTTTCTTTTTTCCTTTTAGCTGCTTTGTTTGCACTATATATTTATTTATTTATATTTTATCCTTGTTTTGTTTTGTTTGCATTGTTGGTCTAACAGGAGTCTGGATCATGTATATATACATGTACTCTTCATACGATTTCATTATCGTTCATTTTTAATGGATTTCACACTCTAAAGATGGGTCTCACACTATATCTACTGTGATGGAATCCCATGAAGAGTACATGTATATGCAAGTGAACTATTCCCGTATAGCATAGGTCTACTTAATCAGTTTCTTGACGTGAAATATGTAGGGACAGGGCTCGTATCCTATTGTCTAATTGATCCAATTGTTCATCAAACAGAATAAGTTACATCGACCCTGATGGACTAGACCACTGGAAACGAACTCCATCCAATGTATAGCAATATATAGACCGTGAAATATTTTGAAGTAAATATCAAGTCAAATTGGTACAAATCTTACCCTTACCCTTCTCCCTATTAAAACTGTTGATTTCAAAAGCTTGGTATCTAAATGTAGAACTATAATTCCAAAATTTTGGATTCAAATCCTCTCATACCCCTCTTGTCAGCATGAGAAAATCCAGTGGCTGTCATCCACTGTGTGCGTATATCAATACATCGGTATGTGTGCACAGTAAACTACAGCCACTAGATTTACTCGTGTCGGCATGGGGGACATGAGATGATTTATTTCTCAAAAATTTCAATTTAAGGATATTCATTACTCTTTAGAAGAGTAAGAATTTAGGGTTAGTTCATTTTTTATAGAAAATGATAATACATGTGGTATGTATGATTCATATTTAAGGTTATTATATAAAAAAAAATGTATTAATTAAGGTGATCTTTCATGTCACTATAGCCAGTGAAGTAGTTTACTTCAATGTGGCATTTTTACCCTTGCAAATGCTTTTCTAAATTGATGTAGAAGGGTAAATTTTGTAAAATCACTTTTGAAAACTCATGTACCCAATTCTTCCCCAATCATCATCCCCTTCCTCTTGCCCGAACAGTACAAGAGAAGTCCTTTCTGAAACGTAGAGAGGCTATCTTCTTTTTCGGGTACTCTTCATGGATAGTTTTATCAGAGCACAAGGTAGGAGAGCCAGAGGAAAGGAGAGAGGGAGTGTGAGCAAGTAGGGATTTGGTACAGTTATTTGATTTCTAAATTTCTATGTTGTCCTCAACATCATGCACAGAAAAGTGGGGATAAAACTGTGAATAGTGACGATCAGAAGGACCCAATTAATTATATACAAATATTATTAGCATATGAGGTCCATTGGATATGATACTACGATGAATTATCCAACCTAATAGTATCAGAGCATTCGTTTGTCCGCCCTAAGTTGTCCATCAGCATGTATGCCTATCCAAGTAACTACCCGACTATACTCCACGTGAGGGAGAGTATTGAGAACAATTCTATATCAGTTAAGCCTATGACCTTGGATGTCTTCTTATGCACTTAGGTAGGTCATCTCCAATTAACAACTTAAAGTTTCTGAGTTGGATGTGTGTAGCATTTTAAATGAATTTAAAACAAGTTTAAGATTCAAAAAATGCCTGCTTATATGATTTGATTACATGCATGTTTTTAGCTAATAGGAGAAGAGGCGGACGACCAGGCAGCCGAGCCCACTGCTTAGAAACTAACTAAACGAAACTACTTGAGAGCAGTGATTTTGGTCTTTTGATCGTTTGAGGTATCCCCAATCGGCAACAGCTAAATTCTGAAAATCTTCAATTCGGGATCGACTCACAATTTTTTGGCTCTCTTAGATAAGTATTTCCAAGAGGCACTTCCTCTCTATAAGTAGAAGACCACTAGACTGTTGGGAGACCTTTTTAGGTTCCCTCTTCCTCTCAAAACCTCTCTTCCATATGAAGTTATACATGTTTTATAGAAGCCTTTTTCACAACTTTTAGTGTCCCAATATGGCTCAATAATAAGTGAATGAAACTTCTACTAGAAGACATCTATTTTGGAGATTGATTCGCAGAATCTGATCTCAATAAGAGTGAACGGTAGCACGATTCAGTCCCACCATCATTCTTATGTAGTTAAAAGGATTGGAAACACAATACGGATGTGTTCATGTCCATTTTATCTGTGGTAAAGCTCTAGAATGTGTGGTTGCTATCGTTCAAGTATTCTGGCCATGAAGATGAAGTGCATATGACCTGAGTTTGCTTCAGTTTTGTGCTTTCTTTGGTTTGGTCTTGCCAACTGAAATTGTTTTTTTTTTTTTTTTTTTTTGTCCATCCCCACACCACACCACCCTTATTAACACTCGGGCAGTCTGATTCAACTATAACCAATCGTTCGTGAGATTCATTTTTTCTGTCCATCCTCACCCACCGATCAGTCCTAAATTCTGAATAAGGGCTCGTGAGGTTGTGATCCCGAAAGCAAAACTGGTAATTAGTGCAGCGAAATGGAATCACTGATATTCACTACTTATTCACATCTACAGAAATCAGGAATACAGAAGCATGATTACAGTAAAAATTTCCTAACACTGAAAACCTAAGCTCTCACAGATGTCTCGATTGCAATCTCACCGGAATACCTAACCTCCGACTTCTCTTCAACTTCCCAGAGCTCAGGCAACGCTTCCCGGATGTTGTGGATGCTCTCTAGTGCAAAATCTGCACCTTTAGTTCTCTGTGAAGTTCCCACCTGAGCAAACACAACATAACAATTCACGCATTATAACAATATGAACTGAAGTAAGCAAGTATTCCATCAATTCAATTAATTGAGACCTAACGTCCCTGTGTTCAGATTTCCAATTGACTTACCAACACGGTGTTGAGACCAATGCGTTTTCCAGACTCTATGTTACGGACACTGTCATCAAAGAATATCTGGAAGAAAAAAGAAGAAAAAAATATACAGGCAATTAGCACATAATGGGTGATTGCCTTATCCGGCAAATAATTCATAAGTGAAGCAAAGCTGCAAACTCTCCATTGTCAAGCCCACACCAGGCTCCCAACAGCACGATAACCATTAAAGAACTAGTTCCCAACTGCAATGAATGATGGGGCTTATGGGGCTTCTTATGCCTACCTTTCTCTTGGTATACCATTTATCACCTGGTAGGAACAATTTTCAATTCTGATTTCAAATCCAGAATTTTATCTTTAAGCACCTAGTTAATTAATCAACATACCGTTCTCGTAGGATCAATATTGGCTATCCTGAGGGCTTGTTCAATGGCATCTTCAGATGGCTTGCAGAGAATTGGTGTCTTGGGCAATTGCGATCCAGCATTAGGTTGAGCAAAATGCCCAAAAATGTCAAAAGACTCGGAGCCAGTGGTAGTTGACACCGAACCACCACACATGGAATCCACCCCTTCATCTGATGAAACATTGTTATTGTCCATTGGATTCAATGTTTCAAAGCATATAACTCCTTCGAAACAATCCTCCAACCCAAGTTTGCCAAGAACTATAGCTGCATGTACCCTATCTGCATTTGTGAATATCTGTTTCATCAAGAGGAAGATGGTCATAATTGAGACAGTTTTGCAGCTAAACTATTATTCCATCTATTTGGTAACAAAGCAACTCACAACTTTACGCAGAGGTAAGCTCAGAAGAAGGTTCCTTAAAACAGGGTCAGGTTTCAGCTTCTCATATGGCAATCGTCCATGAACAAAACTGCAGAATCAGAGGGAAACATTACAACCCTGTTTTCCCAAATGAATAGATCCATAAATGGTAACTAAGGAAATAGATGGAAGACACATTGGTACCTGTGATAGTCATTATAGTTGAAGTCATAGCCAATTGTCTGCATTGTCAATTTAAAGGACCCAAAAAAAATTCGAGCAAATTTAGTGATGCTTTGTCCATTCTATGCTTCAAAGGATTGTGAATAGATTGCAGACAAAAAAATACATCTATAAGCAAAGAAATATGGGGCAGATTGAGAATTGACACATACCCTCAAACCAGCCATTGTTGTCCCATAAGTTTTGTACAGTAGATTACACATTTCAGAGATTTTGCTTTTTTCTATGCCAAGCTTTTGATCCATGTAATCTGCAAGGAATTATTGGAACACTTACGGGCCTGATAAAAAGGTTATTATTGACAGAAAACATCCTACAAACAAAATATATATTTCAATACCTTCAATATTCTTGCGACATGCTGCTGCCAAACCAGAGTTCAAGGGATAAAGGGTATCATCTAAATCTGCAAATCAAGACAAGAATGAATGAGAATCATCCTCCATAAATCTAATGCGAAAATGCATTCTGAATAGAAAAACTCACCAAAAAGTAGACAATCATATTTGGTCCTCTGAGCCTGTCGTAATCGGTCATCGTATTCCATTTTGTATATAAAAGCTTCAGAAGTCAAAAAGCAGAGGTTAGAGCAAAGACATAAGATGGAGATAAACTGAAATGCCAAACGAGCTATTAAAAGCCAAGTTGGCCATTTCTAATCGGCAGATTTCTTTCTCTTCTTAAAATTGCCAGTGCCTGAAATCGAAATAACCTTGATTCACAGGAGGTTCCAACCATTACCTAACATCTAGAAAACAACATTTTTCACTTTATGATGAAATCAAAAGATCAATAGAACAAATGTGAAGGGCCAATTCACATCCACACAATAAAATGAAACTATAAATGGGGGAAATGCGTTTCTAGTTCTTTGTATGTATATACAGTTAACCTAACGGTAATACAAAGAAGGAAACAGCAGTGTTTGTACAAGCAACATTCTTTCATTCTTTAATTATATCCCCAAGCCTACAACTCAAAACATTTTAATCTTGCCCAAATTTTATAAAAAAGAATCAGCATCCAATGGAAGAAAAACAACCAACGAAATAAAAAGTAGCACAAAAAGCTAGGCTTCACTTGAAGGTAGGACTCTTTCCACAAAATATTACATCTGCTCGCTCGCCATACCTTTTATACCATGAGGAATATGAATTTAAAAAGAAAATAAAACAGAAAGGAAGAAGTTGCAGAGTTGTATGTGAACCCAGCCTTCAAAGAAATACTTTTCCTAAGCATTAAAATACCAACGACATACTATAGAAGGAGTCATATGCATATAGGGCTTTTGAGATCCTTCAGATTTAAATGAACCAGACATATCCTTAAGAACATCACTTTTTTAAGTTTAGAAAACGCAAGGAGGACTGCGGAAAAAACATTGGAAGCAAGCAAACCTGAAGTTTAGAAAACGCAAGGAGGACTGCGGAAAAAACATAGGAAGCAAGCAAACCTGAGAACATCACTTTTTTTAGTTTGGAAAACCCAAGGAGGACTACGGAAAAAAACATAGAAGTAAACAAACTTACGAACATCACTTTTTTAAGTTTAGAAAACGCAAGGACTATGGAAAAAGCATAAGAAGTAAACAAACTTGAGATCATCACTTTTTTAAGTTCAGAAAACGAAGGAGGACTACAGAAAAAGCATAGGAAGTAAACAAACTAAGAACATCACTTTTTTAGGTTTAGAAAACGCAAGGAGGACTACGGAAAAAGCATAGGAAGTAAACAAACTTGGGATCATCACTTTGAAGGCGTAAAAACTCAATATTCGATCTAGAAAGCGTGAAAGTCTGAAGCCTCAAAAATGAAACATTAAAGGACTACATAACACAACAAGAACTGAACCAGGAAAACGTATGCAGTGATAAAAAGAATGCAGTTGAACACCATACCCACATTCCTCCCTCCAGAACAAGACGACTCATAAACTAGCATCAACAATTTAGGTTTGCAAAATTAAACAAAATACTGAGAAAACTCTTCCATTATTGTTAGAAGACCTAATAGTTGCGATTGATAACGTACCAGATCAGAATAGCCGAAATCAAAGAAAATGGTGAGCGAGGAAACCAAGAAAGAGGAAGAGGAAGATATACGACGCTTTAGGCTTTACGAAGGAAGGCCAAAGAGGGGGAGGAGGAGAGACGAGGGATGGGATTTAAATAGGCAAACCGTTGCGTCTTTGACACTTTGTACAGTTGTATTGGCCTTAATTCTTATTATTATATTCAAAAAATTTAATAATGACAATATCTTCTAACTATTACTTAAATTAATGAAATAAAAATTTATATACAAAACAATTGTGGAGAACTTGAGGAGGACAAATTTAGGGTGGGATCCTCACTAGGGTTTTCGGTGGGGGTGTTCATCGATTGGTCTTAATCGATTTTAATTGGATCTAATTGGTGTTCAATTATTTAACACTTTATATCGTGATCTATCTGTTTAGTTATTCGAACTTCAAAAGCTAGGCATGAACATATTTACGTTTGGTCGATCGATTTCCATTTTATAATCCGATTCATGCTAAACGGGTTACTACCAAAATAATTATAAATACTTTCTTGTGGGATTGCAAAAGGCTCTTATTAGGTTTCGAATGCATAATTGTTTTCATGTCTGTCGTAAATGAGATATTTTCTTGAGGGATTGTAGAAAGCTCATATTGGGTTTGTGATCAGTTATGTAGACAAATACGATGACAAAAAAGAATAACTAGAAGATTCAAGAAATGAAAGAATATAAAAAATGTTTTACTGTTTTAGGTTTTTTTAATTACAAGATTGTATTTATTGGTTTAAAGGTAAATTCGGATTATTCGTTTGATTTGATTAGAATATACCGTTGTACCATGAATATCGATTTAATAATCGATTTTGATCTAAGTCTGACTTTTTTAATAATCGGATCAATCAGTCCAGGTCCATGATCGATTCCAATCAATGCAGGTCTGAAATTGACCCCCCGTATCCTGTCATGTGACTCACGTAATGTGAACCGAATATTCTAGTCGCGTTTCCACTTTTCCCGGGTTTCTTCGCTGCCAAACTTTATCTCGAATTTTTCTGCCGTTTTTCCCAACATCTCGCACAGCATGGCTGACGCCTAAGGGCACTGTTTCGCAGTATAAAAATGATTTTCCAACCTAACTACCCCTTCTAGATATTAAAGACTTCAAGGTCTGAAAACCTCCAACCTCAAGGTTCAAATTCCATGTTCCCAAACGCTTGGGGCCGTTCCACAATTAAAAATAATAATAAATTACAAATTAAATACTTAATGTTTGAGGAATTTTACCTCGTGCGTGAAAAAACTAGGTATGAATTCTGATCTTCTTCATTTTTCAAATTCTCGATCTTTACCCAAAGAAACCACTCCTCTCTTTCCCTATTCTTTCATTTTGGCTTTTGCATTTCCCCCTCTGCTACCCTATGCACCTCCTTCCTACCCCCACTTCACCATGCCTTCTCTCCTTTCCTACCTCTCTCCTCTTCTGTCCCCCATCTACAACTTCCCCCCTTCCGCCTCATCTGTTACTTCCATTGTCGAAAATGGTGGTGGTTACACTCTCGTTGACCTCAAACCACGTCTTATATATTATGACGGGATCTCTTATCACATATGTCTAGAATCTTTCAAACAAAACTTCAACTTGGATCTCGTAAGACCTAAGGTTATGTTCTGTGATGGGATCCACTCAAGAATACGAGAATCGCAACAAGTGTACACATTGCTAGAATCTCAAATTAAATTGACAAAGGTTTGATATAAAGAAGAGCAAATATGTTGGTCAATGGGCTAAGGACCATTGCATATATAGCCAACCACGTATAGGGTTTCATTTGGTGGTGCCTCCATTGTCTTTTTGCTTAAAGTGGCGTTTAATCCATGAGGAAGGACCCTCATTTGTGTGATGACGAGTAAAAAAGAGGGTGGGAGGATTTTTAAGGAATGGTTTCCATGGATATGAGAAATGAAAACATCAAAAGTAATTTTTCAAACATGAAATATCTCAAAAAAAAAAAAAAAAGTTTGGGACTATACCAATTACCACCGGTGCAGATGAAGACTTTGACGGTTGTGCAATAATTGAAGGATTCAACCACGTATGGCTGAAAATATGTGTCCTGTTATTGTCAAACTTTTCAATATTGAACGGTTGAAATTATTCCACGTGGAGATTAATAACATTCATTTGACCGTCCAAATCACAAGAAAATCCCATTCCACCAAAAAAGTCTCATTGAAAGCACTTCAATAAATGAAAAAAAAAAAAAAATTCAGCTAATTGGGCAGCTCAGTTTGGAAAAATGCTACTCTCTCGATTGTAGAGTGGTGAATGTTCATTCGGTATTTATTTATACAGTTGTATTGATGTGTACTAATTATATTCTAGTCATTGGATCACGACTGAAGTTTCTTCCACAAAAAAGAGAAGAACCAAAAAGATTTTTAAAGAATAATATTATGAAAATTTCAAAAACAGAAATAGACGGTTTTGTATTTTTTTTTTTTTTTTTTTTTTTAAGGATGGGAAGGTTCCCTTTATTTGAACGGCAGTTCAGAAAAATTTTCTTTAAAAGATGTAATATAGTAATGTCTTAAGCTCCATTTGTTCGCATGAAATTTCTTTGTCTTCATACTATTTTAGTTGCAGAAGATGATAATCATAGATGGGCATGGTTAATCTATGAATAAAATCCAACCATATGATGAGGATTGCATCTTTCATAACTTATTCTTCTACAATTGGTTCATGTATCATGTTTTATTTGAAATAAATATCCTAGAGAATACTCTTTCCTTGTAATGATAAAATCAAAATTGGAAATTCTTTTACGAATTTTCATTTACATTTTAATAAAGTTTATGATTTCTGATTTTTGAAGGCCTTTGTAATTTCCCTTTATTTTAAGGTTCTTATTGCAAACAAAGTTCAAAGAGGGACAGATTGAAAACAGAAATTACAACAAATTTGTGAAAGATATAGATTATATTATTATAATGATGTAACTTCAGAAAAGCATTATATATATATATATATATATATATATATATATATATATATAATTTAAAATAAATTATAGGAAAAGCTTTCCAAACTTAGAGACCCTCTCATTTAATTTAATTTTTTTCTCTAACCCTCCCCTCCCCTTATTATATAATGTGCGACAACTAAGATTCATTCTGCTTGGGGATTCAAATTACAACTCGGAGTTCTTCTTTTATAAAATATTTATAAATAGATGTACAAATTAATTGAAAAATAGAAAAGAATCTTAAATTATTTTTTATACTTTTAAAAGTGGCACAAATTACATATGCACTTTTAAAATAAGGGAGAGGATTGTTGCCAGGCTGCGTTACTCACGCATCAACGCATGAGACATCCAACAAGGGTGAAGTTAGGATTACCCTTCCTATGTCTGTCTGTCTAGGTGCAAGTTCCACGTAACCTATCAACCTTCTTTTCGCCTAAAGACAATGTATTACATTGAGAATATCATTAAACAAATTTAAAAAACAACCATAGAATATTTTTTTCGGTTAAGGGGCAGGGGGAGTGGTTAAAGAAATAATGCATGTGGAATTCATATGAAAGAGAAGCAAATCTTATGAAAAAATTAGTCAAAGAATTTATTTGTTTAAATATTATATTTGAACCTCTGTCATATTCTAAACATCCAAACAAAGCCAAAAAAAACCTTTTAAACATTGGGTTAAACCTCCAAGTGATCATTTGTTCTTATCTTTCCGAGTAGTGTAGTGTACATTTCATGTCTCATTCCATCAACACGTGAAATGGGTGTTGGAAGTGAAGAGACCACATAATTTCAATATATTCCATACAAGCTAATGTCCACATTATTTTTTTGTCCTGATAAACATACTCATAGCCTGATCACATATATTATTGGACAACTGGCATTGGTGTGAACCTCAGAGAAGATGCACATTATTGGACAATTCTAATTGGGGGTGAAGCATAGATAAGGTTGCATCAGCAGTGACCAATATATAATATGATACCGTTCCAAACGTGACCTAGCTTGCTCTGCTATTTTATTTTTTCTTAATGGGTATATTACAAGAAATACATCTTGGGCGCCTTAAGCTCCATTGTCTGTCTCATATCGTAAGGGTACACTGATTGGACCTCAACCAAAATTAAACAAATGATTCCATCGTTACTAGTCTTAATATAAGTAATACGGGCAAGATTTTCTAGGTTATCGAAGATATATAGCATGGGTCGGTGGTCGTGGATTTCATAATTAAAAAAGAGCGTCCCAATGCACGAGACTCACGAGACTCTCACAATTGCAGGATTTAAGGAGGGTAGATTGTACACAACATTACCCCCACAGTACAGAGGGTCTGTGGATTTCACAATTATTTATTTAAAAAAATTCTAAGAAAAAATTAAGGGGAATGGTTCTGTGGTTCGGGGACCAGAGAAATCCAAGGGCACAAAAATGGAAGAGCGTTAGGGATGAGATTTTGTTCACTTTAAGAGTATTGAATGACTCTAGACCATGGAGTGCACTTTATAGACCCTTACAACTTTTGTCAAGAAATAATTTGAAAAAACAAACTTCAGGAAATAAATAAAGCAAAAGTTTTTATGTTCGGCTGTGTATGTATACGAATGTACTTTCAACCATAGGACGAACAAAAATGAAAAGATGTAAATGTGTAATGTCAAAACTATCCTCACCTTTGAATGGAAGGTTAATGCCGTAATGATGCAAGTCTACAAAAATTGTCCCTAACAAATAATTCGACTTGAATATTCTTAAAACTTTACAAAATCTTAATAAGTTCTTTTGAAAATGATCAACTTATATAGTCATATAGGTTCTAAATGTTTGCAATATAAATGTTTAATAATTAAAGTAAAACCCCAAAGGGGTAGCTGAGTCAATAAGGAGCCTACGCCTCAGGAAGTAGAAGATACTGAGTTTGACTCTTCTTACTGTCTTGTGACCACTCACACGGGGGTATTAAGTGTTCTTTCTTTCCTACTATGGATGCAAATGGAATAGTTTTCATTCAACCCTGGAATGACCCGATCCATACGATTGTGGGGTTAGTATGAGTCTGAAGGATTTGTCAGGCCAAAGGTCTTGATAGCCATCTTTAGCAAAAAATAATAATAATAATAATTGAAATAAACTTGAAATTCTCATGTTCCAATTTATTCAAAAATCTGAATTTTTTTTATTTTTTTTATTTTTTTGGGTAAAGTTGAATCTGAATTTACTAGCAATGAGATGGTTGAGTCATGTCAATTGTAAAATCACTGTCCAAATTATCTAGCTCATTGGCAATCCAATCTAATCAACAAGCATTTAAAGTTGATACAAGCGGATGAGCTATCTCTATAAAAATCAAAAGACAACAAAAGGTATCTAGGTCTATGTTTGTGTGAAAAACGAGAGGTGCCTACTTACATTTAATTACTGAAGCACCTTTATTAGGGATGCACATAATCTCCTCTCAGTGATTCTGGGAGGACACGGTAACCTATCTCAGATGGCTGTCACGTGGTTCTTGGTTGAATCCGAGACCCACGTCTGAGCCGACAACGCCTGTCGGCTCGGCTTGTCGGCTGGGTGTCGGCTCGGACATGGGTTTCAGATTTACTGAGAGCCACGTGATGGCCATCAAAGACAGGTTGCCACTGTCCTCCCAGACTGTCCTCCCAGTAGTGGTCCTCCCAGAACCACTGGGAGGACAGGATGCGGATCCCCTTTATTAGATTCTTTTCTGTTCATGAAATTGATAAGGTAAATCACCCATTGATTTATGACAAGACTTATACTAATTTATTTATTTTCTTTCTATGTGAAAATATATTGTGAATATAATAAAACTGTTTGTTTTCATGTAAATGGATGGAAAAAGAAATTTTTTTTATAAAATAGAATTTTTCAATGTTTGATTTAACGTAAAATGCAAAGAAATTTATTGAAAAAAATTGAAAAGTTTATATGGAAATTTTTTTTTCCATGTAAAGCGTCGTCTATTTAGAAAATTTTACAACAAAAGATAAGTTATCATCCTTGTTGATCTACACCTTGAACCCAATGACCAGTCACCGACGAAGGGAGGTGGAAACTAAAATTCAAGCAACATAGAAAGGATCCAACGTTGACATGGGAATGTAATGTCTATTTGTGTGAGAGACTCAATTTTGATTGAAAAGTCGCTCTCAATTATTTTAATTATATATTAGTCTCACACACCAACTACTTGGTTTTTTTTGGTAGAGAACTATTGGGTGGCTTTTTTGGTGTCATACACGGTTAGGCTACGTTTGCTATGCATTTTACGCCTAGAACACATTTTAAGATGATAAAAACAGTGTTTGTTATGTATTTTTGACTACGTTTTTTCAACTAATTCTACCAACTAAGCTTAAAACAAATATATCTTGCTCTTTAATCTATTCTTAGTCTATATTAATTTATTCTATATTAAGTTTGCAGTCTTCAATTTGTGAATACATTTCTAAGAGTACATTTCAAGAATATATACCAAATGCAACCTTAGTCTTAACTTAGATTTAGTCGGGATTTGATTGACGGACATTCTTTTCAATCTTTACCCAGCAATGAATCATGAGAAAAATGGATGTTTGCAATGTAAGACCATGCTGCATTGCAAATCTGTAACAATTTTTATTTTTATTTTTTTGGTCATTTTTAAGGGGTCTTTCAAGGTGATAAATTTGATACTGATTCCTTTTAACCTGCCGTCATTGACCATCATGGGAACCACAAATACAGAAGGATATTTGTGATATTTGGATTGGAAGAGGATTGGGGTTTTGTGCTGATCCAATGGAATACCTATGTCAATGAGAATATGCCTTTTCTAAAATGATTAGTTTTTATTTTTTTATTTTTATTTTTTGTTAATCTAAAATGATTAGTTTTTATTTTTTTTGGTAATCTAAAATGATTAGTTTAATGTTGTATTTTTTTCTTGCATGGGCCCCATCTGATTTCATCACCCTTTACGAGTCCCAAGAGGAAAAAAATGGACTCTTCAGGCTTTTCCACCACCACAACATTGTTGGAGTCTTAGACCATGATGAGTACATACAGATCAACTATTCTCAACAATAATCATGGTGGGTGAAGACTGAAGAGTGGGATGATAATGGACTCTACGGAATATGAAAAGCCAAACCTTTCATTTAGACTGTACTTCTCATGAGGAAAGGTTGTTTTTAAGATCAACCTTCCCCAGACTATCGTAGTATGGGGAGAGAGAAAGTAAAATTCAAAGAATCTAGCATAGCGATGGTCCCTTTACCATCGTTGTGATTGATGACAGCAAGGGTTCTAGAAAAGGGAAAAAGATCCTCTTTTGTTGTCTAGTCTGTCTAATCTTGATTCATCCTCGAGCATAAGGTTCAGGTGGTAATCATTACATCATATGTTATCCATGACTAAGTAATTAATTCCAAATCTTTATGTATTTGGTTATTAACTTACATTTTAATTCGCATTCAAATCCTTAGTATTTTAAAAAATAAATAAATATTACTTCTAAAAAAAATCATTACTAAACATGATAAGAAATTTAGATAATTTATACGATCATGTTAGGTAATGGTTAGACTCTCTTTGGTATAATTTATATTTATGCTTATGAGTTATTGATAATAAGTTTATGAGATTAAATTATGAATCATGAATTATAACCATCTTAATACCACTAGAAATAAAAAATAATAATAATAATAGATTGCCACAATAATGATAAGAACATTTTAATCTATTTGTAAATTTTAGATAATATCAATTTATTTTAAATATAAATAAGTACCATAAATCATACCAGCAAACAACTACATATGTTATAACATATTATATAATTAATTCTATAATACATACCAAAGAGAGTTTTAATTATTACATATGGAGAGATGATGTGATTATTCTGATATCTGAATTGATAATTTTTAAATTTCAGTCACAATTCAAGCATCTACTCCCCCCATATAGGTCCTCATACATCCATCAGGTTCATGCACCCTTCTTGTGGTCCCAAATTTTGTATTGTTACATGGTCAATCATCAATGTAACCATTACCTTCTATGTTTTTCGCATAATTTTTTCTTTTAATTTTGAGAAAATATTAACATTCACCAAGAAAGGTGAACTTTGTTGAGTTCACCGTTTAGCAGTTTTCAGCCGCTAAACGCCCTCTTCTGAGGAGCGCGGCCAAAGCCGAGCAAAAGATATAGATATCTAGATAATAATTATAAAAAAAAAAGTTTCTTTTTTAGGTTTTCAAATTTTCATTTTCTTCTTTTTAATTCCTTTGCAACCAAACAAAGCCTCTATGTTATTTATTTTAATTTTAATTTTTTTTCTAAGGGACTGAAAGTACAAACCGCTAACAACGCATTATAAGACCTCATGAATCAGAACTCAAATCAGGGGAAATCTGACCTTGAACACTGATTTTCTCACAAGAAAAGCGGATGACACAATCATTTGATAATATTGTTCAATCTAAGATTCCAAAAAATTTGGTATGTAGCCTCCAAGGCTATTTCAACATCAAGTTAAAATGAAAGATAAGACTGAAAGGTGAAAAAAAGATGATGTATCAATTGTATGGAGAGATTTCTATCAATAACGATGGATGGGGATTTTCTTTTTACAAATTTCAATTCATTAAACGAACGTAGCTTTCATAAGTTTCTTATATAATGCAGTTAAATCATGTACATTTAATTAAAATATTGATAAAGAGCATCTTTAAGTTTAATGATAAAAACAAAATATAAGTACATCATAATTATTCGTTCTAATGTAGAAAAAAAAAAAAAAAAGAACTATAGTTTGATTGCAAAATGTTTAATGAAAAACTAAATTTTTTTATAATTAATAGTTCTTCACAACATATTTTATTTAGGTCTAGTTTTTAATTATTTATTTACTTGCCTTGCATGGAAAGGCTACTAATAATAATAATAAAATAATTGAAAGCAAGTTTTGATAGTAGATGACCATTTGCACCTGATTAATAACATGACAAAAAGGCTTGCACTTCAAAACCTCAAGTGTCTGGTTGCTCCTGTCAAAACACAAACTTAAGCTTGGAAGTATCCTCAGAATGAGAGAACGGATGTCACAATTCAAGTTATATGATTGAATTTATTATTTGAAGGGATTTTAGTCTTTTCATACCCCTCATGCCGACATAAGGGACATGAGAGGATTTGAATCCAAGATATGTGGGGTAGCAAAAGATTATCCAACACAAGTTGCATAATTAGGACCAATTACTGAATGTGTTCCTCTAAACAAATTGCTTTTGTTTAAAATCATATGTGATTAGCCATAAATTCTTTACTAGTGTGCTTTTACTATTAGAAAAGAAAAGAAAAAACACTTGAATTAAACACTCCAGGGAAAAGATTGGCTATTGGATGGTTAAATGTCACTTAATATATGTTTTACTTTCTCTTATCTAAAAAAAAAAAAAAAAATAGCAATTTCTTTATTGGGATACAAAAAAGATGCAAAAAATTCTTATTAACATCTTTTAATTTAAATATTTTTTTTATTGACAACAAGTGCTAAATGATTTGATACTTTACTTTTTCTTTTTTGTGTTCTTATAATTATATACTAGTTCTTGTAACGAGTATAATTCTTGTCATCTCACATGTCTATTCAAAATATACAATACAATAATCCTTGACAATAACAAAACGATAGATCACTCATAAATTTATGAAAAACCCACTTTATCTTTTTAATGTCATATTCCAAATGCACTTATTGAGGTATCACTCACACTCTCGATCTTTAGAATATGACATATTTTTTTTTAATTATTCCTATTCTTCTTCCCAAAAGTTTTTAAAATCAACAGCAAATTAGTTTTTCTTATGTTACATGTATGTCATTATCATTATGTAATAGTTTTTAAAAAAAAAATTGACAAGATGATCTTAGATCATGTTGTAACATCATGTTTGACACAAACGAAGATGTTAATTGAATGGCTACAATCAAAATATAAAAATAAAAGAAATTTTCAACTACCACTCAAAAAATTTTCAACAAATCACTTACCACCTAAGTTTTTAAAAACATCACCTACCACTTAAATTTTCCAAACATTAGTCTATTAATTGACAAAAAAAAATTAAAATTGTATGTAGACATTTATACCCTAGTCATTTTAAACTTAAAAATGTTAACCAATGTTAAAATTACTTATTTGACCTTCTAGTGTTAAAAAGAAAAAAAAAAAAGAAAAAAAAAAGAGGTTAGGTTATATTCAAAGAAAACTGAAACACAAGGTAACCCAATGGAATAAACTACTC
This sequence comes from Protea cynaroides, assembly GCA_028583415.1. Lineage (NCBI taxonomy): Eukaryota > Viridiplantae > Streptophyta > Magnoliopsida > Proteales > Proteaceae > Protea > Protea cynaroides. Next base: position 36,306,090 of record CM053266.1, on the reverse strand, counting down.
AAGGAATGCCATGATTTAATACTAAAGCAAATATGTTGATTTGTACAGTTTATTAATCTAAAGGGGACGGGGTCACGAAAAAAAAAAAAAAAAAAAACAAAACAAAACAAAATAAAACTGTCCTTTTTTCATATACAACCACAAAATTTATCCAATTATCATGTGGGGACAACAACTGGTCCAAGAGAAGATGACCCATCATCCTCGACCGTCGCCGGCCGAGTGATCTCTGTACCCTTCTCATCTTTACCCTTCTCATCTTCATCCTGGAATCCTTGCTTGAACCTATCATAATTTGATGGCTCAGATGACTTGAATGGACGCCCCCTAATACTCTAACCAAGTCTTCTTGGTGCAAGACCTCTTTCTCAAGCAACAGCTCAGCAATCTGTGCAACTTGTTCTTTGTGCTCCCCTATCAGCTGCACAGTGCGTTCATAGGCCTGGGCTACCCACTCCCTAACCTCATTGTCAATGATCGCCCCCGTCTTGCTGCTATATGGCTTGGTCATCTCAAATGTATCCTCCCTCTGAGGAAAAGAGAGGAGACCTACCTTGTCGCTAAAACCATAGACAGCCACCTGAGCATAAGTCATCTTGGTCACCTTCTCCAAATCATTCTGTGCACCCGTCGAGATCTTTCCAAGCAAAACCTACAAAAGAGGAACAATCACTATCAGAGTGGAGTGGCTCAAGCAAGTCACAAGAAAGGATACTCTTTCTGTAGCTTGTGGCAGCAAACTCAAAGTTTCTTCCATCAGTTCAACACTTCCTAGGTTCAAAAAGATGTGGGGAAAGGAGAAGAATACCTGCTCTGATGCTCGGCCCCCAAGGGTCATGCATGTCATATCAAGGAGCTGCTCTTTGGTCATCAGAAGGTTTTCATTTGGAACATATTGGGCAAAACCAAGTGCTGCAGTACCACGTGGAACTATTGTCACTTTAAGCAATGGCTCCGCATGTTCCAAGAACCACCCGGCAACTGCATGTCCTGATTCATGGTATGCAACCGTCCGGCGCTCCAATTTGCTTATTACCTGCTTAGCCAAAAGAGGATGGAATACTTTGAGGAAACAGGAACAACTGATTTGTTTCTCAGAGGCAATGAAGGAGATTCATGTTTTCTGCAAGCTTTTCCCATTATGGATGGAAAGAAAGTATCAGTCCTACCATGAAAAATATTTTATACAAAAGAATCCTAATTCTAATTACTTCAAAAATACTGTACTAAGGACCCACTTAAATGAACAATTCTTTAGCTAGAACATCAATATCAACCTGGGCTGGAAATTTCAGCAAGGCTTCCTTAATTTTTGGACGAAAAACAGCTCTCGGGGCATTCTTTTGATAATAGGATCCTGAAAATCCCCACACCCCACCCCCCTCCAAAAAAAAAAAAAAAAAAAAAAAAAACCCTACCAAACACCATGCCCAAACCACAAATATAGATGGAAAGGGAAGGTAGTGCCTGTAACCTATGCTATTGTAAATTGCATACTACTGTTCTAGGTGGTTAAATCGCATTCTGTTCAAACCTTAACCACTTCTGCCAATTTAACTCCCAAATACCCAAAGATTCCTCTCAAGGTGAGGAACTATGATATCTCTTCTGAGGAATCCCCCTCCAGTTATTGAGGAAGCAGTAACCGAGTGCTCATAAGATGGAAAATCACCAAGCAAGCCTAGAGGAAAAGCAGGTAACCAGGACCTCCAATAGCCATCATATACAGCCACGAGACCTCCAACTACACATCATTCATCAGTGTGTGCCCAAGTCCACTAAAGGGTATTGTTAGATGCAGAAATGGGGATGCAGAATCTCTAACAATCAATACATTACGTTTTTTTTCAGTGGCTTATGGATCCAAGGGATCTTGCTAATCACATGTGTACCTTACTTCTACGACAAATAACTGATGTTTAAAATGTATATCTTCAAAATCCACACCCTCCACCACCTAACAAAACACATGAAACTACTTCCAATTGAGGCAGGTTGGCCAAGCCTCCATTCCCTATCAAATTATGATCAGTCAACTGGCCTAGTCAATCTAAAACCTATAGTCACTACCAAACAAGACTGATCCACAATCCTCAGCTCATCTCCACCTCCCACCCCCTTCCCCAAATAAAAAGGAAAAGGTGGGAAATTTCACACCAAAGCTTTGTTAAACGGCTTATGTGACAAGACTAAAAATACCTTACTATACACCTTGTCTCACCTGAATCAGATGGAATCTTGTGGAATACTAAATCTCATTTTTCCTGTGTTTATCAACAATCCTATTCCTTCCTTTTTTTGAATAAGATTAGTTAGGTCACTTAAATAAAGGTCATAAATGTAGTTTTTCATGAATTAATAGACAATATTTTCCCAAAATCACAGTTGCCATAACCTCTGCACCACCTTCTCCAAGTCATCACCTCTCCCTTGTAATATCGTTGGATGAACAAAATCCTTCAGGTATTGCAACACTGATTTTGCTATTATCTATTATCTAAATACAATAAGAGCTATCTTGGCTTCTTGTGATTACCAGATCCCATCTATTCCTCAAATGCGATGAGAAAAAATCTGCAAATACCATACCGGTATGATTGCAAAAAAGGCTAATGTCTTGTCACAGTGTTGTTGTTGCCTCCTCTTAAAATGATAACAAAATAATTGTCATAGTCATTAAGAAAATCCCACCGGCACAGTGGGAAATAAATTTAAGTTCAGCACTGCGAAGCCACTGATGCCTGGGTATCATCATGATGGTGAGCTAGAGCCTGTGGGCTTCCAACATCGATATGCTTAATCAGACGACCCATAAGGATTTCAAATGCCGACTAGGCCAGAGACCCTGTTGCAGGACTCGAAAACCAAACCAGTCCACTCAGGGATCAAATGATGTTCTATTAAGTGGCCCTGATCCCCCCCCCAAAAAAAACAAAAAAAAACCGAATGAGTTGGTTTTAGCCTCTCAGATATGCACATGAATTTTGAAGAATATCCAGGGCTACATCCATCATCTGTCCCCCTATTTCGTCTCGTCTGTTCAGAGAAAGAGGAAAAATGTCTGGCTCATCCTCTTCATAAGTCATGAGACTCACGATGGAAAACATATAAGAACCAAACAGGAACCAAGCTAGCTGTGTGTGCGGATGTGGAAAACCCAAACTTCAAATAAAATTTCCAGATTTTTTCCACAATGTATGTTAAATAACAAAGACCAAGGGGGCGTAAAAACAGCATCTAAATAGAAGATCTGAAAGCGGATGGAGGAGGAGGTATGGAGTCAACAGGGAAAAAGGACAAATAGGAAAATCACTTTCAACCTTGAGAAATACCATCCCACCCCCACCCAAAGTTGGGTTTTTAAACACCATTCTTACCCCTTGAGCGGAAATCAAAAGTGAAGCATGCAAGGGATGCTAAATGACTATAAAATTACTACAATTAGAGAGTCAAACTAATGTAACAAATGGTTGTTAAATGAATCATTAAACCTCCCTCCCCCACCCCCCAACCAAAAAAAAAAAAAAAAAGACAAGAGGAACAATGGAACCAGTGGCATAAACATAATTTGAGAGACAAATCAGGCCCTCAAGAGTGAGGTTACAGAATAAGGGAGGAATCGATTAAAGGTAACGGGACAATTTTGGAAGAGAATTTAAGGATAGGATAAAACAGGAATAATGTTAGAAGAAGGGATTTTCTGTAATTCAGTAAATAGTGCCTTCTTCTACCTCACGAGTCACGACAGGGAAGAAGAAATCCATCTGTTACCCATAACTTAGATCCGACGAGAGAAATTTCTCATACGAACACAAATCAACTTGAAATTTAAGAATTAGATAGCTAATCTAGTATACTTTAAGACACAATCAAAATTCTCTAGAAACAACAGTCTGGAAATTAATAAAAAAAAAACTGAAACAGAAGCTGGCGGAAGTTCAGGCTTCAGGTTTGGTTGCAGATTTCAATCTCACAGATGGGGAGAATTTGAGGGACAATATCCTAGGATTTGGATCGCCAATATCCTAGAATTTGGATCGCCAATATCTGATGATTTGGATCGCCCTAGGGTGGTTAATTAATACCCAAAATCTTGGCTCGATCCAACTTATATTGATGGAGTTCAAACAAAATCTCTCAAACCAGCGAGCACCGCAAGTTGCAGGAAAGTGGGGAAGAATAACAGTAACAGTAGCAAGCAAGAGAAGAAATAATAGGGAAAGAAGAGACAAACAGAAACTTAAGGGAAAAGATAAGACATGGACAGGAAGAATATTAGAGAGAATAACTAAAAGAAGAAAAAGAAATCAATTGGACCAACACTCTGGCACGCAGCAGTAGCATTGGGAATTCTTTCATTTCAATGCAAAATAACAAAGGATTGCACATGCATATAAAGACTTTTAAACAATAACTTAAAGCCTACTCAAATTCTGAGAGTTTGGATCAAACTCAACCCCCTACTCTAACTCATGATTGGTAACAGAAAATATTATTAAATCATTAAATTATTAATTGACAAAATCAACCCCAACAAATAAGCAAGACCCCTATACGCTCCGATTGGACAAAAAACCAGGTGTGTTTGGTCCAGGTTCTTCAAGCCTGGTTTTCCAAGTTGGGTTGAACCAATCCAGCCAGTCAATTGCATCTGCATCAGAAATCCTGAGGTTCCTCTAATCAACATAGACATAACTAATAGAACCCCAAACATTATTATCATTGAGTCCCGAATTCCATTGAAAACTTTAGGGAGAGGGCTCTCTGAGCCTCTGGGGTGGAGATCCAGCCAATGGGAAGCGCGGGACACAGTTCCTTGATAGTGGCCAGAATGGAGAGAGTGTCAGGAGGAGGAAGAAGAGAGCCAGTATAGCCTACGGGACTTGGTCAGACACTTTTCCCAAAACTCCAATATCTTCAAAGAAGGTCCCATTTAACCAACATAACATGGCCCTCACCCTGGTGGCTTGGCCCCGCACACTCTGGCAGCTAGCCATTCCCTTAGACACCTAGGTACCATAACAACAAAGCAGTTCTGCATGCTTATTACGGTAAAATCAGCATAAATGAACTTTAACCTAAGAATGGAGAAACAACCAAGGTATCATATGATGCAGCAAGAAAAGAACCAAAAGCATGTGCACAAAGTAGAAATCTCACCTTGTTTTTCTTCTCTAAACCACCAATTATCCTATCTATAGCTGCCTCAAAATGCTCCATTCTGACCTGTGTTCCCTCACTTCTTGCAGCAATTAAAGCAGCTTCATTACAAATATTTGCAATGTCAGCTCCAGCAAATCCAGGAGTGAGAGCCGCTAGTCTCTGAGAATAATATGACGGTTCATGATCAAGTTTGAGCTTTTTCAGATAGATCTGGAATATCTGATCACGGCCTTTGATGTCAGGTTTATCAATGGTTATTTGACGATCAAAACGACCAGGCCTCAAGAGTGCTTTGTCTAGAATGTCAGGTCTATTAGTTCCAGCAAGCACAACAACTCCAGAAGTGGTTCCAAATCCATCCATTTCCACAAGCAATTGATTAAGTGTACTTTCACGTTCATCATTGGCACCTGTTAAACCTCCTCTACCCCTTGCTCGGCCAATTGCATCGATTTCATCAATAAAAATTATACTGGGAGCGCATTGTCTGGCTTCTGCAAACAAACTCCTAACCCTAGATGGCCCAACTCCAACGAACATCTCCATAAAATCTGAACCTGATATGGACAGGAACGGGACACCAGATTCACCTGCAGTTGCCTTTGCAAGAAGTGTCTTCCCTGTGCCAGGAGGACCTACAAGAAGGGCACCTTTTGGAATTTTTGCTCCTAGCTCCTCATATTTCTTAGGGTTTTTGAGGAAGTGTACAAACTCCATAATTTCTTGTTTTGCTTCATCACAACCAGCGACATCCTTGAAATATACCTAAACCACCCCAAAAAATATTAATGAATTAGTCAGATCAAATAAAAAAGATATTCTTTATGCTACATGGATGAAGTTTGAAAGGAAATAACTTCTTTTGACCCAAATCCTATTTAGCAGTGAGAAGAACAGGAACTGGCTCAAGAAGTGATTACATATATTATAGCAAATAGAAAACAGTACTGACTTTATAATAAACGAAAAAAGCAATAAGTTAAAAAGAATCATTCTGGGCCAGATCACTGATAGAAATAATCCAAAATTAAGGAAACTGAAAAGCATAGCTCACCTTGTTCTTGGAGTTTTTATCCAGTTTAGTGACTTGGGCTTTTCCAATATTAAATATTCCACGGCTGCCTCTTCCTCCATTGCCCCCGATGCCAAATCCACCCTGCATTCTTCGTCCCATGAACAACAGAGATCCTAAGAGCAAAGCTGTTGGTGCAAATCTCATCAACTCTTGATACCAAACCATTTCAGAGACATAAGTTACAGGAACGAAATCATGAGGGTCTATCCCCAATGCTTCTTGGGCTTCCTCCAGCTTCTCCTCGAAGGATTCAACACTTCCAATATTAAAATAATATCTGTACTGACTCACATTGCCTGTACTGGGCATACCATCCATATGTCCTTGGATAACATCATCATTGGTTTGATTGGAACTATGTGGGGATCTCCTGACATAAACTTTTGCAACTGACTTATTGGAAACAACAATGTGATCCACCAGACCAGGTTCAAGAAGCTTGTTTTTAAACTCTTGAAAACTGATCTGCAAAATGAAATCTCCAAATGTATTATATTACTCAGAATTGGAAGTTTATGTTCCATATATGAAACTGGGAACAATTGCAGAGAGAAAACAAGAAATAGCTCATAATCACAGCAAACACCTCTCCTTCATCAGAATTCAAATTTTGAGACTAGCTACTTCTAAAGCGGCTAACATATATTTAGTGAACGGTATCTTACTTGGGATCTACAGATGAGCAAGAAAATAAATCTTTTCAAGCTTCATGACAGGCTTGGGATTAAAAGGGATAATGGTTCTCATGCATCCAGATGAGCTTTACAATTTATCTTTCTTAGGTAGAAATCAAAGACAAATTTTGGATTTCCCTGTAGTTTGGCTTCTTATATGCAAAACATACATTTTTTTCCCTCAGTTTCTCATAGGAATGTCTTTTCTACACCCCCACAAACATAGCTATTGGTTTGCATATTATTTATGAAAAATGTGTAACATTCAACTAAATAAAGAAAAACTGGCAGACCATGTCAACAGAAAATATTTCAGAAGCAGAATTCCAGCAGAAGTAGAAAGAGGAAGAACTGCAGCAGCAAGAGCCATGGCCTACAGCTGCAGATTCCCAGTTTTTGGACCCATGGTTTCATGAGTTTAACCAGTTTTCTGGTTCAATCCTAGTTTTTGTGGTTCAAAGTTGGCTCAAAGCAATCGTAGCGTCCAGTTGAGTTTTGTTAAGTTTTCCAATCGTGGCATCCAGTTGAATATTGTTAAGTTTCCATCTCAAAAGTCGAACTTGTAAGTGGAGGGCTCTCACATACATAAAGCACCCAAGGCTCTAGTCTCTAAGCAATGTGAGACTATTCTCAACACTCCCCCTCACGTGTTGCCCCTCTTCTGGGTGACCGTACGGAGTGAACCTTGCTCTGATACCAAGTTAAGTTTCCATATCAACAGTTCAAACTTATAAGTGGAGGGACTCTCACACATATAAGGCATCCAAGGTTCTAGTCTCTAAGCAATGTGGGACTAAGTCCCAACAAGTTTTATTTTCTATATTTTATTAGTTAGCTGGAAATAGGAGTTCATTAATCCAGTCTTTATTTAAGCCAATTTCCTTCATTTAGTCAAATCAGGAACCCCCAAAAATAGTCAGCAATTGGGAGTATCCTAATCTATTTATGTTTTATTTTATTTCCCCGTCAAATCATGACTTATGCTACAGCCTTTCACTGTTGGAGTTTAATTCTGTTTACAGCAATATTATATAAGCATGTAAAGGCTTCACAACCTCCCCATCAATTTATGAATGCAGAAAGGCTTTCGCTGCAACTTTGGCATGTGGAGTTCAGGGTAGCTCTGGTGGGTTCTAGAGCACAACTTCTGTGGATTAACAACTGTACTACTATGGACTCAGTAGTGACTTAGTAGTTTTTTATGTAGGAACCATTGGCTGGCTGGACCGATATGACCCCTTATGGGGGCCCAAGCCCAAACGGAACTGAGCCAACCCGGTTTTTGGTCCAAAAAAGGGATGGTAGCTTAGATTAGGGAATATTGGGTTAATTTTTATTACATTACTTAGGTAGGTTATAAAATTTTATTTCCTTGCTTATGATTTCTATTTTAGTTAGCTGCTACTTCTATTTTCAATAGGTTTAGAGTCTGTTGGCTAAGTTATCTCTCTCTCTCTCTCTCTTCCCTTCAGTTCTTCTCTCTCATCTCCTTCCTACCCAGGTCTGATTTCTCCCTTTTAGTTTCTGTTATTGCTGATTCTCTTCCGTCCTTCCTTTATAAAGCCTCCTTTCCTTAATCTGGTGGCTATTGATTTACTTTCCCGCAACTGCCGACCATGTCGGACTGAGAAGACTCGATTGACCTCCCTTAGGAGGTTTGAAACTTTAATTGAAGATTACTCAGCCCTAGGCAAGCTGATTCCTCGAGCTTCATCCCCAACAAGTCTTCAAGCTTTGAGAAGAAAATCAAAGTTCAAGTCTGCAAACTGAAACTACCGTCAGGTTCTGTGACAGAATTTTTTATTATTTTTTTTATTGCTGGTTTGATGGATTATTTGGTTGGTTTCAAAGAGCAGTGTACTAGCAGCCTTGCCTTAGATTTTCAGGCTGAAAGGACCTAAATCGAGTAAGAAATCTCACACGAAGCAACCTGGTTCCACCACTGGGTTTGAGGTTGAGGATGATACTATTCAGGTAATTACAGAAAAGTCCTTGCTTTCAAACCTTAGTTCTGTTTCAGTCCCTTTCCTACTATTCTTTCTTGAAATACCCTTCTACTTAAACTTTGCTTCCAGTTTCATCCTTTTGGTCCTAAGGTTCTGTTTGCTCGACTCAAAAGGGTGTTAAACAATCTGAATTTCTGATTATTTACAGAATTGCCACTCACCCTCATAGTATTGAGTTAGTTACTGTTTGGCCACTGTATGCTATTTGAGCATTCTATTATTTGGGTGGGGCCCACAGCAACCACAACTAGGTTATTACAACCCAGAGTTACACCAAATTGGATCTCGTTGATTCCAGATGGTGTTCAGGTGGATTCCTGAATGTTTGTCTCCCTACCTTCTATCTTCTCAATCATAACAGGTCAGTTTATCCTAGTTCCCTTATCCTGCAATTCCCTGTTGTCCTGTACTTTATCTCAACTTTAAATCTGTGCTTTAATTCATGATCTGTTACAGCTTGAGTACTGATGGAATATTGTTATTACTACCTTTGATCCACTGTTCCTATTCTTAAGTTTTCCATCAGTTCTTAATTTCAAAACCATCAATTTTAAAGAATCCTAGTCCTACATAAGTTTTAAAATTCTGATTTCCTGCAATCTGGCTTCTTTCTACTTTCTAGTGAATCTGACAATCTGTACATTGTTTATTGCATAGTCATCAGTTTAAATCATAAATTGAGGTCTAACTGTAACTATTGAAACCTGCATATTGATTTTATATTTTTCCTAAGTTTCAGTTTCCTATCTCAAGAAGGAAAACTTAATATGCTACCACCTATGTCCTAACAGTTAGACTTCTTTCAAATTTTGATGGATCATTGGATTGTTCTCCTTACCTGATTGACCAATCGACCTAAGTTTCAGATCCATTGTTTCATTTGAGTTATTGAATTTCTCTAGTGCTGATTATGGTTCTGGAAAACTTACAGGCTTCCTAACCCTAAACCTGTTAGGTGACTTGAAACCCACCATTAATTCCAATCAAACTTATAGGAGTCTCTACAATTTATAAAAAAAAGTCTGTAATTATTATATAACTTTGACCAAAATCTCAAAAACATTTCAATTTTGGCCATTGTAAATACCAAAACATTCAGGTAATTTCAACTGAAGAATGTTGAATTTTGATAACACAGGTCAAAAATGGTAACTGAAGTGAAAACATAATCAGATGGCCTCCCATAATGTCATTCGATTAAATTAGGAGGTATGCCTAGGCTGTAGAAAATGGGATTGCTCAATTCATTTGAGAACCACCAGGGGCTGAGCAGTACTGTTGGAATCAGATAAAAGAGCTCGCAGCAGGGGTGGGAATCACATAGACTTCCACAAGGTATTGGGGATGCAGAGAGTCCTGCAAAAGACAAGAGACTAATTGTTTCAAAGTTGACATTTAATGAGACTCAAAACTTTCTATAACATGTGAAACTAGCCTTATTACCAACAAAAAAAAGGGGGGGCGAAATTCTTATCCCTGGATAAGATTGCTCATCTATTTGGGGATGACAATCCACAAAGTCGAAAGACTGGTCCAATTGTTTTATTCACTTTGGTTTGGTCTCCAAAGAGGTCCTCATGAATCCATTAAATTTTTATTTTTGAAAGATCAAGTACACCTACATGGGGATTTGGGGACACAAAATCACATCCCCAAGCATCCAGAAAATCCTAGTAATGATATTTAAAAAAAGGACCCATATAATGAGATATATAATAGTTTCATGTAGGACAAAAGTCAATAAATTTGCAAGCATTACTTGAAAAGCTGAATATCCAGAAAAAATATATTGAGGAGGTTCAAATCTGTAACAGATTTGGCAGTCATGAAGGAAGACAAGTAGCAGCAGGTTTAATGGACCAAGACGGTAGATTGAGACCCAAAAGGTGTGGAGTACCAGGTCTGAAAATAAGAAGGGAAGAAGCAGCGGGTCAGCAACAGCTAACAATTAAGATATCCCCTTCAATAATCTCTCTCCTGATCTGGTCTCCTATAGTTGATATCGTTCTGACATGAGGAAGGCAGTAGGAGGAGAAAAAATGTTGGAAAACTCAGATCAGATAGAGTTCTAAAGCAACTAGGTACCGTTCACGTCTACAGTTCACCCTACCTCCTAGTCCTCTTATTCGTTATCTTGGTGAGTAATATCCCTGGTAGTAATGTTATTAAAGCTTTATTTCAGTCCTTCAATATTTGGTTGTAATAGTCAAGTATGTTCATGCTCTGAGTCGGTAAGTTCAAGGTATTTTAGTTTTCTTGAGCTTGATTAGGGTTGAAAAGGCTTCTACAAGAATCATTGGGCTTTGTAAGGAACACATTATTATCAGATTTATGTAAATAACAGAAGAGCAGTGAGCTCCTGCTTCGTCCCCTTTGTGGGTTGCTTCTTCCTACTGTTTGGAGGCTGCAGTTCAAAATCCCACGGTGCTTGACCAAACCCTTGCACCCTTCATATTGCCCCTGCATCATATTTGTAGAAATAACTACTATTCAAGTAAATGTTATACTTTCTAGACAGAAGCTTCAACCGATGCAGGTAGAATTATTAATTTTTCATTCATGATAATCAATGTTATGTTAAAAAAGTTTTAACCAAAAAAGAAAGAAGATGTTGACGCCATCAGCCCATTTGTCCATGCCCATGCAAGGTTCAAAAAATTTCGAATTTTTCTCACTATTGCAGTGAATTTCAGTACATTACACATAAAATTTCAATAATCATTTCATTTCGATTTCTTGTGAAAACAAAATATTTCAGTAGGCGAAATTTGGAACCATAAGCACATGTGATCCAAACAATAGAGCAACTAGTAAGGTCCACTCAATCAGAGCTCAGATTTAAGAGAACGTGTAGCAGCTAGCTATATAGTTTATATTTTCATTTTTGTAATTTTATATTTTATACTCATATCTCTTGGAGCAGTTGGTGTTTCTTGCTCGAAAAGAAACCTAACAAAAAACACATGCTCCCTTTGTTTTGACATAAAATTTTACGTGTAACATTTTATATGTAAAAAAAAATTTCAATGTTTACTTCCAAGAGATAAAATATAGCGATCTATATGGGGGATGGAATAGGACCTTCGTCTTTCTTTTATCTACTGGAAACGAATTTTGAAATTTTTTTTTTTTACATATAAACTATTACATGGCAGCAAGTTTCTTCAACTACTCCATCCATCCTGCAAAGATAATCCTCCTTCCCATTTAAGAACATTCCCAAATGTTTGTCTACCTTACAAATTGGGCAATAAATTGTCAAAATTTTAGCCCTAGTATTGATTACAACAATTCACTTTTACAATACATCCAAGAGATGGAGTAAAAAAATAGTAGAGGGTAAAATTGCAAAGACTGACTATTTTAAATGCTTTGACTGTCCACCTTGAACTTTGTGCTATTTCAAATGGGACAGTCATTATGGGACAGGGGAGTATATAAATACTTTCAAGATTGCAATTTTTTTTCCATTTTGACCTCTAACAATCTCAATTGCATTAATCCACAGGCAAGGATCAAGAAGTGAGACTCTATACGTTATACACCCTGTGCTCTTTTCTCTACTTTTCTCTGATTGGACATCCACACCATCAAAGTTTGCCAAGTATTAGCCCAACTCATCTTATTACTCCGAAAAGCAACAAGTGCCATCACAAAGATTTCTAACTATTAAGGGAAAAGCACCACAGTTTAAACTTTAAATTACAATTCATACAAGGCAGCATCTCCAAGATTCTACTATATTTCCCATAAAAGTTCAGCCTCAATTGAACCATAGAAAAATAAACCAAGCTCCAATAAAGTTAAGTTCGTTTAAGGAATTATCATCCCAGAAGTACAAGTCAATGATTAAACAATGAAGCTGAAATAGGAGTTGAAACTAACCATAAAGGTACCCAAATAACTAACTGAATAGGCTCTCATGTCCCCCCCAAACCCAAAAAAAGGCTCTTGTATATTTTCACGTGAAGGACAAAGGGACAATGAACAACACTGATCACAAAAATTTAATTACATCCAATTACTTATATTAAAAAAAAATCAATTACACCCACACTTTACCATAAATCTGAGAAATCCTTTTCAGCACAACTCTCCACTGTATCAGTTCCATTGCATTTTTTCCAGCACTTGAAAGAAATATCGGCACGAAAAAGAAAATACAAAGCAAGGTCACAAGTCCATAAGACAAATGGATTGGTAAGGACGTCATTGATACTTGCTCCCTTATTTCATCCTTCACTACATGTCATAAAATAGCTTAAAATTGAACAAAGATGTGCAATGACCAGGTCTTCTTTCTCCCCCACCCCCCCCCCCCCCCCGCCGAAAAAAACAATGATACGACAAAGGCAACCCAAAGCATTGGAGGGCCACCTAAGTGCTTAGAAACCAGGGGCAACCCAGGGCACTGGAGGGCCACCTGAGTGCTTAGACAACAAGGCACCCGCCTAGGCATCACGACATCACCTAGGTGCCCTAGTTTTTGCTTCTTTTTTTTAATGTATCCCCATCAGATCTGTCATCTTCCCAAAAAAAAAAAAAAAAAAAAAAAGATTCATTTACGTCATATCTTAATAACAAAGTCTCGTCGTATTCTAGAGATAACAATGGCTATGAGAGGGTGGGGCCCACAAATAGAATTTTGTTATCCTTTGCATCATCAAGTAATGACATAATATATCATTTCTTAAGTGGGTATAAAAGGACATAGATAGCAAATAAAATTAATTTTTTAAGTGTTAAAAGGCCTTTCTGTTGCTTGTTCGTTGAACGGGGGGAGCAAGAGCTTTTAGGATTTCCACCAGCGGCTTGCAGCGAATCAGGTACGTACTTCTTTCAACCGCTGCCTCATCTTCCTCCAGCAGGAATGGCTGCCATTTTTACCACTTCTACTCCAACAGTGGTGGCTACCACAGCGACTGCTTCTTTTTCTTCCTATTTTTCTTTACCCCTTCCTCTTTTTCCTCCATTTTCCCCTACTTTTCTTTCCCCTCCCCCCAAAAAAAAAAAAAAAAAAGGGAAATTTTCGCCTACCACCCAAAAAACTTTCGACAAATCACCTACCACCTAAGTTTTTTAAAACATCACCTACCACCCAAATTACCCAAATGTTTATCAAAAAAATCCAAAATCATATAACAGAGCCGTTAGTTGTTGATGTCAGTCGTTAGAAAATTCATGAATGACAATAATACCTTTATTTTAAGGGAAAAAAAGTTTCCAATAACGTTTTGATCAGAAATTCTGTCTTCAACAACGACATCCTCGCACCGTTTCTTCTTCAGAGAAGAGCTCCTTTTTTCACAGGAATTGGCGATGGAGGTGGTGCATGGGTGTGTAAACGTGGTTCTTTTTTTTCATCGGAATTTTCAATACCATAGAAAATATAAAAATAAAATAAAAAAACCGAAACATTTAAATCATCAGATGATCAAAAATTTCCATAATTGAGCTTCATCGGTGAGTCCCCTAATGTGCAGTAAGCCATAAGTCGAATAAAATCTTATGAACTCATGGACCTCCAACATGTCTCATTTGATTGATCATCGTAATGATACATGATAAACAAATTCAAAAGGGGGTAACTGAGTGAATTCACATGACAAGGTATCCAAGAGTATCATCCCTTGCATCTCGTTCTCGAAACTTATTTTTCTTCGTTTCACCTGGCGGTGATTCAGATATGCCAGCAATGAGACTCAAAGAAACAGAAACAACGAAACAAAGCAGCAAAATCACCGTTTTCATCGTGATCCTCGGTAGCACAAGAATCTTTGCGGTTTCAGCTTGAGTAAACCAAGTGCATAGTTAAAATGAACAGTTCGAAGAAAATTGAACTAGGATTCTCTGAATCCCCACACAGTTCGTTGATACAAAACCTTAAATACGGTACTGAAACATGCTGGAGCAACGGCAGAAGAAATTCTCAGTTTTTAAATTGATTCAAATCTCAAGGACTCAATAACAGAACCATCACATTTACTAAACGATTCAAAACTATGATGGGTTTCTCTTTTTTCCTTTTTTTTTTTTCTTTTTTGATAAAATATTGCAGAGAAATAGAGAGGAAGAAGAAAGGGGTATAAACGTCTACACTCAATTTCAACTCTTTTCCATCAGTTAATGGACTAACGTTTGGGAAATTTGGATGGTAGGTGATGTTTTTAAAAAACTTGGGTGGTAGGTGATTTGTCGAAAGCTTTTTGGGTGGTAAGTGAAAATTTCTCATAAATAAATAAAACCCTACGCCGACGGATTTTGGGACTTAGGCACCTAGACAACTAGGCAACCGGTTGCGTTGATCATGTAAATTCACCTAGTCACCTAAGCGATGACTTGACAACATGCCCACCCCACCCAATGAAGTACTCCCACTTGAACCACAAATCAGGCTATGCAGAAGAAATAAACAACAACAACAACAATAACAAAAAAGCCTTATCCCAACTAAATGGAGTCAGCTACATGGATTCTCGTCCGCCAATCAGCTCTGTTCGATGTCATACTTGAAGCAAGGCTTAAGCTATACATGTCTTTCTTCACCACCTCCCCTAGAGTCATCTTATGTCTGCCCTTAGCTCTTTTAGACCCTTCAATCAAAAAGAAGAAATTTGTAGCCTAAATGCATCCAAGAGTTTTGTGTTCCACAAACTAACTAACACCATTCAAAAATCAATTCCGAGATACCTAAATACTATTTTAGGAGGAAAATCACCAAAATAAATGTCAATTGTTCACCAATATATCAACCAATATCAATTTTTTAATCAATATATGAATCCATCATCATCATCATCAATAAGAAGCTATTAGGTTCTTCTCCTTTTCTAAAGACATTAAACATCAAGTTTACTCGAGTACTTGATAAAGAGAAATATATATATATATATAAAAGAGAACTTAGAAAATTTTCACGAGTGAAAGAGAAACTGACCTGCTTCTGGTCACCAGGACTAAATGACAAGGATGACAGCATTAAAAATATAAACAACAAAGGAGAAAAATAGTTTTGCAACTGCTTCATCAAATTCTCCTGAAAATTCCCATGATCGTCTTTACTTGAATCCTCTAGAAAAGGGAAGTTTAAAAGCAAATTACAATGCAGAAATTGACAAAGTCTACGACGAATAAATAAAAACCTAAGCATATAAACTGAACAAATTATAAACAAACAAAAAAAATTAAAAAATCAGACATGAAGCTGAAGTATCTCTCAATGAAATTCAAAACAACTTCTGAGAAGCACCATAGTAAATGAAGTATCTCCATTAACAAGTTCACAGCCAATAGTCTGCTCACATCAACAAGCAAAATTTGATTCACCCCAACCATCAATAAGTACTTTATCCAGCATATGGTTTTATTACTAGTTTACTACAGGGCCAATGTGGTTGAAACATGTTAGTCTAATTAGATAAACACCAACATCCAATGACCTTTAGCATAATAAATGAAACGATTTACATGGCTTTGTCTCCCTAAGAAATGTGTTTTCCCAGTAACAACTATTTACTGCAATAGCAGACTTGTGAGCAGCATTAGTATTTTTTTTCTTTTCCTAATAAATGACTTTCCACTACAAGAATCTCCGTGTACTGTGATAGTTGACATAGGGTCTCTTCGGTATTACTTATAGAATGATTTATATAATACATTACATCATTTATGACTGTTTGATATGTTTTGTGACCTTACTTTTTATTTTAAATAAATTAAGATAAATTAGAATCAACAAATAGGTGAGGAGCTTACTATGCATTATGGTCATATTGTCATAATGGATTACCATTCGTTTATGGGCTCAACTATAATAAGCACGTATTCTAAAAGCTAAAAAACAAGGGGAAGAAAGTAAATTCCTCTCCCTTTATAAAATCCCTCTTCCAACAAGCTGAAACTCCTTTTTTGTCCCCAATCCACCTCCTGCTTTCATCAAGTCGCTTTCCAAAGGTTCAGAAGCTCTTTACAAAAATGATCCATGGAAGAGATCGCAACCTCGACACCTGTTTGATGTCTATTGGCAAAGACTCCAACTGGAGCTGGGTTAAGTCAATGCGCCATGTGTGAGAAGGAAGTCAATGGAGACCAGTCCCTATGTTGCAGCCGGTGTCATGTAATTGTTTACTGCAGTCATGTCTGTCAGAAGCAGCATTGGAAAGAGATACACAAGAGCCTGCGTGGGCTTTACAATGCCACGATCGGAAGAGAAGAGTTGGCAATAAAGATCTTCCATGTTTCCCTGCTCTGTCAAGCACCCATGTAAAGGGCTTGAATTGCCGAGTATCCATTAGAAGGGCATGTAGAGGAGAAAGTGTAATTACTATTCTCACTGCCCTTTTGGCCTTCTTCCTATTAAAGTTGACTAATGGATTCATGGGGCAGTCTAGATGAAGAGTATCTGCGCGATTTACCTTTCATAACATCTCAGAGATAAGATCTCAAGCCCAATCCTACTCCCTGGGGTTGGTCCGAGTACTACAACCTCCTATCTTTGGCATTGTCAAGCTCTGTGGCAGTCATACTTTCCCACCCTTCTTTAGTGGATGACATATTGACAACCCTCAGTATAGGTGCGGGGTCAGCTATTTTCACTTGGTTCTCTAGTGCTCAGAAGAGAGTGGTTCGGATCTTCAATTGGCCTTTTATTCTCCTGTTACGATTCTATTTCTGTTTGGATCAACTTATGGATGATGATCGTGCAGGAATTCAGGAAGGGATGCGGGAAGCTAAGAGGAAGGAGAAGAGTGGCCATTTACATGATCTATATAATTCAGGTTGGTAATACCAAATCTATTTCTTATTATAAAATCTAGGGAAAATTTCAGCCACACCCCGTATAGTATAGCTTAATATCACGCCCCCACCTTTTTTCGCGATAATATCACTAACACCCCCTACTTTTGAAAACATGGTTCAATCAGACCCCCTCCGTTAGGTCATGGCCGTTAACCGATGACGTGTTATTGTCCTAAATTCATTAATGGCAAAACTACCCCATCAACAGAATGATGTCCATATCCCTCTCACCTAACAACATCTTGGGTACCATCGCCATCGTCCACGGCTACACCAGCAAAAAGAGCTGGTTCGTTCAGCTCACTGCCATCCTCCTCACTGAGTCAGGCTTGCCATTTGCGCCATCGATCACTAGAGACATGGTTTCTTCGAAGGCCTCCATAACCACATCCCTGACATCAATCCCATTGTCAATGACCACATCTCCTACTTCGACTCCTTCAGGGCTCAATACCCAGCCTCTCTCCCCTCCTTCCTCTACGCCGAGTCCCTGGGCGGGGCCATCGCCCTTCTCGTCTACCTCCACAACAAGCAACCCGACAGCAGCAGCAAGCCCTAGGATGGCATCGTTCTTCAGATTCCTCAGAAGATGCGAAGTCGAAGCATAATTCAAAAAAGATCGGAAATAAATATTTGGATGGAATAATCCAACGGGGGGAGTCGACAAAGAATGCTTGATAGAGGAGGTGGTGTTGGAGTCATAGACGAAGGAAGAAACGTTCAGAGAATTAGGGTTTCGGTGTAGGAGGCGTGGGCCACAAGTCGCACATAAGCCGCCGGGTCGCACGACAAAAGAACACCCAACATAAAGATGCACAAAACAGAGAAAATGCCGAAAGTGAAGGTGGAGAGGAGGAAGAGAATAAAGAAGACCATGAAGGGGAGATCTTGGGAACGCCTCAGACCATAGTTGAAGGTGATCTGAAGGTAATGATTTTGCTCTTCATTGGATTCATCTTGGTTTTCTTCTATGGAAGGCGAAGAGAAAGACTTCGAGAGGAGAAGCGTAGAAGGTGAGGACTCGTAGACATGGGATGTTTTGTTGGGTTCATCCGCGCTGCCCATTACAGATTTAGGGAAAAAGAGAGAGAGAGAGAGAGAGAGAGGTCGACTAGTTAGAGAAGAAAGGAATAGACATGAAATTTGTTGGTTTTGTATTCATTGTTGACTAATCTGTATTAAAGCTGTTCGGTGAGAAGGTTGGTTGGCAACGACACCGATGACCATTACGATTTTAAGAAGAAGATAATAATGATGAAAGTACAGGAGTATGGGCTTACAAGTGTGCATAAAATTAAAGAACCAACTCAGCTCCAGAATCAACTGATGTTCAAAGCAGGTTGGAACCACTTATAGGACCTTTAGCCGATGACATCTATGGCATAACTTAGCTACAGCAGCTCTCTGTTCCCCGCAACAACAAAACAAGAAACATAGATGGAGTTGATCAGATCATTCGCCTCGTCAACCTGATCGCTCTTGACATTTCCCTTAATGGATTGACAGGGCAACTCCATCAAGATATTGGGAAGCTGATGAACTTGGAACAGCTGATCCTCTACAAGAAGAATCTCACTGGTCCTCTGCCTCCATCCTCGACAAATTGCACCAATCTTCGAGTCCTGGATCTAGGGGTCAACAAGTTCCAATCACAATTGTGGTTTGCAGAGAAAATTGCGATTTGTAAAAATAAATTGAAAAAAAAATTAAAATCAAATGGAATGGTGTTGGGGTAAAAAGGTTTTTTTAACTATTCTATCAGTCTAATTAACGTTTGGGCGTCTTCAGGGATTGTTAGTGATATTATCCCGAAAAAAGGTGGAAGCATGATATTAAGCTATACTACGGGGGTGTGGCTGAAATTTTCCCTAAAATCTATTATGTATAATTATACCAAATGATTATTATTTATGGCTCATAATGTATTTTCATAAATGATTTGCGATAAAGATATCATAAAACAATTATACAAATTATAACAAAGAGAACCTTACACCACGCTTTAAGCACCACAACTGCCATGGAATATAAAATCAATGACATGCCATATCACTTCTAAGTGCAGTTCATTCTTTGTTATTTTTCCTGTCTTACCATATACCCCTGTCCTTATCTTCCTACAAAATTTCAAAGAGAGCAGATGTCAAGTTAATTTCACATGAATGGCAGAATGAAAGCTAACTCTAAAATAAAAATTCCTTGGTTTTTCCCTATCCATATAAGAGAATCTGGAAAATCTTTTCATAACAGTAAGGTAAGAATTAATGCTATATCCAAATTCCAAAGTCCATAAGAAATCCATCCCGGTTCAGAAAAAAATTAAGGCACTGTAATCCCATTGTAAATCCTGACCATAAAATGACTAACTTCTAGTCAAGAGACCTATAAGGGATCCTCCATCCAACAATTTCTCCAAGTACTTCCCAAGATTCATATCTTATTCCTTTCAACAGAAAATTAGTCTCTAGCGAATAGAAGAGCCAATCACATTACTTCAGTACAGTATTGTAGCAATTAGAGAAGAAAGAAGCAACGTAGTTATCTGGAAGGGGGGAAATAAAACCCTGGACTATATACCTTTGGACTCGGCTTTTTGATTGTTGCCTTTGGGAATTTCCTTATTATTAGCCTTTGGAATATAATTTTCATAATCTGTACAGTCACAACAGAGAAACCAAAACGATGGGGAAAATATCAAAACAAGGCATTGAATGAAAGCTGAATTTAGGAGCCACATAAACCATAAAGTTAACTTTAGAAGACTCAACAATGACTTTCTTACTTTTCTTTTTTGAGGGTTCATTGGAGAAGAATCGATAGAGTCTAGGGTTTGCTAGAATGAAATTCAAGTCGGATAAGTGAGTCCTCGAAACGAGCGCATTATTCGCTTTTACATAAGTCAAATAGCTTCGAAGAAGCCCTAATCTAACATCCACAGCCCCAAGGGGTGCAGTTCCACACGATGACGATTGCAGAAGCTCTTCATCCAGAAAGACACTCCTCGCATAACAACCCAAAAATCCGCTCTGAAAAATATAAATTACATGCACACAACAGTGGATGAGAAGAAGCCTAACTTAATCAAATTAATTCAATCAATTGGATGGAAAAGAAGAGAGAGAGAGAGAGAGAGAGAGAGAGAGAGAGAGAGAGGGGGGGGGTATGAACTGAAATATTAAAAAACATGAAGTGTAAGAGAATCTTACCTGCTGGTTGCTGAAACGTGCCGACCGTGAGAGAGAACGACCAATCCTAGAAACAATCATTGTTTCGTAAATTTGAGCATGAAGCAGTAGATGACAACACTAGGAAAATGCCCTGAAGAAGGAGATTCAGGGATCGGAGAAACCAGAAAATTGAGAAATTCCTGCGAAAACGGGGACTAGGTGGATGTCTAGGAATGCTGGTTAGCCCCAAGTTCGGGTGGCAAATCGCATGGCTCGTGGGCTACTTAACTCTGTAAGAAATCGAAGAAAAATCAGGGGGTTTGGGCTCTGGTGATATTTTCGTGGGGCTGAGAGTATGCTTGACGCCCTTTTCTAACTCCCCAACGCCAACCCGTGAGGCGAGGCTTCTTCCGCGGATGATGCTTACCGTTTGGCGTTTGCCCTGGCCTACTTCGTTACTTCTTGCTCTACACCATTTACTCTCTCTTTTTTTTTTTTTTTTTTTTTTTTTGTAGCCTTTCTTTTGACAAATATTGCAATAAATCATCCATCCTCTGGAATTTATGAATTATTCAGAAAAAAAATAATATGAAATAATTCGTTTAATTAATTTACAAATTCATTCAACAATTTTGTGAAAAAAAAAACAGTGGATTAAAAATAAAATTTGGATTCGTATTTATTTGACAATTATTTGTTTACTAAAAAAATTAGAAAAAATATTCCGGTGTTAATTTTTAATATCTCTTGTATTTATTCACTTTATCAAGTCAATTATACTTACTTGGTGTAAAAATTGAAATAATATTAGAACTTTCGTTTTTATCGATCAATATCAAGCTGTATAGCCGATTCATAGCAGTTTAGACTGATGCATACTGACTTTTATTATACTTTCAATCTTTTCGATACATCAGAAAACTTGTTAACGTGTATTGTCATGCATTATCTGACTAATCGAACATTAAATTTTGAGACCAAGATCTTCTTTCAGTAGCTGAAAATGACATCGAGGTATAAGATTCACTCACTTTTTAAAAAATTTTAAAGGTTATTTTTTTATGTAATCAAACATGGTTACAAATTACAATAAATCTGTAATGCAAGATGTGACATACATAAGACCACAAAAAAATTACATATGAAACAAAACATATTTAAAGTGTGATATTTTTCATTATCCTACATTTTAAAAGGATATCCAAAATACCCGCATCTTCTTGAATGCACATTCATTTACGATTATGAAACACCAATTAATTGAATGATTTTACCAAAATAAAATAATAATAATAATTGAATGAAAAATAAGTTTCACTTTTAACTCCTTTTTTTTTTATGGGTTTTGCACTTTATAATGCCATAATATTGATTATAGATTAAAGGGAAAATATCACGTACCATTTAAATAGTTTGAGAAGCATCACCTACCACCCATTGATTTCTAAAATCATCCACCACACCCTACAAATTGATGAAAGATAATTAATTTTTTTTTTCTAGACATCTATACCCTTTTTATTTTAAACTGAAAAATGTTAAAATTACTAACTTGACTTATCTTTCCCCTCTCTTTCCTCTCTCCCTCATCACTCTATCTTCTTCTTGTCCTATAACCCTAGCCGAAGTTGCAGGTTTAATGTCTTCTATGATCTAAGAAAATCATAAAGATCTGCGCTACTCGAGACATGAGAAAGCTAGCTCAATATTACAAACAAGATGGGAAAGGCCATAGCAACAAAAGCATTGAAAGGCAAATAGATAGAATTCATTCTTTATGTCGGTGATTTTCATTTGTCTTTCCGACGACGTTCTTCTCCAACTACATCATTAGCCGTGTTTCAAAGTAGGATCGGTCCTGTTAATCCAATTATGTTTTTGTCTTCAAGGTTGAGTTCGATGATTCAACAGTTCTTTGCTAATTCAACGGTTATTTGATTTCAGATGATTTCTCCTTCAATGATTCAGTTCACTAGTTTTAGTACTTCGGGAATTTCAATACGGTTGGTTGGAAATTACACCTTATTAGTGATTGGCCTCCAAGATTCATCAGATCTGCAAATCTTGCCGATGAAAAGGAACAGAGATTGCAAACTCTGTTCTAAGAGCTCATATGTTATGATAATTGTCTGAAGGTAATCAGACTCTAACAAAGAGCAGTGAATGCTCTATTAGCGACCGACCTAAACCTGCAAACGGTTATATTTTTTATCGTTGATCCTTTCAACATTTGCTGTTCGAAACGACTGAACAGAGATTTGAATCATGAACTTAATATGGTTATTTTCCTTGGTTACTATCTCAGGTTAATAAAAGAGACCTAAAAAGGCTATTGGGGACAAAAGTGACCAGAAAATGGTTCCACTAATTTGGGTTGTTTGTGGTTTCAGTTAGTGATGTTTGCATCTTGATCTTCAAATTCCAATGGAAGAAACACAAGAAACATAACCAAACCAGAAAATTCATTTTTCCGACAAGAATGAATTGGATTATAACGAAAAGGGTGCACTCATTTTTTTTTGTGGCAATTGGAGCATATATATCTCTCTCTCTCTCTCTCTCTCTTTAGTCTTGTAACCCAAGCTGAAGTTGCAAGTTCAATGTCTTCCCTGAGTAGGTTATTCCACTACCAAAGTTGCAGGTCATTTCTAACAGACAAATATTTAGAAAGATTCTCACTCTGATTTTTTGTCGTCGGCAAGGTGTGCAACAGAGTCTAGAGTTTTTTTTTTTTTTTTTTTTTTTTAAATTTTTTTAACTGTTTGTTCCATTTCACGATTTGAGGGATAGGGTTAAAAATTAGTAAAAGGTATACTAAACTAGATTTTTTCCCTTGTAGTAAAGGCATTACTGTCAACTAAAAAATGGTTTTGAGTTGACATCAGCATCTAACGGAACCATCTTAACGACTTGGGTCTTTTTGTTATACGTTTTGAAAATTTAGGTGGTAGTTGATGATGTCATAAACCATAGAGTGGTAGGTGATGTTTCTCAAACTATCGGGGTAGTACCTTATATTTTATAAATTTACTTTTCCCCACTTATTTTATGGGTTTTGTAATGCCACAAGATCCAAATAAATTTACTCATTGGTACCCCCATAGAGTAGGATCTGGATCGAAAATTTTGGCCCATGAAATGATGATCCCACATGGGCCCACAGTATTGGGCTCTGTCTTGATGGAAGCATGGTGCTATATTCGATTTATTTATTGATTTTTATGCTGGTGATGTGATGGAGGCCCACAAAGACTGGAGCGCATATTCTCACCCCTCTTACTGCCGGACATGAAGCGATCAGTATTTAAATTTTTACAGTCTTTTTGTTTTTTTCGTTGGGGTAATTCTATAGCAATCAAATCGTTTTTTGTCGACTTGTTATCTGTCAAGGGTTAGATTTCAGTCGATCCACCTCTCCATGTATTGATAGACTGGCCGATTGATCCCTAACCCATTGGATCAGCCATAGAACCCTTAGGAGAGAAGGATCCAATTTTACAGGATGCAGGAGTTTCCTTGCTAGTGGTGGTTCCCCACTCCCGTATTATCCCATCAAAATCATGGATTTAGTGGTCCCAGTATGGATAGGCCCATTAGTATTGGTTTCGATCCACTGATATCGATTTCTTTGTTTTATTAATGTCTCGATATTAGATCTCGACCAGATTGGCTGATCTGATACCATATTTTTTATTAATATTTTACATCAAGTGTCAACTGAAACCTTAAGGTGGTAGTTGAGTCGACAAAGAACCTACGTCTCAGCAGAATGTACTAAATTTGACTCTTTTTACTCACACGGGTGTTAAATGCTCTTTCTTTCTTGTTATAGGTGCAAGTGGAATGGTTTTCATTCAACCTTGGAATGACCAAATCTATGTGATTGTAAATCAGTATGGATCGATGGGATTAATTAGGCCAAAGGTCTGAAAACCCCTTTAAAAAAAAAAAAAGAAAAAAAAAAAAGGAAGCAGCGGGACTGTCAAATCGTTATCGGTCGATCCGTATCTCCTATACCGTGGTTCCTTTAACCTTTATCCCAATCCGTTCCCGAATCCCGAGGAGGCCCAGAGCCTTCTTCGATTACGATTTACGAGATTCGGCGAACAACCCGAGACGTAGCGGCTTTTAGGAATTTCGGAACTCTTTTCTCCTTCTCTACAATCAATGATTTAGAGAGGATAAGGACCGGACGTCAGCATGCCCTATACCTTTACTTACAGAGCTGTTGATATACGGCTAATATTGCATTTCTGAAGGTCTTCCTTCTCTGCTGGAGCGGACGAAGAACGCCGATTAAAGACTGGATATGGATGAACATATTGGAA
Source organism: Protea cynaroides (assembly GCA_028583415.1). Lineage (NCBI taxonomy): Eukaryota > Viridiplantae > Streptophyta > Magnoliopsida > Proteales > Proteaceae > Protea > Protea cynaroides. Next base: position 36,280,878 of record CM053266.1, on the reverse strand, counting down.
AGTCAAATAAGATTATCATTGGCAGGTTTGATTCCTCCCTTTTTCTTCCCAACTGTTGCTTGTGTCAGTCAGTTCATCCGTAAGATCAGTTAAAGTTTATCTGAGCAGTGACAGACCTGATTTGCGTTCGTCTGCATGGTTAAAAAGAGCATGATTTGTCAATTTGGTTTTCAGATTCTTTCAGCTCATTGATGGTTATGGGCGTATGTTGTCTTGTAATTCCTAATCCCTTATGATGGATTTCTTTTGGTATAATGCTTTCGTTTTCATCAGAATCAGAAAATCGATCCTTTCCACTTTGCAGTATTTTAGAACGGACAGGAAAGGAAGATTCTCAAAATTTTGAAATTGATACTATTTTGATCTTCTAAGTTATGGCTGTTCGATCCTTTAAAGTTGTTTGTTACCTTTAGTGCGAGAGTTTCTTACGGTTGATTGTTGTTACCTTCACTCACATTATTTTCAGCTTTCATGACAACAAATACGAAGTGATCCACGCCAAAGTTGCTGATTTGAACAAGAAAAGGAAGTTGGAAAACGAGCAGTTGTTCTTCCCTCTATCAAAGCATAAGTCTGGGTACCGAAGCTCTAGTTCTGAACATGAACAACCATTAGCAGAAAAATTAGATGAAAACCAAGTAATGGACGTAGCACACACGAGTAAGGGAAAAGTAGTGGAGATTGCTAACGAAAGGTTGGAACTGGAATCTTCCAAAGATAGCAATAGCTTTGTTGGAGGATCTGATTCTGCTAAATCTGAGAATGCTGAAAACGAGAACATTCTAGAAGCAGAGTATCCTGCAGATACTTTCACCCATGCCCCATCCTTCACATCATCAGGTAGTTGTAGCAGCAACTGTCTCAAGGACACCCTCCGTTCCTACCACAGGAGAATTATTGAGGAACATACTGTCGACAAAGAGGACCAAGTGCTTGTTGCCGGCATCGAATCTAATCGTCCCGACGACGAGGGTCAATTGCAGTCCAGAGAAGGAGCTCAGGATTTACTCCAAAATTTTGAATTACATGCCGATCACCTAGGTGTGGCATATCAAGTTGATGTTCATGAGCAATGTTTGGATGAGGATCTTGAAGACATAATGCTCTACTCCAATGGGCCGTCAGAAAAAGATCAGTTTGTGCTCTCATCCGGAAGATGGAGTTTAGACAAAGGTAAAATTCTTCTTCCTTGTATCACATTAATGTGAATATCCAGGTGGAAAGGAACCATCTTCCCTGCTTTGGCCCTGGGCACTCATGGGGGTTCAGGACTAGGTAGTTTCCTGTAAATGCGGATCCCTCATCTCTGTGCTTAATCAGAAAGGCAGGGATAGGCGGTTTCCTGTTCCATTGTTTTTTTTTATTTATTTTTAACATACTTGATATATTTCACTGAACTTGCACCAATTTAATTGCAGAGGCAACACAAAGGCATAGGCCACCAACCATTGATCAGGAATTTGCAGAGTACTTTTCGGCTTTAATGCTTTAGTAGGTATAACAAAATGTATTTGCACCATGGGTTTTAAGACGTACGTATTGCTAAACTACTAGTATTTTGATCATATATTTAACTCGTACAAGGTAAACGATATGGTTTTAAGTTGTACATATTGCTAAAAAACTACTTTTTAGCGGTACTGTTTTAGTGGGGGCATAGATGTCCATAGCCCTATTTTCCCTTGCCTTTGCCCTTACCCTGACCTTTCTTGGAATCCAACTTGGCCTGAATACGATTAGCAGCTGCAGCTTTGGCTTCCTCTCTCTTCTTCTTCTCTTCCTCCTTGATTGCTGCTGCCATCTCCCTCTGCTTCTTCAGTTCCCTGAATTGAAGTTGAACAGGTATCATACATGAAAAGTCCAGTAGTTCTGGGTAGCTGGAATTTTGATTCTTGTGGAACATTGGCATAGAATAATAGAAATACACAACTACTTACTCAAGTCTTGCTCTTTCATCTGAAACGCTGCTTAGACTTGCACCCTTTCTTGTCCTACAGGCCACCAACTCAACCTCGAAGACAAGTGTAGCACTGTATTTCACGGATGAAAAACTTTGTTCAGTATCAGTTATTGCAAAGGATATTTCTTATATTCGAAAGTAACTAGGAAAGGTGCTTGGCAAGGGGCACCGAAATAAATACCCTGCTTGTTCAAGTCCAAGCAGCACCTATAATCCAATTTCCAAACATATTGTGTCTAGGTCTAGCATTAATGAGGAGCCAAAGTCAAAACTCTCTCTCTCTCTCTCTCTGGGTTGAGGGCTAAACATAGCGTTCTAGACATCTCTTCTACAGAACTCTGGTAGTTTGACTATCAAAGCTAAAGATTTTGATTGTCAGGATCAACTAAATAGATCTTTCAAGCGAAGTACATCAAGTGATAGGTTCTTTCTTTTCCTATCACTCAGCCAGTGTGTAGCATGCAGCCATTCAACACTTGATGGAATGCCAGACTAGATTCTACTTGTTCTCCAGCAAGTAACTACTAAACATGGAAACTAAACTTCAGAACAAAATTACATTACTTTGGAGGGATATCTGGCGGAGAACCTGCACTTCCATAGGCATACTCTGGCTTGCAAGTGATTTTTGCGACCTCCCCAACCTAAATAACAAATAAAGATAAGTAACACATTTCTGCTTCATTTTGTTAAGCATAATATGTGAATAGACTCTATCTTTTACCTTCATAGTTCTCAAGGCAATGTCCCAGGCCTTGATTACGGTGCCATCACCGATCTCAAAAGAGAACACAGTATTATCCTCATGAGTAGTGTCAAAAACTTCACCAGTTTCAGCAAGGACACCTTCGTAATGAACTGTGAACAGAGACAGAACAATAACACAATCAAGAGTCCATGAAGAGCTGACAACATTCTTAATCACAAGGAAACAATCACCAGCAATTAAGAATCTGTGGTGAGCCACAACGACAAAAGTAAATACTTCTAAATATGAACAGTTTACAGGAAAGCTATTATAGATATTAACGTCACATGGTAGAAAGCCTCATCTCCAAAAGAGAAGAGGGAGGGGGGGGCAATTTTGTGGGCTACTGTCCATCAGTTGATTGATGCAGGCAAAACCAGTTATTCTATCTACAGAACTCAGAGATGGAAAGGTTGTGCACACTGCTTTCTGCATCATTTTGGGAGCTTCGCAAAATTAAAGAAGCTTTTCCTTTAGTAAGTAACTAAGTGATTGAATTGCTAATAGAATTATACAAAGCAGGATATAGGGTACAGCCAACAATAATAACAACAGAATCCAAAGCCAAGAAGACCCACAAAGGCGACTAATCCACCACATAAAAAACTAAGAATCACTATTAGCAACCAAAATTGACATTTCCCACACTCTGAAAGGACCTAGCTTTGTTGATCAAGTCCATTTATCTCCAAGATCAACCATAAGGAGCATAGTTGTCAAGGCGCCACCCTAGGCGCCTAGGCACCCTTGTGACGCTTTGGAAAATCGGAAGCCTTAGTCACCTAGGCGCCCCGTCAGGCCTCGAACACCCTGGGTTCGCCTTGGCACCTTGACACTATGATAAGGAGTTTACAACCGTCTGAGGACTGTGATTGAATCTCCGTCAATCGTGGTGTTGAGCCAGATGTTAAAAATGCCAATCACCATCTCATTAATAAGATAGGGACAAGGTTACATTCCCTACACTTGACGGGAAGAAGTTAATAACTAAGGCTATTGTGAATAGACCAGAGTTTAACCTGATCTTTAGGGCAGTGGCTACTTCCACTCTTTTGGTAGTTCCAGGTCTAAGATCTATTTGGTTGTATGAGAATTTTCATTTACAATTGTAATCGTGCTCTAGATCTAGCCAACGAGGAAGTGGAAATACCCATTCCCTATCTTTTGGGATATAATTGAGATTATGCCATCCAATAAATCCTGAGAACCCAGTTCTTGCCACCAATCATCTATATACATTGGAAATACTTTCATTGCACAAATTTTCTTTCGTAACCGAAATAGACAGAAAAATCAAACCGGTGCAAGTTTTGTAGTGTGGCCTTTCCAAGTTGTGATTCTACCATGTACTTTAAATTAACAGGTGTTTCAACAATAGATGCTTGCAGAAAGAAATCGAGCAAACCACAGGGTTGGGCAACAGTCTGCCTTAATAACATCCTCAAGGAAGTAATAGGAATGCAAATTACTTATCCAAAAAAAGAAAGACTGCAAATGGACAAAGAAGGAGCTGAAGGAATAAATAGAACTCCACTAAAAGAACAATTAAAGGAGGGTTTATGCTGTTTTAACTATTAACCTAACCCACTCAGCCATGAACGTAACTCTTATCATCGGTTTTGGTCTTAGCCCAATACTCCTAATATTGTGTCTCAACTCGAACAAAACCAACCGAGGCCTACAAATTGACACCCTGTCTTTAAGCATTATACAGGATGCCATCTCTGTTTACTTTATGAAAAGGCACGCACTGCATTGTACAAGTGTTCAGTGGTGTTTGGTAGTTTAAGAACCGAACTAGGGGCAGTTCTGGAAAACAATTGCCAGTCAGTCAAAGGTGTTGATAAATGCAGGCTTTAATAACTAATTCAACTTTTAACCCAATTCCACCCCCACCCCCACTTTGTACATGTATGTGTGGGAACTGAAAATGCTAACATACACGAGGTACTCAGCATGAGGAAAGGTCAATACCCAAAAAGGCATGACCAGAACATGCGCAAGCAGAGACCTTCCTCTTCGAAACAGGAAGGGAGACAAGCGGTGCTCGACTGCTAGTTGCAGCAGTGGCAGTAGCAGCTGGAACAAAACCTGTGTATTAGGAATCCACCAAACATGTAGAAGATTATCCAACCTTCTATTTGACATTACAATTTCCTATGCAAAATATGGGCCCATTAAAGAAGCAAATTACAAGGAAAACCCATCGGTGCAACACATATTCACACTTATTTTGACTGACATAAGCACTTTTATCTGCAATTTTCCTGCATCAATCATATCAACATCAACCAAAGCTCTTGCTTATCAAAAGGAGAAATCAACCACAATTGTTATGATGAGGCTCCTACTAAACATAGAATTTCTGACCTACTCATCACCTAAAAGAAAGCTCCATCTAAATGTATGCAGGTAACATGTAATCAGGTAACAATAGTCATGCATAAGGCGATATCTCAAAGCTTTCAAGGTTATGGAAGTACGCATCCAAAGATATGGTTTGACTGTTTTAGGACATGAGAACCTATGGAAAACTAAAACAAATGGATACATCAATCTTATTCAATTATTTCACAGAATTAGAAAAAAACATTACTGAATCAGGTTAATATTTGATACATCAGTTTGGAAGGATTCACCAAATGGTTGATAATTACCTGTGGCTGATTTGCACATGTGATTGGCAAAGGTATGGAGTACAGATTCATTAGATTATATAAATCTCATATCTGACATTACTTCGTTAAAACTTGTTGACACCAAAAATATAAAATTGAAAGTTTGAACATACCATCAACAAGTGGAAGGTTCACAGTTGGTGCCATAGCATCAGCCTTTGCATGCCTCACAATTGTCTTCATCACACCTCCATCCCCAGTTAAATCAATCGCTTCTCCCATGGTTTCTCAAGTCTGAATATCCTTCTTTGTACAAAGAGAAGCACTTTCAAGTTAAAGACCAAATTACATAATATGGTGTCACCAACAGAAAATACAAATAGTCATGATCAGGGATGAAACTGACACTACTTCATTGACCAGAAAAATGTTCTTTGTTAACTTAAGCAAAATATGGAAAAAAAAAAAAAAAAAAAAAGGAGAAAAGAATACAGAACACCTTTATGTTCCCAGTGAAGTTTCCGGAAGGATATCTAGTGTCATGTTATGGTTTAGACTATGGAGCATAAGCTAACCAGATGTCACTGACCGTAACTCTTACTCCATGATTTGGAACTAAAAGAATTTAGTAAAGTGCTTAGGCGCATGCATACTTTGACATATTTTACAACAATGGATGCAAGGATGAAAAAAAATTCTCAGTAAGAAGCTAATACAGATTATTTAGTAATCCTCTCCAACTAGGCTTATGACAGACTATGATGTCACAATTTCCAATTCAGTTTATAATGCCTTGATAGCCTCATCAGCAGAAAGGTAGGTCCACTCCAGATAATTACTAGTGAGGACCGGTTGTGCAGTATTTTGCTCAGTCCGGTATAAGGAGAGACGTGCAAAACCTCCTTATGTCTTCAAACTTTTGGGACCGGGTGGAAAGATTATCCAAGGCTATGGGGCCCCTCTTCGTTCTGCTTAGGCAAGTTGATGGTGACAAGGAACAATGGGGAATTTGGTGCAACCTATGATACTTCTTGTTAGACAAAAATACATGAAATGAATCCACTAGGGAAGAAACAATTTGTGAAGATTATATAAGGGAGAAATGGGAAGAAATGTTGCTGCAAGACATTCATTTGGCAAGTAATCTTGTATCACTTGCACTCTTTCTTTTTATTTTTAACACTTAGGATTTGAATTCTAATGTATCAATATCTTATGTTGTGTAGCACATTGCTCAAATGCGGACAAGCAATATACTCATCCTAGCTTAGGATATGAGTTGCTTTATGTAGTTGCTGTTAGAAACGTCGTCAATAGATTGGAGCGGGATACAACAAAAGCTACACTTGCCATGGATGTGGTAACCAATTAATGACTTGTTTTCATAAATGTTACTTGCACAATTTTCAATGATTGACTAACCAATAAATAAAACTTTTTTAGCTTAAGATATTCCGTGAGTGATGCAGTATGGTTCAGGCATCAGCTCAGTCTTCACTGTTCCCATGAACAGTACCTGCGGCTCCCACATGACCTTCTTATGGTTGCAACAAGATATTCTTGAAAGATCCTTTGCATATCCCAACAAATTTATTTTTGTCTTTTCATATTCCAAGGGAGCATTAAGTACCTCCCTTGTCAATATCTTGTTTGTAATTCCCCATGTCTAGGGAATAGTTTTCAATGTCTTAGAATTGTTTTCTGTCTTGTTTTGTTTCTTAGGTCTAGGGTTTGTTATCAATGTAAGGGATTTAGTTTCTAGGTGTTGGGAATTCCATTCAGTCTTGGAATTTCAACAGTTCATTTAATTCAAGTTGATGTATCCAAGAGGCTCTTAAGCCTTCTATTTTCCTATATAATGGAATTATGGGTTGCTATTACAGCATCCATAACTTTGTGAAAATCTTCTCTTTGAGATTTACTTATGAGAATCAAGTGTGCTTGTGAGAAACAAGTGTGCTTGTGAGAAACAAGTGTGCCTATGTGGGACTCCTATGGCTAGGCAACTAATGAGACTCTAAACTGCCGTCTATCTTTATCTTTATATCTTCAACTATCTCAACACCATCGCAAGTATTCACTATCAGTCTTCGATCTTGGCTTGCCAGTCTTTAATTCAGCATCAATGAGGGTATGCAAGGATTTGCTGATCGGATGGTTGTCACCAGAAGAACCACATTACGCCTTGGTAGGTTAGACAACATAACATATTCTTTGTTAAACTTATGAGTTTCATCATTGAAAAAATATTTCTCTTTGTACAGCTGATTGGTGGCTTGACTATGGGGAAAGTGCTCCACAATTGAGAAGGAATGAACCCGGATATTGTCCCAGACGACCTCCTCAAGTGGATGTGACAGAAACTAAAGTACTTTGGGGTTGATACATACTAAACCACTGAACAGCCTCAGCCATGCAAAACTTGAAAAGTTGGTCTATGTCCACCATAAGATGAGACTGAAGAAAAAATATCTTGAGTTGGAATAGCAAGAAGGGAAGACGTAGACCCCATTGACATCAACCACATGCTCAACGAGAAGGACCTAGTTAGATCATAGATAGATGACACAGATAGAGTGTTGGTGCTGGAGGAGATGGCTAAGGATTGCCAAACTACCATAGCTGATCCTATCGTGCATTCGTTAATTGAATGATAATGATGAACACAAGCACCGCAAAGAACATAAGCACAAGACCCGAGCAAGAGTAGTTCTAGATTCTCTAGGGGTGATGCTACGAGGACAAGGTCAGGTGCTTAGTATGGAGGTACTATTCTTGATGATGGTGCTGTGGGTGGTAGTGGTGCCCAGACATATGATTAGATGTGGTTCACATGTGAGGGGGTTATATTCATGCAACCCAAGATGAAGATCGTGGTACTCACTTATAGCATAAGAGTTACAGTCAAAAGAGTAAACGTGGCAACAACCGGATGACAGTGGCATGCTTATGAGGGAGATGGAGTCATTGAGCATGAGTTCAGATCCACCTATAGCAACTTCACTGACAAATCATGGACAACATCCTTCGGGTACTTCCTTTGGCCTTGGTTGTTCAAGGAGGAGTCACTCTGAGGTACCAAGGGTTCCAGCAATGAGATTGTCCACTCCAAAAGAGTATACATAGTTCTACTATGAGCGGAATGGATACTATCATATCAGTAATGGACTGGAGTCAGTATTGCACATATGTCAAAAATGTCTACAACATCTTATGGTTGCATCCCTTCTTGACACTTTTAACTCTGAAGCAACTTGCAACTCGACATGGTATTAGTATAAATGTAACTATGTAAGAAACATTTTCTTCCTTGATGTTGCTTATTGTAGTGTTTTAATGCTTTAAATTGTTTTTTGCATGTTTCCTAACTTTTTTGTACCTGTCTTGCTCCGTATCCTAGCATATCCACCGTATCCACGATACAATACAATATGTCTCTTAAAATTGCCCAACGGATATGCGATCCTTAAAACCTTGGTGATTAGGCACATGCATACTTGACATATTTTACAACAATGTGGGCAAGGATGAAAAAAAAAATTCTCAGTAAGAAGTTGATTAGGTTTGTTTTGTAATCCTCTCCAACTAGGCTTATCACAAACTATGAAGTTCACAATTTCCAATTCGGTTGATAATATATAGGAATATATAGGTCAATCTACTTTTTTTTTTGTATCAACAAATTTATTAACAAAATGAAGAATCTGCAAGTGCACAAAACCTCTAAAACATAAAAGAAACAAAACAAAGACTAGATGACCAAACGTCCTCCCCTGCAAAGCCCCTTCCTTTGTCAATATTAAGCACCAAACAATTAACCAAACTAGGCCAGGCCAGGATCCATTGGATTGGAATCCCTAAATGATGTTATTTTAATTGGTATATATTTGTAATTTTTAATTGGAAAGTTATTTAGTCTTTTATTTAGGAGTTTAATTAGGTTTGGGAGTTTTGGCTAGGAGTCGTCAGTTTACTTCTCCACGTTTTAGATAGGTATTTGTTATTTATTTATTTATTTATTTTAGATGTGGGTCCCTCTCCTATAGACGTGGATTATCTTTATTTTATTTTTTAGTTATTTATTTTGTTACTCACGGTTTAGGAGTCTTTATCTTATTTAATTTTATTTAGTTAGTTTGTGGGCCCATTTAAATTGGATTGTAAACCTATTTATAGGCAGATTTCATTATTCAATAAAAGATGATTGATGATTAGAGAAAAGAAGTAATATTGCTCTTGGCTGCTCCCTCTCCCCCCACAATAAGTCTCTCTCTCTCTCCTCTCTTTCTTGGCTCCCCTCCCTCCATCTCTCTAGGCAGTGATCCTTTTCTCCCTTGCTGTTTCAACAACATCTTTCTCCCCTCTCGGTTTCTTTCCCTTCCCTCTTAGTGGTTCCCTCAATATTTCCTTTCCCAGCCCTTCCCTTTTTTCCTATTTTTGTCTTCCTTCGTTTTGACTCCCTAAAATTATCCCATTGTCAACGTTTCCTATTTTGTTCCCCTCCCTTTTTCTCCCATTCCCTTTTGGGTTGTTTTTGATATCCCTTTTCTGCCCAATGCCGTCTACATTATTTAGTATCAAAGCTTAGCCTAGAGTGTCTGCAGAAATTATAAAAACATGTCGAACCTCCCTTACACCCCTTCAACAACTAAGCAATTGGCAAGAATGCTTCAACAATGCCAAGAAGCCCTAAATGCTAATCAGGTAGATTTTGGCTGCCAGTAGAGCTTCTCAAGAAAGGTACAACACCAGTATTTACACTCTTACCCAAAGAATTCAAAACCTAGATAGAAGCCTCGCTCAATTGGAGCAATGTTTGGGTATTTCAGAATCGCACATAGCAAAAGAATCTAATGCTGCATCAAAAGAGGACCCAATGCCTCCACCAGATATGGAAACATTAGTGTATGAAGCCAATGTCAAGGACGAAGCGTTTCCAACAACTATTGACGACAAGGTAGAATTCCCCATTGATGTTCCTATGATAGATGATTACAATGAAGAGGTCAAGAGCAAGGTTGCGAAAATGGTATAGGTTGAGATGGATCTCTTCAGCGCATTTGATTTCGTTCGTGATGATGCAATCACAGAACATGTTATCCCATCGTCACTCTTTAACGGACAAATCCCTCGACTTGTAGACTACATTCCTACCACTCGTCGTTACCAAATTTTTGTTATGGACTACTGAGGGATGTGTCTTCTATGAGATTGTTTCTTCGTCTCTACAAAATTTGAGTACGAATTTTTTTAAGTAGGCGAGAATTGATGCAGGCCAGGATCAGTTGGATTGGAATCCTTAGAGGAAGTTATTTTAATTGGGATATATTTGTAATTTTTAATTAGAAAGTTATTTAGTCTTTTATTTAGGAGTTTAATTAGGTTAGGGAGTTTTAGCTAGGAGTTTACTTCTCTACGTTTTAGGTAGGTATTTGTTATTTATTTTTTTTATTTTAAATGTGGATCCCTCTCCTTTTAGATGTGGATTATCTTTTATTTTATTTTTTAGTTAGTCATTTTGTCACTCACGTTTTAGGAGTCTTTATCTTATTTAATTTTATTTAGGATTAGTTTGTGGGCCCATTTAAATTGGATTGTAAGCCTATTTATAGGCAGATTTCATTATTCAATAAAAGATGATTGATGATTAAAGAAAAGAAGTAATATTACTCTTGGCTGCTCCCTCTCCCCCCTCACATAAGTCTCTCTCTCTCTCTCCTCTCTTTTTCGGCTCCCCTCCCTCCATCTCTCTAGGCAGTGATCCTTTTCTCCCTTGCTGTTTCTCGACAGCTTCTTTCTCCCCTCTCTCTCGGTTTCTTTCCCTTCCCTCTTAGTGGTTCCCTCAATATCTCCTTTCCCAACCTTTCCCTTCCCTTTTTCCTTATTTTTGTCATTCTTCGTTCTGACTACCTAAAATTATCCCATTGTCAACGTCTCCTATTTTGTTCCCATCCCTTTTTCTCCCATTCCCTTTTGGATCGTTTTTGATATCCCTTTTATGCCCAATGCGTCCGCACTATAGGCTCACATTGGAATGGTATATTCCTAGAGGTACAAAACAAGCAATTCAGAGCCTCCATGCTCCATTGACATCAATTTAATGATCATATCTGGGTTTATATGCAAGAAGCCCAGCTCGATTGGGCAAGATTAGGGCTTCTTTTGAGCCCATGTTGGATTATATGGCACCTGGGCTAAATATTTTGGAGATTACTGTTTTAAAGGGTCAATTTTATGAGTCCAATTATTATGAGGAGTCTAAGTCAAATACGATATTTGAGCCTGGTTTTAGTTTCTTGAAGTCATAAGAGAGTTTTTATTTCCAAGTTGTTCAGATTTAGTTTCTACTTTTGAAAAGCTGAATCCGTTCAGGAGTTAATACTTTCAGTCCAAGGAGTTTCTATTCTCTATACTCTTAAGCCTTCAAGTCCAAGGAATTAGAAAATTTCTAAATTTGGAATTGAGTCTATTTAGAAGGTTAGGTAACAAAGTGTATAAATGGGTTCAAATAATTTACCCCCATAGGTTCACATAATTCACCTCCGAAAAAAATAAAAAATTACAATTTTAGAATAATAATAGGTACATAGGGTCACATATGCTGCTATAATGTGATGGATTTCGAAAGGAATTGAATGAGAAATTAGTGCGCTTTGAGGCATATCAATTTCAGTCCCTAGCCTGTGATCCTAGTAAGCTTTCACCTCTATACCCAAGTCAGAAGAAAGATTTGCACGTCAGTATTGCTGCAGTCCTCCACTAGAGTTTCCTCTGGCTTCACCCCGCTCATGCATAGTTCACCATCTTTCAAGTCTCCACAGGTATGCTCTCACTCGAACCCTTCTCAAAAATCAGGGTCAGTCAACAGTGCAGTTCACAAGGGCATCCTACGAGATGTCCATTAGATATTGCTGGTCAGATAATCCAGGTGACCTGCTGTAATTTTTCTTTTGTAATTGGTAAAGAAAATTGTTAGGAAAAGTTAATGTTCAGAATTTCAACTGAATTCTATTTATTTTTTATTTTATAATTAAATTTTATCTTTGATAATTAAACATTGATAAAGTTAAGGTTGAAAATAGATACTAGGTGGCAAGGATATTGGTCTCATCTTAAGGCCCCGTTTGATAACACTCCGGCTCCCATGGAGCTACTTCTGGTCCGGAGTCGTTTTCTACTTCTTCTCTAGAGTCAGAATTTTTGAAGTAGAATACTGTTTGATAACGCTGCTCTAAAATCAAAAGACTATACTTCCAGAATGTTGTTTGATGGTGGTGGTGGTGGTGGTATTGGTGGCGGTGGGGGGGTGGTGGTGGTAGTGGTGGCGGCGGCGGTGCTGGTAGGGAGTGGTGGTGGCCACGATGGTGGTGGTAGAGGCGTGGGTGATGGGTGGTGGCAGTGGGGATGGGTGGTGGGTGGGTGGGGGTGGTGGTGGTGGTTGGTGCTGGTGCTAGTGGTGGTGGCGGCAGTGGTGGTAGGTGGTGGGTGGGTGGTGGTGGCGACAGTGGTGATAGGTGGTGGTGGTAGGTGGTGGCGGTGGTGGTGGCGACAGTGGTGGTAGGTGGTGGGTGGTGGTGCCAACGTTAGTGATAAGTGGTGGGTGGTGGTGGTGGCGGAGGTGGCAGCTACGGTGGTGGTGGTGGCGGTGGCGGTGGTGGTGGTCATGGCGGCTGTGGGTGGCGGGTGGTGGTGGGGATGGTGGCGGTAGAGGGGTGGTGGTGATGATGGTAGTGCCAGTGGTGGTGGTGATGGCAGTCGGTAGTGGTAATAACTCCGGAGCAAGAGAAGTAAGTTTTTTTAGCTCCCAGAAACATTTTTTGAGCGGTTCACTCTATTGGAGTCAAAACTTGAACCGTGTTTATCAATCGTCATTCTACTCCGAATTAGCTCCGGAGCTAAGAAGTAAGGAGCTGGAGTGTTATCAAACAGGGCCTAAGTCTTATCTATATTTCCTCCTTTGTCTTTTAGGTAACAAAGTGTATAAATAGGGTCACACACCAGAACAGGGGAAACAGGGACTAGTAATGTGATTTAATGGCAGAAAACTGCAATGAATATTGACAGAGGATATGGGAAAAATAGGGTGTGAAACAGAGACAGACGCATTGATCAGTGCTTATTTGACTGCTGTTCAACCTCTTTGACTTCCCTGTTAATCTCCTCTGTTAGCAGGTCAGGTCAACACCTTTCCCTCATTCCATGCGACACTCTGTTTTAAACTAAATTTCAGCCTTTCATTTAGTTCATATCATTGTCATGACCCATGGGAGAAAAGCATTCAGCCCTTGTCACTGTCAAATCGTTAGCCTCATTTGTTGTACTGGAATAGGAACTAATACAGGTTAGCTTGGCTAGCCAAACTCCTCTCTTCTGTGTTGATGGACAAAGGCTTGGATATAACTATTTATTTAACTATATGAGATTCGCACTTTGACGGCCTCACTGATTAGTGCTTATTTGACTGACGTTCAGTCTCTTCGACTTCCCAGTAGATCTCCTCTGTTAGGAGGTCAGGTCAATACCTTTCTCTCGTTCGCTGCGACACTCTATTTTAAACTTAATTTCAGCCTTTCAACTTAGTTCATATCATAGTTGTTAAGGAGTCGCCCAGGTCCCTTTGTGACGCCTTGGTCGCCCAAGTGGGCGCCTCGTCAGGCCTCCAACGCCTTGTTTCGCCTTAGTGCCTTGACAACTATGGTTCATATCCTTGTCATCCCATCTCTATTTCACACGTTACTTTTCCCATGTCTTCTGTTAATATTCACTGCTGTTTTCTATCATTAAACAACATTACTAGTCCATGTTTCTTACCCAACTAAAACCCATCCCCTGTTCTGGCCATAACATAACCAATCAACAGCACCCCTCTAATCTCAGAATATTCTGACATATTTGCATGGAATAGTTGACACTGTTTAGAGAGCAACTCGACACTGTTAGAGGCTAACTCATTAGCCTTTAGAGAGACATCAATTTTAACTTAATTCTGTCCTGCACTAGCTCTTGTCTTGTTTCACAATTTTATCCCTAATTTTGCAATTTAGGGTTAGGGTTTCTTCGGCTGCCACCAAGTTTCATTGTCTGAAATCCAGGTTTGAACTTGTCCATATGGAACAAATAGCCATAAAAATGGAAAGTTGTCCAACCGAGACCTGAATTTGTCGGGGAGTGCCACCCTAACCTTGAGATGTCGTTAAGGAATGGAGCATCTACTTAATATGAGCATCCTTAGTTCCTACTACAATTTTTCATTAACTAAGCAACTTCGAGAGAGTAGTAATGAATTATTATATTAGGTGATGGTGTCATAAGCAGCTCATTCCGTCATATGGATTTCTTGTAGATAAGAGAACTAGGAGGAATTGGGGGTACATCGTGAAATCATGCCAAAAATAACTCAGCTTAGTTCTTTAAACTTTGCTCTAACTATTTTTTTCCCGTCTGCTAAACAGATCCTATCATATCAATGCAACATTATATGCCTAAATGTGGATTTTTGCAAATCCCCAATGAAGCGGAAGAGGCAAAGTAGAAGCATTAAAACTGATACTCAAGGTCGAGGCAATGGCATCACCGCTAAACCTAATTTTAAAAAATAAATGATTGCTGGAAATGAATTGAGTCAAGAAATCTCTTCATGCTTCATTAAGAATGTTGTTTGATGGTGGTGGTGGTGGTGGTATTGGTGGCGGTGGGGGGGTGGTGGTGGTAGTGGTGGCGGCGGCGGTGCTGGTAGGGAGTGGTGGTGGCCACGATGGTGGTGGTAGAGGCGTGGGTGATGGGTGGTGGCAGTGGGGATGGGTGGTGGGTGGGTGGGTGGGGGTGGCGGTGGCGGTGGTGGTGGTGGTCGGTGCTGGTGCTAGTGGTGGTGGCGGCAGTGGTGGTAGGTGGTGGGTTGGTGGTGGTGGCGAAAGTGGTGATAGGTGGTGGTGGTAGGTGGTGGGTGGTGGTGCCAACGTTAGTGATAAGTGGTGGGTGGTGGTGGTGGCGGAGGTGGCAGCTGCGGTGGTGGTGGTGGCGGTGGCGGTGGTGGTGGTCATGGCGGCTGTGGGTGGCGGGTGGTGGTGGGGATGGTGGCGGTAGAGGGGTGGTGGTGATGATGGTAGTGCCAGTGGTGGTGGTGATGGCAGTCGGTAGTGGTAATAACTCCGGAGCAAGAGAAGTAAGTTTTTTTAGCTCCCAGAGACATTTTTTGAGGGGTTCACTCTATTGGAGTCAAAACTTGAACCGTGTTTATCAATCGTCATTCTACTCCGAATTAGCTCCGGAGCTAAGAAGTAAGGAGCTGGAGTGTTATCAAACAGGGCCTAAGTCTTATCTATATTTCCTCCTTTGTCTTTTAGGTAACAAAGTGTATAAATAGGGTCACACACCAGAACAGGGGAAACAGGGACTAGTAATGTGATTTAATGGCAGAAAACTGCAATGAATATTGACAGAGGATATGGGAAAAATAGGGTGTGAAACAGAGACAGACGCATTGATCAGTGCTTATTTGACTGCTGTTCAACCTCTTTGACTTCCCTGTTAATCTCCTCTGTTAGCAGGTCAGGTCAACACCTTTCCCTCATTCCATGCGACACTCTGTTTTAAACTAAATTTCAGCCTTTCATTTAGTTCATATCATTGTCATGACCCATGGGAGAAAAGCATTCAGCCCTTGTCACTGTCAAATCGTTAGCCTCATTTGTTGTACTGGAATAGGAACTAATACAGGTTAGCTTGGCTAGCCAAACTCCTCTCTTCTGTGTTGATGGACAAAGGCTTGGATATAACTATTTATTTAACTATATGAGATTCGCACTTTGACGGCCTCACTGATTAGTGCTTATTTGACTGACGTTCAGTCTCTTCGACTTCCCAGTAGATCTCCTCTGTTAGGAGGTCAGGTCAATACCTTTCTCTCGTTCGCTGCGACACTCTATTTTAAACTTAATTTCAGCCTTTCAACTTAGTTCATATCATAGTTGTTAAGGAGTCGCCCAGGTCCCTTTGTGACGCCTTGGTCGCCTAAGTGGGCACCTTGGTCGCCTAGGCGCCTCGTCAGGCCTCCAACGCCTTGTTTCGCCTTAGTGCCTTGACAACTATGGTTCATATCCTTGTCATCCCATCTCTATTTCACACGTTACTTTTCCCATGTCTTCTGTTAATATTCACTGCTGTTTTCTATCATTAAACAACATTACTAGTCCATGTTTCTTACCCAACTAAAACCCATCCCCTGTTCTGGCCATAACATAACCAATCAACAGCACCCCTCTAATCTCAGAATATTCTGACATATTTGCATGGAATAGTTGACACTGTTTAGAGAGCAACTCGACACTGTTAGAGGCTAACTCATTAGCCTTTAGAGAGACATCAATTTTAACTTAATTCTGTCCTGCACTAGCTCTTGTCTTGTTTCACAATTTTATCCCTAATTTTGCAATTTAGGGTTAGGGTTTCTTCGGCTGCCACCAAGTTTCATTGTCTGAAATCCAGGTTTGAACTTGTCCATATGGAACAAATAGCCATAAAAATGGAAAGTTGTCCAACCGAGACCTGAATTTGTCGGGGAGTGCCACCCTAACCTTGAGATGTCGTTAAGGAATGGAGCATCTACTTAATATGAGCATCCTTAGTTCCTACTACAATTTTTCATTAACTAAGCAACTTCGAGAGAGTAGTAATGAATTATTATATTAGGTGATGGTGTCATAAGCAGCTCATTCCGTCATATGGATTTCTTGTAGATAAGAGAACTAGGAGGAATTGGGGGTACATCGTGAAATCATGCCAAAAATAACTCAGCTTAGTTCTTTAAACTTTGCTCTAACTATTTTTTTCCCGTCTGCTAAACAGATCCTATCATATCAATGCAACATTATATGCCTAAATGTGGATTTTTGCAAATCCCCAATGAAGCGGAAGAGGCAAAGTAGAAGCATTAAAACTGATACTCAAGGTCGAGGCAATGGCATCACCGCTAAACCTAATTTTAAAAAATAAATGATTGCTGGAAATGAATTGAGTCAAGAAATCTCTTCATGCTTCATTAACTGGTAAAGAAATTGGCCCCTTCAGGTGGTAACACGCTTGAGTGAGGAGCACACACGCAGAATCCACCAGAAACACAAAGTTTGTAAAGATAACAACAACAAAAAAAAAAAAAAAAAAAGATTGAAGTCGAATTCATTTACAGTGCACTAGCGAAATGAAATTCAGTACTTCACAGATTATCAAACCGAGATAAACTGATTTGAATTAACAAGATTCATCACAGCTATAAAAATAATTAAAAATAAATAAATAAAGAGGGATGGGGGCGATAATGAAATCAAAAACTAGCTAGGGCATCAAATTTACTTACTAGTTGTTCCAACTCTGAACTTCAACAGGATGGAGAAGCTTCAAACCAATAAGGAAATTTGGAGGGAGATAAGAACAAGGAAGCTATAGGAACCCAAAAGGGGGGTTCGCCTTGCCGGATCGTCTCGGAAACGATATATGGTAAGAATCTGCTGCAGATGATGTCGGCCATAGCCCGTTCACCATCTCCTGCGTGATTTCGACGAGGCCTAACCTCATAAACTTGCCGCTTCAGACAGAGGTTGATCCTCTGTAACGCATCATGCGGGGATGACCACTACGAGACCAAATATCTGTAAAGAAAAAGCATCATCTCTTTCGTGATGAAATCCATCGATCTCAGATGCTTAACAGCATCGTCTTATATGGCCTTTGATTTCCAAGATATCTTCATCAGCTTTCTACATGTTGATGCGATGGTCAAAGGATGACATCTGTCCTTTTGTTTCCGTAAATACCCTTATTTATGTTAAATGACATTTTAACCATTCGTGCACAAGAACTGAATCTGTTCGGTTTCTTGTATGGCCTTCATGGGATGGCCTTCATGGGAGGAAAAGATCATCTCTTGAAAAAATCATATCTTGTTATAGTATTAACAAGAGAGGCATCAGTTGCAGGTAGCTGAGCGATACCTGATCCAGGAGTATAGGCAGAATTGGTTCAGTTGAGGATTCAAATCATCTCCCGTCAGGGGTTGGCATGAGACTCAACTGAATCCTATCCGTCTAGCCAACATTGGTGCATAAGTGGACACCCCTCTGCTTTTCACCTTATCAAATGACTAGACGGTTTGGATTCAGTCGACCGCCTACGTGTTGGGTATTGGCTGCATGCAGCCGAGTCTCCTGTCAAGGTCTGGCAAGAGACGATTTGAATCCTTCAGTTGAAGAACGTATTCCATCATTCAAAAACGATAATATAAATCAGACATTTTCTTTTTCATCTAAAAATGTATTCTTAATCTAGAATACATTTAAAAAGTGCCCGCCCATGCCAAAAAGAAACCCATTTGTTTGATTGGGCTTTCCATGGTTAGGCATGGGCCAGGCCCATTAACATGTTATCGCGCTTATATAACCCATTCGTTTGCTTGGGCTTTTCCTGGTTAGGCATGGACCATACACACTAACATGTTAACCCACTTATGATAATTTTTTGAGTAAAGGATAGTTGTACTTTCCTGAAACATATAAAGACTAACAAATGTGATATGTCAACCCTATGAATTTTAGTGGATATGAGTTTTTTATTAGTAAAATCTGTAGGGAATACTGCTACAATAGCCTTATTAAAATACTTGTTTATAAAAGAATTATATCTAATTTGTATTAACATCATCTTTGTCTCTCAATTGCCTTGGCATCTCTATAAGTTGTTATATCTTCAAGAACAACAACAACAATAAAGGCTTATCCCAATTAAATGGGGTCGGCTACGTGGATTCTTCTCTGTCAATCAACTTTCTTTAATGTCATATTCGAAGTAATACTTAAGTTATACATGTCTTTCTTCACTACTTCCTTTAGATTCATCTTAGGTCTGCCCCTAGCTCTTTTAGATCCTTCAATCTGAATCAAATCATTTTTTCGTACGGAAGCATCTAACGGCCTCCGTTGAACATGGTCATACCATCTCAAATGACTTTTTCATAGTTTATTATGTATCTGCATTACTCCCAAATCAGCTCTAATACGATTATTTCATATTTTATCCTTCCTAGTTTTGCCACACATCCATCTTAACATTCTCGTCTTAACTACACTAAGGGACTGTTTGATAAAACTTCAACTATAGGATTCTTACTTCTGGTTCAAATTTCTACTCCAACTTCAAAAGGATTCAAGAGTATGAGGGAGTAGAAACATGTTTGTTAACTTAATTTAGTCATGGACTTCAGAATAGTGGTGGGGGGTGGCGGATGGTGGCACTAGTGGTGAGTGGTGATGGTTGGTGACGGTGGTGGTGGGTGGGAGGTGGTGGTGAAGGGTGGTGGTGGGTGGTAGTGGATGGTGGTGGCGGTGGTGGGAGTTTGGTGGTGGTGGTGGTGGCGGTAGTGGTGGGTGATAGTTGGTGGTGGTGGTGGGTGGTGGTGGTGGCGGCAGTGGGTGGTGGAGGGTGGTGGCGGCAGTGGGTGGTGGCTGGTGGGTTGTGGTGTTGGTGGTGGTAGTTGGTGGTAGTAGTGGTGTAGGGTGATTTTTACTCCAAAATTGTGTTCTGAAGTCGAAAAGCATCTATTTGATGCTCCAAAAAATTGGATTCTAGAGCTCATTTGGAGCTGGTTCACTCATGGATTCTTCAGAAGTTTGAACCGGGTTACCAAACAGGCTTCTACTCCATTTATGCTCCAGAAGTCAGAATCCAACTTCTGGAATGTTACCAAACACCCCCTAAGCTTATTTATATGATGCTTCTTAACTATCTAATACTCTGCATCATACATCATACCCGATCGAATGATTTTCCTATAGAATTTTCCTTTAAGTTTTCAAGGAATACGTCAATCACACAATACTCCAGACACACTTTTCCACTTCATCCATCATATTTTAATCCTCTGTGAAACATCATCGTCTATATCACCTTCTTTGTTTATGATTGAACCTAGATACTTAAAATGATCACTTTGTTATATCTTCCTCTCAAGAATGTTCACTACCTCATTAGCCGTCCTTGTTATATCTTCAAGAACCTTAAGATTATTAGCTAATTCTCTAACTTTTAATATTAGATGGATATCTGTTCGATTTATTGAAATTATGTTTCAGATTATCCGAATATGAATCCAAATACCTTCTAACTGGATATGGATATAGATATAGATGTAATTTGAATATGAAATTTTGACTATACGTTTACATCCCTACTCATGGGAGGGGTGTCAAAAGAAAGATAATTGAGAATTAAGAATTACAAGAATAGGAAGAGAGGTGGTAATTTAATTTTCTTGAAGAATCAGAAATGAAGTTTGGAGTGAGAGAATCTGAATAAATATAAGATAAATATGTATGAGTAAAAAAAATTCCTTCTTAAAATTTGGGATTTAAAAGAGGGCATTTTTTTATTTGATTAAATACCTTAAAAACTCATTATTAAAAGAATTATATCAGAAAAATCGAGAGAGAGGGAGTCACGTCTAGTGGTGAAAATAAAGTATAATATTGTGTTCTTGACTCCTCCTTGTTGCCTACCTAAGTCATTGTTAGCTACCAGTTTGGTGTTGTTATTATGTGTTAACCCCACTTCTTTTTTCTTTTTCTTTATTTTTTTTTTGTTGTTAAATATTTTGGTTGAAGATGAATTTATTAAGTACTTTTGTCACAGTCGAGAAGTCATTCGTACAAAACTCACAAATCCAAGGAATGGAAAACAGTCAATCAGTCCTACACGAGAAGGTGAGGGCTTCCCGGCAAGAGCGTAGCCAACGCCATTAACAACTCTTGGAATAAAACTAAAGGAGTATGTCGAGAAGGCCAGTGCAAGATATCGCAAATACGTAATTAGGGATTCAAATCGTCTCCTCCCTGTACTTCAATGAGGAGACGTGGCGACCCCACTGGATGGTTGCTATGTGGAGGTCGGATGAATCCGACCCCTCCGTTCAAGCCGACACTCTCTTGTCAGCTCGGCTTGTCGGCTCGAACGGAGAAGTCGGATTCATCCAACTTCCACATGACGACTATTCAGTGGGGTCGCCACCCCTCCTCCTGAATTTCAGGGAGGAGATGATTTGGATCCCGTAATTAGTCATTTGAAAACTAGATTGAAATATCGGCCCATACAATTAGTCAATGAAACAGAGGATGGGACGGGGGAGTATCAATTTGCATCCAATAGGAGTGGGCTTCAATCGGGTCCGGCCCAACAAAGAAAGCACCAATAGCCGTGTGATGAAGGGTTGGAAACCCTAAAACATCATCCTCATCCTAGCAGCCATGGATGAGGAAGCGGGATCGACAATGGGAAGCAGCCAACCTGAACCATATACAGAGAGCCTGTGAGGAAGAAGGTCACGCATGTTGGCAGAGAAAAAAAAGCAGGGGCTATTGATCTCTTGAATATTGAGACTTCCATGAGAGAGAGAGAGAGAGAGAGAGAGAGAGAGAGAGGATAGAAAACATCGTTCACATCAGTGGGTCTTCCCTCTCGGACAAACTTCCACTCAATGTCCAATGCATCTTCCCGTACAAATGGAAAAGACTTCCCATATGAAACAATGTTTTAAACCCCACTTGCCATTCCTTAATTAAGGACCAACCACCACCACCACCACCGCCCCAAGCCTTAACTTTGCCTTCCCCTCCCATGATCCAAGAATGTGCGCCCCTCCCTCACCTCCTATTATTTATTTTTCAAAAGTTTTTTAATAACCCATTTGCTGCAAATTGTGCTACTCTAATGTTAATTATTATACATATCAAATGATTGGATAGAGTGGTCATTTCAGTTTCCATGTGACATAGCAATAATAACATGACATTATAATCAATGGGAGTGTTTGAATTACATCTCTATAACAATAGATAGGTGCATTTGGAATATGATATTTTCTTTTAAATATCTTTTTTTTTTTTTTTTTTTGTATTGACAAAAAGAAGTCATCGTTAAGGGTGGTCTTTGTTTATACGATTTTCGAATCAACATAATTAATCATTATTTAATACGAAGGAGTCTACTTATCTTAAAAGGAAAGAAAATAAAAACAAATAATATATCTAATCATTTGACAATTCAGTGAATAAAAATATCTCATAATTAAAATAAAAATCACAATCGGCGACCACCACCACCACAGGCTTCCCGTTCATCGGAAAAAGGTCGTCTTCCGTTGTCTAGGCTCTCCAACCAGAAGAGGAACCAAAACCCAATTCACCACCCTCTGCAGCTGTAACTACACACACCACTTGTGATTTTTATGAAATGAATACTGTTTTTATCGAGTTCCTCGCCCATTCCAGCGGATGCCTCTTCCTATCCTGAAGAATTGTTTCCTTATAATTTTCTATATATCCTCATTGTTTTTTAAACAGAGTCACTCTCCAAACAAATGACCCAATCAAAATGCAAGGCTGCTTGGTCCTTTACTCTTTACCCTTCCCCCAAAACCCAATCTATCTAATAGATTTATAAAGTGGTCCTCAATCGTTCACAATCCAAATCCACAGGGCTCAGGCGCTGAGTCCGCTGAGCTGAAGGTTATCTCCTTCTCTCTCTCTCTCTCTCTCTCTCTCTCTCCTGGTCCCTCCTTCTCCCCACCAATTCCAGGTTTTTAGATGAGATTCCTCTTTCCTCAGCCACGTTGATTCCATCCCCAAACCCATATGCTTCCATTTTTCTAATCCAATTATATGAATCAGATTTCCAGAGTCACAAGGAAAAAAATTAAAAAATTCATAAATTCATACACATATTCGTCAGCTGAGTCAGATTTCCAGAGTCAGAAGAAAGAAAGAAAAAAATTCTTTTGGAATTGGATAGATCCATCGAGTTGATGATCGTAAGGCGAAACAAAACAACTAAACAAGGAATGCCAATCTCACGACACAAGATGTAAAGAGATAAAAACAAGATGAATTTATGAGACCGATACAGAGATATATTTTCTCAGATTTAGAAAACTAGATGAATTTATCAGACTGATTCAGATAGATATTCTATGAGATTTCAAAGTAGTCGTTCTTCTCAAATGGGTAAGGTTTACAGTAAAAAAGTGGCATGACCAATCCGTTTCCTCCATCGGAACCGAGAGATTGGGGGAAAAGAGAAGAAGAAAAACTGGTAAACAATTCGCAAATCCATCTATACAAGTATCGATCTCCGTTTCCTCTGCCTCCGCCTTTTTGTTTTCTTGAATTTTTCTCCCGCACTAGAAATTTCAACTAGAACGTCCATCCAATTTCAATCTTATGCGTATGCCGACTCATCTGTACCTTCTTCCTTCCTGGACGGCAGAAAACTTGGGAGGTTTTTAAGGGAACCCCGAGCTCATCTCACATGAAGGAAGAGGTAATGAGAGGAGACAGACAGAAAAAGAAGAGAACAGTCTTAGTCTCCTTTCTACCCTTAAAAGATCAAGAATCAGTGTACTCGCGCCAGCAGATGAGCATGGTGACACAGCGACGCATGATATAGAACCTTGCCCTCTGCTCTTTGACCAAGCTCGCACACTTCCTAGTAAATGATCCCCTCCTCTGCGATGAATTCCTCATCAAAGGAGAAATCGAAGAAGTAGAAGATCGACTCCTCGATCCTTCTTTCTTTGACAACTTCCATTTCTCATCCAAATAGAACTGCGGAGCAGCAGTTGCAGCAGCCATGGTGATGTTGATCAGATACGCTTCCACACCCTCTTTTGCCTTCCTTCTCTCCTTCCTTTCTGCGCTCAGTCTAGCAGAAAGTGAGCGAGAGAAAGGAGATGAGACAGAGAATCACAGAGAGAGTGAGGTCAGAGGTGAGTGATCCAGAATTGAGATTGATGAGAGCGGTTGAAACCCTGGAGATGATGTCGGGGCTTGTTTGGGGAGGAATTTATAAAGAGGGAAGTTAGGGATAGGGTAGTGGGCTTCATCTGGCCCAAGGCCCAGGTCCACTTGTTCTTTTATTTTCTTCATTTTATGTTTCGGAAAATAATTTTTGGATTTTTTTTTTATCTTTGGTGATGATTGGGATGACCCAAAAATTCCCACAGATGGTTGTCAGTTTTTTTTACTCGAAGTCGGTGAGTCACAGGCCTCAGAGTCAGAGCCTACTTTGGTTCAGGTCCAGGTCCAGGTCCAGGCCAGGCTGTAATTTTATTTATATTAAAATAATAAAATAAAATTTAATTTCTTTTGGTAAAATAAAATTTAATATTAGATAGTAAAGTGTATAATGTTCCCAATACATGCAATACGTCAGCAGCATGAGGAAGACAGGTACAATTGAATGACAGGTGTCATGCAACCTTCCACGGGATTCGGACATAGCAACGGCTAAAATCGGCCACGGCAGATAGCCAGATTCCAATCCGAGTCAGATCGATGACATGTGGGCCCTTTGATCCTGAAGCGAATGCCACGAGGATGTGATTGATGAGATGGGTGTCATGATTTTAATGGTACAAGGATGTGATTTGATGAGATGAGTGTCATAATTCATGGTACAAAGGGGGGTTCCTTGTCATGACTCATGACCAAACTTGAATCAAATATAGAGAATTTTTGGGGTTACGTCCGTTAGGCCATTGGCTCAAGGGTATGTGAAGGCATATGACCCATGTGTTAGTAGGTCCCACTCACTCATCTAGCCCATTGTCTAAGGAATCATGAGTTATCCGAACATGAGAGCTCCTGAGCGGAGATTTCCCAAACTTGACTCCTAATTGCAAGTTGGATCTGCAAATAAGAGGAGAAGTCGGGTTTAAGTTACTACTGGAAGTATAAGCAGATAGGAAGCTCGATACTTGACTACGAGTTCTGAAAAAATGGGATTGTAAAATTGAATTCACCCTGATTGGAGTTACTCGTCAGATGGTTGCTTCAGACGTGTCGTCCCTTACATTCGAGTAGAGTTATTCGTCCGTCAATTATGTTACATGTGTCAGAGTTATCTATTAAACGCGGAGTACACTCATCATGTGTGTTAGAAACAGATAATGATTGTGAGCTGAATGGGTGGACTGTTATGATAGTCCGAGGGTGTGGAGATCAGATGCTGAGTTGTCCAATCCAACCTCTGAGGTGGTGGATTCTCCTGTTTAATTACATGTTCTCCCACATATCGTCCGCTAATTGATGGAATCCTAGATGCCCATTAACAACTCCCAAGCTACTTCTAAACCTTACTATAAGTTCCTCGAAAGCATCAAGTGAGGAAAACTTACTCCTAATTTTAACCCTTGGGATCTGATTTTAGTGAAGTCATTTATTTTTCTTCTTTTAAATCAAAAACAAAAAATAAAGAATGGGGACCATGTAAGAAGAGAAAAACGAGCCACAAAAACACGGAAGGCTATGAAAGTTTTGAGTGTGTGAAGAGAGTATGCGGGCACATGCGGCCATTTTAGGAGAGGGGGACCTCCGGCTCCTCGTAAAATATATATATATATATATTTGTGTTTAAAATAAATGCTACAGTCCGGCACACGTGCCCGTAGGCATAACATCAGGGTCGTGTCTCCAGTTGGTGAGACCAAAAGTCTTGGTTGGCCCTTACTGCTTTTGGTCAAACGCCGTTTAGCTCTTTTATCAGAGCAAATAAATGCTTCCAGCTTCTGTCGCTCTATCTCCTGGGTTTCACTGTCATCTCCAACCATACATGTATGAGATGAGAGGATGAAAATTTTCCTTTTATCACACAAATAATGGCTCACAAATGTATAAATAAAAGCTATTCCCATCCTCACCCACTAATTTCTTACAATTACAAGCGATCGCTTCCATCTGTCAAATTGAAAGAACTCTTTCGTCAGTAGGAGAGGCGCTTCAAAGAACCTTGATGGCTCGCTCTCATGGCAGCGAAGAGCAAGAACACAATCTAGATCATGCATGTGGACAGCTCTATGTTTCATTGAAAATGGAGAATTGCAAACTCAACTAACTACTTGTTTTCCTTTGTTTTTGGAAAATAACCCATCATTTTAAACTTGAATTTCCATTTTCGTTTTTTCTTCCCTTTCCCTGTCATTTTGGATTCTCTCTCCTAGATTAGTTGAATCTATTAAAATGGATCAGTTTAGATTATCTTGAGCATAACTATTTAATTAGGGTTTTGAAATCTTCTTTGGATCTGCTTAAATTCCTGAGGGATGGCTTGGGGTTTCTCGAGCAGAATTATTCGATTTGCAAGATGAAAGCAAAGGTCTTCGCATAACTCGAACCCATAGATCTCTACTTCAAGGTCTACCTCAATGGGATCATGGTCGCGTCGAGCCTCAACCTCTCAACCATCACCGGAAGCCTCCTCACCACCCATGATTAGGATTTCGTGCCCAACACCTCTGTTGTTGTGGATGGCACCGTAAGGGTAAAAGTGGGTTCGGCTTCCAACATTCAATCATGGACGCCCAATGTCATCCTAAACGGTGCTGCATGAGCAAAGAATCATCCACCGTGACGTTAAGACCACCAACATTCTCCTTGATGACTTTGGGCTTTCCAAGACTGGACCATCGATGAATCTGGACGTCTCCTCCATCGTGAAGGGAAGTTTTAGTTACCTTGATCCAGAGTATTTCAAGTGACAACAGTTCACAAAGAAATCTGATATGTGCTCTTTCGGTGTTGTGTGCAGGTAAACTTAAAAGAATGGGCGATGCATCATAGGAAGGGATTGCTGCAGGGTAAAAATGGAATTTCATGTCCCATTAAGGGCAGAGTAGAGACTTCACTATCCCATTAATGGTAGTTTTATCCATAAAAACTTGAGGATGAACTGACTTTAGCATCTAACGAAAATCACTTAATGGATTAAGGATGCTTGTAATATATTTTTGAAATTAAGGGTAGTACGAGTAATTGTGAGAATCTATTAAGTGGTGGGTGGAAATAATCCATAAATGAAGGGAGGTTTGAGTAATTTTTCCAAAAAAAAAAGGGTAATGAATAAACATGAAAAAGTTGGCTTTAAAGAAATTTAAGTACTCAATCTAATACATATTGCTTGCACCAAAAACATGATGTGATCAATTTAATTGTTGGTTATAAAACGATAACTAACTTAGATATATGTTAAATTTCAAAACCTAATTCAATTAAATATCTTTTCATATATTGACAATTGTTTGATTGCATATCTGTGCACATCTATTGTACTATTCCATAGTCTTGATTCTTAAAATTCTATTTGGGTTTTCCTACTTACAAGATTTTAGCATCATTTACTGTATTTCATATGATGCTTTTAGGCACCATGAAGAACGAAAATTCATCCTCACATTCAAGATTTGAGACATATGTGAGAGATCATAAACGGTGACAAGAGAGTGTTTTAGCATTTGGTTTGCTTGTGTTGTTGGCAATGCAAGAAGACTGGAGTTGTAAGGATTAAAAAATGGAAATTTAGGAAGGAGAAAGTGTTTATCCACCCATGGGTGATGTGTGTTGGAGGAGAGAAACTGGGATCTGGATCCTTTCCTATCGTCTAGTAGCGTCAGTCATCCATCAGATAGGCTATGATGTTTGATATGCCAAACGATTGACGGATTAGATGACATGAGAGGAATTTTTTTTCCCAAAAACTGGGTCCATCTAGTAATGGCATCTATTATCAAGGTAGCAGGTGGAGAGAAACTGGGTCCATCTAATAATGGCTTCTACTATATCAAGTATGAGTTATAAAGAATAAACAGGAGGGGGACAGGGGAGTCGTGGCTTGAATTTCAATTTACAAATTAATTCTCATGGGATAATGATGTACTCATAACTCATGTACAAAAATAGTAGGCTCCACCGTTTTAAGAATCAGTATCGGATCGGCCCATCCAAATGATACTGTACCACTTTCGTTTCCATTCTTGTGTCGGTCCTAAGATATCATCTGATCCGATACATGACTCGTGTCAACCGTCCAAGGGAATGGGTTGCCACATGTTGACCATCTACAAAAAATATTTTTAATCTTTTTAAAATAAGAAAATCAATTTAGACCGATTTTGAGGCCGACCGTAAGAAGGTGCTTTGGACTGATTTGGACCGATCCTGTCCTGATTCCGATAACTAGAACTATGGGGGGTTCTGCTGCTGAATAATGCTTAATGGACTATGATCATGGAGTCCTGCCCAGGCCCAGCAACAGACTACTGGCCCACATGCGTGCGCTGGTGGACAGACCCATCATCCCTTAGAGGGATAAAGGAAGAAGGTATCACTATTTATTTATTTATTTATTTAGATAGAAACAGAACTAACGTAAGGTCGTTTGGATTGAAACGGCCTTAGATTCTCCTGCACATGCACCATGTGGATTCAAGTTACAAAAAGTAGGCTTTGGGAGCTCGAAGCTTGGAATATCAATTAATGGTGAATAGGTAGTGAGTCAAAATTAGTGAAAATGGTCAATGATTGCACACATTTCACAACAAATGAATTAATGTTTTTCTTATTAATTTGATTCTTGAATAACAACTAAACTACACAACAACAAGATAGTTAGTTAGTTAATTAATTATTTTTGTGCTTAAATTTGGTCTTCAAGTTAGTTAAAAACGATCATACATTACAAAGATTTACGTGATTCAACACTGGTTTCATGTTTACGTCTATAATAAGTTGAGATTTGCTTCATTATCATTGTAAAATAGGGTTACAAAACTCGTCTTCACACTTCTCATTTTGTTACAGATAAAGCTATCACTATATAGATGTATTATTAAAATACCCATGCAATAGAAATTAAGAAATCTAATTCCAAATGGTTGATCAATTGGAGAATAGGATTATAACGTTCATCTTCACACTTATCATCTTATTACAGAGAAAGCCATCACTATACAGATGTATTATTAAAATACCCATGCAACAAAATACAAGAAATCCAATTCCAAATGGCCAATCAATTGGGGGTAAAATTGCAAGCATATTCATCTTTAATGTATATAATAGCAGAGATCATTGATCATCTCTATGTCCATTAGGCCCTGTTTGTTTCGTTGTAAAATTTTTCTTATAGAAGATATTTTATATGATTTTTTTGATTCATATAAAATTTTCGTATCTTCCAATATGTTTCGTTGTATTTTACATTAAAACAAACAACAGAAAATGCTTTCCTCCTTGGATTCTCTGATTTATTAAAAGAAAATATAAAATGTATGGTACATTTGGTTCTTATAAGAAGAATTGACTCTTTAGAAATACTAAGATGGAGACATTGGTTTGGGACCATTAGGGGTGGTTAACCTATTAATTTAGATGTCTTAAACGGTCTTACCCTCTAAATTAGCAATAATTATGTTTTAGATACCCTGACAATAATTCATGTTTGACCACATTCTTTCAACTAACAGGATTTAAGAAAGAAGCATGTGGATGGGGCATGATGCATTCTTCTGTGCATAGGTCATGATTCCTTTTAAATTAAAAATTAACTGCTTATTGATTAATTTACATCCACACCCTCTGCTTATTGATTAATTTACTTCCACACCTTTATTTCTCTCTCAAAACACAATAGATAGAGGGGTTTAATGTCTCTTAATTGATTAGTAGTTCAATCCTTGTTGGGATCTAAATCGTCTCCTCTCTGGGGTGTGAGAGGAGACGCGACTGACATGTGGGCGACAGCTGGATCCTAGCCGTCCAATCATTTGACTCAGTCAAACGCAGAGAGGGGTGTGGGCTTATGCATTGGACGGCTTGGAGGAGACACGACTGCCACCAGTCGATGCCTCACATGTGGGCATCGGCTGGATCCCAGCCGTCCAACCATTTGACTCTGTCAAACACAGAAAGGGGTGTATGGACGGCTCAGATTCAGCCGACGCTCACGTGTCAGGCATCGACTGGTGGTAGCCGAGTCTCCTCCAAAACCCCTAGGAGGAGAAGATTTCGATTCTCCTTATTGAGGCTGCTCTGGTCAATATTATACGTTCTCTATCTAACTGTTGAGACGACCACATCATCTTTCCACATGGAATTATTACATTCACTAATTTATTTATTTTTATTTTTTTGTTGTTGATAAAATTACTAGTCTATTAACTCTTCATATACCTTTTAGGGGGTGTGGCTAGCTCACCTCCCCTTATATGCATCTTTCATGTGATCCTAATTTATCCATGGGTATGGGATCCAAACTCTAGAGACGGATCCCACACCCCATGAATGGAGATGAGATCACGTGGATGATGCATGTAAGTGCGGAGGAACTGAACTCCTTTTTACAAGAGGTTTTGTCCTTTCTTTAAATCTGTAGGAGTTTACTAATGCGAGGATTTGAATGACACCTATACATGTGCATTTGAAA
The DNA here is from genome assembly GCA_028583415.1 of Protea cynaroides. Lineage (NCBI taxonomy): Eukaryota > Viridiplantae > Streptophyta > Magnoliopsida > Proteales > Proteaceae > Protea > Protea cynaroides. The sequence goes on along the minus strand of CM053266.1, from coordinate 36,250,259 downwards.
TATGACACTTTTTAGATGGGATTGTCTAGATGATATTTCTATAAGTGCACTTAGTAATTGATACATTTTTTTTAAATTATCTTTTGTTTAATATGAAAAAACACTTTAGGTCATTGATAAAATAGGATTTTCAAGTTAATCTGAAAATAATTTGATTTGTGATCGATGAGGATATGATAATGAAATCCCAAATTATCTCCTACAAACCCTATTGTCTTCCATACGGCCTTTCGATTGAACTCAAGTTCCCTCTCCTCTCTCTCTCTCTCTCTCTCTCTCCTTTGTCACTTTATCTCCCTAGCTTTATATCTCTCTCTCGAAGGAACTTTACACGATGAGTACCCCCTATGCTGTTATGCTGTTGTTGCTCTTATTAATCCATCCTTTTTGAGTATTTTGCTTTTGAGTCACTAAACTCTTAATTTCATGATTATTTTCATGTATTTTCCTCATTTGTTAAATATGTATCAAACAGACTCTGTGATAACAGACAGGTCTGTTAAATGATGATATGGTATACTCTATAATTTTCAAAAGCCGAAACTATCATTTCAAATTTGTCAAGTTATTATCTTACCCTCTCCCAAACCATTAATAAAAACATATTTGTCTTGTTAAACACTCATTTTCTTCTTCCTTCGATCGGATTCCCAAATTGTTATTTGATTTTCAAGTTATTAGGGAAGGTAATTAGGTAATTTTATATTTTCTATTAGTCAACTTAACGGCAAGCGGATGCACGTGAAATTAATCATGAAATTAGGGATTAAGTGACTTAATAGCAAAGTACCAATGAAATTTTCCCAAAAACAAAATATCCAATTAATCATTTGAAATATTGTAAGATACCAATAAGAAATTCCCTTTACTAAAACATGGTATTTCAACTTTTCAACTCTTTTAAGTTATGGGATAGAGTGGCCCTTTTCATCACCACAAACACAATAAAAAAATTTTTAACTTGTTATCACTGGATTGGTGACATTTATTTTTGTAATGAAATATCATTTCCACCACATGGCTTTCCAAATGGAGCTGAAATTTTATAGCTGTGAAGAACATTTCAACTCTTTCTAATAGATCTCATCAAATTGTTATAGGATGGAGTGGCCCTTTTACTCACCACAAACACATTTAAAAAAAAAAAACTTTAAAAAAAGATTCAACTTGTCATCACTAGGTTAGTGATATTTGATTTTTGTAATCAAGTAACATTTTCACACATGGCTTTTCAAATGGAACTGAAATTTTGTAGTTGAGAAGAACTGAAAGTCCTCTGTCAAGAGTTGTAGGCATTGCAGAACAAATCATTAAAAATCTAAGATAACAAAAAGATGGATAGATATACATGAGAGAGTGTGTTATTACATGCAAAAATAAATAATTAAATTAGAGGCTGAAATTTAAAAATCAAAATGTTAGCATTCAACAAATAAATAATATAAGAATGTGAAGGAAGAAAACAAAGTAAATTCATCAAGAACATTATTATTTGAAAAACAAAATTATATTTCCCCTGGCTACCACATTGTCATCGTGATTGCACAACGTATTTCCAGAGTCTTGATTCTTGCCTCCTAATTTTAATCATTTTATTTGATAATCAGTGAGATGGGCATCTCATGGCTTATATGTCCCACATGCCAACATGTGAGCCATACCACTCATAGTATCCTGATAAATAGTTATAAATCAGGGCCCTTGGAGAGGGAGAGGGAGAGAGAGAGAGAGAGAGATTTTGGGAACATGGGATTTCTTTGGATAGAAAGTGGGCCCTTCAATCATTGCTTATTATCAAATATGATTCTATTCATACATTTAGAAATGAGAAATCTTTTCTACATTGATCTAATTTTAAGGTCAATGATCAAAGTTGGTGTGAGGATTGAGGAAGAACCAAATCAGCAAATGTGATTGCTCCTAGATGTGCTATATTTTCATGTCTCCCATTGTCATTATTTTAAGGTAACAGTATATCTCTTTTTAGCTCTGCTAGCCACCACCATTCCTAACAAATCCCACGTAATCCCCATATCAGGGAAATTTGAACGGAGTCCTGTAAACTACCATTGTGCATTCTCCCGATGAACTTCTCTTCGCACTGGGCTAGCTAATTGCCATCCAAGGGCCCAAACCCAGCCCATTGTATGCATGAGGCTGGGTCCCCTAATCTTAGGTTACTCAATGTGCCGGCCACAGCTAACCTGGATCCTCTCAAACCTAACAGCTCCTCCAGCTCGAGATTGGATGGTGGGGCTTGGTGATCATACCAATATATTGATATGCACGCTGATCTCATCCAGTCTGTCCGATATCGGTTGGAGAGGATTTTTTTTTTCCCATCTAACCAGTGTAAACGGTAGAAAATGCAGTTAGTTAGAGACTTACATTAGGCAATGTAACTCATATCCATGAGGGCCTTGATATACTTTCTTAACCATGTTGACTTCCACTTGACAAAACCTATGCCTGCACCTGGATTTAGCGTGGTGTGGGAGATTCCTCCAACACAAGCAGTGTGGAATAACCCTTTCCCTAAAATGGATGGCAAGGTTGTAATAAATTGCATCCTTTAGTAAAGAATTTTAGTGTGTTAAACCGGTGTGGTTTAAAGATTAGATTCGGTTCCAATTTAACTGTTTAATTTGGTTTCGGTTCAGGATAAACAAGATAAAATTAAAATACAACCATTTATTAAACAGTTTCAAAACTTACCATTGATAATTCGGTTTAAACGGCTGGCTTGGATTCAATTTTGATAAACGGTTTAGATTGGCTTTTGGTGGGTTCTATCTTCTATGGGTTGAGCGCAATCATTTATATTAGAACTCGAGTGGGTTCTGATCACCATAATCATTTTAGAATCGGATCAACGATTTTAACTCAATGGATAAGAATCGGATTGAGCAGATTATAGGCTGGCTTGCGATTTAAAAAGGGTTTTAGAACGATTCTGGGAAATTTTGCCGATTCCAGCAGAATGGGAATCGGTAATCTTCCTTGAACCCATCGTGTTACGACCGAATTCAAGAGGTTTCCATTGCAGATGAGTCACAGTAATATTGGTCAACATGTGCTCTAAAGTTAGTAAGTGATGTATTATCAATCAATCTGGTCGATTATGTGGATCCCAATCAACAGTTCTACACTCCAACCCAGAAATTATAATAAAAAGATAAAGGGATACAAGCGAGTAGAGCTGTTGGCGTTGGGGTCAAGTGAGTGTACCATGATACATCATATCTATCTCCTTCAGACATATCACTGTTCGAGGATGTCTTTCTGATCACTTTTAACTATTCCACAACGGAGGCGTGATGTCATACAGATTCGGACGTCTAGGTCTCTGGATCAGTAGCTTCTGTGCAAAATTAATGGAACTGGTTGGAATCAAACTCAGACTGAACTCAACTGAAGATCTATAGATTGCTTGATTGATCCAAGAATCTATATTCTGTAGCTCAATTCCCAACTTAATGTCAAACATGCACATAGATATCCTAGCAGCAGGATTCTGTTCAGGCACTTCATTACATCAAAATATCAGTCTTACATCATAAGTTTAATCATTTAAAGCAGAAAATACCCAAACTCTATAGCCTGCATTTGTTCATTTGGCCTCATTATCTGAGTTCCATCATCTGAGCAGACATGAAATACACATAATAAATCATCACCTCTCATCTTCTATCGGAAGATTTTCCAAAATATTCAAACAAGACACCGGATACTCCATATAAGAGTAGTATAAGACTATCTTTAGGGAAATAAATCCTCTTATACCCCTCATGCCAGAATGAGAAAATCTCAGTGACTGCAGTTTACTGTGTGTACACAGTTACTATCCGGCATAAGAGGCATGAGAGGATTTGAATCCCATCTTTAGAGGGTTAATCCCACATTGATGTCTTAGTGAGGGTTGATTATGGTTTTGGGTTCCATCACCTTATAACAAGTCAGGTACATGGGGGTGGTTGCACATCAAAAATAACATGACATGTCAAAAGAAAGTTACACAATGCCACATAAGTGTTAACTTCACAATGCCACATAAGTGTTAACTTCACAATGCCACATAAGTGTAAACCTCCCTAAAGAGTATGTGAACTCAACTGAGATTGCAAAGGGTTTCACATTAGTGAGGCCATCCATATGATATGAGGGGAAAACCACATTATGCAGACATAAAGATGATCAGAATCTGTTTTTTTCTACCATTTATCCATGTGATATAAGAGCATGCATCAATCTTATAATTGCTAGGTCTGAAGCAAAGGATGTTCGATCCATACTGGTACGTAAGATTTCAGAACCAGCGAATGTAAGATTCTTGAATGCACTTGGATGGTTGTGTCGTTAAAACTAAACTGACTCCTCAAAGGTTAGCTCAAAAATACATTCTGTAAAACCATAAAACATCTATGTGACAGCTAAACTAGCTGATCCACACTCTACATGTAGATATATTAATTTATATATTATTAAAATCCAATGGTTAAAGAGAGAGAAGCATGGATGTCATGCTTCCTCAGGTTTTATCAAAAAAGCAATTAGTTTTTCATGCATGAATGCTATGAGTTAATGGATTCATCTAAGGCACTAAAACAAACAGATAGAAAAAGTGTTGGAACAAATAGAAACTAATCAGATCTGTGAAAAGTGAAGGTCAGAGTAATGATAGAAGAGAAATACACAACACTAAAAACTCTTGAATTCAAAATTAAGAAATTAGTAAATAATGCAGTGACTTGCACACAAAATGTACCAAAACCCGTAAAAGGACAGGAATCACAAACCCTAAATTTTTAGTAATGAACTTAAACACTTGATTTGGGTGCAGCTACTTAATATTACACTCCGAATTCATCATACGAGAGAGAGAGAGAGAGAGAGTTCTGAAAATCCTAACTGAAAGCTTCTCCATAAACTAGTTGTTGGGCACAAATTTCATCAAGTACAGGGATGTAAGAAGGTCTTAACAGCGTACTTCAGAGAAGGGTCAGAAAAACCAGTAAAGGGTCATCAAAATATGCCACAAAGAATACTACAGAGTAAGAGACATCTCAATATGCCACAAAAATTGGTACTAAGATTACTACATAGTACCACAGAAGACCTTTTCTTACACTCTCCACGTACGGCTGCAATGATCTTCAACCCACTCTCCAGACAAAATCATCATCATTCCTGACTCAGTCAGCCAGGGATCGACCATCTTTGCCTTAACAGACTCATAACCTAAGGATCAGTTGTGCTGAACACATTAAACAGAACGCTAGGGTTCCAGAATTCCCTTTCCACACCACCCCCTCTTTTTGGGGGGTAAAGAGCAGACTAGTGATGTTAAAGAGCATAAAATTAATGATAATAAAAACTCACCTTGGAGGTTTTCTTGTTCTTCAAGTCAACAGAAATAAATAGTCATTTATTGCTGATGCAGCATCATCAAGATTCGAACGCCAAGAGCCCTTGAGGAGCCCAAGTGAAAGGCCTTCCAAGGAACTCTTATAGTTTGTGAATCTTGATGATGCTGCACCTGCAAACACTGACTGGGTGTGTTGAGATCTTTGTTCATCATCGTCTACACCCATGCAAAACATAGAAGAATATAGAAAGAGAAAACCCTAACCCTAACCAAAAGCAAAAGCAAAAAAAATCCCATACCATGAAGGAACAAGACGTACAGTACAGAAAGGGGGTGGGAGAGAGAATGAGAGAGAAAAAGGAGGGGGTATGGGGAGAAGAAGGAGAAGAAGAAGTGGGAAGCAGTGAGGAATGAGGAGGAAGGAGGTGTAAATATAGAGGATTTGGAGGGAGGGTAGAAGCGTAGGAGTAATGAATACTAGAGAGAGAGAGAGAGAGAGAGAGAGAGAGAGAGCGAGGATAGAGAGAGGATTAATGGTTGGTGATGAGATCTGTCAAAGATGGGGGAGAAGGGTGTTGTACACACAACAGTTATACATCACAATCCATGGTTCTATAATTACCCATAAACCTTAAATCCCTGCTGCCCTAGCCTAGTTACTACATATGTCTAGAATAAAATACCATATATAAAAACGTCTTAGAAAGGAAATGTGAACTTTCCCTCTAATGGTGGCGTTTATGTTGGGAGGATTTCTTGCGTTCTCTACAAGTATGATCTGGATGGAATTGACACTGCCCTGACTCCCAATTTTTACTGATTCCTCCCACGAATCTTTATTTTCTTTTTGCCAAAACCCTCAATATTTTCTTCACAATAAACCAGTTAAAAGTTCTCTCTTTCTCTCTCTCTCTCCTAATTTTACACTACATAAGTGTGGACTAATTTCTTTTCACCATTTGAAGGTAAGCTTCTTCTTCATAGATCCTAGGTGAGTAAATTTGAAGGTAAGCTTCTCCTTTTAACCATTTTTTGTTTTCAGTAGTAACCAATGTCATCTTTTTGGGTTTGGTACATGCAGTACTTACAATGGTATTGGACTGTTGTAGTGTGGACGTGGATCCTCTCCCCGCAGAGAGATTCAGTCATCACGGGACCTCATATCATGTGTCTCACTTCGATTTCAATCAGACGGTCTCTAAGGACTGGTTCATGGAATACATTTTGTGTGTGTGTGTGTGGATAGTGCTGGCTCATGGAATACTACATACTCAGTGGCACATTTTCATGATTCTATTAAAAAGGGGGCATAAAGAGTACGTATGTCATTCTATTTCCCAAAAAATAAGTACGTATGCCATTGATTTTTTTTATATTCTATATATGCAGTGGGTCTCACACCCCATAGATGGTGAAGGATTCTTGTGGATTCCATCACCGTGGCAAGTGCACATACGTACAAAAGGAACCAGTCTTGAGAGTGGCCACTTGGAGGCCATTCAATGTTAATGACTAATTAGAGGGTCAGGGAGATCTGTCCGGCTGTGTCCCTAGGCGTTCTCTCACGTGAGGGCGTGAAATGGTTAAGGGTCGAGTTATCGTTACACCCACAATCGGACAGAGAACTTTAACTACTAATCATAATAATCATAATACGGGTTTTTTTATTCACTTAGATTTATTTATTGGGCCAGTCTGAATGTAATTGATGTCGCATTATCATGCCGTCTCTGCATTTAATACGGGATAATTTTGATATTTAAGGACAAAGGATGTTAAGATCTAGTGGCACAAACACCTCTTGAAATGTCTTGTTATTATAACCCGTAACGTTCATTATTTATTTTACTTTATGGAAAGCAACTCAATACTTGTGACCGTTCTTCTTTATATCTGGTCTTTCTTATATGGAGTTCGGATCTCTCCCTACATGGGTACTCTCCCCTGAATCTCGTGGTGATTAGGTCTAGAGAGGCAGTGGTCCAGTGTGGGTCCTATACCCCATCCTCTTGGATGGTGTGAGATCGATGGGGGAGAGTTTCTGCATGAGTATAGTTATTAACTCCCTATCCTTCCAATTCCTCCTGCTCCCCCGATCCTTATTCGAACTCTACCACCTCTTCGTCAATGCACACCCCCGGTCCTTCCCCTCTATTGGATCCTGGCCCTGATCCTTTTTTCGAACCATTTGTGTTCCTGCCAGTGTCCCTACCTATAAGTCATCCTAGAACTAGCCCTCACCCCCACCCTATGCTTCAATCTGAGTTGTCCAACTCTATGTTATCGAGATCCCCTACCTCTAAATCCCTTATGATCTGAAGTCCCCTAGCCTTTATCTTTGAAGACAGCTTGGCTATGAATCACCCTATTCATCCTTTTATGGAGGAGGTGCCTACACATGGAGGTAGGAAGGGGGAGAAGAACTAGGCCGATAAGTGGGATAGTCATGTGAGACGATTAATTGAGGAATGTTCGGATAATGAAGGCTCAGTTTTGGCCCCCGAATCTTCTTGTTGGGAGGGCGATGAACGTAGTTTTACCCTTATCCCATCTGAGAAGAAACAATTGTCGCCGAAGGTCTCTCTATTGCATTGAAGCCATGTAAACTTTGTTCAGTTTCATTGGAGCTATATCCCGATAGGGAAATGGGTCCTATTCTTTAGTGATTTGGCAGGTTTGTTGGGCGTGGTCTTGTTAATTCAACTATTTGTTAACCTCTAGTATGTTAGTTTTATTTTGACTTCTATCTTGTGATGGTTTTGCTTGTTTATATTTTTTCTTCTAAATTTAATAAAATATCTCTTTAAGATTAAATAAAAATCTATCTGTTCAGAAATAAGGTATTCAAAGAAATATAAGAGCTTCTCCATACATCATAAAAATTAGAGTAATTTAATTTTTTTTTTTTTTTTGATAATCCAGATCTGTTAGAGTGTAAAGTTTAACTACGCGCACATAGAGCTTTCTTTTCCAGTGCTAAAGCGTGTAGCCCATCTTTTTGTGTTTCTCATCGTACGATGTTATTTATACTGATAATCCTGTTTCTTTTTGTGTTTCTCATCGTACGATGTTATTTATACTGATAATCCTGTTTCTGTTCCTGTTCCGTAGCAGAATTACTTTACGTTGTTCAAAGTATTTTCATCCATGTTGGTCTCCATTTTTATGGCAAATGTAATGCTCTCTCTCTCTCTCTCTCTCTCTCTCTCTCTCTCTCTCTCTCTTCCATGTCAAAGAACAAAAGGGCTTTGCTAAATCTCTATTCCTCTACACGAAGATTAACATGGTTAATAAGAATTTCTTGAGACAGAATGGTATAGAACGTCTCTCATCAATTAACAACGCAAACTATTCTCTTCCATTTCTATAACATGGATACATTAACAAAATCTCTCAACAATTAATGATTTTTCGCCGGAGGGGTGGGAAAGAGAATAAATGCCGAAGAGGAGACTCGAATTTGAAAGCTTCTCCCAACACCTGCTACAATAAGTAAAGAGTCAACCATCCAATCAAGTGACTATTTACAATTAATAATGTTAATAAACCCCAAAAAAATGAAATCCCCAAAAAGTTTGCATTAATGGGGTAAATCATGATTTTAGTTTACGGTATCGAAATAAGTATCAATTACATCAAAACAGTGACGATATCGATATGTATCATATGTATCGGATAAATACGGGTTAATATCAAATAATATTCTGATGTGGCATATACAATTTATATGATTTTTTACACAAGAGTTTGGAACTTTGGAAGCTTAGAAATGCATTTTGGGATTACTAATCCGATTTCTTTTTGGTAGAAAGGGACTATCAACCGTTTGTGACACTAGAAAGATGTATAACTTGAACGTTGGACAAGAAACAACAAAAAAAAAAAAAAATCTCAGTCCATGAGATGATTTCAACATTTCACTGACGTCACTAATTAATTAGATTACTAATTTAGAGGGGAATTCACATCCTCTCCTCCCAAAGTTAGGGAGTCAGAACGTTTCCGTTGGATGATTGATACCTCTGTTGGATGGCTGATACATGAGATTGAGGTGAATCCAAACCCTTCATGCGAACCAACCCCATGTGTCAGGCAGCCGAAAGAGAGAGATACGATGATGGGGACTCAAACGTACGGTAGGCGTTAGAAAGCAGATGGAACAAAGCTGTGGAATAGTGGGGATGTGTAAACTGTGAAGGGTGAAAGCCGCCCTGATGCCGGAGCCGAATCCTCTACAGTCTCCACCCGCGCAAGCAAGCGTCGATCGCAAGGGGCAATAACGTGGTGGAGCCAAAGACACAGACCGACAGAATGTCCACACGGACCAGAGACCAGACGTCCGACTGTACGGAACAAGGAAAGTGAGGTGGGAGTTCCGAGAGGATCGAGGAGTTCAGGTTCAGCTGCTCAGGCACTGACCACGCTCTTCGATCACTTGGGACGTCTTCTTGCCCTATAGGATGAGGATGAGGATCCACCCAAATAATCACCGACTTTGTTGTTACTTTCTCACCTCTCTCTCTCTCTCTCTCTCTCTCTCTCCAATTCCGATACGTAAATTATTCTTACCCTATTTATTATTACTGTTAATGCTTCTCTTTTCTGCTGCTTTCCCTTTCCAATGTAATATCACCTCATTTATAGTATTTTCTCTTGGGTAAAACCCTAATTCATCCCCCACTTAACTTGAACTTGAATTCTCTCTGCAGAATCAAATGAAATAACCTATCAAAATTACACTCATCTGGTTCCACTAGATGGGTTGTCCCTTCTCCAAGTAACATCCAGCTCAGACCTAAGTCTCTATCTCTCTGTTGATAGACAAGCTAAAACAAATTAAAATTTGTTTACAGAAAGCTATTACCCCTACAACTGAACGTCTCACTAGTTTTTTATTGTTTCAAAGACGAGAGAGAGAAGAGAGAGAGAGAGAGAGAGAGAGAGATGAGTCGAGGCTCGAGCCAGCTATTATGGTTTCCGTTTATGGTTGATGAGCAACAAAAGAAAAGACAAGGAGAGTTAACCCCACAACCTAGATTTTGCTTTGGAGGATTTGCATCATTGCATTCTCTGTTTCCCTGTTTTTAACTTTAACTGGAATTACTTGACCAACTTAACCTCACTATAACCAAGGAGCAACCAGTGGCTTGCATTTGGTTTGTCAACTCACACTTTTCTTTGAATTTTCTCTTTGCCATCATCACCTTCTCCTCCTCAGGTGTCTTTGTAGCAAGCAGCTTAGGAAAAACAAATATACGTTTTAGAAAAGATGAATCTCAGTCGACAACTGTCTGTGATATCAGACGAATTACCCAGCCATGGATTTAATAATGGAATATCTCACAAATCTCCAGTCGACTCCGGGTGTGGGGTCCCCTGGGAGGGGGAATTCTGACTGAGGTTGACACTTACAGTGTGGGCCTGTGAGGGGTTCGAGTGAGAAGATGATGCATGGATTTTGGATTTTTGCTGCTTCTGGAGCCTCTGATGATGCATTTCTTCCAGTAATTGAAGACAGGGAGGAAGCATTTCTCTCATCTTTTAATACTATTTACCATTGTTACATCATCTCTTTGCCAGATGGTTGGATGATGACACCTTTTAATACTATTTACCATTGTTACATCATCTCTTTGCCAGATGGTTGGATGATGACACCTCCTTTACCGTACTCATGAGCATTTATTGCCTGGTGCTAACCCTCATTCTGAACTTGAATCTCGTACCAGTTGGTTGCTTCTGGGACTCCCAGTATCATAAACTCGGATAGGAACGGATTGGAACAACATCAACCCAAGCTGCAAATTTAGATGAGCTTTGTAGTAAGAACATGGCCCACTATCATCTTTGTTAGCATCCCAATACATCAGTCATCTGATTATTCTGTCATGTATGTATTATATTTCAACTCATCTCTACCTTCACATTACCTGCCCATAGCCTGCGAGCAGGTCCCTCACGGCCCACTGTGAATCAATCAAACTTTCACTAAAAAACTTTTCACAAAAAATATGAATCCAATTTTCAAGAATAGTTGACCTATATGTATTTATTTTTTTATAAGATCCCATCATTATTCATATTTTGTAGGTCCTACGTTCTAGAGGTGGGTCTCACACCACGTCAACAGTGATGGGATCCAATGACGAGTACATATACATACAGGTGATCCAAACTCCCAACTCCCTATCTGATCCTATTCATGTGTCAGTATTCCATTGAATTGATAAATAAATTTGATCGAATCAATTTTGAACAAGTTTGATACCATGTTGGATACCTGGATTTAGAATTTGAACAAAGTCAGAGTTATTTATCATATCAGCAGATCAGTTGGCAAATCAAAACTAAGATGGGTCTTTGTTATCATGTGATCTCTTAAAGGGGGGATATGATTTCTGTAACCTACTGTTGGGCTTGGCCCAATATAGTAAGGACTAAGAGGATCCCAAATACGTTACCATGTAGATCGTTAGATGCTACTATCTGCCATTGGATTGGTCCCATTAGTTCACAACCCAAAAGATCAGCGCAAGCAAATAATCACATCTGGAGCTGGAAATTGGTAGCCCATCTTACATGAATCTCCAGGTCGGAACGTCTCCCAAAACCAGCATGATTATTTACTGTTAATGGCCCAGCCCGTGTTCAGTCATGGCCCCAGAAAGACCCCTAATTTGTAGGCCAAAGCCATTCTTGCCTGTCCGATGGGTCGTATAATTCTTATTTTTTGGGACTTTTTTGGGACTTGGATTTCCTGCAGCTTTGCAGCCCCTAGGGTTGCACCTGAGCCATTATGAGTGTATCTATATGTGTGCTGATGCACTACGACGACACAGATGCCACTGTAGACGATCAAAGCCTCGGAATGATTTTGGTATTAATTGGTCCCATAACAATTCAAAGTCCCTACCTACTAAAATGAAAAGAAAATGAAAATATTCCATGAGCTAAAACCCAAAACCCTAAGTAAACCCTCCATCAAAGACAACAAAAAAATGATAATAGATAAAAGAAGTCAAAAGTTTTTCTAATTTGTCGACTAGTAAGAGACTCCAACATCCATTTTGACAATGTGCACAATGTCCACTCGTGTATACAAATTTCCGTTATTGCCCCTTTTCCATCCTTGCCCCTTTTGATTTTTTCAAATGTTTAGTTTTCAAAAAAGTTTTCCCTGGCCCCATGGCCGTTTAAGAAATAATATCCTTAATGATTACATCTATTTTTGCCATGTAAAAGAATGAGGTGGCAAATCTGATGTTAGATATCTAAAAAATGGTTTTAATAGACCAAGTGTCAAATGATCATTGATTCAATATCTACATTTCTCAACTTATCTCTCGTCAAGACTGTTAACCCATCCAACAATGATGGCCGTTGGAACAGAATTACAGCCATCCATCTTAGTCACCCAAAGTCTAATGAATACAATCATAAGATTTAAAAAAAAAAAAAAAAAAAAAAGAAAGAAAGGAAACGAAAAGGTCCCAGAAATACAAGCACTTCAAATGGCAGCCACAATGGGAATAGACAACAGTCAAAGTCAACACTTGGGTAGATCGGGTGGTGGTGGTGGTAACTTCTGACTGGGGAGTTCTCCATCCAAGACGATCCACACCATCCTCAAGCCCCAACTTGTGTGGACATCGAAGTGGCAGTGCATAAACCATGCTCCTGTTGCCCAAGTCATCGATTGTACATTTCAGTTTCCATATCAAAAGTATTTTTTTTTATATTTCTACTTTAAAAAAATATTTTATAGGAAAGAAACAATTTTTTAATTAATAAAAAGAAAAAACATATTTTGAAGATACAATAACAAAAATATTTCCGAAAAAAACAGAAAAACAACAGAAACACTTCAAAATAATGTTACCCACCTGGATTGTCTGCGAAGAAGCGAATGGCAACCCAACCACCAACTGGTACACCCACGGTGTTACGCTGAACTGGATCGACAAGATTATATTTGGGTGGATCCTTAATGGGATCATGGTTACCGAAGCCTTGGCCGACGACGAAGAAATCAAATCCATGGAGGTGCAGTGGGTGGTTTTCAGCACCAAGGATTGAAGTGTCCTGTAGCACCACTTCCACACTAGTGTTGAAGGCTACTACCACTGCCTTGGTGCCATTGCTAACCACGGTGTTGTTAGGTGGAGTTCCAGTGTAGTTGAAGGGGACGAGTGTTTTTGTGGGGAAGTCAGTGGTGTACACTCCCTTGGATTGACCGAAGAAATGGGCCTGGAGGATACCCACAGTTGGGAATACAAAAGATATGTTATTCACTGAGGAAGCGAATTTAGCTCCATTTGGGCCTTGGCAAGTTTGGTTTTGGGGACATGGGCTTGTACCCATCCCAATAGTGAAGAAGAAGCTCTTATCAACCTTTTGGGGGACTTTAGCTGGGAACTGAGTAGAGGCCAAGCTGCGGAATCTCTTGGTGAAATTGGTGGCCGAGGAAGTGTCAGTGAGGTTTGGGAGAGTTGGTTTGAACAATGGAAGGTTTTTAATGGAAAATATTGGAGAGGGTGATTCATATCCAAGGATCCCAACAGTGGTAGAGTTGTCAAAGGTGCCTAGGCCTGTGAAATATGGTCTTGCAGCCATGAAGAAAGTTGCATTGGGAAGGTATGGTTTGGTCCTAAGGAGAACGTCTGTAGTTTGTCCTGGGGCTATGAGGAGGGTGTCTGCGTCAAATGGTTTTAAGTAGTTGGCATCTGCTCCAACTACAGTGACCGTGTGGTTAGCAATGCTGAAGAAGAGCTCATCGTTTAATGCAGCATTGATCAAACGTAAGAGATACGTTTTCCCAGGCTTCACCTTTAACTTGAATGTATCTGATAGCAAATACAAAATTAAAACATCAGATTTGAAAAACTCTTAAGATCAAACGTTTACCACTAACCTTAAAGATATTAGTGAGGACACAATCTTATTCCAACAAAAACAAATCTCAGAAACAAAAATCTAGAGAGTTTTACGATTCAGCTGTTAGCACCTTTGGCAGAACAGTTGTAGAGGGGTCCAGGGAGCCCGTTGATGGTGTAGGCATCAGATACATTGGGTCCCCCTCCAGTCTGTAGAGCTTGGTTTATCACTGCCTCCTGGTCTACGTTCCACCACTCTCCTGCGGGGGTACAATAAATAGCCCTCGATTTCAAATGATCAGAAGCAAATAGGGCTGCAATACGCCAAGTTGGGCCAGGTTTTTAAAAACCCTAATCCTACCCTGAGTGCCTTAAACGTAACCCTAACTCAGTCTAACTCTGTCAGGGTTAGAAAATATGCAATCCTACCCCACCTTAGTGGGGTTCAGCTTTACCTAATCCTACCCTGATTAATCTTGACTGGGCCGAGTCGGGCTAGGTTGACCCTGATTGACTCTAAGTAAAGGTCGGGTTGACATTGATTGACAATGAATCTGTCCCATGAATAATATAATTTAAAATATTTAAAAAAAAAGTTTTAACTTAAATCAACATGTAACTATTTTAAATTGTAATTTGTAAATGAAGTAATAATTCCATATGATGGATGCAAAACCTAAAGTCCTAAGACACAGTCAACATGCTTACGACTTGCTAAAAAAAAGATCGACATGACTAGGAAGCTACATGATTAATCCACCAATCACAAATAAACGTCATATACTTAGTTTTTCAACCTTATCCCCACCCTGCCCTGTCAGGGTTTAGGATGGGTTTAAACCTGCCAGGGTTCAAGGTGGATTAGAGCCTGGTTCAAATTGTTAGCGTCAAACTTGTAGCACTAGAAGCAAGAAGGAGAGAGAGAGAGAGAGAGAGATTAAAGGATATTATAAATGCATCCCTATTGGTCCCAAGAAAAGTACATGTACATGCAAGTGATCCGCAATTCGGTGCATAGAACCTTTTCCATAATATAATTAGCTGGTCCTTACCGAAGATGATGGGAACTTCCTTGTAGGGTTTAGGGAAGGGGTAAGAAGCGTTGCGCTTGGGAAGGATGATGATGGGTCCATAGAGGGTGGCCCTTAGCCATGAGATGTGAGCGTGCCAGAAGAGCGTTCCTATCTGCCCTGTTATTGTGAAGTTGTATACATAGCTTTGGCCCTGCTGTATGGGGCACTGGGTTATATAAGCAGGCCCATCCGACCATCCGCTCTTGAGCTGTCGAACACCATGCCTGCTCTCCCAAAACGCAACAAATTAATCCTATGGCTAACAAAATAATTCAAGAAACCATGTTTATAGAGTTCGATCAGATCCTCTCCCCTTACGTGAAATATAGCTGTATGGTGATAAGCTCACCTGAAGCATCCCCTACAGAAAGAAGATCACATACCAGTGCACCGTGACATTGTTCTGAACATGGTTAACAACCTTCACAACAACCCGATCACCATCCCTTGCAACTATGGGGGGACCCGGGAATTGTCCATTCACTGTTAGAATGCTCTTGGTGTGGCACAATCTCGTTACATTTTGCAATATGATCTACAAAACAGAAATTTACATTTCAGAAATTCTATAAAATGACCCACTAAGCAGTAGTGAGTGTCACACGTACATCAAACTTGTAATGCCTCTTCATGATGTCTGCATTCTTGGCAGCAATTGCAGACTCCGGCAGGAACCATAAAGCCATCGACATGAAGAACAGGAAGAAAGCTGCAAAGGAAACAGGTGAAGGAAGATGAGATTCACCCATCTCTTTTCTTTGAACGAACTCAAAACCCTTATCTACAGAGAGGCACCTTCTGTGTTATTTATGCTTATTGGGTTTTAATATCTAGAGATAGATGGTGATGGAGCTCTTGTGTTTGGTTGATTAGGTGATCAGATCACCGTAGAAGAAAGAGAAAGCTCTTTCGTTTTCGTACACTCGTCCTGTTCTTAGGACTTCGATATTTGTTTTTTTTTGGTAGAGTTCTTAGGACTTCATGAGTTATATAATTAAGGGTGCTGGTCGAGCTTAATTTTAGAGTGTAAACAAAGTGATTGTGATACTAACTTAATTGCCCCTTCATCCATCATGCATTTGGGGTGTCAATGGGCCGGTTCTGTCTATTTTCGATCTGGGCCGATCAGTTTTGATCCTATACCCCCAACCAAATAAAAAAAAAATCGATCATTTGAGTTGCATACATTGGTTTCTAGAGAACTTATATATTGTTTCTATAAGGAAAATTCTAGGTAAGTCATAAGTGAGAGCAAAAGGGAAAACACTTTACAGGTGGAGGAAAGTGTAGAATTTTTTTTGGTGAATAAATAAATTATCTGGAGGTAGACATTTTGGCATTGTTTGTTTGATCTTCATATCTTTCTCTTGTTTGCGCTTTCATCCCTAACAATTACAACCCAATAAGGTTCGAATTAGATTTAATCCAAACCGAATCGAACTGGTCCAATTTCTGTCTTCGGTTTGAGTTCAATTTTGATACCCCTTCTAGAAATGGAGTTTGCCCTAGCTTCTAGAAAATGAACAATCTTGTTAATGTGCTTTCAGGTTCCACTTTCGTTTTCTTAAGATTTTACCTTCTTATACATATCAACATAAAAAGCTCAGACTAGAATAACCCTGAAATTATTGTGTCTTCAATGGAAATTTTCCATTTGGAGGAGGAAATTATGGTAAAATCAAGGGTCTTAATTGGGCCGCTCTTTCATTCTATTTTTAGAGTCTCCGTCCTATATTCAGTCATGTTTACGCTCAGGTGGTAAAACGTCTGTCCATTTGGCCATGGCTTACCATCTTTTCAAGGGAATTCCTACTACCACTAAGTCTCAGAGTTTGGATTTATTTAGGGCTGGTCGTCATCTCTTTTCCCTTTGTAAACAAGTGATTACAACCCCTCAGGTATTGGATATGTCCCTAGCTAATTTCTTATAATTTCGTCGTTTTACACTTCGAAGATTCTTAAGTGGAAGGCTATGTATGGAAGACAATAAAAATATCCCAATAGAAAAATGAATACCATTGTGTTTTATAAAACCTCACCATGACACTATCCTCCTAGAGTCTTGGATGGTCATTGACATTCTTTTTAGTGTAGGATGTGTTTTGGCTGAAAGCAGAATGTTGTTTTTTCTACTTTTTGGGGTCAAACCATAAATTATATCACAACCCCCATTTATCAAAAAAAAATTATTTTATTTGATAAATTATTATTGTCATGATATTTTATATATATATATATATATATATATATATATATATATATATATATATATATATATATATATATATATATATTTTTTTTTTTTTTTTTTTTTTTTTTTTTTTTTTTTTTTTTTTTTTTTTTTTTTTTTTTTTTTTTTTTTTTTTTTTTTTTTTTTTTTTTTTTGTTATATATATTTTTCATATATATATATATATAGATTATTGTCATAAGAATATGTTATTTTTTTCAAACATTACAAGATATCTATTATGTTGTGGACAAATGATATATCAATTCAGATTAATGGACAAAATAAAATATGATTTAGATTAAAAAAATACAACCTACCTGTATATATGTATATATATGTATTAATACTCTAAACATTATGATTTTAATTAATAAAAAAAAAACCATAAACAGTCCATTATTACATAGATAACTACCCATTTTATTTACCTAGATAAAAAAGGTAAGGGGTCTTAATTACCCATTTTATTTACCTAGATGAAAATGGTTATTTTTAAGAGTACAAAAGGTAAGGTGTCTTACTATACTTGAGACCATGGGGTCGCCTTTCATTTTAATTAATTAAGAATTCAAATTGGGTCTGAAGTTGGAAGTTGAAAGAGGTGTTATATAGCGTGGAACAAATTCCCTGTTAGGTGGTGTGTTGGGTGGGAGTAGGTATATTTCATTTTATTCTGTCCATTAATGAGAGAACGATGTATGATCCTACCCCATCACACAGTGTGATGGTAATTGGTAATAACCATCATCTATTCATACACTTACTGTTACATCTCCAAGGGGTAAATACTGAATAGTGGAGCCCATTGAGAGGGAAAAGGCCTAGCCCAGCTTGGGTACTCCTAGCGGATGGAGCAGAATCAGTCCATCTAGTTGTGAAGCCTGTCTTATCCTTAAAAAAGACCCTAATCAATTTATTGGTCCAGGGCCTAGGCAAAATTGTGACTGATGGGTCCTGACATTCTAACTTCGTACTCTTTGAAACGTTCTACTAGTAAGACTCTGCAGAGGGGAAGTCGGTGAGGATGAAGAGGGGTAAAATCAAAAAAGAAATTTAGTTTTTCTTAAGTACAATTGTCTCTTAAGTTGAGATCCAACGATTGAATTTACTATAACCCCTCAAGTTAAGAGATCGAAGGGCAGTTAGACTTGAAAAACCGAATGGGTAAAAAGATCTTCGACTGCTTGCCAAGCAACAGAGAGGATCCGAGCTGTTGACTGTGCATCGGACACATGCCAATGCATTGTGAGCCACTAGAATCCTCATTGCCTTCTGGCAGGCATTACAGAAAATATTCCAGGATAGCACCTGGATCTTTTTTGAAGGGTTGGAGATTTGGGTGATGTGGTGTAAAGTTGGAATTAAAGTTTTTACAAGAGTAGAGAGTACGTAGTATGACAGGTAAATATTGAGAATCAAACTCCGAACAAGCCCCGAGGAGAGAGTTGGTAATCTGCTATTTTCAGCACAATGTTGATATTCTAACTTGGTACGACTCTCTTCTTTGAAACGTACTCCTAGTAAGGTAAGGTTAGGTTAGGTTAGGTTATGCATGCAGAGGGAAGAAAGTCGGTGAGAGGGCGGCTAATTCCTTAATTGGTCAAAGAGTCAAGGTCAAGACTAGTAGTGAATGAATGAGTAGGTTGAGAGTTGAGACATGGAGGAATAATAAAATCTGAGGAAGACAGATCGATTAAGAAAGGAATTAGGCAGTTTGGGTGTTTAACACTTTTCTAAACTAAATTAAATTATATTATTATTATTATTACTATTACTGTTCATATACCAAAAACCAATATATTGGATTATTTTTAGAAAATCCGAAGTGAATTTGATGTGAGACTAGACTAAACTCTTTAGAATAGATGAATGAGTCTATGAGTATAGATATTGATAATCAAACTCCAAGCAAATCCACTCTGACTTCATATATAATCTGTTATTTTCAGCACAATAATATTCTCTTTCACTTTTATGCCGTCAGCCAGCAGTTGCGTTTACTTTAATTAGACGCTTTCAACTGAAACCGGAAAGTAGAAACTTTTCTTTTAATTGAGGGAAAAAATAAATAAATTAATTGAACTGGAAAGAAAAAGAAAAAGAAAAAGAAAAAGGAAAAGTGAGTCGAAAAGGCAAACA
This sequence comes from Protea cynaroides, assembly GCA_028583415.1. Taxonomy (NCBI): domain Eukaryota; kingdom Viridiplantae; phylum Streptophyta; class Magnoliopsida; order Proteales; family Proteaceae; genus Protea; species Protea cynaroides. The sequence continues at coordinate 36,230,576 of CM053266.1, read as the reverse complement.
CTAAAACACTTGGGAAGTGTTCTAACGAATATATTCCATTCCGTTCCTAATTTACAAAAACTAACAAAAGGAAGCTTACATCATCATCATCATCAGCATCATCATCATCATCATCTTCATTATCTTCAGAAAATAGAAAGCCAAGTTAATAGACACTATTTATTATACATACAGCAGAGTAAGTATCGACAAAAAAACATTTCTCAAGGAAGCATACTAGCTAGTAAGTGCAAGCTTCAGGTCTTGGAGGCATGGCAAAGAGAAGCTCAAGATCAGGTGGATGGAAATAGCCATTCTTGGGTGCCTCTCTCTTCTTCCTGTACACTGCTTTCTTCTTCGGAGGTGGCGGGCACACCGAAGCCGCCGCCGGGATCCAACATTCTTCATGCTTCGGCGTTTGGCATCCGTCTTCGATTCTCTCCATTCCCTCTTTCATGTCTATCTCAGAACAGAGAAAGTTGCCAAAAATTACACAACCAAAGAGGCAGGGGTATGTATAGAAAGGGTTTATATGATTTTGAACGCAGGAGACGGGGAAACTGGGGAAACTGATTGATAAAAGGGAGTGGAGCAGTTTGTACTCTGTGTAAGTGGGACCGACTGTGGAACCAACTGTGGAACCAACTGTGTGACGGTGGGAGGGGACGCGGACGCGGTTCCTCGAAACTTTCCAGTGGGACGGGACGGGACGGGACAGCATACATGCCTGTCGTGGCTTCTTCCGGAAGCTGCTAAGTCCACCTAAAACTCCTCCTAACCCACGATCATGATTTCTCTTTCAGTTAATCAGATCGTGTGGTTCACTCCAACAACAGCTCAGCAAGTTTGGTGTTTACGTGTTGCCATTCCGTTCACCTTTTCCAACACGTGGCCACGTTCTTGCCCAACGTCAGGACGGTGGATTGCGCGCCTAGCCGCCAACGTCGAGTCGGTGGATGCGCGGGGGCTGTTTCAATGCTGATTCCCCCCGCGCCCACCCCCGGGAACTGGCTCGTCTGTAGCCATTGATATTGCAGCATACTATGCTGCAACCTTTAGATGGATGACATGTGGACTACCATTCATCTAATGGTCACGTTTTATAAATTAAAGGAATACCGCTGGATGGAGAAGCACACGAAAAAAAAAAGGAAAACACACTGTTGCATCTTCTTTCGGCTTGCTCGCAGAACCAGTCTTCCCTCCCAAATCTCTTCTTTCCTCCTGCGTTTGTTACCCGAATCACACTGAACATTTGTGGTTGGCGTGAACCACTAAGGCCGCCAAAGATGAGGGAAACCTCCCTGTATTTGGCTTCACTGATCCTGAAGCCTTTGTTTGATCAATCCAGAAACCTGTACTTGACAAGCCCAATCAGGTTCAAGTGTTTTTTTTTCAAAAAACTGGATTATTCAGAAATTTCATTTAATCACTCTCTGGTTGGTATGGGAGCATATCAACCAGCCTTCACACAGGGGTCAGAACACAGGCACAGAAGCTGAAAAACAGGGCTTCAGCCTAGGTGCTAAGTTCTCCCAACTTCTTTTTATTTTTTATTTTTTTGGTAATGTTCTCCCAACGACAGGGATCATTTGAAAGAAATGGAGAAGGAAAAATGATTTGTTGGTGAAATTATACATTCCCATTAATGAATAATTACTCATTTATGAATCATGTCATAAATTTCAGGTGGCAAACACGAGAGACACCGACCAAGGACCCCTTCAGCACCCTCCGCTTCAACAAGGTCAAGACTGTGTTGCCCCCTCAGCTTCAACAAGGTCAAGATTGTGTTGCCCCTCGTTACAGAGCATCTCCGAGACTGGAAGTTGAACGCTCTGTTGAGTTGGTGTTTTGTATTTTGTGGGGTTCATGTAACTATAAGAGGTAGTATTTGTATTAAAGTATGAGTCTATTACATATACAAAGGTAAATTTATAATTGTAGTGGAATTAGGGAATCTAGGTTTCTCTATATATTGACTATGTGTGGAAAAATCTAAGTAAGATCTGAGCAAAGGAGAACATTTTGTCGGGGAGAAATATTTTGTGGCATAAAATTTTTGTTTCTTGACGTAGATAAAAATCTTTGGATCTTTGCCACATGGTGGAGGTATGCATTCTGGTTTGGATGCTGAACCGCAGCAAATCCTGTGTTAGTATTTGCTTGATCTTCATCTCTTTCTCTTGATTGTGCATTCATCCCTAATAATTGATATCACAGTCAGATTTAACAGATCATTGCGAATCTGAAAGAAGGGAGAGGAGTGTAAAGTTGTATCAAGAAGAAGGAAGTTTTTCTCTAAAGAACCAAAACAAGGGGAATTCGGCCAGATCAATTAGAGAGAAATGGTATGACCAAAAGAAGGTATCATACGGATCTTATTTCTTTCTTTTTTCTCATCATTACTCTCAAAAGGTATTTCACGATTTGAGTTGGAAAAAAAAATGAAAGGTCAAAGAGAAAAGAAGAAAAGAGTCTTTTCCTTAGGGTTTTTTCAACCCTTCGTCTAAACCTAAAAAGAGACCGAAAAATGAAAGAAAAAAAAAAGTTTGACTTGCTTTATATGGTACGATGGAAAAAAAAAAAGGGGTCTATTGTACGATTCGGTGTTTGTACGTTGTATCACCCAAAGAGAAGAGAAAAACATAGATGTTGTTGTTTTAAAGGTTTTTGGGTGTTACACAGTCATTGGAAGGCACGGATTGAGCAGATTCGATGTCTTTGGTATCGATCGGAGAGTCTTGTGCAAGATCAATGGTGATTGAAGCTCTTTAAAATTGATGGCAGGCACAGACGATAAAGATTGAGTTAATCGGATAACGGCAAAGGGTTCAAACTTTTCCATAGAACTCTTCAATGGTTATAATGATTTCACCTTGTAGCAACAATGGTGAAGAATATTCTTATACAGAAGGGGACTGTTAAGGCTCTCAAGAAGAAATCCGATAAACCGAAAAAATTGATAGATGATGAGTGGCTAGAGTTGAGGGAACTAGCAAATAGTACGATCCAGTTGTTTCTGGCGGATAATACTCTTCGTGAGGTCATTGGTTTGGAGGATCCAGAAGAAGTTTGGACGAAATTGGAGAGAAGGTACAAGTCCAAGTCATTGACAAATCAGTTGTTTTTGAAGAAACAATTTATGACTTTCTTTTGTTAGATGGAGTGAAATTTGAGGTGCATATTGATGAGTTCAATAGGATTCTGACAGAGTTGTCTGCTCTTGATGTGAAGATCAAAGAGGAGGACAAGACACCTATCTTGTTGGTCTCATTGCCTCATTCATTTGATCACATTGTGCCTACATTGTTGTTTGGTAATGATACTCTCAAACTAAACGATGTTATTGCTGCTTTGCTGATGAATGAGACACGACAAAAAAATAGTAGTGATGGGACGTCAGATGAAGGTAATGCCTTTGTTACAGTTGGTGGTCGGGGTAGAGGAAGATCAAATGGGAGACAGGAATATGGCAAGAATAGGGGTTGCTCCAAGTCACAAGGTCGCAAAATAATTTGTTATTATTGTGATGAGGAAGGTCATATAAGATAGGATTGTCTAAAGTGTAAGGAAGATAAAAAGAAAAAGGAAGACAAGGAGAGTGAAAAAAATCATCTACTGTTGGTGTCACAGAAGAGTGGAGTGATGGAGATCTCCTTCTCACTACTTCATCAGGTACGGATACTTCAGATTGGATTTTAGATTCAGGTTGTCGTTTCATATGTGTTCAGTTAGAGAACAGTTTGCTACATATCATGAATGTGATAAGGGTACAATCAGAATGGCAAATGATGCTGAAAGCAAAGTTGTCGGGATTGAGATTGTATGGATTCGCATGTTTGATGGGATTGTGCGAACTGTAACTGGGATTAGACATGTGCCGGACTTAAGGAAGAATCTAATTTCATTGGGAACACTGGATGCAAGAGGCTACAGGTGTTCATCTGAAGGTGGAGTTCTTAAGGTCCCTAAAGGGGCCATGATTGTGATGCAGGGACAGATGGTTGACGATCTATACAGACTTGCAGGGAGTGTTGAAACAGATGGTGCTTCTGTTGGAACTCAAGCAAGGAGTACAGATGGAAGACAGAAGATGCAAGAAGTTTAAGTTGTGAACAAGTATAGATCTGGGAAGAAGCGAGTTTCATTTGCTTCTGATTTTATAAGTGGAAGTGATCTCTCCGATGATGCTACAGCAGTGGGAGAGATGGAGTCACATCACATCGTACGACAATGAGCTATACGGGACACCCGATCGGGGTATGGGCTATGCTTGTTTGGGTGTAGCGATTTGATAGAGACGGATTTTCATAATCAACATCAACGAGTTTTCTTCAAGGTGGTTTGTAGAATTCAAGCCAGGTGGAGATTTGTTGGGTTGGTGTCTTATATTCTGTGGGATCCACATAATTATTAGGGATATCATTTGTATTAGGGTATGAGTCTATTACATGTACGGGGGTAAACTTATAATTGTGGTGGGATTAGGGTTTCTAGATTTCCCTATATATTGTCTCTGTGTGGGAAAACCTAGGTAAAGTCTGAGTAAAGAAGAACATTTTGTCAGGTGGAGAGAATGGTAGAGAGTTTTCTTGGCAATAAAGAATCTCTGTTTCTCTGTGGTGGAGGTAGGCATTTTGGTTTGGATGCTGAACCATAGCAAATCCTGTGTTACCGTGTTTGTTTGATCTTCGCCTCTTTCTCTTGGTTGTGCATTCATCTCTAACACGCTGATGATGATGCTTCAAAATCTTTCCTCCCTCCACCTCAAAGGACTGCCATGGAGGTGAAAGCAAACCTAATAGAATATGACCTCTATGTGGACTCCCCTCGGCTTGCCAAAGTAAAGAGAGGACGAGTGACTGCTGCTGCCATGGCAGTATCTTCAAACGTTGAATGACAAAAGCAGAGGCGAAGGCATAGATTTAGATGAGAGAAGCGATTTGGAGGGATGGCGATGGATTGCTGGTTCTGCACCTAACAATGTTTTCCTTTTATTCGTGTGCGTCTCCATCCAGCTGAGTTCCTTGCAATTTTTTAAAAGTGACCATTAGATGGATGCTAGTCCACATGGCATCCATCTAATGGATGCAGCATAGTATGCTGCAATATTCATGGCTACAGACAAGCCCCTTCCCCCTCCCTCTTTATCTCTTCCTTCGGGTTTAAAATTTCAAACTATGAAAGGGTAAAATGGGAACCGATAGAACAATTTATAAAACAATTGTACTATCATAAATCAAAACTAATTAATAAATTATTACACCTAAACAATTTCTTAATAGTGTTGGTTTTAGGAAACCAAGCTAGGCAATTTTGTTTCAATTTTCAACTGGTTTTTTTTTTCCTATGCTACTGACAGGTATCTTTCGAGTTTGACTAGTCCTGCGGGCCAAGACTGACCCCATAATCATATGGATCGGATCATTTCAGGGTTGGATGAGAACCATTCCATTTGCACCCAAATTATGAAAGAAATAATACTTAACACCTCTGGCCCCAAGAAAATAAGAAATTCAACTATACTTGATATGTAAACAGAACTATTATACTTTTTTTTTGCTTTGGTTAATTATGGAAAGAATGATTTGTCTGATAGAAAAAGCGTTCAACCCTCCTTCTTCAACTTTCATTTCATTTATTGATAATAGGAAAAATTACATATACAATCCTTATACTGTCATGAAACTACACAGAATTACCCTGTCTTTACAAAAGCTACACAGAATACCTCTCTAACAATGCTATAATACACTCTCATCCACACTGTTACTTTCAACTTAACGGTAGATGGTCGATTTTTTTAAGACAAAAATACCCTTAATGAATGTAAAATGACCTAAAATTTCTCCCAAAAAATACCCTAAGTTCATCTTTTTTCTCCATGCCGTTTTCTTCTCGATGCTCCAGAGTGCCTGCAAGGTTCTGTAATCCTCGTCTCTATTTGCCTTCTTGAAGATGCTTCCAATAGTGTAAGAACAAGAAGAGCCTGTAGTGCTCGTGGGTTTCTTTTCTGCTGTCAGGTGCGTAAAACGACCTAAATGGGAGATTATTTTCAGAATCTAAATGAAAGAACAGCAATTCTTTACTCCTTCAGTGCAAACACACCTTTTGAGACGACTTGGTCAGATATCACCTATCCTTCGCTTCATCTCTCCCAGTTAGACCTTCTATATCCACAAAGAAAATTTCAACCTCCTTGAATTTCTTCAGTACCAGAACCATCATCATAGCAGTCAAGGAGATCAACATCATCCAATGCTGTTTGACCCACTGGTAAGCAGAGGAGATAGAGCTGAAAAAGCCCTTTCAGTCTAGTGTTTTGCTTAAGCTAAGAAACAAAGCAATCATGTCTAAATCTGAAATCTCATATTGGAACGAAGTAGCTGGTGGTGGACGAACATAAAGGAATAAATTGATGGTGGAATCTCACCATCCCCAAAAGTTGGAACCATCTTCTCTGCATTCCAAACTTTCCCCAAATTGATTGGTGCCCTTGCTCAAGAATAGATAAATTTTCCAAAATCATGGCAACGAGGAGGCTAAAATTGATACCTGCTGCCGGAAAACATAGTAGAGAGAGAAAGATGCTTCCGATAACACATCCGACCAGATTCTCTACGAGATCGTCTCTTTCTAGTAACGTCATTGGACCTCGACGGCCGGATTTTAGCTTAGAGAGGAGACAGAACATGAGGAAGCTCGACTTGCCCAGCTGTGGCATAATGCCAATCTCAGGCATCATCATTCCCATTCATCGGTGAAGTGAGAGAGAGAGAGAGAGAGAGAGAGAGAGAGAGAAGAGAGAGAGAGCAAAGAGTGAAACCTACCTGCAATTGCAATAGAAATTCATCTCAATGTCTCTTTTCTGTTCATCTTGATTTTAATCAAAGATTAAAATTGCCAATTGCAGTCCTTTTGGTTTTTCATTAGGTTTCGTTGATTCGCGAGACCAAATCTGCTTGAACGAAGATTTTTCTCCTATCATAAAAATCTTCCTCATTTCTAAAATCACGTATTTGAATTTAGGCTTTATTAAAACTAAAATTAATCCATCCACGGATTGGATTTGGTGAACAATCTGAGGACAATTGCAAGATCTAGAAGTAAAGAATTCATGAGGCTAGAGAGAGAGAGAGAGAGAGAGAGAGGGATTTTGAAGATAGAAAAAAAGCCAGTTCTAGGACTGAAGTGGGGAAATGAAGCTATGGCGTTTGCTTCCAACGTTGACATTGTCTTTTCTTCATTAGACAATAAAATTCGATTGTCTTCTCTAGCATTTGAACCTCAACGAAGCCTCTGATCATGGTCCTCCACAAATAGGCATCTCTCCGGTCTGTGTTATTGAACATGGGAAGAGCATAATCGATGTTCTGAGCTGATACAACACAAAATTCTAACATCTTACACTTTAAACCTTGATAAGAAATCGGTGAGTGGAGAAGAAAACGACAGTGGAGAAGAGAAGAAAGAGGAACTAGGGTTTTGTTGGGAGGACTAAACAATAAATCCTTTTAGGTCATTTTACACTTAGTAAGGATATTTTTGTTTTAAAAAAAAATTGATCCTCTGCTGTTAAGTTGAAAGTAATGGTGTGGGTGAGAGTGTATAATAACATTATTAGAGGAGTATTCTGTTTAGCTTTTGTAAAGACAGGATAGTTTTGTGTAGTTTCACAACAGTAGATGGAGTGACTATGTAATTTTCCCGTGAAAATAGTTAGTGATGACGCGGGTGTAGGTTTTCACGAAAATCAAATAACCAAATTTGTAAGCATATGGAATATATAACTAGTGAATTACAATTCTATTGTGTGCAATCATAGTTCCAAATTTCGGCTGAAATATTTCGATTTTTGGCTAAACCAAAACGAAACTATAGGTCGAAACCAAATAGTTTCATATTTCAGTAGATTTCGATCGATTTCAATAGATTTCGATAGATATCGATCGATTTCGACCGAAAGAGGCAAATATGAACCAAATTTCGGTGAAATATTTTCTTCCAATTTTTTTTTCATTTTTTCCAATCTTCTTCTCATCTTCTATCATGACCTCAAATTCCAAGGTGCATTGAACTTCGTTTCATCAAGGCTTTGAAGATTTGAAGCAAAAATATTATCATTTCTTTCCTGAACTATTTTTTCCTTAAAAATTTGTATGTAAATTCTATGAATGAGATGCATATGTGATGAAATGAGAAAACTTTTATTGGCAACATCAATGATTTCAGGCGCAGAGATTAGATGCGTCACAAAACTCATGATTTGAGTGGATTTCATTATTCTATGTATTTGATAATTAAAGAATGTTTTGAAATATTATAATAACAATATAAGTTATATAACATTAGTTTGTTACTTTGTTTCTAATTTACTACCCTTCTCACTCATTGCGTACATTACCATGCTATGATGTAGACATAGAATTACCATTTTTTTTTGTGCGCAAATAATTCAATTGTTAAAATGGTTAAAATTGCATTACAGAAAAAAATTGGACTCAAAAATAATTTTTTTGGGTACCAAAACTAAGTTCGAAATCTGAGTTTTTTTTTTATACTTGTTTTCAGCGAAATTTCGATTGAAATGGCTAAAATATTGGCTTTTGGCTTGACCGAAATCAGGCACAAAATCGAAATTTGGATCTTTGAGTGCAATTGATGAATTGGTCTTTGCGACATTAATGCTTTTTATTGCACAGGAAATTTTGGATTATTATTAGGAACCTTAGGTCTTTATTGGATAACAATGTTAATTCAATAAGAAACAGGAGTTTGCACTCGATCTTGTTGGTACCATCTAACCGAATCCAATTCAATCCTTTACTCATTAAATAATTAGTTATTAACATGAATTTTCATATAGCCATAAAGTCATGATGCTTCACTATAATTCACGCTAAGCCAATACTGGAACACTATTATTTTTTTTTAATTCAATCAAATAACAGTTTTCGCCATTATTATTATTTTTATGATTTCTATATATATATTTTTATTTTATTTGTCCATGAACCACAATCATGAACCACCTGAAGGTGGGCCCCCGAGGGAGTGAGCCGGAGTGGGCTAGTGTTTTTATGGGTCACTGGATAATTCGGACCATCAAGTGGAGATGTCCAATTATTGAGCTTTGATAAAATGCGAGTGAAGAAGAGAGTAGGCCCAAAATATCCCAAGCCTTGCTCATTTTGAAAAAGTTCAGAATGAGCATCTATTTCTGGGGCTTAAAGAGAAACACACCTAATCGTAGCATTGTACAGAGTAGTTTTTGCTAAGGTTCTAATTTTCAGGTATTGCACATGGTATTGGTCATAATTAAAACCGATCTGGATCGAATTGGATCGATATACAATTCCAATGGTACATTGACATGTGGCCGATCTGCAATAAAAAAATATAAAAATAGAAATCGAGTTGTTGGGTATCGCATTGAGATTGACCAGGGGTGTCAACAGGGCGGTCTAGACTGGTTTATGTTCGGGCCCAATCGGTGTTAGGCTTTATAGGGTCTGACCAAAATATGTCCATTAAGAGGTTCAGGCAGGTGAGTTGCATTTTCAAATTGACTAATGGGCTGGTCTAGTTTCGGGTTGTTATTGGGCTGGCTAGGAAACCCGTTAAACCTATCCAGAAGGCTGAAGTAGTGAAACTAGGGCTTACTATTATGTCTAAATTGGTTTGGTTCAGATCATTATTAAGATCGGGCTTATCGGTCCACTTTTTCGGGTCTGTTTTAGGATAGCCAGGACCAGACTAGAACCGGTAGGATATGTCATACTTCAACCCAAAACATGTCCAATAACAGTTTGGTCCAGATCAATTTTAGATTAATTTGAGCCAACTTGGTTCCGGCTATCGGTTTAGTCCCAAAATTGACACCCATAAGATTGACCATTCTCAAAACCAATCCAAATTGGTTGGATAGATTGATCCGATACCAATACCTCGAACATGGTTGTCCCAATTAGTGTAATATTGCAATGGTAGTAACAAATAAGGAAAAGATCCTCTCCTATTATGCAGTCCCGCCAACCATGATCCATTGGCTAGAGTTTAGCAACCACTTATCGATGCATTGGTATATAAAAACAAACAACAGGATTCAAATTGTCTCTTGTTAGGGGGTCGACAGGAGACTTGGCTGCATTCAACCGATGCCAAACATGTGTGTGTCGATTGAATCCCAAGCTGTCCAATCAGTTGATAAATTGATATGCATAGGGATTCAACCTTATGCACCAATGCTAGCTAGACGTACAATTTGGATTCAATTGACACTCATGTGTCGAGTATCGATTAGATATAATCGCATCTCCTATAGATACTTTTACATGAAACGATTTGAATCCCAAACAACAAGAGTGGATCTAAACCTAACAAACAGACTCACCAAAACCAACCAAAAAAGGATAGAATGATTGGTGAAAAGACATTATTGAAACAACAAAGACAAACGAAATGAAAGACAACAATCTTACAACAATGATTTTGGTGTCTGCATTATCATAACATCAAACTCTCTTTTTTATTATTTAATATTGAAACATAAAGCTTATGAGGAAGGATGTGAAAAAAAAAAAACTTACTTTATAATATAAACTTTACGTGTGCAATGTTATATAGCACTACTTGTTTTAACATAAAATATTACCACTAACATTTTATATCAAAATTGTTTATTTAAAATAAGAAAAATTCTGTGGATAAACATTTCATCTTGGTTAAGTGTTAGGGAATTCCATTAAAAATTTGAAAATGTGGGAAGAATGATAAAGAACGAATGATAATGTAAATAATAGGTAGGGATGGGCCATGTCAGTGTCAGTCATAGGGAAGGTAACCACGTATACATGGATGTCAGGGGGCCCCACAAATCAAAATGTTGCTATCCCCATTGAGCCCGTACGTGTCCCTTCGTCCCGATCCCAGGAACCACAGCTGTCCCTTTTTCTCTTGGCTGACCACGGCTACGTGGCCTAATGCTCTTTACTCCTTTTACATCGATCAGAAAACCCAACCCACATTGGAAGAAGACGACGACGACGACGACAATGGCGTCCACTTGCTCCGCATGAGGAGCGCGAAGTGTGGATGACACGTGTGAAAAATTAGTTATTATTAATGAGAGGAGGAGTATCCATTTTCAATATGACGTGTCGATAACGGTAACTGACGTTGGGTAGTTAGTGGGATTCTATTTTTTTTTTATTTGACCGAAGAACAGTCGGAACTTGGAAAAAATGAATTTGTAAACTACAGAGTAAACTGTGGAATATGTTAAAAAAAACGCTTGTCTTCCAAATTATATTTTAAGGGGCTAAAGCAATAAATAAAGGCCCACCTTATGGACATCGATTCCTTTTTAGATATCTGTCATTGGACCATCATGGTATCTGTGAATATAAAAAGTATTATTGGTATTTAGATCGAAAAGGTTTGAGTTTTATATCGATCTTAGAGGCATCGATAAACAATGTCAACGGGATTCTGACACCACATCGGTGTCACAAAGAAAACCCATAAATAAAAGGATAATTTTTTAGATGAATGATATGAAAAATAATCTAAAGTTGTATGTGTCCATTTCGATTATTAGAGTGAGAGAACATTGTCTAGGTTAATCATATGTTAAATTTCAAGTTCTAAATCAATTGAATACCCCATTTTTATTAGCATACATCCCAAAATATATCTATGCATATATACTTTGATTTGTATTAGACTAAAAAAAAAAAACTTTAAAACGAATTATTCAATTTTCTATTGTAAATTTTAAAAACATTATATTCCATTGTTATATGAATAATTATCTTATAAATATATGTGATAGGACATATATGATAAACCACTAAACTTTTCCTTAATATTAATATTATATATTAATGAAAAATATGTCATGGGAATACGCACTTTTCCACAATCTCTCACATTCTTGACATTCTTTCTCTTGTTCATCATGTGGAACCCTTACAAATAAAACCAATTCCATACCCCCATTGTTCAGTGTAGGAGACTTCTCCACTCATTGGTGTAAAAGGAATCCTCTCCCATTTGTATTACTACTACCATTGGTAGCAATATATGAATACAGTGGCTAAATTTCTTATCCTATACTCCTAAGTTTGGATTTTATTGGGGTGGGACTTATGGTTCTAAATCTAGTTAATGGACATAGTATTAGTTATGTCCAAAATCTATCTGATTCGAAACAAATCATTATATAGGTTCAATGGAAAACCAATACATGTCTGTTCATCAATAAAATAGTATCAAAATAGATTAAAATAGAAGATAAGTTCAAAAAACATCCACGTCTAAAACCGATACGAATCGATCAATTGTGGAAAGCAAGGTACTCTCCAAACCAAATGTTGAAAAGAAACAATGACTTGATTGAGACTTCCAAGGGAGAAAAAGATGATTGATGAGAAATGAGGGACGGAAGTGCGACTGCAAATGAAGGATCCACCTATCCTTTCTTGATTCGTGGCCGCAGATGCGTCACTCCTTCGGTGATTGACTGATTGGCTATGGTGCACCCCAAATAAAATTACCCAGTCAACCCTTCCATTAAAAAAGAGAGAAAAATTTTAGGTTCCATCCTCCCCCTTTGAGGTATGACTATGTGACAAGTTATTTGAGAACCAAAATTTGATAAAAATGTATCCTACATTCTCCTTTTTATGTGCAAAGTTCAAGCACAGTTCCGCTCTAGTGTGTTCCAAAACGAAGTATAGAAAAAATGGTAAAAAAAACACTGAATTTTGGATGAAATTTTTAAAAAAATATGCAATTAAGGCTGGCTAGATGATAGATTAAATTAAGACCCCACCTGAAAACAATACATTACGTCCTCTTCCCTTTCCATAATCAAAATTAAATTGTACTGTTTTAATGCCACGTGAAAGATTAGGGCGGCAAGCAAGAGTTACACTCCCATCCACCCTACCAATTCTCTTGTATCCATCTCAACATTTTCTCCGTTCAGACTATGTGAGTCTTTTAAATATTAATTGTGAGACATTTTTTTCTTATGGGTCTGAAATAACAAGATGTTATCTGAATATTTTTTTTTATATTTTTATCAGAGGTTGTCTATCATTATGTATCATTTTTAAATTAGTTTACTTTATATGTTACGGCAGGCAGTGAGGGATTTGAAATCCCTAAAGATAAATTGGATCCATTACATGTTACAATCAAGATATTTTTAGGTCTTATAGATAAGGGAACAGCTAAATAGTAGGATCCAGGTAAGGAGAGAAATGATATGGTTACAAGGAAGGAGAAGATATTGAGGAGAGATTTCAGCAAAGATTTGAATTTCAAATTCTATCTTACGTGAAATCAAAACCAAGGTGCTGGGTTTCTACGGTTCTAATGGACATGGAGTCTGTGATTAATCTTAGAAAGACATCAAACGGTTTTCACATTGGTTCATGATGTATGTCAACCATTATATCATCCAATAATTAGATTAAGACCACGAAGGAATTAAGTTTGAGTTTGAATCTCACAGTTCACAAATAAGAGGGGCTTGAACAGGTCAAATGGCATTACTCGAAAGCAACAAAATACCAGTACAAATTGAAAATAATAAAAATGTTCAGATCCACAGAGCGATTCATGGGATATGGATCTCAAACTCCAGAGGTGGGTCTCACGTCCCATTCACTGTTCCAAAGGTGTTGGGTGTTACCAGGTGGGGGAGATGAACTGCAATAGTGGGTTTTGGGGCTTAGCTAGGGATAAGGAAAGATGGATCATGGATGTGGAGTGAGTGGGGCTGGCCTGACTCATGACTCGTGACTGCTGAAAATATGGGTGAATCAGAACCAAACAGCGAGGGGGGAGACCGGAGGGAATAGTTGCTGGTGTGGTGGGCCACTGCTATCGGGGTCCACGTGGCCGCTTCAGCTTGTCCAGCGGGCCATCTGTAACTGTGGAGGCTTCTCTCTTCTGCTCTTCCTCTCCCTTAAAGGAATAGGATCGTCTCCTGCGCAGGAGCCCAGGAGGTTCCTGCGGCTGATTCAAGGCTTGGAGATCAGTCTGTTCATCTGCCAATACATGGGGAGGTGGATCGACTGAAATCCGACCCTTGACAGACGACAGATCGACCGAAGACAATTTGGATACCCCTCTTTAGGCCTCCTCATTCCATCAAGGCCCTCTCCTGTTCCCTCGAAATTCTCTGTTCTCTTCTGCTCTCCTTTTCCTCTATTAAACCCCCAGTCTTTGTGCTTCTTCACTCCCGTCCCACCTAATATATAATAACTCCCTCTTCAACTAACAAAACCTCATCCATTCTAAGTTGTCACTACACGACCACCATCATGCAACCATTGTTGTCCTTCCTCTTCCTTCTATTTCTTCTTTGCTTCTTCCTCTTCTTCTTCTTCTTTCAATGGCGTTACCATCACCAACACCACCGTGGTAAGCTACTCCCCCCTGGTTCCATGGGTTGGCCTTACCTCGGCGAGACTCTAAAGCTCTACACACAGAGCCCCAACATGTTCTTCTCCACTAGGCAGAAACGGTTATCTCTCTCTCTCTCTCTGTCTCTCTGTCTCTATTTCCTGTAATCCATTAAGAATTGAAGACAGTGACTATCTACTTATATTTTCTTCTTCTATGATTAGGTATGGGAATATATTCAAGACACATATACTAGGATGTCCTTGTGTCATGATTTCCAGCCCCGAAGGTGCAAGGACAGTGCTTGTGAGTCGAGCCCATTTGTTCAAACCCACATACCCACCCAGTAAAGAGAAGATGATAGGACCTGAAGCCCTTTTCTTCCAACAGGGCGCTTACCATTCCATGCTAAAGAAGTTGGTTCAATCCACCTTCCTTCCTTGTGCAATCAGTAAATCTGTATCTGGAATTGAGCAAATTGTACTCGACTTCCTTCCTACCTGGAACAACACCACCATTAATACTCTCGAACAGATGAAGAAGGTATGTAAATGTATGTCATATCATCCTACATATTCTTATATCTTCTCTAGATCTCTGACATACTATATATATATATATATAGTTTGCTTTCAAGGTGGCAATGCTCTCGGTCTTTGGAGGGGGTTGGGACATAGACAAGGAGAGGATCAAACATTTGTATCACTGCTTGGAAAGAGGCTACAATTCCATGCCCCTCAATTTCCCTGGAGCTCCTTTCCACAAAGCAATGAAGGTAACTATTCAGTCCCACATTGCCCAGATATAAGTTGCAGACTTACAAGATTCTAAATAGATATATAATCATTGATCTTTATTGACTCAGGCAAGGACGCTTCTGAATGAGACATTGAGAAGGGTAATCCAGAAAAGAAATGTAAGCGATAACCAACGTGTGGAAGGGTTGTTGGGAATGCTATTGAGGTCTAAAGACCACAACCTTAACCATCTCACAGACTCTCAAATTGCTGATAATATCATTGGAGTCATATTTGCTGCTCATGATACTACAGCCAGTGTCCTCACGTGGATACTAAAATATTTACATGATCATGGAGATCTCCTAGATGCTGTTACTGTAAGTAAATTGAGTCTGCTTATTCTGATGTTATTTTCCATTTTCCATATTGAGTCACTGACATGGGTACTGTGGCACCAAGCTGTCAAATGTCAGATCGGAATCTAAACTGATATTCCTACGCTTGGAATCACTTGTTCTAAATATCCCATTCGATTTGCTTCTCCCATTTCGATTTGGATAAGATTTTTTTTTTCATAATTTTCTCGCGGCTGAGAAATTTTCCTCCTCAGTTTTTTTTTTTTATTTTTTTTTATTTTAAGGATTAAACTGATTGATAGGAAATGGACTGTTGCAGAGGGAGCAGGAGGGAATTCGAAGAGAAATAATTGAAGGAAAACGTGGGCTTACATGGGCTGATACGAGGAGGATGCCGTTGACCAGCCGGGTACATACCGTTGCTGATTCACTGATTCTACTATCGAATTTGGATTTTTTTTTTCTTTCATTTTTGTTCCTATATATTCCTCGGTGAAGTGAAGAAAAGAATTGCTGTGACTATTGTATTTTCTTTTAATTTAAAAATTTTCAATGAAACGAGGAGGTCAGGGTTAAAACAAGAAGTGATTGTAGGTGATTCAAGAAACTCTGCGGACAGCGAGCATTCTGTCCTTCACATTCAGAGAAGCAGTTGAAGATGTAGAGTTTGAAGGTTACATAATCCCTAAAGGGTGGAAGGTTCTTCCCCTCTTCCGAAGCATTCATCACTCTGCTGATTTCTTCCCTCAGCCTGAGAAATTCGACCCTTCCAGATTTGAGGTGATAATGATATTAGCATCTCTCTCTCTCTCTCTCTCTCTCTCTCTCTCTCTCTCTCTCTCTCTCACACACACACACACACACACACACACACACATGGTAAGAGAAATAAGTGGGTCTGGTACTACCTTACTGGTTATTCTATCCATATATTTCTTGGTGGGTATAGAAGCAAGGACGTGAATTGGTTACGTTTGCAATAGTGTATGTCTGCAACTCCTACATACATACATAAATTTAATTTTTTATTTTGTAGTATTACGTACTTAGTTTTTTCGTGTATCCTCCCTAATTATCTTTAAAAGGGAGAAGGAAAGTAACCCTAAAACCTAAATTCTAAAACAGAAATGTTTTTGTTATGTTATGTTGCAGGTGTCCCCGAGACCCAATACGTACATGCCCTTCGGCAATGGAGTCCACTCGTGTCCAGGCAGTGAGTTTGCCAAGCTTGAGATACTCGTCCTCCTGCACCACCTCACCACCGTTTACAGGTCTCTTCTTCCCTCGCTTCTTCATCTCCCCCTTTATTGTCAGGTTTCTGATTCAAAAGTTTAAATTAGTAAGTGAAAGGACCCCATATATAAGGAACCAAGATTCCAATCTCATTAATAACATAGAATTATTCCCAACATTTACGTCTTTTATCTGTTTCAACTATCAACTCTACCCTGTACATCTTGCTTTATTTTTCATTTGCTTTAATGTTATTTCAACCTATATACAGTGTACAAAATAGACTAAGATTAAATGGTAGGCAGATCTTTGAGATGACAACGACCAAAGCAGAGACCATATGTATGAGTATCTTGGCCTGAACCTGCAATCCTGCATCCCTTCATTGATCTAGATGCAGTGGGATCATATGAATCAGATGAATCAGACGAATCAGACGGGAGAGAGTGAAAGATCTCCATCAGTCTGCATACTTCTGTTGTATATATTTAGATAGAAAGAATTTGGTCATTATAGGGTTGGAGGGGAAAGAAGAGGACAATCTGGGGTAGAATTTAAGTGGTGGAAATCATATATGCAAGAAGGTTAGGATCCAGACTCTTGGGGGGGACCTATGATGGAAGAAAAGCTGAGGTGTTCGACTGTGGGGCGAGTCATGGAAGAATCTTTACATTTAAGAGGTGAGATTGTGTAGCTGGTAAGTCAAAGCTATCTGCGATGAGGTTGACTATTGACTGTTCTTCATGTGCCAACTGCCACCTGGGAGAGTTTGCTGCGATCCCATTGAGGGAGGGAGTCCAAGAAATACTACTATACATATCTGCGAATGTTCATCGCTAAGTTTTATATTTATATTTATACACTTAAATACATTTTTTCCATACTTCATGACTTGATGGGTTTTTTATTTGGGTAATTTACTCAAATCATCCTTGGAATCCAAACTTACTACGCATCAATCTATAAGTTGATGATAATTACTTATACTACCCCCAAAACCTTTGTGGATTATTTTACCCTTATTATATTTGCCCTTTTTAAAACAGAAATACATATAATTACATAAATACCCTAAAACCATTTATAGAGAATGATTCGCACACATTTAACCCGTTTGTGCACTATTGTCGGATTGCTCCTCTTCTCTGTCGGACTGCAATGATGCGATTCTCCGTCGGTCAGGTACTTCTTCTCTTCTTCTCTTCTCTTCTTCTCTTCTCCTCTTCTTCTCTTCTTCTCTTCTTCTCTTCTTCTCTTCTCTCTTCTTCTCTATCTTTGCATTTCATTAAAGGTGGGAATCGATGGCCATTGCATCATATTAGGGTGGAGATCCTTCTGATTTCTCTGTCTTTACATTTCATTTGTCTTTACTAATGCATACTTTGAGTGTTTCAGATGAACCCTCTGATTTGTGTCCAGCAGTGTTTGGTAGGTCATCTCTTTCTTACAAATCACAGTAATGTCATGAATCCCTTTGAGTCAGGTCGGCCAGTCCCCAGGTAATCATAGAGACGACCATCGAAGAACTTGCAGAGAACGCCACCGATGGTATAAGCACCAATGAATTTAAAGAAACAGAACATAAGAATTTTTAGAAGGCAGAGAATCAAAAAAACAGAACACTGAAACCAAGCCAAAGAAACCAGTAAATGAAGTCAAACAAATCCCATTCAAAATTTCAATTTTAATCAGTCAAAATTCAATGGATTTCAAATCATTAAAAAATACAGAACGAACTAAAACACCAGAATCATAAATCAATAAGAAAGCAATCATTGCAAAAATAAAATAAGAAGCTTGGAACCAGAACCAAAACCCTCACTGCACTCGATGTTGACCTTCAAAGAAACACTTGAAAACCCTCCTTGCACTTGATGTTGACCTTCCTTCATCTTCTCATACTTGGCGAATAGTGCATCTATGATTGAATGAGGAGGAGAGATTGTAAACTCAGAACCAGAGAGTGAGCATACATCAATGCAGACGGGTAGCGGTCATTTCGTTGAAGAAGGCTTTGGCAAGGCAAGTATTTCAGAAATGTTGAGGTTGTTGATGTGGTATTGTCTCTGTACGAGAAATTGAGAGTTGAAGAGCTGAACCAAAGGGATTTTAGGGCATCAGTAGTACAAAAGGGATTTCAGGATGAAATGGCTTTTACAAGTAAAAGCATTTTAGTCTTTTCAAGATACCCATAAGGGTATTTTAGACATTAAATTTTTTTAACCATGATGACATCAGCATTTGTGGGTCTTAGTGTAACAAGGTTTGAAAAGTAGGGGTAGTATGAGTAAATATCGTCAACTTATAGGTTCATGTGTAGTAAGATTGGATTCCAGGGGTGGTATGAATAAATTATCCTTTTTATTTTATGAATAAAATATAAAATATTATTTTTTATTTATAGTAACCGTGGGTTCTGATACCTATATGTACATGTACTCTTCATAGGATCCCATCACTGTAGACATGGTTTGGGGTCTAATTTTGTAGTGTGGGATCCACTTGATATGAATGATGATAGGATCCCTAGAAGGATACATGGTAACCCTAACCCTTGGATAGTTGAAACGTGGCATTGAATATTTAAATTAAAAAAAAAGAAAGAAAGATATCTGATCCGATACCTTTGAATGACTGTTAGAATCAACGGATGTCAGTTATGGCCGATTCTAATATGAATCAATCGATCTGACACCGATACTCCTATGTTTAATAGGCTTGAAGCTTCATAGTAACATATTACATAAATTACATTTTCAAATAACCACCACTCTTATTTTAACCCCAAAAGACAAGGCATAAACTACAAAGAACCTCCTTTATGCATAAGAATAAATTCTGGATTAAAAAATTTCCTTCCCATACATTACATGCATAACATACATTGGTTGGGACTGGTTTGGTTTTCATGGTTTAATTGGTAGTTAGCTCATGCATGTTACATTAGACTCAAAATCGAGTCAGGTTACGTTGGAAAGTAACGCATGCATTTCAAGCGTAAAAATCCTCTCCGACTCTCCAGCACCAATCCAACGGCCGGACTTCATCCAGCACATTGGGATTGCTGGTTGAACTCCAGCCGCTGGATCGCACTGGAGAGTCTCCAGCGGCTGGAAACGATTTGATTCCTGCATTTCAAATGTTATTTCATATCATAGGTAATGGTGTTAAAAAAGATAAGGTTATGCAATAAAATATTGTATTTCTTTTTAGAATTGAAATAATATATTTTGTATTATTTAGGACGTTTTGTTGATTAATTCTAGTTGAAATTGGGATACATACAGGTGGGAAGTTGTTGGGGACGACGATGGAATACAATATGGTCCTTTCCCAGTACCCAAACATGGTTTGCCGATAAGAGTAACATCAAGGATGAATAACAAGAAAATGTAAGATAAACTACTGTGATTGGGTGCTGTGATTTCAGAGATGGAAAAGGTGGACCTCTAATGGAGTTCTGTGTTTTTGTTGGATAGTGTTTCTGTACATGCATGTAAGACAAAATGTGGATAGAAAATCAAACCATGATTTCCTTTCACCACCACTTTTTTTTTCTTTTCTTTTTTCCTTCTATATTTGCATACATCAGAAATAGGGCTCGTTTCAGGATGAACAGTCTGTGGTCTAAAATGTCGACAAGGTCGGTCTCATCTTCTAAATATTTGTCCCATCTTTTTTTTGAATTGAAATCTTTTGTAGTAAGGCCACCATTATAGTAAGGATTTCAACCACTTAAAGTTGATTCCCATATATCTTGTTGCATTTTGAGTGCATTGAATGATTAAAATGTGTCACAATCCACTTTGAGTGGTTGGGATCTTCACTACACACTCAGTTTCACTACAGAAGATCCTGATGCCATTTTTTTGGGACTTAGTTCCTCTTCACCGACAGCGGTGAAAGAATATTTTTACTTTCCTCCATCCTTAGGTGGAGAGAAGCAGGAAAATGAAGAAACAAAGTTCATAAATGACTGGTTATCTAGCTACAGATTTTTTTTTTCTTCTCTTCTTTTAGAAACTAAAAATCCATTTCCGGGCAAAAATCCATTAATCAGAGAAGTAAAACCTCCCAATGTTTCTTATATCTTGTGGGTAATGAAAAAACGGGATCCATCCTTCCTTCCTTCCATTGGTAGGTGAAGAAAAACTTTCTTCTCTTTATTTTGTTTGACAATCCCATCTATGGTTTTAAAAATTAGTATCGAATCGATCGATTTGTATCGATTTTGGGAGTGTGATGCAGTCCAACTACGAAGATCGGCCCGCATCAAAGCCCAAGCTTACAAAGCCCATTTGGCCCAAGACCAAGGTATGAACCAAGCTACAAAAGAACCAATGAAGAACCAATGAACCTGGCCCTTGCTCCTTAAAACCAGCCCCTTTTTGGTGCCCTTGCTCCTTAAAACCAGTCTCTTTTTGGTGACCTTTCAAGTCTTTAGTGGATAATGAGGTGGTCTTTTCTATTCAATATTTCTAGAGTCTTCTTTACATTGGAGCTTGCATCAAGACATTGAACCTAACATCAATACCTTGGACCTTTACTCAAGACATTGGAGCTTGTATCAAGACATTGAACCTAACATCAATACCTTGGACCTTGAATCAAGACTTTGGAACTTGCATCAATGCTCATTGGAGTAACCCCTTGCATTGGAAGAGTTTATTTTTTTTGTTTTCTATTGTGGATTTAAAGATATGATTGTCTTTTTATTTTCTCTATTATGCCTATAAAAGACCACCAAAGTAGTTTGTATTGTAGAGACAATTTGAAGTGATTCTTATGAATGAAATTTGCCTAAGTGCAATTCTTGAACCTAGAAGAGTTCTCCCTTGAAATCTTGAAGAAGTTTCATTCCATCCTAGAAGAGTTGGAATTTTATTCTTCACCTACATCCTTGAAGAGTTGTATGCCACATTTGGAGTTGATTTACATCCTAGAAGAGAAGTAAGTCACCCCACCTTCACTTCCATCAATTATATCCTTTTCTTTCTTTACCTTTAACAAAAATTCGAAATCCATTTCTGCACTTCACCTCCCTTTTGATTCCTTTGATTTTGTATAAGTCCACTCTCCCGATTCCATAAGCCCAAAATTGGCTTACATCATTTGGTATCAGAGCAAAGGAGGAGAGATATTATGGGTCTAAAATTTCGAGGTGGTCGAGGTAGTCTAAGTGGCCGAGGTAGTCGCACTACCACCATCAATGATGATGCATTAGCACAAGCCTTACAAATACAGCAACAAATGCAAGAACAAATTCAAAACCTTACTCTTGAGGTTCAGAGACTACGAGATGGTAACAATCCATCAAATTCAAGAGAAGATAGATCGGATGATTCCTTATCAGAAGGATCTGAACCCATAACAAGAGGGTTTCGTCCACACTACCCTCAAGGAGGCCGAGAACGGGACTGGGAAAAAGAAGTCCATAGGGATATTCCGGAGTTTTCAGGTACTGATCCTCCTGATGAAATTCTTGATTGGCTAACTCTTGTAAATGAAGTTTTTGAGCATAGAAATGTCCCGGACAATCGTCGGGTTGGCATCATCTCCATGCGCCTTCGAGGCAAGGCCATCGCTTGGTGGCGACGTAAGAAGCAAACACGTCAATCCATTTGCAAAGGTCCCATCACTTCATGGAGAAAGATGGAAGATAAGATGAAAAAATACTTCATTCCCAAGGGATATAAGAGAGAGCTCTATCAACGGTACCAAAATTTGAGGCAAGGTACACGCTCGTAGACCAATACACCAATGAGTTCAATGAGTTGGTGATTCGTAACAACATCATAGATCCGGAAGATGTACTTGTGAACAAATACTTGAATGGGCTCCAATCTTACATTCAAGAGGCCCTTTAAGTCCTTGACATTTGGGATGTCTGAGATGCACATCAAAGAGCCCTTAAGGTGGAACGTTCTCGAGGTCGGAAACAACAATCTACTTTCACCTCCAATCGATCAAATCGGAATCCGGTGAGTACTACTAAACCAAGTAATTCTTTAGACCATTCCTCTAACATGGAAAAGTTGTCTACTCAACCAAAGGTTACTAATCCTACCACCCAAACCGGTTCAAGTTCCTCTGTCGGTACAAAATGTTATTCTTGTGGAGAAATTGGCCACCGAGCAAGTAATTGTCAAAATTTTAAAAACTTTCATAAGGGTAAAGGTGCCTTGTTGGGTTTTGAGGACCAAGAAAATGAATTCGAAACTGAGGATGTCGATAATGATGATCTTTTAGAGGAAGATCATAAAGAAGATGGAGAAGTGCTCCATGCCGATACCGGAGAACTCCTCATGATGAGAAAGATATTTCTCACCCCAAAGCAAGAAAATGGAGACCGATGGTTACGCAACAATATCTTCCACACAGCATGTACCATTTTCGATAAGGTATGCCAACTCATCATTGATTCTGGATGTTGTGAGAATGTAATTTCAGAAGAGGCGACTCAAAAGTTGAAATTGGACTTGAAAGAACATCCTACACCATACAAAATGTCTTGGCTAAAGCACGGTAGTGAGGTAACCATTTCCAAACGATGTCTTGTTCATATTTCCATTGCATCTACATATTATGATAAAATATGGTGTGATGTATTACCCATGGATGCTAGTCACATCATTCTTGGTCGTCCTTGGCAATTTGATCGGAGAACTACTCATGATGGGAGGAATAACACTTATTCTTTTGAATTTGATAAAAAAAGAATTATTTTGGCACCTAGCAAGGAGCCTCTCAAGTCTCCAATGATGGAAAATTCTCCAACCCCAAATTTGCTCACAACAAATGATGTAAAGGGTGCTATGGAAGGCGTAGATGTTGTGTATATAATGTTAAACAAATCGGAGTATGATGTACAAATGTCAATCATCCCAGACCAAGTGAAACCACTATTAAGTGAGTTTCAAGATGTATTTCCATTCGACCTACCCTCAGGTCTCCCTCCGATGAGAGAAATTCAGCATCAACTTGATTTGATACCTGGTGCACCTCTTCCCCATCTACCTCATTACCGGATGAGTCCAACCGAACATGCCGACTTGCAACGGCAAGTTATAGAACTCTTATCTAAAGGGTTCATTCGAGAAAGCCTTAGTCCTTGTGCTGTGCCTGCACTCTTAGTGCCAAAGAAGAATGGAACATGGAGGATGTGTGTTGATAGCCGAGCCATTAACAAGATCACGGTCAAGTACCGTTTTCCCATTCCCCGCCTTGATGATCTCTTGGACAATCTATCTGGCTCTACCATTTTCTCAAAGCTTGATTTGAAAAGTGGTTATCATCAAATCCGAATCAGACCGGGAGATGAATGGAAGACGGCTTTCAAGACCAAAGATGGACTATTTGAATGGCTAGTCATGCCATTTGGATTATCAAATGCCCCATCCACTTTCATGAGGTTTATGAACCAAATCTTGAAGCCTTACCTTGGAAGATTTGTTGTGATTTACTTTGATGATATTCTTATTTATAGCAAGACTACTAATGAGCATTTGCAGCACCTCCAAGAAGTGCTACTTACCCTAAGGAAGGAGAGTCTCTATGCAACCCTTGACAAGTGCTACTTCATGGTGGAGGAAATTCTCTTCTTAGGTTTCAACATCTCCCAGGATGGCATCTCCGTTGATAATGCAAAGATTAAAGTAATTCAAGAATGGCCAACTCTAACCAATGTTCATGATGTTCGAAGCATCCATGGATTGGCATCATTTTATCGGCGATTCATTGCCCATTTCAGTTCTTTAGCAGCCCCACTCATTTCTTGCATAAAAAAGGGAGTCTTCGAATGGACTAATGAAGTCCAACGAAGTTTTGAGCAACTCAAAGAAAAGTTAAGCACTGCCCTGATTTTAGCTCTTCCAAATTTTGATCTTATTTTTGAAGTACATTGTGATGCTTCCGGAACCGGCATTGGAGGAGTTTTGAGTCAAGGAGGACGTCCCGTCGCTTTCTTTAGCGAAAAATTGAATGGTGCTAAGCTCCGTTATAGTACGTACGATTTAGAGTTTTATGCTCTCTTTCGTACCCTTGAGTATTGGAGACCATATTTGATTCATAGGGAGTTTGTTTTGTACACTGATCATGAAGCTCTAAAGTACATTTCAAGTCAACAAAAGCTCAATTCTCGAAGAGCAAAATGGGCGGAGTATCTTCAAGAATTCAACTTCCATATCAAGCACAAGGCCGGTGTTCAAAATCGAATTGCCGATGCTCTTAGTCGCAAGAAGGGTTTGCTCTCTATGATGCGTAGTACTGTACTTGGCTTTGAATCTTTTCAAGAACTTTATGAAGATGATGAATACTTCTCCAAACTCCTCTCAGATGCAAAAGACAAGGTCCTTGTCGATTTTACTTTTTGTGATGGTTTCCTTTTCAAAGGAAATCGCTTATGCATTCCAAATTATTCCTTACGACAAAAGGTGATTGAAGAGATACATAACGGAGGACACTTTGGGAGAGACAAGACACTACACTTAGTTGCGACTAAGTACTTTTGGCCCCACCTCAAGAAAGATGTGCACCGTCATGTGATGAAGTGTCGAAAATGCCAAGTGGAAAAGGGACAAAACACCAATGCATGCCTCTACTTACCCTTATCCATACCACAAGCTCCTTGGGAAGATATATCTATGGATTTTATCCTTGGATTGCCACGCACACTTCGAGGTATGGATTCAATTTTTGTGGTGGTTGATAGATTCTCAAAGATGGCCCACTTCATTCCTTGTCGCAAAACAATGGATGCATCCCGTATCGCCGATCTTTTCTTTAAAGAAGTTTACAAATTGCATGGTCT
Organism: Protea cynaroides; assembly: GCA_028583415.1. Classification (NCBI taxonomy): domain Eukaryota; kingdom Viridiplantae; phylum Streptophyta; class Magnoliopsida; order Proteales; family Proteaceae; genus Protea; species Protea cynaroides. The sequence continues at coordinate 36,205,038 of CM053266.1, read as the reverse complement.
CCATAAGACTATCACTTCTGATCGAGATACGAAATTCCTTAGTCATTTTTGGCGACAACTTTGGAAAAATATTGGCACCAAACTGCAGTTTAGTACGGTGTTCCACCCTCAAACCGATGGTCAAACTGAAGTAGTCAACCGATCTTTGGGAAACTTGTTGCGGACCTTGATCGATGACAACCCCCGCTCTTGGGAAAATCGGTTATCACTTGGTGAGTTTGCCTTTAATTGTTTGGTGAATCGAACTACAGGTTATAGTCCATTTGTCATTGTTTATGGGAGACAACCCAAGTCGGCACTTGACCTCTCACCCATTCCATTTTTAGAAAAATCAATTGGCAAAGTTGATGATATTGTTTCTGAAATTAGACAAATCCATGAAAGTGTGTATCAAAAGCTTCAAGACAAGACAAAGCTCTACAAGAAGGCCCAAGACAAAGCTCTACATTGGACCTCTTGAAGTTCTTGCTCGCATCAATCCCAATGCATATCAGCTCAAGCTTCCACCCCATATGAAGATTCATGATGTTTTCAATGTGCGTCATTTAACACCATTTATGGGTGATTCTACCAATGAAGAAGACTTGAATTCCAAGACGAATTCTTTCTCACAAGGGGGGAATGATGCAGTCCAACTACGAAGATCGGCCCGCATCAAAGCCCAAGCTTACAAAGCCCATTTGGCCCAAGAACAAGGTATGAACCAAGCTACAAAAGAACCAATGAACCTGACCCTTGCTCCTTAAAACCAGCCCCTTTTTGGTGCCCTTGCTCCTTAAAACCAGCCCCTTTTTGATGACCTTTCAAGTCTTTAGTGGATAATGAGGTGACATTTTCTATTCAATATTTCTAGAGTCTTCTTTACATTGGAGCTTGCATCAAGACATTGAACCTAACATCAATACCTTGGACCTTTACTCAAGACATTGGAGCTTGTATCAAGACATTGAACATAACATCAATACCTTGGACCTTGAATCAAGACTTTGGAACTTGCATCAATGCTCATTGGAGTAACCCCTTGCATTGGAAGAGTTTATTTTTTTTGTTTTCTATTGTGGATTTAAAGATATGATTGTCTTTTTATTTTCTCTATTATGCCTATAAAAGACCACCAAAGTAGTTTGTATTGTAGAGACAATTTGAAGTGATTCTTATGAATGAAATTTGCCTAAGTGCAATTCTTGAACCTAGAAGAGTTCTCCCTTGAAACCTTGAAGAAGTTTCATTCCATCCTAGAAGAGTTGGAATTTTATTCTTCACCTACATCCTTGAAGAGTTGTAGGCCACCTTTGGAGTTGATTTACATCCTAGAAGAGAAGTAAGTCACCCCACCTTCACTTCCATCAATTATATCATTTTCTTTCTTTACCTTTAACAAAAATTCAAAATCCATTTCTGCACTTCACCTCCCTTTTGATTCCTTTGATTTTGTATAAATCCACTCTCCCGATCCATTAGTTCCATAAGCCTAAAATTGGCTTACATCAGAGTGATTGAGTCTAATCTGATACCCAATATATGCATCCTCTTTTTTAATACTTCTTTATTTAAGTGTTAGTCACATATCAATGTACAATTGGATCCATACACTGATCAGGATTGGATCAGATTGATTTTTAACATAATTGATACCCTGTCTAATACATGAAACTAGAACATTGACTCTAACCCAACCCAGGATTTAGTAAATAGATAATATCACCATGCACCTCCCTACTCCCACTTCCTTGTTCTTCAATTGGGGGAGGGTATAAAGAGTCTACAGCAGTATCAAGGGGTGTCACCTTTTAGGCATATTGTCTATTATCTATATTGTTCTTTGTTATTTATCAGAAAAGAAAAATAAAAAATAAAAAAATACTGGATATTATGGCCCAAAACCTAATGTGGTATTAAATATGTGAAGAGCAGGGAAGTAGCCATATCATGGGGGTTATATTTTGTATAAATCTAGGGTACTGGTTTGAGTTTTACTTCTTATGGGATATATGTATATATTCAATACTTTGCCCTTACTCCATCTCCAAGAATGACTGCCCCCCTTGTGCGACCAGTTTCATCTCTTGCGGGTAATCGAATTTCTAAAGTCTAAATTTCTTAGAATGTTTTAAGAAACAAAATATGACTCCATCATTTATTTGACTTAATTGGCCCCAAATCTAACGTCTAAATCGAATTAGTCTGACTTGGTCTGGACTAAATCAAAACCAAATGTTATTGGACCTTAATTAGGCTGCGTTATTAGAGCGCAGTGAATCAAAATTGAAAAGGACAAATTGGTAAACCCAAATCAAACCAATTCATTAAATTCAAATCGAAACGAACCAATAAGATAATGGATCAAAAAGAACCCATTAGGCCTACCTTTTGCTAAATATATATGTAGGAAGACGAGACTAAACCAGCTTGATAATGACCAGATAGAGCTCATAAAGCCAATAGTGGACCAATATAAACCCATTAAGGTGGTTCATAATCGGGCATGAGTGTACGTGAACAAATCAAAATTGACCCAGACCAAAACTGAAACCAATTAATCCATTGACACCCTTAATCCTAACAAGCAACTATGTCGATAATTTATTAACCAAAAAAGAAGAGAAGTTAACCATGGGTATTGCTGAATGTATCTATCATGAATGACATGTTAACTAAGGACTTAATCAACTGGGTGCATTTTAGAAGGATGGGGACCCTCCATTGTCTTCTTTAGCAGCACATGTCATTAGAAAAAAGAGAAGTTAATACCTGTGAGAAATAGAAGGGGTTTAATCCATTTATGTGAGAAATAACAGGATTACAAGAGTCCAAACCTGATGCAGCTCGTCGTGAGCCCGTGATAGGGAGTTTGCGCTCCATGTCCAAGAATAGGTCAGGTAGTGTACTGATGCTTGACTTATGACTCTGAATAGGTCCTCATCTCCATCCTGAAGCCCGGGCAAACCATATCTCAAGTTCTCTCTAGTGAAGATCCAAGATTAAAGAGGGCGCACGGTTGAGGGACTTTTAATTGACCCTATGCACTAAAGGTGGGTTGATACGTTTGTCCCCGAAGTTGCTGTTGATTCTCTTTCATAATCCATTGACAGGGGTCACTGTGTGATGAAAGACACAGCTGACTAGAAGAAAAAATTATAAAAGTCAAGGCTAGGAATCCTGGGTAGGGTGGTCTTTAGCTCTTGTTCAAAACCCAGTTGTCCAGAATGATCAAAAACCATAATATGATTTTTTTTTTCTTTTTTCTATAGAAGTAGCATTGGTGTTAGTGTTCAGGTTGTCCTCGTCAAGGAAGCTGGGACTTGAGCTATCAATAGATTAATCCAGGTGTCAATGTATCTTGAACTTGATTAGCTGGAATAGTTCCATTATTTATTTATTGGACCGAATAGTTTCCCTGATTGAATCTAGTAAATATTCCAAATTTTACATCTAATTTTTTTTTATTGACATTGATAATTTACTTAGTTCAAAGCCTTGGGCAAAGATTCCCTATCAATTATGGATCCTGCAAAAATCAGATTCAGAGGATCCTCTCTGTTTGCAGAATTGAAAATGTCTATCAATCACCTAAAGTATTCTTTCCCATGAAAAGTTAGTGCACTTTTGGATTTTTCTTCACAAGATGGTACAGAAGCATCAAAGATCCCAAAAGAAGGGAGCACTGATACATTCTATCTGATCAATAGAGAACTCAACTGAAGCAACAAATCTCTCAAAGAAGAAAAGCAAAAGCTTTTTGCTTTTCTTCTGAACCATCATAGCCTTTCTGTCAGGCCGGCCACTAGCCCACTAGAGTGGCCCCTTTTACTCCACTCCATTGCAATATCTTTAACCTTCTAGGGATGTCGGTAATGTGTTTGAAGGACTCCTGGCTTCCCTTCACTGGAACCCATTACACCGTTGGCAGCACATACTGCCCGGGGACCATTCAGTGCAGGACCTCAACTTTCAAGGGCCTTACACACAGATTTCATGCTTTCTTCATAAAGAGGATTAACTGTTCTTAGAAGCTGCTTGTACTCTGAAATCATCTTCTTCTTCAGTAATTCTTTAATGCTCCTAACTCTTCATAATCAGTAATTTTCCTTTCTTTTTTTTTTTTTTTTTTTTTGGGCGGGGTGTGGGGGTTGTTTGGGTTAAAGGAACAAATCCTTTTAAGCAAGTGCGTTAAGATGTGCTTTAAACCCAGGTTTCTGGCATTAACATTTGTAAGCTTCACAAACCAAGACATGCAATGTATCAAAAGATGTTTAAGAGCTATGAAAAACTCTTAGTCCTAGTCCTATGGTTGTTCAAAGACCAACTTCAGAAAAAGCCCCACTGAAAAGGAGCTTCCTTCAGAAACACTAATGGTTTAAATACAATAAAATCCTGCTTACTTGTGTACCTTTTTGGGTTTACATTTGGTATGGGAACTACTTTTTTTTTTTTTTTTTTTTTAAGTAAGATTATTGAGAACTGTAATGTGCACAAGTAGATTTTACTGCAAACCTTTTACTGTACTTTAATAGAGAAAACTTTAAATCTATCCAAAAAAAAAATTCATAGTGAAAGGAAATCTAACTCAGGCATCAACCAGACCATATTGAAGTTTACATACATTTGGATCATCAGCCCACATGGATCTAAGCAGCTTAAGCAACACCCTTGCCTTGTTCTTGGCCCGGCAACTACATTGACTCTGAAGAAGTAGGAGGAGCTGTGTCAATACTCCTGCAAATATTGCTTCTTCCCTCACCTTCAAGGACTCATAACATACAATCAGGAGTGAGCTAACCGCACTTTCACTACCTTCATGATCGGATACTCTGAAAATCATCTTAACTAGGACGTGAACCGCATTCCGGTTATTGATCACTACCTTTCTAGCACTCTGTAAATCCAGTAGGAATTCAAGAGTGGCCAATGCCATTGATGCTTGGCCTCTGTTGACAACCGAAATGTACGTCAGGAGACCATCAATCAGACCTTCGGAAACGAAACTCTCTTGAATCAATTCTGAAAAACATAGCGCTGAAATGGCTTTAATTCCAGCATCAGAGGCTTCCACATTCGGCTGTAGAAGAGCAATTAGTCCTTGCAAGAAACCTGGGTTTTGTCCCAGCATCTCACAAAGCTCTTTGGTTTTTGAAGATGTTGCAATTGCCTCTATCAGATAGCACAAGCTAGTCTTGATCTTGGAAGTTCCATGGTGTAATAAAAGCAGGAAGGATACGAAATTGGAATCTTGTTTAAGCATATCTAGGGAATGCAAATCGCTAAAAGGCAACATTTTGAGGACACAAGTAAGAGCTAGCTCGGCAAGATTTAACTCTTCTTCTTTGAGGTTGGCTACTGGGAAGCTTCCATTACCAAATAACAGATGTAGTAGTACTTGGAAGAAGCCTAATTGAATCAAACCAGACCTCTGCAACACCAATTCTTCGGAAACAATTCTGATTTTCTCTAGTATTTCGAGCTTGGTTGCAATGGCAGCTTGTTGGGATTCAAGGTTGTGCTTCAGAGTAGCCAAGGAAAGGTCAGGATATATGGTCTTTATGTGATCAGGGTCGAACCTGTGGCCCATGTGAAGCCACTGATCGATTAGATGCCGAAGGGTGTGGTTGGGAACCATGGATGGATCATGGAGCTTCTGCATTGTAACAGGACAAGTGAGATTCCCAGCTGCAAGCCATTTCTCTATGCTGCAACGATCATAGGTCTGACCTGTACAGAGAGTGACTGGATCTGTAAACAAGTCCAGAGTAATTGGGCATCTAAACAAGTGAGGGATGGTCATTTCGTCATCCTTGATTATAGCCATCCAAAATTAAACTGAATGAACAGAAAAATCGATGGGCTTGATTGAATGTGTAATAAGAGTTACCAAACAGAGCAGATATGTATATTAGTACTTGCACAAGAGAGAGAGAGAGAGAGAGAGGGAGAGATGATGGAACTGAAACCAGTGAACAGGGTGTTGAATTGGAGATACCAAGGTCTAGTACGAATGACACTGAGGACCAAGTAGAGATGACAAGAGGTTGAGAAGTTGAAGTTGGCTGCAATTCAAGAAAAAGGAAGCTCCATCCATTGCAGTACAAAGAGAAATGGAAGCGAAGAAAGGGAACTGAAGAAACCTTCAGGCGAATAGAAAAGCTGAGAGCTTTCAGTTCATACCGACTGTTGATAGATAGAGAGAAATTGCATGTTCACAGTAACAGAATACATGTGAAAGAGAAACAGGGAGATCAATGAAACACTAGCAGACAGGGTCACAGAGAAGAGAACAAAAGTGCATCATAGTTGAGGGAATCAATCAAGATCACCAACATCCAAACACTAGATATAGAGATGATAGTGTTTATCCAAGTAAGAGTAAGAGATTATAACCAAAAAAGATAGAATAATTGCAGAAATGAAGGGCCAATCTCTCTCTCTCTCTCTACTATTTGTCTCTAGCCAGTCAAACTGACCAACAGTCACAGTCTGGAAAAGAACATTAAATTAAACTTTGAAAACTTTGGTTCAGTCTAATTTCCAATTCTGGGCTGAATAATGAAGAAAACAAAAAAAAATTCAAACTATAGGAGAAGAGGGTCTATGAAAGAGTGATGGAAGGAGTAAGGACTAAGGACACTCACAAGGCTCATGTGAAATGCATTAATTGGCGGGGAATCAAATCAAGACAGTCCTTCCCAAGAAAGAGGAACCCATACAACCTCCGGATAGATATCCCCTCTTGATCTACATGAAACCTATTCCAGAGTAAAACACCCACCTGCAAAATATTACAAAATAAAATACCCTCACATGAATACATGTTCAGCAGTGACAATAGGATGATTAATAGTATAAATATTTTCATTGGAGAACTTTGATGGAATATACCTGAAGCAGAGATTCCAATCGTAAGGTTGTTGGATAATCTCTGCTGTACAGGCTGTATGTACGACAGTGATTTTCTATTCCATAAAGTAGCTTTTTTCAGGCTCCTTGATGCTTGACTGATCAGTTATCACTGTTCCTGTTCTTCATCATTCATCTCCCCACTAAAATTTTCAATCATTATTTATTTTGTCTGGATCAGCTCAAATTCTTTTTTATCCATTAAAAGAAGAGGCAAGAAGGGAAACAGTCATCACATTTGGAATTTAATATCTGTATAAGAAACTGATCACATGTAATGCCCAATTAGTAACCAAAGAAATACTTTTTTTCTTCCTTCCCTTTTCATTTGTGTTTTTTGCCACAGGGATGAGGGGGTTGATATAGCCAATCCATCTTTATGGTAATGGGTAATTCTTCTGAATTACCCACATGTATTGATTCGCCTTGACCGGATCATATAGCGTTAGAGGAGCGGTAAACTTCGCAGCAGGGAAGGCGGAAGAGAGTTTTTCAAGTAGATTGCGAGGCTTCGCACTTGGGTATAGGCGCTGTCCTAAGTCAAGAGGGACAACCGGATTCCCGAGCGGTTAAGTGAGACGGGGAATGGGGACAGTTCTCTTGTCCACATCAGCCCTATGGCCCACTCACATCAGCCCCATGGCCCATTTGGTATTATGCTCTTTGGGTTGGCACATATTAGGATTATAAATTGTTTATTGTGGCTCATCACACTTAGATATGTATCTTTTTGCTCCTCTTACCTAAATCTCCCAACCCATATTTCCTCAATCTAGTTAGGTTAAAGCTTGCTAAACCCAATTTGGTTATGAAGCACGTGGGATTTTCTTTTTTTGCTAACGATGGATATCCAAACCTTTGACCTGACTAATCCCGCAAATCCATATTAACCCCAGAACCGCATGAACGGGGTTATCCCAGGGTTGAATGAGAACCATTCCACTTGCACTCATAGCAGGAAAGAAAGAGCACTTAATGCCCCCTGTGTGAGTGACCTCAAGGCAATAAGAAGAGTTGAACTCACTACCTTCCGTTTCCTGAGGTGTAGGTTTCTTGTTGACTCAGCTACCCCATTGGGGTTAAAGTACACAGGATTTAGTCAACATACGTTTAGTATGATTCAAGATTACAAGGATCGGCTGGATCAGTCCCGACCGATTCTGATCTGAATCGACCATAATCGGCCTGTTTGAACCGAGTCATCAAACCAGGGCCCAATCTCTTTTGCCACCTCATGAACAGCCTCAGATTCTACTGAAATCAAACATAAATCATGATGAGTTCTCCACAGGCTTAAACTATGATTAAAGTGTATAATTAATCCATGGTTCTTATAAAACACCCAAAGTGGCTTTAAACCCACCACTCCCAATATCAATGGTTAATGAGAAAAGACAAACCTACTTCCATTTTCTTTATTTCTCTTTCAGGTCTTTAAAACCCATTACAAATCTCTATCAAAATGAGCACACAAACCCACTCATTAGCAAATCCAGTAAAAGAAGGAACTGCATATTAATTCATCATGCTGGTTGGGAAAGAGTCAAAGCACAAGGTAGAAAATCAAAGAGTCAGAGACATTAGGGCACAATAATAAAAGCTATTATCAGTTTGAAGAATTTGTAGCTTTTGAACACTATCTTGTCTGCCATTTGAAGTTTTCAACAATTCAACCACTTCTATTAATATGTTATAACAACAATTATATTAAGGAAAAAAGATTTGGTATTTTTTTTCCCCCCCTCACATTCTCACATTCTCACATTCTGACATTTTGACTCTCCTCCGTGATCTTGTGCAACCCTCCTTTGTTATACCATTTTCTGTTTCCCCATTGGTGGGTGTGGAGATTCCCCCCCATGGTAGTTTTATGAGAAATCCTCTCCCTTATATTAATAATAACTATGAGATAAGGAAGAAAGATAAAAAGATAAAACTGATGACTACTCTTTAAATCTTAGTTATCACTCATCAATCAAAGTTCTGAAAAGTAGCACAATTACGTATGGGACTCCTATTTTATACATATTTTCCATTTTATTGAAATAAAAAACCATGTTAGGTAAAAATAGGAAGCTTTACTATAAACCTAGACATTGAATCAGTAAATTGTAAACTTGGAATCAACCCCTAACAAATTGGGTTTGATGGGGACCTAATATTTTTTTCCCTCAAAGTAAATATAATTAAAGACTTTTTTTTTATCTGACTCACATCATCCTGATTTAAGTCAATGAACCTTATTTTTAAATTCAGGAATAAAAAAAAATTCTAAAGAAAGGAATGATCAAAAGAAAATTTGAAATCCAGTACTGTTTGGGTTAATTTTCAGTGTCTTGGAACCTTGAGAAATCTAGCCCTATCAGAAGTTCCACCTTGCTAGCCCAAATAGGTCAAAGGTGGTTCCAAAGATGTTCATATCAGTGAAAGAGATGAGCTTAAACTTGTGGCAAAGATCCAGAATCATATCAATGAAGGGGACAACAATACCAGATGCATCCACACATGTGTTCAAAGTTCAAACCCAATTAAAATTGGAGGTTTGCCATTGACTCATGCCCTGACTTTGTCTAAAAGTCACCATCTGTTAACCCTACATTGGTCGATTTCGCATTAATAGAAAATTACATGCAGTGAGCAAGACATTAATGGAGATTTCAAAGCAATCCTAATCCATACGGCTGCCCTACTGCATATGGTACGATAATGTTAAACAATGATACAAGTGAATGAAGGGAAAAACTGGTTTTATGTTGACATCTATATCACTTGTGGTAGAGCACTTTGGACCAGTTTCTCTCCATCCAAGGTTTATGGCTTTTACAGGTTGGATGAGATTCTAGGAACAATGGGAAGGATAGTTTAGAGATTCATATTGTAAAGAGTAATAATGAGATTTCAATGGCGGATGAAAGTTTAGTGCTTACACATTCCTTTAAAATAAAATTTTTATCTTAAGAATCAAGATAGGTAGTTCTCACTAGTGTGTGTGTCACACTTCAATATGTGTGATTTTGGATTATTTTGTGAGTCAGGTTTTATTACCATGATGATGATAATCCCCATTGATCTTGACTTTTAATTAGAGGATTGAAGGTAGTTAGGATTCTTAATATTCAAACAAGCCCTTAGTGGGTTTAACTTGGTTTCCACTTTCCACCTAAAAGCCAAGCGTGCAGCAAGGTGGTGAAAGATTTCCACTTTCCACCCCCATGATCCTTCCTACCTTCTTTGGAAACACGTTTTCAGTCCCTGCAAACAATTTTTAGAAAATTGGATCGGAATCATCTGAATCAATCAACCCTGATATCAATTATGCATAATTCTCCGTTATAAATCTGCCATGAATGCGTTTAGACTTTCTTTGGTATGTATTATAAAACTAATTATATAATACATGATGACATAAGTTATAGATTGACTAATCTGCGAATCTAAGTCGTATGAACTGCTGTTGGTAATGTCCCTTAAGATTTTCTACTTCAAAATTTTAAATTTCCCTTGAATTGCGGCCTCTTTTCCCATTTTTCCTGCCCCTTCAGGGAAATATTTGACTTGAAATTCCATTTTCTCGTTCAATAAACAAGTTAGTTTGTGGCATTTTTTGCTGGTTTTTCGTCAAATGTTAGCATGGAATTCGCAGGAGGTCCTCCATCTTCAGGATCCTTGGTTCTATTCGCACGGCAAGCCCATTGACAGAGACACCAAAAACTTGCAGAATCACAGGATTCTTAACATAAAAGCGGCATTTGTGCCTTCCCCTGCCCAGCTCTGATCAATTGCTAAGCCAATAGCTTGATTGCAAAGAAACCACAGGAGATTATTCAGACCCTCTAGAACATGGTTCAGGTAGCCAATATTAGATGGGTCAATTTGTATCGGTTTTAAATCTGACCGATCCTGAATCAGATCCTGTTTTAATATTATAATATATAGCATTGGACCATTGGACCCGTACACTTTCGAACCTGCATAATCATGAAAAATAAACAATCCAAAATTGCTGCTGATTCTATTGGTGAAGCAGACCCAAACAATTTCCTATCACCATCAGGTATCCGTGATTCTCATATTTGAGTAAGAGAATGGTCCAGGGACCAAATCTACTTGATTATTGCAGCCTTCAGGATCAACTCATCCACGCTTCAAAGTGGAATGGCCATGAACCACACGAATGCAGGAAGCTTAAACCTCAATCTTCAAAATTCTAAAACAATTAACATAAAAATAATCATTACATTGTTTTTATTCTTTCCTCCTGTAATGCCTACTAGAACTCTTGAGGTCACTTTCTCCCTCCCCTTCTTTTTCTTTTACAAACAAATCAATCAGCTCGTTGCAAGGAATACTTCTCTTCCCTCTTCATGACTTCTGGGTAAACGGGGGCAAAATCCCTCCTTACATGGTACAAATAAGACAAAACGTATGCCGTAGTAGCTTTACAAACTCTAGAAGATTTTCTGTATAATGCTGAACATCTTCTCTGTATATGGGGATACCCAAGCAGTTACACTCCGGGAAGGTTGAAATCAACAACCTGCCTTTCTTTCACAGTCGACTGCATCTCATCTGCGTTGAGAATAACTAGCTTACAAGTCAATTGCCTAGAATGTCCTGAAACCAATCCATGGCAGCTTCATCTATCTCGAAGTCATTATTGAGTTTGTCCTATCACGGGCAGTTCGGAACCAGAGGCCTGAACCCATGTGTCCTGATGTGGGGCATACCCAGGTGAAAATGCTCGGACCCAGCACCTGGGAAGAAAGAGCAAAAAACACCAATCTTTATACTGCTTATACGAAACAAGTCAAGCATTGCAACACCATTTTTCTGTCAAGACTAAGGGAAATGTTTTGGTGAAGGGTGAATTTTCAACTATTTTTTTCCCTTAACCCGATGTGTGTTTCCTAGGTTATAATCCAAAAAGTAAATAAATAAAATAAAATATTACCGATGTCAGATTTTCATAGGGACCAAGGTCATATGGATTACTGTAAACATTCCCAACCTTTTCTGCAAGCCACATCGCTCTCACCCCTTCATGATACTGCATGAATAAATAGATAAATAAACAACACATTATACAACTTACCCAAAAAAAAAAAACAACACATTAAATAACTCCATAAACACTGGAAGTACTCATTGTATTACATAAATTTCTTCAAACCTCGATTGTGGTCTTGTTATGTAAAATGAGGTATATATGCCAGCCCAAGAGGATACTTAAAGCCACTGTCAAAGGAACTAGCAGTACACCAGAAATGATCTGCAAAAAACAAGGGATGAGCAGAACTACTACCAACTCAGGTGCTGCGCAAAACCATACATATTTGTGTATTACTCACATAGGCGGTTTTGAGTGAACCTTCAATCTGCTGCTCATCTTTCTGAGCAACATATGTGACATTACCAACAAGCAATACCTGAAACCAGATCATGTGTTGACAAGTTAATATGTCATAAACCCCACATTGGATGGCAATGCAGCATGGTGGGATGGAACCAGCTCTTTAACATAACGTCCATTGATTACAGACGGCAAACATATCATACAGTACACCAGAAAGAATATCAAAGCATACCAGGGAGTGGGTGCATGAAATTACAGCATAGGTCACAAAGACAAGGAAAACCTTGTAGTTTGCATGGCCCACACAGTTATTTATCCATATGCAGTGATGGTCCTGCAAGGAGGAGAAGGACAAGTTTAACACAATCAGGAACTACGGAAACCAACTAGGCATGACTAATGACCTAACTTATACATACCATTCTCAAAACACATCTTCTACAAACACGGCAATGATGGGCACGAGGAGGCTTAAAGAGAGAACACTTCTGGCAATATCTCAGATCCCCACCCTGAAAAACATGCATCATGAGGCATGATGATTCGGTTCAGCAAGAGATGCTTCCAAGTAGAAGAAAGACAAAGTATCTAAATAAGCTGCAGTTCACATGACTGCACTCGTCAGATTTCCCAACAAATAAACCAAAGCCACACTTTCTAGGGGAGTGTTACATCAAAGAGACTTAACATTTCACTCTTTGAAGTTAGAAATATCTCCCAAGGTCATAACCCATGTTGGCTATTAACAAACTTAGACAGGGTCCAGGTCCAGGTCCAGGTCCTGCTCCCACAACGACCAGGTAAAGGAATGAAATACAGGATTCTATAGTTAACCTGGCTTGTACCAGGTTAGCTGATGCAGGCTAAGAACCATTGGATAGGAAGATTTATTTTAGAAATTTTTGTAAATTTTATTTCTATTGCTTTAGTTTTATTTTAGAGTTTTACTTCTATTAGGAAGGTAGTTTCTCTTTTTATTGTTTTTATTTATTTATTTTAATTGTGGGTCCCTTATCCCTTAGATGTAGGTGAGTATTAGTATTTGAGTTGATTTCTAATTAGTAGTTGAGTTTAATTAGAACTCTTATATTAAAGTTATATTTGAGTTCTAATTGTGTTTTTAGAGTTTCAGTCCAATTAGGATTGTAAGCCTTATAAAGGCTCTTTTTAATTAATGAAAGCAGATGATGATTATTGAGAAGAAAGAAAAGAAGAGGCTCTCGGCTCTCTCCCTCTCTACGGTATCCCTCTGATCTCTCTCTTTGAGTTCCCTTTCTCCCTTGCTGTTTCGATAGCTTCTTTCTCCTCTCTATATCTTTCTCTTTCTTGGTTTTCCCTCCCTATACCATAAGGTATATTCCTATATCTCTTTTGTTTTAATTCTTTATTTTGACTCTCTACAATTATCCCACCATCTCATTAATTATCCCTAAAATCATCCCACGTTACTATTTTGGATCTCATCCATTTTCCTCCCTTATCTGATAATAGTGTTTTCAATATTCTCCATTGATATTCCCTTTCATCCCTAAGTAAGATTCAGTCTCCATTATTTGGTATCAGAGCCTAGGTTGAGTATAGGTTAGGAAAATGGCAAATTTTGAATGTTGGGAGGATATTTTAAAGATTCATCTGCGTCAACAACAAATAACCTTAAACCTTTTTCTTCAAGCTAGTTTTGAGGGTTTACAACAAATAGAAAGCAGAGTGGCTAGGTTGGAACAATGTATGGGTATTCCACTCATAGCAGAAGAACCTACTGTTGCATCAAAAGAGGACCTAACCACTTCACTTGATATGGAAGCATTAGCATATGAAGTCAATATCAATGACGAGGCGTTTCCAGTAATTCTTGACGACAAGGCAAAATTCTCTGATGTTCCTATGGTAGATGACTATAATGAAGAGGTCATAAGCGAAGTTGTGATTGTGGTACAGGCTGAGGTTATGGCTCGAAGAGACAAACTGCAACAAGCATTCAAGAATGACGTTTCTGGTACATTTGATTTTGTTTGCGATGAAGCGATCACAGAATATGTGATCCCATCGTCGTTCTTTGACGAATGGATCCCTCGACTTGCAGATTACATCCCCACCATTCGTGTATTGCCGGAATTTTGTTACAGTCGACTGTCGCTAGATGTATCTCCCATGAGATTATTTCGTCGTCTCTACAAAATTCGAGGACGAATTTTTTTAAGTGGGCGAGAATTGATGCAGGCTAAGAACCATTGAAGTTTCAGTCCCATCAAATTACCATACTGTGAGTACAGACCAGACTTCATACCTGTACATGTGTTTACCGTCAGATCAAGTTTCAGCTATTGTGAAGCGTGATGGGCCCATAGCAGACCCGATGGGGTTTCTCTCGACCCGGGTCCGCATCAAATGGTATCAGAGCGAAGCCTGGAACTATGAAGATCTTAATGAAGATATGAGACAATTATCAATGTCCAACCAATAGGCCGATCACATTCAATCCTGACGAGTTGTTGAAGAAATAAATTCCTCCAGACATCAAGAACTTACAAAATTCGAGGACGAATTTTTTTCTAAGCGGTGGAGAATTGATGCAGGCTGGATCCATTGGATGGGAATATTTTTTTTAGGGTTTATTTTAATTGGGAAAATCATTGTAATTTGATTTAGTTTTATTTCTTTCCATAAAAAGGGATGTATTTATCCTTTAGTTAAAGTTTTAGGCTAATTAAGAGTCTTCTTTAATTAGGAGTCTTCTTTAATTAGTAGTATTTTTTAAATTAGGAGTCTTCTTTAATTAGGAGTTTTCTTTAATTAGGAGTCTTCTTTAAATTATGAGTCTTCTTTAATTAAGAATCTTCTTTAGTTATGAGTCTTTTTTGATTATCATCTTTTTATTTAGAATTTTTATTTAGTAATTAGTTAAATTGTAAAGTCTATTTATAGAACTTTTATCAATGAAATACAGGATGGAGGTTTGAGAAAATTTGGTTTTGGTTGCCCTACGGGCAGAGCACTTTCTGCTCTCCCTCTTTTCCTCTCTCTTGGTTGGGTCGTCTCTCTCACGGCCGGTTCCCTTCCCCATTGCTGTGGAAGTCATCCTCCCCCTACCAATCTGTGAGTAGGTTTTCTTTCTCTTACCCTCTGGTTTCCCTTCTCTCTCTTGGATCCTTTTTCCCTTTCTAATCCTCTGTTTCTTCCTCCTTTACTCTTGAAGTTTCAGTCCAATTAGGATTGTAAGCCTTATAAAGGCTCTTTTTAATTAATGAAAGCAGATGATGATTATTGAGAAGAAAGAAAAGAAGAGGCTCTCGGCTCTCTCCCTCTCTACGGTATCCCTCTGATCTCTCTCTTTGAGTTCCCTTTCTCCCTTGCTGTTTCGATAGCTTCTTTCTCCTCTCTATATCTTTCTCTTTCTTGGTTTTCCCTCCCTATACCATAAGGTATATTCCTATATCTCTTTTGTTTTAATTCTTTATTTTGACTCTCTACAATTATCCCACCATCTCATTAATTATCCCTAAAATCATCCCACGTTACTATTTTGGATCTCATCCCTTTTCCTCCCTTATCTGATAATAGTGTTTTCAATATTCTCCATTGATATTCCCTTTCATCCCTAAGTAAGATTCAGTCTCCATTATTTGGTATCAGAGCCTAGGTTGAGTATAGGTTAGGAAAATGGCAAATTTTGAATGTTGGGAGGATATTTTAAAGATTCATCTGCGTCAACAACAAGTAACCTTAAACCTTTTTCTTCAAGCTAGTTTTGAGGGTTTACAACAAATAGAAAGCAGAGTGGCTAGGTTGGAACAATGTATGGGTATTCCACTCATAGCAGAAGAACCTACTGTTGCATCAAAAGAGGACCTAACCACTTCACTTGATATGGAAGGAAGTTCTCCAAAGGACCCCTTAATTTCAATTAGAACTTTATTGGGTCCTTTGGAGAAGGGAGCATCATAGACACTGACTTGTATTTCCTTCGAACTGTTAGTCCTATGTTGCTGTTGTTACGAAAGTGAAAACCTCTACGTGAGCCAGAGAACCTTTGTAGCCTTGGCAGGGAGAGAAATCTATCCCATCTTGTTTGCAATAAGGAAAGGAAAGAAATGGGCTAATTAGTACCTTAAATTTAGAAAATGTAATGCTTGAGGTCAACACTTGATACAATCTACCCAATATGCCACAACAACCCAAAATTGGACACTTCAAAATGTTTAGCTAACTACTATTTACATGTTTAAATATCAATACTACAACAAAAGAGTGCATGATTAATGGATATATACTTTACATCACAATATACAACTTTCAACTTGCACCCTGTATTATAAGTTATTTTCAAGACCAATGTTTTCATTTGTTTTTCCCACAAAGATTCATACATGGTCTATTACAGAAAACCTCATCGTAAAAAACAGCATAAATATCCATAGTCTCCTTACATTTGGCTTGATATAAGAAGATACTCACTTAGAGGACTCCAAGCTAGAGCATGGCATCAACATAGGGTTCAACCATTACTTGATTTAGAGATGTTTCCTTGCAAAAATTCTCTGGGCTGGGATTCTCCTATACGCTCACCCTTTTCCTCTTTTTTATCCACGTGGAGGTATGAGGTATCCAACCCAGACCATCCAACTGGTAGGGGACCCCAGCTTGGCAACTTATATACTAACCAGCATATATACATTGCTTAAACATTATGAAGCAGTACATAGAATCAAACCAAGAACAATCTGATGCAGTCCAAGAAGGCCCAAGGCCCAAGCTCAAGTCGATAATGGGTCAGCCCAAAGAACCAGTATTGGTCCATTGGACCAACCCAAAGACCAACGACACTGTTCACGTGAACAGTGTTCACGGTACTGTTCACGTGAACAGTACCAACAACAGAAATTTTCCTTCTTTTGTTATTTCTTTCCTAAATTATTCTTAGATTTTGTTTCCTAAAATTAAGTTATGGATTGATATTTTGTAAGTTGTTTTTTTGGAAACTTTCTTAAATCTATAAAGGCAAGTTTCCCTTTTAATTTATCTTAAATCTATGGTTTTCTTGTCCTTCTGTTAATTCCTTCAAGTTCTTATTATTGCATATTGAATTGCGATACCATTAAGTGCTGATTTGATCAACGAAAGCTCGTTGGGTTAAAGATTAAAATCATATCGACCAGCTCTAATTAAACCAGTCCCGTTTTCAGATGATAGGTAGTTTTCAAAAAAATCACATCTCTCTCATCTGTGATCGGATCATCTCCAACTTTGGATATGTCTTCAAGTACATCCTAAAGAGTATTTCCCATCAAGTTTCAAGTGATTTCAAGGGTTAGATTTCAAGATAAGTGGTTTTCTTCATTACTTTTCTCTGCAGATTTTGTATTGGACTGAATTAAGATCCTGTAGCAAAGAGGGCTTGTTAATTTGACTTGCTTTGAACCCTCTTTGCCATCAATTGGTATCAGAGCATGGCTGAGGAGAGTTCTAACTCTCCTAATCAGTCCAACAATCCCAATGACCTTGTTAATCTGGTTCTCCAACGATTGGCCAAAATAGATGCCAAGTTAGATAACATGGATGGGAGAATGAGTAATTTGGAGGAGCTAGATCATCCTAGGCCTGCTAGAGTGGAAGCCCCTAGAAGGGAAGCCCTTAATGCCAACCTAATGCCAAGACGTATTCTTAGGGCTCCTCAAAGAGTTCCTAGAGAGGAATACCACAACCCACCCTATGAAGACTATGATGAACCTATCCGTTACCAAACCCAAAAGGTACGGATGAACCTCAAAGAGTTTCATGGGAGGCAAGACCCCGAAGCTTTTCAAGACTGGCTAAATGTGCTAGATAACTATTTCGATTGGTTTAACCTTCCTGAACCTCGAAAGCTGCAATTGGCCCGCTCTAAACTTGTCGGGGTGCTCGTGATTGGTGGCGTAACTATGAATATAGTCTCATGAGGAGTCGTAGAGAACCCACTACTTGGGAGGAGATGAAGGAACAATTGAAAGAAAAGTATTTGCCTCGGTCTTTCCAAAGAAGGTTGCATTACCAGCTGAACAATCTTCGTCAAGGTAATATGAGTATGGAAGACTATGTATACCAATTTGATCAATTATGTGCACGGTCAGGTTCACGAGACAATGATGATCAAATTATATCTCGGTTCCGTTTGGGGCTGCGACCTGAAATTAGAGAAAAATGGGAGTGGTTGATATTGTTAGTTTTAACGATCGTGTTGATAAAGCTTTCCAAGCCGAGGACCTTTTGAAGTCAACACCAAAGCCCACCTCCAGTTCTTATGAATTGAAGCACCCTACACCAAACAGTAAAGCCATAGGGACTACATCTCATGCTACTCCAACGACAGATAAAAGTAAAACTCCCATGGTAGTAGCTATGGATGCAATGCATATGGTCACTTTGCTAGAGATTGTCCACAAAAATTAAAGGTAAACTCCTTAGTTGCTGCAATCGAGGCCAACCCAGATACACAGGTATGTGAACCGCAAAATGATGACACTTTTGTTCCTAATACGGATGTCATGGATGATAGTGAGGATTCATATGGAATCCATATAATCACCAGTATGGTCTTGATTGCCTCAAAAGTAGATGTGGATAATTTTGATGCCTTTGCTAAAGCTCCAGGGATTGACAAAGGTGACCACAGTTTTGATGAAGACCACGGTGTTATGGAGACAATTGCGGAAGATGAAGAGTTGAACACGATAGTCCCCATGAATACCACGATTCTACTTGACTTTCCTCAAGATGTTGAGCATATTGACTTTGTGATACCGTCTAAATATCTTGAAGAAAGTGGACCCAAAGTGATGGATTTTCTTCCAATATTGCGAACACAGCCCGAATTTCGGAATCGAGATGGCGTTGCCTACCGAACCCACTTGAAATCATTCTTCATCATTATCGAACTCGTGGACGAGTTCATTTTAAGTGGGGGGGAGTTGATGCAGTCCAAGAAGGCCCAAGGCCCAAGCTCAAGTCGATAATGGGTCAGCCCAAAGAACCAGTATTGGTCCATTGGACCAACCCAAAGACCAACGACACTGTTCACGTGAACAGTGTTCACGGTACTGTTCACGTGAACAGTACCAACAACAGAAATTTTCCTTCTTTTGTTATTTCTTTCCTAAATTATTCTTAGATTTTGTTTCCTAAAATTAAGTTATGGATTGATATTTTGTAAGTTGTTTTTTTGGAAACTTTCTTAAATCTATAAAGGCAAGTTTCCCTTTTAATTTATCTTAAATCTATGGTTTTCTTGTCCTTCTGTTAATTCCTTCAAGTTCTTATTATTGCATATTGAATTGCGATACCATTAAGTGCTGATTTGATCAACGAAAGCTCGTTGGGTTAAAGATTAAAATCATATCGACCAGCTCTAATTAAACCAGTCCCGTTTTCAGATGATAGGTCGTTTTCAAAAAATCACATCTCTCTCATCTGTGATCGGATCATCTCCAACTTTGGATATGTCTTCAAGTACATCCTAAAGAGTATTTCCCATCAAGTTTCAAGTGATTTCAAGGGTTAGATTTCAAGATAAGTGGTTTTCTTCATTACTTTTCTCTGCAGATTTTGTATTGGACTGAATTAAGATCCTGTAGCAAAGAGGGCTTGTTAATTTGACTTGCTTTGAACCCTCTTTGCCATCAATTGGTATCAGAGCATGGCTGAGGAGAGTTCTAACTCTCCTAATCAGTCCAACAATCCCAATGACCTTGTTAATCTGGTTCTCCAACGATTGGCCAAAATAGATGCCAAGTTAGATAACATGGATGGGAGAATGAGTAATTTGGAGGAGCTAGATCATCCTAGGCCTGCTAGAGTGGAAGCCCCTAGAAGGGAAGCCCTTAATGCCAACCTAATGCCAAGACGTATTCTTAGGGCTCCTCAAAGAATTCCTAGAGAGGAATACCACAACCCACCCTATGAAGACTATGATGAACCTATCCGTTACCAAACCCAAAAGGTACGGATGAACCTCAAAGAGTTTCATGGGAGGCAAGACCCCGAAGCTTTTCAAGACTGGCTAAATGTGCTAGATGACTATTTCGATTGGTTTAACCTTCCTGAACCTCGAAAGCTGCAATTGGCCCGCTCTAAACTTGTCAGGGGTGCTCGTGATTGGTGGCGTAACTATGAATATAGTCTCATGAGGAGTCGTAGAGAACCCACTACTTGGGAGGAGATGAAGGAACAATTGAAAGAAAAGTATTTGCCTCGGTCTTTCCAAAGAAGGTTGCATTACCAGCTGAACAATCTTCGTCAAGGTAATATGAGTATGGAAGACTATGTATACCAATTTGATCAATTATGTGCACGGTCAGGTTCACGAGACAATGATGATCAAATTATATCTCGGTTCCGTTTGGGGCTGCGACCTGAAATTAGAGAAAAAATGGGAGTGGTTGATATTGTTAGTTTTAACGACTGTGTTGATAAAGCTTTCCAAGCCGAGGACCTTTTGAAGTCAACACCAAAGCCCACCTCCAGTTCTTATGAATTGAAGCACCCTACACCAAACAGTAAAGCCATAGGGACTACATCTCATGCTACTCCAACGACAGATAAAAGTAAAACTCCCATGGTAGTAGCTATGGATGTGCAATGCTATCACTGCAATGCATATGGTCACTTTGCTAGAGATTGTCCACAAAAATTAAAGGTAAACTCCTTAGTTGCTGCAATCGAGGCCAACCCAGATACACAGGTATGTGAACCGCAAAATGATGACACTACTTTCCTAATACGGATGTCATGGATGATAGTGAGGATTCATATGGAATCCATATAATCACCAGTATGGTCTTGATTGCCTCAAAAGTAGATGTGGATAATTTTGATGCCTTTGCTAAAGCTCCAGGGATTGACAAAGGTGACCACAGTTTTGATGAAGACCACGGTGTTATGGAGACAATTGCGGAAGATGAAGAGTTGAACACGATAGTCCCCATGAATACCACGATTCTACTTGACTTTCCTCAAGATGTTGAGCATATTGACTTTGTGATACCGTCTAAATATCTTGAAGAAAGTGGACCCA
Organism: Protea cynaroides; assembly: GCA_028583415.1. Lineage (NCBI taxonomy): Eukaryota > Viridiplantae > Streptophyta > Magnoliopsida > Proteales > Proteaceae > Protea > Protea cynaroides. The sequence goes on along the minus strand of CM053266.1, from coordinate 36,183,748 downwards.
AAGTGATGGATTTTCTTCCAATATTGCGAACACAGCCAGAATTTCAGAATCAGATGACGTTGCCTACCGAACCCACTGAAATCATTCTTCATCATTATCGAACTCGTGGACGAGTTCATTTTAAGTGGGGGGGAGTTGATGCAGTCCAAGAAGGCCCAAGGCCCAAGCTCAAGTCGATAATGGGTCAGCCCAAAGAACCAGTATTGGTCCATTGGACCAACCCAAAGACCAACGACACTGTTCACGTGAACAGTGTTCACGGTACTGTTCACGTGAACAGTACCAACAACAGAAATTTTCCTTCTTTTGTTATTTCTTTCCTAAATTATTCTTAGATTTTGTTTCCTAAAATTAAGTTATGGATTGATATTTTGTAAGTTGTTTTTTTGGAAACTTTCTTAAATCTATAAAGGCAAGTTTCCCTTTTAATTTATCTTAAATCTATGGTTTTCTTGTCCTTCTGTTAATTCCTTCAAGTTCTTATTATTGCATATTGAATTGCGATACCATTAAGTGCTGATTTGATCAACGAAAGCTCGTTGGGTTAAAGATTAAAATCATATCGACCAGCTCTAATTAAACCAGTCCCGTTTTCAGATGATAGGTCGTTTTCAAAAAATCACATCTCTCTCATCTGTGATCGGATCATCTCCAACTTTGGATATGTCTTCAAGTACATCCTAAAGAGTATTTCCCATCAAGTTTCAAGTGATTTCAAGGGTTAGATTTCAAGATAAGTGGTTTTCTTCATTACTTTTCTCTGCAGATTTTGTATTGGACTGAATTAAGATCCTGTAGCAAAGAGGGCTTGTTAATTTGACTTGCTTTGAACCCTCTTTGCCATCAATTGGTATCAGAGCATGGCTGAGGAGAGTTCTAACTCTCCTAATCAGTCCAACAATCCCAATGACCTTGTTAATCTGGTTCTCCAACGATTGGCCAAAATAGATGCCAAGTTAGATAACATGGATGGGAGAATGAGTAATTTGGAGGAGCTAGATCATCCTAGGCCTGCTAGAGTGGAAGCCCCTAGAAGGGAAGCCCTTAATGCCAACCTAATGCCAAGACGTATTCTTAGGGCTCCTCAAAGAGTTCCAAGAGAGGAATACCACAACCCACCCTATGAAGACTATGATGAACCTATCCGTTACCAAACCCAAAAGGTACGGATGAACCTCAAAGAGTTTCATGGGAGGCAAGACCCCGAAGCTTTTCAAGACTGGCTAAATGTGCTAGATGACTATTTCGATTGGTTTAACCTTCCTGAACCTCGAAAGCTGCAATTGGCCCGCTCTAAACTTGTCGGGGGTGCTCGTGATTGGTGGCGTAACTATGAATATAGTCTCATGAGGAGTCGTAGAGAACCCACTACTTGGGAGGAGATGAAGGAACAATTGAAAGAAAAGTATTTGCCTCGGTCTTTCCAAAGAAGGTTGCATGACCAGCTGAACAATCTTCGTCAAGGTAATATGAGTATGGAAGACTATGTATACCAATTTGATCAATTATGTGCACGGTCAGGTTCACGAGACAATGATGATCAAATTATATCTCGGTTCCGTTTGGGGCTGCGACCTGAAATTAGAGAAAAAATGGGAGTGGTTGATATTGTTAGTTTTAACGACTGTGTTGATAAAGCTTTCCAAGCCGAGGACCTTTTGAAGTCAACACCAAAGCCCACCTCCAGTTCTTATGAATTGAAGCACCCTACACCAAACAGTAAAGCCATAGGGACTACATCTCATGCTACTCCAACGACAGATAAAAGTAAAACTCCCATGGTAGTAGCTATGGATGTGCAATGCTATCACTGCAATGCATATGGTCACTTTGCTAGAGATTGTCCACAAAAATTAAAGGTAAACTCCTTAGTTGCTGCAATCGAGGCCAACCCAGATACACAGGTATGTGAACCGCAAAATGATGACACTTCTGTTCCTAATACGGATGTCATGGATGATAGTGAGGATTCATATGGAATCCATATAATCACCAGTATGGTCTTGATTGCCTCAAAAGTAGATGTGGATAATTTTGATGCCTTTGCTAAAGCTCCAGGGATTGACAAAGGTGACCACAGTTTTGATGAAGACCACGGTGTTATGGAGACAATTGCGGAAGATGAAGAGTTGAACACGATAGTCCCCATGAATACCACGATTCTACTTGACTTTCCTCAAGATGTTGAGCATATTGACTTTGTGATACCGTCTAAATATCTTGAAGAAAGTGGACCCAAAGTGATGGATTTTCATCCAATATTGCAAACACAGCCAGAATTTCAGAATCAGATGACGTTGCCTACCGAACCCACTGAAATCATTCTTCATCATTATCGAACTTCGTGGACGAGTTCATTTTAAGTGGGGGGAGTTGATGCAGTCCAAGAAGGCCCAAGGCCCAAGCTCAAGTCGATAATGGGTCAGCCCAAAGAACCAGTATTGGTCCATTGGACCAACCCAAAGACCAACGACACTGTTCACGTGAACAGTGTTCACGGTACTGTTCACGTGAACAGTACCAACAACAGAAATTTTCCTTCTTTTGTTATTTCTTTCCTAAATTATTCTTAGATTTTGTTTCCTAAAATTAAGTTATGGATTGATATTTTGTAAGTTGTTTTTTTGGAAACTTTCTTAAATCTATAAAGGCAAGTTTCCCTTTTAATTTATCTTAAGATATTTTTTAGATTGGAAACTTTCCTAAATCTATAAAGGCAAGTTTCCCTTTATTTATCTTAGGATATTTTTTTTTAAGAGGGACTAAATCCTTCCTTATTTTGTAATCTTTCTTAAGTCTATAAATAAGATAAAGAAGAAGAGAACCTGGAGATTTGACCGGAAAAAGAAGAGAGTTTAGCTCCGATTTTCGTTGGTCTCATAGGTTGTGAGACTCAACCGAAATATTCCGTTTTATGGTTTTCTTGTCCTTCTGTTAATTCCTTCAAGTTCTTATTATTGCATATTGAATTGCGATACCATTAAGTGCTGATTTGATCAACGAAAGCTCGTTGGGTTAAAGATTAAAATCATATCGACCAGCTCTAATTAAACCAGTCCCGTTTTCAGATGATAGGTCGTTTTCAAAAAATCACATCTCTCTCATCTGTGATCGGATCATCTCCAACTTTGGATATGTCTTCAAGTACATCCTAAAGAGTATTTCCCATCAAGTTTCAAGTGATTTCAAGGGTTAGATTTCAAGATAAGTGGTTTTCTTCATTACTTTTCTCTGCAGATTTTGTATTGGACTGAATTAAGATCCTGTAGCAAAGAGGGCTTGTTAATTTGACTTGCTTTGAACCCTCTTTGCCATCACAATCAAATGGCACAACAAGACTCACTCCACCCTAATTTTTATATTCCTAACAGGAATCCCGAAAGTGGGAAAAATTACAAGAGAACCACTAGTGGTTCTGTCCCCGAATGACTGCTATAATGTTTCAAACCTTAAAATGAACTAATGATTGTCTTAAGTTTCCACTTCAAAAGTTCGAACTGGTAATTTCAAGTATATAAGGTCACTAAGGTTCCAGACTTAACCAATGTGGGACTACTCACATCACTCCCCATCATGTGTAGCCGAAATGAACATACACATGGACAAATAACACAGGGAAGGAGTGAACCTGGTGCTCAGATACCATGATAAATTTCCATCTCAAAAGTTCGAACTGGTAAATAGAGGGACTCTCAAAGTACATAAGGTCACCTAAGGTTCCAGACTTAACCAATGTGGGACTATTTCCATCAGATTGAAAAACTAAGGTCACAATGCAACTCTGCTTTATCAAAAGACAAATTCAGTATGCAGACCAGGGGCTGAGAAGCAAGAACTGTTCCACTTTGTCTTGATCCACTTAGTTAACTGTCATTGCAATATGAATTGATCCTGATAGAAACCATCTATGACGATGATTGATAGTTTATATGACTTACTCTTATAGCCTTTTTGCAAAAGAAGAGCCGTTCTAAATTACACTGCTGGGGTGGAAAAGGGAACGGATGCAAGAGAGGAGACTCAAATTCGAGACCTTCTCCCAGCCCTGCTTCAACAAGCAAGGGGTCAACCATCCGACCAAGCAGATGTTTGCTTTAGTTTTAATATGTTTCCAGCACTGACAAGTCCAAATTATGGTACCACCTAGAGCTAAAAATAAACCAACTAAAATCTCAGTAAATTGATCACACTGTCATCGTTCTTGTGGTGCTACAAATTGATTAAGACACGTTCAACTGTAAATTTAAGGTATTTAACAACATTAAAACAATTGTAGGGAGACCCGCCTGATTTATTCACATTTATCCCCTCCTGATAAAAACATCCGGATTCGATACCAGTTCTGCTAAGAACTCGCATCACATAAAAAACAACATCAATAACTTAGCGTTACAAGTTTCCAGATTAATTTTCTGGCAAAGACAAATTCCAAAACCACAAAAAGATAGATTCTGACAAACAGAAGAAAAAAGTAAAGTTGCAAGACAATATCCTTCAATTTGTAAGATTTATTCACCTATAAGCAAGAGAGACCAAACTAATGAGGAAAAGAAAAAGTTAATAGCAATATCCTTCAAGTCGCTAGATTCGTTCCCCTATAGCCTACAGAGACCAAATTATTGAAGAAACTTGAAAACCCATTAACGATCAACAGAAATTATCAGAGAAGACGCATGTCACTTCACGAACAGCTCAGGGAAAAAAAACCCCAGAAAGAGAGAACCAAATAAGACTAATGGACTTATAGATAGATCCCTCAACAAATCGAAGATCAGAAGGACCCTAAGCAGCGAAAACCTAATTCTTCAAATCCCAGAAGACCTTCACAGAACCGCTAGCTAAAGAAATGAAAAGAAGACAGAGATGAAGGAGAGATGTGGTGACCTTACGCTTGATTTCATGGATGGGAGTCTGGGCATCTTCAATGTCGGGGACGAAGCTAGGTGGAATAGAACCAGGGTCCCTCAGGATGGCAGCTGCGTAATTGAAAACGCACATGCAAACCGTGGCCGTAAAAATGAGGGCGTTCATGAGACCAGGGGAAGTCTTGAGACCAAGCCAACCGTCAATGAAGATGAAGAGGGTGGTGTAATAGATGTAGCAGATTGCCGAGAGAACGACGAGGACCGGAAGAGAGATACTCCCGCTCCGCCTCATCGTAGCTCCGAAATTTATTGAACCAGAAAAATTGGGTTTTATGCTTGAAGCAAGAGTTCTTGTGAGCCAGGGAAGAAGCAAGAGAGCCGACCGAGGGAAGGGTTACCGCTTACCACAGAGGAAGAGAGAGGGCTAGAAATGGAGGAGAAGGGTATTCATTTTAGGACCCAGAAGAGACAGGGACGGCGGCGATCAGTCATGGACGCCGGTGCCACTGGCTATTCTATTGACGGCGTCTCCTGCTTGTTGCTGCTATTTTGCAGGATTCGCCAGAGGCGGGCTGACGGCGGTTTGCCGAATGGATCGGTAGTTGGAGATAGTACAGTTGCAGTTCCATATGAGATGCTAATACCGAAATGCCCTATGTTTTTTAATCATTTTACAAACTTTACCGTACAAGAAAGACTACACAAGCACACGATTGAAACGGGAAAATGATGATCCAATGAGAGTCTCCATAAAAGGAATCCGTTACAAAGAGACTTGTAGCAGTCTAGTGCCTACAGAGATCTGATTTTTTTATGACTGAGAAACCTCCCCCAATTATATTTGGGGATCTATATTTTTTTTAATCATTTTCTTCATCGGGGATGGTACAAATGAAGATGTTCGTACCACCTACCTGCAGAGGGAAGTAATTGATGGCAATTGATAGATCCTCAATATATATATATAGAGGTGGGCAGTTCTTGAGCCCAAAAACCATAAGTTTAAAGGATCCGGATCATCTCCAATTAAATGGTCAATTGGAGGAATATCAGTGACCGCTTGATGAGCGACATTTGGCATTTCTCCAATCTAATGGTTTAACAACTTATTCTAATATTTTCATTTTATACTCATGCAACACAAAGTCCCCTAAGATGACTCTAAGCAAGCGAGGTGGCTAAGAAAGGCATTACATCGAACAGAATTGAATGAAGACAATAATCCATGTAATCGACCTTATTTAGTTGGGATAAACTTAAATAAAACTTTGTTGTTGTTATTGTAAAGTGAAAATAGATCTATGAAAGTTAAATCCAAATCTGATGGTAGAGGCTTAATTAATTAATTACATTTCACTATCTTCTTGCTGCTGTTGCTAGTGGTTGAGAGATCGAATCTCAATCCAGTTGGGATCGGCCCAGGTAGAGGCAGCAGCCGAGTCAACAAAGATTGCAAGGGCTGTTTCTAATATGGCCGTGCAAATTTATGGAAGACAGGACCGATCCCAGGCTTTTTCTTCAACACTATCAGCTGAATGATCCTCATACTACATCTCTCAAGACTATTTTTCATCCTCAATTCAACATCAAATTTCTTGGATTGCTCAAATATTTCTTGGCATTGAACTGGCTCGCTCAAATCAAGGGATTTTTTTTGCTTTATCAAAGAAAATGTACACTATAATTTCTCCAAGATTACATATAAATTTCTCATTTAGAACTTTCAAGTTACAACTTTTCTTGGGGGAGGGGGATTCAACCAACCCAGTATCCCATCATTTTCTTCACGTCCTTGTTAAATTTAGATCACACCATTCCTAGTGAATGACAACATATTACATGTCAGAGCTTTTGACCTTTGCCTATGTGGGCACAAGGGTAAATCTATTAGCTACATATATAAATGCCTATATAATGGTGTGCAGGTGCTTCAAACCATGTAGGAAGCATCCAGTCCAGTTTCCTGCCACCCAGAACCTGCGCTAAACTTACACACGGGACATGTGCCTTGCTGCCGCAGCCATGGGTCGATGCAGTTAGCATGGAACTGCGAAAGAAAACAGAAAAACAATGGCACCAAATAACAAAGAAAATCAAGGTCAGCGTCTTATTCAATATGAAATATGCCAAGGTAGATTCAGGGAGAGAATAAAAGATTAAGAATTGATTGTTAAAAAAACCGTAAAGAGGACGAACCTGATGCAAGCATGGCAAGCTGCGGATGAGTTCTCCATCATTAACTTGTTCCAGGCAAACACTGCATGTCAGTTCATCTTCTGAAGAATTAAGGTTTCCATCTGCCTTGCAAGAGTCTTGCTTCTTCTGCTTGACAAAATAATGATGAGATCAAAATTGATCATTGCTTATTAAATGTAAGAATGCCTGTAAGTAGAGACACATTTATGGCTTAGCTGATCTGCTAATGCAAGAACTATGCTGCAAGTTCATATTAGAGAGAACATTCAATGGCCTCTAAAAGACCTTAATTAGATAAAAACAATAGATTTGTTCTCTTCTTTACCCCCTCTGCCTATATTAATGAAAAATGAAAACAGAACAAGATAATAAATATCCATGCCCAATCCAGCTGTACAAGTAGCATAATGGCAAACATAAAACACGATAGTGGTGATCATAATAAATATATTTGGGGATACGGAAACAGAACATAGATTAATACCAGAATAGCATTGAACATAGGGATAAAACACAATATATTTTTTCCAAAATCTGATAATAAAGCTGTATTATCATTATAGCATATGTTCAGAACTGTAAAGAGCAATCTACAGTTCAGCAAAACAGAAAGCTAAGTAACCACCGGGGAGTATAGTCCAATCACTCCGAACATCAAAGAGAACACAGAAATTAGGAGAGATAATGAGGAAGGGGTATGGGCTATCTCATAGTTAAAACGGGAAGGGCAAAGAAACACTGTTCGGTACGGCATGTTTAAAACAGCGTAGAATTTAAAGACAACGGTAAAAAAAAGGTCGAACATTTCGAGAACAGCCAAAAAAAAAAAGCAAAGATGGACACTACATGTTTTAAACATTTAGATTTGAAAAATAAGGGATAAAAAAAGGGGGCATTTAATAATCAGAAAATATCACATTTTTCTTTACTTCTGATCTGATTTCCTATTCTGGGATATTTTATCTGTTATTCTATACTACAGCCTTGTCCCCTGCGATTTTGATTTCTAAATTCTTATTATTCTTTTGCAGTCTACATTCCTTTAAAATCTCTGTTATACCCAGCTGTTTCTGCTACCTCACCGGATCTGCAGCCGGGTTCAGTAGGATCCTCAGGGTTTCTGAGAATTTCAGAAGACTAAATTGCATATGAGAAAACAAGGTGGCAGGGGTCTATTGTTTGCAGTCTATGTTCCTTTTAATATCTTTGTTATACCTGGTTGTTTCTGCTACTAGACCAGATCTGCAGCCTGGCTCAGAAGGATCCCTAGGGTTTCTGAGAATTTGCAAATGAGCAAACTGCATACCAGAAAACAGGGTGACAGGGGTCTATATAGGAGGAGTTGAAGAAGCAGCCTAAGTAGGCCAAATCGATAACAGAAACCAGTCTAGTAGATGTTTTTTCTGTTAGCAGCTATGGGAATCAATTCTGAGGCAGGTACAGGGTCTAGGAGATTAAGCAGAGCTCAGTGGTCTTCTACAAGTTCCGCCAGATCTGCTTCGCCTTTAATATTTCCTTTAAATTTTGAGAATTTTAGTTTCTGTTTTAATAAATTTAAGTACCCTTGGTTTGGGTCTTTCAAAAGGGCTAAAGGCGTCTTCTGATTCACATTAGATGGTAAGGTTAATCGACAGTACCTAACCTAGTTTAAAACAAAGCATCTCAATCTTTTCAATGGTTTTATCGTTTTACCCATTCAGAGCAGTTTTGCTTCTCCTTTCTCTGCTATATTATGGAGTAAAGAGTTATTTGGATACTATTGTGTTGTTTTAATTCCAAAATATTGTGGGTTTGCTCGGTTCCTTCAGTAAATTCAGCATACTATGCTTCTCTGTCTTATATTGATAAAGGTCCCATAGGTTACCGACTTGGCTTTGTTATCACAAATGCTTCAGGATTAAGGTGAGACTTCATATGGCATTTACTCTCACATCGGATAGTGCACGAAAGGGAGTAAGAGTATCTCTGTATATAGAAAACCTGGGGTGAGGATGACCCGTACCTACTTCATCTTTTTGGCTAAGTTCTGGGGTTCCCGTTCCTTTGAATTCAATGGTAATATTCCAGATGTGGGCTATTTTCCCATGGGATATAAAGGTAAAAAATAGAAAGAAGTAAAATTAAATGAAGGGTCCTACGATATAAAGGTTGAACCTGGCTTTAACGCCAAGTGACCACAATTGCACCCACCACAAGGACAAAAAATAACACAAAACATTTAACACACAAATACAGGAATAAGTGAATGATAGCAAAAGAATAAACCTCAGCTCTCATCACTAGACAGGCACAGGTACATAAAACTTTTTGATTGGAGGGTTCTGTAATGTTCCGACTTACCCTAGAAAAGGCAGCATGGTTTTATGGTGAAATGTCTTCCATTCGCTAGCACCTTTTGAAAGATCATTCCACCAAATCAAATATGGACATTACACAAACAGACCACCCTATATTTCCTTTGTGAAGAACAAACAAAACAAGATAATGTTTGCCACTGTCGTCTACAAGAACAGTATTCAGAAATACATGAATCCAAAGTAGATTCTGATCACCCTCATAAGTCATATCCGAAAATGAAGTCAATTCAGTCTACTCATATGCAACAAAGAACATCAACAAGGATGTGGGAAACAAGGACACAAAAAGGGCTAAAAAGACTGTAAAATGGGTAATTAGATATGAAGACTCATGATTTAGCAGAAACCAACCAACAAGTAGGGACTTGGGATAAGGTATAAAGGTTCAGACAATGACTTGGTGGTGGTTGAGGAATCTGGGGTCTTGAGCTACTTACAATCCAACAGTCTCTTCACATGTCTCATGCTCAGAGAGTATCAGTACATGATATGGATCCCATATAAGAGATTGGCAATGCCAAAATTATGCATAAACAAATATGTCTAATTGTATTCATTAGAATGCTAGGGGGAAATTTGCTACAAGCTGATGTACACATACAACTAGATATCTGCTGTACTAATTCTTGGAGTGGGCAATCCATTGGGCAAGATCCATTAAATAAATAGTCCTGGCCCTCAAAACATGAGGCAATGAGCCAAATCATGCAGATTCCCTGATTTACAGGTCCTGCAAGTGTAACCTTAACCAAAGAAATTTCTTGTCAGAATGATGAGGAAATGCAGATGTTTTTCTGTAGAAGTTCAAGTGAAGGAGAACAGACAAATGCCTTTTTCTTTTAAGTTTGAAATCAAATAATTTGTTATTAATGACAATTAGTGGTACTTGAATGAGATTAATAGCCCTCAGAGACTAGTTAAGCAACCAAGGGTCCAAGGCTGGTGGAAGAGAAAACTTTGGCTAAAATATGCTACATCGGATTGGGTCTTGCACTCATCAGCTTATTCAAGATTTCATTAATTGCACAACCTGGTACAGCCAGAGTTGCACCCTTACCAAAGAATGTGAAAATTCTAAAATTGAGCAATGAAAAAGGTAAGATTTCCACAAATGCATAAGAGAAGATATACCTAAGAAAATGCTACCCACTGTGTGAAGGAAATATTCTTCATGAACAAAAGATACAAAAGAAAAGAAATTTTTCAAGCCTTCAAAAAGATAATCCAATTTCATTTAAAACCTTATATAACACTTAACAATTAGTTTATTCAGAACAAATATTTCCTCAGTAAAAATAGAGCACAAGAGAAGAAGAATAAAAGTACCTCGGCTATGGATGAAGATGATGCATGTTGCATTGAGGAGCCATCACTGTTAACAAAATCAAATTCATGTCAGATCATTCTCAGAAGTTATAGAGTTTCTACCAAGTATATATGACATCCTTTCCATGCCCAACTATAACAGATAGAACACAAATTAGCATTATTGTGAGTCTTTTATAATAAAACAGAAAAATCTAAACAGCTTTGAAACACATAGATGTTAATGCATATTTCACCAAAAAAAAAAAAAACTGTTTAGGAGAAAAAACTTAGGGAAAATTACTCGCACCTCCACTGAACTAAGCTTTAATATCTGGCCCTACCTTAAAGTTTCAAACAATTACAACCGTTCCCTTTCTGCTGACGATAATTGTGTTAGAAAGGAGTGAAGTTGGGATTTATTTTAGTATGCTAACATGACAAGGAGCACCCAACCTAGAAAGCTATGAAAACAAAATGTTCTAACTTGCCTCTGTGGACCAGTGACCTTGTACTTGTGAACGGGAAGTGCATTTATCTCTTCCTCACTCATTGAAGCAGCTGTGGAAGCATTGTCAGAATCCAATGCTCTCAAAGTTTCATAATCTACAAAGGATAAGAGTTCTGTCATTCCCATGAAATAGTAACTTCAACAGATCTGAGTAGATAGATAAATGCACCCAAGATCAATATCTTCATTCAGTAAATTAAAGACAGCCATATATGGTTTTAGCAAAAGTGATATACCTAGGTCATCAAATTCACGATCAAGAAGAGCAAGCTGGAGCCTAAGGCCTTGCAGACGTCCTCTTGTTGCCAAGGCTATGGATGGTGGCATATGCAATCTCAGTTCCGTATGACCAAGCAGACCACTGGCTACAGCAGCATGAGCCTGTGCCTGAGCCTGAAGTTGTTGACAAGTCGCATACATCCTAAGGCTGGTAGCCATTAAGAAGACACCCAGAAATAGCCAGAGCTGCAAAAAAAAAAAAAAAAAAAAAAAAAACCACTTGTTTGTACAATAACTATGATCCAACAACAAATAATAACCAGAAACAAGAATATGCCCATAGTAGGTAATACCAGAAAGTTTGGTGACATTTGGTGTGAATTTAGTATCATGAACAGTAGAAGAACTGCTGAGAAAAAACAGAAAGAAGAAAAAACAGAAAGAACATTGATTAGACATCAGACATAATAAAAACAAAAATAAGAACAAAAGTTAGTGCCAGTAAAGTAATAGGGAAATTATTTATAATTACAAAAAAATAAAAAAAAATAAAAAAAAACCCACCTGTGACAAGAAATGCCATTGAGTTTGAATTAACCGGCCGAGCTGCATGAAGACGCTGAGAGAGAGAGAGAGAGAGAGGATTCAATATTTACAGAATGTAAACTGTCCAATACTATAAAATCAAACAAACAGCCCAATAACATTCAGATACCAAATCATGCATGGGGTCAAATTTGACAAGAAACATACCACAGAACGCCGTTCAGGAATAAAACCTGGAAATCCACTTTCTATGTCTGCTCTAGTTCCTCTGAAAACAAAACTCATGGTGATCAAAGAAATTTGCCAATGTAAGAGTATGAGATAGTCTGAGTCACCACTAAATCCTCCAGAACCGCAATAACCTGCAAAATTCACAAAGCATAAAATACAGTTCACAAATAAATGCCTACCATCACACATCAAGCACAAAGATATAATGGCTCTACAGACTCAAGATAGATGTAAAAACAGAATAGCTTGAAGTGACTTTCAAAAGTCCAAACCCTCTCGAAATCAAATTTTAAAGGCTGAAAAAATGGGCCAACTCATAATATATTTGAATCACGCAAGACCATATGAGGGCTGATGCAAAACAAACAGAACCATGCTCAGATGGAAAAGACAGTAAAGAAGGCAAGGCAAAAATGAGCATCAAACAAGGTCACAATGCCAATCAGGGTGAACAGGAGATGTTTCTTCAAAATGGAGGTGGGACACTCACGAAGACCTTTGTTTTTTACACACCGCTGCAACAAAGCTTTCCTAGAAACTAGAGGTCGTCATCCTTATTCTCCACCAAGAGAACAAGAAAAGTCAGGATGTCATTCACCAGTGAGTAGCCCTCACCAGAGGCAATCATGCATACCGTAAAGTGGAAGAACAACAAGGGAGAGAAGGATTTACCCAAAAATAAAACAAGGGAGAGAAGGAGATATTGAAGAATAGCACTCCTCAAATAAGCAATGTCACAAGTAATTGGCATCAGCTACATAAATCCTCAGGCCAATTAGGGTTGGGGTGTTTTGCTCACCAACTGAGGCTACCCCAAGGTTCACTCTATTGCATTACTTCCTTTGTCTTATTTGACATGCCTGAATTGGTGATCCCTCTCAGGACTATCATGAAGTGAGAAGTGACAACGATGAGCAACATGGGTTATTTTTAAATTACCCTAAAATTATCCAGTTCGAAACAACAAAAGGGCTTCTACTGAACTGAAATAAATATGCGTTTTGGTGAACAAAAGGGCTTGTTAATTACTTACAGAAGGGGAGGGTATCAAACTGTGGGCAGACACCTCCACCCCCAAAAAACAAAAGATTTCTAGATAGAAAACGTAAATTGCAGTAATTTCCCCACCAAGTAGATCCCCAAAACCCTAGTCCAATACCTCATCCATGAAACACCACAATCAACAGATAATCGTATTTAGTTACCCGAAGGGAAAAAAACATTTAACAAAAGGGGGAAAAAACAAAAAAAGGAACATGTCCTTTGGAAATCTCCTTCACCAAAGTCAAAGATGGAAAAGAGATGAAACGGGCAAGGAGTAGATGACTTACAGAATCAAAATGCGAGCAGTAAAAAGAAGGATCAATCCAGTGGCGCCTCGATTATCTAAAAGCGAAATAGTCGATCCTTTTGTTTGATGAACTATGTTTCAGTTTTCTCATAACACAGAGAGAGAGAAATTAAAAAGGAAGACGCGTATGCTTCTCTTGCCCAACGTTGCAATCGCGTCCCAAGATTCCCAACTCCCAATTGTAGTTTTGTTTTGGCTTGTTCGACTGATCGTTACTTTTTGTTTATTTCTGGAAAGAAAACTGGATTAGGTTTGGGACAATGGGGTCATGGAGTTTCCAATATTAGGTTGGATGAAATTTTGACAGCTCGTACCATCACCACCCTCTCTCAGACGTCTCCCACTGATCTTCTTCCCAACCGACTCACCGATAACTGTACCGTAAGCAATTAACTCCCAATTTTCTGTCGCTCTGACGCTCTGTTAGTATTTCTGTCACTTTATCGAATGAAGATCGGATAAACGACAAATTATAACGGATAAAAACTGAATGTACGATAGTGATACTCTGAATTTTTCGCCATCGCCATAGATTCTGATCACTCCGTCCAGAATCTCCCATGATTGTTAATGGGCCCACAGGTAAATAGAAAAGGGAATGTTAGTATGTGAGAGACTTTCAATGGAGAGAAAGAAGGTGTGGAAAGGTATCTCCACACTCTCATTGTTGGTGATCTTTATTAGAAGTTAAAATTATTTTATTATTTAAATCAAAGAAATTTAATTTTTTTCAAAGTAAAATAAAATTTAGTAATTAAATTCAATATATTTTGAATTTATAAAAATATATATTTTAATATTGATTTGATTTTACTTTATTTTCTTTAATTTTCTTTACAATCAGAATAGCATTCTTCCCTTCCCCTCCCTAGTTGGATCCTACCCCACCCCCTTTTTTAATCTAATAATTCACATGATTATGATTTAGGAATAGGTCTCATAGCAATAATAGTGGGATTATATTTTGACTTAACGGGGTCTGGTCAATTCTAGATCTTGTTTGAAAATTGAAATCTATGGTTATGAGTTAGGACATGAATGACATGAGTTCTAAAATCCGGTCAAATCCATAGGTAGTTAATACACGTATTAAATAATATATTTTAACCGTAACAAATGATAAAATACTCTATACGGTTGGGTTGCCATTCTAAACGTGTATAATATGGGTTTTCGTTATTTTTTTATTGCAAAATAATTCACTTGAAATACTTGCATTTCCCCTCGTTATTTTGTTTCTTGAACCATTCATAAGCCTTAAATTTCATTTTTTCGTCATGCTGATGCAGCCCCCCAATTACCAATTTTATAATAATTTTTCATGTACTGACCCCCAAAACAAGAGAAATTTGTAGTAATTTTTCATTTACTGAAACCCCAGTAAGTAACAAGGGGGAAATCTACATCTCACCTTTTGAAGAAGCATTAATCTCCACTCTTTTTTGTGGATCCGCATTCTCTCCTATCAGTGATTTTGGGAGGACAGTGGTAATCTGCCTTGGATGGCCGCCACGTGGCTCTCGGTGAATCCGAGACCCACGTCCAAGCCAACACCTCACCGAGAGCCACGTCCAAGCCAACACCCAGCAGACAAGCCGAGCCGACAGGGGGTGTTGGCTCAGACGTGGGTCTTAGATTCACCCGAGAGCCACGTGGCGGCCATCCGAGATAGGTTGTCGCGTCCTCCCAGAACCACTGGGAGGAGACGATGTGAATCCCTTGTTTGCCAAGAGGGTTCCCCATACCTCTTCTGAATTTGCCATGTCTAGACTATCATCTTAATTTTTAATGGTATCTTCTTCTTCTTTTTTTTCCCAATAAATATAAGAGAAATTATTTCTTATTCACATATCAAGTTTCAATTCAATCAATATTTATCATATTGACATAACCAAATGCAAGGCTATGAAAGGGTGCATGGGAGGTCTAAAATAATGACTAATATAAGAACTATGAGGGATATGATAACGAATTCCTAATTACAGTTGGGTTATATTATAGATTTTCTGGTTAGAGATATTCAAGAAAAGATCCCTTGTGTATGGTTTTGCCGATGATATAGATTTGATGGACAAAACAAAAAGCAGGAATATATGCAAAGTTAGAATTATAGATAAAGCTTCAAGTATAAGATTGGAATATGATTGAGTTGAATTGTAACCATTGAATAGATAGCACATTTGGACTTCAATATATCAAATTTCATAGCTCATCTCCACTCCATATAATGGGAAGCACTCTTGCAAGATGCCTATTAAGATAGTTAAGGAGGATGCTCAAGGTTGCAATAAACAACATATATTTAAAAGATCTGTCATTAGCAGAGAAAGAAAAAAAAAAAAAAAACCATGAAGAGTCATTATCCTCTCCAATTGCTGGATCCTCTAATCGAGGATCCAGCGGTCTCTCTTTAACTCGGCGTGCCTACCAATACATCGGTAGGTGCGCCTGGTTAAGAGAGACCACTGGATCCTCGATTGAAGGATCCAGCAATTGGAGACGATAATAACCCATGAAATTGTACATTTAGTTATTCAAGAAGACAATAAGAAAGAAAAATTAAAATACAAAAAACTGGGGCCAAATACAAAAAAGCCTCAATGAATTAAGCTTCTTTTTTAGATGACTTGAAGTATGCAAGACATAAAAAGAGTCCCCCTTCCTCTTCCCCTTTTCTCAGACAATTGTCAAAATACATGGAGACCTTGCTTTTCTTTATTTTTCCATCAGCCCATCTCGCCAGCTATTTTGATTACTGCAGAATATGTACCAATACAAGAACAGACCGCTCCAACAATAATTATAAAAATGCAGACTGAAATCTGAAAAAGAGGATTAAAAGGAGTGATGAGCATATACAGTTAATATAATCAGAAATTGATATTAGAGTTTAGTATTGAGTTTGGATCCCCTGCAGATATTCTGCTAAAAACCAATCCTGAATAGTTATACAGAGGAACTAAACTCGTCTTACTTTACCTGTAACCAATTTAACCTCCTCCAGCCAAGGATTTTGAGATAGCATGCACAGGGAAAGATAAGAGTCTGCCATTATACATTCAGCTTTGATGTTAAACTTCTTTGTACTGTGAGTGTGGAAAACATAGAAAAGGTATCTGTGATAAGAAACTTACTACAAACATTGTGAGGAAAGAGCCAACCAGTGCCAATACAAAACCAAAGAATGGAAACGTTAATGACACGACCAGCATTGAGGCGACTAAGCTTGTTCGGATGATCACTGAGACACAATGAGATCTTAGGCAAGGAGGCAGAAGCTCCTCTAGACTCAGTGCAATTGGAGTAAATGTCAAGGCATACTTTGTAAGAGGATTCACAACCTAGAACATAAGAAAAGTGAATTCCTCTCATCAAATATAACTTTGATCAGGCTGACATTTAAGTCGAAACAACTATTGGCTATCTTTTCATACCGTTGTCCACACTGCAATTTTAGAGGCCACAAATTGCTTAGGCATATTCAGTGTGAACTGTGATTCCACTGAGTCACCAAACATTGCAAAGCCACATATAGCTACCCCAGTATAAAGTAAAGTACAAATTATAAAACTGCATTACAGGAAAGAAACATAATCAGATCATTTGAGGATATCAACTTTAGAGACTAATACATGTTGAGATTCGGGTAGAACTCATCCCTAAAAGCTAGCTCATAAGGAGAGGGTGCCCAAGTCTTTATAGGCCTCAACATCGGGCTTTCCACATCCGATATGGGATTATTGCAGTACCGTGGAACCCACCAACAACACAAGCACATCCATGAAAAGGAAGAATCTCATCTAATGAAAATTTCCTATAAAAATAAAAAGATGGTACAAAATATGAATTTGTTTTGCTGCTTACCTACTCACTAGAACTTTTGAGAAATCTGATGGTTTCTTCATAGAAGTGTAGATATTTGGGAAAACAGCGTGCCCTGAAAAACAGAAACCATATATTCCAAGAGAGACAGGAATGTTTGCAAGGTCCAAAGCAGTCCCACCAGCATGAAACCCAACTTGGTCTACAACCCCTACCCATAACAAGCACAACATCACCAGTAGGGAAGCAACTACTCCACCCCCTGAAACCAACCCCTTTCAAACATCAAAAGGTCTAGTAAACCAAATGAGTAGCAAGAAATCATATTAAGAGATGAAACAAAAAAGCTTTGAGGATTGAGAGGACCTGAAAGGTATGAGAGAAAACTAAGGTTTCTCAGCAGAGTTGTTGGGAGAAGAATGATGGTCATCAATATGGTGAAGAACTTATGAGAATCCAAGTGAATCCCCACAAAATTCATTTGGCCATTCGGAAACAATGAGGACATGTTATCACCCATGAGAGTTATTAATTCGACACAGCCGACCTGCAGAGGAAAGGGGAATAGCACTTTTTACTCAACATTACAAAGAGGACATTCCAGAGAAATGAAGAGGTGATGGATGGGAATCTTCACTCACATACAGCTCAAGGTACAGCATTATCTGCAATTATCCAAAATTCAGGTGTTAGCATTCAATTCCTTCCCAAAAACATGAATATCAGTTTCTTATCTAGGCTGTTTTCAAGTTTCAGCAACAAAATGCATATATGGAATGGAAGGAATGTTTGTCTTACAGCTACAAACAAGCGACCAGTAACCCCAAAAGCAGCCTGCCCAATGTCGGGATATGTTTGCAGTCCAGGTATGCTCTCAAGACATCGTTTTAATAGAACTCCAGTGTAGCATGAAATGATACTGAAGCCAACTAGTATCCAAAGGCTCATCCAGCCCCCTTCTTTGACTGCAAAAGGAGTTGAGAGAAGTCCTACACCACAAAGTATATTGATTCCTGTACAAAGGAAAGATCGAGTGAGTATACACTATACGAGGATAATGAACGCTTATACTGTTAGGTACTTGATTGATATGTCAAAAGCTCCAGAGCTGATGGAACGCGTTAAATCAAGCCCTTTTAACATATGCCATACTAGGCTAACCCAACACAAGTAAATTGTATTTACAAGGTGGAGTTTTGTGTTCTTTTTGTTGCTTTTAAGGCTTTGAAGAAGAAATTGAGAGGGGCTTATGGTGTTTTACCGTTAAGTACAGATTGAGCATAGGAGCAATCCTGAGCTGGTGGGAGTAATTCATGGAAGGAGGAGCGTTGGTAGGGACTGGAAGAACAACGCCTAGACAAGGAAGTCGAGGAGATACGGGGTTCACCAACTTTGTCAATTATGTCTGCGACAGGAATGAAGGGTTGAGTAAGGGAGGCATTGGACTGAGAAGCCTGTGTCCTCTTGTATGCTGAGGAAGATAGAAAGGAGTTGCTTAACCCAGTATAACTCGTCCCTGTCAGGAAACCAATTTTGGGAGGGGTGACGCTTGTGTACATGTCCATCGTCTGCCTGAAATGAAACAACACAGTAAAACACACAATTTAAGACGCTTGAGACGATGTTTTTGAATGGTTCCTTTTCAGGCTTACTCAAGAAGATAGAAACAACTCAGATGTAATCTCTCTCTAGGATGAATTCGTTCAAGAAAGCTAAGCAAAATACACCAAAATCTCCCATGAAATTGGCTTGGAAAACAACCAAGGAACCCTGCTCCTTATGGGTCTTGGTCTTAAACTTCAATTATTCTCTAAGGAAAAGGAAGTACATGCCAGCAACATGTACTTCTGTCTTTATCTCTCTTCCTTGAATTCTGGACCCCTTTTCTTTCTCCTCCAAGTGACTAACTATTGTTCTTCTTGAACTCCCATTTTCCTGCTAGCTTGTAGATCCTCCTCTCACTTTCTAAATTCAAGTTTCTTAGTGGTTCCCCTTGAGCTTTATGCCACTTAGTTTCTCTAAAAAGGGAGGAGGATCTACATGCTACTAATGTAGTCAGGGATATACATACCAGTGAGGAAAACAGAAGTACAGGGAGAACCGGTAGCCGGTTCATTGGGAGGGGCCCGGATTTTATGGAGGAGAGAGAAAAAAAGGAACGTGAGAGGCAAGTACACACCGTTAATGAATAATTCATTCACAGTAATGAATTCAGCCCCAAGCATTGTACCACATAACGCAATCAATTGATCAATTTTAGTCAAGGTTTGAACGACTAAGGGAAAACTTGTGTTGCAATATTTGCACCATAAACATCATCTTAGATATGAGATGAACATGAGATATAGAATTGTAAATAAATATAAAAATAACTTATACAAATTCTCCATGTACGTTTATCCACGAATTTACCAAAGTAGGCATTAAAATCATCATTAAATTGATATACCATACACGGCAAATGAACGGAAAGGTTGAGTCATAGTCAAATCTACTCTCCTTAAAATCGTAGTTGCCCTATGGTGCAAACTAGGTTCCTTAAAAACCGATTTTGAAGCTAAAACAACCCTCAAAAACCAAGAAGTGTTGGACTGACTCTTATGGTTTACTCAGAGATTTAGAAGGCTATGTTCAATAGGAAAAATCAATGCAATAGTAGTGAAACTTAACATTGTTGTTATCATTGTAATTATTTTTAATGGACTAAACATTTTCTCTATATATAGGAGAAAAAGAGACACCACCAATGGCTGTCTCCAAAGAGTAGGTCCAAACATCATGTCTCTACTAACAAACATGTCTATTGACCATTTAGAGATGTCACCTACAATAGCATCTATTGGTTGTTTAGGTGCTTACTATGAAGGGACAAACCTCCTCAACACCACTTGTAAAAGTGCCTATTAAGACAAGACACACTTCTTCAACACAATTTGTAAAGGTGTCTATTCTTAATAGACACACCTCTTCAACACTACTTGTAAAATAGTAATTATTATTTTGAATCTAATAAAATTCAAAACACTAAAATTACAACAATCCCCTAGAGATTTAAAATATTTAAAATATCCAATTGAGCATATTAAACATAGTAGGACTCTCGTTGCAGGTTCTTTCAGACTTGAACCTATACTAGGTCTGATGGACGACGCTAAAGGTGAAGTCAGACTTCTTAAACCTTTCTTTAGCGGTAGCTGACTAGCCTACCATCCAAATTCTACCAGTCGACGTTCATGATATCTCTTTTATCCTTTAGAATGTACATTTTATACGTGTCATGTCCCCATCTTGGATTCATGGATGTTTAGAGAATTCGCCTTTAAATTATCATCGCCAAGGGGGTTCCACCTCCTACATCTAGTTAGGTCAGCCCAAACTATGCATCACAGATGTTACACCCCCACATTTCACGAGAGCCGGCTTGATTAGGAGCCTAGAGCTCATCATATTTTCATTGTGGTAGTACTACTTTCTCATCTATCCAGAATAAGCCAAATTTATTTGTACTAAATCAAGTCATCCGATGACTTCGTTTTTACCCTTTGATCCTAATTCAGGATAATTTCTCTTCACATAAGTTGAGTGTCCATCACATGGTCACAAGCCTTAGAGTGGTCATTCCTTTAAGTGAATACCACCTTAGTGGTTGGAAGCTATTTACTAGTACTAGTCGGATTTGCTTTGACTATTAAGCGCGCTACCTTCTTAGCCTTTCCAGATATATGTACAATCGACTAAGACAGAAATATCTTACATGTCCATAGACATATATTCGATTCCCACTACTTGAAGTTGCTCAATCGGCTTTAGTTTTCACCATATATTTATCATCGAGATATTCAACCATTTTTTGCCTTTATCCCGGCTTTCCATGGTGGAACTAATACCACTGGTGTTATCTTACCGATTCAGTGAATCTTACCACCATAATGTTCATCACTTTTTGAACCAAGGTGACCTTTCCAAATCTAGTCTTTTCTTCTAGATTCCATTATAGCATCCTAACTTTCCCAAGTAGAGATTAACCCTTCTACTTGACTTCACTTATCTCTTTACAAAGAGACTTACCTTGCATAACTCGCATGCTTACAAAACCCTCACAATTCCGAGATTTACCATACTCAAGATCTCTTAAGTATACTAACATTACATCACTATTTAATTTACTCATACAAATGAATTAGCATATCAACCATAGCAAGTTTACATAAATATGTCATTCATCCATGCATTCTATTCCCATGCGACTTTACATGCAACCAAGTACATGCATACACATCAACAATTTCTTTCATAGACCAATATGCTAATCATGAGAATGCCAGTTGTGGGAAAACATGTAACCCCACACTTCTATTGCAAATTACTCATGCAATTCCACTTACATGTTAAACCTAGCAAGACACTTAACTATATGCATGGTGAAAAATAATCAATATTAAAGAATAAGTCCATGCAATTTTACTTGCAAATATAACAAAAACTTTATCCACCACTCTGCATTACGTAATATAAATAACCATTATCTTAATTCAATTGGCTCCAATTGGCTTCAAATGCCAACATGCTAGGCCACTAGACTTGAATGCCAATAAATTAGACATATGTAAATCTAAAACAGTTTTAAATCCCAATTGGATGCAACATATAAAAGAATAATTTCTAGAATGGCAATGATACAACTATAAAACCATGCATGGCTTGCTTTATATTCAACTCAATTTAATAACTAAATCTTGAATAAATCAATGACTCAAACCTAGCTATTTCAACAAGGTTATAAAAATCCCTCATAACCATCCATGCACATACCGATGACATGTTTCATGATAAGTCACATAAATATACTTAAGTCCTCTTTTTTTCCTTTTCCCAAGATTCAAAACCAGATTCAACCCATCAACCAGCTTCTCAAAAATCTCAACTGATACCATCCTCAACCAGTGGCAATCCTTATATAGGATCCTCACTTTGAGAATATTTCACTTGATAACCATCAAAATAAAACTAAGGCAAGTTCATAACTGCATTAGAAAGAAGAAGCAAAAGTAAAACAGTTGATAAAACCACCTCTACATCTCAATGGGGAGTGAATGAAGAGTAATATTAGGCCCCGCTTGATAACACTCTAGCTCCCCTGGAGCTACTTCTGGTCCGGAGTCATTGTCTACTTCTTCTTTGGAGTCAAGTCTTTTTGGAGTAGAATGTTGTTTGATAACACTACTCCAGAATCAATTCCAACACTTGTTGGTGGTGGTGGTGGTTGGGGGTGGGAGGCAGTGGCGGTGGCGGTGGTGGTGGTGGTGGCGGTGGCAGTGGCGGTGGCGGTGGCGGTGGGTGGTGGTGGTGGTGGTGGGTAGTGGGTGGTGTAGAGATGGTTGTAATGGTGGTGGCGGCGGTGGTGGTGGGTGGGTGGGTGGTGGTGGTGGTGGTGGTGGTGGTGGTGTGGCGACGATGGTGATGGTGGTGGCAGCAGTGTTGGTGGATGGGTGGCCATGGTGGTGGCAGTGGCGGCAGCGGTGGAGGGTGGTGGTGGTAGTGGTGGGGTGTTGGTGGTAGTGGTGGTGGCGACAGTGGTGGTGGTGATGGGTGGTGGTGGTGGTGGGTGGGTGGTGGCGGGTGGTGGCGGTGTTGGTGCTAGTGGTGGTGGTGGCGGCGGCAGTGTTAGTGGTGGCGGTGGCAGTGGTAGTGGCAGTGGTGATGGCAGTGGGTGGTGGTAGTAGCTTCCTTAAAAGTAGCTCTGGATGCTCCAAAGCTACTTTTTTTAGCTCTTATTTTTCGACTCCCAGAGTTACTTTTACCACGGCTCACTCCTTGGGAGCTAAATATTGAACCGGGGTTATCAATTGATATTCTACTCCGAAGGAGCGTTATCAAACCGGCCTTAGACACTTCTCATAAGAGACCTTTAAATATTTTGGGGCTCCGTATTTTGTAAGAGAACTCTACTTTTAATGGACATGTTGAATGCTCGAAACCTCTAACGGTTGTGCCTTTTCTTTTCCTTGAAAGGCTTCAACTCATTCGGACTTTGTGTCCATCTTAACACCATTTCTCAAATGGTCCCACCGTTTTATACCAGAAAAGACACACAATTAGCCACCTTGCAAACCAGTCCCTCAAACACATACTCATTCAACGGCTGTTAGGGATAACATAGGGTGGCTAATTTTGCAAACCTGCTCAACAAGTGCACATAACCAAATTTTCCTAGAGCCACTTCTAGAAAGTCCATCAGTCAACAATTCAAAGCCTTTTAATAAAACCAAAGTGTAAATCAACAGCACACTCAACATAAAATCAGCAATGGTCGAAGTAATGCAACAACCCAATACCCTTAACTGGATTATCAAGCTATTCAAGAAAAAAAAATTTCCATGATTGATAGCATTAGGAAAAAATCGTAGTAGTCAAACTTCTATAATCTGAAATACTACGACTTTAAGAATTGCTGTAATTTATGCACCACAAACTTAGATATGAGATGAACATGAGATATAAAATTGTAAATAAACTTTAAAATAACCTACTCAAATACTCCGCGTATGTATCCATGATCTCACCAAAGAAGGCATTAAAATCACCATTAAATTGATACACCATATGCGGCAAACGAAAGGTAAAGGTTGAGTCGTAGTCAAATGTACTCTCCTTAAAATCGTAGTAGCCCCCTATGGTGTAAACCGGGTTCCTTGCGACTAGATTTCTAAGATAAAACAACCCTCATAAACCAAAAAGTGTTGCACTTACTCTCATAGTTTACTCAGAAAAATTCAGAAGACTATGCTCGATATGTAAAATCAATGCAATAGTAATCATCTTTAATGGGTTAAACTTTCTCTTTATATATAAGAGAAAAAGAGATACCACCAATGGTAATCTCCAAAGAATATGTCTAAACACATGTCTCTACCAACATAAATGTCTATTGACCATTTAGATATGCCACCAATAGTTACATTTATGGGTTATTCAGGTACCTATTAGAAAGAGACAAATCTCTTTAATACCTCATAAAGTTCCTATTAGAAAGAGATTCCTCTTCAACACCACTTGTGAAGATGTCTGTTACAAACGGAGACAGTTCCTTCAATCCCTCTTCAACACTACTTGTGAAGATGTCTATTACAAACAGAGACAGTTTGAAGTTTTCTTCAATCATCTATTGTAAAATAATAAATTAATATTTTAAATCTATTGTAAAATAATAAATTAATATTTTAAATCTAATAAAAAATATTAAAATTACGGCAACTTGAATAAACATTATGATTGCAGATAAGGTTACGGTAAATTTTTACATGGTAAATTTTCTTTTGATGTTTGTTTCAAGGGGTATAAAAGGTCAAACCTTCAAACTTTCTTTTCCCTCCCAGATCTGTATATTTGGT
This sequence comes from Protea cynaroides, assembly GCA_028583415.1. NCBI lineage: Eukaryota > Viridiplantae > Streptophyta > Magnoliopsida > Proteales > Proteaceae > Protea > Protea cynaroides. Next base: position 36,158,954 of record CM053266.1, on the reverse strand, counting down.
GGGGGTGAGGATCGAAATAAACCATTCACTGTTTGCACTTTTTTTCTTATCCTTTCGCTTTTCTTTTGGGAGAAGGTTACTCGCGGAGCAAGTCCGGATCTTCTCCCCCATCTGATAAGCACCTCACAGAACTGTCCATGGGTGTGGGTCCCAAGGTTCATAAGTGGGTCCCACATTCATGGACAGCTCCCAGGGTCCGGAGTGGTTGATAGATAGGGAGAGACCGAGAGAGGATCAGCACTCCGCTTTACAAGTACGAGGATAGAATTATGCCAAGACGAGAGAGAGAGAGAGAGAGAGAGAGAGGGGACGTACCGATAGCTTTGAGGCCAGGGAATATGGTGGCCACTGTTGTCGTCAGAAGGATTCCGCTCAGAGAAGGTGTCGTCGGAATACTCGTCTTCATTGTCTGCCACGGTCTCTGCCTGGTTTTCCTCATCATCTGTAAGGAACTCGAACCCTCGGTCGGGTCCAAATTCCTCATCCTCGGCCTTCATCTTCTCTCTCCCCTAATCCAAATCAATGCGATAACAACAATGTGAAACCACAGAGTTCTAATCAAACAGGGAAGGACGGTGAAAAGAGGGAAATTTCCTGCCCTCCTCCACCACCAACCCCTTCTTCTCTGTAAAGACGTGAATGGAAAAAAGAAACAAAACCCTCCCCTATTAATGAATTAATATGCATTTACTAGATTATACGATGAAAAAAAAAAAAAAAAAAAAAAGCTTGGAAACTTCGACTGGAATAAAGTCGACGGATCAGGCATTAACCGGATTGAAGAAGAAGAAGAAGAAGAAGAAGAACAAAACAAAAATACTTCTTTTTTTATTTCCTCAATTCGTTTCTCCTGATTTTCATCTTCGATCTTGACGGAAGAAAAACCCATCGCGATTCCTGAGGGGCGATCAATACGGAGGAGTGACCTACAGTTGTCTACAGTTGTCAGCGTCACCGAATTCTCCACGTGAAATTGGATTCTCCCTCTGCTAAACCCAAACAGTTTATCGATATCGTTTATCTTTAGAATCGATAATTGTTTAGTAAATAGTTCCGTTTTGATTTTAGCTTTTACATTCTTTTATCGTTTAATTCGAATACATGCATAATTCTAATTCTTATTTTAATTTAATCAAAACCATTCGCTACCCAATCCATAAAGATGGGCGACATCTGAAAAATCTCCGATCCACATCAACATCCACCATCAAGCAGAAGGGTATTTCTGTCATTTTAAACCTAAGATAAAGAGCAAAAGTGATTTTACAAAGAAATACCATTCACTATAATTAGCCAATGAATTCTTGTTTTCTTATAAGACTCATTTTAAGTATAATCTATTTGTTATACATCTCGGATCGAGAATTCTTCATTTACATCATAAAACACATAAAAATAAGGGTTCGGATACCGATTTCATGGTTTATACATGAATATCTGACTTAGGCATCGGAGTGGACCTAGGGCCATAGGCCTGACCTCTCCTGCCTTGTTTTGTCTTTTATAGGCTGAATCAAGAGTGAAGGGAAAAAGATTCTCTGTAGTGAGATCACCCATGTAGTGAAGATCTTACCCACTCAAAGTGGATCGACATATATCCTAAGACAGTCAAAGTGCATCAAGATATATACCGATCCACTTTGAGTGGATGGGATCCTCATTATAGCTCACTACAGAGGATCCTCATTACAGAGGATCCCAGTCCAGAGCGAAGACCTCAGAACTGGAATTTGAACGCAACAATTAGATTTAAAATACTTCCATATCTCTAATTTAAATAAAATGGTCATTCTTTCGAAACATAATCCTTGAAATGATATTTAATCAACATACAAGTCAAATTTGAACAGAAAATGGATGGGTCAGTTTTTAATTAAAATGTTATGATATCTTGTAAAATTGTGTTTTTTTCTTAAACTAATTAATGTCAATCGAGTCCGGATCTTCTCCCCCATCTGATAAGCACCTCACAAACTAATTAATGTCAATCGAGTCATTTAGAAAGTGATTAAAGATGAAATCATTTATAAACCACAAACAAAATCGTTTAAAAATCGATTAAAAACCAAATAACTAAAACCAATTAATAATAGATCCTGAGTATTAAATAATCAATTTGATTTTGGTTTTAGCTCATCCCATTGAATTGTTTACTCAATAATAATAAAAAATTAACACCTTAATTCCATATCTATAAATATAGTATAACAAAAAAATTATCAAAAGCCAAAAAAAAAAAACCTCATCCCACATTCCCACCCCAATATTAATTCCATATCCTAAATATAGTTTAAAAAAATAAGGATTATCTTTCCTTTTTTTTTTCGGTAAAGAAAGAAAAGGATTATCAAAAGCATCTCCACGCCAATATTAATTATATATCCTAAATATAGTAAAAAAAGAAAAAGAAAAAAAAAAGGGTTATCAATAGCGGAAAAAAATCTCATCCCACCCCAATATTAATTCTCATCCACATATATATATATATATATATATATATATATATATATATATATATATATATATATATATATATATATATATATATATAAAAAGCGGAAACAAATCTCATCCCACCCCAATAAAAAAAAAAAGTTATCAAAACCGGAAACAAATCTCATCCCACTCCAATATTAATTCTTATCTATAAATATAGTAGGGTTAATTACACAGACACTACCTATACTGTAATAAAACTACATAGAACTATCCTGTTTTTACAAAAGCTACACAGAATACCCCTCTAACAATCCTATCATACAATCTCACCCACACCGTTACTTTTAACTTAACGGCAAAGGGTCAAATTTTTTTAAGACAAAAATGCCCTTATTAAATGTATTTTTGAAAATAAAAAAGAAAATAAAATAAACACAAAAAAAATATAAAAATAAAATTGAAAAGTTTTGAAGGTAAAAAAAATTCTTTTTAGCATCTAAAAAGAATTAACCCTTTTAAAAAAAATTTGTCCAAAAGACACTTAGTAAGGGTATTTATGTTTAAAAAAAAATTTGACCTTCTGCTGTTAAGTTAAAAGTAACAGTTTGGGTGAGATTGTATGATAGGATTGTTAGAGGAGTATTCTGTGTAGCTTTTGTAAAAGCAAGGTAGTTATGTGTAATTTCACTACAGTAGAAGGGGTGTCTATGTAATTAAAAAAAATATATCAAAAGTGAAACAAATCTCATCCCATCCCAATATTAATTTTTATCCATAAATATAGTAAAATAATAATAATAATAATAATAATAATAATAATAAAGTTATCAAAAGTGGAAAAAACTCATCTCATATCCGATGCATTTTGAGTGGTCAATGAAGATATCCCAATGCACTTCGAGTGGCTGGGATCCTAAATGTTAGAAAGATATTAGATTCAAGATATTGAATTCAAGATCATGTAAATACGAAACCAATAACAGAGTGACACATGATTGATATTTAATTAAAAGATATTAATAAAATGAAGGTATCGGAGTATCATATTGGCTATGTTTGGTTGCTAGGGAAATGAAGGGAAGGGAAGTGAAAAGAAATTGTTAACTCTTTTGAGTCGTTTAATTGCACGAGAAGTGAAGTAAAATTAATTTTGCATTGGATGTTTGGTTGGATGTAAAATCTCAAATTTTTATAATCTAACATATATTTTACTAAAATATAATTTTGTTGTTGTTCATTTACTAAAAATTATATATTTAATGAATGGACCCACCATTAAATGAGGGTTAACGTTTCCAATCACTGTCCAGTGGTCTCACCTTTGATACATATGACTCCACTAAAGGCCTATGTCCCTCGATGAATCATAGAATTCTTAAATTATTATTATTAATATTTAAAAATACACTCAAGACTATTTATCAATTTACCCAAGTTGTGATAAATATTTATAAACTTAATTTTGTACATAGATAAAAGGGAAAATATCTGCTACATCCCCTATAGTTTATTACTCTTACCCATCCGCTAATGTTTGCAATAATATCCTTAACACCTTCTACTTTTGAAAAACTATATCCATCAAATCTCCTCATTTAAGAAATGTAGACAATGTGGTACCATTTTAATTTAATTAAAGACAGAAACTATCCCTAATATTTTCTCTTTTAATTTTATAAAACTTAAAAAATTTATTTTCTCTATTACAAATTTATCTTCCGGAGTGTATCGGCGACGATGAAACGAACGTTCATGGTATAAGGTTTGTTGGTGAAGATGAAGTGGAAGGAAAGTAGAGGTACGGCGAAGATGGCTACGAAACGGTTGATGCCGGAGCACTGATCTGGGGGCGTAGATCTTCCACCACCAGGGCAGAACCGTAAGCTAAGATCATGGCTATGTACAAGGGAACCACGGCCGCCAAGACTGTAGAGATCTTTCCAACTGATCATCTTTCTGTTCTTTAAAATCTAGTGGTGGTGGTGGAGAAATTTTGATGACATCCTAGAGTAAATTGAAGAAAAGAAGAAGGGTATAAGAGGACGTCTGCAAAGTGCAAACAGAGAGAGAGAGAGAGAGAGATGTAAGTAATGGGGAAGAGGAGGATCTCCAGTGGAACTTGGGAGTTTGATGATTTACTGATTTTGTAGTCTCATGATTAAAACAAAACAAAAAAAATCAGAGAAAAGAAAGAAACTTCCATTTTTATTCTTTAATTGAATTTCAACTTGTATAAGTATTTAATTTGATACTCACGGGAGATTTGAAGGAAGCTTCAACAACATCGTCGCGAGATCGATCCATAAGAAGTCGGGAATCTGAAGAATCACCACACCCTAGAGTTAACGAGAGCAAAAGAAGCCAGTGTTTGCCAGACGGAAAGTGGAGTACTATTGCTCTTCTTGGTTTTCTCCAGAAGACAGAAGAACTTTCTTGGTGTTCTTGCTTCCTTCATCAATATGTATAGTTTGTGGCTCCCGTCGGTCACAGAAGAGTGACTAGTTTTTAGGGAAAGAAGAAGACGTTCCAGTGGGTAAAAGCAAATGGGTTTTAAAAAAAAACAAGAGGTAAAGTTGGAACTATGAGGTAATTTTGAAAAAAGAAAATATAAAAATGGAATTAAAAAGTGTTGAGGGTAAAAAAAATCTTTTTAGCATCTAAACAAGGTTTGAATGTCTTCAGGGCGTGTTAGAGATATTATTACAAACAATAGCAGGGGGGTGAGATTAAAATAAACTACAAGTGATGTGACAGATATTTTCCATAGATAAAAAAAAAAAAAAAAAAAAAAAAAAAAAAAACCCTCAAAGAGAGAGCTTCAAGAGACCAATAACAACTGGATCAACAAATAGTTGACAAACAAAAATGTTGAGGAAGAAATTAGATCGTTCTACTCATGCTTCTTTTCTATTCTTAAGCTTTTGGTAAAGAGGAATAGACCTCAAGTTGCAGAAGAAGAAATCGAGGAGAAAATCACAGGGGAGGTAGATGTAATGGGGTTAGTTTGGTCATTAAAAAATTATTGACAATAAGCCGTCAGTATCTAACAGAATATACCTAACAGCTTGAATTTTGTTATAATTTAATAGTCGTTGTAGGGGAGGTATTTGTAATTGTTTGAAACATTTGGAGGCAATTGTAATTCAGGCAAACATAAGGGGAGATAACTGTAATTTTCCCCAAAAAAATTTAAAAATTTAATAATCATTGTCACACCCTAATTCTGGACTAACCGGTGGTGTGATGAACCCCGCCCCCCCCCCAAAAAATAATAAGCTACAATTAAAGAACTAAAGGTTCAAATAACCAACGGGCTGCGTAAAGGGCATAACCAACCCAATGCCATCCAATGTATCCAAGGCCTCACCCCGGATCTCTCAATAAGTCCATAGAGATAAAGCTAAGACCCCCAACGAGTCAAAGACCACACGATCCGAGACCACCCCCCCGTGCCTCGATGTAATAGTTGCATTGCCGATGATGTCAGTGGACAAGACTTGAGTAGAGATAGAGCTAAAGTCTGGTGACCAGGCTGAACCATAATGCCACGTCCTCCCCCTGATGGTCTAATCGCATCCAACACACTAACCACACACACAATCACATGCCTATTCCTAGCATCATCATCATCATGTTATAAATATATAGAAACAAATATACATGAACAGAAATAGCAGTAATATTGGATGACATGTGAGATGCACATTACAAGCATACAATATAAAAATATTCATGTCATTGGACAAATAAAGTAAGATAGTTTGTTATTATCTAATTAGTTTAGGTCTTGTTCTCTCACCTTTGATTGATGTTTGTTCCTCTCCCAAGCTTTGGAAGTCACTTTGAATCTATTGGAAACCCAACAATTATGTATTTAGTTAGGGTTCAAATTTCCAAGGTCTCGCCGGTCGAAAACCTTGTCTCGTCTCAAAATATACTTGTTGTTATCGTATGATCGACACCCTATGGTCGACCCTGTGGTTTCAATATATGCGACCATAAGACGTACAGTCGATACCCTATGGTCGCATTATATGCGACCACACATGCAACCATACGTTTCCTGAATTCTTTTCGAATGGCTATGGTCGACTCTCTGGTCACCCTATGGTGGACCATAGCTGTGACCATACAAGTTTGGTCTGATTTTTACTTCCAATATGAGGTCCTCTTCTGGGCTCAACAATAAGGTTCCTCCTACGATCAGTCTATGTCATTCAATCACAGTTTTCCCTCATCCATTATCCCTAACCTATTTTCTATGGTTTCCCATAAAAAACCTATAACCAAAATCGTTGTATTAGGTTCCACATATCAACTTAAAAAGAACATATTCTATCTGATCTTCCCTTCAGGGTCAAGTCCATACCTTAAGCTTGTTGTAGAGAGATAGAATTCTTTTCTACAAAAACCTTCCTCTCAGCCTTCTTCTCCAAATTTCTTTCTCATTCTCTTCCTCTCTCTCTTTCTCTCTTAGGTTTAGAGTTTTATTTTGGGTTCTAAAAGAGTGAGAGAGGCTAAGGGACGTCTTTTATATAGAGAAAAACCTCCATATAGAGTCATCTTTCAATTAGGAAAGAGTCCTCCTCAAATTAGGAAAATTTTCTAAACACGAAGTCGGTTCTAGGTTCGTACGCTCGATCGTGCGGTCACATAATCCGTCGACCATACAACCAAAACATGCGACCACACGTTGTAAGGTCACAACTTAGTTGACCATACCCCTTAAAAATGCGACTATATGTCTAAATTTTTTTGATTTTTAGTTTTTGACTGGTTGCTTCCACACAAACTTAAACAGTCAACCACACCAACTAAATTTGACTTGTTGCTTACCTCATCTTGTGGTTTCTTCATACAATTAGTTCACTTGAGCCAATTATGATGGGAAGACAGGTCACGACATGAGAACGTAAGGTTAGATCGAGTTTGTGGCTTGCGGGTCTTACAATCATCATCAATGGATTATGGATATTTTGGCAGCATCAGTGAAAGGATGAGGTTTAGCTACAGAAGCAAAGAAGCTTGCCATGATTGAGAACATGTGTTGCAAGATATCGATGAGAATTACAAAGTTCTAATAACCAAGGAGTGCTTAAGGGCATTCTGTCAAACATGACACAAACACAGACAGGGTTGCTAGGCCAAGGTATTAGCAATAGAGTTGATGGCGCTTGGGATATAAGCTATGTGGAAAGAAAGAGGTAGCCAGATGCTTATCATTTGCTTATTGATAGGATTTACCCGAACTAAGCTATTGTGACACCCAAAGGGCTTTGGTTTTCCCAAAACCATGTGAAGTGTTTGACTCTGGTCATCTAAATTGTCACATCCCAATTCTGCACCAACCAGAATGGTGTGATGAATCGTCAATAAATCAATGGTTCAACCAGGATCTCGTATAGGCTATCTCCATTTTCGTTAAACCAAAACACATTCCACATTAATCAGAGATAATAAAGTAAATAGCAAAAGTCTTACAGATAATGAACTGAGGTCTAGTCATGATAAATAATTAATATTCTATTTATCTCCAAGTAACCAAAATATAATTTAATACACATTATAAATATCCAAATAAGAAAGTTAAACACTAAGCGTATTCATAGTTGAACGCTCGCTTAACTAAAATCACAATAGTCCTCCACAGCTTGCTCATCATAGTCGCCGCATGTTCATATGTTGGCGTGTTGACAAAATCATCAACCGTAATATTTGCAACATCAGAAACTAAAAATAATTACGCGCGCGAGGGTCAGTTCTCCAACTTGAGCTCAATGAGTAAACAAAACAATGCAACAAAACATATGCATGCATTCAATTCATATCTTTAGTCTGATTCATAAGTTTGCAATGTGCAATAGAAAGGATTAGTGACCACCGCACCTCTATACATAGGGTGTGTAAGCCCACCCAACGGATCAAACACCATTGTCGTCCACATCCACCCCACCATGGAATAGGGATAGAGCTAAAGTGCCCGGATCAAACACCGCATAACACTTCCCCTGATGCCCTACTCATACCAACACGTAAGCCCCTGTTAGCGAGGGCTTGCAAACTGGGCTCGCAACTAACCAATCCTAATGTCAAACAATGTATCCAAGGCCTCACCCCAGCATCCCTCAATACGTCCATAGAGATAAAGCTAAGGCCCCCCGACAGAGTCAGAGACTACACGGTCCGAGACCACTTTCCCTGATGCCCTATGACGTAATAATTCTGCTAAGGTAATGGCGATATGATGATGTCAATGGGCAAGGCTTGAGTAGAGATAGAGCTAAAGTGTCTGGATCAAACACCGCATAACACTTCCCCTGATGCCCCACTCGCATCAAGTACACTAACCGCACACAAACATTCACATGCATATTCCTAACATCATGATGTTATAAATAAACAGAATTAAATATGCATGAACAGTAAGAGCAATAATATTGGATGACATGTTAAATGCACATTACACGCATACAAACATAGAATCATTCATGGCATCGGACTCAATAAATAAAAACAGTTTATTATTAGCCAATTAGTTTAGGTCTTGTTCACTCACCTTTAGTTGCTAGGAGATCCTCGTTCAAGCTTTATGAATCACCTTTAAAATCACTAAAAAGACCTAACAAGTCGATAGATTTTAATTAAAATTAATTCCAATATAGTTCGTCCAACAGAAATTGTAGGGCGCAGGGTAGGGTCGCAGCTAGGGTAGCAGTTTCTGTGACCCTAGGGTGTAGGCTCGGACATGGGGTCGGACACCATTCGACCCTACGTGCGACCACACCCTCCCTGGAACTTCCCGAGGGCATGTGGTCGATCCTGTGGTCTCGTAGGGTCGGATATCATTCGACCCTACGTGCGACCACACGTATTCTAAATCGACATTTCATTCTAAAGTCCATTCTTTCATGTTTTGATCCTTTGACTTATTTTCATGGTCCATTCTATGATTATTCTATGGCTTAAAACTATGACTTTTACACACTTTCCATTGTTCACAATGATTTCCACCATGGATTCCATTGGAATTTATCCATGGATGGATGATTTGGGTTTCTCCTAAACCCTATCCTCTTCATGAACTATTCTAGGCTCTTACAAAAATCAGGAAGAATGTATTCATACCTTAGGTTTGCTGAGATTCAGAGTTTTCTCTGAATTTCCTCCTCCTTGGTCTTCTTCTTCTCTTCTCCTTCTCTTCTCCTTCTCTTCTCCTTCTCTTCCTTCTCTTTTCTTTCTTTCACTTTCAATTAAGATTCTAAAAGGAGTGAAAGAGGCTAACAGACATCCTATTTATAGAGAAAAACCCTCCAAAATAAGTCTCATTGAGTTTAAGAAAGACTCCCTCTTGAATTAGGAAAGTTTCCTAATTTCTGGTTTTTGCTGTTTTCGTAGGGTCGGACGTAGGGTCGGATGTAGGGTCGGATAATCCGAGACCCTACATTTTAAAACATGCGACCCCACGACCAAAAAGTAATGGGTTGGACTTCTGTTGAGGTGGGGTCGACCCTACCTGTTTAGGCATGCGACCCTACCCTCATTTTGACTATTTTTGAGTTAAATTTCATATTGGGTCTTGGGTTTCTTTACGCACTTGGTCCACTAGCTCTACCATGATATGTAGACTGGTCACGACACGAAATGTAAGGTTAGACCGGGTTCGTGGCATGCAGGTCTTACAACTCCACCACCCTTAAAAGAAATTTCGTCCTCAAAATTTAAACGTATGGATCTTACAGTAAGCCCTATCCCAGCACAGCTTCCTACAGCATAAAGATAGGGCTAGAGTCTGGTGGTCAGGCCAGAGACCATAGTGCCACGTCCTCCCCCTAATACCCTATCAGCACCAAGCATGCTAAGATAGTGGCGATACGAAAAGGTGCTAGTGTGACGAATGATCCCAGACCCCAGGCCCTTCCCATTCCACACACCAACGAAAATAATTACATGCTAACAATCACCACCTAGCATAGCAAGTATGCATGAATAATATAGTAACTGAAAGTAAAGATGACATGTGAATATGCATAAGCAATACTCCATAGAATAATAGTTATACTTTATTAGTTAATTAGGGATTGGATCCGATTCCCTTACCTGATGCCTGATTGCTAGCTTGTTCCCCATCACTGCGTCCAATATCGCTATCATAGGGTCCTACACGATGGTAGAGTTTAATTAGAATTAGTTTCTTAGAGTTTACGTTGGTAAAAAACTAACTAGTATCAAAATACCCGATACAATGCATACCGATCGCATGTACCGACAGCTGCCCTGTAGGGAATGGTGTGACTGGTATGGTCGATCGGTCCCTTCATGACCAGCTCCTGAGAGGTACCGGTCGCAGTACCGATCGCATATAGTGCAACCGGTATAGTCGACCGGTATGCCTCCAGAAGACCACCAACTTGGTGTTCATCTTCCGTCAGTCACCCACTATGACTCCTAGGGGTCCTCTTATGCATTCTAGGCCTGAGAAATGAGTTAGGGTTGTTTTATGTTCCATTCAAGTCCTAGTTTCTATGATTCTTCGCCTAGAATTCGAATCTAGAGTTTATCGAACAATTAGGGTTTAACGGGAATTTAGGGATTTTGATCAATACCTAGCCTTGCATGGTATTGATCAGCCATGATCAGCAAGCACTTACCATTGGTTCTCAACTATGGTATTCTTCATCCAACGACGGCTCCTCTTCCACCTTTCTTAGCTCTTTCTCTTCATCAAATCTCTTTCTCCTCTCTAGGGTTTGTGATGATCGAACAAAGAGGTTTAAGGAGGTTTAACGGTCCTTAAATAGGCTAGATTAGGTTTTAGAAAGTTTTTCTACGTTAACAAATTCTCTAGGATTGAGATATGGTAAGCGAGACCCACAGAGATCCGTTTTCGGATCTAACTAGTCTGCCCGCGCAGACATACCGGTCGATCAATATATAGACCAGTATCATAAGATCGGTATGATAATATTTCTTTGTTTTGGTCCTTTTTCATACTTGATTGTCATCCGCTCGTTCCGTCTGATCCGATTATGAATGGAAGACCTGTTACGACATGAGATAGAGGTTTAGATCGAGTTCAAGGAGTGCGAGTCTTACAATATTGCTTATTTATTTGCTTCAAGACATGTTTGGCTGAACCCTAGCTTAGAAGAATTTAGCAACTTGATTTAGGACATCCCCCCATCAAACCCTAGTCATCCAGTTGACCAAGCACAGTTAGAATTAGAGTTTAAAGAAAATTTAGGAGGTCGATCTTGATCAGACGATTTGGGTGCTTATCACCTTCCCATAATCGTACCTTGAATACTTACCCGATCTCTGAGATAGACTAAAAAGCCGATACATGGGGTCATGAGTCAATAGATGTCTTACCTTATGGTGAGGTTATATTTTTAGAGGTCTTAGATCCTTAAGCTAAGTGGCGACTCCAACAAACGATATGATTTTCTTGATAGTCCTGAGGAAGAGGGCGAACCGCCTCTCATTGTCCTTACACCCATGTCCTGCAAGACAAGTACAGGAAGTTAAAGGAGTCGGGACAAAGTTCACTGAGTCTACTCTGATGGTAAAGTCAGCAACAGAACAAACAGTCCAAAGCTTCACTAAGATGGCAAGCTTGGAAGGTGTGGGGACAAACAGAATTCAAGAAAGATGCAAGAGCGGACTGATCGTTAATAGAGAACTCAGAAAATGATAACATTGCATGCCCTACCTCTTGGTCATCTGTAAGTTTATATAGAACAAGAGAGTTCCAGATGAGCTTCCATCTTAACTGTCTAACCGCTAAGAACGTGTGCAACATTCTCGCATCGCTATAGGATGGGAATCCAATGGCCAATCTTAATGCCGAATGGACCCACCATTAAATGAGTGTTAACCTTGTCTATCACTTTCCAATGGCCCCACTTTTGATACATATGACTCCACTGAAGACCTATGTCCCTTAATGAGTCCAAACGTTCTTAAATGATTATTATTAACATTTAAAAATAAACTCAAGACTATTTGCCAATTTACCCAAGTTGTGATCAACATTTAGAAGCTTAATTTTATACTTATTTTAAATATTTTTTTATCTACATATCAAAAAAAAAATTTAAATACATAATAGTCATCATCGATGGATCAAGGATATTTTGGTAGCATCAGTGAAAGGATGAGGATTACCTATAGAAGCAAAGAAGCCTGCCATGATTCAGAACATGTGTTGCAAGATATTGATCAGAATTACAAAGTTCTAATAACCAACGAGTTCCTAAGGGCATTCTATCAAACATGACATAGACATAGACATAGACACAGACATGGACACAGACAGGGCCTACTGGGCCAACGTATCAGCAATAGAGTTGATGGCACTTAGGATATATGCTATGTGGAAAGTAAGAGGTAGCCATATGCTTGTCATTTGCTTATTGATAAGGTTTACCCAGACAAAGCTATTGTGACACCCAAAGGGCCTTGGTTTTCCCAGGCCATCTATATTATCATTTTTGGTGATCTTCCATCTCACCCCATTTCCCATCCTTTTTTCCTTTTGTTAGTCCAACAATAATCATAATCATGCATGTTAAGTTTGAAAATGGTGACTCTTCTGAATGATTCTATGCAACAACCCTTCTCTTCCTTTCCACCCATCATAGAAGCATAAAATGATAGATGGGCTCCCCTTAATAATTCAATGTGTTGACAGTGTTGTTAATCAATCAGAACACTCACCAATAACTACATCAAAGAAAAGGGTTATCAAAAGAGGGGAAAAAAAAAAACTCATCCCACCCCAATATTAATTCCATATCCTAAATATAGTAAAGAGTTAAAAGAAAAGGAAAAGGAAAAGGATTATCAAAAGTGGAAAAAAAAAAACTCATCCCATTCCCACCCCAATATTAATTCTTATCCATAACTATTGTCACACCGAATTGGATAGGTCCTTAGCTCAATTGATCTTCCTGCACAAAGAATGAAAAACACCATAGTGATGGTCGACTGGTTACACCCTTTGGCCACTTCGATGCCTAAGTAAGTTCGACGGACAAGCAGTATGGGATAGACAGAATGAACTTTCCCTTTTTTGTCAAAGGGGATTCGGGTAGTTTTCTCAATCTAAGTTCAGACGTTGAGATTCAATGTATGTTTACCTATGTCCGTTGTTGGAACATATAGGCTGGAGATGGTCTAAATTTGGAGGATTTGACATCTCTCCTCGTGCAGCAAGATGTCCTCTTGTGGGCGTAATCCTTGCAAGCTGATGTGGAAATTAGGAGAATCCTTGCTGGATCATCGGGGTTGACTCCGCCACAAATTCCATTGATTGCTCGTTGGTCAATACGTAGAGAATCTTGTCATCTGGAAAGAGGATTTCTCAGAAGAGGCCCACTATTACATGCGTATATACAGCTAGTGTGTATTGTGTTGGCTAGCCCACAAGGCTCCACTATTGTGAGGTTCCATCCTTCGAGGCCTTTAACCTCCGAGGGTCGAGGTTCTAACTATTTGAGGCTATAGGATTCCAAGGATCTGCGGCTCTAACCTTCCGAGGCTTTTTTACCCACAGAAGCTAGATTTGGCCTATCATCGAGGCTCCCATGTAGACAATTTCTTCTCCGATTCTCCGAGGCTTGACATTGGGATAGATTTGACTATCAAAGATCTATCAAATTTCATACACGTGTCGGAATGCCATTGGGGTTTTTATCCCCTATATCAGATGCCCCTTGCTCTATTTGACTTCTTAAAGGCAGAGGGGGCAATAAGGATTTTAAACTTTTGACCGATGCATGCGAGGGACCGACGTGACTTTGTGGAATCTTAATGCCTGCTTGTTTGCACAGGATTTTCAAATCTCTTTGGAGATCTTTTGCGTCCTGCCACTCACCTTGTTCTCCAAAGGAGACGCTTGAGGTGCTATGCTGCCTTAAATGCGCCAGAATCAAAGCTTACAGGGAATAGCCACGTGTCTCTTGCTTTTTTGGATGCAATGGTTATAGCCATTTCTCCCAAGTTTGTAGGTCATTATGGCCTACATTCAAATTTCTTTCGGACTTGAGGCCTATATAAGCCTCTCGTCCCTTTCACACTACTTCTTCCTGTTTCTTATCTTGCTTACTCCAGTTTGATACTCTCTCTACTTCGCATCTTTAGTGTGTTTCATCTCCGGCTTCTTCGCTTTCTTCATCTTCCAAGTAAGTAATGCCTACGACTAAAAGACCCAGTAGTAAATTAGAATCTAACCCCAAAGACGAGGCTTCAGGCTCAAACGTCGCCAGGCAAGGTGGTCAGGTTTCCACTTCTGCCTCTATTCCCTTAGTCATTCACGAGACTGGTATAGGATGGAGGAACGAAGCTAGGAAAGATAGAGTTATTCAGGCTTCCCGCATACATGCAGCCAACCCCGAGCCCCCACCATCTTTTAGGGTTCCCCATGGTTCGGATTTTGCTTCCAGCAAGATTCAGAGCAAAGTCACCCAGTCCCGTCTAGATGAGATCAGGGAGCTTTATAGTATCCCTGAGAACATTTCCTTCCTATTGCCTAAGTCCGAGGATAAAATGTGTACGCCTCGAAGCGATGTCATTATCGTGTACGAGGAGAAGTTTCAATTAGGGTTACTCTTCCCAGCACCAGCTTATTACTTTAAATTGTTGGATAGCTATGGATTGGCTCTATCGCAGATTACTCCCAACGAGTGGTGCGAGATCATTAGCTTCCTAGTACGTTCAAAACACTGCAGTTTACCAACCGAGGTGGCCATTTTCAAAAAATCTCTTTAGCTGGTCTCGGCCTCGGCAATAGCGGGGTCGGGCTAGTATTACTTCATGTGTTGCAATGACGTGACCTACCCCCAGGACAAAGACATTATCACTTCCTATCACTACTGAAAATACAATTTTTTCTTCGCTTCTTGGACCCCATACCCCAACGATACTTGGCTGTGTAATCGCTTGGCCGAGGTTACTACTTTCCAGGTCAACAAGGTACCGATGATCGACCAAGATCTCAATGAGTGTGCAGATATGATTTGTGCCATTCTTGCCCCGCGTAGCACAACTCTCCGATCTTGAGTTCCTCTGCAATACTAGGCTGGGTGAGGCCCCCTAACTGAGCTAGCTTTTCCCTACCTGCGCCCAGAAACTAACTTTTTGTTTTTACTTCTTTGTAGTGGATATTGAATTGGATGTTCTGGCCGCAGCTTTCCTGGTCGAGACTCCGCTGCCCACGGGAGTTTCTGAAGCACAAGCCCTCGAAATATCATCTACAAGATCGATCGAGGTTTGAGATGATGATTTTCATGCCAAGGATCGGGTGAAAGAGGCTCCTGGGGTAATAGGCGCCATGGCTACCTTTGACCCTCGTCTCCCGAGCGAGCACACATTTGCAGGAGACAATGATGTGGAGGTCCTTGAAGTTGAAGGAGAAGCATCACCGCAGGGAAAGGTCCAAGAAGAGAAAGAAGAAAAAGAAGAAAAAGAAGAAGTCTTCTACCAAGGTTGCTGAGGAAACCCAAGGTATGGTCTTGGTTTCTTCCCTCTTCCGACATTGCTAGTTCTCTTTTCTTTTTCTTTTTTTTTTACATTTTCCTTTTCCTGACACCTCACCTGCGGTTCGATTAAGGGGAACAACCCAGCCCTCATCTGGACCTTGAGGAGGATGTCATCCCGTTTGTTCCTGAGTTCAACCTCTCCAGAAGGCAGTCGACTATCCGTAGTCCTGATGCAGCAGAGGAGCTGATCCTAGCTACGAAGCTTCTTGTCGACATTGAGGACAACGCGGGGATGTCGTATGCTCAAGCCTACGAATGGTAAGCTTGTTATCTGATTGAGGTATTTTCCTTGTGCTTATGAATGGTAGGTCTGTCATCTGATTGAGGTATTTTCCTTGTCCCGCTTTACCGATTCTCTCCCTTTTTAATTTATTTGTAACTCACTCCTTGGTAACTCATTCCTTGGATGTAGGCTGGTCATTTTCTGCTCCGTTCTCAAACTGTAGTGGAAGATTATGACACCAGAATTATCGGAGCCCTCCAATGTGCAGCTGGCACGGAAAACCACTACGATGAATCCGATGCACTTGCTAAGGAGTGTCATGTGGAGATGTTACGGGCCAAGGGCCACGTCAAGGACCTCAAGGAGGAGATGAAGAAGTTCAAGGAGGATCTGGCAAAGGCTGAGACTGACAAATCCGAGGCGGAGAGGGAGCGAGACGAGGCGCAGGAGCAACCAGACCGAGACAAGAGACAGAACCAGACACTGAGGGAGGATAGGGGTAGCCTTGAGGAAGAGCTTCAGAGTACCAAAAATACTACAGCTACCATAGACAAGATCCGCAAGGACGAGCAAGTTGCTCACGAGGCTGCTCTGGTTAACCTTCTTCAGGAGAAGGATGAACTCGCATCTTCTCTCAAGGTTCGGACCAGGGAGGCTTAACTGAAGGCAGTGGAGAAATTCAAGTCTAGGGTTGACTACAAGAAGACAGTGACTGAGTCCCTACTGAAGCTGGTGGTGCCCATGCTGACTGAGAATTGAGACTTTGTCTGGGCTAGCTATCCCAGTCTAGACTTGTCTTTGGTGAGTGCCTTCAAGAAACTCCTCGGCTCGGGCGATCTCCAAGGGCATCCACTCCTCTGGCCCTGCCTTCCCCTTGTGACAGCCTTCCTCAGAGCCTGTGCAGGTTGAATCCAAGAGCCAGCTTACTCTTCTCCCCGACGCTCCCATCCCTCAGTCTCATAGCAATGAAGGTGTTCCTTCTTATGACAGGCAAGATGCTCCCTCAGTTGGGTCGTGAGTCTGTTGTGTTGTGTTGTTTTTTTTTTTTTTTCTACTTTATTAATGAATGACAATATTGTTTTCCATATCTTCATCCTACGTACATTACATTTGTTTCATCGATGTGGTAACACCTGTCACACCCCAATTTCGATTGAACCAGAAGTGTAAGTGAACCGTCTATAAACCACAGCTCACACCAGGATCTCAATAGACCGTGTCAACAAACCATTCGAAGCAATCTAACATAATCAGAGAGTAATAAATAACAACAAAATTAATAGATAAATGAACTGAGTTTTCTATTTGTAAATAAAATAATTATTCAATTATGCCATCATTCACAAACTTAAATAATAAATTATTACAATGTATTATTTTTAAAATAACCATCTCTAAAGGAACACACAGAATGAACACTCGCATGAGGCGTCATGCTCGTCCTCTACTGCCTGTGTGTCAATAGCAGCGACTGTACCGTAGTCATCAACTGTATACCCTGCATCAAAATCTAAAAAGAAAGAATATATATTCAGGTGAGCTCACAACTTTGCTCAGTAAAGTACAAGACCATTGCAACATACAAAATGTATGAGATAACATTACAATTGGGTCAGGTATAACTTACAAAATACTATGGTAAGGTTTGACAGCCACCGCACCTCCATGCACGAGAGTGTGAGTACATCCAACAGTTAGGCTACAATCCACACTACTGCTGTTGCCCCACATCACTCACTCCGGTATAGAGATAGAGCTAGAGTCTGGCAGTCAGGCTACAATCCACACTATCGCGTCCTCCCCCTGATACCCTACACCGCACCAACACCTAAACCCCTGTTGGCAAGGGCTTGCAAGTGGGTTCCGTTTCTAACCAGTCCTATATGTCAATATAGTATCTATGGTCCCATCCCAGCATAGCTCCCTACAACATAGAGATAGGGCTCGAGTCTGGTGGGTAGGAGGAGCCACAATCCCACGTCCTCCCCCTGATACCCTATTTGCCCCAAGCCCGCTAAGGTAGACGGCGATACTAAAAGGTGTTAGTGTAAGGATATATTCAGGGCTCCACTCCCCTTCACATGCCACACACTAACTAAAAACATTCACATGCCTAAACAAACAACATCCTAGCATATGAATATGCATGAACAGATAATAGAAATTTAAATAACTAAATGGCACATGAAATGCATAAACATAAAACCATAAACACATATACAAATGTGATCACAACAGTTTACTGTTATTTAGTTAATTAGGGTTTAGGGTCTTGTCCCTTACCTGACGCGTGATTGCAAGTCTGCTCTACGTCACAGGGTCTACTCACGCTGTCTACAGGTCCTACATGATCATACTCATAGGTTAGAATTAAATTATTAGGGTTACCGTTGGTCAGAACCAAGTTTGGCCAAGCAAACAGGCCTCGGTAAGCATACCGATCGCAGTATCAGTCTTAGTAGAGTGAAACTGGTATGTCCTGCGGTATATACCGGTCTCACTCTGAGCGAGACCAGTATGCGCCTGCGGTATATACCGCAGGCCCATACCGCAGGACATTATAGTCCAGTCGATATGTCCTGCGGTATATACCACAGGACCATACCGCTGGACTTAGGTCCAGCCAGTATGTCCGGCGGTATATACCGCAGGATCATACCGTAGGACTTATTGTCCAGCGGTTAGGTCCGGCGGTATGGGTCCAAGAGCCCGATCTCGGACCTCCCTCCCCCGTCGGTCATTGGCTTGGTTTCTAGGATTTTTCCTAAACCATTCTAAGGTCTAAATACTAGTTTAGTCTTCTAGGTTTCGACTATTTCGTCGCATCATTCCCATATTGGATCTTAATGAGAACTAGGGTTTTAGAAATTCTAGGATTTTGGATCGTGCGCCATTTCACGGCTCCGATCCGAAATCCTAACATCACTAAGGAGGTCGAGCACTTACCGGTGTTTGTTGGATGGCAGCGTGCTCCTTCAACGGAAAGATCTTTCTTGCCCGGTCTCCTTCCTCCTTGCTCCTTCTCAGATCTCTTCCAAACGGCCTAGGGTTTGATAAGGTTTGGAAGGATCTAAGGAGGGGTTAAGGTGCATATTTATAGTGGGAGACCATTCTAGGAAGGTCTCCCACGTCTAGAATACTTTCCAAATTTTCGATTCCGAGTGTGGGACCCGCTGGAGTCTGTCTCCAGCCGATTTACACATACCGGTCGCACATACCGGTCTCACTCTGAGTGAGACTGGTACTGAGACCGGTATGTAAAAAGTACATTTTTACACCTCGTTTCTCATACCTGGATCTCGTGGTTCGTCACTCGGCCTTGCCTTTCGGTCCGATTATGATTGGGAGACCTGTCACAATGTAAACCATGGGTTAAACCGGATTTTCAAAGCACGGTTCTTACAACACCCCTTAGGATGGGTCCTTTAACATTTATGATAATCATCTAACTGAGGTTCTCGTCGATGTAATCGACCCTCCGAGCCTCAGTACCTTCGACCTCGTCTTTGGTGCTGAAGTTATATTTATCCGTTAGGATAATTATCCACCCTCCAAGCTTTGAGGCTCTTAGGATAGTCGAGGGTATCAAAGATTAAAAATTCAAACTGAGGTTCTCGTCGATGGAATCGACTCTCCGAGCATCAGTACCTCCGACCTTGTCTTCGATGCTGAAATTACATTTATCTGTTAGGATAGTTGTCCACCCTCCGAGCTTCGAGGCCCTCGGGGCAACCGAGGGTGTCGAAGATTAAAACTTCAAACTGAGGTTCTCGTCGATAGAATCGACCCTCGAAGCTTCAGTACTTCCGACCTCGTCTTCGGCGCTGAAGGCATCTCTTTGCACGCCACCTGCATGCCGAGGTGGGTCCTGGTTCGACATTGGATCTCGATGCCCGCAAAGCTCGGATTGTCCTCGATTTCTTTCCCATAGCCTATTATGCTCTCTAGCACTAGGGTTTGGCTGAACATTTGCCGCAGGGGGCTGATCCATAAGCCGCTTCGTCATGAGCTCTAGCTGACGCGCCACATTGTCAAATTGTTCCCTCGTTACATATTAAGGGGAGTTAGTGGTGAGGTTTTCACCTCAGGAGCAAAGTTGTCTGCAGCGGGAATCCTTGCTTTATTTACCCTAGGGACACCCTCAGGTGGGTTTGTACCCCTTGGGAGATTGTTTCTTGGAGGCAGATTCCTCTCTGGATTGTTGTTCAATGGTTGCTGGTTAGCACTCATCCTCTTCTAATATCAAGTTATGATTGATGACATTCACTAGTAGAAAAGCTAAGCGTTGTTTGAACTTCAGATACACGAGTCACTACCTGTTTCCCACAGACGGCATTAAAATGTTCTCGCACCGAACTGGATAGGTCCTTAGCTTAATTGATCTTCCTGCACAAAGAATAAAAAAAAACACGCCAATGATGGTCGGGTGGTTACACCCTCTGGCCACTCCGATGCCTAACTAAATCCAACGGACAAGTAGTATGGGATAGACAGAATGGACTATCCCTTTTTGTCAAAGGGGATTCGGGTAGTTTTCTCAATCTGAGTTCAGAGGTTGAGATTCAATGTGTGTTTACCTATGTCCATTGTCAGAATATATAGGCTAGAGATGGTCCAAATTTGGAGGATTTGACATCTCTCCTGGTGCGGCGAGATGTCCTCTTATGGGTGTGATCCTTGCAAGCTAATGTGGAAATCAGGAGGATCCTTGTTGGATCATTGAAGGTTGACTCCGTTATCAAATTCCATTGATTGCTCCTTGGTCAATACGTGGAGAATCTTATCATCTAGAAAGAGGATTTCTCGGATGGGGCCCGCTGTCACACTCATATATACACTGGTGTGTATTGTGTTGGCTCGCCCATGAGGCTCCACTGTTGTGAGGTTCCATCCTTCGAGGCCTCTGACCCTCCGAGGTTCTAACTATCCGAGGCTATAGGATTTCGAGGATCTGGGGCTTGGCCCTTCCGAGGCTTTTTTACCCTCCGAGGCTAGATTTGGCCTGTTACCAAGGCTCCCAAGTAGACAATTTCTTCTTCGATTCTCCGAGGCTTGATATTGGGATAGATTTGACTATCAAAGATCTATCAAACGCCATATACGTGTCAGAATGCCATTGGGGTTGTTACCCCCTACATCAATAACTATAATAAAAAATAAAAATAAAAAATAAAAAAGAAGGGGAAAGGGTTATCAAAAGCGGGAAAAAACCTCATCTTAGGTTCGGTTCATGTATTGGAATTTTTTTTTTTTGGGGGGGTAAAAATTCATGTATTGGATTCGATATCATATTAATACTTCATCATAGGTTTTAGTTCATGTATTAGATTCGATATTATATTAATAAGAAACCAATGACAAAATGACACATGATCGTTACTTAATTAAAAGATATTAAAATGAAAATATCGGGGAATCATATTACGTATCTGCCAATGAGACGCATCCGATTTGGATAGCTAAATGCAGGGTATGGCAAGCGGATAATAAATGATAATATCATTGAGCAATGACGCATGATGTGGATTAGTCAGGACTCATAAGTCCATATGCGTATTAAATTTCAATTTTCGAATTAAGAATGAACTTTGAAATGTGAGTAAGCTCCTTAAAGTCTATCTGTCCAAAAAATTTAGCCCCATTCATTTTATAACCAGACAGATATTAGGACCAGCCTAGGGTCACCCATATGATCATGCTTGAAACCCAGCTCAAGCTTTTATATTTAAAAAATAAGATAAAATAAACCAGCTCAGGCCAACATGTCTTACTGAAGATGGGGGATTCACATCGTCTCCTCCCAGTGTTTTTTGGAGGATGCAGCAATTCTATCAGAATGGTCGATATGTGGCTCTCGGGTGAATCCAAGACCCACGTTCGAGTCAACACCCCTTGTCGGCTTGACTTATCGGCTAGGTGTCGGTTCGAACGTGGGTCTCGGATTCACCCGAGAGCCATGTGTCGGTCATCTGGATAGGATTGCCGCTGTCCTCCCAGAAGCACTGGGAGAAGAGAATGCGGATCCGAAGATGGGAGTCTTTCTTCTCTATTAAAACAAATGAGTGAAAAAAAGAGAAATAAAATCAAAAGACTTATATTTCTATTCCATCCTCTGGATCCAAACCCTCCATCCGAACAGATAAGGTGAACCGACAGAAAACATCGGTTTATGCATCAACTCGGATGAAGGGTTCGGATCCAACCGACGTCCACACATTGGGCATCGACTGGTGGGAGCTTAGTCTCCTCCCAAACCCCTGGGAGGAGACGATTTGAATTGCAAAATATAAGATTGAAATCGTCTCCAATTATTGAAGGCTCCAATCACTCATTCAACGACGACTGCAATTGATTAAACACACCTACCAATGTATTGATAGATGCATCCCTGTTAACTCCAATCGATGGATCGGAGTTTATATCCACCAATAATTAGAGACGAATTGGATTCCAAAATATAATATAACTTACTAGATTTTGTGAAACACTTTTTGCTCGAGGCCTCAAAAAAAGAGCTAAAGGGTCAGATTAAAGAGGTTCCCGAATACCAATAGTCCTTCAAAAAGCTCTGTTCATGGAACTCGGGAATTCTGGTAGCAGTTTCATTAGAGGAGCACTGGAATTAAGATCTAACACACAGGTCTGGATCTTGCTTGCTCAAAACAGCAAGAGGTGTTATCATCAAGAACCGCAAAAAACATTATTTTGAACCCAAAGTGAGGTTGGAAGAAGTTCTTTATGCCCCACGTCCTAAATCTGGAGCAACACCAACAAAATTTAAGCCTAAAAATAGATCCAAATGTCTGGGATTCGCTTGCAGGCAACGGATTTTGCAGTAGGGGTTTCCAGTAATGGGAACCGATCAAATGTGCAGTCTCAAAAGCAACATTCTGAACGGCGAGACAACATAAGAATACAACTCCAAAGGGTTTCTGTATAGATGAGGTGAAGATGAATGTATCCAGCTGTAGAAATCATTAGCTTAGAGGACAGGAGATAAATTTCTAGTGATGTAAAGATTCATATAATAGACAGAACGAAGTAAAAAAAATAAGGAATGCTTGAAGCCATGTCATTGACGCAGGCAATTGAAGTGTACATTGAGGACAATACCTCACATGATTTGCAAGTTCTCCGCCCGTACACAGCATACTAACCTTCTATTTCTTCAAATGAAACTTCAGTCATTTTGCTGCAAGTTTCAGGCGACAAAACATTAGGTCGCAAATCCAACAACACAGAGCTTCAATAAACAAAATTTCTCAATTTTCGGATGACATTTTCCTCTTTCTCATTCTTTGGTATTTACAGTGATTAAAAAGGCTGCGTCTTTGCTGTTCTCTCTTTTCCACAACGGGACAAGAACTACCATCCGATCAAAAGATCAGTCAGAGAGCGCAGATAGATAAAGAAGAAAAAAATAAGGGGTCTTCCCCACCCAAATCCAAATCACCATCTCGGATTCCCACTGCTATCTGCCACTGTCCAAGCGCTGTTGTTCCGGCGCCTTCGAGATATACTACTGAAAACCGGCAGACTTCTGCCGGTAGACGCAGATTCAGATATCGAATTAGAAGATGAAGATCTAAGCCTCCCAAAGAAAGAAAAGAATCTACGGAAAACCCGCCCCAGTCCCCCACTTTCTCTTGTTCTGCTTCCCCTGGATGTCAAGGAAATCCTCCTTGGAGCCCCGCCAGTATTGAACCCACCGTCCATCTCCGTATAAACAACGGGAAGTTCACGTTCAGCAGCTTGTCTACCCCCAGAAAACCGCCCAACTGCAAACCCACCACCAGGTAACCTCCATATCGTTAACCCGACCGTGTCTTCGTTAGCTACTGGCGGAGGTTGCTCGTCCTGGCTTCCATC
The DNA here is from genome assembly GCA_028583415.1 of Protea cynaroides. NCBI lineage: Eukaryota > Viridiplantae > Streptophyta > Magnoliopsida > Proteales > Proteaceae > Protea > Protea cynaroides. Next base: position 36,134,885 of record CM053266.1, on the reverse strand, counting down.
AGATTCGCCTGAGTTTCTGCCGCGGACATCCGTAGGCAATTCGTGGCGGCAGACGGGGCAAGAATTCCGAAGAGAAAGCCAAGGAAGAATGCAATCGGAATGAAAAATGTGCTTACAAGGCATCTCACGGGCCTCCGAACCCAGCTCGAATTGTTCCTTACAAACGGCACAGTGGGAATCCGTAACGACATGGCTGGCCACGATCTCGATTGTCGGCATGGATTCCACAGCTGCCTTGGAAGCCGGAGGACGCTCGAAGCGCCCAACACCGTTGATCTCGATCTGAGCCAGCTGATCGAGCAGGCGGTCAAAGCCTGATCCCATCAAGAAATCCGACATGCTAGTAGGTAGTGGACGGAGGCCTGAACCAGCACCATCATCGTAGAACAGCTCAAAGTTCCCCCCGTCGCCGCCGCCGCCGCCGCCGCCGCCACCGCCACCACCACCTTCAGCACCAGCGACATCGCCATCGGCAGGCCCTCTTAGGACAATAACAGGATTGAAAGGCGAGCGCTCACCACCATTCCTCCGGCCGCGGCGGAATCCTAGATACGTGTTTTGATCAGAAGCCGGTCGATTCCCGATCATGTACATAGCAGCGGCAGGGAACCGTTCGCGTCGAGAATCAGCCTGTGCAGCCCGGGAAGGTGGGTTATCGACCTCTTCAACAAATCCACCATCACAATCGGGGCAGACAATAGTATCTCGCGCCCACACCCTGACAAATCGACTGCATCTGTAGCACCAGTAAGAAGACCCAACCGAGGCCATCTGTAATTCTGTCTACGAATCCTGGCAATTCTTCTTGAGGCTTAGAAACCACAAAAACGCTATCTTAATTTGAGGATTTCTTGAGCTTCGAAACCACAAAAAAACTGATCGGAACAATAATCGATAAGACCGAAATTTCTTTTCTCCAATACACCTTTCACAGATCTCAGAGAAAACTAAGAATCCCTAGCTTTCCTCAACAACCTCAGCCAAAAAAAGAGAAAGAAACCAGACCAAAGATCCTGTTCTGCAAGCCCAAATCAAATCAAGATCTCGCGTTCAAGAAGAGAAAACCTAAATTTTCTTCTTACCGATCTAGTAGAAAATATCTCAAATTGAATCCAATTTCTTCAAGACTATGAAATAGATCATTAAAATACCAAATAGAGAAAGCAAGGAAGAAATAAACCCTAATTCGCCGGTAGTTTTACAGATCCGGCAGTAAAGAGAGGTGGAAGAGGGATGAAGACCGAAGCCTGTTAACCAGAAGAAAGCAGTTTACAAATAGAACGGGGGAAGGTTTTTAAAGGATTCCTCAACCACGAAAACGCGTGATTTTGTTAGCCAGACAAACAGAGTAAACTAACGGCAGAGACACGTGGTAAATTTTAACGGAATAAAGAATGAACGGCGTTAGTTTGAGGTGTTATATTCTTATTTCGTACTGTTACAGGGACATAGACCGCTAAGGCGGTCATCATTCCGTCAACCTAAGCTGCGAAGAAGAGGATCAATCGAGCCGAGCCTAGCCGAGCCAAGCCAATCAGCCGATGGCCCTTCATAATTCAAAAAGCTGGCGATCCGCATGCGAAAGTAGACTTGACGACATAACGTCAAAGTCAGAAAATCGTAATGCAACGTCGGCCAATGACGTGGCTTGATCTGCGACCATCATTCAGAGGCGCATTTTACAGTTGTACCTGTCGTATGAAAACAGCCGTATATTTGTATTTCGTTACGGGTTTTTAAAAATGCACAACGAAGGAGTAGCAGAGCGGATTTAAATCGTCTCCTCTCCGTACTTCAGGGAGGGAGGAGACGCGCGGCGATCCAGTGGATGGTCGTGGAGATTAGATAAACCCGATCTCTTCTTTCGAGTAGACATTCCTTTGTCGGCTTGACTTATCGACTCAAATAGAGAAATTGGATTCATCTGACTTCTACGTAACCACCATTCATTGGAATCATTGCTCCTCCTCCCGAATCTCAGGGAGGAGACGATGTGGGCAGATAAAATTATTTATTTATTTTAATGAACGATAAAGTTTGGTCCAAGTTCCTTGAACCTTTTATTTAGGTAGATTTTTTATGACATCCTCCATGTAATTGGAACTTTTTCTTGTCCCGTATGAGTTATGGTTATGTTTGGATGTATGGAGAAAAAAATATTTTAAAAAAACAGGAGAGAGATTCTCCAAATATCTCACACAATTACCTTCGTTCATGATAAAAATTACAAGGAAAAAGAAACAAAACTTATATTTCTTATCCATATTTTTAGTATTCTTATTTTCCTATTAACATATAAGATTTTAATATACCTGCCATAGCTATGAGTAAAAAAAAAAAAAAAAAAATTTGTTAACCATGGTTGATAATATCCACCCTCTAATTTTGAGATGACAAAAGAACAACAAATAACTCCAAAAGTGCTATTTATTTTAATTTATTTCCCCTCAAGTATTTCTTTAAAATCAATGTTTTATGATTTCTTTCCTTCCAACCACTCCACTAATGGATTTTTTCCACCAACCTTCATATCTTGTATGTGTTCCTCTCAACTCAGCCTAAGTCTTTGCCACACATTTTGAACGTGCATTAATTAAAAATCTTTCCTAAACGCTTTCTTCTTATTGTCTTTGTTTAGCAAATTTTTTAAAAAAAAAAAAAACTGTCTTATTGATTGGCATTACAGTTGGTACCCCTCAACCTGAAACCAGCATTAAAAGACTCCATTCTCAAGTGAGAATTGGGTATATTCTGAGGTATTATGAATAATTTAAATTTTCTCGCCCTTTCACCTGTAGGGGTATTAACGAAAACTATATATGGCTGACAACAACATTGGTAAAGGGATTCACATCATCTCCTCCCGGGGGGAGGACGCGCCACCCTACCCGATGACCGCCACGTGTTAATCGTGAATCGCTCCCCCCCCCCCCCCCCCCCCCCCCCCCCCCCCCGCCCCCCGCCCGCCGGGCGGCCCCCGCCCGCGCGCCCCCCCCGCCGCCCCCCGCCCCCCCGCGGCGGCCCCCCCCCCCCCCCCCCACCCCCCGGGGGGGGGGAAGCGGATCCTTGGTAAACAATAAGAGTTTCATTTCTTTTAAATCTTCCTCCTCCAACAAAAGAAACCCACCATCTTCATCCTCAAATCTTAAAGCTCAAAAAACCCTACCCATGTTCTTCTCAATCTTCTTCGAGACACTATTTGAAATTTGAAACAAAAGTTCTGTAAAGAGAATTCCATTGTTTCCTTTGCCATTAAAAAATGGAAAACAATTGGTAAAGAAGTTTTGAGCAAAAAAAACTAAAATTGCAAAGAAAAATGGAAAAAGGAAACGAAGAACCCTTTTACCAATTCTTTAACTCCTTCATGGCTTCCATTAGAGCATCAAACGACAAACATTATTACAACTCCATCAATTCAAGGTTTAATCTAAACATCAAAACACAAAACAGTCCTTCTCATTAAGAGATCTATCACCGTCTAAATCACCCTCTTTGAACCGCAAGGAAAAGGCCGATTTCCTGCAAATCACCCTCTTGGAACTTGCGATATAGTGTTTCAACTCTGTTTGAGCTTATTGTACTCCTATTATGTCCCAATCATTAGATGTATCAATTAGATCTGGGATTACAATACGCAATTACTTTTATACCTTCACTTAACCTTTCAAATTTGTATTCTCTTTTTCTTTACGTTGTTAATACAATATTCTGTCTACCAATGATACTATGACACGTTGCTCTATCTAGAGACAACACATAGTCCAATCTAGCGATGACACAAATAGTCACTCAGATTATCTCAATCATTGACACGTATGTACCACATATCGTAACTACATGCCCCAAGTAGTTCCATATGTGCGAAGGAGCACTCCTCGTTCAATGGCCATTACTGTTAATGGTGCATCATGTGCAACTGACCACAAAGGCTACATTCAAATATCATCCTACCGTTAAATCCATATTCAACGTTAGAAATCCAACAAAACAGTTTGTACGACCACCCACATCATCACATTACTCCCAACCACTCTAATCAGTTATTCAAAAGTCTATAAAAGCATCAAAGCACACCGAGCAAGGTTAATCCAATGATCGATAACCATCTTTTTGATAAACTCAAACCTTACCCTACATTTTAAGAAGTGTCATTCTGCTAGGCATTTCATTCAACTTCATCTGAGAACTGATTTAAGCATCGGAGTGGTCCCTGGACTACCCAGTCTACCTCTCTGTATTTCGTTTATGTTATTTCAGACACCCTTCTACAGGTTGGTTATAACAGTGAATAACTCGTTCAATACTACGGTCCATTCTGTTCGTGCTGTATAACTCATCTAAGGCTCAATAAACCCTGCTGATGTGGCAGCCAAATCATACCATTCAGTTTTCTACATCTACACACGTTATTCCTTATTTACAACCTTAACTCTTATCCTATTTGTGCCATTTCTCTATCCTAAGGGTAAAAAAAAGATGATTCCGTCTAAATAACACAATCATTGGTGACACTAAGATTATCCCAACAAAAAATTGAAAAACCTTCCTTCAAGCTAGAGGCCAATGACATTATAAAAAATGGCAAATGATTGTATTGTCGTTTGAGAGAATGCAATGGTACGTCCGCTTTTTGTTACCTCAATGGCTTAGTTTCTATTTAAAACATTTTTGTCCTAAAGGAATACTCAAAACAAAGAAATAAACTTACCCTAGAACTCTTTCCTCAATTTTAGTCCGTCAACTTTCTATAATTTAACTCGTAAGAGAGAGAGAGAGATAGAGAGAGAGCCACTCTCATTAGAACCTGATGCATCAATCAGTGGCCTACATGTGATGCACAAATCTCTCCACTCTGGGGCAATTCTGCCTTTACACAACACATGTGGAGGCAAATCTAACATTTACCACGTTATTAGCAGTATAACCAACAAAATTATTTTTGGTAAATAGTTACGAAGGCAAGGTTGGACCCCACATCACCTTATATAAATAGATTCATTTACCAAAAGTTAAATCAACTTTATCATATTCTTACATCACACTCTACTTGTTTTTATTCTACTCATCGATTTTATTTTACTGTTAATTGTTCGGATCTGACTTAGACATCGGAGTGTACCCCCGGATCTCAAATCTGATCACTTTTGTACTTGCCTTTGTCATTTGCAAACTAGGTCCCACCTTGAGGTCTTATTTCGGAAAAAGAACTCATACTCTAGCACCAACAAAAACCATGATTGTTTTCTCTTTTTTTTGGGGGGAGAACGATGAATAAATACCATTATGCAGACCTCCTATTTTTTATAGGTTTAGAGAACAATCTTTACCAATATGCAGATCCCCTATTTTTCATAGGTTCAGAGAACAATCTTCTCTTTTGGATTTGGGGTTAGTCCATTCCAACAAAAAATAATGAAATGATTGAAAGCATAGGAATGAAAATAAAGAAACATAAATGTGAGAGAGAGAGGGGGGGGGAAGACAGGAATTCAAATCGTCTCATCCCTGAGATTCGGGAGGCGTGGCGGCGACCCCACTGGATCCAAAAGACAGGAGGAGATGAGGGAAAGATTTTAGGGAAGATTCTTGAGGTTAAATACATTTATCCTGAATCTGAAAGGTAGGTGACGTCATACCAATGGCTAAAACCTCCAACTCGAATGTTAGCCCCAGATAGATTTTAGCTTGAGCACTTTCTAACATTTTTCATTAAGTTGTGGACCTCTATAAAGGTTGGGGGTAGTTTCTTGAGGAATATCTTCATTCTTTGGTTATATAGTGTTAGGTAAGGGAGGATACCGATATGATACCTATAGGTATTACTAATGGCCAATTCTGATAAGATACTTGATATTTTCATTTTTTTAATACCTTTTAATAGTACCGGCCATGTGTCATTCTGTCATTGGTTCTATATTGATTGGATGCTTAATCTTGTGTCGATTTTTAGATTGTCCAGATTCAAATCCTCTCCTCCAAGAGAATATGGAGGAGAGATGGCGCCCTATTTGGATGGACGATACCTGGGACTTGGATTCCTCCATCCAAGTCGACACTTAGTTGACAAGTTAAGTCGACAGGGGGGTATCGGTTCGGATGGAGGGCTCGGAGGTGTTGTCCATCCAATGGGGGCGCCACCTCTCCTCCAAATTCTCTTAGAGGAGAGGATGTGGATCCGATCGATATACTTTCTGTTACCATGAATTAAAACCAAGAGTTCGACTTCTCCACTCCAATAAGGTTCTTGCTATTTATCTTCAAAATATATTATGTTACCTTTTTGCTATTGATGCGTATAAATATTACCGACCAATAGATGATCGATGTGTGGCAGACCAAGTGCTTACCATCGGGGGTAAGATCAACTCTTATCAACCTCCAGGGGAACGATCGGCTTTATTCACTCAACAAGGATACATCCAACAACCATGATCGGACACTTGAAGGCATGATCACCCTTCAAAATTATGAAACTGTACTGCAAAGGCATGTGTGACCCACGTTCCATTCCGATCAATAAGCTTATTTTTCAAAAGTTACATTATTCGGTGATAATTATCTTAAGTACATCATATTTCACTTACTCTCTTTTAATTGTTCGGTCTCCATTTATTAGTATTTGTTCGAATCTAACTCAAGTATCGGAGTACACACTTCGACCCCAAATCCGCCTACTATTGTTCTCGTCTTTATTATGTGTAGACTAGGTCGACTCACCTCTGAAGAAGAGAACGGATTCTAGAAACAATAGTTATTATTTTAATAATTCTTTATTTGACTTCAAACTCAGCACATGAATAAAAAGAAAATGTGATGATCAAGCACTCAGTTGTTGAGATGATAATATTGCTTACATTTGTCAGTGCTTTATTTAATTATATGATGTATTTTTTTATTATATTGTGTTCCATTCAATTATTTATAAAAATGATTTTTTAATCGGATTGGATGGTGGGACGAGGAAGCCACTATAGGAATTCTTTTCTGACCCAGATATCATCCCCGACACATACCTGTGTTGCAAGTAATAGAAACGGCGAGATGGTTGGGCTATTACTCAAACATCTTAGGGTTTTTTTTTTTTTTTTTTTTTTTTGCCCCTTGTTTTTGACAGGTTCTAAGGAGATTTGAATTCCTAACCTTTTGAGATATTGGTCTTGAACTATTTTTCACTTATACACCAAAAAAAAAAAAAAAATCTTTGGAACGTGACTCCATTTGAGATGAAGCCCCCCCAACCTCAAAACCCTTGATTCAGAGTATTAATGCACAGATCGGATTAATCGATTCTAGCCAATCTAGATTGGGATTGTCTGAGGCCGGTCTTGTGTAATACAGATCAATTAGTTTTGGTATATATATATATATGGTATCAATCTGGATCAAGCTGAATCAAAATCCGTGTTCTCAAACCCTGCCTTGAATTCGAGAATTGAGGGTCTAGGTGTACTCCTCGTCTCAAAAGCCACCTTCTTAGAGGGTTGGATGAATTGGATTTGCATTTTTTATTTCCCTTGTAGATGGTCTAGATGTGGAAACCATACTATGGAATAGTTGACATGTGTTACAAATGGGCATCCCAGTGCCATGGGTTCCATCATTGTAGGGTCTAGCAAGGGGTAGAATGCACGTAGCCTTACCTCCGTAATACAAAAAGACTATTTTCGTGTTTCAAACCTATGACTACCAGGTTACAATATGACAACCTTACTGTCACATCAAGGCTCATCCTCTACATGTATTGCAAATGAACAAAAAAAATCAATATAATTTGAGGGGGGAAAATGAAAGCCAAATGACTGCAAGTTGAGTGTAGCTCCACAAGTCCCATATATGTCTACCTCATTAGGATAGTTGGATTTAGTCTCTTTTATTTATATGTTAAGTTTTAGTTTAAAATATCTAAAAAAATATTAAAAAAATATCTTAAATATTTAAACAATTTTGAACCACTGACATCTCAAAAGAAGGCAGGTAGCAGGGCTATATAATTGAAGCAACCCCAAGTTTGACAATTGACCAATATATATATATATATATATATATATATATATATATATATATAGTTTCCTTTTCCTTTGTCCATATTCGGCATGACAAAAGTTTGCAGGAGTTAATTGTTTTTTCCATACTCAAAGGTTTGTTATGTTATAACGGTAATCAGATTGTTTAGATACTCAATTGTTATATCTAACTATATATATTAGCACTGCAACAGGGTCGGATTGGGTCGGGTTTTTCAAAACCCTAACCCCAACCCTGACTATTGAAACTTAACCTTAATCCAGTCCAACTCTGCCAGGGTCAGAAAATATACAACCCTAACCCTAACCCTGACAGGGTTGGGCCTAACCCTAACCTGTCCTGATTGACCCTGACAGGGCCGGGTTGGGCTGGGTCAACCCTGATTAACCCTGATTCAGGGTTAGATTGACCTTGATATTGACTCTGATTGACCCTAAACATACAACAAATTATCAAATAATAATTATAACTTAAAACATATAACAAATACAAACAACCTATGATATTCTTTTAAGAACCTAATAAATACAATCCAAATCAGTTTAAATGTTTAACAAGGAACAAATACAAATCATACATATATTTATAAATATATTTAAATATATATATGGTCGGGTTGGGCTGGGTTCAACCCAGGGGGTCAACCCTAACCCAGCCCAACCTTGCCAGGGTTCATATAAAATTGAACCCTAACCTAGCCCTGTCAGGGTTTGGACCGGGTTCAAGCCTGCCAGGGTTCAGGGCGGGCGGGCCTGGGCAGGTTCGGGTTGTCAGGGTAAAACTTGCACCCCTAATTGTGAGTAAATATCTGTATTTGTAAAATAGATTTTAATTTACCCAATGGAATCCCACCATTTTGCATATGTTATTAGAATTACAGAAATTCTAATAACTACAGTGCTATAAATGAATTTATGGGGATGGGATTTAAAGATGGACACCTTAGGCATCCGGTGACAAGCTCTACTTATCACCCAATAGGTTACATAGAGACAAAACCCTAATCTTGAGAATAAAGAAACCACAATCAAATAACGCGGGGAGCTTCTCTACCATGCTGTGAGTCGTATCCAAACCCTCTCCTTCCAGAGGTTCAGGAGAAGGGCGACAACGACACTTGAGGTTCGGGTGAATCCGAGCCCTCTATCCCAACCGACACCCTCTTGTCGACTCAGATGGAAGACTCGGATTCAACCAAGTCCTAGGTGTCGGCCATCTAACCGGGTTGCCGCCCCTCCTCTCGAACCTCTAGGAGGAGAGGATGTGGATCCCTGTAAGTCCATGAGGACACTTGCTATGATGACGTGGGTAGAGGTAGTCAAGATCGATCCTTTTGGTTTTCTCTACCAATTATTCTAAAATAAATCATCTTTGGGCCATAGACTTCATTCCCTAATTCTTCCTAGCTCACTGCTGTTTAGTAGTCATTACAGAAGATCCTGGTTCTTCGAAACCTACCTTTGGAACGTTGGCTCCATTAGGTTTCAACGATCTGAGATGCAAAGAGAGGAATTTTCTTGTTGTCTGATTTCAATGCACACGGGTTCAAAAATCCTTTTTAGGTTTTTATATTTTCTAAAATATTCTTTTAATTGAAATGAGATTCCATATCAATGGATGCAGTTTGCAAGAAAATTTTACCAACTTTAACCTCCCATATTGGTCTTGAAGATAAATATCTTAGGAGAGAATGAGGAGAAGCAGCAAAAAGAAAAGATGCTTAAGTCCCCCTTTAAGATAAATATAGAATGTTCTTCTTTTTGAAAAAAAAAATTAGAATAATGAAGTCCTGATTATTCCCCATTTTCTAAAGTTTGGGCAGAATAAGGTACAGGAATTTAGTTGATATTATGGATTCTCCTTCAAAGTTAATATACCTTTTCGAATATTGAAGGACCCTTTATTTTTGTGGTTACCGAAGGAATACAGATTGTAAAGGTTGACACGGAAATTCGTTATTGAACATATATACTAAGTTATCTAGATCACAATTAAAAAAATTGAACAACAAGAGAAGATCTTTTTTTTATTATTACTGGATATTAGTTTCTGTTTATTTCTGTTAGAAATGATTTTTTTTTAAGCAAATAAAAAATAAAAAATAATAATAAAATAGAATTAAATTATCAGAAATGATGTTATTAGAAATCGTATGGATGACCTACCCTTTCACAAAGGACGTTTGTGTGGGTGTCCTACTCCCAACCATCCAACTAACTTTGAATTTTCTTAGGTCTATCAAGATGGCATGGAAGGCCCCAAAACATGGTTTTAAGAATCCAAATCATATCGGCTACCCTTGATATAGTTGATACGGGATGGGATGCACGATTCAGCATTTTTCAAGTTAGGGTGAAATTATTAATCTAGTTTTCCATGCACATTTTCTAAAACCGGTATAATATTTGGAAATCAAATAGTTCTCATTTATATATAAACCAAAGAATATCAAGTTAAGAAATAAAACACAAAAAAATAAATAAATAATCCATCAAACACAATTAGAATACCAATGAAAACCCCCATCAAGTCTGAGGGCTTACGTACCATTAATGTTTGAAAATTGAAGATAATCGTTGAGAAAACCGCAGCTTTTACAAATGAAATAATAAAATTTCTCCACTTGCTCTCATCACGGATGATGAATGAGTAAGTGAGTATGAAACCAGGGTGGGGGTGAACATATTTAAATATCTAAATCCTGGACAGATCAAACACCCATATATGAATTTATGAATGAATTCATGAATTCAGTTGTTTTAATTTCAGTGACGTGCATATATACGAATTACAGAGCTTCCAGAAGAGTAGAATATCCGGTTCCAGAAGGTCAAACTGCCTACGGTATGTAGGTTAATTTACTTCCAGTTACGTGTTGTCATGACATTGATCAAGAATCAAGAATTATTTTTAATAGTTCCATGTATGATCTAGGCCACTGTCGACTAAAAGTCCAAGAAGCTCACGCATGCATCAGCAATGCAATTAGCTATGCGTAATGGGATTTTGACTACGGTTACTGGAGTTTGCGAAGGAAGGAAGGGAAGGAGTGCCACTTGTGAATATCTACATTCACTTGCCTTATTGTTCACATAAAATTTTATGTCAAAACAAACATAGTCATGACGAAAATTTACCACTTCATATGCCAATCGTCTATCTCTCTCTGACCAATTGTGATTCAATATCTCTCGTTTCCATCATGAAAATTTGAAAACCTTACTACCAAATCAAGACTGGGACCTCAAATTTGAATCCGACTACGTCTAAAAATATTAATATAATGATAACCTCAGTTCATGACAAGATAACTCATTTCATGAACAAGTATCAATTATTATTATTATTATTATTATTATTATTATTATTATTATTATTATTATGGGTTACCCAAAATACTATCATTCAATTATAATTTGGGAAAGCCTGACTTCATTAGTGATGAATTTTTTTTTAGTGGAAACTAATGGTGATTAATGGAATGGGAATTTAAGACTCACGGCCCATCGTGTGTTGCAATATTGTTGGACTTTCTCTCGTATCTTTCAACAATTGTTATTGAGAAAAAATTTCGACCATCCTTCAGATCTTGGAACCTACCTTTCACAAATTTTAGAATTTCCATTAAAGAAGGGATATATAATCAAACATGTATATACATTTAAAAGATTAAGATGTAAGGCGTTATCTTATTATGGGTTTAATTAATTATTACTTTATTGACTAGTGAGAGTTTGTATTAAAAGATCCCTAAAAGATTTATTGAATTTAGTCTAATTTATTACAAGTTAGGGATAAACTAATCTAAACCATTGTGGGGGTGATCTAAGGTTAGGATAGTATTATAACTATTAGGTTCGAAGTTCCTGTAACCCAAGTTGCATAACTTTCTTTGCTCTCATATATAAAGAGAACAAAAAAGATCATTTTCTTGTGGACTGTGGAAGACTTAAATCAAAACTTGGATTGAAATAGATGGAAATCAATTTCCAATGCACAGGTATTCCTTAATTAATCTTCTCTTTGTTATTTCCATTGTATTCTAAGGTTCTTTTATGAATCGTTAGGGTTTGTGTGAATCCCTAAACACAGTATCTTCTAATAATTATAAAAAAAAAAAACCCTAGTAAACTACGTGGAGCCTTCATTGAGACACATGAACGGCAAAATGACCAACCCCTCTCCTCATGAAATGAAAAATCAAACCCTATTGAATGCCCCATACGTGCTCTCATTGGCTCGTATTGTTGCAAAGGCCATGTAACCTGATAACAATCCTTCTCTCTACATTTAAATAATATTTTAAGTAACTCACCTAAACAAGGTTCCATGAGTTTCTCTATATTTGTAACATGGCAGTTTAATTGACTTACCCACTTAAGATGAGAAATCAAATTCCAAAAAAAAAAAAAAATTGTAAGAATAAGGGTAATTTACACAAGAGGTACTCGACATTTTGACAAATCATACTAGAAGTACCTCACGTTTCAAAAATCATACCAGAGGTACCTCTTTTCATATTGCCAACATTAATCCTATTTAGCATTGGCATCCTCTAGGTTAACTATTAGATCTACCTTAAATTTTCAGGGACTGATTGTTTCTTGTTGAATTATCCTTATTTGATACATGGTCATTGATACACCTGTTGGAAAACAGTAAGTTGAGGTGTGGAGTTTTCACTGAAAATGTGTACCATAGTCGATATTTGTGATTTGGTAATGAGCAACCGTCAGTTAAGAAGGGTCACAGGAGAGAACAAGGGCAGGAGAGGGGATGGGCAATTGAGACAACGATAAGCATATGGGAATCCGAGTGATGAGTTGTTCCGACAACGGAATGGTGAGAGAGTAAACCAAAGAGGACCAAGAAAATTATGCTAAACAAGGGTAAATTTAGAAGTACAAAAATAAAAAAATACCCCAAATGTAATATTTTTGAAACGTCAAGTACTTCTGGTATAATTTCTCAAAACGTCAGGTATTTCTGATATGATTTTTGAAACATGAAATATCTTTGGTATAATTTATCAAAACATCAAGTACCTCTAGTGTAATTTTCAAAAATTAAGATTAAAAAAATTCAAAATGTGAATAATGGAAAATCCCGTGTCAATCATAAAATAAAATGGAGAAGAGAAACGATAGATAACATCCTCCACGTGCACAAATCCATGATCCCCTCCCCGCCGGGTCCACTTGTACCTCTATATTCACACACATGCTTTAAATTGATTTGAAAACAGAACCCATTCAATGTGAGAGACATTCTCATGTCACCACAAGATCATGATCACTCATATTATTTGTCTTTCTTGATTATGGGGGTTTCTATTAACAAAATCATTCTGGCATGATGCTGTGATTGCTGTGGTATGAAAGATTTTTTCACAAAGATGTAAATGGATCGAATTTGAATCAGATACTCCAATATTCGAAATGATTATATAAACATTAAGGCTATATGCGTCTTAACATTCTAACACTTAAGGTTATACATTTTAACACTAGACTAAACGGAGCATGTATAATCCTGACTGTTTGATAAATATCCGAATCTACTTCCAAATCTGACATCTGCTATTCGAATTCTAATCTGAATTCTATTGATCGAATTCGGATTCTCCTAAACAAATACGAATTTGAATCGGATCTAGATTTTCAACTATCCACTTACATCATTATTCCCTCTACACTCTCAATATGGGAAACTCTAATCTCCCAAAAAATAAATATAATCACATGTTCTTTGCTTCCCTAGTATTTATTTTCACTTTCATTTGCCTAGCTTTTGCAAAAGAAAATTCATTGAGGACCATTGCTTAGTTTGGTGGCGAGAATATTTGACTGTTAAACATTGACACCAAAACCGAGAGGTTGAATCTATGGCTCTCCTAACTTAACTAAGGTGCATGCACGCATCCCTCTTCATGGTCTAAAACAAACAAAAAGAAAATTACACAAAGGTTTACCCTAGATTTTTTTTTTTTATAAGAAATCAAAGTTTATTAAGAAAAAAAAATCTATAAAGATGAAAAACAACCTAAAAACAAAAAGGGTAAATTTCTCCCACCTCTTCTCCAAGAATCTTAAATGGCTACTACCCCCCAACTTCACTCATAATGTTGCTCACTTCCCCTGCTTTTGAAAATAATCTCTCCCATTCAATTTGATGATGACATTCATCATCACCAATATTTTTTGAACTATTATACCCTTAGTTTGATTTAAAAGAGATTTTATCAAAAGATTTTAATCAAATTTAATTTAAAAATATATATTAAAAAAAACGTGAGATACTAAATAGATCTTGCCCAAAAAAAAAAGATACTAAATAAATTTTGGTTAATCAAATTTAATTAATAAAATCTCAAAAGAGATTTACTAAAACTTTCCCAAAGAACTCTCTCTCTTGTGTTTCAAATTTTTATTTTTTTTTTATTTTCTTCCTTATTTCTTTACCATTGCTCTCTCTTCTTCAACTAGCCGGAAATCAGCTCATTTTCAACTCGGAGAGTTTTAGTAAATCTCTTTTTGGAATTTTAGAAATTAAATTCGATTACCCTAAATCTATTTGGTTTTTTTTTTTTTTTTTGCAAGATCTACTTAGTATCTCACGTTTTTTTTTTTTAATATATATTTTAAATTAAATTCCATAAAATTTTTTGATAAAATCTCTTTTAACTCAATATGAGAGTATAATAGTCCAAAAAATATTGGTGATGATAAATATCATCCTCAAATTGAATAGGGGAGATTATTTTCAAAAGCAGAAGAGGTGGGAGACATTTTCATTTAAGTTGAGGGTGGTAGCCATTTAGGATTCCTGGAAAAAAAGTGGGAGAAATTTACCCAAACAAAAAAGATGAAATTCAACCTTGAATTTCGATCTTATCAAAATACCTAGGTATGAGAATCTTGAAAATGCTTACCCCAAAAAAAAAAAAATCATGAAAATGACAGGAAGATCATTCAAAACAAATGCTTACCTTTGGTAGTTGAGATGCATTAATATATTAGAATACATAGATAGCAGTTTGAACTTATGACTTGCACCATTTCACCCATATTTGTGGACCACCTACATGACCTTCCCCTCTAAAATAAATGTTCTTCACCCAACTGAGATTACAATGTCTTTCCCTGATCTCAGATTTTCAGCTTTTATTTTTAGTTTGGAGATGCAGAAGGAAATTAAAATTTATATTTAATTGAATCAATTTTGTCAAAGTCAAACCTCCATTGAAACACTGGCAAGTTCTTATCCAACATTATGAATTAAGGAATACCACACGTAAAGAGTATATATATTAATTATATCAACACACACATATATAGTTTCCTTTACTTACCCGAAACGACCTTAATGATACTACTATAATTCTTATCTTCTTTCGTCTGTCATCATCTTTCTAGAAAGAAAACCGGCCGAGGATAGTCATGCCAATACATTAATAATATAACAATGCAAGGTTATCAATGACTACAATAGAATAATATGGTTCAACTCAACTTTGAAAACCGGTTAATAAGATGAGGAAACTGAAATCCATATCAATTCACATTAAATCTTTTATTAGATTAATTTGAGATTAAATCCATATAACTAATTAATATAGGATCGTAACAAAATCCTTAAGAACATTTTTATCATGAGGTTTTAAGATGATAGTGATTTCTATATTATTTTGTGATAGAATGAAGGGGAAAAAAAGGAGAGAGTAAATTATTATTGAGTTACCTCACATTTCATAAATTTTAAATTTTAGGATACCTCATGTTTGTTAAATATTACTTTGAGATACCATTTATTTTTATATTTTTAATTTTACCCTCCAATCAGCCGACACTTCTACCTCCTTGTTCTTTCTTTTCTTTTCGTAGCATCCACTATGGTGAGAAACAAAAGGGGATCAAATTTACTTTATTTGATTGGAAAAATCATACTACTTGGGGGGGTACGTACATGTACCTCCACGAGACCCATCACCATTAACATATAGGGGAAGAGAGAGAGAGAGAGAGAGAGAGGAGATTTTAAAGAAAATCACAGAAAGATCAAATAAGAGATCAGAGGTTTCTTACTGTGAAAAGAGCTTAGACACTTGTTATAATGGAAGGCCTCAAGTGAAGCAATTAAGCTTATGTTTCGGTATTTTGTAACATATTGCTATTGGGATCGATGTGAAAGGATCGACTAGCCAATAATGTAGAATGTATTCTTGAATACATTCTTATAATTGAGAATGTATTCCTAATGTAGGATAAAAATGGTCTAAAGAACAAGATATTTTCCATTCTAAGCTCAAAATGCAGAATATACTGAACATAACATTTTAATATGAACTTCATTATAAAATACATTCCATGATCTAAGAATGGGAATATATACCAACAGTAAACTGATTTCGTTATCTAAAAAGATATTTTTACCTAAAATGCATTCCAATGCTATTTGTTATTCTGTCTCTATTTCTCTCTCTTGGTGTCAGCGACAGTCTTTTTCTAAGTTTGGTTGTAGATTGAGAGATATTTTTGTTGGCTTGATAAGATTGCTCATATGTATGCTATATGTAGCCAATTTATCTCTCTGTAGTTGTTACCTTTTTGTATTACCAAAAAAAAAAAAAAAGTTGCTACCTTTTTGTGACTGGGACTCTCTTTTGTACCCACCCACCCATGGACGACACACACATTAAAACTAAAAACAAACAATAATCGAGTAATGGAATTAGGTACATCAGATGAATTTTCCCGAGTGAATGATCAATCGAATTAGGTGCATCAGATGATAATCAGAGATCCTGAAAATTAATTTAAAAGAAAGTTCATCTGCTATAAAGATGTTTGTATTGTATTTCTTTTAGTGAAGACTGTCAACGATGTATTATCCATAGAAGAAATGTTATATAATATTAGTTTTTGGTTACATTTTACTTTTTAAGAAATGGGAAATTATCATCAATAGATTTTCAAGCCTGAGCCTGGTCTCAGGCTTTGGTCTGAACTTGGCCTACCTGACATCAACTCTATTGGGTTTTTAATAATCTTTTGGAGTTAGATCATAATCTCAAGCCACATAATAAAAGACATTTTATTCCCATAACAATCCCCACACTTGTGTTGTGGGGATGTTTTCCCCCTCAATTACTTTGCCAAACCCTGTTATCGATGGAATTCATAAAGTTAGATTTTGCAAAACATACAATATGGAACTCTCAGTGAAACACCAAAACTCCTTCGAAAATAAGGGCTCCCTAAGATACTGGTACAACAATAATCTTCCCTTCCACTGAGATAGGAATAGAGGGAAAATAAAACAACAGGTGTGTAAAACTCAAAATGAGAAGTTTTCTTTGGTGGTGGAGAAAATCTCAATCAAATCCATTGATGTCATCTTGTTACATATATAGGTTCAATAGGAGGCTTCACAAGCAAGCTCCTCCATACCTATCACTATTTCAATCATCAGTTACCTAGAGAATAGTAGGTTTGTGCGACTACAACCCCCTAGGACAGCACTAGGATGTCCTGTCAGCCGCTTACGACCCCCATCGATCTTCTTCGACTCCCCTCTTTTGAACTATATCTCCCATACCTTCTGATGTCTATTTCTGCCCTTACACTTTTACCAAGTAATGGTCTGGCTTCATGCTGATTCGGTCCATGATATGGTGACTTGGCTGGTCAAGTCAGCATACCTTGCATTTATAATTGTTGTCAGCATTTATGAGTATTAATGACAAACCATTAATGGTCCAACTACTCCCATCAATCTGTCACATCTTGTCTAAGTCAGCATGGGGGGTCGAACATGAGTTCATTTTGACATTTTCCATCATTTCTTTCTTCTCATACCTTATACCTTGGATACACGCCATGTGTCCCTCTTCCAAGGATCATCCTAAATTCTCTTCCAACGGTCAGATTTCGTATCTACTATTATTTTGCCCTAACAAACCCAATTACTAGCGTTGATGTGTTTGGACTATATGTTAAGTTTCCATCTAAAAAATTTGAATTTATAAATGAAATACAATAAATATTAAATGGAGGAGAACATAACATAATGAGAGAATATCTTTGTCTTCCATCGATTAAGTCATTGGGGGGCCTACTTTTTTGGTTTGGAGTGTGGAATGTGGATACTTTACCCACAGTGAGAGCTTCAGGGGGGACCTCATCCCCATCCACAGAGGATGGGACTCACACCATATAGACGGTGATGAAGCCCGGTGAATCTCTCTGCATCGAGAGAGGATCCGGAGTCTGATGGTTTATGGGAAAGCTGGGAGAGGAAGAATTTCATCACCGGCCTTGAAAACAAAATGAGTTGTGGATACGTTAATTGCAATTATTTCAGACCTTATAGCCCATGGGCTTTGTAGTTGTAGAGTCCAGGTTTTCAAGGACCTTATTATTCTGCGCTCAAGGCTTTATCAACTGAGCCCTCCCTTTCAAGATCGGAGATCATAGCCATGACTTCATATATTTTTTTTATCATAAACTTATTTTCTAATTCTTTCAAGTAGATTTCCATTCTTCCTTCTCCCGATCGAATAATTCAAGTTTCCTCCCTTTACCACAGTCAACCGCCAAGCGCCCCCCCCCCGGCAACTCCCAACCACCCTTGTCGTATGTCCCATCTCCCTTCCCTGTCCTCACCCCATCCATGGATATTATCTCTCTCTCTCTCTCTTAGAAAAGAAAAAAAAATTACAGATGCTTACAACCGTATATCAAGTATCGGATTGGATCCAAAGAAAAAAAAAAGTGAAATAGAAATGACATATGATAATAAATTATCAATTCTGCATACAATATAAAGAAGAAGAAATAAAGAAAAAAAAATTGAAAAGAATAAAGCCCGATGGGCAGCGAACACAAACTACCTATCTACACAATGATACACACTTATTTATAAAAAAAAATTATAAAAAAAAGGCCACGACCCCACCAATCTTAGCTTTGCTTCAATTTAATGTATAAATGAAAGGCTTAAAAATGGTGACCACCTTCTTCATGCGACCTACCCAAGGTGTACAAGAAGATACAGTTCCATCGTTCCCTGCCAGCACTCTGTACTTGTCCTTCCTAGTAAAGTTGGTACACTCAAACCCCAGCGTTGCTGCTAAGATCCTCTGCACATAATTTGCCACGTCATGGGGACTTTTGCCAGCTGAGCATGTCGCCTCCACGGGTAACTGATTCAAGAATGTCACCTCATAGACCGGTCGAGGGTTCATGAAGAAGAAAATCGGGTCCAACCCTTTCCAACCCCTTGCTGTGGTTGCATGGAAGAACCCAACCCGATAATTCATGGCAACCGGCACGATCCGATCTGTCAACTCTGCAAACAGTGCACTGAATCTCAAGAGAAAGGGCTCCCGACACGTGGTGCCCTCGGGGCAGACCACGAGATCACCTTTGCTTAGCTCTTTCTTTATCTGCTCCGCGTCCACATCCCTAATCCTAGTCAGCCGGACTGTCGGTATCGGCGATAGTATCTCCGATAACCGTGAAATGGAGTAGGTGACGGCCGGTATCTTCCGGCCGAGCACTGTGGATAGGACGACGGGATCCATTAGGGTACGGTGCGTGCACACGAAGAGAAACCCACTGTTCGATCCGCCGGATGCTGGAGCCGGCGGTTTACCTTTGACGATGATTTTGCCTCCAAACAAAGACCTAGTGTAAGGGATGACGGACATGGGTAGCATGAGGCCCATCATAATGCGTACAGTTGCTAATATGATACCCATGGGAAACCATAGCAGGATGAGAAGTGCCGTCGACGGCGTCGGACGCTTCACCAGCCGGCCATCATGGAAGATGACCGGCACCGGCCGAAGGAGTTGGTGATCATTCTTGCAGTTTCCAACGAATGGTGGATGGAGTTGTTCCTGCACACAATTAATTTCACAAACCAAATACGGTTTACGTAAGGTTAGCGTTAACGTGTGCATGTAGGTGCATTAATATTGATGATAATCTACCTCCTTCACAAAATCTACTAATCCAGTGAAAGAAGGTCAAAAATTCCCTGCCAACCCGGACAGCAGGAATTTCCCTAGTGCTTGATTTTTTGTGCACTAATATGAAATCATTTTTAAATCAAAAAGGTATTTTATATATATATATATTTTTTAAAAATTGTAAAAAAAGAATTTATTGAATAGAAAAATAGGATGAACCCCAAGGCTTCATTTATAACCAAATCATGAAGCTAAGGGGAGGAACAAGCAATCTGATTAGCTCCCCTAGGAATGAATACAAAAGAGCAAATGGAAAAACTGGATTTCCAATAGAAATATCAGCTAAGATGGTTTGAATAAAAAATATTAAAATTTATAAGGGGATTGATCTGTAAACCCACTGGGGAATGAGCAGATTCTATATCATTGCACACAAAACCAAGTAGTAGAAAAATTATTGCTTTCCTCCTACCCATTTGGTAGGGAAAAAAAATTACTGTGAAGGAACATATACATTATTCTTGTTGGGAGTTTAGTGCCACATTTACTACCAAATAATCTAT
Source organism: Protea cynaroides (assembly GCA_028583415.1). NCBI lineage: Eukaryota > Viridiplantae > Streptophyta > Magnoliopsida > Proteales > Proteaceae > Protea > Protea cynaroides. The sequence goes on along the minus strand of CM053266.1, from coordinate 36,114,323 downwards.
AGTTTTCTTTATATATTCGAGAGTTAGTGTTGGGAGTTTAGTGTCACACTGACTCAGGTCTGCACATGTCTGCAATACGAATTGTCACATGTGTAGAGAGTATTGGGAGTTTAGTCTCACACGGATTACCAAATAGCCTACAACCCCTCTTATACTCTTATACACCTCAGAACATGGTTTAAGTTCATGGTATATGACCTGGTATTGTGTTCATGTGTTGAGTCATCTGATACCATATTAGCCCAAGTATGTATTGGCCACTGCCGATGTCATATAGTCGATCCCAAATACCTAAAATTATGCGTGCATGGAATCCCAAGTTTGGATCACATGCATGAACACGTATTCTTCATGAGATCTCATCATTGTAGATATGGTGTAAGATCCACATGATATGTATGGTGATGAGATCCCATGAAAGATTCAAGTACATGCGGGTGAACCATTCTCTGGAATCCCACATACCAGTGCCAAATTTTGGAATGAAAATTATACAATTCTAGTTCAGTAAACTCTGCTCACTCACCTTGCACAAAGATAAGAAGGATGGAGAAGATGTGGGTCGACCTAACCCAACAATAGATTGTTCGTTGGAGAAGGCCTTGACTCGGTCGGTAACAGGACCAACATCGTCCCTGACAAACCCAGTAGCGAACCCAAACCGGTTGATCACAAGCTCGCTGCCAATAACTTCATCGGCACGTAGATGCTCCTTCACAAACCTCTCCACCATAACCCGAGGGGTCTTAGTCACCACCAGTCTCTTGTCGTATGAGCTAAACACCCTCCAGGCCTCCATATCCAAATCATCCATATAGAACTTAGGCAACACAGCTCGTGCAATAGACTCAATATCAGACTCACGGACTCCGGCGACTGCAACAAAGATGGTTAGCTTGAGACCAGCATCTTCCATACCAAGCATGTCCAACAGGCAGATCACTGGCCAGAGCAGTAACAATAAGGTGAAACGAATCAAGCCAGAAGCCTCAAATGCTACCAGCATGAAGTAGGAGAAAGAGTCAGGATCCTTGAGGAGGGTTCCTTCAAGTTCTGATACAACTGACTCCATCTGTACTTGGGTCTCTTCCATGTTGGGTGCTTGTGTTTCTGTTCTGTAATCTGTACTTGCGTTGAAGGGTTATAAATGGATAAGTGATTGACTAAACCCAAAAGTTATTGGAGACAAATGTATAGTGGCAGTTTATCGGTTCACAACTACCTCCTCTGTTTGGGTTTTCATACCTTGGTTTTATGGTTTATCATGTAAGATTATACGCCACGCAATAACCAGATTGCTTACTAAACTTCAACAACTTCGTCTACTCCTGTATATCCTTTACGTGTGGTTCTACCACTTAAATGACCGAAGCAAAACCTGGCCAATTAGGGTTGTGCTTTTATTCATCATGGACCGGTTGACAGGATTAGGCCAATTAATTATATAGCATAAAATCGAGTAGCATAAGATCCCTTATAAATCAATTGGTTTGCATCTATGTAGTCCTTTTATAGATCGATTAACATAAGACCAATCAAAACAAATGTATACATGCACATGTCTCTTGCATCTATGAGGATTGATTAATTAAACATGTTGGTGACAGTGCAAGATATTGAATTAGTGGTGACCCGATTAGGCCTGACTGATTGATTGATACCCCTAACAAATTATACATGTAACTAGAAAACTCACACCGAAACCAAACCAGCCCTAAAATAGCCCGATAAGTCCATTAAGTCAACCTGCTACGATGTATAAATATGGTAAATTGAAACCGAACAAAGATTGAATCGATAGTGGACCAATAAGAGCCCATTAAGCCACTCTGATAAAAGTTGAAATTGATTTTTTTTTTTTGGTTGGATAGTAATTGAACTAGGTGTATAAGATCGAAACTGAATCAATCCAAACCAAAATCGAACCGAATCAACCCATTAACACCCTAGCCATGGTCTACATATGTGAATACTAAATATTCCTGAATATTTAATTCCTGCGCTACGGTGACACTCTATCAAAGTATAGAAGCTGTAAGAAGAGAAGCAAGCCGTTTCTTGCGTTCGTTGTTGTACCAGCATTAACTGTCGCTTGTTCATGTTGTTATTTGCATGGTTTATCTTCTCTTTCTTCTCCTAATATTTAAAGACCTAAGAATTAATGTGAATATACAAGCACAGAATTAATATTGTTTACTCGTTTGGGAAAATTCATAATTCACTCTCTAATCAAATTTCTTAGCCCAAATTTATTTGATTGGAGTCTTTTGATACGTTAAAAGCCAAAGAACGCATATATTAAACACTACATACGTGTACTCTCCAAGAGATTACATCATCATCATCCGTTATTCCTCTCTTCACCTAGTATCCTTCTCATATCCTTGACAGTCGTCCATGGATGTAGACTCAAACCCCATGTATTGCTTTAGATGCATGTACTTGTATCTTCCTTGAGATCTTAATATGGTATATATTCAGTAGATCCCACTCTAAAGGTGGATCTCACACTACATCAACAATAATGGGATGTATATACGTGCATGTGATCCGAACTCCACCGAAAATGTAGGGTTTATGGTTACGAGACGATGAGAAGAATCGGCCATGAAAAGGGGTGAGAATGCACGGAAAGGAGAGTCTAGGGTAGGTAGGAAAGTATAGAGGTAGTAGGTGTGGTGGTTCTCTTTATATGTACGTTTTGGCTTTACTTGATGGGTGTGATTTTTTATATATTATTAATTCCATGGTTTGTTTACAAGCTTCTCTTTCTAAACTTGAGAATTGCTGATCTGGGAAGTTCGGAGATGGGATTCAAAGTTTGTCAGGAATTAGGTTTCTCATGGTTGCTCAACTTCTTTAATGAATTTGGTGAACTTCTTCATTTTGTGCTACAAAATATACTGGTGGCCTCACTAAATTGATCAACCATATATGTTCCTTCTTCCGTCTCTGGTAGGCAAACTTAGATCTTACCACCCAAAAAAAAAAAAAAAAAGGCAGAGTTGGCCAGTTTAGGCACAATCCCGATGACCTAGGGAATGATATAGCCTACCCTCCACTGGATTTCACACTGTCCACATGTGGACCCCACTGGACCTGGACGGTATGAGATCGGAGGAAGGCATGTGTGGGAAGAGGATCTGGACTCTTTAGACCATGGTCTAAATATCTCATGTGAATGGGTTGGTTCGATCTGATTTCGGTTCTATACATCCGAGTCTACTTATGACCCAATAAAAAGTTCTGTTTCAGTCCAGTTTTGGTTTCAGTTCAGTTCGATTTTGGGCCCTTCTCAATTGCCTTCATGGGCTCTTATCGATTTGGTTTTGGTTTAGTTCTGGTTTACCATATTTATATAACCAGTTGGCGGCTTAATAAGCAATATTAGATTGGTTCGATTTTGATATTGGTTTCTTATGTATATATATTTAATAAGGGAAAAGTGTGTATATTTTGTCGATATATTCGAATCATATATGCTAGCAATTATTGATATTTGAATAGAATGGTTTGATTCTCGACCACTCTATCCACACCGTTGCATCACTTCCACCACTGTTGTATCCATCTCTCCCCTTCTTTGCATCTTCTCTCCCTCTCCCTTGCTCCACTGCTTCCCTATTCCTCCTTGTCGAAGAAACTGAAAATCAATTCAACCTGTGACAATTACAATAAGAGGAAGAAGAGGAGATCGCAAGGGTATGAAAAGATTCCTACAAAAACCGAAATTGATTCGATCCATTCCTTTAAAACAAGTCGAATTATTCAGCTAAATGCCCCAAATGGGTTCTTAGATATGATTTCCGAGACATAAATTCCCTCCACAGTTCCAAATCACATGCTCCGGTAAAAAATAAGGATGGCTCGTCCATTTTTTGCTAGCTAGGTTTTGAAAACACATTTTTTTCATTAAACAACCGGAGATGGTTACCAATGACTTGCAGAGAGACTAGCTGCCGAGAGAAAATAGAGAAAAGGGAAACAAAGACATCTAATGCAAGAATGCGATTATAACACTTCCCCTCCCCCCTCATTTATCCAATTTCTCTCTCTCTCTCTCTCTCTCTCTCTCTCTCTCTCTCTCTCTACCATTTTTCCTCCCCACCTTCCTCATTTGATTGGACGACCTTCCCGCTACCACTCTAGCCTCCATTGGCGCCCTTCCGTTTCACTCCTCTCCCCCCCCCATTCTATGTTGCTCTCTCTTCCCCCAATCTACAACTCCTCACCAAGCTTCCAACCGATGGCAACAATCGAGAGAGATGTAGAGGGTGGTAATTGGAAGGTGCAACTGTAGAGAGAGAGAGTGATACAATGTCATTCGACCAACTATCAAGATGTCTCATTTTCTCATCTAATGGTTCAATAATATGTTAGCATATAAAATGCCAATATGTCCAGCCAGCTTGTATGTAGATCCCTTGCCGTTTAATAAATTGTTGACTTAATAACTCTTATTGATTCATTATCAGATCGATTTGGTTTCAGATTTTGATTTGGACCCAATTTTGACACAGCTAATTCGGTTGAACTTATCACAAGTGGCATAATTAGATGGGCTTCCTATGTAACCTTCAACCAATGGTGATCCACCCATAATTCTTTTTGCCCAATCCTTTTTCTTCTCACCCTTTATTTCACTTTGTTTATTTTCAAGTTGCAACTAAATGGATTTATAAGGATCCACATCCTCTCCTCCCAGAGGTTCGGGAGGAGGGGGCACTCTCGTTGAATTGTCGACACATGGGGCTTAAATGAATCCAAGTCTTCCATCTTAGCTGACACCGAGCCGACAAACTGACCAGACAGGGAGTGTCGGCTCTGATGGAAGACTATGATTCATCCGAATCTTACGTGTCGGTCATCTAAAGGGGACGTCCCCCTCCTCCCGAACCTCTAGGAGGAAAGGATTTGAATCCAATTTATAACGACTGGCTCACTACGATTTCCAGCATTATACTACTTAGAGATCAAGCTTTTATACACGGCCATGTACATACATACATGGTTGTGCATCAAATCCCTACATCCAATGGAGGAGAATAGGATGGCATCACATATTCTCTTTCTCTCCCATCCGATGGTAGAAGTCACGGTCTTTTACGTGCATAGTCATACACAAAATCTTTTACCATTATTTATTTTGATAATGATTATTTCTTTTTCTTTATCAATTTGGGGGCCATATTGTTCAGCGAGTATGGTGGTAGATGGGCCACGTTCTAGATATCTTACCTTGAGATTATCTGCAGTGGATTCCAAAAAAAAAAACTGATATTAAAATTGGAGAAAAAGAACATTATCCGACAATGTCCCTCTCTCGCCTCCCACATAAGATAATGAAATGACGATATTGTCCTTCCTCTTGAATGTTTATCCAAGATCCTTGCCGGAATCAAAATCGTTTCCTCCCAGAGGTTTGGGGGGAGATTCAGCTGCCACAAGCCAATACCCTATATCTGAGCGTTAATTGGATCCGAGCCGTACTGCCAACGCTGGTGCATAAGCCGACAACCCCCTTTGCGGCTCACCTTATCAAATAGATGGACAGTTCGGATCCAGCCGATGCCCACGTGTCGAGCATCGACTGGTGGCAGGCGACTCTCCTCCTAAACCCCTGGGAGAAGACGATTTGGATCCTCTTTCCCAAGGGCGATGTTGCCGGGCAGCAAACCCCTTCCCTTGAAATATAAACACATGCAGCCAGGCTTTAGATTTGACCTAATTCAATATTCATCAAAAATCAGCCAACCCAACCCTGACTAACACAGCCTAAATTGCACCACTAATCTAGGGGTTCTGATCCTCTCCAGTTGTTAGAAGGACTTCAACCTTGATCCAACAGGTACAGTGTATCTAGTGCGTATACCAAATACATCGCTATACACATTAGTGAACACGAATAATTGGATCACGACTAAATAATTTCAGTGCTTTTGAAAGAAATCCATTCCCTCGGTCCTAACTATTTACTGGAAGTCTGGATCTATTGCACGGATAATCTCAGCCGTACATGGCACATAGTGCGTTTCTGACGAATATTGACTTTAATGCCAATTATATGAAAAAATATATTTCTTTTAACCCAATTATATGATTTGAAAAGGCCTCAATAGGGTCATGATGATTTTACCATTTTGGGTTTAATAATTTTCATATATCAATGAATGTTGTTTTAGCAAAAAAAAAAAAAAAAAAATATATATATATATATATATATATATATATATATATATCAGCGAATGTTGCTGCCAATCTGCCACGCCCACGCGAACATCACGGATAATTTTCACTAAATAAAAAAAATACATCACAGATCGCGGGGACTCCTCATCGTCCATTAATGTAGGGTGGGTCCGACACAAATATTCCATTCAACAAGTTCCACGTGACGGTCGAGAAAATTTTCCATGTTTTCCTCCTGATCCATCACATGATTCACATTTAACAGACTAAAACCATGGGACTTACAATATCGCGTCCAAATCCTCTCCTCCATGGCTCTTCGACTCTCATTCCATTCAATGGTTAGAGGAGTGAGTCGGCTCAAACTCCAACCCCCTCCAACAGTTGAATGGGATGGGAATGTCACCTGAGACTTTGACTACTGACTACCTCTATTAATTCAACAAAAAATCTGGCAAATTTCAAATCTTAATATTTATTGGTAATTGGAAAAACAGAAAAATTGTTGATTAAGATTGCCAATCAATTAATTTGAATCAATTTTGTTCTAATTTAATCGAATTCCATCACTTTAATTCTAGGATTGTGATCATATTATAATATTTAATTAATTAATCTCCATTGGTTGGACATTGACCTACTTATATAATCAATAGATTGATTATTAGTCTATAATCGCACTCATACAAATAAGCTTTAAAAAGTGAAACGAGACTCGTACTAATTGATTTAGTTTTAAATGATTAAACCATTGATTTCCAATTGATAAGTGACCACGTAACCAATGAAATTTATTTATAGGCTTTCGTCTTTTTTAATTTTAGTCACTAATCGTTGTGGGACTAAAATTGTAATAAGAGAAAGTGGGTCTATAAAGACTTTTTTTATAAAACGAGACATCTCTTTTAGGTTTTTTTTTTTTTTTTTGTGCTAACAACGGGTATCTAGACATTCGATTTTACTAATCCCGCAGGCTCATACTTACCCACAACTGCATGGATCGAATCATTATGAATTTGAATGAAAACCATTCCATTTGCATCCAAAGCAATAAAGAAAGTGCATTTACATTTCCGTGTGAGTGGTTCTAAGGCGATAAGAGAAGTCTAACTCAATTTCATCAACTTCCTGAGATGTAGACTTCTTGCCAACTAAACTCCTTGCCAACTAAACCTACATCAACTACAGAAAAAAAAAAAAAATACTAGAGACACAAGTCATAACACTTAACCGACTGCATAACTGATTTGTAATCGATCAATCTTTATACTTGATCGATTTTCATTCGAACCATGTCAGCTTTTTTACCAACACCATGAACGACCTCTTAATACATTATCCAAGGCTACCGTGATGTGATCATTTATTAAACGGTCTATTAATTTTGGATCATTTTTATTTTATGTTATCGGACCCAATTAATTTAGCCGATATGATCTTAGTTTTGACAAATAATGAGATGGGAAGAGTAGTCCTGATATTGATTAAATAAGAGAATAATAACTAGTGAGATCTCAACAATGGTGAACAATCTCGATTCTCAATGGCTATTGGGTGGTGCCGTGGTGGTGGTGAACTTTCATTTTCATTATTATTATTATTATTATTATTATTCTTTTTGGTAAATTTAGTAAATATCTTCAACTCATTTATTCGCAGTATGCAAGTATATCCATTTCTCGATAAATAAAAATAATATACCACCTTATTCTATTGTTCTCCGAAAATATATATTATTTTGGACTTCCACTCACTTAGTACAAAGCATAAAATAGGAGTTGGTTAGACTTGAAAAAAAAATCGTCTTATGTTGTTCAATTCATTTAGTCATGATCTAATTAATGGTTGTTGGAGTTCATAAGATGCATATACCAATGTTTGGTATGCGCCCTAAGTAAACTCCAACAGTTGGATCACAATGGAATACTGTCCAATGAGAGGCAACAATATGAGTCCGCCATACCTAGTATATGCCCTAATTCATATTTCGTTTAACTTAAGTTTGTAGTATATTTTATATCTTATTTTTAAAACGGATTGAGTTGGGTTAGGTTGAATTTGGATTAATTATATCAAGTCTCAAGCAGGTTTGAATTCAACCATGGAACAGGTAAAATTTTCCTTTATAATTTGGTCAGGGTCAAACAATCCTCAAGTGATCACCCACTCCCCAACCCCCATAAATTTTTAGTATTTATATGAAAAAGAGGTACCCACCAATGATGAGGAGCTTGATGTATATTTCCAATCACTTGTCTAACCCATGGCCCCAACTATTCTAACGGAAGTCGCTATGAATATATTTATTTTGTAATGACTATAATGCCCCTAAAATAAGGAATACAAGGACAAAAGGTATTGTACATAAGGTATTGTACATGACCGTGCATACAAATAATTGTTGTTTCTACCTACTGTCAAATGAGAATAAATAGACAATATGTAATACCAAATTTATTTTTCCTTGATAGATGAAATGCATGATATATACTATATATATATGATTATAAAAAACTTTAAACTTACCAAAAGATAGCAACTATAATTATACATGAATCAATGCTTGAAATACTTTAACATAAACATCGCCCAAAATGACTTCTTCATTCCCATATGTTAACCTTCTTTGTTGCAATAGTAGCAAAGTCTATGTTGCTTACATTCATGATATGTTAATTATTTTTAACTTCTAACATCACCTTAGAATAAGTCAAGATAAAAATGTCTATAAGACACATGTCGATTACGAACCATCACTGGTTTGGGCATTTATATAATATATATCTTTATCTAAAAAATATTTTAGTTAACTGAAATATTGTTTGATTAATCTGGTAAGTTGAAAACCATTTTTTTGGTAATCTTGTAATTTTTCAAAATTTTATTTCTTGTTTCCTTCCTCTTTATGAGAGAGAAATGTCTAAAACTCTTTAATTTTCCATTAAATAGTTGTTAATGATATCAATGTAAAAAATAAATAAAAAAAACCTTGATGGATAAGGAAGCAACTAATTATATCCTTGGAAATATTAGCTTTGGGTGGAAATTTACTCTAGTAGTGCATCCATGTTAGAAGTTAGGGAAATTTCATATACACCATAACATAAGGATTGCTAACATCATCTACCATCTACAAGTTTGTAAAAAATCAACCGCCCCTACTTAATTGATGGAAATCACTAAAATTGTTGATATATAATTTTACTTTTATTCTTATATTTTATCATTCTAGTTTTAAAAAACTTAAAAGATTTATTCTAAACCGCCTTCTTTTTCGGCGACGTGAAGATTTTCCCGACAACATGAGCTGGAGACAAAATCTCTGCTCTCTCTCTCTCTCTCTCTCTCTCTCTCTCTCTCTCTCTCTCTCTCTCTCTCTCTCCAATGCAATCGTATGTTGATTTCAGATCGATTCTCAGCCATTTCTGCATCATCGATTACGTCGCCAAGATCTGGATATGCTTCACTCCAAATCTCCATCGTCGATTACGTCTCCCTCTACCTCTTTCTTTGAGAATCTCTACCATCTTCCTTTAACTAAAATCATTCTCACAGCGATGGAAGGAGCAACGGAGTCGAATGTTGCTTTGGTGGTGGTACTGATGATGGTAATGCTCAGAGGAGGAAGAGTGGAAGCGCAGAACTGGTGCATGGAGAGAAGCAACGCAAACAATCAGGTGTTGCAGACGGTGATGGACTATGCATGTGGTGGTGGAGCTAACTGCGTTCCCATTCAATCCACCAGCTTATGCTATTTACCAAATACACTCGTAGCTCATGCCTCTTATGCCTTCAGCAGTTTTTATCAGCGCAAGGGAGAAGCTCCTGGCACCTGCGATTTCAGCGCCACCGCTACTATTGCTATGACTGATCCTGGTTCGTGCTCTCTCTCCTTTCTTCCTCTCTCTTGAATAAAAAAAAACTTTTATTTGATTTTGTATTTATATTTTGGTTGCAGGTTATGGATCTTGTGTTTATCCATCGTCTCCAAGGTATGTTTATTCTTCTTCTGGTTTTTTCATTGTTTATTTTAAGAGAAAATTTCTGCTACCCCCCATAATAGTTTCAAAACATCACCTACCACCCATACGTTTCAAAAAACATCAACTACCACCCAAACATTTACCACCGTTAATCAAATAGGTCTATTCCGTTAAACCAATCCCGTTAGTTGCTGATGTCATCAAAAAAGAATGTGAAATGGATTATAATACCCTAATAGATAAGTCAAAAGACTTTTTTACCCTCTTAGCAAAAAAAAAAAAATGCGAATCTGATTTCCTTAGTTGCTCTTCCACGAAGAAGGAAAGGCTTCGATGCTTGTTCCACGGTGAAGAGAGCTTTAGATCTTGTTCCACGAGAGAGAGAGCTTACCGCCAAAATAAATAAAGAACCCACGAACACCCGCTAACAATAAGAGAGTTGTGAGTTGGATTCCATTGATGGTTTTCGCCGGAGGAAGAAACCAAGATTTACAGAGAAAGAAACCTACCTACGTACAATGACCTTGCGGCGAAGAAAGCATTGAGGAGTGGGAACTGAAATTGTCGGCGGCATTGGTGACGTAAGCATTGCCGTTGCAATCGACGGCGACGTCGTTGGCGATTTGACGGTCGGAAGAGGTAGGATCAGTAAGTTGTGCCAGGAAGAGGCGTTGGCGAGATCGGAGATCGTAAGCAGCGAGGGCATCGAAGTGGGGTTGAGGATCGTCGGCGTGGATAACAGCTAGGAGACGGCGGTTGATGGAATCGACTGTGAGACCGAGGATGGCGACGTCTGGGGAAGGTTGGGGTCTGAAATTAGGGTTTCAACGACGCCGGCATCGGAGACAGCTTGAATCAAGCGATCGTGAAGAGAGCCTACGACAAAGTGTTGGGCTATTGGATCCCAAGTTAAGTTTTCTGGGAATAGATTTGGTGATTGAAAATTCACTATATGTCGATTTCTGCCGACTGCTAGATTGACAAATACGAAGAAGAAGATGATAAGGATCTTCAATTGAATGAACGAGGACATGATCCTCCCTCTCTCTCTCTCTCTCTCTCTCTCTCTCTCTCTCTCTCTCTCTCTCTCTCTCTCTCTCTCTGATGTGGAGCTTGTGAGTAGAACAGTCGTGAACGAGAAATGGAGTTTGGAAATTGATACATATATATCTATAAGGTTAGGTTGGAGAACGATGAAGAAGGGAGAGAGGGAAGGAAAGAGAGGGGATTAAGGGGACTTACCTATTAACCGGTGCCGGAGAAGATTGGGCTGTTTATCTAACCGAAATGATCAGGGTTATTTTAGGGATTTTGTTAATTTTAAAAATTTTCAATTAAAAACATAAAGGCTAAAACGGTCTATCACTCATTTCCGTCAGTTACTTGGATGCATTTGATGTTTTTTGAAACGTATGGGTGGTAGGTGATGTTTTGAAACTATTATGGGGGGTAGCATAAATTTATTTTTTATTTTAATTATTTTCTTTAAATTCTTTTCTGGCAGCAAGATCTGGATTTTTTTCTAGTTTGGATTTGTTTTCAGATCGTCTCCATGGCAGCAATTTAATTTGGTTCCAAAATTTCGATCATATTTCACAATGATATTTATAATCAAATTTGAGGGTTTCGATTATATTTCGCAATGATTTATGTTCTATTTCAAAGTTCCAATCATTTTCACGTTTTGACCCTATTCTGGCAAAACTCATGTGATCAACGTTCATCTCTGCCATAATTGGGGATAGGGTAAAAAATCAAATAAAAAGTATAATGGTCTTTTAACCAGACTAAAAGGGTAATATTGTCCATCAAATTTTTCAATGCAGTTGACATCAGCATCTAATATAAATATTTAGACGGAGTGAACTTCTTTGATTAGCAATGCAAATTTTTTTGTGGTAGGTGATGTTTTTGCAATTTTATGGGTAATAGATGATGTTAGCAATCTTTGTTGGGGTGTATATGAAATTTTTCCTAAAAATTAAGTCTTATCACAAACATTAATCCCAACATTCGATAATTTTTTTTATTTTTTTATTTGTTCACTCTCAAACTCTCAATATCTTTATATTTTTATTCTCTTTGCATTATGTTTTTTAATATGTATTATGTCTAATTGAACTGAATATAATGAATTTTATTAATTTGACATGTTTTAGAGACTTTTTGAATTAATTGCTAAAAGATAAGAAAATTCCAGCATTCTTAATATTGACGTTTTGAGCTTTATGTAGATTTTTGATATAAAAAGAGTTTCAGAACTGAAAAGTTGTCTTCAGTAAAGTTATAGAGGACGTCTTAATCTTTTAAGAATGATATTACAGAGAAAAGTCTGAGTTTGTTTGGACCTCTAAATATTTTCTCAAAGTTTGACACGAAAATCTGATCTGAATCCGAATCGGAGTAGGATCTGATTAGAGTATTCAACGGTGGATGAAATTTCCATAAAGAGTCTCCTATTCAAGTTAGGAAACCTACAATGGAAGACTCCAAGGAAGAAATGAAACTCTACAATTTCAGAATTTTAAATAGAGAAGGAATCCTACATAAAGAAGGAATTTTAAACTACAAAGAATTTTCATGTTTTATATATAGAGCACTAGTGTTGAAGATAATCTCTCTTTTTTGCTGAAAATTTTTTTCTCTCTAAAAAAATTGTAGTTTGTTTAATTTTCTCATTCAGTTCAAGGGTTCAAACTCATGTCAATGGTGTAATCACTATTCAGTAACGTTGTTCTTCTTATCTCTTTTGTTAGAATTGCTTATGTTATTATTTTCTCTTTATTTATGATATTTGTCTGAATAGTTCAGTAATGACTTGTTGAATCAGTTAAATTAATATTAATTGCTAGACCTGAAATCTATGATACGTAATTGTCTTAATTATAATCACAAGTAGCAAACAGTGGTAGATGATTGTGTCAAAGTTTTCATCTCATTATTGTGAATAATATAACCTAAGTTAAATAATTTCCGCTTGTGTGTGATTGTTGTTTAAATTGATCTGTTTTTCACTCTCTTAATACTGTCATTGAATTAAACATTGAGAGCTTATTCAGTGTTGTTCAATTATTAGATCTCTTTGAAGATGTTAGATCTATCTGAAGAGCTTGTTTCAGTAGAGATACTTGCGGGAAAACTTAGGTAACAGAGCGTATTATTATTTATGGTCTTTAATTCTAATTGGGAGGAAGAGATTAACGTTACGATTAATTTTACTCATTGCATGTGTGGGTGGATATTGAACCAATAATTGAATCTTCTCATCTAATTATTTTATCATTCAAATTCTGTCTGTTTAGTTTCAGTTTGATTCAACCAACCACAACCCCTTTCGTTATTGTATTTACTTAGTATTAATTAGTATATTTAGTTTAAGTATAATATAAATATTGATCAAATCATTATTTGTGAAATCAATTTTTACTTATCCTATTTACAGTTATTAATTAGGTTAATAAAGAAATATTTAACTAAAACTGATGCATTAGATAAGCTATCAATATATATATATATTTATTTATTTATTTGAAGGCCTTCGAAAGGGCAAGAAAATTCATTGAACTATGGACACAAACAATGAAATATATAAAGAAGGTCTGAAGGAAAATCAAGCACCCAAAATCTCACGTAGGGTTAATTCAATGCCCATTTCCCAGCATTATGGGCATGAGCATTTTGAGATCTAGCTAGTAAAAAAACCACGTGTGGCCATAACTCGTAACATAGGAGGGATCCGCATCCTGTCCTCCCAGTGGTTCTGGGAGGACAGTGGCAACCTCTCCTGGATGGCTGCTACGTGGCTCTCAGTAAATCTGAGACCCACGTCCGAGCCGACACCCAGCCGACAAGCCGAGCCGACAGGGGTTGTCGGCTCAGATGTGGGTCTCGGATTCAACCGAGAGCCACGTGGCAGCTATCCGAGATAGGTTGCCGCGTCCTCCCAGAATCACTGGGAGGAGACGATGTGCATCCAACATAGGAGGACTCCAACAAAGAGTCCCACAAGTATTCCATGAGAGTCTTGTAATAAAAAAAGATAGTAGTGCTAGAGAAGCCATCATAGCACGAGAAGCTACCTTCAAGGCTATTTAGATAACAATATATTTATTCTATTTTGGTTGTTAAATTTTATCTTGAGAAATACTCACGATTGTGAGCTAATAATACTTATTTCCCATTTAAGATAGTTTTTAAAAATCAAATGTTATTTTACTTTTTATTTTTTATTTTTTTATTTCATACTTTTTCTCTTCTTCAAAATTTCTATTTTCTACACTAATTTGGGAAGCTCCACGTATATGGGAAAGGTATTTAATATTTTATTGCTGAAAATTCTACATTAACTTAATAAACACAAGTATCAATTAACTCGGGAGAGAGAGAGAAAATGAATATGAACAATGAATGAATTAAGAAAGAAAATTACACGCCTTTTATATTGGCCCAAATACAAAGGAAATTAAAGAACACGTGTATAGTATAAGATTCAATAAGATAATAGATTAGCATAACGTGGCAAATGTTAACAGTGTCTCTGACTCATTCAATGCTTAAGTTCAATTAACAACAGAGGATCCACATCCTTTCCTCTAAGAGAACATAGAGCATAGTTATTTAATTCAGATTCGGGAATTATTTGGAAGAATAATAATTCGGAATGAGTCGTTTCAATAATTTAATAATTCGGTCAAATTTGCGGTAAAAAAAGTAGACTTAAAATAAAATTCGAATTCGGTTCGAGAATTATTCTTTTATCTAAAAAAAATTTCGATAAAAAATTCGGATGTTAATTTTTAATATTTGGTGCTTCTATTAATCAATTATTACACTTGCATAATATATAAGTGACATTAGAATGATATTTAATTTATAAATAATAATATAATACATAATAGATGGGTATTTGTGTATAATGGTGGATTTATTACATTTCATTAAAGTATATAGTGTGGATCATTAGATTTTATTATGATTGCAATAACAATCTAGTGGAGTTGATGTTCATAAAATCAAATATTTTCTTAAATTCATCCAAATATCCTCATGAAATCTATTTCTTTTTCATGTTTGTTAATTACTCTTTATAGTTATTATAATATTTATTTTTAGACTCGTATTTAATCTCAATTGAAAAAACACACGAAAGTAATGATTTATTTTGTATTATGGTATGATTTTTATACTCATATTTAATTTCATGTTGTCGAACAAAATTAATGATTTGTTTTGTATTATGTTTTGATTTTCATAATATTTAATTTCACGTTGGAAAAAAATGAAATTAATGATCTGTTTTATATTATGACGTGATTTTTAGACTTATAATTAATCTTATATTGGAAAAAATGTAAATAATTATGGCACTAAATTTTTTTTTTTTTTCAAAAAAACTTTGTTTGAGAATAGTAGTTAAGATATTAAGTCCTCCATCAGGATATTAATAGTTTTTTTAAGTATAAGAATTATTTGATATAACACAGATTTGAAAGAATTATTCGTGATATTTATTTTTAGACAAAATGCGATAATTTTAAAGAATCATTAAATATAATTCGAATTCGGAAGAATCATTCGTATTATTCAGTTTGGAAGAATAATTCAGAGAATTAAATAACTATGATCTGGAGGAGAGGAGGCGCCCTCATTGGATGGGCGATACTTGGGGCTCGGACTCCATCCGAGCAGACAAACTGAGCCGTCGAGCCCCAGGTGTCGCCCATCCAATAAGGGCGCCACCTCTCTTCCAAATTCTCATGGAGGACAGGATTTGAATCCTAATTTTTGAATTATTTAAAGTGATGCAATTGCAACAAAGTTACGATTGTTATTGGTTCTAAAAATGGAAGATTGGTATTTTTTTTTTTTTGGAAAATAAATTAGTTACATTAATCTTCCATATGTAACATTTATTACCAAAATAATCACAATATTATTAAATTTTGATAAATGATTAAACATCAATGCCATTTATTGATAGTCATTATACAGGCATGTGATTCAAAACATGTACTCTTTACCCGATGGTACACAATCTTGAAAACCCTTCTTATGTGGATCGTGCAAAATTATATATATTTGTGTGAATTATTATTAGGGAAAATATATGTCATATTTCTTTGTAGCATGTCTTGATCTCATCCATCCACCTTTGTTTGTAGTAATATCCCTAATACTTCTTACTTTTAGAAATATGTTTCCATCAGACCCCGTCTGTTAAGTCATGACCATTAACTGATGATGTGGCACCGTTTTAATTTTATTAATGACAGAACTACCCTTCTATTAAACCTTTTTAATTTTAATAAAACTTAAAATAATTATTTATTACTTAATAGATATTAGGAAAATCACAGTAAAAGGGTTTCGCCATTTTCATCGTTTTCACCGAGGCCACTGCAACTGTTTCTGCAAATAATTTGATTCAAAAGTAATTTTTTTTATCCTTTACAAGATTTCGCCATCTAAACTGAGAGAATTACTATCTACTCTCTCGGTTGGTTGAATTGATCTGAGGCTTCAGCTAAAATGCGAGCTATTTGAAGGTCCACTGGTGTTAAAAAAAAAGATTCAATTCAGATCTACTGCGGCTCAAGTTTCAGGTATTTCCAAGTGTTTGTTGCAGCTTTGAGTGTAGAAATCTAATAATTTCTTACAAATTTGTCAATTTGTAAAACTGAATGCCCAGTTCTTGACGAGCATTGTTTTGGCTTTCTTTTGTCTAAGTTAATTTTTTATGAAATATGAATCTCTAGGGTCTGGTTTTTTGAACTTTGGGATATGTTGAAGCGGGAAGATTTTAGAATTTGCCAAGATGAGGGTGGCAGTGATCAAGGAGGGATCAACGGACTGATCTCTGTGTACAAACTTGGAAAAACAGGGGGGAGGTAGTGTTGTACGAGAAGGAAGATTACTTGGGAGGCCATGCTCGAACAATTGCCGTCGATGGTGTTGATTTGGATCTCGGGGTAATCTTTTACTTAAATTACAAAAGATTACTTATATTTCCATTTAACATTCAAAAATTACATTTAATTGTGTTGGGGTAAAAATGTTTTTTTTTTAATTATTCTGTGAGTCTTCAAGTCTGTGTTTGGTATCATTTTTGTTTTTGATTTTTACCTATTTTATCAAAAAATATTTTTTAAAAATATTTTTGATAAAAAAATAAAATATTATTTGGTATTTACAATAAAAAAATAGGTTGTAAAATGAAAAATACATTTAGTATACCACTACAAATAATTTTTATTATTGTTTTCTTGATACATCCAACGATCTACTGTATCCACACAAGATTTTGCTATTTGACTTGGATCACAAAGGAGTTTTTCTAAAAGCTAACATAATGCACAAAGCTACCACAACACTTTAGGGATTATGGCGTTTGCAAGGAAAAATAAATGAGAAAAAAAAAGGGGGAAACAAAAAAAAGCAAATAGAGAAGATAAGGGAACACATCCATGGAGGCTAGGTCTTTAACAAATAGATGATGATCTCCATGTAGAAACGAAGGAGAGACAAAGAAATGCAATAATGGATTGTTAATAGTAAGGAAGGAGGAACCTTCACACCGGCCTGCTTCCTGTTTCCTCTAATTTCAGTGTTGCTTTCACAAATCCCTTTTCAGTGTTGTTGTATTTAGCTCTAGGTTATTTTTGCACTTGTTCGTACGGGTAGAGCTGATCACCATGATGAAGCATATCGGAGGTGGAGAAAATGATCAGAGCCAAAGAATGATGGAATTTATGGAGAATGGCAAAGAGTGTTTCTCGATTGGGGTTTTGCAGAACTTTCAGACCAAAATGAAATTAAATCAGATTTCGTGCAATTAAAGAGAAGAGAGGAAAATACCATGATAAAGAGATGTGAAAACGCAAAGAGAGAATGAGGGAACACAGAGAGAGAAAACATAGAGAGAAGAAAATGCAGAGAGATAATAGAGATGAGAGAACGAGAAAGAATATAGGGATTAGAATGAATCGTGGATTAGGAAGAATGAAAGACGTAGAGAGAGAATGAGAGAGAGAAGAATCGTTGATTAGAAAGAGAGCCAAAGAGAATCAGTGATTAGAAAGAATGGAGCAAAATATACTCGAACCGGAGAGATCGAGGGATGACAGAAAAAAAGGAAGATAGAAAGAATCGAACCAAAATAATGGTGGAGAGAAAGAATGGTGGAAATAATGGGCCAAGAAGATAGAAAGAACGAAAAGAACCGAAGAGAGAATCGGAGAGAAGAGAGAAAGAATAGTGATATAATATACTTGAGCCTCAACGCAAGGAAGAAGGAAGATGACTTGAGATTTTTTAAAAAACAGCGATTTTATAAAAAAAAAAAGTCAAAATTATTTTCTTACCCTTGATTTTATACATGTGTTTTAAGTGATTTGCTCAAAAATCAACCGAAAATAGTTTTTGGCCAAAAATCAAAAAGAGGTTCAATCAAAAAGAGGTTGAACCTCTTTTTGATTTTGGGCTTATTTTTATTTTTTTTATTTTCATAAATAGCAACAAAAAATAATACTAAACACCTACAAAAACAAAAATACGGCAGAAAAAAAAAACAACAAAAATGATACCAAATATAGCCTAAATAAAGTTTGGATGTCCTCGGAGATGTTAGAGATATTATCATAAACAAAGGCGGATGAGTGAGATTAAGACATGCTACAGAGTATATGGCAAATATTTTCCCTTATTATTATTATTATTATTATTATTATCAAGGTAGTCTTATTGTGATTATTATTATTAATATTATTATTTTAATACATCTTTAAAGTTATTAAAAATGAGATTATAAAATATAGAAGAGTAGTTCAATTTATAAGTTTTTGAACTAA
The DNA here is from genome assembly GCA_028583415.1 of Protea cynaroides. Lineage (NCBI taxonomy): Eukaryota > Viridiplantae > Streptophyta > Magnoliopsida > Proteales > Proteaceae > Protea > Protea cynaroides. Next base: position 36,095,305 of record CM053266.1, on the reverse strand, counting down.
TTCTGTATGTTTGAATTCCTCTTGCGACTGTTGATACTGCAATGAGGTCTGACTTCAACTGTACCATAGAAGTCAAAGTATCAAAGTAAAAAAAAAAAAATCTTAAATTTATCCCTTTCAATTATCTACCGAGTTGAGTTGTCCTTTATTTATTTATTTATTTTTCGTCATGACCATCACTAAATTGAAGCTTTTTTTTTCCTTTTCATGTTGAAACTTTCATGCAATGCTAGGGTTACGTTTGGCTGCAAGTAAAAGGAGAGGAAGTGAAATGAAACGGGTTTCAAACAACAAGGAAAAAAAACTTCCTTATTCTGGCTAAAATTCTAACTACATTTGGAAATTATATTTTTCAAAGGTAATCAATCCTATGTGATATCGCTAAAGTTGATTACTATGAATTTATTACAAAGTTGATTGGAAAACTCAGTGGCAAAAAGAAAGAGATTCTTTTACCCAAAAAAAAATAAGAAAGAGATTCATTAGTCTTTACTTTTCTTTCAAATCCATGATTATCCAGAAGTGGGATGATTTAGAAGTAATTACAGGATCACGTTAAATAATGGTTACAAAAAAATTATTTATAATTTATGTTTGGTTTCACTTTTTCCCTTTTCTTTTAAGATGACTTACTAATTTATAATCTCTTTATGCTGAGTCTAAATGTATTATTATGTACGATTGGAATCACATCATATGATTTACCAAAACATAAGTAAATAGGATCGATAAGAATTTGGTATGGGTTGGTCTATAGTTTGAAACGGGTTGGGTTGGACAATGTTTTGACACCCTTGTATTGTTCCTCTGTATTTATTTAATTGAGATTTCCAAAAGGGTATCCATACATCTTTTGTATACGATGTTATAAAGAATACATTGTATTTCGGATGTCAATTTTGAAACTGAGCTTTCTACCCCCCCCACCCACCCACCCACCCACCCACCCAAAAAAAAAAAAGGAACTGAGCCGGCCCAAATTAACCAGAAACCAACCCCAATTGAATTGTTATCGGATATGTTTCAAGTTGAAGTATAGCATATTTTACTGGTCCTAGCCTCGAAAATTGGACCGATGAGTCCATCCCGATAATTGTCTTGACCAAATTGATTTAGACTAAATATTAACCCTTGTTTCACTACTTTAGCCTTCTGGATGAGCTTAATAGGTTTCTTAAGAGACTTCAAATCTGAACCGGTCCAATACCAACCTGATAAGCTAAACCGAATAGCAATCTAAAATCGGACCGACTTGTTAGTTAATGTGCATAGTATAGCCCACCTAACTCGAACCTTTAAGTAGACATGATTCGTTTAGGCTCTATAAAACCCAACATCAATTTGACCCAAACCGCCCTGTTAGACACCCTTAACTGTAATTAAAACACTATGGGATTAGGATGACTAGCTGAAAATTATAGGTCCTCATTGTACCTAATTTATGGAAGATATTAGAAGAATATAACTTTTCCCTCTCTCTTTGGTGATGTGAAAAGGAACGAGATGCCATATCTTATTGAACCATATCATGTTGAGCCACTATTACAAAAAGTTGCATAAACTAACAAAAAAGATAACCATACAAAAAGGGGGAAGATTTCCCACACTCTCAATGTAATTAATTGTTCACACAACACCAATCACGGAATACCAAGGGGAAAATTCAGATTGGTAATTATAAGGGTGTCAATTTCCAGGCTAGCACCGGGTGGTCAAATCAAGTCCAATTGGTGAAGCTGGAGACCAAATCAGTCCGGTTATTAAATATGCCAAGATTAATCATGGACCAATTATTAAAAGGATGTTCACGGTGCAAGAATGTAGTCCAACCGAATTGATCGAATGAACCGAATATACTTTTAAACTGATACAATCGTAAAACAAAAATCCTAAAATAGTAAAAATGTCTCTTACTTTCTTTCATTTTATTGAGTCTTCCACTCGTTCTTTCCGTCCCAGTTTTCATCTATAGAGTTTATCACTAGCCCAACAAGAGCCTTTTACAATCCTACAAAAAATTTATATAATCTATATAACATGAGAATAATTATGGATTCAAAATCTAATAAGAACCGTTTACAATCCCCAAAGAAAGCATCTATAATCATTTTGGTATTAGTCCGTTTAAAGCCTAATTACGGATGGAAAACTGACTTACATGATGTAAATATGTCTATGCTTAACTTTTGAAGCCCGCTAAATGAACAGGTCACGGAACGAGATGTTAAATAACCAAACACTGATTAGGCTTGACTGAACAATCGAATTGACCGATTTACACCCCTAAACTAAAACTAACACCTCAAAATACCCATGCAATGAGATGTGAGAGGATCCCACGCTGACGCTATGGGGATTTTTTTCCTATCCAAGCATACGGTGGCCATTTCGGTCATTGCAGGTTTAAAGTGTACTTACTTCCATCCCATTCTTAGTAAGCCCTAAACCATTCCACGAGAGAATCTAATATGATGACATGGCGATATTATAGCGATATTTAGGGCACGAGAGTAAAACATCGTTTTCTCTCTTTATGCCTCCCTCTCTCCTTTACTGCTACACTTGCTCTTCATCCAATCCCCGATCTTCTAAATTCAATGCAACAAATACTAACTGAAACCCGAAAGAAACAAAAAAAAAAAAAAAACCCTAAAACTCTTAAAGAACAAATCCCCGCTGAATATCTGGCGTCAGTCGCTGAATTGAACGATCTTGATCTTACCAGCTCGTGTGCTTTATCAGACCCCACTCTCAGGAGTCAGGGTTCAGCACACCGTTTTCTTTTCTTGTATTTTCAAATTTTGTTTTTCGTGATGTTTATGTGTTTGTTGTTGTAGTTATACCATGTAGTAGCAGTACTAAATTTGTTTCGTCGTCTCTGTTATCGTTGTTGTCTTTGCTTCTCTGTTCACCACAAAAGCAGCGATCTTTAATAGTAGAAATGGCAGAAATGATTGATGATCGTCGATTTTTTGTATGTAGTAATGATAAAGTTTTCTCTTTTATATTCGATCTTCCAATTTTCGACTGAATTTGTTGTAATAATCCCTCATTCAGTATCTTTTTTGATCGATTTCGATTCCTTCATGTTTAGCTTAGATTGTAGTAGGATCTGAGTTGAGAAATGAACTCGTTAGTCACTTTGCGAGCCAGTGATCCGATTTTTTATCACAAAAACTTAAAATGAGCAATTAGCTGCGGCTGATAAGTATAGTATTGTTAGGTGTCGAGTTGTTCTAGCTGCACGTTTTGAAACTGCCTTTAGGGTTTTGTTTTTCTTCTTTTTGGTCGTAGTATGGTCACTGAGAGCCCTCTTAAAATGTTGTCTGATATGGGGATGCGACCGATGCTCGGGAGCAACGATGGATCGTTTGGGGATGAATTTGGGAAGGAATTAGGCCTCTTGCTTCGGGAGCAACGACGGCAGGAGGCAGACGATAGGGAGAGAGAGCTCAATCTCTACAGGAGTGGCTCTGCTCCTCCGACCGTTCAGGGTTCTTTGACTGCTGTTGGAGGTCTGTTTGGCCATGTGGGGGACGCTTCGCTTTCAGACTTTGCGGGCAGCAAGAACGCCTACGGGTTCTCGGAGGAACAGCTCCGTTCTGATCCAGCTTACCTTTCTTATTACTACTCTAATTTGAACCTGAACCCCCGCTTACCGCCACCTTTGGTTTCCAAGGAAGATTGGCGGTTTGCGCAGAGGCTTCAAGGTGGAAGTTCAGTGATAGGAGGAACTGCAGATAGAAGGAAGGTGAATCGAACTGATGATGGGGGCAGTAGATCGCTCTTCTCATTGCAGCCTGGGTTTCATTCGCAGAAAGAAGAGAACGAGGTTGAGCAGAGGAAACCACAGGCTTCAACGGAGTGGGGTGGTGATGGGCTGATTGGGTTCTCAGGATTAGGAGGACTAGCGAGCAGACAGAAGAGCCTTGCGGATATTTTTCAGGTGACACCCAAAAGTTCTATTCCTGTTTTGCGGTGTTTTAATTTTTTTTTTCTCGTTAGCAAGAAAGCATGCTTTTTGTTTCCTTCCCTTTGTAGGATCATCATGGATGTTTAGTACTTTGTTATGCTAACGATCTACTTTAAGCATCCTTGGCATATTAAGTCATTAGATTCGGTTTCTAAATGTTTTCTTTCACTTTATTACGCTCTATAAGTTTCATTTTGTCTTCTACCTTTGTCTCTCTGGTGTTGTTGATTTGACTGTTTTTGCTACCATTACTTATATAAAAGTGATTGAAATTAAGGCGGATAAGTTTTGTTTCCGCAAATGATAATACATTTCTTGCCAACATACTCATTATACATGTCAAGTTTCTGCTTCATATTCTGTCTTCTAATTCCTCTTCTCAAGTGTTTTTTTTTTGTCACCATAAGGGGTGCTGTCTACTATTTTTCATCAACCATCTAGCCATCCTCTATTTTTGATCTATTGGCTATTGTTTTTTTTTTTGGTCTCTTTACTCCTGATATAAAGCCTTATTCTTCAAGTGTTTTGCTTTTTCTCATCAGCACTTGTCCTAATCTAGAGGATTAGGAAACTCCTGGTAGATGGTATAGTCAACCCATTTAGTGAAAAACGTTAAAAGTTTTTAAAATGACTTTATACTTCTTTTCCATTCTCCTTTTCTGGAATAAACTCATTAGATACCCTCTCAACTCAACTTGCTATGGATTTTTTATTATATGCTTTTCAATCTGTGGTCTCTTCATTAGGCCAATAAGGGTCTGGAAAATGATTTTGGAGTTAAATTTATTGGAAGGGTTTAGTCATGATTTTTGGATTTGTATGGCAGAGGAAATAAAAATTAGAGTTCCATTGTTTCTCAATATCAGGAAATTGAAATAAGAATGGAGCTTTGTGATGCATGATCACATCATACAAGGAGAGGCATCTAACAATAAGAGTGGATAATTAAGCTAAACATGCTTGTTGACAGCGAGGTAGCAATGGGGCTCTTCCCCCTTGGATCCGCAGGCACATAAAGAAATTGAATGTATTAAAATTGAACAATGATGGATTGATTAAGCTGTCAATTATGATGTATTGTACCGAGAATATATCTTTTCTGCCTGAGCGTTTGTACTCCTTCATGCTATCATATGCTCTAATTTTCCTTCTTAAGGATGTTCCACTTTCCAAATAAAGAGTCTATTAATAGTTTTGAGTATAAAGTAACTTCTGATAATCTCAAAGTGGCCTAGCACAAGCATGGGTTATTTTTTTGGTGAATAAAACAAGTCATGAGCATCAACATATGTGCCTAACAATCTGCAAATAGATTGATCCCCACAAGGTGATATTGTCACCTAATGAAAAGATTCCATCTGGCATTTAACTTGACTTCCAGAAAGAGATGCTAGTCTGGGAAATTGTAGCTATTATGTCTCTGAGCTTCTGTGTCTATATTTGCATATGATCTGATTATTTACCCAAAGATTACTTTCTGGTTTAGTTTGCCGGCTCCCAAGGTTAGTTTAGTTTGGCGAAAGAGAGAATTTGGTGATGAAGTATTTGTTTTTGTGATGGACCATTACCTGGTTTTAGGCATGGGAAGCTGGGAAATTTTGCTTGTTGTACTCATCTTAAGGATGCATTCGTCATGGTAGTATCTTGAGATATATCATCTGTTAATTGCTTAGAAGTTATAAAGTGAATTCATTGAGTTCCATTCATACATTGATAACGTCAAAAGCTATTCAAAGTTTTCGTCTTAGGTTTTGGTCTTATCAAGCTCTTGTGAAACTTGATTGAAATCATCTAACATTAACAAGTCTTAATTATTAATATTGTTATTTTTCTTATACCTGTGACTTTTGCTTCTTCTGGTAGAGTAAGAGGTTAGTTTCAATGCAGGATGATCTGGGGCATGCAACACCTGTCTCTGGACACCCTTCTCGCCCTGCCAGCCGTAATGCCTTTGATGACAGTTTGGAGGCACTAGGTTCTGCTGAATCCCAGCTGGCTCATTTGCACCACGAGTTAGCAGTTGCAGATGCTTTGCGGTCTGGTGCAAATGTTCAGAGCTTATCTGGGGCCCAAAACATTGGTGCGTCGACTTCTCATAGTTTTGCATCTGCTTTAGGTGCCTCCTTATCAAGAAGTACAACTCCTGATCCTCAGGTTGTCGGTAGGGCTCCTAGCCCTTGCCTTCCACCTGTCGGAGGGGGGAGGGTCAGTGCAACAGATAAGAGAAATGGCAGTGGTCCCAACTCATTCAATGGTGTTCCGTCAAGTATGAGTGAGTCTGCTGATCTTGTAGCTGCTTTGTCAGGAATGAGCTTGTCAACAAATGACGTGATAGATGAAGAGAACCATGGGCGACCACAGGTTGCACATGGTATCGATGATCACCATGGTTTTGTATTCAATCTGCAAGGTGGTCAGAATAGTATTAAGCAGCACCCATACTTAAACAGATCAGAGTCCGGGCATTTACATTTGCCGTCCATTCCTCAGGCAACCAAAGGATCGTACCCTGATTTGGGTAGAAGCAACGGGTCTGGGATGGAGTTGAACAACCCTCCGGGAATAGCTGATGCACAAGCTGAACTGCAAAAACCTTCTGTATCCTCTGCTAACTCCTACATGAAAGGTCCCTCCACCCCCACTCTTAATATTGCAGGAGGTTCTCCTTCACACTATCAGAATGTAGATGGCACAAATTCAGCATTTGCAAATTATGGTTTGAGTGGTTATTCCATCAATCCGGCATATTCATCCATGATCACTGGGCAGCTTGGCAGTGGTAATTTGCCTCCTTTATTTGAAAATGTTGCTACAGCTTCTGCCATGGCAGCCCCTGGCATGGACACTAGAGCATTTGGGGGAGGATTGTCTTCTGGAACAAATTTGGCCAATGCTGCAGATTTGTCAAATCTCAACAGGATGGGCAGTCAAGTGCCCCTTATGGATCCACTGTATCTTCAGTACTTGAGGACAGCTGAGTATGCTGCCACACAGGTTGCTGCTCTTAATGACCCTTCTGTTGACGGGAACTACCTTGGGAATTCATACGTGGATTTACTTGGCCTCCAGAAAGCTTATCTTGGGACATTGCTCTCACCCCAGAAATCACAATATGGGATTCCCTTCCTTGGTAAATCTGGCAACCTGAGTCCTGGTTACTATGGAAACTCTCCTTTTGGTCTTGGCATGTCATATCCTGGAAGCCCGCTAGCAAGTGTGGTTCTTCCCAATTCTCCTGTTGGACCTGGTAGTCCTATGAGGCATGAGCGAAACATGCGTTTTTCTACTGGGCTGAGAAACTTAGGTGGGAATGTCATGGGATCCTGGCACTCGGAAGCTGCTGGGAGCATGGATGAGAGCTTTGCATCCTCCCTATTGGAGGAATTCAAGAGCAACAAAACCAGATGCTTTGAACTTTCAGAAATTGCAGGTCATGTCGTTGAATTCAGGTATATGTTGCTAACTTGCTTTATTGTTTTCCTTCTGCATTATCAGAAAAATTTTCTAGCTCTATTTTGGAATATCGGCATTAGAGGGCGAGCCTTGGTGTGACGGTAAGGTTGTCATATTGCAACCTGGTGGTCACGGGCTTGAAACACGGAAATAGCCTCTCCTTTTTGCGGGGTTAAGGTTGCATACATTCTGCCCCTTCCCAGACCCTGCAATAGCTGGAGCCTCGTGCACTGGGTCGCTCTGTTTTTAGTCCGGAATTTTGGAATTGAATTCTTCTATCCTATGTCTCTTATGAGCAGTGCTGATCAGTATGGGAGCCGATTTATACAACAAAAACTTGAAACAGCAACGACGGAAGAGAAAAACATGGTTTTCCAGGAAATCATTCCCCATGCTCTTTCTTTGATGACTGATGTTTTTGGCAACTATGTTATCCAAAAGGTATCTTACTTTATTAAACCTTCATTCACCCTTTGGTTGAGAATTTCACATCTATTTTCATGCACATGTGTTTCACACTTGCTTTGTTCGGTGCTTTTGAGAGTTCTACAGATGTCTTACAATTCTAGTTTCTCTTCAGTTTTTTGAGCATGGAACTGCATCGCAGAGAAGAGAGCTGGCAAACCAGCTAACTGGGCATGTTTTAACTCTTAGTCTTCAAATGTATGGTTGTCGAGTGATACAAAAGGTACCTTTACTCTTCTAATAAAGTAAACAGATGTTCCTCATCCTTCTGCTTCCTTTTTAAAGGTTTCACATATCTTTTGATTTTTGTTGCTCATTCTTGTGTACAGTAATCATAGTTGTCAAGGAGATCCAAGGCGTTCGGGGCCATCCTGGGCGCCTAGCCGCCTATGCGCCACCTAAGCATTGCTTAGGCGACCAAGGTGTTCCCAGTGTATTTTTTTTTAATTTCTAAAATATTAATGCTATATTAATGTTTATATATATATATATATATATATATATATATATGCAACATTCTATATAAATAATCAATATTTAAGACATAACTTAATTAATATAACAAAACCAACAAAGCAACAAATAATGAATAAAGTATAAGACATAAGAAAACATATTTATAATAAACAAAAAATCACAAATCAATAAAGTAAGAAGTTAGAACTTAGAACATCATAGCATATAAGTAAGAAACAAGACTGCAGAGAGGAAGACTTGTGCACCCAAGTTTGCTAGTGTACACTGAGACCTGGGATTGTGTCTAGAGTTAAGTAGACAACATGTATCTATGACTAACATTTGCGTACTTTTAACAAATTTGACCGGAGCGTAACTCCTTTAATATAATTTGGATTCAAGCAATCTCGAATTCGTTGCAAAGTTAGCATAATCAACTTTTCAACAAATCCGAGATTGCTTGAATTTGAGTTATAATGAAGGAGTTACACTCCGGTCAAACCTTGTTCGGAGTACGTGAATGCTGTTTAAAGTCGTCTGAATGTAAATTATTTTTTGGGCATCAAAGTAAGAGATTATTTTGACAGGTTCTTGGTTTTTAGTGAAGATTTACTATAATAAGATTTATGAAATTTTTATATTTGGAAAAATGCCTAGCATTTGGAAGTTGAAAATCACCCCTGCATTTGGAAAAAAGTCTAGCATTTGGAAGTTGAAAATCACCCCCGCTCCAAAAAATACGGTTTTTGTTCTTGAAGTGGAGGGCTGACTTTTTATCCTTTTGGAATTTGAATTTTAGACTATTTTTATTGGATTCAAATGGGGGAGTATTTGTTTATTTATGAATAATATCTTAAATAAATGAATCATTTACTTAAATGATATTAGTCATAAATAAATACTGTCTAGCCTAATAAATCTTGTGAAGAGAATTCAGAGATCAAGGAGAAATATGAAAAAAAAAAAAGAGGTTGAAAACAAGGCGGCCGCCCAAACATTATGGGCATCCAAGGCACCCTAGGCGTCGCCTAGGTGACGCCCAGGCACCTTGGGCGACCGCCTTTCTCACGTTCATAAGGTGCCTTGGTGCCTAAGCCTATAAAAACCCCCAGGACGCCTACGCCTTGACAACTATGACAGTAATGCTATGCACCTCTTAGCTTTGTAATCTCTGTTCTTAAAATTTGAACATTTTTGTGCTGAAGAAACGGTGCAGTTGGTAGTATTTAGTATACTTGGTCTTCCTCCCTCCCCTCCACTGGTGTAAGGCTAGGGTTTGACAATCAATTTAGAGCCCAGCCTTACAATAGATCTTTTCAAACCAGCCCTAATGATAGGGTTCCAAGGATAACAAATCGAAATCACACACACACGCACACTCACTCTTCAAAACAGTGATTTCTGAATATGGAAAGTATGAACCAGGACTGAAAACTTATCTGATCCTGTCAATCTGGCCGTTGGATACGAAATTCTGGTCAAATGGAGAGTCACAATGAAGGAGAACAATACTCAAATTTGAGGTTGATCCACCCAAGTACTAGGAAGTTATGGCCCTTCAAAATTCGGCAGAAAGTGGAACTCCTGAATAGAACCCGCAAATTAGAATCTGCTGTTTGAAGTTGATGGAGAACAATGGGGGTCTTAGTGTCAACTTGATATCTCTTGAGGCATTGGTACTCCTTCTATTAGCTGCGGCAGCAAGAGGATATGAGTGGTTCCATTAAACAGTGAGGTAAACAGCATTGAGTATTGATGGAGAGAGAGAGAGAGAGAGAGAGAGAGAGAGAGAGAGAGATGGGAGAAAGTAGTGAAATTGATTGGGAGATTAAGGGGAAGAAAAGGGGTGAGATGCAAATCGATAAGAGGGGAAGGAGAATGGGGGTTTTGTGGCTGATTCTCATAGCCTAGAGACCCAGCTTGTAACTTGCAAGCAAAGTCTTCAATTTTCCAAAACTTTTTTCTTCTTCTATTCTATTTTTATATATAGAGTTGTCCTTGAATACAAATAGGAAAGTTAGACTGGTCAATCCTTCCTTGTTGACACTAGCAAGGGATGAATGTCCAATCTTGCTTTTGCAAACTTTACAAAAGAAGAAGAAACAATATTCTAGTGCCTATCCAAACTTTCAGAAACTGAATATAGAAACTTATCAAAATAGAAAGATTGATTTAGGAAAGTAGCTAACAATAGTATAGCTAACTTATATATATATATATAGTAGTGTACTTGTAGAAAACTATATAAAAAGAAGCTATGTAGCTATTCTAGGACAGCTGTCCCATTGCTGGGCAGCCTATCCCATAGCTGTCCTAGCTGTGAATGGCTTAGCGGCTCGGCTTGGTTGACTTGGCTTGTTGGCTGGCTTGGCTGGGTGGCTTCTTGGCTCTTTTATGATAGACTTCTCTTCTACCCCCCTCCTCCCCCCCCAAACAACCCAAAGGGAAAAAAAAAAGGCTAAATTTTTTAAGGCCACTGTTGGGCCTTGTAGCAAGTCATCAACAGGCAATTAGCTAGGGACCATCCCTGCACAGCTCTCTCTCTCTCTCTCTCTCTCTCTCTCTGGAAGGTCTGTACTCTATGACTTTTGGTTGTTTAGGGTGGGGAAATAACTGAATAGCAAAGATTAGTTTGGCATTTGAAAACGAAGTGTGCAGTGAGTTTGAAGGGTACATGCTTCTAAATTTCTTCCTACTCACGAACATTATTTAGATAAAATTCCTAAGGGTGCTACTTCCAGTTTTTAACATATTATAGTGCAGCTTATCAAAATTTTGTCAGTGTTCTTATCCTTATTTAGCTTTCATCTAGAGCTTATCCTGAACATCTTGGTTGTATTTACATGGTTCTTTGGTTCAGGCAATAGAAGTTGTAGATTTGGACCAACAGACTAAAATGGTCGCAGAGCTTGATGGTCATGTTATGCGTTGTGTACGTGACCAAAATGGGAATCATGTCATCCAGAAGTGTATTGAATGCATACCTCAAGATGCTATTCAGTTTATCGTTTCTTCGTTCTACGATCAAGTTGTTACACTTTCCACCCATCCGTATGGTTGTCGTGTCATACAGGTTGAGAAACTATTTCTTTAAATTTAACAATTGTTGTCTTGCAACTTTAGGGGCTTAATCTAATATTACCGACTTAAAGACTAAATCACGTCTTTAAAAGTGCAGAGAGTATTGGAGCACAGCAATGACCCAAAAACACAGCATATCATGATGGATGAGATTTTGCTATCTGTTTGCATGTTGGCTCAGGACCAATATGGAAATTATGTTGTCCAGGTTTGTTATCTTTTCAGAACCTTTCCAAACCACTGGACTTGTTCTCATAATGGGTTGCAGATAGTTCATGGAGTTGATGTGATGAATGATTCTGTGCTGTTTATGAGTATAATGTACCTGACTACCTTTTCACCCACAAGTCCTTTTTATCTCACCCTTTTCCCTATTTTCTCCTAGGGATTCTGTTCTTACGAGATTGAAATGATGAACTCCTTTTGTTTGTCTTACCATTTGTTTAGTTCGCATTGTCTCATTAATCATTACTATTGATGTTTCTGCTCTATACTGGCTTTGATACAGATTCTAATGCTTAATAAGTCCATGGACATTTACTTCTGATCTATCACTCTGGTTTTATAATTCAGACATACTTCCTCAAAGACATTGAAATGAGCCTTTTCAACCCAGTTGGTATCCATGGATGAGCCCACAACCTCAGTGTTGGCATGAGACTGAGTTTCATCACTTTCATTACTTTGACATTGTGAACATTTATTTTTAAATTCCTGCTGTCGTGAGATAGTTATTCATTGTTTTTGAATCTTTGCTTATCAGCTGTATGGAGAGCATAATGTGTTTGCATATCTATGGGCCCCACACTGCTGAAAAAAGTAAATCCTGAATCTGATTGACTGACATTAGATGTCAAATTCCAGGTTTGTTTCTGAAATAAGGGCCACATGCATTTACATATTGTCCCCCAGGCCTTCTTATTGTTTTTGGGGGATAGGGGTTATGCTCAGATTTTGATTGTCCTGTTAGCTATAGATTGTTGATATGTTTGATTCAGTCCCCTAAAATCTAGAATTTGGAGTTTATGTGCGTCTGAGCTGGCAAACTAATAGATGCAGTTCAACCATGGGTAGCCCCTGGATTTATGGGCCGCATGCCTTGCAGCCCAGTTCTGGCCTAGCTGCAATCCCAGCTTGATTGATGAGCCAGTTCAGTCTAGCTTTTGATTGATTGATTGACAGTGTGTCCAATCTAGCTCTTGATTGATTGATCGATGGATGGATTGATGTGCAAGAGTTAGTAGTTTCTATTTTTAAAGTTTCCAATCCTGTAATTATTTAATAAAGAGAAGGGGGTGGAAAATGATGATTTGTGTATTAAAAAAAGAACAGCGTTTGTGCTGGTTTGCTGTGTGCTACAGTTACTGTGAGAGACATTTAATGGTGAGAGACCATGAGTGATAGGCCCTTCCCTATCCTTATTCTTCTTCTTTCTCTCTCCTTTATCTCCATTAATCATCAAGTAAATGTTTTGTTGAAGGTTTGTTTTATATCAGTTTATTCTCGGTTTATGTCAATCCTTGCATAATCTATTTCTGGTTTGATCTTTGCCTGAAATAGCATTAAAATACTGCCCTGTCAGCCCTTTACATGTTGCTTAATAATCACAAGACAGAGCCCTAAACTTATGCTCGGTTTTCACATTAAACATGTTTTCGGTCTGCTTAAAGACTATTAATTCCAGCAGGTATCAGTGCTTAAATCCATTGTGTGGTTGTTGGTTTATTGCTTGAAATCCACTGTTCATCATTGTCCCAGATAATTAACAGCTTTAGGTTGTTCCTTCCATTATCTCTGATTTATAATCTGTAATGTCATGACACAAACCCAGATTAAAGAGTAAGTGCCCTGGTCAAGCGATTGCTCAAAAATCAAACCTCGAAATTTTATTAACTTAAAATTCAACTCAAATAAATAACAACCGTAAAAAGATCCCCAAAACCTGTTAATGGTAACCTAGTGGTTGCAAACAATAATCATAAAACTGAAGGTAAAATACTGAAAATCCTTTTACAGTCATTCTAATAAAAAATGTCCACTACTAGAGAATAAGCTTGAATATCCTTTATTCCTTTAAGCTTCTCCCGCTCCGCTTCCTCGTCCTTGTCATCTGAGATATTATTTGTAAAGGTGAGCTAACTAGCCCAGTAGGACAGCTTTTAGAAGACACAACACTAAACACAAGCACAAAGCATTGTGAATAAATGCAATACATGAGAATCTCAACTTCATTTATTTTGGAACTGTTAAACTACACTGCATTCCACATGATGGGACTTACTCATTGTCCTCATCGTGTGGGACTCTTTGATCTGCACAGTTGGTGTAGGACTCTTCGATTACAGTTGCTGAGTTGGAATAGGACTCTACAATCCTATTGTGTTTATAGTTTTATATAGTCCTATTGTAATTTGAACTCTTATTAGTATATGGACTCCTAATTAGTTTATTAGTTTGTTTTATTAGTTTCCTTTACCAATTAATCTTGTTAGTTTCCTTTTCTTATTTAGAGTTTACTTTGTTTTTAGTTTGTGACTAGGACCCTGACTTGTAGAGTCCTAGATCCTATCTAATAGTTGTTTCCTATTTTCTATAAATACAAGCTACAAGGAGAGGAGCAAAGATACTCTCTCCCTCCTTTCTTTTCTTATTTTTGTTACATGGTATCAAAGGGGTATTGTTTTGAGAGTCGTTTAAAGGTCTTCGTTTTGGTGTGCAGCCACCTCTGCTGTTGCTGCTTCCTTGTTATTAAATTCTGTTTTTTATATATTTTTCCTGCTACTACACACTACACTACTGTCAATTCTGATTATTTATGATTCTCTACTGTTGATAATATCGAGATCTGATTTTCAAGAAATCAGACCTTGATATGGTGGTTTCTGCTGCTGTTAATTGCTGATCAAGATTTTTTTACAGCTAATATTATATAGAAGTCAATTCTGATTATTTATGATTCTCTACTGTTGATAATATCGAGATCTGACTTTCAAGAAATCAGACCTTGATCTGGTGGTTTCCGCTGCTGTTAATTGCTGATCGAGGTTTTTTTTACTGCTAATATTACATCGAAGACTGCTGATCTTGATCCCTCTTATTTACTGCTGTTACTGATCTGATCAGATTTCAAGACCTGCAGGTCTCTTCTTCAAGGATTGCTATTACTAAATCTTGTTGATCAAGATCTTCTTCAAGATCCTCTTCTGATCGATATTGGTATTTACTACTGCTGATTATCATTATCTAGTGCTGCTGTTCAGATCTCTTCAAGATCTGGTTATTGTGGCAGCTACTATATGGTTAACTTTCAGATCTAATCTGATCTGATTTTTCTTTTTATGATTGCTACCTGCTGCTGTTATCAAATTCTGGAGTCTTGAAAACCAGTGTTCGATCTCTTTTTTCTACTGCTTATTACTGATGAAGATCTGATTAGAGTTTGAAACTTGCCATAATCAGACTTCAAGATTGCTGTTCGAGATTCTTTATATTGCTGCTGGAAACTGCTACCTCTATTTTTTTTTTTTGGCTGAAATACAACTACATTCAGATCTCGGTTCTTATAATTGATCAGATCTGGTTCAAGATCTGGTTTCTTAGGACCGCTACCATAATTATTTGCTGATCAAGATCTTTATCATGACTACTACATCTACTGGTTCAAGATCTTCTTCACGATCTGCTATTGATGCTGTCTTGCTACTGCTATCAATCTGAACCACATCTGTTGCTTGGATCTTTTACTTTTTACCTAATGTCAAAAATCCTTTTGCCTTGTTACCCTATTCTAGTCCCACTAGGACTTCACCATATTTCTTAATCTTATCGTTGGATGGTTTTGAAATTTGGATATCCTACTATTGATGTGTCTTGCCGTAATTTGTCCATGTGGACTACTCTATGTGAGTGGGAGAAGGAGTATATATTTTGCTCAGGTTTGTATTTGCTCGTGGGTTAGACACTTTTATTGGTCTGTTCAAGTTTGCTCAAGGAAGAGAGACTCGTGTCTGTTCATTGGAGGGACGCTTTTATCATCTTGTTTATGTCTCCTTATTGACGAGAGACTATTATTAGTTGCACAAGATGCAACCTTTTGTTCAGTTGCACATGATGCAACCTTTTGTTCTGTTGCACAAGATGCAATCTTTATTCAGGTCTCCTCATTGGCGATGGAGTATTATCAGTTGTACAAGATGCAACCTTTATTCAGGTTTACTCATTGTCGAGGGACTATTATCAGTTACACAAGATGTAACCTTTTGTTCAGTTGCACATGATGCAACTTTTATTTAGGGCTGCTCATTGATGATGGACTATTATCAGTTGTACAAGATGCAAACCTTTTGTTCAGTTGCACAAGATGCAATCTTTTATTCAGTGACCTATATTGTGTTACTGTTGCTGCTTGGTTCACAGTGACCTATACTAAGCTGCTTTACTACTACTGCTGCTGTTGCTTCTGTTGATACATTGTTTCAAACAGAAACTCTCTTTGTTGCTATTGCTTTCGTTGCTACATTGTTTCAAGCTGAAGCTCTTACATTCTCTTGTGCTCCAGTTGGAGAGGGGGGGGGGGGGTGTTAAACTACACTACATTCCACATGATGGTACCTACTCACAGTCCTCATTGTGTGGGATTCTTTGACCTACATAGTTGGTGTAAGACTCTTTGACTATAGTTGCTGAGTTAGAATAGGACTCTACAATCGTATCGTGTTTATAGTTCTATACAGTCCTATTGTAATTAGAGCTCCTATCAATATATGGACTCTTAATTAGTTTATTGGTTTGTTTTATTAGTTTCCTTTATCAATTAGTCTTGTTAGTTTCCTTTTCCTATTTGGAGTTTACTTTGTCTTTAGTTTATGACTAGGACTCTGATTTGTAGAGTCCTAGATCTTATTTAATAGTTGTTTTCTATTTTCTATAAATACAAGCTACAAGGAGAGGCTCTCCCTCCTTTCTTCTCTTATTTTCTATTTTGTTACAGGAACAACTCACATTTAATTTCATATCTAGCTAACTGCCATGAATAACTAGCAACCACTGTCCTAGTAGAGAGTTTAACATAAACCATCAATTTCCCAGTGATTCGTATATAACATGGGCAACTTGGGCATCTGTACATTACCCAAATTCTCATCTGCGGCGTAACGGATCACGACTCAGATGGCCATTACTCCCTATCATTGTGTAACCACTTACTCTCTACTTGACTTAGCGTAGTCAGTTACCTTGAACACCTCATCATTACTCATTTCGACACATAATTTACAAATATGTCAAAACCACCATTTACACATTCTTTAACTCATACCATTATAAAGTAAAATGGAAACAACTCTTTTCAAAACTCTTGTAAGCATGAAATCACATCACAAACAATTACTAATAAGCATCAACATCAGTAATACACAACAAAAATATCGACTGAGCACAAATCTGGCTGCATATAAAATCTGGACTGAATATTTAAAATTCTGGACTGTATATTAAATCTGGATAAAACTCTGTATGATGTAAAATATACTGATATCAAATCTAAATCTGGTTTATGGGCTAAACTGTTATAATATATTGGGTAAATTACACCATAGGTATCCGGCGTTTTGAGAAATCATACCAGAGGTATCTCTTTTCATATTTTCAACATTAACCCTACCTAACGTTAGTATTTTTCAAGTTAACCGTTAGATCTACTTCAAATTTTCAGGGATTGATTGTTTCTTGTTGAACTACCTTTATTTGGTGCCTAATCGTTGATACACCTGCCAGAAAAGTAGCAAGTTGGGGTGCAGAGTTTTCACCTTTAGGAGTGTACCATTGTCGATCGAGATCTGTGACTCGGTGATGAGAAACTGTCTGTGAGGAAGGGTTGTGGGAGAGGATAGGGGTAGGAGAGGGGGTGGGCATTTGAGACAGTTATGAGCACGTGGGGAATCCGAGTGGTGAGTAGTTGCGGTGACAGGATGATGAGAGCGAGAGCCAAAGGGGACCAAGAAAGTTATGCTAAACAGGGGTAAATTTGGAAGTACAATAATAGAAGGTACCCAAAGCGAATATGTATGAAACATGAGGTACTCCAAATATTATATGTATGAAACTTGAGGTACCTCTGGTATGATTTTTGAAACGTGAGGTACCTCTGCTATAATTTCTCAAAACGTTAGGTATCTTTGATGTAATTCACCTTAATATATTAACTGTAATTTTACTTATCTTAAATATGACATAGAATCTGACATTTGGCATATAGAATTTGATATATATATATATATATATATATATACTAAATTGATATAATCTGAAATCTTACCTGGATTAAGTCTGAAAATCTTTTCTTCTTCTTCTCTTCAAAATCACTCCGAGTACTATTCACAGTCACAGAACAGCCCCTTCAAGTCTCTCTCTTTCTTTTCTCCCTTTTCTCTCACTCTTGGCTATGCCTACTCTCTCTTTTTCGATTCTGATCTCTCTCCCTTCTTTATTCTTTTGTCTCTCGCTTTCTATCTCTCACTTTTGGGCGATACAATTCTCCTCCCCCTTTTATCTCTCTTTTAATCCTTTATTATTTTAATACTTCTATTCCTACTATCTTTCTCCTTTTTTATTTATAGTTTACTAAGCTTAGAGATAAAAGGTGAGGTGTGTAACAAAATCACACCGAGATAATAAAAGCCTCACAAACCAACAACTAGAGAACAAAAGAATTGAGAAGAAGAAGAAGAAGAAGAAGAAGAAGAAGAAGAAGAAGAAAAGAGAGAGAGATTTCGGTAGAAGCAATAAGCTGCAATAGAAAACCGATAGCTCTCCTCCTCTATAATTGTATTTAAATAGGAAAAATACTACCTATTACAAGAGAAAGGTTCTCATAGAGATTGGACAATAGAAGGAAACAAATAAACATAATTTTAGAAAGAAAATAAAGTTAAATAAGGCCATACAAGCCTTACCGCCATCAGCTGGCGCTAATCTTAGCGTTGGATTAGCGCTAGCAGATTTCGGTAAGGACATGTTTGGTCCTTACTCTATATTTGCAACACCCTCCCTCAAGCTTGGAGTATACAAATCACCAAATCCAAGCTTGTAACTGTTTAACCGATATGCTGGTCCAAACAGAGGCTTCGTAAGAATATCAGCCAGTTGATTTGTAGAAGAAACAAACAGAGATACAACTATCTTCTTCATGATAGCATCTCGAACAAAATGATAATCAACTTCAATGTGCTTGGTACGCTCATGGAAGACTGGATTACTAGCAATATAGATAGCCGATTGATTATCAGCATGGGTCGAGAGATTGGAAACCCAAGTTCTTGTAGAAGATTTTTCAATCATAACAGCTCGGCAGTAGTATGTGTCATAGCACGATATTCAGCTTCAACACTAGACTTGGATATAGTAGTTTGTTTTTTACTCCGCTAAGTAACCAGATTACCTCCAACAAAGGTACAATATCCAATGGTGGAACGTCTATCACCATCAGCTCCTGCCCAATCAGAATCAGAATAACCAACAATGTCAAGATGTCGATGTCGATGTCGATTATAAATACGATCAGTTCCAGGAGACTTCTTGAGGTACCACAATATGCGATAAGCTGTTTCCCAATGAGCAACTTTAGGAGCATGCATAAACTGACTAACAACACCAACAACAAAAGAAATATCAGGCCGAGTTACAATTAGATAAATCAGTTTTCCAACCAAATGTCGGTATTGATGAATATCAGAATAGTCAGGACTGTTACAAGTTTCAAGCTTCTGATGTGGATCCATTGGTGTATCAACTGGTTTAGCTCCGATAACTTTTGATTCAAAAAGTAAATCAAGCACATACTTCCTTTGAGACAAGCTAATGCTCTAACTATTACATACCACTTAAATCCCCAAGAAGTAATGAAGAAGACCTAAGTCTTTCATCTGAAACTTGGTATTCAAATATGATTTGATTTCAGCAATGCTTGTCTTGTAATTTCCCGTAATAATAATATCGTCAACATAAACAGCAATAATGGTGACATAAAAGGAACGACTTCGAACAAAAATAGAGTGATCAGAGTAGCATGTAACAAAGTCAAAATTTTTAATAACAGTGCTGAACTTATCAAACTATGCATGAGGAGATTGTTTTAGTCCATAAATTGCCTTAAGCAATTTGTACACCTTAGTTGAGTTCCCTCCCTGAGCAACATACCCTGGAGGTTGATCCATGTACACTTCTTCCTGTAGGTCACCATATAAGAAGGCATTCTTACATCCATTTGATAAAGAGGCCAATCAAGGTTCACAACCAGGGAAACAATAACACAAACATAATTAAGACGAACAACAGGAGAGAACGTCTCAAAATAATCTACTCTATATGTCTGAATGAACCCCTTGGCCACCAGGCGTGCCTTTAGTCTATCAATAGTACCATCAGAATTATGCTTTATAGTATAAACCCATTTGCAATGAACCACAGAATGTCCTTTAGGAAGATCTACAAGAGTCCATGTTTGGCGTGCCAATAAGGCATCCATCTCAGCATCCATAGCTGCTTTCCACCCTGGATGGGACAAGGCTTGGGAAACAGTATTAGTAACAATAGTAGTAGATAACGAGTGAACTAAATTTTGGTGACAACGAGGGAGATGGGCTGTGGAAACAAAATTCTTAATAGGAAAAGTACTTTTACGAGTACGAGTACCTTTACGAAGTGCAATAGGGAGATCAAGGGAGACCTAAGGATCAGGAGTAGTAGTAGCCGTCGGTAGAGCAGCTGGTGTAGTACTTGGTGGAAGCACCTTAGAACGCCGTTGGTATACCTGTAGGGGAGGTAGTGGGTCGTCAGATGTAAAAGATGTAGCAGGTGGTGGAGAATCATCAGATGGAACTATGGGAACCGACGGTTCAGAAGGTGGAGAAGGATGTGGCACCATGACTA
Organism: Protea cynaroides; assembly: GCA_028583415.1. Taxonomy (NCBI): domain Eukaryota; kingdom Viridiplantae; phylum Streptophyta; class Magnoliopsida; order Proteales; family Proteaceae; genus Protea; species Protea cynaroides. The sequence continues at coordinate 36,074,949 of CM053266.1, read as the reverse complement.
GATAATATGGCTTGTCTTCGAAAAAGGTAACATCAGGACTGACGACATAATGACGTTTAGTTGTAGGATCAAAATAACAATACCATTTCTGAGTACGGGAATAACCAAGAAATATACACTTTAGTGAACGAGGTAAGAGTTTTCCCAACTTTGGATGCATAATATGAACAAAACATGTACTACCAAATACTCGTGGATGAACAGGAAATAAAGGAGTGGTAGGATAAAGAAGACGAAACGGTATTTTGTTGTGTAAAACAGAGGATGGCATACGATTAATAAGAAAGCAGGGTGTTAACACAGCATCACACCAATAAAATTGAGGGACATTCATATGAAACAATAGGGACCTGACAATATCTAATAGATGCCTTATGTTTAGCAACCCCATTCTGTTGAGGGGTATAGACACAACTGTTTTGATGGATTATACCATTGGCAAAACAGAAATTAGAAATAGCATGTTGAACATATTCAAAAGCATTATCAGTTCTCAATACTTTAATAGGCATACCAAATTGAGTTAGAATTTCCATATGAAATCTTTTGAAAATTGAAAGAAACTCAGAACGATTTTTTATTAAATAAAGCGAGGTCATCCTGGAAAAATCATCCACGAAAGTTACAAAATAAGATAAACCTAACCTATAGGGAACACAACAAGGACCCCAAATATCCGAATGCACTAAAGAAAAAGGACTAGAATTTTTAGGACTAAAACTAGAAGGAAAGGACGAACGATGATGTTTGCTTAACTCACAAGCCTCACATTGGAGGGAAGTGAGAGACTTGCATCCAGGAATTAAAACTTTCATCTTAGACAGAGACAAATGACCAAGCCGTTGATACCATTAAAGGGGAGTAGTAGTAGTAGTGGTAGCAGCAAGAGGTAAACGTTCTGTGGGTTCCAAGTAGTACAGACCAGCATGCTCACGTCCTCCACTAATCATCTCCTTGGTCCTGAGATCCTGAAAGGTACAATAAGTAGGATAAAAGGTAGCAACACAATTCAGAGATTTAGTTAGTTGACTTATAGACAAAAGATTAAGAGAAAAATTAGGTATATGTAGAACAGAGGGTAAGGACATAGATGAAGATAGAGAAACATTACCATACTGAGGCATTAGTAGAGGACCCATCAGCAAGATAAATAGTAATAGGTTTATTAGTGGTTTGAAGGGATGAAAAGGCAGAGGACTCATCCGTCGTATGACAGGTAGCACCGGAAGCAATTATCCAAGGGTAAGGAGATGTGTATGAAAGAAGGACAGAGGTACTTGTACGAGCCAAAGTAGCTGTAGATGAGGGTCCAGTAGTGTCAAGGCTCTGAATCCTTCGAAGAAGGGTTTCATACTGATTAGAAGATGGAGCAGGTATAGAAGGTAAATGAGGTGCAGCAGGGGATACATCATCAATGGTAATAGTATTCACCAAATTATCTGTCCATTCAGGGCGACCAAATTTCTCCCAATAGGTATTAGTAGTAGGGTTCGGTTTGTTGCAGTGAGTACAAAAGCGTGCAGACTTGTCAACTTGAGTACGACCAAAACCGCGACACGGTCTCGACCACGGTAGAAGCCACGACCTCTAGGTGTGGTACCCCAACCACGGCCAGTAAACAGAGCAGTATTATCCTTTTGAGAAGTGTCATTTTGAGGAACCAAATGTTGGAGACGAAAGAATGTCTCGCTTAGAGTAGGTTTAGAAGCACCTGCAAGTAATTGACTCTTCACAGCTTGATACTCAGGAGAAAGACCAGCCAAGAACCTGACTACATAAAACTTAGATTGTTGGGTCTTTAGTTTGTTAATATCAGTAGACAAGGGCTGCATAGCCTGGATCTCTTCAATAAGGCCCTTGAAGCCTCCATAGTAATTAGTTAGGGATATATCACTAATGGAAAAAGTAAACATCCTCTCATAGAGATCATAGATGCTAGAAACATTCTTATCTTGACCATAGGTCTTTTTCAAATTAGCCCAAATGGCTTGAGCAGTATCATGAAACATCACAGTAGGTAAAATAAAAGACTCAATACTATTCCATAACCAAGTTTAAACCATGGAATGAATTATCACGAAGCCATGTATTATATACTTTCAAAGATTCTGGATCCTTATGATCATGAGTAGGGGCATTATCAAGCAACAAAGACAATTTTTCTTTAGAAAGAATGTAGGCTTTAATAGCCTGAGCCCATAGAAGGTAGTTTGACACCCCTTTTAATTTCATAGAGATGATCTGAACCTCAGAAGGCTTGTAATCAGTCATCATAAGTAGTAAACAATACAACCAAGCAAAAAAAAAATTTGTTCTTCTTTCACCCGGTTCCGCCAACCGAGAGGCCAAGGGGGTAAGGCTCAAAGAGAAGCAAAGGATGATGGAGGTGATGGGGGTGTTACACAATATCTTTGCACAAATGAATAACTTATCGGTTTAGCCAACCAAGTGGCCAAAGGAATGATGGCTCAAGATGGGTGGCGGTAGAATGATAGGTAGTAAATTTTTTTTTTTTTATTATCAATACTTACCACATAGATAGGTAGAAGATGATCAAGATGTTATCAATCACATACGAATCAGCGTAGTGGTAGGTACAGCATATCTTGATCATCTAGAGTAGCAAAACAAATCAGTCCATAGGTAGATCAAAAATATCAAAAGCTTATTAAACCAGGATTGATGATAGCCAAGATCCCTGGCTCTGATACCATGTAACAAAATCACACCGAGATAATAAAAGCTTCACAAACCAACAACTAGAGAACAAAAGAATTGAGAAAAAGAAGAAGAAGAAGAAGAAGAAGAAGAAAAGAGTGAGAGATTTCGGTAGAAGCAATAAGCTGCAATAGAAAACCGATAGCTATCCTCCTCTATAATTGTATTTAAATAGGAAAAATACTACCTATTACAAGAGAAAGGTTCTCATAGAGATTGGACAATAGAAGGAAACAAATAAACAAAATTTTAGAAAGAAAATAAAGCTAAATAGGGCCATACAAGCCTTACCGCCATCAGCTGGCGCTAGGATTAGTGCCAGCAGATTTCGGTAAGGACCTGTTTGGTCCTTACTCTATATTTGCAACAAGGTGTATTCTTGATACCTTTAAACTTTCTTTTTTCCAATATTATCTTGTTGACCAAGTCAAAGACTCTCTAGGTGAGATTGACTCTCTTGCTGTCCAGTCCTAGTACCTCTGTAATTTTCTACTTCCACATTATTCTAAATTAAGAAAAATCTATTTAATGTGGCCCCCAAAATGCTGTCCAAGTTTTTGTCCAGTCCCATAATATTAATTTATGAATTTTTAATATAAATCACATTTTATTATTATAATATCAGTCCTTAAGGAAAATATTATTTATAAAAAATCTCTATAGCAATAAAGGAACGGAAATAGCCTCTCCGCATTGGGGGGTAAGGCTGTGTACATCTTGTCCCTCTCTAGATTCTATAGTAGCAGGAGCCTTGTACATTGGGACGCCCTCTACAACAATAAAGGAAAATTCCCTAGCATCATATGGTTCATACGCAAAGTGTTTTTTGAGACTAGCTATCAAACACAGTTGGATCAACACCAAACTTGTCTCTGTGGGTCCCGTCCCGTGTCACCCTAAAAAAGACCTTCTCAGATGTACAATTCTTGCACGTAATCTGTTACATAACACCAAAATGTGCTAATTAGTATGTAGCCTTCTAAATGTCATCCAAACTCACTCAACTTCACCAAGACAAAATTAATTAGAAAATCTGAGGCCTTAATGAGTATTGTGTAATGTTGAGCATTTTATTATCCTAACAGGAAATCCATTTGATGGGAATTCCAGCCCTATCCAGTGGTTTAATCTGGAGTTATCGGTCGTTTCCTATTCTGTCTTTATGTTTTGTGTGTTAGTTCACTGCAATCTTGATTTTCTTGAGGAGTGTTAGTGTTGTTATCTTGCAGCCTAGCCTCCCTAGTTTACTGATTAACTGTGAAAAACTACTGAAAATAATAGGCAGATCTGATCCAATAAAGAAAAAAGCTGTCAGGTCTGATTGAACCAAATGTTTCAATATGCTTGTGCTATTTGGTAACCTGTTCTGGTGTTCACAGTGCTGACATGGCGCAGGAAGGAAGAGGGCAGTGAAAGCAGACACCAACTAATAAACTATTCCACTACGTAAGAGTATTTATAGAGTAAAAACAACAACTTCCTAAAATTCCCCTAAATTCCTAGCCATTGGCATTGTTTTTGCTAAATTTAGACCCTTCATTTAACAGAAGCATGGTTCAAGGTGCCGGTCAAAACCTTCAAAACCAGGTTTTGACTGGCACGACTCGGTTTTGTCTTCGATCAGGGTTGAGACGAAACCTTAGGTCAGTATTGAAAATTACGAAACCTGGTCCAACTCGACTATGTTTCGACTGGAACCTGATTTCGACTTGGTTTTGGTCCTCCGAGCCTTATAAAAGTTTGGGTTTTGATCGAAACCTGTCTATTTCAATCGGTTTCGACTCCAAAACCAAGAACATTACAAAAGAACAACACTTATTAGACAAAGTATTATTTATGACTAATATCATTCAAGTAAATGATTTATTTACTTAAGATAATATTTATAAATAAGCAAATAACTCCATTTGAATCCAATAAAAATAGTTTAAAATTCATTACAAAAGGATAAAAAGTTAACTCTCCAGATCAAGAACAAAAATCGAATTTTTGGGTGCGAGCTCAATTTTCAATTTTCAAATGCTAGGCTTTTTCTCAAATTTGAAAATTCAGTAAATCTTATCAGGATAAATTACATTCACCTTCCCTGTACTTAGGTCTAATTACATGAAGACACTGAGTTTCCGAACTCGAGGAAAATGAAGCTTCTACTTTTATATTTGAAAGGGGTAAAATTGAAACTTTACTTCCACTTAGGGGCAGTTTGGCCATTTAGGTTAATATGACCAAGTAACGTCAGCAACTAATGTGTCACACCTCAATTCTGGTCGAATCAGAAGTGTGATTGAATCGTTAACGAACCAACGGCTCAATCCAGGATTACGAAGAACCATATCAACGTTCAAACCAACGCAACAAACCATAAATCAATAATTAAATATAACAGCGGAAGTCTTTATTAATGACCTGAGAATCTAATGTGATAAATAATAAATAAATCAAATTATTCAAATGTCAACCAAAACATAAAATAATAATATCTTTATAAGTCTTATACTTTCAAACATAAAGAATAAACCCTAAAGGTAAACGTAGTAGTGACACTCGAGTGACGAGTCGTGCTCGTTCTCCATTGATTCCACATCCAGAGTTGTACTCTTCAAAATGAAGGTGCATTGACATAGTCGTCCATAGTATAACCTACATCATTAGAAACTAAAAAGAAAACGATATCGTGGGGTGAGCGCACAACTTAGCTCAGTGTGAAACAAAACATGCAACAGACAATATGCATGAGATAACATTCAATCTTCGGTCTGGTAAAGTTTGCAATGTGCTATTGTAAGGATAGGCTACAACCACACCTCTATACACGAGAGTGTGAGCACACCCAACGGTCAGACTTCAACCAAAACCGTTGCCCCACAACACTCACTACAAGATAGAGATAGAGCTAGAGTCTAACGGCAAACTACAACCAAACCGTCAGCACCCCCCTGATACCCTATCCCGTACCAGTACGTACACTCCTATTGGTGAGGGCTTGCAAACTTGGGTATGTTACTAACCAATCCTGATGTCATCACAACGTATCCATGACCCTACCTCAGCATCATTCAATATGAAACTGAGATAGAGCTAGAGTCCAACAGTAAGGCTATGGCCTACACCGCCAGCACTCCCCCTAATACCCGGTCTCGTACTAAATACACTAAGGTAGACAGCGATACGACAATGTCAGTGTGATGAATGGTTTAAGGCTCCAACCTTTTTCCACTCAACACACCAACTACACACAAGCACATGCCTATCCTCATCATCATTATAAAAGAAATAAATATGCATGAACAATAATATAACAGTTAAAAGGATGACATGTTATATTTACAAACACAGCACATCAGCAACAAGCAAGGTGTTTTTATTTATTAACCAATTAATTTGGGGTCTTGTCCCTCACCCGTTGAGTGATTTAGATAGTCTCTAAGACGTTGAAACTAGCTTTGACTGTGTGGAAGTCCTATATAAACATTAAGATTGAAATTAGGTTCATTCTGCCATTTTGTTTGTTCGGATTCATTGTTTGGGTTGACAGAAGTCACTCCGGGCATTTTGCAGTCGCCTGTTTGGTCTGGCATAATGTCGGACTGGACATCGTCAACTCTGAGACACTTCCCGAGAGTGTCTGGAGCTGTCACCGGTCTCACTCTGGGTGCGACCGATCAACCAGACCGGACAACCTCTAGGTTGTTCTTCTGTTTGTGTTTTCCTCAGAGTTGATCCTTCGACTCATTCTAGGGTTTCTCTTATGTATTTCTATGGTTGAGAATATGTTGAATCAGGGTTTTCACTGTAACCCTAGTTCTACACACAACCTCCTTGTTAGATCCTTGTGAATCCTTCGACAGTACGATTTATATTGTATTGGAATTTATCAGTCAGTCTTTGACGACTGTGAATCCCAACTTCATATTCATACTAATCTATGTATAGTGATAAAGAACTTACCGTTAGTTTCTTGGCGATGTTGATCAGAAATTGACGGTGATCTCTTCCTCTTCGCAGCCTCTTCTTCTTCCACAGCTCCTCTCTTAGATCTCCTTTCAATTTCTAGGGTTTATGATTGATCAAAGTGAGAGAGAATGGAGGGGATAGGGCTTATATATAAGGGGTAGTGTTCTATTAAGAGTCCTCTCCCGGTCGCTTGTCCGGTGGCACAGCTCGGGCGACCGGTCAAGCTCAACCAGTCGGACCGGATAAAATGAAAGTTGTCAGTTTTTGTACCTTAACTCGTGGCTTGCCTTCCGTCCGTCTCTTCTGGTCTGGTTATGATGGGAAGATTTGTTACAACACGTTAACCTTAGACCGGGTTCGTGGATTGTGCGGGTATTACATAATGTCCCACAACAAACAGACTGGAGTTAAGTGTAATCTAATTCTTTATTTAACTATTTAAGGGAGGTTCGTGTAATTAGACCCAAATACAAGGGAGGTGAGTGTAATTTACCCATCTTATTATGGTAAAACATCAGGAAAAACTAGGAGTGTCAAAATAATCTCCTATTTTGATGTCCAAAAAATTATTTCCATTCAGACGACTTTAAAGAACATTCACATACTCTGAACAAGGTGTGATTGGAGTGTAACTCCTTTATTATAACTCGGATTCAAGCAATCTTGGATTTGTTGGAAATCTGATTATTCTAGCTTTGCAACAAATACGAGATTGCTTGAATTCGAGTTATATTGAAGGAGTTACATTTCGGTCAAACTTCTTTGGAATAGCAGATGCTGTTTAAAGTCGCTATTTATGAAAATAATTTTTTGGACATCAAAACAAGAGATAATTTTAGCGCCCTCTTAGGTTTTAATGATGTTCTAATATAATTAATGTTGTAAGTAATGAACTGATTCATGGTTCGGTTCAATTTAAGTGAATCTGTTTAGGATAAGAAGATAAGAATGATAACTCATGTACACACATTTAACATGTGTTAAATGTGTAATGTGTGTGCTGGGATAGCTTTATGTACACACATTTAACACAATGTTAAATGTGTAATGTGTGTGCTAGGTCAGCTCTACCTACTTTCTTTATTTACCTCATTATGGTTGATTATAAATAAAGGCATTTGGGGGTGAGGTAGATCAACTCACTCATTCATTCTCAATCTCTGATTCAACATGGTATCAGAGCCACCTCTCAAGAGAACCTGACCGCAATCCACGTCTCCCCTCCCTTCTTCTTCTCCTTGCCACAAGGCTCTTTTCTCAAGAGAACCTGAACGCAAGGTGTATCTGACCCCTTCTCTCTTTACCGCATTCTGTAAATCCTCCTTCTCCTCTTTTTCTCAACCCCTAACCCATTATTAGGGCTGTAATTTAAGAGGATGTCATAAATTGACAAAGTTGCAGTCCTTTTTTCCTCTTGAAAAAAAAAAAAAAACTAAATTTATCACAGAGACGGGAAGATTTCTCAGCCAGCATATGCCGCAAGCCATTCTAGGGTTTTTATTTGCTGCGGTTTGTCCTTTTTTGTTGAGAAATATTAATTCTCTGTGGTGAGCAGCCTCTCTTGGACCAAGCACCATTGGCGGCGACCTCTTCTTGGAATTTTTTTTTCTACCTCAGTGCAGCCCATACTTGCGGAATCCTTCTTCTGAAAAAAAAAAAAAAACAAAACGAAACTTTTGTGTCTAATCATCATTCCGACACAGGTATTCCTCTTTGTTGGATTTTTTACGGAATTGATATGGGAAGAATCGATTCCTATTTTTCCATGATCATGGTTGTTGAGTGCATTGAATTCTGAATTCTCAGATTTTGCGGTGTCTTTTTTTCATTGGGAAATATTTGAGTTGTTACATTAGTGGCATCTATTATTACATCATGTCTGGATTATCTGATGCTACTTCCTCTGAGGTACCAAAATTGGAATTGACTACCATTGCTTTAAATCCTGTGAAATTGAATGGAACCAATTATCTTATGTGGTCCAAGACAGCCTATATGGCCATTGCTGCCAGAGGACTCCTTGGATATATTAATGGTGCGCTTACAACACCCGACCAAAGTGATAAATTTTACAATATATGGGTCTCTAAGAATTTAATTGTGATGACCTACCTTATTGGATCTATGGAACCAAAGATAGGTCGGGGTTATGTGTTACTACCTGATGCTGCCCATATTTGGACTGCTGCTAAGGAGTCTTACTCACAAGTAGGAAATTACTCCATCATATTTGACCTACATGTCAAGATTGGGTCCCTGAAACAAAAGGAACTTTCTGTGGCTGACTACTATTCAGAACTTCGAAGCTTGTGGCAAGACCTAGACTACTATGACACCTTCACAGCTGTTTGCGCAGTGGATGCTGCTGCTATGAAAAGTGCTAAGGACAAACTCAGAGTTTATACATTCTTAGCTGGCTTAAACTCTGACTTTGATTACGTCCGCTCACAAATTTTGAACCGTGAGCATCTCCCAACTTTGGAGTAGACTAATGCAATTTTACAAAATGAGGACTTACGGCATTTCTCAATGATGCCTGTTGCACCAGTTGAGCAATTCGCGCTTTACTTTACACAACCTTCAACACACTATTTTTCTCCTAAGGAACCTATTCGTTGTACTCACTGTGGCAAGGAGTGCCACACTTAATACACCTGCTGGAAGTTACATGGGAAACCCCCAGATTTTGAAGCCAAGAGTCGGGAGAAAAAGTCTAAGTTTGGGAAGATTCCACAAGCACATCAGACGGAAACTTGTGAACAGCCTGGACCTCCAACTATTGTATCTTCTGTGCTCACTTCTGAAGAACTTCAGGCTTTCAAGAATCTTCTACGATCCACTGCTGCCACCACTGGTCATCAGTCAGCTTTAGGGCCATCAGGTTCATTCTTTGCTCGGTCAGGTACATCCTATGCTGGTCAATGTGCTTCCAATATCACCCATCCATGAGTAATTGATACTGGAGCCACTGATCACACGACAGGTTCTTCCTCTTCATTTATTTTGTATTCCCCCTCCTCTGGGCAGGCTACAGTCCGAGTTGTAGATGAGACTCTTTCTCCTATTTTGGGAAAGGGGTTCGTCCGTTGCTCCCCAAATCTTACTTTACAGTCTGTGCTTCATGTACCAAATTTTTCTACAGACTTACTTTCTATTAGTAGTCTTACAAAATCCTTGAACTGTGAAGTTACTTTTTTCCCTTCTTATTGTGTTTTTCAGGATCTGGAAAGCGGGAGGACGATTGGACATGGTAGAATGCATGGTGGTGGCCTCTACCTTCTTGCAGATGGTCCTTCATCACCAATAGCATATCAGCCTCCACTCATTGCCCAACCAATCCCGCACTCTCTTTACTCTACTATCAGTACTTTACAACAGTGGTACCGTCGTTTAGGGCATCCTTCTACTGTTGTGTTATCTCAGTTATTTCTTTTTTTATTTAAACAATGTAATCAGAACGAGTTATTATGTGAAGCCTGTATTTTGGCTAAACAGGCTCGTACCTCCTATAAACCTACTTATATTAGGAGCACTAGTATTTTTGACTTGGTTCATTCAGATGTTTGGGGTCCTGCTCGGGTTTCTTCTACTTCTGGTCACTGGTGGTTTGCCACATTCATTGACTGTCACACCCGTGCCACTTGGGTTTACTTGATGCAAAACAAGAGTGATGTTTTCTCATGCTTCCGTCAGTTCCACAAAATGGTACATACCCAGTTTCATGCTTCACTAAAAATACTTCGAAGTGACAATGGTCGGTGTTAGGGAGTCCCACCACGCTTGCAATACTACCTTGACACGTAGGACTTAACCTCAGAGCCACGTGGAGATCCCCTATTCGACATAAGAAAACTCCTCCTGACACAAGAACAAAGGGTACAATCGGCATTTTGGAAATATGCACTATTCACTATAAATAGGGCAAATCCCGAGGTTTTCAGGTACACAACATTTACTGCTCATTTACTCCTAGAAATTCATGCTCTGACCTAGGACGGAAAATCTCACCTCACCCCACACTTTTCTATAGTATCTTCGTGGGCTCGGTCCCCGAGCCCACTGACTATTCACAGAGCCCTAACTTTGGCATCGGAGTGGACCCGGGGCATCCAGCCCGCCTCCCCCCTCTTTGCCTTTCCTTGTCTTGCAGGTCTAGTCAGCTTGGAGGACCCACAGGACGGATTTAGGCCGAAACAGTTGGGAATACTTAGAAGGTCATTTTCAGTAATATTTACTGGATCACGGCATCATTTATCAGACGAGCTGCGTTGACACACCAACACAAAATGGGGTGGCTGAAAGAAAAAACCGCCATCTCCTTGAGACAGCCTGCGCTTTAATGATGGATGCTCATGTTCCTGCACATTATTGGGGCAATGCAGTCCTCACAGTCACATCCTTGATCAATCGGCTTCCATCTCTCTTTCTTCAAAACAAGGCACCACTAGAGCTGTTACTTGGCGATTCCTCCTTCCCACTGCCACCTAAGGTGTTCGGTTGTGTGTGTTACGCACGCAATCATCACCTACATGGCAAACTGGAGGCACGAAGTCTACGGTGTATTTTCTTGGGCTATCCGGTAACTCAAAAAGGATATAGATGCTATCATCCTCCTTCTTGCCGGATGATCATCACAAGGGATTTTATTTTTCATGAGAGTTTAATGTATTACCAGTCCCATCTTCAGGGGGAGCCTGCACCAGTTGAAGTCGAAGATGTGCCTTTACTTATATCAACATCTCCTGAGGAAGTAAGGGTACAAAGTAGTGTGGACTCAGATAGCTCATGTACACCAAGTAAAAATGACAAAATACCAGAACCTCTTCCTACACCAGAGTCTCCAGAACCTCTTCCTACATTAGAGTCTCCATCCACTCCTACCGTACCCAACCAATCTAATCCTAGCCCTAAGCCGTTGCAAGTATATAGCCGTGTCAGAAGCAAGCATGGACGGGCCACTACCATCAACGCAACTACTTCACATGTCCCTTCGTCAGCCCAGGATCCAGATACTGAGGAGCCCATAGGTAAAAAGCTTCTAGACTCTGCTTCTGATCTCCCTATTGCCCTTAGAAAGGGTACTAAGACTTGCACTCTTCATCCCATCTCTAATTTTGTTTCGTATAATTCGTTATCTCCTTCCTATCATGCTTTTGTGTCCTCTCTCTTCTGTGTCCATTCCTCAAAGATGGCAGGATGCAATTACTGATGAGTGGTGGAAAGCAGTAATGGAAGAAGCAATGAGAGCACTGAAGAAAAATAACACATGGGAACTTGTTTCACTCCCTACAGGGAAGAGGCCGATAGGGTGCAAATGGGTGTTCACCATCAAACAGAAGGCAAATGGGATAGTAGGCCGCTACAAAGCAAGGCTAGTAGCTCGGGGATTCACTCAGACATACGGGATCGACTATCAGGAGACTTTTGCCCCAGTTGCAAAAATGACTACTGTTCGAATTATATTAGCATGTGCTAGGCGTCACCATTGGGATCTCCAACAGCTAGATGTGAAGAATGCGTTCTTACACGGGGAGCTAACTGAGGAGGTTTACATGGATTATCCACCTGGCCTCTCAAACCACATTAGTAGTGACAAGGTGTGTAAATTGAAGCGTGCATTGTATGGATTGAAATAGTCTCCCAGAGCATGGTTTGGAAGGTTTCACAGGGCCATGATAGGATTCGGCTACACTCAAAGTAACGCAGATCATACTTTGTTTATGAAGCACTCTGGTGGGACTATTACAGCACTACTGGTGTATGTTGATGACATCATAGTTATAGGAAATAATGGTGCTGAAATCACGAAGTTAAAGGCATTCTTGGGACAAGAGTTTGAGATAAAATATCTAGGAAAGTTAAGGTATTTTCTTGGGATAGAGGTAGCCCAATCTTCTAAAGGGATCTTTCTATCTCAAAGAAAATATGTTTTAGATCTCTTAACAGAGACTGGTATGCTTGGTTGCATTTCGTGTAATACTCCATTAAACCCTAACACTAAAATCAAGGAAAAAGATGGCGCACCAGTCGATAAGGGGAGGTATCAGCGTTTAGTTGGAAGGTTGATTTACTTGTCTCATACTCGCCCATACATCGCTTTTGCAGGCAGTCTGGTGAGTCAATTCATGCATGATCCCTACACCAAACATATGGAAGCTGTTTACAGGATATTGCATTATCTCAAGGCAGCTCCAGGGAAAGGGATTTTGTTAATTCTAAATGATCACTTAAAAATAGAAGGTTATACTGATGCTGATTGAGTGGAAGTCCAGATAGGAAGTCCATATCTGGTTATTGCACATTTGTGGGGGGCAACCTAGTCACATGGCGTAGCAAGAAGTAGAATGTGGTTGCCAGATCCAGTGCAGAAGCAGAGTACAGAGCCATAGTCCAAGGCATATGTGAGCTTTTATGGTTACAAAGCCTGTTGAAGGATTTGTAGATTCAATATCCTCAGCCTATGACTTTATGTTGTGATAATAAAGCAGCCATCTGCATTGCTCATGACCCCGTACAACATGACCGAACTAAGCATGTGGAGATAGATCGGCATTTCATAAAGGAGAAGTTGGAAAGTGGTCAAATTCAGATTCCTTTTGTCAAATCAACTGACCAGCTTGCCGACATTTTCACCAAAGGACTACCTGGAAAACAATTTCATGTCATTTTGTCCAAGTTGGGCATGCATGACATATATGCACCAACTTGAGGGGCAGTGTTGTAAGTAATGAACTGATTCACGGTTCGGTTCAATTTAAGTGGATCTGTTTAGGATAAAAAGATAAGAATGACAACTCATGTACACACATTTAACATGTGTTAAATGTGTAATGTGTGTGCTGGGACAGCTTTATGTACACACATTTAACATGTGTTAAATGTGTGTTAAATGTGTAATGTGTGTGCTAGGTCAGCTCTACCTACTTTCTTTATTTACCTCATTATAGTTGATTATAAATAAAGGCATTTGGGGTGAGGTAGATCAACTCACTCATTCATTCTCAATCTCTGATTCAACAATAAGATTTATAGAATTTTTAGATTTGGGTAAAAACCTAGTATTTGGAAGTTGAAAATCACCCCACAGCAAAAAATCCAGTTATCTTATCTTTTGGAATATGAATTTTATGGTATATTTATTGGATTCAAATGTCCAAGGGGGGGAGTTTGATTATTTATGAATAATATTTTAAGTAAGTGAAATATAAAATTAAAGAAACATTTATTTAAAAAGAAAATTTACATGGACCTCCCCTTGACATTTCGTTTAATACGCATCACTACCCTGCCTTGCGAGAAATGACACAGACTACCTTGGAAAGCCAAATTGTAACAGATGGGTCTACTCTGTTAGGCAAGTGACGTTAGTTATTGACGTGGAAAGGGTTGAACTTTTATAAAGACAAAACTGCCCTCATGTTATTGGAAGTTTTATAGACACATGGATCCCTTGCACGAGTTTAGTCTTTCTTCTCGTTCGTATTTTCTCCAACATACTTCTGTAAGATCCAACCATATTCCTGCTTCATTAGAAATTTTAATTTCTTTCTCAAGCTTATGTATAAATACTTGCAGACCATAGCAAAAATCAACACGAATACATTGTTCGCCTTAATGTTCTCGATGAATTGTTCGCCTTAATGTTCTCGACGAAGTGATGAATCATTAACCTTTGAATAACCATAGACCATGGCCGAACCACCGTTGAGATCTCTGATTTTTTTGAAGTCAGTCTTAATCACCAGAGAAAATCGAAACAAAATGAAACAAAAAACGCCAATCGAACTGATATGCCAAAGCAGAATCAAAACAAAGAGAAGAATTTCAAAACCAAACTCTATTTTTTCCTTCTTCTTTGATTTCTCCTTCTCTTTCTTTTTCTTATCTTGTGATTTCTGTGTTTTCTTCTTCTCCTATCTCTCTCTTCTTCTGCCAAATCTGCTTCTGATTCTTCTCTTCCATGTCTGCTATTTTCCTTTTTTCGTTTTTAATCTTTTACTAATTTCTTTTCTCGTTGATTTCTTCGTTTCCTCCCTTTTTTCCGATCCTCTGATCTGCTTCCTTTTCTTCTGCTATTTCATCTCTGATTTGCTCTTTCTTCTTCTTCCATTTCAGATCTGGTTCTTTTCCCCCATTCCCTTTTTTTATTCTTCTGCTTCTCCTCCTTGATTGTCTTCTTCTTCTTAAGTCCCTTCTGCGTTTTTTTCGTTGGGTGGCTCCTTTTTGGCAATAGAGCTCCTTTCAAACCAAATCAGCCGAAAATCTGTGGAAGCTTCCATTCCATCTACAACTTTATCTCCCCTCTCCAACTTTATTAATACTTTCTTCCTATGTAGAAGAAAAAGCACCCACCACTGTTGTCATCGCCATGACGTCATAGTTGTCAAGCCGTCGCCTAGGCGTCCAACTATACAATGCTAGGCGGTAGGGCGCCTTATGCATACTCAGAAAGGCTAGTGCCTTGGTTCCCTGTGCGACGTCTGGGTGGGTCACCTTTTGAGTGCCTAATGTGTATATAAATTAAATTTTATATTATATTTCTTATTTGCATTTCTTTATGATTTGATTGGTTGATGCTGTTACTAACATATCCATTGGTCTGTGTACATATTATGTTACACAATGATACATAGAATCATCATTTAACTTACGAAGACTCAAATGTCGGGCTATTGAAACTTGAAAGTAAAACAAGAAGGAAAAAAGAAGAAACTGTTCATTCAAGACTATTCGTCCACTCTTCATCGTTGCCATGCCCTAGATGGACAACGACTACTCTGCTACAACTTGCAAGCCTTCATCTCAGTTCCAGCGGTTAGTCCGGGATATTTTCCTCGCAACCTACCTGCAGTCGAGCTCCAGTACTCGACACCTAGATATGTATGTATTTTTTTTCCTTCTTTAGATTTCTTCAGTTCTTTTTCTTCCCCTTCTCTCCTACTAGCCCACTACCATACTGTGATACCATTTGCTGTCTTTTGTTTTTTTTTTTGTTTTTTGTTTTTTTTTTTTTTCTGTTCTTTGAATACGATTCTGGAGCCATAATGTTTTTTTTTTAGTTCTTTTAACTTTTTTGTTTCTCTTCTTCTACAAATACCATTGTCATTTTTTCCTTTGAACTTCTTCCTCTTCCCCTTCTTCTTCCTACCCTTCTTTGCTACTATCATACCTTTGCAACTATCCTTTTTTTTTTCACAAATAGGATTTTCATCGATCTTTTTTTTTTTTTTTTTTTCCTTTGAAGTTCTTCCTGTTCCCCTTCTCTACTACTACCGTACATCTGCAACTCTATTTTTTTTTCTTCTTCTTCTAATACGATTTTCGTGATTCATCAATCTTTTCCTTTTTTTTTTTTTTTTCCCTTTGAACTTCATCTTCTTCCCCTTCTATGCTACTACCGTACATCTCCAACTCTGTGTTTTTGTTTTCTGTTTTTTCTTTTTCTACAAATATGATTTTCATGATTTATCAATGTTTTTTTTGTTTTCCTTTGAACTTCTTCTTCCTCCCTTCTCAACTACTACCATAAGACTGGAACTATTTTTTTCCCTGTTTTTCTTCTTCTTCTTCTACAATATGATTTTCATTAATATATATATATATATATATTTTTTTTCCTTTGAACTTAATCCTCTTCCCCCCCTTCCTCCCCTTCTCTACTACTACCGTACATCTGCAACTCTGTTTTATTTTTTCTTTCTTATTTTACCGAAAGACATCTGATCCATTTTTTTTTTTATTGTTTTGTTTTCTTTGAACTTTTTCTTCTTCCACTTCTGTGCTACTGCTAAGAACATTTTTGTTATTCTTTTTTTTTCCTTCTTTGAGTACGATTATGCCGTAATGTTTATTTATTTTAATTTTTTTCTTTGAACTTATTCTCTTCCCCTTCTTCTTCTTCCTCTTCTTCTAACTTATGAGTTATACACTTCAGCCGCTCTGCCATTGAGCTACTGAGGAATAGAGGCACATACGCCTATTTTGGCATCCTGGAGGTAACAATAATATAATATTTATTGAGTGACTTATATATTTAGTTTTTTAGGTGCATTATAGTATTGCACTCTTGTTTCTTATTTATATGCTTTTATGTTCTTAGTTTATTGCTTTTTTTTTTTTTTTTTAATTATAAATATGCTTCTTTAGTTCTTTACATTCTATACTTTATTCATTATTTGTTTGTTTCTCATATTAGGTTATGCCTCAAAGGTTGATTCTTGATGTAGCATACTGCATGTATATAAACATAGACATAACATTGATATTTTAGTCCCCCCACCCACCAAAAAAAAAAAGCACTAGGAGGCCTTGCCCGATTTGGCAACTCCAGCGCCGGAGTGAGAGCTGGAGACGGATCTGAAGTGCCTTTAATCGTTGCAGACGGGTACCAAGTCAAAGTTTGACTTCCAAGATCAATAGTGAGTCGCTCCTACCCACACCCACGGCCATGGCCACTGCCACTGCCACCATTACGAAGAAATTTTTCCTGGAGAGGTTCGCGACCTATCACAAGAGCTCCACTACCACCAACAGCAGTTGCAGGCCTTCAGACAGTATTGGGTATTTCCCCTTCAGCAGTTGAATAATTATGGGTCCAATATCGGTCTCTCCGTAAACCAAACCGTACACAATCTGCAATCCCGAATTCAATTCCTATACAATTTTTAGTCTTCTTCCATTATCTGTGTCAATTACAAGCTTACTTCTCCCTACTTCCATATTGATGGGTCTCAGGCCCACGGTTAGTCTTCCCTTTGATAACACTTCCGCAGGAAATTTGTGCATCCACGACTTCCATTTGTTGGAAGCTAGAAACTCTAGCAGATAAGGAAGCCCAAGTCAATCAAATTGCGACCGAACCTGACGATATCAAATAGAGTTGCAGCTAACAAAGCAAGAACCGCAATGCTCGTAGATGGCAACCAGATGTTTGTAGCTTGTTGGCCGGTGAAATCGAGGAGAAGATAGAGAAAGAAATGGGGAATGAGTGAAATTAGTATAGTTATGTACTAATAGTGGAAGGGTATTTTTGTCGGACCATAAATTTTATTAACACCGTTATTTTTATGGTCTTGAGTGTAAGTTTACTTGCATAGGGTAGTGTTGTGTAATAAACAAATTGTCAAGGGGAGGTCTGTGTAAATTTCCCTTACTTAAATGATATTAGTCATAAATAAGTGTTGTCTACTTAACTTGGGACGAACTGGGCATACACAGGCAAACTTGGGTCCACACTGCATATTATTATTTTTGATTTTTTTTTAAACTAATGTGGGAAATATGTGTAAAATGGTTAAAATAGGCTACATCCAAAAAAAAAAAAAAAAAAAATCAAATCAAGTAAAACACTTTTGGGCCTTGAAACCAAGGTTTCGAGATGTTCCGGAAAAATCCTTGGCCTGGTCGAAACCCGGGACAACTCGGTTTCGAGGCTGGTCGAAACCGGCCTCGAGACCGGCACCTCAAACCTTGAACACAAGACCAAGGCATCCCTGTACTAACTTGAAACTTACTGAGAAATCCATGCTTCTACATCATGGCACCAGACTTATAACTTTCCTGGAAATATATAGTCTTGGTTCACTTATTCAATCTGCTAAGTCTAGGGTCTGGAGTGTTTGTGTTCCCAAGCAAGAAAACAGGTGTTGTCTTCAGGAGCTTAAGCACCTTGAGGCACCTTTTGCCCATGCATGTGTCTCATACAGATCCATGCATGTGTCTCATACAGAATTAAGCTAGAATTAATCTAACTTAGTTCAGGCTTGATGCTTATTTGTGAGCTCTCTCTCCCACTCCCTCTCATTAGTTTCTTTAGGTTTACATGACACTTTGTCAATAAATTAAACAATTTAAAACTTTTAGAACTTCTTTTGGGAACTTGATTTCCCATTAAGTAATCTCTTAAGAGAGAGCCTTTTATTTTGAGTCAACAGGTCTCAACTGTCATTTCTTTTTTCTTTAAACTTATTTTGAACATATTTGATTTCTATTACCTTCTGAAATCTTTATATCGAGTAGTGGTTGGTCATGGGTATTTTTGAACTGTCCAAATGGACTCTCTGACTTTTCAGATTTTATAATGCTGCTACCAAGCCCTTACCTCACAAATACTTGCTTTTATTATCATTTCAAATTTATTTTGTTTGAATATTATTTGTATCTGCTGTCTAATTTTCCACTTTTATCTATTGCTTGTCTCTATCACAGCATGTACTGGAGCATGGAAAACCACATGAACGTTCTGCTATAATAAAGAAGTTAGCTGGCCAGATAGTTCAAATGAGTCAGCAGAAGTTTGCCTCCAATGTTGTTGAAAAGTGCCTAACCTTTGGTGGTCCTGCAGAACGTCAGCTGTTGGTCAATGAGATGCTCGGCTCCACTGACGAGAATGAGCCTTTGCAGGTTTATCAAATTTCTGTAGTTACCTCCACTAGATGGGATATGAGCATGTTTAGTTGTGGAGTCGTGATCATATATTATTGTGCCCCCTCCTTGCATGGCATAGTAATAGTACTATTTTTGAAGTATTCTTGGCTAATTAAGCTTGAATTTTTCATGATTTCTCAAATTGAGAGAGACTGATTATGACCTGGTCTTCCTTTTGTGAATACAAACTTGAAAGGATTAAAGGATGGTTTTATGATGAAAACTTCTTATGTTTTATTTAGTTTAGGACCCTTTGGTAGAAATTATTAAAAAAACTTCCTTTGCCTTCACTGTTATTGGTTATTTCAAATACATGAACATTGCTTTTTCTGAAGTCACATAATGGAACCTTAGTTAGAACTTAGTTCCATTTGTACATTATATCATGTGATTGAAGCTTTTTAGTTTTGAAAAATGCAGTGGGGATTTCTTGATAGCTCATTTAGATCCTAAGAAATATTATAATGAAACAATCCGCATCAACTGGTTGATCTTAAGCACTGTTTAAGTTAAATGTAAGGTACTTGTGCTCAGTGACTTTATGTGACCTGATAATATTATTTTGGGAGTTTGGATTTTGCAATTAAAAAATGATCATTTAAAGAGATTTCAAATTTCACTTGCTCCAGAAAAGAATCCATTTAGGTAATAATGCTTTAATGTCTTCTTTTCCCCCCCGCACCATTCATAGCATCTTTTCCTTGTTTGTCATGGTTTCAGGCAATGATGAAAGATCAGTTTGCAAACTATGTTGTACAGAAAGTGCTGGAGACTTCTGATGACCAGCAACGTGAATTGATCCTATCACGAATAAAGGTTCACTTGAATGCCCTGAAGAAGTACACTTACGGGAAGCATATAGTTGCACGTGTAGAGAAGCTTGTTGCCGCTGGGGGTACCATTACTTTACTTTCTACTTTAAAGCTGTATTTTCTTCCTTTCTCCACTTTATAATTCCCATTCTAGCTTAGTTGGCAAAATTTTGTTTGTGTGGGTTTTGTGGTCCTGCTCTACTGCTCTGTGTACTGAGAACTTATAGTAGCAATGATTGTATTGCATCTCTATCAGCCAACAAGAGATGCATTGGATAGCTAATCTTGACTACTTGATGGATGGGTACATCATGGATGACCCATAGCCCTAGAATCTTAGGGACTGTAATTGTTACCATAAAGCATGGGACTTACTTTACGTCATTTGATTATGTTACAGCCATTTGTATGCTTACACTGGTTAAGCTATTGTCCTCCCAAGATGTGGTCATTGATTGAGAAGTCTTGATCAATGAGCTCATACACCAAAAATTGGACATAGCTGTCGGTACCACTGGCCCTTGACCATATTTCATTTTATCTTGTTCTTTTCTGGACATGTTAAAGACGTTAATGTGATTTATGTTGTACCATTCAGTGTTTCTTCGACATGGAATAGCTCTCTAATGAGGATTTATTACTTGCAGAGAGGAGAATTGGTATTCAGTCTCCGTATCCCGTTTAGATGGCATCCGAAAGTTGTTGTACAGCTAACTGAGGCTAGTGTGAGCTCTCTCTCTCTCCCCCCCTTCTCTCTCCTTCCCCTCACTTCCAGCTTCTCCCCTTGTCCAGCTGTTGCTCTATCTATTTAGAAGGTACAAGCTGATTCGAATAAAATTGTTGCTTGTACTTAAAACTGTACATTGTGTAATTTGAGGATATACCTAGAATCAGGCAAGCTGAGGCTCAGATGAATAGACCTGATGCCCCTGCAGAGGAGATAAAATGAGTGTACAAGTGTTTTAAGGGTGTAAAGAGTTGAAAAAGAAAAAGGAGGTAGTGATTATGTTAACGTGACTGTACAAATGTCGCCATGTGGAGAGCCTTCAGTGTTAGGTGAGGCCAGAAATTTTCTTTTAATCTATGGGATTGAATTCCCCCCTCTTTATTGAAGCAGAGCTTTCTTTAGTAGTTCAGTCGTGTATTTGAGGTCTTGGCTGGCATGGTTAATTTATAATTGCTTCTTAAGCATTTGGGTGGTTATGTATTAAATTATTCTATTTTTGTTTTCTCTTTATGCTGCCTGTGGTGGTTAGCTAGACTGAATAATTTTAATCTGCAATATGATGATTGGTAATCAATTTATGATAGTTTTATGTGCTAGTAAGCTATATGCTTACCAAACTGGTTTTGATTGACAACTTCTGTAGTTTAGGCTTGGTTTTGATTTATGTTTTAGAAGATTGTTCAATGTTGAAAAGCTCAACACTTGTGCGGTGGTGGGGGTGAATGGTGGTGAGAAGTTACTTTAGTGTTGCTAGAAGCCTAGAAGGCTTGCTGGAAAAATGGCTGGATTGTTCGGGGTATTTGGTATGCTTTCCTGGAGTTTATTGTTTTAGTGTCAATCAGCTTGTGAGCCTGCTGTGTAAATGGATGATGCATTGGGTATGGTGGAACCTCAGGTGCTAACAATGATGCATTGAGAGTCCCCGTGTGTGTAACGATCTTGCCTGGTTCCTATTTGGTTCCTTGAACCATGTTGAACAGCTGACTGTCGAGAACAGGTTTAGCAGAAGTCTAGACACCTGACCTGAGGTGTTTTTGTGGGAAGGCTTGTTTTTGGTTCTAAATGGGAAATCAAAGATATTAGATCGAATCGATATTGATATACCGAGTATCTGTTGATACAAAATATTCTGGCGATCCCCACGATCCGAGTCCGAGCTGTTGGAATTGGAATAAGTTCGGCAGCGGATCATGAATCTTGGCCATCTTCTCTATCTAATGAATGGAAAGTCTGCTTTGAAATCATAGCGCAGCACCCACTCTCTGAGTATATGTTTCAATAGGAATCAAACAAGGGTAGATCGATACAATAGAAACCTATGGTAAAATGTCCGTCTGTAACCCAGTAGTTAAAGTACATGACATAGTTCGTTTAGGGATTGATGACTTATCCATTCAATGATTTTGGCACTGGATGTTCCAAAAATGGCAGAATTCAACAATAGATGTCTGTTAGCATTTCAGCCTTCCTTCTCCTTTCAGGGCCTATCATACCTGTGGTAGAATTTCTTGAATGATCTTTAACCAGTACATGCAACGATGCATTTTAAGAGCTGTTCTTGTGAGTTTACCAACCTACCTATCTGAATTATCACTAGGCATAGGTTTCATACCCGGATCATAGGTGCTTGGTGTATTACTGTAGGTTGGAGTGAAAATAGCCTTGGAAGGGCAGGGCCGTTCTCTCTTCTTTTTCTTTTCCCCCTTGAGTTCTGGGACTGGTATTTATAAACGTGAACAACTCTCTGGTCCAGTTGGTTTACTCTTACCGTTCTGCCCTGGAGGTCATGTTTTTAATTCCCCTGTCTACACATTGTACACTAAGGCACCTCTCCTCTCCTTTCTCTTTCTTCCTTGTATCTTTGGTTGTGTAGTTGTCTATGGATATACTATAGTAGGAAGTTAAAAAAAAAAAAAAAAAAAAAAATTGGAAAAAATTATTTGTACCTTCCCTAAATTTAGTAATAATTGCAGGTTTTATGTTGAAGTTTCAAAAAATTACAACCGTTTCCCCCATATTTGAAAAAGTTGTTATGGGTAGCTTTAGTTTGTTTGCTCATTTCTGATAGTTTATGGAGTTACCTTGACCTTAAATGTTGTAATGACGAAGCTTCCCTTATTGGAGGAGCAAATTTATCTCTTACCCTTGGATCCAAACCAGTTCATATTTAATTACATTAGCCTCCTCTGCTCAACGGACTGGTACTGTTTCCTCTTGATGGGTATGGGATCGGCAGCTCTTGGGAGTTTTAGTGGAAGGGTTTCATGATTTATATTGTTAATCTAATTTTTCTCTCTTTCTTTTTAAACCATCGTCTCCATGCATCCTTCTCAACCAACCCATGGATCTTTTGTATTCACCACCTTGACTCATCTAATTAAAACCATTTTTGGTAAAAACTTATCTAATTAAATCAAAGATGGAAAGAACAGAAAAATCAAAATTCTCTTCAAAAGAAAATTATTTTCTCACTTACCTTGATTATGATTTTATTGCTGCTAAAACCAGCCACCCCTTTCACTAATTTTAAACTCTTTTCCTAAGACGTAGGCAACTAGTTCAAGAGTTTGTGTTAAAAGGAAAGGTTAAACTAGTCTATTTTATTTTATTTTTAAGACTTTCAGCAGAAAGAGAAATAGATGTAATTATTTGAAACTTTAAGGTATGATTTGGAATTATAGTTAAGTTCAGAAAAGATGCCAGTAATTTTTCTAAAAAAGTATTTATAAATTCGTTATTTTAATGAAAAGAGATCACAGTTAAACGGGCTTCCTAAACATGAAATATCGTTAGGGGAGCAAAAGATAAAACTGTACTTGGTTTCAGTTAATTACTTAACCTAACATATTTCTTAAATGATTGGAGGAAGCTATTGTAGGTTCCTGGACGATATGATCTCATGGTGCAGGTTAGTTTCTTTAGTCATGATCAATCAGTTGGACTTCATCTGGTGTACATACTAATGTATTGATATGCATGTTGAGTGATTCCAGTCGTTAGATTACAGCTAGAGTGATTCCAGTGGCAAGAGACTCTCAAAACCCCTTTTTAGAATTCTCTTCTTTTTGCAAACTTCTTTCTTCCCTTTTTTGCATGAAATCCACCACACTTATGTGCACTCTTCTATACTTTTCTATAGTATTGGATTTTTTGTAGCTTTGTTTTGCAATATGATAATTTTCTATACTCCGCCAGTGTTATGTTGCCAGTCCCAAGCCTAGATAAAGGAGGAAGTTGGTACGTCAGGTTGGCAGCTGGTATCACAAAAAATACAGCCAAACCCTTAACATTGATTCACAAACAAAAGATAATCAGTGTAATACTAGGGTGTTCTTTGCAAACGACGCGTTGCACCTGGCCCATGGTATAGCGAAAAATGGGCAAGGGCCGCTGCATTGCCCGAATGAGGTGAAAAGTTGGCTAGGGTCGCCAAATAGGCGCCCAGATGCGGTGATAAATTGGCAAGGGTTCTCGCACCATAGACGAGTGCGGGCAAAGAAGCTAGTCCATAAGTGTAGGATTAGAATAGCATCCTGGAACATAAGATCTTTAACAAGTAAGAGTCTAGAATTGATAGATGTTATGAGGAGAATAAGGATTAACATAACTTGCATACAAGAGACTAGATGGAAGGGTAAAAAAACTAAAGAGTTAGATGGCTTTAAACTTTGGTATACGGAGGATAAAAATAATAGCAATGAAGTAGGTATAATAGTAGATAAAGATTTAAAGAATAATGTGGTGGATGTGAAAAGATTTGGTGATAAGATTATTGCTATTAAGTTAGTAATGGGAAAAGAGACAGTCAATATAATTAGCATTTACGCACCCCAAGTAGGATTGGATGCAAATAGTAAACTACATTTTTGGGAATACATGGATGGATTAGTGCAAGGTTTATGACAAGGAGAAAATTATAATAGAGGTGATTTAAATGGACATGTAGGAGGAGATTGTAAATGTTATGAAGATATGCATGAAGGATATGATTTTGGAGTGAGGAATGAGGAGGGGACTTCAATTTTAGATTTTGCTACGGCGTATAATTTATCTATCGTAAACACATACTTTGAAAAAAGAGAGGGGTATCTAGTCACCTTCAAAAGAGAGAGGGGCATCTAGTCACCTTCAAAAGTAGGCATCATAAAAGTCAAATTGATTTCTTTCTAACTAGAAGATTCGATAGATTATTATATAAGGATTGTAAAGTTATACTCAGGGAGAGTCTAACCACCCAGCATAGATTATTGGTCTTGGATATATGTCTCACTATGCTGAGTAG
Source organism: Protea cynaroides (assembly GCA_028583415.1). Classification (NCBI taxonomy): domain Eukaryota; kingdom Viridiplantae; phylum Streptophyta; class Magnoliopsida; order Proteales; family Proteaceae; genus Protea; species Protea cynaroides. The sequence goes on along the minus strand of CM053266.1, from coordinate 36,050,030 downwards.
TAGGAAAGGTCAGGTCTTTTGTCCTAGGATAAGGTGGTGGTGCTTAAAAAGAAAATACTTTGAAAACTTTTACTGATAATATGGTTAAACAAAGATTATGGAACTTCGAAGGAGACATTAACACAACGTAGAATGAGATGATTACTTGTATTAAGAAAATTGCTAAAGAAATTTTTTTTTTAAGAAAATTATACACAAAATTAAGGTGATAGAAGTGAAAGAAGCTTTAAGGAGGATGAATGTAGGTAAAATTTCAGACCCAAATAAGGTCTCAATAAAAGTTTGGAAAAGCTTAGGAATGTATGGAGTATCTTGGTTAACTAAGTTGTTCAATAAAATTATGAGCTCAGGAAAAATGCCAAATGAATGGAGGAGAAGTTTTGTGGTTTCGATCTACAAAAACAAAAGTGATATTCAGAGTTGCACTAACTACAGAGGCATAAAACTAATGAGTCATACTATGAAATTGTGGGAGAGAGTTATTGAAATCCGTTTGAGAAAAGAAACTATAATTACGGAGAACCAGTTTGATTTTATGCCAGGTAGATCCACTACAAAGGCTAGAAGGCAAGAATGATCTCCATATGATTTTTTTCGATTTAGAAAAGGCTTATAATAGAGTCCCTAGGGAGTTAATCTGACAAGTATAAAAGAAGAGATGCGTTTTAAGCAAATATGTCAATATAGTTAAGGATATGTATTATAATGTGAAGACTAGTGTGAAAAAATGTGGGTCAAGGTCATGAATTCTCAATTACAATGGGGTTACATCAAGGATCAGTTTTAAGTCCTTATTTGTTTGCCTTCATTATGAATGATCTAATCGGAGACATTCAAGATAAAATTCCTTGGTGTATGCTTTTCTTTGATGATATTGTTTTGGTGGATGAGACAAAAACAATGATTAATGCAAAGTTGGAGCTATGGAGATCATCATTGGAATCAAAAGATTTTAAGATAAGTATAATGAATATGGAGTATATGGTGTGTAACTTTAGTCACACAAGGATGAATAATGAGGTCGTAAACATTTTTGAGAAGGAGATACATCAAAGTGATCATTTTATGTATTTATGTTCAATCATAAACAAAGAAGGTGATATAGAAAATGATGTTTCACAGAGGATTAAAATAGGATGGATGAAATGGAGAAGTGCATTTGGAGTGTTGTGTGATCTACGTATTCCTTTAAAACTTAAAGAAAAATTCTATAGGACATTTATTTGACCGGTTATGATGTATCGTGCAGAATGTTGGGCAGTTAAGAAACATCATATTGATAAATTTAATGTAGCTGAGATGAGGATGTTAAGATGAATGTTTGACAAAACTAGAAAGGATAAAGAAAAGAATGATCGTATTAGAGCTGATTTGGGTGTAGTGTTGATACATGATAAGCTACAAGAAAATCGTTTGAGATGGTATGACCATGTTCAACGGAGGCCGTTAGATGCTCCTGTTCGGAAGAATGATTTGATTCAGATTAAAGAGGTTAAAAGAACTAGGGGGCAAACCTAAGATGACTCTAGGGGAAGTGGTAAAAAAAGACATGTATAACTTATGTCTCGTTTCAAGTATAACATCAAACATAGTTGACTGACAGTCAAGAATCCATGTAGCCGACTCCATTTAATTGGGATAAAGCTTTGTTGTTGTTGTTGTTGTTGTTTAAAACCTAAAACTTAACATGTGAATGTAAGACTTAGAATTTTATCTATAAAATTTGAGTCTCGTTTAATTTGTTTCCAAGCAAATGTTGCCATTTTTAAAATTGGTAAGTTGGAAAGATTGTTATACGAATCCATGACATTTAAATCATAAAAAAATAGGGTTTTGGTTCGATTTGGTCTAGTTAGTTGATTTTGGTTCGATCCTAACGGTCCAATGAACGATATAAAAACTAATCAATATTTTTATCATTTTGGGAAAAAGATTTCCACGCTAATAATGTGATGATTCTTTTTTCACACCCTCTTACGTAGTTAATATTTTCTCCTCCCCAACTTTGTGGACCCCATTAATAATACCAAATTCTTGGCCAATTGATGTGGCGTGGGGATTCTCCCCACCGACAACATGGGGAATTTTGCCCTTAGTTTTTTATACCAAAATCATAATTTATTAGGCTTCAATTAGTTGTGAGGGGAATTAAAGGGAAATGAACGAAAATGTAAATCTAACACTATAAAAAATAAAATTTTTATAATCGTTACAGCAATTCCAATCACATGATAAATAACTAACAGAAAATCATTCTAGATTTGATAATTACTTTATACTTTATTTTGCATTCAAATTCTTTGTATTTAAAAAATAATATAAGAATTACATTTAAAAAATATTATTACTAAATATAACTAGAAATTTACGTAATTTATAATTAATCTTAAATCATTTTATATTTAGTTATTAATTTATATTTTACTTTACATCCAAATCTCTTGCATTTAAAAATTAAAATATAAATTACTTCTATAAAATATAATTATAAAATATAACAAGAAATTTAAAAGAAATTTAAATAATTGATACAATTTTTTAAGTAATTATTATAGAAATTTTCGTTTAATTTCTTTTTTAATTTCTCTTTCTAGGCAAAAGTGTCAAAGTGAGCCAAGGAATTCAGTCGGTCCTATCTATCTGGTCCAAAAATTTGACTCCCCTTAAAGAAATTCAGTCGGTCCTATCGATCTGGTCCAAAACCTGACACCCAAACCTAGCTAAGCTCATACGTGTCCGACTTTCCCGTCGGCCTTTTCTAGTTGTGATGCTAACATTCCAGAAGGATCGTATCGTCCTCGTCGGCCGGTTCCTCTACATATGCTTCTCCTTTTCTGCCTTCAGGCATCTTCTTTACCCAGATGATACACAAGCTAACTTGGTTTGAATCAAAGAGCTTTCGGTTTTCTCTCTCTAGCTTTCAGTAATGGCCAAAGAAGGACCCGACTGGGATGGATTGCTCAAATGGAGCCTCGCAAATTCCGACGGTACTCAACCTCCTCGACAGTTGAGGTTTGCGCCCTCTCTCTCTCTATACCTCTCTCTCTCTCTCTCTCTCTCTCTCTCTCTCTCTCTCGTTCTCTCGGATTTGTTAGTTACAGTTGTTGAGATGAAGATTCGGATTCCTAAAGCTGCTTACCATCAGAAAAATATTCTCTTTCCCCATCATGCTTTTTTTTAAATTTTTTTTTTAGGGTTCCATCTTTACTGATTCTAATGGAGCTCTAGGGTGACCTCGACTAATACTGAAGAAATTGAGGTGTAGATGGATTGAACTCGTAAAACTGGCGAGCTTTACATATCTCATGGAAGGAGACGGTGGGGGTTTCCTTTCATTGGAAAACTAAATTAGCAACTACTTGAAATAAACGAAAAATTCATGTACACTGGTGCCGAGCAACCACATTTCGTAATCTCCTCTGTGCGGATTAGTTTCTTGGATAAGTATCGATGCCCATAGCTTTGTTTCACAAGCATTGTTTCTACAATGTTACCAGTTGGTTAAACCTATTTGTTGTATAGCCAAATTAAGGATATAATCTATTTGATTTCACCTACTTTATCATGTCATGGATAATAATATAGAGTGCTAATTCTTCCTCTCTTTTTCCCCCCATTTTCTTTGGTACTCGTTATTTCATTCATAATTAAAGAACTGGGATCGTGTGAAAGTAATCAAATATTCTACATATTTTCGATTTGTTGACATATTTGTTTATTCTATGCAAGTGAGGAGGATCGAAAATGGTTCATGGAAGCTATGCAAGCGCAGACTATGGATGTTATTAAGCGAATGAAAGAGATCACACTTGTTATGCAAACTCCAGAGCAAGTGTTGGAGGCTCAAGGTGTTACTTCAGCTGATATTGAAGGTAGAATCTTGCACATCATTATTACCGGACCTTTACCTTTACCTTTTGTTTTTTTGCTCAATGAATGCTATTGTTACTTTTAAATTTGTTATTGATGAACAGGGCAATTTTGCAGGTATGTTAGAAGAGCTACAAGAGCATGTTGAGTCCATTGACATGGCTAATGGTACGTTACTCTAACTTCTACTTTTTCTCTTATTCTATTTGTGATTGTGTTGGCTCTTTTGTAGCATGAGATAATCATATATTATATCGAAGATCATAAATATCCATAATTCAATCCTCAAAAAGAAAAAGGAGGGATTTGAATACAATGTTTAAGTAATGATCCCGGGGAAAGAATTGGTCTCCTTGGGCTTAATTTGAAGATTAATATAAGATTCGGGGTTTTAAGATGTAGAGCAAGGTTTTAGACAATGAAATGAAGTTTATATTGGAAACTTTCCAAAGAGGGCTCAGTTTTCCTTGTTGTTCGTTTCATGTACACTCTAAGGCTATGAGCTGAGCTGAGTGAGATCAAGTTGGATTGCTTGGGTGCCAAACGACATGACTTATCCAACTCCATCAGTCAATCAGGTGACTGAAATTTGGATGGGGCCTTGACTGATCCCATTCGAATTAGGAGATCCAGTTTGTGATCCTTGGTTCTTGAAATTATCTTTAGGGGTGACTACAACTAGCAGTAATAATAGAAAAAAGGGAAAAAGACAGTTGCCTCCCTGTACTATACCTAAAAGACAATTGCCCCTTAAAGTTTTAGGAAAAGACAAACATCCCCAATTTTTAACGGTGTTAAAGTGATATTTTTTGTGGACAACTCTACCCTCAACGTTTTATCCTATTAATGTTAAAAGACCAATATAACCCTTCTATCCCAACTAAAATAAACCATATTCTCATCTTCCTTCCCATTCTCCCTCACGTTCTTTCCGATGGGGAGGAGATGGTACGATGGTGGAGCTGTTGCTGCTGGAGGTGGATCAGAACAGAAAAATTGTAAAGAGATTGTTGACGGAACCTGCTTATGAAATAAACCTTCGATGGGGGAGGGTTTCCCTTTACATAATCCCATCTTCTCCCAATACTTTTTTTTTTTTTAATATTTAATTGGAAAAAAAGGATGGATTTTCCGTTGAGAAATCTGAAAAGGAATTGATAGAAGAAAAATAGAAAGTATTCAACTCTTTTTTTGCTGGCTTTTCTTCTTCCATCTTGCGTTGACACAGAAGAAGTATTCTTGACTGTTAGTGGTGATAATCGGACTGTTTGGTCTGCATCTGCAATTTTGCAGCGAAACGCCTGAATGACCAAACCTTTACATAATCCCATCTTCTCCCAATACTTTTTTTTTTTTTTTAATATTTAATTGGAAAAAAAGGATGGATTTTCCGTGAGAATCTGAAAGGAATGGGGGAAAGAAGTATTCAACTCTTTTTTGCTGGCTTTTCTTCTTCCATCTTGCGTTGACACAGAAGAAGTATTCTTGACTGTTAGTGGTGATAATCGGACTGTTTGGTCTGCATCTGCAATTTTGCAGCGAAACGCCTGAATGACCAAACCAAAAAGCTCGAACAAATTTAACAAATAAAGACAGTTTAGAGAATAAGAACGCAATGGTTCGTTAAAGTATTTGAAGTTCGTTGGCAACAACAGGGAAGGCGAGGTTGCAGAAAAAACAATCACAAGCGCTGCAATGAAGTATTGAATATATTTTGGAGGGACTGGAGGAGATCTGGATTGTTGCTAAGTGGGTGGCTGGGAGAAGTGAGAGTAGGGAAGAGCAGTTTTAGTGATGTGGGATCTAGGTTGAGAAAACCTTAATTAGATCCATTGTGGACCCACCCAAATAATATGGAAGCTTGATTTAATAAACAGTGGCAGAATTGTAAATAAACCCAAAACTCAACCAGTAATGGTAATTTCGTAATTAACCAAACAAGACCTTATGATATTCTTGTAATAAAGGCTAAATGGATGAGGGCAAAGCTGGAAGAGAAACAATAAAATATTAAATCAAAATCAAAAGGTCATCTTCTTCTTTAAACTCCACGACAGAAAACAAGAGGCGGTGACCAGATTTAGATTGAAGAGGAAGAACTTCCTCCATATGCCTCCAATGGGTCCAAAACTTCAGACGAAGGTTTAAGACATTCAAGCCTCTCGTTTCGAACTCAAATCAGGCCAAGCAATTGATTCTTAAGAGAGAACAAGCCTCCTGCAACAGATCTGGCGGAAGAACCAAGAACCAGGTCTGAAACTTCAGATTGTTCACCACAGAGAAGGGTTTAGGGGACAAGACCTTAGAGTAATGATCGCCTATGACCAAGGAACTCGTGGCCAGAGTTTTGAACCAAATGGACAAATAACAAAGGAGATCAATGGAATTTATAGGGGTTGGGTTTACTGCCAGAACAGGGAAATAGAGGAAAGGAAGAAGAAGAGGAAAAGAGGAAGGAAAAGGAAGAAGAAAGGGAGGAATAGACCAAGAGAAGGTTGGATCTGATTGTAGAGATGAAAGAGAAAGAAGGGAAAGGAGAGAGAGAGCACACCACTTCACTTCTGCCCGTAGGCTCACAAATCTCAATTCTTCAATTCATTATTTCTTTCTTCAATCTGACAAAAAAATCCTATTATATGTCTATTTAAAAGAAATACTTTCCTAAACTAAATAAAATAAAATTAAGTAACTAAATAAAATCCTAATAAAGATGGAAACCATAATCTACTAATTGCCTAATAAAATATTACCTAATCTTCTAATCTAAAATTCCCAAAAATAAAAGATTACGAAAATCCCATTTAAAATTAAATTTAACAAAAATTTTCATCCATGCCTATCTCAGCTTGTGGGCCCGCTGCTGCATTACTTAGCTTCTTCGCCACATCGGTATCATGAGGGACACCATACTTGCCAGACCAGAGCTCTGAAACAGCTGCTTCTGGCGAGCTCAGCTCTCTCATCCTTGCTAGAACAAGAACCAGAACAAATAAAAGTGGATGAGACAGTCGTCGGGGAGGATAGCACCGGAAGAACACCACATCAGTTTGGACCATAGGCAGCCATATAGAATTTGTAAGAACGTCATACTCAGCAAAGCGTGCGGAACAGTCGTTTTGAAGGACTCGTGGCAGCATTTACTGTTGGGTAAGGAGAGATCGGAAAGTAGAAGAAGAGTGTAAGTTGCAGAATGTAGTTTAGTCTTTTTTTTTTGGGTAAAAGTCAGTCACCTTTATAAATTTGGTCATTAAAATAAAATTGGCCTCCCACCATTAGTATCTAATGGAATATTCCTAACGGCGTGGGTCTATTTGTATTTTAGTAGTGTTTCTAGGGGAGGCGATTGTCTTTTCCTGAAACTTTAGGGGGCAATTGTCTTTTAGGTATAGTACAGGGAGGCAACTATCTTTTTCCCTAGAAAAATACTAGTATTAATATTAGTATTAGGCCTTTCGGTACTGTGTTAGTGTTAGAATCAACGTGCACATGTGTAGGACACTGGTGTGGCTTGTATTTTCTTTATTTTCTTGCATCTACATTCGTAGGTGAAATGCCATACCCATTTAGTTTGCAATTTTTTTTTGTTCATTAAAGCAGTACTTTATAAGTCTACCAAGCTTCTCAATCATTTAGGATCACAAACTTGGTCCTTGGCTGTTAGATGGTGCTTGGACTTTGCAATCCATCGCTTGTGTTCCTTCGCATTTGCTTCACCTGGTTGCCACAGGCACAGGAACCAACATCAGGGGTGGTAAATAAAATGGAAATACTTACCAAGGTAGCTTTGACGAGTACCAATTTGGCTCCTTAAAGAAGTGTTAGTCTTCTACCCATTAACATCCCATTGAATGTCTGTTCCCATAGAACCTGCTAATTAATTTCCTTTGTACTCAGATGTGAACTTGTGCTTTCTATTTTTATGGTTAGTTGGCTATTAGTTCATCATTCGGCCTTAAGCTTGCTAGTATGTGCATAATTGACTTCGGAAATCAAAGCCAGCTACTGCCTTACTGGACAATCCCATGACTTTCTTCACTTGACTGATATTCTTTGCAAATTTATCCCTATGGGCGTGTGAGTTTTATCTTGATGTGTTGTCTCCATATGCTCCTTTATGAGTGCTACACAATAAAGCTTGTGCTAAGATTGCAACATGTGCTCTCTGGTGTAAGGGTTTAAAATTTCACAAGTTGTGATGGGCGCTTAGGAACTCTGGAGTAAACCCTGTTCTAAATATGTGGGTCCATGCACTTTATATTCCTTGCTGCATGTTCATGATAGCGTGTGTATGTATAGGACTGCAAAAAGGCTAACCCATTTGCTGCTGAGCCTATCCTGATGTAAGCCTGGGTGGGTTTAGCTCAGCTTTGGCTTATGTGATATAGGAATTACTAATGACATGGAGCTCAGCTTGAGATAATGGTTTTGCTCATCAGCACACTTATACCTCTCCAACTTCATTCATGGATGCTTCTCTCTTCTCCCACAATGCACATGCATGTCCATGCAAGTGTGCACATTTAAATATTAATTGTGCTTTATCAAGCTATCATCTTTCCATGATATAGATTTTTTTTTTCTTTTTTGGGATTCAAATGTGCAATGCATATGTGTGACAACTCGGTATGCTTCCTTGGGCATTTGTATGGTTGAGTGAGCAGAGTTAGACTTAGAACTTCAAAGTGGCCCTTAGATATTTCTTTCGACCGATAATTACACCTAGATACTACTTTAGCCATTTAGCCTTAATCATTCCATTTGATCTATATTTACTATAATCTATTCCAGTAACCCTTACAAAATTCTAGTCCAAGCAAACCCCTGAAGACCGTAATTCTCTCTCTATTGCTTGCTCCTCCCTGGCAGCGCTCCCTGTTGGGTTCCTGTAACCTGAGCCAATCATTAAGATGACTTCAGTTTTATGAGGCTGAACCAAGTGGGAGAAACCTGTCTTGTCTTGGATTGGCTTGTTTTCAAGCTCCAATCAACAGCACCTTTTGCAGCATTATGTAGTCTGGTCTATTTACCTCTTACTTTGTGTTAGTGGAGATTCTATAATAAAAAGGGGAGATGGAGCACCTTAATAGAAAGAGAAACAGACTGGGTGTATTGCTGTTTGTTTTCTTTAGTGCCTGTGCAACTTGTATGATTAGCTTTGAATGCCAATAATTACTAATCTTTACTGCTGTTTTTTTTATGTTTAATCACTCTGGATTTGTATGTGTTGTAGACCTTCACTCAATTGGGGGTTTAGTCCCTCTGCTTGGCTACTTAAAGAACTCCCATTCTGGCATTCGATCAAAGGCCTCAGAGGTTGTTAGTACGATTGTTCAGAACAACCCCAAGAGTCAACAACTTGTAATGGAAGCGAATGGCCTAGAACCTCTCCTCCATAACTTCACTTCAGATCCTGATGTAACAGTTCAGACCAAAGCTCTTGGAGCAATATCCTGTAATTTCTCTCTCTCTCTCTCGCTGTCTCTCTCCCCCCCCCCCCCCCCCCCCCCCCCCCCCCCCCCCCCCCCCCCCCCCCAAAAAAAATAAAAAAATAAAAAATTGGTTGTATTTCATGACAATTGACAGCAGACTTGGTGATATTTTCTTTGCATTTGTGGCTTGTTATTACTGAGGCTAATATCTGAATTATCTGCTTTTGTGGACTTCCAGCCTTGATTAGGCACAACAAACCTGGAATTACTGCATTTCGTCTGGCAAATGGTTATGCAGGACTGAGGGATGCATTGGGGTCAGAGAACGTTAGATTTCAAAGGTAGTCTTCCGAGTTTAACGTTTATCCAGATGAACTTTTACCTTTTTTTTTAATGAGTGCTTTTTCCCTGGAGTCAACTTAAGTTGGTCCATTGCTTGTCGAAAACAAGCATGATAAACACGCTAAATTCAATGCATTTACTTTATGGATACGTGTACGCTGGTCTTCATTCTCTGTTTCTGGTTTTCCTGGACTGAGGTGTTATTATGGTCTTTCTTGATCTCTTTCTACTGACACGAGAAAATTTAACAGGAAGGCCCTCAACTTGCTCCACTATCTGCTACATGAGAACCATTCAGACTGCAATATAGTTACTGAGCTTGGATTTCCTCGCATCATGATGCACCTCGCTTCCAGTGATGATGCTGAAGTGCGAGAAGCTGCACTTCGGGGACTACTTGAGCTTGCCCATGACAGGGAGGGTGAGACCAGCAACAACGGTTTGGCTGAAGATGAGAAATTGAAGCAAATCCTGCAGGATAGGATCAAACACATCAGTTTGATGGCTTCTGAAGATCTAGGGGCTGCTAAGGAGGAGAGGCAGCTTGTTGACTCCCTGTGGAATGCTTGCTATAATGAGCCTTCCTCTCTTCAAGGAAAAGGTTTAGTAGTTCTTCCGGGAGAAGATGCACCCCCACCCGATGTTGCAAGCAAATTTTTTGAACCACCTCTTAGGGGGTGGGCTGCAAACCCATCAACAAAGCAGGAATCCAGTGTGAAGAAAGAGGCTCCATTGCTCCTAGGAATGGGTCCTCCATCTGCTACCACTCAAGTTGAGAGAAATACAAGTTCAGGTAGTGATGCACCAGGGAATGCAGAGACTTGAAAAACCCTTCTCCACCAGGAAAGTGTCTACGTTACTAGAAATGTTAGTGCTACACAGTGGTGTATGATACTTCTTTTTCCCTTTCTCTCTTTTTTTTTCAATCGTTATTTCCTCTTTAAGAAACTGTTGTTCAGTTTAGGTAGACGGCTGAATGGGTTAACTAATCTATCCATAGAGGATGGTGGTTGGTTTTTGACATTGGAGTGGAGAGTGGAGACTCCTTTTCGGATGTGGGTGGTATCTATCCTTTGTGAAAAAGTGGTAACGGAGTTTCAGTACCTTTAAGATCCCTCTGTAATATTTGCAGGTTTTTTAAGCATGTGGGTTACAACTCGAACTGCCAGTTCATTTCCTTTTTCTGTATCCATTTCCCTCGTCTGTATTCATCCTATGATCCTGATATCTTTTTCCTGTAACGTGGGTCTACATGTTCACAGACTATAGAGTTATAATTGTCAAATGTCCATTGTCACAGGGGATGAAAGACTCTTGTGAACTGATGGAACTCGACAGGATCCACAATGAGATGAATGGTTAAAACTATATTTGGAATTGAAGATGATATCTAGTATCTTGTGGATCAGAACTATCTTCTCCTTGGAAGTAAAATTTAAATTTAAAAAAGAAACTTTTAGAATCATTACAACATATGCTATATTTTTTTTTTTCCCCCCCCCCCCCTTCCGCCCCGGGGGGGGGGGGGGGGGTGGGGCTGCCCCCCCCCCCCCCAGGAAGGAGGAGGGGGGGGTTTTTTAAAGCAGGGGGGGGGTTTTTGTTCTACGACCATTATAGCAGAAGATTTTTTTGGGGTAGTTATTAATAAATTTTAAATCTTTTTATATTTCACTTTGTATTCAAATCTCTTGAAAAGTAATTTTTATTTTATTTTTAATAAGTATTAGCATAAAATTTATGTAGTTTATACAATTATGTTATATTATATTTACAAAAGTTTTATTTAAAAATCATGAAATGTTGATTTTGTCTACCGAAGCCCTTAGAATCTGACATTTTGATTATCATGGTGATTGCATCCTTGTCTTAACGCTTAGATTCCAGAATGGATAAAAATGTAGGCCTTCCAACTGTAATTGGGGAAGTTAGTTGCCAAAATGCATACGCTATATGCATCGTTGCATAAAATTCAATGTGGGTACACATAATCTTGGTTACTTAGGTGGTTTAATATCTGAGATCTGAAATGAGCTTTAGATATAAGTATGGAAGTACCATTCCATATTATATATTTGTGGCAATATTTGTTTAAGTATTTTCTATTCAATATTTTAAGTCAGTGAAGACAAAACAAAGAAATCAGAACCAAGCTTAACTAGGTGTTAACATGCTAATTAGACAATGATCATTTGTGATGCTAATTAGACACCTAATTAGCATGTTAACACCTAGTTAGACAAAACAAAGAAATCAGAACCAAGCCATTTTAATGATTGGCATTTAATTTGATCCTCCGAAATGTTAAGTATGGTAATGACTTCTCTTGTCTTGGATTTGTTGGTGAAGATCCTAACATTTCTTTCCTGCCATATGTGAGATATGGACGGACAGAAGGCAAGCTTCCCCACCTCTCCTAAAATACTTTTATCAATTTGTTTTCTCGGTTTATGAGTAGATAGTACAAATTAACAATGGTTATCCATATGTGGAAGGTGAAAGCGTAATCATAGAAGAGGTGATTTCTAGAATCCATCCGAGTGCAACAAAACTGATCTGAAGTGGGAAGGGCATCGAGTAACTATCTCTAAGTTGTAAATGATTGCCTTGGGATTTTCCTAAAGAACCAAATGATTTTTCACCATGGAGCATGATTGCTTGTGCATCTCATGGCCTTCCAAGTAGAAAGAATGAAGAAAATTTCTTCTTCATATGGTTCTCCCGATTGATATGGTGAAGTTGATCCCAAACCAAATTCAGATCCACATTCGTAAAAGGATTAGAGTTTCACACCACCTCAATCATAAGCAAGTCAATTGTAGCCTTTATAGAGTAGTCGAAAGCGAATTTGAATCGGTTGGACAATGTGTTACATAGAAGCCCGTTCAGATGCCAATGGTCTAACCAGAGTAATGTAGACTTACCATTACCAATCTTATGAGTCATCTTATCCACCACAAATAAGAGGCTTACATTTCAAGATACTCTTCCAAACCCATGAGCTTGTTTTCTTTTTCTTTCACAATCCAAATAGAGTCATTCACTCGTATATGAGTGATGGACTCAGTCAAACCAAAATCTTTTCATCTTAGAAGCAAAATTCCAAACCAATTTCGAAATCCCAACCATACTCATATTATTTATTTATTTTTGGTAAAAACAAAATCTATTGATAATCAAAATGAATCACAACCGGGTTTTGATCACAACATAGATCTTGAATCCAAACTTCGGAAACAGGCCATACAACCAAACCTGATTCGGAGAGAACCTTCCTAACAAGGGCACGAGCAAGCCCATTATGAACCCTCAATATTCATATTATTCATACTCATTGGTGCCCCTTATATATTCATATCATAAAATTGGGATCTATAATGGTGCAATCCACTCCAAAGAAAAATGAGTTCAAGAAAACGGATAATTTTTTTGTGGGCATTGAAACTTTTCTTTAACCACTTTAATTTGCAGTACAACTCTCAGAACTTCAGCACCAATGAATTTGGTGTATGGGTCCTTTTTCCAATGCTAGATGTCTATTCAGAAAAAGTGAATATCCTAGTAGTTGATGGATCTATATCCTCATCTTTTAGAGAATCTGGAGGAGAGGTGGCACCCTATACAGATGGGCAACACCGGAGGTCGGATTAATCAGACCCCTTCATTCGAACTGACACCCATTATCGGTTCAGTTTGTCGATTCGGAGTCGGCTCGAATAGAAGGGTTGGATTAATCCAAACCTAGGTGTCGCCCATCTGTATGAGGCGCCACCTCTCCTCCAGATTCTCTTAGAAGAGAGGATTTGAATCCCCTAGTTGATTATGATAAGGTACAGGAAAGAATCCCAAACCGCCGGGTCGGGATTTGTTGATTATGATAGGGTACAGGAAAGAATCCCAAACCGCCGGCTCGGGATTTTGGGATTTTTTTTCATAAACAATTTAAGGCTATTTGATGTCCACGTAGGTAGGGTGAAGTGTGGGACAGAAGAGGTGGGATACAGTAATGGTGCACTTTTTCCTTTCTTCCACTGTACAAAGCGCAAAAGTAATATTTTTTACGAATCTGTCGCCGCCTCCAAAATATCTCTTCTTCTCGCCTCTATCGGTCGTCTTTCATCACCGACAAACGGAGCCACCAATTCACACCTCTTTCTCTCTATCCCTCTATCTCTCTATCTCTCGATCTCTCTTTTCAAGTTTTCAATTAACATGTTTTCCTGATAAAATCCCAAGATTTCAAGCTTTCATCTGCACATGGATTCATGGTTTTTGAAAACCCTAATTCCCTCAATTTCTGCAAACTGGATCGTTGAGTTTATCCCCAGTTATTGAGAGTTTAAGATTTGAGATGATCCCTTGTCTTTGCTATCTTAAACTTGATTGAATTGTTAAAATTGAAATTTAGGAAAGAAAATAAAGCAAAGTATGGGGGAAGAAGTACAGATGAACGACTACGAAGGAGAACTCGGTCGTGGAGATGATGACCGAGTCCTGGAATGGGAAAGCGGGCTGCCCAGCGCAAGCGATCTGATGCCCTTGTCTCAGTCTTTGATCCCTCCGGAGCTCGCCTTGGCTTTCAGTATATCACCCGAGCCCTGTCAAAGCATGTTCGATGTGAATCGCGCCTCGCAGAACACGCTATCGAGCCTCTGCCGCCCGTCACAGCTACCCTCCTTCGTCGAGGACCCAATCCATGACCCCTCGGTTGTTGAAGGTAATGAAAATGATCCTGAGAGTACCACCAAGGACGGCTCTGATGCTCGCAAGATAAGAAGACTCCACAGCACTGAAGAGGCCGATTCGTCTTTGCGAACTGAGAATTCTAACAATAATTATGACGATCCCTCTGTTCGGACCTCGAAAAGGCCCCGATTGGTGTGGACTCCTCAGCTTCACAAGCGATTCGTCGATGTGGTGGCGCATCTGGGTATTAAGAGCGCCGTCCCTAAAACCATCATTCAACTGATGAACGTGGAGGGTCTAACGCGGGAAAATGTTGCCAGCCATCTCCAGAAGTATCGTTTGTACTTGAATAGGATGCAAGGCTTGATCAATGAAGGCCCCTCCTCTTCTGATAATCTGTTTGCATCAACCCCTGTGCCGCAGAGCTTTCACGAATCCGATGCCAATGGCCATATGCCGCTTCCGACGCCGTATCTTGTGCTGCCTGTGCCGGTACTTGATGTTGCCCACGGTCATCGCCATATGGGGATGCCCGTACCTAATCCACCCGCCCCTGCTACCTATCATGGCTTCGGCTCCCATCCCTATAGCATGTTTCAGGAGCAGCAGCGAGATTGGTCGACTAATAAGTTTGGTTCGGTTTTGTCTTATCCTCACATTGGACCCTAATGATAAATGAAATTGCTCCTAATGATAAATGAAATTACTCACGACATTCCTTTACAACAGGAGGTGAGTGTCTGTATTCTTCGTCTTTATTGGTTATTCTTCATTTGTTTGTAGTCTTCTATTACTGAATGATAATTCAATACATTCTCGATAGAGGACCCAAAGCATCATACCTACGAGCTCAACATGCATCAGAACCTCATCATCTTGGATGTTCGCAGTTCTTTCTAGATTGAGATTTTGGATTTTAATATAACAGATGCAATTAAATTTACTCTTTTTTTTTTTTTTTTTTTGTTGTTGTTACTTTAAAATATAATGGACAGGAGGAAATCAAGACTGAAATGTTGAACAGAGTAAAAACGTCCCCATAATGTGATGAACCTATAACTGGGCACCACGATAGATGGCTATATGATTTTGACCCAAAACTCCAGAAGTAGTGTTCTTGAGGAGTACAGGCTGACACCTGGTAGACAAGCTCGTGACACTTGAAAATTGTATGTTCCTCACGCTTGGTACTGTTGACTCCCTCAGGATATTTGGGTACTTATAGTTCCATATGGCAAGTGGGTTTTCTCCTTTTTTGTCTAATACTGTAATATGTTATAGGCAGGTTTTTAGCCCATGAAATAACTCTTTCTTTTTTCTTCTGTGGTGGGTCATCTTTATTGTTCAGTTTATCTGTAAGGGAAATTAAAAGGAAGAGAAGTGAAAATTTTCATATCTTAAAAGAAATTTTTTATAGCCATTGCCTAACATGATTGTATAAACCACCTAAATTTCTTATTATGTTTAGTAATGGCATGTTTTAGATGTAATTTTTATTTTACTTTTCAAATACAAAGGATTTGGATGCAAGTAGAATGTAAGTTAATAACCAAATATGAATGATTTGGAGTTGGTAACATAGTTATGTGATAACATGTGATGTAACGATTACAAAAGTTTTTTTAATTTTTTTTTAATTTTAAGTTTGAAAATTTCACTTTCCTTCCTTTTATTTCCTATTCGAACCAATTAGAGCCTACCACTAAAATTGAGAAACTGAACCTTCATTACATAATCTTTGTTCATGTATTAGATATAGGAGTCACAGTAGTAGTAAATGAGTATAGGAGATGGGTGTGGCTGTATATTTGGTGGAAGTGATGCACCTATCATTGGCTGGAGTGGTGATTGCATATTTACTACTGTTGGTTGTGGCATACTGAAGAACTCATTTGTAGTACAGTGGCAAAAACGTGTCATGTCCTTTGGTTCGTTATACTGGGCTTCCATGAGAAGGTGCAAGTTATCCAGCTCCCGTGATTTACTTGTTCACAGGTTCTTTGGTTTATCAATATTTAGCCTTGAAGATATTGAGATCCTTCAGTAATTCATTACTGGATACCATGTTTAATAATAGGATCTTCACTTTGAAATACGAATTTTGAAGCAGGTCAAAAGAGAAAGGCTGGCAAATAATGTGCCAGTATAAAACAAATCAACTCCAAACAAAACAAGGCCGCATGACACACACAGTCTGCCTCGAATTGACCTTACTGTATGCAAAACCATCCGGATGGTCCTGAATCTAGGTGGTTCCACATGAAAACTGATTGGCATATAGGGACTTCGATATGAATAAATCTGTGAAATTATGCAAGATCTGAAGATCAAGAGAGAGTCCAAACTCTGAGGATTTATAGCAATCAGAATATTAATAACTTTAAAAGCCCACCAACTCATATCTCATTAACCCATATACTCAGGAAGGTATTAGTCCTTCAAGCTTCAACTCACCTTCCTCCAACTCACCCCAAAGTATGAGTAGAAATCATCAATTTTATCTGGGTTCTAGACGATTAATCTAGGCTATGTAGGAATTCCAGAAAATCATAGAATTGACTGAAAAAAAAAAAAAAGAAAAAAGAAGGGTATATTCATCTTGACAGCCTTCAAATTGTGAAATGAGCTTCCTTTAATTAAATTTCTAAACAGCTATGCTACCAGGATGCAGGTGCAGGTTTCAGAGTTCGAAACAGATGCAGGGTGTCAGACTCGGCAAACCCTAAATGGAAGATTCTGGAACTCAGGGAATATTCAGATTTGCTTAACATTTTAAATATGTTATTAGCTATTTCATAGTAAAGAAATAGTTATAATTTTCAAGTGTTAAACAAGAAAATTTGGAAATAAGATTTTTAATCAGGATTCACTGTATTTACATGACTAGAGTTGGGTTTCCGAAAAGGTGTTTTAAATCGACTCCATTGATTTTATACACCCTACCTTCCTAAAGACTCTTAAGAAAGAGCAGGGAGAGGAACAGGGGCCGTGTGAAAGAATAAGAATTGTTTTTTTTTTCTGGGGGTGGGGTGGGGGTGGAGACTTCTTGAAGATAAAATAGATGGTAACATAGCTAAGCATCAACTGTTCAGGTTCAGGTAGATCCCCTCAGAACAGCAGTGATGCAGTGAATTAGATTGCTACAGGAATTACTTAGATAGAAGGGTAAAAATGCCAGGTTATGAGCAAAGAAGGATTTCCACCAAATGACACTTTTTCAACAGAGCATGGACCATCCCTACCTCATCCAAGAAAAACCAGAGAAAAAAGGGCCTGAGGAATTTGACTGGAGATACTTGTGGATCTGAAAATTAAAGTGGTACCCACTCATTCAATTCTAGCTCCACACCAAGATTACATCTTGATAATAACTTTTTTTGTTGTCTATGTTTGCTATATTAAAGAAATTATGAAGAAGAATAAAAGGCCCAAAGGCCTGGGTAGCTGTTAGAATGCTAAATCTCTCAAGTTAAGTTTGTTGTTTATGGCCCCTGGGATACTTCGTTTCTCCCATCATGATAATCTTCTGTGGAAAATCAAAATTTTAAGGGAGAGTGGTTAAAGCATTGGAAACCCACGTTTTTCTGATGTTGTTCTCACTCTTACTGTGTACAGATTCTTCTGATCTTCACCCACATTTTCCCAAATTTTGAAATAAAGGATAAAGGGTAATGTGGTTAACAAAAATCCATTACTTGACTAGCACAATGAAACAATTTATGAGTTAGGACGGAAAAATAGAAAAGGGCCAATCATTGTGAGACAGGGGTAGCTTTTTTTTTCAGTTTCTCAGAATGGGATATAGGAGATTGCATCCATATCACACAGCTTACATGTTCAAAGCGCTGATGGAAGACAACAATATGGAGAAGCTTGTAGCTGCTGTAATAACTACTATTTCCTTTAATACATTCAGTTTTTTTGACTAAAGCATTAAGACCTGTTAACTGGTTAAGCAGGGATCAAATTTCCCTTGAATTTGGTTGTTGGAAATCTCATCATCTTGAAGGAGTATCGGTACAAGCAAGAATCTAAATGTGAACTGACACTAGGAACTTGATCAATGCTGGAGCATGTTGAATAGTACTTCTGTTATGCACCCTTATTTCTTGTCCCATTGATGCTTCAGGAGATCACCTTTACCACTGTTCATTAGCAAGTACAACTTGACTGGAAGCTCCTACCCTTCTATTGAGCATCCTGAGCCAATGAAGGTTAGCAGTTAGCTCCATTGGCAAAGGATCATAACTCAGGAAGCTTAGTTCAACTCTTCTTCACCCATTGGGGTCATCATCTACACGAGGTTTGATGGTTCTCAAAGGCCTCAGACTGACTTGGTATATGTGGATGGTGGGGTTTGTATAGACCTGGGGTTTATCTGGATTCCTCGTTCGAACAAAAAAAAAAGAAGGTTGTCCGACAATGGACAGCAAGAACAGTATTTTCTACGGGAGAGGCCAAAAGGGTTCCTCACAACGCCAATGTGGTTCCCACAATGTACAATTGATGTGCAAGGCTCAATATCTTCAATGGGGCAATGCTCAATATCTTCAATGGAGCCTACAAGATCTGGGGAGGAAAGAAAACTGTGGAAAAGAGAGAGAGAGAGAGAATTATGTGAGAGATTGTGGAATAAAATCCCCAAAGTGACATTGTGGGGATCTTTTTCCCTTTTCTATTTAACCTCTAGGCTCATTGGTTGGCTGTTCCTGTTCATTCGGCCTATAACCGGTCCACCCACCTCTTTATGCGGATCCAATTATTATTAGGTTCACCGGTTCTTCTTGACAAAACTGATTTCGTTGCCTTTCAAATGCTTGAAAACCTGAGCAGTGACGCCGTTTTTGGTACTCTCCGTCAACTACACCGAGAAGTTCGAGACGTCGTTGCAGTTGCTGAAAGACGAAGCCTTGCCGAGCGTGTCTATTGGTCTCTCGAGGTAAAGGCCTAAAGCCTTAAGCATCGTCCCAAGCTAATGGTCTCAAGAGGTAATCTTGTCGATAGCTCAGTCTTCTACCATTCGTTTTTGTTCTGATAACCTTAGAACTAGACACACTCTTCCTGTTGGCGAGCTCCAATAGATCCCTCCTCTTGACCTTACTTTGCTCGATTAGCCATGGCAGACGTCCCACTTCTCTTCATCGAAACTCACTAGTAACAGTGGCGGTCGAAGACATCCATCATTCTTCGGCCGATCAAAATGCTGAACTACGGACCTCGTTTTCTTCCCAGGAGATTGAAGGATTTGGTGTCCATGAGGGTAGGGTTAGGGTTTTTCGTGCATCATCACAACCTGCTGATGAGGAAAACCCTACGTTAAAGTTCCAGAAACAGGATAACCCTAGAACGGAGGACCCTCTCGTTACCTTTCCTGAGCTTCTTGTGAAAACTTCTAAACTTTACCGCGCTTCCGTTCTTGCGGAACCGGAAGATGGTGACCAGCCTTCCAATTCTCATCCAGCCGCATATAATTCCTTGATGAAAGCCTACAGTCGGGTAGGCAAGGTAGATGAAGTTTTTAGACTTTTCCGTCGGATGAAGGAAGATCGGTGCTATCCTAACGTTCTCTGTTACAATACCTTGCTCAATTGTCTCGCTGCCGCAAAACGCTTTGATGCGCTTCATGGGGTTTTGGAGGAGATGTACTCTTCCGGTGTAATCCCCAACGTCTCCACCTTCAACATCTTGGTCAAGGCTTATTCCTGCTATTCCCATCGGTTCAATTTAGCTTTTCGTGTCCTAGATGAGATGTCTGTTTTGGGCTGCAATCCAGATGTTACAACTTACTCGACCTTGATTACTGGTCTTTCTAGGGCAGGAAGAGTTGCGGATATTGAAGCTGTAATAGAGATGATGCGCGATAGGAATTGTGGTCTGAATGTTTATACATTTGTTCCTATTTTGAAAGCTCATTGTGACAGGGGAGATGTCAGAGCTGTAGAAACACTCCTCGAGTTGATGCGTTTAAACGGTTACCTTCCAAATTCTGTAGTTTACAATATCTGGATTGATACTCTTTGCAAAAATGAGCAGTTTGGTGAGGTTGAGTCGATCTTCAAGGAAAGCTCATCCAAGGGTTGGAAGCCTAGCACTATCAGTTATAACACATATATGAATGCACTTTTTAAAGTGGGCAAGGCTGACGAAGCTTTCAGAATATTAGAAATTATGATGGGCAATGGATTATACCCCACTGTTGTGACCTTGAATATACTTCTTGATTGCCTTTGCCATGCTTCAAAGTTTTATGAGGCAAAGAATTTTATGGACTTGATTTTTCACTTTGGTTGGGAAGTCAGTTTGGTAAGTTCCAACATTTTGATGAATGGTTTATGCAAGATCGGCCAAGGGCATAGTGTTATGATGATATTAGCCGACTTATTGAAGAAGGGAGTTGTGCCTAATACTAGAACATTCAATATCATCGTTCATGGCCTATGTGAAGCTAAAAGGCTGACGGAAGCTGAATATTTGGTTGAGAGCAAAGGTTTCATTACTGATGTTGTAACGTATAACACATTATTAAGTGGATATTGCAAGGCAGGAAATATGTCGAAAGTGAAAAATTTCTATCATAGGATGACAATCATGGAGAAGATTGATCCAGATATTTTCACATACACCATTTTGATTGCCTTACACTGTAAGGAAGGAAAAATTAAGGATGCTATAGATATTTTTGGCGAGGCTCATCGTAAGGGCTTCTTACCAGATCTTGTTGCATACTCCACTCTAATTGATGGGTGTCTAAAGAAAGGTATGCTTGATATGGGGTTGCAGCTTTTGGATAGAATGCTAAAGCAGGGATTAGCTCCAAACATTGATATTCTGGAAACATTTGTCCGGGCATGCTGTAAGAAAGACTCATCTCATGTTTGGATTTCTATTGTGAAAATACTTGGAAAGAGATAGGTGCATCTCAAATTGTGTTGAAGATCTAGAATGAAGGCTCATAATTCCTATAGTTAACACAGGACAGGTAATGTCATTGCTTGCTTTCTTGTTACATAGGACAGGGAAGTGTGGGATTGGTTTTCAATTTGCAATACTCTCTACTTGATTTTGGACTTTTTTAAAAAAATTTTTTGGCAGGTAATTGAACATTATATTTGGTTGGATGATCTTGACATCACTTCTTTGCGTAATTTGTATAAGTTTATTCTAACAGAGTAAGTGTCTTGGTTGAAGGCCATACTGTGCTTGGCTCTAGTTCTTGTCTCATTTCATTTTTGTGTTTGAATCATGAATGAATTTTAACTTCTAGAAGGCCCATTTCCTAATTCTCAATCCTTGCCCATGTTTTTGTGTACCATGATGGTGGATTTTTTGGCATGCAGCTTGTAAAAACCTGGAGTGATTTCATGATTTACCACTTTCCCTGTTTTCCAATAGACTGGTTTAAAATTTGGTTAATACTGGTGATTGCAAAATATATCGACCATACTTCTTATTTTTATTATAAATTGGCTTTTTCTCATTGGGAATCCAATTGGATGAGACGTATGAAATAGAATTCATAATTTGAGTTAAATGTCACTTCCAGAACTAAACGGCCAGTGATCACATTGCTGATCCTTAATTCTTGGTTAAACATTCTAAGCAACAATTGATGTCCTCGGCAAGATGTAATTACATGCAATTTACTCTAGATACTTTTTCTGGCTTATTTATCAGGTTTATGCTCCCAACAATGTTTATTTACCACTTGAACTGCTTTATTGCTCGTGTAGGTTGGAAGAAAAGGATCTGCATCTCCAACTCAATGCAATGGTGGCTTTCTCCATTTATGACCAGGTCACCGCATCCTGTCCATCACTTTGTTGGTGGGAATGCTTCAAGTAAAATTTGATCGGATAAAATATCCACTTCTGATTTAGATGAAAGTCCCATCCGTATCCCTGGGTAGTGGTCATTTTGGACTACCAATGCGTTTACAATCTTGATGGGTCATGTTGGAATGTAACCTGCTGTATAACAAAGCTTATTCAATTTGAAAGGAATGTTTATATTATAGGTTTAACACGAGAAAGATTGAGACAGAGTGGTTCTTCCCTTAGTGGCTTGGTCACTGCCTTCATTGGAGAATTTGAAACTTGGAGGTGCTCCATTCCATGATGATGCATGTATGACAGCGACAGGTGGATCCTATAGCACCAGCTGTAGATTTATGATCGGCTTTGCATCAGGCTCTATACTGGGTGTAAGTGTTTCCTAAATTTCTAACTCTTGCAATATATTACCATACGACAGCATCAGAGGGTGAGAATGTAAGTTCTTCTATTTACTGCTATATCCCGAAGCATCATACAACGAAGCTAATTTTGATTTGCAATTCTCTACTTGATTTTGGATTTTTTTTTTATATTTTTTGGCAGGTAATCGATCATTATATTTGGTTGGATGATCTTGACATCACTTCTTTGTGTAATTTGTATAAGTTTATTCTAACGGAGTAATTGTCATTGTTGAATTCCATACTGTGTTTGGCTCTAGTTCTTGTCTCATTTCATTTTTGTATTTGAATCATGAACGAGTTTTAACTTCTAGAAGGCCCTTTTACTGATTCTCGATCCTTGCCCATGTTTTTGTGTACCATGATGGCGAATTTTTTTGGCATGCAGTTTGTTTAGAACTGTAACTATTTCATGATTTACCACTTTCCCTGTTTTCCAATAGACTGGTTTAAAATTTGGTAAATACTGGTGGTTGCAAAATATATTGACCATACTTATTTTTTTATTATTATAAATTGACATTTTCTCATGAGGAATCCAATTGGATGAGACTTATGAAATAAAACTCATAATTTGAGTTAAATGTCACTTTCAATACTAAACCGCCAGTGATCACACTGCTGATCCTTAATTCTTGGTTTAACAGGCTAAGCCACAATTGATGTCCTTGGTAAGATGTAATAGCATGCAATTAACTCCAGTTACTTTTACTGGCTTCCCCCGTCGGTTACTCAGTGTTGTTGAACATTGATGGGGGGAAATAAAGATGAAGTATTTCTTAACAACATCAAACCTTTCAATTGTGGAGTTAGGTCTTTAAACTCTCTAAGCACTATCTGTACGTTGTGCTGCACTCCCTTGAGTTCTATTTTTCTTTTCAACTGATGTTAGCTTATTTATCAGGTTTATGCACCCAACAATGTTTTACCACTTCAACTGCTTGATTGCTCAGGTAGGTTGGAAGAAAAGGATCTTCATCTCCGACTCGATGCAATGGTGGCTTTCTCCATTTACAACCAGGGCACCGCATCCGGTCCACCACTTTGTTGGTGGGAATGCTTCAAGTAACATTCGGTTGGGTAAAAAAATCCTCTTCTGATTTAGATGAAAGTCCCATCCGTACTTTCATACCCCTGGGGAGTGGTCATTTTGGACTACCAATGCGTTTACAATCTTGATGGGTCCTGTTGGAATGTAACCTGCTGTATGACAAAGCTAACTCAATTTGGAAGGAATGTTTATATTATAGGTTTAACACGAGAAAGAATGAGACAGAGCGGTTCTACTCAAGTGTGAAACACACTTAATTGTTATCTTCCCTTACTGGCTTGGTCACTGCCTTAACTGGAGAAGTTGGAACTTGGATGTGCTGCAAACAGTTCCCTTCCATGATGATGCATGTATGACAGTGACAGGTGGATCCTCTAGGCACCAGCTCTAGATTTATGATCGGCTTTGCATCAGGCTCTGTACTGGGTATAAGTGTTTCCTAAATATCTAATTCTTGCAATTTACTACCATACGACAGCATGAGAGGGTGAGAATGTGAGTTCTCTTACTTACTATATCCAGAAGCATCATACGACAAAGCTAATGTGCATGAATCTCCTCGGTCTAACCTTGTAATGGTATTTGTGTTGACTGACCTTGGTTTCTTGTGCTATTTAGCTCAACAATTATAACATGAAGGAAGTATTGATTCCTTAGCCCGCCCCCCCCCCCCGGCCAAAAAAAAAAATAAAAATAAATTATTCTTTACAAGAAAGAGGTAAGAATCTCAAAATTATCATTTGGTTTTTAGGTGTATGTATTAGACTTAATATAAAAGAACAGAGGCATGCTTCTCGCTTTTATTCATTGTTATTGAGGATTCCAACTTTTGTGTTCAAGAAATTCATTCAACAATGCATGTGTTTGTGTGGTGACCATACTAGTTGCTTGGAAGGATTAACACCATATGGCTTTTTATAGATATGGTTTGCTTTGCACAGCTGGTACATTGAAACTCAGGTTATTGGTGGTGTTTTAGTTCTCAGCCTTGGAACCGCTTAATGATCACGGCAAGGCTTTGTTGGGCAAAACACAAAAGAAAAGAAACTTACAGTCTGAGTATTGACAAGGGGAGCAGTAAAGAAAAAGTATTGAAAAAGTTCCCTCTCCTTAGACATGGTAAACTGTTTTTGACTTGATGAGTATCATTACTATCATAAAAAGGCCCCTCATTTTCCCAGTGGAAAAAAATTCTCTTCCTCCGAAAAAAAGAAAAAAGAAAAAAGGAAGAGGAATAGTGGCCTGGAAGGGAGGGGGAATTGGGTAGGGGTGGCCAGTGGGCAGGCCTGGATTTGATAGTTTTTTCATGGTCCAAATTATAGATCGTTAGCCTAACCCTATAGGAGTAGGAGCATGGCTTATGGGGTATCAGATGCAGTATTGTAAAAGTTTACCTGGTTCAAATTATATTTGCCGCCTGATTAAGTATTTCTGAATATGGAATTTATTTTATTAAATTTGGTCAAATAATAGCCAACATCAACATAAAAAAATCCCTAGATAGGCACCACTGCACTGTAATTTCCTAGGTACTAGGTCATAATAAAATTTTATCTGGATTGAGGAAGAGAGTCAAGGTTGGGGAATACATCCTGCAACGTCAGCATCCATCTTCATAAGATACATGTACAATTTTCTTAAATATCATCAAATATTCATAAACATTAGAGAATGAAAACCCAATCTTAATCTATTTTGGACCTGTTGATCCCCAATCTTAGTTTATTTTAGTGAAGGTCAAACTCGTGTTGATTTTCTATTTTGGACCTATTGATCCCCACTCTTAGTTTATTTTAATGAAGGTCAAACGTGTTGATTTTTCATTGGATTTTCATTGGATCCATACACTGATTAAATGTCATGGACATGACTTATATTGGGTTTGATACCTAGATTTAGAACCATTTTCTCCCACACACATACACATACACACACACACACATATATATATATATATATATTCCTGATTTGAAATTTCAATATAATCCTTTATACACTCCCATTTTCCCACTAGTGTAAAAGATTCCAATATGATCCACTAGCTTATAGATCCTTTCTCATTGGATAAATAGAGATATATATAAAAAAAAAAGAGTTTTTCTCTCTGGATTTCTCCCCAGAGCATGCCTCGAATTTGACTTATATCAGACCAGTCTATAAACAACTCTGATTTTTTGGCCCTACAAGCCCAAAATTTTAGCAGCATAAGAAATGGATCTCTAAACAAAATTTTGAAATTACACAAACCATTCCTCTCAAAACCTCTCACCAAACCTAAGAAAAATTGCATCAGTACCGGCATTGTGATCAACGGTGTACTCTGCACGTACCAGACCCAGCTTTAAACCGACACCATATGAGGATCCTTGACCTGCTCGCCGATAATACTCTGTTGGGTTCCCCTTCACATCCTTTGAACTTCCAAGATCATTGCCATGTTCAGCAAAAGCATAAACATGTGTGCCCCTGACAGGTATACGCAGCTCAGCCGCAAGCTGGATAACACAAGGGACAAGGAGTCAGATATGTATCAGGAAAAGCCACGACACTTGATTGTCAATGAAGATGAGAATAAAACTATGTTACACTTCCTACCAACTCCAAATACAGATGTAACAGAGCACCATTTACTATGCTGCCACAAGGAAGAAATAAAAAGGTAAGAAAAAGACCAAGAGAAATGCTTAAACATAACCATCCAACTTTAAAATCCTCTAGACCATCCAATATCCCAAGGTATCCGACAGAGGTCATGGTTCTTTCTGATCACCCAATTAGACAGCGGCCTCAACAACAAAACTACTTTGGGTGCAAGGTATTTCCTAGCCATTTCGATAGTTTTAGAGAATTCCTCCTGTAGTTTTTACAGCCCATCAATCAAACTATTGCGCCCCTAGCAGAGTCAAGGCAAGAACACCTGGAGAGAGTGCTTGTAGATCAGCTCAACCACCAGGAGAGAGTGCGACCATGTACATGCAAGGAATCTGTACCTCCACGTTGGATTGTCCTATTCAAGCAAACAAAATATTATTTGATTTCTTTCAACCACTGCAGCAGTTGCGTAACCAGGACTTCAGGAAGAGGCTTTGATTATGATTCAAGTTGAAGTAGTGTCACAAGAATCATACCCACGTTCTTCTTAGTCCTATTCTTCTTCTCCTCCTCTTGAGTTCAAGTAGCAGCAAAATTTTCTTCTCCTTTGTATTTCAAACCCCTCACCCCACAATCTTATTATTCTTCGTACTCTTCCCTTTTTTTATTTTTTTCATTTTCTCCGGTTTTTCTCGGGGCCATGTCCAAGAGCATGTCCCTACGTATAGATTCCATGTCAGAGACATGTTGACGGAAGATAAAGTCCAAGACGCCATGCCCAATATCATAGTTTGAATAGTCATATTATATTAATTGCTGGGAGTTATTTTTATACCATCTTTATCTTTATGTGTTCTCTACTTTACTTCTAATTATCTTAATGTCTTCCTTTCTAAATTGTGCCCTTTCTTCAAATTGTGGCCCACTTCAGTCATGTGCTGTTTGGCACCTTGCAACTGCTTCTCGCCTTAACAACTCTGACACATAAACATGCAAACATGGGGCCTAAAAACTCATACCTATGGTACATCAAACGAACAAGGGGTGTGAATTTATTTGAAAGCTAAGGAGTACAAAAGCAGTACCAACCTCAAGGATGTTTCTGCAAGCCCCAAGCTCACCCATGTTGTAGCCCCTCACAGAGTAAGGCCCACCAAGTGTAAAAGCATCGTAGCTGGGGAGATCTCCCACACAACCACTATAGTGGCCATGAAGGACCAGTATAGGGGGTGGTGGTTTACCTGCACCTTCTTCAACCTGCTTCAACTGGATGAATTGGGTGGTTAAATAACCAAAGTCTATAAATAATAGTCTTTGACTGTGGTGGTTATTTATCAATTGAAAACCAAAATCGTAATTTAAAAAAAAGAAAAAAAAGAAAAGAAAATCGACTTCGTAACGATAGACTAATGGTATGATAGATTAATGGTATGAGCTTGATTGCAGCATTTATAGCTTGTTTGGTAGGAGCCTGACCTTTTAAGTAGACTATCTTGTTTAATGGCACAATTACGTTCCTAGATATTAAAACGGTGGGGCGAATAGCTAAATGGTACAATTATGGTCATATAAAGGTGAATGAGACTAATTAAGTCTGATCGAAACTCTCTAATTAACCCCCTAATTTATACTCTTTTTCTCTTTCCCCCTCCCCTCTCTAAGGGGAGCCTGAGTTTTGGGATTTGGGAAAGCATTTTAGTAGAGAAGAAAAATATAAAAAAAAAATATGAGTTTTAAATGTTCAGTATTTTAAAAGGGGAGGGATTTGTTGGGAGAGAGAAGAAAAATACTAAAAATTATATGGGTTTAAAACCTTTAGTTTTTTAAAAGGGGAGGGAGGTTTTGTGGGTGGTTAGATAAAAGAAAAAGAGTATCTGAGAACTTCAAATACGGGGGCAGAAGATTTTTTAGGATGAGATACTCTAGACCATTGAACATAATACCCCCAAAAATTATGGGAAAAATATATTTCTGGTATAATTGTTCAAAATTATTATATTTAATAATATATTTGATGAGCTTGAAAAAAAAATTTACTTGATTAAATATAAGGTGTTTTAAGTATTTTAACTTATCTTCAAAACTACTAATAAATTTTTAATTAAATCTTATCAGTTGGGAACCATTTTGGCCATAGGATGAATGAGAATGACAAATTTTCTTTTGATCAGATGGCACATATAAAGTTTCAGCATATGGCAAGCTATGTGGGAATAATAACCCATGAATAAATAAAACCCTTGGCAAAGCATTATATACATTCTGAAGAGGTGGCAGAAAGATCCTTCTAACATTGGAAGGAGTGGGAGGAGTTTTACAAGTTCAGTCCAAGATCTACAGTAAATCTTATATTCTTGGCCTTCTACCCAGAGGTGTGCACAGATATAGCCTTCTATTTTTGTGATTTTCTTTAGGGTAATTTTTTCATCTCTACTTCAATTCCTATATGATTCGGTTCTATCTTCTAGTTGTGATTTTCTTTAGGGTAAGTTTTTCAATTCCTATATGATTGATTTGAATGCATTTTATGAGTATATAACACTACAGTCCAAGTATGAAAGGTACTCATTTATTCAAGATAATAAGTACCCCTACCATAACAGAGAAAAATTCCTATTAGTTTATTTCACTTTTGTTGTTATCTTTGTTTTCCAAAACCTAGATCAATCTCTCCCTTGCTGTTAGCTTGCCCTACCTTAGCATTAGTCCCAGTTCCAGTCAAATTATGAGATTTCAATTGTTTAAAGAAAACCCAGAAATGACCTTATCTTACCTTAATGCTTAAGTGGACATGATACCCTTCTTTCTTAATTTTATTTTCAACAAATACACACCGAAAATAATTTTTTTTTTTTTTTGACTTTATTCACCAACTTTCCAATTAAAATAAAAACATCTAGTGACTAAATGGACAAAAACACTCTTTCCTAACCTTCGTTATTAGGGACAGCAACAGGTTAGGCTTGGGGTATGCCTGATCTCCATGACCCAACCCTATTAAATAATGGTCAACAGTATATTTCTCTGCTCTTGAGCATGAAAGAGATTTATTAATTATGAGGTAACTAGTGTAGGATTCAGAGGGCAAGGTGGGGAAGGGTGGGGCCAGTTTTTGTTGCATACCAAACCTGGATCTAATGTTGCAAAGGTGTTTAGGATATTTAGGAGGAACTTTAGTAACTTCCTAAATTTTATTCCAAACAAAATTGTGTCTGGGTACATTGGACCATTCGGGGAGGGGAGAGGGAGACTAGTTGATAATGGAATCTTAGCCAACCAGAAGGAATCTGATTTGAAGTTTTGAAAAAGATGTACAGATACTGTCATTCAGAAACATTAGCTGGTAATTTATGCAAAAAGTACGGTGGTTTTGTACCAAAAAGAAATAACAGTTTTCATGCGTACCTGCTGGTAGGATCAGAATGGAAACCATTGATGGAGCCATTGATACAAGAGAAGCACACACGGGCGATGGTTAAGCCGCAGTCTATTCCAACATTTGCAAAGTACTGCTCTTTCCACCTCCGAAACAGGGAAAATAGAAAGGCTACATTAATAATTGATGCAAAATGAGCTTCTACCACAATTGCTCAAACATTTGAGAATTGAGTACCATAAATACATAGGGATAGTTATTCGGGTCCAAATATTTACCTGTCAATCTCCACTTCACCCTGAAAATGAAAAGATCAATTCAGTAAAACTTAAACTTAGTGTATTTAAGACAATCATCATTTTTCTTTTTAAATGTGCAAGGCAATCACAATTTCTCACCAAAAGAGGAGAGAGACAGAAAATTGGACTAGGGCCTCACATCATCCTCTGGCAGTAGAAGTTCTGAGCTAAAAGCAGGCTGACTTTTCCTAATACAAAGTACAGAAGCACCCAAAATCTTCAATAGGCCCATGAACAGTCAGATCTATTTTTATCATTTCAAAGGAAGCTCTTCAAACATCACAATGTCCCATGATCAGGGAATGGAGAAAGCTGCCATACATTGCTTCCCACTTTCCAGAGAGGAAAGTATAGTTCTTTGTATCAACAATTTCCCTCTCCCATAAAGTTAAAGACCTGAAATATTCATATAAAAAATGTTGGATGAAACAGGAACTCAAATTATTACTTGAATATCTTCAAAAGATCACAAAATTTATGAATAATTGCAAAACAAATGGCAATGATCAAATCAGTAAAGGCATGTTCGGTTTCTTCTTTGAAGTGAACTACCTTGAATCAAATCGAGTTGAATTGGGAATATGCTCATCAAAATGACTGACTCCCTCTCTCTCTTTTTTTTTTTGGCAGTGGGTGTGGGGGAATGAAATTATAAAAGCAGTCTTTTGACAGACCACTGGGATGGGAAGTCCCAAATTGGCAAGAAACCCAAAATATTTTATTTCAGTGGCCAAAATGAAGCATATGCTTCAATAAAAAATTTCAATTTGCAGCTTCTATTTTTTTTCCATTCCATTCAAAACACATCAGGATCATTGCTGGGCTGGAATTGACAGGAAAAAAAAAATCAAAATATACAAAACAAAATTTATTTATCTATATTTATAGTTTTTTATACTTACCAAAATATTTCACAGAAAATTAAATTGAAATTACTGAAGCACTAAAATTAGGTAGCAAACAGAAACAGCAACTTTCAATTCCTGTATTGCTATTCTAAGTCAATTCCTTCAAGTTTATATTATTGGTTAATTTGGTTTTGCCACCTGAATTTAGTATCAAATTGCTACTTTCTATTCTGAGTTTCCTCCTGCTATTTATATCCTCTTTTATACTTCTGTCATAGCCTATTTTCTATCCAGATTTAGCAAGACTTGGAGAAGGCAATCTTGTTTAAGCTACAAAATGTAATGGAATCTCTCAAACATTCATTTGAAGCTTCTGGTAAGTTATTTAATTTCTCGCAACTTCCTAAGT
The DNA here is from genome assembly GCA_028583415.1 of Protea cynaroides. Classification (NCBI taxonomy): domain Eukaryota; kingdom Viridiplantae; phylum Streptophyta; class Magnoliopsida; order Proteales; family Proteaceae; genus Protea; species Protea cynaroides. Next base: position 36,018,898 of record CM053266.1, on the reverse strand, counting down.
TGATTCTGATCATTTTTTAGACTTTCCACAGCTTATGATTTATCCATTGTTGAAAAGAGAGGAGCATCTAGTCACCTTCAAAAGTGGGCATCATAGTAGCCAAATAGATTTCTTCCTAACTACAAAGTCCGATAGGTTGTTATGTAAGGATTGTAAAGATATAACAAGGGAGAGCCTAAGCACTCAACATAGATCATTGGTTGTGCATATGTGTCTCATTACGCTGAATCATAAGTGTTACAATTTATAAAAAAGAAAACCAGTACCAGTGGAACAGAGAGAGAGAGAGAGAGAGAGAGAGAGAGAGAGAGAGAGAGAGAGAGAGAGAGAGAGAGAAGTAAAATAAAGGAGAGAGTTTCGCTTCTTCAGAGAAGAGAATAATCGTTTATCCTTACCTCTTCCTATTGCTGCTTTATTTATAGTAAAGGAAAGACAGAAAAACTTAAGACATAAGATCCTTTCCTAGTTATATTAGGAAAGGCTCAATTATAATCCGACTAGGAAAGTGCCTAATTAATTAAGATTTAGTCAACATAATAAAATACTAGCTAAAATAGGCCATAATTAGAAAACGGTAATGGACTGTATTAGCGTAATAAAATTGTAACCGTATACTGTTTTGACTTAGTCAAAGTATTTAGTGCTAGATTCTAGGACTTGGACTCTTATTAGTATATGGACTCCTAATTAATTTATTAATTTGCTTTATTAGTTTCCTTTACCAATTAGACTTGTTAGTACTCTTTTCCTATTTTGAGTTTACTTTTTCTTTAGTTCGTGACTAAAAATCTGATTTATAGAGTCCTAGATACTATCTAATAGTTGTTTTCTATTTTCTATATATACAAGATATAAGGAAAGGAGCAGGACACATTAATTCTCTCCATCTTCTTTTATTTTCTATTTGTTACTTGGTATCAGAGCAATCATTTGGGTTGCCATTTTGAGAGTGGTTTAAGGTTCTCCGTTATGTGTGTAGTCATCACTATTGCGGCCTGCTATTGCTGCTACCACTATTACTTGGTCTACAGTGACCTATACTGTGCTGCTACTACTATTTGGTTCACAGTGACCTATACTGTGTTGCCACTACTACTACTACTGCTCTTACTACTACAACTGTTGCTTCTGCTACTACACTGTTTAAAGCTGAAGCTCTCACATTCCCCCATGTTCTGGCTTTAGGGGGTGTTAAAGTACTAAAATTGTAACCGTACAATGCTTTGACTTAGTCAAAGTAATTAATACTAGTTTCTAGGACTTGAATTCCTATTAATATATGGACTCTTAATTAATTTATTAGTTTGCTTTATTAGTTTCATTAACCAATTAGGCTTGTTAGTTTCTTTTTCCTGTTTTGAGTTTACTTTGTTTTTAGTTTTGTGACAATCAGAGTCCTAGATCCTATCTAATAGTTGTTTTCTATTTTTTATAAATACAAGCTACAAGGAGAGGATCAGGACACATCGATTCTCTCCATCTTCTCTTATTTTCTATTTTGTTACAAACTGTAATGGGCCTTTATAAACAGGCCCATTACTTCTAAATAGGGAATAATTGCTAACACCCGCCCTCAAGCTGGAGTCTATAAGTCACCCATGCCAAGCTTGGAACAATTTAGTCAAAACCAAAGAAGGACTTCATAAGAATGTCATCCAACTGATTTGAAGAAGATACGAAGGGAATAACCAATAGCTTCTTTTGAACTGCATCATGAACAAAATGACAATCAACTTCAATACGTTTGGTATGCTCATGAAATACTGGATTACTAGCAATATAGATAGCAACTTGATTATTACAGAACATAGCCACATGATGATTCACTAGAAACCCTAACTTTTGAAGAAGATTTCGTAGCCATATAAATTTAGCAGAAGTTTGAGCCATAGCAAGATACTCAGCTTCTGCACTGGATACTATCGTTTGCTTTTTACTCTTCCATGTGACCAGATTGCCGCCAATAGGGTTTGCTTCTATTGGACCTGGAGTTGGTTAAGTGGATCTACGATAAGATCGTTTATTTACAACGGAATGGTATACAAAGTCAACAGATCTTAGCCAATCGTATGGATAAGTAAAATACAAGATTTCCAATCCTAAGAGGATACTCATTTTCAAGTGAGTAAAAAAAAAAAATGCTTCCGAATTGATCTCATCTTTCACTTTCAAATTACAATTTTTCTTTGTTTAAGTATTAACTTAATCCTAACAAAGGTGCAATAACCAGTTGTAGAACGTCTATCACCAACAGCACCAGGCCAATAAGCATCAAATTACCAACAATGAAAGTATGCTTTTGACGATGGAAAATCAGCCCCTCGCTTGGAGATTTCTTCAAATACCGCAATATATGACAAGTTGCATCCCAGTGATCCTATTTTGGGGCTTGCATAAATTGATTAAGAACTCCAACAGCAAAGGATAAATCAGGTTGAGTCACTATAAGATAAATAAGTTTACCGACAAGTCGTCTATATTGATGTAAATCAGCATAATCAGGATTATCACCAGTCTTAAGTTTCTGATGAGGATCCATAGGAGTATCAACCGGTTTAGAGCCAAGAAGACCAGATTCAATTAAAAGATCAAGAACATCTGTTTTCTGAGATAGATTGATACCCTTACTACAATGGACTACTTCAAAACCTAGAGAATAATGACGTAGACCCAAATCCTACATTTGAAAGTGTTTTTTTAAATAGGATCTGACTTCAATAATGCCTGACACATCATCTCTTATATCGACTATTTTTGCTTTGCTAATGGAATGCTTCATCACATTAGTTGGTTATATACTCCTCAGAAGAATAATGTCGTTGAACGTAAAAATAGACACCTTTTGGAAATTGCTCGTTCTCTTTTGTTTCGTATGCATGTTCTTAAGTATTTTTGGAATGATGCTATACTTACTGCTTGTTTTCTTATCAATCGGATGCCATCATCTGTTCTTTACAATCAAGTTCCTTTCTCTCTATTGAAATAGATGCCTTGCTTACTCATCATACATGGACTCTTGTTGACCTTCCTATTGAGAAGACTATTTTGCGTTGTCGTTGGGCATAACACTGTAAAGCATAATTCTGAAGGTTCTATTGAACTCCTTAAGGCTCGTTTGGTTACCAAAGGGTTCACTCAGACTTATGGTGTCGATTATTTTGAGAAGATCTTTGGGGTTGCCCATCTCAATTCAATTTGGATTATTATCTCATTCGCTGTCAATCTTGACTGGCTTCTTTATCAAATGGATGTCAAGAATGCCTTTCTTTATGGTGGTCTTCATGAGGAGGTTTATATGGAGCAACCTCCGGAATAGTAATCAACAAATGAAACAAAATAACAAGATCAAGTATGTTAGGGACACGACAAGACCCCCAAATGTCTAAATGAAAAGAAGAAGAGCTACGAGTGTCATGACGGGTAGGAAAAACAGTACAATGATGTTTCCCTAACTCACAAGCCTCACACCTAAGATGATTGGGAAAGGTGACCAAGTGGTTGATGCCATTGAAGTGGTATAGAAGAAGTAGAGGTGGCAGTGGCGGTTGTAGATGGTCCAGTGTGCTCCAAGTAGTATAGACTATATCGCTCAAGGCCCCCACTAATTGTCGTCTTGGTCCTGAGATCCTAAAAGACACAATATGAGGGATAGAAGGTTACTGAGCAGTTAAGGGATTTGGTAAGCTGACTAATGGACATAAGGTTAAGGGGTAACTTAAGGACATGGAGAATGGATATCAGTTATTGAAAGAGTTAAAAAAACCGTTCTATGTCTTGTAGCATGGGTGAAGGAACCATCAGCAAAAAAAAAACAGGTACAGATGTATTAATGTCTTTAAAGGAGGTAAAAACATGATATTTACTAGTCATGTGGCAAAAGGCCCCAGAGTCAATGATCCCTGAAGTAGGGGTAGTGGTGGAAAATAAAGCATTGATACTTTTATGAGCCAGGGTGGCAGAGGTGGATGCACTAGTTTGCTCCAGCTGATGAATGCGTCAAAGTAATGCTTCAAACTGAGATGTAAGAATCATGGTGTTGGGAGATGCAGCAACTAGAGTAGGGCAGATGCAGGAGTCTATGAAGGAGCATCATCTGTAGAGTCAGAGTTGGCAAGAGCCTTTGCCCATTCTGAGCGACCATACTTAGCTCAACATTTGTCAACATTATGATTGGTTTTGCCATAGTGGGTGCAATACCTGTTAGCTTTATCGGTATTACAACGGTCGGTGCCAGACCAGAAGAACTTCGTCCATGGTTGGTACCTGAGCCACGGTCTTCACCAAAGGAGAAGCCTCTGCCATGACCAACAAATAGGCAGAATTATCCTTGGTAGTAGTGCTAGAAGGCATTAAACGTTGAAGACAAAAGAAGGTTTCACTAAGAGTGGGTACCTTCTCATTTGATAATAGTTGGATCTGAAAGATTAATATTTAGGAGGAAGACCTGCTAAGAACTTGGCTACATGAAACTCAGATTGTTGAGTCTTGAGTTGTTCTATATTAATAGTGAGGGGCTGAACAGCCTGAAGTTCTTTAAGAAGACCTCTGAAGCCACTATAATATTCATTAAGGGATATATTGCCTAATGAGAAATTGAACATCATCTCATAAAGAACATAAATCCAAGAAATATTCTTCTCCTGAGCATAACTTTCTTTGAGATCATTCCATATGTCCTTAGCAGTTTGATGGAACATAACATTAGAGGCAATGGAGGTATCAATGTTACCCCATAATCATGTATGGAAAGTAGAATTTTCACTCATCCATTCATCATAATACTTGACAAAAGAGGCATCATTTGGATTAACAGATGGAGGGCCATCAGTTAGGTATTATAGCTTATCTTTAAAATGAATGTAAGCTCAAACAGCTTGGGCCCATAAGAGATAGTTAGACACCCCTTTCAACTTTATTAAGGTGATTTGCACAGAATGGACATGATCCGAAGAAGCCTTGTAGTCAGCCATGAGTAATAATCAAGAGAGCAGCAGTAGTAGACATAGTTGTCACGGCGTCGCCTAGGAGTCCAGGAGGAAAAATCTAAGCTAGGCGACCAGGCGCCTTGTGAAAGTCTGAAAAGGCGACAACCTTGGAAGGCTGGGCGACGCCTAGGCATCGCCTAGGGCGCCTAAGATGCCTAGGCGGCCGCCTTGTATAAAATAGAGTTCTTATATTATTTGTAATTTTTTAATTTAGATTTTAAACCTAATATTTAGATTGGTTTGGTGTACAATAATATAATGTACACCAATAAATGGAATCAATGATATCTGATTAATGGATTATTATATTATTTGTATTTTTTTTTCATTAGATTTTAGACTTACCTTTTTGATTGGTGTGGTGTACACTAATAAATTGTAACGAATACATGAAATCAATTATACTTATATACGAATGGACTATTGGAAAATGGAAAGACAAAAAAAATCTGTTTGAAGGTAGAAAAGAGTCAAAAGTGTTCGTTTGTTCCTCTTCTCCTCTTCTGGAGACGATTAGGGCTGCTGCAACTTTCACTTCCTCAGCTATTCTTCTTCGGTTCTTCCAGTGGACGGCATCAACTTCTTGAATCAGGTATGTGATTTAGATTAGAATGTAAATTTATATTTTTATTTTGTAAAATGCTTGTTCTTCTTCTTCTTATTGCGTCGACCCTTGAAATGAGAGTATTTTTTTTTTCAATGTCGTTTTACTTTCTTTTCCTCCTCCTCCTTCTTTCTTCTTCTTTTTCTTCATTAAGTCCGAATGGGTTTTTTTTTTTTTCGATTGTCGACTAAGCTCTTCTCCTCCGCTTCTTTCTCTTCCTTCTTCTTCTTTTTCTTCTTCATCAAGTTCGAATGGTTTTTTTTCTGCAACGCTTTGTTTTTTTTTTTTTTTTCGATTGTCGACTGAACTCTTCCTCCTCCATCTTCTTCTTCTCTGTGTCGACCTCTGCAACTGCAGAGACTTTTTTTTTTTTTTTCCCTGAATGTTGTTCTCCTCAATCTTCTTCTTCTCTGCGTCAACCTCTGCAATTGTAGGGACTTTTTTTTTGTCTTGAATGTCATTTCTTCCTAATCTATGTGTCAACCTCTGCAACTGCAAAGACTTTTTTTTTTCCTGAATGTTGTTCGCCTCCATCTTCTTCTCTGCATTGACCTCTGCAACTGTAGAGACTTTTTTTTTTTAATTTCTTCTTCTTCTTCTTGTTCAGTTGTTGTCCAAACTCCAAAGGTTTCCTCTCTGACTCTGCATGACCTCTACAACTGTAGAGCTTTTTTTTTCTTTTAATTGCAAAACTTGGTTTAACTCCTTTCTCTCCAACGATTTTTTTTTTATTTTTTTTAATGTGGATCAGAGACAAGTCCGAATGCTTTTTTTTTTTTTTTTTTTTTTTTTTTTTCTGTCTATAACGACATTTTTTTTTTCATTCTGTGCAAGTTGTCTTCTCTTCTCTTCTTCTTCTTCTTCTTCCCTGCTAGTTTGCTATAGCCTGCAAGTTCGAATGCCTTTTTTATTTATTTTTCTTCTTCTCTGCTAGTCTGCTGCAATCTGCAAGTCTAAATGCTTTTTTTATTTTTTTTTTCATTCTCTGCAATGACTTTTTTTTCCCCTTCTTCTCTACTAGTCTGCTGCAGCCTGTAAGTCCGAATGTTTTTTTTTTTTTTCCCTACATGATCATACTGTCTTTTACTGCTTTCCTACTTATACTATTATACGTTGTCCCTTTCAGTTTCACCCTTTATGCCTTGTTGAATTGGATTTACTTGTTTCTTCCTGATTACTTCAATATTTTTGTTGTTATAGTATGGCTGAAACTAGTGAAAGTGTCCCATCAAGCACTGCTAAAAACATAGCAAATTCAACCATTGATCCAAGCAAAGATCCGGCCATGAAAGTTTATGTACAAATATAATTGTGGCCCATGTAGCCAAGTGTACGAAGGTTTATGTTCAAATATCTAGAGAGATGCACGATTTAATGATGAAGAATAAGAAGAGGACAACCTTGGATTTGGGTAATCCCATGGATGATTTAAACACATCCATGGATGGAGGAGAAGAAGGGCAAGTGCAGGCCCCAACTGAGCAAGAATCTATTCCTAAAGTTACCCCAAACTCTGAAACAAATGCTAAAAGAAAGCATGCTTTGGTCCAACAACAAACTTGGATGTTCTTTTGAGGCGAAGTCCTGAAGAATTGGTTGATGAGAGGCAGAATCTCAAAAAACTTACATAAACAGCCATGCAAAACAGGTTTAGATCAGCTGAACAAAAGAAGATTGTGATAACCATGTTGCTCAATGATTTTATAATTGTGGGATTCCATTTAATGTTGTAAAGAGCAGGGACTTTGAGGTTATGCTTGAATCTGTACCACAATACAGATCAGGATACAAGACTCCATCATATCATGAGTTGAGAGTGCCTCTCTTGAAGTCTGCAAAGGAGCAAGTTGCAGAAATGAAAAAAAATTATGAAATGTATTGGAAGAAGTATGGGTGTACTCTCATGTCTGATGGGTGGACAGACAGAAGAGGAAGACATCTCATAAACTTCCTAGTTAATTGTCCAAAAGGGGCCTATTTCATGAAATCAATAGATGCATCCCAGCATAAAGAAGATGTTAATTTGTTGTTTTAATTGCTAGATAAAATTGATGAGATTGGAGAGGAGAATGTTGTCTAAGTGGTAACAAACAATGCTTCAAATTATAAAGCAGTTGGGAAATTATTAATGGACAAGAGGCCTCTCGGCAAGAAAACGCCTTACTTTATAAGGGCGCCACGCCAGGCGCTCATGCGAAGAAAGCAAGCTGAAAAACAGATGCGCGTGCTAGCGCTCCAGGCTTTGAAGCTGACTGAAAAGGTATACCCATACCACTGCCTTACCGCCGGTTGAATGACAGACCAATACCTGAGTCGTTGAGGAAGGCCCGACATGCCCCTATCGTTGAAATTCGCTTCCCTACGCTTCCTTGGAGGGCCGCCTTACCGATCACTCCTTCTGCCACTGTGCAGTCAGTCCATTTTGTGATGATCCACCCAATGACAGATAACAATCGCTGTAGGACCGAAGGTTGAAGTAAAGCAATCGAAGGAGGACCAGATTCTCAAAGGCACTCACTTACTACATTGCCATACTGAGTAGCAATGTTTCAAGAAATTCATACATAGCTCGTCAAGTGAAAGAGAGTATCTTAGCCCCCGTTGACCTGCCTCGTAAGCACTTTGGGCGAAGGTTTCTCGAGGATGCCTTGTGCAGCACATTGTATAGATCTTATGTTGGAAGACATAAGGAATTTGAAGATATTCAAGGGGGAAATAGCAAGGGGCAGAAGAGTCACAGGTTTTATTTATAGACATACTCACCTTCTTGAGGCTATGAGGGCAAGAACTAGAGGGAATGAACTAGTCAGAGTTGGAGTTACCAGATTCGCTACATCATTTTTTATTCTTCAGAGCATGTTGAAAAACAAAGATGCTTTGAAATAGTTATTTGTTTTCAATGATTGGATGAAGAGTAATCTGTTAAAGATAGAGATAAGGATGAAAGTAGTTGATACAATTCTTTCCACTCAATTTTGGAATAATGTGCAAGATTGTTTGAGAGCATCACAGCCCCTTGTTAATGTATTGAGACTTGTAGATGGGGATGAGAGTCCTGCAATGCCTGAAGTGTACCTGACAATGGAAGAGGCAAAAAACAAGGATACAAATCAACTTTACTGATAAAAGAAGACTTTGGAAAAAAGTGGTCAATATTATTGAACAGCGCTGGGAATGCCAGATGGGGCGCCCATTGTATATTGCCGCTTTGTTTTTTAATCCTAGGAAATTCTTTGAGTACACAAAGAATGATGTAGGTAAACAAGGGAAAATACAAAATGCATTTAATGAAGTATTTACAAGAATGGTGCCTGACCCAAATTTGCATGACAAGATTTCTAGGGAGGCATCTACTTATAAACATTGTAAAGGCGCATTTGGAATGGAAATGACAATTAGACAAAGAAATCTTGTGAGCCCCTGTAAGTAATTTATGACTTTAAAAGAGTTGTTTAATTGTTTAACTACTATTTACTATGGTTTAATTTGTATTTTATACTTTATAGTGAAATGGTGGTCAACACATGGAGGAGATACCGAAGACCTTATGAAGATTGCATTTCGTATTTTAGGTCTATGTTGCTCCGCTTCTGGTTGCGAACGCAAATGGAGTACATTTGAATTTGTAAATACTAAAAACTAAGTACAAAATTTATTTTTTAAATATTAGATTTTTTTTTTCTATTTTTAAAGAAGAATGACATTTTTTATTGTTTATAATTTCAGATACATACCAAGAAGAGGAATATACTAGAACATCAACGTTTGAATGCTCTAGTCTATGTCTGATATAATTGACGTCTTCAAGAAAGGTTTAAGGCAAAGCGTGAGAAGTCAAAACCTTACGATCCCTTAGTGCTAGATGACTTGGACTGGAGTTCTGAGTAGATGACTAGCCAAGAAGAAGATATAGTCCATGATGATCTCACGTGGGGCAATGTAGATAGAGCAATGGATGCATCAGCATCTGTTAGGGGGCACATTAGAGTAACAAGAGCGCAAGCATTTACCAACAATGTCTACATACGTCGTGTGAGAGGAAGGGGTTTGGTTGAAGATGACTCTGATAGAGAAGATATTGAGAAAGAGGATGTTAATAATGATGATGAAGATGTTGAGAATGATTTTGGTTTGAGGTTTGAGGGTGATAGAGGAGGGGAGCAGCAAGAACAACCATTTGACCCTTCTCTATTTACTGATATTTGATGTTTGATACTTAAAGAATTTGAATTTAGTTATGGATTTTTTTATTGAGTTGTTTATTGCATTGCCTGGGACCTAGGTTGATTTTAGACATTGAGACTATGAGTATTTCATTATTTCCCATCTTGTTGGCTTGTTGCATATATTTTTAATGCAAGATTTTTAATATTTATAATTTATGATCTTTTGACTCCCCCAAGTAAAAGTAGGATTCGAACCTACTTCATGTCGGGTATCATTCGACCGCTCTGCCACTGAACTACTGAGGAATAGAGGTACACACAGTCTATACACTTATTTTAGCATCATGGAGGTAAGTAGGTAACAACAATATAATATTTATTGAGTAATTTATATCTTTAGTTCTTTACGTGCATTATAGATTTGCACTCTTGTTTCTTATTTTATATGCTATTATGTTCTTAGTTTATTGCTTTGTGTTTTTTTTTTAAATTATAATTATGCTTTTTTAGTTCTTACAGTTTATACTTTAATCATTCTTTGTTTATTTTACTTATATTAGGTTATGCCTTAAATAGTTAAATGTTTGTTCTTGTCTTCTTGATGTAGCATATTTCATTATTGCATATAATATATAAAGTACAAACATAAATATAGCATTGATATTTTAGGCAAAAAAAAACCAGGAACGCCTAGGCGGGCACCTAGGAGCCCAGGACGGCCTCCAACACCTAGGGTCATCTTGTCGCCTTGACAACTATGTAGTAGATAATACCAAGAACCAAGATCTTGAAAGCAGTTCCGATCAAGCAGCAAGAGAAGCAAGAATGGAATCCAACATAATAGTAATGCAGCACAGAGAAAATCCAAGAACTCAGATCTTGCAGCAATTAAAATAACCTTAAGAGGTAGTTACGGAAACCAGTAAATCTTGAAAAGATGATCTGAGTTGGGAGTCTGACATAGTTATCAAGGCGTTGCCTAGGCGTCCAAGCTGAAAAAATGGAGCTGGGGGGGTAATCGCCTTGTGGAAGTCTGGAAGGAGACCGCCCAGGGTATTTGGGCGACGCCTAAGGCGCCTTGGACGCCTAAACACCCTGTGCGGTTGCCTTGGTTCATCAGTGTATCGTTATAAACATTTTTTGTATTTTGTAAATAAGATTTTAAAAGGAAGTGTTTTATTGGTTTGGTGTACAATAATGGCTATAAAGAGGGAAGTGGAGAGTTTCTTCTTCAACGACCCTCTGTTTCCTTCTCTCCTCTCTGGTTTTCAACAAACTGTGGGTCTGAGACTCTGAAACTCTCGGCGGCGGTTAGGGTCTGATATCTGAAGCTTTCGACGGCGATTTGTGTTTGAACTCTAAAGCTCACGGCGGCAATTAGGGTCTGAAGCTCTCGGCAACGAACTCTAGGTCTGAATCAGGTATGAAGTTTATTTTTATTGTTCGTATTTTTTAATTTGGTATGAAATTTTTATCTATTTCCCTTTCTCCTCTCTGGTTTTCTTCTTCTTCTTCTTTTCTCTGCAATGTCTTTCTTTTTTCTTTCGTAACCTGCAACATTTTTTTTTATCTGCTATTCTGCCCCATTCTTCTTCTTCTTCTCTTTGCAATGTATTTTTTTTTTCTCTCACCTAGTCAGTAGTCTGCTCCATTCTTCTTCTTCCTCTCTGCTCTCTTCTTCTTCTTCTTCTTCTTCTTCTTCTTCTCTACACCTTTCTTCTTCTCTCTACAACGACTTTTTATTTTTATTTTTATCTGCATATATTTATAATGCAAGATTTTTAATATTTATAATTTATGATTTTTGTACTCCTCCAAGTAGGTGTAGGATTCAAACCTACATCTTGTCAAGTATCATTCAGCCATTCTGCCATTGAACTATTGAGGAATAGAGGTACATTCAGTCTATAAACTTATTTTAACATCATGGAGGTAAGTAGATAACAACAATATAATATTTATTGAATATTGAGTAATTTACATCTTTAATTCTTTACGTGCATTATGGACTTGCACTCTTGTTTCTTATTTTATATACTATTATGTTTTTAGTATATTCTTTTGTTTTTTTTTTAATTATAATTATGCTTTTTTAGTTCTTACATTTTATAGTTTAATCATTCTTTTTTTATTTTTCTCATATTAGGTTATGCCTTAAATAGTTAAATGTTAGTTCTTTACATAGCATATTCCATCGTTGCATTTAATATATAAAATATAAACATAAATATAGAATTGATATTTTAGACAAAAAAAAAAAAAAAAAACAACACCAGGAATGCCTTGGTCACCTAGGGGCCCAGGTCGGCCTCCATTGCCTAGGGTCGCCTTGCCGCCTTGACAACTATGGAGTCTGATCAGGAAGATCAATAAAGACAGAAGAGCGAGATCTGTGGTTGAAAGGATCTCAATCAGAAGTCTGATCTGCAGCACCAAAGAAACCAGCAGCAGCTTAATAAAGATCTCGAACAGAAGAAAACAGCAGGCTGATCTTGATCAAGAAGAAGCTTCAGCAAAAAAAAAAAAAAAAGCAGCAGTTGAAAAGAGCAAGCAAGAAGAACTGACCAGAGTTGAGAGTCTGATCAGTTAGAGCAAACAAAACAGCAGATCTACAGCAAACAGCAGCAGTCTGAATCCAAGAGAAGCCTTCAAGAGAATGACAACCAGAATGTGATTCCAACCAGCAGCAAAAGCAGTTCCAGCACCAAGAACCAGAATCTCGAGCAGGTTTTACAGCATCATAGGAAGATTAATCTTCCTTTATAGGCAGCATATAAATGCTGCTACCAAAACAAATTTAGAGAGGGAAGAAGAAAGAGCCTATCAAACCGTAGAGCCACAAGATCCCAAACTTAGATCTTTAGATGCTCTAATTCCATTTTACAATTATAAAAAGAAAACCAATAACAGTGAAACCGAGAGGGAGAGAGAGAGAGAGAGAGAGAGAGAAAAGTAGAATAAAGGAGAAAGGTTCGATTCTTCAGAGAAGAGAAGAATCGATTATCCTTTTCTTTTTTTTTTTGGGTAAATAGATAAAGAATCGATTATCCTTACCTCTTCCCGTTGCTGCTTTATTTATAGAAAAGGAAAGACAGAAAAACGAGGACATAAGATCCTTTCCTAGTTATAATCTAACTAAGAAAGGCCTAGTTATTATCCAACTAGGAAAGTGCCTAGTTAATTAAGACTTGGTCAACATAATAAATACTAGCTAAAATAGGCCAGAACTAGAAGCCGGTAATGGACTGTAATGGGCCTTTATAAACAGGCTCATTACTTACACAAGAACTTTATTGATAACACTATCCAAACAAGGACTAATCGCTAACAATAAAAAAGGACAGGTTTTTTGCCTTAGGATAAGGTGGTGGAACTTAAAAGGATGTAATTAAATAGAAAATAAGAGAAGAGAGAGAGAATAAAGAAAAGGGAGAGAGAATCAATGTGTATTCCTTTCATCTTAGCAGTTACTATTTATCAAGGATGTAAATGGATAGCCGAAAATACGAATTCGATTGAAATCCGCACCTGTGGGATGCGAATTCGGATAGATGGGATCGGAGCATATGCGGATTCGGATAGTACTCTAAACGAGCGGATATAATCAGCTCCAATCCGTTTAAGAATTTAAATAGTTTCTATATTAACAAATATTAAAACCTGACTTTACGTCTTCACCTACCATATTTTTGGGATTCAATTTCAAAAAAAACAATAAAACCTAAATCACATCTCACTTACATATTTCTCAGGTCCAGTTTCCAATTTAAAAAAAAAAATTAAAACTTAACTCATCATCTTTACCTCTATATTTAAAATATTTATTGCAGGATCAAATGATTTTAATGCTTTACATTAAAAATGTGATTGTTTAAGTAAATAGAGCCAGAATTAGTTAAAATGATAAATGAATGAACATGATACGGATAAAATCTCTTAGAATTTTATGACTATTTGATCTAATATCAAATTATATCATTGTGTTTCTCATGATTTAATACTAATTCAAGAAAGTCACAATATAATTCAAAACATTTATAAATATTAAAACTTGACTTTTTGTCTTCACCTACCATATTTGTAGGATTCAGTTTCCAAAAAAATATTAAAACCTAAATCACCATATTTCTAGGGTTAGTTTCCATTATTAAAAAAAAATTAAAACTTAGCTTGATCGTTTTCACCTATCGTATTTCTAGGGTTCATATCTCCACTCAACTGAAGCGGCCGATGGCTTCTCATTTCTCTGAATCTCAATGCAAGACGTACGACAAGAATCACTTTCAGCTTCAACCCTATCTTCTCTCTCAAAACTCAACGTCGATTATAGCTGCTGCTCCATTTCTTTGCTACTGCCAGCGACTCAGGTAAGATCCATCTCTCTCTAGAATTACTCGATTGCTGATCATGTTACATGAGAGGATGATGAGTTTAACCTGTTTCAATGTTTACTAGGAAAATATTTGATCCTAGTTTTCATCAAAGAAAGTTTTATTGAAGCAAACATTCTTTACTAGAAATACTGCAACAAAGAAAAGAGACAAGCACAGCTGCACAACTGCTTTTTGTTTTAATCCGGATTCGAATAAGATTTTAACCGGATATCCTGTTAAAATTCAAATTCGAATTTGGATTTAATTATTAGAAATCCGCCAGATGCGGAGGTGGATTCGTATAAGGTGGTTTAGAGTCGGATTCAAATTCGGATAGTAGCCTATCCGTGCCGAATCCAATCCGTTTACATCCTTACTATTTATAGATATATAAAAGTGGTAAAAGTGATAAGTCTAGGACTACACAAGATAAGGAGTCCTAGTATATTAGAGGTAGAGATTCCACATGTCAACATGACAAGTAATCCTAGATAAATAGCAAATTCTGTTTAGACAACAACTAGTTTCCTAATTACATATAATGAATTAAAAATAAACACTAAGTCAAGAATTTAACTTAATCCCAAAGACTAAGAAGGCACCTAGCTTGGACAACTATACAACATTAAGCTAGGTGACACCTAAACAAACCTAGATGACAACTACACAACAGAACCAAAATCTTACAATCTTCAACAAAGGAGATACCTTGAAAGTTTTTACTGATAATATGGTAAAACAAGAAAAGTGAGATTTTAAAGGAGAAATTAACAGTAGTTGGAACGAGATGACTGCTTGTACTAACAAAGTTGCTAAAGATGTCCAAGGTATATCGAAAAGAAAGGTCATTCCCTCAGAGAATCTTGGTAGTGGGATGATGAGGTTCAAGCAGTCATTAAAACTAAGAAATAGTTTCAAGACATGGCAAAAAACTAAGGATATCGATGATCTAAAAAGGTACTGACTTTCCAGAAATGAAGCCAAAAAGATTATGGGGAAAGTAAAGACGAAGAAATATAAAGATCTTTATAACAATCTGAGCACAAAGTAAGGAGAAAAAACTATCTATAAAATAGATGTGATGAGGGGGAAGGAAGAGTAGAGATTTAGATTTATTAAAAGTGCAGATGATACAGTTCTAGTAAGGGATGAAGACATTAAAGAGAAAGATGGGAATATTATTTTTACAACTTGTTTAATGAAGACACTTGGAGTAAAAGTGTCCCAAAAGGCTACATTATCCACCAAGACACCACAAGTCATAGATACATATGCAAAATTAGGGTGATAAAAGTAAAAAATAAAAATAAAATAAAATAAAATAAAAAAAGCTTGAAGGAGGATGAAAGTAGGCAAAGCACCAGGCCCAAATGAGGCCCCAATAAAACTTTAAAAGAGCCTAGGAATCTATGGAGTATCTTGGCTAGCTAATCTGTTTAATAAGATTATGAGCACAAAGAAAATGCAGGTAAATGGAAAAAAAAAGCATTGTAGTTCAGATTTATGAAAATAAAGATGATATTAGAGTTGTAGTAACTACAGAGGCATAAAAACTAATGAGTCATAATACAAAACTATGGGAGAGAGTCATTATAACTCGAATAAGACAAGAAATTACTATTATGGAGAACCAACTTGATTTTATGCTAAGTAAATCCACGACAGAAGCTATTTACTTGCTTAGGAGACTCATGGAAAGATTTAGAGAAGGTAAGAAAAACCTCCATATGGTCTTTATTGACCTATAAAAATCTTATGACAGAGTCCCTAGAGAGTTAATATGGCAATAACTAGAGAAGAGAAGTGTTTCAATCAAATATGTGGACATAGTCAATGATATATATTATAATGTGGTTACTAGTGTGAGAACCGTGAGGGGTCAAGGTAGTGAATTCTTAATTACAATTGGGTTACATCAATGATCAACTTTAAGCCCTTATCCGTTTACCCTCATTATGAATGATTTAACTGAAGACATTCAAGATGAAGTTATTTGGTATTTGCTTTTTGCCGATGATATTGTTTTGGTAGATGAGACAAAAATAAGGATTAACCCCAAGTTGGAACTACGGAGATCAACATTGGAATTAAAGACGGAGTATACGATGTGTAACTGTAGTCATAGAAGGACAAATAATGAGGTAGTGAAAATTGATGAGAGGGAGATACAACAAAGTGATTATTTTATGTAACTAGGTTCAATCATAAATAGAGAATGATCTAGAGGATGATGTTTCACAGAGGATTAAAATAGAATGGATGGAGTGGAGAAGTGCATCTGGAGCAAGGATTAAGATGCCGGTTTCGAGGCTGATTTTTGGGTTTCGACCGAAACTTAATCAAAACCTGGTACTCCTTTCGGGAAACCTTGACTTCATGGTTTCGAGGCCAAAAACTCTTCTTTTTTTTTAAATCTAATTTTTTTTTTTGTATCCTATTTAAATCTTTTAACACCTATTTCACATGTTTGTTTGAAAAAAAGACATTGAAAATAACCACATGTGGTATGAACCCAAGTTTGTTAGTGTATGCTAAAGCCACTAACTATAAAGAATTAACATTATCTAATAAGTAAGTGAGTAATAATAATATATGTATTGATAATGAAATTATGAAATTAAAACAATAAAAACATTCATTTAAAAGTCTCACCAATCAATTCCACATTGAGTAAAAAATATTTTATTAGTTTTTCAGCAATTAATATGCCCTTAAATCAACATAAGATAATTAGTTAACAATACTTTATTACATAAAACAACAACCTATTATCAATCGTAACACATTTATATTTTTCTCATGAGTAAAAAATATTTTATTAATTTTTCAGTAATTAACATACCCTTAAATCAATATAAAGTAATTAGTTAACAATACTTTATTACATAAAATAGCAACCTATTATCATTCATAACACATGTATATTTTTCCCATAAGTAAAAAATATTTTATTAATTTTTCAGTAATTAATAAACCCTTAAATTAACATAAAGTAATTAGTTAACAATACTTTATTACATAAAGCAAACTACACAGCAACCTTTTATCATTTGTAACACATTTATATTTTTTCAAGATTTTTTAAGTACAAACAGAACCTTTTATCATTTATTTATAGTCATTTTCAATTTAAATCATTGTTTTTTGAATATCCAAAAATTGAAACAAAAAAATAAAAACAGAAAAAAATATTGTAGATTGGCCTCTTATGTCTAAAAGATACTTAATTGAAGTCCATACAACATATATAACCCATATTTTTTCCAAAAAATAGTTGTAGAAAAATTAATTTTTTCAAACAGAAATTCCAATAAATAAATTATCAATAAAAAAAAATCCCAAAACATAGACTCATAGATCGGGTCATTCTAACAAACATATAAAAATTTGAAACCTAACAATGATGTTTGCATAGACATTCTATGAAAAATCTACATTTGGAGATAATAGTTTACCTTGGAGAGAGAGAAAAGGGTTGAGAGACTTTGCTCCAGAACAAACTTAAGAGATCTTGTGAAACTCCAAAAATTTAAAGAAGAAATCAAGTGTTTGCAGCCAAAAGATGAGAAGAAGGCTCCAAAATCGCAAAACAGGAAGTCTTGGTCGAAACCTATTGATTTTGACGAGACATGTGCATTTTATAACCTTGGGTCACTCATTTTTAGGTCGAACCCTGGTCAAACCCAACCAACTTTGTCAAAACCTGATAATTAATCGATTTCAACCCTAGAACTCGTTTCGACTACTGTGGAAACTGAGTTACACCAGTCGAAACCTCACCACGAACCATGGTTTGGAGTGTTGTGTGATCAGTGTATTCCTTTAATACTTAAGGGAAAATTTTATAGAATAGTCATTCGATCGGCTATGATGTAAGGTGCGAAATATTAGGCAGTTAAGAAGCATTATATAGATAATCTTAATGTAGCTGAGATAAGGATGTTGAGATTGATGTGGCAAAACTAGGAAGGATGAGGTAAGAAATGATCGTATTAGAGCTGATTTAGGAGTAGCACCAATGCATGATAAGCTATGAGAAAGTCATTTGAGATAGTATGACCATGTTCAATGGAGGCTATTTGATGCTCCAGTATAGAGGAGTGATTTGATTCATATTGAAAGATCTAAAAGAGTTAGGGGTAGAGCTAAGATGATTCTAGGTCGGGGTGCAAGTTTTACCCTAACAACCCGAGCCCCCCCAAACCCGCCCTGAACCTTGGCAAGGTTGAACCTGGCCAGAACCCTGGCAGGGTTGGGTTAGGACCCAATTTTTTATCAACCCTGGCAGGGTTGGGTTGGTTTAGGGTTAACCCCCTGGGTTGAGCCCGGCCCAGCCCAATCCTATATATATATATTATATATACGTATAACAAGTACTTAACCCTAAAGTTTTGCAAAACCTAATCGATAGCCGACGCCTCTATTGCTCTACAGTCTTCTCTCCTCTCTCTCATTCTCTCTCTCAGTTCTACAAAACCTAATTGACAGCCAACGCCGGCGCCTCTATTGCTCTACAATCTTTTCTCCTCTCTCTTTCTCTCTCTCTCTTAATTCTGCAAAACCTAATCGACAGCCAGCGCCGATGCCTCTACAGCTCTATAATCTAAAATCGATTTCTCCCTCACCGGCTCACCCTCACTCTCTCAGTTCCCATCGTCATCGATTTTTCTCTCTCTTTATATCTCTGTAAGACTCTTAGAGTGTGTGTGTTTCTGCTCCTCCACGTTGTTGGAGCTGACCAACTGTAATTTTCTCAACTCTCAACTAAAACCATTTTCGTCTCTATTGTTTTTTTGGTTTTCTTGTTGTTGGCTTCTCAGTTCTCACTAATAATACCTTTTACAGATATTGCAATAGGGCAGCATCACCAACTCACAGAGTTAGTTCTCTTCCTAAGAAGACCATACATAGGTAACTATTAATATTATTTTAATTTTACATCTCCTTGCTACTACTATACTCTGTACAAGTCAGTTTCCATTAGACCCTCTAATCATTTATTCATCTAAGCATCTCTCTATTTGTAATTTTGAATCAGAACTAATTTTCATCAAAACTAACTATAGAAGCTGTCCCTCACCAATTCCACAAGACAATACCTTTGTAACTCTCCTTGGATATATGGGGCTGTATATTCTGGTATATTATCTCTTTTCCACTCCAAACGGTTTCCATTAGTAAGAGATGACAGCATGAAAAAATTCTCGGCGAGCAGAGAGTTTTCTAAACACAAAAGGATTCAGGTTAAGGAGATCATGGATCCCTTGAAAGTAATTGGGAGGTTTCTAAGCCTTTTAGTTAATTTATGCTCGTTTTGTCTTCATTGGTGAATAAATTTATTTTATTGGGGAATAAATCAATGACAACTTTGTTGCGTCTTCTTATGCAAACATGAATTGGTGCAGTTATACTTAAAATCTTCTGGTCTAAATACTTGGCTTAGTTTCATGGAGTTTTTGTTCTCACTTCATAATGCAAGTTCTCTACTGTATGGGCTAGTTATAATTGAGTAACTGATCTACATTCCGTGGCCGTATGATATGAGTGTTATTGAACTTATATATTGTGGCTCTTAAATGGATAGTTAGATTCGAAGTAACCATTAACTTTAGGTTCAAAGAAATATGGAAAGGAACAGATGGCACCCAATAAAGCAAATTTCTTTCTGATAAATGAATGTTCTGACTCTGTTTATTGTTCGTTTTAGTTCATAAGGTGTACATTATTGTTTCAAAGCAGGTAGTATTAAGTAAGAGTGTATGCTAAATTTTACTTTTTCAATATTTTTACTGAGTGGAATAAGGATCATGAGCCTCATTTATTTTCTGAGTTGGTTGTTCCTATGTACAAAGTAGACAGAAATAGTGGAAAGAGTCAAAATCTTTTATATTTCCTTACACTCTATTTTCAATTATGGTGTTGATAGCAGAATGGTGTTTATTGCAATACTGATGGTGGAACTGACAGTCTGGGTGCCCCCCTCCCCCCTTCCTCCTTTTAATCTTGTGCTTTTGCTGCTGTCTTATTCTATTGTTCTTCTGTTTTAGTTATTCTACTTCAGTCGCTTGAAGTTTATTCATTCACATATACTTGGACTTTGGAGACTTGGAGTTGATTTTGTAATGATTTTGTAAGTAATTGTCGCCTTACTATTTAACTTATTTATCTTTTACATGATATGACAATTCTAACTTCTAATGGTTTTTTCAATTTTATTTTATTTTATTTATTTATTTATTTTTGTAGAAAATATGTATTGTGAATGAAGGAAATGGGAATTGGGAAGACTAAATTGTAGATTTGACCATTAGTTTCTTTTTTCTCATTTATCAGATCTTATGTTAAACACTTTAACTGGTTGTTCTTGTTATGACTTGTATTTGTTAAGTTTTTAAAAGATTTTCATGGGTTGATTTGGTTTCATTATGTCATTTACAAACTAAAATTTAAAGTAGTTATATGTTTAAGTTATAATGTTATATTGAAAACATGTTAGTTTTTAAATTTGATCTATTTATGAAAAAATTTCAAATAATATTGTTCATTAGATGAATTCAGGGTCAATTTGACCCTAAATCAGGGTTAATCAGAGTCAACCCGACTCAACCTGGCCCTGTCAAGGTCAATTAAGGTCAGGGTTAGGCCCAACCCTGCCAGGGTCAGGGTTAGGGTTGCACATTTTCTAACCGTGGCAGGGTTGGGCTGGGGTAGGGTTATGTTTAAGTACTCAAGATTAGGGTTAGGGTTTTAAAAAACCCGGCCTTGTTGCAACCCTAATTCTAGGGGAGGTGATGAGGAAAGACATGCATCATGCATAGGTCTTGTTTCAAGTATGACATCGAACAAAGCTGATTGGAGGACAAGAATCCATGTAGCCGACCCCATTTAGTAAGGCTTTATTGTTGTTTGACAGCCCTACTGAGACCTTAAAGTACATTCGAGGCACCTTAACCACCATGTAAAACAGCTGTTGTAATGTTACAATGAATCAAATAATATAGTGACTTCCATATTGGTTTTTGACTTTGCAATTCAGATCATCAACCACCAGATGCAAAGGATCATCAGATGTTCCTTTACTAGAAGGCACTCATCTAAAGAGAATTGAGTCTTAACCATGTTGCATTCAAGCAAATGTGATATCCCCCATCCAATAAAAAATATTTGAACAAGTTCACGGAGTTTAGTTTTCCCTTTTGCTAAAACTAATTCTCAGATTACCTGATTTAAGAAATCATTAAGTTTCGCAGATTTTCCAAGCAAATATTTACATTTGGGTACTATATTGGAAACTTAGATGCAGCCTCTTACAGGATGGCAATTTATCATAGAAATGCAAATCTTGGTCAGCATAGCCTGGAAGAGAGGAGAATAGAGATAAGGTGATGGCAATGATGACTTAACCATGAGTGATTATAAAAGAAATCCAACTAGCAACAGATTGCTTCTCATAAGAAAGCAAAACTTTCTCAATGGGATGCAACAAGTGCAAAAATACTAATAGGCTGGTTATCATTAAAAATAAACTTTAGTGAAAGCAGCTGCCCTTAAAAAGAGAAAAAAGAAAAGAAAAAGAAAAACAGAAGGACATTAAAGGAAGAAGATACACATGTATCAGATTTTGGGACTGCACAGAGATTGCGTCAACTGACACAGTTAATCAACATCTAAGTTTCCAAAAGTATTTCGCAAAATATTACAAGTAAATCACCAGGTAAATATGATAGTAGTTACCACTCAGCAGGTGCAATTTCACTAACAGAACAAATATACCCAGACTGTAACTTATGAAATAACATATAAAAGAAAATAATAAACCCAAAGGAACTTAATTATTCGTTCTTGATGGAGAAAGAGTTCTTACAGGTGTCTCGGGCAAAGGAACTTTTAACGGCTTCCATTGTGCCAAATAGATAAATATGATAAAGTTTGTATCCATACATTCACCCTCCAGGCCTCATCCTTAAATTCTCCAGGAAGAAGAAATCCAATAGAGAATAGGTTACAATAGCTCTTCGTCTTTTGCTCCTCTCTCTCTCTCTCCCCCCCCCCCCCCCCCGGCGTCTAGGAAGGCAGGCACCATGGTTAGTTGGTTAGTAGGTAAGTGGTATCGGCAAACAGCAGCTTTACCAACATAACAGGATCGCCCACTCGTCACGTAATTTCTATTCACAATCAAAACCTTGACGCTAAACCCTAATCTCTTTCCAAAAACGCATTCAACCACAATATGTTCCGATCCGTTGTCAGGCAGAAACAACCAAGCATCTCTTAAATAAATCAGAATACCAGATAGAAAAGAGAATCCGAATTTCATCAATACCTGAAACGTGCTCTCACATGCATCTTGCCGAACGATCAGTCGCAGATTGTTGAAGGAAGAAAAAAGGTAAAATGTAGTAACCTCACGGTTTCGCTGTTCGCTTCTTACCAGGCACGATTGAATCGAAGAAATAAGGCGGCAAATCTCTCAGGAGAATGTCGAGGCTCGAGCAGAACACCGGTTCACCCGAAGATCAACGTTTTCCGAGCGGTCAGGACGGAATCCGAACCATCTCCGGCTCTTAGCACGGCGACCGAATATTCTAGGGTTTCTTTTCGAAACCGGACCAATTGGGACTTTGACTGCGTAAACATCGGCTCAGCCGGTAAAACCCGATCGGCTCGAGAATTTAGATGGTGGGAAAGGGAACCGCTATCCTCCTTTATAACCGGTTCATCCGGTTGGACTTCGACCCTCTTCCACGGTTTATAAGCAAAACCCGTCTCGCAAATCGATTTCCCATTCAATTCCCAATAGAAAAGTTTCTCCCTCTGTATCGCGCTTGTTCGCTCGCTCGCTCCCTCTGGTTTGGTTTGTGCGAAGAGATAAAGCATTTCAAACTCTGAATAGTAAGTACCATAGTCTTTTCGTGCTACCCATTCATGGTGGTGCGTCAGTAGATAAAGATGATCTTTTTGGGTTGTTTGTTGATTGATTGATTGATTTTATTTTCTTCTTTTGAATAGGGATGATTCAATTGTAATCTACATATGGAATGGTTGCTACCCTGTTCATGTGCCTGTTTCACTTTTTAATTTCATAAGAATTATCGTTAGTATTATAAGTTGTTCATGGAGTCTGAACTGCAACCTGTACCTGTTAGTCCACAAAAACGCGACCCTGCTTGGAAGCATTGTCAAATGTTTAAAGATGGGGATCGGCTCAAACTCATTTGTATATATTGTGGCAAAATGTTCTCTGGTGGAGGGATCCACAGGATCAAAGAACACCTAGCTGGTCAAAAAGGCAATGCAGCTACTTGCCCAAGAGTGCAAAAGGATGTTCAGCTTCTTATGAGAGAAAGCTTAGTTGGAGGCAAAGTCAAAAGGAAGAAACATAAAACAGCAGTGGCTAGTACAAACCTTAACTCGATTCCTAATGAGATAGATACCATTTTCAGTCAGTCTGAAGAAAAAGCTGGGTTCCAATTGATTGCTGCCCCCGGTACAATCGCAGATTATTTCAGTTTGTTACCAAGTAAAGAGGAAGAGATGCCCGACATAGATTCAGATAACAGGAAGAGAGAGCAAAAGGTAGAAATGACAAGCTCAGATAGAAGGAAGAGGCAAGAAGGAAATTCCTCTCCTCCTCCCACATATCCTAATGCTGGTCCAGTTGATAACCTTAACTTGGGATCAACAAAGGGGGAGGACGCAGTGCAAAAGGCAATTGGTCAGTTTCTCTATGACATTGGATTATCTCTAGGTGCAGTCAACTCTATCTACTTTCAGCCAATGATTGATGCCTTTTCGTTTGAGCGATCGAGTTTCAAAACACCATCTTATCATGATGTTCGGGGCTGGATTTTAAAGAAGTCAGTTGAGGAAGTGAAGAGTATGGTGGACCAGTATAAAGAGACATGGGGAAGAACTGGATGTTCTCTCCTGGTTGATGATTGGACAACGGGAACAGGTAGAGTTTTGATCAATTTTTTGGCTTATTGTCCTAAAGGAATGATTTTTCTGAAATACGTTGATGCCTCAGAGATTGTTAGATCAACGGATGCTCTTTATGGGTTGCTAAAGGAAGTGGTTGAAGAAGTTGGAGTGCAAAACGTATTGCAAGTGATTACTGATAGTGCAGAGCACTATGTTGTTGCTGGGAAAAGGTTAACTGAAACTTTCCCTACTATGTACTGGACCCCTTGTTCAGCTCGTTGCATTGATTTGATGCTTGAGGATATTGGAAAATTTGACTGGATAAGTGAAATTCTCGAGAATGCTAAAACAGTAACCAGGTTTGTCTACAATCATGCTTTGGTCCTAAATATGACAAGAAGATACACAAATGGGAAAGATTTAGTGCAACCAGCTCTCAGTAGCTCTGCAACAAACTTTGCAACGTTACGAAGCATGGTTGATCTCAAAAACAATTTGCAGGCAATGGTTACTTCACAGGAGTGGATGGACTGCCATTACTCAAAGAAGCCAGATGGAATTGCAATGCTTGATGTCATTTGTAGTGAGTCCTTTTGGTCTTCATGCAGCACTATTGTTCGTATAACAGACCCTCTCTTGAGAGTGTTGAGAATGGTTGGCAGTGAGAAACGGCCTGCAATGGGATATATTTATGCATCCTTGTACCGAGTAAAAGAAGCAATAAAAAAAGAGTTGGTAAAGAAAAAGTATTACTTGGCGTATTGGAATGTTATAGATCATAGGTGGGAGCGGCAGTTAGCTCGTCCTCTTCATGCAGCAGGTTTCTACCTGAACCCGAAGTTCTTATATAACATTGAAGGAGATGTACACAATGAGATCATGTCAGGGATGTTGGATTGTATAGAACGATTAGTGCCTGAGATAGAAATTCAAGATAAAATCACCAAAGAGCTCAACTTGTACAAGAATGCTGTAGGGGATTTTGGCCGGAAGATGGCAACTAGAGCTAGACATACTCTACCTGCAGGTAAGAATCCTTTCTTCAGATGTAATTACATGTCAACCCGCCCCCCCCCAAAAAAAAAAAAAAACAAATGTTTCAATGCCCAGCTCATATTTAGCTGGTATCTTATTTTGAAAACCTATGGTTTTAAAATATGAGACTGACTGCTCACAAGTGTATGTAGGGTGTTTTGTTTAGAAAAAAAAAAAGTCAGCTTTCTTTGGTGGTTTTGGGGTGGGTGTTAAGGTGGGGGATGTGGGGATGAGCCAGATAATTTGGGACTTGCGATGTAATAGGCTCCATCCAAAGATCTTGGCAGGCAAAAAATTACACTGATGATCGCAATCAATTCTTTCAATTTGTTGAAAAGTTTGGCCACCAATCTCAATTACCTACATGATGGGGTTATTTTCTCTTGCCCTGTGAAAGAGAAATGGTGCAGAGACTCCCTCCCTCTGCATATGTGTGATGAATGAGAGGCAAGAAGTATTTATTCCTATCATGTATACCAATGCAAATGTATTTTTTAATTACTTTTACCCACATCTGATTCTTTTAAAACCTTAATTTTCTTAGATAAGTGGTGGTCAACTTATGGAGGAGGTTGCCCAAATTTGACACGCTTAGCGATCCGCATTCTCTGTCAAACTTGTAGTGCGAAAGTTTTCAAACGAAATCAGATATCTCTCAAGCAAATCCATCACTACACAACAAACCGGCTTGAGCTCCAACGGCTCAGTGACCTTGTTTTTGTTGAATACAATTTGCGTTTGCGGCAGATGTAAGTAAAATGTTCGATCCTATGGGCATTTTATTATCACAAGCATATTTTGAGGTTGAAATAGAAGTGAAACAAATGAAATTTTTTTTGAACTAATTCCAGGCAACTCCAGAAAGATAAAGAATCCGAGGTGATGGACCCTATCTCCATTGATGTTTGTGATATTGTTGAAGATTGGGTTGCCGAGAAGCATCCTGTTGTTGGGGACGTTGGCAGTCCAGAGTGGACAGCACTTGTCCAGCCTGATGCTAACACTGCTTTGCCATTATCTCCAAAAGATGAGGCAGAGTCCTTGGTTGAAGGTAACAGCAGTTCCTTGACTAAAAAAATTTGATTTC
Source organism: Protea cynaroides (assembly GCA_028583415.1). Classification (NCBI taxonomy): domain Eukaryota; kingdom Viridiplantae; phylum Streptophyta; class Magnoliopsida; order Proteales; family Proteaceae; genus Protea; species Protea cynaroides. Next base: position 35,992,727 of record CM053266.1, on the reverse strand, counting down.
AGAAATTCCTCAGGTTTTTAAGTTAGATTGCTCAATGAACAGGATTTGGTGATGATGAAATTTATGATGGAGTCAATGATGAGGAAGACACAGAAAGCCAAGACCATGAGGAAGCTTAATGGGAAATGGGAGTAGTTGGCCATGAGACTCTTGCATGTCAATGTACAGACACTGGGAGGATCCATGGTGATGATAATTTAACTCATGACAGAAGTGTTGAATATGTTAGTTAGTTCCTTTTTTTTAATGAAAAAAATCAGTTGTTGCATAGTGTTTACAATTAAATTCATGGTTTTTAGTTCAGCAAAAAAGTCTATATCTGCACAGGAAAAATAGACATTTTCCTATTTCATACAAAATAACGTATATGTCACAATTAGCGAACATATACTCCTGGTCTTATGGAGGACCCAGCTCCAGAGGAGAGTAAGCTAGGCAGGTTGAGACTTGAGATGGTACTCATGTATTTGGACCCTCCCTTGAATTGTGTGGATCCTGAATCTCTGCCATGTCTCACCCCACTTTGCGGCCAGTTCTGGGACTTCCCCTATGACCATTGTGTTGAGCTCTTCTGGCTAGTTTAGTAGCCATTTTCTTCTATTGTCTACGGATACAAGAATGTCATCTTACATGTCATTTTTACACAAGAAAGAACCGTAAAAATAAAAGTCCTTATTTGTCTCGGCTTGTTTCCGGGTGAAAAGCACATTAAAGAAGGGAAACTTTGGAGGTAAAATCGTTATGGGGTTCCTACCTGAATACAGTCTTAACATATCTGCTATCATGTTTCTTTCACCCCCCAGATTAAAAGTTTTTTTTTATGTAACCCCACCCTGAGATGCTTTCTCCCTCCCCTAAACTCATTTTGCAGAGCATTCCAACTTAATTGTAATGTTTTACTATATTCCAGTGATATTTTATTATGGTTACAGGAAATATATAAATCTTTAATTTTTGAAGGACATACTGTTAAAGAATAGTTAACATCTGAACAATATGACCTAGTGCTTTGATGAAATTATTACCCTTATTTCTGACTAGGGGGTTAAGGTTTAGGATATTACCCTTTGTTGTTCCAAACCTCCATTCAAGATGAGACCGGCCAAGAAGTGAATGCTATGTCTTCTTCTGGAAAAGAGAGTAGCAGGTTTCTGATGCAGCCTTTGCGGGACCTTATACGGCCTAAGTACAGCCTACCATCAAATAGAAATGCTGATCATTCCTGTCTCCCGTGCTGAGACATGCCGATGATTGCCGAGCACGGAGATCATGACCTGTGATTTGTCTTCCATCAGCATATTATACCAATGCTTTCGATAGCCAGCACAACTGCTCCAGGTGCTGCCCATGGTTCACGTTTAAGTTTAGAATGACAATTTTTTCCATGAGATTCAACGAATATTTGCTCCTGTGTCTTTTTTGGCGCAGAAAATTTAGCTACAACAGATCTGAGCCTCCATATTCAGAGGGCAAGCCAAAAAATTTCGGGGGGCCATCATTATAAGAGTTCAGGACTTGGGAGAACCACCATGTGAATCAAGTTGTTGGGACTCAATGTTAAAGAGAATTTTGCAGATTAATGGCCTGCCCACTCGCCTAGCAATAGAGGTTCAAGCAATCCTTGAGGCTAAGAGATTTCATATAGTTCAGTTTCAGATAATAAAAGATAATCATTTACAAAGAGTAAATGAGTCACTGGAACAGATCGATTTTTGACCCAGATGCCTCAAATCAAGCCTACATGTTTAGCAACAGATAATATAGAGCTCAAAGCTTGAGAGCAAAGGATAACAATAACAGGGGAAAGCAGGTCATCCTGACGAATTCCTTGTGTGGGAGTGATATCCTCACTAGTCACTCCATTAATCATCAGCTTGTAGGAAACGAAACTAACACAACCCATTATCATCTGAACCCACTTGCGCCAAAAGCCCAGAAGGGGAAGCATTTGCTGAATGAAGGGTCATTCCAATCTGTTATAAGCGTTTTTTTTTATATCCAATTTAATGGCCACAAATAATTTCTTCCCTTTCTTTCTCTTCTTGATATAATAGTAAATTTCATGAGCAATGTAAATATTATCAACAAAGGCTGATTGATTGAGACATACGAGATCAGATAACAGAAACTGAGAGCCGAGATGCTATGATTTTGGATATCATTTTGGTAACATCACATAGACTAATCAGCAGGAGCTGCTCAGCCTATTTTGGGTTGGCAACCATCGGAATGAGGATCTACCCAAAAAATAAAAACCTTTGGAACGAGACAGAGAAAAGTGGAGTTTCCAATAGGTGGAAGCTGCCTAGTAGTGAAGTACTTCTGCACAATAGCAACAAGATCTGCCTGAACGATATCTCAGAGTTTTTGGAAGAATGCCAGAGGGAAGCCGTTGGGTCCAAGAGATTTCAATGGCCTCATTGAGAATAATGCTGCTCTGATTTCATTCTGATTTGGGGTTAAGCAGAGAACCTCAATTTGGATTTACTTTCCACCTTAAATAAGTTGGAATTACGTTGGCACTGAAAATTGTTTAGTTAATATGTTCTAGAGAATTTGAAGTACACACTGGCGATGTATACTTCTGTCTCTATCTCTATTCTTTTTGAAATCCAAGCCCTTGACTCTCTCCTCCAAATGATCAGCTACTCCCATTTTCCCTGTTAACGTAAAAAATTCTAATATACCACTAGCGTGTGGATCTCTCTCCCCATGTTCTGATACATAAGCAACGTGCTCATTGTAGGCCAATGCAAGAAGGTCCAAAGATTTGAATTTTGATTGTTAAAAACCAGGGAATCCAGGAACATTAGAATAAAACAGGTTGCCAATTGTTAAGAAGGGGGAAACATGGTTTGATCCAGCTTAACCTCCCAGCATAGACCAAGAAAGAGGCTACTTTCAGTTTGACTAGATCAACCAGTTTGGACTATAGACCAACCACCCAAAAAAAAAAAAAAAAAAAAAAAAGAAGAGAAAAGCTTCCCCTCAACGGTGGAGTGAGCCACATCAGCACCTTGTTTTCTCCTCCATTGCCCCTCCCCTTAGGTGAGGGCAGGAAATCCGCCGCTCAGAGAACCCTCACCCAAAAAGAAGACATCGAAATGTAAAATCCAAATGGTTTGCTGGAAAACCAGGAGAACTAAGCACTTTACACCATCCATTCTGGTTTGGGGATCACTGAACTATGGAGAATTTTCTGCTATAGTAACCCATTAACAGCTTTGTTGTCAACTGCAATGAAGTCAGTTGAGCTATGGGAAACTTTTCCAACTTAAAAATGTGAAAACAAAGGGAAAACATACAGACACAAAACAATAAATGAAACACGTCAAGAAGATTCATGAACAGGAAGAAATAGGGCACGGTCTGGGAAACTTGTATCGCAATACATGGCAATCATGTTTCAATGAAACAGATGGAGCAATCACGTTTCAAAGAAACAGATGGCGCAATCATGTTTTAATGAAACAGACAGCAGTAGTTGAATTCTTTTGGCTAAAGATAAGCAAAAGAATATATTAAAAATTATGTACAGTATTAACGTCCAGGCATCCCAAAAAAACGACTTGATACTCCACCTTCGACATTGCCATCATCAGAGCACAAGGCCGCAAAACTTTGATCTAACAATCCACCGCCATCAGCAAATAACCATAGACAGAGAAGAACAGGTCCTTGAATATACATCCATAATCCTTCAAACCTGGGAATCCCAGCTTTTATCTTGATGAAGAAGAGGAGGGAACACAGGCCAAAAAAGAGAATCCCCAAGAGCAGCCCCTTAGCTAACAAATCCGTTGCTGAATCAACTTCCTTATAATGGTGGGATATCTTCCAAGAGATGGAACAGTAGGGACCTGTCTATAGTGATTCCATTGCTGCAAGGAAAAAAAATCCATGGGATTAGTTGGTTAAGAACACATACCACTACTGCAGTCATTCTTCTCCAGCATAATCTTATCATATAAAAATAAGGAAAAAGAACATACACAAACTAGAAGCACAAAAACATATTTAACCTAAATGCCAATTTAACCATGTTGAGTAGTGAACCAACAGAATGAACATTTTCCCTTAAAAAATGAATAAATATTTATCCAAGCCCATCCGTGTTCGTGCGTCTGTGTCAATGTTGGTAGGTCTTTAACCCACATAAATGTTTGTAGGCTTCAATAGAATCCAAGGTTGAAAATCTCGGGTTTCGAAGGAGGCCGCCGAGACACTGTATTTTGTCCGAGACAGCTTAAAAAGGCTGTCTCGGTGGCCAAAATATATTTTTTTAAGTCTCCAACTTCAGGGAAACATCATTTTTACATACATAAATACATTTAGAACATAAAATTGTAAAAATAATGACTCTTTGTGGTTGGTTGGGTTTACAGCCACGTTTTGGCAGTCAACGCTGAAGTCTGTTGTAAACTTAGGCTAATATTGGCTATTATATTCAATCAAATATGGCAAATGAGACAATAACATAATGCATTGGGGGAAAGAGAAACAAAATAACATTTCATTATAAATCATTACTTCATAATTGAAATGTTCAATACTGAATGATCCCATAGTCTCGTAGATCGGGCTCACGTATATAAAAATTTCATCAGATTCTACCATTTTTTTTTCTCTCTCATAGTCTCATTTAAAAATCTCATTTTTGGGCAAGAATCTAACCTTCAACAGTTGATATGAAACTTCCACAGCAATCCCCGCAGTCCGAAGCACCACCCGTTGCAAGTTGAAAGTTTAAATAAAGAAAAAATGAGGAAGAAATAAGAAAATTTTCAAAAAACTAACAAAAAAGAGGAAACAGCAGTTCTCGGTCGAGTTCTCGACCGAGAACAGTGAGTTTTCTCTATTATAAAGAGAAAAAAAAAAACAAAGAGCAATTTCTCGGCGAGATTTACCGAGATCTCGCCGAGAAGTTGCGAGATTTACCGAGATCTCGGCGAGATTATGCATCTGCCAAGACGAAAAGGGTGTTTTCGTCTTGGTTAATGTCAAGAAGGGCGAGATCGGCGAGATCTCGAGCGATCTCGCCGAGATTTTATTCCATGATAGAATCAGACATTCACTCTCTCACCGTATGTTTGCTGGGATCAGAAGCACACCAATACCCCCAAGTGAAATTGGGTTTTCTTTTGGTGGAGTCATCAGTTCAATGAGACCCCCAGAGTTCTTTGTTTTATCTGCTAAACAACATATGCATCATTACTGAGCGTCATGAACAAAAATGCATGAGTTTACAAAAATTCTCCAAGCTGTGTACGTCACCGGTGTGATGAAACACATAAGAAACAGGAATCTGGCCTTCACATATTATCATAAAAGAACTTTAGACTTCACATAACAACCAATAGTTTCACAGGGCACCTTATTGGAGCAGGAGGGCTTGCAAATGCGTAGAAGGAAGTTTTAATGAGCCTCAAAAAAAAAAAAAAAAAAAAAAAAAAAAAAAAAAAAAACTGCTGGCCAAGTCCACAACTCAAAGGTGGAAATTGCCAGTAACCTCAGGGGCACATCTGAAGCACCACACCAATGGTTATGGAAAGACTAGGAATTAATAGACTAATATAAGCATCAACACTAGCATCAAGACACTGAAATTAAGGAACCAACACTGGATGCGAGACAGGGCAGACTCAGAAGAAAGGGCTAATCAAATTGGAGCCTACAGGTGGCCTCGCAGGTCTCACTAACGAAACTGCCCTTTAGAGCATCAATATAGACTGCACCACTGATATTACTCATTACTGTCCAAGGGAATTGGCTAACTTGTTAGGATATATAGTTGATTTTATTCACTTAACATATTGGGGTTCTAACTTAAATAACTGAGTCAATAGAGTAAAGTCAAACAAATTCCTGTTGAATTCTTTTAGGCCTTCAGATTTGGCCTCAGAATTTGCATCTTTTGCTTGAACTTGGAATAAGCTGGGAATTTTTTTCAACAACCTGCCGAACAAAACAAGATGTGGCCAATCTGATGCAATTTGAGAGTTGTGCTTGATATTTCACATCTTTTGAGTGAAGGCATGCTGCTAGAATTAGTTTGTGACCATCTTGGATGATCTTGATCTTGTTCCAGCTTATAGTGAGTTGTTTCTTACAATATATTAATAATTCCAATTGCTAAATTAACAGAAAAGAGATGCAGTGAAAATGGTTCTGGTTTAGTCCTCTATCAAATCTCCTGAAACTTTGATGCTTTCAGAACTTTATGGGTAGTTCCTAGAGCTCTAGTGGCAAAAATAACAGAATCTGCCTATGTCGATATTGTTTCTTTTTTTTTTCCCCCTCTCTATCCTTATCCCTTTAAACTTTCCCTAAACAAATCCAAAGCTTTAACTACATTCGTAACTGAACTAATACATAACTTTCTTTAGTGCCTAAACAGCCAATTGCTTATGCACCCATTCATGATTCATCAAACAGTCTTCAAAATATGATCTTCCAGCCTATATCAGGCAATTTTCAGTAACTAGGACAATAAGTGCTGAGACTAAGGTAGAACCCACATGAAAATAATGGATCAGTCGATTCAGATAGGATTTTCTTTTGATTTACTATCCTAGAATTTTGGGAGCTCGCTAAAATTATCTTTGGAGTTTTGATCCACTCCCAAGGTTTTAGACATGCAATAAAGGTGTTTATGATGAACAAAGCATTTTTATCAGTTCCATGGTGTAGCTAGCTCTCCTTTTTCCTTACCTGTGTGAGACTACTTTAGAGGAGCATAAACTACACCTCAATTTATGGTAGCATAGATGCGTCTGTTAGAGCAAACACCAAGAAACACGAATAGAAAACAGAAAATGATTCAAGCAAAATCACAAAGATTTAACGTGGTTCACACCCCAATGTGATGTGCTACATCCACAGGAGAAGAAGATGATTCACTATGTCAAAATGAGGTTACAATAGAGATCTCTCAAGAACAAGCTTTCTCCCAAGTCTCAAATTCGAAATTGCCCTTTCTCTCTTCTATCAACGGCTAGGGTTACAAGACAAGAGAAAAGAACATTATATATGAGCTCATCCAAATCGGGCCAATCCATCAAGTCACTCCATTGGGTGGGGTATCAGCCCAAGCCCTCTGCTACCACCACAGAACTCAGAAAAATTCCTAATCAAGTCACCATAGTTGTCAAGGTGACAAGGCGATCGAAGGCATTGGAGGCCAGCCTAGGCGTTCAAGACGTTCCTAGTGTATTTTTTTTCCCTAAATTATCAATTCTATATTTATATTTATATATTATATGCAATATGCTACATCAAGAATCAACATTTAAGGCATAACTTAATATGAGAAAATAAATAGATACTAATAATCCAAATTCCAAATAGTTAATCATAGACTCATAGTATCACATTCACACTGCACAAAACAAACACAATAAAAATTTAAAATATAATCATTCAGCAATCAGCAAGAAAAACAAAATAAAAATACCATATTACCACAATATCATTACCATTTATGATTTACTAGAAAGAAAGAAAAAAGATAAAAAGAATAAAAAAAAAAAACTTGCAGTCTGTTTATAACTTTATTACTATAGCAGAGAAGGGGAGTTGGGTCACTCTTAATCTCTCTCTACCATGGCTCCATGTAGGGCGGCAACAGGGTCGGGTTGGGCAGGGTATTTGCAAACCCTAACCTTACCCTAGGCCCTTTAAAGTTAATCGTAACCTAGCCCAAACTTGTCAGGGTCAGATATATGTCCAACCCTAACCCTACCGTGGCAGGGTTCAACCAAACCCTACCCAACCTTGATTGACCATGATTGGGCCGGGTCGTGCTGGGCTGGGCCAGGTTTACCTTGATTGACCCTGATTCGCCCTGAATTCAGCATATTAACATACATTCCCTCGTTCTTTGTAGTGCTCTTTCGGAGATCAAGACCATAAATTAACTACAATAATCTACATAATCTACATACCCTGCTGCCCTGAATTCAGCATATTAACTACAATAATCTACATAATCTACATTCCCTACGATGCCTCCATAAATTATTTTTGAAGCTTTAGGAATTAATCAGGTAAGCAGTTTCTGTTCTAGTACAGCTTCTCTTACACAGTTATTGGGAAGTGGGAACAGCTGGGTTTATATTGTCCGGTTCATTTACATGCTTGATCTGCTTCTACACTAATCTTTTAGCACCTTATATGCACAGTAAACTAAGCTAACAACTCCCAGAAAGCAAAGATCGAGAGTGGACTAGGTTTTAGAAAACTCAGTCTTTGAGTAGCTCAACATGTTAGCATCAAATCTACAGATCAACAACAAAATTTCTCATTTCATACGGACAGAAAGACAAGACATGGATATACGTTTCTAACAGTTATTAAAAAATAAAAATAAAAATTCACTCACAAATATACAGCTCGTATCTGAGATGCAATGAAGTAAGATGGACGATTCCCCTTTCCATAAAGAAATAAAACATTACATACCTTCTTCGGCACCGGCATTATAACTCTGCAACAGACGTTCAGGGGGCCATCGGTTAGGAACTCAGGGTTTCTTAATTTTCTAAACTATTGCAATCTCTTCCAAAATGCCGACCAGTGATCAAAAGTGACAAGTTTTTTTAAACCCTAAGTTCTCACTTAATTTTCAGGGGGCCGTCGGTCAAGAACCCTTATGTTGCTTCTGCTTCTTCTTCTTTTCGTGGTTGCAAGGCGATGTGGATGTGGAGCCGTGGAGGAAAGGCAGAGAGAAGAGGAGGGAGTTCGCGGGCATCACCGCCCAGGAGAGGAGGCAGGCACTAGGCAAAGACTCAAAGTGAGACTGTGCGAGTGCTTGAGTTGAGTTCACTGCGGATGCGAGGGAGATTAGATTTAGGAAAGGTTGAAAGGATAGGACAGGTTGAAAGGAAATTAGGGTCTCTCTCTATCTCTCTATCTCTCTATCTGACGCAGTCCAAGAACCAGCTCAAGAGAACCAAATCCAAGTCATCAATGGACCAGTCCAAAGACCAGTCCAGCCAACACTGTTCATGTGAACAGTACCAACAGAATTTTTAAAAAGTTTTGTCTTCTTCCTAAATTCAATAAGTTGGATTTATTTCCATAAAATTAGTCATTAGTTTTGTTTCCTAAATTTGTTTTGTTTCCTAAGATTGGTTATCATATGAGTCAGTCATAGAAGTTATTTGTTTTGAAAAAAAATTTAAAAGTTATAAAGGAAAGTTCCTCTTTTTTTATTTTTGGACATTCCTTCTAGGAACCAGCCACTAAATTGATTGTTACTTTGTTCCTTCTATCTATCTAATTTGTTTTGGAAACTTTCCTAAAAGTTATAAAGGAAAGTTTCTCATTTTTATTTTTGGACATTCCTTCTAGGAAGCAGTCACTCAACCGATTGTTACTTTGTTCTATCTATCTATCTATCTATCTATCTATCTATACCAAGCTCAACGTGAGGCCTCAACCCTGGCCTGGCCCCACCCTGATAAGGTTTTAAAAAAACATGACCCTAACCCAACCCTGTTAGGGTTCAAGGCGGGTTCGGGCAGGTTAGGGTTGTCAAGGTAAAACTTGCACCCCAAGCTCCATGCCTTGTTGTCTCTGACCTCTCCAGTGAATGTTGATCCTCCTGCTCCTCCCAATCTGGCTAGAAGCACTCAATCACTGGTGCAGTCATTAGCCCCATCGACAAAAAGATCCAGAAAGTGATCTTTAATGAATTAAGGTTTCTTTGCAGCTTTGCTCTTTGCTCCTTCGCTCTTACTCTCACCTGTTCTGTCACAACACTAGCTGCTAAGTCACAAGCAACCTCACATATGTACAGAAGTCCCTTACAAGGGGAAGAACCAAAAAGTTCGAACTACAAAAAAAAAGAAAAAAAAAATGTATAGGTAATATAGTAATACGATTGTAGAGAACGGGAAGAAAAAGAAGGAGAAAGAGAAAGAGAAAGAGAAAAACGGGATGAAGGGGAAAAAGAAGAAGAAGGTTACCAGTAGGAAGTAACCACAGCTAATTCAAAGTAGAAAGTTTAAAACAACAGAAAAAAAAGTTGTAATACAATGGCAGAGAAGGGGAGGAAGAAGAAGAAGAAGAAGAGAAGCAGGGGAAGAAGAATCAATGTTCAAACGTCTAACAACCAAAAAAAAAACAGAGACTGTGGCAGAGAAGAGGAAGAAGAAGAAGAAGAGGAAAAAGAGGAAGGAGAAGAAGAGAAGTAGGGGAAGAAGAATCGACGTTCAAACGACCCAAAAAAAAACCAGAAACCATAGCAAAGAACATAGTTGTCAAGGTGTCGACGTGAACCAAGGCATTGGAGACCTGACGCCTAGGCGACCAAGGTGTCCACTTAGGAGACCAAGGCACCCGATTTTCCAAGGCGTCACAAGGGCGCTCGACCTGCTAGGCAACGCCTTGACAACTATGGCAAAGAAGGGGATGAGGAGGAAGAAGAAGAAGAAGAAGAAGAAGAAGAAGAAGGAAGAGAAGAAGAAATGAAGAATAACTGCAAGTTTAAAGAAAAAGAGGAGGATTGGTACGTTAGGTCGATAGCCGGTACCCCCAAAAACTTAGCCAAACCCTTAACATGGATTCACAAACAAAAGATAATCAGTGTAATACTAGGGCATTCTCTGTAAACGACGCGTTACACGTGGTCCCTGGTGTAGCAAAAAATGGGCAAAGGCCGCTGCATCGCCCAAATGCGGTAAAAAATTAGCAAGGGCTGCCGCATCGGCGCCTGGATACGGTGATAAATAGGCAAGGATTCTTACACTGTGGACAAGCGCAGGTAAATAAGCTAATCTATAAGCATAGGACTAGAATAACATCTTATAACATAGGATCTTTAACGGGTAAGAGTCTAGAATTGATAGATGTTATGAGGAGAAGAAGGATTAACATAGTTTGCATTTAAGAGACTAGATGAAAGGGTAAAAAAGCTAAGGAGTTGGATTACTTTAAACTTTGGTGTATGAGGAATAAAAATAATAGCAACGGAATGGGTATAACAGTGGATAAAGAATTAAAGAATAATGTGGTGGATGTGAAAGATTAAGTGATAGGATTATAGCCATCAAGTTAATGATGGGGAAAGAGATAGTCAATATAATTAGCGGATACACACCCCAAGTAAGATGGATGCGAATAGTAAGCTACAATTTTGGGAACACATAGATGGATTACTGTAAGGTTTACGACAAGGAGAAAAAATTAAAATAAAGGGTGATATGAACGGACATGTAGGGGGAGATCATAGAGGTCATGAAGATGTGTATGGGGGATATGGTTTTAGAGTGAGGAATGAGGAGGGGACTTCAATTTTAGATTTTGCTACGACTTATGATTTATCCATCGTAAACACATACTTAGAAAAGAAAGGAGCATCTAGTCACCTTCAAACATGGACATCATAAAAGCCATATAGATTTCTTTCTAACTAGAAGGTCTGATAGGTTGTTATGTAAGGATTATACCTGGAGAAAGCTTAACCACTAAGCATAGATTATTGGTCATGGATATATGTCTCATTATGCCGAACAGTAAGAAAGGTCAGGTTTTTTGCCCTAGGATAAGGTGGTGGTGCTTAAAAGGAAATACCTTGAAAGCTTTTACCGATAATGTGGTCAAACAAAGAATGTGGAACTTTGATGTAGACATTAATACAATATGGAACGAGATGACTGCTTGTATTAAGAAAGTTGCTAAAGAGATTCTAGGTGTATTGAAAGAAAAATGTCATTATCTCAGAGAGTCTTAGTGGTGGGATGATGGCGTTCAAGCATCCATTAAAACAAAGAAAAATAGTTTTAAGACATGGCAAAAGACTAAGGATATAGAGGATCTAAAAAGATATAGACTTGCTAGAAATAAAGCCAAAAAGATTGTGGGAAAAGTAAGGGCAAAGAATTATGAAGATCTTTATAACAATCTTAGCACAAAAAAAGAAAAAAAAAATTATCATAAGATAGCTAAGATGAGGGAAAAGAAGTGTAGAGATTAGACCATGTTAAATGTATTAAAAGTGAAGATAGTATAGTTCTAGTAAGGGATGAAAACATTAAAGAGAGATGGAATGATTATTTCTACAAATAATGTGGTCAAACAAGGAATGTGGAACTTTGATAGAGACACTAAAAATGTGGAACGAGATGACTGCTTGTATTAAGAAAGTTGCTAAAGAGGTTCTAGGTGTATTGAAAGGAAAATGTCATTCTTCCAAAGAGTCTTGGTGGTGGGATGATGAGGTTCAAGTAGCCATTAAAGCTAAGAAAAATAGTTTTAAGACATGGCAAAAGACTAAGGATATAGAGGATCTAAAAAGATAAAAACTTGCTAGAAATGAAGCAAAAAAGATTGTGGGAAAAGTAAGGGCAAAGAATTATGAAGATCCTTATAACAATTTGAGCACAAAGAAAGGAGAAAAAATTATCATAAGATAGCTAAGATGAGGGAAAAGAAGTATAGAGATTTAGACCATGTTAAATGTATTAAAAGTGCAGATGGTATAGTTCTAGTAAAGGATGAAGATATTAAAGAGAGATGGAACGATTATTTCTACAGCCTACTAAATAAAGACGTCTCAGGAATAGTGTCCCAAATTACTACATTATCCACCAGGACACCGCAGGTTATAGGTATATACGCAAAATTAGAGTGACAAAAGTAAAAGAAGCTTTGAGGAAGATAAATGTAGGCAAAACACCAGGCCCAGATGAAATCTCAATAGAAGCTTGGAAGAACCTAGTAATATACGGGGTATCTTGACTAACTAAGTTGTTCAATAAACTCAAAGAAAATGTCAATTGAATAGAGGAGAAGTATTGTGGTTCTGATCTACAAAAACAAAGGTGATATTCAGAGCTGCAATAATTACAGAGGCATAAAACTAATGAGTCATACTATGAAACTGTGGAGACAATTCTTAAAACCAGCTTAAGAAAAGAAACTACCATTACGAAAAACCAATTTGGTTTTATGTTAGGTAAATCCATGACAGAAGCTATTTACTTGCTTACAAGACTCGTGGAAAGATATAGAGAAGGCAAGAAGGACCTCCATATGGTTTTTATAGATCTAGAAAAAGCTTATGATAGAGTTCCCAAGGAGCTAATCTAGCAAGTACTAGAGAAGAAAAATGTTTCAAGCAAATATGTGGACATAGTTAAGAATATGTATTATAATGTGGTGACTAGTGTGAAAACCGTGGGGATCAAGGTCGTGAATTCCCAATTACAATGGGGTTACATTAAGGATCAGCTTTAAGCCCTTATCTGTTTGCTTTCATTATGGATGATCTAACCAAAGACATTCAAGATGAAGTTCCTTGGTGTATGTTTTTCGCCGATGATATTGTTTTGGTGGATGAGATAAAAACAGAGATTAATGCCAAGTTAGAGCTATGGACATTAACATTGGAATCAAAAGGTTTTCATATAAGTAGAACGAAGACAAAGTATATGGTGGGTAACTTTAATGACACAATGATGGATAATGAGATGGTGAACATTCATGAGAAGGAGATATAACAAAGTGATCATTTTAGGTATCTAGGTTCAATCATAAACAAAGAAGGTGACATAGACAATAATGTTTCACAAAGGATTAAAATAGGATGGATGAAGTAGAGAAGTGTGTCTAGAGTGTTATGTGAACGACATATTATTTTAAAACTTAAAAGGAAAATTCTATAAGACAGTCATTTAACCGGTTATGATGTATGGTGTAGAATATTAGGCAGTTAAGAAGCATCATATAGATAAACTTAGTGTAGCTGAGATGAGGATGTTAAGATAGATGCGTAGCAAAACTAGGAAGGATAAGGTAGGGATAATCGTAATAGAACTGATTTGGGAGTAACGCCGATATATGATAAACTATGAGAAAGTAGTTTGAGAAGGTATGGCCATATTCAACGGAGGCTGTTAGATGCTTCCGTATGGATGAGTGATTTGATTCAGATTGAAGTATCTAAAAGAGCTAGGCGCAAACCTAAGATAACTCTAGGGGAGGTAATGAAGAAAGACATGTATAGCTTAGGTCTTGCTTCAAGTATGACATCGAACAGAGCTGATTGGCGAATAAGAATCCATGTAGCCGACCTCATTTAGTTAGGATAAGGCTTTATTGTTGTTGTTAAAGAACAAGAAAAAAAAATACATTCCCTGCGTACCTAGCCGCCACCACCAGAACCTAGATGGAAGTTTGGAACTTCAAGTTTGCAAGTTGCAGCAGAAACAATCGTCCAAGGCGAAAGTTCAAGGATGAAGACGAAGAGTCTTGTTTTCTCTTCTTCTCTCTGGTTTCTTTCCAATTTCCAACGAATAGTATTCTTTGTGACTCTTTTATTCTTGATATCAACTTATGATTTATTTTTATTTTTTTAAAGTAGTAATGATTTCATGTATCATGTGCAACATAATATGTATACAAAACATAGTTGTCAAGGCGACAAGGCGATCCAAGGCGTTTGAGGCCATCTTGGGCGCCTAGGTGCCTAGGCGACCAAGGCGTTCCTAGTTTTTTTTTTTTTTTTTAAATATTAATGCTATATTAATGTTTATATATATATGCAGCAATCTACATAAATAAATATTTAAGACATAGCTTAATTAATATAAGAAAACCAACAAAGAAACAAATAATTGAGTTAAGTAGGCAACACGTATTTATGACTAACATTTGCTTATTTCTAACAAATTTTACCGGAGCGTAACTCTTTTAATATACTTCGGATTCAAGCAATCTCAAATTCGTTGCAAAGCTAGTATAATCAGCTTTCCAACAAATCCTAGATTGCTTGAATCCGAGTTATAATGAAGGAGTTACACTCCCGTCAAACCTTGTTCGAAGTATGCGAATGCTGTTAAAAGTCGTCTGAATGTAAATTATTTTTTGGGCATCAAAACAAGAGATTATTTTGGCGCGCTCTTGGTTTTTAGTGATGCTTTACTATAATATGATTTATGGAATTTTTATATTTGAAAAAAAGCCTAGCATTTTGAAGTTGAAAATCACCCCTGCACCCGAAAATACGATTTTTGTTCTTGAACTGGAGGGTTGATTTTTTATCCTTATGGAATTTGAATTTTAAACTATTTTTATTGGATTCAAATAGAGGGAATTTGCTTATTTATGAATAATATCTTAAGTAAATGAAATCATTTACTTAAATGATATTAGTCATAAATAAGTATTGTCTGATAAATGTTGTTCATGTTTAGCATAATAAATCCTGTGAAGCAAATTCAGAGATCAAAGGGAAAAAAAACACATATAAGACCCAAGGCGACCGCCCAGGCATTCTGGGCGCCCAAGGCGTCCAAGGCGGCGCCTAGGCGACGCCCAGAGAGCCTGGGCAAATGCCCAAAGAGCCTGGGCGGTCACCCATAAGGCGCCCAGGCGCCCAGGCCTTGGAATCACGCCTGGACGCCTAGGCGATGCCTTGACAACTATGATACAAAAGACCAATAAATATGTTAGTAACAGAATCAAACTATAAAAGAAATATAAATAATAAATATATTATAAAATTTGATGTATTTGTACGAATTTATACAAAAGGTGACCGCCCAAGCCCCTAGGGCATCAAAGCGCCCAAGGCGACACTTAGGCGTCGCCCACAGAACCAAGGCGCTTGCCTTTCGGACTGTAACAAGGCGCCTTACCACCTAGATATGTAAAAGTCTCTTCGACGCCAAGGTGTCGCCGACGCCTTGACAACTATGCGAGCCGCCACCAATATTGTTGGAGCAGGTCAATCTTCAAAGCAGGTCATGAATCCAAAAGTGCCAACGAATTCAAGACAAACATAACGAATCTCCACCTTGGTTTAAATTCACCTCCAAACAAACAAACACATAGCAACCATAATCATCTTCTCCAATAGCCCTTCAATGGGTTAAACTCAAATGCGGCATACTCCAATCAAGTCCAAGCAATGCTAGAACTTGACAACTGCAAGAGGCTTTGTCAATATATCAGTTGGATTGTCTTCAGTACCAATCTTCAACACTTAAATATTGCCTTGAGCAATTATCTCTCTAATGAAATGATACCGAACATCAATGTGCTTTGTCCTTTCATGACACATGATCTCTAGTCAAGTGAATAGCACTCTGGCAATTACAATGGACAATAGTCACCCCATGATCCACGTTGAGCTCATTAAATAAACCTCTAAGCTAAAAAGATTCCTTCACTGCCTCAATCATTACCATATACTCAGCCTCTCTAGTAGATAATGCAATTGTAGTTTGTAAAGTAACCTTTTAACTAACCGCACATCCACCAATGGAAAATACATACCCTGTAAGTGACTTAGAGGAAGAGGTGTACATAGACGTTTCCCCTACCTTCCCCTCGACTGTTACTACTGAGAAAGTATGTAAATGAAAAAAGCCTTGAATGGTCTGAAACAATCGCCCCAACCTTGGTATGGCAGATTTCGTAGAGCTATGGTGTCAGCAGGGTACCATCCGACAATGCTAATCACACCCTCATCATTAAGCGGGCTAGGAGTAAGGCTACAATTTTCTTGGTGTATGATGATATTGTGGTCACAAGCAATGGCATGGAGGAAACGGCCAGATTGAAGAAGTATTTAGGCACAAAGTTTGAGATTAAAGATTTAGGTAAGCTTCGTTATTTTCTTGGAATCGAGGTTGCTCAGTCTTCAAGGGTCTCTTTCTCTCTCAAAGAAAGTATGTCCTAGATTTGCTCTCAGAGACAAGAGTGTTAGGATGCAAGCCAGCTGATTCTCCCATGGATGCTAATTTTCGTCTACAAGCAAACACTGGTGAATCCATTGATAAGGGCAGCTATTAGAGGTTAGTTGGAAAACTAATATATCTGTCACATACTCGCTCTGACATTGCCTTTGCTGTCAATGTTGTTAATCAGTACAAGTATAACCCCTATTCCTCTCATCTACAGGTCATGTACCATATCATACGCTATCTCAAGTCGGCTCCTGGCAAACGGATCCTTTATTCTCGCCATAACCACCTTTGAGAGGCCTTCCTTGATGCTGATTGAGAAGGGTCCCATAATGATAGACGGTTCACATATGGGTATGCTAATTTTGTAGGCAGTAATTTGGTCACTTAGAGAAGCAAGAAGTAGTCTGTGATGACTCGTTCCAGTGCTAAAGCTGAGTTCAGAGCAATGTCTAATGGTATATGTGAGCTTTTGTGGCTCCAACGCCTTCTTATTGATTTGGGGGTGCCTGTTATGTTGCCAATGATGCTTTACTCTGACAGCAAGTTTGTCATCAGCATAGCCCATAATCCTGTGCAGCATGATCATACGAAGCATATGGAAATTGATCGACACTTTATCAAAGAAAATATAGAAAAATGAAGTGCGTGCATTTCTTTTGTGCAATCTGATGATCAATTAGTTGATGTCTTCACCAATGGTCATTCCCTTGAAGTTTTTTCTTCCATTGTATGCAAGTTGGGCATGTATGGCATCTATGCACCAACTTCATGCCCAACTTGAGCGGGAGTGTTAGAATATAGTATGGGGGCTGTTTAGTGATATCCATATTATTTTCATTAATATATATGTGGGGCTAGTCAGAATCGACTAAGCTTTCCATTTCTCCCCAATTTAACATTTAATGATGTCACACTCCTTTCACTCATATAGTCATATGGCCTAATCTCAAATGCCATAAATTTGTGACATCGGATTCTAACATAGATGATAAAGCTGCTGCAACGGAGCCAATGATTGTAACACCCTGGAAGACATACAAGCTACCAACCTTCTTTCCTTTCATCAACAAGAGAGCATCCCTGCTAATCTTCATGACTCCACCTTCGGCCATATACTTGCACCCATTTGAACCAAGAATGCCTAAACTGATAAGATTCTTCTTCAAATCGGGAACATGCCAGACATTAGAGAAAGTTCTGATGATGCCATCATGCATCTTAATTCGGATTTTCCCCTTTCCAACAACCCTACAAGAGGCATTATTTGCCATCCACACAACTCCACCTTCAATTGATTCGTATGTGGAGAACCATTCACGGTGGACACATGTGGTAGGAACAACCTAAGTCAAGAATCCATTCATCCTGTAACCTGACTTTGTCATCAGTCACCAAAAGCATCTTAGGCTCACTCTCATCTGCTGCAATACTAGCGTTGGCTGAGTTATCTTTTTCTATTGGTTTTTGGCACCACCTTTTGCATTCTGCTTATTTTGCAATTTGTAGCATTCATATTTAATATGCCTATCACAGTAGTTGCATGTCAAATTTTTGTACTTTGATTTAGATTTGCTCTTCTTCTTGTTACTGTTCGAACCCCTTTCATTTGTTCTCCCTTTAGCCACCAAACCAATACATTCGGATTTACTGGTTGATGTCAGCTCATCATCAATTTTCTGCTTAATAAGCAGATTCATTTTCACATCCTCAGTAGAGATTGTCTCTCTACCATAAATCATGGTGTCCCTAAAATGCTTACATGATGGAGGCAGATAACATAATAATAAGGCAGAATCTTCATCATCAATTTTAACATCTATCCTTTGCATATCAATAGGGCTGCTACAGCGCCGGGTTTTTTTAAAACCCTAACCCTACCCTAAGTGCCTTAAACATAACCCTAACCCAATCCAACCCTGTTAGAGGCAGAAATTCTGCAACCTTACCCTACCCTAGCAGGGTTTAGCCTAACCCAACCCTACCCTGATTAACCTAACTGGGCTGGGTCGGGCCAGGTTGACCTTGATTGACCCTGAATCAAGGTCGGATTGACCTTTATTGGCCCTAAATTCGTCCAATGAACAATTTAACTTATAATTTTTACATAAAAGAATCAGATTTAAAAACTAACATGCTTTTAATATAACATTATAACTTAAACATATAACTACTTCAAATTTATAACTTGAACATATAACTACTTCAAATTGTAATTTGTAAATGAAGTAATGAATCCAAATTATCCAATCAACCCATGAAAATCTTTTAAAAACCTAACAAATACAAGCCATAACAAGAAAAACCAATTTAAGTGTTTAACATAAGATCTGATAAATGGAAAAAAAAAAATGCTAATGGTCACGATATGCAATTTGGTCCTCCCAATTCCCATCAGGAAATATAATTAATGCAATAACAAATCAATAAAGACAATCCATTTCATAATGCACGTTGCAACAAAATAGAAAAGAAAGAAAGGGATGATGGAGAATGAAGAAAAGGGAGAGAGAATAAATGTGTGTGTATTCTCCTCTCCTTATGTCCTTCTATTTGTAGAGAAAATAGTAGCCACAAGAAAGTCTCTCAAATTAGAAGAAACAAAATAAGAAATAAATAAACTAACTTAGGAAAGAGATAAACTAACTTAAAAAAGAAAAGACAGTTTAGTCAACAAGACTAAGACTTATTCTAATTACCAACTAGGTACCTAAATTATTTAGAAAATTATCTTAATACCCTCCCTCATGCTGGAGCACAGGGAAATGTGAGAGCTTTAGCTTGGAACAATGTAGCAGCGGATGTAGCAATAACAATAGTAGCAGCGGGTAATTGTAGTCGTAGCGGCAGTAGTAGTAGTAGCAGTAGAGATCGCATCACATGTAATAGAAGTAGA
Source organism: Protea cynaroides (assembly GCA_028583415.1). NCBI lineage: Eukaryota > Viridiplantae > Streptophyta > Magnoliopsida > Proteales > Proteaceae > Protea > Protea cynaroides. The sequence continues at coordinate 35,973,140 of CM053266.1, read as the reverse complement.
AGTTGCATCATGTGCAACAGTAGTAGACTCCAACATGAGCAAGGTAGTAGTAGGCTCCAACATGAGCAAGATAGAGAAAAATGTCTCTTCTATGAGTAGACACGAACCAACTGATGACTTGAGCAGATAAGTAATCTTCAACTGATTACTTGAACATATAAATATCTCCAATCTCCCCCTCACGTGGAGCATGCCACATGAACAAATAACGGAGAGGAACACTCAACGAGAACAACCACAAATAAGAGCCAATAATCATCAAGCACCCAAAGCAATAAATTGTAAATATAGAAGTCCAACTGATGCGAAATCCGGTTGATGCGGGAACCCAAGTTGAGATAACCCTATTGGGTCCACTGATAGACCCACCCTAAATAATATAATTCCAAAATATGAGGTGTAATGGCAAAACAGTAAATAAGTCAAAGTTCATCACAATGAGGGGCACTTCTGTAATTTTTGCAATGGTATGTGACTTAGTGGAGAAACATCCAAACCTTTAGGATATATTAGGAATTAGAAGTAAAAGGATGGGGTAGTGTGGGTATTGGAACAAAAGAAGGATAACTTAAAAATAAATTATAAGGAGGGGGTATTTATGGAAAAGGGAAAATAAAATCAAATCATGAATTAAGGGAAAAGAGGGATCGTCTTCTTCCTCTCAACAGAATGAGTAGGCGGAAGAACCATCTCTATTTCAGAATAGTAGAACTTCTTCTGTAGCCATCCAATAGATTTGAAACTTCAGACAAAGGATCGAAACATTCAGGTCTATTGTTTCCAACCCATATTAAAGTCAATCAATGGAGATTAAGACAAGGAAAATATCCTGCAACTGAATCTGTGTTAAGGTAAACCAAATTTGAAATTATGTTTTGTTCTCACTGAACGGCAATCGATTTGGGTTGCGAGTCCAAGGCTTGAATCGCCCAAGGGTTTGTGAACAACCCACCAAATATCAGATTGAAAGAGGTTGATCTGATGGTACTCGACTTAAATAAAGTAGTTCTGCTCTACCGCTCACAGCAAGGAGATTTACTACATAACAAAAGAAGAGAAAAGAAATAGGAACCAACAGCAATAATGAACCAGGTCATCAATCATGCCATCGAAACAGAAACCAGCAGCCAAAATCAAACAGAGTCATCAATCATTGGTTGAAATCAGCAGCAAGAATCAACTCACGCATCCATCAAAACCAGAAATTCCCAGCAATTGGTTCCAATCTCTAGCGTGAAATAGAAGGGTAACCAATGAATAAATCTTCAGTGTGAACTAGATATTGATTAAAAAAAAAATTTCCAACATGAACCAGAGGAGGAAACCAGTATATAAATCAGCAGCAAAAATCAAAAGTGTAGCATTGTTCTATCAAGAGTTGAAGAAGAAGCACGGTAGCATATCTAAGTAGCAGATCACAATAGCAGATCGCAGTAGTAGAGGACATCAGCAGGTAGTGTAGTAGAAAAAAAATCAGAACTATTAATAAAATGCATCGGCACCAGTGGTGGCTGCACACCAGAACGGAGACCTCCAAACGGCTCTCAAAACGGCACCCGCTCTGATACCATGTAACAAAATAGAAAAGAAAGAAAAGGATGATGGAGAATGAAGAAAAGGGAGAGAGAATCAATGTGTGTGTATTCTCCTCTCCTTATGTCCTTGTATTTATAGAGAAAATAGTAGCCACAAGAAGAGACAAAATAAGAAAGAAATAAACTAACTTAAGAAAGAGATAAACTAACTTAAGAAAGAAAAGATAGTTTAGTCAATGTTAGGGAATTACGCCACGCTAGCAATTACAACCCTGACACGTAGGACCCAATCTCAGAGCCACGTGGAGATCCCCTTCAGAGGTTAACTAATCGGGTTCCATCATATGATCATTTACGAGTCTTTGGATGCCGATGTTTTGTTCTTCTTCCGTCCGTCAGCCGTGACAAGCTTTCACCAAAGGCGGTTATGTGTATTTTCCTTTGATACCAATCTGGGCAAAAAGGGTATAGCTGTTATGATCCCTCTTCTCGCAAGATGTATGTGTCGAGGCACGTTACTTTCTTTGAGGACCAGGCCTATTTTCAGGGGGAGTCTGGTCCCTCTTTGACGCCAGCCATCATGGAAACTCCGCTCCCTTCCCTATTTAGGGGTAAAAACGAAAAATAGGATTAATTGCGACCGTCGTACCCCTGTCTCTCTTCTTCCTCCAGTGATGAGTTAGGTGGGGAGCCTGGACCCACGGAGGAGCTTTTTCATCTGGTCCCACTGAGGAGCCATCGGCCTTCTAGCCGACCTGCCACTCCGGTTTACACTAGGCGCTAAAAAAGTGCAAGGCATCTGAGATGGATCAGGCTGGCCAACCTACTACCTCTACATCATCTTCCTTGTCCCCAAATCCTATCTCTCCTGAGGCCCTATGGAGTAAGTGGGGGTCTTCTCGCATTAAAAATCCTATTGAAGGATAGGTTACCGGAGGTTTCCTCTGAAATCCCAAAGATCGTGTCTTTCTTGCCAGTGTTCATGCGGAACCTAAACCCTTTTCGGAAGTTGTGGGTCAGCCCTGCTGGCAACAAGCAATGACTGAGGAACTTTAAGCCTTCGATAAAAATGGCACTTGGGATCTAGTTCCGCTTCCCACAAGCCATTGGAAGCAAGTGGGTGTTCAAAGTGAAATAAAGGGCCGATGGCTCAGTTGAAAGATACAAAGCTCGTCTTGTTGCCAAAGGTTTTGCTCAAGAATTTTGCATTGACTATGAAGAGACCTTGAGTCCTGTTGCTAAGTACACCACAGTTCGACTTCTACTTGCCATTGCGGCTATCAATGACCATTATATCAACGTGAAGAAGGTAAACCTACCTTCACGGAGACTTGCATTGCAGGAAGAGGTTTATATGCAGTTACCTCCTTCCCTCTTCAAGCAAATCCAACAACGTATGCAAGCTACAGAAGGCCGGACTAAAGCAAGCGCCACGAGCTTGGTTTGAAAAATGGAGTAGTGCTGTTGAGAAAACGGGATTAAGGCAAGGCGGAAAGTCTAGCCTTCGAAGCGAAGGCCCTTGCCGGAACCAACCCTTCCAGTGATAGTGATAGTGTAGCTACCGTAGACTTCAGGCAGTGTAGTGGTGTGGATGGATACCGAAGCCAAGCTGTATACGAAGCCGATACGAAGCGAGGAGGGGGACGGGACGTACTATGAAAGCCATACATACGGATCAGGGTACAAGAGAGTTAATACAAGCCTGCTCGAGGCCTCAACGCGGGGCCGGGCCTAGAGGTTTGATTTTTGCCTCCTACAGCTCCTTCTATCGAGGTATCTCCTTCTGTATAGTGACTACACGGCTAACCAGCCCTTTGGAAAGACCGAAGGGACTCTCACAAGAGAACTGTTACTACTTGAACTTCTGATCCATTACGTTCTAGTGAATGGATCGTTTCCCCCCTCGCTTCGCTCTCCCCCCTCGGGGGGTTGATAGTGCTGGAGCTTTCTTACTCCTCTCCTCCTATCCTAGTTGTGGTGGTTCAAAGAGGAACAACAATCCAATGGCAAAGCTACCCCTGTTGACAATGAAGGGACGTCTATGAAATATGTTCCTACTCCTTTTCTTGTCTCAGCTACTATTCACTTTTGCCGTAGGACGACTAGCAAGGTTTATTACTTGCTATCGACTAGTAGTAAGAGTGAGTGGCAAAACAGCCATTGGAATCTATGCCCCTTACTCTTACACCGGAAGGAGAGGAGGTTAGTTAATCAATGAAAGACTCGCCCGGAAGATAAAAAAAATATATAAAAAAAAAGATCTATATATATATTTTTATAAGATATTTACTCATTCCTCCTTTAGACTCCTTTTTTAGGTCGTTGAGAATCCGAGAAAGAGCGGCGGGGCTATTCCTTTTGTGTTCTTCTAACTCCTTCTCTATGATTTAAGACATTATACATAAAGGAGACGGGTTTTTATCCTATTCTCCGTTATACTGATCTTGGAGGATTCTTTCTATTTCCTCCAAAATAAAAAATGCAGGCCGGGTTAAGCTGCTGGCCCGAATGGATCCTCTGAAGTATTTGTTCGAGAAGCCGGCTGTTTCTAGGATTCATGATGGCAGTGAATACTGTCCGAGTTTGAACTTATGTCACTCAGAAATCCATCAAGGGACAGGCCATCGCCGATCACTTGGCCACGCACCCCGTCCCGGCCTACGAACCGTTGAAGACAGACTTCCCCGATGAAGACCTCTTGTTTGTCACTGCGGAAGAGCCAAATCACTGGCAGATGAACTTCGACGGAGCCTTTAATGACTCCGGAAATGGGTGTTGGAAAATTATGATGTCCCGTCTGACTATTGATCAGCAGACTCCATTTTGAATGTACGAATAACATTGCGGAGTACGAAGCCTGTATAGCCGGGCTCAAGCTTGCCATTGACATGTCCATTAAGTTTCCTTACCTCGATGTGAGGGGAGATTCCAAGCTAGTCATAAGTCAGACTAATGGAAACTGGAAAACAAGAGACGAGAAATTGATCCCATATCAAGAAATGCTCGAGGTTTTTCTTTATCAATTTGATGAGATATCGTTCTCCCATGTCCCAAGAGACAAGAATCGCTTCGTGGACGCTCTGGCTACTCTCGCGTCCATGACCGAAATGCCAGAGAGAGCCACCATGAAACCATTTTTGATTGGACAGTTTGATATGCCCGCGCATCAAGGCTTCGCGAAAAGGGAAAAGTCTGAAGGGGTTGGAAGGATCAACATCGCAGAATGAACCCGAAGAAGCGAAGAAAACCACTAAACAAACGAAGAAAGAAGCAAGGGCCCGACTATATACAACGGCTAGCGCGCCAGAACAAGCGGAAAAACTACAGCGCGCGCTAGCGCGCACTTGGGCTCCGTAAAGTTAAGCCGTTGCTTGCTGGATTCGCGCCCTAGCTGATCGTAGACCACTCTCTCCCGGTGGTCGAGCTGATCGTAGACCACCGGGAGAGAGTGGTCTACGATCAGCCGTTGCTTGGTTGCATGGGCGCGTTAGCCCGTTTATCTAGCGGTAGGCCTTTTCTTGCTGCTGATTGTAAATCAGCCTGATTTACAACCCTAAAGCGGTCGAGCTGTTCCTTAACCCCCCTTTTTATATAGGGTGGTCTACGATCAGCTTTTCTTGCTTTATCGATAGAAGCATTATATATATATATATATATATATATATATATATATATATATATATATATATATATATATATATATATATATATATATATAATCTCTATATAGAGAGTCTGAGAACTGCCATTCACGCACGAAACGGAGAGAACCTAAACTAAAATGCAGAACAATAAGGCCCCATGCTCTCCTCTCTCCCCCTTTTTTAGCCAACACCATCAACCACTGTTGTTTTGGTCAAAGCTAAAAATCTGATGAATAGAAGGAAAGGAGATCAGAAAGATACGCGGACGACTTGACTATTGTATAGGTCGGATGTTTCCGTGAGCGTGAAGACAGATCTCCCCTTATTTTGGGAAAGCTGGTGGCCGCGTGTGAATTCTTTCAAGGCAAGGGGCGGCCTGATTCGTTCGGTTAGATCCGGTCGAGGTGGTTTTCGTTTACCGGCCGCGTAGTCTAAGTTCCTATGACCGAGTCTTTGCCCCTGTGCCCCCGAACATCTTTTTGAAAAGTGGTGGGTGTCCACTAACGGCCATTCCTAGCTCGGCTCCGATAACGCAATTCCGGGAGGAGTCGGTATAAGGGCACTGGATCCCTTCGGACCTGGAGAACGTGTGACGCTGGGTCGGGGTTTGGTGAACCAACTGGTCACTCCTCTACTTGAAGTATCGGGCCCCTTTTTCGTTGCCTAGGTTACACCTTCGGAATACCCAAGAAGGCCTCTCAAGCACAAGAACAAAGGGTAAAATCAGTATTGCCCCTCAAGCACAAGAACAAAGGGTAAAATCAGTATTTTGGGATTTCGCACTATTCACTATAAATAGGGCGAATCCCGAGGTTTTTTACACACAACATTTACTGTTCATTTATCACTCCTTGAGATTCACGCTCTGACACATCGGTCGGAAAATTTCACCTCACCCCACACTTTATAATATCTTAGTGGGCTCGACACCGAGCCCATTGACTGTTCACAGAGCCTGACTTTGGCATCGGAGTGGACCCGGGGCATCCAGCCCGCCTCCCCCCTTTGCTTTTCCTTGTCTTGCAGGTCCAGTCAGCTCGGAGAGGACCCACAGGACGGATCCAGGCCGAAACAGTCAACAAGACTAAGACTTATTCTAATTACCAACTAGATAACTAAATTATTTAGAAAATTATCTTAACACATGTAATTAGTAATAGTTATGCCATTAAGCTTTTCACCTGATTCAATCTTCTCAAAGTCGTCTAGATTTTGTTCAGGGTTGGTGCCTGTCGTAGCCAATCCTGTGCACACACCAAAGAATCTATAAGTTTTGGTGTCAATGAACTACGAAATTGATCTAGAATCTGACCACCAATGCTAAAAGCAGACTCTGAAGCAACAGTTGAGACAATAATTGGTAAAATATCTTGAGCCATCTTACTGAGAATGACAAATCTTAGGCTATTAATCTTCCACCAATTCAATATGTTAAAATCAGATTTGAAATCATTCACAACACCTTTCAAAAGATAACGATCTAACTGTGATTTAACTGTCTGATTTTGCTGCAGTGACATAAGAAATTTGCTTAAAAACTTAATAGATCCGACAACATTTTATGTAACAGATGTTGAAGTAGGAACAACACCCATAGCACTAGAAGATGACTCATGCATTTGGTAATACTTTAATAGACGGTCCATAACATCCAGCACATTTGCAATTTTCTCTTCAACCTCAGATGCAGGATATAATTCTGAATGGCAAAACCTCAAAAAGTCCATTTTCTTCCAAGGATCAAGAAGATAAGCAACAACCAAGAAGATATTAACTCTATCTGCACTTCCCAATACTTTCTAAAATTTTCCAACATGGCTAATGCCATATCACGATAAATGGGATCTTGACTTCTTGGCCAACCTAACAATGATGACTAAAGAGACCCAGACAAAGTTCTTGAAAATATAAACTAGATGTGACATAAAGACACCCAGACAAAGTTGTGGTAGCATAGTAAAAATTCTCTAAAAATTCACAAATAATCTTTGCATTTTTCCAATCTTCTTCACTAAGGATCATATCCTTGCAATCCATTTTAAAGCTCATGTCTCTATCCTCTAGGCATTCAAAAACCTTTTGAAACTCCAAAGCAGTTTGTAACATAAAAAACATAGAATTCCAACAAGTAGAGACATCTAGACACAAGGTTTTTTTACATTAGATTTTTTTTTTTTTTCTCATAACACAACCTAAATTGTTGTAACCTAACAGGTAAACTCCTCACATATCTTACAACAAAACGAACATTATCTATGTAATCCCCAAAATATTTGTAACCTTCCTTAACAATCAAATTAAAAATATGTGCACAACATCTCACATGAAAAAATTCACCATCTAAAAATAACCCATTTTTCTCCGTAAACCTCCTCTTTAAAAGCCAAACAGCCACATCATTATTATATGCATTATCTATAGTAACAGTAGATAGTTTCTCTAAACCCCAATCTAACAGGCATAACTCCAAAACATTACTGATAACTTCAGCAGTGTGTGGTGATGGGACTACACAAAAATTAATTATCCTCTTTTGTAAATTCCAATCTTGGTCAATGTAATATGCTGTGAGGCACATATAACTAAGATTCTGGTTTGAAGTCCACATATCAGTAGTTACACAAACCCATTGATTGCTTCTCTTGAGAAAAGCTTTCAATTTTTTTTCCTCCACAAAAAAAGCAAAACAATCTTGTCACAGTGGTACATGACAAAAGATTAAACCTAGGCTGCAATGCCTTCAATAATCTTCTAAAACCCTCCCGCTCTACAAAGTTAAAAGACAATTCATCCATAATAATCATACGGACAACCTCCTTATGGCACAATTCTTGGTCAAACTTCCAAGCTGAGATACTATTGGTGGTCTTACCATTATTCTCATAAGCTGAAAAAATGCAAGAGCTTTTGTCTCTTATCATTTTGACTATATGGATATTGCCAACACTTGTCCAAATGACATTTCAATGTACTTGTGCAATGTTCACCAGCACTTCCAAATTCTTTATTGCAATATTTGCAAGTACATCTTTTAGGTCTTGAACCATCAACAGGTTTAATGTCAGTAAAATGATTCCAAACACTTAATGGTGGTAGTTGTCTAGAATTAGATGATACCTCAGATCCACCATTAGATTCTGTTGTAGATCTTGGCTGATTTTAATTTGAGCTTGGCTGATTTTGATTTGAGTCTACACTATTTTGCTCCATCATTGACATCTGTAAAAATTATTAATCATGAAAAATGTAAATATCAAGATATTAGCCATAAAAATTATATTGTTGCTGTAAGTAATAATTGAATATACTAATAAGAATAATGTGGTTGTGTAAGTTGAGTTTTCATCATCGCGTGTGATAAAATTATGTGAGGACAAAAATGTCCACCCACGTTGATGAACGGTAAATGATTTGGAATCGTCACCTAGATTAAGGTTTAGGATCTAAAATGTAGTTTCATCATGAGATAAGACTTCTATTGACTCATGACCCAACATATAGGCTTTGGTCTATCAGAGAACGGGTAAGCGTTGAAGGTACAGTTTGGGAAGGTGTTAGGCATCCAAAGCTGTCCGATCAAAAAATCAGCCTCCTATATGATTCTACTTTCTTAAGACTCTATGGTTCTAATTGTTCATGGCCAATGGATGATGACTAAGGCTCATGGGGGATCCTATGCCAAGTTGCTAAGTTCTTCTACCCTAAGTTCAGCCAAACATGTTCTTAAAGTAAATAAATAAACAAAATAACATACAATGAATCGAACCGAAGATGGTTCGGTGATGGACTGAATCTGAGATATCTAAAAACATCTTAAATTGCCTACGTATTCCAATACTGAAAATCAAATTCATAACGTAGTTCAAAACAGAATGTGATTAAAGTTTATGGATATGGATATGGGTATGGATATGGATATGGATATGGACGACCTAAGAAGACTAAGGTGTGGTACCGTACTGGGAGAGTCCTCCGAGTTGCCTATGTATTTTAGAGGTCCTGGAAATCAGGTACAACGTAGTTCGATGTTGGGATGTTGGGTAGATTAGGGTAGCCTCAGGGACTAAGATATGCACTCTCAGGGAGTAGGATATGTAAGTACTCTCAGGGAGTAAAGTATGTATGCGTACTCTCAGGGAGTAAAATATGCGTACTCTCAGAGAGTAAGGTATGTCTCTCAGGGAGTAGGGTATGTCTCTCAGGGAGTAGGGTATGTCTCTCAGGGAGTAGGTGTATCTCTCAGGGAGTAAGGTGTGTCTCTCAGGGAGTAGAGTATGTCTCTCAAGGAGGAAAGTATCTCTCAGGGAGTAAAGTATGTCTCTTAGGGAGAAAAGTATGTGTACTCTCAGGGAGTAGAGTATGTCTCTCAGGGAGTAGAGTATGTCTCTCAGGGAGTAAGGTGTGTCTCTCAGGGAGTAAGGTTTGTCTCTCAGGGAATAAAGTATGTCTCTTGGAGAGTAAGGTATGTATACTTTTAGAGAGTAGGGTATGTCTCTCAAGGAGTAAGGTGTGTCTCTCAGGGAGTAGAGTATGTCTCTCAAGGAGTAAGGTGTGTCTCTTAAGGAGTAGGACATGTCTCTCAGGGAGTAAGATTTGTCTCTCAATGAGTAGAGTATGTCTCTCGAGGAGTAAGGTATGTCTCTCAGGGAGTAGGGTGTGGAGGATAGTATGTCTCTTAGGGAGGAAAGTATGTCTCTCAAGGAGTAAAGTATGTCTCTCAGGGAGTAAGGTATGTATACCCTCAGGGACTAGAGTGTGTCTCTCAGGGAGTAAGGTGTATGTACTCTCAAGGAGTAAGGTGTCTCCCAAGGAGGAAGGTGTATCTCTCAGGGAATAAGGTATGTCTCTCAGGGAGGAAGGTATGTATACTCTCAGGGAGTAGAGGTATGTATACTCTCAAGGAGTAAGGTGTGTCTCTCAGGGAGTAGGTATGTCTCTCGAGGAGTAAGGCATGTCTCTCAGGGAGTAGGGTGTGGAGGATAGTATGTCTCTCAGGGAGGAAAGTATGTCTCTCAGGGAGTAAAGTATGTCTCTTAGGGAATAAGGTATGTATACCCTCAGGGACTAGAGTGTGTCTCTCAGGGAGTAAGGTGTATGTACTCTTAGGGAGTAAGGTGTCTCTCAGGGAAGAAGGTGTGTCTCTCAAGGAGTAGGGTATGTGTATACTCTTAGGGAGTAAGGTATGTCTTTCAGGGAGGAAAGTTTGTGTACTCTCAGGGAGTAAGGTATGTATACTCTCAAGGAGTAAGGTGTGTCTCTCAAGGAGTAGGTATGTCTCTCAGGGAGTAAGGTATGTCTCTCAGAAAGTAAAGTATGCAAGGGTATATTGATTGAGGTGTGGAACCGTATCTAGGAGTCTTCCCAGACTACCTACGTATCTTAGGGTTTGTCCTAAGAATCAGGATCTGCGTAGTTCGGAAGAAATGGATTGCGAAAAGATGTATAGATGATGATAAATATGGATAACCTAAAGAAGCTAAGAATGCGTACCTGTAAGCAGAACCTCGTCAAGCAAAGAGATTCGTACTCACAAGTACAACTTTAGAACAGAAGAAACTCACCAAGCAAGGGGACGCCTACTCGTAAGTAGAACCTCGCTAAGCAAAGAGGTGCGTACTCACAAACACGACACAGGGATAGAGCCTCGCCAAGCAAGGAGACTAGGATATGGAATGATTTTGCAAGACTAGAGTGTGGGTCCGTATGTGGGCCTCTTTCCCAAACTACCTACATATCTCAAGGTATTGCCCTTAAGAATCAGGATCTGCGTAGTTCGAAAGAAATGATCAATGCTCATTGGGTGACCTGCTTGAGTCAGAATATGGGTGGTCCCTCAGGACCGAGTGATGATCCTAAAAGATCTATGATTGGAATCACATCACACCTATCTAGGTTCATGTGTCCTAAAGAAGATGAGCTGAGGGGTAGGGATCGTGCTAATGCTACCCTTGACCTAAAACCTTGATTTTGGAATGTGTTGGGCTAGGTTTCATGTTTCGTGATTAAGATTTTTATCATTTTCCATCATTTACCGTCCATCAAGGTGGGTGGACATTTTTCTCCTCACAAATTAGCTATCCTAAAATCACCAAGTTTGCTGACAAAGTTACAATCAAGAAGGATGTTAGATGGTTTGAGGCCCCCATGAACTATTTGAGGTTCATGCCAGTGGAGGAAGATGAGAGCTGAGCATATCTCCTTGGCAGTACACATTCAAGTTTTCCATGGAAGAGGAAGTGTACCATCCTTACAAGTGAGTCGATCTTCAAGGTTACCATTTTATATTTAGAACAACTGCCAGAGAAGGCAACTTTACAGTCTTTACTCCTAAAACACTAAAACCTGAGATAAGCTCTTGGGAGCCAGACAGATATCAGGAATTTAAGAAATCACAATCACTGACCAGTGAAAGACTAAAAGCTTGAGAAAGAGAAGATTTATAACTCAGAAGTGGGTGTGGTACTAAGTTCCTGAGAGCGAACAGAGACAGGTGTTTGTCAAGAAAACTTAATAGAAAGAATCAGCTGGCCACATAATTGCAAAATTCAATAACAGATGAATATATTCAGAACTTCAAAATTAGCATGGCAAAGGAGTTAGCTAAATGCTATATAAATCAACAGTTTACTCTTTAAAACTTGCAAATGTGAAACTGAATTGAAACTATAACAAATCCTATGCAGAATAGCTACTTAGCTAGAAATTGCTTTATTTGAGAACTGATGCCGATGCTTAATTTCCTTGGATATGTACTTTTTTGAGATGTTACTTCATCAAATGAACCATTAATCACAGGTAAACCCTATAGGTGTTATCCAATTATGATGGCACAACAATTTTCTCAAGCTTATAAGAACTTGCCTTCCAGATTGTAGGTCCCTAATTTCTAACCTCAGGATAAGGACCACAGGAAGCACTACGACTCTAGATACTCAATTAACAACTATGCATTCGCACAACATAACTGAAGTGGCAAAGTGGTTATGTAACATCATTTACTGAACCTTCTGTAACAAACAATAACAGAGGAAGAGCAAAACCAAGAGCAAATACCGTTTTCTTTCCATAATTTATTTTCAACAAATTAAGTATATTGTTCTCTGCAAATAGTGTCACTTCATTCTTAAATCCCAAGGAAGAGCATAACCCAGAGCAAATATGCTTAGTTGGTCTTTCAAAGAGTGGAATCAGAAGGCCTAAGTTAGTACTTGATTTAGCATTGAAACAACACAAATGCAGCCCAAAAGAAGAATTGATAAAAAGAAAAGCATAAAGAAGGGATCATTCATAATCTCTGGCAACAAAAACAAAATAAAAGCTTATCAAAAAAACTTACATTTGGAAAGATTATGAGAGAGAATCTCCAATCTTAAGCCAAACTCCCAAACTCAGGTGATGCCGCAGCCACGATGATATGTGAGTGAGGCCGTGAGGATGAGGAAGAAGTCAAGAAGAAAAAAAGGGCCAGACTCAGGCAATGCCACGATGCAGCGATCAGCCAATGATCTGTGAAAGTGAGACAGTGAGTCTGTGACTCTGTGAAACTGAGAGAAAGTGAGGGAGAAGTCGATGTCGATGAGAAGAGTAGAGGCAGATCTGTGTCCTGTGACTCTGTGAGACTGAGTGAGGGTGAAGGTTTAGGGTGATCTAAGAAGTCGATGTTGATTGTCAATGATTACAGAGAGCGTGAGGGTGAGGGTTAGGGGAGAAGACATGTCGATTGTCGTCTGTCAACGAGAAGTTGAGAACTGAGAGAGTAGAGGGGCGTTGCAAAGGTTAGTCGATTAGGTTTAGAGTTAATATATATATATATATATATATATATAGATATATATATATATAATATATATAATATATATAAATATATATATATATATATATATATATAGATATATAGGGTCAGGCTGGGCCGGGCTCAACCCGAGGGGTCAACCCTAATCCAACCCAACCCTACCAGGGTTTGAGGAAATTTGGGCCCTAAACCAGCCCTGTCAGGATTCAGTGAGGGTTTAACCCTGCCAGGGTTTAGGGCGGGTTAGGGCCTGGTTCAGGTTCCCAGGGCCAAACTTGCAGCCTTAGTTACGTCCACGGGAGAAGATGAAGATGATTCACAATGTCAAAATGAGGTTACAGTAGAGATCTCTCAAGAACAAGCTCTCTCCCAAGTCCCGAATTTGAAACCCCCCTTTCTCTCTTCTATTTGCGGCTAAGGTTACAAGACAAGAGAAAAAGAACATTATGAGCTCCTCCAAGTCGGGCTGATCCATCGGGTCGCTCTATCTAGTCAGGTATTGGCCTAAGCCCTCTGCTACCATCACAGATCTCAGAAAAATTCCCATTCAGGTTGGCACCAAATTGTTGGAGTGGGTCAATCTTCAAAGAGGGACATGAATCCAAAAGTGCCGAAGAATTCAAGACACACATAATTGCCCCAAAACATCTCAACTTGTTTTTCTGTTTAATCACTATCTATCATTTACTTCAAAAAGTTTATTTGTCTTGACCAACCTATATTACCCTGTATCCCTATAACCATCTTTCAATCTAAACATTAATATACAAAAACCTTTAGTAGAAAAAATACAGCCCCATTATCTTGACAACAACTAGACTGAATAAAAAATAATTTAAACTATCAACAAATATTTCCTTAATTATATCTATATGATTCGAGAAAGTACTTTAAGTTCTCCCAAAAATATTTACTTTAAATATATACATGCATATATGGCTCTGAAATGTCATCTATAATCTCTATGATTTATCACACTGCTTGACTATAAGCATAATCTGATCAGTAGTGCATTACATGAGGAAACTGCAATGAGCAACACTGTTTCACAGTCACAATGGACAGCATCTATATTAAATATAAAAAAATAAAAAAATAAAAAGACTAGTTGTTAGCTCAAGAAAGTTGCTTTCTGTCTACTGACAACTTATACCCTTCCTTCTAGAAAAAAAATGTGACGAAGGGAGTATTCTCACGTGAAGATAGGATCAACGATTGAATGATATTTGGGCAACTCACAGAAATTTTTACATGATGAGCCTGAAGGCTTCATAACTTGTTATATTAGAAATCCAATCATAATATATTCTTACAAGCTCAATTACAAGAATTCATGATGAACTAAAACAATTTTAGAAACTAGAGAGTGACAGCCCTTAAATAACAGGATTTACAATGCCATGGATAAAGAGCAGAATTTGTGAGCCAAGTTGTTACTTCTTGCACAGATAAATCTATTTTAACCCTGCTCCACATGATTCTAGTAAATTATGGTTGAGAATGACTAATGGATTGAGGTAGGGATGCCAAATCAATGAAGAATTAACAATAATACGACCATAGAGTCGTGGTGTAAAAGGGAATGTCTCTTCTATAGATTGTTTCCTGAGTCTCAGGACCAATATGGTTTTCCAACTACCGTTGCTCAGGAAAACGTAGTGTTAGTTATAATCTTATTTACTCAAACACTTTTTGAAAGAAGCAATTTCATGCCGAGTAGTAGAATCATTTGGGATATCCTACAATTTGTTATTTCTGGGATGATAAGTTCATGCCACCCTTCCCCCCCCCCCTCTCTCTCTCTCTCTCTCTCTCTCTCTCTCTCACACACACACACAAAGAAGTAATCTGTCTCACAAACAAGTAATTGTCTGTATTAATTATTTACTTAGGCAGAATATAATCAACCCACCTGATGAAACTAGATTTTCATTGTTGTTGTCATTGTTGTCATTTTCACAATAAGGGCATCCTATCTGGTGTTGTAGGTATGGCTGGATCATATAAGTTCTTTCGCAGATATATACGATAGGTACACTACTCTTGCCCAAGAACCACAAAAGTTATCAGGGAAGAAACTCCTTAATAAGCATCGTAATTTTTGTTTTTTCCACCTAACTGGTCATAGAAAAAGAACTATATTAGTGTCTACTTCAGTTCGACTCCTTTCTCCAATTTCGCAGACAGAAGCAAATCTTGCAACAGGCGCTACTCTGTGAACATCCAGCCTACCCATAGACGAGAGGAAAGACATTTAAAAGAAATTCAGAGTATAAATTAGTGTCATCAGAACGTCAGAGATGTGTCGTTATACCCACAGAAATCCGAGATTAACAAAACCTAACCCTAAACATCTCGGAGAATCAATTCAATAATAGTACAATACATTCTCCCATTAACCAAAAATATCTTGAAGAAACTTCAATTTCATAGATTAAATAAGTTCCAGAGGCGATCCAAGCAAATCCAAGACAACCATCGATGGATCATCCTTAAACAACAAAGCTGAATAAATCGGAATTTCAACGCTACCTGAAACTTGCATAGAGAGCTATCTATACTTGAGAATCACAACAGACCGATCGTACCTTAACTATGAACGCAGCAAACCAAAAGAAAGGAAAACAAGCAGTGGCTCTCTCTTCTATCTTCTCACAGAGAAAATGAAAAATGGAAAGAGGAAGCGTAGCAGAGCTCTCAAAAGCTCGAAGCGATCACAGGTTCACCCGAGAAACGCCGTTCTCCCGACGGTCTAACCAGCGTCCAAACCATCTCCGGCTCTGTCACGGCCACCGGATTTCCGTTTCTTCCACCCACGGAACTGGTCCAAGCTGGAGTTTGACCGCGTAGGAACCGGATCATCCGGTAAAACCCGATCTGGTCGGAGGAGAAAGTTGGTAGCAAACCCCGCTGCCCACCGAACTAACCGGTTCATCCGGTTAAGTCCCCCATCTCCCTCGGACTGTTTATATTCAATGAACCCGGCTCTCCCCCTTCTCTTGCCTCTTCTCAAAGAAAAAATAAGAGAGGCCTCTTCTTCCCTCCCCCCCCCCCCCCTCCTCTCTCTCTCTCTCTCTCTCTCTCTCTCTCTCTCTCTCTCTCTCTCGCTCGCTCGCTCGCTTTTGTGTTTCTGTTATCAGAGGAAAGGGAGGTCAGAATCACAAGCTACGCGTAAGTACCGTAGCTCCTTTTTTTTTTTTTTCTTCTCTCTGTTTTGGTGGTTAGATTATGATTGTATCTTCTGCACAATGCACGAGATGTTGTCTTCACATTTACTATTTTAAAGGGTATTTGTTGATTAGTCTATTTGTTCTTCTTTTGAAGAGTGAAGTTTTTGTTATCTTCTATGGCCTGCTGCTTGCAACCATCTGCTACATAAAGGTTTACTGCCAGTTATAGTAATTATTTTTTGAGTTCGTCATGGAATCTGAATTGGAACCCGTGCATATTGGGTCGCAAAAACGCGACTTGGCGTGGAAGCACTGTCAGATGTTCAAGATTGAAAATCGGATTCGGCTCAAGTGTATCTATTGTGGCAAAATGTTTTCTGGTGGAGGTATCCATAGAATTAAAGAACACTTAGCTGGGCAGAAGGGGAATGGAGCTACATGTCCTAGAGTGAATCCAGATGTTCGGAATCTCATGCAGCAAAGCTTAGATGGGTCAATAGTGAGAACGAAGAAAAAACAAAAGATAGTAGAAGAAACTGCTAATCAGCTCATGATTACTAATGAGGGAGAAACGTATAATCCTCATTGTGAAGCAATTAATGGACTTCGATTGCTTGAAGCTCCCAATCCAGTGGAACCAAATTTGCATTTGTCAATGAAGGACGAAGAAGGAACGAGTGATAGAAGTTCAGAGAGATGGAAAAGAGGGGCAGTGGGTGATGCTTCTTTGGCTCCTTTGGGTGAAGCCCATCCAATTAGAGGCCTCACTTTGGGATTAACTAGGGGAAAGGATCAAGTTCATATGGCAATAGGTCGGTTTCTATATGATGCTGGGGTGCCTCTAGATGCAGTAAACTCTGCCTATTTTCAACCAATGATTGATGCCATTGCAATGGAAGGACCGGGGCTCAAACCACCATCATATCATGACCTTCGGGGTTGGATTTTAAAGAATTCAGTTGAAGAAGTGAAGAAAATTGTAGATCAATACAAGGGAACATGGGGAAGGACTGGATGCTCTGTCCTTGCTGATGAATGGACAGTGGAAGAGGGTAAAATTTTGATTAACTTCCTGGTTTATTGTCCTGAAGGAACAATGTTTCTCAAATCAGTTGATGCAACAGAAATAATTAGATCACCAGGTGCTCTTTATGAACTGCTTAAAGAAGTGGTGGAGGATGTTGGAGTCCAAAACGTAATGCAGGTGATTACTGACAGTGGAGAACAGTATATTGAAGCTGGGAAAAGGTTAACGGAAACCTTTCCCACAATATATTGGACCCCGTGTTCTGCTCGTTGCATTGATCTGATGCTCAACGATTTTGGAAAATTTGAGTGGATAAATGTAATACTCGAGCAAGCCAAATCAATTACAACGTTTGTTTATAATCACCTTGAGGTATTAAATATGATGAGAGGGTATACGTATGGGAAAGATTTTATACAACCAGCAATCACCCGCTCTGCAACAAACTTTACAATTTTGCAGAGCATGGTTGGCCTTAAAAATAGTTTGCAGGCAATGGTTACGTCGCAGGAGTGGATGGATAGCTCATATTCGAAAAACCCAGATGGACTTGCATTGATCGATGTCATTTATAGTCAGTCTTTCTGGTCTTCATGTCTCACTATCATCCATTTGACAGATCCACTGTTGCGAGTTTTAAGAATTGTTGGAAGTGAAAAGAAGCCAGCAATGGGGTACATTTATGAGGCAATGTACCGAGCCAAAGAAGCGATAAAAAAAGAACTGGTCGAGAAGAAGGATTATCTGCCATACTGGAATGTTATTGATCATAGGTGGAACAGGCAACTTCATCGTCCTCTTCATGCAGCAGGTTTCTACTTAAATCCCAAGTGCTTTTATAGCATTGAAGGAGATGTACCTAATGAGATCATGTCGGGGATGTTGGATTCTATCGAGAGATTAGTACCTGACACAAAGATCCAAGATAAAATAACCAAAGAGTTGAGCTCTTACAAGAATGCTGTTGGGGATTTAGGGCGGAAGATGGCAATTAGAGCTAGACACACTATGCTTCCTGGTATGACCGAATGATCCTTTTTCTAGATTCAATTCGCCTTTACAAGTTTTGATTCTGTTTTAATGTTTTAGCTTCTCTTTGTATTTAGTCACTCTTTTAATTTTAATTAGATTCTATGAGAACAACTGTGTGGCAGTGGATATGTAGGTAGCAGTCTTTGCAGTGGATATGTAGGTAGCAGTCTTTCTTTCCTCTTTTATTCTTGTAAGTGCAAGGAAGGGCAGTGGATTTTATTTTTTTTGGGATAGATGGATTTTTTCAGTCTCACAAGGGAAATTATCTTGTTCAGTCAACCTTTATATTTCGACCATTCATTGCATTCTTCCCAGCATTTAAAGAATTATGATTTAACATTCAAAAAGGTGTCAAATAAAATGCAAGGAGAGACCATACCTGTCTTGCCATCTTAGGGCGAGTGTCCACAACATATTTTCTATGAATACAACTGATGCTTTCAAAATCTTAACATTTGTAGTTGAATGGTGGTCTACTTATGGAGGAGGTTGCCCGAATTTGGCACGCTTGGCCATCCGTATTCTTAGTCAAACTTGCAGTGCAACTGGTATCAAGCAAAATCAGATTTCTTTCAAGCTAGTCCACCATCAGAGGAGAAACCACATTGAGCATCAAAGGCTGAATGACCTCAGTTTTGTTCAATACAACTTACGATTGCGGCAAATGTATGTAAAAACTACTGGACATTGCAGATGTTATAGTCTTTTTTTTATCATATTTATATGAACATTAAAGAGAAAAAAAAAATCCAATTTTGTGTTTTATGACTTCACAGACTACATAGGAAGAATAAGGAACTGGATGCTTTGGATCCTATCTCCTTTGACACCATCGATACTGTTGAGGACTGGGTAACAGAAAGGGTAAAAACATCGGCAGAATATGAAGATTCAGATTGGAGGGAACTTGTCCAGCCTACAGCTAACACAATGTTTGCTTTGTCTCCGACTGATGAGAACGAAAGCATGGTTGCAGGTAATGTCAATTCGTTGGTGTAGGAAATGTACTTAAGAAGTTCACACTCACTTAGCTCGTCTTGGGCAATGAACAGGATTTGAAGATGATGAGATTCACAATGGCATCAAAGATGATGAGAATGACAATGAGAACCAGTTGGAAGATGATGGCGATGGGGACATGAGACACCAAACGTGAGTGTCATTGATGGGTATTTTTCTTGGCTTCATTGTTGTAAGGTATCAATAGGGGTTTAATTTAGCAGGTGGGAAAAAAATGTAAAGAATAATGATTGGGGATTATGGTTGAAATTTTTAACGACTTCAGAATCAGCATGAATCGATGACGTTAAGGGGGTGTTTGGTAACACTCCAGAAGTTGGATTCTGACTTCTAGAGCATAAATGGAGTAGAAGCCTGTTTGGTAACCCGGTTCGGATTTATGGAGAATTCATGGGTGAACCAGCTCCAAATGAGTTCCAGAATCCAATTTTTTGGAGCATAAAATAGATGTTTTTCGACTTCGGAGTAAAATTTTGGAGTAAAAAAAATCACCCCACTCCACTACTACCACCAACCACCACAACCACCACCAGCCACCACCGCCACCACCACCACCACCACCACCGCACCACCACCACCCACCGCCTCCACCACCACCACCAATCACCGCCACCCACTGCCACCACCACCCACCCACCGCCACTCTTCGCCACCACCTCTCACCCACCAACACCCTCACCAACCATCACCACTAGTGCCACCATCCGCCACCCACCACCACCACTCTGGAGTCCATGACTAAATTAGGTTAACAAACATGTTTCTACTCCCTTATACTCTTGAATCCTTTTGAAGTTGGAGTAGAAATTTGAACCAGAAGTAAGAATCCCAGACTTGAAGTTTTATCAAACAGTCCCTAATTATCCTGTTTATTAGTTTAGTGAAGGTGTTGGTCCTTTTAATTTCTTTTTTGTTCAATGAGCTCCTGATCTTGCTAGTCTTAGGAACTTGAGCACCAAGAAAGTGAAACCATGTTGAAATATATGTGGCAATTAAAAGGCTGCCTGAATCCACATACAAAGTTTTGTGCATTGCTGAATAGGATTTCCCCCTTGTTAGGCATGCATATATTCCTTCTGGGAGCTCCAGTTCCTTACTAGGGTAAGGAGGTAGATGATTACAGAACTTAGGGCCCTGCACATTGAAAGAAAATAACTTTTTTATGAAAACTTACAATAACCTTCTAAGTAATGAGGTCTCAACCTTGGAAGCTTGAACAGCAATTCAGATTGCGTGGTACATGACCAACTGGTAACTAACAGTATCTTACAGGGATAACTTAATTTGGATATCAGACGATAAAAGCTAATGACCATTCCAGTTAAATTTTTGGGAATTGGAGTGGAGGTTGAGGATAGATCTAGACTGATAAAAGACAAATGAGTTTTTTTTTCCTTCTTTTTTTTTTTTTTTTTAAGGGGGGGGGGGGGGGGGGGGGGGTTTGCAGGGAACTCAGGAAATCTGGAAAATATTTTTTAGAGGTACAGAATCTGAAGCTTGCATTAAGCCCAGACATTGCTTGTGCAAGATGTTTGTTACATGTATTACAGAGTGGTTTGTGAAGCTACTTGTTCTTTTAATCAAATTCTGGGGTGGATGAAGGAAAAATAAAAACTAAGAATATTGTTCCATTTCATGGCTTTTAGATCAACTTGATTTTCCATGGAACTTTGATCATGGAGAAGTATCTATTAATCTAGGTATCAGTTAGCCCAAGCTGCTAATTTGTTTCAAAGAAAAAGAAAAATCCAAGAGCTTTTTCTTTTTATGAGGAGCATTTTCTAATGCTGTGTTTGGTTGCAAGGGAAATTGAAGGGAAAAGAAGTGAAATTTTTTAATTTTAAATGGAAACTTTTAGAGATAAATTACCTAAACTTCTTAACATATTTAATAATGATACTTATAAGATATAAAATTTATTTTTCTTTTCAAATGGGAGGGATTTGGATACAAAGAGAAGTGTAAGTTAAAAATTAAATATGAAATATTTTGGAATTAGTTATATAATAGTATGATAGCATGTGCTGTAATTATTACAAAAGTTTCCATCTAAAGTTTAAAATTTTCCTTTCCCTTCCCTTCCCCTTGCTACCAAGCAAAGCCTAAGGCCCAGTCCAGTAGACCCACAAACCTAAGCAAAAGATTTAGAAGCCGAAATAATAGCAAATTTGGGTCAACTTCACAGTGAAACCTGCATCGATTCAGAAGGAATTAGACCTTGAGCTTTATGTGATCGGAAAGATCTAGAAATCTATTTTTCAGGAAAAAAAAAAAAAAAGGTGCATGATTGACTATCTTTAGTTTCTTTCTTTCTGATTTCCCTTGTTCTTTTTTATTTCCCTTACAACCAAATGGAACCTACGTGAGATGGAGAGTGGTGTGATGATTGTAAACATGTGCCAAATCACATTTAGTTCTTCGTGTTTTGTATAATTTTTTGCTTGTTTTTCTTTCTTATGTTTGTGCATTCAGCCCAAAAAGTAAAACATCCAATCACCTTGTGCAGAGAACAAATCGATGAGAATAATTCATCTACATGTACTTGTATCTTTCTTGGGATTTCATCACTATCCATATCTAGTGGGTCATACTCTAGAGATAGATCCCACACCACATCGATGGTGATAAGATCTTATGGAGAATACATATACATATAGGTAATCTAGACTCGAAATCGATCAACTATGGCTGCCATAATCTTTTCAAATTAATTAATACAATTAAAAAGTATAGGCCGAGGTTAATACCATAGTATTATGGGAATTGAAATTAAGAGGTACTGGTTGTCTGGTACAAGTCAATTATCAAAAGGCCAAAGGGCTGCCAAAGTCAATTGGATATGAGACATCGCATGTTCTATTTTCAACTTAGGAATGAAATCTCTCTCTCTCTCTAAAGACTCTAAGGGGGTTGAAATTTTGAAACTAGATGACTTTAAGGGTCACGATAATTTCAATCGGAAATGATTACAGCAGCTGTATTAGCAGAAATGAACAAGGAAAAGATCCAAAAGAGAGGTACCTTCTAAAGAAGTAAAGAGGTGGAGTGACTCATAAAGGACAGAAATTCTCTCTTGTGGTCTGGGAGGCGGGAGTTGTCTGTCATCTTTGATGCGTATATAGATATATTGATAAAGTGAAGACCAGCTGTGCAATCACAGCTGGCAAGACTAGACGAGACAATTTGAATCCCTCATAAAGGACTTACATTTAACCCTGGTTGAAATTTATTTTTTTTTTTTTCATTCTTCCTGAGATTCATTATGTAATGTATACCTATGCTATGACTATAATATTTCGAACCCAATGAGTCAATTAATCAAAATGTCAAAAGGGTTTGCCTTCGCTTAAGCTTGGTTCAAATTCTTTCATGGAAAAACTCACTGAGTCCTGAGGAGCCATTGATAGATGTGGATCCCACATTCTAAAAATGGGTCCTATAAATTATATTTAATCCATGGCAAATGGAAAGAGAATTTGTGGCCTACAATAGAATAAGATGAGTTACTTGACGCCAAAGGGATAACTTAGTTGATAAAAGATCAACACCTCAAAACAAAAAGATCAAGAGTTCAATTCTCCTTGAGGCTCTACCTACCCCCCAAAAAAAAAGATCGAATTACCTGCTCAATTAAGGGTTTACTTTTAAGCATGGTTGAAATACCCCCAAGGAAGTAGAAGATTTTGAGTTCGATTCCTACTCACACAGGATGTTAAGTGCTCTTTCTTTTATACTTTGGATGCAAGTGGAATGTTTCTCATTCAACCCCACATGGTCAATATGGATCCCCCGACAAAGGTCTAGATAACAGTCATTACCAAAAAAAAAAAAAAAAAAAAAAAACATATGCATTATCCATCACTTACATATATCATACTAAAAAGAAGTCCCAAATTATCAACATTTTTTTTTTTGGAAGTAATTAATCAATTAATGAAGTTAAATTAATCTAAAAGAAAACAAAATAATAAATAAAAAAAAGTTAAACAAAACTTCCTCGGAAGAAAATCAGAAAACAACAGGCAACAGAAGATACAATAAACATGGAAAAAATAGAAGAAACCTGTAATGACATTTCAGTATTCGTGTCAGTGAGTCTCCGAGTCTCAGCTGTGGAATCGGTGAACTCCAGAGTTTGGACTTGTGAGTCGATCCACTTGTACAGCAAAAGTGGTCTTCTCTCTCCTATCATCATTTACATGTTTTCCCATTTTTCATATATCAAAGGGAAGAGGCTGCTATGGGCCTTCATGGGATGGGCCAACATGGGCCTGGGCCAACCCATTGGGTCGGGAAAGAACAGAGTTAAGAGAGGCGGATCGTTCTTCATCGTCCCTATCGGCGGCGGGCGTGAACATGCAGGAACTCACCTTCTCAAAGGACGACGACGGGTACGACGAGATCAGGAAATCGTCGAACCCAACCACCTCGCTCTTCTCCGCACCCTCATACTCCCCTGGCGCATTCAAGATTTCAGGTACCTTGGTCTCCCACTGCAAGTACCTCACCACCTGCCTCATGATAGGACGCGCTGCAGGTACATTGTTGGAACACATGAGCCCCAACTTCAACACCATCACAGCCTCCACCTCGTCGTAGTCTCCATTCAGCTTGGTATCCACCACCTCCAGTATGCACCCCTCCCTCCACCTCTCCCAAACCCAATCCACCAGTATCAACTCCTCCGGCAACGCTTTAGGCTCGATGGGCCTCCGGCCGCACACCACCTCCAGCAGCAGTGCTCCGAACGCGAACACGTCGGAGCTCGCAGTCGCCTTCCCCGTCCTCGTCAGCTCCGGTGCTAAATACCCAAGAGTCCCTACCACGCGTGTCGTTCCTGGGTTTGATCCACGCTCGTACAATCGAGCGAGTCCGAAATCGCCGAGTCGGGCGTTCATTTCGCCGTCCAACAACACGTTACTGGCCTTGATATCCCTATGTATAACCACCTGTTCCCATTCCTCGTGCAGGTACAACAGACCTGAAGCTACACCTTTGATGATCTTGAACCTCTGCTCCCAGCTCA
Source organism: Protea cynaroides (assembly GCA_028583415.1). Taxonomy (NCBI): domain Eukaryota; kingdom Viridiplantae; phylum Streptophyta; class Magnoliopsida; order Proteales; family Proteaceae; genus Protea; species Protea cynaroides. Next base: position 35,948,894 of record CM053266.1, on the reverse strand, counting down.
GCGTCGATTTCGGTTGGTCGAAGAGGTATTTATCGAGGCTGCCGTTGGGCATGTAGTCGTATACCAGGAGAAGATCGCCTCGCCTGCGGCACCATCCCTGTAACTGAACCAGATTCCTATGTCGCAGTCGACCCATGCTTGCGATCTCAGACACGAATTCCCGCAACCCCTGCTTCGATTCGTGTGAGATTCGCTTCACCGCGACTTGGGTTTTCGCTTTGGGGAGTGTTCCTCTGTACACGCGACCGAATCCGCCAAACCCGAGTAATTCCTTTTCCTTGAATCCCTCCGTTGCAATCTTGAGTTCTTCGTAAGGGTACCGATTCGGACCAACTTGAAGCTCCCACTCCTCGATCACATCGGCGTTCCTGATTTTCCAGATGAGGTAAATAGCAACGCAGATCGCGCCGATCATGAGTGCAGCAGCTGCTACAGAGACACCGATCGTTAAGGCTGTGTGTTTCTTTTTGGGTCCGGGGAGTGATGGGAGAGAAGAGATGTCAAGGAGTTGAGCTGCTCCGTTCATCTTGAAGCTCCATCCGAATAAGTAATGGGAGCTCGCGAGCAGACCCGTCGAGGAAGAGAAGCCCACATACATGGAGTCATGGAGGATTGGGGAGAGATCTAAGGGGAAAGAGATGAGCGGTCGACTGGGTTTTGAAGAAGTGGGGGAAATCGTTACGTTGAGAAGATGACTTACAGAATCATAATCGATCCAGGCCACAATCACGTCGCCACTCTTGAGATTCAGAGCCTGCCCTGTGGAATTATCGAGGGTAAAATAGGCGGCCGAAGCAGAAGCGTTGGATGTCAACTGGTTGATGTCGATACCAACATGGTTGTCGTTGATGTCACCGAACTCGAAGTCTTGAACTGTGTCGAATTCGACAGCGAAGAGATGGTTGGAGGAATTACCCATGTCGCTGGAATTGAGTAGACCGAGATACTGACTGGGGAGTGCCCCTGGGAACTCTTTATTGGTACAGATGGTGAAAGCAAGACCATGGCCACCGAGCTTCGGGTACTCGGGAACCAAGGCGAAGGCGAAAGAGGAAGAGAAAGAGTAGACTGTTCCGTCGGTGGAATTCTTGAACTGGAGGGCTGAAGGATAGAAGGCGCGACCGATCAATCGAGTGGTGTCGTTGGTCAACCGAAGAATCCCGTTCTTCTCGATCTCAGCAACTCCATTTAAGCTAAGGTTACCACCGAAACCACTATAGAAGAAGTTATCAAATTGGGAGAGAACTGGGTTACAGAGAGAAACAAAAAACCAGAAAAATGAAAGAGTATTCATGGCTCAGATTTCGGAATTATGGGTTCAGATCAGAAATCTTAGTAGTACGTGGAGAGACTGGAGGGCGGAGAGTGAGAGCAGCAGCTGGAAGTTGGAAGAATCTTCATATCCATCCAAGAACAAAAGGTAACAGAGTGGTGCAGACGAGAAGAGGAGAGAGAAAGGGGGCGGGGGTAGAAGCAGTAGCTTTGACGCGTCGTGGGTCCGTGGGTCGGTGGGCCGCAATATGGACTCCTGTCGATAGAAATTAAATTCAACATCCGCTTTCAGTCTAGTTTCTGGCCTTTTAGACGACTTTCTCAGTTTTTTATTTGGAATTGGGTTTGGGAATGGGGAAAAGTCTGTCCTTGAAAGAGATTTGGAAGGAAAAGGCATTAAGGCAGCTCACCAACTCTCTCTCTCTCTCTCTCTCTCTCTCTCTCCAATCTTCTTCTTTCGTCCCTGGTAAATACCTTCACCCAACAAAACCAAAACCAAAACTAAAATCAAAACCAAAACCAGATGGAATAATTCAAGAATGGGAAAAGATGGTGATACTATATAATTGAATGGTGAAGTAGTGGATTTGCAACTCCCTGACACAACTCTGGTTACGGATAAACTGATGGCCCTCAGTTCAACATTTAAAGACTGCCTTTTAAAATTAAATAATGATTAAAAAAAGCTAAAAAACTCTTTCTCAAAAAACTATTGAGTGATGTTGCCGTTGGTTCTAAGCTTCTCGTGATTATACATGTGAAGACAAAAATAGATTGGTAAATCTTGTCATCATTATGCCTCATGCCTAAGTCAAAATCGGTAAACAAGCAATATTGAACTCCGTAAAGAGAAGACAAATTTATGGAATTCGGTAAAAAGAATATGAACCCCTATAGAGAGAGGTCTAAGCAATTTGACAAAGAGAGGATCTGAGTGTAAAAATTAGAATCTATCTTCTTGTTATTGATCTGTGATTATCCCTGAAATCGCAGAGATAACCTCTCCATTTATTCTCCTTATGAGGAGACATTCCCCAACAAACTTTAAGAACAATAACACGTAAATCCTCTTTATGATGTCAATTAGCATCGAACACATATTATTTTCTAATTGATGGTTTTACTCCTTTCCTATCAATAGATATTGTGATTGTTATTATTGTCAATAGGATTAAATTTTACTACCATTGATTCACCCAGGTGAGAATGAAAATGGAGAAGAAATGAGAGAATAAACATTCCAGATTGTGTCATGTGATTATAAGGCCCCCACCACGTTGAGTTTTGTTTGGTTTAAGTAAGGTCAGTGATGAATTATTTTTTTATTATTTTTTTAAATTCTTTCTGGATAAGCAGTTGATGATCACTTGGGTTGATGCACATTGTGTGTTGACGATGTCCAAGTTGCAACTGCAAAAAGTGTGACGTACTTACTTCAACGCAATAATTCATACAAGAGGTGAGAGAAAAGTGAGTCTCAAGGATCGGATGGTGGTTTTCTAATTGACCAAACCCCTTCGCAAGGGGCAGGGATGTCAAGAGTGGGTCCAAATCAAATCAATCGAAATATATATATATATATATTTATATAGAAAATCAATATCGAAATTGAACCTGCCTAATAATTGTCCAATAGCCGATCAATAAGTCTATTAAGTCAGTCTCCAGATAACAAACCGACATCAGATTGGCTCTTTAACTAACATGTATAGTGTAGCTGACCTCAACTTGAATCTCTCCTTAGACATGTTTCAGGGTACCTCTAAAGAATCAGAGATCAACTTGATCTGAATTGGAACCAAGAACCAACCATTGACACCCCTCTTAAGGAGGATATATCCTCAACCAATCTCACTACACTCACAATTGAGAGTTGAAGAAACAATGCAAACATCCATTTAGTCGGATGGTTGGAGATAAGTCTAGAATTCAAGCCACCTCTCTCGGAACTGGGATCTTCTGTAGTGACTGTCAAGCGACAATGAGGATTCCAACCGGTCATAATGTATCGGCACATTTCCTGATGCACTATGAACGGTTGAAATCTTCACTGCCGCTTGACAACCAGACAAATGATCTTTTGTGCCTCTCTCACACGGATTCACATCCTCTCCTCCCATTGATTTGGGAGGAAGGAAACGCCCCTGTTGGATGACTGACATGTGGGACTCGGGTGAATCTAAGCCCTCCATCCTAGTCGATACCTCCTGTCAGCTAAGCTTGTTGTCTTGGTGTCGACTCAAATAGAGGACTCGGATTCACCCAAGCCTCAAGTATCAGCCATCCATCTAAGCCGTTGCCCCTCCTTCCGAATCTCTGGAAGGAAAGGATTTGAATCTCTCTCACACCTGTGCCGCGTAGGATTCTGACTTGTCACCGACTCATCCTTGGTTATGTTTGGATGCCAATAACATAACCATAGGTATAGGACGGGTGGTTTACCATAAAAAAAGGTATAGGACAGGTGGCTCCTATACCAGCATAGGGACCACACCCATAGGTATGGGGCAGGTGGTCATTTTACCTCTCTTTTGCTTGGAGGTAGGTACACGTTTTAATATATCAATAATTTTCTTAAAAAATATATATTACGGCTCAAAGGGACAAATCAGAGGGAGGATATAGGCCGTACGTTTTGTGGACCGGGTCTCTACCTACTAGAGTGACTTTGAAAATGTAGGCCGTGGCTGTGGACTGTGGACTATGGAATTAGGTGCGCCTTGTGGAATAAGTTTAATTGCCGGTTAAGGTGGGTCCAATTTTTATTTTTTTTTCCATGATCATTTAATTTTATCAAATTGGTATCAATTTGAGTTGAAATTTTGTGTATATACTATATATAGATCCCAAAAATTTCATCTGCATATCAAATCTATATCATGTTTCAATTCAAACAATAAAATAAAATATAAAAAAATTGAGGATCACAGAGAAAATATATTATCCAATTAGAAGTTGCATAGATATAGATGAGTGGAAAAATGATTGGGTCTAAAGTTTGACCTCAAAGATGCATGGATATAAAAGGTAGATGAGGGTGGCCGTGGCACTGGCTGTGCCCGTGACTGTCTCATGTGGGTGGCTGTGACACTGGCTATGGTTGTGCGTATGGCTGCCCCAGATAGGGAATAATGATCCTATCAATCAGAGGAGGGCATAAATTTGACATCAACCATCAATCAAGGAAAAATACGTATCATGACACGTATAAGGTCGTTACTGACGCCACCTCACGAGTTGGTTATATGAAGGGTTATCTCCATGATCTCAGAGGATAACTGTAGAGTTGGCTATCATAGACGATCTCTCTAATCTCGGCCACGTGCTAGCTAGTGAGGTTATCCGCAAGCTGAAATCTAAGAACCACCTAAGGGAAGCCTATCAGACGATCCTCATCCGACGATTATCAAGCTCTCCTACCCGCATCCGATCCCTATTTCTAAGGGATTGGATCGTGGCTCCACCTATATTTATTATCCAAACGCTAGAACAGCTCATAGTTCGTCTCATAAGATTCAGGACGTATGCGATATCATCGGCAATCACTCAGATTGTGTCTTGTTCTATGCCATTCCATGCCCCTCTAAATATAGAATCCATTCTGATTGTAAATGGATCCACTTTTTGACACTCAAGCTTTCTCCCAGTCATTCTGCTAAAACTCATTCTACTAGAAGTCTGTGTTTCCAACGGCTTGTTATCGGTTTTGACTTAGTCATCAAAGCGGCCACAGAGTTTTTGAATCCACTCTTACTGTCTAATATGCTTCCTCCTTTATAGGTATCACCCTCAGGAAACTCCAGACGAGAACCAGCGGCAACAATAGGTTATATCATTACAATACAAAGAAAAATGTAAGTCATTGAATTTGAGTTCAAATGTTGATAATTCAGAACAGTTGATGCTCTCGCCCATAAGGCTATGTCATCTATGCTTTCGCCAAGAGGGTTAGTTTTGCTTCTCCGACTTTCTTGAGAAAGAGTATCCATAATTGTATTTTTTCTAGTCATCCCTTAGATATTAAAAAATGAGTCTATAGAATAGTGATTGTTTCTTTCTTTTTGCTAGGCTTTAGTTTTGTTGTGACCTAGTCCTATGGGTTAATGTTGGTCTCTGGTCTCTGGTCTCTAGACCAACGTAGTGTATTCCTTTTTTCAGATCAATAAAATATCAACTTATTAAAAAAAAAAAATCTTGACTGAACTCCAATCAATGGTAAGATTCCACTTGCCATCCACATTCTAAATAAATTTATATTTATAAAAATAAATAGTGTTTGAATTTCTAAATCATCCTTCCACATGGTAATAAATAAAAAAAATTTCTTCTAGACCCCATCAAAGATCGTTAACATCATCTACACCCGTAAGGATGCAAAAACATCATCTACACCCTAAAACTTTGGTTGTGGTAATCAAAGAAGTCCTCTCCATCACAAGATTCCCGTTAGATGCTGATGTCAGCTGCATTGGACTATTTTATGGATGATTTTGCCCTTAGAGTAAAGGTAAAAGATAATTTTAAACCTTTCTTCTTCTTTCTTTCTATTTCTTCTTTCCTATTTTTCTTTCTGGATGCACTATAGCGGTGAGAGGTGATTCGAAAACTCACACTCTCTCACCAACTCCCTTTATAAGTTATTCGCCCATCCACTCTTCTTCCAGAACTCATCATCGAATCACTCACTTTCTCTCTTTGCTCTTTGGAGTTTAGAGCTTTGGATCTCTGTCTCTGTGAATCTGAGTTTTTAAGGAACCTGCAACTAAAAATCATTGGTCTTGCTCGAAAGAAAAAGAAAAAAAAAACACTTACAAAGATCAGGTCATCATCGCTTATAGGCTATTCCAAACTAAAACAAAAAAAAAAAAAAAAAAAAAAAAAACACACTTACAAAGATCCTACCAATGGAAGAAACCCTATACTTTCCGCAGATTAGATAATAGAGATCAATCCGTCTAATGAAAAAGATAAAGATTAAAAAAATCATTTTGGGGTATTGGGCGGAGGTGTTGATTGTTGAACTGACCTGTCTGGATTTAAAAGATCTTTGGCGATGGGGTTCCTTATAAGCAGAGGCGAGGGTGGATTCGCCAACCAATTGAATACGTTGATTTGTAGAAAAAAAAAAGAGTAATTGATTTGGTGAGAACTATAACGAGAAAGACTAAAGCAAAGAAACAGAAATTTTTGTTTCCCAAATTTTATTCGAGGCAGGAACTCGTAGCAAGACGAAGCTCTTTCAATTATCTTCTCCGTGAGTCCATTTTGATTATCAAATAAAATTCTGTTTCATATGCATTCTCAAGTTTCGATTCGAAGGAAAGTTACCAGGTTCACGTTTCTGCCTTAATTCGATCAAGAACTTATGAACCTCTTTGTTATATTCCGATGTGCTGAAATCTCACACGGAAAACCGTAGTTTCTCCATGGTTTCTTTAGCAGGTAGATTTCGTTATGGACTCTTAGTTCATAGATGGCTTGTATTAGGGGACCTATAGTGGAATTACAAGAGCTTCGGGGAGCGTCAATGGGTGCCCTAGGGCCCGTTTGATAACACTCCAGCTCCCATGGAACTACTTCTGGTCCAAAGTCATTTTCTACTTCTTCTCCAGAGTCAGGATTTTTGGAGTAGAATATTGTTTGATAACGTTGTTCCAAAATCAAAAAACTATGCATCCAGAATGTTGTTTGGTGGTGGTGGTGGTGGTAGTGTTGATGGCGGTGGGGGGTGGTGGTGATAGTGGTGGTGGTGCTGGTGGGTGGTGGCAACAACAGTGCTGGTGGATGGTGGTGGTGGCGGCGACGGTGGTGGGTGATGGTGGTGGGTGGTGGTGGTGGCGGTGGCGGCAGTGGTGGTAGGTGGTAGGTGGGTGGTGGTGGCGACGATGGTGGTAGGTGGTGGGTGGTGGTGGTGGCGGCGATGGTGGTAGGTGGTGGGTGGTAGTGGAGGCATCGGTGGTGGGTGGTAGTGGCGGCATCGATGGTAAGTGGTGGGTGGTGGTGGTGGCAGCGGCAGTGGTGGTGGTGGTGGCTACTATGGGTGGTGGGTGGTGGCGGGGATGGTGGCGGTGGAGGTGTGGTGGTGATGATGGCAGTGCTAGTGGTGGTGTTGATGGCAGTCAGTAGTGGTAATAGCTTCGAAGCAAGAGAAGTAAGCTTTTTTAGCTCCAGTTTTTTAGTTCCCAGAGATATTTTTGAAACGGTTCACTCCATGGGAGTCAAAACTTGAACCGTATTTATCAATCGTCATTCTACTCCGGATTAGCTCCGGAACTAAGAAGTAAGGAGCTGGAATGTTATCAAACGAGGCCCTAACGACCAATCGTAAGTGTAGTGATAATTGGTTCAGCTTGAAGTATGCTTGCTTGCCTTTTTCTTCTAAGGATGAATTTCAACCTAATCCTCTCACCTCAAAGAGACCCAGATTTTTGCATATGCATATAAGTCCAGATCAGCATTTATCTTCACTAAATACAGTCTCTAGACTTTGTCGGTACCTTGAGGAGGTTCCCCGTCTACCTAGAGAAGGTCACAATCCTTGCCGGAGATCCAAGTTTGGTCACCTAACCAGTTCGATCAGACAATCACTGCCTGGGATTTGTGGGCATGCTTCTTCACAAAAAATTGCTCAAGTCTGCAGAGAGACGGAATCCCAAATTGAGTTTCTTGGGTTTTGAGATCAAACTTTTTGAGACAAAGTGGTCATTTTTATTCCGAAAACGTTACGAGAAGCAGAAGAGAAAGAAGAATCACGATGAGCAGAGGAAGCTCGGATTGCTTGAGCGACAAGAGACGGTGAGGACTCCTCAGAGGGATGTCGAAGAGTGAAAAAGAAAGAGAAAGAGAAAATATATGTTTGATTTAAAAGTCAAATTAGTAAATCAATATAATTTAAAAAAATTCAATTTACAATATGAAGGGTAAAACTGTATTTCAATAATTTTAATGATTTTCGTTAGTTAAATTTACCTAGATAACATTTTTACAATTTTTAAATATAGATGATGTTAACAATCATTGATGGAATATGGATGAAATTTTTGCTAATAAATAATACTTCATCCAAACTCCAACACACATTGGCCTATTTATTTAGGCTAAAAATTTTAAAGAATCTTTCTCTCTGAAAAAAAAATAAAAAATTCAGAGGAGAGGCTGTGGAGAAAATCATCATCATATAGAGAGAGGCCAGCATGGGATTTTGTTTGATTCCTTGACTTGCTCACCACTGACTGGATATGTCGGCTTTTGCTTTTTCATTCCTTTGATCTCTTCCAATCAAACAACAGAACCCACAAGAGAAAGTGACTAGAGCTAGAGATTGCTTTTTCCCTTATATTATTATAATAGTATCCCATAAGATTGTGGCCCCCGACCTCGATGGTTCTGGTTCCTCCCATTTTATGCAAAACCAAATGCTCCTTAATTAAATAACATGAAAGAGAAGAGGTTTTAGAGGTGCCATTTTTCTTTTTCTCGCTCGTGGTATGTTAGTGCATGTTGGGTCAATGTTAACCACGTCATAAAAAATGTGATTCCTAAATGGCCACATCAGCCAATCCAAATCGGAATCACCTATGGCTGATACCGTTCCCCTGCACTAAATTGGATGGTCCATATCAGATATCCGTTGCCATTGAAATCTGAACCGAACCGATATGTGCATCAAAAACCTTAAACCGAGAAAGAAAAGAATTGAAATCTTCTGTAATAAAGTCACCTTTGTAGTGAGGTGTTGTGAGGATTCTACTCATTTAAAGCAGATTTACATATATCTCGATGCATTTTGAGTGGATCGAGATATGTATCGATCCACTTTGAGTGGATAAATTCTCACTACACAGGTGCCTCACCACAGAGAATCTTTTTCGAAAAAAAATAATCCAAGGGATGTTCTTAGATGCTAAAATTTGAAATCCCAGCAACAATAAAACTCAGCCAAAAATAGAAAGAATTAATAGTAATAAATGTGATGTAAGATCTTGTACCCTTGACATATGTGTATATTTAACATATGTGTATTTTTATAGGATGAAGATTTGGAGAGAAATCCCAATCCCATTTTGAGTTTGCCATGAAACATTTTGATGTGTTGACTGCCATGTGCCAACCACCCATTGGTGAGTAGTTTTTGAGACCAATCCTAAATCCGATACCAATAATTGTGCTACGTCTGTATCGGTTGATATATGTCAACCATCTAGGTTGCATGGATGTCATGCATTGACAATCTATGGTTTTGATTATTTTATTTTTGTTTTATTAAAAAATTGATCCCGACCTGATACGAGAATCGATGGGAAAAAAATGTGTTCATATTAGGATTGGTCCAATTCAGACCGATTTAAATGTACTAGTCAATAATATTAATTTGATCCTTTATTGATGAAGCCGTTTCTTGTATTTGACGGTTTGGTTAGAAAAGTCTCATCATCCTAGAGAGTGACTAGATGACCAATCTCTATTCTATAGTTTCATGATTTATATTCGCATAATGCTTCGAGTGTATCTCCTTTCTCCTTTCTTAAAAGAATTTTTGTTTTATCAAAATAATAATAATAATAGTAAAGGACAACGATAGGTACAACTAAAATTGTTAGAGGTCGGTGAATTTTGGATAATGGAATGCATAAACCATGCTGTCCATGATATATTAATGATATATTAATGCCATATTCACAAAACCCAAGTAAGTAACACTATTTCTTTCCATCATGAGGATGCATAATCACACGTCATGGTTATGTCATGAATCCCTTTTATAATGATTTAGGGGATAGAAATCCACCCTGTTGTCGGAGGTATCTAATTCCTCCCCTCCCATAGGTTCGGGAGAGGGGCGGCAATCTCGTTGGATGATTGATACCTAAGGTTTGGGTGAGTCCGAGTCTTTTATTCGAGTCGATACTCTCTTGTTGACTCAACTTATTGGCTCGGATCTAATTGTCAGTCATCTAACTGGGTTACCACCCCTCCTCCTGAACCTCTGAGAGGAGAGGATGTAGATCCATTGTCAGAGAGGTAACAGTCGTGATTGCACGGCTGACTTTTACTTGATGCGTAGTCAATATGGCGAAGGCTAATAAAAAAAGAAAAGGGGGGAAAATGGATCGTCTATAGCTGTACAGTCCCTACTATCGCATCTGGGTTGTTAGAGTGCATAAGGAGGATGTATAAACACTTTCAACGCCTCGATTACAACTACACAAAATCCAAATTAACCAAATGCACTATGGACTTATGAAGAAAAAGCCAAACGTGGAGGAACAACTATTCCAACCCCTCACTCCTAAAGTATACATTGATTAAGAACCAAGTGGGGTACAAATTTTGGATTTTTTATTTTTATTTATAGTAAATTGGCTTACCTTGCAAACATGCATGAAAGTCTGGAAAGCAATCGTTTACCTAAAAACAGAAGAAAAATGGAAAGCAATCATCCATTCTCCTCAAGTTGAAGCAGCCATTCATCACCAATGTCCTTAGCTCAGCAGCTTTTTCCAGTTTTCAACTTCACATCCCCTAACTCATCAACCTTTGAGTTTTCAACATCATACTCATCAATTCAGCTGAAGGCTGACTCAAAAAAGTATACCTTTTTATGTAATTATTTCAACAACATATATGAACCATTAAAAAACACTTATATGTCATCAAATTTAACACGTGATCTATTAAAAGAGTTAAAATGTGATAAAGTAACAGTGGGTGTGTGAAAATGAGTTCATTAATATGTTCCCTCATTATTAAATTTTTTTTTTTTACAGGGTATCTACCACATAGAATTTGAATAATTATGTCAAAGATAATAAATCAATTTAATTGGAAAATAATATCAATATATGTTTAGGTTGTAAGTAAAGTTAGTAAACTATGTTCACATGTTGAATTGATGGGCTTTATATATTAATTACAATAATTAAAACTAAAATAATATAAAAAAATTTATGATTGAAAGTTTAAAAGTGAGAATATATATAAAAAAAAAAAACTTGACTATCAACCTCAATCTCATCCATTAACTATTTGAATAATAACTTCAATAATAACTATTATAAAAAGTAATTCTAAACTGAGAGTGTAGAGTACCTTTTTTCACATGCTTTTTTTTTATTATATTTTTTTGTTAAAAAATAGGGATCCCTAAAAAAATAAATAAAATATTTATTTATTAAATGACGAAACCCACACGGCCTACTAAAAGATCATTTGCCCTAAATATATATCGTTATGTTGCATGATAAAAAAAAAATATTTATTTATGAAAGGATGTACCCACATGGCCAACTTAGAGATCATTTACCCTAAATATATGTATATGGTTATGTTGCATGGTTTGTTATATGATAATTACTCATTAAGTGAAAGTTTTCTTTCACCCAAACAAGGGATAGGATTATTAATTCATGACCATGTCCCTACCTTTCTTTGATCTCTCCTAGTTTTCTCAATTTTTGCAATTGTAGAGTCACTCTCATGACAACTACTCCATTGACAATCCCACAACATACTTATTCAAGATTTTTGCAACTTTGGCTGCGACCTCTCTTCCTCTTCTTGTTCGATGCTCTCGCTCCCTCTTCCTCCATCCAGCGACTCTTGCAATTCTATTGACATAATTTGGAAAGCGTTTCCATCTTCGGCAACCAAGTTCATAACTAGTAGTCAATAGAGTTATGAGGGTGTCAAATCGGTACCGATGTTGAATGCCAAAACCAAAACCGTACCAAATTACCGTAACAAATAGAACCGATTCCATTAGTTTCGATATGGTAATGGTATGGAATTAGTACGATATGGTATCGGTATTATGGGTTGAATCGGACAGTATGTATCGAATATTGAAATCATACTAAAACTGTACCGAATACATACCGGCATAAATTTGTACTGGCTTTTCCTCTCTTGTACATCAAATTTGTAGGAAATTTTATATATACTGAATAAGAAACGATAGATGTATCGAATAAAATTGTATATGATACCAAATAAAAAGCCATACTAAGCTGATATGGTAATGGTATGAAAAATTGGAACCAAAGTCGATACGGTATCGATATCACCATTTTGTCCTCTGTACCATATCAAAACCGTACCAAACAAGCAAACATCCACTTAGTCAGATGGTTGGCCCCTTGCTTGATGAGGTAGGGTAGGGAGGAGGTTTAGAATTCAAGTCTCCATGGCAGATATTCCCTTCCCCACCCCAATAGTACCCGTTGACCATAAATTACATTTGATATACATTATTGATAGGAGTACAAGTTTGGCCTTATCAACCCGAGCCCATCCAAATTCAAATGGGTCTGGGCCAAGATACCCTGAACCTGAGAGCGGGTTAGGGCTGAGAATTTCTAATCCTAAGTCAAGGCCAAGCTGGGCCAGCTTAGGATTGAGGCATTGAGCTGAACCCGGTCCAGCCCAGCCCGACCATGTATTTTTTTTCTTCCTCCTGTTCTTTCTTCTTTTAATACTTCTTTTTACTTCTTCTTCCTCATGTTCTTTCTTATTCCTCTCTGACCTGACCAAACCCCTCCCTCCCTTTCTCCTCCCCATGGTTAGGGCTAATCAAGGTCGACCCAACCTGGCCCAACCCCTAGGGTGAGAGAAGATTGGATTTTTAGGCCTGAGTTAGGATTGGATCAGACCTAGGCCAACTAAGTGCACTCAGGGTTGGGCTAGGGTTTTATAAAGACCGGCCCAACCCAATCCTATTGCAACCCTAATTATTGACACAAGGTATGTATTAAATAACGATAATTGTCAAGTCATGATATTGTTCACATGGCTTCTTATTTTGAATCTACACATCTCCACCCCTCCTTGTTTCCCCTATATTGTTCATGATATTTTTCACGTGGCTTCCTATCTTGAATATTGTCGATCCATTTTTATTACAAAGGAAGGAAACAGCTTAGCTGACTCCCTTGTTCGGAATGGTGTTTCAAGAGTGTAGAACACTAGGACTATCCAATTGGTAACTCTTTTTTACATTCCTCAATAACTTGTTTTTAAAAAAAAAAAAAAAAAAAAAAAAAAAAAAAATATATATATATATATATATATATATATATATAGACAAATTTTATTTTTTTAATTTATTTAAAAATTATTATAAAAACAACAAAAACAAGTCCAACAGGACCAACACACAAAATTACAGGTTAACGAGCTTTCGATTAAATACTTTTCAACTCTTCCCGCCTCAATCATACAAAACTTTTTTTTTAATTATTATTATTCTTGGTACACGCAGCTCCCATTGTCACTCCTTGCTGTGGGATCAAAATTTTTTGGATTTGGGTCTGTGCAACCTTCAAGAACTGGAACGTTCACTTGTTGCGCTGCTTTACCTGCATCCACCACAATGGAGAAGAAGAAACACAGAAAAATTGAGTTTAATAACAGACAAGCAGGGGAAAAAATTACCCAACTAACGATGTTCAGTAGAAGAAGCCAGAGTTCCAGATTCAAACAAGACAAACCTCCATTACATGAAGGGAGCTAAGATGAAAGGGTGTTAACCATAGAAAGTTCCTCTATTAATGGCATCGTCGTTGGCGTCTCCCAAGGCAGCCTCGCTCAAGTACTTGTCAGCCAACTGCACTCTCTTGACGTTCTCCTGCTCTTTCACCAGCATGTTACCATACTCAAGCAACTTCTCCAATGTCATCTTGGGCTGCTCGAAGGTCGGAGGTCCCTCCTTGGAATTCACCAGCTTCTTCCCCACGCTCTCCACCCCAACACTCGCAATCCACTTCCTCACTTCATCGTCGTACACTCTCGCCCTCAAAGCCCCAAAGAAGTCTGCAAGCAACATTAGCAAAATCAAATCAGCAAATCAAATCAACTGAATTGAATTGGAGGAAAGCTTGAAGCTTTGATGAATGATACTACCAATTGATTGGCCGGGGAATGTGTCGACGATCTTGATGATGTCCTCCCGAGGAACATTGTCGGTCCTGAATATACCAGTGCAGACACCAATGCGGTCTTCTCTGGTGGGAGCCCAGTAGAACTTCTCCATACGTCCATCACGGATGAGAGGAGCATAGAGTGTGGAGAAGTCGTTACCAGTGACGATGATGGGGACTCGAGGATTCTCTTCCTTGTTGTACATCCCTGGAAGCTGCACGTTTGTTGGGTTATCAGCTATGTTCATGAGGGTGGCGTTCACCATCTGGTTGTTCACCGTGTATTGTGTGGTTCCACCGAGTCTACCAGCTCCTGCGTCAAGATCGTTGATGAACAGAACACACATCTTCCCCTTCCTGATTATGTCTGCTGCCTCACGATACCTTTGTCTGATCAACTTCGCAGGCTCTCCGGCGTTACCGCTTTCCAATTCTCCAGCGCTCATCATGATTGGGCTGTCATTTCATCAATCAGTCGTCATTAGATTACATCCTATCAAGTGTTTGTTGTTTCGTCCCTAAGGAAACATTGAAGATTGAACTGAACTCACTTGATTCCCATCTTGGCAAAGACGAGTTCACACTGGAAAGATTTCCCCTGACCTTTGCCTCCCCAGATACCCAGTATGAGAGGAACCTGTACCGATCGAGAAAAGTTCAAGCTTATTGGTTTGTTTTGATTTTTTTTTTTTTTTTTTTTTTTTTTTTTTTTTTTGACAGAATTGAAATAAAGATACCTACCTTGATGTTGGGCAAGCTCATGAAGTTCTTGGTGATGTGCACGACAAGCTTGTCCATGAAAGCAGGAGCGATGTAGAAGCCATCCATGTTGTTATCCAAATTGTACCTGAAGCATGCAACAGAAAAGCTTACAGAGATTGCAAAGATAACACTGAAGGAAATCCATAAAATGGAGATGAAAATGCTTACGTGCGTAGACCGGTGCTGATGTATTCATAGGAACTCAAGACAGCGTCATGGGTTCCAGTTCCCATGGGAGCTTGGAAAAGGGTGTCGACCATTCCCTTTCCTCTGGTGATGTCCTGTTGGTCGTCTGAGGTGTCGAAGGCAAGCCCTCTCCATTTGTCCTTGCCTGTCTGCTTCTTCTCGTCGACTTCCGCAACCACCTTGAGACTTCCCGATGAGATCTTCGGGTGGGTGAATCCAGAGCTCACCTTCTTCAAGCCGCTGCCTAAGAAGGCCGAGCTAGGGACAGAAGGTACAGCACCGGAGCTATGCAAGCTCAGCTGCATCCAAGATAAACTCCACTCTTTAGTCCCAAACCCAAG
This sequence comes from Protea cynaroides, assembly GCA_028583415.1. Lineage (NCBI taxonomy): Eukaryota > Viridiplantae > Streptophyta > Magnoliopsida > Proteales > Proteaceae > Protea > Protea cynaroides. The sequence continues at coordinate 35,933,419 of CM053266.1, read as the reverse complement.
AAATTGAAACTGAAACACAAATTATATCTCTGTCTTCAAAATCAGACTGAACCCAGAAAAAAAAAAAAAAAACCAGTAGAGAAAAACTAAGGGATAAAATCGAGTAACTTTTTTTTTTAATTCAAAGGTGTTGAAAACTTGAAATAGGACAAACAGGTTTTGGAAACAAACAGAGATAGCCATGAATGTTCTCTAAATTTTTTAAGAAGGAAAACAGAGAATGAAAGAAACCCAATCATTGAGATAGAATGGAATGTAATACAGAGAGCCCATGAAGAAATGAGGGGTTTCAGTGGATGACATGAAAGAGAGACGTAAAGAAGAAAGGATTGAGGAAAGGGCAGGAAAGAAACAAGATACCGATGCTCTGTTAACAGCTCCAACGGTGGAGACAGCAGTAGCCATTGTTATTTGACTATTTGGTGGGATTCGATTGGCTGTGATCGAAGGCCGAGACCGGGGGTCGCCCGAGTAGAACGAACTCAAAACTGCAGTGGTTTGTGTCTCTTGAGGAGAGATGGTGAAGAGTGGGAAAGGTTTATAACAGACTACAGAAGAAGTTGGAATCGTCTGGAATTGGCATACGAATTCTTGACGGCCACACAATGATGATTTGGCTGCATTACCACGCTCTTGGGTAGTTTGTGATTAGGGATCAATTGTATACAAACTGGAAGCTTCTCAATACTCAGTACTGAATGCCGTTGTTCAGTACTGAATGCCGTGTGTGGTTTGGGTTTGAGCTGTTCTCTTCTCCACCAAAATTTAGCTTCCTATGTTACCACAATTTTTTCAAGTTCAAAATTTGTGTTTTTTTTTTTTCGCAATAGAAAACCATTTTTTAATTCAAAATTCTTCCAGAAATTTCAGCCTGTTGCAAGCAAGTTTTCTATATTTTGTTTGAAACCCACTGTTTTATGAACCCCTATTTGATAAAAGAAACTCCTCATGTGTATGGCAGAAATTCAGTTTCACAGGAGTTTGTTTCTTTATGAAAAATGAAATAGAGAAATTAAATGGAACCAAATCAGCAATCTTATAGTCAGAAAATTTCAAGCCAACAGAAGAAAATGATTCAATTTCAGATCTATCAAATATTTTCGGACATGATCCAACCTATAGAACTGGAACAAAATCATCAGTTGGAACTTGGAAGCAGGTGTCAAATTTTCAACTTAAAAGTGGAAAGATTCTCCATATATAAGACCACAGGATTCCAATCTCATTAGCAATGTGGGATTCCCAATACTCCCCCTCATATATAACCCCACCGTTAGGTGGTGTATATTTGGTAATATATGTGGGCATTATATGACACTTTTCAGGTGACTAGTCCCTCTTCTTGGGTGATTGATCCCTCTTCTCTTCTTGGGTGACTGATCCCTCTTTGGGTGACATATAGTCCCTTTTTTGGGTGATCGTCCCTCTTTGAGTGATCATTGTGCATCTGACGTCCCTCTTTAAATGACTTGGCCTCTTTTTTTAGGGTTATTATGAGAGGGAACCTGGAACTCTGATATTATGTCAAGTTTCCAACTCAAAAGTTCGAACTAGTAAGTGGAGGGACTCTCCATATATAAGATCACAGGATTCCAATCTCATTAGCAATGTGGGACTATTCCCAATAGTAAGAACCTCGATAAAGGAAAAATAAAGGAGAAAATGAAACCCAAAATTCTGAATTATCTTCTTCTTCTTCTTCTTCTTCTTCTTCTTTTTTTTTTTTTTTTTTGGTAAAAATGAGTGATCTTATTCAATCTAACCTTATATAAAGACTACGTACATTACATACATAAAAAAGAAAAATTAACTGTTTATAATAGAACAGAGTATGAAGAAGACAACTTTCTTTCACAAGCTCTCTAACCCTCGCCCCTGTGGAAGAATCAGAATTCTAATCAATCCCCACAGTTTCTTTAATGAGTTCTGCCACAAACCCATTTTGCTGATTCGGGTGATGTTCAGACCCTTTTCGTAAGGGGGAAGGGTGTTGGAGGTAGGATGCCTTGTATTCTTTGCATGAATTTGTACCCATTAAAAGTTCAAGGGGCTCAATGGTTATTTTGGTAAATATACCTTGATGTATAGGATTTGCCATAAATATATAGTTCTCTTTTTGAGGTGATACCTATATTGGGGCTCAATGGTTATTTTGATAAATATACCTTGATGTATAGGGTTTGCCATAAATATATAATTCTCTTTTGAGGTGAGACCTACATTGCACATGACAACTAACAGAAACAAAAGTGGTCTTCAGGGTCTGAGGAGTACACTCCGATTTAAGTTAGGGATCTGAGCAACAAACAGTTAAAGGGAGCTCGATAGAAAGAGTGAATAGTAATAAATGATGTGATGGTAGGTGAGTCCTTTAAATAATAGTCTCGTGTGGGTCCTATTCATTTCATGCCTTCACAGTACAGTTTTGAAATTGTCATTGACGAATATGCCCCGCCTCGGATGTGAGTGGATGAATATGCCCCCAATCAGAGGGCTGACGAGTCTCATGCCACATGTTAGCCACCTATCGGTAGGTAACATCTATGCAACATCAGGGATAGTAATTTAATTTGTAAGGCAAAGGTTTGCAATGGCATTTTAACCCTCTTTGGTAAGAAATGTAAGACTAATCCCATGAGAAAACCTCAAACATCATTAGTTCAGTTGTAGGCTGAGCCCAAGGAAGAAGAGAGTAATAGAAGAAGCTGATGAGGAGGAGGAGGAGAACAAAAGGAAGAAGTAAGAAGATGAGGAGAATGAGTTCGAGGCATTACAATTCCTCTCCACTCCCCATTTTATTGATACTTAAAAATCATCATGACCTTTTAATTCTAGGTATTGAGTAAAGATGTAAACTCATCATGACCTCTTAATTCTAGGTATTGAGTAAAGATGTAAACTGATGGAATTCAAATCGGATATATTACTATTCGAATTCGAATCCGTTTACCAGCTATTCGATTTGAATCCTGTCCGAATTCAAATTCAAATTTTAACTGGATAAAATTCGATTTGAATCCAGAAAATCAAATTATAATACAAATTACAAGAAAAATGAGAAAAAACTCTAGTTTAAAAACAAATGTCTTGCCTACCATTGATAACTGGTCTTTAAGGCTATATGCACCTTAACACTTTAAAAACCAAGATTATATATATCTTAACATTAGGCTAAATATTTACCCAAAAAAAAAAAAAACACTAGGCTAAATAGAGTGAATATAATCCAATCCATTTGAGTGATATCCAAATTTGCATCCGAATTCAAATCCTAATCCGAATCCGATTTTTAGAAATACCCTCAAACGGATATGAATTCGATTGGATCTATATGTTCGACTATCCATTTACATTCTTAGTATTGAGTGAACTGAAAACCACCCTGGCTACCCCTTTTTTGGCTAAGCTCCAAGGAGTTCCACCAGAATTGAATCCTTTCAATAAAACTAGGATTACCCAGCAAAGATTGCAAGATCAGACTTAATCAATCACCTTTGACGGGGGGAACTGTTTGTTTGACCTTTGACTGGAGCTTTGGAAGGGAAGAAAGAAAAATTTGGACTTTATAATTTACAGAAAAAAAAGATTAAGTTGGGGCTGAAGAAACGGCAGAGCATTCAGGATCAAGAAAGACATAATCGTTACCCATTTTAAAGCCCGTAAGTTCGTAACTGCAATTCCCTGAAAATTCTCCAAACAATTTGATACCATTATCTTCATAACTGAAACCCACACGTCCCGCTCTACATGACAAAGTCATCTCTTTCAGTATCTCTGTCGCCAAAGTCAAAATCAAAATTTCCACTTCTCTCTCTGAAGCCCTGTAACTGTAGATAAACCTTTTTAAAGATCTTGCGAAGACAAAAAGATTAGAGAAAAACCATTAATCAGATTTGGATTATAATAATTAACAATAGTCTACAAACAATGGAGGATATCAACATGTTTCAGAAAGAAGGGAAGGCAAAAGGAAGAGGAGAGAAGAGATCACCAAGCAAGCTACAGAAGAAGGCACCAAAATCTCCTCTGCAGCTGGACAACAACATGTATAATGCTGCTAACGCTGCTTCTCGTTGTGCAATTCCTTTGCTATCGCCACTCATCCTGGCGCCATCTCCTTTCGCAGAGTACGAAGATGAAAGCATTGAGAGCACAAGTCGGCCAGACCATGGCGGCACTGCCACCGCCGGAGAAGGAGGGCCAGTATCAACACCTCCACCTGGGGATGGAAACATCCAGCTACCAGCGCTCCATTCGCGTAACCATCCTCTCTTTTCTCAGTGTTAGATCGTCCCCCACCATACCCAATAGAGATTGGCTGATAAGTTTTTATTTATTTTTTTATTTTTTTATTTTTTTATTTTTGCCCAGGTTTGTAATGTTCAAAATCGGGGTTCTTCCCCTGTCATCCAATGGCCGGAGTTCATCTGGTAGGCATATCGATGTATTGGTATACGCATCATGTGAAATGCAGGTGATCCGGATTCCGATTGGTCCTCAATTCCCTATGGAATCGGCCCTTGTCTCCTGTGCTGATTAAGATTCTAAATCCAAGTATCGGACATGGTATCGGCCATGTCTAAAACCAATCCGATCCGGATCATATTGGTACACGGATCTAATGAAAAACTGACATGTGACAAATTTGCATTAAAATAATATTAAATAGAATTGGACCGGGAGATGGCCAGGTCCAAAACGGATACGAATTGACTGATTTGACCGATCCAATACCGACTATAGCCTGACATGCATGCATCACCTTCTTGTAAACCAAGCAATGTCATACATTCTTGATCGTCCTGAATTTTTCGACAATTATTTTTGCCACTTGTCAACTAAACTTGACATGAATATGGGCCTTAGAGTTTATTTGTGGAGAGAACATTTATTTGACAAGACCAGAATTTTGTGGTTATGCTTATCCAGAAAAATATAGTAAGTGCCTATCCAAGATCACCAGACCAAAATTTTATTAAACGATTTCAGTTTTACTTTATTTTTTATTAATTGAATTTAGGTTTGGGCATACAGTCATTTTTATTCAAGGATTAGCATTTTTGAACCATTTTGGAAGTAGTTTCTCTATGAAGCAGAAGTAAAATTGTGTACATAAATCTTTTCATAGACCCCCACAGGGTAATGGAAGTCTCGTGCACTGAGTATGTCTAGCATTTGATACCATGGATAAACCTTGGCCCCTTACTCATTGCATAGTTTAGCATCTTAAGGCTACTGCATTGGAAACCTCTTACCTGCCTTGCTTTCCCCAGCTTTAGAGGGCATTCAACTTGCACCGATAGCCGGAAAGAAAGCAAAAACACTTGACACCTATGTGAGTGGCCCCAAAACAGTAAAAGGAGTCGAACTCAATACATTCCACTTCCTGAGACGTAGACTCCTCGCCAACTGAACTACCCCCTTGGGGTTCTATAAAGAAACATTATTATCTAATCTCCATATGCCTAGTTCAACATGAAACTAGATCATTTGAAGAAATTAGACGGTTCTTTGGCAAATCAGTCTAGAATTTTTCTTGTTGACATTAACTTGTCTACTCAAGCCACTCAACCAACACAACACAGTTCTGTCATGACATTAGGGCCTCTCTTTAAAGCAGCAAAACAGCAAAACCAGGATTCCCTTTTCTTTTTTTTGTGGGGGGGGGGGGGGACAGAATTATATTAACAAAACCCAAGAGAGACAAAGCTGGAAAACCGAAGGGCCAAGCCAACAAATACAAAGAGAAAGCACAAAAGAAACTCACAACTATTAGATAGTAAATCAAAGCAATGCTAATAAATCTGTTTTGGGGGGTATCCGGGAAGCTTCAGACAATAAGGATAAGAACCCACGGACTTCAAAAGAAATGGTCTCACATCCATGATCTGATGATATTTCATTCCATCCAAATGTAGCAAATAGAAGCACAAAAGACCAATTTCCCAACAGGGAGATCTTCCTATAAAAGGATCGTCAATCCATCTTCCCCATCAAGATTTTGGATCCTTCTTGCAGACAGCCAACAACGGAGGAGAATGATTTCCTAGATACAGGTAGAAAAGGGACAAACGATGATGAACATCTTCTTTGGCTGGCCAACATATGGTGTAGGAATCCGTCTCTGCAGCAAAATAACTCCAGTTGGAAGGGAGCAAGTGAGAACTCTATACGATGAAAGTGTGATGGGGGATACGACCAAGGAACCAAAGCATCAGCTTGGGCCGACAGAAATCTGTCAATGCAGCAAAATAACTCCAGTTGAAAGGGAGCAAGTGCGAGCTCTATACGATGAAAGTGTGATCAGGGATATGAACCAGGAACCAAGGATGCAGCTTCTTCATAACTATCCTTAGCTATACAAAATTCCACTTGAAAGCAATTGATGGCATCCTCGCTGTACGCTAACTGCAGCAGGAGTTATGTAGTTTCAGGATAAACCGACGAGTAGACAGATTGAATTTCAAAATCTTTCCCTTAAGTTTCAGCAGGATCACGTAAAGATTGTAATATTTCAGCTTATATGAAGACCAATGCTAATGCCAAACGCCAATATCAATACCAATACCAATACCTAAGGCATGCAAGCATAGTCTACTCAACAATGTTGAAAACAAACAATACAGTTTCTCATTATTTAACCTGTCTGTCTGAATATACAAAGCGGATGGAATTACAAATTTCACAGAAGTAATAAACTAATAATATAGCCATGGGCAGTTCTCATATATATGGCAGGAAAAAAAAAGCTCTACCTATCAGTGCATCCATCCATCCAACCTGTACACTCATACAAGTGTGCCAAATCGTTCCCTTAACCCAACTCTGCCCTCAGTGACATAACAGCAAGAACCGACGGATGTGAACTAGACTCCCTCCCTCTAAATGTGCTCTTTCAGCAGAAATCCAATCCCTGTCCGGGAAAATGCACTTGGTCATCTTCTTTCCCAATAATATCAAAAGTCAAATTCGCCAGTCGCCTGCAGAGATGAGCATCAGATTAAAAGCTCTCTCAAATGGAATCTTGAAACAGAAAAACGCAAGCAAGAAGAATTCATTCAAAGCACCCATAACAACTCCCCCCAAAAAAAAAAAAAAAAACACACACAAGTTGATGAGCAAGGATTGCTATGGTTTTGGGATTTTAAATATAAAACACACCTTAGTGAAGAGAATGTCCTTGCTGTTTATGCGCATAATACCATCCTTGAGTGTGCATTTCCATCTGCTTTTTGTCCTCGTCACCTGTACGAAATATTTAATACACAACGACGTCAATGCCAAAGACCTGCCTCATTAAACCTTACTATAATAGATACATAATCACTGCAGCATTATAGCATACAGAAACAGTTTACCTTGTCAAACTGTGCCAAAACCAGATGCTGTGTATTCAGCTCCTCGCCTTCATCCACATCATCTAAATCATCCTCATCATCATTTTCATTCAAAGGTTCATCATCATCATCGACATCACCCTCCACAACTTCATTTTGTGCACCAACAACGGGTGTGCCTGCTTGTAGATCTAAGCCAAAGGAAGCATGTGAGTTTCCACTGTCAGAAAGCAGAGCTATAGCAGTTTAACTATCGGTGAAAGGTTTACTCCAGAACTTTACCATGGCCAGCCGGTGTATTCACTGTAGCATTGTAGTCTTCACTTGCAACTCCTTGGTAGGGATACAACTTCAAGGTGAAAAACAAAGCCAACATTGTTAGAAATAAGAATGCATGAATTTGAATTTTGTGCATGTAAGAATACATAACATACGGAAAATGTATCGACCCTTCGGGTTGGCCATTTCCCCACTGTTCCAAGAGCTAAGACTATGGATTCACTATCGTACAAAAATAAAAGTTAATCAAATGAATGACATCAAGTTTGATGGCCAAGGAATTTGGCTCTGAACACAGTATTTTCAAGCACATGTTTAATAACAGGTTCCCCATTGTTGGTAAATTCTGATCAAACATGCCAAAATAACCAATGTTTCCAGCTTAGAACCAGGATTTCCAGACAGGCAGGCAGTTACTAGCGCAGTTTAAATTCAGACCAAATCCAGTTGTTGACACATCGGAGCTTGATGGCTTATAATGCCTGTATTTACAACTCATTTAGCTACAGGCATATAAATTATTTTGATGATTAGTTATATATTTATAATATGAAACTATAGCACTACATAAATGCAAAGCTAACATGGACTATGAAAGTATATTCCCCCCTCCCTCTTTTTGTGTATTTGGTGAAAGAGAAAACATAAGACCATAGTTTTTCAGATTTTAAAATTCAATCTTTTTCTTTTTAATTTCAATCATTTGACTGATAGGATTCTTCATCCATTCCTCCAAACAAATCTACCCTTCCCATATAACAGAAACAGAAGTATTCAATAAATAATCCAACTAATATCTTCAGTCTGTAAATGTACAAAAAAACATTATTTAAAAAGAACAAACAAAAACCAGGTTGTTTGCTTGTGCATCCATGAACCAGGACAGGCTGTAACTAGCTATTCCCAGCCTAGTTTGATTTCAGAGTCAGATTTGAGATGGGATATCTCATATCTCCAGAAAGTAGCATACAAACCAGCCCAGCCCAACCAAATCTTGTCCTTTTATTTCAAAGTATCCCTACAATCTAAACAAAAAATCTTTATAGATAAAACTAGTTCCAACTACAACTAAATTACTCAAGCCACCTTTGCTGTTGTGGATAGGCCATAACCCAAAAGCTGCATAATTCATCTAAACTTCCAGTCAATCTAATGCTTCTAGAAAATTGCCAAAACTTTGGGTGAAGTTTCGATTAATCAGAACCCAGGTATATTGATTAATTCCTAGTTTTGGACTCATTGAAGAATTTGGCCACCTCATGGGGATGCCAACAACAACTAGGATTTTCGATTATTCACTAAAGTATGGGGTGAAGCATGTAGCAAGGAAATGCTTATACGCTTGTATGCAACCATAGATACATTTGTGTAGGTATGTGCAAATATGTAAGCATACACAGACACACAGTAGGATTGCAGTTTACATTTGGTGTGGAAACTATCTCATCATAAGCATCAGGAATGGGCCCATCCTGCTGGGGTATCCTTGAAGAAGCCGTCATGCCTTGAGCCAGTAATATTTCATTATTCCTGGTAATTCTACTGCAACTATCTGGCAAATTTCCCACTTGGCTCACCTGAAACTCAGCAATATATCGATAAGATGATTCAGAAGTTTCAACAAATCAAACAAGGAGAACAGATATGGACATTGAGTTATTAACAGAAGCATGCTACTATATAATGTACAACATGAGAAGATCCAAATACTCCTAACATGATGCTCCACATTAGGAGATCAAAAATCAAAAAGATAAAATGGCAGATGGAAACTGTTTGTTATTCATGTCTCATTTTAGGTCCCATCAACACAGCCTTTGGGAACCATCCATGAAAGGATGAAGGGGAAGTTGGAGGGAAAAATTAGGTATCTTTCTAAAGGTGGTATTTTCAACCCATCAAGGATTCTCTTGCAAGTACTGCAATGTACTTTCAGTCTATGCTTGATATTCCAGTGTCTGGCAAATAAGATGGAGTAGATCCAAATAGATCTTATAAAGAGATATGGATGAGAAGCATAAATTCCACTCACTGGATTTGGAGCAGGTTTTCAATCAAAAGAGACCTGGTAGACTCGGTTTTAGATTTTCAAGAGCAATGAATATAAGCATGTTGTGTAAATGACAGTGGAGATTTGGTGAAGAGCAGGATAGACTTCAGAAATCAGTCATTGCCCAAATATGGATTGGATTAGTGACATAATTTTCCAGGGAACTTCCCTCGAAGTGGGTCTTTGAAAAGGAATCATGCCCCTTGTCAAGACCTTTCTACAGGGCACCATATTTCGGGTGGGCAATGGGGCAGTCTGAAACTTTTGGGCTAGTTTTTGGCATAAAAGCCAGTCTCCTGTGATGGTGAAGCCCTGGTACCTCATTCAAAGCCTTCTTATTCAAGGTGACAGTTTAGAACCCCCACCCTACAATGACTGTCCCCTTTGAAAAAGCTTAATGCTTCAGGGGTAGTGGTTAAAGCATTAAAAACTGTCTCACTTCTCGATATTGCCCTTTCATTACTATTTTCATAATGGATAAAAAATGAATGTCCATAATCAAAGTGTAACAGTGAAGAAAAGGGAAACCGAGAGTGAGAGAACAGTGAGAGAGAGAAAAACGAGAGAGGGGAGAGAATATTTTATATTTCTCCCCTTCACCCCTTACTTTATTTATAGAAAAAGGAACTCAACCAAAGAGTGTTGACTTAGACAGAGTCCTAGTCTAAGTCGACATTACAAGAGTTAGATTGAAACTAGGACTTAGACTTAAACTCGGAAAAGGAATAAAGCTGGAAATTAAACAGCCCTAACTAGGAAATACTGAGATTATCGAAACCAGTAACCAGTAAATTGTAATACTCCCCCTCAAGCTGGAGTTGGAGCATAGATATCACCAAGACCCAACTTGGAACAATTTTGAAGAAATAAAGCCTTGAACAACGCCTGATGAACGGAGTAGATATCACTTTATGCATAACAGCATCACGAACAAAATGACAGTTAACTTCAATATGTTTGGTACACTCCTTGAAAACCGGGTTGCTAGCAATGTAATTGGTTGCCTGATTATCACAGTACATAGAAATATGTTGTGTAATTGGAAGACCAAGTTCACCAAAAATATTTCACCCACATTAATTCTACCATAGTATGAGTCATAGCACGATATTCAGCCTCAACACTAGATCAAGCAACTATATTCTGCTTCTTACTACTCCATGTAATAAGATTGCCGCCAAGGAAGGTACTGTAACCAGTAGTAGACCGACGATCACCATCAACACCAGCCCAATCAATATCAGAATAACCACAAAGATCTATATTTTGAGGAAGATGATAGAGCAACCCCTTACTAGGAGCTCCCTTGAGATACTTTAAAATCCGACAAGCAGCATCCCAATGAACTTGTTTCAAATCCTGCATAAACTGACTAATAACTCCAATAGAAAAGGAGATGTCAGGTCGAGTAATAGTGAGATAAATAAGCTTTCCAACAAGACAATGATCCTAATGGACGTCAGCAAAATCCACATCATCACAAGTAACCAGCTTAAGGTGAGGGTCCGAAGGAATATCAACACGTTTGCAGCATAGTATACATGTTTCAATCAGAAGATCAAGAACATACTTCAGCTGAGAAAGACTAATACCTTTGGAGCTTCGAACCACCTTAATGACTAGAAAATAACAAAGGACACTCAAATCCTTCATCTGAAAATGCTGATGTAGGTAGGCTTTAGCCTTATCAATACTTATCAAGTCATCTCCAAAAACAATAATGGCATTCACATAGCCCATAAGAATAACCACCTTGGAACTATGACGACGAACAAAGACAAAGTTATCGGAATAGCATGGATTGAATCCATAATCAATCACAACTTTAGTGAACTTGTCAAACCACGTACCCTAGAGGTTGCTCCATATAGACCTCATGTAAGTCACTATATTAAAAGGCATTCCTAATATCCAATTGAAAATAGGCCAGTCAAGATTGACATTAAGAGATATAAGAACCTGAACAAAATTGGGATGACCAACCGGGGAAAAAGTCTCAAAATAATCAACCTCATAGGCCTAGGTAAAGTCTTTGGCAACCAAGCGTGCCTTCAAACATTCCACGGTACCATCTGTGTTATACTTTACAGTGAATACCCAACGACAACTAACCACCTCCTTACTTGGAGGTAAATCAATAAGGGACCAGGTCCACTGAAAAAGATCATCCATCTCAACATTCATAGCCTTCTTCTACTCAAGCAGGGTAAAGCCTCAGTATGAGATTTGAAAATATCAGTATGTGACAAGGCATAAGCAAAGGACTGGTGGGGCAATGGGAGATACAATGTAGACCCATAATGAGTAATAGGATATATTACATACGGTGACTAAGATTGTGTTTGGTATCATTTTTGTTTTTATTTTTCTGACAAGTTCTTATTATTGTAAGTATTTGGTATGATTTTTTATTGCTATTTCTTGTCAGAAAAAATAAAAAGAGGCTCAAATTCAAAAAGAGGTTGAGACCTAAAAAGAGACCTCTCAACCTCTTTTTGATTTTTGCCATAAATCATTTTTGGTGGCTTTTTGCGCAACCTTTTAATGATCATGAGTAATAAACTTCCAAAAATAGAGGGTAAAAATGTAATTTTAATATTTTTTTTATAAAATCATCATCTCTCCTTCTCTTATAATCTACAAACTTAGGAAATAAACCAGAGATTGCGGAGCGAAGAAGAGATAATCAGAAAAACAGGAGATTTTGTGATTGCGTGCACCTATGTGTGAGCGATAGGAGAGAGGAATGGATAGGGTGTTCTCACTAGAGGAGCTTTCCAGAGATTCCTTCAAGGGTCAGCTTCAGAAAAATCGCTATCTCCTGCATCGTCTTCCGCCACCGCTGATACCACATCTCCGCCTATCGTACTTCCCTCCTTAGTCGTCTCTCCATCTTCGTCTTCGTCGAAGAGAGTTAGCAATGGTGAGCGTAAACGTGACAACGACGTTGTTGAGATCAAGAACCCTCCTCCTCTTCCGCCTCAGCTTTCCAATCCTCCTCTACTCCCCAATGTTCCCATTGATTCTAAGTACCAGAATTTCCTCAAAAACCGTCTCAAGCTCGCATGTGCTACCGTTGCCTTGACATTAGAATGACCCATCAGTACTAAGCAGTTCGGAGATGGAGTACACTGAAACCTCCATATCCTCTCATACTGGCCAACGAATTAGTAACTTTGGGCTTCCCCTATTTCTGTTATCAATCTTGCAGAATGCAGAGAACCGTGCAATTTTGGTATAAACAGTATCAGTAAGAAAGTTAACAAACCCATCTGTTAATCAGATTTTTTACGTCACTTTAATTTCCCTTCTTGTTCTGCTATTATATTTCCTCCTTTTATCTTCCTTTAGAGGTTCTGAACGATTTTCACTGGAAACCATTTTATCTTCTCAAACCAAAGCCTTGATAATGATGTTTACAATAGTTTCCCACCTAAAAGAATCTATTGTTTTCTAAACATATCTTTGATTTGGGTTTCTAATGGTTTTCCTGTTATTGTTTGGGAATTTCGATGGATCAATGTTTCCTATTCCATCTATTTGATTTCCCTTGAATTGTGTTTATGATCTATGTTGTTATTAGGTTTGGATTTGCTTCAGTTCAAACAAATTCAGTTTCAATCTTGTACACTTATATTCAATTATTGTTCAAATAAAAAAATTCAGTTTTGATTTCAGGCTTTTATCAGACTGGTTTAATTGGCCCTTATCGGTCCGATTTTGGTTTTATGAATATTGGCCGCTTGAACTCGGATTTAATGATAGCTGGACCGTAGATCCAATTTGAAAAATAATCGAGCTCCATGTAATTCATCCAACAGTTCGTCAACGGTCAGAATAGGAAAACGATCCCGAATTTTTATTTTTGATCAATAATGGTTTTCAAAAATACTTTTTGAAAAAATAACAAAAATCAAAAACAAAAATGATAGCAAACACAACTTAAGTGCAAAAGCGGGTACCTCCGCAAAGTGCAATAGGAAGATCAATAGACAAAGGATCCAGTGAGGAAGACAATGAGGGAGCAAACAGCGATGCCGGTGCAGACGGTGAAGTAGGTGCTGGGACCGGCGATTGTGCAAGTGGCATAGCAAGTGCTGGTGCCGGAGTAGGCCACGGGCAATGACTGCACACCTAGAAGCCACATCAATGAACGGAACCAAGGCCGGAATCGATGTGTCAGAGCTGGGAGTTGGATAATATGGTGTGTTCTCAAAGAACCTGACATCAGCACCAACAAACTAGTCGGGTAAGAGGATCATAACACCGATACATTTTTTGAGTGCGAGAGTAGTCAATAAAAACACACTTAACGGTACGGGGGGCCAATTTGTCTAGGCTAGGTCGAAGCTCATGGGCGAAGCAAGTGCTCCAAAGGTACGCGGAGGTAAGGAAAACAATGGAAAGGATGGGGCAACCAAGGATATCGGTGACTGATCTTGAAGAACCGAAGAAGGCATTCGATTGATCAGGTAGCAAGCGGTTAAGACTGCATCACCCTAAAAATAGCGAGGCAAGTGCATATGAAAAAAGAGAGCACGAGCAAATTCAAATAAATGACGGTTTTTATGTTAACAACTCCATTTTGTTGAGAGGTGTAAAAGCAACTGGTCTGGTGAATAGAACCATTGGATGTACAAAAAAATAATAAAAATAAAATAAAAAGAAAAAACAATTTGAGTGTATTCAAGAGCATTATTAGACCGAAAGATTTTATAGCTAACACCAAACTGATTCTTGATTTGAAACAAAATTGTTTAAAAATGATAAGGATCTCCGACCAATCCTTTAACAGATATAACCAAGTGGTACGATAACAATCATCCACAAAAATAACAAAATAGCTAAAACCAACACAACTCTTTACTCTAATGGGACCTCATATGTCGAAGTAAACTAATAAAAAGAGAATAGGACTTTTGGACACATCACAAGAAGGGAAGCATGAACGGGGGTGTTTCCCCAATTGGCATGCCTCATACTCAAGCATTAATAGACTTACGGCTTGGAACCATCTTCTATGACGTGGAGAGAGACAAATGACCCAGGAAAAATGCCACGTTAGTGGAGGAACGCCTGTAGTAGTAAGCGCAACAGCAAAAGACAGAAAGTAATCCAGATAGTACAGCCCATCCTTCTCATGTCCCCCACCAATCATCGCCTTTCTATAGATCCTAAAATACACAATAGGTAGGGGAAAAGGTCTTTGCCAAAGTATTAACTGAAAGTAAATTCATGGGCAAACAAAAGGCATGAAGAATAGAGGACAACGATAAACTAGGTGACAGAGATACATCACCCTTGCCAAATACGTGGGTGGTAGACCCATCAGGGAAATAGACATTGGATTGTGGAGAACAACGATCAAAAAAAGGAAAATATGCAGGCCTTACCAGTCATGTAAGAAGAAGCACCAGAGTCAATGACCCAAGGGGTAGAGACTGTGGATGCAAGTATGGCAATAATACCTGTATGAGCCAAATATAGTAGTAAAAGTGGATAAAGATCCCTGATATCTAGCTGATTGAGACGAGTAAACATGCTATGAAAATCCTCTTTAGACACAGTAACAGAGGAAGATGAGTCTCTGTCGGCAGGAGTGGCAGGTTTATGAGTATCACCATCAGGACTGGCTGTACCTGCAAACTGAGGAGAGCCAAAACCCCATAGGAGAGGCTTCCCATGCTTCACCTAACATCTATCAACTGTATGATTCTGCTTGCCACAGTAAGAGCAGATACGCATAGGCTGAACAGAAGAACCATGACCACGACCACGACCCTCACCACGGCCTCGACCAGAATTACCACGACCACAGCCACCACTAGTAATAAATAATGTAGAATTGTCTTTGGTAGATGCGCCATTAGACATGGAGAAGGTGGGATCGACAATGTGCTGAACACAATAGAAGGCCTCATTAAAAGTAGGATCACCAACAAGAAGTTAGCTTTTAATAGGTTAACTGAGACCAGATAGGAAGGTAGCCACTAGAAATTCTACATGCTGAGCCTTCAGAGTAGTAAGGTCAGTACTGAGAGGTTGATGGACATTTAATTCTTCCCAGATGCCTTTGAGGGTACTATAAAATTCCACAACCAACTTGTCTCCCTGTTTGCAATTAAAAAGCCGCTCATTTAAATTATAAATACGAGACAGGTTAATATCCTAAGCAAAGCTTTCTTGCAAGTCTGTCCAAACACCTTTGATAGTGGTGTGGAACATGACATTAGCAGCAATAGAGGACTTCATGCTATTAAATAGCCAGGCCATAAGGGTAGCAATCTCATGGGTCCAATAAGCATAAATTTGCATCTTTCGAGTCAGGAGGATCATCCTTCAAATAAGCTAGTTTGTCCTTGACAGTTAAATAAATCTTCACAGCCTACTTCTAGAGCAAGTAAATTAGAGGAGCTAGTCAATTTAATGGAGGTGATCTCAATGTGGGCAGCATCCACACTAGTCTTTGAATCACTCATATTGCAGAACTTGGGTAGAGCCTACCAAAGAAGGAATACTGTCACCCAGTCTACCATTAATCCAACAGACTGATCTCAATATAGAGAACAATCCTAGTAAACAAAGGACTCCTCCTAAGAGAACACAGAAACCAATAAAAAAATCAATCCTTGCTGATCAATAAAGAAAGCAACCAATGGGTTCAGCAACCAACAATAGAGAAGGTAGAGCCATAAAAGAGAAAATACCGCAAGTAAAGCTGTCAGATCCTGCCGATATAGAAAGATCAGATCCTGCTGAAAAAAGGGCATTCAGATCTCAGACCTTATACCAGGTCAGATCACAGTAAATAAATCTCGGATCTGAAGCAACCAGAAGAAACCAGATCCAAAAAAGGAATCTCGGTCAGAAAACAAATGTTTGCAATATCCTTGAAGAAGCAGAAAAAAACAATGAGCTGCTTATGAGAAAATCTCGATCTGCAACTCATAGTTGATACACTCATGAAAATATCTCGATCTGTTGGAAGGAATAGAACTCGACAACTCATAAAGGATTTGTAAGGAACAGAACCAGCAATTCAGAAATAAACAATTGAGCTGATCATAAACAATTTCGATCTGCTCCCATAAGCAGAACTGACTGTGAGCAGGTTGCATAGTGATAGGCGTATAAATCCCTCTTACTGGTATGCTTTCATGAAACTGGAATTAGTTCTTCAATCCAAGGGGACAGCACAAAATCAAAAAGGAGAAGAAAAAGATGGTAAGAATTGAGAAGACTCAAAACAATAATAGACGGAGAGGATTATGAAGCTGATCAGATCTGCTTGATACCATGTAACAGTGAAGAAAAGGGAAACTTAGAGTGAGAGAGAACAGTGAGCGGGGAGAGAATATTGTATATTACTCCCCCTCACCCCTTACTTTATTTATAGAAAAAGGAACTCAACCAAAGAGTGTGGACTTAAACAGAGTCCCAGTCTAAGTCGACATGACAAGAGTTAAATTGAAACTAGGACTTAGGCTTAAACTAGGAAAAGGTCTTTTAAAAGCTGGAAATTAAACAGCACTAACTAGATGACACCTAGCTAAAAGTAGGTGACACATAAACTATCAAAAACAGTAACCAGTAAATCGTAACACAATGGAAGAGGAAAATTAGTGAACTTTATAAAAACTCATTACTTAATTTGAGACCAGGAACTAAATCTCGGGTCAGGCCCGAAACTGAGACATGCCAGATCTCGTTACAAGGTTTCAACCCTGGGCCTCCTTAGGTTGAAACCCAGTGTCGAAACCTGGATTTCAACCATGAGTTTTGTTGATTTCATTTCGGCCAGGCCCAAAACCACGACAACTTGGAGATTTCGGTCAATTTCTATCAAAACCTAGAGCCATGTCTGAGACATGGACAAAGAATTAGGGATAACCAAAAATGCGGAGGACTGTCTTTGCAGGATGGAGGGAGTATAAAATGGTCTGTGGAATGTCTTAAATGACAGTTGTCTTGGAGGCAACAAGGTTGGCTTTGAAAAGAATTGAATGGCTAGAAAAGATCCATGTAGCCAAGCCCATTCGTTGGAATAAGGATTTTTTTTCTCACAGTAGGTAATGATAAGGTCTAGTTGAGTTGAGTTGGGTTGCCTAGGCACCATGGCGACTGGCCATCACAATAGCTCGCCTTAGTGCCTGAGTCCTAACATTATACAAGCTGAAATGAAATTGAGAACTTGAGTTGACAGACTTATTTCAATTAGTTTCAGGAGTGGATCTCCGTGGGCCCTGATAGGAAGGTCTGGTGCTCCCACAACAGTGGTATATTTTCTGTCAAGTCACAATTTGAAACCCCTTTTCAGAAACCAGCTTTCAACATGCCCTGTCTCCAACACCCAGGCTAAGGGTTCCTTAAACACCAACCTTCATGTGGTGAGCTTTCCTAGAAGTATTCTAACCATTGACAATCATATATCAACAGTTATGCAATGCCAAATGCTTGTTGTCCGAGTATTGGACATGCAGACTCAGTGCATCTCTTCTTGGCCTGCCCATATACTATGGAGGTGTGGCAGCGGCTCTTAGGTCCTATTAATACTGACTTGGGAGGACATATTGAGATCAATAAGCTCATCTAATGCAGGAATATCCAATGGGTGTTTTGGATATGTTTCAGGGTATTGGATTGGTTTTTGGCCATTCCGAGTATTCCTAATGCGGACCGGGGTTACAAACCCCTAAATTTGGGCTGCAATAGGCCCACCCCAGTGACAAAAGTCCAAATATAAGGGAGGAGTGGCAATCTAGTATTTTCCAGAAACAATTCAGGCCCTTAGGATAAGAAAATCAAGTGAAATAATTACACTATAAATAGAATTTGAAGAGAAGGGGTCATTTGAAATTACAAAATCAGAGTGGGGGCCTAAACAGAAACAAAGTTCAAGAATCAGGCCTTTTGTGCAATATACAAAAAATAGGGTCTTATGTGCAAATAATAACAATAATAAAGGGCTTCTGCTTCCTCTCAACAAAATAGAGAGGCAACAAAATTGATCCCATAAATCAGGTAAACAATCAAACTGATAGTTCTGAAATCAAGCAGGGCAATAAAACAAGTTCAGCAAAGAAGTCTGATTTGGTTCTCACGACAGGGATGGTTTTAAGGTATGAGAAGAAAATAAGGAACAAATTGGAAGATTGACGGGAGAAAGAATAGAAGAAATCAGACCCAAGAGTATGGTCGAACAGTGAAGAAGAAGAAGAAATAAGAGGAACCTGTCATGTAGCAGTCACGCATAAGGAACTCCGGAGTAATTCATTCCAAATTACTTCTTTCCTCATGTACATGTAAATTTAAAGCCTAATAAACAGAAATTAAAACCTATTCAGACTCTGTGAATGAAGCAGAGTTCGAATAAAACTCGACTCCCAACTCCGACTCTTAACTCACAATTGCTAACAGAAAATAACAATAAAATAATAAATTACTAAGGACTAAAATAACCCCAACAAATAATTAAAACTTCTAACTACCCTTGCTGGACCAAAACCCAGATGGTTTTGCCCTGGTTCTCCACAGCCTGGGGTCCCAGGTTGGATCGAACCTATCCAGCAATTCAACTGTATCTGCATCAATTCCATTTTGGATTATTTTCATCACTATTCCTTGAAGGTACCTTTGGACGGCAAAACTCTATTTTGCATGATATTGGACCAAGATCATGTAGTTCTGAGTTATATCAGGAGAGTTATGACCAGTTTATGAATAGAGTGTTGATCTGTGAGGGGATTCTTACTTACAAAGTTTTATTAGATTACATGCCTTATTATAAGTCTATTTCATAAATTTGTAGTTTTATGTGATTAAGAAAGAGGTTTAGGCCTTGCAAAGAAGTGTATCATTCTGGTTGGGAGTTTTACACTCCGCACTTAATAAATTGTTCCTAGACTCAATCCATACACATAGTTGTGCATCGCCTAGGTGACAAAGTGAATTTGGGTGGCCTAGCCGCCTAGGCGACAAAGCTTGCCTTGCTTTTCTAGAGTGCCTAGATCCAAAAAACAGTAATTAGTAAGAACGATAGGGTGGAAATGGAGGACAAAAGGAGGAAAACAAGGGAAATGATGGGAAAGTAAGGGAAAAAGGGGCAGCAGCAGCATGATGACGATGATGAGAGGAGAGGAGAAATACTAGAAGCACTGCCGCTGCTTCTGCCACCACCATAGCAGCAGCAGCAGCAGCTTGAGGAGGAGGAAGAAGCAGTAGCAGAAGCAGTAGCAGTTGTAGTAGCAGTGGCAGCAGCAGCAGTTGTCGTCGGAGAAGAGGAAGAGACAACACTACGACTGCACCAATTGCTAGCATAAAAGAAGAAGAAGAGGAAGGAAGCACACCTTTCCAGACTTCCAGTGCTGCCATGGAAAGTCGAGTGTCGTTTGTTGAAACTCCAGCGGTTCTCTGCAACTAAAGAGTCCTATTTGAGAGTTCTTCTCTGGAATTATTGAGATTTTATTTGGTAAACTTATCTGCAAATATGCCCTTTCAAATACCTATATTTGCAATTAACTTAAATGGCATATTTTTACTTTACTCATGAACCCCTTTTCCAATTCATAAGGAAATTAAGTCTTTTATATTATACACAAGCCCATTACCCCCTACTTACATACAACCACTTTGCTCGCCTAGGCAACTCTTTGGCCCACCTAAACACCCTGCCACCGCTACAGCACTTTGGCTCACCTAGATGCCCTGCCACCACTTTGGCTCGCTTATGCACCATGAATCCCAAGGATTTAAGTACCGATACAGAATGTATCAGCCGGAATGTACCGACATCGACCAATACAGATACAATATTGGCCATTAAGATACTATTTTTTTTTTAAAAAGGATATCGAACTGTATCAGTCCAATACTGACCGATACGGTCCAATACTGACATCTCCTCTCGATCAATTCTTCCCCTACTCTTTCTCTTCCACTTTTCTCTTTCTATTGTTTTCTTTAATGGGTCGGTCTCCATGTAACCAAGGTGACATCACCATCACAGCCATGCATTCAATAAGGGGGGATAATTTTGGTATTAAGGGGAGGTGATGTGATGCGGGATCCGGGTTGAGAAAACCCTAATTAGATCCGCTAATAGGCCCGCCCAAAACAATAAGAAAGGTTGATTCAATAAACAGTGGCAGAACTGTAAATAAGTCCAAAACTCAACCAGTAATGGCAAACTTGTAATTATTCAGAACTTTCTAATTACTTGTAGAGAACCAAACAGTGCCTTAAGATGAAACTGGAATTATAATAAAGAAATAAGATTAAACTTGGAAGGAGAAACTAACATAGGTCAAGAAAGTTTTACTTTATAAAGATAAGGGTAATTCTGGAAAAATAGAAATAAACTCAATCTTCTTCAAGCTCACGACACTACAGCCAGGTATGGAAAAGAAACTTCAGCTACTGCCTTTAAATATGATTCAACCATTCTGAAACTCAAGAATTAGAATCGCCTAGACCTGATGAGATGACCCAAACCAATAAACCTCAGTTAAACAGGGATATGATGATTCAACTTGGACTGGTTCAGGAGCAAACGCAGAAACAGGGGACCAGACGTGAATCTGAGATGAGGTCTATCAGCCAGAAGACTTTCAACACAAGAGTCTCAGGGGTTGATGTCGCCCTAGGACAGGGATCCTACTCCCAAAGTTTCAGGGTGAGAAGAGGAGGGACGAGAGAGATCTAACCAGAAATTGTGGACTGGGTTTACCGCCCAGAAACAGGGGAATAGAGGAGAGGAAGAAGAAAGGGAAAGAGGAAAGGAAGAGAATGATGGGGTTGGTTCCTGTTAGTGAGCAAGAACGAAAGAGAGAGAGAGAAAGAGAAAGGGAAAAGAGAGCACTCACTCCCAGCCCGTAGGCACACCACAATAATCCAGTCAAACCTTCTTTCTATTCAATTATTCTAATTCTGAAAATAAAACCTAATACATGTTCTATTTAAAGGTAGAACTTTCCTAAACTAATTTAAAGTAAACTTAGAAAGTAAATAACATCTTTATGAAATCAAATCTAATCCCTATGGCATAAAATAGAAATAGTAAATAAGGAAACCTAAAAATTAAAACTTCCTAATCTAATTAATCATCTACCAACCCTTTCCAGACCAAAAGGTTGGTTTGGGTTTGAGCCGGTTCAGGTTTGGCTTGGGTAGCCAAATTGGCTCGTGTCGATCCATCCATGACATTGCTACTGCATCAACTCTCCGCTTCTCAAAAGAACTCGACTCCGTCGAGTCTGGATAAGGACCAAGAATACCGTCAGATGGAATGCGTTGGAGGAGAAGCGAGTTAGCATTCTTTTTAAGCTTGATGGCGGGAAGGTGTTTTGCCGGAAGAAGTTGCATATCGAGCCCACCGAATTTAAAGGTGTACGTATTCTCGTACCCATCATGCTGAACCTTCTTGTCAAACATCCAAGGACGACCAAGGAGAAGGTGACGATCTTGAGGGGTAACACATCACATCGAACGGTGTCGATCAATCCGCCGATGGAATACGCGACCAAGCATCGCTCATGAACCTTAAGATTATTGTTATTTATCCATCCAACCTTGTAGGGATGCGGATGGGGCTCTGTCTTCAAACCCAACTTGTTAACCATATCTTCCGATCTCGCATTGGTGCAACCGCCGCCGTCAATAATCATGGTGCATAGGGAACCGTTGCATCGCACCCGTGTCGAAAATATTACCGCCGCCAATCATCCTCTTCGTGGTATCCGTAGCCAAGAGAGGGCGAAGGACCATAAAAGGCTGGGTGCAATCGATCAACATCACTCGCCGCTATCATCACTATCGTGCTCGGCTGCCAAGTATCGATCTCATTCTTACGTTGCTCCTCTCCGCGCGGAGCCATGAGTTCTTCTTTATCGGCAAAAGCAATGGAACGATTTGGGCAATGGGAAGCAAAGTGACCGAAACCCTTACAGTATAACATTGATCTCACCCTCGTTTTGAAGGAGGCCTATCATAACCACGCCGAGGCGGAGAATATGGACGGGTCGGCCGTGAAGATGCCATACTAGAACCACTTTCTTGGGGCTTGCTAAAAGACTTCTCCGTGGTGGAGCTTGCTTGACAAAATTGTTACCTTTGAGAACGTCCGAAAGCTTCTCCTTGTATGGCGCTTTAAATTTTCCTCTACCCGATATGCCACTTGTACATGGCCTCCATTGTATGTAACCTATTGGAAGCCAAGGAAGCACTAATCCGTGGATGCAAACCATTACGAAATTGTGCGACCAAAACATCTTCATCCCAATCAAAATCAGATCGGGTAGCCAAATAATAGAATCGGGCCACATATTCCTCAACAATCATCTTGTCTTGCCGTAATTGAGTAAACTTGAGATGCGTCCGTTGCTTTATAATCAAGAGGTAGGAATCGACGGTTCATTGCCGCATACATCTCAGCCCAAGTATTTATCTCACCAATGCCGCGAGTTTGATTTTGTTTCTGATATTTAATCCACCAAACTCGTGCCGTGCCCTTCAATTTAGCTTCTGCAAACATCAATTTTCTAGGCTCGACAATCCGCACCATTTGGAAAATATCTCCAAGCTATGGATCCACAAAGATATTCCTCGGGATTTTGGTCTCCATTAAAATCAAGCACATCCAACCGTGCTCCTTTGTCGCCACCAAAATTTCTCCATGTCGACCAACTCCATATGGTGGTGGTGGTGGTGGTGGTACGTGTCGTGATGGTGATGGTGGTGGAGAGGCATTGGGAGGGGGAACATATGAGACGGAGTTGGAAAAATCTCCAAGTATGGGACTCTTACCTTTATAGCTTGTGACAACGAGTCAATGGACATCCGCATTTTTGCCATCATATCCTGAAAATTTAAAAGAGAAGCATCTATCCCATCCAGTCGGTTTGATATACCACTAATGGCCATGTTAGTTTCCTCTTTGTCGGCGGTAACACGTGCTAGGAGCTCATTGTTACTCACCATGACTGTAGGATATTCGCTCTGATACCAATTGATGCGGGATCCGGGTTGAGAAAACCCTAATTAGATCCGCTAATAGGCCCGCCCAAAACAATAAGAAAGGTTGATTCAATAAACAGTGGCAGAACTGTAAATAAGTCCAAAACTCAACCAGTAATGGCAAACTTGTAATTATTCAGAACTTTCTAATTACTTGTAGAGAACCAAACAGTGCCTTAAGATGAAACTGGAATTATAATAAAGAAATAAGATTAAACTTGGAAGGAGAAACTAACATAGGTCAAGAAAGTTTTACTTTATAAAGATAAGGGTAATTCTGGAAAATAGAAATAAACTCAATCTTCTTCAAGCTCACGACACTACAGCCAGGTATGGAAAAGAAACTTCAGCTACGCCTTTAAATATGATTCAACCATTCTGAAACTCAAGAATTAGAATCGCCTAGACCTGATGAGATGACCCAAACCAATAAACCTCAGTTAAACAGGGGATATGATGATTCAACTTGGACTGGTTCAGGAGCAAACGCAGAAACAGGGGACCAGACGTGAATCTGAGATGAGGTCTATCAGCCAGAAGACTTTCAACACAAGAGTCTCAGGGGTTGATGTCGCCCTAGGACAGGGATCCTACTCCCAAAGTTTCAGGGTGAGAAGAGGAGGGACGAGAGAGATCTAACCAGAAATTGTGGACTGGGTTTACCGCCCAGAAACAGGGGAATAGAGGAGAGGAAGAAGAAAGGGAAAGGGGAAAGGAAGAGAATGATGGGGTTGGTTCCTGTTAGTGAGCAAGAACGAAAGAGAGAGAGAGAAAGAGAAAGGGAAAAGAGAGCACTCACTCCCAGCCCGTAGGCACACCACAATAATCCAATCAAACCTTCTTTCTATTCAATTATTCTAATTCTGAAAATAAAACCTAATACATGTTCTATTTAAAGGTAGAACTTTCCTAAACTAATTTAAAGTAAACTTAGAAAGTAAATAACATCTTTATGAAATCAAATCTAATCCCTATGGCATAAAATAGAAATAGTAAATAAGGAAACCTAAAAATCAAAACTTCCTAATCTAATTAATCATCTACCAACCCTTTCCAGACCAAAAGGTTGGTTTGGGTTTGAGCCGGTTCAGGTTTGGCTTGGGTAGCCAAATTGGCTCGTGTCGATCCATCCATGACATTGCTACTGCATCATGATGTTAAAGATCTAATGGCTTAAACACCCGGTCACAATGCCCACATGTCACTGGGTCAGTTACATGGAGACAAAAGTCTTCTTTAATGCATATGATCCCATCCATGACAATATATCAATATACATAATCAAATTAAAATGTTAGAAAAAGCATCAAATTTTGTTTTTTAATACACATGATTCCCTGCATGACATTGTACCTAAACAGCATACACAATCGAATCAAAACGTTAGAAAATGTTTCCAATTTTGTTTTTAATATAAAGACAATCTATCTAAACAAAATACAAAAAAAGGCAGCAACTTTTGTTTTTAATACACATGCATGACAATGTATGTAAACAATATACACAATCAAATCAAAATGTTAGACAAGGCATCAATTTTATATATGAAATAAAACACGGCCAACTTTGATTGGATTTAAAATTAACAGGCAAATCAAAGTATCATGGAACACACTTGTAAACAAAAATTGGGTCCTAAATGATCTGCCACAATGGATATTAGGTCGAACCTTCTAAAATCTTATGATCGGACCTAATTACTACTTATTTATAGGGTTTTATGTTATCTTGTATATCCTCAATATGATACGTGATATGATAGGTCTCTTGAAATCACCCTTCTGATACGATACCTGATACCAATACTTAAAACCTTGGCCATGACAACTATGAACTGGACTCTAGTTAACTATGAAATAGAAGGTAATAAAATTCTTAAGATAACCCATAATTTGGAGAAGATAAGACTCCAAAAATTGGAATCCTTGAAGCTGCAACCTGTAAAATACTATTCAAATTGGGCCCCACAAATTAGATAAGTCATAAAACCAAATCTAAACCGAAACTTGAATCATGGGCTCAATTGTGAACCAGAATATTGACCCAAAAACAGAACCGTGATCATGCTCATATGTTATTCCCCCTTTCTTTGAAAAAACTCATCCTTGAGTTTTGTAGAACGGGAGGATCATCACCATTCAATCAGCATCATCGAACACTTGCTTTGAATTGATGGTGATTCAACACTTCTCATAAAAATCAGCAATAGGAGATGATCTCAACTCCACAATTTGTGAATGAAGAATAGATTCAACGAATTGAATCTCCTAAGAAACAACATCAAATCAAGTGCCTTCAATTGGAATCTCTTCTTTAATCTCATCAATCTTGCTTGGTGCGTTATTTATTTCTTGAACTTCATCTTTACCCACTGGATCGTCTTCTTGCTGTTCCATGCATTGTTCAACGACTGAGATTAATTGTCGAATGAAGATTCCATATGATGGTGTTTCTTTAACTGCCTAAAAACTGAAATCTAATAAATAAATAACAGTCTAAACTAGTTTAAATCAACCTAAACTGAAATGAAAACTGACAACTGGACTCTAATTAACAATAGAGTAAAAGAAAATAAACTTTTTAAGACAACCCACGATTTGGAGAAGATAAGATTCCAGAAAAAACTGGAATCCTTGAAGCCACAAGCTGTAAATTACTCTTCAAACTGGGCCCCACGAATTAGACAAGTCACAAAACTAGATACGAACCGAAACTTGAACCATGGGCTCAGTTGTGAATCAGAATATTGACCCAAAACCAGAACCGTGAACAAGCTCCTGCATTAAAATCTCTTCAAAAAGCAAAAACAAAACTGGACGCATATCAAATGAAGAGGGGCTTGATTGCATTACTTGATATTCTCAATCAATGTATTTTAAATTCCTTACAATTTGACTTCAGTTTGGAGAAAAAACTAGGATTTTGGACTAGCAAAGAAGCTACACTGATCACTGATGTAGAGAGCTGTTAGGGATAGAAAAGAAGAAGAAAGAAGTTGAATATGAGAAGACAGGCTAAGATCAGCAAGACAGCAAAGAAATTGCAGAAATTCAAAATATCTAAGAAGAACAAGATTAATGAAGTAGTAGAAAGAGTAACCAAGAATACTTAGGATATGCACAGCAGCAAAAATTTCCAGTTGCTAGAAATTGACCAAAAAGTCCATTGCAACCATGGTTCGACAATTTCAACAAAATTATCAAAATATTTCGGTTTTGAAGAAAGCAAAATATAGTAACTAGAGAAATCGTATATGTGAAATCTACAGAAATCTACTGATGTAACCAAAACATTTCAGTTTCAGCAAAGGGCGAAACAGCGGCGAAATCTGAAATTTCGAACCTTGGCTACAACCCTATTTCTAAACATTTGAAACAAAGGAACTCCTATATTTACTCTACTTTGACACTATAAAATTAAAGTAAAAGAAATTTTTCTATAAATAAATATGTATAAATAATATTTTATTTCTAAGATTGGGGATGTGTAAGACCCAATACAGCAGTATTGGACAGCTAGCATACAATGGGCCGAGGGTGGCATTCTCAAACCAGCCTGCATAGCATACCAAACTGCCCCTCTCAACCAACAAGCAAGCACCTGGACCATTCTCTATCACCAAATTTAAAAAAATAAAATAGGACACCTGAACTCTCTATCAGATAGACTGTTGTTGGGTCCGTACCATTAGCTGAAATAATACACAGGCTGCTCCTAGGCATGAGATCTGGATACTCCTTGAACCTACAGACCAGCGCATACCACCCAGGCAGTCCAACTCAAAGTTCTAACTATCATACAATCAAGAGTGCAGCCCACCCTATTAACTCTGGTTGGAAGAGAAAGGTAAGCAAAAAGCTCCATCCACCAGCAGTGGCAGCTCATGACACCAACCTTCATCAAGAATAGCAATGCCTGGTGTCCAGTGGCTTCTCTCAAGGAGCTTGTTGGCTTTTCCCTACCTAGGAATATATTCAGATACCTTTTTTCCCCCTTTTTCCAATTTTTATTTTTCTTTCTCATCCCTCTCCCCAGTTTAGCCATTCAAAGTTGTACCAATCGGGGCAGCATTCAAGCCCTAAGATCAGTTTTTACATTAGGGTTTCAATCTCTACAACTTCCATTGATGTCTGGCGGATCTTATAATTTCTTCAAGGTCTGAGAATCAAAAAATAAAAAATTCAGCTGCCAGTTTTCATAAGATAAAAAAACTATGAATCACTATCATCCTCCAATACCCAAAATAATGGAAAAAAAGGCTTTTGCTTCCAGGGTCCGAAGAATATTTTAACCATTTCCTTTATGCATTTGGGTGGCTGCTTTTCGTTTTTTCAATGTTTGTCATTAAGCATCAAGAATTCAACTGGATTGTGGATGGCTTGTTAATTTCAATAATAACGGTAAATTTCCAATACCGTGAACTTTTTTGTTACTAGCGCATAGTAATGCTACAAAGGTTTAAACTATGTTTATATTTTCCACATGATTTGTTAGCATTATAGATTTTTTGTTATATATTATTACACATAAAATAGGTGGTATTACTATTGTATTCAGGAGAAGTATATTAACTTAAAATACAAATGTCTAGGTATTAGCTAACAGCCGTTATGGTGCATATAGGGGTGATGGAAAAACCCCATGTTGATGGTATAGAAATGCTTGAATGGAAACCTTGTGGTCTGCTAACAGCCGTTATGGTGCATATAGGGGTGATGGAAAAACCCCATGTTGATGGTATAGAAATGCTTGAATGGAAACCTTGTGGTCTGCTGAGGAGAGGGCTTGCTAATAAATAGAAAATTAAAGAGAAGGAGATAAGCCTAGAAATCGACCTAAGGTCCAAAGAAATCATCAAATCAACTATCAAACCAGCTCATCAAGAAGAAACCATTGAACTGCCAACGTTATCTCTCATAAAGCCAAAACATGTAGATGGGGCATCCCTTGTACATACTTCTCAACCGACAACTCATACTGCCACTTGGAAGCACTCTTAGACTATGACTCAATAACTCAGTGTACCAAATGCAAAAGGCTCCCGCCACTGCGGAGTCTAGGGAGGGGAGATGTACTCTTAGACTGTATGACTTAAATAACTTAAAAAGGACATAGAGGCTGTGATTAAAGTCTACAACAATAAATCAAAAAATTGCAAATTTTCAACTTTATATAAATAAAGAGGCAAATTATTAATGTCACAAGGGTGTTTTTACTTTTCCAAACCTCACAAAACATCTATTATGCCATGTGGACATATGATGTATCCATTCCCACCATGAGTCAAATTTCAAACTCTAAAAAAAGGGTGTCTCAGTGCACGAGGCTCCCGCTGCTGCAGGATCTGGAGAGGGCTAGAACATACGCAGCCTTACCCCCACAATGCAGAAAGGCTGTTTCAAAGTTTAATTCAATCAAATACCCTCTATTAGTTGACATGCATCCTCCATGTATGTCCATGTATGTGTACCAACACTCTAACAATTACTATGCACTCTACAACTCTAACAGGAACAGGCGGTTTAGATACGAAGAACCATGAAAATGGACAGCTTATATTTGTCTTATGATTTCCAGAAACATCACGAACTTGTCTGACACCAATAAGGCGTAGCTACCCAAAAAACCCATCTACGTAATTTATATGATGCAGTCCAAGAAGGTCCAAGGCCCAAGCTCAAGTTGGTAATGGACCAGCCCAAAGAACCAGTCGGAATTGATCCATTGGACCAGCCAAAGGCCAAACCACCAGCTGAACACTGTTCACGTGGTACTGTTCACGTGAACAGTGACAACAAATTTCTTTCCTATTTTATTACGTTATTTAGTCTCCTATATATTTGGTTCAGTTATCTTAGAGTTTGTTTCCTAAATTGTTTTAGTTGAATCAGTTTTTAGGTGTTTCCTTTTGTTTGAAAACTTTCTTATTTCCAGTTTTAGAAGTTTCTTATGCTTAGAAACTTTCCTAATACATATAAAGGAAAGATTTCTCCTTTTTATTTTTGAACATTCTCCTTAAAAAATCAGTCTTTTCTATCTTTTGTAATCCTTTTCAGCATTATAAATAAGATGAATGGAAGAAGGGATGCAGACTTTGTAAAAACCAGAAAAATATTGAAATTTTTTCTGGTTGAATCTTCCATGGTTGTGAGACAACCACACATTGTTGCTTCTATTTTCTAAGAATTGTTTTTGCTATTGAGTTATACTTCTTCTCCACCTTGTTGCGACATTCTTGCTGCTGTTTTTGAGACTTACAACACATATGAAAAGAAAATACAACCAAGTTTTCTCGATCTGATCTCTCTTTGGGCGGAATCAACAGGACAGTCAATTTTCGAGATCTTTTGGTTTCTTCTGTAGTGGTCGTATGGCTCTCAAATTTAGATATGTTATCATACATATCCCAAAGCTCTTCCAAATTTGAGCCCTTTCTAACAGTTGGATCTCAAGACAAGTGAGTTTTTCTATAATTCTATAATTCTGGTTTGCTAAAATACAAATTTGAGCCCTACGGCCAAGATTGATTTTGATCCCACTTGTTGGATCAAGTTCATCTTCTGGAATATTGTTTCTCATATCCTAAGGATCATTGTTTTCAAATTTCGAAACATTTGATTGGATAGATTTGAAGTGGAGTAATTATTGGTCTAAATCAATAATTCTTGTTTGTTGTTAAAGGTTAAATTTGGGTTGGACTGTGATAAGATCCTGCAACAAAGAGGGGTAATTGATTTTAATGTGTTGAAACCCCCCCCCCCCTTTGCCATCATACTAACCACCAAACACTATGTAAACTTCAAAACGCCATGCTATTTGTGAGGCTCACAAATCAAGACTACAAAATAAAGAAGAGATCTACTGTAAAGTAGAAAATCCAATTATACTTTGACATGAAACCAGTTCTAGGATTTAGATTTCCAACATGTAGTTCCTACTAGCATACATTGTCCCCGTGAGTAAAGGAACAAAGGGGATATATTGCTCATCATTTGCAACTAATTGGAAGGTCCATAACTGCCATAGTACTTTCTTGCCTTTTGTCAGGACTCACTCTTCCCAATATACAAATGTAAATGTTTTCCAGACAACATTATAGAATTCTTTTCTTATCAATCAGGAAAATTTTTAACACATATCCATCATCCACCAATGATCACAACACCAAGTACCCAAGTAATAAAGCCGTGGGACACACTATGACTTCAACCTATCAAAAATGACAACTATTGGATTCTGATTGTGTGAATATTTAAGGATGTACCTTTTTTTTGTTTTTTTTTTATTTTTTTTATTTTCTGGGTTTCCTCAAAAGAAATCTTAATGAGTTTTTTTGTTTCCCTTCAAACTGAAACTTGTTAAGAATAGGGAAACTTGAGGAGCATATATCCGTTTAACTACACCTAGGAAAGCATGAATTCTTCTCCAAATAAAGTGTATTGGTAACAGAAGTAGAATTCAAGCGGAAGGATTTAAGGAGTTTGTGTCAGTAAATAATCATAAACGTCTGTCCAAGTGAATCCATCAAAAATTAAAGAATGAACATCATTAATTGCTGGAACCAACATAGGAATATCATGTGAGACGTTAAAAGATTGCCTACACCACAGACTCAGAAATTTTGGGATTTCCTTGAGCTTGATTTCTTCAGATAATAGATGACTCCCTTACTTATCACCACTTGCAACCCTCCCATTACAATATCAGGGGCTGTCTCTTGATCAATTCAAGAATTGCAGGTTTGCCCTACTAATTCTATAGTTTTGGCCTGCAATTATATATACCACCATGGACATGGTCATATGCAATTGTTTACCTGAGGAAACACAGTTTCAAAAGGATCTAAATTTCAAAAATCTTCACACATCATCCTTCTGAAATATTGAGGAGCATCTCATCTTAATTTTATAAAATATATTATGTCCAAAAGTTTCCATTGTAACTCAATTTAGCAAAGATTTTTTTTTTCACATTTAAGCTGCTTACAGTTCACATGGACAGAGGCAATCATGACCATATTCCATGCATCCTTCGCCCCCACCCTCTCCAGATAATTAATTACATGCAGCCATTTCTATTTCACATATTCAACCACAATGTCAATGTATCCTCTGGATATTAGACTGCTATAGAAACTATAACCATTAAATTAGCTGGCAAAGAATGAGAACTTCCTCACAATTACAACAAAGGCAACAGATCAAATTAATGAATGAGATGAAAGACGCACCTCTGATCCAAAGTACTCCAATGTCAAATCTCCGGCTCCATCTTGCTGTGGTATGAATCCACCTGAATGCAAATGTGATGCAAAATCTTCTCTTTTCCGCTTTCCAGAAGATACAAAAAAATCCTATATTCCGCACCAACATACATTGTGACAAATTTCAGCAACAAGTCATAATCATTTTCATGCTATTAAAAGTGCAAGTAAAGATTGTGGGAAAAGTAAGGGTGAATCGATATGAAGATTTTTATAACAATCTAAGCACAAAGGAAGAGGGGAAAAAAACTATCTATAAAATAGTTAAATAAGGGAAAGGAAGAGTAGACATTTATACCATGTTATATGTATTAAAAATGCAAATGGTAGAGTTCTAGTAAGGGAGAAGACATTACAGAGTAATGGGACGATTTTTTCTACAACCTACTATATGAAAACACTTCGAGTAATAGTGTCCCAAAAAACTAAATTACCCATCAATACACCACAAGTTATTGATATATACGCAAAATTAGGGTGACGGAAGTAAAAGAAGCTTCAAGGAGAATGATTGTAGGCAAAGCACCAAGCCCAAATGAGGTCCAATAGAAGTTTGGAAGAGCCTAGGAATCTATGGAGTATCTTGGCTAACTAAGTTTTTCAATAAGATTATGGGCACAAGAAAAATGTCAGATGAATGGAGGAAAAGCATTGTGTTCCCTGATTTATAAAAATAGAAGTGATATTCAAAGCTGCAATAACTACAGAGGCATAAAACTAATGAGTCATACTATAAACCTATGGGAGAGAGTTATTGAAACTCGCATGAGACAAGAAACTATTATTATGAAAAACCAGCTTGGTTTTATGACAGGTAGATCAACCACATAAGCTATTTACTTACTTAAGAGACTCATGAAAAGATTTAGAGAAGGCAAGAAGGATCTCCATATGATCTTTATAGACATAAAAAAAAGCTTATGACAAAGTCCCTAGACAATAAATTTGGGTACTAGAGAAGAGAAGTGTTTCAAGTAAAAACATTGACATAATCAAGGATGTGTATTATAACGTGGTGATTAGTATAAGAAACCGTGGGATCAAGGTAGTGAATTCCCAATTGCAATTGGGTTACATCAATGATCAGCTTTAAGCCCTTATATATTTGCCCTCATTATGGATAATTTAACCAGAGACATTCAAAATGAAGTTCATTGGTGCATGCTTTTTGCTAATGGTATTGTTTTGGTACATGAGGCAAAAGCAGGGATTAACAGTAAGTTGGAGTTATGGAGATTAACATTGGAATTGAAAGGTATTAAGATAAGTAAAACAAAGACAAAATATATGGGGTGTAACTTTAATCACACAAAGACGGATAATGAAGTGGTGAAATTTGATGAGAGAGAGATACTGCAAAGTGATTATTTTAGGTATCTAGGTTCAATCATAAATAAAGAATGTGACATTGAATATGATTGCTCACGAAGGTTAAAATATGATGGATGAAGTGAAGAGGTACGTCTGAAGTGTTGCGTGATCAACGTATTCCTGTAAAACTTACAGAAAATTTTTATAAGACAATCATTTGACCAGCTATGATGTATGGTGCGAAATATTGGGCAGTTAAGAAGTGTCATATAGACAAACTTAGTGTAACTGAGATGAGGATTCAAGATAAATGTGTGGCGAAACTAGGAAGGATAAGGTAGGAATGATCGTATTATAGCTGATTTGGGAGTAGTATCCATACATGATAAGTTACGAGAAAGCCGTTTGAGATGATATAGTCATGTTCAACGGAGGACTTTAGATGCTCCAATACGGAGGAGTGATTTGATTCAGATTGAAGAATTTAAAAAAGCTAGGACAGACCTAATATGACTATAGGGGAGGTGATGAGGAAAAACATGCATAGCTTAGGCCTTGTTTCACGTATGACATCAAAAGAGCTAATTGGAAGACAAAAATCCATATAGCCGACCCCATTTAGTAGGAACAAGGCTCTGTTGTTGTTGTTTAACTCATTTTCATGACATAGGAAGAAATTCACTGGCCAAATCAAATCAAAGAATCTATTTATTGCTGAGGTTTTAATACCATGTAGAACTCTTTATTATGAACTTCCAGTAAACCACAAACCCTACCATTCTACTAGGATAAAGAATACCTGTGTTGCAGGTTGATGAGAAGCTCCTCTGTCCACTTCATCCCGTCCTTCCACATAAGCTGCAGTTCACATGCATAACAACTGTGAAATTCATTGAGGAAGTAGTAGCAGAAAAGTATGCCTTTTTACCTACCAACATTAACGTCAACACCAAGAGGTCTTTGATTCATCCAAGGAGAAGGTGGTTGCTGTGACAACAAGAGAAGATCAGCAGGTCATTTATAATCAAAAGAACCACGGGGTCAATGATCATAAACCAAGACTGCTCGCTATAGAAGATGCCGCAGATCTGGGTAATATCACTTGCAAACGCACCTATTCAGCGAAACCACAAGGAAATGAATGTGGGCTTACCATGTACGGACTAGGTCTTCCAGCTTTGGACTCAGTGCCACCTCCGGACTCGTGTACAGTAGGAAAGTCGTTTGGTCCAGAAGGAAGTTGATACATTGAGTTGTCCACCGTCCCAGGTAAGGGAGTCTGAATGGGAGTAGGCAGTGGTGTAAGAGTCTGTAGAGGTGTCTGCATTGGAAAACCAATTCAATGAATCAAAAAAACTGCAAAGATAATTCCGATGAAACAAATACAACATATGAACTCCTGCGGTCATGCCAGAGAGATGAGAGAAAGTAGCTTACAGGTGGAAAGAGCATATCCGCGGTAGGGGTTTCGTACTCCTCCGTGCCCTCGTAAGGAACATTAAGATCGTGAACAGGGGTGATTGGACCACCAGCGACCGGTTTTTGTCCAGATGACCTCTCTATTGGACCCGTTATAACACCGCAATGCATCATTTTTATTTCCCAGAGCTGGAAAGTCCACAGTAATCAAGTAAATAAAAAAAAATGGGGAAAGAGAAATACTCAAACCCCAGATATGAGATGATCCCAAAATTCCTAGACCCGAAACGAATTCATGCAATATCTGCAACTGTCACTAGAACCGAAAAAAACCAGTCCATGAAGAAAAAATTCACAGTTTGAGGAGAAAAGCAATTTAGAATATACCGCTTGGAGCTCATTGAGAACACTCTCTCCAGGGCCGCCCTCGACAAATTCATTCCGGATCTTGTTGATGACGTCTTCGACGACCTGGATGTAAACGGCGCTTGTTGTCGTAGCCATTTGCCACCAAATATCGATCAGAAGCTCTCAGCTATCCCAATGGTGGGTTTTCAACGGCGTAGATGCGAGACAACTGATATCGGGATAGCTGAGGAAGTAAATTCGAAGAGATTCAAGAACAAAAGCATCGAGTTGGATTCGCACAAAAAAAAAAAGGTGTCTAGGGTTTTTGGTACATTTCTCAGCTTTGAGAGAGAGAGAGAGGGAGAGGGAAGAAGGTGGGAGGAGGAGCCGAGGAGGGCCGACAGGGCGCGGACGAGAAAACGAGAATAAAGAGTGGAATATAAATAGGTTTGTATCCGTTTGTAGGCCTTGTGGCCACGTGTGGTAATCTGCTCGTTATGTACGTGAGAACTGAGGCGGCAACTGGTAAGGGGATTGAAATCGTCTCCTGCGACGGTATGCGGGAGACGTTGCTGCATTGGATGGATACCCGTCACGTGGAGTCTTTTTGTACTCGATGTCTCAAAAGCAGGCTGCCACAGGACATGGAAGTTGAACCATGATACACCCTACGAAACACATTTGGAAACGTCGTTTCAAAGGAGACATATAAAGGGAGGCAACCAAATCCTCTCCTGCGGTCCTGCCGCCTGCCAAGGGCCGGATTTCAGCCGGCCCATCCCCCAATGTATTGGCAGGCGGCCAGACCGAACCCCGGCCCTTGGATCGGCGGCAGGAATCTCCTGCCGCAGGAGACGATTTGGATCCTAAAGGGAGAGGGCATATGAAGAACAAGAGCGATTCTTCAACTGGTTTGAGTTCTCTACGAAGAGAGAGGAAGGCAGAGGAAGAAGAAGAGCGATTCTGGTTTGGTTTGAGTTCTCTACAAAGAGAGAAAAAGGGCGGAAGAAGAAGAAGAACGATTCCATCCAAAATGTTCGCTGTTCTGTTTCAAGGATCAGTTTCAGAGGGGAGAGAGAAAGGGCAGAGGAAAAAAAAGAGTGATTCTGGTTTGGTTTGAGTTATCTAAGAAGAGAGAGAAAGGGCAGAGGAAGAAGAAGAAGGATCCATCCAACCTGTTCATTGTTCTAAACAGAATTATTCGACTATCTAATTTGATTGTTTAGTTTTTACTTTTTTATTCTCCCTTTTGTTTTTTAAACTTAATCTACAGCATGTGAAAGATCTGAATTTTCTTTTATTCGGAATACGGTGTGATAATCTCATTGTTTTTTTGTTTTTCTTCATTGTTATGTTCTTTGAGTTTCCATCAGATAGGAAAATAAAGATTCATCCCTTCCTTTTTACTTCCGATCGTTCTTCCCATACTCTGAAAAGTATGGAAAAAATAAGGAAATTTTAAAGATAAATTAGTGAAGAGTTTTAAAAAAAAATCTCCGTTCTTTGTTCAGTCAATGAGGCAGTGACCTCACTTTTTTCAACTTTCAACTGCAGTCCTCCATTTCCATCGCTGGTTGTATCCCAAAACAACTAATCGGCGAGATTTTTGTTTTTATGCTTTCCATTTTGAAGTCCAAAGAGGGATCAAGGGTTTGTTCATTGTTCCGTTTCAAGATTTGCTTCAAAGTGGGAAGAGAGGGCAGAGCAGGTAAGTGGTGTATCGCAAGGTGTATCAGGGTTCAACTTCCATGTCCTGCGACAGCCTGCTTTTGAGACATCAAATACAAAGGAGTCCACGTGGCGCGCATCTATCCAATGCAGCAACGTCTCCTGCGGATACCCTCGCAGGAGATGATTTCAATCCCTGGTAAGGACAGTTGGAGAGGCATAATACACCCCTACAGCCACCTGGAATCTGATGTCAGCAAACTATCCCCACTCCAATGGGACTCAAATTTTATCGACAGTCGTGACCCCTGCAGTCGAATCAAATCGTTAAAAATGCATCTGCCAATCTATCGATGCATTCCATGAATCAGAGACGCATGGGCTAAACGGATCCAAAATCGTCTCCTCCCTGTACTTCAGGGAGGAGGGAGACGCCCCCGTCGGATGGTCGACACGTGGCTGATGGATTCATAATTTTATATATTTATTTCCCTTATATTTAGTCTATTTAACATATTATATGTCTTATGGTACTCATTTTGATGATTCCTTATATATAAAACATTGGTGGAAATATTAGTAATTTATGTTTAAAATAAAATAAATTATGATATTTTCAATAATGACCTTTTAAATTTCATGTAGGTTTTTAATGTGGAAAGAATTCTATAAATCAAACGTGATCCAAAAATCAGATCTAGAAAGCTGATTTGATTGAAACCAGAGAAGGAAGATTACCACATATAGAAGGTTTATTATCGGAAGGATTTGATTGATTGTCAGAAATCTTGAGGATAATATATACCTCTATGGAATATTACAAAGATTGAAAAATCTAGAGGTGGCATTTGGTTAATGATGAAATGATTCTCTTTCTAATCTAGGCAAGAGGATTTTGTTTAATATATATTTTCATATAATAAGGTTGTCAATTCTAGACATACCAGTTTTAATATTCTATACTTTGGCTATTTAAGCAATGTAAATGCTACGTAATAGAGCATCAAAGAATTATTGAGAAAATAGTTTTATTTCTTTTGTCTTTCTTTTCTATCATGTCTATCTAAGTCCTTTAGTCGATTCAAAGGGAATTCAATCCAGTTAGTAAAATTGTGAGATTTTGTTCTTAATTTTAATTATTTTTCTATTCAAATATCTGTGTTTATTGATTTTTCAAGTTAATGACTGTATGATTCAGTTTATTAATAGGTCTATTAATTGATTGAGTTATGTGGTTTATTGCTAACCTGAATCCATAATCCGTAATTGTTATGGAGTTCAGGAAAAGTAGCAATTTAGTAAAACAATTATGATCCAAATTTTTGTTACTTGCTTAAAGGAAACATAGAATAAATTAAATAATCTGACGCTTGTTAGATTGTTGTTCATTTTTAACTCCCTCAAAGAGTGTAATGCTATCAGTAAATTTATGAGGATTGTTTAATACCAATTGGTTTATTGATAAGAATTAAATTGTGTGCTGGGCTCAAATTAATAAAATTAAGAAATGTAATGATTGTTTGGCTTTTTGATAATCATTGGTTAAATATTTGAATAGAGAATAATATATATGAGGTCAGTGATCAATTTGCAGCCGTGAGTAAATTTCATTTAATCGACATCATCTTCCATTGAATTTTGGTTATTTAATTTTCTTGTCAATTAAATTGCAGAAGAAAACCCCCATTTTTTTCTTGGTAAATAGACAATTGATTAACTAGTCTCTGTGGATCGACCTTTACTTATCATTACTATTCATTATAGGTAGAGTAATTTATTTTTTGTTGCGCTCGACACGCATCAGTGGCTCTCGGGAAAATTCGAGCCCCACGTCCGAGCCGACACTCCTTGTTGGCTCGGCTTGTCGGCTAGGTGTCGGCTCGAACGTGGGACTCGAATTTTCCCAAGATCCACGTGTCGGCCATCCGACGGGGGCGTCTCCCTCCACCCTGAAGTACAAGGAGGAGACAATTTAATCCGGGCTAAACGGTTGCATACGATCCAAGCCTGTCCAATGGTGCGGATTAATCCATGCAACAGGCAGTGATGATCATCCCATCTCAACCTGATCCATAACTGTGAAAAGGAAAGATAATGCCTATACCGTCTGATTGTCAATCAAGGGAGAAGGATCTACAAGCTAGTAGGATATATTGAAATCCTATAGCATAATGGGGAAAAAG
Organism: Protea cynaroides; assembly: GCA_028583415.1. Taxonomy (NCBI): domain Eukaryota; kingdom Viridiplantae; phylum Streptophyta; class Magnoliopsida; order Proteales; family Proteaceae; genus Protea; species Protea cynaroides. The sequence continues at coordinate 35,894,551 of CM053266.1, read as the reverse complement.
GAAGTAAAAAAGAAAAATCGGTAAACAATCACTTTGAGGAAATAAGGACGCAAGAGAAATGAGTTTCAGATTTAAAGGAAGAGTGCCATAGAGACAAAAGTATATTAAACATATTTACCCCTCCTTACACGAGAAAGCACGAAAAACACCAGCTATGTATATAGTGTTTGAAATTTGTCCATCAAAATATATTAATCCGTTTTGTGAAAAAGATTCATGTCCTACAATGTGCTTATACAGTGAGACACAAGAATGTTGAAATAACCACTCACCCCCTTTAGTTATATGCTCATACACGCAAACTCATTGCCCCTCACGTTGATGTAGGGGCCACGTAGCTAGATAGAGAACCCTTTCCCAAATGTTTAATATTGAATAATTTGAATGTGATTAACTGACTTGGTTGTCCCTTAAACTTTGTTCATAACTAAAAGAAAAAATTTCATCTATACCCCATCAAAGATTATTAACATCATCTACACCCACAAAAATGCAAAAACCTCATCTACTACCCAAAACTTTTGCTGTGGTAATCAAAGAAGTCCACTCCGTCAGTTAATTCTCGTTAGTTGCTGATGTCAGCTAAAATGAAATTTTTTATGGACAATATTGCCCTTAGAATTAAAGTAAAATACCATTTTACCCTTTTTATTCTTCTTTATATCTATTTCTTCTTCTTTCCTCTTCTTCTTCAGTCTTGATCGATGGCTGCCATTAGAACAACAAGAAACTTAGATCTGAACACAAGAAACTCAGATCTGGACAAATAAAGAAAAATCAAAGAAAGGCACACCATCGTTGCAAGATTGAATCGAAACTAGGAACAACTGAGTAGCAAACTCACACCAAAAGAAGATCAGATCTCAGCAAACCAGCAGAGTAGAACTCACACTCTTGCAGAGAGAAAAAAGGAAAAAAAATTGAGTGAAAGGAAGGAAGTGTTTCAGAGATTTGCTGTCTCCAAGTGCTATCCCCTTCTTCCACGAAACTGCTCTAACAGAATGGGCATTTGATTTCAACTTCCATGACAGGATTCACTATTTGAGAGCACATGTGACACCAGTACCTAGCATCTAAAGTTTCTCTCATTTTCTACCTTAGATCTGAATAGGAAGAATGAAAGTGTTGCTGTCGAAACTGAATCGATGCTACGTAAATCGAAACGCTGAAGCTTTCCCAAAAATGATCGCAGAAATACCGACTTTCCTCGCCGCCATGGAATTCGTCATTGAAATGATACAAAATTGCAGATTTCTGTTGGAGACTCTTGTACAAAAATGCTGCCATCAATGAAATCGCCAAGAACTAAGGAAGATCAAGATATGTTGTCGTCAGAAATAAGATCGATCGTCGATGAAATTTCGATCATTGTCGGAAATCGAATTGAAGAAACAAGTAGAATACGATCACCACAGTAAAATTGAATCAGAGAAATGATAGAACACCATCATTCATACTCCTTTCCCTCTCTGGTTTTTTATAAAATGAAAACCTGCAAATTGTCTTCCTCCCTTGCTCTTTCCCCACTCAGGTCTGAAAATCCTTTCGTCGCTTTCTCCTATCAATTTTTCTCCTCCGCTTAGATTAAAAGGAAAACTAGAAACCCTTTTCGGTCAAGATTCAAGAACACTCACTCATTTTCTTTATTATATAGTAATATTTTTTTTAATAACCCTAGAATTGTATCTTATGATCGTATAAGTAGTTTTTAATTAAAACTGGGATATATTTAGATTTTTTCTGTTGTTAAATTTTCTCAACTTGTTTCTTCTTTTTTATCTTCAATTTTTCTGCAATTCTCTCTCTCTCTCTCTCACACACACATTTCTCTACAACTTTCTCTCTTTTTAATTTTTCTGCAACTCGATTCGTAGTGAGGAAGGAAATGGTTGGGCTGGAAAGAAAGGATATATCCAGATCTTGGCAACATAATCGATGATGCAGAAAGGGTTGAAAATCAATCTGAAATCAACATACGATTCCATTGGAGGGAGGTAGAGAGAGAGTGATTTAGAGGGAGGCAAAGAGAGGGAGAGAAAATATACCTTTGATTTAAAGGTCAAAATAGTAAATCAACATAATTTTTTAATTTTTTTAATTTATAATATAAAGGGTAAAACTGTATTTCAACAATTTCAGTGATTTACGTCAGTTAAGTGGACCTAGGTGATGTTTTTGCAATCTTGTGGGTGTAGATAATGTTAGTAATCTTTGATGGGGTGTAGATGAAATTTTTTCTAACTAAAACATAACTGGAAATTTTCTTTATATGGTTGTGGTGTGTCTTAGGCTCTATTTGGTGTGTATTATATAACTAATTATATAATACATTATGACATATGTAGTTGTTTTGTATGATTTATGGTACATATTTATATTTAGAGTAAATTGATATAATCTAAAATCTACAAATAGATTATAAGATATTTATCATTAAGGCTTTGTTTGGTTGCAAGGGGAATTGAAGGGAAAGGAAGTGAAATTTTTATACTTTAAATGAAAACTTTTGTAGTAGTAACACAATATGATTGTAAGGGGGTGTTTGATAACACTCAAGAAGTTGGATTCTGACTTATGGAGCATAAATGGAGTAGAAGCCTGTTTGGTAACCCGATTTGAATTTCTGGAGAATCCATGAGTGAATCGACTGCAAATGGGCTATAGAATCCAATTTTTTGGAGCATCGAATAGATGTTTTTTAACTTCAAAAGACAATTTTGGAGTAAAAAAAAACCACCCCACACCACTATTACCACCAACTACCACCACCACCACCACCACCCACCGCCACCACCACCACCCACCCATTGCCACCCTTCGCCACCACCTCTCACCCACCGCCACCACTCTGGAGTCCATGACTAAATTAGGTTAACAAACATATTTTTACTCCCATATACTCCTGAATCCTTTTGAAGTTGAAGTAAAAATTTGAACCATAAGTAAAAATCCCAGAGTTCAGGTTTTATCAAACAACCCCTAAAAGATGTAAATTTTGTTTTATTTTTCTTAACATATTTAGTAATGATACTTATAAGATGTAAATTTTATTTCTCTATTCAAATGGGAGGGATTTGGATGCAAAAGTGAAGTGTAAGTTAAAAGCTAAATATGGAATAATTTAGAATTAATTAGATAATAATGTGATAGCATGTGCTATAATCATTACAAAAGTTTCCATTTAAAGTATAAAAATTTTCCTTTCCTTTCCTTCCCTTCAATTCCCTTTGCAACCAAACAAAGCCTACGGAAAAATACCGTTTCCTCCCTTGTGGTTTGCCCAAAGGACAAATACCCCTAAGCTTTTTAGACAAATACAAATACCTCCCCTACAAGGACTATTAAAATACAACTAAACCCACGTCGTTAGGTATATTCCATTAGATACTAACGGTGAGAGACCAATATAATTGTAATGACCAAAAGAACCCTTTACAATGGTGAAGTACAAGATTTACCCTCATTGAAAAAGGGAAACTGCTACAACCCTCGTTCGAAACCATTACCGTCTTCGACATCACTATTGACTTTAGTTGTCCCCCACATCTTCGGCACTACTTCCGACTCCAGTAGTAGGTACTCCTCTCTCTCTCTCTCTCTCTTTCTCTCTCTCTCTCATAGTAGATCAGCAATCTTACTAGCTTGAGCAAAAACATTCTTCCAATTCAACGACTTTACAATACTCGATTTATCTAACAGTTGAAGCTCTTGATCAATAACACCATAGAACACCGGAAGTGACGGCAGAGCCAAGCACGATGCAACTTCCAAGTGTACAGTATTCGAAAGCTAGCAAGCCTTTTCATGTCCGAAACTTTCGAGGTTCCAGTCGCCTGAGCTTGTCATCGATTAAAAGAAGTGTCGACGAATCACATAGAGACATCGATCCTCATTCTCTGCATGCAAATTCAAACTGCAAGTGAAGAAATTCATGGTGTCCCAGCAGAAAAAACCATAGTTTACAACACATAGAAGCCCTAGAACGAGAGAAGCAAAGTTGAAAAGACAAGAAGAGATAATTGGCTGGGAAGTTTCTAAAGGTTTAATTGGAAACAATTTCGGCGAGATCATTTATCGGGAGGTAATTGCTTTTATAGGCATGGGAAAAATTCCCGTGAAATTACAACTTATCGGTTGTTGCTGTCGAATCTGGGATGGCTGACGCATCAAGATTTCTGCAAGATGGAAAGAGAGTTAGCGGATTCAGACGGGATGTCCAACGTCCACTCCGACAATCAAGTTAGTATCAGAGCAACCAGTATGGAGTCTTCAAGGAAGTTGAAGACTCCTAAAAGAGGTGGGGCCCAAAGTACTCCCTAGGGACTATGAGATTAGATATTGGATGATCTTACTTGTGATCGTTGCGTGGCTTTTACAGTGGACGTACCGTCCTCATGAGAAGATGTCACGACTGGAGATGGAGCGAATGTCTTTAAGGCTATGATTCCGCATGGACCGAGTATAGCAAGTATGACTATTGGATCTACTCGGACTAAGGTGGATGCCTGTTGTAAGACACATATTGTACTAACCGGTCTTATCACCTTGTATCAGGTCTTCTTATCATGGTCGGGCCAAGCAGACCAAGTGCGTGAAGAAATCGCAAGACTAGGTATGAAATTGAACAAAAAATCAGTTAATTAGGAGTGTATGGTCGCATACCTAAACAAGTGTGGTCGACCACACCTTATATTAAAGTGACCACATAAATCTGGGACGTGTGGTCACAGTTTTTTACTGTGTGGTCGACTGGTTCTGCGACCACACCTGCGACCACACGAACTCAGACAAACTCCGTGATTAGGAAACCTTCCTAATCCGAAGGGGGTTCTTTCCTAATCTAAGTAGGACTCTATATGAAGGGTTTTCCTCTATATATAGGACGTCCCTCAGCCTCTTTCATCCTTTTAGAACTCAAACTGAAAGAGAGAGAAAGATAAGAGGAGGAAGAGAAGGAGAATTGAAGAGGAAGACTAGGAGAAGAAAATTCAGAGAGAACTTTGAATCTTCAACAAGTATAAGGTATGAAACCATCCCCCACATCTGTTGGATACCTATAATAGATCATGGAGGAGATAGTAATTTAAAGTGAGACCCCAATCATCAAACCATGGACAAATTATAAGAGATCCATGGAGGGAATCTATTAGGATGATGGATTGTGTAAAAATATAAATTCTAAGCCATAAAACAATCATATGAAGGATCATGATGATAAGCCAAGGAATCAAAACATGAAGGAATTGAGTTGGGAGTGAAAAAATCGACCATCACATGTGTGGTCGCATGATATGCGACCACACGAGACACACATGGTTGACCACATGCCCTCGGGAAGTCAGGGAGGGTGTGGTCGCATGCGTGGTCACATATATGAGAGACACATGATCGACCATATGCCATCGGGAAGTTACAGGAAGGGTGTGGTCGCATGTCTGGTTGCATGATATGCGACCACACCTTGCGACCACACCCCCTGTGGTCGTAGAAACTGAGACCACAGGTGCAACCACACCTGCGACCACTCAGTTTCTGGAAGTCTAAATTGCTAGAAATAAACTCTAACTTAAAATCTATAAATTTGTTATATTTTCAATTGGTCTAAAAGTGATTTACAAAGCTTTAACGAGGAACTACCATCGACCAAATGTGAGGGAACAAGACCTAAATTAATTGGCTAATAATAAACTGTTTTACTTATTGAGTCCAATACCATGAATGACTCTATGCTTGTATGCTTGTAATGTGCATTTCACATGTCATCCAATATTTCTGTTATTACTGTTCATGCATATTTAATTTTGTACATTTATAACATGATAATGATGATGATACTAGGAATAGGCATGTGAATGTATGCGTGTGGTTAGTGTGCTTGATGAGAGTTAAGCATCAGGGGGAGGACATGAAACTGTGGTTCATCCTGGTCACCAGATTCTCGCTCTATCTATACTCAAGTTTTGTCCACTAACATCGTCGTATCGCCATTACCTTAGCAAAACTATTACGTCGTATGACATCAGGGGAGGTGGTCTCGGACCGTGTAGTCTCTGACTCTGTCGGGGGGCTTTAGCTCTATCTCTATGGACTTATTGAGGGATGCTGTGGTGAGGCCTTGGATACACTGTTTGACATTAGGATTGGTTAGTTGCAAGCTCAGTTTGCAAGTCCTCGCCAATAGGGGCTTACGTGTTGGTATGGGTAGGGCATCAGGGGAAGTATTATGCGGTGTTTGATCTGGGCACTTTAGCTCTATCTCTATTCCATGATGGGTGCATGTGGGATGACAATGGTGTTTGATCTATTGGGCGGCTTCACACACTTGTGTATATAGGTGCGGCGACCACCAATCCTTTTTATTGCACATTGTAAATTTATAAACCAGACCAAATATATGAATTGAATGCATGCATATGTTTGTTGCATTGTTTTGTTTGCTCACTGAGCCATGATGTGTGCTCACCCTTTCGACGTCAAATATTTTAGTTGATGATGCAGGTCATACTGTGGAAGATTATATGAATGCACCAATGTACGGGCATGTTGCCACTATGGATGTGGAAGCTATGGTGGAGTCGCAGATTCGTCGTGCGAGTGCAACTCATGTGTTTTCGATTAGATTTAGTTGTTGGTTTATCGAAACATGTAATTGATTTATTTTATTTTATTTTATTTTATGTCTTTAGTCATTTGGAGATAATTGGATAATTAATTATGTTATCACTGTTAGATACTCAGTTTGTTTATATTAAAGACTTCTGCTATTGTTTATTTACTCTGATTATGGTTGTAGTTGTATCTAGTTTAATCAAATTGACACGGCCTATACGACATCCTGGTTGAACCGTTGGATCATAGACGGTTCATCACACTATTCTGGTTGGTTCATAATTGGGGTGTGAAACCCGTTGGATGTGGATCCTGTGGCCATGCAAGGGCGCTGTCTCTGCATCCAATAGTTGTCATGTGCACCTATCACGGGTATTGAATCTGGTCTCCAGGATCGCCGCTTAATCATGATCCTTTCGAGACGCCTATAATTTATCCAGGGATTCGACACGTGAATATCCACATATCCCTTCCCCCTGAGGTTACAATGCCACTAGGCTGACATCTGACGGAACACGTGTCGTTTCCCTCGCGTATCTCTAAGGTGGACACCTGTCCCATCAGGATTGACCGGGAGGAATATGCTATTAACATCGGTCAAGCTAATTTATTACAGAATATTGTAGCGTTATTAGCTGTTTATTATGCCACGCGGTTCCTTCTTGGGGAAGATGGACGAACACAAAGGATATGTCAAGAGTATTCATAATCTAGACACATTTTTTGGATAGTGACGAGCATGCAAGAATTGGAAAATGAAAAAGAGAAATGGGGTCTGATCAGAAGAAAGGTGACCGCCGAAGATGGAAGAGATAAGAGTGAAGCAAGTGACGACGACGAGACTTGCATACACAATGCTTTTCACACATTCTCCCATCCATGGCCCGTTTGGTTTTGACTACTCTGTTTCATTTTGAATATGGGTTCCTTTTTCCGATTCTTCTTGCAATATGAGTAGGTGGGTGGAAGTCTTACCATCCATTTGAGTTTCATGAGCAAGTGAGTGAGACAAAGCAAAGATATGAAGGAAAGAAGCAGGGGATGGTAAACAATGAAAAGGTAAACTCAATGTAAGTGAGAAGTTTTTAAGTAACAATACGTCTTGAGGTAGAATTGTCCATACAAAGATTAATTTTAACATCGCAAAAAAAAAATGGGACAACTGTATTTATCTGAAAAGTTTGGGAGCATTTGTCATTTAGTTAAACCACCGGGGAGGAAACAGTATTTTTCCCTTGTCATTATTGTGATAATATATTATTACTTCTTTATGTCTAGTGATATTAAATGACTATTAATTATGACTCATAATTTATCCTCATGAATGATTTGCCATAAATAAATCATAAATATAAACTATACCGAAGAGAGCCTTAAGGAATGGAGATTCCAGACACAAGTATGATGTTTCATATTATGTCTGTATTGAACTCAATCACGTAAGAATCTTGAAAGGGTTAACTGCAGAGGGAATGCGGCTTTAATAGTTGTACTCTGTAAGACCGTGGATTATTAGGGGCTTCCCAACCAGAAGCACGAGAGAGCTTATTCCTTATCACATAAGGTCCTTCATGCGCAACAGAGGGAGAGATTTCGTCCGATCCATGTGACCGAAATTGCATCTACAACCCAAGATGTCCCATAAGGACTCGAATGGAATGCAAGCGTTCTGTTGGATTTGCATCCGACACTTTATAGGGAAGAGGGGTTGGCCGTACATGAGAAATCAATATTGCTGAGATCACGATGGCGGGCATTAGCATTAGAGGCTCAGGAATAGAAAATCGTCGTCTGCCGGAATGGAAGAAAGCCGTTGAAAAGCAGGGGAAGTGGTCAGCCAGCCAGCCCGGGAGGGATTGTCTTGTTAGTTATGTTAAAGACAAACATAATAGTAACTTATGATAGGTCCCAGATCTCAGGATTTTATCTCATTTCACATGTTCAAATTATTTGACACTCCTCACTCTTCTCCGCCTATTTTCGTTCAAGCTTCTACAGATTGAATCGGATCAATAAGGCCGATCCATTGATGTACTATTTCGGCAAGGCTTGCAAGTGTAATTTTGGGGTGGATTAAGCCAAAACCATGAATTTTGGAACCGTTTTGGATGGAATCGTCGGTGACTGATCCCGTTATCATGTTCGTGTAGTAAAACCATGCCTGCATCTATATCTTTATAGAACCGTGGACAATCTCCTATTGTAGGCATAGTTCACCTGTATGTACTTGTATCTTCCTTGTGATTCCATCACAGTTCATATCAATGGTTTCAATCTAGAGGTGGGTCATACACTATATCGACGATGAAAATATCCCATGGAGAGTAAATGTTCATGTAGGTGATCCGAACTCCAATATACTTCGGTTTTGATACCGCTTGTTGAGACTCGGGTATAACTCATGTATAAAGGCTAATCATTAGGAGCATCAGGCTATACACCGTTGTGGGGACTAGGATCCTCTCTAGTAATTACTGCTTGGTAGTGAGATCCCGACCATTCATATTGCACTGGGATACGCATCGATGCACCATGAATGATCGTGTAGTGACCGCTGCTTGGCGGCGAGAACCTGACCGTTCACATTGCATAGGAATACATGCCAATGCACTATGAATGATCATGATCTCACTACCAAACGACAATCACTTAAAATATATATATATATATATATATATATATATATATATATATATATATATATATATATATATATATATATATATATATATATATATATATTTCCTTTGTAAGATTAATGATTATTCCAGTCACGTGGACCCATAATAGACTCTTCAAACGGACATGGCAGTGCTCTGGGTAGGGGTGTCAATTTTCGGACTGCATCGTGTCCCCTGAGCAGAGTCAACCAGTTAAAAACCGCATCGAGCCGAACCGTTTAATAAATGTGTTGGTCTTATGACTTGACCGATTAATAATAGGTTGTTCACGGTGCAAGGGTGCAACCCGACAGTCGTCTGACCGAATCGATCACCGATTAAAAACAAAGTAAAGACATATATAAGTTTTTTCTTTTATATTTTCCACCTACTTTTCTCATTTATTTTTCCACTTGTAAACATTGGACTTGCAACGAATATAATCCTACTAAATGAGATTGCAATGGATCTTTTGATATCTTAGCTTCCAAAGTGACATGATTTTAGCAGATGATGCTAAAAGATTGTTACGACCACATGTAAATATTCTTTATTTTGATTTTTTTTTTTTTTACTGTACATTCTTCATTTATGAGTAAAGACAAATCAATGAGTTGGATTTACAACAAAATATACTAATTATAATTGAGTATAAAATCGAATCGCATAAAGTGAACATAAGACCGAATAAGATAATCGATTATGAACATTAATAGACCAATTGAACCGATTAACATAAACCAATTAGGGATGTCCAACCACCAGTCAATGTCTCGTAAATCAGGACCGATTAATTAAACATGTCAATCATTGTGTTAGGTATTAAATTGGTGAGAACCGGTCCGACCGAGAACATCCGATTGAGACCCCTAGTTTCGGGCTACGGTGAAGACGGTGAAAGCTTCTCCGGGAGTGAGGGAGATGAATCATTGGACGACGACATGGAAGGAATCAATGGACGACGACATGGAAGCTTTAGATGGGCTTGTACGTTGACAAGGACAAATGAATCCCAACGAGATCGAAGACGTTTTTGCTGCGTCTGATTCTGAAGGCAACAGCAGTGGAACTGAGGATGTTGAACTGTTTTGGAGCATACAGCATCGGTTCTTCTAGGTTCAACCGGAAGATGAAACACCTGTAGTTTTGAAACTTCTGATAACTCTACAACCGGTTGCTGATTCGGCCGACGAAGAAGATTTTGGAACGCTTCGTGCGATCCGTAAGCGCTTAGCCGAGTACGATAGCGGTTAGTGGTTTAATTCTTCATTCTTTTCTGCTAATGGTGATCGAATTATTGATGTTTCTAAATTCTAGATGATTAAATAAGTACTTATTCAGTAATTCGGTACAGTGACGGTACAAATTTTAGAAAAAAATAAGAATTTTGTGAAATAATTGAAAGATTCAATTGGAAAGACTGAGAGACATTAGTTTATAGTTAAATTTTTTTAATAATTCAGTATGAATATTTTTTTTTCTTGGCAATATATACATTTAGGTTTTACTAATGAGAGGAAAGTGACATACCCAGTGAACAAGGATCCCACCACTGCCGGTATGGAGAGGGACAGGTGCATGCAGCCTTATCCCCTCTCCTCGCAGAGAGGCTGTTTTCTGATTCGAACCCACGAGCACCAGGTTGCAATGAAGCAACATTACTTTTGCGCCAAGGCCTGGCCTCGGTTTTTAATGGGAGAGGAGAAATTTTGGAAGAACAACCCAAAATACTGTTATTTTATTTTATTTATGGAAAGATGGGAAAGAGAAAAGAAATGAAGAATGAAAAACAAGGCATTATCAATTTTTACCCTTAAGGTGCACTTGGAAAGTTGAATACGGAACAGGATTCATGTAGCTGACCCTGTTTTGTTAGGACAAGGATATGTCTAGTTGAGTTGAGTTGTATAATTGGAAGGTTGTTGCAAGGCAATCTATACTGAAAAGTTGACACATATCTGTATGCCCCTCACTTCCCTTTAGCTGTTACAGTAGCTTTTAATTTTCCTACCATGTCCACCAATTAGTTATTTGATTTGAGGGTTCCATTTTGATGGGCTGCTAGAATTTTAGATGGGGCTCGAAAGAAATTGAATGTAATTCCAAATATCTTAATCATCCTCTGTTGAAGAGGTCATTTAGATTCTGTTTTAAGTAACATAAGTCCTGTTATTTTGTATGTGCAGAAGACAGTTGAATGGAAGGAAATATTATCTTCCTTTACAAGCTAGTGCTATAGTAGCGAAGTAAGCGAAATTTGGAAAAGGGAGGGTGAACTAATGAAGCTGATTCCTGATATATAGATACTGCTTAATTATTCTTGGACAATAATGACATTGGTGGCTTATCTGTTTAAACTTGTTTTCTAATATATGGAAAAAGTTTGATTATTATCTATACATAAGCAATGATAAATGGTGTTCTGCGTTAGGGATTGACTCGTTGAATGCTAAACTACCAGAATACATTATTTTACATCTCTCCAGTGCCTGATTTTCAGTCTCACGTTTACATAGGCATTGGCATTGTTGCATTGTCTTCCCATCAGGTAACCAAGTGGTAAGAATTTTGTCTTTAACTGCTGTTGACATTAAAGATCATATGAATTGGGACTTCAGGTTTTCATATGTAAAGTGGATGAGGGGCTTGTTATAAAGCCTGAAAAGGATTCTTTTCATCCCCATCAATTCTGCAATCATATCAAGGGCCATCCTGGGCCGTTTACTCTGGTGTGAATGTTGGTTCTCAGACAAGGGAATTGTTCCTCTCTCTCTCTCTCTCTCTCTCTCTCTCTATATATATATATATATATATATATATATATATATATATATTCTTATTGACACCTTATTTTTTGCCCTCTTAGTCTAACACACTTGTTTTTTTTTGTGAGGGTAAATTTCTGTCATTTCACATCTATATTTGAAGAACGTGTTTGACAATGACAACCCTTGGCAATGGCATAATGATAGGTCACTTTCATAAATTTGTGAAAAACCCTTTTACCCCCGATTTAAAAAAAACTTATGGGAATATGACAAAGGGCAATTAAAAAGAAGGTGCTTTGTTCTAAATACACTTATAGGGGTGTCATGGTCAAAACCTAGGTTTTGACACTTGGTTTCAACCCAAGGAGGCCCAAGGTCAAAAGCCAGTGTCGAAATCTCGAAACAAACCCAAAACAACAAGCTCTTCTTCGTGTCTTCTTGCTGGAATTCTGCATCAGATATGTAGCAGTGAAATACGAAGACAATTAGCAACAGAGTTATGGCCACCCAAAAAAGAAAGTCATGGAGTCGATAATTTTTAGTTATGTGTTGGAACCTTTTGGATTTTGGTTATTTTTCGTATAATGCTTGGAGAATGCTTCACTTTGCCATATGTTAGAGTTTATAGAATGAAACTGTCCATTGATAAGTTTACATTAGCTAACCTTTTGTTTTGTTGATCTTCTGTTTTTATTTAATTTGAGGACACAACTTTTCAATAATTTCAGGTTGACTAGGTTGCTGTCATGGATGGCGGGTTACTTTTAATCTCTTAGTGTTGTTATTTTCATACCCACATAGTATTTTCAGATTCCTTTGGTTTTGATATGATTTTGTTCGTGTATTCTAATGATGTGCTAATCACAATTGGAGAGTGCTCAACCTTGAAGTATGAAGATCTCCACTGATTTTATTTTCTATATTGGATGCAGATGCTCTGAAGAAGACGGAATCAACCTTTGTACATGATTCTAACAATAGCTTAACATCAGAGCAGGACACTCACAATATTTTGTTTGCGAATGGTACTATTGGTGAGGCTTTAGACAATGACTTTCCAGATTATGGACATGCTTGTAGTGCCTATGAGCATTCTGTTAGTGGCGTAGATCCCAGAGCCAGCCATTGGGTTCCGTTGAGTGGCATCAACCGGTTGCTCCTGTGTTATCTTCCATACCAAAAAAATATTATAGCTTCCCTGCATCTGGAGAGGTATTTGTTGATGCCATTAAGAAAAATAGGTCATGGCAGAGATTTATTAGGAACAAACTAATAGAGATTGAGGCAAGGATTGAGGTGAACAAAGAACTTTTGAAACGTGTCAAAGTTCTCAAGGACTTCCAATCCTCATGCAAAAGAAGAGCAGGCGAGTTTTATCACATAAGAAGGATGTCCATGGCCAGTTAATTTTAGTTACAAAGTCCAAGAACTCTCAGAATTTGAAGGTCCTATTCCCTTACATTTTGTTTGTGTCTGTATATGTGTTTTTCTTTTCTTGACGTACAGGTTATGTTTCTAATTTCGTCAAATATACTTTGACTATCTCTGTGTCTAAAATTTAAAAGGATCTGCCTTTTGGAATCTAAACTTCTTAGTCCTTACGTATATTGGGTCTGTGCTTTTATGAATGAAAAATTGTTATGCATGTTGTCATCAGTGTCAATTGTTTCAATGATGCATTATTTTGTATAAACCCTTTCTTATAATATTTTGTTACATACTCTGTATTCTTATGTGAAACAGTTTAATGCTCTACATTTTTTTTTTCTTTTTCTTGGAGATGATGCTCTTTGTTGTCTTTCTGCTTGGCAATTTACACTTATATTGAAAACATCCTTATGTGTATGAATTGAGCAGTTATTATGGTAGTCTTATTCTAGTTTAACTATTTTGAACATTGTTATCTTAGCATCAACTAAGAAACTGTTTTTTCATGTAGATGCACTTTGCATATCTGATGGTCCTTAGTCCCCATCTTTGTTTCTGTTGGAACTCGTCACTTTTTTATGACCCTGACGATTTCACTGATTTTTGACTGGATTAATATGTTGGTGTATTGCAATTGGATGTACTACAAGATCACCTAGAGTTAAGCATGTCATGTATACACAAAATGTTATGTAAGTAGGCATACAATTACATGTTTGTGCTTCCAAGGCAACATTTCTATGCCACTCTGAGATGGTTGTAAGAACAGAAAAACTTGGAAGATCACTGTATGTACAGTGCTGGCGTGGAGGTGGAAAATTTGGTCATAAACAACATTTCTGGGTTACAACTGTGTGTTCATGGGTTTAATCTCTTGAAGTTTTGATGGTGCATGTCCATCCATTCTTCCAAATTTTCCATGTAGTTTTGCTCACTTAGACTAAATGTACAGGCTCCCGTGCTATATTAATATTTCAATTATATTGCAACCTGGTGGTCACGGATTCGAAACATGGAAACAGTCTCTCCATGTTGTGGGGGTAAGACTGCGTACATTCTGCCCCTCCCCAAACCCTGCAGTAGCGGGAGCCTCGTGCATTGGGACGCCCTTTTTTTTTTTTAGCTTCAAAGACTTCTTACTGAGTACCCTTGTAATGTTTGCTGTCTAAGTGAATTTGCTAAACCATTTGACAATTCATTGAACCAATTATTTGTTATTCTTCAGTCTTATGTGTTAGTACATAATCTAATTTTTTTCTAGGTATATGACATGTGGAAAAGTCATCCTGTGCTACCTGATGGATTCTATGCTCGACCAACTGCTTCTCTGTTATGGCTGCATGTTTGTGGAATCTGGCTGAATTTGTTGGCTTATGTGATATCTGTGCTGATGAATTTTCTGATACTTTCTACTTTTCCCTTGAGATCAGTTGTTGCTGTGTTTGTTTTTTCTAGCTGCATTTGCATGTCAGTGACATGTTGCATTTTGCAATTTGCATGTTCATTAGTGACTTAGTGTTATACTGGCCTTGATGTAATTTGAAATTTCTCAAATTTATTTCTACACCATAGGGTTATATTGATTATGAATTTTTGGTATCTGCAGGCTAATGGTAAGAAGACTTCTGCCTTATTTTATGGGCCAGTTGAAAATTCTCATGTTTCAACTCTATAAAACTGTGTTGACTACTTTGTTTCCACTTTCCCTGCATCGACAACCATGGTCCCAGGTGGAAAAGGAAAATCTTGCTAAGGGAATAAAACAACAAATTCAAGAAATGTTGTTTGATAAATCGATGGTGCTTTATAGGTATGTCCAATTAAAAATGTTTTTCATGATGATATTGTTCCTAAAGCATAAGTTGCCTGAAGCCTGTTTCCTTTACAGTGGTTCAGAGGAATCTTTTGGAGCTTCAGATGCTGTTGATAACATAATTGCATCGATTGCAGATCTTAATATCATCCCTGAAATTTTAAGATCATTTTTGCCTAACATTGATTGCAAAGGTTGACTTCCATGCATTTCAAGGGTCAGTCAGGTGTTGAATGTGAAGCAAGGTAACCATTTTCGTCATTGAAGAACCATCGTTATTTATGTGTTCTTTGCTTATCTGAAGTTATGTGTATGCACTGTTGTTGGTGTGATGACTCTGATCAATCATTTCCCTCACCATGGGTATTTCTTTATATTAGGAATGCAGATAATAGGTTATGATCATTTCTGGGCAGAAGTTACCCTACTCAAAAGGATAACTAATTTCCCCATACATCCATCCTGCCATTAATTTGCCGTCTTGCCTTTTACTGGTAAATTTGCAATTGAGAATGCCATATGTAATTCAATTTCAAAAGAAGATTGTTTTATTTGCATAAGAGCACACTTTTATGAAGAAAGTTAGAATATTCAGTGCGAAGCAGCTCAAAATGGTGAGACTGCTATAGGATTCCTGGGTCTTTTGCAACCCAAACACAACAACATTGCATGAAGTTGAGATAGGGAGCTGACGCCTTCTGTTTCTACTTTCTAAAGAAGTGGGCAAACCACATTGGAAAATGCCATCAGGGAGGGCTGCGAAGCTTGACCTGTACAATCAATGTCATTCGAAAGACACCATTGATATATATAAATACATGTGCAAAGCACAAAAGGAAGGTTGTGTTGCAAAAGGAAATTAAGATATCCCTTCTATACAAGGAAGAAGATACCGACTAGAATAAGGAAACCTAGGAAGTTTTGCACACGTGGGCACAGACAAGCAAGAAGAGCATTGAGTGTTTCATCATTATCATTCTATACTCCAAATATGATCATTAATAAAGCTTTATATGAATGTGCAATTATTTATCAATTTGAATATGTTGGCCCTTTTTCCTTTTTCTTTTTTTGCGGGGTGGGGAGGTGGGGGGTCGCGGTATTCATTTTCTGTATATATTGTTAAAACATCTTCCTCCTTTCCTGTTTGTGTTGATGAGGACTTCTCTATTAATAACACTCTAAGCAGTAGAAGGGATGAAAAGTGGAAACTGTGAAGCAATTTGAATCTTCAAATATCCTGCAACTGGAAGCGTAAACTGCCTACTATCCTCGAGCAGTTTGGTATCTTCCTACTGGAAGCTTTTTCTGTTTTATGAATTTGTGTATGCTTGGTATGCTATTTTCTATTTGGTGGTCATTTTTTAAATCCTTTCTCACCCTTATCCGTTTGTGTTGAAATAATAAGGAGAGAATGCTTGACTTGTCAAAAATGACTGAGGCCTTCTCTATTTGTAGGAAAAGAGATTTACTTTTTCATAAATACACCATCCACTACCTACCAACCACTCATCATAAATATTGTATGATGACTAACTATTCATCATAAATATGATATGATGACTATGGTGACTTAGCCTACCAATATTGACTTTTACTTTACCTGCCAAAGACTTTTACTACCTACCAAAGACTATGGTAACTTAGTAAGATACAATGAACATAGACATAAACTTACAATTACAACACTCCCCCTCAAGTTGGCGCATAAATATCAAACATGCCCAACTTGTTAATAATAGGAACAAAGCTCTTACTACTAAGCCCTTTAGTAAAGACATTTGCTAATTGAGCATCAGACGGAACAAACGGAATACATATAACTTTTTGTTCAAGCTTCACCTTGTTGAAGTGACGATCGATCTCTACGTGCTTAGTGCGATCATGTTGAACAGGATTATGTGCAATGCTGATTGCTGATTTATTATCACAGTACAAGTGCATAGGCAATTCAACTGGAACACACAAATCCTGAAGAAGACCACGAAGCCAAAGGAGTTCGCAAATACCGTGGGCCATGGCTCGAAACTCAGCTTCAGCACTTGACCGAGCAACAACAGCTTGTTTCTTGCTCCTCCAAGTAACAAGGTTGTCTTCCACAAACGCGCAATAGCCTGAGGTAGATCTCTTATCATCGTGACACCCGCCCCGATCGGCACTAGTAAAGGCCGTAACAAAAAAATGACTATGAGGAGAGAAAAGAACACCTTTTCTAGGAGTGGATTTCAAATATCATAAAATCCTATATGCGGTCTCTAGGTGAGAGGAATAGGGATCATGCATATATTGACTGATTACTCTTACAGCAAAAGCGATGTCAGGCCGGATGTGTGACGAGTATATTAGTCGTCCAACCAACCGTTGATGGCTACTTTTATTAACAGAGTCCCCAACTTTGTGCTTAAGATGAGATTGAGGCTCTAAAGGAGTATCTGCTAGTTTACAACCCAGCATTCCCGTCTCTAATAAGAGATCTAGAGTGTATTTCCATTGTGAGAGGAAGATACCTTGAGTTGAATGAGCAACTTCGATCCCAAGAAAATATCTCAGCTTACTAAGGTCTTTGATTTCAAATTTTGTCCCCAAGTAAGTCTTTAGGTTGGATATTTCATCAGCATTACTGCCAGTGATAACAATATCATCTACATAGACGATCAAAACTGTAATGTGCTCACCAGTCTTTTTAATAAACAAAGTATGATCAGCATTACTTTGTTTATAACCAATTGATATCATAGCTCGATAGGAACGACCAAACCATGCTCTTGGAGATTGTTTCAGGCCATACAAAGCTCGCTTTAATTTGCAAACTTTGCCATGAGTTTTTTGAGAAGCAAATCCAAGAGGAATGTCCATATAAACCTATGAAGGAAAGCATTTTTTACATTAAGTTGCTAAAGATCCCATCCTTGGTTAACGGCACATAAGATGATTACTCTAACAGTGTTCATTTTTGCTATTGGAGCAAAGGTTTCCTGACAGTCGATCCCATATGTCTGATTGAACCCTCTAGCAACTAGCATTTCTTTATATCTGTCCACAGATCCATTAGCCTTTTGTTTGACAACAAAGACCCATTTGCATCCTATAAGCTTCTTTCCTGGAGGGAGAGACACCAAATCCCATGTGTCAGTCTTCCCAAGTGCACTCAACTCTTCATTCATTGTCTCTTCCACCTTGGACTTGCTAGTGCATCTTGCCAGGAGTTAGGTGTGGAAATATACGATAACAACCAAACAAAATACAGAAGGAGGGAGACAGAGAATCATATGCAACAACATTAGAGATGGGATGTTGAGTAGACGTTCTGATGCTCTTACGAATAGCAATAGGTAAGTCAAGACTAGGATCACTAAGAGAATCACTAGGAGGAAGAGACTTACCAGAGGAAGGATTTGGAAGACTTGAATTCAGAATGGAGGACGACTGGCTAGGTGCAATGGTGGTGGTCTCTGGCACTTGCTTACGTTGAACAAATATTTTGAGAGGTGGTTGAGTCGGTTAACCCTTGAGATTGGAACAAAGCTGAAACCTGTTCCTGACTTGTTACACCCTCAGCATCAGTTTCAGCCAATGTAGGAGACTCCATTGGAACAATGATAAGCACATCTTCCCAAACATCCCGAGTAGAAGACTCCCCTTGAAGAGGGGCCGGATAATAAACTTTAGATTCATGAAAGACAACATCCATAGTAACCAACAGTCGTTGAGTCCAAGGATGATAGCACTTGTAACCCTTCTGAGTAGCAGAGTAACCAAGGAAGATACAATTGAGTCCCCTGGGGTCAAACTTACCATGGGCATGATGGTTACGAGCAAATACCACATAGCCAAAAATCCTAGGCGGAACCACAAAAGAAGAGGAGCCCATGAGCACATCAAGAGGGTAGCGAGAGGCTAAGACACGAGAAGACAGTCGATTGATAAGGTAGGCCGCCATAAGAACTGCATCGCCCTAATATTGTGGAGGGACAGTCATAGTGAACAAGAGAGACCGTGCCACTTCCAAGATGTGACGATTTTTCGTTTAGCGACACCATTTTGAGCAGGAGTATCGACGCAGCTAGTTTGATGAATGATCCCATGATCAGACAAATATAACTGGAAGGACCTCTTAATGTACTCTTTGCCATTATCAGTGAAGATTAATCTTCACTGTAGCATCAAATTGGTTCCGAACCATCTTATGAAATAATTGAAAATAGTTGGCCACATCACTCTTCTGTCGCATCAAGTAGATCCAAGTGGTACGATTATAGTAGTCAATATCAGAGACAAACCATCGGTAGCCAGAAGTGGATACACAACGTGTAGGGCCCTAGACATTAGAATGGATCAAATCAAAAGGAACTAAACTTCTATTATCAGAAATAGGATAAACAACTCTAGTTTGCTTTGCAAAGACGTAAGCATCACAAAAGAAATCATTGGGATTACATTTCTTAAAAACTGGAAACAAAGTAGATAAAATTTTGAGAGGAGGATGACCCAAACGATAATGCCATCGATGTAACTCGGATAAAGCAACAGTATAGGAGTCAGGGTTAAAAGCCTGAGCCGCCAAAGGTGATGGAAAACTATCAAGCAAGTAGAGACCACCAACAACTTTACCACTGCCAATAGTACGACCCGAATTTAAGTCCTGAAAGACAGAATGATTAGGAAGAAAAATATTACTTTACAATTCAAATCACGAGTAATACTACTAATAGACAGAAGATTAGTAGAAAACTTCGGAACATGTTAGGCAAAGGAAAGGGATAAGGAAGGAGTACAATGGATAAAGCCCTTGCCCGAAATAGTGGAAAAGGAACCATCAACAATACTTACTTTACTATTACCGGACAAAGGGAAGTACCGAAAAAATTGATTGGAGGATCCAGTCATATGGTCGGTGGTACCCGAGTAGACTATCCAAGGAACAGAGACTACCGAGGCACAATGGCCACCAAAAGAAATACCTGAAGGGGTAAAAGGAGATGGAGCAGAAGGCAGTAGCAGGTTTCCTGGCAAGATGGTGGCGGATGTTGCAGATGGCGTTGAGGAAGGTGATGAGTCTAGCCTGGTCATCAAACGACGCAGAGTCAGTAACTCCTCTTAAGAGAGGGAAGAATTTTGAGGAATATCGTCAGTGGCACTATGGTGCGCGGTGGCGGAGGCTGGACGACCCTATCTACGACCACGAGTATCGGAAGGACGGCCATGTAATTTCCAACACTTGTCTCGAGTATGTCGTTCTTTCCCACAGAAATCACACTTCACAGGAACCTTATCAGAGGCAGAACGATCATTAACACCGCGAGTCAGATTTTCACGAGATGAGGAACCCGAGCCATAATAAAGAGCCAAGCTTTCCTGTGTCACAGGGAGGACCATAGCAATGCGGTGACAATCCTCAGAAGACACCATAGCATAAGCCTGCTCGAGGGAGGGTAATGGATCATGATTAAGGACATGAGCCCGAATCTGATCAAACTTGATATTGAGGCCAGCAAGAAAATCGAATACTCGGAGGTTATCCTCCCACTTTTTAAAGGTAGTGACATCTGTATCACAGGTAGCAGTAAAAGAACTATAAAAATCCAACTCTTGTCACATACGTTGTAGAGTGGAATAATATTGAGAAATAGATAATTCCTTTTGTTTGGTCTCGTGAATCTTCTTCCGGAGTTCATAGCACTGAGTAGCATTACCTACTTGAGAGTAGGTGTCTGTGGCAGTCTTCCAGTTCTAAGCGGCAGTGTTGAGAAGAAGATAACCCCTGGAAATAGATTGATCCATGGAGTTGATAAGATATGACATGACCAGATAATTGGAGGTAACCCATTTATCCTGAGAAGAACCAGTAGCGGTAGGTTTAACGGTGTCCCCTGTAATGTAGGCAGAAAGACTACGAGAACCAATAACGAGATAACATGAACGAGACCACATCAGATAATTATTCCCATCTAACTTGATGGAGGAAGTAGGGAATGAAGGAAAGTCACGAGAAGGAACTCCTTGTCCAGTTGAGGCTGATGAAATCTCAGACATGATTGCTGGTCACCGCTAGTCATAACAAAGGCACAACATGTAGACAAATATCCGGAAGTTTCAACACGACATACCAACTTTCGGAGAAAGCATTAAAAAATCACGAATCAGTTTGTGATATATATTTGTATGGTATAAGAGGCCCTTGGTGGGAGAAAAAAAAACTCTCCACCAAGGGAAAGGAGGAAATAGACCAAAGTGGCGGTGGGAGGCGACGCTAAACTGAGAGTAGGAGAGAGACGAGAGTGACAGTGGCTGTCGGCGGTGATTGGGTGGCGCTAAACCGGGGAGGAAAGAGCAATGCGGTGGTGGTGGGCGGTGTTTATGATTCCGTGGCTAATAGCATTAGAGTTAGGATCTTAATATTGATCCTAGCTCTGATACCATATTGAAATAATAAGGAAAGAATGCTTGGCTTGTCAAATATGACAAATGCCTTTTCTATCAAGGTTTAAAATCTCGGGTCTCAGAGGAGTCTCAGCCTCCTGGAAAACCTAGATCTTGCGGCGAGATCTCGTCGAGACAGTGTAAAAACACCGAGACACCTCCAAAAGGCTGTCTCAGTGGCCAAAACTCATTTTTTAGGCTTCATAATTCAGGGGAACCTCATTTTAGCATACATAAACACATTTAGAGCATAAAATTATAAAAATAATCACTCTTTGTGGTTGTTTGGGTTCACACCCATGTTTTGGTAGTAAACGCTGAAGTCTGTTGTAAATTTAGGTTAATATTGACTGTTATACTCAATAATTATCTAGTATAATTATTCAAAAATGACAAATGAGACAATAAAATTATGCATTAGGGAAATGAGAAACAAAATAACACTTTTTTATAAAACAACCCAAGTATGTCATAGAAATCATCACTTTATAGTTCAAATGTTCAATACTAGATAATACAATAAAGAAATCCTAATTCCTAACTCCCCATGAGCCCATAGTCCACAACTCCACATACAATGTCTAATAATGCGTAGAGTGTCGTGGATGATCCATCGTACTATCATCATACATCTGAGAAAGTTGTTGACGCAAATTGTCTTCCAATTGAGCAACATAATCTTCCCACGACATTCTTGAGGCAAAGTAGTTCCGGTAGTCTTGCACATGATTCATAAATATAACATCAGTAGCTGTTTGAAGGATACCTATCTTAGGGAAGAATGGAACAATGTCTGAGGAACTACTCTGATGCGAAGATTCTTGCGGAAGCACGGATGGAACGGAAAAGAAACTGTCCACAAAGTTGGATGATCCACTCTGACTCTATGCTACTGATGAACGATCGTCAAAGGAAGAACCATATGCAGTGGGATAGGGAACGAAGTTGGTATCAACATAATCATTTGAAGTGTAAGCTAACCCAGTGCTATATCCAGGAACATTCCACTGCTCCTGTCCATTGCCGTAACTGCTATTCTCCTCCACATTCAATCCTCGTAAGCCAGTAGAGAGGTTATCAACGTCGACGTCCATCATTGATGCGGGATCCGGGGTTGAGAAACCCTAATTAGATCTGCTAATAGGCCCACCCAAATAATAAGCAAGCTTGATTCAAATAACAGTGGGAGAATTGTAAATAAACCCAAAACTCAACCAGTAGTGGCAGTTTTGTAATAAATCTGAAGTTTATAATTATGGATGAAACAAACAGACCCTTAGGGTTTCTTAGGATTAAACTAGAACAATTCTTAACCAAGAGGGTGAATATGGAAATAAGGTTATGAAGAAGGGTTAAAAGAAGTAATAAAGATCAAAAGGTTTTTCTTGTAATTTTCCAGAATAGGACTTCTTCCTTAAGCTCACGACTGAAACAGGGAAACGATGATCAGACTTAGGGGAAATCGAGATAACTCTCTCAATAGGCTTCGGTTTGGTCTGAAACTCCAGGGACTGGGTCGTATCTCATAAACCTACCAAACCCCCAAAGTAGTTCCTTAGTTCAGAAGCTAAAATTCACGCTAAAGATTCCTGCAACTCAGCCCAGGCGGAAGATGGAGCTGCAGTCCTAAATTTCTGTGTGAATACGGTATTCCAGCAAGGTATCGACCTAGGGCTATGGGGTTTTAGTTCGTTTATGGAAGGGAAGGTTACATCCAGCGTTTGAGGAAGATACGAAGAAGGAAGAGAGAGATCGATGCACTTGATTGGGGCTGTCGTTATCGCAGGACAGGGGAAAAGTTTTGGTTGCAGGGACTGGGGAACATGGAAGAAGAGAAAGGGAGGAAAGGAAAAAGGAAGAAGAAGAGGGAAAGAATCAAACCAAGGGAGTGGTCGATTCTGATCACTGAGACGAGAGAGAAAGAGAAGGAGAGAAGAGAGAGAAAGAAAACACAACTTCTGCCCGTAGGCTCATAAGCACTCAGCCGACCACACTGATACCATAATACTATCTTTCAATTAATTCTCAAATCTGAAAATAAATGCCTAATACATTCCCTATTTAATTGACATAATTTTAGAAACTACATATTGTATCTATGGAATGAAATCCCTACTCAAAACAGAAATAATAGATAAGGAAACCTAATACTGAAACTTTCTATTCTAATTAATCATCTACCAAACCTTTCCAGACCAAAAGGTTGGTTTGGGTTTGAGCTGGTTCAGGTTTGGCTTGGGTAGCCAAATCGGCTCATGTCGATCCATCCATGATATTGCTACTGCATCAATCATGCTACTGCAATCAGCATCTTCATCCTGTAACTCCTATTGGGAACGATGACGAGACCTCCGCTAATGCGTTCTAGTTCTACGTGATGAGGATGGTGGACATGCACCATGGTCTGTATCCTGTGTTGCATGAGTGTACTGGCTTTCCCCAATGTATCTAACATGTGATGCTTGTGGCTTAGGATCAACCCCAATATTGACAATAGTGGCTTGACCTCCTCCCATGATCACTACCGCTACGTCCACTACCACTCTAACTCCACTCAGGATCGTCTGTATTAGTGCCAGCAGGAGGGTTAAACGGCACAGTTGACTGTGTATGTATGCGACCCTCGTCTGAGGCTATAAACTATAAACTGGTCGACATCAGCATCCAACTGCCTGGCCAACTGCGGGTCAGGCCTCCCCCCGGGCTGATCCATCACTGGTGCTCCTCTGTCCCGCAACCACTCCACTATTGGATCGTCCTCTTCAGAGTCAAGCTAGAAGATGTTAGCGGGCTCGAGCGGATATTATCTTCCTTTTTTATGGAACAAGCATTGTAACCTCAGCCTCATGTTGTAATGCACAAAGACCAAATCATTTAGCTGTTTAGAGCCATGTCGATTCTGCCTCTTTGAATGAATGAGGTTGAATGTACTCTAGTTTCACTCACAGCCAGATGTGGAGCATGTCTGATATAACACTCTAGTTGCTATCTTCTTCAGAGCAAGTGCATCTTTGCCATACAACACCCACCATTCAGCTGCATAAGAACAATAACATATTTTAATTTCATATGTCATTTAAACGTAATACATAAAACATAAGATTTTAATTTGCTTGCAATCTGCATACCCGGATAAGTAGTGTCTTGGCCAGCCATTGCAGCGGGGAAAGAAAAACTCCCATAGCCTTCCTTGAAGGCTTTAATCTAGACACAATCGAAAATTTATAAGTATTTGCAATTACAATAAATGGTTTTGCCATATTTTCAGTAATTGAAGCACATAACTCACCTCTAGATTTGCCAAAGCCTGTTTGTGGGGATCTGGCTCCAACGTTGCAACTATTAGCTTCACTGCTTCAATACGTTCATCCCAAGTACATGCATAAACTGGTACTTGGGGTTCAAATAGTATGCTGAAATATTTGACAGTATACAAAAGATTAAAACAAATAAAATTGCTATTGGTACCAAGGAATCAAGTATCGTGTATCGGTACCATATCGGTCAGCTGAAATTAAGAGACGTATCGTATCGTATCGTATCGTGGATACGGTGGATACGCACGGATACGCATATATATGGAGCAAGATACGCACAAAAATGATTAAGGAACATACAAAACACAATTTTAAAGCATAAAAACACTATAATTAGCAACATTGAGAAAGAAAAGGCAGTTCCGCCTAATCGATCGCTGTGAAGTAAGTAGTTCCGTTGGGAGACCGTTTTGTTGTCTTTGTTTTATAGTCTATCCATCCTTGCTTCCAAGGCTTCCTCGATCTGGTTCGTGCCCCTTCCCCACCGCCCTGGATATTTGAGCTCTGCTTTATTGCCTGCATCATGGATACACATAAACTCCTAACCGAATACCCTACATATTGTAAAACAACAAAAAAATGTACAGAACCATGCTTTTTTATTAAAACCAATTTCTAATCCTATTGGAAACCATTTTCCTTAAAAAGGCAAATAAAACCAAAAGCTACCTCTTCAGTAAATACCCATCTCAGTGGAAACAAACACAAACATACCAAACCCTTACCATTTTTTATAGTTTTCCCTACAACCGAGACTAACATTAAGAAAAAATTAAAGGAAAGCAAGACCTAAAACTTAACAAAATAGTAGAGGAACATTGAGATCAGAAGAAAAAAGAACACATATCATGGCTTAGAAATCAAATTCATGGAGTCATGTACACCCTACAGAGAATCGACAAACAACAAGGATGTAAGAAAAGGAAAGAAAAAAAAGAAGAAGGAAAATATCTGGGCCTTAACTAGTACAGGACCACATATATCTTAGATCTGACAACAAATTTCCCCTTAACAATAAAAAATGTTGATTCATGAAAAAAAATAGGTTAGAGTCATGTACATATTATTGTTACTGCTATTGGAAAGACAAATCATGACCAAAACAGGGAATCGATGAATAGAAATTGAGAGAGAGAGAGAGAGAGAGAGAGAGAGAGAGAGAGAGAGAGAGAGAATAGTCAAATTTTACATGAAAAAAAAAATTATCTGAATATATCTCTATTTTTTAACCAGAAAATAAAAAAAATAAAAAATAAACTCAAAAATTATAACTGAGAAGCAAAAATGGTAGATCAGTGGTCTACACATCTTATATAAATAGTAGAAGAGGAAAGGATTAATTTTTGGAAAAAAAAATTCAAAATTTCTTCTGTTCTTCCAAAATTCCTCAAATCAAACCTCAAATCAGTGTTTAAATCTATGCATGTAGCATACATTCATCAAATATGACCATAGTTCATTGATTCATGAGAAGATACAATACAAAAATTGATTTTCGCCCTTGGAGCTTGAAGAGATGATTTCAGACTCTAATCTTCACAAAAACCCAGTTTGATGCTACCTTCCTAGTCGTTTTAGGGCTAAGAATCAAAGCCCTAAGGTTTTTTGGAAAGAAAATCAAGTTGCAGAGGAGTATTGAAGCTTCAATGGTTGTCGGCTTTTGAAAAAATATGAACATGGTCTGTTTTTGAGTAGTATCGATGCTGCTCGACACTTAAAGCGCTGCTTGACACTTAAAACGTTGTATCGACTAGTATCGAGCAGTATCGAACCGATACGGTTCTATACTGGTCGATACAGGTTGGTTTTTCTTCTTTTTAAAAAAAAATCAAAATTAAAGTGTATCGATGCGTATCGGTGCATATCGAGCGTATCGAGCCGTATCGATTCGATACGGCTCGATACTATACTTTTTTTAAAAAATGAAGAGACGAATCGACTGGTATCGATACCGATACGTATCGGCCGATACGGTGCGTATCGTGTCGATACTTGATTCCTTGATTGGTACATAAGTAACACTAAAGTAAATACATTATCAAATTTAGTCACAAACCTTATGCAATGGATGCATGAGTTGGCTCTCCCATCGGTCATTGATGATCTTTATGTAGTTCTTGTAGCCATGTGGTAACATAGTTTTAACACGCTGCTTCAATGCGTCCATGACAGCATAAAGGAGTGGCATGGTAGGTTTCCGTTCAGTATTTACCAATCTCAGCACCTGCACTACAGGATGCAACACCCTGACTACCACCTTCACGTTCTGCCAAAATTCCTCTGAAGTGATGGTAGTTTGTGCTTGCACTCCATGGGGGGAAGCTGACTCTCTCCATGCAAACCAGTCCTCAGATGCAAACATCGATCTGAATCCGGCCATCTTTGCCTAAAAGCTCTTCAATGCTATGAAGTTCGTCGTGAATCTGGTGACGCCTGGTCTGGCTAAGTCCCCTCTACATCTCTCCCTGAGCATGTTCAAAGAATAACCATGGTTGTAGATGAAAGTGGTGACTTGTCTTGCTTGCTCGACCACTTTCTTCCCTTTGCTGAGCTTGCCCATGTCCTTCAACATCAAATCAATACAGTGTGCTGCACATGGAGTCCAGAAGAGATTGCAGTCGGTTCTGTTCATCATCATCTCCCATGCCTTCTTAAAATTGCTGCCGTTGTCCGTCACAATCTGGACAATGTTCTCAGCTCCCACCTCACCCACCACTTGTTTCAATAGCCCATAAATATATTCAACATCTTTTTGCTCAGCTGATGCATCCACAGACCTAAGGAACACCGTCTTCCCATCACAATAAACCATGAAGTTGATGATGGACTTTCTGGTAGGACTAGTCCAACCATCACACTTAATGGTTACTCCATAATCTTCCTAATTCTTCTTCTGACTCAGAATCCAGTCTTGTAGTTTCTTCTTATGTTGAGGCAAATACTGATTCATCAACTCATATTGATTTGGGCCTTTAATCCCTGTGCCGGCGTCAGCAACTGCATCTAGCATGCTCTAATAGTAGGGCCTGTGGTGGCGTTTGCTGGGATGTTGTGATAGAACGACCACCTAAAGTAAGCATACCCTACTGACTCTTTATTCTTTCCTCCAAACATTGGCTTTATTTTTTTTTGCTTGCTCCTAGACTTCCTAAAGACTCCGGGATCTTGATGTAGCACTTTAAGATAATCATCATCCCGTGCTCGAGGCTGAGGCATGGGTTGTTCCCTTGCACTTTGTGATCTGGAAAACCAAGAACCAATACCTTTGCTCCGTGTTTATGGTTGAGGCTGAGCTAATCCACTACCATTGTCACCTGCTCCAGATGTACCTGCTCCTGTCCATCACCTTTCCTGATCCGATCTTAAGGTTTCCATACTAGCCATTGCCACATGGCGCATCTGTCTTGCCTCTGCTTATGTCATACCAATTACATCCCATTCCCCTTCCCAACATCATGGTCCTCACTAGAATTTGGTAGGGTGCCTCGAACTGCATCCTCAAACTGCTCTTTCTCTCTTTCCATGGCTGCCCTCCTCTGCCTCCCTCCGCTTAGCTGTTCACCTATGGTCCTGGATATCTCCACAAGACACTGCGGGCATTTGGCAACATCTTTACCCAATTTACTCAAGTGTTGCTTCAGATTTGTGATGCCGCCAGACTAAAGCTTCTTGTCACAGAAATTACATTGGGTCTTTTTCCTATCACCCTGATGGGCACTCCCATACTGCCATGTGGGGTCAGTACGGGAACCGGCACCGTTGCCTCCATCACCGCCCCAGAATTTGGTCTAGACATTATATCTCACAGCTTTTTGTGCACTGTTTCATAGAAAACACAAACTTCAATAACCTTACAAACTTGAACACTGCTAAAATTACATTTCAAATTTTTTTTCATATTTTAAATGCGATCAGAATAATTTTTCTTATTTTTCCCTATTTTATGGATCCACATCATCTCCTGCCTCAGATTTGGCAGGAGAGTTGGCGGCCCGGATGGATGACCGACACCTGGCTCTCGGGTGAATCCGAACCCTCCATCCGAGCCGACACCCCTGTCCGCTCAGCTTGTCGGCTCGGGTGTCGGCTCAGATGGAGGGCTCCGATTCACCCGAGAGCCAGGTGTCGGCCATCCATCGGGGCCGCCAACTCTCTTGCCAAATCTCAGGCGAGAGAGGATTTCTATACCTATTTTATAGCATTGTTTTAACCATTTTTAAATTAATTTTTATTTGCTGGAAATTATTATTTTTAATATAAATAATTCAAAAAATACCTACAACAACCGAAATCCAAATCTGAAAACGTAGGACCGTAGATAAGCCTTATTTTAATTTTTAATTGCTGAAAATTCATTTTTAAATGCAAATAATTGAAAAAAATACCTACAACAACCGAAATCCAATTCTGAAACCGTGGCGGCCGTCGGTGATTAACATAAAAATAGCTCATCATCATCAAATGAGTATTAATAATAATAATTATTTTATTTTTAATTGCTGAAAATTCATTTTTTAAATGCAAATAATTGAAAAAACAATACCTACAACAACCGAAATCCAATTATGAAACCGTGAGCTCGTAGATCGGGTTCACGTGTCTAACATATAAAAATCTCATCACATTCTACAAACTTTTACTTTTTTCTCCCTCATGTAAAAATCTCATTTTTGCATAAGAATCTTACCTTCACCGGTTAATACGGAGCTCCAACAGCAATCTTCGCACTCCGAAGCACCATCGGCAGCAAGTTCAAAGACAAAAACAAGAAGAAATGAGGTGATTTGAAGATTTTTTCGACCAAAAACAGGTCTTTGTCACTTTATATAAGTGAAAGAAAATGACAATTAACAGTTTCTCACCGAGATCTCGCGAGAAATTGCCGAGAAGTTGAAAAATACCGAGATGTGGTCCGGATCTCGGTCGAGATCTTGCACACGAGATCAAGATCCAATCTCGACCTCAATATCGTCTCGGCTTCTGTTGAGATCACCGAGAAGACCGAGATCTCGGTGAGATTTTATTCCATGTTCTCTATTTATAGGAAAAGAGATTTACTTTTACATTAATACACCATCCACTACCTACCAACCACTTATCGTAAATATTGTATGATGACTAACTGCTCGTCATAAATATGATATGATGACTATGGTGACTTAGCCTACCAATATTGACTTTTACGTTACCTACCAAAAACTTTTACCACCTACCAAAGACTATGGTAACTTACTAAGTTACAATGAACCTAGACATAAACTTACAATTATAACAGTTTGAATCATAGTGTCATGTAAATTTGTGTTCTAAATTTGTTATTTGTGGCTAACCACTAGATTTCTCCTACTGGAAGCTGAACATTGAAAATCCTCTGATCAATTACAATCCATGGACCAAATATGAGGATATCGAGTTTTACATAATCTCAAAGAAAATAAGACACACCTTACTGGGTTGATTTTGCAAGTAGATTGGGGACTAATATAACTCCATTTCAGTGCTTGGCTCATTTTCAACTGTGCCGTAATCCTAAAATGATAAAAAAGGTATGGACATCTGAGGTAGATTTATTAGGAATTTCTCTCTCTTTCCCTGATGCAGTAGCAATATCATGGATGGATCGATACGAGCTGATTTGGCTACTCAAGCTAAACCTGAATCGGCTCAAACCCAAACCAACCTTTTGGTCTGAAAAGGGTTGGTAGAAGATTAATTAGAATAAGAAGTTTCAATATTATATTTCTTAATTTATGATTTTTGTTTTGGGTAGAGATTTTATTCCATAGATACAATATGTAGTTTCTAAATTAATTCAATTAGATTATGAATGTTATTTCCTTTATAAATGCATGTAATAGAGTAATCGATAGTGAAGATTTTGAAGAAGAATTTTATGAATGAATTGAAGTTTCAGTTTTGTGATTGTGCAGGCTTGCTGGCCGAAAGCCCCTTACCCTTTTCTTTTCCTCTCTCTCATTCACCTTCTGCGAATCAGGACAGCTTAGGTTGATCCTCTCATCTTCTTCTTCTTTTTCCTTTCCTTCCTTTCTCTTCTTCCATCTTCCCTCTCCCCAGTCCCTACAACCGAAACCCCCTCCCCTGTTCTGGCGATAACCCCAGCCCCATTAAAAAACCCTTCGATCTTCTTCCTCCCTTCTTCTTTTCTAGTGAAACTTTGGGTGAGCCTTCCTTGGTTCTTGGCCACTCTAAACCTAGGCTTCTCCTTGCAGAAACCACTTAAACCGAGAGGATCAAGCTTCAAGATCAAACCTGCAACTCCCTTTACCGCCAAGAACTGTTTCAGACACTTTGTTCATCGGTTCTTCTTGCTGGTTCTTGGTATTGTTGTGTGGATTCAATAGGCAGGTGGATTAGGATTCTACTCCTGAAATTTCAGATCCATTGGAGCTATATTGAAGGAGCTCTCCTCTTCCATTCGAATCTGGCTTCCGCCTCCTATGCCTATCGTGAGTTAGAAGAAGAAGGTTAGTTCTTCAAAATTACAAGTAAACCCCTGGTTTCAGAAATATTTCCAATCAATCCTTCTTATTTGTTCTTTCCCAAAACTATCCTTAACTTAAAGTTTCAGTCCCAATTCAATCCTAAGGTCTGTTTGTTTCATCCATAATTATAAAGTTTTGATTAATTACAAAACTGCCACCATTGGTTGAGTTTTTGAATTATTTACGATTCTGCCATTATTTCATTGTTTGAGTATCATAATGTTAGGTGGGTCCACAGCGGATCTAATTAGGGTTTTCTGAACCTAGATCCCGCATCATTCCCTCTCTCATTGATCTGCTTCTTCTCCTTTCTCTTCCTTTATTACTCTTCTTCCCATATCTCTTCCTCTTGGTTCCTTCAAAATTTTCTTATGTTTCTGTTATTTTCTTCTTATCAGTTGTATCATTCCGTATCATATACTGTTGCCGTCTTCATGTTGGTTTGGAAACCCAAATAATTGAAGTTCTTGGTTGCCAATCCATTTGAACTGAAACTTTGGTTATTGTTGTCTTATCCTAGGGCAAACAAAACCCTAGACTGTTGCATCCAAACTCTTCTTCTACAGTCAGGAATCAAACCTGCTATTGGCTTGTACTCTTCCCTGACGTCAGGCTTGATTTCAGGGATCATTTCCAGCATGATATTTGGTTATTAGTGCATCTATCACTTTGATTCAATAGGGCTAAGGGCTGGGAAAAGGCCGTCCTAGTGCATGAGGCTCCCGCTACTACAGGGTCTAAGGAGGGACAGAATGTACGTAGCCATACCTCCACAACGCAGAGAAACTGTTTCCATGTTTCTAACCCGTGACCACCAGGTTGCAATATGACAACTTTACCGTCACACCAAGGCTCGCCCTCGGCTGAGGGCTGGAAAGTTACCCAAAAAACCCTAGGCCGATTGAATCCTTGGTTAAGAGTTCTCTCTCATCGAAGCTGGTTTCCGCCTCTTGAACTGGGTTGTGAACCTCTTACGTGAATGAAGTTCCAGTTTTGCCCTTCCCCTTTATAATTGTTTCTGTTTTATCCTTATTTTGGTCTGTCTTTCTATGTTTAAAATATCTCATGTTTGAAATATTACGTTTAGGATTCTAGAACAAGGATAAACTTAATCTAGTTTAAGAATAAATTGTTGTTTTATGATAATGTCCTTAACTATTCAAATGATTTGGGATCTAAATCAGCAAAGTTGGGTTGCCTGGAAAACAGAGCTGACACCTTAGGGCTCGTTCTCCGTCCTCCGCTTGAGCAAACATATCAGGGCTCACCGCTGCCCCATTACCGGCAGATATTAATGATGGTCAGGTAATGAGGTGAGCTGACCCCCCTTTTCCCTCCCTCCCTCTCTCTTTATCTCTCTCTCCCTTTCCTTCCTTTTGAAAACCTCTCCTCCTCCACACTGCCTGTCTCCTTGACCTTACCAATACCATCTCCATCGTCTTTGCATTTCTTTAAATTTACAAAAACACCACACCGTCCCTCCCCCCTTTCGATGTGTTGCTGCCAAAACACCAAGATTGAACATTTCTTTCTTTCCTTTTTTAACCAATGGATACCTCTACTCTCCACTGATGTATGCTTACATCATTCCTTCCTTTCGTCATTTTCAATCTTTCTATCTCTCAGCTGCTCCTCTTTCTTATCTATGGACCTTGTTTTCCTTCTTTCCTTTGACAGTGTTGAGTTCCCCTAACGGAGTTTGTTTCATAAGTAAGCTTTTTATGGGTTTTCTGATTTTTCTATTTTACGGTTTGGTTTTTTTGGCAAGGGTTTTGTTACATTTGTTTTCATGGATTGATTGAATTCAGTTGGGCTTTCTGGTTTATGCTAAAAATTCCGGTTTCCTTCCCATATAATATACATGCTTTCTTCTCATCGAAATCATGAATAGGAGGTGTAAAGTGTCGCGGATTCCAGTCAGAGAGTTGCTGAATAACAATAAATAAAAATAAAGCAAGGAAATAAGCATAGGTGATGATAACTCAAGAAAGAGTGTCTGGCAGATTCACCTGTCAGATTCCAGCGGGTTCACGGAGGGAAAGAAGAACCATGTTACACCTTAAATATGAGTTGCTTTCTTCTTATGGGTAAAGTTGGAAATATGAATTATTATAAACTCTTGTGACCAGGTAGGTTAAGTTTATCCCGGTTTTGGAACCCCAAACATAATATTTCAAACATGATTTACCCCAAATGTAGTTTTCATGAACATTGTGGCACCTCAGCTGTAATTTACCCTTATTTTAATTTCCAGATATGTCTCCTTTTCTTAAACATAATTCCAATTCTGTCATTGCTCCTATTTGCTTACCGAAAGTGGCCTTGATCTATGTTTGAAATAACGAAACTGCCACCATACTCTAATCAAAAGTATTTTCCCAATCCTAAGAGGTAACTTCACAATATTATAGTTTTGCCATTGCACATAACTTTTGATCTATTTATCACCTTAGTGGGCCCACAGCGATGCCATTTGGGGTTTTGCAACCTGGGACCGCATCAGTTGCTATTAGGTATTATGTAATAATTTGTGAAGTAAAGCTTTGACATATTGATTGTTTGAAGTTGATTATTGGCTTGTGCCTTCCTTGGGGTATTTAATGGTCATATCTTCAGAAAACTAACTCTCCTTGTATTACTTTTCTTATGGTTTGTGTGCTCTCTCCATTTATGAATTTTTTCTTATCATTTTGTTAATATTTAAAGATGTGGTAAATTACACCAAAGGTGTCTTGCATTTATGAGAACTATAATGAGGGTCCCACGTGTATCAGAAACTATGGCCAAGGTCCCTAAAGTCTAGGAAAACCATGATCAAGATCCCCCATTAGATTGAAGGTAGTCCAAATCAGGAGATATGTTCTTTTGACTTCTATATTTCTTGAATATGACTATTTGGCACAGCCAAAACAACTTGCTGACCGATGAGATCTTCGGTCATTGTCGCTGTTCCTACAAAGATGTCTAGTTAATTAGGAGGTTTCTTTTGAGTGGGTAGAATAGTCATACTTAAGAAATTTGGAAGTCATGTGATAGTTTCTTATGATTTGGACTACTACCTATCTATCAGAGGGACCCTGACTGTAGTTTCCACAACATTAGGGGCATCGACCATAGTTTCTGAACCCTAGGGGACCTCAATTGTAGTTTCACTAAATGCTTGGGTGTAATTTTCGCTTATATATTTGTACTCTTTATTCTGGTGTGTGTAGCCGTAATGTATATTGTGCTCATTTGGGTTAACCAATAAACAAATCAAATGAACTTGGTACTTTAGCTTTATATTACTTTCTTCAATTAGCTGAAATTAAATGAATAAATAAAACGAAGACATGAAGACAAAAAACTTGAGATTCATTCCAGAATTGATTATTCTCAGTTACCTGGCCTATTTGGATTTGTTGGATGAGGTGGTCTTCATTTGTAGGAGGCTTGCTGGTGAGCAACTAATGCTTATGCATTTCTTTATGCAAGTATGCAGATCTATTAATTCTTTGATTCCAGTTAGTAAGAGGGATCTTGAATTAAGAAATAGACCATGGATGTTAAGCTCATGGAAGTTTAAGTTGAATATCATACTGCATTATGCTTATAGCGTTTGAATTATTTTCGATGATACCATGCACTTTGCACTAGGTAAAAATTAATTCTATATGAAAGCATTGCATGTGTTATCTTGAGAACTTCTCTTCTCATAGTCTACCTAATGGCAGTCTTCATTGGGAAATGCTTTGAAAGATTAAGCTCTGTTTTCTTGGCTCTTTTATTTTATTTATTTATTTTTTGGCTTTTCAGTTCTTCTATGAAAACTAGCATCATCATACTTGGCCCTTTCGTAGTCATATAATTTTTTATCTGCTAAGATAGTACTTCTTATGTGATCCTTAATGCAGATGGAGGAAAATGCTTCATCCTTCCAGGAAAAGGTGGGTAAGTGGACTGTGGAAGAAGACAAATGCCTGAAATTGGCTGCGATGCTTTTTGGGCACAAATTCTGGTCGAAAATAGAAAATTTTGTCCCCGGTGGAACTCAAGCTCAGTGTAGAGAAAGGTATCATCGGTTGATCTTGCTTATATTTTTAGTCAGTTCATTTGACTAATTTTGGAGGTTTGGTTTTGGTGGCTGATGGGTCAATGTTCTAGATCCATCCTTGAATCTAGGAGAATGGACTGAAGAAGAGAACAATAAGTTGGAAACAGTGATTAAGGAGCATGGATATTGCTGGTCTAAGGTTGCAGCAGCTGTGCCTCTATGCACTGATAGTCAATGCAGGAGGTATGGATTTTTTTCTCTGATATCCAGTGGTGTTTGGTCACAAAATGTTGCAAGTAATAAGCATGTTCAGCGTCATACAACAGTCATGGTCTGAACTAGTAAGCATGCTAAAAGTTGTACAACTTTTCTGTCATGTTTAACGGTTGAATGTACATGCTTTGAACTCCAGGAGATGGAAGATTCTGTTTCCACTTGAAACTCCTTTACTCTAAGCAGCTTGGAAGATACACAAAGCTGTTCTTCCTTCCAATTTTGTAGATCAGGAATCAGAGTGACTTGGTGCTGGTGACTCTTCCATTATCAGGCAGAGATTCTATTCCTGACGCGGAGAATGGAAACCATAATGGCAAGGAAAAGAAAAAATCCAGGTTTTAATTGGGTCACATTGGAGACAATAATTTTGTTCCATTAATTATTTAAAAATTTTGTTTGGCGTTTTTGCTTAAAACAATTCTATTTAGTACATCTTGGCTCGCTTTCCTATGCATGTGATGTTTTCTTCCTGTCCTTGACATTGCAGTGATACTTCAAAGAGTATGTCCAAGAGATTTAGAGCCAAAGCTCAAATTCATCTTGAAGAGGCTTTAAATCCGACAAATGGTGATGATGCTGAAAAAATTGGTACAGATGATACGTCCTCAGAGAAGAGAAAGGCACCTAACAGCATAGTTGTCAAGGTGCCAAGGCGAAGCAAGGCGATGGAGGCCTGACTGGGCACCTAGGCGACCAAGGAGACCGCCTAGGCTACCAAGGCGCCCGATTTTCCAAGGTGACCCAAGGCAGCCTGGGCGCCTAGGCGGCGACGCCTTGACAACTATAAGCTACCTTCAAAGAGGAAGAAATATGCTGAATCTGCTCAGGATTACCAAGATCATTCATCAACTCCCCGAGATTCTACTTGTCTGAAGGCAATGAATGATGACATTGACGCCGTAGGTGGCAATCATACTACAAAGGAGAAAAAGATGCCTAAACCTCTTTCAAGGAGTAACAAAAGTACAAAACCAGCTTCAGATTGCCAGTCTCTATCTTCGTCTGCTGAAGACTTAACAACTTCGAGGATAAGAAATGCTGATGATGTTGAAACTTCAGGTGTGGATTATGCTACTTCAAATAAGAAAAATGCAGCCAAAGCATGTACAAGAAAGAGGAAACACAGTGGGGCTCTGCAGGACAGCCATAATCTTGGTATGGAGGATTACAATCCAAAGAAGAAAAAGTAGCCTAATACAGGTTCAGGTCAACAGAGCCTTTCATTGTGGGCTGAAGATTCAGGACCTTTAAAAATAACAAATGTTGATGATGTTCAGGTGTAGAGTAAAGACTACAAGGTATGCAGGTTCAAGCTTAATAAATGGTTGACTGACGTTCTTTAAATAAATTTTTTATTAATGAACGACAATGGATTAAGAAAGAGAGTGCATGTGAAGGGGCTGTATCTTCTCTTTAGGGTTGATGGATGCAATATTTTTTATGGGGTTTCTGGAGAATTTAGGTTCATGAGATTAGTCCTTTACCGCACTATAAGGAGTCAGTTAACCTTATATCCAGGTTTGATAGGCCTCTTTGTGTATCCTTTGGTACAGTTGCGGTCGGATTTACCATTTACATTAACTTTCTACTCCACCAGCAATGCCACAGAAACATGGATCACCTTCCATATTTTGGCATAAGTCAAGTAACTTGGATAAAGGTTTCATCTCATCACTTGAGAAAGGAGAGAGTGTCAGTAATGAGGTTCATTATGTAAGAGGGCATGGGAAGGGATGATGACAGTGGCATTGTTGGGATTTTTTTTTCAAATACTTTTGGACAGATAACAAAACCGATCTAATTTTGAGGAATCAGTAGACACTTGCCCTAGTCAGCCAATTCCTGCCGATTCGAATGGAATCTGACTAAGCCAATTAGCCAATTCCTGCTGATTCCAACTGATCTGAATCAGAATCTGGTTCCGGGGTTAAAATCTTGTTATCTATCTATTATATTTGTGTTCTTAGCATGCAAAATATATTAATCATAATCATTGGTGCGGCTACTGTACCTCATCTTGAATCTTCTAACGATAAAGTATGGATTGGCATATACCTACCTACATTGAGCCTTTAATCGTGCTAGGTTGCCTGAGTTAGCTATTCTTGTCTTGTGTCATGTTTATTGATAAGAAGACAAAGTGAAACAGAGAATTACTAGGATTTAAAATTCCATTCCGTACTACAATAGTCGTTTAGGATAGAACATATATGTGGTTTGTTCGATTTTAATGTTCTCTTTACCCACCATCAAGAATAATCAGACAGCTGTGTGGTTCCTAGCAACAGTGATTCTCATCAAGGGCAAGCATACCATTTTCACAAAAAGGTGAAAGACCAGAGGGAAACAAACCGATCACTCCATGGCTAAATTTTCTATGAGTTCAGAAGCTTTTCAGTCCGTAGCTGTGGAATTTTTTTTTTCCCTCAGACATTTGAACGGAAGCTTTTGAATGCTCGAGAACAGATGAGTGATTTGATTAAGCCAAGGGTACATTTAAAATGGAAATATGGTTTTGAGTACAGTGGATTATAGAAAAATCTATGTAGCCGACTCTATTTAGTTGGGTTAGAATTAAGTTGAGTTGATACGACCAAAGAGCATTTTAGACTTCATACTACAGGGGAGTATACCTTTCTTCATCATGGGTGAAGGACAATTTTCTTCTCATGATTTATAAATACCCTTGGTTTTGTCAAACAATTTTTGCCCTGTTAACTTGGATTGGATCTTGAATATTTCAAATCACTCGGGCTGTGGAAATCAAACGGTCACCATTCACTCCCATCGTTTCACTCTATAAAAGCTTACTGTCCCAGAATTGGGACATTGAGACAGAATGGTTCAACCAATTCCAAATGCTCTAAAAAGTCCCATCAAAGGTCTTTCAAAAGGCAATGTTGTTCCTCTTTTGTCTTTTCCATTCTTTTTACTGTTTTTGTCCATTTCTCCTTTATCTTCAGAGGGTTTGTCCTCCTAAGTGTTCAGGTAGCTTGGGAGGACATGTGGGACCATATCTATGACAACCATACTATTGTTAGGTGGCCAACATCTAAACCTAGTTAATAATGAAACTAATGAATATGTCTGTAGTCTAATCACAATATTCTAGTTAATCTACTCTGTATCAATCCTTAACCTGTGGAACTTGCATACAAAAGCAAAACAGTGGAGTGTTTTGTTTTTAGTTGACTAATGAAGCAGATTTTCGGCCCTTATGAACCTAAGAGAATGGTGCAATGTAGACTGATCTGACATTTCTGGGGTAAAGAGTTCAAAACAGAGACAAACAGAGGATACATAGTAACATGTCTAGATAAACATTTCATGCACATATTCTTAGGTGTGGAAGAAAGAATAGCAGGTTTTGCTAATCTCACATAACATGTGAGAGATGGTGGTCATGATTTCAAATGCTAACATACCATATAGGATATTGTGGCTAATCTCTCTCTCTCTCTCTCTCTCTCTCTCTCTCTCTCTCTCTCTCTCCATGTATTTCTTTCCTCAATTCTATCTTTAGCTTTATTCTTGATTTTTCCATCAGCATACATATTCTGTGCAATCTTAGCATGAGCAAAATGAATTTGTTATAAATATTACCAAATAAAAGGGAAAAAGGAGCCTTTGTAATTTCTTAAGCAATTACAGTGTTCTTTAAATAACTATTTTGAGCCTGGGATGATACTGCCAAAAAAAGAAAGAACAAAATGAATGGTTTAGAATACTAATTCATAGGCTCCTAGCACTAGTTTTGTCAATATTGAGAGCCATCTTATAAAAATGATGATTAGCTCTTTGGTCACACACAGTTGTTTGTTAGTGAGGGATCTAATTGAGAGCCCTTTTAGGGCATTAACTAGTGTACACATTTTAAGAAAGAGTCTGTAAGCCACCAAGGAGACCTGAGAGAAACTTAATCTCAAATAGAGTAGCAACACTCTATTTAGGCTAGACCTTGTAAAAGTAATTGGATGGTTATAAAATCTTCCTCAAGTTCTTAGGCCTTATCTAGCAAGTATAGTTTGTTAAATCAAGCAAATTTGAAGTAGATAAGCATTATTAAGGCCAGGGAAAATGACAGGGATTGGACCATCATGTGGTGCATGCAAGTTCCTGAGGAGAAAGTGCACAGATGGATGCATATTTGCTTCCTACTTCTGTTATGAGGAAGGTATCCACCACTTTGCTGCAGTTCACAAGGTATTTGGGGCAAGCAATGTGTCGAAGCTGTTATCAAACCTCCCGGTTCACCACCGAAGTGAAGCAGCCATCACCATCTCTTATGAAGCACTAGCCCGAATTCAAGATCCTGTGTATGGTTGTACTGCTCATATCTTTGAACTTCAACGGCAGGTTTTCATTCTATTAGCCTGACTACTATACAAGTTCCTTTCATAAAGAAACTACTGCTTTATATATCCCCCACCCCACATGGAATTCAGGTAGAAATGAATCAGTTGTCTAACCCAATTTCCAAATTTTACTTGACAAACATCATTGAACTTGATTCATGATCATATATAAATTACTATGCAGGTGGTAAATATTCAAGAGGAGATAGAATTTCTGGAATCTCAACAAGAAAATTTCATCATTAATGGTCTAAGACATCAAAGTTCCCCAGCAACAAATTGGTTTCCACTTTCTTCACAGTTAGATACTACAGACAGACAGCATTCTCTTCATCTACAACCTCATCTGCCTTCCCAGACTGGAAATGTGTTGCTTGCAAGTGAAATCAACACGCGACATCCTCCTGTTTACACACCAGAGTACCAAACCTCATATTGTAACTCTACAAATGAGCCAAACTCATCAGTGAGACTCTATATGGAGATGGAACAACAAATCTTGCCTGGTGGGTTGGATGACACCACTAATACTGCATATTACTGAAGTTGGCTGAAATATTGGCTTGGATTGGAGAACTCACAGTACTGTTAGCAAGTTCTATTTAGTTTCTGGAACATCAGGCTGGGGAGGTCTCATGGTTTCTTGTGTGTAGTTACAGTACATAGAATAGTTTCTTTTGTTTTGTAGTCAAACACACTTGGATGGGCATGATTCAAGGGTTTGAACTGGTTCTTCCATAATATAAATGATCTTTTTGGATTAAACCTGAGTAGTTTGTCTCTTAAACACTAGCTCATTCTTCATTTCTCTTTGCCTCTAAAAGGGCGTCCCTAGTGCACAAGGTACAGGGTCTGCGGAGGGGCTTATGTACACAGCCTTACCCCTGTTCATGGAGAGGCTGCTTCCATATTTGGATCCACGACCATCAGGTCACTATGGAGCAAACTCATTGTTGCACCAAAGCCTGCCCACGTTTTGCCACTATACATTATTTAATTGGGTAAGGAGTATTGTGCACATGCAATTTAAGTGAATTCTTCTGCATCATACTTGTAGTAACTTATTACTTTTAGGATATGCAGTACTTAGTCGGGTAACTAGTATTGCACACATGCAATTTAAGTGCAATCTTCTACATCAAACTTGTAGTAATTTGTTTTATGAAGTGAAGAAGCAACAAAAAGGACAACTATACAAATGGGAAAACAAAACCCATTTCTTCCCTTTTTGGAATGTAAGAATATTAGGAAAACACT
This sequence comes from Protea cynaroides, assembly GCA_028583415.1. Lineage (NCBI taxonomy): Eukaryota > Viridiplantae > Streptophyta > Magnoliopsida > Proteales > Proteaceae > Protea > Protea cynaroides. The sequence goes on along the minus strand of CM053266.1, from coordinate 35,853,112 downwards.
CAAATAAAGTACACATAAAGCATGTTGTGGTTTTTTGTGGAGCAAAAATGTTAACCTTGTAAGTTTCTGTGAGAGTTTGTTGGTTGAAGAATATCTCACTCCATTAAAACATTTTTTTTTCTTTTAATTTGGTTGCAAAGTATATGAACATTGCTATGCATGTCTTTCTCTATCACCTCATCTAGAGGCAGATCTAAGATATGCATGCATATATATCTTGACATGCATAGCTTAGGCCTTGTTTCAAGTATGACTTCTCAAACAAAACTGATTGGAGAGCAAGAATCCATGTAGCCGACCTTGTTTAGTTGAGATTAAACTCTATAGTTGTGTTGTTGTGGTATATGAACAAGCTTCATTAGTACTTAGGGGGCTTTCTACATTTTGGAACTTTTTTTTTTTTTTTTTTTGGTGAGAAACTCAAACAAAGACTTCTCAAGAGAATACTCATTGTTGCCACTAGAATCCACACTTGGGTCTTCTCCTGTGGGTATAACCGGTAGACGACAAAACAGGACAAAGGGGGTCAGACTTGATGCCCTGAGACCACTCCGATGCTTAGTTAGGAGACTAGGTCACAGATAACGACTAGATAGATATTATAAAGCTGGCTTGGAAGGGTTATGATGGTAAATATACTGAACCAGTGTGAGCTAGCTGAGGAAGGGGATAGGAAATCGTGCATATTAAAGCGAAGTGGGTCAAAGCTCATAAAATATTCAAGTGATTTGATTTTGGTTGTTGGGGTTATTTATAGTCTTAGTTATTGCTTACGTCATTGCTGCCTTTGGAATGTGATATCGATTTATAGCCTTGGTTATTTATACAACAATGTTAGTTCCATGTGTTTTGATGAAACTTGTTCATATACAACAACTACAACAATAACAACAACAACAAAACCTTATTCCAACTAAATGGAATTACAAACATGAATTATTGCCGTTCAATCATTTGTTTGATGTCATACTTGAAGCAAGGTCTAAGCTATTCATATCTTTCTTCATTAGTTTTTTTTTTTAAGTTTACCCCTAGCTCTTTTAGATCATTCAATTTGAATCAAATCACTTATTTTCTCATGGTTTATCATGTATCTGTGTTATTCCCAAATCAGCTCTAATATGACAATTCTTTATCTTATTGTAAGCATTTTGAAATCGTATATAAAAAAAAAAAAAGAAAAAAAAAAAAGAACTATACCAATTGATAAGTTTGAATCAAAGCAGGTTAATAGGCCCAAACCTAAATTGAAACAGAAACCAAATTAGTCTGATAATGAACTGATAATAATCAATTAAGCTAACATTTTATTACATATACATGTAGAAAAACCAAAATCGAAACTGAACCAGTTCGATAGAACCCATTAAGCCAACATGTTACTACCTATTCATATAGTAAACCGATAATGGACCGATAAGAGTCCATTAAGCCATTCTGATAAAAGCCCAAGACCAAAACCACATTTTCTTATGGCCTGTAATTGGGCTGGGTTGTATAGGTCCGAAACCAAATTGGCCCAAACGTAAACCGCAGTGACCGACCCATGGGCACCTTATAGGGGTAACCAGTAACCCTGTCGAAAGGACGGTTTTGCCCTTGAACTCAATGTCTCAGTGGGCAGATCTCGGTGGATACATTCGTAATCTCTGGTACAAATTTACAAATCAGGCTGAGGTAAAACAGACAAAGAATATTGTTGTTCCATTACTACTGTGCAGACACTGCTAGGGTCACATTTCGGATGAGGCAAGAAGCGTCGTAGGATTGATTCGTTTCCTCTGAAGAAATTATTCCTTTTTGCTTGCGGCAAAAATGGAGTAAAATGGAAAAAGCGCTAAATTCTTACTCACGGCGACTCGATTCTCTTGCTCATTCTCAAAACTCTATTTCCCTTTCAAACTAGCAATTGAACTATTGAAGGTGTGTTGCTGAAATCGATCGAAGATGTCTGGCGGGTTCTTCCGAGTAAGATTCTATTAATTTATTGTTTTTAAATTTTGTCGAAATTCGTGAATTTGTAGATCCAGTAGTGTCTGCGAGTTTCATTATCAAATGTTTTGGTTCGTGATGAACTGCTTATTGGATTTGAATTTTAGGGCACCTCGGCCGATCAAGATACTCGCTTCTCGAATAAACATGCGAAGCTGTTGAAATCCCAGAAGTTCGCCCCGGAATTGGAACATCTGGTTCGTTTTCGTTTTGGTCATTGTATTTAGTTCAATACACAGAAGTTAGGGCTTAGTATAAGCTATTTTGGTATCATTTATATGTTTGCTAGTGACTTATTTATAAAAAAATCATTGATGAAAATAATTTTTGAAAAATAAAAATGCGTTGTCCCAAGAGAGGCTAACGGTGGCACATTCTCTTGCCCGTAAGGCCTTGTCATTAGTGCAAATGACAATTTGGCCGATTTTTACTCGATGGCTGATCGAGTTATGCAACCGTGAAGCTATGTGCTCAGCACAATCTAATGAATTGTTCTGTTTCTACCAAAAAAGCTGTTGCAATCCAGAACTTCGCCCGGAATTGGATCATCTGGTTCGTTTTCGTTTTAGTTGTTGTATTTAGTTCAATACGCAGAAGTTAGGGCTTAGTATAGGCTATTTTGTATCATTTATGTGTTTGTTTATGACCTTTTTTTATAAAAAAATTATTAATGAAAATCATTTTTGATAAATAAAAATGTGATCCTAAGAGATGCCAATGATGTGGCACATTCTCTTGCCCGAAAGGCCTCATCATTAGTGCAAATGACAATTCGGCTGATTTGGCTCTTATCCAGTCCATGGCTGACCGAGTTATGTAACCATGAAGTTGTGTGCTCAGCACAATCTACTGAATTGTTCTGTTTCTACCTCCAAAAAAAAAAATGACATAATAGATTATAGATTGGAGAGTTAGGTCCTTTTGTTTTGGAAAGAGTGAGCTAACGGAGAGTTTTCCTTTTTCTGGTTTCTGTACTGGGGCCGTTAAGTCTTGCTAGCCCCGGCAAGCGGTGATCTCCCCTGCTTTTCCCATTTCATCTTTACAGGGCAACCTTTAGGGTTGTATTCCTCTTGGCCTTTATTCACTTTGTCCCACCACTTTGTTGTGTGGCTAGTGGCAGAAAAGGTGAAACCTGGCATCCGATTTCGCAATTATGCTATTCTCAGTGATGATGATCACCATCCTCCTCCTCCTCTTCACCTTCCTCCCCTCATATGTTCACCATCCTTGCTGGTATATGCCTTCCCATATTGGAATGTAGACGCTCACCATGGATGACACGTACCCACCATCCCCAGAGGACTCGGTGGATTTCTCTGAAAAGCTCCCCTTTAGGTACCTGCTGGCAATACATACCGAAGTTAGTGCTTAAATGGGTACGGGGTATTACATCCTTTGCGGAGGGTCTCATGCCTTTTGTAGTGAACTTTTTGCCCCTTAGTGGATGAATAATGTTTTGCCCATGAGTGGGTTTGCATAAAAAAAAAGGGATTATAGAATGAAAAATAGAGTTGGTATGCTTATGTCAATAATGAATTTTATAATTGCTGGTGTGCTCTTCTTCTTTCTCCCATCTCCTCCTCCTTTCCCCCCCACAAATGCCCTGGAGAGTCATAGTATGGTGGAACCTTGGAAATTCCAATTTGGTCGCCTTCAATTAGGGCTGCAACAGGGTCGGGTTGGGCCTGGTTTTTCAAAACCCTAACCCTAACCTTGGCTATTTAAACTTAACCCTAATCCAGCCCAACCCTGTCAGGGTCAGAAAATGTACAACCCTAACCCTAACCCTGACAGAGTTGGATTTAAACCTAACCTACCCTGATTGACCCTGACGGGGCCGGGTTGGGCCGGATTAACCCTGATTTAGGGTTGGATTGACCCTGATTGGCCCTGAAATACAACAAAACATACATATAATAATTATAATTTAATGATATAACAAACACACACACACACACACACACACACACACACACACACACACATATATATATATAGGGTCGGGCTAGGCAGGACTCAACCTAGGGGGTCAATCCTAACCCAACCCAACCCTGCCAGGGTTGATCAAAATTTGAGCCCTAACCCAACCCTACCAAGGTTCAGGGCGGGTTTGGGCGGGTTCGGGTTGTCAGGGTAAAATTTGCACCTCTACCTTCAATGGAGGGACTCACACTATTGCTGTCAAACCTCTGTTTCAAGCTTCTAGAATCTCTACAAACTGAACCATCATCGACTTCTTTTGCCATTATGGGAATTGAAGCCTGAAACTCATCGTTTGGCACCTCTTCCTTGTCCTCCTCCAAGTCCCAACCCAATGCAAGCCAACCGCTCTACTTAGCAATGCTTTCCACCAAATCCATTCTCCCAGCATCAGTCAACTCTTTCCTAGTCCCAAAAATGGCAGGGTTATCAGATTTCTTCATGAAATCCAAAATCCCTGCCTCTAAAGTGGGAATCTGGGATCCCCCTCAGTCTCACAACTCTTGCACCACATGATTAAACCAAAGTGAGAGTTCCTCTTGAACAAGAGAACAGGAGTCCAAAAACTGCTCCTTTCCAGACCAGATGACAGTAAACAACCGCATTCCTCCCCAGAGGGAGAACAAAAGAAACACAAGCTGGTAATTTTCTTGGGTGGTTCAAGAAAGTTAGAAAGGGGAAGTTAGGGCAATGTTCGATGTGATGTGATGATAAGATGAAGTGATTCAAATTCAGCAAGAACAGAACCATCTCTTCCGCATTTCCTCAAACAATTGGAGCTCAAAGAAACGAATGTATCGAAAAATGAAGGGAGGAGGAAGTTGTTGTGTTGGCGAATAACGAACCCAATTGCCCAAAAGACTGGCTGTTGCCAGAAGAGAAATAGAATTGCCCAGTTGTGAGCAGGTGAACTATAGACTGCTGCCTGCTGGGGATGATTCAATAGATGGGGGAGGGTTTTGGTTATAAAAATCATTGCTGTTACTATTTTACCCTCACTTAATCAACAATACTGCATGTGTTCATTAAAGTGGAGCTCATAAATGGCCAAAAATTGTTTTTGTCCATAACACATAAATGGCTCGACCTCTTTATGGTTTTTGTTTTATTCCTGTTTATTTTAAAGAAAAACAAGGTTCATAAATGATTCCAAACACCTGCGAAAGTGAAAAAATTTCAGAAAAAAAAAAACAGAAATGAAACCATGCCAAAGATTAAGATAGTCATAGTTTGAGAAGCATTAATTGAAAACAATATTTTTCTAGTACGCAAAGGAAAAGAAAGAAAATATTTCTTTTGTCTTTTTCTTTTACGTTTTTTTTTCTTCCAACATATTTGTCTAGGTGGACATGACTAAGGTGAAGATAGACACGATCAAACCCTGGATAGCTACGAGGGTAACAGAGCTTCTTGGGTTCGAGGATGAAGTTCTGATCAATTTCATATATGGCCTGCTGGATAGAAAGGTTAATATTAGTTATATGTGCATTTCTACATCCCATGTGGGATTCATCAAGCCGTGCCATTTGATATTTAGTTTGAGTTGTGTTGTTTTTCTTAATTCTGATTTTGTTGTAGGATGTGAATGGGAAGGAGGTTCAAATCCAGCTCACTGGATTCATGGAGAAAAACACTGGAAAATTCATGAAAGAACTTTGGACTCTCCTTCTCAGCGCTCAGAAAAATGCCAGCGGCATCCCTCAACAGATATTGGATGCCACAGACGAGGAACTTAGGAAGAAGAAGGTTTGGCATCATGTCAATTATTATGTCATTAGTAGCTCTGATTACTATAGATAATAGTTTTATTATTGTCTTAGTTTTGTACGTGGTCACTGTAGGCGGAAGCAGATCGAATTACCCAAGAAATTCTGAAGAGGAAAGAGAAAGAGGGAAGGGAGCTCGAGCTAGAGAACCTGAAGAAGATGGTAACTAATTCATTCTATGCCACTTTAGCTTTTACATAACTTTGGTTTTTGGTTTTAACTCCTTTCTATTTTGTTCTGGCATTCAGCTTGCTTCTGCAATTATTTGGGTTCATGTCCTTCTTTGCCTCAAACTACTGTAGGACGGCGGTAATGATAACTCGAGGGCCAATAATGCTGAATCTGATCCAATCTTGAGGCGTTCACGTTTTAGAGGCTCGAGTGAAGAGAAAAAAGCTGACGAGAGGAATGGCTCAACAAAGATGAACAGGTTAGAGCTGAGAGTATTTTCTTCTGTTGCATTATCTTTATTACTTATTGGAAAAAAATTCTTTATTACTCAGTTTCTGTTTCCAGTTACCTATCTTCCATCAATGTACAATTTTTTTCGCATTTTGTTTTGACACCTTTGATTTGTTGTCTAGTAAATCTTGGTGTGTTTGATGTATGGAGTCAAATTGAATAACCTTGAACAGTTATAGGACCCTGATATAGGATTAATCCCCCCCACCACACCCCCCCGGGGTTTTGTTTTGGATGTTTCAAAGTGGCAAATGGTTGCCATTTTATGTTATTATGTGCCGTTATGTTAGACAGAATGATCAAACCATGGTGGATTATGAAGTCCCCTGCCGCTGGGTGTAACTAAGCCTAGTCTGGTACACATTGACCAGCTTGTTTTCACCAAGTCTTGGTATCAAAGTGATAAGGTTACAGCAAACAAACCAGGCTTTACAAAGCTGGAATGTTGGTTTTCTAACTTTGGGGATCACCTGGTTATGTTGATGTGGATGGTAACGTTTGTAACTTTGTACTCTTTATATAAGTGCTGTCCTGGCTTTATGGTGTGTGTGTGTGTTTTGGGGGGTTGTACATATTTTCCCGAGTAATGGTATATCACTCAAGGTTGGTCTCTAGCGTCAGCCCTGCTCAAGGAAAACAACCCCCCCCCCCCAAAAAAAAAAAAAAAAAAAACCCAAACTGATACCTCTCACCTGAGCAAAACCCTGCTGCTCTGGCAAGCAGAACTGCTTTGAATCCGTCCACCAGTCCATAAAAAGAATCTTTATTGCAACACAAATGAATGAACTACAAGAAGCAGTTATAAAGATAGAAGAGGACAAGATAGATAAGAGCAGGAGAGATGAAGGGGAAGGGAGGACCCAATATAATGTATCAATTCATATAAAATTAGAAGAATTAGAAGATCAGAACCAACAACTGCTTTTAATGAAGAATATCTTTTGGAACTTTTGTGAAAAAGAGATAAATATGAATGTATGATGCAATATAAATTAGCCGAGGGGCTAGGAATCAACTTACTTCTGTATTGTGACAAATTTATATATTTCAGTGTCTAGGTTTTACACCTGAGGACAAAGAACAGCTGCCAATTGAATTATTCATCTCTTAGTGTAATTAATAGGACTATTACTGCCAGGTCCGGCTGGGAAGTGACTGCTTCCTATATTGAAGCCGGTGAGAGCGTGAGAAATAATCAGTTCACTTCCTTTTCATTCAATCCCTTTTCTTTTAAACATCAGTGAAAGAGTAACTTTCAAAATCCATTCTTTTGAATAAAAAAAGGCATGTTGATTAACAAAACAAAAAATTGCAGTAATCTTCTCAGATTCAAGTCATTTAACCTAACTCAAAGTTCAAGGAAGGTGGGGGATAGAAAAATGAAATATTTTGTCTGTGTGAACCTAAGATTTGTTTTTAATTTCTTTTTTCTAGATGCTTCCTAAAATGAAATTGATCCTTTTTTTTTTCTTCCTTATTTTGTCAATTCTCATTGAGATCTAGCTCATTAATCTATGGCTTTAGCTTGTAACCATTGACCTGCACTAAGAATCAATGAAGCCATTGGAAAGCCCAAGGTCTCATTAAAGAATTTCAGATCAGTATTATTGTTATATTGTTAGAATTTATTGGTTTTGTTTTGTTGTTGTAGAAACATTTCCTTGCTCTGCTGCTATATCGTATCAACTCCATGGTTATATAGTATACCTGCCATGTGGTTCTTAAACTCTACACCTTGTCCATATTGCCATTTATCCATGTCTCTAGTTTTGGTCGGCTGGACTTCACCATGTGTCAGAATAAATGTTTGAAGTTTGGTTAAATGTTGGCTTGCTTTAAAATTTGGTACTGTTGAAGATACAAGGGGTCGATTATGATACAGGGCAAGCTATATGATGGAGATGGATCTCTAAAATTGACATGTAAGTGATGTGGCCAATCCAGAGTATACCTTCTAATCTAGGGTCAGAGAGACCAAATCAACCCTCCATAGCTTGAAAATTGGCTGCCAGACTGGGACTACAAAACATTTTCTTGTTACTGTTTTCATTAATCTTTATTTAGCATCATGGAATGCATTGTTAAATTACTCTTTAACATGGTGAGCTTGGGTGTTATCCCACTACTGGTGTAGTACAGAAGTTGGGCATTGCCTGCTAATCTAGGTTTTTCCATGTTGAGATGGACAGTAGATGTTAAGTAGAATAGTTTCATGGTATGCATATTAAACTTATGTAGTCCCAAGTATGAAAGATTTTTTTGGTCTGCTTAATAGGGCGTCCAAATCTCCACATTCAATGGACCATTCCCCTTTTAATCGGTATGTGTTCTAATCCTGTATGTTATGATAGTTATGCTGCTAATCAGTGACTTCCCTTACATGATGAAATCATGTGTTGCTTCTGCAGCAGCTCTCCTTCCGGGTCAGTCAGCAAGTCATTTTCCAATTCGAGGAGCTACTCAGAGTATGTTCTCTCTTTATCCACTTGACATTTATTTAGATTTTGTATAATCAGTTAAGTGCATTTAGGTTGCATCATTTAATATGCTCTTTAGCATCTCTTGTTCCAGCACATGAGGAGTTAAGAGTACCTATAATCTAATTCACTCTTCTGATCCTATTTTCTTCAAATTATTTTTCTTCACTCAATATGTACATATCTCAGTGAAAGGCACAGATCAAGGAGCATATCCGGATCACCTCAACCACGAGGGCGCTTTATTTCTCCTGAAAGGCGGTATCGATCTCCAAGGAGGCGTTCTGTTTCTCCTCGTCATTGGCATTCACAGCGAAGACCTCGTTCTCCAGTAAGACAGAGATCACATCATTCTAGACATAGGTCATCATCATATTCACAGCGTAGATCGCCCTCTCCATCTAGACGTAGATCACCGTCTCCCGTGCGGCGTAGACTGCCCTCTCCATCAAGACGTAGATCACCGTCCCCTGTGCGGCGTAGATCACCTTCTCCTGTGCGACGTAGAGCACCTTCTCCTGTGAGACGTAGATCACCTTCTCCTGTGCGACGTCAATTACGTAGATCTCCATCACCTCCACGGCGTAGGTCTCCTTCTCCTGTGCATCGGAGGTCTCCACTCAGTCTACGCAGGAGGTCGCCAACTCCTCCAAGGCGCCGGTCTCCTCCTAGGTGGAATTCCCCATCACCAGTTCGGCGCAGGTCACCCTCTCCAGTGAGGAGGAGATCTCCTCCACCTAGGTCCCCAAGACACAGGAGGAGGTCACCATTGCGATCACCAAGACTGAGATATAGGTATTTGAAATTTAACATGTTTCAATGTTTCCTCTGCCGCTCCGCGCCTCCCCCCCCCCCCCCCCAAAAAAAAAAAAAAAAAAACAAAAAACTGTGCTTCATTCAGGTAGTGCACGTGCAGGAGTCCTAGTCCATATAGAAGTCATAGAAGCTTGAGTAGGGATCGTGATGCCAGAACTAATGGTGTGGAATCCAGAAGTACACGTGATGATTATGTCTCTCAAAGGTAGCTGCTGTCGCAATGTCCTGGATATGTTTCTGTTTGATATTGACATAGTTTTTTTTTTTTTTTCCTATTCACGAGGAACTGTTGATTATGTTATTTTTTTACAATCTCATAAAACCTGGAACAGGACTCGTGGGAAAATGTCTCCTGTTCGTCATGCTCCAGAGAGAGAGGTTGAGCGACTAGGTCAGGCGCGCAGGGGATTGGATGTAGAGTCTCGCCAACCTCCAATTTCATTGCGATCACCACAACGAGATCCTAGCAACCGAAGCGATGCCAATCAGAAAAAGCCTGCTTTGGCTCATACACCAGAATTTTCTCAAAGTCCATCAGAGTCTTCACCGCGGATGGAGAAATTGAGCCTTCATGAGGATAGGTCTGTTTCATGTTTTGGACTGCTTTATGGCATTGTATTCTTTCTTCTCTTTTTTCTGTTCTTAGTTCGCGGCTTACTTTTATGTATTTCTGAAGTGTTCACAGCCCATCTGAGAGTCCTCTGAGGCAAAGGAAAGAACGGGTGAGTCGTCATGACAGTGCAAGTCCTGTGAGGCAGCCAAGGAAACTGACAGCTTGTCATGACAGATCAGAAACAAGTCGGGTGGAAGAGATCAGTCATACCAGGTTGAATTTCACATTGATTATTTCCTGCATTGCTTTTGTCTATCCTCGTAATCATGCTTCAACACGTTCTTTTACTAGTTCAAATATATTTCTATAATTTATTATGCTTGACTTTTGTATTTCAGGGACGATGAGAATTATAGAAATATTTCTTCAGAAAGGAGAACCAAGCATTCACTGACATCTGTCAATAGGAAAAACCCTTCTGTGAAGGACTTTCGACAGGAAGACTGCTCCCCTGGAAGAGTTGATGGTCGTAAGTCTGCTGAAGCTAGGGGCCGTCCAGATAATGCAGAATTGAGAAAGAAAGACCGGGACAAAAAGAGGTATGCTGTGTCTTACTAGTTTACACTCGTGTGAAATCTGTAAGAACAATGATGACTTAACTTTTGTGGCAGCTTGATGGCTCCAATGGGGACTGGTCGTTCTGAAAGTCCCATGCAAAAAGAATCTCCTATGTTGGGAGGTATTGAGTATGGGCCTGGGAGGCCGGATGGAGGAAGCTTTGTACCAGATGCTGTTCGGGATGGACAACAACCTGCTAATAAACATGGAAGAGATTCTCCTTCATTAAGTGAAAGAGTAGAGAAATCATCCTCCAGAGAAGGTAATAAAATAGACGAGGGAAAGAATTCTCATTCAAGCAAGGCTGAGGACAGAAACCGGCGAGACAAGACAGAAGTTGTACAGAAATCAGTGAAGAAGGTTGATAGGAAGAGTCGTCCTGGTGACTCTGATTCTGACTCAGATGAAAAAGAGAAATTCAGTTACATGGAAAAGAGAAAGCATAAGAGGTCAAGTAGGCATGAAATAGCTTCAGATGATAACACAAATGATGATTCTGAAATTGACGAGAGGAAGGATGCTAAGAGAAGAAAGAAGGAAGAAAAGAAATTGCGGAAAGAGGAGAGGCGGCGACGGCGGGAAGAACGCCGCCGTAGAAGGGAAGAACGCCGTGCAAGCAAGCTAAAATCCAATTCAATGGACAAAGTCACTCCACCTTCAGATTTTGAAAAACTCCGAAATGATGCTGATGATTCAGAACGTGACGTTAAAGAGTCGAATCCAAGTGACACTGAAGAGACAGAGTCCGAGCAGAAAAAGCTTGAGATTGAGCTCCGAAAGAAGGCTCTTGAATCGCTAAGAGCAAAGAAGGGCATCAATAACTAAATCTGTTCTTGTTTTGGATCATTTGTGGTTTTTCTTTTTTTCTTTTCATTTTGTTCAGAAGTCTTTGTTAACTTTTATTACTAAGCAATATTTGCTGAAAATGGGAACTTTCCCATTATATGGCATAGTTGTTTAATGCAGTCTGTGTTTACTGCTGGCAGCTTTACTGGATAAATGAAGATTCCTGAGCTATACTAGATGTGCAACTTTGTGCCGAACTTGCTCGTTATTTTCTGGTAATATTTGCCTTCCCTTTGTTGGGAATTTGGTTTTACTATTTTTTAGGAGTTATTAACTGTATGGATATGAGAACATCTCAACATACTGAAGGTTATTATGTCTTGTAGTTGACCACTATATATTATAATTTTACTTGGTTGCAAAACTTCCTGTAGCATTAAATTATATGCTGTGCTATGAAAGTTTAAGTAATAGATACACTAATCAAGTTAATAGGGTTGATCAGATTGCTTGGAACTAGAGAAATAAAACCTAGAGGTCTTGGAAATCTTGTCCAATCTGAGGTGAATACTAAATCAGCTTTGTGGTTGATTGATAGATGAGAATACTGTCAACTAGATGACTTGATTGAGCAGGGCCTTGTGCAGAACCAGTTTTTGTACATCAAATCAGGTGATATGTCATACATGCCTTATGGGATTTTTAGAAGGAAGAATCCAATCTCTATTGGATAAAACCTCTTTACATCTAAATAGTTGAGCTCTCTTGTATTGTATTGTATTGTGTTATATACTGTGGTTTAACGTCTGTATGGTTGGCAGCTTGACAGTGCTGGGGACTTAGATTTTAAAATTCACCAAGATGATATAGGCTTCCGAGTCATCCTATCTTGATCTTGATCTCAGTCTTAACTTTCTGTGGAGAGCATCACAATGTATGTATAAATGCTGATAAATTTTGTATAAGTTTATGCAAACTTATTTATCATTTGAATTTGAAGTTTATAGTGCTGGTATTTACCATGGATTCTTTGTTTGTTTTCCTCCCCTCCCCCTCTTTTGTTTAGAGTTGGATTCTGCTATTGTGGTGTCTTACTGAATGAAATTTGGACATAAATTTCTTATTTGGGCATCAATGTCTTTTATGCAATTAAGAAATACACATTTTTTTTGTTTCATTATATTTTGTTTTTATTTTTATTTTTCTTTGATCTGTTCCTGTTGCACTTTTAATAATATCTGACATTTGACATGGTCTTGTGGTCAAAATGAATCATACAGAGGCCGTGGCCTAAATTATGTAGCCTACTCAGACCTGACCTGGTATGGAGGCATTACATCTTTGCTGTTATTTTTCTTTGCATGTTGCTCCAAATAAGTGGTATAGAATTGATTCATGCAGTTAGCTTTGGTAGAGTTCAAAACCCTGCCATAAAAAATGCAGCTTTGTATGTGTCTGAGGTTTACTATTTTAATGTTATTTCTTAGTAGGAACTGGAGTAGGCATTATTAGACTTTAATGCATGGGAACTGGAATTTGTTTGTAATCTAGAAACCATAAACATGAATCTGTCTCCTTTTTTTTTTTTTTTTTAGTTTTTCTTTGGAGGATCCCCATACATAGAAAATTTGGTCAGAATCCTATATTGTGGGGTTCCTGCATTTTACCATATGTGGCAAGCAGGTTGTCAGCATGAACTGCCGCAGGAATCCAGACCGTATCCATTATGAGCCTTGGATTGTAGCTGAAGTTGAAGTATGCACCATGCCAAAAGGTTGCACTTTTAGGAAAGTGAGTTGTTTCAGTTTATGCATTCCTTGAACTCCCTGGCTAGAGTCTTGAGAGTGGCCATTTTGCGCACAAATATACTGAAGGTTAGGACTGTCTCCAAACTCGCCGCTCCCAGGAGGCGGGACCGGCACTGGGTAATGGCCCTTTTGTAAGATAGAATCTGGTCATTTAAGTGGGGTTGTACTGGTGGAAACATGTTGGCTGGGTGGGAAAAGTTCTACCTCCTTAGTATAAAGGAGGGCAATGAAAAGGTGGGATTAAGTTTGGTTATATTTGGAAGGACTTTAAATATTTTGTTGCTTTTTATGCACTCGCTGGCTGGAACCTGGATGTTGAATCCAGAGATCTTTTTTTCACTCATTTAGATTTATAGATATTATAGTTTGATAAACTTCAACAATTACCTACCAAATAGTACAAAAAATCTTCAACTGTCTCTTAGTGGTAGGGTTTATTGTCAAAAGTTGGTTAGGTCCTAGTGAAGTTGTGTACAGTGTGATCATATCAATGCTTAATGTGTCTTTTGGACATGGTTGACAAGATGATTGTGCTAGATAAAGCTTAAGGGCAGTAGATGCTGTGAATGGATCCCAGATTTGGCTAATGAAATCTGCTACACTGTTTTTCAAACATTGTTCTATCAGGTTACCATTTGATTGAACATACTTGGAGGCAAGGAGTTAACCGTGCTTTGCAGATTTGATTAGCAGGGATCATCCCCTCAATCAATATGTTCAATCTTCAATGGTGCATTTCAATCTATCTATCTGAGATCGCTTGATTGCGCAAGATGCCTTTCAGTGTTGTATGTATTGTGCATAGAGCTTGTAAGATATTGAAAGGCAAATGCTGGTCCAAAAGAGGTTGTAGTTAGGATTTTTCACATGATGTTTGTTTGTGTGCTTGTTTTAATGAGAGTTTCACATATGATAATAAATTTGTGACTGTCAGTCTATCAGGTCTATAGAAAATGCCATTGAAGGCCTGTTATTGTGTCAATACTTACCTAAGTTGAAATTTGACATTCTCAGTGACATAAAGTTGATGCAGTCAAGTGAAAGTTCTCGAGTTAAAAAACATCAGGTTTTTGGAATATAAATGGGAATTATCAAGAGTAGATAGATTGCTGAGATTATTGGGGTAGTTCATCTGACTAGGTAAGGAAGATTATTTTTCTTACAAGCTAGGGCTTGCTTGTACTGAATGCTCAATTATATTTCTTATGATTTGATAGGATATATATAGCTTGCAGTCAGAAAGATTATTTTTTCTTACAAGCTTGGGCTTGCTTGTACTTACTGAATGCTCAAATATATTTCTTATGATTTGATAGGATATATATATAGGGCCGGACTCGGGTCATAATCATATTTGATCCATTGACAGCCCTTTGAATTTTGGTATGATTTGAATTCTGAATTTTGGTTTTATGACGAGTTACTGTTTCATAGGTTAGCTTGTGTATCAAATTCGTTGATTAGGTTGTCTGAAGTAACTTGGCTAAGCCTAGGGTTCACTTTGGTTTAAGTTTACATTGTTGGTTAACACAAGGTTGGAGAATTGTAATGTAATAATATCGATTCATACAGAAGATAAGGGAAGGGATAGGGATAGAGGAAGAGGGAAAAAAACAGTTTGTTGTTTCTGCAATTTTCTTGTGTTTTACAACAGCACAAATCCACACTATCTTGTCGCAGTTGAGTTAGCACACACCAATTTACCTTTTTTTTTGGGGTCTTACGGACACCAAATTTGACATGGGTGGAGGATACACGCCATCAGATTACTGGGAAGGGAGAGCAGCTGGGCTTGGCACCATGATTTAAGGTAGCAGAATCGGAACCGAATTGGCCTCTGCCGATTTTATTCCGATTTCTGCCATAATCTGCTAGAAATGGCCGGTATTTGGCCAGAATAGTAGAAACCTTTCTGGGATTCGTCGGAGCGAATTGGAATGGGGACCAGCTGATTCCATTCTGGGAGGAATCTAAGATACCATTCTGATTCAGATTCATCAAACCATGCTTGGCACAAGCCACCGGATACATCATATGGGCCGGCATGTGATGTTCTTATTGTTAGGAAAAGCTGCCTACGCACTTGTTCCAAGTTTCATCTGGATGGTTTTGCATCAACCTGCATGACTTGGGAAGCCGAACCATTTTGGCCTAATGACCTTTAGATGGGCTGTTCTGGGTATCAAGTTGCCTCGACCAACAATGGTAGAAACTAGGCTCAAAACTCATCCGCTTGTCCTACTAACTGTTGAAGGTTTTTATATTTATGTTTATGAGTTATTTATAACAAATCATTTATTTGTATAACCATTCGGTACCACTAGACATAAAGAAATTATAATAGATTATCATAGTAATGGTAAATACCTTCTAATCTATTTATAGATTTTAGATTATATTAATTTATTTTGAATATAATAAGTATCATAAATTATATTAATATCTACATACATATATCATAATATATTATATAATTAATTCTATAATATATATAAAAAAAAAACAAAAATTAAATTGAGATTAACAAAAAAAAATGTTTTATTCTCTACTGTACATGACATTAATACGCTCCTTGCGTTGTAACTTGTTTGTTCAGTTATGTTTTTAGATAGAGAGACTAATAACATTACTGACTCCCTTGTCTCATAGGTCCTGTCTGTCTATGTTGTGTCTGACAGATTGATTGTCATGCACCTCAAGATTGTGGAAAAAGATTGTATGACCTATATGTCCTGCACGCCAAAAGCCTGTCACGGTCTAATGCATTATCCTATTTCTACTATAGAAAAAGGGACCAATTCAAAACCCAATTCAACACCAGCCAAGTTGGTTCTGGTGAGGCAGTGGCATCTCATACTTGCTGTAAAGTGTAAAATCAAACATAGAACCACCTTGGAGTCAGGGTGGAAAGTGGAAAGTGGAAAGGCATCAAAGTCTACAAGCTACGCTCAATGAGATGATGCAGAAGCAGAAGAAAGAGTTCATGAATTGTCTCATACTTCATACAGTAAAGGCCTTATAAAAAGAAAATGCCTTATATATTGATACGATAGAAAATCGTTCGTCAATCTACAATCCGAACAACTTGTAATCATAGAAGTTAAACAAGGGAGTTGGGCGATTAAGTTCCAGGTACACTCCAATGCCTAAGTCAAATTCCCAATGTAAACGGTCAAGAGATAGAAGGAAACTATCTCTAGTTTAGAGGAAGAGGGGAACGATGAGAGAGTTTGAACATATGAGAGAATTGAGGGTGAATAGTGAGATTGTGAGCTTGTGAGATCGCATTACCTGAAGGGATCATCCTCTATTTATAGAGATTGGGAAGAAGCATGGAGGTACTAGAACTCAGGGAAGTTGATTGCCAATAGGACTGCTAGGTGTGTTCTGAGGGACGCCCAAGTCATAGACTCGGGTAGGAGAGGGAGACTTTAGTCAAGGAAACTAAGTTGGTGAATAATAAGAGTGACACGTGTCACCATACGAGTGGTCGTATGGCCGTAATGGTCGGTATCGTATTGTATTAGGAGAAAGACTCTTACGATGTAATCTAGTCCTCTTAGGACTCTGGACTCCGATCGAGAAACATAACCCAGTAGAATTATGCCTCCGATCAGGCGCAGTGTCCTGATAGGACTATGCCTTCGAGCAGACAAGGTCGAGCGCCACTTTATCAAACCTGGTCGAACTAGGTGATTTTTGATGCCATGTGTAAGATTTTCATTAGGTAATGTTTTTCCCCATATATATATATATATATAGGTAATGTTTTTCCCCATATATATATATATATATATATATATGGAAAAGCCTTATTAATTCAAGTTGTTTATTAAGTGTCTCCTACTTTAATTATATGACTTAATGGGTTAATTAATTCTTTAGAAAAATGTAGGATTCCTCCCTTAGCATGTGGGTGTGGGGGGTGATGAGAGAGAAAGTCAGAGAATAACCCCCAAGATGAAGCAATCTTCAAAGGCTTCTGTGCTTCCTTATATATTACAAATACCGAGACCATGTTACTCTGCTCTTTTCCTTTTTTTTTTATTTTTAAATTTCTCTCCTTTTGAATTCCATGCTATATTTATATATATAAAATAAACTACTAACATGCAGCTGTTTGTGCTCTTGTTTCTTCTTTTAATATGGAATACTCAAAAAAAAAAAAAAGTGATGTTAAAGGCAAAAGCAAGACATAGATATGTGATCTAATGCCTCTAGAATCTAGAGCTTGATTTTAGGATCAGGATTGGCTGATTCGGCTTGGACTTGGCCGGACCAATCTCATGTAATACCCCGGGTTAGCACGATTTGGGTCAATTTTTCAACTAAATTGATTCGAAGACTTTTAGGGGCTGTTTGTTAAAACTTCAACTCTGGGATTCTTACTTCTGGTTCAAATTTGTACTCCAACTTCAAAAGGATTCAGGAGTATTTGGGAGTAGAAACACGTTTGGTAACGTAATTTTGACATGGTCTCGAACAACTTTAGAACAGAGTATGTTTGATAAATCTGGTTCAAAACCATTTCGGCAAATATAGAGTAGAAGTGTGTTTGATAACAAAAAAATATGTGATCCAAATTCAAAACAAGTATAATTACAAAAACTACCACTCCTACATCCGTTCCATGGTCTTCCAAATTATAAAGGGGTACATATTAAAATTAACAATCATCCTTCTAGTTCTTCATGGTTGCTATATAAACAACATAACATGTCGAATCAACAACCATATGGCTCGAATATAATTATGCCATATATCGGATATAACACGGTTGGTGTAGAACAATTTCATGTCGTATCTGTTGAATTCCATCACTCCGAAAATGTTGACTTCCCTCACTCCTTATATGCTCAATTCCCTCACTCGATATGTTGACTTCCCTCACTCGGACAATATGGTTGGCGGACTTATGTTTAAACCCTGCAGTCCCTTTGTCTTGATCGACCCAAATAAAAGATTTTTCATGGTCTTCCTTGATCGGACAGGTGTAAAACTTACGGCCCGGATTTTTTTGGGTGCGAGATGTTTTGCAATATCATTCTCCCCTTCCCACACTCACACATTGGGTATCACAATCAGCCATATATATATATATTCCGTGATTGGGAAACAAAATTAAAACCGTCAAATTGCTATTAAATATGCATTCACATATCCATCATTTAATTAGTATGAAATTAAAAACATCTAACAAAATAAGTGTAAACAACATCAAGTCAACGATAAATTGTTGTGATACAATGCATAATTAAATAAGTGTTTACAGCCAGATGTATTAAAACTAAAAACTCATATCCGTGGTAATCCATTGTCCCTAGCCACTGGTTGGCAATGCCTCTCCTCATGATATTCATCTCATGTGCGTACCACGAATTCTCATTCCCATTTTGAACATTATCATTTGCCAATAGTACATTTTCCTCTTCCCGATGTTGATCGAGCATCTTCTCCATTTAGCCTGGCAAATTCCCGATCGGCATTTTGTTCATCCCTAATAAAATTATGCAGAGAACGACGTGCTATGACAATATAAGCTTGAATTCTCAATGAATATGATGGCATTGCTTTCAATATGCCAAACGTGCCTTCAACACTCCAAAGCATCTTTCAATTACATTCGTAGAAGAGTGTCGTGATTGAACAACTCTTTGGCGTTCTAGGCTCGCCCGGGCCCCTATAATCACGTAGATGATATCGGTCCCCTTTAAATGGTGTCAAATACCCACGCTGGCTCGAATATCCAGAATCTACGACATAATATTTTCCTACAACACGTAGCAGGTCACAATTAATGATATAAAGAACCTGAAAGAAATCAATATGGTACATTGTAAGGCGAAATAGGGGTACAACCTGGGTGGGTGAGGAAATGATGGTGATCGACGGGCATCCGCTATCGCGGCAATCATTAGCACTACCCTCCCATCCCGGATGCACATAGGTGAATTTCATGTCAACGGCATATAGCCATGACATTCGTGAAAGTGTGTGCTTCCTATTCCCGTAAGGAGTTTGTAAATTTCCGAACAGAGCGTCTACGTGCGTCCGTCAATGGCCCCAACGCAATTCTTATTAAGAAGACAAAAACTTACATAAATATATGTAGATATGTAATAAGGTAAAACGAAAGAAAATCAAGAAAAAACCATTTACCCTGAAGTAAGGATGATGTCTTTGGTTGTTTCTAATTTGAGGTTGTTCAACATTCATATTTGGGGCATGAATATTCTCTTTGGCTAAATTTAGAAATGCCTTCAATACAATTTTGAAGAACTTGCTACAGTCTCCCCGAATGTTGGAACCTCTCACATCGCCTCCTTGTACTACAACTTCCCCTGTAGTGATTGGGCGAACATTGCTGTTGTTCTCAACCCTTACGTATCGACTATCTTGTAGCCACCCTCTATGTTTCATGAGGTTACACAAGTTATGAACCGTGCCTTTCCATACGTAATGATTCGTATATTCTATCTGTATTCCCATTCAACGTTCGCTACCCATCCGGAACCGTCATAATTGAATCCCTACATGGTTCCCCGACGTGTAATGAATTATCTAATTCATAGAGTGATGGACCTCCAATATACTCCAATCCATATCCTCAAAACCTCTCATAACGTCATTGCTAATCGCTCCATTCATGTTTAAACTGCATAATAAATGAAGACATAGAGAGAACCAATCCATGAAGTAGAAGCTAAGATTAAAACAAACCATAAAAATATATATAATCAATTATCTAAGATTTAAACAAAGTATAGGATCAAACCAAATGATCCAAAGTAAACATACCGTGAGCTAGATCACATATTGTACCAATATTAAAACAAGCCATATTAAAACAAACCATATTAAAACAAACCATTGTTTGAAACCCTTGTCCCCAAATTAAGATTACACCCCAAAGGAGTTATAACCCAATAAAGAGTTAACATCAAATTGTTCGAAAAAAAAACAAACCATCAAAAGCAAACTACCAAACCATTGTTCCAAATTAAAAATAAAACCATTGTATCCGTAGCATTGAAATAAGAACCACTACTACAAGGTTGGTATAGAAATGGTGATATCATGGAATGGACTCTACCACTTCTTCTCCTCGTCTAAGCCCATAAACAACTCCCTCCATTCCGCATTGTTAACCAAATGATTCATTGATATGCCCCCTCCCCACCCGGAATGGTATTCAAAACGCAAGACATTGGGTGATTGAATAACCTCCCGTGCTGTTGTGGGGGGGGGGGGGGGAAGTATGTGGCGTAGTGAACAAATCCAAACGGGCTTTGGAATGTTCCACCATTGCATCCATTTCACACTCCGGTCAGTACGGTTCAGTGATTGAAATATATCCTTTCTTGTTATTCAGCCCGTCAAAGGCGTTCAATATTGTCTATGCATGTCAATCGATTTGATAAATAGTTGATGTGACTGAACGACAATCAGGTCCACAAATGATACTATCTATTATGATGGAAATTGTCGTCCGTGTCGGTCTGTAATCTGAGCAATTTGCAATCACAGAAGTTAAACAAGAGAGTTAGGCGACTAAGCCCCGGGTACACTCTGATGCCTAAGTCAGATTCCCAGTATAAACAGTCAAGAGATAGCAGAAAGCTATCTCCACTTTAAAGAAATAAGGGGACGATGAGAGTTTGAGCGTATGAGAGAATTGAGGGTGAATAGTGAGATTGTGAGTGAGTATTACTTTGAGAGATCGTCCTTTACTTATAGAGATTAGGAAGAAACACAGAATGACCGAGACTCAAGGAAATATAGGACTGCTAGGTGTCGCTCTGAGGGACGCCCATGTCATAGACTCCGAATAGGAGTGTGAGAGTATAGCCAAGGAAGCCAAGTCGGTGAATGATAAGAGTGACATGTGTCACCACACAGGTGGCCGTATGATCATGACAATCGGCATCGTATCGTACTAGGAGAAGGACTCCTCTGACATAACCTAGTCGCTTTAGACTTTGACCTCTTACTAAGAAACGTAACCGAATAGATTCATACCTCCGACCAGCACCGTGTCCTAACAGGACTGTAACTCCGAGCGGGGGTAAGCCGAGCACCAATCTATCATACATGGTCGGCTTCAAGGATATTGATTGTCACATGTAAGGTTTTAATTGGATGATGTTTTTCCCCTATAACAGATGCCCCATGCGCTGTCGGATTCGAGGAATCCGATAGTGCAAATATACAAACAAAATAATATAGATCCGCTCATAGCATACGTGGAATCTGATGAGTCGCCATCGTCTGTCGTCCTCCGAGAATTTCCCATCGCGATCGGATCTCCCGGGTGAGTGCATGGCAGTTGTCGCAAGATATTCCCACTACTAAATGGGGTACGAGATTCGAGGCATCAGAGCCGTGAAACGTCACGCGTTTAAGCCGTTGATTTCCACGCGATTCGAACCACCTTCCTCATCCAACGGCCAGGAACCAATCGACGCATCTTGATAAGAGGCGCCATAAGTAACCGTTTTGATCACGAACGATCGGCTTCATCGGACGGTGGACTTTTGATCCACTAGACTCAAGAATCGACGCCATTAACCGCCCTCAGAGCCATCATTATGGCTGACGTCAGCCTGTCACGTCGCGCTCTGCACGACAGACATCCTGCCCCTACTGTAGCTCTACGTGTTCGGAAGTTGAACAGTTGAATTTCAAATCTCGCGCCTATAAGTATGCTCCAAGCGCTTTCATTCGATCATTTGGACGAATTGAGGTCGGAGTCATTGTTGCCTAGTCGGAACCTTCGCAAGTCTTCAACTCAGTCGTGCGTCTTCTCCGTTTTCTTTCAAATCAGTAAGTTTCCCTTCTCTTGTCCTTCCTTCTCTTGTCTCTTCCGTTTTCTTTTCCTTTCATGCTTGCTAGTTCTTCTTCATCTAATAGTGTTAGACCACTAGGAAGAATGAGAGAGAGAGAATCCATGGCTCAGTACCGGACCTCTTCTTCGGAGAGGTCTTCTGACTCACTTGATGAACTGTCAGCCGCCCCTAGGCCTCCCAGTAGGAAGAGGAGAACTCGAGACTCCGTCAGTCTGGAGTTTGACTCGGAAGCCACCGAGTCGGAGGACTCTGGTGAGATGGTTAGTGTCCACAAATCTTCGAAAGTCGTCTCTTCGGTTTCCGAGCCTGCCTCTGAGGAGGAACTTGAACAAGGTTTTTTCGATGCCGCCGAGCAGAACCGACCGACAGGCAATTCTGCTCGGAGGGAGCCTTGATAGAGGGGCACCGTCCTGAAATTCTGCCGTTAGATAAACTCCCTGCGTGGAGGGTGTCGAGCAAGGTGGTATCTGATACAACCTTGACTCAAATCCGTAGGGTTTATCAGCTAGAGGAACCCATAATCGACGTCCTGGTCCGACCTCCTAGGTATGAGGAGAGGGCTTGCAGCCTAAACCTTTCTAAGATCTGCGTGTACGAACATGCTCTAAAGTCTGGTCTTCGATTCCCGCTACACCCCCTTGTAGTCGACATTCTAAAGGTGTATCGCATCGCTCCCTCCCAATTGACTCCGAACGGGTGGTAGTGCATCTATGCCTTCATTATATTCATCCGTCGACTGGGCGAGACTCCGACTGTAAACTTGTTCTGGTCTTTGTTTCAGTTTTCTAGCCTTATTGAAACCCGCTCCATGAGTGGGTGGTGCTATTTCAGTCAGAGGGCCGCGAAAAAGCTCCCTCTGATCTCTCAGAAGCCTTCTTTCATCCATGGGTGGAAAGAGAAGTTTTTCTTTGTGGGTCCTCCGGTTGACGGTCCTGCATTACCTCTGTCCAACGCGTGGCTCGTGGTGGACGCGACGGGGTTCAACAAGGTGCCCTTTCTGACCTCGGAGGAGACGCGGGTCTTCTTCCAGGTAAAGGAGGGCCAGACAGTTCGGTACGCTGACTTGGCAGATCCTTGGAAGTTGGCCGAGCACGGCTTGCTTGGTGAGTTTTTGTCTCTAACTGTTGGGATCCGATCAGATATTTTACCGTTAGTACTGACCGTTTGCTTGTTTCTTTTGTTGCAGTGAACTTCTCCAACGACCAGCTGGTGGCCGGATTATGATAAAATGGGCCACAGAAGCAGGAAAGATAGCCGATCAGAGGGATGACCATGCGAGCGGGGCCGCCACACGGCTACGTGCAGTAGCAGACTACCCCAAGGGTAAGAGGCCTGCCCCGGAGGGCCCCAAGAAGAAGAAGATCTGATTGGCCCAAGAATTGCCGGTCGACATATACAAGACCAGGTCGACCGTGATGGTTAGTCAACGAGAGGACAACCGAAAGGGGGCTGTGGCAAAGGAAGTCCAGCCCCTTCGAGCAATTAAGGTGGTCGACTTGACTGAGGCCGTCGACGTGAAAGCGCAAGGGGAGTCCGTTCCCCCCATGGAGGACGACACTGAGAAGAAGGTGGAGACGGTGATGTTCGTTCCCGAACTCAACTTGAAGGACACCGATTCAGTGTTCAAGAGCTCGTGGGCGGCGAGGATTATGCTGACCCAGAACCGCCTTCCCGAGGATATGGCCTTCACTTCTTCTTTGGAGATGGGGGATCTGCTGAAGAGGATCTTCCTCGCCAGCACCCAGGTAAGATGGTCGGCTCTCTTTCCATCACTTCTACTTCCGCTTTGTTTTAGAAGTTTGACTAAGTGTTCCCCTTTTCTGATATGCATGGCAGCAACCTCGTGGCCGAGCTGTGTCAGAAGGTTGCGTCCATGACGATGGAGCTAGAAGAGAGGAGGGCAGTGGAATCCTCCCTCTGAGAGGCTCTGAAGGCAGCCGAAGAGAAGCTCAGCGAAAAGACTTTCGAGGCTGAAGGCTTTGCCCTGGAGAAGTCTAACCTCCGGGCTTCTCTGGACAAGGCCGAGAACGCCCTTTCGGAGGAGCATCAAAGGGTGTACCAAGCCAAAGAGAAACTCCGAGTGGCTGAGCATGCTAAACGGGTGGCCGAGGAGGATGCTAAGTCGGCCAAGGAGGCGTTAGCCAAGGCGGAGGAGTTCCAGGCAGAGATCCGGGAACGGGCCGTGACTGACTACCGATCGTCTGCTCGGTATTTCGATGACTTGGAGGAGGCGGCCAGCTGGTTCTTCCAAAAGGAGGCGGTCTACTTAAAGGAGCAGCTCGTTGCGAAGGGTGTCATGGTCGACTACTCTGGCGTACCGATCCTGAAGGAGCAGGAGGGGATGGAGGAGTCTGAACGATGGGAAGCCGAGGACATGCAGGTGGATGATCTGCCGGCCTACGAGGTTCCTTAGACGCCGATCGTAGAGCTTCCTGATGTCCTCCTTTCGAGCGACGCCCCTGCGCTCCCAGCTGTCGAAGGTTGACCAGAGGGTGGACCCGTTTAAGGCTTCTTCAGCTCCACGTGGCTACTTTATATGTTTTCTATTATTTTTGTAAAGTTCTGCCCCTTATTCGTGGGGTTTTGTACTGCTGCCCCTTGTGGGCTTTCTCGTTCCTTCTGTGTTATTCGGCTTTAGTGTTTCCTTGTCTTGGTATTGTACTGCCCTTACCCTTGAAGTGTTGTCGGCTTTGCGGTTGAGCAGGTTGAGGACACTTAAATCTTGACTGATATGGCTAAGGCATGGGAAATTTTGGGAAGTACCCCTGAGCGATATGTTGCGCTCATCTCGACGTGTCGCTGAGGGCGGAAGTGGAGGGGGTTGAGCGCCAGTCATGCCTGCATGAGGTTATGAACGGGCGGAGTCACCGGGTGCCTAGATGCTACTCATACCTGTTTGTGGGTGTGAGTAGGCGGTGTCATGTGTGGTCTGCATGCTACCCTTACCTGCTTGTGAGTATGGGTAGGCAGAATTGTTGAGCACCTGCATGTTGCTCATACCTGCTTGTGGGTGTGAGCAGGCGGTGTCATGTGTGGTCTGCATGCTACCCTTACCTGCTTGTGGGTATGGGTAGGCAGAATTATTGAGCACCTGCATGCTGTTCATGTCTGCTTGTGGATGTGAGCATGCGGTGTCATGTGTGATCTGCGTACTACCTTTACTTGCTTGTGGGTATGGGTATGTAGAATTGTTGAACACCTGCATGTTGCTCATACCTGCTTGTGGGTGTGAGTAGGCGGTGTCATGTGTGTTCTGCATGCTACCCTTACCTGCTTGTGGGTATGGGTAGACAGAATTATTGAGCACCTGCATGTTGTTCATACCTGCTTGTAGATGTGAGCAGGCGGTGTCATGTGTGATATGCGTGCTACCCTTGCTTGTGGGTATGGGTAGGCAGAATTGTTAAGCACCTGCATGCTACTCATACCTGCTTGTGGGTGTGAGCAGGAGGTGTCATGTGTAATCTGCGTGCTACTCCTATCTGCTTGTGGATTTGGATAGGAAGATGCTTGTGAGGTCTGCGTGCTAGTCGTACCTGCTTGTGGGTACGAATAGACTGAGTCATCGAGGGCTGGCGTGCTACTCGGGCCTGCTTGTGGACGCGAGAAGGTTGACTGAGCCGAAAGGAACGTCTATGTCGGGATTTACGGAACATGATTGCTGCGAGTTGTGGACTCAATGACAATACTTCTTGTATTAAACATAAACGGGAGCAGGTGTCTCTAGGGGGCACGACTTACAACTGAGACTACTTGATTGTGAAGATTGGTGGCGTGCTAAGTCCTTGGGATTTCTTCTCCACTGAGGGTGGCCAGCTTGTATGAGCCAGGTTGGCTAGTCTTCAGGACGCGGTAATTATCCTCCCAATTTTTGGCCATCTTCCCTTAGTTGGTCGGCTCAGAGATTGCTGCTTTTCTGAGGATGAGGTCTCCTACTCTGAACTTCTTAGGTCGGACTGTCTTGTCGTAGTGCCGAGCAGTCGCCTGCTTATATGCGACCACTCTGAAGGCCGACGATTCCCGCACGTCCTCCAAGTTATCCAAGTTGGTCCAGAGATCTTCAGAGTTAGTATCTTCATTGAAGTTCAGTATCCGAAAAGTTGGATGAAATACCTCGACTGGGACGACTGCCTCCGTGCTGAAGGCAAGCATGAAGGGAGTTTCGCCCGTGGGGGTTCTGCTAGTGGTCCTGTACGACTAGACGATGCTCGGTAACTAGTCGACCGATCTGATCTCTGGATATTTTGTTCACCAACCTTTGATAGGTGTCTCCTGCATTCTTTAGGCCAAAAAGCATGACCGTATAGCAAAAAAGCTCCTGGTTGGTGATGAAGGAGGTGCACTCCTCGTTTGACTTCCTCATCTTGATCTGATTGTACCCTGAGTACGCGTCAAGGAAACTGAGCTGCTCGTGTCCAGCCGTAGCGTCTATCAACTGGTCGATGTGCGGAAGTGGATAGCTATCTTTAAGGCAGATTTTGTTGAGGTTTGTGAAATCTATGCAGATCCTCTATTTTCCGCTTGCCTTGGGCATGACCACGTTCGCCAACCAGTCTGGATAAGCCATCTCCCGTATGAAGCCGACCACTAATAATTTCTGGACTTCCTCGTCTATAACAGACTGCTGGGTAGACGCGAAACTCCTCTTCTTCTGTCTGACTGGGCGGTGTTGGGGGTCAATTGCCAAGTGATGTTCGATCACTTCCCTTGGGATTCATGGCATCTTAGAGGCCGACCATGCGAACACATCTAGGTCCTGCCTCATGAACCTTATCAGCTCCGCCTTCTTGTCTTCAAGTAGCAAGGAGCCGACCTGGAATGTCTTTTCGGGGTGGTAGTCCACCACCGGGATCTGCTGTAACTCCTCGGTTGGTTTTTCCCCTGCTCGGCTGATCAATGTCTCGGACATCAACTATGTGAACTGGTGCTGTTTTCAGGGCTCTTTGGCTATTTTTCAACTCTGTTGTGTACCATCTTCTTGAGACCACTTGGTCTGCTCGACATTCACCGACCCCGTTCTCCATTAGAAATTTCATCACCAGATAGTAGGTAGACATACATGCCTTGAGCTTGTTTAAAGATGGACGGCCAAGAATCACATTGTAACTAAACGGTCAGTCTACTATCATAAATTTCACCATCACCCTCTATTGCTTGGGTTTTTAACTGAACACCACAGGCAATTGGATGAGAATATGACTGGTCCAGCAGTCCAGCTAGCTCCCACGTTGGTATAGAAATCGTCTCCTGCGGTCCTGCTGCCTGTCAAAGGCCGGATTTCAGCCGGCCCACCCCCAATGTATTGACAGGCGACTAGACTGTTCCCCAAACCCTTGGATCGATCGCAGGACCGTCCTGCCGGAGACGATCTCCTTCCCCACGTTGCCACTTGCACTGTGCATCATGTAAATGGCGGGTTATACATCCATCAAATCAACTGGTTTTGAAACGCTATTGCTGATTCTCTTTCGACCGATTTTCCTTACTTGGACTTCTCAAACATTTGGAGACTGGAAGCCCAGTCAAATATAGAGAAACACTAGTTTTACAGTGTCCCAGAAAAAAGGGTGGATGATGTGATCCAGAAATCAAGAAGAGACCGGTGGATTGTGGATGGTTCCCCTCGTGGATCTATCATTTAATGTCTCCCTTAAATCTCCCCTGTGTATTTGTCTCAGCTTAAAGTCCATATACATTATGTGATACTGATAATGGGTTTGATGTTCTTAACAAGTAAAAAGAAAGGAAAATCACCCACATAATGTATGTGGACTATATCCACGATGGATTCAAATCCTCTCTTCCCAGAGATTCGGGAGGAGACGCGGCGACCTCCAGTGGATGGTCGACATTGGGGGTCGAATGAATCCGACCCCTCTATCCTAGTCGACACTCTTTTATCGGCTCAGTTTGTCGACTTGGATGGAGAGGTCGGATTCATCCAACCCCTAAGTGTCGATCATCTACTGGAGTCACCGCCCCTCTTCCCGAATCTCTGGGAGGAGAGGATGTGGATCCTATCCACGATAGAATAATCCGTCATTAACTTCACTATTTGAAGAAGTTACAATGTTCAATACTTTTTCTTAAAAGATTACATACTATATTGAAGGAAACACTACACACGAAAATACAAGACTACCTACAAATGGATAATAGATTTGTTTCATCATTATTTTTATTTTATGTGATTTTTTTTTTCTTTTCTTGATATCCAAACATTAATCTTAGAGAATTTTTTCATAACCTATGTCATTTGCTAATAGGAGTGCAGGAATAGTTTCCTTAATAACAATCTCAAACCATTTATCAAAAAAAAAAAAAAAAAAAAAACTCAAACCAAAGCAAATAAACCATTAATAAACCGACTAACACTATTAGATGGGAATACCTCTAATTTTTTCTTCTATTTTCATTTTTTGGCATCTAAACATTAACCAGAGATAATTTTTTGGGTTAATTACACAGACACCCCCTCTAATGTAGTGAAACTACATAGAACTACCCTGTTTTTATAAAAACTACACAGAATACCTCTCTAATAATCCTATCATACAATCTCACCCACACCGTTACTTTTAACTTAACGGCAGATGGTCAAAGTTTTTTTAAGACAAAAATACCCTTACTAAGTGCATTTTTGAAAATGAAAAAGAAAATAAAAAAAATCACAAAAAAAAATATAAAAAAGAAATTGAAAAGTTTTGAAGGTAAAAAAATCTTTTTAGCATCTAAAAAGAATAAACTCTTTTAAAAAAAATTTGTCTTAGAAGACACTTAGTAAGGGTATTTTTGATCAAATCATTGAAATAAACATTTTTCATATCTAAATCAACATCCCAAATTACTAAAAACTTTAAAAATAACATTATATATGCAATTTTAGACGGGCGTGGTGGTTCGTGAATGATTAATTTACCTTCTTAGTTGAATACTTGTGGATGCATCTCATTGATCCACACATTAAAAGAGAGGATCCGAATCGTCTCCTCCCTGTACTTTAGGGAGGAGGGAGATGTTCCTGTCGAATGGCCGACACGTAACTCTCTGGAAAATTTGAACCCCAGGTCCTAACTGACACCCCTTGTCGATTCGGCTTATCGGCTAAATATTGATTCAAACGTGGGATTCAAATTTTTTCAAAAATTACGTGTCGACTATTCAACGGGAACGTCTCCCTCCTCCCTCCTCCCTCCTCTGTGAAGTACAAGAGGAGACGATTTGAATCCTAAAACAGAACCATACAGCGAGACAAAAACCCTTTTTCAATAAAATAATATTGTTTTACAAAAAAAAATAATAATAAAATATTAAATGGTACTTTCGGTTTTCCAACATTGGCTTTCGATACCATGTCGGGACTTGGGAAGGTGACGTGTTCCCACTTCCCCACGCGCACGATATCCCACACTTTCTACTACTGTTTCCACTTCCAGATTCACCGTCCAATTTCCCTCCTCTCTCTCTCTCCTTCTCCGTGAGAACCGAGAAGCAGGATTCCAAATTTCCAATAATAAAACCAGGGAATGCTCAACCGTTCAAGCTTAGTTCCGAGCGGCTTGTGCTGACCAAAATGTCCAAAACCTTCCCCAGTAGTAACAAAAGTAAAAGATCACAACTCTTCTCAACTTCTCTTTTCTAAGAAAGTAAGAGAGGGAGAGAGAGAGGGAAAAAGAAAGAAAGAGAAAAGGGAAGAAGACCTATAAGAGCGAATCTTGGAAACCTCATTTTATTGAGAGCTCAGCAGAAAGACAGAGTTAAGAATGTGATGATGACAATAGTAACGGTTTCCTTCTCCTTCGTCTTCCTCGCTGCACTCTTCTGATCTAGTGAATAGTGATCTGCTATCTGCTTCTGCTATAACTCATTGGAGTCAGTCCTATCGTACACCAGGGGTGTGCTTTATTCTTTATTGTACGCCCCTCTCTGTCAGAAATCTCAGAGCACCCCCGGCGGACCTGACCTGTTTGATGCTGTACTTGCCGTATCTGGAGTGGCAAGCAAAACCCAAATCTCTGTCTCAGCCTCTCTCCTCCTTTTCTTCTGCTCTGCTTTCAGTTTTATAATTAAAGTAGGACTGACTCTGTGAGAGTGAGAGTGAGAGTGAGAGTGAGAGAGTGAGAGAGAGAGAGAGAGAGAGAGAGAGAGAGAGAGGAAGGAGAGGGCCTGAAGACAGCACACACAACACAGAGTTCCCTCTTTTTCTTAGGTACAACCAAATTCCCAACCACAAGGGTTGAAAAGAATGATAGTGTGGGGTTCAGACTTCAATGTTCATACACGTAATAGCACTTGAGTGGTGGTACTCATGGCGGGGGCCTTGAAGTGAGAGAGAAGCAAAGCATTCCTCTACTGCTTTGGATTAGATAGGACTTGCTGGGAGAAAAAAAGAAGCAAGTCAAAGACTCAATAGATAAGCCAAAATTGCTTGTGCTAACTGCTACTAGAGATTTCTTCATTTAATTTCTCTGACAAGAGATTCAAATCTGGAGCTGAAGAACATGTGAAGCAGGAAGCAACAGCTGATAGGATAAGAGAAGTGAATCAATTAAGTGTAAAGCTAAATAGCCCTTTATCTGGTTTCCTCGATTCAAAGGAGTGATCAGATCAGAATCTCAGATCAGAATCTCAGATAGCCAGCCGTTCTTCTTCAATTTATTTTTGTTTTATGTTTGGTTTCTGTCCTTTGTTAATGAAAATTTGAATCTCATTCTCATTATCTATCGATTAGGGTTTCATGCAATAAAAAAAACAAAAAAGGAAGGTAACCCAGTGTTAAACCCAAGAGATAAGATTTTGAATTTTCTCCATCTGGGTCTTTGAGTCTTGACTCTTGAGGTGTTCTTCATCCATCATCACTAGGTCTCCATCTCACATCAGCCGCATCATTGAAGGAACACAAGTTCAGTAAGAAAAGCTGGCGAATCGGTGGTGGGCTGGAAACGTGGAGTTGGAAGGAGTCGACCCAGCTTTGTCGGCGACTCCATCACTCCACCTTCGTAACCCTAACGACGACCATGGAGGTTTGGGTCCGCTTGGATCCAACAAAAGAGAGCAAGACCTCATTGATTCCACCAACGCCGCTCACAGCAATGGAAGCAACACCAACCCAGAAGAAGACGACAACAACACCGACCGAGACGGTGAAGACCATACCACAGGTAGCCATGAAAACGCCGAATCCGGCAGCGGAAAAAGGCCTCGTGGCCGGCCGGCGGGGTCCAAGAACAAACCGAAGCCACCGATAATCATCACGAGGGAGAGCCCTAACGCCCTACGAAGCCATGTTCTCGAGATCAACAGCGGCAGCGATGTCGCCGACAGCCTCAACACATTCGCACGCCGCCGGCAGCGTGGGGTTTGCGTTTTAAGTGGCAGTGGTGTCGTCACCAATGTGACCCTCCGTCAGCCGGCCGCGCCAGGGGCTGTCGTAACCCTCCATGGACGGTTTGAGATACTTTCGCTTTCTGGGGCTTTCCTCCCGGCGCCGTCTCCTCCAGGTGCAACGGGTCTGACGGTGTATTTGGCGGGAGGACAAGGACAGGTGGTGGGTGGGAGCGTTGTGGGTGCGCTGATTGCGTCTGGGCCGGTCATGGTGATTGCTGCGACCTTTAGTAATGCGACTTACGAGCGGCTGCCGTTGGAAGATGAGCCCACCGGCGCCGGAGAAGGATTGCAGCTGCAGCAAACGTCGGGGGTGAATTCAGGGACGACTGGTGTTTCAGCGTCTCCTCATGGTGGTGGTGGTGGTTTGGCAGATGTTCCATCGTCCATGCCCATTTACAATCTGCCCCCAAATCTGATTCCCAATGGTCAGATGCCACAGGATGTGTATTGGGGTAGTCCTCGTCCACCTCCATCTTATTGAAACACTTCATCAACAACTGTAACATGTGACATGGAACAGACTAACATCAAGAGAGAGAGAACTGATCAGTGAAGCCTCACTCTCCTTATTCCTCACTTTTGTTACTTTGAGTTTTTTTGGATGTTCATCATGTGATATCACTGGATGCTCAGCTTGTAACATACAAGCAGTTCGACATTTTTGTTTTTATTCCAATCGCTCTTTTGAATTTTGTCAATGCGATTCTGATGATGTTCTTGTTAGTTTTTACTCTGGGGTATTCTACCTTTCCTTGTGTTTCATTAAAGGAAATGAATACATCTTCCTTTACGCACTTTCTCTGATTATTTATTTATTTATTGTGGAAGAACTCGTTTTGTATTCATATTTTGTAGAAAAACGGAAGAACTGTCAGAGTTTGAAGTTGGAAATTTGAAGCTCCTGAATCTCAGCTGAAAGTTCTTGCACAAATTGCATTACTTCTTTATCAAAACCGGTAAGTAAGCAGTGTATATATATACTTCTGTGTTCATCATTTTAGTGAAGGTCTATCAATTCACCTAGGTGGAAGCCTTGAGAAGCTTGCTTTAAATATTTCTGGTTGACACCTCTACAGGTGCATTTGGAATATGATACTTTCTTTTAAACACCCTTTTAAGTTGGAGATAAAAGTGACTTTTCAAAAATTTTTGAAAGTGTTTAAGGTAATCTCATTCTCAAGGTTGTTATTGTCTTGTATGATTTTCGAATAAACATATGAAATAACAATAACTACCCCCACTAAAGAAATGAGTGAAATACTATTAAGAGGGCAAAAAAGTGAAGTATCAAATCATTTGACACCTTATGAAGTTTTCAATAAAAATCCCTATATATGGCTTTTCTTATTGACAACTACTAAGTTTGACACCTTACTTTCTTACCCTCTTGGTACAACACTTATTTATTTCAACAAGGGTAATTTTTTGTCATTTCACATGTTTATTCGAAAAGCTGTATGTCAATGCTTGACAATGGGATATTGATGAGTCATTTTAAATCAAAATTGTAAAATTTTGAGAATAAGAGGAGAAACAATTAAAAAAAGATGTCATGTTTTAAATACACCAATAGAGGTAGGGTTGTTGTGATCGGTTTAGTATAGTTACTGTAATAAAATAAGAAAATAAGAAAAGATGGAGAGAATCAATGTGTCCTACTCCTCTCCTTATAGCTTGTATTTATAGAAAATAGAAAAGAACTATTAGATAGGATCTACGATTCTACAAGTCAGAGTCTTAGTCACAAATTAAAGACAAAATAAACTCAAAATAAGAAAATAAAACTAACAAGCCTAATTGGTAAATGAACTAATAAAGTAAAGTAATAAATTAATTAGGAGTCCATATACTAATAGGAGTCTAAGTCCTAGAAATTAACACTAACTACTTTGACTAAGTCAAAACAGTGTACGATTATAATTTTATTACGCTAACACACCCCTCAAGCGGGAACATGGGGGAATGTGAAAGCTTCAGCTTGAAACAATGTAGCAACAAAAACATTAGTTGTAGTAGTAAGAGCAGTAGCAGTAGTAGTGGCAACAATAGTAGTAGTAACAACAGCAGTAGTAGTAATAATAGCAGTATAGTATAGGTCAATGTGAATCTAGTAGTAGTAGCAATAGTATAGGTCACTGTGAACCAAGTAGTAGTAGCAGCATAGTATAGGTTACTATGAACCAAATAGTAATAGCAGCATAGTATAGGTCATTGTGAACCAAATAGTACTAGCACAATATAGATCAATGTGAACCAAGTAGGAATAGTAACAGCAGTAGCCGGAGCAGTAATAGTGGTGGCTGCACACTTAACAAAGAACTTTAAATGACTCTCAAAACAACAACCTAGGTGATTGCTCTGATACCATATAATAAAATAGAAAAATAAGAGAAGATGGAGAGAATCAATGTGTCTTGCTCCTTTCTTTGTAGCTTGTATTTATAGAAAATAGAAAACAACTATTAGATAGGATCTAGGATTCTACAAGTCAAAGTCCTAGTCACAAAGTAAAGATAAAGTAAGCTCAAAATAGGAGAAGAAAACTAACAAACCTAATTGGTAAAGGAACTAATAAAGCAAAGTAATAAACTAACTTGGAGTCCAAGTCCTAAAAACTAGCAGTAACTATTTTGACTAAGTTAAAACAGTGTACAATTACAATTTTATTAAGCTAACAATTACATTAGCAGTGACAAATTCAGTTGTTTCTTTGATGGACTGGGATTTGCTTATTGACATCTCCCAAGGTGTCAAATGATTTGATACCTTATTTTTGTTGCCCTTTTAGTATATACATACTTGTTTTTTTTCCTTACTGAGGGTAATTTTTGTCATTTCATGTCTTTTGAATACTGTGTGAGACAATGACAACCATTAAAAATAACATAGTAGTGGGTTACTTTCAAAATTTTGTGAAAAACCTCTTTTTCCACTGACTAAAAAAACATTTGGGAATAAGACGGGGTAATTAAAAGAAGGTGCCATGTTCTAAAGACACCTATATAAAGAAGGTGTCACGTTCTAAAGACACCTATATAGGTGTTATTTAGACAGTCTATGCATTCCCAATATCCCAATCATTTTGTAATGCTATATAGAGAATATCTGTACTGCTTTTAGGGAAGATGAATACATTATTAATTCATCTTGACTTTTCCCAACTGTATCGTTTTACTCAAAGCTACTTCAGACTTGTTGGAGCTTTAGAGTGCATTCTTTTGCATCGAAGGATTCTATCAACCTTAATCACTCCATGAGTCCTTACAGCTTTTAGTAGATAGAATTCTTGAGAGCTCCACTACTTGAAAGCTAGAATTCTTGAGAGCTCCACTACTGGTAAAATTATCTAACCCATTCTTGCTAAGTACAAGATATTTTATATCTGTCTTGTTCTTTGGGCTGACAGAAGAAGCCATTTTGGTAATCTTGTATATTCTTGTTTACTTCTTTGTCCTCTCATATTCCTTTGATTCCATTCTACCACCTTGCTTCCAGGTTAGTAATCTCAATGTCCAAAATTGGGTAAGCTGTGACATAGTCAATACAAACACAAACACAGGAAAAATATTGTAAATTATAAATAGGAAGCTATATATACCTATGTTTTATATGGTTTTGAATTAGGAAATATAGATCAGGAGAATAAAAAAAATTGAAATTCAAAAATAATGAACACAAGATTATTTTGCCTAGACCATTGCCTGCACTTTGTAAAACTGCCAGAATTATGTAGAGCATTCTCCAGTTGCTAATGCCATATTTGTTGGTCACAAATTACAAGGGGAACACCAGGAAGCATGTTATTTAACTAGCTCAAATTCCATTCCTTTGGTAATCATGATTCGGGTTCATCACTCTTAACTTGAAGACCAGTCGGGCTGTTTCATGATCCATGTCTGTTTTGCTTAGAATATATTACATAAAGGGAAGGGAATCTAATCATCTAGCTGACGATTAAAATGACTGATTGTGCTATATACTCCCTTGTAATAATTACGTAGTATGCCTTTTGGGATGGAAAACAATCAATGGGTCTTTTTACTAAGATTCTACTGACTTCACCTAAGACTTTATTATCTGTTGGATGTCGGCCCTCACTAGCTTTAGTTCTATTGGTGGTCTTTGTTGCAGTATATATTTCCAATAAAAAACTTACATATCCCTTAGCCCAGTAGCAATTACTTGAACTTTACGAAATGAACTTCCTTTCGTACAAAGTATATTCAAATGCTGATGGCCTTTCAACTCGAGATCTTTAGGCATAGAGTTTCAGTTACCTCTTGACCTTCTTAGTATTTTCTTATTAGGATTCTCTTTTTTTTTTTTTTTTTTTCTTTTCTTCTTTTTGGTATACACGCTTTATGTCATCTTTCTTTGATTAGTAGGCCTTGATCTGGATCATCCTTAGTTGAGAATGTCACAGTTGGTGGTGAACCATGTAGATCCTTGTCTATTTTTGCTCATAGGTGTCAATCAGGCTTTGGCACAACAAAATATTGTTTGTTTGCTTACATTGTTGTTCTATACTTGTTCAACTTCAAATGATTTCTCTATTCATGCGCTTATTATGCATAGGATTTATAAAAAAATTTCACCAATTTTTTTTTGTTTTTTAATAATCGAAGTCCCTATTCTTTTACTGCCATCACAGTGATCAACAACAAGTTAACTGCCTACTTTGATTTTTTTTTTGGTCATATTGTTGGAAACAACCTTCCTTCCTTCTCATTATTTGACTCATCACAAAAAAAAAAAGGTCCAGGCTTTCTCTAAAAACTTTTGCACAAGGCACCTCAACAATTCTTCACAAGAAAAACCAATTTGGTTGCCAAATAAATAAGCACTGAACATAAATTACACAATAAGAGTCTAAAACCTAATTAGGGAATAATCAGTGAAAACCATGAGAGGAGAATTTCTGAGACAAAACTACTGGAAGGCTTGTTGACTTTCTATTTCAATACACATTGCAATTGAATTTGCAATGATCTCAGCCTTTGCTTGAGTGCAATGAAAACCCCTAGAAGCTGCTTTAATCATCTTCTCCACCAAAAATCCTAGAGGTTCTCCAGATCAACTGTGCTTTCTGGTGTTCAAGTCTAACCAAAACTAAAATGCCAAGTCTAACCAAAACTAAAATGCCAAATGTAAACTTCCATAAATCCCAGGAAACTATGCTGAGGCCCTCACTCAAAGTAAAACACATTATACATAAATATGACCCTTGCTACCCTGAAACAAGTCCCTCCCATCACTTCTTCCACAAGACAACCCCATGACCTTGTGTAAAATACTAAGACAACAACCATGTAGATTGTTAGATCAAGAGACTTGTATTTTAAGCTACAACCTTACACTTTAAACTAGTTACTAATCCTTGTTACATAACCCCACTTTTGTGCCGACTGATGATCTGCATGGAAGCATGATTAGTGAGTTGATGGTGATACCAAAATAGGATCTGTCTTTTCCTCTCTAGTTCTTGCAGGTTTGCTAATTGCCTCAAAGGTGGGTTCAAATTAAGAACTATGCCCAAGGCTTACTCATAACCTTACAAGGCCCTCCAGTTACTTTTCCACAAGACAAGCCAATGTAGTAGTCCCAGCTCCCAGGAATATTTTCCTTTTGGTAAAGACTAGTAGTGATGATGATGATAATAATAAATTAATAATAGTAACAACAATAACAATAACAATAATAATCATCTAATGCCAATTTAGGAAACTAGTGGAACTCATAAGAGGTGGGAGTCAGTTTCCAAATATGAACCTGTACTTGGCCTTCTAATGTCAAGCAACCCTCTTACAATTGTTTGATGCACCTAAAAGAATTTAGCATACCCAACTTCTAGACTTGGTGATCCAAACCTTATAACTATAAATAGGTCTGTTGTGTGTTTTTTGTGAATGTTTATTTTTTTTCCCTGTTTGGAGGAGGTTTGGAGTGGGGGGGGGGGTTCTATATAAGTAGGTAATGGTTGACTCATATAAATCGCCACGCAAGTATTGCAGATTATCATCTTAGCTTGGGTGGTAGTACTATTAGTCTATATCATACCTTAAAATCTCGACTCAAGGCAAGATCCTTCAAAATGTTTTTTACTCCT
This sequence comes from Protea cynaroides, assembly GCA_028583415.1. Lineage (NCBI taxonomy): Eukaryota > Viridiplantae > Streptophyta > Magnoliopsida > Proteales > Proteaceae > Protea > Protea cynaroides. The sequence continues at coordinate 35,815,515 of CM053266.1, read as the reverse complement.
AGAGATATTATTGGTATAAGAATAAGCTCTAGAGCAACTTCAATTAATAATGTCAGTCCTAAAAAATGATATCTCCAATGACTTTGGTTATGATTAGGGCAAACTTGGGTAGTGGATTTCATAGTAGCAGTGAAATGAATCTCATTCAAAATAGTTCAGCAACCAAATAAATAGTCATACTCAGCGGTTGCATATATGTGAAAAACAAGGGATTGGTGAAGAAGAAAAACCATGGCTACAATTATATCCAATGACTTTAGAACACCCCTATATTTAGTTTCAGTTATACTCAAATCAACCATCATTACATGCTGGTAATCCCCTTTGTGTCCTACGCTCCCTGGATCCAAAGCCTAGTAATACCCATGATCTAAACAATCTCAAGGACATTGGTATTGAGTCAACATAGTAGTGTGAGTCCAGTAGTTTCCCACCTTTTCTGTTTCTGTTGCCCTTGTTATTAGCAACCATCTAAGAACTAAACCATCAGTTTTTGGCTGGGGGAAGATGGGTAACATTCTTTTTTTTTTTTTTTTTTTTTTTTTTTTTTTTTTGTGGTCATCCTACTCTTGGAGCCCATAGGCTTCTACAACTACTTTTATTTTTGGAGGGTGGAGGGTGTTCATTTTGCCCATCACAGTGAATGGGGACGGTGTGCATATTGCACACAATGAAAACTGGATCAGAGTCGAACCCGTGGGTCGTGACCTCCTGGGGACCTGCACTCTACTGTGAGGCATCCAATTTAATTGCGCTACCATTTGTCTTCAAAGATGGTTAAGGTGAACCACTATTATTACATGCATTTATGGAGATCTCTATGAAACATCCATCTCCTGAAGTAAAATGGCTGATCCGAACAAGTTCTGATTTCTTTGTTAGATATTTGCGAATTTGTTGTAGCTACATCTCCAAGCATCTTGTTGAATGTATGAGCACCCACACTCACACTGGCATGCATACTCGCTGCAAATTATGTTGCAGTTGGATTACCAAGCATTGCCAAAGGTACACAACAAACACTTCGGTGACAGAAAAGAATAGATTTAACTCCTAACTTGCATTTTTCAAATCTAGGTGTTTCTGGATCTTTATGTCCTTGCATCATTGGTAAATTATCATCGAGGTTTTCTAGTTGTAACAAACCTTGTTACAACTGTCTCTTCACAGATTTGGGCCAGTCCCCAAATGAAATACCAAAACTGCTCATATGTATATTGAGGTTTTCATGATGGTCCGATGAATGTGCATTAAAGGGAATTGGTTACAACTTCACATATTGTAACAAAACTTGTTATATTCAGACAGACCCATTATCATCTAGTGTTCTTTGGAGCTGTTTTAGACCAGCACTAACAAAATGTGGTCAGGAATCAAAATTTTGAGCACTCATTTATTGTTACTTAACTTTAATGAGCACATAAAGTATTGGCAAATTTGAGCTTGATTCTACTTGTCTTGAAGGTGGTGGGCAGAATCACCAAGGCCAATACGTAGTGTATGTTCAAGTTAAACCAAAATAAATTTACAGGCATGTGAAGAACTGTAACATCTGGAACAAGAGTTCAACACTTGCCAGACAATGTCGACACCATGCTTCATGTCATTTCATCCGTGCTGGTTTAATGAGATTGGGAGGTCGAGCACATTTTTTAATCCAACACTAAAAGCAAGTCAATGAATGTTCCTGATCAGCTGACTAAGAACAAATTTTGCACACCATCAGAGTTCCAAAACCTTACTTTCCCTTCCCTCACTTATCCTTGACGAAAAACCCAACATTCAAATTGTATTCCTTAGTTTTATAATATCATTGATTTAAGTGTACATGGATCTTCTGGTCAAGTCAAGGTTGTTCTGTAGCGGAGTCTAGTTTTTCATTCGTAAGTAGTAAAAAGCACGACTACAAGTTTACAACCATTAACTTAAAAAATGAAAATTTATTCTGAAAGACTCTGAATTAGTGTAAAGGAGAGATGGCCAGTCAGGTTGTGTTTTGCAGCTCATTGAATCTTGGTATTACTCTATGAGGTCATGCAGTGAAGAGTAATGGTTTGGATAATTTCTCATTATTGTCTGCAACATATCAATTGGCCTGGTGATTAATAGCTTCAATAATCAAAGATTATCAGATTGTTTTAAATGTGACTCACTTATGCTTATGGGCTTTTTTTTTTTTTTTTTTTGGTAAGAAACTTATGCTTATGGGCTTCGAATTTAGATCCTCTGTTCTACATATCCTTAATGCCTTTCCATCCTTCTGAATTTTCAATTCTCAAAGAGAGAGAGAGAGAGAGAGAGAGAGAGATACAAAAATGAAAATGAAAATGAAAATGTCAATCTTCATCCATGTAGATGGTCTCTTGCTTAAACAGCCCACCAAAGACCTTCCTCACCTCCGGCTTCCCATCGATTGATCTGGGTTCTGGTTTCGATTTCTCCACCTTGGGTTTTAATGGTTCGGGGGTGGTTTGTTTGAGGACTGCCTTCTGAGCCGGCAAGGTCCGAGCTTTGGCCTGTCCCCTGGTTGTGGCGATTTGCACTTTCTGGTTCTGCACAATCTCATCAGTCTTCTGAACAGCAGAAGATATCTGAGAACTCAGCTTTTCCCAGGATAACCCAGAACCAATAACCTTTGCACTTTTCAAGATACTCTCCACAGAAGTCCCTGCAGCCTCTGCCTTCTGTCGTGCTTCTTCAGCAAGGCCTGCTGCTATCTCTTCCTGCTTCGATAACTTCTTCACCTCCTCTTCCAGCTTCTTCGCAGCCTCTGCTGCTTCTCGTGCCTTCTCACTCGCTAGTATAGCCTCTTCCTCTGCTTTCATCTTTGCCAGAGCTTCTGCATACGCTTTCCTCCTCCCATCCACTGGTATCGCACTCAACAACTCTTCTATGGCTTTCCGGGGGGCTGACGGATCTGAACTCACTTGAACCACCTGAAAACTAACCCTAATTAGTTTAATCAACACAATGCCACACAATGCGGGAGATCAAATACAGCAGCCATGAAAGCACTAACCTTATTTTCTGCAACCGCCGTATTGGAGAACACATCTGCTACCACTGACGCCATCTGCGACTTGGCTACCTACTGGACCAAATGGTACTATATTAGGGATTGATGCATATTGTTGAGTTTCCATCTAATAATGTTTCCAATGGTAAGTGAATCAGATATATAAGGCATCGAAAGGTTCTAATCTCTGACCAATGTGGACTATTTCCAACATTTGTCCTCACGTGTTACCCCTAGGTGACTGTGATCGTCTGTTGCATTTTTGTGTAGCAGTTTCAATCTTGAGCATTGGGAGGGCATTTGAACAGGATCCGGATGCACTTTAAATGTTCAGGATCAGGATCAGGATCAGGATCAGGATCGCCTTTGCTGCACAGGAGTGCCTTATGCCCTGTGCAGCAGAGGAGTACTCTCCTTTTCTGGATGGTAATACATGTGCCATGTGGTCCTCTCTTTTAGTTTTAGGTGACCTCCTGAAATCAGTTTGAACTTTTGAGACATGTTGAGATTTCCAACTCAAAAATTCGAATGGGTAAATGGAAGGATTCTAGAGATATATAAGTCATATATAAGACACACACAGGATTCTAAGTCTCTAAACAATGCCGGACTATTTCCAACACAAATACATTATACAGAAATAACAGATCTCATCTGGTGAGATTCACACTGTTAGCCAATGGAAATTGTACACGTCATACTCAATTATCTGCAACAGTGAATCGGAGAACAGAGATATAAGAGGCAAAATTGAAATTACTTTGTAGTCATTGGCGCCGGAGATTCCTTCGGGCAAGACGACGACATTGTATGAACTTTCAGGGGAGAAATCCTCTGTGAGAGAAGTCTTCATAAGGGTATAACCGACGTCCGTCTGCACGACCTCTTGCAGGAAATCTGCCACCGTCAATGGCTGCGAACTGGAGGAGAAGAGGTTGCCGAAGAAGGACGAGATACCATCCAGTACATTCAAAGTAGACGACAGCCCAGACATCGATCTTCTGTCGTAAACAATAGCCACGTGGTCAACTCCAGCCAACTTGGCTGCACGTATAACCTGCAACGCGTCGGATGTCGTCACCTCCTTCGCCGGCCCGTTCTCTTCAGGTCCGATCGTTATCACCAATTTGGTGGCGTTACCGATGGCCTTAGCTATGCTTTCTGCGTCCTCGAAGGTGGATTGGACGGCGTTCAGCCGCCTTGATTCATCCGGAGAAATGATCTGTGGTTGCGATTGATTTCATTCCATTCATGAAATTAAAGATGAGATGAGATTGTGAGAGTTACTGACCTGGTACTGTGAAGCAAGACGAGCTAGGTCTTGGGCGGCGGAAAGATCCGGAACGCCGGCCCTTACAGTGAAGCCTTTGCGGAGAAGGGTTTGGGCGATGCGAATTCCGGCTTGACCGGTCGCACCTGAGACGTAGATAGTGCCAGGATCCTTTCGTCCCCTGTTACCCAAAATGAGACCGGAAGAGGAATTAAAAGATGGCTGAGGAACCTGTGGTACCAGCGATCTGATATCGGGGATCTTTTCCAGATTGAGTTGCAGGAAGTTACCGAGCTTTCTGCTTGGTGATCCTTCTTCTGTTTGGGATTCTGCAAGTATAGTTAGTTTAGGGTTCTTGAGAGTGAGCCTCGACCTGGAATGAGGTGTTGTGCTGAGTATCAAGGAATTGGATGTGAGAGTAGGAGCCATGACTCAGGAGCCAGAGTGAGAGAAGAGCTCTGTTAGTTGTTTCAGTCTCTCTCTCCTTCTCAGTGGGTGTGACAGGGTCAGGGAGCGAGATTTTTGTTTGGCTGGGATTATCTGGATGGAGAGATTCAGGAAGTTAGCCAATGGAAATTGTACACGTCATACTCAATTATCTGCAACAGTGTATCGGATACCAGACACTGGGAAAGTGATCGTCTGGTATTTGGAACCTCTATTTTCCATTTACGTTATCCATTTCCGTTGGTCGTTGGTGCTTAGAACTACAGTGTTAATTTTGGGATCAAACTGTTACTTTCGGTCGAATAGTTATTAGACATATTTCGGTTGAGATATGACATATTCTATTGGTCTCAATCGGCGTTAGTCCAAAATTGGACAAAAAAATTAGACTGATGAATCCGAACCTGATAATGGCCCAGAACAAACCAAATATTAAATCCTAGCTTCAGTTTTTTAGATGAGCTTAATGGGTTTCCTACTGGACTTTCAACTTAAACCGACTCAATAAGCTAAGCTCAATAATAACATGAAACTGGACTAGTACATGAGTTTATGTACATAGTGTAGCCCACCCAATCTGAACCTTTAATGGGTATGTTTCGAATAGATCCCATAAAACATCACTAGAATAGAGAAATGAAACAAGAAAAATGGAGATAACCACCTGTATGGGTTCAAACAAGCTTCTTGTTGTTGCTGAAACTGGTAACGATGACGTGTCCTGTCTCCTAAAACAAAAGAAGGATCTCCGGAGGTTTGATTGGGTAGTCGGGCAGCTAATCTGACGATCAAGTCAATACAGAGCAAACACTAGGGAGATTATGAGAGATCATAAGCTCTTTAGAATGGGGTAAGGTTTGAGTGTTCTGACAGTGTCTGATCCCTTTCTTTACCTTTGACCATGGAGTGTTCATATAAATTGTTGTACATCCAATTAGAGTCAGATACACCATTGAGGTGGTTGAGTTGATGTAGCTAACTATCACCTAAGGACTTCAGTCGGTTATAATCTATAATCGTTGGATTATGATCTCACGACTGGGAGATGAACTGTCTACCGTACCATCCTCTTAAGAGTCCAATGAACATCATAGATAGTGGAGGTGGTGGCCCATACTATACCTCCCTATCCCTTGCGGAGGGTAAATAGAGTTTGTTTGTGTCTACTCGGAGGAGTGGAATTGCTTCATGAATGACATGTGTCACCTCTCCACTGGGCGTAGGATACGTTATCAATACTTCTGTACAGAGCTTTTGCTGAAGTCTGGTGATTTGTGTGTGAATTAAGAATTTTTGGAGCCAACGTAAAATTCTTGTGTATATGAGTCACGAGAAGAACTCAATAATGGATGGGAATTGCAGTAACTGCCTACTTTTTTTTTTTTTTTTACTGTTACGAGTAATTCGCTCATCAATGCATGTAAAACGCAAGCCCTCACTTATCTTACTTACCAAATCTAACTTTTAAATAGTTAACCACCCCACCTCAGAAGATCATCTGAATCATATTCATATCGATCTGTATGCCTCTTGGCTATGAAAATGGTAGAATTTACTGTACTTCAAACAAAACTGAAATCTCTCTTCGACAAAACTGGTGGGGTTTTGTTCAAATCATTGTTAATTACAGGATTAGCTTTCTACTTGCTCCTCATCTTCTTTGCTAACCAACCCTGTTGCCAATCTTCAGAGCTCTTGACTTCACTACGACATCGATGGGTTTGGAATGCTCGCCGGAGTTTTTCGGTTGCTTCTGCTACTAACATCAGCCACATTGTATTTGGAGTAACAGGTAGTACTAATACATGGAGAAGTAGGCGACATTATATTGAAGAATGGTGGCAACCCAATATAACCAGGGGGTTTGTATGGTTAGATAGAATTCCTTCAGAGTATCTTCCATGGTCTCCATCTTCTCCACCTTACCATGTTTCTGCTGATACCGCCGGAGAATTCAAAGATTACAGCAGACATGGAATGCCGCATGCCATTCGAATGACTCGTGTGATCTTGGAGACATTTAAGGAAGCTAATGAAAATGTTAGATGGTATGTGATAACTGATGATGATACTGTAGTTATTGTGGACAATTTAGTTGAGGTTGTTGGTAGGTATGATCATAACAAGTACTACTATATTGGAGGGAATTCAGAGTCAATTGGAGCTAACTATGAGAACTCATTTGAAATGGCATTTGGTGGAGGTGGATATGCTTTGAGTTTCTCACTCGTGCAGGCTCTTGTTATCAATTTAGATGAGTGTATCAAGAGATACCCTACCTTGTATGGGAGTGATCATGTCTTACAGTCCTGTATCCTTGAGCTTGGTGTTTCTCTCACTCATGAAAAAGGATTTCATCAGGTATGCTTGCTTGCTGCTTCTTCTTCCCCTCATTTCTAGTGTACGTGTGAGGGTGTGTGTTTAGTATATACGTTTGATTGGGCCTTTACATACAAGTTCGAGTTTTTGAGATAAATGAATTTCTTTTTTGGAGGTAAAAGAGATAAACGATTTCAACACTATGAACAAGGCAGATTAATTGTTTGAGGGATGGGTAGGGACCGGTGGTCTAAGTCAAACTTGAGAATAGTTCACTTGCGTGTACTTGTATCATCCGTAGGTTCTATACTCTAGGAGGTGGGTCCCACACTATATTGATCGTGATGGGATCCCATAGAAAATACATGTACATGCCGATGATCCAAACTTACCAAACTCAAGGTCTAAGAGGTAAGTCCATCTCAAATAAACCCAATAATGGGTTTGAGGTTGACCAGATCTGGCTCGGTCCATGTAAAATTGTTCAAACCTTCAAACCCACATCTGGGCTTGGGATTTCATGGGCATTTCACACTTGGATGGGTGTACTCCAACCAAATATGGACGATGTATCAATTATGGCTGTCTGGTTGTAACCGACTAGACATTGTCATCCATGGCTATGCCATTAGATGTTAACATCTCATCCCTTTAAATAACAAAACTATCTCCTAATGGCTATGCCATTAGATGTTAACATCTCATCCCTTTAAATAACAAAACTATCTCCTATTAACAATGTTGACCCATCAATTATACTTATAGGCTCTATTGGTTTTGACGTAAAATTTTACATATTAAAATTTTTCCAATTTTGTTTTCAGGAAAAAGAAAAGCAAACTTTCTTTTCCCTCTTCCTCCTTTGAGATCATTATATTTTATCTCTTGGAAACCACCATTAGGAAATTTTTTAACATATAAAATTTTACATCAAAACAAACGGAGCTTTAGGGAAAATGTTTATGAATATATTGTACAATCACTTTGATAACGCAACTATTATAAAATTTATGGGCGGCTAAGGGATTGTTTGGATTGAATAGTTGTCAAATTCCAGATTCAAATTCAATCATATACCCTGTTTATCAATAATTTCTCCTTATATTTTCAGAGTATCATTCCTTTCAACTTTTATTTTCCATTAGATTTTCAAAGCTTTGTTTTCTCTTTTAGAAAACTCCTTGGATCCAGAAACTTGATCAAATGAATATTCAGCCATAGGGTATTTCCTATCCATAAAATTTCAACCCATCCAATCTATCACATATCAGATATTTGTACCGTCCACCCTACTAGAGAAAGTATAATTCACTAGCATGTACGTGCATGTTACATGGGACCTGATCACCGTCTATGGAGTGTGGGACCTATTGAATATGGATGGTGATCAGGCCTGTGCAGTTGAGCAGTCCTCGACCAGAGCACTCACCCTTGCCTAGATAATGAGAATAGTTCACCTGCATGTACTTGTTTCTTCTTTGGAATTCCTTCACCATTCATAGTTAGTGGATCCCACACTCTAGAGGTGGCATGTTTCACACTACATCAGCCATGATGAAATCCCATGTAGATAGAGTACATGTACCTTTGTATTTGTATGTAAATTAAGATATGAGAAGAAAAAGTTTTTTGAATCCTCGTCATTGACAAATTCCATCTCTCTTGGTGATTACAGATTGATCTGGTGAGAAATATATGGGGTTTCTTATCGGCCCACCCACAAGCCCCATTGATCTCTCTCCACCACATTGATGTGGTGGAGCCCATTTTCCCATCCATGGATCGTCATCAATCTCTGGAACACCTTATGAAAGGTGCAGAAGTTGATTCCTCTCGTCTCTTACAACAAGTCATCTGTTACCATAAGAAGAGCAACTGGTCTTTCTCCATTTCATGGGGTTACTCTGCTCAAATCTATGAGAAGATTCACCCTCCAAGCTTTCTTCAGAAACCACTTCAGACATTCTTACCCTGGTCTAACCGAGCCAGACCCGGCTTCATGTTCAACACCAGACCACTGTCCAATGACCCTTGTGAAGCTCCTCATGTCTTCTTCTTTCGGTCTGTAGAAAGAGCGAACAGAACCCAAGTCATTACCAATTACAGTCGAAGTTCGCCACGTAAGCTACCAACTTGTTTGTCAAGTGGGAATCACTCAGCCGATTCCATCTCAGAGATTCGGGTCTTGTCTCCTGTGAAGAGACTTAATTGGGTGAGTCAACTTTCACTTTAAGCTGCTGGAACGATAGGTAATTGATTTGATTTTGGTTTTAAAAATCTAATAATTGGTTGAGTTTTGGTTTTAACAGAGAAACCATCGGTTGCGAATCAATGCGAATCAATAAGCCATTGATTTTGGCATTCTCTACTCATGCTTTCTCATGTTTTATAGTTATTTTAAAAAAAGAGCATCCTAGTGTACGAGGTTTCTACTACTATAGGTTCTGGGGAGGAACAGAATGTACGCAGCTTTACTCTCACATGAAGAGATTGTATCCGTGTTTTGAACCTGTGACTACCAAATTCCAATGTGACATCTTTATTGTTGCACCAGGGCTCATCCTTATGTGAGTGGGTGGGTGGATGGGCAAGGGAATGTTGTATTGTTTTACAACACCTACCGGAAAAGGCTAGAAGGAAAACTGATTAAGAATCAAATAAGCCAAACTAATTACTGATTGGTTTTGGTTTGAGAAATTGAAAGGTTGACAGCATCCAACAGGATCATCTGATACCTTGTCCGGTCATTTCTTAAAACATTGGTTTGGTTTGGTTTGATTTGGTTTAGCAACTCCAAAGTCTTTCTTTAATTTCATCTTTAATCTGCAGGTTGGAAGGAGGGAATGCTGTGATATTGTGCGGTTTCATGGCTTCAACGTTGCAGAGGTCAGAGTAAGGGGTTGCAGGAATGATGAAATAGTGGCATAGATATGGGCTAGCTTTTGATCTTTCTGATCTGGTGCTTCCATACATAAGAAGGGAAATATGATGGATCAAGCATTCTTGTTCTTGAAGATCAGTTCGAGCTATATAATATTTTAGTTGGATTAAAATTTTTATGTCATAATTAAACTATTGGATTATCACATGGTTATATGAAATAGAAGAAATTAGAATCAGTCTTCAAATTCTCCTGGCATTGTCTCAACCCACTCATAAAAAATAAATTCTGTTTATCGGGATTTGTGTTTTAGACATTGTCATTGGGTGTATATGGAGGATATGGTTTTGGAGTGAGGAATGCGGATGAGACTTCAATTTTAGATTTTGTTGTAGTTTATGATTTATTCATTGTATACACATACTTTGAAAAGAAATTGTAAAATTATACCAGGGGAGAGCCTAACCACGCAACAAAAATTTTATTCAATGTGTGTAGGAAGAACCGTAAAGATAAATTTTGTGGAGAATAGTTCATTTGCATATATTTATATCCCCCTGTGATCTCATCGTCTATATTCAATGGGTCCTACACTTTAGAGGTGGGTCCCACACCACATCAACGTGATAGAATCCCCCATACAGAGTACATGTACATGCACATGATTTGAACTCAAATTTTTGTGAACAGTCAATAACAAATTCCATATCTGTTGCTGATTGCAGATTGATCTGCGCAGAGATATTTGGGGTTTCTTTTATCGGCCCACCCACAAGCTCCACTGATATCTCTTCACCACATTGATGCAGTCGAACCCATCTTCCCATCCATGGATCGCCATGAATCTGTCAAACACCTTATGGAAGTAGCAAAAGTTCATACCTCTCGTCTCTTACAACAGACAATCTGTTACCACAAGAACAGTAACTGGTCTTTCTCCATCTCATGGGGTTACTCAGCTCAAATCTATGAGTCGATTCACCCTCCAAGCATTCTTCGGAGACCGATTCAGACATTCTCACACTGGTCTAAGAATGGCAGACATAGTTTCATGTTCAACACCAGACCACTATCAAATGATCCTTGTGAAGCTCCTCACGTCTTCTTCTTCAGCTCTGTCGAAAGAGCCAGCAGAACCCAAATTGTTACTACCTACACTCGGAGTTGGCCACGTAAGCTACCAACTTGTTTGTCAAGTGGGAATCACTCAGCGGATTTTTATCCTAAAACCTTTATTTGTCAACATCCATCTTTAATCTACATAAAATCTGTCTGCATATCCCGTCTTTGCATCCGTTGATTTCTCTGATCCGGACTTTGATTTCACTTAACCGGCCTTAGAGAAATAAAGAGAAGGAAATGAATAAAACAGACAAAAACAGAAACTACCCTTTTGTTATAAATATGCAAGTAACAAAAATTTACTATTAATGTGTTATTACTTAATTATCCCCTCCTTTCTATTATCTGACCTTTTAACTGAAAGTAAATATTTACAAGCAGAGGAGGAGAATGGCGTGGCTGTAAGTGAACCTCTTTTTTTTTTTTTTTTTTTAAAAAGAAAAAAAAAAAAAAAAAAAAGCCTTTTAAGGTGGGGTGACAGACTCCCCAGGATGACAGATTCTAACCCTCGCTTGAACAACGCTGTCCACTCGATCATTCTGTTTCAGTACTTCGCAGCATTGCCTTCGTGGCGCCTGTTCCACAATATACGACACGTGTTGAATTGTTAGGCAAACCCTACCAACATTTTTAAGTACGAACAAATATTGAGACTGACATAAGAAACAAAATCAATACGTGTTTGAAAAATAAGAGTATGGAAAAAACATATTTTGACGGTGACGACAAATATTCATTCATCTATGCACACGTGTTTGTTCTGTCACGTCAATGTCCACCTGTCAGCCCATTTAAGGTGGAGTCATTCACTGGTCCATCACTGGTCCATAATGGTAATCTATTAAAGATCTACCTCCTGGAAGTCCAGACCTTAAATTCTCTTGACTCTCTGATGGGCATTTTGGTCATCAAACATGATGCTTAATTCCTAAAGGTTTCTACTGGTATCACGACTCCCACTCTTTCACCATTTATCACTTGGAAATGAAATAAAAGATTAGTCCATATGATAGAGGACCCACCAACATGTCAATGGTCAATTCGCATATCATAAAGAAGATCCAACATTAAAATCACCAAAAATTCCACGAGACCCCACTAACATCTCAATGGTCAGTCTTCATATAGAGTAAAATCACCAAAATACTAGGATGAAAATGAATTAAAATACAAAATAATATCTTTTATATTTCACTAGGCATGGTGACTTCTAGATTTTCTTAGCTCCTAAATGAATAATTATTTGTAGGGTGTCAATGGGTTAGTCTGATCGAGCCAAATCAATATGAAACTTTTTAGGATAATATGAAACATGTCCAATAAGAGGTCGGTTTGGTATCGACTGTTATCGAAATGACTTAATGGATTCTTATCAGTCTACTATCAATTTGATTTCTATTTATTATATGTATATGTAGAAAAAAAAATTGGATTAATAGACTCAATGAGCCCACAGTATATTGACTCAATAGACTCTTATCGTCTTAGACTAGTTTGATTTCAGTCTTATTGGTTCAGTTTGATTCAAGCTTATCAATTAATTTGGTGTGAATCCGAATTTTTCGAGTTCTAAAAACACAACCCAAATCCTGTCCATGAATAAGGCTCACTTTGGTATGCATCAAATCGGGGGTTTTCTGATTTCGGTTTGGACCCAATTTTGCCACCCCGAATTATTTGAGTTATTTGATTTGCTAAAAATAGAAAATTCGGTATTTAGCCACCCAGCTAATTTACAAAAGTACCCTAATAATGTTGCCGCGATTGCAGGACCAAGACTCCAGGAAAACGAAAAGGAAAGTAAAAGGAAAAGGGGAAAAAAGATAGCCCATTTGACCAGATGCCGGTCTTCTGGCCGAGACCATGATGGCCACATTACCATAATCAACAAGCGATAGAGATAGAGTGAGAAAGAACATCATCATCGTCTAGTTCATACCTTTTTCCAATGGTCAGGAGGCAACCTCGGTGCAGAGACGTTGACGGATTGTACAGCCATGGCAGAGGAGTAATGAGGCTTATCACAGACCTTGTCCAGTTCATGAACGAACCTCCTGTAAGAAGTTAGCGTCATATTCCGGCCCGGCTCTTCAATCCGGTCAAAAAAATAGAGAACTGGACGGCGACAAGGATCGGAGCCCAAATTCCTGGTGTTGAATGTGAACGGTTCATTTCTCCAGCTCCTCCATGTCTGGAACGTCAGCAGCGTAGTCTCCAGTTCTTTTGCCGTCAACAGAAACGGATACATTTGAGCCGTATAACCCCACCCGATTGAAACCGACCAATTCCGTTCCAAATCGTAACATATACTCTGCTGCAACGCCCTACCAGGGTCCGCTTCGTACGCACTCATCATCTTCTTCAACGACTCTATCTGGCTCCGCCCCGTCTCCGTCGGGAACAACGGTCTCACATAATCCAGGTGGTGCAGCGACACCAGCGGCGTTACCGGATGCGCCGCTAATAAACCGTATGGGTCCCCTCTGATATCAACCTGATCATAATCATCACAAAAGTCAGTTCATGGATGCCACGTGGGCATGCATGCTTGTCACGTGCCATGGTAAGATAGAGGTGATGTGGCAAAATCGTCCACGTGGTCCCCTTTTGCAGAACTCTTAATTGGGAAGAAAGAAGGAAAAAAACCTGAAACTTCTGAACAGAACCAGAAGACAGAGGACGGAGAGAGAGAGGGAGAGAACCTGATGGAAGCCGAGCTCTTTGGTGACAGGGACTCCAATTTCACTCAAACAAGCTTGAATCTTCTGATCAGAACCGTAGAAAGAGGCATAACGGTCAATACATCCGTCAAGAACCCTAACAAGCTCGACTGCAAGAGGGTAACTAATGGCGAAACCACCGCCACCGAATGCCATTCCGTACGAGTGAATCACGTCTTGCTCAACGCTCTCTGAGTTTCCTCCGATGTAATACATCTGTCTGTGATCGTATTTGGAGAGTACTGTTACCAGATTCTCAACGAAGAACACAGTATCATCGTCTCCCATTACGAACCATCTTACATTATCTAACCCTAATTGGAAGCTCTCCAATGCGATTCGGGCAATCCGAACTGCAGAACGAGAGCCGTACCAACTGGTGTACTTGAACCTCGATGAATCCTCTGATACTCGATACGGCGGCGAGGATTCGGGCCAGGTTTCGTTCTCAGGCCAGGCCGTGTCGAGCCAGACGAATCCTCGTGTGATGTTGGGTTTCCACCATAACTCGCTGTAATGCCGGCGATTTTTCCATGTCTTCACTGAGCCTCCGATTCCGAAGAGGATATGGGATATGTTCGTCGTTTCATCATCTTGATCCTTGGCGGCCACTGGAGTTTCGCTCCATAGACCGAAATTTCGGATGAAGCCGTCGCATTCAGGGCATCTGAACCATGGGGTCTGGCCGGAGAAAGCAGAGAAGAAGACGAGAGAAATCGAAACGAAGAAGAAGATAAAGAGGGCTCCTTTCATCAATAACAATAAAATCTCGCCGCTTTTGTCTGCGGTGCACGATAATATTTTCCAGGATTTGAATGGGTCCTGACTCGTTTCTCTGTGCAGAGCCATCTTTGCTTCCTTCTTATACAGAACCTCACTTACAATAAGGAATTTCCTTCTGGAGTAGCAGAAAGATCAGAAATTGAAACCCTAGACAAATTCTGATAGATCAAAAACCAACCTCCTATTTGGTTTTTTTCGCTCTCTGTTTCTTTCTTCAGTTCCCCTGCTTCAGAAAGATTTTATTACTCATTGCTTCCTTCTAAATTTCAGTCCTGTTAAGTAGGGAAAGTGCCGTACAAAGATTCCGCCGACGATTTATTAATGGCAGCTTTTTCCTTCCCCCCCTCTCTCTCTCTCTCTCTCTCTCTCTCTCTTCGCTGCAACACGAAAACAAGAAGACCTGCTTTATTAACCAGTGGGGAATCAGTGGGGAATGGGGTGAACCGGTGAAGTAAATATATAAAGAAGAAAAAATCGAAAAAAAAAACACTTGGGAATTTAATATGGAATTACCCTAACTGTTTAAGATAATTACTGGACTACCCTCCCAGATTAGAGGTTTATCTTATCCAGTAGAACCTCTCATTTTATCCAAAAAAAAAAAAAAAGAAAGAATGAAGAAAATACAACCTCTCAGATTACCCAAAGACTTCCATGTGTTGTATTAAAATGTGGCTAAAGATATGAACGGTTTCCATCCGTAGAGCATGCTGATGTGGTAGTTTTTCAAGCATTGGATATGTATTGTTAGGTTTAGATAAGTAGGTGTCAAAATTTGTATTCAACTTTAATCATATATCTTCTTATTTATTATCAGTATAAAATCCTCCCCCGTCCTTGGAGAGGTGTCAATCATGATCGTATGATTGGAGACGGTCAACTGTGATTGTATGGTTGGAGTTCAAAACATACATGTCAAGACATTGATATACATGCTGAGTGTATTCCAGTCCTCTGATCATAGTTGGCATTGAGGCATCAAGAATTATGAAATTTGGACACCCAAATGGAAAGATATTAATTTTTGAAATTTTGAAAGAGAAACAGAATAAAAATAAAATAAAAGAAAGAAATGCATTTGTGTTGACAAATCGGGTAGTAAATAAAGAAAAAAAAGTAATTATAATTAATATGAATTAATTGTAATTAAATATGAAATTTAAAAGGCTCACTAGTTGAAGAAGAAGTTAGAGAAATTTTGCAAACTATCCCTAAAAGGAATCAATTATGATTAAGGGGTGTCAAAAAATGAAATTAAATCGTGTATCGAAATCGAATCAAATCATTATATCGAAATCGAATCAAATCATTATATCGAAATTGTAAAATCAATTATTAAATGGTTTGATTCTATAGTTTCAAAATAAAATCGTTCAGTTAAACAATTTAATTCTGGTTTCAAGAATGAAACCGTTTAAATCGACTATTTGAAACCGTTAAAACTGATTACACTTTACTTTAAGCCCTTAATACTAAATGTTTATATTTATAGATATAAGTTATATTTTAATTCTTTCCACATGATATACTTCTAAATTGTAAATCCTTTTTCATATATGATTAAAATTGTTGTAATGATTTCCTTGGTTTTTCCCTCTACTTTGTTTCTAACTCTGTTCGTTTCCCTCTCAACAACAAAACCGTATAAAAACCAAAAATTCGAAACTGATTAATAAACGGTTTTGATAAGTATTTTCAAACTGTTTAATAAATGTTTTGATTTTAGTTTTACTCATTACATACCGAATCGAAACCAAACCACACCATTAAACTGAAACAGCTCCGCTTAACACCCTTATGTATAATGATTGTGTATTGTTTATAATTAATCTGAAATAGTAACAAACCCAAGAATTTAGAGTGAAGATGGGTCGGATGACCTAATTAACTATTTTTAACAGTCAAATAAGAGTTAGGCAGACCTTCATATTAGTAATGGAATTTGGCATTTTAGAGTCAAGATTATGAAGAAGACGGCTGATATGATGACAAGTTTTGGCACCTCCTCCGGCGGAACGGCCGGTACCAAACTATGACTCTGGAGTCTGACTCTGGTCACCCTGTGATTTCGGCCACCTTCCAACAGTCCCATCCATTTCTGAAATCGCACCAAGTTTTTCAGCTCTCTTTCTGCTGGGCTCCGCCTCTCTCGGCAGACCAGTCCAATTTGGAGGCTGGACTCTAGGAGGTTCATCAGCCAATGATTGACCTATAAAGGTTTAAATTTGGTACCGGTACTGTATACTGAAAATATAAATTTATACCATTGTTTCTCTCTTGTACAATAAATTATGTATGGAAACCGTATATATACTGGATAAGAAACTTTATATATACCGAATAAAAACCGTATATAGTTCCAAATAAAAACTATATGAAAACCGATATGGTATGATATTGACATCACCATTTTGTCTTTTGTACTGTAACGAATACCATACTAGTTAACACCATTGTGAGCCATTCAAATCCATCCCCGTTTCGCTATATTTACTATTCATGCTTAGTAAATTCATCAATGATCTAATGATGTAACCATATGATAATTTTGGTAAATTGTTTATGGCTCCGTGGAGATGGAAGGAGCTCTCGTCTTAAGTTGAACAATTCCCCGAGCAGTGATCCAACAAAACACATAATTTGAGATGAGCCACACCCGTGGAGATGCGGCTTATAGAAATCAGCACAGATCCCAGGGGAGGCAAACCCAATTCGATCTGGACCGGAATGTTATTGGCTTTCTTTTGGAGACGGTGGAAAACCCAAATCCAGATCATACCAAATGATAAGTCCGAACTAAAATCATTCCATTGGATTAAAACCTAACCTATCAGATAATGGATTAATAAGAAACCACTAAGGTAATCTTTTACAAAATATACATATAAGAAACTAAACCAACCTGATGATTTATAGACAAGAGCCCACTAAGCCAACACAATAAAAAAAACTAAGATCGAACCAGATCCGGAAAACGAAACCAGACCAAAGCTGAACTTTTCTTAATGTTTTGGTTTTAGGCTAGTTGATATATGACCGAAACCGATTTAGCCCAGACCGAAACGAAGATTCACACCCGTACTATTGCTGTAATACTTTTGAGAGAGAGAGAGAGAGAGAGAGAGAAGCACTCGAATGGTAGCAGTAGTTCATTCATGCTTTCTACATCATCTTTGATTTGGGGGCCTTTCTCTAATCACCGTCGAATTGGTACAAGTTATATCAGTGCAATCAGAGCGCGCTAAGACTTGTGAATGGGCCGAATGGACATGGGCTGGGCTCCTTAAGCCCAAAAAAATTGATTTGGGCCACAGCTTTGCTGTTTGACCAGATTTGGGCTGGGAGGATCTTTAGGTTTGACCAGTTTTGACGGAGCCCAATTTTATCTTAAGTGCCTTCACTCATTTCTCGTTGGTCTGATCGCAAATGGTTTCTAGGAACTCCTAGGGTAGTGTAATTAATGGTTCGGTTTGATTGCAAGGGAAATTAAAAAGAAAGGAAGTAGAAATTTTCAAATCTAAAAGATGATTTTTATTTTTATTTTTTATAATTCCAATACGATTTGATAATATAAACTCCCCACATTTCTAACCATATTTAGTAATGAAAATAATCAGACATAAAATTTATGTTACTTTTCAAATGCAAGGGAATTGGATATATGCAAAGTAAAATGTAATAAGTTGATAATTAAATACGAAATGGAATGTATGCAAAGTAATATTTTTTTTTTAAATTTAAAAAATTCCATTTTCTTTCTCTTCAAATCCTTGCAACCAATTAGAGTCTAGAGGATATGTGACTATATTCAAGTTTGAATTTTATACGTGGCCAATCTAGACCATTCTTAGTAGGGGTGTCAATTTTGGGACTGTACCATGTCCCTCGAGCTGGGCCAAACAGTAAAAACCGCATTGAGCCGGACCATTTAATAAACGTGTCGGTCTTAAGACCAGACTGACTAATAATAAGTCATTCACGGTGCAGGGGTGCAACTCGAAGGTCGCCCGACTGGATCGACTGATTAAAGTCCGAGTTAGTATAAATTGATTAACGACATACATAAGTTTCTTCTTTTATTTTTTTCCACCTACTTTTCCCATCCATATTTCCACCTACTTGTGAACATTGGACTTGCAACCAATACAGCCCTACTAAATGAGATTGCAATGGACCTTTTGATATCCTAGCCTCCAAGGTGATATGATTTTAACAGATGATGCCAAGAGACTGTTACGGCCACATGTAAATATTCTTCAAAATGCATATTTTAATCCCTTTTTTTTTTGCCATTATCCACATACATCCTTCAATCCTTACCAAAAAAAAAAACATTCTTCATTTATGACTAAAGAGTCTAAAGACAAATCAGTGGGTTTGATTTACAATAAAATAGACCGATTATAACTAAGCATAAAACCAAATAGCATAACTGAACATAAGACCGAATAAGATAATCGATTATGGACATAAATAGACCGATTAGGGACTCAGACCGATCGGACCAAATATAAACGAGTCAATGTCTCGCAAATCAAAATCGATTAATTAAACATGTCGATCACAGTGCAAGGTGTTAAATTGATGGGGACCGATTAAGCCCGATCAAGACTGATCGATTGACACCCCTAATTCTTAGATTTCTAATGATCAAATTTATAACATCACCCTTCCCGTGGACCAACTATTTGTGTACTCACGAGGTACCATCTTGAGTCCTAGGAAACTTTTCCAATCTTCTTTAGCTCGCTATTTTAATTCCCCATTGGATTCTTTGTGTTGAAAATCCCCTTAATGCATGGTAGTTTAAAAAGAATTTTTTTTCCCATGGGAAAGTCACTCTATTGTAAAACATGCATTCTAAAATATGCACCATAAATATTGTCTTAGACATATGAGATGAACAAGAGATATAGAATTATAAATAAATTTAAAAATAACTTATTCAAATATTCCATATATGTATACATGAACCACCTAAGTAGGTATCAAAATCACCATTAAATTGATGTACCATATGCAGCAAACGAACAACAGGATTGAGTCGTATTCAAAACTAATCTCCTTACAACCACAGTTGTCCCATATGGCGCAAATCGGGTTCTTTGTGAATCGATTTCCAAGATAAAACAACTCTAAAAAACTAGAAAACGTTGCAAATATTATTCTCATGATTTACTTAAAGATTCAGAAGGCTATATTCAACAAGTAAAATCAATGCAATAATGGTGGAACTAACATTGTTGCCTTATAATTTAAAGAGATATCACCAATGATTGTCTGCAAAGAGTATGCCCAAATATCATGTTTAGGTATTTTTCAGACATGAACCTACACTAGGTTATCTGATGGAATATGCTAGAAAGTATAGATGAAGTTTGACTACTTGAACCTTTTGCACTTTGGTGTAGCCGACTAGCCCACCATCCAAATTCTACCAGTCGACGTTCATGATATCCCTTTTATCTTTTAGATTAATAGACATTTTTTTACTGGCCTTGGCTTCATATCGGATTCATGGATGTTAAGAGAATTTACCTTTAAATTTTCATCCGTAAGCCTCCACCTCCCTCCTCCTACATCTGCTTAGGTCAATCCATAGTGCATACCACAGTTACACACCCTCACATTTCATGAGAGTTGACTTGATTAAAAGTCTAGAGCTCATCATATTTTCATTGTGATGGTACTACTTTCTCATCTAACCAGAATAAACCAATTTTAGTTGTACTAAGTCAAGTCATCCAGGTGACTTTTGAAAATAATTCAGCAAAATTTCTCTTCACTAGGTTGGATGTCCATCACATGACTTATGTCATAGGTTTTATGATGATCTCTTTTAAATGAATACCACCATAGTGGTCAGAGACTAATTACTAGTACAAATAGATTTGCCTTGACTTGTAAGTGCACGCTACCTCTTTAGCCTCTCTAGATATATGTATAATCAACTAAGACTTAAATGTCTTACAAGTCCTTTGATATATAACGATTCCCACTATGTGTAGTAGCACAGTCGACTTTGGTTTTACCATATATCTATTATAGTGATTCTTAGCCTTTCGGCTCTTATCCTAATTTAATCTCGGAGATGTACACGACTTTATCCATAGTGGAGCCAGTACTACTGGCTAAATGATCTTCGTAATATTGATGGTTTGGCTTATACCTATTTTTCAATTCAATAAATATATCTTTTACCAAAAAATATATATATAAAAACCAGCATACCACTTTATCTTATCGATTCGATGAATCATCCCACCAATCTATCACCTTTCAGATCAAGATGAGGGTCCCAATTCTAAGCTTGCCTTCTATATTCCATGTATTAAAAAGAATTTTACCAAGCATAATATCCATTCTTACAGAATCCCCCACATTTTTGGATTTTTCATATTCAACCTTATATAGATACCCCAATTATGCTTATGTTATACTATCATTTAATTAACCCATGCAAATTTCCTTGAGTGTCAAATATAGCATGTCGCCGTATTAATCAAAGCCAATATGTACCTACCAATTCTATGACCAATAAAAATTATCCATGGGTTTTATTATCCTATCCAAATACCTTAATACACATCAATGGTTTCTTTAATCGACTAATATGTCCTGTACCTCACATAGAAATTTGGTTAGGCCAACCACTTTGGTCATTCTCTGCCAACATCTTAGATTTATTCAAGGTACAAATGGACTCTAAAGGCTCAAATCATAATATACAAGCCTGCTTAAAGTGTAATTTAAGCAATTCTCAATATACTTGTAAATCCCAATAGACATAAACTAATATTCAACTAATATGCTCTAATAACGCATTAAATGTCTTGTATCCATTAGAAACCATTTTTTAAAAATGCTCAAAAGAAAACTACAAGCAATCACCAAGGCAATTGCGCAAACCTTGCGCTTCAACGAAGTGCCTAAAACCCATCAACCAAAGGCATCTATTGAACCACACGCCTTATTATCAACATAAAACATTGGTCACACAATTAATGCGACATGAGACTGGTTTATTTGTATGTACTTATATTTTTTATGGGATTCAATCATTGTCCATAATTAATAGATCCCACATTCTTCTAGATGTGAGTCTCACTCCACATCGACGGTGATGAAATTCTATAAAGAATACGTGTACACGCAGATGATCCAAACTCATCCGACATTAGCAGAGTGAAAACACTTTCAGCCCATCTTGCTCTCTTGCCAATGGTCTTTTTATTATTCTGTTTTAACTCAAATCCGTCAACAAAGATACTTAGCTAGCCCAGGTTTTTCAAGACCATGAGATCATCCAAACAACAGGGGTTGAAGGACTCATCCATCAAGGTCTACTCACTCGCCCTTTAATCCTACATGCATTTGGGCAGAGTTACTGTAACAGGACTATCATTTCCTCCATTGGCTCACATCAATTAATGACCAAGTGTGTAGTTATGAAATAAACAGTCTAAAATCCTCTTGGAGAAAGTGCCTATAATTCAAGAACAACTCAAATTAACCAAGTAGAAATCTAATGTATTAAGTTTTCATCTTAAAAGTTCGAACTAGTAAATGAAGGGATTCTCACATATATAAGGTACTTGAGGTTCTAGTCTCTAGGCAATGTTGGACTATTCCCAACATTGCCCCTCACATGTTACACCTCTTCTGGGTAACAGTACACATGGTATATAGTCCTTCTTTTGTGTGATAGTTCAGAGTGAAACTGGAGTTCTGAGACCATATTAAGTTTCCATCTCAAAAATTCGAACTAGTAAGTGGAGAACACTTACATATATAAGGCTCCCAAGATTCTAATCTCTAGGCAATATAAGACTATTCCCAACAAAAAGTCTCTTAATTAACCAAAATACTGATTATATATAAGCCAGAGTCCAACTCACAACCAGACACTCATGATCATCTACAAGCCTGGAAATAATTTTGGTTTGCATACCTGGTATTGGGCATCAAAAAGAACATGTACGGGGCTATATTCCAATTTAGTTTGGGTGAAAGGCATTAGGCAACAATAAACATACGGGAGTATCCGCACATAGCAAGCCACACATTTATGGATTATATAATCACAGTTCCCATATCATGAGATTTACAAATTCTCTCACCAATGCTGCCAAACATTTAAAGGGATTACTGTAGAACTTCAACCAAATAAGTTCTCTACATAGCATTCATTATGCTAATGATTATGGTCTTAAGAATTATGAGAACCGAGAGAAATCATACACCTATAATCTCATTATTACTATTTTAAGAATTGTTGTAAAATATGCACCACAAACCACATCTTACACATATAAAATGACTATAAGATATAGAATTGTGAATAAACTTAAAATTGACTTACTCAAATACTCATGTATGCATCCATAAAACCACCAAAATAGACATCAAAATTACCATTAAATTGATGTAGCAAATGATCAATAAGTTTGAGTCGTAGTTAAATAATTAAGAATTGTGATGTTAAGTCATCACTTACAGCTCCTCTTTCTAGAATTTTTTTGAACAATGATGATGTTAAATCATTTATCGAAATTTTTTTTATCTCTTAATCTTTTGGCAAATTAGAATTCAATATTTGCAATCAAGGAATTATGTAAAATGAAAATTCTGAAAATTGTGTACGATCAATTACAAAATTCAAAGGGAAGTTATGTGTGATTATTTTGCTTCTCTTTGAATTCCTGATTAATTATTTTGAAAAGTAAGGATATTTAATCAATTATATTCCTGATTAATTATTTTGAAAAGTAGGGATATTTAATCAATTATATTCCCGATTAATTATTTTGAAAATTAGGAGATTTAATCAATTCTACTCTTAATCCAATAGATTGACCACCCTATGACTATTCTATTGAAGACCCTGATGAAACTATGAGATAAAAGAAAAAAAATATCAAAAGCCTAAAAGCTATATATATATATATATTAGAGAGAGAGAGAGAGAGAGAGAGAGAGAGAGTTCAAAAAAAAAAAAAATTTGGTCTCTCTGAATGTGTCGAGGATGGATATAATATGGAGTTGTAACCAATTCCGTTATGCATATTCATTGGGTCATCCTAGAAACTTCAATGTAGGAAAGCTGTTTTGGTATTTCAGTTGGGGACTGCTATAAATCTGACAATGAAAAGACGTTACACATAGAAAAATCCTAATAGGAGAAGTAGGGTAAACTTCCCAAAATAAGAAAGCTAAGATGCTCCCAAAATAAGAAAGCTAAGATGCACGTGTATATTGCATGTTTTACCCCCCTCAAAAAAGAAGTAGTGTATATTCGTTCCTTGGAAATTGACGAATTGTGTTCTTGATTTATTGTTGCAAATTACAGGTTTTTCAATGCTAGCCAGGAGGTAAAATATAAAGCAAATGCAAGATAAACCCTTGAGATGGCATTGAAAAAGCATTAAAGAAGAAGATTACATTTATATACTATAGCGAGGAACTGCACATACTCGAATCAAATCAATTAATTTTCTTGGAAGTTGATGGCTTCAAGAACTAATAGAACTGTTTCCATGTCATGGAAGTTGAATCCATGGCCAGGCAAGAGAAAACATGGCGGCTGAAACATCTTAGTAATCAGAGGAAAAGAAAGCAAAAACGATTCCCTAGCAAAATTGCTGGTGTCTATTTTTCTGCAAGGACTGAAAGGATTTTCGGGTTCTGTTCATCGGATTGGTGTTCAGTACTTCAGTAGTTCATGATTTCATCAGTTATGATAAAGTAGTGGTCATATATATTTGAGTTACTGATATCAATAATACCAATCTTGTATTGGTCAAATTTTGTTGTAATATTGGTATTTCCAATGGCATTAAAGAATCAAGTAGCCCACATTTATTTCCACAGAACAATTAGATGATAAAGTTGATCCATATCACAGAAGAGGTTCAAGGTTTTTATTAGAACTGATCATGGTTACCTTTTTCTTTCTCTCCTTCCAGAAAGAGAAGTTATTGGAGTATAAGGAGCACAATAAAACAGCATAATTTAAAGCCCCCAACAAAATTGAATCACATTTTCAATAGGAAGACTTAAAAAGCCGAACTTCTTGTCACAAATGAAAGTCTGAGGTGAGTGTGTAAGGATCAGCTTACAGTATATATAAGTAAATGTTCTGGACTTTAAAGTTGTTGCATAGGATGTCTTATATTCAGTTGCATCGATTAGTAGGCTAATTCCTATAAGGCCGTTAAAAGTCCAAAGATCCCAAAGATGAGAGGCATGAGGACGTGCGGTTGTATTCTTATTCACCATTGATAGTGGACATAGACCGGAAATTTTGTTAAATCATGATAATCTTTGTGTGATTATTTCTTTCTATATCATTTTACTTTTTTGCATGATTTTCAATTTCTACAAAATTTACAATTTATTAGTTTTGCCATTGGTTTCTCATCTAGAATGCTAATTTGTTCTTGAAATCAAACCGAAAACTCTGATATGACAATCATAGTGGAAAATCATTAAATTAGGGTGCATTAAAATTGTATTTAGCAGTAGCAGCAGAGGAAAAGCAGAAGATTTAAAGAAAATGGAGCCATGAACTTACCTCCACCAGTAAAGCATAAAGGCCTATTCCTTCAGCCAAAGCCAAGAAATAATCCTTCTCTCTCTCTCTCTCTCTCTCTCTCTCTCTCTCTCTCGGTTTGTGTGTTGCGCGTGCCTGCAGTTGTGTTTTGTGTATTCATACAATGTATGGAGGGTGAAATAAAGAACATTAATTCATACTGTACGTATTTCTTTGTCTTTCTCATATTAACGAACATTGTTTATGAAAGAGTAAAATGTTCTTACCAAAAAACAAAAATGAAATGTCTAAAGAAGAAGAAATCTTAAATAAAACAACCAAACCCATGTCATAAAATAACGAAATAATTCAAAACAAGTGTTCTTGGTACCAGTGGTCAACGTGACTTGATCATGATGAGTCTCAGGATTCAAGGCCCAACCTAAGTTCCAGGTCCAATTCCATATCTGCTGAAGAACCATCAGTGATGATCTCCTGTGTCTGCTTTCCATCAGTACTGCTGGATGGTCTCTCAGCAAACAACTGGAGCTGCCGGAATTTTCCCCATGGCTGCCTTGGGGTGCAACCCTTGTCTTCACTGGACTCCGATTCTAGAGAACCATCAGGTTTGGTGGCTGAGATCATTGGAAGAGGAGGAGGAGGAAGAAGAGAGGAGGGATCCTTCTTTGGTTCTTTGAGTTTGGCTCTGTCTCTTCGATGGATGTTCATATGGCCACCAAGCGCCTGTGCATTAGAGAAGCCTCTCTTGCAGAAGGTACACTCGTAAGACCTTACCTGCTGGGTTTGGGTGGGTCCCTGTTGTTCTGCTACTTGATCGAAATTCTCTGAAGGACTTGAATGATCAACTTCCATTCTCAAGCTACAACTGCATAAGCCATGGGTCTCAGCTCGATCTGTGGAGATAACCAGATAAGAGAAGGAGACAAATAAGGTGGTCAGCTGGTCGGTGGTGATGAAATATCTTTGGATGATGATGATGATGATGACCACATGAGTGAAGAGAAGAAGTTTATACTCTTTCTCACTCCAACATATTTTCAAGAGTTTTCTTAGTTGCAACACTACATGTTAAAGCTAGGTCTGCTATTCTCCAAATAAATGAAATATCAAAATTGTTCTATTTTCAATGATTCTCATGGTCGAATAAATGGATTCACATCCTCTCAAGAGGTTTGGGAAGAGAGGGGGCGGTCCGTTAGATAGCCGACACCTGGGGCTTGGGTGAATCCGAGCCGACAAGCTGAGCCGACAAGGGAGTGTCGGCTAGAATGGAGGACTCGGATTCACCAGAGCTCCAGGTGTCGACTATCTAACGGGACCGCCGCCTCTCCTCTTGAACCTTTGGGAGGAGAGGATTTGGATACCGAATAACTGTATGTTAAAGGAAATTGGTTACAACTAATTTTAAATGGAAAAGAGAAATCGAATCAAATAGACCGATAAAAGTTGAAGCAAACCGAACCAAAACTAATTGGTTCGTTGTGATTTAGAATTGTTAAACCGTTTATTAACCGATAAAAACGGATTAAATAAAATCGAGAAGAAAACAAAAAAGCGGGTTAACTACCCAAATACATGTGTAAAATATTATTACTAAATTTTAAACTAATTAAGGGAAAATCTTCCCTTTAGGAGGAGGGGGGGAGGGGAGGGGAGGGGAGGGGAGGGGTGGGGGTGAATGGATGAGCACCTTTCCCAGTTCCTGCTCTCAGGATTTTTAAATCAACTCCTTAGTCATAAGAAATCACGTAAAAACTGTTTATAACCCAATTAATTGAAACTAATAATTAAACTGGTTGTTAATTGATTCTATTTTTGGGTTGAAAAATAAGAACAAATTAATTATTAATCTTGAACCAAGTCAGACCAATAAACCTTTTATGAACCAATTTAAATCCTTGGTTACAGCTACATGTTTTCACTACCCTTGTTACATTCAAACAGATCTATTCAAAAACCTTATTTAAAATTCAGGAGGAACTGTGGAATGGCCAGAGACCCATTAGCCAAAGCTTAGAACAATTGAAGAAGTCAAAAAAAAACAAGACTAATTGATCAATATTACATTCTAATTCAAAAAATTAAAAGGAATGACTTTCTTGCAAGACATATATATAGATACATAATTAAGGGTTTCTTTCTCTTGATTGTTTGTTTACTTTAAGAAGGAAGAACTAAACAAGTAGGTTTGGGACAGTGGGAGATCGAAAAGGTTGTTTCAGGGTTGCAAGCGACACCCACGTCACTCTCCATGCGCTGCAAGCATATGGTCAATCTCCAATTAGTCATGAGAAAAGGGAATAAATTTATATTTAATTCCTAGCAGCTAGCTATACATATATTATATAATAAGACACCAAAACACAGAAAAATTCAAAACAAAGTTATTAATTAAGATGTAGTTGTTATTTAGGGTAGCAAAATAACAAGGACTTATTGAAACACAGAATGTCAGAGACTAATACAAACACGTTATTTGCAGTTGAAAATAGAAGAAATTAATGACACATTATGAATTAATTTCAAGACATGGGAATTCAAAGAATTTCACTAACAATGTGGAAGTCCGCAATGATATCACATAGGATTGAGGAGTCACTAACTCTCAACTTAAAGTGCTTACAAGTAAAATAATTTCCATTTTATTTATTTTTTCTACTCCCGACAATTATATTCCAACAACTGTATTATAATGATTCTTTTACCTTCCTCTATATTTACATTTTGGTTTAGATCAAAATAAAACATTGATATTTTAAGACTTGTGGGTAATGTCAATGTGAATTCCCGTTTTGAATTGAGATCTTCCAATGGTGAGGTGAATGATGATTGAGCCTCACACTTGTTTATGTTGAGTCCCTAAGAGAGACTCTAGAGTTAAATGGTTTTTTCCTGACTCTTGGACTTAGTGTTCCTTATGACCATTTATATCCTATACTTGTTTCCTAACTTTGTAATAAATTCTTATTCCTTTCTGTTTTATTTTGCGTTTCCTTTTTGGACTATATCAAATATTTTTGCAATACTCTTTTATTTAGATTTATGGACAAAAATAATAAATTATGGATGAACTAGGATTAAAGTAAACCCATTGAATTAATTCTTGGCTGAAGGTAGCTACAATGGTATCTATTAAAAAAGACGTCCTAGCACATGAGGTTTTTGCTACAGCAAGATTTGGGGAGT
Organism: Protea cynaroides; assembly: GCA_028583415.1. Classification (NCBI taxonomy): domain Eukaryota; kingdom Viridiplantae; phylum Streptophyta; class Magnoliopsida; order Proteales; family Proteaceae; genus Protea; species Protea cynaroides. The sequence continues at coordinate 35,787,219 of CM053266.1, read as the reverse complement.
GCAAACAGTCTTATCCCCACAACGTGAAGAGATTGTTTCTGTAAAAATAAGCAAGTCATGTAAATTTATCATCAAAGAAGGACATGCATCAAGAGCTTAGTATTCAATAATATGAGCTGATCTAGTTTTAATGGATTTTTTCTACACTCATATCTACACTCATATCAAGTGATGAAAAGTTTTAGTTAGTGTTTTCATCTACTAGTTGAAGTTCTTGGACTTAATCAGAATTTATCAAATGCTTTATGGGTCTGATTAAAAAAAAAAAAATTTCTCTGACAATCAAAACAGTATTAGTTTTTTTTTTTTTAAATAAATAGATATTTATTGATCTAAAAAAGAAAACACAATAAACAGATCTCACGAGGAACCCAAACAAAACAGCACAACCAAACAACAACAATTACCGGGGTGGAAGAATTTTTTTTTTGTTGCACTCTGTCAGAGAATGCCTCGATGTTAATCATGTAATTTTTCAGTTTTTAATGGAAGTCTCTTGCTGACTTATAGTTAAAAAAAAAAAAAAAAAAATCTGGGTGTTTGTTGGAAGGGTTACACGTGGAGAGATTGGCGTATTGGCTACCTAAAAGACCAAAATCTTCGCAATGACGTTGATTTAGTAATTTCATATATAGGGTCGTGTTTGGACGGCCCTTTTATAGCCACATGTTTTTAAATATATTGTTATACTGAATAGAATTTATTGTCTCTACTCTAACTGAAACATATATAGATTACAAGTTTTGACTTATAAAGTGACATGAGAATTATAATAATAATGTGTATAAATCAGTGTAATTTTTTTTTTTTTTGGGGCGGTGGTTGGGGGAGTAATTAAAAGGTGATGAAATGGGAATTATAATAATAATATGTATGTATATTTGTGTAATTTGTTGGGAGAAATGACATGAGAAGAAATCTATGCCTATGAATATCATATTATATCTTGCATAAAAAGATATTCATATCATACTATATCATATCATCATCAATCATAAAACTGATCTTTTTCATACCGACATACTCACATAGACCCTATAATTAATCAATATTTTTTTTTTTGTTAAAGATCAGCAAAGAATTATATTAATGAAGAATAAAAAAGAATGTGCAATTAATAAGCCTAAGGCAAAGCATGACCTTATTATCAATACGAAACGGCTAACAATGCCAAAGAAAAGTTGCCATCTCTTATCTCATATTGTCTCAAATCGTCATCCAAAAGATGTCGTGGGGAACTGTCCATTCTAGCTATTAGCTTAACTTGTTTTTATATATATAAAGAAAAAGATCTCTACATCTTAGGGTTTCGTCAAATATGTTTTGAAAAGAAATAACTAGACAAAAGTAAATTTATGAAATCTCAAAATTATGATTGGATGAGAGGCTAACTAATCCCAATCTGACGCATTTTGGCATCTGGACTAACCTAAGCAAATACATTAATAGGATCTCACATACATCCACATAACTCAAAGTTTGGATCAAAACCCTCTTACACTCAATGTAAGTAAATGAAATTGAAATAATCAAAAATAGAAAGAAAATAAAATGAAACCAAAATAGAAATCGAAAGTAAAAAATAAAAAATAAAAAATCAAAAAAAAAAAGAAAAGAAAGAGATTGAAATTGAAATGGAATCAGAAATGAAATTACAAATAGAAATAAAGAAAAGAGGGACAAGAACTTGAAGTTGGGTGACCGAGTTTGAGATCGTGGCCTCAAAGTGCCTACGTATTTTGAATAAGTCTTTGTGAATCAAGTCAAACGTAGTTCTGACTAAAAAGAATTGAACCCGACCATGAACAGAGACCACTTTTAGAGAGGGAGAAGAACAAAACTCAGGTAAGAATCACTACAGATCATATAGAGATTATTCAGATGGGAATCACCATAAATATAAAGATTACTCAGAGAAGTTATGGAAAATACTGTAAGGAATGACATTACACTTTGAATTTGGAATCATAATTCAAACTACGGGATCACCTCTGATCTCTACAAATCAAAATTGGTAGGTAGAGTATTCAAATACATTCAACGACAGGAGATCCACAGGTGGCTATAACATATACCTTGGGTCTACTTTAATCTCTTGGTCTGCTAGAAAACAAGCCACAATTACTCGTTCTTCTAACGAATATGAATATCAAGCGCTTGGGAATACCACAGTAGAGTGATTTGGATAAAAACATCGCTACTTCAAGAGCTTGCTGTACTGGTTCAACAACCTCTGATCTTGTGGTTTGACAACTTAGGAGCTACGTATTTGACTGCCAACTCATTGTTTAATGTTCAAACGAAGCATATCGAAATCGACTTTCACTTTGTTTAATATTTGGTCGCCTAAAAACAATTAGTCGTCCAATTCATATTAACCAAAGATGAATTGGCTGATGTCCTCATGAAGCCCTTGTCCACCATTCGATTTCAACTCCTATGCGACAAATTGATGATGCGACAATGCCCACCTTCAACTTCAACTTCAACTTGGGGGGCTGTTAAGGAATGACGTTGTGTTTTGAATTTGACTTCATAATTTAAACTATAGGATCACATACAGCTCACCTCTTATTTCTACAAATCAGGATTTGTAAGTAGAATCAAATACAATCTCTACGAGATAGCATTCAAACGTGAATATGTAACCATTACTATAAAACTCAATTGTTAATTTGTTATATATCAATACGAGTACCAATAGAAAATGCAACGCAGTTTACATTACATTTTCGTGAACTTCACAATAATCACGAATCATGTATAATTGCTAGAGAGGATATGGGATCAACACAGATCATGTAAAATTGCTCAGAGAAGATATAGAAATCCAAGAATGTAATCGTATGTAAGACTCAATGATGAACAGTACAAAACCTGATAATGGAAAGAAAGAAAACCAATATAGAATCTAATGATGGAAAGGATGAGAAGATATATTTACCCAAAAAAAAAAAGGATGAAAAGATATAAAAACTTCCAAATTGTTATAGTGGAAAACATAGAAGCTTTAGGAGAAACTGATGAAATTGAACCATAAAGAATCACATATGGTAGATTTATAGAAAAGAATGAATCACATGTCTCTTTATGGAATTTGGATAGAAAAAGATGGATTTTTTTTTTTTTTTGGAAATTTACTCGGGCACCCCCTTGACAATTGGTTTACAATACAGAACTACCCTCTCTTGACAAAAGTTACATGGACTACTTCTGAAATAATACTTTATAACAGTAGTCCACACCGGATGTTAATAATTGATGAAATTTTTTTAATACAATATTATCCTTACTAAATGTAAAATTATATAAATATACTATCGTTTATCTTTAGAACGAAGCCTCTGCAAGTTCTCTAATTCTAGGTTGGAGAAATTGCAAAGGCTTCGTTCCAAAGATAGACGATGGTATGTTTATGTAATTTTACATTAAGTAAGGGTAGTATTGTCTTAAAAAAATTTCAAAATTTCTCTCGTCAGCTTTTAATGTCTGCTGTAGACTTTATTGTTATAAAACATTGTTTCAGGGATAGTCGTTTAACTTTTGTCTATAGAAGGTAGTTCTGTATAGTAAACCAATTGTCAAGGGGGTGTCTAAGTAAATTTCCCTCGTTTTTTAGGTAGGTGGGGAAGGAGGGGTTTGTAAGAGTATATTTACTTACCTATACACTTCAATGCTTGTATTTACCCAACTATCCAATATAAGAATCCGTTATTATAACAGTACACAGTAAACTCCCTCCATTTAATAAAATAATGTTCTTATGCTATAGTGTTTGTGTGCTACAATGCCCACTGTGGGGCCAGGAATTGAACTTGAACGCCGCCCTCTTTAGAAAGGAGAGTGAGGGGAATATTGAATGTATGCATACGTCGGGTAGGTGTAGGGTGTAGTGGGGCCTGATCAAGAGTTGGGTCCCACACCACATAGTCGATGTGAAATCTACGAGGAGGGCCAACCCGGCGTGCACATACAGGATCCAGAAGAAGATAAAAAAAACTCATGTACTAGACTTGCACTTCAGCCCTGATATACAGGCCCAAGTTCACTCAGAGGGCCGTGTCAGGTAGGGCATGCATGGGCCTACTGGACCTGAAATTAGTCAATGTCTTGAGTCAATAGCATGACTGGAAGAGAATGATATTGAAGACTGCAGTCTTTACCATGGACTCAAATCCCCCCCCCCCCCCCCCCCCCCCCCGGCCCCCCCCCCCCCCCCTTTAGCCCATTTGGAGCGGCTAAAAACGTTTTTTGCCTTTACCATTTGGTAGCGGCTAAAAACAGCTGCAAACACAGTTTAAGTTCACGGTATTAAAATGGGTATCGGTGACATGAGACACCGATATGGATCAGATACTTAACGGTCCGATAAGTGGAGGTGTCATACTTTTTTGCCCATGTGTAGCCCCAAAAGGTTGAGTCATCCCACCTTGTATCCGTCAAGTACTCGTATCCACGGTGACCAATACCAATTCTTTGGCCAATCCGATCTGAACTAGATTCCTAAAACCATGGTTGCAAATATGGATTTGTGTAGATTTGTGTAGAAGTACTAGCGGCGGTAATATTTATTGCCATAAAATCTATAATATCTGCCTCCAAGGTTCAAAAGTTAAACCCTTATTTTAGCAGAGGTTAAAATTACCGCCGTTAAAAATACGTAACGCCTTCATTTTAGCGCTTTTCTGGTAGCAAGTTCTGTTCCTCTGAAAAAATTGGATATGACTGATGAAAGGGAGAGCATTTGTATGGATTTCTATCTATGGATAGTTCAGAACTTCCTTGGTGACTATGAAATACCCAAAGCTGATCGAAGAAACTGTCTTCTTCATTCTGATTTTGTCAGGTTTTCGTGTTCATCCCTAGCAATGGGCCAAAACATGAAGGCTTAGAAGTTTAGCCCAGGGCTTATCAACTTAATGATGCCCCTCCCTTCAACCGAGGGTTAGCTCAATTTATTTATTTATTTATTTTGGCAAAGTTGCAACAGCCCAACATATTAAATTTGGTTTTTGCCTAGCCAAATTTGATCTTTACCCCGGCTAACTTCCTAAACAAAAAGCATCCATTCTTCATCACAAAAAGTTTCCATATGCATTACTTCTCCAAAAGAAACACATCATTATTTGTCACACAAGGAGGACCGAGTTTTCCCTCTCCATGGTCTCTTTCAATATTGGATTTCAACCAAGGATTCAGGTACTTAGATGGACTCCTGAAACAATGAGGTGGGCTTTCAGATATTCATCCAATAGAGAATAATAATGAGATCACATGGTGGAATCCTTGGAAAACTCTCTCCACACCAAAAATGTCCTTAGAATGGTGAAACCCAATGTTCCCAAGTACATGTTTCCTATGGGCTAGGCATGAGGATCCCATCCCTAATTCAAGGGGGGAGGAGATCATGTCATAGAATTGTGATGCACGAACCAATCTTGCAGAAACTAAAACCAATTCAAATTTAAGGATATATGTGATTCAGCAAGGTGCCTTCGTCCATGGGGATATGAGAGCAGTTTTAAACTCTCTTCCTCATGCATCTCTTCATTCACAAAGAATACCTATGACCTTAACAACCCGTCGCTAACAATTTAATAATAGGAATCAAAGCGATTCAAATTTCTGAAATTACTCCACATATATACAAATTAAACATCAACCCTCAACAGCAGTGATGTGTGTGTGTGTGTGGCGGCGGGGGGGGGGGGGTATTAGAATAGCCATTATCAACCAATACAGTATGGAAACAGTGTTATCCTAAATCTACCTCATCATTATTAGGGTTATCCTTAATACTCCAGCAATTCAAGCCTTTAGATGGTCAAACTAACTAATAAAATCAGTTTCGCCTCCTATGAATGTTGGGAATTATCCCAAGTTGGTAAAGTCCGAAATTTTGGGTGCCTTATATACTTGAGAGTCTTTCCACTTAATAGTTCGAAATTTTGAGATGGAAACTTAGCATAGTATCAGAGCTCCAGATTTTCTCCTAACGGTCACCCAAAAGAGGGATCATATGCCATGTGTACTGCCACCCAAAAAGAGGGGCAACACGTGAGGGGTAGTGTTGGGATTATTCCCAACACTACCCCTCAAGTATAGCCATTATCAACCAATACAGTATGGAAACAGTGTTATCCTAAATCTACCTCAACATGATTAGGGTTATCCTTAATACTCCAGCAATTCAAGCCTTTAGATTGTCAAACTAACTAATAAAATCAGTTTCGCCTCCTATGAATGTTGGGAATTATCCCATGTTGGTAAAGTCCGAAATTTTGGGTGCCTTATATACTTGAGAGTCTTTCCACTTAATAGTTCGAAATTTTGAGATGGAAACTTAGCATAGTATCGAGCTCAGTTTTCTCTAACGGTCACCCAAAAGGGGTCATGTGTCCCCCCCCCCAAACGCCCCCCCAAAAAGGGGCAACACGTGAGGGGTAGTGTTGGGAATAATCCCACATGATAAAGTCTGGAATCTTGGGTACCTTAAATACTTGAGTTTCTCCACTTAATAGTTTGAACTTTTGAGATGAAAACTTCACATGGTGTCAGAGCTCCATGTTCTCTCCTTACAATCACTCAAAAGATGGGCAACACATGAGGGGAGGAGCAACAAGTGAGGGGGAGTGTTGGAAATAATCTCACATTGGTAAAGTCCAGAATCTTGAGTGCCTTATATACTTGATAGTTTCTCCACTTAATTATTCGAACTTTTGAGATGGAAACTTAACAACAAAACCTTATGCCAATGATCAATACAGATTATTATAATATTTCTATGCACTAGAAACCTGGAAACAAGTAGTATGAGTTGGGAATAGAAAAAGCAAAGAGTAATTAATGATTCCCTTGACCTTAAACCTACTTTTCTATGTATAGAATGTGTTGAACTTTGTGTTGTCATTATTGGCAATTTGGCTGATGTGATAGTGTTTGATAAGCATTCTGTCAGAGAAAAGAGGAGAGAAAGTGTCAGTGCAATGGCAGAGATGAAGCAATCCAGTGTGTATGGTCTACAATGTTCTACATGTGTCTCAGATCGCTTGCAATGAGTTGAATGAGATTTTACATTGAATTTGATGATAGAGATTGTCTGTGGGCCCCACTGGTGATGTGGTAGCCCCACTGGCAATGTGGGAGAAATTCTGATGATGTGGGCTTCTCTGATGATGTGGCCGAGTTTCTGACGATGAGACAGTGTTACTGAAGATGTGACAGAGTTTCTCGTATTTCTCGTGTTGTGGCATAGGAAATTGAAGACAGAAATTGATGAGAGAGAAAGAGGAGAGAGAATCAAAAGTGAGAGAATGATGAGAGAGGAGGAGAGAGAATTTGTGGGACCCAGGTTTAAGTGGGACCCACTGGTTGCCAGCTTGGTCGAGGGCCAGCCGCGGCACCACATGGCCGCCACTGGCTGCTATGGCTCGACCCGGCGGGCCCGACCCGCGAGAGTATAGCGACACCATGGCATCCACACGGCCGCAAGGCATGGCAGCAACATGGTGCCACACGGTCATGGCCCCGGCTGTACCCCCTCGGCTTGACCCTCATTGCTCGACGTTTTGCTTAGAGAGAGAAGCAACATTCGTCTAGAGAGAAGTTCTCTCGGTAAGATTTCATTATACAGGTTTTGTTTAATAGAATATCAGTTACAGAGGCCTTTTTAAAGGTTCTCAGGGGTATTTTCGGCAAGTAACAAAGGAGAAGATCCAAAATCGGCTGCTAAAAGGAGCCACGCATGACATATTCTAAATCGGCGGCCTAGAAAAATGCGGGCTAATGTGTGGCGCAAACGTTGCGCCTTGATCCTCCCGCGCGCGTTCTGATTAGATGGAGGTATTTTAAAATGGTGTGTCGAAACTATAAAGGTCCCACTTGATCGCATGAGCCGCTCGTACGGTGCAGCACTGCGTTTGATCCAGATCCAGCGGACGAGAGTTCGTCCGATTGCCGCTTGATGTGATTATGCAGATCTGACGGTCAAGACCATTTGCCGCCTTGTTAAGAATATCGAACGGCCGATTTTAGAGATTCTGCTTCGGCCAATCGAATCGCGACAACGCAAATGGTCGGGCGGCGATTCCTTGTGGCGCGGTGTACAGTAAAGCTCCGAAAGATTCCATTTGGTTTAATCTCATTGACCAAACTTCAAACCGACCTAACTTTCTCATCCGAGCTCCAAATCGGTCCGTTCAAGTTGTACTTTCCATATTTTCGGATGCTCTATACATTGGGCGCCGTTGGGAGTCAAAAAAACGTAGAGAAAAATTGAAAAGAGTGTTTTGAAGGCAAAAAGAAAGATTTCTAGGGTTTTGTGCCCTCTGTGAGTGATCAATCACCAACTACCTCTTCTCTGTGCATCAATGGAGTGCTAAATCCCTATGAGAGGTCAGTAGAGCTTTTATTTTCACATTCATGATGATTATGGGTTGTGTGGAAGAGATTGGAAGCTTGTAGATGAGGTGTGCTCTGTGAATCTATCTCTCATCATTGAAGGTTGTTAGAGAGTACCCGAGAGCGGTGTGAAAGCTTCAGAGATATTGTTGGCCATTCGAAAGCATTGTTTGTGAGATTTTTGAATTCCCTATCTATTTATACTTTCAATTTATTGTATGCTAGCGTAGGTGCAAATTGTTGAATACCTAGCTAGTGGGGGAAAATTGTAAGGCAAATTTATAAGCCTAAAAAAAATTATTATTTGCTTCCCGTGGATGCGGGTTAAGGGTGGTGTGTAGCGTGTGCTGAACACTGGTACTTGATACCTGAATTCCTGGCACATGTGTGTCCTCCTAGTTTTATGCTGGATAAATTGGGTGTATGTACTCCCTGCTGTGTAGACAACAAAAAGAAGTGTATTGAGTATATACGGAGCCCGTTGAGTATTACTCCGTGGACTAGTCATCACACACTGTGTTGGTGAACCACGTATATCCTGTGTTGTGGACTGTCTTTATTTTCCTATATATTTTTGAGTGCTTGGAATGGCTTGCAGGATGGGTGTGCAAATCTAGTAGACCTGGCCACTGAGTGGTAGCAAGGTAGATTTGTATACGCTTGTGTGTGTGTAAAAGAATATATCTCCATCAACTCTGGACAGCAGTGAAATAATTAGGGAGATTTTCGGACAGATTCACCCTCTTGTGTTCAAGTTCTGAATGGGAGTAAACAGAAACCCTAATCACGACTAGAGGCAGTTAAGAGTCGTTGGTTATCATATTTGGGGAGTTCCAGACTTCGAGTCTGATCCAACCTAAAGTTGGATTGTTCCTGATTTGAGTTCAGAAACAGAAACTCCAGAACTGAATCTATGACAGACACTGAAGAAGGAAGAAGGAATTTTATTAATCTCTTTGCATTATTTTATTAATCTCTTTACATTTCCTATCTTTATACTTGACTATCCTAACTGTAAGGTAGTTGTGAGCTGTCCAATTGTGAGTTGTCCTTGGGCTGTCCAATTAAGAATCATTTTGTACTCTAATCTTTTTTTTATTTTCTTTTTTGGGTAAAATTTTGTCCTCTATTCCGTATCAGATTCCCTTAAGGATTGTATTAGTCTTAACCTAATCTTTGTCTCTGATGTGTCCTTCACCAGGTGTTGACTGCCCCCAAGGTGGGCTTATGCATATGATCAAGATTGATTCTGGATGTCTTTCGTAGCTCTGTCTCTATGCGTTGTGTGAGAGACAGAAGAACTCCCATGCAAAATAATATTACAATATACCATGAGTTTCCCAAAAAACAAAAAATTACAACCTAAAAGCACCGGAATAATTATTATAAAACTTTCTTTAATATCGTGGGCTGCCAGAATGATATCTAAACAAAGAAAATTCAAACAAGGGAGAGTGAGAACTCATTCCATACTGAATTCTACAATTCCTGCAACTCTTTAAAGAAGAGAGAAACGACATTTGATGCCCATGTGCACCTCTGCTAGCTATTGCCTCACTAAGTCTTCAGACCTTGTTAGCTGTGATCCTGTAAATATGAAAACTGACCCCAACCCAATACAGGATAACCCCAACCAATTCTCTTAAAGATCTCTTACGTAGATGTTGCCATATGTACAATCCAAAGTAAAACTATCTCATTTTCCCTCTATTTACACCTCTTACACCAAACTGTTACGTAGGAAAGAAAACCCACTTCTGAAAATCATTAAAACAATCTTCATTCCTAACCCTTTAATAGAAATTACTTAAATTTCCTTTCTCTACAGATCTTTCTCTGCAAAACCCATTAAGTCAAACAGTGATGTTTCATCAAGTTTCCTTGCAGAGAAAAGAAGAAAAGAAATCCAACACTGAAATATCGCCTTATATTCTGCACGATTTCAAGCACGGAACCTTCGGTAATGGGTAGCTAGCTATAAGAGTGTCATTACTTGCTAGGGTTAGGGTTAGGGTTAGGGTTTGGGGTAGGGTTAGGGTTTTTATTTATTTATAGGCTATAGATTTATTGTTGGTTGATATTTTAAGCATCTACGGTTTGTCGTGGACAGGGATAATAACTGGCTAATAATGGTACGTACAGAAGAAACAAAAGAAGCGCAGATAGCGCCCTATAAGTCGTGATGTTAATATTCGCTCTGTGACTAAAGAAGGGTTTTGTGGGTAATACTTAAATAGATTGATTCCACAGAGTTTGGTGGCAATTTTTGGAGGTTTGGGGGGAGAAAAGTAGAGGAAGAGAACACATGCAAATGGACTTATGCGAAGAGATAACTGTCTCTCTCTCTGGCCTGGTAACAATAATAGTACAAGAGAAAAGGGAATCGATGTTGTGACGCATCTGACTTACATGTCCTTGGGAACCCGCTGCCTGTCTATGCATGTGTGTATTTGGATTAGTTTAGATAAACTGATGGAATGTCAGTCAGCTACTGAGCAGAGAAAAAAAGAAAAACAGCTCACCATGTAGTTTCAGTCAGTATATTATCCTTTAAACCTCACACACATGTTTATGTCATAAAACATCTATCTGCCTTCTAAAGTTTTCTCTCTCTCTTCCCCAAGCATTTTGTATGTATCAAGAATGTCTAAGATAGAAAACCGTAGGTAATCTGCAGCTAATAAACTATTGTTTCCGAAAAACTGCAGTCTAGACCCTTTTTTTGTTGTAGCGACTAACTAGAGATCAAAAAGGGCGTCCCAGTGTACGCTCCCGCTACGGCAGGCTCTGGGTACGCAGCCTTAACCCACAATGAAGAAAGATCATAACATAGAAATGATCTCTCTCTCTAGATCTCTCTCTCTCTCTAGACTGTATTGAACTTGTTCTCAGCTCTCTCTTAAAATCTTAGTTGCAATCTCTGACTTGCACCCGACTGAGAAGTTTACTGTCTAAAGAACTTTGTACATGATCCACTTTGGCTCAACACTAATCTAATTATTATTATTATTATTATTATTTTGAATAGGTTAAGAATATATATTCAATGAGATCAAGATCAAGATCCAAGAAAAACTTCCACAAGAAGAGGAAGCAAGAAGCAGAAAAGATTACGAACCCTTAAGGGGGAGTATGACTCAAATTCAATGAGGCTCTCACAAAGCAAACAGGAAACGCAGGACAATTTATACGCTATTGACTTTGGTGATCGCGATTTTACTATTTGATTGATAAGAACGAGGCACTAGATTCCAAAAGCAATTTTCCCTGCTAATCTAATTTTACTTAACCGTTGCTCATCATTAGGCACTCAAAGTTATCATTCATTCTTTTGGGAACACAGAGATGAGTTTACTTGACAACCATTAATTTAAATATGTAAGGACTATCTAATAACAAAAACACTAGTTGGGGTGCAACTTCTCATTTCATTCTGTTCGTGATCTCAATAAAGTTATTGTTACAAGTTGCAAATTTGAAGTGTTAAAAAGAAGAGATCCAGTGACTCAGCCTCAAGAAGTAAGGCCTTGCCCATGAGGGTCAGATAAAAATAAAAAAGAAGAAGAAAAAGAAAAAGAAATGAGGATAAAATGAAGAAAATGCATGAGTATGCAGCTCTACTTCACCTTGGGCCATCACCAAGCCTTAGCTCAAGATCTAAATCCTCCATGGGATTCCTGCAAAGTCCAAGCACCTCCGATTGGAGATGTTGTTTGTCAACTGAAATTGAATTAAGGAAGAATGGCAGCGATGATGCATCATCACTTCTCCTTCTCTTACTAATGAAGGCTGTCTCCTCCTCCCCACCAACACCATCTGATCCGGCTGGTTGATTTCTATGGACAACCAAATTCCAGTTCACAGCCACACCCCCCTGAAGTCTTGAATTATTCTCTCCTTCAATCTTCTCCGGATCTGAGACTGTGAGAACCCTAACAGCAACTGAGTCAGACCAGGATGGAAGGAGAGATAAAAGGGATCCTTTTGTGTGTTGTTGATTTTCTTGAAGTATAACAGATGAAGAAGAAGAATAGGAAGGAGAGACCAAAGTCTGTTCACTATAATTCCCTTGAGTATTGGATGGTGTTGAAACCCTAGAAGGTGATGGAGATTGCTTGAGCCTAGCCTTGTCCCTTCTGTGGACATTCATGTGACCACCTAAAGCTTGAGCAGACCTGAATTCTCTACTACAGAAGCTGCATGAATAAGATCTGGGAGGCCATATACAACCTCCAAGAGAGCCAGCTGAGTCTTCTGCAAAGGCTTCTTCTTCCCAGGCTGAATCGCCATAGGAGCTCAGACACTGTTTCCTCTTGGCCCACATCCAGTATTGTGCTTGTTCCATTGATGGGAAGGGATATATGTATGGGCTGATTGGAGAGCCCTAGAAGAAGAGAAGGATGGATATAGAAGGAGGCAGTTATGTGTCCAATATGTCGAAGACCTAATAAAAGCTACATGAGATGATGAGAATTAAGACTGCGAAGCTGGAAAGAAGTCCTTGTTTTGCTAAGTTTGGAAAGCTTCTTTATAGTATTTCGTACTTGTCTGCTTGCATGTACAGTGTACATTGACTATCAGCTATGCATTTGTAGGCCGAGGAGGCCTAGTGATGTGTTTGGAACTGATCAAACCGGAATATCATCTCATTTTTATGGTGAGATCAGAGTGATTATTTCATGATTGAGCATTGTATTGTCCTAATGCTTTTTTTTTCTTTTCTTTTCTTCTTTTTTTTTTTTTTCTTTTTTTTGGGGGGGGGGGTGAAGGGGCTAAAGATCAACCATAGAATATATTAATTAAGGATAAATAGTATAGTATTAACATCCGGACAAACCCAGACAAAGAAAAAAAAAAACCCAAAAGGCCATGTCATTGGATTCATCAGCAGAGAAGCCAAAAAACCAGCACCCTAGGAGAAATGATGCATCTCTCTTCGGTATTGCACTAGTGCTTAATGTTGAGAATATTGCATGCAAAAAACGGTGATTTTTTTCCCTTTTCCAATTTAAATTGGAAAATAAAAGGTAACAATGATCATGATATTTCACAAGTCATCTTGATTTAGCATTTTTTTATTAGATGATAGCATTGCATACCTAAATTTGAATTCTGTTAATATTTAAGAATCCTAAAATAGGTAATTATAGTAAAACTGATATTTAATTTTTGGAAAGTAAGTGCATTTTGTTTCACATTATTAGTTAAGTTAGACTTATGGGAGTGTTTCATATTATGCTCACTTTTTTTTTGGGAGAAATTCTGGGATTCATGTTGCATGTTAACTCTCTTCTTCTACTTGGTTGGATCTTTCTTGGGATTTTCAAAAGAGGCTGAGATACAGATTTGTTAAGTTGAGGGCTGGTCTCACGGTTCTAGCTCTTTGTTGATGGTAATGCTGGAGGTGGAGAGTTTATTTTTATTTTTTAGAAAAAAGACGGTTGCCTCTCTTGTACAATGCCTAAAGGACAAATGCCTCCAAAAGTTTCTGGAAAAGATAAATGTCTCTCCTAGAAACACTTCTAAAATACAAATAGACTCGTTAGAAATATTCCATTAGATATCGATGGTGGGAGGCCAATTTTTTTAATGACCAAATTAATCATTTAGAAGGATGAACTACCTATTTTACCCTTATTCAAATCGGATTTCTATTCATTCGCTACAACCTCATTCGAACCCCTCCCCTTGTACGAAGTCATCTCCTACAAAACCAAAAGAGAGAAGATCACATTCCAACACCCTAACCAATTTCCCCTTCCGAATTTCGCTGCAACCTCATTCTATTCAAATACCGTTTTCTATTTTCAAATGCTAAAATACTGCTTTATCGGACATGCATTATTGTTCTTGACTGAAGGTAAATTTCAAATAATTGAAAACGAAAGGTAACAGATGAAATGACAATTCTAGTGCTTCGGTTCTGGTAAACGTTGCCCTGAATTGCTAAGGTTCTGTCTAATGGCTTTATTAATTAGTGATATATAGAAGGGAAGTTAGGGTTTTTCTTGTTTTGAAAGAGGAAAGATGATCGAGGTTTAGCGCCAGCGGCAATCACTAGCGTCAGTGGCAATCATTCCGGCATCGCATACCCTATCGATTCCAGCGTCGGCCTTTTGTATCCTGGAGTTATTTCTCCGTTGATCGATTTTATTTCTTGGCATTTCCTGATCACCATTGAAAGCAAGGAAACAAAAGATTCATTGTCTGGAACTGGAAATGCTCCCATCTCATTTTGATCGCCGGCTAACCCAACATTTGAAGCATTAGAGAAATCAATGCCAGAGATTTATATACATCTTAGCAAAAATATTTCTCATACCCAAAACTTCCTTCCTCCTAACAAAAATGATAGAGTGCATCTCAATCCAACATCGGTCAAGTTGGAATCCAGGTTGAAAATTCCTGCTGGGAACTTTGCTGTCTTGAGCATGGCATTCGGGTGAGATTCTTTTTACTATTCCATTGATCTAACCGCTGTGATAGAGATAAACATCGTATGGATCTCTTTATCTGTAATCCATCATATTTCTGCCCTGTTTTTTTTTTAATGGCAATTAGTTGCATATTTGCTATTATTCAAGTGACTTTTTCCCCATCTTAAATAGCTTGATGGACAAATGCCGGGCGACAAAACCATGGGTGGAGGGGATGATGCCTTCAACACCTTCTTCAATGAAATAGGGAGAGGACACCACGTTCCTCACACTGTTTTCTTAGATCTGGAGCCTACCATCATCGATGAAGTCAAGACTGGTACCTACCTTTCTTTTCCTAAAGAGCGAAGAGGAGAACAGTGTTGCCAACAGAAGGGAAGGAAGATGAGAGGCAACCATATAATATCTCTAACCTATGACACTCGAAACAGACTTCTCCCTTTCAATCAAAACCAGTGTTTAATCAGAGACAAAAACGAGTTGTAATGGATTTCTGTTTTGGTCAGATTTTTGAGATTCTGTGCTGCAACAATTTTCTTGCTCATTGTAGTCCAAATGGATCGTCTCTTTTAAAGAGTTTTGCCTCTAGCTTCCACCCCACAAGAATCTAACTTTAACTTAGGTTTGCCGAAATTCAAAAATCGAACACTGGTTGGAGAGAACCATATCATCTATGCCCCATCGAAAAAAAGGTGAGGGAGAATGAGAAAGAAGATGAGAGAAGAGTTAATTTTAGTTGGGACAGGAGGGTTATATTAGTCTTTTAACATTAATAGGTTTTTAAAGTAATAAAACGTTTAGAGTAGAATTGTCCACCAAAAAATTCACTTTAACACTATTAAAAATAGGGGACGTTTGTCTTTTCTAAAAATTTTTGGGGCCATTTGTCCTTTAGGGATGTTACAGGGGAGGCAATCGTCTTTTTCCTTTCTTTTTTTTCTATCTTTGATCCTTTTTGTCATTTTTTTTTATGACTTAGTTGGACCTAGTGTTTGTCTTTGTTTCTATACATTCCTTTTAGTTTCTCACCACAAACAAAAATTAAAGAAAGTGCATGTTTTCTTAATACATTTTATTTGTTGATTCTGAGCAAAAAAAAAAAAAAAAATGTTGCATGTTACCTATTAATATGAAAATTAATCAAGTCAAAAACGTAAATAGTAATAGTTTAATATTATTAATTTGCTATGTATTGTTAATTTCAACGTGTAATATTTAATTTAGTATGCATATGTACTTTAACCTTTAGTCTAAAAATTTTTTTTTGGTGAATATAAATCAATAAAAGGGATCAAAAGAAAGACACAAGACATGTCACACTCTAATTCCGACTGAACCAGAAATGTGAGTGAACCACCAATAAATCAATGATTCATATTAGGATCTCAATAAGACCGTATCGAGACACAAATCATTGCACACTAACCACGATCAGGTTATAAATAAATACAGCGAAAGTCTTTAATTAAATGAACTGAGTAAACTATTGATAAATAAATAAGTATCCAAATTATCCATTGTACTCAAAACGTAAAACTGTAATCTATCACATTGTTTATAATCTAACCAAGAGAAAATAAATAAACAACTCCTAGAGGTACACGCAGAAAGAGCACTTGCATAACGTGTCATACTTGTCCTCTCCAGCTTGCACATCCAAAGCAGCAACAGTTCCATAAGCTAGGGCAGCAACAAAATCTTTCACAGTGTAACCTGCATCAACATCTGAAAAAGAATATATATATTAGGGGTGAACTCTCAACTTAGCTCAATAAGAAAATCAAACAATGCAACAAGCAAATGTATGGAATACCATTAACATTTGATCTAGTATAACTTGTAAAGTGTTATGGTAAGGTTAGGCAGTCACCACACCTCTATGCACGAGAGTGTGAGCACGCCTAACAGATTACACACCGCTGTCACCCCACATCACTCACTTCGGTATAGAGATAGAGCTAGATTCTGGCGGTCAGGTTGAACCGTAATACCACGTCCTCCCCCTGATACCCTACACCATACCAATACGTACACCCCTATTGGCAAGGACTTGCAAATGGATTCGTCACTAACCAATCCTACATGTCATCACAATATCCAAGGCCCTATCCCAGCACAGCTCCCTACAAAATAGAGTTAGGGCTCGAGTCTGGCGATCAGGCTAAACCACAAAACCGTGTTCTTCTCCTAATACCCTACCCATACCAAACATGCTAAGATAGTGGCAATAAGAAAAGGCACTAGTGTGAAGAATGATCTAGGACCCTAGGCCCTTTTCATTCCATATACCAACGAAAACAATCACATGCCTAACAACACATCATATCATAGCGAGTATGCATAAACAAGTAATAGCAATAAAATAAAGATGACATGTTAAATGCACACACATCACACAACAAGAACAGATAGCAATGTTTTACTATTATTAGTTATTTAAGTTTGGGTCTGGTTCCCTTACCTGACACTTGATAGCAAGCCTTCTCTATGTCACATGGTCCAATCTTGTTGTCAATAAGTCCTACATAACATTGGAGATTGATTAGAATTAGATTCATAGGGTTTACGTTAGTCGAAACCAAGTTTGGACTAAAAACTATCCAAATCTGCACATACCGGTCGAATCATATTCTACAGATGGTCAGTTGGTATGTCCAAGCGGACAGTTCTGGCAGACTTCCCAAAGGGTACAGGTCGCAGTACCGGTCTTGTCACACCCCAATTCCGACTGAATCAGAAGTGTGAGTGAATCATCACTGAACCAACGATTCACATCAGGATCTCAATAAGACCGTGTCCACTCATACAAACCATTGCACATAACCATAATCAGAATATGATAAAATATAATGGAAGTCTTAAATTAAATGAACTGAGTACTTCTATTGATAATTTAAATAGAATATCCAATTATTCAAAGCATCAGAACATAAATAATTTTCCTTACATCATTTTTAAATCCAACAATAAATAAATAAAATAAACAAATCAAATATCCTAAAGGTATACGCAGAAAGGGCACTCGCATGAAGCATCATGCTCGTCCTCCCCTGTTTGGACTTCCAAGGCAGCAACTCTTCCATATATTCGAGCATCCACATAATCCTCCACAGTGTAACCTACATCAACATCTAAAAATAGTGTGTACATAAGGGTGAGCTCACAACTTAGCTCAGTAAGAAAATCAAACAATGCAACACACATCATGCATGAGTAACATTCATATTATGGTCTGGTTTAAGTTTGCAATGTGCTATAGAAAGGATTAGCGGCCACCGCATGAGTGTATGAATCCGCCCAATGGATCAAACACCACTATCGTCCCACATGCACCCACCATGGAATAGAGATAGAGCTAAAGCGTCTGGATCAAACACCGCCAATACTTCCCCTGATGCCCTACCCATACCAACACGTAAGCCCTTATTGGCGAGGGCTTGCAAACTGGACTTGCAACAACCTATATGTAATCCTATCCTATGTCAAGCTCCCTACGGCATAGAGATAAAGCTAGGTCCAGTGGTCCCGAAGATCACAATGCCACTCCCTCCCCCGACACCCTACCCGCACCCAAGCAGCTAAGATAGAAATGATACGAAATGGCCCTAGTGTGAGGAATGATCCAGCACCCCAGGCCCTTCCCATTCCATACACCAACGAAAACAATCACATGCCTAACAGTCACATCCTAGCATAGCAAGTATGCATGAACAATATAATAGCTTAAAGATGACATGCGAGTATGCACAAACACCATTCCATAGAATCATAATTATTAACAACGTTTTACTGTTATTAATAGGTTGGCCGCCCCTTACCTGACGCTTGTTTAATAACTTGCTTCGCATCACAAAATCCAAACTCTCTATCACAAGGTCCTACACGATGTTAGGGTTGAATTAGAATAGTTTATCTTAGGGTTACGTCGGTCGAAAAACCAACTGGGTCAAAACACTCCTCACAGTACAGACCAGTCGCAAGTACCAGTCGCAAGTACCGATCGTAGGTACCAGTCGCGGCACTGTGGGGAAAGGTGCGACCGGTATGGTCAACCGGTACCCATAGACCAGTCTCTGAGAGATACTGGTCACAGTGCCGGTCGCATAGGGTGCGACCGATATGGTCGATCGGTATGCCTCCGGAAGACCATCAACGGGGTTCTTGCCTTCCGTCGATCACCCCCTATTGATTCTAGGGTTTCTCCTATACATTCTAGGTCTGAACAACGAGTTAGAGTTGTTTCATACTCCATTCAAGTCCTAGTTCCGATGATCCTCAGCCTAGAACTTGAATCTAGGGTTATCGACTGTATTAGGGTTTGACGACAATTCAAAGGTTTAGATCACTACCTCACCTTGCACGATATTGATCCATTCATAACTAACCTTCTATAACGCTAACTTAGAGAGAAGTTCAAGTACTTACCGTTGATTCGCAAGTAAGTTGTTCTTCGTCCAACGGCAATGGCGGCTCCTCTCCCTCCTTCCTTACCTCTTTCTCCTTCTTCGATCTCTTTCTCCTCTCTAGGGTTTGTGAGGATCAATGAAAAAGATTTAATGAGGTTTAGGGGTCCTCAAATAGACTAGGATTGAGTTTAGGAAGTCCCTTTACGTTAGGAAAGTCCTAGGATTTGATATTTGGAAAGTGGGACCCGTAGAGATCCTTTTCCGGATCTAAGTAGTTTGTCACGCAGACATACCGGTCAATCGGTACCATCGACCGGTATAAAACAATATCATTTTTAGGTCCGTTTTCATACCTGGTTGTCATCCGCTCATCCTGTCTGGCCGGTGATGATTGGAAGACCTGTTATGACATAAATTAAAGGTTTAGATCGGGTTCATAGAGTGCGGGTCTTACAGGTCTTACATAGGTGCCACCGGTACTTCGACAGGACAGACTCTGTAAGCCTCAACTGGTTCCCCCCTTTTAATCGACCTTCTACTTGGCTTCCCTTAGGCAATGTATTACGGTCAATTTTATCTTCCATTCAAGGTCCTATATTCTGATAAACATTATTTTAGAAATCTCTACATAGGATCTAAGGTTTATCGAACCAACTAGGGTTTCGAATCAATACCTAGTCCTTCCTGGTATCGATTCTCAACCAAACATCGACATAACTATTCTACAGAGATAGAGCACTTACTACTAGCTTTTAGGATGACGGTGCTCTCCTCCTAAAGGTTCTCCTCCTCTTCGGATCTTCCTTGCCTCCACTGCTCCTCTTCAGATCTCCTTATCTCCTTTTCAGACTATAGGGTTTATGAGAGTCAACAAAAGGATCTAAGGAGGAGAAGGAGTCCATATATAGAGGAGAGTAACAGTCTAGGAGGGTTTCCCATGTATAGAAGGTCTCTACTAACTTAATTTGAAAAGTGAGACCCACAGAGGTCGGTTTCCAACTCACACAGTCTGACCGCCTAGACATATCGGTCGAACTGTTCATGAGACCAGTATGTCTCAACCAGTCAGACCGGACACTTCCCGTTTTTGACCGTTTTGACTATTTTTCATACCTGGAATTGTGGTTCGTTATCCACTCATCCTGTTTGATTTGGTTATGACTGAAAGACCTGTCACGACACGAAACATAGGTTTAGATCGGGTTCATGGAGTGCGGGTCTTACAAGACAGGCCTGAAAGAGTGACAAAACAAACAAAATAGGGCACCTAATAAAGGCAAACAACTCCTAACAATCTTATTCACATAAGAAAATCCCTATATTAATTACCAACCTCATTTTACTACACCACTATTCATCTTTCTTATTCACATAAAATGTTGTCAGAGGTGGACTTCAAATCTGTGCACAGAGAGACCCTGTTTGATAATGCTCTGACTTCTTTGGAGTTACTTCTAGTCCGAAGTCAATTGTCTACTTCTTCTCTGGAGTCAGTATTTTTTAGAGTAGAATATTATTTGATAACGCTGCTCCAGAATCAATTCCAAAGCTTATTGGGAGTAAAAGCCTATTTGATAAAAATGAATCTGAAATCGATTCCAAATCTGGTGGTGGTGGCATTTGTGGTGGTTGGTGGTGGGTAGCAATGGCGGTGGTGGTAGGTGGTGGTGGGTGGGTGGTGGTGGCGATGGTGGTGGTGGTGGTGGTGGTGGTGGGAGTCAAGTTTCCATCTCAAAAGTTCAAACTTGTAAGTGGTGGGACTCTCACATATATAAGGCACCCAAGGTGTAAGACCCTCACTCCACTAATCCGGTCTAACCATGTAGTGTCAGATCTTTCCATCATTGCTGGATCAAGTGGACCGACCTTGTGAAGATGGACCACAAGACCAGGTATGAGAATCGACTCAAAAACACTTAGAATCAAGTGTATGGTCAACTACCTGGGTAGGTATGGTCGACCATATGATGGCAAATAAAGACCACTGCTTGTGAAGCGTACGGTCGATGTTTTTGAGCGTATGGTCGACGGATTCTATAACCGTACCATTTGACCGTACGACCTCAGATTAGACTCCGAGTTTGGAAACTTTTTGAATACAAGGAAGATCTCTTTCCTATTGTTGGAGAGCCTTAAATGGAGAGTTTTTTTCTATATAAAGGACGTTCCTCAACCCTTTTTCACTCTTTTAGAACATTAGCAAACCCCAGAGGAAGAGAATGAAGAGAAGGAGAATGAGAGAAAACTAAGGAGAAGGTTGGGATAAGAATTCTACTGATTCCCTGCAACAAGTAAGGTATGAACCTTGTCTCTGAAGCCTTAGAACATCAAGAGTAGGAATTTCTAGTGTAAATTGTAATACCAAACCCAATGTAAGGATTCAGCTATGGGATTTTCTAAGCAAATCTCAAAAGGGAGACCATAGAGAATGGATTGGAGTAATCAGTTGATTAAACTAAGAGAATGGACCTTAGAATGATCATTAGGAAGGACCCCACTGAGGAGCAAGAGGAAGAATTTGGATTGAAAGTGGTTTCTGGATCAAACAAGCGTATGGTCACAACTACGGTCGACCATAGATCGACCATAGGGTGACCATACTATCAACCATAGCTATTCGGGAAGAATTCAGAAAATGTATGGTCGCATATAGTGCGACCGTAGGGTATCAACCGTACGTGGTACGGTCGACACAGCATGCGACCATAGGGCCTATCAGACACCTATCAATAATCTATTTTGATTTTCAACTACTGTAACACATTACACATGAATCCTAACTTAAAATTATATAACTTTTAGGTCATTAAATTGATTCAAAGAGAATTACAAGGCTTGGAAAAGAGATCAAGTTTTGCTAACAGGTGAGGGAACAAGACCTAAATTAATTAGATAATAATAAACTGTTATTTTATTGAGTCCAATGCCATGATTGATTTTATGCTTGTATATTTATAATGTGCATCTCACATGTCATCAAATATTACTGTTATTACTGTTCATGCATATTTACTTTTATTTATTTCCTACCATGTTGATTGGTGATGCTAGAAATAGGCATGTGATTGTGTATGTGTGGTTAGTGTGCTAGATGTGAGTGGAGCATCAGGGGGAGGACGTGGCATTGTGGTATTTGAACTGGTCACTAGACTCTAGCTCTATCTCTATTCAAGTCTTGCCCATTGACATCATCGTATCGTCATTACCTTAGCAGAACTATTACGTCATAAAGCATCAGAGGAGGTGGTCTCAGACCGTGTGGTCTTTGACTCTACCGGGGGCCTTTGTAAGACCCGTGTCAAACTAACAGGTCTTACCACCTTGTACCAGGTCTACCTGTTATGGTCGAGCCAAGTGGACCAAGTGCGTGAAGGAAATCACAATACCAGGTATGAATTTGACCCAAAAACAGTAAATATGAGAGTAGGGTCCCATGCCTAAACAGGTAGGGTCGACCCCACTTCAATAGAAGTCCAACCCATGACTTTTCAGTCGTAGGGTCGGATGACTTGAGAACCATAGGGTCGACAGGTCCTGCGACCCTACGTGCGACCCTATGATGACAGACTAAAATCGTAAATTAGGAAACTTTCCTAATTTCAAGGAGTCATTTCCTAATCTCGATGAGACTTATTTTGGAGGGTTTTTCTCTATAAATAGGATGTCCCTTAGCCTCTTTCACTCTTTTTAGAACCCTAATTAAAAGTGAGAGAAAGAGAAAGAGAAGGAAGAGAAGAAGAGAAGGAAAATTAGAGAAAAGACTAAGAAAAATGAGGAACTTCAAAGAAACCTCTGAATCTCAGCCAACTTCAGGTATGAGTCTAATTTCCTTCATAAATTAAGAGCCTAGAATGGAATATAAAGAAGTTAGGATTGGGAGAAACCCAAATCATCTACCCATGGAGGAGTTTCGAGGGAATCCATGTAAGTAATCATCATAGACAATGGAAAGTGTGTAAAAATCATAGTTATGAGCCATAGAAGAATCTTAGAATGAACCTACGAGACCACAGGATCGATCACATACCCTCGGGAAGTCCCAGGGAAGGTGTGGTCGCACATAGGGTCGATTGATAACTGACCCCATGTCCGACCCTACCCCTAGGGTCGATTGGGTAACCGACCCTAGGTACTACCCTACCTGCGACCCTATGATTTTAGCTAGTCTAAATTTGTTGGAATTAATTTTAATTAAAATCTATCGACTTGTTAGGTTTTTCTAGTGATTTAAAAGTTATTCTTAAAGCTTGAACGAGGATCTACACTCAATCAAAGGTGAGGGAACAAGACCTAAATTAATTGGATAATAAAAAGCTACTTTTGCTTATTGAGTCTGATACCATGATTGATTGATTCTATGCGTGTATGTGTGTATTGTGCATTTAACATGTCATCCAATATTCCTGCTATTACTGTTTATGCATATTTAATTTCGTTTATTTATAACATGATGATGATGGTGATGTTAGGAATAGACATGTGAATGTTTGTGTGTGGTTAGTGTATTTAATGTGAGTGGGGCATCAGGGGGAGGACGTGACACTGTAGTTTATCCTGGTCACCAGACTCTAGCTCTATCTCTACTCAAGTCTTGTCTACTAACATCGTCGTATCGCCATTACCTTAGCAGAGCTATTACGTCGTAGGGCATCAGGGGAGGTAGTCTCGGACCGTGTAGTCTCTGACTCTTCCGTGGGGCCTTAGCTCTATCTCTATGGACGTATTGAGGGATGCTGGGGTGAGGCCTTGGATACACTGTTTGACATTAGGATTGGTTAGTCGCGAGCCCAGTTTGTAAGCCCTCGCCAACAGGGGCTTACGTGTTGGTATGAGAGCATGTGGTATTGCAATGTCGATACCCATTAGGTACACTGTTTCCATGGTGGGTGCATGTGGGACGGTAATGCCGATATTCATTGGGCGGCTTCACACACTCGTGTATAGAGGTGAGGCGGCCTCCGAACTTTTCTATAGCACATTGCAAACTTATAAACCAGACCACATATATGAATTGAATGCATGCATATGTTTGTTGCATTGTTTTGTTTGCTCACTGAGCTGTGATGTGTGCTCACCCTTTTCGACGTCGAATATTTTAGTTGATGATGCAGGTACCACGGTTGAAGACTACATGAATGCTCCTATGTATGGACATGCTGCGGCGATGGACGCTGAAGTGATGATGGAGTCGCATGATTTTGACATGCAAGTGCAACTCTTGTGTTTTCGATTAAATTTTTATTTAGATTATACAGACAATGTAATTGAATTAATTATTTAAGTTTATGTCTTAGTCCTTTTGGAACTAATTGATTAAATTATTTATTTTATCACATTTAGATTTTCAGTTCATTTAATATTTAAGACTTCCGGTATTGTGTATTTACTCTGATTATTGTTGTGGATTTGTATGGTTTAAGCAAACGGACACAACCTATTTGAGATCTTGATTGAGCCATTGGTTTATTAGCGGTTCATCACACCATTCTGAACAATGCGAAATTGGGATGTGACAGCCTTAGCTCTATCTCTATGACGTATTGAGGGATGCTGGGATGAGGCCTTGGATACACTAGATGACATTTAGGATTGGTTAGTTGCGAGCCTAGTTTGTAAGCCCTCACCAATAGCCAATAGGGGCTTACGTGTTGGTATGGGTAAGGTATCAGGGGAAGTGTTGGCAGTGTTTGATCTGGACACTTTAGCTCTATCTCTATTCTATGGTGGGTTCATGTGAGACGACAATGGTATTTGATCCATTGAATGAATTCAAACACTCGTGTATAGAGGTGCGGTGGCCACCAATCCTTTCTATAGCATATTGCAAACTTAAAAATCAGACCAAAGATATGAATTGAATGCATGCATATGTTTGTTACATTGTTTTGTTTGCTCACTGAGATGTATGTGTGATCACCCTTTCGACGTCGAATATTTTTAATTTATAATGCAGGTCCTACTGTAGAAGAGTACGTGAATGCGTCGACATATGGACACATGGCGGCTATGGACGGAGAAGCTATTGAAGATGCACATGATCCTTCATGCGAGTGCAATCAATGCGTCTTTGATTAGTTTAGTTATATTTTGGTTAATGGACATGTAATTGATTATTTTATTTTATGTCTTAAGTTACTTGGGATAACTAGATTAAATATTTATTTATTACTGTTAGATACTCAATTCATTAATTATAAAGATTTTCACTTATTTGTTTATTATCTCTGATTATTATCGTGGAATGTGTGTGTAGTTGATATGGTGGGTACTACCTAAACGAGATCTTGATTGAACCGTTGATTTATTGACGGTTCATCAAACTATTCTGAATAGTCCAGAATTGAGGTGTGACACAAGGTTCTAGCCTCTAAGCAATGTGAGATTATTCCCAACACTCCCCTCACATGTTGCCCCTCTCCTAGGTGGTAGTAACGTGGCATGTGGTCCCTCTTTGGGTGACCATACGGAATGAACCTGGAGCTCTAATACCATGTCATTATGTACGGTCACCCAAAGAGGGACCACATGCCATGTGTACTATCACCTAGGAGAGGGGCAACACGTGAGGGTGAGTGTTGGGAATAGTCTCGCATTGCTTAGAGACTAGAGCATTGGGTGGCTTATATATATGAGAGTCCCTCCACTTACAAATTCAAACTTTTGAGATGGAAACTTGACATATATAAGACACCCAAAGTTCTAATCTCTAAGCAATGTAAGACTATTCCCAATAGTGGGTGGTAGTGGGGGCGGTGGTGGTAGTGGTGGCAGTGGGTTGCCGTGGGTTGTGGAGGTGGTGGTGGTGGTGGTGGTGGCGGCGACGGCGGTGGCAATGGTAGTGGCGGATGACGGTGGCGGTGGCGGTGGCAGTGGCGGTGGCGATGGCCGGGGCGGTGGCAATGGTGGTGTTGGCGGTGGGTGGTGGTAGTAGCTCCCTTAAAAGTAGCTCTAGAGCAACCAGAGCTATTTTTTTTAGCTCCATAATTTCAACTCCCAGAGAGGTTTTTAGTCCGGTTCACTCCCTGGGAACCGAATTTATCAAATGGCATTCTTCTTTAGAGTAACTCCCACGGAGCCGAGAGCCAAGAATTCAGCTCCGAGAACATTATCAAACAAGCTCTAATAGATCTGCAAGCTACTTGTCTAGAAGTCTGACATCCATTGGTAGAACTTAGAAAACATTGGTACAACTTTAGTTCCTCTTAAGAGCATCTCTAAAGAGCTCGAGTTGCTCTTAGGTAGGGAAGCTTTTGATCATTTTTGTATGTATTTGAAAATCTATAAAATATTTCTTTTTCTTTTATTCTTTATAATATATGATATCCTTCCTTCTTCCTAGAAGAAAAAAAAAAAAGCTTGACATACCCATCGTGAAACAGAGGGTTCAATGAGTCCTTGGGCATGCAGTTCTTGAAATTCAGTGATTTTTAGTTGAATATAAGGATTCTTTTATTGAAACCTCAAAAGGTGTCAATTGATTTAATACCTTACTTTGTTGTCCTCTTATTATTATACATTTGTTTTTTAGTGGGGCAATTCTTGTTATTTTACATGTTTATTAAAAAAATATGTAAAACAATGACATAATAATGTGTCATTTACGAAAAAAATTGTGAAAACCCTCTTTTTGGGGGCTTTTACGAGTGGTTAGATAAGAGTGAGGGTATTATGGGAACCTGAAATACAAAGGGAGGGGGGGGGGGTGTGAATTGCTCCATACCATGCCCCTCCTTAGCCGAGGGCCGAACCAACCAAACTTTTTCTTAAAAGAAACGTACCCAGAGTGCTCACCATTAATGATTGAGCTAGGGTTTTTTTTTTTTTTTTTTTTTTTTTGATGAGAAAGAATAAAATGATATTTAAATGGTAGTTATCCATCTAACAAAGGGATAAGATGTTTCTAAAATCACAAAACAAATCTAAAATTTCCATTTTTAAGGTATTCTTAATTTTGAACCATCAATTCCCATATAAAATTGGGAGAGTACATAGTGATATCTAAAGTACTAATAAAGATGCATGGACATACACATAATGCATACAAATTCAAAAGGGGTATTTGATTAAATTAGACAGTAAAATTTGACTTATGGTTAGTCTAGACTATCTATTCTTTAAACTGTTAGAATGGATACATCATTATTCTTGTGGTAGAAAGATACCATGTGACATTTAAAAAAAAAATTAATGGACTCTTGTGACAATAAGAATTTACATAATTAAATTAATAATAAAATAAGTCTTCGAGTTTCTCAAAGAAATTACCTCGAATCTACTCATCTAGCTTTCTATCAAAAAAAAAAAAAACTACTACTAGTCTAGCTTTCCAAGCCATGATCTAAACTAACATTTCTATCATGTTGTTAATAGTGATTAAGACATAATTAATTCATTAAGTTATGAACATCCACTAGAATTGTGAAAATCTCTCATTGCCATGGATGGTTAGCATGCCTTGATATCGTATGCATTAACTCCAGTAAATCAGTTTTAGCGTCATTATTGCAAAGCTAACTAGCTACGACGGGTTTGGATCCTCTCTTATCCTTGGATGGACTCCAGTTATGATCCAACGACTGGAGTTCATCCAATGCGCATACCAATGTATTATAGCTAGAGGGACTCGACAACAGGAGATTATCTTTTTCCAGCTACAACTACTATCTTCAAAGGACCTTTTAACTTGAATTTTGTGTATAAATCACGCCAGAGGGTGTCCGAAAGAACTTCTTTAACTTGAAGTGAATTCTAAAATTGTGTTTGATATGTATGATCAAAATGTATTCTAGATTTATAACACGTTTTGAATTGACAAAAATAGTGTTTGGTATACATTCTTGTTCTTGGAGCTTGTAATGCATTATAGAATGTATTCTATTATGGAATATGCTCTTTAGCTCATCATGCAATCTAAAATCCAAAACGAAAATAACTTGTTCTTTAACCATTCTCATTCTATATTTTAGAATTCATTCTTCATTTTGAGAATATATTTCTAAGAATACATTCCAAGATTACATACTTAATGCAGCCTAAGTTTCCTAATTGCTTTTGGACAAATAGGGGTGAGTTCAGATCACCTGCATGTACTTGTATGTCTTATGGGATCACATCATCGTCGATGTGATGTAGGACGCATCAGGACAAATAGGGGTGAGTTCAGATCACCTCCATGTACTTGTATTCCCTTGGGATCCTATCACCATCACCACATCGAGTGTGATGGGATCCCAGGGGTAGAGCTCGTCTCAAGTTGAGCAGTCCTTCAAGTAGTTGTTCCAGCGGCTTGAGTTCACTTTGCACATACCAACATATTAGTATGCGCACAAAATGAACTCCAGTGGTTAAATCATGGCTGAAGGGACTGCTTAACTTGAAACGAACTACACCCATCCGAGTGGGCAATAATAAATTTGAGCTAAAGTTTGACTTGTGGCATCTTGACTATTTCTTAGAAATCCAATGGTTGATTTTGCCATTATCACTTTTCCTTTTCCCTCAAGATCGTTAAAGCACTATGGTTACAATGGATTTTAGAGCTGCAAGTTCTGCCCTGTCAACCCGAACCCGCCTGAGCAGGCCCTAAACCTTGGCAAGTCGGACCGGGCCTGGGCTAAAGCCTAGAGCTGAGCCGCCCGACCCTGACTATATAGTTTTGCAGTTTTGCTGAACCCTCAACCTAATTTTCAATTCTCCTCTCTTTCACTCTCATAGTTGAGTGCCGCTCTCTGCGCCCCTCAGTCCTGCCAATCACCCCTCTCACTGTCGACATTTGATAAGGTAATTTTCTTTGATTTTCTCCTTGTTCTCTACTCTCACTGTCCACATTTAACTGTGGCATCTTTCAATTTTTCATTGATTCCCTGTCTTAAAACCCTGAGATCAATAGCTTTCATAATTCATTAATTTCAATTAGCTTTTTTTGATATCGGGATCCATATGTTGAACCCTAAACCTAATTTTCTATTCTCCTCCCTTTCACTCTCACGGTTGAGTGCCGCTGTCTGCCTCCCTCAATCCCACCAGTCGCCACTCTCGTTGTCGACATTTGATAAGGTAAGTTTCATTGATTTTCTCTTTGTTCTTTGCTCTCGCTGTCCACATTTAACTATGGCATCTTTTAGTTTTTCATTAATTCCCTGTCTTAAAACCCTAAGATCAATAGCTTTCGTTATTCATTTATTTCAATTATCTTTTTTGATATCGGGATTCATTTTCTGAACCCTAAACCTAATTTATATTCTCCTCTCTTTCACTCTCACGGTTGAGTGCCGCTCTCTGTGTTAAGGTAAGTTTCATTGATTTTCTATTTGTTCTCTGCTCTCACCATCCACATTTAATTGTAGAATCTTTTAGTTTTTCATTGATTCTCTGACGTAAAACCCTGAGATCAATAACTTTCGTTATTCATTAATTTCAATTAGCTTTTTTGATATCAGAATCCATTTGATTAACATATCGCGAAATGTGTCACTTAGAAAAGGTGGGGAATAGTAGACTTTAATGTCGAGAAAATATTTCTTCATCCTTTTCGGCTTGCTCTTTGTTGAAAGAGCCAAAATCTTTTACATTGATTTGGATCTTCTGTTTTAACCCTCTTTTTTTCTCTTTTTTTCTTTTTTCTTTTTTTTTTTCCCCTATTTTAACCCTTATCTTCCACTGTGTAAGCTTTGTTTATCATTTATTCTTCATTTTCTTCTCCATTAGTGCTGAGTGTTTGAGTGTTGATAGACCACTCCACCAGTTCCATCTGATGATCATGTAAAAGATTTGCCCAAAATCAATATTTTGGATCATCAACTTGTGACACTTGCCAAATGCAAACAATGTTTCGCTATAATGGTTCCATTCCGACGCTGGTGGCAATAACATTTTATGCCGGCAGTATTGTATTTAATGCTATATTTTAATTTTTTTTTTTTCTTTCTATTGAGATCTGCCCCTCTATATCTCTTTCTTCCTTTGTAATGATCCGCTCATTTCTTTATCCATTCAAGGTCAACTTGGCCCGGCCTAGCTTAATCAAGGTCAATCAGGGTTGGATCAGGTTAAGGTGAACCTTGATAGACAAGATTAGGGTTGAAGATTTGTCTAAACCTTACAAGATCAAACCAAGCCTAAGTTAACTTTAAAAACCAAGATAGGATTGGGATTTATAAATACCCAGACACTTGCACCCCCAATGGATTTGTCACCATAACTGGTGACAACAAGATGTTCCATTTATGATTTCTGTTTGTTTCATGGTAAAGTTGTAGGAAATTTTATTTTTTATAAAATAAGAAATTATTGTTTATTTTAATCAAGGATACGAAGAAACGCATTGAACATGTAGAAAAGTTTTGATTAATTAAAATATCACTTAAACGAAAATTTTCACAATAAAACGAACAAGATCTTATGAAAAATTCTCCACTCCGGGATTAGAAGTTAAAATAGGTTTTTTTATTCCCATTATTCTATTGATTGAAGATTAAAATAACAATTCATCAATTATTTTTTTTTATTTTTTAAATAAAGCAATTGGCTGTACACCACCACCTACTTATGAATATAACTGTTTCCTACCCAAGAAAAAAATAAAAAAATCTACCGGCTGCAGAAGTCCTTCTCTCCTTAAATGATAAACATGGATTTTGGAACAAAGATTTCCGATTTGTTGGTTTTTCTTTTTATGTAAAAATATTCCTAAGTTTCGCCTATCTATAGATACCTTTCTTTCCATAATGCAGTGTGCATAGAATAGTTGCAGAGTGAAAATGGCGAGAGCAGGTAGCAGTTTCATGGACGGCCGGTGGTCTTTAAAGGGAATGACTGCTCTGGTTACCGGAGGAACCAGAGGAATTGGGTTCGTATTTCCTATATATCCATTTCTCTTTCTCCATTTTTTTTTTCTTTTACAGATGAAGGAAAATTTCTAGGGTTTTCGGGTGTTGATGAGTATGTCTGTGTCCTCTGTTCCAGGTGTGCTGTTGTAGAGGAATTAGCTGGACTAGGGGCGGCCATACATACCTGTTCTCGAAACGAAGATGAACTCAACAGGTGCCTGCAATACTGGTCGAGTAAGGGTTTACCAGTTACTGGGTCGGTCTGCGATGCTTCGTCTCGACCTGAACGAGAGGGACTCATGAAGGTTATCTCCACTATTTTCGAAGGCAAGCTCAACATCCTTGTAAGTTTGCCTCCTCCCTTTGCATGGTTCTAAACGTTACTAGATGGTTACAATGTCATCACTAAGATTGGGAGTCATCGTACTGAAGGAGATAATTCACATTTAGACATCAAAGCATCTTCGAAATTTGAATATCTGTGAGCTTTAAATTCTTCAGTGAGGGAGATAAGCTAAATTCAGTTCAGGATATGCCCTGTTTCTCTCCTGATAGCTTTCGGAATCCAATAATCTATCTACCATATCTCTAGCTGAATGAAAAAAATCCACACCAGTTAAGGGGTTCTGAGGCAAGAATGTGACCATCTCATATTTGAATAGCTACAGCAAGAAGGCCCAAAGACCAGCAAGAATAGAAAAATAAGGATCACCTAGAGAATCATGGAAATAAAGAGAACAAAGAATTGTTGATTTAATGCTAAACAATTTACAGTGCTACTCATCTAGGTGCAGGTGGGAAACATGCACTATTTGAAACTAAGTGATCATTAAGATTGTGAACCTTGTGCTCTGGAGTTGAACAAATTTCAGGTTACTTAGTTTGTAGACTCCAATAGTTGTTGCTCAATATTCTTTTTTGGGTATATTTCCTGTTTAATCATGCCAGCGAATTTTTTTTGTAAAGAAGCATACTTTCAAGTAGTCTGAGTTTTGGATATCTACAATTTTACATGTAAAGAAGCATACTTTCAAATTGCCCTGTGGATGTCTGCATAGTTTTAATTAAAATTTGACTAATTCTAAAAAGCCTTTTTTTTTTTTTTTTTTTTTTGGGGGGGGGGGGAGTGGGTTCAGTTTTAATATGCACATAATTTCATCTTAAGTGTTTGGGGTTCAGTTTTAATATGCACATAATTTCATCTTAAGTGTTTTAGATTTTAACCAGTATGTGTCCTACATGCTGTCTTATTGGTCTCAACTGTGAATTCAAACCCAACTAAGTCTTACCCAACTAAATGGTATGTTGTTTAAATAATCTCACTATGATAGGATTTTAGGATTTTGGTTCATTCTAAAGAAAGCATTTTTTTTAAGATGCTACTTTGTGGGTTTTATTGTAGACTTTTTACTGTGTGGCAGTTGAGATTCTTCTTTCCAACTATAAGAAACAGATGCAGCCTGCCTTCTTGTAGGTTGGATACTTATTTAAACATGATCTATGACTTTGATGATGTACATTCTAACATGATTGGGTTTTCTTTTCTTTTCTTCCTTTTTGAACAAGTAAAATATTTTTATAACAATTGAGATACCCAACCAAATACCGCAATTAGAACAAAAAATGCTGCAAAGTCTCATAAACTTAATGAAAAGGTACCACCCAAAAAAACAATAATGAAAAGGAACAGTGCCCCCGAAAAATAAGCATATGAGTTTACAATAGAGTTCTATTGCATAGTGAAATGACTGGCTGAAATGTCTCTAAAGTACCGGCAGAAAGAGTTCATTTTGGCATTGATCATATAGGCTGGTTTGTATAATTATCTAGCACCCTCCGTTCACTTGACATTGAGCACATTGAGCTACCATGAGGGTATGATGTTCCCTAACTTCTTATGCATCACCAAGTTAATCTCTATGCTTCTGAAACCTGCCAGACTCCAGCCACTCAGAGAAATGATGTAGTTTTTTTTATTGTTTTGTCATTTTTCAAGCACAAGAATCCAAATCAAGTTTGTCTCTGTCTGTGGCTTAGTACTGAATGAATACTCAAAAGTGATCATCTAAGAACCAAAGGAATGATTCTTCATAAATGTTTCTATTCATATTCTTAATCCTAACGTTTTAAAATTGGCCTGGAGACTGAACCATCTTGATCTGATGGTCAATGATTCAACCGTCCAACTGGCCAGACAACAGTGTTGACCATTTATGGTAGCTAATGTTCTATTTATCCGGAAGTTCTATTGTAGGACAGTGGTAAGGTGTGTATATTTTGTGAGAGACAAGTTTCAGTTTCTGTCAACCAGCCTATTTCATATTTTTTTTAAGGGCCATTGACCTGGTTTGCCGTTCAAATCATTTGGTTTGAACAGATAAATGTTATAATTGGGTGGACTGCACTTCCTTTGCCTAGTCAACAGTTTTGGGAGGAGGGATAGTACAGGGGCAGTGGTTTTTGAGATGATAGCCTTAACATTTGATGTCCCCGGAAGTCTTACTGCCACCCAGGTCCTGTCTTTTAAAATGTTTCCTAGACCTAGTTAGAAGGTTCCTCAGGCAGAAGTCTTTATAAAGAATTCTGTTTTCTAGTGTCAACTATTGTTGCCAGTGTCAGTAGTATCAAATTCCCAGTGGAACAACGTCAGCAAAGCTGATGCCAAACTTATTTTCTGTGCGTAGGTTGAAATTCATCCTCAGCCTTTGAACAAACTCAAAAAAGCAAATTAATTTTACTTGCATTTATGGTCCCAAACTTTAATATTGCCTTTGTTTATTATTCCAAGAGCAATGCAATGTGAACCAGGATATAAGCTTTAAGTGTAAAGCTTCTCTTTTGATGCCTGGTTATAAGTAGTAGTCTTCATAGTGGTTCTCATAAGTTATAATTAGGCATATACCACTTCCAATTTTCATGTTCTTGTTCTTCTTTTCATTTTTTCCTCGAATTCATAAGAGGGTTCAAGGGCCTGATGAATAAATGTTGCAATGCTTGCTTATCTTCTCTCTAGATAAACAATGTTGGAACGAATATAAGGAAACCAACCACCGAATACACTGCTGAAGAATATTCTACCCTGATGGCTACCAATTTAGAATCTGCTTACCATCTAAGCCAACTTGCTCATCCTCTTTTGAAATCATCGGGAAAGGGAAGCATTATATTCATCTCCTCTGTTGCTGGTATTGTAGCACTCAATAGCGGCAGTATTTATGCAGCAACCAAGGGTAATACACCTAAACCTATGGTATCGTTTATCATCTTTGTCTAAGTTGGCGGTTCAAAAAATTGTAGCCTTTTATTTGAAAGTTGAGATGATCTGTTTGTTTTTTCAGGTGCAATTAATCAACTTACAAAGAGCTTGGCATGTGAATGGGCAAAAGACAATATTAGGACTAACTCTGTTTCACCTTGGTATATCAGAACATCACTTGTGGAACATGTAAAATTCTCTCAGCCTTCTAATGTGCAATTTTATCTTATGATGTTTGAGACCATAGTGTTTAGGACCCGAGTGGCTGGTGGTTGAACCAGCCATCTCTTTTCCAGTTATGTCCGGGTATCGAATTGTTGTCGTTGAAAACCAGAGGCTTTTCGTGAACCATCTGTTTTTCTGAGAACCGACTGTTTCAGTTTGATAGTTTCTGATAATTTGGAATGAACAGTAAGTTACCTTATGATGAGTGAACACTAACCATTCCACCTCAGAACATTTTGTTGCGTAACAATTTCCTTTTTTATTGGTTCTTTTTTTTATTTCCCATCTTTTTGGATTTTCCCCAAAATTTTAAGAGTAGAAAATAAAAAAATTTCTCACTGAACTGTGTTATGACCTATCAACAAAGCCAAAACCAGGACCTTCGTCTCAATGCCTGGTTCGGTTTTAAAAACTATGTTTTTGTGACCAATTCAGTCGCCCTCTGCACTTGTGACATCCCTCCCAAGTTCAGAATCAAAAGTGTAAGCACTATGGTGTTTGATGCATATGCAGTGTAATTTCAACCAATCTATCAACCACTCTTTCCCATTGATTTCTATGCAAAAATCGACTGGATGCAATGCCTTTGATATAATCATATCTAAGCATTCCTTTTTGAGGACCAGGACATCGGAAAAACTCCAGAGAACTTTTCATCTGGTTGTGATGATTTCATTTGGTCAATCTTTTGAGCTTTTGGTCTATGATTTGGAAATCAATTGGAGGCTACAGGAGAAACATCTACAGAAGTTCTGACCAATTGTTTGATTATGTATTTTAGCATACAGTATAGCAGTAAGTAATCTTTTCCAGCTGCGGAAATATGAACTGGAGAAGAGGATATCATCCTATTTTTGTACTCCAGTAGAATTTTATTTCATGGTGCTGCTTATATGTATGATATGTTTGGGGTTTAGAAAACCTTAGAAAAATAAATAACCGCGGAGATAAGGAATTAAGCAATTTAGGAGATTTTTTATGTCAGA
Source organism: Protea cynaroides (assembly GCA_028583415.1). Taxonomy (NCBI): domain Eukaryota; kingdom Viridiplantae; phylum Streptophyta; class Magnoliopsida; order Proteales; family Proteaceae; genus Protea; species Protea cynaroides. The sequence continues at coordinate 35,751,681 of CM053266.1, read as the reverse complement.
AAATACTGCTCTGATTGAGCAGAAATTCTGGTCGAAGGCCTTTCTTAGCTAGATTAATAATCCTATCAAGTTTTGTCTGACTCTGATAGACAGATTCTTAGATATGGAACCATTCTACTAGGGGGTATGAAAACTCAAGAACTGTAGAATCGCAGGATATGTTTAGGGCTTTAATTCTGAATCCAGAGAGTGATAAATGTTGGTTGATTCATATCCAGAAATCAGTAACAGAATTTCAGTTCAGAAAACTCAAAATTGAAGAAGTGGACTTGAAATAGGATTTCAGAATTCAATGGAGAAAACATGGAACAGGAACTGAAACTGAATTTATAACCAGAAATCTAGAATCATTAATTCAGAATATAAAATTAAAGTATAAATAGGCCTGAACTAAGACCAACAGAATCATATTTTGACAAACAGTAGTAAGAACTAGAAGAGTTAAGAAAACAGAAATCACAGGGTAGAAAGAAGTTGGAGACTTGATTGAATCGATCAAGAGAAAAGTTGAGAATAGAAGAAAGATAATGAGGAATTTGACCTGAATTGTAGAGCTGGTATCCCACTAGGTCTTCTACTGAACCTCGTAGCAGAACATGCTCTGAATCCCATAGAACCAAAGGCAGAAAGCCAATTCCATTCAACAAAAAATTTCGGGAGGTTTTAAGGTTGTACATTTTTTATAGACTTGCTGGACATCTCTTAAGCAGAAATTTCACAACTACTGGAGTTGGCCCCCAATCTGAGCTCCTTTGTGTCCCATCATTTGTTTCTTATGTGAACGTATTCCTTTCAATCATATTCCTCAAATAATGACTTCTAGTCTTATCGGTATATTTCTCAGAATTGGTCATGTTCTTAAAGAATGTATTTTGTAAGAACTACAAATATAATTAGGACGACTTTGAGCATCCCCAATCTTTCTTTGTTGATCATCTATAATTGGTTCTTGTATATTGGCTGATCCATAAATGTGACGCCAATCTGCCTGAAACCTTCGCTGATCAGGTTATGACACCAATCCTCCTCGAATTGTCCAAGTTGGGATACAAGACATCAGTGAAGTAGAATCATCTTGGATACAAGGTTTAAATCTTGCTTGTGATCCACTACAAAATTACTGGTTATGTCTATCAAGTTTCTTGCTTTTAAGGTCACTCAAGTAAATGTAATGAACCCACGAAGGAACTTGGTCATTTGGCCAACTTATTGAATGCTCTGATATGTGCTCTTTGCTTTAGTATTTTTCACTTTTATGCACTTTTAACTACATGTAACTTGTTCTACTTAATCATTTTTCATTTTGCATATTTTCTTGTAGTTGCTCGACGACAGAGAGTTTTTGAAAAAGGTAGTCGATCGAACTCCCCTTGGGCGCCCTGGAGAGCCAAAGGAGGTAGCCTCCCTAGTGGCATTCCTTTGCCTACCTGCTTCCTCTTACATCACTGGCCAGGTTATCTCTGTTGATGGTGGAATGACGGTTAATGGTTTCTTTCCCAACGCATGATTAGAGACTACAATCAGCAATCCCCCCTCCTGCACAAATTGCTTGGTGTTTTACCTTTTTCTGCTCTGTCCATGGTGTGGAAAAAATAATGAAACTATATACTCACCGTTATTGTTGTTTTCAAAATAACAATGCCATCCTCTGAATAATTAGATCGTTAGATCTAATGTTTGTCAACCTCAAACACTAAAATGAAGAGTGTTGTTGGCTTTTGCAACTTATACAAGCTGCCATTCCATACACGAGAACTTGTTAGTCCATCACATCATCATTTTCCATGTGCATGTCCCCGTGTTGTCTTTTTCCTTGATCTTTACTCCAACAATTCACATTTGAAACACCACAAGTTTCTTATCCCTATAATCAAAGCATTATGGCAGATCATCTTCAATTTCAGATATCACAGAGCTTATCCCAACAGTATACTATCAAATTAAGGGAAACAACATTTTTCGAATGTTCAAAACCTTTGCTGCTATTCTGGGCTGTGTTTGTTATGCATTCTTGGAATGAGCACTTATAAATGCTTTCCTGCCAGGACGGAGGATGGGTTAAAGGGTGCACTCCATAATGGCTATATGGTCTAATGCATTCTATAATCCAGAAAATTTAATGCATAACAAACATAATTTTGTCATCAATGTGTTCTCAACTTAGGATACAACTTTTGTTTTTTTTTGGATGGTCAAGAGAGAGAATAAGAGTAGAGGAGTGATGAAATCGGTGGTTTTGTTGTATATCTCTGGTCTAGGGATTTTTATCCTCTCATGTCGGTACGAGAAAATCTAGAGGCTGTAGTTTACTGTGCGTACATATTGATGTATTGGTATATGTATATAGTGGATGACAGCCATCGAATTTCTTTTTCCTTATGCTAGCATGAAAGACATGAGAGAGAGGATTTGAATCTCTGGTCTAGAGTCTTTAATAATCTAAAGTAGGATGACAATGGATAGGGTAGGGTCAGGTAATGGCTATACTCTTGGGCCTGGATCATCTGTAGCTGTGTCTGGGCAGTTTGATTGCATCAGGGCCCTTGCAGATGCACTTGCATGGCACAAATGTGACTGTAGAGGCTGCATGGTTGTGGGAAATCCAAGTCTGATACTTTTACCCTCCTGATGAGAATAAAATTCTTCCTCTTACTCCAAAAAATACAAATATGAAATTCCCTTAATTATAACCCTATGGTTCCTAGGGAAATTAAAGGGATAGAAGTAAAGAACTAAAAGAATTTATAATCATATTTTCTAATAATATTGTATAAAAAATATAAATTTCTTGAATGATACTTTTTAGATGTGATTTTTATTTTATTTTTCAAATGCAATAGATTTAGATGCAAAACAAAGTAAGTTAATAACTAAATATAAAATGATTTGGGATGATTAGTTACATAGTCATGATAAACATGTTTTGTAATGATTACTTTCCTTTACTTTCTCTTACAATCAATCAAAACCTATTGAGTTTGGTAAGAATTCCGATTATCAGGCAGGTAAGTAGGTAAGATGGTAACGCAGCCCGTTTATCTTATGACCTCATAAGCATATTCCCTACTTATGCTGAACGCATTTATAGTCCATTGAAGTTGTCAAAATTGAAATATTTAAAGGTTTTGTGCAGTGTCATGTTTTCAGCCGTCAGATGGGAAAGAGAGAATGTATATACCAAATAATTGCGGCCCTCAAAAGCTTAATCTCTTCTCTATTTACCAAAAAAAAAAAAAAAAAAAAAGCAACGTAATCTCTTTATTTCAATTGCAGCCGTGTGCTGAGGAAGAACATAGCTGACGCCTTGGCCAAGCGGGTTAGGTCTGTAATGTGTCAACTATTTGGCCAATTCGCATTCCGTTGTTTTTAGATTTCTGTATCCAATAAGTTAGATGTGGATCTATATCCTCTCCTTCCAGAAGTTCGAGAGGAAAACCCCAGGTATCGGCCGTTTAGTGGCGCCACTGCCTCTCCTCCCAAAGCTCTGGGAGGAGAGGATTTGGATACACTACATGTACTATTCATTTCTGATCAATTAAAGTATTTTTCATAAAAATAAAAAATAAAAAAGGAAGTCCATAGGATGATAATTCATCATCTATCAAAACCTAATTATGTTCGAAATAAATAAATGTTTAGATTTTGGACCACATTTAAATATTTGGGCTTAAACTACTAATAGTTGACAAATTTAAAGGTTAGTTTGGAAAACCAAATACCAGCCTGTTCCACACTGGTTGCCAGCTAAATGCCTCTTTTGAACTCTGAATGCGACCTTGGTCCTCGTTAATCGGTTATGACTCATGCATATAAGGTGTGGTGATTGGCCGTCTCATACGACTGAAACAAACATATTGGAAAAGTAACTTAGAGCTCGTATATTAGGGATCCAAATCCTCTCCACTTTGGGCGGGAGACATGACAGCCTAGATGGATGATCATTATTTGGCTTTCGGATAGATCCGATCCCTCCATTTGAGTGGACACTTCTGTCGGTTCAATTTGTTGGCTCAGGTGTCGGCTCGGATAAAGGGCTTGGATCCACCCGAGAGCCAGGTGGTGACCATCCATCCAGGCCGCCAAGTCTCCCGCCCAAACTCATGCGGGAGACGATTTCTATGATATTTAGGGGCCCCTCACCCATATTGAGTTATGGGGATGATGCCCACATCGTCAGTTCAAAAATCATTCACCTTTACAAACTATAACAATGAAGGATTGATGATTTTTTAAATCATGCTCATCCTGTGTACTATGTCTGAAGACCATTGGAAGAGGATTAAGGCTCTTTTTTCTTGGAATGCATTTCAGCTCAAGACCATATGACAAAAAACAGTGTTTGTAATACATTCTGGTTCTTTAATTATGGAATTCATTAAAGAACATGACCTATATTCTAGGATGTGCTCTTTAGCCCATTCTGCATTGCAATTCAAAAGAAAATGCTCGTTCTTTAACCTATTTTTGTTCTATGTTTGGAATGCATTCTCAAAATTCTAAGAATACTTTTCTAAAACACATTCCAAGAATGCATATTGAATGCAGCTCAAGTTAGAAGCCCAAGGAGAACAAAAGAAATCTATCAACTAACATATTAGAACTTAAAACTAATTTTAATTAAAATAAATACACTTCCAAACCAGGTTCTATCCCTTTGATGAGAAGTTAGAACTAATTTTAATTGTAATTAAGAAATTTATAGATTTACATCGTCTCCTCCTAGTGGTTCTGGGAGGACAGTGGCAACCTATCTCGGATAGTTGCCATGTGGCTCTCGGTGAATCTGAGACCCACGTCCGAGCCGGCACCCTTTGTCGGCTTGGCTTGTCGGTTGGGTGTTGACTCGGACGTGGGTCTCTGATTCACCTAGAGCCACGTGGCAAACATCCAGGATAGGTTGCCAGTGTCCTCTCAGAAGGAGGAGAGTATGTGAATCCAAAATTTATATCCTCACCAAAAATATTTCCAAATCAAGTTCTAATTTTAATTAAAAATAAATAAATGTATCTTGCACTTGAGGAACCCAATGTTTTTAATAAAATGATACTTACACCTCTTCAAAAGTGACATTTGGGATACCCTCTGAACTATTTTTATTCACAAACCTCAACGTATTCTCTATTTTACCCCTCTACCTCATCTCCTCTACCTACAAGCTCCACCTCACAACCTAAAAATCATTTAGGTATGAAATCTCAATCACATCAAACCTAAAAAACACAGAAGACCAAACACAACATCGAATCTTAACCTCATCAAATCATCTAGGTACAAGAATGTAAAAGAGATGACTTGAGAGCCATCAAAAATTGGTGTTTCTTCTCTATTATAATCGACTAAGAAGAGTAGACAATAGTCCGTTGACCCATTTCAAACACATAAGAAACTTGAGCTTCATTACTAAACTTCAATCCATTTTAAAGTATAAACTTATATCTGTATTTACAAAAGAAATCTCCACCAAAATCCCTATGGTAACTGCTCCATCTTAACCCCAAGGGATAGCTCGCTTAAGACTAACACATCCAATAGATCATGAATTCAACTCTTTTTAGGGGTTGTTGCAACTTAGCTATAATAGGGAGAGAGTTAGCCCAGTTTAGGTGGAGATGGTAGTTTTCTAACAGAACATGAGAGAGAGAAAGTTAGCCCAATTTAGGTGGAGACGGTTTTCGTCGTATGTACAACTTGAAGGAGAACTTAACTAGACATTCCAACAAAAGTAACCGTGGTTAAGGAGGAGTGTGTTGTTAACTGGTGTTTGAAGCATTTTCTTTTCTATATTATAAAAATAGAATAAGGGGGAAGAGTTAATGACTTATGACACACTCCTTTTCCCTTCCTCACGTGGCACCGATTTCCCTCCCGTCACTTCCAACTTTCGTTTCCTTTCCCAACCATTTCATATACGTGTCCCCCTCTCCATGCTTCACTACTTTTCTCGATTACCTTCCCTTTAAACAATCTCCTCCACTATCCACGGTGTCCCAATCGGTATTATTCACACCAACTGTTTTACACGTGTCCGGACCCTCGTATCTATTATTTTTTAAATATCTTTTTAATTTTATATCGATCACGTGTCACCCTACCATCTATTTTTTATATGAGAAATTAATCCAAAAAAAAATGGAAATTTCTAAACATTATTTAAAAAACAAATAATATCTTATGAATCCTCCACGTCATTTTTAGACACGTGTCCAACAACAGGTGAACAACGGTCAGATATTCTGCAACCGTCAAAGATTTTCGACATGTGGGCCCAAGCGTGTCAAATTCTGCCACCCTTACGTAGACGTTTATAATTCAACAAATAAAGCAATAAAAAAAACAGCCCGCGAAAAAGCGAATACCTGGAGAGGTCACACTAGGACCACATGCGTGTCAGAAAAAGAAGACGATCTCCTCGTCGTGTTGCAAAACGATTGGACCACTCGTAAGCAGTAGAAGATGTAAGGAAATACACGTGTTGCGATCCTGCATGGAGAGAGAAAGCAGATGGTTGAGATGGACGGTGAATCACACCAACTGTACCTGTCCAGAAGCTGCCCGTGACGGTGACGTGCGTCACGGGCAGCGTGCCCGTGGCTGCTGCTAAGTATCAAGGAAAGAGAAAACCACCTTCGTTGGAGTGATTTTTCCCTCTGTGAAAAGGCGTCCATCTATATGAACGAAGGGAGAGATTCTCCATCTCTCTATTTTCGTCTCCTTCAATCATTCTTGTAAAAGAATTTTGTGGGTCTGAGAAATTCTTAATTGAGCAATTCTTAATCTCTGTTCTGTTGTTTTAGAGTGGTCCTATCGAGATTCAATTGTCTTTGGTTGCTGGAAGATCAGAAGGAAAAAGGAGCTGCAATGGCGGAAATCTGTTGTGGAGTTGTTGGTGGAAGTGACACAACAGCGTCTTGCGAGCCCAGTTCACGAGTAGCAAGGCGTCGGCGGATGGAAATCCGTAGGTTCAAGTTCATTGTTGGCGTGGCTGTACCGACTGAGAATGGACAGAAACGTTTGAAGCTAGAGGTTTGCCCGGATTTATCACCGCGTGACTGCGAAAACGCAGTTGAAAATTGCAGTGTTGTGACAGAGGTTCCACAACATCGTTTGGATTTGGAAACGGAGGATGATTCACCGGAAGCTAACGATCTCTGCAATGGGTCGCCGGTTTGTTTAACCTCAAGCCCTTGTCCTCCTCCCCCTGCTCCTCTCCCGGTCGAGAAGATGATGTTCAACCAGTGCCCTAAGTATGGTATGACATCTGTCTGTGGCCGGAGAAGAGACATGGAAGATGCAGTGGCTATCCATCCCTCATTTTGCCGGTGGGATAGTCTCTTTCCCTCGGGATTGCATTTCTTCGGCGTTTACGATGGCCATGGATGTTCTCATGTATGATATATCTTCTCTCTCTCTCTCTCTCTCTCTCTGATTTTGTAAAACTTACCTGATGATGATCTGATGATGATCTGTGACTTGTTATAGGTGGCGAAATCTTGTAAAGAGCGGATGCATCAACTGGTGAAAGAAGAGCTAGAAAACCGGGAAACATCTACAACAAAATGGAAGGAAGCGATGGAGCTAAGCTTCTCTCGCATGGACAAAGAGGTGTCGGAATGGAGTACCAGTGTGTCGACCACGAGTTGCAGGTGCGAGCTCCAGACATCACAGTGCGATGCTGTAGGATCAACCGCAGTGGTTGCCATCGTCACCCCGGATAAGATTATCATCGCTAACTGTGGTGATTCCCGCGCCGTACTCAGCCGGGGCGGGAAGGCCGTTCCGCTTTCCAATGATCATAAGGTGAGAATGAGATTCATAGAAATTTTCTCGTAAAATCTCTGCATTCATCGTCACAAGAAACTTAAAAAGAATACCCCAGGAAAGTGAAAACAAACAGAAAGACAGAAACCTCGCTAGATCTGACGAGGTTTCATTCATTGAACAAACCAGAAAGAATGTGACTCGAAAATAATCAGAAACCTTAGAAAATCGGAAAAAATGGTTATTCGTTTCGTGATTCAACCGCGGAAAACCTAAATCATTTCGATCGGATTTGCTTGAAGCTACGATGGATTGAATACTAAACTTGGATTCCTTTGTGTGTTGGTTTGCAGCCTGATCGGCCAGACGAGCTAAATCGGATCCAGGAGGCCGGAGGTAGGGTGATATACTGGGACGGAGCAAGGGTTTTGGGAGTGTTGGCCATGTCAAGGGCAATAGGAGACAGCTACTTGAAGCCGTACGTGATATCGGAGCCGGAGGTGACGATAACTGAACGGACGGAGGAAGATGAGTGCCTGATACTGGCGAGCGACGGATTATGGGATGTGGTTTCTAATGAGACTGCCTGTAGTATTTCACGGATGTGCATCGATGGCCAAGCTCCGTCTCCACCTCCGTCACCGGGGAGCGGTAGCAGAAGCAGCGGCGGCGACGACATGAACGTGGGTGTCGCTGGCGAGACTTCTGACAAGTCGTGCTCAGTCGCGTCCCTGTTACTCACGAAGGTGGCTCTGGCCAGGCATAGTACCGACAACGTCAGTGTGATCGTTATCAATCTCAAGAAGGACCGATAGCACAGCACACCGTTCCAACGTTACAGTTCCAGGCTTTTTTTTTTTTTTTTTTTTTTAACTCAATTTGCTGCAACCTGCGGTTGGGTCTGGGGTTTTTAGGAATTATATTTATTTTTAAACAGTTTCTGATATTTCTCAAATTATATTTGTAATTGAACAAAATGGAATGTATTAAATTAATGGAAATTGTATTTACTATTTTAGAAAAATCTTATGTATTAATTTCTTCGTCAAATTATGCAAATTCCATACAAAATAGAAGGTATTAATTAATGAAAATTTGATTAACTAACTATTGGGACATATTTTAGAAAAGACTACCCTTTTATGTATTAATTTCTTCCTCAATTTTTTTATTTATTATTGTATCAATCTAATATATTAAAAATGGGTAAGATTGTTTTCGTGTTTTGAGACTTAACCTTCACACAAGGGTCTCCACTTTACCGAATGGAAATCGTCTCCTGCAGTCCTGTCGCTTGCCAAGGGTTGGATTTCTCCCAATGTATTGACAGGCGGCCAGACTGATCCCCAACCCAAACCCTTGGATCGGTCGCAGGACCGTCCTCCTTCCCCTCTTTACCTGCATAATAATAATGCAAACCTAAAATTTCTTAATTGGACCTATTGATGCAAACTGGCTACGCAACTCCTGACCAACTTGAAATTTATTTCCATTAAAGACTTGAACATATTTCTACATTTTAGTTCATCTTACGTCCAGATGAACTTGTTTAAATACCACCGCTGAAAAATAGGTCTCACAGTCCAAATGATTTGTTGGAGGAACCCAAAAAGACTAATGAAAAAACAGAAAAGTCTTCCAATCCAATCAATGCCATGGGCTGGAGTGAGCAGAATATGTAGACAACAAAGCCTGCCTTCCAAAGATTCCACATCGTCGCACACCTAAAATACAACCTGCCTCTTACCAATTAGAAAGCAAATACCAGGCATGATAGGTTAAGGAAAGACATTCGAAATGCCTTCAACCTAGAAAAATCTCTTTGCTACATTTGCTTGTCTTCAGCTTCAGCTCCACTATTCTTGAGTGCCTTCAATTTTCTGTAACCCTTGTCTGTACCAAAAATCCTGACAAAAACATAAAACATGACCACTAAGTACAAGTCAGCACATAATAAATTTATCAAATACAGTCCGCATCAGAGTCCAACAGGAGAAGCATGTCCTGATTCTTCACAAACCATATGCTCATTGTTTTTCAATCAACAACATGAACCAAATGAGATTGCAGGGCATTACGCAGTAACAATAGAAAGATGTTGATTGAACAAAATTCAAGTTATCAAATGCAGTGAATCCAATTCTTTATAAATATATGCTGAAATAAGCAGAAACGGGGGTTATCTTCATCTACAAGCATATCTTGAAATATGAATAATTAAATCACAGGCAATTTCTCTTCCAACTTATTTGCCCCCATGTTTTTTTTCTGCACTACAGAAAAAGAAAAGGGAATAAACACATACAAATCCATAGTATCAGATACTAAGCTATGTAACAGAAAACAAAAATGTCAAAACCGAATCTTGCAATAGAATAGGATTATGTGCCAGATCTAGATCACTATCCACCACACTTCTCTAACTTTATCAATCTGAATTTCCAAGCTACTTTCCATATGCAATATCCAGCAATTAAGTATACCAAACAGTGAATTGTTGATAAATGTATGACATGAAAGTAGATTGCAAGAAGCATGCCGGACCAAAGGCATCACATAACTACCTAAATACCAACATATACCTGATAGACCTACCACTTACCCAAATATATAGACCTACATCTGGAAGTATTATTGAGAAAATGCATTATTAACCAACTAATGCTTACTTCTCAAGTTTTAACTAAAGCTTATATTCTTTTTAGCATTCCTTACAATCATGTCTCTCTCTCTCTCTCTCTCTCTCTCTCTCTCTCTCTCTCTCTCATATGTAGCCAAGATGATTACGGTAGTGGATTGTGAATCCACCATGTTCGTGTTCGATTCCCAACATTTGCACTTTTTTTATCTTATTTTATTTATTTTTTTTACAAACCTTGCCTTCGGGATGCTACCTCATCTCTCTCTCTCTCATAGCATTCATAACCTCTACCCCACTAGAACCCCCAGAAGGAATAACAAGCAAATAATGAAAATAGAAGTAATGGCGTGTGCAATTCATAGAGGTACGCATGAAACAAGAGCAAAAAAAGGCCTTCTGACCGAAAACCCTATCTAAAGTGGAGCCTAGTTGAAGCTGTCAAACAAATCATAGAACGGAAAAATCAGAAACCCCTATAAGCAATAGGATACAGAGCAACAAAAAACAATGCTACTATGGCACTCTTGGGACAAACTACGCATTAGCCAGCTGCTACCTAATTCGCAATCTCCATGGCAGAGTGTCTCCCAAGTACCACCTTCCTTTCAATTGAGTGAGATTTTCAAAGATTGCGCTAAGGCTTGTTTCATGATTATTACGGAGCCTTTAAGTATCTACAGAACCCTTGATAAGCCACCCTGTCACCACAATATAACCTCCTTTCAAAGCCTAAGGAGCCTATGAGGTTGTCAATACCTGTGGGGCCAGGACGAGCAAAAGCTATTGCAACATGCAATGGCCAAGCTTTTTCCTTTATTAGCTAGTTAGTCATACCTTTCTCTTCATTTTTTACAAGCATATTTTAAGAAACTTCATTACCATCTAGCCTGCTTTTTCCAAGCTAATCTTAAAAGATCTATAATTCTAAAGCATCCTTCAATAATTTTCCATTTATTAACTTTGCGTGTATGTGTTTGAAAAGAAATGTATTTACACCACAAGCATGTCCGTACATGCACACATATCAACACACGAGAGAGAGAGAGAGAGAGAGAGAGAGAGAGAGAGAGAGGGGGGGGGGGAGATAATGGGTAAGAATCATATGCACACGCAGAGAAGAAATAATAGAAACATAAAGGGAGCAAGGAGAACAATGGTTGGGTTCCAAAGAAAAAGAGAGAATGAAAAAAAGAGCAAAAGCTATTGCAACATGCAAGAACCAAGCTTTTTCCTTTATTAGCTAGTTAGTGCCCCGGTGTTGATGATCGACTAGTTGATTCAAGATCTTTTTTATCAGAGGTTGAATAGGTTGAATCGATCATCAGAAGAAGAATTAGACCAAAATTTACCAAGCAGCGAGGGTTAGTCGAGCTGACCAACCCATTTCATGAATAAAATGTGACCAATTAACCAAGTAGCGCTCCATCCGAAGGTTGCTTCTTTCGGTCCATCGGAAGGTCGCTCGCCATTTGCAATAGCAGAGGTAGCGCTTGCCATCCGTAATGCCTTACGGCTGCGCATTAGCTTACTAACGCACAACGTTGCTTGTTTCGGTCCATCAGCAGGTTGCTCGCCATTTGCAATAGCAGAGGTAGCGCTTGCCATCGTAATGTCTTCCTACGTTGCTTGTTCGGTAGGTACCGCTACTTGTTCTTCCACGCTAGTCCCTGCTTGGCCTTTTGCTTCTTCCGCAGCCTTGCAAGCAACCTTGCTTGGTTATGTGTAGTCCCCTCATCCGGCCCTTATTCATTGTGAGACCTAGCCCCTTATAGCTTGAATGGGACTCAACAAGTCACTTCGCTTATAGAATAGAATGCAAGCAAGAGAAGCAAAACCAAACTAAGGTTGGAGAACTCCAAGAAAGATGGCCAATTGGTGAGCCACAACCGCTCACCGAGTCATGCTCCCAACTCAAATGGTTGTATCGTTCTGCTCAAAGAATCATTGTGGACACAATTGCCCGCACTGGTTATAAGAGGAAGACCCAGAAATAGACTAGAGTGAGATTAACAAGTTCCTGATAAAGCTCAAGGAAGATTATTTTTGGGTAGTAACTGCAAATATGGTTTCGACCGAAGAAGATGGGCAAGAAATCATGACTTGGGAAGATGACCCCTCAGAAGAACCTTGAGAGAACTTGAAACCAGTACCACCCACAGATGATGAAGTTCGACAGGTTGACCTGGGAACAGAAGGCGACCCTCGCCCAATCTTCCTAAGTGCCAGCCTATCATCAAAGGAAGCTGAACAATACGTCTAGCTCCTTAAGGAATACTTGGACATATTTGCCTGGAGTTACGCTGAGATGCATGGGCTAGACCCTGAAATCGCCGTCCTGGTCGGAAAGAGATTGCAGAAGGGTGGTCGTAGATCAACCGCGAAATGAGCAGCAAGAGCTTTTGGTTCAAACCTCCTCCGCGGGCGAGCAGAACAACTTTTACCAAAACCTGCTTAGGCACGCTAGCCATTCATTGTTGCACGTTAGTTGACGTTATAGAAAGATGCACTGGCCCCAAAGGAGCAAATAAGATGGAGAAAAAGACCAAAAGCTGCACTGCTACCGCTGCAATAAAAAAGAAAGAATAAAAACATAAAGGGATCAAGGAAAGCAATGGTTGGGTTCCAAAGAAAAAGAGAGCAAGAAGAACAATGGTCAAGTTTCATACGAGTCTACTCACAATGGTTCATCTGTTGTGATGTAACAGTTTATATCAGGGGATCCTCTCACAAAAAATATCACACAAAAGCACCTTTGACGAACATGCCATTCCAAGGAAAGCCGAGGACTACTAAATTCCATACAAGATGAGTTAGCTAAGACAGGCATTTCTAGACCTCAAGTGTGTTGGTGTTATTAGTAGGGGAAGTGGTGTTCACTCTCTCACTCACTATGTTGGGTCACTCCATGGGGTTTAATCTAGACTTCAGAAATTTTCCTTTTCTACTTGCATGCTCAGTCCCACTGTCTCAGAACTCCTCGACTTCCCCGCATGGAATAAAATCTCGGCGAGATCTCGCCATTTTCGCCATTCTCGCAAGTAACCGAGACGAAAACAGGGTCGATAACCCTTTTCGTCTCGGCATATACATGATCTCGCCGAGATCTCAGATCTCACGAGATCTCGCAAGACCTCAGCGAGAAATTGCTTTTCACTTTTTTTTTTTTCTCTTTATAAAAGAGAGAAGGCACTGTTCTCGGTCGAGAACTCGACCGAGAACTGCTGCTTCCTCTTTTTTCTTAGTTTTTTGAAGATTTTTTCATTTCTTCCCCATTCTTTCTTTGTTTGGACTTTTAACTTGCAACGGGTGGTGCTTCGAACTGCGGGGATTGCTGTAAGAGCTTCATATCAATTGTTGAAGGTAAGTTTCTTGCCGAAAAATGAGATTTTTACATGAGACTATGAGGGAGAAAAAAAAAATTTCTAGAATGTGATGAAATTTTTATATGTTAGATATGTGAGCCCGATCTACAAGCTCACGGTTTCAGATTTCGATTTTGATTGTTGTAGGTTTTTTTTTCAATTACTTGCATTTAAAAATTAATTTTCAGCAATTAAAAATTAAACTAATTATTATTTATACTTATTTGATGATAATGACCTATTGATATGTTAATCACCATTGGCCGATCTACTGTCCTACAGTTTCATATTTCGATTTCGGTTGTTGTTGGTATTTTTTTCAATTATAAATGCATTTAAAAATGAATTTTCAGCAATTAAAATTTAAAATAATTATTATTATTACTCATTTGATGATGATGACCTATTTATATGTTAATCACCGTTGGCCGATCTACTGTCCTACGATTTCAGATTTCGATTTCGGTTGTTGTATGTTTTTTTTTTTTAATTATTTATATTAAAAAAATAATTTCCAGCAATTAAAAATTAATTTAAAAATGATTAAAAATGCTATAAAATAGGGAAAAATAAGGAAAAATGTTCTGATCGCATTTAAAATATGAGAAAATTTTTGAAATGTAATTTCTGATGTGTTCAAGTTTGTAAGGTTATTGAATTTTGTGTTTTCTATGAAACAGTGCTTGGAAATTATGTCAATACCAAGTTCTGGGTCAGGCGATGGGGGCGACGGTACCGGTTCCCGAACTGACCCTGCATGGCAGTATGGGACTGCCCTTCAGGGTGATAGGAAGAAGACTCAGTGTAAATTTTGTGGGAAGAAGCTTCAGTCTGGCGGCATCACAAGACTGAAGCAACACTTGAGTGGATTGAACAAAGATGTTTCCAAATGCCCGCAGTGTCCTGTGGAGATATCCAAGGCCATAGGTGAACAGTTGAGGGGAGGGAGGCAGAGGAGGACAGCAATGGAAAGAGAAAAACAACATTTTGAGGAGGCAGTTCGAGGCACCATACCAGAATCCAGTGAGGAACATGAGGCTGAGGGATGGGATATAGAAGGTATGACAAAGGCAGAGGCAGAGGCAAGACAGATGCGTCATGCGGCAATGGCTAGTAGAGAAACCCTTAGATCAGATGCAGAAAGGAGACGGACAGGAACAGTTACATCTGGAGCAGGTGGCAGTGGTAGTGGATTTGCTGAGCCTGAGCCACAGAGACGGAGCAAAGGGATTGGTTCTTGGTTTTCTAGATCACGAAGTAGAAGGGAAGAACCTGTGCCTCAGCCACGGGGATGGGATGATTATGTTCAAGTTCTAGAGCAAGATCCCGAAGTCTTTACGAAGCAAGGTAGTAAGAAAAAAAAAATAAAGGCAATGTTTGGGGGAAAGAATAAGGAGTCAGTGGGGTATTCTTACTCTAAGCGGTCGTTTTATCATGGCATTCCAGCAAACGCCACCACAGGCCCTTTCTTTCAGAGCATGGTAAATGCAGTTGCTGAGGCAGGTACAGGGATTAGAGGGCCAAATCAATATGAGCTAATGACTCATTATTTGCCTCAACATAAGAAGAAATTACAAGACTGGATTCTAGGCCAGAAGAAGAATTGGGAAGATTTAGGAGTAACTATTATGTGTGATGGTTGGACTGGTCCTACCAGAAAGTCCATTAACTTCATGGTTTACTGTGATGGGAGGACGGTGTTCCTTAGGTCTGTTGATGCATCAACTGAAGTAAAAGATGCAGATTATATTTATGGACTGTTGCAAGAGGGTTAAGGTGGGAGCTCAGAACGTTATTCAGATTGTGACGGACAACGGCAGCAATTTTAAGAAGACAGAGGAGATGTTAATGAACAATGCCGACTACAATCTCTTCTGGACTTCATGTGCTGCCCATTGTATTGATTTGATGTTGAAGGACATAGGCAAGATAAGTAAAGTCAAGAGAGTGGTTGAGCGAGCAAGCAAGACAAGTAACCACTTTCATCTACAACCATGGTTATTCCTTGAACATGCTCAGGGAGAGATGTGGAGGGGACTTGGTCAGACCAGGCGTCACCAGATTCGCTACGAACTTCATAGCATTGAAGAGCTTTGAGGCGAAGATGGTCGGACTCAGATCGATGTTTGCATTTGAGGATTGGTTTTCGTGGAGACAATCAGCTACCCCTCAGGGAGTGGAAGCACAGAGTAACATCGCTTCAGACGTATTTTGGCAAAATATAAAGGTGGTAGTCATGGTGTTGCATCCTATAGTACAGGTGTTGAGATTGATAGATACTGAGCGAAAACCTACCATGCTACTTCTTTATGCTGCTGTGGACGCATTGAAAGTACGTGTTAAAGCTTTGATACCACGTGGCTACAAGAATTACATAAAGATCATCAATGACCGATGGGAGAGCCAACTCATGCATCCATTGCATAAGGCTGGTGAGTAAATTTGATGATGTATTTACTTTAGTATTACTTATCTACCAATATAATTTTTATTTGCTTTAACCATGTGTCCACTGTCAAATATTTCAGCATACTATTTGAACTCCAAGTACCAGTATACGCATGTACTTGGGACGAACACAGAACTCATTGAAGCAGTGAAGCTAGTGGTTGCAAAGTTGGAGCCAGATCCCTAAGCACAGGCATTGGCAAACCTAGAGGTGAGTTGTGTGCTTCAATTACTGAAAACATGATCGTCGTGACACTAATTGTACTGGTTACTGCTATTGCTAGTGCAGCAAAACTATATATTGTAATTGCAAATATTTATAAGTTTTCGATTATGTGTAGATTAAAACCTTTAGGGAAGCCCGTGGGAGTTTTGGGTTCCCCGCTGCAGTGGTTGGACGTGACAAAAGTGATCCATGTATGTATTACGTTTAAATGACATACGAAATTAAATTATCTTATGTTTTAAGTATTACGTTTAAATGACATACGAAATTAAAATATGTTATTGTTCTTATGCAGCTGAATGGTGGGTGTTGTATGGTAAAGATGCATCTGCTCTGAAGAAGATAGCAAGTAGAGTGTTAGCTCAGACATGCTCTGCATCTGGCTGTGAGCGAAACTGGAGTAATTTTCAACCTCATTCATTCAAAGAGGCGGAATCAACTTGGCTCCCAACAACTAAATGACTTGATCTTTGTGCATTACAACATGAGGCTGAGGGTGCAAAACATGTTCCATGATAAGGAGGATGATACCCTGCTCGAGCTCGACAACATCTTCCAGTTGACTCTGAAGAGGAAGATCCATTAGTAGAGTGGGTGCGGGACAGGGGAGTACCTATGATGGACGAGCCTAGGGGGATGCCTGACTCCCATTTGGCTAGCCATTTGGATACTGATGTCGACGAGTTTTTAGCCTCAGAAGAGGGTCGAGTCCATACACGGTCACCCGTTCCATTTGACCCTCCTGCTGACAGATACAAATGATCCTGAGTGGAGTTGGAGTGGTAGTGGAGCTAGTGGTAGTGATCATGGGGGTGGGCGTGGAGACCCAGGTGGAGGTCAAGCCACTATTGTCAATATTGGGGCTGATCCAGAGCCACGAGCATCACATGTTAGATACACTGGGGAGAGCCAGTACACTCATACAACACAGGATGATGACCATGGTGCACGTGCGTCATCCTCATCACGTAGACCAACTTCGTATTCGCGTAGGCTTGGCATCATTCTCATTTTCAACATGATGAAGATGCTGATTGCAGTAGCACGATGGACGTCGACGTTGATAGCCTCTACTAGCTTATGAGGATTGAGTATGGAGAAGAATAGCAGTTACTGCAGTGGACAGGAGCAGTGGAATTTTCCTGGATATAGCACTGGTTCAACATAAACCTCAAATGATTATGTTGATATCAACTTCGTCCCCTATCCCACTGTGACTGCATATGATTCTTCCTTCGACGATGGTTCAGATGCAGGAGCACAGACACGGAGTCAGAGTGGATCAACCAACTTCTATTCCGTTCCATCAGTACTTCCGCAAGAATCTACGCACCAGATTACTACTTCAGAAGTTTTTCCATTCTTCCCAAAGATAGGTATCCTTCGGACAGCTATTGATGTTATGTTTATGAATCATGTGCAAGACTACCAAAACTACTTTGCATCAAGAATGTCATGGGAAGATTATGTTGCTCAATTGGAAGACAATTTGCGTCGACAACTTTCCCAGATGTATGATGATAGTAGGATGGATCATCCATGACACTCTACGTATTACTAGACATTGTATCTGTATGAGGATTGTGGAATTGTGGACTATGGGCACAGGGGGACTATGGGATCATTCAATATTGAATATTTGAACTATGATGTAATGATTTATAATGAAGTGTTATTTTGTTTCTCTTTACCCTAATGCATTATGTTATTGTCTCATTTGCCATATTTGATTGAATATAATAGCTAATATTAACCTAAATTTATAACAGACTTCAGTGTTGACTGTCAAAACATGGGTGTAAACCCAAACAACCACAAAGAGTCATTATTTTTACAATTTTATACTCTAAATGTGTTAATGTATGTAAAAATGAGGTTCCCTGAAGTTGGAGACCTAAAAATGCATTTTGGCTACCGAGACAGCCTTTTTAAGTTGTCTTGGACAAAATACACTGTCTCGGCGAGATCTCGGTTTCGGAGGAGGCCGAGGCTCCTCTGAAACCCGAGATTTTAAACCTTGCTTCCCCGACTTGAGGTGGGGACTCTATTGCACTCTTATTATACCCCCACATTTTTCTTCCCATTGAATGACACTGTCGTTGATTAGAAAGGGGGTGAAGCAGCTACAGGTGCCCAATCAGGTCAATTGAGCCTCAGAATAGTTTATGTTGACCTATGGTTTGGTTGTATGGGCCTTGAACCTTTTATTTTGGGTTTATTAATGTAGTTGGCCTTTTTATTAAACCCATATTTGGTGCCTTAATCCTATACTCGGGATTAAAGGTAGGGATGAGATTGTGTGGGTCCCATTTATTGTGTTAGCTGGTCGTATGATGTTTATAGTCTTCTTTTAGTAGGTTAGTTTGTTGTAGTTGGAGTTTGCTAATTAGTTTCAACCTATTAGGAAATATAGGAGTCCTTAGTGGAGTCTATTTCTAGTTTTGGGCTATAAATAGGGAACCAACCCATCCCCCACGATTTATGGTTTTTGGGATGGAATGAAGTGATTTGGATTGGCTGTTGCCATGTATGACTGAAGAGCTTTGTCTCTCCTCCTCATGCTAGCTCCCTCACGAACTGTTGCCATGTATGACTGAAGAGCTTTGTCTCTCCTCCTCATGCTAGCTCCCTCACGAATTGGTTTCCCTTCTCCCTGGATATCTTTCTCTCCTCTCCTTCACATGGCTGGAGATTTCTTTCATTTCTTTTCCCTCTCCTTCCCCACAGCTGATGATTTTTTTTCTTCCCTCTCCTGCTATCTTCTCTCCCAATTTTCTCCTCACAGTACATTAGATTTCCTTTTGTTTCCCCCAAAACTTGCAGTTTCAGATCCTAAATTTTTGGATCTAATAACAGTAATATATCCCTTCCACCACACCCATCGATCACCCTTTTCTCTCTCATCAATCCACCTTATTGACCCCTCAAATTCTGGTTGGATAATTATTAATCTGAATCTGGAATATCATATCTATAAATCTGTTATTATTCCTCATTATTTCTGAACCATTAGATCTGGAGATCAGATCCTAGACATCGGACCGGGATCTCTTCCATTCAATTATAGGATCCATTATTCACAGACCAATTAGATCCATCAGATCTGATTGAAACTGCATCAAGGGTGGAAGGAAGATCCTTAAGAATTAAATTTTCTTGTTCTTCATGTAGTTCGCAGCAAAGTTAACACTAACGGAAAAAAAAGACAGAAGATAGTAATCAGCCATTAAGCAAGTTCCACAATTAAAGGAAATATGATTATTTCGCACACAAATTGAAAGTGAACAGAAAAGATATGAATTACCAGAATACATGATATATTTAAGATAGTGTTAGAAACAATAAGATTATTTCCACTTGCACGACAAAGGAATTATCACAAAAATTTATCATTGAACATCATTTTGTGGATTGAGACAAGATTACCAAATTTGCAATACCTGTCTAGTGCAAATGATAATATAATTATATAACAGAGGCCAGAATAACTTACCAGTCCATATAAACAAATGTCGACGAGTAGTTACCGGACTTCGTATAAAGTAAACGGTGATGATAGTCATGAAAATCAGAACTGTGAAATTGGAGGGAAAACATATCAGGTACAGCAAGACAAAATCGACAAACAACTAGAACCCTCACCTCCCAACAAGCTAAAAGGCATGAACTCACCCCCCATACACGGGAAAAAAGTTCGAGAAACTCCATGGGAAATGGTACCCACAATGTGCCTCAACTGTCTCCAAGACTCTTAATACCATCCATAACCATAGAGTGAACAGATGAGGACCAGTTATAGCAGGACCCACAATGGTAGCAAAGCCAAGGAACAATATCTCACCAGGGTGAGCATATTCAGACGTCAGTCCAAATGGAGTAGCATATCTGTCCATTACAAAAGTTTACTTATAAGAGCACCAAAGAAAGAAGAAACTGAAATGAAGTTTTTGTAGACAATATCATAAGCAAAGGCTGTGGTACACACTCATGATGGACGCTGTGGACATGTTTGTACAACCATTTTGTATGCAGAAACCTGTGGCCCCAGTAAAACACAAAATCCTCGAGAATGAAGTAGAATAGTATTTGGGCCAAAATTATCTTCCTGGAAAAAACCATAATTTCTATAATTACTTCAAGCCGTACATCGCCAACTAAAATAAGTGGAAAACTGCAGATTTTGTCAACATCAAAAAGAAATTGATACAGCTTATTCAGAAACAACAAAAGCATAAACTAGAGCCTAATGCTTAGGAATTAGAAGATTTAGCATCTAAAGAACCTGAAAATACCAGGACGGCAGTGGTAGAGTACTTCGCATGCCCATGAATCTGAAGGCAGGATAGGACAATATCATAAGTGGCAAGTTCACACTGATATGATATAACAATAGGCGTGTAATACATTTCTCCTGAGCTGCGGGGGTGTTATTTTTTGACTGCAGATAACCACACCTTATTAATCAGATCAGAAATACGGGTCGAGCAAGATGCAAACATGACAAGTTGAAAATGATTTACCCAAAAAAAAAAAAAAATACAAATTGAAAATGAATGCTAATATATTACATATACAACAATGGCAAAAGGGATCTACCAAGATTAGAATCTTAATTCTTAATAATAAAATTTAATCTCACAATGCAATCCAATCTTAACCTAATGTATCTGAACCCTAGGCACAAAACCTTTGAATAATGAAATCCAATCTTAACCTAATGTATCTGAACCCTAGACACAAATCCTTTGACTAATGATACTACAAAATTTACTTGAATCTTAAGTCCCTATCAAATTCTACAATTTGCATTTCAGTATGTAAATCAAAACACACAAACAATTTGGGTTTTCCTAATAAATTTGAGTTTCAATACTGTGCACACTGGTCACTGCCAGGAACAGCACATTGTCTCATTAGCGCTTCCTCGAATTCTCCTCAATTTTACAATGGATGAAATCAGAGATCAAAGCATCAATAAAGCTTTGATATATTTGCAACCATGGCATTTGATCACATGGGATCTCCTAGAGTGATTCTACCCAAATGGGGTCCACTTTTTCATACATGAAAGTGATTCCAAATCTATAAGGTCAAACAAAAAAACCTATCTCCCCTCATTATGCTCATGAAACCAGGGGAACCTCAGAAACTGGCAAATATTATTGAGAGCAGAAGAGGCATTCCCACAGATCATGTTATATGTGTGTATATACAAACAACAAGAAACAACAAACAGCACAAGAACTAATTTGCCGAAAATATATTTATAAGCTATCTCTGCCATCTTTACACTAGAAGCAATTCTGACATTCCTCCTCAAATTTTTATGTTTTCTAACCAATGCCACTGATCAACAGGAGATAACCAACCATTATTATGTTATGATTACATTATTCACATTCTATAATGTAGGTTCAATTTGACTTGTTAAAACCTTAATGTCCAGAATATAAACATGAGAGCTCAAAGATAAATGGGAAAAATATGCAAGAGAACATACTGATAAAAAAAATTAACAATGTTGAAAAGGTAGACACCCAACCCCAAGGGATAGCTCAGTTGGTAAAGACCAACACCTCAAAGAGGTCATGAGTTAACTCTCCTTGGGACCTACCTATCAAGAAAAAAAAAAGGGGGGAGGGGGGGTGATGCAGTCCAAGAAAGCAACCAGCCCACATAGTCAACACTGTTCACGTGGTACTGTTCACGTGAACAGTACTAGCAGATTTTTTTTGAAATATTTGTTCACTCTTTTGTTATTTATTTCCTAAAGTTAGTTTCCTAATTTCATTATTTAGTTAGTTTCCTAATATTTAGGATAGATTGTTAGTAGGTTTCAATTATTTGGAGACCAAGTATTTACTTTCCTATTTTCAAATTTAGGACTTTCCTAATTTATTGTTTTAGAGTCTTCTTAAATTATAAAGGAAGGTTGGTTTTACTAGATTTAGTTCTTTCCTATCTTAATTGTAAGGTTTCAATCTATAAATATGAATAGAAGTAACTGGCGGCAGTAGAGCTTTTCCAGAAAAATTGAGAATCAATTAATTTCTGGTTGAGCCTCACCTGGTTCTGAGACTCAACCTCTTGTTCTTTTCTCTTTCCTTGCAATTTCTGTTCTTCCTTGGATCTAGGTCTACTATACCTTGGCTGGCAACACTGTTCCTACAAGCTCCTTCAAGTTCTGTGGCTGAATTGAAACCAGATCACAAAAGCTCCAGAACACTGTCCAGAACCAGGCGCTACCAGGTCCAGCCAACTTTGGGGCCTCATATCTTCTTCAGTTTTGTTCCGATCATATTCAACTTTGGAGGACTGTTCATAACTATAATAAAGGTCATTCAACCCAAGTTTCATCAATTTCTGACGGTCGGATTTCCAGATAAGAATTTTTTCTATTACTTTTCTCTGTAGATTTTTGTGTTGGACTAAATTAAGATCCTATAGCAAAGAGGGCTTGTTAATTTGAAATGTCTTAACCCCTTTGCCACCATGGGGAAGACACCTAAGGTCCAGAAATCGGAAGAGTAGAAGATTACAATAGAAGAAATGATCAAAACCGAACAAGCTCATGAAGTAACAATAGCTCCACTATTAGTGAGGAGAAAAGGGGACCTGAGCATGGTGAGGGGGAAAAATTAAGAAAATACGACAAATTGTTGTTCATACATGTCTGAACCTGTTTTCCTGCACTGCCTTACAGTCACACTGGGTAGAAGAAGGTAAGAAGCCTTCAAATAATCAAACATTAAAAGCAAGGGGAGGGCGATCAAAATGGAGATATCAGCAACTTAGATAATGCTTAGATTAGGAAGAAAGTTCATCCAGGGAAAGCACAGGCAGCAAATATCTAATTGCTCATTGAACTCAAGTGATACTTGTGAAAAGTAAGTTGAACCACAACACATTTGTTCCCTCATTACTTAATATTATGATACTCTTTGTGTGTAAGTTCATATCTAAAGGGAAATCTAAAGGAATGTGAACAGGAAACTGCTTTTTTACATGGCTCCACTAAGGTATCCCTTCCATAAGGGTCCTCCCTTACATGTGGAGGACTCCCATAGTAAAATCAATTGCCAGATGGGAAGGTCACAACTTGGGTTAGCCACATGCCAAGCTTCACCTCAGCAACTTTCACAGTAGTAGTAGTAGCTAATATTAGCCCTCCCCCAGCTAAAGATTAATAGACAGCTACTATGCTAACATGGACAACACATTGACTATATTTGGGCCCAAAAGAACTACCATTTGGCACATATTTGGGCTGCCATGAAGAGATTGATCTCAGTCCATTAGTGGAAAGTTTGTCCATATGAATAATGGAAAATTAAGTACATCTAGAGTATCATCCAGTATGTAAAGTTTTTAGTTGCTATCTATTCTCAGTTTAATTGGTGGGATTCTCAAGAGATCATTATACAAAACCTCTCACATACAGAAGTTCATCTATAAGTCAAAATTGATTTCTATTAGTTTTAGAAGATGCAGGAATACAAGTTATAAAACGAAACAGAACTCACAGCATGAGCAGATGAAGCAATTTGAGGCTGTCAACAGACTCAATCTTTATCCAAATCCAAATCCAATCCATATCTATATCTACAGTTCAAGGTTTCGATCAAAAACTGACCCAGGGTCAAAACTCAGGGTCTAAACCCAGATTTTGACACTTTCAACCCAAGGAGGGCAGTATCTAAACCTCGAAACGAGATCCGGCACATCTGGGTTTCGGGCCTGACTGAAACCGGCCTCGAAACCGAGTTTTAGTTCCTTGTCTATATCTGATTCAATTATCCAGGATACAGTATTCCCTTATTTAACCAAATAAATGTTCAACTAGAATAGTATGAAATATAAACCCTCCCATAATCTAAACACAAAAGAAATATAAAGAAATGAGTTGCCAATGTTGCATTAAGGAAGAACGAAAATATAAAGAATGCCATCGGACTGTCGGGCATTCTGATTTTGCAGGAGAGACCAGAGATAGTGAATGCAAAAAGAACAGTAAAATCACCTGTCTCACAGATGTTTTAATTAAACCTTCTGTTTTTTTGGAAGTATGTCTAATATTGCTAACTTTTTTTATTCGGTAAAGAATATTACTAATAACTAGCTTGAGAAGTCTGAAGATGAATTTAAAACAAAGTCATAAGACATTGTTCTCCCTTGATCAATTGAGAAAAAAAAATCCGTAAAGAAAAAGAAAAAAGAAGACATCCTCTAGCCTCAAATTAGGAAACCATTAGATAACACCAATTTTTTGTTGAATAGAGAGACAGTAATGAAACAAGGATATGGCCAAGGTAATCGATTAAATGAGGTAGTTAATTTCTGTATAAAAGAAGCTACTTCCTAATCGTGACTTAAACAGTATCGCCAGAGCTGGAGCCAAAATCATAGAAAGGTCATTACATGAGTGCATGGAGAAGACAATCCATTTTCTGAATTAAGGGGAAGTACACATTAGTTTGTATTGCATAAAGGAAGAATATCAAAGCACATCAGGAAAATGTCTAACAACATTCCATGAGCATCAGGATCTTCTATCACATAACAGTACAGATGTAAAAGTTATGATAAAGAATATTCATCTACAAAATGACACTTTTAAAGTTTGCTATAGATATGCCTTGTGTTCTCTGCAAACAACTACAGAGAACTGTAGAGACAATAACCAAGTACTTGAAGAAACAACAGCAACATCCAGCTAGTGAATGTTCCAAGTGTCACCAGCTCTTTTTGAGGACTCCCCTCAATATCCTCCTACTCTGTGCAGGGAGGGGCCAACACAAAAAAACTCGCCAATGAGGGGTTAAACACCAAAATACAACAGGTATGGAATGAATAGCAGAATCCATTTCCAACCACATGACTGTTGGGTCACTACCACATGTCATGCATTCAAAAGATTTGAGAATCCCTCAAAAGAACCAGCAAATCTATAATTTTCTTCATTTGAAATCATAACTTAAAAATCAGAGAAAGTAGAAAGCACCTGAATCTTGTACTTGCTCAGATATCCTGCTCTTTCAAGAAATATGAATGGAAGTCCCGACAAGAAAAAGACACTTTCATGAAGAAAGAAACTTCCCAGAGAAGCCAGTTGAAAATCACTGAAATGAGTGATCAGGTACTGTATCACATACAAGAATAAGTCTTATAATCAGCTAAGAAATATATTTCAGTGACAATTGGGGTTATCACAAGACCATAAGTAGAAGTATAGAACACATGAAACCTATAGTAGAAGTATAGAACACATGAAACCTATAGCAAACTTAATCATCAAAAGAAATTCTAACAAAGAAAAAAAAATGCTCAAAAGAACATTTTCATCATGATTTGATTCCATAAATCCAATCAAACGTAATCAAGTATGGAACTACTTGCAAATAATCAGCAAGTAAAAAAAACTTACTCACAAACAAACAGAATCGATGAAAAGAAAAGATATGTAAAAAAAATTCGCGATGATATAACTAATTACCACAACATGCAGATTAACCTAAATGTGAATAAATAGAAGAAAACTTTCTATAATCGCAGGCGTTATTTTTTTCCGTCAACTATTTGTAGATGAAAGATAATCAATGCAACATCTGTCGATTCTAGACTGTCTTCGAGCATCCATTCCTATCAACTCGTCTTCCATTCAAAAAAAAAAAGTGAGGAATCTCTCTACGGCAAGCCGAGTTAAAAAATACTCTTCTTGATGGAAAAAGAGAAAATGAAATCAAAACAAACTAGGGATATATCAAACAATCCACAATAAACATGAGAAGATGTATTTCGTAAGGGGATGAAGAGAAAAACGAAAGACATCAAATCCAAAGTCAGGAAAACTGCCTAAAACAGAACAAGTTGACCACTGATAAGTGTAAAACTGTGAAGCCGGGAAAAATGCAATCGATAGTAGTGTAGAAACAGTACCTGCCAGCCAGATTCAAGAAGGGACGCCATTAAACCGACGAGGGAAGCTCGATCTCAGACGAATAAACAAAGAAGATTCGATACAGAGAGAGAAACAGAGAGGAGAGGGAGTGGTGGAGGGAAAGAAATAGAGCCTGTGTGGAGCCCTATCTGGAACAGTGATACAACACTACCATTACTACATTAGGAATACCACGAACATGACAGACTGTCCACGTGGGGAACCAAAGATTTTATTTGCTTTCCTCACTTTTTTAAATACATAGACCTGACTTCAACCCCTTTCAAAGCTCCCACAACGTAGTCAGGGAAAAAGACCTGCCTCTCTGTCTGTCATCCAATTGGGTCAATGATCAAGGATGTTCAGCACTAATGTCGATGCATTCTAGTCCGTTCGATAGATAATTGACGGACCAAACGACTGGAGAGAATCTTTTTCCATACAGATGATGGTTATGTATTTAGTGTTGAAATCCTCTTCTGTTGACCTGTTGCCTGTCAACGGTAGGATTTCAACCTGCCCACCTCCTAATGTATTGGTAAATAAATCGATTGATCTCCAACCCTTGGATCAATTGCATGAAAAAATTTAGTTCTATCACATTTCTTCTTATATTCCCAAACTACCCATACCCCCCACACAAGGATATAAACTGAGTCAAGTGTCCCTCTCATCATAAGACTAGCTATAAACTGAGTCAAGTGTCCCTCTCATCATAAGACTAGCTAAGCAATTGAAATTTTTCAAACCTAAAAAATAAAAAAAAACAAAAAATAAAAACTTGACAATAATTTTACCTAACATGATTAGGTCATTGAGTCCAAATCATTCAAAATGTGGTTTTATATTTTACTTTACTTTGCATTCTAATATTTTAGATTCAAAAATAAAATAAAAATTACATGTAAAAGGTATAAGGAAAAAAGTATATTTCAAATTGTTGACGAAAAAAGAAAAACATGTTTTCGGATGCACATCGTCTCCTCCCAGTGATTCTGGGAGGATGCGGCAACCTATCTCGGATGGCTGCCATGTGGCTCTCGGTTGAATCCGAGACCCACGTCTGAGCCGACAACCCCTGTCGGCTCGGCTTATCGGCTAGGTGTCGGCTCGGACGTGGGTCTCGGATTTACTGAGAGCCACGTGGCGGCCATCCAGGACAGGTTACCACTGTCCTCCAAGAACCACTGGGAGGACAGGAAGTGGATCCCATGTTTTCTACACCAGACCGTATTAGACGTGAATAGTTCGGATTTTTCGTATTAAACATTATAAAAACCGTTAAGAAGTGAAAAAATAAATAAATAAATAAATAACTCGATGAAAAGTGAAAACCCCAATTCATGTCCCCCCCAAGAAATAAAAAATCCAACCCAAGTTCCCGTCTACTGTAAATCATCTATAAGGAAGGAAGCATAGATGGATATGGATAAAGGCTTGAACAGCGAGCTTTAGTCATGATTACGGAAATGGGTGTGAGTTATCAAATTTAAAACAATTTAGTTTAAATTTATAATTTAGTGAGATCAAATCATTTTCTAAATTATAACCTTCACCTAATTACAAATGTTAAAAAATAAGAATAAATTTCAGCTACTTCCCATAATAATTTCAAAACAGCACCTACCACCTATACGTTTCAAAAAAATCAATTACCACCCAAACATTTACCACCGTTAATCAAATAGGTCCATTCCGTTAAACAAATCCCGTTAGTTGCTGATGTCATCAAAAAAGAATGTGAAATGGACTATAATACCCTAATAGATAGGTCAAAAGACTTTTTTACCCTCACTCACATAACTGACCCTCTTAGCAAAAAGAAAAAAAAATTGAAAACTAAACCTAAACCTAAGCCCGACTTCAACGGAAGAAATCAGAGGAAAGAAAATTCGTTCGATAGTCTCGACTCTCCACCGACGACGACGTAGTGGTGTTCTTCCCCCATCACCCTTCGGGCTGGAGCCGTGTTTGAAGGTATGCTCTACTCTCAATCTCTCGGCTTCTCTCCATCGGTGGTTTTCCCAAGGCCTGAGCCTCCCTCTATCTTCGTTTCTTTGTCTCTGGTTCTATCTCTCCGCCTCCGTTCTCTCCCTTTCTTCTCTGGGGTTTCTCCACCGAGGATCGAGCTGTAAACGGATCTGTGAGTCCACCGAGGTTAGTGTTTCGCCTCCCCTTTTAAAAAATTTCAATTAAAAACATAAAGGCTAAAACGGTCTATCACTAATTTCCGTCACCTCCGTCAGTTACTTGGGTGTAGTTGATGTTTTTTGAAAAGTATGGGTGGTAGGTGATGTTTCGAAATTTCAGCAACCCCCCATAATAGTTTCGAAACATCACCTACCACCCATACTTTTCAAAAAACATCAACTACACCCAAGTAACTGACGGAGGTGACGGAAATTAGTGATAGACCGTTTTAGCCTTTATGTTTTTAATTGAAATTTTTTAAAAACTAATAAAATTACTAAAATAACCCTGGTTCCATAGTAGATCTCTAGGACGAAGTTCTGCTGACTGACAACCCGAACGGATGAAGAAGAAAAAAGGTCTCTTCCTTCTTCGGAAACTCGTCAGATGAACCGAAATACAACTCTGGGAATAACACACGATCCTGCAAATAAAATAGTCAATAAAATAAATCAATTTTTGAACAGCAAAAGAGACTGGGGGGTTTTTAGATCCGTTTACAGCTCGGTCCTCGGTGGAGAAACCCCAGAGAAGAAAGGGAGAGAACGGAGGCGGAGAGATAGAACCAGAGACAAAGAAACGAAGACAGAGGGAGGCTCAGGCCTTGCGAAAATCACAGATGGAGAGAAGCCGAGAGATTGAGAGTAGAGCATACCTTCAAACACGGCTCCAGCTCGTAGGTGATGGGGAAGAACACCACTGCGTCGTCGTCGGTGGAGAGTCAAGACTATTGAACGAATTTTCTTTCCTCTGATTTCTTCCGTTGAAGTCGGGCTTAGGTTTAGGTTTAGTTTTCATTTTTTTTTTTTTTTTTGCTAAGAGGGTCAGTTATGTGAGTGAGGGTAAAAAAGTCTTTTGACTTATCTATTAGGGTATTATAGTCAATTTCACATTTTTTTTTTTGATGTCATCAGCAACTAACGGAATTGGTTTAACGGAATTGACTTATTTGATTAACGGTGGTAAATGTTTGGGTGGTAGTTGATGTTTTTTGAAACGTATAAGTGGTAGGTGATGTTTTGAAACTATTATGAGGGGTAGCTGAAATTTATTCTTATTTATACCTAATAGATGCTGCGTTTGCAAACTCCTGACCTTCTACTTGCTCTCCTATTGCTAGAAATGGAGATAATAACTTCCACTAGACCCACAAAGCCCCAACCACTTTGGGAACAACTATTTTCAAGCATTGATCCACATAAGAATATCAATATGAAGTGAAAGAATCTATTAAAAGGGAGTTCTAGAATTAAAAATAAAATAAAACCTCAAGAATCACAAGAAGTTAAATGAGATCCGGACCAATTGTTGGAGGGTTAATTAATTAACTTTGTTATACTTAATTAGTTTATCTTATAAAATACATCCAATTCCTTGTGGTGATCACGTCAAACAAAAATGTATCCCCACCAAAAAATAAAAAAGGAATCCCAAATCATGTTCATGTGGGTGTGGTTGAGTCAGCCTTAGAATGATATCATATTAGTTTTATGTCAAATAAATTAACTGGGCTACATTTAAGGTTGCCAACGGATCGGTCTGAGTCGATTTTGATTCGGGTCAAATCAGTGTTGGGGTTTTTAGGATCTGACTGAAACATATTCATTAAGTGCCTGTTTGATAAAACTACTATTTTTGGATTCTATGGATTTTGGTTCCCAAGGAACCATTTTGGAGTAGAAGCGCGTTTGATAAGTCCGGTTAAATTTCAACTCCCACAAAGTGAACTTGATCAAAATGACTCTAGAATCTAAAATTTTGGAGTCATAAATACTTGCTCCAAACTGTTGGATTAACTTTTTTAGAGAAAGAAAAGAGTCGACTCTCACATTACTCTCACTTGACCAACACCACTACCACCACCACTGTTGCCACCACCCACCACAGCCACCACAACCACCACCACCACAACCACCACCACCACTACCACCACCCATCACCACCGATCACCCACCACCACCGCCGCTGCCACCACCCACTTCCACCATCGCCACCACCACACTGTCATCGCCATAACCACCACCATCGCCACCATCTCCTACTACTGCCACCACCCACCATTATTCGAGGGATAGTGTGTTATCAAACATGTTTTTAATCCAAAAATGCTTTAGAATCAATTTCAAAATTATGTTATCAACTAAGTTTTTACTCCAAAATAATCCTAGAGTAAAATCCAAATTTGAACCAGAATCTAGAATCTAAAAGCAGAAGTTTTATCAAACTGACCCTAAGAGGTTCGGGCTGAGTGGGTTGCATTGTACACATTAAATAATGGGCCGATCCAGTTTCGGATTGTTATCGAGCTTAGCTTATTAGTTTGTTATCGAGCTAATTCGAATTGAAAGCCCGATAGGAAACCTGGTAAGGACATCCAAAAGATTGAAGTAGTGAAATTAGGGTTTAATATTCGGTCCAAATCGATTTGATCGGGGTCATTATTGGATTCGGGGTTATCGGTTTACTTTTTTGGTCTAGTTTCGACCTAGCGCGAACCAGACCAGACCCATAAGATATGTCATACTTCAATCCAAAATGTTTGGTAACAGTTTGTTCCGGACTCCAGACTACCAGTTCAATCCCAAAATTGACTCCCCTAGTTACATTGATCTTCATTGATTTATGTCCATTTTAGATTGATCGGGATTTATGAAATAAGGACTTGTGGCCAAGTTAGATGGATTCCAGCCATAATCCAGCAGTTAGAATTCACCTATGCGTACAAGGGTGAAGTTTAGTTGTTGGATCACGGTTGAAGAGATTGGATAACAAAAGAGGATTTTTGTCCGCAATAATTTACCCTGATTTCAAACAGATGGTGGGGTTTGGATTCTCTCCTATCGTTGAAAGAACTCCAGTCCAAGTGCACTTGACACGTTTACATTGATGTATGCCCGAATGAACTTCTGCTGCTGAATTACGAGTAGATGACCAGTCAATAGGGGATGGTTTTTTTTCTTGTCACATCAATCGGATCTTGATCGAGTGGGTGGATGACAAACAATATCTCTTTCTTCCTTTAAAAAATGGGGGAAACTGTATATGCAGGTGAACTATTCTCAAAAGTGTATATGGACTGCAACCAAATCGTCTTCTACCGACCTGCTGCCTGCCAAGGGTGGGAATTCAGCCGGCCTACCTCCCCATGTATTGGTAGGGAGGCCGATTGATCCCCAACCCCTTGGATCAGCCACAGACCCTCCTACCGCAGGAGAGGATTTGGATGCATATGGACTCCACTGGCACATTCAAGCCCAGTTTGTTTAGAAGAAGGGGGTCCCACATGCATGTAAGTTAGGTATACGGAGGTAGTTAAATAGATGGGGAAATTAATATTCAGTCCCACCTTGGGGGCATTTGGTTAAACCAGGAAAGTTCGAGGGTGCGAGAGAGAGTTAGGGGAGAGAAAGCTGCCAAGAAAATCCTCTCCTGTCGCTGACGCCCCCAGTCGCGCAAGTTGAGTTTTTTCTCTTATTGCATTGTTTTTGTTCTTTTGATTTCTTCCTCATCTTCTGCTTCCCGGTTTATAATTCTGGTTTTTCTGCTGTTTCCGATTTTCTTCTTGGTTTGTTGGTGTTAATTTCATTTTTTGTTTTTATTTCTTTCTCTTCTTCTTCCCGATTTATACTTTTTTCTTCTTTTTTTTTTTTCAATTTTTCTTCTTTTGCTGATTGCTGGTTTTTTTTCTCTGCTTCTGACGTCTGATTCTTCTCAGTCTTTCTGTTCTTCTGTTTAATGATTTCTAGGGACGTGGGAGGGATGGGGTGAGGGAGAAGAGGGGGAGTTGCAGGAGATGGGTTACGGGGGAGGGAGGGAGAGAGAGAGAGAGAGAGAGAGAAAGGGACGAGAGACCAGCAGACCATGAGACTGGCCTTGGCGTAATCAACTGTAGCCCCGGAGAAGGAGAGAAAGAGAGAGACGAAGATGAACGTTGGACCAAACTTCCCCCTGTAAATAGTGCTTTCGCCCCACAATTTTCATGGGACTTTCAGCAGGGTGGAGAGGAGAATCGGGAGGGAACAAACAACCGATAAGGTTTTCCTTGGTTTATGCAGATTCCACCTCAGGTTTCCAAACGTGAGCGGAATTAACTGTTCATAGGGAGAATAGTACAGTAATCCCACCCACTATAATCCATGCAAACGAACGGCGCCTCATGGAATTCAATTGACAGTTGATGAGTTCGAGATATCAAGTCCGTCAGCACATCGGAATCATGGTTCTTACGGAAGGGAATTGGTGATATCTGAGTTAGAGAACCTCAGAGGATCGAATTCGCATCATAAAGAACAAAATGGCAAGCCTAACTCCGCCAAATTTATCTCTCACCTCTGAACTACGGCAAGAACAATTTTGTCTAACCTCCAAATGCAAGGTATGCTTCAATGCTCTCGGCCCAAGTCATTTAAATTGGAAACCGTCATCACTTCCTACTTCGACGGCCTCTGCTCTGCATATTTCCTGTTCCCAAGGATATGAGGTTAGGCCTACTGGCATTCCTGCTTTTTCGATGAACCTATCTGATACCGTATCAGATTCGGATGTTTCTTATGTTACTAACATGATTAGAGAGTACACAACCAACGGATTGTTCGAGGATGCTATTGTGGTCTATCTGGAATGGCTAAATTACAGTGTCCCTACTCAACTTCCATTTTTTCCTTCTTTGATTAAGGCTTTTGCTGGGCTTCTTGATTTGAGAACAGGTCGGCAGATTCATGGACATGTCTTGAAATTTGGACTTTTTACCGATGTTTATGTGGCTAATTCACTTCTAGCTTTGTATTGGAAATGTGGTTCATTTGAGGATGCACTGCAGTTGTTTGAGAATATTCTCAACAGGGACTCTGTATCATGGAATACAATGATATCCGGTTTTGACCAATCAATGCTGCCATTACAAGCCTTAATGATGTTCCGTAGAATGGTGCAGGAATTGGGTGTAATCCCAAATAGAGTATCTTGTCTCTCTGCTCTCTCATCCTGCTCTTCTTGTGGCTCTTTAGTTCATGGGAAAGAAATTCATGCTTTTGTCACCAAAAATGGATTGGATCTGGATCCTTCTCTTGTGAATGAGTTGATTGGCATGTACACGAAATGCGGGCATCTAAGGAATGCAGAACAGGTTTTTGGGATTTTTCTTGAGAGGGAGTCACTAAGCGAAAACACAGTTGTTTGGAACGCAATGATTTCAGGTTACGTTTTCAATGGATGTTTCTTGGACGCGTTCACTTTGTT
Source organism: Protea cynaroides (assembly GCA_028583415.1). Lineage (NCBI taxonomy): Eukaryota > Viridiplantae > Streptophyta > Magnoliopsida > Proteales > Proteaceae > Protea > Protea cynaroides. The sequence goes on along the minus strand of CM053266.1, from coordinate 35,717,881 downwards.
CCAGAAAATGTTGGTGTTGGGGGTAAAACCAGATTCTTCGACAATAGTGACTGTTTTGGTTTTATGTTCTCATTTATTGGATATAAAGGTTGGGAGGCAAATCCATGGCCACATTGTCCGCTTTGGACTGAAGCTTGATGCAAGAATTGAGACAGCGATGTTAGATATGTACTGTAAATGTGGTGAAATCCAGGATGGTTTAAATATATTTGAAAGGTCTTCTAATGTGAATTTTGTTATGTGGGGTGCCATGATTGCAGGTTGTGCTCAGAATGGTTGTTCAAGAAAGGCATTGGAATTGTTTTCAAAGTTTATGGTAGAAGGTGGCTTAGCAGATCCGATCACTGTTCTGGCTGTGCTACGGGCATGTTCTTCTCTGACTCTTAATCTTAACGGCATGGAAACTCATGGACTGACAATCAAGATGGGTTTTAGTTCTGATGTTTTCATTGGAGCTGCATTAACTGATATGTATGCAAAGTGTGGTGATATTGAATCTGCTCAGAGAATTTTTCGTGGACTATCTGAGCGAGATGTGATTTCATGGAATGCTCTGGTATCTGGATATGCTCAGAATGATTATGCAGATGAAGCTTTGAAGGCATTTCATGAGATGCAGTATGAACTTGTCAGACCAAATACTGTAACCTTTGCAAGTATTCTCTCAGTGTGTGCTCGCCTGTCTGCATTGATCTTGTGCAAACAAATCCACTGTTACCTCATACGAAATAGGTTTGAGGCCAATGTTCTTTTAAGCAATTCACTGATTTCTGCATATTCCAAATGTGGAAACATAAAGAGTGCCTTGATTCTGTTCAATGGAGTCTCTGAAAGGAATGAAATATCATGGAATTCAATGATATCTGGCCTTGGGATGCATGGCCTCGTGGATGATATGCTTGCTTTATTTGATAGGATGAAAGCAGCTGAAATGAAACCTGATCATGTGACTTTTACTGCTATTCTTTCAGCTTGCGGCCATGCTGGGAGAGTTGATGAGGGATGGAGACAGTTTAGAAGCATGGTCAAAGATTACAATATCAAGCCTGAGCTTGAACACTATACTTGTATGGTTGATCTGTTGGGTCGAGCTGGCCACCTAGACCAGGCATTGAATATGATCCTGGGTATGCCTTGTCAGCCTGATGGTCAGATATGGGGATCATTACTTGCATCTTGCAAAATCCACTGCAATGAAGAAATGGCAGAACGAGCAGCTGATTACTTGTTTAAACTTGATTCTAGTAGGATGGGGTACCAGATCCTCCTCTCTAATATTTATGAAGATTCTGGGAAATTGGACAATGTCACCATGATTAGAACGGCAGTGAAAGATATGGGCTTTAAAAAGAAACCCGGTTGCAGTTGGCTCGAAGTTGACCATAATCTCCATGTATTTGTTGCCAATGACCGATCACATTATCAATCAGAGCAGATATATGCTACACTTGAAATTTTAACAGAAGAGATTAAGGGAGCTGGGTATATTCCTCAGTTATACCCGGTAATTATCAAACATGATGAAGCTAGTGGGTAGAGCATTATTTAAATCCTTCTGCTACACAAAAACGTGTGACTATGTGCATATTACCGGCCATAAGAGAGCATCAACACATTGCTTTTATACGAGGAACTTTGACTAAATGGGCATGCCTAAGCCTTACAACTTAGCATCCATTGAAGGGAATGCTGATGAATTACATTAATTTTGAATGATTGGGTAGGATTAAATAGGAGTTTCTTTCTTTACAAATAGATCTAGTAGATTTTTGTGCCAGAAAATGTTATTATTGGGAGTGACAAAGTTCTTCAGAAGATTCTTCCTTACTGTTTTGATGGCCACTTGGACAGAACATGCTAGGATTTCAAATTGCAATCATGTGAACTGTCTCAAACAATTTCATGAGGCATAAAGATTGTTTTTGACTGAATAATCCATTGGAAAGCTATTTCATGGAGTGTTTGAAGAGAGTGCATTTTGCATTCAGAATATAGGAATGGTGGAATGCTAGTCCAGTGGAAATTGGAGGCAGTCTAAGATCAGCAAGGTGATTGGTAGTCCTGCAGAAAGTTGATGCAGTCTACGATCACTAAGGCAAATTCCGACAGTTTTGTTATTATTTTCTGTTGCTCATGGCCTGTGGTAGAGGAAACAGACTGTTGATTCAAGAGCATGAATGTCCAAGGATTGTAGTGGGTCCAGAGCTTAGCAAGTATCATTTGGCATGCTGTGGAAACCGAAGAAATTCTTTGCAAGTTCACCTTGTACTTTTACAGATGCACCCAAGTGGAGATCTCTTGTTATTGTATGTGTAATTTAGTAATTGACCTAACCTACTTGTTTAGTGGAATTTTTTCTTTAGATGTGAACATTTTTTATTGTTTTGGGTAAAATCTAGATGTGGACATGACCCTTCATGGATAAACCGCACCAGCCCTGCCAAGGTTACCTTCCATACAAGCTTTGCAAAACCTGATTTGCTTTCCTCTCTTCCTGAACTCAGCCAATATTCCCTTATCCTCCAACTATCCAAACGTAAACATATGTAAACACAGTGGACTTCAGTCCCCCGCTTCCACTGTGTTCCCGACGTAAATAATGGAAGTGCTTTTTGACTCATTAGTGATTTTCAAAGTCTGTTGGCTTTCCAGAGATTAATCATGAAACCCTTGTCATCCTCCATGTGTTAACATGGGGATTTTGGTGAAAACACTTTGCTTCCTTAATTTCTCATAATGGTGGGGTTGTTGGATTTAGGAGTTAGGGTGGCCATCCATGGAAGTGAGAGACAATTGAGTTCATGTTTTAGATTGATTTAAATGTTCAACTTAACATTTCGTAAGAATCAAGCAAATGCAATGGTCCGCCTTTCTTGGAGATTTGTGGAATTGGAGTCATTCCATCTATCATATGCCTTTAACCAGGCTCATTTGTATCCATAAGAAAGAATTCCTTAGATTTCGAACTTTTAATAGGGTTCAGCACTTCTCTGTTCATACCTTCTTTTAGGTATTCCTTACAGTTTTCCTAGGCTCTTTTTTTTGGTAAGTACTAGAGATCTCGATGGTCTATGGCTGCTGGCTTGCACCAAGATACACTTCTCACGGGTTGATGTGGGAAACTGCTTCATAGCAGTTTGGTTGGGTGATCTCTGTAGGACATAGTTAATGTCTAATATGCATCATCTATGCTCCCCGTCCAATCGATTTTCTTTCTGGGAAACCCTAGATTCGTTCCTCCCTTTTAACCCTTCTGTTTCTCATTGTTGGTGATTTTAATGAGATCCTCGACAAATCTGAAAAATTAGGGGGTCAGGAGCCCAATTTAAATAGCCCTTCAGCCAGTGATTTAAAAACATTAATAGGGAAGGAATGAACGAACTGCCAAAAGGTTCATGCTTCACCTAGTCCAATCAGTATATATATGGATTGGTTTTCCTTCTGGCCAAATGTGTCTCACACTCTGTTCCCTGCCATAGTGGGAAAACTGTTTGCCTACCATATACTTTCTCCTCTCCTTTAGATCCTTTGTTTGTCGAGAGTATTTGAACTTGTCATTTCACAAAGAAGATTATTTTATTCTAGTGTTTTCAAAGCACCTGGACATGATGGCATTCCAGTTCTTTCTTCCAGCATTTTTGGGAGTTAACCAAAGCACCAGTTTTGTGGGGAACTTCCTTCAATTTAATCCCTAAGAAAGAAACAACCAAAGGCTTTGGGAGACTCTCCCGCCCACCTGCTGCCGGCCAAGGGTGGGATTTCAGCCAGCCCACCTCCCATTGTATTGGTAGGCGGGCCGACTGACCCCAGCCCTTGGATCAGCGGCAGGAGATTCCTGCCGCAGGAGAGGATTCGGTTCCCTCTTTGTGGGACTTATTTGTTGTATGGCAGTTCTTGCAAGTGAGTTGGGATGTACAGGGAACTACATCTATGTCATTTGGTTGGTGGATGTTTTGACATGGTATGTGGAAGCAACTTGCCCGGGTGGAGTGAAGGATCTGGTTATAAAACTCCACTTTGGATTACGCTGGTTTCATGAAACGGATGTATAATTTGTTTAACTAAAAGATCCAAACCCACTTTCTTGACAAAAACCCTGAACCCAAAATTCCCCATGTATATTGAGGTTTCCCTGATGTACCAATGAAATCCCATCTTGTGACCTTTGTCATCCTTTCATTATATCACACTACTTTTTCTTTTCTTTTTTGGGTTTCAATATCACTTATTTCAATGTTGATAAAATTCTTATAATTTCACATGTATTTGAAAAACGTGATAGACATGTTGAGAATGACATAAAAATAAGATAATTTCAAATTCTTTTAGAAACCCTTTCGCAGTCTATTAACAGAACTTCAGAGAATTTAAGGGGCAAACAAAAGAAAGTCACTTCTTAGACAAAGATGCACACTACCTTGTATATTAGACATATATAGCATATATAAGACCGATTCCATTGCTCGACATAAAGCTACCTAACTCTTGGCCCATATCCATATGATAACTAAGCATCAAATCGTACTTGAGATAGATTTGCTGTTCCGTTGTAACAGCAGCATAAGTGGCCAGAACACCTCCATCCTCTGAAACCCTCTTGAAGCCTGTGAGTGAAGCAAACAAATTATTACAATTCAGTGGTATGAGTATGGCCTTTTCTTTTAGTTTCACATGTAAGACTAAATTGTCTCTCTACCTCCACTATGAAGTGAGCCCAAATCTCATCTGCACGGGTTTCCATCACACCTTTCAGGATAGTCAACTCTAGATGTCCGATGATTTGTGCAATTTCCAAGAAAACACCATGTTCCTGGCACAACATCTGCAACAATGGAATAATAGGCAAATATGAATGTAACTCGACAGACTTGCTGCAAAATTGGAAAGGACAGACGGAAGTTGGCCATTATTGTAGTATGATTACATATACCCATGTTGCAAGCACATGTGCAGACAAAATATTAAGTTGGCAATCATGGTAGTAGGATTGCAAATTGACAACTAAAATATGAAAACCAGTGATCAAGGAATCGCTTTTTTTTTTCTTTTTTTTTAAAGGGAAGGTAGTGGAACAGACCTCTATGAGCAGGTGTCCTGGATGGTCGAGGTCTTCTACAATAATGGGAGGTACCCCAAGTTTGCTTCCCATTTCAAAAGCCCAGCTCATGCCATTCTGGTGACCTTGCACTCCATCGGATTTCCAGTTCATTCTACCAGCCTGTAGAGTCCAGTTATCTTAGATTTCGAGAATTTAGATATATTGTCAATAAGAAGGAAAGGCGAGAAAGGAAACTACATGCTTATGCATGGAAGTGTAATGGTTTTCTCTTGGTATAAAATAATGTCCATGAATTGGTGACAATCAATTGTGGGTGCTTATGAAGTGCAGTTGAAGGTACAGACCAATTCATATTGAAGCCATTATTGTTGAAGGTTACAAATTTGTTACAAGAAAAACCATCAATTCGTAGGACCTTTCTTCTGTGATTCTGTGGTCGTGTAGGTGTAGAACTCTTATTGGTACAGTAATGAGGTTTATGAGAATAAAAATATGAGCACACACATTGATATTTCCATTGGAACAAATGTGCTCAGATAAACACAAAGCAAAGCATTAAAAAGGGCATCCCAGTATACGACGCTCCCGCTATTGTAGGGTCTGAGGAGGGACAGAATGTACGCAGCCTTACCTCCGCAACGCAGAGAGGCTATTTCCATGTTTTGAACCCATCGCCACCAGGTTCGGAACAAGGAAGCATGGCATTAGTAGATCCAAACAATTCAATGATTCATCAACTCACTTGTACATTTCATGAAATGTGAACGAACTAATAATATGTCATACATGATGTGACCATGATCAACAGCATTATATATGCAGTGGGAAGAACGGAGAATATATCACTCATGTATGAATCAGAATCTGAGAGGCATTAAACCTGTTTAGTAGAGTATCAGTATCATGTCACAGGATCAAGTGGAATTGCTTCAAATCAATATGACATTCATAGAAACATGGTAAAGGGACAAACCTTCTGAAGGGGACACAGCCTCAACTTCTCAGCTTGGTCAGTAACACTTCTTAAGAACATCAAGTGTTTAATGGTTTGATCCAACAGAGCATCAATGCTACACTGTAAGTAAAGCATAAGGAAATTGAGTGAACGGAAAACTAAGGAACATTAATATTAAACAGGAAATAGACATAAAAACATATCCACCTTTGCACCATTTGGGACAAGCTCCCGCAACTCCTTGACACGATCTTGGATCATCTGTCTATCCCTCGGTCTCGCTCTTGGCCCCTGATTTATATCAGCTTTTGTCCTGGAAACACGAGACAATTTTGCACCCTTAACACCAGACTGCATGTATGCATGTACCTTTTTGGGTTGCTCCTCATCTATCAATGTGCTCATCATGCTCCCAAATGAAGAAACCCCAGTTTTATTGATGGCTTTTCCAGCAAAGGTAACATTTGTGGAAGTCATGTTAATCAGCGAAAGTGGATCACTTTCAACCAAGATACTTCCTTCAGATTGACTTGGTGTTTGACAAGATGCACCGAATTGTCCTGATGAGGAAGATGGTGATCTGACAAGATTAGGTATACCAGATGCAGCATTATCTGAATCACCTTGTACATTTGCAACCACAGCTTCCAAGAGATGTCCTGCATCTCCACCCTTTGTACACCATCCAATAGATTTCCTAGTTGACAGCTCAGCACCCACATTGAGATCTCCATGGCAGATAAGGTCTAAGCTGCCACACACAACCTCCTCAGAAATAGTTGGGTTGCACATAAATCTATCGCACCCTCCATTACTAGGTTCAAGTTCTTTGTGTAATTCAGAGTCCACAGTGAATCCTAAAAAACCACTGGCATTACCATGATTCATCTGATTAATAATCCCTTCTCCACATGGTCGACCCGTGAAACCTCGAATAAGGTCAAAATTCACGTCAGTTTGCTGGAAAAATATTTCGATGTCAGAATAATTACATTCAGAAGAGGCCTGTAGTCCTTTCTCAAGATAAGATAAGTCAAATACGTCTCCCCTCAGCTCCAAATGGTTAGAAGTCATAGAGTGATTATGTGGAAATGATAATTCAGCTGGACCAACTGAGAGAACACCAAAGCCAGCTTCCTCGACACTTCCTGGAATTGGCTGCAGATCTTCGTGGAGCTCCCCTGGAACTGTAAAAAATGGCATAAGCTCAGGGTTTATGGTTGGAAGTTCATTTTTTGTTATCTGGACACCATTGAGCTTCATTGCATCTTTTCTCATTAACGATTCCAATGAGATCGGATTCAGCAAATTACCAATACAAGATAAAGGCTCAGCTAAGTGATCCAAGCAAACAGATGTCAGTGATGAAGTTTGAAGAACTGAGAGATCACATGTCGAAGGCATAGAAAACCCACCAACGTACTGAAAAGTGTTGAACATATCCTTGATATTAGTGACTAGCGCCGGATCCTCATGGACCTGATGACTTGATAGGAAAAAAAAAGTCAAGTAAGAAATAGCACTTAGCACCAGTGAGAAAACACATACATAGGAGCACAAGTATCTATTATCTAATATAACATACTCAACCTTATAACATTATAATCCCACACTTAACCTTGTACAATATCATTATAAATCATCTAAGCACTTGGATCAATCCTAGCTTGAGGAACCCATCTCCACAAGCATAAAATTGTGATGAATTGAAGCAAGTTAGTTAGAAACTCAGCAGCAATACCACAACTCTTGGTACCTAATGATATAGGTCCTGGTCTATCACAAAATGGTTATTCAACATAGGTAATAGATGATACTGCATTGGAAAGATTGATCCACAATAATGAATATTGTTAAGGAGCAGATAATATCAAAGACTGCAGCATTGGTACAAGGGGAAATGACATATATATTATGACTACATGATTGAAGAGCTTCCAACACCATGTAACCCTGATTGAGACGACCAGAAAATACCAGCTCAAGGTTTATCTCAAGTGATATATGTGGGTTGAGGCATATTACTATAATCAAAATCTATGAAGCTTGTAATACTCACGCACCATCTCCAAAGATCCAAGCTGCAGTACTCCATGTGGAACAACAGGTACAAGCAAAATAGTCTGCACAGAAATTATGACCACAACTAGTTTAATCATCTTTCAACCAAATGTATGTGACATGTCAAAGAAGTTCCGAGCTAGTTTTGTGTAAACATTTTACAGCTGAAGCAAAAGTGGTCAACTTTTTCCAAAACGACTAGCGTTAGGGGTATCTATTTGAATAAAACAGGCCAACAATAATGTTCAGTGAAGGATATGCAAAATTAAATCACATATGAACATTAGACAAACCATATATATTGAAGGAAGGAGTTGATGGGGATCATCCATGAGGCAAATAAATGTAGAAGGTAGCAGTTTGAGGGGCAGTCAAACAGGTGTCCACGAGTCAGCTACATCACTCATTGTTCGGGGTAAATTTCAGACTCTAGGAAAGTACGGACCTCCTTTATGGTCATTGTAATTAAAAAGTTTAAATCTTTGATTGCCAATATACCATGGGGAAAAGTCTTAAAGGTGACCCATACATCTAAGATAAGAAAATAGACACACGGCGGGATCTGTCCTCTCTCGTTTTGTGTGTGTTGGGTGGGGGGGGGGGGTGATGGGATTGGGAAACCCAAACCAGGATCAGCAAATAAAGTAGCTCAACAGTCCATTACAGCAGTCGGATATGCTTGACAGTCCACCTCTATCAACAGAAAATAGCTTCACTTGCTTCTAACAATTGGTTGTTCCTATTGGCCTCAAACTGATATCGAAAGGTAGGAGATGAAGGGTGAGAATTGACACCAAGAGATGGGCTTCAGCTGATGATTGGATCAAGAGTAAACTCACATTGAGTAGACAGCAAGACAACCACATGAACAGTAATCATAAACAGTGTTTTGGCAGCAAACTTTCTCCTTTACTGATTTTTTTTATATAACAAAAAAAGGGAAAAGATCAATGAATGGAGAGAAGGATGAAATGAAGGTAGGGGGATATGACCTAAGGCCTCACACCTTAAGGCCTTGGCAGTCTCTCACTATCGGAGGTCTCTCACTCAAATATCTCTAAAAAACAAATGTAGGTAAAGCCAATATTCCATTCACATTCTCATTTTTTTAAATGCTTACAAGGTAGCTCCCTCCCTTTATAAAAGGGCTGAGATGGTTCTAGACCTTCATTGAAACTTCCTCCTAGACTGAATGATTTGAATAGTTCCAAGATTTACATTGGGACTGTTTTCAAGATAATCTGAGTACTCTTAGTGAAGAACGGTCTTTCTAAGTGAAAGACTATTGCCTGAATGTACCTAAGACGGAAAACCCATAAACTTTGAAGGACTTCAGAGTTCAAAAAAATCAATGCTTCAAAACAACAAAAGTGGATATGTCTCATAAGAGAACTCTCTTAAAGACTTAAACTAAATATAAATTTTTTTACTAAGACTCGAAGTAACGTAAAACCAGTCTCAAAACTGAATATTGTGGTCCTAAATTTCATTTTTTTTAATAAGTTAAAAAGTTGTCCTAACATAGTGAATTTTTGTCTTGAAGTATTTTTGTGCTCCCAAAAATCAAAAAAAGAATTTAAAGTCTTTAAAGGATTGAAAGGTCTTTTCACCAGGCAGATTACTGCAGGTTAGTGGGTTTTCGGAGCTTCAGGGTAAAAGTTGCAGCCCTAGTCTGTTACATCATCCCTCCACATCAACCATGGCCCACTACTTTTGGTAGGCCCTCTATGCTCTATCAAATAATAACTGTAGGGCCACAGATTGGTTGTAATGTATGTTAGTACTATATAACTTTTTCATTAGACCTCGTCTATTTTGTTGTAAAATTTTCCGTGGAACTGATATTTTACATTTCCTACTTTTTCAGTGCAATTAAAACAAACAATGGAAAATCCTATCTTATAAAAACATTTTCCTTTTTCAACATTTTATATGGAAACAAACGGAGCCTAAGCCAAAAAAGACTCCTCTAACAATTGTTTTTACAAAGGACCTTTTCATAAAATACTATTTCATGTCCGCGTATCTGTTTTTGAGTTCCACTGAAACTCCCCAAACAAAGAAAAAGCCAAAAAGAAAGAATCCCCAATTCAATAACTATTGGAAATGGGGGGTTGGGAAACATCACATATATGTCTATTACTGTGATCTAAGAAAATAACTATAGACATTAAAAAAGCAAGCAGTTTTCTATTGTTTTACAAAATTACAGATTTCGCTTTTTGGTTTTTATGGAGATCAATGCCCTCCCCAATTTTACACTAGATAAGGTTCCATTGGTTGCAAGTTGAGGGACATGAAAGGAGGTTAATTAAAAAAAAAAAAAAATTGAACTTTTGTAATCATAAATAATTGAGGGGAAAAGGAAGGCATGTATTCTGTCTCTATCTCTCCCTTCTTGAAATCTGGACCCATTTTTTATTATTCTCTCTCTCCTTCAAATGACTGGTTACCAGTTCTTCTTGTACTCCCATTTGCCCTGTTAGCATATAAGATTCCAATACGCCCACTAGCTTGTAGACCCTCCTCCAATAACTTAAAATGTTACCAAAGAAGGTAATCAAACATCTCAAGGGGATTTTCATTAAAGTGAAGAAAAATATTTAATTACTAAATTAAGAAGGTTTTTGAGTTAGCTACACAATTATTGTTGGAAATGATTCTTAAAGTCTACATTTTATTTGTGTTTTAATTTCATTTGTCTTCCCTTCATTTCACTTCCAATCAAATGCAACCAAAGGGAAACTCCTACTTTTGTTATTTTACTTCATTTATTGAGTAAACTTACTAGAATATTGCAGTCTATACTGTTGAAGGAGGTAATTATTGCAGTTGGAGCAATGGAGACCAACATTGGAATCAAAAGGTTTTAAGATAAGTAGAACGAAGACAGAGTACATGGTATATAACTTTAGTCACACAAGGACAGATAATGAGTTGGTGAACATTCATGAAGGGGAGATACAACAAAGTAATCAATTTAGATATCTAGGTTCAATCATAAACAAAGAAGGTGACATAGACGATGATATTCCACAAAGGATTAAAATAAGATGGATGAAGTGGGAAAGTGCATCTGGAGTGTTTTGTGATCAGCGTTTTCCTTTAAAACTTAAAGGAAAATTCTATAGGACAGTGATTCGGTCAGCCATGATGTATGGTGCAGAATGTTGGGCAGTTAAGAAGTATCATCTATATAAACTTAGTGTAGCTGAGATGAGGATATTAAGATGGATGTGTGACAAAACTAGGAAGGATAAGGTAAGGAATAATAGTGTTAGAGCTGATTTGGGAGTAACATCGATATATGATAAACTACGAGAAAGTCGTTTAAGATAGTATGGTCATGTTTAGAGGCCGTTAGATGCTCCCGTTCAGAGGAGTGATTTGATTCAGATTGAAGGATCTAAAAGAGCGAGGGGCAAACCTAAGATGACTTTAAGGGAGGTGGTGAAAAAAATCATGTATAGCTTAGGCCTTGCTTCAAGTATGACATCGAACAGAGCTGATTGGAAGACAAGAATCCACGTAACCAGTCCCATTTAGTTGGGATAAAGCTTTTTTGTTGTTGTTGTTGTTTGTAGAAGACCATGTATATTGTTTACTAAACAATAGTTTATGTAACCAAATGTTAAAAGTGTCAGTAGTTTTTAACCAATTAATCAGTTCATACATATAAACTTCAGTTTATATTTACAAATATCCATGTGGAGGAAGCTACCTTGATGCCTGCTGCAAACTGAACTAGCCACTCATGCGGATACTGTAAATGGAAAGAACTGCATCAATCTGATTCTCACTAGTACAATGAGAATAACAATCATATTTGTAGATTGAAAATTTTTATAGCCCAGAAACTCACCCCAGGAATTAGCTCAGAGTTGACACCAGCACAAACAGTATCAGCAAAAACCCAACAATACTTTGCGGTAGATGCCACTTTACCAACAACCCTGCAGGTAAACATATTATATGTCACGTAGCTACAGGAATCATGGTTGAGACAACTGAAGTATAAGATCCTGCTCTCACAGCTCAGAAATTTTAGAGATAAACTCAATTCAGGAAAACAATACCAACAATTTTGAATAATTTACAACTTTGTTTTTTGAAGCTCTCATTTAAATAAAATTCAATCCACAATACTATTTTTTACTCAATTAGTGTTAATAGCAAGCGGACTGTTAAAACAGAAAGAGGTGATACCATGACAATAAGGAAAGGTTGATCAGCAGAGAAGTGACCAGCAGACCAGGATAGCTTGCTAGTTTATTATACTTTGGTTGTTTTAAAATTTAAAAAAAAAAAAAAATAAACCCCAAGGCCAGTTACCTCATGTAACTTCCACATGAACTATTTAGAAGATTGATAAGCTTTACAAGGGTTGTTGAACTTAACAAGTTCCCAACACGGGACTTGGCAAGCAATCGATCAACATTTGGGTCAGTCCATGTTATAAAGGGTCGGTCCATCTCATTGGTCAAATTTCAACAGAAAATGAACATGTTATAAGGGTTATAAGTGTACCCAAAGTTGTAGAAAATTACAAACATACCACTAACCTCCATTACATATTATAGGTTTATACTTTACATAATTTCAAACCACAATTCGTCCCACATTATATATACTTTTATTTTGGATTGAAAATTTATGTGAGATGGGGGTAGAAGATCCTCTATAATATAGACCCACCCATGTCCACCATTTCTTGCCACATGGGCAACTGGTGAACTCAATAGTGTCGGCCCACTTTGGTGAACATTAACATTTGCCTTTATTTTAAATCACAATGACTTCACACGTAAGTTTCACGTGCCATTCTAATAACACCACACGCAATTCACTGATTATTCTTATAATTATTATTACTTCAGATATGAAATTGACCTTATTGTGCAAGATTTCCTCACAAGTGTGACTAGTGTTAAAAATTCACATGTAGTGGCATTACTCATGTACTAAAAATATAACCATTACAATCTACTAGCAACCTAGCTGATCCGCCTGATTCTGTCCCAGTCATGGCGTCAAGCCTCACAATCAGATCAAGCAGCTTGAACCACAACACCTAACCTCCACGAACATCAGCTGAGGCATGCAACCTGCAATTTCCTGCAAACTAGGCCAGGATTGGTAGGTTCAACCAAGTCAACTTGGTGTCAGATTTAGATAGGCAGAGTCCAATCCAATCCTGCATACTGAGTTCTAAATTCTTAGTCCCACTTTCCACATTTCTTTTTACAGATATTCTAAGGGAAAATTTGAGGGTTTTTTTTGGTTTAGTAGAATAGAGAAAATAGAGATAGATCACCTACAACACTTGTTTTGCATTTCTCGAAGCCCAATGCAATAGATATTCCTATACAAGGCAACAGATCCATCTAGCACTCGGATGAGTTGTCAATTTCCCAACCAGACTAGAATAACAACTAATAGCCAATAAACCAAGATGCAGAAAAGAATGAGGGATCAGTTCAAGAGCATCATCACTGTCCTTAATTGACCCCCATCCATAGCAAGCTAGTCATCTGAGGGATTACTAGGCCTAACCCTCTAACGGAATAGATATTGGTAGATGAACCAACAGACCTCTGGATATGATGCAAATACTACTTCACAGTTCTCAGCTGGATGAATTAAAAGTCAAATTTTTATGGTATTCTCAGGGCTCAAAAACCTATTGCACCACCCACTATTAACAATGCACTAATTACACAAAAGATTAAGTCCACTATCCAGCTAGAACTGGAAGCCAACATATTTAATGTTCTAATTTATTTTCGATGAGATCTCCAGCCCTTATAAAGGAAAAACTATAGCACAAACATATGCATCTCGGGGTGGCGAGAGCAACAACTAAATATTACCAAAATATAGAAAAATGGTTTAAATGTGAGCAATTCCAATTTTGGACTATATACATAATAATTAATATCTATGTCAATTCTGTTCATAATCACCTGATTCCCCTTCCAGGTCATGTGATGATTTCATGAGATATGCTTGTAAGGAGCTGCTGTCAAGCCATGCGCGGTACTTAATATAGCCATATAGGACACTAATTACCTAGACTAGCCTAAATAGTATTTAAAACAAATACATATACTCGTAGTTTGAAATGCTTCAGTGTAGCCACATTGAGCAACAAATTGGCAAGCATATGTTGTGCTATGTTCTGGCAAATAAATCTGAAGCAAGAAATGTAATGATGCAGAGGGATAAAGCAAAAACATCAATAACAGACTACATCTCAAGTGAATGATAACTTTCATTGTGTGACTGCCTGTTGTTCATTTCCACAAGGAGTAAGAGTGAAGAACATTATATTCTAGATTTAAAAGGTTGTTCACAAACATACCCCTCTCCCATTGAATACAGAAGACATGACATATTTTGCACTGCCAATTGAATTGGATACACAACTGAAGTTCCATTGTCTGAGCTTGTTTCATTCCCAAAGGGCAGATTCCCGTTCATCTCATTAAGGCAAACACTCTGTAGCAAACTTTGTGCAGGCCCTCCGGGTCTTGAACAATCACAATATCCATCCTCCCAAGTCAAAATCCTAAAGAAACAAAATATAATATGAAAATTAACATCAGAGCCAGTGCTTACTATACCTAGGAGCATATCTCATTGAAAAGTGCTTCTAAAACCCGGAGTCAAATAATTGACACCTTACATTTTTACTTTCTTAGTATTACACACTTTTTTTTTAGTGAGTATAATTCTTGTCATTTCACATGCCTATTAGAAAACCATGCATGACAATGATGCAATGATGGGTCACTTTCAAAAAATTTGTGAAAAACCCTTTTTACCGCATTTAAAAAAACTTTTGAGAATAAGACAAAAGTATTTAAAAGCTTCCATTTTTCAGATGCACCTATAAAGGTGTCATTCAGACACTATAATAAATGTCTATGCCCCATTAGCCACTAAAATGCTATTTTATCTTTTAATTCTTTGGTTTTCAAAATTCTTATGAATAGATCTATTAAAAAAGAAGTTAATGCAGAACCAGTGTGGTATGCTTGCCTAAATATAATCAGGATCTATTTACAAAACTCCTGGCCACAAACCATTTTATCCCAGTGCAAAGAAGCTGTCTCTCTAAGGATGCTGTCTTCTCGGCTTGAAATTGCTTCTCTAACTGTAGCAATGATATATTGCTTCTCAACATTTTTCTGTATAAAGATTACATCTCTTCCCCACTGACGACTAAGATAAGTACAGCACCAGAAAAGAGTCCCCCACATAAGTTGTAACTCAGGTTACCACATTTCGGTGCCTGAGCTTTAGATATCAGATTCAATATAATTACTTCCAGTGCTTTAATTGTAGAGACCTTAAAACTATGATGCTAATGTTAAGCGCATCGAAGAGCACAAGAACATGAATCATATATAACAAATAAACTGTATATTTGTGTTGCCAAGGAAAGGCAAGGAATTTAAAACTCCGATCCTGACTTCTCCTTTAGAAGCCATGTCTCACATATAACCACGCATAGATCATGGAGAACCATACGTTAACTCTGCAAAGTTGGGCGAAACAGAAGCCTTACGCTGATTGTTGACCAATTTTTTAGCGTATTTTTTCAGTTAGAAAGTCTAGTAACAAATTCCATCTTGGTGGTAAACTTGCAAAAATAGGGACAGCACGGACGTCAAAACCGAACGCACCAATACCATAAGTGGTTGGAAAGCAACTTACATTCCACTGCAGTGCTCAAGCTTCCAAAAGACTGCATATTTCCACGGTGAATTGTGGCAAAGGCTCCTCAGCAATTGCCTCAGGGTAGAAGGCCCCATCAGATGAGTATACTGTCAATAAGCCCCAAATTATAAAAACGATATTCGCCAAATTAGCAGCCTACGCTCCCCTAGCTGCCTCTGTACGAGCCTCGCCCCGCTTGCTTCCTCCGCAAACCAGCTCGCCGTTTTATCGGTGGCCCGGTAGAACCGAGCAGCAAAGCGCCCATCGCCGCCCCCTCTTTCAAGAAAAGAAAATAAGGTGGTTCTAATTTGTGCTCGGAGCTATATGTCAAGACTCGGAAGTTAAAGAATACGAGAAACGTTAGAGATCTCCATATCTTGGGCAGTTTGGAAAGAGAAGTATGCCATAAAATTACAGCTCAATATCGAACAGAATCTATAAAACAGCTCACACTCTAACAAAACCACCTAATTGTAAAGGATGGTCACAGGGGACTTCAAAGTTCGAATCAAAAACTGTCACTCTGTCTTCTACTAAATTCTCATCAATTTTTTAACACTTTCCTCTGTGTAGAACCATAAACAAAAAATTCCAACGGTTCTTTTCAAGTGGCAACATTCTCGCTGTTGTAAAATTCTTCTAATATAACAACTGTGAAGTTTTCAGCGATCTCAGCTTACCACCACCGCTTCTGCTCAATAGATATTCAAGGCACAACAAAATCAGGTATATGCACGATACAAAAATCTAAAAGACAAAAGCAAAAGGAATGAAGAGAACTAAGACCGTTTGAAACGATCACCACCCTCACCTTGACTGTTAACAGATCAACTCCTTCTCTGTTTGAAGCTCCAAATTTACGACGACAAGCAGAAACAAACGAGAAACTAGAGAATCATAACTGTGAACTTTTCAGCGATCTCAGTTTACCACAACTGTTTCTGCTCAATAGATATTCCAAGCACAACGAAATCAGGTATATGCACGATACAAACATCTAAAACACAAAAGGAAAAGGAAGGAAGAGAAATAAGACCATTTGAAACGATCACCACCCTCACCTTGACTGTTTCCGCTTTTAAGAGTATCATAAACCGTGAAACTCTAACAGATCAACTCCTCCTCTCTTTGAAGCTACAAAATTACGACGACAAGCAGAAACAAACGAGAAACTAGAGAATCACAACTGTGAAGTTTTCAGCGATCTCAGAATACCACAACTGTTTCAGTCTTTCTGCTCAATAGATATTCAAAGCACAACAGAGTCACGTATATGCAGGATACAGAAATAAAAAGGACAAAAGGAAAACGAAGAAACAGAAACGATCACCACCCTCACCTTGACTGTTTCAGGTTGAAAGAGTGAGTATCATAAACCGTGAAACTCTTAACAGATCGACTCCTCTCTTTGAAGCTACAAATCGAGAGAATCACAACCACAAGAGAACCTGAGGAAGTAGAAAATGTAATCTGCCGCAAAGATCAGCTCCATAGCCGGAAGATCCATATGGAAGATGAAAGAGAAAAAAACCTCTGAGCTTAGTTTAAACCCTTTCCACTCTCCAACCCACTGAGAAATTGGAGAATGAGTCAGACTTTATAAATGGTAGAGCCCATGCCTTTACGGTTCTCTCTTACCGATTTGTCATTTCACTCGTTAGTTCTACGGATTTTTCAAACTTGTTTCCATTCCCTTCTATCCTATACTGCAGTCAGACAGTCATCAGTGTCTTAGTGGGGTTCGGGACCCACTCAACCGGTTCCACATCAAACCGGTCACCGGCCAAATATATCATTTCATCTTTTTCCTCCTGACCCTTCCGACAACAAGGTCGCATTTGGGTAAGTTTCTAGGCTTTTGCATATAATGTTT
This sequence comes from Protea cynaroides, assembly GCA_028583415.1. Lineage (NCBI taxonomy): Eukaryota > Viridiplantae > Streptophyta > Magnoliopsida > Proteales > Proteaceae > Protea > Protea cynaroides. The sequence continues at coordinate 35,700,211 of CM053266.1, read as the reverse complement.
GGATGTAAAGAAAATTTTTTTGAAAAAACTATAAAGAATTAATATAAAATTAATGATAATGTTGAAACATAATTGTTTTCTAAAAAAGACTTTTGTGAGCCGTTAGATAAAAGAGAAGGATTGTACTTAAAAAAATTCCTCCCCCACTATTATCCTTCATTTTATTTTTTCAAGGGTTTGACATTTTTCATAATTATAAATTATGGAATCCAGTTTAGTTAAATTTTTAATTTTCTTAAATGTCATCAGCTGTTACCTGTAATTATTAAAGCATTTTTAATTATAATTGTGGGTGACGATATCTCGAAGAAATGTATTCTGAAAATAAGTTAGTTCTTCAAATACCTAATTCCATTTTGACCTTAAGAAGATTAATAATAATAATAACATTACTATGCATAAATAATAATAATAATAATAATTTTTTATTATTATTATTATTATTATTATTATTATTATGTTTATGTTTTGCCATATCTTTGCCTTTCCATTGCTTTCAAATGACCAGAAGTTATCCTTGAATATGTCTCACCAAATTAAAATTATTATGAAATCTATAATTCATGAGAGATGTGCACTTCTTTGTCCGACTTTGTCACCTTCAGCATCATATACACTTCTTGATGTAGATCATCTCTAGTATCGAAGAAAATCCAGTGCTAATCCAATGGTTGAGGATTATTCGAAGCGCATATCGATATATTGGTATGGGTGTCAGATGATCATCGGCTATCGAATCAATGTGGGATTCTCTCTAGTGCCGGAGAGGATCTTTTTTCTACCCTTATTAGACTGCTAGGTTCTAGTGGCATATTGGAAGAGTTCCCTAACAGTCATCTAAGTGGCGAAAGTCATTGCTGATGTCATCCTCCCTATCATTTCCTATCATTTCCTTCTTTTTCTTACTTCTTTTACTCACGTGTATAACCCTAGCTCTTTCTACCAAAAAAAAAAAAAAATGCTCACACAATAACAAGGCTGATTTCCTATTGTGACCGATCTGCATCCCTTCCTAGTAAACCCAGTATTGTTTTTAGGTTTTTTTTTTATTAAGGGAAAAGTTTTTCTACACTACCCGTTACTCAATGGTGCAAACCCCTAACTCTCAATATATGAAGTTCTCGTAATGTCCCTTATTTTATCCTAGAGTCATTGTAACTTCTTTTCTACTCCATCCCTTAAGTAAAACTCTATCTCTCTCTCTTTTATTAATAAAGATATTTCACATTGAACCCCCTTTCCAAAAAAAAAAAAAAAAAAAGTTTATTTGATGAGTCATTTTTCATTGTAGACAATCTTTGATGAGGTGTATCTTCCATGGTAAACTCAACTTTAAACAATAATATATAACATAATGACAAGTTATGGTCATCTCATCTATTGCAAATTAAATAATTAAATCAACCTTATACATCACAGAATTAACAACCATTCGAGCAATAGAGAAAGGAAAAAGATCTTCTGTCGCCCAACCGCGTCAGCTGTCCATTAGAGAGAAAGATACAAGAATATGAGAGATAAAGAAAGAGGGGGACCTGCGGCACAAGTAACCTAATACCTAATATTTTTTTTTCTTACCATACGCAACCGAATTCGTCATACTAGAATGGTAGAAGCATTGCAGTGGTTGGTTAAAACCGAATAATGTATTCTACTCATCATATCATTAGTAGTTTCCTATCATACACTTACTTTTTTGAGGAAGGGTTCTTTTGTCCAAAGATCAGAGAAATCAAAGAGACGGGAACAAGAGGGGAGGTAGCGATAGAAATTTGTATACAAATGTGGATTTGTATTAGTTGGTTGGCAGGCTAGAAAAAAATTTCCTTATTTAAAATTTTTTTGGATAGTGATTTGCACCAGATTGATTGTCATTTGTGGTGCTTGCATTGACATTAGCAGCCTTGCTAAATCATTGATTGCTAAAGCAATGACTTTGTTGTAAATATATTCTATATAATCAATCTTGCATATTTAATAAGAAAAAAACAAAAAAGGAAGTTTCTATCAATGAATAAGGGGGGTTGTGGGAAAAAGATGCAGACAAAATGAATGAGGTAAAAAAGCAACCGACGAACCAAAAAAAATATTTTTTATAGGACCTGGTTTTTATAAATGGACTTCGTGCATTGGGTCCTTTGCTCAGTTGATGGGGCAGATGGGTTATTACACCAGTCCCTTTTCTTCCAAGTCTCATTATGCCAAAGGTATTTCAATTCTACAATTGAGGGAAGAGTAATTATGAGATCAAAATGGTGGATAAAGGAAAACTTTATCTTAAATGTTTAAGTTAGGGTTTTGACTAAAATCAGAGAGAGAGAGAGAGAACCAGTAGAAATTACATCTTCCCTTCCATTAAATGATCTTATCTGCAAAATGCTAATATCCAACAAACCCAAGTTGGAGGAAGACTCTGGAAACTAATCCAGCCTATGCCTTGCAGGGATTATATGAAACTTCAATAGAAACCCTCTTCAGGAAAATGAAAATGTATGACATATATACATTTAATACAGGTGCACTTGCAAAATCTAACGTTTAGTAAAGCTTTGATTATAAAAACAAACAATAAAGCTTCTGCCAGTTTTATGCCCCTTTTCTTTCCATCCATATAAATCAGAACTCACGGCAACAATTTTATGCTTCCTTTTGCCTACACTATTCCTGTCAATCACTTTTTTGAAGCAACATACTTTTTTCTTTACAGAAAGGCTGCATAAGTGGTCCTTCCGGACCACATCAAGCAAAAGATAAAAGATCACTATAGCATGATAAATATGGCATTATTTACAGTAAGGGCAAAAAGAAAATGTATGACCATCAAACGCGCAGCATCCTTCTTGGAAAGTTGGTATCTACAAATCTCATCAATAAATAGAAGCTGGCATTTTTTCATCAACTCAACCTGTGCAACGGAAAAACCAAAGCCAGCTGAAGACGGGATCAAGCAAGAAGTAAGAGCTTGAATCGAGAAACAAGAACATAAATTAAAAAAAAAAAAAAAAAGAGAGAAAACAGGATGACCACAGAGATAGCTGGTTGGCACAACCATAGGGCGTGGATAGCATTTTGGGGTATTTTGGTCACAAGTCGTGAGTTTGAGAGGAGTTTTAGACATTTGCAGGGGTTAGGAATGGGGATTAATGATTGGTGGTTAAGTGTTGTGCAAAAAGACTTACATTTTGCATGGGCGACCACAAAACTTTATATATGTATATATATAATTGGTATGTGTCCTTTTCTTGTGGGGGTGGGGGTGGGGGTGGGGGGGGGGTGGGGGTGGGGGTGGGGGGGGGGGGAATCTTTAAATCAGTCTCAATGATTGGCCTAAGAGTGATCAAAGCACGATAAGAAATTCCATCCTGCATATGCACCAAATACATGGAACAATATATAGAGGAACAATATATAGAGGACTTTACCCCCCCCCCAAAAAAAAAAAAAAAAAAAAAAAAAAGAAGAGAGAGATGCTGGAGGGAGCTCCTCGACTAGAATATAAACCCGGTGGTCCAAATCTGTTTCAACTTCATGATCAAAGTCATACAAATGTGAAATACTGTGTATAAATGGGCTATGGGACCTTTGAAGCAGGTGCCTCTGTGGGATGAGTACTAATGATCGAACCACCTACAAAATCTATAATAGATTGTCTTCATGGACAATCCAACTCTCATGTATTTTACGTTGTCCCTCTCCAAAGAAAATGCATTGCAGTGCTTAGGATGGCTACCTCATCATTTGTTCTACTCAATTCGAAGTAGAAGAACTCTTACGCTAAAGAAATAGAATTACAACTACTTGTCCTAATATTCTGTCCCTTCTTAACAGCATCACATGGGTTGATAAATTATTTAAAATTGTTAATCCCATCTATACTAGCTGTGGTTTATAGACCAAAAGAAACGGGCAAGTAATTCTCAATTTGCGAGATAAGGATGCTTACCAATAGATCCACACAGTGAAGCTCAATCAACATTGATAAACCAAAGTGAAATTGATGTAGCCATTAATAGCGTGGAACTTGCTGCAGCATTGAAGAACTGATGGATTGTGAAACTAAATGGTCTGAACCAGGAGACGATCTAATTGGATGGTTAACACTAACTGTGTTGCTAACACCCAGTCTGTTCATTTCTTTAGTATTACTTGCATTCATTTCAGGATGAGAGGATTCCATTAATGCTCGTATCTGGGAAAGTAATTCACATCAGCGATTTTGTAGCACCAGTTGAATAGGTATAGAATGAGCAAAAACAAATTATTCAAAAGCAAAAAGAGAATAATTCATCACCATTTCAAGGCGCTTCTTGTGGGGATCCCCTGGCAGCTGCATGAACATTTCAAACAGATGGTGCTTCTAATTAGATTCGTTAGATTCTCAAAAGGAGATAACTTCCAGAAGAATATTCTCAGAGCACAGCTCTACATATATAATCTATTCATTACTTGAATATTCATAGCCCACTTCAAAGGAAACAAAGGGAAACTTCTTACAGATTTCCTTTGGTATTTTTGCTCCTCACTCGTAAATCCTGGAATCGTCAACTGCCAATTTTTTTCTGCACATCAACTTTCTGAATTATATTCTTGAAATGAAAGTTCACACCTAAGAACATCACCAAGCAGGCAGAGTAAAAATTGCAATGATTTCCTTATATATGTTCCATATTCACAGCACAAGCACTTAGATCAGGACATGAGGACTAGAAGTACCCCTCTCCTTAAGCATGCTAGACACATGGCACTCCTGCGGCAGATCACAGAATTAAACCCCTAAGTGGATCACATCATATCTGGGGATTACCACAGCCAGAAATCAGATGCCTCTAACCATCCAACAATCACATGCCCTCAAATAGTTCATGTTGAAGTTAGCATGTCAAAACTGCTGTTTGTGTTTTCATGCTTTTGTAATTCTCTCTAGGGCTCTCCCTTGATTTTGAAAGAAGTCTGGGTCAGTCCTTTGGAATCTCAGGCTTGTTTTCTCCTCCTTTGGAGTTTTTTTAATATATTCATTCATTCACCCCAAAAAAGAAAAGGTTGGAAATCAAAGAGCATTTATAGTGTCATCATATTTGGATTGGATCAAAAGGCTTGAGATCAAGGGTTCTTTTTTAATATACTTCTATTTTGAACAATAGTGGGATGCTTAATATATTAAAAAGCCTAACTGTGAATCTACAATAGGTTTTTCTCTTTCACATTTTATTTTCAGAGAGAAAGAAAGAAGGGGTTTGATACTTCACAGGTGAGGGTGAATTTTAGGAGTGCAAAGAATTTTGGAGTTCACATATTTGGGAGTGAGTAGAGAAATAGAGACTCCAAGGAAATTCACTTAGTTTCATAATTTATAGGAGACAGAGAGAGACATAACAGGCCTTGCTTGCTTGTGGTTGCCTTTTTCCAAAAATTTCTATGTTATTTCACTAGCATTCACTAGAACCTTCTTGATATTAATACAACTGACTTTCTGACACAGGCATCAGAGAAAGCCATTCATACAAGATATCCAAATATTCCATATGGTAGTTTAGTTGAAAGATTAGAAAACATTTGTGTCCACTGCCATCTATGAATATAGGAAGACGGAGGGAGGGAGGGAGGGAGGGAGGGGAGGGGGGGGGGGGGGGGTTGGGGGTGGTTTGTGTGTGAAAGGAAACATCATCCACCAGTGCACATATTGGAGTTATTTTCCAAGTACATCAAGTATCATGTATGTGCATACTCCAATAGGGGTGTGTTTTGAGTGTGAGCATGTGTGTAGAGGACAGACCCAAATGCAGCAATAAATCCTTGGATTCAAGGGTTGAAGATTTCCTATGTTTCGCCAGATTGCATGCAAACGTGGTAACCTGCAACAAGAGCACTTCCGTCAGGCTATCCTGAGATAAGTTTGTGTTAGAATTCTTTGGAATACAAAGGCAGAAAACCAGCAACTATTATTACTATGATGAAATTAAAGATACCAATTTGTAAGACTATGAATGGCATAATAACCCATCTTGCTCATATGCAGGAGGATCAAGTAACAGTTTCAGGGGTCCCATTAAGAAAATGAATGTCAAAGATCAACTCAATTAGAATTTAAAGTAACCATGTGTTCTTTAGATTTTTCTCAGGACTGATCAGCATGCTTTTCAACCAGCTAAAACAATGTGATGGGACCTCAGTGCCCTAATCCATCACCTAAAGGCAACAAACTCATTCTCATGTGGCAGATTCACAAACTGAGGAAGAGAGCAGACTGAAAAAGCAAATACTGCACTCCCAAAACATGTATTAGTTTTCTGAATTCACAATTTCAGCGAATTTATTTAATCTGTCCATTGGTTCCCCCCCCCCCCTCCCCAACCACCACCACAACATATCCACGTCTGTGTGTGGTGCATTCGCTGTTATCATCAGCTGTAACACACGATTAGTGTAACGCCCCAAAATTTGTGTTCTTTTTTTTTTTTTATTTAAAAAGAATAATAAAAAAAAGGGGATATCCATATTACTATGCATAAGGGTTAAAATAATGTCACTTTAATGTGTTTTGGATTAAAATACTATAATTTTACCAAGAAGGGGATTAGCATCTTAATTGTTTATTAATTAACATTTAATTTAATAACAAGATAAGTTTCCTAAATGACCAAATCACTTGCTGTAGGTGGGACCCACTACATATGGCAATAGCGTTGGATTAGGAAACAAATCCTATTCAGTTGTAGACTATCTAATTAGTTACTAAACAATAAATAAAATACAAAATTTATATTAGTAAGAGGAAAAAGGAAACATGAGTGAGAGGGAGAGGAAAAAGGGAACGTGAGAGAGAGGGAGAGGAAAAAGAGACGTGAGAGAAAAGGAAAGAAAAGAAATAAAAAGAAAAAAACAATAGACTCTAAAACCGAGAGAGTGAGAGGAAAGAAAAAGAAAGAAAAAAAAAAAAAAGAGAAAACGACAGACTCTAAAACCAAGAGAAAGTGAGTGGAAATAAAAGGAAAGGAAAAAAAAAAAGAAGAGAAAATGATAGAGAGAGAGAGAAAGGAAGAGAAACAAGAGCAGGAGAAGAAGAAGAAAAAAGGGAAAGAGAAAGAAGAGAAAGAAGAGAAAGAAGAAGAAGCAGGAGAAGAAGGAAAAAGAAGAAGAAGAAGAAGAAGGATCAACAGCATCCTTCCTAGGTGAGTTTTAACTCTTTCTCTTTTATCTCAGTCCAGATTCCTTTTTATTGAAACAGATTAGGGTAGGGTGCAACCCAGTTTTCAGTCCAGATTTCTTTTTGTATACACCATATACACCAGGTTCATTTAACAGTCTATATAACAGATTCACATCAGATTTTATATGCAGTCTGGTACTATAACCAGTTTCAGATTTATGGACAGATTAGTATGTGTTTCTGCTATCCATATTAGATTTTAATTATACAATATAGACATATACAAAGTTTTATCCAAGGAATCAAGTATCGAAACGATACGCACCGTATCGGTCGATACGTATAGGTATCGACACTAGTCGATACCCCAATTCGTCTCTCCATTTAAAAAAAAAACACAGCATCGAGCGTATCGAGGCATATCGAGCCGTACACGCCTCGATACACTATCAAGTGTATCGATACACTTTAAATATAGTTTAAAAAAAAAAAAAAAAACCAACCTGTATCGACTAGTATCGAGCTGATACGGTTCGATACTGGTCGATACACCCTTTTAGTATTGGGCAGTATCAATTCTACTCAAAACAACGTCTTTTTCCAAAAGCCGACAACCATTTTAGCTTGAATACTCTTCTGCAACTTGATTTTCTTCCAAAAAAACCTTAGGCCTTTGATTCTTAGATCTAAAACAACTGGAAAAGTATCATCAAACTTGGTTTCTGTGAAGATTAGAGCATGAAATCATCTCTTCAAGCTCTAAGGGCGGAAAACAGCAAAGGTATGAGTTTCAACTTTATTTTTTTTCAAAATAAATTGATTTTTGTGTTGTTTCTTCTCATAAATCAATGAACAATGGTCCTATTTGATGAATGCATGCTACATACATGGATTTAAACACTGATTTGAGTTTGATTTGAGAAATTTTTGAAGAACACAAGAAATTTAAAAAAAAAAATTTCCAAAAATTAATCCTTTCCTCTTCTATTATTTATATAAGATGTGTAGACTACTGATCTACCATCTTTGCTTCTTAGTTATAATTTTTTTATTTTTTTTTATTTTTTTATTTTCTGATTTAAAAAATATAAATATAATTTAGATAATATTAATTTTTTTTATTTCCTTTTCTTCCATCCTTGTTATTTCATTTTCTAATTTTTTTTTCTGTTTCTCTTAAACAGAATATGGCTAGGAACTTGTCTTCGTCTGTTTTTTTTTTCTTCCAAAGATCTTTGTTTTAAACCATATCTATTTCTCTGTTTTTGGGCCTGATGTCTATTTTTGTGTTCCGGAAGTTCTCTATTTATTGTAGATTGTAGGTTTTTTTTCTATGTGGATGAGGGTGTCAAAACTGTTGGTCAATGAAAAAGATAGGGTTCATAAGGAGACCATCTTGAAATATAGTGTTTGAGGATATGAAAGATAGAGCAAGAACTATTGTAATGCATTCAGCGGAACTCTGCAAAAATGCAATGCTTGTGATAAGACTGTTTATGTAGAAATGAAAATGGAAGACAGTATTTTTCATTTTCTCATAAGAGTCTTATTCCATCTATCTCATTTTTCTGCAGTTGGTTTTATTGAGTTTTTATTCTCAACTGGTTCAACTAGTAAACATGTTTGACATTTTATATTAACCCATGTCTAATTCTTAATATTTTTAATTATAGATTTATTGTGTTTTTATGCTTTAAAAATGTGTTTTGTATGATCCTTAATCATTTCTGTGCATACCCTGCCTCATAACCATGTGTATCTATGATGTAAGAAACATTTTCTTTCTCAATGTTGCTAATTATAGTGTTTTTATACTTTAAAATTGTGTTTTGTATGTTCCTTAATCATATCCGTGCGTATCCACGATACAATACGATACGTCTCTTAATTTCAACTGATCGATACGGTACCTATACACGATACTTGATTCATTGGTTTTATCCCAATATATATCTAAAGCTGATTCATCTCAGGTTGTATACTTGCATATTCGTCTATATATCAGATTCATATAATATTTTCATACAGATTACAATGTCAGTTTTAAGACTCATAATCACATCAGTCCCAACTCTCTTTTGTGCTAGTTATCAATAGCAGATTTGTATGTCATATTATACTGTTTTTATACAAGTTTATATAAGTTTTGTATGTTCACATAGTATCAAATTTTATAACTCATGTATATATGTACCAGATCAGATTTTATATGTTAGTTTCAGATTCTATATGTCAGATTTAAGCTCAGTAAAATTACAGTTAATATAATATAACAGTTCATTCCATAACGAGATTCAAATCTGATATCAGTCCAGATCTGACATCAGTATATTTTATATCATACAGATTTTATATACAGATTGTATGTATCAGTTCAGATTTTATATGCAGCTCAGATTTGTGCTCCGTCCATATATATATATATATATATATATATATATATATATATATATATATATATATATATATATATATATATATATATATATATATATATATAATATAATTTAAATGATAGACTGAAAATAAAATGCATGCAACAAATTACAATCAAGAATTTGAAATGGAAATTTGGAAGGAACTTACAAGACACTATGCAAGAACCTTGTTACAATATTTTGACTCAGATACATGCTTCAGGAGAAGGATGAACCTAAGTGATTTTGCTAAGGAAATTTTGATACAAAGAGGGTTAAGGAAGGAAAGGGGAATAACTCTTTGGATGGAGATGATCTCCGAGGTGAGTCTCTCTTGCCTTTTGGAGTTCCCTCTCGGGTTTTGCCTCCCCGAATGAGAAGGAATGGTCTCCTATTTATAACCTTTGAGAAGGAGCCTTGGATTCTTGATTGTGGGCTGTTGCTTTGAGTGGGTGGGAGACAAATGTTAAAGATGGATTCCTCCATTTGTCTTCTTTTGATGTTTTTGTGAAAAGTAAAGGAGTAATAATATTACTTTTGACTTGCAAATATGCTTTAGACTATTCTCCTTTGCTTTTGGTCAAATCATCTTTGTCTTTGGATTTTGAACTCCGTGAATCACGGGAGTACATTGAAGAGTTTTCTAGAACTGCACCGAGGCATTCCACGTGTCTTTAGACACTGTTTTCCCCTTTGGTTTGGTTCAGGATTTGTACCGTATTAATGTGGGCCCGGTATTAGCTTGACTATCTATACTGAGATAGTGATAGAATACGTAAGGATACGGTGCCATTTGTTTGTTGACGTCATGGCTGACGTGATTCCATCGAACCTGACCGTTGTTGCTCTATCCTTCCATCATATTGGCAATATTCATATCACCAATAGTGTCAAAGGAATAGGAATATCCATCTGGTGATCCCTGGATTGGAAAATTACAGGACTTAGGAGAATCGTCACTGTCCCAATAGTTTCGTTTGAGTTTATCGTCATTTTGGTCGAGTAATTTAGTGACGGCCCAGTGAGAAAATTTTCTTTCCAACAAGAAAGATTGGCATCTTCTCTTGTTAGGACCTTGGTCATGAAGGTGTCTTTGTACCATTTGAAGTCATGCATTTTTTTGCACTTGAGGTTTGATAATTGTTCAGAAGACCGGTTTTTCAATCGAGTTGGATCTCGTAAGAAGTATTTTGTTATGTGGAAGCAATCAACAATAACCAAATTAATGCCAACTTGGCCGTCACTAAATTACTCGACCAAAATGACGATAAACTCAAACGGAACTATTGGGACAGTGACGATTATCCTAGTTCCTATAATTCTCCAATCCAGGGATCACCAGATGGATATTCTTATTCCTTTGACACTATTGGTGATATGAATATTGCCAATATGATGGAAGGATAGAGCAACAACGGTCAGGTTCTATGGAATCACGTCAGCCATGACGTCAACAAACAAATAGCACGGGTATAATACGTAACCGTATCCCTACGTATTCTGTCACTATCTCAGTATAGATAGTCAAGCCAATACCGGGCCCACACTAATACGGTACAAATCCTAAACCAAACGGAAAAACAATGTTTAAAGAGACGCGGAATGCCACGGTGCGGTTCTAGAAAACTCTTCAATTTACTCATGTGATTCATGGAATTCAAAATCCAAAGACAAAGATGATTTGACCAAAAGCAAAGGAGAATAGTCCAAAGCATATTTGCAAGTTAAAAGTAATATCATTACTCCTTTACTTTTCATAAAAACATCAAAAGAAGACAAAGAGGAGACAAATGGAGGAATCCATCTTTAACATTTGTCTCCCACCCACTCAAAGCAACGGCCCACAATCAAGAATCCAAGGCTCAAGCATCCAAGGCTCCTTCTCAAAGGTTATAAATAGGAGGCCATTTCTTCTCATTCAGGGAGGCAAAACCCGAGAGGGAACTCTAGAAGGCAAGAGAGACTCACCTCGGAGATCATCACCATCCAAAGAGTTCTTCCCCTTTCCTTCCTTAACCCTCTCTGTATCAAAGTTCCCTTAGTAAAACCACTTAGGTTCATCCTTCTCCTGAAGCGTGTATCTGAGTCAAAGTTTTGTAACAAGGTTCTTGCATAGTGTCTTGTAAGTTCCTTCCAAATTTCCATTTCAAATTCCTGATTGTAATTTGTTGCATGCATTTTACTTTCAGTCTATCATTTTAATTTAAGTACTTTTGTTTTCATATAGTCTTCATGGCCGGTTTGCATTTCATTTGTATTTAAATTTCAAATATATCTTTGCATTGTTATACCGCCTTCATGGTTGGTTTTACTTATCAAATTTTAATTACCACATTTATAAATCTATTGTTTTAGATCCTGAGTCACTTATGATATCAGAGCATTTGCCTGAAAAAATAGATGGGTATTGGGTGTATGTTTATATTTTGCTTATTGTTTGCTTAAATCCTGCCTCGGTAAAGTACGAGGACTAGACGGTATTGTGCAAAAGATTGTGGAGGGCATTGGTGATTTGAAAGTCCCGAAGTCACGATGAGCTTGTGTTTTGTTTAGTCCTGGTTATTATCCGGAGTCCAGCGGGTAAGAGCATAACTTTTTCAAAATATACAACACTATCCTCAATACGAGTCTATCATTTAGGTCAGTGTCTTCTAATCCTATTTCTAATGAACGCCTTAGTACATTAGGTAGTAACTGCGGTTATCAAGACCAAGATAAACCACCTCAGATCCAAATTGATAAACCCATGCTTAGAGTAGATTTCGATCTTCCCCAAAACCAAACAAGAAGAGAATAATTTTTTAATTATTTCTCAACACACGATCAACAAAACATTAAACAAAAATGGTACGATTATATGAATAGATTAAAAGTGAATATTTCATTCTATGTCTATCTAGATAATGATACTCAAATTCATAACATTCATTATCCATTTCCACATATATTCCATCCCCTCATCAACAAAACTATTCAAGATCAAAATCCAATAGACCAAATACACAAACAACTTGAAAATCTAAATTTTCAAGAAACTCAAAATACAAAAGTCCATAATCAGGAGTCAGCTAATCACACGACACCTACTATTTCAGATCTATCTTCTAATCAAGACGATTCTTCAGAAAATAGTCCTGATATGGAACGGAAAGACATTCCCAACAGAGCATCTGTCCATCCAGAACCAATTACTTATGAATCTTCTCAAAACCCAGAAGAATTTTCAGCACAAAATAACAATCCAAAAATAGTAGACTTTGAGTCTATTACAAACAAACAAAATCGTAACTTTCCAAATGGCCTAGAAGCCACCAAAATTATCGAATTATCAGACAATAATTCTGATACCCAAATACTTTATGAGACTTTGTCCAATCTTTCTTTTATGAACAAATTTCAAAAAATACAAAATGATCCAATTGTCAAAAATTCTATTCAACCCAACAAATGGTCAAAATATGACATTTTCAATAATCAAAGAGTAATTGACTCAATAAGGCTTTGTTAATTACATAAACAAATTCAACACCAAAACAAATATTTTTATCAAATAAAATCAAAATTACATAAGATTTTCAAACATTAAAAATATAAAAGACACAAAGATCATAAACAGAAAATAAGTCCAAAACCTCAAAATAATTATAAATATCAAATAACCAAAACTAAATCTTTCCAAAATATTCCCTTCTTTCAAATTGGTATGATCAAACCTAACCACCACATTAGTAATCTTAACAGACCAATTCAAAATAAATAAACTAATCAAATAGATGTACAATTCCAACAACCTCATACATTTGATTTCCAAATAATTGTAAATACTACTCAAAATCTCCAACGAGAAATTAAACAAATTAAAATCGAGATTTTCAAATTTAAAAATTCACCAGCTGAATCTCGTGAAATCAAATCTCCATAACAAATTCAAACTGTCCATATTCCCACTTGGCAACCATGGTATATTACCAATTACCATCCAGCTAGTGGTCTCAGGAACTTTCAAGATCAAAACATGTGCCCTGATTGATTCAGGTGTCTAACTCAATTGCCTCCAAAAAGGATTAATTCCAACCCAGTATTTTGAAAAGATTTTTCAAAAACTTACTAGAGCAAATGGCTCCTATCTTTAAGTTGATAACAAACTATCAAATGTCCACATCTGTCACCAAGGATTTTGTCTCAACCAGAAGTTTTGTCTAGTTAAAGACTTAAATACAGATGTTATTTTAGGACAACCATTTCTTGATCAAATCAAACCCTTCACTGTTACTGATAAAGGTATCAAAACCTGAGCCTTCGGCCAACAACTTATATTCAAATTCATTAAACTACATAAACAAATCCATTTGATAAAACAAAACGCAAATACTACTGATTAGATCAGTAGGTCCATAACTAAAAAGGAAAACCAATTGGGATTTCTACAACAAGAACTCACTTATAAAAGGATTGAAGAAAGGCTCCAACAACCATCAATACAAAACCAAATCAAGACATTAAAACAACAATTTGAGCAAGAACTCTGTTCTGAATTTCCCAATGCTTTTTGGTCCCGCCAAAAGCATATCGTCAAATTACCATATGAAAAAGAATTTCCAAAATCTCAAATCCCAACCAAGGCTCGACCTATACAAATGAGCCAAAACTTACAAGAAACCTGCAAAAAAGAAATCAATGACCTCTTAAACAAAAAATTAATTAGTCCTAGCAAATCCCCTTGGAGTTGTGCAGCTTATTATGTAAATAAAAATGCTGAACTAGAGCGAGGAACACCTAGGCTCGTAATTAATTACAAACCATTAAACCAAGCTCTCCAATGGATTCGATATCCAATCCCCAATAAAAAAGACCTTTTACAGCGTCTTCAACAAGGGAAAATATTTTTCAAATTCAATATGAAATCCGGTTTTTGGCAAATTCAAATCCATCCTTCTGATCGGTACAAAACCAGCTTCACCACACCCTTTGGCCATTATGAATAGAATGTTATGTCATTCGGTCTCAAAAACGCTCCTAGTGAGTTCCAAAACATAATGAATGATATTTTAAATCCATACAACTTCACCATCGTCTACATAGATGATGTTTTAGTTTTCTCAAATTCAACTGAACAACATTTCAAACATCAAAAAACATTTTTCAAAATTATCAAAACTAGCGGCTTAGTTTTATCCCAAAAAAAGATGAAACTTTTCCTTAACAAAGTCCGATTTTTAGGACATTATATTCACCAACGACAAATCATACCAATTGAGAGATCCATCAGCTTTGCTGACAAATTTCTTGATCAAATATAGGACAAAACCCAATTACAAAGATTTCTAGGAAGCTTGAATTATGTTCGAGATTTCCTTACCCAAATTGCAAAAGTTTGTGCCCTCTTTATCAACGTCTCAAAAAACAACCCAAACCATGGACAGACGAACATACCAAAGCTGTCCAAATTATTAAGAAATTAGTCAAGAAAATTCCTTGTCTCCACCTAGCAAATCCAGTGCTACAAAAGATCATAGAAACAGATGCCTTTGACTTAAGGTACGGTGGTATCTTAAAACAAGTCTTAAATGACAAAGAACAACTTGTCCAATTTATCTCAGGCGTCTGGAATTCGGCTCAACAAAATTATAGCACCATAAAAAAAGAGGTTTTATCAATAGTTTTTTGCATCCAAAAGTTTCAAAGTTATTTATTAAACCAAACATTTCTTGTTCGAGTAAATTGCAGTGCTGCCAAGCATGTTTTAAAAAATGATGTTCAAAACATTGCATCAAAACAAATTTTTGCACGATGGCAAGCATTACTTTCAAATTTTGATTTTGACATCACATATATCAAAGGCGAATCAAATTCCATTCCTGATTTTCTCACTCGTGAATTCCTTCAAGAATCAAGACCCAAGACTGTCTCTTTCCTTATGGCTCCGCCAAAGGAACCACCATCAAAATCAGTCATCAAATCCAAAGCTAGTTATTCCAAAACTTTTCCATCATCATCCTCTATACAACTAGGTACACAATATAATCAAATTGTTCCTAAGGGTTCTACCCAGCTTATCCCTACCACTCACTCTATCACCCAGTCAGTTAAAAAATCTGTTCACAAACCTATTTCTGCAACTTCTTCCACAAATCGACCCCAATACATCCAAAAATCATCTTATGAGGAATTATTTCCCTTAGATGAACCAATGGTCCGAGGATGCAATAGTCCTCTCCAAATTGCTCAAAGATGTTTTTTCAAAGATTGCCATTTTTACAATTGTCATCATACCAAAACTCAGGAATTCTATGAATATATCCTCATAGATACTGACTCTATCTCCATCAAACAACATTTTGACAAACTCAAACCAAACCTAGTGACCCATTCTACAGTCACTATCCACAAAATCCTTACCATTCAAGATTGGGCTAATCACCCTTTAACCAGCAAATCTTTCTCCCAAGAATACCAACCACCCTCATATCATTACTTTGATTATATTGATGCGGGGCATTGCGCATTCTTATATCAAAATAATGTTTTTAAACATTCTTGGTTTTTTACTTTTGATCACAAATTTGCAAGCAAACTACCCACTTGGTTTTCCCTCTGGTGGAATACCTATGGCCCAATTGTTGACATATTACCAGAATCACTTCAAAATCTTTACCAATATTTTTGTACCAAAGCTACTCCTATACCAATTCAACCTCCACTTCTTCGATTTTTTATCACATGTCACCTTGCATGGATCCTATATTGGGACTATGAACAAATCACCAAACAATGTGACGACCTTCAAATTCCAACTTTAGTTCGAGCATTTCATGTCAAATGGTGGGCAAATTGTGACACAAAATTTTGCACAAAGGACATCATCATCAAAACTCTTTCTGGTGTCGAGGCTGCAAATGCTGCTATCAATGCACAACAAATTACCCCTGCACTCACTCCTTATCAAGCACTCAAAGCCAAACAAGCTGAGATTGAGGCCCAATTGGCCCTTCTCCAACAACATTCAACTACATCTGACGATGAATCAGTTGGATCGGTCTACCATCAAGGATCTTTTCATCTATCCCAAGAACAATTTTCCCAAGATCCATATGCCCCGGATTCTAATCCAGATGCATTCACGGGGCTTAAAGATCTAAGCCATCAATTCGTTACCCAACAACGGCGATCCTCTCGCACAAAGAAAGGGTCCCACCGAATTGACATCAAATAGTTCCCAAATCTCAAAAGGTCAAATTTCAGGCCGTAATGATGGAATCACGTCAGCCATGACGTCAAAAAACAAATGACACGGGTATAATACGTAATCGTATCCCTACGTATTCTGTTACTATTTCAGTATAGATAGTCAAGCCAATACCGGGCCTACACTAATACGGTACAAATCTTGAACCAGACCAAAGGGGAAAACAGTGTCTAAAGACACGTGGAATGCCTCGATGCGGTTCTAAAAGACTCTTCAATTTACTCCCGTGATTCACGGAATTCAAAATCCAAAGACAAAGATGATTTAACCAAAAGCAAAGGAGAATAGTCCAAAGCATATTTGCAAGTCAAAAGTAATATTATTACTCCTTTACTTTTCATAAAAACATCAAAAGAAGACAAAAGAGGAGACAAATGGAGGAATCCATCTTTAACATGTCTCCCACCCACTTAAAGCAACGGCCCACAATCAAGAATCCAAGGCTCAAGCATCCAAGGCTCCTTCTCAAAGGTTATAAATAGGAGGTCATTCCTTCTCATTCGGGGAGACAAACCCGAAAGACAACTCCAGAAGGCAAGAGAGACTCACCTCGGAGATCATCTCCATCCAAAGAGTTCTTCCCCTTTCCTTCCGTAACCCTCTCTGTATCAAAGTTCCCTTAGCAAAACCACTTAGGTTCATCCTTCTCCTGAAGCGTGTATCTGAGTCAAAGCGTTGTAACACGGTTCTTGCATAGTGTCTTGTAAGTTCCTTCCAAATTTCCATTTCAAATTCCTGATTGTAATTTATTGCATGCATTTTACTTTCAGTGAATATATATATATATATTCAGTACATATTAACTATTAGTTATATCTCAACAAATTAATAACAGATCTAACAGCGGTTTTCAGTCGGTTTCATCATCATTTTTTAATCATATTATATACCAGAATTCACATCGTATCAGATTTTATACCAGCATATATATATATATATACACAACAATTTCGGATCATATCTCAATCCTTGATTCCTGGTATCAGTTTGTATACATATGTATCAGATCTAGGATCAATTTTAGGTTGGTATTAACTGAGTTGATGACAGAGGTGAGAGGAAGGTCCCTAGGGGTAGTAAAGTTGTTGATTTGGTCATTTATACATGTAGAATGATTTTAGGCTCATGATATTTGTAGGTTGGTGTTGTTCACCTGTGAGAGGACGTTCAAATTGGAGGAGTGTAAGTGGAAATACTACAGGAGTGCGTCATTAGAGTGACTCTGATGCTTTAAATTTATGTTTTAGTGTCATTATTTATTAATTGTTATTTTGTTCAAAATATGTGAATGATATGCTTTTGGATGACAAATGTGATATGTGATTGTGAATTATTCTCATTTTTTGTTGCTTATGTTTTAAGAGTATTTCGAGTTGTATTTTGTCACACTCTAGATAAAAAAAATGGTCTGGAAAATGTGAAGTAAGGGTAATCAATTACATTGTATCTAGTTGAGGGAAATAGACTCCATGGGTGGGTACCACCTGGGTCAAATCCGTGATGCCGGCGAATGAGTGAGAATAGGTCATGGACGGATGACTATAAACAAATGTGAAAATGGGCTGTGGATAACCTCTACTAGAGCAATGTTGATTGGTTATTCCTATATGTTGGCCAAAAGTAAAAACTAAAATGTTTTGAAAGTAAATAAGTTTTATCTTCTCGAGTGGTTTAAATTGAAGTGTTGGTGATCATTGTGGTGATGTATTTCTGTTGTATTTTCTTTCTTGCTGAACTGTTCAGCTCACACCTTACCATGACTATCTCAGATAATGAGGAGGTTGCCGAAGAACAAAAGGGAGTGTAGGGGCGGCGTCAGATTATTCCTCAGCTTAGCATAACTTGTTTTTATTATTTTATTAGAACGGTTATATAGGATTGCAAATTTATTTTCTGGGGCAAGTACTTTGTTTTTAAATATTACAGACATTAAACTGCCACCATTAGTTTTTGGACATGTCTTTACTTTAATTATGGATTTGACTTGGTGTGATTTGTGATAAGTTGAAGTTTAATTATAAATTTTTAAATCACTTTGACCGGTAAACCAGTGCCCTTGAGGGCTGCACTCTTACCTTGTACGGGTTTGGGCCGTGACAACTAGGGCCCCAATTTTGTCAGTCGAGACCAAAATAGGAAGCCATGGGCTCCATTGCATTCTCCAAATTCCAAAACCCCTACCATTCCTACTATTGAATAAGGTCAATCATAGATTTTGAAAACAAAAACCCCTCCGGGGGTGTGTGTGCATATGTACCTGCACAAGTGTTGTGAAGGTTGCAGCTTTTGAATGAGGGGCTCTTTTTAAAACCCCTCCTCTTACCCTTATCAACTTATGCTAACAACTACTCACTCCCAATTTTCCTCGATCTCTAATTTTACTTTTGGTCTTGGTTCTCTTTTAAATAAAATTTTCTGTTTTTTTTGGATAATATACTGTTGAATCAAAGAATGGTAGAGAATTAATTATCTTTCCACACAACCTGCTTATTTATAATGAATACGATTACAAACTATAGAAACTCTAGAGTGACTAGGATTCTAAGGAAAGGAAAATAAAACAAATATAAAATATAAAATTACAAGTATGCCATGCACTTATATAATTCGACACTCCTCACATTGGTGCATATATATCATGCATACCCAATTTGGACAATAACATGTGAAACGATTTTCCAGGGAAACCTTTAGTGAAAATGTCTGTCAGCTGATCCTCTGATCTGGCAAATGCCGCAAATTGAATTTGAATTTGACCACTTGCTAACTTTTCTTTGATAAAGTGACGATCTACCTCAACATGCTTAGTCCTATAATGCTGAACTGGATCGTGAGCAATGCTGATGACTGCTTTATTATCACAAAATAAAGTCATAGATTGAGGACACTAGACTTTCAAGTTTTTGAGTAAGCTCTTCAACCACAATAATTCACATATTCACATAATTCACACTGGAACGGGCCACCACCACATTCTGCTTCTTGCTGCGCCAAGTGACCAAATATCCACCCACAAAAGTACAATATCCTAGAATTGATTACCTATCTGGACTACTTGCCCAGTCAGCATCAGTATAAGCCTGTACTCTGAGATGATCATTTGGTGAGAGTAGAATCCCTTTCCCCAGAGCAGCCTTTCGTTAGTACAGAATTCTATAGATTGCCTCCATATGTGATGTATAGGGATCGTGCATGAATTAACTCACCAAACTTACTGCAAATGCAACATCAGGCCTGGTATGTGATGGATAAATCAGCCTTCTAACTAACTGCATGGTACTTACCTTTATTTGTTGGTGTTCCTTCTTTCTCCCTGAGCCTAGTATTAAGATCCAGTGGAGTATCACACGGTTTGCAGCCTAGCAGACTTGTCTCTGATAGAAGATCAAGGATGTTCTTCATTTGAGAAAAAAAAGATGTCTTTTGTAGAACAAGCAACTTCGATCCCAAGAAAATACCTAAGCTTTCCAAGATCTTTAATTTCAAACTCCTCCCCCAGAAACATTTTGAGTTTCCTTATCTCATCTTCACTATTCCCAGTGACAAAAATATCATCCACATATACCAAAAGTGCAGTAAATTTTCCAGATGAATGCTTGGTAAACAATGTATGGTCAGCATTACTCTGTGCATAACCAAAGGCTATCATTGTGAAGTCCACCAAACCATGCCCTAGGGAACTGTTTGAGTCCATAAAGAGAGTGTTTCAACCTACATACCTTCCCATTGGTGTTTGCATCTGTAAACCTAGGTAGACGGTCCATATAAACTTCCTCATTGAGACCCCATGAAGGAAGGCATTCTTTACATCAAGGTGTTGCAAATCCCAATTGTGGTGTACAGCACATGCCAAGAGAACCCGCACTGTTGTCATCTTAGACACTGGCACAAAAGTTTCTTGGTAATCAATATCATATGTTTGAATGAATCCACGGGTTTCTAGCCTTGCTTTATACCAATCCACTGAGCCATCACTTTTTTGCTTGACTCTAAAAACCCATTTGCACCCTACTGGTCTCTTACCCGGTGGGAGTGAAACGAGGTCCCAAGTATTATTCTTCTTCAGAGCTCTCATTTCTTCCATCATTACAGCTTTCCACCGTTCATCCAAAATTGCATCCTGCCATTTCTAGGGAAGGGACACAGAAGAAAGTGAAGACACAAATGCACGGAAGGAAGGAGATAAAGAATTATATGAAACAAAATTGGAAATTGAGTGATGTGTACAGGACTTAATACCTTTCCGAATAGCAATGGGTAAGTCAGAGTCAGAGTGAAATTTCATTACCAGGAGGAAGCTCAGTCTCTGGATCCAAGGCTGGCGAAAGGACATGTGTAGTTGCGTCAATCGTAGTGGCCTTTCCTTGCTTGTTTCTGGCATGGTTTCGGCTGTAGACCCGCAAAGGTTTGGCTGGACTGGTAATGGGACTAGTTGTAGGTGTAGGTACCGGTACAGGTATTGGTATAAAAGGTAATGGTATGGGTATAGAAGGTGGTGCATCTATCTCTGGAGCTGAATCCATGACTCTTTCTTGGACCTGTTCTAGTTCCTCTGGCACATCTTCAAACATAGGCACATCTTCAACACTTTGCTCATCCTTCTCTCCCTGAAGATGCGGCTTGTAGTATATCAGATGTTCATGAAAGAGAACATCCTTAGTAATATATGTCTTCCGGGAAGGAGGATGGTAGCACTTATCGCCTTTCTAAGTGGCAAGATAGCCAATGAAAATACATCGGAGCCCCCGAGATCAAGCTTGCCAGGAGATTAATGATTGCGAGCATAACAAACACAACCAAAACCTTCGGCAGTAACACAAAGGAAGTAGCACCAAGTAGGATCCATAGGGGCTTTGTTGCTGAGAATTATTAAAGGGAGTCGATTGATAAGGGAAGCGATAGTGAGAATAGTAGAACTCCAAAAACGGGCTGGAACATTGCTCTCAAACATGAGAGCTCTGGCCGTCTGAAGAAGGTGACGGATTTTTCGTTCTGTGACGCCATTCTGAGTAGGTGTATCAACGCAACTAGTTTGGTGGAGGATGCCATTTTCTGACAAGTAGTGCTGAAATGTCCCATCAAAAAATTCCTTATCATTATCACTGCGAAGTACTTTCAGCCATGCCTAGAACTGTGTCTTTATCATATTTTGAAACTGGCGGAAGCATTAAAAAACATCACTTTTATTAGCATTAGGTAAACCCATGTAGTCTGTGAGTAACAGTTAATAAAGGTGACAAACCAGCGATGGCCAGAGATGAAAGTCGTCCTAACAGGCCCCATACATTAGATTGCACTAAATCAAACAAACCACTACTTCTATTAAAGGAAGGTAAATAGGTTGTACGAGCCTACTTAGCCAAAACACAGGCTTCGCATAATAACTCGTTTTTATTACAATGCTTAAATAAAAAAGGAAACAACTGAGACAAAACTACTGAAGAAGGATGACCAAGACGTCTATGCCACTGTTGGAGGGTGCTGACAGTGGAGTAAAGGTGATGTGATGTAGGTAGGGGTAAAGGTGGAAGTGATAATGGAGGTTCTAAAGGACCATCTGCAAGCAAGTAGAAACCACCATGTAATCTACCATGTCCAATTGTCTTCCCACTCACCAGATCCTGAATTACACACGAAGGCGGAAAGAAAGTCACTTTGCAGTTAAGAGATATTGTAAGGCTACTAATAGATAGCAAATTTGTAGCAAAGCCAGGAACATGAAGAACAGACTCTAAAGTAAGGGTGGAGAAGCAATGGATGGATCCCTTCCCAGATATAGGAGAGAGAGACCCATCTACCACTCGAACTGTATCTTTCCTAGAAGAGGGAGAGTACAGAAAAAAGGAGTTGGCTGAACCAGTCATGTGACCAGTGGTTCCAATGTCCATAACCCAAGGATCATGAACAGAGGAAGCACAGTAAACATCATGAGAAATACCTGATTGTACAAAAAAAGAACCTGGTGTGGTAGATGATGAAGGATGACCGGTAGAGGCTGCAATAGATGGCCTGAGAAGATGTCAGAGAGCCTGAAGTTCTTCTGTGGACAGCATAGGTTGAGCCCCAGTAGGAGGTCAATTCTCTGTCTAATGAGCCTATGGTGCCTTGAAATTCTTAGATCTCTGCATTCCTCTTTCACCCCTCTTGGCCTCAAAGTCGCCTGGTTTGCCATGCAATTTCCAGCAAGTTTCTTTGGTATCTCGGTCCTTTCCACAATAGTCACACCGAACTGGTTGGGGTAATGCAGAGCCATTTAGTTGAGTGGTTTGGAGGGCGAACCTTTCTACTGGAAGTAAGGGCATCATAGAAGTATGGCGTATATCCTCAGACTGAACCAAGGCATAAGCCTGTTCTAAAGATGGGAGAGGCTCCCTACTGAGGATTTGAGCACGAATCTGATCAAACTCAATATTAAGGTCAGCCAAAAAATTGTAGACCCATAGTTTGTCCTATGCAAGTTTCATGGCAGCAGCATCAGTGGAGCAGGCAGCAGGTATCATAATAATCTAACTCTTGCCACAGACTTCAGAATTCATAATAATATTGGGAGACTGTAATGTCCCGTTGCTTGGTTGCACCGATCTTCACATGGAAATCATAAATCAAAGAATAGTTCCCAAATTGGGAATAAGTCTCCTTGGCAGCCTTCTAAATTTATGTAGCATCAGGTAACAGTACATACCCCTGGCCAATTTTGGGCTCCATAGAACCAATTAAATAGGTCATCACAATGGAGTTCTCAGATGCCCATTTATCATATAATTTATCTGTGAGAGGAAGTGCCTTCTTTTTACCATTAATGCAACCCAGTAGGCTTTTTGCAAAGATTGCCATATGTGCGGTTTTAGACCACATCAAATAGTTGGTCCCATCCAACTTAATTGGGTTAAGGGTAATAGCAGTGAATTCAATCTTAGAGGTCTCCATTTTAGGAGTAACAACTTCAAAGGAATCAGCCATGGGAAGAACAATCTGACTAATAAATTGAAATAGAACAATTCAATAGTTGCTCAACAATGGAAAATACCTTTAACAAAGATGTCGTGTATCAATCTTTGGGAACGAGAGACACATCTGCAGTAATTTTCGATCTCTTTATACAATCAGGGCAGAATCGAAGTGGGCTATTCGTGTGATCTCTTCAAAGCACATCCTTGTAACAAGGGATACACGGCAACTGATGCTAACAAAATCTTGTAGAGATGTTTAGTTCATATATAAGAAATTAAAGAAGATGAGGTAAGGGTTTTAGGGGATATTTGGGGTTTTAGAGGATCTTGGAGAGGTTAGGGGTGATGGTGGTAGGCTAGTAAAGAGGTTTAGAGATAGTGGTAGGCTATTAGAGATGATGGACATAGGTTTTTAGGTGGGTAGATGGTGTCGATTGAGGTTTAGAGCTAAGTAGGTGGTGGCGGTAGGTGTTGGTTGAGGTTAAGGGTTAAGGAGGTAGTGGCGGTAGATGTTTTAGGTGGGTAAAATGTCGTCAGCAAGGCTGGTTGAGGTAAGGAGAGAGGGGCGGCAAGAATAGGAGGATGTTGAAAGTGAGGACAGTAGGGATTGCCGTCAGCGATAGGGCTGTAGAGGTGAAAAAGTGCAGGTGACGACAAGAATTGGAGAAAAGAAAAGAAAAAGAAGAAGAGAAGAGATGAGAGGTGGCGATAGGGCTTAGGGAGGCTCTGATACCATGTTGAATACTTGAATCAGAGAATGGGAGAGAATTAATTATCTCTCCACACAACTTTCTTATTTATAATGAATACGATTATAAAATAACAGGAACTCTAGAGTGACTAGGATTCTAAGGAAAGGAAAATAAAACAAATATAAAATATAAAATTACAAGTATGCCATGCTCTTATATAATTCAACATATACGTTGAGCGACGGCCCTTCCACTCGGCACCATCAGATCACTAAGGCCCACTCGGCACCATCAGATCACTAAGGCCAACTTTCGTCCCTGCTCGACAGGTGGGTCTTCAGTCAAGCTCCTTTCTACCTTTGCACTTAAGGGCCAATCTCCGTCCGGCCCGAGGAAACCTTTGCACGCCTCCGTTATCTTTTGGGAGGCCTACACCCCATAGAAACTATCTACCTGAGACTGTCCCTTGGTCCATAGGTCCTAACACAAGGTTAAAATTCTAGCTCTTCCAGAGTAGTATCTCACTAATGGCTCGGGCCCCCCCGGAAGGAGGCCTTCTTCGCCCTCCAACTAAGTTGCGCAGGAAAGGCCCAAAGCCAATCCCAGGGAACAATAAAGCTTCATAGGGTCTTTATGTTCAAATGCAGGTAGCCCCCATCTTCACAAACATGTCTATTTCACCGAGCCATCGTTATTATTTTTATTGTATGCAATCCTTAAACTATTGCATTTACTTTCAGTATATCATGTAACAACTTAAATCAATCACATAACCAAAAAAAAAGAAAAAAAAGAAGTCATATATTATATCCAATTATTTCTTTTAAATAATAATGCTTACAAATATTTCATTTTAATTGTAGGTCATATATGTGCATATTTAATTTTTATTCCAAAATTATAAGAATACAATTGCATTTATGTGTGTATATTTAGTGAATATTTTAAATATTTGATGCTCTCATGCTTTCCCTCGCACTCACACTCCTATTTTGGCTCTTTGCTCTAGGCATTTACGATAGAATAGTTAGTTAAATTCACAAAGTCAAAATTTTGAAAAAGAAAGGCCAGATATGTAATTCCCTTACCTCATTTAGACTCTAATCTGGCTTCACATACCTCTACTTGATTGAAAACAAACCTTCGTGTGACAGTAAGGTTGTCATATTGCAACCTGGTGGTCACAAGTTCGAAACACGGAAATAGCCTTTCCGCATTGCGGAGATAAAGCTACGTACATTCTACCC
Source organism: Protea cynaroides (assembly GCA_028583415.1). Classification (NCBI taxonomy): domain Eukaryota; kingdom Viridiplantae; phylum Streptophyta; class Magnoliopsida; order Proteales; family Proteaceae; genus Protea; species Protea cynaroides. The sequence continues at coordinate 35,674,512 of CM053266.1, read as the reverse complement.
CTCCCTAGACCCTGTAGTAACGGGAGCCTCGTGCGTTGAAACGCCCTTTTTATACCTCTACTTGATTGAAGGTAGGCATTTGTCATTGCCACCACTACACAAATATCTACTAGTTCCATTGGATGGTAGGACCTAGTCCCCTATAGTCCAAACTTACATATTGGTCAAATTTACTTACAACCAAGCAAGATGCTTTAGTCAAAAAAGAACATATTAATAGAAGAAAAAAAAAAAAAAAAAAAACTCGTGGAAGATAAGAGTAGGAGTTGATTAGAACTCTGAAAATTTGCATCACTAAAATTTTCTTTTTAATGGTTCTACTATTGTAGTAAAATTTCATGTTTGAATATTTAATCCACATGTTTGTTGGTAAGCTAGCTTCTCTTCTACTTTTGATTACTGTATTTTTACCCTTCTCTATTTCAACACATAAATATGCCTACATGTCAGAAACCTTACTTAGCATTCTATAATTTCGTTACAGGTGTTTCTTCTGGAAGGGTTTGTTAGAAATTTTTTAAACCTTCCTCCACAACACCCAAGTTTTGCTAGCCTATCAACAATGGAAGTAGCTTCTCTAGGAGTAGGAATTCAATGGGAATTCACTTGTTTGCCCTTCAATTGTTCGAACATTAGTCAACACTCCATTGTACATGTCCTTTATTACATCAATATACTTGCAACTTTTTTCTTCTTTAAACCCACCGAAAAATTTTCTATGTACTCTATTATATGCTTTCCCTAAATCAATGTGATGCAGTATTGTTCAGCCAACAACAGTCCCTTGCCAATCGGAACAAAAGATCAAATCAAAATCAAGTCACAAGATCTGACAAGATCAAATCAGATCTCGCAAGATTAGATCACGATCAAGTCGCATGATCTCACAAGACCAAATCAAGATCAAATCACAATCAATTCACAAGATCTCCCAACATCAAATCGCTAGCTCATTCGAACCTGCTAATAAGGTAGTGACATTCAAGTCGCAAGATCAAATCAAGATCACTAAACAATATCTGTTTTGATTTGGCCAGATCAGTTTTTAGAATCTTTCCAATCTTAGCAGGATTCTATTTCCAATGTAATTTCAGTTTCAATTGTTATTTACTTTCCCAATTGATTAGGGTTGCCATTGTTAGGACTCTGTTTAGAATTCTATTTAAACCATGTAAGAAATGTTTGAGAATCAATATGAATGAAGCAATGTTGCTAATTTATGCCATAAGTGTTTGTCTCATGCTGGCCAGATGAGAGGCCCAAAGTTGAAAGAGGTCATCCCTTTGGTTACCCCTTGTCCCTCCCATCGTTCTCTCTTTTCTCTCTTTCTCTGTCAACGCCATGACATCTTATCTCACTGCTGAGATACGAGAAAGATCTTCATCAATGAAACCATGAGCTATCCTTGTTGGACACTCTGCAAGCCATCGTTTTGGTCTTGCATTACAATGAGACCATTTGAAAATCCTTCCTACTCTCCCTAATGTACTAAAACATCTTTTCTTTTGGAGACCCTCTTAATGACGTCTCAAGATATCCCACTATATGCCTTTAAGTCAATCAAAATCATACGAAGATCTTTCTCCATCTCTCTAAATCTTTCCAAAGTTCGGTTAAAAAGAAACAACAACAACAACAACACAAAGTCTTATCCCAACTAAATGGAGTCGGCTATATGGATTCTTGCCCTCAAATCAGCTCTGTTCGATGTCATATTTTAAACAAGGCCTATGCATGTCTTTCTTCACCACCTCCCTTAGGGTCATCTTAGGTCTCCGTCTGCCCCTAGTTCTTTTAGATCATTCGATCTGAATAAAATCACTCTTCCGTACAGAAGCATCTAACGGCCTCCGTTAAACATGGTCATACCATCTCAAACGGTTTTCTCATAGTTTATCATGTATCGGTGCTACTCCCAAATCAGCTCTAATACGATCATTCCTTACCTAATCCTTCCTAGTTTTACCACACATCTATCTCAACATCCTCATCTCAGCTACACTAAGTTTATCTATATGATGTTTCTTAACTGCCCAACATTCCACACCATAAATCATAGCCGGTCGAATAAATGTCCTATGAAATTTTCTTTTAAATTTTAAAGGAATACGCCGATCACTCAGCACTCCAGACGCACCTCTCCACTTCATCCATCCTATTTTAATCCTCTATGAAACATCATCCTCTATATCTTCTTCTTTATATATGATTGAACCTAAATACCAAAATGATCACTTTGTTGTATCTCTCTCTCAAGAATATTCACCACCTCATTATCCGTCCTTGTGTGACTAAAGTTACACACCATATGTTCCGTCTTCGTTCTACTTATCTTAAAACCCTTTGATTCCAATGTTGATCTCCATAACTCAAACTTGGTGTTAATCCCTGCTTATGTCTCATTCACCAAAACAATATCATCGACAAAAAGCATAAACCAAAAAGCTTCATCTTGAATGTCTCTGGTTAAATCATCCATAATGAGGGCAAACAAATAAGGGCTTAAAGCCAATCATTGATGTAACCCCATTGTGATTGAGAATTCACTACCTTGACCTCCCTCGGTTTTCACACTCGTCACCACATTATAATACATATCCTTAACTATGTCCACATATTTGCTTGAAACACTTCTCTTCTCCAGAACATAGCAAATTAACTCTCTAGGATCTCTGTCATAAACTATTTTTAGATCAATAAAGACCATATAGAGGTCATTCTTGCTTTCTCTACATCTTTCCATGAGTCTCTTAAGCAAGTATATAACTTCTGTAGTGGATCTACCTGGCATAAAACCAAACTAGTTCTCCGTAATAGTAGTTTCTTAACTCTCTCCCATAATTTCATAGTATGACACATTAGTTTTATGCCTCTGTAGTTATTGCAAATTTGAATATCACCTTTGTTTTTATAAATTGGAACCACAATGCTTCTCCCTCATTCATCTGGCATTTTCTTTAAGCTCATAATTTTATTGAATAGCTTAGTTAGCCAACATACTCTACACATTCCTAGGCTCTTCCAAACTTCTATTGGGACCTCATCTAGGCCTGGTGCTTTGCCTACATTCATCCTCCTTAAAACTTCTTTCACTTTTGTCACCGTAATATTGCGTATATATCTACGACATGTGATGACATGGTGGGTAATGTAGCAATATGGGCCACCATTACTCGAAGTGTCTCCATTTAGTAGGTTGTAGAAATAATCGTTCCATCTCTCTTTAATGTCTTCATCCCTTACTAGATTTCTACCATCTGCACTTTTAATACATCTTACATGGTTTAAATCTCTACTCTTCCTTTCCTTCATCTTAGCTATTTTATATATAGCTTTTTCTCCTTCTCTTGTGCTAAGATTGTTAAAAAGATCTTCATAGTTCTTCACCCTTATTTTTCCCACAATATTTTTACTTCATTTCTGACAAATCTATACCTTTTTAGATCCTCTATATCCTTAATCTTTTGTCATGTCTTAAAACTCTCTTTCTTAGCCTTAATGGCTACTTGAACCTCATCATTCCACAACCAAGAATCTCTAGGGGAATCCAAAGTTTGGTTAAATTAATAGACTAAATAGCCAATCTTTATAGAGCATAGTCCGAACGCTGATACATTAATTTCGTTTCTAAGCCTTTCTCAATCTCTCTCTAAAACTTGATTACCTATGCAGTTACATTCATAGATACACATGTAGATGCAGATATGTGTTCCCCTACATATATCTATTTGGGTTTATAACAATTAACAAGTATATTCACAAATCACACTATTATCCTTCGTTATAAGAGAAAAGCATGTTATGAGCATCACCGAATCAATGAAGTCATCAGCTATCTCCAGAAGAAGGTCTTCAACTTCAGGATCTAACTTCCCCTGTGAATCCACCTACAGCAGTACAACCAAAGCTAGACTGTCAGGATAAATTTTAAAAAATAAAATAAAATGAGTTGATATTTTACAAACAGAACATCAAAATGGCATAAAACAAGAGCAAAATATTTAATCTGTACACAATATAACAGTAAATTAAAATGCTTGTTAATGAAACTAAAGTATCTTTGTATTTTAATGGGAACCAGAAGAACATTTTGGGCACACCATAAAGCCTCTCAATGGAACAGCACATAGGTACATGCCAAATACATAATAAATGGCAGTTCAACTAACCTTCTGTGATCAACTTGGTGAAAACCCATGAAATGATGGGTATTATTTACCTCCGTGCTCTTGGTAGATCACCTCTCTTTTACCATTCTACTAATAGTAAGTTCAACATATTTCATATTTCCAAGCAAAATCATGAATGATGAACAGAATTGGGGATCGAGTGCAGAATCTGCAAACGATCATTTGATTAGTATAGACTATAGTGAGAATGCAGGAAAGACCTGTGAAACCAAATCTTGTATTTTTCTCTTTCCAAGAAGTTGATTGCTGGCTTCTGTTCCATGGCTTGAACTCCCCCCTGGTGTCGTTGTGCCAGATGCAGGAGTGTCAGGCTGCGATCCAGTCAAACTCAACGATTTCTGGACAGCGGGTCCCGACATCCTTGGAGACTGCTGCTGTTGTTGCAAAGGCTGTTGCAGTTGTTGTTGTTGTAGTAGTTGTTGCCGCTGTAGCTGTTGTTGTAGTTGTAGTTGTGATTGTTGCTGTTGCTGCTGCTGCTGCTGCTGCTGCTGCTGCTGCTGCTGCTGCTGCTGTTGTTGCTGTTGTTGTAATTGTAGTTGTGATTGTTGTTGTTGTTGTTGTTGCTGTTGCTGCTGTTGTAGTTGTTGTTGCTGCTGTAGCTGCTGCTGCTGCAGTGTACCCAGCTGTGGTGGCTGCTGAATTAGTTGAGATATTTGTTGTGGGTTCAAGGCCATGGATTTCTGGATCATTTGAGGCGATGAAGCAAGTTGTTGTTGCAAGAAGGCTTGCTGTCTCTGCTGTTGCTGTAGATTGTATGAGGGAGAGCCTGGAGCAGAAGCTGATGGTTGTATTTGCTTCAACAACTGCTGCTGCAATAAGGTACTTTGCATCATAGACGGTTGCCCATTTTGACCCAACCCAGGTAATTGTGGGTTCATGGATGCAAGTGATGATGTCCTTGGAAGGCTTTGAGCCTGTAGCTTCTATATATAAAAGAAAAATTAGAAAGGTATACACCAGAAAAGGCTGAAAAATTATTATGTGATTCATTAATTTCATTTCAACAATATGTCTTCAAATATAATGGAATGGCCAAACAGGATTCACATAGCCAACTCCCCCATATAGTTAGGACAAGGATGGGTTAAGTTGAGTTGTGTTGACTACATTTCAACAATGAACTAATATATGCTACCTAAGCTAAAGAGGGGCAATAATTGTAGTAAACACACACACACACACACACACACAAAAAGTTGAAATACAAGAAGTGGTTCAAGCTACAACCAGGGTTTATTCTAGCAAAATTTTGGCCATTCTAGGATTATTAACTCTGCGTCCTGATATACTTCATCGAGAAATTTGAATCACAGTCCTAGAATAGGTTCTGCAGCCTGTTCAGAGAATCCCTCAGCCAGTAAAACATCCCAGTTGTCTTTCCAATTTGAGGAATTCATGTCCCACAATAATATAAGTGCTCTTTGCATTGAGGTTGGCCAATAAAAATTTAAAAATGGTGATTCATACCAAAATAAAAGAAATGGTTGATGGATTCTCATTCCCCCCACAAGTCTGTATTTGGCAGACGAGGAATCCAGTGATAATTTGTTCCACTATTGCCCCTTTGCTATAAGAATGGCATCATTTCCTGATGCTGTTTATTCTGGACTAAGATTTCCCTTTTGGTATTACTTCCCTGATGAGATATTGTCAAGTAGACCTTTTTCCGGAAAAGGCTGATTTCTATTGGGAGTGCTCTCATGGCCATAGTATGGCCTATTTTGCAGGAGTCCACACAAAGCTATTTCGTGAAGCCAGATCATCAAAAAGAGATGGGCAGATGCGTTGGCATCTTCAAAGTGGAGACTTTCCTTATCCTTGATCAAGGCAGCCCTTCCTTTGTCAGTTGGGTTTGTGTGATTCTACTTCTTTTAGATGTCTAATAAAATTCTTTATGCATATGAAGAAAGAAGAGGAAATTGAAACCACAGCCAAAAAATGATTACTTGACTTGGTATAAAGATGAGAAATTGAGAAATCAAATCATAACCTGACTTGATTTGGTTTGTAATTGAGTCCCAGTTCCAACCTTGACTATGATGGAAAGGCTTTTCATGAACTGTTATTGTTCAACCAAAGGTGATCAATGTTAGGAAGCATCAGATGTCTTAACTGGTTCCTTTCTGGCATCTAAATCCCTTTCGTCACCTTACCCTCAACATATTTGAAATTTTTCAAACTAGATAATATTTCCCACTTCCAAAAAAATGGACCCCCCCCCCCCATCTCCTAAACACGCACACACACATTTTTGTAGTTATCTTCTTTTTACAATATTTGTCTTCAGATATGGAATTTTATTTTATAAGTTAAAGAATTAGTTCGGAAAGAGGGGAGGGGATTCCCAACTACACAGAATTGTTGTTCCAGCAAAGACAGCAAAAGAACAAAACTGTACAAGAGCCAGAAAGATACAGAAAAGAAGTTTAGTGGTTAGCTCATTCAAATCATCCCCCAAGGCAGTCTAGAGTGCTCAGATACCTCAGTGTCATAAACCATAAATATAGCATCTTCAAACCTTCTTCCCTTTTTAATCCCCTGTCCTATAAAGATTCCAAGGAAGCCTCCTTCTGAAGAATTTACTAGGCATATACTGGCATCCTACGTGGCAGATCAAACCCTTGTGTTTTTCACATCATCCTCTCATCATTAGCCAAATATTTCAGCCCCACAGAAAACAAGCCGTCAAACACATAACACAGTACAATGTCCACAAAGAAAAAGAAAAACCTATTTTATGCACTTAATTAAATTTCAATGGCCACCATAACTAAGGAATAATGTGGTACAGGATAAGCTATGGTCTGATGTAGGAATAATCTGGTATAGGATAAGCTATCGTCTGATGTAGAATGATAAAATTTAGTTGCGACAAATCCAGAGAATCGCCTGTCATACTAGATGATCTGGCTCCGCAATATCATCCCTGTGTGGCACTGTGGCTAAACAAGGGATGTCAAGTAGCGAAGTGAATGAAATGACCAGTGCACTGAACAATTGACTTGAACTTTACTACAAATGTGCAACTATCATAGGAACAAGGGGTATAAATTTGGGACCGGAACTGGGAACCAGAACAGAACCAAACCACCCCACACACTAGTTTATTGGGACGGTTCTGGGAATAGATTTTGGAACCGATTAATTATGGGATGGACAGGTCTCCCAATGGGCTTCAAACCAAAAAACCAATTAAGAACTGTCGGGACTGGAACCATCAGAACTGTTTTAATGACATATAAATTATAACCATAACAAAAAAACTTCACTTTGGTGATGTTTTCATCAAGGTACTTAAAAGTGTTACTCCAATTTAATTATACCCTACCACCGAAGTTGATGAATGATAGATAACAAACAAGTATGATATTCACCTTGATATATATATATATATGTATATATTACTCTTTATACATTTAGGTAAGCATTTTGGAATTTTAGACATTATAATAGTGCCTATAACCGATTAAGAACTGAAACAGTCCCACCCATTAATAATCAGTACTAGGAGTCAGGTTTGGAACCGATTGACTTAGTGGACGGTTTTGGGAGTGGCCCCTTAGGACCGGAACAGGTTAGGAACCGTCCCGAATACCTATAACCATCCCAATTTACACCCCTTATTAGGAACCATGCCTGAGTTTATGGCAATTTCAAGATATCAAGGCGAAAGTGGGGAAGTAGAAGGATATGGTTTTCTTATCTTGGTTAAAGGTAATGCTAGAACTTTCTGTCTTCATTTTATGATAATAGAATTGCAGGAATTTCAAGAGGGAAGAAGCAACCAGAATATCTCCTTAAAAAATGGATTGATATTGAACTAGAAAGAGGCGAAACAATAGAATTAATAACTGCAAATGGAAAAAGTAATTACTAATTCTTTCCGCTAAGAAAGATAAATACATCGATGATATATAAAACCAAAACAGGAAATATTTCATAAGAACTCAGCAAGCAATTGAAAGTAGGATTTATACCTGAGGAGAGGTAAGTGAAGTTTGTTGAGACAATTGTTGAGGCCTCATTTGGCCTTGGTTCATCCGCTGTTGAGCATAGGAAAGAGCACCATTTGCTCTTAGCTGTGCACTCAGGCCAAGTGGTCCCATCATTCCCATTGCCTGCATTCCTTGCAATGTCTGACCTGGATTATTACCAGGATGAAATTGGGATCCTTGGCCTAAACCTGTCTTCTGCCTCGTCTGCATCCAGAATTAATCTTCATTAAACAGGTATGCATTTTCAAAAGATCAAAAGTGCTTCATGGAGTTGAATGCTGGGATAATGGAACAGAACGTACATAGGATGTGAGTGGATATGACTACGAGGGATAAAATGCGTTCAAGTACAACCAGTAGGTGAAGTATAAGTCAATTGGAATGGTTCATCCATGTGAACAAAAGGCCAATGAATGCACCACTGAAAATGTTCTTTATGCATTGGAGGGGTAAATGGAATGCCAAAAATGACTTGTCAAAACCGTGAAAAAAGAGATGGTGCTTATGAGTTAAAATGCCAATATTGCCCTGAATAGAGTGGAATTGATGTAGATGACTCCAAGTATTCGGGCAAGGTTCAGTCTGCTGCCTTGAGTTGAGTTGGTATTTAGTGTCAAGATCACACGTATAATAAGGTGATGAGTAACTACCAGAAATCGAATCTAGGGGATATTAAATTAATCAAAAATGAAAGCAGAAAATTAAAATAGTTAATGATAAGCTCACGTAAATCAGTGCATGGGCATACAGTCATGAAAGTAGAGCCACAACCACCAATTCCTAAACAAATAGTAACACAACCCAACTTCAGAAGTTCAGCTCTCATACCTGCGTGAGTAACTGTGGCTGCAAATTAAACTGGGCAGTTCCCGCTGGCGCCGCAGCTTGTCCTGACAGCATAGGCAGGTGACCACTAAGCTGCGAGCCCTGGCCAATTAACGACCGCGACAAACCGCCACTACCCATCTGCTGCTGTTGTTGAAGGTGGGAACCACCAAAATTCATCTGCCCATAAATTCCCGCCTGTGATCGCATCCCACCAGCGGCTGCACCAAATTGCTGCTGTTGCTGAATCTGATTCATCCGTGACATCGACGTTGATCTCTGCAGACCCTGCTGGATTTGGAAATTCGAAGGAGAAACTAAATTCTGCTGCTGCAGTTGCTGCAATTGCTGTTGTGGTTGTTGCTGTTGTTGTTTCTGCTGGTAATCTAATACAACTAGGGGGCTCATAATCTGCTGCTGTGTTGGGGTTAATGGGGTTTGAACACCACCGGCAGCAGCAGTTGCAACATTTTGGCTTAGCGGAAGCTGAGGGGATGAGATTTGTGATATATCCATTGGAGGAGAAGGAGAAACGTTTGCCGGCGAAGTTAGATTTGAATTTGATGAATTCTGAGCGATCGAACCAACCACATTCGCCGACTGAATAGAAATTGGGGAGGACGATGGATTTTCTGCCATTTTCTCTGATGAATTCTGATATTTGAGGTTCGACGAGACGAAACTAAACCATTGAGAAGGGGGAGAAGAAGCAAAACGAACGTTTGGCTTTCCTTTTTTTCCCCTTGAGAGTGTCGAAAAGCCGAAAGGGTAAACCAAATCGAGAGGAATGCTGTTACCTATTCCTATTACAGCTATGATGCTATTGAATAGTTTGTTATTATTACATTTAGACCCGCTAGTCTTGATCACAATTTCCAATTTCCAATTTCTCCTATCTCACTTATGAAAATTACACCCACACCCAAGTTCTTTTATGTTCTCTTTCTTGTCTGTACTCATCCATGGGATCCAAATCGTCTCCTGGGGCAGGAGGTTCCTGCCGCAGATCCAAGGGCCGGGGTTCGGTCTGGGGATCCAAATCGTCTCCTGCCGCATGAGATTCCTGCCGCCGATCCAAGGGCTGGGGTTCGGTCTGGCCGCCTGCCAATACATTGGGGGGTGGGCCGGCTAAAATCCGGCCCTTGGCAGGCGGCAGGACCGCAGGAGAGGATTTGGTTGCTCGGTCTGGCCGCCTGTCAATACATTGGGGGGTGGGCCTGCTGAAATCCGGCCCTTGGCAAGCGGCAGGACCGCAGGAGAGGATTTGGTTGCCTCATCCATGTGCCTCCGGATCAGGATTGGTCCCGATGATCCCGATTCAACATGCTGAGTCCCCCCCATAGTCGGTTTTTCCACAGGTAAAGATGTAAACGGAGCAGATTCGAATCAAATATATCATTATTCAAATCCGATCTGAAATTGGCTGGATGTAAGAAAAACTGAATTCAATGTTAAAATTCGATTTGAATTCAAAAAATAGAATTAAAATACAATTTGCAAGAAGAATGAAAGAAATCTCTAATTTAAAACAAATGTATCACCTATATAAATAAAGCTCAGAACAATCGAATTCACATCTGTTTAGTGGAATTCGAATTCGAACAGTAGGATTTGTATTCGGGTAGCAAATTCGGATGCAGATTCGGATATGGTGCAAACAGATAGGGTTATATCCACTCCATTAGTGTTAAGACATGTATAATCTTAAGTTTTAAAGTGTTAAGATACATATAACCTTAATGTTTATATAGTCAATTAAAGTTTCGTATCTTGTTTTCTTATGGTAAACCTTACATTTGTTTTAAAGTAAGGGTTTCTCTCATTTTCCTTGCAATTTGTATTATAGTTCCGTTTTTTTAATTCGAATCGGATTTTAGCCAGATATCAGATTAAAATTCGGATTTGGTTTTTCTATACCCTTCAGCTTTCAGATCAGATTCGGGTAAAATAGTTGGTAAAATGATTCAAATTCGGATATATCCAATTCGAGTTTGATCCGTTTACATCATTGTCGGATCCCAATTTTTACTAATAATCATACTCTCTCCCTACGTCAAATTGCTTAAACCCCACTACATGACTTTGTATCTTCTTTATACAAAGGTTCTATATTGTTTGTTACAACTTCTTATTTAGGCATTGGAATGAATACAGGGTTTTCGAACCTACCCTCTACTGTCTATTTGCTTAAATCTTGACAGGTGTTATCATCAAAAGCTCCGGGAAAAAACCAACAATAACGATTATATATACTTATGGTTCAAGTAATTGGAATCAACGCCGATTATATTGCATCCAAATCGACAAAAAAACTCTTAAGAAAACAGAAGGATCTACTAGAATCGAGATCAACTAAGACTACTACCAACTCGAATCGTACCAATCTGTTCCCGATTCCTGAATCATGCATATGCTCTTTAGTGATGATCCGACACTCACATCATTCATGACATTTACATTTGTCACCAATCACCATTTACCATGTAATATTAGACAATAGACATCAATGGTCCATGCTAAATTCATCATTGTTTTTGTCATTTTTTTTTTTTTTTACTTCAAAACATACTACTGGGGGTTTTTTTTTTTTTCTCTCTCTCTCTCTTTTATATATATATATATATATATATATATATATATATATATATATATATATATATATATAAAGACTATCGGATTCTATTATAATAAAAATCTAAAATGAAATTGTGATAATTTCATGAAAAGCTTATACAACATGTGTGATATAATATTTCACGTAGATTACTTTATATATTTGTAGATAACAAATTTTTAATCATACCATGGATTTAAGGCAGCAATTTTTTTTTTTTCTTAAATACCTTCATCTTATCAATAGTATATTTAATATAAACTTGTCAATTAAGGATGATTGATAAAAGTTGTAGAGAGAACCAAAGAGAGCATATCACACCAACACAATAGCCGGGGCCCACTTATGGTGTGATTAGAGAGCCCCCTCACATGACTCAAAAGTTTTTTATTTCCTTTTAGATACACAACGTGGGTCAGAATCAAATCGTCTCCTCCCTGTGCTTCAGGGAGGAGAGATGGTGGTCTGGATGAATGGCCGTCACCTAGCTCTCGGGTGAATCCGAGTCATCCATCCGAGCCGACATCCCTGTCGGCTCAGCTTGTTGACTGGGGTGTCGGCTCGGATTCACCCGAGAGCCAAGTGGCGGCCATCCATCCAGGCCGCCATCTCTCCTCCCTAAAGTACAAAGAGGAGATGATTTGAATCCGGCTCAGAAAGGGGCATAATACGTCCAGTCTAATATAAAATAAGAAATGAATCTACACGCCACATGCATATATTGTTATCTTATCTCCTGCATTAAATCAGTTAATATATAGGATAAACTATAAAGTGCCTGGCAATTCGTATACAAAAGATCCACATGAGTAAGAATGAGAGATGGTGTGAGAGAATGTGTATTACGATACTCGATAGTCTGGACATCATTTTTATTTTAGAAATAAATTCTTGCTATGTTATTTATGTATCATGTGCATATAATTACATACAACTATACTAATGATGACAAAAATCCATGATAGATATGAGTACATGAAATAATATCATCCATTTCATTATTAAAAAAAAAAAAAGAAGGCATTCTAATGCATGAGACTCCTGCTACTTCAAGGTTTAGGGAAGGGCATAACGTACACAACCTTACCTCCCCCCTCCCCTTGCAATACAGGGAGGTTGTTTCCATGTTTCAGACCTTTACCATCAGACCAAGGCTCACCCTCTTATCCATTTAATTGTATAACTTGAAGTAATTATATATTAAGTATGCAAAAAGGAATCTCTTTTTTTCCTTGAAATCCGAGCTCTTTTCTCTCTCCTTAAAATGACCAATTATCAATTCTTCATGTATTCATATTTATCTGTTGGCATATAAGATTTCAATATACCCCGCTAGCATGTAGCCCCCTCTCTCATAAATATATTACTTTAGGACTAAAAGAATAAAGTTAAGATTGGGATCCTCTGTAGTAAGGTCACCCCTTTAGTGAGGATCTCATTCACTAAAAGTGGATTAGCACGTATCTCGATCCACTCAAAGTGCATCGAGATACACTTGGATCCACTTTGAATTGATGAGATTCTCACTATATCACTATAGAGGATTTTTTTCCCCAAAGTTTAACCCAAAACAAACTAAACTAGCCAACTACAGGTAGACAGCTTAATTTACACGAGGAAGTCTTTTAAAGGAATGTTCATATTATTAATTAGGAATGTCTATTAGGCCTGGGCCGGCCCAGCCAGGCTACACATAGGGTGGCTTGGGACAAGTACTGAGGGCCAATGGGTTTCCCAGTAGGGCCTGGGCTTAGGGTGGGCCTAGCCCATCGTGACAAACCCCAAACCTACTCAAAAAATGATTTAGAATATAAACATAAATAAAAATCATACCCAAATAAAGTCTTAAACTCGTCAAGTTGGCCAACAAAAGATAAAAGTAGTTTAAACATCGATTTTTAGGTTTGGCTGGTTCCAAATCAAGAATTTTCCAATCTCTCTCTCCATGAAGAGTTTTCCTTGTTTTTATTATTTGTTTCCTCTAAATTTCATCTAATTCTTCATGTGGTACGCATTTTGCAAGCTTGACTACTAGGATTCATGAAACCTGGAGGTTTTATTTATTTATTTATTTATTTTTTCTCTTTTGTTTATTGTAAAATAATGGAAAAAGAATTTTTTTTTGTAAAATAAGATATTTTTCATTGTTTGTTTTGACGTAAAATGCAAATAAAGGAATTAAAACGATAGAAAATTTTTATATGAAAAAAATTTCAATAAAAAATATTGTATGCACGGAAAATTTTACAACAGAACAAACATAGCCTGTAGAAAACTAAGATTCGCAAACGTAATTTAAGAGTTCCAAAAAAAAAAAAAAAGGTGGTGGGGTGGAGCGTGGAGAGGGGTTGGATGGTTTCGAAGTAATTATAATTCTATCTGAGTCTTTAAGGTATGCTGAGGATTGTTTGAATTTGGAAAGGTCTAGTTAGAATAAAAATAAAAAATTGACCCAACTTGGGGTAGTTCGTTATACCCTATTTTTTTTTTTTTTTTTGTAAGGACGGGACAACAAATAGTCTTGACTTCCTCAAGTATTTGTATAAATAGTCTCTAATATCAAGGTCAAATCATTTAATATTTTACTCATGTATTCACTGTTTTACTCACCAAATAAGACCCACACCAGCTTGACACACCATTACTCCACACATAAGACCTACATCAGCTTGAACTTCAGAACCTCTCCCATTTTCACTTTCTACCCCCGCATTTATCTTGCATTGGGTCGTATCTTCTTGAAGGATGAGACCCTGTTATTTGTTGCTTAGAGTCTTGACGAAGTATTAAAGCAATCCTAGGGCCGTAAGCTCGATCTCCTTTGCCTGTTTTTTGTGTCTACAGTTGATCCTACCTTGGAATATTTTAGTACAAATTCTAACGACAACATCGTGGAATGTTATATATCTAGAGAAACACATACCTCGACAGGGTAGCTCGTTGTTGGAGACTTTGAGTCACTAATTCAATACTTATTGATAAGATCACCACGTTGTCAATGATATCGGTTTAAATAATCAACAGAGCTACGAAGGATAAGCTCATTAGAATTTAGGTAAGAGAGTTCAGATTAACCAAATCTACTATATTTGACTTCTTATGAATAGACTTGAGCTTAGGAATCCACTTGGAAAAATATTCCCAATAGGAATACTATAATCTCAAAGGTGACTTGATGATTACGTGGATTCTCTTATAATGCCACATCATCAGGCCCCTCTACATTCCTTGGATTCAACCGATCATGACTATATCAATATAAGTTACTTTCATTTCAGGGGTCATTGCTTGGAGCAATGGTAAAAGATTCCGTCGTCAAGACTCAATGTTCAAGTTTTAAGTCTTGAGAACAGTCATTTCGCCTAAAAATGCCAAAAGTTAGGATCCACTCCAAACCAAGGTTCGAATAATCAGAATCAGCGATGAATCAATCACCGCATATCTAATCCAATTCAAGATGAATTAGACGGAATCAGCCACAAGATTTGGGAAAAAGATCATCTCCTGTTGTCCAATCCTTCAATTCCAGCCGTGATCCAACAATTGGATATCACCTAGCATGTATATCGATGTTTTGATATGCGCACTGAGTAAACTCCAGACACTGAAGTCTGCGATTGGAATCCCTTGGGCGACATAAGATAATCCAAATCCCAAAATCCTAGCAAAAGTGATGAGGCATCAGAAAAATATAGAAAAAAACCTGTCAAACCTTTTCTCAAACTGCTGATGGGGATGGATATGAGAGACTGTTTGGCCCTTTCATAGGCTTGCTAGCAAAGATTTAGTTTGGGCTGTCAAAATTAGGTTCAAACCGAAAATTAAAACTGAACCAGTTTGATTTGATCTGGACCAAATTGAAACCGAATGTTATTGAGTCGTAATTGGGCTGTGCTTTATAGTCTGATGAATATCCGAAATCAGATTGGCCTAATTGATTAGCGTGAACCAACCAATCCAATAGACCCAAATCGAAACAAAAAACAAACCAGTTCGACAATGGACAGACAAGAGTCCATTAACCCAATTTTTTGCTAAATATACATGTAGGGAACTAAAACTAGAACCAAACCAGTCCAATAATGGTCCATTAAGCCAACTTATTACTAAATGTACATATAAGAAATCGAAATCGAAATCAAACCAATAATGGACCGATAAGACCCAATTAAGCCAACCCGATAACATCCAAACCCAAACCAGACTGAAACAAAAAGCAGCCCAAAACTGAAACTTTCATTTTAGACAATAATGGTCTTCAATGTATAGGACTGAAACTGGACCAAAACAACCCATTAACACCCCTAGTTTTAGTTCCAACTTCCAAGTATCGATCCAAAATACCATTGGCCTAAGCTGAAACCTATCGATATTGATTCGGATTGGGTACGGTTCAAACCGATCCAATCCGAAGTCCTCAAACCCTAATCCAAACTCATCCCCCCTAAAACTAGCATAAATGGGACCCTCAATGGATAATGACCTTTTTTTTTTTATGTTAATCTTGTGACGATGAACATTGCTTCACAAAACAAGGATTTCTCCCACGTACGCATGAGATAACACAAACCTCATCTTAGTTCTTACGTAATCTCCAAGTTTGCGTCTCCACCTACCGTTGCCCACCGGAACCGTATCGCACCCAGTTTTGGCTCGCTGCATTTTATGAGGATTTTCTAATTTCTACGCCAACCTAACACAGTTAGTTAATTAGGACTGCAGATCCTCTCCTCCACCTGTTAATCACCCTTATATTATTGTGAAGCGTCTATGGGTGTGGGACCCAAACCCCATAGACGATCCACTAGGGGTATCAACAGGCAATTGCGGTCCAGGTCAAATCGGTATCAGGGTTTATAGGCTCTGTCCGGAATATGTTTGTTGAGAATGGTGATCTTGCACTATGTTCATTAATTAATGGGTCGGTCCTGTTTCGGATTGTTATTGGGCTTAGTTTATTGGATGATTGTCAGGTTGGTTCAGATTGAATGCCCGGTAGGAAACCCATTAGGGCAATCTAGAAGGCTGAAGTAGCGAAGCTAAGGTTTGATATTCCGTCTAAATCAGTTTGGATCGGGCCCCTACTAGGTTTGAGCTCATTGGTCCACCTTTTTTCATGCCGGTTTTGGGTTAACCCGAACCAGACCGGACTAATAGGATATGTCATACCTCAACCCAAAACATGTCCAATAACCGTTCGGTCTGGGTCGATTTCCGATTAATTTGGTCTGGCTTGATCCGAGCTAGCGGTTCAGTCCCAAAATTAATACCATAACAGTCCATAAAGATATGGGATGATTACCAAGTGGAGAGAAGATCCGACTCGTTAAGTAAAATGGTGACCATGAGATCTAGTCCTAAATGTTAATTGATGATGAGATGGCATAGGTTAATGATTTAATCAACGAACTAGACCAAGATTTTTTCTGATCTGGATCGTCCAATTCGGATTAGAATAGATCATATCTCCCATGATTTTTGCCTTATCATTTTAGGATCAGCTCTATAACCCTTGTCAACTCAATTGCTGCATGGGATTAGTTGATCCAGATTGGCCAATCCTAATCCCTCAATCACTGACTCAGACAATAGGATAAGGGATTCAAATTCTCTCATGCCCCTCATGCCAGCATGAGTAAATTCGATAGCTGTCATTCACTGTGCATATATATCAATACATCAGTATGTGTGCATAGTAACCTACAGCTACTGGATTTCCTCATATCGGCATAAAGGACATAGAAGAATTAAAATCCATAGGGTAAGATGAAGCAAACAAGCTTAAACTGATTGCATGCTTCGACTTTTCTTTATAATTCTCATATTTTATGCTCCAATATTATTTATTTGATATTGAAAATCTTCTACTTTTGAATATTTATATACTTTTTGCATGGCAAGAGAAGGTTAAATATTCTCTTAGTTATAAGTAGGACAAAGTCTATTTGGTTTGCCCAAAAATCTATTGTGTCACGTGCTCAAATGGTGAATCTAAATTTATGGACAGAAGATTAAAAAATTTCTTCATATACAGTTTATTTAGTCAAATTTTTTCATAAGCATTTTTAGTTGTACCATGTAGAAAGGTTATATAGCAATTATAACCACTTGATATTTAAAATTTAAATGGTTCATGTTTCAAATTTCAAACATCAAATTCAGTCATCTACGATGCATCATCTAAGTAATCCATGCACCTCTTAGTAGTCCTGAATTTTTAATTAAATATATATTTTTTTGCATGCATAAGTCTTTTCAAACTGAAACTTGACATGTTAGCGAGAGACTCTGGATTTGTATAAATACCCATGCGAACAATTGCCCTGCCTAAAAGGTTGGTGTCGTACTAGGTGATTGCAGATGTTAGGAGATCATGGATCGATTCTCATGCCTTCACATTTACCTTTAATAGTGTAAAAGTCGTTTATGAACACTAACAAAATAGAAAGTCAAATAATAATAAAATAAAATCAATATACTCATGATATACCCATAAAATTCAATTCCCTTCCAATGTGCCAGTCAAGAAAATTTTGATAGCTGCCCAACTAGGAATACTCAACACTCAACAAACAAAATGAAAGATCTAGCAGCCTTAACGTATTCAACCTGTCATAAATCCGTCTAATTTTCACGATTTTATACCTATCATTTAAAAAGATTCCTCATCATTACAATGAAAAACCGGATTGGTCAAAATAATAAAAATAATAAAAATAATAAAATATTTAAAAGGCCAAAAATGTTCAAATGGATTAAAGAAAATTACAGTCTCATTTTGACTGATGGAATTGAGTTTAACGACTTCAACAAAACTGATTTGACACAAAAGTAGTGTATGCGTGTGTATGTGACACCGTCTCTAGCTACCTTGGATGGTGAATAAAAAGAGAAGACTTTTTTTGAAATGTAAGGGAGAAACATGAATTAATCATTGTTTGAGAGTTTTTTTTTTTTTTTTTCTTAGCTTCCAAACATGACCTCAACATATAATGATTTTTGGGGACGGTTTCGTATGCGATCAATTCATCAACCATTCCTTTAGTAAGGGAGGGTAATTTTGGAATTTTACTTTCTTCTTTATGTCTTATCTAATGATTGAAAATACAATCGTGCACTTACATAATTGTACAATAGACATTTTTCCATAATTTTTTTTTGCATAGAAAACAATCAAATTCGAGAAAAAAAAAAGTCGGACACTGTTTTTGTCAAGTAGTTATCCATGTAATGATGAAATGTGATGTTTTTGAAATACACTAAACAAATCTGAACCATTAATTTTTACATTTTTTAATCTAAACCATTGATTCAAATTCAGAGTTGGAAGAATATATAGTAATGATTAGACATACATAAACATAAACATGCATAGAATACATACCAACACAAAAGAGGGCATTTGATTGAATTAGACTTGACAATTTGCTCCATAGCAAATCTAGACCATGTACTTTATTTAATTGGTTGAAATGAGTACATCATCTGTCTATGTGGCAAAATATTAATATATACCTAGTAATATTTTTTTTTTTAAATAATATACAATTATAACAATAGTAATTTACATTTTTTTTTAGGAGATTGGAAGAAACACTGTCTAACCGAGAATAGAAAG
Source organism: Protea cynaroides (assembly GCA_028583415.1). Taxonomy (NCBI): domain Eukaryota; kingdom Viridiplantae; phylum Streptophyta; class Magnoliopsida; order Proteales; family Proteaceae; genus Protea; species Protea cynaroides. The sequence continues at coordinate 35,655,270 of CM053266.1, read as the reverse complement.
ATATAATGTGTGAACCAACCTAACCCCTTCAGACAAAATTAAGACTAAGATAAGGGGAGAGAGAGAGAGAGTGAGTGGTTGCCTGCGCTCACACGGTAGATCATGAGAGAGAGAGAGAGAGAGAGAGATTTACGCATCTACCAAACCAAATATCAGTTAGATTTGGTGAGAGACGTTTTTGAACTTTGAAGGTGGCTATGGTTTGAAGAGAGCTTTCACTCATCTTTCAAGAATTTTGTGAGCTTAACGTTGAAGTCTGCCTAATCATCCGAGAGTTGGATTCCAACCCATTACTCCACGTCATTGCTCCTACCGACCTTCTCTCTTCTTTTAAAAACAAATCAAAAACCCCGCTTCCTTCAATCTCACAATCCAGGCTCTCTCAGACAAAAACACAAACAGAGAATGGAGGGTCTCATTCCACTTTTGTACAGAGCTATAATGCGATACAAGGTTGGTGGGCAAGCTGCCATGGCTAGAACATGGTTCGAAGACTCACCTTCTTCTTGTTCATACAAGAGACTTGCAGGCGATTCAGCCAGGTTCCAATCATCAGAGACTCAATTCTTCAGGCAAGATCGTGTATTCTCATCGTCTTCCACCTCTTCCATCTCTCCTTCGGCTTCCCAATTGCTTCTCTCTGCTGTAACACAATCCCCTCTTTCACGCGCTGCTTCTCGTCGTCTGATCTCCTAAATGTGTTGTCAACGCTTGATGTAAATCGAGTCTCAGTTGAAATTTGTTTCATATGGTGTGTAGATATTAATAATGGTGTTTAGAAGATTTCATGTTTTATCTCTATGTTCCAAGGCCCAAAAGGGTCTGCTTCAACTGTAAATTTGATAATCTGTTGATGTAATATCTCATCAAATGGTTTGTGAAACCTAATTTGTCTTCTCTGATCTCCTTTTCGTTCTTCTTTAGTTTATTTATTTATTTATTTGTATTGGTGTGTGGGTGTGAAACATAAGACTTATTTATTTCCTCGTGTAATAAACAAGGATGACAGAACACAAGCCGCATGTATCTAAGGATTGGAATTAGACCAAACCATCATCCATGACAATGACAAGGTCCTCCTAGTTAGGGAGTCAACAATGCTATTTATATTGGGTTGTGTCTTGTATGATGCAGGATCAATACAGTTATTGGAGTTGTATTTGTATTTGATTTTGAATCCATTATATGTACAATGGTTAATATGTAATTGTGTAGGGTTAAGGTTTCTAGGGATTTTTATATATTATTTATGGGAAAATCTCTAACTAAAAGAGAGCAAAAGAGAACGCTTTTGTGAGGTGCATGGAGAGAGACGTAGAGTTTTCTTGATGAATAAGAAATTTCTCTGATTTTCTCGGGTGGAAGTTGGCATTCTACATTGGGTGCTGAACCAACAAAATCCTTGTGTTGTGTGAATACTTGTTTTTCATATTTTCTCTCGTTTACACTTTCATCCCTAACAATTTTGCTCCCTAGAAACATATTTGAAATTACAACTTTCATTACAACTTTCAAAATATGGTTGTAAACGAAGGATATCCTCAAGAATGATGAGACGTCGATACTTTGGAGGTGGTTTGTTTTTGCACTAAATCAGTACAGCCTGATTATCTGACTCAACTTGCAATCGATTAACCCCTTCATTTATCGCTACCAAAATTATTTATAGTTGAGTTGGGATCAACATGTTAGGGCAGTTACTCGTTTGGCAAAATTGAACTATTGAAAAATAAGTTGCATGAGGGGTCCAACCATGGACAAAATTTTCCTACAAACAAGATAGCACGAATTTTCCTGCTCTACGATTTCAAGTGCATTCATATGGAATCCCCACTTCAACTAAAAGGGTATTTTAGAAAATACAAAATCCTGAGGGAGATTTTTGAACCCATCGAGGAAGGAGCAGATTCCATATTTGCACACACGAAATCGGGCAGCAAAATTATGTAGAGTCAAGTCGGGAATGATGTGTCAGTGAGTTAACTCGTTTGAAAAAATTGAACTATTGAAAAACAAGTTGCGTGGGAAGGTCCTGCCATGGATACAATTTTCCTACAATCCGAATCCGTTTACCAATTATCCTATCCGAATTTGATCCGAAATCCAACAGATGAATAAAACCTAAATTTGAATCAGATTGTTCGAATTCGGATTCCCCTAAATGGATGTGAATTCGAATTGATCATGATTTTCGATTATTCATTTACATCCTTAGGTAGCATGAATTTTCACTTACACTCATATGGGCCTCGTTAATTAGGCCCATCCCTGCCAAGGCTAGACCCTGGGCCAGGCAAGCATTATTGTCTTTAACTGTGTTGTACATTTTCAAATGGTCTTTTGCATAAAAGGTACCAACTTAAAACCAAACAATTTTTTTTTTTTACTTATTTAAAGAAAACATAATGTGCACATATTACAATGTTTTACATATGCACTAACAAAATATTATAACATTAAAAAAGTATATCATAAATAATAATCTCCATTAATGAAAATATTGGTATATATACATGTCTAAATATATGTCATGTGGCAAATCTAATTTTTATAGTTATATCTATAAAACTTTTGAAAATTAAAAAAAAAAACAAAAAAAAAAAAGATCTATGCTTTTTTTCTGATTCAAATTTATAGATTCCAATCTACTCAGAATCGTTGGAGGTTCAGCTTGAGGAATTTGAAAGAGTTTAATTTCTTTTATGACAAAACAATATTATTAGCGAGAGAGACAAAGGTTGGTTTGGGACCTTCGAAAGTCCATCAATGACGATGCATGCACCGGTTAGATTTTAAGTCTTGGTATCTAACACGATATTGGTCATGTTTAAAATCAATCCGATCTATAAAGGATAGGTTTATGGAGCCAATAGAAAGTTAACACATGGCTAATATAATATATAGTAATATTATAGAATCGGATCAAGAATTGATCAAGTTTAAACTTGATACGGATCGATCAACCAATTGATTCAATACTAATTACTAGAACCATGGGCAACCATGTCCCTTGTTTTGCCCATGTTGCTATGTGTGTTTTGACGTAAAATTTTATTTGTAATATATTTTAGAAGTAAAAAAAAAAATTCAATTTTTATTTGCAAGAGATAAAATATGGTGATCTCTACGTGGACTAGAAAAGGAACTTTGTCTTTCTTAAAGTTGATTGGTCCTCGGGACAAAGAAATACTAAAATCCAGATTCAAATCCAGATCCATGTCTGCGTCCAGTATCATATTTTTGAGATGCTTGATCAAAGTGGCAACATGAACATGCCCTTTTACATTTAATCAACGAGCCCAAGTTGCGAATTGTGATGCCCAAAGGCTGGTCTCACTAGGGAGTGAGGGATCAGAATGTTGATCCCACAGAATCACTGAGTTGGTAAATAGCTTACGTCTCAGGACGCGGAAGGTATTGAGTTCGACTCCTCTTATTGCCTTGGAACCACTCACACGGGGTGTTAACTGTTATTTCTTTCCTGCTATGGGTGCAAGTGGAATGGTTCTCTCATTCAATCCCCATAATGACCTAGCTCCTTGAGGTTCTGGGGTCAATATGGACCTATGAGATTAGTCAGGCCAAAGGTCTGAATACCCGTCATTGGCCAAAACAAAAAAAACAAAAAAAAAACTGAGTGCAAGGATGGCAAAGGCGGATCCTGAGGTGTCAACAGGTAGGCTCGGGTTGGTTTCGATCTAGGCCAAGTTAGTCTCGAGTTGTGATTCGAGCTAGGGTGGGCTGTGTGCTGTACACGTTAGTTAATGGGCCAATTTGGTGTCGGTTTATTATTGGGTTTGGCTTAATGAATTCTTATCGGTCCACTATCGATTCAGTTTTAGTTTACTATATGTATATTTAATATAATGTTAACTTAATGGAATCTTATCGGGCTAATTCGGTTTCGGTCTTATTGATTTGATTTGATTTAGGCTTATCAATTGGTCCGATCCGATTTCAATTCTCATACAAATTACGATTTGTGTGAATATGAATGTGAAAATTGATTTGTCAAACGAAACAGTCTAAGGTAAGTCAACATATATTGTTGTATAGAAATCATCTTCTGCCAAGGGTTTGACAAGAGACTCGACTGCATCTAGCCGATGCCCGACATGTGGGTGTCGGCCATAGTTATTTAATTCGGATTCGTGAATTATTCAGAAGGAGAATAATTCGGAATGAGTCATTTCAATAATTTTTAAGAATTTGGTCAAAGATGCAGTAAAAAAAATGGACTTAAAATAAAATTCGAATTCATATTAGTTAAAGAATTATTATTTTGTCTAAAAAAATTCGGATGTTAATTTTTAGGGAATTTTTCACCTACCACCTAAAAAGATTTGGGCAGATCACCTACCACCTAAGTTTTTAAAAAAAATCACCTACCACCCAAGTTACACAAACGTTAGTCCATTAACTGAGGGGAAAAAGTTGAAATTGTGTATAGATGTTTATATTCTTGTCATTCTAAACAGAAGAAAAAAAGAAAAAACAAATCTTAAAAAAAAAAGAACGAATACTCTCACAGCGATCAGAAAGAACAGAGAATCGAACTAAATCGGTGAATCGAATAAGAGCTTCAGAAAACCCTAGATTTCGGCTTTGATCGGAGCTCAGAATGAATGAGAGAGCTAAAAAAATTGAACTTCAAAACAATATAAGCAATCTGAAATCCCCCAAGTCGATGATATAATGTGAATGACATGAATTCGATACGCAAAGAACTGTTTTTCCAAAATAAATTTGCGACAATTGAATAATCAAAAAAAGAAAAAAAAAATTGGGTTTTTTTTTCCCTATGCAAAGAACTGTTTTTCCAAAATAAATTTGCGACAATTGAATAATCAAAAAAAGAAAAAAAAAAATTGGGGTTTTTTTTCCCTATGATTTCTTATTTCAAGTTACCAAATAAAATTAAAAATCTATTGCTGAAACATACATCCCAGGAGCAGAAGGTAGGGGAAGATCAGAAGGGATGGAGCCGCCATGAAAGTCTTTCAACGCCATCGTGGAACTGCTTAAAGTTTTCTTCTTTGACATTCTTCCCATTAAAGCTTCGTTCCTCTCGGCTTCTGTTCTCTCTCCAGTGTTTAATTGTAGAACAACGATCACTGATGCTATGAGCCGCGAGAGAGAGAGAGAGAGAGAGAGAGAGAGAGAGAGAGTGTGTGTGTGTGTGTGTGTGTGTGTGTGTGTGTGTGTGTGTGTGTGTGTGTGTGTGTGTGTGTGTGTGTACCCCAAATTCAGGAGAACTGCAAAAAGATAAAAGTATGAATGGGTTCCCCTGCGTTAAAGCAATAAATCTCCGGTGCAGAGAAGAAAAAAAAAAAAAAAAACTGATTGGGGCAACATAATTTATTAATTTATCTCCGGTGCAAATCCCCCCCCCCCCTCCCCGTGGTGATTTTCTTCTTGCTATTTTTCTTTGAAAGTTCTTGAAATTTCTTTTTTTTTTCTCTTGTATTTCTTCTATCATTTTTTGTTCTGCAAGTGTTATTTTATTGTTTTGATTCTTGAGTACGAGAATTTCTCTGGTTTTACACCATTAAGAAAATTTCAAAGGGATAATTCTGAAAAGAATAATTTAGCCACTAAAAGAAGGAACCTTAGCTATGGTTAGTTTTGGGTCTTCGCCATGCATTTGCCCGAACTTGAACTGCAACTCCAAAGCTCCACATAGATTGAAAAACGTTAGAAGCCCTAATTACTAGAGAAATTGGGGATTTTAGATTTTCAATCTGGGAGGAACAGTAAAAATTGGAGATTTTAGATTCCAAACAAAAAACAAAAAGAAGAGGTAAAGTAAAAAAAAAAAAAAAAAAAAAAAAGACAAATTGGACTTTTTCCGGTATTATACCCTTATTGTCATTCATATATTTTCTAATGGCTGACATCAGCAACTAACAGCTTTGTTAGTTGTTTTTGGATCTTTTTGATAAACATTTGTGTAATTTAGGTAGTAGGTGATTTTTTTTAAAAACTTGAGTGGTAGGTGATTTGTCCAAATCTTTTTCGGTGATAGGTGAAAATTTCCTTAATTTTAATATTTGGTGCTCCTATTTCATATTATCAATCAATTGCTACACCTGTATAATATACAAGTGACATTAGAATAATATTTAATTTATAAATAAGAATATAATACATAATAGATGGACATGTGTGTATAAAGATGGATTTTATAGATTTCATTACAGTATATAATGTGGATCATTAGATTTTAATATGATTCCAATACCAATCTAGTGGAGCTGATGTTTATAAAATCAAATATTTTCATAAATTCATCCAATTATCTTCATGAAATCCATCTCTTTTTCATGTTCGTTAATTACTTCATCATAGTTTGTATTGAAAAAACACATGGAAGTGAAGACTTAGTAAAGATTTGCTTTGTAATATAGTATGATTTTTATATTCATATTTAATTCTACATTGTTGAACTAAATTAATGATTAGCTTTGTATTATGATTTGATTTTTCATACTTATATTTAATCTCACATAGAAAAAAAAATGTAATTAATGATCTCTTTAATATTATGATGTGATTTTTAGATTTATAATTGGTGTTAGATTGGAAAAGATGTAAATAGATATGGTATTAAGGATTTTTTTTTTCCGATAAACTTTGTTTGAGAATAGTAGTTAAGGCCTTAAGTCCTCCATTAGGATATTAATAGTTTTTTTTTTAAGTATAAGAATTACTCAGCATAATTCGGATTTGAAAGAATTATTCGCGTTATTTATTTCTAAGCAAAAAATGCGATAATTTTAAAGAATCATTGAATATAATTCGAATTCGGGAGAATTATTCTTATTATTTGGTTCGAAAAATAATCCACGAATAATTCGGAGAATTAAATAACTATAGTGTCGGCTGGATCCGAGCTGTCTATCCCAGTTAATCGCCAAACCGACACCTTTTTACCGACACCTTTTTGTATTTCACCTTATCAGCTGTAATGGACAGTTTGGATCCAACCGATATCCATGTGTCAGATATCAACTGAATACAACCAAGTCTCCTACTGAACCGTCGATAAGAGATAATTTGGATCTTATATTGTTACGTTATGTGCATGAGGCATGTATTGTGGTCCTTACTCGCCTAAAAGAAAGAAAAAGCCATGTAGTGTGGTTCACCTTACCAAAAATAAAAGCCATGTGGTGAGGTACTCTTTTCTCATGATTAGATTAAGATGGGGTTTGAATATTTTGGTAATTAATCTTAAAGAGTTACTAATCTTTTCAAAATGGTTCTGGATTTCGTCCAACCCGGATGATGTCTCAGTTTCTCCTTGTACAGCTGTTTTCTCTTTGTTAATTCTATAATTTAACTGACATTTTATTTATTTATTTATTTATTTTTAGAAAAACATAAACCCTAGGGATAACTAGGTGACAACTGCAATAAAAGAGGTTACCTCATATATCAATTATCAAGGAAGCCCTCAAGCTCAGATCTAGGAGCAGTTATAAAAGGAGTACTGTTAGATCATCATCTGATTGCCAGAAAGCATTTAAATTCTTGAGCAACCTTTATTCCTAAGGGATTAGGTGATAGATGCACAAACATGCCTTATCCAATAGTCATAATTGTTGGCATAGGATTCGAAAACTGCCCTAGATCACTGGTAACCACTTGGATCATGTCAAAGATCAATCCACTCCATGCTTTTCTATAAATGTACCCCAGAACGAAGGTATCCGGATCATAAAATTTACACTCAATACTGTGTGTGTGTGTGTGTATGTGTACCCCCAGAACAAAGGTACCCAGATCATAGATTTTACACTCAATACTATGTGTGTGAGTAATTTCTTAAATTTCATTCTACCGGAACTTATATTCTATATATTTTGAGTTCTATCTGCTTGTTTACGGATTATTATTTAAGCATCGGAGTGGCCATAGGGTTTCCGAACCCCCTGTTTTACTGTTTATTTATTTCTATATTGACAAGTGACGTCACTAGAAGCTTTAAGTGAGAACCAGTGGCAACATCACCTATCATGTGAAATTTGTTATTATCTTAAACTAGGAATTATTGTTCACTTTGCCATTGTCATTTGACAGTCCCATTTGCCATTGAGTTGGCTGGGGGATTGGAGCCCCCCACTTGAAGGTGGGGGTTCGAGGGCCAGGAATGGCCCTGACCCAAATTTTCTAAGACAATTTTACTTGAAACTATCTTATACTTTTAGAGGTTAGGGTGTCCCTTTATATATAAGGGTATAATCTTATAAGGAGGGTTTTGAGCGTTATAACTTCGTCATTGGAATAATGGAATTGAAGATTAATCGCTTTGCCATGGACATCCTTACACACTATGTGAGTGGTCCATGTAAAATCGTTGTGTTGTGTTTTTCTTTCAATTCGTTTTCCCTTTTACCATTGTTCTTTTATTGCATTATTAATTCCTAATAAAATCAATAGCAATCACTTGAAGAAAAAAAAGAAATGAGTTTAGATTTTAAGGAAGATAGATAGAGACAAAAGTACATGCTAGCAATATAATGTGATTGGGTTTTATTTTTATTTTTATGATAAAAGTGATTGATTACTTATGATCTAAAAAGTTTTCAAATGTTAGACGAAACAATGATACTTTTTTTTTTTGGATAATTTACTTATACTACCCTCAACCTATAAGTTGACGATAATTATTTATACTACCCCTACTACTTTCAAACCTTATTACACTAAGACTCATAAATGATGATGTCAACAAGGTTAAACTCTTTTAATATCTAAACTACCTTTAGGTATAGTGAAAAGACAAAATAGGGCTTTTACCTTTACCCATTTATTCATTTTATTTTTGTTACGCTAAAGCCCTAAAATCCATTTCATTCATGCCCTCAAACCCAACTGTAAAGTGGACGATGGAGTGCGACGAAAGGACTACGATGGCAAAATTGTGGGATTGATTGTTTTAGGGGTATTTATGTAATTATATGTATCTCTGTTTTTTGAAAAAGATAAAAATAATTTTTGAATTTTTTTATGATAAGTGGACTAAGGGTATAATGGTCCACAGAGGTTTAGGGGGTAGTATGAGTAATTATCGTCAACTTATAGGTTGATGGGTAGTAAGATTAGATTCTAGGGATGATATAAGTAAATAACCCCTCTTTTTTTATATATATATATAATGAATGGGATATGCTTCATAATTGTTACTCATATGGTCAACATTCAATTTTTTAATCATTCATATTGAGAGAATATAAAAGGTAATTCTATAAATCAATCATGCAGGTATCATAAGATAATTAAAATGAGGCTATTAAGGTGAGGTCCCCGTCCCCCTCCCCACATGTGAGTGAGTTAATAATTCCAACTAGATCATCAACAAAAATGATAATTTAAGTCCATTAATGATATTGATGCTTTGCTACTGGATTTAATTTTAATTAACAAATTGAAAAGTTCCATGGACAACTCACTATAAGCAATAATAGAATAAGACAAAAAGAAGAAACTTTGTATATATTGATCCCTACAAAACATTTGATTCATATGCCTGCCGACAAATCTGGGCCTCATCTTTCTCTTCTCCAATTGATTAACTATTGATCTTCTATGTATTTTTATTTTTTCGTATAAAATTTTAATATATATATATATATATATATATATATATATATATATATATATATATATATATATATATATATATATATATATATATATATATATATATTTAGGTAATTGGGCAGGTATCGATTTTTCTAGTGTGGCTGCTGAGAAAATTCTAATATACCTTACTAACATTTGGATCCTTCTCTCTAAAATTATAAATTAAAAACAATATATTTTTGTTTTTTTTTTAAAAGCCAACGTCACGTATATATGTCAAAAAAATTTAAATAGAAAACAATCGATGGGAGCATAAATACCCTACCACTATATGTTAAATATCTGATTCTATTCAACTACCCAAAACAGTGGATTAAGAGATTCTCTCTTCAATAGATTCTCTCTTCAATGTAAGTGAAGTCTTCTTTCTTTAAAGTATTCACAAGGGGGAAATATGAAAAGAAATCTTCTCGTTACTGTATATGGATTTCTCCATTTGTAGTAGAGGAAACCATTACTTCAATTGCAATAAAATTTAAAATTTGATTAATTTAAGGGGGTACCAGTCAATTCAAGGCTCTCGATCGTCTTCTGTTGTTAAAGGGACTTTCATCATGATCCAACGATTGGAATCCACTCGGTATGTATACCAATATGTTGGTATTGCGCCAGATTAATTCCAATCATTGAATTAAGATTGGATGTCACACCCCAATTCTGATCCAACCAGAATGGTGTGAGTGAACCGTCATCGAACCAACGGTTCACACTAAGGTCTCGAATAGGTCGTGTCCACTCATACAAACCATCACACATAACCACAATCAGAATATAATAATACAGTGGAAGTCTTTTAAATATAATGAACTGAGAATCTATTTATAACTTTAAATAAAATACCAAATTATTCAAATCCAAACAAATAATATAATATCATTACATCTCTTTAATCCAATCGAAAATAATGAAAGTAAATAAATAAAACCAATCAAAGGTACACGCAGAAAGGGCACTCGCATAATGTGCCATGCTCGTCCTCTCCTGCCTGCACACCCAGAGCAGCAACATCAGCATACGTCGGAGCATTCATGTAGTCATCCACAGTGTAACCTGCATCAACATCTAAAACAATGTACGAACAAAGGGTGAGCTCACAACTTAGCTCATCACACGCCCCACCGGCCCGCAAATTAGGCACCAACCAATCCCATAAAGACAACCAAGACCCCCCACCACACGACCGAAGGCCGGCCCCAATAAATAAAATCCATCACGTACATGCGAGAAAGGACACTCGCATGAGCGTCATGCCGCCCCGCCCCGCCGTACATCCAACACCGCAGCACCACCATACGCCGGAGCGTACGTATCGTCCCGATAACCCGCATCCGATCTAAAACAATGTATATACAAAGGGTGAGCACACAACACGCTCGGTAAGACAACGCACGGCGAGTAACAACATTTTATCTTGTGGAAAGTTTGCAATGTGCTATAGAAAGGTTTGGTGGCCCCCGCACCCCTATACACGAGTGTGTGGCGTCGCACGATAATCACACTACCACCAACCCACATGCACCCATCATGGAATAGAGATAGAGCTAAGGTATACCCGCACCTCCCCCGATACTCTACCCATACCAGCCTAAGCCCCCATCGCCGGGGCTCCAAACCGGGCTCGACAACTAACCAATCCTATATGTCAACAATGTATGCTCTATCCCGGCATAGCCGTCTACGGCATAGAGATAGAGCTAGAGCGTGAGCCGGCAGACCCCAAAACCTCACCTCCCCGATACCCTATCCGCAACTAACCCACCAGGATGAGCAGCGCAGGGCCCTATCCCAACACAACTCCCTACGGCATGAGATGAGCTAAGCACGGGACAAGGCGTCGACCGGAATCCCGAGTACCACCCAACGATGGTCGGACAACATCAATTCGGGACCAACGTACCACGATCTTCCCCGATTCCCACCCGTACCAAGCATGTTAAGATAGAATACTACAAAGGTGCCGTGTGAAGAGCGATCCGGCCCATGCCCCACTCCACACACCAACGAAACAATCACATGCCTAACAATCACATCCTATGAATGCATGAACAATATAATACGAAAGTAAGGATGGCATGTGAATATGTACAAACATCACATCCGGATTTCAATGATTAACAACTATTTCTGTCCATTAATTATTAGGTTTGGTCGATTCCCTTACCGCGCTCGTTCGATCATTTGCTCCACGTCACAAGATCCAAACGATATGTCACAAGTCCTACATAATATTGGGTTCCATTAGATGTATTATTTGGGTTTCATGTTGGTCGGAACCCAACATGGTTACAAAATACCCTCACAGCCGGCCGGTGGCATTCCGGCCGCAGCTCGAGGAAAACTGGCGACCGGTATGGTCGGCCGGTCCCCACAAACATCCTCCCGAGAGGTAGCGGTCGCAACATACCGGCCGCACTATGTGCAACCGGTATAGTCGACCGATGTCTCCCGAAGACCATACATGGGTTCTTCGACCGCCGTCGATCATCCTCCTGGATTTTCGTGGGTTTCTCCTATCCATTCTAAGTCTAGGCTTTGAGTTGAGCTATCCCCAACTTATTCAAGTCTCGCTTCGATGAATATCATCTTGAAACTCGAATCTAGGGTTTGACGGCAACTTAGGGTTTATTGGCCAATTTAGGGTTTTAGATCAATACCTACTTTGCATGGTATTGTCCACCCACACCACTAACATAGGGTAAGAAGATGGATCCAAACACTTACCGGGTGTAGCGGAGCTCGCAAACGCAATGGCGGCACCTCCTTCTTCTTCCTAGCTCCTTCTCCTCTCCAAGCTCGTTCTCTTCTCTAGGGTTTGTGAGAAACAATGGAAAGATTTAAGGGGTTTAAAGGTGTATTTATAGGCTAGAAATGGGTTTAGTAACCCTACTAGGATTAGGAAACTTCTAGGATTCGAATCGGAAAGCGGGACCCGCGAGACCATTTCAAATTCCCGCACATAGCTGCGGAGGCCATACCGGCCGACCGGTACCATCATCCGGTACCATCGACCGGTATACCTAAATCGGGTATATTGGTCGACTTCGGTCCGATTGCACTGTTGGTTATCCGCTTGCCCCGTCCGCTCTCGGTGATGATCGGAAGACCTGTCACGACACAAAACCAAGGTTTAGCCGGGTTTTCGTCGTTGCTTCTTACGACATTATGCTCTATCCGGCCGCGGGTGAGATAGAGAAGGCATTCCCACACCTCCCCTGATGCCCTATCCGCAACTAACCCATTAGGATAGAATCAATACGCAGTAGACCCTACCCCAACATAACTCCCTACGACATAGAGATAGAGCTAAAGCATCGTGGATAAGCCAGCGTCGACTCAGAGACCACAGTGCCAAATAATCATGGTCAGACCAACATCAATATCGGAGATCACCGTACCACGACCTCCCCCTAATGCTCCACCCGTATCAAGCATGTTAAGGTAGAATACTACAAAAGGTGTTAGTGTGAGGAGCGATCCCAGGCCCATGCCCCACTCAACACACTAACGAAAATAATCACATGCTTAACAATCACATCATAACAATGTATGAACAGTAATAATAACCGAAATTGAAAGATGGCATGTGAATATGCACAAACATCACATCATATATAACCAAGTGATTAACAACAATTTATTGTCCATTAATTATTAGATTTAGGTCAGATTTTCTTACCTGACGCTCGTTTGATAGCATGCTCCACGTCGCAAGATCCAAACGGGAAGTCACAAAGTCCTACAATATTATTAGGATTTCATTAGAATATATTGTTTAGGGTTTCATGTTGGTTGAAAACCAACATGGTTACAAAATACCCTCACAGAATTGACCGATGGCATGTACCGATCGCAGCTCTGTGGGGAAGACTGGCGACCGGTATGGTCAGCCGGTCCCCACCGGGACCCAGCCTCTCGAGGGATACCGGGTGGCAACATACCGGCCGCCGCCGTGTGCAACCGGTATAGTCGACCGGTATGTCTCCGGAAGACCATACTTGGATTTTTCGACTGTCGTCGATCAATCTCTATGGGTTTTCAGGGTTTCTTCTATCCATTCTAAGTCTAATCTTTGAGTTAGAGTTATCCCAACTCATTCGAGTCTAGTTTCAATGAATATCATATCGGAACTCGAATCTAGGATTTGACGGCAACTTAGGGTTTATTGGTCAGTTTAGGGTTTTAGATCAATACCTACTTGCATGGTATTGATCCACCCACACAACTAACCTAAAGTAAGAAGAGTGGTTAAAACACTTACCGTTGAATGGCGTAACGTGAGTCGTCGAACGGTAATGGCGGCACCTTCTTCTTCTTCCTAGTTCATTCTCCTTCCAATCTCTTTCTCTTCTCTAGAGTTCGTGAGAGACAATGGAAAAGATTTGAGGAGGTTTAAGGGTGTTTATAAAGGCTAGAATTAGGGTTTAGTAACCCTAATAGGATTAGGAAAGTCTTAGGATTCAAAATCAGAAAAGTGGGACCCTCAGAAGTCAATTTCCAGATTTCCACACTCAGCTGCACAGAGCTGACCGGTCGACCGGTACCAAGACCGGTACCATCGACCGGTCAACATAAAATTATGTTGATTCGATCGTCTTTGGTCTGATTTCATACTTGTTTGTCATCCGCTCGTCCCGTCTGGCCCGGTAATGAACGGAAGACCTGCAATGACACAAAATCAAGGTTTAGACCGGATTTACGGAGTGCGGGTCTTACATTGGAGGAACTGAATAATATAAATTTTTTTTTTCTTTTTTCTCAATTCAACACCTAAAGTAATCCTCTACGTGACAAAGGTAGCATTGATAGAGTAAACTTGCCTTCAATGAAACAAATCTCTCATGTGTTGTGTTATAAAACATAGAGCAAAAGGGTTGTTTCACTAAATTGACAAAATGGCAAAATGGCAAAATGGCTTTTATCCCTCATTCTATACATGCCATGTTATAGTTTGGAGTTCAAATATGTAGACAACTTTGTGTATTGTACTCATTTAGGCCCTCTTTGGTTTGTATTATATAATGTATATATAAAATTTATGATTGTTTGGTATGATTTATAATGTCTATTTATAATTAAAATAAATTAATATAATTCATTATCTATAAGTAGGTGAGTAGCTGTTTAACATTATTAGAATAATCTATTAGGTGATTGTTTATATTTCTCATTATATAATGTATTATGTTTAGTGGTATCAAACAGTCATTATTTATTACTCATAATCTATTATCATAATTGATTTGTCACAAATAACTCATAATATATTATATAATACAAACCAAAGAGAGCGTTAGCTAGCCTCCACTTATGCCTCAAGTTTTTACCTAATTTATTTGGGATGTTTGGATATTTTTAAAAAAGCCAAACAATGGTTTATTTTATGATTAAAATAGACAACTAAAGGGAAAAGTTTTCTTTATTTGTTAGTAAAAGGAACTGACCGATATGGTGATAAATATTTTTGTTTATTTATAGACGAATTGTTGAAATTATCCACCCCAATGCACATAGACTCTAATCTAATACTCTTGAGCTTATGGATTAAGAAGTGAAGATAAGGGTCAACGGGCTGGTTTTGGTCCAAAGAAAGTCAGTCTCGAACTTCGTAGAAGTAGATTGAAACATGTTTGATTAGAGGTTTGGGTTGGGTGTGGGCTGCACTGTACACATTAACTAACGAGTCAATCCGTATTGATTTGTTATCGGGTTGATTTTGGAACGGTTCTATTTGGATCCATTTAGCAATTTGGAACTGGTATGACCCAATCAACCTTACATGGTATAATATATTAACATCTATTTTATCGTATTGACATCGGGCTAGTTCGAGTTCCTATTGGCTTGGGCTTTAACGATCCACCTTAGCGGAGCACCCAAGGGTTAGCCCGGACCAGATCGAGACCGATATTTCTCACAAGGCCTAGTCCGAAACATGTTCAATACCAATTTGGTTTGATTTTGTATTAAGTTAAATCGGGTCATTTCCATTGGAACAATCAGTTCGGTCTCCAAATTGACACCCCTAAGTGAAGATATTCATTGTCTTCATCGTGGGTGAAGGAAAAACGGTGTCTTTAATTAAATTTTATAAATAAAATCCAAAAGTTACTCATTATGAATTTAGTTCTCTCATGATCAATCATAGTTAAAGACATATTTTGAAGTTACTTAATTAAACAGTCTCTCTATAATGCAGGGGTAAGACTGCATACATTCTACCCATATCCATATCCTATAGTAACGGAAATCTACTGAATGATACCCTTATATCAATGTGATAATGTTTTCCTATATCTTCTCACATCATAAATTTTGACAAGATTCATTATCGTCCATGTTCACTCGATCACCATGTGGGCCCCCGTTAATTATGATTGACTAGTAAAGTATCATAACCAGTAAAGAAGACTTAAAAGACCCTTTGCCACCCTTCATAGGGTGGCAGTAGCTTCACCGACAAAATACCAAATAAAAGAAGACGATGAAGCTACTTATTTCGGAAAAAAATCATCTCACGCTGTCCAGTATGTTTAGTCATGAATCTAACGGTGGGACTTTATCACGCACACGTGCTAATGTTACGTGCTAGATGAACTCTTAACAGTTGGTTCATGGGGTGGACTATTTTGGGGAAAGCCTTGCTCCACGCGGACGTGAAGGTTAATTTATCCATTAAAAAATTCCACTCTTCTAAATCCGCTCGTTTCAAACTCATATAAATATTGGGTAGTGTTCTTCGCGACTCTAAACCATTCTCAACGGTTCGTTATATTTAGGGAAAGCCCGAAAGGAGGAGGATCGTTGACGGGAAAGGTGACCGGAATCCAGTTCCCGTCTAAGTCCGACCAATTTCCGGGGTAAGATAATGCAGATCTCGGTCTGTCTTTCGTTTGTTTGCTTTGGAAATTTTTTTTTTCCAGATCGATGTCTTGATTGATGTTTGATCCTGCTCTGTTCGAAGAAGATCTTGGGTGGTTTCAGTATGGCAAAATCTTAGGTTAGTTTGGGGTTGTTACTTGTCGTTGGATGTTTAGTGGAATGTATGATTCTTTTTGTGAAAGAGACTGAAAATCAAAAGTCTTCCGGTAGTTTTTGGGATTTGTCTTCTTCCTCTCAATCTTCACTCTCCAGCTCCCATTTCCCCAAAAATTTATTACGCACAAGGTTAGCTTTATCCCTCTCTCTCATTGAGGTTTTGATGATGGAAATCAGATCTCACAATGATGGGTTGATTTACATTTTCAGCAGTTTCAATATTTGTGAGAAAGGAATTAAAAAAACCTCTCTTTTTGAGAGCTTTGGTTGGAAATTAGATCGGTCCAACCAGAACCATAGTATGGATTTTGTTAGGAGGGATCAATGGTTTCTTCGTGTGCTTAATCTACCGCGGATTTTATTAGTAGCTAGGGTAAATCGGTTATTAATCGCACTTATGGCTCATTCCCTCTCTAAAATCTCAATAGCTGCAGAAATTTGAATACAGTATTCTCCATTGAAGTAGGTGCTGCTCTGACTACATTTCAAAACAAGTAATGGGTGAGGAAGTTTCAGAGATTTGTATTCAAACCAAATTATGCGCTAGATTAATAGGTCACGATCTTCTCCCTCTTTCTTAGACAATGAGAAAAAAAACTGAATCAGATTACGGGTGCTTCCGCTTTCTCTGAGTTGCACTCTGAACTGTTGGATGTGTGCCCCATTTAATCGTATGTTTTGTAAAGCCTCCCGATCTCTCAACATATCCTTTGGCTCCGGATTCAAGATTCCCCCTTTCAATGTCTAGATTTTTTGCTTTCTTCCAGTTTAGAGCTCACGAAGAATCCTGCAATGTAATACTGATTCGTCTGGTTGTGTTAATGATTTTAATTTTATTGCAATGAGATACTGGATCAACCTTGAAATTTTCAGTTTTTATTTTTATTTTTATTTTTTATTGCAGTTAATAGTTGCTCAGTTTCTTCGATGTCTTCATCTTGTCAGTATTTGTTGGATCTTTTTGGTGTTTATGCTCTATCTTGAAGGGAGAATGGGAGTTTAGATTTTGATGTTCCCTCAAACCTGTGATATGATTTCATTATTCTTTTTGCTTGGTGTATTTGATTTTTCAATATGTTCTTGTCTGCTTGCGGAGCTTATCAATCTGTGACAACCATTATGTATAGTCTTGAATGGTGGCTTCGGTGCATGTAAACTTTCCAAGCTGTGTGTCACATATATTTTCGTGACAAATCCTATTAGAGTTGTACTGGTTATTCATTTTTTTTTATTAATTTGAAGATATTATTGGAAATGGTGTTGGTTTCTTCAAATCATAGCCATAGATGATGTTCTTAGAGTTTTTGAGCTTGGTAATTAAGGAAACCTGTCTTTTGTAGAAAGTGCACACCCTTTTCAATCTTCAGCGACTTAGAAGGAGCATTGGTGAAACCTTTATATTAGTCCCAAGGTCTGCCCCCAATTTCAAGTTGTTGACAACGAACAGAAATAACAAAACAAAGCCTTATCCCAACTAAATGGGATCGGCTACATGGATCATTGCCCTCCAGTCAACTCTATTGGAGGCCATACTTGATAGGAGGTTTAAGCTATGCATGCCTTTCTTCACCTCCTCACCTAGAGTCTTTTTTTTGTCTGCCCCTGGCCCTTTTAGTTTCTTCGATTTGAACCAAATCAGTTCTCTGATGCAGTAGCGGTCCTAGGATTTTAATTGGGATGTTTGTAATCTTTTATTTTGGGGGATTTAGATGAAACATTTAGGTACTATTTTATTTTGAGTATTTAAATAAGTTGTGTTCTTTATTTTATTGTCTTAATAGGCAACCCATAGGTATTCGTGAGTATTAGAATGTCTAAGATTAGGATTTCCATTTCAGTCATTTTATTTTAGTTAAGCTTTAGGTTTCTTTTTCTTTGAATATATGTAATCAAACCCATTGAGATTAGAGAAGAATTGAAAGAATAAAAAAGTGAGTTTTGAAATTGTGTGCCTGCGGCTAGAAGTGGCGTGTTCCCTCTCTCTCTCTCTCTCTCCTTTGTCTCTGCAAACCAGAACCGACCTATCCCTTGGTCTGTTCCTCTCTCCTTCTTCTTCCCTTCCTACTTCCCTGTTTCTTCTTATTTCCTTCTACTCTTCCTGTTATTGATATTGTTCCCTGTTCTGGATGGTACCTGGCAGCTGCTTCAGTTGGATCGAACTCCATTAACTCAGTGCTTCTTACCCTAAAACCTTGTATGTTGGATACTCTCCTTTTCCGGTCTGCGAACCCATCTTGCACCCAGGCTGAGTTGCAGAATTTCTCTCTTCATTTAATCTCACTGATGGGCTTCAATATCACCGTGACCTATTGAGAGAGTTCTCTTTGAACGTAATCTGTTCTTCTGCCTCCCTCTATTCTATCATGAGCTTGAAGAAGACAAAATATTCCACTTATTACAGAAAAGCCCCTTGGTTCTCTATTATTTCTTTAATGATCCTCCTTCACAAGTTTTCTTCCAGATTTACCCTTTGGGTTAATAATTTGTTTCCAGCTTTGTCTTATGGTCCTAAGGCTCTGTTTGTTTCACCCAAAATTATTAAGTTCTGGTTATTACAATATTGCCATTGATCTGTTCAAGTAAAGCTTATATTGTTTGGTGGGCCCATTAGTGGATCCTATAGGGTTTTCTCAATTGGGTCCTGCATCATTCTTTGTACTGGAGCATCCAAAGGCCTCCGTTGAACATGGCCATGTCACTTCCTCAAATGATTTTCTCGTAGCTTATCATATATTGACGCTACTCCCAAATCAGCTCTAATATGATCATTCCTTACCTTATCTCTATTTGTTTTGCCACACATCCATTTCAACATCCTCATTTCAGTTATACTGAGTTTATTTATATGATGCTTCTTAATTCCCCAATATTGTGCACCATACATCATAGCTGGTTGAAATACATTGACAACACACCATTCAATTTTAGTTTGGACTCTGTGTCCTGTAAAATGCAATAGGCAACTGGTTTATAGACTGCATGTAGAAATACATTGTATTTTTGTTGGACTTTCTATACTTGTTTCAGCTGACAACACTCATATATTGATTCTGCTATCTGTTATAGCATTTCTACTCGTCCTTGGACAACTGGATAATCTTTTAGTGGTTTATTTTCTATGCCAGATCTAAATTTCTAGTGCCCTTTATCACTAGTTCCTATTCTGGACTGGCATTCTTTACTCCTCCTTGCATCTGTTGAGTTTGCGTCAAGTTCAATTCAACGTGTCCATTAAGGCTTGCCAGCTTTTGTTAGACTCACAAAAGCAGGCCATTTATCGTTGTTATAGATCAACAAATGTCAATGCTTGAGTTCTGTGAAAGAGTCTCTCCTCTTTGCATGGATAAATATGGAAGGAACACATTAATATATAGGGAATCCATTACTGAGATTATGTTCTTTGATTTTGACAAACTGCTGCTTAGAATCTGATTTGTTGGGTGACAGGAAAGGCAAGGATTTTCACAATGAAGGCACTTATTCTTGTTGGAGGGTTTGGAACAAGGTTGAGGCCATTGACGCTTAGTGTCCCAAAGCCGCTGGTTGATTTTGCTAACAAACCTATGATTCTGCATCAGGTCTTACTTCCTTAACATGTTTTTACGTGTTTTACTTTATTCCTGACCTGCCTATTTTGTTATGGAGAAATATATATGCTGGGTTGTCAACTTTCTGTGAGGTGGTTCAGCTATATAGCATACAAACCTGAACAGGTTGCATGGTTTGAATCCCATTCTCTCTCTCTCTCTCTCACACATAGGGATTTGTATTGGGGGGTGGGTTCTCTAGTCTGTACACCAGCAGGTTTAGAATGTATCTCCACACTAGGACCTTAAATTATGTCACTTAGTTCATTGGATAAGGTTGGAATTTTGTAAACAGGTAGACCCGAGTAGAGCTTATCCAAAAGGGGTCTATATTTCAGTGCTGATCTGAGAGCCACTTCTATTACGTAGCGATACTGATAAGTACTCGATCTGTTGAGCGCCCTTAACATAAGCTTAAAGAAAAAGTATGACTGGAATCAAAGATTTAGTAGATCTGTTCCGTCCAAAATGGGAATGGGCTGGGGTTATGAACCTTTAATTTGATGATTGAGTCGGACCCCAAGTTATGTCACTTGGCACATGGATAAGGCTGGAATTTCGTATACAGGTAGACCCGAAAGTTTCAAACTAAACGAAATTTCCCAAGTGGCAATATAAATCATTGAAAAATTCAAGACGACCGTTAAAAAATATCAAGTCTGGAGAGAGGTGCATGGACATCCATGGGAGGGTATATGATTGAATCTGAGTATGAGATTTTTGTCTGGTCAATTCACACTACTACCTAGTTATCCATATGGCTGAAATTGCCACATCACCTTGCAAGTGGCAAAAAAATGGATGTTGGTGCAGAGGTGCCCTCTGTGCTTGCTGATCTAGAGAACCTATTCCCTTTGTACTTTTTTCCATTTAATTATTTTCTGGGGAGATTCTATGTTCTCAGGCTGTAAAGAGACTATCAATTTTCTATTGTGGTGCGTACGCTAGAATTGATCAAATATAGTTAAGTCTCCTTGTAGATATTTCAATTTCCAGCTTCCAACATTTTAGTACCCAGTGGTTGATCTCCAAGTCTCACAGGGTGTCATAAATAAATTCAAGTGGAACTCCAGGTCCTTGCGGGTCCCAGTTGAGCATGAATGAAGAGAACCCTGCACCTTTAAAAAAAGAGTGAAAAATTCCTCTTTGCTATTTTATAATGTTTTTATCACTTCCTAATTCTGTTTGTTGGGCCCTTGATTTTATCTCAGATAGAAGCTCTGAAGGCTATTGGAGTTACTGAAGTGGTTTTGGCCATCAATTACCAACCAGAGGTAATAGACCACAAGTCCAAATCAACAAGGGCCTTTAATAGTTCATTTTTGTTTCTAAATCTTGGGATAGACTTTTGTGGTGATTATTTATTTATTTATTTATTTATTTTGCAGGTGATGCTCAACTTCTTGAAGGATTTTGAGACAAAGCTTGAGATTAAGATCACCTGCTCACAGGAGACTGAACCACTTGGAACTGCTGGTCCTTTGGCTTTGGCTAGGGACAAACTGATTGATGGTTCTGGTGAGCCATTTTTTGTCCTCAACAGTGACGTTATCAGTGAGTACCCACTCAAAGAAATGATCAACTTTCACAAAAGCCATGGAGGCGAGGCTTCTATTATGGTGACCAAGGTAACTTTGAATTTTCTGCTACTTTTATTGTTTTCTTTTTCTCCCACCCTGTTGTTTCCATCGCTTATTGGAGTTATGGCCCTTCTTATCGTACCTACATAGAAATGGTTACTAACCACCCCTCCCTTTATTTTTTTTTTTTTTTACTCCCAATTCAATAGGTGGATGAGCCATCCAAATATGGTGTCGTGGTTATGGAAGAGTCAACAGGGAAAGTTGAGAAATTTGTAGAAAAACCAAAATTATTTGTGGGTAACAAGATCAATGCTGGGATTTATCTCTTGAACCCATCGGTTCTTGATCGTATAGAACTGAGGCCAACATCAATTGAGAAAGAGGTGTTCCCTAAGATTTCAGCGGAGCAGAAGCTCTATGCAATGGTCCTTCCTGGATTCTGGATGGATATTGGACAACCAAGGGATTACATTACCGGACTGAGACTCTACCTGGATTCTTTGCGGAAGAAATCCTCATCAAAGTTGGCCACTGGGTCACACATAGTTGGAAATGTTCTGGTAGATGAGACTGCTGTGATTGGAGAGGAATGTCTGATAGGGCCAGATGTTGCCATTGGTCCGGGATGTGTAGTCGAATCAGGTGTCAGACTCTCACGGTGTACAGTGATGAGAGGGGGTCGTATTAAAAAGCATGCATGCATCTCCAGCAGCATTATTGGGTGGCACTCCACTGTTGGGCAGTGGGCTCGTGTTGAAAACATGACTATCCTGGGGGAAGATGTTCATGTTTGTGATGAAATCTACAGCAATGGGGGTGTGGTCTTGCCCCACAAGGAGATCAAGAGTAGCATTCTGAAGCCAGAGATTGTCATGTGAGTGTAAACACCAAGTTTACTTCAGATGTTCAGTATCTTGTGTTTCTTTACGTCCTTCTCAGAAATGTAAAATTTTTTTTCCTATTTTTTTTTTTTTTTTTTTTTGGGGGGGTTGATATCAGAGATATAAAACTAAAGTGAACTTTGTGGGATGGTGTGGTTGGTCAGTGTAATGGTGTGAGATTAGATGTTGTTCAGTGTAGATATAAATTATCATTGCTGTGGTTTCTCTCCTGTTTAATTGTCTGTATTGTGAGGTATACTTGTGGTAGGGGGAAGAGAGAACATGAACACCAGAGAAACAAATGGAATCGGGGGTGTTGATATCAGAGATATAAAACTAAAGTGAACTTTGTGGGATGGTGTGGTTGGTCAGTGTAATGGTGTGAGATTAGATGTTGTTCAGTGTGTAGATATAAATTATCATTGCTGTGGTTTCTCCCTGTTTAATTGTCTGTATTGTGAGGTATCTTGTGGTAGGGGAAGAGAGACATGAACACCAGAGCAAATGGAATCGGGGGTTTGATTCAGAGATATAACTAAAGTGAACTTTGTGGGATGGTGTGGTTGGTCAGTGTAATGGTGTGAGATTAGATGTTGTTCAGTGTGTGATATAAATTTCTTGCTGTGGTTTCTCTCTGTTTTTGTCTGTATTGTGAGGTATCTTGTGGTAGGGGAAGAGAGAACATGAACACCAGAGAACAAATGGAATCGGGGGTGTTGATATCAGAGATATAACTAAAGTGAACTTTGTGGGTGGTGTGGTTGTCATGTAATGGTGTGAGATTAGATGTTGTTCAGTGTGTAGTATAAATTTCATTGCTGTGGTTTCTCTCCTGTTTAATTGTCTGTATTGTGGGTATCTTGTGGTAGGGGAAGAGAGACATGAACACCAGAGAAACAAATGGAATCGGGGGTGTTGATATCAGAGATATAAAACTAAAGTGAACTTTGTGGGATGGTGTGGTTGGTCAGTGTAATGGTGTGAGATTAGATGTTGTTCAGTGTGTAGATATAAATTATCATTGCTGTGGTTTCTCTCCTGTTTAATTGTCTGTATTGTGAGGTATACTTGTGGTAGGGGGAAGAGAGAACATGAACACCAGAGAAACAAATGGAATCGGGGGCCTATTCTTATTTTTGTTTTGGTACGATCTGATGGGGCTTTTCCAGTCTTCCGTTGCTCCATATTGGTTCGTCAGATCTCTGTTATTTTACATGTAAAACCAAGAAGTGATAGAGATGGAGATTAACATGGTGTCTGAATTGGAGCCAGAGGATGGGGTTGATGGAGATTGCGAAGGTTAAGATAGGAACTCAGAATCTAGGAAGCCAGGGCTCCGGAGAAGGGCCTTGGTCATCAAGCTTGGGATATGGCAATGAGTCAGGCTATACCTTGAGATGCTGGTCCATTTTTTTTTAAGGCATAAATTCGATCCTATGCCAATCCATTTTCTGAGGGTGGGAATGAATTCGATCCTATGAACTACGAAATATTTTTTAACCTTAACCAACCCCATTTTAACTTATTGGTTTTCACAAAACTGGAGATCAAATCAGATATATTGTAGGAGCAAAAGAGAGATTTGACTTTAGTGGATTTAAGAAAGAAAAAAAAAACAAGTTCTGTATTTTAGCCTGTCTTTGGGATGAAACAGTATTAAATTTATGGAAGAGAGATGCACATGCTAGTGTGGTTGGAATCTTATACGTTAGCCGGAAAAATAGAAATACAAAAAGAACAATAGCCAGGGAGAGAGAAAAACTCCAATTTGAAAAGAGAGATAGAAACAGAAATACAGACCCACAGAATTTTCTATATTTTCCCTAAATTTATATTTCTTGACAATAGATGTTTCTATTCTTACTGCAGTCACAGACTCACGGTCAGTGGAGTAAACTAGGGGAAGCAGAGTGACCCAACGAACTTTTTATATATATAAAAAAAGGAAATTTCCTTTTCTTCAGGAGACATTTAGACAGGTATGAATTATGATAGCATCCAAATGGGGAAAAAAAATCGTTTCATGTTGTCATTGAATGGTGTTCACCTGTGATCCAACAGTTGGAATTCACCGGATGTGTATACTGATACAACAATATGTGTACCTGGTGAACTCCAACCGTTGAATTATGACTAGATGCCATCCAACAATAGTAGACAATGAGTCCTCCAGATGATAGCTCCTGCTCGGACAGTCCTAGGTCATCTCCCCCAACCGGTCAACCCCCCCACCCCCCTATCTCACCCTCTTTTCTCCAGTGAAACTGAAGTCCAATTCTACTCTTCCCTAGGGTGGAAAGACTCGTTCTCCATCATAAATCATAATCTTTGTCTTTTTTTTTGTTTTTTTTTGTTTTTTTTGATACTGATCATAAATCCTTGTCTTCCCTTTGTCTCCATCACTCCACTCCACTCCACAAAATCCCATCAAATTTGATAGGATTTGGGAAATGTGAGACTCCAACTTGCCACCCCACTCTTTTCCAAAGTCAACCAAACATACCAAAGAGATACGTATCCCAAAAAAAAAAAAAAAAAAAAAAAAAAACCAAGAAATGGAAAAATATAACTTTTGTTCATTAAAATATTGATGCCTCAAAAACTCTATAGCATATAGAACCCACAACCCCCCAATTGTCCCACCCCATCCTCCCCACCAACCAAACAGCCTGAAGAAATAACGACAGAACAACTAAAGCAGGAAAGGAATTCAACAGTGTTCCATTCTTGCCATGCATGAGAAAGCACACTGCACTTTTAGTCTGAAGAGGGCATTTTAACCTCCGCTTGAACTAAAATGTATGTTACAGAAGCAGTATCATTACTTAAAATGAGTGAATTTGACAGAGATAATAACCTTTACAAGGAAAACTGTGTTTAGCGTATACATGAATGTGAACAATGAGACTGAGAAGAGAGTACTAGTCACTCAAACAGAAGCTACTAGCCAAAACATGACAACATAAGATATGGCAGCGAGGAACCACGTAACAAAAGCCAGAGCTACAGAGATTTGAAACCTGCTACATAGGAGTAGAGATTGTTGCCTGCAGAAATCCAAGTCACTTGCAAACAGAACTGTCACCCCCGCTGATGAGCATGCTGCTGCAAGTGATAGAGTTGCCGTCACCTGTAAATTTTTAATTCATTAAAATATACCAATGATTTTGTAGAATTTTTATCTGAAAAATAAAAATATATTAGACCATAATTTCAGCAAGTTTCTGCCAGATAATTCTGTATAATATAACAAGCAGGACAGACTGCATCCAGTACAAGATGATTGATGGCAGTTAAATACCATGTAAGGTGGCATTGCGCCGAGTAGCTCATACTAACACTGGGATAAAGGAACCACCACCAAGAACTTCAAAAGTCAGATATTAAACCCATTTCACAATGGCCAGAAATATTCCAGATAAAACATAGCAGGGTTTGAATGAAGAAGAAGGTCTTCAGTATCTCATCTTGAGCAATCTAAGAACAGTCAGGGATGTTTCGTATTTAGTGAGTTAAGACAAGAATAAAATGATATCAGCTATTTGAACAAATCAACTAAATGACAATCTTGCAAAAGAAGTGTATAAAATAGGACATTTACACCCATAAAGAGTAATGAAGGCTTCTTTGCTTAAAAAAGAAGGAAATCAAGATATTCAATATAGTATGCAAAGCTCTCATTTGTTGTTCATTCTCCCTGGAATATTTCTCATGTTACAAGTATTTGAGCACTTAGAGGAAACGACACAATGTAATGACACAAATGCCAATAGATTCACTGGCCAAAGGTTTCACATGTATTTACAGCATGAGGAAGTCGTTAATTTTCAGAGAGCTCATGTGCTTCAATGAGTGCTCCACATTGTCTCCCTTCAATCTGGACCTGACCTTACTTAATTTCATACCCAATTTGGTTTCCCTAACATCCACCTATTCTTTAACTGCTTCGATTACCAATCCAAGCTTGGCAAAAATTCAATTCCACATGTTAATCTTCGAATCTTGATTTCCCGTTTAATCTGAATGGTCCATTTTTTCAATAGACAACTGTCAATCATTAGATGGCTTTAATCAATCCAACTCCATCAACATTATTTTTCTTCCTATTAATATTTGAGAACCCACTCAATTTGGATCATACACCTCCTTTTAAGCTCTCTGCTCCCCCCCCTGGGGGGTGCCCCACAACCCCAATATCAGGCCTAATATCTCTATTTTCATCTAGCTTGCCACAGCTTAACATTCCTTTTTCAAACCAGACCTTTCCTCTAAAAGCTGAGATCCTTTTGCCCATTCCATCATTTCAATTTACCAAACTACTATATACACTTTCCTTTTTCTTATCCACTCAACAAATTATCCACCACCTCTGACTGGTCCATGCTGGCCAGTTATGCTCGTCTCCAGCAAATCTGTTATCCAAAAAATGAGAAGTATAACAGTATATTATAAATACAAATTTGAGTTCTAGCCGGGTAACAGGAGTGAAAAGGTAAGGAAAGGATTGGCTTGTTAAAGGAGAGAACAAGGTGAATGGCTAAGCAGGCTCTTGCTGTAGTTGCTGTTAAGTAAGGTAACTCAGCTTGCTGTAGTCGTTGTTGCTAGCGAGTTGGCTTTAGAAAAGGGAGGAGGTTCCTCGTAGCCACAGAAGAAATGACATGGGCATAGCTAGGTGACTGAGTGAAAGTACCTGAACCAGTGGTGACACTGGCAGGAGAGGTTCCAGCACTGGTAGGTAAGGGCAGAGTCATCATAAGTGGTTGACAGGGGAACGACCGAAAGATTTGTCAACAGGGGTATTCCGGGTTTGTGTACTTAATCAATTTTGTGATTTGTGGCTTAGCGCAACAAAAAAAATAATAAAATACAAGTAACAAATGAAAACTTTTTTTTCACTTGCTTTACAGAGGAGTACGTGAAATACAAAAGCAATAAATGACAAAGGAAACCATCTGCCCATAAATGTGTATTCATCAAACTACTTGGAACCTTACATGGGAACTCTAGTTGCTCATGAAATAGTTTCTTAGAAAAAGACCATATACATAAGACACAAAAAACAAGGAAAAATATGATCAAGGGCCAAAATAGTCTCACTCTTATGGAACAGTTAATTGGAGGGCATACAGCATAAATGAGAATCCAAATAAATGATGAAAAATATATGATCAAAACAAATAGCAAACCTTGAGTCCCACAAAAATTTCCAGCAAATATACTGTATCCAGGTATGCAACTTTCCAAAGTTTCTAGCTAAGATGCTAATGCATTTCTAAAAATGGGAACCACAAAAGTAATCATGTTTAGGAGAAAGGGAGCCTGTTACCCAGTCACCAACCACAAACAGGCTCAGTAGGAGAGGATTCTGAAGGTCTCTCTTCATTTTCAAGGCATAAAGATCAAGACACGCAAGTCCCAAGCTCCAAAGTATTTGAAGCCCCATTGCAACAAGTAAATAACTGAATGCAAAATAAGTACAAGTTAGCAGAGGTACATGGTGAAATAGAAGCAATGTGTCTTCCTAAACTTCTAAGAAAAAAGCTAGTTCATTATTGAAAGGTTTCCTAAATCATCCATTAGGAAAAGTTTGAATGAGTGAAACAAAAATCATTTCAAGTGTCACTGAGGAAAAGTACAGGGAAATTTGTTCCGGGGGAAACCTTATCCCTGATTGAGGCTAAAAGGGAAAAAGAGACCCAAAGAATTCACCCAGCACCTTATTTGCACTTCCAAGGATGTCATTAGACAGGTGTCACAGTCACCAGAGTAGGAGGCAAATGCATGAAGTAACAAAAAAAAAAAAAAAAAAAAGCAACAAAAAGTATTGGGAAATAAGAAAAAATTAGCTGTACAAGATAATTATTTTTAGTTCCACTTATTAATAAAAAATAGCTTAAGTAAAAGAAATAAGTACAACAAAAAGAGACCCAGCATGAGGGACTACATCAAGCATAAGTGCCCAAATACAAGGATTATATAAGACAACCCACCTCCCCAATCCAACTCATCTGCTAGCAAATTAGCAAATTTCGTCTCCAAATAAAAGTAAACTCCTCCTGGAGAACAATGTCTCAACATCTAACAATGCTAAAGCCACTTAATGACCATAGTTTCACTTCTTTTTTGCATTTCACTAATGGAAGACAGCCAAAATGTTTAGCGCTCTTTCTTCCAATTCCCTCTTAAATAATTCATTGCACTTTTCACATTTCAACAATGAAAAGTCAAATTACAGACCATACCCACAAGTAATTGTTAGATTACTTCTCCCATGAAAAGTATTTTCAGATCGTCTTCAAATGAATCTATTTCACTACCCAAATGCAACTAATGAAAAATGTGCATCACACCAGCGAATGAACTCATACTTAGATCTATGAGTCCTCTCTTAGTTTCCTTCCTGCAATGGATTATATTGGGTACCGAACCGATACGCCAAAAGCTCCAAAGCTGCATTAAATAAAACCCTTTAACTTAGCCCATACTATGCAGGTCCAATCTAATGCTCATACACTAGATTAAGCCCCATTAGGTACATAATAGACCACCACGCTTCCATAGCCGTTGTCCTCACGGCTCCATTCTAGGCAGCTCTCACTCTGGCGGTAGGTTACCCTTTCCAAACTGTTTCACTCTGCCCCAGGGTCTCACAGGTAGCCATTTCTTTAACAATTTCACTCTACTCCAGGTAGCCTTCTCCCAGATAGCCCTTTATGTGACTCGAACCCGTGACATAGTGGTATGCTCTGATACCAAATGCTAGGTATTTGACCGAGATGTCAAAAGCTCCAGAACTGATGGAGTGCATTAAATCAAGACTTTTAACCTATCCCATACTAGGCTGACACGACCTAGTGCCCATACGTTAGATTAAGCCTCATTAGGCACATAAAATATTCCCTCCTATATCCAGACCCGGAATGAAGAATATTCCCTCCTATATCCAGACCCGGAATGAAGACTCTGAGGCAAGCAAACGACATTCATTGAGTCTCCAACGCTTTGACAATACAAAGTCTTTAAAGTAGTTGGAAGAATTTTCATTCTACTATGCACGGACCTGATATGATATGTTTATAATTTGTCCTTTAAGAATGCAGTTTTATCATTGCTTCAAGATAATCTTCAGTGTTATTAGAGGAGCTAAGATATTAAAATGCGGCACTATGTCCTAAAGGACCAGGAAAAACCTGACAGAGCTTTACAAAATACATCTGGACAATTATCGTATCCTCTATCACTAAAATAGCCTCAGAAAATGGAGTTCTTCTTTTTAAATCATGAATAGGAAATAAGAGTATCTCTGATAAAAGAAAAAGAAAATCAAAGTTACATATTTCCAGGCCATTTGCTAATGATTTGCACATGATAAAGTCTCCAACTGCTAAGGCACCTCATGAAAATGATTAGCAACAGAGGGATAAAAAACTGTGCAACTTGCTCAAAGACATATTTCCATGCTGACTACAACATTGACAATCCTACGAAGATATTGTTTCCAATGCAGCCAGGTTTCAATTGTCCATTGTTATACAACAATATTTTTTATGTTCATTCAAGCAGGTGAGCAAATCCTTGCTTCTGTGATACACTTACATAAACAACTTAATTCATTCAGAATGAAAGGTGATCATGACATTACTGAAAATTTTAGTTAACCCGACAGGCTAATCTTCCTATCACCATGCAGGTAAGATGTACAAGGTACCAAAGATAATATTCCTTTTCATGGTGCCCATTAATACAACTAACCACACTAACAGCTCACATGATTTAGGTTCATTTTGTCCTCATAGCCTTTCACACCATTTAAATCTATATGCATGTCTCAAGCAGGGTAATATGGCCTATTCCAAACAAGGGGCTAATAAAAATGACACTTCTGTCCAAGAAGAAGCATACTCATTATTTTTAACCTTTCAATTGAATGTAATGAGACACAAAGAAAACCAATCAGAGAATATCCTTTGCAGTAGGGAGACTACATAACTGACATTAAAAGTTTTTTCTTGACCACTAATTTCAAATTCATGGCACAGAAATTCAAAAATTAAGTTGAACAATAATATGTAACAATCAACTCTGTTGTTGATAAAGACACATAGTAAGCACCATATTCCCAATGAGAAACCAATCTTTTATTCAAGACATTCCCTTCTGATTTTCATACAACTGCTTTAGCCTAAAAATACACCTTGATAAAACATCAACCAAACATATAACTGGTAAAAGGATAATAGGTTAATAGGACTATACGAGTCAAAACCTATATCTCATGTAAAGTTGTTCGCTGTAAATGACAGTTTAAATCGAAGTGATTGATAGATTTCCAATTTGTTGGGTATAAATACCACCAATCAATGGGAGCACAACACGTGGACATCCTCAAGCCCCTAAGCTATTGAGGCAAAATCATCTTTTCACCAAAAGACCACTCTCAGGGGCACATCCGTCATTACTAGCTTAAGTCAAGGGGACCTCCAAAATTCCGGCATTGTACACCAAAGGCGTAGAAGACCTACTCTTGATCCCTTCCCAAAGTCCCTATAAAAAAAGGTTTAAACCTTACAGTCTCTATAACTTCTTTACTCCGCATTTACTATTCACCCACATTCTCACCTCAGTACCTCAAGGCTCAACAATTGTTCCATTATCTACCCCCGCAATTATGACTTACCTGGTTGGACCTTTTTGAAAGGACCGACCTCACTATTTGTTTGTTGCCTAGAGTCCTGATTAAGCATAAAGCATTGGAGTGACCCCAAGGCTATAAGTCCAACCTCCTTTGCCATGTTCTTGTCGTTTGAGATTGATCTCACCTCGGAAGACCTCGGCGTGGATTCTAATGGCATCACCAACCATTGTCCAATAGCAAGTAAGAGGTAAGAAAATAGCATGGGCCAAAATGATTCAGAAATCAAAATGAAAATCACTAATGACTAATCCATCTCTAGATTCAGAAAAAACAGAAAAGAATATGAACTTCACTCTAGTTTCTGAACACACACATACTCTCTCTCTCTCTCTCTCTCTCTCTCTCTCTCTCTCTCTCTCTCTCTCTCTCTCTCCACCGTAGAGGCATCGTCCGTCTGTTTCTACTATATATGACCTATGATTTTAAATAGAATTCATCTAACATAAGTTTAAACAAGAGACATAGAGGAGGTTGAGCCAAGACACTGTCACTTAGAGTAGTCACCTCGGAGACAGTTCATACTACGAACCCTTAGAAGAAAAATATCAGAAGTCAGACCAAAACAAAATCAAACAAATATCATGTAAGGGAGGGGGTAGTTTGAGAAAAAGAGAAGAGCGTGGAATTACCAGTATGCTGTGTAGTTATTAAACTTTAAGGTAGACGCCATCGCCCAAATGGATCCACCTGCAAATACACATTGTCCTATTCTCAGGAGAAGTCCACCCAAAGTACCAGGGCTCCCAAATAACTTCTTCATCACTCTGTATACTCCAAGGACCCTTTCCTTCTCCGCCAATGAGACTTGTCCTCCTAATCTTCCCTCTCTGCATAATAAGCCTTTTTCCCCGTTGACAAGATCTAGCTTCAAGTTACATCAACCAAAATAGAACAACAAGATCCCATTTTCAGAGATTCATGCCTACATCCCTATCAATACTAGCGATTTCAACTCAAATGGAGTATGAAAATCCTATTCTCATCGCTCTCCGATCATTCTCAAAGATTAGAATGGAACGAACGATTTTCTGGGAACTGAACATGAAAACTTTCTCAAATTTTTATTCCCAAAAGCCTAGACTTCGTTTCTTGAGCTCTTTTCCCTGCTCGTTTTACCCCGCTCGATGATCAGACATCAAGAACCCCACGATCTGTCGGGAAGAATAGGAATTAAATATTTAAATATTAATTAAAAATTATTGAGAGTTTCTGAATCGGCCGTGCTTCCATTAAAATATTCATTCCTTAATCCTTAACCTGCAAATAGCTTTCTTTCGTGTAACCTGTGCTCTTTAACTGGTCACCAAATGAAAAAGGGTGGAACAACGGCCCAACACAAGTGTGGGACACAACACTTCAATGGTGTGATGGGATTGGAACCGGGGAGTTGGGGAGGAGAGGATTTCGTTCCGTGTCTCAATAATTAGGTTCAAAACAAGGTTGGGTCTCGGCGCTTTAGCTTTTTACTCTGGTTCGGATCATCTTCTACTATTGGAGGACTTCAATTGTGATCCACGAGTTCATTCCGTGAATATCCTAATACGTTGGTATGTATGCGGGATGAACCCCCAACCACTAGATCATGATGAAAAGGACTGAATAACAAGAGAGGATTTTTTTTATTTTCTTTCAATTAATGCCACTCGGAATCAATCTTACATACAATCACATAGTCACCTCAAAATAATTATGTTAAAATTATATACCATGGCAAGAGAAAGAGCTTTCGTGTTCGTGTAGACTTACAGCATGCAAGTTTGGTCCAATGAGCTCGAGTATTCTGGAGTTTGACAGGGTCGGGCTGGATCAAGGCTGAAAATTTCTAGGTCTAGCATAAGGCCAGACCAGGACTGAGGCCTTGATCTGAGCTCAACTCAACCCAAGTACGTAGTTAATCATTTGTATTATTGTATAAATATGCAAAATATAAGTATACAAATTACAAATATTCTAGACTAGATTGGTTAACCTAGGGTCATTCAGGTCCAACCCCGCTCAACCCACTCCCATTAGAGTCGAACTAGGCTAATCTATCGCAGCCCGAGAGGTACTGGGTACATGCAAACCTCAACCTACGGCGTTTAAGTTTGGCCCGTTGAGTTAGAGTCCTTTGAGGCATGCTTGAGCCTGAAATGGCCTAAATTGGGTTTTTCAGTCTAATGGTTGGATTAAAGCTAAAATTTCAAAGTTCGAGATAAGGTCGGCCTAGGATTGAGGCCTCGTTCTGAGCCTGACCCAACCCAACCTGAATGTAATTATCCGTAGTGGCTAACCTAGGGTCAATCAAGGTCATTCCGCCCAGTTTGGTCCAATCAGGGTTAGGCAGAACCCAATAGGGTTGGGCCTGGGGTGATATATCTCAGTCCGACCTCTTGCTCCGCTGGGTCAGGGCTAAGCTTAGGGGACATAGGGCTGGGTTGGGGTTTTAAAAACCTAACTCATTCCTGTTCGGTTGCACCCCTGCCTCAACCGATAAGGGAGAAAGGGACTAATGTAATACCATTTCTACCCCCTTCGTTCATAGCAATTTCGAAAGGAGAAGCAAAATCCCAATTCCTATAAATAGGTTCACCTACTAAGATTATATCACTTCTTACATCACAATTATTACTGTTCACTCTCTTTACTACCAGCTTATAGTAATTGTTGCTCAGATTCTTGATTTAAGCATCAGAGTACATCCCTCGGATCCTAATCTGACCCACTATTGTATTAGGAATAGTCCCACATTGCTAATGAAATTGGAACCTTGGACCCTTATATATGAAGAGTTCCTCCACTTACTAATTGAATTTTTGAGATGTAAAAGAGGGACTACGGTAACCCCAAAAAGAGGGATATGTAACCCAAAATGAGGGACATATAACCCAAAATGAAGGACTAGTCATCTAAAAGAGTCATGTATTTGCCACGTATACTACCACATATACACCATTCAACGGTAGAGCTATATGCAAAGGGTTGGGAATAGTCTCACATTGCTAATGAGATTGGAACCTTGGATCCTTATATATGGAGAGTCCCTCCACTTACTAGTTTCAACTTTTAAGATGAAAACTTAACATATTGTATTCGGTTCATGTTGGGTTTTTAGTGTTTTAAAAACAAAAACATCAAAAGTTTCAAAATTTTAACTCTATTTTGTAATTTTGGTTTTGGAGGGAAATTTTTCCACTTGTATTCTTTTGGTTGGCATACTTTAGGACTTGTTTTAGTCCCACATTCTTGGAGAAGAATGATTGAGGGGTATATATGTATTATATGACCTATAACATCTTGAGCCCTTAAATGAAAGGATGCCTCTAGAGGGGAGGGTCCGGGGTCCGGGGTTCTTTTCACCGCCGCTCCGGCCGAGCCGTGCGGGCGGGGGCGTGGGTGCGTGCGGGTTTATCCTAGGATTATTTTTGAAGGATATGTCTCGTATTTGAATACATAGAGACATGCGTATTTGAATAGATCGTTTGAATAGGTTTGAATTCAAATTAGTTTAATCTCACCATTGTCTTTATGATCGTTGGAGAGTTAAATCGACCATCTATTCTCCGACGCACCCTTTCATCACAACCCTTGGATGGGTACAACTTTCCATCGTACCCTTTGATTCGGGACCTCTTCTCTATTAATACAAGAAGAGTCCATTAGTAGAAGGTTACAATAATAGTGTATCCGTACACATCTCTCTCTCTCCCCCTCCAACCTTATTCCGTTTTCTAAGTTATCAAATCAATCGGTTTCGTTTCGTTTGAGTGTTCATTGTAGCCGTCGAGATTCGCGGAGTGCCCTAAGTGGAAGAAGCTCTATTCCGGCTGTTATCTTGGGGGTTAATCTCCCGCCCTTGGCACATAAGGGGTGAATTAATCTTAACGGTGGCACGACTCGGCCCTATCCATCCGTTGATATTACTTCAAAATCCTGTAAGTGTTCGAACTCAAATAAATATTAATAAATATTCTTTCTTCCTCTAAATCTGTATTAGTCTCAAACTTACTTTGTAATATATCTTTCTACAGTTCATATCTGATCTTTCCGGTCGTCGAAAAAGAACTATTATGATTTTAGCGGCAACACCTCGAAAAAAGGTATTTCACAGAATTATGGATTCTCAAGGATCCTAACAAACACTGAGTGCAACGTGTTCAGAAAATCTGAAATACATATTCATCCATCATTTTTTTAGTGAAATGTGTTTGTTTTTTTTATGAGTTTTGTTTCTTTCTGAACTTATAAAAGTTTATCTCTAGTTTTCAACTGAAGATGATTCTCAATTATAAAAAATGGAGGCCCACAATTGAATGATTCAAACTATAGATATTACTTGCTGCCAAAGATAAGCATGTTTGGATGTATCTCATTATGAATTTCTATGTACTAAAAAAGTGGAAAAGTGAACATTAGGTGGACCCAATATGTTGATTGTTGGTCATATTTAATGTGTGGATATCATCCAATATTAGTGTGTTGTAATCTTTCATGCATGTTAATTGCTTATGTTTTATTTTGGAAAAAGATCTTCATTTGTTTTTGTTCATTTCTCTAATTGTGATTTTGGTAGTTAGAGTTCATCTCACACACATATCAATATATTGATATGACACTGAAAGACTTCAGCAGTTGCAGCTAGAAATGATCCTAACCCTGGCATTGGACCTACTTTTCAGTATAAGATTGGAATATCACTTCTCTTCCCCAAGACAATCAAATTAGCCAACAAGTGAAGAAAAAGAATAATAGCACACCAAGGTAAATCTATAAAAAGATGTAAGAGATATAATTCTATATTGTTTTTACTAGTGATATAATAATTATAATGATAATATTATCGGTTGTTAATTATTTGGATTTAACTTAAGCATCAGAGTGTACCCTTGGACCCTGGGTCCAGTCACTTTTATGCTTGTGTTCCTTGTCATTTACGCGTTAGGTTTATTGTTGAGGTTGGATCCCAATACCAACAAGATGGTAATGGATCAATACATCCATACCAATTATTTCGAAGGAGAAAGAATGAGGAGAATCACGCTTTGGGTTTTTCATGGGTTAGGTTTCAGTTGTGAAGGAGGAGGAGAATCAAGAGGGTTGTTTTTTACCAATTTTTTTTATGTTGTTTCTTCCAGTCCCTCTTTATTCCATGTCAAACACTTCTTGGTCATCTAATGATGGATTCTTGTATACGTGGCTCACATCCTTTCTTCAGTGTCACCTCTATAACACCTCCTCGTTGTGGATGTCAATGAGTCAGTTCGAGCTGATTTCAATCCAGGCCAAATTGGTGTCGGACTTTTTAGGGTCTGACTGAAATATATCTATTAAGATGTTAGAACTAGGTGAGCCGCACTATACATATTAACTAATAGGCCGGTTTGATGTTGTTTTGTTATTGGGCTGACTTTGAATCGGTTCAATTTATGATCCATTTACTAGTCCGATAAAGAAGCCATCTTACTTTGATGCTGATGGGATTAACCACCATATATCCAAATATTTGACATTTGGTTCAAGGATCAAGATGAATTGGTTTGGATTTGACTAGTCTACCTTAACGGTTTGGTTTCAGGTTAACTCAGACCAAACTGAGACTGATAAATATTATAACAAATTAATCCGTAGCATATCCGATTTGATTTTGGATTAATTGGAACCCGATTTGGCTTCGGTAGAGAGGAGCCGAATCCATTATCTCTGAATGTGGGCCCCATGCACCAGAGTAGACGAAGTGGGGAACCGAATCCATTATCACCGAACGTGACAGTGGAAGTGGGGAACCGAATCAAATAACACCATTTCACCTTACGATTGGTTTGGGGGATAAGAAAGGCAACCGCATTCCATATATATATTCCCACTGTTGTTTCTTGGTACTGTACTTCGACGGAGACAACTAGTGAGAGAAGTCTAGCCTCTTCCATTTTAGTCCAGAGGGAAGCTTCTTCATTCCTCCTCAGGTCTCTCATTCGCTCTCTCCAATGTTCTTATTCCTGTTCTATTTATTTGAGCAACTTACTGAAGATCGATTTGATCTTTTTCTTTCCTGATTCAGTAATTACGTTCGAAAATGGCTCACGATATTGGGTTTTTTGAGCTGAACACCGGAGCGAAAATCCCTTCCGTAGGGTTAGGAACATGGCAAGCAGAGCCTGGAGTTGTCGGAGATGCTATCATTGCCGCTGTCAAGGTATGTTCTCCCTCTCGCTTCCGAAGAGTTATCAAAATTTACGATCACAATACCGGAACTGATAAGCATATATATATTCCTTCCTTCCTGTTATTTACTCTTCTTCAGTCGCTTTAATTATTATTTTTTTTTGTTAACTTGTAATTTTTGTTGCATGGGGGTAGGTAATGTAGAAAGCCTCTCTGTAGGCGTCCAAGTAACGTTGATCTGAATTACATCCTGTAGCTCTCTACTCTAAAATTCCCCCGTTTTGAGGTAGACTCTGTGCCATAATAGAAATGCTGCATCATGATCATGAGATCCTGTTCCTGATACTGGCTCCTCCTTCTTACCCAAAAAAAAAAAAAAAATACTGGATCATCCTTACACGGATTTAAATTTTGGTTTTGGGTAGGTAAACGAAACTGAAATCATGTAAATTTTCAGTTCTTTTCCCTTTTTTTTTTTTTTTTTGAAGTATTGGAACGCCATTTTTATTTTTTTTGTTATATTTAACTTATCAAATGACCATACAATGCTCAAAAGTTGGTCCATAGTCCCTCAAAACGAAAATAGAAGGTTTTACTATTTGACCAAAAGATCTGTCTTCCTATAGATATTATTGGAACTCTACAGTTTCAAATAAAAATACATGAAAAATAATCTAATTAGTATGTGGTGATAACCTATCCCGAAGGGCAGTATGGAGGCTGATTTGGCCAATGTGTGTGCAGGTAGGCTGTTTTTGATGGCTATGTGTCAAGCTTGATGGCCTATATCAGTTTGAACGGCCGCATGGCATAGCATTAGACCATGGCCCACATCCTAAATATAAAATAAAAATACATAAATGAGAAAAATACTATCAAATTTTATTAAATTTTTCTAATGACAATCTTCCAAATTATTTTGGAATTTTTATCCTTAATAAAATACTATCAATTTGGTCATATTCCAGTCAAGTTAGTGAAAATTTCATTGTGGGCCCCTAAGATCAAATTCCTGTCTCCTTTTTTAGGAATAACTCCTGTCCATTCAGACTGTTGACCAAATAAAAAAATGTACGTCCAAATTTTTTATTCTTGTATACTTACACTTACAGCTCTTTATCCTATATTGAGAGAAGATATCATGTTCATGTATCATAAATTTACCTTATGTTTTTCTATTAATACCTGAATGAATGTCTGTGCATATGCATAATGTTGTTGTCAGTTGTCTTAATCCTGAAATGGTTGAATTGCATGTTCTACAAATTACAAAAATATATTTGCTAACATTCAAAATTACTTGTTATATTGATTATATTTGTTTCATGCTGATACAGGCTGGCTATCGGCATATTGACTGTGCTCAAGTTTATGCAAATGAGAAGGAGGTGATTAACCTGCCTAATGTGTTCAGCATTTACATGTTACTCTCTCTCTCTCTCTCTCTCTCTCTCTAAACCACACAAACATATGTCAACTCAATTGACCTCTGATCAAAGCCTATGATGTAGGTGATCAATACATGACTGCCAATCAAGACTTGGTTTCGTTTCCTAGCTGTAATAAGTCCTGGATTTATTTCAAAGGGAAATAGTCCAATGTAGAATGGCTGTTGTTGGCAACCATTCGATTCGACAAGGATTCTTACCCAATCCAATGATTGCAAACAATGGCAATCACATAAAAGCATATTCCTGTTCTAATGTATGAAGTGATTCTGTAAGCACATAATTGTGTTTTCATCATTCATATGGAATCTGAATGGATTCATGACATTACTTTGGTGGAGATGGTCTTAAGGTGGATTCCATTACAATGCTTGGCAGCATGTTCTCGTGAAAAGCGTGTGTACTTTCTGGATGAATGTAAATTCTCATCAATTCTGACAACTTGCTCTATGAGTCTGTGATCATAACCAGGATGAAATTTATAGCTGTAGCATAAGGGATTACCACACCAAATGTATGATGATAACAATTGTGTGATCAATGAATTTACATTGTTTCAACTTTCGGATGATTGCTCTGTTTGGCTCCTTATTTTTCACTATTTATTTTTTTTTTCCCTTGCTGCTGTAGGTTGGCTTGGCTCTGAAGAAGCTGTTTTCAGATGGTATAGTGAAGCGTGAGGATTTGTGGATTACATCCAAACTCTGGTTCGTATTAGTTCTTATTTTGATTTTTAACTTTTCAGTAACACGGAATTTTAACAACTTTCATTTATAAATGTATGCCAAGGATTTGCTATTCTACATTTCTTCCGTGCTTTCATGTGAGGAAGACATCTACAAGCAGACAACTTACAGAGACAGATGTGAAATGAATCTGCAGGAATACAGATCATGCACCAGAAGATGTACCTGAGGCGCTAATCCGAACTTTGCAAGATTTGCAGCTTGACTATGTTGACCTGTACCTTGTATGTGCTTCCTATCTAAATATTATTTTCCAAATAATATGTTTATTGTCAAGGTGTCTTGTTGTCCAAGTCAAGGAACTAAATCTTGGTTTCAAGGCCGGTTTTGGTCTGGCCCAAAACCGAGACATGACCGATCTCGTTTCTAGGTTTTAGTATCTCCTTGGGTTGATTTTGACCATGAGTTTTGACCTCGTTTTGGCTAGGACTGAAACCGAGACAATTCGGAGATTTTGATCAGTTTTGATTGAAACCTAGAACCATGGTCTAATCTAAGATGGTAGAATGATGTATCCTTTAAGGAACATGGTCTTCTCTCTTGGGGTCAGATATGGTTGAAGTTATGCCAAGATATCTGATGCAGTGGTAAGTTATCTAAAGAATCCCTGATCAGCCACCATAGATTGGTTCATTTATGCAGAAAAATAGTATTGTGCAGCTGACTCCATTTGGTTGGGATAAGGTTCTGTTGAGTTGACTTGAGTTGAGCGTATATTATCAGATTTAGAAGTTCTTTTACTGGTAATCTGCTTTAGTGTATTGCAACTTCTCCAATATTAGGTTGGTACTAGGATTTAGTGTTTCTTATGTCTTCTAGTAAATCTGATGTTCCTCACTGCACTCTTAAGTAATGTAACATGTCTTTAGTGTCAAAAGGTCTTGGTGACATACTATTGTTGGTTACTGGGAACTTATGATTTGAAAGGATCTTGCTTGTCTTTGAAACTGTGAAAGCTTGTGGTGAGAAAAGTACTTGTTACTGTTGCTTTTCAAAGGATATTGTAATTATGCATGGAATGTATTCCTTCTAAATACTGACTGGACACAGTATTATCTCAAGTCATATTTCACATGTTCTCTAGCTGCTATTCAACACTACACTTTAAGTGATAGTGTTTTTGTCTGGGTTCTTGAGATTGCTCTATTGTTTGAGGATTTGCTAAGTTGAAGAATTCATTAGTTGGAAACTTGGATGTACAGAAGCTACAGTATGTTCACTTTCACTGATATATTTGATGATGATGGGCACCCTATTTTCTTTTCATTAAATGCCATGGCATGCATGGGTCGCTAAGTTCTTGCGTAAACTTTTAACATCTGCCTAAGTCAGAGCTCTGATTTCATCTCATTTTTTACTTGGTGCTTATGGTGCTCATGGAAAGTGACATGCCCAAGTTGCAAGCACTGACCCACTGTTACATGGAGCTCTTGAATCATCTAGACTCCTGAATTCCTCATTTGGGAGTACGAGTTGTGTTTGAATCTTAAAAGTATTGTCAATAGTCCATTTACGGCATATGTTAACTCTTGAGGTGAAATGTCCTTGAATGGGAGTTTTTGGGATTTAATGCTGCAATCCAGGGCCCTTCTTACAGATATAAGGGGGAGGGAGGGATGAAACTGTTTCCAATAGTTTTTTTTTTGATACAGTGTTCGTCGTATGCTCCATCATTTATTCAGTTCTGCTAAGTATCAGTCATGAGGGAATGTTTGTTATGTGTGTGTGTCTTGGTGGTTACTGAAACTGTGGTGCTTTAGTTCATAGATATTATACTTGAGTATTAGTTGTCTTCCACTCATGACTGGGGCTGCCAAATTCTTGAAGATACACTGGCCAGCCAGCATGAAGA
The DNA here is from genome assembly GCA_028583415.1 of Protea cynaroides. Taxonomy (NCBI): domain Eukaryota; kingdom Viridiplantae; phylum Streptophyta; class Magnoliopsida; order Proteales; family Proteaceae; genus Protea; species Protea cynaroides. The sequence continues at coordinate 35,613,654 of CM053266.1, read as the reverse complement.
AGGGATCTATTGGTTTTAATCCTGAAAACCTCACCAAACCTGATATCCCAAGTACATGGAAGGCAATGGAGGCACTCTATGATTCTGGCAAGGCTCATGCTATTGGTGTTAGCAATTTCTCTTCAAAGAAGTTGGGGGATTTGCTAGACGTTGCTCGAGTTCCTCCTGCCGTCAACCAGGTGGAATGCCACCCTGTTTGGCAGCAGACAAAGCTACATTCATTTTGTAAAGCCAAGGGAGTTCATCTTTCTGTAAGTAATTCTTTTTTGCCACAATTCTTGTAACTTTTGAATTATTCTATTGCCATTTCCGTTGATTTTCCCATTTGTTTTCATACAGGGGTATTCACCACTGGGTTCCCCAGGTACGACATGGATCAAGGGCGATGTCCTTAAGCATCCAGTTATAACTATGGTCGCCGAGAAGTTAGGCAAGACTCCTGCACAAGTTGCTCTTCGCTGGGGGATCCAAATGGGCCATAGTGTGCTTCCTAAGAGTACAAATGAGAAGAGGATCAAGGAAAACTTCGATATCTTTGAATGGTCTATACCGGATGATTTGTTTGCTAAATTTGCTGAAATTGAACAGGCAAGTAGTTCCTTTTTCCCTCTTACTATTACTCCAGTATGAACATATGTTATCCTCTTGTGACTTGTTTTACTTGCAACCGAGACACCACCATTCTGGTATTGACTATTCAGCAATCTAATAATTTATGCTTCCTGTTGAAACATACTAATAGGTGACACTGTTTTCATGACATGGTAAGGGTCTGAAATGCCAGAACAGGATTTGTTAATCTGGCATCATTTAGGCTCCCTTTGGTGTATAGTACATATGTATGATTATGAATTATTTATTATAGATCATTTATAAAAATAAATTATGAATCATACATAATAACTGTTTGATATCACTGGACATAAAGAAATAATAATAAATTATCACAATAATCATAAATACATTCTAATCTATTTGTACATTTTAAATTATATTGATTTATTTTAAATATTAATTAGTATCATAATTCTATATAGTAGATAGGAAAGCGAGCCTTTGTAGGGCTAAGGCTTAGTATAGTCCAGATAAGGGTACAAGTTCCTCCCACCCAGAAAAAAAAGTATGATTGTAATGATGTCATCTGTTGGTCTTTGTGCAGGCAAGACTGGTTAGAGGTACTTCTTTTGTCCATGAGACTTACGGCGTTTACAGAAGTCTTGAAGAATTTTGGGATGGTGAAATCTGAGGTCATAGCCGATCCAAATTGTCATGTCAATTGCATTTGTCTGTTATAAAATATACTTAGTTCCGTATGTTTAGTATGATGTGATTGAAGGACAGGTTTGATGACTCAGGTTTTAATATGTCAATGAAAAAAAGAAGTTGATTTAGATATGCAGAATGTTTGGTAATGGTAATATTACCATTTCGGAGGTCCTAATCATGTGGAGTAAAAGCAAATGTTGTCTGAGAACATTGAATATAGTTAGCTTAGCTATCTCAGAATTTAAAAAGTAGGGGAAAAGATTGCTGCCCGGTGGTTTCCCCTGCGCCCTCAGGATTCGGCTCCTCTGTAGTGCGGGATTGCAACCGAGGTGCCAATGACGGTTAGATGCCCGCCACGTGTACAAGTTACAATCAGGTGGCAGTGAAATGACAAGGCGCAGGGTGGTTGTTTCACACCCGTATGTGAGCGTAGGGGATGTTGTTGGGCAGTGATCTTATTTTATTATTATTATATATGATACCAGTTACATGTTAGTTTCCCATTAGATTTGTATCCGATACTGGATTTAGAATCTTGAATAATGGTGTAGGAAATAGTTTTATCAATAAGAGGATTCACATGGTTTAGAGAGGAGAGAAAACATCAATGTGATATTTAGATGGTCAAGATGTGAGAGGACGAGAGAAAGCTTCCCACACCGTCAGCATGGGGATCTTTCTTCCGTAATGTAATTCTAATATGGGAAGATGATTGTTGTTTGGTAGCATCCCTTTGTCTTCTCTTACATAGGGTGTGAAATGATCACCCCACTCTTAGTCATTTTACATCCCATGTGACATCCCATGTGAGAAGCGCAAGGGTGGTGATGTCTAATGATCTTTTCTCCTTTTGATATAAGGTGAAGTTTTATTGAATTGAAACATTACATATGATTGAAAAGTGACACTAACAATGTGCCTATAGAAGGGACCGGAAATATCCTCTCCAGTGCTAGAGAGAGCCCAACCTTTATCCGACAATCGAGGATCACTCAGTTTCGATCGATGTCTGGATGTGCACATCAAGTGATCGTTGGCCGTTGTATCTGTGTTGGGTTTTCCAACGCTGGAGAGATCTAAGCCCAGGTCTTCGTAAGGCCTAAGCTCAATAGCCGGCTGACCTCTCGATAATGATATAGGTCTTTGCAAATGGGACGGCTTGGATTGTTTGGATTCAAATCCTTTCCTCCCATAGATTCGAGGAGGGGTGACGGTTTGGATGGATGATTGATATTTGGGGTTCGGATGAAGGATTCGGATTCACCTAAACCTTACTTGTCGGCCATCCAATGGGGATGTCTCCCTCCTCCTCCCGAATCACTGGGAGGAGAGGATGTGAATCCGGATTGTTTGCAGCTGTGGAGTCCCTACAGCTGCATCTGGGCCTTTAGAATGCATCGGGGCATGCGCAGATGTATTCTCAACGGTCCAGTGCAACTGCGTGCACGCAAGAATTCCAAATCCAGTGATATAATATTGACCTCCCTCCCTCCCAACGTTTCATGTGGACCCCATAAGATGATAAATTCATATAGGTCAGATTGGAATTTTAGTTTGTTTTACGCAAAACCTCCTAGCCGCAGATCTACCCGATAAATAAAATTCCAATCGAATGGTTTTGGAATGGCTCATAAGCGTTGCCCTTCCCAATGGCTTTGGCCTCGTTCAGCTTCTCTCGGTATATCTGAGTGACACTGAGAGGTTTTTATAAAGCATAAAAACAACAAGAAATTGCGGAATACGGAGACTGGTTTTCTTAGATAAACAAACTAGGGTTTAGTCGATCCAAGTGAGCGAAAATGCCAGCAGTTTCGGCATCAACCTCAGGTGCGCTCAAATCCCTTCGGCCTGGACTTCGTCTTCAATCCACAGACATTGAAGCCGCGGCCATGTGGGGAGTCGCCGCGTTTACGGGAGCTCTTTATCTCGTCCAGGTAGGTCTGCTGCTTCGATTTTTATGATGCAGTTTCAATCACATCTATACATATTATTGATTTTTTTTCCCTTTTTGGTCTTTGTTAAAGATTCCGAATTTTCGATTGTGTTTCGTGATCTGACTTGTTTCCTTTCTTCCGCTGGTGATGTGGGATTTCAATTTTAGATTTTTAATTGCATGTCACTGTGATTTCTTGTTGTAGATCACTATATATATATATTTTTTAAATTAAATGGAACTTGTATTTTGGCGTGCTACTTAACGGTCCTTAATGCGGCTACTTATATAATGGATGATGAAATACGCATAACAAATGTTTATTGAATGGACATCCATATGGATCTGGAACCAAAAATGGATAGAGTCAACCAGCTTGAGTGGGGCTTGTTATTAATAAATGCATCTGCATTTAGTTTTTGTCTTTTTGATTTTTTCTGCCGCGGCAGACTCCCGGCATCTGAAACATGTAGAGCTTTTTGGTATGAAACCATGAAAACTAAGGAGAAAGAGGATGAAGTCAGAAGTGCCAAACCATAATTGTTGCAGAATGCAGATAAGCAATCAAACTGACCTCACCTATCACAACAAAAACCACAAAAACAAAACGAAAAAAGAAAAAAAAAGAAAAAAAAAGGTTATTAGTTACAACAGGTAATTAGATGACATCATAATGTCAAAGTTGATCAAATCAAGTCTGTTTCGATATTTTAACATAAAACCTATAATAGCAGATGTACCACTGATAGCACCAGGAGTCAATGGATTGCTAATTGATGGCAAGCAGAACTCTGTTCATCCTCTTCAATGGCTGACCATAACTTCGATCTGGTTAAAAGCTATTGAGAAGTCAATAGAGTTCAGATCTTTCCGTAGAAACAACATGAACTTTTCTATGCACTTTTGGATATTCGAAACCCAACAAATGCTATTACGTTCAACATAATAAGCTATTTAAAAGAAGAAGATAATCGTGTATCAAGAGACTGCCATCTCAATGGATCCCGTCCGTTACGGCCCCCCCCCCCCCCCCCCCCCCCCCGGGGGGGGGGGCGCCAACCCCCCCCCCCCCAAAAAAGCCCCCAAAAAGATCTGTGATATGATTTGCTGTGTTAAGTGGGTAATATTTTCATCATGTATAGGCACACACCAGTCATTTGTGCGAGTTCGGATTAGTGGAAGGGTGTTGAAAGGCAGGTATGATTGGATGGTACCCTTTTGGGAGGGTCCCAATTAATCAATCTTAAAGTGTAAGGTATTGGGGACCTATTGGTAATTTGGTCCAATTATGGGAATGATCAAATTACTCTTCTCTAGGGTTTGTCCTTGTTCCCTGTCTGTATATAGACAGCTATTCCCATAGATGGCTGTTATTCAACGTATATGAGAAAAGTGAGCAGACAAGACTGACAGAGGACTTGGACGCTAGTAAAACTAAGTGGACTACCCTCCTACAACTGCAATGGATCTGGATATGTGATTCGATTGATTAATTTTTCTTACAGTGGTATTAGGTTCCATTACGGGCTGGTTGAGAGCTTGCCTGCGGGTTGGCCTTGTTGGCTCCCCGATTTGCTTGCCTGTGGGAAATCCACCACCAAGACCCTTTTTTTTTTTTTTTTTGACACAATGAATCTGGTACACATGGTATGATTTGATAAACCTAACCAGGTGTGAGGACAATGAGTTTTTCCTAAAAAAGAAAGATCATCGGCTTTCGCCTTTGATCTTGTCCATCCACGCCAATGGAGGGAAATAAACTGGAGTCGCCACCTAGAATAAGGTTTAGGACCTCTAAAATCGTCATCTCACTAAAAGAGACGTCTAATGACTCACATTCCAAATATTTGGCTTCGGTGACTTGGGAAGGTATTAGACACCCAAGTCACCCGATCCGAAAATCGGTCTCCCATAATATTCCTTTCCTAACTTTATTTTTATGACAGTTTATGGTCAATGGTTGACTAAGGCTTGGGGCCCAATACCAAGTTGTTAAATTCTCCTAACCTATGTTTTGCCAATCATGTTTTGAAATAAAGAAAATAAGTACATTTGTGGGGGGATCAACATTCATACAAATTAGGTGATTATTACCGCAATCCTAACCTAATAGTCTAAGAGTTCTCACACGTCTATAACACTCATTGGGTCGAAACCCCGCACACACGCATGTGACAAAACAAAAAAATAAAAGTTTTGAAAGCTTGGAACCGAATCTTGAACATATTCCAGATTGCCTACGTATCTCAGTAAGATGCTGAGAATCAGGTTCTCCATGTAGTTTGAGGAGAGAATATGGTTTTGGTTTTGGAAAACAAATACGGCTAAACAGCGATTTAACAAATGAAAACAGTTTGAAAACTGAAGCTTGTCAATAGTCTGAATCTGAGACCATTGTCCCAAAGAAATGAGATGAAAGCTGAAATTTACCATGGGACTAAATCTGGGACCATTGTCCCAAACTGCCAACGTATCTCGAATATATTCGAGAATAAAGTCCAAAACGTAGTTCGACCAAATCATAATTTGGAGATTAATAGAGGGTGTAAATTAAACTAGATCGGTTCAGGTAAATCCATTGAACCCGGTATCTAAGTCAATGCCGGCTAAACCAGGCTATTTAATCCTTTGGACCTAATTTGGAACATATTCCAGATTACCTATGTATCCCAGACATATCTGAGAATTAGGTCCCTGCGTAGTTTGGGCGGGTTTGTGAATACCAAGTGTGTGAAGGTGTTCCCATAATTATGGAACACATTGAAGATGGTGGATGCTCCCATAATCATGGAACACATCCGATGGTGAGACGCTCCCACAGCTCGTGGAACACGTCTAGGGGTGAGATGCTCCCACAGATCGTGAAGCACATTTTGGTGCAAGGTACTCCTACCATAAGAAGTCCCCTCGGCGAGGTAATCCCATAATACATGGAACTTACCTCAATTTGAAAGGGTGTGAACAAACTCCTCTGTTGCTTACGTATCTTTTGAGACCTCTGTCTCTCAAGAATCGGGTCAAACGTAGTTCCCATTGATAGAGTGTCCAAAGCCGTTAATCAAACAATGGCCCATTGAAGGTATAATTTTGAAAGCAATGTCATTTTTATAAACTTTGGCAAACAATTTTATTCATTTTACTTCGAACCGAATCTCTTAAAACAAACCATATCTAAACCCTACCCAAACCTTCTGCTGAAACCATACCCAAACCATATGCTGAAATTATACCCAAACCATACTCAAACCATTTGCTGAAATTATACACAAACCATATCCAAACCATATGCTGAAATTATACCCAAACCATATCCAAACCATATGCTGAAATTATACCGAAACCATACCCAAACCATACCCAAACACCCGACTGAAACAAAACACAGCTTGAACCAAACTAGACCTAAACTTCGCTAGACCAAACCAATTGAATCAGACCACCTCAAGACTAACTGGCCAACCGAACCAGACTTACCATAAAGAGAAACTGAGACAAAATAAACAAATGAACAAACAAAACAAAAATGAACCCGAAGCAATATACCCATTTAAAACCACAGAAATCAGGTTTGACTACTAAAATGAATCAACCTAACTTAAATCTGCCTCAATCCGAGCCAATCCTATTCAGATTCAATATGTAGGGAGGAATACAGAGAAAGGAAAAAAAAGAAGAGAGTTAAATTTCAAAACATTTTTCCTAACCATACCTATCATGATGAAGAAAGAACAAAAGAGGCATCATGTAATTTCGACTAAAACATACTTCAAGACCACCTATCCAAACCGAATGCATAAACCATGGTTTAAAATCTCGCTCGCCGAGATCTCAGTAATCTTGCTAGTCTCGACACTAGCCGAGACGAAATTGGGGTCGATAACTCATCTCGGCGAGATCTCGGTGTTTTCGACTACTTTTGTCAATTTCTCACGAGATCTCGGAAAGAAATTGTTTTTTGACCTTTCTTCAAAATGAATAAAATGTCCTATGCCCTGTTCTCGGTAGAGAACTCAATGAGAACAGGTAAGTTGGTGTTTTCTCTACTTTTTTGAAGAAAACTTGATTTCTTCTTCATTTTTTCTCGGTTTGATCTTTGAATTTGCTTCCGGTGGTGCTTCGGACAGCAGGGATTGCTGTAGGAGCTTTGTATCAACCGTTAAAGGTAAGATTCTTGCTCAAAAATGAGATTTTTACATGAGGTTATGAGAGAGAAAAAACAAAAGTTTGTAAAATGTATGATGATAGTAGGATGGATCATCTATGACACTCTACGTATTATTAGACATTGTATGTGGATTGTAGAGTTGTGGACTATAGGCTCATGGGGACTATGGGATCATCCAGTATTGAACATTTGAACTATGATGTAATGATTTATAATGAAGTGTTATTTTGTTTCTCATTGCCCTAATGCATTATGTTATTGTCTCATTTTCCATATTTGATTGAGTATAATAGCCAATATTAGCCTATGTTTACAACAGACTTAAGCATTTACTACCATAACATGGGTGTAAACCCAAACAACCACATATAGTCATTATTTTTATAATTTTAGGCTCTAAATGTGTTCATGTATTCAAAAATGAGGTTCTTCTAAAGTTTGAGGCCTAAAAAATGAGTTTTGGCCACCAAGACAACCTTTTTACACTGTCTCGGTGTTTTTACACTGTCTCGGTGAGATCTCGCAGACTTCTCGGTTTCGGAGGAGGTCGAGACTCCTCCGAGACATGAGATTTTAAACCTTGGCATAAACTGAAATCAAATTGAATCTGACATATATGATCAGATCTGATTATTATAGAACATGGATCACTAGATTCCAGAATCCAAGAAATTCAACTAATAACATTCAACTCAATAACGAATATCAGAGGATTAGCTTACAGCATGTGAACTTGTTATTGATTACTAATGATTAACAAGCAATGAAGCAAATCATTATTAGGTTAGATATCAACTTACCTGAGAAAAGCTTGGCGGAACAAATTCTCAAATGAAATTGAATAAAATCTGCTGGATAGAAGGTCAAATTTTGAATTTGTAGCTGCAACTCATTCTTTTTCTCCTAACACAGCCGCCTGTCACGGCCTTAGTGTAACTAAGCTAACCGTGCGGCAGTTAGTCGCTCACAATTCCTCTTAAGCGCTAAGTCAGTCTAACTCCTACCAAAGGAAGAGAGCACACAATAGAGAACTTTGAAAGAAGAACTTAAATTGCAAAAGAATTCTTACAATGTTCTTGATTGCTTGAGTGCTTTGACTAAATGAGGCCATCCTTATTTATAGGCACCAAGGGGTATAATGAATGGTTAGGATTTGTACAAGTGTTACATATCCAACGGTTGGGAACATTCTAGCATTGAGGTCTAGAATATTCTCACCTCCTTAGAAAAGTCTAGAGAATGTAGAGGTTTCTAGAGAACCTTCCATATGTACAAATGTGGAGAATTCTGGAATATGGGCCAACCCACCAACCCATGTGCCAATCCATGGACCATGTAGACGGAGCGGGTCGCTGGTCGTGTCATCCTCTCCCACCTAAGTTGGCAACGTCCTCGTCGCATTTTCCTCATGGAATTTTTGTATCATGTCTTGGAACTGCCATAGAGCATCTGATGGTTCCCAGCTTGTCTCGCTCTTTGGTAGTCTCTTCCATTTAACTAAGTACTCCCTACAAGGAGGAACACCTCGTCTTCGTATAAGTCTATCTGCCATTATGCATTCAACCTCCTCCTCATAGGAAGTAACCACACCCATTGGTGCTTGAGTTGAAGTCCCACGGCTTGGGTCTTCCATGTCTCCATGATAAGGTTTCAACATACTCGTATGGAAAATCGGATGGATCTTGAGTTTGGGAGGGAGGTTTACCTCATAGGAAACCTTGCCCACTTTCCTTACAATCTCGAATGACCCTTCATACCGGCGAACCAACCCTTTGTGCACTGACTTCAGGGACTTGAATTGTTGTGACACAAGTTTCACATGCACCAAGTCACCTACCATGAAACTTTCTGGTCGCCTATCCTTGTCGGCTCATTTCTTTATCTTCTTTGTGGCCTTCTCTAGGTAAGACTTTGCCACATCCATCTTCTCGTGCCATTTGTTTGCAACCTTGAACGTTGAGGGGCTCCTCCCTGTGTATGTAGTCATGATTGTGTGCGGCATCAAGGGTTGTTGTCCCGTGGCTACCTCAAATAGGCTTTGGTTAGTGGCCTCGTTCTTTTTTAGGTTATAGGAGAACTGAGCCACATCGATCAGTTTGGCCCAATCATTTTGGTTGGCACTCACAAAGTGCCTCAAGTATAACTCCAAGAGGTTGTTGACACGTTCGATCTGCCCATCGGTCTGCGGATGGAAGCTTGTAGAGAAGTGGAGCGCCGAACCCAACAACTTGAACAACTCTGTCCAGAAATTCCCTGTGAAGTGAGGATCCTGTTGCTAATGATGGTGCGCGGCACGCCCCAATACTTCACTATGTTCTTCAAGAACAACCTTGCTGCTTCTTCTGCCGTGCAATCTCTAGGGGCTGCCACAAAGGTAGCGTACTTCGAAAATATATCAACAATCACCATTATAGAACCACACCCCACAGATGTAGGTAGTGTACTGATGAAGTCCATTAAGACACTTTCCCATGGTCTCTCTGGTGTGGGGAGTGGTTGAAGTAGCCCCCTCGGTGGTTGTTGCTCCACTTTGTCTTGTTGGCACACAAGACAAGTCCTCACATATGCCTTTATGTCATCCCGCATTTGAGGCCAATAGTATGCCGCTTCTAATAAGGCCCTTTTGCGCCGCTGCCCTGGGTGGCTAGCCCACCTTGTGTCATGGCACTCACGAGATTGCGTCTTAGATTGTTCCACTTAGGCACATAACATTGTAAAATAATGAGCCTTTTCTTTCTTGGCGAAGTTTTGTAAAGGTTAATATTATATTATATTTAATATCAAATAAAAACATCCTTTAATTCCTTCATTTAAATCATTATCATAGTTAAATATTCAATATTGATGTCCTTCCCCACATCCTTTCATATCCGGTGTCTTGCCGTGCTTCGTAAATTGTTTTTTTTTTCGATCAAGCTCTTAGCCATTGTGTCATTCTTCAACCCCTCCTTGATTAAATCTAGGAGTACTCCATCTGGTTGGCTAAGAGAGGCCAACTTTGCTTTCCTACTCAGTGCATCCGCTACGCAATTGGCCTTTCCTGGCTTGTATTCAAAGTCGAAGTTAAATTCCGCCAAGAAGTCCTGCCACCTAGCTTGTTTGGGACTTAGCTTCTTCTGTGTTTGGAAGTAGCTAGTTGCAACATTATCTGTCTTTACGATGAATTCTGAGCCAAGTAGGTAGTGACGCCACGTCCTTAAACAATGTACCACCGTAATCATCTCCTTGTCGTGGACAGTGTAGAGCCGCTCCGTCTCATTGAGCTTATGGCTCTCATAGGCGATTAGGTGCCCTTCTTGCATCAACACCCCTCCACTGGCATAGTCAGAGGCATCGGGGTGCACCTCGAATGGCTTGCCATAATCAGGCAGGGCAAGTACGGGTTCCTCCATCACTGCCTCCTTTAACTCTTCAAAGGCATGTTGGCATTCTTCTGACCATTGCCATGCCCTGTTCTTCCTTAATAAGTCGGTCAAAGGGGCTACCCTTGCCGAATATCCCTTGATGAACCGTCAATAGTAGTTCACCAAGCCTAGGAAGGATCTTAGCTCGACGACCTTCGTAGGGACTCCCCATTCTTGGATAGCCCGCATCTTGCTATTGTCCATGGCTAACATACCGCCCCTAACCTTATGACCAAGGAACATTACCTCCTCTTGGGCAAATGCACACTTCTCCTTCTTCACATAGAGTTGGTTGTCTCTTAACACCTTGAAGACAATTTTCAAATGTTCCACATGTTCCACATCTTCCTCCAAGGTGTAGCTATATATGACAATTGACAATATCATCCAAGTAGATTACTACGAACCTGTCAAGGTAGGGGTGGAACAATTTGTTCATAAGTGTGTAGAATGTAGCCGGTGCGTTTGTGAGGCCGAAAGGCATGACCAAGAACTCATATGATCTATAGCGCGTTACGCACGTGGTCTTAGGTTCATCTCCTTCCGCAATGCGCACTTGGTGATATCCTGACCTTAGGTCTAGCTTGGAGAAGTACCTATCTCCACCAAGTTGGGTAAACGAATCAGCAATCAAGGGAATGAGATATTTGTTCTTGACGGTTACCTTGTTCAGGGCTCGATAGTCTATGCATAGCCGCAAGGATGCGTCATGCTTTCGTTGGAAGAGGACCGGGGCACCATAGGGAGCCTTGGATGGGCAAACAAACCCTGCATCCAACAAGTCTTTTAGTTGTTTCCTTAGCTCCTCCAACTCCGGCGGCGACATGCGGTAAGGTGCCTTGGCTGGTGGTTTGAACCGGGCTCCAATTCAATAGCATGGTCCACCTCCCTCCTAGGTGGAAGCCTTTTAGGCAGCTCGGGTGGCATCACGTTCTTGAACTCACTAAGGACCTCCTCAATAGGCCCAGGCAACATTTCTGCGGTCTTGTCTTCCTTTTCATCAAGTAGGACGACGAGATAAGTTGTTTCTCCCTTCTTGACCCCTTTCTCCAACTGCATTGCCGATAGTAGTTTGGGGTCATTCCCGGTTCTTTGAATTGTTGGAACCATGCAAGAGGCTCCTTCTTCCATGATGCATACGGTGCTAATGGAAGGCATGGCAATACCATTTACCTTTCTTAGAAACTTCATGCCAAGCACCACTCGAAAATCGTCCATAGGTACCACCGACAAATCTACGGTGCCCTTCCATGTTCCGATGTTCATCTCGACCCCTCGAGCTACACCATGAATGGGACGAGCTTGGGAGTTGACCGCCTTCAACCTTCCTGTTTCCTTGGATACTTTCAATCCGAGCTTCTTTGCCTCCTCCGTCGAGACAAAGTTGTGGGTTGTGCCCGTGTCAACCATGGCGCATGTGGGCTTGCTGTTGATGCGTGCCTTCATGTCCATTAGCCCTTTCTGTGAAGTAACTTTGAGCAGCCAATTGAAGCGAACCCATATGGGCCTCTTCTTCTTCATCTCCTTTCTTGAGTAGGGTTGTCAAAGCCTTCCTTTTAGGGCATTCACTAGCCTAGTGTGGACCATCGCAGAGGAAACAAACGGTCTTTCGTCGATGTCCATTCATCCCTTGTCTTACCCTCTCTATGTGATGCGGTCTTGTCTATACTTTCCTTGGGATAAGTTTCTTTGAATGCCGATATTCCCCCACCTTTCTCATTGGATGGCTTCTTGGGCTTCGAGGAATCTTCTCTCTTATACTCAACTATGGACTCCGCCGCTGCTATGGCTGAAACAATATCTTGTACACCCCGTCGTTGCAACTCTTGCGCGGCCCAGCCCTGGAGACCTTCCATGAAATTGAACAATAGGTCTACCTCGATCATATCCTGGACGTCTAGCATAAGTGTAGAGAATACCTTCACATAGTCTCGATAGACCCCGTTTGTTTGAGCCTTTTAAGATTCCTCCTAACCAAGAATGAGGCATTCTCGGGATAAAATTGTTTCTTCAGTTCCTTCTTGAAACTATCTCAAGTGTCTATGGTGCACATACCTCTTTCGATATCGGCCTGTTGTCGTCACCACCATGGAGTTGCCGTGTCTTTAAGGTAGAGGATGGCAGTTTGTACCTTCATTTGCTCGTCCTCAAGTGAGATGGCTTTGAAGTACTGCTCCATGTGCCACAAGAAATTGTCTACTTCTCGGGCATCTCGTTGTCCATCATAGGACATAGGCTTTGGCACCTCTACTCTAGGCTCCTCTCTTGAGGTCGTGGCTCCTCCAGCCATGGCCCTTTTGCATAATGCTAAATCAGCTCGTACCTCGTCTATGCACGTTTGGAAGTTCGCCATCATCTCCAACACTTGAGCTTTGAAGGCATCAAGTTCACCTTGTGGTTGTGCTGTGGTGTTGCGCAAGGACACATCATGCTCATCCACTCGGCCAATGATCTCCCCAGTTGACCTTTGAGTTCCTCCTCGCACCCCTCTACCACATCGACCCTCTCTTGGGTGTCGGCCATGGCTCCACATGAGATAGTCGCGCTTCCATGGCAGCCACAACATCTACGAATTTGTCCTTATTCCGCTTGCTCCTTGTGTTGGTATGGCCATCCATTCCACGACCATGCTCATAGACATGTCCTTCTTCCATGTTGTGCTCTTCCACACTAGACATGGTGATGATGCTTGCTCAAGCGTCTCCCTCGCAACCACGCTCTGATACCACTTATCATGGCCTTAGTGTGACTAAGCCAACCGTGCGGTACTTAGTCGCTGAGTCGCTCACAATTCCTCTTAAGCGCTAAGTCAGCCTAACTCCTACCAAAGGAAGAGAGCACACAATAGAGAACTTTGAAAGAAGAACTTAAATTGCATAGGAACTCTTATAATGTTCTTGATTGCTTAAGTGCCTTGACCAAATGAGGCCATCCTTATTTATAGGCACCGAGGGGTACAATGAATGATTAGGATTTGTACAAGTGTTACATATCCAACGGTTGGGAACATTCTACATTGAGGTCTAGAATACTCCCACCTCCTTAGAAAAGTTTAGAGAATGTAGAGGCTTCTAGAGAACCTTCCATATGTACAAATGTGGAGAATTCTGGAATATGGGCCAACCCACCAACCCATGTGCCAATCCATGTAGACGGAGCGGGTCGCGGGTCGTGACACGCCGCTGCTCAAGTCTATTGATTGCCTCCGGAATATACAGAATGTCGAACAAGAATACCTAAACTATATCGCCAAGACAAAGATAACAAGAACCAAATCGGTTTTAAGAACACCATATCTGAGCCAGGTTGTCGGAATAGGAGTGCTGCCGCTTGAAGTTTGAACCGTTGCTGCTAGAAAGACGCCGCCGGAGATAGGAACCGCTGCTAGGAAGACGCCGCCAGAGCTGAACCACAGATCAAAACCCTCCCTTCGTCCTCTTCCTCTCCACTCTCTATGCTCTTAACCCTCTCTTTTAGATCATCCAAATGAGAAAGAATCCCCCTTTTCTTTCTCACTTTCCTCTCTTATTATTATTTTTAAAAGAAAATGACCTGTATGCCTTCATGTCAAAACACGGTTCCTTAAGGTATCTTCTTTTAGAATCTACTTCTTTCCACTCCTAATTAATAACAATTAAATAATAGGTTATAATTATTTCTCTAAAAATTATTGGTATGATTCTACTATTAAACATATTTAGAATTAGAAAACAAAGTAGAAAAAATATGATGCTTATACTAGACTCTGATACCATTGTAAAAAAAAAAATTAATTAATCGAATCAAATATTCACATACTCGGATCCATTGTAGTTGTAGGAGAGTAGTCCACCTAGCTTTACGAGCGTCCAAGTCCTCTTTCAGTCTTGTTTGCTTCGTTTTCTCATATCCATTGAACAACAGTCATCTATGAGAATAGATGTCTATATATAGACAGGGAGTAGGGATCAACCCTGAAAGAAGGATAATTTGGTCCTTCCCATAATTGGACTAAATTACCAATAGGTCCCTAGTACCTTACACATTAAGGTTGATTAATGGAGACTCTCCCAAAAGGGTACCATCCAATCATGCCTTCCTTTCAATACCTTTCCATCAATCTGAACCTGCACAATGATTGGTGTGTGCCCATACATGATGAAAACATTACATTTTTTTAAGGCAGATTCCATTACGGTTTGGTTGAGAGCTTGCCTTGCGGGTTGGCCTCGCTGGCTCGCCGGTTTGCTTGCTTGCGAACCCGGATCCTTTGCAGTTGTAGGAGAGTAGTCCACTTAGCTTTATGAGCGTTAAAGTCCTCTATTAGCCTTGTCTACTCCCTTTTCTCATATACGTTGAAAAACTACCATCTATGGGAATAGCGGTCTATGTATAAACAGGGAGTAGGGACTAACCCTGAAAAAAAGGTAATTTGTTCCTTTCCATAATTGGGGGCCAAATTACCAATAGGTCCCCAGTACCTTACACATTAAGGTTGATTAATTGGGACCCTCCCAAAAGGGTACCATCTAATCATACCTGCGCCTTTCAACACCCTTCCACTAATTCGAACCCGCACAATGATTGGTGCGTGCCCATACATGATGAAAACATTACATTCTCCTACTTGGGTTGCATCAGTTTATTGCTTCAACCATGGATTAGAAAATATTGTGATCACATATAGGAAGTGTTGAAAGTAGCACACCTTAAAATTACACCCTTAAACCAAGTAAGAACACAAATACCCAATTGTAAGCGTCATCACATCTTAAGTGAACGTGAGACACTACACGTCAAAGTGCTTGCACCTTAACCGCTTTTGGGCTACAAAAAATGTAATGCTGGGGTATGGAAGTTGTATGTCTCGATCATCGAACATGTCAAATCCAAATTAGTCCAGATTTCCAACTGAAGTCATTAACTACTCTATAATTTTGAGTTCACTGGAATCATTCTTCACATGGCAAACTGCCACTAGAACTACCAAAATAGTTAATTCATATAGAAGCACACTATAGATACGATATCTCAAACTGAAGCATCGTGGGACTGAATCCGTATGCCCAGTACACTAGTCCAAGTTCTCAACTGAGTAACTCTACTAGCCATGTGTACCTTTAGATACAACCTTTGAAATGTGAGGAAGGTAACACATCGAACTACCTCTACTATCATTCAAGGTCTACCTTTATTCTCATTCAAAGTTTGCCTTAATATCAGTCAAGGGAAAACATGTACATCTATTAATAATCAAAAAGACCATAAACATCCATGGAAAAATCATAAGAGCACAATAATATTTATTCAAAAGTAATAAACACTGTCTGTTTCTATAAAATGTACTCCCACTAACAAATACATCCAGGGATTCAACTAATCCCATACGAGCAACATGCTCCTAAAAAGCCTTTGGAGCCAAAGCTTTTGTTAGTGGATCAACAATCATGACGTTTGTAGAAATGTGCTCAATAGAGATCACAGACTCTTGAACATTCTCCTTAACTAGGAGATACTTTGACCTCTCTGGATAACCAATAAAATGACTGCTTATGGTATTGGAATCAAGTTTCATCTGAGGATTATAAGGTCTCACCTTCGTTGCATATCCCCAAACATGGAGATGATGAATACTAAGTTTTTTGTCATTCCACAACTCATGTGAAGTCTATGAAACAAACTTACTTGGCATCTTGTTTAAAATATGTCCTTCAGTATTTAATGCTTCCCCCCAGAAGAAATCTGGTAAAATAAACTGACTTACCATGCTTCTCACCATGTCTATAAGTATACGAATTCTGCTTTCAACGACACCATACTGTTCTGGGGTATATGACATAGTGTACTGAGCATCAATGCCACAACCCTGTAAATACTTTGCAAACGGTCCAGGGTTACGACCAGTTTCATCATACCTACCATAGTACTCTTTGCCTCAATCAAATCTCATAGCTTTTATTTTCTTTCCCATTTTCATTTCAACTTCAGCTTGAAAATTCTAAAGGCCTCTAGAGATTCAGACTTCTCTTGAGTCAAATAAACATATCCATAACGGGATTGATCATCAATGAAAGAAATGAAGTTACGGTATCCTTCCATTGTTGTAGGAGTGAAGGGACCACAAATATCAATATGAATAAGCTCTAATACTTCTTCCTTTTAGAATGCCACTTTGCCTCTAGCTCTTGTCTGTTTTCCCTTGATACAATCAAGGCTTGTCTCGAAATCAGAAAAATCAAGCTTATGCAGGATGTTATCCTTGATTAATCATTTCATTCTTGATTTAGAAATATGTCCTAAACATCTATGCCACATCATAGAAGAGTTTTCATTTGACAATGGACGTTTGGAACCCAAAGTAACATTTACAGTAGAGGAATGAATTGTAGGTGGAGTAGGAATAGTAAATAACTTAAGCTTATGGAGACCATCAAACAATAAAGCTAAGCCAATCAGTTTGGATCCAAAATAACAAACCATTTTATTATTGGCAATGTTAAAGACAACCTTTACAATCCAAGCTTGAAAATGAAATGAGTTTTTGTCTAACTGACGGTACACAAACCACATTGTCCAACTCCAAAACAGAACCAAAAGATAAAGCCAAATCTCCTACTCCTACATAATTTACTTGGATCCTCTCACGATTCCCTATGTAAATGTGCAGTTCCCCAGCACTTGGTCTCCTCTTGTTTCTTAGGTCCTGCACATAATTTGTAATATGAATACTAGCGTCAGTATCAAACCATCAAGATGTGGGAGAAATATCAATCAAATTGAATTCAGAACAAACTAGAGCTAGAGGGTATTTATGATCAAGTCCTGAAGTTGACTGATCAGTTGAGCTGTATTCTTTTCTTTGTTATTCAGAAACCTGTAGTACTCAATTTTCTTGTGCCCTACTTTCTTACACTAGTTACATTTTCCTTGGAATTTTGAGGATCCCTTACCGTTCTTTTTGAAGCTTTGATTCTTAGGTTTAAAGTACTATCCAGTTTTCTTAGGTTTGCCAGAATTTCATTTGGGCTTCTTTCCTTTTTGATTTATCTTTTGGGTATTTTTGTTACCCCATGTACAACCAACTGAATTGAGTGCCTTTTCTTTTTCTTTGGCTCTTCCTCTTGCACAAGAATAGTAGTCATTTCATCTATTGTCCATTATATACTATTAACATTATAAGATGTTTTGAGATTATCAAAACAAGTAAGAAAAGATTACATAATATGCCACACTAAGATCTATCTGCAATGGACGCTTCCATTTTAGTGAGTTTGTTCATATATTTGGTTATTATCAAAATATGATTGCGAACTCTCTCTACCCCATCATACTTAAATGTTGTGAACAATTTCAGAAAGGTACTTCTCTCTGCTTTATCTAGTTTCTTAATTTTCTTTGCAACTTCTGTTAGATAAAGTTTTGTGGTCTTCTGTTCAATGATACTCTATTTGATAACTTTGTTAATACTGTGTTGAATGACCATTAAACACAGTCAGTTGGATTCCTCCTAGTTTTTTGCAAATTTCTTAGTTTCAGTGTCAGCAGAATCCGAAGGAACAACAGGCTCATTATATCTTAAAGAAGTGTCTAGACGCATAGCAACAAGTGTCATAGTAAGGGATTCTAGCCACTTTTCATAATTAGTGCCATTAAGTGTCTTGATGGAAGCAAGGTGGAAAGCTAAAGCTGGTAAACACAAAACAATAATTTACCAATCAATACGCATAATCAAGCATATAACAAATACAAGAATGCCACTAATAATAACAAATTTTATGAAGTGGGAATATACCATGTAATAATGATATTATAGGTTTTTTCATAGTAGGATGCTTGTATGAACTTAGGCATGGAATGTTTTCCTTATAAATGCTGAAATAGTCTATAATACCTAAAGCTACCAAGTTTGAACCCATGGGCCTAGTGTACAATCTTGTTGATGTGATTCCATGGCTTCAGTTACGATGTTTTCGTTCTGCGGGCTAGTTTCTCTAGGTATGGGACCGCCACCAACGGTATTAAAAGATTGCCCTTAAGGAGACCATATGGCGAATGTTGTGCTCTTGCCATCTCAGGTGAGTCTTCATTTGGTCGGTCTGCTCGATTGAGTGAGGGTGATGTTGATGAACTTCTCGGAATCAAAAGTCCTTGTCTTGCCATCTCAGGTGACGGGATGTTTGAGGAAGGTTGTTTTCAGGAATCTTGCTTTGCTCAAAATGTGGGGAAGGTGGGCGATCTTACCATCTTAAGTGTGTCCCCAATGACGTAGCCCTTACCCCCAGTTCTTTTGGGATTTTTTCTATTATTTTGGAAAAACGAGATTGGGAGAAATCTGATCAACTACCCACTTGGTCAGATTTGTTATTATTATGAGTGGCATTCTTGTATTTATTATATGCTTGATTATGCGCATTGATTGGTAAATTACTATTTTGTATTTACCAGCTTGGGCTTCCCACCTTGCTTCCATCAAGACACCTAATGACACTAATTATGAAGTGGCTAGAATCCCTTATTGTGACGCTTGTTGTTATGCATCTAGACACTTCTTTGAGATATGATGAGCCTGCTTCTCCTTCGGATTCTGCTGACAGCCTGACGCTGAAACCAAGAAATTTGCAAAGGATTGGGAGGAATCCAACAGACTATGTTTAATGGTCATTCAACACAGTATTGACAGAGTTATCATAGAGAGTATCATTGAACAGAAGACCGTAAAGCTTTATCTATCAGAAGTTGGAAAAAAATTTAAGAAACTAGATAAAGCAGAGAGAAATACCTTATTGAAGTTGTTCACAACATCTAAGTATGATGGGGTAGAGGGAGTTTGCAATCATATTTTGAAAATGACCAAATATGTGAACAAACGTATTAAAATGGAAGTACCCATTGCAGATAGTTTCTTGGTGTGATAGATTATACAATCTCTTTTTACTTGTTTTGACTATCTTAAAACATCTGATAATGTAAATAGCCTGCAATGGACAATAGATGAAATGACTACCATTTTTGTGCAAGAGGAAGAGTCAAAGGAAAAGAAAGGGCATTCAATTCAGTTGGCTATGCATGAGGATAACAAAAATGCCCAAAAAATAGATCAAAAAGGAAAGAAACCCAAATGGAAATTTGGCAAACCCAAGTAGATTGGATAATACTTCAATCCTAGGAATCAAAGCTTCAAAAAGAATGGTCAGGGATCCTCAAAATTCGAAGGAAAATATAACTATTGCAAGAAAGCTGAGTACTACAGGTTCCTGAATAACGAGGAAAAGAATACAACTCAACTGGTTACTTAACTTCAGGACTTGATCATAGGTTCCCTTTTAGCTCTAGTTTGTTCTGAATTCAACTTGATTGATATTTCCCCCACATCTTGGTGGTTTGATATTGGCACTAGTGTTCATATTACAAATTTTGTACAAAACCTAAGAAACAAGAGGAGACCAAGTGATCAGGTGCTGCACATTTACGTAGGGAATGGCGAGATGATCCAAGTAGATTATGTAGGAGGAGTAGATTTGGGTTTATCTTTTGGTTTTGTTTTGGAGTTGGACAATGCAGTTTGTGTATCGTCACTTAGACAAAAATTCATTTCAGTTTCAAGATTAGATTGTAAAGGTTTTATCTTTCGCATTGCTAATAATAAAATGGTTTGTTATTTTGGATCCAAATTGATTGGCTCAGCTTCATTGTCTGATGGTCTCTATAAGCTTGAGTTATTTGCTACTCCTACTTTACCTACAATTCATTCCTCTATTGTTAAGTGTTGCTTTGAGTTTCAAACGTCCATTGTTAAATGAAAACTCTTTTATGTTGTGACATAAACGTTTAGGACATATTTCTAAATCAGGAATTGAACGATTAATCAAGGATGACATTCTGCATAGCCTTGATTTTTCTGATTTCAGGACATGTGTTGATTGTATCAAGGGAAAACTTACTAGAGCTAGAGGCAAAGGGTTATTCTGAAAGGAAGAAGTGTTAAAGTTGATTTATATTGATATTTTTGGTCCCTTCACTCGTATAGCAATGGGAGAATACCGTTACTTCATTTTTTTAATTGATGATCTATCCCGCTATGGATATGTCTATTTGATTCAAGAGAAGTCTGGATCTCTGGAGGCCTTTAGAATTTTCAAGGCTGACGTTGAACTAAAATTGAAAAAGAAAATAAAGGTGGTGATATCTGATCATGACGGAGAATACTATGGTAGGTACGATGAACCTGGTCGTAACCCTGAACCATTTGCAAAGTATTTACTAGATTTACACTATGCTAGGTACCCCATAACAGTACAGTGTTGTTGAAAGGCGAAATTGTACTTTTATAGACATGGTGAGAAGCATGGTAAGTAAATATTTTACTAGATTTCTCGTAGGGCGAAGCATTAAAGATTGCGGTATATATTTTAAACAAGGTGCCGAGTAAGTCAGTTTCAAAAACTTCACATGAGTTGTGGAATGGCAGGAAACCTTGTATTCATCATCTCCATGTTTAGGGATGCACGGAAGTGAGACCCTATAATCCTCAGATGAAGAAAGTTGATCCCAGAACCATAAGCGAGCATTTCATTGGTTATCCAGAGAGGTCGAAGTATAGGGAGAAGGTTCAAAAGTTTGTGATCTCTATTGAGCACATTTATATAGACGTCATGATTGTTGATTCATTGACAAAAGCTTTGGTTCCAATGGCTTTTTAGGAGCATGTTGCTCGTATGGGATTAGTTGAATCCCTGATTGTATTTGTTGTTTGGAGTATATTTTATAGAAACAAGCAGTGATTTTTACTTTTGAATAAATATTATTATGGTCTTATGATTTTTCCATGGATGTTTATGGTCTTTTTTATTATTAATATATGTACATGTTTTGCCTTGACTGATAGTAAAGGCAAACCTTGAATGAGAATTAAGGTAGACCTTGAATGATAATAGAGGTAGTTCAATGTGTTACCTTCCTCACGTGTCAGAGGTTATACATCTAAAGGTATACACAGCTAGTAGAGTTACTCAATTGAGAACTTTGACTAGTGCAAAGGGCATGCGGATCCAATCCCATGATGCTTCAGTTTGAGGTATCTATAGTGTGCTTTTATATGAACTGGATATTTTGGTAGCTCTAGTGGCAGTTTGCCATGTGAAGAACGATTCCATTGAAGTCTGGACTAATTTGGATTTGACATGTTCAATGATCGAGACATGCAATTTCCATACCCCAGCTTTACATTTTTAGTAGCCCAAAAGCAGGTAAGGGTGCAAGCACTTTGATGTGTAGTGTTCCACGTTGACTTAAGATGTGATGACGTTTACGATTGTGTGGTTGTGTTCTTATTTGGTCCAAGGGTGTAATGGTTAAGGTGTGCTACTTCAACCCTTCCTATATGTGATCGCAATATTTTCTAATCCATGGTTGAAGCAATGAACTGATTCAGTCCAAGTGGGAGAATGTAATGTTTTCATCATGTATGGGCATGCACTAGTCATTGTGTGGGTTCAGATTAGTGGAAGGGTGTTGAAAGGCAAGTATAATTGGATGATACCTTTTTGGGAGGGTCCCAATTAATCAACCTTAATGTGTAAGGTACTGGGGACCTATTGGTAATTTGGCCCAATTATAGGAAGGACCGTATTATTCTTCTTATAGGATTGGTTTCTGCTCCTTGTCTATATATAGATAACTATTCCCATAGATGGCTGTTGTTCAATGTATATGAGAAAAGGGAGTAGACAAGACTGACAAAGGATTTGGACGCTTGTAAAGCTAAGTACTACTCTCCCACAATTGCAATGGATCCAGGTATGAATATTTGATTCGATTGATTAGTTTTTCTTACAAAGTGAGCTTGAGACTGTTTGATACCGAGGAAGTGGTAAGTTCATGAAGACTGATATGTTCCCTTTTGAGGCATTGAGAATATGTGCTCCATAAAACTTCTTCTTGAGTGGAAAAATGTCCATTCATTAGGTTTGAGGGCAGAGAAGCTCATAATGTTCTTACAGTGTTGCGTGGTTTCACTACGGTAAGATTCCACTTGTCACTTATGTGCAAGATGTAGTTGGGACTCATTGTTCTAGATCATGCAATAACTAACCTTGTTATGTGGACTTGAAGCCTGAGCATGCTCTTTTGGAAAGCAAACACAAAGAGCATTAATGACCATTCCAGTACCTACTACATCCTGTGGTGCGATCCTTTGTCGGGTGCCATGGTTGCATGTCTACCGATGGACATGTATATCCTTAAAGTCGAGTATCAGAGATTTAGAAGGTTTCAAACCATTAGATCCATTGCCCTTGTTTGGACCATCAAATTATGATTTGTAAAAATGTATGTATGGATAATGACTTAATTGAGTTGAGGTTTGGCATTTGAACTTATTATCCATCAATTTCTTCGTGTTTGCATTTATGTATGCAAGGCTCTGAACATCTGATGGTGTCCAAGGTCCATGAAGTAGAACTAGAGACCAGTGAAGAAAACAACCGGGTGGTCGTAGATCAGCAGCAAGCAAGACTTCTTAGTTCCCACAGAATAATGCACTGAAGTTAATATGAGGTTGTGTGGGTTGGAACTTGTGTTCTGCAGATTATAGAGAATATGGAAGTTTGTGAATGGGTTTCCATTCGATTAATACATATATAACCCGAAGTTGGGTGAAAGAAGAGGAAGCAAATAATTTTTTTTCGGGGTTGGGAAGCAAAAAGAAATCTGGATGGAGTCAAGATGTGTCCTATGCATAGGCATAGAAATTGTATAAATGTATCGGTATTGGTCAGTTCTGATACGATAATATATATATTTTTGAATAAATTTCAGCTACCACCCAAAATAGTTTTGAAACATCACCTACCACCCAAACATTTACCACCGTTAATCAAATAGATCCACTCCGTTAAACATATACCGTTAGTTCCTGATGTCATCTAAAATCAATCTTAAAATGGACAATAATACCCTCTTCTTCTCTCAAGTTCTTTTTAAAAACAGTAAAAAACCCTCTTGCTCTGAAAGTGTTCTTCGCCGACGACGATATCAAGCTTCATGCTCTTTGTGCATCTCTTCATCTTCGTTGATGCCTATGCCATTCTCGAATCTGTGCATCAAACCTCATCATCGAAGGTTTTGTGGAGAGCCAAGCGACGAAAATAGTAGGATTTCGGGCATCTGGAATTTCTAGCAGATCTGAAGCATTGATTACTAAGAAAAAACTTAATCCCCTGGATTATACAGTTCGGTATGAAGGTTCTCCCCTGGATCCATCAGAATTCGAAACAATAGTGTTGGCATTAACCGAATATCTGGTACCAATTGGTTCTTTCAAGTTAATCGATGCCTCCTAGATGATTTAAAGAACAAGGGAATATTATCCTCCTCAAACTCCATCAGGAATCTGCTATTGCAAAAACCACCCATTCCTAAAACTTGGAATATTATCCTCCTCAAACCAGGGAAGATGAGAGAAGAGTTAGAAATCAGGAGCAAAGAAGGAAGGGTTTAAGAGATTTTTTTCGAATCGCTCTAAAGGTAAGAGTTGTTTGCTCTTCTCCATGGCTTCCTTCTTCAGCACAAAATTGCTGTTCTCTTGGCTAATCCTGCTGCTAAATCTGTTGCAAGTTCAGCATCACTGATGCCTTTGGCCCGAAAATTTCGATCTTCCCCCTTTTATTAGGTTAGCGCCGACTACATCGCTCTGAAATTTTTCCTCTCTTTCGTCTTCTTGAACTTGGTCCGGTTGTCCTTCATTTCCCTAACCATCGTCTTTGATCTCCAGATGGTTCTTCTCCACAAGCTCACTGAAAAACAACGAATCCACCTTCGACAACCTTTGTTTTTCTCGATTGTTGTAGAGAACCTAGTACCTTTCAGGCATTTTTTTTTTTTGGGGTAAAATTTTTCAGGCATTGATTTGTCAGAGATACAATAAATTTGTTAATTTCGTTAAGATAAAAAAACAAAAGGGTAAAAATGTCTAACATTGATTTCAGTCTCTTCTGTCAGTTACTTGGGTGTAATTGATGTTTTTTGAAAGTTGTGGGTGGTAGGTGATGTTTCAAAACTATTATGTGTGGTAGCTGAAATTTATCCTATATTTTCTTAAAAAGGTATTAAACTGCATTGGTCCGACTATCTGATACTAAAAGGAAATGTTTCCTCTTGGTTGACTTTCCCCCTCTTTCTCTACAATTTTTCTGTTATTTTTTTATTTTTTTTATTTTTTTAAAATATATATGCGTATAATACTATGTATGAGAGTGTATTTAAACAATATACACAATCAAATTAAAATGGTTGAAAAACAGCAACTTTGTTTTTTTAATACACATGATTCACTGCATGACAGTGTATTTAAACAATATACATAATAAATTCAAAATAATAGAAAACTCATCGATTTTGGTTTTAATATACATATGATCCATGCATGACAATCTACCTAAATAATATACATAAACAAATTTAAATGTTAAAAAAAGACTTCAATTTTTGTTTTCAATACACATGCATGATCCCATGCATGGTAATGTATGTAAACAATATACACAATTGAATCAAAACATTTGAAAAAGCATCAATTATATATGAAAAAAATAAAATATGACCAATTTTGATTGAATTAAAATTAAGAGGTAAATCAGAGTATCATGGGGCATACTTGTAAACAAAATTGAAGGCCTAAATGATCTACCACATAGTGGATATTAGGTCCAACCATCTAGCATCCTATGATTGGACCTAGCATCCTATGATCGGACCTAATTACTACTTATTTATGGTGTTTTATGATTCAAAATTGTATTTTGTGTGTTCTATAAATGTTTACATGTGTATCTTGTCCGTATCCATGTGTATCTTAGTGTATCTTACATATTCTCGATATGATACGTCTCTTAAAACCATCCCTATGATACTATAAATGATAACGATACTTAAAACCTTTCTTACAGGTCTAACCTGGCATGTGCCTAGGTAGTTACTTTGGCTAGCATGGTAGAGTCGATAAAATGTATGTAAATGGCCTTTTACTGATTTCTTTCTTTGTGAGGTATATGATGATTGCATATTTATTGTAGTATGTTGTTTTTCATTTCATTGTGAAATATTTACTTCTTTTTCTTTTTTTTTGGGGGGGGGGGTTTTTGGGGGGGAAGGGGAATATGCTTTCACATGTTTTGTCCTTGTTATCAGCATTTTTTGTATTCATTACATTATTTGTTGGAAAGAATATAAAGAACCGAAGTAGGTTGCTCCTTGTTAGGTCTAGACAAGCGAGTATGGAGTTAGCTTTTTCTCATTTCTAATATAGAAAGCACTTGAACAAAGCTCGGGCTGTCAGGGTCTTGCTGCAATGTTTGAACATCTT
Organism: Protea cynaroides; assembly: GCA_028583415.1. Lineage (NCBI taxonomy): Eukaryota > Viridiplantae > Streptophyta > Magnoliopsida > Proteales > Proteaceae > Protea > Protea cynaroides. Next base: position 35,587,546 of record CM053266.1, on the reverse strand, counting down.
TCAGGCAACTGCCTAAGCTGCCAATGTGCATCACTTTGGCTATTCTAGGCAGTTTTGAGTTTTGACAACATGAGAAGGGTTTAGTACAAGGTTCAAGCATGTGGAATCGATGTAGCCCTGGCCGATTCTGATCCGATTCTGTGCTGGATCAGGCCAAATCGGCAAAGAAAACCGTAGAATCAGCCAAATTTGTACGAAAATTGGCCTTGCATGGCTCTGAATCAGGTGCTGGGCGTTCTTGTGCCGAATCAGCAGATCCGTGCCCAAATCCTTAAACACATGAGAGAGAGAGAGAGAGAGAGAGAGAGAGAGAGAGAGAGAGATTGCAGTACTGATATTGAAGAGAACAACATGTGTTTAATGAATGATTTTCATATTCAATGTGTTATATTGTAGTACATTCTTCCTGGACTGTTGTATTTATAGCTGGTTAATACTACAAGTAAATTTCAAGTTTTCCTTTTTATGATTCTTATGCCTTGTTCTCCTTTGATATTCCTTAACTATTTTTTATGCATCTTTTGGGGACATTTTTGTAGCCATTTGATTGGATCAGGAAGACCTTTTTTGAGAAGTCTGAAGAGAAATGATTAAAGAAGCAAATGGCAGAATATCGGTTCAACATTTCGAAATTGCACAGCATGTTTCTGATGAGAACTGTAGAACGCCTTTCTAATTGAATAATGCATCTGGATTTTGGTTGCTTGTACTTTTCATTTGGAGGCCTTGTGGGATGATACTGAGGAATTCTGCCCTAATTCGCTGTTCTCCAGGTTCTGTTTCCTCTTTACCAACTGCTTGTTTTAAAAGACTATCTTTATTAACCGAGTTCTATTTTTTCTAAGCATTTGTTGGTGCCGGAGTTAATGTTCCAAGGTAATGGAGGTCGCACTCAGTGGAGAGGCTGGTCTCATAGGACTTTGTTACGAAAAATGAAAAGCTTATCAGGTTTGGTTTTTACTGGCAGCCTTTTTACGCCCCCACCCAATAAATGAAATGCAATGAATGGGAGGATCAAATTGGCATATTCTCCCGTGTATGAATTGATGCCTAACTTTGGCTTATACCAAGGATTGAGTAAAATTTATGAAGAAAATCTCTTACTTTCATACTCGTCCGCTGTGGGGAAGCTACTAAATGGCAAATTCTCATTGTGCCATGTGGAGTGATGATATGGTTAAATTTGACTATTAGATAGAGGGTATGGTTTAGATTAGCCAAGTGTCAAATTTCGTACTCATTCAAAAAACTTATGTATTCATGCTTTTCCATGTGTCAATGCTTGCTACAGTACTACGTCCAATACACTCTTCCATGTCTTGGTTTTCTATGTTTTATGGTGCTTTACCGCTAGGGGTCCTTGGATCCTTGAGCCCATTAGATTTGCCACAATTTCTTAAGGATTTCCTAACCACTTTTAAGTTGTGATATGTATTTTTGGAATGCATTTTAGATCAAGAACAAATTCTGAGATGACAAAAATAGTATTTTTTTTATGCATTTGTGCATCATGTAATGTGATAAAGAACGTGGGTGGGTCATTTGGAAATTTGCTTTTGTGGCCTTTCTACATTCTGAGCTTAGAACCAAAATGATTTGCTTCATAGCCATTTCTAATTACTATTGAAGAATGCATTCTTGGATTGTCTTCTCAGAAATGCATACCAAACGCAACCTGAGAATTTGCCCTGATTTGTTAGATACAAAAACGATGAACTCATCCTTGTTAAGCTATTGTGTCATCTATGCTTTCACCAAGCCAGTTCTAGACCAACAAAATTCTGACGTATTTTTCTTGGGTATTTTCTCGGGTAGGGAAAGGGGCCACGGAGGTTGTGTAGCTTGGTCCAATTGACTTGCTACACCTTTTGTAGGTGAATTCACCATAAACAATCTTCTCTTTTCTGTAGCTATGTGAATTCTATTATTCTGGAACCTCAAACTACTGAGGCTTAGTTTGGTTGCAAGAGGAATTGAAGTGAAATTTTTTGATTTAAAAAAGAAATTTTTATAGTTGTAATACAACATGATTGAATAAATTATTTAAATTTTTTAGCATATTTAGTAATGGTACTTATAAGATGTAAAATTTATTTTACTTTTCAAAGGGGAGGGATTTGGATGTAAAGTGAAGTGTAAGTAAATAACTAAATGTGAAATAGTTTGGAATTAGTTATATAGTGATGTGATAGTATGTGTTATCATTATAAAAGTTTTTATTTAAAGTTTAAAATTTTCATTTCCCTTCCCTTAAATTCCCCTTGCAACCAAACAAAGCCCGATTATCTTCGGTTGGTATGGATGTTTGTTCTTAATCTAGAATAAGAATCTGTGAGAGGAACAAGGTATTAGCATTTTGATCTCAGAATACAGAACGGGCTAAAGAGCCCGTTCTAAGAGCTGCGTTCTCTAATTCATAAAATGGTCCAAGATTAGTATTTCATACCATTTTTTTGTTATTTTAAAATGTATTATTGCCTTGGAATGTATTCTTAATAGAGAATGAAAATGAATTAAAGAACAAGACATTTTCCCTCCAGGCTTGGATGGTAAAATGGGTTGAATAGTGCTTTCCAGAAGGGTTTTGTTAATTTTTTTTGTTTTTTTTGTTTTCATGAATCACAATGTAATCCATACGTGCCCATGAGGTCAAAGCGTGTCCAAGCAGTCGCTTCGCATCATGGGCATCAGAGAACCCTATAAATAAGAGGTAAAAATAAATAAGGGAAATGTTCTCTGGGGGAGTGCATTAGGAAAAATGAGCTTATTGATTTGGGAACTTAAAATACAAGAGGTTGGCATTTTGTACCTTTTTTTTGAGGATAGATGCCAGACCATGGATCTCCTTGCTGAGAGAGCAGTACAGAAAAACTTTAGACAAAAATAAATACAATTTAAATGACACATGAATATACCGTGGTATAACAGATCTGAGGTTAGTATTTTTGAATTTTAAAAATGAAACATTGTCCACCTTGAATTTAGCTTCCTTGGGCTTACTCAAATTTTCCAACTAAACTATGCTTTCTTTTTCCAGGCGTAATTAGAAAATACAATGATCAATTTATTAGAAATATAGAAGGAAAAAAGAAAAAGAAAACCTCTACAATGGCAAGTATCAACCAACGGTGTGAGTTAGACAACAGTCCCAATGTGACTCGACGAACAGGGAATCCACCACCATAGTTGTAATGTACAATGTGTGGCACTTAACTGGATCCAATCATTGGAAACTTCGAGTTCTTGACATCCATTTCAGACCTATGCTTTCCGTACAATCCTACCACTACCTCCACTCTACCTTTCACTACCATGCAGCAAGATCAAGTAGTTCAACTTTCTCTATGCTGCTTCGTGTTATCTTCATCACATTTCCTGCAAAGACCTTTCTCTTTAGCTGAGCTTGTTCCTTATGGCAGTTAACACTACCAGCTTTCATTCATCCTTTTTCGTGCTTAACATCATGGGTATCGATCTGATAATATAAGAACCAATAAATCAACAAAGAATCAAGTAGTTAACAAAGTGGAGTACTCATGTTACACCCTAAAAAAGAGAAAAGTGGGCGTTTTTTACGCCATCAGTGTGGAGAGCCCACCAATGAGACCACGGCGGTTCTTTGAGAATGAGGAGAGGATGGGTCATTTACTTGAGTATTTGAGTATAGCTTCCGCCATCTCTAAGTCTGCATGTGTACTAGTAGGACTCATAATAGAGATCAAACTAGTCCTCAAATTCCTTCAGACAATAACTTACCTTGGAAGTAATCCTTTTCTATTAAAATCAACCTAAAATAAATGAAACTAACTTAAAACACTTAAAAACAATAAAAGAGATTAGTAAAAGTCTAATCTAACTAGATAAAAACTTATCTAACTAGACTTATAAGGTTAACACACTCCAATCCCGTATTCCTACTTTCTACCCATAGTTTAAGCCAATTAAAGGGGACCTATAACAATGAAAACCCATGGGATCAAAAGCCAAACATGTATAGAATCCAACCCAAGGTTTATTTCCACTAAAATAAGCCCAATTCAGTGTCTTCTCTGTATCATTGCTGACATTTGAGATTTTAGAGTACAAATTTTAAGGAACAATAGAAAATATAAACATAATCTTACCTGTGGACATCCCAAGGATAAGCTATCTGAAGGAGCAAATTAGGTGGTTAGTTCAAGGTGAACCATGCAGGATTGAAGTTCTTTTACCAGAAAGCAACACGCTAACGATCTGGTTTTGACCTCTCTGGCCATTCCTCAGTATTTCGGCTTCTCTAGCTATCTGAATATCTGAAGGCCAGTAAAACTGATGTATAACTTTAAAAATAAATCGGGGGAGCAATGCTATGATAATTGTAAGTATGAAGGTGAGCCAATAGGTAGGTGAGTTGACAAGATGGTAAATTGCCCTGCAAAAGTGACAATATTTAGGAACTGCAAAGATGGTTCAAGTAAAAATCAGTAAATACATAAGGACCTACTAACCTGTAATTGGGAAGTATTGGTATAGAATCCAATATCACCATACAAATATATGTAATGACTATAGATCCCCATGTTGCAATATGAGTTATCAAGACCCAACGTTGTATGTCCATAGCCAAGTGAATATTCACAAGAACAACAACCGTAATTGTCCATAGGCTGCCCATACTCCACATATCAACTGTACTCTCCTTATAGATGAAAACAGGCATATAAAAAAGAACAAGACTCTGCCAAAGAGTATCAAGCATTGTAATCCAGAAGAGGTACATATTATAACTTTCTTGTCTATGCCCTGCTTCATAAAGCTTTGGATACTGGAGTAGTGTTTTATGACTTAAGTCCTTGTCCAGAATACCAACAATGATGGTAGGGATAGAAGTATAGAGAATAGAATATAACACACTACTCAAATCTGTTAATGCAGAAGTCGTTGAAAATGCTGTGTACAATATATACCTGCAAAGAAAGGCGAACTGACTCAAATCACCTACTAGAGACGACAATTGACCACTAATAACTATAGTTATAGTTAAGAATACAATGTTGAATCGTGTTCAAGCTGGTGAACAACCAACCTCCAACACTAACAAAATTCAGACTGAGTAGGAAAAAAAAAGTGAATACTCTCCATTTAGGCCCGTCTGATTGGATGTACAATGTCGTAAAGTTAAAACAGAAACAAAAGCAAACAATTGTTAAAGCAATTCAAAAACTTAATAAAGAAACAAATTTTCAACCAATTATAGATTTTTGTAGAAAATATGGTAAAAGAAACATTTTACATCACTTTTCAACTACTATAAATTATGTATGAGGCCATTGGTCCTCCGTAAAAAATTGGAAACAGATTTCCTGAAGGAACAGTCTGGGAAACCACTCTCACATAGTTGGCAATTTCCATGTCAACTGAATGATTTGGTCATTCTAACTGTTTGATAGAAGGAAATTCCCTAGATAAGCCAAATGTCAAGTTTGCAAATTTGGCAATCTATCCCAATAGTTTCGGTGACCAAGTACGAGGATTTTCCTCTTGCTTTCAATGGACCCTGTTCTACACAATCCTAACAGAATTGACCTTTTCTCACCATTTTGCAGGCACTACATTGACATGTGATGTGAGATTGGTCTAAAAATAAACCCAGGACTACGTGGTGACCTGGACCCTCCACAAGTTTAGGCATCAACAAATACTGCCATGCGGTAGATAAGCTGATTATGTGGGAATGGCTTCCCATAGAGGGAGCCTACCCCCAAAAACATTTTAGTTTACATCCAATTACACAGTCATACTATTCATTTAGTCACTTTGACAATCTAAGTTGCAATTGATCAACAAACATCAGGCTTGTACCAGTAGATCAGAATAGTAAGATGGATCATATTCACAATTCAGAGCCATCTGCCTCTAGAGACAGTTGAACAACTGTAACAAAATAGAAAAGAAAGAAAGAGAAGATGGAGAAGAATGGAGAAAAGAGAGAGAAAATCAATCAATGTGTGTGTGTGTTCTCCTCTCCTTATGTCATTGTATTTATAGAGAAAATAGTAGCCAACTATTACAAGAAAGTTTCTCAAATTAGAAGAGACAAAATAAGAAAGAAATAAACTAACTTAAAGAATGAGATAAACTAACTTAGGAAAGAAAAGATTGCTTAGTCAACAAGACTAAGACTTATTCCAATTACCAATTAGACAACTAGACTATTTAGGAAACTATTTTAACACCCTCCCTCAAGCTGGAGCATCGAAAAATGTGAGAGCTTCAGCTTGAAACAATGTAGTAGTGGAAGTAGCAACAACAGTAGTAGCAGCAGTAACTGTAGTCGTGGCGACAGTAGTAGTAGCAGTAAAGATCACATCACATGCAATAGAAGTAGAAGTTGCATCACGTGCAATAGTAGTAGGCTCCAACATGAGCAAAGTAGTAATAGGCTCCAACACAAGCAAGGTAGTAGTAGGCTCCAACATGAGCAAGATAGAGAAAAGTGTCTCTTCCATAAGTAGACACGAACTAACAAATAATAACAATCATGAACTGATGACTTGAGCAGATAAGTAATCTTCAACTAATAACTTGATCAGATAAGAATCTCCAATCTCCCCCTCACATGGAGCATGCCACGTGAATAAATAATACAGAGGATGCAAGTAAAAAAATAATTCATCATCATATGTAGTAGTAGTAAACAGCATCTCGAAGGATGCACAGCAAAAGAAATCCCATACACAAGAGCAGTTGCAATTAATATCCAGATTTCAAGTCGATCCAATGGTTGGATCCAAAGTTAAGAGGTATTCAGTTTTGTTTGGTACATCTTGGAAAGCAAATGGACCCTTAGAAATGGAATATATGGATCCAATGGCAGATTCATAAATAACCAGAAATTAATAATGTTGGATGGCAGAACGGTAAATATTTCAAAATTCAGAATCCCTTAATAAGAAACACATGAGTTCAATGGCAGAATTGTAATTTGGAAGGTCATCCAGGCCTTTAAGAGTAGGTTGGGAATATATGGGACGCAGCAGGAATTAAGCCTAAGAATATGGGCAAAACAAAATAGGCAGCTTAAGAATATGGGTTAAGTAATAAGGGCATAACAATAAATTCGAACCTAGGACCTTCTTCAACCTTGGGTATTCGATAGAACAGGCAAGAGACAACAGGTTTCGGTTCTCCTTACTAAAAGGATTTCTGATCATGGACTTAAATGTTTAGGTCGGTTATGGAAGGGAAAGCCTCAGCAAGAATTTGAGGGTGAAAAGAGAAGAGATGAGAAAGATCGATGGACTTTCGGTGGGCTGGAAGTATTGCCCAAAACAGTAAATCGACACCAGTAGGGAAACCTCATCAACAGAACCTGAACTTGAAAATCAGTAGCCAAAATCGATGGTAATGCAATAGCAAGGTCAGATTAACAAAAAAAAAAAAACTGAACCCAGGAATAGCAGTTCGATGAACATAGCGAATAGAAACAAAAACATATCTGGAATTGAAGCTGCCATTAACAGAGGAAAGCAGTAAACTGGAACTAGATTCAGATATTAGAATTGCAGAAAATAGCAGACCATAAACGGATTCAGACCTGAGATCAGACCGGAATTCAAGTAAAGGTTTAGATCCAAAACTCAGATCTGATTTCGATGCAAAGAGTAACCATGGCAGACCAATTAAAGTAAGGAATTGCAAATCTTAATGGCCGAACCAGATCAGAGAAGTAGTATCGATGGCAGTAGCAGGGGCTTTAATAATGGTAGCAGATTAGAAAATTGGTACATCAGTCATGAGAACAGCAGATAATATGGGCAGCAAGGGATCAAAGACTCTTCAGATCAGCAGTAGTATATTATCACCATAACAATCTACTAATAGTAGTAGCACGGAGAGGAAGTGGTAGTGGTGAGGAAAAAAAAGACTAAAGGTCTATCAAAACAGCAATAAGGGATTACCCGACACCATATAACAATTTACATGAAAAATACCCGAACAGAGAACCTTACACGACTCTCAAAACGACACCCGCTTTGATACCATGTAACAAAATAGAAAAGAAAGAAAGAGAAGATGGAGAAGAATGGAGAAAAGAGAGAGAAAATCAATCAATGTGTGTGTGTGTGTTCTCCTCTCCTTATGTCTTTGTATTTATAGAGAAAATAGTAGCCAACTATTACAAGAAAGTTTCTCAAATTAGAAGAGACAAAATAAGAAAGAAATAAAATAACTTAGAGAATGAGATAAACAAACTTAGGAAAGAAAAGATTGTTTAGTCAACAAGACTAAGACTTATTCAAATTACCAATTAGACAACTAGACTATTTAGGAAACTATTTTAACAACAACCACCATCAGGCTTGTACCAGTAGATCTGAAAATAAGATGGATCATATTCTCAAATTCAGAGCCATCTACCTCTAGAGACAGTTGAACAAGAAATTGGAAAGATGGGCATAATCATGCAATTGTTACAGATGGACTTAGAACAATACAACAGCCAACATAATTATGCAATTTCAGTCACTCGGGAAGTAACAATGGGAAATAGAAAAGGGCAAACAGGAATCAGAAACCTCAGAAAAATATGGAATGTGCCACCATAGTTGTGAAAACATCGCCAAGACGTGTTTACAGGTTCTAGGTTTCCTCACACCTCTCCTTTTGTGAAAAGGCATCCACCTTGGTCAACAAGGCATCGCCTTGACCTGGTGACCTAGGGGGACACCTTTTCTTCTTTTGTATCTGCCAATTTCTGATTTGATGGTCAAGTTTTGAGATTTGAATACAATGGCTGAATTGATGCTGTTGTTTTATCAGTGTGGATTTAGATTGCATTATACATCTCATTAGGGGTTTAGGGAAACCTACATAATATGCACACCTAGGTCACGAAGCCACCACCTTAAGTTCTTCTCTTGCTCCTCCTGCTGCTCCAGTGGCAGTGGCCCAGTGGCGGTGGTTGCTGCATGAGTCACAAGTTCCGCTTGAGTTGCAAACATGATCGTGGCTTATAAGCAAGAGGCATTTTTTTTCTACTTCTTTCATATCGTTTCCACATGTTTGGTTTTGATAGGGGTCATTTCCCATATGTACAGACCTGATACATATTGATTCTCGATAGACTGGAAATAACAATGATCTAAAAATTTATACCGCCCAAAGAGAGTGGAACATGTCTTATTTACTCAAAACTGACGCAGGCAGGGTTCCAAGACCCAAATTGGGTAATGGACCCAATCAATCTGAACAATAGAAAAGATTTCTCGGCATTCTAACAGAGGGAAATTACAAATAGAGACATGCCAGGGGTATGACAGGATGAAGATAGAATTGTGTAAAGTTGAGTTCATTGAGCCATTTTTTATCAAGAATAGGAACCAGTAACTATGACTTCAGAAAGGGAGAAAAAAGAGAAGATTGATACTAATAAAAAAAAAAGAAAAAAGATTTCAGACACAAACAGAAATGAAAGGAAGAGAAAGTAAAGGATAATCAAGAAAATTGATGGGAAAAAGATATTACCATGAGAAATTAAGAGATAAAATAATTCAACCGAACAATGCTGTCTGAGCAATAGCAAGAAGCAACTAGCTTCAATCCATATCCATTCATTCAACAACCACTAAATTGTAGAGGATTAAAATTATTTACACACTCAAGACAATAGGAATTATAATAGCCTATTTGGACTAGGATTCTTAAGACTCCTAAAAGTAACTCTTTGGCTTTCAAAAATTCGAAACTAACTTTATCCGCAAGCTAACCAGCATATGAACCCAACATTTAAACGAAAGAAGAAAAAAAAAAAAAGGATTATAACCCCACAATTAAATCGATGCTTTGCCGATAAAATCCTAGTCATTCAAACAGGGTCTTCATATGCTCTTGCATTATGTACCCATTCAGGTGGATCATGGATGGGGCTTAATTGATGTGAGTTGAGGTTCATGGATCCAAATATCATGCCATGTCACCATCTTCCCATCTGGAAAAAATTAACCCAATTGCTGTACCAAAAGCAATTTCCAAAGGCATCCCATCATATGGAAAACCTGGATCAGCTAGCTGTGAAACATTCAAATTTACAGACAAATGAGGTTTACTAACATAAAAGAACATCAGAAGGATATATAGTAAATAATTTCTTTGAATAAATAGATAGGCATTCTATCTCTCAGTATTCAGGACCAAGTTTTCAGTGTGTCCCAGTTTCAACTTTAAATATCACAGCCTAAAAGCGTACTACTGCACACAGTAAATCTACACAAATGCAAAAAAGACTGCATACATACGAAAAAGAAGACATACCAGAACAGCATCAATACAAATACAGCATTGCGGTAGAAGTTGTACAGAACCAAGTAACCAACGCGCAGATAGTTCCAATGTCCATGCACAAGGAGCAATCTTTTAAGAAATCGAAACTGCCCCATTGCAAAATCTGATGCCATCACTGCTTGTCGCCCTTCCTGGCCACATATCCCAACCCCAACGTCCGCCATTTGGATCATTGAAACATCATTAGCCCCTGTCACATATGTTCCTGGTCAGTGGAAAGTAAGACACCATACAAATGATAAGTTCTAAATAAGAAAGTATGTAATTACCATAGCACTATGTTAGAGAAACCTAACTGAAAAAGGAGAAGGGAAAAAAATACAATGTCATGCCTTGCACCACCATCTAATAAGGATCTCAAATCAAACCAACCACAAGCTTCATAATGCTAATCCCGAATCAGTGAAGTCTAGTGAGAGATCAGCTGCCGCAGGAAGGCAGGTATAGAGATAGAAACAGGTTAGAGAAAACCCAGACAACTTGATAGCAGAAATATTATGCCACCATTGCCACGTAAACAAGAATTGAAACTGATATACAACTGTAATAAAGAAAAGAAATAAAAGTAAATATAGAAGAAATATAATCAGGGGTCATGACCTGATCTGCAGAGCTGGAATCACCACCAGTACCCCAACCTTGGAATCACCACCAAGGCTTCCTGATCAAGGGGTCCTACTGAATCACCACAGTAGGTGCTCTGAATCACCAAAGACACAAGCCAATCTTTCATTACTTAAATTCATGTGCAGGGCTGTAGCCTCTTACAAACTTTGTATAAAAGACTCAAAACAAGACTCAAAACAAGACTCAAGACAAGGCTCAAAGTAAGCCTAAAACTCCTCCAACCAACAGCCTACCTTGGAGGTGGTCTTAACTGACTAGGAAACTATAAAATAATGGAGAAAACAATTTGAAACAAAGTTGAACTCATAAAGACCTATTCCAATCCAGCCTAACTAAAATATTTTAATAACAATTAAAATAAAGAAATAGAACTCCAACTAGACCCCATAAATTAAGTAATTATAAATCCCGTATTCATTCCTACTACCCATAGTTTGCACCCCATTAAAGTGAACTGTTGCACATAAAAACCCAAGGCTCATTACCACTAAAATAAGCCCATTAATGTGATTCATCTGCATCACTTCCAGTCCCAACAAATAAAGGTCGACCACATAAATCCTGTTTTAACATTCAACTCCACCACATAAATCCTGTTTTTAACATTCAACTCCATCAATTAACTAATTGAGGATAAATTCAGAATACAGATGTATTCTAAAAAGCCAATTCAGCAAAAGGAAAACAAATAAAAATTCTCGGAGAAATTGATTAAGCCAGCCTTCACTCTTCACCCCAACCCACCTCCCGCCCAAAAAGAAATAACAAATAAACTGTCAAGATAAAAAAACTCACCATCTCCAATCGCCAATGTCATGTCATCAGTCCGGCTTTTAATGAGATCAACAATACCAGCTTTTTGCAGAGGTGCAACACGACAACAAAGCACAACCTTGCAGGCAATAGCCAGATCGAAAAGCTGAGAAAAGCATATTTAACATGTAAGACAACTGCAAACATGAATAGCCTCTATGAACATAAACCAACGTACCTACAAAATACATGAAACAAATTCTGGATATGACATAAACTAAATAATATTTGCAATATAGAGCTTCAAAACATGTAAGTTGTGATTAAGATATCTTAATTAAAAAGGGAGAGACTCATGCCTCTGGTTCCAGATCTCTCTCCAAGATATACACAAGGCTGTTCCCATCAATTACCAGAGCTAGTGGAGCACTTATAATGCCTACCACTTTCCCTGCATGCCATTGTGACACACTGGAAGTTCTTGTGGCATCAGAAATCTCAAGATTATCATTTTCAGCACCCTTTTTATGATTCAGATCATTGTTCCTGCAATTCGCTGATTTCACACCAGATTTGGACTTGGCATCAGCCAAAAGACGTCTACATTCATCTTCAGAATTACCATTGATTACAATCTGCTGCATAACCGGGGTCAACAGTTTGCATGAGAGACCAATTGAAATTGCAGTCTCTTGTTTATCTCCAGTAAGAACCCAGACTTTGATTCCAGCTTGCCGAAGGGACTCGATGGTTTCTGGTACACCATCTTGCAGTTTGTCTTCAATGCCAGTGGCTCCAAGAAGATTTAAATTACATTCAATAAGAGCTGCAGTTTGGCGTAGTTTTGTTGATCTCTCAGTCAATGAAGTGCTTGCTTCCTCATAGCTGTGTTGCCACTCCTCAAATTCAGAAGCAGTAAGATCCCTTGTAGCAATAACAAGTGTGCGTAAACCTTGTGATGAATATTCAATCAAATGACTCTGTGTAGCATTTTTTATATTGGCTCCATGATCAACCTCATCAATCTGTTTTGCTAAAATACTGAACATTGAAGTATCAGCACCTTTCACCAAAACTTTTACAGCATTGTTAGGAAATCTTATGACGACTGACATTCTCTTGCGCACACTATCAAACTCGTGCAGACCTAACACATCCAACCTGTATTGAATATAGAAACTACATCATTACAAAGCACAAGGACAACTATGAAGGTTCTTTAAGGGAGAAATAGATTAACCAGCATGAGAAATAGGATCCTCTAGAATGGCATAATGAACTACAAAACTGTATCAGAGGCAGCAGAGTTCCAAGATCTATCTTTTTCCAATAATCCAATTGAATAGGAAAGACAGTTTGAACCCTTCCCCATTCTAATACTCAGCGCAAATTCCGCAGTTATGGTGGGGTAACAGAAGAAAAAAAATTCTGTAAGACAGGCAGGTCAACTCTCCACCCCCACTCCCAACACAAAAAAGGGGAAAAAAAAAAAAAGAAAGGCGAGGGGGGGAGGGAATGATAAGGCACTCTACCTTAGTTTCTCACCATTGACATCAATCACAATGTGTCCGGAAGTGCGCTCAATAAGAGTGTAACCATAAGCTGAGGCTGCTGCAACTAAAGCTTGCTCATCAGGAGATTCACCCTGATAGTCAACACTTTCAACTTTTTCATGTAAGTCACTGATTGCACTACTAGAACTTTGTTGAAGGATTGGGATAACAGTATTACAAGCTGCCAGGGTAAGGAAAAATTCGTGTGCAGCCACTCTCTCATCTCCATCTAAGTCTAAATGCAGCAATTTCACGAGTTCAGTATCAGTAATGATCTCCGATTTAAGCTTCCATCTCCTTCCAGCAGCTCCTGCTGCAACAAGTCAAGCAAAATGAGAGGCTCAGAACATTTCACAAACATGCTCTATAATGCAAGTTTTCTTCTCATCAAGAATCCTCTGCCACCACTTTGGCCGGCTGCCTCCCTGCACTGGGCAGGAAAGTGCATCTGCAGGGAATACAATGGAGCTGGGTATTCACCAAGTGACCAAACCACCTTAAGATGCTCTTTCTTGCCAATGTATGGGGGCGGCTAACAGGAGACGACTCCAGTTGCAGCAGAGGATTCAGATTCTACTCAATCACCAATTATGGCAGAACAAGTAACATGTCATGCATGATAACTGTAATTCAAAAATGGTAATAACAGGAGTAAAGAATAGTTAAATAAATGAAAAGAAAATGTATACAATTTATGTCTAAGAATATGCATTCAGTAATACCCTCGAGAGAAACAAAAAGTATCAACTCAATCAGTTTCAAACTAACGTATTTTAGTCATTATACAAATATTTAATCTCCTAGTTGGGTAAACCATCAATGCATTGTGATCCATCTAATTGGTGAATGATCACAACTAACAATCAAATTGTCATTTGATGAAGTGTATAACCAACCACACCTCTCCTGCTTCCTTAATGATGTGCTCACAAGAAATTTTACGACACCACAATACCAAGGATTGATGTAAAGCACCAGCATGCATCCTCATCAGTCATCATAACCCGATGGTGATTAATGGCAAAGAGATTAAAACATCTCAAATTAACAAGCCCTCTTTGCTATAGGATCTTAATTCAGTCCAACACAAAAATCTGCAGAGAAAAGTAATAGAAAAAAAATTCTTATCTGAAAATTCGACCGTCAGAAATTGATGAAACTTGGGTTGAATGGCCTTTATAATAGTTATGAACACCCTTCAAAATCTGAGAATGATCCGAAAAGAATTGAAGGAGCTATGAGCTTTGTAACCTTACTGTACCTGGTGCCGCCAAAACCTGGGCAGGTTCAAAGGATGTCGGCTGCTGATTTGGTTTTTACTTCCTCTAATTGGTGCTGAGTGTTTCACATATAACCAGCAACAAAGAACAAAATAGGAGTATTGAATGCAAAGGAACAAAGGAAATAGAGTTCGGTTGAGTCTCACAACCTTGGAGACTCAACCAGAAAATAGGAGTTTCACTCTCTTTTTTTCTGGAAAATTCTCTCTACTGCAACCAGCCTGCATTCTCTTTATTTATAGCTTTAAAACATTACAAATAAAATAGGAAAGAACGAAATTTGGAAAAGCAAAACCTCCTTTATAACTTAGGAAGTTTCTAAAACATAGAAATAGAAAAGTTTCTAAAAACTGGAATTAGAAAACTCGATTTTAGGCAAGTCTTAGTCTCCAAGCAACTAAGACTTCTAAACTAACTAGCCAAATTTTTAGGAAACTAAACAATGGAAATAAGTAAACTGAAAATTAGGAAACTAATCAAAAGAGTCATAACTAATGTTGTTGGTACTGTTCGCGTGAACAGTACCGCGTGAACAGTGTGGGCTAGGCCCGGGCCCATGTTGACGGTACCTTGGGCTGGTTGCTTCTTGGACTGCAACAACTCCCCCCCACTTAAAATGAACTCGTCCACGAGTTCGATAATGATGAAGAATGATTTCAGTGGGTTCGGTAGGCAACGTCTTCTGATTTTGAAATTTTGGTTGTCCTTGCAATGTTGGAAGAAAATCCATCACTTTGGGTCCACTTTCTTCAAGATATTTAGATGGTATCACAAAGTCAATATGCTCAACATCTTGAGGAAAGTCAAGTGAAATCGTGGTATTCATAGGGACTATCTTGTTCAATTCTTCATTTTCCGCAATTGTCTCCATAATACCGTGGTTTTCATCAGAACTGTGGTCACCTTTCTCAATCCCTGGAACTTTAGCAAAGGCATCAAAATTATCCACATCTATTTTTGAGACAATCAAAACCATACTACTGATTATATGGATTCCATATGAATCCTCACCATCATCCATGACATCCGTATTAGGAACAGAAGTGTCATCACTTTGTGGTTCACATACCTGTGTATCTGGTTGACCTCGATTGCAGCAACTAAGGAGTTTACCTTTAATTTTTGTGGACAATCTCTAGCAAAGTGACCGTATGCATTGCAGTGATAGCATTGCACATCCGTAGCTGCTACCATGGGAGTTTTACCTTTATCTGTCGTTGGAGTAGCATGAGATGTAGTCCCTATGGCTTTACTGTTTGGTGTAGGGTGCTTCAATTCATAAGAACTGGAGGTGGGCTTTGGTGTTGACTTCAAAAGGTCCTCGGCTTGGAAAGCTTTATCAACACAGTCGTTAAAACTAACAATATCAACCACTCCCATTTTTTCTCTAATTTCAGGTCGCAGCCCCAAACGGAACCGAGATATCATTTAATCATCATTGTCTCGTGAACCTGACCGTGCACACAATTGGTCAAACTGATAGACATAATCTTCCATAGGCATAGTGCCTTGTCGAAGATTATTCAGCTGGTCATGCAACCTTCTTTGGAAGGATCGTGGCAAATATTTTTCTTTCAATTCTTTCTTCATCTCCTCCCAAGTAGTGGGTTCTCTACGACTCCTCATGAGACTATATTCATAGTTATGCCACCAATCACGAGCACCCCCCACTAGTTTAGAGCGGACCAATTGCAGCTTTCTAGGTTCGGGAGGCTAAACCAATCAAAGTAGTCATCTAGGGCATTCAACCAATCTTGAAAGGCTTTAGGGTCTTGCCTCCCATGAAACTCCTTGAGGTCCATTCGCACCTTATGGGTTTGATACCGAATAGGTTGATTGCCATCATAGTCTTCATAGGGTGGGTCTTGGTATTCTTCTCTAGGGACTCTTTGGGGAGCCCTAGGAACACGCCTTGGCATTAGGTTGGCTATGGGAATTTCTCTTCTAGGGGCTTCTACTCTGGCCGGCCTAGGATTGTCCCGTTCCTCAAAATTACTTATTCTTCCATCCATACTGTCTAACTTGGCATCCAATTTGGTCAATCGTTGGAGAACCAAATTAACAAGGTCATTGAAATTATTGGACTGATTAAGAGAAGTAGAACTCTCCTCAGCCATGCTCTGATACCAATTGATGGCAAAGAGGTTAAAACATCTCAAATTAACAAGCCCTCTTTGCTATAGGATCTTAATTCAGTCCAACACAAAAATCTGCAGAGAAAAGTAATAGAAAAAAAATTCTTATCTGAAAATCCAACCGTCAGAAATTGATGAAACTTGGGTTGAATGGCCTTTATAATAGTTATGAACACCCTTCAAAATCTGAGAATGATCCGAAAAGAATTGAAGGAGCTATGAGCTTTGTAACTTTGCTGTACCTGGTGCCGCCAAAACCTGGGCAGGGGCAGGTTCAAGGGATGTCGGCTGCTGATTTGGTTTTTACTTCCTCTAATTGGTGCTGAGTGTTTCACATATAACCAGCAACAAAGAACAAAATAGGAGTATTGAATGCAAAGGAACAAAGGAAATAGAGTTCGGTGGAGTCTCACAACCTTGGAGACTCAACCAGAAAATAGGAGTTTCACTCTCTTTTTTTCTGGAAAATTCTCTCTACTGCAACCAGCCTGCATTCTCTTTATTTATAGCTTTGAAACATTACAAATAAAATAAGAAAGAACGAAATTTGGAAAAGCTAAACCTCCTTTATAACTTAGGAAGTTTCTAAAACATAGAAATAAGAAAGTTTCTAAAAACTGGAATTAGAAAACTCGATTTTAGGCAAGTCTTAGTCTCCAAGCAACTAAGACTTCTAAACTAACTAGTCTAATTTTTAGGAAACTAAATAATAAAAATAAATGAATTGCAAATTAGGAAACTAATCAAAAGAGTCATAACTAATGCTGTTAGTACTGTTCACGTAAACAGTACCGTGTGAACAGTGTGGGCTAGGCCCGGGCCCATGTTGACGGTACCTTGGGCTGGTTGCTTCTTGGACTGCATCAGTGATGCTACAAACTGACAGAGGAAAAACATGTCAGTATTTGACACTCGACAAGGTCTGACGGAAAACATCCAAAGCATGAACACTTTTTTTCCCCTTTTTTCATTTTGACAAATACCAAAGTTCCAACTCTTTGAATTTTGGTACAGTATAGATTTTATATACTAAAACACGGAAACAGCCTCTCCGCGTTGTGGGACTAAGGCTGCGTATATTCTGCCCTCTACAGACCCTGCAGTAGCAAGAACCTTGTGCACTGGGACACCCTTTTTATAGATTTTATATTATTTGATATTGCTCTAGCATTCAACACTAAACCATTCACTGTGAATGGAAAAAATGAGAGTACGCAAGCACACCTTAAGATACAGAAAATATGCAAGGTGTTATTTTTTTTATTTTTTTATTTATTTTTTTTGGGGGGGGGTTGGAGTGAGGGGATTCTTCCTTGCTTTCTGTCATCACCTTCTCCTTTGCCTCTCTCAACAACACCCACTTATTCAGCTACTCCACTATTTTCCAAGTTTTTTTTTATAATAGTTTTATTTTTATTAGATTCTAAAAGTCATTTGCATAATTTTATACATATCGACACACCTACCTATGTGGATAAAAACAAATGTACAAGCAGGCCCAAGGAGATATATGGGTGAACAATTGTTTTTAAAAAAAGTTTTCCAGAAAGGGCTGCCCTAGGAGTTTCCAGGAATTATTTTAAAAAATAATAGAATTCCATGTACACAATGCTACAGTATCTTAGTCATCACTAAGACCGTCTCACCAACACCAACCACACCTCCACTCTTCCAAACCGATCTGCCCTTCAAACACTTGCATCCTACAATATTTATAGAGAGGTGATGAACAATTATCTACTTTATAACAGCCACTACGCACCTTTCCTGACACTCACATTTGGTGCACTGAGAGGTCCAGCCCATGTCAAATTTCAAGCCAAAATGTGTTTAAACCAGGGCCACAAAAAAAACAAAAAAAAAACATATATATATATATATATATATATATTTATTTATTTATTTATTTTTTGCTGCTGCTGCTGACCATGTCATATTATATGAGTGGAATAAAAAATATGACTAACAATAACTAACTACCATGTTTGATAACCCATTATCACAAAATATATATATACAATTATAATTCTTATACTAGTACAATAGGAATATTGATAAATTTTTATAAGAACTATCTATTAAGTTAAGAAGGCTTTTGAACAGCCCTCTCTATTCCGACCATTGGATAGAGAGGATATGGTCTACACTAATGAGTAGTGACGTTTCAAATTTCAGAGTCTAATTCAATCAAATGCCCCATGCGTTGGTATGCATCCCTGTGTATGTCTGTCGCCTACTTGTTTACAATGCACTTTCCTGACTCTTGGATTTTTCAAAACCCTATTTTGTCACTTGGAAAAATACGTTTGGGCTGAACTTGGAGTCTACCTATCCACAAAATTTAGGTCCATCCAAACTACCACATGACAAATATTTGGGTCATGCAAGAAGTCCTTTCTAGGTGAGCTGTGCAGGACCACGAGCCCATGTATTAATTAATAGAAACAATAACATTAAATAATAACAAAATGTTCATTCCTGCCACATACAAGTGTAACAATACTGACAAGCATAAATCTAGGACATTGTCCTCTCTTAATATATATATATATATATATATATATTTTTTTTTTTTTATATATTTTTTTTTTTTTTTTTTTTTAATTGATTATCCAAGGAGGTGTTATGTAATTTCAGACCAACCTTTTTTAATGCCACAAAGGGGAGGGGGCATTGCACTCTTATTCAATGAAAAAGTTAAAAAGGTGATACTTGACTGGAATGCATCACCTACTAATGATGAATAGTAATCATTGATTTAATTAATATTAAAATATACATAATTATATTAATTAATAATTAAGATATACATAATTATATCTATTGAAAGGATTCGTTATGGTCTTGTCAGCCCCAACCAATCTGCTTTTATTCAGGGATGGAACCTTGTGGATAACATATTACTTTGCTCTAATCTTGTTTGAGGTTTTGATAGAAGAACTCATCCTCCCGCTGCCCTTATGAAATTGATCTCCATAAAGCTTATGATAATGTTAGATGGGAATACCTAATAGACGTTCTATCTAGAATGCAATTTCCTATCTGTTTCTCCCAGTGGATTCATGCTTGTATTTCATCTGCGATATTCTTAGTCCTAGTCAATGGTAGCCCAGTTGGTTATTTCAGCTCAAAGCAAGGTATCATACAAGGATGTCCCATGTCACCCCTTCTTTTCACGCTTATCTTGGAGGCCTTTCCAGATCTCTTCAGATCAGCTCTGTGCAAATTTCTTTCCTTGTCTCATGACTCTCATCTGGCTTTTGTAGATGATATCATGATTTTCTCTAGAGGTAATGCAAAGTCTATGTCATCCATAGCGGTTGTGCTTCTCTCTTTCAGTGCTATGTCGGGCATGTCTGTTAATAAACATAATTCCCTTATTTTCTTTGTTGGGCTTGATTGGTTGACCCAACGGTATCTGAGAGGCATTGCTGATTTCTCCTTGGGAACCTTTCCGGTTACAAATTTGGGCCTTCTCTTGATATCCTCCAGATTATCTTAAGCATCATTGCTCCCCAATTTTGGACAAGCTAAGGAAAATGTTACCATTATGGAAGGCAAGTTGATTGGAGCTTGTCAGATCGATTTTGCAAAGCTCCTACTTGTATTGGACGATCATTCAGAAAATTGAGTCTCTTATGAGTGCTTTTCTCTGGAAAGAATCAGATAACGGCATATTTCTTCATCCTATAAGTTGGGCTTTGGTGTATTTGCCAAAGGAGGGAGGATTGGGTTTTCTTAGAGTTAGAGAGATTAATAAAGCTTGCATCCTCAAATTGATATGGTGGGTGTTCGAGAAGAAAGAGAGTATATGGGTGAACTGGATCTATTCTAGATACTTGAGAAAGGATTCTATTTGGACGGTCTCAGAAGGTTATGACACTTCTTGGACTTGGAGGTTGATTCTTCATCATATGTAGCTTGCTCTCCCGAACATCAAATCCGTTATTGATGATGGATCCTCAACCTTAATCTAGCTAGACAACTAGCATCCTCATGGTATCCTCATACTTTTCTATGGAGAAAAAATTCTTCTTGATTTTGGACGTGATAAACTCAGTATTGTTTTATCCATTATGTTGGATGGGTTGTGGAATACTAGCCTGGTTTCTTCATCTCATTAACGGCGAGTTTGGGCTGATCTTGACTCTACCTCTAGAAGTACTATAGCGCTTCCAATATCTAATGGGATGTTTTCCTCTTTTTCAGCTTGGGAAATGGTGAGATCAAGAGCCCCCCAGGTCCCTTGGTTCGTTTTTGTGTAGTTTCAAGGTCAATCCCTCATCATATTTTCACATTATGGAAGGCACTGAATTATTCTCTCCTAACTGGATCTTTCCTTCATGATCGTGGTATTATTCCCAACTCTAGATGCTGCATATGCTGGGCTTCAAAGGAAATGTCCCTAACTTGTTTTTTAAGTGCCAATTTGCCAACGGAATTTGGGATAAGATTATTGGAAAGTGTTGGCCCGATAAAAGAAGGATTCTGCCTTTTGATTGAGAATGGTAGTGGATAGCTAAGAAGTTCAAAGACGAACCGCCATGTGACTCTATTGTCAAGCTTGCATTCTCTGTTACAGTGTGTCATTTTTGGTTTGACAGAAATCTTAGAATGTGGACGGCGAAATCGAGATCGCTCAAGCAGATTTGGGAGACCATTGGTTTTTTTAATGTTCGTGGAGCTTTTACACCTTTATCTAAGCCTTTTCCAAATACAGCTCTAAATAGATTTATTTTGTCCTTTGAAAATCTTATTACCGTTTGAGGTGGTTTATCTTTTTCTTTTTTTTCCTGGTGATATTCCAGTTGTAAGCTTCTACTCTTTTGTAAAGAGCATGGCCCTATCCTTTTGGATACCCAAGTTTGGCTTCCCCTTTTTTGAGTGTTATTAATACATTTATCCACCCTAAGAAAAAATAAGAACAAATAAAAACACTAACAATAGCAATTACGATATATTGATTTCCAATTTAAGGTGATACCAAAATAATATTCATTGTTGTACATCTCAAGAAAGTAGTACGCTTAATGCATTGAGCACCACAAAATGCGGCATCTATGCCAAATACTGGCACTGGTGACAAGCACAGATCTAGTGCATCCTCAACTCTTTAAATTTTTGCAAGGCCAGAAGGTAGGATCAAAACCATATGTTACTCAAAGATTCTAAAGTAAGGCTTGATTTTAAAAATATGAAAGGAAGATAGAAGACTCACATTGTCTATGTTAAAAGACTAGCCATATAGAGATCCTTAAAAGTGTAATGAAATTTGAGAAATTTGAGATAATCCTCGTAAATGTTCCCTCTATTTACGTATACACCTTACACAATAAAAATTAAAAAATGAGAGGTCATACTTTGCTTAAATGGAGTATTGCATGTTAATACATAGTTCTAAATACAAATGAACAACTTGTTGAGATAGCAAAGTCGATATCCACAATGTGGTGTCAATAGAGTCCTATTGTGTTTACTCTTAACATCAGATGTTCTATTGTCACTAAAGTTATTAGAATCTCATTATAATTATTTTATAAAATTCTATTAGATTGTAATTAAAGGGCGAGCCTTGGTGTGACGGTAAGGTTGTTATATTGCAACCTAGTGGTCACGGATTCGAATCTTGGAAACAGCCTCTCTACATTGTGGGGGTAAGGCTGCGTACATTCTGCCCTCCCCAGACTTTGCAGTAACAGGAGCCTCATGCACTGGGACGCCCCTCTACAAGATTGTAACTACTTGCTTTCATCATTATAAATAGGTGGTAGTGGTAGGAGAGAAGAACAAACATTCACTTCTTCTCTCCTTCTCTCGGTTCTCTCCATCTTCTTCCTCCTTATTCTTGATTTTTTATTCTCTACCTAGCCCAGTTTCTATCTTGGCTTCCTCTTGGTGTTAGACTTCAATTATTGCTGAGTTAATGCTTTGTTTACTTAATCTGGTGTTGATCCTTTAGTATACCTAGACTTGGATTTGTTTATTGCTGTTGCTATCGATTTCTTTAATTGAATAATATTCCTAGTCTAACAAGGAGTTTTCCTACGTCACAACACAACTATTGGATTGACATCATATTTTGATATTCCTCTTGAGTCATTAATGTTTATGTGAATACCAAATCTAGTTGATATCTACTGAGTAGACCATTGACTTTCAATTAATGTCAAAAATATGCTTGCATGTGTCCTAAGTCCTAATCACATTAGGACTTCTCCATAACTTCTGATCCATCCATTGGATCTCATCCATCTTTAGATTTTTCAATCTAACCATTGTATCGACTTAAGATTTGGATATGCAGCTTCTATTACTGCTATCTCTAATATCCTACAATTGGAGTTGCATCTGTGAAGACGATTTGCTGTAAGCATAAGGTTTTATATTCTGGTTTAGAAGATTGTGTTGATTCTAGTAATTTTGCTATTTGGGATATCATCCATCTTTCAATGTTAACAACTCCTGATTATTTGTCCATGTGGAATGCTCCATGTGAGGGGGAAAAAGAACATATTTGCGCGTGTTCATGTTTGCTCATGATGGAGCTACTATCAATTGCATGTGATGCAACCTTTATAACCAGTTGCATGTGACGCACCCTTTGCTCGTGTTGGAGCCTACTACCTCTTTGCTCGTGTTAGAGCCTACTACCTTTGCTCGTGATAAAATCCACTACCGTTTTCTACTTACCTATTACTCGTGATGAAATCTACTACCGCCTACTACCTATTTGCTCATGATGGAGCCTACCATCTATGAATATAGTATTCAGCAATAATATTCAGCAACAATGCAATACGCCTGGTATACTGCTACCTGATGCAGTCTGGTTTACAGAAACCTTGTTGTCTGATACGGTTTGTTGTCTGATGCGGAGTAATTTACAGCGACAATATGTTGTTGCTACTACTACATGTCTTCCTTGAGAAAAACCTGTAATGATGGTGCTAGTGATTGATGCTCATGAGTCGGCATTACTAGTTGCTAACACTACCAGAGAAGTTCTCTTTGTCCTCCCTGGTGTTTCCAACAATATATATATATATATATATATATATATATATATATATATATATATATATATATATATATATATATATATAGAGAGAGAGAGAGAGAGAGAGAGAGAGAGAGAGAGAGAGAGAGAAACCGGTGTTGCGGTTCATATCTGTTCTTTTGTTCCAAGCTGGAACTCCAGCTTGAGAGGGAGTGTTGAGTTTTTTTATATATTCTAAGTTAGAGCATGTTCCAACTTGAGGGGAAGTGTTGAGATAGTAAAGTCGACATCCAATATGAGGTGTCGATAAAGTCCTAATGTGCTTAGTCTTATCATGAGGTGCCCTATTGTCATTAGAGTTATTAGAATTTCATTATAATTATTTTCTAGAGTTCTACTAGGTTGTAACAACTTGCTTTCATCATTAATAAATAGGTGGCAGTGGGGGAGAGAAGAACACACAATTCACTTCTTCTCTCCTCTCGGTTCTCTCCATCTTCTTCCTCTTTCACTATTTTGTCACACAACTTTTTCAATAACAATTTCATCAATCTAGGTGCACTCACAGATGCAGAAATATGACGATATGAGCCAATCCCATAAATTTGTGAAGGAACATCATAATGAAGGCCATAATTAGACATCTCACTCAACAGCAGGCATTATGTCAAACTTACAAGTCATAACAGGCTGACTAAAACATAATTTAATCATAATAAATTGGGATAGGCCAATCCAGAACAAAATAAAAAATATGGCTCCACCTGAAATGGAAGCTTCCGGCATTGTATCATCTGTGATATTAGAGGAGCTTCCATAATTCTTCCCATATATGCTGGCTCTCCGGAATTCCATTTTGTTCTCAGTCAGTGTCCCTGTCTTATCAGAAAATACATAGCGTATCTGTCCTAGATCCTCATTAATATTCAATGATCTGCACTGAAACTTTGAATCGGAGCTACTGTCATACATATGCTTATCCTCGATCATAAAATAGGATTGCCCTAACCGAACCAACTCCATTGTAATATACAGAGATATTGGAATCATTATCTGAAACACTATAACGGAGCTCAAAAATGAGAAAAACGTCTCCATGGCAATCCCATGGTATTTATATGTTCTTCCATTATCATGTCCATTTGTAAAGTATCTTTTACGGTAGTATGGCAACGTATCAAGCTGAACCCTATACCGTTCAAGCCACAAGCCCATCCCAAGGGCCACAACTGCACACATGATAAAAAGAAAAACCGATAGCCACAGGGTTTCCCTATTCATGTAACTTTCCAGTCTGCTTTTTTTGGAAGGAGATGCTGTACTGTTCAACATTGCTTTTGTATCCTGCCCAGCAAATACAACAACACCAATTACCCACTCTGTGTTTTTCAGCTGGCACCCACGCAAGATGATATTGGATTGGTTGAGGGAAAATCTCTGGCCGTTAAACTCCATATTAGCTGAAAACTCATAAATATTTCTGTTAGGCTGCTCACATTTGATAAGCCCTGAAATGGTGTGCCCTTCAAAAACAGTGGAAGCTGTTTCTTGGCGAGCATACCTTGTTTTCAGGTTTGACTCGCCATCCAAATTTATTGTCTGGATATAAGCAATTCCACTTGGATCACTTGTCGCCAACAAAACCATGTCAGACGGGATTGTTTCATTGGCACTTACTTTTACAACCTCACCAACTTGTATCTTTTTCCAAA
Source organism: Protea cynaroides (assembly GCA_028583415.1). Classification (NCBI taxonomy): domain Eukaryota; kingdom Viridiplantae; phylum Streptophyta; class Magnoliopsida; order Proteales; family Proteaceae; genus Protea; species Protea cynaroides. The sequence continues at coordinate 35,562,166 of CM053266.1, read as the reverse complement.
TCTTCAGCTTAAACTGACTAGATTGAAGCACTAGAGCCTCACGGTTGTTTTCGTTCTGGTCTGATCTGTACCTTCGCCAATCTTCATAGCCATCCTTAAAAGCTGTGACACAAAGCACAAAGAGAAGAGGAAAAAGAGAGACCGTTCTTCCAAAAACAGCAAGAGGCGGGAGCTGGTTCAGAGCAGCAATAGCCAGGAAATACAAATAAGCAACACGATGAAACTGAATGAAAATATTCTTGGGCAGGAATGTGACAACGGTATATTTGCTGGTTCGAATTTCATTCCCTGTGAAGTCATACTTGTCATTTGTCTTCTTTGGATCATTAACATAAATTAATCTTGGATTCTCTTCCGATGATAAATGATCTTCAAATTGTACACTTCTGCGATGGACCTGCTGAGATTTGCTCACTCTGTCCTGCACCAGAGATGTCCCAGAAATTTCAAGTGACATCGAATTTTCCTGAAGCTCCATTGTTCCCCAGGATACCAGATGCCTCCTTTCCTTCCTGGGGCATTCAAACTGAAACTCTTGAAAGAACTGGGACTCAGCTGATTGGAACCTTTCTGAGGTCAAAACAGAATCAGTGCGGTCATGATGTTTCTGATAACTATCTGCATCTCCAACAGAGACAATATCATTGTCCTTTGCATCTGACAAATTTTTTTGAGCATCATCGAAAAGGGATGATGGGGAATTAGTGGGGCAGAAGCAGCTCAAGGAGTCAGTACTCAAAGGCGGAGGAGGTGGCTCCACAGGAGAAGGATCTGGATTACGGGAAGATGATAACAGCAACGGTTGGCTAGAAGTCATAAATAATCCTCCACGCAACGCATTACAAAAATTTGGAGGGAAATTCTGGATTTCTAAAGAATATTAGAAACAAAAATCGGTGGCCCGGATCGAATTTATTCCCCTTCTGTCCTTGGCCAAAGCAAACCAGCAGCAGGAAGTTGAGCTTTCTTTGGCCGGAAATGACAACCCATCCCATCTACACACCCATTTCAGTTCTTTGGCAATGGGTACCGGGAGGGCATACATCACACTATCTGCTACAACATCTTGTCAACTTTTTCCTTTCAGCACACTGATTCATAATAGTAGCATAAACAACATCAATACTTGCTAGCCTGCTCGCTTCAAAATTTGCTTACTTTACACCTTGGCAATGGTTCATAAACCTCGCTGTTGTGAAAAATGTTCAAAAAAAAGTGTGGAAACTTTGAAGATGATGGATGGATCAAATCCTTTTGGTGCCGAAGGGTGTAGAATTTTCTCAAAGCTCCCCCTCTTCTTGCCTTATCTACTTGAAATCTCCCTTACCGTCGTTCGCTATATAAACACTAACTGGATTCGTGCAACAGAAAGAAAGGGTTATTCCTACGAGATGAATGTTCTGTTAACCGAATGCACCAAAAAAAACCCTACACCCACCAATAAATCAAAGATCAAGCAACTCACCAATGCGGACAAACCAGGAAAACCAAAGGAAACAATGACATTGGATTAAGATCTTCTCCAAGTTGTTGTAGACCGGAGTAGCTCCATTTCCCTTCCTTGTCTTCAGAATTCAGCGTTATTACGCAAATGACGATCCGCCGAAAAGAAACTCAACCATTGATTTTATTTGTAGAAATACCAAAGCCAACCGAATAACCCTACCTAAAGCGGTCAAATATCAAAGGAATCTAAGATCATCGTCACCTTAACTGAAACCAACGCCATAAAGCGACAGCATAAATTGCTTTTAATGCACCGAAACCGAAAGTATACCAAAAACAGTCTTCCTCGGTGATATACAACGCAAATCTGATCGTTTCTGCAAGTAATTCTCTCAGTTACTCGATGAATACAGGAAATCGCAGGGCGATAATTACAATGGGAAGGACGAATGGAAGAGCACGATTCTTGATTCCGTGTTTTAAGTGTTAGCCGATCGGGGCTCTCTCTCTCTCTCTCTCTCTCCATCTTCACGTTTAGGAATCCTGCCCTTTAATAGCATCGGCGTCAGTTATTATTGTTCTTGTTATATTTTGTTTTAAATTCTAGCTGATGTGTACGGATCCGGATCTTCATAAAAAAAAATTATCTTTATAGATTTTTTTTTTTTTAAGTTATAAGGTGAGTAGATTAGAATATGACTTTAATATGCGGCATGCCTTTAAGCCACCATTTGATAACATATTCAATAAAAATGTATAACATACACTAAAAAAAATATATGAATGTACATTTATGAAAAATTCAACTGTAACTCACCCTTTTAATTTTTTAATTTTTTTTTTAAAACACAAAACAAACAAAAGCAGTGATTGTCTCTTGCTAGTTTTAAATTATTGATTTCTTGATTGTATGCTTAGTTTTGATATTATAAAGAGTTGACATGGCATTCTATGATTGATGGATGTATTGGACATAATCTAAGATCTAAACTAATTTTATATCATTCATATTAAAATTTTGTCTACACCATTCAATTGTCATGTATTCTCCGATGGCCATTGGAGGACTATGGATCCCTCTCTATTTTCTTTCATTAGTATATATGTAATTTATATATTTTCTCTCCACTTTGCACACACACACACACACAAAAAAAAAATTTCTCTCCACACGATCAGATAGAGATCTTTCTCTCTTAAAATGTTATTAGATGACATGACTCCCCATGTCCATGTTTGATTCCATTGAGTAGAGGTTTAGAGGATGCAAGTTGAATCGAAAAATAAATTAAATCCCCTCTGCACATTATCAAACAGAAATCTTTCTCCCTTAAAAGTTTATTACAAAAGATGACTCGCCATGTTCATATTTGACTCGATTGAGTATTGGTTTAGGGGTTGTGAATTGAGTTGAAAAATCTAGTTTTCCAACTATCCTATAAGGATCTATTTTATAAGGGAGGGGGAGGGGATCTTATGCTGGCTTGGCATATTGGAATTTTACACGCTAGCAGAAAAAATGGGAGTACAGAGAGGAGCGATAACCAGTCACTTGGAGAGAGAGAGAGGGGAAGTATACACCGACGTGGACTTCCTTTTCCCATTTTATAATTTAAAAAAAAAATCTAGTCATGGGCCACAATGTAACTCAATAACTTATTTGAATTGGTACTATAAAAAATTACCAATAGGTTTTGTGCACATGCATATGCAAAATGTACCTTTAGCAATTGAATGAGACAGAGAATGTAATCCCAAAACAACTAGGCCATTAAAAAAACAACTTATTGAATATAATAATTAAATTTTGGGAAAAAGGTCCCCACAAGAAAGTGATAGTAGTAAGAATAAAACAGAAAAGAACTAAGATTTAGGTCCGAAAGGGTATTAATTTCATTTTAAAATGGGAGTTGTTTTTTTAATCTCCCCGGCCCCCGGCCTCATTGTGACTGCCTTCCTATAGCCGCCTAGCAGAATAAGTGCCTCTTCAGATCATCAGTTCAATGTTGAGTGATGAGGCTCCACAAGAGTTGATCTCTTAAATGGGATAAAGGAGAAAAAGTCTCCCTTTCTCCACTTTGCCATTCTCTCATCTCCATAACCTTGTGGGCTCTTATTGGTGATACCATTTTTTGTGTCCCGATTGATTGATTGATGTGATGTGAAAAATTTCTCTCAACTTTGTGTTGTGGGACACCCTCTTTTGGGAATTGAATTTCTTGTATATTCCGTTGCATTGGTGTGTCGGCTAACTATTTAGGACCATCAAGAGTCTCATTTTACGTATCATCTGGGAACTCGACAAATTGGGGGTTTAGGGGCGGACCCTTGAGTCAAATTTTGTAGAGCTATATAGGTATTTCAATTATTACACCTATATAAGGTTCATTTTAAATATATAGCAAAGGCTTTCTCTCTGTAATTGACGAGAGGTGTGAGGAAGAGCACTGTAAACCTATTCTCCATTGATAGTGAAGCAACTCTCATCTCACCGCTGACGTATGCAAAAAAATTCCTTGAACCACATAAAATTTTTGCATTGCGTCATTGTTTCTTTCTATTTTATTTACTTTTATGCATCGTATTTAAGGCCGATTTCAACAAATTGGTATCAGAACTTCCAAGTATTCTGTCTTTAATACATTCTATCACGATGTCAAGAAAGGGATCAAAAGTCAAGTACGACATTGAGAAGTTCAATGGGAAGAAAAACTTCATTCTTTGAAGACGAAGGATGAAGGATCTTTGATACTGCAAGGTTTAACTAAAGCCTTATTGGAAAATCAAAGAAACCAGAAAATGTGAGTGAGGAAAATTGGGAAGAGATGAGGGAGAAGGCACTGAGTGTCATCCATTTGAATCTATCATATGACATCCTACAGTATGCAGTGGATATCGAACTTGAGCACAGAAGGTATGGATGAAATTTGAAAGAATCTACATGACGAAGTCTCTGACAAACAAATTGTTTGCGAATAAACAGTTGTAATCTCTATAGATGGAAGAAGGTTCTAATCTATTAGAACATCTCAACACGTTCAATCCTGATTCAAGCTGGACCAAACCGAAAATCAAACCTTATTACATGGTATTTGGGTTGTGTTTTTAAAGCTCGATAAAAAATTAAAACTGGATCTGATCAATTAATAAGCTCAAACCAAACCGGATGAATAAGATTGAAACTGAACCACCCCGATAATGGACCAATAAGAGTCCATCAAGACAACATTTTATTAAATATACATGTAAGAATCAACATCGAAATGAACTAGTCCAATTATGGCCCAACAAAGCCCATTAATCCAATTTTTTTTATTACATATACATATAGTAAACCTAAACCGAACCAATAACGGACCGATAAGAGTCCATTAAGCCGACCAAATTACAAATCGATGCTAGACTGGCCCGTTAACTAAGGCATAAAATGCAGTACACCCCAACCAGAGGCCCAGAATCTCTAATTGATCATATTTCGGACTACACCTAAAAAGCTCAAGACTAGTTTGACCTGGATCAACATTGGCCCAAACCGACCGGTTGACGCCCTACATGAATCGTCTAGATTTCAAGCAACCAGGTAAACAAAACAACATTACTAGTTCACAAACATCTTTATCTCTTGTCCCTACAAACATCAAAACGAAACAATCCGATTATGGCCCAATAGAACCCATTAATCCAATTTTTTTTTTTACTACATATACATATAGTAAACAAAAATCGAACCAATAACGGACCGATAAGAGTTCATTAAGGCCGCCTAATAACAAACTAACACTAAACTAGCTCATTAACTAATACGTACAATGCAGCACACCCTAGCCAAAATCTCTTATTAAACATATTTCAGGTTATGCCTAAAAAGCTCAAGACTGATTTGACCCAAACCAACATCCGCCCAAACGGCCAATTGACGCCCTTACTTGGATCGTCTAAGTCTCCAACGATCAGGTAAATAAAATGAGAATAGTTTATCGGCATGTACTTGTATCCTTCATGAGATCTCATCATCGTCCACATCTAATAGATCCCACACTTTAGACTTAAGTCCCACGTCACATCAATGGCAATGAAATCCCATAAAAAGTACACGTACAAGTAACTACTTCCCGAAACATCTTAATCTCTTGTCTTGTCCCTACAAACGATTTCATACACGTCGTACAAATCGTGTCAGAATTATAAGCGATGCAGTTGCAGTAGCCACTAGATTCATACACGTCAGATAAAATTTCGGTGTGTTCTCCGTTCAATTCCTAAAATAACTAGGGCTCGCTTGACCGCTCAAAACAGGATTCAAAGTTGCTCCACCCACAAGTCTGGTATCTTTATATAAAGAGTTTCAGTTCTGTTGTTCCATCTCTTGCTCGGTAGGTTGTTCTGTTAATGTCTTTTCTCTTCCTTTTTATTTCGTCTGAATCATGCTAGTATTCATGCTTAAATTGTTTTTGAGCTTTCGCTTCTTCTGATTATCTAAGGTTTTGAACTGCGGCTTTGAACAGATAATGGAGAAGGAACTTGTCGAGTTGTTCGAAGCAGCGAAGAAGGCAGCAGATGCTGCGGCAGCGGAGGGTGGATCTGAAGAAAATCGATGCTTTGATGCTTTGAAGCGGCTGAAGAGTTTTCCTGTCACAAAGGATGCTCTCGTTGCAACGCAGGTATATATATCCCCTGTTCTTGTTGATCTTCGCTCGTCTTTTAATGCAAGTTGAAATTTTTTTTTTCCTTCTGTGATTTTAGTTTTAATATTTGAAATGCGGTAGTCGTTCAAAATTTCTTCGCAAATTTGGAAGCGCTGATTTTTTTAGGCAAGAATGAATATTTATGAACAATGTGGATATCAGAAAATGAGTAAGGCAGATAGAATTGAACTTTCACGGTTGTGGTAGCGAAAATACTGCAACGGAAAGGAAATAAGGTCTTCATCTGCGTTTCTCTGGAGATAACGAGAAAAAGATGTAGAGCGAGCTACTGATAAGAAATGTATTTTCTATTTTGAGCTGACGTAGTGATGGTGAATTCGGTGCCATGTGTAGGGAATTTCCTGTTCTTGTTTCTTTTGGGTTTTAGACTTTTTTCTGCTTGCTTTTGGACAAATGTTTTCTGCGTATTATCTTGATGGATTTAACTTTTAAGTGTTCTACGGAGAAATTTTTAGCTAACCTATTTATTTATTTATTTTTTTTTTCTAAGTGTTCAAGGGAAGTTATGTTCATTTTTTGGATTCGGTTCTGATTCATCCCATAGATTATTGCAGCATACTTTTTCTGTTCACTTTAATGTTTCGCATAACTTATTGGCTTTGTGTCTGTGTAACCGATGCTGTTACATGTAGACATTGGGATCCAAATCATCTCATCCCGAGGCGTGACGGCGACCCCATTGGATGGTCGCCATGTGGGGGTCGGATGAATCCGATCCCTCCATTCGAGCCAATACTCTCTTGTCGGCTCGGCTTGTCGGCTCGAACGGAGGGGTCGGATTCATCCGACCTCCACATGGCGACCATCCAGTGGGGTCGCCGCCACGTCTCCCGAATCTCAGGGATGAGACGATTTGAATCCTAGACATTGTCACCCGTTGTTCCAACTGTTAGACTGTTAGACTTTGATCTTTAACATCCCATCTCCTTAAATATCAAAATTATCTCCTATTGGATGCAAGATAGGTATGTCGATGACATGTAACATGGAGACTGATCTAGCTTATTTATCCTAAGATTATTGTGGTGCACGCCCTTAGCTGGTTATGCTTGATGAACAGCAAGGCTGTGGTGGGTATGTATTCTCGGAATAAATGGAGAATGCATTTCTACCATAGATAAGAATGGGTTAAAGAGCTAGGTATTTCCGTAGGAATGAGAATGTGCAAAAGAGCATTTTCTATAATGGGCGGTGTTCTTTTAACGTGTTCCATGTTATAAGAATGAAAAACTGCATACCAAACATTTTTTTTTTTTTGTGATCTCAGAATGTGTTCTTGATCTATTATGCATTGTAAGAATACATATCAAACACAGCCAGAGGTATGGATTCTTAGAAATGCATTTTTAACATAGAATGAGAATGAGCTAGAGGGAGAGAGAGACATTTTTGGTCAGGGCTTGGAATGCAAAATGGGCTAAAGGGTCCATTCTAGTATGTGTCACATTCTCGACGCATTCCTGATCCAAGAACGAGAATGCATACCAAATGCTGTTTTTGTCATCTCAGAATGTGTTCTTGTCCAAGAATGCATACCATATGCAGCCTAATAGTTAACTTGTCAGACAATAGGGTTCTTTCATATTTCTTTATTAAAATGGTAGGTATTATCCAATTTCACGGGTAAAATTTTTAAGTCCTCCAGGAATTATGGTATTGTTTTCAATCCGATCTCCTGGGTGTAAATTTTATGAAATTTTCAGACTAGTTCATGAAATAGAGAAAGTTATGGTTTGGTCTAGATGGGAAAGAAAGCTGAAGAAATAAAGAGAGAGAGAGAGAGAGAGAGAGGGGGGGGGGGGGGGGGGGAGGGGGAGGGGGGGGGGGGGGGGGGGGGGTTAAGGGACAGAGAAATAAAAGAACTAAAAAAATAAGAAACACAATGAGTTATTAGGAAAATAAATAAATTAATTATGGTGAAGAAAATAAGAGGGATTTTTTGTCTGAACTGGTAGACAGGGGATTCTTATCTCTCCATTCTATCACCCTTGTCGTTTTCTCTGTCTTTGTTAGTTCTTTAGGCTTCTTTTTTATTCTCCTGCTGTTTAGATTTTGTTCATCTTCTACTTTCAAAACTGATTTAAACAGAACTAGAACCTTGATACTGCTTTGATCAGGCAAATTTAGTGGGCTGGTTTTATGGCCTTTTGTTGTAGGCCAGGTGATCCAAAAAATTTGGGTCATGGATTATTATATATTATCCAATTCATAGTTACATTCAGCTTCTTTTTCCTTACTAATTTTAGAATTGCAACAAAGGTCTCCTAAGTTGGAATTGTTTTGTTGAATCTCTCTCCCTCGACGCCTTCATGCTTTTCATAATTTTTCACTCCTATTCCTCATTTCACACAATATATTTCACTCTCAGGTTGGAAAACGTGTTCGGCATCTCACAAAGCATCCCAAGACAAAGATCCAGGCTGTGGCTTCTGACTTGATTGAGACATGGAAAAAAATTATCATCGAGGAAACAACCAAAAACAAGAAGAATGGAATATTAGAGGATAAAAAATTTGCAAAGGTTGAAAAGGCTGAGACTCTCAAGGTTGAAAAGGTGCCGACACCCGAAACTCTTAAGGCTGGGAGGATTGATCAGGGTGAGAGAATAAAACCTGAGAAGGCTTCATTTCCAGATACTGTCGAGGTTGAGAAGATTGAGACAATCAAGGTGGAGAAGAGTCGTGGTAGTGAGGTTGTTAAGGTTGAAAAGATATTAAAAGAGGACAAGCAAGCTTCTTGGATTAAGAAACCACCACAAACCTCTAATGGCCCTCCAAAACTGACTTCAATGATCAAATGCAATGATGCTCTGCGTGATAAGCTCCGGGAAAATCTTGTGCAGGCCTTTTCCAAAGTTTCCAATGAGGTCACTGAAGATATTAGGGATGAAGTTAACTCTTGCGACCCAATCAGGGTTGCTGTATCTGTGGAGTCTGTACTGTTTGAAAAGTGGGGCCGGACTAATGGGACACAGAAATTTAAATACAGATCTATAATGTTCAACATCCAAGATAAAAAAAACCCAGATTTGCGGAGAAGAGTTCTTCTTGGAGAGGTCAAGCCAGAGAGACTTCTCATTATGACTCCTGATGAGTTAGCAAGTGATGAAAGAAGACAGCAGAACAACCAAATAAAGGAGAAGGCTTTATTTGAATGTGAGCGTGCAGGCGCTCCAAAAGCCACAACAGATCAGTTCAAGTGTGGTCGATGTGGGCAGCGGAAGTGCACTTACCATCAGATGCAAACAAGGAGTGCTGACGAACCTATGACAACCTTTGTTACATGTGTAAACTGCAACAATCATTGGAAGTTTTGTTAGTTGGTTGTCTTTGGAGCTACCATCCATGTGGGACAGAGATTGGCTTTGATGTTCAACTCTGAAGCTCCAAACTAACTTCTTTTTTTTTTTTAATCATTTGTGCCTCTTCCAATCTTTGATTTCTTTTAATGGATTATTCTTATGCAGGGACTAATATGAATCAACTTCAGAAAATAAATAAATAAATAAATTCAGTCATCTGGTTGATATGTTTATAATTAGCAATTTGCTGATCCTCCACCACTGCGAGTTGAAGTATATATAACTTTCTTTAAGTTCAACACTTCATTATTCCCTTTGTCTTTTTGCTAAAGGTTCTGGTAAGGGAAATTAACCCTTTGTCTTTTTGTTAAAGGTTCAGTTTGGTTAAAAGAGATGGAAAGGGAAAATTTTAAACTTAAAAAAAAAACATTTATATGTATAATATAATATGATTATAAATTATTTAAAATTTTAAGAGAATATAATTAGTAATGATATTTATTAGATGTAAAATTTATTTTATTTTTTAAATATGAGGGATTTGGAAACAAAATAAAGTGTAAGTTAATAACTAAATATAAAATGATTTGGAATTAGTTATATAATCATTTGATAGTATGCGTTGTAATGATTATGAAAGTTTCATTTTTAACTAAAAAAATTTTACTTCCTTTTTTTTTAATTTCCCTTGCAATAAATCAGAACCAAAATCATTTAATTAATTTTTCCACATAAGATTCAATCATCCATCAGAGATGCATCTCTAGGAAGGTCAGAATCCATTGAAGAATAAGCTTTCATTTTGGCCATAGTTTTTCTTGCAAGCTTGCTTATTTATCAGTTTATTGAGATGTATTTTTTGCTAATACACTCCCTCCCCTCCCCTCCAAAAAAGTCAAAAAAGGACAAAAAAAGAAAAAAAGAAAAAGAAAAGAAAAGAGAGATGAATGATTCATATGCAGGAGGATTTGCAGGTTGAATTCCAAATGGTTACCAGAATCAACCTGCAATTTCTTCACTTGTGGTAGATCATGACAAAGATGGAATTGCTTCTCTGCTTCTGTCATTCTAAGATATATTATAATTCACATATTAAATGCGTACTTACCATGGGATTCGTGCACCAAATCTACCCGTAAAACCACTGATTGAGTCCTCTAAATCCACTGCTAAACCCTCCACCGTTGATGCCATTATCAAACCCAGCATCGGAACCACTCCTTTATGGAAAAAAGTTATGCCTAACAGGATCTTCTGTAGCACTTTGATGTAGCAGATTTGATCCTGGCCATTAGAAATGCATCAGGACTCATGACCGATGCACTTTCAATGATCCGAATACCCTCTGCTACAACAGAGTGCTACAGATGATTTTTTCTAGAATAAGTGGTACAAGCTGCTGAGCTAGCATGGGCAGGTATGCCTTGTAGATCAAGCACCGGTGCCAGAGGACCTGTAGTAAGGACTATTTTCGGGGTTTTGAACCGCCAATCTCTGGTCTCAATTGACATTTTATTCAATCTGCTAAATGGGCCCGTTCCAGATGGTTTGGGTGCTGCACTTACAAAGTTCCGAACTTTGAACCTGGCTGGGAATGAGATCCAGTCTTCAGATTTTCATGGGCTGCAATCAAGGAAAAACTATACGAATTCATTTGTGATGATGGACAATATAAACTATGAAGTCGGGTCGAAGCGGAAGAAGGGAAGAGAGTGTCAGACTGGATCCTCTCTTGTCCCCTAGCCGCATCAGTCATCCTTCAGAAGGACTGGGACGCTTGGGACACATGTTGATGCATTCCAACCTGTTCGATGGACGACTGACGGATTGGATGACAGGAGAAGTTTTCCAGAGAATGCTTGTGCTGGAATTGATAAGAGAAGTGGTCCAAGGAGATGTAGGAGAGGGAAGTTGGACTAAGCTGCGAAATTTACATCATTAGACCCTCTATTATTGAGCGATGACATTACATAGGGCCAAAAATGTCTGGTTACAAAATCTATTTGTAACTTTTTTAAATATATATTTGATGGAATTTTTGTAATCTTCTTGTTTAGAGACAGACAAACCAAACTTATTAAAGATGCCCATCAATATTTTAGCACAATTAAAAATCGAAAGTAAAATTTGCCTTCTGTGAAAAAAAAAAAAAAATAATAATAAAATAAAATGCCTACCATGCCCCATAAACCTTTTAGAAGCAACTCCCTACATTAGGGCACATTTTCCACACGCTAAACCTATGTTGTTGAATATGGCCTTCAAACATAACACCACCATTTTCTTGATCAAGATTAGCGATGGTTGGTATCGCTTGAAAAGGAAGTCAACAGTATGGTCAATGTTCTTCATGAATAAAATCTGAACCCCTCTCACATTCTCCATTTCTACCCCCAATAAAAGGAAAAAAAAAAAAAAACTGGGGGAGGGAAGAGGGGAAGAGAGAGAAATGATAGAACATAAATGAAAAGATTATTACAATAATTTAAACAGAGTGCACGAAACTCTCACTAGTATAGTTTTTGGGGAGGGACATAATGTACGTAGCCTTACCCTTGCAATGCAAAGAGACTGTTTTCATATTTTGAACCATGACCACCAGGTTGCAATATGACAACCTTACCGTCACACCAAGGCTCGCCCTCTTATTGAATAAACTACATATGAAAGTAAAAGAATCATCTGCTTTGAGAAACTGAAATCAAAGGGGTGACATTCATGCTCGACCACCTGGTAGATCTTCAGTGTAGAGAAAATAAAACACAGCACACCCTCAGGCGACTGTTGTGGAATCAGGCACCGAATTACTGGGGTGGTTTATTGGCAAAATGCCATCTGAACTTCCTCAGAATCTGCCAGCTGAGAAGTCATAACCATGAGATGATTTGGTTCCTAATTTTCTCAGCCACTTCAGACGAATCATAAAACCTCAGAAATCATTAGAGATCATTTGAACTTTCTTTCATTCTTCTTTCAGCAGCCAGAGCAGCGGCAACAGCAGGAGGCAGATGCATTAAACTTTCACTAGGCTTCTTATTTTCTGGCTGTGCAGAAGGAAAAGCTGCAGAGAACAAGGATTCAACATCTTTGAGTGTCAGAACTGGCTGATCTTGATTTTTGGTGTTCCCGCTGATGACATAATTGGTAGTCCTGCTTCTATTCAATTTAAGAATGCTTTCTTCAACAGTATCTTTGACCTATTACCAGAAGACAAGAATCAATCACATAAGTGTGCATCTATCATGTTCACGAGATTACAACTTAACACTGGACAGTTGAAACAGAATGCAAAAAATAAATTAAATAGTCATGAAAATATCCTTAGAGGTCTCTCTTTAGTTTTTCCAATATATTATTAAATGGTAGCACTACAGACAACAACTAAATAGTCATTGATAATGCTGGTCCCTTTTCCTTTTTTTTTTTTTTTTTTTTTTTTTTTGGGGGGGGGACCTGGGGGGGGGGGGGATAGGTAGGCCCCAAGGAGAGTTGAACTCATGACCTCTTCGAGGTGTTGGTTTTTACCAACTGAGTTACCCACCTACGGGTTTAGTCATTGATAGTGTTAGTACAGGACATTAGATTTGATTGAGCACCAACCAGATACTAAATGGTACAAATAGATAGCCAATTCAGAAAACATTTTAAAACTCAAAGGTTTTCAGCTTATCAGGACATAAGAACTAAGATTGCGATTCTGAAGGACTCATTGCAAGTACAAGAGGAACTGCTTTGATGACCAAGCATTCAAAAGAACGAAAAACATCGGAGGAAATTTATGTGAGACTAATGCCCATGGGAATAATCAGACGAGTAACAAAAAGAAAAAAAGAATATCAGATACTTTGGTAGATAACTACCAGTAGCAATACCACTTGGTTTCTATTTTAAATGAGGTGAATCTGTTTGGCACTTCAGCATGCTTTCCTGTTAATTCAGAGCCCCATCTAGGAGGCTTTGTAGCAATCGACATTTCATTTGGATGACCCTAACCATCTGATCGGTTGGACAGTGAAAATTTTACATGCTGATTTAAGAAATCCATTTATTGGATGGTAAAGAGTAATCTGATTGAATATGTGGACCCTTCCTATATTTACTTTCTATGGGGCAATAGATTACTCTGCATAAAAGTTCCAATAGAACTATTATCTCATAAAAAAAAAAATTTGTATAAATATTCCATATTGGACTTCAATGGTAATTACATAGACAGGAATAAAATCATACTATAAAACGGTGCACGAGTGTTGTCTTCTCCTGCCCGATTCGGTGAACCCGGTTAATCGCTTGTGCTTCTGCAGCAGGATTTAGGAGTGGCTCTACAAGAATGACATGCTGTGCTTCTAAGAGATTAAGGCCATTTGCTCCATGTTGGATTAAGAGCAATAACACTTGGATGGATTTTGGCTCTGATTGCTGGCCATGTGTTGTACATATTGCATTACTTTTCTGGCCTTTGAACTGTGAGATTGCAATATGTGATTTCCTGCAGTTTCAATATTCAGATATCATAAGCATGACTTCATGTATAATTAAATTTCTTCTATTTATAAAGCTTTCCCAAGAGAGGGGGGGGGGGGGGGGAGCATAACTCAGATTTCTGAAGAAGAATGGACCCATATATCTCAGCATAAGGAAGGATCTAAGTCCTAACCCTCAGATAGGAACGTTTGGGCTGTCAATCAATCATAAAACAATTCATCTATCAGACGGTTAGGATCATCTAACCAAGCTTGATTGCAAGGTATGGGATAGAATGGTGGATTAGAATCTCTAGAGGATTCTATTTTAATTGGGATATATTTGTAATCTTTTATATTTTGGAAATTTAGTCATTTAGGATTTTATTTATATTTATATTTCTTTGGGTTATAGGCATGGACCCCATTCCCTTATTGCGTGGAGCACATTAGTAGCCCACGAATTGTTTATTTTAAATTCAGTTTTGGTTAGTAATTGTAATTGGATTGGGATGCCTAATTAATAGGCATTTTTAGTTATTTTTTAGAGTCCAATTAATACTAGGAATGTAAGCCTTATAAAGGCAATTTTTATTAATGAAATTGGTAGATGATTATTATGGAAAAGAATTGAATGCCTGCTCTCGACTCTCTCCCTCTCACGGCTTCCTCTCTTCTAATCTCTTTTGGTGGTTCTTCTCTCTCTCGTAAGTATTCCTTTCTCTCTCTCAGTTTCTCTTCTCCCTTCTTTCTCTATTGTGCTTGGTTCTTTTTCCTCCCTCTCATTTCTCTCTCTTTCTCGGTTAGCATTATCCCATCCCCTCCCTTTTGGTTCCCTATTTGCTTTCCCTCTTGATTTTTGGTTCCCATCCCTTTCTCTTCCCTTCCTCTTTGGTGTTTTTCTTGATATTCCTTTTTTTGTGAAATGCCGTCCTCATCATTTGATATTAGAGCTTAGGCTAGGAGTGGCAGAAATTATAAAAACATGTCAAACCCCCCTAACACCCCTCCAACAACTGAGCAATTGGCGAGAATGCTTCAACAGTACCAAGAAGCCCTAAATGCTAATCAGGTAGAGTTGGCTACCAGTAGAGCTGCTCAAGAAAGGTACAACACCAGTATTCACACTCTTACCCAAAGTGTCCAAAACCTAGATAGGAGCCTGGCTCGATTGGAGCGACGTTTGGGTATTCCAGAATTGTTCATAGCAAAAGAACTTAAAGTTGCCTCAAAAGAGAACCCAATGCTTCCACCCGATGTGGAAGCATTAGTGTATGAAGCCAATGTAAACGATGAAGCGTTTCCAGCAACTCTTGATGACAAGGCATAATTCCCCATTGATGTTCCTATGGTAGATGATTTCAAGGGCGAGGTTGTGAATGTGGTACAGGTTGAGAGCATAGTTCAAGATAACATTCTGCAACCAACAATTGAGAATGACTTCTTCGGTGATTTCGTTCATGATGATGCGATCATAGAATATGTGATCCCATCATCATTCTTTAAAGGAAGGATCCCTCGACTTGCAACATCCCTGCCACTCGTACGTTACCAAAATTTTGCTACAGACTACCGCGGGATGTGTCTTCCATGAGTTTATTTCGTCTCTACAAAATTCGAGGACGAATTTTAAGAGGGTAAGAGTTAATGCACCACAAGAGCCGCAAGATTGGAATCTCTAGAGGATTCTATTTTAATTGGGATATATTTGTAATCTTTTATATTTTGGAAATTTAGTCATTTAGGATTTTATTTATATTTATATTTCTTTGTGTTATAGGCGTGGACCCCATTCCCTTATTGCATGGAGCACATTTTTTGGGTGAATAAATGAACGAATTAACAAAACCCCAAAAGGGAACGAGCAGACCTGGGTATCAAAGAGATAGAGCCAGGCTCCTTACAAATAGAAAGCAAAAGGCAAAACCACCAAGTGAGACTACATAACTACATTCCCCGAATTAGGAAAAAGGCAAATTCCAAGAAGACAGAATGAATCTATTTCTGGCGTTATCCGCAGGGCGGAATCTAAACGAATTGTTTATTTTAAATTCAATTTTGGTTAGTAATTGTAATTGGATTGGGATGCCTAATTAATACGCATTTTTAGTTATTTGTTAGAGTCCAATTAGAATTAGGAATGCAAGCATTATAAAGGCAATTTTTATTAATGAAATCGGTATATGATTATTATGGAAAAGAATTGAATTCTTGCTCTCGGCTCTCTCCCTCTCACGGCTTCCTCTCTTTTAATCTCTTTCGGTTCTTCTCTCTCTCTATCGGTTTCTCTTCTCCCTTCTCTCTTTATCGTGCTTGGTTCTTTTCCCTCCCTCTTGTTTCTCTCTCTTTCTCGGTTAGCACTATCCCATCCCCTCCCTTTTGGTGCCTTATTTGCTTTCCCTCTTGATTTTTGGTTCCCATCCCTTTCTTTTTGGTGGTTTTCTCAATATTCCTTCTTTTTGTGAAATGCTGTCTGCATTATGGATCCTACCCATAAAAGTGCATCATGTCAGTCGTGCCATCAGCAGATTGTGGATCCTACCGATAAAAGTGCATCGTGTCAATCTATAAAGTGGGTACACTTGGTTTCAACAACTCACTAGTTTTGTACTGGAAGAATTGGCTCCTTGGCCCATCAAACTCCAGGGAAGCAAGCACAAATCAAAGATACAGAATCAATTGTTGGCATATCTCACCTGCCACCTTTCATCCTTATGTAACTGACATCATTAGCGATCAAAGCATGTTGCAACACATCGAGGACATCATTCCAACTGGAGAAGACGAGTACTTTTGCTTTGGGATCAGTAGATTTGATCCATAGTATTCTTCTCGTGACTGCTTCGATCTTCATATACAGAAACAAAATTGTGAGATTATTAAGGCTTCAAGTTGGAGGTGAGTATAACACAATTGCGAATAAACTTGTAAGGGGAAAAGAACGAGTAGCTATAGATGAACAGAAAAGGCTGGATGAAGCTGAAATCAATGAACAGAACAATAATGAAATGTTGAAAGAAAAAACAGACCTTTGTTCCATATGAACCTTGAACGTTTATAAAAGCTTCAGGCTTTTCATGACCTTGGAATGTAATTGGATTACAAGAATTATAGGCTTTGTTTTGTCTATCATCAGCAAACGCAATATTTCCAAAATCTGTACGTTGTCGACATGTAGGGCACATTACCCATTCTTCTTGTGTCTTTCCATGATGAATTAATCTCTGCTCTGTCATTGCAACAAAACCTATAAAGCAATAATGTAAGAAATACTTTCAGAAATGCATCAGCTTGGAGAGAGGAATGAAAAAAACACAACTATTACCAAGTTATCAAAATAACACAACAGAGAGAAAAGGACAGTGACATACATCTCATAACAAACTAAATAATATAATGGAGGTGGAACTAAAAAACACACTGCTTAACTCAAACATGACGAGACAATGCTAATGAAGTGTGCTAAATTTGCCAAGGTGAGACATGGATACAGGTGTTGGTGTCCACCAGTTAATGGGTGTCCTGGCACCTGCTGTGAACATTGTGTAGGCGTATATGAGGAAAAAAAGTGTCGGTGTGCATCTTGAGATAGATATGGGATGTCAGACAATGCGGAAATTTGAAAGTTTCATTGTAGCACATAAATGCACCAACTAGAAATACCCAATAGCTATCCATAAGAACTTGAAGTTGACTATCTCAATATATGGATAAAGGAATAAGATCAATATAACATGAAATGGGCTTTTTTTTAATTATTAAATCCAACATACAAAAATCATTTTATTTTCTACAGTGAAAACATGGGACATCGGACGGGGCAGCAAGTTGGAACAAAATGTCATTGTCAAAGTTGTTATGGCACAAAGGTGAGCCAAAGCAATGGCCTGCCATCTTGATGCCAAGGTCAAGATGACTGAGGCAAGCACCACATATTGCCCATATTTTATGCCACTTCCAAGCCTGTCTTATTCTTCTTCCCCACTTTATCCTGCTGGGTCTGGTCTGGGCACCGTGATACTCAAGGTGACTTACCAGGTTCTATTTGATGCTAGTTTTTGTATATGGCCTTTGAATGAAGCTGTAAGAAATGAAAATGCAACTTTAAGTGGTGATTAGACTTACATTTGCAGCAAGTGACATGCCCACATTGGAATACCATTTTCTGATTGTTGAGCTTTTCTTGACAAACAGGGCAGGCCTCATCATCAGCTCTACTAACACGTTCAATTTGTTCAGTTGTAGAACAAGCAGCAGCTGACGAATTAGCTGTACCTTGAGGCAGGGAAGAAGTATCAAGGTTCTCCAACTGAGCTTTTTGTTTAGACTGCACTAGTCCCTGGAAAGATTTCATTGTAGTAAAGATTAGGAACAGAATTTCAACTTTACATATGATTAAATCCACTCTAAGACCAAAAACACTGGATGAGAAGCACGCGCTTTCCCTTTAGGTAGATCATAGCAACAAAGTATCAAGAAGGTTGCTCTCACCGCCAGATCCCCCTTGGAATATTTTCCACTAAATGACTAAACTCTACCAAACCATACAATGCCAATCAGCTAATCTGTCACCATATCTAGGATGGAATAAAGGACCTATAACATAGCGGATCCTAATCCCAGGCCCCTTGGCCCCCTTTTAGTGTCCTAAATGAATGATGATGCCTACTATTGCATAGATTTCCCAAAACTACATGTTGTTAAGAGCTGGAGATAAGCAATATCGTTGTGAACAAAAAATGCACATGCATAAATGTTCTATGCTAGTCATTTGTAAGAAAGTTGGAAAGTAAGCTGCTGGCTAAGTCACAACTCACAAGTAAGCAAAAATTGGGTGCCCCTGATTGTTTTGGTCTTGGTCTGATCCTTGTTAGGTCAGGTTCTGTATGGTACTCGGAACTCAGGATACTCACTTGCCCTACTTCACTCATGGGCATGTGAACCTATAACCTTGTAACATCAGTGAGCCCTATGCATGTTTATCAGAAGGGCAGGGGGTTTCAGTTATGGATTTGCAACTACCACAAAACAGTAGCCAGTAAGAAAAAAGATAAACGTCTAATAACAATTAGAACAATATTGATGTAGGACAGCCCAGGGATCTAGGTTTCTTACACTTACAACTAGCTAGGTATTAGGTCATCTAAGGTTTGGCTAGTTAGGAGAAAGAGACAGCAGCATACATGACATGCATTTAAACTAAAGAATAGAGCTACATTTATCAATTAATGAGCAACATATTCCTAACACTGATTTACCAACTCAATATAGGCAGCATTTGACAAGTTGTTATGCAGGAATTTCAACATTCGTGAAATAGTACCAGCCATATTTTTGGTGCCTAAGAAACCAGCTTCATGTGATTCAATGACATTTTAACATACAGGAAAAAACAACTCAACAATTTAGCTATGTATTAAAGGGGACAGGTCAGAATTCTGTCTACTAAGGTTACTTGTCAACAGAAACCAGAAAAACAGAACAAAGACAGACAGCAATTTCTGGTTGACTGTCCAGCTAGGTTAGGTGTGATGAACAGAAAATAAATATGTAAGAACAGAACTAATGTAGCATTTAACAGTGACAGGAAATTAAATAACAGGAAAAAAAAAAAAAAAACATGTACAGAAGTTGCTGGTTAACTGGTAAACTTCAAGTTCAGGATAGTTATAAGCAGAATTGGGGAAGGTGGGGTAGGTGTTACATGCTGTACATAAATAAAAAGAAAAAGAACTCACTGAAATAAAAATAACAGAAACTGAATTAACAGAAATAACAGAAATTACTGAAAGCAATAAAATAAAATAAAAAAAAAGCTCATGTAAGGCTCAAGCATAACTGGGTTGAGCTGTTGTAGCTCCTCAATGGAAGTCCATGTGCAGTCCATCCCATGTCGTCCATGCCACTGAATTAAGGACTCTTGAGTACCACCAATGTGTATAGAAGTAACTCTTTCATCAACGATATCCTCAATCTCCTCAACTCACTGATCAGACTGGGGTATGGGAGGAATAGAAGTAGCAGGAAGGGAAACAAGCTCAGATGCAGAAGTATCAACAATGAAAGGAAGGGCATCAAGAATATCAGGATAGGAAGAAGAGGTACTGGAAGGGCTATGGTAGGAAACCAGATCCTCAACATTGAAAATGTTGCCGATTCCCAGGTCAGTAGGTAACTCAAACACATAGGTGTTAGCTCCCACCCTTTTAAGAATCCTGAAAGGACCTACTATAAGACCCGCACTCCGTGAACCCGATCTAAACCTTTAATTCATGTCGTAACAGGTCTTCCAATCATCACCGGGCCAGACGGGACGAGCGGATGACAACCAGGTACGAAAACGGACAAAACTACATGATATTATTTTCATACCGGTCGATGGTACCGGTCGACAGGTATGGCCTGCGCAGCAGACCACTTAGATCTGGAAAAGGATCTTTGCGGGTCCCACTTTCTAAATTTCAAACCCTAGGACTTTCCTAACGTAAGGGGACTTCCTAAACTCAACCCTAGCCTATATAAGGACCCTTCAACCTCCTAAAATCTCTCTCATTGATCCTCACAAACCCTAGAGAGGAGAAAGAGGTTGAAGAAGGAGAAAAAGCTAGGAAGGAGAGGGAAGAGCCACCATTGCCGTTGGACGAAGAACTCTTTACCGCGAACCAACGGTAAGTGCTTAAACCTTCCTCTACTTTAATTGTTCTAGAATGGTTAGTCATGTTTGGATCAATACCATGCAAAACGAGGTATTGATCTAAACCATATTTTGCTGTCAAACCCTAATTTAGTCGGTAAACGCTAGATTCAAGTTCTAGGTTGAAGACCATCGAAACTAGGACTTGAATGGAGTGGGAAACCACTCTAACTCATTGCTTAGACCTAGAATGTATAGGAGAAACCCTAGAATCAATAGGGGGTGACCGAAGGAAGGCGAGAACCGGATGTAAAGGTCTTCCGGAGACATACCGGTCGCACCCTATGCGACCGGCACCTGCGACCGGTATCTCCCGGAGGCTGGTCTGTGGGGACCAGTCGACCATACCGGTCGCACCTTTCCCCACAGTGCCGCGGCCGGTACCCGCGACAGGTCTGTTCTGTGAGGAGTGTTTTTGACCCAGTTGGTTTTCTGACCAACGTAAACCCTAAGAAAACTATTCTAATTTAACCCTAACATCGTGTAGGACCTTGTGATAGCAAGTTTGGATTCTGTGACGCAGAACAAGCTATCAAACATGCGTCAGGTAAGAGAATCAGACCTAAACCCTAATAATTTAATAACAGTAAAACGTTGTTAATAACTATGATTCTGTGGACTGATGTTTGTGCATACTCGCATGTCATCCTTTACTTTCAGTTATTATTATTGTTCATGCATACTCGCTATGCTAGTGGTACCTGTGATGCTCACAAGCCGAAAGGTACAACATCTCCAAAACAAGGATATCCATTATGTAAAAGTGCATTGGAAAAGCCAAGATGTAGAAGAAATTACTTGAGAGAAAGAAAACGCAATGCGAAAGGAATACCCTAACTTTTTGACGACCAAGGTACGTTCAAATTTCGAGGCCGAAATTTATTTTAAGGGTGGGGAGTTGTGAAACCTACATGCAAATTTCGGGGACGAAATTTCTTTTAAGGGTAGGGGAGTTGTAAGACCCGCACTCCGTGAACCCGATCTAAATCTTTAATTCATGTCGTAACAGGTCTTCCAATCATCACCGGGCCAGACGGGACGAGCAGATGACAACCAGGTATGAAAACGGACAAAACTACATGATATTATTTTCATACTGGTCGATGGTACCGGTCTTGGTACCAGTCGACCGGTATGGCCTGCGCAGCAGACCACTTAGATCTGGAAAAGGATCTCTGCGGGTCCCACTTTTCAAATTTCAAACCCTAGGACTTTCCTAACGTAAGGGGACTTCCTAAACTCAACCCTAGCCTATATAAGCACCCTTAAACCTCCTAAAATCTATCTCATTGATCCTCACAAACCCTAGAGAGGAGAAAGAGGTTGAAGAAGGAGAAGAAGCTAGGAAGGAGAGGGAAGAGCCGCCATTGTCATTGGACGAAGAACTCTCTACCGCGAACCAACGGTAAGTGCTTAAACCTTCCTCTACTTTAATTGTTTTAGAATGGTTAGTCATGTTTGGATCAATACCATGCAAAGCGAGGTATTGATCTAAACCATATTTTGCCGTAAAACCCTAATCTAGTCGGTAAACCCTAAATTCAAGTTCTTGGTTGAAGACCATCGAAACTAGGACTTGAATGGAGTGGGAAACCACTCTAACTCATTGCTTAGACCTAGAATGTATAGAAGAAACCCTAAAATCAATAGGGGGTGACCGACGGAAGGCAAAAACCGAATGTATGGTCTTCCGGAGACATACCGGTCGACCATACCGATCGCACCCTATGCGACCGGTACCTGCGACCGGTATCTCCCGGAGGCTGGTCTGTGGGGACCAGTCGACCATACCGGTCGCACCTTTCCCCACAGTGCCGCAGCCGGTACCCGCGACCGGTCTGCTCTGTGAGGAGTGTTTTTGACCCAGTTGGTTTTTTGACCAACGTAAACCCTAAGAAAACTATTCTAATTCAACCCTAACATCGTGTAGGACCTTGTGATAGCAAGTTTGGATTCTGTGACGCAGAGCAAGCTATCAAACAAACGTCAGGTAAGGGAATCAGACCTAAACCCTAATAATTTAATAACAGTAAAAAGTTGTTAATAACTATGATTCTGTGGACTGATGTTTTTGCATACTCACATGTCATCCTTTACTTTCAGTTATTATTATTGTTCATGCATACTCGTTATGCTAGGATGTGACTGTTAAGCATGTGATTGTTTTCGTTGGTGTGTGGAATGGAAAGGGCCTGGGGTCTGGGATCATTCCTCACACTAGCACCTTTTCGTATCGTTCTGTCTTAGCATGCTTGGTGCGGGTAGGGTATCAGGGGGAGGAAGTGGCATTGTGGTCTCCGGCCTGGCCACTAGACTCTAGCTCTATCTCTATGCCGTAGGGAGCTGTGCTGGGATAGGGCCTACTGTGATGACATATATGATTGGTTAGTTGCGAGCCTAGTTTGCAAGCCCTCACCAATAGGGGCTTATGTGTTGGTATGGGTAGGGTATCAGGGGAAGTGTTGGCGGTGTTTGATCCGGACGCTTTAGCCCTATCTCAATTCCATGGTGGGTGCATGTGGGACGACAGTGGTGTTTGATCCATTGGGCTGCTTCACACACTCGTGTATAGAGGTGCGGTGGCCGCTAATCCTTTCTATAACACATTGCAAACTTAAACCAGACCATAATGTGAATGTTACTCATGCATATGTTTGTTGCATTGTCTGATTGTCTTACTGAGCTAAGTTGTGAGCTCACCCTTGTGTACACACTATTTTTAGATGTTGATGCAGGTTATACTGTGGAGGACTATATGGATGCTCCGGCGTATGGAGGTGTTGCTGCTTTAGAAGTGCAAGCAGGAGAGGATAAGCATGACGCTTCATGCGAGTGCCCTTTTTGCGTGTACCTCTAGGATTTGATTTAATTTATTTTTATTTATTTTCAATTGGAGATACAATTGATGTAAGGATAATTATTTATGTTTCGATATTTGAATAATTGGATATTTTTATTTAAATTATCAATAGAGAACTCAGTTCATTTAATTTAAGACTTCTGCTGTATTTTATATTATTCTGATTATGGTTATGTGCAGTGGTTTGTATGAGTGGACACGGTCTTATTGAGATCCTGGTGTGAACCGTTGGTTCACTGACGGTTCACTCACACTTCTGGTTTAGCCGGAATTGGGGTGTGACACCTATACTACCAGCATGTAGTTTGCTTGACTTTCCCTTACAGAACACTGCGGTCTAATCCTGACCATTACCATTTCACCCTCTTGAAACTCTTGCATTCTTCGGTGTACATTTGCCCTAGAATTATATTGATCATTATTTGATGTTATCCTGCATCTATTTTCTCATGCCAGTCATGTATGTACTACATTGGGATAGACCGGCTGATTGGAATGTCTTAGAGCTAGACACAGCAGGGACAAGGTTTATGGGTTCCTTGGGTTGGTTGCTGCCCTTAAATTGTGAAACCATACATCTCACACTACCAAGCCTAGGTATATCAACCCTTTCATCGTCTTCGTCAGATATCCTCTCATAAGGCTTATGATCCACAATTTCACCTATGAGACAATAGAACAAATTTACTAAAGTCCTATTAAGGACCTCAGTCTGACCATCAGCCTGAGGGTGGAAAGCTGAAGAAAAACAAAGTTTACTACCCAACCTATGCCACAAAGTTGGCCAGAAATGACTAGCGAACTTGACATCCCTATCTAACACTATGGTCTTTGATAACCCATGATACTTGACAATCTCCCGAAAGAAAAGTTTGGCAACAACTGAAACATTGGAAGTCTTGGAGCACGAAATTAAGTGTGCCATTTCCGAGGAGTAACCCACAACCACGAAGACAGAATCATGGTCTCTCAAGGTCTTAGGCAAACCAAACACAAAGTCCATGCTAGGGGTGAGGCAAAACAAGAAAAGTATATAGACTAGTGTTTTGCTTTTGTTGTGTAGCAATTTGACATGTCCTACACTGGTTAACCACTCTATCATGACCATCAAAATTGTTGTTGTGACGCTTTCCAGTGGGATTAGGGTTTTCAAACCTCGGCTCAATGCCTTGTGTGTTGTGGCCTTGCTGTCCATTAGAATTTTGGACAGATGTCTTAATGGCAACAAGCCTTGCCGTGATGGCTTGGTCATTTTGGCCAATGGTTTGAATGCTAGCAGCTTTTACATCACTATCTATCTTATTAGCAATCCACTCTACATGGGCAGCTTTGAACAATTCATGATTTGCTAGAAGGGCTTTTAGGGTTTCTTCATTTTGTTGAAGCAATCTTTCCCATTGCTCAAATGTCATAGGGGTGGTAGGAGTGTTTGCCATTTTCTCTACCACTTCAAGTGGACATACAAGAGCTCACTCCTAGGTAGGAATCCTAACCAGCAGCTACTAGGCACTCTAATCAAGGCTCTGATACCAAACTGATGTAGGACAGCCTAGGGGTCTAGGTTTCCTACACTTACAACTAGCTAGGTATTAGGTTATCTAAGGTTTGGCTAGTTAGGACAACAGGACAGCAACACACATGACATGCATTTAAAGAGTAGAGCTGAATTTATCAATTAGCGAGCAACATATTCCTATCACTGATTTACCAACTCAACAATGATCAATTAGAGTGACATAGGACTCAGTAATATAGGCAGCCTTTGACAAGTTGTTATGCAGGGAATTTCAACACTCTTAACACCCATATTTTTGGTGCCTAAGAAACCAGCTTCATGTGATTCAATAACATTTCAATATAAAGGGGGAAAAAAATCACCAATTTAGCTATGTGTTGAAGGGGACAGGTCAGAATTCTGTCTACCAAAGTAACTGTCAACAACTCAACAGAAACCCAAAAAACAGAATAGGAACAAAGAGAGACAGCAATGTCTGGTTGACTGTCCTGCTAGGTTAGGTGTTATGAACAGAAAATAAATATATAAGAACAGACTGATGTAGCATTTAACAGTGATAGGATATTTACCAAAAAAATAAAAAAAATAATAGGAAATTAAATAACAGAAAAAAAATAAACATGTCCAGAAGTAGCTGGTTAACTAGTAACAGAAACTTCAAGTTCAGGATAGGTATAAGCAGAATTTTGTAGAGGATAATGCAGTGGGGATGTAAATTTGTTTGAAAAGTCGATGCTGGTTGGACAGTTTGAAGAATAGGTGTGCTTGAATGAGGAAAAGGCACATATCATGATGGATCATGATGGATTCTACGGTTGAAATGTGGGCCACCAATTTTTTGTCAAGTGGCCCATCCAGCAATCCCCTTCTATTCAATTATCACAGCTGTGTCGGCTTAGGTCCTGACCTACAGGAAAATTTTTCCTTATTTTTACTCAACAAGTAAGATATACTGTATATTAACAAAAAGAAAAGGTTGGAAACTAATTTATAACTTAGAAGTGGTCTGGAATGATTTCATAGGAGAGATTGCTCTGTTTATTCAACTGGCCAATTCCTATAGGATATCTACTGGTGGGACAACTATTCATGAGTGCTACGTACACATATACTTGTAACTTGTAAGCCAATGGACTCATCCTTAGGATCTATTTGGAGGTTTCTTAAAATTCCTCATGAAAACCAAATCTTGTGAAAGTAAATAAAATGAAATTGCATTACAACTGCATACACATAACTTGAGCAGTGGTTCACATTTGTACCTTTAAATAACGAAGTTGCCCTTTTATACGTGATAATGAGGACAGGTACATAAACTTTTCATTGGAGAACTCCACGCTAGCTGCAATTAGTTCTTCTGAACATAAAGCATCAATGGATGAAGTGTCATTCTCGGTGTTTCTCAGGCGCAACCGCGAGGTTGCCATTTTTATCTCATCGTGAGCACACAGGACTTGAGCTTGAGCAGTTGCCAGGGACCTAGCCAGGGGATACTCCTTCCTCATAGCCTTGACCAAAAGAATAACAAGATGATAACCAGTGAGGGGGCTTTCATGCATCCATGTAGTCTGAACTTGAGTGATAGTTTTCAAAAAAGATAATAAGGAAAATAGAAAAAAAGAAAAAGAAAAAAAGAATCAAGTGTTATTTAATTAGAGACTGAGAAAAAAATGTGACAAAGCTTAGCCATTGTGATTCTTTTCTTGATATCACTTTAGGAGGCATTGTCCTCTACATAGAGCAGACAATCAATACTGGGAAATAATTATCCAGGTAGTACAGACAAAAAAAATGGAGTACTTCTATTGGAACCAGGATTGTCAGAACCTGTAAGATGGCAAACCAACCTAATGGGAATGATTTTGAAGGACATAAAGGTAATGAATGAAGCAGTCGCAGTGGTTTTTACTGGGCATCACACAATACACATTAATGTGTCACCACCGGAACTGAACAAAGAAGTTCATATCTGTTCCTGAAATTGATAGAGACCTCAATTTTGGAGGATCTCATACTTCATTGAAAGGATAGTGGAAACTGGAAAGAGTATCTTCTGCTGCTTTGGGAAAAACAGGTACAAAAGTCTTAGCAGAATATATGTGATTGCAAGGAGATGGCTTTTCTGGTACAGGCAAAGGACGTCTGCTTTTGTAAGTACATGCACACAAAAGGGGTAACTGTCCAGGAGCTATATGACAGTCCCAATAATCTAGCTGTCTGCGAGGATTAGAAACCCAAGGAATAAAAGTGGATTAACTTCTGGACCTCCCCAACCTACCCGAGGGGGAAACTAGGTACAAAAAGAATATAAGGAACTGAGAAAGCTTCAGTTACTAATGAAAAGGAAAAAAGGCCAAATCTTTGCAATAGAAATATTCTATCTTGATAAGTTATACAATGACATGGGTAAGGAAAGAAATCTGTTTTCTGTTTGCAAATAATCAAGAAAAAGATTGCTTTCTATGATGCCAATCAAGGAAGACAAACTGCATGCACCTCATGTTAGTAAATGCAATAACACAATTGTATGTAAAACAAAGGTATGGCAATAAAGATAACATCTAGAAGGAAATACCTCAATAAGATGTAGTTGCTTCAAAGAAGCTGACATCCCCTCTCTTCCTAACTGAGCTTTAGAATAACTCCTGATAACCCCAAGGACAACCTCCAATTCAGATGGAGATCTTGAAACCTGATACACAATATATTACCAATAGGAGAAATGATTAGTAGATTGATCACTATCACAGGATCCCCCCTGCTTTGATGGCCAATCAAGAGAAAATAATAACCACAGGACTTTCAAAATGAAGTTATGCATAAAATCCAGACCAAGTATGGGGAAGTGTGTTCCAACATGTGAGTACATTGGCACAATATGGACCTGTAAAAGTTGGCAGGTAGGGAATCCGGTGTTGAACTTCTGATTTATGTTATTATAAGGTTAGTTAAGTGTAATATCATGGAAAAGATGATTTATTCTATTATAATGTTAATTTAAGTATAACATAGTGTAAGATCCACAATTAGGCAAGAATTAAGAGTGCAAATTCAGTAAGCTTAACCCAAACCCTACTGACCTGACCTGACCTGATTTCAGTTGGGTTGATGCCAGAATCTTTGCCTTTTTAAGTTTCGTCTCTTATAAACCTTTCTTCAATATAGCATGACACTTTACTACAATCGCCCATGCACAACCTGATCTGACCAAATTGACTCCAGTTGGCCCAAGTAAAACCTTTTGAAATGATGTATAAAAAAATTAATGTTGATATGGTGTATCGTCAAAAAGGAAAGCAGAAGTAAAGGGAAAATAAGAACATTTTATTGTGAGGAACCTCAGCTAACTGCTTGCATTCACGGCCACCCCCATGGCCAGCCCTGCCCTGGCCATGGGTGGCCATGGACCTGCCCTTTGCCTCCCCTGGCCAGGATATCCCACCACCAGCCCCCCCTCTGCCTATTCCCTGCTCGGACTTGCCCCCTGCAGCCACTCCATTAGAGGACAAAGAGATTCGTGAAGACCTTCCTACTGTCCTTGCTGCGGGATCCTCTGCTATCAATGGCAAATGGAGCGCCCTGTTTGATTCAGCCTCCCTATCTCAGGGTGAGGGCTTTCCCTTCACTTTAAAGATCCGCTGTTGGAAGCTGAAGGACGGGTTGCTTCCTGCTTCAACAGTACGCTATCTTCTCAAATTTCCAAACTGGAAAACACCTTCGTGGGCCAATTTGTTGGTCACAGACTTCCGTTTCAGCTTGTGGAGAAGTCCCTGTTACGACAACGGAGACTGTCCGGAGGAGTGGATATATCCCTCACAGATAATGGAACTTTTGTTTTTCGCTTTGCGAGGAAGAGGACAAACTCAGTGTACTAGAGAAAGGGATCTGATACGTCACCGGCAAGCCTCTAGTGGTTAGGCACTGGGATAAGTCCCTGCGCTTGGAAAATATGTACGTGACCTCTCTCCCCATTTGGATATCCCTTCCGGGCCTTCCCTTTCACCTTTGGTGTGAAGAGGCCTTAAGCTCTGTTCTCGGATAGATGCACTAAAGCCCAAAGTCGGCTTTCGTTTGCCTGCATCTGCATTGTGGTGAAAGCGGATAACCCCCTCCCTGACTATGTCACCATCTGATCAAATGAGACATGCTCTTGGAGGCAGAAGGTGACTTACGATTGGAAACCCCCAATTTGTACATCCTGCAAGGTATTTGGACACAATTCAGGGGACTGTTCCCCTCCAGCGAAGACTATGGTGGACCCTAAGGCTTGGAATCCTCCTTGAAGCAACCCATGGTGGCTGTTGAAACTAGCGGCGCAGAGCCCGACCAACCGTAGGGCTGAAGACCCAACGATATGCAGGGAGGAAGATGAGGATGACGTGGCATCTTAGTCCAAGATACCATGCGTGGACAACACGGGAAACAAAGAGGTTTACAACTCAGAGCCTGAAAAGCTACATACCTGCAATAGGTTTGCAGCATTGGTATCGGTCGATGATGAGGACCTGCCCTCGCCAGATGAAGAGATCAGCCTATTGGCTGCAGCCATCTCGGAAGAACAGCCTTGATTGATGCAGACAACCCACATCTTGCCTCAGGTAGACAGCCCTGTGGAAGCATGCTCTGAATCCCTTCCTCTTCCGCGCTCTGTGCAGAACCCCTCCTCCCCAAGCAATTGTGTTCTTTCTAATTCCAGACCTACCACGACCTATAAATCCAGAAAGTCTAACACCTGTGCTTCTGCCTTGTTGGTTCAACCAATTCCGAACAAAAGCCCTTTTGACAACCAACCAACCCACCTTTAAACCTTCAGTCCCTGAACCTAAGCCAGACCAAGAACCAAACCCCGAACCACACCATCGGCTCCCAGCATACACAAAACAATTCTCCTGAAACCCGACCCCCCAACTCGGAAACCTCCACCCACCCAGTCAACATGACCCTTCGCCCTAACCAGAATTCTCCAAGCTCCTCTGTTCAAGTCATTCCTCGGTCATCCACCCACCTGGTCATCCCGACCCTTCGTCCTAACCAGAATTCTCCAAGCCTCTTGCTCTCGAAATTCCTCGGCCCTCCGACCCAGTACAAAGTCCAATCCTCGTCTCTCCTCCTTCGTCACCCCCCCTGTCGCCCCTTACATCGCGGTTCATCATCTTCCCATTGCGCTCCTGGAGGCCGGTCTGCAGGGAAAAATCTCAACTATCTCAAGAGGGATGCTCAAGGAGCAGATTCTGAGAACAATGAGCAGCAGACCCAAGGTAAACGATCAGCAAAATCCTTACGGAAATCTCGGCATGTCCAAAGGGCCTCGGAATCCCAGTCCTATCCTCAATGGATCGTGTTTGAGTTTTGTTCCCTCTCTCCTTGTGTATCAATTATGAAGGGAATCTATTGGAATGTGAGGGGCTTAAACTCCTCTGTCAAATAGGTAGAAGTGCGATTCTACATCAAGAAGCTTCATCTTGATTATTGTATCTTAGGGGAAACAAGGGTGAAAGAAGATAAGGCAACTGATACAGCCAGAAGTTATGGTTCTAAATTTTGGCAGAAATTTTGGTTTCGGTCCGAAACGAAACGAGGTTTTGAAACAGAAAAATACCAAATTTCGGTCCGAAATCAATGTTTCGACCAGGTTTCTATCAAGATCTCTAGTTTCAGCCGAAATTTGGTCCCAACACCTTATAAACTATCAAGTTTCAGTCGAAACTTGGCGTACTCTAACTTCTACAGGCTAGTGTGATACAAAACAGGGAACAGTATACAGGAGGAACAATACAACACACAACACTTATTTATGACTGATATCATTTAAGTAAATGATCATTTACTTAAGATATTATTCATAAATAAGCAAACACCCCTCATTTGGATCCAATAACAATAGTCTATAATTCAAATTCCAACAGAATAAAAAGTAAACTTTCCAGTTCAAGAACAAAAACTGGATTTTCGATCGCAGGACAATTTTCAACTTTCAAATGCTAGCTTTTTTCTTCAATCTAAAAATTCTATAAATCTTATTAGAGTAAAACATCAATAAAAACCAAGAGTCCGCCAAAATAATCTTTTGTTTTGATGTCCAAAAAATTATTTCCATTCAGACGACTTTAAACAACATTCGTACACTCCGAACAAGGTTTGACCGGAACATAACTCCTTCAATATAATTCGGAGACCAACTACAACTGTCATGCTAATGGTAAATTATGGGTTTTATGGAACAGCAATAAAGTCTCTTTAATGGAGACTGAATCTCACTTAAAGGGATAAAAGGGAATATCAATGGATAATATTGAAAACACCATTATCAGGTAAGGGAGGAAAAAGGATGAGAATCAAAATAGTAACGTGGGATGATTTTAGGGATAATTAATGGGATGATGGGATAATTGTAGAGAGTCAAAATAAAGAATTAAAACAAAAGAGATATAGAAATATATCTTATGGTATAGGGAGGGAAAAACCAAGAAAGAGAAAGATATAGAGAGGAGAAAGAAGCTATCGAAACAGCAAGGGAGAAAGGGAACTCAAAGAGAGAGATCAGAGGGATACCGCAGGGAGGGAGAGAGCCGAGAGCCTCTTCTTTTCTTTCTTCTCAATAATCATCAACTACTAACTTCATTAATAATAATGTCTTTAAATAAACTTACAATCCTAATTGGACTAAAACTCTAAAAACACAATTAAGACTCAAATATGACTTTAATATAAGAGTTCTAATTAAACTCAACTACTAATTAGAAATCAACTCAAATATTAATACTCACCTACGTCTAAGGGATGAGGGACCCACAACTAATACAAATTAATAAAATAAATAAAAAGAGAAACTACCTTCCTAATAGAAGTAAAACTCTAAAATAAAACTAAAGCAATAGAAATAAAATTTACAAAGATTTCTAAATTAAATCTTCCTATCCAACGGATCTTGGCCTGCATCACTCTTGCTCGATGGTTAGTACTACAGATCAAAGTGTTCACTTCAATTTGTATGACAATCATTGTTCTTTTGTTGTTTTCTTGACTGCTATTTATGACACTAACTCTGTGATTGAAAGAAGGAGATTATAGAAGGATATGTTTCGAATTCATTTGTCCCTAGGGAATCAACCTTGGGGTGTGATGAGAGATTTTAATGTTGCTAGCTATGCCAATGAAAAGGATGGTGGCCATTTTGATGACCAGTCAGTAGGAGAGTTTGCAGATTGTCTTGATGCGATTGGGCTAGTGGATCTCAAGTGGACTGGAATGAAATATACCTGGACCAATAGAAGGACTGGAAACCAAAGGGTTAGCTGTAAACTGGACAGAGCTCTGGTTAAAGATCAATGGCTTGCGGAATTTAGCTACTCAGAAGCTCATTTTGATTCTTCTTGTATATCGGACCACTCTCCGATCATTCAGACCATATCTCCTTATATCTCTTTTGGGCAAAAGCCCTTTAGATATTTTGACATGTGGTCCTCCTAGGAGGGTTTCAAGGAGGTGATTAAAGCTGCTTGGGAGAGGATTCATTCGGACTCCCGTCATCCGCTTTTGAGCTTTGCTAGGAAATTGAGGGAAGTTAAACGAGATCTTTCCTAATGGAATAAAAGAGAGATTGGAAATATCTCCCTCGCAGTTTAGAAATGCAGAAAGGAGTTAAGAGGAAATGCAATTGAAGCTCTAGAATGGGTCCGGGGATGGTCCCCTGGTAGTTGCAGAAAATGGCCTTTCTCTTCGTCTGGCTTCATTGATTCTTCAAGAAGAAAGTTTTTTTCAAACAAAAGTTCAGAATTAATTGCTTAAAGTTGGGTGACAGAAACATTAGCTATTTCCATTAACCGGTCAAAGCCTCCCAAAACAAGAACCACATTTTCTCTCTCACTTCTAAGGGGGGTCACATCACCTCAAATGTAGAAGGCATCACACAAATTGTAGAATCACACTTCCTCAAGCTCTACAGCCCACCTTATCTTCCGCCCCTGGAACCTATTCCAAATGGCCTCTATGACTCAGCTCTGACCATGGAGCAGAGCCATGGTCTTATTTCAAGGCCTTTTGAAGATGAGACTCTTTTGGCAGTTAAGTTTATTAAGTTTCAAATAGCTCTAGGTCTAGATGGCTTCAGCATGGGCTATTTCACTACAGTGTGGGCTATTATTAAAGAGGACTTCCTTTTGGCTGTCTCGTGCTTCTTTACGAACCTAGCCCAGATTAGATAAGTGAATCAAATTTTCCTGTGCTCATCCCTAAGAAGGAAGGAGCATGCTCCATTGGTGACTTTAGACCCATTTCTCTTTGTAACACTCTATACAAGATTCTTGCTTTCAGATTGAAAGGAGTTATCGGTTGCTGGTGAGCCTCAACCAATTGGCTTTGATTCAAGACCGCAATATTTTGGACAACATTATGATATGCAATGATCTTGGTAGAGGATTTGATAGAAGAAATCATCCGCCTGCAGCTATCCTAAAGTTGGACTTTCATAAAGCATATGACCATGTCAGATGGGAATTTCTTACGGAAGCCATGGCTTGTATGAACTTCCCTGCCTCCTTCCGAGAGTGGATTTGGTATTGTGTATGCTCTCCCAGATATTCAGTTTTGGTTACTGGTAGCCTAGTGGGGTTTTTCAGTGGGCAGCGTGGGATTAGGCAAGGATGCTCGATGTCCCCTCTCCTGTTTACCATTGTCTTGGAAAGATTATCCAAGTCCATTCAAGCCAATGCTAAGCAGAATCAGTTGGATTTCTTCCCAAGATGCAAGGCTTTAAAGTTGACTCATTTGGCTTTTGCGGATGATATTATGATTTTCTCCAAAGGAAATATGATGTCCATGGACTCTATTTCAGAGCTCCTTGCTTCCTTCACTGCCATGTCAGGGCTGTCCATAAACAAGCAAAAATCTACCCTCTTCTTGAGTGGTGTTGAAGAGACGCTTCGTGAGGCCCTTAAAGGCAAAGTGGACTATCCCTTGGGGACCTTGCTTGTTACCTACCTTGGCTTACCATTAACCTCGGCTAGATTATTTGCTCATCACTGTACTCCCATCCTTGACAGATTAAAGAAAAAGCTTCAGCTCTGGAAAGCAAAATTTCTATCTTACTTAGGTAGATTGGAACTCGTGAGAGTAATTATGCAAAGTTCCTACCTTTATTGGTCTGGGATCTTTGGCATTCCTAGTATGGTTGTGCAAAAGTTGGAAAGCCTGATGAGTACATTCTTGTGGAAAGGGGGAGATGACAACAAATTCCTTTATACCATCGGGTGGGCCAAGGTTTGTGTGCCAAAAGAAGGAGGCCTGGGCATCAGAAGAATTAAAGAGGTTAACAAGGTTTGCATTCTAAAGTTGGTATGGAGAGTGGTGGAGAAAAAAGATAGCATATGGACCCAATGGATCTACAGCAGGTACTTAAAAAGGGACTTTGTTTAGATGGTGGCCGCTTCAAGCGACTACTCTTGGGTTTGGAAGACTATTCTCCAGCATCGACAGATTACCTTCCCATACATAAAGTCCCTCATTGATGATGGTTCTTCTACTCTTCTTTGGTTGGATAATTGGCATCCCCATGGCATCTTGATATTGGCCTATGGCGATAGGATACAACTCAACACCGGAAGGGATAGATTGGCTACAGTATCCTCGATCTTGATTGATGGACTGTGGACCCAGGGTCGGGCCTCCTCTCCTAGACTGCTGCAGGCTTGGGAAGCTATATCGGTCTTGCGAAGACCAAGTGGAAGTAGTGATCTCCCCACTTGGACAGCCGCCCCGAATGGTAGCTTCTTTGCCAACTCCGCTTGGGATCTTGTCAGATCGTGCAAGCCTATGGTTCCATGGCACGATGTCATATGGTTTAAGGGCCACTCTGGCACAACTTCACTTTATGGCGGGCCCTAACCTTGTCACTACTTACTAGCTCTCTTTTATGCAGTAGGGGCATTATCCATAATGCTAGTTGTGGTCTCTGTTGGGCTGCCGACGAAGATGTCTACCACCTTTTTTTTGAATGCCCTGTCTCCAAAAGAATTTGGGGAAAGATTCTTGAGAAATGCTGACCGCACCAAAGAAGGATACTCCCTTTTGATCAAGAATGGAAATGGACTGATAAAAAGTTTAAACGGAAAGCTACTAGTGATATAGTGGTCAAATTGGCCTTTGCAGTTACGACTTACCACATCTGGTTTGAAAGGAACATCAGATTATGGGTAGGGAAGTCAAGATCCTTTGCTCAAATCTGGGAAGCCATCACTTTTGACGTACGTGGGTGGATCCTTCCCATCCCCCCTAGCTTCTCCCCTCTCTTGGTTACCAAGAGAAATAGATTCATTTTTGTCCTCTTGGGACCTCCCATCTAGGTAATGCGGTTGTATTTCCTTTTTTGGCCATGCTGGATTGTTGGGGCGTTGCCTTTTTGTCATGAGCCTAGCTCTATCCTCTAGATACCCAGGTTTGGTTCTTTTCCCTGATTCGGGGTGTTGTTAATATATTCATTTATTTACCCAAAAAAAAGAACATTTTACTGCACATGAATCTCTCTCTAAACATATTGTAATAAGAACAAAGAAATAATGTGAAAAAGATGGGCTACAAGAATAGTGGAAAAGAAAATCTCACCCCCCTACCCCAGGTAATACTAGTTGAACTACTCCCACACACATTGATTCTCTCTCCTAGGGGTGGCATTTCTCAACACATCTTTCCAACCTTACATTAACAAGGTAAGCTGCTAACAGTTTCGAGTTAAGGAAAATTTGACATGACTCAATTAACAATGGGTAATGTTTAGTATCAGGATGTGAAACTGAACCAATCCAGTTAACCTGCTGACTTACTATTAAGTAAAAACTAACAATTAATATTATATAGATCCTCTTAAACATTAATAAGGTGTGGGACTTGGTGGTTGATATACGGTTTCTGGGGGTTTGAGGATATGAGTTCACAACTTAAATTGTTTTTCAACTCCATTAACCTGAAACAGGTCTACAACATCAATCTGGCATGAGACAGCATGACCCATTGAAATAACACTAATACAATCTAAAATGAGTTGCAATCTTGAGTGCAAAATTCACAGCTCGATTCTATAGATCCGTTCTAGGCATTCCTTCACCAATTGCGAGATCTCAAAATGCTAAGATGTCAGTTTCAGGCCATGTAGATTGATGCGATCAGAAACAGGCAGATAGATGGCAGATAAGGAAGGGACGAAGAGAGATCAGAGGGAGATGAGAGATGAGAGAGATGAAGGAGATTGGAGAAACAGAGAGGAAGATGGGAGATGGGCTTCGGAAAGACAATGGAAGACATGAGAGAGATGGGCTTCGGGGAAGATAATGGAAAGACAGGAGAGAGAGGGAGAGTGAGATGGAGTGGGGAATTTGAAGGGGGTGCTGGAGAGGAGAGAGTTGCATGGAGGGTGTGAGGATGGGCAAAGGAAGAAGGCGGAAGCGAGGGTGAAGAACAGAGGTAAGTTTCATGGGCAAAATTGGAAAATTAAAAAAATAAGGTACTTTAAATCTAGTTTGGTAGTTTTTCAAAGACGAGTTACCCTGAGTCTAGTTTTATCAAACAATGGGTACCTCAGCTGTAATTTACCCATAACTTGACAAAAAAAGCAGTTGCGCCAAGTAACTCACCACTACTTTTGCCCTGACATCCCTCCTCTTTTTATTCTCTTCATCCTCAACATGGGATGAAACTGAATCCTTAATGGGATGAGACAAGGCTTTGTAGAAACGATTCAGTTCAGATCTTTTCTTTTGCAGGTCCACAGCTTCTTCAGCAGATGCAATCAACCCTCCATCATCCCCTTTTGAAAGACGAAAGAGCCTAGCTCCATAGACCTGGTGAAAGAGTAGTGGAACTAATGTGAACAAAAGCATAAAAAAATATCCCAGTTGATGGCCAACATTGTGGCTATGAAACAATATAAGTTACCTGAAATAGTTCGTCTAGTTCACAGAGCACACATATAGGACCATTGCCATTATCTTGACAGTTTGGACAGCATCTCACACGTTCAATATCCTCATCTCTTGGGTTATCCATTGTCTGGTCAATTTCAAGAAGTCGTTCAATTAACTCTTGTCTAGAAGTTTCCAATGACTCTAGACCAGACAGGATTAGATACCTTAATCCACTTATGCTTCGAAACCTGGATTACATGCCATACGTTAAAATAAATACATGCACAGGCAAAAATAAATTTCATTAAAACTTGGTTGGCATCAAGCTACAGGAAAGAAGGTTTCATGAAGTTTTCATTCCAAACATATGATTTGAACTATACATCAGAGTTTAAGTTTCATTTTCCTTTTTAGCAGCTCCTTATTGTGTATAGTACTTCGACTGAGGCATGATTGATCATTCACGCCTTAAAGGGATGGTGGAGGAATATATCCATAGAGGAAAAAGAATTTAACTCAGCAAATTTTCACATGTTCCAAACTTCCAATGATTTAACAATGAGAATCCGCAAGGGCTGAAGTTAGTAGACTGGTGCATCAAGGGACATCAGCATATTTCTGTTGGTGAAACCAAGATTCATTACCGGTATCACACGTTTATAATAGTTTTCCTTAAATAACCCGATTTCTACTGTTGTTGCTCTGAGTCGCTGGTCCTAAAATATTGCAGGCATTGCATTTTCTCATCCTCTACAAAAGTCATGAAATTCCCACTCCAATTTCCCAGATCACTCAAAACTGCACTCTTTTGCTCTCCAGTAGCAACAGACCCTAGGACCAAGTATTTAAAAAGAAAGAAGAAATTTGCTGACAAAATTACAAAATGATATATGTTTAAGGTATCCTACCAACCAAAAAAAAAAAGGGAGAGGGGATTTCAGAAACTATATTCTGAAGAGGGGATTCAGCAGGAAGGGGGGATATCAATTTCTTGGGAGGATCACAAATGCACGTGAAAACAATAATGGCGACAGTTAGCTGATCATCAGATACAAGCACAAATTCTTCATGTTAACTGGGGCATTCGGGGGGGAGGGAGAGAGAGAGAGAGAGAGAGAGAGAGAACTTGGAGACTGTCATACATTAGATAATTAAGAAAGTTTGTCAGCCAGCAGCCAGCCTCTTCAGTGGATACCTTGTCATCCCCGATCCAAGGTTGAAAAACAAAAGGCTGATGATTTTGGTAAAGTGAAGTCTTTCGAGATATGTGGTTATTGATTTGATTGAGTCCTTAGAATATTTCTTTTTTTTAGAATTGCTATTAACCTATCCAGGAATTATTAATTCTTTTCTGATTACTATTTTCTTTATTTATTGAACTTGTAGCAGTTCCATAGAAATGTAAAAAAATGCATGTCTTCATATGCACAAATTTCCTTTTCATCACATGCATCATGCGTGCCCATGGATCTCTACAAAAGACCCACATTAGTTCCACAAGAATCATCTCTCTATGTATATAATTTTCAATCACCGAATGAACTACTGAAAGGAAAGGGTGCATGGACTTAATGTATTTATTTATTTGCTAATAAAAGAAAGGGCTTACCAATGTAAAGGATATATGGTTATATACATTTAGTAGGACCCAAGTATTGTGAAAAAGAAAACTACAGCAATAACAAACCTCGAAGCAATTCTCGAGGACTTGGAGGTGTTTGAATTCCCAGAGACAGCTTCACCAACTTTTCTAATCAACTCATTTGAGGAGTCCTTGCTTTGCTCAATATGGTTAAGGGCTTCCATCCACCAATCTGTGTTCTGATTTTTTCTGTCACTAAATGCATTACAGACCTTCAAAAATACAAAAGCAGAAATATACATCAAATGAAGTATCAAATATAAAAAAAGTTTATATCGCGATGATATCATAAGGGACAAAGTAGAAAAATATTCAATTATTTCAGGCAAGTGCAAGAAACCATGCGACCATGAAGAGAAACACTGCAGTGACATTGAAGCTTAAAAGCGAACATTCTAATCAACTATCTATGAAGTTGTAAATGACACGATCAATTCAACTCAAGGTCTGGCTCTAATAGAAGTTGCTTACTCTCTAGTAGCGAAGGAAAAGGACAGGGATTTTTTGTAGTAATAGTCTCATGAGATCTATGCCGGCCATCAGAATCAAACAAAGGTCTAAAACTATTGAACTGTCATCGAAACCTGGAAATGGCTAAACTTCAGTTATGACCACGGATGGCGAGAATATTTTGGAATGAACTGAAGGACACCAACAAAAGCAAGGAACAATATTGCCACATGCAAAGGTAACTCTTGCTTCATCCTAATAAGTTTATTCTTAAGTAATTCATCATTCAGCATACTTTCCACTTCCAACATTTATTTGTCCATCCAACACAACAGTATTATTCTTCCGAAGCTGGAGCCTGGAAGCACTCCAAAGAAAGAAAAAAAACTTCATCGGAAGAATAACCTTTTTAGAAATGATTGATGATTCAACAGATAGCCTGACAATCCAGTACTTCCAAAAAGAAGCGATGCTGATCACTGAATGTATAAGGTGCAACAAAAGTGCATTTTCACATCCAGAATTTTCAACGAACCTGTGCTTCATGGTCGAATTTGTGGCTTCTTTTTTAAGATAACGATGGAGAATTTATTAAGAAGAAAAGCAGAATATGATTAAACAACAGACCAAAGCTCCCGAAAATTTTAAGGGATGCCTGGGGCAGGAAAAGGAAAAGAAAAAAGATGGTTACATTATGGATTGTAAACCCACAAATAAATTGTCCTAGCTGGTCAGCCATGAAATTTTCTGCTTTAAGTCTCCAAGGAAGGGTGAATCTTCCTTGAGCATCATTAAGCTACACCATAGTCCACTCTATAGGACCACACTGCAGTCCACATGGTAGGACTGCTCACAGTCCTCATCGAGTGGGACTCTTACACCTGCACCTGTTCTCATCTTGGAGGACTCTCTTGGACAGCTGCATGGTTGAAGGTGGACTCTACAGTCCTACCTGATCTGCAAGCCTACTATATCTTGGTTTCCTATTCTGATTAGAAGACTAGAGTTCTATTAGGAGTCTAGAGTCCTGTCTTATCTATTATTCTGTTTTAGTCAAAGCTGTATATTCTGATTAGGAAACTAATCAGAACACGTTAGAGTCATTCTGGTTAGCGTGGAGACTTATGGGACTCCTCTTGTAATTAGGACTTCCCTTTTATATAATACAATTAAGAAGGAAGAGATGTGCTAATGATTCTGCCCCTTCTCTGAGCAGAATTGATCTATTCCTCTCCTCCGGCTTTCTTCTAAACTCTTCTCTGGTTCTGGTTTACTTTGTTTAATTTGTTTCCTGGTATCAGAGCCTATCAATCAGACTTGGACTCTACAAAATTCAGGGTTTGATAGGCACCTAAGAACTTCCTCCCTAGGTTGCAGCAAGTTAGCAACCTGTGCTGCCTGGAAAAGTGTTTTAAATCCAGTCTATACAGAACTGGTTATGCCGATTGCTACTACTAGAGTTTCTTAATGCTTCTGTTCCCTTATTACCTGCTGCCGATAGGAACTGCTCCAGCTTGGATATGCCGATTGCTACTCTGATCTGCTGATCCTCTACTGAACTGCTACTGCTGCTATCGAGACTACACAGATCTTATCTGATCTGATTTTTTTTTCTTCTACCTTGCTTGGCCTGCTAACTTATTGCTCAACCTACTACAAGTCTCGAGGTATTTTTACTCCCTACTCATGGCTGACTACAAATCCTCTATGGATAGTTCCTCTCATAATGTTTAGATCACCTCTATCAAATTAAAAGAGGTATCTAACTATCTGCTATGGGGCGCAAGCTGTTCAAACTTTCATTCAGTACCTAACCGATGATCCACACACTCTGGATCCCAAAGATGTTGCTTCCACCAATGCCTATGAATAGTGGAAGGGTGAGAATGCTACCCTCCAAACCTGGCTGTGGGTAGTATTGATACATCCGTCATCTCTAATGTTATGTTTCATAAACAGCCAAGGATATCTGGATTGACCTGAAGGCAAGTTATGCTCAGGATAAAAATATCTCACGTGTTTATGATCTCTATGAGAAGATGTTAAATTTTACTTTAGGAGATAAGTCCATTAGTGAATATTACAGTGGTTTTAAAGGACCTATTGAAGAACTCTAGGTTATTCAACCACTAACTACTAACCTTGAACAGTTGAAAGCTCAACAGTCGAACTTTTATGTTGTCAAGTTCTTAGCAGGTCTCCCACCAAAATATCAGTCAGTCAAAAGTCAATTATTGACAGGTGGGAAGATCCCTACACTGAATGAGACATTCTTTCGTCTTCAACAATTGATGCCTCCCAATGATTCAACATCATCTAAGGAGAACTCTGCTTTATTCAGTAGCCATGACCGAGGCAGAGGTCGGGGTAATAAATGACCTGGACGTGGCTCTTCTAGCCATGGTGGACAAACTAATTCTAATAAGTCCAACAGGTGACAGGTGTTGCACTCACTGTGGGAAAAACAATCATAATATTGATACCTGTTGGGAAAAGTTTGGTCGGCCTGAATGGACTGATGCCCAGGCCAACTCTATTTCCACTGGGGATACTTCTGCCCCAGCAGATACCCCATCGTCAACAACAACCACAGCTCCACCGTCTCTTACTACTCAGCTAGAGAACCTTGCTACGACGAGTATCTCAACTTGAGCAAGCTACTCCATAGTCCATCCTCCTCTGCTACACTTGCCCATACAGGTATCACTGCCTTACTTTCTACCACTTCTCCCACTCCTTGGATTATTGATTCAGGGGCCTCATGTCACATGACTGGTAAGTCCCAAATCTTTAATTCCCTTCAGCATTCTAATACCTCAGTGTGTCTTGCTGATGGCTCCTCTACCTACGCCAGGGAAAGGTACAGCAGCATTATCACCTTCCCTGAACCTATCTTCAGTTTTACATGTGCCTAAATTACCTCTTAACCTTATTTTCATTAGCCAGCTTACTAAAACTTTGAACTGATCAATTAACTTCTACCCTTCCTACTGTGGTTTTCAAGATCTCAGTACCAAGGAGACGTTTGGTGACGGGTTTGAGTGTGATGGCCTTGACTATTTTGAGCATACCGGACCACCTTCTACTACTGCTACTTCTTCCACCACCACTCAACTTCAATGGCATCACCGGTTGGGTCACCCGTCTTTATCCAAGTTACAGCTTCTCATTCCTAATTGCAAGTCCACCACTCACCTTGAGTGTGAAGCTTGTGAATAAGGGAAACATCACCGTGCTTCATTCCCTTCTCACTCTGAGCCTCGTAGTTCTTCTCCCTTTTCTTTAGTTCACTCCAATATTAGGTGTCCTTGTTGTGTTCCTAACCGACTTGGTTATTGCTACTTTATTACTTTCATAAATGATTGTTCTAAGATGACTTGGCTGTATTTACTAAAAGACCATTCTGAGTTTCTTAAGACTTTTATGGACTTTTATCAGGAAATTAAAATTCAATTTAATACTTCTACTCGTATTTTTTGTACTGATAATGCACTTGAATATACTCAGAGAGCTATTTCTAGTTTTTGCTCTAACAAAGGCATCATCCATCAAACGAGTTGTTCTCATACTCAACAGAATGGTGTTGCTGAACGCAAAAACAAACATCTCTTAGAAATTGCTTGAGCTCTAATGATTCAAATGCATGTGTGTAAATATTAATGGGGCGATGCTATTCTTGTTGTTTGTTACTTAAATGAATCATATGCCCTTATCAATACTTCAGAACAAAGTTCCCTTTTATACGTTGTACCCTTTTTACCCTTGTTCTCTATTCCTTCCAAGGTGTTTGGTTGTGTTTATTTTACTCATCTATTATAGTCCTTACCAGATAAACTATCTCCTAAATCTATTAAGTGTATTTTTCTTTGATATTCACGGACTCAAAATGGCTATAAATGCTATGATCCAGTAACTTGACGTCATTTTGTCAGTGCTGATGCCACATTTTTTGAAACTACACCGTATTACCCTCCACCACCTCTAATCACACCACCTATCCCCATCATAGTTGTCAGGGCGGCAAGGCGAACCAAGGCGTTGGAGGCCTAACGGGATGCCTAGGCGACCAAGGCGCCCGTCTAGGCGATCAAGGTGCCCACCTAGGCGACCAAGGCGCCAGATTTTTCAAGGTGAGCCAAGGCCGCCTGGGAGCCTGGGCGTTGCCTGGGCGACCCCTTGACAACTGTGGTCCCCATACCTCCATCTGAGCTCATTGATCCACCATTACCACTTCCCAGACCATCTAGTAAACCTTCCATCTCACCTACTATACCACCTCCACTACAGGACTACCGACAGCGTGCAAAGGCTGCTCCAGATGCTGCTCCGGACCTGGGTCCCTCATAGGGATCTGATCCAGCCGTCACCTCTCCTTAAATTTGTCCTGATGATCTGCCCATTGCTCTGTGCAAAGGTAACCGTTTGTGCACTGAACAGTCTTTGCCTTTATATCCTATTGAACATTTTGTCACTACTTCTCATCTCCCTAACCATGATGCTAATCTGGTCTTATCTTTATCTACTACCTTTGTCCCTACTACTCACCTCTAGGCCTTATCCCATCCTAGGTGGAAGGCAACCATGGATGCTGAGATGAATGCCTTGCTCTCTCATCAGACTTGGTCTCTGATTGATCTTCCTGCAAGAAAATCAGTGGTGCATTGCCACTGGGTGTATACAGTCAAACATAATCCTGATGGTTCAGTTGAACGCCTCAAGGCTCACTTAGTAGCTAAAGGGTTTACTTAAACTTATGGAGTTGATTTCTTTGAGACCTTTTCTCCTGTGGCTCGTCTTAACTCTGTAAGAGTCCTTATATCCTTGGCTGTCAATTTTGATATGGCTTATATATCAGCTGGATGTCAAAAATGCCTTTATGTATGGGGATCTTCAAGAGGAGGTATATATGGACCGACCTCTGGGGTGTGTTGCTCAGGGGGGGGGATGTTAACCAAAGTATGCAAATTACGTAACACTATCTATGGATTGAAACAATCACCATGTGCTTGGTTTGACAAATTTAGCCTCGTTATTACCCATCGTTGCTTTTCACCTTGTTACTCTGATCATTCTATGTTTGTTCGGCGGCAACAGTCTAAGGTAGTTGTGATAGCTGTATATGTTGATAATACTATTATCACTGGGAATGACAAATTGGGAATT
The DNA here is from genome assembly GCA_028583415.1 of Protea cynaroides. Lineage (NCBI taxonomy): Eukaryota > Viridiplantae > Streptophyta > Magnoliopsida > Proteales > Proteaceae > Protea > Protea cynaroides. The sequence goes on along the minus strand of CM053266.1, from coordinate 35,518,031 downwards.
TCAAATATCAAGGCTTACCTGAGTAAACAATTTCTGTTGAATAAAATGGAATGAGAGAAAATTAGGTCTCTCTCCTTTCAACTCTTATTTATAATAAAAGACAGAATGAAATTACAACCTTACCCTCATAGAAATAAGGGAATAAGACTTAACAGAAAATAGAAACTAAACTAAAAATTGGAACCAAATTACTACTATGCCCATTACACATGGGCGTTGACTACTATAGATCGCGACACTCCCCCTCAAGTTGGTGCATATATATCATGCATATTTAACTTGGACAATATAGTGTAAAACGGTTTCCCAGGTAACCCTTTCGTGAAAATGTCCGCCAGTTGATCCTCTGATCTGATAAATGAAATTTGAATCTGACCACTTTCGAGTTTCTCTTTAATGAAGTGATGGTCAATCTCAACATGTTTGGTCCTATCATGCTGAACCGGATCATGAGCTATACTGATGGCAGCCTTGTTGTCACAAAACAAAGTCATGGTTGAAGGACTTTTGACTCTCAAGTCTTCAAGTAAACCCTTCAACCATAAGAGTTCACATATTCCCTGAGCCATTGCTCGGAATTCGACTTCTGCACTAGAACGGGCTACCACATTTTGTTTCTTGCTGCGCCACGTGACCAGATTTCCACCTACAAATGTGCAATATCCTGAGATTGATTTTCGATCTGGATTACCAGCCCAATCAGCATCAGTATACACCTCCACCCTGAGATGATCGTGTGGTGAGAGAAGAATCCCTTTTCCTGAATATACTGCCTCCAAATGAGTGGAATAGGGATCATGCATAAATTGACTCACCAAACTTACTGCAACTGCAATATCAGGTATGGTATGTGACAGGTATATCAGCCTCCAAACTAAACTCTGGTACCTTCCTTTATCTGTCGGAGTTCCTTCTTTCTCCCTGAGCTTTGCATTGGAGTCCAAAGGAGTATCACATGAGCAGCACCCTAATAATCCTGTCTCTGAAAGAAGATCAAGGACATACTTTCTTTGAGAGAGAAAAATGCCCTTGGTAGAGCGAGCGACCTCAATCCCAAGAAAGTACCTCAGTTTTCCAAGATCCTTGATTTCAAATTCTTTTCCTAAAAACAGCTTCAATTTTCTTATTTCATCATCATTGTTACCCGTAACAACAATATCATTTACATATACAAGGAGTGCCGTGAAGCTTCTTGAAGCATGTTTGATGAACAAAGTATGATCAGCATTACTCTGAACAAATCCAAATGTTATCATAGCTTTGTGAAACCATCCAAACCATGCTCTAGGAGACTGCTTGAGACCATACAGGGAATGTTTCAACATGCATACCTTCCCTTCAGTGCTTGCATCTATAAAACCAGGTGGGCAATCCATATAGACTTCCTCTTTGAGCTCCCCGTGAAGAAAGGCATTCTTCAAGTCGAGCTGTTGTAGATCCCAATTGTGATGTACAGCACATGCCAAAAGAATCCTGACTGTGGTCATCTTGGCTACTAGCGCAAATGTTTCTTGATAATCAATCTCATATATCTAGGTAAATCCACGGGCAACCAACCTTACCTTATATCGATCAACTATGCCATCACTGTTCTGCTTGACTGTGTAGACCCACTTGCACCCTACTGGTCTCTTACCTGGTGGAATAGAGACAAGATCCCAAGTATCATTCTTTTTTAATGCTCTCATTTCCTCCATCATTGCAGCTTTCCATCATTCATCTGTAATTGCATCTTGCCATTTCTGTGGAATAGAGACAGAGGAAAGTGAAGACAAAATGCACGGAAGGTAAAAGATAAAGAAGTATATGACACAAAGTTAGACATTGGATGGGTGGTGCAAGACCTTTTACCTTTACGAAGGGCAATAGGAAGATCAAAATCAGAATCAAAGAAAGGAACTTCCTTACCAAGTAATAGCTCAGTCTCTGGATCCAAGGTAGGCGAAGGGACATGTGCAGTTGCATTGATGGTAGTGGTCCTTCCTTGCTTGCTTCTAGCACGGTTACGGCTGTAAACCTGCAAAGGTCTAGGACTAGTAGGGATAGGTGCATGTGAAGAACGGTCATCTGGAGGTATATCTATCTCAACCGAAACAGGGTCTCCCTCTGTAACCGAAACTGGGGCTCCCTCGGTAACCGAAACTGGTTCTCCCCCTGGAACAGAAAGTGGGACTCTGATGGGAACCAACTCTGGCACATCTTCAAACATAGGAGCTTCAATACTATCTTTCTCCCCCTGAAAATGAGACGGATAGTACATTATATGCTCATAGAAATAACATCTCTTGTGATATAGGTCTTCCGTGTGGGTGCATGATAGCACTTATAACCCTTTTGTGTCGCAGGATAGCCAATGAAAATACACCGGAGCCCTCTTGGATCAAGCTTGCCAGGAGATTGATGATTGCAAGCATAACAAACACAACAAAAAATCTTTGGTGGAAGTCCAAAAGTAGTGGAGCCAAGAAGAAGGTCCAGAGGGGCTTTGTTGTTGAGAATGTGAGATGGAAGCCTGTTAATGAGAGAAGCAGAAGTGAGAACAGTGTCACTCCAAAACCAAGATGGAACATGACCATCAAACATAAGTGCTCTGGCTGTCTCCAGAAGATGACGATTATTCCGCTCAGCCATCCCGTTTTGTGCAGGTGTGGCAACACAACTAGTTTGATGAATGATCCCCTGTTTAGACAAGTATTGCTGAAACAGGCTGTCCAGATATTCCTTGCTCTTGTCACTTCGAAGAACTTTTACTTGAGCTTGAAATTGTGTCTTAATCATGTTGTGGAATTGGCGGAAGCATTGAAAGACCTCACTTTTATTATGCATGAGATAGACCCAAGTTGTCCGGGAATAGCAATCAATAAATGTGACAAACCATCGCTGGCCCGAAATAGAGGGAGTCCGAGAAGGGCCCCAAACATCAGAGTGCACCAAATCGAAAGCAACATTACTTTTATTATCAGAAGGGGAATAGGTAATTCGAGCCTGCTTAGCCAAAATACAGGCTTCACATAATAACTAGGTTTGATTACAAGGCTTAAATAAATAAGGAAACAATTGGGATAACACTATGGGAGAAGGGTGACCCAAACTCTTATGCCATTGTTGGAAGGTGCTGACGACTGTAGAGACTTGTTGAGGTGTAGGCTGTGGGGAAGGCAATGAAAATGTGTGTGCAGAAGGACCATCGTCAAGCAAGTAGAGACCACCATGCAATCTACCATGTCCCGTCTTCCCGTTCACCAGATCCTGAATTATACACGAGGAAGGAAAGAAGGTTACTTTACAATTCATAGATTTGGAAAGACTACTAATAGATAACAAGTTCGTTGAAAAACTAAGAACATGGAGAACAGATTGCAAAGTAAGATTAGGGGAGCAGAACCCCTTTCCAGAGATAGTAGAGAGAGATCTATCTGCTACTCAAATGATACCCAAAAGAGGGAGAATACAGATGAAAGGAACTAGATGAACCAATCATGTGATCAGTGGCTCCACTGTCCATAACCCATGGGCTAGGAATAGAGGAAGCACAATGACCATCATGAGAAATACCTAACTAGACGAAATAAGAACCTGGTGTGACAGAGGGCAATGTAGCTGCAGCAGATGGACGGAGAAGGTGTCGAAGAGCCTGTAGTTCTTCTGTAGACAATAGAGTTGGTGTGCCAGTAGGGATGTACGTCTCTGTCTGATTTGCCTGTGGAGCTTTAAAAGTCTTGAATCGCTGAGGTCCTCGCTCACGTCTTTTTGCCTCAAAGTTTGCTGGTTTTCCATGCAACTTCCAACAGGTTTCCTTCGTATGGCAGTCCTTCCCACAGTAATCACACCTGATTGGTTTACTAACTGTAGAGACAACTGGCTGAGTGGATTGGAGGGCTGATCTTTCTGCAGGGAGTGGAGGCATCATAGCGGTACGACGCATATCTTCAGATTGGACCAATGCATATGCTTGCTCTAGAGATGGAAGTGGCTCTCTACTAAGAACATGGGCTTTGATCTAATCAAATTCTACATTCAAGCCTGCCAAAAAATTGTATACCCTCAATTTATACTTTGCAAGCTTCATTGCAGAAGCATCAACAGCACACTCAGTAGTGAAGGTATCATAATAATCAAGTTCTTGCCACAAGCTACGAAGTTCAGAGTAGTATTGGGAGACAGTAACATCCCTTTGCTTTGTGGCACCAATCTTCACATGAAGGTCATAAATCAATGCATAATTTCCTACCTGGGAATATGTCTCCTAGGCAGCCTTCCAAATTTCTGTAGCATCAAGTAAGAGTACATAGCCTCGACCAATTTTAGGATCCATTGAACCAATCAAATAGGCCATCACAATAGAATTTTTCGATGCCCACTTGTCATATAGTTTATCTGTCTGAACAAGGGCTTTCCTCTAACCATTAATATAACCCAAAAGGCCTCTAGCAGATATTGCCATCTGTGCTGTCTTAGACCACATTAAATAATTGGTTCCATCCAACTTAATTGGGTTGAGAGCAATAGAGGTGAATTCAATCCTGGAGGGCTCCATATTAGGAGAAGCAACTTCAGAGAGATTAGTCATGATGATAAGACTGAAATAACAAAAAAAATACCTTGAACTGAGATGCCGTGTATCACTCTTAATAGATACAACAAGTTTTCGATTCATAAACTGGCATGGAAGAATCGAGGTTGGCTATTATGGTGATCTCTTCAACATACATCCCTTCAATGATGGATACACGGCAAAGCATAAAAAAAAAAAATTTTGAACTGGTTTAGTTCATCTCTTCAGAAAATTTATGTAGGAAGAACAAACCTTTGAAGATTAGATGTTGGTTTTGATTGGAACCAAGGAAAAAGGTTATTATGGAAGTCGATGATGATAGGAAGCAAAGGAAAAAGCAAAAAAGAAATAGAGAAAAAAATTCTCATTGGCGGTAACTGTGTAATGAAAAAAAAAAAAAAAAGAAGAAAAAACTGTGGGCTGGCAATGTCGACAGTCAAAAAAGGTTGTGAAAAACAGGGAAAAAAGGAATGAGATGGGTAGGTATTAGCTGTGGGATGTTGTGGTAATATGGGCAAAAAAAACAGAGAAAAAAACCAGGCTATGTAATGGCGGTAGTTTTAAGAAGAGAAACAGGTTAAAAAAAAGGAAAAAAACTGAAGAAAAGATAAGAAGGGAATGCGGCACACCTTTTATGGAGAGAAGGAGGACTTGCAGCAGTTCTATGGAGAAGAGAAGAGCTGACGGCAGGGTTTTGGAGAGGAGAAGGGATGGCGGCAGGTTTTTTGGAGAAGAAGAGAGAAGAAGGAATGGCGGCAGCCCTAAAGTAGCTCTGATACCATGTTGAATAGAATGAAATGAGAGAAAATTAGGTTTCTCTCTCTCAACTCTTATTTATAATAAAAGGCAGAATGAAATTACAACCTTACCCTCATAGAAATAAGGGAATAAGACTTATCAGAAAATAGAAACTAAACTAAAAACTGGAACCAAATTACTACTATGCCCATTACACATGGGCGGTGACTACTATAGATCACGACACTTTCAAATGAAAGATCTAGGCTTGCTACATTATTTTCTTGGCATTGAAGTTACTCGGTCCAATAAGGGTATTAGTTCATCCCAACAGAAATATGCTATGGATTTGCTAACCAAAACTGGTTTACTTGGTTCATGTTGAGATTATTACGTATTTCATTTTTTGTCTAGATTCATTGTACTACTTGTATTGTACAATTGTACTACCTGTACTACCTTCATTGTAATACATGTATTGTACTACCTGTACTACCTCTTTCTTTCTTTGTATTCATTCTCACATTATAAATAAGAGGACCTCTGTCTATTACAGACAAGTCATTCCATCATTCAACATGGTATCAGAGCCAAGTTAGCTCTACCGCTAGATCCCTCCGCCGCCTCACCACCGCCGCCGCCAACTTACCACCGCCGACCACCGACTTTCCTTCTTTTCTTTTCTTTTTCTTTTGTTTTTTTTCTCTCCCCACTAGGGGCAACAACCAAAGAGGGAATCATACAATGATATAGGTACTGCCCTTCTTTTTATCCCTCGTTACAGATCATTTTTTTATTCTCTTTATTGAAAATCAATTTTTTTTATCAGTCTGGATATTAATAATATGGTTCAGTCTGGTTGGATATCTATGAGTTTCTGAATTTACCCCAATAAACAAAAAAGTGGGTGCAAACCAGAATCGATTTCCATATATTATGTTGCACATGGGACAAGTTAGGATATCTGACAAGTGATATTTCTACTTTGATCTCCATATATTGTGCTATATAACCAAACAGGAAGGCTATTCATATTGTTTTTGGGTGTTTGTTCTTGAATACACAACTCAAGGATGACATCTGAAGTAACCTCTTCTGGGATAGAGAGTTTTAAAATGGACAATCTCACTATTCCCACTAATACCACTAAACTTGATGGTGGTAATTACCTAATGTGGTCTCGAGCCACCCAACTCTCAATTACAGCTCGGGGATTATCGGGATATCTCACCGGCACCAAGGACATTGTTTTGGAGAAATGGCATGCTGAGAATTCATTGGTAATGCAATATCTCCTCAATTCCATGCAACCCATTATAGCCGAGGGCTATTTGTTATTGGATACTGCTGCACAAATTTGAAAGTCTGCTAAGGACACCTATCCCAAGTTGGGAATACTGCTTTAATTTATGCCATTCAAAAAAGTGTTCATGAAACTATCCAAAAAGAATTGACTGTATCCCAATATTATACTAAGTTGAGGAGCTATTGGCAAACAATTGATTTTTATGATTCTATTCATGCTAAATGTGAAGAAGATATTTCACAAAAGGGAAGAGAAATACAGGATTTATACTTTTCTTGCAGGACTAAATGTGGAGCTTGATTCTATTCGCTCACAGATTCTTAGCAGGGACCCTTTCCCCACCCTTGAACAAGCTTATTCCATGTTTTAGTTAGAGGACCAACGACGAATAACAATGTTGTCCCCTTCTGTTTTGGATAGGTCTGCTCTCTAGATAAATACTCAGACATACAAGAGTTTTCATGTTTCCCATGATGCTATCAAATGTGAGTATTGTAGCAAGCTTTGGCACACCAAAGACACATGCTGGAAACTTCATGGCAAACCGGTAGATTTTGAAGCAAAACGCTAGGAAAAAGGTATGCACAAGGCAAAGTCCTCCCACGCACCTCAGGCACATCAAACTGAAGCAAGTTCTCCTACTGGCCCTCTGCCACAACTCTCTGCGCAAGAACTTCAGACTCTCCGGCATCTCCTTCAACTACCTCCTGCGACTACAAATAAATCATCAACATCTGCATCTACCAATCCAGGTTCTTTTTTTGTTCAGTCAGGTATTTCCCATGATGGTCATTGTGCTTTCTCTGTCTCTAGCCCTTGGGTTATAGATACTGGAGCCACTGACCACATGACTGGTTCGTCTGAGTCCTTTTATTTATACTCTCCTTCTTCTGGACATAATACTGTGAAGGTCGCTGATGAATCCCACTCTCCTATATCTGGAATTGGATCCATCCATTGTTCTTCCTCCCTTGATTTGAGTTCCGTTCTACATGTTCCTAATTTATCCACAAATTTACTCACCATTAGTAGTCTTACAAAGTCTCTAAATTGTAAAGTAACATTTTTTCCTACCTATTGTGTGATTCAGGATCTGGAGAACGGGAAGACGATTGGACATGGTAGTGTGCATGGTGGCCTGTACTTGCTTGACAATGGTCATTCAGCACATTCCTCCCATTCCGCAGTCAGTACCCTTCAACAGTGGCACCGCCGTCTTGGGCATCCCTCTTCTGCTGTTCTATCTCATTTTTTTCCAAAATTATTTAAACAATGTAATAAAGACGAGTTATTATGTGAGGCTTGTGTTTTGGCCAAACAGGCTCGTATTTCTTATTTACCTTCTGTTTCGAGAAGTCCTTGTATCTTTGATTTAGTCCATTCTGATGTTTGGGGTCCAACACGGACTACCTCTATTTCTGGTCATAGGTGGTTTGTAACCTTTACTGATTGTCACACTCGTACTACATGGGTCTATCTGATGCATAAAAAAATGAGGTCTTTGCATGCTTCCGCCATTTCCACAATATGATCAAGACGCAATTTCAAACTCAGTTGAAGATGCTCCGTAGTGACAATGGTAAGGAATATCTTGAAGGGTTTTTTTAGCAATACTTGGCTAATAACGGAATAATTCATCAGACAAGTTGTGTGGACACTCCTGCTCAGAATGGAGTCGCTGAAAGAAAGAACCGTCACTTACTCGAAACAGCTAGAGCACTAATGTTTGAGAGACATGTTCCCGCTCAATACTGGAGTGATACTGTTCTCACTGCAGCATCCCTGATCAACCGCCTTCCTTCTCGAGTTTTAGACAACAAGGCTCCCTTGGACATCTTACTTGGAAATTCTGATTTTGTTCTTCCTCCTAAAGTCTTTGGTTGTCTTTGTTATGCTCGTAACCATCGTTCCCCTGACAAGCTTGATCCACGTGGATTAAAGTGCATATTTTTAGGGTATTCTGCAACACAGAAATGATACAAGTGTTATCATCCTCCCTCTCGTCAGGTCCTTGTTAGTAGAGATGTCATTTTTCATGAGCATCTCTCCTATTATCAGGCTCCTCTTCAGGGGGAGACACAGACAGTTAAAGATGCACCTGATATCCCTAATGTACTTATACCGGATATACCTGACGTACCAGAAATAGTCCAAGAACAAGTGCTCGATACAGATGCACCATCCAAGCATCCAACCACCAAGCCACCTCTGCAAGTTTATAGCCGTGCCAAAGACAAGCAAGGAAAGGCCACTACCACTCCTGCACATGTCCCTTCGCTAGCCCTGGATCCAGAAACTGAGTCTACTGAGCCTTCTTCTGGTAAGGAACTTACTCCTTCTTCTGATCTTGATCTTCCAATTGCACTTCGAAAAGGAACTAGGGCTTGCACCCTACATCCTATTTCCAATTATGTTTCCTATGACTCCCTTTCCCCTTCTTTCCGTGTTTTTGTGTCTTCGCTCTCTTCTGTGTCTGTTCCTCAAAAATGGCAGGATGCAATTATGGATGAAAGGTGGAAAGCTGCAATGGTGGAAGAAATGAGGGCTCTGAAGAAAAATGGTACATGGGATCTTGTTCCACTTCCTGCAGGATCAAGGTCAATAGGATGTAAGTGGATCTTTACAGTGAAACAGAAACCAGATGGGACTATTGATCGATACAAGGCTAGATTGGTTGCACGGGGATTTACTCAAACATATAGGATTGACTACCAAGAAACCTTCGCTCCAGTGGCCAAAATGACTACCATCAGGGTTTTACTCTCCTGTGCTGTACATCACAACTGGGACTTGCAACAGTTAGATGTAAAAAATGCATTCCTTCATGGAGACCTTACTGAAGATGTCTATATGGACTGCCCACCGGGTTTCACAGATGATAAAAGCCAAGGAAAAGTCTGCAAGTTGAAGCGATCTCTTTATGGTCTAAACAATCCCCTAGAGTATGGTTTGGAAGATTTAATAAAGCTATGGTAGCATTTGGCTATGTTCAAAGCAATGCTGACTATACTTTATTTATAAAACATTCCCCTAATACTTTTACTGCCTTACTTGTATATGTAGATGATATCATCATTGCTGGCAATAACAATGATGAAATCACGAAACTAAAGGCATTTCTAGGGAAGGAGTTTGAGATCAAAGACCTTGGCAAACTTAGGTACTTTCTTGGGATTGAAGTTGCCAGATCTGCAAAAGGCATAAATCTGTCTCAAAGAAAGTATGTTCTTGATCTTCTCTCAGAAACATGGTTACTTGGGGCTCGACCTTGTGATACTCCTCTCGATCCCAATACCAAGCTAAGGGCAAAAGAAGGCACACCAGAAGACAAAGGAAAATATCAGAGACTTGTTGGCAGACTCATATATCTTGCCCACACACGGCCAGATATTGCATTCGCAGTTAGTTTGGTAAGCCAGTTTATGCACGACCCATACTCTACACATATGGAGGCTGTCTATCGGATACTACACTACCTAAAGTCAGCCCTTGGAAGAGGAATCCTGTTATCTCTTAATGACCCTCTGAAAATGGAAGCATATGCCATTTTAGATTCACCAAATAAACAAATCCAGGTGGAGGCTTATACTGATGCAGATTGGGCAGGAAGTGCTGATCGTAAGTCTATCTCTGGTTATTGCACATTCTTGGGTGGCAATCTGGAAACCTGGTGCAGTAAGAAGCAAAATGTGGTTGCCCGATCCAGTGCAGAAGCAGAATACAGAGCAATGGCGCATGGAATATGCGAACTACTATGGTTACAACGATTACTCAAAGATTTGAAGGTTATGTGTAACCAGTCCATGAAATTATTCTGTGATAATCAAGCAGCTATTAGCATTGCTAATGATCCGGTTCAGCATGATAGGACAAAACATGTTGAGGTAGACGGTCACTTCATCAAAGAGAAACTGGACAGTGGACAAATCGAGATTCCACTTGTCAGATCAGAGGACCAACTAGCAGACATCTTCACCAAAGGTCTGTCAGGAAAATCCTTCCATATGATATTGTCCAAGGTTGGCATGCATGATATATATGCACCAACTTGAGGGGGAGTGTTGAGAATATTACGTATTTCATTTTTTATCTAGATTCATTGTACTACTTGTATTGTACAATTGTACTACCTGTACTACCCTCATTATACTACCTGTATTGTACTACCTGTACTACCTCTTTCTTTCTTTGTATTCATTCTCACATTATAAATAAGAGGACCTCTGTCTATTACAGACAAGTCATTCCATCATTCAACAGTTTAAAACCTGCATACACCAATGGACCCTCATTTGAAACTTGGAACTAGTAATAGTTGTTACGATACTGTTGCTATATTACTTTCTTGCTTTCCTAAATAGTCTAGTTGTCTGGTTGGCCATTAGAATAAGTCTTAGCCTTGTTAACTAAGCTATCTTTTCTTTTCTAAGTTAGTTTATTTCTTTCCTTTATTAGTCTTTGTATTTTAGTACATCTCTAAGACTTAGAGATTGAGTTGTATCTTGTTACCTATTTTCTCTATAAATACAAGGACATAAGGAGAGGAGAAACACATTGACTCTCTCTCCCTCTTCTCCATTCTCCATTCTCTCTATCTTCCCTTTCTTTCTTTTCTATTTTGTTACATGGTATCAGAGCGGGTGCCATTTTGAGAGTCGTTGGGTGCCATTTTGAGAGTCGTCTAAAGTTCTCCATTATGGTGTGCAGCCACTATTGCTGCTCTGTCTTTTCATATTGCTGTTCTACTGTTATTTTCTGTTGATTTTCTGTTCTACTGTTATTTGCTACTTTCACCTGCTGCCATTGATCAGAAGCTGCCTTTACTACTGGATCTGATCATAAACTGCTGCATTTGAAGGAGTTCTATGTATGTTTGAATCTGGCCACATAGTTGGTTCGATTCCCTGGTTCTTATTCCTGATCTGAATCTGGTTTCAGTCCCTTACTGTGGTTTGAAGTTTTGCAACTGGTTCAATCTCGGACTGAATTCCTGCTGAGAATTTGCTGCTGATCTCTGGTTTATGTGCTGCTACTGTGATTAATAATACATTAGCTATCATCTCCATTAATGGCTAAATATTCTCCTTGCTTACCTTATTTTCAGAATTCAGATCTGTACCTTTCATATTCGTCCATCCATTATCAACTGTCATCGAATTCTGCTGCTGCCTCCTACATATTATCTAAGTTGTTTTCTATCCATTAAGATCACAGCTGTTCTGATCTGCAGCGATATGATCCTACCTGATTTCAGAGATTTTATTACCTACCCTTGCTGATTGTATCAAACTTCCGTTGGTCAGATTCAAGAGAATAGTCGATTAGGATTCTGCTCCTAAAATTTCAGGTCACTCCGAGACCTATCAGTAGAGTTCCTTCCCTCCGAATCAAATCTGGTTTGTCGTCACTTGTTCCGAATCAAATCTGGTTATTTCTTTAAGGCAGGCTTTCTCTAATCGTGAATAGCTTAAGGTTGAAGACAATCCTTTTATTGATTTCCTATTTTACCCCTTCTTTAATCCTTATTTCATAAGTTATCCCTCTTTATGTTTCAATACCCACACTGCCCCCATCCCTTTAAATGGAATTCCTATCATGTCCTAATGCTTTGTTTGCTTACTTACATTGACTATTCCTTTGCTGGTTTTTACATAAGTGCCCTTCACTGGTTGATTTTTTTGACTTATTTACGTTTTTGCCACAAGGGCATGTTTGGTTATGTAAGGGAAACTTTCAGCATTATTTTGATTGGTTTTGTTTGGTTGGGCCCATATAGGATTCAATTGGGTTTTCTCAATTTTGGATCGCATTAATTGGTATTATTTGCATCCTATGTATTATTTGTTCACGTGGCATGCTCCATATGAGGGGGAGATTGGAGATTCTTACCTGCTCAAGTTATCAATTAAAGATTACTTATCTACTCAAATCATCAGTTGAAGATTATTATTATTTGTTGATTCGTGTCTACTCATGGAAGAGATTTTTCTCTACCTTGCTTATGTTCGAGCCTACTACATGGAACCTACTACTACTACTGCTGCTGCTGCTACTTCAGCTGCTACTACTACTCCTACTGTAGCCACGACTACAGTTACTGCTGCTAGTACTGCTGTTGCTACTTCTGCTGCTATATTGTTCCAAGCTGAAGGTCTCACATTACCCCCGTGCTCCAACTTGAGAGAGGGTGTTACGATACTGCTACTATATTACTTTCTTGCATTCTTAAATAGTCTAGTTGTCTGGTTGGTAATTGGAATAAGTCTTAGCCTTGTTGACTAAGTTATCTTTTCTTTCCTAGGTTAGTTTATTTCTTTCCTTTATTAGTCTTTGTATTTTAGTACATCTCTAAGACTTAGAGATTGAGTTGTATCTTGTGACCTATTTTCTCTATAAATACAAGGACATGAGGAGAGGAGAAACACATTGATTCTCTCTCCCTCTTCTCCATTCTCCATTCTCTCTTTGTTTTCTATTTTGTTACAACAGTGAAGATTTTTCAGATGTACATCAATATCGACGCTTGGTTGGTAAACTGATCTATCTTATTACTCAGTTAGACATATCTTACGCTGTTAAGGTGGTTAGTCAGTTCATGTAGACACCCAAACAAGTTCACTAGGAAGCTGCTTGTCGTATTGTGAGATATTTGAAAAAGTCTCTTGGGAAGGGACTCATCTATCTCCATCACAAAGATCTTGATATTGTTGGCTACACTGATGCTCATTGGGCTGGTGCAAATGGTGATAGGCATTCTATGACTGAATATTGTACATTTGTGGGTGGAAACCTTGTTACATGGAAGAGCAAGAAGCAAATTATTTTGTCTAGTGTTGAGGTTGAATACCATGCTATGGTTCAAACTACTGTTGAGCATGGTTCTAAATTTCAATGAAATTTCAGATTTCGGCCGAAATGATTCAAAAACTCAGTGGTCCAAAATGAAACCAGGTATCGAAACGGGACAGTACAAAATTTTGGCCCGAAATTTCGGTTTCGGTCGAAATCACTGTTTCAGACCAAATTTCGGTATAAATATCCATGCTTTCAGTCGAAATCTCTCTGTTTCGCCTGTTTCATTAGGTTTTTTGAAAAATCTCCTCTTTTTCTTCTAAAAACTAGCATTTTTCACTCAAATCTTCCACTCTTCACTCAAACTACACACTATAAGCAAGATTCATATTTATGTATGTGAGACAACTTAATACATGATGGATTAAGTTCATATTTATGTATGTTAGACAACTTGGCCAGACTATGTTGTGAACTCGGAGTCCCATTATCTACAGTAGCGGTAATGGTACTCGAGTCGGGGATTAGATGCGCTATGAAACTCATCGTGGATTCCATATATTATGTAATTTGGTATTTAAACTTTAAAGAATGTTATTGAATGAGGTAATAATAATGTCACATGATTTATTTTCTAAATTACTACCATGGTACAATTCTGCATACTTTCATTGCAGCGTACGTTAATAATAATATGGTTTATATCATAGAAAATCTATTTAGGATGCTTTTTTAGTGAAAATAATTCAATGCATATGTGAAAAAGGTTAGAAAAGTATCATAGGAAAAAATTGGGCTTCAAAAACTTTATTTTTCCCACCGAAATTACAATTCGGAAAAAAAAAAACAGATTTCGGCCAGCCGAAATTTCGTTTTTGGCCCTGGCAAAAACCAGGTCCAAAACCGAAATTCCGAACCTTGCTGCTGAGCTTATGTGGTTACGGAATTTCCTCATGAGTTAGGATTTCACCTCGGCCACTTACTATGTTTTGTGACAATAAAGTAGCTATCTACATTGCGAGTAATCCTGTGTTTCATGAACACACCAAGCATATTGAAGTTGATTGTCACTTTGTTCGTAATGCTGTTGTTAAAAAGCTTGTGGTTACTCCCTTTGTCACCTTCTCCGATCAGTTAGCTGACATCTTTCCAAGGCTTTGTTCGGACCAGTGTTTTGTCTCAACTGTTCTGAGCTGGACATGGGTGACCTGTATGCTCCAACTTGAGAGAGGGGGGGGGGGATGTTAAGCTGCACCATAGTCCAGTCGATAGGACCACACTGCAGTCCACATGGTAGGACTACTCACAGTCCTCATCGAGTGGGACTCTTACACCTGGCGCCTGTCCTCATCTTGGAGGACTCTCTTGTACAGATGCATAGTTGAAGGACTCTACAATCCTACCTGATCAGCAAGTCTACTATATCTTGGTTTCCTATTCTGATTAGAAGACTAGAGTCATATTAGGAAACTAGAGTCCTGTCTATCTATTATTCTGTTTTAGTCAATTGTCAAGCCGCCTGGCGCCGCTGCGCCTGGCGCGCCGGGCGTCGGCGTGCCGGGGCGGGCGCCCGGGCGCCTATGGGTGTTGCGGGCGGTCGCCCGGGCCTCGGCGCGCCTAGGCTCTCTGGGCGTCGCTGGCGCCGCCTTGGGCGCCTTGGGCGCCCGGAATGCGGGCGATCGCCTTGGGCCTATGTGTTTTCCTTTTGATCTCTGAATTTGCTTCACGGGTTTATTAGGCTGAGACAGGAACAACATTTACCGGACAATACTTATTTATGACTAATATCATTTAAGTAAATGTTTTATTTTTATTTCATTTCTTAAGATATTATTCATAAATAAGCAAATACCCCCTATTTGAATCAATAAAAATAATTAAAATTCAAATTCCGAAGGATAAAAAGTCAACCCTTCGGTTCAAGAACAAAATCGTATTTTTCGGTGCGGGGGCGATTTTCAACTTCAAAATGCTAGGCTTTTTTCCAAATATAAAAATTTCATAAATCTTATTATAGTAAAGTATCACTAAAAACCAAGAGTGCGCCAAAATAATATCTTGCTTTGATGCCCAAAAATAATTTACATTCGGCGACTTTTAACGGCTTCGCGTACTTGGCAAGGTTTGGCGGTGTAACTCCTTCTTATAACTCGGTTCAAGCAATCTAGGATTTGTTGGAAAGCTGATTATACTGCTTTGCAATGAATTTGAGATTGCTTGATCCAAATATATTAAAGGAGTTACACTCGTAATTGTTAAAAATAAGTAAATGTTAGTCATAAATACGTGTTGCCTACTTAACTCAATTATTTGTTTCTTTGTTGTTTTTCTTATATTAATTAAGCTATGTCTTAAATGTTTATTTATGTAGAATCTTTGCATATATATATAAACATTAATATAGCATTAATATATTAAAATATAAAAAATACACTGGCAACGCCTTGGTCGCCTAGGCGGCGCCTAGGCGCCTAGGCGCCCAGGATGGCCTCAAACGCCTTGGATCGCCTTGTCGCCTTGACAACTATGGTTTTAGTCAAAGCTGTATATTCTGATTAGGAAAGTAATCAGAACACGTTAGAGTCATTCTGGTTAGTGTGGAGACTTATGGGACTCCTCTTGTAATTAGGACTTTTCTTTTATATAATACAATTAAGGGGGAAGAGATGCGCTAATGATTCTGCCCCTTTTCTGAGCAGAATCGATCTCTTCCTCTCCTCCTTTCTTTTAAATTCTTCTCTGGTTTTGGTTTACTTTTGTTTAATTTGTTTCAAGCATATACTTCCAAGGGCCACTGGTAGGATTCTGGAGTCAAGAGATCATATTTTTGGAGCCCCCCCTCAATGGTGACATCAAACTAGTCCTTAGAGGTAGCAACCTAAGGCCTTGAATGACAACCCTAAGCTCAGCAAAAGTAGAGTCAGTGCTTTCAATAAGCCTAAAGAAAACTGAAACAAATTGAAAAGAAATAAACCAGAACCGTAAGAGAGAGAGTTGAAGAATAGGGAGAGAAGAGGAGAGCTCGAATCTGCTGAGAAGAGGCAGAATCATTGACGGCTCCTATCTCTGAATCCTATATTTATAAAATAAGAGTCCAAGATTACAAAGAGTTCTAATCCAAAGCTACCACAACTAGACTACAGCTAATAGATAACTTACCAGTCTAGAATTGTAAGTAAGAAAGGACCATAGAGTTCAAACTAGAATAGGAAAATTATCTAACTAGAATTGTAGGCTAGATAGGACTATGGAGTCCTATTCCAACTCAGCAACCAAGAGTTGTAGAATCCTTCCCCAACTATGCAGCTGTCCAAGAAAGTCCTACAAGATGAAAACAGTGCGAAGATGCAAAAGTCCCACTCGATGAGGACTGTGAGCAGTCCCACAAGATGAGGATTGTGAGCAGGTCCTAACATGTGGACTGCAGTGTGGTCCTCTCGAGTGGACTATAGTATAGCTTAACACCCCCCCCCCAAAGCTGGAGCATATAAATCGCCCATGCCCAGCTTGGAACAATTCAGACGAAATGCTGGTCCGAACAAAGCCTTGGTAAAAATGTTAGTCAACTGATCGGAAGAGGTGACAAAGGGAGTAACCAAAAGCTTTTAACAACAGCATCACAAACAAAGTGACAATCTACTTCAACATGTTTGGTGCGTTCATGAAACACAGGATTATTAGCAATGTAGATAGCTACTTGATTGTCACAAAACATAGTAAGGGGTCGAGGTGATGGGAATCTTAATTCATGAAGGAATTCCTTAAACCACATAAGCTCAGCAGTAGTCTGAGCCATAGCACAGTATTCAGCCTCAGCATTACACCGAGACACAGTATTCTGCTTCTTGCTCTTCTAAGTAACAAGGTTACCACCCACAAATGTAAAATATCCAGTCATGGAACGTCTATCACCATCTGCACTAGCCCAGTCAGCATCAGAGTATCCAACAATATCAAAGTTTTTGTAACAAAGATAGATGAGTCCTTTCCCAGGAGACTTTTTAAATATCTCAGTATCTCACAATATGACAAGCAGCTTCCCAATGAACTTGTTTAGGTGTCTGCATGAACTGACTAACCACCCCAACAGCATAAGATAATTCTAGCCGAGTAACTATGAGATAAATTAGTTTACCAACCAAACGCCAATATTGATGTACATGTAAAAAGTCTTCACTATCACTACTTTCAAGTTTTAAATGAGGGTCCATTGGTGTATCAGCAGGTTTCAAACCAAGTAAACCAGTTTCGGTTAGTAAATCCAGAGCATATTTCCGTCAAGATAAACTAATTCCCTTACTGGACCGAACAACTTCAATGCCAAGAAAATAATGTAGCAAGCCTAGATCTTTCATTTGAAAGTGTATACTATGGTAGGCCTTGATATCTAAAATTCTCAATCTGTCATTACCGGTAATAATGATATCATCCACATATACAACTATCACAACTACTTTGGATTTGTTGAAAGGATTGAGATCGTATAATGAGATCATGTGGACACGATGGATGATTAACCATCGTGTGGTTTAGATTAATTTACCTTTATGTTTAGATTCATTGTAAACCCTAATAAGGTCTCACCTACCTCTTTCCTTTTTTGTATTTATTCTCACATTATAAATAAGAGGACCTATGTCTATTGATAGACAAGTTAGACCATTCTTTACATGGTGTTAGAGCCATAACCACAACCTTCGCCGCCCTTTCTTCTCCTTATCTTTCTCCTCTTCTTCTTTTTTATTTTTTATTTTTTTTCTTAAAGCCGCCGCCTCCTGCCGGCTGCCAGCACCACTTCCCATTACCGCCAGCACCACTACCGCCATTGCCAAACTTCCATCACCACCAACACCACTACGACCATCACCAAATCTCCATCACTGCCCTACCGTCAGCACCACTACCGCCATCGCCCTACCGCCAACACTCCATCACCGGTAACCACCATCACTATCAGCCTGTCGCCATCCTTGATCTAATCATGGTTTAGAAGATTTGTTTCAGTTTTTTTCTTTTAATCGTCGTGTATCCCTATTGGTATTTTTTGAGATAAGTCCTAGCACTTATACCGATTTTCTATACCAAAATTGAAAATCGTGTTTGTTGGACTCGCATTCTCATCTTCCATAAAGGATTGGTACACAGCCCATTTATTTATATATACAATTTTTTTATCATGTCTGAGGTGATTTCTGCCGGATCTGAATCCTTTAAACTGGAAAATTTTACAATTCCTACTAATGTCACCAAACTGGATAGTGGCAACTATCTGATGTAGTCCCAATCCACACAACTTTCCATCACTACTCGAGGGCAATCTAACTATATTACAGGTACATAACCTATATCGACTAAAGGTGTCGCCCTAAAAAGTGAACTACAGAGAATTCCTTGGTCATGCAGTACCTCCTCAATTCTATGCAACCAGCCATAGCCGAGGGGTATTTCTTGTTGGACACTGCTGCCCTGATCTGGAAATCTGCAAAAGCAATATATTCCCAAGTGGGGAATTATGCCTTGATTTATGCCATCTAGAAGAAAATTTTTGCAAATGTCCAGAATGAATTAACTGTTTCAGATTACTATACTTAGTTACGCAATCATTGGCAGACTCTGGGTTTTTATGATGGCTTTTATTCCAAGTGTGACTCTGATGCAACCCTATATAAAAAACGTGAAGAGCAATACAGGGTTTACACTTTCTTAGAAGGTTTAAATGTTGAATCGGATCCTATTCGATCCCAGATTCTGAGCGAGGAACCTTTCCCGTCTCTGGAACAAGCTATGCCATGGTGCAACTAGAAGACCAACGGTGTACCACTATGCTATCACCAGCACCTCCTACTAGGTCGGCTCTCCAGATAGCCTCTGCACCAGACTCATTTCCGTCCAAAGACACTTCTTCCAACAATCCTGTGAAGTGTGAACATTGTGGTAAATTGTGGCACACCAAAGCTGCTTGTTGGAAACTCCATGGTAAGCCTGCAGATTTCGAAGCCAAACGGCGTGACAAACTTCAGCAGCATCCCAGGTTCTTCAAAGGTTCCCAGGCCCATCAAGCTGACGCCCAACCTCCTCCCGATCCCAGTCAGGTTCTCCAGGCTATAGGACGTTTGCTTCAACCATCGTCTACTGCACTCTCTGGATCCTCCACCGATCCTACTCCAGGTTCCCACTTTGCCCACTCCGGTATGTGCTACAATGCGTCCATGGTCTCTAATCCTTGAATTATTAACTCTGGTGCAACCGATCACATGACTGGTAATTCTAGTGTCTTTTATCAATTTGTGCCTACTCTTGGAAGTACCTCTATCCGTGTGGCTGATGGAACTCTACCCTATGTATCCAAAAAAGGTTCCATTCAGTGCACCCCTTCTATAAAATTGCAGTCCGTCCTTCATGTTCCTACATTTTCCATTAATCTATTATCCATCAGTCGTATTACATTTGCTTTGAACTATAAGGTTATTTTGTATCCATCTTATTGTTTGTTTCAGGATCTAGAATCAGGGAAGACCCTGGAATAAAATCTCAGCACGCGAGATCTCGCCATTTTCGCCATTCTCGCAAGTAACCGAGACGAAAACAGGGTCGATAACCCTTTTCGTCTCGGCATATACATGATCTCGCCGAGATCTCGGTAAATCTCGCGAGATCTCGCAAGATCTCGGCGAGATATTGCTTTTCACTGTTTTTTTTTCTCTTTATAAAAGAGATAAGGCACTGTTCTCGGTCGAGAACTCGACCAAGAACTGCTGCTTCCTCTTTTTTCTTAGTTTTTGAAGATTTTTTCATTTCTTCCCCATTCTTTCTTTGTTTGGAATTTTAACTTGCAACGGGTGGTACTTCGGACTGCGGGGATTGCTGTAAGAGCTTCATATCAACTGTTGAAGGTAAGTTTCTTGCCAAAAAATAAGATTTTTACATAAGACTATGAGGGAGAAAAAAAAAATTTCTAGAATGTGATTAAATTTTTATATGTTAGATACGTGAGCCCGATCTACAAGCTCACGGTTTCAGATTTCGATTTTGATTGTTGTAGGTTTTTTTTTCAATTACTTGCATTTAAAAATTAATTTTCAGCAATTAAAAATTAAACTAATTATTATTTATACTTATTTGATGATGATGACCTATTTATATATTAATCACCATTGGCCGATCTACTGTCCTACAGTTTCATATTTCGATTTCGGCTGTTGTTGGTATTTTTTTCAATTATTTGCATTTAAAAATGAATTTCCAACAATTAAAATTTAAAATAATTATTATTATTACTCATTTGATGATGATGACCTATTTATATGTTAATCACCATTGGCCAATCTACTGTCGTACGATTTCAGATTTCGATTTCGGTTGTTGTATGTTTTTTTTTTTTTGAATTATTTATATTAAAAAAATTATTTCCAGCAATTAAAAATTAATTTAAAAATGATTAAAAATGCTATAAAATAGGGAAAAATAAGGAAAAATGTTTTGATCGCATTTAAAATATGAGAAAAATTTTGAAATGTAATTTCTGCTGTGTTCAAGTTTGTAAGGTTATTGAAGTTTGTGTTTTCTATGAAATAGTGCTTGGAAATTATGTCGAGACCAAGTTCTGGGGCAGGCGATGGGGGCGACGGTACCGGTTCCCGAACTGACCCTGCATGGCAGTATGAGACTGCCCTTCAGGGTGATAGGAAGAAGACCCAGTGTAATTTTTGTGAGAAGAAGCTTCTGTCTAGTGGCATCACAAGACTGAAGCAACACTTGAGTGGATTAGGCAAAGATGTTTCCAAATGCCCGCATTATCCTGTGGAGATATTCAGGGCCATAGGTGAACAGTTGAGGGGAGGGAGGCAGAGGAGGGCAGCAATGGAAAGAGAAAAACAATATTTTGAGGAGGCAGTTCGAGGCACCATACCAGAATCCAATGAGGAACATGAGGCTGAGGGATGGGATGTAGAAGATATGACAGAGGCAGAGGCAAGACAGATGTGTCATGCAGCAATGGCTAGTAGAGAAACCCTTAGATCAGATGCAGAAAGGAGACGGACAAGAGCAGGTACATCTGAAGCAGGTGGCAGTGGTAGTGGATTTGCTAAGCCTGAGCCACAGAGACGGAGCAAAGGGATTGGTTCTTGGTTTTCTAGATCACAAAGTAGAAGGGAAGAACCTGTGCCTCAGCCACGGGGACGGGATGATTATGTTCAAGTTCTAGAGCAAGATCCCGGAGTTTTTACGAAACAATGTAGTAAACAAAAAAAATAAAAAAAATGCAATGTTTGGGGGAAAGAATAGGGAGTCAGTAGGGTATTCTTACTCTAAGTGTTCGTTTTATCATGGCATCCCAGCAAACGCCACCACAGGCCCTTTCTTTCAGAGCATGCTAAATGCAGTCGCTGAGGCAGGTACAGGGATTAGAAGGCTAAATCGATATGAGCTAATGACTCATTATTTGCCTCAACATAAGAAGGAATTACAAGACTGGATTCTAGGCCAGAAGAAGAATTGGGAAGATTTAGGAGTAACTATTATGTGTGATGGTTGGACTGATCCTACCAGAAAGTCCATCATCAACTTCATGGTTTACTGTGATGGGAGGAGGGTGTTCCTTAAGTCTGTTGAAGCATCAGCTGAAGTAAAAGATGCAGATTATATTTATGGGCTGTTGCAAGAGGTGGTGGTTAAGGTGGGAGCTCAGAACGTTATTCAGATTGTGACAGACAACGACAGCAATTTTAAGAAGGCAGGGGAGATGTTAATAAACAATGCCGACTACAATCTCTTTTGGACTCCATGTGCTGCCCATTGTATTGATTTAATGTTGAAGGACATGGGCAAGATAAGTAAAGTCAAGAGAGTGGTTGAGCAAGCAAGACAAGTAACCACTTTCATCTACAACCATGGTTATTCCTTGAACATGCTCAGGGAGATATGTGGAGGGGACTTGGTCAGACCAGGTGTCACCAGATTCGCTACGAACTTCATAGCATTGAAGAGCTTTGAGGC
Organism: Protea cynaroides; assembly: GCA_028583415.1. Taxonomy (NCBI): domain Eukaryota; kingdom Viridiplantae; phylum Streptophyta; class Magnoliopsida; order Proteales; family Proteaceae; genus Protea; species Protea cynaroides. Next base: position 35,495,643 of record CM053266.1, on the reverse strand, counting down.
GAAGATGGCCGGACTCAGATTGATGTTTGCATCTGAGGATTGGTTTTCATGGAGACAATCAGCTACCCCCCAGGGGGTGGAAGCACAGAGTACCATCGCTTCAGACGAATGTTGGCAAAATGTGAAGGTGGTAGTCAGGGTCTTGCATCCTGTAGTACAGGTGTTGAGATTGGTGGATACTGAGCGAAAACCTACCATGCCACTTCTTTATGCTGTTGTTGACGCATTGAAAGTACGTGTTAAAGCTTTAATACCACGTGGCTACAAGAATTACATAAAGATCATCAATGACCGATGGGAGAGCCAACTCATGCATCCATTGCATAAGGCTGGTGAGTAAATTTGATGATGTATTTACTTTAGTATTACTTATGTACCAATATAATTTTTATTTGCTTTAACCATGTGTCCAATGTCAAATATTTCAGCATACTATTTGAACCCCAAGTACTAGTATACGCATGTACTTGGACGAACACAGAACTCATTGAAGCAGTGAAGCTAGTGGTTGCAAAGTTGGAGCGAGATCCCCAAGCACAGGCATTAGCAAACCTAGAGGTGAGTTGTGTGCTTCAATTACTGAAAATATGATCGCCGTGACACTAATTGTACTGGTTACTGCTATTGCTAGTGCGGCAAAACTATATATTGTAATTGCAAATATTTATAAGTTTTTTATTATGTGTAGATTAAAACCTTCAGGGAAGCCCATGGGAGTTTTGGGTTCCCCGCTGCAGTGGCTGGACGTGACAAAAGTGATCTGTGTATGTATTATGTTTAAATGACATACGAAATTAAATTATCTTATGTTTTATGTATTACGTTCAAAATGACATACGAAATTAAAATATGTTATTGTTCTTATGCAGCTGAATGGTGGGTGTTGTATGGTAAAGATGCACCTGCTCTGAAGAAGATAGCAAGTAGAGTGTTAGCTCAGACATGCTCTGCATCTGGCTGTGAGCGAAACTGGAGTACTTTCAACCTCATTCATTCAAAGAGGCGGATTCGACTTGGCTCCCAACGGTTAAATGACTTAGTCTTTGTGCATTACAACATGAGGCTGAGGGTGCAAAACATGTTCCATGATAAGGAGGATGACACCCCGCTCGAGCTCGCCAACATCTTCCAGCTTGACTCTGAAGAGGAAGATCCATTAATAGAATGGATGCGGGACAGGGGAGTACCTGTGATGGACGAGCCCGGGGGGATGCCTGACTCCAATTTGGCCAGCCATTTGGATACTAATGTCGACGAATTTTTAGCCTCGGAAGAGGGTCGAGTCCATATATGGTCACCCGTGCCGTTAGACCCTCCTGCTGGCACTGATACAGATGATCCTGAGTGGAGTTGGAATGGTAGTGGAGCTAGTGGTAGTGATCATGGGGGTGGGCGTGGAAACCCAGGTGGAGGTCGAGCCACTATTGTCAATATTGGGACTGATCCAGAGCCACGAGTATCACCTGTTAGATACACTGGGGAGAGCCAGTACACTTATGCAACACAGGATGATGACCATGGTGCATGTGCATCATCCTCATCAAGTAGACCAACTTCGTATTCGCGTAGGCCTCGGCATCATTCTCATTCTCAACATGATGAAGATGCTGATTGCAGTAGCACGATGGACGTCGACATTGATAGCCTCTCTACTGGCTTACGAGGATTAAGTGTAGAGGAGAATAGCAGTTACTGCAGTGGGCAGGAGCAGTGGAATTTTCCTGGATATAGCACTGGTTCAGCATACACCTCAAATGAATATGTTGATATCAACTTCGTCCCCTATCCTACTGCGACTGCATATGGTTCCTTCGACGATGGTTCAGATGCAGGAGCACAGACACGGAGTCAAAGTGGATTAATCAACTTCTATTCCGTTCCATCAGTACTTCCGCAAGAGTCTACGCACCAGAGTACTACTTCAGAAGTTTTTCAATTCTTCCCAAAGATAGGTATCCTTCGGACAGCTACTGATGTTATATTTATGAATCATGTGCAAGACTACCAGAACTACTTTGCATCAAGAATTCCATGGGAAGATTATGTTGCTCAATTTAAAGACAATTTGCGTCGACAATTTTCCCAGATGTATGATGATAGTAGGATGGATCATCCACGACACTCTACATATTACTAGACATTGTATCTGTATGAGGATTGTGGAATTGTGGACTATGGGCACAGGGGGACTATGGGAACATTCAATATTGAATATTTGAACTATGATGTAATGATTTATAATGAAGTGTTATTTTGTTTCTCTTTCCCCTAATGCATTATGTTATTGTCTCATTTGTCATATTTGATTGAATATAATAGCTAATATTAACCTAAATTTACAACAGACTTCAGCGTTGACTGTCAAAACATGGGTGTAAACCCAAACAACCACAAAGAGTCATTATTTTTATAATTTTATACTCTAAATGTGTTTATGTATGTAAAAATGAGGTTCCCCTGAAGTTGGAGACCTAAAAAATGCATTTTGGCCACCGAGACAACCTTTTTAAGCTGTCTTGGACAAAATACACTGTCTCGGCGAGATCTCGGTTTCGGAGGAGGCCGAGACTCCTCCGAAATTCGAGATTTTAAACCTTGGGGAAGACAATTGGATGTGGTAAGCTGCAAGGTGGTTTATACTTGCTTGAGAAAGGTCTTACCCAGCCTGCTTCCGCCGCCCCCGTTCCCAGCGTCTCGAACATCCATTTTTTACTGTTTTATCTAGTCTTTTTCCTTCTCTTGCCAATAAATGTAAACGTGACGAGTTCATTTACGAAGCTTCTATTCTAGCTAAGCAAACTCGTTCATCGTACAGTCCTACATTTCATCGAAGTAGTACTCTTTTCCATTTAGTACATTCAGATATTTGGGGACCCGCTCGGACTACATTTGTTACTGGTCACCGTTGGTTCATTACGTTTATTGATTGTTTTTTTCGTACCACATGGGTTTATCTCATGCATTACAAGAGTGAGGTTTTTTCTTGTTTTCATCTGTTCCATAAGATGGTACTGACACAGTTTGGGACTTCGTTGAAGATTCTCCGGAGTGACAATGGTCGCGAGTACCTTGCTAATGAGTTACAGAGTTACCTTGTTGACCAGGGCATTCTTCACCAGGCTAGTTGTGTTCATACTCCGGCGGAGAATGGGGTGGCTGAGAGGAAAAATTGTCATCTCCTTGAAGTTGCTTGTGCCTCAATGTTCGCTCGCCATGTTCCCCTGTAGTTTTGGAGTGATGCCATTCTTACCACTACATACCTCATCAATCGGGTCCCTACACCAATCTTGGCTCATCGCTCCTCATTAAACCTTCTGGTTGGTGACGACAGTCGTATTATTTCCCCTAAGGTATTTGGTTGTGTCTGCTATGTGCCAATCATCAGTCTCCCAGTAAACTTGACCCTTGAGGGTTTCGGTGTCTGTTTTTGGGTTATTCTCCAACTCAAAAGGGATATCAATATTATCACCCACCTTCTTGTCGGTCCTTTGTTTCCATGGATGTTATATTTCATGAACACCTTTCCTACTTTCCAACGCCCCATCTTCAGGGGGAGCCTCTATTACAGGAAGATGGTCCTAATATTATACCAATGGCTGGTCCACTTCAGGGGGAGCCCACCAGAGATACCTTGGCAGAACAACAACCTAGCCCTGAAGCTCAACTCAGTCCATCTGCAAACATTGTTCCTCAGGCAGTGGAAGAAGATTCTACTCACATTTCACCACCCTTACAAGTGTATAGCCGCATCAACCTCAAGCAGGGAAAGACCACCACCATCAATGCACCTACACATCAACGCACCTACACACATCCCTTCGTCAGCCTTGGAACCAGAGACTGGATCAGAAAGTGAGAATCCTCCACCTGATAATCCTTTTTCTTCTGAGACTGATTCAAATTTACATATTACTCTTAGGAAAGGTGTTAGGTCGTGTACACTGCACCCTATTTCTCAGTTGGTCTCCTATGAATGTTTTTACCCTTCATATCATGCATATTTTTCCACATTATCTTCTGTGTCTATTCCCACAAGATGGCAAGATGCAGTCGACGATCCTAAGTGGAATGCAGCTATGGTTGAGGAAATGAGGGCCTTGAAGAAAAATGGGACTTGGGATCTTGCCAGTCTTCCACCAGGAAAGAAGACCATAGGATGTAAGTGGACCTTTACCATCAAACAAAAAGAAGATGGAACCATAGAGAGGTACAAAACCAGGCTGGTAGCTCGAGGATTTACTCAGACTTCTGGGCTCAATTACCAGGAAACATTTGCTCCTGTGGCAAAAATGAATACCATTGGGGTCATCTTAGCCTGTGCAGTTTACTTTGATTGGGATCTGCAACAACTGGATGTCAAGAATGCATTCCTCCACGGGGAGTTAACTGAAGAAGTGTATATGGATGTGCCTTCGGGGTTTACCTTGTCTACCACTACAGGAAGAGTCTGTAAGCTAAAGAAATCTCTCTATGGACTCAAGCAATCTCCAAGAGCTTGGTTTGGATGGTTTCATGGGCAATGACCTCTGTTGGATACAAGCAGAGTAACACTGATCACACACTATTTATCAAACATAAACAAGGAAAAATAATTGTTCTCATAGTTTATGTTGATGATATTGTGATTACTGGCAGTGATGATGCAGAAATCAGGCATCTGAAGTCCTTCTTAGGGAAAGAGTTTGAAGTGAAAGATTTAGGAAAGTTCAGATATTTCCTTGGTATTGAAGTAGCTCGCTCCACCAGAGGTATTTACTTGTCTCAGAGAAAATATATCATTGACCTTCTCTCAGAAATTGGTCTCTTAGGGTGTAGGCCAAGTGACACCCCAATCGATCCAAATGAAGAGGGAAAGATTGGTACACCTGTTGATAAAGGGCAGTACCAACGTCTTGTTGGTAAATTGATATATCTGTCTCATACCCGACCCGACATTGCATTTGCAATAAGCCTAGTTAGCCAATTTATGCATGATCCGTATTCATCTCATATGGATGTTGTTATTCGCATATTGCATTATCTCAAGTCTGCTCCTGGAAGGGGAATACTACTCTCCTCTAAAGGTCATTTTAGAATTGATGCATACTGGCAGGAAATCCAGATAGATGGTAAACTTCCGGATATTGTACCTTCATTGGAGGGAACCTTGACAGGTGGCGTAGCAAGAAGCAACATGTCGTAGCTCGATCAAGTGCAGAAGCTGAGTACAGAGCGATGGCACAAAGAATTTGCGAGCTATTGTGGCTGAAAGGGTTACTCAAAGATTTGGGTTTCCACTCTACCCAACCTCTGAGGTTATTCTATGACAATAAAACTGCTATCAGTATAGCTCATAACCTAATATAGCACGACAGAATCAAATATGTGGAAGTGGACCGCCACTTTACCAAAGAAAAATTGGAGAGCGGTCAAGTCTGTGTTCCATATGTCACCTCTAGCGATCAACTAGCAGATATTTTCACCAAAGGGCTTCTAGGAAAACAATTTCATTCAGTTCTATCCAAGTTGTGCATGACAGATATATACGCCTCAACTTGAGGGGGAGCGTTGAGAGGATTGAGATCGTATGATGAGATCATGTGGACACGATGGATGAACCATCGTGTGGTTTAGATTAATTTATCTTTATGTCTAGATTCATTGTATTTATGTCTAGATTCATTGTAAACCTTAATAGGGTCTCACCTACCTCTTTCTTTTTTTGTATTCATTCTCACATTATAAATAAGAGGACCTCTATCTATTGATAGACAAGTCAGACCATTCTCTACAGGATTGTTACCGCCGAACAAAGACAGAATGCTCAGAGTAACAAGGTGAAAAGCCACATTGGGTAATAACAGAGCTAAATTTGTCAAACCAAGCACATGGTGATTGTTTCAATCCATAGATAGCCTTACGTAATTTGCATACTTTGGTTGACATCCCCCTTTGAGCAACATACCCTAGAGGTTGGTCCATATATACTTCCTCTTGAAGGTCCCCATACAGAAAGGCATTCTTGACATCCATCTGGTACACAGGCCAATCAAAATTGATAGGTAAGGATGTAAGGACTCGTACAGAGTTAAGATGAGCCATAGGAAAAAAGGTCTCAAAGAAATCAACTCCATAAGTTTGAGAAACCCTTTACCTACTAAGCGAGCCTTAAGGTGTTTAACTGACCCATCAGAGATTATGTTTGACTGTATACACCCAATGGCAAAGCACCACAGATTTTCTTGCTGGAAGATCAGCTAGAAACCAAGTTTGACGAGAGAGGAAGGCATCCATTTAGCAACTATGGCTGCCTTCCAGCCAGGATGGGATAAGGCCTGGAGGTGAGTGGTAGGGACAAAAGTAGTAGATAAAGATAAAACCAGATTAACAGCATGGTTAGGGAGGTGAAAAGTAGTGACAAAATTTTCAATAGGATATAAAGGCAAAGACTGTTGAGTGCACAAACGCATACCATTGCACAAAGCAATGGGTAGATCATCAGGACCAATTTGAGGAGGGGTGGTGGCTAGATCAGATCTCTGTGAGGGACCCAGGTCCAGAATCGGCGTCATGGGGCATACTGATATAGGAGCTAGGTCTAGAGCAGCCTTAGCACGCCGTCAGTAAACCTGTAGTGGAGGTGGTATAGTAGGTGAGATGGAAGGCTCACTAGATGGTATGGGAAGCAGTAATGGTGGATCAGTGAGCTCAAATGGGGGTATGGGGATAGGTGGTGTGATTAGAAGGTGATGGGCAATATGGGGTACTCCCCCCCCCCGCGGGCCTTGGGGTGCCTGTGCCGGGCATCTCCTGTGGCCAAGTTTCCCCAGATCCTTTGCTTCCCAATTACCCTGTTCCCAGTCTGTGATTCCTTGTGGCCCTATTCTCCTTAAACCTTCTGCCTTGACACTCCCTTCTGTTTCTCCTCCCCCTGTTGGTGAGGGTCTAGTGTCAAAGGCCCATCTTGTTCACCCCGAGGGGGCTAGTCCTTCTGGTCTTGATTCTAGGGGCCGATGGACTAGTCTCTTCGACTCTGCTTCTCTTACCCTTGCTGAGGGTATCTCGCTTCAGTTCTCAATCCCTGTCCAGGAGGCCGAAATCATTGTAGCTCCATGCCCTGATTCCTCCTTCCCTCTTGAAATATCCAAATGGTCTAACGCTCTGGTTGGCCAGTTCATTGGTAGAAATTTGCCTTTCCATCTTGTGCAAGCTTCACTGTTGAGACAATGGAAACACTCTGCCGCAGTCGAAACTTTCCTCGCTGATAATGGAACTTTTGTGTTCCGGTTTGCCGATGAGAATGACAAAATAAATGTCCTTAAGAAGGGTATGTAGTATGTAGCAGGAAAACCCATCGTCATGCGACACTAGGACGAGTTTCTGCGCTTTGATAAGATGAATATTCAATCTCTGCCGATTTGGATCTCGCTACCTGGCCTGACCCTGCATCTTTGGTGTGAGAAAGCCTTGAGCTCTATCGGCTCTGTTCTAGGAAATCCTCTCTTCTCTGACCAATGCACAAAACTACAGTCTAGATTGGCTTTTGCTCGAATCTGTGTAAAAGTTAGAGCTGACAGGTACCTGATTTTGTTCATATTTGATCATCTGAAAAGAACCTCTAGAAACAGCTGGTAAGGTATGATTGGAAACCACCCCTCTGCAAAGTATGCAAATCTTTTGGTCACCCCACTGAATCTTGCGCCCCAAAGAAGAAACCACCTGTGCCAGAACCAAATGGATGGAAAACAGCGAAACCAAGAACCCGGTGGCAGAAGAAGGGCCCTACAGTAGATTCTACCTCAATAGGGCTTTTGTAAATGGTATGGAGAGTGAGGAAGAAGATGGTGACGTGACAGTGGCAGTGTGTTGGAAGCCCTCTGATAATGTTGCTGCCAACGGTGAAAAAGCTGACCTAGATACCTTACCCACCAATAATAGATTTCTTGCTCTGGACTGTGAAGATGAAGAAGAAAGCGTCGTCTATTGCTATTCTGGTGATAAGGACAGGTCTGTGATGACTGAAAACCCTGCCCCCCAAAAAGAAAACTCACTGATTGGATCATCTCCTTTATCGTTTGCGGCTCCTGGCTCTGCCTCGCAACTGGTCTTGCAGAGATCCTCGCACCGTGCCCTAGCTCCCCCTCTTCTGCTATTCAATCGACTGCCCCCCTTCGTGATTTGGCTGCCCCTTTAGCCACTTATAGTTTGCGTAACCCTAAGAAATCAAACCGGTAATTGGCCCAAGCCCAAGCCGAACCAAGTTTAGATCTTATATCTGACACTTTCCTGACCCAACCCCTCTTTGACCCTCGGTCTGGTTCTTCTCCAGACCAAATCCTTGACCCTTCGCCCACCAGCCCTTTTATTACCCAGCGGACCAATCACCCGACAATTCCAGAACCATCGGCCCCACGACCAGACCCGAATGGTCTTCCCCTTCCTAACCCAACTACCCCCGCTGCTTGTCCCAACCCGCCTCTGTCTGTACACTCTTCCGCCATCACCCCTCTTTCTCGCCAAACATCTTCCCAGCTGCGATCTGTTGAGCTTTCTGGGGATGCCGAAGTGGGGGGTTCTGAGGACTCCCATGATTCGGATGGTCATGCTCTGGGTAAAGGAAAAAAGAACAAAGGAAAAAGCCATGGGGTTCATTCTGCAGCAAAAGAGCCGCCGTGGAAATCCAAAAATGCCAGAGTTGGGAAACGATCCTCTAAGGATCATTTGTGAGCCTTTCCCTTCCTTGTTAATGGTTACCATGATGATCGGATTTTATTGGAACATCAGGGGTCTGAACTTCCCATCCAAGCAAGCTGAAGTCAGGCGGTTCATTAATTCTAGGCACCTCTCCTTCTGCATTTTAGGAGAGACTAGAGTTAAAAAGGAGAATGCTCTTGACATTGCTAGATACTGGCCTCGGGATGGCAGATGGCTTTTAATTATGATCACCATGAAAATGGTTGGATTTGGGTTTTATAGGATAGCCATAAGATTAATTTCACTCTGGTACAATCGTCTGACCAACTTATGCATTTTAAAGTTTCCTTTTTAACAGCTCCTTCTACTTCAAATGTCGTCCATATTACTGTTGTATATGCTGCAGACTCTTCCCATGACCGCAGAAGCCTATGGGAAGACCTAGGCAGTATTCACTCTTCTATGACAAATAGTGCTTGGGCCATGCTAGGAGATTTTAATGTTGTTAAATATGCTCATGAGAAGATGGGCGGTCAGATTGATGAAAATGCTGTGGGAGATTTTGTGGATTGTCTTGATGCTATTGGTCTGGTGGACCTAAAATGAACTGGCCAAAAGTTCACTTGGAACAACAGAAGAATGGGAAATCAGAGAATCTCTTGCAAACTGGACAGAGCTCTTGTGAATGATAAATGGCTTGCATCTTTCAGCTGTTTGGAGGCTTGCTTTGAATCTTCTGGAATATCTGATCATTCTCCGATCATTCTCACTATATCTCAGTATATTTCCTTTGGTCCTAAACCGTTCAAATTCTTTGATATGTGGACGAATCATGCAGATTTTACGGGTATTGTTTATGAAGCTTGGAATCTCATTCCTCCTGATAGCCATCAACCTCTAGTTAGATGTGCCCTGAAGCTTAAAGAAGTCAAGAGAGCCCTTGTCTCTTGGAACAAAGAAGCTTTTGGAAATATCTCTAAAGCGGTTCAGGAGTGTAGAAATGAGTTGTGCGCTGTCCAGTCTATCCTTCAAGTCTCAGGTTCTGATGACTCTCTTTCTCAGGCTGAAAAGGATCTCTCCCACAAGCTTGGCGGCCTAGTGTCTCAAGAAGAAAGTTTCTTCAAGCAAAAATCCAGAATATGTTGGCTGAAACGGGGAGACAGGAACACCTCTTACTTTCATAAATCTGTCAAGGCTCACCAAAACTGGAATCATATCTCCTCTCTGCAAGCGGAGGATGGTAATATGTTTTTTGATGTTAGTGGGATCAAAAAGGTGGCTGAAGACTACTTTTGTGACTTATATGGGTCTCCTACTCTTCCTCCAGTTGAGGCCATGCCCTTGGACCTGTTTGATAAAGTCTTATCAGTGGAGCAAAGTTCTAGATTAGCTGATCTGCCGATGGAAGATGAGATCCTTAAAGCTATAAAGGCCATGAAGACCCAGAAAGCTCCCGGGCCTGATGGGTTCAGTATGGGTTTTTTCATTACAGCTTGGGACATTGTTAAGACTGATCTCATTGTGGCGGTCAAAAGCTTCTTCTATAATCCAAGACAAATTAAAGAGGTAAATCAAACTTTTTTATGCCTTATCCCAAAGAAGGAAGGGGCTTCATCCATTGTTGATTTCCAGCCCATTGCTTTGTGCAACACTTTGTACAAGATAATTGCTAAAATTATGGTTGGAAGGCTTTCAGAGGTGGTGGGAGATTTAGTCAGTCCTTGTCAATCAGCTTTTTATCCATGGCAGGAACATTGTTGATAATATCATGATCTGTACAGATCTCGTCCAAGGTTTCGACAGAAAACATCAGCCTCCAGCTGCGTTACTAAAGATTGACCTCCAAAAAGCCTATGATAAAATTATATTGGAGTATATCAGAGATGTTTTGAACAAAATGAAGTTCCCTGAGAGATTCTCTCAATGGATATGGTGGTGTATGTTCTCAGCCAGATTTTCAGTTTTGGTTAATGGCAGTCCAACGGGATTTTTAAATGCTAAAAGAGGTATCAAACAAGGCTGTCCCATGTCTCCCCTTCTGTTCACCCTTGTGCTCGAAGGCTTGTCCAGGCAACTCCAAATCAAAGCTCATCAGCATCAAATTGATTTCTATCCCCGATGTAAGGATATTGATCTCACTCACCTGGCTTTTGCAGATGATATTATGATCTTATCGAAAGGTAACTTCAAATCGCTTTCGGCTATTATGAATGTCTTGGGGCACTTCTCATCTATGTCAGGGTTATCCATCCTGTTCCTGGTAGGGCTTGATGAGCCTCATATGGAAAATCTTGGCCGTATTGTGGATTTTCCCCTTGGGAATCTACCAGTTACTTATCTTGGCCTTCCCTTAATTGCTGCGAGGCTATCTGCCCATCATTGCTCTTTTATTCTTGACAGATTACAGAAGAGGTTACATCTTTGGAAAGCCAAAGTATTATCCTATGCGGGCAGGCTTGAGTTAGTTAGATCAGTCATGCAAAGTTCTTATTTGTATTGGATAGGGGTTTTCGGGCTTCCTTGTTCAGTAATCCAGAAAATTGAAAGCATTATGAGTGCTTTCTTATGGAAAGGGGGGAAAATAACAAATTCTTTCATACTATCGCCTGGGGAAAAGTGTGCTTGCCAAAGATGGAGGGCGGGCTGGGCATTAGAAAAATCAAAGAGGTTAATCTAGCCTGTATCATCAAGCTGATTTGGTGGTTAGTGGGGGAAAAATCCGGCATATGGAGCAATTGGATATATAGTAGATATCTTAAGAAAGACTCTCTCTGGTTTGTTTCTGAAAGTAAAGACTCTTCTTGGGTGTGGAGATCCAACCTTTGTCACAGGCAAATGGCTCTCCCCAATATTAGGTCCCTTATTGATGATGGCTTCTCAACCCTGCTGTGGTTGGATAATTGGCATCCTCATGGTGTTATGGTGCATGCATATGGAGAGAGAATTAGAGCTGATCATGGTAGAGAAAGAATGGCAACTGTCTCTTCAATTTTATCTGATGGACTCTGGTGTACTGGAAGGGCGTCTTCATCGCGTCTTCTGCAAGCTTGGGGTGCTCTCAATTTGATCCCCCGCCGTCCCCCTGGGAGTGGAGACATCACCATATGGGCGACTTCCTCAAATGGGAGATTCTCCTCTTATTCGGCCTGAGAGTCGATCAGAGCTCGTTCTCCTAAGGTTGATTGGCATGATGTGGTTTGGTTCCATGGGCACCATAGTTGTCAAGGCGTCGCCTAGGCGCCCAGGCTGCCTTGGGTCGCCTTGGAAAATTGGGCGCCTTGGTCGCCTAGGCGCCCAGTCAGGCCTCCATCGCCTTGGTTCGCCTTGGCGCCTTGACAACTATGATGGGCACTACTCTCGTCAAGCTCTTTTCTTCAGGAAAAAGGTATCATCCCCAACTCCTCTTGTGGTTTGTGCTGGGCGGCGGTTGAAGATATCAATCATCTATTTTTTGAGTGCCCCATCTCCAAGAAAGTTTGGGAAAAAATTATGCAGAACTGCTGGCCTGCAAAAAAAGAGTCCTTCCCTTTAATCTAGAGTGCAAATGGATGATTAAGAACTTCAAGTCTAAATCTCTAGGTGACACAATAGCTAAACTAGCTTTTGGGGCATCTATATATCATATATGGGTCGAAAGAAATCGTCGTCGATGGGCAGCCAAGTCTAGAACTTTCAGCCAGATTTGGGAGGCAATCAAATTTGATGTTCATGGCAATGTGTCGCCTCTGGGATCCCCTGACCCAAACTCAGCTCTTAATAGGTTCATTTTGGCTTCTTGGGATCTCAGCAACCCATAACTAGGTTGTTTCGTTTTGTTTTTCGAGCTTCTCTTTCGCTCTCTTTGGCCTTTATGTTCTAATTTTGTAAGGAGCCTGGCTCTATCCTTTGGATAACCAGGTTTGTTTTTGTCCCTCTTGGGGTGTTGTCAATATATTCTTTATTCACCAAAAAAAAAAAAGGATGATAACATATGAGCAAAGCAGACACAACCAAACACCTTGGGAGGAATAGAGAACAAAGGCAAAGTAGGGTTCAGCATAGAAAAGGAAACTTTGTTCTAAAGTACTGATGAGGGCATACGATTCATCAAGTAAAAACAAGCAATAAGAATAGCAACGCCCCAATAATATTTATGCACATGCATCTGAATCATCAGAGCCCGAGCAATTTCTAAGAGATTTATTTTTACATTCAGCAACATCATTCTGTTGAGGAGCATAAGAACAACTCGTCTGATGGATGATGCCTTTGTCAGAGCAAAAACTAGAAACAGATCTTTGAGTATATTCAAGGGCATTATCAGTACGAAAAATATAAATAGAAGTATTAAATTGAATTTTAATTTGTTGATAAAATTCCTAAGTCTTAAGAAACTCATAACAGTCTTTAAGTAAATACAGCCAAGTCATCCTAGAGCAATCATCTATGAAAGTAACAAAGTAGCAATAACCAAGTCGGTTAGCAACACGACAAGGACCCCAGATATTGGAGTAAACTAAAGAAAAAGGAAAAGAACTACGAGGCTCAGAGCGAGCAGGGAATGAAGCACGGTGATGTTTCCCCAATTCACAAGCTTCACACTCAAGTTGAGTGGTGGACTTGAAATTAGGAATGAGAAACGGTAACTTGGATAAGGATGGGTGACCTAACCAGTGGTACCATTAAAGTGATGTGGTGGTGGAAGCAGCAATAGTAGTGGTAGGTGGTCTGGTGTGCTCAAAATAGTAAAGGCCATCATACTCAAAGCCGCCACCAATTGTCTCCTTGGTCCTGAGATCTTGAAAAACACAGTAAGAAAGGTAGAAGTTAACAGAGAAATTCAAAGTTTTAGTACATTGGCTAATGGAAATAAGGTAAAGAGGTAATTTAGGCACACTTAAAACTGAAGACAGGTTCAGGGAAGGTGATAATGGTACCGTTCCTTTTGTTGTAGCATGGGTAAAGGGGGCCATCAACGATATAAATTGAGGTATTAGAATGCCAAAGTAAATTAAAGATTTGGGACTTACCAGTCATGTGACATGAGACCCCTGAATCAATAATCCAAGGAGTGGAAGAAGTGGTAGAAAGCAAGGCAGTGATAACTGTATGGGCGAGTGTGGCAGAGGAGGATGGAGTAACTTGCTCAAGTTGAGATACCCATCAAATTAAGGTTTCTAACTGAGAAGTAAGAGAAGGTGGAGTTGTGGTTGCCATAGATGAAGGGGAAACCACTAGTGCAAAAGTACCCTCAGTAGAAGTAGAGTTGGCCCGGGCATCATCCCATTCAGGCCGACCATACTTTTCCCAACAAGTATCAATATTATGATTATTCTTCCCACAGTGAGTACAATATCTATTGAACTTATCAAAATTGGTTCATCCACCACGGCTAGAAGAGCCACGTCCACGTCCTCTCTTACCACGGCATTTGCCTCGGCCACGGCTAGTAAATAAAGCAGAGCTGTCTTTAGATGATGTAGAATCATTGTGAGGCATTAATCGTTGAAGACGAAAGAATGCCTCATTCAGTGTACTAGTGTAGGGATCTTTTCACCTGTCAACAATTGACTTTTGACTGACTGATATTCAGGTGGGAGACCTACTAGGAGCTTGGCAATATAAAAGTCAAACTAATGAGCTTTCAATTGCTCAAGGTCAGTAGTAAGTGGTTGAACAACCTAGAGTTCCTCAATAAGTCCTTTAAAACCACTGTAATATTCACTAATAGACTTATCGCCTAAAGTAAAATTAAACATCTTCTCATAGAGATCATAAACATGTGAGAAATTTTTATCCTAAGCATAACTCCTTGAGGTCAATCCAGATATCCTTAGCTGTTTTATGAAGCATAACATTAAAGACGATGGATGTATCAACACTACCCCACAGCCAGGTTTGGAGGGTAGCATTCTCATACTTCCACTCTTCATAGGCCTTAGTGGAAGCAGCATCTTTGGGATCCAAAGTGGGAGGATCATCGATTAGATACTGTATTTTACCTTTAGACTGAATGAAAGTTTGAACAGCTTGCGCCCATAGCAGATAGTTAGATACCCCTTTTATTTGATAGATGTGATCTGAACATTATGGAAGGAACTGCCCACAGAGGACTTGTATTCAGCCATGGGTAGTGAGTAAAATACCTCGAGACTTGTAGTAGGTCTGATCGAAATAGGTAAGCAGACAAGCAGCAGACCAGCAGGTCAGGTAGTTGTAGCAGGCCAAGAGGTAGAAGAAAAAAATCAGATCAGATAAGATCTGTGTAGTCTCGATAGCAGCAGTAGCAGTTCAGCAGAAGATCTAGATCACAGAGGATCATCAGATCAGAGCAGTGGCAGCTTGCAGCAGCAGGTAATGTAGTAGAACAGCAGCATTAAGAAACTCTTGTAATAGCAGTCGGTGGCATATCCAGTGCTGTATAGACTGGATTTAAAACATATTTGCAGGCAACACAGGTTGCTGCAACCAAGGGAGGAAGTTCTTAGGAACCTATCAAACCCAAAATTTTGTAGAGTCTAATTCTGATTGATAGGCTCTGATACCATGAAACAAATTGAAAAGAAATAAACCAGAACCATGAGAGAGAGAGTTGAAGGATAGGGAGAGAAGAGGAGAGCTCAAATCTGCAAAGAAGAGGCAGAATCATTAGCAGCTCCTATCTCTGAATCTTATATTTATAAAATAAGAGTCCAAGATTACAAAGAGTTCTAATCCAAAGCTATTGCGACTAGACTACAGCTAATAGATAACTTATCAGTCCAGAATTGTAAGTAAGAAAGGACTGTAGAGTCCAAACTAGAATAGGAAAATTATCTAACTAGAATTGTAGGCTAGATAGGACTGTGGAGTCCTATTCCAACTCAGCAACCAAGAGTTGTAGAGTCCTTCTCCAACTATGCAGCTGTCCAAGAAAGTCCTACAAGATGAGGACAGTGCGCAGGTGCAAGACTCCCACTCGATGAGGACTGTGAGCAGTCCCACACGATGACGACCATGAGCAGGTCCTACCGTGTGGACTGCAGTATGGTCGTATCGAGTGGACGGTAGTGTAGCTTAACAAAAACCATAAATAAATGGCCTCGCTGAGAAAGCACAAATTATGTCTACATGTATCCCAGGACATGCGCAAATAAACTCCCAAAAACCAAGTAATGCTGCAATGCATGGAAAGCATCGCAAAGAGTGAGCGCTCGCATTTTGACCATATTTAATGCATAAAATGCAAATATCATCAACATTAGTGGCAAACATTCTTTAGCACCATTATAAATACAAAGAATGCCACCTCGGCATGAACCAAAGAAGCAGCTTTACAATGAATTTTTGACGCAGCAAGTCATTATAGGACTGCATAATTGACTCTCCTTCATAGTTCTTAGTCTCAATCAAAACATGCAGTTTTGACTGATATATCTCTGTTTCAACCTTGTCAGAGACGAAACTGCCTTGTACTGGGTTCGACAGGTTTCGACATATGTTTTGACCTAGGTTTCAATTTCAACGCAGAAATAATCCCATGTTCCGTTTGAAACATGAGATATCTCGGTTTCGAGGCTGGCCGAAACCGGCCTTGAAACCGAGATTAAGAACTTTGCCCTCTTTCACACCCAATCCAATCATCAACCCCCAGAAAGAGTGGACTAGAACAATCTTTGGACAGGTGAACATATGAAAGAGATGATGAACCAAATATTAGAGTGGGACAGAAAAGGAAACCGAAGATTCATTGGGGAATCAAATCCAGAGCAGATAGAACCTCACAAGTTTCAGAAGGTTAAAAAAATGGAACCAAACATGAATAAGGTGGCAGAAAGGACAGAACAATAGGAGGTACTTTCACTGTATGGCCTACTTTCATGATGTTGTTAACACAAACTCCAAGTTGGAAGCGGATATACATGACCCACACACCTTCAATCTCAATAACTAAGAAGAAGTCAGAAGTGATCATAGATTTATTATAATCAGTGTTCAAATCAGAAGAAAAGTATTGGTTGGATCAGCTATCTAGAGAGAGATGGGGTCAACAAGGCAGTTTGGAGACTTTGGGGTAGGGTACCAGGGTGACTGCACCCTACCAGGGTGACTGCACCCTAAGGCCAGATGGTCCTAAAACTACTCTCTATATGCAATGTTGACAACTATCACTGTTATTAAACAAGATCTAATGAAAGTATTTCAATCACTTTCTACGTGAATTGTTAATTGGATGAGGTTGTAATGCCCATTTCATTAAGCAGCACTTATAAGAAACGGGTGCTGCTTAGCCTCCACTCATTTTCATTGTTCCCCACTATTAATTGTTACCTAAATTAAGTCCACAGTATTTTTGTAATCCACTAGAGATGGGACAGGAAAAGAATCTACGTATAGACGATGAATGCAGTCAACTGTAATGGTTATATAAATTCTGGTTCTGGACTTCCTGCAGGGAAACAACTTTCTTAACCAAGGTTGCAAGTTATTGGCTATTATCGATGCTGTGGTCTTAGTGTCTTACACTCTCATTATCATTGCTTCTTTAGCCACTCTCCACGCATTACACGAAATCTGGGTCACTCTATTAGTTTAAATCACAATTAAACATCAGCAACTCAATTCATGGTTGCTGCGGCTGATCAACGCTTAGGTTGATATCTCTACTTCCAATGCAATTTCTTCAAGTTGTTTAGTTTTTTGCACTATTGGTTATAGGCCTTTGACTACAGCCACAGATTTAGTCCATTCCTCATTCAAAGTTGACAACAGACCACCCAATAATGTGAACGGACTTTATTTCTTTCAACGTAGAATTTACTCTTACTAATCAATTGCTATTTCTTCTTTTGTTGCTAGCTGATTGATTCTTGTTCTTAAGAATTAAATTTTCTCTTCATAAAATTATTGATAAAAATGCCACTAATGACTTTTCTCTTCAGAAAATTATTGATACAGAAAGCCACTATTTAAGAGAGAAATTTGGTTTCTCCCACTGCTTCATTTTGTGTTCCCTATCATTATTCCATTCCAAGTTTCATATTATAGGCATTGTTTCTTTAATTTTTTTGCACTACTACTGTAATATTATATTACTCATAGCTGTCCAGGTGTTGCCTAGGCAATTTCGAGGTGACGCCTATGAAAAAAGGCATGGATGCCTTATGTTTGAACTCATACCCAGATGGAGATAAGCCTGTAATATATAATGGAAAAATACATGGAATATGGAAATTGAAAATGTACCTTTAAATGGCACTTGCCTTTGGTGCCTTGACCTCGCCTTGGCTCCATGACAACTATGATTCTACTTCGAAAGCCCTATTAAAAATTGCAGAGTTCCTATAACACATAACATGCATTGGCCTGGAGTTTGCGTGGAAAGGCCAAGGCGCTCCCTACTCAGTTTAAAAATCTAGCATAAAGCATTTCTCCTATTAAATGAATGAATTCTTTCTCTGCTTCCACAATTCGAACCAAACAATTCAATTTGTGTACTTTTCCTTAACGAATTTTGATAATGTGGTAACTTATTTGATCAAGTTTCAAACGTTTTCTACGTGAATTCTTAATTCATTCAAAATTTCAAACATATAATGAACTTCACTACCAGCACATGGTTCTCAAAAAGGAAAATTGTACAGAATGGGTTACCTGCAAATATGAATTTTTAAACTCCTGTTGAGCCAATGACAGCTTAGAAATGAATGCTGACAAGAACTTCTGTTTAATATTTTCACAAGTCGTTCTCAAACAACTAACACTAGATGATCCTGATGATATGTGGCTTCGAGCATCATGTTCCATCTGGACCGTACCTTTGGTCCCTTCAACACCACTTTCTGATAGGTTAGAGGTAAAATCAGGTAATTTCTCTTGATGTTCTTGATGCGTAACATCAGTAACTATATCCATGTCACTGTCATTGCTCAGTTTTTGTCTCTTCACTGGGTACTGTTCAAACTCACCAGTTTCATACACATGTGATGCCTTTGCTTTAGGGTTCCCAGGGAGTTGTTCTCCAATTGGTGGGCATTTTTGTGTATAATCTGAGATAACTGGGAGTATTTCAGCTAGATTGTGATGAATGTGAAGATTCAGCAAAAGGTCCAGTCGGAAATCCTCAGAGTGCTCTTCAGCTAATGCTAGTGCTTCTTTGTACAGAGATACTGCTCGAGCAAGATCTTGCTCAATTATGGCTATGCCTGCCAGCCCATTCAGGGCTACAACCAATCTTCGTAGAACTTCCTCCCCTTCTGTTTTGGTCTTACCCATGAGAACCTACACAACGTCATTGTTCTGAGCAACAGGAACAGGAAGATTCAACCAGTAAAGTTTATGCTGGAAATGCATTAAACTAGCAATTCCAGAGTTTTCATATTAAACTCACCACTAATATCTCCTCCATGGTCATTGGAGACTGTTGCAATGAACGCAACCCAGAGCTACCTACTTGAGGATGGCAGCATGCCTGGCGAAGCTTCAAAAGTGAGTTGAGCAGCTTAGCAGCCTCATTATGGGTAAGAAATAGATCAGTACCAGATGATTCACAGCCTGGAAATGAGTAATAATGATGACTTATTCTCAAACTAAGAATTGCTTTATTCAGTACTTAGAATAACCAAATCAAAATAACAAATACCTAGAGATTTTCTTTTATGAATATCATCCTTGAAATTCTCAATAACTTCATGGGCATAACTCACACAGGTTTCATGTTGCCTCTCATAAAAATGTGCCTCAATAGACGAGAAAGAGAGCCATGATAGGCACTCCTCCTGTAGCGGCAGCTCTAATTCATCTGCCACATGTACTTTGGATGAACGCCACATGATTTGCATAAAAAATTTATGAGCAAATTCCACAGCTCCTGCCTCTCTCCTCTGAAACGGGAAGGAGCGTGAGAAGAATTGGATACAAGAAACCAAGCAGATTTCTCAAAACAAAGGAACAAGAAAGCCACAACATTAGAGGAAGTCCAGGTAAGCATGAGCAGTACAAAGAATTTAGAAACAGACCAGCAGTAGAAGTAAAAGCAAACTCACATACATACAGTGTGAATATAGTGAACAAGAAATGTATATAGAAGGTGTGTCAAAGTAGGATCAAATTCCCCAGTGTAGTTAAAATCAGCAGTAGACTGAAACCAGAATATCAATCCACCACCAAGGACCTTGCTGACTTCACCTCCTCAATCCCGATAATGCAGGCACCCCAGTGCTTTTTTGAGAAGCCTAGGAGCAAGTGGCATTCATACTGTCTTGTAATTTCAGATAATAAAAATCCTCAATTTTATTACTTTGTTTTTGTCTTATAATCCCCTGTATGCAAATCCATTACTCCACTTTACTAAGATTTATGCCACTACTTACCATCTTAGTTCTTAATCTTGGTTTCGACCTTCTCAGAGACAAAGCTGCCTTGTACTGGATTTCGACATAGAATTTGAGGGTTTCGACAGGTTTCAACCTAGGTTTCAATTTCAGCGCAGAAAAAAATCCCACATTCCAACCAAGTTTTGGTGGAAACTTGAGATATCTCGGTTTTGAGGCAAGCCGAAACCGGCCTTGAAACCGAGATTAAGAACCTTGCTGACCACTTGGACTCGGCTACAAAAACCTTGCCCACTTATCCATTACATTTAAGATCATACCTTATGATAACTCTGCAATCATCCCTTCTGTCACTAGTACAATCAAAATCATCTAAATCATTGTTTACCTTTCATTGTCAACTAACACATCCAGTTTGCACCATATCTTTCAATCACTTGCATATCAAAGAATAGATAGTTAGCATATATATATAATAATAAAACTTAAAATTTTACATTATGGTGCCTAGAAAATGCCTACTATGGATTAGCCAACTACTTGGAAGCCAAAATGTGGCTACATAAAGTACTAATACTGCTTAGACTAGCCAAGATATAAAGATTATGGATACATATTTAAGAACAATTGATAATCAGGAGGAAACATAAAGTGGGGGGACTGATGCACAATAAACTTCTTTCTTTTTTTTATTTCTTTTTTTTTTTTATGAATCAATGAATATATTCAACAAGCCCAAGAAATACAAGAGGTTCTCTAAGAAGAGGAACCCAAGGAAGCGAAAAACAAAGAAAGAAGAAGAGAATTCAACAGGGAACCCTCTCCAAATCAAGTTGGACAGGTAAGTCCCATGCTCTAACAATGTGCCTATTCCTGATGGAATCAGGACACCTATCAATTGAGGACAGCTTGGAGTGGACCTCGAAGGCAATGCAGTCAATAATCTGGTTTAGGGTTCTTGATCTTGACATCCATCTTCTGAGGTCTTCTCCATCCAGATGTGGTATATGGAAGCATTGAATGCTAGTCTTCGCACAACATCATAAATGCTTTTCCTTTGAGGGCCCTGGCAGCCCATTTCCATTCCCTTTCAAAGTCCCGAGGACGTCTCCAGGAAAGGCAGCATCTCTGGAGGGTCCATTCTCAAATTTGGATGGAGAAGGAGCATGTAAAGAATAAATGCAGGAGATCCTCTGGGGTGTTCTAGCAAAGGCAGCTCGAAGAACTGGGACAATGTTTCTCTGCTGGAGGAACTGAGTTGGCCGTGAGTGTGTGAGTGTTCTCCATCCAATGAAGCTGTGCCGGGGAACGGACCAGTGGAACCAAATGAGGTTGTGCCAAGGAACTATCTAACCTCTGGATCTCAGTAGATCCCACACCAAAGCAAAGGAGGCAGCACCTAAGGAGGATGAAGTCCATGTCACAAGGTCACAACTCCCCTCGGGTCTTCTAATGACGCCAGAAAGAGCACCCCCAACTGCTGCCAGACTTAGGAAGGAGGAGGCCCTAGTTTTCCATCTACCATAATGAATGGTTAAAACCTTGGCCATCCTACCAAAGCTTGAACCAAACCTGATTCTTTCTACATGTGTTAATGAGCACTCCGTGGGGACCATCGTCCACTCTAGACTCGATAATCTCAGACAATGGGGGCCTATGCTTTAGGACAGCCTTCCATACGCAGGGGGAATCTGAGGGGGGAAGGTCCACAAGGAATCCTTCTTGAGCCGCCTCGCATAGACCAAATCCATCCAAATGCTCCTTGTTTTCATAGCTAGTCTCAAAATCAGCTTGATGATACTCGCCAAGTTGACCTCTTTAACTCTTCTCAATCTGAGACCACCTTCATTGGAAAACACACTCTTGCGCAACTAAAAATCAGCTTGATGATAATCGCCAAGTTGACCTCTTTAACTCTTCTCAATCCCAGGCCACCTTCCTCCATTGGAAAACACAACTCTTGCACAACTTAAAGTATGGAGGAATTTATTACGGTCATTGCCCTTCCATAAAAAGGCATTCATCAAGGACTCGATGTTGTGACTATCTGAAGAGGAAGTCCAAAAACTCCTGTACAATAGATGTAGAATCCCTAAAGGACTGAGAGAATCAGTTCTATCCGTCTTGCAAATAATAGGAGCCTTGGTTTCTAGAGTTGGAACCGCTTCCGAATTTGATCTAGGATGAGAGTACAGTGATGGGAAGACAACCTAGAGGAGATGAGAAGCCCAAGAAACTTAATTGGTAAAATACACAAAGGGAAGCCGGACCTTTCCTTTAACCTCTCCTTCTCCCCTTCAAACACTACAGCAATAAAAATGAGACATTTGCAACTGTTCACCGAAAGGCCTGACATCTCGGAGAATGATGAGAGAGCCGCAAACACAGAATCAAGGATTTGTCATTTGCCTTAGTGAATAGCATGAGGTCGTTGGGAAATGCCAACTGAATAAGCTAGAGAGGCCTACAGTTTGGGAAGAGATCCATTTGGTGTTGCTCTGCATTGGATTGAAAGCTACTAAAGAAGACTTCCAGGGTGAAGGAAAAGGAAAAGAGTATAGGGCAACCTGTCCCGACTTGGCTCTCAGGGAATACTGCAGGGCTACCATTGACAAGGATTGAAAAGCAGGCGGAGCCACGGAGGAGATACCAATCAATACAACAGTTCATACAAATAGGAGGGAATCTCATTCTCAATAACAATTCCTTGATGAATCTCCATCTAATGAAGTCATAAGCTTTGTGGATGTCCAACTTGAGAAGAGCTGTTGGACAACGCTTTTTCCCATCAAACCCATGGACCAGCTCATTGCAATGAACAATGTTATTCAAGATACCTCGCCCCTAAACAAAAACCAATTGATTCACAGTAACTAGAACATCAACCAGTCTCTTTAATCTATTATTAAGCAACTTTGCTACAAACTTGTAGAGCAGGTTACAAAGAGCGATGGGCCAGAGATCTGAGATGGAGGAAGCCACTTCAGATTTGCGGATCAGGCATAGGAATGTTTGATTTGCCCCGGGTAGAGGAAGAAACTGTAGATTGCTTTGACAAGATCACCCTTAATGATCCCCATGCTGCCAAATAAAAGCCCATACTGAATCCATCTGGGCCAGGGGCTTTAGAAGGCTTGTCGGGGTTTGATTCCACTGCAAATATTTTCTTCAGAGGGAACAGTTTAGAGCCAGGACTGCTGCTCAGGAGAAAGAACTGTCAAGGCAAGATCAACAGGGATCTGATACAGGACAGGAAGGTAGCCGGGTCTATATAAACACAAGAAGTAGTCCACATTTCAAACCAAACATAGTCAAAGCAAAGAGCACTTGCGTCCCAAGTGTTTCACATTCAAGTTTATCACTGTCTTTCTCATTTCATTTGACGATAAATCTGGGAAGGAGCCTCCTACGTCTACTGTTGAGCCCTCAAAAGTTATGTTCCAGTGAGAGGATTTCAGGTGAATAACATATAGCACATTATTCTGGAAGAAGAACTAATATTAGTTTCTCTTCCATTTATTTCAGCATTTGAATCTGAAGGACAGTAATTCCATGCACATTTCATGCAAACTATCCCAATCTATAGTGACCCCCCCCCCCTGGGGGGCGCGGAAAGGGGCGGGAATTGAATGTGGTGCAAAAAGTGCATCCATTCACACTCAAATCTAGTACTCTCCTTCACAGCAGTTGAAAGCCACCTTGCCAGTAATTAGTTTTAGGTGCTAAATTAATAATTATGGAAAAGGAAGCAACACCACAATTATCCATACCTCATATGGATCTCTTACAACTTCAACCCACCACCTATGAACATCAAAAGGACTTGCTCCAAGAAATCGTACAAGTCCATATAAATCATCAAATCTTCGCTGTATAGGTGTTCCAGTAATACACCAGACATGCTTAGCATGCAATCGCAATGCCATTTCTGTTGCAGCAGCTGCATTACTCTCCACCATTTGAGCTTCATCCAAACAAATCCTCCACCAGAGTATTCTAGTTAGCAAAGTTGGAATGACTGGATACCTATAAAATAAGGGGCAATCTTTAAGGTCACACAATTTATATTATATGTCAAGGAAAATCTGCTTCAAAGAACTCAATATCTGCAGGAAGTCCAGAGTATCTATATGATCAGAATGGAAGGAAGACATTTACACGCTTAACATCATTCACAGTTGAGGATCATTGGAGCAGAAATTATATCAAAACTGTCCTGGGTTAGGTTTATTCCCTCGGAAGATGTGTGGGAAGCTAAAGGTGAGGGAAGGGATTTCCTCCACAATGTTTTGGTTGCACATGGAGAGAACCTTCTTTGTCAGTCCTTCCATAATTTCTTCCAGTTTTTTTTGTGGGAATCATTTAGGGGTAAATTCTTAAAGGATGACTTTTCCTTTCCCAGAAAAGGTGAGCAAACAGATGTTCTAAATTTTTGGGAATGGCTTTCCCATCTAAATCTTCCCGGGGAACTAACCAAATACAGAATTAAGGAAAATCTGTTTCAAAGAACTCAATATCTGCAGGAGGCCCACAGACTGTTTTTCATAAGAATGAAAGGCAAGACTACTTAACATCATTAACAGAATAACAGTTTACTTATCAGAGAATAAGGCTTAAATGATCGGACTAGGAAACAGCTGGACTCCACTTATCATCAAGAAGTGATGCGATGGATTGAAACATTTGAGACTTTCTAAAAGCAACTTTTCCTTCGCAGTCCTAATCGGATCAAGATTGCTTAATTGAATGATGTGTGCTCTATTCATGGAAGCATTTTCCAAAAGAAATCCCTACATTTAAAAATACTATTTTTACAAAAAGCTAATGCAATCCACTGGGAAGAATAAAACCAGTATTAATGTTACAAGGCTTGAGCTCATCCATTTTGTTGTTTAATTCATAACAAGCCTACATAGAAGGTTCCAAATAAGGGCAATTAAGGCTTAAGGGGACCGTGATTTTTTTATTTTATTTTTTTTCATTTTAGGTGTCTTCAAGAGGGGCCAAGAAATAATTGATTTAAATAAGGCTGGATTCTGAAAAGGTCCTTAAAAGTCTTGTTTTACGTAAATTGTTCTCTGTCTTAGAATCCTATTAAGGGTCCCAGTCTCCCAGTTGGTTAGATAAGGTATATGTCTTGAAGAATGACTAATTTGGGTCCTACCTGAGTTAGGAAATTAGGTTTTCCATCTATATGCAGCTTGTACACGAAATTTTCAGTGGAAGAAATTAATATTTTTGATGAAGAGATTTTGGCTCGGCCAACATCTAGACCCAGCAGTGACTTGATTTGTTGGCACCGGCTACGACAGCATCTCTCTCTCCTCCCCCCTCTCTCTCCCCTCCTATTTATTCCACCCATTGGTTGTCTTTTCTCTTCCGTTCTTTATGTTCTCTTTCCTCTGGCTTTTCAAATCTGAAACTCATCTTCAACTGCCAGTTGCAGTCAACCATGTCAGTTAACACAGTTTCTATTTTCTGTTTAGTTTCTTGAAACCCTGAGTTATATCCGATCTGATTTGTTATTTCTCCTATTCAGTTGCTTCTGAATTTCAATTCACAATCGACGCAGGGGCTATGTATGTGACTGAAGATAAGGGTTTGAACATCGTCAAGAAGTCTGGGGATTTGAACCGCAGCACCAAACAGCAAGAAGATGAAGATCCCGGAAGGGGAAGATTAAAGGAAACGTCCGAGGCTTCCCAGCCAAATAAAATTTTATTCAATAGAAATCTAATTACAACCTGCAATAAAATGTATATATAAACTTTCCAACCCTAATCAGACCTATTAATTAAAAAAACAACCTGACATGGCATTTCCACTATCAAATAATATTTCATTCTGGTTGTTGCCACCAAGTCGCTTGCTCCTATTAAGCCCAGCCTTAGTAGAAGTGGGTAGCGGCACTGGGTGGACGGTCAATCCACCATTAACTCATTAAGTGGTATTACCAGCCATTCTGGAGGAGCAGTTGATTCAGCAATTTCTAGTCCTCATCTATCTGGTGTTTCATCCATTTTAGGTTCTATTAATTTTATAACAACTATCTCCAACATGCCAAAACACCCTTCTGCAACTACTAAAAAATAAAGCACCCGAAATTTGAAAATCTCTTAATAGACAAACACCTGTCCAGTAAATCAGTCGTAACTTTCCCAAATCCCAATACAACTTGCAATTGCAAGATCTTGGTCTTGTTGGATAGGTTACTTAACAACCTATCAAAGGGCAGGAAATCACTTTAAATGGACTATATTTGACAACCTAAAATTAACCATAACGAAAAGTGACGGAACTGCTACTGCTATTTTCGTTCTTCTATCTTTCAACTTTGATAATTGACTCCCTCCCCCGTTTTAGTCTAAGCCTGCCATCTGGATTGAGATATACACAGCTCTTTTAGGCTCTGAATTAGAACAAAACTGAACCATCCATATGTCTTACCTTGTGTCTTGATATTGACTTCCAATCCCTTCAAATCTGTTGTTTTCTATCCTACATCAGTAGAATCTCACTCAGTTTCTAAAATAGGTTTATGTCAATTATTCATTTTTTTTTTTTTTGTTCATTTCTTTGAAAACCTAAGTTATATCTCTCTGATCTAATATGTTATTTCTGGTGTTTTAGTTGCTTCTGAACTTCGATTTCTAATCGCAGGCTCAGTTTCCTAATCTGTTTACATAAATTCTTTAAGTTTTCAATTGAATAATCTGATTTTAAACCTTAATAGCTGAAACCCTAGTTTCTGGCCAGATTCATTTCCCAGGTCTGCTACACATATCAGACAGTTGAGATTTCTAAATCTGAGTAGCCACTAGCCTAATTCGTCTTTCATAAAGTTAGTCACTCAGGGCGTCCCAATGCACGAGGCCCCGCTACTGCAGGGTCTGGGGAGGGCAGAATGTATGCAGCCTTACCCCCACAACATGAAGAGGCTGTTTCCGTGTTTCAAACCCGTGACCACCAGGTTGCAATATGACAACCTGCTGTGAGACCACCCTTTCAAGCATCTTATCCACAGCAACCCTTGCGCAACAAGCAGCGAGGTTGTCCGGAGCTGAGCCGGTGTGCAAAGCAGCTTCGTTGTACCGGCACGACCTTTGCTAACCAATATGGATGCTTCTCAGTTCGGATAAAGTTGGCAGCCAAGCTTCAGATCATCCTTTAATTCTGTCAAATGAATTCTCATCCTCATTGGGTCCATTATCAGGAAGATTAATTTGGGGCTTGAGCTCTTTCTGCATCAAAGCAGAAAGAACTTTGATATAGCAAAAGAATGGCGTCCCAAGCCAAATGAATTCATTAATTTAAAAGCCCAATCAAGAAGGTCACCGACATCCAAAGGAAGCCTTGGTATCTGGTTATATACTGATCCAAATGATGTGGAATATCCACTTAAGACATTATATATTGAAAAGTAAGCATATCCCACATCTACCGTATAGAAATCAACTATTCAAGTGTAAGGAATCAATTTCCAGAAACACACACAAAGACGCAACACAGAAATATACCAGATCCAAACAATGGTCATGTAAAATCCACAAAATTCACTCACACTTCATGGCCTATTCCATGTTTCTCACAGAGCAAGTGCAACAGATAGTGTAGAAGCACATTATCACACACTCAAGGCATGAGGAATTTGTCAGTGCTTGGTCAGTGAGGTTGTTCATGCTGCTATTAGTTATCACCTATCGAAATGGCTTCTTCTACAATAATTTTTATTGAAATTTTTCGGTACTGCTTGAATAACCCCCCTCCCTAAAAAATATTTAAAAATAAAATGCACAAAAGTTAATGAGTTCTGCCCGAATGAGATGTAACTCAAAGTTTTCAGAACCACAAACACATAAAAACCCACTCTAACCATAGCATAGTTGTCAAGGCGTCACCTAGGTAACAGGACGGGCCTCAAGGCCCAGGGTAAACAGACAGCTTATGTTTCAAAGCACACAAACCTAAAACCTAGTCTTGGACCTCTATGTGCTATAAATCTTGAGCATTTATCATTTTATAACCTAATAAGTTTCTATAATGTTAATTATTTTTATACCCCCCAAATGTCTTACAATTTGACCTTTATATCCCATATATCGAGCATGCCTTGGCACCACAACAACTCTGAAGTGTGAACCATAGTTAAAAAGTTCATCTTAAAAGCAGACAAAATGTAACACCACAACAAGGCAAGCAGCTATCATGAAAATGTACCCAAACGGTCTGGATGAGCCTTCAAGATAGCAAGCTCTGTAAGTAACCTTCCAAAAAAATGTTTCTGGTGTTTTTTGTGTTTTTGGAACAGAAACAGACAGATTCTTGGTAAATCTGGTCTTTTTTCTGTTCCATTGGCATGAACCGAATGGAAAAAACAACCAAAATGGTGTTTTGAGAAACAACTTTAAGTTGCTTTTCAGAAAAGGGGAAAAAAACTATTAGAAAATGTTGCCCGATAAAATCAATTATCTTACCCGACAAAAGAAAGTCTCATCTTTTCCTATTCTCACCCAACCTCTCAAAACTCTCAACACCGTCTTCCCCAGTAATGACCTTCGACCACCTGCTACACTTTTTCTGAGCAGCGAGCAGCAGTGACTCCATGCACCTAGGGCTAGGGTTTCGTTCACCGCCATTAAAGAGGGTTCTGCAAAGTCGGGTTGTGTTTGAGTTCCCATGAGATGAGGAATGATGTCAATCAATCTCCCGCTGGGATCGCTCTACAAGGTAGTGTTAATTTTATTTTTTATTTTTTATTTTTTTAAAACTCACCACTAGAAGACATAGTTGTCAAGGCATCAAGGAGAACCAAGGCGTTGGAGGCCTGACGCGGCCTCCTGGCCGCCTAAGCAGCGCCTAGGCGATGCCTTGACAATATGCTGGAAGAGCAAGAGGCTGCGGATTTATTGTTATTTGTCGATTTTGTTCGCCTGTTCGTCTTCTCTAATTGAATAATTGTTAATGCAAATGTCTCCTTGGTTTCTTGCAAACCAAGTAAACCAAAGCCTTTAACTTCTAAGATGAACCAAAAGCTCACAAGATTCAGGAAAACTAATTCTGCGAGAACTCCTCTCACTCAAGGTCACAGGCAATAACACAATCAGCAATTCTTAGCCATCCACCCAGAATTCAACTTCCTCTCTGACTGATGATCTGCATTTCTCTGTTTTTAGGCCTCAGCGTGTCCTCCATAGCAGTAGAAGCACAAATTTTCTGTTGAAAAGAGAGCCCATCAAGCCCTTGCCAATATCATCATCAACCAGGACCCAGCCCCACATAGAACCTAAAGTAGCCACAGAGGAGAACAAGCGTGATGCAATCAAGCCAGGATCAAGAAAACTGTCACCTTTCAAGAACCTTTGGTGTGGAAACAAATGATGAGCAACCTTCAGTAGCACCACTGCATTTCAGGTCATTCTGATTTACTTGTTTAAGCCCAAGAGAAGCAAAATCAGTATCTTCTTTGTGCCATTGTATTGAATAGCCCAGGCTTCCTTAGTTGCTTTCCTTTTAGTTCATGCACATTTGTGTTGAACTTAGGTATGGTTGTCTTACAAGATTCTGCTGCTCATTTATCTCTGTTTAATTCTGTTTTCTGTGGAGTTTTTGGTTTTGTTTGTTATCACTATTATTTCCATTTTGAAGTTCAGTGCTATTTCCTGCTTTGTTTTGTCTTTCATCTGTTGTATATCTTAGGTTTTGCGTCCCTTTTCTTTCCCCCTCCCTCAGATAAGCATCCATTTCAAGCAAAAAGTTCTCATCCTTCCATGTGGATCTTTGAACTGATTTGAAATTAATTTCATGGGAAGAAGCTTCACTGTTTCATTATGCCTATAGCTTTTACTTGCTTGTAATTGTGTTCATGGTTATAAGTTACATGAAAAGCATATGAGATTCAGGTTTTTTACTCTAGTGGCATTTTCTGTAATTTTGATCTATACTTCTGGTAATGTATTTACCATACAGGTTTCTGTTTTTTTTTCCTGACAGAAATACTTTTTCCCTGATTTTAACATATAGGCATACAGCATTTCTTAGCTCAAAAACATTTTTTTGACATAGAAACAGGAAAACTGTTTCTTCTTCAGAAATATTTTTACGTAACAGAATGGTTACTATACAGAACCCAGGTAACCAAAGGAGCATCACAAGCAACAATTACTCTACTATCATGTACCTGAATCTAGATTTCCAAGTATAAACACTGTAAGCTTTATCTTGTAGAAGCAATGCCCTACATGTTTGGTTATTTTGTTATTAATCAAATAATAATTATCTATTTCTAAACAAGGAATACTGAATTTTGGATTGAAAGAAATGTTAAGTCCAGCAGCCCACATTGAAAACATCATTCAAGAGAGAGTTTTAAAAGTGACCTTTTCTCGAATCTCATGACACGACAATCACCTTCGTGCCGATCAGAGTCATGTGAAAGGTCTTCTTTCAAAACATCATATGTTGTCAACACAATGTCAGCATTGATCAGCTCACTGATATCCATAAAGGACCCGGTCGAAAGGGAAGCATTTCTCACACCTTCATAAACACAAATTTTGAGAGAACCTGCTTTTGTATGTCTAGAATGAAAAAGAAAATATATCATAAACTTTTTGAAAAAGAAAATATATTATAAACACTTATATCCGCAGGTTAACAAGATCTATTTAAAAGAATCAGATAAAGCAATAATTATCTAATATTGGATACATAAACAAAAAAGCTATAAACCAAGGAGGGATGCCTTGCGTTGGAAGACCACTTAAAATTTTTTTGTTCCTACCATGCAACAAGGCTTAGAATTTCAGACTTCGCTCCCGTTTCGCCATCTACCAAAACTGAAATTTTTTAGTGAAAGTTTTTGATAAATTTCACATATAAATTTCAATAGTCATTTAGTTTCGGTTTAGCAATTATTTCAGTAACTTCAGCAAAAAATTTCACCAAAATTTTGAACCTTGCCATGCGAAAGAGATTCAATAATCAACCAAAAGAAGCAGAACAAATCTTAGTTGTAAATTTCATTTCGCCTTGGCCGAAAAACCCAAAACGTTTCATTTTGATAGGCAAAACGAAACAGCTGATTCAGTGAATGTTTTTGTTTTTGTGCTCTGTTTATTTAGGTCTGTTTCAAACTTTCAATGATTCCGGCCAAAGCACATACCAAACAACACAGTTGTCAAGGCGCGAAGGCGAACCAAGGCGATGGAGGCACAAGTAATGTGAAGAGCCCATTTATCTAAAAAAGAATTGTGAATAGCCCCACCTTTTTATTTTACTTTATTTTTTGGACAGCAATAAAGAAAGCTGGCATTGACATAAGCAAGAAAACTAAAAAGTAATCATAGCAGGATTAACAAGAGTGGCAGTAAAAGTAAAGGGCATACCGAATGATCTCAGAGTGCCATTGGGGCAATATAGGAGTTGGACACACAATAAGAGTGGCAGCAGTACTAATGGGAGAATTGACAGCTTGGATCAAGTCCAAGCATATCTGGCAAATGTGATCCTCATCCATGATAACTACATTGGAACCTTTCTTTTTCACATGATTTTTTACTTCTGGAGATTCATTCTTTTTATAGACTTTTCCACTGAAAACTTCGGGGGAATCCACTTTTTTTCCTGCAGGTGAATAACCAACACAATTGGCATGTTGCCAAGCATCACAAACATCACATTGAACCCATAATCCTTTATATTTAGCGCTTTCACTCACGGCCCCACATACACACTCGACACGTTCTCTTTTTAACCTTCTCAGATTATTTCTCTGTCTAACTTGCATTTCATTCTCAGAGAAAACTCCACCTCCAGATGAAGACTTGCGATGAGCAAAGATGCAGGCAAGTAGTTCAACAGTTTTCCCCAAGCCCATCTCATCTGCAGTTGTCATCAAGATCAATGGTTTTAGCAACATCAGATGGCATATCTCTAACTCTTGGGTTTCAGAAAATAAATTTGCAAGGAATCTCTATCCTTTCTTTATTGCTGTGTTGGGAGGAGGAAGGGAGGGTAATCTCCAAAAATTTATATGTCAAATGAAAAAGTAGCAGATGATGTATTGAATGTTTCAAAGCCCAGATAATTCATAAACAATATAATAAATTAGAAAGTCAAATCCTTAACAAGTCCATTATCATGAAAATTTTAAGTAACATGATCTGTGCAAAACATTTAGGCCCTGTTTGATAACGTTTCGAAAAACTGTTCTCTGATTTTAAAAGTATAACAACATTCTCAACATTGAAAACATGTTTGATAACACCTTGTGTTGAAAAAAAAAGGTTATGAATTTTTTAAATAAATGTTTGGAAAGATTTTTTCCAACACAATTTTGGATTGTTTTTATAAACCCCCTCCCCAAAAAAAGATGTTTGAAACACAGTTTTTCTGCTTTGGGCTAAGTTAGTATTTGCACAAAAGGAAAAAGGAAGGTAATTTTGTTATTTCAATTTAAAACATAAAATCACCCGAAACCTTATTCCTCTCTCCCCAAAACCTCTGTTGGGATCTTCAGCTACCCTGCCTGCTTGACATTGATTGGGACGCCCAACTGCAACTCCAGATCAACCGCATCCAAAAACAGATGGGCTCTGCTATGATTGAATGTAAAAGAACAATCATGTTGCCAGCGAAGGAATCCCAGTCATTTATAACCGCCCTCTCTCTCATCCCACCACCTCTCTCCCTCTCCCTCTCCCTCTCCCTCTCTCTCTCTCATCCCACCACCTCTCTCCCTCTCCCTCTCCCTCTCCCTCTCTCTCTCTCTCTCATCCCACCACCTCTCTCCCTCTCCCTCTCTCTCTCTCATCCCACCACCTCTCTCCCTCTCCCTCTCTCTCTCATCCCACCACCTCTCTCCCTCTTCCTCCCCCCCCCCCCCCCCCCCCCCCCCCCCCCCCCCCCCCCCCCCCCCCCCCCCCTCTCTCCCTCTCCCTCTCTCCCTCCCCAAATCCACTTTCCATAACACATTCACATACATTTTCCCCTCTCTAATATTATTTTTAGTAGTTACTCTTCACTTTAAATCAAATTTTCTCCTTTGTTTACATTTTCTGTATTTTTTAGAATTTTGGAGTGTTAATGATAGGTGCATGCATCCACTGCAATATGATCTCTCTCACACTCTCTATCTCCATTTCTCTCCACAACCTTCCTTCTTACCCATTCTCTCTCTCCCTCCCTCCCCCCAGCTCTATCACCCTCCCTCCCCCAGCTCTATGGATAGAAATCCTCTCCTGCGGCAGGTGCACCTGCCAAGGGCTGGATTTCAGCCAACACACATACCGATGTATTGGTATATGCGCCGGCTGAACTCCAGCCCTTGGATTCTAGCTGGAATCCTCCTGCCGCAGGAGAGGATTTCAATCCCAGCTCTATCACCCCTTCTCTCCTTCCCTCCACCCAGCTCTATCACCCCCTGCCTCTGATCTCCCTTTCTCTCTCACACTCTCTTCCTGGCTTTGGGCCATGTGTTGAGCCCACACAGGTCAGTTCAAGTCTATCGTTGGGCAAGAATAGCCTTCAGGATTGAGCTGGATCAAGATTCTCAAAACTTGGAATGAGTATCCAATTTTAAGTGGTTACTAGACTTTTTTTTTAATTACAACAAAAACAAATGAAAACAGTTTTTATGTTTTTCTAAAAGAAAAGCAAAAATGTTATCAAATGGGGCCTTTTCCACCAGTAACTATTACAGTCACTGTAACCTTAATAAGCACTGTATGACACCCAACATATTTCTGACAGTTAAGCAGCAGGCTTACCAGCAAGAATCCCACCAGGAACATATGATGTGGAGGTTTCAGGTTGTAACGAGATATTTCCACTGGAATGGAATAGAACCAATGTTAATATATACTGAAATAAAAAATACCGTCTCCCTGAAAAACCTATGTGCTTACTGAAAATAAAGAACATGCACCTTCCAGGATTCATTTGAGCTTTCATGTGTAACTATCAACAACAAAAAAAAAAGAGCTTTCAAACAAAAAATTGGTGAATAAAGAGCAAGGGACGAATCAAAATCATTTTAGTAACAAACGAACCAAGAAATCCACAGCAAGAATCAAAGCAAGCAACCTAGAGTCTCCAGGTAGCCTGGACCACAGACACAAGTGGCCTCAGTACAAACTAACACAAAGTGTTGGATTTGAAGATGATCATATGAACCCATTCATTGGGCATGAAGAAGGCATTTAAAGGTATTTTAATGAATAACCACCAAAGCATCATCTTGTGTGTGCCCCTCACAAGACGACCACCATATGGAGATCAATTCGGCATCAAAGATTCCAGAGACAATACATGAATGGCTCAAGAGCACAGGGTGCAATTCCCCATGTTGAGTCCCTGCCAGCCCCCTTCAATCATTTGGTCGCCTAGAGCCCTCTGAACTAAGGAGATCATTTCAGTGAGCTGGCCAAGAAGCATTAGGTCAATTAAGCATAGGGAAGATTGAGTAATGAGAAAAATCTCTTCTGCAATGTCCAACTGTGCTTTAGGATTCTTAGTTGTCTTTTTCAATTTCAAGCTGGATTAGGACTAACTCTAGGTCATATAAAGGAAAGCTGGGACATTTTTAATGAGGGAAATTTATTGATGAATTGCCTAGTTTCAAATATTATCTTAAAAGCCGTCTGGCAGATAAAACACATAATTGGGCTTATTTTAGGGGAAATAAGGCTTGGGTTGGGTTTTATACATGTTGGGCCTTCTGTTCAATGAGTTTTTCCAAAAGTAATAGACCACTTTAATGGACCTAAAATATAGGTAAGAAGTAGGAATATGGGATTAGTTAATTAGCTAGTCTAGTTAGAATTTATTTCTTTATTTTATTATTATTGCGTGTTTTAGTTGTGGAATAGGTCTTAAGAGTCCAGCTTTGTTTAAGCTACTTTCCTTTATTTTAGGTTGAGTTTTAATAGAAATAGACTACCTCCAAGGTAAGTTATTGTCTGGATGAGTTTTAGGACTAGTTTGAATCCTGTTTTGAGTCTTTCATATAAGCTTGTAAGGGGCTACACAGACTCAGATACGAATTTGAGGAACGAAAGTTGGCTTTGCCTTATTTTCTTTGTGAGATTCAGAAACCCTGCTGTGAGAAAAAGCAGCCCTCGGCGGGAAGCTGAGATTGTTGGTGGGATTTCAACAAGAAGTTTCCAGGTGGGAGATCTGGTTCCATATCCTTATCTTCTTCTTCTTTCTTTCTTCTTCTTCCTCTTTTCGATTCAAGTACCTAACCATGCATCCTGTTCCAGATCAGAAATCTGTTCAGATCTTATTCCAATCGTCTCCAAAATCTGAGCCCAACTTTGGGTTTTGGGCTGCATTGATTTATGTTTTACTCCATGGTTCAGTACTTTATTTACTCATATTATTTGCTGAGACTAATACTCTTCATATTCTGGAATCAATCTCCTATTGGCTGCTGCTGATTCTCAGTTGTCAAGTGATCCTACCTCAACAAGGATTCTTCCATAACTTGGAATCTATCCATTGATCTGTTTCAATTCTGGATATATTATTCTTTAGTCTATTATCTACAATATCCTAAAATTAGGTTTGCATCCATTGGTCAGATCTTCAGTTATTTATTAATTAATATTCTAGTCTTTTCCCCGTGCTGCGAACGTGATTTCTAAGTGGATTTCTGAATCCTACACTCTTCCGATTTGGAAATGCATCACTACCTCTAAGCTGTAAAATGACTCACAGCACCTGTTCCGAGTCTAAAATGTCTTACTTAACATCCATCAGGTTAAGTCACCAAATCAATGTTGCTAATCAACAGAAACATATATACAACAACAGAAAAATAAAGCACCCAATAAAATAAAATAAAAAATTTGGGTGTTGGAGGGGGGGGAACCACCAATAAAATACCAGGCAGACGACAACAAGAAGAAAAAAAAAAGAATGAAAACTACTTAATGTCTAATGAGATGAACTCCAAATAAATATGTTGTCTAATCAACCCACAATCGGTTAACTCAACTGCCAAGCCATTAGCCAACTTCATCCTCGATGAGAAAGGCGTGTTACCTGCTGAACTAAAAGATCAAGCTCTTCTCAGACATATCACAGGCCCCCAAAGTTCCCAGCGAACCACTAGCAATCAAAATTGTGTCTTCCTCAACATTTATCAGGGTTTCATTAAAAGGACTAAGTATCTCTTCAAGGCTGTGTGATGCCATACAATCATGAGAAAAGAGTGTAGATCATGCCTTTCTACATGTGGAAGACCATATTTAAATTTAAAATAAAAAGAGGAAAAATTGTCCTAAATGGATAGTGTGAGAGATCATTCCCACAACCTGCACTATTTTCTACCACATGGAGGGATGCTTTGGTCTTTTTGGACCATTGGATAGATAATTTCCCATAGGCAGGCCACATGTTAAAATTAGAAGCATAGCTCAACAATATAGGCCACCATGTATGGGTCTATTCCCTTATCTTTTCAATGGTCCCTGTTCTTAAAATAGTCCTGAACAGAATTAACTTTTTTAAACAGCTCTAAGCATTATTTCAAGATATGGCAACAACAGATTGGATTAGAAGTCCCAATTCTTAAATAGTCCAAAACATAATTTACTTTTTAAAAGCTCTTCAAGCATTATTTTGGCACATGGCAATGACTGATTAGATTGAATGTCAACCACTGATTAGATGATGACATGGACAACATGTCCACAAAATTTGAGCAATAACAGACTGCCACGTGGCAGATAAATTTGTTTGTGTGAGAATGGTCTCAGATACCCTTCGTGTAGTAAACTGACACCATTAAAAAGTATGTAGTAGTTTAGAAAAGTTGTATTGGACACACTAGTAAGAGCAAACTGGAATTTTTATTAAGAGAAGTTATGTTACGAATAAACTCAAAAAGGGGCAGCACTGATTTAGTGTGCAACATCTTTATGACGGGTTGAAATGTCATTGAATAGCAAGGGTGTGTACAGGACCCAAACAGAGGATATATCAGGCCTCACCATACGGTACAAGACCACAGCCACCACAGCTGGACTAAAAAAAGGTGCTCCATTTAACCTTTATATGGTTATGAATGGACAGATCTACAAACTTTTTATATTTCAAGGCTCAAAGATAGCCAGCGTCTGAGCTTTCTCCAGTGCTGTCAAGTACACCTAAGCATGAATTGTGGTCCAGCGAGCCTTGCCTAGTTGAGGTTGAGCTTGGCATGCACCTAGACTTCCAGGCAGATGCCTACCCAATGTAATACCTTGAACCACCTCACAATTTGAATCTACTCCTCTTAAGAACCTCCATTCAACACCACACACTATATGTAACAGAAGTTAGTTAAAATGGCAATTCCTGAATCCAACAGGGGGAGGGAGATGACGTGTTTCAAGACCAGGTTACAAACATTGAGAGCCTCTTCACAATTAAAGGCATGGCCAAATAAAAACAAGTTTAGTCGGTGGCTAAATTAAAACGCCAAGCAAGTTCTACAGGCTACAAAATTTGCTGCAGGGTGACAGTCTAACACAGATGTTGATGCTATATCAAGGACTTCAAAACATTTCCCTAGAGGTGTAACTTGGAGGGACAACATCATGACCTCACCATTTGACTTTCACCAATTGACAAGATTAAAAAAAAAAAGGAAGAGGTCTAAACAAAAAGCAAGATTTATCTGGAAGCATTTGACATGAAAAGCAATGCAATTGCAAACCATAATTGTGCATTATCTACTAGTGGTTGTCAAGGTGACGAGGCAACCCAAGGCGCAACATACCCAATGCATTCCCAAAACAAGGTGTTGTAAGGGTATATCTTAATAAGAGGATTATACAAAAAGGACAGGGTTAGCGCATCAATTTTTATTGTTTTTAATACATGCATGATGCCATGCATTATGGTGTATATATGTACTTTATACATCGAATAAAAATGCTACAAAAAATAAATAAAAAAATAAAACAAGGCGTGACAACGATGAAATAAGGCGACTAACCGCCAAGCACTATCTGACTTGCCCAGACACCTAGGCGACGCCTTGACAACTATAGACCTATGCCAATAGAAATATGACTTTAAGAACACTGACAGTAATTGTTTGTCATATAGAGGAAAAGGGACATTTTACTTCTCCGTGTCCCTACAACCTGGTTGCTATGCATTTCACTAAAATAAACTACTTGCATCTAGTTCATAGCACCTTTCACAGGTCATATCATAAGATGCCCAGTAGTAGTAAAAACGTCTAGCAATCACAAATCCAGTCAATAATTCAAAAGAACTGGTGAAAAGAATACCTGAATGGATTGTAGAACATTCTCATATGTGTGTCAAGGAAATCCACAGGTACAGAGAGAGGACTGCAAAAGTTACTATTCTGATCTTTTTCGCACATACTTTCTGATGCCTTTTTCTCCCTTTGAACCATCCAATAAGCTGCACGCCGCTGGTATGGTCTCAGTTCAGGAAGCAAATCAGGAAGCTCATCTTCCAGCATTGGCTCCTCTCTGCGAGCAAGAAATAACACCCATTGATAAAGTAAACCATCGTATTGCTCTGTACAGGATTTTACGTCACACAACAAAAAAAAATAACAATAATGATTTTAACCCATTCGGACTACTCCACAAGTCAGAGTCAAAGGATTGAATGAGAAGTCACTTTTTTTTCTTCTTTTTTTTCCTCTTGAAAATTTTTTCGCCCTTTAAGTACAAGCAAAAGAACTCAATACATGGTTCACAATATCACCAAGATGGACAACTAAATTTATTATTTGGGAAATCCAAGGGATACCCCATAAATGTCTAGTTAGAGAGACTAAACTAGCTCTCCACGGGCATAAATAGCCCCCTGACAATGAACTTCCCCCATATGCTGGATAACGAAACACTTCTCATAATAATAATGACAAGAACACAACAGCATCAACAACAACTAAAATATTAATAATTTATCACTTAACATGATAAAAAGAAGAGGAAACAACCTAATAACTCACTTGGATCGTTTAATGGCTTCATAGAACCCAGCAGCATCAAACCTAGCGCCTTTCATTGAAACAGGGCTACTGCCATCTGCCTCCGTAAGTGAATCAACTTCCATCACGTCCAAGCTAGTAATGCCATATCTAGCCTCCTGGGTTGTAACTTCCGGCCGCAGCCAAGCAATAACATTCATCATACTCTTCTTCCATGGTTGTCTAGTTGTCTCCAAAAGAGACTCACAAGCGTCAAAAGCACTCTTGAGGATCTCCACCCTCACTGTAAGAGACGAAACAACCTCTGAAACTCTCAATTCAGGAACTGGCCTCAGTGTCAGAATTTTCTGACTAACCAAGTGGACAAGACCAGAAACACCCTCGTCATGTCCATCAAAACTACCTGATAACATCACACATTCTCTTTCATTCTCCTTTGTCATACATGTTTCAACTAACTCCAAAGAGATATCATTGGTGGGAATTAAAGGCCAATGACCTAACCTAAGACGACCCTCAAACTCCTCTACATTCCGCAACATAAACCGAAGAGAGAAATTTAAATTGCAAAAATCCTCCATGAATCTGTGAATAGAAAAACCTTCTCCAAATCTTAAATTATTAAGCACGACTTCTGCAATATCAAGATGTTCACCCGAAGTCCAATACCCCCGGTCAATTTTCACAAAAAATGGTTTACTTGATTCACCAGTCTCCCCTTTACTGTTTGCATTTTGAGGTTCAGAACTAGTTATGTCCTCCAGCCTCCTTCCAGTGTTGTTAGATCTCCGCAATATCCCTCCAGATCGAAGTGGCCGGGCTTGCTTCGTTCTACCCATCACTACATTCAAAGGATTCAGTAGGAAAATAACGTCAAAAAAAGGAAGAAAAAACAATGGTTACGTGAATTTCAAGAATCCAAATAAGAAAGCAAAGTACAAAATATATTAAAGTAGAGATTAATTCACTATAAACAAACTTTTTTTTGGGGGGTGGGGGGAGGGGGGTTTGTTGGGAATAGTCCCACATTAGAAAATTTTGGGACCTGAGATGTCTTAATATACTGATTGGTTTCTTTACCTAATAGCTTAGGCTTTTGAGTTGGATACTTCAATAGGGCTCATTCACTATAAAAGGCTTGAGCTTGATGGAATAATAAGTTTCATTGACAGTTAAAAATTTAGATAATATCTTCCTCGACCAGGAAGGTAGTGAAGAAGGGAGAAGGATGAAAACACATGGACAGTAATGCACATAAAAACTAAATTTCATTTATGTTGCAAGTCATAATATTCAAATATTATATCTGCTACCTAAGATTTTGCGAAATTCCGTGCATATGTAAACAGTTATCCACTAATAACAACGGAAAAGTTCAGCAAAGGAAAAAAAATAAAAATACACAACACACCTGCTGAACTCGGGAGTGGTTTCAGGAAGAGGAAAGAAGACGAAAAGAGTTAGAAGCGAAACTCGTAATTCATACACTATCAAATAAAGTCGGCTCCGAATTCGCAGAATAAATGGAAAAATAAATATCACCAAATATATAAACAAAGAGCGAATTCAAGAACTGTCAAATTCAATGAACCAATGTAGATAATTAATGCGATGATATAAACGTTTGGTACGTTACCTGTGAGAGGAAACGGAGATTGTGTTTGCAGGACTACTTTCAAAACCCCATTTTGACCATCATCTTCTGTTCTTCTCTTCAATTGAACTCAGTTTCGTATAGGAAGAGGTGCAAGAGGAGGGGGGGGGAACAGTTGACGAGAGGAGAAGCTCAGGTTTTAGGCGTTGGGTAACGTCTGTTTTTTTCGGTAATGACGAAACCCGGCTCAGAGGGGCTACGGAAAAGGAAATACACGCTGCTAGTGTGTACTTCCCTTTTATAATATTTTTTTTTCTCTTTCGTCCTTAAATTCTGATCCCTCGTAGCAAAGGAAAAATATCTTCTCTAATGAGAGTATCAACAAAGAGCTTAGTCATTCAAAATGCATCCAGATATATCTAAAAGCATGTTGATAAGTTAATAAAGATATTTCGATGCACTTTGAGTAGTTAGGATCTTCACTGTCACTTTGGCCTCACTATAGAAGATCATAATCCTCTAATGAGTCGATTACTGGTTCTCCCTGTACAGAAAACAGATCTTTCCTGATGCTAGCACCGTCGATGCTGGACGAGCTGGATGAGACTAGGCATTGGAGATGATTTGAAACCCTTCATGTACTCCAATTTCCCTCATTGGTATTTATATCCCCTAATACATTGGCATAGTGCAGATCCTCCTACTGATGATGATACACTACTTATAAAACCATTACTTTGGGCCAAATTTGTACCATTGAAATTACACCAACCTTCCTACAAAAAAAAAAAAAAAAGTGATTACAGCCATTGATTTAGATTTTTTAATGAATACTTTTTTTAATGCACGTACCTGAAGGAGCATAAGGGTTGATTCATGGGGACCTTTGCACCATAAACAGTGAATACAATATGAAGGATATTGACCGGGTGGTGTGACCCAGCTTTATCCTTATTACAAGTTTTGGTTCTATAAAACTGTAAATCATTTACATTTATTAATTGTTTATATGTGATTTTATCATGTTTAAGTTTTAGCATGATTTAAATATTTTATTCAGACCTTTGTATCTATCTCAATCTTATTGAAATATTTACTACATACTCGTCATGGATAAATGGTAATAATTATTTCTTGAATGGAAATCAAAGGTTTAAACTGGTGGTTTCAACTTAGAAAGCAAGAGGATGGACTAGCTCCAATAAATGAGGGTTTTTTTTTTTTTTTTTTTTTTTTTTTTTCTTTTATAAGTTATAGGTAGGCCCAACAAGACTTTGAATGATCTCTTGAAGATATTGGTCTTTATCAATTGAACTACCCTTAAGAGTTTAAATTTGTCAACACGATGGGTAATATCTGGACAGACGTTGCCGTCAACTCGATGGCTTGGGGTGCAGTAAATGAAGTTCATGCACAGAAGAAGTGAAAAAAGTTGCAGGAGCATTTCTTCCTTGTCGATCTCTAGTACAAGGTGATAAGGGAAACATACGATCTGACAAATCCCGGCCGTTCGATGAGATCAAGGAATAACTTTTAAGAGTCGTACACGTGGTGCCCATCATGGGGTCTACATGGTCACAAAACAAATACTAGAGTCCAGCTCATCACTAGGGGACCCACAGTATCTCCACGACCCATTTAGGCGGTGATACAATCCTTCTAAATTTGCTTGAGGTAAAAGAGATCTAAGTGCATTTAATGCAAAAGACGGTAATAAATACGTCACAATAAATGTTGACAAGTATCCATTAATTGCAGATCCGCTTTACGAGACAAGCCACATCAACAATCTCATAGATAACCCAAAGAGAAAAAAGATCACACATCAGCTTGAGACGGCCGCAAGACAGCCACTTGAATCAATCAAGGTGGCATGGACTCGTTGGAGTTGAGAAGAAAGCAAAGTAGGGTGGCACCCTACCGTAGGGGTCGTAGACCCTCTATCCTAGCTGGTAGATTCATGATGACCACTTGAGAGGGAACATACTAGCTAAACAATAAAGCAAATGTGCTTAATCTTTTCTCCCCTTTGGTCTATAAATAGAAGAAGATAGTACGGAGAATACAGGTTCACTCGAAGGTATTGTTATTATCTTTATATTACTTTAGAGTTTCATACTCAGTTCTCTTGAGCATTTATCTCCATAATACTCTCGGTTTACCTTGGAAGAAAAGATCTTGATTA
Organism: Protea cynaroides; assembly: GCA_028583415.1. Taxonomy (NCBI): domain Eukaryota; kingdom Viridiplantae; phylum Streptophyta; class Magnoliopsida; order Proteales; family Proteaceae; genus Protea; species Protea cynaroides. The sequence goes on along the minus strand of CM053266.1, from coordinate 35,452,936 downwards.
AGCAAACACCTTAGTCCCTTTTCTACAATAAATTTGGATATATTATCCCTGACTGTCATCTGCTAGTCCTGGACCATAATTGACTTAGGCATCGGAGTGACCACGGGATTAAACCTGCCCACCTCATTGTGTATTATTGATCTGCTGTAACAGTTGGCAGCATCTAGTGCACCAGGCGAATTCCATCGACAACACATGGGTTTGTTGTATACTCTCATGGGTATGGAGGGAGAAGCTTTTGGGGGTTTACTAATTCTATGTCTTCACGTGGATGCTGTAGTAAACAGAATTTTGCTGGCCAACGTGGAATGACATTTCTTGTACTTTTAATATAAGAATATACACACAAAAACTTAGAAGTTTTTCCCACGATACAAGGTAATTTAAGCCATATTTGGTATGTATTATATAATTAATTATATAATACATTATGACATATGTAATTGTTTGGCATGATTAATGGTACTTAGTTATATTTAAAAAAAGTTGATATAATCTAAAACCTACAAATAGGTTAGAAGGTGATTATCATTTTTGTGATAATCTATTATTACTTCTTTATGTCTAGTAGTTTTAAATGATTATTATTTATGATTCATAATTTATTATCATTTGTGATTTATCATAAATAACTCATAAATATAAATATAAATTATACCAAAGAGAGTCTTATTAATGATCCGAATAAAAGAGCTGTATAACTCAATACCATCATACTCACGTGCATCATTAACCACTAGGGTTTTAGAACAGGTACCAATATTGCAGATTGTTGTAATTCAGTTAAAAGACTCAAAATGGCAAACCCTCATGTAAAAATAACACTTGGCATGATTATTATGCTTAAATGATTTGTATGATTCCATATTTTAAAAACTAGATGAATAATGGAGAAACTCCATGAAAAGAATGATTCATATAAATCACTTAATAGGAAATGCCCTGTTGGATTCCTTGAGGAGGTTTTACCATGTGGAAACACTTTTTAATAGAACTTTAACCGGTCGTGATCAAGAAAAATTGATACGAATCAACTATTCTCTTACCGATTACTTGAACCACGAATGTACGTGAAGAAGGTTCCTCTTGCTCTTTGAGCCAGCGTTGAACAATTCGGCATCGAACAAGGGATGGGAAGATTTAGAACCGGACCATGTGAGAAAGATTCCTTCCGCTTTTCGAGCCAGCATTGAACAACTCGGAATCGGGCAAGGGATCGGGAGATTTGGATCCGGACTCGGATTACATTCAAAACTGCATCGCCTTCCTGAAAGCGCCCTCAGTAGCTGGTCTTTCTCTCGAAAACAAGAGGAGCTTCCCACGGAAGCAACAAGAATGCCGGCGTTATAGTAAGCCCATCTCTCTCTCTCTCTCTCTCTCTCTCTCTCTCTCTCTCTCTCTCAATCAGAGAAAAGATTGTGGAATGTGAATTGAAGTTTTGATTATAGTTTTAGTTGAAATCACACAAACAACAATCTGTGGGATTGTATGCCGAACGCTGCCTTAGAGTACACGACAGAAAGTCCCTTGATCCAACAGCTTACGGTGCAAGACGAAGTATCTACTTCACTTGGATAAAATGAAAACCACTAATGTTGCAGGTGAAGGGAGATAAAAGGTTATGGACCGTACGCGGCGAGCAAAATCGTTCTTAAGCAGCTTCTTAGTAGAAGGATAAGTTTGTTTCGCTATGGTTCCTGAAATCTATCTTTCCCCTGAAACGAGAACCGTGCAACTTGGTCTGGTCGTGGCTTTCCGATTTCTACCGTCGCCTTAGAGTTTCATCAGCTATTATTAACGACTGATTTGATGGTAAATCAACTCTACTATTTTACGGACGAACAACTGGTTCTCTTTTCTCAAAACCCTATGCATAACTCTCTCAAACGTCTAACCCCTGCGCTGTTAGGATCGGGAGAACGCAAACAAACAAGAAACACACGAAAAATTAACGTGGTTCAGCACCCCATCGTGGGATGCCTACGTCCACCAGAGAAAAGATCGACTTTCTTCTATTCCCAAGAACAGTCTACAAATCTCTACCTGACATGCTATCTCATATATCAGCCTTATAGCGTTCTAGCTCTCCACTGTCAGAGGAGAATCCTCTATAGCCCTTGTAGCTTTACCTAGGTTTTCCCACACAGAGACAATTTATAGGAAAACTTAGAAACCCTAATCCCACCACAATTATAAATTTAACCTCATACATGTAATAGACTCATACTCTAATACAAATACTACCCTTATAATTGTGTGGACCTCACAGAATATAAGACACCAACCCAACAAATCTCCACCTGGCTTGGATTCTGCAAACCACCTTTAAGAACCCGTTGATGTTGATTCTGTAAATCCGTCTCTGTCAAAACGCTACACCCAAACCAGCATAGCCCACACCCCGTCCGGGTGTCCCGCATACGACTCACCGCCACGATGTGAAGTGACTTTATCTCTCCCACTCGCCGCAAAGATCACTGGAAAGATCACCGTCACACACAGTCTTCCTGCAACTCTAGTTGCACCTGGAACCTGAGCCTCTCACCACCGCACCTCCAATGCAGACCTTGAGAATCGACTCCTCATCCCAGTCCTCTGCAACTCCAATTGCACCTGGAACCCAAGTCTCTCACCTCTGCATCTCCAATGCAGACTTAGATATCCGACTCCTTGTCCCAGCCCGCCAGTCATCCTTTACCCCGCAGTACAGCATAAACTGACCATTATGAGCTTCGTGTCGGGATTCAATCACACCGTCAGATCCAACACTCGATCCGACCAGATCCTCGAACAACTACCATCGTCCCATCAATCTGAACACGATCTCCCAACCGTCTCTGACCATCCTCTCTACAAAGATCAAACACCACATGCGATCCTATCACACGCGAGAATGCCACATGTGATAACATCTTCCCCAAATTTATTTCCATACCAGGAAATCTTACTAGATGGAGATTCACCTTCGCCATCTGCGTCATGCAAACACCGGCCATAGTTGTTGCCATCAACTTGATCTGAGCCAACATGAACATTCCCCAATTACCATCATCCCTGAGAACTTCATCTTCTTCATGCAATATAGCAACACCGTCGACCCTCATTGGATTCAGTTCATCAGCCTCCTTGAGGGCTCCCCTTCCTTGCAACCGACGATCTGTAGCACCATCACAACCTCCAACGGGAACAACAACCATGTGTTCCTCACTTGGAAATCCCAGAGAGTGACCTAGATCCACCCCACGATTGCTTACCAAACTGGGAACCATCTCCGCCAACCCCAATAGCCTATCGCTGAGAATCTGCAGAATCCAAAGGTGCTCCCACATGTCATAACAGATCACCAGCTGCCCAACTTCTTGTGGCATCTCTATCACTGCCGTCGTAGCCCCTTCGACCAGCATCCCTCCAGTCGGTGCCGATCCTTGTCTACGACCCAGATCCAAACTTCTTAGAGCCACACCTGTCTGCTGTCTTTTTGCATATACAAACTGACTTATTGCACCTGCAGCTAACATCCATCCCTGCAGACCAAGAGTACTACCCAACGATTGAACCAGATCCACAGCCTCCGCAATCCCCATCGAAGCGATCGATGTTCTTGATATATACTTGGAGTCCGATAATCCAATCTCCGCAGTTCCCTCATGCGATATCGTCGCATGTGTCGCTACTATAGTGCGCTCAGCAGAACGTGGATCTGAGTTGAAGAAAACCCCCCCTTTTTTTTTTTTTTTTTCAATGCAATGATTACAAAGGTAATGATTACCTTTAAAAACTTTGAGAAAAAAAAACAAAACTCAAACCTTTTTTTTTTTTTTCTTTTCAAACGGTTTTCACTTTTTTTTTCTTTTCTTGATTTCCAAAAGAGAAAAAAACTTCTCCACCGTATCCTTTTTTTTTTTCTTCCTCTTCTTCATACTTTTCGTGCACCTCCCTCCTTCTTCGAGATCGATCTACTGAATCTAGCTCTGATACCACTTGTTAGGATCGGAAGAACACATACAAACAAGAAACACACAAAGAATTAACGTGGTTCAGCACTCCATCGTGGGATGCCTACGTCCACCAGAGAAAAGATCAACTTTCTTCTATTCCCAAGAACAGTCTACAAATCTCTACCTGACAGGCCTATCTCATCTGTCAGCCTTACAGCGTTCCAGCTCTCCACTGTCAGAGGAGAATCCTCTACAGCCCTTGTAGCTTTACCTAGGTTTTCCCACACAGAGACAATTTATAGGGAAACTTAGAAACCCTAATCCCACCACAATTATAAGTTTAACCCCATACATGTAATAGACTCATACCCTAATACAAATACAACCCTTATAATTGTGTGGACCCCACAGAATACAAGACACCAACCCAACATGCGCAACTCAATTTTCGAACGCCTGTCCAAGAAACGCCTCTTCTCTCATCTGAATCGCAAGAGGATCCAGGTTTGTCGTCTATGGATCTGTTCTCTTTTCCTATCTTCTTTCTTCCTCTGTTCCTTCTGATTTGTTATTGTACGGTTTGTCTATCCACAAATCCTTTGAGCTTCGGTTTGTCATCTATCGATCTGCTTGTCCATTAGTTTTGGTTTTAATGTCTGAGCTGCCTTACTTATTTGGTTATCCCAAAACGCACAGGACTAATCAGTGATTCAACTCCAACTCAGGTTTTCCTTCTGGTTAGAATCTGGATATATCGATCTGCTTGGCCATGTGTCTTGTGTTGGACACTTGTGCAGCACAAATAGACGCTTGTTTGGACACTGTTGTGTATATAATCTGGCTCAACATGGTCATGCTTTGTTGGACACTGCTGTGTATATAATCTGGCTCAACATGGTCATGCTTCGATGTTTCTCTTCTAGCTAAATTCCTATTAGATTGTTACTCCTTTTCTTGCTGTCCTGGCATACGAAAAAATATCGTATACATCTCTGCTTTTCCCTTAGAATGCTTGTAAAGTAGAGAAGCAAACATTGGCCTTTAGATATTTTTTTTTCATTTGAACAGCTGGCTCTTGAAGGTTGGATTGGTGATCCTCCTTAAGATATTGAAACCTTTGTACTGTGAGTGGCTAATGCTGAACAGTACCACCATTTTAGTCATGACAGCTACCGTCTGGTTGGTGGAGGAAACATGTTATGGCACAGTTATGCTATCACTTGAAATTAATGGTTGGATTGATGTCTTTTATTTCATCTAAGCATGCTACCCTTGCAGAATACCTGCTTTGGAAAGAAAAGAAATCCACGATATTATACGGAGGATATTAATTTTTGTAGTCAAGAATTATCATAATTCCCGTGTTCCTATTTCTAAGCGTTTTCTCCCCTTGTTAACTAATTGACAGTTGCGAATTGCTAAGACACCTGAAAACCAGTGTTCTTTATTGGCAAGTATACATTCCATTCGACTGGATTTTCCATTAAGATTAGATGGATCCATTTATTAAAGTTATTAAAATGATTTCGGACATAAACATACCAAATCTATTTCTCATTCTGCAATCTATTTTTTATTATAGCTACCAAGCAACTTTTTATTTTTTATCATAAATGAATTTTGATAAATAGGAAAAAAACAGAAATAAAAATGGATCCAAACTAAGCCTCAAGGCTGTTTGGATCCGTTTTTATTTTTATTTTTATTTCAATTTTTTTTTGCAGTTTTAGGCGTTTGATATTATTTATGGATGCTATTTATCATAAATAAAAATGAAATAGGGTCAAAATCAAAAAGAGATCTTGAGCTCTTTTTGATTTTTGACTAGAAACAATTTCTATATGTTTTTGCACAAGTTTTAATGAGCACGTGCATAAGAGTAATATCCTATTCTAATATGTTTTTATAAAAACGTCAAAACCTTAACGCTTCTCCAAATCTTCTAGGTAAGAAACGCCTTCTCATCTTGCTCAGAGCTCGCCTCTTCTCCCAGTTGAAAGGTTCGTTTCTCTCTCTCTCTCTCTCTCTCTCACACACACACACACACACACATACACACACACAGTAATGATGGTTTGTTTTGACTTTTACCATGTAGCTTCTCTATCTTAGTCTCCACCAAAATCATGAGACCATGGCATCAAGGAGTCATATTGGGTTGATAGGCATACACGTGAGTTAGGGAAGTTTCACATTATCTTTTAGCATTCGAGTTGAAAACACTCGTTGGATATGCAATAAACATGTTTTTTTTTTTATTATTAAACAATTAGTTTTCTAAAGTCCACCAATCTGCTCCTTTTCTTTTGGTATAATTTATGAGTTCAGTTTTCTCTTTCTCTCTCTCTCTCTCTCTCTCTCTCTCTCTCTCTCTCTGCACTGATGGGGCCTTTATATTGAATAAACCTTACCATAACCAATGATTCACCAATCAAAATAGGTTGACAGAAGTCAAACCCACTGTTTCTGTTTGGATGCCATCCGGTGCTTGAGGCACGGTGCAGCCAGAGAATGACCGTGTTTGTTAATTGGCCTTTTGTTCTTACTGAATCAACACAGATCAACTTGACTCAATTGAGCCCTATCTAGTGTTCAAAATCTTGGCAAATTCTCGGCGAGATCTCGAATTTCTCAAAGATTTCAAGATGAGATCTCCCCTCAATACGGTGTCTCGACCATCTCAACCAGTTATCAAGCTGGTTTCAACCGGTCTCGACCATTTCTCGACATTTTCGACAATTTCTTGATCATTTCTCGACATTTTTGAACATTTTCGACCAGTTCTCAACCATTTCTCGACATTTATTGACTAGTTCTCGATTGGTCTCGACATAATGTATGAATTATGGTTGTATGGTGATGCAGTCCAAGGACCAGCCAGTAGTGGACCAGCCCAAGGATCTGTCAACATGGGCCCAACCCACATTGTTCACGTGAACACTGTTCAAGCGGTACTGTTCATGAACAGTACCAGCAGCAGATTTTTTCACTCTTTTATTATTTCTTTCTTAAAAGTTAGTTTCTTAATTTCATTGTTTAGTTTGTTTTTTAATATTTAGGATAGATTGATAGTAGGTTTCAATTACTTGAAGACCAAGTATTTACTTTCCTATTTTCAGATTTAGAAAGTTTTCTTTCTATTGTATTAAAACCTTCCTATTTTATAAGGAGATTTAGTTTTTAGTAGTTTTCTCTCTTTCCTATTTTAATTGTAAGGATTCTCATTATAGATAAAAGGAGTAGAAGCTGGCGGTAGTTCTTAGAGCTTTTCCAGAAAAATTGAGAATCAATTAATTTCTGGTTGAGCCTCACTTGGTTGTGAGACTCAACCTCTTGTTCTTCTTTTCCTTGCAATTCTTGTGTTTTCTTTGATCTCAATCTGCTATCCCTTGGCTGGCGACACTGTTTTTAAGAGCCTCATCAATTTCTTTGGCTGAATTAAAATCAAATCACACAATTACAGTGGAGCTGTCCAGAGCCAAGCGCTACCAGGTCCAGCCTACTTGTAGGCCCCATAACTTCCTCAATTTTGTTCCGATCTTCTTCAACTTTGGAGGGTTATTCATAATTGTTATAAAGACCATTCAACCCAAGTTTCATCAGTTTCTGACGGATAGATTTCAAGATAAGAATTTTTTTCTATTATTTTTCTCAGCAGATTTTTGTATTGGACTGAATTAAGATCCTGTAGCAAAGAGGGCTTGTTAATTTGATATGTTTTAACCCCTTTGCCATCAATGATATTCTACAAAGACTTAGGTTAGGGTGGATGAAGTGGAGGGGTGCATCAAGAGTGTTGTGTGATTGATGTATCCCTTTAATTTGAAAGAAATTTTTTATAGAACAGCTATACGACCAGCAATGACCTACGGGGCTGAATGTTGAGCTGTAAAGAAAAACATCTTGATAAACTTAGTGTAACTGAAATGAGGATGTTGAGGTGGATGACTAGTAAAATTAGAAAATATAAAATAAAGAACGAACAAAAATTAAAGCAAACCTAGGTTTGCCCCAATATGTGATAAGTTGCAAGAGACTCTGTTGAGGTAGCATGTTCACGTGCGAGCGAGGCCTCTGAATCCCTGATGCGGCGAAGTGATTATTTCAAATTGAAGGGTCTAAAAGAGCTAGAGGAAGGTTTAAAATGACATTAGGAGAATTGGTGAGGATTGAGGAAAGACATGTCTAGCGTTGGATTGGAATCACATATGGCTTTGAATAGAGTTGATTGGAGAAACAAGATCAAAGTGGCTGATCCTATTTAGTGGGGATAAGGTTGAGTATATTGGTTAGTATCAGCCGGTACCAGTATGTATTGGTATCAACTGGTACCGATACGTTACACACAGTTATGATACAGTTTTTGTAAAGTTATCCTTCCATATTGGTACATATCGACTGATACGAACCGATACAGTTCAATACCAACCGATACTTAATAATATGGTTTGATATGTATCGACAATCTCCATTAACTCACTGAAAAACACACAGGGCAGAACGATATCATGAACTGATGAAAGTAGCACTTCCCAAAAAAATCACTGTAGAAAATCAGTACGTTACACAGTGTAATTGCAGTTTTTTGACCTACATAGAGGTTCCATCATAATGATGATGATACATTTAATTAAATTCTTGCCATTTATTGGCACTTTCAGCGCTGTTCTATGTTAGAAGTTTGTTATCTTTCACTCTTGTAGTTAATAACAAATTCACCTCCAGTTCTTGGGTTTGTTGTGTTGCATTCTGGACCATAGAAGTCAAGTGATATCATGAAGGGAGGTCGGAAGAATCTGAAGAGAGCATCCAAGGAAGAAATCCAAACCCTGCTCAAAGGCCAAAGCATAATGCAAGTTGTATCTCTTCGTGGTTCAAATCTTATTGAGGTAGTTTCTGTGCATAAGCTGTTCATTTGTTGTCTTGTTTTGTGTTTCTTTTTCTTTGATTCTGCTTTCCATGTGTGTCTTCTTCCTATATTTATTTAATCTTCTATTGTGCTCAATTTCTTCCATCCACTTTTGGGCTGCTAGAAAAGCATATATTTTGGATTCTTCATTGTGCGAATGGTCCTTGTTATTAACAATTATATAGTGTTTGTTCAACCAAAAGCAAACCTGTGTGTTGCTTGTGCGTCAAAGTTTAAAGAAGAAAAGGTTGGACCCTTTGTACAAATTATACATGGTCGATTATTCATGAAAAATGAGGATGTTAGGGAGTCTATGTGCAGCATGCTTTGTTGCTTTGTCATTTGAGTTCTCAAAGCTAATGCGGAACCAACATAATTTAAAGCAATTGCAGTAATCCCCCTACATCCCTTAAAAAATTGGGCCTATGAATGAACAATTGAGAACCCCACAATCAACATGGTAGTTCTTGCAGATGGTAGCTTCATGGAGTTACCTATCGACAGCCAAATAGCTTTACAATCTATGTCAGATCTTACTGGCAAGGAGACAACAGTGAGCAAGTGGACCACTGCTGCTTGCGTGTGAAACTTAAGTGGAACATCTATTTGCAGAACCTTTAATGAAAATCATGAGGACTTCAAATAAATCTCATGGTGAAGCTTCCTGTATCTCCTTGGGTTAAGAGAGGTACATTCACCAAGAAAAGACGTCGTGGATCGGCTTTCAGTAATTAGTGTTTGTGCTTGAGAGGGGTCATGATGGTTTGGTGAAGTCTTTTGGAAAGCTCAAGAAGGTAATCTATGGCTTTAATCGAACCTCGCTCCCGGGGCAAGAGTAAGGTGCTTGCCTTACCAACTTGGGGCTTACCTAGGCAACGCTTAAGTGTTCTGGTGGCCAACGCCTAAGTGTTCTGGTGGCCAACGCCTAGGTCAGTCTTAACACCTTGAAAACCTAGGCAAGAATAACCAAGTTGTCGCTTTTGGGTATATCTTGAAGTATGCTGCATTTGTAATAAAGCTTCTTTGAAACTGCTGGACTCAATCTTCTACTTGCATTCATCAAATAGCCTCTATTGTCCCCTGGTTGTTTAGAATGACTTAGGTACTAAGGAATGAGATTTAATCTCGTCTTTGAAAACCATGGATTTGTCTTTATAAGAATTTTTTCACAAAGAAAACTCTCAGTTTTAATGTTTTTAGGGAATTTAATTTTTGTGCTTTTATATTTTAACTTTGATACCTACTTGTTTTCTGTGATTTAATTTTTATTTTTCTGTATCCAAAGGTTATGGATGCAGCAGGGCAGAAATCACTGGCATTGTTTCCAGCCAAATTTCAAAAGAGTATGTGGATTAAAAGAGGTTTGTGCTATACCAAGCATGGCATTTGACTTTGGATTTTGAGAGCTTCTCATCTGAATGTTCTTTCTTTATGTTAGTTATCCCCTTTTTGCTTTCATTTCTTTCCTTGTGCTGGCATACTCTATGACAGCAATACAAAATTTAATGCTTAATAGGAGTGGCTTCTATTAACATGCTGCAAAACTCTAGTTTTCATGGTCCATGTCCCCCCCCCCCCCCTCCCTCCCGAGGCAGTTCATTCCTGTAAACTGGCAGTTTGACCTTTCTTGTGGCCTTCTCTTGATGACAAGCATTATGTTAGCTGCCACCAATGAATCAATTTCAATCTTGATTTCATCATGGCCAAACTGAAATATTTCAAAATCTTCAATTGAAGTCACTAGATTTTGTATGATTCCTGCCAAACTCAAACAAAATCACTGAGATGTCTTAATTTATACTTGTAGAAATGAAATACTTGGTGATTTTGTCCAAATTTTGTTGTGTCAATGCCAACTCTTTTAGTTCTTATAAATCAAGGATTTTATTGGTTGAAAAAAGTAATATTAAGTTTTGTTACAGAGTGTTGGAGATTGGGCCTATGTATCATGAGGGTATATAGTTTTATGTGTTAGTGCTATTTAGTATGGTGACATTAGGTATGATGGTGTTTAGTAAATGGGTGTTTTATTTACTTAGTTTCTGTTGAGAAACGAATGAGAAGAATGGAAGAGGTAATTGATCCTTTCCTCCAACCTTTATTTATAATAAAACAACCATATGAGAAATTACAAAATTAACCCCCAATCTAAGAAGATAAACATAGAAACTAAAACATAACATAAAAACCATAGACTAACATATTCCTAAAATACCCTATAATTAACCCACGGCACACTAGTTAGATTCTCGACTCCAACACTCCCCCTCAAGTTGGTGAATAGATATCATGCATGCTCAACTTGGACAGAATTATTTGAAATGACTTGACATGTAAGCCTTTTGTGAAGATATCAGCCAGCTGATCTTCTGATCTGACATGCAGAATCTGAATCTGACCGCTCTCAAGCTTTTCTTTAATAAAATGACGATTTATTTCAACATGTTTGGTTCGATCATACTGAACTGGATCGTTCGCAATGCTAATAGCAGTTTTATTGTCACAAGAGAGAATCATAAGTTGAGAACAATTAACTTTCAAGTCACTGAGGAGGCCTTTCAACCATAGGAGTTCACATATGCCTTGAACCATTGCTCTGAATTCAGCTTCTGCACTAGAATGTGCCACGATGTTTTGCTTTTTACTGCGCCAAGTGACTAACATTCCTCACACAAAAGTATAATAACCAGAAATAGATTTTCAGTCCGGACTGCCTGCCCAGTCAACATCTGTATAAGCTTCCACTTTGAAATTATCATGTGGTGAGAGTAGGATCCCCTTTCCTGGAGTTGCCTTTAGATAACGAAGAATTTTATAAACAGCCTCCAAATGTGAAGAATAGGGATCATGCATAAACTGACTCACCAGGCTAATTGCAAATGCTATGTCTGGTCTTATATGAGATAAGTAGATTAGCCGTCCAACCAACCTTTGATATCTCCCTTTATCTGTTGGTGTGCATTCTTTTTCTTTCAGTTTGGTAGTTGTATCTAGTGGAGTAACACGGCTTGCACCCTAGCAAACCTGTCTCTGATAGAAGATCAAGGATGTACTTCCTCTGAGAAAGAAATATGCCTTTTGCAGAACAAACAACTTCTATCCCAATAAAATATCTAAGTTTTCCTAGATCTTTAATTTCGAACTCTTTCCCAAGAAACACCTTGAGTTTCTCTATCTCTCGTCACTATTCTAGTGACAATGATATCATCCACATATACCAGAAGGGCAGTAAAACTTTCAGACGAATGCTTAATAAATAATTTATGATCAGCATTACTCTTTGCATAGCCACATGCTATCATGGCCTTATGTAGTCTAACAAACCATGCTCTAGGGGACTGCTTAAATCCATAAAGTGAGCGCTTTAATTTACATACCTTCTCATGGGTATTTGTATCTGTAAACCCTAGTGGACAGTCCATATATACTTCCTCTTTAAGTTCACCATGGAGGAAGACATTCTTTACATCAAGCTGTTGCAGATCCCAATTGTGGTGGACAGCACATGCCAAAAGAACTTTCACTATCGTCATTTTAGCTACTGGTGCAAAGGTTTCTTGATAATCAATACCATATGTCTGTGTGAATCTACGGGCTACTAGCATTGCTGTATACTGATCCACAGTGCCATCACTGTTCTGCTTGACTGTGAAAACCCATTTGCACCCTACTGGTTTCTTACCCGGTGGGAGAGAAACAAGATCCCACATATTGTTCTTCTTTAAGGCTCTCATTTCTTCCATCATTGCAGCTTTCCACCGCTCATCCAAAATTGTGTCCTGCCATTTCTGAGGAATAGGCACAGTGGAAAGAGAAGACACAAAAACATGGAAAGAAGGAGATAACGAGTCGTATGAAACAAAATTAGAAATTGGATGAAGAGTGCAAGCCCTAGTATCCTTACGAAGGGCAATAGGGAGATCAGAATCAGAATCAGAATCAGAGAGGGAAATTTCCTTACTCAGAGTTTGATCAGTCTCTGGATCCTGGGCTGATGAAGGGACTTGTGAAGTTGCTTGGATGGTAGTGCTCTTTCCTTACTTGCTTTTGGCACGGCTATAAACTTGCAGAGGCTTGACAGTAGACATGGGACTGGCAGACATAGGTAAATGTGCTGGCTCAGAAGTAGGAGTATGTGGCGGCATTTCAGGAGTAGGTGGTGGCATTTCAGGAGTGGGAGCAGGTATGCTTCTTACTTGGACACTTTCTGTCTCCATCATTGAGCTATAGAAAGACACATCTTCGAGATCAATTGTATCTTTCTCCCCCTGAAGAGGTGGCTGAAAATACATCATATCTTCGTGGAAGAGTACATCTTTGCTGATAAAAGTCCTATCTTCATAGAAGAGTACATCTTTGCTGATAAAAGTCCTATGAGATGGTGGATGATAACATTTATACCCTTTTGTGTGACCGGGTAACCAAGGAAATTGCATCGAACCCCTCGTGGATCAAGTTTGCCATGAGAATGATGGTTCCAAGCATAACAGACGCACCCAAATACCTTTGGTGGGAGACCAAAGGAATGATCACCAAGTAAAAGGTCAAAAGGAGCCTTATTTTGTAGTCTCCTTGATGGCAAGCGATTTATAAGAGAAGTTGTTGTCAAAATAGTATCACTCCAAAATTTTGCTGGCACATTGTCCTCAAATATAAGGGCCTGAGCTGTTTCAAGGAGATGCTGGTTCTTCCTTTCTACGACCCCATTTTGAGTTGGGGTGTCGACACAACTTATTTGATGTATGATCCCATGATCAGACAAATATCTCTGAAAGTGTCCATCAAGATATTCTCGTCCATTGTCACTCCGAAGAACTTTGATTGGTGTCTAAAGCTGAGTCTGAATCATTTTATGAAATTGGCTGAAGCACTCAAAAACTTCACTCTTTTGATGCATAAGGTACACCCAAGTAGTCTTAGTGTAACAATCAATGAAAGTTTCAAACCATTTGTGGCCAGAGATGGAGGTTGTCCTAGCTGGATCCCAGACATCAAAATGAATCAAATCAAGCATAGTTCAAGCATAAAACTGCTTTTATTAAATGAAGGTAAATAAATGGTATGAGTCTGCTTAGCAAGAATACATGCTTCGCATAATAACTCGTTTTTATTACAATGCTTTGAAAGGGAGGGAAACAATGTGGATAAAATAGCTGGGGAAGGATGACCAAGATGGCGATGCCACTGCTGGAGTGTGCGCACAGTGGAATAGAGATGATGTGCAGTAGGTGGTGGTGGCGAAGAAGGCACAGAAGGACCATCGGCAAGCAAGTAGAGACCACCATGTAATTTACCATGTCCAATTGTCTTCCCGCTCTCTAGATCCTGAATTTCACACGAGGAAGGGAAAAAAGTTACTTTGTGATGCAGCAGCGGGCCCACAAGCTGGGATGGGCATGGGTTAAAATCTTTGTTAGATTTAATTTTAATTGTAATATTTGTAATCTTTTATTTTTGGGAATTTTAGATTAGAAGTTTAGGCAATATTTTTATTAGGCAATTAGTAGATTATGGTTTCTTTAATTAGGATTAGGATTAGGAATTTATTTACTTACTAATTTATTTCAATTAGTTTAGGAAAGTATTTCTTTTAAATACACATGTAATAGGACTTTTAATTTGGAGAAGAAGAATGAAAGAATGATTTGAGATTTGTGTGGTTGCCTGTGGGCAGAAGAAAGAAGTGAAGCATACTCTCTCTCCCTCTCCCTTTCATCTCTGCGAACCAGAACAGCCACTCTTCTTGGTCTGTTCCCCTCCTTCTTCCTCCCTTCCTAATACTTCTTCTCTCTTGCTAACCCCTCCCATGTTCTGGCGGTAAACCCAGCCCCAATAGAATCTCTCGACAGCTCTCATCTCTCCCCCTATCATTTTCAAAGTCTGGGTGTAACCTTCCCTTCCATAAATGAACTAAACCCCAGAGCCCTAGGCTGATACCTTGCTGGGAGACTCTGTTTCACACAGAAACTCAGGACTGCAACTCCATCTTCCGCCTAGGCTGAGTTGCAGACTTTTCCCCCTCATCTAACCTCACCGATGTGCTCCAATATCAGTGGGAAACAGTAGGTCTATGCAATAGGAATCACCCCCTGAAGTTTCAGACCAAACCGTGGCCTATTGAGAAAGTTCTCTCCATTTCTCCTAAATCTGGTCATCGTTCCATGTTTCAGTCGTGAGCTTGAGGAAGAAGTCCTATTCTGGAAAATTACAAAAAAATCCTTTGACCATTATTACTTCATTATTTAAACCTTCTTCATAATCTTATTTCCAGATTTATCCATTGGTATAAGGATTGTTTCTAATTTGGTCCTAAGGTATTGTTTGGTTTCTTCAAGTTATTGAATAGTTCTGACTAATTACAAATCTGCCATTACTGGTTGAGGTTTTAAAATATTTACAGTTCTGCCACTAAAATTGTTATTTGATTATCTTATTATTTGGTTCGGCCCAATACCAATTGATGCGGGATCCGGGTTGAGAAAACCCTAATTAATCCGCTAATGGGCCCAACCAAATAATAAGATAATCAAATAACAATTTTAGTGGCAGAACTGTAAATATTTTAAAACCTCAACCAGTAATGGCAGATTTGTAATTAGTCAGAACTATTCAATAACTTAAAGAAACCAAACAATACCTTAGGACCAAATTAGAAACAATCCTTATACCAATGGATAAATCTGGAAATAAGATTATGAAGAAGGTTTAAATAATGAAGTAATAATGGTCAAAGGATTTTTTTGTAATTTTCCAGAATAGGACTTCTTCCTCAAGCTCATGACTGAAACATGGAACGATGACCAGATTTAGGAGAAATGGAGAGAACTTTCTCAATAGGCCACGGTTTGGTCTGAAACTTCAGGGGGTGATTCGTATTGCATAGACCTACTGTTTCCCACTGATATTGGAGCACATCGGTGAGGTTAAATGAGGGGGAAAAGTCTGCAACTCAGCCTAGGCGGAAGATGGAGTTGCAGTCCTGAGTTTCAGTGTGAAACAGAGTCTCCCAGCAAGGTATCAACCTAGGGCTCTGGGGTTTAGTTCATTTATGGAAGGGAAGGTTACACCCAGACTTTGAAAATGATAGGGGGAGAGATGAGAGCTGTCGAGAGATTCTATTGGGGCTGGGTTTACCGCCAGAACATGGGAGGGGTTAGCAAGAGAGAAGAAGTATTAGGAAGGGAGGAAGAAGGAGGGGAACAGACCAAGAAGAGTGGCTGTTCTGGTTCGCAGAGATGAAAGGGAGAGAGAGTATGCTTCACTTCTTTCTTCTGCCCACAGGCAACCACACAAATCTCAAATCATTCTTTCATTCTTCTTCTCCAAATTAAAAGTCCTATTACATGTGTATTTAAAAGAAATACTTTCCTAAACTAATTGAAGTAAATTAGTAAGTAAATAAATTCTTAATCCTAATTAAAGAAACCATAATCTACTAATTGCCTAATAAAAATATTGCCTAAACTTCTAATCTAAAATTCCCAAAAATAAAAGATTACAAATATTACAATTAAAATTAAATCTAACAAAGATTTTAACCCATGCCCATCCCAGCTTGTGGGCCCGCTGCTGCATCAATGCTATTACAATAGAATTCTCAAATGCCCATTCGTCATAAAGATTATCCGTGGGGTCAGGTGCCTTCTTTTTACCATTAATGTAACCTAATACTCCTCTTGCAGAGATGGCCATATGTGCTGTTTTTGACCACATCAAATTGTTAGTTCCATCCAACTTAACAGGATTAAGAGGAATAGAGGAGAATTCAATTTTTGGGAACTCCACATTAGGAGATACCACTTCAGAAAATTCAGCCATGGGAATGATAAGAACTCAATTTGATAAATATACTGAGGTAAAACAATGCAAAATACCTTGATAGAGAAGCCTTGTATCTCTCTTATGGGAACAAGAGAAATAGAGGAAGCAATTTTCGATCTTCAAACTAGCATGGAAGAATCGAGGTTGGCCATTAGGTTGATCTCTGCAAAGTATATCCCTTCAATAATGGATACACGGCAATGCATAAGAATTTTTCCAAACTGATTTGGTTCATCCCTTCACTGGAGGAAGAATAAAAAATTTAGAAGTAAAAACTGATGATCAAAACAGAACAAGGGATGATTCTATTTATGAATAGGGTTTAAGAGGACTGGTGGAAAAGTATGAAATAAGGTTAGGACAGTAGGATATATAGAAACAGGTTATGGCAGGCTAGAAAACTGAAATTCTGGCGGTAATTCTTGGTTACCGCAGGCTGGGAGAGGCTTGGGAGAGGGTAATTCTAGGTTACGGCAGGCTGGAAAGGCTTGGGATAGGCTTAGAAATAGGTTTGAAAGGACAGATTTGAAGTTGCAGGTTTTTTTTCTCTCTAATGGCGGTAATGGAGTTGCAGGTTTTTTAATGGATAGAAGCTTGGACAGAAGGTTGTGGCAGGATGTAATGGAGTTGCAGGATGTTTGCGGCAGAGTTTTTGGGAAAAAGAAAAAGAAAATTAAAGAATAGAGAGGAGAAAGAAGAATGGCAGCAGCCCTAAGATGGCTCTAATACCATGTTGAGAAAAGAATGAAAAGAATAGAAGAGGTAATTGATCCTCTCCTCCAAACTTAAATTATAATAAAGCAACCATATGAGAGATTACAAAATTAACCTCCAATCTAAGAAGATAAACGTAGAACCTAAAACATAACATAAAAACCATAAACTAACATATTCCTAAAATTGACCCACGACACACTGGTTAGATTCTCGAATCCAACAGTTTCCTTTATATTTAAGGTCCGCTACATAGTACCGACCAGCTTTCCTTTATTTGGTAAGTTAAGTGAGGGGTGTTTATGTGTTTTACATTGTTATTGAGTAATATAAAGCAATGTCGTGGGAGGGAGAGATATCACTGTTGATCTCTCCTCTTTCCCCTTTGTTCTTTTCTTTCTTCTTCTTCTCCATTCTTCCTTCTTTTTGCCTTGCACTTTACTTCTCTCTTATAATTTACAAGTTTTATATACTTCATATGTCCCAAGGAGCACCATGCTGACACATGCACTAATGAGAGAGATAAGAGAAGTAAAGTCTAACGAGAGAGCTCTCATTCGTAAGCACTCCTCTTTACCGCTGGAACTGATTCCATAGGGAGGTTGAAAAAGTGTGGGTTTTCTATTTCTTTATTCAACTTATCTTCCCTCTTCACAAAATGCCCTTATTCCCTTCAGTTATTTCAGTTTTTTTATCCTTATATAGTTATATTAGCTTCCAAAACTGCCCCTCTTCTTTGATTTAAATTCTCTATTCATCCTAGTTCCTTGTTTTCTTATCCAAAGAACCTTGAACTGTTCCTGGAATTACAAGATCGGCATTACACTCTCATATTTGGGTTTTATTGTTCGGGGTGGGCCCATAACTATCCTAAATAGGGTTTTGCAACTCGGGACCATATAAAAAAGAATTTTAGTTTCTATGTGTATCTGAGATGGAGATTGTTCTCTATTCTTTATGTGATGAAGCCTATATTGTTGCCCTCACTAGCCTTTTAGTGACTGGAAAGCTGACTCAAGAATCAGTATTATTCAAATGTCATATTTTTCATTTGCCACCATGAGCTACAAAGAATCACAGGAGAGTCTTCCTCATTTTTTTCCTTCAGTTCAAATGCTAGCCCTTCAGTTATCAACAAAAGGGCAGGCATTGGTAGGCAGCACCGCGGGTAATGATTAATTAGATCATTCAAGGTTAGAATGCCGTCCTTTGTTGCTGTAGAAATAGTGTACTCTGGTTAGAAACTCTTTCATTTCCTCTCATACCAAATCAGTCGGAGAAAATGTTTTACTTTGGCTTTCCTTGTAAAGCTTCAAAATGAGATTTCTTGGGTGAATTTGGCATGTGCAGTCGGGGGTATATCTTGGACACAAGATTTATAAATTCGTTTCTTAAAGCAAATTTATTCTGATGCCAATAGATATTTAAATGGTACTTGATTTCTGCAGGGAGCTTTGTCGTGGTTGATGAAAGTGGGAAGGAGAAGGCCCTTGAATCTGGAAGCAAGGTGGCATGCGTGGTTTTGCAAGTTCTCTTTTATGAGCAAATTCGTGTGCTTCAGAAATCAACAGAGTGGTTTGTCTTCTTAGCCCAATGTTACATGCTCCACTAGATCAGAAGGCATGACTTATAAAAAGTAGTACATAACCAAATGACCTGATTTATTCTTCACCTATGTTCTCTCTACTCACCTCTTAGAACCATAGCTTGCAAAGAAGAGAGAAGAAGATACTGAATGGGCTGCAATTTGTAGTTTCTGGCTCTTCTCTCACGTATAAGAATTTTGGATATTAGTGATAAGAATCAAATAATCAATTTGAGTCAATTAAGTAATGGTAACAAAGAGTCCTCATTTACCTTAAGTGCCCTATAGCTCTACTGAATTCTTGAAAAAATTAGAGTGCCTCAAAACCGTTGAACTCTAGGGGTAATTTACCTAGTCTTGATGACATATTTTGTTCTTATTGAGTTGAATTCATAATCCTTGCCCCATTATTGTGTTTGAGATGAACTTTGCAACTAAAGTGGCCTTATTTTCTGTACCAACCTGTATAAGAGTCTTTTACTTATTATGTAGTTTGAATCAGAATATAATGAAGGCAGGTCTCAGTTTTGGTTGGAGGTTTATGGTGGTGATGGTACTTGGACAATTTTTAACCAAATCAACCAAAGTGAATCTTGAATATATCAAAATGTTTTCCAATGGTTTTATGACTTCGGACACCATGGACCACCATTGTTTCACAGCATTTTTTTTCAATAATTATATTTTCCATTGCATCTGTACCTTTAATTCGTTAAATCCACCTCTGTTGAGTTATTATTGTCAGCTTGGTTTGATGAACTCTCTGAACTCACGGGTATTGATCTGCAGAAATAGCTTATGGAATCTTGTTCTTTTAGTGTATTAAATTATTTTCTTCTCTACTCATTCCATGGGCTTGCTTTTGAAAATGATGCAGGCCAGAAATTTTCCAAACAGTAGTCATGAATGATTCAAATTGCCATACGCAAACACCCCCCTCCAATCCTGAGGAAGAATTGAATTCAAGTGACAGCGATGGTCTTGCCCCACTGGAGGGTAATCTGAACAGAAGCAGGCCCATTGAGTTGTATTCAGAATCAGAGTCAAATTCCGATGCAGATTCTTAAAACAATATGATGGATTCTGAAGCCTTGACTACCTCACTAATGGAATTTCATTCATTTCTACTGGAATTGTGTGGAGAATTGGGGTCATTTCCATCACAAGGATCTTCATATTATAAAGCGGAAGGATTTCCTAAGTCCTAACAGTTAGATAAAGAAATATCCGAAGATCTTTGGGTGCCATAAAAAACAAAAACTTCACAATATTCATGGCATCCAAAGATCTTCGGATACTTCTTTATCTAACTGTTAGGACTTAGGAAATCCTTCCACTTTATAATATGAAGATCCGTGCGATGGAAATGACCCCAATTCTCCACACAATAATTTCCAGTAGAAATCCTTCCGCTTTATAATATTAAGTTTTTGTTGAAGGTGAAGTCAATTGGTTTTCTTCTGATAGGAACTTCACAGGTTCACACTGGGAAAAGGTGATAGGAACATGGATCTTAGTTTTTTTATTTCATGTAATTAGAATAGTTTTTTGGCTTTTAGAATTTAAATTAAGAATGTTGACACTAACAAGGCATAACATATGCCATTCAATACATTTGGAGAAGCAGTGGGACCCACTGCATTGACAACAACTGTGGTTTGCAACTGTGTTAGTGCTAGCATTTTTCTTAGTTTTGAAGTTCAAACCCATCCGGACTTCAAGACATTAATTTCGGGATAAATAGCTAAAAAATTTTGTGGTCCATTCATCCATGGGAGCCTAGTGTGCCATGTGGAAACCATTTGTTTAAAAAGTCATGTGTTATTTTCAAAACACAAATCATTTACATCTTTATGTGTTTTGACATTTTCCTTGTATTTTTAGTCATTAATAACAAATTAATTTTTTTATTGATTCTTTAAAGCTTTGTATTATCAAGTGGTTACTCGTGACAAGTAACAAGAGTGCCAGGACACCTATCTTTGCATAAAATTGTGGCCATAACTAATCTGCTGCATGATGAATATTAGGTTCAATCAATGATCAGACAAGCCACCAGGCCTGATCTCCATTCCCTATGGTTTCCATATTTATAATTGCTTTTCAAAATTAATTTGCAAATTTTTAACAAAAGAAGAAAAGAATTGTTATACTAAAACTTGATATTATCTTAAGATTGGAAGTACTGTTTACTTTATCACCGTTTTTGGCGGTGGGATCAGGGGCTATGCCTTCAACTTGCATATTTTATTTTTTTTGAGGCAGTTGTTTTCGGGCAATGAGGCTTAGGGTTTTCAGGTCCGAAGGATAACCATTGTCTCTAATCGGAGGAAAAACTATGGCTTCCATATTTTATATGTTAATTTTTTTTTTCTTCTAATGTTTGTTTTCAAGAAATGAAATATAGCGATCTCTAAGGGGGAGGATGGTAAAAAACATATAAAATATTACATCTCACAAATATTGGTTATCCCGCTGGCTGGTGTTATCTTTACAGCTTAGTTGTCGTAAAATGCGTGGATAATATGAAATTAAATTTCTCTCAATTTGAATAGGTAATGGCCATTAGAAAAGAAAAAAATGTACTGTATACAAGTTATCTGTGCATGCTGGTTTGTCAAATGGTTATGGTACAGGAACCTCCTGCATTTATTTAACAAATGAAGTTGTTTAAACCTCTTAAATGAATCCCTGCTCCCGCTTAGAGATAGAACAGGAGCCCTGCCAGAATTAGAACAGGTCCAATGGCGCCAATTTTCTTGCTTATAGAGACCTTAGACTGCCGCAAATCCTGCCTTATAGGCCCCATTGATATAGATATAGATATAGATATAGATGAGTAAAAAGGCGCACCAGTTTTACAATTCCTTTCTACACCTGTAAATTCCTAAGTTCTGCACAAGATTACCAATCTCATGCTCTTCCTGGCCAGGATAGTCAGCAAAATTTGCTGAGCTCTTGGAGAGATTCTTCAGTTGGATCATTTAGGAATTATGTCAGTGGTTTCACTTGGATCATTGGAGGAATTATGACAGCGGTTATTTTAGTCTTTTTGACAGAGAACTAGGAAAAATCTCTTAAGGAATCCTCTACTTTTTTTATTCCTAGTGCGGTGATATTTTGGCAGGTTTTGTTTTGGTCATTATACATGGGAAACTGGAGCATGCTTTAGTTCTTACACAACCTTTTGTAATGGCCAATAATCCTATCAATAGTCTTGTATCACCAGCAGTCTGCAATTTCCCGAAAGAAAATAGACTGTAAGTGATTTGCAGTCTGCATTTCGAGAGAGTTCAATTTAAAACCTGAGACAACAAGATTCCTCCTTACGAAGAGGGACATAATCAAATACCATTGCCCTAAAATATACAAAGGATGAATTTTTTTTTTTTTTTTTTTTTTGGGGTAAAAATATACAAAGGATGATTACAGTGAAGTTATTATGAAAAAAATACACCACTATATGAACAGTATTCGTTCCACCACTATATATAAGGGAATCGAGTTATGGACCCAAAGATAAATCACAAGGGCAGTTGGACACTGAAAATTTGAGAGGCCTTCAGGTCCAGTAGCAAAATCCTGCGGTACCTAACTCTCATTTATTATTTCACTAGGGGAAGAATAACCCATAAGCTGATGGAGTGGTGAACTAGATAATCTTGGCACCACTTCTCCTTCCAAGGATGAACTTTTCACTTTGACCGCATACGAGGATGCACTGGTTGATTCAGATGCTTCCATGGAAGTCTTATGTTTGTTTCCAGATTGTTTGAATTCTGACTTACTCTTTCCCTCTACTTTTGCTTCAGAATAGCTGCCTGAAGGCTGCTCCTTGTCATCTGCATTGCCTTGAAGGATTGGATATGGACGATCACTCTCTGTAGAACAACTCTTGCGTATTGAGGGTCCACAATCTTCAGAATAGGAAACCAGCTCCCCTTGTGGATAGTCAAGGGCATGAGACACATATACAAAGTCCCTCCCAGTGGTGGAATTGCTACTGTTATCAACCTCACTTGGTGAAGGCTCCACTGAAGTTTGGTTATAAGGAACGATATGAGTTCTGTTTTGAAGTGAAAATTTAAGTATCTGTGAACAGGCACTGCACTGTAGCTGATGTATCTTCTTTTGCAAGATAAAATCTTCAGGTAGTTGCAACAGTGCATAGCATCTATAGCAGATAATAAAAGGGGCTCCACCTGCAAGAGGCCGGCAGTGTCGCTTTGTGGGCTGATGTCTATCCTGATGGTACTTTTTCTGCCCATCATGGTCCATAAATGCCTGGTCCTGGGAGTACATCTGGTGCCCTCGTAGTGAAGAATTAATATGCTTCTGCGGAGTTGCAGAACTGGAACCATAAGGTTTGTAGCACATGTGGGCAGAATGGTCCCCAAATAACCCATTGTTACAGCAAGAGCTTGAGGATGGCAACTGGGTCATACGTTGACCGCCTTCTGGAAAACAATGATAACAGGAATACCCGACATGGTTTCTACAATTTGTACCCTGCCCTGAGAAAATCATTTCTGAAAATTCACAATTTTGGCACCCATTTTGAGAAAATCCACATTGTTGGCACCCGTTTTTTCTTGGCCAGTACGGTGCAGAAGGATGCCTATGATAGTTTGCATCATAACAGTGTGGACCTTTGGAGTCAAGTTGTTCATAACTATAGCACAGCTGTTTCTGCTTTTCCTGCTGAGTACTTCGGGCAGAAAACCTTGCATTGGGCATTCCTATCTGGTTGTATGATCTACTAAGTTGATCTCTCAATTCATCCACCTTTCTTAACAGTTCCATTTGTTCAAAGTAGTCAACTTTGCTAGAAGAACATGCGTTCGTGCAGCATAAAAGCTCTTCATTCCCATGGTTCAAAGGGCTGCCATTCTCATAGACAGTGGGGATACCCCTTTGGGAGGACTCCCTAGCCCAAAATCTCTCTCTTTCCGATATCATGCTATTCTTTATTGGATGAAGACCATCAGATTCTGATGAACCCACCTGTCCTTGTGCTTGGATTCTGAATTTTTCCCACTTCAGACGTTCCATGACAGCCAGACCATGTTTCTGACCTGATGGCATTGACAATAACTTCCTCGCTTGATGTTGCACTTCTGAATTGTTACCTATCTTCTTATTCGTCAACCAATCTTCCCTTCTTGGTCTCTCCTTATTAGAAGGAGACCCAGCAACCACTTGGTGTTTAAACCAAGATCTTTTAGGTAAGTATGACGGCTGCTCAGGGACATGGTCATCCCATTCATCAAAAGATGAAACACTACCATCATAATAAGCATGAGAGCTTCTGGCTGTTGGAGATTTTGAAATATCACCAGGTGTAACACTGAGCTCCTCTGAAATGTTGCCATTGTCAATAGTTCCTAAAGCCTCAACTGTCTCTACTGGCTTTGTATGGTCAGACTCACTGTGAGAAATCTTCTGAGATTGCTGCAACTGTTTATTCAAAGATGTGAAATTCATTTCCACGGGATTGCTCTCATCAGATTGTCTCTGAGCTATAAAGGATGAGCTCTTTCCCAAGGAAGACAGTTGGCTGTCAGTACTTCGACTTTCATCATTTTCATCTGTTCGTGTTTTCCTTCTAGCTTTTGATGACTTTTCCTCCCTTTCATAACGAAAATCACTTGAAGGGACTTCTTTTGAGAAACTTCTACTTTCAGATCGCTTGATGGTACAATCTCCAGATTCAATTTGCTCTTTCCCATTATCAAAGATCAATGAGTCACCAGAAGAAAATTCATTTAAGAAGTTCCTACTTCCAGATGGCTCAATACTACAATCTGTAGAATCAATCTGCTCCTTTGCACTCAGATCTGATGAACACTCTTCTGAATCACCAGAAGAAAATCCATTTAAGAAGTTTGTACTTCCACCAGATGGCTCAATGCTGCAATCTGCATATTCAACTTGTTCCATCGCATACAGGTCTGGCAAACATTCTTTTTTGTCACAATAGTTTTCCATTTGAACTGAGCTGGTTGATTTTACATCTTCGGAATCATACTCGAATTGGTTCTCCAATTGCTCTTTCACGTTCAGATCTGAAGAACATTCTCCTAATTCACCAGAAGAAACTCCATTTAAGAAGTTCCTACTTCCACCAGATGGATCAATGCTGCAATCTGCAGATTCGACTTGCTCCTTCGCATTCAGATCTGGCGAACATTCTTTTTTGTCAGAATAGTTTTCCACTTGAACTGAGCAGGTTGGTTTTACATCTTCGGAACCATGCTCGAATTGGTTCTCCAATTGCTCTTTCGCCATCAGATCTGATGAACATTCTTCTGATTCACCCGAAGAAACTCCATTTAAGAAGTTCCTACTTCCACCAGATGGCTCAATACTGCAATCTGCAGATTCAACTTGCTCTTTCGCATTCAGATCTGGCGAACACTCTTTTTTGTCACAGTAGCTTTCCATTTGAACTGAGCTGGTTGGTTTTACATCTTTGGAATCAAGCTCGACTTGGTTGTCCAATTGCTCTTTCACAATCAGATCTGATGGACATTCTTCTGATTCACCCGAAGAAACTCCATTTAAGTTCCGACTTCCACCAGATGGCTCAATATTGCAATCTGCAGTTTCAACTTGCTCTTTCACATTCAGATCTGGCGAACATTCTTTTCTGTCACAATAGTTTCCCATTTGAACTGAGCTGGTTGGTTTTACATGTTCGGAATCATGCTCGACTTGGTTCTCCAATTGCTCTTTCACAATCAGATCTGATGACCATTCTTCTGATTCACCCGAAGAAACTCCATTTAAGAAGTTCCTACTTTCACCAGATGGCTCAATACTGCAATCTGCAGATTCAACTTGCTCTTTCGTATTCAGATCTGGCGAACATTCTTTTAAGTCAGAATAGTTTTCCATTTGAACTGAGCTGTTTTTTTTCACATCTTCAGAATCATGCTCGAATTGGTTCTCCAATTGCTCTTTCGCACTCAGATCTGATGAACATTCTTCTGATTCAACAAAAGAAACTCCACTTAAGAAGTTCCCACTTCTACCAGATGCCTCAATATTGCAATCTGCAGATTCAACTTGCTCTTTCGCATTCAGATCTGGCAAACATATTTTTTTGTCAAAATAGTTTTCCATTTGAACAGAGCTGATTGATTTTACATCTTCGGAATCATGCTCCAATTGGTTCTCCAATTTCTGTTTCGCACTCAGACCTGATGAATATTCTTTTGATTCACCCGAAGAAATTACATTTAAGAAGTTCCTACTTTCACCAGATGGCTCAATACTGCATTCTGCAGATTCAACTTGCTCCTTTGCATTCAGATCTGGCGAACATTCTTTTTTGTCACAATTTTTTTCCACTTGAACTGAGCTGATTGATTTTACATCTTCAGAACCATGCTCCAATTGGTTCTTTTGAGAAGTACTCATTTCAAGTGATCCAGAGTTTACACTTTTTCCATTTTTGCGATTTTTGGCTGCATGCAACAACATTGTAGCCAAAGAAAATAAATAAAACACGCCCAGAGTAATGAAAGGTGTTGATATCACAAGTAGAATAAGAAAGATATAAGAAATTAAGGCAAGCGCTGTGTACGTCACTGTTGTGCAGGGGAGTGGACTCACTGGCCACCTTCGATACAAGCTATGCTAATAAGGAAATCAGATTAATAATTGAAATAACAATTCTACACGTTGTGGATGGAAAATGTCTGCTACCAGGACTGCAGATTGTAAAGTTTAGGATAGACCAATCTCTTGCTTAAGAGATTATCTATTCAACTGACCAATGTGTCAGGAACATCTAGTGTGATCTATTTGTGGACTGATCCAAGAAAATACTGTATAATGAAATGAATGTTACCTTGAAGGACGACACCACATCCACCACACATATACAATGGAACGTTGGGCAACTCAGGGAGAACCTCTCGACATTTGGGACATCGAACTAATCGGATCCCAGCAGTAGTCATTTCCTCAAGATATCAAATGGCAAACACTTCAAATTTCTGTCACAACAAAGAACTCCCATCATGTTTTGAAATAATCCAATGCATTAAGCTGCCACTTATCTATGTCCTATGATATCAATCAGATATTATCATTGTGAACTATCCTGAAAATAATATCGCTAACATAGATCAATAAAGAAGAAACTATAAACATACAGGAATTCTATAAAAGCACTGTTTGATCCATACCAGGAAGAAAATCCCAGGAAAAGATACTGGCAATCTATGTCATTATTAGGCATTTCAGGGCCATAACAATGCTCAATCTGCTCCGTGTTTCCAAATAAAAGGGAAATGACACAAACAAAAACAAATTGACATGCACAACCTTCAACTTCCCCTAACAGAACAAGAATGGAAGGATAGAACAAAGGTTTGCAACAGAAGCTACAGTAACAAAAAGTTGAAACATACAATATTGAGGAAAAATAGCATATGAACATGAAAAAAGAATTGCAGATGACAATTTAATTCGAGAACAAATTCAAAAGAAAAAATTGGCCAAGCTTGAATTTAGAAAAAGCAACAAAAGGAGCAAAATGAAAGAACTTAGGTATAAAAAGTTTATGACAGAAAATAAACGAGAAAGAATACAATGAACAGATGAACTCCACTTTAAAAAAAATTTAGGAATGATCTACTAGAATTAAACCACACAAACAGAATTCTAAGATTGGTCTCCCAGAAGGAGGAACAGAAGGGTCAAGACAAACGGGGTATAGCAAGTAAAATTCCAAATCCGAGTTTAAAGAAGATAAACTTGAAACCTAATGTCAAAATAAAGTTTAAAACCCTAGAAATCCAATAAAATTAAAGAACCAGTAAGACAAAAACTATAATGAGTTCAGATTCAATTGAGCACATAAACAGTTTAACTATTAAAGAAGAGGGTTTAGGTAGGGGAAGAGATGCAATGAAATTAAAGTTGGCCACAGAAAATTCAAAAATCTCAGCTCAAAATCTACAAACAAGGCAAAGAAATTCAATGAAGAAGTGCATCAGCTTCACACAACTGATACTGACAACAAAGTCAACATAACTAAAGCTCCAAATCAACTGAAAGGCCTCTGTAAACCCAAAATGAAAAAAAAAAAAAAAAAAAAAAAAAATCTGCAGTACCTAATCGAATTTCCTCATCCTGAAAATACTTAACACAGATTCAACAAGATCCAAGACTCATTACACAAAAGAAGAGAAATCATAGGCAGACAAGCCGAATAAGATGGAAGAAGGTACAAAAGATGAAATTCTTCAAGCTCTATAGATATTATATACATATACACAAAAAAAAAAAAAAACAGAAGTTACAGAACCCTCTTGCAACAAAAACAGAAGCCCGAAAAGACACAGACCGGAAGAATCCAAGAAACACAGCTTCACTGATTCTTTTGTTTGCCGCAAAACTAACGATCTCTTCTCATTTCACACTCTCTTTCCATACATATATAGCTCTGGATTAAATCTCGTCATCATAACAAAAAAGCGAATTCATCTCCTCCTTCTTCTCTCTCGCTCTCTCTCTCTCTGTCTCTCTCTCCTTCTCTGCTCCGTAGTAATGAAGTCGGACGGCAGGGGGTAAATTTCAGTTTTCAACGACTGAATGACGTGTCAAGTGTAGACCGTTTGTTCTGGTTCAGGATGAGAGGAGGTAAGTCAAAGTCAAAGAAGGACGAGAAGAAGGTACATATCAAATCAATCTGAACCGATCAAAGAGAATAAAACCACCATAATCAGAGGGTTTACATTTTTCTATTCTGTCCGTATTTACCAAAAAAAAAAAAAAATCTGTCCGTATTCCTGAAGCGTCTGAGGATAAGTCTGGTTTCTCGCTTTGCACAGTTCATCACGTCATCCTATTTTATATCCTGACGTCGAATGTCTAGTTAAAATATTAATGGTAAATTTAAACTCACAACGGTTTAAATTTTTATAAAATTCCAATTTTGTCCCTAAGATAAAAAAGCAACACAGCCAACACTGACGCATGCAGTACCCCTCTTGACTCACATTTATGTCTTTTTGTCATACTCAATCATCTTTTTCTAGTTAAATTAGTTTAAAGACGATAAACATATGAATTCAAAAATAAAGAAAGTCCAGTTCAAAGTAGAAAAGGAGTGATAGTAATTTTTACAGTATAAGTATAACTATGGTGAAAGTTTGATCCATTTACTTTCGTGGTAGGATATTTATAAAAGCATGGAATGACCGTGGATTTGGGGATGTCTCCTTGTGATTGCTTAAATCTCAGGACTCCAATCGGAATCCTTGGAGAGTCACCATCGCGGAGTGGGAGTCTTTGCATATTGCTAATGGTTTCGATCCCGAGAATAGTGGGTCATGCTTATGTGGGAAAATATTTTGGCCGTCTGATGTAGATCCAAGAGCTGGGCTCATCATAATCGCCTTAGGACTATGTGATTAATTCTATCTTTAGTGGTCATTTGTTGATTGACACGTGTAGCTAACCAATTTGAAGTGGGTTAACTACCGCTTATCCAAGTGCGATTGCTTTAAGCACCTCTATAATTGCTTGAAAATTTATAGACGTGTCTGGTTTGATGTGCTGAAATGAGAACATGTGTCTATTGAGATACTTGATCCGTGTGATGACATGTGTTCTGTTCTGATTCGTCATTTTTGGCATGGTCCTAACACCCATAATACAGTTAGATATTCCAAAATCAAACAAGGCTCCAAAGATGTTCAAGAATTTTCTACCTTGTTCGCAAATTGAACAAACCTACAAGTTTTGCTGCTAGTATTTTCACATGATCCAAACTCCCTAAATTGGCAAAACAATTGTCAAATGGTCATCTTTTTTTTTTTCTTTTTTTTTAGGGATAAAAGTCAAATGGTCATCTTGTAACATTAGAATCCAAACCACCAACAAAATTTTGACGACTGTAACAATCTTATCACGTAAAAGACTTGTACACATGTAAAACAAAATAAAGTACCCACAATTGTATTATTACGATCATTCTCGTTTTGAGGTTCCTTGTGTATTTTGGAATGGAGCACCAAATAACAAATGCATGTGAAAAAGAAAGGTAACCAAATAGATAATGAAGATAGAAACTTATCTAATTAAGGTAGAAAATGAAAATGATTATATTCATTATGAAGATTTAAAATCTGGCATGAAAGTGAGGAGCATAGAACAAGTCAAACACAATTATTTCTTAATCATAGCTACCAAACAGTGAGGATTTCTTATAATGTGCACTAGCGTGACTTCTCTAATTTCAATTGGTTACTAAGGCATTGCACATTGATTAATGCCACTTAGCACTATGTTTTTTCGTTTTTTCAATTTATCGATTTCACCTATCTATATGAGTGTTTTTTTTTTTTTTTTTTTTTTTTTTTTTTTTTTTTGCATTATTCTATAATCTAGGTTTACCAAAAAAAAAATTGTTTTCAAGACATTACACATTGGTTAATGGCACAGTCGATCAATCAGTTAGATGAAGGGGGGAGGGTTCATCACCACTTTGATTATCGAAACCCTTCGCCAAGGGACTCTTCAACGAACCATGGAGTAAGCACGAAGATAGAGCCTATGGTGTTAGGGATATTATTATAAATTTTTTTTTTCATTCTTTCTAAACATAACCTGAGAATCTCTCTCCACCTAATATTTTCTCATTCTCCATGGCCTTGTAAGTGGTGACCCTCTATTGAGCAATACCAATTTCCACATTTAATAATGTGATTCAGGAGATTCTTCCAATTTAATTGGCGGTGTGCAAAACCTTTTCGTGACTCCTGAGCCTCTTTTGATCCATATCAATTCCCATATTTATTAATGTGATTTAGGAGATTCTCCCAAGGTGGCAGTGCACAAAAACTTCTCCATATATTAATTTATCTGTCGTTTTTGTGGCGGCACAACAATTCAATCAAATCGAGGAGTAAAATAATTATGAGAAAAGTAAAAGTTGGTAACGAAAGTACAAGTTTTGATTTTGAATCATTTTATCATCTTATATGGTCACTCACATAGGAATATTTAGGGCCTCTTTGATAAAACTTCTATTTCTGGATTTTGGATTCTGGTTCAAATTTGGATTCTATTCCAAGCTACTCTAGGATTATTTTGGAATAGAAACTTGTTTGATAACGCAATTCTGAAATAGATTTTGAGCATCTTTGGATTAGAAACATGTTTGATAACACACTATCTCTCCAATCGAAGTCTAGAAAAACAGTCGTAGTAGTGGTGGTGGGCGGTGGTGTTGGTGGTGGTGGTGGAGGTGACGGTGGTGGTGGTGGTGGTGGTGGTGGTGGTGGCGGTGGTGGTGGTGGTAAAGGTGGCGGGGACGGTGGTGGTGGTGGTGGTGGTGGTGGTGGTGGTGGTGGTGGTGGTTGTGGTGGTGGTGGTGGTGGTGGGTGGTGGCGGTGGTGGTGGTGGGCTGGTGGTGGTGGTGGTGGTGGTGGTGGTTGTGGTGGTGGTGGTGGTGGTTGTGGTGGTGGTGGAGGCGGCGGCGGTGGTGGTGGTGGCGGTGGTGGTGGTTGTGGTGGTGGTGGTGGTGGTTGTGGTGGTGGTTGTGGTGGTGGTGGTGGTGGTTGGTGGTGGGTGGTTGTGGTGGTGGGTGGTGGGCGGTGGTGTGGTGGTGGTGGTGGTGGTGGTGGTGGTGGTGGTGGTGGTGGTGGTGGTGGTGGTGGTGGTGGTGGTGGTGGTGGTGGTGGTGGTGGTTGTGGTGGTGGTGGTGGTGGTGGTTAAGCGATAGTCATGTGAGTGTCAACTCTTTTTTTTCTCTTAAAAAGTTGATTCAACAGCTTGGAGCAAGTATTTATGACTCCAAAATTTTGGATTAT
Organism: Protea cynaroides; assembly: GCA_028583415.1. Taxonomy (NCBI): domain Eukaryota; kingdom Viridiplantae; phylum Streptophyta; class Magnoliopsida; order Proteales; family Proteaceae; genus Protea; species Protea cynaroides. The sequence continues at coordinate 35,421,139 of CM053266.1, read as the reverse complement.
GGAGTCATTCTGAATCCGGTTCACTCTGTGGGAGTTGGAATCTAACTGGACTTATCAAACACGCTTCTACTCCAAAATGGCTCCCTGGAAGCCAGAATCCATAGAATCCAGAAGCAGAAGTTTTATCAAACGGGCCCTTAGTGTTCTTTTCTTTTCTAGTCAGGCCAAAGGTCTCTGAACCCTATCAGTAGCATTAATAAAAAAAATAATAAGACATTTATTAGTGTGATTCAGGAGATTCTTCCAATTTGGCAGCTTACAAAACCTTCCCATGACTCATCCGTCTCTTTTGACCAAATACCAACTCCCACCCTTATTAATGTGATTTACGAGATCCTCCCAAGTTGGCGGTGTACAAAACATTCTCAATATATTAATAAATCTGTCGTGTTTGTGGCGGCACAACAATTCAATCAACTCAAGGAGTAAAATAACGATGAGAAAAGTAAAAGTTGGCAAGGAAACTACACTTCAAAAACGGAAGGTTCTGAGTTTGAATTATTTTATCATTTTGTGGTTATTCACATAGGAATATTTAGTGTTTTTTTTTTCTATTTTAAATGTAAGTGGAATGGTTCTCATTCAATCCCAGAATGATCTAATCCATACAATTGTGGAGTCAATATGACCCACGGGATTAATCAGGCTAAAGGTTTCTGAATACTCAGTCGTTAAAAAAAAATAATAATAATAATAAAAATAACCATGAACTGGCAATGTAAGAAGGCTTCTCACAATTTTTTTAAAAAGTTTTTTACTTTAAAAAATAAATAAAATATATTAAATTATGAACGGATATAATCCACACTCTAATCTTAAAAATCATTTGCTCTTACATTATTTAGACTCCACTCATCTTGGGAGAATAATCAATTGAGAGTCCATTAAAGTTTAAAAGAAGAAAAAGACAGACACAAAGTCTATAAAATTGGGAACCAAGTTTCCATGCATTTCCCATGCATTCCTTTAGTCATGAAATTTCAAATGCTTTATTTTTCCACCTGTGAAATTTTCATTTGAATTGAACTTTCATGGACAAATGACTTTGGGGTTTCTTGTGAAATTTTCAACTCTCATATGGGAAGCCACTTGGCAAAATCCGTACAATGGGGTTGAAAATTTTCCACCGAATCCCCAAGAAAGTTGCATTCCAAGTACTTGCAGTGAAGTTTCCTTTTAGACTTGTTCAAATGTGGAACAATGGAAACCAGCCTTTCTTGGGTGGAGCGCACATACTTTTTTATTTACCTAAATACCCCTTCAAAAGGATTTCGAGCTAAAGAACACCTGCTCAGTTGATCACTAGATCCTATTAGAGATATTGTAGGAATTTGAAATCAATCTCACCATTCATTTCAATACCTTTTCACATTTAAAAAAAAAAGTGAAAAGCAAGAAATCAATCTGACAATTTCCCAGATGATTTCAAATGTGAATGAACATTTTTTTTTATTTTTTAAACTTTTCCATTGTCAAACAAATAATTGAAAAATAGAATATTTCTACTTTTATCTTTTCTTTTTTATTCAAATCTTACCAAACAAACATGAGCTCACACTAAAAATATACAATTTGACCTTTCTTCTTTTATCCTATGCAAGCTTTAATTTTTGTGTGGGTGGGGACCAAGGTTCAAAATATGGGTATCGATTATATTCGGATCTGATCAATATATAGATTCAATGGAAAATTGATACGTGATTGATATAAATTAAAATAGTATGAAAATAAGATTGAGGATAGGTCATGTCCAAAATAAATATGAATCGATCGATCCAATATTAATACTATTAGGAATAATCCCACATTGCTTAGAGACTAGAACTTTCGGTGCCTTATATGTGTGAGAGTTGTAAAATTTTTTAAATTTTCTTTAGGTTTTTCTTATGGGATTTCCTACCGACCTTAACAAACACAACACACAGATTATTAGAATAATAAATTGGTATTGAATGCTTGGATCCCTTGACCTTCTATCAGATTATTAGAATACAATGGGTATTGAATGCTTGGATCACTTGACCTTCTCACATGAGAAGAAAATAACATCGTGGCTGTAGAGACTCTAACCATTGGTATTTGGATCAGGTTTGTCCATCTCTAATCATACTTAAACTAATCTACCTATAACGAGACTCTCACTAAACCAACTAACCTTATAATTAATTTAACTCATAAAAATATCTTACAAGAGTCCCTCCATTTAATAGTTCGAACTTATGATATCTAAACTTAATATAGTATTAGAGCTTTGGGTTCACTCCGTATGATCACTCAAAAGAGAGACCACATGCGACGTGTATTGTCCCCCAGAAAATGGGCAACACGTGAGGGGGACTGTTAGGAATAATCTCCCATTGCTTAAAGACTAGAACCTTGGATGTCTTGTATATGTGAATTTCTCCACTTACTAATTCAAACTTTTGAGATGAAAACTTGACAAATACGAATCAATTGACCTGACCCTATCTAATACCGACTACTTGAATCAGAATAGAAATCCTTTAAAAAAAATGTATAAATCCCTCTTTCTCATGTCATGACCAATTTTGGCAAACAAGGGAAGATCATATTTAATGTTTGCATCAACTATTTACCAAATAAATAGATTGGAGGAACGCCGCCTGATAAAGCCTTGGCATCAACCTTTTACCAAATAAATAGATGGAAGGAGGAACGCTATCCGACAACCCCCTTGCACCCTCTCACAAGGGGTGTAAAATGATTTCTAACTTTCCAGGCAGTTAAATTTCCATAAAAAAACACTTATGTTGGATGTTAAGGTTGTTGAAGAATTCCTGGGTGGAACCCACACGTAGAATCTCAATTTCATTATCCCTTCAAAAGGATTTTTTTTGGTAAACATTATTCCTTCAAAAGGATTGCAAGCGTAAGAGTGAACATTAGATGCTTGTTCTTTTTTAAGGGGGTCAAATGATTGGCTCGGTCTATTTTTCAAAAAAATGAAGGATAGTGAGAATGTATGGGAAAAGCGATAAAAAATCGTCTCCTATTGCCCATGTGTTCTTTCATGATCGCACGGCTAGCGCCTCTCCAACAATCGGAGAGGATTTTCTATCATGGGAAAAATCTTTTTACCATTAATTTTTCTTATAGAAAGGAAAAAGAATCCTTATAAGTGTCATAGTCATTAGTTAATCAATATCATTGTCAATAAATATCAGAGTAACAAATATAGGTGAGTACATGTGATATAGGATCTATAAATATCTAGTTGATCATAGTTTCAATCCAAAATGATGGGCTTTAATCATTTGCAGCCATGCAGCCCTTGCAGTTGCATCTGATCAGTTGGAATGCATCAACACATATGCAGAAGCACTTTCAACGATCCAGATGCAACCGTAGGAAAATCCAAGTCCCAAAATGAGTATAGAGTGAGTCAAAGTTTGTCCATAGTTAAGAAAAATTTATGAAAAAAAGAATTCCATTAACATATTATTATAACAATCATAATTTCCCCCAAAACCACATTTGAAGTCTAGGGTTCCATTTGGTCAGAAAGAAAATTAAAAGAAAAGGAAGTGAATTTTCAAACTTAAAAAAGAAACTTCTGAAACCATAGCATAACATGATTGTATAAAATACCTAAATTTCTTATCATATTCAGTAATAATATTTTTTATTGGTAAACTTTATTTTACTTTTCAAATGCAAGGAAATTGGATGCAAGGTAATGTAAGTTAACAATGACTCGAAGTTAGTTATATAGTCATGTCATAGAATGTCCTGTAATGATTACAAGGTTTCTTATAAGTATAAAATTTTTTATTTCCCTTCATTTTCATTCCTTGTACAATCAATTAAAATCTTACCATCTATATCCCATATCTGCCGCCTACATATTCCAATGTCATGTAAGATACTGTATATATTTATCATTCATGTTCGATATCTACCACCTTGCATATTCTCTACCAACCTCAAGATTGTAAGTGACAGAGTTCTTCAATCTAAACATTGCAGTTGCTGCTGGATCATAGGAAATATTCTTTCCATCCATTTGTATTTATATTTGTTTATTCTGATTGAAGAATAACAACAATCTCAGAGAATTTCTGAGTTGACAAAAGTATAGAAGGTTAGCCATTTGCATGGTAATGTATGGTACAATCATATATCATTAGGACTAGTCTTTCATCATTTGGTACAGTTTTAATGCAAAACATAAAAAATGGAAGGGGAGTATAAAATCTTGGTCACAGAATTTGTTTTTATTTCTATTAAGGTCCTGTTTGTTTTGTTGTAAAATTTTCTATGCAAGTAATATCTTACATGTTTGAAATATGTAAAACATTCGTTAGAAGGAGAGTTTAAATTCAAACAAAATTTCCTATAGAATCTTGGGATTCAACCAATGCCTTTTGAATTCTGTATCCAATGCCTATTGAATACAAAAATAACTCCAACATTATTCAAATTCAAAAGATTTCCTTAATAAAATTCAGCTTCCATTGATTCGCGCCATTTTGATTCTGCTGGATTCAACCAAAAGTGGCCGGAATCAGATCCATTCAATTCCAATTCAATTTGAATTTGACCGGAATCGACAATCCAACATTAAACCTTTGCTACACACATACAGAGAAAGTATTGCAGGGAAAGGGTTCTCTTTTGCCACTCTTCAGTATTTTTACACTTTCTATGATCTTACAATTGAGCTCTTTACACAGCAAAAGCCTTTAAATGTAATGCAAAATGATATCCATCAGAAGGATGATGAAACAACTTAAAACTCCAAAACATGCAGCAAATGTCCCAGCCCATAACTAAGTTAAATGGGCCGTCTTATTGGGGTGTCAAAATTGGGTCCAAGCTGAAAATCAAAACCTAACCAGTTCGAATTGAAAAGCTGTGATTTTAGAGCTCAGTGAAATTAGACCAGACCAATAAATAAATCCAAACAAAACTAGACCAATAGGTCCAAATAGAAGCAACCTGATAATGGTCCGACAGAGAGTACATTAAATCAATATTTTATTAAATATACATGTAAATGAATCACAAAACTGGACCAATCCAATAATGATTTATTAGAGCCCATTAACCCAACTTGTTACTACATATGCATATACTAAAACCGAAGGGAGACCAAACTATAAAAGACCGATTGAAACTCATTAAACCTACCCCATAAAAGCCCGGAACTGAAGCTATTGGAGGACCAAAACCAAACTAAACCAACCCTTTGACACCCCTACCTCCTTGGGTAATAATTAAACCTGGGGTGTTGGCTTGGGAATTATCTCTTCTTGTTTTTTTTTTTTTTTGCCAAATTCCCCAAAAGGTTGACATTTCAAGGTTAGAAACCCAAATCTGCAAAAACCCCTCAAAGAAGGAATAACCCAAATCCGACATGAGATGAACCTCCATCCAATTTGCCAAATCTCTAAAAATTGGCATCAGGAAGAAGCTAGGATTCCCCATGTGTATGTGTGGTTCATTTTACATTTTTTGTTTAGATCTTGTACATTTTATTGCTGTTTCACTGTTTCTCTAGCTAAAAGAAGGGAAAATTGGTACAAAAATAAGATAAAAAAAAATATATTCATGACTAGTTTCAAAATAAGTTGCAGGAAATCAATCCCATAATGGACGCTCCCAAGAGATGTGGAATGCACCAGTTCAGTGCAAGCATCTACTTTACAGGTGCAGTCTCTAACTTGGGCTGACAAAAATAACACATCTCTAAACATAAACAAGGAGAGAGAGAGATTGGAGACTTAGGAAGCTAACACAATGTGGTGGCGCTTGTGGTTCCCCATAAAAGCCTGGCGAAGCTGCTGATTTCTATTCCTGTAATGATCCAGCGAGAAACAGAGCTGCCTAATGGCTTCTCTCTTCTCTTCAGCACCGGTGGAAATGGCTACCCTCTGTCTCTCCACTTCTTCTTCCAGTTTCTTCACCAGCTTCATTCCCTTTTCTGCTCCCGTAATCAACTCCAACTGTTCCTTCTGCAACCTGTTCAGATGCTCGTCCATCTTCTGTATCCGATTGTCCTTGCAACTCACCTCCGCCATCAGCATCACCATCTTAGTTTTCTGATCATCTCTCTCCTCTACCATCATATCGTATTGCAGTTTCAGTGCGTCAAGGTCCTTGTCCAAAGCTTCCACAGCATCATCTCTCTGTGCAATGGTCCCTTTCAATTGCTCAATTTCTTCCTGCAGAGATAGTTTCCTTGTTTCCCATTCTTTGAGCTTCACCTCCAGCATGGCTCGCTCTTCTGTCAACTTTGAAATTTCTGCCTGCAACTGCTCCTTCTCTGCAGAAAAATTCAGGGCGGTGTGAAATAATTCTTCTTTCAAGTTTGAGATATCCAATTTGTATTTTTTGATCTGCTCCTGCAATTCCGACACTTGTCTTCTCTCTGATCCCAGAGCGACCTCCTGCACCGCAATGTCTTTGTGAGCGGCTTGAAGCTCCACCTGCATGTTACTGGTAGCTTCATGGGATTCGCGCACCAACCTCGCAATCTCTTTTTCAGATCCCTGGAGTGATTCCTCTGTCATCTTCAACTTCTGCTCCAGTTCCTCAATATCATGGCTCCGGCTCAATAAGTTTGCCTCCAACCCAGTAATCCGTTCTAGAAGCTCTGGTTCCTGGCTTTTTTCAGACAGAACCTCGTGCTTCTCACGCGCGGCATCTTCCAAACCATCCACCGAGGATCGTGTATTATCTAGTTCAAGCTTCAACCTTGCAATTTCATCTTCTTTATCCCGAAGCCTGCTGCTTGTAATTTTCAGTTTATCAAGGAGAGAGCCACGGTCTAGTGCCGAAACACTAACCTCCAATCCAGCAATCTGTTCGTTCAGATCGTCGGACCATCCTTGTCCTGATTGATTCTCGGTCTCCACCATCGGAATATCCTTCTGTGCCAATTCCAGTTGAGCCTGAGAATTACGCGCAAGCTTCATTGATTCATAATTCCCCAGCTCACGTTTCAACCTGACTATCTCTCCTTCTGCAATCTTTAGTTTCCCATTCGTGATTCTCAGTTGTTCTTCATACCCTGCAACTATCTCATTATTCTTATTGGTATCAGTGATCTTCGCATTACAAGCATCTTTGTACCCTTCTTCTGCCACCCGGAGTTTCTCTTTCGAGTCACGGAGCTCAATCTCCAATTCAATAATCCGCCGAAGCAGTCCCTCGCCATCGCCATTTACGGTTGGAACTGAGTAATTGTTGACAGATGATGAATCATCATCAGAATCCAACTCAGAATCTGAGCAAGCAGATGATGAATCTTCGACATTCTGGGTAGGGTCATTGTTGCCCCCTCCAGTGGAACCGAGAAAGAAATCAAACCCAGCAGCCCGGTGGCTATGTTTACGGCGGATAAACTTCCGATCAGGAGAGCTTTGCTCAGAGCCAGCATCCGAGAGACCAGAGCTCTGCGATTGCAACTCCGAGGGTATGTTCTTACGCAATTCTCCTGTCAAGTGATTGTAGCGTTCAGCCAACGATCTGTACATGCGATAGAAATCCTCGACATGAGAGATGAGTTCTGGTCGCTTCTGGTAATACATGTCGGCCTTCTTGGCGAACGAATCTCCATCACCTTCGATCAGCTTCAGCATCCGCAAGACGCTGCGATCCATCTCTGAGATCAAGGACTTTTTGGTCATTTTCTTATATTTGGACACCTCGGTAAATCAGAGAGTCAAATTGCTCCATTGGCCATGGAGCTTTGTTATATAAACTGCATAATTGGGAAAGTTTAATTGTGTGGAGACAGTTAGGGCAGTTAAGATTTGGAAGTACTTGCGCCATTGTAGTGTTCGGAGGTTAAGGAGAACAACGAGACCTCAAAAAAAATTTCAATGTTAAAACCGTTTTGCAGTAAGTTGACTCGAAAGTCAAAATAGGTATTGCCTTATGGAAAACAGAGCCTATAAGTTTTAAGGGTCATCCTATATATAGTTATAGTATACCCATGTAAAATGGTTGAAGAAAGAGGAAAAAATTAGAATTTTAATGTTTGTTTTAATATGATATTCCATAAAAAAACGTCAAAAGAGTAAAAAATTCATGTAAAATATCATATACATGCAATTTTTTACAATTAAACAAACAGGGTTACAGAGACCAATAATGTTAGGACACAAGAAGACTCTGTTTGTTTTGACATAAAATTTGATATGTAATCTTTTACATGTTAAAAATTTTTCATACTGTTTATTTTCAAGAAATAAAATATAATGATCTCTAAAGAAAAGTGTAAAACTTGATAGTGAAGTTGTATAATTCATTGAAGAATAGAATTGATTAAATACAAATGTGAACGAGTTGTTTTCTCCTTGATTAAAGCTAAGAGATTTCCATAATAAGGAAACTGAATATACACAGGTAAGAAGAATGGGAATGTACAGTATATGGAGAATAATGGTCAGCTTGTGAAACCAAAGAAGTTCGTCTTTCTCATATCACTAGAAACAAATATTGAATTTTTTTTTTTAAATATAAAACTTTACGCGTCAAAACAAACAGAGCCGAAGGAAAAATTCCATGCAAAGTGTTATTTACAAGAAAATTTTACCACAAAACAAACATGACCAAAAGGAAGACTCAAGAAGATCCTCCGATGAACAGCTACTAGAGGGCTGTCCACCGCTTCTTTTTTACTCTGTTTAAACTTTAAAGCATCCATTTTAACGTAAGCAAGTTAGAGCAACCATTAAATGGAGGTACTCAGACCTGAAAACATTAATTTTTTTATTGAATTCCTCCTACAGTGTTTTATGGACTTCATTTCTCTATTTTTCCCCCTCAAACATATTTGTAATCTTTCTTAGATATTGGAAAGAATAAAGGAAAGATCCAAATTATAGTTCTCACCCTCAAGACCATCTGCCATCAATTTTGAACTTTTTGGGCAAATATGGCTATCCCACCACCACGAATGCGATTTTGTTGATTCCATCTTCTTCAAATTCTTGCTCATTTTGGCCTGAAGTAGGGACAAAAAGAATGACCCCAATAGCCAAGAAACAAAATTCAGATTTCAAATAAAAGCAAATTAATGAGATTAAACCGGTCCAGAAGACATAAATCATGGTTAATTAGTATACTGTAACAAAGATAAACGCTTTTAGATATTTATAACCTAATTCACAAATTCAAGCTTTGAGCAATTTCACAAACGAAATAAGTAAAATAAACCAGAGGCAGGAAAAGGATTTGAATCTTGACTCTGGATCAATCTAAGCAAAGGTTATTTGAATCAAAATTAGACTGCCAAAGTTTCTTAGGAATTTCATCAAATACTGTGGATTTTTATATAACTTGCATGAAGAAGTTGAATGTTTAACATTAGAATAACCAAAAATAACTTTGCTTCACTGATAGAGAGGTTAACCATTGAGATATTTTCTTTCAACAAATAAATGAACGAGAAATAACTTTATTGGTCTTTATTAAATAAAATAAGGCCATAGAGAAAATGAAATTCTTTTCGGTGGGGAAGGGATAATTACTCAAGCATATTTCTCTGACATAACAATAGATGTAACATACTAAGATCAAGCATTATGTCCAGAAAAAAAATCATGGATCAGAATTAAGCCTATATTTCTGTATTGCTTATAGACGGACTAAAAAGTGTATACAAAAAGGTAACATAGTGTGGTTTGTCTGCTGACTGACTAGAGGATTTAAAGGGGGCATAATACAAAGTAGTATTGTTGTGTGATGTTTAACAATCAACACTTTGTAAAATAAAATTGGACTCTGAGAGCACATAAGGAGTACATTAACATTACAAACAAGAGTACCAAGGACAGAATACTTCAGAATCACTAATAAGACAATTCCCAAACATCCCAATGCCAATTATCTCTGTCTACTATATACAACCAGAAGGAAGGTGATTGGAGAGGATAGGAACTTAAGGAGTGCCCTCTGATGATAAAGACCAATCAAATTGATGGGAAAAGTATATGGGACAGAAATAAGTATGAGACCGGTTATGCTTTATGGACAATGTTGGGCCATCAAAAACCATGGCATAGAGAAAGCAAAATGCAGCAAGTAGAAACTAATGAGAAGGGTAATGTACCAGACTTGAAGAGCTAAATTAAGCGACAATGGCAAGTGCTTAGCGACAACCACTATGGATGAAAAGACGAAGAAGGTTTATTGAGATGTTTAGGTCATCAACAATAAAACCTTACCATCCTAAACAAAGAAAGTTATGATTTAATCCATCAGCGTGCAGGCAGAGAGCGGACTACCTATGTCAAACAAACATAAGGCCCTAAATTGACTTTCATGATTGAAACTGAATATGCATAGCCAAGCTCATATAATTAAGTTGTCTAATGCATGAACAAAAGAGCAGACATAGTAGCCAAAGATCCAATCAATTCAAAAGGAAAACAAAAACAATGCATTTTTCACTACACAAGTACATGTAGATACGAGAATTCAAACTGTTTACCATTTAAATATAAAGACATTAAAAAGACATACTGTCTATTGGGGTAGGTGACCCCTAATTGACTCCAACATCTTAACCTATTCTATTTTATGAGCAAAAAAGATTCACATGCCCACTGATTAGCAATGCATAGATGTTTTCCTATGTCTTCTCACATTCTGACTATATGAGCCCCTCATTGACACTCTCCCTCCTCTCTAACCATGTGGGTCTTATATCGATGAAATCATCTCCCACACCAAAATTGGTATAAGATAAGAACCTCTCCCTATTTTATTAACTTTTATAAAACTATTATATTGATTTAGAAGAGGGTTTCTAATGCCTGGGAGGAATCTCTCACCATGACCAAACACCATGTAGAAAACGATTTTCATCTAGTAAAAGACCCACATGGTCAGAGAGGAGAGAGTGCCAGTGCAGGACCCACATGGTCAAGATGTGAGAAAACATAGAAAAATAATAAAGACAATGCTAATTTCTCTACACAAATACATTATGTAGATATGACAATTCAAACTTACTTTATAAGCGAAAAAGATTCTCACACCCGTTGACTAACAATGCATGAATGATTTCCTAACAAAGCATGAATGATTTCCTATGACTTCTCACATTCTGACCATGTGAGCCCCCCATTGACACTCTCTCTCCTCTCTAACCATATAGATCTTAAGTGAAGAAATCGTCTCCCACATCGAAATTGACATAAGATGGAAACCTCTCCTTATTTTATTAACTTTCAAAATACTATTTTATTGATTTGAGAGAGGTTTCCCATGACAATAGTGTGGGAAATATCTTTAAGCTTACACCAATCACAATGTAAGAAACAATTTTGTTTAATAAGAGACCCACATGGTCAGAGAGGAGAGAGTGTCAGTGCAAGACCCACATGATCAGGATGTGAGAAAGCATGGGAAAATATCTATACATTGCAAAAGTGGGATTTTTTTTCCTATTAATTATATAGAAATACTAATGCCAATGGTAAAGTGATATTATCATCCACAACAAAGCAACTAAAGAACCTAAAATGATTTTCTAGAGGCCAAAAATCTCAGAAAAATAATTAAGAATTTCTCAAGGGACCTACTTTTCCTTCACTCGACTTCTAAGGCTTGGATGAGAATCCTGGAACAGTGAAAGAGTGTTCGGAGAATTCATATTGTAAGGGAAGTAATACTGACATCTGAACTGATGGCTTACTTTCTCCTTTCTCAAAAGTATTCCAAAAAAAAAATAGTTTTCTGAAATATGAGGAAGAACGTTTTGTTTTCAACTAAGTCGGGAGAAAGCAATGCAATTAGTACAATGCATAATTACCTGCCCCTTATCTTGAATGTCCGAACTACCCCAAACACTACTCCTATATTCACATCCAACCAACATTAAAATGTTATCTCTGCACCGTGGGTGATGGAAAAACCAAAATTGATACGGAAAACCTTGAACAGCGAGTTCGATCTCCGTTCAAAATTTTGAAAATATCGAGACCAGAAAGAGTACAAGTACGATGAAACTCCACGAACAGAGCCCAAATAGGAGAGAGAAAGCAATTCAAAATTTTCAAGCATACCGGTCAGTAGCAGAGAGAGGGGAACCACTGATCTTCCCATTCAAAGGTTTACAAGAAAAATCTCTTGAAATTGAACAGAAAAGAACTCTATATCCAGCGATAAGAGAACAGATGAATCAATAATGACACATAAAACCGAATTAACCTATATCACGATCATCTGAACTAGAAATCCAGAGAAAGGATCAAGAATCAAAATGAAAATATAAATTTCAGTCACTCAAAAAGCTTCAAAGAAATAAAACCCGAGTCCCTGACCTTTCTCCGGGTAGTGAGATCGAGAAAGTAAATGGTTGATACCTCAAAATCGTCGTCGAGGAACAAATGTTCAGAGCCTCAGAGCCACGGAACCCCAAGAAATCTGAGAGATAAATGAGAGTATGATGCACCAGCTTTTAAGCTCTCAATATCCAGTTGTCCGTTGTCCGTTGTCCACTGTGATAAAGATTTTAAAATGGTGGATAAGAATGGGAGTCACATATGATTGTGACCTCGGAGAGAGAAAATATCCACCGAACACGGAGGAAAGCGGGAAATCCTTTGATTCCCGGGTTCAGGGTATATTCAAATATTCAACTTAGTCCTTTAAATGACGAAAATACCCTTCTGTGTGAACATCAAGAAAGACCATGCTGGAAGCCGAAAATGTCAAACGGTTGGTTCGGTCCAGCTTTAAGCCAATATAAATGTGGACATCAAACCAAAATCAATACCTATCAGCTAGGGGTGTCAATTTTGGGACTAGACCAATCCAACCCCAATTAACCTGAAACCGATCTAATAGTTGATATGTTTCGAGTTAGCTTGTTATAATACTTAACGGTTCTGGTTCGGTCCAGATTAGTCCATAATCGAACCGTTAAGACAGACTAATCAAATTCGAACCGAACTTCATCTTGACATAAATTAATCTGAATGTCAAGAATTTTTGGGCATATGGTTGTCAATCCACGAACACCAAAGGAAGATGGCATCCCCTACCAGGCTAGTAAATGGATCTGAAATCAAACCACCTAGCTTAATAATAAACCGATATAGGACTAGCCGTTTGTTAACGTACACAATGCAGGCCACTCAGCCTGAAAACATGTTTCAGTTATGTCCTATAAAAATCCGACACCAATTTAGCCTACACCCCTAACCTATCAATCCAATTAGTTTTGGTAGTATCAGTCTATTATTGATTTGGGCTCTGTATTTTATAGATATTAGAAAATACATTATAAGTACATATTAAATTTTATTGGTCTCATCGACCGATCCTGGTCGATTTCAGTTTCCACTGGTTTTTAAGAACACGAAACCGGTACGAAACTAACATGGAGCTCGGTTCAGTCCCTTCTTTTGTAGTGACAAACAACTTCAATAGAGATAATTTGAAAAGAGAGGGGTAATTTTGGAACCTAAAATTGTGTTTTAAACTTTAATTAAACACCGAAAAGTGTCACTCAGTGGAAGAAAACAAACATCAGCGTGTGGGGTCCTCGACAGATCATTGTGTTACACCTCGTGACTTGCGTGACTCCCGCCAACGAACTTTAATTTGTTGGCGGGAAAATAATACGATTTAAAAATCAAATTTTAGGGCTTACGTGTTCCCGTGCACCGATAACAACTCTGCAACTCAAATTTCATGTGTTTTTTGTGGAGTTTTTTATGCTAAAAAGGCGTTTTTAAAAAACTGTTTTGGAAAGTGACACATTTTGAAAAAATAACTTTGAGGGAATAAAAAAATATTTATCCAAATCACAATAGAATGTGTGTTAGGATTTAAAAATAACAAGACAATGTGACCAATCCATTTTAATACATAAGCATAGACATACATCATGCGTCGGATGTGCATACCTTTAAATTGATATAATCCTAAAACTAAAAATCTAAAAATCTAGACTATAAAATATCCACTCTATATCGTGTGAGAATAATTGTGGATTCGAAACTAAATAAGAGCCTTTTACAATCTCACAAAAAAATATCTATAATCATTTTAGTATTAGCCCTTTTAGCATGAGTCTTAGGATCAGAAACCAACCGATCAAATCTAAACATGTCCATGCCTCGCTTTTGAAGCCCTAACAGTTAAACAAATTGTCATGGTATGAGGTGCTAAATAACTGAAAACCCAATTAAGCTTGATTGAAATCGATTGGTTGACACCCTGAGTAGCAAGTGATTGTTACATCATATCATTAAGGCTCTCTTTGGTATGTATTATAAAATTAATTATATAATACATTATGACATATGTAATTGTTATTGATCTCCCCCGACATATATAGTTATTTTGAATGATTTATGGATAATTTGATATAATCTAAAGTCTATATATAGGTGAGAAGGTGTTTATCATTACTGCGATAATCTATTGTTACTTCTTTATTTCAAGTGGTATTAAATGGTTATTATTCATTATTCATAATTTATTTTCATAACTGATTTATTATAAATACTTCATAAACATAAATATAAACTATACTAAAGAAAGTTTGAGTCATTTACATATTTAATTTATTGTGCATAGTTCACATATTTTGGTTTGGTTGTCTCAATATCAAGTCATTTTGATTTTTTGTTAACCTTTTACTTGAAGGATGTACTTTACAATAATAATAATAATAATAATTTTATGAATTATTATTGTTCATAGGCCTGTTATTTTTTAAAACTTCACGGAGTATCTATTCTATCACGTAGATAGATAATGTGTCTATTCCGACTATTAGATAACAAGGACATGGAAAGCAGCAGTCCGGGAAAAAGCTTGATTTATGGTCTAGGAAATGCACCCTCATAGATCATTGTTAAAAATAATATTAAATAAATGGGCCATTGATAGGCCCAAAACTCTTCAACATGGTCATTTTGTTTGGGCTCAAATTTTGTAGATCTATTGCCCATTTCAGCCCATTTTTTATTTTCACATGCAGATATAAAGCTTTAAAAATCCACTGAAATTTGGATGTCGTCAAAAAAGGCAAACTACCAAGGAAGTGAGATTCATTGATACAACAACAACAACAACAACAACAACAACATCAATAACAAAGTCTTATCTCAATCAAATGGGGATGACTACATGTATTCTTACTTTTCAATCATTGATGTTTGAGGTCAATACTTGAAACAAACCCTAAGCTATGCATGTCTTTCCTTACCATCTCCCTGGAGTCATCTTAGGCCTGTGTCTAATTCTTTTTGATCTTTTGATCGAATATATTATATTGGAGCTTTCCCTCCCCTCCCTAGAGTCATCCCCGCCCCTGGATCTTTTGATCAAAGCGAAACACCCCTCTATATTAATGGAGTCCCCAAAGTCCCTTGAATATATATATATATATATATATATATATATATATATATATATATATACCATCTCAAATGATTTTCTTGTGACTTGTCTGTTGATATAAAAGAGTGTTTGGATGACTTCACAGATAAAAGATAGGTTGTTGAGCTAATGGAACATGGGCATCACAATGCTATGTATATCTCCATTGAAGGTTTTACGGTATGGGCTAAACCCAAATATATTTTTGGGGCCTAAAGTAAAATTTGGGCTCACACTGTGGTGAACTCGAACCTATCCAACCTTACTCTGAATATAACATAGATAAGATGATATTTATTAGGTTCTATCTTAAACACAAATGAACAAGAAAAGGAAAAGATAAGGAACAAGAAAAGATGGTGATTGTTAAATTCTACAACGCAAAATGTTTCTTGCATGCACTGACAAGAAAATTCCGATAGGGGGACAGAAAGAGAGAGAGTGTAATCTTAAAACTACCCCTTTGAACGAATGAGAGATGCTCATTGCTTACGAATACAACCCCCCAAATATCGGGTTGTGTGTGCTTGCTTGTGGGTTTAGTCCTACATTGGGTGTTTGAATTTGTGAGTTTGTGTGCACCTAATTAGATTGGTTAACCCTTTTGGTACTCGCGTATGTCTTCCTTGCTTACCAAAAAGAACAAAAACAGTTTCGCAAAAATAAATAAATAAATATCATACGTTAACTTGCAACTTAAAAGGGTTATAGCAGTTCTTCATGCCATTACTCCAAATGAAGGGTTTCACATATCAATATCACCCATTGGTTCTTCAGAACAATACTTTGATGATCTAACCAGAACCTCAACCAACTTATAAACCCTAAACCTTTAACCCTGAATGCCTAATCAGACAAAAAAAAAAATCCAACAAACAAAAAGCAGAATGAAAATGGACACTAGCTAGATCAGTCATCCCACTATATAAGATAAGATCAGGGAAAAAAATATTCTCCGGTGGCCCAGTCCGTCAGGTGTCCATCGAATAAGTGAAATGTATTGATATGCGTGTCGAATATTCCAACCTGTTTAATGGATGACTCATATGACTAAATGACAAGAGATGATCCGGTCCAAAGATCAACCCCCATAATAATTTGGATCGGACCATGGACAAATTATTGAAACAATGTTCAATAGAGAGAGAGAGAGAGAGAGAGAGAGAGAGAGAGAGTAACCTAACCCATACCAGCTGTTGGCCCACCAAATTACATAATACATTGCTGGGTTCAGTGAAGCAGACACCATCACCCACCAGTCGTGGAGAGAGCAAGAGGTGGACGAACAGCTAGGCATTACCATTGACACTTTTAACAGGTCCTGCTAAGTTCCACTCCAGGCTCAATATATAGTTGGGCCACCTCTTTCTTTCTCTCTCTAAATTGTGTGTCCTAACTCCTAAGGGAGGGGGAGGGGGACATAAAGGGAAGACCTTTTCTTCATAATCCAATCCCAAATGATATATGTATGGTCACACAATTAATTTGGATAAGAGTTTGAGGGCAGTTTTCTATTGTTAGATCAGTACCAGTTCGGGCCATTAGGGATCACATAATTTAATTAGTTTAATAGAATAGAGGAGTGAGTTTCCATATCTTTCAAAAATATACAATGATCCAACAATTTTAGGGTTTGTTGTTTGGCTGTTCAATTTATCATGGTTTCCACTAGCTGGTAACCAAATTTCCTTTCTTTATTTTAGCTCCGGATTCATATTTGCTTCATATGGCCGACCTCAAATTCTTCCTTTTTTTTTTTTTTTTTAAATTGATTTTTTTTCCAAGAAAATTGGTAGTTTAAAGGTAGATATAAATCCTCTCTTGTTGTCGTAGAAGTTTCAATTATGATTGCGTAGCTGATTTTTATTGGATGCGCATATTGATACATGAATAAAAGACTATAAGTCAATCGTATGATGAAGGTTAGCACAACTGAATGTCAGGAGACAATTTCTACCGGCATAAAGGCTCCACTTATATCTATGACCTTTCACACTACTCGAAATCCCAATAGAATCAGGTTTTTTTGGTTAGGGGGTGTTAAAATTCCACATCTTCATTATTTAGTATTTAGTGGCAAGTTTATGGAATTATTATGGCAAAAGGTTCTATACATAGCCCTCATATTTCAAGATTCAGATCGTCTCCTCCCTGAGATTCGAGAGGAGGGATGGCAGCCTAGATGGATGGCCGACACCTAGTTCTCTGGTGAATCTGAGCCGTCCATCTGAGCTAACACCTTAGCCGACAAACTGAGCCGACAGGGATGTCAACTCGGATGGATGGCTTGGATTCACCCGAGAGTCAAGTGTCGATCATCCATCGAGGCCGTCGCCCCTCCTCTTGAATCTCAAAGAGGAGACGATGTGGATCTCATATTTCATGGGTTGGCTTTTAATCACTAAATTTGATATATATCTCTCTCTCTTCCCATTGTGGAAGATGTTTGACCTTCCAGAGACAGTTTCCCTATCATCATAGGAGTATATATTCTGGTAAGAGCAATACTATTCCTTTTAAGCCCTGAATTGAATATGTGACAGCTACATCCAACCTTAAATAAATTGCTCTGGTTATTTAAATCAGTAATGCAACAACAACCTAATTAAGTAATGTGTTGAATTTCATATTTAAAAATAAAGCACACGATATTAAAAAATAATGATTTACTCTAATTAGACTTTTTCTTTGTGTTGATCAATCTTTTATATGAAAGATTTATTGATCACATAGATTTTTTTGTCAAGTTTTTCGTCCTCTGTCATCATTCGTTTGGATCCGAATCTTCTCCTCTCTGAATTTCAGGGAAGAGGAAGATGCCTCCGTCGGATGGCCGACACGTGGCTCTCGAGGAAAATTCGAGTCTCACATCGGAGCCGACACCCCTTGTCGGCTCGACTTGTCGAATGAGTGTCGGCTTGAACGTGGGGTTCAGATTTTTCTAAATGCCAAGTGTCGGCCATCCAACGGAGGCGTCTCCCTCCTCCCTAAAGTACAGGGAGGAGACGATTTGAATCCCATTCGTGATTATCATTTTTTAATAATATTTAACTTGTATTTGACGGTTCTGAAAGGATTAAAAATTCTCATTTCAAGCATAGCGTGCCAATTGTTACATTCAAATGGTCAAAAGGGAAAGAAGCATTCAAAGGGTTTAATCATGCATCATTAATTAAAGATGGATTCACATCGTCTCCTCCCAGTGGTTCTGGGAGGACACGGTAACCTATCTCGGATGGCCGCCATGTGGCTCTCGGGTGAATCCGATATCCACATCTGAGCCGACACCTCTTGTCGGCTCGGCTTGTCGGCTGGGTGTCGATTTGGACATGGGTCTCTAATTCACCGAGAGTCACGTGGCGGTCATCCAAGATAGATGGCCACTGTCCTCCCAAAACCACTGGGAGGAGAGGATGCGGATCCTTATGCATCAATGGATGGACTAAATAAATACCCCTCATGTACTAAGCAAGTTGGCCATATATTATACTTAATTGGAATTAAAATGATCCACTATAATCCTATAATTATCTTACTAACAAGCTTTTTTGTCCTACTCCTTCAATCTTATTTTGAGTGCCATTCGACATCAAATCTTAGATAAATCTATACAGGGGTTGGGGTCGGATTATGACAGTGCTAGAAATAGGCACATTGTTTTCTAATGAGGCATCCAAATTCGGTTGCTTTAAGTTTCCCTGTTGCTCCGTTTGTTTCGACTTAAAATTTTACAGTAAAATTTTACGTGTAATATTTTATTATATATAACAAAAATTTTAAAATTTGTTTCCAATAGGTTAAAAAAAAACGAAATTAATTTTCCATTTCCCATAGAGATCACTATATTTTATCTTTTGGAAATAAACATTGATTTTTTTTTTTACATATAAAATGTTACACTTAAAATTTACATCGAAACAAATGGAGCCTATTGGTTTTTTTCATTTTTATTTGAAGGCGGGTCCCCCATCTTGTACACTTATTTTTCTTTTAATAAATTTTTATTAAAACAAAACCATATTTTTTGAGAAAATTACTCATATCGTCTCTGGACTTTGGTCTAAACACCTACTACCCTAAAGTTGGCAACAATTACAATCGCACCCCAAATTATAATAGTGTTAAATAAAAAATTTTAAAGATAATTTTACTCTTATTGCATTTGCAAACAAAATAGTTGAAATGACTTTTTAACCCTCTATAATTATGAAATGATGAAATGACCAAAGTATCCTCCTAAACCTTTATATAAAAAAACACTATTGTTATCTCATTTCATACTATTATGGTCTTTTTACAATACCCATAAGGGTATTTTGGATCTTAAAAAAAAAAAATTGTGTTGACTTCAATAATTAATAGAAAAAAATTAACAGAGTAGGCCTCTGTGTAATCTATGTTTAGTATTTAGGGGTAGCATGTGTAATTTTTGTCAATTTTAGGGTAGTAGGTAAGGGTGTCAAATCTGGGTCCGACCAGGTCCAGCACTGACTGAACCAGCCCAATATAACCCAAACCCAGCCCGGACCGAACCTTAATGGACAGGTTTCGGTTTAGGCATGTAAAGCCCGACACTGTTTCAGTCCAAATCGAAACCGGACTGGACCGGTTCGTTAAGAAACCCGAACTAGCCCAAACCGATAATACCCAACCCGAACACGAGTAAGGCCCATTTAAAAGCCCGAGCTAGCTTGAATCAATTATTTTTGCTGTTCAAATAATAACCAATTGACCATGGATTTAACGATTCTAACCAAATAAATGTAAATATGCAATCCATGATCCATGTTCAGATGTCTTTAAGATCAATCAAAACTTAATTACTTACAATTGTATTGAATTAGTGATAGAATTAAGAAAATCGTTATATAGTATGAGTCCGATAAACCCGCTAAGCTCGAATCGGACCGAACCAACCCGAAATCGACCCAATAAGCCCAATCCAATGACAAACCCACATCGAATTGGCCCATTAGTTAACGTGTCTAGCGCAGTCCACCCCAGCCAGAACACTTAATGAACATGTTTTGGACTGGGTTTATAAAGTCTGACACCATTTTAGTCTGGACTGAAATGAAATCAGACCGACCCATTGACACCTTAGTAGTAGATGTATTTGGACCAAAGTCCAGAGATGGTATAAATAATATAATTTTTTTTTTTTTTAGGATTTAAATACACACCAAAGAAAATTTTCCAACTCTTCTAGAGTACATCCATATTTGTATGTATACATTCAATTTATATAATGAGGTTAGTATATATTATGAGATTAATTAAGAATCATTTGACAGACATATCTATTTATTTTAAGAGAACGAAGAGCAGAAGACAAGGCCCTTTTTGGGATCAACATTAGAAATCGAGTGCCGTAACAATCCTAGAATTTAGGAGCACGCATGAAGAAGGGCCACAAATTAATCACGGCCACAAACAATTGAGTTCTCTTTGGTAGGGCCATCATTCCTTTGTCCACCTTTTTTTTGTAAACATTTGTTCAGCTCCTGACACAGGGGTCCCATGGTCCCACCTAATAACCAGAAGGAATCTTTAATCTTTATTGGGTTTTCATCTTTTTAAATAAAAATTATGTATATATAATAATTGATTGCTATTGTGAAATAAAAACACCAAAAATTAAAAATAAATATCTGAATTTTTTGTTCGAATTTTTTCTAACAAATGAAAAATTCCAAACCAAATTGAATTTGAATTTTATTTTAAATCTGATTTTTTTATGGTATTTTTTTTGTCGAATTCTTGAATTACAAAAACAAATCATTTCAAAAAAAATTCTTAAATCCGAATTTATTAACTATAATACCTCAGCTGTAATTTCCACTTTATTTATTTTTTTAAAAAGGAAGTGATAGAGAGAGGAAGGGCCACTTGAACGTGCTCACCAGCTCAGTTAAGTAACATATTACTAAGATTAATAATCAAACAAAATGATTTACCAAAAAAAAAAAAAAAAAAAACCCAAAATCAACGATTATTGTGTCATGGGCCCCAAATAATCCTCAAAAAACAAAACCAATTAAACGTATCTGAGTGCAATATTTAGGAAACGATTTTTTCTACTTTACACCACATATTGATGTCAACAAGCAATTGGCACACCAACCACCTCCCAACACCTAGATCTCTTAATCCCTACCAGTTCCACCCTTGAAATACCATATATATCTTTCTAGAGGTGTCAATCGGTCGGTCTAGGTCGGATTTAACCAGTCTCTGTTAATTTAACACTTTACACCGTGATTGATATGTTTAACTAATCGATTTTGATTTGCGAGACATTAAATCGTTTATATTCAGTCTGATCGGTCTGGGTCCTTAATTGGTCTTATATTAATCGATTCATTCAGTCTATTAATGTCCATGATCGATTATCTTATTTAGTTTTATGTTCGGTTATGCTATTTGATTTTATGCTTAGTTATAATCGGTCTATTTTATTGTAAATCCAATCCATTGATTTGTCTTTATTTATAAATGAAGAATGTATGTGGATAATGGTAAAAAAAAAAAAAGAGGATCAAAATATGTAATTTAAAGAATATTTACATGTGGTCGTAACAGTTTCTTAGCATAATCTGCTAAAATCATGTCACCTTGGAGACTAAGATATCGAAAGGCCTATTGCAATTTTATTTAATAAGCTTGTATTTGTTGCAAGTCCAATGTTCACAAGTAGGAGGGAAAATGGGTGGGAAAAGTAGGTGGAAAAAATAAAAGAAGAAATTTATATGTCTTTAATCGGTTTTTAGTCGGTTGATACCAACTCGGGATTTAATCTGTCGGTCCGGTCGGACGACTGTCAAGTTGCACCCCTGCATCGTGAATGACCTATTATTAATTGGTCTGGTCCAAAGGTTGACATATTTATTAAACGATCCAGTTTGGTGCAGTTTTTAACCAGTCGGCCAATCTCGGGGGACATGGTGCGATCCCAAAATTGACACCCCTATAATCCTCCCCTATATGTGAATGGTTCCCAGGACCTGTGTCATTTAGATACACTTTGAGAAAATAAAAAATGTTATCATTAATGGGGATAAAAACGTAAGTAAGAGAAAAAACAAAGATTAAGCAAATATTGAGGATTTACCGTGATCTAACACTCAATGCCGAATGCCTACCTCCACCCCAAGAATCAGAGAATTTCTTTATGTAGACACCTCACAAAGTATTTCCTTTTGTTCTCACTTAAAATTTTCTCATAGAGAAAATATATAGATTCTCTATAAACCCTAACCCCACACATTTACATATTAAATCTTGTACATATAATAGACCTAAACTTAAAAAAAAATATAACTCCAAAAAAATTATGAACCCCACAAAATACAAAACTACACAACCAACAATCATCGCTGTATTTAAGTAGTGAAATACGTAATGCATAATTTTCTATGCAAATGTGGAGGACACAATACCAATCTCTCTCTCTCTCTCTCTCTCTCTCTCCCAGTTAATTTTTCCAATATTCGATAATATATAATAATAAATAAATAAAGTAATTTACATGCAGGCCCTTCTCTCTCTCCAAACCGCTACTGAACGAGGAATAAAAAGAGGAAGAGACAGGCTTGAGGAAGAGAAGAGCAATTGAAAGGAAGAAAGTAGTGAATCAATGGAGGAGGTGGTCATCAACAATAAGGAAAGAAGAGCAGAAGCAGCAGAAGGAGAAAGAAAGTCTCCATCGCCGCACTTCGTGATGGTTCATGGAATAGGGCACGGAGCATGGTGCTGGTACAAGATCAGGTGCCTCTTGGAGAGCTCCGGCTACAAAGTTTCCTGTATTGACCTTAAGTCCGCCGGAATCCATCCATCCGATGCCGCCGCCGTTCTCACCTTCGATGACTACAACCAACCTCTCATCGACTTCCTCTCTGCCTTGCCTCCCCATGATCAAGTACTCTCTTCTTCTCTGGTCTATTATAATTCGACCATATATTTCTTCCCTCAATTGATCTGATCAAACATGATGGATGATCAGGTGATATTAGTTGGGCACAGCGCAGGAGGCTTGAGCGTAACAGACGCCATTCATAAGCTTGGGAAGAAGATTCATGTCGCCATCTACGTGGGTGCCACCATGTTGCGTTCAGGCTTCTCCACTGACCTGGATATCCAGGAGGTACTTCTATCTCCATAACTTACTATATGACGATTTACTAGCTCTTCTTGGAGCCGTTAGATTGGGATCAGTTTTCATGCTAATTGATATAGAGAGATAAGCGGAGACTCCACAGATTATCCCTATTGGATGCACGACCCAGATCTGAGGTGACAATTTGGTTACAACCAGACATACTCCTTTTTTACACCTTTGATGTTTGACTTTTGAGTTGCTTGTTCTTTGTTGAATCCGCCCACTCAGCCAAAGTCAGGGATGCAGTCGTGCAACCCTTGCAATCGCATCTGAGCTGTTGAGAATATATATATATATGTGATGTTGTATCTCTTATCGGGAAAAAGATTTCTGTCTGGTAGTGTGTACCTGCCCTTAGACAAAAGGGATGAAATGATCACCCCGTCTCCCTAATTGGATGTCTATGCATGCCTTTTGATTGATCCCCGTGTTCACACAAGACCACACAGTTGGATAGGAAATCTTTCTCCGGATCCAAATTATATATTAGATTTTGTTGAACTTTCAATATTTCACATTTTTTTTTGCGATTTCTTCTATGATGAAACAGGGTGCACCAGATACATTCGATGATTTAAAGTTTGGATTGGGATCGGATCGACTTCCCACAAGCTGCTTTATTAGAAAAGACTCTCAACGCAAGCTCATGTACAACTTGAGCCCTCTAGAGGTATTTCAGAACCTCCTTTTGTCTTTTCTGAAGCTCATGATCTTTTTGACTATCTGTTTACATCCTTTGTCAAAGATTGGTTACGACTCCCATTATGCTAGAATCAGTGGAAATCAGCCAAAAATCAATCAGAATTGGAATCAGTGTAATTTGATTCAGATCCAATTCGAATAGGAAGATTCAGTATTAACTAAGAAATGGTTTTTGGTTGGAATTTGGTTTCAGGACTCAATTCTTGCATCGATGCTCTTGCGCCCAGCGCCAATAATGACATTACTACAGGGACGGTTCAACGTAGGACCCGAAACAGATGAAGTGAAGCGGGTATACATCAAAACGCTATACGACCGGTTCATCAAGCCAGAACAGCAAGATGGAATGATTAAAAGATGGCCACCTTCCCAAGTCTTTGCTCTAGAGAGTGACCACAGCCCCTTCTTTTCCACTCCCTTTGAGCTCTTCACCTCTCTACTTAAAGCATCTGCTTCCATCCCTTCTAATTAGGAAGCTTTCTGTTGTAACGCAGTTAGTACCTCCACATTCCTCATTAAGATATTCCATGTTTGTGGGTTTTTCTACATTCTAGTGGTGGATTTTTTGTTACTGTCTCGTTTGTTTTGACATAAAATTTTACATCCAATATTTAAATTATTTTCAATGTTTGATTCTAAAAGGTAAAATATAATAAGCTCTAGCGGGGAAGACAGAGGAATTTTTTTCTTTTTTTTTTAACCACCTAGAAACAAATATTGAAATATTTTTGAACATGCAATGTCAAAACAAATGGAGCCGGAAAGGGAAAGAGAGAGTGGAGAGAGAAAGAGAGTGGGGTGATGGTGTAGCTCCCGCTCCATCATTTAGAGAATTTTTTTTATATGGCTAGAAACCACAATTCACCAACGACGAAAGGTTTTAGTCCAGTGAAGATCCAATGGATGTGCATGTCTCACTAGTAATAACAAGGGATTAAAGTGATCAAACTTTATTGGTTCGCCTCCAAAAAATTTTCTGGTCAAATCTGCCTCCACAATAAATTAATATGTGCCTGATAAAAAATAAAAAGGAATATCGGAAATTCAAGTGGCTAAAGCTGAAGCAGTTACTGTCGAAATAACAAAAGAAATGCAACAACTCGAGGGGGAGATTTAAGAGTTGAAAAGAGGATTCCAGTAACGAATGCGGAGAAAGACACTAGTGAATCAAATCACAACAGCAAAACACCAGACCATATTTCTAAAATTGATTTTACTGGTCTTTTTGATCTGGTCTAAAACAGCAAGCATCTTATCCAAAAAAAAATTAACTTCTAATTCTTGGCCATCAAATAAGTTGAGCAAGTTTGCTTTCAACATCTCAAATATCATCTATCATGTGGTAGCTTTAGTGTATGTGCTCGATCGACCATCTATCCATCCAGCATGTTTCAATCCGAATTTTTTTCTACCACATGACAATATTAAGTTTCCACTAGTTGAAAAGTTAATTTCATGTGCTTATTCAATGACTACGAATGCACTGAAGAAATTCCATTCATAGTGAACCATATAGTTGATGAGTCTAGAAACATAGTATCTGACTAATTCAAGGCTCAGAACCCTGATCCAACAGTCAGGTTAACCTAAAGAGCCTTCCTTTGTTCTACATGTAAGAAATGATTATCAGTTTACCTTTTTTTTTAATTTTATTTTATGAAAATGATCCAGCAACTAAAGGATTCTCTTCTATATCTTCTCACATAATAGACATTTTCTTTTTTCCATGACCTTGTGGGCCCTTACTGATTATACCAATTTCCTCATAAACTATGTTTGGTTACACAGGGAATTGAAATGAAGATAAGTGAAATTTTTTAATTTTAAGAAGAATTTTTTGTAATGATTATAGCACATGCTATCACATTATTGTGTAACTAATTCTAAATCATTCCATATTTAGTTATTTAACTTATATTTTATTTTGTAGTCAAATCCCGTGCCTTTGAAAAGAAAATTAAATTCTATATCTTCCTATTATCATTATTAAATATGTTAATAAATTTAAGTAGTTTAGACAATTATGTATATTACAATTACCTTCTCTCTTTTTTTAATATAAAAAATTTATTTTAAAATTAAAAAAATTCACTTCTCTTCCTTTCAATTCCGTTTACAATCAAACAAAGTCATATTGATTGATGTGACTTAGGAGACTCATCACACCACACCCCCCCCCCCCCCCCCCCCCAAAAAAAAAAAAAAAAAAAAAAAAAAAAAAAAAAAGAAAAAAAAAAAACCATCTACACATTTGGAAAGCATCAGTGCAAATGGAACCCATCTTATTTTACAATATACAAGAAAAATAACAACATAAAAAAAAAAAGAAAGCTGAAAGGGGTTTCAACAACTAAAATACAAGTATATAAGTTTGATACAAAGTGAGCGGTATTGTTGACATATACTGGAAATTTGGGATTTAAATCCTCTTCTGCCGTTGAAGGAATTCTAACCTAATCGAATAGTTAGAGTTCTTCCAGCACGTGTCCCAATACATCAGGATGTGTGTTGGAGGAACTCCAGCTGTTGAATCGTCAACTTCAATGGCAGGAGAGGATTTTACATGGAAACTTGTCGGTTTAGGCTTAGTCGATCCTTTTAACGGGGTACCCATTCGGTTAGCCCGACCAGCCCAAAAATGATAAGTATTCCAGGCCCTTGTTTGAAACACGTTCATTAAAGATTCGGTCCGAATTGAATTAGACTATTTCAGACTGAATCGGTCCCAAATTTGACACCCTTACATGCCTTGGACTCGTTAGCTTTCTTCAGTGCCCGACAATGGCAAATGCTATTGAACAGACAAGAAGACCACGAGTAGAAGCTTTATTGAGACAGAGAGTGGGCCATTCACATGGGTTTGTTGGTCGCCATTGCAACACCAAATTTGCAATGTCTCGATATGGGCCACAGAGTTTGAGATCGGTTCAAATCTACTTAATTAAAGCTTTGCATTGCTGATATTGATGACGGTAATGTTCCCAAGGATTATTCATCGAGAGATTCAAGTAGTTTTACTGGCTGCGGCTGAGATCGATGAATTTTACCAGCTTGTATTGGCTGAACTGCGGTGCTAACTGGACCGGAGAACCTGTGGTTGGTGAAATCCATCTTGGACAGTTGCTGTAATTTTTTTTGGAGAATAGTTCACATGCATGTATTTGTATCTTCTTTCGGATTCTATCATTATTCATATTCAGTGGGTTTCACACTATAAACATAGGTCCTACACTACATCGTCGGTGATAGAATCTCATAGAGAGTACATGTACATGCAAATGATCCGAACTCATTTTTTTAAGGATTGCATGAATGAAAGAAGTGATATCAAGATGGAGTTTTGGCTGTGGAAGCACTGTCACTAAGCTGTAGGGAACTAACAGTGAGTTCACTCAAGGGCTTTCAATTTCCTCCATTCTCTTGAGTTATTCATTCACTCTCACTACTGTTAGTCATATGGAAGATAACTAATTGTTCAATTTGTGATTGTATGCATGTATAGTTGTATTTAATTTGCAGGTAAATTTTGATCAGCTTTAGCATGTATTATATAATTAATATATTTAGTTTTTTGGTATGATTTATGGTATTTATTTATATTTATAATAAATTAATATAATCTAAAATCTAAAAATATATTAGAAGGTGTTCATCATTGTTGTGATAATCTATTATTACTTCTTTATGTCTAGTAGTATTAACTGGTTATTATTTAAGATTCATAATTTAATCTTATAAATGATTTATTATAAATAAACCATAAACATAAATATAAACTATACCAATGACGGCCTTAGCTCCATCGTAATCTTTTTTTGTAATAATCTTTAGCAATAACATAAGCATGTTAGGTGTTCTTTTCAATCCAAGGTTTTCATGATTTTCTTAACAGATTTATAAATCCCCCTTAGGTTTTAATAGAAAGAAAAGAAATTAAAAGGAAAAGGGAAGTTGAAGAAGAAGAATGATTCAAGGAACTTGAGGAGGAGAAGAGGAATAGGGAGAGTTGCATTCAAATGGGTTTTCACAATGTTGAATGTCTTGGTGTTTTCTATTTCAAATTCCTTATCTTACTCCCAAACAATTTGATGTATTTGATCTCTGTAGCACCAAGTGTCGACGTCTAAAGGACGACAAATGCCTCTCT
Organism: Protea cynaroides; assembly: GCA_028583415.1. Lineage (NCBI taxonomy): Eukaryota > Viridiplantae > Streptophyta > Magnoliopsida > Proteales > Proteaceae > Protea > Protea cynaroides. Next base: position 35,392,760 of record CM053266.1, on the reverse strand, counting down.
TGTTGATACCACAATAGAGAGGATCCTGATCCCACTTCTACATTGGTAGGGGTGTCAAAATTGGGCCCAACTAAAAAAAAATCAAACCAAATCAACTCGATTCAGCCTGGACCAAACTGAACCTTATTAGACAATATTTGCATTGTGTTTTTGGAGCTTGGTGTAAAACCAAAACCTGACGAGATCAATTGATAAGTCCGAACCCCCTAGATCAAAGACCAAAATCGAACTAACTAGATAATGGACCGATAAGAATCCCATTAAGCCAATTTTTTATTTAACATATACATATAAGAAACTAATACCAAAATCGAACCAACCAATAATGCCCGATAGAATCCATTAGTCCATTGTTTTAACACACACGTTGTTCCCAAGGATTATTCGTCGAGAGATTCAAGAAGTTTTACTGGCTGCGGCTGAGATCGATGAATTTTACCAGCTTGTATTGGCTGAACTGCGGTGCTAACTGGACCGGAGAACCTGTGGTTGGTGAAATCCATCTTGGACAGTTGCTGTAATTTTTTTGGAGAATAATTCACATGCATGTACTTGTATTTTCTTTCAGATTCTATTATTATTCATATCCATGGGTCCTACACCACATCTTCTGTGATAGAATCTCATAAAGAGTACATGTACATACAAGTGATCCGAACTCACTTTTTTGAGGATTGCATGAATGAAAGAGGTGATATCAAGATGGAGTTTTGGCTGTGGAAGCACTGTCACTAAGCTGTAGGGAACTAACTGTGAGTTCACTCAAGGGCTTTCAATTTCCTCCATTCTCTTGAGTAATTCATTCACTCTCACTACTGTTAGTCATATGGAAGATAATTGCTAATTGTTCAATTTGTGATTGTATGCATGTATAGTTGCATTTAATTTGCAGGTAAATTTTGATCAGCTTTAGCATGTATTATATAATTAATATATTTAATTTTTTGGTATGATTTATGGTATTTATTTATATTTATAATAAATTAATATAATCTAAAATCTACAAATATATTAGAAGATGTTCATCATTGTACGTTGTGATAATCTATTATTACTTCTTTATGTCTAGTTGTATTAACTGGTTATTATTTAAGATTCATAATTTAATCTTATAAATGATTTATTATAAATAAACCATAAACATAAATATAAACTATACCAATGACAGCCTTAGCTCCATTGTAATCTTTTTTTCCCTGGCTCTTCAAAACGGACAGGCGGCCTTTCAAATAGGAGGATGGAAAGCACCAGGTCCTGATGGTTACCTGGCGATGTTCTTTCAGACCTATTGGGACATTCTGGGAGAAGAGCCAACATTCCCTGGGGTAGGCCCTTCTCAATGTCCATTAATAAATCAATTGGTTGGGCTTTGGCCCTTTCCTACCCGTCCGAATACCGGAAATGCGGAGCGAATGAATCATGAAGTCAAGTTGGCCTGGCCACTCAAGCGACCAGCTCGGTGAAAACTCACCCCGTATTCCATGTGAGTCAGTTGACTTCGTTTAGACCAGACCGACCCATAATATTCTTTAGCACAACATAAGCATGTTAGGTGTTCTTTTCAATCCAAGGTTTTCATGATTTTCTTAACAGATTTATAAATCCCCCTTAGGTTCTAATAGAAAGAAAGGAAATTAAAAGGAAAAGGGAAGTTGAAGAAGAAGAATGATTCAAGGAACTTGAGGAGGAAGAAGAGGAATAGGGAGAGTTGCATTCAAATGGGTTTTCACAATGTTGAATGTCTTGGTGTTTTCTATTTCAAATTCCTTATCTTAGTCCCAAACAATTTGATGTATTTGATCTCTGTAGCACCAAGTGTCGACGTCTAAAGGATGACAAATGCCTCTCTTGTTGATACCACAATAGAGAGGATCCAGATCCCATTTCTACATTGGTAGGGGTGTCAAAATTAGGCCCAACTAAAAAAATCAAACCAAACCAATTCGATTCAGTCTGGACCAAACTGAACCTTATTAGACAATATTTGCATTGTGTTTTTGGAGCTTGGTGTAAAACCAAAACCTGACCAGATCAATTGATAAGTCTGAACCCCCCAGATCAAAGACCAAAATCAAACTAACTAGATAATGGACCAATAAGAATCCCATTAAGCCAATTTTTTATTAAACATACATATAAGAAACTAATACCAAAACCGAATCAACCAATAATGGCCCGATAGAATCCATTAGTCCATTGTTTTAACACCACGTTGTTATTGTAACAAAGGTTTGTTACGTTTGGAAATGTAACAAAATAAATCTGAACCATTCATTTTTATTTATTTTTAATCTAATCCATTCAAACTTGCAGAGTGTTATAGTAATGTTTAGAGTACTCGTATACATGCATGGACATACACGGGACGCATGCCAATACATAGGGGATATTTGATTGAATTAAAATTTGAAATTCGACATGTGGGTAATCTAGACCATGTTCTTTCTATCAAATAGTTGAAATCGACACATCATTTGCCCATGTGGTAGAATAAATTATTGTGACGTTTGAAAAAAATAACAAACCCTTGTTACAACATCTCTCTCTCTCTCTCTCTCTCTCTCTCTCTCTCTCTCTCTCTCTCTATATATATATATATATAGTAAAACTAAAATCGAACCAATAGCAAATCGATAAGAGTTCGTAAAACCAACCCGATAACAATCAGACACCAGATAGATCCGTTAACTAACATGTACAGTGCAAACCACCCCAGCCCGATTATATTTTTGACGCTTCGAATTGCCCCTAAAAATTCTAAGATCAAAACAATCCATTGACACCCCTATATGGGGAATGAAATCATCTCCCGCTTGGGTTTATGCAGGAGACACGGCTGCTTGTCCTGATTCATGACACCTGGCAGGGACTAAATCAGACGTTGACGAAGCCAGTTGGTGCATGAAGTGATTATGTGATGGAGTTGCACCGTATGAAAATGTCTTTTTTAAATATCGATTTCAATCCTCCATTATGCACAACACTAAAATTAAACAAAATCTGCAGAAGACTCCTTCATAGATCCTTCAGGGGATTTTGAATCTGTTTCAGGGGATTTTGTATTTCATAAAATGTTTCAGTATAAAACTAAACAAAATTACTAAGCACTAAAACATTTTAAGTGGGAACAAATCGACATGCGAAAGCATTTGGATGCAAGTCTCAACAAAAACAGAGGGGATGCAGAAAACAAAAAAAAAAAAAAAAGAGAGAAAAAAAAAAAACCGTGTGAAAGCATTTGGATCTCAGAGAGAGATGCAGGCACAGGAATATCCAAATGAGTTGCAGAGGGAAAATAGCAACAAAATCAACCTGCTTCCCAGTTCCACCGCTCTCTCTATCAAGTATATTCTTCCTCTGCCCGCGATTTGGAACCCAAAGCAAATCAGAACAAAACCTCAATTGCCCTCTTTCTCAAGTTTCCTCTTCCTCGATTTGGAACCCAAAGCAAACCCTCCCCTCTGAAACAAAACCTCCACTGCCCTATTTCTTTCTTCTTCCTTGATCTCGTTTCTCTTCCGCCGCTCTCTCTCTCTCTTAGTATCTTCTTCCTCTACCCTCTCTCTCCCCTCTGAAATTACCTGAAACATGCTTTGCATAATGGAGGATTGAAATCGAGATTTAAAAATGACATTTTATACAGTGCAACTCCATCACATAATCACTTTCTACACCCACTGCCTTTGCCAGTGTCCGATTTAATCCATGTCAGGTGTCACAAATCGAGACCAGGCAATCGTGTCTTCCTCATAAATCCAGGCGGGAGACGATTTCATTCCCCTATATGGGAAGCACGCGGCTCGACGTCCATTTTGGTCTATTCACTTACAAGATAAATTCCGAATCACCAAGGCATATCCTTTATTCCGAAAAGAGAAAAAGTTAAAGTCGCCCATGGTTTGGATCTTGGACTTATCAGATTAACCATTCATATCGTGCCACGTGTAACGTCAGAAAACATGCATTAACTCCTAGAAGGTTTTCCATTTCAGTATATCTGGCGAAGAGACTCTATGAGTAAAGGGTTTGCGAAACGACGCTCGTCAAGGCCAGTTCCCCTTTCTGCGATCTCCTCAAGGTAAGTTCTCTGTCTTTCGTCTTTTATTTCATTTTAACCTTACTTTTAATGCTTCTTCAGTTTCGATTGTTGGTTTCATTCTCAGTTTTTCTGCATTATTTCGGTTGCTCTTAATCGTTTCGTGGGTTGGTCGTGAGTATATTCGAAATTCTATCTAGTTCGATTGGGATTTTAGTCTCGATTATGTACTTTTTCGAATATAAGCCTGGATGCGGGTGGAGATCTCACTGGTTTCTCTCTACTGAGATCTTTTGTTTTTTTTTTTCTCCTCACTAATTCCTGTATTTGCTTGAATGGAGTTAACATTGTGAACAATTATTCAGATTTATGGTCATTTTATAGTATTTTGTATTGAGCTCGAACGCTGTCGCAATATACTTGAACTTTCCCATTTATTGAAATAAAAAAACTCTGTCTTAGGTTAACCAGGGAAGAAATCCAGATGACCCACCTGTGAAAACCTTTCTCTATAGATAGACTGGCGGATAACTAGTGATGCGTATGGGGCTGGTTTGGTAGTGAGTAACCGAAGGAGCTAATAGACCTCACCATAAACCTGAACCCGCCCTCCCTTGCAAACAGGGTGGGACAAGAGAGTCCCAGCACAGGGCGAGGCAGGGAGATTATGTGAAAAATCAAAAGAGAAACTAAAAATATAAACAACGCGTTATAGGTATAAATGCTCAAGGCCCTAAGTTTTCCCCCATTTGGGCATAATCTGAACCACTTTGCATAATGGAAGCTCACCCAAATTGGAGACATGGTTATTCCTCCTTAAACCTAAGCTATTATGGGAAGCTTTCATGCTTAACCTGCTCCATAGTGGTCCCTAATGCAGACGACAGAGATCGATAGATAGTCATGTGGATGCTTGTTTTATTTGCTCAACGTTCTTATTTTTATATCCTAGGGTCTTTGTCATCCAATGGATCTTTTACATCCATACTCATTGTCACTAATAATTTTGGCCTAGTAAAGTTGGCTACGTTTATTTTTTGAGGCTGTAAACTACATCTGGAAACAAGAGAATTTTTAGTCAAACCACCATTTATTGTTCATCAGTTCTTGTCAGTTGCCGAGGTTCTGATGTCTGTGTACATTTGATAGAAGAGCCAACAGTGATTTCATTAGGCAAGTTTCAGCTCCAAAACAAATAGGGGAAGTGGTTCAAAAGTGACTGCAAACTAATAAAAATTACAAAAAGCAGCTAGATTCCATTCTAGCAAAAGTTTTAATTATTTATTTATATATTTATGAAACTTGACAGACTTTTGAGCTGAGACTCTTCCTGTGAGATGGATATAGCTCATTCTTTTGGCAAGTTGTTTGTCACCTCAGAGTGGATGTGCCGTAGGATCTCAGATGGAACACTCACCAATGTTGGAGCCTGAGCCTTTGGAATGTGCATTGCATTCTAATTCAGCTGGATCATAGGTTGTAAATTTGGGAACTGGGAGAAATATGATATTGGCTACTTTTGCATATAAGTTAGTTTAACTGCTAGACAATATAGTGAACAATTTGTAATATATTATATATTTAAATTTACCACTTTTGCAATTTATTAAATACACATACATCCAAGAAAATATAAAATATGGCAAACATGTGCAAACAATTTGGTTGAGGTGTAAAATATGTCAATTTTTTTTTATCTTTGAAAATTTTGCTATTTTGTACGTATTTTTCTAAAGTTTGGTATGCACTTAATTAGTTACTTTTAATTTAGTAGTGGCCTATTCTTGTTCATCTATTTATTTGTAATCTGACGTTAGAAGTGGAAAGGTTGGGCTTTGTCTTTGTATTCTGAAGCATTTATGTTCTTTCTACTAGCATCGTCATGATCATGAATTTTTTTTCTCGAGGCATCTCATGCCCACCCTTACGCATTTATGGAGAAATTAAATGCTAATTCACCTCATAATTTTATATACTTTACCCTTGGGTGAACACTAACTTAGTACCTTTATTTTGCACTGCAGATTTTTCAACTTGATCTTCATGAGTTCTGGAAGTACTGCAGCATCCATTGTTTCCTGTAAATCGGGAAACAAGAACGACTTCTTCTGGATTTTGGTTTGCTTGCTCCCAAGATTCCTTGGAACTCCAATTGCATACGTGAACTTCCTGTTGTTCAAAGCCATTGATAGAAATCCTCTTCTATAGTCATCCATCTGTTAGCTGCCTACTCTCAAGAGAAGGGCCTGCAATATAATTTCTACTGTTTGCTTCACCCATAAGATAGCAGAAAGATGGTTTCCTCTCAGTTATCTGGTTTGTCCAGGACTGGCATGCACAAGACCTTCCAGAGTCAGCTGCTTCTTCCTATGGGACCACCTGATGTTGTTCCGTCTGATTATGATGAGTTTGACTTTTCAGATGTATTTGGTCCTGCACCAGTTCAGGCCTCAATTGAAGCTGATTCAAATGAAATGATTTATGATGATCCTGTAGTCATTTACAGCCGGTCCCATTCTTTGGTGGGCCCCTCAACTTGTATTAGTCAATCATTAAAGCTGAGCATGCTCACTCTACACGAGACTGAGGATTCACTGGAACTTGTAGAGTGTGTTAATGGTGAGGCACCAGAGAAACCTACTAGTGATGATGTCATTGTACAGAAATCCTCCAACCATGATGACAATCAAAGTTTGAAGAGTCAGGGTGTTGGGCTGGAAGATTTTGAAGTTATGAAGGTTGTTGGACAAGGTGCATTTGGGAAAGTGTTTCAAGTGAGGAAGAAATGTACTGCAGAAATATATGCAATGAAGGTCATGCGTAAGGATAAGATTATGGAGAAGAATCAAGCAGAATACATGAAAGCTGAGAGGGATATTTTGACAAAAATAGAACATCCCTTCATTGTGCAGCTCAGATACTCATTCCAAGTAATTGCATAAATCATGATTTTATATTCTTCCCATATCTTTACCAGAAATCTAGATTACTTTTAAATAATACAGTAACAAATTTGATTTCTTATAGGGGTGATTTAACTCCTTAGAAATTAATACATTACTTTTCTTTTGGAAAATTTTTAACACCATGAATATAATTGATTGATAGGATTTTAATGGTTATGATATTCATTCTTACATTTCTATCTAAATGGTTCCATGAGGCTTAGTTGAGATGGGTATATATGCTCTGTTCATTTTCCCTTTACCCATATAAGTTTCCCTGTGGGAAAATCTCTCTCTCTCTCCCCCCCACCTCCTCTTTCATATTTGTTGATTTCCCTTGACCAAAAAAGTTCCTTCGAATGAGATAGGTAAAGTCAAATTGCACATTTTGTTGTGTAGACGAAATACAGGCTGTACCTTATTCTGGATTTTGTAAATGGTGGCCACCTATTTTTTCAGCTCTACCATCATGGACTCTTCAGGTATTTTTCACTTCTCTTCTTTGGATAATGAAACATTCTACACATGCAGCAATTTGACACTCATAATCTGTTCCAGAGAAGATCTAGCACGCATATATACAGCTGAGATTGTTTCTGCGGTTTCTCACCTCCATGCGAATGGCATAATGCATAGGGATTTAAAACCAGAAAATATTATTTTGGATGCTGATGGCCATGTATGACCCTGCTCTCTCTCTCTCTCTCTCTCACACACACACTCACACCCGTGTGCTCGCGCGCGCACACACACACACACACACACACACACACTCACTTGTATACAAACGTTCACATTTTTGGCATCTTGATTTTAGGCAATGTTGACTGATTTTGGGCTGGCAAAGCAATTTGATGAGAATACAAGATCGAACTCTTTGTGTGGAACAGTAGAATACATGGCACCTGAAATTGTTCTTGGGAAAGGCCATGATAAAGCTGCAGATTGGTGGAGTGTGGGAGTCCTGCTGTTCGAGATGCTCACTGGGAAGGTCAGTATCCATCAGTTAATTTTCCTTTTGTGTGAGTACCTTGTTTGTGGAAGGGGTGGAAGGGGTGAAAATGCAGAATTGTGTTTTATTTGCCAAATCGCGTTGAAGATAAATATCCCATTCTTAGTTATACGAGAATAAGTATGAACTATAAGATTGAGTTAAATATAATTCCTAATAGCAAAATGAAAATGTTGTTCGATTTTGAATTCCAAATTAGGTTTCTACGTTAACTCTTGATGGTGTTGTACCCCCAAAATGTGTTTAACATGGTTGGTTGGACTAGGAATTTTATTTGCAGTGTACAGTGATAACTGATAAGATTGGGATTTTGACTAAGATAAGAAGAAATGAGGTACCTAGTTCTGCAGTTTGGTTGTGAATTAGAACTTCAGAGATTTGAGTTCAGAAATGAACAACGTTTTGGAATGTTCTTCTTGTTATAAATTGTGCAAAGAAGGCATGGCATTTCTTAGAATGAACTTGTGTTGAAGAAATTCTGAACCATTTGTTCTTTATCCTTCCTTTGACACAAGAAAATATTGGTTAGGAATGGTGTTACGTACAAGGTAACTGCTCAGCTACTTGTGTGACATTTTGCTCCTTTGTTTTTTATTAGCTCTATGGTCAAGTTAGGATTTATCTAAATAAAATAGACAAGAGCTTCCTCCTTTTTCGGGCCTAATACCAAGCATTTTTGCTGTGTTTCCTTTTTATTTTTTTCCCCCTTGGTTCATTTCATATTCATTCATGAATCAGATTATATTTGAGGCTGGGCGGGAAGCCTTAATTTCTACCAAGTTGAGGAGGGCACCCGACTTGGCTGTTGTAGGGCCATCATTATCCTCTCCACATATAATAATAGAATTATAAATCCTTTTCACATAGGATTTCTTTATGAAGGAAGACCCTGGATAAAAAATATTAATATACCATTTGTGGCTGTAATGAGCCAATTGCATCTTGCTGTAGAAACATCTAAAAGTAACAGCCGATATCAAATTCCTCAAATGAAGAAAATGTACCGAAAATATCGAATTCTTCAAATGCAACATCCAAATGGATCCAGATCCTCTGTAGCGCTGCCAGCCAGCAGTGAGTGCATCAGGATATATGCCTGGTACACTCCACCGCCAGATCCCCTCACTGCCGGACAGCAGCGGTACAGAGGATCCTTATGCCATCCAAATTCCTTCATGCTTAGTTCTGACAGCTATTTTACCCTTTATGGATGTTATATCAGAGTCCCACACTCTTCTATAGATGTTGGTCTGCTTAGCTGGCCTGGTTATTATTTTCTGATTGCTGTCATGCTTGTTCCATTTCAGCCACCTTTCATTGGCGGCAACCGTGAGAAGATCCAGCAGAAGATAATAAAGGATAAGATCAAGTTACCCGGATTTTTGTCGAGTGAAGCTCATTCGCTACTGAAAGGGGTAAAATATACATCTATATTAATCTTTTTTGTAGTCCTTTCTGTTAGCGTTTCTTCCTGTAAATTTTGGTGTGGTATGAATCATTTGCTTCAACGTACTGTTGCGGATGCTGGGAAATCCAGCTGTACAGGCCCTTCAGAGTGTGTGTGTGTGTGTGTGTGTGTGTGAGAGAGAGAGAGAGAGAGAGAGAGAGAGAGAAGTTTACTTATCATCCAAGTAGACGATGATTATCTTCTATTAGTAGATTTTGGTGGGCGTGGCTTCTCTTGCAGGCATCTGTTTTGTGTATTGTGAATGTGTGAATGGACTCAGCATTTGATTCTGTGCTGCAATTAGATTTCTTTTGCTTCATTTTTTAAGTTTTGTTTCACGAAGAAGGAAACTGAGTCTGGAAGGGTTACATTTGCTTCCTTTCTGTTTCAGCTGTTGCAGAAGGATGAGAGCAGGCGCCTTGGCAGTGGACTGGGTGGGTGGGAGGAGATAAAGCGACACAAATGGTTTAAGCCAATCAACTGGAAAAAATTGGAGGAACGGAAAATTCAGCCGAGCTTTCGTCCAGAAGTTGCTGGGAAACATTGCATTGCTAACTTTGAGGAACGGTGGACTACCATGCAAGTTTTGGATTCACCAGCTGCCAGCCCCAAAACAAATGACTGCCCCTTCAAGGGGTTCACATACGTGGGACCTGCAGCTCCATTTCTTCAAACTAATGGTTCCTTTAACTAGGACTGCATTCACTCGGTATCGGTGTCTTGGTCTCGGTTGCAGTCCCAGTCCCAGTCCCAGTCCATGTCCACCAATGGTTTACATGAGACATGGATATATCTCAATAATTCTGCATTGGGTTGCTGCAGCTTTTTAAATTTGTATTTGCATTCTATGATCTTTGCCTAGTTTTGTCCAGAACTTGTGAACCTAACAGTCTTGACTGCACTTACATACTTGCTGTTTAACTACCAACATTCTGTATACCTCTAGTGCATTCAGCTTTCGAGTTCAACTGACGGAAGGAGTAAGAACTGCTCTGAATTGGGTGGTACCATTTTGGCTTGAATTTTTCATTCACTCATCTAGAAAAGTGTTATAAGACGGAAGCACCCTGAGGTTTTGGATTTATGACTACAGTTTTTCTCTAAAAAGAAATTTGAACTTTATCTCATCAGCCTCGCCTTTGAAATATATACAATTTTGAAAGGAAAAAAAAAAAATGTTGTCCACCATAGCCATTAATTGTGTTTTCTTGCTTTTCTAGCCTCTGATTTTTCTTTTGCTTTACAACCCACCAGAACAAAGTGATCGTAGATCACTTGTTCCCGGCCCCAGAGCTCCGCAACTACAACCATTGTTGTTGACGACAGAGATCCCCAGTTCTGAAAGGCTGCATTCCTCCTCCCCTTGTTATTTGTGAAAGGCTGAAAGCTCTATAACCCTCTAATGGATGAAGGGATGGTAAGGAAAATTGAGTCCGGATCCTCTCTGTACTGGAACGTTTTATGTGATCTCATGATTCTCGTCAATATACAGTTGTGTATTTTCTTTCTAACATCACCCCTTTTACAGTAAAAAGTGTAGCTGGATGATGATAAGCTCACATTCCCGTGCAAGGAGGGAGGGGAGGATCTGAGCTCTGGAAATTCCCTTTTTATTTTTTAGCCCTTTCAGGTGAAGCCTATGACCCGCCAATAGTTGGAGGGTTTGGGTCCCCTCCTGTTATTGGAGGGATTTTGTTTGTGATCCAACGTTTGAAAGTTTACTTAGTGTGTATATCAATACATCAGTATGTAAGTTAGATGAATTCTAACCACAGGATCACAGCTGACCAGAGAAAATGAACAAAAGAAGATGTTTCCCCACTAACGAAGTTTATTTGGTATACATATCAATATAATTGAATGAATTCCATCCATTAGATCACGATCGATCGATCAAAGGTGAAGTTTATTTGATATACATATCAATATATTTGAATGGATGGAAATTCCATCCATTGGATGACGACCGGTCGATCGAAGGAACTCAAACAAGAGAGGATGTTTTCCCACGATTGTCACTACGATGTTTTCCCTGCCACGGGTGGTGAATCATTTGTGATAAACCTTTTAATTGTCACGTGGCAAAAGAACAACCTCTGCTGCCACGCTATTGAAGTTTCTGACACTAGAAATGAAATGCAGCATCTTCTGGTTCTTCTCCTGAGTAAGATTCCATGGCTTCTCTGCTATCTCCCATCGCAACTACCTTGCATTTTCGGAAATCTAAACTTCCACTATTCTTTCCTGCAAGACCCAACTCGCTAAATCGCCTCCCGTTACCAAACTCTTCTTCGAGAAATCCAGCTAGGTGCAATGCATTACCCTGGGACGTTGACACTCTTCAGCTAGAAGAAGTAGTTTCTCTGTTCCCATTTTTACGTTCTGGGTTTTCTCAATTTCAAAGAATCGCTGATGAATTACCGGAGTTGCAGAGATCGGAAATTCTGATTTTCGCTGGTTTGAGTTGGGTTTACTTGACTGCGAGGCCAGGCGTTCTTATCGGTGCCATTGATGCATATCTTTTAGCTCCTCTGCAGCTTGCTTTCTACAGTTTATTGGGAAGGAGAAACTTGAAGCGGACTGACTTTCTGATTGAGGGTAGGTTGGGAGAAGGGAATTTTGGTGTTGTTTACTCAGGCGCGATTGTTCCAAGGAACGTGAGTGTTGAGGATCGAATGCAAAAGAGGGGTAAGGCACTGGAGATGGATGGAAGGTTTAAGGAGAAGGTCATTCTGAAGAAGGTAAATGGATTACTGATCCAAAATGTTTTCTGTTCTTCCTACACTTTTTATTGATGTATCATTTTTTGAGATTTCTATTAATAAATTCTCTCGATTTTCAAGCAGGTAAAGATTGGAATTGAAGGGGCAGAAGAATGTGGTGAATTTGAGGAGTGGTTCAACTACAGATTGTCAAGAGCTGCCCCTGAAACATGTGCTGAGTTCCTTGGAAGTTTTGTTGCCGACAAAACAAGCTCTCAATTCACCAAGGGCGGAAAATGGCTTGTATGGAAATATGAGGTTCGTTTTCAACCTTCTTATGATATATTTGACTTACTATCTTTTACTGTTGATAAACTGTGCTTTGTAGATGTCATAAGCTTAAGATGCTCACCAATTCAAATGTTGCTTCTGCCTAAGATGATATTTATTTATTTTATTTTTTTGAGGGGGGGAGGGGGGAGGAACATTCCTAATCATCCAGTTATCATCTTCATATGGGCAAGCAAGAAAAATTACCAGCATTCCACAATTGTGGGCAGAACTACTCTGTTTGATGATTAGGTTTGTGTGGTATGTGGATGCACAAGTTTGGTCTGTGCCAGCTAGGTGCTGCCTCACAATGAACAAACACTTGAGATTAGCACATCTGCTCCAAGAATACTGTAAACTTTGTAATATTTATCATTTCTATCAGTGTTGTATTGGTGCCAGATTTTTTTTTTGTTATTCGTGGCAAATTAAATGCACATTATAATGTAAAATACAGATATTTTCTTTGAATCAATTTATTTATAACTCAAAACTCAATGATTTTATTGGCATATTATGAAACCATACATGTTATGTATCCTGCTACAAAATTTTGTCTGAATCCTCAAAATCTTTGATATAAAAAATGGTATATACATATTTATTTATGTTTTGTTCTGGTTTTCTGTCATGCTTACTTTAGAGAACCTCATGTCTTCCAGGGAGACAGAGACCTCGCTGATTACATGAAAGATCGCAAGTTCCCTATAAATTTAGAGTCCATTATGTTCGGAAGTGTTTTACAAGGTTTAGATTCTTCTAAGCGGGATGCTTTGATCATAAAACAAATTATGCGCCAAATTATAACCTCTCTCAAGAAGATCCATGACACAGGTATTGTCCACCGAGATGTTAAACCAGCCAACTTAGTAGTGACAAAAAAAGGGCAGATCAAGCTCATAGATTTTGGAGCAGCTGCAGACCTTCGGATTGGCAAGAACTATGTACCAAACCGTGGCCTGCTTGATCCAGATTACTGTCCTCCGGAACTTTTTGTGCTTCCAGAGGAAACACCCAGTCCTCCTCCAGAGCCCATTGCAGCTTTTCTTTCTCCAATTCTTTGGCAGGTACTATTATTTCTCACCCTTCTTTCTAGAGGAATCTGAGGTAGCCATTGGTGTGAAAGACTATAAATGTTTTATCAACGGCACTCTGTACATTCATCATATACATGTGGAAGTTGAACCCACCATCAATTGGTGGTTCCTATCTACGGTTATATGATGAAAAGGATGTCTATCTGAAAACCCTAGTGATTGAATTGTGGAGAGAAGTAAGACAGACATTGGATACAGTCCTTTGGTGAAGTTGTTTATTGCATAAGAGACTGACATCCTAGGTGGGAGCCATTGGTTGTTGAGTTTTACTTCCTGTATTGGTAGTACTATTTGTACAGCACTTACCAGTAAAGTGATATTCTCTCCCCAAGGCATGTTTGTTTCTTATTTCCCTTTTGATCTTTCATGTTTGATGCAGCTAAATAGTCCTGATCTGTTTGATATGTACTCTGCTGGCATTATACTCTTGCAAATGGCCATACCTTCATTGAGATCCACGACGGGTTTAAAGAACTTCAATTCAGAAATTAAGAAAGTTAGATATGATTTGAAGAGATGGAGAGAGGTTACTCGGTTGAGACCTGACTTAAGTCTTCTTGATCTTGACTCTGGTAGAGGGTGGGACCTGGCCACAAAGCTAATATCGGAGAGGGGATTCCTTAGACGAGGGCGATTATCAGCTTCTTCTGCCCTGACCCATCCGTATTTCTTGTTGGGTGGTGACCAGGCTGCTGCTGTGCTTTCAAAATTTAGCTTAACCAAGTAGTAGAGTTTCCTTGTGATGTAAGTTTTACATTTTCCCTCCCATTTCCTTGATTATAAACCTTCTAGTTTCTGATTGTTACTTGTTGGAGTGTATATTTGCAGTACAAGATCAGCTATCCCTATGAAACTTTACCAACATTCATAGGTATGGGAAGCTACTTGGGAAATTCCTTAGGCTAAAATGAGCCAAGGGATCAAATGAGTGCGATGACCAGTTGTATACACTTTATGGGTCCATTCACCCTACCCTTTTGTTACTGTCCAGAGAATTTGGTACTCTACATGAGGATAACAATCAATTATCTTGATTTTGGCCCTTTACTCTTCCAAGGTCCATCTAGTGGTGGTTTATACTTCCTTCTGCTAGGGATGTTTTAGTATGACTTCATTTTTCCAGTTCTGCAGTCCATCAAACAGGTGCTTTGTCTTTTTGTTTTTTATTTTTTTTTATGTTTTTGGGCTACTTGACACAAATTTCTATAGGAGTTCATTGAGTTATTTTCTGCTTTGCTTCACTCATCTTCTCAGTTCTCACTATTATTTGGATTTTTTTTATGATAAATTCTTGAATAATTAAATAAAATATAAGAATGCTACATTGTGTTTTAATTGATGCAGTAACACTAATGAAGAAAAAGTGTTAGAGCATCAAGCAAGAATGAGTCACCTCCTGACACCTATTTGAACCTGCTTGACAAGTGATCTGATAAATATAAACAAGACAAACATGCTTACAGGAAGCGACCAAGGTATCTAGTATTCAGTCACTGTACTGCTTTTTTTTATATGGGTCTTAGTATTTTTCATATTTACAATAGCTTATATTTTTTTAGACCTTACCCACAAAGGAATATGGCAGGTATCTTAGTTTTCTTCACTAAGTTTTTTTCTTTTCCCTTTTTCTTTCTTTTTTTTTTCTTTTTGGTTTAAAATATGTTTCTCCTCATTATAGCTTCTTCTTCTTCTTTTTTGCCTTCTGTAAGTTCTCTCTTCAACTGTCCCTACAAGTTAAGTACAACTTTGGCACAAATGTCTGTAGTAGCCCTTTCCAATGCAGCTAGCATCATATATGGAAAATACACCCTGCTAAGAAGAGGGTGGGAGTTGATCTCTATGTACTGAAAATGTATTTTCTTTACACCAATAATGTGGTTGACTAACAGTTTATGCTTTTCCTGTGATATTTGAAATGCAATGAAAATTTTCTTAATAGAAGCTTCTCTTGTCGTGTAATAAAGTGTCTCTTTCAATGATATGAATTTCTTTTTTATGTGTAGTTATACTGTTATGCATTAGGAGTTCTGACTAAGCAGATGACAAAGAGGCAAGGCTCTGGCACTCAAATGTGCTATGGCCCAACTAATAGCTAGTACAAAGGTATTTGTTGAAGGTGAAATTAATTAAAAAATAATTGTGTTCATCAGTATGCTGAGGCCCTTTTTTTCCCATTAGAAAAAAAGAAAAAAGAAATTATAAATAATTTCTAACCCTTGTTTTATTAGAATGAAGTATAAAAAAAGAAAAAAAAATCATTCATATAGTCTAGTTCTAACAAAGTGAAATGAGGAACTTTATCTTCCATTGCAATTTGCCACATGGAAATATGGGTGGATCCATATGATAATGGAACCCACGTCCATATCCTTGGTCAAGTTCTAATGCCAACAAATAAGAAGTGCTTTGAGATGAGTTCTAAGTAACAAAATTACAAGAACACCACTAGGTCACATTATTATAGAGACTCAATTTGTTTCTAGGTAAAAGCTATGTAAAATTAAAGTTATCAAAATCTAATTTTGGGTATTGATTTTACATGGAAATTTTCCTTTTAATGTATATTTTACCTAGAAGCAAATGGAGCAGGAGTAACATTCCTTATCATTCTGTCATTTTATGAACTTTTTTCCCTACTTACTAATATTATAGGGATCCCTTTTAATGGAAATAAGACAGAAAAGGTCCCTACTAGTGTCACAAAGTCTTTGTAACTCCCCCAAATGATATTCACCCACCCCAAATAACACATCAATATAGACAATTGATCTTCAAGGTT
Source organism: Protea cynaroides (assembly GCA_028583415.1). Classification (NCBI taxonomy): domain Eukaryota; kingdom Viridiplantae; phylum Streptophyta; class Magnoliopsida; order Proteales; family Proteaceae; genus Protea; species Protea cynaroides. Next base: position 35,376,412 of record CM053266.1, on the reverse strand, counting down.
CAATACATGACCAGAGATTGAATGATGTATAAACGGAGGGAGATTGAAGAAGACGAAGAGAGAGAGAGAGAGAGGGCGAAGACAATCCCGCCTTATCACTGGAAAAATCGTCACTATATATTGCGAGATAGGAGAAATGATCATAGATTATATTGAAGGAAAAGTAGAAAGGGAGGGAGATACAAAAAGAAGATGGAGAGAGGAAGCATGGTTGGAAAACCAAGATTTCAACTTATCTGAAAACAAAAGAAAAATTTTCGAACCCTAATTACTACAAAGCTCTCCGGAGAAACACTCCTGGATGAATGTTTAATATTTTGAAGGGTTTTAGCATGTAATATGTGTAGAATTAAGACTTTGTTGTACATTGCATTGACCATATGTCAAATTTCAGTCTCAGAATCTCCCATTTATGTCCATCTACCGTTAACCAGCAAAATCAACAGCATAGAAGAGAGAAGGCATTGTGGAAACATTTTTTTACCTTACTTTGCCTAACTAATCAGTTGAGAAAACATCAACATTAGACCACCAGTTAGTACAAATAAAGGGATATTCGGATTCATATGTGGTTAAAATACATTTCTGGACAAACTTGCTTCTCCTTTAATCAGGTCACACTGACAAAGCATTACCAACAGATTTCAAGCAGTTCGGGTTAGATTAAAAAAACCCAGAATTTTATTGGATCAGCAGATCATGGGAGATTTATCTATTACCACTCCCAAGTTCTGTCCCGATGACAATTATGATTTCTGAACTTCATCCAAAACTGAGGTGTGGTATATTCAGAAATCAGAACCAGACAACTTGAATGGTTCTTCCCTAGGGAAATTTTTTCACATTTTCCATTGCTTTGGTCGAGTTTCAATGCCATATGGTACTTTGAACTATAACTTCTATTTTTTGGGGAAGGGGGGGGGGGGGGGTGTTGGATATGAATAACATCAACCAATAAAAACATGACACGTAATCGTCCTTAGAGCCCCCAAACTATTGTGGGTAAAATTGTTTTTTTGTCAAAAGATCACTCTCAAGGGCACGTCTGTCATTACCAGGTTAAGTCGGGGACAAATCCAACTTCATGAATTTCATTCAACACTGTACTCCAAAGATGCCCAGGCCCATTTCTGCCCAATTCCAATTCCCTTTGCCGAAATCTCAAGATTTTACCAACTTTTTACTTGGCATTTATTGTTCGTTTCACTTTTACCACCCTACATTTAGTATTCACCAAGTTGAAACTTCCCCAAAGTGCCAACTTCTTTTATTGTTTGCTGCTAAGAGTCTTGACTTAAGCATCGGAACAATCCTAGAATTAAAAACCTTATCTCCTTGACTTATCCTTTGTCATCTGCAGATATATTCCACTTCGGAAGATCTCGTCGCGGATTCTAACAGTAATAAGGGGCTCCCTTAAAGCACCTAGATGAAGATAGAAGAATCAAACCCCTAATGTCCTGGAAGGCCTTCATTCTATTGACAGGGTACCAACCAATTGTCCAACCGCCCCTCAAGTTGGCAATCCAACAACTAAAGTCAGTTCAACACATAAACCAATGTATTGGTACGTGCGCAGAATAAACTCCAACGATTGGATCACAACTTGAAGAGTGGTTGGAGTTGAGAGGAGTCGGATCCAACCAATTGTACTTGCAGCTGTCCTCCTGGTCAAGAAGAGTACTCGATGAGCTATTATCTTGTTAATGAGTGATCCTGACTCCCCTTCCTACATAAGCCCTGTTCAATAATAAAATCCCAAGGGATTCCAAAACAAAAACACAGAATAGAGAGAAAGGCTCTCAATTATTTCTTCAATTCATTAACAATCTCAAATAAGATGTGAGAATACCCCATACATGATTGAGGTTCTGCTACAAATACATAACAGCCACCTATGAAACTTGCTCACGTTTTCATGACAACAGAGAAAACGCTTGTTACCTGTTCGCATCTGAGAAAGAATAGATGGTTCACCTTTGAAAGAATTGTTTTACCAATACGCCATTTCCCACTGTATCGACAAAAATGTTTATTGTATTAACCATTAAGTATGGACCTGTCCGACGAAACGGTTATTTTGTCCTTGTTGGATTGGTGTTGCCGGGTTTAAGCCTACATGGGGAGATAATATGTTAGAAAATAGGGCTAATTACACAGAAACCCCTTCTACTGTAGTGAAATTACACAGAACTATCTTGTTTTTACAAAAGTTACACAGAATACCCCTCTAACAATCCTATCATACAATCTCAACCACACCGTTACTTTTAACTTAACGGCAGAAGGTCAAATTTTTTTTTTAAACAAAAATACCCTTACTAAGTGTCTTTTAGACAATTTTTTTTAAAGGGTTTATTCTTCTTAGATGCTAAAAAGATTTTTTTTACCTTCAAAACATTTCAATTTCATTTTTATATTTTTTTTTGTGATTTTTTTTATTTTCTTTTTTATTTTAAAAAATGCATTTAATAAGGGTATTTTTGTCTTAAAAAAAAATTGACCCTCTGCCGTTAAGTTAAAAGTAACGGTGTGGGTGAGATTGTATGTTAAAAGGGTATTCTGTGTAGCTTTTGTAAAAACAAGATAGTTCTATGTAATTTCACTACAGTAGAAGGGATGTCTGTGTAATTAATCCTAGAAAATATTATAAAAAATGAGGTGCTTACACTCCCATGAATCATAACATGGTCTCTTCTGTAGTATCATCTCCGCTCCACCACCTTAAATGCGATGACTAAACCAGGATAATGATTGGAGCAACGGATCATCCAGAACCACACTGCGAAGGAGATTACGATTACAGAAAGGTACTCAACTGTCAAGAAATTTTCCTATATCAAAAATTGTGCAGAGGAGGTCTCAGCTGGATTGCAGATTCTTTTTTTTTTTTTTAATTTTTTTTTATCATAGCTGAATTACTCAACCGATGTAGGAAAAATTGCGAATCATCATTGACCTCCTCAGCAACACAGAACAAAGTTTGCAGGAAGTGAATTACAACAAACATGGCATTCTAAGCAATCAATATTCAGAACAGAAAATTCAAGAAGCATATGCCTCACTGGTTTTTCGTCTGCCATGGCTGTTCTAAATTCACAGAAACAGCAAAGATAACAGTTAGATGCTAATGTTTATTACACTAGAACAAGACCACAATAATCAGATTAGGAATCATATCAAACATATAGAAAGTACCTAAAATGAAAAGGAGAACATAAATTGAAAAAGGAAGTTAAAGAGTATATAAATTCCAATATCCTGATCAAAACAGTAAAATCAAGAGTAAATTAAAAATGCCATAATCAACACAGACATGAATCTAGAAACAAAAATAAAAATCAGAATATTTCATACTGTAACACTTCCTCTTCACATGTAGACAATCCTAGTACAAAGAACCAAAGAAATACAAAAACGTTCAACCCTGTTAGGGAAAATATCAACCCTCAAATGAGTACACCACACGTGTAAAACAGTATTTGACTTGTCAACAAAAGTCAATAAAAACCGGCAAAACTAGTACATAGAACCAAATAGATACAAAAACGTTGAACCTTATCAAGGAAAATATCAACCCTCAAATGATTACACGACACATGTAAAGTAGTATATGACTTGTCAACAAAAGCCGACAACCCTCGTACAAAGAACCAAAGAAATACAAAAACGTTGAACCTTGTTAGGGTAAATATCAACCCTCAAATGAGTACACGACACGTGTAAAGCAGTATACGGCTTGCCAACAAAAGTCAACAAAAGCCGACAACCCTAGTACAAAGAACCAAAGAAATACAAAAACGTTGAACCTTGTTAAGGCAAATATCAACCCTCAAATGAGTACATGACACGTGTAAAGTAATATACGACTTGTCAACAAAATTCAACAATAGCCAACAAGATCACTCATCAAATAACCAGCTGACGCGTAGACAACAGGAGAAGACTAGTCAACGAGGGCAGAAAAGGTAAGAAAAATGACAAAAACGGGGCATTACCCATGTTAATAAGGACAAAGATGAGATTATACATTGAAGCCCCCCATGACATCAACAATAATTGAAGCTATAAATCCTCCAACTGTTGAAAGTCAAATCACAACAATATTTTAAGAACTTTGGCCCACTTTGCTCTAACACCTATCCACTCAGCCTCAGATTGGTATTTACCATAACCCTCCTATCCCATTTAATATAAAAGGTCAGACTTAACCCTAATTATCTATAGCTTAGTATCCTGACTTAAGCATCGGAGTAGTCACGGGGCGACGAGTCCGAGCCCACCTTTGCCCTGTTTTGTCTTCTGTAGGTCGTACCCCACAGCGGAAGACCCAGGCGCGGATTCTAACAGCAACAAACCTCAAATGAAAATCATGGAATATCTACTCTAGGAACTTATTGTCGTACCTTTAGGTAGGAAGATCAAATTCTCTAGCTCTCTCTTCCAGTCTTTCAGTTTGGCGATTATCATTGAGAGCGGCTCAACAATTGAGACTCGTTAGGTAACTAGGGCAGCAATTCGGTGCTAAGCCTTTAATAACAATAGTCCATGAGATAAACAAATGGGCCTGGATGGACGACAGGACTGTGCATGTGCACAATCAGGGCATCCGCCCTAAGGATGTAAATGGGTAGCCGAAAATCCGGATTCGATTCGAATTCACATCTGTTTAGGGGAATCCAAAATCGAACAATCGGATTCGTATTCGAATTCAGATAGTATGGGTCGGATGCAAATTCGGATATCAGTCAAACGAACATGATTATATCCTCTCCGTTTACCCTAGTGTTAAGAAGCATATAACCTTAGGTTTTAGAGTGTTTTGTTTCTTATTTTCATAAGGTCGGCTATACATTTGTTTTAATCTATGGATTTCTCCAATTTTCCTTGCGATTTGTATTCTAATTCCATTTTCTAGATTCGAATCTGATTTTAACCGGTTATCTGGTTAAATTTTGAATTCGGATTCAAATTTGGATTTTATCCATCCGTCGGATTTCGGATTATATAGTTGGTAAACGGATTCAGATTCTAATAGTGGTGTATAGATTCGAATTCGATCTGTTTACATCCCCAATCTGCCCTTCGTCTAATAAGGGGTAGTTTTGGAGTTGCATTATTTTCTTGGTTGAGAGTATGACTATATATATATATAACCTTTGGCTGCCATTTTTTTTAATGAAATGAAACCATAATTTTGTTGGGAATTCTAACAATCTTTCAAAAGATTTGTATATGATCAACTCTCCATTTTCCATATTCTGGCCGTTGTCTACAAAAGCCATAGTTTTCAACAAAATTTGGTCTTCTTAACAATGTTGAAAAGTTCTATTTTTAAATATTTTTTATTTTTTGATAGTTATCCAAGGGAATGAGATGTTTTCGAAAATCACAAGACAACTTTGAACCATCCATTTTTGAAGTCTTGAGAGTACTGTTACATGCACGGATAAACATAAGATGCATGGCAATACAATTGGCTATTTGATTGAATTAGATTTTGAAATTTAACACATGGTTAATTGAAACCATGTCATTGCTATCAAACAGTTAGAATTGACACATCAACTATCCACATGGCTAAATAAATGTCTTGTGACGTTTGAAAAAATAACAAACCTTCATGACAATAACAATTTATCTTTTTTTTTTTCCAAGTCATTTACATGATACAAACTAAATTATCAAACCAACTTCAAATAAATAAAATTCCTTCCAGAGCAAATACTACATCCATTGAAAAAAAATGAAATTTCAACCAGGAATTAAGAAAAACGGAGCTGGATCATAGTTAGCTAAAACAGGAACGGCGAAAAAACAGTGTTCATCCAGACTCTAGATGACCATTTGGAATCTGCATTTCAATTTCCCTAATTGCACTTCAATCATGAGCTATCACATTAAATTAGAATAAGAAAAGAAAAGATCCCACATCCAGCATTGACCTACTATTCGTGAATTTTCAATTTCCTCAATAATGGATGAAAAGAAGAATTTGCTCAAGTCTATGTAGTAGGTTATATCCACTATTGCGAAAATGAACCACATGAAAGTTCAGTTGGCATTGATTGATCCTCGGTGACAACCATGCCATGAAAATTGCAGGCCATCATACAAAAGCAGCAACGATGCACAGACGAAAAACCACTAACAATCTGTCCTTTAACTGCTGAATTTCTAATAGAATCGATAGCATTTCTGAATAAATCCTAACCAGCAAGCGTAAACGTAAATAGAAGTTGATAACATTGCCAAAACAAGGAATCAATTAGCCACCAATCTGGGATTTCCAGTTCTCTGTTCTGTGATGTGCTTAGATGGCCTTTTCATCAGGATTGACCGCATGAAATTGATAACATTGGCCAACAGAGCCTTCCTTTTCACATTGCAGAATTGGGAACTATACTCCATTCAAGCAGAGGGCTGAAATTTCGTAAGCCTTATTGATTGGCTTCTAAGGCTTGACATGTTCCCGAATGAACTGCTCAATTTGCGCTATATCACCCGTCAATCCTGAAGCTTCTGCAATTGTCACCTTGTTATGACACTGGGAGAATGTAAAGGCCTCTCCAGTCACACCAAGCGTAAATTCATTAGCAATATCAGCATCCGAAATAGCGGTTCTTGATGCGCGTAGCTTGTCCCTGTAGGATGAAGCAGAGGGTAGAAAAAAGAACAATTGATTCATCAACAACCAAAAAAAGGCCAAGGCAAACGATAAAGGAATGAACTTTCACTTCTCAGCTATGAGAAAAAACATAAAGGTTAAGATCAACTGATAAAGCAAAGTTCACTCCCCTAGGCTATGAGACAAAACAAAGAGGTCAAGATTCAAGAACCACTGATTAAGCAACGCTTTTTTTTGCCTAAGCTAACTTTTTCTTAGTCTTGAAATTAAAATAATACAGGAGATAAGGAGCGGAAGACCATTTGATCTTGTAGGATTCCCAAGAAATCCTTCGATTTCTTCCTCACGTTTCGCGAATAGCCTGGACATTGAGGAATATGTAGAAAGGCATTTCGGGAATAATTTTGTTTTGTATCTCTGATATCAAACCACAGAAAAGTAATTTTAAGACCAACGACATAAAGAAGTTGCATCCATGAATCTTGCAGGAAAACAAACTAGTTGTCAATCATCTCAGGATCAGGTAACTTGGTATGTGTGCCCCCCACCTCCCACTTAGTTCGGCTTAAAAGCCAATTCAGTAATTAGAACTCGTACAGTCACATAACCAATTCTATCTTATCCCACACATCCAAAAATGACAAGGAGCTTTTACTCATTGGTGTCAATTAGGCAGTCTGTGGACATTTGTTGCTCTCCATTGGTGCTTTCGGACAAATAGGTTTCAAGTTGATTCAAAGGCATCGATATCTTACATTTATTTGCAAATGTTTCCCGTCCAATCATCTCAGGATCAGGTAACTTGGTATGTGTGCCCCCCACCTCCCACTTAGTTCGGCTTAAAAGCCAGTTCAGTCATTAGAACTGGTGCAGTCACATAACCAATTCTATCTTATCCCACACATCCAAAAATGACAAGGAGCTTTTACTCATTGGTGTCAAATAGGCAGTCTATGGACTTTTGTTGCTCTCCATTGGTGCTTTCGGACAAATAGGTTTCAAGTTGATTCAAAGACATCGATATCTTACATTTATTTGCAAATGTTTCCTGTCCTAGATGAATTCTACATTGATTAAAGCCTCATGGCCACCTAACGAGATCATCAGGCCCACAGAAGGGAGATTACAAGTTTAATCTCAATCTTTAATTATAGAAAGTACTATCGGATTTGAACTTCATGTGCTTGTCACCAGGACATCAGGGTCAACAAAGTGAAATAATTAGTTTGACATTGCTAACTCGGTGAAGATGAAAAAGTCAAGGTCTTACATTTCCTTTTCAAGTTGTTTCCTGATGAATTCCTTGGTATGTGCTGTAACTTTGTCAGTCTTGTTGCATACGATGAGTACATGGATTTTCCTCTTTACCAAGCTTGCCTTGGCCAAGATATCATAAAGGTACCTACCACATTAACAGCCATAAGAAAAATGTCACAAACTGAATCTGATTATTTATGTAAGTGACAATGCATTATGAGAACCACAAAAATTTGTAGCTTTTAGTACTCTGCAGTTGCACGGCAATTTGGTAAGAACTCCACAGCATCCACAACAAAAATAAGGCCAGCCGTTTGGGGCAAGTATTTATCAAGGTTGGGTCTAAGTCGTGAATGCCCAGGAACATCAACTACGTGGACAGGCTTTATTTTGCCCCTCTGCACATGAGAAGAAAACTCAGCATCATAATGGTGAGGCTAACTTCTTTACTATTCTGCTATGAAGAATGAAATACTAAACAATGATTAGCTCTTCAAATTGAAGAAACCAAAAGTGCAATCACACAAAGAGAAGAAAGGGAGTTTTAAAATGTCACCATGTGGGACAGTAAGCAGTACCTTGTTCTGACAATCTAATGGAACCCCCCTATTGGGAGTAAAAGGGTACATGATGATTTGATAATGTAGCAGTAAACTTAGGATTTTGGAAAGTTAATATACAGATCAAAACAGATACTAGAGATATCAACAAGACAAGAGTCGTTCAGGGTATCTATTAAATTGACTGTAAAAGATTTTAATTTCAAAAACAGGGTATTCTCACATGTAATACAGTAATATATATGTTCAGGATGACAGTGCATCACTAATTTGGTAAAATCTCAGAGATTTCTTCCCCAGAAAGCCCATTCAGCCTGGATGAGTGCAGCTATCGATGAGAATAAGGTATTGTGTACATGTGTTTCTGTAGTCACTTAAAAAAAATAAAAAAAATAAAAAAATAAAAAAAATACAAATCCATCAAATGGACGATTACAGTCAACCAATTAATTCATTTCGTCGCAAAGCAGATCAGAGGGGATCATGAAGGGTTAGATGCCGCAGTACGACTCCCACCACCTAGCACAAGGTGTGAATGCTAATTGTATGATCTCCCGGATAAGTACTATGGATTACATCTTTAGAAAGCTAACAGCATGCAAAAGGTTGCCATTCTGTATCATTGCTTACAAGAGATTAGCCTTGAATCACAGAACATGTTGCTAAAAGTACAAAAATGTCACACGAAATACTTCACAAACAAATATTTTACCTTAGAGAACTCAGAATGTAGCATGAAACTGCCTTCATTTGGCTCCATGGATGTAGCAGTACCCAGATGGGGAGAGCCATCTCGAAGCTGGCACAGTGATGGAGATAACATTTCTCAATAATAGATAACTGAATACACCCACCCACACTCAAAAATACAAACACGCAAGTAATACATAAAATATCCAATAAAGATATGAGCGAAGTACAAAATACAATGCTAATTTCAGGGTGGCAATGGATCAGTTTGGATTTTCTGGGCATTGATGGTAACACCTACACACTGTATCCAAAACCAACCAATACTAAATAAAGTGAAAAGACAATTACATGGGAAAAAGAGGCAGTGCTCTTCAAGGAAATGCCAGGATTAGCTGGAGAGAATGCACCAAAATCAAAACCCAAGCACCCAAACTGAGCCAGGCCTTTTGAAAATCAAATTGGCTGGGAAAAACAGGTCAGGAATTGCCACCACTAGCAATAAACATGCCCAATGATAATGTAGGTGAAGAAAGGAAGAGGCCTAACAGAGATCAGCCTCTGGTTTACAGAGATGCATGAGACTTGATAGATAAAAGATGAAAACAGAATATGTCGGAGGAAGCAAAGTAGAATGGCTACGTAAACGCTCAAAGAAAAAAGGATACTACTACAGCTTGGGTTAATAGACATTCTTTGTTCTTTGGGTCCCCACCCAAGTGATTAGTCCCTTTGTGGATTTGGCCTTCGCCATTACTGTTGTTGGTGTACTTTATCTTGTACTGTATGACTGTTCTTATTCTACAATAAAATATCAGGAAAAACCGATAGATGATTCAAGTCCCACTTCAAATAGAAATGTGAAAGAACAAGACAAGATCTGCGTATATTGGCCCTGTCTAAAGCTTCCCTGGTTGATTTATAAACTAGCCTTGTATTCAGATTCATGTGCTTATACCTTTTCTTATGCGTCTACTGATGCCATGAGCATATTCTATATTCTCCTGGATAGGGAGAGCTGAAAAAGGTTGGGACCTGCCAGCATGGTTGTGGATATCTTAGGTTCCGATGAATGAAACTCAAATATTTGCAAAAAGAAATCCATAACTCCAAGAATTCTCAGTTCTATCTACTAAATATGTAAAAACACACACACACACACACACACACACACACACACCCCCCATCTACAGTCATATTTCTTCCTCAGAAATTGAGCGCCTAAATCAAGGTTCTTCCAAAAGTAAAAGGAAAATGGTTGTCACAACAATAGAACTTGTCATTTTTAACTTCCAGTTTCAAAAACCACGAAACCATCAAGATGGTATTTCAGTTGATGTTCTAATATATATAAAAATAAAAAAATTAAAAAAAAAATTAAAAAAAACAGATTGGAAAAGGAAATATGTAATCTGTATTCATAACTCATAAAATTGATACATAACAGCACGTAGTGAAATAGTGATGCACCCAAAGGATGGAATCTAGGAGCTAACCTGGTAAAAGAGAGTCGTTTTTCCACTACCAGTCAGACCAGCAAGCACAATGGTATTGGATTTTGTGCGTCTGAACAAGCTAACTGAATAACAAAACAGGGACACAAGATTAATGGCCATGTTGGTAGTTTCATTTGTACACTTCACAAACATGCTAACACTTCTATCTAAACAAAATTCACCGTACATTGTCTTTTCGTCCATTATGTATGTACGATTCCTACAATTTGCATGCATATCAGTTTATACTAAGTGCATTCTTTAATATTTCACACGGAGTGAAACCTATTTAAAAACATATTTCTTCGTACATGAATAACTAATGTATATACCTCTTCTTTTCTTGTATTTATTTATTGGCAAATGGTTTCCTAGACCAGCTGGTCCAAATGGGAATCTATGCACTGTCACCTAGTTGTGCCATGTGGAAGGGTGTTGTGGCAATCCCATCATTGGATATCTAGGTGTGGTTTGTAATGATCCTGTGTCAAATTCCAGACTCAAAAATTCAATCACATAATCTCATATGTAATGGCATCTGCCCTTGTACTCAGTGGTCAGTGTATTGGCATGAACCTTCCCATAGTCCTAGATTTTCCAAAGCCTCATTTGCCACTTTTAACTCTGTTTAAGTTAACAACTTGACATGTGTGCAAGGTACCTGAGTTCTACTTGTCCACAAAATTTCATCCTTATCTGACCTACCATGTTGCAAATATTTGTGCCAGTCGATATATACCCTTTAAACTAGAGGAACAGGAACTCCACACTTTTTATTTATTTATTTAATTTATTAAATTGGTACCCAGTGTCAAATGGAGTAAACTAAGATCTAGATGTTGGTACCAGACTATATATGCTTTTTGTAAAACAATACAAAATATTTCCCAACTAAATGGGTTTGGCTACCAATCCTGTTCTGGTGACTTAAGGTTTACACTTCAATTCCATGCATATGATGCAGAAGTTTTTTCAAAATGAACTATCAGGGTCATATGTTTAACTTACCATGTATTTTCCTTAAAAATGACTTATTCTCTTCTTTGTAGGACATTTATTGTGTCATTGGCATTTCCTACTTACATGACTCCTCATGTATTTTCTACACTTCATCAATTATCAAGGGCACTCTAAGCTCCATGGCCCGTGACTCGCCTATTAGGCAAGTGAACATCTGCCATCATGCACTCATGCCTCAACGTATGACTGCGGAAATGTTGTTTACACCATCCATTAGGAGAGGATTATCTCTACATGAAGGCTGATCTGGTTGATTGAATAGTTGAATGGATAGATCATCCTTTAGACAGTTTAGATGTCAAATTTCATGGTGTAGCTCATCCATATGACCAACCATCTAGAGGATATTCTCTAAATCAGTAAATAGCTGATGCGGGAATTCTAACCATTGGATAGACAAAGGACTGATCATGTGGATGGGCCATCTGTGTAGTTTCAAACCCGAACTCAATCATATCTGCCTACCATGTGTTAGATCTTTTCCCTAGTTATCAAAAACTTGACCAAACTGACCTATTGGCTGAAACTTACTAGATGAGAGAAAGATGAGAAGGAGAATATGTCCACAAAAATTGGAGTCCAAATACATATGCGGGACAAGTTTGGTTGAAACGTACTAGATGAGTCGAAAATGTTATATTCACAGCCTTATGAAGGATAGGGTTCCTACACAGTCCAATTTGAGCCATGTGGAAGGCTAGTCAGTGAAAACAATCATTGGAAAGTAGTATCCATGTAATATGTCACGTATCAAGTTTGGGATAACCCCATTACCCACGATGTGGCATGTATTAAACTTTTACCCTTGTTTTCAGCAATTAAACAAAAGATGCCAAAGATGACTCTTCAACCATTAAACGCTTTCTATTGCCATGAGGACAAAACCATTTGTCCTGAAACATATGCAGTTGCAGTAGGACATGGGCAACAGTGCTGAAGAAAAATTGATGACCCAATGACCAGCTCACATTGTCTCCATTAGTTTGAGAAGAGAAACCATAGCTGGTCACCAAGTAAATAATTTTGGACATTTTAAGGGTAAAAAAATTTGCATCAGCATATGGAAATTACATCCCACGTTCCTCCTAAAAAAATTTGAAGAAACTAGCAAAAGCATCAAAAGGTTAATGTCACCAAACTAGATGATCTTCATCATCACATGAAAAGCATCTACAACATACCCACTAATGAGATTAGCAACTTAATCAATACCAAGGTGCATCTGGAAGTAGATCTACCGCTATATTTTAGCCAGGAAAAAGAAGAGGATTTTAAGTTCTATGATTATAAATACAATGTTTAAGACTCTTTAAGACTCTGCTCCATGACAAATTAATCCATTACCAGAAGGGGAAAAGTTGAGTGCAAATATATGTGAGAGCAACACAAGTACATGATTAATAGATATAAACCTATAAGAATGTCTGGCTTATCTTCTATGGTTAAAAATAAAATCAAGAGATTCATGAGTTTTCAAACTTTTTTAAAAATTTACTACTTTAAGGAGTTGAGAATGCTCTTTTTTTACCCCTTCCCCTGATAAGTAGTGTAGGAAAACTTTTTGGTAAGTAGTGTTGAGAATACTAATGTGCCTTTGTTGCCACTTTTGTAGTACATGGGACCTTTTTGCTAACCATTCATTTGACATCCACAAAACTTTGAATTAAAGGGCCTAGAGGCACACTCACACTCTCTTTCCTCGGATTTCAGTCTCTCTTTTTTTTCATTTTAATTTCTTCTACTTCAAATCTTCAAAACTTCACCACACTCACTCAACTGCATAATGGCCAACTGATTTGAATAACTGTAATCAGAGCATCACTAAGGAAACCTCCAACCGTCCAACATGTTTTGGGCAACCGACCAACTCGGACATCAAGCTACAAGTAGTTCACAACTTTTAGAGGGTTACGTCTCAGATTTTTGACTTTTCTATTCTGTTAGAAGTTGTAAAAGAAAATGGCATTAAACCACAAAAGCACGGTCTTATTAACCTTTGCTTGAGAAATTTCAGTATGCACTAATATCGGGTGCCACTTCTGAGGTGGTGTTGATGCTTTATAATACATTATATTGCATATTTATGGTCTTTACTGCTTTCAGCACACAATCACACCATTAATTATATTTATAAATAAACTACATAACTTTTTCCTTACTGTTGACTAATCAACATCTGGGAATGTGCCAGTCAACAGTTTGCCTTGAGAAACCCTACATGTAGGCATCAATTAACCACTTTAACAACCTTGGTTTGAACCATACCATGTAAAAATAAGCATCCAAGAACAGACTATATATCAACTTGCAGAGATGCTGCAATAAAACCTCAAGAAGTACAAACCTTTCACCCATTATCATTTTTATTTGTAAATATGAAACCGTGCAACTTAGGAAGAATATTACAACTATAAATCAATATTAGCTTACAATAAAATTTTTAAGGAAACTTTTATGAGCCTATTCATCATCTCCTTTTCAAACCACCCTCTTCTACAAGCAGATTTTTCTTTACTGCATAATAGTTCTTTTCCCTTTTATGCTCCCCCCAGCTGTTCTCTTTTTCCATAAGCACAAAGTAAGAGTTTAAAGACATGAAGTTATGTGGCAGCAGAGACTTACATAATAATAGAATAAGAGATGTTAAAAATAAACACCTTTCTGCTCCCCCCAGACGTTCTTTTTTTTTTTTTTTTTTTTTCCCATAAGCACAAAGTAAGAATTGAGCACATGAAGTTATATGGAAGCAGATACTTACTTAATAAAAGGATAAGAGGTGTAAAGAATATAACACCAATAGCAACATACAGTGATGAAGCTGGCGTCTGATGAACCCAATGCTCGACTTGATATAGCCATTGTTGCAGTTGATTGGTCCATTTCTCCATCCCTTCCATTTGTCTATTTTTCTGTATTTTAAATATGTTATAATACATGGATAAAAGAAGCAAAATAATCACTGAGAAACAACTGAAGCAAGGACTTTAATGCTGTAAAGTTACAAAGATAATTCTTAGTGTACGTTTGGCCGGCAACAGCTCAACTATAAATCCATCAATAAATAAAGGCGTATGAAGAGAAAGCAGTAACATAACTCAATGTGAGTGACATCACTTAAGAGTGGTAGAAGGTATAACCATGTCAATAAGAAAAGCCTAAGAGTTGTTTTGGACTGTGACCAGTAATCGTGAGCAATGACGTGAAGAAAAGAGAAGGGAGAGAGATAAGAGACGTAGGGGAGAAAACTCATAGCTCACACACTTTCACAAATAAAATCATATCAAACTGTTCTAATTTGATAGTGGGTTACATTCTTATATAAAAAACTCAAAAGTAGAGTTTGAGTAAACTTCAACAAATCCTAACAAAATTAAACAACCACTAAGTAACCTAATGGACTTAAACAATAACACTGACTAGACTAACACAAACTAAACTAAAAAAAAAAATCTTTATTTAGTTAACAAGTATCCTAATCTAACTCAAACACTTAACTTAAGAAAATAATCTCATGTACCCCCTATGGACCTAAAATTTGGGCCTTCTAATTGGGCTTATTCCAAAGAAAAACACTTAAAACAAAAGTCCACAACCAAGTACTAGAAAAATAAGACCAATTTTGAACCTGACCTGCATTATTCCACCTCGGTTCAAAAAAACTTCTCAATTTTATAGAATGGGAAGATCTTCAATGCACAGTCAGCTTTGCAACCATCCTCCTCAATCTATTGAAGCCTATGAACAATCGACAATCCAACAGTACAAAATCAGCAAAACAAACCCTAGCTCTTTATTTTGAAATTAGGGCTATGATCCTTAACCCCAAAAAAATTAAGGCTATGAATGGCATACCACAGGCCCAGTTCTAAGAACATTTTCTATTGAATCAAGAGCTGAGAAGCTTGCAGGTTTTGATAATCCAGCGGCCCGCGATGATAAAATAAAGGAGAAGAAAGAGAAAGGATAGGGTGGTTACGTTGGGACTATGAACAATACCCATGAACAATAGAGAAGGGAGAGATAAGAAAGGGGTAGGGGAGAAGAGCTCACAACAACAAAGCCTTATCCCAATTAAATAGGGTCGGCTACATGGATTCTTGCCCGCCAATCAGCTCTGTTCGATGTCATACTTGAAGCAAGGCCTAAGCTATACATGTCTTTCTTCACGACCTCCCCTAGAGTCATCTTAGGTCTGCCCCTGGCTCTTTTAGATCCTTCAATCTGAATCAAATCACTCCTCCGTAAGGAAGCATATAACCGCCTCCGTTGAACATGATTATACCATCTCCAATGACTTTCTAGTAGCTTATCATGTAACGGCGCTCACACATTTTCACAAATAAAATTCTATTTAGGTGTCCAATCTGATAGGGGTTTAGATTCTTATATAAAATACTCAAATGTTTTGAGTTTCAAACAAATCTAACATAATTGAATACCATTAAGTAACCTAATGGACTTAAACAATAACACTGATTAGATTATAATTAATTAGAATCAAAGTGGAACTCTATAATAGCTTATAAGTAACTTAATCATACTCAAACTTTTAAGACATTAGTCTCGTATACCTCCTATGGACCTAAAATTCGTCCCTTATAATTGGGTCCAATACAAGTAAAAATACTTTAAACAAGTGCAGCAAAAAATAAATAAATACTTAAAACAAAAGTTCATAACCAAGTACTAGCCATAAGACCAATGTTTGGATTGGGCCTGCATTACATACCATTATAAGTTCTACAATATTTTGTGAGATTTCAGTTTCAGATAAGCAGGGTGGAAAAAAAATCAGCTAGATTTCAGGTCTTTGAAATTTTTAAATATTTTGGATATTTCAAAAAATCCCATAATACACAATTTCATTAGTAAATTGTCACAGCTTTTTTTGTTTACTCTTGGATTTTTTATTAAAAAATTTTCTCCTATTGCTCTTTTTGACATATTTAACTTTTTAAATGATTACAGAATGCATAAAATGATGGAAATTGTTCATTAGTAAGTTGTAGCAGGTTTTTCTTTACACTTGAATTTTTAATTATTTTTTCTCCTACTTCTATTTTTTACATATTTAACTTTTTCAATGACTACATAATGCATAAAATGATGAAACTTGTTCTGTTTTGAATTTAAACATCACCATATTGGACTCTAGCAAGTATCATTAGTGCAATATTCTAGCTCCAAACTATTAATCGAGGTTTCTTGTTTGATTTATAAGCAATCTATGACTGACACAAATGAAGTAGTCAATTATAAAAGCAAAGCCCCATTTTACTAACAAAATAACAATAGCAGAATATAAGAACAACCCAACAATTCTTATATCTCATTGATAGATATTACACGAAGACAATGTATAAAAGCTCGAGGAGTAATTTGCTGATTGTATTTAGGGTTCCAGAAAACAATAAAACAAGAAGTCAATGACTTTAGAAAGAAAAATGTAAATGACAAATATCCCGTAATCAACAATTGCCCAAGACAACGATAACTCAGCATAATTTGTCCAAAAAAAAAAAGGGGGAGCGAGAATGATAATTCACCTAGCAACTCTGCTCGGACAATCCAGCCGATGATGACGATGCACAACAAACGACTGTCCTTACTCCCGTCGTCTGCCAACTGCCCAATAACTGTCCGGGTCATCGATCTGAATCGAAATCGGACAAAAATCCCTTAAACCAAAAAATAAAATCAAATTAGTCTGAGCCGGAACCGAACCTTATTGGACCGTATTGGATTGTGTTTTTAGAGTCCAACGAAAAATCGAAACCAGACCAGATATATTGATAAGTTCAAAACAAACCAATCTGATAAATCGAAACAAAATCAACCCGATAATCGACTAAGAGCCCATTAAGCTAATTTTTTTTGCTAAATATACATGTAGGAAACGGAAGCTGTCCATTAATGAACTGAAACCTAGCCAATTGTGAATTGGATAAAAACCCCAAAACCGAACAAACTCAAACCGGAATGCTCATATTGGGCCATAATTTGGCTTGAGTGTCCATGACAAAAACCAAAGCAAAGCGACCCATTGACACCCTTAGACTGCTGACATGGGTCTTGAATTGGATCGGTCGAAGCCGATCCCGTTTCTGGCTGATCTAATCTCTAAATCCATGTATACATCTCCTTGTATGAATTTTTACTGCATTCCCTTTATATATCGTTTTCTGGACATCATGATTAGGCATTTCGACCACTAAATGGAACTGAATCCTCTCCCGCGGCAGGAGATTCCTGCCGCTGATCCAAGGGCTGGGGATCAGTCGGCCCGCCTACCAATACATTGGGAGGTGGGCCGGCTGAAATCCCGCCCTTGGCCGGCGACAGGTGGGCGGGAGAGGATTTTTATACCCACTAAATGGGTTGTAAATTTCCTTTGTATGTTACAAGTCAAATTTGACGGCTCATCTTAAACGTATTACTCACCATTTGTGAAACTCTTTTCATTGATTTTTCTATCGGCTACACAATTTTTCATGTGGCAATAGGTTTGTGCTGTCCACATTTATACTATGACTTTTTTTGGTATAGTTTATATTTATGTTCATGAGTTATTTATGATAAATCATTTATGATAATAAATTATGAATCATAAATAATAACTGTTTGATAGTTGATACCACTAGACATACAGAAGATGATAATAGATTCTCACAATAATGATAAACTCATTCTAACCTATTTATAGATTTTAAATTATATTAATTTATTTTAAATATAAAATATAATAAATCATACCAAACAACTAAATATGTAATGTATTATATAATTAATTTTATAAGACAACCTTAATCATTTATAAATTCCACATGAATATGAGTTCTCCATGTATCTAGATAATGCTTGAAAGTTGCATAAAAATGTAATTGTTTAGAGACCAAAAAATAAAAAAATTACAGTACACGTGTGAGGATATTTTGGTTAAGGAAAGAGAAGTTTATCAAGCTATTCATACTTCCATAGCATGAAAAATAAGAACGGATATGTGCAAAAGGTCTTTTCTTAATAGCCCACGAGTAAATAGCCCATGTTGTTTTGTTAAATGGGAGGTGATGTGGTAATTCTAACCATTACATATGCGAAGAATGGTATCGATTCATCGTTTTTTAAATTTCACTTATAAATACCCTCTTATATATCATCATTTTCTTCTATATTTTTCAATGGTTTGTTTTTTACATCTATTCTCATAAGATGGATCCGAAAGATAGTACTTGGGTTCTTCGACGATCTTTCCCTTGCTTTTAAACCTTTATTCTCAAGTTATCGTTGCAAACCTTGAGATATTATTACGATGAGGGATGAACGAAAAACCAAAGCCCACTATTTGATTGAAACCAAATTCGAATTCACAACATTCGTCAGTCAAGTCTTGGATAGCCTTCTAAAAGACATCCGTTCTTATTCCCAACTCATCACTGATCTGTCGATATAATTAAAAGTGCCCATTCTATTTTTTAATGGATTTATAAAATTTTATTTTAATACTTAGTTAATTTTGGTTGGATTTAAACTTGACATGTGAATACGAACCTTAGGGTTTATCTTCTAGAAATTCTAAGCTCAATCTGACTTGTCACATTGCATAAATTTAGTCTACATAAGAACCTTTGTAAGTGGGATCCACATTGTCTCCTCCCTGAGATTCGGGAGGAGGGGCAGCGACCCCAGTAGATGGTCGCTATGTGGGAGTCGGATGAATCCAACCCCTCCGTTCGAGCCGACAAGCCGAGCCGACAAGGGAGTGTCGGCTCGAACCCCCACGTGGCGACCATCCACTGGGGTCGCCGCCCCTCGTCCTTGAAGTACAGGGAGGAGACGATTTGAATCCTCGTAAGTGACCTTTTATCATAGATAAAAACTTGATAGTTATTGATACATTTTATTTAGGCTTTATCCATGTAATAATAGCACTAAAAATCACTTAACACTAACAAGTCTTCGATCACATGGTAGTATTTGTTAAGCTCTAATTTGTACACCCACATATTGTGTAGAGTCTGGATCCTCTCCTCACATGGGTATCCTCCTGTTGGATTGGGTTTCCCTCTTATGTAGAGGATGACTCATTTTTTATGAGTCCATATGGTATAAGGGTATTTATGTAATTTTTTCATATGATGTTGAATTAGGGTTTTATCTCTTTAACCCTCTTGGAATTAAACAAAAAGAAAGAGAGTGGTTTTGTGATTTGTTGTTTGTCCAAAACATAGAAGAGAAGAAAGCTGCGAGGTTTCAATCAAAATGAGGATCGGAAGGTCATTCGTGGTCCGATTGAGTTGAAATCTAGACAGAAAATTCGTAACTAAGAGTTCTTCATTCTGAATGGTGAGATTGACGATTGAAATATTCTAGATCAGTCCGATAATCAAAATTTTAATCTATTCGGGTGAGATCTCTTTCAATCTTCATCTTGGTGTTTGGATTGTTGATTGTGTATTCTCAGAACATGTTGTTCTAGATGTTTTTGATGATATATGCCAAGAATATTGTGTTATTGAGAAATGATGTTATTGTATGCCTCTAGTTCTAACTAGAGAAGAGTCTTATATTCTCATATATTGGTGATAGTGAAGAGATTTGAGTGGACTACAGTCCCATGATTTTTACTTTGGAGAGATTTTTCAAGTAAAAATTCCTTGTGTTATGCCTGTGGATTATTGTATTTGAAATATTATTTTCTATTTGATTGTTTCCAGGTTCACTCAAGAATGAAAAAAATTTATCACTCTCTTTCCTATCACCTCCCTTAGATCTCACACCATTCAACTTCAGCAAGACTCATGGTCCAGAAAGGGTCCTGCACCCCACGGATGATATAAAATACAAAGGGAGGTACCCACATGGGGAGTGGATCTAGACTCTATTTTGAACACTTCATGCAATTAGGTATCATTTTTTTTTTCAATATGTTATCTCCATTTTTTTTTTCGAAAAAATTATAGTTTTGTTTAAAAAACAATAATAGTTAAATAATAATAACAATGAGATAAAACTCCTTGGATAATACAGTTGGAATCCAACCACAGATAATCCATCCAACTAACTCCCCTATTAGTCAATGCCAAAATGGACAATGTTTTTAATCTTAATATAATATTTTGCAATGGGTTTGGATCATTTCCTGCCATTGGAGTTCCTATACAGACTGAGTGACCCCAACCACTAAATCAGGGTTGAAGAGATTGGATAATAGGAAATGATCTTTTTCCTTTTGCAATTGTCTTTTTTCTCAAAGTATATATATTAAGGCTATGTTTGGAAAGTATAAAAAAGAAAAGAAAAAATTAGCATGAAAGAGAGATGAAGATATATAAATTCATTTAATCATTTTTTATTATCTTATTATATTTTTCCTTCTTTATTTTTTTAATCTTGCCTTCCAAAATAGTTTTACAATTGGGGAAATGATGAATCCTACAAATGAACATCTACTTTTAGCATATAAAAAATTAGATGGCATTGAAAAAATTATGGGTAGATAGACCACAGTCTGTAGTAAGATGTATTCAACAAAACTGATCAAGTGAGAGAAAATTATATTTTACGAAAAAAATAAAAGAAATAAAAATCCAAGACCGTGAAGAATGAACAAACGTGCATAGACATCCATGCAATACGATTATGTATACATCCATAGGAGGATTCCATTAGGATGTGTTTGTCCACAAAACCATTCCCCAACCATTTATTTTCTTTTACCAAAAAAAAAAAAAATTTAATATCCATATATTAATAAAGGAAGAGCATTTGGCATTATGACACTATAGAAGAATCTTTCACGTCATATTAATAGGAATGCAAAAACATAGAATGCAAAAACATAGTGTCTCCAATAAAATCTACATTGATTGAAAAGGAAAGAGAATATAAGAAAAGAGAAAGAAAATGGTAAAGGGTTATGAGAGGGGGATTCATATCGTCTCCTCCCAGTGATTCTGGGAGGACACGATAATCTATCTCGGATGGCTATCACGTGGCTCTCGGGTAAATCCGAGATCTACTTCTGAGCCGACAATTCCTATCTGCTCGGCTTGTCGGCTGGGTGTCGGTTCGGACGTAAGTTTCAGATTTACCGAGAATCATGTAGCGACCATCCAGGGCAGGTTGTCACTGTCCTCTCAGAACCACTGGAACAACAAAATACAAATCCTATGAAAGGATGGATGTGGGAAGAAATGGATCCCCACATTGGCGTTTTTGAATATCTAGTATTAGGATTTTTTCCAATTAGACTTTGTTTGTTTTTATTATAAAATTTTATGTACAAATCATATTTTAAATGATTTTTTTTATGTAAAATCTTATAATTTTTTAATTTCTTTCTTTGACTTTTACATTAAAACAAACAAAAGAAAATCATATTTTATATTAAAAAAAAAAATTTCCTGACCCTTTTACATGGGAACAAACAAGGCTCTATTAAATATTGATGACATGATTAGGTATACGGCATGGATGGATGGATTCCATCTGGATGTGCCCTGTCTCACACAATCCTTCGCCAACTTTTTTTATTCCCCAAATATTATTTAATATTGATGATGGTTCTCCCCACTATCGTCCACCGACCGCACAAATAAGCCATGCCCTAGATTCCATCCGTCATCGGCTATTAAAAATTGATTTAATAAGGGAGACCATTAAAGAGTCGGATTGTATTTGAAAAGATTATCTGTATATGAGTTGTAGTGGGGATCTCATCCATTTAAAGTGGATCTATATATATCTCGATGCATTTTGAGTGGATTAAGATACATATTGATCCACTTTGAGTGGGTGAGATCTTCACTACAGCTCACTACAGGGGTGGCCTCACTACAGAGAAGATCTCAATCCGTATAAAGGTCACGTAATTAATTTGGTTATTTGGGTTGGATTTGATATCGTTATGTATGCAAAGGTAAAATTGTATTTGTGTGAAAATAAACTTTCTAGACAATCTATAAATTAATCTCAAATGATAGTTCAGTTGGCAAGGAATTTACATTTCAAAAACAAAAGGTTTGAGTTCAATTCTTTTTACTGTTGTGGAGCCACTTTTATTGAGATGTTAAGTGATATTTTCTTATTTTGGGTGTAAATGAAATGGTTCTCATTCAATTTAGAATGATCCGATTTATGCAGTTGTGGGGTTAATATGGGCCTATGAGATTAGTCAAGCCAAAGGTTTGGACATCGTGATAGTAGGAAAAAAAAAAAAAATAGTAAAAACAAGAATCACTTTGTGAGATCGAGAATAGTATAGAACGTTTTTTTAGTGAATAAGAAATTCTGTTATTTTCTTTAGAGTAGATATAAGCATCCCTCATTGTAGGGGTCTCAATTTCAAACTTGCATCATGTAATCTGATTGCGCTTTATCGATTATGGATTGAGACCTGCCGGTCCGATTATTAAATGTGCAGGGCTTAGGTCAGGATCAATTATTAAACAGATGTTCACGGTGCAAGAGTATGGATGCACATCGTCTCCTCCCAGTGATTCTGGGAGGACGCGGCAACCTATCTCGGATGGTTGCCACGTGGCTCTCGATTGAATCCGAGACCCACGTTTGAGCCGACAACCCCTGTCGGCTTGGCTTGTCGACTGGGTGTCAGCTCGGACGTGGGTCTCGGATTTACTGAGAGCCACGTGGCGGCCATCCAAGGTAGGTTGCCACTGTCCTCTCAGAACCACTGGGAGGACAGGATGCGGATCCCAAGAGTATAGTCCGACCGAATGAATTGAATATACCTTTTAACCGAACTGAATCTTGGTTTAAACCAAATAAAGACAACACTAAAAACTAAAAATCTAAAACATTAAATCGTCTTTTACTCTCTTTCGTTTCTTGAATCTTCCATTTGTTCTTTCCATTCTCATTCTCATCTACATGTGTTATCACAAGCCTAATAAGAGTCTTTTACAATCTTACAAGAAGGTGTCTAATATAAAACATGAGAACAATTCAAAAACCAACATCTCTCATTATTTTTATTTACATTTTGGCATGAGTTCGTTACTACCTGTGTATAGACTAATTATCCCGATTAACATAAGACTGATTATGGATCGAAACCGACCTAATCGAATATAAAACTGTCAATGCTTCGCCGATGAGAGACTGATTAGCTAAATGGATCATCACATTCATTTTTTTGTTGAGATTGAAATCAAGCAAAGAACCAATGTGCAGCATAGAAATCCTCTTCATCCATCCAGTCGAACATCGAACAATTAAGATTACATTAGGATGTGTGTTTAGTGTATTTCAGTCATCTAACGTTGGACTAGACGACTAAACAAATGGAGAGGATTTGTATCCCATTGTGCAGAAGAGTATTAAAATGACAAAGATCGATTAAGCAAGCGACCAAGGCCGATGGATTGAGACTGGTGCTGAATAAGGTAAATCCTTGTGTTTCTCTC
Organism: Protea cynaroides; assembly: GCA_028583415.1. NCBI lineage: Eukaryota > Viridiplantae > Streptophyta > Magnoliopsida > Proteales > Proteaceae > Protea > Protea cynaroides. Next base: position 35,352,336 of record CM053266.1, on the reverse strand, counting down.
TCTTCCTTGTCATCCCAATAACGATGCAAGTAGTGGTGGGCCACATAAAATTCCGCAACGCTATAATTAAAATTAGTCAAATACCCAATATTATTTATAATTCTTACCTATTTAAAAAAATAAATAATAATAAATAAATAACCATCCTGAAATTCCGAAACTGACCCAGACCTTTTACGTGTTATATTTCATGGTGGATCCGTAATCAATGTCAAAGTGTTGTACACAATAGAGGGGTAGTACTGATATTAGTGACAAAAGAGAAGGATAAAACAGTCATCTGGATATATACATACATCTAAAGATAACACAAAACCATTAACTGCTCCAAGCATCAGCTTTCTGGTATTTTCAGTTTGCTTGAAGCGATCCTGGAGCCTCAAACACTCAGCTATTCTCTGGACATTTGTTGAAGGATCTGTTCTGGGTTTATCTTTGATCTTCTCTGCAAGCCGAAGAAGGTACTTTCTCCCAAATCGATCTTGTTTAATCTGCTGCATTTACTTATTTTCGGAGCTCTTAAAGCTCCGAAAATGGCTTGAAATCTTCTTTATCAGATCTGTTTAATGACGGTATTAATGCATTTCACTATCAGCCACTTCCAATCTATTCCATTTTCTGGGAAGAAGTCATTTTTAGCTGCCGTCTTGGGTTTTCCTTCTGAAATTAGCATGCGATTGTGAAGCAGTTCGTTTGATGAATACTAGTATTTGTTAAGATCTCGTTATCCACTCAGGAAAGCAAGTTTTTGTTCCCCTTTTCTCGGTTGAAACCATATATCTGTGTCCGGGAACCTAGATCTTCTCGTTATCTCCGTAAGACCTGAGTTACTCTCTCTCCCTCGCTCGCTTTCTTTCCGTGACTGATTTCACGGGTTGAATAATGGGCTCTGGAGCTGAGCTTATGATTCAGAACTCAAACTCTGCCCGAAAAGTCAGGCGCGGTGTTCTGTAATTTTTTTTTTCTATTCTGTCAGGAGGTCTCCGTAATCTGGGGATCTGTAGAAAATCAACTTATTAGGAGGTTCTCTTCTCTTTGCCATATATGGAGAAGAGCAGTAAGAGTCATGTTGTGTCCATTATCAATTCTATGTTCTTCTTCTCCTTCTTACTTCATGTGGTTTTTGCCGACAATTCATCGTATGTTCCCGCTGACAAGTTCCTCTTGAATTGTGGTGCATCTACTGGGACTCCGGATTCGGATGGTCTGAAGTGGACTGCCGATATCGTTTCTAACTATGTGGCCACTGTTGGTAACTCATTAACATCTACCGCTGCCACTCAAGATCCCTCTGTTCCTGAAGTCCCTTACATGACGGCAAGGATCTTTCAATCTGAATTCACTTACGGCTTCCGTGTTGCCACCGGCCGCAAATTTGTCCGACTCTATTTCTACCCAGATTCTTATTCTGGCCTCAATGCCTCTGATGCGTTATTCGCTGTTTCCTCCGGAGAATATACTCTACTAAAAAATTTCAGTGTTTCCCAGACCACTCAGGCTCTGAATTACGCCGTCATTATCAAAGAATTCTGTGTCAATGTAGATGGTGAAAGATTGAACATAACCTTCACGCCCTCAAATGCTTCGAGTGCTTATGCCTTTGTGAATGGGATTGAGGTTGTGTCAATGCCTGACATATATAGTTCTGGTAATGGATCTGTCCCTATTGTTGGAGAAGTTGCTTCACTCATCATTGATAACAGTACTGCACTTGAGAATGTTTTTCGGCTAAATGTGGGTGGAAATGATATTTCACCACCGGGCGATACTGGCATTTTGAGGTCCTGGTATGATGATTCACCATACATATATGGTGCTTCTTTTGGTGTCACAGACGCGGCGAATTCCACATCCGTGATTCACTACCCTAAGAACGTTCCTAGCTATGTTGCACCAGTGGATGTATATGCCACCTCTAGGTCAATGGGGCCACACCCAAAAATCAATTTGAATTACAACCTGACATGGATTTTCACAGTTGATTCAGGGTTTTATTACCTGGTCAGACTTCATTTCTGTGAGTTTGAGTACACCTTAGTTAATCAGAGGGTGTTCGACATCTTCCTCAGTAATCAGACTGCAGTGAGTGAGGCAGATGTGATTGCTTGGGCTGATGGAAAAAGGGATACTCCAGTGTATAAGGATTTTGTAATTCTTGTGCCACAGGGGAATGGCCAGCAGGATATGTGGCTTGCAATGCATCCTAATGTACAGTCAAAGCCCAATTATTTTAACGCACTCTTAAATGGACTGGAGATTTTTAAGGTGAATGATTCTACTGGAAACCTTGCTGGACCTAATCCAATTCCCCCTCCAGCGCACGAAGTGATAAACCCCACTTCGGCTACCCCTTCTTCTAGTTCAGGTGGCTCAAAGAATCATACTGCAGTAATCACTGGATGTGCTGTAGGTGGTGTTGCTGTTGCCTGTTTTCTCTGTTTTGTTGTGTTTGCACGACGCCGGAGACTAGGGAAGGACTCCGGTTCTAGTGATGGACCATCTGGCTGGCTTCCTCTTTCACTGTATGGAAATTCACACTCTGCAGGATCTGCCAAGACAAGCACAACAGGAAGCTATGCTTCTTCTCTTCCTTCAAACCTTTGCCGCCACTTCTCGTTTGCTGAAATCAAGTCTGCTACCAAGAACTTTGATGAGGCACTGCTCCTTGGTGTTGGTGGTTTTGGCAAGGTTTACAAAGGTGAAATAGATGGTGGTAATATGAAAGTTGCAATCAAGCGTGGGAACCCACTCTCTGATCAGGGTGTAAATGAATTCCAGACAGAGATTGAGATGCTTTCGAAGTTACGACACCGCCACCTGGTCTCATTGATTGGGTACTGTGAAGAGAACTGTGAAATGATCCTTGTTTATGATTACATGGCCCATGGGACTCTCCGGGAGCACCTCTACAAGACCCAAAATCCACCACTCACATGGAGGCAAAGGCTTGATATCTCCATTGGAGCTGCCAGGGGATTACACTATCTCCACACTGGTGCCAAACACACTATCATCCACCGAGATGTCAAGACAACAAACATCCTCTTGGATGAGAAGTGGGTAGCAAAGGTTTCAGATTTCGGATTGTCAAAGACTGGACCAACATTGGATCACACGCATGTCAGTACCGTTGTGAAGGGTAGCTTTGGTTATTTGGATCCAGAGTATTTCCGAAGACAGCAACTGACAGACAAATCAGATGTGTACTCATTTGGGGTGGTACTGTTTGAGCTCCTCTGTGCACGGCCAGCTCTAAATCCAACGCTGCCCAAGGAGCAAGTGAGCTTAGCAGAATGGGCTTTACATTGCCAGAAGAAAGGGATGCTTGAACAGATTATGGACCCATATCTGAAGGGGAAGATTGCGCCAGAGTGCTTCAGGAAGTTTGCAGAGACGGCAGAGAAGTGTGTGGGAGATCAGGGGTTTGACCGGCCATCAATGGGTGATGTGCTGTGGAACCTTGAATTTGCATTACAGTTGCAGGAAAGTGCAGAGGAGAATGGTGTTATTGACAGTGGCATAAACACAGAGGAGACTCCATTCAAGAAAATCAGTGGGGACAAGGACCCAAATGGATATGATGGGAACATGACAGATTCAAGGAGCAGTGGGTTGACAATGAGCATTGGAGGCCGAAGCCTTGCGAGTGAAGATTCGGATGGTTTGACACCCAGTGCAGTGTTCTCACAGATAATGAACCCCAAAGGACGTTGAGAGCTCCTCTGCAGGAATCTGTTCAAATTAAAACAAAAGGTGATAAAAGTTATGTTTGGATAACTATGTTATGTCTTATGGATATTTTTTTTCTTCTGTTCGTGAAATTGTTATGGAAATTGTTTTTGTAATTTATTTATGGTAAACTTTAAGAAGCTTGTAAGTTAATAATTTGTTTCTTTGGTCTTTGGAATTGGTTATTGATTATTATGGGTCCTCCTTAGGTTACATTGAATCAATGTGAGATGATTTGAAAGTGATATTAATGTATTTTATGGGAAAAGTTAACCAAGCCGTGGTTGGGGTCCGGCTCCTCTCAAGTTGAGCAGTCGGTCTAGTGATTGATCCAGCGGCTAGATTCATTCATCGCGCATAACTCCAATCAACTTGAGACGAGCTCTGTTCATGGTTGAGTGCTTATTTTGGCACGTAGGAGGTTGGATTGGATTGAAATTTTGTGGACAAGTAAACGTCAAGGTTCTCTATTCAAATGTCAAGTTTCAGTTTTTAGTTGTTTTGCAAAACGAACAGTCGAAACATCTATGAATTTGACATAGGTGTGATAAAGTACTGGGTGTAGAAGAAAACAACAACAGTTTTTTTTGGTGCCGTTCGTTTAATCAAGCAGCGGTAGTACAAGTTTAGATAACGTTTTCCTCCACACTGGGTGAAGAAAATCCGATCAATGGGATTTACAATGACTAATCTCATGTGTCTTGAATGTCCAAACTCTCATTTCCACTATTCTTAGGATCCTATTCGAATGTTGCCACCCCGAAGGAACAGAAACCGTGGATGGAACTTTTTGACTAACTTCCATCCACTATTTTTTTGCTTTCAATTCATTTTATTAATATTTTCCTCACTTCAGCTTTATTTACAATTGCAGTTGATTCTCGCCCGGAATGTCTTGAGGGTGATCACACTTGTCAAAGTCAGAAAGTGAGGGTGGGTTCAGAAGCCCTACAGTCACTCTGATGCCTAAGTCAAAATTGATAACAAACAGTTGGAGCTCTGTATCAATGGATATGAGTTTCTATAGAGGTAGGGATTCACATAATGACAGGAAAAGAGCTTGAATGGTAAAAATTGGATCATGTTATCTTCGTTTTGGCCTCTATTTGTAGAGGGGCATGGAATGTCGTGATTTTAGGCATGACTCGAGCAATCTCCGTTGATCAGCTATGAGCTGTTGTGGCGGTTGGATAAGGAAGATTGATATATACCCACAACTAATCCCTTAAAAATAGGAGTCGGGCGTAGGGATGAAAGCTTCTTGATTGGTGGATGACGATCCTCGGATAGGCTTTCCTAAAGCGACTCCAAGAGTATACAAATATCTTTGGGGGTTGACATGCGGCCATGATTGGGGGGGATCCCCAACGATATATAAAGGAGGGATCTGCACTTATCTCCCAAGATTGTGGGGATGGATCTTCCATAAATCGATCTGTGAGGTGGCATTTGTAGAGAACTTACACATGGCTGGACATGTGTCTCGTCTTGATTAAAAACTTACATAGGGCAGGAGTCATCTTTTAATTGGTGATTTCATTATTCCCCTATCATTCACTTAATTATAACTAAATTAACATGAGATAATGGGTCTGGGTAACCCTTAGGCATCTGTTGTCCAATCAAGTTTTAAGCAATTCTGGATGGGAATGTCTTGCCTCACATCTTGGTTTCAACAAGAAGATGTTTGTAATCCATTCAATCAATTTTTGATCAGAATTGACAATATAATTGAGATATCATGTGTTTTTAGAGACTAAAAGCATATGGAAATTCAGCTACATTCTAATCAGGTGAAATGGCAGAGAAAAACACAGCTACACATAAAACTTTCTCCCATTCTATGTACATCAACATGGACATGTCTCCAATATTCGATTTTGGACCAGGTGGGAATTAGACAAATAACCAGAAATTTTCCTAGATTCTTGCTAGTCATGGTTGGTGATCATCATCATCATCATCATCATTTGACTTTAGGTACCCTGCACATGAGTTTATTCTCTTTTTCCTTCCAACCCAATAATTTGGCAGGTGTGTAGGATCGAATTGACTTAATGTACCCATGCGCTGTCATAGATGGTGGATGACCTTTAATGGTCTATAACTAATTTCCCCTACTTCTCTTTTAAAATCACATCCACTTCCAATAAACAAGTGACTTTGATTGAGAAAAGTTGACCAATACAGACGTGGCAAGCATCTATTTTAGACGTGGTGGAGGTATTGGGTTGGCAGAAAAAGACATTTACTAATATGAATATGAAATGGGTGGGCAAATTTTTTTTTTTTTTTTTAATTTTTAATTTTTATGATCAGATTGTCATATTGAAACTTAGTGGTCATCAATTCAAAATAGGAAAGCAGTCTCCCCACTTTGCGAGGATAAGGTTTTTTTTTTTGAGTGAATACTGTCTCTCTCTGATCCTGCAGTAACAAGAGCCTCATGCATTAAAACGCTCTTTTTTAGAATAGGTATCTCATGCCGTGATATGCAAACATCCACCTTCATCATGGACAAATACCGTTTCCCTTTTATATTACGAATGGTCCATAATACCTTCCCTCATCCAACTGACCTCCATCGTTTTGATTGCATCAGATGAAGGGGGACTTTGTTGATATCCATTTTGAAGATTGATGTATTCTGACAAAATTTGGTGGTGACCCAACTTGGAGGATATATATATATATATATATATATATATATATATATATATATATCTCGTGTCTTGTTGCCCTCGCCTTGCCCTAGCCAGAGAAACTAGATTGAAATGGTTATTTCAAGCTAAGGTTTAGAGAGAGAATTTGATGTTGCACTTTTGGATGATCTTGAGAAATCTCTATTGTATTACTTCATATTCCATAGTGAATCATTTTCATCTTCGTCCATAGATGTAGCACCTCGCATTAGCAGGTGAACCGCGTAAATGTCTTTGTCATCTTTATTTGAATCATTTTGTTTCTTCTGATTTCTTGACGTTTGGGTTAACAAGTGATATATTACAGATACTGCTGTATTGGTTAAGAAGAAGATCTTGGGCTGTGTTGTGCTGCCCTCAATAAAGAAGGTAGACTGAGATGGGCTGCAACTGATTATTTGCACTTATCTTCAGTTGTATTGGCTCAGGCCTATGGGATTGGTTTGTATAGAACCGAGATCCTCTGTAGTGATTGCCAAGCGATGGTTTGTATAGAACCGAGATCCTTCGTAGTGATTGCCAAGCTGTAGTGAGGATTCTAGTCGCTCAAAATGCATTGGGACACATGCCGATGCACTATGAGCGGTTGGGATCTTCACTACCGCTTGACAACCACACAGAGGATCGATTTTGGTTTGGATATGGCATTACAGTACTCGGGTTTAACTCGGTCCATTCACTCATACTGTAAAACAGTGGTTAATTCATTGCTTAATGATTCATCCACCATTGGAGATCCTTGCTGTGCTTCATGACATAAGAGTGCTTCAGCAGCAGTTCTCCTGATGTAGTTTTGCTTTTGTACTTTAGAGGTTCAAATGTTTTGACTTGTGGGCTAACCCGGTGGGCTTTAGCTTATTCTAGCTTGGGGTGGTTCATCTTTTAATTTGTTGGGTTTAGGTTCTTTTTGGTATAGTTTATATTTATGTTTAAGAGTTATTTATGACAAATTATTTATGAGAATAAATTATTAATCATAAATAATAACCATTTAGTACTAGACATAAACAAGTAATAATAGATTATCACAATAATGACAAATACCTTCTACCTTATTTATAGATTTTACATTATATTAATTTATTTTAAATATAAATATATACTATTAATCATGCCAAACAATTACATATGTCATAATGTATTATATAATTAAATCTATAATACATACCAAAGAGAGCAACAGTTGAATTGAAAATTTTGTTTTCTTATCAAGTTTTCTTTTTGACGAAAGTTTTTCTGCTCTACCTGAGTCAATCACATAGTTATTTAATTCTGATTCGGGAATTATTCGGAAGGAGAATAGTTCGGAATGAGTCATTTCGATAATTTAAGAATTTGGTCAAAGATGCGGTCAAAAAGCGGACTTAAAATAAAATTCGAAATCACTTTGGTTTGGGAATTATTCTTTTGTCTAAAAAAAAATTGGACAAAAAATTCGGATGTTAATTTTTAATATTTGGTGCTCTTATTTCTTACTATCAATCAATTAGCGCACCTACATAATATACAAATGACATTAGAATAATATTTAATTTATAAATAATAATATAATACATAATAAATGGGTATGTGTGTATAAGGGTGGTTGTTAGATTTTTTTTTTTTGGTAAACGATTTGTTAGATTTTATTACAATATATAATGTTGATCATTAGATTTTATTATGAGTGTAATACCAATTTAGTGGAGCTGATGTTCATAAAATCAAACATATTCATAAATTCATCCAATCATCCTCATGAAATCCATCTCTTTTTCAAGTTTGTATTATAATATTTATTTTTAAACTCATATTTAATCCCAATTGGAAAAACACATGAAAGTAATTACTTGCTTTGTATTATGATTTTTATATAATATTTAATTTCACATTTCCAAACGAAAATAATGATTTGATTTTCATACTTATATTTAATCTCACATAGGAAAAAAAATAAAATTAATGATCTGTTTTGTATTATGACTTGATTTTTAAACTTATAATATAGTCCTAGATTGGAAAAGATGCAAATAGTTAAGGCATTAAGGTTATTTATTTATTTATTTTTCGAAAAACTATGTTTGAGAATGGTAGTTAAGGCATTAAGTCCTCCATTAGGATATTAATAGTTTTTTTAAGTATAAGAATTACTTGGTATAATTCGGATTCGAAAGAATTATTCTCGATATTTACTTCTAGACAAAAAATGCGAGAATTTTAAAGAATCATTGAATATAATTCGAATTCGGGAGAATTATTCATATTATTCTATTAGGAAGAATAAGTCACGAATAATTTGAAGAATTAAATAACTATGGTCAATCAAGACGAATACCCCCCTATATTTGCAAATTCCTGGTATTGCTCCCCTCACCATGTCTACTACTATTGATTTCTATGGTGTTCAGACCAGAGAACCTCTCCCCTTTTTTTTGGTCATTAGTTGGAGGACGAAAAATAGAATCGAGTCACGAGTCAGAATTCTTTGAGTCTTTGTTCGAACGCTAATTCAATTAAAACTCAAATCATTTTATATCAAAGACTAATGGATTTTAAAAGTAAAAAAAAAAAATCTTATTAGAGTAGGAATAGTTGGGACTGTAAATATTTACTGTGGAACCATAATCAGGATTTTTTTTTCCTTTTATTATTTAATGAAGTCATGTTAGACTCCTGCAGCAGATCTTTGGGTGGCTGCAATCTAGCTGCCACTGCAGTTAGGTTTTTTTTCACCTAAATGCATTCTTAAACTGATGCACCAACCCCTTTTACCTTTATATTATTAGGAAAGAATAAAAAGAGGGGAGGAAGGCAGATGCCCACTTGGTCGGGTGATAGTGTCCTATCTTGTCGAAGCAAAGCTGTAGAGATCTTGTGGCCGAGCCTTCTCTCCCGCATTCCCCCGGTTGATTCTCCTGCTGCAGATCTCTGCAATATAGCTACTACTTAGCTGCAATTAGGCAATTTTTCACCTAAATGCATTCTTAAACTGATGCACCAACCTCTTTTACTTTATATTATTAGGAAAGAACAAAAAGAGGGGAGGTGGACAGATGCCCACTTGGTCGGGTGATAGCGTACTATCTTGTCGAAGCAAAACTGTAGAGATCTTGTGATCGAACCTCCTCTCGGGCATCCCCCTCCCCCAGCTGTTGGTCCGGTGGTAGCACCCTGTCTTGTCAAAACAGAACTAAGGGGAGATCTTGTGTGGGCTTGCGACTAGCAACATGATTATTGTGAACAGAATATGAAATTGGATAGTGGTCCTCAAATGGGAGGAAATGCCCTGTTCTCTGGCAGAAAATGATCATTAAGGTTCAGTAGCCACGAAGCTTTCAATGGTTATCTTCCCTGCCATCTGGTATTGTATAAACTACTATGCCTAAAAAGAAAATCTTCGACTTTTTTTTTTTTCTCTGGATAGGTCAGATGATGCATCGGATCTCCCTGAGCCAGTAAATATGGTCCCTTACCTTTGCCTTAATTTATTATTATTTTTTTTTTGTTGAAATGAAAACTTATAATCAAATGTTCTAGCGGAATTTTTATTAGTTTCAACATTTATATGTTTAAACAAAATGCTGTTTTTAATCCGTGTTCATGTTATATCTTACGGGAGAGGGATATTCACTCCAGTGGGGTATATTGAAATCTTATACATTAACGGAGAAAATGAGAGTACAGAAAGGACCGGTAGCCAATCACTTGGAGGAGAGAAAAAAAGAACCTGAATTTCAAGGAAAAGAGAGAGAGAAATCTTATTAAATGATTACAGAAGATTGAAAACAAGATATTTAACTCTGTTTTTTGGCATACCATAGAAGTAAATTAACTGTATTTGCAATGCCTTTGAAGTAGAACCAACTGAACCAGCTTCACCATGAATGGACCTACTTTCAATGCATTTGATTTGAATTCGTTCTTTTTTATACCTACCTTCTAAACATACCAAGGTGATAGCAACTTCCAACTCCCAAACCCAGAAGCTTGAAAATTGCTTTCTTTTCCCTGGAAAGCAGACTTGGTTGTGCAATAAAAGATCTTTATTGATTATTGAGCTATTGAAAACTAAAAGCCTCAATTCCATCTCAGGTTCTAAAAAAATTAGAGGGGTTCATCTAATGATTCAATTGAATTTATAAAAAAAAGGCATCACCTACTTTAGACATAAAAAGCGTACCTAGTGCATGAGGCTCCCACCAATATGGGGGTATGGAGAGGGGTTTATGAACACACCTTTACCCCAGCTTTGTGGAGAGGCTGTTTCTAGATTCGAACCCATGACCTACTTTAGACACGAGGAGAAAAAGAGGGGGGGATTTACAAGGTGTGGTATATAAATACTTTGTAAAGAAAAAAACTTCTCTCTCCCTTGATGATGAGGTGAGACCATCAACAGAAATCATTTTGGATTCTGGCCTATCGACTCTGCAAGGTTGATTATCTTCGCCTGTAGCTCTGGCTTGTTGGCGCCCACAAGCTTCTCAACTTGCTGCCCATCTTTAAGGATGAAAAAGGTTGGAGTGGCTCGGATATCCCATGAAGAGCTGAATTCCTGAATCATAGCATAGAACACAATATTTCCATGATCCATCACAAAAAAATTTGCTGACATAGACTAGAAGACAACACAAATAAAGTCCATTCGCTGGATGGCTCGCACAACCAAATGTGTCATGTTTTCATAACATTGGTGGAGCTCATCTATTTGGACAGTCAGAAGACCTTTGTTGGGGAATTATAAATAGTGTTGACAGAGATCTGTGCAGCTAAGAAGTGATTCGTGAGCCCTAGACAACAGAAACAGTTAGCTGACTTGGCCATTGCCCCAAAAGCTGACTTGATGTGTTTCTGACATGGAACATTTTAGCAGAAGAATGCTATTCTTTTATTTGGCAATAAGCTTTCCAATGGACTCCCAAAGTTTGAACACCAAGTATCTCTCGGCCAAATTTGGAAGAGGGCAGGTTCTTTTGAATTTGCAAAGGCGATCCCATTACATTTAAATATCCACACGGTATTAACACAGACAAACAGAAGCACATAAAGAGGAAAGCCAAGTGGGAAGTATAGGTATCACTTACACTTAGCTCATCAACATCTACAGTTAGAAACATGAGCGAAGGGCATTTCTCAGAGAGCTCACTATAGATTGGTGCAATCATTCTGCAAGGACCACACCATGATGCACTGAAATTCACCACAACCTGTTGAAAAGCTAATAATCAGTTCATAAGGAAATTCAATTTACTCAACAGAAAAGAAAAAATAAATAAAGAAAATATAAGAAAGACGTAAAGCTCATCAGAAAGAACAAATTTGGGCAAGGCAAATTTACGATCTCAAATGGTTTCGTATATCAACAAAATACTCTAATAGTAGCTTGCATGTCATCATGACATGTGTCAGAAAGAGTAATCCGAATCAGCTTTCTTGAGTGGTGCACAGTTGGCAATGCAGCATAAGGGAAAATATTCTCTCTGTATGCATGCATGCATGCTGTATATAAGGTATACATGGAGACATAAGGATAAGGATAAGCGGCCATTTATTTAAACTGTCCTTTCCTATAAACCATCTAATTAGAGTATCAAACATCATGTTGGAAAATTCATATATGTTTGCATCGCTTTTCAATTGTGTGCCATTTCCACTATTTTTTTAAAGTGAACTTGCCATAGTACACAAAGATTCACATTCTGAGGTTCTTGCCACTAAGGCTCTGTTTTGTTCACCATAAAATATTTTCCTGGAAAACAATTATTATTGTCACAAGGGTCTGTCATTTTTTCAAACGTCACAAGTTATCTATTCCACCACATGGATAGATGATGTGCCCATTCAGACTGTTGGATAGAGAGAACATGGTTTAGATTAACCACATGTCAAATTTCAAGGTCTAATTCAATTAAAAACCCCATTCATCTTGGCATACAACTTGTGTAAGTCCATGCATGTGTATTAGTACTCTAATCATTACTGTGTATTCTCTCCAAAACAAAAGGTTCATATTTAAAAAAAAAAAAAAAAACTGTGAAATTGAATGGTTCAGATTTTTCTCGTGATTTTTGAAAACATCACATTCCTTTGTTAGATGGATACCTTATTTTTTTTAAAATAATTTTTTTTTTTTTTTTGCCATTTTGTTATTTTTTTGGTTGGACGTTGCCAAGAAGCACATTAGAACATGATTGAATACAAAAAGAACCCAACCAGAAGATGGAGGTGGAGTCCGCCATGTGTGCCAAGACTACCACTAATAAGATACCATCACTATTTTGGATAAACAACATCCTGAATTTTGAGAGGATGTTGTTTTCCAACTTTTTTGTATTGCATTTCAGTAAAATGCTTTCCCCCTTTCTAATCCCTTATACAATTTTATGCTGGTTTCCACCAAATCCCGTTTAAGATATTTTATGTCGAAACAAAAGCGGCCTAAGTAAGATAGGTTTCCCTCAATAGTGATGGAAAAAGTATTGATGCAAGGAAAAGCAGAGAACTCATCTACCGATTCATCAATACAAGAGAGGAGATGAGTCATTTTTTTTCCGTTAGAAGGCAAAGTGGAGGCTAGACAAAAGATTATTTCTATGATAATTGTCACAGACAATGCTTCTGAGTTCAGGGCAATGAATACTATACACAGAATTTTTTAAGATGACACCTGGTAAATGCCTTGAGAAGCAGTTCTGTTTGTCACAACTTGTAGAGTATACCTTACATCAAGAATCCTGATCCTCCTCTCTTTCCAACTGCTCCAGGTAATGACAGCAGGGAGCAACCCAATGTCTGCAGTTTGGCTCATCTTACATGGATTGCAATATCACTGAATCTTTTCTGGATATAAGAGAAATATTGCTTGCTCCATATCCATTAAATAAAATAGGAAAACAGTGAGAGCAGCCTCTATATAACTTTTTACTGGGTCAGATGGATGCTATTCAACCATCCTGGAATCCAGTCAAACAGCTTCCTGCAGCAACCACTGTATGCTAAAACTGTAAAGGATTGTACCATCAGCAACCTTGTAGGAGATAAACGATAGACTGCTTAGGCCAAAAACTACGTAGGAAAGAAATGGGAATCTTCTAGTGCCTACAGATTTCCCAGCAATGCTCTATAAAGGAAGAAGGCAGGTCTAGAAATAATCCGGGTACTCTACATGACACAGCTCAGAAGGATAAGTCGTCAGCATCAATTAGAATGAATTAGTTCAAAAGGCACTTTTTTGAGTTCCTATCCATGGAAATCAATCCAAAGACAGGTGTGGCCAAACAGATATGTTCTTGTTCTAAGCAAGCTACTGGACCGAATGACCCATCTTTTCAATCAGTTACATCCCACAGTTGCCTCCTCTTTCATAAGAGCTCCCAACGAAGCCCTCTGATGGTCTACCATCTAAACAAGATAGAGGAAAGCCAAAGAAAAGGAGTTCTCACCAAAAATCAACCCAAGAACCCACACAAGCTCCCTGGCAGCCTGACCTACCTTGTAACATGTGTCTTTTGAGGAAATTCCTGTAAAATTAGCAATTGCTTACAACATGCTTAACCAATAGGAAGGAATTAATTTCACCCAGCTTGTTACAATAGCTTCCATTGAAGCAGAGCAACTGTATTTCTCCTCCACTTACAAGTAACCTTCTTTTCCTAAAGAATACCACAATTAGACCTAGTCAATTGAATTTCTTCATTCCTTGTAAATCTAGTAATTCATTTGAACATGCTCAACCAGTAGAAACAAATTAACTTTGCCTAGCATGTTACAAGAACTTCCAATTCTCCTTCTTTCTTTGTTCTTGGACGGTTGTGATCATGTGGTCTTGAGTTGGGTACATCCAACAAAGATTTATTTTTATAAATGTGAAAATACTATAGAAAGGGAAACTAACAAGGATAAATCAGTGTGAAGAAAATAATAAAAAACTCACTATTTATAACTAAAAAATATCCATGAACTATGAAAATTTGAACTAGGAGCATGGCCATAGATGGATATTAGGTTGATCTGGCACGGGAGAGCATATAGAAACATTGAAAGTAAATCCAAGCGTTCAGGAAGCATAGGTCTTAAAAATCCCAAAGTTTCATTATATACGAAGATTTAACCTACAGAGAGAATTCCATCAGGTAGCTTGCATGTTACATGTGGAAACAAAATAAAAAAATAAGAGTTTGTTGAGAAGATTCTATGGTGCCTAGTGCCATTAGGTCTTCTCATTATTCCCTAGAAAATATGATTGGTTAAGCACACCAGAAGCCTGATCCATGGATTTGTTTCTCAATTGATAGCCTGAGTGAGACTGAGTTTAGTACAAATCAGAAAGAATATGGTGCTGACCTCCAGCTCAGTCCTACGTTCTGGTCTTTTCAGTGACAGATTCAAATTTATAGGGTTCCAGAGATAGAGGCAGCTAGTCCACCATTACTAGCCTCAGCTCAGCTAGTCCTACTCCAGTTGATGCAGAATTCCAGCAAGAAGACGAGAAGAAGAGTTTGAGTAAAGCTGAACTTTTGGTTCAGGATTGGTTTAAGTTAGACTTAATCTCAAGTCCCCTATGGGTTATATGGGTCATGGGCTTAACAATTTTGGGCTTTCAATTGTAATGGGCCAATTCTATAAGCTCAAATATGATTGGTTTGAAGCCTTTATGAAATTAGGTGTTTAGTTTCTAACTTCTGGTACTTCTATTTTCTAACTAAGCTGTTCAATGAGATTATGAGCACAAGGAATATGCCAATTGAATGGTAAGAGAAGCATTGTGGTTACGATATATAAAAATAAAGGTGATATCCAGAGCTGCAATAATTACAAAGGCATAAAACTAATGAGTCATACTATGAAACCATGGAAGAGTGTTACTAAAACTCGAATGAATGAATCATACTATGAAACTATGAAAGAGTGTTACTGAAACTCGCATGACACAAGAAACTACTATTATAGAGAACCAGTTTGATTTTATGCCAGGTAGATCTACGACAAAAGCTTCTTTTTTTTTTTTTTTTCCTTTTTGTGAATAAATAATTGTATTAACAGCACCCCAAAGAAGGGAGAACAAACCTGGATATCCGAAGGATAGGGCAAGGCTCCTTATAGAAAAAGGGCATTAGCCCAAACAGAAAAAGAAAAACATAACCCAAAAACCGGACCAGCTCAAGACAGTCAGATTCCAAGATGACAAAATGAATCTGTTCCTGGCTGTCGGGGGAGGGGGGGAGAAATAGGTGAAATGGCACCACCAACATTGAAATAATGGCTTTTTAGATCTGGCGAATGATCTAGATTTGGCCACCCATTGTCTGAAGAATCTCTTGGAAAAATATGTAATATACAGTCACAGCAAAGGCAAGCTTGGCAATCGTATCGCATGGGGTTTTTTCCTTGAACTTCTTAATCATCCACTTCCATTCAAGATCGAAAGTGCGAATTCTTCTTCTTGTAGGCCAGCATTTTCCCAAACTCTATTAGAGAAAGGACATTTGAAAAAGAGATGCTGGACATCTTCTTCTGAGGCCCAACACAATCCACAACTAGAGTTTGAAATGATGCCCCGGTCACGAGAAGCGACTTCGTGTACAGCGACTTAGTTAGCGCTCTCCAAAGGATAAACTGTGACGAGGGGAAAGCCCTTAAAACCAAACCACATCATATCAAGCAACCTTGGGGCTTCGAGATCTGACAATCTCCCTAGCAGAGAAAGAGGAGCACATACCATTTGTGGTGGCAATCCAGCAAGTGATATCACCATTTACCGCTCCCAATGAGTCTACAAGTGATAGAAGTGACAGCTTCCCAAGCCTGCGTAAGCAATGCAAAGAAGCCCTATCAGTGCACCAATTCCTTTTTGAAATAATGGAGGAGACAGTAACAAGTCTGTCATGCTTATAATCAAGTTTAATCCTTTCCCCATAGGCCATCACCAGAATGCCATGAGGGTGCCAATTGTCCAACCAACGAATAGTCGATGATCCATTGTCAATCAAAGATTTGATGTAGGGAAGAGCCAGTTGCTTATGGTGGAGCATTGTCCTCCAGATCCAAGAAGAATCCTAACCCACAGATGTCGTCCAAATAGAATTCTTTCTCAGGTATCTACTATAAATCCATTTAACCCAAATACTTTTTCTCCGCCACTTGCCATATCAGTTTAAAGATACACGCCATATTAACCTCCTTGACTCTCCGGAGGCCTAAACCGCCGTCCTCCTTTAGCAGGCAAGTCTTAGTCCAACCAATAGAATGAAAGAATTTATTGTTGTTTGCCCCTTTCCACATAAATGCACTCTTAAGACCTTCGATTTCTAGATCATCGAACAGGGAGCCCATAGACCCCAGATACAGGTAGGAGCTTCGCATGACCGCTCTAACAAGCTCCAATCTACCTACATAGGATAGGAATCTTGCTTTCAATAGTTGAAGTCCTTTCCTTAACCTGTCCAGAATTGGGGAGCAGTGAGCCATTGATGAGTAGACAGTCTAGAAGAGATGAGGGGGAGACCTAGGTAAGCGACCGGTACCTTTCCCAAGGGAAACTTCACAATTCTTTTGAGGTTCTTGCGAGCTGTATCATTGATTCCAGTAAGGAACAGAAGAGATTTCTACTTTTTGGTGGATAGGTCCGAAATAGCATTGAAAGATATTAGCACATCAGATATGGATTTGAGGGACTTGGCATTACTTTTCGAAAATATCATAATGTTATCTGCAAAGGCCAAGTGAATGAGATTAATCTCCATGCAACGGGGGAAAGGATCAATGTGATGCTGTTGAGAGCTGATTTGGATAAAATTAGAGAGCCCTTCAAGAACAATCTTGAATAGAAAAGGAGATAGAGGGCATCCTTGCCGAATACCCCATCTCGCATTAAATAAACCAACTGGACTTCCATTGACCAGAACTGAAACCTTAGCAAAAGAGACACAACAAAGAATCCACTAAGAGAAGCACTCAAGAAAATTCATTTTGGCCAAGGTTTCCAAAAGATATCTTCATCTAATGTTGTCATAAGTTTATGGAGGTCAATCTTTAACATAACAGCTGGAGAGCAAATTCTTCTATCAAAACCCAGAACAAGATCATTACAGATCATAATATTATCCACAATATTGCGTCCATGAATGAAAGCCGATTGGTTTGGGCTAACGAGACCCCAAACAACTTCTTTCAGCCTGAAAGCCAACAGCTTGGCTATAATCTTGTAAACGGAGTTACGTAGGGAAATGGGGCAAAAATCGGCAATGGAACAATGCATCCTCCTTCTTAGGAATAAGGCATAAGAAAGTTTGATTAACTCCTTTTATCTGATTAGGTTAGAAAAGAAGCTCCTAACAGCCAAGAGAATATCAACCTTTATAACATCCCAGGCAGCCAGAAAGATCCCATGCTAAAGCCATCATGGCCTTGGACCTCCTGGGCTTTTATGGATTTAATAGCTTTGAGGACTTCATCTTCAGTAGGAATGGAAGCCAAATTAGCTAGTGATCAGAAGTAAGGCTTTTATCAAATGGCCCGGGAGAAATACTATCAAGAGGGAAGACTCTTGGATAGTACTAGTGAGTGAAGTAATCTTCTGTCACCTGCTTGATCCGGCTATATCTGTGATAACATTCCCATCCCCAACCTGTAAGGAAGATATATGGTTACGGTTTTGGCTAGCTTAAACTGATTTATGGAAGAATCCGGTATTTCTATCTCTTAGTTTAAGCCAGCTGATTCGGGATTTCTGCTTGAAGAAACTCTCCTCTTGAGTTACCAAGGAAGCCAGCTTTAAGGATAGCTCATTTTCGACCTCAACAAGAGAATTATCACTCCCTGAAGCTAGCAACCTTTGCTGAACATCATTCCAATCATTCCTGCATTCCTGTACTGCATTTGATATATTGCCAAAGGAGCTTTTGTTCCAGGTAACAAAAACTCTCTATATTGACAAAAGCTATTTACCTGCTTAGGAGACTCATGGAAAGATTTAAAGAAGACAAAAATGATCTCCATATGGTCTTTATTGACCTAGAAAAAGCTTATGACTAGTGTGAGAACCGTGGGGGTCAAGGTAGTGAATTCACAATTACAACTGGGTTACATCAATGATCAGCTTTAAGCCCTTATTTGTTTGCCCACATTATGAATGATTTAAGCAAAGACATGTAAGATGAAGTTCCTCGGTGCATGCTTTTTGCTAATGATATTGTTTGGTGGATGAGACAAAAACAGGGATTAACGCCAAGTTGGAGCTATGGAGATCAACGTTGGAATCAAAAGGTTTTAAGATAAATAGAACAAAGACGGAATATATGGTGTATAACTTTAGTCACACAAGGATGGATATAAGGTTGTGAAAATTGATGAGAGGCTCCATACAGAAAGTGATTATTTTAGGTATCTAGTTTCAGTTATTAATAAAGAAGGTGATATAGAGGATGATGTTTTACAGAGGATTAAAATAAGATTGGATGAAATTGAGAGGTGCATATGGAGTGCTATGTGATCGGCACATTCCTTTAAAAGAAAATTTTTATATGATAGTCATTCGACCGGCTATGATGTATGATGCGGAATGTTGGGCAGTTAAGAAGCATCATATAGATAAACTTAGTGTAGTTGAGATGAGGATGTTGAGATGGATGTGTGGCAAAACTAGGAAGGATAAGGTAAGGAATGATGTACGAGAAAGTCATTTGAGATGGTATGACCATGTTCAACGGAAGTCGTTAGATGCTCCAATATGGAAGAGAGATTTGATTTAGATTAAAGGATCTAAAAGAGCTAGAAGCAGACCTAAGATGACTCTAGGGGAGGTGGTGAGAAAAGACATGCATAGCTTAAGTCTTGTTTCAAGTGTGACATCGAACAGAGCTGATTGTAGGACTAGAATCCATATAGCCAACCCCATTTAGTTAGGCTAAGGCTTTGGTGGTTGTTTATTTAGTTTACAGCCTAGTACAATTTTATGAATGAAGATGGTGCCCAATTGTTCCATAGTAATTCAGAAATTGGTACTGTGATTCAGTCCAGCCCCTAATGTGGTGATTCAGTATGTTCCTGACAGTGATTCCAGGAAACCCTTGGTGGTGATTCCAAGGTGGTGTTCAGGTGGTGATTACTGAACATATATCCCTTCTACTTATCTTGTTCTTCCATTGATTTATTAGCACTACAAGTAAGTCCCCACGCATTACTCAATCAGTACTTTCCTTTGGTTGAATCTGGTTTGTGAACCCCATATTCTTATCCATGGGTACTGCTACTAATCTACAGATTCCGCCCTTTTTTTTTCAGGGTACAGCTCTTTCAAGCTGTTTCAGATCAGAAGTCTACTATCAATTTCTAAGACTCAGCTGCTGTTCGGGTTCTGAACTTCCTATTTCTTGGGCTGTTTGCTACAAGTTTCTAACTCTGATTTCGGTTTGTCGCTATTTCTAACCAACTTGGTTTCTAAATCTGGTCCTTGTTTCTATTTTGATCATAGTTCAAAATCTTGGCGAAGGCGAGATCTCGTTTTTCTCGGAGTTCTCAACATGGTCAAGACAAGATACCAGGTCGAAACTGGGTCTCGACCATCTCGACCTGGTCTTGACTAGTCTTGACTGGTTTCAACCTGTCTCAACCAGTCTCGACTGGTTTCGACCAGGTTTGACCAGTTTCGACTGGTTTTTTATTTAAAAGTTAAGTCTCGGTCGAAATTTCAACCAAGAGTAATATTTTCCTGCTGAACTTCACTGTTTTGTCTCCTTTCCACTACTCCTTCTCCAACTTGCTTCTAAGGTTTGAATCTACTTATTCTTTCCAAATCACTCCACCAAAGTGTTGTTGGAGCTTGGATTCCACCTGTTCTTGGCAAATCTACTATTTGAGGCAAGGTTTTTTTTCCCCCAAAAACTTACTTTTTTACATCAAAATGTTCAATACATGTTGGATGTTGATGAAATTTTTATATGTGAGACCATGGATTAAAATCTCGGCGAGATCTCGGCCCATTTTCGGTGGTTTCGACACTAGCCGAGACGAAAATAGGGGCGATAACCATTTTCGTCTCGGCAGTTACATGTTCTCGCCGAGATCTCGCCGCTGTTTTCGCTATTTCTTGCCAGATCTCGCGAGATCTCGGGAGATCTCGGCGAGATATTACTTTTTGCTTTTTTTTTCCTTTATAAACAGACAGAAGGGTCTGTTCTCGGTCGAGAACTCGACCGAGACTTCCCCTTCTGCTTTCTTCTTTAGTTTTTCAATTTTTCTTCATTTCTTCCCCATTTTTTTTTGTTTAGACTTCTAAATTGCTACGAGTGGTGCTCCGGACTGCGGGAATTGCTGTAAGAGCTTCATATCAACTGTTGAAGGTAACTTTCTTGCCGAAAAATGAGATTTTTACATGAGACTACAAAGGGAGAATTTTTTTTTTTTTTCTAGAATGTGATGAAATTTTTATATGTTAGTTACGTGAGCCCGATCTACAAGCTCACGGTTTCAGATTTCGATTTTGATTGTTGTAGGTATTTTTTTCAATTATTTGCATTTAAAAATGAATTTCCAGCCATTAGAATTTAAAATAATTATTATTATTACTCATTTGATGATGATGACCTATTTATATGTTAATCAACCGTTGGCCGATCTACTGTCCTACGATTTCAGATTTCGATTTCGGTTGTTGTATGTTTTTTTTTTAAATTATTTATATTAAAAAAATAATTTTCAGCAATTAAAAATTAATTTAAAATTGATTAAAAATGCTATAAAATCGGAAAAAATAAGGAAAAATGTTCTGATCGCATTTAAAATATGAGAAAAATTTTGAAATGTAATTTCTGCTGTGTTCAAGTTTGTAAGGTTATTAAAGTTTGTGTTTTCTATGAAACAGTGCTTGGAAATTATGTCGAGACCAAGTTCTGGGGCAAGCGATGGGGGCGACGGTACCAGTTCCGGAACTGGCCCTGCATGGCAGTATGCGACTGCACTTCAGGGTGACAGGAAGAAGACCCAGTGTAATTTTTGTGGGAAGAAGCTTCAGTCTGGCGGCATCACAAGACTGAAGCAACACTTGAGTGGATTAGGCAAAGATGTTTCCAAATGCCCGCAGTGTCCTGTGGAGATATCCAGGGCCATAGGTGAACATTTGAGGGGAGGGAGGCAGAGGATGGCAGCAATGGAAAGAGAAAAACAACAATTTGAGGAGGCAATTCGAGGCACTGTACCAGAATCCAGTGAGGAACATGAGGCTGAGGGATGGGATGTAGAAGAGATGACAGAGGCAGAGGCAAGACAGATGCGTCATACGGCAATGGCTAGTAGAGAAACCCTTAGATCAGATGCAGAGAGGAGACGGACAGGAGCAGGTACATCTGGAGCAGGTGGCAGTGGTAGTGGATTTGTAGAGCTTGAGCCACAGGGACGAAGCAAAGGGATTGGTTCTTGGTTTTCTAGATCATGAAGTAGAAGGGAAGAACCTGTTCCTCAGCCACGGGGACGGGATGATTATGTTCAAGTTTTACAGCAAGATCCCGCAATCTTTACGAAGCAAGGTAGTAAGCAAAAAAAAATAAAGGCAATGTTTGGGGGAAAGAATAGGGAGTCAGTAGGGTATTCTTACTCTAAGTGGTCGTTTTATCATGGCATCCCAGCAAACGCCACCACAGGCCCTTTTTTTCAGAGCATGCTGAATGCAATTGCTGAGGCAGGTACAGGGGTTAGAGGGCCAAACCAATATGAGTTAATGACTCATTATTTGCCTCAACATAAGAAGAAATTACAAGACTGGATTCTATGCCAGAAGAAGAATTGGAAAGATTTAGGAGTAACTATTATGTGTGATGGTTGCACTGGTCCTACCAGAAAGTCCATCATCAACTTCATGGTTTACTGTGATGGGAGGACGGTGTTCCTTAGGTCTGTTGATGCATCAGTTGAAGTAAAAGATGCAGATTATATTTATGGGCTGTTGCAAGAGGTGGTGGTTGAGGTGGGAGCTCAGAACGTTGTCCAAATTGTGACGGACAACGGCAGCAATTTTAAGAAGGCAGGGGAGATGTTAATGAACAATCCCGACTACAATCTCTTCTGGACTCCATGTGCTGCCCATTGTATTGATTTGATGTTGAAGGACATGGGCAAGATAAGTAAAGTCAATAGAGTGGTTGAGCAAGCAAGACAAGTAACCACTTTCATCTACAACCATGGTTATTCCTTGAACATGCTCAGGGAGAGATGTGGAGGGGACTTGGTCAGACCAGGCATCACCAGATTCGCTACGAACTTCATAGCATTGAAGAGCTTTGAGGCGAAGATGGCCAGACTCAGATCGATGTTTGCATCTGAGGATTGGTTTTCGTGGAGACAATCAACTACCCCCCAGGGAGTGGAAGCACAGAGTACCATCGTTTCAGACAAATTTTGGCAAAATGTAAAGGTGGTAGTCAAAGTGTTGCATCCTGTAGTACAAGTGTTGAGAATGGTAGATACTGAGCGAAAACCTACCATGCCACTTCTTTATGCTGCTGTGGACGCATTGAAAGTACGTGTTAAAGCTTTGATACCACGTGACTACAAGAATTATATAAAGATTATCAATGACCGATGGGAGAGCCAACTCATGCATCCATTGCATAAGACTGGTGAGTAAATTTGATGATGTATTTACTTTAGTGTTACTTATGTACCAATATAATTTTTGTTTGCTTTAACCATGTGTCCACTGTCAAATATTTCAGCATACTATTTGAACCCCAAGTACCAGTATACGCATGTACTTGGGACGAACGCAGAACTCATTGAGGCAGTGAAGCTAGTGGTTGCAAAGTTGGAGCCAGATCCCCAAGCACAGGCATTGGCAAACCTAGAGGTGAGTTGTGTGCTCAATTACTGGAAATATGATCGCCGTGACACTAATTGTACTGGTTACTGCTATTGCTAGTGCGGCAAAACTATATATTGTAATTGCAAATATTTACAAGTTTTTTATTGTGTGTAGATTAAAACCTTCAGGGAAGCCCGTGGGAGTTTTGGGTTCCCCGCTGCAGTGGCTGGACGTGACAAAAGTGATCCGTGTATGTATTACGTTTAAATGACATACGAAATTAAATTATCTTATGTTTTATGTATTACGTTTAAATGACATACGAAATTAAAATATGTTATTGTTCTTATGCAGCTGAATGGTGTTGTTGTATGGTAAAGATGCACCTGCTCTGAAGAAGATAGCAAGTAGAGTGTTAGCTCAGACATGCTCTGCGTCTGGCTGTGAGCGAAACTGGAGTACTTTCAACCTCATTCATTCAAAGAGGCGGAATCGACTTGGCTCCCAACGGCTAAATGACTTGGTCTTTGTGCATTACAACATGAGGCTGAGGGTGCAAGACATGTTCCATGATAAGGAGGATGATACCCCGCTCGAGCTCGCCAACATCTTCCAGCTTGACTCTGAAGAGGAAGATCCATTAGTAGAGTGGGTGCGGGACATGGGAGTACCTGTGATGGACGAGCCCGGGGGGATGCCTGACTCCCATTTGACCAGCCATTTGGATACTGATGTCGACGAGTTTTTAGCCTCGGAAGAGGGTCAAGTCCATACACGGTTACCCGTGCCATTTGACCCTCCTGCTGGCACTGATACAGAAGATCCTGAGTGGAGTTAGAGTGGTAGTGGAGCTAGTGGTAGTGATCATGGGGGTGGGGGTCGAGCCACTATTGTCAATATTGGGGCTGATCCAGAGCCACGAGCATCACCTGTTAGATACACTGGGGAGAGCCAACACACTCATGCAACACAGGATGATGACCATGGTGCACGTGCGCCATCCTCATCACGTAGACCAACTTCGTATTCGCGTAGGCCTCGGCATCATTCCCATTCTCAACATGATGAAGATGTTGATTGCAGTAGCATGATGGACGTCGACGTTGATAGCCTCTCTTCTGGCTTACGAGGATTGAGTGTGGAGGAGAATAGTAGTTACTGCAGTGGACATGAGCAGTGGAATTTTCCTGGATACAGCACTGGTTCAGCATACACCTCAAATGATTATGTTGATATCAACTTCGTCCCCTATCCCACTGCGACTGCATATGGTTCTTCCTTTGACGATGGTTCAGATGCAGGAGCACAGACACGGAGTCAGAGTGGATCAACCAACTTCTATTCCGTTCCATCAATACTTCTGCAAGAGTCTACGCACCAGAGTACTACTTCAGAAGTTTTTCCATTCTTCCCAAAGATAGGTATCCTTCGGACAGCTACTGATGTTATATTTATGAATCATGTGCAAGACTACAGAACTACTTTGCATCAAGAATGTCATGGGAAGATTATGTTGCTCAATTGGAAGACAATTTGCGTCGACAACTTTCCCAGATGTATGATGATAGTAGGATGGATCATCCACGACACTCTATGTATTACTAGACATTGTATCTGTATAAGGATTGTGGAATTGTGGACTATGGGCACAGGGAGACTATTGGATCATTCAATGTTGAATATTTGAACTATGATGTAATGATATATAATGAAGTGTTATTTTGTTTCCCTTTCCCCTAATGCATTATGTTATTGTCTCATTTGCCACATTTGATTGAATATAATAGCTAATATTAACCTAAATTTACAACAGACTTCAGCGTTGACTGTCAAAACATGGGTGTAAACCCAAACAACCACAAATGGTCATTATTTTTACAATTTTATACTCTAAATGTGTTTATGTATGCAAAAATGAGGTTCCCCTGAAGTTGGAGACCTAAAAAATGCATTTTGGCAACCGAGACAGCCTTTTTAAGCTGTAGGCTGTCTCGGACAAAATGCACTGTCTCGGCGCCGAGATCTCGGTTTCGGAGGAGGCCGAGACTCCTCCAAAACCCCAGATTTTAAACCTTGTGTGAGACACATGAGCTCGATCTACAAGCTCACCCTTCTGAAATTTTTTTCATGCATATATATTCATTATTTTGATTTTCTGTTTAAAAAAACCTATTTTTCAGCAATTAAAAAATAAATAAATATGAAAATTATTTTTAATAGGTTGACTTTCAAAATAATATATGTTGAACACCGTTGGCCAATCTACATGGTCACGATTTCAGTTTTTTTTTTTTGGTAAATTGATGGCAAAGAGGGTTTAAAGAGGGTTTAAAGCAAGTCAAATTAATAAGCCCTCTTTGCTACAGGACCTTAATTCAGTCCAATACAAAAAATCTACAGAGAAAAGTAATGAAAAAAACCACTTATCTTGAAATCTAACCGTCAGAATTAGATGAAACTTGGTATAGATGACCTTTGTAATGATTGTGAACACCTTCTGAAGTTTGGGGAGGATCTGAAAAGAACTATAGGAGTTATGAGTCTCGAAAGCCTGCTGTACCTGCTGTACCTGGTACCGCCCAGATCTGGTTATAGTTCAGCTAATGTCGATGGAAATTGGTAGCAGATCAGCAAGACTTTAGTATACTCAGCAGAGAACAGTGTCGCTAGCCAATATTGATTGATTGTGAACTAAAACAAAGCTTAGAATCTCAAAGAAAGAAGAAGAAACAATTGGTTGAGTCTCACAACCTTGAGAGACTCAACCAGAAAATAGAAGTTTTAAACTTTACTTTTTTCTGGAAAATCTAACCACCAGCCAGCTTCTACTCCTCTTATTTATAATGAGAATCCTTACAATTAAAATAGGAAAGAGATAAAACTACTAAAACTAAACCTCCTTATAACATAGGAAGGTTTTAATATAATGGAAAGAAAACTTTCTAAATCTGAAAATAGGAAAGTTTCTAAACACTTTTAGGAAACTAAATTTAAGAAAGTTTTTAGTTTCCAAACAATTAAAATTCCAAATAACTAACACTATATTTTAGGAAAGAAATAAAAAAGAGTGAAAATCTGCTGTTGGTACTGTTCACGTGAACAGTACCGTGAACATTGTTCACGTGAACAGTGTGGGTTGGTCAGCCAATTGGGCCTGGCCCAATTTTGGACTTTCGGCCCCTTCTGGAGTAGACTTGGGCTGCATCATAAATATTTTTATTTTTTTAAATTTCTGATTAATAAATCTTATTTCCCAGTAATAAAAAATTAAGAAAAATATTATTAATACTTATCCGTTGGTGTTCAAAATAATATATGTTGAACACCATTGCCAATTTACGTTTCCATGATGTCGGATTTTACTTTTGGAAAAAAAAATATTTTTATGTAATATCGAAAATTAATAATAATATCTAAATAATTCTATAAAATAGGGAAAAATTAGGAAAATTATTCTGTTTTCTTATAAAATATGAATAAAATTTTGAAAAGTAATTTCAATGTGTTTTGAGTTGTATACGCATGTTTGGTGCTTTTTATGTTCTTCCATTTTAAGTTTTATTATATTAAAACTATTGATTTAAGTTTCTTTATTTTATCATCTTATTTGACAGCGCTAACGATATATATATATATATAATGGCTGCTTCGGGGTCTGGTGAGGGAGGTGATGGTAGTTGTACTGATATGGCATGATAGTATGGTATTGCCATTGACGGTGATAGACAGAAGACCTAATGTAAATTCTATGGGAAGAGACTTATGTCTCATGGGATCACCAGACTTAAGCAATACTTGAGTGAGACTAGTACAGATGTGGCGAAGTGTCTTATGGAACCTGTGGAGATTTCCAGGGCCATAGCCAAACAGAAAAAAAGAGGACAACAAAAAAAGGCAGAGAAAGAAAAAACTAGGATGCAATTTGAGGAGACAATTCGACGCACAGTGGGAGGTGGTATGGATGATGATGATTCTTCAGATGATGATGGCATAGATACTACCGGTATAACTGCGGCTGAGGCTAGAGATGTGAGACGGGCAGTAATAGCTAATAGAGTATCCCTAGACACGGACCAAGATAGGTTAAGCAGTGGTAGTGGATCATTTCAGCAACCTCAACCACAAACACCGAATAAGGGGTTGACTTCAATGTTTAAAAGATCACAAAGTACTAGAGCGCAACCCCAGGCACAACCTACTAGGGATGAAGAATATGTTGAGATCCTACGCCAGGATCCAACAACTTTTAGGAAACCTGGAAACAAGCAAAAGAAACTGAAGTCAATGTGGAAGAATACAAAAGAATATGTTGGGGATGCCTATGCTAGGTGGTCCTTCTTTAATGGTATCCCAGCAAATGCCACTACGGACCCATACTATCAGACCATGTTTAATGCAATTGTTGAGAGTGGTCCTGGGGTTAAAGTCCCCAATGCATATAAAATCATGAATGTGTATCTCCCTAGAATGAAAAAAGAACTACAAGATTGGATAGAAGGGTTAAAGACTTCCTGGGATACATATGGGGTGACCATTATGTGTGATGGTTGGACTGGTCCCACTAGAAAGTTCATCATCAACTTCATGGTCTATAGTGATGGGAAGACAACGCTCATCAAGTCTATGGATGCATCTGCTGTGGCAAAAGATGCTAACTACATTTATGGATTGCTGAAGACAATGGTAGATGAAGTTGGGGCTGGAATGTGGTGCAGATTGTGACAGACAATGACAACAATTACAATAAGGCAGGAGAGATGACGATGGCTGACCAGAACTACAATTTCTTCTGGATTCCATGTGCTGCCCATTGCGTTGACTTGATGCTAAAGGACATGGGCAAGATCCAGAAAGTAAAACAAATGGTTGAACAAGCACACTAGGTGACAACATTTGTATACAACCATGACTATTCTTTGAACTTACTGAGGAAGAAATGTGGAGGGGACTTGGTCAGACCCAGTGTTACCAGATTTGATACCAACTACATTGCACTGAAGAGCTTTGAGGCAAAGAAGGTA
The DNA here is from genome assembly GCA_028583415.1 of Protea cynaroides. Taxonomy (NCBI): domain Eukaryota; kingdom Viridiplantae; phylum Streptophyta; class Magnoliopsida; order Proteales; family Proteaceae; genus Protea; species Protea cynaroides. The sequence goes on along the minus strand of CM053266.1, from coordinate 35,324,113 downwards.
GGCCTCAAATCGATGTTTACATTTGAGGATTGGTTTTGCTGGAGGGAGTCTAGCTCCCCTGGTGGGGTTCAAGTACAGTCTACCATAGCTTCAGATGAATTTTAGAGAACGCTGAAGGATGTAGTATAAATTATGGAGTCAGTGATGAAGGTGCTAAGATTGGTGGATATAGCATTCAAGCCCACCATGCCACATATATATGCTGTCATCGATATGTTGAAGGAGCGTATTCGTGCTGTGCTTCCACATGGAAACAAATTTTTTTTGAAGATTATCAAAGATAGATGGGAGAGTCAGTTGATGCACCCATTGCATAAGGCTGGTTAGTATATTTAATAATGTATTTAATTTAGTTCAACTTAGTACTAGATTTTAATCATGTGACTCATATTTTGCAGCATACTATTTAAACCCCAAGTATCAATATTCACATGTGCTTGGGCTCAATTCTGACCTTATTAGTGCATTAAAAACTGTTGTGGCAAAATTGGTGCCAAATTCGACTGTACAAGCACTTGTCCACTTGGAGGTGAGTTTTATGGTTTAAGTGTTAAATTATTTGAATATCCATATATTACAATGGTTAATTTTTATAAATTTCCAAATGGGTGTAGATTAAAACGTTCTGAGATGGCCTTGGGAGTTTTGGAACTCCTGCCGCAATGGCTAGCCGAGAAAGTACTGATCCTGGTACATAATTATTGAAATTGAAATTTCCAAGTAACATATCTAGTTTAATATGTATATTAATATGTGTTCTTCTTCTTGTGCAGCTGAGTGGTAGGTGTTGTATGGCGAGCATGCAGCTGAGTTGAGGAGAATAGCAATCAAAATCCTATTTCAAACATGTTCTGCATTTGGGTGTGAGCGAAACTGGAGTACCTTCTCCCTTATCCATCCAAAGATGCGGAATATATTGGGTTTTGAACGGCTCAATGACTTGGTGTACGTCCATTACAACATGAGACTGAGGGTACAGAGTATAACCTATTCACAAAAAAAATGATCAAGCCCTGATCGAGCTCATCGACATCTTCCAGCTATCTTCGAATGAGGAGGATCCCTATGTGGAGTGGGTGCGAGACAGCGCAGTTCCAGTGTTGGATGAGTCTGGTGGGAGGCCCGACCCCACTGTGGCTACTCCGATGGGTGCTAATGTCGAGAGGTTTCTGTCCTTGGAAGAAGGTTGTGTACCCGTACAGTTGCCTCGACCGTTTAACCCTCCAGCTGGTAGTGACACAAGCACTGGCGGTGATGATACAATTGATGAGACTGGCTGGTCAGCTTCTAATAGTGGTGATGGTGGTGATGGAAGTGGTGGTGATGGTGGTGCCTCATATGATCCTAGACCGACTGTACCCATTGTTAGATGGACAGGCAAGAGTCTATATACACACGTTACACAGGATACAGACCACAGTGAGCCCACATCTTCATCACGGCCTATGACTAGGAATACACATAGGTCTCATCAATGCCCTTTGCAACCAACCCAAGAAGACGATCGTTTCATTGACATCGTTCCTGATCCTGATAGTATGCTTGATGTTGATAGCATGTCTACAAACTTTGGAGGAATGAGCACGGAGGGTAGCAGTGGACAGGAGCAGTGGAAGTGGAGTGCTCCCCGATCTAGCACCACTTCGGCGTACGGTTCTTATTCTGGTGACGATTACCACATGCTTCCCAATGCACATGATTCTTCCATTGATGCTAGTAATGCTACTTCATAGACTAGCTCCAACTTTGTGGATAGTTTCTTCTCATTCCCGACTGCCCAGAGAGCCACGCCCCTCCACCAGCCAGTGTACACTCAGTTTATTCCACATTATAGTGAATTGTATCCAAGGATAGGTATCTTTAGAGACATCCTGGATTCCGTGTATAACAGATATGTGGACGACTACTAGTGCTACTTCAGCCAGAGGACGTCATGGCAGGACTTTGTTTATCAGACCGAGATATATTATCTTCAACAAAGTCAATCTGACCAGATAGAACTTGCACGCCACTCTACATATGATTAGACATTAGGATGGACTGATGAGAAGGTATTATTTGATTTTGAGTATTTCAGACTTTGAGATTATGAGCACTTGTGAGTTGTGTCATTGTGTGGATTTATGATTTATGAATGTATGATTTTCCTATACTATGATTAGTTTTTATGCTTCAAATGTGTTTATATATGTTCAATTAGTATTTTCCTACAATATATAGCCTTAAATTGGCCTTAAAACATAAAAAAAAAAAAACATGCATAAAAGCATCAAAAACATGCCGAAACTCCCTTCCCAAAGTGAGTTTCAGCAAGATCTTGCCGAGATCTCGGTTTTCTCAAGGGTCGAGACACCCTCGAGAACCGAGATTTTGAACTATGATTTTGAGTTTGACTTGCTATTCCTTGTATTCTAGTTGCTATTTTCGGTCAGCTACTAGATCTGGACTTCTTATTTTGTTACTTGCTATTTCTGAACTTCATGATAACTCAAGATCTAACCACCAGATTCGAATCAAAATTTGCTGAATTGTTCCTTAGCTGGTTAGCCCTAGTAGACCATTTGATCAAGGTTTGGATTAGATCGGGTCACTTATGACTAGACTATTGATTTTTCCTACTCTGAACCATTGCTTTTTGGCCGCAATTCTAGATTTTCTCATCTTCTGGTCCTGAAACCCTAGGTGACTGGAAAGCCATTAACAGAACTGTACATGGAAATAAGTTGGACAAAAAAACCAAGCGAGATGATAGGCCACAGGTTCGCAGAGAATTTTCGATAGCCCATCCATTAAGCAGCTAAAGAAAAGGACAAGCATGTAGTTCCTAAAACTAACCAGGCAGAGCCTCCACAACTCAAGGAATAGTTAGCTAGTCAAAATTTTCATGTCGTACTGCAAAACAATGATTAAACATATCTGAAAGAGACCTATTTAAGGAATCTAAAACCTCCATAAAATGGCACCAGTGGCAATAATGCAACTATTGCCGTATATCCAAGGCTCCCAAGGACCACAAAAATGCTCGCATAAGTTATATGGACAGCAGTTCATTTGACAAACCATAAATGTAATAGATTTGAATCATGAAGTTTGAGCCCAAGTCACAATTAATATGATAGATCATCAAGCTATTAAATGATTCACTGCCAAACAAGGAGAAACAGTAGTGATAACTTACCAACTTGCCATCCTTATTTGCTTCTGATATCTTTTCATCCCAACCGATTTTGGAAGTTATAAGATGTACATTTCCACTGGAAAAGTTCACCGCAGGATCCACATCAGTTTGGCCCTCAGAATTCTGCAAGTAGTAGCATTACTTCCCCATAAAAAATGGTGCAACAAGGTAAGAAACAAGTGGCAGTACTATAATGCATTAGCACAAATTTACAAATACCACTTAGAAGTAAGGGTGTCAAAAAACAAACCGAAACCGTTTACCAAAATCAAACCAAACTGTTAAAACTAGAACCGTTAAACCAATTAATAAATGGTTAGATTCTGGTTTAAAAAATGAAATCCTTTAATTAAATGGTTTGGTACAATTTTGAACCAAGTAACCGACTAAACCGTTTAAATTCAACTAAAAACTAAAACTCGATGTCCTTGTGAGAATCCACTTATAGTTTTATATTGTGGTGAGGAATGAGTACGTTGCCCACTTTCCCCATCTTTCGAGACTTCATCTTTATTTCTCTCACCTTTCTACCATAGTTCAAAATCTCGGATCTCAAGGGTGTCTCGACCCTTGAGAAAACCAAGATTACCGAGATCTCGGCGAAAACCTGCCGAAACTCCCAAAGGGTAAAAATGAGAGTTTCAATAGGTTTTTTTTTATGATTTAAGCCATTTTTTGATGTTTTAAGGCCATTTTAAAGCCATTTTAACGCTATATATTGCAGGAAAATACTTATTTAACATATATAAACACATTTGAAGCATAAAAAGTAATTACATTGTCTGAAAATCATACATTCATAAATCATAAATCCCACAAAATAACATAACTCACAAGTGCTCATTATATGAAAGACTTAAATACTCAAAATGAAACAATACATTTTCATCAGTCCATCACAATGTCTAATCATATGTAGAGTGGCGTGCAGGTTCTATCTGAACAGATTGACTTTGCTGAAGAAAATATATCTCGGTCTGATAGACAAAGTCCTGCCACGACATCCTTCGGCTATAGAAGGTCTGGTAGTCTTTCACATATTTCTCATACACATGATCCGGGAAGTTTCTAAAGATACCTAACCTTGGATACAATTCACTATAATGTGGAGTAAAGTGAGCATATATTGACTGGTGTGGGGGCATGGTTCTCTGCAAATTTGGGACTGAAAAGAGACTGTCCACAAAGTTTGAGCCAATCTGTGATGTAGCATTACTAGTATCAGCGGAATAATCATATGCACTTCCCATCATGCGGTCATCATCACCGGAATAAGAACCGTACGCCGAAGTGGTGCCAAATCCATGAGCACTCCACTGCCCCTGCTCCCGTCCACTGCTACCCTCAATGCTCAGTCCTCCAAATCTTGTGGTCATGCTATCAATTTCAACATCAGGCATAATATCAGGATCAGGAACGATGTCAACGAAATGATCTTCTTCTTCTTCCATTGGTTGTAAAGGGCGTTCCCGTTGATGAAACCTACGTGTATACCCAGTCGTAGACCGTGATGAAGATGCCCGTCCACCATGATCTGGATCTTGTGTAGAGTGTGTATACTGACTCTCGTTGGTCCATCTAATAATGGGTACAGTTGGTCTATGATCACCACCACCACCACCACCATCATAACCACCACCACCACCACCACCCTCATCACCACCACCACTACCATCATCACCACTACTATCAGAAGCTGACCAACCACTTTGATCCATTGTATCATCATCGCTTTCAGGGTCACTACTAGCTGGGGGGTCAAACGGTCTAGGCGCCTGGGCATGTATACGACCCTCATCTGAGGACATAAACTGCTCGAGATTAGAACCCATCGAAGCAGACACAGTGAGGTCGGGCATCCCACCAAGCTCATCCATCGCTGGAACTGCTTTGTCTCTCACCCACTCCACATAGGGATCCTCTTCATCTGAAGATAGTTGGAAGACATCGGCTAGCTCGATCAGCTCTTGTTCATTTCTTTGTTCAAGTTTCAAGCACTGTACCCTCAGTCTCATGTTGTAATGGGCGTAGACCAAGTCATTGAGCTGTTGAAAGCCCAATTTATTCTGCCTCTTTGAATGGATAAGGGAGAAAGTACTCCAATTTCGCTCGCACCCAGATGCGGAACATGTCTGAGATAGGACTTTGATTGTTATTCTCCTCAACTCAGCTGCATACTCGTCATACAACAACCACCACTCAGCTGCACAAGATGAAGAACACATTTTAATACACATAGTATATAAGATATGTTACTTGGAAATTTCAATTTCCATAATTCCATACTAAGATCGGTCATATCTCGTCCAGCTACTGCAGCAGGAGTTCTAAAACTCCCAAGACCATCTCTGAACGTTTTAATCTACACCTATTTCAAAATTTATAATCATTAGCCATTGTAATATATGGATATTCAAATAATTCAACACTTAAACCATACACCTCACCTCCAGATTGACCAGTGCTTGTACAATATAATCTGGCACTAATTTTGCCACAACATCTTTTACTGCACCGATAAGGTCAGAATTAAGCCCAAACACATGTGAATGTTGATACTTGGGGTTCAAATAGTATGCTGCAAAATATGAGTCGCCAGATTAAAATAGAGTACTAACTATTAAGTGGAACTAAATTAAAGACATTATTAAATATACTCACTAAGCCTTATGCAATGGGTGCATCAGTTGACTCCCCCATCGATCTTTGATAATCTTCACAAAATGTTTGTCTCCACGTGGAAACACAGTTTTATATGGTCCTTCAACATATCCATGGCAGCATATAAATGTGGTAAAGACATTATTAAATATACTCACTAGCCTTATGCAATGGGTGCATCAGTTGACTCCCCCATCGATCTTTGATAATCTTCACAAAATGTTTGTCTCCACGTGGAAGCACAGTTTTATATGGTCCTTCAACATATCCATGGCAGCATATAAATGTGGCATGGTGGGCTGGAATGCTATATCCACTAATCTCAACACCTTCACCACTGGCTCTAGAATTTTGACTACATCCTTCAGTGTTCTTCAAAATTCCTTTGAAGCTATAGTAGTCTGTGCTTGAACCCCAGCAGGAGAGCTGGACTCCCACCCAAACCAGTCCTCAGATGTAAACATCGATCTGAGGCCTATCATCTTTACCTGAAAGCTCTTTAGTGCTATGTAGTTGGTAGCAAATCTGGTAATGCCGGGTCTTACCAAGTCCCCTTCACATCTCTCCCTCAGCAAGTTCAAAGAATAGCCATGGTTGTATACAAATGTTGTCACCTAGCGTGCTTGTTCAAACACTTGCTTTACTTTTTGGATCTTGCCCATGTCCTTCAACATCAAGTCAATGCAATGGGCAGCACATGGAGTCCAAAAAAGGATATAGTTAGCCATCATCATCTCTCATGCCTTCTTGTAGTTGCTGTCATTGTCTGTCACAATTTGCACCACATTTATAACACTAACTTCATCCACCACTGTCTGTAGCAATCCATAGATGTAGTTAGCAATCCATAGATGTAGCACTAACTTCATCCGCATACTTCAAGAATAATGTCTTCCCATCACTGTAGACTATGAAGTTGATGATGAACTTTCTAGTGGGACCAGTCCTACCATCACATAATAGTGACCCCATATGTACCCCAGTTATTCCTTAACCCTTCTATCCATACTTCTAGCTCTTTTTTAATTCTTGGGAGATAGACATTCATCACTTCATATGGAGTGGGGGCTTTAACACCAGGACCAGCCTGAGCAACTGCATCAAAGAAAGACTGATAGTATGGGCCACCAGTGGCATTTGCTGGAATACTATTATAGATGGACCACCTAGCAAAGGTATCCCCAATAAATTCTTTTGTACCCTTCCAGTTCCACATACTCTTCAATCTCTTCTGTTTGGCGTCAGCCTTTCTAAAAACTGCTGGATCCTGCTGTAGAATCTCAACATAATCCTCATCCCTAGCAGTAGGTGGTGGTGCTTAGGGTTGTGCTCTAGTACTTTTTGATCTTTTAAAAGTGTTTGTGGTTCTTCAGGCTGCTGAAATGATCTACTACCACCTGCCCCTAAGGCTCTTTGCCTCAACCTTTCCATTTCCATCCCATGGATGACTTTACTAGCCATTGTTGCCCGTCTCAGATCTCTGGCCTCTTCCTCAGTCAAACCCCGGGTATCTAGACCATCATCATTTGAACTATCATCATCCAAACCACGCACTGTGTCTCGGATTGCTTCCTTAAATTGTTGTTTACTTTTTCTTTCTTTGCCCTTCTCTGCTAGCTTCCCTTCATCTGTGCAGCTATGGCCCTGGTAATCTCCACAGGAACTATAGCACACTTTGCCACGTCTGTAGAAGTTTCACTCAAGTGTTGCTTAAGTCTAATAATCCCACCAGACATAAGCTTCTTCCCACAGAATTTGCATTGGGTCTTCTTTCTATCACCGTCAATGGTGGTACAATACTGCCAAGCCATGTTAGAACAACCAGCATCACCACCTCCCTCACGAGAACCAGAAACAGCCATAATATTTAGAACAAGACACTGTTACATAAGATGATAAATAGAGAAATTTAAATCAATAGATTTACTTTAATAAAACTTAAAATTGAAGAACATAAAAGCATCAAATATGCGAATACAACTCAAAACATATTGAAATTACTTTTCAAAATTTTAAAACTATGCTATAAGAAAACAGAATATTTTTCCTAATTTTTCATAATTATTTAGATATTATTAATAATTTCGGATATTAAATAAAAATAATTTATTTTTCCAAAAATATAATCCGACATGGAACCGTAGATTGGCCAATAATTTTTTATTGCTGAAAAATAGGATTTATTAATAAAAAATTCATAAAAATAAATGTACAAAAAAAAAAAACAAAAACCGTGACCGCGTAGATCGGCCAACGGTGTTCAGCATATATTATTTTGAACACCAATAGATAAGTATTAATATTTTTTTATTAATTTTTTATTACTGAAAAATAGAATTTATTAATAAAAAATTCATAAAAATAAAAATATGTACAGAAAAAAAAACTGAAACCATGACTACATAGATTGGCTAATGGTGTTCAACATATATTATTTGGAAAATAAACCAATTAATATTTAAGAAATGTATTTTTTATTTTTTTAAACAAAAAATAAAATAAATATATATCTATATATAGAAAAAAAAATGAAACCGTGGCCACGTAAATCGGCCAATGATGTTCATCAGATAATATTTTCAACACCATCTAATTAATATTTATCATATTTTTTTAATTTTTAATTGCTGAAAAATACTTTTTTTTAACAGAAAATCAAAATAAAAAATATATATGCGAGAAAATAATTTCGAAAGGATGAGGTTGTAGTGGCCTAATGACTCTCACATATATAAATTTCATGATGAACCAACATGTATTAAACATATTTATGTAAAAAAGTAAGTTTTAGGGAAAAAAAATCATACCTCAAACCTTAGATTTGCCAAGAACAGGTCAAAATGAGGCTCCAACAGCACTTTAATGGAGAGATTTGCGAAGAACAGAGGTTTTCGAACCTTAGATGCAAGGTTGGAGAAGAAGGAATGGAGGAGAAGAAGAAAACAGAAAAAATTTTAGAGAAAAAATGAGTCTCGGTCGAGATCTCAACCAAGACTCCTATTTATCACTTAAACCAGTCGAAACTGGTTCAATAAAATCGAGATGGGTCGAGATTTGTCGAGACCAGTTCGAACTGGTCGAGATCCAGTAGAGAAATGGTCAAGACTAGTCGAGACCCAGTTTCGAACTTAATTCTCGTCTCGACCCAATCGAGACTATCGAGAAGGTCGAGATCTCAACCCATCTCGGTCGAGTTTTAAAACCAATTCTCGAGTAAAGCTAGTAGGTAAGAGAGGGGAAAAAAATCTCAAAGCGTAAAGGAAGGAGAAGATGGTGACCATAAATGTGGACAAGTTTGATTTCGAGCCAAAGGACATGATCCCATGGACAAAGACGGTCCCGTTGAAGTCAAAGTTTCACCTTAAACTTGCCGGTGGCTCCTCCTCTTCCTTGTCCGCCTCCATAGATACCAGAGCAAGAGGCTTCCAATAAGAAGCTGATGCTGAATGCAACAATTACTTTGCCTCTAAGGATTTCGATTCTCTAGCTCTAATGGCAGCCCTGGTTCCCAACAATGTCAGTTTCTCTAGTTTCTTGAGCTTTTGAGTTTCACTTTGAACATTGCTTTCGAGCTGACTCCAACTCTCTGTCTCTGTCACCACTCTTCGGTATGAATCAGAGTTTTTCACTCGAACTGACAGCCATGTGTTGCTGCAAGATATGAAGTAACAGAACTTTAAAGATGTCTTTGCAGAAGCTGTCAAAGCTGGATGACCAGCACTCATGGGCTACTCAGAAGGTGTGTGTCTCCTCACTAAAATATCTCCAGCAGAGCAGAGAAGTAACTTGCAGGAAAACCCTTGGCAGAACTGGTATGAAACCTGGAAACTTGCGCAGTCTTTTTCAACCTGCTTTTAACTTCATGGATGAAGTATTCTGTGTGTAAATCTTCTTCTAAACATCCCTTCTCACATTTCCTGATAAGCTGGAAAACCTTCCCTGTGCATATGGTTCCCTAGCTCATCAGGAAGGCAAAAGAAAAAACTGAAAACCCTAGCCGACTCTCAGACCACAGGAGCTCTAATACCAAATTGGCAATATGATGTAAAACCTGGTGTTGGAGAACCAGAACAAGTAGATTACAGAACCAGTTCCAACCGATAGAGAAGAGAGTGGAAAAAGAGGAAGATAAGAAGAGAAAGGAGTCTTGTGTGTGTGTGTGTATGAAAAATTATAATTATACCCTTACAAGAGATGGAAAGGACAACAGAGACATGGTTGCATGAAATTACAGAATTACCATTACAAATAACTATTCTAACACAACCATCCACATAGCACTACGGGTCTCTTTGGTATAGTTTATAGAACTGATATATAATACATTACACCATTTACAATTGTTTGGTATGATTTGTGACCCCCTTTTTATTTAGAATAAATTAGAATCTACAAATAGGCGAGGAGCTCATTATGTATAATAGTCATAATGGATTATTGCCTGTTTATGCGGCCAACTTCAATGAGTATGTGTTGTAACGGCTTAAATCGGGGATTATTTTGGTCATTTCATGTTTTTTTTCTTAAAACAAGCACAACAATCCCTGATTCATCATCCACCTTCTTCAGTTCTTCCCCTTGGTCTTTCCACTGTAAGAATTGCAGTGGCACACAGAAGCTATTGGATTGCTATTCTTGCGGTCTCCAGTGGAGAAGCTACCTACCAACATCCAAGAAGAAGAAGAAGATCATGGAACTAGGCCAACTACCACCTCTGCTACCACCTCTACTTTCTCCACACCCCTTCAATGGCATCACCGACTTGACCACCTTTCCCTTTCCAAGATGAAGACCTTTATTCCTAGCTGCAAAGTCTCTCACCCATCTTGAGTGTAAAACCTGTGAGTTAGGAAAACATCACCGCTCCTCCTTTCCTAACCGTCCTAGGTCACGTAGTTCATCTCCCTCTTCTTTAGTTCATTTTGACATTTGGGGACTTGTTTTTTATTATTTTGTTACCTTTGTGGATGATTATTCCAGGATGACCTGACTTTATGTTCTTAATGACCGTTCTGAGTTTCTTTCAATTTGTAAGGTTTTTTACAAAGAAATCCAAGTTCAATACCTCTATTCGTATTATCTGGACTGATAATTCCCTTGAATACACTCAGAATGTTATTTCTGACTTTTGTTTTGCTAATGGTATGATTCATCATACTAGCTACTCCTATAACCCTTAGCAGAATGGAGTTGTTGAACATAAAAATAGGCATCTATTAGAAGTTGTCAGCTCACTAATGTTCCATATGCATGTTCTCAAGTACTTTTGGGATGATGTTATACTTACTGTTTGTTATCTTATCAATCACATGTCATCCTCTGTTTTCCACACAAAAAATATCATTCTCTTCTTTACCCTACTACTCCCTTATTTACAATCTCACCTCGAGGATTGGTTGTCTGCTTTACCCATATTCGGCATCCTCAGCAAGATAAACTATCTCCTTGTTCCATTAAGTGCATTTTTCTTGGTTATTCTTGGACTCATAAAGACTAAGTGCTATGACTTGGTTACACGACGCCATTTTATCAGTGCTGATGTTACCATGAAGATACATCTTACTACCCTCAAAATAGTTAATAAAAATTACCCCAACACAACAACCGTGGGAGAGAGAGATGTGGATAGAAGAAGAAAGGAGAGAGGGATGTTGATTCTGAGGAGAGAGAAGAATCGACTTGAGCAATTAATCCCTTCTCCTACTGCTGTATATATAGAAACGGAAAAATGAGAAAATAATGGATCTAAGACTCTTAAATAGAGTCCTAGTTACAATCAAGATCAAAATCACAATCCAGACCACATAGAACACTGATCTTTAAGGATCAGCGCCTATGCTGTAGAGATCAGATCGGTAATGGGCATGTGAAACCAGACCCATCACTTACCTTATTCAATATGACTAATGGTGAATGGGCCTAAGTTAAGTGGACCCATTCCCTTACATCATTAACAATGATGTTTGGTATCAGCACTTGAATACAGGTCTAAGGATTAAATATAGAAAAATTCTCACTTTATCCATGACAACATGCATCAGCATCATGGTCTAGTGGTAACTGTTTCAATGCAGAGCCATGGTAGAAAGGATAGGGTTTTCTGTTGGAAGAGTCTCAAAATGAAGGTTTTAACCTTTTGACAGTAAAGAACTAAATTTGTTCATTCTATGCTGCCACCCAACACCCATGGTGGGTATTAATTTGAAAATAATAATGAGGATAGCAGAGCCACTAGAAACAATCAAAATCAGAATATTTCTGGTGAGCCTAAGCCAAAAACAAGACTGCATATGGTCATATGGAAGGCACTTGCATTGGGACTTGAACACAGGGTTGGGGATTAAATATAGAAAAGTTGTGAGGCCAGTTGCCATCAGGACTTGAACATAGGCCTGAGGATTAAATATAGAAAAGTTATCACCTTATCCATGCAAATATGAAAACAAGCATCATGGTTTCTGTTTTGATGCTGAATTACGGGAGCAAGGGCAAGGTTTTATGCCTGGAGTACGTAAGGAGAGTCTTTAACCTTAAGATGGTTGTAGAATTGAATTAGCTCTGTGGTCAAAAGACTAGCCATTAAGCACTTAAGACATTTTATGTTGGAGAAGAGATAAGCAGTATAATAAATTGCTTAAGAATAAGGGTGGCGTATTGGATGCAGAAGTGCCATGTCCTAAGAAAGAAAGGCCATTCAGATGGGGTGTGTGGATGTGGAGAAACCTCTCATGTGATGCAATAGTTCAGGTTCAAGAGAGGAAACTTGCTCTCTGATGCAATGACAGAGGAGAAAACAAACCGAAAAGATTATTAAAGACTAGTCAGACAACCATCCGAGATTTGACCGTGAACCTGAGGGAAGACTAGTAAAGCTTACCCTAAAGATCCATCAACAATTAGGAGTTGAACACGCATCAAACAATACAATTTGGAAACAATCATAACCATAAAGACAAAAGAGAAAACAGAGAACAAAGAAATATTAGCTGTGAAAGAAAAGCTCCTTCTTCTTTTTTCTTTTCTTTTCTTTTTTTTTTTCTTTTTTTTTTTTGGGGTGGTTGGGGGGGGGGGAGAAAGAGAGAGTGTGTGTGTGTTGTTTAAGTCCATATCAAATGGAATATAAGTTAAAAGACTTTAGCTACCACATGCAGTATGTTTGAAAGACCACCCTAGCCATGCAGATTCCCATTGAAGTGTGAAGAACATGCAATATGTATAAAAGACTCACCCCAGCCACACAATTTCCCATTGAAGATTGGAGTAATGGTCCCTCTTGATAGGAATGCAGCAGTACCCTGGAGGTGTAGAATCCATCTTATTAACAATGTAAATTAACATCATGAACAGAAAGTCCATATTCTTTCTTCAAAAATAAATTAATAAGGGAGCCAAAAGTCCATATGACAATATGAGGAAGAACCAAAGATCAACATGATTACCGGAAGAATCAGAATCCGATGTATTTCCAACTATAGCTTTAATCATGTATCAATCGACGAATAATCCAAAAAAAAAAAAAATTTGGAGGGGGGGAAGTTGATTCCCCCAGCGACAAGACATAAATGATATTTATCTTTGGAAAATCCATTTGGCCTGAAATTGGATATGCGAGCAGGGGCCTTGGGGTCTACATGTTCGCAACAAGTTCGGCCCCATCAAACTGCCATATGGCAGATGTTGGGGCAGCATAGGAAGCACTTCCTGGTGGGCCATGGAGGAACCAAGAGCTCTATTTGCTAATAAAAGAAACACAGCTTGGGTCAATGAATTTCATTGAAGCAACAGATGCAAACAAGGTCATCCATCCACCATTATAGTAACTATATTTTTGGAATATGCAAAGCACTGAGTTGAACATCCATATAAGATTAATTTTAAGAGCAGCAAAATATTTTTAAACCAATACTAATAAGTTGGTGTTACTACTTCTTAAAAACAACTCAATTTCGTGGCACTCAGCAGTCAGCTCCCAAAATTTGCATAAATTGGCAGTAAATACACCACACAAGGATCTTGAACAAAAAAGCCCAACCAAATTGTTCTATCCCAACAAACGCAACTCAATAAATACAGGAAAATGGAATGTTCTAAATTATCGGTAAGAGACCATCACGAATAAGAAATAATGCTATTTTACCAAACCCAGAAAAAAAAAAAAAAAAAGAGGGGGGAGGGGGGGCACCCGATTGAAAGATTTAAAAAAGCGTGTAATTAAGAGCTAACAATTCAATCGTAAAGGAGTCCAATATTACCTTCAAATTGCAGTAATTTCCCGAAACCTTTATTAACCTACACACAGGCCGACACCTCAAATGAGATCAGGCGGACTTAATTATACATTAACGGCCACCGATTCAAACAAAACTCTCCTAACTTTCCAAAGCTTCCCACAAACAAGACGAAGTGAACAGAGCATATTAAAAAAATTACCGAATAAAGCCTTCAATGGGATTACCATCTTCAATTCGTCGTCAAAGAACATAATGGCAGCATTAAACAATCCCTAAGAATTAATAAATTTAAAGAAAAATACCTTAGATGGGGCTTCAACTCGTTTAAATTTGGTATATTCGTCTGTTTAACATGGATGGTAGAAATTCAAACTGAAGCTCGGAATCAGAAGTCCTGGGCTGAGATAATTTGGGGAAAATAGAAACACTACAATGAAGAAAGCAGAGTAGCAGACGCTCTCGTTTTCCATTGGAGAAGAAAGCAAAAGCTCTTGTGTGTAATCGAAGAGAAGAAAAACTGAAATGACACCGGATAACAAGGAAAAATTACGGTTACCTCCCTGTAGTTTCCCAAACGTTTCATATAATTACAAAACATCCCTTGAAATCAAAATTAAATTATAAAAATATCCAATTCACCATGTCGCAAAAAACAAGGTTCAACTGAAAATGCCCAAAATTTATAATGAACAAACTATTTTACCTTCATTACTGACTACCTACTTTTGAGAAAATAAATGTTTTTTATCATTTCGTTCACAGTCTATAAGTAAAAGAAGGAAGAAACCTATCATTTCTTTTGGTTGTCTTCAACGGTACCGTTGGACAGTGACCACCTGCCATCGATGATAGATATTGGCTTATCAATGTAAGGTGTGTTTGGAGTTACAAGTGGAGGTCATGGGTATGGTAAAATATAGAGTTCCTGTGTGAGGCTTTATCAATATGATATGGTGTTAGAGGATAGTATCGTGAATTTTGCTAGATAGGTGTCTCCTATAGAGGAGGGGTTGAGGCGGACGTCGATCGGCTTACCATCTGGTTCTATACAAATGGGTGACCCAGTGGTATCGAAAGGCTCTGATTATAGGGTTGATGCAATCCTTATGGGCGCCAAGTATTACTTGCGATCTCGATGCAATAGTATAGTGATGGTTTACAGGTGGGGCGAGTGGATGGCAAAGAGGAATCAATAGGGCTTCGAGTTTTGCCTAAGACAAAGAGGAATCTTACAACGTGCAAAGGGCTCATTAGATATAAACCTTGGGTGTAGGAGTACACTTGTCCTCATATTCTTATGACCATCTAAAGAAAAGAAACGGTTATAATTATGTGAAATGTTAGGGGTGTACCTGCGTTAGGGCAAACTACAGAGGAAACTCCCGTAATTTTTCCAAATAACAAATATTAGAAAAGGTGAAAATTTTCTTCCATCTCCCCTGTGTTTTGGCGATTAGACAATCTAATCGTCATTTTAAAATGATATACGCTATCTCACAATCAGCTTTTGTCACGATCGACGAGTCGCAGAAAAAACTTCAAGGAGACGCGTCGATGTTGTTTACAAGGTTTGTCCGCATTGCTTCAAATCAAGACAATACTACTTCCCTGTTTCTGGCTCTGGGTTCCCTCGATAAATTCTTCTCTGAAATATCGTTCTCTTTGGGAAGCTATTGCAAGCCCAGATTCCCAATTATTGAAGTAGTTTTTTAAGCGGAACACATCAATCAGTATCCTTTTTTAGAGTAGCCAATCCCTTATTCTTTCTTTCCGTTACTCTGCTGGTGTGTTTTTGCTTATGGCGATGCCTCTATCTGTGGTGATAGTGATTACTCTTATAGTACTTGAATCTGGGTTTGGGTTCGATTGATGGATTATTACTTATTTGACATGGAGATTGGACAGTGTAAACTGTAAAGTGAATCAATGGACATTGGAATCATGAAATCTTGGTGCGTCAGTCATCACCATTAGATTCTCTCTCTCTCTCTCTCTCTCTCTCTCTCTCTCCTCTCTCTCTCTCTCTCTCACTAATTCCACATTGGAGAGAACCTATGAGAGTTCTTTTCAACCACCCACCCTCAAACCTTTTTTCACTATCTTGTCATCTACAATGGGGAAGGGGAGGGGAAAAGCTTTTGTACTCCATCATCTCTCTCAATTTTTAACACAGGAAAATAGAAAAAGGAGACAGACTTACTAGCAACTTGAGCTCTTTCAGTCTGAGCAGCCTCTATATATATATATATATATATATATATATATATATATATATATATATATATATAAGCAGTGGTGATTCCAAAGTACCGGTCATCCTTAGGAAGGTTCAGTCGGTACTTGGATTTCATGCAGGCTGTTGGGAGTAGTTTTGCATTGCGTAATGACTAGAATCTTGGAGGCCTTATAAATGTGAGTCCCTCCACTTGCTAGTTTGAACTTTTGAGATGGAACCGTAATACAGGCAAGCAGAGAAGTACATAAATATGAGCCGGAGGTATTGAGACGTGACCAGCTGTTTGAAGGGGAACCAACGTCTATGGCAAGAAGAACATGATTTGCAGAAGGAAGAGGGGAAATGGTTAAAAAGTAAGTTTGCTACCATTGTAAGGGCTTTTTTTTTTTTTTTTTTCATTAAATCAGATTAGTTGAGGTGCGGTCACCAACAACCTTTTGCAAATAAGGGGAGGTTTCACTAATTGAGACCAAAAGAAGTATAGTTCGTGTAATTAAGAATAATGCCAGGGAGGTGCTTGCAATTTCCCCCCTAAAGGAAGTGTTTGTTAGCCAACATCAGATGCTCTCTTTTAGGGCTTTTTCATATTTCCGTTAATTGCTTTAAGAATGAAAATATGAAATCTCTGTTCTCTTCCATCGCTATTATTTTTGTAATCCTCAGTTCCCATTGGAGAATCTGTCTCCTTGTTGCAAAGTTATTATTATTATTATTATTTTGGTTAAAATTTCTTTATTTGTTCAATCTTGAGATTGATTGTCTAATATAAAAGGCTACATTTGCTATGCATTATTGGAATGTATTTTAGGTTAAGAACATATTATGAGATGACAAAAACATTATTTAGTAAGCATTTTCGTTCTTGGTTTGTGGAATGCACTAGAGAACGTAACCCATTCTAAAAGACTAAAACACGCTCTTTACCCCATTATGCATTCTAAGCTCGGAACAAAAATGAATCGCTCTTTAACTCATTTATGTTATATGTTAGAAATACATTCTTCATTTTGAGTTTTTTTTTTTCTAAGAATACTTTCCAAGAATGCATACCTTGTAAATGCTCTTAATTGTGCTATCTTGCCTGCAAATGTGCTTTCTTTATCACATCTAATAATTGTAGTGAGAATGAACTGAAACGAAGAGTAATTGATCCTTTTTCTCCGATTATTGGAAGAATGCGTGTGTATAGTATAAATAGAAGAACAGAGGTTACAATCAAGCCATACATCTTGGCTAGGGAGATTAGCACAAGCTAAGTTAGTTAAGTAAGGGAGATAAGGCAACATCTATACAAGATATTTGACAGAGAGCTAAATATGGATGATGAATCAACCTTGGTGTGAATGAGGGAATTACGAATTTAGCTACAATAATACCCTCTTCAAGGTGGAGGGGGTTGATAGGGATTCGACCCACCCAACTTGCCAATAATAGTATGCAAGTGATCTTGATCCAAAGGTTTGGTAAAAACATTGGTAAGTTGAGCCGAACTAGAATGGTAAGCAGGGCGAAGAAGATCACGTTGTATCTTCTCACGAATGAGATGACAATCAAGCTCAATGTGTTTAGGGCGTTTGTTGAAGACCGGGTTGGTCGTGATGTGTAATGCAGCTTGATTGTTACATTAAAGCACGGCAAGAGTTTTCTATGGATAGCCCAAATCAGCAAGTATATAGGTGCACCATTGAAGCTCACAAGACGTCTGAGCCATGGCATAGCATTCGGATTCAGTAGAAGAACGAGAGACCGTGCTGTGTTTCTTGGATTGCCGGGAGATCGAGTTGTCACCCAAAAGGACACAGTAACCACTAATGGAGCGGCGAGTGATGGGACAACCAGCCCAATTGGAATCAGAGAAACCATGAAGCTGGATGGAATTGTGAGCAGATAAAAAAAATGCCTTGACCAAGACTCTGTTTGATATATCATAAAGTACACATAGCAGCATCAAGATGAGGGCTCCACGGGCATTGCATAAACTGAGTGAGAACCTGCACAGAGTAATTGAGATCGGGCCTGGTGCAGGTGAGATATAGAAGGCAACCAACAAGGCGACGATTTGGAGTTGGATCCGAAAGGGGTAAGCCATTAGTAAGATCAAGCTTAAGATCCTATTCCATAGGAGAAGGGGAAGGATGACACCTCATCATGCTCATATCAGTCAGGATATCGAGGGCATAGTTATGTTGACTGAGAAAAATACCAGTAGCAGACTGAGTGACCACAACACCAAGAAAATACCAATGAAGACCCAAGTCCTTGATACAAAATGCTTTGTGCAATTGAGCTTGTAAGGAGGAAATACTAGCAACAACATCACTAGTAATGATGAGATCATCAACATATGCAAGAACGAAAGTAGAGCCAGTGGGCTTGTGTTTGATGAAGAGGGAGTGATCAACCTCAAATGGAGCATAATCAGCTTGATGCAAGGCACCGGAAAGTCTCACATACCAATTGTGATTGGCTTGCTTCAAACCATAATGGGATTTGCAAAGGTGACAAACCCGACCGTCCTTTGTATAATAACCAAGAGGAAGAGTCGTATAGATCTCTTCGTGCAAATTGCCATGTAAGATGGCATTGTGGACATCAAACTTATGGAGGGGCCAACCCTTGATGGCGGCGATGGCTAACAAACAACGAATAGTAGTGAGCTTCGCCACTGGAGTGAACGATCCAGGCCCTCAGTTTGGGTGTAGCCATTCACCACGAGGCAAACCTTATAGCA
Organism: Protea cynaroides; assembly: GCA_028583415.1. NCBI lineage: Eukaryota > Viridiplantae > Streptophyta > Magnoliopsida > Proteales > Proteaceae > Protea > Protea cynaroides. The sequence goes on along the minus strand of CM053266.1, from coordinate 35,305,076 downwards.
TTCAACAGTGTCATCGGTACGAAACTTCACCTTATACACCCATTTACAGCCAATGAGCTTTGTGCCAAAATAAAAGAAGTAATATGCCAAGTCTGATTGTGCTTTCACGCGTTGATCTTAGCAGCCATGGTAGCACACCATGGTTTCTCGACGAGATCTCACCGAGATTTCTAATTTCTCAAAGTTCTTGAAGTGGTCGAGACAAATTGGACTGGTTTCGACCATTTTTGGTCCTAAGTGCTTATAAATAGACAGCCTTGGTCGAAATTTCGACCGAAACTGTCATATTGCTTACTTTTCCTCTTTTTTTTGCATCAAACCTTCAAATTTTCCATTCAAACTTTCAAATCTTGGGGTTTTTGACAAATCTTTAGTTTACTTATAAATTAGACTTTGGGATGGAGTGATGGGGAGATGGGACTTGGGGACTTGGGGGCATCATTGTATTTGACTATATGTTTGTATGAGACTTTGAGTATTTGATTATTTGAGTATTTGTATGAAATTATGAATTATGAATCTATGATTTTACTGTCTCATTTGACCCTTTTATTTTTTATTTTCTACTTGTGTAACATTATGTAGAATAGCAAATATTACCCTAGGTTTACATCTGAACTTTAGTCTGACATTGCCAAACATGGGTGTAAACCCAAACAACCACCATGTGTGATTATTTTTATAATTTATGGTTTAAATGTGTTTATATATGCTAAAATAGGATTTCTCTGGAGTATCAGGCCTTAAAATGGCCATTTTAAGGCCGAACCACTCTTTTTAGGCCACTTTTTTATGGTCTTGCCGAGATCTCGAAAATCTCGGTTTCTTAGAGGGTCGAGACACCCTTGAAACTTGAGATTTTGAACCTTGCAGCACACCACTTAGGACCCTTGACCGCTTGTGCAAAAGTAGTAGGCTCTAAAAGGGAATCAATCAACAGAGATGAGAATTGCAGTGGAGACATCATAAAGATTAGCATAATTGTCAAACTTTGAGATAGGGTGAGAAATGCCTGAACAAGGGCCAGATGAAGACGTGGGACGCGTGAAGGCATTATGATAGTGATAATGCTAGGTAGGGAGACGCTGGTCACGAGTGGGTCCTGTAGAAGGGAGAGGTAAAGGTGGAAGAAGGGATGCAGGATCCAATGGAGGAGGGACGGGTTGGATGAAATAGGAGCCAGGGAAAGGGGCAAGGGGGAGATCAAACGGTTTATGGAAATGATTAGAAATGGGAGTCGGTAACATGGGTTGGGGAGAAGGACGGGAAGATGCATCTTTGAAGGGAAAAATATGTTCATAAAGATGACATCATGAGAGGTTGATAAGTTTGGTTTCCAAATCACAAACCCGTTAACCTTTCTTGCCGAAAGGATAGCTAACGAAAGTGCCAGGTTTAGAACAAACGTCAAACTTGTGGTGATGGGGAGAATGATTGTGGGCAAAAACAAGACAACCAAAGACCCATAAGTGAGAATAAGCGGGTTTGGTGGTCAATAAATGCTCATTAGGAGAGGCCCCAGAAAGAGTGACATGGGCAATTTATTTATCAAGTAGGTTGCAGTAAGCACGCATTAGCCCAAAAAAGCAATAGGTAAATGGCTTTGAAAACGCAAAGCCCAAGCCACCTCAAGGAGATGGTGATGCTTGTGTTTAGCCACTTTGTTTTGCTGAGGAGTGCCCACACAACTAGTTTGGTAGACAATGCTGAGATCCCGAAAAGTGTGTTGAAGACCACTGTCCATGGATTTAAGCCCATTGTCAGTCTTTTTTGAACAGGAACCTTGAATTGGTTAAAAAGAAGGGCAAAAAATGCAGTTAAATGAGTCTTGGTTTCCGATTTATATTTCATCAAGTACAATCTTGTGCAACAAGTGAAGTCATCCACAATAGTTAGAAAATTCATGAGAACCAGAAAGACTGGGAGCATGAAATTTACCCCAAACATCACAATGAATAAGTTCAAAAGGATATTGAGTTTGTGTGATACTCAAAGGAAAGGCTGACCGGCAATGTTTTGCTAAGGGCAAGCCGTACAAATATCAGAAGGAGAAACAGTAACGGAAGGATCAATGTGAGCGATAGATTGTAACCGGGACAAGGAGGGGTGTCCAAACAGCCAATGTCACACATCAACGGAGGGGGAAGTAATGAAGAATAAAGCAGTCGGAGCAGAGAGACAATAAAGGTCATCACGAGCATGTCCCGGTCCAATCATGCTCCTCGTTGACAGGTCCTGAAATATACTAAAATCAGGGTATGAAGTTACTGAACAATTTAAAGATTTGGTGATGCGAGAGATGAATAGAAAATTATACTTAAAAAGAGGGAACATGAAGAACATTAGTAAGATGAAAATTGAGAGAGAATCATTTGGTTCTAGCATGAGTGATTGCAACATGGGAACCATTAGAAAGTTGAACACTAGTAGGATGTGAAGTAAGTGCAAGGGAAGAAAAGGAAGTAGAACAAATATGCTCATTTGCACCAGAATCAGTAGTGGACAGAGCCGTAACTGCGAGAATTATAGATGGTGTAAGACTACCTTGTTGGAGAAGAGCAAGAATCTGGGCATATTGATCTGCAAAAATGGATGGAGGATTGTATCCCATAGCAGAAAGAGATGGAGTGGGCTGCACCTCGGCTTAAAATCCCTCCGGCTGAGAAGAATGGAACGATTGTCCATTCTTTGGAGGAAAGCCTTATAACAATTAACAAGTGGCAATGGTGTGCCATCTCAATGACAATGGTCACAATGATCAACATGTTTCTTGGGTGGATACCCATGAACTTCATAGCATGTGTGGCATCCATATTGCAATTGGTGCAGTGTGGACGAGTCCTCTGCCTTTGCTGAGATGAAGCAGACGTAAGGCAGTCTGTGTTTTGTGAAATATTGGAAACAAGAGCCGCGACTTTAATAGTCATTGAAGATGTCAAAAAAATTTCACGTTGTTTCTCCTCTTGTAAGGCCAATGAATATAACTTTGCAACTGGAGGTAATGGACCTTGAAGAAGAAGTTAACTTCGCAAAGGAACAAAGGATTCATGAAGTACTTGCAAAAATTTCATACCTTAATCTTGTTAAAGAAATTTAGTAAGCTTCTTAAAGGCGCCACAGCTGCAGGTGGGTAGAGAAACATAGGAGGATAGTTCATCCCAAAGAATCTTGATTTTGGTATAATATGCTGAGATGGTGCGCTTCTCTTGCTTCCAATTGGCTATTTCTTGTTTGGCTGTTTGGCTTGATGTAGCTTGGTGGTGTTGGGTTGGGAAAATCTGGTTACAAGATCGAGCCAGATTTCATTTTCAAACTTGGCATATTTTACACTAGAAGCAAGTTCAGGAGCAATGGATGGAAGAAGCCAAGACGTTACCATGTTGTTGACTCGAATCCATTGGGATAATCTGCTGAGGTGGAGGATGGAATGGGAATGGTTCCATCAACAAATCCCAACTTGGTCTTTGCCCTTAAAGCCGTTCGTATGGCCTTAAACCAGGTATTGTAATTATTGCCATTCAAAGGTGGCAACACAAGAACGGCAGTTGTCCTATCAGAGTGATAAAGGGAGTATGGGTTGGTGAATGGATCAACAACGAGCTTTGACCAGATAGAGCATCTCTGTCACCCATGATGATGGAAGCAAGAGAATCAAAGGTGGGAAGAGATGACACTCATACCTGGCTCTGATACCATGATAATTGTAGTGAGAACGAACTGAAATGGAGAGTAATTGATCCCTTTTCTTTGATTATTGAAAGAATGCTTGTTCATAGCATCTTTGGCTAGGGAGATTAGCACAAAGCTAAGTTAAGTAAGTTAAGTAAGGGAGATAAGGCAACAACTATACAGGATATTTGACATAGAGCTAAATATGGATGATGAATCAACCTTGGTGTCAATGAGGGAATTAAGGATTTAGCTACCATAACACCCTCTTTTATTTTCAATTGAACTATGGTAAGAAGTCTCCCTAATCTTCTTCAGATTTATTTACAATAGTTTCTTGCAGATTATACGTAAAGTTGCTGAACACACATTGCTATAGTTCCTTTGCAACTTGTGGCTCAAAATAAGGGTGCTATTCTTAATTTTGTTGGCTTCACAGATGAGAAGATGAAAGAAATGCTTCCCAAGAAGACAGCTTGCGGTCATCCACCATGTCTCAAACATCCTTTGTAGCTTATTTCTCTGTTGTAAGTTGTAACACATTGTCTGTTGTTGTGGAGATGCCTTTCTTTTCCTCATGGTCATCATCAAACTTCTGATGAACTGTGGATCTGTTATGTGAATACGGTGGAAATATTTGCATGGATATTTTATGATGGGCTAGGGCTATAATTTATTGTTCATGATGATGTGGTACAATGGTTTCCAATTTCGCTGGAAATTTCCAACAAAAACCTCCAAATATCCATGTTTGGTTAAACTTTATAGAAAAACATTTAAGAGATTGTTAACAATGTTGCTATAAGGGAATGAACTTGATCACCAGGGTCCATTCCCATTCACAATAACAGGTTGCTGGTGCTAATCCCTTCTTGGGATCAGTGCTGGCTAGCTGTCAAGGCTAGCTGGCTGGCTGATGGTCTATGCGATATGGGTTGCTGACTGCTGATCCTTAAGTCTTTATCTTATTCTTCTTATCTTCATAGTTTCATAGTTTAACTGGGACTCCATCTTATCTGATGGAGTTCCCTTCTCCTTAATAGAATAACACTGCTTCTCTTTATCCTTTTAGTCCTGGGATTCCTTGTCATGTTGACATATGGAATTCCTATCTACTTTGTAACTAGGACTCCTTATCATGTGGAATCCTAGAGCTATCACTTTACCTTTTTATTTTTATCTATAAATTATAAGTGATAGGAGGATAGTTTATTCAGTTCGATTCAGCCATTCACAACTGAAGTCGACACCTCTATCTCCCCCATTATTCTCATTCTTTCTCTCTCGGTTCTGGTTTCCTACACCTCTCTCGAGTTACATGGTATCAGAGCCTATCGATCAGAATTAGTCTTTCCTAAGTTCTGGTTTTGATATGCTTCTAAGAAGAACATCCCCTTCTTGGTTGCAGCAACCTGTGCTGCCTTTTATTATGATTTAGATCCAGTTTATACAATCTTGGATATGCCCACTGCTACCACAAAAGATTATTCTTATACCTGATGATGTGCTACTGCCATTACTTGCTACCGCAAGCTGCTACTGCCATGATCTTATGATCTTCCGCTGATCTAGATCCACTATTGATCTCCTACTGCTGCTGTCGAGACTGCTCAGATCTGATCAAAATAGATCTGATCTGATCTGCTTTACCTCTACTTACTCAGTCTGATCTGCTACTACAAATACATGATCTGCTGCTGCCACATATCTCAATCTGCTGTACTGCTGCAAAACACTGACCTGCTGCTGGTCTTATTATCAATTTCGATCAGATCTACTGCAAGTCTCAAATTGATATACTGTTTACTCTACTGCTACTGATATTAATCACTTTACTGCTACTGATATTAAGTCCTTGCATACATACTACTGCTGTTGATCTATTTCTGCAAGATCCCCACTGGTATTTTTTTTTTCAATTCTTGCTACTGTTTTTTTACCATTGGTAACCATGTCTAATTCTAAATCCACATAGGATAATTCCCCTCATCATGTCCAAATTACCACCATTAAGTTGAAAGGAGTTTCTAATTACCTATTATGGGCTTAGCCTGTCAGAGCCTACATTCATTCTAAAGGGAAACTTCAGTACTTTGCTGATGACCCTCCATCTAATGATCCTAAGGATGCCACGGCGCCACAGCTGTTAAAGCCTATGATGAGTGGATGCGTGAAAACTCCACTCTCCAAACCTGGTTGCAAGGTAGTATTGATTCCTTTATTGTCTCTAATGTAATGTTCCATAGGACTGCCAAGGTTATATGGACTGCCCTTAAGGCTAGTTATGCTCAAGAGAAGAATATTTCTAGGATTATGACTTTTATGAGAAGATATCATTAGGTGATAAATCCCTCAATAAATACAACAGTGGTTTCAAATGTATCATTGAAGAACCATAGGCCGTTCAGCCCTTCACTACTGATCTTGAACAACTTAAAGCCCAACAAGTAGAATTTTATGTGGCCAAGTTTTTTGCTGGACTTCCTTCTGAATATCAGTAGGTGACAGTCAGCTTTTAGTTGGAGAGAAGATTCCTACTCTCAATGAGACATTCTTTCGTCTTCAACAATAGGTGTCTCAAGGCACCTCCTCTGGTAGAGGTCGCGACTCCGGCTGAGGACGTGGGCTTGGTTCATCTGGTCATGGGACTGACTGTTCCAACTCTGATAAAGCCAACGAGTATTGTACTCATTGTGGAAAGACTAGTCATAATATTGACACTAATTGGGACAAGCATCGCTGCCCTGAATGGGCTGATGCTTTGGCCAACTCTGCTTTTACTAATGACGTTCATGCATGATGCACCTGCTCCTAGCATCCTTATCTTTTCAAATCAAATCGAAGCATTACTACGACGGGTTCATCAACTAGAACAAGGAGATCTGTTCACTTTTATTACCTTGGCTCACATAGGTACCATTGCCTTACTTTCTACCACATCCCCTACTCCATGGATCATTGATTCTGGAGCTTCTTGCCATACAACTGGTAAGCCAAAACCGTTACTTCCTTTAAGGACACTACTACATTTATCCTTGTTTATCTTATTGATGGCTCATCCACCTACTCAACAGGACATGGAACGGTTCCCTTAACACCTTCCATAACCCTGTCATCAGTTATCTATGTTCCTAAGTACTTCTTAACTTTGTATCTATTAGTCAACTAACTAAATCTCTAAACTGTTCAGTCACATTTTACCCATCTTATTGCATTTTCCAGGATCTCAGAACCAAAGCGACGATTGGTGGCGGACTTGAGCACGTTGGTCTTTACTACTTGGAGCATTCTGGGCCGACTACTACCACTGCTACTACACCGCTTTAATGGCATCACCGGCTTGGCCATCTCTCACTCTCTAAGATGAAGACCCTTGTACCTAGTTGCAAGTTTCTCTCTCACCTTAAGTGTGAGGCTTGTGAATTAGGCAAACATCACCGCTCTTCTTTTCCTACCTAACTAAGTTTCGTAGTTCTTCATGAGTCTCGTAGTCTTCTTTATTTTCTTTATTACATTTTGACATTTGGGGACCATGTCGTGTCCCTAATAGACTGAGTTATTATTATTTTGTGAGTTTTGTGGATAATTATTACAGGATGACTTGGCTTTATTTATCTAAGGATCGTTCTGAATTTCTTACTACTTTAAAGGTTTTTATCAAGAAATTAAGGTTTAATTTGCTACCTCTATTCATATCTTTCGTATTGATAATGTTCTTGAATATATTTCAACGAGCTGTTTCCAACTTTTGCTCTGATAATGACATGGTCCATCAAACTAGCTGCTCCTACCTCATCAACAAAATGGAGTTGTTGAACGTGAAAATAGGCCTATCTTAAAAGGAGCTCGATCATTCATGTTTCACATGCATGTTCCTAAGTATTTTTAGAGTGATGCTATTCTTATTGCTTGCTATCTTATTAATTGTATGCTATCATTTGTCCTTAATAATAAAGTTCCATATTTTATTCTTTACCCTACTGCTCCATTGTTTATTGTACCTCGTCGGGTTTTCGGCTGTGTTTGGTTTGCGCATATGCTACAACCTCAACAGGATAATCCGTCTCCTAGATCCATTAAATGCATCTTTCTTGGTTACTTACAGACTTAGAAAGGCTACGAGTGCTATGACTCGGTTACTCGACATCACTTTGTCAGTGTTGATGATGTCACATTCGTTGAAACTACACCTTATTATCCTGCTCCCATCATTACCATTACGCCTCCCGCTACACCTCCACTACCATTGGTCACTACATCTGGCGACCCTTTAGCCTCCATCACTCCGCCACCTCCATATAGGTTTATTAACTACATGAGAAGTCTGCTCTTGTTCTGGCTCTGGATCATGCTCCGGCTTCGGCTCCGGCTCCGGCTCCGACTCCGGCTCCTGCTCCTGCTCCGTCCACCACTTCGCCTACCTTTGTTGCTGTGATCTCCCCTGGTTTACCCGTTGCTCTTGCAAAGGTACATGTAATTGTACCCAGAAGTCCTTAATTACATATCGTAATGAACGGTATTACTTTCCATCTCTACCCATAACTTTGTTCTGTCTCTATTTGCCACATTTGTTTCTTCCACCCACTTGTAAGTCTTATCTCATCCAAGATAGAAAGTGGCTATGGACGCTAAGATGGAAGCCTTGCTCTCCTATCACACATGGACACTAGTTGATCTACCTCTTGGGAAGTGTGTTGTACGCTACATGCTGCTGTTGGGTCTATGTTGTTAAGCATAATCGTGATGGGTCTGTTGAACGCCTTAAGGCTCGACTGGTTGCCTAAGAGTTCACTCAGACTTATGGTGTTGATTATTTGATACTATTTTTCCTGTTGCTCGTCTTAATTCTATCACTGTAATTATCCCCTTGGCTATCAATTTCGATCGGTCCTTCTATCAGATGGATGTAAAGAATGCTTTTCTTTATGACGACTTACAGGAAGTGGTTTATATGGACAACCTACGGGGTATGTTGCTCCGGGGGATCAAAGTTTGCAAACTGCACAAAGCTATCTATGGGCTGAAACAATCACCACGTGCCTGGTTTGATAAATTCAGTTCTGTTATTACAGATTGTGGCTTTTTTCCATGTTACTCTGACCACTATGTGTTTGTTTGGTATCACCATTCTAAAGTTGTTATGATAGCTGTTTATGTTGATGATATTATTCGTACATGAGAGATGAATCTGGTATTATTGAGGTCAAATCCTACTTAAACAAACAATTTCATATGAAAGATTTGGGCCTCCTCCATTACTTTCTTGGCATTGAAGTTGTTCGCAGTAGCAAAAGCATCAGTCTTTCTTAAAGGAAATATGTTCTAGATTTTCTGGTTGAGTCTAGCTTACTTGGTTCTAAACCGGCTAACACATCAATGAATCCTCATCAGAAGTTTGAGACCAGTGACAACGTTGATTTTACTGATTTACACCGATATAAGCAACTCGTCAGCAAACTTATTTATCTTATTGTTACCAATCCCGACCTATCATTCGTCGTCAAAGTAGTTAACCAATTCATGCAAAATCCTAAGCAAGTTTATACTATTGCTGAACTTCTATGGTTAAAGAATCCTCTTCAGGAGTTATGGTTCCTAGTAACTAAGCCTATGACTATGTTTTGTGAGAATCAAGCTGCTGTTTACATTGCGAATAATCCTATTTTCATGAGTGGACCAAGCATATTGAGGTTGATTGTCATTTTGTTCATGATGTGGTTGTGAAAAAACTACTGGTTACCCCCTGTTTTTTCTTCAAATCAGTTGGTTGATATCTTGACGAAGTCTTTATTTGGTCAAGCTTTTCGACTGAACTGCTCCAAGCTTAGCATATGTGACTTATATGTTCCAGATTGAAGGGGGAGATGTTAACAATATTGCTACAATGGAATGGACCTAATCACTGGGGTCCCATTCACAATAACAGGCTGCTGGTGCTAAATTCTTCTCGGGATTAGTGTTGGCCAGCTGTCAAGGCTGGCTGGCTTATGGTCTCTGCGATATGGGTTGCTGACTCGCATTGGTGATCCTCAAGTCTTTAGCTTATTCTTCTTATCTTTCATAGTTTCACATTGTAACTAGGACTCCATCTTATCTGATGGAGTTCCCTTCTTCTTATTATAATAGGCTGCTTCTTTTTATTCTTTTAGTCATGGTATTCCTTGTTATGTTGACATGTGAAATTCCTATCTATTTTGGAACTAGGACTCCTTATCATTTAGAGTCCTAGAGCTATCATTTTATGTCTTTACTTTTATCTATAAACAGTAGGCGCTCGAAGAATAGTTTATTCAGCCTTCAGCTAAAGTTGACACCTCTCTCCCCCATTATTCTCTTCCCCCCCCCCCCCCCCCCTCTCTCTCTGATGCAGTCCAAGGACCAGCTAGTAGTGGACCAGCCTAAGGATCTGTCAACATGGGCCCATCCCACACTGTTCACGCGGCGTGAACAGTACCAACAGCAGTAGTTAGAATCTTTTAGTTAGTTTCCTAATTTTTAGTTTACTTATTTCCATTGTTTAGTTTCCTAAAAATTAGACTAGTTAGTTTAGAAGTCTTAGTTGCTTGGAGATTAAAACTTGCCTAAAATCTAGTTTCCTAATTCCAGTTTTTAAAAACTTTCCTATTTCTATGTTTTAGAAACTTCCTAAGTTATAAAGGAGGTTTAGCTTTTCCAAGTTTAGTTCTTTCTTATTTTATTTGTAATGTTTCAAAGCTATAAATAAAGAGAATGCAGGCTGGCTGCAATAGAATTTTTCCAAAAAATTAAAAGTAATTAATTTCTGGTTGAGCCTCACCAGGTTGTGAGACTCAACCTCTTGTTCCTCTTTCTTCCTTGATATTTTGACTCTTGTTTTGAGATATAAACATACTACACTGGCTGACGACATAGCCTACCTGTAGATCCATTGAGTTCCCTTGATAAACTACTACCAAACTAGAAGCAATCAATCATCTTCCAGATCTGGGGCGTTAACAGGTTTAGTCAACTTTCGGGCCCCACAACTTCTTCAATTTTTTCAGATCTTCTTTAACTTCAGAGGAGTGTTCATAAGTGTTATCAAGGACTTCCAAACCAAATTCATAAATTTCTGACGGTCAGATTTCGAGATAAGTAATTTTTTCTATTACTTTTTTTCTGCAGATTTTTGTATTGGACTGAATTAAGATCCTGTAGCAAAGAGGGCTTGTTAATTTGATATGTTTTAACCCCTTTGCCATCAATTGGTATCAGAGCATGGTGAGGAGAGTTTTACTCTCCTAATCAATCCAATAACCTCAATGACTTTGTTAATTTAGTTCTCCAACGATTGACCAAAATGGATGCTAAGTTAGATAGCGTGGATGGGAGAATAAGTAATTTGGAGGAACGGGATAATCCTAGGCCGGCTAGAATAGAAGCCCCTAGAAGAGAAATTCCTAATGCCAACCTAATGCCAGGACGTGTTATTAGGGCTCCTCAAAGAGTCCCTAGAGAGGAATACCACAACCCACCCTATGAAGACTATGATGAACCTATCCGTTACCAAACCCATAAGGTACGGATGGATCTCAAGGAGTTTCATGGGAGGCAAGACCCCGAAACCTTTCAAGACTGGCTGAATGCTTTAGATGACTATTTCGATTGGTTTAACCTTCTTAAACCTCGAAAGCTGCAATTGGCCCGCTCTAAACTTATCGGGGGTGCTCGTGATTGGTGGCGTAACTATGAGTATAGTCTCATGCGGAGTCGTAGAGAACCCACCACTTGGGAGGAGATGAAGGAAGAATTGAAAGAAAAGTATTTGCCTCGGTCCTTCCAAAGAAGGTTGCATGACCAGCTGAACAATCTTCGATAAGGTAATATGATTATGGAAGACTACGTATATCAATTTGATCAATTATGTGCACGGTCTGGATCACGGGACAACGATGATCAGATGATATCTCGGTTCATTTGGGGTTGCGACCTAAAATTAGAGAAAAAATGGGAGTGGTGATATTGTTAGTTTTAACGACAGTGTTGATAAAGCTTTCCAAGCCGAGGACCTTTTGAAGTCAACACCGAAGCCCACCTCCAGTTTTTATGAATTGAAGCACCCTACACCAAATAACAAAGCCATAGGGACTACATCTCATGCTAGTCCAACGACAAATAAAGGTAAAACTCCCATGGTAGCAGCTACGGATGTGCAATGCTATCACTGCAATGCATATGGTCACTTTGCTAGAGATTGTCCACAAAAATTAAAGATAAACTCCTTAGTTGCTACAATCGAGGCCAACCCAGATACACAGGTATGTGAACCGCAAAGTGATGACATTTCTATTCCTAATACGAATGTCATGGATGATGGTGAGGATTCATATGGAATCCATATAATCACCAGTATGGCCTTGATTGCCCCAAAAATGGATGTGGATAATTTTGATGTCTTTACTAAAGCTCCATGGATTGACAATAGTGACCACAGTTCTGATGAAGACTACGGTGTTATGGAGAAAATTGAGGAAGATGAAGAATTGAATAAAATCGTCCCCATGGATACCACGATTCCACTTGACTTTCCTCAAGATGTTGAGCATGTTGATTTCGTAATACCTTCTAAATATCTTGAAGAAAATGGACCCAAAGTGATGGATTTTCTTCCAACGTCATAAGCATAGTTTAAGTTTCAAGATCAACAAGTGCTGCCTACCGACCCCTCTGTAGTCATTCTTCACCATTACAAAACTCGTGGACGAGTTCTTTTTAAGTGGGGGGGAGTTGATGCAGTCCAAGGACCAGCCAGTAGTGGACCAGCCCAAGGATCTGTCAACATGGGCCCAACCTACACTGTTCACGTGAACACTGTTCACGCGGTACTGTTCACGTGAACACTGTTCACGCGGTACTGTTTACGTGAACAGTACCAACAGCAGTAGTTAGAATCTTTTGGTTAGTTTCCTAATTTTTAGTTTACTTATTTCCATTGTTTAGTTTCCTAAAAATTAGACTAGTTAGTTTAGAAGTTTTAGTTGCTTGGAGATTAAAACTTGCCTGAAATCTAGTTTCCTAATTCTAGTTTTTAGATACTTTCTTATTTCTATGTTTTAGAAACTTCCTAAGTTATAAAGGAGGTTTAGCTTTTCCAAGTTTAGTTCTTTCCTATTTTATTTGTAATGTTTCAAAGCTATAAATAAAGAGAATGCAGGTTGGCTACAGTAGAGTTTTTCCAGAAAATTAAAAGTAATTAATTTCTGGTTGAGCCTCACCAGGTTGTGAGACTCAACCTCTTGTTCTTCTTTCTTCCTCGATATTTTGACTCTTGTTTTGAGATACAAACATACTACACTGGGAGCGACATAGCTTACCTGTAGATTCATTGAGTTCCCTTGATAAACTATTACCAAACTAGAAGCAATCAATCATCTTCCAGATCTAGGGCGCTAACAGGTTCAGTCAACTTTTGGGCCTCACAACTTCTTCAATTTTTTTCAGATCTTCTTTAACTTCGGAGGAGTGTACATAAGTGTTATCAAGGACTTCCAAACCAAATTTCATAAATTTCTGATGGTCAGATTTCGAGATAAGTAATTTTTTCTGTTACTTTTTCTCTGCAGATTTTTGTATTGGACTGAATTAAGATCCTGTAGCAAAGATGACTTGTTAATTTGATATGTTTTAACCCCTTTGCCATCTCTCTCTCTCTCTCTCTCTCTCTCTCTCTCTCTGTTCTGGTTTCCTACACCTCTCTCGAGTTACAGACATCACATTGGTTAGAAATTTTCAACCATTTCATGCCAATCAAAACAAAAACTTAAAATGTATTTGACAAAATTGAAGCATCAGCACCAAATTGTTGGGGGTTTCGAGATCAAGTCGAGGTAATCTCTTGTCATTTTTTTCTTTAATTTATTAATTAAATTTGAAGAATTAAGTGACTAATGCATGAAAACCCCTAATATTTATTCATTTGTACAAGTTCAGAAGGATTTGTAGTACGAAGAGGGGACAATTAGTGAGAACCAACTGCTAAAAAAGGAAAAAAAATTTGTGTAGATATTATATTAAAATGTTGTATAATTATGTGTTAGTTATACGAGCCAACCTGTGGTTTGTGTAAGTATTTCAACTTTTGGTTTGGGTATGTTCCCACTCTACGGACGTCAACCCAGCATGAATAATGAACTGAAATTCGTTTCACAATGCCGAGTTTGTGATAGTATGAAGCTGATACATTTGTGGTCTTTTAAACTTATGGAACCAAGAAAAGGAAAATACTTATTCGTGATTGTTTTTGTACATTGTTATGTTTAAGGTCATTAATTCCACATTGCTAGTTAATAGTTTAAACTTGTACTCCTTTTGTTGTTGAAGGATTTATTTTGATACCAATGATGAATGCAACTAGATTACAGACTCACTAGATCAGTTGGGGATTATGTGCTATTGGTACGTACGATTTGTCAGTGTACTTATAGCCACTACCTGAGTTCTTCCCTTTGTAAATTTAAAAATCAAACAAATCAGATTCCTCACAGAAATTCTGTCCCAAATCCTGTTATGGATAAGTGATTGCTGTTATGGAACTCCTGTTTTTTGGTGACCAGATTGTGCTTGTTGATCATGCACAGATGATTGAAAACACTTATTTTGAAGACTTCTGGTTTTAATCTTCAATTCCTTGTTAAACCTGACATAAAGTAATGTTACATTAGAGATACACACAAACCAGTATTGAATCTGGAGCTCAAGGTAACATATACTAGAATTTTGTTCTATTTTCAGCTGTAAAGTTTTGACCATTTATGCAAAAGTTTGTCTTTTTAAGGGGATTATTGTTTTATTTCCAAATGTGGTCAAGCAGAAACTTAATAAAAGCAGGGGATCTTGGCCCTACCTGTCACAAAGTTTAGACCCCACTTAATGTCAAATGTCAAATATGAGGGCCAAACTGAAAGGCCTTCCTGTGTAGACCATGCAGGAAATTAAGATCCTTACATTTCTGTTTGCTTCTCATGTTTCCAATATTCATGGGGCATAAAGGGTGTATCAAGGCTGCTTTGGTTAGTTTGGCTTTGTTTGTTTTCATGTTAAAAGGCAGAAAAGGAAATTTTTTGTGTGAATTAGGAATTTTCAAAGTTTGTTTTATCGTAAAATACAAATATATATATATATATATTATAGGAAAATTTTAACAAGCATAGCCTAAATTACGTAGTACATTAAAAGCATTGGAGAATGTCACCATGATAATTGACATACCTTTGATATTTGTTTTCATGCTTCATATTCTAGGGGAAAGGGTTGGAATGCAATGTGTAATGAATCAGTAGAGGTTTGAATTCCAGAGTATGCATTGAGCAGGAAAATTTTCTTTTCCCTTCTTTTTTCCCATTTAAAAAGTTTTTTTTTTCTTTTATTGTAGGATTTTCTAAATTGGTTAAGCTGAACTGCCGAAAAATGTGGCAGAGTGAACAGTACTTCCTGGCTTAAGATAATATCAATCAAGTTTTACCAATAACACGGTGTGTTATATAGCCTATATTATGATGGTTAGTTGTGCTGGTAAGGTGACTGTGACAAATGGGAGTTCCTGTTTCAGGGACTTGTGATTATCAAATTTTCAATCAGATGAAACATTAAAGTATTATATTCTAATCATATGGAATATATCATGACTCCTGTCCTAAATATAGTCTTTTTTGAAAAGCCCTTATTTTTAAGGACCCACTAATTTAAATCCTGTTTTCAACATTACCCCTGTTAGTTTGGCTCATGTAATAGAGGGAAACAATTATGACAAGTGAATTCAACAAATGTGTAATGTAAGCTGCCCCTGGTTTCTGCTCCTCTTCCAATTCCTCCTTGGATTCGGCTGCCTCTGTTGTTGTTACTGACATCTTTCCTTCTTGCCTGTCTTTCTTCTGTACTTTTCTTTTTTCACCCTCAGGTCCAAAACCATGAAGCTCACCTCTTAGCTTCAAGAGCTCCACGTTTGAAGGTCTCAAGCATCTGGTAGCTGTGTCCACCTCCTGCTCTTGTTCCTCCCCTATCCCCTGGCTGGTATTTTACCAGTTCTGATTTCTTTTATTAAATTATATTTTCTCCAAAATAAAAATTCAAGAAATTTGTGGAATTATGGATGAATAAATAGGGGCATTATGAGGAATCCAATAAAATTTCATATCATTTTGAGCTAGTGAAAAACATCAACAAAACATCATATCTTAGTTTTCAAAATGGACAAACATTTTGGGACAGTGAAGAATCTCAAACAGGATGATCTTTGTGGAATGGAGGGAGTATTATTTAGGTTCATTAATGTTTTGACTCTATTTTTTTTGTATATTTATATACCTTGGTGTATGTATATGGCCTTTTAGAATTTGGCATTGACTGGATGTGGTGTTCATACAGGCATTGGTTTACAGGTCAAAGCCATTTGGTACAAAAATAATTATGAAGTTGCTCATGTTTATGTTATGTTCTGAATGTCTTCTTCCATTTCAGGTACCGGGGTGGTTGAAATTTGAGAGACCTTTATGCTTCTCATTACTCAAGCAGTGATGGCCCACCAAATTCCGTGGGCTACTTTACTTGGTCAATGAAGGAAGGAAAGCATACCTGGTTATTAATATAATCTTTCTGATTTAAAAGGGTTGCATTCTTGAATTGAAAGACCTTCCCAGATCATGGCTTTTGGTTCTGAACTCTTAGACTGGATTTTCTTTTCAAAGGGTCCACAGTTTCTGATTAACAGGAATCAGAAACGGGTTCTTGGGATTTTTGATCGATTCTAGGCATATTGTGGTTGGATTCGGGCTGATTCTTCCCGATTCGGGCACTCTTTAGCCTGTTCTCATTTCATGTTAGGACTGTTTTCTCTGTTATGAGAATGCATTTTTTAAAATATATTACAAGAATTCATACCAAACACAACTTTCAACTAAATCGGACGCTTGAAAGAAACCGGATGTGTAGGTAAGGTCAGAAGCAGGGTTTATATATATATATAATGGTTTCGATGATGACCTAATGAGTGCGGATGAAAGGGAATCGATGTCAAAGGGCGGCTGGCCGGTGTTGTGTCATATAGACGGACCCTAGACAAAGATATCCACGTCGGATGGTCCACTTTTTTTCTGGGCCAGGGTTGGACGGGATAAGAACGGGGATATATTTATAAGATTATATTAGAGCAAGTGGGTGGGTGGGTGCTTGAGATTATCCGGTGACTATTAAGCATGATCAATTATTCCAAGCTCGTGGCGGTGGTGGACCCGGTGGTGGTGACGATTGAGCGGTCACCAATGGAATTATGATGATCAGGTAAATGTATTGGTTACCAAATAACTGGGACCCACCGAATCCTCATTAAGTAGTGATATGGTACCTGTCCACACCTCGTTTTACTTCTCTTCCTTCTTTCGTGGCGGCTTTTCCTTCCAAAATGAGCTAATGATTTTAATTGGCAGCCGCCGGTAGCAAGTAGCAGCTCTTTATTTTTGTTATTTTTTTTTATTTGTACAAATATTCTTAGTGGCACCTGCTTTTCAAGTCCAACTATCTTTCAAATTGAGATTCAGGGACTGGAGTCAGTCCATTGTACATACTAATACATTGGTTCGTGTCTTGAATAAACTCTTAACTATTGGATCACAACTTGAGAGGTGATTGAATTTGAGATGATTTTTTTTCCATCCTAGCGATACCACACCCGATATGTTTTTTCTTGCCTGATTAGGTTGTGGTTCCAAGAGTTGTCTCAAGTTGAGCCATTCCTCTAGTCGTGAACCATAATCGGGGTTCTTCCACTATGATCAGCCCACCACTTTTTTCCCCTCATGAATACCATCTAAGCCATAATTCAAGGTATTGATATCAAATCGGTCATTCCTGATTCCAATTTTTTTTTAATACTACTTTAACAAAGATTAGGCACACGTCGTTTTTCCATTAGATTTTTACACCGATTTGAGGGTCGGATTGAATTTGGACATCACTGAGATTGCATCAAATACATGGATTTAGAACCATGATCTAAGCCCTATCAGCCCTTGTTATTCCAAAGTTTAGATCATTTGTATATGTACTCTCTATGAGATTCTATCATAGTTGATGTGGTGTAGGATCCATTGGATATGAAAAATGATGGAATCCCAAAGAAGATACAAGTACATGCAGTTGAACAATCCTCGCTATTCCACTTGTGACTTGTTACTTGCAACTTGCGAGAGGTCATATGTAGTAGTTGGAAAACTAGGTTTTGACCTCTCAGAATTTTGTAAAACCTGGTCAAGAGTCATATAGGTTTGCTTAGGCCCTACTTATTTGGTTGTAAAATTTTTGTCTAGATAATAATATTCATGAAAATTTTCGTACTTCTTCAATGTCTTCCTTTGTATTTTACATTAAAACAAACTATGGAAATTTCTTACTGGGAAAATTTACTTCTCCATCATTTTACATGGAAACAAACAAAGCATTAGTGTAAAAAATGATCTGAATCACAGAATCATTTGTGATTATCCCAAGTCAAATATAAGTAGCTGAGTTTAGTAGGTTGGTTGGTTTCTTCATTGGTTGTCTTCTACGTCATTGCTCTTTCAATTTCAAAAATTTTCTTTTCTCAACATCCAAACATATCCTAAAAATTGCTCTTATCAATTCTAACTAAGTTCCCTTATAGGAACAATGTATGATTAACCTCTATATAACTGATATGAGATTGTAACATGAAAAGCCTAGATTGGTATACAGATACAATGGAAAATTGACGCATAATCGATACCATATATAATAATTATAAAAAATAAACATATCTAAGTTTAGTCAGGTTCAAAATCGATACGCATCCATCGATCAAATACCAATTACTTGAACATGGGTAAGAATTATGATGTTGTGTAAACCGGAAATGCGAAAACAGATATCAACCAACTATTTCTGGGAGCATTATATAGACCGCCCCCATTAGTAGAAAACAGAGGGAATTTGGGGCCACCACCACCTCCCGGCTACCAAACCAGGAGACAAAAGCTTACCATATTTATTAGGGATATATAGAGAAAAAATCACCATCATCAGCACGTGACGAAACTCGTATTTTCCACACCACGTGTCCATTACAGATGGGTCAATGTAAGTCTCCTTTACTTGACACCGGAACAACCGGTAAATATAATATTCAACGATGAGAGTATTAGAGACAGACAGCAATCACCATAATATATTAATTTAATATATTCAATTTTGGAAAAAAAAAATGAAAATAAATATTATAATAATCAAATTATGACTCTGCTTTTCTTTTCAACGTCAAGCGTAGAAAACAAGGAAACACCACTCTCCATACACAGTCCAGTCTTCCCTACTCACTCTCTTTGCTACACAATTTCGCAAATTAATTTAAATAATAATTAAAAAACACTGAAAGGACAAAATCGCCGTATTAATCGGCTAACTCACGGTGTAATTTATATTCATAATAAATCATCAATGTCTAACTCGCCGAATTCTTCTTCATCGCGAAAGTAATTGATCGGCAGCTTGAATTCAGGAATCGTTAACGGCGATTCAATTTCAAAACCGAAAGCGTCAACGTCACCGTAAGTCCCGTAACTAAGACTGTCAGAATCAAACGGCGTTGTTGGGCTGTCATAACGGAGAACCGACGTTGGGGAACATGCAGCCTCAGTAGTCTTTGGAGAACAGTCATCTTGACTAACCACCGTTACCGTTTCCATCCTAGGGAAGTTTGTAACAGCGTCAGGACCTTTCAATCTAACGGCGGCGTTATCATAAACCGTCGCCGCTTCTTCTGGTGTATCAAAAGTACCAAGCCATAACCGTTTCCGACGGGTCGGATCTCGTATCTCCGCCGCCCACCGGCCCCATGGCCGTTGCCGGACACCTCTGAACCTCTTCGCCTGAGATTCATCGGAGTCCAAAAACTGTATTCTTCTCTTCTTCGTCGGCGCCGGCGAAGGAGACGGCGACGGACACAATGGTTTAGCAGATGTGTTGATGTCAATCTCTTGTACGTATCTCCTCACTCGCCGGACGATCTCTTCTCCTTCTTCGTCACTAGATGAATCTGTAGCGTCGAAGTCTGTGAAAACTATTTTCACCACTCTTTCTCTGATTCTGCCTGTTTTCCGTCCACTGTGAATCTTCCTTGTTTTGAGAACATGCTCGGAAAACTTCACCTTCACCCATGGATGTACTCTATCGAACTGATTGTGTCCACAAGTGTCTCCCATCGGTTCCATAGCACAGAACGACGGAGTGAAGGAAGAGTGATTTGCCTCATCTGCTACATCAAATTGGACGGGAAAGAACATGTAATAGAGATTCAGAGAGAGTATCTCTAGCAAGTAGCACCGATTTTCTGTATTTCGAATCAAAAGAGCAAAAAAAATATGCAGCAGAATCTGTTTTTTGATACCAGAAAGGATTTGGAAATTTATGAATTCTATGGATTGGGAGATAAGAAAGGAGGAGTTACTTCTTCTCCACCTTCCCCTCCCCTTTGCCTAATCTAATCCAATAAGTACTGAGCAAACAGAACATAGCAAGAAGAAGATAGATCTAGTGAGAACTCAAACAGAGCGGAAAACAGAATTTAAAAGCCCCCTGCAGCAGTAGTCCAGATCCCATGCGTTAAACCCCTGCCGACCAAGGATGACCAAAGTCAGCTTCTTTTACCGACAAAAGCCGATATCTTGGAAACCAATCTTCCCCAGACAATCGGAGTGGACTGTCCTACTCAAAGGTAGAGCCCAGGAGGTTGCAGAAGCAATTAAACGGCGAAAAAATAACTTTAGTCTCTCTCTCTCCCTCGATCCTCTCTGTTCTCCGTGGAAGAAAACAAGACTCTAGGGTTTAGGTTTCTTGCAGTAGTTGCAGAAAAGAAAGAGAGAGAGAGAAAGAAGCAGCTTTGCAGAGATGGACGAAACAAGGAAGAATAGAGCGAGAGGGGTATTTATAGTATACGGCTTTTAAAAGTAAAGACCGCGAGAAACACATTCTCTCTCTCTCTAACTTTCTCTCTCTACATCTTCTAAGGTTCGTTGGTTCCGTCAGGGTTCGGTCATATCTTGGAGGAAAAACGGAAAAGTCACGTTTCGGCTTCCAGCTGGCTTTCTTTGACGTGGCACTGTGGCAGTCATGTTCTGGGGTTCTAGGCCGTGAGAACCGGAATTTAAGCTGGGTGCAATCAAATTACTAAAATGTCCTTATAGCATAGACTAGCAGGATCTACTGTGAAAGTGGGACCGCCGACCAGACAACAGTCATTCTGGGGCTCTGGTAGATGAAGAAATAAAAGAGACCCTTTTTGGTAATTTTGATCATGCTCTGGTCCTTAGGCCGTGAGAGACGGAATTCAATCCAATCTGGTGCATTCAGTTTACTAAAATGTCCTTATAGCATGGACGACCAGGATCTACTGTGAAAGTGGGTACCGACCAGACAACAGTAATTTTGGTCGATGAAGAAAAATAAGAGACTCTTTTTGGTAATTTTGATCATGTTCTGGGACCCATGTGGTAGTCTTCTGGCCGTGAGAAACTTAATTCAAGCTGGGTGCATTCAAGTTACTAAAATGTCCTTATAGCATGGACGACCAGGACTAATGGGAAAGCGGGAACTACTGTTGTGGGACCCACCGACCAGACAAGTGACAACAGTCATTTTGGTCGTTGAAGAAAAGCAAGAGACCCTTTTTGGTAATTTTAATCATGTTCTGGTCTTCTGGCCGTGGGCCCGTGAGAGACTGACTTCAAGCTGGGTGCATCCAAGTTACTGAAATGTCCTTATAGCATGGACGACCAGGATCTACTGGGAAAGTGGGACCTACTGTTGTTGGGACCCACTGACTAGACAACCCTCATTCTGGTCTATGAAGAGAAATAAGAGACCCTTGTTGGTATTTTTCATCATGAGAGTGAAAATGATTCTTGGGAGTATAACCCGAGAAGAAAAACGGTAAAATTGACCTATTTAAGGTTAAAAGGAGTTACGAACGGACATGCACGGGAATTACTGTTAATTAAGAAAGTACATTAATAATGATTAATGGTCGGTATAAATATATAATTAAGAATTCCAACTACTACCTTTCCACTTTTATCATTGAGAGAGTGATAAGGGTATTTTGGGTATTAAATCTTTCATTTTGTTATTTGTCACGTGACACGAGGGACAATTAAAGCTTATTATCAATTTCCCATTCGGTGTCAGATTTACATGCGTGGGTGGGACGGTGGAACAAATTGAGCGTGGCGACTGGGAAGGTCTTTTCTACTAGGATGTGCATGCAATATCATTACTGTCTTTTCTTGAATATCGGATTAGTTCATTCGTATCGGTTTTAGACTAATCAATTCTTCGATCTGATTTTATTTTAATAATATTATATCTAATATTGGCTGTCATGTATTAGATAATGTGTTCAATACCTGAATTTAAAACCTTGCTCCTTAATTCTTACCATGCAACGTATACGTAATTGATTGTGCACAAAAATTGAATAAAAAGAAAGACTAGACCCATGGCTCAAGTGCCTGATATTGGATTGGTTTATTCGTGTTGGTATTTGTTGTGTTTGAATTTCGCTTTCAATGTCTTGGTTGTTGAATCAACCTACAAAAGATAAAACAGAACAGGGGAGGTCAGGCCTATACTCCGGGTCTGTTCTGATGCTTAACTTAGGGATTTGTGAACAGACAAAGAGGTTGGTATCCGAGTTCTCATCTTTTATATATTTTTTATGGGGTAAGTCAAAGATTCTCAATCTGATGTGTGAGAGCAGAAATCTCTACAACTTGAAATTATGTCTTAAGTGAAGCTTATCGGAAAATTAGAATTCTTGGGGGTTATTTATAGTGAGTAGTGATTCTTAGCAATATCGCTTTTGCCCTTAACTTAGGTCAGAATTGACGAAAATGGCCTTCAGCTTTGTGGTTGGTGCTGACTTGGATAGGAGCATCCCAAGTGTCATCATTCTATTGGGTTGAAATCGCCTCCAATTATTGGATGTTCCAATCGCTCATCCAGCCGTTGGAGTTAACCAAGCGCACCTACCGATGTATTGGTAGGCACACCCAGTTAACTCCAACTACTGAATTGGCGATTAGAGCTTCTAATAATTGGAGAAAAATTGGATTCCATTCTATTAGCTATTTGATAATGTTACCCAACAATATACTAATACTAATTTGATAAAGATTATCATTTTTTTTAGGGAAAATATCTGTCACACCCCTTTGCAGTTTATTTTAATGTCACCCACTGGTCATTTTTTGCGATAACATCCCTAACACCCTCTACTTTTGAAAAGTTGTATCCATCAGACCCTTTTCTTTAAGATATGTCCTTTAACTGATGATGCGACACCATTTTAATTTATTTAATGACAAAACTACCCCTAGATTTTTTTAAAATTTTTTTTAATAAAACTTAAAATTTTATTTTCTCTATTACATATTAGATATTAGATATTAGGGAAAAAAAAAAGTAAAACACGATTTCACAATCCGATAATTCAGACCATGAAGTCTCTCGTAACCTAAAATCAAATATCATAATCATGGGATTTGAAACAAAGCACAACATTTCATCGATCAAAACTGCACAACATTTTTCTATTATTCCGCAATATTTTTAGATCGAATTTTTTGTGTTTTCATTGATATACTCTGTTTTTGTTCTACTTTGTTCTTTAATGTTCTACGGTTCAAGATTCTTTTGATTTACGAATTCCACCAAATCCATTTGAAATCGATTTCATTTCCTTCGTTGAATGGAGTTATCTAATAAAAATAGCACTTTTTCTCTCTTTTGATTTTCAATGGATTATTTATAACATTCAATTAGACTTCATTCCATAAGTTGATTCAGGTGTTCATGAAATCCAATGGAGCGTCCATATATTGAAAATATGATTCTTTTTTTTTCTTTTGTTTTCAGTCTGTCATTTACTACGGTTGTAGTTCCCGATTATTGTGCTTAGAGAGTTTTTGGAGATGCGAGAGGAGACTGATTCGAGGATCCAATGCTGATAATCGGTGGTTGGCGGTTAAATCCAACTCGACTAAGCTCGAAGGGAGCTCGACGCCTAGGTCATGGAGCTGGTAACTGGTGAGATTGAGAATAGAGCTCGAAGAATTCTCTTCAGTTGTTCCACCCTCCAAAGCCCCATGGTTCTCTCTTGGCATTCCTTCGAATGCATTTTCCATTGATACCGAAAAAACCCTATGTTACGGAATCAAGAAATAGAAAAGAGAAATCACATACAGAGAACACAGAAATTTAACATGGTTCACCCACACAATGTGTGAGGGTTACGTCCACGACTGCAACAGATCGAAAATTTCACTATCTGAGAGAGGAAAACTGATTACATAGAGAATTTTCATAAAAAAACTGAATAATTTAAAACCCTAAGATAAGAGGGGTTTATATAGAATTGTAGAGTCCTATTCTAACTCAACAATAGTAGTCAAAGAGTCTTGCACCAACTATGCAGATCACAAAGTCTCACACGAGTTATGATTGTGAGTGAGTCCCATAATATGGACAGATTTCATAACTGATTAGGATTCAAGGCATCCCAACACCCTAGCAAATGTTCTACGGGACCTCGAAACAGAGAAGATCACATCAAAAGCTTCAAATAAGTTTGAACAAAAGAAGAAAGTAAGGAAACCGAAGCACAAACCCTCATGACTCCTCATGCTTCCTTTCAACCAAGTTCCATTCCAAGGAGATAGAGGGACCCCAAAAGCATCATTGGCTCAAATACCTCTGTCGGTCGGAGAATGAAAAGACACTAGTTTAGGGGGTAAAAAAGATGCGTGAAAATAACAAGGTAAAATTGAAAATATAAGGTAATTTTGAAAATAAAAAAATCTTAAAAAGAAAACATAAACATGAAATTAAAAAGTATTAAAAGTAAAAAATATTTTTAACAAAGGATGTTAGGGATATTATCGTAAACAATGGTGAATGGGTGTGATAGAAATTTCCCTTTTTTTAGTAGAACCGTTTTGATACTTTCCTATGAATTTGTGACACGTGTCAATTATACAATGGATATAAAAATAATAATTTTATTTTTATAAAAAATAAACTGGTCCAGCTGGGGTATAATTTCAAACCGAACCAATCCCGACCGGATTAAGATCGCGTACGTGTACCGATTCCTTTTAATCCTGACGAGATCAGAGTCATCGGACCTCGGACAGAGAAACAAGTGAACTAGTGAAGCGCAGCGTGAGACAAGAAAAAAATGTCGTTTCATTAACTCTCTTTTCGGTTTCTTTCTCAAGGGGGGATTTCCCTCTTTTTTCCTCCGCAAACGTACGCATGTGCTGACAGCGGCGGCTACTTTTGCTTTTCTCTTCAACTTTGACTTTTACCCTTTACTACCAGTTAATTTTCCATTCTACCTTTTTACCCTTTAGTGACCGGATTTTAGGCTTTTAACATTACTCCCTTTGAGTGAGGATCACCTGTATGTACTCTCTATATGAATTTTCTTATCATTGATATGGTATAAGAATTATCTTTGATTTTATATAGTGTGGGACTCATTTGGTGTGGAGCCCATCTCTATAGTGTAGTAGGATCCACTTGATATGAATGATGATAGGACCTTAGGGAGGAAACAAATACATACAGGTGAACTATTCTCTAATTTTTTATCACAAAAAAAAAATCTTCAACCTCTCGTACAATTCATTAATCGTTTATCAGACGAATTAAGATGTATCGTTATGCGTGCCAATCTTTGTAGTCAATCTTGAGCATCTATTGGATGGGTTGGGATGCATCGACATGCATACCAACCTTCTCAATCTATCCTGGTTGTCTATCAGGCATGCCAACCTTCTCAATCTGTACTTGTTGTCTATCGGACAGACTACAATGCATTGGCATGCATGCCAACCTTCTCACTCTGTCATTGTCGTCTATCAAACGGGCTGAGATGCATTGACATGCATTCTAACTTTCTCAGTTCATCCAATAGACGATCAAACCATAGGAGAAGATTTAGATCTAGTATGTACAACCTACTAGTACCACTTCTAAGAACTTTAATGGACTCAATCGGATGCCCATGACCACATGATGAGGATCAATGTAAAATTAAAACAGTGCAATTAAAGTTCTTACTTTTGGGGTGAGGGTTCAATGGCAGATCATTTGGCAAAAGGAAACGGAGAAGAGATATAGAGACACAGAATGAGATGTTGGTATAGATCCTACACCGTCATTTAAGGAATTTTTTTTTCTTTTGATTTTATAAATAGATGGTGTATTTATTACTAATAATATTTCAAGGACTTGAGTTAGTTATGTGAAACAGTGAAGCTATGATTGATAAACTACAATTGTTGTCCTTCTCAATTATTAATTTTAATTTCAAATTGTTATATATATATATTAGGGTCCATTTGGCCATTGTTTTAAAGTAATAAAGTTGATTACCCAAAAAAAAAAAATGACAAAGTTGAATAATAATGTCAAATTTGGTAACATAATCCACAAGTGGCTTTAATTTTTTATTTAATTTAAAAAAAAAAATACAAGTAGTTCTTTCATGCATAATATAAAGTTGGGAAAAAGATCCCCATAATGCCGGAGTGGGATCCATTTCGGCGCTATCTAACATAATGAGTCATGTGGTCCATACAACTCTATATTAACATTCTTTTTTTTCACAAAATGTGGGCTCTCTCTAATGAAGATATTTTGTCTCTCGTTCTTCCGTTAGTTCTATTTTCTGCTTTGACATTGTAGGAAACCCTCGTCTTATAATAATGTTGTAAAGACTTTTTTTCTGACCCTACACAAATGGGTGTCAATGGGCCGGTTTCGGTCAAGGCCAAGTCGGTCTTGGGCTTTATAGTGGCAGCCCGAATCATGTCTAATATGATATTCGGACTGGGTGGGCTGCACTTCAAATTAGTTAACTGGCCACTGTGGTGTCAATTTGTCATTGGGTTGGCTTAATCAACTCTTATTGGTCCGCTCTCAGTATGGTTTTGGTTTACAATTTATATATGTAGTAAATTAGTTGGATTAATGAGCTCTATCAGACCATTATCAGACTAGTTCGGTTTCAGTTTTAGTTTCCTACATGTATATTTAATAAAATGCTAGCTTAATAGACTCTTATCGGTCCATTATCGAGCTGATTCAGTTTCGGTCTTAATAGTCCCGGTTTGATTTGGACTTATCAATTGATCCGGTCCGGTTTCAATTTTTCACCGGGCTCTAAAAGCACAACCCAAATCTTTTCCAAGAAGACTCGGTTTCGATTTTATCTGGACCGAATCAGGATGGTTCTATTTCAATTTTTGATTTGAACCTAATTTGGACACCCGTAACACAAAAAATTGTATGAGCAAAAGGAGATGTAAAATAGAAGGGAGCAAAGAGTTCCACCTTAAAATTAAAAATAAATAAATAAATAAATAAAATTCAACCACTGCTCTACGTTTGAATGTCAACTTTATTTTCTATTTATTCATAGAATTTCATCTTAATGAGGAACATAGTTTTTGTAATCGGGATCAGTCCCGGACAATAGACCGATATCGATCTGGTCCAAGTCGATCCTCTCCTTTTTCATTTATCGGTCCGAATGGGATTTTTATAATAAAATTATAAAACTATCTTTTATTTTTATAACCGTAGATGGTTAACACATGGCAACCTTTTTTCCTTGATTGACAGGTGTCACTAAAGAACAAAAAAAGTATTGGATCCGCTGATCTAGGCCAAGATAGTATAGAAATCCTCTCCCGCCTGAGTTTGGGCGGGAGAGCTGGCGGCCCAAATGGATGATCGTCACTTGACTCTCAGATGGATCCGAGCCCTCCATCTGAGCTGAGACCCCAGCCTACAAGCTGAGCCGGCAGGGGTGTCGGCTAGGGTGGAGGGCTTGGATCCACCCGAGAGCCAGGTGACGGCCATCCATCCGGGTCGCCAACTCTCCCGCCCAGAGTCAGGCGGGAGAGGATGTGAATCCGGCTGAGATATGTCCTAGGACCGATTCCCAAAAATGTGGGCGAAATTGATATCGGATACAAATCAGTCAATCCCGTCTATTCAATACCAATTTTTAAAATTGTGGCCAAGAACTGGATCCACATCCTCTCCCGCCTGAGATTTGGCAGGAGAGTTGGCGACCCGGATGGATGGCCGACATCTGGCTCTTAGGTGAATCTGAGCCCTCCATCCGAGTTGACACCTTTATCGGCTTAGCTTGTCTGCTCGGGTGTGGGTTTATATGGATGACTCAGATTCACTCGAGAGTCAAGTATCAGCCATCCATCTGGGCCGCCAACTCTCCTGTCAAATCTCAGACAGAAAAGAATTTCTATACCCAAGAAGTAGGGTTTGGATCCTCTCCAGCTAATCAGGCTATCCAGTCGAATTGAGTTGAGGGGATTTTTTTTTCCCAAAAGGAGCACAACCACCAACATCATGAGCAACAATAAATTTGACAATGCATGTCATAGGTATTATATATTTCAAACACTAATGAACAAATAAACCTTTAATTAAATAGATTTTATAAGAAAAAATTTAAGAATTTATGCATGAAATACTTTCTTATTGGGTCAGGCTATAGGACAATAGGACATCGCCCGGTGTCAATAGCTCATTGACATCCATTGAGGTCATCACGGAAAAATGAGTGGTGGTTTTGCGCGATCTGAAGGGTATCGTGCGCCGGCATCAGTAAAAAAAAAAATCCCCTTCTTGTGTCTTTAGAAAAAAAAAGCCACAAATTTTGCACAAAATGAAAAAAAGGCTACGAAATGAATGGAGGAAAGTTAAAATAAAAAATTAAGATGAAAAGAATAAAATCTTTATTTTTACAAGAGAAGGTAGCGTTGTACATAGCATATGTATAATTGTACAAATTCCCTAAAATCTATTAGTCATTAGTAAGTATTTATATATCTAGTGGAAAGAATATTATAATATTTAAATTTATTCTACAAAAATATAAAAAAAAACTATCAATTAGTGTGTATTGACAAGTGTATAATTTAAAATTCAGTAACCAATACTAACCTCCTTATTTAGGGGAAATGACATTTTTAAAACTATGTTTAATAAAAGGGTAGACTGAGTCCATCAGTATTTTTTTTTTCTAATGAATAAATGTATTAATAATACTTTAGAATGAGGAAAAACAAATGTAGGTGTCCTAAAGATAGAATCAGACTTCCTACAAAAAAAAAAAAATACAAGGGCAGAAGTCCTAGGAAGGAAAAAACCAAGGCAGGATAAAACAAAACTCCTGAATTAATATCG
The DNA here is from genome assembly GCA_028583415.1 of Protea cynaroides. Classification (NCBI taxonomy): domain Eukaryota; kingdom Viridiplantae; phylum Streptophyta; class Magnoliopsida; order Proteales; family Proteaceae; genus Protea; species Protea cynaroides. Next base: position 35,276,105 of record CM053266.1, on the reverse strand, counting down.
AGGTTCCAAGAGGAAAATATATGAACCTATTCCTAAGGCTTTGATTTGTTGCAAGGGGAATTAAAATGAAATGAAGTGAAATTTTTATACTTTAAATGGAAATTTTTTAATGAATATAGCACATGCTATTACATTACTATCTAATTAATTCTAAATTATTCCACATCTAGAACTATTAACTTACACTTCACTTTGCATCCAAAATCCCTCTCAAATGAAAAAGAAAATAAATTTTACATCTTATAAGTATCATTACTAAATATGTTAAGAAAAGTAAATTAAATTCTTCCATTCCCTTCAATTCACCTTGCAACCAAACAAAGCCTAAAAGAATCCTAGGAAAAGGAAAGTAAAGGCATACAGTCCACCAGTGTTATTATCCATTGAATAGCAATAGTTCTTATCAAGTACAAAAAAAAAATTATATTTATATGGGAAATGATTTCTTGTTGGACCGCGTAACTCCTGTGTCAACGCATAGGCTCATGGGAATTCAAAAATAAGCATCCAACTAGGGTGTCGAGTGGTCATTTTACCCCTCTTATGTTTAGGCGCAAGAGCACACTGTTGAACATGAATCTTTTTCCCTATTTATAAAATGGGAGAGGATTTCCAACAATGCTAATGTGAGAAATGTAGATTTTACTAGATTTAGGGTTTTAAACAAACTCATGACAATTCATGCAGAACCCTAGAATACAATAGAAATAATAAGATATTTTAATTAAGACATACCTATACGTTGAAGATTGATTTCTGTCTATTCCTTGTTCGGGCTTTGATTCGAGTCTTCCACAGCTCACCGGAGATTCCCTTGTTTTCTTTCTATGTATGCGAGCTGAGAGAGGAATTAAACAACTTGAATTGCAGGGACTCTAAATCTAGTATTTATAATACTATCCTAAACACTGGATCACTTCTACAATGAACCAAGTTAGTTTATTTCTAACTCGTGACAAACTAGACCAAAATTGATCAAACCCATAATGCAAACTCCCACTAGTCAATGAGCTCGATAATTAATTAAAGTAATAATAAGATAATATCTTATAAGAAATTTTCCACAATGCATAAATAGGTATATAGGAATTAGTATCTTCAAACGAGGTACATAAGATCAAAGAGAGGAGAGAGAATAAAAAGGAATCCCACATTGGTATTGGGGGATCCTCCCCTTAAATAATTAGATAAGATTACTAATTGATAACTAGATCATTCTAGTTTGGCTAGTAGTATTTCTTTAGAAATTGAGTTTTGAGATCGCTTGGCATGCATTATCAACTTTCCCATTGTTTTCGAAAAGCCCTAGTGAGTCTACCCTAGGGTGTTGGAGCTCGCAGGGAATCAATTTTGGTATACCTCAAAAACATTCGAGACCAATGCCACGTACCCTTTCTTTGATCATTTATGATAACCCAAATCTTTTCCAACTAGATGTAACCAACTTCCTTCAAGTGAAGTGCCCCAAAATTGAATAAGTAGAAATTTCTCTCGCAATCTAAGCATTTGTGCAAGCCGAACCAAAAGGAGTGTGCGTTAGGACTAGTACTAGTGTTAAGTACTTGATTGATACATTAAAAACTCCAAAACTGATGAAACGCATTAAATCAAGCTTTTTATCGTATCTAATGCTAGATTGGCCTAATCTAATAGTCATACATTAAATTAGACCCCATTAGACATAACAACTATTCTCATTACAGCTCCCAAGCAATTACTCTATTGAAAGACCAATTACTTGTTTTAGGATGTGTGATTTTTCACTCATTTTGCATTAACTTAGAACGGAAATGAATAATTAGGGTTCTTCAAGAGTTGAAGAATGACTCTTTATTTTTTTCATAAAATATAGACCTAGCCTTACATTTAACCCTATGGGTTAAAACTGAGATAGTCCAGCAAGGTTGGATGACTCTACTCTATAAGTTCTAGACGTGTTTTTCACACCACAATTCATTATTATTGGGGGAGTGGATCGTATGTAGCGCTACCGTGTGACAGTATTAATCTTGACCGTTAAAAATATATTAAAACACATGATCGATGCACTCTCAACGATCAAGATCAGCACTCATGGGTAGCAACGTTTTCTTTCACCAACTTTTGGAAAATAGGAAAAAAAAAAATTCAGACGCCATGGGTCTCAAGATAAGGATACCACCCAACACGTGTCCTAACTATACAGACTGTTGCGGGTTCAAATCTTAAAATGGGTCCCATCTCCAATGATAAGCTGTTAACAACCAAGGAGTGGCTATCGAGTTCGTATCATGTCAATTTTGAGTTCAGTTTACCTAACCCAGCCTGGCACCCCGTTTTTGTAACATGTCATGTTCCTGTCAACTCACCATAAATTATCATGTGAAATATTATGATAATTTTAGGCAAAAATGGGTCAGCTCGCTCGGAGGGTATAGGATTCACCCACATATGATTTGTTTTAGCTATAAAAATACAAGGAAATACTAGAATTTCAAGCTTAATGCAAGGAAATATATAAATCATGGGAGTAGTTCTAAAAATTCATCAATACATAGGGTAAAATTTATGTGGTCTCGAGATGGGATTCCATGGCCTGAAACATCTCATTCTTAAAAAAGTATAAATTCATCACTTTTTATATATTCGTGATCCTATAGGTTCCGTTTGATAATACTCCTATTCTTGATCTGTTAACACTTCTATTCTTGATCCGTTGTTTTTGCTTTGGAGGGATTTTATTGCTTTGATTTTGGAATCAATTTTTTTAAAGCAAAATGTTTTTGATAACGTTGTTCTAAATCTTATTCCAGAACTTATTAAGAGAAGAATCCTGTTTGATAAAAATAAATTTGGAATCAATTCCAAATTTGGTGGTGGTGGGATGGAGGTTGTGGTTGTGGTGGCGGTGGTAGTGGTGGTGGTTGTGGTGGTGGTGATGATGGGCGGTGGTGGTGGTGGCTACAGCAACGGTGGTGGTGGTGGAGGTAGCGGTGGCGATGGTGGAGAGTGGTGGTGGTGGCGGCGGCGGTCAAGCCTTCGTTTTGGCCCAACTCCCTTTTTTAGCTCTGTTTCATTTGCTTTAAAGCACCGAGAGTTAGTTTTTTTAGCTCCCAAATTTGAGATCCCAGAGTCAAATGGAGTCCGGTTCACTCCTAGGGAGTTTGAAATTAGATCGGATTTATTAAACAATATTCAGTTCTCAAATTGCGAAGACAAAATCAATAGAATCTAGGAGTGAGGGTGTTAACAAAAGGGACTGTAATATCCCTCTCATCCCATCAAGAGTCATGATGATTCCCCTTTTTATGCTCCACTTCCTAGAGAACCTTTCCACATATACGGGGTGGTTTACATCCACCGACCATGAGCTTCTATGGTTAGTGTTTGACCCTTCATCCAATTGGGAGATAGTATTCGGATTTCACTCTCTCCTCCATTCTCGCTTTTGTATCTTATCAAAAGGCAAATAGCACAACCATGTACAAGCACGATTATGTACAAAATCTTTTGCTATAAAAATAACGGGGCATTGGGTATTGATAAGTGTGTGTTTTTTATATTTTTACCCCCTTTGCACTATACTTTTTAATGTGTTTAATGTCTTATTGAACTGTATAAAATTTATTTTATAAGTATTGATATATTTTAGAGACTTTGCAAATTAATTGCTAAAAGACGAAAAAATTTCAATATTCTTAATTTTGACATTCTGAGCTTCATGCAGGTTTTTGAAGTGGAAAGAGTTTTCGAATTGAAAAGTTATCTTTAGTAAAATTGTTGAGGACATCTTAAGCTTTTTAGAATTGTATTATGGAGAAAATTTCGAATTCGTTTGAACTTCCAAACATTATCTTAAATTCTGACACAAAAATCTGATCCGAATCCGAATCGGAGTAACCATACGATATGATTAGAGTTTTCAATGGTAGATGAAATTTTCATAAAGAGTCTCCTCATCAAGTTAGAAACCTACAATAGAAGAAGTTGAATTGATTTAATATTTGAGTTGAATAGAAAAATTACTATTCTAGAAGACTCCAAGAAAGAAAAGAAACTCTACAACTCTATAAGTCTAAACAAAGAAAGAATCTTAAGCTACAAAAGATTACCAATATTCTATATATAGAGCATTGGTGTTGAAGATAGTCAATCTCTCTCTCTCTCTCTCTGCTGAAATTTTAGTCTCTCTCTTTCTTTATGATTTTTCTTTTCTCTTTCTCTAGAAAATTGTAACGTCTAACGAGTTTATTCATTCGGTTCAACGAATTCAATTGTAAATTTTTTTTTAGTTTCAAAATTTATTTAAAGGAGAGTTCAAGAGTCTTATTTTCTTTTTTTCAAGTTGTATTCTTCTTATTTAATTTCTTTTTTCAAATTTTAATTTCAGATTTAAAATTCTATAGTAGGGTAGATCAATATAGGTAGTATCCTATTACTATTTTAATTTAGGAGAGAAGGCTCCCTTTGTAATCATATGTGCATCGCCTTGGAGTGATAACGAGACTATGAGTGATGACGGAGAAATCTTCCCAAGATAAGTTTTTTTTACACTATTTTATTTTTAATTTCGTTTCCTTTCATGTAATTGCTAGTTGTTACTCTATAGTTAATTTAGGTTGCCTTAAATTTTCATGCAATTAGGAATCTATTTTATCATTATTTTTGTTGCTCGATTAGGTTATTATTAAAGTATTTTAGGTTGTCTAATTTATTCAAATCACTTGGGTCCATGTTGTCCTGTTTAAGTTAGAAAAATAACGTTTCCTCTCTAAGTCAACCCGTTACTGCACAATACCTTGCACTTGCGGTTACACTTTTAAATCACTATTAGATATCCAAGTGGTGGGGTGTTCCTCACCAATGAGATGAGATGATAGTAAATTCGTCAGCAGAGGCAGGGGAGGAGACAGAGGCAGTGGGACTATAAAATAATCTAAGGCGTATAGGTCATTGCATTGAATTTCTAAACACATACCCAATCATGTCTGAAACTAGTACTCCCCAATTGAGAGAAATAGTTCACCTATACATACGTGTATCTTTCACAGGATCTCATCACCATTCATATCTAGTGGGTTCCACACTATAGATGTAGATTTCACATCCCATGAATGGTGATGAGATCACAATAGAGAATGCATGTACGTGCAGGTAAACTAAACTCACCAAGGTTTGGATCCTCTCTAGTCACTAGAGTCCCATCATGGTCCATTGACTGAAGTCACTTAAAGAGACTGGACATCAGGAGAAGATTTTTTTTCGAACTCATCAAATGAGGTTTCTGGGCCAACAGGACAACCCGAACCTCAACCGGGTTTTAAGGCAGAGGGCTGTGCAGGCTAGCATTTCAACTCTATGAATCGAGAAAGATCAGTGACGACAGATGACTGTATTGACTGATGTGGCGATGGGGGAACATATGATTGGATGCTTCTCAACATTGATGGGATTCCACCCCCCACGTTTGCTGTACCAAACTTATTGCCACGTTTGGCTTTTGATTTCAATCTAACGGACAAAAGACCAAACCTTATCAGATCTCAACCCTGTGAGACAAGCCTAGGTACTTCCCAGCCGATAAGGGAAAGATAGTCCATGATTGTGATAATAATTAGACATGCATGCAGTTCTATCCTCTTTTGTTTTCTCTCTAAAATCAGGATAGAAATCCTCTCATGCCCTTCATTCATATTAGTATGAGGAAATCCAGTGACTGTAATTTACTATGCACACATACCGAGGTATTAATATACGCATATAATGAATGACAGTCACTGAATTTCTTCATGCCAGCATGAGAGGCATGAGAGGATTAGAATCTAAAAAAGACTATTCAAACTTCATTACTTTTGTTGATGAAAAATAATTGTTCGGTTTATCCTTGTATGTTGAATATTGATTTCTGTCCATTTTAGTTCGAGTTTTGATTTGAATTTTTTACAGTCAACGGGAGATTTCTTTTGTTCTCTCTACGATGAGAACAGGAGGAATTATACTACTTGATCGACTGTAAGGATTTTGAATTTAGTATATATAATATTATCACAAATCTTGAACCACTCCCACAATAGACCAAATTGGTTTCTCCCTAACTCTTGACAAACTAGATCAAACCCATAATACGAACTCTCACTAGTCAATGGATCCAATAATTAATCAACCCCAAAATAAGATAACATCTTACAATTCATGATCCAGAGCATCTCACCATTAAAAAAGCGTAGATTCTTCATTTCTTATATATTGTAGTTGTTGTAATGTCTTTCCCATTCCATGAAAAGTCATTATCATTCTCCTTTTCATGTTCCACCCTCGAGAGAATCCCTCCCCTTAATTTAATAATAACTATCAGACACAATGTGGATGGCAAAATTGATATACCCACAGGGGTGGCCAGTATCAACTAAATCAGATTTTTATTAATAAAAATTAAAAATATTATATTATTGATAATCGTGGTTGATTACTATGTGATAATCCTATCCATTGGATGATTGATACATAGCATAAAATATTCTTATAAAAATAAAATCAGGGTATTGGATTAATAAAATAATAGTTTAGTCTCATATAGTATGTTTATTTTGGGGGTTGAAAGTAATATAACCAACAAACTAGGTGTGGGAGTCATTTATATTTGCTGATACAGTATTTTTTTATAATGGTGACATTTATGAAAAGAAAGCAAAGATGTATAATGGTGACATTTATGAAAAGAACGCAAAGATGTAACAATATATGTTGGGACCCACATTCATGGACGAATTATCTATGCCACTATCTTATCACAATAATAATTCATTTTTTTTTTTTAATGAAATTTTACCATTATTTAAGTTCACCTTTATTTTATTCACAGAAGAATTCCCAAATTCGTTTAAAAAAAAATCAATTCTATGTAAAAAATAAGATAAAATTCGTAATGACAAGTGGATATTAGTACATGTAGAAATTACTGTTGGAGATTGGAACATCACATCCCCTCCCCTTTTAAGAAAATCTTACGTTTCAAGTGAACTTTAAATAATGGTCAAATTTGTTTTTCAAAAAAAAAAAAAATTATAATTGTCACAAAAGTGTGGTATTTTTTCAAATGTCACATATTATCTAATCTATTAGGTAGGCAAATGATGTGTTCATTATGAGCCGTTGAATAAGGAAAACATGGTCTAGAGGATTTAATTAAATTAAATATTCCTTTTGTATCTAACATGCATCTTATATATGTCTATGCGTATGTATTATTACTCTAAACTTTACTTTCCACAGGATTCTCTGTAGCATTATCACCGAACAGTGAGGGAATCCGATAATAGAATGTATCACATGAGTGTCCCAATGCACTTCTACTAGTTGGATGCCTCCCTACCAACTAGCAGTGTTTCTGAGGATCTAAAACCACTTTGCATTCTCCCAACTCTCTGAGAAAAATAGATGATTTAAATTTTAAAAATTATAAAAATCAATGGTTTAGATTTATATTGTGATTTTTTTAAAATCTTACATTCTATTATTACATGAATAACTATAAAAAAAAATTATAGTATTTTATAGTTCCCATGGATCTTTGTAATGTTTTGAAAGGGAAGAAAAAAACATAACTGCCTACTTTTTTGTCATTCCCTTCACCATTCCAATCCACATATCAAATCGCTTCCGGTCAACTTCCAACTTTCACCTCCCTTTCACCTTTATAAACCTTTAAACTAGTGATAATGAAACGACAAAAATAGTGTTTGAAAAGTTACGCTTATCATGAGTTCAACGTAAACTCAGATCATCGGGTGTTGCATAGGATCGAACTAACTAACTCTAAAACAGATTGATCAATTCCATCGATCCATGCCCGAGTTCTTAAACCATGGGCTGGTTGATTCCCGAGTCTCGACTTTAGCTCTAGGAAAAAGATCCTCTCAAGTGCAATCGTTCCTCAAGTTGTGATCCAACTATTGGAAATTATTCCACACACAAATAAATGTATTAGTATATATATGCGCGATGTGTTAGGAATGAAAGTACAAATAAAAGAGAAAGCAAAGAGCAAACAAACACACAATATGAGAATTTACAATGATTCAGCATCCAATGCGGAATGTCTACCTCCTCCCAGAGACTCAGAGAATTTCTTTATTTATCAAAAAAATTCTAGACCTCTCTCCACATCACTAAGGGTTTCTTCTTATTTTTTTCTTACCTAGGATTTTTTCAATAGAGACAATATATGGTCTTTCTAGAATCCTAAACTCATACAATTACAGATTAACTATTATAGATGTAATGAACCCAAATCTAAATACATAGAATACAAGGTACAACACAATACACTGGATTAACTCCAACCACTAAATTTCACCTTAAAGAACAATTAAACTTGAAAGAAACCGGGTCCATGGCTCAGGGATCGGTTTTCTCAACTCAATTCAATGCATATGGTAACATATTTGCTTTTACCAAAAAAACAGAAAAAAAAAACATATTTGCATAGTTAGGGTGTATAGATTTTCCAATTGTGATGTTAACAGCTTACCAACTTGTGGCCTTTCTATGGGAGACATGTTATCTTAGGCCTTAGCTAACTCGTGGAGGTAAAAGACACGTGCAGAATTATCTCTTCTACTATATCTACTTTGGCAGATTCGGTTGTTAATGACTTTTTTCTTGGATGGGATCGGTAGTTGTTATGAACTTCATCTTCACGTAAAGGGGGTGCCACGTCAGTATATAATTTAAAAATTAGCTGATGAGTTCTAATCTTGTGGGACCAAAGGTCTGGCTCTTGAGCATAAGCACTTCTAAGGGGCAATGTAGCAACATTCCCCCACATGCAGCCTCTTAAGGGTCCTTCCGTGGATCAACCCAATTATTTATAATGTTTTTTTTACAAAATTACTTTTTTCCATTTTTGTGCTATAATAGTGTTTTTTGGCTTAGAGAGATGCAACATGTCGAAGGTTTATTGAAAAGTGTCGTGTGGTCTTATTTTATCGAGCACAAATGGATTAATTTGTTCCTCCAAATATGTTACGAAACTTGTAAAATATGTTTTACATGTTTTTACAAAAAAGGTTTTAAGTTGTTTTCATAATCTGATTCGTTCTATGAAAACTAAAAAATAAACCAAAAATGCCAAACGTCCAAACACCGTTCAAAACAATTCTTTCGTCCCGATAAACGGAAGAACATAAGAACTGTTTTTTCTAGGAATATTACGAAACACAGTTTTAGGAACTTCTTTCTATGGTGCGGTGCCTGCGTAGAAAATCTCCTTCACATATTTGTTTAACTTCTTAAGGTTTTCTTTAAAAAAAATCTCAAAGCTTTGTTTTTCTTTTTCTTTTTTCCTTTTTTGAAGAAAAAAAAGGCTCTAGGACCCCAAAAAAAAAATCTTCTAAAAGCTTCGTTTTATATTTTTTAGAAAAAAGGCTGTAGGAACCTAATTTCACATGTTCACTGTTTTTTGCCATGTGGACAAGATGACTTGGCATTGTAATTGACTCTTTTGAACAATTTTAAATACATATGGATAAAAAAGATTGGACTGAAAATTTTAATACATGGACTGGGTGATGATGTGAAATAATCATTAGATTTGGTCCCTTTTAAGCTACCATGCCTATGGCAGTTATTGGTAATCTTAATGGGGTATGTAGGAGTGTGATTTTTTTTATGTTGTCCGTAAGATTAAAAAAAATTATTGTCTTTATAGAATAAAAAATTTATTTTTCATTTTTTGCCTTCTGTTTGATATATTATATGATCCATTATTTTAAGGGCATCTAGTAGCAATACATTTTGTAGAGATGCCATCACCGTGATGTCTCTTTTTTTAACTGTAGATTTTCACACAAGTGTTGATAACCATTGAATGTTATTTCAATGCAAACTAGTTAGTTGACGTGCTATCACCGTGATAACATGTCGAATAAAAATTCCCTCACACGTGTGCACCCTGCAAAAGGACATGACCCTCCACACACCTCATCTTGGCAAAAAAAAAATAAGGCCAAAACACAATGTGTCAGGACCACTTCACCTTATTTTAAAGGATTGGATTTAATAACTTCCAGCTCTCTCCAACATGTCCTTAAACCTAAAAAAAGTTATAATCAAGAAAGAGAAAAAATCTTGATAAACCTCTTGTGTTTATACAATTAGAACTAAACTAGTAAAAGATCATCCACATTGGAAATTAAAATATTAGCTTCAGTGTTAGCATATGTTTTTTCGTAAGTTTTTGATGATTGAATAGATAGATAGTAGACCTTTAACTCTTTAACTCCCCCTAGGAAAAAAATATTCTTAAAAACCTCTCATAAAAGAATCCTAACCTTGTTACCAACTGTTAATTTTTATATTAATTAGAACCATCAAAAACATAATTCTAACTAATAGCCATCCTTCCCGGAATATACTCCCCCCCACCCACCAATTGTTTGCAAATTTAGTTATTTAAGCATATTAAAATTACAAAACACCCACAATTTAGTTGTTTATCCGGCAACGTTCATGTGCCCTCAAGGATCCACATCCTCTCCTGCCTGAATTTGGGTGGGAGATTTAGCAGCCCCGATGGATGGCCGCCACATGACTCTCGGGTGGATCGAAATTCTCCATCCAAGTTGACACCCTAGTCCACAAACTGAGCCGATAGAGGTATCGACTCAGATGAAAAATTTAGATCCACTCAAGAGTCAGATGGTGATCATCTATCCACACCGTCAAATCTTCCACCTAAACTCAAGCGAGATACGATTTTTATACGTGCCCCCAACGAAATGAGGAGTAACAGAATGATCATTTAACTGTCCCTTTATTGGTGGAGTCTTTACATATTCACCCTCACCCTTCCAAAAAAAGAACTGGAGAGAATGAGACCCTTTGAACATGCCAAGTGTCAAATCCATAACCCTATATAACCATTTGTTGTGGTCGTAATCTACACGTTCTGCATTCGAGGTAGAGTGTACATGCAGTAGACAGAGACAACGTAATAAAAGAGGTCGGACTCAGCGCCTGAGGATGACTTTAATGGTTAAGTCATAACTCGCAGGTGCAAAGAGTTGTGGAACTCGATATCTTGGAATATGAGCTCCGATGTGAAAATAAGGACCGCAGAGATAGTAAATGAACAATGAAAGTGACCCCCCGGACCTTTGGGTGCATGGTTGCCCCTTATTTATAAAAAATTGACTGGAAATACAGAAAGTCAGATTTACCCCTGACATCCTTTAATTGATATATGTGTATTTTAAGTACATGTCATCCACTTATTGGTATGTGTACTTTTATGTACCAAACACCATTGTATTATATTATCACATAATACTAATATTAAAATCGCTGACTTTTTACAAATACCACCTGACTCAACTTGCTTGATCAACTATTACCAAAAAAAATAAAAAATAAAAAAATAAAAAAACTTTGCTTGATCAACAAGTTCTTTGTTGTTTATTTATTAAATAGATATATGATTTTTTATCTATTATATATATATTCCTTCATAATCGTCTCCCTTTTCTTTTTAAAATTTTATTTTCAGGCCGATCGAGAACGAGAACTGATCCTCTACTAAAATAAGCATAAAAAGGTTATCTTAAAACCGATTAGAACCTCAAATCAAAGATATTTTCATTTTAAAATTCAAATCTGATTTTTCATAGATCCACTATCAGATTCTAGACATCCAATTTTGTTAACTGTGTTAAGCATGGTTCAAGTGCACAGACTCGGTTCAGATCTGTCCGGATCATACGATGATTCAGTAAAAAAATAATAATAATAATAAAATAAAAAATTAAAAAAAAATAAAAAGCCATAGGATTGCTTTGATGCTATAGACTGACTCGGCATGTTGAGTCGGATCCTGATCAGGTCGAGTCGGCCGATTCGATCCATGCCCAAAACCATGATGTTAAGTGGGAAATAGAGAGACACATATCCATGCAACTTGGAGGAGTTAAATAACATAGAAAGGGAGACATGAAAGGCCCCAAGGAGCAGGAGTGAAGGTCCTTTTCATTGCTCTAATCATTATATTTTATTTTAGTTTCTCTCTCTGTCTCTATCGTCTATATGTCTCTAGCTTGCCGTGGAGAAGAAGCAAAGCAAAGCAAAGCAAAGCAGAGATATTAGTGAGTAGAGAGAGCTCACAAGTCCACGAAAATGGAGGAAAGTAAGGGAAGAAGCATGAACATGAATGAAGCTCACGTGAGCAATGATGTGGAGAAGTTGAGACTCTTCCTTTTCTGTCTTTGCTTGTCAACCAAGTTTCTTTGACTTTCATTCACTAGATGTCTGTCATTGCAGGCTCTTGTGACTGAGTCTTCAGTCACTTGGACTACCACATCCTCATATTTTTAAAAGGGAAAAATAATAGTTAATTATATCTATAGCATTTGGTTATATATATATATATATATAGTATAGTTACTTACACTCAGATTATAATAATAATAATTAGTGTGAACCTAACCTAACTTAAACAATTACGCTAAGACACTCAAGATAACATATTTAAATATCTACTAATCCAACAGTCAATACATAGGTGGTAGTACACGCCCTAAGGCTACAAGTTTGGCCCTGTTAAACTGAGCCTCTGGCCTGGACTGAGATACCTTGGCCTTGAAGGTGGGTCAGGGTTAAGAATGTCTGGCCCTGCCCTTGAGCCGAGGTCAGTCCGGCCTTATCTTCTTCTCCTCCTCCATTTGGCGACTCTGGCCCAGCCCTTGCATCTCCTTTCCCCCTCTCCTATGGTCAGTGTCAGCCTGGTCTGGCCCTGAGGGCAAGTCAAGGTTGGATTTTTCAGGCCCTGAGTTAGGGCTTGGACCTGGACCTAGGCTCCTAGCAAAGGAGACTCACGGCTGAACTGGGGTTTTAAAAAGTGTAGCCCAAACTGGGATTATGATCTCTTTCTTTATCCCTGGCCCTTTAATAATATATGGGCTTTAAAGATGGGTTGGGCTATTACTCCTCAACAGAGACTCATTGGCATCTATAGAAATAGAAGAAACAAATCTTCTCCTACAACCAAGGCTTTTGGCCCTCTCTCTCTCTCTCTCTCTCTCTCTCTCTCTCTCTTTCTCTCTCTCTCTCTCTCATTTGGAAGAAATCCGCACCCACTCAAGTTGAGAATTAACTACCAACACTGAGAATATTGAAGAAAAAAAGGACTTTCACAAATAATTACCTTCGAAAATACTTTATATTCTTAAGAGGGAAAGGAGATAGCCTACATCAAAGTCTTCTCATTCGAGTCTGGAATCCGGATCCACTCCCCACCAAGTAACCACCTCACATCTTTGGGAGTCGTTCACGGGTCCTGCAATCATTGACGGTTTACAAGGGTGTGAGAAGGAATTGGAATCCTTTATAGTGAGACCACTCCTATACTGAGGATCCCACCCACTCAAAGGGGATCCGTGTGTATCCCGATGCACTTTGAGTGGATCGGGATACGTGCCGATCCACTTTGAATGGGTGGGATCCTCACTGCAGGGGTGGCCTCACTACAGAGAATCTTTTTCCGTGTGGGGAGACCCAGAGATGACTCCCAAAGGTGTGGGGTGGTTAACCGATGGGAAAAGGATCTGCACTCTTATATTCTTCTTCTGTTCCTCTAATTGTATCTGGTAGGGTGGATCATTAAAAATATGAAAGATCTCCTTCCTTCCAAGCTGTGTATATACATGACTTTCATTGAATACAGTTTTCCACAGAATTCTAGATATGGAAAATATTAATGAATATGTTAGATCTCCCATTATTGACTGAATGTAAAGTTCAATCCTTATCAGTGGGTGAATCCATGAGGGTTATACCACTTGTATGGCCCGTCGTCCTTTCAGTTCCATATTTTTTTAGTCTTAAATTTAGCACCTTAAAATAAACAAAGGCACCTCTTTAGGCTTACTACAGCAATTAAGATGCTCATACCACTGTTCTGTTAAGCTGCATATTTTCAGCAGAGAATAACAAGGAAATACCCCAAACAAGAATCGAGAGAGGGAGGGGCAGGCCACCGATCCACATCTGTCCTGCTTGGGCCAAGCAGGGATATAAACAAACAGTAAAAAATCCGAATCTTATTTGCATCCGTATGCATTTAGACGCATCCATATCTGATGAGGGCATCCGTATTCGATTTCGGTTAATCTGAAACATAATATATCCGATCTGAATAGATATCCAACTAATAATAAAAAATCTAACTATCTAATGATTGTGAGGGTTCTTGAAGATTTGATAAGCTCTAGAAGATGAGATAAAGAGAATCATGAGGCAAACAACTTAAGAGACATGGATTGATAGTAAATCATATCCAACAGGGGAGAAAGGTCCAGGTTATACAAGTCAGAGGTGTATATGGATAATCGAAAATCCTAATTCAATTCATATCCAAATCCATTTCAAAATATCTAAATCTAGTCAGGTGTATCCGTATCTGATCACATCTGAATCCGTATCCATCTATTTACATATTTGATTCCAAATGCGTCAATCAAGCCTACAAATTTATTTTCTTTTTAAATGGGAGGGATTTAGATGCAAAGTGAAGTATAAATTCATAACTAAATATAGAATAATTTAGAATTAATTACATAGTAACGTGACAGCATGTGTTCTAATCATCACAAAAATTTCCATTTAAAGTTTAAAAATTTCAGTTTCCCTTGCAACCAAACAAACCAATGGAACAAGTTTTACTTACCAGATGAGATCCCTTTAAAAGCACCATCAGCTTAACAGGGGACTCCAATGCTGAATTCACCTGAGGCTCAACAGCAGCTTTAAAGCACTCCCCTGCCATCCAAATCCCAAAACTCCGGCAGAGGTGACCTAGTGCATTGAATGTTACACTTGACTTGCATTTCATATAAAAGCAAGAACTAGAACCTGTCGGCATCGTCTTTTTCTTTTTTTTTTTTTTTTTTTTGGGTTAGTGCCTACTGGCATTGTCATTCCATGAAAAAAGCTTTTTGGGTTAGTGCCTACTGGCATTGTCATTCCATGAAAAAAGCTTTTCATAGGATCACGACCATAACCAGTGTCAAAATGTGATTTACCAATAACAAATGTTAACGCATGAAAAGATCATGAGTTCAATTCTCCTTGGGGCCCTACCTACCAAAAAAGAAAATGTTAACGCGTATGATCTACTAAAGAATCATTGCCCATCGAATGGGCCTAAGTACAACACTGGGAAACAATGTGACCCAAAATCCCAGAGAAGATCAGTCTAGTAGTCCAATTAAAAGTATAGTTTCTACCCGCCAGAACCTTATGGTCATGGTCCCCAGAAGGGTACCAAAGGCACCTGTTACTGCCTTAGTCAATTAAATATAACTTTAGACTCATGCAAAACTGTAAACCTGTAACATTCAATGGAACAATGGAATGATGGAACAGGGAAATATCTCAAACTTTGCACAAATGGATAAATTTAAACAGAAGCATCAACAAGAAATTATGGAAACCACCACATCATCCTATTAGTACAGTTATTTCCCCCCTTTTCAAGTCTTCAAAAGGCAATTTCACAGAGAGAAAGTGCCCAACGATATGGTTTTACACATCTTTTCAAGGTCATTCCTTTTGCTCTAGCCTCATCCCATGGCATACTTCTGTGTCCAGCTCCGAGCAGTTGTCTCATACTTGTTCCGATCAGATTTGTACATGTGAGCAATCTCCGGTACAAGTGGATCATCAGGGTTTGGATCCGTCAGCAGGGAGCAGATAGAGAGCAAGACCTGATTTGCAGGGAATAAAATTGATTTTTCCATCAAATGCCACATATTCCATTCACCAAATTTCACTAACAATCTTGTGTCTATCAAAGTATAAATGTGCATTGTTATTACTGTTTGTAAGAAGGAAGAACTGGCAGATCCAAAGAAATCCTGAGATTGCTTTAAAATCCAATACAGCTTTAATAGGGAAGGAATGGAAGAACAGGATTCATTCAACTGGCCGCAAGTTCATAGGAAAGGTTTATTGAGGTCTTTTGTATGTGTACAATCTTCAATAACGAGAAGGTTTTTTTTAATTTTTACTACAAGACAATAATTAAAAATAAGGGCCAAATTATGCCAGAATGTACAAAATTTGTAAAATAATAGCACCAAGGTTTTAAAAATATCGCTATCAGAGGTGAATTGAAGAGACGTATCAAATTGCATCAGGATACAAACAGATATAGGCAAGATACACATGGAAATGCTTGAGGAACATGCAAAATATATTTTTGAAGGATAAAACACTATAAATAAGAAACATTTAAAAAGCAAGAGGTTACTTCAATTAGTTTTCTAATACCATAACAAGTTAACAGGCTGATTCAAACTTAGAGGTGGAATTGGTCTCAACTCTCAAGTAAAGGTTCAACCAAGATGATGGTGTACACAGACTGAACATTCGTGCAAAAATGGGAAAAAAAAAAAACTTTAAACAAGCATTTTTCGGATCAAGAAATCCGGATTTGATTCGCATCATATCCATTGAGGGTATCCATAACTGGTCTAGGGGTATCCAAATCTGAATTCAGATTTATCCAGAACATAATCTATCCGATCCAAATAGATATTCACTAAGAATAAAAAATTAACTAACTAATGATCTTGAGGGTTATTGAAGATTTGATGGGTCTTAAAGAATGAGGAAAAGAGAATCATTACATTAAAACAACTGAGAGGCATAGACTAAGAGCAAATTGTATCCACTAGGGGGAGGAAGGTCCAGGTTACACAAGTCGGGGATGTTAGCGGATAGTCGAAAATTAGGAAACAATTTGCACCTGTATCCATTTAAGGGGTATCAGGACCCGATCTGTATTTGATCCGTTTACATCTCTAGTTTTAGGCAAGAACTAAAATTTAGATCCACAAATCATTCCAAACGACATGGTTTTGATGTAATGATTCAAGTCGTTTTCCCTAATATAGTGATCCAATAAATGACACTAAAAATAATTGAAGTTTTCAAAGGTACATTTTCTTGCATAGAAAACCTTTCAATCCTTGATTGCAGGTTGTTTGATCCCCAAATGAAGATGAAATCTCCTTCATTCAGGTCGTTTTTGGTTGTAGATGCAAGGATTTTTTTTTCTTGTAAAATATAAAGTGAATCGGAAGCAATGGAAGAGCTTTCGGAAAATCACACTGCCTCTCAGTAACATCTCTTCCGTTCAGGTTAAGTATGAAAGGTATCGAGTAGTATTATCAAGTATTAAGTGCATTGTTTTTATGACAGCACAATACCTTTTCCTAAACAAAAAAGTAAGTAGCTTATCTGTTATGTTTCGTATCAATACCAATACGTCCCAGCCGACCTACCGATACTTAAAACCTGTAGCAACCTGGGAACAATTAAGGTTTTGTGCCCAAGACATAGTATAGGGCTTTCATTATATTGATTAACCAATCATAGGTATCAAGACTCAAAAGTTGAAAGATATCACAAAGATGAAGTGAAAAACTACACCAGTTTTAGTGGCTAAAGGAGTGTCGTTGCTCTTTTAACACTAAAACAAATAAAATCAAGTGCATTGTTCTCCTAAAGTCCAATTACCAAAATAAAGCTAATGCTTGTACGTCTGCACTCACAAGACCCTAGGAGGATGTGCTGTTTTTGACCCCAGTAAAAATTAGAAGCCTCGAGTGTGACGCTGCAAAATATCCCCTTATCACTTCTTCATTCACCCACCCACCAACTTTTGCATATACTACAACCGCACCCCACTCTGTTAAGTTGACTAACGGAAAGTGTGTAAAAAATTGACAATTTTACCCTCTCCTATGGTAAACACTCTATTCCCTTCCATTTTAAACTCATCTTCTCTCTAATTCCTTTTAAATTTTTCACCGCCAATACTCTAACAACTCTCCTCTAAAATCCATAAAAGAAGGGGAAAAAAAATCAAAAGAAATATCGCCCAAGGATCTTCAAATCCTGCAAAGATGAAGATGTCGACCAAGAAAAAAAGTCTGCTGAAGCAAGCAAAGAAAAAACGCAAAAGCCGATTTCTGCAATCTGCAATCATCTGATTGCAGAAGATCTATCTACAGGGATTTCTTTCTATTTGATTGATAAAAAAATTAAAAAAAAATTTCGTTGCGGAGATCTCCTAGGAAAAAATCCATTTTTGGTTTCACGAATCTGCGAATCAGGGGTGGCTCAAGAGCTTCTTTTTTTTTTTCATTTTAATCCCAACTTAGATGATATCAAAGGATCTTATTTGTCATTTTATTTAATATAAGCAGAAAGATTACCACCTTTGATCTGAAACAGCTACAAAGTTTATAGAAAGAGGAAGGGAGACCTGTTTCCTCTCCTGATTTCGAATTAGAGGTTGAGGGAGAGATTAGTGAGCACCAGTGTCTTCTGCTGCTGTTTTTAAATTCTGAGAACAAAAGGATGCATGCCTAATAGGAGGTCGAGGGAGAGATACGTGAGCAGCAGTGTCTTCTGCTTCTGTTTTTCGATTCTGAAAACAAAAAGATTGCATGCCTAACTGGGAGTTTCTGATCTGAGAATGACATTTGGAAGGAAGGTGAAAGGTGGGGTTTAAGTGAAAGTGCAGTGCTGCTCTGTGAGGCTTTTTGGGCTGGGATTTTCAAAGAAGGGGGGAATTTTTGTTGCTGTACTTCTGGAATAGCAAGGGGAATGGAAGAAGAAGAAGAAGGTAGAGGAAGAGGAGGAAATTCATGAGTTGGGGTGATGTGGAACAGATTTTGCAGGAGAAGAACTTATGTAATAGAGTGCTATATTTTCTAAAAACAGCAAGAAGAGAAGTAATGTGTATTTTGATTGGTACTGAAATTTGTAGACAAGCATAGGGAATTCTGTTGCGGTAAGGTTAAAACAACAGATGAAAGAGAAGGGCTAAGCAGAAGAGGAAAAGTAGTGCAATTTGTCGGAGCTTGGACCTCTCTCAATTGGAGGAAAATTTCAGAGGGGAGCTGCAACAGATTTCGACTGGAAATGTTTTTGAGCTCAGCTCAAAAATGGAGGAATTGAAATCAATTTGCTGAAAGGAAAGAGTGGAAACAAGGGTAGGTGAATCTGGAGCCAATTTTGTGAAAGCAAGAAAGCAAGAAGTGAGGTAGAAAGAGAACACCTTGGTGAAATTTCAGTTTCTGGGCAGCACTGAATTGGAGTTTGTAGCTGCTGTTCCTCTTCTTCCTTTGATCAGAAAAGATTCCAATATAACCGGCGCCTCCATGCGGATAAGGAGAGGAACCTCAACGGCAACGACGAGGCAGCCGTGACTACTGGATCAGGACTGTTAAGAAACGCCGAGAAGGAGATTAGATTTAGGGTTACCCTACCTAATGGCATTGTTAAATTTTAAAAAGGTAAAATGGTAAGTTTACATGTATCCAAGGGTATTTTTGGCTTTCATACATTTAGGAGGAGGACACATCATCAACTAACAGACATGTCATAATGGACAAGGTCTGTATGAACCATACTTAGAAATTATGGGAGGTTTGAGTAATTAACACGAAAGTTAGTGGGTGGGTGCCTTTAAGGCTAAGTACAGAGGAGGTATACAGTATACTAGCCCTACCCCAATAACCTCAGTTTCTAAGCCATGTGGAGGAATGATATTGCCAACCTGAACCTCCAGATAGATAGGCTAAGTGGCTAACACATTAGCCACCAGCACAACTTGGTGGTCCAACTCAACCATCTGGCCCACCTTATATTGGCATTTTCCCTTGTATTTCAACCATTAAAATATCTTGTTCCTCCTTGACTTTTCAACTATTTTTAAAGGTTTGTTTTGCAGCGTCAATAACTACTTTTAGCTCAAAATTTTATCCAAGGATGGTGGAACGGTAGAACCTACCAATATACCCAGAATTTGCTTTGGCAGAAAAGGTGCCACATGGCAGTTATATAAAAGCAAAACACAACAGTTGCACCACCTTCCTTTATTTTATGTGATTTTTATACTATTAGTCTAGAACATCTCTTTACATAACTTGTGAGAACCTACAGTTAATTTCACAAAACCACCCAATCATTTAAAAGCTTGAACGAACCACCATTCTTCTTCAACCCATCCATCATTCACTTAAATGTCTAATTTAATTCTTTAAACAATTGAACCACCATCCCTATCTAATCAATAAGTCTTATTTCACCCAAACCTTCATCAAAACCTCAAAACATAATTTCAATCTGTTCTTATTTTAAAAATTTTAACCCTCATTGAAATTCTCCCTCCAGCAACTAGAACCACACACATCTCGGTTTGGTTCTCTGTAGTTTTTATCACAGCACTGACCAACATGAATCTATCAGCCAGTCAAAATATTGCACTCAAAGATTCAATTTATTCATTTCGGCCAAAAGCACCAGTTTCAACCAAATTGGTAATAACATATATTTGGTTTCAGAGAACTGTCTTGGAAGTGCTTGGATTCAGAAAATTCAGACAAGCCCATTTTATTATTATAGCTGTAAAAGCTTAAAACACAAAGTACAAGCTTGTAAGTTACACAATCAGGTTATGTATTTTATTATGTATATCTAGCACTTCCAAATACCACTAAATCACAGTATCACACACAAAATTCAAAAGAACTAATATATTCCAGAAACTTCAATTTTGGACAGAAATAACCACTGAAAAAAAAATGTCACCAAGCCTTGACCACCTCTTTCGCTCAACCAGCAATTGGAATCCCAACTTTCACCTCAACTCCATTTGGTTACAAGCAAAGGAAAATGAAGGGATGTAGATTTAATTTAAAACAGAAAAAGGGAACTTCAGTAATCATGATTGTATGGGTAACTTTTTTTATAAGGTGAGTACAAATTATACAGGCATCATTGGGAATGATTAGAAAATTTCCTTGTTTATTTTTTACATTACTTGCTCATTTCCTCTAGCTACACTCCCAACCAGACAAGGCCTTACAAAATCGCAACATGTCCATCCCTTTACAACCTCCAATGCTTTGTTCTAGAACCTCCAGAACCCTACAATTATATATCTGATCTAGCTAACTTTTAAAAACCGATTTAACCCTTCAGCTATTCTATTTCTCACTAAATCCAAATCTAAACCTTGGTAGTCTCACACCAGATGACTATAAGCAAGCTATTCATGACTGAGCTAAGAATCAATCTGAATCCTCTGCAGATCTGTATCGGACGTAAAATCACAAAAACAAAATTACTGACCAAGCAGCGCAACATGTGAGAGAGAAGCAGCGCTAGGTTGAAACTGTGAACATCTTGTTTCTATATTTATAGAACACCTTGTCATCATCTAAACCCAAAACCAGGTTTGCAACTTTCCTTCCACTCTATCATTTCCCTTCCCTCCACTCACCCCTTCTCATCCCCATCGTTTATCCTCGCTCTCGATCCTTCATTCCCTATCCTTACTGACAATCTGATCCTCCTCAGACTCCTGTGCAACCACCTACGCCCACCAATAGTATACCTTCCATATCTGTTAATTCAATAACATACCTAATGCAACTATAAAGACATTCACTAGCCCAAATTCAAATGGCAGGCAACAAACAATCAAAATAGCCTCTCTATTATAAAAACAATCAAAGCAACTCATCTATTATAAATCATAGACCTTGCAATTAGAATAGTCCAATAAGTCACAAATCCCAGAAAAACAGGTTTCCAAGAAGCAAAACCAGGACACTAGAAAACAGTATTAAACATTCCAACACCACTGGTAGAGAAACATCGATACTCCCAAGTATCAACTGCACAATTCTTTTATACCCATAGAGTCCGGATCCATGTGTCCTGCCCTTCCTTGTCCCATGTTCACATTAGGTGGATCTAATGAACATGTCAAACCGGAGTTTTTACTGGTTCTCAACTTTATCCCACTTTCCCCCAAAGCTAATACGTTCAACAACACAACTATTATGTTTTCTCCTCTTTTTAATTAAAATCATGCTGACGTTAACCCAGTTATTTTACTAGATATAGAATACATATTGTGCATATTAGTATCTTTGATTCCACATGAACAAAAATGTACTAGCAAGAACAAAGCCCCTTTAACAAATGAATACTGATCTCCCCCCCCCCCCCGCGGGGCCCCCTTTTAACAAATGAAGAATGAGGATTGAAAGCTAGTAAAAGGTAATTTCCAGCTGCATCACATGAATCATACCTTTGAGATGGTAAGAGCTGGGCTCCATTGTTCTTTAAGGATATCCAAACAAATGCTTCCATTGCTATTGATGTTCGGGTGGAAGACCTTTGTCCTAAATGCTACCTGAAATACCAAATATGGTAAGCCACTCATGACATGTAAGACCACCTGACCAACATGCTATTGTACATGTCAAGAAAGTGTGCATGTCTGAAACCCAAACATAAAACTAAAGAACCATTACACAGTTTACATAGATAATAATCGGAATGTGGCTATTATTAACAGCACTCTCATAGAAGAAGAAGAAGAATATTCACAGAAAATCACAAAAAAGGAAACAAACATTAAACTCGAAAGTCCAATGAATTCAAGATAGTGGGAGGTAACCAATTAAAGGAAATCAAGGAACATTATATCTTAATTGGAGCTATACCTTGTTCAACAGTACCAGAATCGAAACTCAATTTAATAACTATTTGGACTGAATTTTTTTAATATAGCCTCTCAGAGATAAGGAAGGTCTACAAGACCAGTGGGTGTTTGATTGAATCCAGCAATATTTGAATGGATAAAAACCGATGTTAGTTTGCTTTCGATGTGCAGTGTCCAATAAAGTAGAATGAAATAAAAATCCTAAACTTGAACAATGAACCATACTAAAAGAAAATAGCCTAATACAGTATCATGGACTCCCTACAGTGAGTACTATACATAAAGCATAAGGTAATCTACTCCTGCAAGGATTTATTCTCGAGTTCAATTTCGATTTCAAAATTGTTCAAAGCCAATATTCCAATCTGAATATCAAAAGAATTTTAATATCCACGTGAAATTTACAAAGAGAAAATCTATATATCACGAGCCCCGTCCATTTTTTTCCCCTATACCCCGTCTCTTCTCTATCATTCCAAATCTTCTCCAAATTCCCTTTCCTTTTTCTTTTTGGTATGGAATTGATCAAGGGTCAGAATAATTCTGGGGCTTTATGTTCATGGCTCAGCACCCACTCTCATTAATCGTTCTCATTCCTTCTCCCTCAGAAAAACCCACTCCACATGTTCTCATAATTATCAAAAACATAAAAATAGGGTTTAATGACAGCAATGAGGGCAATTAAGTGATTTAATAAGAAAGCATCGAACTCTCAAAAACCTAGTTTTTAAATACATGGCTCTTGTTACATTGGCATAAACAAATCTAATAAACTAGAATACACATAGGTACCTTGGGTGGCTTGAAAGGGTAATCAGGAGGAAAATGAATGCTAACAAGAAAAACACCTCCTGCATATGGGCTATCAGGAGGGCCCATGATAGTTGCTTGCCAATGAAACATGTCTTCTGCAACAGGACCTATTAAGAAAAAAAAGATTCAGGCTTTAAAGGTATTACATCAAGGTTACATAAGTAAGAATTGATCATTCAGAAGTATATGCACAAACAAGAGAGATTACCTCAAAAGGTTCTAATTCATTGAGGAGGGGAAAAAATGAATAAGGAAAAAGGGCATCATAAAAATTAATTCCTAAAATACTTAACAAAATTTGTCACCTTGAACAATGAAAAAAAATTGGTGGACAAAGTTAGCACCAACTTGATTGATGAAAACCATTCATATTAGCACAAAGTTAGCAACAACTTGGTTGATGACAGTCATTCTCATTAGCTATTAAACATGCATTGATACATCATAATTTCACAAGGGGTGAAAGCAAAAAGTAAAATATTTATATGACCTATTAGGTGCTAAAGATAGACGTGTAACACAGAAGGGAGAAATCAAAATTATTCGGCTGGTGTTAGCAATCACAAAATCATAAAAACCACAAAACAATTGGCAGATTGACCATTCCCAAATTAGAGTAAATGAACAAAGTAGATCACAGCTTGCACACAATTAACGACTGCAACCAAAACATGAGAATTGGAGTGAGGGGGATGTCGGCAGAGAGCTCAACCACTAAGTAAATTTTCAGGTTAATTGCAACTTTCTATGACCTAAACTGAACAAAGATCAACAATACGATATACGAAGAACCTCCACAGCAAACAAATTTGTGACTTATTTTTTTGTGTGATATGATTAAGTCAAAAGTAGAAAACCATAAAAAAAAAATAATCAACACGATAGAACATTACAATGAGTAACACATGCACAAACGACAGAGATAAGCAAGGATGCGTACCGGCACTGCATGATGTCGGAGGATCCTTCTGCAAATCCTTGAGCTCCTTCAATATACGCTTCGACGCCATGAGATGCGGCTTCAGCAACAGGAAAATAACAAGTTAGAACCTTGTTCCTACTAGCAGTAACCCCTATACAACCGATATATCAAACCAAATGGTAACCTCAAGACCAGACTGAGACAAAGCGATGCCATCACATGCGGCTACCCATCATTGCAATCGATTGGAAATCCAATCAACAACATAAATGGGGTTAAACAAAAAAAAATTAAGCTTTAGCATGTCAGGAGCTTCATCGCTCCATCAGTAGATCGTAAAATATGAAACCGCTATATTAAATTAAAGGATCCTTAGCCTTTTGCAATATAAACTACCACAATAACTAAAACAAATTTGTTCATAACATGCAGATTATTTTGCAAATTTCATCAAAATCGAATTAAACCCACGTTAATGTGATAACGTAAACGCCTAATATCTCCAATCGATGACCAAAAACACTCACAAAAAGCTAAGAAATTTGGAAGAGAAAACAACAACAAAAAAGACACACATATCAGGATCCCAACAATTAGAAGCCCGAGATTGTTTTTGTCAAACAGGATCGACAAACCCTATGGCAATAAAATGATGCAAATCAAGAAAAGAAGAACGAGCATACATGAGCGGAAAATTAGGGTTTCGAACGAGAAGCTTCAAGTCTTGAACCTCTCGAATAACACATCAACTGTGGCGTCGAACGGGTCGGCCCTAGAGCGGATCGACGGCCACCCCCAGAAACCGGTAATTCCTAATTTTCAAGAGAAAACCACCCACTTATAGATGACTCACTGATTGCCTTATCGGGGATATACATGTCATTCCATATATCTCGTAAGGGTTAAACGGTCAATGAACAAACGGTGAAGGGATTCAGACACGGCATTCTCTCACACCGGTCCATTTGGAGGAGGTGTTTCTTGGTATACGGTCGTGCAGATAATCTCTTGCCATAACGTAACGCATCATTAAAAGAGTAATGTGGCAAATTTGGTTATTGAATATTTAAGAACTGGTCTAGATCTCTGTTAAAATGCGTTTTACACACGACCGTTTAATACATTTATTGTCGTATTGACCTCAAAGATATGTTAAAATATTTTATACTCCAAGTCTTACTATTTAAAATACGTATCGTACTGCATTCGTAATTTAATTTGCATCTTCCATCAGTAATGAGTTGATTAATTCTACATCATTTAATGCTCTTATAGTTTTCTATACGTGATGTAACCGATGTGGGATTAAAGACTGGCCACTTTCTCATAATTACTTCTAAACACATAACTTTATTATTATTTTTTTTCAATGGTTATGAGTCTTATGACTGGGCACATCATAAATGTCATGTGTTCCCATTGATTTTGGTATAATTTTTCAATTTATGAGAGTATATTGTCCTTTTTTTTGTCGTATCGTATTATATCTGATCCATTTAAAACTCGTACAATCGATTTTATTTTTTTTTTTGTCATTCTCGAAATGTTTGATTTTTTTTTATTGTATTGTTCTTGTTTTGCTCCGTTTAAACCCAGTTTTTTCTTTTTTTCTTTTTTTTTTTGCTGTTCCCATTATAATTAACTATGGTATAGATAAGTCAAATTCAATCATTTATTTCCTTATGTAATGTTATACTGTTGCTGGTAGAATCCGAATCGATCTTCCAAAGTCAGACCTAAACTGTAGACGACAAAGAAATAGGCACAAGAGTGATTGAACTCGAGGTCCAAGGGGTATACTTTGATGCTTAAGCCAGTTTCGGACAATCAACACTATAGAGAACAAGTAGTAGAAAGAGAGTAACTGGAATCAAATAGGGACGGGTAAGTAATAAGCTTTCTCTTCAGTCTTGGCTCATGATTTGAGCCTCCATTCACTGATTGGCCTGTAACAATGACAATATTTGGTTCTAGTATTGGGTCTTACTTGTTGGACTTCGGTCTACTGGGCCTTGTTTCACTCGCCATCTTTCTCACTTCAACTTACCAGCCATATCATACAACTCAAACTTGCCACAGCTGCTCCGCTGGGGGCTTTGCACACCTATTAGATTAGAGCTTTCGCATCAGCCACTGACGCAATAGGTTTCCATTCAGGTCTCGAATCTATATGCTTGTAACATTTGATAAGTGAACCGATTTTATAGGAATATGACGTAGGTCTCACTCCAGCATTTACACATGCTTGTCGAAAATTGCTTCTGTCAATTATACTCTAGTGATGCGATTGAAATCAAAATTGTCCCCTGCCTATGTAGCAAAAATAGAATTGTTCCCAAGTGAGGAGGTTGATACGTCACATGTACATCGTTATTTTGCAGTTAACATTTATGCACATCAGTTTTAAATTTCTCATTGCCTCGTTTTGCATTTAGCAAGGTCGAATTAGGCTGAAACTTAACATGTGATTGATGACCTTTGGGGGAATCTCAAAGCCTCTCTCCCATGCTCATCATTCAGCACTCGCTCTTTTTACTAAGTAAAAATGCCATTTTTCGAAGCAAAAAGAAGTGTTAAATGCTAAGCACATGAAGCGCTAAATGCTATAAGTACATAAAGAATACATGTACAAGGGTTACACCTATCCACAAAATTCTAACCCCAATTTAAATCACCCAAAGATAAAACTAAAACTACTTGTCAATGCTTAAATACTATATTTTATTCAAAATGCAATTAACCCTGCAAATAAATATGGGGAGAGGTTTCTTTGAGTGGGGTCAATATTTGCACCACCAATGGCCGTGGGTGACAACAGATATCATTCAATAGGGAATTGGGGGGAATAGAGAGAAAGAGAGAGAGAGAGAGAGAGAGAGAAGTACTACGTAGCTCCCACTTTGTCGTTCAGAGAATATTTCCCTAAATAAAGATATATTGGACAATGTTGGAAGCCACTGGCCGAAATTCGAACTAGAACATGTAAGGAAATTTGAAGGAAACAGATTTTCGATGGAAACGCATAAATCTCATTTTTTTTTTATTGGTTTTTGAAATTTTAATTTACCCTTCGATTAACTCAATGTGATTGTGAGATTAGTATGAGTTCATGGGATTAGTCATTCCAAAGGTCTAAATGCTCATTATTAACAATAACAACAAAAACTCAAACTGAGCTTAAAATTTAACATAAACAAGGTACCTTATCCTATTGATCAAATTTTAATTCCCCTCTCACTTTTCACTATTGATTTCACAATTATCACTAATCTACTCTACCCTTCATAAAATAATGTATGAATGGGGTCATGCTACCGGCCATAATGTATATATTGATTATCGTGGTAATTCAATTTTTTTTTTCTGATTTTTCTATTTTAATTTAAGAAAAAAATTATCTTAACAGTTGAGTGGGAGCTAAACTAGTGTCACACTTTTTATCTCTCACTAATCTACTCTACCTTCATACAATAATACAATAGTGTACCATTGGGGTCATATGTATATATTGATTATTGTGGTAATTCAATTTTTTTTTTCTGGTTTTCTATTTTAATTTGGGAAAAAAAATTATCTTTAACAGTTGAGTGGGAGCTACACTAGTGTACCACTTTTTATCTCTCTCACTATTCACTAATCTACTCTACCGTTCATACAATAGTGTACGAAAGGGTCATGCCACCGGCCATAATATATATATTGATTATTATGGTAATTCAAATTTTTTCTGGTTTTCTATTTTAATTTAGGAAAAAAAATTATCTTAACAACTGAGTGGGAGCTACACTAGTGTCCCATTTTTTATCCCCCCTTACTCCTATTGAATAATCCATTGTCATCCATGCCCATTGATTGTTGGCACATGCAACAATAACATCTAGATAACCTCTCTCTTTTACTTATAAATTAATCGGATTAATTTTGTTAAAAAACTAAGAAAAAAAAATTAAAGACAAAAATAATGATGAAACGATGATGAATTTATATGCATATTTCTCCACCCAAGGGGGTAGGTAAGTCGACAAGAAACCTACGCCTCAAGAAGCGGGGGTATTGAGTTAAACTCTTCTTACCCCGTTGGGGTCACTTACACGGGATGTTAAGCGATCTTTCCTTCTTGCAATTGAATTGAAATGATTCTTATTCAACTTTGAAATAATTTGATTTATACAATTGTAGGGTCAATATAGACCCACAGGATTAGTCAGGCCATAGATTTGCCAATCTCTCTTTCCATCAGTTGAAAATTTATCTTTTCCTGACTTTAAAACATAGCATAATCATCTCGACGTGTCATACCCGTTGTGCCCAGCTAAAGAATACAGTCACCTTAGTGGTGCTTCATTTGATGGTCACAACCTACAACCATAGGTTGGATTAATCATTGGAAGCATTTGATAACTTTGAACATGTCGACATTATCCACCCACCTTGTCTCGATTAGGACAG
Organism: Protea cynaroides; assembly: GCA_028583415.1. Classification (NCBI taxonomy): domain Eukaryota; kingdom Viridiplantae; phylum Streptophyta; class Magnoliopsida; order Proteales; family Proteaceae; genus Protea; species Protea cynaroides. Next base: position 35,247,360 of record CM053266.1, on the reverse strand, counting down.
TCAAAGTCAACATTTAATCCCCGCGACGGCATGATTATAGTCAATATTTTTAATTACTTAAATGACCCTTGGGCATTGACTTTAGTCAATGAGAGCCGTGATGAAAATGTGATAGGATTTGATCCACGTGAAAATGATATTCATGCATCCAGTACCAGGGTTTTCAAGGGGGATGAATCAGTCTCAATTGGCCATCAAATATAAAAAAGGATGGCAAAAAAAAAAAAAAAAAAAAAAAAAAAACCCTTAAAAACTTATTTTGGATCGGTTGAAATCAGTCAATCAATAGTATATCAGATTCATATCATTTCCTCTCAGTCATTCTAGGAGGACGGTGGCAACCTTCCTCGGATGGTTGTCACGTGGCTTTCAGTGAATCCAAGACCCACGTTCGAACCGACACCCCCCTGTCGGCTTGGCTTGTCGATTGGGTGTCGGCTTGGACGTGGGTCTCGGATTCACCAAGAGCCACGTGGCAACCATCCGAAGAAGGTTCCCACTGTCCTCCCAGACCACTGGGAGGAGACGATGCGGATATCCATAGTATACCTATACGTATTTATATGATTCTTTAGATCCTATCATCTTTCATATTCTGTGAATCCCATATTTTAAAAATGGGTCCCACACAAAACTTTAGATCCTATCATCTTTCATATTCAGTGAATCCCATATTTTTAAAAATAGATCCCACACAAATCGACGGTAATGGAATTCTATAAAGAATATGTGTCCTTACAAATGATCCTAACCCTCGATCCAAACATAGATCAATACTGATTTCTAAAACCTGCCAAGTGATGGCATATTGTTGCATTGGAATCTTTTAGAAGGTAAGGAAAGATCATATTCATATATTTTTTTTCTTCTTTTTTGCGTAATTTTCACTTTTTTTTTTCTCTTACTATATGTAAAAGGAAAATCAAGACAAAAAAAGGATACATGGGTTAAAAACATATAAAAAGAGCAATTAAAAAAGAAATTTTCGTATTGATGTTAAATAATTTGTAATTAAGGAAATGCAAATAATGGCTTCTCGAAAATTCGATGAAATATCAGCCTCATATCATTTTTTTTCCCATACTTTTTAACGATATGAAATTATCACCAAAAGTGTCAGCTTCATATGTAATTCAATGGCAATATTAAATTTACACAAGATGATTGTATTGAAGTTTCATGCTAATTGCACTCAAAAAAACAAAAAAAAAAGTTTCATGCTAATTAAACATGCGGGTTTGAGGAGGAGAGATCACAATATTGCTGTTATTGCTACAAAAAAAATAAAAATACAGAAAGGAATGAAACAAAAACAACTTTACATAATGTTTTCCAACAAAAAAAAAAATTTACATAATGTTCTTCAATTAAAAAAAAAAAAAAAAAACTTTACATAATGTTGTCCAATTAAAACCACGCAAATAATGGCACCTCAAAAATTCAGCGACCATTGCAATGAAGTTTGTGGCTTGATTTATCAAATGGTATCCTGCATGCGACATGTAGTGGAACATCAATTTATATTGCAATGAGTGATAGATATTTTGTACTTACCTCAAAAAAGAGAGATAAATATTATTATAACTTGTAAAAGCATGTACATAAGGCATATCAAGTCACATAAAAATAAATAAATAAATAAATACACATAATTAATGGAAAATTTCATTTTTACTTGGGTTAATATAAAAAGGCTTCTATACAGAGGTAGAATAATGTGGTCACTCTCGGAGTTGGATAGACCACTTATCATCCATCAACCACAAATCCATATGCCCAATTTCTAAACCTCTATTATATTAAATATTAACATATTTATATCTTGATTTTTTTCCCCTCTCCCATATATATATATATATATATATATAAGACTTATGATTCAAAACTTATGAATCAAAAACTCCAAAAAATCATGGACATATAGAATCTTTGTTACTCCTTCTCAATTCTTTGTTATAGGGCTTCCAACGACCCTATCAGTTTTGAATTGGAATTGACGAAGGTCAATCCATCCCATGTCAGGCATGCATCCCATGTGTGTCGATCCACATTTACAGTACTTCGACCACTACTATGCATTCTTTTGTAGCCCTAGATTTTCAATATTCTATTATGCCACTTGCAAACTCCACTTGAATTAAAAACAATATTGAATAGAGGACCTAAGGATTTATCTGTCCACAAAAGGTCCCAGCTGATTATGCCAAATGGTAAAAACGATAACCATAAAAGAGGCTATTCTCATGGCTGTGAAGGAAACCTTTCACCCTAATTAATGATTGATTGCAAGATGAATTAAAGAAAAGAGAAGCAAAAATTTTAAACTTAATAAGGAAACTTCTGTATTCATTCCAGCACATGTCATCACATGAATATGTAAACAATTTCAAATCATTCAATATTTAGTTATAAACTTACACTTTAGTTTGCATCCAAATCCCTTGCAAATGAAAAGTAAAATAATTTTATATTTAGAAAATATCATTACTAAATATGATAAAAAAATTAGGTATTTTATATAATCATATTGTGTTATAACTATAGAAGTTTCCCTTTAGGTTTGAAAATTTTCACTTCCCTTCCCTTTAATTTTTTTTCCAACTAATCTAAGCCTTAGTTGCTTACATTAGAATCGATGGAAGATAAAATGATTCACAAGCAAATACTGGAGATATACGCAACGGTGTACCATGTTAAAAATGCTAATGATACTAGGATATGCAAATCTTGTTCATCTAAATATCCAATTGTTCATACAAAATCCATAGTTTTAACATATCAAATGGGTGGAGAGCTAACCTTACTAAAAGACTACCAAGTGACAAATATAAAAAGATAGTAAAGCATTTAAGAAGTCAATCTTTGGACCTACATAAACAAAAATGGAGAGTTTACCAGCACACGTACCTGTACCCTCCACGAGACTCATCACCTACACTCCAGAGGTGGATTCTACATATCATGGATAATGATGGATCCCATGAAAAATACAGGTAGAAGAACCGCCTTCAAAACTGAAGGGCCGCCAGCCAAGCCCTCAAAGGTTAAGCCCCTTTGATTCCTCTTAACAAAAGGAATGGGAAAATTCTCTTAAGGTAAACAATGGGTGCCTCTCAAAAGAACAATAAAAGAGAATCGGATACAAGGGAACAACGAAAGACAAAAATAAACCAGGCAAAGGAAGGCATTGAGGAACGGGCAGAGAATCGACAAGCCGAACCAAGCCAATGAGAGCAAACGAGGGGATGATGCATGGTTCATATGTCCGGGAGGAGAGAGAATGTGATATGACACATCATACCAAACAACATGACCATCATTAATTATTAAAATAAAAAGAAAAGCATAAAAAAAAGTCAAAGAAAAAAAGAAAGAAAAAAACTCAATAGTTGTGATTCCTTACCCATAATGTGAATACATTGATGTCACATTTAGATTCAATCCCAACTGCAATTCTAGATAACGTGATGTTGCTGCATCTTATCACGATTGGTAAGCCTTTCAACTTCAAACTCCGATAATTTAATCCCATGTCGCCGTCAAACAACACGTCCAACACCAAACTTTTATCATTAAATTTGGTTTTCAATATTCCCGCGTCTTCATTATCAACCAAATAATTTGAAACCCTAGTATGAACCTTCAACACGGTCAAATTATTAGTATTCTGTAAAAATCCAGGAATCGTTGCTCTACCCAATTCAATGTTGCCTGATGAAACAGAAACCTCGATCGGATCATAGAAGATCTGAACTCTCTTGTTATCGTTAAATGTACTGACGAACAGATCCACATCTGCAGATAAATATGATTGCAGAGCAACGGAAGAAATATTCAATTTGGGCATCGTGAGCCTCTCGATCTTAATTTCCGGCAATGTAATGTTGATGTATGTGAGGAATAAGGCTGCAAATAAGACGATGAGAAAGGAAATACATAGGAAGACGAGACAGGAGTATTGGAAACAAAAGCAACAAGAATTGCAGGAGCAAGAGAAAGATCTAGGGTTTCGCTGCTGCTGCTTCTTGTACTTGTGGAGTGTAGGAGGAAGTTCCGAGAAGGAGACACTGAGGGTCTTCTTAGGGCGTTTGGGGAAACGACAATCATGGCCGCCTGGAGGCTTTGTCAATATTGGTTGGATCGATTTTGGCGAGCTACCATGGTTGGTGGCTTTGAGCGTCGCCGGATCTCCCATTTGCCTGGGAAGATACACTTCAGAGGACAAAATCTACTTCAATCTCGTCATACTGGAGATGGATCGATGAACCATGGAATGTGGATTCTGTTATTCTGAGGTTTTCTGTTTACCTTTAGCCTTTCAAAGGACAACAAACACTGAACCACATATCTATTTATACGCAATCCGGCGAGACATGAAATCTTGGTTTTTAATTTCAAAATTAAAAATCGTTTAAAACTGTTGATTTGCAACCGTTCAAAACGATTAGATCCTTTAGGGGATATCAACGGGGTTTCGGTCCGGTTCAAGTCGATCTCGGGATTTTTAGGGGCAGTTCAAAACATGTCTAAAATTAAAACAATTAAGATCATTTTTAGTGGATATCAATGTGTTGGGCGGTCAAAAGATGTCCAATAGGAGATTCGAGCTAGGTGGGTTGCATTGTATATGTTAATTAACAGGCTGGTCTAGTGTTCTTTTTTTATCAGGCTAGCTTAATGGATTTTTATCGGTTTACTATTAGTTCGGATTACTATGGCTTTGTTTGGTTGCAAGGGGAATTAAAGGAAATGAAAGTGAAATTTTTATATTTTAAATAGAAATTTTGTAGAGATAACACAATATAATTGTATAAGATAGATGTAAAGTTTATTTTACTTTTCTTAATATATTTAGTAATGATACTTAGATTGACATAGTTTATATTTATATTTATGAGTTATTTATGATAAATTATTTATAAAAATAAATTTTGAATCATGAATAATAACTATTTAATACTACTAGACATAAATAAGTAATAATAGATTATCACAATAATGATAAACACTTTCTCACCTATTTATCGATTTTAGATTATATCAATTTATTTCAAATATAAATAAGAACCATAAATCATACAAAATAACTACATATGTCATAATGTATTATATAATTAATTCTATAATACATACCAAAGAGAACCTTATAAGATGTAAAATTTATTTCCCTTTTTAAATGGGAGGGATCTGAATGCAAAGTGAAATGTAAGTTAATAACCAAATATGGAATAATTTGAAATTAATTATAATAAATTAGTAATGTGATAATATGTGTTGTAATTATTACAAAAGTTTCAATTTAAAGTATAAAAATTGCACTTCCCTTTTCCTTCAATCCCCCTTGCAACCAAACAAAGCCTATATGTATATGTAGTATAAAAGTTAAATTAATGAGCTCTATCAGCGTTATCGGGTTGGATTAGTTTCATTGTTGGTTTTCTACATCTATATTTAATAAAATGTTGGCTTAATTGACTCTTGTTGGGTTGGTTTTATTTTGGTCTTATTGATTCGTTTTGGTTTGGGCTTATCAATTGGTTTGGTTGGGTTTCGATTTTTCATCAGGCTCTAAAAACAATACCCAAATCTTGTCTAATAAGGTTTGGATTCGGTTTGGTCCGAGCCGATTAAGTTAGTTCGGTTTCAGTTTTCGATTTAGGTCCAATTTTGACACCCCTAGGATCCTTATTCTAATCCTTTAGTGGTGAATGTCTATTTGTATAAATAAATTAAAATTATTTTAATGCATTCCACATTGTCTACTTCCTCTATTACAAATCGTAAATCCACCTTTGCATATGCTTAAAATTGATTTAATGTTTTCCCTCTCTCCTCTCCCCTCTCCCCTCTTCTCGCCTTTTTGATTCTAACTCTCTCTCTCTTCTTCCCTCTTCCAACAGTGAATTTGTTTAAAAACCGAATAATGGAAGCCGATTAATAATTAATTTTAGTCAACATTTGAAACCCTTTAATAAACGGATCGATTTAGTTTTACCCATTACACTGAACCACATCACTACAGCCTAAAATTCCTCCATCCAACCTTATCTCTTGGCACGAAAGCCCAGTAGTGGAACCCATATATCTAATCGTGCATGCTCCGTTTGTTTCTATGTAGTGTAAAATTTTACGTATAACATTTAGTATGTAAAAAAAAATTTTGAAAAATTTTCATCTAACCCCCAAAAACTATGTCAAATTTGATTTAACCCCCACATATTTCAAAAATCTCATCTACCACCCAAAACGTTTACAAATGTCTCATCTACCACCCAAAATTTTTTCACCGTTAATCAAAGAGACCATACTCGTTAGTAGAGTCCCGTTAGTTGCAAATATTATGACAATATTACCTTTATTCCAAAAGTAAAAGATCATAATGTCCCTCAAAGTAAAAAAAACACATTTACTTACCAATTTTTCATCTTCTACAGTAAAAGAGAAAACAAAATTTCTTTTTCGATACCTTCCTTCCTAGACGAGTTGCAACGGCGAGACCCTTGTTCGTCGACTCCAGTGTGCTGCCGTTTTCGTTCTGCGACGAACCCAGTTAGACAGAGTGATAGAGGGCCATACCGTAAGCACCACCTACGTTGAAGATGGAGTGGAAGATGCCAAATTGGTGAGTGATGTCGGCGGTCCAAGCGAATAACATGTCAGCGATGATGCAGAGAGGGGAAAGATTCATAACAAAATCTCCCGCGCCTATCATCCTCTTCTCTTTCATTTTTCCAACACAAGTCTGCAAAGAGAGAAGGGTCACCGCAACCACAATGGAGTTTCTCCACTGTTTTCTTCCTGCGCCGGAATTGCAAAAATACAATAGGACAAGGGGATTCAGATCACCTAACCAGGTGGACGGCGATCGAAGTTTCTTCTTTGCTGAACCAAGGTTTTTTTGGGAGGAGAGCTGTGCCAGTGCACTGATCTGCTTGGTTTGGGTTTCCATCTGAGACTAAGCCCACTGGAAAGAGAGAGAGAGAGAGCGATAACGTGCAGCAGACGCGAGTAGAGAAAGAGGGGAGGTGGAGGTGGAATCCGGTGGCGAGTTTTTAGGCATAGGGAGATCAGATCGGCAACCCGGAAGAAAAAATGTAGACCCAAGGGCGCCAGGCAGCACTCTGACGTTGTGTTTGCTGGATTTGCGAGTGATTTTCTGAGAATGTCTACTCATATGTTCAGTCAAGTTTGTCAGTTATATGGAGCCGGTTAGAATTTTTGAAAACCATTGGATGGTAGATAGAATTTGATATCCTTTTTAGGGGTTAGATGAAAATTTTTCAAAATTTTTTAATGTTTATTTCCAATAGATATAGTGATCTCTCTACCGGGGCGGGGCGGGGGGGGGGGGGGGGGTGGAAAAGGAACTTCGTCTTTCGTTTACCTACTGTAAACAAAATTTGAACGCAAGGGCGGTGGGTGGGGAAGGTTTGGAACCCAGACTCTGAAGCTTTGCGCAACTTCTCGCGTAAGGGCTGAGCTCGTTTGCTTCAAGCCGTATCGCTTGAGCGCCACGTTTTCAGCTCCCTTCACTCCACTCACTTAAACAGACCTAACGGACTAGGGAAGGTTCCTTTCATACTGTCCTTGAAGAAAAGGAATTCTTTGATCTACTTTATACGGGAACTAAGACGGACGTAAGACCGAATAAGGTCTTGAAGCGGATGAGTACGGTCCGAAACGAAAACCGGGAAGGTCTTTCTAACCGAGGAACTCGTCTAAGGGCCGACGCGCCTTTACCAGGAGGAAAGATGATCTACTCTAACGGGAACGGGCCCTCCTCGAAGTCGGGTCAAGCAAGATTTCACGCTACCGGTACCCCTACCTTAACTGACTTACAGAGGAATAAGGAAGCTATAGTCGACATGTTGAAGAGGAGATTCTAACCAGAAATGAGTCGAACAGTCCCCCCTAGCCCCCAAAGGGAGAACAGAACACCAACAACATGAAAGCAGGCTGAGCTACAGAAGTAGCGTAAAATTTTACCTGTAAAATTTTACGATAAATATTACCTGTAAAATTTTACGATAAATTTTACGTCGAAACAAATGGAGCGGTAGCGTAACTTGGCAGCTACATTTAGTGTGCCTTAGCCATGGATGTAAGGGTGTCAAAGGGAAACTGGAATCGAAAATCAAACCGAGACATGGGTGTAAGGGTGTCAAAAGAAAAACCAAAATTGATCACTTAATACGGAATCGAATTGAACCAAAACTAATTGATTCGGTTTTAGTCTTAGAAATTAGTTTCTGGTTCGGTTAAGAACCGAAAAACTATCAGTTTGAAACCCATTAGAAAATCTAATTGTTAGATTTTAGTGCAATAAACAATTCATCCAACATTTTTTTAAGTGAATCAGTAACATATTGGATTCTTTTTCATTTGTCTTTATTGTTAATTTGATAGGATTATTCACTTGTGTGAATTTTTTTTGAAACAAATAAAATAATGTTTATTTTAAATCAAAATCAGATCTAAATCAGAGCCGAATAAACCGAACCGAATCTTATTCGTTTTTTATTTCGATACTAACCAATTAATCGAAATCGAACAGATTGAATATATATATATATATATATATATATATATATATATATATATATATATATATAAATAGAAAAAATTTAGCCTCTCATAGTACATCGGCAAATGACTATGAGTAGCTGGGATCCTCACTGCCGCTCTGCCGTTTGGCAGTCACTGTAAAGGCTACATGCGTATGACTATCGCACGGTTGGGATTCTACGCTGCATCAAATAGGCTAATTGTACGGTGGAGATCAACCGGATCACTATACAGAAGTGGAAAGGGCGAAAACGACTATAGCCCTTTGGTAATTTTGTAAATAGTACCGTCGCCATTTGGTAATTTTGTAAATGGAACCATAACTAAAATGCTCTGCTTCGACGCAACGTTAGTTAATTTTCAAATGTAAAAACCTTCAGGAACCTTCAAATATTAGAATCTGAATCGCACAGCGTCACTTTGGATCTGCAGGTATGCCTTCGATTCCATTCGTTATGTTCTTCATCGTTTCTCGACAATTTAAACACTGGATTTCTTAGACAATCACTGCACTTTTACTGGTTTCAATGTGTTCGGATTCATGATAGTTATGATAATCGGTGATTCGATTTGCCGGAGAAGTTTTTTTTTTTTTTTTTTTTTTTTTTTAATTTGGTTCTATGAACATACGCCAACAATTTTAGCAGCAGTTAGCTTTCATATTTCTCAAGTGTTTATTTTATTCGGATAAGTACGCTTCTTGGAATTCATCAATGGCAGAACACTCTCTCTCTCCAATCTGTAGAAAAATAGTAAAGATGATCTTTGTTGTAATTTTAACTGTTGGATTTCTTGACAGGTGAGTCTGATAGAGATAGTGTCTTAGAACCGAGGGAGCTGTGCGATTAGACTTATTTCTTATTCTTCAATAAATTGGTTGTGTGTCCATAAGAATTTGAGCAAACGAATGGACGAGGAGAAAAAGAAAAAGAGGAACAAGAAAAAGAAAGGCAGGCAAAGTAAAGATGAGGAAAGATGTGTCGGATGGTGTTGCAGTAAAAACTACACTGGAGCATTACCATGTAGATTCTATCGAACACTGCAACCAAGATGATGGGATTCTGAACGTTCAAACACCAGGAGTGGTGGAAACAAATGTGAACATGGATAGACATCATGATGATGGTGTGAAAAGTGTAAGTTTTGATTTTGATAGCCATGATTCATGCAACTTATAAAATCTTACAAAATTAGCTGGCCTTAAATTTGACGATGAGTGCATTGGGTTGCATACTTGCATTTAGACGTAGTTGGATGACTCATTTCCTCGTGTTCAGAAGGAGCACTTGTTTTTTTTTGGTACAATGTGGCTTCATCATGGATGATGATCTTCATTCCTTAAATTATTTTCAACAAAGAAAATTTAAGTTATTTGCTGTATGTGAAGAGAGTAGAGATGAAGTAATGCAGCCATGCAGGGCATTTTGTGGATGGTGTGCTTCCGTCCTGTGTGATGTTTCCCTCCTGTTCGGGATGTTATGTCATTGGGGATTTCCTATGTACACTGATGTATTTCTTTCTATGATTTAAAAAAAATTCTGTTATTTATCCAAAAAAAGGTTGTGCGTAAGGGAGAGGAAGAAAATTGTGAGTATATAATAAACAAATGAAGAGCGCACACACTAACACAGTTACATATCTATCTATATGCTAATTGAGAAAAATTATCTAACCTTGGTTCTCCTTGTGCTAGACTCAATCAAGCTCAATTTGATGGTTTCTCTGATATTAGAATCTTACAAATTATGATTTCCAGTTTATTTGGTGGTTTTACAGTGCATGCTATTCCATGGGTATTTTACAGGCTAATCTAGAAGAGAAAATCAGACAATTGCAAAGTGAAAATGATTCCTTCATCCAGAGGGAGGTATGGTTCTTCACACCAAGTACCAAAAGTCGAGGCAGGGGGGTGGGCTACATGATATCAGCCTAGCACTGGTTCACATAACCTTTTATGTGCACTTGGCTTGCTTCTCACATCAGCTATGCACTTGGATTTTAATATTTATACGATGTTTAGAAAGAAGGTAGATTTGCAGCAAAAGGTTTTATAGGATATTTAGCTTTCTGGATGATCTACAGGGTAATTTGGAGAAGAAAATCCTAAACTTGCAGAATGAAAAAGACTACTGGCTCCAAAAGGAGGTAATTACCATCGCTTTTATTATACATTATATTTCAGCTGCATCTCTGAAATATGTTAAAATTTATTGTTTCTTCAAGATCAGGGGCATCGACATTTTAACTGGAAATTATGTTCTAACATTGCCTTGATTGATGTGGTTAGCTTTGATTTTCTTGTGATGCTGAGACTTTGGAGTTGATAGTTTAATGATATGCAGGTTAGTTTAGAGGAGAAAATTGAACAGTTATCAGATGAAAAGGCCTTGTTGATTCTAAAAGCGGTATTTTTCTTCCCTTACTTTGTAAGCTTGTCAATGATTTCCAGAAAGAGCTGTTGACTCTTCCACTCTTAGTTTGGTTTCTTTGATGCATAGATGTTTGTGTGTGTGTATTATAGGCAGTGCTGGTTAGCGAGGAGGTTGAACTTTCAAAATGCAATAAACATACTCTATTCCACCTATAAAACTACGTTCCTTGGTTGGTGGCAACGTTCTAAATCTCGGATCTCGACCTGTATCAGTGAGGTCAAGATTTTAGAGAATTTCAAAATATCACCGAGATTTAGAGCTATGGTTCCATGTAGCAAATAGGACAAACCCTGAGCAATATAGGTTTGTGCAGTAAATCCAAGATAAAATCCCCGATCCAATAAAAAATTTCTTTGCATTTTTATTGCTTTTCCATTCTTTTATATAACCTACCATCTTCCTTATACAATCATCTGATGTGGCGTCGTATATATACTTTTTCATTTACTTTACTACTTTTCTTTTTAACTTCTAACTTTTTAACTTTATTTTTACTTTGACTTGTTCTAGTAAAGAAATTGAATGTATTGGCTAGATAACTTTATTTTTTGATTAATCATTCTAGTTAATGAACTTAAGCAGATAGTATATGAGTAAAACAACACAGCCTATAAATTTGCAGTAAAAAGATTGAGTTTGATTCCCTTGCTCACACATTAATTCAATCAATATTAGATTGAGATTGGATGGATAATAGAATATGTTTTTAGTAAAAACTGTTAGAAGGTAATAGAATTCTTGCTTTTCGGTAACGCCCAATGAAGAAGGTAATAGAATGCCCCTCAATTGTTTGAGAGGGAGAGAAGGAAAGTCGAGAGAGGATAAGGATTAGATCAAATGGACGATGAAGGTATATGATAGATAGTTATCTATCTGAATTGTTTATTTTTATGCCTTTTTATTATGAAAAACTCCAAAAGAAACAGTAGGTCTTACTATTCCTACGAAGATGCAGATTAACGAAGAACTCATTTATCCGTCTTCTTAAGAAATTCCAAATTTCATTCATTCATACTATAAAATATGGGTTAAATGGAATTCTTGCTGAGATTTCTGAAGATAAATGCATATCTATCTAGTATTAAATTGAAAATATTAAATTTGATATAAATGGAAAAAACCTATAGATTACTTTACTATTGATTAAACCAATGACTATTCATGATTCCGTATTGAATCAATTCCATGTCGCTTCCCAAAAAAAATAAAAATCAACCGAATTCAATAAAAAAAAGTTCAGTAATTAACCCAAAAGAAAAAGTCAATATTACCATCTAATTTATTTTGTATTGTTTTGGCGGCATTGCCGAGTTGGTAAGGTGGGGACTGCAAATCCCTTTTCCCTAGTTCAAATCCGGGTGTCGTTTGATCAACCAAAAACTCAGAATACCTTCTGTTGATATAACTTGCCAAATGTTTTAGTAGCAGAAGTAGAGGAAAAAACCTATAACTGTCTGTAAGAATCTGTAGTAACTATAAAAAAGAAGACTGTAAATCTGAAGATGAAGAGTGAAACAAAAAACATCACTACTGTGTAAACAAACAGTTTGAGAGCAAGCATTGATATCTCCAACATCTCTTCTTTTTCTTCTTTTTTTTTTTTTTTGGGGGGGGGGGGGGGGGGGGAGGGGAGAGAGAGAGAATATATTATCCATTTTTATACACATATCCTATTTTGAAACCAAGAAATCAACTGGTTTCTAGAAAAGAAAGGAATTGGTAGAAATTCAGTTGTAATATGCCTTCCACTTCCATTGATACAAACCCAAACAATAAAAATGAAATGGAAGGGGAGGTCTAAGATTTTAAACTCCAATTTTTTATTATTTAATTACAAAATGATAAATAAAGAAGTGTGATAAAGACAATTCCTGTACAAAGATATAATATTCTGACAAATTCACTATCTTTTCTGGAGTTTGTTATTTTTTTGATAGGATCATATAAAAAAGAGATTTTTCATTCATCTGGTTGCACTCTCTATAGGCATGAGAGAACATGGCATTTAGAATATGAATTTTTATTCTGTATATTCACCAAAAACACCATAGGTGCCGATTATTGCAATGATGAGCTCCTAAATGTACAAATCTGATTCTGTTGCATCACCTAATGCATAATTCAATGATCAGCAGGCCAGCTTTGAAGATAATTAAACAATCGGATGATTCGAAAGATTCTTTGGCCCTAAAAAAGGGTTTTTTTTTTTGGGTTAGGAGGGAAGGGAGTTCATATTGTCAGTTAATTATGATAAACTTATCATAGGGCTTTTTAGTCCTTGTACTTCATTCTATATTGTTCTCCTCCATATTACAAATAAAGCCGGCATATGCCCCATTAGACACAAGTCATAACATCAATTCAAGAACGAAAGACTATTATCAATTGCCTAAGATGCAACTTTTGTTCAGATATACTCATTGAAGAGAGACTATTATTATTTTCCCAAGATGCAACTTTTGTTCATGTTTACTCATTGATGAAAGACTATTATGAATTGCACAAGAAACAATCTTTGTTTAGGTTTACTCATTGATGAGAGACTATTATGAATTGCACAAGATGCAACCTTTGTTCAAGTTTGCTCATTGAAGAGAGACTATTATCAGTTGCACAAGATGCAACTTTTATTCAAGTCTACTTATTGAAAATAGACTATTATCAGTTGCACAAGATGCCACATTGGTTTAAGTTTGCTCATGGAAGAGACTATTACCAGTTGCACGTGATGTAACCTTTACTACCAGTTGCACGTGATGCAACCGCTCATGTTGGAGCCTACTACCTCTTTGCTCATGGAAGAGCTTACTACCTCTTTTAAAGATTAATGTTCGTGATTTGGTATTGCCACTAGAAGTTCTCTCTATGCTCACTGGCATCTCCGACAACCATATATTGAAGACCGGTGGTGCCATTCATATCTGTTCTTGTTGTTCCAACTTCCAAGATGGAACTCCAGCCTAAGTGGGAGTGTTGATTTTTACAAATTCCAAGTTGGAGCATGTTCCATCTTGAGGGGGAGTGTTGGAGATTTTCGGTTTATGAGTCCCACGATAGGGGTGAGTGTCCCAATCATGGTTTACTTTATTTTCTCTTGTGTTATTATTCATAGGGGTAGAAATCTATCTAGTTTCCTTTTTCTTGTTTTACCTTTCCTTAGAAACTGAGACTCTTAGTTACTCTAGAGTTCCTATTAGTTTGTAAGTTGGGATGATGGGAAGAAATTACCTCACATCCATTATCTTCTCTCTCTCTCTCTCTCTCTCTCTCTCTCTCTCTCTCTCTCACATTTTGTTACAGCATCATTGAAACAAATAAAAGAGAGAAAACCACCAGAACCGAGAGAGAATTATGGAGGGAGATAGAGGTATCAATTTCTGCTGTAGGGGGCAGAATCAAATTGAATGAGCCTCCTTTCCTAGTAGCTAGTATTTATAGATAAAGGGAAAGCGTAGAGTGATAGGTCTAGGAATTCTTATGGTTACAAAGTAGATAGGAGTTCCACATGTCAATATGACAAGGAACCCATAACTAAAAGGATAAAAACAAAGTAGTCCTATTCTAATAAGGAGAAAGGGGGAACTCCACAAGATAAGGTGGAGGCCTAGTTACATTATGAGACATAGAAGAGGATAGCACTAAGCAAACATGACTCAACCATAAGAGGGTGAGTCAGCAGGCCAGCTGGATGGCACTAATCCTGAGATGGGATTAGCACCATCTGGTTATCGTGAATGGGAGGATGGACCTGATCATATAGCGACATTGTTAACAATCATTGCATATGTAATAAAAGGGGGCTACAACCTGTTTATGCTATGGTCCGCAGTCGTACACTTCTCCTATTCTGTTTGGAGGAGGAGCATACGACCTTGGAGCCTAAAATCCCTTTGCCTCAGAAGACAGAATAGACTAGCATCTTTGGTCCTCTGGATGCTTGCACATCACCAGTTACCATGCAGGTGCCTGGTTTCTGGACCATCTGGTCCCTGATGGTCTTTTAACAACAGATTTGTTTAATTTTTGTTTCCTCCCACCGAAGCTGATTCTTCTCCTTTTTTCCTTGTAACTCTTTTTTTTTTCCTTTCATTGTTCTAGATCTGTATGCGGGAAACTGAACTTAGCTTTTTGTGTGTTTATATGTCCATGCTCAGTCCTTGTCAAGATCCTGATGTTTGTTCTCTTTTTACAGAATTCAATGAAGGAAATGATTGGTAGACTGAATGAAGAGAACTTACAGCTACAGGCACAGGTACATAACTCTGCTAACTTGAGTGCTCAGCTTGAAGGATTGGATTCAATAAAGTGTGGTCCTAAACTAATACAGATGTGGTACTTCTGCCATTACTTTTTTTTTTCTTGTATTGCTTGTCTTCCTGGTTCCTATTTGTTTTCAGTAAGGTGGGTTTCCAGCCAATTGTGGGTTTTAGACAGCTTATTGGTTCACCTTTTTGGGCCTTAGAGAAATTGAGTGGATTTAGTCAGCTTGTTCTGCCATTCCTTCTGTCTAGGTGCATTAATATAGTTGCACATATAAGCTACTTTTGGTGTTAAACCTGCTCTGGAATCCTGTAGCTGTTGTTTTTTCAATTATAGCGCTTCATTAAGGACAAGAAAAAGAATGGGCTTACAACCCTTTCACGTTGGAAATCATTCTTTTAAACATGTACTAGTGCATGTAATCTCTGATCTGATCTTTGACTGGAAGTACTGTTAAAGGGAAAATATAATTTTATTTCTTGTAACTTAGTCATTTGCCATCATTTTGGTCATTACCCAGCCAGTATTTCAGTTCTACATATTGGATATTTGTTTTTATGGAATTTCCACATATGTAAAAAAAAGTTCTATGTATGATTGTTATATGAAAGCCACTGCGCACACCAGTTGTGTTACCCCCCAACTAGTGGGTCTTGCCCATCTGACCTATGCCCAAAATCTACCTGATCTGAATAGACTATCATGAGAGTTTACAGGTTTTTCCAAGGACAGCTTTCCATGCATTTTCCAACTGTTGGTACATAAAAGGCTGTCCTTACATTCTATGGTTTCTCATAGTTTTTATGTATCTTTTCGACATTTTCCTGTCCACTGTTTTAAGAAATTAATATTGTTGATTTTCTTTTACATTTAACATGATTTGAAGTTAAGAAACATTCTGTGTATTATATACTTTCTGTCATTTGTTCACCACCAGTTCTTTGTAGGCCTTTGTAATTGTCATTGTTTCTGACATAGTTATAAAAAACAAAGCCTGTCAGGTGGAGGAGTTGGAATCTAGGGCTAGTCTTGTACAAGGAAAGCAGCATTTGATGGAAAGCATTTCTTCTCTTCAGTCACAGCTTTGGCACCTTGAAAGCCTCCTCCCTTTCTCCATCCTCAACTACGGAGATGACAAAGGTTTGTTTCTTTTAACTGGTAGAGCTGCTTATATTTTGTCTTCTCATGCATAATAAGTAAATGCGAGCTGGATTCAGTTTGGGAAGTCTTGTACTGATCTGATGGATAAGCTAGTTGAACTTAGTGTTCAACCGTGTAAACTGAATGGGTGGTATGGACCAACCTGCATTGTTTGTCTGCAGGTCAGTGTATCCTGGTCTTATATATCTCAGGTTTGGAGTCCAAATCAGATCATGCTCAGATATGATTAGAAGGGACAAAATCAGATAAATTGGAAGAGGAGGAAGAAGAAGAAGAAGAAGAAGAAGAAGAGAAAGAATATGGCCAAACTTCCCACCTGGACCTGTTGTTGGATTCCTTTCCAACAACCTCATCTTCTCACTAGGATTACTAACTCTTACAGCAGGGTTTCTGCATTTCACTGAGAAAATAAGGCAAAAAGCCTACTTCATTCATCAAATTCGTGTCCAAGGTTGTAGCCCCTTACAAACTTATATAGAAGACTCAAAACAAGACTCAAACTTGTCACACCCCAATTCTGCACCAACCATAATGGTGTGATGAACCGTCAATAAACCAACGGTTCAACCAGGATCTCGAATAGGCTATGCCCACGTTGTTAAACCAAAACACATTCCACATTAATCAGAGGTAATAAAGTAAATAGCGGAAGTCTTACAGATAATGAACTGAGGTCTAGTCATGATAAATAATTAATATTCCATTTATCTCCAAGTAACCAAAACATAATTTAATACTTATTACAATATCCAAATACGAAAATTAAACACTAAGCGTATCCATAGTTGAAACGCTAGCTTGACGAATCACAATAGTCCTCCATAGCTTGCTCATCATAGCCGCCACCTGTTCATATGTTGGCGTGGCGACATAATCTTCAATCGTAATACCTGCAACATCAGAAACTAAAAAGAATTGCACGCGCGAGGGTCAGCTCTCCAACTTGAGCTCAGTGAGAAAACAAAACAATGCAATAAACATATGCATGCATTCAATTCATATATTTGGTCTGATTTTTAAGTTTGCAATGTGCTATAGAAAGGTTCGATGGCCGCCTCATCTCTATAAACGAGTGTGTGAAGCCGCCCAAAGGTTAACGTTTATTGTCATCCCACATGCACCCACTATGGAATAGAGATAGAGATAAAGTGCTTAGGACCACACCGCATCACACTTCCCCTGATACTCTAACCATACCAACACGTAAGCCCCAGCTGGCGAGGGCTTGCAAACTGGGCTCACAACTAACCAATCCTAATGTCAAACAGTGTATCCAAGGCCTCACCCCAGCATCCCTCAATACGTCCATAGAGATAGAGCTAAGGCCCCCCGGCAAAGTCGAAGACTACACGGTCCGAGACCACCTCCCCTGATACCCTACGACGTAATAGTTCTGCTAAGGTAATGGCGATACGACGATGTCAATGGACAAGACTTAAGTAGAGATAGAGCTAGAGTCTGGTGACCAGGCTGAACCACAATGTCACGTCCTCCCCCTGATGCTCCACTCGCATCAAGCACACTAACCACACACATACATTCACATGCCTATTCCTAACATCATCATCATCATCATCATGTTATAAATAAAATAGAATTAAATATGCATGAACATTAATAGCAGGAATATTGGATGACATGTTCAATGCACATTACAAGCATACACGCATCGAATCAGTCATGGTATTGGACTCAAGAAATAAAAACAGTTTATTATTAGCCAATTAGTTTAGGTCTTGTTCCCTCACCTTTGCTTGAGTGTAGATCCTCTTTCAAGCTTTAAGAATCACTTTTATATCAATAGGAAAACCTAACAAGTCGATAGATTTTAGTTAGAATTCATTCCGACAATTTTAGGCTTGCTGTTAAGCTAGGGTCGCAGGTAGGGTAGCAGTTTTCTGCGACCCCAGGGTATAGGGTCAATGCTAGGGTCGGATGTTCCATCGACCCTAGGTGCGACCGCAGCTTCCCTGGACTTCTCGAAAGCTAGGGGTCGATCCTGTGGTATGGTAGGGTCGATTGGGATCGACCCTACGTGTAACCACAGGTGGTTTGAGTTGACCTTTTCATCCTACATTCCATTTTTTCATGTTTGGGTCCTTTGGCTTACTTTTATAGTCCATTCTATGATTGTTCTATGGCTCAAAACTTCAAGTTACTCACTTTTCATAGTTTTCCATGATTTCCATTGGAATTCATCCATGGATGGATGGTAGTAGGGTTTCTCCTAACCTAACTTCATCATAATCTATTCTAAGCTTTCAATTCAGATAGGGATTGAGGTTCATACCTTCTATAGTCTGAGTTTCAAATATTTCTCTGAGCTTCTTCTTCTTCCTTAGCCTTTTCTTCACATTTTCCTTCTCTTCTTTTCTTCCTTCTCTTTTCTTTCTCTCAGTTTCAATTAGGGTTTTAAAAGGAGTGAAAGAGGCTTAGGGACGTCCTATTTATAGAGAAAAATCTCCCAAAATAAGTCCCATTGAGTTTAGGAAAGGTCCCAATTGAAATTAGGAAAGTTTTCTAATTTTTGGTTCGTGCTGTTTTTGCTGTTTTCCTAGGGTCGATGCTAGGGGGTCGATGAGGGGGTCGGACAATTCGAAACCCCTGCGACCCCATGACCAAAAAGTCATGGGTTGGACTTCTTTTGAGGTGGGGTCGACCCTACCTGTTTAGGCATGCGACCCTACTCTCATTTTGACTGTTTTTGAGTTAAATTTCATATCGGGTCTTGGGTTTCTTCATGCACTTGGTCCACTTGGCTCGACCATGATATGTATACTGGTCACGACACGAAATGTAAGGTTAGACCGGGTTCGTGGCGTGCAGGTCTTACAAAACTAGTCCTAAAATTCCTTCAGATGATAACTTACCTTGGAGGTAGTGTATTTCTACTAAAACTCGACCTAAAATAAAGTAAAGTAGCTTAAAACAAGGTTGAACTCTTATAGGCCTATTCCCGCCTAACTAACTAACAAATAGAATAAAGATATGACTCTAACCAAACCCAACAACTTAAGTAGTTAAAATCCCATATTCGTATCTCGTACCAATAATTCAGGCCCATTACAATGAAAACCAATCGTACCAAAGGCACAACATATATAAAACCCAACCCAAAGCTTATTTCCACTAAAATAAGTCCAATTCTTCATTTGTAAACTTTGAACAATGAATGCTTTATCTACTCTTGGATTTGCTTTTACCATCCAGAGGTCTTTTAGGGAAGTTGACATTTCTGATAAGTTATTACGGACCTTTGCAGCAGGTCCTTCAGCCTGAAGATTTGAATGCTCAGATAGAAGCAGGACATGTACTTGTAGAGAAACTGATTGCTGAAAATGCACGACTTGTTGAAAAGGTAACATCTTGCCATTTTAGTAGTTTGAGAAAATGTTGCTTTTATTGTTGTTATTTAAACTTCTGTTGTGATCAAGTTTATTTAATTTCTGTTAGGACATCGGGCATGTGATCATTATACTGGGCTCAGGACCCACCAGATTGCAGGTGCAACTTAGGCCAAAAATAGAACTAGAATTATAATGAAAGCCATCTACTGAGTAGACCATTTTCTGGGCCATTTGTTGGCTGAAAGTCAGATCATGTTAGCTGGGACATACAGCAGCCGCTTAGTGCGAAGCATTGATTAGTTGTCTTGGATATGTGCATAATCTGTCTTAGGGCAAAAGCAGACCTAAAGTGACGATTGGCCCATTACGAGTAAACTCTTTTCTGACAATCTTTGGCTAGCCAATATCAGCTCTTGGTTAGACAGACAGAAGTTTGTTTTGTCGGAAATCATTCAGTGGTTCTGTTTCATGGGTGTCATAATATTGTGTTCATAGATGGTCGTAAGTCATGTCTTATCGCTAGTTATACATCTATAATAGAAAATGGAGTTGGATTTCCCAAACCTTCTCGCCGCTGATACTCTAACCACATTCTTTTTCTTCCCTTCATTTCTAGCAACAAAAGATTCAAATACTACTTTTTTATATGTTACTCACAAATTTTTTTTTAAACTTTTAGCTGGATAGCCTGGATGTCAAGATCCAGTAATTCCATTGCAGAAGAGTAGGCAAGGGAGGGCTCCCTAGGGACCTCCACATAGGGCCTTATCTAATAAATGTAGAGGGTTCACTTGCTGTCCGGTTGATTCCTGTTGTTGTTGTTGTCATCAATGATTTAAGTATCGGTCTGTATCGGCCTGTATCAGCCTATACATATCCGTATCGATTGCTACCGATACGATACTATTTTTTTTAAATATAAAAAGGCATCGTACTGTATCGGTCCAATACGGTATGATACGATCCAATACGGTCCGATACTTAAGGAAACCTCTCCTCTTTCTCTTCCATCCCTCTCTCTCTCTCTCTCTCTCTCTCTCTCTCTCTCTTTAAGATATATGCCTATGATCCTATGCATGAAAGTGTAGCTAAAGTTTTAAACAATATTCACAATCAAAAAAGGCAGCTCACCAATGCATAGGTTATGTCAAGATGTTTGTATCAATTGTTGTAGGTTGTATTTTGGTAGGTTCTATTAATTATAACCATTTGGTTTGTCAGTGGTAAAATTTTTAATTATTTTGTTGTTTGCTCCTCAAATAATCTTATTGATATATTATTCTTATTTTAATCTAGTTCTTGCATTGCTCACGATTTCCTATATGTAAATTATATATTCATTATGCATCTCTCTCTCTCTCTCTCACACACACAACACATAAAGGAAGAAACAAATTTATTAAGTTACTTTTGAGTGAGTTCAAACCTGCTTCCAGGGATGGCCTTGCATGTTACATTCAGAGGGAGATAAAAATGCCCTTTTAATACCTTCTTCCTACACCCTGAATGGAGCATATCAGGGTTGTCCCTGGATTGCACGTTCCAGAGGATCTGCTCGCTTTTTATGTAAGGTTAAATCATATTTTAACACAGCTATTTTATTATTATTATTATTATTATTATTATTATTATTATTATTATTATTATTATTATAATCAGCACAACTCTTCTATGTGAGGTTACTCACAATTTCCCACAAGATCTCAATCAGCAAAAAAAAAAAAAAAAAAATTAATAATAATAATAATATGCGTGTCTTGTTGGTTCCTTGTGTTTTCAATAGATTAAAAATATTTTAGAAAAGAAAACTTTAAAATGGGTATTGTTTCTTTGTACCTCTCAGGTATAGCATGATTCTATTTCGACAGAGACCTGGAAAAAACAAGCGGCTGATCTTCATCCTGAGGATATTAATGTGTTAGAACAGTGTTTCAAGTTTTATGTTTTGTGTGGATTTGCCAAATTGCATTTGTTCATTTGGAGTTATCTGGATTAGGATTTGCACTTGTGTTTGTGTTCAGGTGAATGAACTGAGCATTGAGCTTGATCACCGGAGTGTAAGAGCTGCAGAAAATGTGTACAAGTCCAGTGAGATGTCTACATCAGTTGAGAGGATGGAATCCTTCGAAACTATCCAAATGGGAGACAGGACGAGCAATGCTGCCAATATTGCAGATACAGGCAGTAGTGCCATCACTTCAATCAAGATAGAAGAGTACCCTGCATTGTATGAAGCTGGTGAGTCTGAAGAAATTGTGCAGGTTCCATTAGATGACAGTAAGTTCAAGAGAATGAGTCACCAGCAACATTGAATGCTGAAGAAAATGTTACCTTGCCATTGTCAGATGCGCCACTGATTGGGGCTCCTTTTCGGCTGATTTCCTTTTTTTGCTAAATATGTTAGCGGTGCTGATTTGGTTAACAAGAACACTTCGAATTACAGTACGTAGGAAATGCATTATGATATTACTAGGGAATTTTATTTAGATAACCCCTTGACAATTGGTTTATTTATACAGAACTACCCTCTCTTGACTTGGAGAACAACCTGTAGAGGCCACCTCGTTTCAGGTATAGACAATGGTATATTTATGTAATTTTACATTTAATAAGGATAGTATTGTTTTTAAAAAATTTCATTAGTTTTTAATTCCCGGTGTAGACTATACTGGTGTAGACTATACTGTTATAAAACATTGTTTCAGGGGGCAGTCCATACAATTTTTGTCAAGATATGATAGTTTTATATAGTAAACCAATTGTTAAGGGGGTATTTTAGTAAATTTCTTATTATTATTATTATTATTTTTGGGTCTTTATTACCTTCGATTTAATCCTCTTCCTTCTTCCAACTTTAACAGATTAAAAGGCTATGAAGACTGAAAACAGAAATTACTTTATTGTAGGTAAGGTTCTGAGAGTCCGTAATCAGGTTCTTGAGTTAATGGTGGATCAATGATCAAAATGGACATCTTTCAGGAGCAGCGGTTGGCAATCCAAGCTATCCCATTACCTAGACCTGCTATACTTTTTTAAGGCTATGGACATCTTTCAGGAGCAGCGGTTGGCAATCCAAGCTATCCCATTCACCTAGACCTGGTATACTTTTTTAAGGCTATGGACGGTTAGCATTTTCGGTTGACAATTGCCCCATCCAACCATGCTTCCAAACATTGGTTTGGATCATGGTTCAAGGTATCGGTAAGATCAAATGCGTGTTGATTTTTCATTGGATCCGTATCCTGATTGGATCCGGTTCAGTTTTGAACATGACCAATACCGTGTCTGATACTTGAATTTTGAACCTTGGTTTGGTTTGTCGAAGTGATGGACGTAATGAGTGATCCAAGACCCCTGAGAATCCATAGCGACCTGAAGGAACCTGTAGCTTGGCGGACAGGTTCTCGAGGACCACAAACCACTCCTTGGATTTCTTGGTTTGTGATGTGCATAAAAATTACCCACCAATGAGCGGTCAACATGTGGCATTCTCCTGACTTAAGCATTAGAGTATGTCCCTCGGACTCCAGTTTGACTCACTCTTGTGCTTGGTTCATATCTTCTGGTGCACATATCTACTTGAGGAGATCAGTCCGGATTTCGGCGGCAACAGATTGTATAGCTTCTTTAGGCACACCTGCAGCAATAGTCACAATAGGGGGAACCATCCATTTTTTTCATAACACACCCAGACCCAACCTTTCTATTTGATAGAGATCCATCAGAGGAAAGTTCATCATGGATCAAATCAATCAAATTCACAACAATAAGAAACAACATTTGTTACAAGTTACAATTGTTAAACTAAACATGGACAGAAAACCCTATCCTAATGTGAAAATAATAAATAAAACTACAACCCCCTAAGAAAAGCATGCAATGGACTCAATTCAACAATGCCTACAAGCCAACGTCTAAGAAATTGGATGACATCAGAACAAATTTCTGGAACTGATGATTAAGTTATTAAATGGTACCTAGGTCCACAACCTGAAAGTAATTACGGCGTCTGCACATTAGAATCCTTTGATTTATTCTCCTCCGAGGATGGCCGGTTCTCTGAGTCGGATAGCCGAATTTCCTCTATCATTTTGACAACTTCATCTATCTTAGGTCGCATGTCTGGCATCTTCACCACACAAGCCATGGCTATCTGCAGCATTTGCACCATCTCTTCTTCAATGTTTTGATATTTCATCAGCTCAACATCAAACACCTCAGCCGTCCATTCCTCTCTGACAACTGACTGGACCCATCTTGGTAGATCAGCCACGTCGTCACGCCCAGGTGATTGCAGAGGGGCTTTCCCTGTCAACATCTCAAGGAGCAGCACACCGAAGCTGTACACATCAGATTTCTGAGTAGGTTTTCGAGTTTCTATTACTTCTGGAGCTCTGTAACCTATGGTACGTGATGGAGTGGCAGGGATGTTCATAAGAGGGGTCAGCCCAAAATCTGAGATGCAGCCATCTTGTTCTTGGTTGAGGAGGACATTGGAGGACTTTATGTTGCCATGGGTGAACTTCCCCCCTCCTTCAGCATGGATATGTGCAATGCCCCTAGCAGCTCCAAGGGCTATCTTGATCCTCGAGTCCCAGTCAAGTGGAGTTCTTCCAGTGCCCCTGTTTCCTGTTACACCATTGAACACGGATCCAGAGTACATTAATATATTTGAAATAGAACTAAACTCCACCCAGTAGCCAGAGGTGTATAAAACATGACATATGGATAGCCAGTCAAGTGATCTTTCACAGCCCAAATGAAACAAATTTTCGTGATGTTAATCCTAGTTTATAGTCAATGTAAGGGACCAACCATCACAATTAAGAGGTAATGAATTCAACTCTCCTTGGGACAGTTGACCAGCAGCAATCAGACTCTTCTTCATTTATTTATTATTAAGTGTAATTGTAGTGTCACCTGAACACTGAAATTCGTAGAAGAAACATGCTCTATTAAGTTATTCAATAGGAATTCCCTGCTTTACAGTTCGTTTTCTGACAGTAGAAAATTATTTTTTTAAGTGTTTCCATGATGCAAAATTGCAGCCAGGTTCATCATAGGCAAACATAAACTCAAATAAAAGAAATAAGGTGAGGAACATTGGGTCAATATGGTAGCATTACATATCCTCAATTCTTCTAAAAAAGGAACAGGTAGGGATTTTTTTTTTTTTTATATATATTCAGTAGACAAATGTTGTCACGACTAAATCATGAGAAACCAAACCCCTGGTTCATGTTTTAGAATGTTTGCCTTAATGTCTAACAGTTAATTTGTTCCCAGCAAAAATTGTAATTTATTGTTATATTTCACTGCCGTGCAGGAACTTAAACTTAGGAGAAAAGGGTTCCACCATGCCCTCTCCTTTTTACCACTGGATGGATAAGACACTCCACCTATCAAATTTGGTGGTATATCTCAACCTTATGGTGCACTTTAAATGGAGCTTTTCTGCTAGGCTTTTCAATGGTTCCCGATGAACTAGATTCCCTTGGTTTTTCAAACATGTTTCAACCTCTAGAATGACACATAAGGATGCCAGATTGGCCTGAAATATTAAGCATGGTTAAATGATGACAAGACATTCTAGGTAAGGTGTGGCAAAACTTAAAAAGTTATAAATGATCAAATAGGACATACCATGCAACAGTGTGGATAAGTTCCCAGCCGGGATGTAGTCATAAACCAATAGTTTCTCATCCTTCGAGTAGTAATAAGCACGGAGTGGCACAACATTCGGGTGCTGCCCAACTCGTCCTACAATCTCCATCTGCTGATCAAAGTCCCTCTTTCCCACCACCACTTCCTTCAACCTCTTCACCACCACAGTTGTCCCCTCCTCTAGGACTGCTTTATAGGCTGTCCCATAGCTCCCCTTCCCCAGCACTTCAGCAGATGCCCTCAACAGATCCTCAAGGTCAAAGTTATAAGAACAGCCTTCAAAAAAGGCTAACTTATTCTTCTCCGCCTCTTGCACGCCATTTCCAAATTCTTCCTTAGGCTTCTCACCTCTCCCACCACCAGTGGCCTTCCCCTTCAAGACGCTGCTACCTTCACTATCTTTTTTCTTCAGACAGCATAACAAGATTGTTAGAGCTAGAAGAAATAAAACTGCAGAACCTCCAACTGCAATAGCAATGATAGCCCCTGGGGTTAATTTCCTTTTTGAGCTCTTGCCCAGTTGAGGAGCTGCTGGTGAGAATGGCGAAGTAGCAGGTGAGGGGGAGAATGGAGAGCACTGCTTCAGTGGCCCTCCACATAAGAGAGAGTTTCCTATGAAAGAAGAATTGGGGAACTTTTGGAGGGAAGTCGGGATGGAGCCATTCAAGTTGTTGTAACTCAAATTCAAATGCTTGAGTCTTGGGAGGTTGAGATTGGGAATGGGTCCAGAGAGGGAGTTGTTCTGGAGGTTCAATCGAATAAGTTGTGTCAGATTCTGTACTGTGGGTGGAATCTTGCCACTGAAGGAGTTGAAGGATAGCTCAAGTAAGTTGAGTTCAGGGGACAGAGAAGTAGGGATATTACCAGAGAAGTTGTTATGTTGCAGGTAGAGGGAGTGGAGAGAAGGAAGGGATGAGACATCAGAAGGAAGATTTCCACTCAGGAGGTTGGATCGAAGGCTCAGGGTTCTGAGGGCATCTAGCTTTCCCAAAGTGTTACCTGGGATTGGGCCAGTGAGTCCCACACCAGGAAGCCGCAAGGCAACAACTCGAGTGCCATCTGAAGAGCAAGTAATGCCAACCCATGATGAGCAAACTGGGACAGTAGGATCCCAATTAAGTTTCCTACCATGGGGGACAGTAGCAGCAAAGTCAAGGAGGGCTTGTTTGTCTGAGTTCAGGTCAGCAAGGACCAGAGGAAAGAGAAACAGTAGGAAGAAGAGGAATGCAACTGGTGCAAAAGAGAATAGGAGCATTGGGTGGTTCATGTGGAGGTTGTTTAGCTTGTTTTGGATGGGATGCGTGGAAGTAACTTTGGCTGTGCAAGAATGAGCTTAGCAGATCTCGCCTTTGGACTGATCAGCAACAAAGACCATCTGAGGATATACGCTGACCAACAAGAGTCACAAGACAGTTAACAATGGCTACAATAAAATGGAAAACAAAATATTATCTGTTCTACACCATGCATAAAGCACAAAAATGTAGCTATACTCACTTTGACTTAAAAAAGAGAAAAAGATACAACAAAAGTGTAGCTATGCTCACTTTGACATAAAAAAGAGAATAAGATACTTTACATGAAACATCGCGGAAGAAGATTAGGAACATTTGCTACCAAAAGAACATGAAAAAAAAGGAACAATCAAAAAAGCAACATTGCAATTAATGTTTTTCTCAACTCCCTTCAAAAGTAGGAAGCTTTATGACTAGAATAAAGGTCTGTCCTTTTGCCATGAGAAATTCCCATGCCAAAAAATATACACCTGATTATTGCCCTGTTTAAGAAAGCACATGCACCCGACAGGGATTTCTGTAAATATGAAATTGATTTCCTATTAAGCAGCAAGGAAAGTTAAAAGAAAAAAAAATGCAGTAATAAATTATGAGATCAAAAGCCAGGAGACCCAGGACACCATTTTAATAAAAAAAATTTCTCCTTTCTAACAAACCCCACCCTCTAGGTAGAAAAAATGGAAAGTATTTTCTTCCATGATGATAACAACAATTACTGTAATGATTTATAGAAAAAGGTTTTGTGTCCATGCACGTTTGTACCTTCAGCCGTAGGATTGACATAAAGTGCACTGTGTCATCTCATATTTTTCCTCTCCTACTAGACGAAGCAGTCTGTGCATGAAAAGCTGAAAACCAGGTTCATGATTAATTATGCAGTTGCAGACACAAATTATAAATCAAATTAAAATTTCAATAATAACCCTAAGTTTTACTTAGAGCTCAAAGGGAAAATCCCAAGAAAAGGGGGGCATCTCAGCCATTTCAACTGTAGAGAGACAAAAGATGCAGATACAAAAGATTTGGAGTTTAATAAAATTTTCTCACCTCTGTAAAGCTAATTCATTGACTTACCTAACAAAAGCGATGTCCATTTATTTCACTTTTAGTAATATAGTAAGAGCTAATCCAATACTACAAAGTTCAAATACTAATTACAAAAAGTAATCAAATACAAAAGAAAGTCCTTCAAAAGCAAAAGCATAACCCTTTTTATATAAAGAAGGGAAACCAGGAAGGTATTCTATGCTCAAAAGCAATCCTGGCCCTTTGCCACAAATTAATGGCATTAATGACATTAATCCCTGCGTGTCCAGAAACCATGTTTTGTTCATAAGAGACATATAGGGTCCTTAATTAAATTAATTAATGACACAAGCAATAGGCCTGTGAACGAAGATCATTTCTTTGATGTATGCGAATTGTTACCATAAATAGTTATGCATGACAAGGACAGTGGGGGAATTCTAATTTCTAAGGAGTCGCGTGACGACATGAATATTAACTGTTTAGCGGACTATTGCTTAGATAGGAACTTGGCCAGGACATACAGAACAGCTCATGAGCACATGCCACATGCCACATGGTACGTATATATACGTTGCATGCCTTATTTGTTGGAATCACTAAGTGCGCACAATAGCAACCTCCCACACTTTACTTTTTCTTTGAGATCTGGCTAAGGGTCAAGTAGAAGACTCACCGAAAGCAAATTTAATGGCCTTATCTCTTTAAAATCCATGGCATTGTTAAAACTCGAAAATTTTCCGAATCTGGAAAAGCAATATACTTAAAAGGAAATATGAATCTACAATTCAACACAAACTCTCAGACGGTGCTCAATTCCAGTCTTACCAGATTGATTGAAGAAGACGCTGCTGATCAATTTATTCCTTGGCAACAAGAAGCTCCGGATCCGCCATTAGAACTTTGGGAGTCGCTGCAACAAATTAACAAATAAATTCAGAGTCTCGAACCAAAGATTTCGATTGAAAAGTTAAATCTGGAAAAATCGCTTCTTTTAAGAACTAAAACTGATGGAATCTTCATTATATGAACAGTGAAGGGCGGTGAGGACCTCGGGATGAAATAATGCAAGAGAGAACTCTCTCGTGATCTGGAATTGTAAGCTATCTGGAAAATAGTGAAAAAAAGCTATCAACATTTTGTAGCAAACATTAATAATCTTAACTTCCAAGCTCAAAATGAAATGCGAAACTGAGAAAAACGAATCAGAAAATAAGACAGTAGAAATAGTTCGAGATTTTAAAAAGGAGATTTAACTCATGCAGATAAACTAAAAAAAAAAAAAAAACTCAAATATTCACATTTGCACAAGTTTGCCTCAGAAGGAGAGAAAAAGAACAAACAAACTGAAACTCGAAAACTTAGAACTTAGAAGTGTGGTTTCAGAAAAGACTCGAGAACGACAGGGGGCAAAGAGACACTGCACTCTCGATTGCACAAGGAACTGACAAGATATTCTTCAAAAGAACTGCATGTAATAGCCATAAATTTCCTCAGAGAATGAAAAGGAAAACAAAATCGACTAGAGGCCTCGGATCTGCTATTTGAACGCCGCAGTCCGGACAGCTGAATCTTGAAATTAAGTGAAGCTTGAGGAGGAACACGAAGAAACCAAACTTGAAAACAAAAGCGATACAGAAAGCAGAAACAGCACCCAAAAGAGTCTCATACCTTGAAAATTCTCTCAGAAACAGCACTCTTTCACCTAATGACACTCCGGAGCTTCGGACCGAACTTTAAAGCTCCATTATCTGAAACCAAAGCTCCAACACCTTTGCAGACGAACAAAAACAACAACAACGAATAAAATGATGAAATATTCCCCAGAACAGTCGAACTCCAACGGCATTCCTTCAAGAATACGCTCTCTGGAGTTCCTTTGTTGAGCTAATAAAACCGAAGAAGCTTCATTTTTAAATCTCGTGATTTCCGCCCTGAATCTGAATCTGCGGTCATTTCTCTCGATGTCGGCAGCTCAGAATCATCCGCCATTAAAGCATTAAACGTAGTTCCTAATGGGATCGAAAGCTGGTTTCGGAATAAATTCTGTAGAAGCTAAAAAGATGAAAGTAAAGGGCAAACTCCAAAACTTTAAAAAAAATAAAGGGGGAATGAGACTGGAGCACGAAATTTGTGATGATAATGGAAATGAAAGTGAACTTTATTTTCCCTGTGCAGCTGGCGTATTTGTTGTGTCTGTTTGCTCATTTTCTGCCCTCAGATACTTCTCTGACAAAACGACCCTTTTTTTTTCCACACAATTACGAATATGTCCCTGATCGTCAAAGCTGTTTTTGATATAGTTTATATTTATAATTATAGATTATTTATAATAAATCATTTATAAGAATAAATTACAAGTCATAAATAATAATTGTTTGGTACTGTTAGATATAAAGAAATAATAATAAATTATCATAGTAATGATAAACAATTTATAATATATTTGTAGATTTTAGATTATGTTAATTTATTTTAAATATAAATTAATACAATAAATCATATCGAATGATTAAATATGCTATAATGTATTATATAATTAATTCTATAATATATACCAAAAGAGTCCAAGTTAAATTGATAAAAATGTCAAATGGTTGGTTCGATTTTGTTTTTGCTTTATTTAAGAATTGGATTCCTCCTGGCATCCAGTCATTCAATCGTCCATCAAATGAGTTGAGCTGCATCAGTATATGTGTCAATCACCCTAGTCTGTCCAATGGATTGCTAAAACGATTAAACAATAAGAGACAATCCTAGTGCTTACTAAGATGCTAGTGGGAGACTCTACACCAATGACAACCCCATAAATGGTACCGTTCACATAGAACTCACATAGCCATATAAAAGAGAAAGGAAATTAATAGAGGGTCTCATGTGAGACCATTGAGACCATTGTATGCAACCATGACAGTTTGGACATTTCTTTTTAATACCGATTTGGTATGATTTCTAGTTAATAAGGAATTCAGTATGTCCCACCAGCATGTAGTTCCCTTCTCCTCGAAGGAATTAAATCTTGAATTTCAACATGTGACTAATCTAAACCATATTCTCTCTATACAATGACATCGTTTGGAATGGTCTATCATTTTCCCATGTGGTAGAATTAATACCTTGTGACTTTTGAAAAATAACAATTCTTTATGACAATAACAATTTATCTTCTTTTCTTTTTTTGTGAGATATTTGCCTTGATATTTTGTAATATTTTTCTGCATCCAAATCCTCTCTTTCACAGCTTTTCGGCTCCCACCCCATCCAACCGTTGGAGGGGTGAGCCGGTTCAAACTCCAACCCCCTCCAACTGTTGGATGGGGTGGGAGCCGAGGATCCGTGGATGAGAGGATTCGGTTCCCATTTTTCTAGACTGGCAAATTTAGATGGTATTTTTAAACGGACATCAAGTTCTTCCTTATCACAATTTGATGTGGCAATATGTTCATTTTTTATTTTATTTTTTTATGTGGCAATATAGTCATATGGGAATATAGGAAATGGTTTAGATTGGTCATAAATCAAATTTCAAATTAAGATTCAATCATATATTTTTACATGTATCACCATATTCTTTTATATTTTTCTTAAAATATTAGATTTTAAATCTTTATTTTGTCACCCTTGCACTCTGTTCCATATAAAACTTGACATGTGATAAAAAAAACCTTGAGGTTTAATTGACTTGTAAATTTTAATTATATCAAATTGGCAAAAGTTATATGCATGACCATGCATGTGCATCAGATCATAATAAATGCTCCTATTTAATACCTAAAACATCCATTCCCCTATAAAATGAACCGGTGATTCCATTCTGGTTCAGTTGCCAAAGTAAAAAAAGCAACTTATTTTACATTTCTAAAAAAAATGTAGTTATCCATATAACAATGGGATACGTTAAAAAAAAAGAAAAAGATTTATTCAATTTTTTTTAGATTTTTTAAAATTTAAATCATTTAGAGTTAGAAAAATGCATAATAATACTTATAATATTATATACATAATACATTTATGGCCATACATGAAATGTATATCAATACAAATGATCATATAATCTTTTAGGTGACATAATAGATGCTGGTAGACACGCTTGCGCCAATAATAATTTGTCAAAAAAAGAAGACATAAAGATTTACATGCGGCCAACATATTCAGGGATATACATACCAATGGGAGATTAGAAATATAATAAAAACGATATATAATTAGTTTAGATCATCTACATGTACATGTACTGTTCATGACATCCTTTCAGTGTCAATATAGTGTGGGATCCAAATCTAGAATGTGGAACCCACTAGATATTGATGACCTAAAAAGGATACAAGTATATATAAATGAGCTATTCTCATATATAATTGGTTCATTGAAGGGGGCTTGGATTTGTGAATGAGAAGAGGAAAAAGGGTAACAATATGAGAGGGACGTAAAGTAAAAAAGTTGCCAACTAGACGTACTTTGCTTTGTGATTGTGTATCACCGACGGTGACAGTTGTGTTGCCCTTCTTCACTCCTTACCTAGAGTATCCGCAATTATTCCTGCACGGGGTCACCGATTAATTGGCTTGCCAACTTTTCTTTATTTTTAATGCTTGATTTTTTTTTTTTTTCCATTGGGAGTTGCTAATTTGCTATCACTTCGACGGACATTGATGTGACACGTGGCAAACATCAGAGTCAAAGGACTCATATGACAAGTCATCCATATAATCGGACGGCTTGAAGCATCTACATCTTAGGTTTTCTACCACATGATGCTGGATGAATAGCCATGATGATTCAGTGAGGTTGAATTGTGTCTAACATGAAGATCATACGTTAATGACAGATTTAGAAGGACAAAAATGGTTTTAGTTGTCTAGTTTCTTCAGTTGTGATTCAAGTGCTGGAGTTATCTAGTATACGTATTGATGTATTAGTACACACCGGGTGAAATTCAACTTCTGGATCATGGTTGGAGTCACTTCAGCAATAGGAGAGTATTTGAGTTCGATTTAAAAGGCTTACAGGCATTAATGAACGTGTCAATATAATCTTTTAACGTCATTAAGAAATATTAGAGAGTATTATGATGTGAAACACTAATTATATTTGGGGGGAAGGGATTCTTGTCCGGCTGTGTGGTTCTGGCGCCAATGCGGAAACCAATAGAAGCGCACACACAAGCATCTAACTAATGAGACAGGGTGACCATTTCATCATTCCTATGTTTGGGCAAAGAGACATACTATCTGATATGAATCTTTTTCTCTTTTATTTGGGGTTGAGGCTTCTCGTTCAGTTGCGTGGTATCTGTGTCACTGCAGGGTCCAGTGGAAGGGTAGGCACAAGTATCCAATTAGAGGGGGGTACCTCCTTATGCTGATGAATTTGTGGTCATACGCTCTCCATTCATAGCTACCCATGGATTGACCTGTTGGATTGGCCGATCTAGATCGGATTCATTGGGTACCAATCCCATGTTCCACGCTGAGTAGCACGGTAAGATCTGGTGGGTTGGAAAGTTGGAAGGAAAATGCAAAGAAGACAAAGACGGATCCCAATCTAATTGCAATCGGCCTCATGCGATCTTGTATCCAACCCGTGTTCTCAACCCCTAGTGGGCAGAAGCAATATCACCTTTGCGTGAATCCGTATCCGTATATCTCCATGTAGGTGGTGTGGGATACTTTCTCATGAATTCAATTCCTCCACATGTGTACTCAACACGCAAGATTACGACATTCCCCCTGTATTTACGGAAACAAAAATGAACAGATGTACTCACTCACTAACCGTGCATGGAGATGAACTATTCTCCTCTCTCATGCTCTTTACCATATTCACAATACAAATCGCATATTGATTTGGCCATTTCTTTTTTTTTTCTGATAAAATTGATGAGGCCATTTCTCACACTATGATTGATGTGACATAGGGGATTCCCCCACTGGAAAGCATGGTAAGTGGACGGTGCTATGCAACAACTAATGCAAGCCTTTATTTATTTGCTAACAAAAAAATGGTAATGTGATCCTATCAAATGAGGTTGGAGCAGATAGGATAGTTTAACCAACGAGAAACACAATTGTTTAACATATTCTTTGTAAGGTAAGAAAAGTAGGTATGAATAAATTTACCAAATTCATTATACATTTACCTCATTCAAAGTTATAAGATTCACTGGATATGGATGATGATAGGATCCCATGTATTCTATGTTTTTTTCTTTGCAACGGGTTTCAATCGTGTCCACCTGATTAAGGCTGGGACTAGAGATGGTTGAGTAGTTCTACGTTTTATCAAACTTAGCCTAGTAGGATCTTCTTAATCATATTTCTTAAGGTGTTAAATAATTTATAATTTTATTTTTTGATAAAGGATTTTATGTACGATCATCAGATGGAGAGAGAGAGAGAGAGAGAGAGAGAGAGAGAGAGAGAGAGATATGTGTAATATCAAATCTATCCTCTCTAGTGAAGAAAAATCCCATTGCATGATCATGTATGTACATGCCCCTTGTATGAAAATCATACTGAGTCTTTATTTATTTATTTATTTATTTTCTCCCCTTTAGTATAACACACATTTTCTTTCTTTCGATGATGGTATTATCTTGTCATAACAAGCGAAACAATGACAGATCTTGAAAGTGATATAATGGTATGTATACTTCCAAATTATTTTGAATTTTTTTTACTCCTCATTTAAAGGCCTTTAGGGAATAAGTCTATAGCACGAGCTGATAGATGATTATATATTTTTTTAAATACACATATAGAAATATCATTCGGACAATCCCGCTAAATATTTTCTTTTTTCCATTTTAATTTTCTAGACCTTCCATTGGTAATACCCCATATATATAATTTTCTTTTCTACAAAGGCCAAACATGCTAATTTTTTATTTTTTATTGCTCCATTAACAAAGTAATTGGTGAAAATTTCACCCCTTGTACTTTGTTTTTAAGTCATCAAATCCTCAATTTCACGATTAATTTCATGTAATCCATTCATTTATTAAATATGTATCAAATATACCTGTCATAATAGATAGGTTTGTGAAGTGATGATGTGGCATGGTCTATAATTTTTTAAAGGCAAAACTACATTTTCAAATTTGTTAGTTACTATCTTACTCTTTCCTAAACCATTAGTAAGTGGCATATTTATCCTTCTAAACATTCATTTCCTTTTGTCTTTGACCGGATTCCCAAATGATTATTTGATTGTCAAGTTATTAAGGAAGATAAATGGGTAATTTTGTATTTTCCGTTAGTCAATTTAACAGCGAGAGTGCGAGTGAGATTAATCGCGAAGTTGGGGTTTGAATGACTTAAAAGCAAAGTATATTAGGGGTGGGTGAAATTTTCCCCATAATGCGACTCAATATAAAGGTGAGTTCATATTGAACAGTCATTTCATGCTTCTCATGCAACAAAAACTTACAATAATAAAAAATACCATCCATTAGACTACCAAACGCATCCCCCGCTACAAGATTTTTATTAGGTTCAGACGTTTTAAGGGGCTGTTTGATAAAACTTAAACTCTGGGATTTTTACTTCTGGTTCAAATTTCTACTCAACTTTAAAAGGATTCAGGGGTAAGGAGTAGAAACATGTTTGTTAACCTAATTTAGTCATGGACTTCAGAGTGGTGGTGATGGGTGGCGGATGGTGGCACTAGTGGTGAATGATGATGATTGTTGACGGTGGTAGTGGGTGGGAGGTGGTGGCAAAGGGTGGCAGTGGGTGGGTGATGGTTGGTGGTGGTGGAGGTGGGTGGTGATGGATGGTGGTGGCAGTGGTCGTGGCAATGGGGGGTGGTGGTTGTGGTGGGTGGCTGGTGGTGGTGGTGATGGTGGGTGGCGGTGGGTGGGTAGTAGTGGTTGAGAATGGTGGTGGTGGTGGTGGCGGTGGTGGTGGTGGTGGTGGCGGTGGTGGTAGTGGTAGTAGTGGTGTAGGGTGGTTTTTTTTAATCCAAAATTTTACTTCGAAGTCGAAAATGCAATGTACGCATTGGGTTCGGCAATAATAATATCTCCTAACATACCAAAACTAGCTGTCACCCCGCCGGTTGTGGGAGATGTATGCTCCGAAAAATTGGATTCTGGAGCCCATTTGGAGCTGGTTCACCCATGGATTCTCCAGAAGTTCGAATCGAGTTACCAAACAGGCTTCTACTCCATTTATGCTTCAGAAATCAGAATCCAACTTCTGGAGTGTTATCAAACACCCCCTAAATATTCATTTATTGTTTAATCGAAAAACATCTTTTAGGATGATGCTATTGATGAATTTTTTATTTTTATATTTTCTTTCGTTGTATAAAGGTAAAGTTTCACATCGATTGGCTATGACTACTGGCATTCATTTTATAAACTGAGATGTTTACAGAGATCCTCTCTATATGTGTTTGTGTAGAAAAAATACTTCCAAAAAAGAAAAAGAAAGAAAAGCTTGGATAAAATTAAATCATCCTAGGATGAAAAGGGTGTTAAACGGTGTGGTTTCAGTTGAATGGTACGGTTTGATTTTTTATTCAATGTGTAATGAGTAAAACCAAAATCAAATCATTCAATAAACGGTTTCAAAATGTTTATCAAAATTGATTATTAATTGGTTTTGATTTTTCGATTTTTAAATGGTTTTGTCACTAGAGGAAGAGAAAGAGAGTTAGGAACAAAGAAGAGAGAAAATCAAAGAAATCATTAAAATAATTTTAATCATATATAAAAGTGAATTAACATTTAAAAAGTATGCCATATGAAAAATATTAAAATAAAATTTATTTATATAAATATAGACCTTTTTTCTTTTTTGGTAAAAAATATAGACCTTTAGCACTAAGAGATTACAATAAGAGCAGTTTTAATGGTTTTATTTTTAAAACTAGAATCCAACCGTTTAATAATCAATTTCAAGATTTCGATTTAATCCAAACCTAAAACAGGCTGGCCTAAGGTTGTTCCAATTACACTTGAGAGGTTTGAACATAAAAAGTAGTTTCATTTGGAGGAAGAACCATAGAATATTTTTTTTTTTGATGAAATTTCTTTTTCAAGGTGCCAAAAACACCAAAGATCTTCGGAACACATAGATATATGCCCATATAGGATTGTGAGACAAGTAATTAAATTTGCTTCGTTTGACTTTTGACTTTTGAATTGAAGTTTGTTGGTAGTTAATTTTAATCTATGTTAATGATAAGTAGGGACACATTGGGGTAAGTAAATGGAGCAATCAAACCTTAAATACGATATAGAAAAGTAAAACAAAATAGAAAGAAACAATCAAACGACAAAAAGACAAAGATTTTCTCCTGTCTATGTTCTCCTGTCTACGTCCACAGTGAAACAAGATCTGTTTCACTATCAATGAAAAATATAGTTACAATGCTCGACTTCACGTTTCTCGATTCATTACAGAGAAAGCCATTGCTATATATTTATAGCAAACCCTATACAAATATATTTACCAAAATACCTATATAATCCAAACACAAACTTATTCCAAACCAGCTGATATAGAAAAGAGGATGCAGAGTCAATGGCTGTGGATCAGTTCCTCAGATCCTCCTTAGAAGTCTACCTAAGAGCATACAAGAGCATAAGATTCAGGACTGCAGTGTCTTTCTGGGATAAATGCTGTGCCTCCATAGCTATTTTCTTTCTCTGTCATTTCTTAGTTCCGAAGGAAAGAATATTCTCTTTGTTTTTTTTAGAGAGATAGGTTGAACTTTGTCTTTTGGTCATAAGCATGGTTTTAGTTAGGTACTTTGAAAATTGATACGGGAACATTATCAGATTAAGAAGAAACCAATGACAAAGTGACACATGATCGATACTAAATTAAAAGATATTTAAATTTTTTTGAAGGTATCAAGTATTGTACTGATATCAGGCCACCACTAACTAATACCTAAGACCATGGTCCACAATGTCAGACAACCTTGTGTGTGAGTGTGTGTGTGTGTGTGTGTGTGTGTGTGTGTGAAACATAAAGACTGTCTGGTTGAACTTGTTTCTTGGTCAATAGGTCCTACTAGTTTGCCGCATAAATTGAGAGAGAGAGAAAGAGGCACTGGATAATCCTTTTTTGATTCCACATATCACAAGGAATTCCCATACTTATACTAGTATTAATTAAACTTCCCTGAAAAATTGTTGGGAGAGGGTTGGCTACACTGCCAATATGAGGGGGATCTCGCATGACACACTAATGCAAGCATCGGATATGGTATCATCAATGGGGGGTCCGCGTACTGACGAAAGAAAAACAAAATACCCTAATATGAGAGGAGTCGAGAAGGAATCCCCACACTGATATTTTTTGTGTGCTAAAGATAAGAAAAAATTATATTAACAAATAAAAAAATAGGTATACAAAGAGAACAAGAACGGAAACAAGGGAACCACCTTCAGCAATGCCATTAGCAGGGAAGGAACCCCAACCTTTATAAAAACAAAGCGGGGCCTTTCTTGAGCGTCCCAACCAACGTCCCTGACCACAAAGCAGGAAAGGTACGTCCAACGCTGAGACCTTTGAATGCGAGTTGCAAATTTCGACAACCTGTTCGTGATCACATTAGCTTCACGAAAACAATGCGTAATACACCACTAAATCCGGTCCTTGTAAGAGGAGAGGCTCATCCAATCTTGCCGACAGAGCCATGGGATATTTCTTTTCAACAAACCTTCAACAACTGCAACCGAGTCACTCGCAATCCAAAGACACCCGAAACCTTGATCCATAGCATAATGAACACCCACACTGGTGATCTTTTCCCAGTATTATATTGGTTGTGGGAATTAAATCCTAATCCTATGTGGGATAACTGAAGAAGAATACTAACACTCCTTCAAAGGAAACTAAAGAAGGTTTGTTTAAGTTTTGGGAATTAGGTCAGAAAAATAACAAACCTATTATAGGATGTGTTTGTCCTCACTTCAAGTGTCATAATCATGAAGTAGAAATAATTAATGAAATTTTTTGTGAAGATGTCGGTTAATTTAGACTCTCTTTGGTATAATTTATATTTATGTTTATAAGTTATTTATAACAAATCATTTATAAGAATTAATTTATGAGTCATAAATAATAATTGTTTAATACCAGTAGACATGAAAAAATAATAATAGATTATCACAATAATGATAAACACTTTCTAACCTATTTGTAGATTTTAGATTATATCAATTTGTTTTAAATATAAATAAATATCACAAATCATACCAAACAACTACATATGTTATAATGTATTATATAATTAATTATATAATACATACCAAAGAGAGCCTTAGCCAACAAGGATCTTAGAGCACCCGTGGTGGATGAAAGGGATGGAAAAAGTGTCAAGTAGTCACGCTCTTGTTTTTACAAGAGTAGGTTTCATGTAAGAATGACTGTGAATTTTTGAAAATCACAAAATAAATTTATTCATTTTTATGGTTTTTTCTATATAAATCATTAATAATTAGAAGAGT
Source organism: Protea cynaroides (assembly GCA_028583415.1). Lineage (NCBI taxonomy): Eukaryota > Viridiplantae > Streptophyta > Magnoliopsida > Proteales > Proteaceae > Protea > Protea cynaroides. Next base: position 35,208,143 of record CM053266.1, on the reverse strand, counting down.
CATAGATACTAGCACACATACGGACACAAAAATGAGGTATTTATTTAAGGTAGAATTTGAAATTTAATACATGGTTAATCTATATCCTCTTTATTTATTTATTTATTTTTCCTGATAAGATATTCCCTCTATTCAACAATTAGAATCGATAAATCATCTCTACCCATGTGATAGAAAAAATATCTTATAATATTTAAGAAGATAATAACTGTTGTGGCAATAATAATTTAATTTTTTATAATGATAAAAATATTTCATGAATTATGATATTTTTAAATTTGCGAAGGAGAGTTTACCGGAAGAGGGATGATAATGTCAACCTCACATGGTGGCCCTTACAAACACTTTGACTGATTAGAAATGGACCAGGTCACCATCTCCCTTGCCCCAAGGACTTTATTTTTCGCTGTCTTAGTAGGATCAGTTAGGAGTTAGGACCACATAAATGCTTGGACCTAGTCAAAGTCACAAAAACAATATTAGGTATTTAATTGATCCTTTAAAGGTCGAGAGATGATCGAATCAAATAGGACCACATAAATTGTTGGACCTAAATTTACTACAATGTTTGGTATTTGATTGATACATCAAAGTTCAAGAGTTAATAAAACGTGTTAAATCTATAGATCAAAAGCTCAACAGCTGATGAAACATGGTAAATCAAATAATTTAACTTATCTTATAGGTAAGGGTGTAAAAAATAAAATCGAATCGTGTACTGAAATCTATTCGAACTATTTTGTAAAATCAATTATTAAATTATTCAATTCTGATTTAAAAAATGAAATTGTTTAGTTAAACGGTTTAATTCTGGTTTTAAAAATAAAACCATTTAAACCAACTATTTGAACCGTTAAAATTGATTAAATCTCTCTTTAATCCCTTAGTGATAATTGCTAAATGTCTATATTTGTAGAAATATGTTTTATTTTAATGTTTTTCATATGACATACTTTTAATTCGAAAATTTATTTTCATATATGATTAAAATTATTTTAATGCTTTTCTTGGTTTTCCTTCACCTTTGTTACTCATTCTCTTCCTCTCCTCCCAACAATGAAACTGTTTAAAAGCCAAGAATCAAAACCAATTATTTAAGCATTTGAAACTGTTTAATAAATGGCCCAGTTTTGATTTACTCATTACAAACCAAAACATAACTAAATAATACCGTTTAACACCCTTACTAAAATAAAACCAAATAATACCGTTTAACACCCTTTACTCATATGTATATTTTTTATTTTTTGTAGAAATATTGAATTTACATCAAACACGTAATAAACTCACACAAAAGACAAATGATATAAAACAATTGGTGCAATGTCGAAAGTCCAAACATAAGGCTATGTTTGAAAGCCAAGAAAAGAAATGAAAATTTTGAAATGAACGAGAGTGGTAGGATTGGGTCGGACTTGAACTGATCCCAGTCTGACCCAACTCGACCTTGTAGGCATTGTATTTTATATACTTTTTATATATGTGATATATAATTTAAATTTCTCAATTCCCATCAAACCCCAAAAGAGAAGATTGAACTTACTGCTCACATGACAATCAGAAAAGAGAATATTGACATTGAGTCAAGATCAATCAGGGCCACACGGACCAGCCCAATCAGAGTCAATCAAGGTGAGTTTGGGCTGGGTAAGTCCAGCAGGGTAGGGCCCGGGTTAACCTTTTTAGACCCTAAATCAAGCTCAGGGCAGGCTTGGGCTAAACTAAAGAGATCTAGGGTTGGGCTGGGATATGAAAATGCCCGGTGCTGTTGTAGCCCTACTTTTGACCCTTGGATAGCTAGTACTTTATGCCTAGCAAAATGATGATTTGGCAATTATGACTATTGGATCGCTAGTACTTGCCTTGGATCATGCCAAATTTTAGAGTCTAATTCAATCATTCATATTCTATCCTGTATATTATATTATGGTACTCTAATAACTAGTGTGGACTCTCGTATAATATTGATATTCAAACCTCTATTTTGTCACTTGCTAAGCTTTGTTTATGTTGAATTTAAGGACCTTGTGGTTTATCTGTCAACAAAATTTAAGCTTTATTGAGACTACCATGTGGCAAATATTTAGACCACTATGATAAGTTTATCATGGCTCACAATTCTAATAGGGGGGGGGGGGAAGAAACCTTGTCTTGGGAGTTTGGGGGAGGGGATTAAGAAACTTGTCTTGGGAGTTTGTAAAGTGCTGCTTGATATTAGAGAATAGAGAGATGGTTCAAGGAATTGGGAGTGAATTATGGATTGCTCTAAGGGGCTGTTTGTTAAAACTTCAATTCTGAAATTCTTATTTCTAGTTCAAATTTCTACTCCAACTTCAAAAGGATTCAGGAGTATATAGGAGTAGAAACATGTTTGTTAACCTAATTTAGTCATGAACTCCAAAATGGTGTTGGATGATGGCACTAGTGGTGAATAGTAATGGTTGGTGATGGTGGTGGTGGATGGGAGGTGGTGTAAAGGGTGACTGTGGGTGGGTGGTGGTGGTGGAGGGTGGTGGCGGTGGTGGTGGGTGGTAGTTGGTGGAGGTGGTGGGTGGTGGTGGCGGTGGTTGGTGGTTGGTGGTGGTGGCGATGGTGGGTGGCGGTGGTTGGTGGTGGATGGTGGTGGTGGTGGTGGATGGTGGTGGCGGTGGTGGGTGGTTGGTGGTGGTGGCGACGGGGGGTGGTAGTGGTGGCGGTGGTGGTGGGTGATAGTTGGTGGTGGTGGTGGGTGGTGGTGGTGGTGGTTGGTGGCTGGTGGTGGTGGGGATAATAGATGGCAGTGGGTGGTAGTGGATGGTGGTAGCGGTGGTGGGTGGTTGGTGGTGATGGCAACGGGGAGTGGTGGTGGTGGCGGTGGTGATGGGTGATAGTTGGTGGTGGTGGTAGGTGGTGGTGGCGGTGGTTGGTGGCTGGTGGTGGTGGCGATGGTAGGTTGCGGTGGTTGGTGACCGGTGACTGGTGGTGGTGGCGATGGTAGGTGGCGGTGGGTGGTGGTGGTGGCGGCAGTGGGTGGTGGCAGTGGTGGGTGGTGGTTGGTGGCTGGTGGGTTGTGGTGGTGGTAGTGGTAGTTGGTGGTAGTAGTGGTGTGGGGTGATTTTTACTCTAAAATTATGCTCTGAAGTCGAAAAACATCTATTTGATGCTCCAAAAAATTGGATTCTAGAGCTCATTTGGAGCCGGTTCACTCATGGATTCTCCAAAAGTCCGAACCGGGTTACCAAACAAGCTTCTACTCCATTTATGCTCCAGAAGTCAGAATCCAACTTCTGGAGTGTTACCAAACACCCCCTAAATGGCAACAAAAACAATCATCCACAGCCCAAAAAAATCATCTGTAGTATGTGATACATTGCACTAAATGGCAAAAACATAGTCATCCCCAACAAAAAACCAAGAAGTCATCTAGGCTACTCTTTCATTAGCTTATGGATTGCTCTAAGAATCCATGGCATGCGAGCCAACTCATGCATCTTAATGAACAACTGTCTTTTCGTTTGATCCTCAAGCACCTCCAAAGCTAGCACATATTTGTCACTACCAAGCTCAATCCCATCTAAAGAGTTAATAATCTCAATTGCCTCATCAATTGTTGAGTGTTCATTCTTTGAACCAATCTTACTTGCTATTCTCAGATCTTCTAGAGCAAGCATTCCCTTTAGAATTTCACTCACATCATCATCAACATCATTCTTAGACTTCTTGGATGACAATCCGATCGATATCGTGCTCTTCTATTTCCTTTTCTTCCTATTCCTATCTGACAATTCCATTGGTAAGACATCATCATCCAAATCCTCTTTGTCCTTCAAGTTTACTACACTATTGGAAACTGTTACAGCTTTCGGTGAAAGTAGTGGGAGAACATCATTAGTACAAATTGCACCTTCACCATCAGAAACAACACCCTTGAATAATTCCTGCAGTTCTTCTTCATTACAGAAAGGACCATGCTTGAAGTACTTCTCTTAGCTAGGTTTCTGCAATTTAAAATTTAAACACAACAAAACATATCCAAAATCTTCATAATGGATAAACTAAATAAGTTGTCATGCTATGTGATAAATTTAATACCTTTACGTAAGCATTCCAATGTTCTTCACTAGGTGGATCAACAATTCCTAAGTTTGTGTTCCACCCCCAACTGCCAGTTTTGCTTTTTAAATATACCCATGCAACCCACATAGCTTTCAAAACATTCCATTTATTCTTAAGATGCGGCATGGTATTCTGCTTCTCGCATTTTTGGTTGTGGTCTTTCAAAATGTAAAGCCAACCATCCTTCGTGAAAGCTGTATTCAACTTATATCCTTTGCGTGAATACTCAAGAGCAATGTGGACTAGTAACTTTACCCTCTCTTCAGTCCAGCAATAGGTTTCTTTCATAATCTTTGAATCACCCACCATACCTACTTCAGTCCCCTTTCCATGATCCATCTGAAAGAAAGGCTTGAGAACCAATGATCTTACAAGCCCACTGATAAAGGAGAAATAAACACAGAAAACAGGGTGATACACAACCAACAAGCAGTTTTTCTTAAAAGAAAAAAGTCAACATACAACACCCAAGATATTAGAGAGAAACTCTTCTTTTAGGAAAAAAAACCCCAACTGAACAACAAGACAGTGACTTATGTAGGAAAGGAATAAGAAAAACAATCACACCAAAAAATTCCACAAACACAAAGCTCTCACAAAGATTCAAACAAATGAAACAAAAATAAGAAGAAAAAACAAGAGAACCCCCCGGATTGCACTCCCAAGCACTCCCAAAATGTTGTGGGAATAATTCCACATTGTTTAAATCTGGAACATTGGATGTCTTATTTACTTGAGAGTCCCTCTATTTACTAGTTCGAACTTTTAAGATGGAAACTTAACATGGTATCAGGGCACCAGGTTCCCTCATTTCCTGTGTCATATTTTACATGTGTATTCTCATTCCGGCTACACTTTCCACGTGTATGTGTATGCTGATATTCATTTCAGCTACATGTGAGGGGGAGTGTTGTGGGAATAGTCTCATATTGCTTAAGTCTGGAACATTGGATATCTTCGTAAGACTTTTTCTGTTCTCTTTAGGTTTTCACACGGAATTTCCCATGAACCATAACAGATACACCACACAGATTACTAGAACACAATGGGCATTAAAAGGAGATGATAAAACACATACCTCTTGCTGTAGATTGATTTTCGACCGTTTCTTGTAGCTTTAAATACTTTGATCATAGTCTTCCACAGTCTGCCAGGAATCCCTTTGCTTCTCTCTGCGTATGGGAACATGAGAAGAAAAATAACCGTGACTGCAGGGACCTTAACCATTGGTATATATAATACCACTCCATCTCTAGACCAGTCTCACAGTGGACCAGGTTGGTCCATCTCTAATCATACTTAAACTAGTCTACCTGTAACTAGACTCCCACTGAACCAACTAACTGTATAATTAATTTAGCCCACACTAATACTCTTACAGTCTTATATGCTTAAGAGTGTCTCCACGTAATAGTTGGAACTTTTAAGATGAAAATTTAACACAAAATTCCAAGAAAAGCAATTTAATTAAAACTTATGGAAATTACATGTAAACAACAGTGTATGTGTATTTGGCAATTACCCAGGTTATGAAAGCCTAAAACAGGGTAACAGTAGGAAGAAGAAAACAAGTCCAAACAATCAGCTTCACCAGCTCTTCAATCCCAATGAAGTCTGTCCCGTTGTTCCTCTTATGGCCTGGTTATAGTCTGCGATGTTTTCCTCGTAAACCTTTTCTCACAGTCCCACCTCTGGACAACATCCCTTTGTTTCCTACAAATTTGGATTGAATAAAGCATATGATAAGTCACTGGTTATAATCTTGGTAGCCGGGGATTGAATAGAACCCTAAGAAGTCCTGAAATAGTGGTGGTCTGGCTTCTTATTAAGCAGGAGGTAAGTATTGGAACCGCTTGAAAGAGTTATTGCGTGAAGAAATCCTATGGTATAAGGATAGTTTGTGCTTGCTTTAGCAGTAATGCATCGGAGAGCAATGCTAAAAGAGAAATCAGGGTATCAAAACCAAAAGGCACTCAGAAACAAAGAGTTTCAACTGAAAAGGGATCATTTGATTCAGATTTTAGACAAATCTAACAATCTGGAGCTGAGGGCCGAGAGAAAGAGAAAGAAACTTACTTGAAGTCCGTCAAATTCTTCAGCGAAGGACGCGACTGGAATGAAGAGCAAAGGCAAACGGTGCAGATTGCAGAGCGACAGAGGGACAGAGCGAGCTATTCTCAACTTTCAATGGAAATTGATTTCAATTATATCCTAAATAAATAAATGTACACGCTAGCAGTTTGTAATAGAATCTTACATGCTATCATCCTTCGTAGGCCCTGTTTGATGGCGTTGATGATTTTTGGATTCTATGGATTTCAACTCTTAGGGACGAAACCATTTTGGAATAGAATTGTGTTTGGTAAAGCGCATCAACAGTAAAGGGGTGGGCCAAGCAGGATGGACTGATTGCATAATGGTAGGAGTGATGGGTAAGGTGGCCCTCCTGGAAGCGAACTAGCCCCACCCCAAACAAATAATATTAGACCAGTCCTACTAGGAAGCTAGACCCGGAGGGATTCCAATTGATTCCCTGGTAGTGAACCAGATCATAAAATGATTTTAGAATCTAAATTTTTTGAGTACAAAAAAATAAGGTTTTTTTGTTTTAGAACAACTTTTTTAGGGAAACAAAAAAAAAAAAAAAGTGAAAAAGAGACTCTCCACTCTCACATTCCTCTCTTTTTCACAAAACGAAGATTGCTTAGACTGCCACCACCACCCATCACCCACCATAGCCCATCACCAGAGATCAAAAAGATAAATGAGGTGATCCAAGTATTTTCATTATGGAATTTATATATAGAGTCAGCACAAAGTGGCACAGTTATGATTCACAATCTTAGTAGTTCCACGGATATCAGGGTGTACCTCCAAAGTTTATGTCGGTATTTACAACAGTTGGATATAGGTGTGTTGATACATTTGGCAGTTATCCCTTAAAGATCGGGATATGGGAGGATATGTGCGCCATTGCTACCAGATGATAATCTGACGGCTTAGACGTTGATAACTGTTCCTTGATTCGAGCACGAGGTTCCTTGATAGTTGACATGTGGCTGATTAATGAGAAAGTTTCCATGATCGTGGTTAGCTCGAAGTAAGGGTGTCAACGGGCCGGGCCGGGCCGGTTTCGGTCCGGACTGAATCGGTGTCGGGTTTTATAAGCCCAACCCAAAACATGTCCATTAAGAGTTCGGGCTGGGTTGGGCTGCGCTGGACACAATAACTATCGGGTTGGTCCGGTGTCGGTTTGTTATCGGGCTGGGTTTATTGAGGTGATTTCGGGCTGGTTCGGTCCGGACCGGGCTTATCAAGCTTATCGGGCCTATTTTATATGTAAAATATATAGTCTATTTTATTATTTCTATCTATAAAATTAGCATCATTCCTTCTATATGCATGTAATTCAGTAAATTGTAACAATTAACATACTCTTTTCAACTATAGATTCATATAATCTTTCGGATCAAGAAATGAACTATAACAGTGTAATATAATCCATCAAAATTTAAAACCATTAAAATTAAGAAACTGGGCCCGGATGGACCTTACCGGTGTTCGGGTTAGGTATTATTGGTTCGGGCTAGTTCGGGTTTCTTAACGGATTGGTCCGGTTTGGTTTCGGTTTGAGCTGAAACAATGTCGGGCTTTACAAGCCGAGACCGAAACCTGTCCATTAAGGTTCGGTCTGGGCTGGGTTCGGGTTATATCGGGCTGGCTCAGTCCGTGCTACCGGGCCGGGCCCATTTTTGACACCCTTAGCTCGATTACCTTTGGGATCATGGGGATAACCTCTTTGATAAACTGAATGCTGAGTCAGAATTTAATGGCAAATATGGATGACGTTGCCTGTCTCGTTTTGGTTGGTTCTTTGTATTGTACACGTGTCTGTTTCTGATTGGTTGTTTCATTTACTCTCTAATAGAAACAATTGGGTAGCGGGAAGTGGCAAATGTAACAACAGGAGGGGTGGTAGAGAGATGGTAGAGATGAAAATGCGATGCAACAACGATGGAGAGGGATTCAAATCGTCTCCTCCCTGTACTTTAGGGAGGAGATGCGGCGACCCTAGTGGATGGTCGTCACGTGGAGGTCAGATGAATCCGACCCTTCCGTTCCAGCCAACACTCCCTGGTCGGCTCGGCTTGTCGACTCGAATGGAGGGGTCGGATTCATCCAACCTCCACGTGGCGACCATCCACTGGAGTCGCTGCCTCTCCTCCCGAATCTCAGGGAGGAGACGATGTGGATCCATGGAGAGAGATGATAGAGATGTTTTTTTCGCCATCCGGTCAATAAACGCTAACGTACGATATTCTACTATATACCGCTAGCTTGTACTTCCCCTCTGGTCATAAATAGTATGAAAAAATCATAACAAACAATTACCAGAATTTAAATTGAAATCATACCAAAAGCCGGCCTGTACTGAACGATCCGGATCGGTCGTGGTCGGCACGATCAATCACTGCTCCTGTGCATATTTTGCCAAAGTTCCATTGGTCCCTTATTCGAAAGAGGGACTCGGCGCCATTACTACGCTCCAAAAGCTTCAAGGCCGTTTCAATGGCGGTCCTTCATCTGAAACTCCATGCACCTCCCTCCTCTTTCTCCCCATATCGTCTTTATTCCTTCAGAAAATCTACGCAGAATTCCCGCGCTTTCACCATCTCCATCTCCTTCCCTTCACTTTGTTCTCCTCCTCCGTGTTAATGGAACCGTCGATCTCTAACGCTGAACACAAGCCTCCACGTCGATCTCTGACAACTTCCGTTTTAGATAACGTGGGAGAATCTCCGTAGGTTCTGCTGGAGGTCAAGGATCTGACTGTTATCATCGCAGAATCGAAAGAAAAGATTCTCAATGGCTTCAACCTCGTCATCTACCAGGGAGAGGTAATCTCGAAATGTATATAGCTTCTGAATTGGCTGCAATTAGGGATTTCATTTTCCCTATTACTCTAAAGCTAACGATGTTGTGACTTTCACTTGTCTTTGCATCTAAAACACTCTCTTTAGAAAACAGAATGTATTTCACTCTTGTCTACTTCAGTGGAGCGTAATTGATTCGTGATCCACTAAGCCGCGGGTATGAATTGATCTTATTTGGCTGATTCGGTCCAGTTCTATTGACCATTAAATCAGATATAAGATTTTTCTTCCAGTATCACCTTTGATACGGTTCGAAGGCTGCCAACAAAGTCCAAGTTCGAAGACGCTTCCTCTGTCATGATATTTCGATTTGAATAGGTGCATTCTTATTTCTTAGCTCCAGTCTGATGTGACCAAGCTGGCCTATCGATTGTGTTTTTGTTCAACTGAGGTCTATCATGGTGGTTCAACTTAATCATTCACTCCCTACAGTCTCACTTGAGATGAACATCACGATATAATATCACATGACTGTTCTGTGCTCGTTTACTAATCGTGGTAACGATACATGTCAAAAGAGGGAAAGCTTCATCAATACTATAATTTTTTTTTGGGACTGTTATTGGCGAAAAACATCAACCAATAAAAATCTTACACGTGGCACTCAAAGTCATATAGGCCGATCAGGCGTGATAGAGTGGTGCTCGGCCTTGCCTGTTCGGAGTATGGTTCTATTCGGATACGTCTCCTGGACGGAGGTACAGTCCTACTAGGACACAGCTCCTAGTCGGAGGTATAATCATAGTGGGATACGTTTCCGGTCGGAGTCTAGAGTCCTAAGGCAACTAGGTTACGTTGTAGGAGTCCTCCTAGTACGATACGATGTCGATCATCATAGCCATATGACTACTCGTATGGTGACGTGTCACTCTTATTGTTGACCGACTTGGCTTCCTGGGCTATTGTCTCACACTCCTACTCGGAGTCTATGACGTGGGAGTCCCTCAGAGCGATACCTGACAGTCCAATTGGCGATCTACTTCCCTGAGTCCCGGTACTTCTATGCTTCTTCCCAATCTCTATAAGTAAGGGACGAATCTCCAAGGTAACTCATTCACAATCTCACTATTCACCATCGATTCTCTCCTACGCTCAAACTCTCTCATCAATCTCCTCTTTCTTTAAACTAGAGATAGCTTCCTGCTGTCTCTTGACTGTTTACATTGGGAATCTGACTTGGGCATCGGAATGTACCCAGGGCTTAGTCGCCCAACTCCCTTGTTTAATTTCTGTGATTGCAGGTCGCTGGGATTGTAGACCGACGGGATGATTTCCAACAGTAGTAGGGACCCATTCTACTTGGAAATTACCTGAAAGCTTCCATTGGGGAAAAATAATATGGAAATTATTGGAAAATTGAACTTCTGGATGGTAGTTGGTCCAACTTCTAGTGATACAATAGTAGATCAAATGCGAAATGGTAGTTTGGTTTCTTTTGGCCTTTTATTTTATGACAGTTTGGAGTATTAGATTTCTGAGAATGTTTACTCCCACGAGGCTAGTTTTGAAAGACTGGTTCTTTGATTTCCTTTTTTCTTTCTCCTTTGTTTTTGGTCTAGGTTACTCTCGCTTCCCCTTTTTCTTTTCTTATCTTATTTTGTCACTTTGACCAAAAGTTGCAATGCAGCTTCTTCTGAAATTTTCCTCTTAAAAATTGTTACATTTTCCCCTTTTACTGTAAAACTTTAATTTCTCTATTAACTTATATCTAGTTTCCTTTGTTTGCTCTCCTAATTTAGTGTTTTTAATATTATTTTACTGTTGCTTAAATATTTTGTGTGGGTCCATGCAGTCATGGGGAAGAATGGCTCTGGGAAGAGCACACTTTCCAAGGTTGGTGATTCTATTATAGTGTTAAACTCAAAAATAATATTGTGTTTGGTTGGAACACTATCTATCTAAACAGGGGTCTTGATTCTTCAAAGAGATTTTTGCTGGTTTATGATTCTATTCTTGGCAGTTGTTGAGGCTACAATCTGCGTGTTTTAGATATGTTAGATATGATTTCTTAAATAGGGAGTGGTTATGGGTGGGTTTTGTCAAATTATAGATTGGGGGAGCAAAATTTCTTTCCACCGATGTATTTCCTTCAGATTTTATTTTAATTCATCAAGTTTTCTTTGGTCCTACTTTGTCTTCAAAACATCTGAGTCTTATCCTTAACATCTATGCTAACTTTGTGTTATTTTAGTTTGTGTCATGTTTCCTGAGCATCACTTATTTTTGGGGGGGGAGCGTGCACCATGTCCAATGCGCCTTGATTGCAGTGCAATAAACTAGAACAGCTGCGTAAAGCATCTCAATGCTCAAGATTTGATCTTGAGAATAGATGGGAAGACCTATTGAACTGATGTTGAGGATCCCCATGAGTTTCATGATTATCTACTTATATCAACTATTAAGAGCTCATTTGGAATGACTTGAAAACTTAATGGCACATTCTCTAAGTACTTCGAAGCTTTCAACCCAGGTTTTGATGTGTTCGGATAATCGGATAGCAGCCACTTTTGCCTTCTAATTTCTGAAATCGCAAAATGATCCAGTTGAGCTATACATTTTGCAGTGTTCTTGTTCATAATGTTTTAGCCTATGTGATGAAGATCGGGTGGATGGGATTTGCTTGTGGTGGGAAGAAAGAAATTAGTGAGAGAAGAAAGAGAAACCGTGGGGGAGAGAGGGGGAGAGAGGGGCAGAGAGGGGGAGAGGCAACAAGCTCCACTAAATCAACTAAATTTAATTCATTTTCTCAATTTTTAAGGGGCTGTCAAGCCTTACAACTTATTTATAGAAAGTAATAAAACAAGAGCCACTAAGAAATATGTTAAGTTTTACTGGTTTCAATTCTGTAGTCTAGGTGTCACCTAGCTTAGTGCTGTTTAAATTCCAGCCTTTAAGTAGGAGTTTCCTTTTTATTTCCATCTCTTGTAATGTTTACTTATACTAGGATTCTGTTTAAGTCTACTCCTCCCTTTGATGAGTCAATTCTTTTATAAATAAAAGAGGTGAGTGGGAGATATACGAATTACTTTTTCTCTCCCTCTCCTCGGTTCTGTCTCTCTCGTCTTTCTCTCTCTTCCACTGAAGTAGGACAGTCTAGGGTCTAGGTCTCCTACACTTACAGCTAGCTAGTTATTAGGTTACCTAATGTTTAGCTAATTAGGATAGATGACAGTAGTATACAATCATTCATGTCTTGCAATTAGAGGGTTTAGAGCTGAATTTTATTAATCAATGAGCAATATATACCTAGCAGTAGTTTATCAACATAACAATGCTCAACTGGAGCGAAATAGAATTTCAGTAAATAAAAGACAGCATTGACAAGTGGTAGTACCCAGGAAAATTTCAGTATTCTTAAAGTACTAGGGTTAAACCTTAGCACACAAATACACCAACATTTATATAGAATCAGATACAATTCAATGCAAGGACAAAAAACAGAGAAGTAAAATAACACTAACCAGTTCAGCTGTAACAAAAATGACCAGACTAGAAATCTGTCTGACAGGTTTACTGTCAATAGAAAACCGGAAAAATAGAACAGAGAATAGGAATGGGCAGCATTGTAATTTTATTGTCCAGTAAGGTTAAATATCAAGAACATAAAATATAAAGGAACAGAGTTCACAGGAATTAATAATCAGAAGAAAAAAAAAAATGAAACAGATTATTACTGGCTAATCAGTTACAGAAAATTAAGGACAGAATTTCGTTGGGGGGAGTTGTAGTGGGGATAACAATACATTTATATATAAAAAGAAAAAAAGGAATGGAGAAAATACCAAATTTCGTGGACTGTAGAAGGGAGGGGTTAAATGTTTCAGAAATTAGAATTAAGAAGTAAGAGGAATGAGGAGAGGGTTAGGGGATCAGATTTGATGCCGGGGTGGGGGGAAGAGAAGAGAAAATTGAGAGATCCATTTCATAATTCATTCATTGCAGAATTTTGTTTAAAAAAAAAAAAGGCCTTAAAAGGCCTACAGGAAAAACTGTGTCTAGGGGTGGGGGAACTTCCTAAACAATACTGTAAAAAGAAGAAGGGGGGGAAGGAACCTTTTACGTGAACAATGAATATGGGTGGGGTGTTTACATTACATTAAAAAAAAAACTGAAACTGAAAAGAAAAAAAAAATAACATAACTGAAATAACAGAAATAAAAAAGCTGAAATATCTGTCATAACAGAAAAAAAAAAAAAAAAAAGACAAGATAAAATAAAATTACTAATCAGCTGCTGTACTGGGATGTCCTCATCAATTCTCCTCGACTTGGAAGAATTCATCTTCAGTGAATAAAAACTCATGTAATGCTCGAGCATAGTCAAGTTAAACTGCTGTAGCTCCTCAATGGAGATCCATGTGCAGTAGATCTCAGGTTGTTCACGTCACCAAACTAAGAACTCTCGAGTACCATTAATGTGTAGAAATAACTCTCTCATTAAGTATATTCTCAATTTCCTTAACTCGCTGACCAAACTGAGGTATGGGAGGAGTAGAAATAACAAGAAAGGAAGTAGGCTCGGATGCAAATGTATTGATAATGGAGGGAAGGGCATCAAGAACACCAAAATAGAAAGAACGGGTAGTAGAAGGGCCATTGTAGGAAACCAAATCCTCAACATTGAAATTGTTGGTGATTCTCATATTAGTAGGTAACTCAAGCACATAGGCATTAGCTCCCACTCTTTTAAGAATTCTGAAAGGACCTGCACTACGAGCATGTAGTTTGCTCCACTTTTCCTTGACAAAACGCTGCGGTCTAATCCTGTCCTTCACCATTTCACCCTCTTGAAATCTTGCATTTGTCAGTGCACATGTGCCTTGGATTTACATGATAAACTACGAGAAAGCCGTTTGAAATGGTATGATCATGTTCAGCGGAGGCCATTAGATGCTCTCGTACGAATGAGTGATTTGATTCAGATTAAAGGATCTAAAAGAGTTAGGGCAAGAGCTAAGATGACTCTAGGAGAGGTGGTGAAGAAAGACATGCATAGCTTGGGCCTTGTTTCAAGTATAACATCAAACAGAGCTGATTGAAGGTCAAGAATCTATGTAGCCGACCCCATTTAGTTGGGATAAGGCTTTGTTGTTGTTGTTGCTGTGTTATCCTGCGTCCAATCTCTGCATGCAAGTCATGTATGTGCTGCGCAAAACACTTGGTTCACTGGGATGTCCTAGAGCTAGACACAATAGGGACAAAGTCTATAGGTTTCCTCTGATATTTACTTAAATAGATCTCAAAGGGAGAAAGGCCAGTGGTTTGGTGCTTAAAAAGGTTATATGTCAACTCAGCCTGGGTAAGAACTCGATCCCAACTAGTAAGGTGCTCACCTATGAGACAATGCAATGAATTCCCTAAACTCATATTATTGACTCGGTACGATCTTCAGTCTAAGGGTGGAAAGCTGAAGAAAAACAGATTTTAGTACCCAACCTATGCCATAAAGTTCGTCAGAAATGACTAGTGAAGTTGACGTCCCTATCTGACACTATGATCTTTGGTAATCCATGATACTTGATATTCTCCCGGAAGAAAAGTTTGGCAACAACTGAAACGTCGGAGGTCTTGGAGCACAGAATGAAGTGTGCCATTTTCGAGAAGTGACCCACAACCACGAATACATAATCATGGCCTCTCGAGGTCTTAGGCAAACCAAACACAAAATCCATGCCTTATGTTTGTTGCCTTGCTGTCCATCAAAACTTTGGACAATGGTAGCAAACCTTACTGTAATGTTTTGGACATTTTGGTCAATGGCTTAAAGGCTAACAGTTTGTGCTACATGGTCTGTTCTACTAGTGGTCAACCCAACATGGACAACTTTGAGCAATTCATGATTTGCTTGAAGGACTTTTAAGGTCTCTTCATTCTATTGAAGCAACCTTTCCCATTGTTCGGATGTCATTGGGGTAGTCAGAGGATTCAACATGGCTTGGTAAGCTCTACCAATACGAGTGGACATATAAGGGTTACTTTTTAAACCGGGCTGGAAATATAAAACTGTTTACAGGTAGTACACCTGGAACAAGAAAGTTCTTCGTACAATTTTGGCGATTTAAAAAATAAGGGATCCCTCTCCCTTAATGTCTTTCCACTTCCGTCGTTCAAGAACAAACACAACAAACACTTTCCTTAATTATTTTGAGTCTTGTTGTTGTTGGATTTTGCCCGGTGCCTAGGATGATGCCACCTGTGAAAGTAGATCAATAGCACGCAATGAGGTGGACGGGTTTTAACTCCGTGGCCACTCTGATGCCTAAGTCAGTAAAGATCCAAGACAAGCAGATGGAACCTGGAGGTAAGATATCCAAGTTCTTTTCAGAGAAGGGACTGAGGTGTTCAGTAATGAAAGAGATCACCTTCCAAGCTGAGTGATAGAGTGAATGTGAGATAAAAATAGCTTGGGCTATGAATACTCAGTGTGTTTAGGCGTACCTCTCTCTTATTTACTTCCTTCTATTTATAACCAAAGGGGAAAGTCCCAACAGGGCGCCTTTCCTCGGGATTCGAATTCTGAGAGATGCTAAGATGTCACCATCAGCACATCCGATCGTGTGGGGTAGGTGAGACCTTTCTGCGCAGCCGTACAAGTAGGCTGCCGGTCTACCGTATGGCGGTATGGGGTGCCGCTCGATCGTGTGATCCCAGGGTATCCCGGATGGGCCCCACCACCTTACCTGTTTAATGCGAATGACTGAAGCCGATCGACAAACCGATCGGCCATGTTACTTTGATGGAGAAAATACGTTGACTGATTGAGGCAAGTGGCTCTTTGCAGCATGGCCTCGCATTTAATGTGCATGGCTTGCATTTATGATGCATGCTTCACAATAATGGTGCATAAATTACCTCCACGTCGAGCAGATTTGGAGTCACCTCCCCAGCGATCCTTTCATACTTGGCGAGTGGGTCCCTTCCACATTAGCAACTCCTTTTGTTGTTGAGATCGGCGTGTTCTCTTTTGACCGGAGTTATATGGTCATTCTTATCTATCTATGCCTTGATCCTCATCGTGTGGTCTGGATCGCATTTGTCACTTTCCCTCTGATGCAGTAGCAGTGTCATGGATGGATCGACACGAGCCAATTTGGCTACCCAAGCCAAACCTGAACCGGCTCAAACCCAAACCAACCTTTTGGTCTGGAAAGGGTTGGTAGATGATTAATTAGATTAGGAAGTTTTAATTTATAGGTTTCCTTATTTACTATTTCTACTTTATGCCATAGGGATTAGATTTGATTTCATAAAGATGTTATTTACTTTCTAAGTTTACTTCAAATTAGTTTAGGAAAGTTCTACCTTTAAATAGAATATGTATTAGGTTTTATTTTGAGAATTGGAAGATTTGAATGAAAGGAAGAATTGATTTTGGTAGTGAGCCTGCGGCAGAAGTTTGAAACTCTCTCTCTCTCGTCTATGTGAGCAGGAACAGCCATCCATTAGGCTGTCTTCCCCCTTCTTCTTCTTCCTTCTTCTTCCTCTCCCTCTCTTTCTGTTTCCCTTCCTTCCTCCTAACCTCCCCTGTTCTGGGCGGTAATACCAGCCCCAATAGAAGCTCTCGATCTCTCTCTTCTCTCTTCCTAGCACTCCCAAGTTCGGGCTGAGACCTTCCCTCTCATAAACGACCAGAATCCCTCCAAACACAGGACCCGAAATCTGTTTTACATTAAGAATAATACCTGCAACTATATGCTGTTCTTCTCTTCCCGCCAGGATCTGCTTCAGGAATTTTTCCTTGCTTGGATCTTCATCGGGTGAGGTCAATAAGGGTTGGAAACAATAGTCCTAGTCCCTACGAACTTTCATCTGAAATTTCAGGCCGATTGGATCCCTATAGGCCGAGTTCTCTCAAGTAAAAGGAAACTGATTACCGTCTCCCTCTGTTACTATCGTGAACTTGAAGAAGACATATTTCTGGAATTACAATAAACCCCTTGTCTTTATTATTTGTTTTATTTGCTCCTTCTTCACAATATTATTTCTAGGTTCACCCATTGATCTAAGAATTTTTTAATTTGGTCCTAAGGTCTTGTTTGGGTTCTTAAGCTATTGCAACTTCTGATTATTTATAGAATTGCCACCACTGGTTGAGGTTTTAAAATATTTACAGTTCTGCCACTGTTTATTGAATCAACCTTTCTTATTGTTTTGGGCGGGCCTACTAGCGGATCTAATTAGGGTTTTCTCAACCTAGGATCCCGCATCACCCTCCTTATCAAGTCCCGGCTTGGTTTTTCCCCACTAACCAATTTGACTCTTTGGTAGGAATCCTAACCAAAGGCTACTAGACACTCAAACCTAATGCTTAGATATCAAACTAATGTAGGACAGCCTAGGGTCTAGGTCTCTTACAGATACAGCTAGCTTGTTATTAGGTTACCTAATGTTTAACTAGTTAGGAATTTAGGATAGATAGCAGCAGCATACATGTCTTGTAATTAGAGGGTTTAGAGTTGAATTTTTTTAATCAATGAGCAATATATACCTAGCAGTAGTTTACCAACTTAACAATGCTCGACTATAGTGAAATAGAATTTCAGTAAATAAAATACAACATTTGACAAGTGGTATTATGCAGGAAAATTTCAGTATTACTAAAATACTAGGGCTATACCTTAGTACACAAATACACATTCATATAGAATCAGATACAATTTAATGCAAGGACAAAAAACAAAGAAGTAAAATAACACTAACCAGTTCAGCACTTCAGCTGTAACAAAAATGACCAGACCAGAAATCTGTCCGACAGGTTTACTGTCATAGAAAACCAGAAAAATAGAACAGGGAATAGGAATGGCAGCGTTGTAATTTTACTGTCCAGCAAGGTTAGATTCAAGAACAGAAAATATAAAGGAACACAGTTCACAGGAATTAATGAAAAAAAAAAAAAATGAGACAGAATATTATTGACTAACCTGTAACAGAAAATTAAGGACAGAAAAAAAAGTAAGAACAAATTTCATTGGGGGGAATTGCAGTGGGGGTAACAAGACATTTATATATAGAAAGAAAAAAAAAAAGGAATGGGGAAAATACCAATTTCGTGGACTGTAGGGGTAGGGGATCAGATTTGATGCCGCGGGGGGGGGGGAAGAGAAAATTGAGAGAGAGAGAGAGAGTTCATTTCATAATTCATTCATTGCATAATTTCATTTTCAGAAAAAAAATGGCCTTAAAAGGCCTACAGGGAAAACTGTGGGGGTGGAGAGGGGGGGAACTCTTCACGTGAACAGGGGTGGCATTTTTACATTGCATTTTAAATAAGACATAACTGAAACTAAAAATAAAAATAAGAACTAACATAAGTACATAACTGAAACTAAAAATAAAAATAAGAACTAACATAAGTACATAACTGAAATAGAAAAACTCAAATAACTTTCATAACAGAAAACAGAAAAAAAATAAATAAATAAAAATAAAATTGCTGATCAGCTGCTCTGCTGTAAAACTGCTGGGATGTCTTCATCACCCACAGTCTTGGTCTCTTTTTCTCTACTGTTACAAAATAAATAGCCTAGAAGTAGGAAACTAATCCTTTCCACAAAGCTTGAATAAATTCTAATGCAAAACAAAAAAAACTGAAATAATAAAGAGAGCTGTAACCGCTGATAAGGTTTTCTTAATAAAAAAGGCTTGTTAACTAATAACATAACTTTTCCATGCGTGGGTTTAACTGAACCTTATCTCCCTGATGATTAGAGTACCCTAATGTAACTGAAAAGTAATACATAAGTATCCTAATATAACTGAAAACTAAAAAAATCAGACAGATAATCTCCTAAAAGCTAGCCCCAATTTGGATGAGGATAAAATTCCAGAAATCTGGAAATCCTTGGAGCTGCAAGCTATGTACAAACTTCCAACTGGGACCCACAAACTAATAAGATACCGACCTACTAATTATCACTACGACACATCGACACCTAAAACAGAAGGCTCTTAAGAACTTAAAAACTCTCCTATGTATCTATCCTACAGTATTAAAGTACAACAAAGATACAAAATATAAATCAATGGTCCAAAATAGAGGGATCAAGCCAGATCCAATGATGGTGATTATGCTTCTGCATTACTATGTAGGGTTTCTATTCATTAAGCACCTCTACTGATTGCCCTTAATGCCTTTCTTTGCCTCACAAAGTTAAGTTACAAATCAATTCCCAATTCCTTGATTGAGAAATAATAAAAAGTAAGGCCTTATTTACTGCAGGTTCTTGTTGGACATCCAGACTATGAGGTTACGGGAGGCAGTGTGATGCGGACCCGGGTCGAGAGAAACCCCCATCGGGTCTGCTATGGGCCCACCCAAGATACATAATAGCTGAAACTTGATCTGACAGAAGAAAGAGAACAGCTTAGGTTGCAGATTTCGGTTCTCCATGTGGGAGGGATTTTGGGTCATGGGTTCCAAGGGTTTAGGTCGTCTATGGAGCAGAAAATTCTGTCCAATGTCTCAAGGTGTGCAAGAGGTGGTTGAAGGAGATTGATGGGATTTTGCTGGTCTGGTGTTACTGCCCAGAACAGGGGACCCGAATCAGTAATAGAGGATATTAAAGAAATCTGAAGAATAAGGGTTTAGAAAGGGAAAGAAGGTCCAAGAAAGAAAGGAAAATCAGAGGATAAGAGAAAGAATACCTACCGACAGATTGGTAGGGGAAAGATGAGCTTCCATAGCAATGGGGAAGGGAACCAGCCGAGAGAGAGACGGCCGATGGGAGAAAGGAAGAGGAGGAGAGGGAGAGCAGCAATTGCTCAGCCCGTAGGCACCAAACACACCACTCAAATTTTCATTCTATTCTCCATCATCATTTCATTGATAAAAAAGGTCTATAAATAGACTTTACAATGTAATTAGTTGCTAAATAAAAATTCTAAATAAAAAGATGATAATCAAAGAAGACTCCTAACTAAAGAAGACTCCTAATTAAATAAGACTCTTAATTTAAAGAAGACTCCTAATTATAGAAGACTCCTAATTTAAAGAAGACTCCTAATTATAGAAGACTTCTAATTTAAAGAAGACTCCTAATTAAAGAAGACTTCTAATTAACCTAAAACTCTAACAAAAGGATAAATACATATCTTTTTATGGAAAAAAAATAAAACTAAATCAAATTACAATGATTTTCCCAATTAAAATAAAACCTAAAAAATATTCTCATCCAATGGATCCAGCCTGCATCACAGTGTCATGTTTAAAGGTGAAAACTTGCTTGACATGGAACCGAAATAAAGGTCTCTTGCCGGTACTTTTATGAGCTTCCAATCCCTGATTGAGATCCCAAGTGTAAGCAACATGGACTTTCTGAATATGGCATATAATGCTTGAATGCGGAAGCTTGGTCATCCTGAGCTTGGACCTATTGAGGTATAGATCCGTTTGCAGTTCCTTGATTTCATTGTTGTGGTAATCCTGTCTTTGTTGTCTGGCTTTGGTCTATTAATACTTGTTACGTGTCTTGCTACATATTCAGTCCTGCTGGGTACTTTTATGCATTATTTGTATTAATTTAAATAAATATGTATCCGGTCAGTCATCAGTGTATACGAGCATATTTTCTAGAGCATAGAGTGAGTTTTATCTTTTCTAATTCATCATTTGACTGAGAGAACTATAATAGTGGATTATTGGACATAAAAGGACAATAATAGATGGTAGACTTACTGTTCAAAACTACAATGGAACATGTTGCCTGCAAAAGAGCAGAAAGTTAAACACCCTTTTGTAACCTCATGATCTATGCAGAAACTGAAGCTGCTTCTCGAATCCTAATCTAGTATCTGATGGTGAACAGTAAAATTCCAATTATTCTTGGTGGGATTCAATGTAAATTGCAAAGTATTAGCACACTACTAGTTGGAAGTTCTTTGATCCTGGAAATCTTAGATACAAGAGCTGAAAACGGACTTTGTGTCAGGAAATTTGGTTTCAAAATTACAGACTCTATATATATATATATATATATATGTTCAGAAAATCTGTTTGTTATTTTAACAAACTAGATTATTGCATTAGTTTAGCCTTGTATTTTTTGGAATAGAAACAGAATCACTAACTTCATTTTGTCATCAGTGCAATTCTAGAACATCATATCTTCCAAGCTGTGTGTTGTAAATATGAAGCCAGACTTCTTGAACTGAAACGTGAATGAAGGATTTAGAGGTGGCGAAACTGAAAGGAAACGGAATGAGATATTGCAACTGGCGGTATAAATTTGGCTCATCATAATGAATTCCATGTAGTATAATCATTTTATGTGATATATTCAATCAAATATTATGTGAACATCATCTATGATACACAATAGTATGAGACTGTCCAAATCTTGGGGATAAAATATTTGATCATTTAATATTAATATTGGGACTGAGGGTAAAATATTCAGCAATTTTTTGTTCGATCATTTAGTTGGCTCTATTATCTATCATTTGAGCATGTTTTGGTGTAAACTTTTCTAAGCTTTTTCTTTTGTGAAGGTAAACCATTGTGGATTGAGGGGAATTTAACAATTACAATAATCGAAGTTTGATCCACTAATGTGGCATTTAATATAGTAACAACATGAGGAGGTACCTGACTGTTTAATCCATTGGGCCCAAAAAACAAAGATGATGTTAAGATCTTGAGTAGGTTCATCAAGCAGACGAACACTGGGGATACACCTAGAAGATTTTGTGGGAACCCTCCCCCCCTCCCTGGTTTTTTCCCTTTTTGGAGGGTGGGGGTGGGAGGAAGAAATGTCTTTACCCTTTATGTTTTCAATGGGGTAGGTAGACATGGAGAATGGCTGCTGCTTGTTCTTAAAGCAAGTATTTGATGTAAATGAATTACTTGGGTTCAAAATCACCATGTGTCTCAATTTTAACTATGGTTTGCTAGCTAGAACTTGGCAGCCACCTCATCCACAACAACACAAATAGTAATATACTACAACTTAAAAATACTGTACATGTTCAGCATTTTTGGTTTTATTGAGTTAGCCTGGTGGATATGCTGAATCATAAACATGTCAAATTAGCCAAATCCCCAACTTTTGGACCAAGACTAGGATTTCTCTCTTGTCTGACATGGGCCACATGGTCATGACATGGGTAGTTTGACATCCCAATGTAATGGTTGAAAATGTCAGTCTATGTAAATGTGGCATCAATGAAGATCCTGGCTATATGGTTTTCCATTTAGTTGTCTCTGCATGAGATTTCAGTGAAGCTCTTGGGAATGGTTCCTCCAAAATTGTTTTTGAAGCAGTGTTACGCTTCAGAATTTTAGCTTAAAAGTTAAATTTCTAGTTTAATGTACTCAAGTACATTAAATTTTTTTTTTTTACTACTTTCATGATATAGACCACATTACATGGGTCTGTTTACATGGGGTTAAACACAAGATGAATTTGTTCCTCAGTACTAATATTGAAATTACTTTGTGGTTTCTAGCATACAGCTAGCTTCTTATATGGAAATCGTCTTTTTTAAATCAATGGTGCATTGTTTCCATCTGCTTCTGAAGTTTGCTATATTTTCTTGTAAATATGATTGCTTACACTTCACTATTTACAATATTTGATTCAGCTCGTCGGAACAGATTTGGCTATTTTGGATGAAATCGATTCTGGGTTAGATGCTGATGCACTTCAAGATTTTGCAAAAGCAGTCAATGGACTTTTGACTCCGAAGAATTCCTTTTTGATGTTTACTCATTATCAGCTACTCCTGGAATATATAAAGCCCAAGTATATCCATATCATGGTAAGTCACATGCAATACAAAGTAGAAATGTGGCTGGTTTTCTTCACACTGACAAATCTCTCACTCAATACCATGAAAAATAACTAATCAAACGATAAAGAACTAGGAACAGACATTCATTCTCTTGTGCTATTGCTAAATGACTCAATTTTTAAGAGCTTTTCCATGTGGATTTTTAATTAATCAATGAAAGTACAGTTAATGTAATTTCTTTTCTTTTCTTCAAATATCTAGGACAATTGTTAATTTTGGAAGTCCATTTTATTTTTTATTGTATTTTTTCTTGAAAATGTGGTGGGTGGTTCATTTAGTCTTTAATACTGGTCTTAGTAACTTTTTTTTTTCTGGTTTTGAATGATTGAAGTGTCTTTGAAAAAAAGTTAAACAGGATAAGTTGATCAAACTATTGACAGTGTGATTTCTGTTGCCAGGCCTTGCATGTTAGAGTTTAAGGTGTTTAAATACTGACTTGCTGACCTTTAATTTTGGTATTGGCCTTTGAGGGTGAGAGAGGGGTGGGGGTGGGTGACTCTGACCTCACTGAAGTGGTTAAATGCTCATTGTGATTTTAAAGTAATAACTTATCTCAATTACTTATTCATCTGAAAAAAGGTCGTTGCTTGGTGTGATGGTTAAAAGCTCAACCTACCTGTCTAAGTGTAGCCACTTCCTTAAAAAAATGTCAAAGATTAGGATCATTTCCAGTCTACTCTAGTGGGACCCTGTGATAACGGGACTCCTATCACAACCCTTTCTTCATGGGGGAAAAATAAAAAGGTCTAATTCAATTACTTATTTAGGTGTTCGTGTTTCCACATATTTGACAATTCATTACCTTCTCTGGATCAACCTCCGTCTCTTCTGTTCATTATTCTGAAAGCTTTCGCTTCCTTGTCATTTTTAAGGCAAATGTCCCAAGATTCATTGCCTTGACATGGATAAATTTTCAGCTGCTTATAATTTATAGTTCACATTTTTGTCAATGTCTCTTCCTCTGAGACCTCTCAAGAATTCTTATTATGGCATTAATTTGCAGCCATGTTTAATTGCTTGAATTGAAAATTTGTTTTGTACTAATTGGAGCTACCTTTTTGTTTGGTCTTTTTAGGATAGGGGAAGAATAGTGAAGACTGGTGACTTCTCAATTGTGGAAATGCTTGAGAAGGAAGGTTACAAAGCATTATCTTCTGTCTAGCATAGAGCCAGTAAGCAGATGCTCTCTCTCTCTCTCTCTCTCTCTCTCCCCAAACACACACACACACGCGCATATACTTTGCTCTTTGCTTTTGGTTCCACCCCTCCAGGCACCAAAATTTTGCGAGGTCCGGTCAACTGTTTTACTTCAGTTGTCAATAGAACTGGAATGCAAGTTCAAACCTGACATCGGTTCCAAGATTCATGTAAAGACTAAGGGAAAGCCTGGTATCCAAGGCTATAGAATGTGGAACCTTTGCTTTTAGTTTGACCTACCATCTAATTCATGCTTGTTGGTGTCTCCACTTGTGTTGTTTATTCAACTAAGTGTTGTCTATTTTGGTGTGCTTTATCTTTGTTTACCTGTATAACTAAAGCCAGTTCTCCTGGGGGAACTGTCACCTTAATATTTACATGGTAGAAACCCAAAAAGTCTTAACAGTTTGTTTTCTCAAAACCCAATCCTTCTGAAGCGTGAATACAGCACCTTCTGTGTGGGAAGTCAGAAGTTCAATCCTAAAGAGGAAGCCCAGGGCCTCCTTGATTTGTGCTGTGTTGAGTGGTAAGTTAGTGACAGTTGAAGTTGCAGGTTACTTCCCAGTTCCCGGTGGGTAAATCCTTTAGTTGAACGGCTGAAACATGATAGCAAAAAATAAAATGATCACCCCGGGTCCTGTACGGAACATAAGATCCAAGAATTCTGTAACCATTACACATTTTTTTGGGATAAGTACACCAAGAGATATTACTTGTTAACTCGTGGATCAGACATGTCGACAAGATACGGGCTACCAGTAACTGGGGCACACTGGCTTGGAGGATGACCTTATGGTGAATACAGGATCTAGGGTTGGATGGCTATGGACACAGGCATCCAGGCCAACCGCTCCATAATCTTTTTTAAGGGGAAAAAATTATGGCGTGGTGGTTCATGCATACTTAGTTTTGTGGTTCATCTTAACCATGAGTCTGATTATCTATAAGATTTTAAATCCCAATCTTTTCCCTTGTCATCATCTGGACCAAAAGTGGCCTGTTGGTTGTATCATGGTGCATGATTTGGTGCGTAGCTTTCCATAAGCCAAGGGATAGAAATTCTCTCCTGTTGTTCGAGAGGTGTAAGTCCATGCCATCACGGCTAACACGTTTGGGCGCCAGGAGACGATTTAAGTCCTAAGCCAAGAGAGCTTAGATCCACGGGAATGTGTGCTTCAGGGACAGCCCCGCATGTCACATTCAAAAGAACAGAAAAAGCATCATATTGGCGTCATTGTTAATTCCCCACTTCAGTTGTCATAGATCAGAATGCCCTTTGACATTTTTTTAATATTTTTTTTAATGATTTCCGTTGTGTTCATACTTTGTTCACTTTTGAGACTTTTTAAAACTTATTTTAAGCATTTATACCAATACATGGCTATTTTAGATTGTTTAACCATGAATAGATTATGGTCTGACCTGAGCTTACATTGTCGCAATCATGGGCCTGATCAAAAGGTAAAGGGAAACGGAAGCAGGCAGAACTTAGGCCCAATCTGCTCTGTCCCCCAAATTTTTAATCCTCAATAGTATATACTATGATATTCAGTAGCTGCTTGCTTGGTGAATCTGTCATCTAGCAATATTAAAGTAATAAAGTATTTGGAAAATGATTGTTGCGTTCTTGATCATACAAATAAAGATGGATTGTATAAGTTAACATCATAAATCAGATTCTTGACAAGTTAGGTTTCTGACTCTTTTTTTTTTTTAATATAGTTTTCTATCAATATTTTGCCTTGTAAAGTGTTTATCTAAAGTTCCACTCCAAAGTAGTTGGGAGTTGGGACAAGGTATTGGTAAAAGAGTCACCTGAGTTCCGTGTTTGATTTTCCACTCACACCCTACTCTGCAAAAAGAGGAACAAAGTTAGCAAAACTGAGTTTATCTCTGAGTTCACCATTCTCGACATGGATTCTTAAGTAGATCACAGATTTCACATTAGTCTTGTTTGAGGGGACATCCAATAAAGTTGTTCCAATGTGACCTGGTGGTCATGGATTTGAATCTGAAAATAGTCACTCTGCTAAACAGGGATAACACAGTACATAGACCCTTTTCTTTTACTGGTTTTGAGTGGATGTTTCCAGCGGGGAAACTGGAAACAACCAGAGGCGTTGCTGTCTTACCTGCGAAATGTATCAGGATTCTAGTAAACAGCATCTTTTAACCATGAGCATAAACTTGCATTAATCAAACACTTCGGTGTATGGAGGTCACTTATAAAACCAAAATAATAAAGTGCTGCAAATCTGCCTCGGAAAAAGGTTCAAGATAACCAACAAAAATAAGGGAAAATTGATTGACTTTATTTATGAAAATAATCAAATCATATAAATAAATGACATAAAGTTTCAGAATGGCTAAGCACTCCAAAATTCATAAAAGACCAAATGGTTCAGGTAGTGGTTCAAACCGATGATCAAATATGGGTCCCTGATCAGATGTATCGTCAACACTGTGCAGCCAGTTTGTGTTCTTTAAGTCTTCTTTGAGCAAAATTGCATCATATCGAGAACTCTCATAGATATCTGGTTCACTCAGTTTTGCAGAAAATCGATTGTCATCTTCTTCAGCCTCACCATCTAGAGAGTTACCAATACAATTTCCGTTCTCTATGGAACCATTACTGCTTACCGGTAGGTCACTGTTGCAGCTTACTGAAACTGGAGGATCCAAGGGACGAGCAGGTTGACTTTTTAGAGCGCTAGAGCGGATGCTCTGAGGAAAAAGAGTGGTGCCTGATAAAGAACGTATGCTCCCTGTGCCATGTCGGATATCCTACATATTGCAATATAGTAACATGCTTAGAAATTAAAAACTAATATCAACATAATCTGTAAAAGTAGTTTCAGCACCTTCCAACCAAACTGATGGTTCTTCTGTTCCCTCCTAGAAGATATGCCACTGAAAAATTTGACCTCACAACATAACCAGTGTTATGAGGCCTAGCCTGGACGTCAACCCAGTTTGGCCTCATAAGATGCCCCCAACTCCTTCACTTTTCAAGGGCAAGGCAGGTTTTCAGATTATTCTAGATCATTACTTTAACATCAAGAAGAATACAACAGAAATAGGGTGACTCAGTGGGACTAGTTTTATTACCATAGATGAGCCTTATGACTGGTGGCCCAATCCACCTTAATTTCCACCATTTTCAAACACAGAAAAAGTTGGAACCACCTAAAATTCCACCACATTTCCAACACAGAGAAGTTGGAAAGGGTTTGCATACAGATACATGCTGAAGCTTTTAAAACATACCCTTTTCCAGTGACACATTATGAAAGGAGACATACCATATGCTTCAGAGCCATATCAAGAGACTTCTTTGAGATTGTCCTTCCAAATCCAGTACTTTCATTGGCTGTGGAAGACTTTGCAGGTTTCCGCATTGAAGGCTCTGAGACTGGCGGTGTCTTCTGCGATTCTGGTGCACCATTGCCGTGTCCATTGGTGTGCAACCGGCCTCTACCAGAAAGTTCTGGAAGCCTCCCCTTCGTGACAATAGGTGATGGCTGCCTCCGTGGTGGATTCACAGGTCCTGATGCCTCTGAGTTTCCCCTGAGGGTGACTGCAATGCCTGGGCGAGATCTACCAGCAGATACAGGTCGGTCTGGCAATGTTGTCCTCAGGTTTGGTGGTGTTTCATGTGGGAAATCAGGGGGGACAATTGGTTGTTGCGGAGGGCGTGCACGTGGAACTGGAGAGCTTCCTCGAGATGGCGGTGCTGAATTCCGGCCATTTGGAAGGACCCGTCCCACAGAAATGGAGCGACCTGCTGCTGGAGCTGGAGCAGGAGCAGGAGCTGGAATTGAGGTCCGACGAGTGGGAGTTGATGGCCGTGAATTTGACCGAGCGGGCACAGAAGTCAAGTTTCCAAGTGTTTGAGGTCTGTTAGTTGGGGTTGATGGTCTTGAATTCTGGGTAACTCGGGCTTTCTCTCCATAAGAGCTGGTGGGAGCTGGCCGGGATTTGGCTGGAGTAGATGATCGTGATTGCACTGGACGGGCAGATGGAGTTAAAGGTCTTGCTGTAGAACTTGAGCGACTAGTTGGAGTAGATGGTCTAGAAGATGTAACTGACATCGAACTGGTGTTGAGAATTGAGAGGGATCTGTTAGAGTTGGAGGAATAGGTATTGTGGTTCACAGTAGATGAGATGGAAGAGCGAGAAACTGAACTACTTCTAATTGGTCTTGAGGAAGAACTATTCTCGGAATGTGTTGCTGAAAGCTGCAAACAGAAAGAGAATGAGACATTAGCACTTCAAATGAATAAAATCTTTAAAAGCTAATGCCACCAGTGAGTAGTTCTTATTGGCGACCAAACCTTTTTTTTTTTTTTAAATAAGATAATACCAAACCATATTGTGACAACTTCCACCAAGGGTGGCAACTGATCAAGTTTGCTGAAGCATGTAGGTTTCAAATGTTTGCTACGACAAACAGATAGTCCAGTAAACATACAATTTTCAGCTTAAGAACATAATATAATGATAACCTTTGACCCGTTAGTATATAAAAGAGGAAATTCCCATTAGTATCTAGAAGATAGGAAACACCTATATTTTGAAAATACTCTCCCTTTCATTTCAACTACACTGCTTTCCACTTTGTTCTTCAATGAGAAAATATTATGAGATAAAGTATGATTTGTGTTATTCAAATCATCCCTATTGAATTTAATAAGGAAGAAAAAAAATGATCAGCATGCAAAGATCTACATATGTAGATGAATGGATTTTTCTTTATTTTCAAACTAAATTCAAAATAAACCTCATACCCAAGCATTGGCCACTCATTGTAGTTCTTCATACATATCCCTGGAGTAGTTTACTTGTGTTCCCAAAGAGCTTTTATGTTGCATTAAATTTTAAGCATTCATGTGTATTCATTGTTACCCATTAACCAGGGTCCATTCCCACTCTTGGTTGGCTGTAATCCGAAGAGGTCTGGCTTGATGTCAACACTGCTTTGACTAAAGTTTCAACAGATAAGACTGCAGTCCTAGTTAAGGCTGCAGTCCTAGTTCTCATTTACTTCTTTTTCATTGTTTATCTAGGACTCTCCTTTCCTTTTCCTTGTGTAACTAGGACTCCAACATGTGGAGTTCCTTTTCTATTTACAATTGTAACCTTTTCTACTCTATAAATAGTGATCGATGTGAGGGAGAGAAGCATAACAATCGATTATGCTCTGCTGCAAGAATCGATCTCTCCCCGCCCTTAGTTCCACCTCTCTTCTCCCTCTCTTGGCTTTCTGGTTTTCTTATTTGTTTCCTTTTACATTCATGATAGAACTCTTTAACTTTAGCAAAAACTGATAGAACTCTTAAAAATTGATTTACTGATACTTCCATCAATACTGATGCATTGGCCATTTAAATTAGCTCAAATTGTGTCCGCAACAAAGAAAGTCCATAGAAAACAAGTCTTATCAAGCATCTCAGAATGCGTTGTAAAACCCACATCTCCAAGGGAATTTAAATGCATTGCTCAACAAGGAAAATAAGAGCTCCCTTTTATTGATAGAATGAATGAAACTGATCAGATGCATGCAATCAGTATGAACGACCAGAATAGCTTATCATTTTTTCACCTTATTGTACAATATGTAGCTGGACTTCTTGTTTATAGAAAGTGATTATTTTCATTTTTTTTTCTTTTTTGATAGATGCAATTATTTTCATTTGTTAAATTCTGATATACAGTTAAAAGGAGCATTGTAGTACCATCCTCTGTTATTTAAACATCCAAAAAAAAAAAAAAATAAGACTTGGAACAAATTGAGTTGTACAGAATAAAATAGGAAGGAAGCACATACCCTTGAAGCCTTGGTGGTGGAGACAGATCTAACAGAGGAACTGCTCCTAGGAGCCATTGAAGTTGATTGAGGCTCATTAGAATCCAACGAAGAAACAAGTGGAGTTCCAGGAGGAGTGAGAAGCCTATTGATGCAGATTAAACAATACATTAGCTGCAAATACCAGTTTCCATTTTATAGAGTTACTTTTGCAGTAAATGCGCAAAGGATTACCAGAAAGATTTTCATTCAAACAACCACATTCCCCTCCCCCTTCCCCCCCCCCCCAACACCCCAATTCCCTCCGGAAAAAAACCCAAAAAATGTTTACCTCCTACAGGAAAAGGAAAACATTTTTACAAATACTGTACTCATTTTCAGTCTTCCATTTTTTTTTTTTTGGAGAGGGTGGAGGGGTGTGTGGGGGATAAAATGCCTACCAAGTCAATATTAACTCTGAGTGTAATAGTATCTCAGAGGTAACTGGATATTGATACAGGTATAATAAATTCAACTCTATGGTTCATATCACAGGATTTAAACATTGGCTTTTGGTGTTGGTAAGTTTTCAGAATCAAAGTGGCTCTAGCAATAGATTACAGTGACCATATTTCATTACGTCAATTAATCACTCGAGTTGATAACTACGCTTTGCTTGCCTTAATTAGAAATGGGAGGCACCAGGAGAAATTTAAATGGAAGATTGAGCTAAACAAACCCTCCAATCATAAATAATTCAGAGTATATCTAAAAATATTGTAAAGATGCTATACAGAAACGGGGATGTGTGACCAAAGATCCCTACTGAATGGTAATAAAACTAGAAAGATCAACTTCTAAAGCAAAAATAAAAAAGCGACTGAATGCACATTTGCTTGAAAGAGTTCTCACATAGCTGTTTTACATCTTTGAGAGCGCATGGATCCTTTGATTAGGTCCTGACAAAAATTCGGTTGTTGTGACAACTATGTGGACTGATGGACTTATCAGCCTGGATCGTTACAAAGGCCAATGCTATCACATTGAACCAGTTGCTAGAGAAGAAAATCAATATATTGCTTATGTAGCTTACCCTTTAGACCTTTTCAAAGAAGGTTTTGTTACTAATATGGTTACTTCGATTGTGGGTAGTGTATTCTGTTCAAAGCCCTACGCGCTCTATGTGACTGTCAGGAGGAATGGATTTGTGCATTCCGAACAGCTAGAGTGGTTGAACCTAATAAGATATCAATTACAACCCAAGAAGTAACAAGTACTTGGGCATGAACTTGGAAGCTTCCTATTTGCCAATAGATATGTTGACCTACTTCTACACCAGATATATATCGTATAACCCTTTGTGTGTTGATTGAACATGGTAGAACATTCATGTTGCCCTCAAACAGAAATAGAACTTAAATTCTACACCTAATAAGACTCTAATTATGGAAAACAAATAAACTAAAAATCTATTTTTATCAGCCTCATATCACATTTAAATCATGTGATCTTTTAAGCATCTGTGAGGTCAAAAAAACAGAAAAACTTTGACACCAAAGGTCAAGGAGTTTGGGCAAGCTTGCATGTAGATAACTTGGTTACCAGCGCTTATCCCCAAAAAAAAAAAAAAATTCCTTGGTCACAAGCAATGGAACCGCCACACATGGGCCTATATTTTGATAAGGTCCAACTTGGCATTAGAAATTGTGGCATACCCTACATGCACACCGAGGTGCCTTGATGTCAATATAGCACCGAGCTCCTGGGATGATAGGCACTAAACAACAACTTACCCCCCAGACAGGTACTAGAAAAAAAGTTTATTAAACCACTGTAATTTGAGAAATCTGACTACAGTACGGATTTAAAGAATAAATGCTATCAGATTGACTCGGCTAATGTGGATTTCTGTCAATAAATTATTTATTCACCCCAAAAAAATAGGTGGATTTCTGAATTGAAGAAAAATGGCTGTCAATCAGCAGGAAGTTTGAAGAGGATTTTGAGTCAGAACACTTCAGCCATAAAAAGGAACAAGTCTCAGGTAACTTTGCAGATGTGAACAAAATGTGAGATGCATTTATGTTCAAGAAAAAAGATTTGAAAAAAAAGAAAAGAATAGTAGATAAGTTATAGCAATGTAACAAGTTAGTACAGTTATGAATTATATAAACTGATGAGACGATATGCTATGTTGCTAACTGACAGAGGAAAATTTGAAGCTTTCAGACATACAAAATCAATTAAACACCTTAGCAACAAAAAAAAAAAAAAAATCAATTAAACATATTGAATCAAATTAGAACTAAAAAGGGAAACTATTAAACACCTTAGCAAAAAAAAATAAATAAATAAATAAATAAATTAAACATATTGAATCAAATTAAAACTAAAAAGGGATACTACTGATAAATACCAATCATAATCATGCTTGCCCCCATCCACTGATGAAAGTAGATCATCCGTTCCATTACTAGCTGGTTTTGCTGATCCACTTAAAATTCTTCCCAATTTAAGTGACACTGCAACTATTGCAACCAGACATCAGCAGTTATAATAATTGGTGAATAAAATTAAAAAAAAACAAGAGACCCTTCTTAATGAAACAGAAAATAATCTTTCAGTTCAATTTGTACAAAAGACTGGAATTCACCGGAGAATTAAAGAAAAAGGGAAAAGACCATACAGAACTAAACTTCGCTGAATTATGGATTGAAACATTTAAAGAATTAAACTGTAAGCAAATCAAGAAATTTTCAAATTCATCTGTGATTATCTAACCGATTACAGAAAATTATATTAAGAGAAACCGTAAAATTCCAACTGCGCCGGAAGTGAAGAAGACACAGTAAGCAAGGGTTCTTCAACGTAATTAAGCAAGCACGTTGCGTAAAATTTTAAATATCTGAGACTGAGACCCTCGTCTCTAAATTTTCCCTCAGGAAGAAACCTCCGCTGGAACCGGACAATATTGAAAGCGTAACTAAAAATAATGCAGAGAAGAAGCAAAGGTTGCTCCACAAAAACCAAATCTCACATCATTTCAACCAAAGGGAAAACCATAAATTGTGAAGGGCATTACAGTCAAATGAAACGATAAGATAAAAGTGCGGGGAAAAGAAGTTGCTGGAAGTCTAAAACAGAAAAACTGAAACTCTAAAATTACTCAGATCGGTACCATCGGATTCGTCGGATGATGTGACAGACAAGCTCCGGCGATTTCTGGAGAAGAGATCCAAGTTCTCATCCGTGTCCCTTGTCACTCCTGAGATACTCCTCCCCCTCCGGTGCTGCGATCCGTTCAATATACTCCTCCCTCCAGCGAACGAATCTCTCGAGCTCCGGTTCATGGCGACCAATCAAAAATCGTAACCAAAGAACATCAGAAAATGGAACCAGACAGATCCGTTGCTTCAGAGAATGAATGCAGTAATGGCAGAACAATAAAAGAGAGATTTTGAAGTTTGAAATTTGAACACTGAACTTTCAGAGAAGCTCTTTCTGTCTCGGAGATCTCTCGAGGAGAAGAGATCCACAGTCTCGATTGGATCTGAACTTCGGGGTTTGAGCTTCGGTTCAAGGCTTACCCCCAGCAGGCATTAAGAGCACCAAAAGCTGACAGGTTGAGTTTTTTAGTTGAGCTGTTAAGGTCTGCGGGCACCGCATCTCTGCGGGCGAAAACGGAACGTTACTTCATACATCATGATTCATAGGACTCGCTTTTCTGACACGTGGGAGCATGGTATTCTCCCCCACATTTGAATCAAGATCTGTAAGATCTGCGGAGTTTGGATCACCTGCATTGACATGTATTCTTTATAGAATCTCATCACCATTGATGTGGTATGGAATCCACTTCTAAAGTGTGGGACTCATAAGATATAATCGATGATGAGATCTCATGGAGCATACAAACACATGCAGGTGGACTATTCTTAGATTGAGAGTGTGGATCCACTCAAGATCCAGATCTGATATTTGCAGTTGATATTTTGTTTTGATGGAGCAAGTGGGTCCACACTCTAGAGGTATGTCCTACACCACGTTGAAGGGGGATAGGATCTTAAAGGAAGATACAAATACATGTAGTTGATCTAATTTGATGTGCACAAATGCCATTAGTCAATCAATGACCTACGCATAGTATACGTTTCTCCTACTCGAGGTCAACTCTGTCCTAATCATATTCACATCTAAGGGTGTAAAATATAAAACCAAACCGTGTATTGAATTGAATCGAATCGTTCAATCGAAACAGTGAAACCGATTATTAAATGGTTCGATTCTAGTTTCAGGATTGAAATCGTTTTGTTAAACGGTTCGATTATGGTTTCAAGAATGAAACCGTTTAAATTGACTATCTAAAATCGTTAAAACTGATTAGGCTTTTACTATAATCCCTTAGTGCTAAATGTTTATATTTGTATAAATAAATCATATTTTAATGTTTTCTACATGACATACTTTTAAATCGTAAGTCCACTTTCATATATGATTAAAATTATTTTAAGTTTTCTTTGGTTTTCCCTCTATTTTGTTCATAGTTATCTTCCTCTACCTTCTGGCAACGAAACTGTTAAAAATTCAAAACCGGTTAATAATCGATTTTGATAAGCATTTTAAAACGGTCTAATAAATGATTCGATTATAATTTTATTTATTACACATCGAACCAAAATCAAATCAAAATTAAATCGAACCGTTAAACCGAAATCACACCGTTTAACACCTTTATTCACGGGACAAATACAACATGTAAACATTTTCGACAAACCATTACAAAAGGCATTAGTGGATCTCATATCATTCCCCTATAAATGGGTTTATTTACCAAAAGTTATATCAGGTTCTGATATTCTTACATCACATCCCATTATAACATTTGAGTGTACCTCTAGATCCCACATCCAGTTACTTTTGTGCTCTTCTTTATCATCATTTGCAGGTTAAGAGGGATCTGCATCCTCTCTTCCCAGTGGTTTTGGGAGGACAGTGGCAACCTATTCTGGATGACACCTCGTAGCTCTCAGTGAATTCGAGACCTACGTCCGAGCCGACACCGAGTCGACAAGCCGAGCCGACAGGGGGTGTCGACTAAGACGTGGATCTTGGATTCACCCAAAAACCACGTAATGGTCATCAAAGATAGGTTGCCACATCCTCCCAGAACCACTGGGAGAAGACGATGTGAATCCGATTAAGAGGTCCAAGGAGAAGTCATATTCCAATATCAACAAGTTTCTATATAAAATACTAAATAATCCTATTTTTAGAGAGTGATCTATTGAGGAAGTCCACTCCAGAGTGTGGAATGTGGATAACGTTTTCCATCAAATTACCATCCACGGATGATCAGATCAGGTGCATTCTTTTTTGGTATAATCATAATATAATTTTAATTAAGGGTTAATTAATTACAGTACCTGTATCAGGTTTTGGATCCCGAGTTTCCAGCATGGTTCAAAATATAGGTATCAAACACAGTATCGATTATTCAATCCGATTAGAATCGGTACACCTGTTTAGTTTTCATTAATATAATATTAAAATAGTCTGAAATCAAAGATTAGATTGAAGATCGATCAGTTCAAAAGCCAATACGAATCGACCAAATAGATTGATCCAATACCGCTACCTTGAACCCTATCACCAACCAGTTTTTGGAACTCAAACCGGATCTTTGAAGCCTAGCAACGATGGAGTAATGTAGTGGATTCATATCCTCTCTCGTCTGAGATTTGACAAGAAAGATGACGGCTTGAATGGATGGTTAACACCTGACTCTCGGATGAATCTGAGTCTTTCATCTGAACCGATACCCTTGTCAGCTCAATTTGTTTTGTCAAGTGTTGACACCGATAGAAAATTCGAATTCATTCGAAAATCTTGATCATCTATTTAGGCCGCCATCACTCCTGTCAAATTTCAGGATTTCAATACTAACGTAGTGGCATTTTACCAAAAAAAGAAAAAAAAATGTGGCGGCATGTGAGTCACGTTCTGTGACTTTTAATGTGGCCGTACAATAGGGATTTAAAACATTGCCCTCAGATGTGGACCCACTGTGCAGTTGGAACGACAACCACGCGTCACACGGCACGTGCATGGTGAAAGCATCTTGGGGTTTTTGTAAAGGTTGGAAGGCTGCCCGTGATAGATCACGCGCGTTTGCCATGCGCGAGTGTTGGAGAACATTTTTTTTCCCACCTTTGGGTATGACTATAAATCGATTTATAAAGTGTTTATCGACTCGATTTCTAACCAAAATCGAATCAATTAACAATCGATTCATCAATTTCTTATCGGTCTTAATTAATTAGTTCATAAATAGTTTCTTATATAGTTTATGCAGAAGGAACGAATATTCTACAATTATAATAATTTAACAACAGAACCGTAAATATTAAATAATAAAATAAAAATATGTAATACAGACATGACATTCTATCAAGACATAACACATTAAAATTGTATATTGAATATGAAATATTATACATTTATTTAAGTA
Organism: Protea cynaroides; assembly: GCA_028583415.1. Taxonomy (NCBI): domain Eukaryota; kingdom Viridiplantae; phylum Streptophyta; class Magnoliopsida; order Proteales; family Proteaceae; genus Protea; species Protea cynaroides. Next base: position 35,171,837 of record CM053266.1, on the reverse strand, counting down.
GTTAACAGGTTTTATTCAATTTCCTAATCGATTGTACTAAGTTTTTTTTTTTAATCGATTTTTATCGGTTAACTGATGATTTAATAGTTCTAAACTAAGACTGAACCTATTAATTTTGATTCAGTTTGGCTCAATATTTTACCGTTAAGTTTGGTTTGAGTTCTCGATTTTAGTTTAAATTTGACACTCTTACTTTGATATGAAAAAGATTCATTACTGAGATTTCATTATTACTTAGGACTGTGTATGCATATAGTCAACGGATTATAGAAAAAAATGCCTATATACCAAAAACACCTTTGTTGCTGCTGGTTTTTGCCTAAAGTTTCTTAATGATGACATTTGTCAAGATGGAAGCAAATCAAACAGTGACAATGGGTTCGAAAATCGTGTAACCACTCTGATGTTTAAGTCATAATTGATAACAAACCAATAGAGCTCTATAAAAGAAGAACAAGAATTTTTGTAAAGTAAAATTCTAGCAAAATGATTGGGGAATACAATTACCAAAAAATTTGATCTGATTACCTTCGTTTTAGAATCTATTTGTAAGGAAGTGATTATCAAACAACCTCTTATAAAACCAACCAGTGATCAAGAGAATCTCTCATATATAAATAGCTTCCCCTTGATTACGAGAAGCTACCTAATAGTTCGGCAATCATTGCACTTCTTCAAGTGCTTTGGCCCACTTATAACTACTCCATGATAGTTTTGTTCAAACTCAAACTCAAACTCATAGCATAGTTAGGGTCCATGATTTGGGTTAATGGGTTAGTCAGGGTTAAATTGGTGTTGGACTTTAGAGTGCTTGACTCAAACATGTCCATTAACAGGTTCGGGCTGGGTGGACTACATTGTGTATATTAATTAATGGGTCAATCTGATTTCAGGTTGTTATCGAACCTATTTGAATTGAAAACTCATTAAGAACACATTAAACCCATCCAAAGGCTAAAGTAATAAAGTTAAGGTTTAATATTCGATCTAAATTGGTTTGTTCCAGGTTATTATCGGGTTCAAGTATGACATACATTGTTTTAGACCTTACTTCAAGTATGACATTGAATAGAACTGTTTAACGAAAAAGAATCTATGTAGTCGACCCCATTCAATTGGAATAAGACTTTATTTGTATTGTTGATGATAATTAGGCTATCTTTGTTTTGTCTAAAATAATGAAAAATTTTGTACAAAATGATTTTTCATTGTTTGCTTTACCCAAACATAGAAGGCAAAGAAACATCTTAGAAAAAGAGAAAAATATTCAAGAGTTCAAACTCCAAGTCCCTAGTCCCTAGGCCCTTTTTGAAATCTTAACCAATTTAGATATCGGCTTTGATTGACCAATCATTGAATCTATGGAGCCTTGTTGAAAGGTGGTCGGTCCATTGTGTTAAACTGTTGACATTGTATTTTCCGTCATTAAAAATGTCTGGCAAATTTTATTGAGGGGGGAAATGAAATGTCTAGTTTACCCTTCATTATTACTAAACTCTTCAACCATTTTTGAAGCTACGCATCAAATTAGGGAGTCAATGAAGATTCCACGTGGCAACTATTAACTGAGTGTTGTATTCTAGGCTAGTACGCCAATCTCCAACTACCTTCTATATTTGTTTTTTAATTTATAAAGATTGAAATTGTTTTTTAGGTCAAGTTGCCTTGAATTATGGATCACCAACCCCCCCAACACCGACGATTAACAAAAACATATATTTTACCTTAAAAAATAATTAAAAAAATTACTCAAACATCCATTGACTTTTGGTGTAGTATGCATAATTATCTTCTTTTGATAAAAGTTACTCAGACGATTCTTAAAATAATGTTTTATAACAGTATAGTCCATACCAAGTATTAAAAACTAATGAATTTTTTTAAGACAATACTATTTTTATTAAATATAAAATTATATAAATATACAGTATTTACAAGTTCTTCAATTGTAAGTTGGAGAACTTATATAAATATATCATCGTCTATCTTTGAAACGAGGTCTCTACAAGTTCTCCAATTGCAAGTTGGAGAACTTGTAAAAATCTTGCTTCAAAGATAGACGATGGTATATTTATATAATTTTACATTTAGTAAAGGTAGTATTATCTTTACAAAAATTTAAAATTTCTCTCGTTAGTTTTTAATGTCCGATGTGGATTATACTGTTATTGTCACACCTCAATTTCGATTGAACCAAAAATATGAGTGAACCATCTCTAACCCAACAGCTTATACCAGGATCTCAATAAATCGTGTTAACAAACCAACCATGCATACTAATCACAATCAGAGAATAATAAATAGTAGCAGAATTAATAAATAAATGAACTAAGTTTCTAATGATAAAATAGTAATTATTCAAATTATTTCCATCAACTACAACGTAATTAAATAATTCATTACATTGTTTATAATTAACTAAAATAAATAAATAATTAATCCTAAAGAAACACATAAAAGGAATACTAGCATGAAGCATCATGTTTGTCCCCCTCTACATATGCATCCAACGCCATTACAATCTTATACACTGAAGTAGTCATAAAATCCTTCACGGTATTACCTACATCAACATCTGAAAAATAGTGTGTATACATAGGGTGAGTTTACAACTTAACTCAATAAAGCACAAAACCATGCAACATATAAAATACATGAGATAGCATTACATTGGGTCAGGTATAACTTGTAAAGTGCGATGATAAAGTTTGACAGTGATCGTACCTCCATACACAAGAGTGTGAGCACACCCAAGAGTCAAGCTTCGATCTACACTACTGATGTTGCTCCACATCACTTACTACAATATAGAAATAGAGCTAGAGTCTGATGGACAGGCGACGCCGTAATCCCACATCCTCCCCCTGATACCCTACAACATACCAATACCTATACTCATATTGGTAAGGACTTGCAAATAAGTTTCGTTTTTAACCAGTTCTATATGTCATCACAGTATCTATGACTATTCCAATATAACTCTCTACGACATAGAGATAGGGCTCGAGTCTGGCAAGCAGACGGCGTCATAATCCAACGTCCTTCCCTGGATACCCTATTCATACCAAGCTAGCTAAGGTAGATGACAATACGAAAAGAGGTTAGTATGAAGATATATTCAGGGCTTCACTCATTTTCACATTTCACACACTAGCGAAAACAATCATATGTCTAAATACATCCAACAATCCTAGCACAACTAAACATATAATAACAATAATTAAAAGAGATGACATGTGATATGCACAGACAATAGACAAACAAAATTATAGAAATAACGATTTACTATTCATTATTAATTAGGGTTTGGGGTCTTGTCCCTTACCTGAAGTGTGATTGCAAGTCTTCTCTGCATTACAGAATCTACTCATGTTGTCTACAAGTCCTACACTATAATATTTATTGATTAAAATTAGATTTACAAGGTATAAATTGGTCAGAGCCAAGTCTGGCCAATATACTGTTCTCGATAGACATACCGGTTGGACTTTGAATCCAACCGGTACGTCCCTACGATATATACCATTGGGACCTTCAGTCCAGTCGATATGCCCCGCAATATAGCATACCACTTGGACCTTCAATTCAGTCGGTATGCCCTGCGGTATGACATACCACTTGGATCTTTTGTCCAGCCGGTATGCCTGACAGTATGGGTCCGAGAATCCATTCTCATACCTCCCTCTTCCGTTGATCGATGACTTGATTTTCAGGGTTTCTCTTAAATCATTCTAGGATTTGCAAGCATGTTAGGTCCATTAGATTTGGGATATTACTTCTTTTTGAAATCATAAAATCATGTTTCCATCATTTTCATAATGGATCACATAGAGAAATATGATTTTACAGATCTAGGACTTTGGATCAATACATCGTTTTACGACATTGATCCACAACCAACCCATCCTATAGAGATAGAACACTTACAGGTGTTCTTTGAATGTCGGTACTCTCCTCCCAACATAAATCCTTTATAGCTTCCTCTTTGTTCCTTTTCAGATCTCCTTCCAAACGGTTCTAGGATTTGTAATTCATTGAAAAAGATCTAAGGATGAGAGAAGGTTTATTTATAGAGTGAAAATCCATTCTAGGAATGTTTCCTACGTCTAGAAGATCTTTAAGGATCAGATTAGGAGTGTGGGACCCATCGAAGTCCGTCTCCACTCACGCAGTCATACCGTTTGGATATACCGGTCTGACTCATAGTCCAACTGGTATGTTAGATCAGTATACATAAACTTGATCTGAAATGCTCGTTTTTCATATCTAAAGTCTGTGGTTCATCACCCGGCCTTATCTTTTGGTCCGATTATGATTGAAAGACCTGTCACGATACGAAACATAGATTAGACCAGGTTTCCAAAATGCAGGTCTTACAATTATAAAACATTGTTTCAGGAGTAGTCGATGTAACTTTTGTCAAGAGAGAGTAGTTCTGTGACCAATTGTCCAAGTGATGTCTAAATAAATTTTCCTTAAAAAAAATATATTAACTATAAAATTTTATTTGTTTGATACAAACATTAGAAAAAAAAATTCATATAAAATGTTACAAATAAAAATTTTACATCAAAACAAACGGACCCTAAGGAAATAAATTTTCTATCCAATTGTGCCCTTATGCTCTTTCACATGGACTGTGACATGACCTCCTACCCGACCTCTTAGGTACTTGTTTCTGCAATCGAGTGTAGGATCCATATAACCTAACAAAAAAAACGTCAACCCAAATCCTTATATCTTATTCTTGTCCCTATCTGAACCAAGTATCTTGGACCTTTTTAGAATAGAAATTAAGATCAATTTATCCTATCTCCTTATGGACCACAAGGATTTTGTGGGTCAGTGCCCTTGGGGGACCTAATACACAACTGGTTCCTGACCTTATCAAGCATGAGAGGATATGTTATTTAGGGGTATTTATGACAATACATAGTGTCTATAGGTATTATTACAAAAATGCCCATTATTCATGTTCGATCTTCAATTTTTTTTTTTTCTGTCATTATTATTTTTAGGCAAAAAAAAAAAAATCAATGAATCTTATTATTCATATTGGATCTTCAATTATATTTTTTTGATCAATGAAACTTATTATTCATGTTCGATCTTCAATTATATTTTTTTTGTCATTATTTTCTATTTTAGGCCTAAAAAAAAAAAATCAATGATATGTACTTCTTATAACAAGATCCAATTTAAAACCCTTTGTTTTTTCTTCTAATCTCAAATTCTTAAGTTTTGATCCTTACTAATTCGAATCTCAATCGATGGAGACTGAAGACCAACTCATACCCCACAGCAATTATTTTTCTAGAACAGTCATAATACTTGGGACTCTTTTTGTTTTGATGTAAAATTTTACAGTAAAATTTTACGTGTTAACACGGTTTTTTTATAAAATTTTCCATGTCAGCCAATTTTAGGGTTTTTATGGTCTATTAAAATTGATCTGGGCCAATCATAAGTACTTGAACCATGGTTCAAATAGACATTTTAGAGTTTAGACTCGATATGTTAAAAGAGGACCATAGATTAAAGAAAAATTCATGAAAGCATCATCCTCATCCTACTATTTTACAAATATTTTTTTAATAATAAATGAAAGCAGGAGAATTTAAACTATCTAAAAAGCAGAAAAGCATATGATTAGAATCAAATTTCCATCAGCATGCTTAGTTTCCCCGCGCATATGGATAGCTGCTGATAAATCACATCTAACGTTATGTACATTCGACCTGATCACGTGGGTCTATTCTAGGACGGGTCTGCCAATGGGTCCAGAACCAACCCATCCATTAGTTTATTGGGCCGGTTTTAGGGATCGATTTTGGAACTGATTTTCTTATCACGTGGGTCTATTCTAGGACGGGTCTGCCAATGGGTCCAGAACCGAATAACCGTTAATTAAGGAGTTGAATTGCCTAAATCCGGGAAGGAACTGATTAATTTTATGAATTAAATATATTGAGCTTCTAAATTTCTCTGTATTTTATTTTATTTTCTTAGTTATTTATAAATTTGATATTCAAATTAGAATTTGCTGAGTGTATCTCTATGTATGTGTCATGTTTTTCTCTTGTTGATAGAGCAATCTAATATTATGCACAATAGTGGGAACCGAATCCTCTCCTCCACGGCTCCCCAGCTCCCACCCCATCTAACCGTTGGAGGGAGTTGGAGTTTGAGCCGGCTCACCCCTCCAACGGTTGGATGGGGTGGGAGCCGGGGAGTGGTGGTGGAGAGGATTTGGACGCATAATAGATCGGTGAGGTGTAGTGAGGATCTCACCCTCTCAAAGTGGATCTCCGTGTATCCTGATGTACTTTGAGTAGATCGAAGTACGTGTCAATCCACTTTAAGTGGATGGGAACCCTTTTCTCACGACCTATTGTTTATATTGTTTGCATTTGTTGTTGTTCTTTCTGCTTCTTCATCTTCTCCTGCTTGCTATAATGGCAAAACCCTAAGCCCAAGTTAAGTGGCAACCATAGAGGGCATTCTTAACCTAAGCGGCATCCCTAAATTTGTTAGGGGAAAAAATGTAAACAATGTGAAAGATGAATGGTGATTTGAAATTGTTTTTGAGATTAGTATTTACCAAACACTATCCCAATCTCATTCTACTCTTGGATCTACTTAAGAGCAGTGTTACCAAACACCATCCTAATCTCATAAATGATGGGATCACCAAAAGTTTCTTTGGACTGTGATTAAGGGATTGGGAGCAGGATGGTTATCAAACGGGCACATAGAGACTAGTTTACTTTGTATCTATCAAGTCTGAAATTTGATTTTACTATTCTTTCTATCAAAACTAAAATTTTAGTAAGAGTGAGTTTTTGATTATTTATATACTTGGAACCATTCAGAACCCGAAACTAGCCTACCCATTAATAATCGAGACTAGGTATCAGGTTTGGATACGATTAACTTGTTGGGTCAGTTCTAGGGATGACCTTAAAGGATTGAACTTAATTATCCAGAATCGACCAAATTTACACCTGGATTCAAATCGTCTCCTCCCTCAGATTTGGGAGGAGGGATGACGGCCTGGATGGATAGATGAATCCTAACCATCCATCTGAGTCAACACCCTAGCCGACAAACTGAGTCAGGTGACGGCCATCCATCTAGGCCGCCGCCCCTCCTCCTGAATCTCAGGGAGGAGACGATGTGGATCCATTTACACCTAACCTTACAAGAGAAAAATTTCAGTTTTTAAAAGAGAGAGAGAGAGAGGCCGAGAGAATTTGAAAGCGAAGTTTCCTTTCCAAAAGATGAGATGCGTATCTCATGCACGTGGTTAAAAAAACAAAAGCCCTCATGACATGTCACTATTATTGCATCTTGGTGTTGATGTATTAATCATCCTATTTAATTAGAAAATTAATCCCTTAACGACAATTAAAGAGTTGCATGGGTGGTGCCCACTTGCAGAGAGTGACTCTTTACCACCGTTCCTTCAAAGCTAAGAAAGGAACAAGGGTAGCTTACTCTTGAGACTCAATTGCCATGAATGAATCCTTAAGAATCATGAAATGATAGGATGAAGGGAGCAAATGTGGTGTCTCCATAAAAAAAACAGTGAAAAGTGAAGTGGGCCTCTTTCTTTTTTTGGTGAGTACTGGGTACCTCTCAGGGCCCTCATGCAGGAGGAGCAGGACCATGGTTCAAGTAATCGACATCAAATTAAATTTTGACCCTCCTATTCTAATTGGTATGGGGTGTCAAATTTCAGTATCAAATAATTCCTGCCACAATCCAAATTGTATCGTTATGTGCACCAAATTAAGGTCCACCGTATGATCATAGCTAACACGATTGACTAATAGGAGGGGATTTTTATCGATCCTGTCAGTATCCAAATCCTCTCCTCCTAGAGGTTTGGAAGGAGAGGCGGCGGCCCCGTTAGATGGCCGACACTTGGGGCTCCGGTGAATCCGAGTCCTCCATCCGAGCTGATACCCCATTGTCAGCTTAGCTTGTTGGTTCGAATGGAGGGCTTTGATTCACCCAAGCCCCAAGTGTTAGCCATCTAACGGGCAGCCTCCTCTCCTCCCGAACCTCTAGGAAGAGAGGATGTAGATCCATCCAGTCACTATCTACTGGTAAAAATTTCAACCCAATCTAAATTCTATATATGAAGAAAAAAAACATATTAAAATATGATTATAAAGTCAAAATTTTGGGACTATCTAAAAAAACAAGAACACTTGAATACTAATTGGGCATAAGATGAAATATGACCAAAAAAATATTTATATGGTTGCTAATCGATGAGGACACGCTACCTATTCATATAATTGGAATATGCCAAATGGCCAAGATGGGAATATTTATGAAAAGGAAGCAGTGAATTGATAACATTCATAAGGCCTTTTTTTCTTCTTTTTTTCATAGGTTTTGTTTGGTTGCAAGTAGAATGGAAAAGAAAAGAGAAAGGAAGTGAAGTTTAGTGAAAGAGAAGTGTTTTTCTTTTTGAGTCCTTTGGTTATAGTCGAAGAGAAGTGAAATTAATTTTGCATAATTGTTTGGTTAGATGTAAAATTGATGTGAAATTTCAAAAATTTATATTTAACACATTTTACAAAACTACATTTTTATTGAATGGACACACCACTATCTATTACAAGGGAATATTAACCTTGTTTATCATTGTTCAATGGTCCCACCTTTGATACATTTGAATCCATTGAAGGTTTATGTTCCTTGGTGAATCTGAGAATTTTTACATAAAAATTAAATGGTTATTATTAGCATTTTAAAAATAGTCTCAAGACCATTTATCAATTTACTTAAGTTGTGATCAACATTTAAAGGCCTAATTCTATATTAAGTCACCATTGATGAAATTGAAACTCCATTTTTTTTCAAGTTGCAATAAAAAAGCAAAATGCATAAAGTTTATTTTCATGATTGTCTTAATTTCTATTCATCCATGCGATTAGGATAATTTCAAGTGTTTGAGTCTCAGAAAAGAACCTTATAAGTCTAATATGCAAAAATTGTCATGACTGTAACAAAGATCTACTCCCAAGAATTGATCAAAAGAATCCATCTAAAGATCTGTAGGAACTTCCAAAATATTCCAATAGATAAGACATGGTCACAGTCCCCCACTGCAATTGCATCCACATACAGTCCCATATCTTAAATTTTGCAAAAACACTTTCTCTCCGATGCAGAAAATATTTCAACTAGATAATAATGGCTCTTCCTAAGAAGATCATTTTCTACATAAAAAAAAAATTCCCATAATCCCATCCTATATATGCCTAGTACTAATTGAGTTTTCTAAATCAAGAGAATGTAACTAACTACTACATTGGTGAATCTGCAAATGTCTCCCATTCATATGATTAGCTAAAACAGAGCAGATGGGGACTCCATATCAAATAAAAACCAATATGGACTGACTTGGGAATTACACTATTACCAAAAGTTGAGGAGAACACCCCCATGGACTATCATGGCTGATGGCCAAGCCACTCTTTGCCAAAGCTCTCTCATAGGTTTGCTCTGAGAGCTGTTCTTGCTATCACATCAAAGCCGGGTTGATTAGCTCATGAACCTAAGGGAATACTCACCTCAAGATCACTATTAAGAGTCCTTCCTATAGACCATTCAATCTCAAAACACTAAAATCAATTTTGTTTAAGCCCTAACACCAACTAACAATCAGTCCCCTAATCCAAATATTGGGCCTGTATCTGCAGACTCAGTGAACCTTGGATTTATCGTGCTTCACAACAGTTGCCCAGAATATGAATGGATTTATCATGCTTCACAACAGTTGCCCAGAATATGAATCGCATAGGTGGAAAAAAAGGATAAAAATCTTCTCCTGTTGTACAATCATCCATCGGACTGATAGGGATGCATCGCTATGCATGCTGAGCATCACAACCTGTCTGATGAACGGTTAGCACGAATGAACAAGAAGAGACAATTCAGATCTGAAAATAATATCATCAGAAAGATAATATTTATGTTCTTATGGGTATCAAAATAGGTTTTTATTTGCCACTTTCATATGATTGATATATGTTATATTCCATTCACCCAGAATATTTTCAAGCGAATTTACTGAATACCAAAAGAAAGAGGCAAAATTATTCAACTTTTAAGACCAATGTTCAATCATACCAATTTTTTTTTTAATTATTTTTGATCACCATGGGCCACATGTTAATCAACCATTGGGACTATACCTGATCCTTATGGATTTTGGCATTGCCCACCACCTAACTTTGTAATACATTTTATGTAAACTGCTTTTTTTTTTTTTTTTTTTGGATAAAGATATATCACTGTTTTTTTAGATAAAAATCTAAATATTACTGTGTATTCTCCCAACTCTTGGATGATTTAGATTAAAATAAAACCATAAATTCCATTGTTACAAGATAACTACTAAAAAAAAACATAAACACAAGAAGACCTCGAGAGAAGCAAATTTTACTGATTCCGAGTTCCGGTCAGCATTTCACACTATTTGAAGGAATCAAAGTAGCAGTAACGTTGACTACCAACAAATATTCTTACCAAAAAAAAATGGCAGTAATGTTTTACTCAAATTCATAGAGGAACACCAAGAAAGCAAAAAAAAATTATCATACAGACGGTCTTCAACCTTTTCTATATGGATGGCTACGTACTTGATACAGAAAACCAAGAAAGTCAAAACAATAGCATCCAAGAGTGCTATAACAGTATGCTTCAATTCCTCTTCATTTGTAGAACTCAAAATCGGTATCCGGCTTCTTCACATTGGCCCGATATCCCTTCTCAAAGTCCTTGGGGAGGATAACATACCGGTTCTTGCGCACTGCATGCATTCCTGCTTCTTGACAAATTGCTGAAATCTGGTTTAATCCCCACAGTGGGAGGGGAAAATGTTAGCTGGCTAGTTGGAAAACACTTGTAACAGAGTGTATTAACATGTTCAAACACAATGAAGCATGACAATCTCAGTGGATTCTATGAACCTTAGGCACTACCTCCCCTATTTAAAAGAAAATGTGAAAATTATTGAACTCAGCATTAAAAGATCAGTTCAACTCGTGCTTAAAGGCAAAACTGCTTATAAGATCTTGGACTAGTTCTCCGATTAGCGAGCAGTGCAACAGCCGTCCAGGAGTTCCCTTAGCGTGAGACAGAAAAGGAGATCTAAAACCAACAATAAATACACCAGTTTTCCACCCATCACTCAAATCTTCCTCTTGGATCCAGTAAACAATTCCTCTTCTCCCATTTCTCTCGTGTCGTCCACACAACAGGGCACCCGTAACTACCCAAGTTGTTGAGATAATGCATTTTTTCAGTTGAGGCATCCCTTCTTTTTCCTAATAAGGCATTTTTTCAGTTGAGGCATCCCTTCTTTTTCCTAATCTTTGCACTAGGGCCGACATATGTCCCCTCATTTTGCACTAAAATCACCCCCTTAGTTCTTTAAACCCAAGTCAAATTTTCTCTAAATTGATCACAAGTCCAGTAACAACAAGTGAAACCCGTAATATAGTCTCAAAATTTAAAGAAACCTGTATCATTGTATGCACTACATATTCAACAAAACATGTAGAGAATCAGCATCACACTAAATAAAGTGAATCCTGACCACAGATGTCACAGCGATGATGTGCAAAATCTACTAACCTCAGCAGCACTTATTTTATCGGGTCGAGAAACATAGTCTTCCAAGTCCACCTCATCACTTAAGTTCATCTTAGCAGTGCAGACCTGTACAAGGACAAAGAAGTTACAATCCCCCCTTGAAAGAAAGGGTACACTGAGAAACCCATGCCAATAAGCTTTCACTTACGTCAAGTATTAAGGCTCTGATTGGTCGCAAAGGGAATTAAAGAGAAGGGAAGTGAAATTCTTAAACTTAAAAAGGGAACTTTTGTTATCATACAGCACATGCTATCACAGGACTACGTAACTCACTACAAATCACTCCATATTTAGTTATTAACCTACATTTTACTTTGCATCCAAATCCCTTGAATTTGAAAAGGAAAATAAATTTTATATCTAATAAATATCATTACTAAATATGGTAAGGAATTCAGATAGTTTATAAAATCATGTTGTTTTATACCTATAAAAGTTTCCTTTTTAGATTTGAAAATTCACTTCCTTTCCATTTAATTTCCCTTCCAACCAAACCGAGACTAAATGAAAAATAAACACAAGACACTGCAAATTAGAAGACATGATAGAGAAAAAATTCTGAAGGCCCAACCAAAACCCTACCTGAAAAACAAGTCTCTTCTGTCGTCTATCAGGCAGAGGGAATTCAATTTTCCGGTCAAGTCTACCAGGTCGAAGAAGTGCAGGATCCAGAGTATCAGCCCGGTTAGTTGCCATTATTACCTTCACGTTCACCGTCTGATCAAACCCATCCATCTAGAACAGAATTCAAACCAAAAATCAAAGTTTCAGATATAGACCAATATGCAGATGTGCAGAATTTTAGTCAGTTGATAATTTTGAATCCACCCAACAGCAACATGATTAAGACATGTTTCTCAACTTAGAGTTGGCCCATTGAACCCACTGTTGTATGGACCCATTTAAATGAATGATGATACATATCCTTTTATTTGCAACAGAATGGAAAAGTTGCATAGTACTCCATATTTCCCTCTATGTAGCTTTAAGGAGGAAAAATACAAGACGATTCAAATTTATATATGCCTTTATCAGCAGGTGCATGATTATAAAAATTCAAAAATTATCTTAATATTAAAAAACAAATGCCATTTTCAAATTCTCGTATCCATGTTTTTCAGCTTGCTGAACTTATCTCAACAAGAAGTTCAATACCAAGTCTAGTATCTATCCTTGCAGCCTTGACTGAACTTTGGGCCCAATACACTTCGTGTACTCAATCTATATTTTTCAAGTCTTACCTGATTAAGGAGTTCCATAAGGATTCGTTGGACTTCTCTGTCTGCACCGGTTTGAGCATCAAACCGAGCTGTAGCAATAGCATCCACTTCATCTATAAATATAATTGCAGGAGCATTCTCTTTGGCAAGACGGAAAACATCACGAACCATTCTTGGACCCTGAAAGGAGGGGCAGCCAAATCAATCACTGCCATAGTTAATTCAGGGATGGAAAAATATGCTATGGGACCACATACGATATAAGACAGATGGACTTCAGAAAATAATATAATATTTGGGATAAAAACATATGGGAGAACAAAAGATTAAAAATCGGTATCATAAATTTACATTTTAAAAGATAAGAAAATATATTAAATAAAAATTAGAGAACTATATTTGCATCTAAACATTCATAACATCAAAATATTCATTAAGATCTGCATTTCTGCTCCAAACAGAGTTTGCAAAATAATTAAAGGCATCACAAAATCCTATTGCACTAAATGACAAGGTTTTTTTTTTTTTTTTTTTTTGTTTGGTTCTACTAAATATTAAATTTCAATCCGAACTATTCCTTCATGTATAATACAAATTTTATACATTCTTAATAAAAATATGCATCAAAAACCAAATATTTGCCTCAAATTTTGCTAATAATGTAATTTGGCTTTTCTGATGCGGAATGACTTAGACTTTAAAGGCAATGACAATTTATTGCAAAGAAGGTTGAAATAACGTATGAAATGAAACAAAAAGAAGACATAAATGAATGTGAGAAGAAAACAGCCAAGAAACTCCTATACAGGTTAGGCATGGTCTGACATAGCTCACCAGGATAATATAGCCAGAAAAGAAGCAAAACATTCAGCATAGAAAAAAAAAAGGGAACTCAAGGCCTACCTCACCCAAATACTTCTGAACAAACTCGGAGCCGACCACTCTTATGAAAGCTGCAGTAGTATGATTAGCCACAGCCTTGGCAAGCATCGTTTTACCAGTGCCAGGTGGACCATAAAGCAACACTCCTCGAGGAGGATCTATTCCAATTTGTTTGTAAAGCTCATGATGCGTCAAAGGTAACTCAACAGCTTCACGGATTTCCTGCTTTTGAATATCGCATCCCCCTATATCCTGCCCACACAAGAAAGAGATCAAAGATTTAAATAAAGTAGGCCAAGTTTTTCAAGAAACAATTATTTTTTAATATATATATATATATATATATATATATATATATATATATATATATATATATATATATATATATATATATATATATATATAATAACAAAATAGCATGCGTAAATTTATGCATTGCATGAGTATCCAAAGTTCTGGAATATTATAGAGATGCCACTTACCTCTAGTATTATGCATTTTTGTAATCTACTATAACTTTGAACCATGACCCTATTATACTTAGTATTGGACAGAAACTTAGACAGATGAGATGGGTGTTACTTCCTCTATAACATTGGCAAATCCATGTCCACCACTACCCATGGCAACTCTTAAAGTTTACCAAGTCAACAAAACTCTATGAACATTATAATTTCCTTTCAGTAATAAATCACCAAATTCAAAAAGGACATCCAACTCCAGACCAACTTGACAAGTTAGACACTAATTTATGTGAAGGATCCTTTTGTGTAGTAACTAGTAAACAATATGAAGATAAGATAACTTGATTCCAAAACAAAACTAGGGAAAACGTGAAAATTATTCTGTGATTAGTCAAGGAAAATATTTAAAGAAATATGTGAACACAACTTCCCCTAATATTAGAACAACAATTCAAGAATGAAAGAAAAATAAGAGACTAGCTCAACACATAGAGAGTACAATTTCTTTGTCCGCAGAGGCAATAAAAAAAATCAATTTGGCTCTAAATACAATCAATATACAATTTGCACCCACAGATATTATCATTATTGAAATACTGAAATCAGGATATCTGTGAAACATACTTATAATATAAGTAAAAGTCTGTGATTATTTTCGGTCAATGCCAGATCCTAAGGACAGGATGACTGGGAACCATCATTTTTTTAGTCATTCATATGAAAGGATGTAATTATCAGCTACCGATAATTACATTAATTGGTATCAGAGCCAACATGGAGAGGAGATCCCAATCTCACAGTTTCCTTTATTTGTCAGAAGCTCCTTACTTTGTTGGCCAAACGAACCCACACCTATTCCTTGATTGGTTGGATTCTTTGAAGGAATATTTTGACTGGTACAACTTGACAAAGGAGCAGAAGCTTAGATTTGCTTACTTGCGATTGACCGGTTATGTTAGAGAATGGTGGAAATTCCAAAAAGAGAGGCTCAGAATTCGAGACGTGAGCCTAGGACTTGGGAAGTCAGAGCTGATGAACAAATACATATCTGAACATATAAAAATAAGGCTCTCCTGTCAAACAAGCTTACTACCAACTGACATGTAAAGTTGAAGGGAACATGACACAACCATTTATAACATTGAGTCCACAAGTCAGAGATAAGGCGAAGACGGAACCCAAAGT
This sequence comes from Protea cynaroides, assembly GCA_028583415.1. NCBI lineage: Eukaryota > Viridiplantae > Streptophyta > Magnoliopsida > Proteales > Proteaceae > Protea > Protea cynaroides. The sequence goes on along the minus strand of CM053266.1, from coordinate 35,156,410 downwards.
TGCATCAACAAAGGAGAATCCAATGCCTTCACCCAATGTAGAAGCATCAATGAATGAAGTCAAGGTAAATGACGAAAAGATTTCAGCAATCTTTGCTGATGAGGAAGAGCCCACCATTGAAGTTCCTACAGTAGAAAATTACATTGAAGAGGTTGAAGCTAAAAACCAGATCATTCAAAAGGTGGATTTTATTGCAGTCAATGAGGTGGACACACATGACGTTAACCTTCTTTGTGCAGCCCCATTGACTGATTGTGAAAGCAATAATGATGGAGAGGCCATAGATTTTGTGGAGACGACTGTGTAAGACAAAGAGCTAGATGGTAATCCTCATGGATATTCCCTCGAATCCTTTTATGACGAACATATTGACTTTATGATTCCTCCACATTACTTTGGAGGGAAAGGTCCCAAGGTAGCAGATTTTTTTCCACACTTTCAAGCACAATCGGTTTCCTATATCATGACAAGCTACATGCCGACTCCATCATAATCAATCTTCACCATCACAAAACTCGTGGACGAGTTTATTTTAAGTGAGAGCGAACTGATGCAGTTCAAGGGAGGAGATTGACCAAATGGTACTGTTTACATGAACAGTACCAACACATGCCATTTTGCAGCCCATTGTTGATGCCAACCTTTAGGCTGATGGTGGACCCCACATGCGCCCAACATGCGGCTACCGTTAGCTCTTTCAATCAAGATCTAACTAAGATCTCAAGGGATATGATCAAGATCTGGTTGAGATATAATTGGGATCACAAGAGATCTTATATAAATCTAATAAAGGCTTGATTGGAATCTAGTTTATATAGATTTTATTGGGTTTCAATTTTAGTAACCGATTTTCATTAGTTGCTATTTTTAATGTTTCTTTTGGGTCAAGACATATAATGTGAAATTGGAGTGACATTGGGTTACCATTCTTGTAATGCCTCTTCAAAGCTATACATAAGAGTATAGAGAGGAGATCCCTAAAAGAGAATCAAGAAGAATAGAGAAAGCTTGCCATTGCAATGTCAAGTGGCTTCTTCGGCTGTGGGACTCCTAAGGTTCTACTCTTCTTCCCTATCTTTCCTTTTCTTTTCCACCTTTGCTTTAGTTCTTGGTTTGTTGTTCTTGTGAAAGTACTGTTCATGGATTACTGTCCACTGCTGGTTTGACTTCTTTTCTTGTTGAACAATCAAGGTTAAATTACTTTTACTTGATGATTTACATGATGTACGCTGCTGGACTTGTTAGAAAATCGATCCTACTGTGGGGTTGGTTCTGAAATTGACAAGTTGGGGACTGGTCCTACATTAAGTACTATTCGGTCAATCTCCCCCCTTGAACTGCTGCATCAGAGAGGCTAAGGATACTGCCCCTTTAAAGCAATATCCACAAGACAAACCCCTGTTATGGAGTCTGATGGCAAAGAGGGTTCAACACCTTCAGATCAATGATCCCTCTTTGCTACAGGATCTTTACAGAGCCCAACCCCAAAACAGATTTAATAATCAATAGAGAAATCAACTTATCTAAAAAAATCCAACCATTGAAAACACTTGAAATTGATAGGAAACCCTCTTAACTTCAATTATGAACACTAGCAGAAATTTGGAGTCGATCGAAGGAGAACTGAAACAACTACAGATTCTGCAAGGTTGTTGTTCATGTTACCGCCCAGATCTGGAGAAGTTTCTGAAAATTTTGATGATGTTTAGCACCAAATCAGCAAAGATCTGGTAGTCTTCTAACAGAATAATTGTCGCCAATGGGTATGAAGAACAGCCAATAACATGAGCAGAGAACAAACAATAAGAAAAAACAATAAGAAAACAAACTGTTGGTTGAGTCTCACAACCGAAGGAGACTCAACCAGAAATCAAAGTTTAACTTTTCATTTCTGGTCTAAATCTGCCCCAGCCTTCTTTTACTTCTTACTTATATAATTTGTAAGATTACAAAATAATAGAAAATCCTAACTAAAACAGAAACTTCCTTTTTAGAGAATAGGAAAGTTTCACAAATTGAAAATAGAAAAGTTTCTAAACACTTTTAGGATTAAAAGTTTCATAATGTAACAGCATATATGAAATATATCCCAAAAAGGTAATATCTTCAAATTCTTTCCGGGATTCAATAGACAATTAATGATATACTCTCTAAGAGAAATATAGAATAACAAATATTTCTTTCTGGATTGGTATTCATCAGGACAGAATCAACAAGAAAACAAAAGGCTAACCTGAAGATTAGCTGACAAAAACTGTTATTGTGGAAGGAAGGATGCAGCAACAGTTAAAATATAATTATAAGGGAAATTCCAATGTTTCAGTGCCTTAGGGCCAGAGTGTACAACCCAAATGTAAGGCACACAGAACCTAGTAAATTCAAGGGAGAACCCCATAAAATAAGGTAGGAGAATAGGGGGGATATAGAAGATAGCAACAGAGTTTTTAAGTACCTGGGTTAGCCATGCTAACTTTCATACTAATTACTGAATACCATGATCACCAAAATGTAACTGTGAAATTCAGGAAGAAATGCCTTCAAAGCTGGCTTTTGTTCAAAACAAACATTAATTATGTGCAAAAACATGGACTGCTAGGATGTCCCTCAAGGAAAACAGGATAAATTTCACATCAAGCTCCAATTATCAGAAGGGAAGCATAAGGAGCTACCGAAGGAGGTCCAGTGACAGAGAACAGGGCGAAAGAGACCAATTTCAGACTCTTAGCGGGTTTTGTGAAATCACATACCAGTGTAAATTCGCTCAAGCCTTCAAACTTTGGGGAAGAAGGATGTCCCATAATAAATCATGACAACAGATAAGAAGTTCTACTCTGTTTCCTAAACTCGTAAGAAATAAAATCTTATTATTAAACCACCCACCCCCACCCCCCCCCCCAAAAAAAAATAGTTGTAGACATAAAGTCCAAACGACAAATCAATAGCTGATTCCAATAAATAGAGCAAGATAGTAGCATAACCACACAGAGAAGAAATCAATCAAGTGCAAGTTCTCCGGAAACCAAAGCATCATCCTTTGAATTCCATCTAATACAGATAACATAAATCCTAAGAACCCATACTACAAAGAACTTATAATAAATAAATAAATAAACAACAACAATATTATGGAAGGAAATCACCCATACTAGAAAGAACCCCAAGACAGAGAAACCCAATTATTATCAGCAGCAAAAAAAAATTAATTTGGGGGGGGGGCGGGTGTTACTTGAAATCACAGCAAAAAGCCTCCAACACGAAAGTCTGAAGGTTCCTAAAACACAGATTCTTCAACTAATAACCCCCAGTTACTTAAAAACAGTAAGAAAATACAAGGAAACGAAATCGCCAGAAGAAAAGGTCCTACAAACCCTAAGGAAAATTTTAGCCCCGTCAGAGAAAATAACTCTATTGTGAATTCCGACCAAAACCGAGGGAGGTATATTATTGAGAAAGAAGATGTCCCGGTAATCAAAAACCCTAACTTATTGGGAAACAAGACACATACATTATACGTAACATCCGGCTTCTCAGACTGGCTCAACAGTGAGATACTCGAATCAGCTTCAGGTGGCAAAACGTCGACGAGGGCGTTGGAGTGACGATGCAAAGCCACTGATGCTGAAGGCTTCAACAACTCCCGATTAATGGTACTGAGTATCCTAACATAGTAATTCGAACCAGTTGTTGATCCAACAATGCCATTGTTCTGATCGACCATCTCCATAAACTGACCGATAACAAGAGGAACCGACTGGATCCTCCTAACCTCATCTTGGGCACGGAGAAGCTCACGCTTCAAGTTCTTCTGTTCTTCCTTCACATATTCCTCCTGAATATCGATAAACTCGATCAGACGATGGAAATACTTGAAGCGACCATACAAATCATCCTCATCGGAAAACGATGACAGGTCGGAAAATCCGTATGAGTCAGATTTTGATGAAGGGAAAGATGGCGGTGGTTCCAGAGATGGCTTTGGGTCGACAACCAAGGCTGATGCAGCCATTTTCAACTTCTCTACTTCTAGTTCTGCCCACGAAGAAAAATAATCCGTTTGCCTCCTTTTGCACTGCTTATAAATAACTAGTGAGATTTGAGATTTGAGAAATTCTCTAGTGGAGTGAGTCTGAAGAAAAAGTACCTCTCCAATTTCGGGCCCGGTCCAGTCCAGCCTAGCCTGGATTTACTGGCCGGTTCACAATGACTCCCTCTTCGTTCATAGATAAAAGACAAAATTAGGTGTGCAAATTTGGCCCAGCAAACCCGCACTGAGCCCTATAGGGCCTACGCTGGGTTTCTCAACCCACCGATTGAGCCAGGGCTGAGATATCTATGCACGGGTATGGTCGGGTCAGGTTGGGCCTTGACTTAGGCCCTTTGTTTGAATCTGACTCTGCTTGACCCGGCTATATATAAAGGGGAAAAGATGTTTGTACACTTGTGTTCATTTTCTTCCAAACATAGGAAGTGTGAAATGACTATCCTACTCCTGTATTTAGATACATGTTTGCTTTCTCATTAGGTAGGGGCCACATAGGTGGACAAAGAAGCCTTGCCCATAGATAAATATGGGAAAATTTCACCCCCTATTAGGGATGTCAATTTAGGGACCTGTCTATCGAATCGGACCGACTAGTTAAAAATTGTACTGAGCCGGACTGTTTAAAAAACATGCCGGTCTTATGATCAAATCAATTAAAAATAGGTCGTTCACGGTGCAGGGTGCAATCTGACGGTCGTCCAATCAGACCGATCGATCAAAACCTTAGTTGATATAAACCGATTAAAGACATATATAAGTTTCTTCTTTTATTTTTTTTTCCATCTACTTTTCTCACCCATTTTCCACCTAATTGTAAACATTGGACTTGCAACAAATACAGTCATACTAAATGAGATTACAATGAGCCTTTTGATATCTTAGTCTCCAAGGTGACATGATTTTAACAGATGATGCTAAGAGACTATTATGACAATATGTAAAAATTCTTTAAAATGTATATTTTGATCCTATTTTTTTTACCATTATCCACATACATTATTCATTTATGAGTAAGGACAAATCAATGGGTTTGATTTACAACAAAATAGACTGGTTAAACTGAGCATAAAACCAAATAGCATAATCGAACATAAAACTGAATAAGATAACCGATTATAGACATTAATAGACCGATTGAACCGATTAACATAAGACCGATTAGGGACCCAGACCAATCAAACCGAATATAAATTAATCAATGTCTTGCAAATCAAGACTAATTAATTAAACATGTCCATCACGGTGCAATGTGTTTAATTGGTGGGGACCGGTTAAGCCCTATTGAAACCGATCGAGACCAATCGATTGACACCCCTACCCCCTATTTTGTTTTTAAGTCATCCAATTCCTAACTTGATGATTAATTTCAATCGCACCCCCGCAGTGAAGTTGACTAACAGAAAATGTGAAATAACCCATCTACCTCCTTTTTATAATTTGAGTAACAAATAACAAGTTTTCCTTTCGAGTCTCTTCATCAATGTGTCTAATCTTCTCTGGCAACGGCAAGGTAGGAGTTTTCGCTCCCCTACGACATCTCGATCAGCACACAAATATAGATCGTATATCTCGGAAAAGTGGCACGAGGAACGAGGAAGTATTCAAGAAAATCATAGTAAAAAAACTCAGGAAACGATGAATCACAATTTTTTGACAACAGAAGACAAGAAAAAAAAAATTAGATAGCTGCAAAAACCCACTCCTAGGTTGATTTTAATGAGAGTGACAAAGTAAAAGCCCTATGATTTTTAAGATTGGCTTTTGTGAATTAGTTTAATCAATCTCACTTCTTTTTTTCCTTTCACCTTCCTTGGAGTTTTTTCACTTCGATTGATGAATATGGTATGTGTATAAATATTGTTAAATTAATGGTTTAGGAGAGGATAAGAGAGTAACTTAACTAATGTTTAAGGGTAATTTTGTTATTATAAAATTATATACGATACCACATCACCACTTAACAAAATTGTCTGTTATAACTTATAAGTCTTATAACAGGGTTTATGTGATTCATATTTAACAAATGAGAGGGGACACGTGAAATTAATCGTGAAATTAAGAGTTAGGTGATTTGAAAACAAAGTACAAGAGAAGAGGGGTGAGGATAGTTATTGGAGTCACACATATTTGTGATGTCTCTAGAAAATAGAAATAACAAGATAGATATAAATTGTCCATTTTCATCGCCCATGCATTGGCACAAGAACCACGCAGCACGAAGAGAGCCCTTGCTCATATATATATATATTAAAAGTGTAACGGTTAGTGTCACAAACATTTGTGATGTTTCTATAGATCCCAAGATAGATCTCAATAGTCCATTTTCTTCTCCTTTTTTATCATATTTAAATCGTCCATTCATGCAAAAAGATGCAGAATGCACACTAATATGCACAAATGACTAGAGTATCGATACACATACATGATCATACACCCAAGACCCATGTAGTGAAATAGATATATTGTGAGATTTAGAAAAATAGAAAATAAACACTTATGACAATAATATTTTATCAATTTATAATTAATGATGTGTTCTAACTTGTGAGCCACGACTTGCAGAAGATTCACATCGTCTCCTCGCAATGGTTCTGAGAAGACACAGCAACCTTACGCCGATGGCCAATGCGTTTTCTCAGGTAAATCCGAGAACGATGTTTTGGCCGACACCCCCTGTTGGCTTGGCTTGTCGGTTGGGGGTCTGCTCAAATGTGGGTCTTGGATTCATCCGAGAGCCACGCGTCGACTATCCAAATAAGATTGCCACTGTCATCCCAATGGTTCTGAGAGGAGAAGATGCAGATTTGACCTGCAGACGATCTAGATTAAAAATGAATGGAATCTTAATTATTAGTGGATCATATGATGGGTCGGACATTCAGACTTAATCAAATTATATATAAAAAAAAATTAGAATGTTAAAAAACGATAATAGAAATAAAAAATTCTTAATCCGATTATAAAAAAAAAATTAGAATGTTAAAAATCGGTGACAGAAATAAAAATTTGTGGCTGCTGGGATTCGAGCCCAGGTCTCCACGGCCACAACGTGGAATTCTCACCACTAAACTACAGCCACTTGATGACTTTTTGTACGGGTAAATTTAAATATGTCTATTCTATTCTAAATGTATAGCTAAGATCATATTCCTAAATCCTGATTAGGGTGTGTGATCCTAGTTTGGTCCATTTGATATTCATTTCGGATTGGGGTCCTAGTTTAGCACATTTGGCTTGTTTCGAATTCGCTCGGGGCACAAGATGCTGTCACGTGTAACTACAGATCAAGAACACGCAAGTGATGGGGGTGGGTTTAACCCCGTAGCCACTCCGATGCTTAAGTTAGTATGGTCCAGGACAAGCAGATGAAACTTAGGGATAAAATACTCAAGTTCCTTGTAGAGAGAGGACTGAGAGGCTTGAGTTCAATGAGATCTTTCCTTCCCAATCCAGGGAAAATTGTGAGAAGATGGAAAGGTGAGTGAGAACTCACAGATAGTGAAACAATGAATTCTAAAGCAAATTACAAAGAGTAACGATACTTAGATCGTGGGGTAAGAAATTCTGAAGTAAAATGGATATAGTAACGATACCTTGGATCTCCTCCCCTTTCTTCTCGCCATCTTCCTTTATTTTTTAAGCCAAGAGGGAGACATGTTGAACAAGCTTTTCACACTTCTTAGCCGGCCTGGCCCTTCTCAAATAGCTATCATAGCTCTATGGAGGAGGAGGATGAGTCTACGCCCCCCTACAATGGGGGATACCTTTGCTTTTTGGCCTCTACGACTCCAGTAGTCCATGTCACTGGGGCTAGTTGGTGAGAATATCCGCTTCTTTGGCTATCTCGAGCTGATGTGTGACATTTTCTCGCGTAATATCTCTTAGAGAGGTGATGTGGCTTGTCTTGTCAGTTGAATATGCATTTAATGGCCATCTATCAGCATTTATTGCACATTTTTCATATTTAATGCTTTTAGATTTCCCCGACACTAATATCACTCAAAGGGATCATATTGTCGTCCAAATATTGGACTCGATTATGTGTTTTGCTTGTTGGATACGTGGATCCTCATGATGAACACCATGTGTTCGACCCCTAATAGATCTCTCTTGATTTCATCGAGTGGTCAAGATTCATCACATCGTATTTTCCCCCATCAAATCACATTGAAAACTAGTCGGATTAGATGCATCAAAGAAACAATTTATTAGGCATTTCTATAAATGAATTAAATACCCTCACATTGTGTGCAGCCTAAAATTATGAGTAATTATTGTAATTTCACATTTAATATCATAAAAATAATTAAAATAACAAGGTCTTGTGATCTCTAAGTTTTTGTCATCTCCCTTATCTTATATTCTCCAACGAACAACATGCAACTCTCTCTCCCTCTACAAGGAAAATGTGCATCTTGTGCACGAGGTTCCTGCCCATATGGAATCTGAGGAAAGGACAAGGTCCGTAGATAAAATGGTTTATATCTTAAATTTATTATTTAACCATAATAATAGTTTATATTTGATTTTTTTGTGCTTTACTATACTTAAAAACTATAGATAAAATATTTTTAGGTCATATAATTTATATATCAATTTAAATTACTAAAAAAATCAATAAAAATTTACTAAAAAGTACTTTCAACTTGAATACTAGTTATAAATTGAAACTTTTAAAATATAATATAATTCAAAATTTGAAAATATTTTTTTTTCAATCATGAAAATGATAAATAAATAAAAAAAATACAAGAGAGAAAGTCCTTAAAATGATAAAGGATGATAATAGTGATATCATTACCAATCAGTATCTTTTAAATATAGGATTGTAAGAATATGTTGTAAAACATGTCACCTTATTTTTAAGGGGAAGAGTCTCTAGTATGGAGACTAAATAAATCATAGGGCGCAAAGACAGAGATGGGGGTTTATCCGTTATTAAGGGTTGATGACTCCAAACCATGGAGTCTCTAAGCTAATATGCTTTTCATAAATTTTTTGAAAGTGACCTATCAATATGTCAGCTCTCATTGTTTCACATGTTTTATTTTTTTAAATGAAAAAAAAAATAATAAGAATTATCTTCACACACACAAAAAAAAAAAGTATTATAATAGTATGACCAAAAAAAAAAAAAAAAAAATCAAATTATTCACACTTCAAGAAGTATGAATGAAAAAAAAATCCTATTAAATATCTATATTGACGATTCAAGCTGCTTCACATGATATTGAGATATTGAAATATTGAACAGAATCGGAATCGGCTGATGACCTTTGCGCTCACTCAGTAATTATCTCATGTTCCGTGACTTTCGTCTCGTGCAAGGGGAGGATATACATATCCATACTCCTACCTGACTTTTGTTATCAGTATTGCTTGTGTCATTCGTTTCGTGCAAGAGAGGATGTCCATTGCATCCTTCAACCGGTCGCTTCTGGGACAGAGTTTATCTCATGATGCCGCTTCTACCCAAAAAAATAATAATAAATTCAGATACGTTGCTACCATACCTATAGTATTATAATATACAGTATCTTTTAAACCGTTAGTTTTCAGAGAATACATAGAATATCACCTTACCTCCATGAGATCTCAATATCATACTGTTATAAACACCGTGACTATTTTAGTGTTCATAGCTCGCGACATACCAGATAGAGTTTAAAAAAGCCAGTCGCACCAATTTATTTAGAAAAGAAAAGAAAATGAAGGAACAGAATCTCTTCTTTCTCCTCTTCTGACTGCAAAATTTCCCCTCTTCCCCAACAGGTCCGAAGCTTGGGGAACAGAAAAGAAGATCATGGTTTCGGTAATTCTTAAATTATTTTTTTGAAAAAGAAAAATAAAGGTGGAATTGTTACAAAAAAAAATTGGTAAATTGAAGACTGATAAATCGGTTTTGCAATTGGTCTGAGCTTTAGTGCATCAGGGTTTTGGAATTCCAGAAGAGAGAGGTTCAGAAACCCTACAACCATCTGAAAATTCCTGTTTCCTGTCAAACCATAGGGTTTTTGTTTTTTTTTTTTTTTTTTCTGGGTACTAGGGTTTGGTGACGATGTCTACCGGAGTTTGCGGTAAGCGTCTGGGGTACGAAGAAATATTCGGATCTTCTACGCCGACCTCCTCGGCTAAGAGAGCGAGGTGTTCAACTTTTGGTTCTCCGATCCGTTCTTCTGATTTCGTGTTCGGATCTGAGGATAAAGTCGCCATCTTACTCCGAATGTTCCCTGCTATGGATCAGGAGGTGCGTCCTCTGATGAATCTGATTTTATTTTTATCCCAAAAAAATTGAAATTCAGTTCGCAGATTAGTTCTTTTACATTTTATATTCCTGTTCATGTTTTCATGTTAGCTTAATGGGAACCCATAAATAATTAACAAGATTGACATCACAATGTTTATTTTTACTAAATATTTCTCATCATCATTTCATTTAATGCATTGGGCTCTGATACGTTTGTGTTTTATTTCAATTGAGTTAGTATAGATATCATAAAGCATGAAGCATTCATTTGTATTAGTGTTCTGTTGGTGTGGTTTATTCGGTGTAAAAGTGTATAACTGCAAAGATTTTTATGTTCTAGTTTATGTAGAAGTGAATTAATAGCAGTTTTTTTTCTTCTTCCTAGTTTTGGAGATACTATTCTGTGGAAGAAGAATCTTCAATTTTCTGTTGTTTCAACTTGTACAAGATAATGTTTTCTGTTGCAAAATTTCCACTTTTGTTCATTTATCTTCCTCAATAAATTAAATTTGAACAATAATTTATAAATCAAAGCATCTGATGTTATATCAATCCATGAAAAGGCAGAAGGCTTCTTGATTACTTATACCTGTCTATATTTGTGACTGCTCATATTTGGATAGTGAATGATCCTTATGTTGAACAGCTTATGGTTGACTTTGATATCAACCATACCGCGAAGGAAGGTTGAGTGGTCCTATTTTTCTTCCATGGTTATGTTTCTTCCTGATTGTGTATATTAATGGGATTTTGGGTATTTCTATGGGGGACATGGATTCTGAGAGTTAAGACATTATATGCCTCAAGGTTTTGAATTTTCCAAGTTTGCTCCCAAGCAGAGACTTTATAATGCTTCCTGTGAGGAGCATCTTAGGTTTTTCTCAGGGAGAACTTGTAAGAAAAGTGCCAGTTATGGAAGTTAAATGTTTCATAGTTAGACCAATAGTTGTCAAGGCCCCAAGGCGAACCAAGGCTTTGGAGGCCTTATGGACGCCTAAGGTGACCAAGTGCCTAGGTGACCAAGGCGGCTTATTTTCCAAGGAGCCAGCAAGGTGCCTGGACACCTTGACAACTATGGTTAGGCCCCATGCTATAAGAATGTCTATTGTTTATGATAATTGGATTGTTTGGTAGTTAAAATAATGAGGCAGGCTATGCATGCATTCACACTAACACAATTAGGAAAATTATTGCCTCAATAGAATGCTCTAATAAAACGACTTTTGATTCTCTGGTAATCTATTAGCATTGCCTTTTATGATTTCCATCAAGATATTCTGGACATGGTATTCAGTGAGATGGCATTATGTAGAGCCAACTAAAAATAAAAAATAAAAAAAAAAGTTTTCTTTTCCGTTTTTAAGTTATGACCATGAGGATTAGGGAGTGTATATTTTCAATCAAGCTTCTAATATATTTTTTTTTACTGTTTAGTTTGTGGAAAGTGTTCTAAATTCAAATAATCATAAGATTGATGATGCCATTGAGAGTCTGAATGCACTTTGCCTTGGCCAAATTTCTGGGAATAATGGACCTCAGAGCCTTGATTCTACAGTGACTGCTAATGGACCCAATATTCCAGGTAAGAGAATAGTTCCTGTATTTATTTGTTTATTTAATTTTCTGTTTTTTTCTTCATAGAGTTATTATTTGTGTTAAAGCTAATATTTTATTTTAGACCTCTTTACATGCTGATCTTTTGGGTCTTGATGTGCCAGGTGGTGAAGGTTGTCAAACGTCTGAGCAGAATGTTGAAGAATCAAATAGCAAACCTTCAACTTTTGAATCTATAAACCCCACAGATGGATCTGCCTGGGTAGATATTTTTGTGCAAGAAATGATGAATGCAGTGGATCTTGATGATGCCAGGAATCGTGCCACTAGAATCTTAGAGGCTTTCGAAAGGAATGTAGTTGCTCATGTAAGGGCTTCGGAGGAGGTATGGAACTTTTCAAAATGGTTCCCGTATCTTATACATATTGCTATAGCAGGATGCATCTTGGTTCTGCTCTTATGAATGGGTCTATTTCCTTTGTTGTTTTCCTTTTCATGGAACAGCAAGAGCTCACTTCTCTTAGAGAGCATCTACAGAGCTTGTTAAGAGATAACCAAATACTAAAAAGAGCAGTTTCAATCCAGCATGAACGTAATTTGGAGCAGGAGGAGAAGGCAAGGGAAGTGCAGCAGTTGAAGCATGTAATAAGCCAGTACCAAGAACAGTTACGGACTTTGGAGGTAGTTGATCTGAACTTTGCTAAATTTCTAGTGATGGTTGCTTGTGCACTTAGTTCTTTTTCTTTTATGGCATACAGTATCTTTAAGACTGTTACAAGGATAGTTCTATAGCATGATAGCTTCTTTAAAGCTCCCGTGGGGATTTTAGTGTTCTTATCATTACGTTATATATTATTTTAAATATCCGTGTCCAACCTCAACCAGAGTAAACCTGATTAACCTTATCTTCCATGTCTCAAAATCCACTTGTTCTAATGTACGCTTACGAACATGGATACTGGTGCTTTAAATAATGGAATAACTTTTACTAGACTTATATCATGAATTACTTTTGGCATTAGTTATGCTGATGCAGAATCATAGTCATATGAGTTTGGAAAAATCTGTGATCTGTTCTTCCAGGAATGAATATTTTGTCCATTAGAAATGATAACCTTTAAACAGGCCCAATTGTTTTGGAACAAATTATATGGCCGTAATTAGAAGCCAAGATCCACTGGACCAAGTCGTTTATCTTGACCACTATTTCCGTAATTATTCTGAATTGAGGCGACACCGATTGCATCATAGGCCAAAAGGGGTAATTGTAGGTTGGCCTCATGCTTCTACCTTTGTCCATTCAGTCCTGCACTCTACCAAGTTGCTTTTGATTCTCTCAGAAATACCAGCTACCCATATAATATGCCATATTTTCACCTCTCTGTCTTTCTTTTTTTTTCCCTGCCCCCACCCCCCGTGCTGTCAGAATTCGGTCCATTAGGAGGGGGTGAGGGGACAGCACTATTCTTTGGTCTATCACCCAAGCTCCCAATGTTTTCGGTGAGCAAACTTTTAGAACTCCATTCACCAGGCAGGAGTAGTGTAAACAAAAAGTGAATAAAGAGGAGGTGTGGTGGTGACAGAGTACATAAAGATGGCTTGGGGGCAAAACTGGTAGGAATTTTTTTTTGGGGGGGGGGTCAGGCACAATCCAATTTTTAGGAAATACAAGCCTGTGTCAGCCAGCCTGTTCTGATCCCCCGTTTTTAATTGGGGTTCTGATCCTGGACTACATGTGTAGGTATAAATATGTATTTTGATTATTACGTATGATATTTTTATACATTTACTTTGGTTATATTGTAAAATGATAACTATGATCTATTTAAGAATCTAGCATTGTAACTTTGCAAGTATCTGGTGTAGATGTAATGATGTATCGTAGCTTGAATTTATATCAGAATTGGGCTGACCCAAACTATCCTGAGTTTGCTGACAGATCCGTTTACTTGTATCCTTGGCAAAGTTGCCCTTCAACGTAAAAATGTGTTAGAAAAAGAATTTGACCAAAGGAATTGATTAGAAAATTTATTGTTTTCTTGCAGCTGAATAATTACACATTGAAGATTCATCTACAGAGGGCGCAGGAGAGTAGCTCTATTCCAGGACATTTTCACCCAGATGTATTTTAGGGAATATTTGTCTTCCTTTTACACAGCTTGTTTCTTAGTTTGTATTTTACTATTTGTGACCTGATATCCCAATGGGTATGAACCAGCGTGAGAGTTCGAGGTTCATGAATTGTAGTCGATTCTGTGGACCAGCTCAAAAATCAAGCCCTAATGCCTTATGCAACTGGTGTAGCCATTTCAGGTTCTGCTTACTCAGCTGGTATTTCATCGTATAAGCTTCAGGCTTTTCTATGAAGTTGCTTGCCTTGCACAAAAAGAAGATTACTTGATTTGATTTGTAATGACCTAGGAGTATAAGCTTCAGGCTTTTCTGTGAAGTTGCTTGCCTTGCACAAAAAGAGGATTGCTTGTTTTGATTTGCAGTGACCTAGGAGTACAGCTTGTCAACATAGTTTATGAAGTAAATTTGATCGAGAAAGAGGGGTCAAGTTGACCTGTAATAGTTTTTTTATTTTATTTTGTATTTGGTTACTTTGATGAAAAGAAAAAGGTTTTGAGATGAACATATGATTTACCTCCACTTGTGTATTATGGGTCCTTAAACTAATGTGGTTTTTCTGTCGTAGGATTTCTTTTAGTGTTGATTGATTCTTATTTGTTTATCTGGAATGGAATTCCATGGTCTTGATCATATGAAAATGTTGAAGATAAGAAATTAAAGAAAGGGAGAAGGATCCATATGCTGTCGGTGTATTTGGGGATATATATACATATCAGCTGGAGGAAATGGGGGTACAAGGAGAGTCGGCAGCCGGTTCATTGGAAGGGAACCTGGATTTTAAGGAGAGAGAAAAGTAGAGTGTGAGAGGGAACACACTGGCAGTGTGCACTTTTTTCCCTATAAGAACTTGAGTTCATCTTCAAGAGCTTTGTGTAGATCTTTATCAACGAGGGGTTCTTTTAAAGGACGCAAAAAAAAAACCCTTCACCTCTCCTCTCTCAAATACCAAAATTCTTCACTCATATTTTGAGGTTCTTGTGATGATCCAATGACTTCTCATAAAAGGGAATCAATGTTAATGGGCTCTTGACACAAGCTGGTGTCAGGTTGGCAGACCATTTTTTAATGCTTCAATGATCGATCTTTCAACATACCCAAACCATTAGGGGTGGGGCAAGATGGATATTCCTGCTTGTGGCCAATCAAGTGGGTTCTTGTCTCTGGATCTAACCAATTGGTCAGGCTGACTCACAAATATGTGTTTGCTGTTGTATTTTTTCCATTCTTTCATACATTCACAGACTCAGAATGTCTTAACTGATAAAGGTCCTACACAGTCAGCAATCAATTCCACCGTCGGGTGAGTTACATTTTGAGTCCTCCACATTAGGGGTGTTTCTGATCTAGAGACCCCGTTTACATCCCTCCTTGAGTCCTTTCAAAAGCTCAATGGAGAGACCTGTTTACATCCCTCCTAGAGTCCTTTCAAAAGCTCTAGGCTGAGCACTAACAATGAACCTACAAATTTCCTTCAGGCTTAGTCTGTTTTGATGTAAAATTGTACATGAAAAATTTACATGTTAGGAAAATTTCAAATGTTTGTTTTCAAATGGGTAAAAGAAAGACAATCTTTATTTTCCTGCTATAGAGATCACTATAAAGAAACATCGAATTTTTTTTAACGGCTCCGTTTGCTTTAACGTAAAATTTACATGTTATTAAAATTTCCAATACTTGTTTCTAGGAGAAAAAAGAAAAGACAAACTTCATTTTCTCTCGTTCTTAGAGATCATTATATTTTACCTCTTGGAAACAAATATTGGAAAAAAAATTTAACACGAAAAATGTTACATGATGTCTAAACAAACAGAGACAACAAGTAAAATGTTTAATGTTACACATAAAATTTTATGTCAAAACAAATGGAGCCTCAAGAAAAGTTTTATCTTTCCACTAAATGTCCTCGATATCCTCAACTTGTTTATCCCCACCCTTCTTAGAACAAAATATAATGTGATGTCTGAGGGGGATGATTTCAATCTTATAGTGCCACTGAGGTGGAGATGATGGGAATGGTTCATAAATTTTCCTTCAATTTACCCAAAAGGTGGAAGGGGATAGTTCTCTAATTAATGGAACGTTTGCAAGGGTATCCTAGATGAGGGAAATCCAACAAGAACCACCAAGTTCAACAACCACATGCAAGATCCATACTAAATTTGACCAATTGCCCATTCATCATCTATGTTCTTGATAAGGTCATCTTCGATTCTCTTCCCTGTTACTTAAGTTACAAAAACGACTTGACAAAGCCCAATATGGACCTCAGTATTTTCCCATTAAGATAAGGAGATGATGAAGAAAAGAGGCAGATGAACTTATGAAAGGGAAATAAGTGTAGTGGGAAAGAGATCCTTGCTTCAGAAACAGCCTTCAACTATGGTAGGTTAAAAATCAACACCGTTACATAACATTGTCAGTTGACTTTTTTTTCGCTTCTGTGAATGTCACTGAATTGAAGTTACAAAAGCTAACAAGAAGAATGTTACACAGAAGGCCTTTTCTGTGTTGTGTCAGTTTGTTTGGTCTACTTCCATTCCTTGGCTTTAAGAGCTTCAGTTTGTTTACGACATTTTCTTCAATTTCTTAGTACCAATAAATAACAAAAAATGCCTCTGGGAAATGTTTTCCCTTCGGGCTGGTGTCAGACTATGTAGCTTAAACAATTATTCCGACAATTATAAGGAACGCTGCCTACCATATGGTGAATTTCTTATTTTTCTCCAACCTAGATAGGGGGTGAGGTAGGTTACCTCAAAATGGTGATTGCTAACTACATCTTAAAAATTAACGGGTCATACTTATGTTGTAATCAGAGAAGTGAGCTTAAAAAGTTATATCCCTTTTTTATTGCCCCTTGTCTTATTCCTAAAAATTATTTTAAGATGAGGGGTCATAAGATAGAATTCTTAAAAATAATTTGAAAATGACTTATCATTATGTCATTTATCATGACTTTCTTCAAGCATACATGTAAAATGATCAAATTTGACCCTCATTGAAAGATGAGGTATGTTATTCTAGAAGGGCAAAAAAGGTAAAGTTATAACATCTTTTTCACAACTTCGGTTATAACCAGATTTTCCCAAAACTAAAAGTTCACACGTTCTATTTCGTTTTTGTGGAAGGAATGTGAAATTCAAGAAGAATAAGAACAGGGGTTACTCAAGGTTGGTGAATAAACTGCTCTACTAACTAGGTTCAGAATATAATTAAACTTCAACTGAGAATGAACTTCAAGGAATAGCAGAAGCTGGGGAAAAATTGACATGACATTAAGGCTATGTTTGGATGTCCACGGAGAAAAAAAAGAAAAAGAAAAAGAAAGAACCGCATAAGAAAAAATAATGATGAAACAATGATCACTTTGTGTCTCTTTCCTCCATTTTAAGAATTTTCTTTTCTTTTCTTCCTTTGGCATCCAAAAATAGCCTAAAGCACTGCTGGAACACGAATAAAGGAAAGAATAAGTAAATATGTGAATGTGCTGATACATCACCATAATGGGTATTGTAGAAAAAAAAAATCCAAAACTAAACAATGCAATATGACAAACAAGCTCATCTCATTTGTCATACTACTACTAAAATGGAACCCAATAGTTTGCCCAAAATAGCCATGGATAAGCTCTCCACAGCTTACAAGGTTATACGCGTTGAGCCAACATATTATCAGCCAGGTTGTTAGTAAGATCCTGGTGAAGGAGGCTGTTCTGGTAGGGCTCTTGGGCGTGCATATTCAGCAAAAATGACCCAACCATCAAGAAACTGCACCACAAGCACACAGAGGACAAGTTAGAGCTAAACCTCCATGATCAAAATTGATTGAAGTCATGTTGCATATTAAAGGAGAATGCCTCATCATTAGACTAGTGACACAACTGAACTTGTATTGAACAACAAACACTGACAAGGGGCAGCAGCCAATACAAAGCCAACTTCTGTATTTCAGTTCCCCCAAAATCAAGTACTGGTATCATTTCCCTCTCATCTCAAGAATCAATGTATTCATTACCCAGGTTATTCAATACCTTAGCGAAATAATCTCTTGATATGCTATTATCGCCCGTGACAGCAGCAAATTGCATCTTTTTCCTAAATAAATGGGTTTAATTTAAAAGAGAAGATAGAAGGGGGATTGGGGTCTGCCCCTGAATACAATTCTGGATGCATGAGGGAAACATAAGTTGGAAGCATTGAAACCTGTCCATCCATTCCCTTGATGCCCTGTTCTGCCTCTTCTATTGTAGAGTATCTCACAAACCCAAAACCTTTTGAGTACCCTGAGACTCGGTCGGTTACTACCCTGGCTGTGAAACAAGACCACAATCATCCAAATAAGTTCATGAATACATGGGATCTTTAAAATCTATCTGTAAAAACACAATAAGGAACCATTCATAAGTCAATGGTAGAATTTCTTCCATGAAACATAAAACCCAAATGAAAATTGGGGCATGTAAACTACCATAAACAACTTCACCAAATTTAGAAAAGGCTTCACCAAGTTTCTCTGATGTAGTTCGCTTGTTGAGCCCTACAAGTGAAAAAACCCAATAACATTATTAGCATATCTGGATGCCACAATCCTTGACATCTCTCAAGTACCTTAGATGATGAACAAAAATATTCACAAGAAGATAAAGTATTTATTCACTTCATATGTGAAAAAGGCAGTACCAGAAGAAAAAAGTGAAAAATGATAATTTTTTTTATGTGTATTAATAATTCAAGTTTGTGATAATATATGAGAGCATGATTAAAATTTCGTTTTAAGATTACAAAGGAAAAAGAATGCAAATGAAATGATTCCCTTTTGTTTCATCTACTTCATAAATCATAATTAATTACTTTCTATTGCTCAGGGGCTAGGAACCTTTATACAATAATACATGTTGCTTGGTTCAAGAAACTGGGGACATGTTCAGTGACTTCTTTGCCGCTGGCAGCAAATGATGTGGTTCATCCATTCATATTCCGGGTTCTCCAAGTGGAACCTTGTAATTGACATAGATGAAGTCAAAACAGATGCAATGTAGTCTGGTCCATACAATAATTTACACCTATCTCTCTCTCTCTCTCACTTTATCTATTAACCGAGGTTTTCTTTCCTCTAACAAATTTTGTTTTGTCATAAGAGGGAAAAGAATCATTTGATGAAACATTATTTGGTCCAAAACATTACCTTCTCCAAACCACTGGGCTAATACCAAACATGTCCTATGTAGTAAAACGCTAAGAGAGACCAGTAGTGGTAGCTTTAGAATGCAAAAACCATTGATGCCCATAAAATACACTGACTACAGAAACAATAGAAATGGAAGGACTGAAAATCCTCGCATCCAATTATCCAATTTAAATGATTTATTTGCAGAAAGATTGATTGTTAGATCATGTCAAAGAGAGCCAATCCATTTCATTCACATATGGATTTCAGTCCAAATAACAATAAAGAAACCAATCTTCAATTCTGTTAACATTACCATTGGAATAGAGTTGTACAATCTTACCTTCTTACTTGTTTAGTGTTTCTCTTATTTACCTTCTTGACTAATATCCTAGCAAATAAATTGTACTTCCAACATTCAACCAGGCTCAGATTGGTTGCAAGGAGAATTAAAGGGAAGGGAAGTGAAAATTTTAAACTTAAAAAGGAAACTTTTGTAATTATTACATCATATACTATCACATGCCTATGTAACTAACTCCAACTCATTCCATACTTACACTTCACTTTGCATCCAAATCCTTTGCATTTAGAAAGTCAAATAAATTTTACATCTAATAAGTATCATTACTTAATATGATAAGATATTTAGATAATTTATACAATCATGTTATGTTATGGTTATAAAGTTTTTCTTTTTAAGTTTTAAAATTTCACTTCCTTTCCCTTTAATTCCCCTTGCAATTAAACTAAGATCCGGTGATAACTTCTTCAAACCATCAGCTAATTGAGTTCGAATGTGATGCTAATGTAACAGATTACTTTTTTCGTATAGGTTTTTACAAGTTACACTAGAGGGGTGGGGAAAGGAGCAAATACAAGAGAAGAGACTCGAATTTGAGACCTCCTCCCAGACCCTGGGTCAACAAGCAAGGAGCCAATCATCCTACCAAATGGACATTCGCATAATATAACAGATTACTTGTTCTAAAATCAAGACCCTATTTCATAACTTTCACAACTAACAAGAGTTAGACGATGTTTTCGGAATTTCAAGTGACCATCAAGTTGTATCTACTTTCATACTAGACAAAATCAGAAAATAATAACCGTTAGGAGTTCAAATTACAGGTGACAATTCACTGCCATATCAGTCAAACTGTATAGCTCATCAATTCGTCTTCTTCTTTCGCAATGAAACGGCTCACGTATAAATAATTGAGTAGAATTTACAATTTTCCCATAAATAACAAATAAGAAGAATGATCACAAGATTTTGAGCAGATGGAAGTACCAGAGACGAAGAGGCTTGTCGAAGGAACTGAAGCTGGGTTAGCAGAAGCACCACCACCGGCACTGGCAGCAGCAGGAACAGCCGGAAACTGCGATGCGAACACAGAAGTAGAGAAGTATCGCTTCAGTATTCCCGCTCTAACGGCCATGCCGATTCTATTCGCGTTACTCGATCGATCAAAAACCCAAAACCCTAGCTCTGGAAACGCAGACCAGACCGAACTGAGTTAGAAAAAAAAAAAAACGAACGTACCCTTTTTAAACTCCCGCGGGAATCGACAGATCTCATGAATCAGTTGAGATTTGAGAAGAATCAAGTCACTGTCTGATGAAGTGAACCAGTCATCTAATCGAACGGCTGTGACTGTGACACGAACAAGAATCGAGAATGAAAAGAAAAAAAAAGAAGAGAGAAAGAATGATCCGCTTCGAAGGTACTTTAAAAAAAAAAGATTTTTCATTATTTTACTGAATATTACGATACATCTGGACTCCTACTATATCTTATTCTTACCGTATTCGATTGGATTTGTTACATCAATCATTTATATTGTCTTCTAGATCCTAGATCCTACCGTAACAGACTGTTGTCCGTTGAAAAAGGTCTCACTTCTATCAACTGTGAGCTCCCCCACCATTTTCCCTCATCATCTCTGAGTTCTGTGGAGACACAAAACCAGGAAGTTCGAGGGTAAGTTCACTCGATAATCATCTAACACTGTAAATTCCATGTTTTGGACGCCCATACCCCAATCAAGGTAAGCGTTTCACGGTTTCAGACTTTCAGTCACACTAATTGGTTGGTTCTCTTTCATTCTTTCCTGAGTAACTTCTCATTTCCGTTTAAACGGTTATATATTGTGATTAATTTGAATTACCTGAAGCAAGAATTCTAAGGTTTTCTGATCAAAATCTTCTCTTTCTTTTTCTCTCCGCAGGTTTGATTACAACTGAAAATTTCTGCTGATCAGTGCTCAGTAAGGACTACAAGAAATGGGGAGTATTAAGGAGGAGAAGTTCAGGTTCTGTATTGATCGAGGCGGAACATTTACAGACGTTTATGCAGAAATTCCTGGTCGATCGGTTTGCCGAGTGATAAAGCTCTTGTCTGTCGACCCTGCTAACTACGACGATGCTCCTATCGAAGGAATACGCAGAATTCTGGAAGAATATACAGGGGAGAAGATGCCAAGGTCTTCAAAGATCCCAACCGATAAGATAGAGTGGATTCGGATGGGTACCACCGTTGCCACCAACGCCCTTTTGGAGAGGAAAGGGGAGAGGATCGCTCTCTGCGTCACTCGGGGCTTCAAGGATCTCCTTCAGATTGGCAACCAAGCTCGCCCTCATATCTTCGACCTCACCGTTGCCAAACCTTCCAATTTTTATGAGGAAGTCATAGAAGTGGATGAGAGGATTGAGCTTGTTCTCGACAACGAAGAGCACGATCCAAATTCTTCGATTAAGGGGATTTCAGGCGACCTAATCCGGGTTGTGAAGCCGTTCGATGAAGAAACTTTGAGGCCTTCACTGAAAGCTTTGCTGGACAAGGGAATAAGCTCTTTAGCTGTTGTGTTGATGCATTCTTACACGTTCCCCCAGCACGAAATCTTGGTAGAGCGATTAGCTCTGAGCTTGGGTTTCAGACATGTTTCTCTGTCTTCGATTTTGTCTCCCATGGTACGTGCAGTACCAAGGGGATTAACAGCTAGTGTGGATGCGTATCTCACTCCTGTCATCAAAGAATACTTATCTGGTTTTGTATCTAGATTCGATGAAAGGCTGGGCAAGGTGAATGTTCTGTTTATGCAGTCGGATGGAGGGCTTGCACCTGAAAGTAGATTTTCTGGTCACAAAGCTATCCTGTCAGGCCCTGCTGGTGGAGTGGTTGGTTACTCACAGACTCTTTTCGGCCTTGAAACAATGAAACCACTCATCGGATTTGATATGGGTGGCACATCCACGGATGTGAGCCGTTATGCTGGTAGTTATGAGCAAGTGCTGGAAACCAAGATTGCAGGGGCCATAATCCAAGCTCCTCAGCTTGACATAAACACTGTTGCTGCTGGAGGTGGATCGATGCTGAAGTTTCAGTTTGGAGCTTTCAGGGTAGGACCTGAATCAGTAGGGGCACACCCAGGTCCTGTTTGTTACAGGAAAGGTGGAGAATTGGCAGTCACAGATGCTAATCTGATTCTAGGAACCGTAATTCCGGATTACTTCCCATCAATCTTGGGACCCAATGAGGATCAGCCATTGGATGTAAAAGCTACTAGGGATGAATTTGAGAAGCTCGCGAAGAGGATCAATTCCTACAGAAAAAGCCAGGATCCGTCGGCCATGGACATGGCAGTAGAAGAGATTGCTCTTGGATTTGTTAATGTAGCTAATGAAACAATGTGTCGGCCGATAAGACAGTTAACAGAGATGAAGGGCCATGAGACGAGAAACCATGCTCTTGCTTGCTTTGGAGGTGCTGGGCCACAACATGCATGTGCTATTGCAAGGTCTCTTGGTATGAATGAGGTCTTGATCCACCGTTTCTGTGGGATCTTAAGTGCTTACGGGATGGGTTTGGCCGATGTTGTTGAAGAGTCACAAGAGCCTTACTCTGCTGTTTATGGTCCTGAATCTGTCCTGGAGGCCTCACGTAAAGAATCAATCCTGTTGGATCTAGTAAAGCAAAAGCTGAAGGAACAAGGCTTCAGAGACGAAAACATAACGACGGAGACATATCTCAACTTGAGATATGAGGGCACAGATACTGCCATCATGGTGAAGAGATTCAAAACTGAGGGTGGTTTGGAAAGTGACTATGCTGTAGAATTTGTTAAGCTGTTTCAGAAAGAATATGGTTTTAAACTGCAGAATCGAAATATCCTTTTCTGTGATGTTAGAGTTCGAGGCATTGGAGTCACTAATATCTTGAAGCCTAGGGAACTAGAACCTGTTTCAGGTACTCCTCAGGTTGAAGGTCATTACAAGGTTTATTTTGGAAATGGGTGGCATGAGACACCATTATTCAAGCTTGAGAATTTGGGTTATGGGCATATCCTGCCAGGTCCAGCAATCATCATGAATGGTAATAGTACTGTTATTGTAGAACCTAAGTGTAAAGCGATTATTACTAGATACGGCAACATCAAAATTGAGATCCAGACGATGTCAACTACAGTGAAAATTACAGAAAAGGTCGCAGATGTGGTTCAGCTTTCCATTTTCAACCACCGGTTTATGGGCATCGCTGAACAGATGGGGCGTACCCTGCAAAGAACATCCATCTCAACAAACATCAAGGAGAGGCTTGATTTCTCATGCGCTCTGTTTGATCCTGATGGTGGACTGGTTGCTAATGCCCCTCATGTCCCTGTCCACTTAGGTGCCATGTCCAGCACTGTGAAGTGGCAGCTCAAGTACTGGGGTGACAACTTGAATGAAGGAGATGTTCTGGTCACGAATCATCCTAGTGCAGGAGGTAGCCATCTTCCGGATATTACTGTTGTCACTCCTGTTTTCGATAACAGGAAACTGGTATTTTTTGTGGCTAGTAGAGGGCATCATGCAGAGATAGGTGGTATAACACCAGGGAGTATGCCTTCCTTTTCAAAGTCAATATGGGAAGAAGGAGCTGCTATAAAAGCATTCAAGCTCGTAGAAAAGGGAATCTTTCAAGAAGAAGGAATTGCCAAACTACTTCAATTCCCCTGTTCTGATGATGAATCAGCCAATAAGATCCCAGGAACGCGCAGGCTTCAAGATAATTTATCTGATCTTCGAGCACAAGTGGCTGCAAACCAAAGAGGAATATCTCTTATTAAAGAGCTTATTGAGCAGTATGGTCTAGAAACAGTTCAGGCTTACATGACCCATGTGCAGACTAATGCTGAAGAAGCTGTGAGAGAAATGCTCAAATCAGTCTCTGCTAGAGTCGCAGGTCCCTCAGCTGATTTTGGAGAGAGAGATTCTGTGACCATAGAAGAAGAAGATTATATGGATGATGGATCTGTTATACACCTAAAGCTTGTTATCAATACTGAGAAAGGTGAAGCTTTGTTTGATTTTAGTGGGACGAGCCCAGAAGTGTATGGGAATTGGAATGCACCGGAAACAGTTACAGCTGCAGCCGTCATATACTGCCTCCGCTGCCTGGTTGATGTTGATATTCCTCTGAACCAAGGTTGTCTGGCTCCAGTTAAAATCCACATTCCCAAGGGTTCTTTCCTTTCTCCTAGTGATAAAGCTGCTGTGGTGGGAGGTAATGTTCTTACATCTCAGAGAATTACTGATGTAGTACTTACTGCCTTTCAGGCCTGTGCCTGTTCTCAAGGTTGTACAAATAACATTACTTTTGGGGATAATAGCTTTGGTTATTATGAAACAATTGGAGGTGGGAGTGGGGCAGGACCTACTTGGGATGGCACCAGTGGTGTCCAGTGCCATATGACCAACACCCGTATGACTGATCCGGAGATCTTTGAGCAGAGATACCCTGTTTTCTTGCATAAATTTGGAATAAGAGAAAACAGTGGAGGTGCTGGTCTTCATAAAGGGGGAGATGGAATTGTGAGAGAGATTGAGTTCCGTCGTCCCGTGACAGTAAGTGTGCTTTCGGAAAGGCGTGTTCATACACCAAGAGGTTTGAAGGGTGGCAAAGATGGGGCTCGTGGCATTAACTACCTGATTACTAAAGATAAACACCAAATTTACCTTGGAGGTAAGAACACAATTGAGGTACAGGCAGGGGAGATTCTTCAGATTTTAACCCCAGGTGGTGGTGGATGGGGTTCTTCTCTTTGATTCTCCATTAAAGCAGACTTTGTTGTTGTCTCAGAACATGTATGCTACAGAAATACAGATGAGTTCATACAAATGAATAAGATGTTATCCCTTGTGTTTAAAATGTTCTTACAGATGAATAAGATGTTATCCCTTGTGTTTAAAATGTTCTTACAGATGAATAAGATGTTATCCCTTATGTTTGAAATATGCATGCTGGTTTCTTGAAACTTGTAATCCAATCTGGCTTTGCACTTGTGGTCGTTTTATACATCAGTTCGATATATGAATTTTCCTTTTAACCCCAGGTGGTGGTGGATGGGCTGTTAAGTTTCTATCTCAAAAATTCGAATTATTAAGTCAGGGGACTCTCAAATATATAAGGTATTCGAGATTCTGGACTTAACCAATGTAGGATTATTCTCAACACTCCCCCTCACGTGTTGCTCCTCTTTTGGATGGCAGTACATGTGACATGTGGTCCCTCTTTTAGGTGACCGTAAAGAGGAACTTGGAACTCTGATACCATGTTAAGTTTCCATCTGAAAAGTTCGAACTATTAAATGAAGGGACTCTCAAGTCCATAAGGTACCCAAGATTCCAGACTTAACCAATGTGGGATTATTCCCAACATGGGATTCTTCTCTTTGATTCTCCATTAAAGCAGACTTTGTTGTTGTCTTCATGGTAAAAACATGTAAGTTACAGAAATATAGATAGAGTTCGTACAGATGAATATCCCTTGTGTTTAAAATGTTCATACAGATGAATAAGATGTTATCCCTTGTGTTTAAAATATTCATGCTGGCATCTTGAGATTGAATACCAATCTGGCTTTGCACTTGTGGTTGTCCTATACATATGCGAGTTCAATATATGAATCTTGCTAGTTGTTTACATGCTTCAAATTGTCCCTGAATGATCTCTCTCTTTCCTGTGAAATTACCCAGTTATAATTGTTTTCATGACAACAGTTTTTGGTTCCTCAGCCAATGGCCATGGTAAACACTGCAGCTTATTAGGAAATGTCTTGGTGTTCATAGCACAATGTAAGAATACCACAATTAGGATTACAAGGAAAATACGGTGCTTGATTATTTTCATTTATATATATATATATATATATATATATATATATATATATATATATATATATATATATATATATATATATATTATCTATCATCTAACTGAACATGAAATATATATTATCCTAATGAAAAAAAAATATTTTGATAAAAGACATTGTAATATACAGATTACTGAGGGTTGGTGAAGGAAAAGTTTGATGAATAAAAATTCAAAATGAGGTAGTAATTTAAATCAAATGAAGTAGCATAGACAAGGATAACAGGTTGGAAGTGTGTCTCATGTTGTAGTAATTTAAATGAGATGAAGTTGCATTGACAAGGATAACGGATTGGAGGTGTGGTTCATGTTGTATTAGCTTAAATCAAATGAAGTAGCATTGACAAGGAATCAAGGATTAACAAATTGGAGGTGTGGTTCATGTTGTAGTAGTTTAAATCAAATGAAGTAGCATTGACAAGGATAACAGATTGGAGTGTGTATCCCTATTTCGAAGGAGTTTAGAATTTATGTAAATTGGTAGTATGTGTTTTATCAAGCTCTCTTTGGTATGTATTATAGAATTAATTATATGTTATATCATAACATATGTAGTTGTTTGGTATGATTTATGGTACTTATTTATATTTAAAACAATTTGATATAATTTAAAATCTACAAGTAGGTTAGAAGATGTTTATCATTATTGTGATAATCTATTATTACTTCTTTATGTCTAGTGGTATTACATAGTTATTATTTATTATTCATAATTTATTCTCTTAAAAAATATATTATAAATAACTCATAAACGTAAATGTAAAATATACCAAAGACAGCCTAAGCGAAATCGGCAAAGAATAAACGCCTGTGATGAGAGAAGGACTAACGTGAAAGGAAGGCGGGGTTGACCATGAAACCCACAGTTTAAATTTGGAAGCACCAATTGCTAATTGGTAGTATGTTATTGGTATTGTATGACTCCATTCTCTGTAGTGGTCTATGATATGTTTTTCATAGTTCCTTTTTTCTCTTTCTTTTTTTCTTGAGTAAGACTCATAGCTCAGCTTCTTTGTTGCATAATTTTTTATGTGCTAGTTGTTTCTTTCTTCCCAATAAATTAAGGAGAAAGTTTTTGGGCACGGTCGAGTACATACATGGGGGAGAGGTGAGGGTGTACAATACCATTTATTCCCCCCCATATAGAAAGAAGGGCCGATGCACACAGCTGTGTGTACATACATAGTTGTGCAGAAAAATTGAGTTCATAAACTATTTAATTACAACAAAATTAAAATATCTCAAGATGTCTCGAATTCCTTGTGATACATATACGGTCGTGCACAAAAACTGAGTCCATAATTTATTTACTTACAATAAAATTTAAAAAATTTCAACTTATCTTGAATTTCTGATGCCTAATGTTATCAATTAGTTCAATTACCATCAAACTTTAATGAGCTCAACTTCATGAATTTTATTTATTTATCTCTCTTTCTTTTTTTTCTTTTTTTTGTTTGAGTGGCCAGGGATTCAACCACCCTTATTTTTATGGGTAAACCATGTAAACCCTGATGGGTCCATGTACGACTCTACTCTACATGAATCAAGAAAGACTAGAGCCCACAAGAACTAAGCCACTTTAGAGGATTGGGATCCTCTAAAGTGAGGCCAAAGGATCACTGCCACTTAAAGTGTACTGGGACACATCCCGATGCACTTTGAATTGCATCAAGATGTGTCCGATGCACTTTGAGTGGCCGTGATCCTCGCTATCACTTTCGCTTCACTACAGAGGATCTTTTTTCCCATTTCAAAAGGGTGTTCTCAATGGATAAAGAAGAATTGAACTTAAGATCTCTCTTTCCTTAGACATGATCCCTTGCCAACTGCATGAACTTGGTTGTCAGATTTCCAATCAAATAAGTCTTTAACCTTTGAATGAACTTCAATAGTAAACCTACTTTGACAGACAGACAGAACAAACAAAAAAGATGGATGAAGGGGGATAGGTTCCTCTGGTCCAAAGAGTGGAAGGTCAAAGGTGAAACCTCCGGTAATAGAGCCATCACAAGGGCTGTGAAAACTACTAGTGGGATAACTCTCCCTATCCTACAGCTTTTGCGAACTCAAGCTTACTGGCAAAGAATGTGTCATCTCTTCCCATTAATGAACTACAAGAGGTATCAATGGTCAAGATATGCTAAGCCTTGAAGGTTGTATGCTATTCAAGTTTCATTAGGTTTCGTTTGATTACATGTAAGAAAAGAAAAAAATTCCGGATTTCTTTATGTTTGCTTTAATATAAAATGCAAAGAAATGTATTGAAAAAATAAGAAAAAAATATTCTTGAAAGGTGATTGGATTTTACAACCAGGTAATTGGTACCGGTTTCTAATTTGGTACTCCCAAGTACGAAAAAATACAGTTTCAAATCAAAGGGAATTGGTTGTAAAATAACGAAAATTTTAATAACCAAATAATTTGGAGATGATAACACAATCATCTAAGGTAATTAAGGATGCAAGTTTCCGTCTTGACTCTAGAGACAAGGCCAGGTTTGGGCTTATGTTTTGTTAAACCCTGGCAGGATGGAGTCGGGCCTAGGCTGAACCCTCGGGCGGAGCACGGCCAACCCTATAGACATTGTGATTCTCATCAAACCCAAAAAGAAAAGATTTAACTTATTGCTCACAACAATCACAAAAGAAAAGATTGATCTTGAGTCAGGGTCAGGGCCAATAAGGTGGGCTTGGGCTGGGCTAAGCCCAGCAGGGTAGGGCCTGGATTGACTTTTTTAAATCCTAAGTCAAGGTCAGGACAAGCATGGACTAAAACTAAAGGGATCAGGGTTAGGCAGGGGCTTTAAAATACCCAGCCCTCCCGGCTCTATTGAAGCCCTAACGTTAATGATTACAAAAGTTTATAACAAGTTTCAATCCATGGATCCAAATCCTCTCCCGCCTGAGATTTGGCAGGAGAGTCGGTGGCCCGGATGGATGACCAACACCTAGCTCTCGGGTGAATCCTAGCCCTTCATCCGAACAGACACCCGAGCCAACAAGCTGAGCCGACAAGGGTGTCGACTCTGATGGAGGGCTCGGATTCACCCAAGAACCAGATGTTGATCATCTATCCGGACCGCCAACTCTCTTGCCAAATCTCATTTGTATCCTTCAATCCATTGGTCAAACAACAAATAACATTGAAAGTTGACAATTTATGCTATCATATGATATTACACAAAAAAATGCTATCATATGAGAATGCCACCACTTTAACATATAGGTGAATCCATTTTTATATGATTTCATACCCACATCAACCATCAAAATTTTCAACCCCAAACAAATTATTAGGAAAATATGAAATCAATGTTGTAGAGGTTTTCCTAGGTGAGTTTAAAGTGACATATATATATGACAAGAGTGCCAATGGATTCCCCTTTTTTTTTTTTTTTTTTTTTCTTTTTTTTGTTTCTCATGAGTCCAGTGGATTCCATTTGTGAAATTGTATTATTGAAATTTCATATTTACTTGTGGCAACAGTTTTTCTAGGTGGATTTGTTTAGATAGGGTTCTTGGTTGGTTCTGTCACGTGGTAGGTCAGATAAAGTTAAAGTTTTATGGACGAGTGGACCTTAGAATCTCTTACTCATGTGTAAGTTTTATCTCAATTAGAACTGACCACGTGACAAAATCAAGTATCGAAAATTTAAGGATCACACAAAGAATTCACACAAAAAAAAAACAAAAAACAAAAAATCACACACACACACACACAAAAACACAAAAGCAAAAAGGCAACTATGCCTACGATTATATTGAGGATTTTTAATTGAATTTGAGTATGAAATTTGATACATTATTCTATTTTAATGATGAAAATTCATATCACAAATAGAAATAGATGGGCTGATTAGAAAATCAGTCTAAACGATTAATATGGATGTATTAAATTGAAACTTGACATGTGAGATAAGCCCACTTGAATGTAAAAACTTCTATGACATGAACCCACCTCCGTTGACCTATAAATTCCATAGGGCAAAGAGGGGCACTATTAGGTAAATAAAGGAACAGCCAATCAGAGAAGGACACGTATCCGACGCTACTCATCAATGAAGACGCAACACATGTTCTTGTCCATGAATTGGCAGTCAGATACCAACTCATAAGAAGGTTGAAAGGAAAGGTTATCCCCACGATCTCGGGATAACTGAAGATTGGCATTGGTAGGGTAGATTCTCTAATGAGGCCACATGCCAGCTAGCGAAGATATCTCTGAGTTAGAGGATCAGAAGCAGTTATGAAAAATCCACCATAAGATCGCCATCATACGGTCCAAAAGGTCTCTTATCCATGTGTGACTCTATCTTTAAGGGATTAGATCGTGAGAATCCCAACTTTCCATATCGAAACCGCCATGACAACCCGTGGCAAATTGCACGAGATTAGAGACGTGCCCAAGATCATCGAAATTCATGCTCCTCCATGCCCCTATAATAAAGCTCATAACGAAAGTAATCAGATCCTAATTTTTACAATCATATTGTTTCTCTATTGAATTGGTTAACCCCCTCTCTACAGGGGCTCGTGTCTTCTTTGTATAGAACTCCATACTGTTTGTTACCAGTTCTGTCTTAGACATCAAATGGCCACAAGATTTTTGAACCCACCCTCTACTATCTATTTACTTTCATCTTAACAAATGTAATCATTAAGATGTTTCGAACAAGAAGCAACAAGCACAAAGGGGTCAATATAGTATGATTAATAATCCATACTATTTCCTACATCTAATACTGAACACATCACATTTTCAATTTGCAATAAATTCCTTAACCTTTTGTTTTAAAATATAAAATATTCTATTAAATAAGACAAAAAACATTGGTTGTATGAAATTTTTTTATTAGATTTGTTATACATATCTGTCCATATTGGACAAAAAAAATAGATCTAGATCCTTTGAAGCACCTTTGGATGATTGCCATGTGGAGTGTAATTAATCCCACAATCATTGGATGATTATCATACGAATATTCTACAGTTGTAATGGTACAAAATTCTAAACATAAAATAATAAATCAAAAATGTCGTATCACATGACCATGACATTATATAAGGACATAGCACATTAAAATTTTATACTATATATAAAATATTATACATTTTAGCTAGGTAGTTAACCGGTTTTAATCAGTTTTACTCAATTTCTTTTCGATTTCATTTAATCTAATTTTTTATCGATTAACTAACGGTTTATTTGTTCTAAACAACATTCGAACCGATTAACTATGTGTAAAACCAAAATCAGGTTCGAATTGATTTTTATCGGTTGATTCAGTTCAATTTATCGATTTCGATTCAAAATTGAGCTATTTAATTGAATTAGAGCATGAAATTCAATGACTAGCTAAACCATGTTGTCTATCCAACGGTCAGAATTGTAAAGTTAGTTTGAAATTGTTTCTCAAGATCAAATGTTATATGAGATTACTTGTGTTTGAAGGATCTATACAAGCTAACAGACTCTGATATTTACATCCTAACAAACACCGTTAGGTACGAGTTTTGGTTTTACAATTTTCTTCTTTTCACCGTATTTTATATATATGTCTCTGATACTTCAATGTTTCTCAGTGTTTCGCTGATCAAGGAGAAGTAGAACTACGATCTTGGGCTTGTTCTGATAAAGCTAACGATCAGGTATTAATTTTGTGATTCCTCTTTAAGTACAATTTTTTGGGGAGATTTTGATTTACTTCCTCCTTCCCCTATTCCATGTGTGTGCATTGGTTTGAATCTATTATCAGTAGACTTGTTTGCGTAACAGGAATTTGCTGTTAGTGGTTTAGTTCGAGAGTAATGGGGATGAAGTTGATTGTTGCAACTGGGAGTTTGAGATCTTCATTGAAGTTTTTGAATTTCCTAAATTTCGAAAATTGTGGCAGGTGGTAACAGAAGATCCGCGCAATGGCAAAGGAAACCAATGGAGTGCACCGTTCGAAGTCGCCACCTTCTCCATCTCCTTTGCGGAACTCCAAATTTTTTCAGGTAAATTTTTGTTTTTTTGGGGGTTCTGATCTGATTATACTATTTAAAAACAAGAGAAATAAAAAAAAGAGCAATTTTTTTTTTGTTTTCTATTTTTCCTTTAGTTAAGCTTGTTTTGCTTGAGTATTTGGTTTGAGTTACCTTTGTAATTAGATATTGGTATTACTCCTAGAAATTTGGCTAAGTTTTGTGCTAATATGTTGTTGGACATTTGATAATGGAAGTTGTCTTATTTTTGGTTAACGATTTAAGCTATTATTGCATGCAGTACACTCTATTTGATTGTTCTTTGCATTGGCCCTTGGTTGCAAAACCATGAGATTGTGAATTCGTAATTTTAAAGAAATGAATTGAATGTTTTTCAACTCCAATGTGAAGTAGTTGGGAATCTTTTGCGTACTGTATTGACTATGGTTATAGCACATCTAAAATACAGTCTCATAAAAATGAGGAATCTGGTTTTAACTGTTGACATTGGTAGATCATGAGGTCTTGGAGACTGGGTAAATCAAATTGGAAGGGAGAAAGGAGCTATCCCAAATGGAAGCTTCTGTTGTTTCTTATTGTACCTCGGCCACCCTACAGTCCCCTTTGGTTTTAAACAGATTATAAGTGTGTTGTCTTGTGCCCAATCCTTGACACTTATGTTGATCCTGCTCAGTTATTAGATACATTTAGGGTAGAAAGCTCACATCTTTATGCTCTATCTGAAATGATTTATCTATTTGTTCTTTGCCCTATCATCATTTATATTGTCTTAAACGGTGTTTTTCACTGTTGATAACAGTCTAATATGAGAATTTTGGTAACCGGAGGAGCTGGATTCATTGGTTCCCATCTGGTTGATAGACTGATGGAAAATGAGAAAAATGAGGTATGCAGAGTGCTTTCTTTCCTACAATCATTTTATTGTTGGTCAGTCAACATTCATCTTATATGCTGTATAAACAGTATGCCTCTGGTACATAAGGACACACGAATAAATTGGCTCTGTTAATTTGTCTGTTTTGTTTTTGTTACTCAGGTAATTGTTGCTGATAACTATTTCACTGGTTCAAAGGATAACCTCAGGAAATGGATTGGTCATCCTAGATTTGAGCTTATTCGCCATGGTATTTTGTTACCCCTCATACTTTCATTGTTACAAGTACTGATTCTGCACAGGCATTGCTCCATACTTATGTTTGCAATTTGTTTTAATTTCTTGGGCTTGAAAAGGGCCTGACTAAAGTGGGAAAGTTTTCGTTTTGTCTGGTAAATAACCATATCCATGGGACTCCATTCATAGCAAAAGATTACAATTTCTGCGAATCCTTGAATGCATAATTAATATTATTTCTATATTCTACCAACTTAATAGTGCTCCTGGTTAACAAATTTTTTTATTAATTCAATTTTTGAGCATTTTTCAGAGAATATATGCCTGTGTGATTGCATTTTGAAATGTGTTTGCTCTGTACAGATGTCACGGAACCATTATTGGTCGAGGTTGATCAGATTTACCATCTTGCTTGCCCTGCTTCCCCAATTTTTTACAAATACAATCCTGTAAAGGTAGTATTTCTGTATTTTCTCACCAACATAATAGTTTCTTTTGTTTGGCTCCTTATCTGTCATGAACTATCTTTCAACATCCTACTCTTTTCACACCTGAGACTACAGAACCTTCGTCTGTTCTGCAAAATTGTTTAGAGCCTGCTCAATCAGCATACCTCAGTCATCCTTTCCTCAATGCCTTCCCATTTGCTATTATTCTTGGAACTATTTTCCATTTAGCTAAATCTTAGTAGTTTTTTGCTTCTACTTGAAAAGGTTTAATGGACCTATGGTACTATTCTGATTGGCAATTATGGGATACTTTCACAGACAATAAAAACAAACGTGATTGGCACATTGAACATGTTGGGACTTGCCAAGCGCGTTGGAGCAAGGTTGGATACTTTTGGTCACTTGTTCATTACTGGTATCATAATAGTGCTGTTCTTCTCCACTCATCGTTGGAGAATCTCTCCTGCAGAATTTTGCTTACATCAACTTCTGAGGTATATGGAGATCCTCTTGAACACCCACAAACGGAATCTTACTGGGGCAATGTTAATCCAATTGGTATGTTACCACCTTTTCCAGTAATGAAGGTTTCAATTTTTATGATTGATGGGTTGTGATTATGATTTTGGGTTCTCCAAGGTTTTTATAGGATGATCTCTCAGCTGACCTCCCCAAATAAAATGGTTATCTTGATTCTGTTTACAGACGGAAGTAGAAATTGCTTCCTCTGCTTTTCAGAATCGATGAACCTTAATAGCAATGTAAATTTTGAGAATAATGTTTGCAAACTATAGATGATTCTGATTATAGCTCTTCTAAGATTTTTCTTTTACATATTGCAGACTCTTGAAACGAAAATTTTTCCTGTTGCATTATTAATCATATCTTCATTTTTGTCTTACCAAAAAATATCATATACAAAATTGTAGTGTTACAAATTTTATCACCTTGAATCCAAGAAAAGATTTTATATTGAAAATCTGATGCAGATGGTACCTCAACATTTGCCTCAAGTAAACAAGACATTGCTCTCCGAATTGTCATATACGTAAATAGATTAACTATTATATCTACTACAGGAGTCAGGAGTTGCTATGATGAGGGGAAGCGGGTAGCTGAAACTTTGATGTTTGATTATCATCGGCAACACGGGATAGGTAAAGCGAGATTGCTGAATAGTGGATACTTAGTTTGAAAATGTGAAAAGCATTTTTTTTTGGGGGGGCATCTTATTGCGGAGGGGGTTCCACATATCAAAATTTTACATTCTTGTTAACATCCCATCTTATTGCGGGTGTGTCCTGTGACAGAAATCCGCATTGCTAGGATCTTTAATACGTATGGTCCCCGCATGAATATTGATGATGGCCGTGTTGTCAGCAATTTCATTGCTCAAGCGCTTCGGTAATCCTTAATTTGCCTTTTTCCTGAGTTTCTAGTATATCACTTTGCATGATTTATTAGAGAAAATCAAAGCCTGCTTAGGATAGCAGTGAAGTCTAAGTAGAGAAGAACACAATTTTCAACCCAAAAAGGGAAGGGGGGGAGAAAGGAGAATTATAGTTTTCACATCCATGATATCTAAAGATTATCTGACTCTGACTGTGTATGTATGTTGCCTTCATAACCGTATTTTGATTGGGTGCCAAATTAGTTTGCTTGTCTAACAGTGATTTAGCAATCATGTGCAGAGGTGAAGCCTTGACAGTTCAAGCTCCAGGAACACAAACACGGAGTTTCTGTTTTGTATCTGACATGGTTGGTGTACAGGATTTATATGACATGCAAAAATTTAGGACGGGGGCATTAAATATTTTAAATGAATGATTGGATAATTGCACTTATGTTCAATCTTTTTCTTTTTGGATGCCGAAGGTTGATGGCCTTATCCGACTCATGGAAGGAGCTGACACTGGGCCGATCAACATAGGGAACCCAGGTGCTTTATTAGGACTGTTGTGGTCCGACGTGAAATCTTGTTGTAAATAAGTTATTTTGGTAGTCGAAACTAACTCTGGTACTTATTGTAATCATAGGTGAATTTACAATGATGGAACTTGCGGAGACAGTGAAGGAGGTCAGTTTTTGTTTGCTCCTCTTTCTGTTTGTGCAGAAATGACTTCATTTTTAATATTTGTTTCTGGTTGTGTTTGCTCTTGTTTGCGTCTTTTTTTTTTTTTTTTTTTTTTTTTTGGTGGGGGGGGTTATGAGAGATTGGACTAGGACGTGATGCATTTATACCTAGGAAATTACAATACATTGGTGTCTTTTGAACCTTAAAATAAGCGAATTCACTTATAAAACGTAGAGAGGAAACATAGAAAAGGACAAAATTGAACACCCGGTTATGTAACAAGTACTACAACAAAGCTTTGTCTCAACTAAATGGGGTTGACTACATGGATTTTTGCCCTCCGATCAGTTCTGTTTGATGTCATACTTAAAACAAGACTTAAGCTATGCATGTCTTTTCTCACCAACTCCCCTCTAGAATCATTTGAAATCTGCCCCTTGCTATTTTATATCCTTTGATCTGAATCAAATCACTCCTCCATACTAAGCATCTAAAGGTATCCATTGAACATGGTGATACCATCTCAAACGACCTTCTTGTAGCATATCATAAACACTTGACTGTGCCTTTCTCAAAAATTCCTGTTCTGATTACATAGTAACTTTACAAGTGGTTGAAATAAAGCTAGTATTTGGTGCTTTTAGATTTGAAATTTTGTTAAGTACTTAATTGACCATTAGTCCACTTTCAAACCTGATGCCTTTGTAGTCCTAACGTACTCCTCCAATGTGCTCTGCAGCTTGTTGATCCTAATGTTGAGGTGAAAATTGTGGATAATACTCCGGATGATCCACGCCAACGGAAACCAGACATCACAAAAGCAAAAGAGTTGCTTGGCTGGGAACCCAAGATTACCTTGCG
This sequence comes from Protea cynaroides, assembly GCA_028583415.1. Classification (NCBI taxonomy): domain Eukaryota; kingdom Viridiplantae; phylum Streptophyta; class Magnoliopsida; order Proteales; family Proteaceae; genus Protea; species Protea cynaroides. The sequence goes on along the minus strand of CM053266.1, from coordinate 35,119,589 downwards.
CAAGGGTCTGCCCCTCATGGAGGAGGATTTCCGGAATAGGCTTGGAGTTCACAGAAAATAGACAACAGCGGAGTAGAGTGTGGCATGGGAAGATTTTCCATTGAAGTTAAACAGAGTTACCTTGATGTCAGAATTTGTTAGCTATAGCATGAGTTAACCATTTTAGTGCCCTCAATATCTGTTCATTTTCTCTTCTCCTTTGTTTTTCCTCACTTTTGTTTTTGTTTTTTTTTTTTTTGTGTGTGAATTTTGTCAATTATAAAAAATAAAAGTAAAAAAAAAAAAAAAAAAAAAAAAAAGGTGCAAGATGAGGACTTCGAGGTCACCCTCCCACTTTTGTTTTATTATGTTAGGCTTGAAATAACGAAATGAGTAATGGTTTTTTTTTATGGATATAGGTAACACTTTCTCCATGACTTATAGTTTAATTGTTAGCCTTCTGTGTTGATGATCTAAAGGTGTTATTTGGCACAAGAAGAGTACTTTCCCTACCTTTTAGTGTTGGTTCTCCGCTTGCAGTGTGAATCACCCCTCCCTCTTCCAAAAAAAAAAAAAAAAAAAAAACTAGATATAAACCTCCATTATCCCCTTTAAGAAAGACTGTTGGATCAATGGTATTTTCAGTCACCTTAAAAGGTTTAAGAGAACATAATGGAAAAAACCAAACAAAAAAAAAGGAACCAACAATGAAATGGACAGATGGAGATGCAAACATTGGTGGACATTGACAGATGATTCTAACTTTTGGGATAGAAACTTTACAAGGTATCAGAGTGTGTTCGTACCTTCTCTAGATTACACATATCGGCAATACATTAGCATGTAAGAGAAAGAAAACCTTCGCGCAGTTTCAGTGGAAACCCCCCCCCCCCCCCCCCCCTTGCTTAAAACAATACCATGGTGCAGACTCATCCAGGTATAGGTTGCCAGCATTACCAATCTCCGACACATCTTCACAAGCTAATGACAATACAAGGTTCTCAGAAAGAACTCTTGCTTTTCCACCTAACATCAAAATAAAGTTTAAAAAATGAAGAGAGAGAAGTGATAATCACACGGGAAATTATATGGGTGGCTGATTTGGGATCTGAAAATTTCAATATTCAGTAAAGAGGAATCCTCTTCAACTGTGTCCAACCATCAAGAATAGTAACTTACATTGTATGAGTAACTGTTTCAGCTGGGATATAGCTGGAGAGATTTAAAGTGGGACCATTTTTTCAATGAATAACAAATGAAATTTCAGAATTTTAGGGTAAAGGTCAGTCTACCCAGAGGAGATACCATGGCATGATATGTCACCTGGAGATACCTTCCATTCAATAAATCCAAATACGAGACATTAGATCAAAATCAATTTATTAGATATAAATTTCTTACCATCAAGAATAGTAACTCCCTTACTAGGAAGGTCAGTCCATTACATGTAGGAATGGGTTCCATCCACAACATGGATTCTTCAAGTTTGTAATTCAGAAGCCATCAACACATTATCATAAATAAATTTCTTACTACCCAAAAAAAAAAAAAACCCAATTCAACATTAGACAACTTTGATGAATTAAAAAAAAATCCAAAAATATTTGTACAACTAATTAAGGGAAAATGGCCAAGCCCTATCACTCCCCCCCACACACACACCACCTTTCTTTCTTTTCTTTTCTTTTCTTTTTTTTTTTTCAATTAAGGGAAAAAAAAATTTAAACGAGCACCTCACTCTCCAACTCTCTTCCCCTACTGAAGAATCTGCCATCAACCGCACCCACAAGAAGTCTTTCTTTATTAAATATTCAGCAACATGTCACCCACGTTTTGCATCCAAAGGCCAGTTAAGACATACATAAAATGAAAATCAGAGCCATTGAAGGTTGAGTACTCACCCAATGATGCTATAGGTGAGACTAGAAAGTGATGCGACAGAGATCATGAACTTGTTTGCTTTTGTATACACCTTAGTTCTGTTCCACATGAAGTCAATGTTGCTGGTCATTGAGGTTGCATATCCATATGTTGAATTTAGGACACTATAAAATTAAAATTCATGTTATTGTTGTGTGCGTTGTTGCTATGGTTGTTTCTGGAATAATTCAAGAAATTCTCAATATCACCCCATCATTGACAGATTCTCTGTTTTGCTTCCTTCTACTAGTTTATTTTCTATTATTTGTACAGCATATATCACCCCTTCTCAAACCCCAACCCACCAATCCAACCCCAAATGCATGCAACGATTGAAAAACCAGAGACAAACCTTAGATTTATATTTAGTTTCCTCCCACATCAAATTTTTCAGACCCGTGCCATAAAAAAATCATTTTATCCCGCAAAACAGCTACCCATTTATGAATTTAACATTTTCATCTCAACTCTTTTCAATAAGCCTTGATACCTGCCCCCCACCCCCAGCGTTTATACAAACAAAAGGTATACAGAAAAATTGGTACCCATGTTGGCAATACCTGAACATGAAACCAACTCATTTTTATGGAAGAATACAAATTGCAAAAAAGAACATTAAAAAGGTTAAACCAAGCAAGTTCACTAGCAACAATTGGGGCATGGCCAACATCAAAGTCTGACTCCCTCTTTTTAGCACCCAAGAAAATATTAAAAGAAAATCTCTCAAATTAGCATAAGAAAATGCTTCAACCTTTCAGATGATAATATAATGAAATTGCAATTCTAGGTACTGTTCGCTAGACCCAAAAAACACAAGTTTGAATACGTGATAGTGGCGGGTTCGTTTGAAGTTAGAAACCTAGAAGAACGTTTGAAGTTAGAAACCTAGAAGAACGTTTGAAGTTAGAAACCTAGAAGAACCACATTTTGAATCTCCAAATTAATATTCAATTAAGGTCCATACCCAGCCTTACATATTCCCAGAATCAACGAAGTTCTCTTCCTTATTCAAGTCAAGAGGACAATCTAAAAAAACAAACATCAAAAACAGAGATCTTGAACCATTGTAGCAATTGTTATTTGATCAAACACCGAAACTTCCCATCCCAGGCGAAAGTACTAGCAAAAGCTACATCGGGACTTCAGAAATTCACCTACAAAAGTCAAAACCAATCAAACAATATGTTAAATGAAAAGGATAACACTACTGTCTTTTGCACTTCACCATCTTGCCAAATTGACAAAACTAAATTGTTAGTTATGTGTACCAAAACAGTCAAAAAAAAAATAGTGGCATTACAACTATCTTTTGGTAAGTACGTCTGAAACGATGACTATGGCAAATAATAGGAACAACTAAAACAGAAACACTGGCAGCATTTTTCAGATGCACGAACCACGAAAAATAAAGATATCCAGAATATTCACAAACATAAACCACAAGAATCACAGTAAGGCTTTGAATTCTGCATGATTACATCCAAAATCCAAAAAAAATAATTGAATCCTTAAACAGGTAAGGCAGGTATCATACAGGTCCAGGGCTGCCTGATAGGCAGCAGTTGATTATAACTTGACAAGTTTGGCGGTGGCGGTGGTGATTGGAAGGAGATTTCCATTTGGGTCAGCACCCATACTGATGCACTTCCAAGCACCTTTATTAATTTCTACCACCCATTATTATGTGATTGGGTAGGAAATTCACAGATATACCAAGTATAGCAATATTGACTGACATTAAATTTTTCTAGAATGTTCTTTTCTTGAATATCATTCAAAAAAATTCAGACTGGCTAGTATTCCACCAATGTTCAACAGTGTCTTTACATAGCAGAACACGAGTGAAGCTTGAGTTTTTCTTTAGGGTTGTTGGCTATCCCATGCCATTGGTTCCCCCTACTTTATCATCATTTTCTTCCCTCAGATACAAACATCTGAAGGCTTAAAATCTGCTAAACAAGACCAATTCCAACGATATCTCATATCCTCCCAACTGATCCCATTTGTAGACACTGTCATACAGCCCCACGAAATACAAAAATAGGACATGGGGCTATGTGATGCGAGAGCATCCACAACTTCAAAGCATGTTGAGTCATTATAAGGGTTATTTTCCATTAACTTTTCATGGACTATTTTTGGAAGGTATGGACATGTATTTAGCATGATTTCAGAACCTTTCAACAACTTATCCGTTTGAACTTTCCGACAAGACCAAGAACTCGTAAACTAATTGAAGGCTATCTAATTCTCTCTCATCTTCTTCTTTTCCATTGTTTTGTTCACACTAGTATTTGGGCCTGCTACTTGTGGGACACTTCCTTTATGTCCACATAAAAGAACACAACTACGTAAATTTAATGGTTCATTTTTGCCCACCTTCTAATAATATTCTTGAACTAATTTAACCCAAGTTCATGAGCAGAAATAAAGGATAGGAAGTTAATAAGGTAGGACTTCTTAAGATATTGCTATCAAGAAATGACACAAACAGCTATTGTGCAAAAGACACATATTCGTGTTCCAATGAAGTTAACAAGGTAGGACCTCTTAAAATCATGCTACCAAGAAATGGCACATAAACAGCTATCCTGCAAAAGACCATAGCTGTGTTCAAATGAATGTCAAGCATTGCTCGGGTCCAATGGGTGTGAGACACTACACGTGTAGATCAATGAAACCGACAAGGGGGAATAGTCCAACAAAAATCAGAGAATCGTCCCCCCCCCTCCCAAAAAAAAAAGGTTCCTTTGCATCTTTCCCCAAGAGAGGGGAAAAGGTGTATTTATAGGTTATTGGGTAGAAACCCGAGCTCTAGCACCTTTTGATGTCACACCTACAATAAGAAGAAAAAGGTGTTTTCTGGGTACTTGGATAGAAACTTTAGCTCTAGAATCTGTTGCTGTCACACCTGGACATTCAAATTAGCAAACCAATCACCAAACTCAACACAGAGTAAAGAAAGATCCCAGGATCTCTGGAACATGACTGAATCAAGCCCAACTGCAGTTCAGAATTCATGAACTGAGGAGAAAAAGGAATAACTCAATTTGTTTATATAAAATGTGGAAAATTCAGAGAAGCCAGAAATCTGACAATTTCCTCACTCTAGATAAGAGTTTGGATTCTCTAAGCCATCAGTATCAATTGTGCTAGAGTTAGTCCAGCCCTATCTGACACTCCCAGACATAACAGGTCAATATGCCCACACAGTTATTATAACAATACATAATTCATGGATCTGCAAAAGGGTTTCAAGTGAAAAATGAACTTAACGTGTGGACATGTATAAGAACTGTCGTAAACGAAAAACCTCCGGACTCTTTTTTGATTAAATTTTATCTTTTGACATATATTCAAATCTCTGGAATAGATCTTTCCTCCTCAAAGATAAAAGTGTTTCTATTGAGAGCGTTGCATTGTTAGATTATGAAACAGTACATTCTGTGGCTCTTCCAATATAATTACATATAGTCAAAACCAAGTCAAAAGGGAAGTCTAACTAACAACTGAATAAACCAAGTCAATGAAAACATCTACAAAAAGCTTGAGACATGGAAACATTACGAAAATATCGAGCACACTACTTGCAAGTCATATATAGGAATGTGTTTAGCAGGATGCATAGGCATTATAGTATTATACCATACAGATGTATCATTTTAATGTCAAATCTCAGATGAATCAGACATTCATCTCTTCCATGCATTCATCAACGACTGTTGATAAATCAAGATAATCAAGATAATCAATTTAACAAATAAACAACAGCCCGATCCGCAATTACCATCATTTCAAATCCCCAATTCATTAAGTCCTCTACTTTCAAATCATGGAGAATTCCTATAATGTCACTATCGTGATATATGCTACCGAACAAGTATGTGAGACGAACCAAATAACGTATAACTAACCAGTCTGAGCAGATTAAACTCTAACGACCCCTTCCCCGGGAGGAAAATATGTTGGATTTGATTAAAGCAATATATACATAGAGACAATCTGATAAAAACATTTCCTATCCAAACTATTCACCGCATATAATTAATGTAACCAATTTGATATTTCTCGAAACCCTAAAAGATAATCATCAAAAGCTATGGCTAGGCTCAGAAATAATTGAAAAAAAAAAACGACATCTATAACTGAAACAAGGTAAATCTACTCAAATTCCGAAAAAAAATAATATGAAACACATTCTAGGGTTCGACGATGGAAACGGTATTAGATCAATCACGTACCTTTTGTGCCTCTGAACGAAAGCGGAGTTCTTTGCATCCTCCTCTGCGAAAAGAATTCCATGTGTTGACGATCAAGTTAGATATATAGACATCAAACAATAAGAAAACGACGATGGAGAAAAAACTACCAGTGAGTCCAAGAGTCATCTTGGTGATGATGGTGCCGGTGACGGCGAATCCGACCAAGAAAGGCCAGTTCCTGTTCCACTCTCGCTTGAAGAACACCGGCCATGGATCGAATCTCGCCATCTCTTCTTTCGCACTCCTCCCTTCCTCCTGGGTAACTCTCTACAAATCACCGATAGTAACACGAATACACGACTATACAAGCAGCAACTAGCGTTAATGGTAGAACGACTATTTATCAAGCGTGAGTGTACGGAAAATACGGAAAAAAAATTCCGTAGTCAGGCACTTGTGTAGCGGTGATCTCATCCACTGATAGTGGATCGATACATTCACTCAAAGGGATACATACAGGTCCACGTTGATTTGATGTGATCCTCACTGGACTTCTACAGAGATTGCCTCACTATAAAGATCCCCATCCTGAGAGTACGCACAGGCTAGGATCGTCTACATTCATTCAACGGATACATACAGATTCACTTTGATTTGATGTAATCCTCACTGCACTTCATTACAGGGCTCACTATAAAGATCCCCATCCGGAGTGTACACACAGGCTAGGATCGTCTGTAGCACTTCGATGTAATAGATTTGATCCTGATCAATGGGAGTACATCGGAACACGTGACCGATGTACTCTCAATGGTCTGGATGCACTCTGCTATACCAGAGTGCTATAGACCATTTTTCCCGATTTACGCACTACGCCTTGGATTGGGATCCTTTGTAATGAGGTGTAATGAGATCTCACTCACTCAAAGTGGATTTGTGTGTATCCCAATGCACTTTGAGTGGATTGGGATATGTGTCGATCCACTTTGAGTGGATGAGATCCTCACTGCACAAGTGTCTCATTACAGATGATCTTTTTCCCTACACCGTACATAAGGGTACTAAATCGGTTCTTAAACGGTTTATCAATTTGATTTGATTTGTTTTAAACTATTTTTTAGAAATCAAAACTGAACCAATTAACGAGAGCATCAGAAAGGAAAAATAAGGAGTAAAACGAAATTGACACGAAAGGAAAATTGTTATTTGTTAGTCAAGTTAATTTGGGAGGGTAGATGGGTCATTTCGCATTTACTGTTAGTCAACTTAACAGTGGGAGACACTCTTACAATTATTCACGAACTTGAAGGTCGATGACTTAAAAACCAAAATATAGGGGAGGTGAATGAAATTTTCTCAAAACATACGACAACCCAGTTTTTTCACAGTTTCATCTAATTGATTAGTTTTCATATAAAGCTATGTTTTTAAATAAAAAAAAGAAGAAAATTTTTGAATTGGGGGAGAGATAAACACATAATTTTTTTATTTTTTTTGTAAGAACATAACCACATAAATTAATCATTTTTAATTAAACATATAAACTAATCATTGTTACCATTCCAAACACCCAAACATAGCCTAAAGAAAATGTTTCAATGCCAAGAAAAGAGAAGAAAATGTTTGAATTGATAGTAAGAAACCCAACTCCATCATTTGCCCTTTTACACTCCTCTCTCACTGTCCATTATACCCCTCATTGTTTTATAGGTGAAGAAGAAGATGAGCATGACCCTGCGCTTCGCTGTGGAGGAGGAAAAGCAAGGGATTAGTAGTAAGATAATGTGGAAGAGAGTCCCTTAATATGACCTCTTAACGCATAAGGCAGTCTTATCACTTCCATGGAAGATGAATAGTAGGTGGAATTGAATGGAATGTGCATTATCCAATGTATGCCGGCAACCAAATGGAGTAGAGGTTGTTCCATCACATTAGAGTGGGACATGTATAAATCTTGTGGGATTGCGGCAATGACATGGGTGGGTCAAACATTAGTGTTAAGTTTTCATCTTAAAAATTTGAACTAGAGAAGTAAAGGTTCTCACATTTACAAGGCACTGAAGGTTGCATTCTTTAAGCAATGTAGGACTATTGACTATACCCAACACTGCCCTTCATGTGCTAACCCCGTTGTTGGGTGGCAGGACACGTGGCAATTGTGCTCCCATTTTTTATGACATAGAGTGCTACTTGACTGTTGAAGGTTTTATTGTAAATAGTTGTTTTGTATAAACAGGTGTCAATAGGATAGATTGTATGTAATTATTGTACTCTGTACGATATCCTTTCTGATTAGAAGGATAACCAATTGTTAAAATTTGTGCTATAATAGAGCAACAGCTATATATTGTATGGACTAGAATAATATGAAACAGAATATTTATGTAGTAAATAATAGTCACACATATATCAACAATATATACATATGTACCTATATATATATATATATATATATATATATATATATATATATATATATATATATATATATATATATATATATATATATATATATATATCAACTATAATCATATAGTTAAATCTAAAACATATAAAATAACCATGCGTACTTTATAAGCAGTAACTCGAAGTTTTGAAGGAGGGTTGAGTCGTGTTGGTACACTCTCCTTAAGACAGTATTTGTCTTCTATTGGTGCAGTAGGTCTCTTACAAATCTGCCTCCAAGATAAAACAACCCCTATGTAGGACACCCACCCAACGTGCATACACTGACGGGTATATGCAGACCCAATGGCTAAGATCAACTCCTTTGGAAGAACAACGAATTTCGACTCTTCGATTAAACAGAATATGAAGAGAGAGAGAGTTGGAGAGGAAGAGATAGAGAGAGAAAAATCGTACTGATTTCGAATGAAAATGAAGCATGGGGTCGAGTTCTATTTATAGGGCCCAAGTACCTCTTGGATGTGTCCACTGGATGGGGTGTGACCCTCCAGATGGACCTTACAAATTGATCCAGATCTCAGATTCTGAGATCAATGGTCCAGATGACATCATTTTTATGTGTAAAGATACATCTCTACACATAAACCCTTTCCAAAAGGGTATTTGGGTTGGGGTGTGTCCAAATTCGACAAAAACTCATACCCATAGTCCGCGGCCGGCATCACGGTCGTAGTCGCGGTCCGATCCGACGCACGCGTGTGTATGTGAGACAACCGAGCATTGCTTTCTTTTTGGGGCTCAAAAGATAGACCACACTCCCTACAAATAAAGACTTCTCCTCCACAATCCTTAAGCAATGTGAGACTAAAAAGTCCTACATTGAAAATGCCAACTCAAAATCGAAAAAACGAAATTCTCGCTCAAAACGAAAACCAAATTTTTTGAGCTAAAACAAAAAAGACAAAATTTTGAATTTAAATCTTTTTAAACTTTTATTTGGAAAAAAAAACTTTTTTTTTGACTTTTGACTTTTTTTCCAACACCAATAAATATGCAAGGAACTTCTCTTGGAGAAAATTTATGTCGACAAGGTGAAAATTTTTTTGCATAACAAAGACACCCAAAGGTCCGAAAGTGATCATAGATGGGTGGTCTATGGAAAAACATTTCATAAGAAGAAAGTCCAGCAAGTAATGGGGAAAGAAGTCTGTTTATAATGTAACAAGTAGTTAACACACAATCTCCCCAAAATTGTAATGGTAAGGAAGGAAGATTGAAAACGAAGGGATCTAGCAACTTGTAACAAATATCTATGTTTTCTTTCTACTACTCCATTCTGCTGAGGTGTGCATACACATGTCAATTAATGAATGATACCAAGAGTGTGCAATAGTTGTTGAAAAGAATGGAAAAGAAACTCTTGTCCATTATCAGTTCGAAAGAATTTCACTTTGGTAGAAAATTGAATAGAAATCATATTGAATAAATGATTGATATACAACAAAACATCAGATTTATTCTTCTTCAAGTACACCCAAGTAGTACGAGAATGATCATCCACTAGGGTCAAAAAAATAATGATAGCCCGTTTGTGTAGCTGTAAAATATGGTCCTCACATGTCACCATGAACTAATTCAAAACAAACAGATGAACGAGAACCATTAGTTGGAAAGGGAGTACAAAACTGTTTTGCAAGTGGACAAATAGTATATATATCTATATGAGAGGAAATATGCGGCAGGTGTACTGAAGAATGTCCTAAATGATAATGCCATACATGTGGAGAAACAACATTAGCTACAACAGAACCAATAAAAGCATTAGCATACTCTGTGGTGGAGAAGCAACAATAGCTACGAACAATAACAATTTTGGCTACACGAGCAAAGGTTTCATGAAAATCAAGGCCTTCAAGTTGTGTAAAACCTTCAACATTGACCGTGGTCTCTTTTCTTAGTCAACCATATAATAAGGGAACCTGGAATTTTGATACCATGTTAAATTTCCATATCAAAAGTCCGAAGACTCCGAACTAAGTGGAGGGATTCTCACATATATAAGGCTCCCAAGTTTGCATTCTTTATGCAGTGTGGGACTATTTCCAACAGTCTTACAATTTTTTGCTATGACTCTTGTGGGGAAGCTGGGGGAACTGGACCAATGGTCATTAGTTGCAAAGAAGAAAGAGAGGGAGAGAGAGGTGGTCGGTGTGTCGCCTAAATTTTATGACATTATCCATAGTCCTGGGGAGTTGCATCTACATATTCAAATCAAAGTGCTTGATCAAAAAGTTATAGGGTGAGTTGGAGAGATTTGTCAAGCTAGGTTTTGAAGAAAAAAAAATCATTGATCATTTGTAATTGTAAAACTGCGAATGAGTCCTCTGTTGAGAAGATCAAGAAGAGATTGAAGATCTCCGTTGAGAATGTTTTCCGTGTTTATGTTGGTAGCAGACTTCAACATAACCCAAACTGTGATATTCCGCTTTGATCGGTGTTGACATAACCCAAATTCCTACAAGTACTGGTTGATAACCAACTCACACAATCAACTTGTGAGATCAACAACTCACACATGAAATAACGGACAGCCTGAGGTGTCTCAATTATAACATGCAATCTCTCATAATATCTCATGCATGCACAGCTTGTCAATTAGATTAGAATTTTTAATCTGTAGATAAGATTTATTGTCATAGATAAGATTTATTGATTGATTGTAGATAAGATAAGATCTATTGTCAAGATCAATTGTAGGTATTAGAAGATTGTGAGAATCATAGATTAGATCTATTGTCAAGATCTATTGTAACATTTATGGAATCATATATTTCCAAAGATTGTGACTCTACCTATAAAAGGATACACTCCATATACAATGAAATTCATTGAAAGAGTTTTAGCAAATTCAGTCTTCTTTTATTTCTTCTTCATGGTATCATAGCCTTAGCTGCTCAACTGCATCTACTATTCGATCCACTACTTATTCTCTTAATGGCTAACTTTGAAACTTCCAAGGAAAATGCATCAAGTGATTCCCTTACCTCAAACTCTCCTACCATAACTACCTCCTCTCCCTTGGTTATTTCAAACATGGCAAGTTTGATTCCAATCAAACTCACGGGTACAAATTATCTTCTATAGAAATCCTTATTTTAACCTATTCTCAGAGGTCACAAATTGATGCCTTTGATTGATGGCACAGTTTCTTCTCCTATCCCTACTGAATCATCTTGGTACGAAAAAGATCAAATGCTACAATCATGGATTAATGCCACATTGAGTGAATCGGCATTACCATATATTGTAGGAGTTTCCTCAACCAAAAAGGCTTGGGACCTTCTAAAACAAAGATACACCTCCACTACGCCAGCACACATTATGGCACTCAAACGGCAACTCAGTTGTATCAATAAAGAAAGTCAACCTATGAATGATTATCTTCAATAATTCAAAACCATCTCTAATCAACTTGGAGCATCTGGCTCCCCTGTAAGTGATGATGACATTCTCATCTTTATTTTAGATGGTCTCCCATCTACATACAGGCAATTTTGTTCTTCAATTTGGATTTGTGCTCATACATCATATTTCACCCTCGAAGAACTGCACAATCTTCTTCTCTATGAAGAAATTACTATTACTGAAGAAACAAATATTGATCACCCGACTGCTATGGCTGCAATTCGCCCACCTTTTATGCATGGTGGTCGCGGCTTCTCCAACCGAGGCTGCAACTCCTCTAGATCTAGGGGCCATTCATATAACCGCAAGTCCTATCATGACAATTCCACAACCCGTGGACTGCTTCCCACTCCACCATCATCTAGCGGTCTTTCCCAAGGCACCCGCCTCATTTGCCAATTATGTCAGAAGCCTAGTTACTTAGCCATCGATTATTTTCATCTCATGCATATTTATTTCTGTTTATTTATAATATGATGATGATGATGATGATGCTAGGAATAGGTATGTGATTGTGTATGTGTGGTTGGTGTACTTGATGCGAGTGGAGCATCAGGGGGAGGATGTGACATTGTGGTTCATCCTGGTCATCAGACTCTAGCTCTATCTCTACTAAAGTCTTGTTCACTGACATCGTCGTATCGCCATTACCTTAACAGAACTATTACGTGGTAGAGCATCAGGGGAGGTGCTCTCGAACCGTATAGTTTTCGACTCTACCGAGGGTAGCTCTATCTCTATGGATGTATTGAGGGATGCTGGGGGTGAGGCCTTGGATACACTGGATGACATTTAGGATTGATTAGTTATAAGCCCAGTTTGCAAGCCCTTGCCAATAGGGGCTTACGTGTTGGTATGGGTAGAGCATCAGGGGAAGTGTTGGTGGTGTTTGATCCAGACACTTTAGCTCTATCTCTATTCTATGGTGGGTGCATATGGGACGATAATGGTGTTTGATCCATTTGGCGGAATCACACACTCGTGTATAGAGGTGCGGTGGACGTCAATCCTTTCTATAGTATATTACAAACTTAAAAATCAGACAAAAAATATGAATTAAATGCATGCATATATTTGTTGCATTGTTTTGTTTGTTCACTTAGCCGTGATGTGTGCTCACCCTTTTGACATCGAATATTTATAGTTTGCTGATGCAGGTCCTACCGTTGAAGATTACATGAACATGTCGACGTACGGACACGACGATAAATGTGGAAGCTATGGAAGAGGTGCATGATCCGTCGTGCGAGTGCAATTCATGTGTTTTCGATTATTTTAGTTATTTGGTTATCGAAACATGTAATTGATTAATTTATTTTATTTTATGTATTGAATTACTTTGGAAATAATTGGATAATTAATTATGCTATCACTGTTAGTTACTCAGTTCATTAGTATTAAAGACTTCCGCTATTGTTTATTTACTCTGATTATGCTTGTGGATTGTATCTGGTTTAATCGGATGGGCACAGCCTATACGAGATCCTGGTTGAACTGTTGGTTTTCTTTGACGATTCATCACACCACTGGTTAGTCTAGATTTGGGGCGTGATAGCTTGGTATTAGAGCTCTCAGGCTCTGCCCTATTAAACCAAAATACTACCACAAGGGTCGTGAACTGAGTTAGGATAAATTAAAAATCATAATACGAACACACCATAAGCACCTGTGTTGTTTGAGACATAAATTAAGAAAGAGAATAATGCACGTATGTAAGGGAGAAACAAATTTTGTATTTATACCAAAATGAGAATAAGAAAAATATACATTTAAATCAGAGTACAGTCCACAATCAGGACAGTTACTCCGTAGTATAAAAGACAAAGAAAATAAATGGGACAATCATGGCGCTGAAGGAGGAGATGCCTCTCGGACTTGCCCACGGTCCTCGACATACACCCTCGTGAGCCAAGCTACTTGTGCCTGGATCGCTCGAAGACTCTCGGTGAGACTCACCACCAGTCCATCAGTCGCGCGCTGAGCTTCCATGATCTCTCCCACTTGACGATCTGTAGCACGCTGAGCATCGCGAATCTCACACAATAAATCCATCATGACATCTGATGGAGGGCACGAAGGACCAACCAAATGAGAAGCCTGAGAAGGTCCGACTCCTGTAGAATGTTGTGGTGACGAAAGAGGTATGGCATTCACATCCATGTACATTCGATCATCATCCTCCTCATTGTCACTCTCTGATGCCTCTGCTGCCACCGCGGCTGCTACCTCTGCATCTGCTGCCACCACTAGAGTAAGGGGACGCACCATAGCATTTCTCTCATCATCACTGACCTACGCATCTCGCATCCCCATTGTGTAAATGGCTTCCGAGTTTAGGTCAGCTGAAAATGTGCTCTCATGAATCTTCTCATGCACCACATCCACCTGTAGGCGAGTGAGCAGAGTGGTAATCAAGAGCCCATAGGGTAGGTTACCCACCAGACCAGGCATAGTGGCACGGAGCATGGGCCTAATGATGATATAAGGAAGGCAGATAGGCTACCTAGTGCAACTGCTATACAGAAGATACAGAGTTAACTGTAAAACTTTCTCATAGTGTCCACCCTGGGGAATCAGGTTGTGCTGAATGAACTTGCAGTGCACCTGAGGCTCTGGACGTAGGTTAATTGCCTTCATCTGCCAGCGATCGTCCCGAAGAATCTGGTTGTCAATTTATGTGTGCATTCTCACTGAAAGGAACTGGGGTTCCTTGGGTGCGCAGTAGACCAAGGGACCGTCATTTGAGATGCCCAGGATATCAACCAACTTCTGACAGTTAAATGAGACCTCTATCCCTTTGACTAAACTGGTGACCCTGAGCTCTCTGTCCCTATCTATATCCTCTAGGTCACCCTCCACCTGTAAATTACAGTAAAACTGCTTCACCAACTCAGGACGGGTGCAGCCTTCATACATAATCACAGGGAGCCAGCCCATATCACCAAAAGCCCCCTCCACATAGAATAGGGCTAGATTGGTCAAGTTGACACAACGACCCCCTTCTACCTTCTTGCATTGGAACCAGGGATACTATGCCTCCACTTCGATGGACCTAAAGCGAAGGAGATCGTAAACTCTAGGGACTTTAGTGCGAGCCATGTTGTCTGCAAGGGCATAGACCAACAAACAATTTATCAGATATAGTGAAAAAATTCAAATTTTGACATTATAATGGCGTGATGGGCCAAAAGCCTCATTTTTGCTCAAATGCTTGAACTAACGGTGTAAGACCCGCACTCCACTAACTTGGTCTAACCGTGTTGTGCCAGGTCTTCCCATCATTCCTGGACCAAGTGGACCAAGTGTGTGAAGATAGATCACAAACCAGGTATGAGAATCGAGTTAAAAACACTAAAAACATACCTAAGGTCGCATACCTGAGTAGGTATTGTAAGCACCCCATTTTTGCCATCTCAGCTAAACAAAGTTCTGCTGGTGTGTGGACAACAAAAGGAAGAAAGGTGATCGAAAGTTTGGATTCTTGACTGTGAATTTGAGGAAGTTTTCAATGGGTCCACAGCAAGGTCATGGGTTATAATTTTGCATGGATGCGTAGGTCATAGAATTATCTTCGAAACGAGACCAGAATTGCTCAATTTCGATATCAAATGAAAAAGATATGACCATTTTACTCAGATGATACATATGAGGGAGGTTTATGAAATTATTATAAATTATCCTAGGGGCCTTTATGCAAATTATCCTAAGTTGGATTGTTTGAATTTCAAATCATCATATCTTAATCATCCGACATCGGATTCAGATGATCCCAAGACCATTATTCTTCATTCATGATGTTCTTCAAAATGGATGTAAAAAATCCTAGGTAGAAGTCACCAGTGGGTCCCATGCAAGCTTGCATGCAAAATTATCGTCAGAACTTCAAAGCTGCATATCTTTTTCGTTCTACATCGGATTCAGGTGATTCCAGTTCCTATATTCCTCATTTTCAATGTTCTACAAAATGAACGCAAAAAATTTGGAATAGAGGCCATCGGAAAATTCCATGCGGGATGATAGCGGAAATGACCCATGAAATGACAAGGAGAGAAAACCCAGTTAATTCCAATCAATCTAGTCAACTCAGTTCAAGCCAATTTTGGTCCAACCTAGCTCAACCCATATCAGTTTAACTCAGTCAACCTAAGTCAGTCTCAACCCGTTTCGAACCAGTTCATTCATGTGCATAGTATTTATATATATTATAGAAAAAATTTCATCTACACCCCATCAAGGATTGTTAACATCATCTACACCCACAAGATTGCATAAACATCACCAAGGTCCACTTAACTGACGGAAATCACTAAAATTATTAAAATACAGTTTTACCCCTCATATTATAAATTGAAAATTTTAAAAAATATATTGTTTTAGCCACTCTCCCTCATGTGAACTTCCTTCAAACACAGCAGCGAAAGAGAGAGAGAGAGAGAGAGAGAGAGAGAGAGAGAGAGAGAGAGAGAGAGACGAGAGAGACGAGAGAGACGAGAGAGACGAAAAAGAGAGATGAGATTCAGAGAAAGTTCTGATTATTTTTTGTGCGTTTTGTTTTTTAATTTCTTGTTTTTTAATTTTAATTGATCCATTGCCCTATTTTCTCAGTTCGTTCTACCTCGTTAATTTCTAAATGTTTAGCGTTTTTTATGATTGGAAATCAAAACAAGAAAAAGCATTCTACGCATGAAGAAAATGAATTGAAGAACTCTACAGAATAAAGAATCTGTAATTTAGCTGAGAAGTAATGGTCAGAGATGCAGAATTACGACCATATCAGGAGAAGAAAAAATGATAGAAATAGAAATGAAAGAACTAACGGTTGGGACCCCAGTAGATGAGATTCATGACTTCCTCATCCTTCTCAGCTTTTCTGGCTTTTTCCCGTTCATCCAACGCTGCAGTTTTCTTTAAAGGTTCAGCAGCACCGAAATCACATTTGATCTGAGAAACTGATAACCGATTGTTCTTGATGTGTTGATAAAAAGATCTCATGGCGTAATTCCATCTACAGAACCCTTGATCCTTCAGTGCTTCAACAGCTCCAATGCTTGCAGCCACGATCCAAGCTTTGCTTGCCGAACTCATTCTCTGTTCTTCACTAATGTTTTTGCTTATCTTTGAATCTCGAGATTCAAGGGAAGAGATGGATTGGACCCTGCTCGAACAAGAAATTCAAGAAACAGACTTTAAATAAAGAGAATTTACAGAGAGAGGGTTGGAAAGTAGAAACCATGGGTGGTTTTATTTTGCCTACGGCGATGATGTCCTTGCCTTCTCAATAAATCTGTTGGAGTCATGCCAGCTCCCCTAATTTTCTCCCAAACCAGCTCCTACCATATGAATCTGACTATGGAGAAGAGCAGAAGAGGAAAGGAAGAAGAAGAAGAAGGGTAAAATGGTATTTTATCTTTACTTTAAGGGCAGTATTGTCCATGGAAATTTTTATTTCAGCTGGCGTCAGCATCTAACGGGAATCAACTGACGGAGTGGACCTCTTTGATTACCACAGCCAAAGTTTTGGGACCTAGGTGATGTTTCTGCATTCTTGTGGGTGTAGATGATGTTAACAATCTTTGATGGGGTGTAGATGAAATTTTTTCTATATTATATATATTATATACTATATATATATATATATATGTATATATATATATATATGTATGTATGTTATAAAATATATGTGTATATATGTATATAATATATATTATTATATATAAATGATAATCCAAAAGATTTTGAGAAGAAAAATGAAAGAGGGGAGAGAGAAAACGTGAAAGAGAAGGGGATTTAGGGTTTTGAGATAATCTAAAAGATCTTGGAGAAGAAAAAGGAAAGAGGAGAGAGAGGAGACGTGAAAGAGAAGGAGGCTTTAGGGTTGAGATGAAATCTAAAAGATCTTGGAGAAGAAAAAGGAAAGAGGAGAGAGAGGAGACGTGAAAGAGAAGGAGGCTTTAGGGTTGAGATGAAATCTAAAAGATCTTGGAGAAGAAAAAGGAAAGAGGAGAGAGAGAGACGTGAAAGAGAAGGAGGCTTTAGGGTTGAGATGAAATCTAAAAGATCTTGGAGAAGAAAAAGGAAAGAGGAGAGAGGGAGACGTGAAAGAGAAGGGGTTTTCTAGAAGAAGAATGAGAAAAATGAAAGAAAGGAAGAAGAAAAAACGTGAGAGAGGAAGAAAAGAAAGGAAAGAAGAAAAAATGGAGAGAAAAAAGATTTTCTAGAAAAAAAGAAGAAAAGGAAAGAAGGATCTTCTAGAAAATGAGTGAAAAATTATAAATAGGAGAGAGGAGGGATCCTTTTCCAGACCAGAGAGAGAGGGGAATGTGGGTGAGAGAGAGAAACGTGAGTGAGAGAGAGAAAATGTGAGAGAGGAAGAAAGAAAGAGAGAGAAAAGAGAAAAGAAAGAAAAGAGAAGAAGAAAAGAGAGAAAGAGAAGAGAGGAGAAGGAGGATTCACATTCAAAGGGGATTGATACAACCCCCAATCACCCTTCATCAACGGTTTCGCTCGATTTGAGCCCAAGGTTAGTACTCTAAACAAATTTAGAGGTCGTTATAATGCCCGAATGCCAATTTTGCTTGAAAAAAGGCTAATTTTCATGAAATCTCAATCATGAATGCTCTATTACATGCTTGTTAATGTTAGGATACCTATGTCTAACATTTTTCATGAATGATAATTTGTCTAAGCTATTCAATGATGAATTTTTGATTGATATACAATGATGTTTGATACTTTTTATAAATTTCATAAAGTGATTTTCTGATCTGAAAATTCCAGATTTAGGGTTCAAACTTAGGACGTACATCATATGTATTTTTTCTAAGATTTTAAAGCCCAAAATTTTATGGGAGTCTCTCTGATATGATAGAAGACTACCCTAAAAATTTAGTTCCATTTGGAATTGGAAAAATATATCAAAAAATTTATCTTTGACATTGCTATTTTTCTCGGATGTAATGCAATCCTCCATCGGAAAGTCTCTAGACAAAGGCCTTATGGCCATAATCAGAAAATCCACTTAACATGAACTTTTTAGATATGAACGTCTTCTAAAACATGGCACTAGTTGCATATTTTTTCCATTTTTTGTTGAATTGATATCAATTTTTAAGTGCATAGAGCTTTGATTTCAGATCTGTCATGATGTGCTGATTTGCATGATTGAAAAGAGTCATTTTTCATAAAGAAAATATACTGTTTTAACTTGTTTTTCTTAATGGAATTTTAGATCAGATAGTTATCTACATAGACATATGTCTGTATTTAATTTTCATTAAGAATAGAATTTTATTTGGAATTTATGGTGCAACTGGTCAAAAATCTGGAACAGACCTGACCAGTGTATTTGCCTGTACTTGGGGAATATTTTCGACCTACCTATGGTCTCTTTTAGGATTAGCTTCCTTGAGACAAAATGTTGGCCTCTGAGTCTTCTTTCCAGAGATATCTTTTAAGAATTTTTTGAGTAAGTACAGTGCCCTATGTGCCCATTTTGGTCCAGCCTGACAAAGCTGTCATCTTGCTACGTGTTCCATCATGTTTTGATTGATTCTCATATGCTTTGGTTGTTTCTCACATGCCATATTTGATGCTATGCTATGTTCAGATGCTCGTATGCATACACTACTATAATTGAAATGGTCACACTGCCATAATTGGAATAGTCACACTGCCATAATTAAGATGATCACATTGCCATAATTGGAATAATCACATTGCCATTATTGGAATGCTACACATGCTTATTGCCATATTTGTCTACTACACTTGCTCACATATTACTGCCATGTTTGGATGCACACTTACCATGTTTGTATTGATTCACATGCTCACTTGCCATTATTGACTGATGTGTTGCTAAATTTGAATATATTTCCAACATGCTATATTTGGATGCTTACACTGCTATATTTAAGCTCACATTGCTTTGTTAGATTGTTTACATTGTACAACAACTAGGGCAAGATACACCCTAAGATGGAAAGAATTGAACAATTAGGGTAGTGAAACCCTAAAAATGGAAAGAATAATTAGGGCAAAATAAACCCTAGAATAAAGAGAATAATTAGGGTATGAAACCCTAAAAAAATGAATATCACAATGAAAAGGGATAGGAAACCCTAGAAACCTAAGAATGGAAATATTAAAAATGGTAGGAATTTAGGTCTCATCCCTAGATCCTATTAACAAAAATAGAAAGAATTTGGTACACATCCCAAATAAAAATGGTAGGAATTTAGGTCTCATCCCTAGATCCTATTGACAAAAATGGAAGGAATTTGGTACACATTCCAAATCCGACTCTCACAAATTTCGAACTACGTCGTACCTGATTTCTAGGGCAAACCCTAGAATACGTAGGCAATTTGGGAATCCAAAATACGGTACAAAGCCACCCATCAACCATACATCCAGCATAAACTTCAACTTGAACAAAAAATCTAATTGAAGCACATGCATAAATCACTTCCATAATCTTTAATCACACAACCCATTTTCGAACTACGTTTTTGGACTTGATTTTCAGGATTGGAATACGTAGGCAGTTTGAGATGTCTTACACATCTCAGATTCAGTCCAAGACCGAACCATCTTTGGTTCGGTTCACTGTATAATATTGTACATTACATTTGCTTGTTTATTTACTTTAAAACATGATTGGCTGAACCCTAGGTTAGAATAACTTAGCAACTTGGTTTAGGACATCCCCCATTGAACCCTAGTCATCCAGTTGACCAAGCATAGTCAAAATTAGAATTTAAGGAAAGTTTAGGAGGCCGATATTGATCGGACGGTTTGGGTGCCTAACACCTTCCCATAACCGTACCCTGAATACTTACCCGATCTCTTGCAGACCAAAGAACCGAAACATTGGGTCACGAGTCAATAGAAGTCTTACCTTAGGGTGATGCTACATTTTTAGAGGTCCTAGACCTTAATCTAGGTGGCGACTCCAACAGTACAATCGATCTTCATCGATACAGGATACAATTTCATTTATCCAGAGGATGATCACATCGATTTTCCATTGTCCTCACAGGTATGGTTGACCATAATGAAGGGAACCAAAAATCTCAAATCCAGAACCCCACGGTCGATGATTTCGACCCTACGGTCGACGGTTTATGCGACCGTATGATTGACCGTGAGAATTCAGATCAGACTCCGAGTTTTGAAAATTTTCTTAAACTAAGGGATTGCTTTCCTAATTGAAAGAGGACTCTAATGGAGAGTTTTCCTCTATATAAAGGATGTCCCTCAGCCATTTTTTCTCTCATTTAGAACATTAGTAAACCCTAAAGAAAGAGAAGGAAGAGAAGGAGAAGAGAAAAAAAGTTAAGGAGAAGAATTTGCTGAGAAGAGATTGACTCTCTATCACTGGTAAATGTATGAAACGAATCTCTGGAGATGTAAACTCTAAGGAATAAGACTTCTATGAAAGATAGGCAATATAAACCTATTATGATTTATGTGATTTCCTTGAAAAAATCCCAAGGAGAACCATGAGGAGTGAATTTCATGATTAAGGTTGATAAGAAATTACTAATGATGGCCATAGGACGACTTTAGAATAAACTCCATTGAACAATAGAAGAATTAACCCAGGAAGAACTCTAATTTAATGTAGACTGTGACCAGAAATATCTAGGTTGCAGCTACGGTCGACCATAGCATGACCAATATGACCAAAGGATCGACCATAGGCATTCAGAAAGATTTCAAAAATCATATGGTCGCAGCTACGGTCACACCATATGCGACTGTAGGGTATCGATCGTAGACAATAAGGTCGATACAGCATGAGACCATAGGACTAATCAGACACCTATTACTGTTCTGTTTCTATTTTTGACTACTGTAATATGTCACATATGAACCCTAACTTAAATTCATATAACTTTTAGGTTGTTAAATCAATTCAAAGAGAATTTCAAGGCTTGGAATGACATCGAGTATTGCTAACAGGTGAGGGAACAAAACCTAAATTAATTGGATAATAACAAACTATTTATTTTTATTGAGTCCAATGCCATAATTGATTTTATGATTGTATGCTTGTAATGTGCATCTCACATGTCATCCAATATTTCTGCTATTACTGTTCATGCATATTTAATTCTGTTTATTTATAACATGATGATGATGATGATGATAGAAATATGCATGTGAATGTATGTGTGTGGTTGGTGTGTTGGGTGCGAGTGGAGCATCAGGGGGAGGACGTGGCATGGTGGTATTTGACCTCATCACCAGACTCTAGCTCTATCTCTACTCAAGTCTTGTCAACTAACATCATCGTATCGCCATTAGGACAATGTGGTCTCTGACTCTGTCGGGGAGTCTTAGCTTTATCTATATGGACGTATTGATGGATGTTGGGGGTGAGGCCTTGGATACACTGTTTGACATTAGGATTGGTTAGTTGCGAGCCCAGTTTGCAAGCCCTCACCAATAAGGGCTTACGTGTTGGTATGGATAGGGCATCAGGGGAAATACTGGCTGTGTTTGATCCAGACACTTTAGTTTTATCTCTATCCATGGGGGGTGCATGTGGGACGACAATGGTGTCTGATCCATTAGGCAGATTCACACACTCGTGTATAGAGGTGCGGCGGCCACCAAACATTTCTATAGCACATTGCAAACTTATAAACCAGACCAAAGATATTAATTGAATGCATGCATATGTTTGTTGCATTGTTTTGTTTGCTCACTGAGCCGTGATGTGTGCTCACCCTTTCGTCATCGAATATTTTTAGTTGATGATGCAGGTCCTACCATTGAAGAATATATGGATGCGTCGACGTATAGACACGTTGCTGCGATGGACGTAAATGCTGAAGAAGATGCGCATGATTCATCATGCGAGTGCAACCAATGTGTTTTTGCTTAAGTTTAGTTATAATTTGAACATCGGATATGTAATTGATTATTTATTTTTATGTCTTGTGGTTTGAAGATAATTGGATTAAATACTTATTTATCACTGTTAGACTCTCAGTTCATTATCTGTAAGACTTTCGCTTATTTATTTTATTACCTCTGATTATTAATGTGAAATGTGTATGTGGTTTGATATGGTGGGTACGATCTATACGAGATCCTGGGTGAACCGTTGGTTTATTGCTGATTCATCACACCATTCTGGTTAGACCAGAATTGGGGTATGACAAACAGACTCACGTACGTCAGAAGCCATCATGTGATGACCAATTAAGTGGGAACTTGCTATTAATTAAGACGAAATTGAAGAAATTTTGGAACTTTTAAAAATCCCCAAATTCTAGGTCAAAAAGGTAGATCTTCCATTGATTAACCAAAACGACTGATGCAACCCGAATCTCTTATAGGGTTTTTGTCCGTTAGGTGTCCAATAGCAAGGTTCATCAATAAAAATCGAATTTTTATGGATAAATAAATTTTAATTGGGAAAATATTGAAATAGGCGAAGAAAATCTATAATGAATTGACAAAGAAGGCAATGAGAATGTAAAACTTACCATGGAGATAAGGAATCCGATGGTTGCTCGAGGAAATTTCACTCAAGGTTAGTGGTCGGTACTGTAGCAACTCAATGGAGGTGAGTTGGGTTTGAACAGTATAAGACAAGAGAGAAAATGAAGAAAATGGCTCGAAATCGGGTTTAAAAACCTAATTTGGGGTTGTGTGGTTACAGAATTCGACCAAAAGTGCGACCACACGATCGACCACAGGCTCTCGGTGAGCTGCCAGGGTTTGTATGGTCGAAACCGTATGGTGGCATATAGTGCAACCACACCCATCGACCCCACGATAGAAATATCCTGTTTTGACTTAATGACTTTAAAATTTGAATTTTTGCCTCTTTTATTGTGAGATTAACATGAGATCAGCGTATATTATTCTTGTCTCAAATGTTTCTTTGATTTTCAAGCACTACTACCGTTGGAAACAGAAAATGGCTGTGGGAAGAATAACCCATAGAGGACGTAACCCAATTCCACTTCCATCATCACCTGTGGAGGTAAATGCCCATGAAAACCCTGAGGAACAGGAGAACCAGAATATGGTACCGCCAAGAGTCAACAATCAAGCCAACCCAACAAACTTGCTAACCCCACCTACGGAATTGGCTATAGTGGTTATGAACTTGGCACAACAGGTACAACAATTATAGCAAATGCAAGCCAACATGTAAGCTGCTATGGGAATCTTTCCCCAGCCGTAAACATAATATATCTACCTGCGAGGCAAGCTAGTACCATACCAGGGGGTAACAACACCGTGCCCCAAGCATCAGCTATAAACAACACGGTACCCCAAACACCTCAAATGCCAGTTGTACAAGCTCAAGTATAAAACCCTGAAGTACCTCAAGGCGGATATAACCAGGGCAATTACCAATACCAACCACCTATTTATGGAGCATATGCTCAGTATCAGCTGGACCATTCTAGGCTGATCGAGCATTTTCTAAAGATGAAGCCCAGGGAATTCACTGGTAAGCCGTCGGATCCTTTATGGCCAACCCACTGGATCAACGAGATGGAAATGAACTACATGATGATGATTATCAATGAAGAAAAGAAGGTATTATGCACAACTTTTATGCTGAAAGGTGATGCCCATCATTGGTGGAAATATACTTGGAATTATCTATGGACAAAGCATACTCAGTTGACCTGACTCATCAATGGGATTCACCCTAAGATCATTCTACAGCCTCTAATCATAGTTTTTCCCTCATCCATTATCCCTAACCTATTCTCTATGGTTTCCCATGGAAAACATATAATCAAATCATTGAATTAGGTTCCACACATCAACTTGAAAAGAATCTATTCTATCTGATCTACCCTACAGAATCAAGTCCACCTTAAGCTTGCTGTAGAGATGGAATTCTTCTCTGTAAAATCTTCCTCAAGCTTTCCTTTATTTCTCTTCTTCTTCTTCTCTTCCTCTCTCTTTCTCTCTTAGGTTTAAAGTTTCAATTTGGGTTCTAAAAGAGTGAAAGAGGCTAAGGGACATCATTTATATAGAGAAAAACTTCCACATAGAGTTCCATTTTAATTAGGAAAGAGATCCCTTAAGTTTTGGAAAGTTTCCAATACTCGGAATTGGTTTAACATCGTGTGGTCGCATAATTCGTCTACCACAAGTCCAAAATATGCAACCACACTTCGTGTGGTCTCATTGTGGCTGACCACACCCCTCAAAACTGCCACCACACTATCAAAATTTTATGATTTTTAGTTTTTGACTGGTTGCTTCCACACGATCTTAAACAGTCAACTACACCAACTAAATTTGACTCGTTGCTTACCTTATCTTGTGGTTTCTTCATACAATTGGTTCACTTGAGTCGGTTATGATGGGAAGACCAGTCATGATACGAGAACGTAAGGTTAAACTAGGTTCATGGCGTGCGGGTCTTATATGCGGTATGGGTCCGAGAGTTCGTTATCGGACTTCCTTCTGGTGTCGGTCATTGGCTTGGTTTCAGGGTTCCTCCTAAACCATTCTAAGGTCAAGATACATGTTAAGTTTAGATTGTTTATCGTTTACCCTCGTAGCACGATGTCCCCATCCTTCTTTGAATGGATCTCAACAAGGAACTAGGGTTTAACAGATCTAGGGTTTTGGATCTATACACCGTTTCACGGCTTTGATCCGTAACCCAAACATTATTACAGAGGTAGAACACTTACCAGTGTTTGTTGAGTGGTGGTGCTTTCCTCCAACGGAAAATTCCGTCTCGAATGACTTCCTTCCTCCTTACTCCTTCTCATATCTCTTTCAGACGGCTTTAGGGTTTGAGAGTCAATGGAAAATATCTAAAGAGAAGAAATGATGCATTTATAGAGTGAGAGATCATTCTAAGATGGTTTACTACGTTCAAAATATTTCCTAAACTCGGATTCAGAGTGTGGGACCCCATTGAAGTCCGTCTCTACTCGCGCACACATACCGGTCTCACTTAGAGTACAATCGGTATGTGAGACCGGTATGAGAAAAGTTGATTTTAAGAGATCGTTTCTCATACCTGGATGTCATGGTTCGTCATCCGACCTTGCCTTCTGGTCAGATTATGATTGAAAGACCTGTTACAATGAGAAACATAGATTAAATCGAATTTTCGGAGTGCGGGTCTTACAACATTATTCACTTGTCCTCTTTTTATTGGCTTCTGCTTGTGTCATCATATTTTTAAGGAGATTAACAACAAAACTGATTCTTTTTAGAGAGGACCGTATAGGTTCTGTCAATGACAATTTGACCTGTTTTCAAATCCTTGGATCCAAGAAATGTATAACCTTCTGCCCACCTTGAGCTTTTCAGGTCATTTTCAATAAATCTCTTGTTAAAAAAAAGGAGTATTAATGGACATGCTTATGAGTCCACAACTACACAACTACAAGAAACAAAACAATGTCCCTCTAGTAACTTGTATGATATTACAATGCGAATGATTTCAAAACTTTAAATTAAAATTTAAACATTATTATTTCGATCATTACCCTGCAACCCAATGGCATAAAAGGAAGGGTTTTAATTTTAAAAAGGAATTCTTATTTTTGGATGGAAATGTTAAGAGAAATATATAAAAAAATAAAGATAAAGTTTTTTATTTTTTTCAAATTCACAAAAGATATATTATATGGTTATATCACATCGACTTATGCCATGTTTATTTCAAACCATTGGACAGAGTGGACACAGTTAATTGAACCAAAAAGTCAAATTTCATAATTTAATTCAATCAAATACTTATTTTATATGTTATGCATTCCTTGTATGTCCATGCATGTATTTAGACTCTACATTATTTTGCATTCCCTCAATTCTACATAAGAAAAGACAGTTTAAATAAAAAAAATAAATGAGTAAGTGATTTTCATGAAATATACAATTTTGTTGTCTAGATAATCATTTTAAAAAAAGAAAAAGAGAAAAGCGCATAGAGGCTTGTATTCTTAAACTGTAAACCTCTCCTGTCACGTTAATTTCTTTGACAAGGAATGGGTGCATACTAAATTATTGGTATGTGTGTCGAATAAACTTCAATAGTGTGATTAAGCCAGGATGAACTAGTGAGAGGATTTTTTTCATGTATCCCTTGAATCCTTGATGCAATCAGCTACTAAAACCAGAATAGAATCTTCAATAGTGACTGTCAAGTGATTGTGAAGATCCTAACCATACATAATGCATCAATGTGCGGTTGGGATCCACACTGCCACTTGGTAGTGAGACTGAATTTTTTTTGATAAAACCATCAAGTTCGAAGGAGACAAGACAAAGTTGTGGAATTCACAATCCGTGGCGACATTATCTAACACATCCACCGTCGATTGACAGGTGATCGACGACTCATAATTAGCCAAATTGTAAGACGCGGATCGACTTTTTCGGCCGTAGATTAATCCCCGAAATCAGATAATGGCGCCATTAACCCCGCCAAGATCGGAATTCAAAAGCTTCATTTATAAAAGCCAATCTAATCTTAGATCAAATCATCTCAAAGCGAAAAACCAGAACCAAAGCAACCATAGCCTCTCCTTCGAGGTCTTAGCTAGAATCACCAAAGAAAGCTTCCGAAAATGTCTGGTCGTGGAAAGGGAGGCAAGGGTTTGGGTAAAGGAGGAGCAAAGCGTCATAGGAAGGTGTTGCGAGATAACATCCAGGGCATCACAAAGCCTGCAATTCGTCGTCTTGCAAGGAGAGGAGGTGTTAAGAGAATTAGCGGTCTTATCTATGAAGAGACGAGAGGGGTTCTTAAGATCTTTCTTGAGAACGTCATTCGCGATGCTGTTACTTACACAGAGCACGCAAGGAGGAAGACTGTGACCGCAATGGATGTCGTTTATGCCCTGAAGAGGCAAGGGAGAACCCTTTACGGTTTCGGCGGTTAAGGCGTTTTTTAGGGTTTATCCACTTCTGTTTTTTTTTGCTGTATTTGCTCCTGACTTCCAATGTTATTAGTTGTTTCTACGTTTCTTTCTTAGAAGCAGAAGAAGCATACATTTCAGGTTGTACTTGCTCTTAAAACTCTAATGAAATTAATTTCTCTTACGTTTCCTCTGGTAGAAGAGGCATATTTTTTATTTTGATTCGCAGATTTAACAGTCTCCTTTGTAAGTTTTGTTTTCCATTTTTCAACTCAATGCGATTTACTTATGGGTGAAATTCTGTAGCACTAGTCATAAGTTGAATGCGTACGCATGATTTTCTCCTTCGAATTGGAGGGTTGGATATGCTAGATTGCCATTAATTAACGGAGATCAAGGTAAATCTTCCCAATGGAAAAAGAATGGAAGAATGAAATATTGACATGAGTGCTATTTTCTTCAAAGAGGAAGCTGTATGCCCTAGTTTTACCTCTACAAACTTTTGATATGTTCCATGTACCAGTGGCTCTGGTTTTTGTCCAAAACGATGTCACTCTGGGTAAACCTTCAAGGGCCTGGCAAATGCCCGAGTGGCAAATGGTATAGTGAAGGGCACATCGGAAACGCTTTGTTGTTTCCAAATTATGTCTGCTAGCAGCTGTTGTTTATATGAAACAAAAATTATTCAGGGATCATTATCTCTGTTGGAACAAGGAAGTTTCCTGGATCAGGTATCCCAGAAGCTAATTTCGGGTCTAAGACGAACTTTGAAGCTTTCGTTTTCAGCTATTGGTAGCGTGGCAACATCAGAAGGCAACGCTGTGGGCGGCCCATTGTTCCTTTATCCATAGCAGTCTTGTTGAAGTTACCCGCCGCGGGGTGCATGAATCTCGACTCTTCCATCATCACGGGACCCTCGAGCTGCAGCTACCTCCTGGGCTCCCCTTTTTTTTTTTTTTTTTTTGGGATTTTCCTGTATGTTCCGACGGCTGGAAGCACGCTTTGTTCTCAATATAACTTCGTGGAAGATTCCAGTACTTTGTTTTGGATTGAAGTATAAAAAAAACCCGGTTTTTAGATTCTTTATTTCAAAGCAGATATAATTTAAAATTTTGTATGGCATTTGACAGGGATAAATAAAATAAAGATCATAGCAGCGGCGTTTTGCTTTACTGATCAGTCATGGGGTAGGTCAATGGTGGGTCATGGTAAAGGGTCACAGATCCTCTCCAGTCAAGCCATGTTAAAGGGCTTCTTTTTATGGGTATATTTTATCGATTCAGAAATCGTTTCAGCCGCATATCCTAGCTCCGAAATTGCGAGTACTACGCACGAGTCCAACGATGAGGTGATGTCTTTCTCCCATATAATGGTCAGGACCTACAAACTCTGACAGCTCAATAGCAGGCCATTTTGTTGTCGGTTACCTGTATCTTCTCTGGTCTAAATCTATTAATCTAGATTGTTGTAATTTCTTCTTCACGAGCTCTATCAAGGTTCGAGACTGAAGCAGAGGGACAGAGAATCACCAACTGTTTGTACCTATTTCGGCCTAGAGCGGAAAAAAATAGAACCTGATATTCCGGCGGTTTTCCGTCGTTTTCCGGTAGGAGTATGCTGAGTGATGACATAGTGCTGATTCTGAAGGGGAAGAATTTTGGTGAACCCTCTGTGATCACGGTGAATTGCCCAGACAAGACCGGACTTGGATGCGACCTCTGCAGAATTATTCTCGAATTCGGGCTTCGCATTACCAAGGGAGGTCAGCAATCTTACAACCTCAGCTTCGGATTTTGTTATTCTCTCTTCTTCCCCCATTTTGGCCTCTGTTTGAGTTTCTGTTTCCGCCTTTAGGGGTTCTACTGTCTACTTTTTATTCATAACCTACTTCGTATTTGGTAAAGATTGCATTTGGTTTTCCTGGCTTTGGGTTCTGTTTTCCTGAATACTCAAACTCTTATTTTACTATTTCTTGAGGATTTCAGTTTGTGCTAATTTTGCTGTTAGTTTTCTGAAATTGATGTTTCTCCTTCCCGGCCTTCTTTGATTCTTTTAGTTAATTTGTATTTACTCTATCTGGTTTCAGAACAGCCGATTTTTCTGTTGGATTCTGTGTCTGATCTCATTGTTTCTGTAAAAATTTCGTGGGTGTAGATGTCTCAACTGACGGGATTTGGTGCTACATCGTATTATGGGTGGTTCCTCATCCTGCCTCCCTCACTGTGAGTTGGGCAAGTTTGAAGGATCGGCTTTTATCTGTGTGCCCTTCATGCGCAGTTTCATATTATTTCAATCAGCAGTCAAGTTGCTCTGCAACTTCCCCAGTTTACATGTTGAAATTCTGTTGCCTTGACCGGAAGGGTTTGCTACACGGTAACCATAAGAATGACTTTATATGGTTATACTCTCCCTTCGTTTTTATATATGAGCCCGAATGCAGTGCTGATACTGTTGTTGATTTGCTTGCAGATGTTACTAAGGTTCTCTGCGAACTTGAGCTTATTATTCAGAGAGTAAAAGTGATGACAACTCCTGATGGCAGGGTATTGGACCTCTTCTTCATAACAGATAGCATGTGAGGCTTCGGATTTCTGTTTTTATGACCTTGTACAATACGGAAAAGAGAGAGAGTAAATAAAAAGAGAGCAGCTTGGTACTAAATGTGTTTGCCTGGTTATTGTAGTTATCATGTGTTTGCACATGTATCCTGGAGGTTTGTTCATGGATTCAGTTTTAAACTTTCACCTCAAGATGAGGCTATACACTGATTTTTCCTGTGGAACTGGTTACTGTAGTTCCCATCATAATATTAATTTGGAATTGTTTTCTTGACAAGTATTTTGGTATTGACTTAATTATGGAGACAGAAGAATTTTTTTAGAATGATACAATGGAGTTGTTTTTAATGGATAAATGGTTAACTAAGAAACAAAATAGTAAGTTGGAGCATCTAAGAGAACCTTGGGATACAAAGATGTTATGGAGGGTACAAAATTATTTTAGTCATGTACCTTAAAGCTAAATTGTAGTACTCCATAGAGTCAAGAGAATTAATGTTTGCATTTTAGACTCAACTAGATGGGCTGAAGAGGAGGTGGAATTGGCAAGTTTGAATGGAAAACTCATGTTCTAATGGGATTATGTGACATAAGCTCTGTTGATAATGAAATGAGAGAACAGGATTCTCTAGCCTATCCTGTACAGCTGGAATGGGGTTTTGTATTATAATGTGCTGGTTGCTGAAGTTTATTTCAGTTATTCATGTCAGATTGGTAAGAAACCTACATGGCTGACAAGGGTAACCCTTTTATTCTTTAACACCGTAATATTTGTTTCGTTCCATTTGTCTACAGTGTGCCTACTTGGTCATATTTGGCCTTTGCTAATTTAGGAAATCTCTTTAGTGATGGAAATGAAAAGAGTGGGCATTTATGTTAGAAAACCTTAATGTGAGAGTTATGTATGTAACAGTTGAATGATGGTTTAAAGTTTAAACCACATTCTCAAGTATCTCTAGTCCTCAACGTTCTCTATGATCTAATTGATTTGTTTTGTTTTGCTTTGCTATTGGTTTATGTGATTGACATTTAAATTTTCCTTCCATTTGTTCTTAAATGGTTCTAGTCAATCTGAGCTGATTCCTGCTTTTTTTTATAGTCTCTTATATTTGCAACTGTATTATTTTAGGGACCTTTTACACACAAAACCGAGGCAGGATGACACATGTGAACAGCTTCATGCTGTTTTGGGGGAATCATGTATCATTTGTGAGCTTCAGTTGGCAGGGCCTGAATATCAAACGCAACTGGGGGTATCTTCTCTTTCACCAGAGGTTGCTGAGGAATTATTTAGTTGTGAATTATCAGACAAGGAAAACCGTTCTCAAGCTCTTAGTCCAGATTTGACAAATCTGAAGAAGGCTAGTGTCACGGTAGACAATTCTTTAAGCCCTGCTCATACGTTGCTCCAAATACACTGTATTGATCAAAAGGGCCTTCTCTATGACATTATGAGAACTTTGAAGGACTGCAATATTCAGGTATGAATAATATAATCCTTTTGTATTTCTACTTTATTTATCGGGTACTCTATAGGTTTGATGTAAGGTCTTATGATATTTGAATGTTGCTGCAATTATTTGCACATACAGACAAAGCAACTTTTGATGTGCCCAACCAACTGATTGGATTAATTATCAGTGTGGTTATTTTCACTATTTTCTCTCCATCTTCTCTAACTTTTGGGAATCTGGCATTTGCAGGCCCAAAGCCAATCCTTACCCTGGATTGTGTAAATACTTTCTTTCTTTAGCTTGCCATGGTTCATTACTGTGATATAGTAACATACATAACTTTTTGAAATCCATAATATGATTTGGCACCAAGCATATGGATCAACTGAATAGGAATCATCCTATTGCTGTAAATCATGATTTTGTTGTATCAACTTCTTTGGTGCCTTATCACATGACAATGGAACAAGCCAACTACAAACTATCTTGGTTTGTCCTGTTACAAGTTAAGCAGATGAGGTAGGCTTAAAAGAGAATGGAGGTCAAACGTGTATTAGGAATTGCATTAGGTAATGTAACTTCTTTCCTGTACCAGCGCAAACCAGCTTGTGGATTGGTTTCAAATGAACAAGTTTGCAAGTCACACTGTGGGCAGCTTAAATCCCAATCTATTGTCACCCCAAGATGTAGTTGTCCCTGAGGTAACCTAACTAATTCCTGGTTAGGAATGCAAATTGGAGCTTAAGGCCTAATCAGCTCTTGGATTGGATTTGTGTTGGTGTAATATGTGGCATTCTTAAAGGGTCTTAAATGTTTACAGCATTACATTGCTTCTTTAGATTGGCTTATTCTCATGCCCTGTGCCAACTTTGTCAGCCTGTCACCTTCCTGCCCTGCCTCACCCAGTTGCCTTCATGCTTTAGAACTCATATCTAACCCATTTTTGTCATCATGATAAATTCAGTTTTATGTTATGGAACTTATATGGAGCTTGTTGTAAACAATTTATATGCTATATTTTCTATAGAGCTTGTTGTAAACAATTTATATAA
Organism: Protea cynaroides; assembly: GCA_028583415.1. Classification (NCBI taxonomy): domain Eukaryota; kingdom Viridiplantae; phylum Streptophyta; class Magnoliopsida; order Proteales; family Proteaceae; genus Protea; species Protea cynaroides. Next base: position 35,086,684 of record CM053266.1, on the reverse strand, counting down.
TATATTTTCTGTACGTTTATATTGTGTTATGCTTCCAGAATTTCTCACTTCATTCTTTGCCCAGTGGACCTACCTTAGAGCACCCCACTAACAATAGGTGGACTTAATGATGTACATGCCATGGATGTGGAGTTGCCAGATTATTGGACCCTTTATGGGAGCTCTTCTATGCTGAAAACTATAGGACCTGATTCACTGCTGTCTGTTGTATAACATTCCTTGATAGTATAAGAAATTTTTTGGATTGTCTATAAGAGCAAGATGGATTGACTTGCTAGTATGATATAGAGGGGTTGTCTATGGGACTTCAGATGACTGGGGAGGATAGGGTTTCTGACTGCTAATCCAAATTGGTGGAGATATATCCCCTGTCCTCGATCCCAATCTTTAAAGCCTTGAGAATGATCTGTTAATATCCCCTACAAGTCAGCAATTGTATCAAAGCCATACAGCTTTGTGATCTCTCTTACCTTCAAGAGGTGCTTTGCTTTTTCTGATGTTCCTTTTTCTGGGTTTGGTCTCTTATTTAGATAGCGTATGGACGATTCTCATCAAACAACAAAGGTCTCCGGGTTGTGGACCTATTTATCCAGCAAAAAGATGGGAAAAAAATTGTGGATGTGGACAAGCAGAATTCGTTGTGTCACCGTTTGAAGGTGGAGATGCTTCACCCATTGCGGGTAATTATTGCCAACCGAGGGCCTGATACCGAACTCTTGGTTGCTAACCCAGTAGAGTTATCTGGAAAGGGAAGACCCCGTGTATTCTATGATGTCACACTTGCTCTGAAAGTGCTGGGGATCTGCATTTTCTCGGTAAGATTTCTTTGCCTGTGCAGTTATTCTGGGGGATTTTGTCCCCACCTCAGGAATGACTGAAACATTTTTTGCTTTGATGATTCGTAGGGTGAAATTGGAAGGTATTCTACATCAGATCGCCAATGGGAAGTTTACAGATTCCTTTTGGACGAAAGCTGTGACTTGCAACTGGCAAACTCTAAATCTAGAAATCATATTGTAGACAGAGTGAGAAGAACTTTGATGGGATGGTGAACAGACTTAATTTGGTAGTTCGGTTGTTAGGTCCACCATCTCATTCAACCTTTGCCTTGCTACTTCTAGGAATTTGAATCTATGCATACAGTTGCTCTCATATGAAATCTACATGGATGTGTTTTACTTTTTTTTTTTTTGCTTAAATTAATTTAATTCCTGCATTTAGATGAGCTAGTATTTCACTTGTTTACGGGTAATCCTGGTTATTTTAAGTTAGTGCCCTGATGATCTTTACTCAACTCTTCATTTTCTGCTGTAAATTGGTGTGTTTATTAATGCAGAGTTGTTAGTCTCCTGTTGATGAAAGAATGAGATTTTGTACAGCAAACCTCTCCTTTAAGACATCAATCCTTCTTAAAAGGAGAGCTTAAATAACAATTAGACTGAATTTTTTTTTTTGGTCTTAATTCTTGTAAATATTCTTAACATATTCGTTTTAAATTTGATTCTTTTATGCATCACAGAATCATTCATCTCCTGGGTCGTGCATGATGGAATCAGAACCTTTAAAATGTTTAGGTTGATGGTGCAGTCTACACCTTATTGATGGCCAGTACAAGTAAATAGTTTAGCCAAGATATTCAGATTGTATCAGATGGGATTCAGATCATTTAGTTGAGCCCAAACTGCTATAGGGAAATATCATAACATCCCCATTTTCAGAAATTACTAATGTTACTTGATTAAAATAAAAAAAATGCTATTTCACTAATTTTTTTTATATACTAAAGAGGATATTCAGACTTTTGGCCTAACTAGTGATCCTACAATTATAGAGACGGGATTATTTTAAGGTTGAATGAAAATCATTCCATTTGCACAATAAGCAGGAAGGGAGCACTTATTACACTTGTGAGTTGCTCCAAAGTAGTAAGAGGAGTCGCTTTCTGTTTCCTGAGACGTAGGTTCTTTGCTAATTGAACTATCCCTTATGATTTGCTATGTCACTCTTTCAAACTATCCAAAAACATGTAAAAGAAACCCGGGGGTTGGAGGGAGGTGGGGTTGGTATGGACATTCTATAATATCGGTTAGATAACAAGTTTTACACACATACTCAAAGTTGGTATGGACATTCCATAATCACTTTAATTCTTGTGATTCCATGATTTTAGGATCGATGCCAGAGCAGCATGACAACAGAATTAATTTTTGGTAAAACATAATCGGTAATCAATTCAAGATCAGCATGAAAGTAGAATCAGTGTTTGATAAACTTGAAAATTTACTCTCATGATGCAATCTGATACCTCTGTCTACTCCAGTTGGAATAAGAATGAGTCCACTCCATGTTGGTGGATGAGAATCTCCTGCATGACCGTTTCCAAATTCCTCCTATCCTTGTCTCGTAGACATTGCCATTGCTGAACGCAACCTCCGTACCTACATCCCCTTGGAGTTGGGCTCCCTCGTCTACATCTGCATTGTTTCCTCTGTTGTATTGCAGCAACCAATCACTCTTTAAATCACATCACTTGAGAACTCAAGCCATCTGGTGAAGGAGTAAAACAGGGAGTGAAGATGAGGAGTGATTTTTGTTTTTGTTTTTTTTTTTAAGTCAAATGTGATTCAACAATATCGATTTCCTTGATTCTGGAAGTTCTTTTTACCTTGTTTGTTCCTTGAGAGTGGAAAATCAGAATCAGGTCGAATTTATCAACAATAAAAAAAAAAAAAAAAAAATCAAATCGACTTTGTCAAACATAATCACTTCCAAACTGTTTCTTGGGAACAAAATTACTAGATTCGAGAATAAGAAGTATTATCAAACAAAGCCTAGAATAGGCAAAAGCATTTGGGACCTCCAGCATACAAGGGCATGGTTTTTTTTTTTTTTTGGTAGAAGGCATGGTCTTTTTATGAGTTTATGAAAACCTCCACCTTTATTTTGGATTAGTCGCAGCATGGGAGTATGGATGAAGATTATTTAAAGAAAGGTAACCCAATGTCATGTTCTCCTGTGGGTGAGCAAGCTGGTCAGGTTGAAGCTTTCTGACGTTGAAGATGAAGTGAATCTCGAGACTATAAAATTCTCCTCTCCAGATAGTGTTGATCCCCAAGCTGCGTGTTTTGGTTCTGCATGTCAATGTCCGGCTCCTTCTTTTGATCGTTGACTTGTGTTCCTTACATTGAAATGGAAAAGTTTGAAATACTTTGCGGCAAGTTCCTGTTGTGCCTCTTCCCCCTTCCCACGATCAGTTTTCATCTTTGACTGTCCTGGAGAGTACTGTCCTATACAGTATATTTCCTCCCATCCCTTCTCTCCCTAACCCTACCCTCTCGACTGCCACAACCCATCCCCCCCCTTTTGTTCCCTCAAAAGCCACTCCTCCCTCTATTGGCCTCCCCATTGTGCACCAACTTCCCTCGATTGTCGATCTTTCCTCTGTTGTCCTCCCCTCTGCATACCAACCTCCCTTCCCTCCATTTCCCCTACTCCTTCTCCCTTACCAAATTCCCCACTCATTCTCTATTGTCTAATATCCCCAGCCCTTCTCTCCTTAGGACTCGTACTCTGCTGCTTTCTTATTCCCAAGAATTCCTCCCCTAGCTAGGTAATTGGCTCGGCCTCTTCCTTCTTCTCCCTTGTCCTTAGTTGATTTTGTCGCTGCCACTGTTCTCGGCTTCCCCTCTCCTCGAGCTCTTTGTGGTCATAGCCGCCTTGTTTTTTATCCTTCAGCTCCATTGTTCTCTAATCCCTCCCGCTACCCCTAGTGGTGAAGAGGTTGTATTGGTTCAAATGAATGATTGTCAGGATTCTCTCCATCCTGGTATGCGCAAGGAGCACCCGGGATTGAAGGCCCCCAATATCTAATACGAGTGAAGTTTTTGGTGTCTCACTGTTTTATTGGCCTTTTCCATATGGGCCTTAGTCAATATTAGGGTAAGGTGGTGGAGCCGTGGAGGTGCTTCTTTTGTTTTCTATATTTATTTTGTTAAGCTAGGATCCACCGTTTAATGTCCTGGTGGTGTTTGGAACCCTGGCCTTGTTTGTCTGTTTGTGTTCTGATTTCTATTTTTTGATGGCTTAGTTTGTTTATGTTTTCTTTTCCTTGGTTTAATAAAATATCTACTTACCTAGAAAAAAAAATATAAATCGAGTGCATTCTGCCATTTCATCAATGATATAGGTGGGGCCATAGTTAATAAAGTTGCATTTAATACATGAATTATATGCGTCCTGAATTTTTAAATGCATTTTTAAATATGGACTATTGCATAGATTCTTAAAAAATCATATATTTTTTTTTATATTGAAATGAATTAAACATGCTTTAAAAGGTTCATTGCAGTATTAAAAATGAAAAAAAGGAAATAAAAAAAAATTTTCCCCCTCTTTCTTTCCAAATATTTTGATTTTTTCTCAAATCCCTAAAACTCTACTACTGAATGAATCTTTTCTACTTTAATATGTGTTTTATGTTAATGAGATGACAATTTTATATGAATTTCATGGATTTGCAAGTTTTATTTGTATACAAATTATTTATATGTTGTTATTCTATTTTTTGAATGATGTATTTATTTATTACATAATAAATATATGTCAGTATTTTCAATAAAAAAATTATTACATTAAACATGTAGTATTTTTGGGACTGAGATCCTCTATAATAATTGCCAACGACATTGCGACAGTGAGATTTTAACCATTCAAAGTGTATAAAAACATACACCGATATATTTTGAGTGATCAAAATCCTCATTGCCACTCTTACAATTACTCTAGAGAATCTTTTTTCATATTTTTAAATTGAATTTTCAATCACAATATAAAAATTTAATTGGATTTATACGTACCCAAATCTTTTGAGTTTCGAACTTACTATATTATGTGCCGTAGCAAGGGTCACAGTTTAACGACCCCAAAAAAATTTCCTGGATTTATCCGTTAATTCACTTAAAATATAATACTCACCTTCGCCCTTTCTTTTGAAAAAAATTTGTACTCTAGGGCTTTCTTTGTCTGGGATGCTTTAGTGCAATTTCGGCGGGAGGGAGGAGGCTCCTCGCCATTGTAGTAGGATTTAGGAACCAGTCAACGAGACATATTTTCTCAACGATTTGTTTTACGTTATTCGAGATCAATTGCAAGGTCAGTGTTAAGATGGTTTCCGTTTGCTAGCACTACAATTTTTTTTTACGTAATACAGAGATTGCATGGGCTTCATTTCAATTATCGATTCATAGTCTTTGAACGGATTTAAAGGTTATGCTCAGAATATTATTCCCTCACAAGATTGTATGAATGCATCGTGTGGACACTTTTAGATTATTTGCATGCTGAAGTGAAGCTTTCCTTACAATTGAGCCTAAGGTGAAAGGTTCTTCATGTCGGTTCATTTGGAGATTAGGGTTCTGGATTGTGGTTCTGATTGAAGTTGATTTGCGCTTGAATACATGGTGATTTCTGTGGGGATATGGGTTGGCGTTGGCTACCGTTGGTTTTTTTGTGATTATGGAGACAAATGTAAAACTTTCCGCTACAAACTGTCTTTCATATCATGCATGCTATTTTTTTTTCTTCAAGGACTTCTTTAAAAAAAAAAAGTGGATATGGTGATTTTGCAGTTACTTTTTGCTGAGAACAAATTATTTTGTTATCCATGTGAAAGTTTACCTCTTCGTGGTTGAGAAAAGCTGTAGGTTATAATCGGGATTAAGACTGGGCTGCTGATACTGGTTTTGCTAGAGTTTATGTTTTCGCTGGTCAATGGTTTGTGCTTTTTCATTCTTTCCATTTCTGGTGTTATTGGAGTGGGCCAGTGGGGTGCTTTTATGGTGTTGTGAAGTTGATTATCTAGGATTTCGTGAGTTTAATGGAAAGCAAGACGAGGAATAGATTTTTGTTGGACGTCCCATTTTCAGCCCTCTTTCTCTCTTTTTCTGTTCAGTGGGGTCTAAGTTTTCTGTTGAATTACACTATCTGATGGCTTAGAGTTTTGCAAAATGTGATTGGTGCAAATTGAGATGCACTTAGGTTTATGTAGGTGGTTTGGTTTTGTGGTGGTGTGGACAGGGAGGAGTGGCTGTTGGTGGTTTTGTGTTGGTGATTCTGGAGTTGGTGTGCTTTTGGGATTGAGGTGTCCTTATTTACAAGATATTTGATTCCGAGCAGAATTCAACATGAGTCTTGACAACAGCAGGAGCCCTCCACGAGCAAGGCGGTTCCGCAGTACTGGGCGTTCATCTTATCGGGATGCTCCATATCGAAGGGATCGCCCTGCTAACCGGTACACCCTTTCTTTCACTTTTCTCTTGTAAGCTTTAGCTTGTTCTTCCTCTTGTTGTCTCATGCTTGTATGCATATTATACTTAGGGTGTTGCTCTTGCTTCAGAGTTGTGCACTTCCAGAATGCTTCAGGTTATATAGTAATTTGTTGGCTCCTAATTATTGCCACTTCCCATCTGCAGCTGTTCCTGTTTTCTAATTCTTCTAGATGGTTTGTTATTTGTTGCTTGTCTGTGCTTTCTAGTTTGAATATGAAATGTACATAAGACAACTGCATTATCCAGTTTTTGTTGATGATTCATGCCAACTATATTAAGAAATGTGCGTTGAGGTGAGGGAGGGTGAAGAGCTACTTTTTCATTTATTTTTTAGATTTAGTGACGTGGAGTTTCATCCAAGGGCCGGTAGCATTTGAACTTGGCTTTTGATTTTTTATGATGTATAAAACAATTCAGCTTATAACTTGGGTTTCTACTATTCTGCAATATTAACCAATTTGACAATTTTGGTGAAGTTTTAACTAGCTGTATTTTTTTTTTATTTTTTATCTTTCCCCTCTCAGATTTGATGTGCTTTGGCTCTGGATGTGACTGAGTTGGTATTGATTTTTTAATCTTTGGTGTCCATATATTCCTTCAAAAATTCATTAAAAAAAATGGTAGTTGAGAGCCAAGAGTTGAAGCTCATAAAAATCATTGATTCATCTTTTGATACTAATCCCGTTGCATAGTTGTTGTTGGGTTTAATGGTTGAAGTCTTTTGCCCTTGCTTTCTGAAGGCCCCTGATTTTAAAAAGCAAACTAAGGTAGTTTCTATTTTAGTAATCTAGCTAGCTTTGCTACCAGTGAATGGTAGCGGCAACGTCCTAGCTACTCTAATTATCCAAATGTATTTTGATGTCAGTCAAAGATGCTGCGATGCAACTTCAAATAGGTATTGTGATGCTGAGGTATGTGCTTGGTTGTACTGATGGGACCTTGTTGAAAGCATTGAATATGGACTGAATGCTTGGAATTTCTTTAGTGACCAACCAGTCCTATATTTATAAAAAAAAGGAAGTAAAGTACTACAATGCCCCCCCCCTCTCATGACCAACTCTAATAATTTAGAGTTGGTTCCATGGAAAAGGCCTATAATGCCCTTGCGGCTTACATATTTCAACACTCCCTCATGTTGGCACATATATATCACACATGCCTAACTTAACCAAATTAGAATGAAAAAATTTCCCACCCAAACCCTTAGTGAAAACATCAGCTAATTGATCTTTTGACTTCACAAAGGGCATACAAATCAGTCCACCCGCGAGTTTCTCTTTGATGAAATGTTTGATGATAAACCATCGAAAAAAAGAAATGTTTGTTGATCTCCACATGCTTCGTACGATCATGTTGAATTGGGTTATGGACAATGTTAATTGCGACTTTGTTATCACAGTACAACATCATTGGAAGACTAACATGACACCAAGGTCTTTTAGTAAATTCTTGAGCCAAAGTAACTCTCAAATTCCTTGAGCCGTAGAACGAAATTCTACTTCAGCACTGGACCTTGCCTCGACATTTTGCTTTTTGTTATGCCAGGTGACAAGATTACTGCCAACAAAAGAACTATAGCCAGAAACAAACTTCTTGTCAGGAGATCCACCCCAATTAACATCTGTGTATGCCTCCATACGCATATGATCATGAGGAGATAAAGGAATCCATTTTCCAGGAGTTGACTTCAAGTTGGAAGCACTGAATATGGACTGAATGCTTGGATGGTCTTTAGTGACCAGCCGGGCCTATATTTATGATAAAAAGAAGGAAGCAAAAGTATAATGCTTTTGTGGTTTACATATTTCAACAGATTTGATGACCTAGGTCAAGGCGGAACTGGCCCAAGCCCAAACCAAGCTTTTGGTCTGGTAAGGTTGGTAGGGGGCTTAATTAGCGACTTGGGGTTATGCAATTTGCCTTTTATTTATTTTATTATGGAGATAGATGCATAGGAGTTCGAGTTTTGGTTAACTTTGAATTCTATTTAGCTTTAGAGTTTGATTAGGATTTGATGCATCGGCGGGCCCACAAGATGAGACGGGCTTGGATAGGAATCTTTGTAGGATTTAATGTTAATGGGAATATATTTGTAATATTTTATTTTGGAAAATTTAGATGGAAAATTTAGGTAAGATTTTATTTTAAGTCCTTAATAAGTTGCCTTCTTTATTTTACTGTCTTATAGGCAATCTATAGGTCTGATAAATGACGGGCTTGGATAGGAATCTTTGTAGGATTTAATGTTAATGGGAATATATTTGTAATATTTTATTTTGGAAAATTTAGATGGAAAATTTAGGTAAGATTTTATTTTAAGTCCTTAATAAGTTGCCTTCTTTATTTTACTGTCTTATAGGCAATCTATAGGTCTGATAAATTATTAGTCTAAGTTAGGATTTCTACATATCGAAAAATAAGTTAGGATTTCTATTTCAGTCATTTTTATTTTACTTAAGTTTTGTACTTCTTTTCCTTTAAATATATGTAACCGAACCCATTGAAAAGGGAAGAATTGAATAGAATGAAGAATTGAATAGAATGAAGAATTGAGTTATTGTTGGTGAGCTTGCGGGCAGAAGTGAGTGCTCTCTCTCTCTCTCTCTCCTTCTCCTTCGTCTCTGCGAACCTGAACTGACCTTTCCCTTGGTCTGTTCCTCCCCCTTTCTTCTCTCCTTCCGCCTATTCTTCTGATCTTCTTCTTTACCTTGCTGCTGTTCATGTTACATCTGGGTTGAGCATGAAATTGCTGGAATCCCCTTGATACAAATCGGTTTGAGCCAGGATTTGGGATTTAGTTCGCCTTCCTAAGGCGACCCAGGTGCTAGGTTTTCATCTCCATCAAGCCCCACTGCTGTGAGGTATCACTTTTAGATCAGATCTGCAAGTTTTCTTGCCGCCAGGTTCTGATTTCAGAGTTTCCTGCTCAAAGGATCTTCCTTGTTCCCTGGTTTGATTTGTTGGGTTTAGATGGGATATGGGTCACGAGTCTCTGTTCAAAATTTCAACTCAATTGGGGACTGTTAAAGAGAGTTCTCTCGATTTCCCTAAATCTGGTCACTGTTTCCCTGTTTCTGTCATGAGCTTGAAGAAAAACAAGATCCCAGAAATTACAGAAAACCTCTTGGTCTTTATTATTTCTTTTATTTGATCCTTCTTCTTAATCTCCTTTCCAGATTTACCCATTGAGTTAAGAGTTGTTTCCAGTTTTGTCCTATGGTCCTAAGGATCTGTTTGCCTTACTTTAATAGGCATTAGGTCATTCTGAATTTCCTTTTTATTACAGTTTTGCCACTGCTTCTATTGCTGAGCTTATATTTACATTTAGGTGGGCCCACAGTGGATCAATTAGGGTTCTCCAACCCAGATCCCGCATCAGGATTCTATTTTTAATTTCTTTATATAGATTATTGTACCCATCAAAAATTTTTTTTGGATGAATAATGCTTTTAACAGGACCAAAAAAGGATATTAAAATGGGAGCCTACAAAGGGGGCTCTTTAGCTAGGACACAAAGGAGCTACACAAAACAAAAGGGAAATCCTGTCCACATTAAATTTGGATAGATAAGTCTCATGCATTTGCAATAAATCTATTCCCATGGGTCCAGACTAGATTTGGATATAGGCATGGCATCCTAGGTTTGGGGAAGAATCCTTTACTTAAAGGTCCACAATTTAAGGTTTCGCTCCGTCCATACATGATAAATGGACGCGCAAAAAGCGACTTTCCTTACACTGTCACAAGAATATTTTCTTTTGACGTTTCTCAAGGTCCACCTCCATTCTCTTTCAGAAGGAAGGGTCCTCCTCGCAGCTGGAAAGCACCGGACGAGGACCCAATCCCAAAGGCGAGAAGAGAGGGGGGCAGACAAAGAATACATATCGGATATATTCCGTAGGTGATCAGCAAAGGCAACAACTGGGCTTAACAGGCAGTTCTCTGGATGAGAATTGAGAAATACTGTAGTAGGAAGAGATTGTGTCATCGTCCAAATACCCTCCCGGCTGCTAGACACCATCAAACAGGATAGAAGAGACAAAAGGCATTCTGTCTCGCCCAGAATCAGATCTAATCTTTTCCCCTTACCTGTTAATTCGGATTCCATGGGCCTGCAAGTTGTCTAACCGAAGATGGGTAGAAGATCCATCATTGATCTTAGATCTGATGATATTAATGACAAGGTGTCTATGATTCTGCATTTTCCTCCCATCGATTATTCAGATTGATTGAATATTGGAATTAAGTCTGAAGTTATTTTATCTCACGGGTTGTGAGTGCATATGTTGCTGTCTTCTTTTCTCTTCTCCTTTGGTTCGGGGCTTCTTCCTTTCCAGGTAAATTCTCTTACCTGCGCTGTTCCTTCCGTTAATTCCTCTCCCTTGTGCTTCTTCTATTTCCTTCGTTTCTCTTCTGATTTCTTCCCTTCTTCTTCCCCTGTCCTGTCCTGGCAAAACCTTCTGTCAGTCACAGCTGACCATTGATCTGTCTCATCTCTCCTCTTCTCTTCCTCATATTTTGGGCGCTTCAAAAGCTGTTGAGCAGTGAAGGCCAATTTTCCTAGCAACTGTAAGTTGTCTTCCCATTGGCGACCCAAACCCTGGAGTTTCAGCCTCTAAGTCCTTGTTGTGAGAATCGAACCTGCGATTAAACCTGTTCTCCATCCTTTTGCCAGGCTCTGTTTCAGCAATATTTTATGCTGTGTAATTCATTTCTTGCTCTGATCTTAGGGTTATTTGAGAGGATTAGGGGTCAGGATCATGTCCCTGAAATTTCTCCTTGAAAGGGCTTGAATTGAGGAAGTTTTGTCTCTTGAAATCAATCTGGTTTTCACCTCCTTTTTCTGTTTGGGAGGTTGATGTAAAAGCCCCTCTGGCCTAGAGCTTATTTCATCCTTTCCCCCCTTTTTTGTTTGTTTCCAGAACTACCCCTTACCTAAAGATTTGCTTCCAGCTGTGCCCTTAGTTCTGTTTCTCTTCACTTGTTAGTTCTTAAATTAGAGATAATTATGATTTACCACTGAACTTTTAAATTAGAGTTATTTATAACTCTTGTGGGCTCATTGCGATCCCAAAACTGGGTTTTATGACCCGGGAATGGATCATGCTGTTAGATGTTTGGTATAGAAAAATATAGGAGAAGACAACTTGGTGGGATGGATCACCGTCGGATCTCTCTTGAAGGTGTTTATCATTTCCCAATATTCTGCCCCTTAGCTATGGCTGTATGACCTACAACTGGATCTCACATCCCTATATTTCCAGCTCATGATTGCTCTGTTAATTAAAGAATGAGGTGTTTATACTTATCTTCTTATACCAAGAGTTTGTGGTAATCTACTCTAGCCTGAACTAATAAATGTTGGTATCTTTTTTTAGCCCAACAGTCTGCATTTGATTCTTTGATGAATACTTGTATCAAATATATAAGCTGGCTAACAAATTCAGTGGATTGGTGTCTTCCTTGAACACGACTATCGAATGGTAGCCACCATTTCATGTCTGGGATAGAAAGGAAGAGAAGTAAAGATGATGGATGAGCCTTTCATCTTTCATTTGAATCTCTTCTGAAGGTGTCCATAGTTGCACATTAATTGTGATTCACGATTATATGTGCTACATCTGGACTTCACATATCAGTGTTGTTTTTACATTTACATTTACATTCACATTCATATTCACATTCATGTGCTTGATTCCAAGTCCACAATTCCCATTTACTCCATTGCTGATGCTTTCACATGCTTTCTCAATAATTACAGCCATTTTGTTAGGTTAGATGTTTTGACATCAGTAATTCCTCAGTTGCCTCAGTAGCATATAAAGCTTTGGCTTGGTTACTGCCTGCTTGACAAGGATCTGTAGGGTCTTCATTGCATTCTAAGTGATGCAAAACTATAAGGTAGTCACCTAGTGGTGGTGCCTATGCTCCCTCTGGGAATGTGAGAGATACCCTACTCGCTTGTATCATTCGAAGAATTTTTTTTTCTCTTTATTGTTGCTTAATGCAAAATAAGGGCGAGATGGTATTTATGGTACCCTTTATGAAAGGATTTAGGACCTGCATCCTAGGGTGTTCTTCTCTGTATTTGCTCTGTCGTCCTATTTGTCTAGGGTGTTCTTCTCTGTATTTGCTCTGTCCTCCTATTTGTCTTCCTCCCTCTCTATCTGTTGTAATATTTGTCTTTTAATGACATTTCTATATCTTTATTTGATAATGAGAAATATTTGATTGCCTGTTGAGCATTATTCTAGGAACCATGCTCCCCATAAATTTTCATTTGTTTGGGTGGAATTTAGCACTTATTGAGGGGCCTTAAATTTCTTAAAACTAGGCCATGCTCATTGATATGAATATTCTGATAAATATTGAAAATTTTGCTGATAAATAACTGATATGGATATTTTGAATAGTGTAAAGAATCTATAATTGATCTTATGATCTTCTTGTCCTAAATTGACCATGTTGATGTTAAAAAAAAAAAAAATTATATTAATCTTCATACTAAAGAATCTAGAAATCACCTGGATGTTGATTCTTGCTTTGACAGTTGACCAGTTCAAAAGAAATACAACAATTCCACATGAGTTGTTCAAGATCAAACCCACATTCCTTACTCTTAATCTGAATCCTTCATCCTAATGAACCCTCATTTTTATTTTATTTTTCTGTTTTGCTTATGCGATTTGTTTCTGGTTTTGGTTCTCTTGGGTTATCGGTTCTCTCTTTGTTTCTCTTTCTTTTTTTTTTTTTTTTTGGGGGGTTGTTTGACGCCTTTTTTTTTTTTTTATAAAATAATTGGGGGGGATCACATTGCAGATAAATCCATGTATTTCTTTTTTTATTCTTTCTTGCTTCCTTCCCAAGGTTTTCAATCTCGGGTCTTGACCCCATCTCGACGAGACAATGTATTTTTTTCTGGGAGTTTTAGTGGGGTGTCTAGGGGGTCAAATGGCCTTTTCAAGGTCTGATATTTTAGAGAAACCCTATTCTAGCTTCCATAAACATATGTAAACCATGAAATTGCAAAAATAATTACATCCAGTGGTATTTGACAAAATGTATTAACAGCACGTACTAGTATTTTGCCCCACAAAAACAACACTCAGAACTTATTTATGACTAATATCATCTAAGTAAATGTTTTATTTACTTAAGATATTATTCATAAATAAGCAAAGACCTCCCTTTTCAATAAAATAAAAATAGTCTAAAACTTAAATTCTGAAAAGATAAAAAGTCAACTTTCCAGTTCAAAAATAAAAATTGGATTTTCGATCGTAGAGCGATTTTCAACTTTCAAATGCTAAACTTGTTCTCCAATCTAAAAATTCCATATATTTTTTAAGAGTAAAATATCACTAAAAACCAAGAGTCTGCTAAAATAATCTATTCCAACAAATTTGACATTGCTTGAATCGAAGTTATATTGAAGGAGTTATGTTCCAGCCAAACCTTGTTCAACGTATGCGAATGCTGTTTAAATTTGCCTGAATAGAACTTATTTTTTGACATCAAAATAATATATTATTTTGGCATACTCTTGGTTTTTAGTGATGTTTTACTCTAATAAGATTTATGAAAATTTTAGATTGGAGAAAAAGGCTAGCATTTGACAGTTGAAAATCGCATTGTGATCGAAAATCTAGTTTTTGTTCTTGAATTAGAAAATTGACTTTTTATCATTTTGGAATTTGAATTTTAGACTATTTTTATTGGATTCAAATGGGGGATGTTTGTTTAATTATGAATAATATTTTAAGTTAATGAAATATAGAAGTCAATAAAAATTTATTTAAATGCAAGTCATCAGGTCTCGGGTGTTGACCTTTTCCACCTGCTCTAGATCACCGAAATTTGGGAGAGATCTTGCATATGTGTCAAACCATGCTCCTTCCCCAAACTGCAAGTACGACCTGGGCCATCCAAAAAATTTTTGGAAGAAATTCAACGTCCTGACCTTTTCTCCAAGACCAAGCAGTATCTTATTGTTTTTAATTCAACTTTGCAGAGGTATTTCCATATATTAGACACGTCACACGTCCAAATGAATCAACTGATTTTTCATCATCTATTTTCCCATATCAGTTCGACCAGTTTATTAGAGAAACACAATCAATGAAATTGTTTTCTCCTAGCGAGATACTGTTATTCTCGCAAGCTAAAATGGTACTTCATTGTTAGTTCAATCTTTCATATATTTTCTTGTTGCCAAGTATTTTGTTGATGATAAGTAAGTTTATGCTCCATTACTACTTTATTTTGTTCAGTATATTGTCCGTAGTTTCTCCTTCTGTTCAATTTAGTTCACACTCCATCTATGTTGCATGGAGGGAGCTGTATCAGATGTGGGACATGAAAACAGACTCGTCAGATGTAGGACATGAGAACAGGGTCAGTCTGGATAAAGGAATTGACTCCCATTGGCTCTTGGAACCTGCCAATCTCTGGGGCTAGGATACAAAAACGGGGAGGTACATGCTCTATACATATTGATCTATGCCATATCCAAATCTGATTTAATATGTGCTTGGGTACATATCCAACTCATGGCCTTTTTTTATCCGGTTTTAAAACCATGATATGAAGCATACACAACCATAGCTGGTTTATATACTTTAAGATTTTCCATCTCCTCCCAGGTTGTGGGATTATTTCTCTTTTGGTTTGGTTAGTATTATCAATTGATAATATATCTAAGGCTGTACAAATTCTATGTTATTCTAGGCTTTTGGCATCTTCAGTTTATGTCCTAAATTAGTTGTGGATTTTCTTTATCGTAATAATCCGAATTAAGTCTGGGTTATGTACGTCACTTTTCTTCTGGCCTTATTTCCAATTGTCAGAATTTGCATGCATGTTCGTGAATTTAGTAGGCAGTGGTGAGTTTTCACAATGGCCTATTTGTTGAACCCAAAATCTGGCAAATTTAATGATTATGGCTAAAATATTGGCATGGTATCAGTCTGCACTGTGATTTATCTTTTTTTTTTTTTTTTTTGAGTTAGCGTCAGAATAGGAATCTTATTGTCAATATAGAGATCTCTTGTATATCTCCGTTAATGAATATTTGCTCTTGCTGGTTTGATTCTCAATCCAAATCCCTCCTTGGTGCTGTAGTTGTAATGTTTCCAAGGGATTTTGCTGTTATCCTAGTGCCCTTTAAGTAGCTTTCTAGATTCTAATCTTTTTGTCCTTTTTTATTTATTTTTTTAATTTTTTTTTATAACGATTCGAGTGGGAGAGTTGGGTTGAAAGTCAATTCCTTAATTGAGTTACTGTACTCAACACATGCACTAATTCATCATCAAAGCAATTGCTGCCCAGTTCTTCTGTTGACTGTTTAATGTTGTGTTAGAAGTTTGGCCATACGATGAATACTTTTTAGTGGTTATGAGAAGGCCTTTAAATTTACTTGAGAAAACTATCATTAAAGCCCTTGACCTGTGCAGAATAGATGATGAATGGTAATAGGTTGTCTGTGTAGTTTGTCCAAGGTGTTAGTACTATTAGTTCATTTTGTTATGGACCAATGCTTGCATGTTATACAGGCTACATCAGCCTCACATTTTTCATTTCCCCTGGATTTACCCTACCAGGAGGTGACTGTGGTTAGTGAAGAAAAAATGTTTGAGATACTTAAAAAGGCTTGTGACTTGTTGAAACCTGTGTAGAGATCTTTGTCAAAAGCTCCCAAGCATAACCGATCAAAATATTAGCTGTTGCCAGGAACTTGTGTTTGTCTTTTATTGCATGTGCATAATCACGTGAAAGGTGTTGAGATCCATAATGTGAAACACAGCAGCAGTCGATATCTGGATATTTAGTCTATGTGGAGATTTTTTGTTTGTAGCACATGCAGACATACATGGGACTTACATGTTAATTAAATAAAGGCACTGCTTTAGTTTTTTACCGACTCACAACTTTACCAGCGACCGAATAGAATCTCTGGAGATGGTTGAAAGGTTGAAATTTAAGAGTTAAAAATCACTTAAAGACAAAGGTAATGTGATGCAGGCCAGGATCCGTTGGATTCGAATCTCTAGAGATTGTTATTTTAATTGGCATATTTGTAATTTTAGTTAAAAAAAGTAATTTAGTCTTTTATTTAGGAGTTTAATTAGGCTTTGGAGTCGTTAGTCTACTTCTCTTGGTATTTGTTATTTATCTATTTTTTAGAGGTGGCCCCCTTCCCTTTAGACGTGGTTTGTTTCTTTTATTTTAGAGTTTTAATTGCATTGGGTTTAGAGTTTTAGTTACATTAGGAAGGTGGATCTATCCATATTTTAATTAGTTTGTTTTTATTTTATGTTTTATTTATTTTATCTTGTGGGCCCCACTTGTAAGCCAATTTATAGGCAGATTTCTTAATGAATTAATTTGATATGATGAATTGAAAAGGAAAGAATGTGAAGGCTTGAAAGCCCCTTTCTGGGTGGTAAGTGTCCCTCTTCTCACTATTGGTTTCTCTTCTCTCCCCCCTTTCTTTCTTGAGTCTCCCCTCTCCCCTCCCTTTTGGTTCCCATCTCTTTTCTTTCCCTATCTTTTAATTCTTCGTTTTGACTCCCTAAAGTTATCCCATTAATTATCCCTAAAATCATACCATTGTGAATGACTACTATTTTGTTCCCATACCTTTTGTCCCGTTCTCTTTTGGGTGGTTTCCTTGATATTCCCTTTTCATCATTTATGTGAAATTCAGTTCGCATTAATTCGTATCAGAGCTTAGGCTAGAATGTCGAATCCACATAACACCCTTATGACATATGAGCAATTTGAAATATTGCTTAAAGCCATAAATGCCTTAAATGCTAGTGGAGAAAGTCAAGTCACCAGTTTTTTGGGTATCCTATGTACTCTTCATAAGGAGATTCCCGCAATGCCTTGATAACAAGACAGGCTCTACCATTGTAGTTCCTACGATAGAAGATTACATTGAAGAAGATATAGATAAAAGTTAGATTAATCACGTGGAAAACTATATCGTTCCAGAGCCAGCCATTAAAGTATATCTTGAAGAAGTCAAGAGCGAGGTTGCGAACGTGGTACAGGCTGAGATCATGGCTCGAGGAGACAAACTGCATCCAACATTCAAAAGGGACCTCTCCGGAGCACTTTTCGTTCGTGTCTTCGTGATTATGCGATCACAGAATATGTGATCCCATCGTCATTCTTTGAAGGACATACCCCTCAACTGGCAGACTGCATCCCTACCATTCACGTGCCACTGGGATTTCGTTACGAACTATTACTGGTTGTGTCTTTCTTGAGGTTGTTTTGTCATCTTTACAAAATTTGTACGAATTTTTCTAAGCGGGCGAGAGTTGGTGTAGGCCAAGATCTGTTGCATTGGAATCTCTAGAGATTGTTATTTTAATTGGGATATATTTGTAATTTTAGTTAAAAAAAAGTAATTTAGTCTTCTATTTAGGATTTTAACTAGGCTTAGGAGTTTCTAGTAGGAGTTGTTAGTTTACTTCTCTTGGTATTTGTTATTTATTTATTTTTTAGAGGTGGCCCCCTTCCCTTTTGACGTGGTTTGTTTATTTGATCTTAGAGTTTTAGTTGGATTGGGATTTTGGAGTTTTAGTTACATTAGGAAGGTGGATCTATCCACGTTTTAATTAGTTTGATTTTTTTAATGTTTTTATTTGTTTTATCTTGTGGGCCCCACTTGTAAGTCTATTTATAGGCAAATTTCTTAATGAATTAATATGATATGATGAATTGAAAAGGAAAGAATGTGAAGGCTTGAAGGCTCCCTTTTTGGGCGGCAAGTGTCCCTCTTCTCACTATTGGTTTCTCTTCTCTCCCCCCTCTCTTTCTCGAGTCTCCCCTCTCCCCTCCCTTTTGGTTCCCATCTCTTTTCTTTCCCTATCTTTTAATTCTTCATTTTGACTCCCTAAAGTTATCCCATTAATTATCCCTAAAATCATACCTTTGCCAACGACTACTATTTTGTTCCCATACCTTTTGTCCCGTTCTCTTTTGGGTGGTTTTCTTTATATTCTCTTTTCATTCTTTATGTGAAATTCAGGCCGCATTATAATCGGTCTCAGTGTCTGCTTGCACAATTAGATAACAATGAACTTCCTTTTGGGTTTGACATTTTGGGTTTGACAGGAGAAAAGATTTAATGTATTAATGATATCAAACTTTGTAAATGTATTGTGTAGAACTTTCCGTACTCTTTACGAAGAAGCATTTAGAATTTCCCACTGCTACCATATGGTATCATCTCTACTTGGTGATAAATAAAGCATTCATTTCTCTTTGGATCTTCCAGATATTTCATATCCCCGTTGTTTACTGAGTTGGCACTAACTAAGCATTAGTGAATTTCACCAAGGTTCACCCAAATAAATATTAATAATAAATCACTAGGTTTATTGACTTTGCAGATCACAGTAATCCTTAATTTGGGCTCATAATTCCAGAGATTATGGTACTCTTTCTCCAATCTTAATAAATAGGTCATTGGTGATTTCATATGACTTGTTGGTTGCTACTTTTGCATTGGTGTGTGTGATGCATGAGACCTTTTAAATATAAATTGTAATTTCTGGTATTTCCTTTTAGGAAAAACTGAATGTCCTCGGCAGGAATTATTATTTTTCAATTATGATTTGAGGAAATCTTGATGTTAATTTTCCAGGCTTGATTATCTGTGCAAGAACTGCAAGCGACCTGGGCATTATGCCAGAGACTGTCCAAATGTGGCTGTTTGCAACAACTGTGGACTTCCCGGGTAAGTGAATTCCTTCATCTGGATTCCTTGGTGTTATATTATGTTTAATGATTTTTCTTCACTGCCTAACTATTGGTGAAATGGATGATATTCTTGACATTTATCTATTTTCCTTTCAAGTTTCAACATCCATTCAGTTTTTCCTTTTGAAGATAATATAACTCCCCCCTCCCCCGGGCTTTTTTTGATAGATCAAATGGTTTTCATTCATGTTAAAGTTTTGTTTGTCTACCTAAATATACTCTGCATATTGTTTTCATCTTTTTCATTTATTTGTTCTTTCCTTTCCTGGAAATTGCTTCATGAGCTCATAATTGCTGTATTTTCAAAGAATGAATCTTTGGCTGCCTGTCATTATTCAATAATGATATACGATTGTGTGTGGCGTATTATTATATAAGGAAAATTTCAGCTACCACCCAAAAAGAATTAACCAAATCACGTACCACCCAAATTGTTTAAAAAAATCACCTACCACCCAAGTTAGATAAACGTTTATCAAAAAGATCCAAAAGCAACTAACAAAGCCGTTAGTTGCTGACGTCAGCCTTTAGAAAATACTTGAATGACAATAATACCCTCACCCCTTTCTTCTTCCTCTCATCTCTCTATTCTGTCTGCTCTCTATCTGAGACTCATAAATGAATAACACAGAAAAAAAAAATGTTAGGATTTGAATACGAAGGAAATAATAAAATTAGGAAAAAGAGAAGGAACCCAAGCCGATACAGCGAGACATGTTGCAGATTCTTGAGTCCTTCTTCCTCTTCCACTCATGGACGACTCTCTAATGGTAAACTTCTCCTGAAGCTTTGGAATTCAAAAAGCGTAAAAACCCGAATACAAAAAAAAAATCAAAAGTTCAAAACCTTTTCTGTGTTCGCAAAAGAAACCCTAAATGATCGTGCCGTGATTTTTCGTTCTGCTCTTGTATTCGCTGGTGATGTATTAATGGCTGGCACAGGTAGGTCCAATTGGTTTTTTCAATTTTTTTTTTTAATTCTCTTTAGTTAGATTAGTTCTCATTCAAATGGACTACGACGACGAAACTTTCTTCTTCTTCTTCTTCAGCTCTTCCCTTTTGTGCAACTGCAATTCAGAAATGGAACAAATCAAGAAATAATGGAGGATTATATGTTTCAGGTACACTATACATCAAGAAATAATGCAACATGTCCTGCTTCTTCTTAGCTCAACTGATTCCCAATCGGTTACTGTAACCTCAAAGAGAGCTTCTCTAGAGCCTTCTTCTTCGTCGTCGTCATTGTTATCAAAACTATAATCCGGAGTTAGGGTTTCCCTTTTTTCATTTTTTTTCCTTTTGATAAAATATTGCAGAGAAACAGAGAGGAAGAAGAAAGGGGTATAAACGTCTACATACAATTTCAACTTTTCCCGTCACTTCATTAACTAATGTTTGTCTAACTTGGGTGGTAGGTGATTTTTTTAAACAACTTGGGTGGTAGGTGATTTGGTCAATTCTTTTTGGGTGGTAGCTGAAAATTTCCCTATTATATATATAGTTGAACACATATACTGGACTTGGCTTACTGGGCTGTCTTGTTGAAAATTATGTATGACATGTTGATATAAATATATGCATATGTGCTTTTATAAGAGGGAAATTTCACCCACCTCCCTGTACTTTTCCTTTTATGTCACCCATGACCCAACCCCCAACTTTGCCAATAATATCACTCGCACCCCCTGCTGTTAAGCTGACAAACAGAAAAAAATTACCCAATTACCCTCCCTAATAAATCAACAGTTAAATAAATCCCAAACCTTCATCAAATCCTTCAACCCTTCATCAACTTCTGCCATTTCTTCTGGTCTTAGAGGTACTCCATTCACTATCAGCTGTTCTGGTCTAAGCTGATTTGCCAGACATTCTTTCTCTGCTTTAATAATTTATTTGCTTGGCTTCCAAAGGACTGAGCAATCGTGACAAAACCCTTGAATAGTTTCCCAATTTCAGTCACTTAGATTCATCAATCGGCTGACCTATACGAGTGACACATTTACGCCCATTGGGCATCCAACCCATGGCTCTAAGAACACAGTTACTGCAATACCTAGCATCACAAACCAAGCAAGCCTTTTCTCCCATTTTTCCCAAAACAACAAAGAAAATCAACGTTAAACTAGTATCATGTACAATATCGCAAATTTAAGACATTGCTAAACTAACTAAACAGCCTTACTTCAACCTGGTTAGATTAGTGAAGCATGCTTACAACTCTGTACACTTCTAAAGAAGTAGAAAAAAAAAATTGAATTATGTTTGCTATGGCTTTAAGATACTGCTAAAACCAGAAAAGTAACCATCCAAAGCCGCATCTTTATGGTCAAGTCGGAGCCATCCATAAAATTACTTACAAATTGATACCAAAAAATTATGAAAACAAGGAGTCAAAACTTCTTTCTCTAATCTCAACTGCTCAAAGACTCCAAACAGAGTAAATTCCATCTTCAGATGCAAGGAGAGGTAGATTTACCGTCAAAAGCAAAACGAAGACAGATTCAAGAATGTAATCTTTTACAACTGGATTCGGACTCTAAATGTTGAAAACTAAAGAGTCAAAATGAAGCTTCAACGAGATCAGAAACCCTAGAACAACAAAAGAAAAAAAGTCGGATTCAGAAAGGAAGACAGGTTGAAGAAACCTTAAAAAAAAGGTTAGTAGAGAGGAAAGTCAAATACCTCAAATAAAGAAAAAGTTAAAGCCACTCTGAGCATGTACTGTGATTTTCTCCGGCAAAAATCGATTTTCTGGTTCACGATGAATGTAAACAGTAGTAGGTAATGTATTTTGTAAATTTGGGTTTTGAGAGGGTAAAACGGTAAGTTACTATTGTTTAAAAGGTAATTTTGTCATTATAATATTTTTAACCTTGCCACATCATCCCTTATTTCTGTTAAGTCAGGATCCATGTGATACATATTTAACAACCAGGAGGGGGGATGATATTATTGGCAAAGTTGGGGGTTGGGTGACATAAAAGGAAAGTGTGGGTGAAATTTTCCCTTTATAAGATCTAATGGCTACGTTGAAGTGATGGATATGGACTTTCTATTGTACTCCGCATGAATGTGGTAGCATATGACCATCACTGTTTTAGTATTGAATACCATTTATGTGTATCAAAAAAGTTTATTTTATTCATAATTTGTCACTTAAAATTTTTACCTTTGAATTACTGATTTCTAATTTTGAAAATCCTACTTTTCACTTATCTTGCACTTTTCACTTATCTTGCATTAATTAGGAACATACGTAACTGGAACCTTGTTGGATTATTATAACCACCTGATGTATGATCTTTGCTGTTGAAAGAACTTATATGTTGTCTGTCAATGCTGCACTTTTGACTTCTGTTATAGGACACCTGGTGTGGCCCATCAATTAATTTTCAAGGTCCAACTCTCTGTCTTCTTGGTTCATTTAGAATAAATCAGGAAATGGTCGAGCTTGCTTTACAAGAATTTTTCTTGAGCATTGATTTACTCTTCTATTTGCATAAAGAACTGACCTTAATATGGTTGCTTGTTTTTCTGTCAGTCATATTGCTTCAGAATGTACTGGAAAAACTATGTGCTGGAACTGCAAGGAACCAGGGCATGTTGCAAGCGAATGTGACAATGAGCCTATTTGCCATGTTTGTGGGAAAGTGGGACACCTAGCCCGCGAATGCTCAGGCTCAGGCCTACCACCATACGACCCAAGGCTTTGCAACAACTGCTACAAACCTGGCCACATTGCTGTTGACTGCACCAATGAAAAGGCATGCAACAACTGTCGCAATACCGGTCATCTTGCCCGTGATTGCCCTAATGAGCCTGTCTGCAACGTTTGCAATGTGTCAGGTCATTTGGCTCGCCAATGCCCCAAGTCGGGTCTTGCATCGGAAATAGCTGGTGGCCCGTTCCGTGACATTGTCTGCCGCAACTGTGGCCACCCAGGGCACATAAGCCGTGACTGCGTAGCAATAGTGATCTGCAACAACTGTGGTGGTAGGGGCCATCATGCATTCGAATGCCCCTCAGGTCGGATGCTTGACCGCGGATTCCGGAGGTACTAATATGCATATTTGAAGCCCCTAGTTGATGGAATTTGTTTACCTATAGTTTTCGAATCTTATTATTCTGATATTAAGTTGATTGATTTTTAAGGAGAGGGTTATGTTTTATTTTATTATTTTTTCAGTTTCTTCTACCACCAAAGTCCCACGTGTTAATTTTAATTCTGTGGGAAACTCAGTGTTCTACTGGTAGTTGCAGGCTTTACTTTTATTGTGTGTCATTTAACATGATGCAAGAAGGTTCAGCTGGTTTATTAGGAATCTTCCGGAGATTATACTTTCTAGTTTCAAACTAATCAGCATCCACTCTATCCTCATCCAAGAGAATGGTATGGAGAATTGAAATGATTGTTTGGGCGTTCCTTCTCCTTTGGTAATGGGAATGTAAGCCCTCAAAAAGTGCCAAACGAGTGGATGATGGTGTTGCCATCCCATATGGTGTCCAAATAGCCATTGGAAATAATGGACTGTTGGTGCTTCTTGTAACTTTCTTGCTAGTGTCGAGAGATACTGAGTGAAGCCTACATAATACGTCTTATGGGATGACATTGGATACGGTTGGGTTGGGTTGGGTTGCTTGTACTTTGGAGCCATTTCTTGATCGTAATGTCAACAATCTTGCTCTGCCGAAGTTGCTGTGACAATCGTTAGCTCCTCCTGCAACTGAGCTCCCATTTGATATACGGGAAAAGATGTGCTCCAAAATAGTAGTTTGTGTGAAAATCAAGGTTCATCTTTTGTTGAGACTTTTAACTCAGTCACGTAGTTTTTATACGGCATACGTCTTCGGTTCAAATCTGATAAAAGGCTTATTTTTTTCCATGAAACTCCAGTCTTAGTCTTCATTTTTCAGCAAGTCATGTTTCTATTTTTGCTGTCAGGGACTCCCTGAAAAAGGATGCAGGACAAGATGCGAAACTTGAGTGAGGAAGGGGCTCTTTAGGGCCTAGTTCTTCAGGCTGGATTCTCTTTGTGAACACCAATTCAAGCGAAGCTTTCAATGTTGTGTAGCGTAGTTGGTTGGTGTTTTTCTAATTGAATGTAGGCACCTAGGAGGGTAGGTCGTCGGTTTAATTCGCTTGTCTCACCTTGCACCTTCAAGTCCCTTTCCCTCTCATTTCCTCTGCCACTTTTAGTAGTGTAATCAAAGTTCCATTCCGCAGATAGGTAAGAACAAAAAAAAAAAAAAAAAAAAGATGCAAAATGACATGTTGCCAGGTTTTTTTTAAAAGTATATTTTATCCAAATTGGAAAAGAGATTAGATCAACGATGCCTTTAATGCCAAATCATTTATAAATATCATTAGGTATTAAGTTTCAGGGGCCATTGCTCCAAGCAATTGTAAAAGGTAAGCAGGATGAGAACAGGCCACAATAGTCTGATTTCTCATCTTCTTCTCTTTCTCCATTGATTTGGGCTATCCATAGTACACATGAGTCAACTTTGGGGACTTATTTTCAAACTCTAACAATGACCTATTCTCTTTGTTCTTGCTGGTTTCTTTAAGAACCATTTCACAATGGTAGGGAAGTGAAATTTTTTGACTTAAATATGAAACTTTCATAATCATTACAACACATGATTTCAAATGATTATGTAATTAATTCCAAATCATTCCATATTTAGTTATTAACTTAGTTTCA
The DNA here is from genome assembly GCA_028583415.1 of Protea cynaroides. NCBI lineage: Eukaryota > Viridiplantae > Streptophyta > Magnoliopsida > Proteales > Proteaceae > Protea > Protea cynaroides. Next base: position 35,061,880 of record CM053266.1, on the reverse strand, counting down.
TCTTGCATCTTTATCTCTTGCATTTGAAAAATAAAATAAATTTTACATCTAACAAGTATTTTTACTAGATATGGTAAGAGATTTATTTAATTTATACTAGGGAAATTTACTCGGATCTCCTCTTGACAATTTGTTTATTATAGAGAAGTAAGTACCTTGTGTCTTTTGAATTTACACTATTACCCGAAACTAATGGTGTTAGCTAAAATATTATACTGATAAAAATACCCTTCAAATTATAATACATTTATAGTGGGAATTAAAAAAAACCAATAATGGATGGGATAGGAGAGTGAGAGTGAGAGTGAGAGTGAGAGTGAAAGTGAGTGAGAGTGACAGTGAAAGTGAGGGATCCAAATCGTCTCCTCCCTGAGATTCGGGAGGAGGGGCGGCGACCCACCTGGATGGTCGTCATGTGGGGGTCGAATGAATCCGACCCCTCCGTTTGAGTCGACAAGCCAAGCCGACAAGAGAGTGTCGGCTCGAACGGAGGGGTCAGATTCATCCGACCCCCACATGACGACCATCCAGTGGGGTTGCTGCGTCTCCTCCCTGAAGTACAGGGAGGAGACGGTTTGAATCCGAGAGTGGTAGAGACGTTCGTAAGAGAGATTCGGGTTGAAAGAAGGAAACAAAACAAAAGTTCCTCTTTTGTGCTCATCTTTCTGTCTCTTACTCCATCACTGAGGAGTTTGTTTCAGCAAAATTACCCTATTAAAACCATGTGTTGCTCCAATCTAACAATGTGGGTATCATCAAAACCTACTATTCCTTATCTTTCCACACTCTTTTCCACTCTCTCCTCAACCCGTTTAGTCTCCCTTCCCATGATTCCATGAACAACACCCCCTCTCGCCCTTCTGCACGGACCTATTTCACTGTGGTCTCTGCGAAATCAAAGTTACAGTAAACCTTTAAAGGTTCCGATCTTTTCTTCTCCTATGTTCTTTTCAAATTTGATTTGGCTCTTGCATTTGTTTTTCTTTGTGTCTAATACTTGAATTGAAATTGTTCTTCTATGTTTCTTTGTTCTTGTTTGAGGAATTTGTTCTCTGTTTGTTTGTTTGTTTTTTTTATATCTCTCGTCTGTTTGATTTCTCTTCAACTCTCTTCGACATCCCCTTATTTGATACTTATTTTCGATTTCTCTTCAAGATTGTCTTGGTTTTAGTGGAAGGATAAATTAATCATTAACCTCAAGAAACATAGTTAACAAACCACTAGGGATGTGATTGTAATTAAACCTAAAGTACAGAAGAGATTCGAATAATTTACCCTATATTTTTATAATAGTCAAAACCAAAACCAAAGTAATTCTTTACGGTTCGTTTTGATTTGAATTAAAAGGATCGATTTTGAATCGGCTTTTCGGTCCGGTTCAGATTTGACACATCTACCTCAATCATAATTTACTCTAAATGGATCATGATTTCATCATTACTTTTGTTTTATACTATTTTTTTTATTTTTTATTTTCTTAACATCTAAATATAGACATCGTGTCTTAACGACGAAAATACCCTTTCATATTTGAAATGACGAATTTGGGAGGTTTTGGATCATTTGTATGTATAAGTACTCTCTATAGAATTCAATTACCGGGGATATAATGTGAGATCCACCTATTAAACGTGGGACCCATTAAATATGGGAGTGATGAAATCCCATAAGGGTTACACGTATATGTACATGCAGGTGATGGAGAGCGTAGAGCAAAATAAAACTGACTCTTTAGTCTTTAACACGCGAAAACTCAGAATTCAACATCTGAACCAAAAGACTGAAATCTCTCTGGGTTCGCTCCTCGGCAGCGCAAGCAGCTCAAATGTAGAGAATGAGAAACAAGCTTTTGAGATTTATTCTTAGCTTTTGGAGAAGGAGATGCAGAGAGAAGATAAACACAGAAAGACAGAGCGAGGGATGGCGACGAACTTCAGTCCTTCTCGAGGTCCTGGGAGTGCGAGGTTTCAGCTTGCTGGAGCTCCGCAGAGGCTAAGATCTTCGTCGTTGAAGAAGCCGCCCGAGCCCCTTCGACGGGCCGTTGCCGATTGTCTATCTTCTTCGTCTTCTAACCATGTGAACCTTACCCCTGTTGCTTCTGAGGCTGGCAAAACGCTTCGGGTTCGTAATTCCACTCCCTCTTAAGATGTTTTGTTCTTGTTTATTCTGTTTTTGCTTGATTCGTCTCCAATGTATTTTGGTTTCAAAACATATTTTTTACAGAGTACGTAAACGTAACAGTGGATGTGTTTAGTGATATTTGATATAACTTTTGTTCCTTATTTCGGGATTAATTGGTTCCTTATTTCGGGATTAATTGGAAGTCTCTATTTCAATTAATTGGACTGGCTGTGGAATGTACTGCTCATAATAGTATATTTTTCTGTAAATTGATAGATTCGGAAATTTATTCCCTTCCTTTTTTTTCAGAAAATTTAAATTTTGGCGTTTGATTCCAAGAATCGAACTTTTAATGCTACATTATGATTCACATTTTCGGGGCTCTCGTGTTAGGAGGGGGTACTGGGATTGGGTCTCTTGATTTCCTATTCCCATTATTAATTTTGTTTCGTACTTTTATGCGTACGTGCTTCTATTATTTTTTCTACTTATTCTAAAAAAGGGAAACTTAATCTCTGTCTGATTGCATTGAAACGAAGACGATCCTAGGAATCTGACATGGACCTCTGTTGGAATTGCAAGGAAGGAAGAGAAGAAACCAAGCAGAGGTCCACTTCGAGGGGGAACTAATTTCCTGTAATGGTCTAATTCAAGGAAAACCGACCTCCAGCAATCTCATATGAACTGAAGTTATTTGCGAATTCAAAAGCATTATAATCTCTTATTGTTCTAAATATAAATACCAAGAATCACAATGTAACCATCCTAGAAAATAGGGAGTTTTATCCATTGGAAACGGCCCCTCACCATGTTGGGAGACTTGGTAAATACAATAGGAAGTAGACTTCTTCGACTCCTTAAGACTCCCACTACTACAAGTTTCTGATTCCCACCTATAACAACTAAAAGATACGTAAACCCATTCTCCTAAACAAATATTTGTTTAATATAAATTCTAAAAAACCACTTAATTGGTTTGCATGTGGGCCCATATCCTTCCCTCTTCTCTAAATTTCCCTTGTCCCCAAGGGTAAAATACAAGTAAAAAAAAAAAAAAAATCCCACCCAGATTAATTTCTAACTAATGCTGCAACACAAACAAGTGTTCTTTGAGCCATAGGGAACTTGATCACCATGGTTGTATGGACATTCTTGGCTTACCTTTGCATCCGCTTTTGCAACTTGCTTTTCAAATTGAGGTTGATAATCTCGTATTGACTGCGTTGTTGAAGCTTTGTGAGCTCACCGAAGAACTCTTGAAATTGAGTAGGACCATAATGTGAGTTGACTTCTTCTCTAAATCCTTGCCATGAGAAAATTCTCATTTCTTGTTTGAGCAATTGAAACCACAACTGAGCATCTCCTTCAAGATGGAAGGGTGCCAATGCCACTAGATCGATTTCCAAAGTCCAATGAAATGAAAAAATTGCTCAGCCCTACAGAACCAGCAAATTGGGATTTTTCCACCTGAAACGAGGAAAATTAGCTTGGTCAATTTGGGTAGCGCCGTCATGGAGGACCTGGCGCAGACAGGCCCATTTTGACCGTTGCTACACTGAATCCCATTCCTATTGTTGTAGCTTTCACTCACGTCCTTGTTTGGTAGCTGCCAACTAGTCAAGGTGGGTGTGCATTGCCATGAACATTTCTTGCATTTCCTTGAGTAGTTTCTCCTGCTAGGTAGCAAGAGAACCCACCTTTTCCTCCAATCTACTAAGCCTCTGCTTCGCCATGTGTGGCCCTAATACCAAATGATAAGGACATCTCTTAGAGTTTCGCGGAAGTAAGAAAAGAAACCAGTCAGAGGTCCACTTTTTTGGGGGAACTAGCTTTTTGTAATGGTCTAATTTGAGGAAGGCCAACCTCCATTTGTGTCAAACAAACAAAAGTTATTTGGGAATTCAAAAAGCATCATAATCTCTTATTGATCTAAGTTAAAAAAAAGAAAAAAAAAAAGAGAGTCACAATGTAACCATCCTAGAAAATAAGAAGTTTTATCAGTTGGCAACACCAAATCACCATGTCTCTCTCCACCATGGTTCAAAATTTTGGTTGCGCCAAGCGTTTCGCTCACGGGCAAAATTAGAACATGCCAGTGAAATGGGGCTAAAATTATATATTTTTTGGCAGTATTTTTGACCAGTCATTTTGGCGGTCAAATTTTAGGGCTGAAACTTCATGCAAACCTTAATAAAGGCTCTATATACGTATGTGAACTCTTTGATTGCACGAAAAGTCACACAACTATATGTAATACATAGTGACAACTAACAAATAACAAATACTCCCATCCCGTATATACATGGTAGTACATGAATAGATGCCATAAAATGTGTTTAGGAAGGATTGGGCCCACATAATCTCCACATAGAGTTCGAGAAGGATCGAGCCTACTACTAGATTGATGGTACAAACACTACCATTCCTTCAACTCTATCACAAATGATGGCCATGTCATATTGTGCCAGAAGAAACGTTCGAAGTTATCTACAATTGCCTTATAAATGGAATCATTTACATATTGGAGGCGACCTAACCTAAGGTATAGGTCATCGTACTGTAAAGATCCATGTAGTGAGGCACCTACAGTGGATGGTGGTACTAGCTGTGGGTACTGCGGTGATAAAATCTGGTATCTACACTATCATGTATGGTTGGGGGGCTGGGTAAGAGAAGAATCTGTCCACAAAGGACAATCCACTCAGTGATTGGTTGTCATGATCAAACCCACTGGGAATTGAATAGTAGCCCAAGGGTAACCAACATAGCTGCCACCATACCCACTATAGGCCGACCTAGTGCTCTCTGAAGTAAAGGATGGGGCACACCACTCCCCACGTCCAATGTTGTCCACTAGACTCGAACCTCCAAAAGTGATAGAATAGTTCGAATCGTTGATGCCCATGCTATTATTTGCCTCCTCATCTAGTTTGAATCGACATTGTGGCCCTTTTGTGTAGCTTGCACGTGAGGGTGATGGATGTGCACCGTGCCACCGTGGTCGGTAACCTGTGTGGCTTGATCAAACTAGGTCTCTTCAGTGAATTGAATGGCCTCTGGCTCCCTAACTCTTATTTGTTTCTTAATTTACAATTTAATTTTTTTTTTGAAATTAATAATACCTTAATGCACCAAAATCATATATGACACAACATATTAAGCATCATTTCCGCTTCAAAGCACACCAAAATTACTTTCATAAATTTTCAAACCAAAAAAGAACTGTCCTTTACTTTCCATTTTTTGTTAAATCAAAGAATAAAAAGAAAATTTTGGCAGAAAAATAAAACCGAATCCGTGAGGCCTTATATCGGTCAACGGTGTCTTACATATATAAAACTGAGCCCCAACCAATAAATTTTAACCCTACTTTTGTCACAAGAAAAATCCAGTTTTAACCCAAAAAAAAAAATAAAATAAAAAAAATAAAAAACAGAAAATTAAATTCAACATTGTCTACAATCTCCGGTGTGTAACATATAAAATTGTTTAGACCAACTGCTAGGTATTTAACCTATTCTTTTTTGCAAAAATTAATTTTTGAGAAAATATATACCTTCCAATTTGAAGTCTAGCTAATTCTTTATTAAACTTCAGCAAAATGTTGTTGTAGCTATGATGTGGCAACCCCTCCACAGCTTATTCCAATAGGGTGTAGAGTTGAGTTGGCAAAAGCTGCCCAAAAGTCCAAACTTGGAGCTCCTGTTGAAATATGGCAAAAATATTGAACTGCACTCAAAATTTCGACCCATTTCACCATACACGTTGTTTTTATAATGCATGGATGTGCCATTCCGGTGAAACTGAAATCTTGGTGAAACGCCAAAATTTTGCCCGAAACTTGGTATACTTATAGAGTAGTCAGTGGTTTCGTTTCAAGACCTGGCTAAACTGTAAAACTTTGCTGAAATCTGCGTAATTTTGGCAAAATTTTGATCCATGCTCTCCACGAAGGTAGACTGAGTAACTGAGTATGACTTTGACACACGTAGACTCCTTCAGTTTCTTGATGCTCCCATGGAAGAGTCACAATATTAAGAAGCAAGGTTCAATAATTCAGAAGGGAATTATTAAATGAATATGAGCTGTGGCTAATACCCATAGTTCAAAATCTTGACAAAATCTCGATTTTCTCAGTATTCTCTAATAGGTTGAGACAAGATGTGGCACGGAACTTGGTCTCGACCAGTCTCGACCAAATCTCGACCAGCTCTTGACCTGTTTCGACATTTTCGACTTGTTTCGACCAAATCTCGACCTTTTCGACCGTCTCAACCACCAAATCTCGACCCGTCTACTCGACTACTTAGTACTTATTGAGTTTTTTGACTATGACAATTAACTAATTAAGTGCTATTGTATTTATTCTTCTCCTAAAATATAGTTATAATGTCTCATTTAACCTTTTTTGATCTTCTATTAGTGTAAATACTACCCTAGGTTTACAAGTTACAATAGGGTTCAGACGGATATTACCGAACATGGATGTAAACCCAAACAACCAGCATGTGTGATTATTTTTACAATTTTATGTTTTAAATGTGTTTATGTTTGCTAAAATAGGGTTTCCCTGGAGTATCAGGCCTTAAAATGGTCATTTTAGTCCCGACACAATTTTTTAGCCTTCGCAGGGCTTTTACACTGTCTCGCTACCGAGATCTTGGTTTTCCCAAGGGTCAAGACACTCTCGAGACTCGAGATTTTGAACCTTGCTAATACCTGAGATATAATATAAGCATTCTCTTTTGAACCAACAGCCACTCCAACCTAATTCATGGTGAGCCCACCAACTTCCTGACAAGATGCTTATGATTAAAAACCACTGACATGCCAAGATCCAAATTTGAATTGGTTCCTGGTCCTGGTCAGAGACCACTGTGTTCGCGATAGTATATGGGATAATTGGGAGGTTTTTGTACTTGCGTAATCTGTTCAGTGGGTTGATGTTTTGGGTTCTTAGTTTTCTAAAGTATGTGTGTGTTGGTGGCATGGAATAAAATCTCGGCGAGATCTCGCCCTCGCCGAGATCTCGCCCTCGCCGAGATCTCGCCCTCGCCGAGATCTCGCCGATTTCGCCAATTTCGCAACTAACCGAGACGAAAATAGGGTCAATAACCCTTTTCGTCTCGGCATTTACATGTTCTCGCCGAGATCTCGCCGAGACGAGATCTCGGTATTCTCGGTTAATCTTGCTAATTCTCGCGAGATCTCGGCAAGATCTCGCCGAGATCTCAGCGAGAACATGCTTTTTGCTTCTTTTTTTTTTCTCTTCTATAAAAGAGGGGCTGTTCTCGGTGGAGACTGCTCCTTCCTCTTTTTTCTTAGTTTTTTCATGGTTTTTTCATTTCTTCCTCCATTCTTTCTTTGTTTGGACTTTTAACTTGCAACGGGTGGTGCTTCAGACTGCGGGGATTGCTGTAACTTCAGAGTGGTCAACCAACTTCTATTCTGTTCCATTAGTACTTCCACAAGAGTCTACGCACCAGAGTACTACTTCAGAAGTTTTTCCATTCTTCCCAAAGATAGGTATTCTTCGGACAGCTACTGATGTTATATTTATGAATCATGTGCAAGACTACCAGATATATGATGATAGTAGGATGGATCATCCACGACACTCTACGTATTACTAGACATTGTATCTGGATGAGGATTGTGGAATTGTGGACTATGGGCACAGGGGGACTATGGGATCATTCAATATTGAATATTTGAACTATGATGTAATGATTTATAATGAAGTATTATTTTGTTTCTCTTTCCCCTAATGCATTATGTTATTGTCTCATTTGCCATATTTGATTGAATATAATAGCTAATATTAACCTAAATTTATAACAGACTTCAGCGTTGACTGTCAAAACATGGGTGTAAACCCAAACAACCACAACGAGTCATTATTTTTACAATTTTATACTCTAAATGTGTTTATGTATATAAAAATGAGGTTCCCTTGAAGTTGGAGACCTAAAAAATGCATTTTGGCCACCGAGACAGCCTTTTTAAGCTGTCTCGGACAAAATACACTGTCTCGGCGAGATCTCGGTTTCGGAGGAGGCCGAGACTCCTCCGAAACCCGAGATTTTAAACCTTGGTTGGTGGGGGGGGGGGGTTTCTTGTAGAGAGTTCGAAAGGGACTGCTGTTTGTTTGTATGGCATCCTGACTGTACAGGCTGTTTTTTTTTTCAGATATATCAATCCAGCATTTCCTTTCAAAATCAAAATAAAAAAAGAGGCAAAAAAAAAAAAAAAAAAAAAGAGGCTCACTTCCTAGTTTGATCATGATTTTTATTTTTTCTTGTGAGCTATTTGTTGTCTTTGTGCACTACATTCACCAGATCATCTTTGGTGGATGTTACATCAAGCTATCTTTTTGGTGGCAGGACTATCTGGCCACACCTTCAACAACTGATCTGGCTTATTCTGTGATTTTAGACCATGCACTTGCTGAAAGGGAGCGCAGGTACTTGTAACATTCTGTGGCCATGATATGAATACATCAGATTGTAATTAATCAAAAAAAAAAAAAAGTTTTTGTCCCATTTTTTAGCATATGCAGTTGTATTTTGACCTCCTGTTTATGATACTCTTGCTCGTCTTCCTTCTCTCATTTTGTTTTTATTGATTAAATGATATTAATTTTATATAGCTACTTGAGGGCTAGAGGTCATACATTAGTTCTCAGTATTGCCTTCCTGGTAAGTGAAATGGGATCTTGACATTCCTTTGTTGATGATTTACTGCTGATTGGATCCTGACTGAACACCCTAAAGATGGTAATTTTGCATATCTTTAAGCTTCAAAGGAAAAAATATAGTGATGGAGTACATTGGTTCTGAGGCCAATGGCCAATTGCTGCCTATGCATCTACTCGTCAGCTCTGATGTGGTTCTGTTCGTGGGGATTATCCCTTTCTTACTGGATAAACTACTACAGGATGAGTAACTACAGGATGAGTAAAGGCAAATTAATCAGCTTTATTTTTTTTACTGGAGTAATGTTTGATGCTTCTAATAAAAATTAACCATATGAGTTTTTTTCTTGTAACTGTAAATGGTCATTTTTGTATTTACTTGAAACCCCAGAAAAAGCTGTTATATGTCATTTGGAAGACATTTTGCAAAAACGTCTAGCTATTTTTGAGGTTAAGTCCTCATAGCATGGTATTTAGGTGCTAATTGTGCATTCCATAGCCTACATGTTCTTGAAACTTTGCCATTTTCCAGGAAAATGGTGTCTATTTTTAATTGTTATTCAATAAAGCTACCGGTTCAAAGGAATATTTATGTATCATGAACCCAGTTATTTAAGGTTCTCTTGCTACCTGGCATTAAACTTCTTCTCAACTCAACTCAACTCAACTAAGCCTGTTCCCAACCAAATGCAATCAGCTACTGAATTCTGTTATGCCATTCAACTTTTTGGTTTTTAGTTATTAAAATTTAATTTGATATATTTCTTATTGTGACTTATTAAAAATTTTAATTTGACATATTTCGTATTGTGATTTTTCTGGTTACTATAAGTCTTTTTGGGATTTTGTTACTCTTGGTTCTGCAATTTCTGTCAATATCTCCATATTAGTTGGATTTTAGGTTTCATAATGATTTGTCATTAGACCCATCAGTATCACTACCATCAAACGGTGTGCAAGTATCGCTACCAAACCAATGAGAGTCTTTCGCATCATCTTGACCAGCAGGGAGGTCAAATGGTCGGGTTGACTGTGTATGTAAGCAGCCTTCCTCCGAGGCCAGAGACTGGTTGACATCAGCACCCAACTGACTGGCCAAGTTGGGGTTGGGCCTCTTCCTAGACTCTCCATCACTGGTACTGCTCTGTCCCGCACCCACTCCATTAAGAGATTTTCATCATCTGACTTTAATTGGAAGATGTTCACGAGCTTGATCGGGCTATTATCGTTTTCCTGCGCTATGCGTATGGACTACATCCTCAGCCTCATATTGTAATGCACATACACCAAGTCATTGAACCGTTCAGAGCCCATTCAATTCCGCCTCTTGGAATGGATGACGGAAAACGTACTCCAGTTTTGCTCATAGCCAGATGCGGAACATGTCTGAGATAGTGATTTCATTGCTATTTTTTTCAATTTAGATGCATCTCCGCCATACAAAGATCAGTCCTAAATCCTAATACATATAAAATTAGATATGTTATTTGCATACTAGGATTAGTCGTATCTTGGCTAGCATATTAATGTTCCTTCAACAAGTCCACGGCAGCATATAGTAATGGCGTAGTGGGCTTGAAAGCAGTATCTACCACTCTCAGTCCCGTTATTACTGGCTCCAAAATTCTAACAACCATTTTCAAGTTTTGCCAAAACTCCTTAGAAGATGTTGTGGTCCGTGTTTCCACTACAATAGGGGAACCCGACTCCCTCCAAAGAAATCACTCCTCAGATGAAAACATTAATCTGAGTCTTATCATCTTCGCCTCAAAGCTCCCCAATGCTATGGAGTTTGTGGCGAATTTGGTGACTCCGGGTTTAAGTAAGTCCCCTCTGCATATTTCCCTCAACAACAGCAATGAATACCCATGGTTGTTGATAAATGTCGACACCTATCTAGCTTGCTCAACCACTTTCTATACTTTCGAAAGCTTGCCCTTACCCTTCAGCATTAAATCATTGCAATGGGTGGCACATGGGGTTCAAAAGAGATTGTATCTATTATTGTTTATCATTTGCTCCCCTACTTTCTTATAGTTTTCCATTGTCTGTCATAATATGAACAATGTTTTCCACCCCAACATCAGCCATTACTTTCCTAATAGGCTATAAATGTAATTTGCATATTTTCTCTCGGTAGATGCATTCACAGACTTGAGGAACATTGTCCTTCCATCACAGTAGACCATGAAGTTGATGATGACTTTCTTGTGGAGCCAGTCCAACTATCATACATAATCGTCACCCATATGTTTTCCAGTTCCTCTTCAAACTGCTTATCCACTCTTTTAATTCTTTTTCGTGTTTAGGCAAATACCATAGTTGTCAAGGCGACAAGGCGATCCAAGGTGTTCGGGGCCATCCTAGGCACCTAAGGGTTCCCATTGTATTTTTTATTATTTCTAAAGTATTAATGCTATGTTATGTTTGTATATATGCAGCATTCTACATAAATAATCAACATTTAAGACATAACTTAATTAATATGAGAAAACCAATAAGGCAACAAATAATGAATAAAGTATAGGACGGAAAAAAAAAAATTTATAATAAACAAAAAATACATCCAAAATGATAATATGTGGTGTAGACCCAAGTTTGCTAGTGTACGCTGAGACTTGGGATTGTGTCTAGAGACTAGAGTTAAGTAGGCAACACGTATTTATGACTAATTTTTACGTATTTCTAACAAATTCGACCGGAGCGTAACTTCTTTAATATAGTTCGGATTCAAGCAATCTCGAATTCGTTGCAAAGTTAACATAATCAGCTTTCCAACAAATCCAAGAGTACTTGAATACGAGTTATAATGAAGGAGTTACACTTCGGTAAAATCTTGTTCGGAGTACACGAATACTGTTTAAAGTCATTTGAATGTAAATTATTTTTTGGGCATCAAAACAAAAGATTATTTTAGCATACTCTTGGTTTTTAGTGATGTTTTACTATAATAAGATTTATGAAATTTTTATATTTGGAAAAAAGCCTAATATTTGAAAATTGAAAATCGCCCTACACCCAAAAATACGGTTTTTGTTCTTGAATTGGAGGGTTTATTTTTTATCTTTCTGGAATTTGAATTTTAGACTATTTTTATTGGATTCAAATAGGGGGGGGGGGGATATTTACTTATTTATGAATAATATCTTAAGTAAATGAAATGAAATCATTTACTTAAATGATATTAGTCATAAATAAGTACTGCCTGATAAATGTTGTTCCTGTCTAGCCTAATAAATCTTGTGAAGAAAATTCAGAGATCAAGGAAAAAATATGAGAAAAAAAAAAACACATTGAAAACAAGGCGGCCGCCCAGACATTCTGGGCATTCGAGGTGCCCTAGGCGACGCCCAGGCCTCCTGGGCGACTGCCTTTCTCATGTTCATGAAGCGCCTTGGAGCCTAGGCTTATAAAAATCGCCCGGACACCTCGGCGACGCCTTGACAACTATGGCAAATACTCATTCATACTCTCATATGCATTGGGGCCTTTAACCCTAGGGCCTCAGCAATTGCATCTAGCATAGTATGATAATAAGGGCCTTTGGGTGGCTTTTGCTGGGATATTGTGGTTGAACATCTACTTAGCTATAGCATCCCCAACCATCTCCTTCATTCTCCTTCCTCATTTGCTTTAGTATTTTTTGCCTGTTGCTCTTCTCTTGAAAATTCCAGGATCCTGACGTAGGATCTCAACATACTCCTCATCCCGTGGTTGCAGCATTGGCTTGGGTGGTACCCTTGTACTTTGTGATCTTCTAAACATTGCTGCCATCCCCCGGCCCTACGATTTTAGCTGAGCTGATCCACTACCACTGTCATCTGCTCCAGATGGACGTGCTCCTCCCCTAAACTCCTTCACCTTATCCTGTTTCATATCATAATTGGCTATACTAGCCACTTTAGCCCGTCACAGAGCTCTAGCCTCTACCTTTGTCATATCACCACCTATGTCATAATTGAAATCATCAGAATCATCATTATCTCAACCTATGCGGGGTGCCTCGAACTACCTCCTCAAACTGCACCCTAGCCTTCTTCTTATCTGCATTCCTCTGCTGCTCTCCCCATATTTGTTTACCTATGACCTTGACAATCTCCACAAGAATGGCATTTAGCCACATCGGTTCTTGTCCCACTTAAGTGTTGCTTAAGTCTTGTGATCTCACTTAGACATAAGCTTCTTCCAATAGAATTTCATTGGGTTTTCCTTCTATCACTTCCAATTACCACCGCACATTGCAATGCAATGTCCGTCGTCCACCATCTCCTCCGTCGCCCTCACCTTGTGCAACCATTATCTCTCCCTATCACTGTTATGTAAAAGAAAGAACCTTACATTACCTTACATACATCAATAGAGACTAAAATTAAGTTGTTGATTTTTTTATTTTTTATTATACAATAGGCTTAATACAACTGAACTGAAAATGGTATCACATAGAATGCACCAAATACGACTCAAAACAGGTTGAAATTGCATTTTAAAACTTTCTTCATTTTTCAAATGAAATAGAATATTTTCCCCTATTTTAGAATGATTTATATATTAATTTTGGAATTCAAATAAAAAAACTTTGTGAGCAAAAAAAATTCCGACAGGAACCATAGATTATTGGCCTACGGTATTCAACATAGAAAATTTTGATCACCAACTGATTACTATTGACCTTTTTTTTAAATTTTTAATTTTTGGAATATAAAACATTGATGCCCAACTACCAAGTATTCATCTTGTTTTTGCAAAAATTGAAGTTTTGGAAAAATTTCTTACCTTAAATAGCTGAATCTGTTAAAATCCTTCATCAAAAGGAAAAATTCAAGCTCCCCCAGTAGTGTGGAGTGATGATTTGGCAAAAAACCCACATATTTGGTGGTATTTTTCTTCAAAATATTGAAATAGGAGAGAAATCAAGACTCTCGAGAACAGGTCTTTTATAGACCTGTTTGGTTCATGGTCCAACAGAAACCATCGAGTTGGACTGAGAACCATCGAGTTGGTCGAAAAGGTCGATATTTCGACCGAGATCTGGTCGAGACTTGATTTTGTATTGAATCTCGTCTCAACCAGGTTGAGAAATTCGAGATTTACTCATCGAGATTTCAATCCATGTTTCAGACATCTATTCTTCACATCCAATTCCTGCGTTCGCCAGAATTGAAATCTCCCCCAAAACATGTGCATGAAAGTTGCTTAATATCATTGAAACTAAATGTCTCCTAAAACTGAACTTGGTCCTATCATTAATTTATGGTACTTGAAAAAAAAATGATCCAAAGTGATGCTATCTTATTCTTATTTTACATTTTGATGAAAATATTTCTTGTTTATTCACTTTACATATTAATAAAAATCATTTATGTCTACTTCAAATGTTGAGTATGCTTGGCTTACAATATTGATATAGGTCCACAAGCTAGCATGCAGCCTTGTTGCAAAAGGCCAGCCTTTGAAAATACTAGATTAATTGAATTTCTGTTTTGTGGAACATTGCTCAAAACAGATAAAGAATCTCAGAGAATATGATAGTTAAGACCCACAAAAGTTGAATTGTTTTCATATTTTTCTATGGCATTAAGTTTCCTTAGAATATGCATTGTTTTCATGTTTTTGTGTGGGATTTTTGTTTCATAAAAATGCATGTTATGGTGTTTTAAGCTTTAACCTGCACAACCATCCATTCCATGGGTGTTGTCTGTGATGGTATTGTTTTTTCTTCTAATACGGATTATTATTTGCACTAGCCCCGCTGTTGTTGCAAGGTGTGTGGCACTTCTGAAGCGATATCTTCTTCGGTAAGTTCTGCTGCTAGTAAAAGTCTCTGTTTATTATTAGTTGTGATTTTTTAGATACATGAAAATACCCATTTTACTAATTGAACATCGTAATTTAATGCATAAATCATCTTTACTATCTCATTGGTTTTTTTAGTTTTCATAAGTGATCCATATGCTGTATAAAGCATTTGACCTGATGATTTTGCTCCCATCCTACTGTCAAGTGTACATTTGTCTGTTGATAGAAGTTATGGGAATGGTCACAAAAGACTCCTTTTGTATGCTGGTGAGATGTGAACTCTGATCTATTCTCGAATTGCCTATTGGACTAAACAGTTGGGATTGATTAGTTTGTTCAAGAGATTTGACAGGATAGATTGTTTGTTTGCTGTATCTTAGTTTATAGTTTTACTCATAGCTCTATCACTTACTAAGACCACAAAAAGTGAGTTTGTATTAAGACATTGTACATGGCTAATACACTGGCCCATTCTTAAAAAGAAAATAAACTCTAAAATATTGAACGAAAGATTAAAACAATGATTAACCAAAATGATAGAAGTACTGACAAGAAGACGATGAAAGAAATCAGAAGGTCAAAGTAGATATTGCTTGGGGTTGGTTGTGATGAGGGGATTTGTCATTTGTAGGACAGGCTGGGCTGCAACTAGAGATCCTTATTCCTTCTACTCATTCTTGTGGGTTAGATTTGTAACAAAATAGAAAGAAAGAGGAAAGAAGATGGAGAAATAGAAAACTGTTTCAGAATTGTGTACAGTAGCATGAATAGGAACTCAAGAACCGTGTTTTAATGAAAGGAGAGAAAATTGTGTATATTCTCCTGCTTTACTGTTAGAGTAATGATATAAAATACACTATTGTTGACGTTACTGGTTTAACTTAGTCAAAACAATTAATCATGTGGACTGATGGACTCTTTATTAGTTTAGTAGTTTGCTTTATTAGTTTCCTTTACCAATTAGGCTTGTTAGTTTTCTTTTCCTATTTTGAGTTTACTTTGTCTTTAGTTTGTGACTAGGACTCTGATTTGTAGAATCCTAGATCCTATCTAATAGTTGTTTTCTATTTTCTATAAATACAAGCTACAGGGAGTATGATACACTCTATCTTTCCTATACACGTTGATTCTCTCCATCTTCTCTTATTTTTCTATTTTGTTATATGGTATTAAAGCGGGTGCCGTTTTGTGAGTCATTTAAAGGTTTCCGTTCTGATGTGCAGCCACCATTGCTGCTTCTGCTTTAGTTTCTCATCCTCCATTAATATTTAAGTAAGTATTCTAGTTTTGCAAGTTAAGTTTCAGATCTGAGTTTCTGTTTTGTCACTGCTCTCAAATCTGAAGTTCTGTTGTGCTGTTTAATAGAATCTTATTTCCATCTCTATCAATCTGATCCTATTATTGAGTTACCATCAAATTCCATTAATGGCTGCTTGCATTAATGTCCTGATTCTCTGTTTTAGTATTGATTGTCATTCCAGATTTTATATTCAATTCTGATATGATGTGCATCGTTTCTGATCTGAACTTGTTCGTTATACTGTGCTGTTGCTTCCATTGATGCATTGATTCAAGGTGAAGCTTGTGCTACTGCTACTTCTACTTGGTTCACAGTGACCTATACTGTGCTGCTACTACTACTGCTGTTACTACTACTATTGCTGCCACTACTACTGCTACTATTGCTACTGCTGCTGCTACTACTATTGCTACTTCTGCTACTACTACTGCTGTCACTACTATTGCTACTACTGCTATTACTATTACTGCCACTACTATTATTACTACTGCTACTGCTACTATTACTACTATTGCTGTTGCTGCTGCTACATTGTTTTATTGTTGCTGTTGCTGCTACATTGTTTCACTATTGCTACTGCTTCCGTTGCTACATTATTTCAAGCTGAAGCTCCCACATTCCTTCATGGTCTAGCTTGATGGGGGTGTTAGAGTAATGATACACTATTGCTGACTGTGCTGGTTTGGCTTAGTTGAAGCAATTAATCATGTGGACTGATGGACTCCTACTTAGTTTAGTAGTTTGCTTTATTAGTTTTCTATACCAATTAGGCTTGTTAGTTTTCTTTTCCAAATAGGCTTGTTAGTTTCCTTTACCAAATAGGCTTGTTAGTTTCCTTTTCCTATTTTGAGTTTACTTTGTCTTTAGTTTGTGACTAGGGTTTTGACTTGTAGAGTCCTAGATCCTATCTAATAATTGTTTTCTATTTTTTACAAATAAGTTACAATGAGAGGAACACGATACACTCTCTCTTTCCTATACATGTTGATTCTTATCATCTTTTCTTATTTTTCTATTTTGTTACACTTACAATACTATTTATAAATAAGGGAGACCGGATAGGTCTAGGACTCCACATTAGGAGTCCTAGTTACATAAGAGATAAAATTCCATGTGTCAATATGACAAGGAATCCTAGATAAACAATAAATCCTAGTTAAACAATAATACTAGTCTCCTAGTTACATAATGAATAAGAGATGAAGAGAAAGACTTAGGTTAAATAATAATCCAAAGAGTCAAAGGCAGCCAGCTTGACAGTTGGATGGCACTAATCCCGAGATGGGATTAACACCAATTGATACATTATTAACACCCCCCTCAAGCTGGAACATATAAGTCACCCATGTCTAGCTTAGAACAGATATGAACTGCATTACCGATCTTCAGTATATTGCTGGAGATGCCAGGGGGAGAGAACTTCTGGTAGTAATACCAAATCACGAACATTAATCAACGTAGGTTCTTCCAAGTAAAGCAGGTAGTAGTAGTATAGTAGCAGATAGTAGCACAGTATAGGTCAATGCGGACCAAGTAGTTCAACATCACGTGTAGGATTGCATTTCGTGCAAATAGTAGTAGTAGTAGGTTCTTCTACGAGTAAAGAGGTAATAGATTCCCAACATTAGTAAAGAGGTAGTAGTAGGCTTCAACATGAGCTAACAAACACGAATTGATTGTGGAGGTTGCATAACGTGCTACTGGAAGTAGATGTTGCATAACGTGCAATTGGAAGTAGAGGTTGCATCACGTGCAACTGGTAATAGAGGCTGCATCATGTACAAGTGATAGTAGAGGTTGTATTACTTGCAACTGTAGTAGGCTCCAACCCGAGCATGTGTTTGGTAGTAGACTCCATTACGAGCAAAGAGGTAAGCTCCATTACGAGCAAACAAGTAGTAGGTGGTGCCGTGGTAGTAGATTCAAGCTCCATCACGAGCAAGGTAGTAGTAGGCTAGGCTCTCTTCAGTGAGAAGACACAAACTTGAGCTAATATATATAACTTCTCTTCCTCATGTGGAACATTTCACATGGACAAATTATGGCGGGAGATTTCAAACCATAGGATGTAGAGTAGAATATCAATAGGAAAAAGATATCCAAATTTCAAAACCATCCAATGGTCGGATTAAGAAATATAATGAAATTCTAGTGTGACTAGGAATAGGGTAATGATGCAAATGGATTCTTGACATTAATTGAAAAGTTAAAGATCCAATCAGCAGATGTGGACAAAAAATGTAGGCAAGTAATTGATGAAAACCAGGATAAGTCATCTAAATTTGGGTACAATCTAATGGTGGATATGATGAATTCCTAATTGAGGCGGACTCTTTAAAACCAGAAAATCAGCACAGCAGTAACAGATTTAGCCAATAACAGATTTCGATAGCAGTTAATGACTAGGATCAGATCGACAACCAATGGATGAAGTGCTATCATATCAGAACTAGATTTAAATATCTCTAATCTGTAATAGCAGCAGCCATTAATGGAGTCACGGTTAACAGAACCAGTAGCAGAAATTGAAGAAGCCATTAATGGAGGATAGCAGTAACCAGAACCAAATTTAGATATGCAGGAGGCTAGTAGCAGTATATAAGATCAGATCAGTATTGTAGGCAGCAGACCACCATTAAGTAGCATAGACAGTGGATCAATCAGTAGCAGATCAGATCAATGGAAAACCAGATCTGATCGATAGGTACTTGTAACAGATTAGGTCAACAACAGCATTAGATCAGCAATATATAAGAAATAGTAAAGCAGGATATCAGATCTGTATCAACAGATCAACGTATAGATGGAGATGCTTGCGGTAGCAGAAGATGGCAGTGAACTGTAGTTGGTTGATTGCAGATGAAACCAACAGGAAGCAGCAGTAGCAGTAGCATATCAGGGAGCAGTAGCAGAGCACAAGAGAGTAGCAGAAGGTCACAGTAGCACATCTCAGTAGAACTCAGCAGAATATCATAGTCGCAGATCACATAGCAAATCTCAGTAGATCTCAATGGCAGATCACAATAGAAGATCGCAGTAGCCGAGGACATCAAAGAGCATTATCGTAGTAGAGGTTTGCAGCAGATTGTAGGCGGGAATGGTGGCTGCACACCAGAATAGAGAACCTTAAACGACTCTCAAAAGAACATATTAGATCAACCGCTCTGATACCATGTAACAAAATATAAAGTAAGAAAAAAGGAGAGAAGATGGTGAAATAGAAGACTGTTTCAGAATTGTGAACAGTAACTCATGAATAGTGTTTTAGAAAAAAGAGGGAAAATTATGTATATTCTCCTCCCTTACAGTACTATTTATAGATACTCAAATAAGGGAAATAGGATAGGTTTAGGATTCCACGTAACCTGGAGTCCTAGTTACATAAGAGAGGAATTCCATGTGTCATCATGATAAGGAATTCTAGATAAACAGTAAATCCTAATTTGACAATAATACTAGTCTCCTAGCTATTTCAACTGACATAATGAATAAGAGATAAGGAAAACATACCAAGTCAACAATAATCCAAAGACTCAAAGGCAGCCAACTTGGCGGCTGGATGACACTATCATGAGATGGGATTAGCGCCAATAGATACATTGTTAATGGAAATTGAATATAAATGTGTTTTATGAGGTAGGGCCTTTGGAGCTTTAGAGAAAAGAAGATAAACTATTCATGCAGTCAATGATTGGGTGGGAAGAATATTTTGCCCCTAATTGCTATACATTTGATAGTAGGTCCTGTTGAATTTCAGAACATACGAAAATAAAAACTTATGCTAGGGTGGACATAATGCATTTCTCCTGCTTTTATATATGTGGTACCACAGATGTGGGAGGCTGAGAACTACCATTGATGATCAGACATACGACATCTTTTGGTCTGTTAGTCAACATGATCAAGGTGGGATATGGGAACATAATGGGCCATGAGTCAATCTGTTTCCTATATGATGATTATAACCAAGTTATAACCGACGATAATCTTTGCTTGTGGTCATCCAGAAAATGTTTCAGAAATTACCCAAGTAACCATGCAAGGATTTAGTTAAAGTGTTATTTATTTATTTTGTGTCTCCGTGTGTGTGTGTGTGTGTGTGTGTGTGTGTGTGTGTGTGTGTTTTTGGGGGGGGAGGGGGTGAATAAATGAATGTATTAACAACACCCCTAAAAGGGGAAGACATATTAGTTAAAGTTAATCTGTCTTGGTCTCTTTTTTGACCTGCAATATCTCATCTGGGCTTTTATTGGTTGTGTCTTGAATCATTTGGATTTCTGCCACATGTACAGGGGGATGAAGGTAACTTTCCATCCTGACATGAGTATTCTATAAAAGAGAAAGAATTACCTTTAAAATTTGTTGTTAAATCTCATGACATGCTTCTCCCCTTGGCCCTGCAGATATATACCCAGTGAGCAGACTTTGGTGCAGATAGATCTTTTTTGTGTAAATTCAATCTACGAGTGTGATCCTAGCACGAACCGAAGAATATCACCCTGGTCAAAATCATTTACTCAACACTCTGGAGCATCAGCCACTGGGAATGCTTTTCCTTCTTCGTTGCCAGCATTTAGTTTTGCATCTGGAGCCCTTGTGAAGTCAATAAATTATGTTCGTTCTCTTGTGGGTCGACATCTTCCAACAAGGTCATTCCTACCAGCAGTTTTTGCTGGGGCCTCCACTGCATCAAAACAGTCACTTTCAATATTGTTGAACAGATCCTTGGCTTCCAAAGTAAATCCTATGGTTGCCAGTATCAGGGAATCTCCTAAGACAGAAGAAGCATCTGTTTTATATTCTTCAAACTTATCAAATCTTGAAATTGTTGATGGTTGGGAAGATAGTGACTACATTGCTGTAGATGCCTTTAAATGGCATTGGCTTGGAGAACACCAATCATCACTAGTCATGGGGCAAAGGTAATGAACTCTGCACTTTACATTGGATTTGGCTTGTAGCGGCCCTGAAATTTTGTATGCTTAGCAATGGTGCTTCCATCCTCCAAAATACAGTGAAGGCGTTTCAAGGCCCCAAGATGTTAGTTCACATGGTTTCCTCGAAGTTGGTGCCGCGGCTCTACTTGTTGGAAACATGGAAGTTAAAATGAAGTCCAAACGTTGGACAGACACTCAAGATGTACCGGATCTTGATCAAATACTGCGGCCATCGTCAGTCACAACTGCCACTAATGTTGCTTCAGCTCATTCTCACTTGAGGGCAATCACTGCATCTAAACGCTCAAAAACAGGCCCTCACCCAATCTGGCATGTTCGTCCTACTTCATATTATTGGGTTGCTACATCTTCATTTTTTATTAATGTGAATATCTAATATCTGCCTGAACTTATTGTATGTGAAAATGATATTGGAATTTCTATTTCTTTTTATATCTCTATTATTGAAAATGTAAAATCAGTTTTTAGATTCAAGTTGTTAATAAAACTATTTGTTGAATCAGAGAATGGGAGAGAGTTGTTTCTTCTCACCCCTATTTATTTATAATAAAAGATTACCTACTGGGAATAAAAGATTACAATCCTATTAGGAATAAAAGAGCATAACCAAAAAATAATAAAGAAAATAAAAATATTACAATAATACCCTCCTCATGGCGGTAACTAGGAGAGTTAAGAATTACGACACTCCCCCTCAAGTTGGTGCATATATATCATGCATCCCCAACTTGGACAATATCACGTGAAAGGGTTTCCTAGGTAAACCTTTAGTGAAAATATCTGCCAGTTGATCCTCTGATCTGACGAAAGGAATCTGAACTTGACCACTTTCTACCTTTTCTTTAATGAAATGATGATCTATCTCAACATGCTTAGTCCTATCATGTTGCATTGGATCATGAGCAATGCTGATGGCTGCTTTATTGTTACAAAACATGATCATGGATTGAGGACAATGAACTTTCAAGTCCTTGAGTAAACCCTTCAGCCACAAGAGTTCACATATTCCCTGAGCCATAGCTCTGAATTCTGCTTCTGCACTGGAACGGGCCACCACATTTTGTTTCTTGCTGCGCCAAACAACCAAATTTTCACCCACATATGTACAATATCCCGAAATTGATTTTCTATTTGAACTGCCTGCCCAATCAGCATCAGTATAAGCCTCTACTTTTAGATGATCATGTGGTGATAGCAGAATCCCTTTCGCAAGAACAAACTTTAGGTATTGTAGAATCCTATAGATTGCCTCCATATGTGTAGAATAGGGGTCATGCATAAACTGACTCACCAAACTCACTGCAAATGCATTATCGGGCCTGGTATGTGATAGACAAATCAGTCTTCCAACCAACCGTTGGTACCTGCCTTTATCTGTAGGTGGTCCTTCCTTTTCCTTGATCTTAGCATTAGGGTCCAGAGGAGTATCACATGGACGGCACCCTAATAATCCTGTCTCTGAAAGAAGATCATGAACATACTTTTGTTGAGAAAGAAAGATGCCTTTTGTAGAACGAGCAACCTTAATCCCAAGAAAGTACTTCAATTTTCTTAGGTCTTTGATCTCGAACTCCTTTCCCAAAAATAACTTCAATTTTCTGATTTCATCATCATTGTTACCGGTAACAACAATATCATCCACATATACAAGAAGTGCAGTGAAAGCTTCTGGTGTATGCTTAATAAACAAAGTATGATCAGCATTACTCTGAACATAACCAAATGCTATCATAGCTTTATGAAATCTACCAAACCATGCTCTAGGGGACTGTTTAAGTCCATAAAGTGAGTGTTTCAACTTGCATACCTTCCCTTCGGTATTTGCATCTGTAAACCCAGGTGGACAATCCATATACACTTCTTCTGTAAGTTCCCCGTGAAGGAAAGCATTCTTCATATCAAGTTGTTGTAAGTCCCAGTTATGATGTACTGCACATGCCTAAAGTACCCGAACTGTTGTCATTTTGGCTACTGGGGCAAACATTTCTTGATAATCTATCCCATATGTCTGGGTAAACCCACGAGCAACCAATCTTGCCTTATACCGATCCACAGTGCCATTAATTTTCTTCTTGACGGTGTAGACCCACTTGTATCCTACTGGCCTCTTACTTGGTGGGAGAGGAACAAGATCCCATGTATTATTTTTCTTCAAGGCTCTCATTTCTTCCAACATTGCAGCTTTCCACCGTTCATCCAAAATCGCACCCTGCCATTTTTGGGAAAGAGACACAGGGGAAAGCGAAGGCACAAATGCACGGAAGGAAGGAGATAAAGAATTATATGAGATAAAATTGGAAATTGGATGATGAGTACAGGACCCAGTACCTTTTTGAATAGCAATGGGTAAGTTAGAGTCAGAGAGTAAAATTTCATTCTCAGGAGGAAGCTCAGTCTCTGGATCCAAGGCTGGCGAAGGAAAATGTGTAGTTGCGTTGGTGGTAGTGGCCTTTCCTTGCTTGTTTCTGGCACGGTTTCGGCTGTAGACCTGCAGAGGTTTGGCTGGACTGGTTATGGGACTTGGTATGGGGCTAGTTGTAGATGATTAGATGTAGGTACAGGTATAGGTATAGAAGGTGGTGCTTCCGTCTCTAGAGCTAGATCCATGACTCTTTCTTGGACCCGTTCTAGTTCCTCTGGTACATCTTCATTCATAGGCACATCTTCATTCATAGGCACATCTTCATCACTTTGCTCGTCCTTCTCTCCCTGAAGATGTGGCGGGTAGTACATCAGATGTTCATGAAAGAGAATATCCCTAGTAATATATGTCTCTCACCACATGATCATCTCTAAGTAGAGGTTTATACTGATGCTGATTGGGCAGACAGTTCAGATGGAAAATCAATTTCGGGATATTTTACATTTATGGTTGGTAGGTTTTACAGGTTTGTTGGAGGTGGTTTTACATGTGGCGGTAGGCAGTGGGATTAAGGGATGATGTTGGCAGTTTTTTGCAGGTGGCAGTAGGTAATTCTAGAGGTAATCAATGGCAGGTTTTTGCAGGTGGCGGTAATGGGGATAGGTGACAGTAGGGATAGGTAAGGTTGATGATGGGTGACACTAGGTAAGGTTGATGACAGGTGTTAATGGGGATAGGTGACACTAGGGATGTTTTTCAGGTTGATGATAGGTGTTATAGGTGTTATAAGAAGGTTATGGCGGTAACAGTGGGGAGTCAGCACGGGCTGGGGGACCCGCTTTGATGGTGGCGGAGGTCTAGGCAGGGGTAGGAAAGCCTGTAGGGTTGTCGGCAGTGGGAAGATGGCGGCAGAATTGTAGAGGAGAAGAAGAAAGAAGAAAAGTGGAGAGAGAAGGCGGTAAGTCTAAGGAGGCTCTGATACCATGTTGAATCAGAGAATGGGAGAGAGTTGATTCTTCTCACCCCTACTTCTTATTTATAATAAAAGATTACAATCCTACTGGGAATAAAAGATTACAATCCTACTGGGAATAAAAGATTACAATCCTATTAGGAATAAAAGAGCATAACAGAAAAATAATAAAGGAGATAAAAATATTACAATAATACCCTCCTAGCGGCGGTAACTAGGAGAGCTAAGAATTATGACACTATTGTTTTAGCCTCACCAGTTTATGTACACTGTTATTTGATTGTATTTCTTGTCACCTAAAAGATCGATTGATGAAATAAAGAAACTGAGCAAGGTTATTTTGGAAACGAATAATATGAATATGGCTCTTATTATTTTATGGCTCCAGTATGAATTTCGTTATTGTCTGTTTTTAATACGTATCAAATATTAATTTTGAAAACAATGGATATTTACGTGGCAACTAATTGCTAAATCTTTTATACCGTCCATCAGGTAATGGTAGTTAAGTTGAGCTTAATAATTGTTTTGAAAAATCAATATTGATATGAAAATTTGTGTCCCTAAAATTTTTTTGTGGGTGAATGTTAAATGTATTGATAGACACAATAAATCAAACCTGGGTATCTAGAAGGATAGAGCCAGCCAGCCAGGTTCAGACAAAGGAGAGTAACAAACAGATCAAAAAAATCAGAAATTCTGTCTGATTATAGTTGGATAGGTAGACAAGATAAAAGTTGTTTCTAACAGAGATAGTGTAAGACCCGTATCGAACTAACCGGTCTTACCACCTTGTACCAGGTCTACCTATCATGGTCGAGCGAAGTGGACTAAGTGCGTGAAGAAATCACAAGACCAGGTGCGAGTCTAACCCAAAAACAGTAAATGTGAGGGTAGGGTCGCAAGCCTAAACAGGTAGGGTCGACCCCACCTCAACAGAAGTCCAACCCATGACTTTTTAGTCGTAGGGTTGGATGACTAAGAAGGTGTAGGGTCGACGGATCCTGCGACCCTACGTCCGACCCTACGATGACAGACAGAAATCGAAAATTTAGGAAACTTTCCTAATTCCAAGGGGATCTTTCCTAAACTCATTGGGACTTATTATGGAGGGTTTTTCTCTATAAATAAGACGTTCCTTAGCCTCTTTCACTCTTTTGGAACCCTAATTGAGAGTGAGAGAAAGAGAAAGAGAAGGAAGAGAAGAAGAGAAGGAACTTGAAGAAAAGACTAAGGAAGAGGAGGAAGTTTAGAGAAACCTTTGAATAAAGGTATGAACCTAATTCCTTACCTGAATAAGAGATCCTAGAATAGTTATGAAGAACATAGGATTAGGAGAAACCCAAATCATCCATCCATGGACAAGTTCCAAGAGATTCCATGGAGGAAATTGTTATGGACAATGAATAGTGTATAACTTGGAGTTTTGAGCCATAGAACAATCATAGAATGGATCATGAAAGTAAGCCAAAGGATCCAAACATGAAAAAATGGACTTTAGAATGAAAGGTCGACTCAGAATATGTGTGGTCGCACGTAGGGTCGGATAGGGTCGAATGATATCCGACCCTACAAGACCACAGGATCGACCACATGCCCTCGGGAAGTCCCAGGGAGGGTGTGGTCGCATGTAGGGTCGAATGGTATCCGACCCCACGTCTGACCTTACACCCTAGGGTCGCAGAAACTGCTACCCTAGGTGCTACCCTACCTGCAACCCTACGATTTCAGTTAGTCTAAATCTATTGAAATTAATTTTAATTAAAATCTATCGACTTATTAGGTCTTTCTAGTGATTTAAAAGTGATTCATAAAGCTTGAACGAGGATCTACGCTCAATCAAAGGTGAGGGAACAAGACCTAAACTAATTGGCTAATAATAAACTCTTTTTGTTTATTGAGTCCAATATCATGAATGATTCTATGCTTATATGATTGTAATGTGCATATCACCTGTCATCCAATATTCCTGTTATTATTGTTCATGCATATTTAATTTCATTTATTATAACATGATGATGATGATCATGCTAGGAATAGGCATGTGAATGTATGTGTGTGGTTAGTGTATTTGATGCCAGTAGAGCATCAGGGGGAGGACGTGACGCTGTGGTTCATCCTGATCACCAGACTCTAGCTCTATCTCTACTCAAGTCTTGTCCACTAACATCGTCGTATCGCCATTACCTTAGCAGAACTATTACGTCGTAGGGCATCAGGGGAGGTAGTCTCGGACCGTGTAGTCTCTGACTTTGTCGGGGGACCTTAGCTCTATATCTATGGACATATTGAAGGATGCTGGGGTGAGGCCTTGGATACACTGTTTGACATTAGGATTTGTTAGTTGCGAGC
Organism: Protea cynaroides; assembly: GCA_028583415.1. Classification (NCBI taxonomy): domain Eukaryota; kingdom Viridiplantae; phylum Streptophyta; class Magnoliopsida; order Proteales; family Proteaceae; genus Protea; species Protea cynaroides. The sequence goes on along the minus strand of CM053266.1, from coordinate 35,035,324 downwards.
CCAGTTTGCAAGCCCTCGCCAACATGAGCTTACGTGTTGGTATGGGTAGAGCATCAGGGGAACTGTGATGCGGTGCGGTCCTAAGCACTTTAGCTCTATCTCTATTCCATAGTGGGTGCATGTGGGGGCGGCAATGGTGTTTGATCCATTGGGCGGTTCCACACATTCGTGTATAGAGGTGCGGCGGCCACCTATCCTTTCTATAACACATTGCAAACTTATGAACCAGACCAAAGATATGAATTGAATGCATGCATATGTTTGTTGCATTGTTTTGTTTGCTCACTGAGCCGTGATGTGTGCTCACCCTTTTCGAATTCGAATATTTTAGTTGATGATGCAGGTACGACGGTAGAAGATTATATGAATGCTCCAACATACGGGCATGTGGCGGCAATGGAAACAGAAGTGATGATGGAGTCGCATGATTCATCATGCGAGTGCAACTCCTGTGTTTTTTATTAGATTTTGTTTAAGTTATATAGACAATGTAATTGATTTAATTATTTTAATTTATGTCTTAGTTTTTTTAGAGATAATTGGATAATTTATTTACTGTATCACAGTTAGACTCTCAGTTCATTTAATATATAAGACTTCCGCTATGGTTTATTTACTCTGATTATGGTTGTAGATGTGTATGGTTTAAGCAAACGGACACAGCCTATTCGAGATCCTGGTTGAACCGTTGGTTTATTAACGGTTCATCACACCATTCTGAATAGTGTGGAATTAGGGTGTGACAACTTGGTATCAGAGCTATAACGCCCTGTCTATTAAATCAGTATACTTCCACAAAAGTTCGTTAACTGAGTTAGGATAAAATTTAAAAGCTGTAATAGTAACACACCATAAGCATTTGTGTTGCTTGAGACAAAATTAAGAAAGAGAATAATGCATATATAAAAGGAGAAACAAGTTTCATATATACTCGAGTAAAAAACAACGTATATATATATATAAATATCCAAATCAGAGTACGGTCCACAATCCGGACAGTTACTCTATAGTACAAGGAAAAAATGAAAGAAAAGATACATCATGGAGCTGGAGGTGCTGGAGGAGGAGGTGCCTCGCGATCTCTGTCGTAGTCCTCACCATACACTCTAGTTAACCAGGCTACCTGAGTCTGGGTCGTCTGGAGACTAGCTGTCAACTCGGCCATCCGCTGGTCGGACGCACGTTGAGCATCTAGGAGCTCGCCTACTCTCCCATCAGTCGCACGCTGAGCATCTAGAAGCTCGCTTACCCTCCCATCAGTCATGCGCTGAGCATCTAGAAGCTCTCCTACTCTCTGATCAGTCACGCGCTGAGCCTCTCTAATCTCGCGTAGTAGCCTCATCATATCATCAGAGGGTGGGCGTGAAGGACCAGCCATGTGTGGAGGAGCCCGAGATGGACCAGCTCCAATAGAATGTAGAGGTGATGGAGGAGGTATGGAGTCTACATCCATATACATACGATCCTCATCCTCAGCATCACCCTCATGGACCCCTGCTTCTACTGCTGCTGCTGCCGCTGCGGCGTCTACTGCCTCTACTCGAGTACGAGAACGCACTAGAGCGTTCCTCTCATCATCACTGACCTGAGCATCCCACATACCCATCTTATAGATAGCCTCCCAGTCAAGATCCGATGAGAAGGTCTTCTCCTGAATCCTATCATCTATTAAGTCAACGTGTAGGCGGGTGAGCAGTGTAGTGATCAGACGTTCGTAGGGTAGGTTACCCAACTGACCAGGTAGCGTAGCGCGGATCATCGTTCGGATAATGATATAAGGAAGGCAGACAGGCTGTCTGGTGCAAAAACAGTAGAGGACATACTGAGTCAACTGGGAGATCCTCTCATAATGTCCACTCTGGGGTATCAGGTTGTGCTGGATAATTTTGCAGTACACCCGACGCTCTGGACGTAGGTTGATCGCTTTCATCTCCCAGCGATCATCTCTGATGAGCTGACTATCAATCTCAGCACGCATCTCCAAGGATAGGAACTGGGGCTCCTTGGGAGCACAGTACACCAAAGGGCCGTCATTTGATATGCCCAAAAGATCAGCCAACTGCTGGCAGTTAAATGAAACATCTACCCCCTTGACGTAGCTAGTGATCCTGAGCTCCCTACCCCTTTCTATGTCATTGCGATCCCCCACTACCTGGAGATTGCAATAGAACTGCCTCACCAAATCAGGATGGGTACAAGCCTCATAGGTGATCACAGGAAGCCAGCCCATGTCACCAAATGCCCCCTCCACGTTGAACAAGGCTAGACTAGCCAAGTTCACACAGCGACCCCCCTCTACTTTCTTACGCTCATAGCGAGCATACTGAGCTTCGGCCTCGTTGGAGCGGAAACGAACTGGGTCATGAGCCCTAGGAACCTTGGTACGAGCCATACTATCTGTCAAGAAACAAAAAAAAAAAGATATTAGTAATGGTGAAAAACTCAAAATTTTGGCATTATAACGGCATGATTTGGTCAAAAGCCTCACTTTTCACCCAAACAACTGGGCAGGAGGACTTATATAGGTTCCAAACCATCCTGCAAAGCTCATACAGTTGGAAATTTAATCTGGAAAGATTGAATTTGAAGAAAATTCAATAAATTCGAAAAATCTCAAAAATTAGGTCAAAAATGAAAAAAAATCAAGTTTCTCGATAACCAACTGATGAAACTCAAATATTTTTGAGGGCTTTCATCCATTGGGTGACCAATAGCAAAAGTCCCCAATAAAAATTTAATTTTTATGGTTAGAAAAAGTTTAATTTGAAGAAAACGATGTAATGAGCGAAAAACCTAGTTTGGAAAGTTTAAAAATGTGAAACAGTAGAGAGCATACCTGGAGAGAAGGAGCGGAAGTCGCGAACGAAAGGAATGATCACCAAACACTAGGGGTCGATACTGTAGCAACTCAGGGAAACGAGTTGAGTTGGAAGAAAAGAGAAAGAATGGGAAATGAATCCAAAATCGGGTTTAAAAAACCTAATTTTGGATCGTAGGGTCGCAGAATTCGACCAAAACGTGCGACCCTACGTCAGACCCTACCATCAACCCTAGGCTCTCGGTGATCTGACAGAGAACCATGGGTCGGACCTAGGGTTGGACATATGCCACCCTACCATTGACCCTAGGCTCTCGATAAGCTGACAGGCTTTATTACGGTCGCATACCCTAGGGTCGCATATGGACCGACCCTACCATCGACCCTACGATGGAAAATACAATATTTTGTCAAAATAATCTGAAAAATTAGAATTTATATTGATTAGTTGGATTTTTGACTTGAGAACAACTTATATTGATTGCCTTACATGTGTTATGATTGTTTTCAGACACTACCACCACCAGAATAGGAAATGACTGGGCAAAGGGTGACTAGACGAGGCCGTAACCCAATTCCACCACCACCACTTGTGGAGGAAGACAACCATGTAAATCATGAAGCACAGGAGAATCTGAATATGGCACCGCCAGTGGCTAGTGGCTAGTGGCCAGGCAAATCCTACAAACTTGCCAGCCCCACCTACAGATCTGGCTACAACGGTAATGAACTTGGCACAACAGCTGCAACAAATACAACAGGTGCAAGCCAATATGCTGGCTGCTATAAGCATGGCTTTTCCAGCTGCACATACGACACCTATGCCAGCAGGGCAGGCTAGCACAGTACCAGGGGGAAGCAACACGGTACCCCACGCACCGCAAACACCAGTCATGCCAGCTCAAGTGTAGAATCCTGAGGTAGCTCAAGGCAGTTACCAGTACCAACCACATATGTATGGGGCCTATGCTCCGTATCAGCTGGACCACTCGACTGATCGAGCGTTTTCTGAAGATGAAGCCCAAAGAATATATAATGGTAAGCCAGTAGATCCTTTGTGACCAACACACTGGATTGATGAAATAGAAAGAAATTTTATGATGATGACAATGAATAAGGAGGAGAAAGTGTTGTGTGCAACCTTCATGCTGAAAGGCGATGCACACCACTGGTGGAAGTCCACACGGACTTATCTGTTAACAAAGCACGCCCAATTGACCTGCATTATATATAAAGAGGCATTCTTTGAGAAGTATTTCCCTAGAAGTTTTAGAGATTCTATGGAGAGAGAGTTTATGAGTTTATATCAGGGCCAGATGACTGTGGATGCATACCAACAACGTTATGAGGAGCTGTTTTTCTTTGCACCCGTCAGCATGCAGGAAGAAAACACATAAACCCGAAGGTTCGTCATGGGACTCAGGGGAAGCATCCGTGAGCATGTTCTGGGATTGGAAAAGAAGGTTTACAGCGAAGCCGTACAAATTGCTCGAGTAATAGAGTCGAGCCAGAAGGAGAGCTACTTTGCTCAAAACAGGGGTATTAAAAGGCCAAACGGAAATTCATACAACGGAGGAAATACAAGGACATTTAAACCCTTCCGTACTCAAGGCTTCAATGCTGCAACCAAGACTACTCCAGCAGCTCAACCGTAATAAAAGCAAAACAATGAAGGAGTAAAATGCTTTAACTGCAACCAAGTAGGACCTTATTCAAGGGAGTGTCCTAAACTTAGAAAGCAGCTACAGCAAGGAAAGGTTTATGCTGTTACATCTGAGGATGCTGCCGCATTGCCTGATGTGGTCACAGGTATGACCTGAACCTTTCATTTTGTGTTACATTGTGTGAGCATGTAAATTAAAACTAAAACAAATCACATGTATCGTACCTATTAATGGCATACCCGTTAGAGTACTCTTTGATTCTGGAGCTACTCATTCTTTTATATCTGTGTCATTTGGAAAGAAGCTGAATCTACCCCTCAAATCTTTAGACTACAAACTGCTTGTACGATCGCCGATGGGATTAGAAGTGGAATTAGAAAAAGGTTATGGACCATGTCCAATTCTTATTGACGAGAAGACTTTGGATGCAACCTTGATTCAACTTGAGATGATAGATTTTGACGTCATCTTGGGAATGGACTGGTTAGCTCGGTATTCTGCAAACCTATTATATGCAGAAAAGAAGCTGACATTTAAACAAGGAAGGAGCAGAGTTTAGTTTTGCGGGAACCAAATTTTTCCGTAAACGAAAACTCATCCTCTCTGCATTAAAGGCTAGGAAATGTCTCGAGAAAGGAAGAGTTGGGTATCTAGTATCAATGGTCGACCTCACCAAGGAAGCACCACGAATGGAGAATATTGATGTTGTGCGTGACTTTCTGGATGTATTTCCTGAAGAACTACCAGGACTACCACCCAACCGAGCGATAGAGTTCGTTATAGATCTGATACCCGGAGCCGCGCCAGTATCTAAAGCACCCTATCGAATGGCTCCTACTGAATTGAAGGAATTAAAAGTACAGTTACAGGAATTACTAGACAAGGGTTACATCAGACCTAGCATATCACCATGGGGAGCGCCAGTATTGTTTGTAAATAAGAAAGACGGAAACGTTCAACTGTGTATAGACTACCGGGAATTGAATAAGCTGACGATCAAGAATCGGTACCCATTGCCTCGGATCGATGACTTGTTCGATTAGTTGCAAGGTGCCAAGGTGTTCTCCAAGATTGATCTTCGGTCAGGATACCATCAGTTAAAGATTAAGGACGGTGACATTCTAAAGACAGCATTCAGAACAAGATATGGACATTATGAATTTTTAGTCATGTCTTTTGGATTGACTAACGCACCCGCAACCTTTATGGAACTCATGAATCGGGTATTCCATGATATGTTGGATACGTCGGTCATTGTGTTTATTGATGATATATTGGTCGACTCCAAGGACAAGGAAACTCATGTCATGAATTTAAGAGCCACTCTGCAGCGATTAAGGAAAGAGAAGCTTTACGCCAAATTTACAAAGTGTGAGTTTTGGTTAAATGAGATCGCTTTCTTAGGCCATATTGTATCCGCTAAAGTGGATCCCAGCAAGATTGAAGCCATTGTGAAGTGGGAAGCACCAAAGAGCGTTGCAGAAATTAGAAGTTTTCTAGGTCTAACTGGGTATTATCGACGATTCGTGGAAGATTATTCCAGAATTGCCGTACCTCTCACCAGTTTGACTAAGAAAGGAGAAAAGTTTGTTTGGACTGATAAATGTGAGAAAATTTTCCAAACATTGAAGGCTAGATTGATATCTGCTCCGATCTTGACTATTCCTATTCCAGGATAGCCATTTATCTTGTACACTGATGCGTCTGGGGTGGGTTTAGGATGTGTACTTATGCAAGAAGAACAAGTAATTGCGTATGCCTCAAGACAACTGAAGACACATGAGAAGAACTATCTCACTCATGATTTGGAATTAGCGGTAGTAGTACATGCTGTCAAGATATGGAGACATTATTTGTATGGAGAGAAATTTCAGATTAAATCAGATCATAAGAGTCTCACTTATCTTTTTAATCAGAAGGAGTTGAACATGAGACAAAGAAGATGGCTGGAATTATTGAAGGACTATGATTGCGATATCTAGTATCATCCAGGAAAGGCTAATGTAGTTGCTGATGCGCTAAGCATAAAAGCAATGATAAAATCTCAAGGAGAGGTTAACACGACTGCAACAATGTGTACTACAGGAAAAATGTTCAATTACGGTAATGAGCAGTTCGTGATAGATGCACCGGGTGAACCAACTAACCAAGGGTTTATTCATCGGTTTTCAAATATGTTCGCAACGTTGAAGATTGTACCTGATATAGTTGATGAAGTGAAAGCAACTATTAAATCAGACCCTTATCTGAGAACGGTACAAGAAGACATCGAAAAAGGTAGGACTATTCCTGAGTTCACCTTGAACGATAAAAAGGTACTGAAGTACAAAGGAAGAGTATGTGTTCCTGAAACGGAAAACTTGGACATTAGACACAGACTAATAAAGGAAGCTCACACCACCGCTTATTCGGTAGATCCTGGAAGTACATAGATGTATCATGATTTGAAGAAATTATATTGGTGGAGAGGAATAAAAGCAGATGTAGCTAAATTCGTGTCTCAATGCCTAAATTGTTAGAGGGTGAAGGCTGAACGGCAAAGACCTGCAGGACTGTTGCAGCCATTGCCAGAACCAACATGGAAATGGGATTGCATCACCATGGACTTCGTCACCGGATTACCATTGACTCCTCGAGTAGTTGACGCGGTCTAGGTGATTGTGGATCGTCTAACTAAGACAGCTCGCTTTATAGCTATACGACCACAGTATACCCTGGAGAGGTTAGCCAAGCTATATGTGGATAACATTGTCAGATTACATGGTGTACCTGAAAGCATTGTGTCCAATAGAAACCCACGCTTTACTTCAAAGTTTTGGGAAAGATTGCAAAAGGCTATGGGTACAACGTTGAAGTTCAGTACTGCATTCCATCATCAGACAGACGGACAATCGGAGCCTACCATTCAGATTTTAGAAGACATGCTTCGAGCCTATGTAATTGATTTTAAAGGATCATGGGATGAGAAACTATCATTGATCGAGTTCGCCTATAACATCTATCAGGCTACTATACAGATGTTACCCTATGAAGCACTGTATGGTAGAAAGTGTCGAACTCTTCTGTTTTGGAATGAAGTTGGAGAACGTAGCATCGTTGGACTAGAATTTGTTGAAGAAACTTGTCGAGTCGTCGACATCATCAAGGAAAGAGTTAGAACGACTCAGAATCGTCAGAAATAGTATGTAGATACTCGACGCCGAGACCTTGAATTTGTCATAGGTGATAAGGTATTCTTGAAAGTATCACCTATGCGAGGTTTAAAATAATTCGGACAGAAAGGAAAGCTAAGTCCGAGATATGTCGGGCCATATGAGATTTTAGCCAAACGTGGAAAAGTAGCTTATCAATTAGCACTACTACCATCTATGTCAAGTGTGCATGATGTATTTCATATCTCATTATTAAAGAAGTACGTCAGAGATCCAACGCACGTTTTGACAGCAGATCCACCAGATCTAACTGATGATTTGACATTCGAAGTAGCACCAACTGAAATCACTAGTCGAAAGGTTCAACGTCTACGCAACCGTGATATCTACTATCTTAAGGTCACCTGGAGGAGCCGAGATATAGAAAAGATCACATGGGAAGAAGAGAATGCTATGTGAAAGCAATATCCTCACCTTTTCGACTCGGAAGGTATGTACAAATTTCGAGGACAAAATTTTTAATAAAAGGGGGGGAGTTGTAAAACCCATATCGAACTAACCTGTCTTACCACCTTGTACTAGGTCTACCTATCATGGTCGAGCGAAGTTGACCAAGTGCGTGAAGAAATCACAAGACCAGGTATGAGTCTAACCCAAAAACAGTAAATGTGAGGGTAGGGTCGCATGCCTAAACAGGTAGGATCGACCCCACCTCAACGGAAGTCCAACCCATGACTTTTTAGTCGTAGGGTCGGATGACTAAAAAGGTGTAGGGTCGACGGATCCTGCGACCCTACGTCCGACCCTACGATGTCAGACAGAAACCGAAAATTAGGAAACTTTTCTAATTCCAAGGGGATCTTTCCTAAACTCATTGGGACTTATTATGGAGGGTTTTTCTCTATAAATATGACGTTCCTTAGCCTCTTTCACTCCTTTAGAACCCTAATTGAGAGTGAGAGAAAGAGAAAGAGAAAGAGAAGGAAGAGAAGAAGATAAGGAACTTGAAGAAAAGACTAAGGAAGAGGAGGAAGTTCAAAGAAACCTCTGAATAAAGGTATGAACCTAATTCCTTACCTGAATAAGAGATCCTAGAATAGTTATGAAGAACATAGGATTAGGAGAAACCCAAATCATCCATCCATAGACAAGTTCTAAGAGATTCCATGGAGAAAATTGTTATGGACAATGAATAGTATATAACTTGGAGTTTTGAGCCATAAAACAATCATAGAATGGACCATGAAAGTAAGCCAAAGATCTAAACATGAAAGAATGGACTTTAGAATGAAAGGTCGACTCAGAATACGTGTGGTCGCACGTAGGGTCGAATGATATCCGACCCTACGAGGAGACCACATGCCCTGGGGAAGTCCCAGGGAGGGTCTGGTCGCACGTAGGGTCGAATGGTATCCGACCCCAAGTCCGACCCTACACCCTAGGGTCGCAGAAACTGCTACCCTAGGTGCTACCCTACCTGCGACCCTACGATTTCAGTTAGTCTAAATCTATTTGAATTAATTCTAATTAAAATTTATCGACTTGTTAGGTTTTTCTAGTGATTTAAAAGTGATTCATAAAGCTTGAACGAGGATCTACGCTCAATTAAAGGTGAGGGAACAAGATCTAAACTAATTGGTTAATAATAAACTGATTTTGTTTATTAAGTCCAATACCATGAATGATTCTATGCTTGTATGATTGTAATGTGCATATCACCTGTCATCCAATATTCCTATTATTATTGTTCATGCATATTTAATTTCGTTTATTATAACATGATGATGATGATGATGCTAGGAATAGGCATGTGAATGTATGTGTGTGGTTAGTGTACTTGATGCGAGTGGAGCATCAGGGGGAGGATGTGACACTGTGGTTCATCCTGATCACCAGACTCTAGCTTTATCTCTACTCAAGTCTTGTCCACTAACATCGTCGTATCGCCATTTCCTTAGCAGAACTATTACGTAGTAGGGCATCAGGGGAGGTTGCTTCGGACCGTGTAGTCTCTGACTCTGTCGGGGGATCTTAGCTCTATCTCTATGGACGTATTGAGGGATGCTGGGGTGAGGCCTTGGATACACTGTTTGACATTAGGATTGGTTAGTTGCGAGTCCAGTTTGCAAGCCCTCGCCAACAGGGGCTTACGTGTTGGTATGGGTAAGGCATCAGGGGAAGTGTGATGCGGTGCGGTCCTAAGCACTTTAGCTCTATCTCTTTTCCATGGTGGGTGCATGTGGGGGCGGCAATGGTGTTTGATCCATTGAGAGGTTCTACACATTCGTGTATAGAGGTGCGGCGGCCACCTATCCTTTCTATAGCACATTGCAAACTTATGAACCAAACCAAAGATATGAATTGAATGCATGCATATGTTTGTTGCATTGTTTTGTTTGCTCACTGAGCCGTGATGTGTGCTCACCCTTTTTGAATTCGAATATTTTAGTTGATGATGCAGGTACGACGGTGGAAGATTATATGAATGCTCAAACATACGGGCATGTGGCGGTAATGGAAGCAGAACTGATGATGGAGTCGCATGATTAATCATGCGAGTGCAACTCCTGTGTTTTTTATTAGATTTTGTTTAAGTTATACAGACAATGTAATTGATTTAATTATTTTAATTTATGTCTTAGTCTTTTTGGAGATAATTGAATAATTTATTTACTTTATCACAGTTAGACTCTCAGTTCATTTAATATATAAGACTTCTGCTATGGTTTATTTACTCTGATTATGGTTGTGGATGTGTATGGTTTAAGCAAACGGACATAGCCTATTCGAGATCCTGGTTGAACTGTTGGTTTATTAGCGGTTCATCACACCATTCTGAATAGTGCGGAATTGGAGTGTGACAGATAGGGCAAAGCCTAACAAAAGGAAGAACTCCACAAACGTCAAAGACAATGGCTTCCAAAATTTGGGAGCAGGTCATAGAGTTTGAAGTGCACAATCTTAAGATTTTTTTCCATCCAAATATGATAGATCGTAGCGCAAGAGGCAAGCTTGCCAGTGGAGTCACAGTGGCTTTTTCCTCTGAAGGATTTAGAGATTGTTACTTGCACAAAGCATGGGAAGTTACGCTAGTAATTAATGTATTGGAGTAGTTATTAAAAAATGGGATAGTGGTGTTGTAGGGGATGATGGGAGTAGTTACCAAATTTTATTAAATCCTGTTTAGATTAGTTATGGAGTTATGGGTGTTTAAATTGTAACCGTTTGGAATGCCATTTATATGGTCTCTTATGAATTAGAAGGCAAACTCTTGAATCCTAAAACTATTCTATCTTGGGTAAGAGGTCATGCTTCCTCCATAAAGCTAAGGCACGGTTCCCTCTAATTCCGTTCCCTACTTTTTCTCCATTTTTATCTCTTCCCCTTATCTCTCTCCTATCTCCATTGGTTAACTTTCTTCATCTTTTATCTCTTCCCTATTTTCTCTCTTTTCTTCACTGAATTACATACTTACGTATCAGAGATCCAATGTCATTCCCTATCAAAGGACTTGATCCGCTTATTGGAAGGCCAACACTTGATGAGGATTCCTTCCCACACCATAAAGGAAAAGGGGCAAGAGAAACAAACGATGAATGTCCTCTTTTGCTGACTAGCAGAAGCAACACTTGACATTGACGACTATGTGGTGTTTTCGAAGAAAGGATCACATTGGAAGAGAGTGAGTCAAAGCCCTCCAAGCAATAAAGCTATGGCGAGGGATGTTGCTCTGGAACCAAACCACGTCGTACCAAGGGACGAAAGGAGCTCTAACCCACATAAACTGCCAAGCGGAGGAAGCTGAAAACATATCTGAAGGGTTAGCATTCTGCCAAACAATGTCCCACTCCCCAGAGGCTTTCTGGTGATAGTGGGAAGAGATGCCCATGCTTGAGAAAGCCTTTCTGAAGAGACTTGACCCGTCCTCCAAGGCTCATCATTGATGATAGACGAAACTGTTGGCAATTTGGCAAGGCCTGAATTGAGTTCAATCCTTTCTCCATAAAATATAATGAGGACACCAAGGGGGCTGCCTGTTGTCCAGCCAAAGAAGAGTCGAAGAACAAAATAGGATTTCTGCATAACGGATCTAATAAGCTCAAGCTTTCCTGCATAGGATAAAAATTTTGCTTTCCAAAGTTGAAGCCGTTTCGAAGCCAATCCAAGATTTGGGAGCAATGATGGAAAGAAAGCTAGGAGGGGATAAGCGAGAGACCCAAGTAGGTAACTAGGAGGGCACCCAAGGAGAATCTAGAGAGGCTTCTTAGGTTCTCAATCCTCTTTTTGCATACATAAATACATTTAAACCATAAAATTGTGAAAATACACATGGTGGTTGTTTGGGTTTACACATGTTTGGCGGAATACGTTTAACCCTGTTGTAAATGTAGGGTGATATTGGTTATTCTACACAATGTTATCATAGTAGAAGATAAAAAAAAAAAGTCAAATGAGACAATGAAATTATGCATTAGAAGTAGAAACATAATGGTGCTTAACTGTCAAACAACTCAATAAGTTCATACAATGATAATTCATACTTTGAAACTTGAAACTAAGAATTATTAATACACTGATGCCCTTAACTCCCCATGACTCCATCCCAATGTCTAATTCTACATAGTGTCGTGGAGGATATATCTCATGCAAGTCGTAAACTTGTCGTTGCCAATTTTCTTTGGATTGAATGAAAATGTGGGTCACAACATTCTGGAGTGGATGAAGCGTTTATAGTCTTCCACAACCTTAAATGTGGCATCATCAACGTGTGCAAGGATATTTAACCTTGAGTACGTTTCACCAAACTCTGAAGTATAGCCGTATTGTGAAGTACCAAATACAAATGCCCTATGAGTGGATGGTGTCTCTCGCTGCAGTGTGTATATCTGGCCCGTCGGGAAGGAGAAGAGGTTGTCCACAAAGTTGGATCCAGTTTGTGAATGGGCATTAATGGAAGAACCATATGCAGTGGGAACGAGGGGATAACCACCACCATAACCATATGATTTGTACTTCGACCTGGTGCTATATGCGAGAAAAGATTGGGCACCCCGCTACTCGTATCTAGTGCTGTCCTCAATACCCAATCTTCCAGTGCTAGTAGACAAACTATCTACTTCAATGTCCTTCATGCTACTATAATCAGCTTGCTCATCTGTTTGAAACGGCGACGAGGTCCCCGCGTATACCTTCCATATGATGAGGATGGACATGCACTATGGTCTGTGTTCTATGTGGCGTGAGTATATTGGGTCTCCTTGCTGTATCCAACAGATGGTGGTTGCGGTTCTGGCTCTCGCTCCTTTAGGATATGGTACTGCTCAATGCACCTTTATTCCCACCACCACCGTGATCAGACCTGTTAATATCACTACCATCAGATGGTGTGCGAGTATAGCCACTATACCAATCAAAGTCCTCTGCCTCATCTCTGCTAGCAAGGGGTCAAACGGTTGGGGTGACTGTATGTACGCGATCCTCCTCCGAGGCCAGAATCGCGTTGACATCATCACCCAACTAACTGGCCAAATTGGGGTCGGGCTTCAGCCAGGCTCATCCATCATTGGTACTACTCTGTCCCGCACTCACTCCATTATTTCGTGACTCTTGGTTCAGCGAATTCTGTCAATATCTCCATATTAGTTGGATTTGAGGTTTCATAATGATTTGAGTCATCAAACCCATCAGAATCACTACCATCAAATGGTGTCCGAGTACCTCTACCAAACCAATCAGAGTCTTCCGCATCATCTCGACTAGTAGGGAGGTGGTCAAATGGTCGGGTTGACTTTGTATGTACATGACCCTCCTCTAAAGCCAAAAACTGGTCAACCTTAGCACCCAATTGATTGGCCAAGTTGGGGTTGGGCCTCTTCCTAGACTCTCCATCACTGGTACTGCTCTGTACCGCACCCACTCCACTAAGGGATTTTCATCATCTGACTTTAACTGGAAGATGTCCACGAGCTCGATTGGGCTATTATCGTTTTCCTACACCAAGCGTATGGACTGCATCCTCTGCCTCATGTTGTAATGCACATACACCAAGTCATTGAGCCGTTCAGAGCTCAATCGATTCCGCCTCTTAGAATGGATGACAGAAAACGTACTCCAGTTTCGCTCCTTGCTAGGTGTGAAACTTGTCTGAAATAGTACTTTGATTGCTATTTTCCTTAACTCATATGCATGTCTGCCATACAACACCCACCATTCAACTGTATATGAACAAGAGCACATTTTAATTACATATTTCATTTAGTCCTAAATCTTAATACATATAAAATTAGATATGTTATTGCGTACCAAGATCAATCGTATCTCGGCCAGCCATTGCGATGGGACTTCCAAAACTCTCGGCCATCTCTGAAAGTTTTATCTACACACATTCAAAAGTTTATAAAAATTAGCTATTAGAGTAAGCACTTTCCAACTTTCCAACAATTAAACCATAGAACTCACCTCCAAGTTTGCAATAGACTATAATGTCGAACTTGGTCCAGTTTTGCAATAACGTGCTTTCTAGCATCTATAAGGTCCACATTCAACCCAAGTACATCCTTATATTGGTATTTGGGGTTTAAATAGTATGCTGCGAATTGTGAAATTGACACATGATCAAAATCAGATACTAACTAACAATTGGTCCGTATATTAGATGAACTAAATACATTTTAATTTACTCACCAGCCTTATGTAATTGATGCATGAGTTTGCTCTCTAGTTGATCCTTGATAATCTTGATGAAGTTTTTGCTGCTATGTGATAGCGCAACATAAACACGTCCCTTTAACAAGTCCACGGCAGCATATAGTAATCAATAATGGCATAGTGGGCTTGAAAGCAGTACCCGCCAGTCTCAGTGCCTTCACTAAATGCTCCAAAATTCTGACTGCCATCTTTAAGTTTTGTCAACTGTAGATCGGCCAACGGTGTTCAACAAATAAAATTTGATCACTCAATCCGAAGGAAATTATGCGGAAGCTTTACAGAAAGAGAAAGAAGAAAATGAAAACAAAAAGAAAGGACGGGAGGTTTATTTTGTATCAAGGCTTTAAGCCTAGAACGCCAGAATGGATAGACTACCTTTTTTATTTCCGCCTACCTCACATATCTATACGCATATCTAATTGTTGCAGCCGATCCACCTATATTCTAGTAGTCAATCCTATAGCATTTCCACCAGAAGCATGAAAGGTATCACCCTTAAAGAGGCATCCGCCCCTCTCAATTCAACATTGATAAGGCTCACCCCTTTCTTCGGTAGATAGTTAAGATGTTCCCACCCATCCAGCAGTTGAGCACGACGATCCTATACTCTGGCTGGGTCAGATCCACTTACTTTTATTTTGTTAATTTCTAATTTTTAAAATGGAATTGATTTGATTGGAATAATAGACAAAGTAGGAATATTTGGCGATTCCTAATTGGAATTAGGTAGATATTCTATCTATGTCCTAGTCGTATTGAATGATCCCGGTCGCTTGCTTTCTGTTCATATAATGCATACAGCTCTAGTTTCTGGTTGGGCCGGTTCCATGGCTCTATACGAATTAGCAGTTTTTGATCCCTCTGACCCCGTTCTTGATCCAATGTGGAGACTGAGGTTGGTTATAGTAAGGCCTGGCCTGAAGTGCGCGGCTTACGAAAAGGTAAGCGGTTAGGTTGACTTTGCCCCCATTTTTTGCTTTTTCTGAATCTGCATTTCCATAAGATTTTCTTCACTCTTATTCAAAAGGTCCAATAATGTATGTATATTGGACCTTTTGAGGCAATTATAGGCCTTGGGAGACAATTCAAATTGGTCAATAAAAATGCATTTGCTTCTTTCTTTTTTGTTCGTTCATACTATATTGTACTGTGCCTCCTCTTGTTTAAAAAGAATGTTAATACTTCATACTATTGACCTTTTTTTTTTTTCAACTTGAAATTGCTGGAACACATTTTTTTGCTATCATATATATATATATATATATATATATATATATATATATATATATATATATATATACATGAAAAAAATCCGACACCGTGAGCTCGTAGATGAGGCTCACGTGTTTTAACATATAAAAAAATATGCCCAACTACCAAGTGGCAAGTGTTGATCTTGTTTTTTCAAAGATTCAAGTTTCGGGAAAATTTGCAACCTTAAACAATTGAATCTATTAAATTCCCTACCCAAATGCTTGAATCCGTGATGTCGTAATGATCTCTTAACTCCTAGCAAGGTCCCTCAGTGTAAAAGGCTGATTTGACCAAAAACCATTTGTTTGGTGGTATTTTTCTTCAAACTAACAAAACAGGAGAGAGAGACGTCTCGGTTGAAATTTCGATTGAGACTCTCAAAAATAGGTCTTTTATTGGCCTATTTGGTTAATGGTCCAACTGAGAATATCGAGTTGGACTGAGAACCATTGAAATTTTCGAAACAACTAATATTTCGACTAAGAACTGGTTGAACCTTGATTTCGTATAGAATTTTGTCACGACTAGTTCAAGAAGTTCGAGATTAATAAAATCTCAATGAAATTCTGCCTAGATTTCAGTCTATGCTGAGGAGAGGATTTTCGGGTAGTAGATGTGGGAGTAAAAATCTGCCACTTCCTTCTTGATAGAGTTGATGTAAAACTCAAACCCAATAATTGTCATTGCAGATCGGATTATTGTCATTGCAGGTCTTCTTACCGTGCGGGTCTTAGGATTCATCCAGACGGCATTTAAGCCTGCTTGGAAGATAATCCGGAAGTATTGTGCTTTCGGGCTCTCCATGTACATTAATCGGAAGACGACCCGAAGGCACTGCTTCCGGATTTTTCGGATGAATCCTAAGACCTTTTGTGATTAAGCGGAAGAAGTCGGCCAGATGCACTTCATCCGGATTCTTTCTTCTGGCTGGGGTCAAAATGATATGAATCCAAGAAAGGTGTTTTGGACCCAACTCTCAGGTCCTTAACCTGTATTGGGACTTGTGCAAGAGTTTTTTGGACTATAATAACATCGAAACATATTTGAATTGAACCAAATACTAATCCACTTGCAAATAAATAGGGAAAACATCGCGTGACTCTAGGGAAAGTCTTCCATTGCCTTCAACCACTACTGTTTTATCACCATCAGGTGAGGGGATCGGGCCCTGACTTTATTTTATATGTTTATGACTTGCTTGTCCGATTGTTGCATTAATGTTTGGTGTGCATCACATGTCATTCTATAAATTGTATTCTTTAATCAAGCATATTTGCATATATATAATGTTTGAATGATGAAGTGTGTTGTGATTGTGCTTGTGACTCGGGTAGGGTATGGGGACTGAAGGATTGGTATTGTAACTGCCACTCAGGTCAGTGGATAGTCATCCTGACAAAACTATGATGTCCGACGGATTGGGATCGGTAGTCTTAGCTGAGGTGCTGTCTGACTGTTACTCTGGTGAAGGATACGATGCCAGACGGACTGGAATTGGGAGTCATAGCTGGGTACAGTCCATCTAATTAGATGATATGTAGGTTATTATGGTTAGTAAAACATGTAGACCCAATGGCTGTGACCCTTGCCAATAGGGGTAGATGTATTAGCATAGGCTCATTCCCTTTTGTTACCGACGTGCTGGTAGAATGGATAGGGTAGTGGAACTAGGAGAGAGCCTATTGAATTGGGGGTGCACATGCTTCGCAGTTGGGCTGTCTTGCGTTGTCATTTTGGGGTGCTGGTTCCCACAATAACCGGATTGTGGGATTATGTCATGTGCTCTACCCAGGTGTGAGGGTATGACGCCTGACGTTAGTGTGGTGAGACCAAAACACCTTAGCAGATCATAACCCAGATTTAACCATAGTTCGAAATCTCGAGTCTCGAGGGTGTCTCGACCCTCTGAGAAACCGAGATCTCAGAAATCTCGGTCGAGATCTTGGCGAGACACTGCACAAAAGCCGTGAAGGTTTAAAATGTGTATTTTGACCCTAAAATGACCATTTTAAAGCTTTATACTTTGGGGGAACCCTATTCTAGCATATATAAACATATTTAAACCATAAAACTGTATAAATAATCACATGGTGGTTGTTTGGGTTTATACCCATGTTTGGCAGTGCGGTTTGAAATTTAAATGTAAACCTAGGGTAATATTGGCTATTCTACATAATGTGATACTATTAGAAGATCACAGAAGACCAAATGAGCCAGTAAAATGATATTTTAGGAGAAGAATAAACATAATAACACTTAATTAGTTAATTGTCATAGGAAAAAAAACCCAAAGTAGTCGAGTAGACTATACAATCATAATTCATACATTATGTCGAGACCAGTCAAGAACTAGTCGAAAATGTCGAGACCAGCTCGAGAAATGGTCGAGATAGTCGATACACTGTATCGAGGCAAGATCTCGTCTCGAGCCCCTTGAGATCTTCGAGATCTCGCCTTAAAACACTGGATTTAACTAAATTTACTCATGCATTGCTGGATTCTATGCTTGATTTCCCTCACTGAGCTGTGGTTTGCTCACCCCTCGATTTATCGTTGTTTTTAGATGTTCCTGCAGGACACGAGACTCTTACTAAGTTCTTGGATCCTCCTGCAGCTATTGTGGCGAGCATTGGTGACGCAGAGATACCCCTTGAGGAGTTTCATGGGGGTGTGTGCCAGTGCCTGCCTGCGCTTATGGTGGCCCCTAATTCTACGTGGTCAGCTTTGTGGTGTGCGGTTGTTTCTTTTTGTTTTCCCTTATACATATTCGAGTATACTTGTAAATGTGGGTTTTGTAAAGGAATATGTTTTGGGTACACTGATGATGTAAAGACATAACGAACAGTCTGATTTATATATAACATTTAGATGTCATCACACTTATGATTTGATATATTAAAGTCTTCCGCTGTTATTTTTCTTATTCCTCTGATTGTGGTAATACTATGTCATGTTTGAGATGGTGGTTTGGGTGTACAGTGCTTGTGTAGGATTTTGGGTGAGCTGAGATCGCCAGTGGGCGATCCCCCTTCACACATCCGGTCTAACCGGAATAGGGTGTGACAGTTGACAGCTTGAAGAGGGGGGGGGGAACCATCACTAGTGCGCAAGGAAGAGATCAAATTCCTATTCTGGTTAGATTTCAAAGACCTATGGAAATAGCCCGAGTTCTTGTCTCCCAACTTTAACTAGTTTGTCCTGTATTTCTGCTTGAAGAAATTCTCTTCCTGAGAGAGCAAGGAAGCCAACTTGAGGGATTAGTCGCTCTTCCATGATTAGGGAATGATCACCTGTAGCACTCTGGAGCCGAAGTTGGACAGATTTCAGCTTGTCTCTGCAGTTCTGAGAGGCCCTGGAGATGTTTCCAAAGGTGCTTTTATTCCAATTACATAACACACGCATGACCTCCCTCAACTTCAGGGCAAACGAATCAGAGGACGATGACTAGCTTTGAAGGGTTTTTTCCAGGCATTTTTCACAATCAGCTGGAAATCTTTGTGAGCCGCCCATATGTCAAAGAACTTGAACGGCTTAGGATCAAAAGAAACGTATGGGCTGATTGTGAGGTGATTCAAGTGAATCGGTATGGGCTCCGATATCCCAAAAGAGTTAAAAAGAGACTTTGAAGAACGGAAAGTAGAAGTCCATTTGTCGTTGATGAGTGCTTTATCAAACTTACTGCAAACCCTTTGATAACCCAATCTTCTGTGATTCCAATTGAATTTCAGTACAACCCATTTTAAGTTGACATTTAACAAGTCAAGAAGAAACC
Source organism: Protea cynaroides (assembly GCA_028583415.1). Taxonomy (NCBI): domain Eukaryota; kingdom Viridiplantae; phylum Streptophyta; class Magnoliopsida; order Proteales; family Proteaceae; genus Protea; species Protea cynaroides. The sequence continues at coordinate 35,015,956 of CM053266.1, read as the reverse complement.
CATAGAACTATCATCAATACTCCCTCTTGTTTTCTCATGACCAAATCTGACCACATTGAAATGCCTAATGATTTCTCAAGGGTGGTTTTCATCAAGGTTCAAAATCTTGGAACTTGAGGGTGTCTTGACCCTTGAGAAAACCGAGATTACTGAGGTCTCGGTCGGCGAGAACCTATTGAAACTCCCAAGGGGTAAAAATGGGAGTTTTGACAGGTTTTTATATGGTTTTAAGCCTTTTTTTATGTTTTAAGGCCATTTTAAGCCATATATAGAAGGTAAATACTAATTTTACATATATAAACACATTTGAAGCATAAAAAGTAATTTGTTGGAAAATCATATATTCCTAAATCATAAATCCCACAAAATGACATAATTCACAAGTGCTCATTATCTAAAAGACTTAAATACTCAAAATGAAATAAGACCTTCACATCAGTCCATCGCAATGTCATATGTAGAGTAGCGTGCAGGTTCCATCTGGTCAGATTTATTTTGTTGATGAAAATATATCTCGGTCTGATAAACAAAGTCCTACCACGACATCCTGTTGCTATAGAAGGTCTAGTAGTCTTTTACATATTTGTTATACACAATATCCAGGAAGTTTCTAAAAATACCTAACCTTGGATACAATTCAATATAATGTGGAGTGAAGTAAGAGTACACTGGTTGGTGGGGGGCGTGGTTCTCTGGAAATTCGGGACTGAAAAGAGACTATCCACAAAGTTGGAGCTAGTCTGTGAAGTTGCATTATTAGCATCAGCAGAATAATCTTGTGCACTCTCCATCATGCAGTCATCATCACCGGAATAAGATCCGTACACCGAAGTAGTGCCAAATCCATGAGCATTCCACTGCCCCTGCTCCTGTCCACTGCTACCCTCAATGCTCAGTCCTCCAAAGCTTGTGGACATGCTATCAATTTCAACATCAGGCATAATATCAAGATCAGGAACGACCTCAGTGAAGTGATCGTCGTCTTCTTCCATTGGTTGCAAAGGGCGTTCCCGTTGACGAGACCTATGTGTATACGTAGTCGTAGGCCGTGATGAAGATGCACGCCCACCATAGTCTGGATCCTGTGTAGCTTGTGTATACTGACTCTCGCTAGTCCATTTAATAATGGGTACAGTTGGTCTAGGATGACCACCACCACCACCACTATCATAACCACCACCACCACCACCACCACCACCACTACCACCACCTTCATCACCATCACCATCACCATTACCACCACCACTATCAGAAGCTGACCAGCCACTCTGATCAATTGTATCATCACCTTCTTTTGGGTCACTACTGGCTGGGGGGTCAAATGCTCGAGGCGACTGTACGTGTACACGACCCTCATCCAAGGACAGAAACCTCTCAAGATTAGAACCTATCGGAGCAACCATAGTGGGGTCGGGCATCCCACCAGGCACATACATCACTGGTATTGCTCTGTCTCGCACCCATTCCACATAGGGATCCTCCTCATCTGAAGATAGCTGGAAGACGTTGGCTAGCTCGATCAGATCTTGCTCATTTTTTTGTTCATACTTCAAGCGCAGACCCTCAGTCTCATGTTGTAATGGGCGTACACTAAGTCATTTAGCTGAGAGCCTAATCTATTCTGCCTCTTTGAATAGATAAGGGAGAAGATACTCCAGTTTCGCTCATACCCAGATACAGAACATGTCTGAGATGGGACTCTGATTGTTATCCTCCTCAACTCGGCTGCATGCACGCCATATAACAACCACCACTTAGCTGCACAAGAAGAAGAACATATTTTAATACACATATTAAATAAGATATGTTACTTGAAAATTTCAGTTTCCATAATTCCATACCAGGATCGGTCTTATCTCGTCTAGCCATTGCGGCGGGAGTTCCAAAACTCCAAGAGCATCTCTGAACGTTTTAATCTACACCCATTTGAAATTTATAACCATTAGCCATTGTAATAGATGGATATTTAAATAATTCAGCACTTAAACCATACAACTCACCTCCAGGTTGACAAGTGCTTGTACTGTATAATCTGGCACCAATTTTGCCACAACATCTTTTACAACATTGATAAGATCAAAATTGAGCCCAAGCACATGTGAATATTGATACTTGGGGTTCAAATAGTATGCTGCAAAATATGAGTCGCCAGATTAAAATCTAGTACTAAGCGGAACTAAATTAAAGACATTATTAAATATACTCACCAACCTTATGCAATGGGTGCATCATCTAACTCTCCCATCGATCTTTGATAAACTTCAAAAACTTTTGTTTCCACGTGGAAGCACAACTTTTATACGGCCCTTCAACATATCCATGGGAGCATATAAATGTGGTATGGTGGGCTAAAATGCTATATCCACTAATCTCAGCATCTTCACCACTGGCTTTAGAATTCTGACTACATCCTTCAGCGTTCTGCAAAATTCCTCTGAAGCTATAGTAGTCTGTGCTTCAACCCTACTAGGAGAGCTGTACTCCCTTTAGCCAAACCAGTTTTCAGATGCAAACATCAATCTGAGGCCTACCATCTTTGCCTCAAAGCTCTTCAGTGTTATGTGGTTAGTGGCAAGTCTGGCAACGCCAGGTCTGATGAAGTCCCCTCCACATCTCTCTCTCAGCAAGTTCAAAGAATAGCCATGGTTGTATACAAATGTTGTCATCTGGCGTGCTTGTTTAACCACTAGCTTTACTTTCTGGATCTTGCCCATGTCTTTTAACATCTAGTCATTGCAATGGACAGCATATGGAGTCCAAAAGAGATTTTAACTCATATTAGTCATCATCATCTCTTCTGCTTTCTTGTAGTTGCTACCATTGTGTGTCACAATTTACACCACATTGGTAGCCCCAACTTCATCTACCACTGTCTGCAGTAATCCATAAATGTAGTTAGCATCTTTTGTGACAGCAGATGCATCAATAGACTTCAAGAATGATGTCTTGCCATCACTGTAGACCATGATGTTGATGGTGAACTTTCTAGTGGGACCAGTCCAACCATCACACATAATAATCACCCTATATGTACCCCAGTTACTCTTTAACCCTTCTATCCATACTTCTAGTTTTTTTTAATTCTTGGGAGATGCACATTCATGACTCCATATGCAGTAGGGACTTTAACCCCAGGACCAGCCTTAGCAATTGTATCAAACAAGGGCTGATAGTATGGGCCACCACTGGCATTTGCTGGGATACTATTAAAGATGGACCACCTAGCAAAGGCATCTCCAACAAATTCTTTTGTACCCTTCCAGTTCCACATACTCTTCAGTCTCTTCTGCTTGGCGTCTGCCTTCCTAAATACTGCTGGATCTTGCTGTAGAATCTCAACATAATCCTCATCCCTTGCAGGTGGTGCTAGAGTTGTGCTCTAGTACTTTGTGATCTTCTAAACATAGAAGCCAACCTTCCTTACTCTGTGTTTGTGGTTGAGGCTGTTAAAATGATCCACTGTCACTTGCCTTAAGGCTGTTTGCCTCAACCTATCCTGGTCCGTTTCAAGGGTGACTTTACTAGCCATTGTAGCCCGTTTCACATTTATAGCCTCTTGCTTAATCATACATGTGGTATCTATACCATCATCATCTGAAGAATCATTATCCAAACCACGCACCATGCCTCAAACTGTATCCTCAAATTGCATTTTACTTTTTTCTTTTTCAACCCTTCTTTGCTGTCTTCCCTTTATCTGTGCAGCTATAGCCCTGGTAATCTCCACAGGAAGCGTAGCACATTTCGCCATATCTGTAGAAGTCCCATTCAAGTGTTGCTTAAGTTTGGTAATCCCACCAGACATAAGCTTCTTCCCACAAAATTTGCATTGGGTCTTCTATCTATCACCGGCAATGGCAGTACAATATTGCCAAGCCAAATCAGTACGGCCAACATCACAACCTCCCTCACGAGAACCCGAAGCAGCCATTATATTTAGAACGAAGAACTGTTACATAAGATGATAAATAGAGAAACATAAATCAATAAATTTATTATAATAAAACTTAAAATGGAAGAACATAAAAGCATCAAATATGCGAATGCAACTCAAAACACATTGAAATTACTTTTCAAAATTTTAAACCTATTTTAAAAGAAAACAGAATGTTTTTCCTAATTTTTTCTAATTTACAGAATTATTTAGATATTATTATTAATTTTGGATATTACATAAAAATAATTATTTTTTCCAAAAATATAATCCGACAACATGGAACTGTAGATTGCCCAATGATGTTCAACATATATTATTTTGAACACCAACAAATAGGTATTAATATTTTTTGCATTAATTTTTTATTGCTGAAAAATAAGATTTATTAATCAGAAATTCAAAAAAATAAAAATATGTACAGAAAAAAAAAAACTGAAACCGTGACTGCGTAGATCGGCCAACGGTGTTCATCATATATTATTTTGAACACCATCTAATTAATATTTATCATATTTTTTTCATTTTTTAATTGCTGGAAAATAGTTTTTTTAAACAGAAAATCAAAATAATAAATATATATGCATAAAAATAATTTCAAAAGGGTGTGGTTGTAGATCGGGCTCAAGACTCTCACATATATAAATTTCATGATGATCCAACATGTATTGAACATTTTCATGTAAAAAAGTAAGTTTTAGGGAAAAAAAAATCATACCCATGGGTCGAGATCTCGACCTTCTCGCTGGTCTCAACTGGGAGTCGAGGCGAGAACTAGGGTCGAAACTGGGTCTTGACTTGTTTCGACTGGTCTCGACTAGTTTCGAACTGATCTCGAAATATCCAGTTTCAACTGGTCTCGACCTTTTGAACTAGTTTCGAACTGGTTCAGCCTTTTAAGTATGAATCTCGGTTGAAATCTCGACCAAGACTCATTTCTTCATCTTCTTTCTTCTCTTTTCTTACATTTCTCCACTGTTTCTTCTCCAAATTTCTTCTAGGGTTCGATTTTGAGCTGCTCTTTCCAAATCTTGCCGAGATTTAGTTGTTGGAGGCTCCATTTTACCAAATTTTTCCACCAAATAGTTGTGGTATTTTTTTTCCCTGAAACTTACTTTTTTACATGAATATGTTTAATATATGTTGGATCATCATGAAATTTATATATGTGAGAGTCATTAGACCGATCTACAACCTCACCCTTTCAAAATTATTTTTTTGCATATATGTTTTTTATTTTGATTTTCTGTTAAAAAAAGAGGTAATTTCTAGCAATTAAAAATTTAAAAAATATGATAAATATTAATTAGATGTTGAAAATATTATATGATGAACACCATCGGCCGATCTACGCGGCCAAGGCTTCATTTTTTTTCCTGTATATATATATATATATATATATATATATATATATATATATATATATATATTTAAATATTAATCGGTTTACATTCAAAATAATATATGTTGAACACCGTTGGCCGATCTACACGGCCATGGTTTCAGTTTTTTTTTTCTGTACATATTTTTATGAATTTTTTAATTAATAAATCCTATTTTTCAGCAATGAAATTTTAATAAAAAAATATTAATACTTATCTGTTGGTGTTCAAAATAATATATGTTGAACACCCTTGGCCATTATATGGTTTCATGTTGTCGGATATATTTTTGGAAAAATAAATTATTTTTATTTGATATCCAAAATTAATAATAATATCTAAATAATTATGTAAAATTAGGAAAAATATTCTGTTTTCTTATAAAATAGTTTTAAAATTTTAAAAATAATTTCAATGTGTTTAGAGTTGTATTTGCATATTTGATACTTTTATGTTCTTCCATTTTATGTTTTATTATTATAAATCTATTGATTTAAATATCTCTGTTTATCATCTTATGTAACAATGTCTTGTTTTAAATATAATGGCTGTTTCGGGTTCTCGTGAGGGAGGTGGTGATGCTGGTCGTACTGACATATCTTGGCAGTATTGTACTGCCATTGACGGTGATAGAAAGATGACCCAATGCAAATTCTGTGCGAAGAAGCCTATGTCTGGTGGGATTAGCAGACTTAAGCAACACTTGATTGGGACTTCTACAAATGTGGCAAAGTGTGCTATAGTTCCTGTGGAGATTACTAGGGCCATAGCTACACAGATGGAGGGAGGTCAGCAAAGAAAGACATAAAGAAAAAGTGAACAACAATTTGAGGAAGCAATCCGAGGCACAATGCGTGGTTTGGATGATGATAGTTCAGATGATGATGGTATAGATACCAGGGGTATGACTGAGCAAGAGGCCAGGGATTTGAGATGGACAACAATGGCTAGTAAAGTCAGCCATGAGATGGACATGGAAAGGTTGAGGCAAAGAGACTTAGGGCCAGGTGGTAGTGGATCATTTCAGCAACCTGAAGAACCACAAACACGGAGTAAGGGGGGTTGGCTTCTATGTTTAGAAGATTAAAAAGTACTAGAGCACAACCATAGGCACCACCACCTGCAGTTGTTACTGCTACGGATGAGGATAATGTTGAGATCCTACAGCAGGATCCAGTAGTTTTTAGGAAAGCTGGCGCCAAGCAGAGGAGACTGAAGAGTATGTGCAACTAGAAGGGTACAAAAGAATTTATTGGGGATGCCTATGCTAGGTGGTCCATCTATAATAGTATCCCAGCAAATGCCAGTGTTGGTCCATACTATCAGCCTTTCTTTGATGCAGTTGCTCAGGATGGTCCTGGTGTTAAAGCCCCCACTCCATATGAAGTGATAAATATATATCTCCCAAGAATTAAAAAAAGAGCTAAAAGTATGGATAAAATGGTTAAGGAATAATTGGGGTACATATGGGATCACTATTATGTGTGATGGTTGGACTGATCCCACTAGAAAGTCCATCATCAACTTCATGGTCTACAGTGATGGGAAGACATCATTCTTGAAGTTTGTGGATGCATCTGCATTCACAAAAGATGCTAACTACATTTATGAATTGCTACAGACAGTGGTGGATGAAGTTTGTGCTACAAATGTGGTGCAAATTGTGACAGATAATGGCAGCAACTACAAGAAGGCAGGAGAGATGATGATTACTAACTATAACCTTTTCTGGACTCCATGTGCTGCCCATTGCATTGACTTGATGTTGAAGGGCATGGGCAAGATCCTAAAAGTAAGCAAGTGGTTGAACAAGCATGCCAGGTGACAACATTTGTATACAACTATGGCTATTCTTTGAACTTGCTAAGTGAGATATGTGGAGGGGACTTGGTAAGACTTGGCATTATCAGATTTGCTACCAACTACATAGCACTAAAGAGCTTTCAGGCAAAAATGGTAGGCCTCATATCGATGTTTGCGTCTGAGGACTCGTTTGGGTGGAGGGAGTCCAGCTCTCCTGTTGGGGTTCAAGCATAGACTACTATATCTTCAGAGAAATTTTGTAGAACGCTGAAGGATGTAGTCAAAATTCTAAAGCTAGTGGTGAAGGTGCTGAGATCAGTAGATACAACATTCCAAGCTACCATGCCACATTTATATGCTGCCATGGATATGTTGAAGGACCATATAAAAGTTGTGCTTCCATGTGGAAACGAACATTTTGTGAAGATTATCAAAAATCGATAGGAGAGTCAGCTAATGCACCCATTGCATGAGGCTGGTGTGTATATTTAATAATGTCTTTAATTTAGTTCCACTTAATAGTTAGTATTATATTTTAATCTGGCGACTCATATTTTGCAGCATACTATTTGAACCCCAAGTATCAATATTCACATGTGCTTGGACTCAATTCTGACCTTATCGGTGTGGTAAAAGATGTTATGGCAAAGTTGGTGCTAGATTATACTGTACAAGCATTGGTCAATCTGGAGGTGAGTTTTATGGTTTAAGTGCTGAATTATTTGAATATCCATATATTACAATGGCTAATGGTTATAAATTTTGAAATGGGAGTCGATTAAAATGTTCAGAGATGGTCTTGGGAGTTTTGGAACTCTCACCGCAGTGGCTGGACGATATAAGACCGATCCTGGTATGGAATTATGGAAATTGAAATTTTCAAGTAACATATCTTATTTAATGTGTATTAAAATGTGTTCTTCTTTTTGTGCAGCTGAGTGGTGGTTGTATGGCGAGCATGCAGCTGAGTTAAGGAGAATAGCAATCAAAGTCCTATCTCAAACATGTTCTGCATCTGGGTGTGAACGAAATTGGAGTACCTTTTTCCTTATCCATTCAAAAAAGCAGAATAAATTGGGCTCTCAACGGCTAAATGATTTGGTGTATGCCCATTATAACATGAAACTGAGGATACAGTGCTTGAAGTTTGAACAAAGAAATGAACAAGAGCTGATCGAGCTAGCCGACGTCTTCCAACTATCTTCAGATGAGGAGGATCCCTATGTTGAATGGGTGAGAGACAGAGCAGTTCCAGTGATGGATGAGCCTGGTGGGATGCCCAACCCCACAGTGTCTGCTCCGATGGGTTCTAATCTCGAGGGGTTTTTGTCCTCGGATGAGGGTTGTGTACATACACAGTCGCCTCAACCTTTTGATCCCCCAGCTGGTAGTAACCCAGAAGGCGATGATGATACAATGGATCAAAGTGGCTGGTCAGCTTTTGATAGTAGTGGTGATGATAATAGTGGTGACGATGGTAGTGGTGGTTGTAATGAGGGTGGTGGTGGTGGTGATCCTAGACCTACTGTACCCGTTATTAGATGGACCGGCGAGAGTCAGTGTACACATGCTACACAGGATCCAGATCATGGTGGACGCTCATCTTCATCAAGGCCTACGACTGGTATACACGTAGGTCTCGTCAACGGGAACGCCCTTTGCAACCAGTGGAAGAAAAAGAAGATTGTTTCTTTGACATCGTTCCTAATCCTGATATTATGCCTGATGTTGAAATTGATAGCATGTCCACAAGCTTTGGAGGACTGAGCATTGAGGGTAGCAGTGGACGGGAGCAGGGGTAGTGGAGTGCTCATGGATTTGGCACCACTTCGGCATATGGTTCTTATTCCGGTGATGATGATCGCATGATGGGAAGTGCGTATGATTATTCCGCTGATACTAGTAATGCTACATTACAGACTGACTCAAACTTTGTGGATAGTCTCTTTTCAGTCCCGAATTTGCAGAGAACTATGCCCCTACACCAGCCAATATATGCTCACTTTATTCCACATTATAGTGAATTGTATCCAAGGTTAGGTATCTTTAGAAACTTCCCGGATCATTTGTATGAGAAATATGTGGAAGACTACTAGACCTTCTATAGCCGAAGGATGTCGTGACAGGACTTTGTTTATCAGACTGAGATATATTTTCTTCACCAAAGTCAATCTGATCAGATGGAACTTGCACGCCACTCTACATATGATTAAACATTGGGATGGACTGATGGGAATGTATTATTTCATTTTGAGCATTTAAGCCTTTCATATAATGAGCACTAGTGAGTTATGTCATTTTGTGGGATTTATGATTTATGAAAGTATGATTTTCCGACAATGTGATTACTTTTTATGCTTCAAATGTGTTTATATATATTAAATAAGTATTTTATTGCAATATATAGCCTTAAAATGGCTTTAAAATGGCCTTAAAACATCAAAAAATGGCTTAAACCACAAAAAAAAAAAAAAAAATGTGTCGAAACTCCCATTTTTACCCTTTGGGAGTTTCTGCAGGTTCTCGCTGAGATCTCTTACCGAGATCTTGTTAACCTCGGTTTTCTCAAGGGTCGAAACACCCTCGAGATCCAAGGTTTCGAACTATGATCATACCTCAACTATTTGGTGGAGGGATTTGGTGAAATGGAGCCTCCAACAACACTTTGGTGGCGAGATTTGGAAAATAACAACTGAAAATCGAACCCTAGAAGAAATTTGGAGAAGAAGCAGTGGAGGAAAGTAAAAAAAAAGAGGAAAGAAGTGGGAAAAATGAGTCTTAGTCGAGATTTCGACCGAGATACCCCTTTAAAAGCTAAACCAGTTCGAAACTGGTTCAAAAAACTCAAGACCAGTCGAAACTGGTCGAGATTTTTTGAGACCAGTTCTAAACTGGTCGAGATTTTTCGAGACCAGTTCGAAACTGGTCGAGATCCAGTTGAGAACTGGTCGAGATTGGTTGAGACCTAGTTTCGACCCATGTTCTCGTCTCGACCCAGTCGAGATAGCCGAGAAAACTGAGATCTCGACCCATCTCGACCAAGTTTTCGAACCGAGATACCCCTTTAAAAGCTAAACCAGTTCGAAACTGGTCACCGAGATATCTCGACCCGTCTCGACCAAGTATCTCGGTCGAGATTTCGACCGAGATACCCCTTTAAAAGCTAAACCAGTTCGAAACTGGTTCAAAAAACTCAAGACCAGTCGAAACTGGTCGAGATTTAGAACTGGTCGAGATTTTTCGAGACCAGTTCGAAACTGGTCGAGATCCAGTTGAGAACTGGTCGAGATTGGTTGAGACCTAGTTTCAACCCAGTCGAGATAGCCGAGAAAACTGAGATCTCGACCCATCTCGACCAAGTTTTTGAACCATGGTTTTCATACCCTAATCCTTAGACTTTGGGCATGTGACCAGATCACTTACCGACAATCCATTCTACCCAAGATCTTGCAATTGCAGTGCATAACAATCAATCAACAAATCGCCAAACACATGAAATCACAATAATCAGAGTAAATAAAAAGGATAGTAGCGGAAGTCTAACGACTCATAAATAAGATAAACTGATGCTTCTATTGATAATTACAAGTGTTATGCTTGAACAAAAAGGACTCTTAACATACCTAATACTGTTTCTCAAATATACATTATGTATGCCAAAAGAGTTGATGTCCCAAAATAACAAATCAGGAATCAGCGCTAAGTGCCAAACACACAAGCGCCACACTCACAGTCATCACTGTGAGCGTCACCCTCTAGGTCCTAGGCGTTCACAAAGTAGTCAGCGGCAACCACCGGGGATTCAGCGATGTCCCCCATTGTGAAGCAACCTGCATCAGTATCTGAAAAGAATTTCGATATCGAGGGTGAGCTTCAACCAAGCTCAGCAAGAAGATCAAGCAATCAATCATGCAATAATGATGTAAAATGCATACATTAAGTCTGGTGTAATGAAGCTGACAGTGTTTCTTGAGATTCACCATAGTATGTCATGGATCCAACTCGTGTGAAACCAGAGCTTAGTCCTCGACCAAGTGTGCCGCCACTATGGGGAAGGTCCCTGACCTAACTCATCCCATTGGTCCAATCCATTCACCCCCACCTGGACATCCATTCACCCCCACTATGGGGAAGGTCGGGTCCCAAACCCTTTCTCTTTAATCTGAGGGCCATGCAAAGGGAGGTCCAGGCTGCCGACGTGTACCAATCCGTCGGTACCGGGTGCCACATAGACTAAACACTCATCGACTAGTCATCAAACAATAATAGTAACCATGCAAATGCATGAGCAATTATCACAAATATATATGGCATGTTATTCAAACATTACAAATGCAACATAGGCACACAGCATTATAAACAATTAAAATAAACGGGTCCTAACCATAGTTGTCAAGGCGCCAAGGTGAACCAAGGCAATGGAGGCCTGACTGGGTGCCTAGGCAACCAAGGCGCCTGCCTAGGCGACCAAGGCGCCCAATTTTCCAAGGCGACGCCTTGACAACTATGGTCCTAACCCCTAACCTGAGTGTGAATGTGAAATCCAAAGCCCAGTAGTTGCAACACTTTCTTCCCAGAAATTCTACGCTGATTTCCTGTTATTATCATTCATAAATAATTATTAATTATTTATTATTCTATTTTCTCCAAGTCCTAAAAATCCCATTGTAGGGTCCTAGGATAGCCATGGGTCCCAATGGTCGGATCCTAGATGAAAGCTATATCCAATCAGATCAAACAGACTGAACTGGTTGCTGATTATTGGCTGTTCATGTGACCTGCCGGAGTAGCCGCTCAAGGTCTGAGAAGCCTTCGGACCAATCTGACGTTAACTGGCCACTACGTGCCGGTTGCTCCTACAACTTGTATACATCCAACTGAGACGTGAACTCTCGGATGGTTTCCGACTGCACCTGACCGGCTGCACATGCAACCGGTCGGAGCAACTGCTCAGGCTCTGGTTGATTTTTCCTAAGTTTCTGAGGATATCCGGTTGCTCATAACTGCTTGCATGAGCAGCCGCTCTGAACAACTGCTTAACTCCCAAATGTCTCAGGACATATGGTTGCTAACCGGCCACTGTGCGCCGGTTGCTCATGCAGCCACTCGGTCTGCAAATCCTAGGGTTCTAAGATGAACTTGGTTGATCAAGTTAGGGATTCTTTCCATTTGTTTTCCTTAGGTCCATTCCCACACTTGGGGATCAAAATAGAGTCTTATTGAGACACTTTGTCTCAGATTAAAGGGAGGTTCATGATCCCATTAGGTTTGTGTTCCACAACTATGTAAATGGTGTTCTTGCTCAAATTTTGAGAGCAACACTTTAAATTCCAGCTCTACTGCCTTTCCTTACTGTGCAACCATCATCAATGGTTGTGAGGGGTTCCCTCACAATCGTGCATGTAGGATCAAGTCCCTTAGTTTCATTTTAGGTGTTCATTTACTTAGGGAAATTTAAGAGGAAGATAAGTAAGGGTAATGTACTTGATAGTCTTCAATTGAAGATGATCCTAGTGCTTGAGATTCCAAGCTTGAATCCTTAGAGTTCTTCTTGGTATAAAAGAGCTTGGGAATATGGAGAGCTCCTTCCTTAGTGTTGGGGTTCTCCACTTATCTCGAAGTTAGTAAACCAACAGTAGGGTATGTGGAAGTGAGAGCCCCACCTATTTATAGCATGAGGAGAAAGGGAAAAGCAGTTTAAGTGCTTAAACCCGCACCTGACCCGGCAGCAGGTAACCAGCTGCACAGGCAGCCACCCTCAGCAGCTGCTCAGGGTAAAAATGATATTTCAGCCACTGTTTGAATTGGCTTTCGGCTTGGGTTTTCTCAAAGCTTCGTTCTGGGGTTCTATCACTCTCTCGCTCATATTTTTGTGCCGAGAATATTGAAATAGTTTGTTACCTTATTCGTGGCTCGAGCTCCTACTCCGGCTCGGTTTCCATTGGGATGAGGTGGATAGACCTGCTACAGAAAAATCCGAATCAATACAGGATTTTGGGATGCAGGTCTTACAGTGGTCATCAATGGAGAGAGATAACCTGCAAAGATCAGCCCATAAAGCTCTTCTTTGAACAACAAAGTTTGAAGCATTTTACAACTGTTAGAAAGAAATTTGTCAAATTCAATCTATTGAGATCCTTGAAATGGATAAACTGTTGCTACCAAAAAAAAAAAAGAAAAAAAGAAATGGATAAACTGATAGGAGGAGCAGACCACTAAAAAATGATATTTGAATAATCCCGAAGACACCAAAACTGACTATTCTCATGGTGGTAGTTGAAAATAGCATGCTAGCCTTGAGCCAAATAATTGGCAATGGAAGAGCAGGAGGGCTCTTTCGCCTTGGTTTCCACAACCGTACAAAAAGACGTTTGATCCACCTCAACATCCATATGCTTTGAAAATTCATTAAACTGTCGGACTTCCTTCCAAAAATGGTTGGATTACAATCTATCCAAAAAAAAAAAAAAAAGTTGGATAGGATGGTTTAAAAATTAAAATACAGTAGAATCACCACTTTATACTTTGATCGACCTGCACATCCATATGGTGCTGATCCAACAGTTACAGAGTGCCCTTGGAGCTTTGGTTCAAATACAACTCTTGAGGAAGTCAGTTTTGGAGCATATTGTGGAAAAGCAATTCCTTTAAAGAATGGATCATGTAATTTGTTTAAGATGGAGAATAAGAGTATGGCATTGATGGAATTTAGAGAGGTCTTAAAAAGATCTTACGCGTGGAAACACCGAAACAGCCTCTTCGCTTTGCGGGTAAGGCTGTATACATTTGGCCCCACCCAGACCCTGCAGTAGTGGGATTCTTGTGCATGGATACCCTTCTTTTAAAAAGGATCTTGTGGGTGGAGTTGTTTTTTTTTTCTTTCCCCTTCCTTTTCCAAAAGAAGATTCTCTTTGATAGTGTTGTCTTCGTATGAGCTCAGTTGGATGAAAGTATTGTGTTGAAGTTAGACATCCTTTATCAAACATGCTTTTCAAGCTATATGACTATTTTTTTCAGCGATAGGACCTAAGTTATCTTATATATTGTTATTGTGGGTCTGTGGCTATTGTTGCATACACAAGGATCAAGAACTCGTTTTGAGGCCTCTTTCGGTCAGGCCTTAAACCGAGTTGAACCAGTTTTCAGTTAGAACTTTGTAGGGTGAACTAGAAACTCGAGACCTAGGTTTCAAGGCCCAACAACTTTTTTTTGGTGTAGCATATTTTAACCGTTTTACACATATTTCCTCAAGTAGTTTCAAGGGAAAAACAACGAAAACGGTATGATGTGGTGTGAACCTGAGTTTGTTAGTGAATGCTGAATCTTGGGATTGTTTTCGAGTTAAATTTGAAGCCTTATTTATGCCTAATATCATTTATTACATTTACTTAAGATATTATTCACAAATAATCAAACACCCCCTCATTTGAATTTGATAAAAATAATTTAAAATTTAAATTCCAAAAGGATAAGGAGTCTACCCTTCAGTTCAAAAACAAAAACCACATTTTCCAGTTGTAGGGGCGATTTTCAACTTTTAAATGCTAAGGGTTGTTTGTATCCAATTTAAAAGTTTCATAAATCTTATTATAATAAAAATCACTAAAAATCATAAGTGCGTTAAAATAATTTATTTTTTTATGCCTAAAAATTTATTTCCATTCCAGGTGATTTTAAACAACATTTGCAGGCTCCACACAATGTTTGTACAAGGTTTTAAGTATCGATACTATACGATCAATACACCCTGTTACGTTTCCTTATTGCAGGGGGTCGATACGATACTCTTGCGATACATTTCCTAGTTTTTAAAATAGTGTGTATCGCTCCGTATCAAACTAATACGGTTCCATACCGATCAGTATCGTTACTAGTCGATACAGGCTTTTTTTTGGGGGGGTGGAATGAATGTTCAGCAAAGCCCCAAAAAGAGGAGAAACCAGACCTGGGTATCCAAAGGATAAAGCCAGGCTCCTTACAAAATCAAGGGATAACCCATAGAGATACAAAGAAGTCACTAAAACAAAACAACCACCTCATGTGGTGTTGATATTCCAAGAGAACAAGATGTAGTTATTTCTGATAGATGTTGGAGATTGGGAAGCCCATGGCATGATGCTTCCTTGAACATCAAAAGTAATTGCTTCCCAAATGAGAGTAAAAGATTTAGCTCTGGATGTC
The DNA here is from genome assembly GCA_028583415.1 of Protea cynaroides. NCBI lineage: Eukaryota > Viridiplantae > Streptophyta > Magnoliopsida > Proteales > Proteaceae > Protea > Protea cynaroides. The sequence goes on along the minus strand of CM053266.1, from coordinate 35,000,656 downwards.
CACTTTCTCAGATTCCTCTTGAACCAAATGTGGTACACGGTTGAAGCAAAAGCAAGCTTAACAATAGTGTCACTTGGAGACTTATTTTTGAACTTCTTGGTTATCTACTTCCATTCCCGATTGAAAGGGCGAATGCTTCTATAATAGGGTCAGCACTTCCGAAGGATAGCTTCCCCAATTCTTTTGGAAAATGGGCACTCAAAGAACCGATGATGGATATCTTCTTTTGAGGCCCCGCAAAGGTCACACTTACCATTAGGAATGATACCCCAACTATGGAGTAGGGTTCCTGTAGGCAGAGTGTCGGTCATGGCTCTCCAAAGGATGAAGCTGTGGTGGGGAATATGACCTTTAAAGCAAACCACGTTAAACCAAGGTACCTTCTGGTTGTGAGGTTTGACAAGCTCCCAAGCAAAAGCTGATGAGAACCTACCGGTGGAAGAGGATGTCCAGCTGACAAGGTCGTTGCTCCCAGTAGGTCTTCGAGAGATGGAGTCCAGCTCTTCCCGCTTACACCAGTCTAGGAGAAGAAGCTCGGCTAGGGCACCAAACTCCCTCAGAGATGATGGAAGAGACAGTAGCCATCCTATCACGACCATACTCAGAACGAATCCTTTCTCCAAAAGCCAACACAAGAACACCCCAGGGTTGCCAGTTATCAAGCCATAAGAGGGTCGATGCTCCATCATCAATGAGAGTTTTTATGGACTGGATGGCCAACTGTCTATGCTGTAGGATCGCTTTCCAAACGTAAGAAGAGCTGCAATTCACAGTAGCTGTCCAAATTGACTCTTTTCTCAAGTATGTACTATGGATCCACTTAATCCAAATGCTCTCTTTTTTCTCAGCCACCCTCCAAATGAGTTTGATGATGCAAGCTTTGTTAACTTCTCGAACTCTCTGGAGGCCAAGGCTGCCCTACTCCTTAGGCAAGCACACTTTGTCCCAATTGATAGAATGGAAGAATTTATTGTTGTCCGCTCCTTTCCACAAGAAGGCACTCATCATTCTTTCAATTTTCTGGGTGATCGAATTGGGCAACCGGAATATCCCAGTCCAGTATAAATATGAACTCTGCATGAATGCTCAGATAAGCTCCGGTCTACTTGCGTAAGAGGAATTTTGCTTTCCATAATTGAAGCCTTTTCCTTAATCTATCAAGGATGGGGGAACAGTGATGAGCCGAGAGCCTTGCCGAAATCAGAGGCAGTCCAAGGTATGTAACCGGCAATCTTCCCAATGGAAAATCCACAATGCGTCTAAGAGTCTCATCAGTGCTCCATCAATGCCGGCAAGGAAGAGGAGGGACTTTTGCTTGTTCACCAAAAAGCTTGACTACAAGCTGAAATCTGCCAAAACCTTAGAGACGGAGGATATGGACTTAGCATTCCCTTTAGAAAAGATCATGATGTCGTCTGCAAAAGCCAAATGGGTCAGATTTAAGGCCTTGCAATGAGGAAATAGGTCAATCTGGTGCTGAAGAGCACTTTGCTGTAATGCTCTGGATAAACCTTCCAAGATAAGGGTGAACAAAATAGGGGACATAGGGCATCCCTGTCTGATACCTCTTCAAGACTTGAAGAGCCCGACCGGGCTACCATTGACCAGCACTGAGAATCTGGTGGACGAAATACAGTGCCAAATCCATTGGCAGAAGCATTCAATATGGGCTTTAAAATGACCGTCGTCTTCATTTCCTACCGCTTTTTGCAAACCAGCGGGAGGGGCTTGTAAGATGGTTGGATTTCGACCATTATTTGTAAACCAATCACTCCAAACTTTAGGGCTTTGATTATGCATAAAAAAACAACTTAGATGCTTAACATTTAACTGTTGTTTCAATCAAAGATTGAAGTTTAATCGATCATTGAAGCAAAACCTGCAGGAAAAAGCTAAAAATCTGAAACTTTGATATGGCATTTTTTTTTTTGGGTGAGAAAAAAAAAAAGAAAAAAAAATGTGAGAATGTAAGAAACATTTTCCTTCTTAATGTCACTTATTATAGTGTTTTATTGCTTTAAAAATGTGTTTTGCATGTTCCCTAATCATTCTTGTGTGTACCTTACCCCGTTTCCTAGCGTATCCATGCATGTCCATCGTATCCACTATACGATAAGTCTCTTAAAATTGCCCTAATGATACGCTTCCTATACGCGATACACAAATCCTTCAATATAACTCGGATTTGTTGGAAAGTTGGTTATGTGTTTTACCTAACAAATCCATGCTTATGCACATAATGTACCTTTCAAAGATTTGAGTATTCCTTAATCATTATAAACAATTCCTATGTTGTTTTATTTCTTGTTACTTCAGCTATTACTTGTCGTACAATCATTGTGACTGTGTAGTTTGATGCGATAATGCATGACATCTTATCTGAAAACTGAGTTTAATATTTTTTAAATAGATTTCCTGAAAACCATTTTCATACATTTTCTGGTTAAGACATTAAATGAACTTCTGGTGAGCTTCTAAAGTACTTCATTCATGTCACACCTGATGCACATGCAATGCTTATGTATCTTAAGTTGTTTATTTGGGTAAACAATTTGCTAGCTTATAAATTTTGAAGATGTAAATACCTTGGTTTGAAGTTTTATGTTCTCTATTTGCAGGGAGGATACACCGGTGATTACGTTTCGACCACGTGCTCGACCTCTTTTCCAATACAGGCACTACAGGTATTGTGTGAGTTGTTCCTTCAATTGTTATCTGGAACTTATTTTAGAATGTGGCATACTACAGTGATTGTCCAAATAATAGCTCTAACTTTGTGGACACATTAGTCACTTTGTCCCTTCCCTTGGTATTACCTTTTTACTTTTTTTTTTGGACCGGTGCCTAAGAAATTTTTGTAGAAATAGAAGGGGGAAAAAAGAATTAGATGAAAGGGATCCTTGAGAAGAAAAAATCAACAAGCACCAAAAGACAATGCTAGACCATACCACCACCAAGGTTTAAAATCTTGGATTCTGGTCCTGTTTCGGTCAAACCGAGATTTCTGAAATCCCGTCAAGATCTCTTGAGAGATCACCGAGACACTACATTTTTTGGCAGTTGTTCAAACTTGGAAGTACATGTAAGAAGGTGCCAATATGGTGAGTTTGAAATCGAAAGTCTCAATTTCTGAGATCTTGGCGAAATCTCACTGAGATTTTATTTAATTTGGTCTATGATCTAACTAAAACTTCTGAGATTTTTGAGTTTTTAAATTTGGATGCTATTTTGTTTTGGTGTTTTTCTGAGATCGAGATTTCTGATATTTTCTAGATCTTGCCGAGATTTTGTTCTATGGGCCCACCACCACAAAAGAGACAAAAAGGCCAATAGGCTAGAAAACATAACCTTACCCCTTCAACTGCAACACCCCCAAGAAAAAGAAATACAAGAAAGCATGGTTTGGCCGAAATATTTCAGATTTTTACAAATCTGAAACGAGATCCTCCTTCAAAATTAAAAAGTACCAAATTTTGGACTGAAACTATTGTTTCGACTGAAATCCCTAGTCTCGGCCGAGACTTGGTCCAAACACCAGTGGTTCTAGATTTTTTCCGAAACCAATTTTTACAAATCCAGAACGAGATCCTCATTCGAAATTAAAAAGTATTAACAAGTTTCCATCGAATCAAAACTTGTCTATTTTGACCTTCGAAACTTGGTGTCAACCTTAAAAGTCAGTATAGTTCAAGACAGGGAACAATATACAGGAGGGATAGTACAGAACACGTAACACTTATGAATTATTAACTTTTATATTTCATTTACATAAGATATTATTCATAAATAAGCAAACACCCCCATTTGAATCCAATAAAAATAGCCTATAATTCAAATTCCAAAAGGATAAGGGGCTGTTTGATAAAACTTCAACTCTAAGATTCTTACTTCTGGTTTAAATTTATACTTTAACTACAAAAGGATTCAGGAGTATATAGGAGTAAAAACATGTTTGTTAACCTAATTTAGTCATGGACTCCAGAGTGGTAGTGGTGGATGGTGGCACTAGTGGTGAGTGGTGATGGTTGGTGACAGTGGTGGTGGGTGGGTGGAAGGTGGTGGCGGTGGTGGGTTGTGGGTGGTGGTGGTGATGGTGGTGGGTGATGGTTGGTGGTGGTGGCAATGGTAGGTAGGGGTGGGAAGTTGTGGCGGTGGGTGGCGGTGGCGGTGGCGGTGGGTGGTGGTGGGTGGGTAATGGTGGTTGAGGATGGTGGTGGTGGTGGTGGTGGTGGCGGCGGTGGGTGGTGGAGGGTGGTGGCTGGTGGCTGGTGGTGGTGGTGGTAGTTGGTGGTAGTAGTAGTATGGGGTGGTTTTTTTACTCCAAAATTGTGCTCTGAAGTCGAAAAGCATCTACTTAATGCTCCAAAAAATTGGATTCTAGAGCCCATTTAGAGCCGGTTCACTCATGGATTCTCCAGAAGTCCGAACCGGGTTACCAAACAGACTTATACTCCATTTATGCTCTAGAAGTCAGAATCCAACTTCTGGAGTGTTATCAAACACCCCCTAAAAGTCAACTTTCCAACTCAAGAACAAAAAATTGGATTTTTCGCAGTACGATTTTTAACTTTCGCATGCTAGCATTTTTCTAATTTCTAAAAATTTCATAATTCTTAATAGAACACATAACTAAAATCCAAGAGTCTACCAAAATAATCTTGTTTTGATGTCCAAAAAAGCATTTCCATTTAGACATCTTTTAACATAGTTTTGATCGGAACTAACGCTTTCAATATAATTCGGATTCAAGCAATCTCGGATTAGTTGCTAAGCTAATTATGCTAGTTTTCTAATAAATCCAAGGATCAGGGTGCCGGTTTCGAGACCTGTTTCGGCCAGGCTCGAAATTGGCACAACTCGCCGAAACCACCGAAACCAGGTCGAAACTTGGTATTTTCTACTAGCTTTATTGACTCCATGGTTTCGAGGCTTAAAAATGTTTTTTTTTTGTCTGATTTTTTGTGTACCCTATTTAAACCATTTTACACCTATTTCTAATGTTAGTTTGCAAAAAAGACATAGAAAATAGCTACATGTGGTGTGGACCAATGTTTGGTAGTGTGCACTGAAATAATTTACAAATGTCACAATGTAGTAATATACTAAGCTACTAACTACTAAGCCACTAATTAATAACATTTATTAAAAATTAATACATTGATGATTGAACTTAAAAATTAGAAATCTCGCCAATTAGTTCCATGTGGAGCTTCATGGTACATTTAAACCACGTGCAACATACCACTGATGTGGCGTTAACGCTCCTCAGATTGTAGCACGTATGTATCCCAAGACATGTTATCACTCCAATTGTTCTGATAGTCTTCAACAGCCCACCACTAGATAGAGTCATCAACATAATGTAAGTACCCTTGTCGAGGGTAAGGTTGATCGAGTGTGTGTGTGGGTGGAGCAGGAGTAAGCATGAATGTCGAAGGAGGAACATACTGAAATATGGAGCCGACGAACGATGATCCAACAATGCCACTGCCAACATCTAAGGCTAAGTCATTTCTAAATTGATTGCTGGGGTAGGAACTAGAATAACCCCCATACCCACCACCTCCAACCCCACCAACCCCAGTAGTAGACCATCCAAATCCACCATGTGATGTCGAACCCATACTCTCGCCGCCACTCCCTTCAGGAATTGCTGGGCTCGAGGTCCGTGTGATCATGAATTCTGGTGCACGCCAATGCCTAGTCCCTCCAGTCTGAGAACTATCCCCTAAATGCATCCCCTCCATGTTGCCAGACATGGTCGATATATCCATGGGATCTGTTTCATCCATTTCCTCCTGTGGCATGAACCGTTGGCGTGATCCTCTAGTGTACCCTCTACTACTACCATTAGGCCGGGCTCCGTGGTCAATATCCTGTGTAGCATGATCACACTGAGTCTCCCCTGTAAATCTCAAGGGAGGCGGCAATGGATTTAGTTGCAGTGGTTGGTCATACTGATCTGGCTCATTGCATAAGGCAGCATATCTGTCATCACCACCACCATCATCATCATTACCCCCAGTACCACTAGGTCCACTAATACTAGTACCACCCTACGTGGCGGAAGGTGATTGTGTTTCTCCAGAAGAAACTGGCCAATCACTCTCAGTATCATCACTATCACCAGTCTGAAATGGATGTCTTTCCTGTGCGTGGACTCTACCCTCAGTAGCCATAAATTTATCCACATCAGCCTCCAAGGCTCCAGTAACAAGACGACTTGGTCGACCACTAACCTCATCTAATTGAGGCTCACCACGATCTGTAACCCATTCATTCAAAGGACCAACTTCCTCTCCCTCCACCTCAAAGATCTCACTCAGTTCAATGGGGGGTTTTAGCATCTTTGTCCCTGCTTAACAGTATGTGCTCCTCTTTCAGTCTCAAATTATAGTGCATATACACCAAGTCCTCAAGCCTTTTTGCACCCAACCGGTTTCGTCGCTTAGTATGTATAAGCGAGAATGTGCTCCAGTTTCATTCACATCCCGTGGCGGAGCATGTTTGTGATAGCACCTTCACTGCTATTGCATGAAGGTTAGGTGACTCCGACCTGTATAGGACCCACCATTTAGCTGCAAAATAGCGTAGGAAACAAATATTAGATGATGAAAAAACCTACAATGGCATATTGGCATCCATAAAGTAAGTATACGTACCAGGAGGTGTTGATTGTCGACCAGATTAAGCCACTGCCCTACCAAAACTCCCAGTGGCATCTCTAAAGCTTTTGAGCTGAATCAATTTTGATGGGTAATAGTCTTAGTAAAAATACAATTCTTATAAATTATGTTGACAACAAAGTAAGTAAAAGTCTTACTTCTTGCAAAACAATAGATTGTGCTCTTGCGTTTGGCTCAAGCTTGGCAATCAATTCTTGACGCATTCCCAAGTTATCTTTGTATTGATACTTAGGATTCAGATAATATGTTAAAAATTGACAAATATTATAATTACGTCAATGCAAGCTGATGTAATTTTAATTAGTTGAGATACTAAAGTACATCAAGTAAAGACTCATCAGCCTTGTGTAGTGGGTGCTTGAGCTGTCACCCAACGATCTTTGATGATGGCAATATATTTTGAGTTCCCGCGTCTGTAAGCTTCCTCTACTTGCATCTTCATCATATCTATGGCAACCCACAAGTATGGTAAGGTGGCCTTCCTCTGTCCATGAACCATTCTCAGTACTTTCACAATGCGATCTAATATCGCTATAATTTTTTTTGACATCATCCCAGAATTTATCGTTGGATATGGTTGCCTGTGCTGTTCTACCAGCTCGAGAACTAGACTGAGGCCACTCAAACCACTCTTCTGAAGCAAACATTGATCTCAAACCAGATTTCTTTATGTCAAAACTCTTGAGAGCAATGTAGTTTGTTGCAAAACGCGTTATCCCTATCCTCACCAAGTCTCCACCATACTTGGTTCTCATCATCTCTAAGGCATATCCATGGTTATAAACGAATGTGGTTACTTGTCTTGCATTTTCTACAGTCTCTTTCACCAGTTTTATTTTCCCCATGTCCTTCAGCATCAAATCAATACAGTGGGCTGCACATGGTGTCCAAAAAAGTCAGTATTTTTTATTATTCATCAACCTTTCCCTTGCTTTTTTAAAGTTACTACCATTGTCAGTAACCACTTGTACCACATGATTTATCCCCACTTATTTCACCACTTTCTTCAAGAGACCATAAATGTACTTGGAATCCTTGATATGATTGGATGCATCAACAGACTTCAGAAACGCTATTCTAACATCACAATTCACCAAAAAGTTGATGAAGGATTTTTTGGTGGGTCCGGTCCACCCATTACACATCAAAGTTACTCCATATCTTTCCCATTGTGTCTTCAAAGAATCCACATATTCTTTCATTTCTTTCTTATGTCTGGGTAGGTAGGTATTGTACAACTCCCAAGCTGTAGGCCCTTTTTCATCCAACATATTCTGATAGTGAGGTCCTATGGTAGCATTTGCTATAATGCCATGGTACATCATCTACTTGGCAAGGTTTAAAATCTAGGTTTTCGGAGGCATCTCGACCTCTTGGAAAACCGAGATCTCATCGAGACAGTGTAAAAGCAACTTGGTTTTGCTCCTGCATGTAGCATTCGATAGCACAAAATATCCCGAGATCTCGCCAAGATCTCCGGAGAGAAGTTGCCGAGAAACTACCGATAACACAAAATATCTCGAGATCTCGCCGAGAAACTGCCGATAACACAGATTTTGGCAAGATCTCGACGAGAACTTGCATCGAGACCGAGAACCATTATCGCCATGGTTCTCGTCTCGGTTTTCACCGAGAACACCGAGATCTCGCCGAGCGCAAGATCTCGGCGAGATTTTAAACCATGCCACTTGGAGATTTTATCTCCCACTCTTGTCTTGATATCAGTCTAAAAATGGGGCAATTTTTTTGTTTACTATCCTATCTGACAAATAGATCAGGATCCGCCCTCAGGACCTCAAGATTTGGGTCACGAAGAGGTGGTGGTGCATGTGCAGTAGCTGGAGTCCTCACACTCTGAGTCTTTCTGAAAGGTATCTCAGGGGCTCCCCTACTTCTCAACCTCGGCCTTCTCCCCTCATCCTCTGTTGTTGCCTCTCTAGATGACCCAGCTCCTCTAGTCCTCTCAAACTGTCTTTGTTGATTTATCTCTTGTTGCCTTATACTTGCTGTCTTCGCTCTCTTCAGCTGTCTCACCTCTGCCTCTGTCATTTCTTAGTCTACTTCATCACTGTCAAGGCCAATGTCATCTTCATTGACTCCTAGATTACCCTCCAGACAAGCTTCTTCAAACTCCTGTCTATCTGCCTTCTTCTTATTTATTCTATCATTTATTAAGCTTGTCATAGCCTTCTTCACTTTACTGGGTACATTGGGGCAACCCATAACATTTTTGTTACCACCAGCAAGATGCCACTTCAATCTAGTGGCACAACCTCCTTTTATCTGCTTGCCACAATAATTACATTGTGACTGCTTCTTATTGGCAGTCAGTGGTATCCCATGCCTCCATGCAATGTCACCACTTGGAATTGGTGCATTAGCCATTTCAAACACTTACATTGTTGGAACAAAAAGACAACAATTATTATAGTTGAAACAAACTATATTTTCATTTCTAACAACACTTTATTACATAAATAATATCTTATAACTAAATAATACATCTTCAAGTAAAAAAAACAGCATAGGTTTATCATTTTAACATTGTTTTATTACGTAAAACACCAACATATTATAATTTCTAACACATTTATATTTTTTCCATAAGTAAAAAAATATTTTATTAATTTTTCAGTAGTTAAAATGCACTTAAATCAACATAAATAATTAGTTAACATTACTTTTATTATATAAAATAGCAACCTACCATAAAATAGCAATACTTTTAACAATACTTTTATTTTTCAAGATTTTCAAAGTGAAAACAGAAATATTTTATCATTTATTTATATTTATTTTCAATTTAATTAATTATTTTATCAATATCCAAAAATTAAAATAATTAAAAAAAACAGAAAAATAATTTCTGCTCCATACAAAATGTAAATCACCCTATTTTGTCTAACATATATTTAATTCAATGCCATACAACATTTGTAAGACATACTTTTTTCAAAAAATAGTTGTAGGAAAATCTTTTTTTTTTCAAACAGAAAATCTAATAAATAAATTATTTGTCAAAAAAAAAATTACTTCCATAGATTCATAGATCGGGTGTTAAAATTAAACTTATAAAAAATTGGAAGCCATCCATGATTTATTAATTTTTCAGTAATTAAAATGCCCTTAAATCAACATAAATAATTAGTTAACATTACTTTTATTACATAAACGGCAACTTACCATAAAATAGCAATACTTTTAACAATACTTTTATTTATCAAAAATTTCAAAGTGAAAACAGAAATATTTTATCATTTATTTATATTTATTTTCAATTTAATTAATTATTTTATTAATATCCAAAAATTAAAATAATTAAATAAAAACAGAAAAATAATTCTGCTCCATACAAATGTAGATCATCCTATTTTGTCTAACATATATTTAATTCAATGCCATACAACATGTGTAAGACATACTTTTTTCAAAAAATAGTTGTAGAAAAATCTTTTTTTTCAAACAGAAAATTTAATAAATAAATTATTTGTCAAAAAAAAAAAAGCTACTTCCATAGATTCATAGATCGGGTGTTAGAATCAAACATATAAAAAATTGGAAGCCATCCATGATGTTTGCATACCATTTCATTGAAAAATACACATAATGGAGAGAATAAGTTACCTCTAACAGTGAATAAATCAGACATTGCTTGAATCCGAGTTATATTGAAAGAGTTACTTTCCGGTCAAACTTTATTTGGAGTATGCAAATGCTGTTAAAGTCGTCGAATGGAAATAATTTGACATCAAAACAAAATATTATTTTAGCGGTTCTTGGTTTTTAGTGATGTTTTATTCTAATAAGATTTATATTATTATTAGATTGGAGAAAAATGTTAGCATTTTAAAGTTGAAAATTGCCCCACAATCGAAAATCTAGTTTTTGTTCTTGAATTGGAAAGTTTGTTCTTTTTTTTTTTTAGAATTTAAATTTTAAACTATTTTATTATTGGTGGTATTTGTTTATTTACGAATTGAATTCTAAGTAAATGAGATATAAATGTTAATAAACATTTACTTTAATGATATTAGTCATAAATAAGTGTTGCCTATTTAACTCCGAACAATCTCAGGTTCCAACATACGGTAACAAACTTGGGTTCATAGACTCTATACCACATAATACCATTTTGGATGGTTTTTTCTTGCACTAATTGAGGAATATGTGTAAAATAATGAAATAGGCTACATAAACAAAATTAGGGCAAAAAACCAACTTCTAGTCCTCAAAACCAAAGTTTCGAGTTTACCCAGAAAAATCTCAGATTTCGGCCGAAATCAGTTTCTTTTCGGTTTTGGGGCTGGCTGAAACCCACCCCGAAACTGAAATTTAGAACCTTGCAAGAAAAACATAACAGGTCTTCAAATGTCTCTAGATGAGGCTGTAACAAAATCACACAAACAACGTACAAAACCAGAAAAACTAATGAATAAGAAGAAGAGAATGAAAGGGGATCACGAAAACCAGTAAGAGGCTGATGTTGAGATCTATATCCTCTCCTCTTAGACTATGCTTGTATTTATAAGAAAAATATAATCAATTACATATGGTAAGTCTCTATAAACAGAGAGACTGAAAATAAGAAGGAAATAAATACTGAAATAGAACAAAATAAAGAAGAAGGAAATAAGCCAACCAGCCAATGTCGCTGGCGCTAATTACCGCCAGCAACACTGGCTTGGTTCTTCTCGAGCTGGCCCTAATGGGCCTGGTTCACTTGGGCTTCGTTAACACCCTCCCTCAAGCTTGGAATATACACATCACCCAATTCAAGCTTGTAACAATTTAACCAATACGCTGGTCCAAATAAAGGCTTCGTAAGAATATCAGCAAGTTGATTCGAAGAAGATACAAAGGGAGTGACAACTATCTTCTTCATGACGGCATCTCAAACAAAATGACAATCAACCTCTATATGTTAGGTACGCTCATGGAAGACGAGATTACTAGCAATGTAAATAGCAGCTTGATTGTCACACATCAAGGACATAGGTCTAAAGATAGGAAAGCCAAGTTCTTGTAGAAAAGTTTTCAACCATAACAACTCAACAGTAGTTTGTACCATAGCACGATATTCAGCTTCAGTACTGGACTTGGATATAGTAGTTTGCTTTTTACTCCACGAAGTAACTAGATTACCCCCAATAAAGGTATAGTATCCAGTGGTGGAACGTTTATCACCATTAACTCTTGCCCAATCAGAATCAGAATAACCAACAATGTCAAGATGCCAATGCCGATGATAAATAAGACCAGTTCTAGGAGATTTCTTGAGGTATTGCACTATGCGATAGGCTGCCTCCCCATAAGCAGTTTTAGGAGCATGCATAATCTAACTAACAACCCCGACAGCAAAACAAATATCAGGCCGAGTTACAGTTAGATAAATCAATTTTCCAACCAAGCGTCTGTATTAATTAATGTCATAATATTCAGGACTATCACATGTTTCAAGTTTCTGATATGGGTCTATTGGTGTATCAACTGGTTTGGCTCCAAAAACTCATGATTTAGAAAGTAAATCAAGCACATACTTTCTTTGAGACAGGCTAATGCTTTTACTACTGCGAACCGCTTCAATCCCCAAGAAGTAATGAAGAAGACCTAAGTCTTTCATCTGTAAGTGAGTATTCAAATAAGATTTAATTTCAGCAATGCTTGTCTTATCATTCCCTGTAATAATAATATTATCGACATAAACGGCAATAACAGTGAGATAAGCAGAACGATGCCATACAAAAATGGAATGATCAGAGTAACATGTAACGAAACCAAAATCTATTATAACAGTGCTGAACTTATCGAACCATGCACGAGGAGATTGTATTAGTCCATAAATTGCCTTAGGCAATTTGCACACCTTAGTTGAGTTCCCTCCCTGAGCAACATACCCTGGAGGTTGGTCCATGTAACTTCCTCATGTAAGTCACCATATAAGAAGGCATTCTTAACATCCATCTGATAAAGAAACCAATCAAGATTCACAGCCAAAGAAATAATAACACGAACAGAGTTAAGACGAGCAACAGGGGAGAATGTCTCAAAATAATCCACCCATAGGTTTGAGTGAATCCTTTCGCAACTAGTCTAGCCTTTAGTCTGTCAAAAGTTCCATCAAAATTCTGCTTTACTATATAAACCCATCTACAACGAACCACTGAATGACCTTCAGAAAGATCTACAAGAGTCCATGTTTGGCGAGCCAATAAGGCATCCATCTCAGCATCCATAGCTGCTTTCCACCTTAGATGGGACAAGGCTTGGGAAAGGGTAGTAGGAACAATAGTAGCAGATAAAGAATGAACCAAATTTTGGTGACAACGAGGGAGATGGTTAGTGGAAACAAAATTTTCAATAAGATAAGCAACTAAAGAGCACTGAGTACAAGTACGAGTGCCTTTACGAAGAGCAATAAGAAGATCAAGAGAGACTTTAGGATCAGGAGTAGTAGTAGTCGGTGGAGCAGCTGGTGTAGTAGTTGTTAGAGTCACTTTAAAACGTCATTGATAAACCTGTAGGGGAGGTGGGGGTCATCAGATGGAGAAGAGGCATCAAAGGGAGGAGAATCATCAGATGGGACTAAAGGGATTGGCAGTTCAGATGGAGGTAAAGGAGGTGGCACCAAGACTTGATAATATGGCTTGTCTTTGAAGAAGGTAACATCAGGACTAACATAGTGACGTTTAGTAGTATGATCAAAACACCTATACCCTTTCTGAGTACGGGAATAACCAAAAAAGATACACTTTAGAGAACGGGGGGAGAGTTTGCCCAATCTAGGATGCATAATGTGAACAAAGCATGTACTACCAAAAACTTTAGGATTAACAGGAAATAAAGGAATGTTAGGATAAAGAAGACGAAATGGGATTTTGTCGTGCAAAACAGAAGACGGCATACGATTTATAAGAAAATAGGCTGTCAAGACAGCATCACACCAATAAAATTGTGGGACATTCATATGAAACATTAAGGACCTGACAATATCCAGAAGATGCCTATTTTTGCATTTAGCAACCCCATTCTATTAAGGGGTATAGGCACAACTTGTATGATACATTGTACCATTATCAAAATAGAAATCAGAAACAGCAATTTGAAAATATTCAAGAGCATTATCTATTCGTAACGCTTTTATTGGAATGCCAAACCGAGTAAGTATTTCCTTATCAAACCTTTTGAAAATAGAAAAAAACTCAGAACGGTCTTTTTGTAAATAAAACCAGGTCATCCTGGAAAAATCATCCACAAAGATCACAAAATAAGATAAACTAATCTATTGGGTACACGACAAGGGCCCTAAATATCAAAATGTACTAAAGAAAAGGGGATAGAATTCCGAGGAGAAGAACTAGCAGGAAAAGAAGAACGATGATGTTTTTCTAACTCACAGGCCTCACATTTTAGTGTAGTGAAAGGCTTGCAACTAGGAATAAGAATCTTCATCTTAGACAAAGACAAATGACCAAGCCGTTGTTGCCATTGAAGAGGGGTAGTAGTAGTAGAGGTAGTTGCAGCAATAGGTAAACGTTCAGTGGGCTCCAAGTAGTACAAACCAGTATGTTCACATCCGCCACCAATCATCTCATTGGTCCTGAGATCCTGGAAGGTACAATGGGAGGCATAAAAGGTAGCAACACAATTAAGAGAATTAGTTAGTTGACTAATAGATAAAAGATTAAGAGGAAAATTAGGTACACGTAGGACTGAGGGTAAAGACATAGACTGGTTAAGGGAGACATGACCATGCTAAGAGGCAGTTGTGGAAGACCCATCAGCAAGGTAAATAGTAATAGGCTTATTGGTTTCATGAAGAGAGGAAAAGACAGAGGATTTACCCGTCATGTGACAGGTGGCACCCGAATCAATGATCCATGGGTGAGGGGATGTATAGGAAAGGAGGGCAGATGCATTTGTACGAGCCAAAGTAGCAGTAAAAGAAGGGCCAGTAGTCTCAAGGTGTTGATCCCTTCGAAGAAGGGCCTCATACTGATCAGAAGATGGAGTAGGTGTAGATGATGGAACCAGGGCAGTTGGAGATGCATCATCAATGGTAACAGTATTTACCAAATTATCTGCCCATTCAGGACAACCAAACTTATCCTAACAGGTATCAACAGTGTGGTCGGGTTTGTGGCAATAAGTACAGAAGCGGGCAGACTTATCAACCGAAGAACGGCCAAAACCACGACCACGACAACGGTTGGAGGCACGACCCCTAGAGGTGGAACCCTGACCACGGTCAGCAAACAAGGCAGTTGTATCTTTTTGCAGAAGTGTCAGTCTAGGGAACCAAATGTTGGAGACGAAAGAAGGTCTCACTTAGGGTAGGTATGTAAGCACCGGCAAGGAGCTGACTCTTCATAGCTTAATACTCAGGAGACAGTCCAGTCAGAAACTTGGCCACATAAACTTCAAATTGTTGGGTCTTTAGCTTATTGATATCAGTGGTAAGGGGCTGTACAGCCTGGATCTCTTCAATAAGGCCTTTGAAGCCTCCATAGTAGTCAGTCAAAGATTTGCCACCAATAGAATAGGTGAACATCCTCTCATTGAGGTCATAGATCCTAAAAATATTCTTATCTTGGCCATAGGTCTCTTTTAGATCATCCCAGATGGCCTTGGCAGTATTGTGAAACATTCCAGTAGGCAAGTTGGAAACGTCAATACTGTTCCATAACCAAGTTTAAATTAAAGAATTATCACGAAACCAAGTATCATAAACTTTAACAGATTCTGGATCTTTAACATCACTAACAGGAGCATCCTCAGAAAGAATCTTAAATTTGTCTTTAGACAAGATGTAGGCCTTGATAGCCTGAGCCCATGAGAGGTAGTTAGAAACCCCTTTCAATTTCACAGTGATGATCTGAACCTCCGTAGGTTTGTAATTAGTCATCTTGAAAAATAATAACCAGTAACCAACAAAACTAAGTATTGTAAAGAATTACTGTTCTTCTTTCACCCGGTTCTGCCAACCGAGAGGCCAAGGAAATAAGGCTTAAAGAGAAGCAAAGGATGATGGAGGTAATGGGGTTACACTATATATATCGGTTCAGCCAACCGAGTGGCCAAAGGAATGATGGCTCAAAAGGGGTGGCGGTGGGATGATAGGTAGTAAAAAAAAAATTATTTAATTAATACTTACCACATAGACAGTAAGAAGATGATCAATAAGTTATCAATCACACATAAACAACATAGTAGTAAGTACAGCAGATCTTGATCATCTAGTAGCACCAAGGAGAATCAGTACATAGTTAGAGCAAAAATATCAAAAGCCTATCAAACCAAGTTTTAATGATAGCCAATATCTAATGCTCTGATACCATGTAACAAAACCACACAAACAAAATACAAAACCAGAAAAACTAATGAATAAGAAGAAGAGAATTGTAGAAGAAGAAGAAGAGAATGAGAGGGGATCACGAAATCCAGTAAAAGGCTGGTGTCGAGATCTATATCCTCTCCTCTTAGACTATGCTTGTATTTATAAGAAAAATAGAATCTGTAGAAACAATGAATGGAATGACATATCTTACAATCGACAGAGGTCCTCTTATTTATAATGTGAGAATGAATACAGGTAATACAGTACAGGTAGTACAAATGTACAATACAAGTAGTACAATGAGTTTAGACAGTAGTACAATGAATCTAGACAATGAATCTAAACCACACAATGGCTAATCCATGTGAACCATACAATCTCTCAATACTCCCCCTCAAGTTGGGGTGTGTATATCTGTCATGCACAACTTGGATGACATAGGATGAAACTGTTTTCCTGGGCGTCATTTGGTGAAGATATCTGCCAACTGATCACCAGAGGTACAATAGGGAACACGAACCTGTCCTCTTTCCAACTTCTCCTTGATAAAGTGACGATCAATTTCTACATGTTTGGTTCAATCATGTTGTACCGGATTATGAGCAATACTGATCGCAGTTTTATTATCACAGAACAACCTCATAGATTTTGTAGAACGAAATCCCAAATCCTGGAGTAGTCCCCTTAACCATAATAACTCACAGATTCCTTGAGCCATGGCTCTAAACTCTGCTTCAGCACTTGAACGGGCAACCACATGCTGCTTCTTGCTGCGGCAAGTAACTAGATTTCCTCCCAAGAAGGTACAATATCCTGAGGTCAATCTCCGATCTGGATTTCCTGCCCAATCTGCATCAATGTAGGTATCTATTCTGAAGTGACCCCTAGAAGAGAGTAATATTCCTCTTCCAGGGGCAGATTTGAGATAGTGCAAAATCCGAAGCACAGCATCCATATGCGATTAGTACGGATCATGCATAAATTGACTCACCAAACTAACTACAAATGCTTTATCAAGCCGGGTATGTGACAGATATATCAACTTATCCGCTAATCGTTGATACTGTCCTTTATCTACAGGTGTACCTATTTTTCCTTGCAATTTTTCGTTTGGGTCAATTGGTGTATCACATGGCTGACACCCGAAGAGACCTGTTTCTGTGAGAAGGTCAAGTATGTACTTCCTTTGAGACGGAAAAATACCCTTGGAGGAACATGCTACTTCAATACCAAGGAAATATCTCAACTTTCTAAGGTCTTTAACTTCGAACTCCTTGCCCAAAAAGCCCTTCAATTGCTTGATTTCCTCATCACTACCCGTAAGGACAATATCATCAACGTAAACAATGAGAAAAGTGATCTTACCATGCTTACGTTTAATGAATAAGGTATGATCAGCATTACTCTGTTTGTACCCGGTAAATATCATAGTTCAGTGGAATCATCCAAACCAGGCCCTAGGAGATTGTTTTAGTCCATACAAAGATTTCTTCAACTTGCAAACTTTTCCTGTAGTAGCGGACAATTCAAATCCTGGAGGGACATCCATGTAGACTTCCTCTTCTAGCTCTCCATGTAGGAAGGCGTTCTTGACATCTAACTGTTGCAGATCCTAGTCAAAATAAATAGCACATGCTAAAATTATCTTAATAGTGGTCATTTTAGCCACTGATACAAATGTCTCTTGGTAATCAATCCCATATGTCTGAGTGAACCTACGAGCAATGAGTCTGGCCTTGTATCTGTCTATGGAACCATCTTCTTTCTGCTTGATGGCAAAGACCCACTTGCACCCAACCGGTTTCTTTCCTATCAAAAGGTCTACCAGATTCCAAATCTCATTTTTCTTCAAGGCATTCATCTCCTCAACCATTGTTGTTTCCCATTTCACATCTTTAACTGCATCCTGCCAATATTTAAGAATGGACACAGACAACAATGTAAAAACAAAAGCACGATATGAAGAAGAAAGGGAGTTATATGAGACAAACTGAGACAAAGGATGTTGAGTACAAAACCTCGTACTTTTCCTAAGAGTAATAGGAACATCTAAATCAGACTCAGAAGAAGAAGTCTTACCAGGCTGAAGTATCTCATCCTCTGTCATAGTCTCTAGTTCCAAAGTTGACGAAGGGATGTGTGTAGGTGCAGTTGTAGTAGAAGAGGCTTGTCCTTTCTTGAGTCTGGTCCGAATATAAACCTGTATTGTAGGATTAGTAGAGTCAGCAGCAGTTTTGGCCAAGGATATAGTTATAAGTGCAGGTGGTTCATCTTCAGTGTCAAGTTCAGCCAAGGTTTCATTAAGGGGCGGTGATACAGGAGAAACATTTTCTGATGAATCTATGATCTCCCCCTGAAGTAGAGAAGTCATAGGTTCAATCATCGGACCATCTTCTTATAACAGTAACTCCCCTTGAAGATTGGACGGAAGAACGTAGGGAAGATGTTCATAAAATTGAACATCCATGGAGACAAAGTGGCGACGAGTAGGAGGGTAGTAACACCGATATCCCTTTTGAGTTGGAGACAACCCAAAATAAGACACCAAAAATCCCGGGGTTCAAGTTTTCTTGGAGATCAATGGTTGCGCATATAACACACATAACCAAAGACCTTAGGAGGGATAATATGGGTAATGTTATTGAGTAAGAGGTCTAAAGGAAAGCAGTGGTTGAAGACATGGGAGGAATACGGTTAATGAGATAAGCAGCGGTAAGAATGGCGGCATTACTCCAAAATTGTAATGGAACGTTCCTGGCAAACATCGAGGCACGAGCTACTTCCAGGAGGTGTCAATTCTTCCATTTAGCCACACCATTTTGTGCAGGAGTGTCGACACAATTTGTCTGGTGGATGATGCCATTATTGCCAAGGTAAGTCTGAAAGGCCCCTTCGAGATATTCCTGTCCATTGTTACTCCGAAGGATCTGGAGTGTAGCTCCAAATTGGGTTTGAACCATATGATGGAAATGGCCAAAACATGTAAAAACTTCACTTTTATGATGCGTAAGATATACCCAAGTGGTACGGGAATAACAATCAATGAAAGTGGCAAACCATCTATGACCAGTGCTAGAAACAGTACGAACTGGTCCCCAAAAATCAGAATGGACCATATGAAAAGGAGTACTACTCTGTGTAAGAGACGGACGACATGAAGATCGAATTTTCTTAGCCAAAATACAAGCTTCGCAAAAAAATTCATGTTGTTTACATTTATTTTCTAATGATGGAAATAAACTTGACAAAATAGTAAAAGAGGGATGGTCGAGACGTTGGTGCCATCGATGCAGGTCGGAGGATGCCAGATCAAGGTGAAGAGCATGGTTTGCAGAAACAGGTACAAAGACTGAAGGATAGAGACCATCTTCAAGCAAGTACAAGCCTCCTTGCAGCCTACCACATCCAATCGTCTTCTCTGTTGCCAGATGTTGAAACAAACAATGAGATGGAAAAAATGTAACTTTGCAGTTTAAAGCAGAAGTAATTTGACTAATTGACAAGAGATTGATAGAAAATTTAGGAACATGGAAAACAGACTGCAAAGTTAAATTAGGAGTGCATTTGATGGAACCTTTTCCGGATATAGAGGATAGGATCCCATCAGCTACACGGACAGGATTAGTTTCAGGGATAGAAACAAAAAGAGAGAAAGAATCAGAGTTACCAGTCATGTGATCCATGGCCCCGAGTCAATAATCCAAAGATTAGAGACAGTGGATGCACTAAAGCACATACCTGAATGGGCAAAATTTGAACCTGGATTATGGGAAGTGGCAGGAGCAGATGCAGATGATGATCCGGAAGCAGTAGATGGTTGTAGCAGATGACTGATTGCCTGAAGTATCTGCTGAGTGTCTCTAGAAGATGTAGTAGAGGCTTCGGCAGGCTGGGAGGTAGTTTGGTGTGCCTGATGGCCCTTGGAAAACCTGTTTCTTTGTTTTTCTTTTCGCTTGGCTTCAAAATCTGTCGGCTTCCCATGAAGCTTCCAACAAGTGTCTTCTGTGTGCCAAGGTCTACCACAGTGCTCACATGTCACAGGTTCTTTCGAGCCAGGAGTAGTTGAAGTTACCTGGTGAGGCGTTGAAGTCTGAAGAGCTGATCTAACGGGAACAGTTGGGAAGAGCATCGTGGTTCGTCGTTGGTCTTCAAGTTGCACCATTGCATATGCTTGTTCCAAAGATGGGAAAGGGTCCTTGCTGAGGATCTGGGATCGAATGGGATCCAATTCAACATTCAGACCTGCTAAGAAAGTGTAAACCCTGTACTGTTCATCTCTTTTTTTGTACTGCAGCATCACACTTGGCATGAAAACCATCATAAAAATCCAGAGTCTGCCAAAGACTTCGGAGCTTAGCATAATACTCAGATACAGTCAATTCATTCTGTACAATTGTCGTGATATTCTTCTGGACCGCATAAATCAAAGCATAGTTCCCCACTTGGGAATATGTGGCTTTGGCAGATTTCCAGATCTGGGCAGCTGTATCTAACAGGAGGTACCCCTTGGCTATGGCTGGTTGCATAGAATTAAGGAGGTACTGCGTAACCAAAGAATTTTCGGCATTCCATCTTTTTAGGGCGGCGTCGGCAGTTGGTACACTTTCTGTACCGGTACATAGTCAGATAGTCCTCGTGCAGTAATTGAAATAAGGGAGGATCTAGACCACATTAAATAGTTCCCACGATCCAATTTTGTGGTATTAACAGGAATTGAAAATTTTTCCAATTTAAAGGACTCAGTCCCAGCAAAAGTAATTTCAGATGCTTCAGACATGATAAAAAATCTAGATAACCAGCAATGGGTGTGTACCAATCCTGTTGTTTATGAAAGAACTTAGTCCTCCCACAGGGATACCGTAATGGGTCGTGTGCCAATCCTGTTGTTTATGGAATAAGAGAATCAAGTTCTGCAAAGAACACGATCTTCAATTAGGAATAAAAGATCGGTATATACGCAAGAACTGATCTCAAACAAACCACCAATAGGGATACATAGAAAAAAAGGAAAAAAATGAAAAAAAAAACCTTTTAGATCATGGTAGGATCAAAAAAAGAAGATTTTCGGTAACCTTAGTACCGGTTGTGATCTAAGTAGATGGCGGTGATAGTCTAGAGGTGTCGGAAAAAGATTCTAGCAGGTGGTGGCAGCACTGGAGATGGAAGATGGTGAGGCGGTAGGTGCTGGAGGCGTTGGAAGGTGTTGGCGGTGCTAGGAGATGGTGTAAGAAAAAAAGAAAAAGAAAGGAGAGGGGAAGAGAAGAGACGATGGAGCCTAACTTAGCTCTTATATCATGTAGAAACAATGAATGGAATGACATGTCTTACGATAGACAGAGGTCCTCTTATTTATGATGTGAGAATGAATACAGGTAGTACAATACAGGTAGTACAAATGTACAATACAAGTAGTACAATGAATCTAGACAATGAATCTAGATATAAAGATAAATTAATCTAAACCACACGATGGTTAATCCATGTGGACCATACGATCTCTCAACAGAATCAATTACATATGGTAAGTCTATAAACCAAGAGACTGAAAATAAGAAGGAAATAAATACTGAAATAGAAACAAAATAAAGAAGAGAAAGGAAAGAAGCCAACCAGCCAATGTCGCTGGCACTAATTACCACCAGCGACACTGGCTTGGTTCTTCTCAAGCTAGGCCCTATGGGCCTGGTTCACTTGGGCTTCGTTAACAGAGGCTTTCTTCTTTGGAGCTGGCCATTTTGCAATTTCAGCTAGTTACTTCTTGATCCTTCAACACCGATCCTTCAGCATTAGGTCCAAATCTGTCCCCATCTCCAAACATCATGGAACATATATTGGTCCAATGTCTTCAACCTCCCTCCCTCCCCCTCCAATGATGAATAGAACCAAATGTTTTATAAACTGTAACAGCATTCTCTAGCTGTTTCAATTGGGTTACTTACAAGTTGGGGAAAGTCATTGCTTTGACAAATATTAGAAGTTTCCATCCTATAATAGCTCCTCTCCCACTTTCTATATCATGCAAAGAACCATATGGCCTGATATAAAGTATGACAAGCTTAGTTATAAACTATGTTTTGGTGGGCATTATGATTCAGGAACCTGGATGTAATATTTGGAAATGTGGGTACCTGATATTGGCCCTAGATTTGGAGAAAACTTATCTGAAGTGGATTGTCTCTCTAACCTTAACCCAGAATCCCAGATAATCATGTTTTGTCTAAAATCAGATTCCAGTGAAAATCCTGAATTTTTCAGAAAGGACAAAAATCCTTAAACATATGGAAGTTTGAATTAAAAAAAAAAAAAAAAAAAAGGTACCAGAACATATGGGTGTATCCACCAAGATGAAATTTGAGCCAAAAATTCCAAGATGAAATTGATTACTAAGGTGACAAGAACTCTATATTCCTTTCTATCGAGATCTTTCTTTCAATTTATCATAAAAGGTATAATAAGGATCAATGAATTTAGACTTACAGTTCAACTTCATCTCTTTTGTACTACTAGATTTGTTCTTCATGTCTATGTTTTGATATTTGCAAGTTAGAACTTTCGTCATTGAACTTGTGCTTGTATTTGCTTCTGTTAGTGGCTAATTCACCGATAACAAGTACACACATTTTACTTATTTGATAAATATTGTATCAACTAACAGCTTCCTGTGGCAGTTTTCTGAGCTGCCTTTGGCTTCATGATATTTAGACTCACATTTATTTGTTGGAGTATGTGTTCTGAGATCTTATTTTCCTTTTCTTGGACTTGGAATTCTGATAGTCTGATTCAATGCTCAGTATGGTTATAGAAGAAATGGACTTTTTAGATTTGAAAGTTATTAAATGATCACTACTGTTATAGAGAAATCATTCAGTAAAGACACTTCTTCTGCTTCTATACCAAGAGCTTGTATTTGAATTATTCAGTTTGCATAAGCTTTCCCTCCCTCTCTCTTCCTCACCAAACTTTTTAATGTGTTGCAGTGAACAGCAACCTTTACGATTGAATGCTGCTGAAGTATGTGAGGTTATAGCTGCAGTTTGCTCGGAGACGTCTTTACCAAATTCAAATCCAATGACGGTGTCATCTAGATTAAGTCATAATACTGGAAAGCCCTCAATGGATGTTGCTGTCAGTGTCCTTATAAAACTTGTTATTGACATGTATGCTCTCCAGATGCATTTGCTTGTTAAAGTTCGTCCTTTTATTCTTGAATGACTTTGGTATAGTAACTAATATCATCTTTAACACGCTACTTGATTACATACATGTAAAAACGGATAATACCCATGTTTGTGTCTCCGCATTTAAATGGTTGAACATGCATAAGTTATGGATCATCTTAACTTTATTAGCTTTACATTCTAAACTCATTTTAACACTTGGATAATGTTCAGACAAAAATAAAAGCATTTAGAATGGCTGAGCTTTGAATTTTGTGCTATCCTCAGGATCCTGGATATTGGAATATTCATCTCTGCAACTATTTTTCTTTTATCTTCAAAACTATCTCCCTTTTGTCAAAGCATCCATGGAAAGGCTGCACCCTAGATATTGGCATGCTAATTACATTTCTGTACCTTTCTTTAGGCTTAGGAACTACCAGATGGTTTGAAGGTTTTGAGCCTTCAAAAGTTCTGTTGTTGTTCCTAAGAAGTTAAGCCCTGACGTGATCATATATTAATATGACTACCCTCTACACAAAGAATTTAAAACTTACAATCCAGGATCAAATTGAACTCTTCTGATCCCGAGTTGACACAACTGAGTTTCAGTGATCTTGACCGAGTTTGGGTGGAAACAGTGGTAACAGACCTGATCAGCTCTATTTTCTTTGGATTTGGGGTGGCTCGTCAATATCATATTTGTGGATTGAGTTCTGCTGATGCCCCATGTTTACTCAGTTGAGTTACCTGATCCAACCCAAAAGCTTGAAACTATAATATAGTGAGGAACAATGTGATAAATATGTGTGTGGGTGGAAAAATTTTATTGACTATTGCAGTATTTTTGGAAATATACAAGCAAAAATCTGAGTCTTTTGTCTTAGTATGTAGTATTTCTGTTGCATTATGTATATAAATTTGGCCAAATATAGACTCTAGGTCTTCCATAAGTTCTTTTTACTTGATCACTTAACCTTATAACTCAATGTAGTTTTGTTTATGTTTCCCTTTCTTTTGCCTCTTTGTTTTCTCAAAATTAAAGACAGAGATTGAAAAACTTAATCTTCCTTTTGTAGGTATGTGTTCGATTCTCAGACTGCTGCTCCTCTCACTCTTTCTTTGCTGGAGGTGATGCATCAATTTCATTTTGATTCTTTTAGAATGAATGAGGTCAAATTTTCTCAAATTCATGTATTTATTGTCCAGGAGATGCTTATTTCTCCAAGATTGGCTTCTAAGGTTCGTGCATTTGATTTAATCCTAAACCTTGCGGTTCATGCTCATTTACTGGAGCCTATGTCACCTGAGGATCCCCCCACAATTGAAGAAGAATGCTCCCAAGAATCGTATATTGACAATGAAGGACCGCTTGCAGCTCAAGCAAAGAAAAATATAGATTCTTCTAAGCAGAGTGGAACATCCTCTGCTATTGATAATTTTGAGTCTTGGCTTTTGAGCATTCTGTATGAGGTTCTTCTTCTACTCGTACAGGTACACTTTGGTTTTTCATTTTCTTTGTGAGCTAAGCATTTTCATGTGCACTGAAAAAAAAAATTGTTAAGTGATATTTTCCTTTATACATTTGATGCGGGATCCAAGTTGAGGAAACCTTAATTAGATCCGCTGTGGACCCACCCAAATAATATGAAGGCTTTATTGAATAAAGAGTGGCAGAATTGTAAATATTTAAAAAACTCAACCAGTGATGGCAGTTTGGTAAATAATATGAAGTTGCAATAGCTTAAGAAACCAAACAAAACCTTAGGACCAAATTAGAAACAATTCTTAGATCAATGGGTGAACCTGGAAATAATATTATGAGAAAGGCTAAATAGAAGAAATAATAAGAAGAAAGGGGTTTATTTATAATTTCTGAAATATAGCTTTCTTCTTCAAGCTTCCGATAGAAGCAGAAAACGGAAACCAGTTTTAAAAGACAAGGATCAAACTCATTCCTTTTAGCTCCAACCAAGCTGAAATTCAGGAGAAAGCTTGGTAACCCATATCCCTTTGAAGCCCAACAAATCAAATCAGGGAACAAGAAGGATTCTCTGAACAGGAAATTCTGAAATCAGAATCTGGCGGTAAGAAAATTTGCAGGTTTGACTTCAAAGTGCTTTCTCACAGCAGGGGGGGTTTGATGGGGATGAGAACCTAGGAGCTGGATCGCTTTAGGAAGGCGAACTAAGTTCCAAAATCTTGGGTCGAACTGATTGGTATCGAAGGAGTTCGATGGTTGTCGTTGGGGCTGGGATTACCGCCCAGAACAGGGGAAGGTAATAGAAGAACAGGAAGGAAGGGGAAAAGGAAGAAGAAGAGGGGATCAGCCTACAGAAGAAGCTGTCCTGATCCCAGAGATGAATAAGAGATAGAGGGAAAGAGAGCACACCACTTCTTTCTGCCCGCAGGCAACCAAACACAATCCCTCAATTCATACTTCATTCTTCTTCTCTCTGAAAATAAAAGACTGATTACATTTTGTATTTAAAGATAAAACTTTCCTAAACTAAATAAAATAAAACTAGTAACTAAATAAAATCTTAATAAAGATGGAAACCATAATCTACTAATTGCCTAATAAAATATTGCCTAAACTTCCTATCTAAATTTCCAAAAAATAAAAGATTACAAATATCCCAATTAAGATTAAATCTAACAAAGATTTTAATCCATGCCCATCTCAGCTTGTGGGCCCGCTACTGCATCAACATTCTATCACATCCCCAGTGGCCTGCTATATTGGGACCCAGTCACCCAGAAATTCAACTTGCTAGTTAACCTCTTCTCTAGATGATGTGCATGCACTTGGATGTACGTCGGTAAGCCCTCAATGAGCATATGGCTAAAAGTATTTTAGGTTGGACCTAGATTCAAGATCCATAGCTCATCTTAGATGGTGCAGAAACATGAGCCTTTGTACACACTCTCTCACTGTATGTGTCCCTTCTTCATATTTCCTTTCAGAATTGATTTGCATTTAATTAGAAAGTAAGGTCATCTGTTTGGCTGGTCATTTTGTTTATCGTATCGTTTTTGGGAGTTAGGCTGGGGGAGCTGTCGTATCTGTTTTGTTGTGCATGTGCATATATTTCCTCAATGAGCACAGTCTCATGGTACGTTAGGATGAATTGAAAACCTTTGCTCAACATGGGTGATACAGAAACATAACAATTTAAAGTTTAAACATACAGTTTGACTTTTTGAATTGCTTTACTCTAATGAGAAATAACATCATCTTTCTGGATTGTGATTTTCTAGGTGGTGGAATTGATAATATTTCTGTGTTTTTTATTTTCTATTTTGAAAATCTAGACTATTATTATGTATATGATCTCTCTGTTTTACACTTTTGCAGCATGGCTTCTTGTAAGCAGTAGCTGTGTGATAAATTTAAACGTCTTGGGCTCCTGAGCTGCTCTTCATTTACAAGTTTCTTTTTCCTTTTCTTTTTTTTTTTTTTTTTTTTTTTTTTTCGCTCAGGAATATGTTATTCTTACATATTCTTTTGACAAGTAAGATTGCAACATTGCGGAAGACAAAGGCCCTACTATATTATACAATGTAAATTCAAAAGCTGGAAATGGAATAGATGGAAGTACTTGGACTGAAAAACTGCCTTCAAACCTCTATGATAAAAGTACCCACTTGCTTACATTCATTACAAACTGGAGCCTACCAGATAAACCTTCCTTAATTTTGTAGCAACCTGGTTATATATGGCTCACTGAATGCTTTAAAACCCTGCTGTAACTGTTACATTCTTTTTCTTTTTTTTTTGTAGCCCCTGGATATGGAAAATTGCCTCTTCTGTAAAATCTAAACTTATACACTAAGAAGTGATTTCTTTTTCCCCTAGTACTCCACAACATTTATCCCCTTACCACAAATCCATACTTTATGAGAAGCTACACAATCAGATTTATTGACTTTCCAGTGGCAAGACAGAGAAGGCAACAAATTGTGTGGACCATGCAGAAGCTGAAGAGCAGCTCAGATACTTATTGGAAAGTTTGAGTACACAAACTAAAACTAGATACAGCCCCCCTTTCTCACGGCCCCTACCAATCTTCTTCATCGGAAGATCCTGAAAAACACATGAATTAGGATAAAAGGTTACGGAATAATTGTAAGCAGTTGTGAGCTTGCTGACCGACAAAAGGAAAAGGAAAGTTTGGTAATTGAAGAACAGCAGATAATGACAAAGATGGAGTATGATGAATACTCCTAGTGCCATTTACCTTTACTGAAGATCCGTTAACCAAAGTGACACTGGAGGTGGAGGTGGAGGTGGAGGTGCAAAAAGAGGAAAATATACCTGAGATATCAAACATGTGATTGGAAGCACCTGAATCAATGATCCAGGGACAAGAGGATGAAAGACATGTAGTGGCATTACATGTCTGAACAAAAATAGTAGTGGAAGACGAGGAAGGCTGTGACATCTGAAACTGGCTATAGTGGATCTACTCATCATCAGTCATCTAAACCATCTTTCCCTAAGATGGTATAGGAGGGGTAGCAGGATCAGAATTGACGGTGGAATGCAAACTACTACTGAGGGGGTTTGCCATGAAATTTCCAGCAGAAACATTGGATATGCCCAGGCTTGCCACAATGACGGCACGTACGAACAATGACCAAATTGTCTAAAGTAGCTGGAGACCCTGGAGGTTGGCCTCTGCCAGCGCCACTAATCGTACCATGACCACGGATACTACCACGACCAGCTTGGGTAGAGACAAGAGCGGAACTATTAACAAGGATGATGTTGTTGAGAATATTACGTATTTCATTTTTTGTCTAGATTCATTGTATTACCTGTATTGTACAATTGTACTACCTGTACTACCCTCATTGTACTACCTGTATTGTACTACTTGTACTACCTCTTTCTTTCTTTGTATTCATTCTCACATTATAAATAAGAGGACCTTTGTCTATTACAGACAAGTCATTTCATCATTCAACATGGTATCAGAGCCAAGTTAGCTCTACCGCCAGATCCCTCCGCCGCCTCACCACCACCGCCGCCGCCAACCTACCACCGTCGACCACCGACTTTCCTTCTTTTCTTTTCTTTTTTTTTTCTCTCCCCACTAGGGGCAGCAACCAAAGAGGGAATCATACAATGATATAGGTACTGCCTTCTTTTTATTCCTCATTACTGATCATTTTTTTATTCTCTTTATTGGAAATCAATTTTTTTATCAGTCTGGATATCAATAATATGGTTCAGTCTGGTCGGATATCTATGAGTTTCTGAGTTTACCCCAATAAACAAAAAAGTGGGTGCAAACCAGAATTGATTTCCATATATTATGTTGCACATGGGACAAGTTAGGATATCTGACAAGTGATATTTCTACTTTGATCTCCATATACTGTGCTATAACCAAACAGGGAGGCTGTTCATATTGTTTTTGGGTGTTTGTTCTTGAATACACAACTCAAGGATGGCATCTGAAGTAACCTCTTCTGGGATAGAGAGTTTTAAAATGGACAATCTCACTATTCCCACTAATACCACTAAACTTGATGGTGGTAATTACCTAATGTGGTCTCGGGCCACCCAACTCTCAATTACAGCTCGGGGATTATCGGGATATCTCACCGGCACCAAGGAAAAACCTCTGACCAAGGACATTGTTTTGGAGAAATGGCATGCTGAAAATTCATTGGTAATGCAATATCTCCTCAATTCCATGCAACCCATTATAGCCCAGGGCTATTTGTTATTGGATACTGCTACACAAATTTGGAAGTCTGCTAAGGACACCTATTCCCAAGTTGGAAATGCTACTTTAATTTATGCCATTCAAAAAAGTGTTCATGAAACTATCCAAAAAGAATTGACTGTATCCCAATATTATACTAAGTTGAGGAGCTATTGGCAAACAATTGATTTTTATGATTCTATTCATGCTAAATGTGAAGAAGATGCTACCCTATTTCACAAAAGGGAAGAGAAATACAGGGTTTATACTTTTCTGGCGGGACTAAATGTGGAGCTTGATCCTATTCGCTCACAGATTCTCAGCAGGGACCCTTTCCCCACCCTCGAACAGGCTTATTCCATGGTTCAGTTAGAGGACCAACGATGAATAACAATGTTGTCCCCTTCTGTTCCGGATAGGTCTGCTCTCCAGACAAATACTCAGACATACAAGAGTCCTCCTGTCTCCCGTAATGCTATCAAATGTGAGTATTGTAGCAAGCTTTGGCACACCAAAGACACATGCTGGAAACTTCATGGCAAACCGGCAGATTTTGAAGCAAAACGCTGGGAAAAAGGTATGCACAAGGCAAAGTCCTCCCACGCACCTCAGGCACATCAAACTGAAGCAAGTCCTCCTACTGGTCCTCTGCCACAACTCTCTGCACAAGAACTTTAGACTCTCCGGCATCTCCTTCGACTACCATCTGCATCTACCAATCCAGGGTTTTTTTTTGTTCAGTCAGGTATTTCCCATGATGGTCATTGTGCTTTCTCTGTCTCTAGCCCTTGGGTTATAGATACTGGAGCCACTGACTACATGACTGGTTCGTCTGAGTCCTTTTATTTATACTCTTCTTCTTCTGGACATAATACTGTGAAGGTCGCTGATGGATCTCTCTCCTATATCTGGAATTGGATCCATCCACTGTTCTTCCTCCCTTGATTTGAATTCCGTTCTACATGTTCCTAATTTATCCACAAATTTACTCTCCATTAGTAGTCTTACAAAGTCTCTAAATTGTAAAGTAACATTTTTTCCTACCTATTGTGTGATTCAGGATCTGGAGAACGGGAAGACAATTGGACATGGTATTGTGTATGGTGGCCTGTACTTGCTTGACAATGGTCGTTCAACACCTTCCTCCCATTCCGCAATCAGTACCCTTCAGTAGTGGCACCGCCGTTTTGGGCATCCCTCTTCTGCTATTCTATTTCATTTTTTTCCAAAATTATTTAAACAATGTAATAAAGACGAGTTATTATGTGAGGCTTGTGTTTTGGCCAAACAGGCTCGTATTTCTTATTTACCTTCTGCTTCAAGAAGTCCTTGTATCATTGATTTAGTCCATTCTGATGTTTGGGGTCCAATACGGACTACCTCTATTTCTGGTCATAGGTGGTTTGTAACCTTTACTGATTGTCACACTCGTACTACATGGGTCTATCTGATGCGTCAAAAAAATGAGGTCTTTGCATGCTTCCGCCATTTCCACAATATGATGAAGACGCAGTTTCTAACTCAGTTGAAGATGCTCCGTAGTGACAATGGTAAGGAATATCTTAAAGGATTTTTTCAGCAATACTTGGCTGAAAACGGGATAATTCATCAGACAAGTTGTGTGGACACTCCTGCTCAGAATGGAGTCGCTGAAAGAAAAAACCGCCACTTACTCGAAACAGCTAGAGCACTAATATTTGAGAGACATGTTCCCGCTCAATACTGGAGTGATGCTGTCCTCACTGCAGCATCCCTGATCAACCGCCTTCCTTCTCGATTTTTAGACAACAAGGCTCCCTTGGACATCTTACGTGAAAATTCTGATTTTGTTCTTCCTCCTAGAGTCTTTGATTGTCTTTGTTATGCTCGTAACCATCGTTCCCCTGGCAAGCTTGATCCACGTGGATTAAAGTGCATAGTTTTAGGGTATTCTACAACACAGAAATGATACAAGTGTTATCATCCTCCCTCTCGTCAGGTCCTTGTTAGTAGAGATGTCATTTTTCATGAGCATCTCTTCTATTATCAGGCTCCTCTTCAGGGGGAGACACAGACAGTTGAAGATGCATCTGATATCCCTAATGTACTTATACCGGATATACCTGATGTACCAGAAATAGTCCAAGAATAAGTGCTCGATACAACTGCACCATCTAAGCATCCAACCACCAAGCCACCTCTGCAAGTTTATAGCCGTGCCAAAGACAAGCAAGGAAAGGCCACTACCACTCCTGCACATGTCCCTTCGCTAGCCCTGGATCCAGAAACTGAGTCTACTGAGCCTTCTTCTGGTAAGGAACTTACTCCTTCTGATCTTGATCTTCCAATTGTACTTCGAAAAGGAACTAGGGCCTGCACCCTTCATCCTATTTCCAATTATGTTTCCTATGACTCCCTTTCCCCTTCTTTCCGTGTTTTTGTATCTTCGCTCTCTTCTGTGTCTGTTCCTCAAAAATGGCAGGATGTAATTATGGATGAAAGGTGGAAAGCTGCAATGGTGGAAGAAATGAGGGCTTTGAAGAAAAATGGTACATGGGATCTTGTTCCACTTCCTGCAGGATCAAGGTCAGTAGGATGCAAGTGGATCTTTACAGTGAAACATAAACCAAATGGGATTATTGATCGGTACAAGGCTAGATTGGTTGCACGAGGATTTACTCAAACATATGGGATTGACTACCAAGAAACCTTTGCTCCAGTGGCCAAAATGACTACCATCAGGGTTTTACTGTCCTGTGCTGTACATCACAACTAGGACTTGCAACAGTTAGATGTAAAAAATGCATTCCTTTATGGAGAACTTACTGAAGATGTCTATATGGACTGCCCACCGGGTTTCACAGATGATAAAAGCCAAGGAAAAGTCTGCAAGTTGAAGCGATCTCTTTATGGTCTAAAACAATCCCATAGAGTATGGTTTGGAAGATTTAATAAAGCTATGGCAGCATTTGGCTATATTCAAAGCAATGCTGACTATACTTTATTTATAAAACATTCCCCTAACACTTTTACTGCCTTAATTGTATATGTAGATGATATCATCATTGCTGGCAATAACAATGATGAAATCACGAAACTAAACGCATTTCAAGGGAAGGAGTTTGGGATCAAAGACCTTGGAAAACTTAAGTACTTTCTTGGGATTGAAGTTGCCAGATCTGCAAAAGGCATCTATCTGTCTCAAAGAAAGCATGTTCTTGATCTTCTCTCAGAAACAGGGTTACTTGGGGCTCGACCTTGTGATACTCCTCTCGATCCCAATACCAAGCTAAAGGCAAAAGAAGGCACACCAGAAGACAAAGGAAGATATCATAGACTTGTTGGCAGACTCATATATCTTTCCCACACACGGCCAGATATTGCATTTGCAGTTAGTTTGGTAAACCAGTTTATGCACGACCCATACTCTACACATATGGAGGCTGTCTATCGGATACTGCACTACCTAAAGTCAACCCCTGGAAGAAGAATCCTGTTATCTCCTAATGACCCTCTGAAAATGGAAGCATATGCCATTTCAGATTCACCAAATAAACAAATCCAGGTGGAGGCTTATACTGATGCAGATTGGGCAGGAAGTCCTGATCGTAAGTCTATATCTGGTTATTGCACATTCTTGGGTGGCAATCTGGTAACCTGGCGCAGCAAGAAGCAAAATGTGGTTGCCCGATCCAGTGCAGAAGCAGAATACAGAGCAATGGCGTATGGAATATGCGAACTACTATGGTTACAACAACTACTCAAAGATTTGAAGGCTATGTGTAACCAGTCCATGAAATTATTCTGTGATAATCAAGCAGCCATTAGCATTGCTAATAATTCGGTTCAGCATGATAGAACAAAACATGTTGAGGTAGACCGTCACTTCATCAAAGAGAAACTAGACAGTGGACAAATCGAGATTCCGTTTGTCAGATCAGAGGACCAACTAGCAGACATTTTCATCAAAGGTCTGCCAGGGAAATCCTTCCATATGATATTGTCCAAGTTGGGCATGCATGATATATATGCACCAACTTGAGGGGGAGTGTTGAGAATATTACGTATTTCTTTTTTTGTCTAGATTCATTGTACTACCTGTATTGTACAATTGTACTACCTGTACTACCCTCATTGTACTACCTGTATTGTACTACCTGTACTACCTCTTTCTTTCTTTGTATTCATTCTCACATTATAAATAAGAGGACCTCTGTCTATTACAGACAAGTCATTTCATCATTCAACAGATGTCACAAGTACTGTCTCTAGAAACTCGTAGCAAACGAGAAGATGTATCTGTCAGACAGTCAGAGAAGTCACTATGGTACTACCAAGATTCTGAGACTGAACAAACTCATATTCGGATCCAAGTCCTCCCAAAAAACCATAACGGCCAAGTGCTCTCGCACTGATAGGAAGTAAAGAATTCAGCTCTTTATACATCCGTTTAAAATCAGCAACTTTATACATCCGTTTAAAATCAGCAAAATACTGAGTGAGAGGGTGACCTAGTAAAATTTTTGTGACACTTCATAAATACAAAACAGATTATTGTGACTAGAATATAAAACATTCAAAAACCCCCATTATTCCTTTATAGTGTCAATGTGAGTAACAAGGTCCATAATATGATTGCCCATAAAATTCAATAATTGCCCCAAAATCCGAGCATCAACAGTGCCCGATGTAGAGTTGGTGCTAGACTTGGTTTGTGTTAAATGACTCTGTTGATCCCATCCTATTAAATCAAACTTAACAATTTTTCTCCATTGTTGGAAATTATTAATGCCATCCAATTTCTTCTCTATAATCTAGTGGGAGGAGGAAGACACAACTTCAATCACAGTAGTCTTGGATTCAGCCATTGACCTTCAAAAGAAGAGAAAAGAACCAGGTGATAGCACGTACCAGCAATAATCGATCTAACAATCGAGAAGACAAACCATAAAAATTGATTTCAACAATTGGTTCAGCCAACTAAAAAGCAAAAGAAACTCCAAAAAAATTGGTTTTTTTTTTTTTCAATTATTGGTTTCACCAACTGAGAAGCTAAATCAGGAAAAATCGATTGCAATAATCGAGCCAGAAAAATTGCCTTAAAAATTGAACCAGAAAATCGATTCTAAAAATCGAGTCACCCACTCGATTCAATTAGCAATCACAAATCAGAACATGGTTCAGCAATCAATCCTACCAAAAAAAGTAAGCAATCGATCCTTCACATATAGGACCAGAAAACCAGAAAATCCAGCAATTGATTCTCCACATTACCACCAAAAAGAACTGTCAATAGGAAGTACGTGCATCGATCCAGCCACTTCCATTAATCGTTCTTCATATTGTCCAATTGAAAACAGGGGGTAATCTCACCCCCTCTTGCTTGTAGATGCAACCTTAAGTTAGGAAAAGTAACAATCAAAATTGAGGGAGCACTTGGAAGAAGTATCGAACACGATCTAATGTTGTGTAATAGTGCTTAGAGATCTTGCTCTGATACCATGTAAATTCTAGAGAAAAAATAAGAAGAATGGAGAGTGTTGGAATAATGGTTTGACTTGTCTAGAATGACAGAGGTAATGTTTCATTTATATTGTAAAATGATTTATATGAAAGGAAAGAATACGAAAGGAAAATAGGTGAGGAATGAATCAGCACTTATATTCCCACATACATCGAACCTAGACATTATAATACTCCCCATCAAGTTGGGGCATAAATATTTATCATTCCCAACTTGGACATAATAGGATGAAACACCTTGGCAGAAGGCCCTTGGTAAAAACATCAGCCCACTGGTCTTCCAATGTGATGAATGGAATGCAAATGAGACCTTGTTCTAATTTTTCCTTGATGAAGTGACGATCTATCTCAACATGCTTTGTTCTGTCATGTTAAACCAGGTTATGGGCAATGTTAATGGCGGATTTGCTGTCACAAAAGATCTGCAGAGGAAGCTAAATAGGAACACATAATCATGAAGGAAACCTTTGAGCCAAAGAAGCTCACAAATGCCATAAGCCATAGCCCTAAATTCAGCTTTTTCGTTGGAACGAGCAACCACAACTTGTTTCTTGCTTCGCTAGGTAACCAGATTTCCCCCCACCAGAGTACAATATCCAAAAGTAGAGCGTCTATTATCAGACAAACCAGCCCAATCAACATCAGTGTAGGCTTCAATGCGCATATGCTCATGGGGAGACAAAAGGATACCGTGACCAGGAGCAGATTTTAAATAATGCAGGATCTGATATACAGCATTGAAATGACTACCCTTAAAACTTGCTTCTTATTTTTCCTTCACCCTTCATTTGTCTACGAGCAAGGCTGCCTTTAGGTAGGGAAAGAAAAGAAGCCAGCAAGTCCTTTTCCGCTTGACTGCTAACTCATGAGCAAAGCAAAAGGAAGTTGTTCTGTGTCATAGTAAATAAAGATCTCTCACTAAAGATGAGAAGTATTGAATTAAAGATTTTGGTTGGATGTGAGGCAGCCATTCTTGGGCTGCTCTACACCCCCGGCTACGATAGCGGTGCTCGTTGCTCAAAGCCCCTAATTGCAGCCTCCCTCCATGAACTGCAACATTTACATCCCCAAAATCAAAATGACAACATTTCTTCAGGCTAACTAAAAAGGACCTACGTAAGGGAGTTGCAGGGTCAAACTTTTGTGAATGAGAATTTCCGCTATCATCGGGGCAAGGCTAAGTCGGCCAGATCGATGCAATGTGTGTGGGTCTCTTTTAGAGTCCCTCACTCCGCTCGCCTCACTTGCTGTCCTCTCCAAGCATGAGAAGAAAGCCAGAGCTGATCTATGATCACCCTCTGTTTTCTCACTTGACTCTCTTTCAAAAGTGTGACATTCCATGAAGTACTTACTGCCCACATTTCTTCCTCAGCTTTGAGAACCGAGTAAACAAAAAGCGGACAGAAGGGAAGGAGGTACAGAGTCGCACACTTACTTGAGCAGTGCGGGAGACTGGGGAATCACAGACGAAGTCAGCCTTTGATTTGATTGAGAAGGGTTCATGCACATATTGACAAACCATGCTGACTGTAAAGGCAATATCTGGTCTGGTATGAAGGTGATCCAACCGCACCTTCCAGTACAGCTACCTTGTTACGACTTCACTCCAGTCACTAGCCCGAGCTGTTCAAGTTTCAATCAGCCCCAGATCAACAAAGGCCACCTCCAAAACATTATCAGAAGCACGATCCTAAGAGGGAGCAAGTAAATGCGGCCTTACGATCTAGAAGGATTTATGCTAGACCACCTACGGGCGAAATGCAACGGCAACAGCAGCAGTCACAACAACCAAATGACTCGGAAAGGACGGTTGTGATTGAAACAGGGAAAGAGTATGATCTCTTGGGACACTTGGAAAAGACTTAAGCTAGGATTCATGAACAGTTCCTGTAGGTTGAGCGCCTTTTTCCAGTAAATATAGAATAAGGGGAACATTTAAATAAGTTTCATTCTTTATCCTTTATCCGAAGTACCTTTTTAACTGCCAATTCCAATTATACCTACCGCACTAAGAAATGGCAAACTCTGCCCACGGGTGTGAGTCACACATCCAGCTCGGCCATTTTGAATATTTCTCTATTTACTTTGTCAGAAAAAAGGAAATTCCCTTTTTTTCCCTGTCCCTAAATTCAAAAGATAAATTAGACAACCAATTAACCTCTGATATCCACCTTTATCAACCAGTTCCCCATCTTTTTGTAACAAACGCGAATTGGCTTTAAGAGGAGTGTCAGCAGGCTTGCACCCGAGCATCCCATTGTTAGACAATAAATCAAGGGTATACTTCCATTGAGAGAGGAAGATACCTTGAGTGGAAGGAGCAACCTCAATCCCTAGGACGTAACGGACCAAGGTTTTTAATTTCAAACTCAATGCCCAAAAAAGTCTCAAGTAAGAGATTCAGCATTTTCACTCCCTATAACCACGATATTATCTACATACACAATAAAAACAGTAGTTTACTCGCCATTCTTCTTGATAAGAAGAGTGTGATCAGATTACTCTGTTTGTACCCCATAGATATCATGGCTCTATGAAAGCGTCCAAACCAGGCCCGAGGAGATTGTTTTAGGCCATATAAGGCCCGTTTCAATTTGCAGACCTTACCAGATGCCAGAGATCCAGAAAAACCAGGAGGGACATCCATGTACACGTCTTCTTCTATTCCCCACGAAGAAAAGGATTTTTTATATCTATTTGATGTAAATCTCATCCAAGGTTGACTACACAAGAGAGGAGGACGCGAACAGTATTTAACTTGGCAACAGGAGCAAAAGTTTCCTCGTAGTCAATGTTGAATGTTTGAGTATCGCCCTTGGCAACTAGTCGTGCCTTATACCTATCAAAAGTACCATCAATTTTCTGCTTCACTAGGAACATCCATTTGCAGCCTCCTGGTTTCTTTCCTAGAGGAAGAGTAACAAGATCTCAAGTAGTGGAGTCTGAAGTAAGCTCACTAGATAGAGGACGAATAGAGCTCAGATCAGGAGATGACGATTGGAGTGGTGCAGTGGAAGTGGTGGTATATTGCTCTTTCTATCGTTTGAACCTTGAACAAGTAAACACCTTTAGTGGGGCTGAGAAGCCAGAACCAAATCGAAGCCTCCGTACCAGTGTTAGTATCAGTATCATCATGTGGAGTATCTTCTGAAGTAACAACTTGGGCAACTGGGACAGTAGTAGTGGGAAGATACTCAGGAAGAAACTCAGGAGGTCCAAGCACATCTTCACGAGAACCAAGGGACTTCCCCTGAAGAGGTGGAGGAACCAAAAAGAATGTAATAGTTTCATGGAAGTCCACATCCATAGAAACAACTAGCGAAAGGACGGATGGTGACGTTTGTAACCCTTTTGGGTTGCAGAGTAGCCGAGGAAAATACATTGAAGGCCATAGGGGTTGAGCTTGCCACGATGGTGATGGTTATAGGCAAGGCACACACAATTGAACACCTTCGGAGGAACAACAAATGTCAAAGTACTCAAGAGTAGCTCCAAAGGACAACGAAGTCAAGAACATGCGAAGGCATCCGATTGATGAGGTAAGCCACTGTAATAATGGCCTCACTCTAGTAGGGGGTAGGAACATGCATCTAAAACATCAATGGCCGAGCAACCCTCAGCAAATGATGATTCTTGCGTTTAGCCATAACATTCTTTGCAGGACTGTGCACACAATGGGTTTGATGAACAATACCATGCCAGCTACGTAGGAATGTAAAGATCCACTGGTATACTTTGTCCCATTGTTTGTACGGAGGATAGCAACCTTCACAGCATACTAGGTCTGAATCAACCGATGAAAAAGCAGGTTGCAGCGAAACACCTCATTCTTGTGGCGGAGCAAATAAATCCAGGTGAGAAGAAATTGGCAATTAATAAAAGTGAAAAACCATTTATAGCCAGTTACTGTGACACATCGAGAGGGACCCCAAACATCAAAATGTATTAAATGAAAGGGAGTTACTTTAAGTTTAATGGAAATAGGATAAACAGAACGAGTATGCTTTGCAAAAATGTAAGCATCACAAAATAACTGGTCTAATTTATATAGCTTGGAAAAAATGAGGAAAAATCTTGACTAAAATCCTAACAGTTGAATGACCCAAACGATGATGCCACATATGTAAAGCTGCTAATGTAACCGTAAAAGAGGAGGAGGAAGCCTGTGTCGTCAAAGCCAAAAATTCTAAGG
This sequence comes from Protea cynaroides, assembly GCA_028583415.1. Classification (NCBI taxonomy): domain Eukaryota; kingdom Viridiplantae; phylum Streptophyta; class Magnoliopsida; order Proteales; family Proteaceae; genus Protea; species Protea cynaroides. The sequence goes on along the minus strand of CM053266.1, from coordinate 34,962,068 downwards.
AGGGCGCAAGGACGTAGAAGCCATCAACCACTTTACCACTACCAATCGTTTGCTTTGTCACCAAGTCCTGGAACACACAATGAAAGTGAAAGAAAGTAACTCAACAATTCAAATCCCGAGTTAGGCTACTAATTGAGAGAAGATTAGTAGAATAATTCAGTATATAGAGAACAGATGATAATAAAAGGGAGGGAGAGCATTTAATGGAACCCTTCCCAATAATAGAAGAGAGGGAACCAGTCCGAACTTTGCCTTTACTAGAACTAGGAAATACTCAAAAAAAGAATGGGAAGAGCAGTCATGTGGTCGGTAGCCCCTGAGTCAATGATCCAAGGAGTGGAAGCAGAAGAGGCACAGTGACCACCGATAGAAATACCTGAATTGACAAAGTTGGAAGAAGATGACCCTAGAAGGGAAGCAACGGCTGATGCAGATGGAGAAGGGCTCGACTGATATAGAAGACGACGAAGCTGGTTCATCAAATCATCATGTCCAAGAGGTGGGACATCAACATCATTAGTCTCTGTTTGATGAACTTGGGCGGAACTAGTACCACGATCTCGCCCACAGCCTTTGCCATTAGCAGGACGACCATGGAGTTTCTAACAGTACTCTTTAGTGTGACATTCCTTACCACATAACTCACATTTAATGGGCTTTCTATCTGTACTAGGGAGAGAGCCGGAGCTGGTAGTAATGCCAGTGCTAGAGGAACCCATACCACAAAATTAAGCCGAGCGATCAGGTAGAGCAGGTTGTAACATAGCAGTCCGCCTGCTGTCCTCAAATTGGACCATAGCGTAGGCCTGCTCCAATGAAGGGAAAGGATCACGACTCAGAACATGAGCACGTATCTAATCAAACTCCACATTGAGACCGGCCAAGAAAATATAGATGCGAAATTTGTCCTCCCGTTTGGCCAATTTTGTGGCATTTGTAAGACAAGAGGCAGAGAAGGCTTCATAATAATCTAACTCTTGCCACATTCCTCGCAACTCAATATAATACTGAGACAAAGAAAACTCTTGCTTTGTATCATGAATTCTCTTTAGTAGTTCGTACACTTGAGCATCATTGCCTACTTGCTAGTAGATATCTTTAGCAGCCTTCCATATACTGGCAGTAGCAATAAATAACCTCGTCTAATGTTCGGATCCATTCAACTGATAAGATACAACATCACCAGGTAATTGTCAGAGCTCCATTTGCTCTGATCAGTGCCATCAGTAGTAGGCTTCTTAGCATCGCCGGTAAGGTACCCTGAAAAACCACGAGATGTTATAGAAAGAAAGCAAGAGCGAGACCACAACAAATAATTATTCCCATTCAATTTAATGGAACAATTAGGGAATGTAGGAAAGCCGGAGATGCTCTGATCGCTAGAGCCCTCGGGAACAGTTGATTCAATTGTCATGTCTGACATGGCTTAGACTTAGAAAGAACAAAAAGGTTAATCTGAACATTGCATAGCTGTACCTGGCTGATAAAAAATCTGTAGGGAACATTTGATTTCGGTGGAAGGAAATCAATATCTCGAAAATGGGGTGACAATCTTTAGTAACTTGCATGGAAATCATGGCCATCGAGGAGCTGCCAGGAGGCGGCGCTAGGAGAGGGCCGATGCTAGAAGAAGAGGCGGTGGCCATAGAAGGCCGAGAGGAGAGAGAGGCGGAAGGCGTTGGCGCTATGTGGTGGTGACGACGCTAGGTGGTGGTGGCAAACTGGCAGCGGTGGCAATGCTAGGGTATGAACATTGAGGGAGATCCTCGCTCTGATACTATGTTGGAATAATGGTTTGACTTATCTAGAATGACAAAGATCATGCTTCATTTACAGAGTAAAAGGATTTACATGAAAGAAAAGTAAAGGAAAGACCACAAAAGGAAAGTAGGTGAGGAATGAGTCTGCACTCCCACATACATCGAACCTAGACATTACAATAGAGAGAGAAGAGAGGGAGAGAATAAGAGGCTACTATAACTTTGGGAGTCACAACAATGTGTTGAGACTCCCTTTTCCATTCTTTATATGTAAGAGAGCATCCAACCCTATTAGAGTATGAAGGTAAAAGACAGAAAAATAGAAAGAAGAGGGAGAGGGACTTGAGCCAATAACAGCTTCCACTTCCTTTTTAGTCTTCTGTTTTTTTGTTTCAATGCATGCATGGAGACACCTGGACCAGCTAACTTCTTGCAGATCAGTGGATCAGCTAACTTCTTTCAGATGAGTTGGCTAATCCACTTGTTTAAGGATCTGCTATGTGCATTGGAACTTAGTGACATATGCAATGATCTGGTAGTTGTGCCTTTATTTTTTCCCTTCTTTCCTTTCTTTCTGTCAACGATATTTACTAATTTGTCTCCAATACACGTACTGAAGCTGATACTAGTTATCAAAAGGCCATTTCGGGGTAGCTTTATTTGTTTAATTTGTACTTTCTTTCAGTGAATGACAATTTGTTTCAGGTTTGATCCTGTTGGGCTGTGATCTAATATATGAACCTTTTTAAGAGCCCATAATTTCCTTTTTTTCCTCCCTGTTAAGCTGTATCACTATTTTCTGTATGCTACATTTATGTTCCAAAATGAATCGCATTGTTTCTGTCCCAGGATATTTTGTCATGGTCTTAGCGGTTGCCATTCTTTAATTTTCACAGATAGAAGAAAAGGAAGAAACTGTCTGGGCATCTGCTCTAAGTTGTTTGTTTTACTTTGTCTGTGATAGAGGCAAAATACGGAGGAAAAGATTAGGTCTTGACATAAGGGTGAGTGATTTTATTTCGATGATTTGACTAGTACATAATTTCTGGATGTTACATCAAAATGCAAGTTTGTTTGCTTCTGTTGGTCTTGCTGGCCTAATACCTAGATATAATTCCTCCTTTCTTCATATAGTGGAGCTGATCTTTCTTTTTTGAGTTATTACCCTCGTAATCAATGCTATTCATAATTTCATCGCAAAGACCTTCACTAGCATGAATACAGTTTAATTTTGACTTGGCAGAGTTAGAAAACTTAAAAGCATTTTATTTCTAAGAAATACTTCTTCATTGACAAAAGATAATACTTTGTTGGGCAAAGAGACTGGTATGGTAGGAAACTTCTGTTCTGACTAAACCTTTTTTGGTGTTGGGGGAAGGTTTCATCTAGCCTCAATTGGCTTTCCCTGCCATGTGGCAGCATCTGATGGTCCAATCTTAGTGGATATGTTGTCCTTATAATCATCTAATCAAGCTTGAATTTTCGACCAGCCTGAGTTCACATCATTTTAATGCTTTGAAAAATCATTTTCTGTGTAGCTCATAAATTTAATTCTTCTATAATTGTTAAAGCTTTGAATATCACCTTTGTTTTTTTAAATTGGTACCAGAATGTTTCCTTCTTTTCCATTCATCTAGCATTTTTCTTGTGCTCATAAACTTTTTAAACAACTTAGTTAGCCAAATTATTCCACTAATCCCTAGTTTTTCCACACTTCTATTGGAATACCATCTGAACCTATTGCTTTACTTATTTTCATCTTCTTTAAAGCTTCCTTTATTTTAGGCACAATAATTTTTCACATATATTTAAGATTTGTGGTTTCTTGATGGTTATTACGAGACCTGTTAAAATACCATTAGTAGTATTGTTTTCATTTAGTAAGTTGTAGATTATCCTTTCCTTTTTAATCTCCTCGTCACTTATTAATACGTTATCATCCTCACTTTTAATACATTTAATATGGTTGAAATCTCTGCTCTTCCTTTCCCTCCATTTACTTAGTTTATAGATATCTTTTTACCCATCCTTTGTGCCTATTTTGCTGTAGAGATCCTCATATTTCCTAGTCTTTGCTTTCCCTACTATATTCTTAGCTTTGTTTCTGGCAAATTTATACCTTTTGAAATCATCATCATCTTTAGTCTTTTGTCAAGTTTTATAATTAGGGTTCTTAGCCTTAATGGCTGCTTGAACTTCATCATCCCACCAACAAATTTCCCAAGATGATGTTTATTTCCTTTGGATTTGCATAGAACTTGTTTAGCTGCATTTATAATACAAGTAGTTATCTCTTGCCACATTATATTAGTGTACTTATCTAAGTCCGACACTCCTTGTGTTACTAATTTATCAATAAATGTCTGCAAGTTATCTTATCCTAATTTATCAATAAATGTCTTCAAGTCCCACACTCCTTGTTTTACTAATTTATCAATAAATGTCTTCAAGTTATCTTATCCTAGGGCAAATAATCTCACATTTCTGTATGATTTGGCATTTTAAAATATATATCTATGACCATTAATCTATATTGTGTGGTTAAGCTCTTCCCTAGTATAGTCTTACAATCTTAACATGATAATCTATCAGCCTTTCTAGTTAAAAAGAAGTCTATTTAGCCTACTATTTTGTCCACTTTTGAAGGTTATTAAATGTTCTCTCTTTTTGAAACATGGGTTTACTGTTGATAAATCATAAGCAACAGCAAAATTTAACACTGAATCTCCTCATTTGTATCTCCAAAGCCATATCCTGATGAATTTCTTCGTAACCTCTACTATCTTTTCCAACACTTCCATTTAGATCTCTTCCTATAATAATATTTTCAATAATTCCTTGAACTAATCTGTCTATGTCTTCTAAAGAGTGAATAGACAATCCAACTGAGCCTACCGTCCCCCCCTGAGCCCCCCACCCTCTCCCTCCCCCATCCCCTGGTACCAATCCAACTTCTCAATCTCTTGAAGAAGGTGAAATCAGCGGTGACCAGTCAACCCCCTCTGCTGGTTTTCATTCGTCTGCAAATGCAATAGAGGTCAATAGAATGCCCTCTTTGACTCTGCCTCCTTGTCTCTAGGAGAATACGGTCTTACATCCGGGTACAAAGGAAGATGGTGTTGGACAATATCTGAGTCAACTCCTGGCATATCTTCTTAAGACCAGGCGAAGACTTCTTCAAATTCCTTTAAGAGTTCAACTATTTGGGAAGTTTCTTGCTCAGAGAGGGATGCCCCAACCAACATTTCTCTTGGCTTCTTAGCTGGTTGGTCAGTTTGTGGGTAGACGACTTCCATTTCAGCTGGTAGAAAAGTCCTTGTTACTGCAATGGAAATTGTCTCAAGGTGTGGAGACATTCCTCGCTGACAATGGCACTTACGTGTTTCGTTTTGCTGATGAAGAAGATAAGATTGGAATGTTGGAGAAAAGCATTTGGTAAGTTACTGGCAAGCCTATCGTGGTGACAATGGGATGAATTTTTGAGATTTGACAATATGAATTTGAAATCCCTTACTATCTAGATTTCCCTGGCAGAGCTTCCATTTCATCTCTGGTGTGAGGAAGCCTTGAGCTCAATTGGCTCAATTATTGGTACTCCATTATTTTCAGATCGGTGCACAAAAGCGTAATCCTGTCTTGCATTCACCCATATTTGCATCGACGTTTGAGCTGATGTCCCTCTTCCAGATTTTGGCTCCATTCGGTCTGGTGAACGTCACTGTTTGAAGCGATAGGTCAAATACAATTGGAAACCCCCTCTGTGCACCATTTGTAAAGTCTTTGGCCATGACACTGGCTCATGTGTCCCTTTGGTTAGTAATTAGGCGGCAACCTCAACTTGGCAAAAACCAACAAAATCCCAACCAAAATGGAAGCAAAGAGCCACCATGGAGACACCCAACGAAACTAGGGTTGCAGACAGGGGTGACTAAAGAGGAGAAGAAGAAGCAGATGTGGCAAGTCAGGAGGGCGTACCTTCAGAAAGCCTTGTCAGCAGCAAAGTCGTTGACTCAGCTCCTGAAGCTTTACCGACCACCGATCGATTCACTGCCCTAGGCAACGTTAACACTGATGACGCTGCAACTTCTGCAGAGGAGGAAGACGACTTCCACTTTGCTGATAACATTCCTCCTACAACTGCTGAATGAGAGAATGGATCTACCTAAGTGCCTCTTCCAGCTATCCAAGAAACCCCTTCTGCCGTTTGGGGAAGAAAAGCTTTACCTTTGTCCAACTCTGCCTCTCCTGCGTCGATGGTTACTTGATGCGGGATCCGGGTTGAGAAAACCCTAATTAATCCGCTAATGGGCCCAACCAAATAACATGGAAGTTTGGTTCAACAAACAGTGGCAGAATTGTAGATAAACTCAAAACTCAACCAGTAGTGGCAGTTTTGTAATTAATCAGAAATCTGAAATAACTCTAAACAACCAAACAGATCCTTATGATGTACTTGTAATAAAGACTAAATGGAGGGGGACAATTTTGGAAAGGAACTTAAAGAAAACAAATCAGAGTTATATATATAAGTCTAAGGGCAAATTTGGAAATCTAATTAAACTGTCTTCTTCAAGCTGTCGACAGAACAAGAGGCGGAAACAGGTTAGCTTAGAGAGAGGAGAACTTCTTCGATGCAGCTCCAATGGATCTGAAATTTCAGGAGTAGATTCCTAAACCACTGGCCTATCGAATCCACACAACATTACAAAAAACCAGCAAGAAGAACTGATGAACAAAGCATCTGAAACAGACCCTGGCGGTAAAGGGAGTTGCAGGTTTGGGTTTAGAGCTGCAGTGCCCAGCCAAGGTATGATTTGGGGCTAAGGGCTTGGGGTTTGGGTCGCCTTTAGGGGTTGAGGTTTTTCCAAAGATTTCAGAGAAAGAGGAGGGGGAATGAGTGAGATTTATGTGGACTGGGTTTACCGCCCAGAAACAAGGGAATAGAGGAGAGGAAGAAGAAGAGGGAAAGAGGAAGGAAGAAGGGTAACAGCCCAAGGAAGAGGGTCTGCCCTGATCGCAGAGATGAAGGGGGAAGAGAAAGAAAGCACACCAATTTTCCTCGTAGACTCACAACCATAATATTCAATTCATTCTTTTCTTTCTTCAATCTTCTAATTCTGAAAATAAAACCTAATACATATTCTATTTAAAGGTAGAACTTTCCTAAACTAATTTGAAGTAAACTTAGAAAGTAAATAACATCTTTATGAAATCAAATCTAATCCCTATGGCATAAAATAGAAATAGTAAATAAGGAAACCTATAAATTAAAACTTCCTAATCTAATTAATCATCTACCAACCCTTTCCAGACCAAAAGGTTGGTTTGGGTTTGAGCCGGTTCAGGTTTGGCTTGGGTAGCCAAATTGGCTCGTGTCGATCCATCCATGACACTGCTACTGCATCAACTCTCCGCTTCACAAGAACTTGACTCGTCGAAGTCCGGATAAGGACCAAGAATACCATCAGATGGAATGCGTTGGAGGAGAAGCGAGTTAGCATTCTTTTTAAGCTTGATGGCGGGAAGGTGTTTTGCCGGAAGAAGTTGCATATCGAGCCCACCGAATTTGAAGGTGTACGTATTCTCGTACCCATCATGCTGAACCTTCTTGTCAAACATCCAAGGACGACCAAGGAGAAGGTGACAGATCTTGAGGGGTAACACATCACATCGAACAGTGTCGATCAATCCGCCGATGGAATACGTGACCAAGCATCGCTCATGAACCTTCAGATTATTGTTATTTATCCATCCAACCTTGTAGGGATGCGGATGGGGCTCTGTCTTCAAACCCAACTTGTTAACCATATCTTCTGATACCGCATTGGTGCAACTGCCGCCGTCAATAATCATGGTGCATAGGGAACCGTTGCATCGTACCCGTGTCTGGAAAATATTGCCGCGTCGCCAATCATCCTCTTCAGGTATCTTTGTAGCCAAGAGAGGGCGAAGGACCATAAAAGGCTGGTGCAACCGATCAACATCACTTGCCGCTATCATCACTATCGTGCTCGGCTGCCAAGTATACGATCTCATTCTTACGTTGCTCTTCCGTGGCGAAGAGCCATGAGTTCTTCTTTATCGGCAAAAGCAATGGAGCGATTTGGGCAATGGGAAGCAAAGTGACCGAAACCCTTACAGGTGTAACATTGGATCTCAGCCCTCGGTTTTGAAGGAGGCCTATCATAACCACGCCGAGGCGGAGAATATGGACGGGTCGGCCGTGAAGACGCCATACTAGAACCACTTTCTTGGGGCTTGCTAAAAGACTTCTCTGGTGGTGGAGCTTGCTTGACAAAATTGTTACCTTTAGAGAACGAATCTGGAAAGCTTCTCCGGTTGTATGGCCGCTTTAAATTTTCCTCTACCTGATATGCCACTTGTACAGCGTCCTCCATTGTATGTAACCTATTGGAAGCCAAGGAAGCACTAATCTGTGGATGCAAACCATTACGAAATTGTGCGACCAAAACATCTTCATCCCAATCAAAATCAGATCGGGTAGCCAAATAATAGAATCGGGCCACATATTCTTCAACAGATCATACTGTCTTGCCGTAATTGAGTAAACTTGAGATGTGTCCGTTGCTTATAATCAAGAGGTAGGAATCGACGGTTCATTGCCGCATACATCTCAGCCCAAGTATTTATCTCACCAATGCCGCGAGTTTGATTTTGTTTCTGATATTTAATCCACCAAACTCGTGCCGTGCCCTTCAATTTAGCTTCTGCAAACATCAATTTTCTAGGCTCTGACAATCCGTACCATTTGGAAAATATCTCCAAACTATGGATCCAGTCAAGATATTCCTCAGGATTTTGGTCTCCATTAAAATCAAGCACATCCAGCCGTGCTCCTTTGTCAGCACCAAAAATTTCTCCATGTCGACCAACTCCATATGGTGGTGGTGGTGGTGGTACGTGTCGTGATGGTGATGGTGGTGGAGAGGCATTGGGAGGTGGAACATATGAGACGGAGTTGGAAAAATCTCCAAGTATGGGACTCTTACCTTTTATAGCATGTGACAACGAGTCAATGGACATCTGCATTTTTGCCATCATATCCTGAAAATTTAAAATAGAAGCATCTATCCCATCCAGTCGGTTTGATATACCACTAATGGCCATGTTAGTTTCCTCTTTGTCGGCGGTAACACGTGCTAGGAGCTCATTGTTACTCACCATGACTGTAGGATATTCGCTCTGATACCAATTGATGCGGGATCCGGGTTGAGAAAACCCTAATTAATCCGCTAATGGGCCCAACCAAATAACATGGAAGTTTGGTTCAACAAACAGTGGCAGAATTGTAAATAAACTCAAAACTCAACCAGTAGTGGCAGTTTTGTAATTAATCAGAAATCTGAAATAACTCTAAACAACCAAACAGATCCTTATGATGTACTTGTAATAAAGACTAAATGGAGGGGGACAATTTTGGAAAGGAACTTAAAGAAAACAAATCAGAGTTATATATATAAGTCTAAGGGCAAATTTGGAAATCTGATTAAACTGTCTTCTTCAAGCTGTCGACAGAACAAGAGGCGGAAACAGGTTAGCTTAGAGAGAGGAGAACTTCTTCGATGCAGCTCCAATGGATCTGAAATTTCAGGAGTAGATTCCTAAACCACTGGCCTATCGAATCCACACAACATTACAAAAAACCAGCAAGAAGAACTGATGAACAAAGCATCTGAAACAGACCCTGGCGGTAAAGGGAGTTGCAGGTTTGGGTTTAGAGCTGCAGTGCCCAGCCAAGGTATGATTTGGGGCTAAGGGCTTGGGGTTTGGGTCGCCTTTAGGGGTTGAGGTTTTTCCAAAGATTTCAGAGAAAGAGGAGGGGGAATGAGTGAGATTTATGTGGACTGGGTTTACCGCCCAGAAACAAGGGAATAGAGGAGAGGAAGAAGAAGAGGGAAAGAGGAAGGAAGAAGGGTAACAGCCCAAGGAAGAGGGTCTGCCCTGATCGCAGAGATGAAGGGGGAAGAGAAAGAAAGCACACCAATTTTCCTCGTAGACTCACAACCATAATATTCAATTCATTCTTTTCTTTCTTCAATCTTCTAATTCTGAAAATAAAACCTAATACATATTCTATTTAAAGGTAGAACTTTCCTAAACTAATTTGAAGTAAACTTAGAAAGTAAATAACATCTTTATGAAATCAAATCTAATCCCTATGGCATAAAATAGAAATAGTAAATAAGGAAACCTATAAATTAAAACTTCCTAATCTAATTAATCATCTACCAACCCTTTCCAGACCAAAAGGTTGGTTTGGGTTTGAGCCGGTTCAGGTTTGGCTTGGGTAGCCAAATTGGCTCGTGTCGATCCATCCATGACACTGCTACTGCATCATTACTCCCAATGTCTCTACTGCGAACCCAAAGCCAGTCTCAACTTATAAGTCGAGAAAATGACTTAAATTGGTGCAGTCTAAAGCCTTAGCTATGGCCCAACCAACCCTTGACCCGGGTTCAGATCTTACTCCCACTATTCCAGAAGATACCTTGAGTAACCCAACCCAGGTCCAACCCACCCCTCTTTCTGACCCGAATCATTGCACCTGCCCACCCGAACCCACATCTAACTCAAAAGATTTTATCCATCATTGTCCTAACCCGAATGCCGCCCCTCCCATTTGTTAATCATTCTCCACCTGTTCTTCTATCTACTCACCGAGTCCTTCCTTCGCCCTCTCCCCTACTAGAACCCCGATTCCTCTAGTCAATTGGAGGCTCCTGAGATTTTACTTAACGATGATATTGTTACATTGGCAAAGGCTTCTGATTTTGGACAATGTCCAAGCTCTATTGGGAAATCCAAAGCTCGCTTTAAAGGCAAGCGTTCAGAATGCTCCTCTAGAGCCCAAGGGTTTGGGATCCAATTCACGATCCTAAGTGGGTCGTGTGCAAGTTCTGTCCTCTCCATATTTACAATTATCATGATGTAAGGATTTTTTTGGAATGTTAAGAGTCCTAAACTCCATTTCCAAGCAAACTGAAGTGGGAGCCTATATCAAGAAACATCAACTTTCTTTTTGCATCCTTGGAAAAACCAAAGTTAAAGAAGCTTATGCCTTTGACATTGCAAGGTCTTTAGCCCCAAGGTGGCAAATGGTTTTTAATTAAAATTTTCGTGGTAATGGCTGGCTATGGTTTTTATGGGACAATTTTAAGGTCGACTTCTCAATGGTATGTTTGTCTGATCGGTTCATCCATTTCAAAGTTGTTGACACTTTAAGTTCAAACATCTTTTATAATACTGTTGTATATGCTTCCCATTTTTCGACTGAATGTAGAAGGTTATGGGACTTATGTATGATTCAGTCGTCCTTGGGAGACAGTCCTTGGGGAATTATGGGAGATTTTAATGTGGTTAGACATGTTATTGGGAAGATAGGAGGTCATTTTGATGAGAGCTCGGTGGGAAAATTTGCGGCTTATCTTGACTCTATCAATTTGGTGGATCTTAAATTGGTTGGCTTGAAGTTTACTTGGAACAATAGGAAACTTGGTGAGCAAAGGGTTGCTTGCAAACTAAACAGAGTCCTGGTTAATGACAGTTGGCTCTCGACTTTTGCTCCTCAGAGGCCTGTTTTCAATCTTCGGGGATCTCCGACCACTGCCCGATCATTTTCACTATATCCCCCTATATCTCTTTTGGCCCAAGCCTTTCAGATTCTTGACATGTGGATTGGCCATGAGGTTTTTCAGATGGTTGTAAAAGAAGCTTGAGAAATGATACCCCCAGACTCCCACCAACCTTCGGTCAGATTTGCTTACAAATTGAGGGAGGTCAAGCGAGCTGTTGTTACATGGAACAAAAGATCTTTCGGCAATATATCGAGTGCAGTGCAGGAATGCAAAAATAAGATGAATACTGTTCAGCTCAAGTTACAAGATTCAAGGAATGATAGGACCCTTGCTGAGGCAGAAAATGCGCTATCTTTTCTTTGTTGGCTCAGGAGGAGAGCTTCTTTAAACAGAAATCCAGAATCAGCTGGCTGATATTGGGTGACAGGAATTCCAATTTCTTTCGTAAATCAGTCAAAGCCACCGAAACCATATATATTCCTTGCAGGCTGTGGATGGGCATGTTATCAAAGAAGTTGGAATCAAATAGATGGCAGAAGATTACAACAACAACAACAACAACTACAAAGACTTATCTCAACTAAATGGGGTCAACTAAATGGATTCTTGTCCTCCAATCAACTCTGTTCGATGTCGTACTTGAAAGTTGAAACAAGGCCTAAGCTATGCATGTCCTTCCTTGCCCCCTCCCCTAGGAGTCATCTTAGGTCTGCCTCTAGCTCTTTAGATCCTTCAATCTGAATCAAAAGAGCATCTAATGGCCTCCGGTGAATATCACCATATCATCTAAAACGACTTTCTCGTAGCTTATCATGTATTGGCGTTACTTCCAAATCAGCTCTAATATGATCATTTATTACTTTATCCTTCCTAGTTTTGCCACACATCCATCTCAACATCTTCATCTCAGTTACACTAGGTTTATTTATATGATGCTTCTTAGCTGCCCAACATTCCGCACCATACATTATAGCGGATCAAATGAGTGTCCTATAGCATTTTCCTTTAAGTTTTAAAGGAATACGCCGATCCCACGGCACTCCGGACGCACCTCTCCAATTCATCCATTCAATTTTAATCCTCTGTGAAACATCATCCTCGATATCTCCCTCTTTATTTTTTATTGAACCTAGGTTCCTAAAATAAACACTTTGTTGTATCTCCCTTTCATCAATTTTCAGCACTTCATTGTCCGTCCTTGTGTGAGTAAGTTTACACACCACATACTTTGTCTTCGTTCTATTTATCTTAAAACCCTTTGATTCCAATGTTGGTCTCCATAGCTCCAACTTGGCGTTAATCCCTGCTCATGTCTCATCCACCAAAACAATATCATAAGAAAAAAGCATGCACCAAAGATGGCAGAAGATTATTCGTTCAAATGTACTGTCCGAGAGTCCTTCCCTCCCTTGGGAGTATGCCCTTGGGGCTTTTTGAGATAGTTCTTTGAATTTTTTCTCTAGATCAAACTTCTAGACTTCTAGTATGGCTTCCCTTCCTTTTGAAGATGGGATTCTCAAAGTAAGAAAAGTTAGCCAAACATGTCTTATTCCTAAAAAGGAGGGTGCGTGTTCTATTTCTGATTTTCGTCCCATTTCCCTATGCAACACATTTACAAGATTATTGCCAAGCTCCTTGCTAGAAGTGGTTGGTGGTCTTGTTAATCCAAATCAATCAGCTTTTTATTCAAGAGCAAAATATTGTGGATAATATTATGACATGTACTAATCTTGTTCGGGGATTTGTCAGTAGAAATCATGCTCCAGTTGCTATGTTAAAGATTGACCTCCAGAAAGCCTATGATAGTGTCAAATGGAAATATCTTATGGAAGCCCTTACCAGTTTAAACTTTCCTGATTGTTGTTCCCAGTGGATTCTACATTGTGTTTCTTCTGCGAGATTCTCAGTTTTGGTTAATAGTAGTCCGGTTGGGTTCTTCAATGCTAGGGAGGTATTAGGCAGGGATGCCCTATGTTTCCTCTACTATTCACTCTTGTCTCAAAAGGGTTGTCTAGGTCCCTCCTGATCAGTGCTCAACAAAATCTTATTGATTTTTTTCTTCGGAGCAAGTATATCAGCCTCAGTCGTTTGGCCTTTGCAGATGATATTATGATCTTTTCAACAGGTAATGCCAAGTCTCTCATGTCTATATCAGATGTGCTCCTATTCTTAGCTTTATGTCCGGCGTGTCCATCAACAAGCATAAATCTCTCTTGTTCCTCGCTAGGATCGATGAGCCATGTTGTGAAAATTTCAGAAGTATTGTGGACTTTCCCTTGGGTAGCTTGCCAGCTACTTTCCTCGGCATTCCTATGATCTCCTCTAGACTGTCCCATCATTGTTCTCCAATTCTTGATAGGTTAATGGAAAAGGCTTCAATGATGGAAAGCAAGGTTTATATTCTATGCAAGTAGATTGGAGCTTGCCAGAGCGGTCATGCCAAGTTCTTACTTATATTGGACTAGGGTCTTTGGTCTTCCCAGTTCGAAGGCCTTATGAGTGTTTTTTTGTGGAAAGAGATTGATAACAACTAATTCTTCCACTCTATTAGCTGGGCTAAGATTTGTTTGTTAAGGAGGAAAGAGTCAAGGAGGTTAACATGGCATGTATCATAAGATTGATATGGCGAGTGGCTGAGAAAAAAGAAAGGAAATTGACACATACTACCCCTGTACTTTACCTCAATTCCATATACTCTAAAAAAAATTTGAATCGAACGACTTACCCCCTGGTTCAACCGTTCTTAAACAGATACGGTAAATATACTACTTTACCCCCTGGTTCAACCGCCTCTATGTTTTCTAGTTCTTTTTCCTTCCGTCAAATCAAAATTGAGACCAATCGCTCTTCTCTTCAAATCAAAAAGAAAAAAAAAACACGAACTTCTAACCGGTAAGAATTCCAGAAATCCCTACAAATGTGGAAGAACGTCGCGGTCGTTTTCCAGAGAGAGAGAAGATCCCAATTCAACAAGCTGGAGCAATTCCAAAATCATCAAAAATCCAGAATAAAATGCAAAAAGGGAGGAAATTATTTTCCCTATCTTGAGCGAGAGGGCTATCGGTCAGTGGGAGAAAACATAGGAGAAGAAGTAGGGAAGAAGAAGAGAAGAAGTAGGGAAGTAGAAGAGAAGATATAGAAAAAAAAAAAAACTGTAGATGTGAAAGAAAATGGAAGAATGAAAAAAAATGGGGGAAAGCCATGGGAGAGAGAGAGAGAGAGAGAGAGAAAACAGGAGATACAAGGGAGGGAGAGAAAACAAAAGAAAAACAGAGAAGGGGAGAAGAGCTCGTTTTTCGTCTCCGATATAAAGTTTCCCCCTACTTCTTCTTCTCCTATGTTCTCCCACTGACTGATAGCCCTCTTGTTGACCTTTTTTTTTTTTTTTTTTTTTTAAAGCCCCTTCGGCCCTTCTTCTCACTTCTGCTTTCTCATTCCTCTCTTAGCAATCACCTCTTTTCTCTCAGCCAGAGAAGCACGGCCGACTGGGAAGAACTAAAGTACCATGATAAAGAAGAACAAGAACAAAATCAGTTGCAGCTGCACTCGCCGGAGAAGAAGATAAGAAGGATAAAAGGTCAAAAACGATAAAGGGTATTTTAGTTAGTTCACCCTCTACTAAAGGGTATTTTGGCCATATTCAAGGGAATAAATGGGTTAAACTGTATGGCTGGATTGGTTTGTCATTGTAGTATAAGTGAAAGGGTAGTATGAGTTCGGTTCAAAAACTTTTGATAATATATGGAATCGAGGTAAGGTACAGGGGTAGTATGTGTCAATTTCCCAAAAAAGAATGCATATGGGTAGACTGGATTTGTAGTAGATATCTAAGAAAAGACCATTTGGATGGCCTCTGCCGGCCATGATTCCTCTTGGGTCTGGTGGGCAATTCTTCATCGTAGGCAGCTAGCCCTTCCCTCCATCAAATCCTTCATCGATGATGGTCCACGATTCTTCTTTGATTGGACAACTGGCATCCTCATGGCATTTTTTGTGTTGGCCTATGGAAAAAGAATTAAGCTTGATTCTGGGCGTGATAGATGACTCGCTACTATCTCTTTCATTATTTCAAATGGGGTCAATTGTCTTGGTAGGGCTTCTTCATCTTAGCTTGCGTAGGCTTAGGAAGCTCTTAACTCTATCAATCGTCGTCCCACTAGGAGTGGTGATATTACTTGCTGGACTACCTCTACAAATGGTATGTTTTTGTCCTCTTCTGCTTGGGAGCTTGTCAAGTCTCAAAATTCCAAGGTTGCTTGGTATGATGTTGTATGGTTTCAAGGACATTCTCATTGTCACAATTTTACTATGTGGAGAGCTTTGACTCAGTCTCTTCCCACGGGTTCTCTTCTTCATGACCGGGGTATCATTCCAAACTCTAGTTGTGGTTTGTATTGGGCCTCGAGAGAAGATGTTCAGCACCTTTTTTCCGACTGTCCTGTCTCCGATCGAGTTTGGGAAAAGATACTCGGAGAATGCTAGCGTACCCAAAGAAGAATTTGTCCTTTTGATTTTGAATGGAAGTGGATGACCAAGAAGTTCGAAGGAAAGACCCTATGCGATACTATTGCCAGGGTCTCCTTTGTTGTGATTGTGTATCATATATAGTTTGAGAAAAATCCCAGACAGTAGAGGGCCAAATCTAGATCTTTTGCTCAGATATGGGAAGCTATTATCTTTGATGTGCGTAGAACCATTATGCCTTTAGCTTCCCTCTCCTTGGATACTGTCAGGATTAGATTCATATTGTCCTCTTGGAATCTGACCACCGACTAAGGTAGTCTGTTTTTTTTTATTTTGTTTTCTTGCCTTTTGGGCTAATACCCCAATTTTGTAAGGAGCCTGGCTTTATCCTTTGGATACCCAGGTTTGTTACCCTTTTTCGGGGTATTGTTAATACAATTATTTATTCCCCAAAAAAAATCTATTTATGTGTTTCCAAAACTATATGTTAATATTTTCTTCTAATCCTATTTGAGGTATGTAAATGATAATTATGTTGATTATCTCTTTTTCCTATCACCAATTCGTTTAACATCTACAACATCATTTTTTAAATCTTCTTCTACTATTATTCCTACCCATTTTTCTTATTTATATCCCCAATATACCAAAGTTTATGGTCATCTAATTCATTAGCTTTTTTACCCTTCCACCTAGTTTCTTGTATACAAGCTATGCTAATTCTTCTTTTCATTATATCCATCAATTCTTATCTCTTTCCCGTTGAAGTTCCTATGTTCCAAAATGCTTATCTAATCTTACGTTCTTGGACTAGCTTCTTTACCTGCACTCATCCACATGGTTGTCATGGCGCCAAGGCGACCCAAGACACTAGAGGATTGCTTGAGTGCTAAGGTGACAAAGTGAGTCAATTAGGCGTACCCAAGACATTGTAAGGGTACATGATTTATACAAAAAGGAGAGTTAGAGCATCCATTTTTTTTTATACGTATGCATGATTCCATGCCTTATGGTGTATATATGTAATTTATACATCCAATAAAAAAAGCTACAAATGGCATCATTTGAAAAAAAAAACGTGTGAGTGTGATACAATAAGCCGACCAAACGCCCAGTGGTTTAAAAACCGCCTGGACGCCAAGGCAAATAACTATGCTTATCCATGGTGCAAGAATCCTTGCCTACTAGTCACCAGGCGCCAAACCGGTGCGTCAATTATAGGGAATGCCCTAGCTAACCCTCGCTCACTATCCGCTACACTCGAGTCAAACTTTCTTATTATAACTCTTGGGAGAGTTGTCAGGACCTTGAGCTTATCTCCTTTCAATTTCCTAATCATCGTTAAACCCATGTTAGCATGACCTGAAAACAGAGAAGAAACAAGCTTTAGTGGCTGCTATAATTGTAGATTAATAATAGAGGGAGAATTCATATCTGTTAAGCAGGTCGATACACCATTATATCACCAGTAAACCTAACCAACAATGACAAAAAATCCCCTTCATAACACTAGTTGATCAGTCGTAAATAAAACTTTCTAAATTAAATAAAGAACATTAAGAACCAAAATTGAATCTGAAACCAGAAACAGTGAACCTGCTGACCCACCTAACTTGACCAAAGAACTAACATAAATATATTCTATTTTTTTTTTCTTTTGTGGGGGGGAGAAAATAAATAATTGTATTAACAACATCCTGAAAAAGGGTGAACAAACCTGGGTATCTAAATGATAGAGCCAGTTTCCTTACAAAACAAGGGCATTAGCCCAACCAGGAAAGAAAAACAAAACCCAAAAAACAACCCATCTCAAAACAATTTATTCTAATTGATCCTGATGGAACCCACTACAGCATCTAAAAATGACACCCAATACCAAAAATCAGCCCTGGAGAGAGAAAAGAGAGGGATATGGAAAACTCAAGTTGTGATTGGTGGATGTTTTGTTTTTTGGTCTTCCATGCCCTGTTTTCAATGTGTTATCAGAACTGAAACCTGCTACTTCCAACCATGCTTAACAGTCTTAAGTGCTTCAATTTATTGAAATAGACCTCTTCCATGGCTTCTACGTCACTTATCCTCCTCATTGTTCCTTGCTAATCTAGCACTATCTTTTTTTTTGGGTGAAAAAACTCATATTTCAAATGTACCAGTTCCTTATTTTGTATCTAGCACTATCTTTGGCAGAGACAGAATCTAATTCGAGCCAATCTAGGCAACTCAACTGAACCAAGCCTTATTCCAACTAAATGGGATCGGCTACTTGGATCTGTTTCACCAATTAACTCTATTCAAAGCCATGCTTCTTGTTAATCCTAGTCATGTATGTCTTTTCTCACCACTTATCCCAAAATCATTAGGCCAGACCCTTGTTATTTTAGCTCCTTCCATCTGAATCACGTTACTCCTCATGATTGCATTCAGAGGTCTTCATTGCCCGTCCATGCCACCTCAAATGACTTTCAGCTTATCATGTCTCGGAGTTATTTGTAGAATACTTGTTCATTCCTTGTTTCTCTTTTCTAGTTTTACCACTCATACACCTTAACAACCTCATCTATACTACACTAATTTTATTTATATGTTGTATTTTCACCATCCAACATTCAGCTCCATTACATTATTTCTGGTCTTGTTAATGTCCTATTAGTATTTTCCTTTTGAGTTTTAATAGAATGTCCCCGTCACACAACACTCCCACTTTATCCATCTTGCTTTAATTCTATGTGCAAACATCATCCATTCATCCTCTATTTATCCTTTATTATGATTGAACCTAGGTGTCTAAATTATCACTTTAAGGTATCATCTAGTCACAAAATATCAATTATATCTATTATTTAGTGGTATCTTCTGAAGGCTTTTGCAGGGCACTCAAGAATTCTTCTGTCTGCTTTTCCATATCATATGGTGCTACGTTTCTCACCTTTTGGCATAGTTAGCTTTCTCTTTGACTTCGTGCTTACACTATGTTTTAATGTCTTTATGTCATGTTTGACCTTTTTCTTTTGGCCCGCAGGTTATTAAGATGCTTTTGGAGATTAGCCGGGAGCATTCTTGGGCAGAAGCAGTTCATTGCAAGCTCATTTGCATGTTAACAAACATGTTCTATGAGGTTCCTGATGCATCTGTAAAAGGTGTTTCCAGTACTCCCATATTTCTAGTGGAACAGGTTGATCAGCTCGGAGGAATCGAGTTCATTTGCCTTGAGGTATGCATTTGAATGAATGCTTAACAATCTTGAACTGTGTATTTGGTTTAGGGATAGGAATCCAAACCTATTTTAAGTGCTGAAATTGTTCTGATGGAGACCACTTAGGTGGACTGTAATCTTCAGCTGCAGTTGAATTAAGCTCAGATTTGCTACCATCCACAGTTATGTGTAGGAAACCCTCCCCCATATTTGTACTGGTCTTCCTTTACCTCATTGTAATGACTTTCATTGTGCTAACTGTTTCAAGCTTTTTCTACCGATGATCTCTTGTAAATACTTGGGTTTCCCTGCAGTTGAGTTAGGCTCAGATTTGCTAACATCCACAATTATGTGTAGGAAAACCTCTCCCATATTTGTACTTGTCTTCCTTTACCTCATTGTGATGGCTTTCATTGTGCTAACTGATTTAAGCCTTTTTTTTATGGGTAAACTGTTTTAAGCTTTTTCTGCTGATGATCTCTTGGTAAATACTTGGGTTTGTCTAAGTCATGGATTTTCAAGAAATTTCTAGTGTGGATGAGGGAAAAATCCCTTTTCCCTGTTTGCAAGGTATGCTTCAGAAGTTTCCTTTGTACCGCGACCATGATTTTCTTCAAAAATTTCCTTTTACGTCTTCAAATCTGTTTCATTTGGTAGAGTTTGCTAAAATATTTAAATATTTGTGCTTCCATCATTTTCCCCCAATTTTTGGTGCAGTATTCACATGCAAACTCAATGGAAGAGAAGAGAAATCTATTTCTGGTGCTTTTTGACTATGTCTTGTATCAAATAAATGAAACAAGCTTAGGTACCGGAGGTTCTGAGTACAGCTTTGATGAGATTCAACCCCTGGCTGCAATGCTTAGTCTTGCAAATGCACCTGAAGCTTTCTACATGGCCGTTAAACATGGAGTAGAAGGTATAGGAGAGATATTGAAGGGATCGATCTCTGCAGCTTTGTCAATATATCCGAATAGTGACCATCTAAATATGGTAATGCCCCTACTATATATTTTTTTGTTTTAAATGTTTTGTAAGCATGTTTTGTATCCATCTTAAATTCAATGTATTGTGAAAATTCTTGCTCCCTCTTCAGTATTGCTGCTCTAAAGAACAGCTTTTTTTTTGTAGATCTTGGAGAAGATTATAAAGCAATTTGATAATATTATAAGCACATTTACTCACTTGGATGATGAGTTCTCACATATGATACGGATAACAAAATCCTACAAGTCTTTGAAAAGTGTTGAGGAAGGAGTTATAGAAACTGGTGTTGGCATGAATGTGAAACTCTCATGGGCCACTTTACATTCTCTTCTTCACTCCAAAAGATCGGCCTATCGCCAAAATGGGTATATCTGGTTGGTCGAATTGCTTGTTGCAGAAATTAGTGAGGATAGGGATACCAGTAAATGGTCAGGCATCAGGAATTTGCAGAAGCAAATTGGAGTTGCTGCTAGTCAGGATTCAATGGATTCAGAAGTTCCTCTACCAATTTGGGTTATGTGTGGTCTTCTGAAATCAAAGCACAGCTTCATCAGATGGGGCTTCCTTTTTGTTCTAGAGAAGCTTCTCATGCGGTGCAAATTGTTGTTAGGTGAGAAAGAACTTAAGAACTCAAGCAGCAGTGAATTTCATGCACATGATCAGAGGAATTGTCGTTTGGAGAAAGCAAATGCAGTTATAGATATAATGAGCAGTTCATTGTTGCTGGTCTATCAAATAAATGAAACTGATCATATCAACATCTTGAAGGTACTTTTGTTTGTGAAGTGTGAAACAAAATATTTGTTGTCAAGATCTAATGATGTGTTCTGACATAATATAGATACATCTGATGCCATATTAGGTGGTGGGATCTGCTGAGGAGATCACCATGATGAAAGTCTGCCTGGTTGGATGATCCTAACTTTCTAATCTCTATGATTGTTTTGACATGTGGAATAGAGCAATGATAAATCATCCAGATTAGGATCATCAAACCAGTCAAGTAGACCCGAAGATCCTTGGGTGGGATCCATGAAAAGGATCTAAACCCTTTACATTATGTGGTAATGAGCAATTTGTGAAATATGAGTAAGTTCTTGCCTATAGTAAAAAGGGCGTATCCAGTGCATGAGGCTCCCGCTATTGAGGGGTCTAGGGAGGGGTAAATGTGCACAGCCTTACCCCTGCTTTGCAGAGAAACTGTTTCTAGATTTGACCTCATGACCACCAGATCACTAGGGAGCAAGCTTACCATTGCACCAAGGCCCGCCCTCTTTAAGTTCTTGCCCATAGTATTATTATTTTTTATTCCCTTCATTTTCTTATGGTAATGATCTCAAGTGTGGGTACTAAATTCTGCCAAGGAAATGTGGAGTAATTTGAAGTGAATGACTCAGTTCCTGTATGGTTGACTTAATTAATCTTGGTTTTTTGATTTATTATGAATAGTTGGATGCTATCAAAAATTTGGAGACAAAACGGGGAGAGGGAATTCTTAATCTATCCTGATGTTCCTGAAGATATATTGCCTTAATAACTAAAATCCTGAAATTATTTTCCTATTTACAATTTTGCAATTTGTTGATCGCAATGCAAATTCTCTTTATTTACAATTAAAGCAAACTCTAAATGATAGGAAAGGAAAGCATAACGGGTGCAAATAGAAAAACTAAGTTGCCGGACATGCAACTTAAATTCCATAAAACAATGATCCCAAACCATCTTGATTAGGACGTCCGCCCAGCCATCAGTTACTTATGTAGTAGGTTAGTAAATTTCTTCGTGCTTAAACCCAACTACCTAATTTCCTTGATGATGAGAGAATTCCCAAGGGCCTTCCTTCGTAATACAGGCCCACCCAATTGCATTACTGGAGCATCTGTTGTCTCAGTTTTCACTGATGGACAATTGCATACAAATCTCTGGACTTGGAAGTTCTTTGTGCTTTCTGTTAAACTACTTATTTAGTTAGCTCAACTTCACAAGCTTCCCTGAAGCGTTTGTGAACCACCTTTTCTTTGGTTTCTGTGCACCTTCCATCCCTCCTGACTTTGTTCATTTTGTTTGGAACAGATGTGTGACATGCTTTTTTCTCAGTTATGCCTTAGACTTATCCCTGGGAATGCAATGCATATTGGCAATCTCACAGAGCTTGGTAAAGTTTTTGGGTGCACGGATGGAAATGGAAAGTATGATGGACATCCACATGTAGAAATCAACTATTGCAGAGACGAATTTTTGGAAGAAATTAATAGCAAAAGTGGTGCCAATGCTAATCCTTCACTAATTTGTGATTCGGCATCTTTGGCAGCGCTGCTTCTGCGAGGACAGTCTCTTGTTCCTATGCAACTTGTAGCGCATGTTCCCACTGCTTTGTTCTACTGGCCATTGATTCAACTTGCTAGTGCAGCAACTGATGATATTGCGCTTGGTGTTGCTGTTGGTAGCAAAGGAAGGGGAAACCTACCTGGTGCCACATCTGATATCCGGGCTGCTCTTCTTTTACTTTTGATTGGGAAATGCACTGCAGATCCTGCTGCTTTTCTAGAAGTTGGCGGAGAGGAATTCTTTAGGTAAATATTGACACCCAAGCACCACATTAAGTTTTGGCTGTCTGGTCATGAAGTACATTCCCAAAATCAATGTTTTTTATGTCATGACAGGGAACTTTTAGATGATACAGACTCAAGGGTGGCATACTACTCATCAGCTTTTCTTTTAAAGGTATGCAGCCTGTCTTGCTTCTAATACCTATGAATGATTACTGGTCGTCTTGAATTTTTTTGGTGATATATTTTGGGTTTTTTCAGAGAATGATGACAGAAGAGCCCGAAAAGTACCAGCATATGCTTCAGAGTCTTGTTTTTAAAGCCCAACAGGTCCGTCCAACCTGGCTTTGTCTCTCTTCTTGAAGTCGGATATTTGCTTACTAACAATGTAACATGAAAACTGATTGTACACATCTCAATTTTTCATCTTTCTTGTTTCAGTGTCTTTCTGATCTCTCTCTTTTTCTGGGGTATACTTGTACAATCTAATATTTTAGGATATAATTTACTGTCATCTGTTTAACTAAGAGCACCCTGGTTATACTGAATCTGTGGGGGTAGTTGCATATCCTACTGGATTATGAGTGATTATTATTGTTTGAATAATCAAATAGATTGGAAAACCCCAAGGATTGCCACCTCTGCCAAACTTCTGGCACATACTCGAGAGTTCTGACCTGCTATTTGATGAGTAATTCCATGGTGTTATGCTGTTATCCTTGGTCAGAACTCAGTCCAAACCTAACTTCTTATCTTTGTGATATTTCACATTAAATCATTTCCTACCTCTAAAATGATGATGGATCAAATGTTTAATATCACCTCTGGTTCCATGTGTCCACTATGGGGAGGGTGGCAATAAATCCTCATAGAGTACCTATATTTCCTTATCATTTTATCACTGTAAATTTTGCATATAATTGGATAACCGTACCTTCAGGATGCAACTAATGCAGTGTGTTTTCTAACCAGAGCAACAATGAAAAGCTGCTAGAGAACCCGTATCTCCAGATGTGTGGAATACTAAAGCTTTCTGATCTTGGAACGGGAATATAGATCTGACAGACTGCGTTGTGTTGAAGACTGGGTTTTGCTTGAGTTGGAGGGGGACTGCTGAGACTACCATCCTGAGTGCTTCATCTTCATTACATATGATACCCACAACGAAGAGGTGGGAAAAAAATTTTAAGCATGTATAAAATGTTATGGAATAAAAACTTAAAATCAGGCAGGGTTCCAGGCTTCCAGCAGAATTACATGTTAGCAGTGAACCAGAATATGGGTGCAGGTGAATTTTCTTTGACAGTATTTACGGATGGTAGGTCTGTACTGTGTGACCATTTCTACTGCCACTCGCTTGCATACCCAACCCACCCAACAGAAAAAAAGGAGGGGGGGGGGGGGACATTACCGATTCTTCAAGGATGATGAAGCTCATCAATTTCATTCATATTCCCATCTCTTCAAATTTTATATCGGACATAATTTCTTTCTGTGGGACAAGCGCCTGATGGACAGTTGAACCAGTTGTAGGTTTAGCTAAGACTAGAATCATCATAGTAAGCCAAGCAAAAGATGTACACGGAAACCTTGGAGTAACCTAATTCATTTATTAGTTTTTCATTATGCCGCAAAATGTGGCTGCCATACGTAGCAAGCTGGGAGAATCTTCAGGTATGGTGTTTGTACTCCTCTTTCTTTCAAATTAGTTTGTTTTGCAATTCCTTTTTTATCTTCTGATTTTTCATGTTGTAGCAGTTCTCCCTGTGTGTGCATGACGAACTCATTGGCAACATGAAGAGGGATTTTTTATACCTGCTGGCTTCCTCTCTGTTGGCCATCATCATATCTCCATGACCTCAGGTCGATGCCATGTTTTTTAGGGGGCATCCTCAGATGTTAAAATCTTTTTGTACATGTTGCTTCTTGGAGCTGCTTTACCTTGGATGCAGTGGAGACCGTGGATCTTGTATCATTATTTAATGGTAGTGGTGAATAAGGAAGATTGAATTCACCAGGCAATCCAAGTCTGGTTGGCCCTCAACAAAGTCTACCTGACCCTGCCTTTTTTTCCTCTTTTTTCTCAGAGCATTCCTCTGAAGTTGTAAATGTATCATTTTAATGGCTTTTTTCCTGTTTAACTTTTGGTTATCTTTTTGTCCTCAGAGATGGCAATCATTGTAAAATGGCTGTTGAGGATTTTGCATCATATTACAAGTATTTGATTCAGAAACTTTTCTAATGCATGTACTTTCACCTTTTCATCAAATACTGGATTGTGTTGGACTCATGGTTCAAGTAATCGGTATCGAATCGGTCGAGTTGGTCTATTCATATAAAATTTGGATCCGATTGATCCCCAATCCGATCCTATTTGAATACTATTATATTCAGTATCGGCCATGTATTAGTTTCCCACTAGATCTGAATAAGTTTTGGATATGACTGATTCTTTGTCTGATACCTGAATTTAGAACCTTGGTTGGAACTAGAAATATGCAGCTGATAAAGTGCAAGAAGCTTGTATGGGCATTGACTGGCCATTATCTGTCGTTTCGTTTGCATGCTGTCTGATCTCCGTTGAAATGAATTTTTTTTTTTTAATATTTAAACCAGAGAAATGAAGTTTAATGAAATTAATTTAGAATGAATTTATTATAATAATGATTTTGTAATTATTTTCAAATGTTTATTAAATATGGTTATTAAATTTTTAGCTAGATTTTCTTATTTCTATTGGATCCAAGTATTTTCTTATTTCTATTGGATCCAAGTATTTTAATGGAGAAGTAAAGTGAAATTTAATTACTATATTTAGTGAGCTTGTGAGTTAATTACACAATAGTTGTTGAGTAGAAAAGTTTTTTTCTTTTTCTTTTTTTTAAATTTCATATCCCTTTCCTTCATCTTTCCAACTATGGAGCCTTCCAGAATAGAGTGAGGCCGCTTTTTTTATGTTGAATATGTAAGTTCATACCTTAATGGCTGCCATGGAGCATGGTAATTGAAAAAACCTGAATATTGAATGGGAAAAGGATCTTTACCCAAAAAAAAAAAAAAAAAAAAGGGACAAGGATGACACCTATATGTATATTGTTAAATTTGGTATTATAATCCAATTCTATGCTCCTGTTTATTTTATTTTTATTTTTTTATATATTTTTAATACTTAAATATTATTAAAATAATTTTTTTAAGATTTTATTGATATTTTTAAACTCGAAGTTGACATATGAGTAGGTGAACCTATATGCCACCAGAAATATAATTTCATCGGGCATACTACATGATAAATAATGTTGACAGAAGTGTATCTTGGAGCTATCCAACAACCTTCACTCAAATGATTACTAAATGTTGACTATCGAGGAC
This sequence comes from Protea cynaroides, assembly GCA_028583415.1. Classification (NCBI taxonomy): domain Eukaryota; kingdom Viridiplantae; phylum Streptophyta; class Magnoliopsida; order Proteales; family Proteaceae; genus Protea; species Protea cynaroides. The sequence continues at coordinate 34,936,147 of CM053266.1, read as the reverse complement.
ATGTTATATTTCTGTAGCTATTTTTATTCTTGTAATTTTCATTATGTTTCTTGGAAATTCAACAAGGTAGTTGACTCCTTGGCTAGGAAAGTCTTATCAAGGATGGGTCTTGGTTAGTTTCCACTCTATGGTTGTAGGAACTTTGTATTCCATCTATTACATGTTCCTATGTCAATGGATATATTAATTCTTATCAAAAACATGATAACTACATTTTTTTTTTCTATACTTTTCAATCAAATTACTTAAATTTTAATTAAAAAAAGCATGGCAATATAGAAATTTTACTCTAATTTTCTCAATTGCTAATATAGCTATTTATTGTTATGCTATGGGCCATTTCTTTTAAAAATATTTTTATTATTTTATATCCAATGGAATAGAGCCATTGTAAATAACATTTCAAAAATCAAATAAGCAGTGTTTGGCAGTTAATAAGCTTCATTATGTAGAGATATTTTGTAGTTACTTATTGGGAGAGGTGTCTCGGCATGTCCGCACTCAGAAGTAAAATAGCATGCTCACCAATAATTGTCATGTGGAAGTATAAACGGGATTAAAATTTTGTGTATATATAAGCCCTAAGGTCCTATACATAAATAATCAATGACTTTTAAGGAATTACAGTGGAGTATATGGACATACATAAGAAGCTACGTTTACATTGGAGAAGATAACATTAAAACAAAATCTAAAAAATAACATGTGGTAACTCTACATCATATCCTAAACATTCATTAGTTAGGTAGATCAAATGGGACTAAAAAATGGTTTTGCCAATTAATAATCATTATAAAAAAAAAAAAGGCATTTCAACACCCGAGATTTTCATTACTGTAGAGTCTTGAAAAAGACAACATATAAGCAGTTTTATCCTACAACACGGAAAGACTGTTTCCGCATTTTAAACCTGTGACCACCAAATTATGAATTAACATCATCATAATTAATATTACAAACCTTTAATTTTTCACATATATTAATATATTATAGACAGCATCAACAAAGGATGTGTGATAAGAAAATGAGTGATAAACCAAATAAACTAATCAAGCCCATTCAACACACCTTATTTTTCAAATCTTTCTTCCCTGAAATTTGACCAGAGAGAGATTCTAATCCAACGATCTTACATAATCCACGTCTGCACTTGACCATATCTAATATCTGAGATCTCGATCATTGCATATAAAAAACGAATGAAGGGTATTTTGGTCATTGAAATGTTCGTTGTGTCCAAAGTCATCCTATTTAATAAATGACACGTGCTAATATAGGTCGACCTGTCTCATCTTATAATAAATGACACGTGCTAATTTCGGTCCACCTGTCTCCGCGTTTCTCTCCATCAACTGTCGTTATGAAGATTTCTCTATCTGTGTTTGTTTATTGAAGGGGTTCCTTATTGAAGACGCTGAATCAATCATTATTCAGATCTTTTCATCCGTAGCTCTACCTTCTGGTGTTTTCTTCTCTTCTGCTTTTCATTTTCAAAGGAACATCTAGGGTTCTGAGTTTCCTGTTGCGAGCTTTCTGGCAATACAAAGAGTCTTCTCGAATTCGAGTTTGGTTTCGTCCGAGAAGATGTGGAGAACGGAGCATGGCGATTAACCTCGTTGTCTGACCAGAAATTAGGATCGGATTTTTGGGTGGTTTTGCTTCGGTTTTTCAAATGCTTTGGTGTTGGAGTTTCTGCCACAATGCCAACGGTTACCAGTTCTGGATATCTAGCCGCCCTTACCCAAGAGATAGAGAAAAAGCTACAACGGGTAACGTCTCTTACTCTGTGATTTTTGCTGTTCCTGCTTTTTTGAATATTTTGATCTTAGTTGTTATATGTGCCATGGATTAATCCACACTGTTTGTCTTCGAGTAAAATTTGACTGCAGTGAAGCATAAGCTTTCGGGTCCCCTGAGCTCATGTGACTTATGCTCACTTTTGCCGTTGAACCTTTGCAGGCACTTACCTCTCAATCCCAGAGACTCAACTTGATGCAAGAGCTCTTCGCAGATATAGCGTTAGAAGTTGATGTCCGTGCCCGAGGTAAGCCTTCATTTTTGTTACTTCTCATCATCATTCTTTTATAAGTAAATTTGAGTATTGTCCTTGAGGAGATATGAAACATTAGACTTCAAATGATTATATCAGATTTGCTTCTAAACCTGTACCCAAATTTGTTTCTCTTAATGATGTTAAGTTTAATTAGTATGTCCGTATAACCTAGAGTTGAGTTCTGACTGCAACTCATTACTCAAGCAACAACTAATAAAGAGTAAGACTAAGACTAACAAAAGGTGTGGATTTGCAACTTGTGAAATATGATCTCCAGATTTTCACCAGGCATCTTTCTAGATATGGAAACTATATATTCAATGGCTTATGTTTATTTGTACCCTTTTTTAATCTGGTTGTTCTTTATGTTACCCTTTTGTTTGTCTACTGATAGCATAATTTATGCACTTATTATGTCAGTTTTTAATGTTGAGGACCTTTTATTACATACCCCTTATTGTTTTCATTCCAATTCTTGTGCACTTGCCTTGAAACAGACATTATTCGTACGAGGGATGATGAAGACAGAGTTTCTCCGGAAGAGGGTGGATTCCAAAGTCGTCTATGCTTTTATGATGTGCTTGCTGATTATTACGTTAGGGTTCCTGACAGTGGAAAACTTATCCTTGATTTAATTGTCCAAATCTGGAGCCAGTCTTTTGCATCTAATATATTTGCACTCCTTTTCCACAAATGGGTATGTCTTCTAGAAAAATGTCTTCTTTATACTTATATATGTATACGAATTCACAGTGATTATATTTCGATGTGATTTTTGGAGATGGAAGCATATATCCATTATACTATCAGTCTTTCCACCTATACTGTTAAAGTCAGAAATAGCAATTACATACTAATGTTACTAATATTCTGATTGAATAATTCGAACTCGCATTCGAATTTGACTGAATTTGACTATTTAATCGGATATCCAGATAATATCTGATTTGAATCGGAATTAATCAACTAGAATATTAGTAACATAATATGGAACTGCTATTTCTGAATTTGTATGAAATATCCATTCAAAAACGGGTACAGTTTATATTTTTATTCTCTACTTCTCATAACTTATCATTTAACATAAACATCAATCAAAGGGAAAGCTTAAAACCCCTTTTGTATGTACAAAATTGAGAAAGAAAATGAGGTGAAAAAGGTACAGATCCTGCTGGGATCCTCATAACCAAATAACTCCTATGTTTTGTCCTTACTTGGGAATCTTCAAGCTTCAAAGTTCAAAGTGTTTCAGGGTTTCAGACTTTCAGCTCTTTAGGATATCCCTTCCAAAAGTTCAAAAGCCTGCCATAGTGATCCCAAAGTCTCAAACAACTATCAGTATTTCCACCACAAAATAAAAAATAAATAAATTTGAGCTTAGCAAGAAGCATAGATGATGCAGTCCAAGAAGCAACCAGCCCAAGGTACCATCAACATGGACCTGGGCCTAGCCCACACTGTTCACGTGAACACTGTTCACGCGGTACTGTTCACGTGAACAGTACCAACAGCATTAGTTATGACTCTTTTGATTAGTTTTCTAATTTTCAGTTTACTTATTTCCATTGTTTAGTTTCCTAAAAATTAGGCTAGTTAGTTTAGAAGTCTTAGTTGCTTGGAGACTAAGACTTGCCTAAAATCGAGTTTCCTAATTCCAGTTTTTAGAAACTTTCCTATATCTATGTTTTAGAAACTTCCTAAGTTATAAAGGAGGTTTAGCTTTTCCAAATTTCGTTCTTTCCTATTTTATTTGTAATGTTTCAAAACTATAAATAAAGAGAATGCAGGCTGGCGTAGAGAGAATTTTCTAGAAAAAAAGAGAGTGAAACTCCTATTTTCTGGTTGAGTCTCCAAGGTTGTGAGACTCAATCGAACTCTATTTCCTTTGTTCCTTTGCATTCAATACTCATATCTTGTTCTTTGTTGCTGGTTATATGTGAAACACTCAACACTAATTAAAGGAAGTAAAAACCAAATCAGCAGCCGACATCCTTTGAACCTGCCCAGGTTTTGGCGGCACCAAGTACAGCAAGGTTACAAAGCTCATAGCTCGTTCAATTCTTTTCGGATCATTCTCAGATTTTGAAGGGTGTTCATAACTATTATAAAGGCTATTCAACCCAAGTTTCATCAATTTCTGACGGTCGAATTTTCAGATAAGAATTTTTTTCTATTACTTTTCTCTGCAGATTTTTGTGTTGGACTGAATTAAGATCCTATAGCAAAGAGGGCTTGTTAATTTGAGATGTCTTAACCCCTTTGCCATCAATTGGTATCAGAGCATGGCTGAGGAGAGTTTTACCTCTCCTAATCAGTCCAATAATCTCAATGACCTTGTTAATTTGGTTCTCCAACGATTGACCAAATTGGATGCCAAGTTAGATAGTATGGATGGAAAAATAAGTAATTTGGAGGAACGGGATAATCCTAGGCCGGCTAGACTAGAAGCCCCTAGAAGAGAAATTCCCGTAGCCAACCTAATGCTAAGGCGTGTTCTTAGGGCTCCCCAAAGAGCCCCTAGAGAAGAATACCAAGACCCACCCTATGAAGACTATGATGGCAATCAACCTATTCGGTATCAAACCCATAAGGTGCGAATGGACCTCAAGGAGTTTCATGGGAAGCAAGACCCTGAAGCCTTTCAAGATTGGTTGAATGCTCTAGATGACTACTTTGATTGGTTTAGCCTTCCCGAACCTAGAAAGCTGCAATTGGCCCGCTCCAAACTAGTGGGGGGGTGCTCGTGATTGGTGGCGTAACTATGAATATAGTCTCATGAGGAGTCGTAGAGAACCCACTACTTGGGAGGAGATCAAGGAAGAATTGAAAGAAAAATATTTGCCACGATCCTTCCAAAGAAGGTTGCATGACCAGTTGAATAATCTTCGACAAGGCACTATAAGTATGGAAGATTATGTCTATCAGTTTGACCAATTGTGTGCACGGTCAAGTTCACGAGACAATGATGATCAAATGATATCTCGGTTCCGTTTGGGGTTGCGACCTGAAATTAGAGAAAAAATGGGAGTGGTTGATATTGTTAGTTTTAACGACTATGTTGATAAAGCTTTCCAAGCCGAGGACTTTTTGAAGTCAACACCAAAGCCCACCTCCAGTTCTTATGAATTGAAGCACCCTACACCAAACAGTAAAGCCATAGGGATTACATCTCATGCTACTCCAATGACAGATAAAGAAAAACTCCCATGGTAGCAGCTACGGATGTGCAATGCTATCACTGCAATGCATATGGTCACTTTGCTAGAGATTGTCCACAAAAATTAAAAGTAAACTCCTTAGTTGCTGCAATCAAGGCCAACTCAGATACACAGGTATGTGAACCACAAAGTGATGACACTTCTGTTCTTAATACGGATGTCATGGATGATGGTGAGGATTCATATGGAATTCATATAATCAGCAGTATGGTTTTGATTGCCTCAAAAATAGATGTGGATAATTTTGATGCCTTTGCTAAAGCTTCAGGGATTGAGAAAGGTGACCACAGTTCTGATGAAGACTACGGTATTATGGAGACAATTGCAGAAAATGAAGAATTGAACAAGATAGTCCCTATGAATACCACGATTTCACTTGACTTTCCTCAAGATGTTGAGCATATTGACTTTGTGATACCGTTTAAATATCTTGAAGAAAGTGGACCCAAAGTGATGGATTTTCTTCCAACATTGCAAGGACAACCAAAATTTTAAAATCAGAAGACGTTGCCTACCGAACCCACTGAAATCATTCTTCATCATTATCGAACTCGTAGACGAGTTCATTTTAAGTGGGGGGAGTTGATGCAGTCCAAGAAGCAACCAGCCCAAGGTACCATCAACATGGGCCAGGGCCTAGCCCACACTGTTCACGCGGTACTGTTCACGTGAACAATACCAACAGCATTAGTTATGACTCTTTTGATCAGTTTCCTAATTTTCAGTTTACTTATTTCCATTGTTTAGTTTCCTAAAAATTAGGCTAGTTAGTTTAGAAGTCTTAGTTGCTTGGAGACTAAGACTTGCCTAAAATCGAGTTTCCTAATTCCAGTTTTTAGAAACTTTCCTATATCTATGTTTTAGAAACTTCCTAAGTTATAAAGGAGGTTTAGCTTTTCCAAATTTCGTTCTTTCCTATTTTATTTGTAATGTTTCAAAACTATAAATAAAGAGAATGCAGGCTGGCGTAGAGAGAATTTTCTAGAAAAAAAGAGAGTGAAACTTCTATTTTCTGGTTGAGTCTCCAAGGTTGTGAGACTCAATCGAACTCTATTTCCTTTGTTCCTTTGCATTCAATACTCATATCTTGTTCTTTGTTGCTGGTTATATGTGAAACACTCAGCACTAATTAGAGGAAGTAAAAACCAAATCAGCAGCCGACATCCTTTGAACCTGCCCAGGTTTTGGCGGCACCAGGTACAGCAAGGTTACAAAGCTCATAGCTCCTTCAATTCTTTTCGGATCATTCTCAGATTTTGAAGGGTGTTCATAACTATTATAAAGGCCATTCAACCCAATTTCATCAATTTCTGACGGTCGGATTTCCATATAAGAATTTTTTTTCTATTACTTTTCTCTGTAGATTTTTGTGTTGGACTGAATTCCTATAGCAAAGAGGGTTTGTTAATTTGAGATGTCTTAACCCCTTTGCCATCAATAGAAGCTGAATCAATTCAATCGAGCAGTAGGAAAACCCAAGGGAGTTACCTATAAAAAAAATCAAGGGATGTAAAAGAAAAATCACATATTCTGCAGAAACTTTTAAGGAAAGCTAGCCATTGGCCCTAGATCTGGTGATTTACCTTCAATACCTTGAGAAAACTTACCGTGGATGTTTCTTTGCGAGCTAGGCTTGAGATCCGGACTGAAGAAGTAAAATGTGGAGCCGTGGAGCCGTGGAGCCGTGGAGCCGTGGATGTGGAGCCATGGAGCCTTGGAGTCTTGGAGGGTGGGTAAAAGGACTGAAGAAGGAAGTAGAAACGAAGGAGGGGGAAGAAGATAGTCGTGCGTTGCAGTTGCGTCACAGTCTGGTCTCTCGACTCTCAGTATCTCTCTCCGTAAATCTTCAAAGTACAAACCCTAGACTAGAGAAGAGCCTAAAGAAGTACTTGCTGGGTAGCTGGATTATTCTAGAATATCACTGTTGATGAGGAATTAGAAAAGGAAATGCAGGAGAGCGGGAGAGAATTAATGAATTATTTAAATTGTCTGTTCAAATATATTAACAGAGCAGATTCTATTCGATTCGGATGAGTAACATTCGAATTCGCATCCGGAAAACAATCGAACTGTCTGAATTAGCATCTAAATCCGATTGGTCAAATTCGGATGCCCCTAAACGGACGTGAATCGAATCCGAATTTTCGACTATCCATTTACACCCCTAAGTGTGACTGCTGATTTGACAGAGAAAAGAAATAATGTGTTGTAATTGTAAGTTTATCTTAGTAAGTTGTTAAAGTCAATATTGGTAGGCTAAGATAAAAGTCTTTGGTAGGTAAGGTAAAAGTCAATATTGGTAGGCTAAATCACCATAGTCATCATATCATATTTATGATGAGTAGTTAGTCATCATACAATATTTATGATGAGTGGTTTGGTAGGTAGTGGTTGGTTAGTGTATTTATGTAAAAGTAAATTTCTTTTCCTATAAATAAAGAAGGTCTCTGTCATATTTTGACAAGCCAAGCATTCTCTCTTTATTATTTCAACATGGTATCAGAGTTAGGATCAATATTGAGATCCTAACTCTAATGTTATTAGCCACAAAACCATAAGCACCGCCCACCACCACCGCCTTTCTCTTTTTAGCGCCACCAGTCACCTCCGCCAGACTTCGTCGTTCTCGTTTCTCTCCTACTCGGTTTAGCGTCGCCTCCTACCGCCTCTTTGGTCTATTTCCTCTTTACCCTTTGTGGTGAGTTTTTTTTTTCTTCCTCCCACCAAAAGCCTCTTATACCATGCAGATCTAAATCACAAGCTGAATCGTGAATTCTTAATGCTTTCTCTGGAAGTTGGTATGTCGAGTTGAAACTTCTGGATATTTGTCTACATGTTGTGCCTTTTTTGTGACTAGCATTGATCAGCAATCATGTCTGAAATTTCATCTGCCTCAACTGAACAGGAAGGAGTCCCTTCTCGTAACCTTCCTTCGTTCCCTACTTGCTCCATCAAGTTAAATGGGAGCAATTATCTGATGTGGTCTCGTTCATGTTATCTTGCTATTGGTTCTCGTGGTCTTTCTTACTACCTTACAAGAGACACTGTTAAGCCTACCACTACTGGTCCTTCTCAGGATAAATAAGTTACCTCCAATTATTTGGTTGTCATATCTTATCAACTCCATAGATCAATCTATTTCCAGGGGTTATTTTCTTCTTGACACTGCCGCTCAAATCTGGAAGGCTGCCACAGCCACCTATTCTCAAGTTGGTAATGCTGCCCAATGCTATGAACTCCGGAAAAAGATTCACTAGACCAAACAAAAGGAGTTATCTATTTTCCAATATTATTCCACTCTATGAGGTATGTGGCAAGAGTTAGATTTTTATGGTTCTTTTACTGCTACCTATGATATAGATGCAACTGCCTTTAAAAATTGGGAGGACAACATTCGGGTATTCAATTTTCTTGCTGGTCTCAATATTGAGTTTGATCAGATTAGGGCTCATGTCTTTAATCGTGATCCGTTACCCTCCCTCGAGCAGGCCTATGCTACGGTGTCTTCTGAGGATAGTTGTCACACTGCTATGGTCCTCCATGTGACACAAGAACGCTCAGCTCTCTATTCTGGCTCGGGTTCCTCATCTCGTGGAGGTCTGACTTGTAGTGTTAGTATCATTCTGCCTCTGATAAGGTTCCTATGAAGTATGATTTCTGTGGGAAAGAATGACATACTCGAGACAAATGTTGGAAATTACAGGGCTGTCCTTCCGATACTCGTGGTCTGGGTCGTCCAACCTCTGCTACGGTGCACCATAGTGCCACTGACGATATTCCTCAAAATTTTTCCCACTCTCAAGATGAGTTACTGACTTTGTATTGTCTAATGACCAGACTGGACTCATCACCTTCTTCAACGCCATCTGCAGCGTCCACCACCATCCTGCCAATGCCTTCCGCTCCATCTCCTTCTACCTCTTCATGTATTTCTTTTGGTGGCCATTGTGCCTCAATAGTCTTTGTTCCTTGGATAATCGACTCGGGTGCCATTAACCATATGACTGGATCCTCCAATCAATTTTTTCGGTACTTCCCTTTGTCTAGTAATAGTAAAGTAAGTGTTGTTGATGGTTCTCTTTCCATTATTTCGAGCAAGGGTTCTATCCAATATACTCTTTCCTTATCCCTTTCCTCTATCTTATATGTTCCAAAGTTTTCTACTAATCTTTTCTCTATTAGTAGTTTTACTCGTGATTTGAACTGTAAAGTAACATTTTTTTCCTGATTGATATGTCTTTTAGGACTTGAATTTGGGTCTTACGATTAACAGTGGTAAAGTGGTTGCTGGTCTCTACTTGCTTGATAGTTCTCCATCACCTTTGGTGGCTCAGGCTTCTCACCCCGACTCCTCTACTATTGCTTTATCTGAGTTACATCAATGGCATTGTCGTTTGTTTTCAGTTTTTAAGAAATGTAATCCCAGTGGTTTCTTTTGTGATGCTTGCATCTTTTCAAAGCAAACTAGAGTTGTTGATCCTATTTCTGATAATAGAAGTTTAGTTGCTTTTGGTTTAATCCATTCCGATGTCTGGGGCCTGCACGTTGTGTATTCACTTCTGGCTACTGATGGTTGGTCTCCTTTATTAACTCCTATACTCGTACCACTTGGATCTTCTTGATGCGACGGAAGAGTGATGTGGCCAACTGTTTTCAGTTATTTCATAAGATGGTTCAGAACCAGTTTGATGCTAAAGTAAAGATTCTTCAAATTGATAATGGCAAAGAGTACATTGATGGGTCCTTCCAGTTATATTTGTCTGATCATGGGATCATTTATCAGACTAGCTGCGTCGATACTCTTGCTCAAAATGGTGTCACTGAACGAAAGAATCGTCACATTTTGGAAGTGGCACGGTCTCTTTTGTTCACTATGATTATCCCTCCTCAATATTGGTGCGATGCAGTTCTTATGGCAGCCTACCTTATCAATCGGCTGCCTTTTCGTGTCTTGGCCTCTTGCTGCCCTCTTGATGTGCTCATGGGCTCCTCTTCTTTTGTGGTTCCGCCTCGGGTTTTTGGTTGTGTTGTGTTTGCTTGTAACCATCATGCCCATGGCAAGCTTGATCCCCGGGGACTCCGTTGTATCTTCCTTGGTTACTCTGCTACTCAGAAGGGTTACAAGTGCTATCATCCTTCGACTCGGCGACTGCTAGTCAACATGGATGTTGTCTTTCATGAGTTTGAAGCTCGGCCCCTCTTCAAGGGGAGTCTTATATTCTGTGTTCCGATGGAGTCTCTTATAGTGGCTGAAACTGATGCCGAGGGTGTAACAAGTCAGGAACAGGTTTCAACTTCGTCCCAAACCTCATGGGGAGCCTTCTCAATCGGCTCAACCACCTCTCAAAGTATTTGTTCGACGTAAGCAAGTGCCAAAGACCACCACCACTGCACCTAGCTAGTCGTCCTCCATTCCAAATTCCAGTCTTCCAAATCCTTCCCTTGGTAAGTCTCTTCTTCCTAATGATTCTCCTAGTGATCCTAGTCTTGACTGACTTATTGCTATTCGTAAGAGCATCAGAACGTCTACTCAACATCCCATCTCTAATGTTATTGCATATGATTCTCTGTCTCCCTCCTTCCGTACTTTTGTTTCTTTGTTATCATCTATTTCCACACCTAACTCCTAGCAGGATGCATTAGCAAGTCCAAGGTGGAAAGAGGCAATGAATGAAGAGATGAGTGCACTTGGGAAGACTGACATGTGGGATTTGGTGTCTCTCCCTCTAGGGAAAAAAACCTGTAGGATGCAAATGGGTCTTTGTTGTCAAACAAAAGGCTGATGGATCTGTAGACAGATATAAAGCAAGGCTAGTTGCTAGAGGATTTACTCAGACATATGTGATCGACTATCAAGAAACCTTTGCTCCAGTAGCAAAAATGAACACTGTTAGAGTAATCATCTCATGTGTCGTTAACCAATGATGGGATCTTCAGCAATTTGATGTAAAAAATGCTTTCCTCCATGGGGAACTTGAAGAAGAGGTTTATATGGACATCCCTCTTGGATTTTCTTATTAAAAAACTCATGGCAAAGTTTGTAAGTTAAAGCGAGCTTTATATGGTTTGAAACAATCTCCAAGAACGTGGTTTGGTCATTCCATCGAGCTATGATAACGATTGGTTATAAACAAAGTAATGTTGATCATACTTTGTTTATCAAAAAGGACTGGTTAGCACATTACAGTTTTGATCGTCTATGTAGATGATATTGTTATCACTGGTAGTAATGCTAATGAAATATCCAACCTGAAGACTTACTTGGGGACAAATTTTGAAATCAAAGGCCTTGGTAAGCTGAGATATTTTCTTGGGATCGAAGTTGCTCATTCAGCTCAAGGTATCTTCCTCTCACAACGAAAATGCACTCTAGATCTCTTATTAGTGACAGGAATGCTGGTTTGTAAACTAGCAGATACTCTTCTAGAGCCTCAATCTCATCTCAAGCACAAGGTTGGGGACTCTGTCGATAAAGGTAGCTATCAGCTGTTGATATACTTGTCACACACCCAGCCTGACATCGCTTTTGTTGTAAGTGTGATCAGTCAATATATGCATAATCCCTATTCCTCTCACCTAGAGGCCGCATATAGGATTTTACGATATTTGAAATCCGCTCCCGGAAAAGGTGTTCTTTTCTCACCTCATAGCCATTTTCGTATTACGGCCTTTACTAATGCCGATTGGGGCAGGTGTCATGATGATAGGAGATCTACCTCAGGCTATTGCACGTTTGTTGGAGGCAACCTTGTTACTTGGAGGAGCAAGAAACAAGCTATTGTTGCTCGGTCCAGTGCTGAAGTTGAGTTTCGAGTCATGGCCCATGGCATTTGCGAACTCCTTTAGCTTCGTGGCCTTCTTAGGATTTGTGTGTTCCAGATGAATTGCCTATGCGCTTGTACTGTGACAATAAATCAGCAATCAGCATTGCTCATAATCCTGTTCAACATGATCGCACTAAGCACGTAGAGATCGATCGTCACTTCATCAAGGAAAAGCTAGAACAAGGAGTTGTATGTGTTCCCTTTGTTCCGTCTGATGCTCAGTTAACAAATGTCTTTACAAAGTAAGAGCTTTGTTCCTGTTATTAACAAGTTGGGCATGTTTGATATTTATGCGCCAACTTGAGGGGGAGTGTTGTAATTGTAAGTTTATCTTAGTAAATTGTTAAAGTCAATATTGGTAGGCTAAGATAAAAGTCTTTGGTAGGTAAGGTAAAAGTCAATATTGGTAGGTTAAGTCACCATAGTCATCATTTTATATTTATGATGAATAGTTAGTCATCATACAATATTTATGATGAGTGGTTTGGTAGGTAGTGGTTGGTTAATATATTTATCTAAAAGTAAATTTCTTTTCCTATAAATAGAGAAGGCCTCTGTCATATTTTGACAAGCCAAGCATTCTCTCTTTATTATTTCAACAAAATGGTTCTTTATTTTGTAGGTGTTCTTACGTACTTCCATAAAACTACGATCAGTATTCTTGTCTTCTGCTACTAAGGATTGAGAACGTATAATAACTATGCCTTGTTTTGCATCAATGTAATTCTTTCAAGATTGCATTATCCTATTTTCATCTGGTACACACTCTATGTACAGTACTGCTCCCCCTTTGAATCCCAAGCCTGATAAAGGAGGGTGGATGCATCATGCTGTTAGTTAGCATCACCAAACCTTTCACATGGGTGCAGTATCTGTATATAAGAAATTATTCATTTCACCACTTTTCCTTGTGTGGCCATGGGAAAAGTTAATGCCCCTCGGTATCAAGCATTAAATAGTTGATATGATCAGACCCTTAAAGAATGACAGCCATTAGACTGATTGATGATATACAAAACATAGTAACAAAAAGAAAAGTTGTGAAAAGGGTCAGCAGCGGGGGCGATGCTCATTGCCTGAATTAAATTTATCTCTGCAAACTTCTTTGTTTTTTCTGTGTAAGATATATTGCCATTTCTTTGAAGCTTTTCGTGGTAATGCAGCTGTTGGAGTTTCTGACCAGTACATTTGCTATTGCAGTTGTATTTTCTTCCCATTGAATTTACAAATGAACATTTGAATTTTGCAATGAGATTTATAATGTGTATATTTTCTGCTTAGTTCCTTTTTTGTGGTAAGAGTTATCGGGGTAAAATCTGATGTAATTATGTTGTCAATGCATTTTGGAAGCTGGACTATATGGTTTGCCTAGTTGATATTGACTGAAAAGTGTAGAAAAGGTTCATTAATATCTTGGAGCAGTAATTTTACATTCTCAGGTTTAGGAGAGTTTCATCAAGCTACAGCACTGGTTTTTTAAGCTACAGTACTGGATCTTTGTCAAACTTCTATGTTCTTCTCTGCCCTCTAACCTATTGGTGTCCAAAGTGTTGAATGATGAAATGACTTGTCTGTAATAGATAGAGGTCCTCTTATTTATAATGTGAGAATGAATACAAAGAAAGAAAGAGGTAGTACAGGTAGTACAATACAGGTAGTACAATGAGGGTAGTACAGGTAGTACAATGAATCTAGATAAAAAATGAAATATGTAATATTCTCAACACTCCCCCTCAAGTTGGTGCATATATATCATGCATGCCCAACTTGGACAATATCATATGGAAGGATTTCCCTGGCAGACCTTTGGTGAAAATGTCTGCTAGTTGGTCCTCTGATCTGACAAACGGAATCTCGATTTGTCCACTGTCCAGTTTCTCTTTGATGAAGTGACGGTCTACCTCAACATGTTTTGTTCTATCATGCTGAACCGGATTATTAGCAATGATAATGGCTGCTTGATTATCACAGAATAATTTCATGGACTGGTTACACATAACCTTCAAATCTTTGAGTAGTCGTTGTAACCATAGTAGTTCGCATATTCCATGCGCCATTGCTCTGTATTCTGCTTCTGCACTGGATCGGGCAACCACATTTTGCTTCTTGCTGCGCCAGGTTACCAGATTGTCACCCAAGAATGTGCAATAACCAGAGATAGACTTACGATCAGGACTTCCTGCCCAATTTGCATCAGTATAAGCCTCCACCTGGATTTGTTTATTTGGTGAATCTGAAATGGCATATGCTTCCATTTTCAGAGGGTCATTAGGAGATAACAGGATTCCTCTTCCAGGGGCTGACTTTAGGTAGTGCAGTATCCGATAGACAGCCTCCATATGTGTAGAGTATGGGTCGTGCATAAACTGGCTTACCAAACTAACTGCGAATGCAATATCTGGCCGTGTGTGGGCAAGATATATGAGTCTGCCAACAAGTCTCTGATATCTTCCTTTGTCTTCTGGTGTGCCTTCTTTTGCCCTTAGCTTGGTATTGGGATCGAAAGGAGTATCACAAGGTCGAGCCCCAAATAACCCTGTTTCTGAGAGAAGATCAAGAACATACTTTCTTTGAGACAAATAGATGTCTTTTGCAGATCTAGCAACTTCAATCCCAAGAAAGTACCTAAGTTTTTCAAGGTCTTTGATCTCAAACTCCTTCCCTAGAAATGCCTTTAGTTTCGTGATTTCATCATTGTTATTGCCAGCAATGATGATATCATCTACATATACAAGTAAGGCAGTAAAAGTGTTAGGGGAATGTTTTATAAATAAAGTATAGTCAGCATTGCTTTGAACATAGCCAAATGCTACCATTTTTTTATTAAATCTTTCAAACCATACTCTAGGGGATTGTTTTAGACCATAAAGAGATCGCTTCAACTTGCAGACTTTTCCTTGGCTTTTATCATCTGTGAAACCCGGTGGGCAGTCCATATAGACATCTTCAGTAAGTTCTCCATGAAGGAATGCATTTTTTACATCTAACTGTTGCAAGTCCCAGTTGTGATGTACAACACAGGACAGTAAAACCTTGATGGTAGTCATTTTGGCCACTGGAGCGAAGGTTTCTTGGTAGTCAATCTCATATGTTTGAGTAAATCCTCGTGCAACCAATCTAGCCTTGTACCGATCAATAGTCCTATCTGGTTTATGTTTCACTGTAAAGATCCACTTGCATCCTACTGACCTTAATCTTGCAGGAAGTGGAACAAGATACCATGTATCATTTTTCTTCAGAGCCCTCATTTCTTCCACCATTGCAGTTTTCCACCTTTCATCCATAATTACATCCTGTCATTTTTGAGGAACAGACACAGAAGAGAGCGAAGACACAAAAACACGGAAAGAAGGGGAAAGGGAGTCATAGGAAACATAATTGGAAATAGGATGTAGGGTGCAGGCCCTAGTTCCTTTTCGAAGTGCAATTGGAAGATCAAGATCAGAAGGAGTAAGTTCCTTATCAGAAGAAGGCCTCAGTAGACTCAGTTTCTGGATCCAGGGCTAGCGAAGGGACATGTGCAGGAGTGGTAGTGGCCTTTCCTTGCTTGTCTTTGGCACGGCTATAGACTTGCAGAGGTGGCTTGGTGGTTGGATGCTTAGATGGTGCAGTTGTATCGAGCACTTGTTCTTGGACTATTTCTGGTACATTAGGGATATCAGGTGCATCTTCAACTGTCTGTGTCTCCCCCTGAAGAGGAGCCTGATAATAGGAGAGATGCTCATGAAAAATGACATCTCTACTAACAAGGACCTGGCGAGAGGGAGGATGATAACACTTGTATCCTTTCTGTGTTGCAGAATACCCTAAAAATATGCACTTTAATCCATGTGGATCAAGCTTTCCAGGGGAACGATGGTTACGAGCATAACAAAGACAACCAAAGACTCTAGGAGGAAGAACAAAATCAGAATTTCCACGTAAGATGTCCAAGGGAGCCTTGTTGTCTAAAACTCGAGAAGGAAGGCGGTTGATCAGGGATGCTGCAGTGACGACAGACAGCATCACTCCAGTATTGAGCGGGAACATGTCTCTCAAACATTAGTGCTCTAGCTGTTTCGAATAAGTGGCGGTTCTTTCTTTCAGCGACTCCATTCTGAGCAGGAGTGTCCACACAACTTGTCTGATGAATTATCCCGCTTTCAGCCAAGTATTGCTGAAAAAATCCTTCAAGATATTCCTTACCATTGTCACTACGGAGCATCTTCAACTGAGTTTGAAACTGCGTCTTGATCATATTGTGGAAATGGCGGAAGCATGCAAAGACCTCATTTTTTTGACGCATCAGATAGACCCATGTAGTACGAGTGTGACAATCAGTAAAGGTTACAAACCACCTATGACCAGAAATAGAGGTAGTCGGTGTTGGACCCCAAACATCAGAATGGACTAAATCAAAGATACAAGGACTTCTTGAAGCAGAAGGTAAATAAGAAATACGAGCCTGTTTGGCCAAAACACAAGTCTCACATAATAACTCGTCTTTATTACATTATTTAAATAATTTTGGAAAAAAAATGAGATAGAATAGCAGAAGAGGGATGCCCAAGACGGCGGTGCCACTGCTGAAGGGTACTGACTGCGGAATGGGAGGAAGGTGTTGAATAACCATTGTCAAGCAAGTACAGGCCACCATGGGACTACCATGTCCAATCGTCTTCCCGTTCTCCAGATCCTGAATCACACAATAGGTAGGAAAAAATGTTACTTTACAATTTAGAGACTTTGTAAGACTACTAATGGAGAGTAAATTTGTGGATAAATTAGGAACATGTAGAACGGAATTCAAATCAAGGGAGGAAGAACATTGGATGGATCCAATTCCAGATATAGGAGAAAGTGATCCATCAGCGACCTTCACAGTATTATGTCCAGAAGAAGGAGAGTATAAATAAAAGGACTCAGACGAACCAGTCATGTGGTCAGTGGCTCCATTATCTATAACCCAAGGGCTAGAGACAGAGAAAGCACAATGACCATCATGGGAAATACCTGACTGAACAAAAAAAGAACCTGGAATGGTAGATGCAGATGGTAGTCGAAGGAGATGCCGGAGAGTCTGAAGTTCTTGTGCAGAGAGTTGTGGCAGAGGACCAGTAGGAGGACTTACTTCAGTTTGATGTGCCTGAGGTGCGTGGGAGGACTTTGCCTTGTGCATACCTTTTTCCCAGTGTTTTGCTTCAAAATCTACCGGCTTGCCATGAAGTTTCCAGCATGTGTCTTTGGTGTGCCAAAGCTTGCTACAATACTCACATTTGATAGCATCACGGGAAATAGGAGGACTCTTGTATGTCTGAGTATTTGTCTGGAGAGCAGACCTATCCGGAACAGAAGGGGACAACATTGTTATTCGTCGTTGGTCCTCTAACTGAACCATGGAATAATCCTGTTCGAGGGTGGGGAAAGGGTCCCTGCTGAGAATCTGTGAGCGAATAGGATCAAGCTCCACATTTAGTCCCGTCAGAAAAGTATAAAACCTGTATTTCTCTTCCCTTTCGTGAAATAGGGTAGCATCTTCTTCACATTTAGCATGAATAGAATCATAAAAATCAATTGTTTGCCAATAGCTCCTCAACTTAGTATAATATTGGGATACAGTCAATTCTTTTTGGATAGTTTCATGAACACTTTTTTGAATGGCATAAATTAAAGCAGCATTTCCAACTTGGGAATAGGTGTCCTTAGCAGACTTCCAAATTTGTGCAGCAGTATCCAATAACAAATAGCCCTGGGCTATAATGGGTTGCATGGAATTGAGGAGATATTGCATTACCAATGAATTTTCAGCATGCCATTTCTCCAAAACAATGTCCTTGGTCAGAGGTTTTTCCTTGGTGCCGGTGAGATATCCCGATAATCCCCGAGCTGTAATTGAGAGTTGGGTGGCCCGAGACCACATTAGGTAATTACCACCATCAAGTTTAGTGGTATTAGTGGGAATAATGAGATTGTCCATTTTAAAACTCTCTATCTCAGAAGAGGTTACTTCAGATGTCATCCTTGAGTTGTGTATTCAAGAACAAACACCCAAAAACAATATGAACAGCCTCCCTGTTTGGTTATGGCACAGTATATGGAGATCAAAGTAGAAATATCACTTGTCAGATATCCTAACTTGTCCCATGTGCAACATAATATATGGAAATCAATTCTGCTTTGCACCCACTTTTTTGTTTATTGAGGTAAACTCAGAAACTCATAGATATCCGACCAGACTGAACCATATTATTAATATCCAGCCTGATAAAAAAAATTGATTTCCAATAAAGAGAATAAAAAAATGATCCGTAATGAGGAATAAAAAGAAGGGCAGTAACTATATCATTGTATGATTCCCTCTTTGGTTGCTGCCCCTAGTGGGGAGAGAAAAAAAAAAAAAAAAAAGGAAAGTCGGTGGTCGGCGGTGGTGAGGCGGCGGAGGGATCTGGCGGTAGAGCTAACTTGGCTCTGATACCATGTTGAATGATGAAATGACTTGTCTGTAATAGACAGAGGTCCTCTTATTTATAATGTGAGAATGAATACCAAGAAAGAAAGAGGTAGTACAGGTAGTACAATACAGGTAGTACAATGAGGGTAGTACAGGTAGTACAATTGTACAATGAATCTAGACAAAAAATGAAATACGTAATATTCTCAACAGACTACGTGTGAATTCTTATTTCTTCGCTCATTAATCCAGTGAAACATTTCTGAGCAGTTAGTCTTAGCTGGCATAGAGGGGTGGGAGGTTTTATTTGCTGGATTTACCAGATGAAAGAAAAGCACCTGAAGAATCTAGATAACTACAATTCAACTTTAATCTTTTTTGTAACTAAATGAAGTCAACTACATGAATTTTGTTCTGCCATTCAGCTCTGTTTTAAGGTCATGTTAGCTGTCAAGCCTAGTTGCCAAGTCCCCTTTGTGTACCCGTTAACTTCTAATCCCTTTGATTTGTATCATATCACTCATTACTGTTGCTCTCAAAGGCCTCCGCTGCAAATGTCCCTACCTCTGGCAGTACTAAAAGTTCTGACAGAGTTGTAAAAGCTAGATAACAAACTAACTACAAAGGTGCAATTTATTGAAGATAAAAGTTCATGAAGGGAGATCCAGAAATGAACTCCAAACAATATGCAAACATGGAGAATTAGGAGAAAAATGTTGTGTTAGAGTTAGCAATATGGGATCCACTATAGATTTGATATTTATTATTTTAGGATGTTTTCTATTTGATGTTAGTAGATCTGTTTCCACTATAGTCTTATCTTTGTTTCCTGAGTTGGTTAGGTCTCCTTTCTTAGTTGGGTTATGTAATTAGGAAAGTTTCCTAAATACCATTGTTACCTATTTTCTCTATAAATATAAGGACATAAGGAGAGGAGAAACACATTGATTCCCTCTCCCTCTTCTCCATTCTCCATTCTCTCCATCTTCCCTTTCTTTCTTTTTTATTTTGTTACATGCTGAAAAATATAGAATTATAGAACCCAGACTTGTATTGATCTGAAGAAGATTGATGATAAAGTGGATATTCATTCTCTTTGTGAGTTCTACTGGAACAAATTTTAGATTTCCTTCCACAATTCCTCAAATGTTCTTAGTCTGGACCTTTGAAAGTTTAAAATTGAGGACATTTTCAAGTCAATGGAAAGGAAAATGATCGGTTGGCATGGAATCGGCAGACTGACTCTAGAACATTATTCAGTATAGTTTAATAGGAGGGACACTTATGTCAATGTGCTCTGGGGTCTGACTTTGTCAGGGAGTAGAGTAGCATACATGCTACGGATTTCATGAACTCAACTCAAAGTAATGAATACTTATAGCAGATTTCTGGTTTTATCCTAGGAGCACTTCCGTCAAACTGATTATTTATGTTATTCATGCTATTTTGCAGTTGTTTGAAGCTCAACTTGAAAATTCAGAAATTCTCATCCGTTACTCATCTGCCCTTGTCCATGGTGCTACAAATGTTTTCTGGTATGGAATATTAATTAGCTATGCTTGGATTGCCTGTCCATTGAGTTAGTTATAAAGGTTTAAAGTTGAAGTCCTTTTAAGCCGAATTTTGGACGTTAGCTCTCCCTGGATGAAACAAACCCCCCCCCCCCCCTCTCCCTCTCTCTCTCTCTGTCTCTCTCTCTCTCTCTCTCACACACACACACACACACACACACAAAGAATATAAGTTTGATCACTTTTCATTTCTCACCTAGCTCTTATCGGCAGGATTGACATCCAAACAAACACAAGGCGTTTCTTCTCTTTGTTCCGTGTAAGATTCTTCTAAATCCAGCTAATTTTTCCTCTCTCCATATTCAGTTTATTGGCTTGTCTAAATTATTATCAACTGTTCTTTATTGCCTTAGTATCTTCTTGAGGAGGTTGCCCTGGTCCCCATGCGCATAAACAAAATCGCCCCTCAGGTCAAACTTTATCCCTTACAGTACCAATGCTTGCAATTTTAATTTGATAAATTAATATTTGAGGATTCCTATTTTTGTTGAACCCTTGGCTAGTGTTATAGATCTATAAGCAGAACATTAACTTCCTTCTTTCAATTTCTTTTCAGGCCCAGAGAGATCTCTATCTTTTACTCTCCAGGTTCATATTCTTTTACAATTTAGGTGGGTGGGTGTGTACATATCGATTAAGCAACTGTGATCTAGATTGAAAAAAAAATTTAACTCCTTTAATATGGGTGTTCTGTTCTTGGATGCAGTTGACAAGCTTGAAATTTTCTTAAAGCAATTTCCTGTGTTTCCAAATGCATTTTTTGTTGGCGGTCCAGCAGATATTTTTGTTATTGAGCTCACAGATCAGGTAGCTCCCTAGTAATTTCTTGAGGTTTTAAGTCTTCCTTGCTTCTAAAAGACTAACTTATAGATGTGAGGCTATGTGATACTCGTGATCCTCAGCTCCAAAAGTTGAAGGTGGAGCCAGTACTGCTACATTACCTTTCCCAGATAACTGCCCTTCAAGGTAAATATTTGTTTCTGATATTGATGTTTTAACATGTTCAACGCTGTCAGAACCTTTCTGCTGTCATATTGCAGTTAATTTATTATGACTAATTTCTGTAGGCTTGGAGCTGAGGATGGCCACAAGTACGAGGCTTAAGGCGTGCCTGTATAGCTTCACATCTCCTGGTGGTCCGATGTATCCAACAAGAGCAGTTCGTCATGCAGCCTGGGACGCTTTGGATTTCCTTTTTCCTGTGAGTTTACCTTAATCCAATTTTGCTTTGCAAATTAGGAATGATGTTCTTTCAATGGTAAACTTGAATCCCAAACAGCCATATGGAGTTTATCATTGAAGTACATGCACCACTTTGTCTCCCACACCAGTAATTGTTCGATCTGCCACATAGATCATGTGGAGTTTGATGAAGCGCATGAAAATACTACCAACTAAAGTTAAATCCACCAAAAAACTATCAAATGCGTATCCTGAAATGACAGTAATTCCTTTCGCCAGTATGACCCCAATTTTTGTGCGAGGTTATTCCCTTCGGCTAATTAGTTGTGGCATTGATTGCATTGTGCAGGTAGGACGGTATCCTCGTCACCTCATAAGTTTGTTCTTCCGGTTACTCTATCCATGGTACTGGCCTTCCTCGTGTTGGAATTTTATAATGTCTTGCATCAAGACCATCCTGTACTCTATCTTGAGGTTAATCTTTTCTCAGTGGGAGAATCTGAGGAAACCAAAGAACCCCTGATTAGAAGTTGGAAGTGAGGTTCCATGTTTGTTATTTTTTGTTGTTGTTATAGTCTATTTTTTTTTCCTATTTTGGTGCGTAAAGTGGTGTTGAGTGAAATGGTTTTCCAGAAAAAATTATGGGTTTGCAATTGGTTAGGCATGAGTAAGTGTTTTGAGATTGATAGGCTTTTGCCTTCCCCTTGCCTCTTAATTCAAGAGCTTCTGTCTTCCGTGATTAGCTAATTTTGGAACCTAACCCTCCATGGTAGCACTAATCTTTTTCCGGAGAGCAGCTACTCCGAAGTCCAAATGACATACTTGCAAGTTGTTATGGACGCATTTTATGCCGCAACTGTCAATGTATCTGCTGCTGCTCTCCTTGCTTTTCCATGGAATCAGCAGCAAAAGTATCCACTTCTCCATCATTTGGTTGATCCTCTTGTACGCCAATCTCTCCACTGCCATGTTGAAATAGCATGCCTTTCTGCAAGCAAACGCTTTTGAGAGAAGCAATATAACGGTGTTCCTATGGTTCTTGAAACAAGGTAAATCACTTGACGAACGCACGGCTCCATTATAATTGCAAGGTTATGTCTCGTGTATTCAATAGCTGCAAAAGCGTTTGCCTCACTGAGGTCTGGATGAGATCAGGCTCCTCGATCTCCAAATCAAAGTAACATACACCTTATAAGTCAACTGTGGAAACGTAAACTAGAGAGTTTCAAGATTCGTCGTCTGAGACCAAGAAATGAGATGCTCTCAAAGCACATGGAAAATGATGCAAGATGAGATGAACAATTGCGCTGGAGCTACAAAATACTCATAACGGTTTGACTGTGACTGCAATATGGACGAGAGAAGGGTTGCAGACCGGCCATTTTGCTGGACTGGAGATTCTGGTGTTGGCAGAGCAGCATTCCTTCAAATTGCAGAACGCAGGAGATTTTCCCAATAACTGATTTAAGGAATTGAAGAGCAGAATTAAGCCGGGGAACTGAAATGAGACGATCTAATGGCTTCACTGGGAGAAAAGGATAGCAGCTACGGTGACAAGACGATCACAAGACCATTGCCGCAGAGATGAAGCCTCCGAGTGATTCAATAAGAATTTGGTTAGTTAAACTTCTACACCAACTACTGTAAACCAAACATATCAATAGCATCATACAACCACAATAAAGAAATAAACCCTAACTACGCTATAAACGATTAAGCAGTGCTCCCACGTGAAAAAATAATTGGAAGACTAATAAAAACTACCTTAAAAAGAGTGTAAATGAATCTCCACCTTTGAACTGATAAGTGGGGAAGCACCAGTCATGGCTGGCCAGGTCTTCGCCAGTTCTGGCTAGAGTAATATCAGCTAGTAAGGTCGATCCGCAGCAAGCCTTCTTATCTTGGGTCACTGAAGGGATATCAATTCCCAATCCATGATCCCCTCCCCCAACCCAAAACATGCCACATGCCACTGAAACAAAAGGTATTTCATAGCACAGTATCCATTAACCCAGATACCATGTCAAATCAAACGGGCAACAAAAGATAAAAGCCCAAGCTCCATAAACCAGACACTTTTTAACAGTTAGTCCCGTCTGTATTTGTCACTCTTCTCAAAATGGATGCATATTCCTTAAAATACAAATACTTTGGGGAGGATGTATAATCATCTAGCATGAAAATGCCATAACAGAAAACCACTGCACTGAATGCAGGGGGGATCTCAGTTTATCTGCATTGCTTCTGAGTGATACTTCTGCAAATCAGCATCAAGATCTTCTGCAGACACCTGTTCACGGCTTCTTCCCCGACCACGGCCCCTCCCAAATCCACGGCCACCACCTCTGCGCGGCAGACCCATTGCACCACCCCTTCCTTGTCCACTGAAAGCCAATTCATAATAAAAACTGATTGTCAGAAAAAGCGGAACAAACAAAATCTATAATACAAATTAGCAGAATATTTGCATGGAAACATTCCATTTTACTCAAAATTTCCTATTTACACCATTTTACATGGTAACAGAACCTATGGTACAAATTAGCAGAATGTCTGCCATTCTAAAACAAGAGAATTTGAACAGCTAAATCATCTCTGCCCAATTTTAAATCGTTCTAGTATTGGGAAAAATTTATCTGAACTGCAATAATCCACAAGAAATTCTCTCTCTCTCTCTCTCTCTCTCTCTCTCACACACACACACACACACACACACACACATATATTGCAAACCAGAAAGTACCAGAATAACATACCTTCTTTGAACACCATTAGGATTCCCAAACACGCCATTGGGAACAGGACGCACAGCACCAGGAGTGACAACCTCTGTTCCCACAATCTCAATCTTCATTGGCTTGCCATCAAGCTGAACATTATTGTATCTCTTCACAGCAGCTAAAGCGTCTGTTCTCCGTGAGAAAACAACTTCTGCCGTTCCCTAAGAGAAAGAATCTCCCTTCAACATTGCACAATTTAAGGAATTCCTAACAAGGACCATATAAGACCAGACTTGATAATATACCTTTGATCTCCCACTCCTGTCATAAAAGATTGCATATCGTTTCAGGTCACCAACCTCTGAAAAGAGTTCCTGCACAAAGCTACCTATATATTAAAAGACAATCACCAGAATATGAATCACATATCATTCTACTGGATCTGGGTGTCCATGCAATGAATATGCATAACATCAAGTATCAACAAGTGATAAATGAACCATATTTAGGGCAGAAAAATCAAGATAGTTTTTCTATCAATTAAATAAAATCTGCTGAGAATTTCACAGATAATCAAGCTCGCAGCCAATACAAACCAGAAAATTTAGAAGCATCTCAACATCCTAGAACAAATTTGACATCACATAACAAACTTCTACATGGGATCAACTGCATGGTCAAAGTGCGTTTGTGCTCAAATGATCTCAAAAAAGCATTGTCACAAATTACCACTGAATTGCATGAAAAGCTGTTTTCTGTTAAATCATATGGAGTCATGTCTCCTCTCATTACTTAACCCATTTCATTTTTCTGCCTTCTACTTGATCCTTAAACATCTTCAAATTGCAAGATAAAAATGCTGTCTGGTGCATCCATCGGTCCTCCAGACTTCAGCATATTAATAGAACATAATACATGAATTAACAACATCACCTCACCTCTTGGCTCTAAAGTTTCCGTGCATCCATATGACTTCATCCTTCCTAATCTTGAGAATGTTTTCATGCCATCCATCTTAACAACCTCATCTTTGTAATCTCCTTATGTGCATGTTTTCTTTATAACTATCCAATAAAATTTACGCTTCAACTCTACTGGAATTTGCCAACTAGAAGATACTCCAGAAGGACCTTCAGACTTCATTAACCCTACTAAATTTCATCCAAAACACCCACTTTGATATCTCTCCTTATTCATAGTTAAACCAAGAAAATGAAAATGATTGTTCTAGTGATCAACTCATTGATCTCAACTACTATGTATAAAATTAGAGTCTGCATATCTGAATATACTGGTTTCAGCTCAGCTAAATGTCTAGTTTGGTTTCTCTCCTTTCACATGGTTGATCCAGATAATGAAAATGGCAGTTCTGAAAATCGATATTGACTACTGCACCATTGCTATTCCAACTGCTGCAAAATTAGGGCCCATGTTACTAATTCAATGACATAAATGGGAAAACATGGTTTGAACACACTACAACCAACAATAAACTTCATAATATATATCCTCAGAAACACAGGTGCACCCACTTGAGACCCTTTTCTTTTCCAAACAAAGCCAAGTGATCTCTCTACATATTTCAATACATGCTTCCTCCCAGCAAATAAATACCAAGTCGGGATCTTACTTCTTATCTCCAAAGTCTTAACTTCTCCAAAGTCACTAACTTCTCACCATAAATCCACACTCATACTTTGATAATCTAGTCTAATTTTACAAAAACAAAATAACAGAATTATAACCATAAACAGTTCAAATTCAAGGTACTGCGGAGGAGAAACGATAAAAGATACAAGTAGAAAAACACACCAAGCTAATGCAGGACTAGTAGAAAATTTGGTACTATTTTAATATCTATGGGGTATGGCTTTTAACTCTTTGTAATGAGCTAAACTAACAAACCAAGAGTGATGATCTAAAGGGTGCACAAAAATAAATATTTTAATTAATGGTGGGGCCCATCAGAGATTATTTTAGGATTTCACTAATAGTTGTTGTTATAAGGATCTTGTGGGGCCCATTCCTTATTTGTAAAGAGTTCGTAATGATTAGAGTCCTATTAGATTTAGTTTCTGTTTTGGGGGTTTCAATAGCTTAGCAAGTTAAGAGTCCTAACAGTATTTTCTAAGTTAGTTTACTAAGTTCAGGAAACTAGATATTAGGAAGATTCTTTTTTTTTTTTTTTTTAATTTTAGACCTTCAAATACATGTAACACCCCTCCCTTATGGAATATAATACATAATTTATATTTAGTTGGTAGCAGAGAGAGGCTTCATCTTTCTCTCTCCTTCGCTCTGACGCTCTTCTCCTCTCTCCTCTCTCCTCTCTCCTCTTTCCTCTTTCTACATGTTAAGCTTTTAAATCTCAGATCTCAACCCTGTTTGATTTTCAAGATCTCATCGATCTCGCCGAGACAGTGCTTTTTCTGAACATGTAAAAGAAGGAAATTTCCGAGATTTTCGAGATCTCGCCGAGATTTAGAACTGAGGGGGTCAACGGCCGGAAACAGTGTCAGGCTTTATAAGCCCATACCGAAACATGTCCATTAAGGGTTTGGGCTAGGGTGGGCATGGTTCGAACTGCCAATCGAAACCAAAGATTTTGACCGGTGTATCTCGACCAACCCACCTTATAAATATCATGTCTTTGATTTCGACAGAGACTTGCTGTGTTGAGCTTTTGGGAGAGTTTTTTCTCATATTTTGCTACAAAACACTTGATTTTTCTTTGATCTCTCAAGTTTCACAAGAACAACGCCTCTCAACCCTTTTCTCTCTATCCAAGGTTCTCTCTCTCCAAGGTAAACCATTATCTCTAAATGTAGATTTTTCATAGAATGTGTATGCAAACATCATGGTTGGGTTTCATCTTATGTCGATGCCTACTTGCCTACTTCAGCTCCACCATCTCAATCGATCAGCCTTACTCTCGACTAGGATACTTAAATTATGTTGATGATATCATCTACTTGTGGGTTGTCGGTGACCATCAGAGGAATTTGCTTGGGACATGCGTGCTGCAATCAAATGAGCATTATCACCACCATCAGTGGTATGCTACCATTTCCTCATCCCAAATTTGCACTCCCAATTTAGATTTATAAACAAATGACCACCACCATTGAGTAACACTGTTCTGGTTCAAATATCATACGAACTACGAAAATATTTTCTTACAACACCCCCCCCCCCCTCTCTCTGTTCAAATAAAAACATATTAAGAAGAAGAAGCTACTCATAATTTAATAAATATATGCCACGATAACATTTCAAAATGGGATGGACGAGAAAGTTTTGGGCCAATCATAAAAATGGAGGGGGTGTTGAGAAAATACAGGGCATAACTTAGTAGAGAAGTACTTACTTTGAGGTCCTCAGTCGATACACCATAATCTAAGTTCGAAATGTAGAGCTTCGTCCCGGTCTCTATTGCAGAAGCTCGACCTGCCTGCGCTGGGTAGCCTGCCCCAGTAAACATATCGTGCTGCCACGCTGAATCCGGCGCTTGTGGTGCCGCCTGCATCAAATAACCAATATCATTCGTTAAGAAAAAAATGAAGACGAGAGAGAACTTAAACAAAAAATACTTAAAAAAAAAAAAAAACCAAATCCATAAGCAATCAAAGGAAACTACGGTCGGCCTAAAAAACCCCAAGTCACCTTTCCCATCGAATAGGGCATCGTTCGATTAGCGCCGCCATTGGAAAACCGGCGAGCAGGCCCTGGACCTGAATCTCTGCCTCGGAAATTTCCCCTTCCTGATTTCTTGTTGTTCTTAATCAGGTCGTCGAGAGACATGTCCAACGAACTGGACATTTTCGATGAATCTAAATTACAAGCTATAGACTTTTTTATAATAACGAAAGGAGTTTAGAAAAGGTTTATAGATCGGGATCTGAGTGTATCAGGGTTTTGGAACAGAAAGAAATAGGGTTTTGCAGGAGCAATGAAGAAAACAGAATATTGGGGAAAGGACCCAAAGAAGGTCGGAATCGGTTTCCCGATATGATATCGATCTTCTGACTTTCCAAATAATTAGGCTGCGTTTGGTTGCGAAGGAAAATAAAAGAAAAATAGAGAAAATTATTCATACCAACCTTGGACTGAGATCCAAATACAGTTGTTACTTGAGTTCATAACAGTTACATGTAATGCCTTAAATGCCAAACATTATTATATAAAAACCCATTTCGTTATATTTTTTTTTATTATTTGCTGATGTAAGTACAAATTATATTTTTGAAGGTCAAAAATACCCTTATGTGTATTATAAAAGACCTTACTAGCATTTTGTAAAGTGAAAAGATGAAAAGACAAAAAAAAAAAATTAAAAATCAAAAATTTGTTATCAGCCTAACTTAGGCTGATTCAATACCGATTACTTAATTCCTTGATCACTAAACATCTTTACCCTTTTTTTTTTTTCTTTTCACTTTACAAACTGTTAGTATGGTCTTTTCACAATACCCATAAGGGTATTTTTGACATTCAAAAATACAATTCATGTTGACATCAGTAAATAACAGAAAAAAACTAACAAAATGAGTCTCTGTGTAACAATGTTTGGCATTTAAGGATAGTACATGTAATTGTTATGAACTTTATAGTAATAAGTGTATTTAAATGTAAGTCCATAAGTGATACGAATAATTTTCACAAAAAAAAAACAACACAAAAGTAAAAAGTATGAAACAACTATATAATGATGTCTTCCAAAATTACCCCTCTTACCACAGCCTTAGTCTCCTCTACCATCAAATCTACCCCCGACACCAAACCTTCCACAGTTATGCATGATGTGTAATGACGCATATAGTTGTTATTAAATTAATGCCTCTATCAAGGGGTTCCGATCATCTCCATGTACGTATACTCTTTATGGGGCTCTCATCATTGTCGATGTAGGGTGGGACCCACCTCTAGACTGTGGGACCCATTGGATATGAATAATGATGGAATCCCATAGAGGATGCAAGTACATACTTATGAACTACTATCTCTATTTGACATCTTTGATACATCCAATGAACCATATCAATGCTTTGCAATCCAAGGGTTATAATCCTGAGTTTGTGGACTATTATCCCTTAGGTTTTGTTTGGTTGATAGAAAGAGAAAAATATTGAAGTGAAATATATTTTAATAAGGGAAATATTTTGAATGTTTGCTCGTCAAAAAATGATCAAATCGTATAATAAATTTTACTTGAGACGTTAAGATTCCTAATGGAAGTAAAATTAAATTCCAAGTGTTGATTCTTGACTCTTGGGTCAACACTTTCAACGAAAGCCCTTATTCTCGTGGAAGTCTCTCTTCTTCCTCTCTCTGTAACAAACATAGAAAACCTTCCACCATCATCTTCGCAAACCAGACATTTCCACCATCAAAGTTGTTCTCGACAAATCGTAGGAGTGCTGCGAGTCTTTCTTCTCTCCCCCCCCGAAAAAAACCCTTTTTATTCGAAAAAAATGCAATGAATCTTCCTTCGTCCTCTCTATGTGCAGCAACCCTTCCTTCTTCCCGAAAATCGTAGATGCTTCGTCACTTCTTTGTTCATTTTCCTTTGCACTCATCGGCAATTATAAAAAAAAGAAAAGGCATCGATTTGATATTTTTCTTCTCTCTGCAACGACGGTTCAAAGAAAACAAATGAGGGATCCTTCTTCCTCTCGCTATGAACAAAGAAATCACACCGATTTGGTATGGTATTTGATTTTTGTTATTATGCATCATCTGTCTCTCTCTTTTCTCCATATTTCTCATCTAGAGGGTTTTTTTTTTTTCTCCCCGAAATAATAGGATCATAATCCACTTATGAAGGGTTGTATATTGAAGTTAGTGTCTTTATTTCGAATAGGGTTCTTTCCATATTATGACTTTTGATCAGTGGCCATTTGTTTACTTTAGTTGTGACCTAAATTTATGGTCGTGTTGTGTTGTTTGTATGGTTGTATCACCCCGGAATGGATGCGTAAGTATCCTTTTTAAGTTTAATAATTTCAATTTCATTCCATTCAATTTCCAATACCCTTTATCCTATCACGATAGTCATTATGGCTCAATGTTTTAGCACTAATCCTCAACCAACCCGTGAGAACCTCTCCTTTTACTTTTTGCAAAACATTTTTTTAATCCATCTTAAAAACTTTGAAGAAGCAAAGGAAAAACAAAAATATCAACAATAAAATCTTATTACAACTAAACGGGATACTTGAAACATGGATTCTTACTCTTTACTTAGTTCTGTTTGAGATCATACTCGAAACTAGACCTAAGCTGCATTCGAACGATTTTCCCGTAAGTTATAATGTACAACGCTACTCCCAAATCTGCTTTTATATGATTATTCCTTACTTTATCTTTCAGTTTTTTGCTACACATCCATCTCACTACATCTTCATATTAGATAAATTTATTTATAGGATGCTTCTTAACTGCCCAATACTCCATACTGTACATCCTCTATAAACATCTTTCTTCTTCATTCATTATATTTTGATTCTATGTGATTCAATCATCTTTTATATCACTATTTAAATTCCTTTTGATATGTATTATAGAATTATTTATATAATACATTATGACATATGTAATTATTTGGTATGATTTGTAGTATTTATTTATATTTAAAATGAATTGATATAATATAAAATATATAAATAGGTTAAAAACTGTTTATTATTATTGTGATAATTTATTATTACATTTTTATATCTAGTGATGTCAAATGATTATTATTTATGGTTCATAATTTATTCTCATAAATAATTTGTCATAATAATTCGTAAATATAAATTTTAAATTATACCAAAGAAAACCTTTTTTATAATTAATCAATAAAACAGTATACAAGTTTGACACCCTAATCGCTCACTTTATAGACTCGAACATGAGGTTTGGATTCACCCGAGACTAGAAATCGTCTCCCGCCTGGGTTTGGGCGGGAGACTGGGTGGCCCGGATGGATGGCCGCCATGTGACACTCGGAGGGATCCGAGTCCTCCATCCGAGCCGACTGCCCAGTCGACAAGCTGAGCCGACTGGGGGGTCGGCTCGGATGGAGGGTTTCTGATCCCTCCGAGTGCCACATGGCGGCCATCCATCCGGGCCGCCCAGTCTCCCGCCCAAACCCAGGCGGGAGACGATGTGGATCCCCCGAGACTTACTATCGGCGATCCGAGGGGGCGTCCCCGTCCTCCAGACTGGGAGGAGAGGATTTGAATTCCTCAGTTTGGACATAGGTTAGGGTAAGGATCCGTCAAAGTCAAAGGCGAGGCCCGAAATGGGATAATCCCTAAAAACTAATATGTGGAGCACTGATCAGTTGATATCTGTATGTGTAGGAAGAAAGTTCACTAACAAAGAAAAAGGAAGAGAGAGAGATTCCATTCGTATCCCAATCGCCACTTCACAGGCAGCAAGGGAGGTGGAGCGTGAATGTCTGTGTGGGTGTGATGGGTGAGGAGAATCAGGACATCGACCAGCTTAGGGCAAAGGCTATCGCATCAATGTCGGCTGCTGCAAACGCTAATTCCAAATCCAAGGAGAAACCCATTCAAAACAGAGAAGAAGGCGAACTTTCATCGTCGGATGACGATGTCCACCCCTAACCCTAGCTCATTTTTTTTCCTTTTAAATTTTATTTTAATAAGAACCCTAACTTATCTCGCCCCTATGCTAATCCTTTCTATATTAGCAATGGAACCGTGTTTTCTTGGATTTCCTTGTCATATCATCTTGTTTGTTATAATTTGTCAAAGTTTTTGCTGTGTTGCCGATGGTGTACTATTAGTTTTTGGTTTTAAGGTTGTTTTAATGTGTTTGAACTGCATGCTATCTTGATTCGCTCGAAAATTTATTATCGTCTGGTTTAAATTCCATTTGGTGTTCGCATTTATAGAATTTTTTTTTTTGGGCTTTATAAAAAATCATCGCGGTCGTTTGAACAATCTTCCGCATTTCTTCATCTAGCCTAACATACTTTTTCCTCCGGTAGCTTTGTGAGAAGTTTATTGATGTTCCTTAAAATTTTTGTGCAGGGCGTTCCGAATTGTTCTGTTGCACAGTCCACCAGTATCACTGCGCCTCCGGATGAGCTCAATTACATTAAGTCGGGGAACAAAAATACTAAAAATTCCAACACTGGTATTTCTTCTTCACTACAAGTTTTGGTGGAAGTTTGGTATCTTCTGGTTTAGAAGGCGTTCTCCTTACTTTACCATAGTTAACTGTTGCATTGTTCTACTTGTATGCTGGCATTTTTCTTCTTTGGCTTCTATGATTATTTTTTCCAAAGTGATTCGTGGTATTCCAATAGTGAGTAGTGAGTATATCTAATTGGTTTTTCTGCACAGATGCTATTTCACCATTCAACTTTGTTCAGAGCCATGTTGTCATCAAATCAAGGCCACTCATATTTATTCTCACCGCATTTTTCTATGTGATAGGTGTTTAACAAACCTGAAGAGAACATGGGGATTTTAATTCATCTGTGTAATGGCCAATGACATTTAAATTATTTGAGTAAATTAGTTAGACCTCCCCTGTATATAGGCCTAATTACAATGACCTCCCTTCACTTTGAAAAAATGACTCGAACCTCTTCTGAAGCTCAAAGGTTAGCTCTCCTTCGTTAAAAGGATGACGTTATTGCGACCTTATTTTTTAAATGTTGAAACTATGTTTAATGAATCTCTCTCCTCCCCTTCCCTACTCCCTCTGGCAACCCCTTTCCCACCCCTCTCTCCCCCTCATCTCCGAGTGATCCCCGCCTCCTGCAGCCCAATTCCCCAGACACACTCTCTCTCCCCCCGATGCGAAGCCCCCAGTACCTCTCTCTCTCTCTCTCTCTCTCCAAAGTAGGTAACTATAATTTGGTCGACCATAACTTGGATTTGATGTTCCAACAGAAATTATGGTTACCTTGAACATCGACAGCTTTCTCTTTAAGAATTTTCGGTAGTCATTGGATTTTTCTTGACGCTTGGCTCCTATGGGTCCCAAGATCTTGATTGCTAACCTGAAGGGAGAGCCAGCAATTGGGTCTAAAATTAGCCAAGTGTAAATCTAGGCCACCAAGATCTTCCCTTCTTCCATCATCCTCTTCACTCCTTTGATATCAATATACTTCATCAAACTCTCTCGGATTCTCCCTATCTTCCAAAATCCTGGCAACATCAATCAGCAAAATCAGCTTCTCGGCTTCTCGGCCCCCAACACACTATGTCGACATTAATGTTATATGCCTGCCCGTTTTCTTCGGTGGCGACGGAAGCGATAATAGAGATGTGATCGTTTGCAATAAGCGGTCAGAGGATGGTTGCGTTCAGGTAGGCGATATCACCAATGAAGCTGAGCTCGGCTGATTTGGCATTCAGCCGAGTGGTGCTGAGGAGGAAGTATTTGTTGGAGAGGCCAACGACAGTGGCGCTGGCCTTGTCGATGAAGGAAACTAGGTGTCTGTTGACTTTGCTAACAAGGACCATTTCGACGATTTCCATGTTGGAGGAGTTGGTAACTCGGAGACCGTTGAGGAAATTGGGTTGGAGACCAAGTCGACCGGGCTAGGAGTTGATTTCAGGGCCTTCAACGTGGACGAAGACAGGGCAGAGGCCGATGCAGGAGAGCAAGACGAGGTCGTTGATGACTGAGGCTTGGAGGATTTGGGATTTCTTGGCTGCCCCTCTGTATTTGACGACTACGGTATTTCCTCAGAATTTCTAGATGAATGGGAAGGATTCAGAGAGGATAATCTAGTTGGACATGACTGGGGTTTGAGGCAGAGGATTAGTGGGTGTTGATGTTGTTGATTTTGTAGTTGAGAGTAATGTTTTTGACGAGTGACTTACCCCCAAAAAAAATGTTTTAATGAGTAGAGTAGTGAGAAGTAGAGCGCTGGGTTGGTTTCTGGTGGGGGTGGGGTGAGTTCGTTGGAAGGGAAGAGTTCTAGGGTTTTTGGTTTTGAGAACTTTGTAGATGGAAGGAGATGAGGAACTTGTTGGTGGGTTTGCTGTGATGATCGTTGCTTCCTTACTGTGACTTGCCTTTCTGCTATGTATAGTCTATAGCACACTAGGTGTTTGTTGGAATTACTTAAAGAGAGAACTAGAGAGAGAGAGGATGATGCTTTTTGTGCATGGGTAAAATGGTTAATTCTCTTCCATTTTTAACACCGTCAGCTTTAGGGGAGGTTGGAGTAATTTCTACAAATAGATGTGAAGAGATTGTATTTTAAGCCTATACATACAAGGGAGGTCTGAGTAATTTACCTTGATCATTTCTTAAACTGAATGACATAATGTAGCGGTTTGTGAGAATATAAAAGTTACTACTTGTGTGACTCTGTCTAATGGGTTCTTAAGGAATCAAATCATTTCTTTATTAGGGCCAAAGCCTAATGGCTCTAATAATTAAAAATGATATATGGGGAGATTTGGATTTTAATTAAGTTAGCTAGAAAGTTGGTAAATGTTTTGATACTTTCTTAGTCAATCTGTTGGATTATGCTAAAAGTTAATTTGGAAAGGTCATATTAAGCAATAACAGCAGATTAAGTTAGACCTTTTTTGGGAAATTCAAATTGCTTTGGCATACCCAAACGGCTAAAAGTTCACTTACTTGATATAATACCATAATATAGTTTACTAATTAAAAGATGGATTTCCAACTTTCCAAACTTCCAATTTGTACAGCCAATGTTTCCTATGAAGAAAACACACATCACACCAGAGGGGGGGGGGTAATGTGGACGGCATTTCAGAGGGGAAAAGATTGGAACACTAAGTGATGGAAAAGGGAAGGGAAAGAGGTATCACCATAGTTGTCAAGGCGTCAAGGCGAACCAAGGCGATGGAGGCCTGACTGGGCGCCTAGGCGACCAAGGCGCCTAAATTTCCAAGGCGACCCAAGGCAGCCTGGGCACCTAGGCGGCGCCTTGACAACTATGGGTATCACCGAAAGAGAAAGGGAAGTGTAACCTAAGGGAAGGAGAGGGGATAGTTGATAGCGAGTTATACAGGGAAAGGGGATATTGAGGAAACCACCAAAAGGAAAGGGAAGGGGATGGGAAAGGAGATATCGAGGAATCCACCAAAAGGGAAGGGAAGGGCTGTTGTTACAGCAAGAGGAGGGGATCACCGTACTATAGAGAGGGAAAAGAATTGAGAAAGAGAGAAACAAGAGGGGGAGGGGAGAGAAACCGTGAGAGGGAAAGAGGGGAAGAAAGCTTACCATCAAGAGGGGAGACCGAAAACTCTTTTTTTTTTCTGCATATTTTCATTCCATAAAATTGCCTTTAAATTGTCTTACAATCCTAATAGGAAAATAACTCTAACAACTAATAAAACTGTATTATTTAGGCAACACAGTCCCAATCCAACTAACTAACAAAATATAAATATATCTTACCCCAACAAAAAAAAATAAATAACAAAATATAAATAATAAACTAATTGTGAATACTCTCACGCCTAAGGGGTGGGTCCACCTCTAATATAAAATAAAAGAGAAAACATAAATAAAATCCTAATTAAGTGATTAAATTTCCCAAAATATAAAAGACTACAAATATGTCTCATTTAAAATAGAATCCTCAAGAGATTCCAATCTTGTGGCTCCTATGCTGCATCAAGGGGGGGTGTCTCATTTTCCCGTCACATCCCATTTTTCTTTTAATATAAATTTCTCTAGCAGCCTCCTTTCTTTTATTAATTTTTTTTTTTTTTTGGGGGGGGGGAAGGGTAATTTTTCTCCTCCCACCTCCTTATATTCCTCGACATTCTCCATTAATCCAGTAGGTTCTTGCTTCGGTGAGTAGAGCATCTTGCCATTGAAATAAATTGAAGGGATTTACAGGTAAAGGATTGGGGCGTAAAACAAATTTCAATACTATGGAATCTGATAAGAATGGCGGAGATTCTGGCATTTTGATGCTACATTTATGGCAGACCTATACCAGTAGTAGGGTACTAGGGCTCTCATTTCCAGATAAAATGCCAGAAAATGTCCAGACTATGCATAACAAAAATTACAACAACACAATGAAATTTTTTTTTTTTTTTTTGGGTTCATACTCTAATGGCGTTTCAAGTGATTATGTATAAAAGCTATGCCACTGTGGTTTTATATGAGTAGTTTTTGTCCATGGGAATAGAACTTATTCTATCAGATCTCTCTAATGTGCAGGGAAATCTGTGTCTGCAAATGGTCGTGCAAGTTCGAGTCACATTCAACCTTGGACCTCTGCAAAAAAAAGTTACAGTAAGCACTTTGGGCTGAATCCAATGCCATCGAAGCTGGGTAATCACAACACTCCTGGATGGTGTGTGCCTTCCAGAGCAAATAATAATCTTGTGATAAGCTTTTCAGATGATGACAGTGGGAGTGGATCTGAGGGATATAAAGCAGAAAGGACTGCAAAAAAGAAAAGCAACTCACTTGGAGTGGATGGATCTAAAAACCCACCTATGTCTTTGCAATCAAAATCAGAAATGGTGCGAAGAACTGCAAGTAATCAAGTGAATCCAAAGAAATTGGCATCAAGTCGTACTTTCATGTCATCAATGACTAAAATTCATGGGGCCAATTCTAGTAGTTCAGGACTATCTTTTGTTGAGCAGGGATCTTCTGTTCGAAGTGTTGATCCTGCCAATAGGATGGTGGCAGTTCGAGATCATGGAAATAACCAAGGTATGAGCGGGAAGAGCAATAACGTAGAGAGCTTACGACAGCAGATTGCCATTCGAGAAAATGAGCTCAGGCTTCAGCTTAAATCTGGCCAACCGAAGGAAACAATTTCAGGATCATCTGGAGATTACAATGGTGCAAAGCTGATAAGCAATGCAGACAAGAAGGGTAGATTAGCTTCTTCTAATACTGTACAGTTAGCTTCTAATGAACAGGCCAAGAAACGTTTAAAACTCAGTGAACCTAAACAGAGTAAGTTAAGTTCAGATGGTCTCCTGCCGATGCATATACCTGCAACAAAATCTTTATCAGAATTAATGATGCCAGTTGTGGGAAACAATCGTCTTACAGACAGCAATTTGGTAACTAACAGTCAATGCAGCAAAGAAACTCGTGTGGCCACAACTGATCCAGGTATTGATGAAGTGCAAGAGAAAGGTGATGTGCAGGCTCCTATTTCGTCTGGAAATCAATTTGGAGTGAAAGATGGTGAGTCTTCTGTTACTCTCTGAAATACATCCTTTACTGTACGAAACTCTGAGAGACTTATAACTTGTCTGGTGCAGGCATCTCTACCAGTTGCGGTCGGTTCGACAAGAGCAATGAGCTGTTGGATTCACTTACTGTGTTCAATCAAAACTCATATTTGCCACAGATAAGACCCAGAGAAGATATTCAGCCTGCATTCCAACTGAAGATGTCTTCTCCAAGGAAACCAGTAAGTTTATGCTGCTGCTTTTTTATTTATAGTAGTTGAGGTTCTTTAATCCTGGTTCACCATTTCTGTGTGGTTTCTAAAATTTTGATTTTCCTGGTTTCTTTACTGAAATTTGACCTTCTGCTATGCTGGATAGCTACAGTTCCATTTGTCTTCCTGAGTTATTGAATGCTGATTTTTTTTCCTGTTCATTGGGCTGGTTTCAATCTGTACATTTTGTTTCTGTTTTATTGGGTTGGTTTCAATCTGTACATTTTGTTTCTTACAAATATTAAAAAAATTGCTATTAGCTATTTTTTTAAATTTATTTTTGGGTGAATAGAAATAATTTATTAAAAGAAGAAGATAAACCAAGCTATATCTGAGGCTTTTTTTATTGGGGAGAGCTGAAAAAGAGAGAACACATTTAGATGTCACGGGAAATCCTATCTGCATTTACTCAGATATGTAGATCCCAAGAAAGAACAATGAATCTATTATGAATTTAATTTGGGCACCGTCTTTCAGTAGTCGTGAGGATTCCCCTGACCTTAAAAAGAATAGAGTTCAAGTTCTAAGGTTGTGTTCCACTCACATGTTATATGTGGTAGATGGTGGCGTTAAAGGCAAATTTACCGATGAGGTCGCATGTGTTTCCCCCTTGAACGCTTTACTGATCCATCTCCATTCCCTCTCAAGGAATCAAATCCACTTATGTGAAAGGCCAGCATCAATGGAGGATCCCTTCCCAAATTTAGAAGAAAATGGGCACTTGAAGAATAAGTTTTCAATTTCACTCATTTGCTGCCAGCAGAGGGAGCAATTTTTGTGCAGCGGAATGTATCGCCGAAAGAGAGGGGGATGGACACGCCTGAGAATATTTCTGGAAATATGCTCATTAATTGCCTGTGACTATTTCGTTGCAATGCAGTTGCTGAATGGTAGCTTTGTACTTTTATTTCACTGTTCAAACATTGTCCAATGCATTTCATCATACCCGTTCTATATTTTGCAGCACACTGAAGGGTTGAAGCATTCTGGTACATTTGGGGAGACCCAGTCGTTAACATTCTTCCAGAACAAAGCAACGTGTAATCATAACTTGGTGAGTAGTAGTGTGAACAATGAACTTATATCTGGAGATGAAACGCTTAATCCAGCATCTGAAAATCCAAGTGATAAGCATTTTCTCAAATTTTCTGAAAGCAAGTTGGGTGATTCTAATGTAAGTTGAGTGGTCTTTAAGCCCAGCCCTTGTTGTATATTTTATTTTCAGTTTACTAGATCCATTCTTCTAATTAATTGATAGAGCTGTCTCTTTGATTGTTCAAATCAGGTGAACTTCTCAGGACAAAACGTCATGGATATACGATCCTTGGTTAAAATCGAGGAACTGCTAGACAAAGAATTGGAAGAAGCTCAAGAGCTTAGGTATAGATGTGAACTTGAAGAAAGAAATGCACTGAAAGCTTATCGTAAAGCCCAATGGGATCTTGCAGAGGCTAATGCTAGATGTACTCATCTTTATCAGAGAAGAGAATTGTTTTCAGCCAAATCACGAGCTTTCATAATGGAGGGTTCTAATTCCTTTTGGACGTTGGGGTGGGATAAACAAATGGAGATTGGATTGGATTCCTTACATACTGTTCCTGAAGCTAATGGGGATTTATTACCCACATTACGCCACCAGATGCAGGCTGAGCTTCAGGGATTCAATCAGCTTAGCCGTGATTCAAATGTTCAATGCACAAATGGTGCAGTCAATACATCTTACCAGCATATGAGTGGACAACATTTAGGATCTGAACCTTGCAGTGAGCCTGATGCTAGTACGTCAGAATTGTTGCATCATAAGGACACTGCAAATGGAAACTGTACTCCATCAAACCATCCCAATATGTCAGCAGAAGAAGATGAAGAGACTTTTACTTCTGATCACAGAGCTGTTCAAGCTACGCTAGATTATAGTAACAAGGAGGAAGACCTTGGAAGGGAACCAGAAACCAGCCATAGATCCAAAACAAAATATTCCATTGATGGATCTGATGATCCTGTTTCTCTTGAAGCTTCCTTAAGGTCTAAGTTGTTTGCACGGCTTGGAAATAGAAATTTGTCGAAGAATAATCATCAAAGTTTCAGTAAAGAATGTACTAGTGGCAAACTAGCTAATATTGACGTTGAAAACAAGGGTACCATCACGAGTGTCAGGAACCAATCATTCTTGGAAGCAGAGCAAAATCAAGTTTCTGGTACTGGAGGTACTTCCAATTTCCTCTATTCTTGGGTCCAATGCACTTATTTTATTTTATTTTTTTCATTTTTCAACTTTGAGCTTCTTGCTGTGATGCATGTTGAAAGTAGTGAGGATCAATTAGGATAATTAATTTTCTTTTGTAATTATGGCCATTCTGGTTATTGATGTCTGTTTTGTGAGCCTTTAATGCTAATGTACTCATTTACCAAAAAAAAAAAAAAAAAAATCTAATTTACTCTTATCACATTTGTGTATGCCTTTGTTACTTTGTCTGCTTGA
This sequence comes from Protea cynaroides, assembly GCA_028583415.1. Classification (NCBI taxonomy): domain Eukaryota; kingdom Viridiplantae; phylum Streptophyta; class Magnoliopsida; order Proteales; family Proteaceae; genus Protea; species Protea cynaroides. The sequence goes on along the minus strand of CM053266.1, from coordinate 34,896,232 downwards.
TTGAGTTCTGAGATTTCTATGATACAAATTTTGTTGGCAGTGCTGCACATTTCATTTCCATTAGTTTCTAGTTCAGATTTTGTTTTTCTGAAGTAACTGCGCTATTTTAAACCTCTTCTTGATCAGTAAGCTTACTCTGCACTGTCATGATTGTATCAGGAAATATTAGCATAATATCAGTTATGGTTATTGACAATTGAATGTGATGCTGCCATGCACAAAAAAAAGAAAAGAAGTGTCGCTGTTGCCTGTTAGAGGTGAATGCTTTGTTTCTCCAAATATGAATGGTGTCACACTCAAAATTAGATCTCAATTAGCATTTTATAGAAATGTAGTAAACTCCTCTTGAGTTATGTACATTCGTACCTGGATTGTTATAGTCTTGTTTTCTGTATTCAATGAGTCATTGATTGTATATGTTGCTGTTGTTTGAGCTAAATTTTTAGTTTACTCCCCCTCCCGCTCTCTTTTTTTCTCCTTAATTTCTTCATGTTTTAGGTACTGATAAGTCCAAACCAAGTACCTGTGACACTTTTTTGTGCATCCAAGATCAATGTCATGGAAATGAGCGTTCTTTTGATCCTGGGCCTCACATAGCTGCTGATCCTGGCTACCACAGTTCCTCTTTGACAGAACCACGTACTTCAACTGTGTTTCCATCCTTGTTAACTCCTTCAGTTATGAGGAGTGCATTTGGCCACATGAAGATAACGTCCCCTGTCAGATTTAGAGAACTCCTGTCTGGAGGTCCCGAAGTGTGCAGTTATGATATTGCACATAAAGGGGACACTGGTGGTAGTGGTAATGATATACTGCTAGAAATTCTGAGAGCAAGTTCAGCTGAGGGCACCAAAAGAGGTATGGGAGAGTTTGGTTCTTACATGTGTGATATTTCAATTGATCCATTTTGGTCATTTTGCATGTTTGAGCTCCGAGGCAAATGTAATGATGAAGAATGTTGTTGGCAACATTTCAAAGACTATCCCCAAAGAAATATCAAACAGCTTAATAATACCGGTAGTGCTGGTACGTATTTTAGTTCGTAGACATTGAGGTATTGATTTCATATTTTACATCGTTCTAAATAATAGTTGCTTGCAGAATGTCATGTTAGACCATCATCACAAGTTGAAAAGTTTACTGGTGCATGCAAGCTGTCTCAGTATCCTCACCATGATATCAAGTTTTCTCCATTGACATATTTTGTTGGCTCTGATCTTCTAAAAGCTGATTTGCTTTCATATCGATCTATACTGGCTCGGAGTATTGGGCAATGCTGGCAAAAAGGTTTCAGCATTTCCAGGGCTGTTCCCTTCTCTCTTCAGAAAAACCTACCTGCGGAAGTGCAATTTTTTCATCATAATGATGCTTGTATAGATGTCCGTCAGAGTTGGAACAGGCAATATATGTATTTTCAAAGCCAAGATGAAGCTATGGTTTGTCATTACTCTCCAATTCAATTGCTTTTATTGTTATTGTTGTTATTGTTCTGTGGACAGCCTATCCACAATGGAGTGCATGGACATACATGTGAGGGTCTGTTGTTACTGTTGGGAATAATCCCACATTTCTTAACTCTGGGGCCTTGGATGACTTCATAGTTCATATACCAGTTGGGCCTCTTAACCTAACAACTTATGCTTTTGGGTTGGACACTACAACATGGTATTAGAGCACCAGGTCCATCATTAATGATATATTCATATACGACCTCCCAAAAGAAGGGGCCACACTTGCCATATGTATTGCTACCTACAAGAGGGACAACCTGTGAGGGGTGGTAATGTTAGGAATAATCTATCATCGACTAACTTGGGAATGTTGATTGACTTCATATACCAGTTAGGCACCTCCCCACCTAACAACGCACCTTTTTGGTTTAGACACTTCAACAATTACATGGGGGGGGGTAAATGATTGAATTAGAGCTTGAATTTTGACATGTGGCTGGTCCAGACCATTTTCTACATATCCAACGGTGAAATTTGCCACATAATCTTTCCACTTGGCACAACTAGGTATACCATTCAGGTAAAGATATGTGGGCAAGCTGTACACACATTTTTTGTCTACTACTATTATGTCAATGATTCTTTGTTTCGTTGCGTGGCTCCTACGCTAGCATGGGAGCCAATGGGAGTGCATGCATAAGTATCGAAGAGAAGGGTAGGGGGTCATTTCAGAGCCCATGAGGAAGAGCGCAGGTAAACACAGGCAGAAAAAAAACTCTCCCTGTTGGGAATTGTCCCACATTGCTTAAGTCTAGAACCGTGGGTGCCTTGTATATGCAAGAGTCCCTCCACTTACTAGTTAAAATTTTTGAGATGGAAACTTGACATGGTATCAAAGTTCTAGGTTCCCTCATTACGGTCACCCAAATGAGGGACCATGTTCACCCAAAAGAGGGACCATAGTCATTTAAAAGTGGACCACATTTGCCATGTGTATTGCCACCCAAAAACAGGGGCAACACGTGAGGGGGACTGTTGGGTATAGTCCAACATTGCTTAAGTTCGGAACCTTGGATGCCTTATATATTTGAGAGTCCCTTTGCTTATTAGTTTGAACTTTTGATATGGAAACTTAAGATTCTCTGTTGTTATTAATTTATTATTAGGGAAAAGGTTCCCTAAGCTAACGGGGTGGGATGGAATCTTTTAGACCCGTTGGATCATCATCTTTGGATCTTAACTGTTCAATTTGTGTGTAACCTTTTACTTGCCCCACTACTACACTCTCTCCCCCACTACTACACACTCTCCCCCTCTCCTCTGCTCCTCCAACCTCACCATCATAACCACTGTCTTCCATCTTCTCTCTCTCCCCCTCCCCTGCCATTCCCTTTACATCTCCCTAGAGAAGCTGAACAAGTACCTCCTGCCTCTCCCTAAAAGTTAGACCCCAACTACAAAACAACAGAACTCTAAAGATGGACAATAACAAAACTGAGCCCCCTTATCTAATGGATTTGCTACGATCTTGTTTGCTTTGTTTATCCTCCACCACACAAAGGTGGGGAAAGAAGAAACAACAACAAAAAACCAAAAAAAAAGAAAAAAGAAAAGAAAGAGAAGGATTTTTCATTTTTGAAGCCTGCTTGTTACATTTTGGATCCTAATTTTCCAGCTCTCCTCAAGGGGTTCTTTCTTTTTTGGATGTAAATGAACAGTAACTGCTTTGCACTTTCTTCGTCTTTTTCTATAACCCTTTTAGTTAATTTTTTTTTTGCATGGTAGAAAAAAATGTAAGAACCGTAATAGCAAAAGAGAAAAGAAGAGAGAACTAATCAGGAGTGTTGATTTTGGTGGGATCTTTGGTTGTTCATCATAGTCTTCTTCTTCTTGCGGAGGACTACCTCTGTGTTGAGACTAAAGCCATCAATGGCCTGGACATGAAAAACCTCCAACCCTTAAACAACTCCACCAAAGGTGCCACATAGTAGAGGTTCTTGTGCTTGAAGTTGGTGAAGAATCTGGAGATCATTTGGATCTTGCATTCCTAGTATCTGGTGGTCCACACCTTCCTAAGCTTCGGATTTAGGGTTTTGTCGAGCTGGTGCTGTATATACATGTTGTAGGAGCCGAAGCTCGGCCTGATTTGGAGCCAACCGGCTGAACAGGTTGTTGATGGTCGTTTAAGCCGAGGTGTCGGAGGGGAGAAGAGGGAGAGAGAGAGAGAGAGAGAGAGAGAGAGAGAGAGAGAGAGAGAGAGAGAGAGAGATGGAAGGCGGTAGTTGCGACGTGAGCACACTGAGCAGAGAGAGGACAGAGGACGGTTGTAGCTGTGGTGCAGATAATAGGTAGCTGTAATGCTCAAATTGAACAGTTAGGATCCAAAAATGAGGATCTGATAGTCAATAAAAAAGCAGTATAGTGGTGTGGGTAAGGATTGAAGTATTGCGTATCAGTAGTGTATCGATAAGGCAATTTTAAGAGACGTATCATGTCGTGGATAAGCAAGATACACTAGGATACGAGCAAGATATGCATGAGAATGCTTAGGGAATATGCAAAACACCATTTTAAAGCATAAAACACTATAAATAAGCAACACTAATAAACTCATTCATTCTAAAAAACAGATTTCAAGCAATATTTGATGGAAAAAAATTGAGTTGCAGGTACTTACCTTGTTTCTTAAACTTTTTCTTCACATATTGATTGCAGGGAGAGTGTTGATCTTATTCTAGGTTTGTAGCTTGATATCAAGTCGTTTTTTGATTACAATCAAAACCCTAATAGAAGAAATTCAAAGGTTGAGATTCTTTGTCGATTAGTTTACCCACTTCTCCTTTTTCCGCTTGGTGAAAGAACCAGAAAGTCGAAACTGAAGAAATAGTAGGCATATCGAGGAGCATAGTTGTCAAGGCACCACGGTGTCCAATGCCTTGGGCACCGAGGCGAGCGCTTAGGGCGTCCATCAGCCATCCAACGCCTTGGAACGCCTTGTCGTCGTGACAACCTTGTCGAGGAGTATCAATGAGCATCGACACTTGAAGTGGGATATCGACCATGTATGGATTCTTAAACTGCAGCCGGAATAATTCGTATCGAACTATATCAGTATGTATCGACCCGTATCAGTCCAATATGGTCGATACCACTTTTTTTAGAAATAAGAGATACGTATCAGGGGTGTATCGTATTGAACCCTATTGATACCGATACGTATTGGCCGATACCATACTTAGAACCTGCGGTGTGGGAGATTGCATCCCAATCCTCTTGATCAGAGACCCTTTCCCCTTATCATTATTTTAAGTCCATGCTCTGTCTTATCAATGCTTCTTCTATGTTCTGTACGAGTTCCTATACTTGCTAAAAATTCTGACTTGGATGACTGCCTCTTTGTGCATACAGAATGTTTATTCAGGTTGTTTATAATCTATTGGTAAAGATTATTTAGAGGGGAGTAGCAAATACAAATGCTGGAGATTTCTAAATAAATGATGGATATCTCAGTTACACCTACTCGAAACAAACCTTTTCACCCTTTACAATAGTGATGGAAATGGACTTTTCTTCAGCTTCTTCTTTTTGTGATCACTCTTCATACTTCCGAAAAAGGAAAGAGGTTCTCTGCTTTCATCCTATAGATTGGGGAATTGAAAAACCAACCTTCCTTTCACATGGAGTCAGTCAAGCTACCTCAACAACTTGACCTAACCTACCAATTGACCTTGAAAAAGAATGAGGATTTCTTTCCAACTGTGGAAAAGCAAATCATGCTTTTGCTGTTCTTTGGTAGTTTCACTATCCATGATGAAATTGAATGCAATCAACAAGCGGTGTGCATGTCACACAACCCAACTACTAGCTTTTTATTTTATAAAGAGTTCTGTGCTCTTCCGCTTTGAATCTTTAATATTGTTCCTTGTTGGAGTTTAGATCTATACGAACTATTATTACATTTTGTTGCATTTGTTTAGTGTTAGCGTAATAAAATTGTTATCGTATACTGCTTTGATTTAGTCAAAGTAGTTAGTGCTAGTTTCTAGGACTTGGACTCCTAATTAGTATATTAGTTTGCTTTATTAGTTTCTTTTTCCTATTTTGAGTTTACTTTGTCTTTAGTTTGTGACTAGGATTCTGACTTGTTGAGTCCTAAATCTTGTCTAATGGTTGTTTTCTATTTTCTATAAATACAAGCTATAAAGAGAGGAGCAGTAGACATCGATTCTCTCCATCTTTCTTATTTTTTCTATTTTGTGACATTTAGCATACTTATTTAATTATTCATTCATTTTTTTTGAGGTAAAAGTGTAAAACTATTATTTCATGACTATACTGGTAATGTCGTTCATTCACCATATAAAAAAAGCGTATTGCTGTATCTTTTCTAGTAAAACATCAGTTCCACTTGTCATTGTAAAGTAAACATTTAATTCTGTTTTTTCGTCCCTTTTTTTTTGGGGTTCGGGTTTTTTTTTTCTTTTGGGGGGGGGATGCATAGCTCCACAAAACCTTTTTTCCTTCAAGTTTATTTGCTGTGCTTTCCTGCAAAATGTTGCTTTTTCTTCCAAGTGTATTTGAAATAATTGTCTAAACATTCTGTTGAGTTATATTGGAGAAGATTGTCTCTAACTAACTTTTGTATGGTCCCTTAGAGTCATTTCAATCAAGGAGATCCGGAACAGTCACTGGAGATGGCGCTTATACTTTCGAATCGAGATGTCAATAAGTTAGATGCCAAGAAGAAGGTGTTGTTTGCAGTGTGCTGATATTAATACTATATTATGTGCATCTTTTCCTAATTTTTTTTCTCAGTTATTTAACAAATTTGAAAAACTTTCTAAAATCCTATCTCTGTGTGATTCTATAACTGGTTATTATTGTCTTCTACATTTTAAGTATTCTTTTTGCAGGCTCCGTTTGTTCTGTCACGAGCTATTGAGACTGATCCAACATCTGTGGTGCTCTGGATTGTTTATCTGCATATTTACTATAGGAATGAGAAAGAAATTGGAACAGATGACATGTTTTCGCATGCGGTATGTTGCTTCTTGCTCCTTACATCTATGGGGAATGAGGGTATGCAGTTCTAACAATATTGATATCTAAAAATATGACATCTCAATTTTTTGGTCTAATACTTTGACACTGATCCATTAGTTTATTGGTTCATAGTGTTAATGGTGCTTTTGTCAGAATTCTTTCTTTTGCTCAATAGATATTAGTAAATGCAATTTACAGTTCTGCTTGACTATTTAAAGAGTTTCATTCATAGGTACAGCAGTTTGGGAATGATTATAAATAAGCTTTTCATATAGATAGACTGCTCTCTTGAGTAACCTGATATTCCAATATCATATAGTTCATTGTCTTAATGGAAATCTTGTTTGATTCGCTATAATTTGATAGAAAGCAGTAGTACATGTTGTTATATGTTTGTTCTAAATACACTTGTTCAAATGGTAGGGATTGTGTGGTAGATGCTTATAATATTTAAGATCTCTAATTGTTCAAATTTGAAAATAATTGAAACATATGGTCTCCTCACATGTTGGGATACTAATGTGGATGCACATAGTTACAAGTGTGAAACAGATTTTTTGCTGTTATCCTCGATAGAAAGCACAGAATGCAATTTTTCATGTTGCATCTGAGTAACCGAACAATTAATTATACTGAGTTTTATTTTTCCAATGATTATTTTTTTAGCTCTCAGGAAAACTTGGCTTACAGTTGATTTGTATTCTTTGACTGCTGTTGCTTGCATGCATGTCAAGTTCGCAATGGCACCACACCAAACATTTTGTTGCCCTGTTCATTTGAGAGCATCAAATGACTTTGGAGGGCCTGTGAAGGGTATAGAGAAACCTAAGCATGTCAAATGCCCCTGCATGTTATTCAATCAGGCAAGAAATTTTTAGTTTTTCACTCTTCTGATGTATCTCACAATTGTGAGCTTTGGTGTTCTATTCTTTCCTACCAACAGAGGTGGAAAATTTGGAAGATTTAACTTTCGAGAAATGTCTCCTGATGGTTCAGTCGAAGTAGGAGATTTTAGAAGAAGATTGTGATCCCCTCCTCTTGGGGGCAACAGTAGAGAAACGTATTTCGATACTTCAATAAAATGTATAAAAATAGATCTCGGTTGTATAGAGTTAACCAGAGGGAAAAAAAAATATTTATGCAATACTCGTCGTAAATCACTAACAATCAATTGCTGCCATGCTAAAAGAAAAGAAAAAAGCCATTAAATTATTTTGAAGTGCATGTCCAAGTGAGTAGGCATGGGCTGAACTCTACATCCTTGTATGTGGGGTAAGATTTTCCTTCTGGAACCCATTCACAGACTATAAGCTCCTCTGGTTTCTCCTGTACCAATCAAATAGACCATGATAATACTGAGACATCTTTGCTCATGTTTTGAGATTTCAGAAGATGATCTGTTGTTTCCTCTTTAAGGCAGTCGAGAGTGCCCGATTGGGCTTAGGAAGGTCAGATTTTGGGCCACGGATAGGTTCTGTGGGTCTTGGGTTAGTTGTTTATGGGTCATTTGTTGTAATGGGGCTTAAATATAAGCCTATAAAGTGGGGTAGGTTATACGAGATTAGTGTCTTAAGTGTTTGGGTTAGATTAGGATACTTAATAGCTTTTAAGAGTTTTGTTTTTGTGTGTATTAAGTCAAGTCAGTGTGTGAGAGTGATCAGGAGTCATTTAATGAGCCAGTGTTATATATCTATGTACACCTCCATGGCCCCATCCGTTAGACATGATTTGAATAATAGAAATTTAAGCTTTTTTAGCAAGTTTTTGAGCTGTTGAGCTCTGCAAACATGGTTGAAGGATTTTCTTCTGGCATATGGCTTTATTCTTCTCTTTTTCTTCTAATTCTGAATTCTATTGCAAATCAGGTGTTATATCTTCTCTTCCACCATTCTTCTCATACTTATTATTACTTATTTTAATCTGGGGTACCCCGGTTCTAGATCAATTTTCAGATTGAATTCTAGTTCCTGGTCTGTTTTACTTAAAATTTTAGGTACTAGCTTCTGATTTCATTCTCTAAAATTCTGAAATTGTTTCCTAGAGAATTATGATCGATATTGCTTGTTCTAATTCTGCTATTAGTTTTCTTAGTAGCACTAGGAATCCTCTACAGATCCCTATTCTGTGGTCACTGGTCTGAATTCTGTTAGATCTACAGGTCTATTCTACCAACAGAATAGACCACTTGGCTGAAATATTGCGATCTTAAGTTATAAAATTTCTCCCAATTCTGGTTTTGTTCCCTGTTCTACAATCATGTTATGTGCTGATCTCTTGCTGAGTTTTCTGGTTCGGGATTAGCCTTTATTATTTGGTATGAAAGCTAAAACAGAGCCGAAGTTCTTCAACCGTAGCTAAATATGTCTTCTCATGTCTTACGTATTCGTCTTCAACTACCTAATGGAAGCTTGGCTATGCTATATGTGGGGTCAGCTGTAGTGGATGTGTGCTGAAAAACTGATGAGTTTCTTGACAGAGGCAATGGTGTTTTCTTCATTACTTTTTACGTTCATTCTCATTATTATGATGGTGCTTGGTGTCATGTGTTTCCATTTTCAAAGCACATCTTCAAAGTGGGTAGGCGATGGTTGGAAGAACATGAAGGTAGATTTGACAGTGGAAAGAGCATATGTTTCCTTATGTCTCCTGAGACATCACATCAAATTGGACTTTGTGGGTTGCCAAAGAAGTAAAGCCAAAAGGAAGAACCTACTGAAGAAGGTGGTGTACAAGAAGAAAATCATAAGCTTTCTACTATAGTAAAGCAAGAGTAAGACATTAAAATTGCTGAACTTGAGCTTACAAGTGAGGATGTAATTTTGAGGAAACCAAGAAAATTGACGACAACAAAAAGGAAGAATTATAAGCGAACAAGTAGCGGTTTTTACTGAAGAAGTTAAATAAAAAGTGCTTCCTGGTCATAATGAGAATCCAATGCCCATTGTTAGCAGCAAGAAAGAATAAAGGTGTAGTACTCTATCAGTGAAGGAGCAACAAAGCTCAATTGCCTTCTTGTGTAGGAGACTTAATATGAGGTCGATGTTAAAGAAAATCCTCCTATCAAGTTCGTCCTACTGCATCAGTATGTTGATGAGAAAGGACCTCATGTTGCTCATTTTGTTTGTGCAACATTTTTTCTCCCTTGGGATGAATGAGAAGGTTGGTGCCTGATCATTTCATAGGGATACTTCATAGTTCAACACTTTAAACTTGTGGATAAGTTTTTCTCTACACTGGGTAAATTGTTGCAGTCAAGACTGTCTGATTGGGCTTAGGAAGATCAGATTTTGGGCCATGGATGGGTTCTATCATCTATGGGCCTTGGATTATGGTTATTTGTTGCATTGGGCTTCAATTATAAGCACCTATCAAGTGAGGGTGTAGTTAACATAGGGTTATTTTAGGTTACTTGATAGTTTTTTGGAGTTCTGTTAGTTCTGTCTGAGTCTATTAAGTTAGTGTGTGAGAGTGATTAGGAGTCCTTCTATATCTCAGTTTAGGAACTTTATAGGTTAGGAATTTAATTCTTCGATTAGGAGTCCTTCTATATCTCAGTTTAGGAACTTTATAGGTTAGGAATTTAATTCTTCTCTTCTTCTTCTTCTAGCTCCAAATTCTACTGCAAATCAGGTTCTATTTCTTCTATTCTGCCATTTTTCTTCTCCTACTTATTATTACTCATTCTAATCAGTGGTACCCCTGTTCTAGATCAATTTATAGATTGCATTCCTCTTTTCTCTAGTTTCTGGTCTGTTTTACTTTTTTCACAGTTTTTTTTATTTCATTCTCTCTGAATTTTCAAATCTGTTTCTTAGAGAATTCTGATCGATAATCTGCTTTTAGTTTTCCTAGAAACACTACGACTCCTCTGCACATCCTTATTATGTTATTAGAACTGTCAGATTCTGCAGGTCAATTCCACAAACAGAACAGATCACTCAAGTACTGAACTGAAATATTAGTTATTCTGATTTGTCTCTCAAATTATAAATTTCTCCCAATTCTGGTTTTGTTCCTTGCTCCTTGATTCTGTTATGTGCTGGTCTCTTGCTGGAATCTGATTCATGATTAGCCTTCATCACTCTCCTCATTAAGAGAAAAGATCTATTTGACTCCTGGAATCCTCTATTTCCACATTAGGAGGAGCCATTGATCCCCACACATCATATCAATCTGCATTCTTCAATAAACAATTAGAAAGGAACTCACAGTAAGATTTTACCTGGAATTTCCTTTCGGTTCATTTACCTCGTTTCCTTGTATCTGCCCCCTCATGATATAAACATAGGATATGAAGGCACTGCAAGTGACTTAAGCAATGTTCTGTTTATCTATCAAACAGATTCTTTCGAACTAAGGTACCCATACCACTTCCTTATTATCCACTACAGAACATTGAACAATTAAAGCCTCTTATTAATAATCACCTGATGTAATCTAGGGAACACAGGAGACAAGTTCTGGGTACCACTACAGAACATTGACTGATTAAGGCTTCATATTAATTGCCACCTGATGTAATCTGGGGAACACATGAGATGCATTCTGGTTGGTTCCAATCCAACTTCGGCCTCCATTTGTGTTTCATACTCTAGGTTTTAAAATACAGTATCGAAGGTTGGATTGGTGGCTACTGTTGGTGTGGATCAGTGATTCCTGACAGATACTGGCCAATCTTTGTCGGTTGATATCAGCTGGATTGGCCAGATCTGTAACTGCCAATAGAGCTGATCCAATACTGACTTTAAAAATGTTGTTTTTACCACCCACCGGTCGCCCCTTCTTTAAGACATGAAAACACAAAACAGAAGTAGTGGGTATAGGGTGTGTTGGACCACACAAACTCAAATGTGTGCTGTTGTTATATCTTTTCCAAATATGTGCATCAGGCCTGCTGTATGGTGACTCAATAGCAGACATGGATTAGGTAGGGATTGATTGTGAAAAGGATCGTTGTGGATCATTGATCAGTCACATAAGTTTGTGCGTAATGATAAGAGGATTGAAAAAAGAAGAAGGAAATTTTCGTAGACCTCCCGTGTAATGGCGAATAGATGAAACGTACCCCCCCATCTGGAGTCAATCCAGTGGTCGTCCCCTGTAGTTTATGAGTTATACCACTTAACCCCACTCCGTTAGTCTCCATTAAAGAATGACACTATGACGTTCATGGTACCATATTTTTAAATGCCAATACTGCCTTTAATAAATAAGTAAAGTTATTTTTTTGCCTTTGTTTCCATATCTTTTTTTTTGGCCCTATCCCTCTAGAAATCAGTTCTCCATATGATTTCATGTCTGGACCTCCGCCCTACCCCCTTCCTCTACCGCCTCTGCCCTATCTGGGGTTTTTGCTCAGATCCCGTGCTGCTCTTGCTGGAATGCCACTCTCTTCAGCGACACTTGCGGATCATTCGCCACTTGAGACGACAGTTCGGTTTCCGGTTCTGATCCAGGTAGTGAAAGACCATCTCTGCTCTGTCCTTGTTGTGGAGCTGTAGCTATCGAACAATCCTGGTCATCAACCAAACTCGGCTTCATCTTGTGATACCTCTTCGGATCAGTCTTCAACCAATCCCTAATAAATCCAAGCACGATCTGAAACTCAGCCTTATCAGTCGTAGCCGGATCTGGTACTTTTCTGGTCTTCTCATACTCCTCAGCATTTACTCCCTCATGGATGAGTAGAGTGGCATCACCACCATCATCAACAATGAGATCTGGACCACCATCCGGGCCCCAACCAAGAGAAGAGCCCTCTCTGAAAAACCCTCTCCCTCCGATCCCCAACAGTCACCATACCAGACTCCGCCTGCTCCTCAGCCCCACCATGTCCCTCCTCCCAAGAAGAAACAGAAACCCAAAACTGATCGAAATCCAGATTTCAATTATATGGTCTTCAAATTGGCGGACAAAAAGCAGAGGAAAAGGTTCCTTCACCCTTGTTGTCAAGGAATGCGATTCTGGGTCAGTTCAACAACCTCTCCAAGTCCTTCTATGTGCTGGTAGGTTCGTTCGAGGAGCTCAAAGGCAAAGTCCTGGGAGACATCAAGGCCAGCTGTAAACTAAGACTAAGAACCGTGGGCAACCTTGGTTTGTGATTTCAAGCGAGTGTTCTTCGGGATGCACCTTGAGTATTCTTCAAGCCCTTTGGTTTTAGAAGGGGTTTCAGTTGAGATTTCACGGGGAATGGGGTTTCAGCTGAGATTCAGAAGGGGGTTCACCTTGAGTGGAAAAGGTTCCATTACCTTTGGAAAATCTATAACTTGGTTTTCAGATTTCAAAAGGGGCAGCTTCAGTGTTTTTGATTTTCAGGCAGATGTATATCGACAACATGTTCATTTAGGAGAACTTAACCTAAGTTGGTCAGTAAACAGAAATGGGTGCTCAGCATTTCTTGCAAATATTGATGTACATAGGACAGCTACTGTGACATTTCTTGGTTGTGAATGTACGTTACCACCTTGGTCGGTGAGTATATTACCGGACTGTAGGAACATGGCTTTTAACACTGCCAAGGTCAGGCCACAACCATTTCGTCCGCATTTCTACATTTCTGCATTTCTTTTTGAGCCTTATAATTTCCATTGTAGTAATGAAGGTTAGTGTTTACTCTTTGACTATGATATCAGTGGGCTTGTGAAAAGATATAACGAAAAGTTGAAATCCTGGACATGAGAAATAACTTGGAATTTTCACAGACTACTGCAATTCAAGGGATCAAGCATTGGAATTGGTCATCGTATCGGGAGATGGAGTATTTGTAGGTTGCAGGGAAGGGCGGGAGATGGAGCTCGTGGTTGCAGGGAGGGTTGGCGTTTCTGGTAGGAGGAGATAAAGATGGGGGTTGCAGGTTGCAGGTTGCAGGGGAGTGGAAAGGGAGGTGGGAGTTGCAGGTTGTAGGGAAGGATGGGGAGATGGAGATGTGGTTTGCAGGTTGCAGGGGTGGGAAGATGGAGATGGGGTTCGTAAGAAGGAATAGAATGGGGATTTTAAAGGGAAAGGTTTTAGGGGTACATTAGCCATCTGACATTCACTTAATGGTCAACTCTAACAGCGTCTATTCAGGGGAGGTCAGTGTATTTTTTAATCTAGAGGGTGCTTTTTTGTCTTTCGGGCATTACATAGGGGGAAGGTCTATGAAAATTTCCCAAAAGAAAAAGAGCAATGACATGGATGGTTTAAGTGGTGTTTTGGCCAGCATCTTGATTTGAGTTTGCTTTATGTCATAGCTGTGTGGTTATATGGTTTTGCCTTGGATAACAAAATACACAAATGAACTACATAAAGATGGCAGAAAATAGGAAATCTTAAGAAGAATATTAAGATAAAAAATGATGCATGTGAATGTTAGAGCATTAATGGTTCCCATTCACTCATTCCCTGTTTCTGTCTGTGCCCTAGAATCCTTTCTGACTTTTTTTGCATATTACTGCTATTTTCTTGATGATTTAAGATTCTGAAATGTAGAGTATTAACCTGTTTTATTTTCTACTTGGGTTTGTCTCTCTCTCTCTCTCGGAGAACTGAAATGCAAATCTGTATGGCAACACCTTATCTTGTTCACCAGATCCACCATAATGACAGTTCTTATGAGCTCTGGCTAATGTACATCAACAGTCGGATACAGCTAAATGATCGGTTGCTTGCATTTGAAAATGCATTGTCAGCACTTTGCCGCCATGCATCTGCCCCTGATGGACGTACAGCGCCTGCTAGCGCATGCATCTTGGATCTGTTTTTACAGATGATGGATTTTCTGCGGATGTCTGGAAATATAGGGAAGGCCATCTTGACAATATATGCACTCTTCCCACTGGTGATGGATTATAAAGATGACCGCTCCATGTTGCCCTCAGACATCCTTACATACTTAACAGTGTCTGACAAATGTATCTTCTGGATTTGTTGTGTTTACCTAGTGATATACAAAAAACTGCCTGATGCAGTTGTACAGCAGTTTGAGTGTGAAAAAGAACTCCCATTTGCTATAGACTGGCCTTGCATTCAGTTAACACGGGATGAGAAGCATCGGGCTTCTGAACTTATGGAAATGGCAGTAGACTCAGTTGCTTCTTCTCTTAATGGTGATTTGAATGAAAAGGAAACTGCTCTCAGATCAGCACATGTGATGTCTCTGAGTCATGTTAGATGTATGACAGTACTCGACGGATTAGATTGCTGTAAAACTTTGTTGCATAAATATGTTAAACAGTATCCGACCTGCTTAGAACTTGTTCTGACCTTTGCTCGATTTTGTGAGGATAGTTTTGTGGATTTGGATTTTAAAGGGTTTGAAGAGGTCCTGCACAGCTGGCCTAGAGAGATCCCTGGAGTGCAATGCATCTGGAACCAGTATGCCGAATTTGCTCTGGAGAATGGAAGATTTGAGTTTGCAAAAGAACTGATGGTTCAGTGGTCTCAATCTATTTGGAAAGTTCAAATTCCTCAGAATGGAATAGATGTCCCAGAGGATGATGATTTATGTATTTCTTTGGAGTCACCTTCATGTTCAATTCCTGATGATTGTGTTGCTTTTTCTAACACCAAGGATAAATACTTTGGGTTGATAAATCTTTCTCTTCATAGATTTTTGCAGGAAGATAAGACAGGGGCTCGTTTAGCAATGGATAAAGCATTGGAGGTAGTTGCTACTGAGGATTTTAGGCATTGTGTTAGAGAGCATGCTGTGTTTTACCTTTTGGATGAGTCTGAATCGATTCGTTCTACTTCAATCAGTGGAATAATGAGTCTTCTAAACAGATATTTGATTGATGCCCGGTCCTGTCCCTTCTCTGAGCCATTATCCAGAAAATTCATACAAAACATTAAGAAGCCTAGAGTTCGGCAGCTCATCAATAACATGTTGCCTCCAATTCCCTTGGATTGTTCTCTTGCAAACTTGGTTCTTCAAGTTTGGTATGGCACATCTCTGTTACCTGAAAATTACAGTAGAATCAAATTCTTGGTGGATCTTGTTGAGGCAATTATGGAGATGCTGCCAGCTAACTACTTGTTAGCTTTATCAGTTGGTAAGTTGATTACCATGAATTCCAATGCTGCTGATATTGTGTCTACTGGTGTTTCCTTCTGGGCAGGCTCTCTTTTGTTGAGTTCCATCTTTCAGGCTGTCCCAGTGGCTCCAGAGCCTATATGGGTAGAAGCAGCAGATATTTTGGTGAAGTTAATAGAAGTTCAGGATATGTGTGAGAGGTTCCATCAGAGGGCTTTATCAGTATATCCATTTTCCCTTGAGTTGTGGAAATCATATTTCAACCTTTCTAAGATGACGGGAAACATGAATGCGGTTGTAGAAGCAGCGAAAGAAAGGGGTGTTGTATTAGACTGAGATTTTGTCCATTGATCTTTTCTCTGAATGAAAGGGGTGTTGAACCTACACGCTCAAGTGGATTCTTTTAAGTCGGTTCACAAGCTGAGGGTTTGAGATGTTGCCGTTGATTTTGACTACCATCGTATACAATATGCGGAAACTGAATGGAAGGAAATTTTGGTTACATAAGCATGTACCTGCCCTCGAACTATCAGATGAGCTTTTGGCTGTAAAGTGAAACCCTACTGTACTTTATTACTGAACTTGAGAAGGGAAGGGATTGAAAATGTAAGAAATCCCATAGAATGTAACTGCTGAATATAGAATAGTTGCAAATAGTTTTGTACTTGAGAGTGCAAAGAGAACAGGGAAATGAATCCCAGTGTTTGATATCTTACATTAAGCCTGGTACTTGGTTCTGGAATCATGTGTGTTATGACAAGGTGGGATATCTTGTGACCATCCATATCTCTAGATGCAAGCCCGAAGACTGATGCAGAAGTGTCCCACCTTATTTTTTCAATATTTTTCTCTGGAGGTTTAATTGCGAAGATTAATGAGATTCCAGACCTAGATAATGATCACTTTAATTTGGAATGCTTTCAACCCCCAAAACTGTGATCTTTTTCCCTGTGCTGTTGAATCTCAATATTCCTTAAATAATCACAAGAAAATTGTACATTCGAATGGCTTTGCACTGAAGTATTTTTCTGGTGCCGAATCAGGCCTTAAAATTTTCCTCGTGGCAGATGGGCAAGGATGGGACCTAAGTTGTAAATTTTTTATTGGTGTAGCCGAAGTTGCCAAATTAGTCATGAATGGCTGAAATTTCATTTGGTAAGGTTGTTCCATTGTGATCTTGTGGGGTCGTGGGTTCGAGTTTGGAAACAGCCTCTGCAAAGTTGGGGTATGACTACAAACACTTCCCAAACACTGTAGTAGCAAGGGCTTCGTGCACTGGGCACACCCTTTAGTTGTTAATGCAACCAGGTATGGTTAATCTTTACATGCCCCTTTAACAAAATGAGTTGCTTTCAAATGCTCTAAAACATAGGCTGAAGCTCATCTGAAAACTGAGGCGGTTTTCAGTTCTTCATTACATGGTAGTCAAATTAAAAAGGGCTCGCGAGCACAGATAAGGCAGGTATGATGCCGGTCATACCTGTCTTGTGTGACGTAGCAGGGCGGCTGAGGCCCTAAGTTAATGACAGTTCGGTCTGACCTTTTGATGCAGGTACCATCACGGAGGGCCAAACTCTGACAGGTAAGCCCCAACCTCTTCCTACCAAGTCTAAGTTCAAAGCAGCACCAGCTATGGTTTTAGGAATCAGTCGATTCGGATTGTGATCGGTTGATTCTGGCACTGATTCTGGGGATTTTTTTTTTCCGATTTCCCTCTGATTCTGAAAACGATTACTAAAATTATGGCACCAGCTCTTATGCCCCTCCTATTTAATGGTATAGATTTAGTCATTTGAATCTCTTTAGGTAAAGTTGTAGCTTCATGTGCTGTGTTGATTCATTAAGTTTGTTCTACAAGGAAAAAAGAAAATCATTAGGTATGCTTGTTCAATCCCCCACCCATCCTGGTTCCTACCATTTGATATCTTTGGTTGCTCTCTTTTTTCTTTTTCTTTTTGTGGTAAAATATCTTTGGTTGCTCTCAAGCAACTGTGTGTTACGACTTTCATTTCACTCATTAATGTCTTCTCTCTATCAGAATCAGAAGTGGGCATCAAATTATTATGGGAATGCTGTTGGCCTGTTGGGACTTTTTTATCCAACCCAAACCCAAAAGTCAGCCTAAACTAAATAATTCACCAGAACTCCTAATGTTGCTACACCTTTTTTTTTTTTTTTTTTAAATCATATGAGCATTCAATTGAGCTGATCTTTTGGGATTCTTCTTAATTCTCATTGCAATCCATTTCTTCAATTTGGGTTTGAAGATACCCACCAAAGGTTAAAGCTTGACTTGTTGAGATAGGGGAGGGGAAGGTTCACTTTTGACATGAAATCTTTTCATATGAAGGTAGTCAAGTGAAGTGAGGGAACGCATGAGTTTGGTACTAGCACTTGGAATAATCATTCAATTCCTTTCTCCAATCCTAATGAAGTAGTTCCTCCGGAATCCAATGAACAACAACGATTACTTAGGATCAGCTTGCGAATTTGTGGCACTGTAGTAGAATCATTACCAATGGCACGTTGTGCGCCTAAGTGAGAAAAGACGGTGCAAGCTTTGTTATGCCAAAATCTAAATGTTAAGTCAACAACACTTCCGAGAGCCACTTCTTCCCATGGCATCCGTCTTCAGGACAATATGGTCATAGGGTTTCATTTCTCGGAAGTAAATTTTTATTTTTTTATTTTTAAAAGAATACTAGAAACATGATTAAAGTAATCGGTATCAGCTATGAGATCAGTTTCATAGTTAATGAATGCACTCCATTTGTCTATATTTGATTAAAAAATGAAACAAAAAAAGAGATCGAATCGGTATTGTTGTCGGTTGATCAGATACCGATTACTAAAAAAAAATTACGACCAAATGAATTCACAATAGTAGGATTAACTTTGAAATCAAGAGATACAACAAATGTCTCTAATCCCTTTCAGTTATTTTCTGATATTTTAGGATAAACTTTTGATCTCATCACATATTAATCTGGATCTAGCTAGAGGTTTATCTGATATATAGTGATAGGGATTGAAGGACTATCAACAAGAGATTCCACTGACCTTGATCTTCTGGTGAATAAGGTGAGCCTTATCCAATCCGTTTTTCTATCTACACATTAATTAAACTTAAGCACATACTAAATATTTTAAGCTTTAATTATCTATTAAATCAGTGATAATGTTAGAGAATAATTTTAGAAGTTAAATTAAATATAGGTATTAAAGAGATAATATAACATTAATAAATTATACAAATACATAGTTTCTCAATAAGTAATGAAGTGGTAGATTTAAAATTCAAGTAAAATGTTAACCCCCAAAAAAAAAAAAAAAATCCTTGAGGGATGATTTGGTATTAAAATATGGATAATTTGGTATTAAAAAACCAGAGGATTGATAGAAATTTTCTTATCCAAACATGGGTATTAAAAATCCAATCAAATCCATTTACATCTCCATGGAAAAATGGAAATGGTCAAGAAGAACATGATTGTCTCCATAAAAGGAAGTTGGGAGCAGAGATCAAGTGATCATGCTTAGACTTTTATGAACAAACTTGATTAGAAATGGTCAAGAAGAACATGATTGTCTCCATAAAAGGAAGTTGGGAGAAGAGATATGAACAAACTTGCCTAGCAGAAAGTTGAAAGTTAAAAGTGGACCCCACCTATCCCCATCCCCATCCTGAGGTCATAGGGAGCAGCTGAATCTCGTTTCTTCCCAAAATAATGGAAATGAAAAGATAGAGAAAGTAGTCCACATATTGGACGGTTGTGATTGGATGTGACAAGCATATTTGAATTTGGGCGGACGAATCACAAGTTGGCTTTTGGGCTCACGAGCGTCTTGCTGTCCATTTATTACTATTTAGAAGAAAAAGAAACTGAAGATTCCAATTCAATGGTAATGACATAACCATATTTTCCTCTTTTGACTTTGTCACATGACATGAGCCTACCCCTCCTTTTTTGACACTGTCACGTTAATCGTGGGGTCAATTTTGTCACGAAAAAAAAGGGGGAAAATGAAATTCACTTATAAATGAACGGCTGTTAAACGGTTGCAAGTCACATTATCCCCAAAATGCCCTTTCCATTCCTAGTTGTGATTTTCCCACTCTTTTTTTTTTTTTTTTGGTTAAGTATGATTTTTTCTACTCATTTATCATTTCTTGGAGATCATCACAATGATACAAACTCAAAACTCACAGTCAACTCAAGATATTTTGGTTCTAATGCAGAATGGGCTGAAAAGCACATTACAAAATGGGGTACCATCATCGGTTAACAATCATGACTTCACGGAGAGGGTCTGATTAATCCATATTTTCAAAAGTAGGAGATATTAACACTAAAAAAGGCAGATGGGTGAGATTAAGCCATACTACAGGAGGTGTGAATGATAGTATCCCTTATTTTTATCATCTCAAAATGTGTTTTTGATCTATTCCAAAAATACATACCAAACGCAGCCTAAATGCTTATTGCTTGGGTTCCATGCAGTCGTGCAGCCTCTGCAGCTACATCCAGGCCATTAAGAGCACATCTACAATTGCACCAATGCAATCCAACGGCCCAGATAAGGCCGCAAGGACTGCATGACTGTAGAGGATCCAAGTCCCGTTTTCTCTCACACTTTCTTTTGCTTTTTTTAACTTTTCAGGAGCCATTCGCGGCAAGTTGACTGAATGCCAATACCATGACAACGACTAGGCCTGATCACAAAATAATTTTTCTGTTAATTGTAAGGGCATTTTGGGGTTTTGATTGTTATATTAAACTTTTATCATTTTGGTGGGAGTTAGGTGGTCAGAGTCCAATAATTGGGGGATCGACAGTCGACAGATCCAGAATTGGCCGATTCCGTGCAGCAACTTAACTGGCAAGGGTTGCAAGAGTCGATCCTAAAATGACAAGGCAAAAATCATGGAAGGCTTGATCGAATTAATCTTGGGATATATGATGCAAACATGCACCCGCGAGAGAACATTGGGATTCAACAACATGAGCATGGTCTAACCATAATAAAATCAATGAGATGGGAGCATAGTTTTAGTAATTCGTATCGATCAAGGGATCAATTCTCGCCAATTCCGATTCAGTCTTGATCCATATAATGATCAACACAGGACAATCGATTCCCTTAGATGGTTGACATGTTAGAATATACAGTGTCTAGGGTTTCATACAAAATTCTTAACGATTCATACAAGAACCTTAAAATACAATGGAAATAACAAAGATATGATCAATTAAGACATACCTCTGTGTTAGAGATTGATTTTCACCTATTCCAGTCCAAGCTTTGATTGAGTCTTCCACAACCCACATGAGATAATTCTCTTTCATTCTCTTTACGTATGGGAGCAGAGAAACGAATTATGTAATTTGGACTACAGAGACTCTGAACCTAATATTTATAATACTATCATAAATCTGGAGCATCACTAGATTCACTGCAATGGACTAGGTTGGTTTATCCTTAACCTGTAACGAATTAGACCAAAACCAATCAACCCATAATACAAGCTCTTACTAATCAATGAGTCCAATAATTAATAAATCTGATAATCAGATAACATCTTACATGACACTTTCAAGAAAAGAAAAAGAAAAAGAAAAAGAAAAAGAGGGATATTGGATCGAAACGGATCAGCCAATCCAACCCAAATCCAATCCTATGACCAATCCCAAAATAGCGGCCAGAATCAATATTAAATCTATCGACCTCAGCCGACGCCGATATGAATTGACTGATCCAATCAATCCATTGATCGATACAGAGATTCAAAGCCACGAATGAGTGGGTGGTACACTCCACAAAACCAGGAGAAGATCATGACTTGAAACCGTCACCCAAATAAATCATGATTATGAGTTGAATCAATTTTGCATTGTCCGCATTACTGGCCTTTATTTATTTTTTATTTATTTAAGTTTGCTTTCGTGTAGTTGGAATGCAAGAAGCATGTCCTCCATAAATTATCATTTATTTTTCGAGTGAAGGATAAATTATCATTCATCAAGATATAAGAAAGTTATGATGGAGAAGATGAAAACAAAATATGTTTAATTGTGTGGGCATGGATTTAGTTCATGGTATTCGAATGGGTATAGATATCAATATCGGTATCGAATATAGGTATTGATCAGTATCGATCATGTCGGTCATATGCTGATGTAGCATAACATTTTGTTATCAGTTAGTATCATCTATGTATCGATCAAATATTGATATTCAACAAAACGATACAGTCCAATACAAATTAATAGACAAATATGATAAATACGATAGTGATACCTAAAACCATGTGGGTGGGAGTTTTTCACTCCTCTTTGTCATTTATCACATTTTTCATATAGAAAATACGGCATATTTCAATTTTATTTACCATGGAGGATTTGAACGAAGGGTGTACATTTGATTGTGGAAAAAACATGTTAAATTGGCCCATGGCTCATGTCACAAGGCAAATGCGAGAAGAAAGAAGTCTTGGAGTGGAAATCATATATATATATATAGAAAAAATTTATCTGCACCCTATCAGGGATTGCTAACATCATCTACACCCACAAGATTATGAAAACATCACTTAGGTTCCAAATACCTTGCTCTGCTAATTAAAGAAGTCCACTCCGTCACAAGATTCTCGTTAGATGCTATTGTCAGCTGCACTTGACTATTTCACAGACGATATTGTCCTTAGAGTAAAAGTAAAAGACAATTTTACCCTTCTTCTTCTTTCTTCTTCTTCTTTTCTTCTTCTTTAACTGCTCTCGAATTGTTCGATTATGAATTTCAGAATCTTGAGTTCAGTTGTGAGATTCTGAATTTCAGAATCTTGATTTCACTATGATCCACATGGTTTCTGATCCTTCTACCTTCTTCTGTCTTCCCATTAGCCATCTTTGTCTTGAACGGAGTAGATGAGAGAACGAAGAGGGAGATGGTCTTTCAGGTGGACGAGTTAAAACGCAATGCGTATTTGAGGAATCTACCATTGACTGTTCAATTGAAATCTTAATGGGTAGCTTGGTTCCTTGCTGCCTAAGTTTCTCTGTTTCTATGCCCATTCCCGCCAAGGCCTAATTACGATGTAAATGGATAGTTGAAGTTCTGGATCAGATTCGAATTTGGAGGAATAAGAATTCGAGCGATGGGATTCGGATTCGAATTTGGATGTTGGGTTCCCCCAGAATTCATGGGATCGACTCTCCTGGTTTCACCAGAGGTGGGATTTTAGGATTTAAGGTGTTGGGGATAAACAAGAGAGAGACCAATCAGTGTTAGAGAATGTCTCTTTGGTGAATACTGCAAAAAGAAGAACAGATTGGTTTGATAAGTTTTATAACGCGTCGGAGGTCATCGTCCCTAAACGATCCCAACTCCAATTGTCCACCAAAGGAGAGGATAATACTGCCCAATGCCCACGATTTCGAACACTGGTTCGTTGTAATGGAAGAACTTGAAGGAGTACCCACGAGAGACAAAATCATTGATAGTAACATCAAAACCCTCGCTATGGTGATTGGGAGGTCGATTATTTTTGGTATTAGTGATTTTATCTGAATATTCATTTCGAACGATTTATATACAAAAACAAAACTGATCCCAAATATTGAGGTAGACATAGAGTTGTCTAGCTCTGTTTGATGATCTGTGCAAAATTGTTCCCTCTGTCGTTTGTACACTGATTTTTGGTGGTCTGTTTTTATAGCGAGAAAGAAGCGAGAATAAAAATTTGCCCAGTTTCTATTAGACATTACTTTGCTTTTGGAGCTTTTGTTTTCGAGGAACTCTCCTTCAAGATCAGGGGTATGTTCATGTGTACCAGGCTCGGTAAAAATACTCAGAAATCTTTCATAGAAAAATTGGTGATTTTTTGTGCGCATCTTCTTGAACTTCGCTGCTTCGGCTCTTATGTTCTTTCCTACTGAAACTTGGGAGTTGGGTTAGTTACAGTTACAGAGGGATATGGATTTGGCTAATGCGCATGGTCTTGCCACTAGAAGGAACCATTTGTTTTTGTATATATTGGCATTGTCTGAATCTAAACTGGGAGAAGTCGACGGCGGGATCGCTATTGGTGGTTTTGGTGGTGGTGGTTGCAATGGTAGTGTTACAAAAGGAAATAAGAGAGTGGAAATGAAAGGGTTCAATAGAAGGTCAAATTAGTAAATCAACATAATTTTTTAATTTTTACAATTTATAATATAAGGAGTAAAACTGTATTTCAACAATTTTAGTGATTTCCATCAGTTAAGTGGACCTAGGTGATGTTTTCACAATCTTATGGATGTAGATGATGTTAGCAATTCTTGATGCGGTGTAGAACAATTTATAATATATGTGCGTGTGTGTATACACAAGTAGTGTACAAAAACCGTTCCCATAAAGATATGTGATTCGTTTTCTAAATTATATTTTAGGAAAAATATCTACCACACCCCCTGTAGGTTATCGTAATCTCACCCACCCGCCATCGTTTGCAATAATATCCCTAAGACCCCCTACTTTTGAAAAGCTGTATCCATTAGACCCCCTCCTTTAAGATATGTCCCTCAATCGATGACATGTCACCATTTTAATTTAATAAATGACAGAACTACCCTTCTCTTTTAATTTTATAGAACTTAAAACCTTTTTCTTTTTTTCTTCTTCTTCGTCGACAGATTCTCATGAGTTGGATATGGCCAGAACCCGACTGCGAGCCGGAGAAATCTCTTTTGATATCACTTTGCTTCTTCGGCTCGGTCGACGAAGAAGAAGAAAAAAAGAAAAAGGTTTTAAGTTTTAAAATTAAAAGAGAAGGGTAGTTCTGTCATTTATTAAATTAAAATGGTGACATGTCATCGATTGAGGGACATATCTTAAAGGAGGGGGTCTGATGGATACAGTTTTTCAAAAGTAGGGGGTCTTAAGGATATTATTGCAAACGATGGCGGGTGGGTGAGATTATGATAACCTACAGGGGGTGTGGTAGATATTTTCCCTATATTTTAATAATGAGATATTTCAAAAAAGCATACAATAAATCTTAGTCATCTATTTTTTTTTTCTTTATTTCTTATCTAAACCGTTGCTCCAAGGTGGGAGACTATACAACAATATTTATTGTTACATATGCATCGACATATATGAGATGCATGTCAATCCAAATGGGATATTTTAATTGAATTAGAATCTAAAATTTGACAAATTGACAAATCTAAATCATAAGAGCTCAAAGGTCCCCGGCGTTTGCATGGCGAGTAAAGTTTTGTAGTGTCTCAATTTTCAAATCGGGGTTTCCCATTCTTCGTTGCATTGGTATGTTGTCTTGTGTGCTCCTATATTTGTTTCAAAGGACTAATCCAATGGTGGGAACCTCATTTGTGGAGGTTGTTTGTGTATTCTTTTTTTTTTTTTCTTTTTTTTTTCAATAAAGAAATCTATTTATCTGAAAAAAAAGATTAATCAAAACCATGTCCTTGATATCCAATAATCGAAATAAACGCATCATCTGACCATGTGACAGAATAGATTCCTTGTGACGTATGGAAAATAACAAACCCTAGTGAGAAAAAATTTATCCACTACGATTGAGGTTTCTCTTTCTTGATGGAGACAGTGGCAACCTGTCTTGGATGGCCGCCAGTGGTTTTGGGAGGACAGTGGCAACCTGCCTTGGATGATCGCCACATAGCTCTCGGTGAATCCGAGACCCACGTTCAAGCCGACACTTAGTCGACAAGCCGAGCCGACAGGGGGTGTCGGCTCAGACGTGGGTCTCGGATTCATTCGAGAGCCACGTGACGACCATCCAAGATAGATTATCGCATCCTCCCAGAACCACTGGGAGGAGACGATGTGAATCCTTCTTGATGGTTCAATTTTGTGGGTTTTAATTTTGGCATTTATTTGGTTGAAGACAAGGTCGGTTATGACTTACAACTAGTGTTCTCCAGCTGTGGTGACGTTTCTTATTTTAGGTAGTTTGGTATGCATTCTTGGAATGCATTCTAGAGTAAAAAGAAATTCTATTTGATAAATTATGAAATACATTAGAGAATGCAGTTCTTCCTAAAGTGTGCTCTTTATATTATTTTATATTTGGAGTTGAACATTTACCAAAAAAAAAAAAAAAGTATTTGGAATCGAAAACTGGAATACCTTGCTGGTTAATCCATTCTCATTTTACTTTAAGAACGCACTAAACCCGGTCTAGTTTTTCCTTTCACTTTTGTGGGTTTTATTTTAAATTTTTTTCTGATCGTAATTGGAGTAGGCCACAACTCATTATCCCATATCTTTCTACACCCAAAAAGAAAAGGTCACAAATGAAGTTCTCCACCAGTGGTGAGGTTCCTTTTTATTCCAGTTTTTCTGTTTCATGATGGTTTCATTTTTGTGGGTTTTATTTTGGAATATTTCCTAGTTCTAATTGAGGTAGGTTCTAACTCATTTTCTTTTTTGCCAAAAAAAAAAAAGAAGCTCATTTTCCTTCATGATGGTTTCACTTTTGTGGGTTTTATTTTGGAATATTTCCTAATTCTAATTGAGGTAGGTTCTAACTCATTTTCTTTTTTGCCTAAAAAAAAAGAAGCTCATTTTCTTTCATGATGGTTTCACTTTTGTGGGCTTTATTTTGGAATATTTCCTAGTTCTAATAACTAATGCCAATATGCAATCATTGATTGAAATTAAGACAGAAATGTAATTTCATATATTTGAATTTAAAAATACAAAATATAAAATATTTTATTATTTCTTGATTGAGGGTATAATAGGAATTATATCTCATGGGATCCACCTATGACGATTCAAACAATACCTCGCTCATCAGGTGTGTGAGTATGAGTTTATGTGGATATATGATATTCTACGACATCATGTGTTGGTTAATCATTTTGGTGTTAGCGCACAATGGCCATATCCAACCCAAAAAAAAAAAAAAAAAACCCAAAAACCTTGTGTTGTCTATGGGTGTAGTCCCAATGTGAGTGTGAATTCAGTCAGAAGGTTTGCCTAGAAGCAGCCACCCTTGAAAGAGTGCATAATACCTCACTGATTGAACGCTCTTGTGCCAAAGATGAATGGGACAAAGTTATATGGATATATGACATTCCACGATGTTAATCCTTTTGATGTTGGCATATGTTGTCCTCTCCCCCCTTCAAAAAAAAAAAAAAATCCTCGTACGAAAATAAATTGTAAACCACAAACTAGTGCATAAAGATCTTCTATTTGGCTACAACTTGACAGTGAGGGGATCCAACGGTGAACATCATTAGACACGTGTTCCAATGCAGTCCCAGCCATCGGATGCCACATTGCTAAGCGACAGCTAGACAGAGGATCTAAATCCCAAACCAATGGTATTCCTCCCTAAGAATCTCTACGGCTTTGCAAAGACTCCCACCATCACCATTATTCAGTATTGATAAATATAAAGAGGACGAACTATGATTGAGAGTAATTGATTTTCTTTTTTTCTTATTGTTAGATGAATTCTAGTTTGAACAGGGTAAAAATAGAAAATTGAAGTTACAATGAATTCACATATCCTAGTTAAGAAGATTAGCACAAATTTAAGTTAAGTAACTACAGATAGGTAACAACTATACATGGGAGCTATATGTAGGAGATGAATCATCCCAATATTGCAAGGAGGGAATTATTGATTTAGCTTACAATAATAAGGTATTTAAGAGGACAAACCAAGGTTGAGAGCAATTAATCTTTTTTTTTTTCTTATTATTAGATGAATGCTTGCACACGGTATAATAGAGAATTGATGTTACAATGAATCCACATATCATGACTAAGAAGATTAGTAGAAATCTAAGTTGAGTAAGTAAAGATAGGTAACAATTATACAGAGGAGCTAAATATGGGAGATGAATCATTCTAATATTGTAAGGAAGAAATTATGGATTTTGCTACCGTAATAATGTATTTAGCTAACATAATTCATCCCAATATTGCAAGGAGGGAGTTTGTCTGGATGTATGATATTCCACGAAATTATGTATTGGTTAACCATTTTGGTGCTTGCATTTATTGTCCATGTATAAAATAAAAATAAAAAATAAAAAATAAACCAAAGACCATGTGCTATCTGTGGGTGTAGTTCCTCATCGAGTGTGTGAGTGTGAGTTTATGTGAATGTATGAGAATGTACGATGACATGCGTTGTCCTTATCCTATAACCCCCCCCTTCCCCACACCCAAAAAAAAAAATTTCCTTGCTCGAAGATAAACGCTAAACCACAAACCAATGTGTTCCTCCCTAACTATCTCTATCGCTTAACAAAAACTCTCACCATCGCCGTTATTCAGTATTAAGTATTATTAAGGCTACATTTGGCATGTACTATTGGAAAATATTTTTTATTCTTTTCTAACCAAGAATTTCTGTTCTAGGCATATGGGTTAAAGAGTGTGTTCCAGGATAGACGACACGTTCTCTGACGAATTTCATGATTCAAGAACAAGAATATATTCTTAACCTAAAATGCTTTCCAAGAATGCTTACCAAAGGCAACCCAAACTCACAACAGTGAAATCATAAAGACTGTTCTACATTGAGTCCAGAATGGAAAATGTCTAGCTGTTTAATCTATTCTCATTCTATGTCAAGAATATCTTCTCGACTCTAAGCATACATTTATGATTTTACAACCAACCTAAATACTCCCCAAATTACAAGGTGGGTCTGGATCCAAGCTAAGCTACGCCACATGAGCCATGGTCTTCGCGTTCAAGAATAATTCACTTATATGTACTTGTATCTTTTTTGAAATCTCATCACCTTTTATATCAATTTGATTCTATTTCTATACTACATAGATGGGTCCCATACCACATCATCGGTGATGAAATCCCACAAAAAATACATATCTTTCTACACCCAAAAAGAAAAGGTCACAAATGAAGTTCTCCACCAGTGGTGAGGTTCCTTTTTATTCCAGATTTTCTGTTTCCTGATGGTTTCATTTTTGTGGGTTGGAATATTTCCTAGTTCTAATTGAGGTAGGTTCTACCTCATTTTCTTTTTTGCCAAAAAAAAAAAGAAAAAAAAAAGCTCATTTTCTTTCATGATGGTTTCACTTTTGTGGGTTTTATTTTGGAATATTTCCTAGTTCTAATTAGAAAAAATTTCATCTAACCCCCAAAAACTATGTCAAATTCGATCTAACCCCCAACAATTTCAAAAGTCTCATCTACCACCCAAAAAGTTTCCAAATGTCTCATCTACTTCCCAAAAGTTTTCCACCATTAGTCAAAGAGACCCCACCCGTTAGTAGAGTTCCGTTAGTTGCAAATATTAGGACAATATTGCCCTTATTCCAAAGGTAAAAGACCGTAATGCCCCCAAACTAAAAAACACCTTTACCTAAAACCAACGGCAGTGAGTTGCAGAGAATGGTTTTGCTTGAAGGAAGATGAAGAAGCACTTGTTTTGTACCTGAGAATAGCTATCAAATCTCTCGAAAAGGATTCGTTACCGAGTCTGAAACGTTCATTGATGAGTCGATTAAGCCAGAGAGGTCTTGATGCAGGTCTCTAATCGAAATGGGAGAAAATTGAGCGATTTCTAACTGGAGATTATGAATACCTAGATGTGATCGTAGAAGGAAATCGGTACTTAGTGGAAGTGTCATTGACAACTGAATTCACGATTGCTCGACCGACAGATGAGTCTCTGTGAGTCTCTGTCATTGCTGAAGATGTTCCCTGCAATTTTTGTTGGAAAATCAGAGGAGCTGAATTCACGATTTCTCCAGAAACGCTAGTTCCGGTGAGAATAAACCTCCTGAGATGCTTGAAATTGCTGAGCTTTTCAGTCAGAGTCCCAACCATAGATGGATTTTCGATGAACACAAGTTCTTCTAAGGTAGAACCTAAGGTTGAGAGGAACCCAGGGAAAGAAACCTGGATTTCTGTGAAACATCTGTAGAAGAAAAGCTTGCGGAGATAGATGAAGGAGGAGAGTCGAGGGGAAAACATGGAATTAAAAGTGCAAGGAGGGTTAAGAGAGAAATTTGAAACGTAACCGAAGTTGAGCTCTGTGATGTGAGGCATAATGGTACCGTTTTCGTTTGAGAAATAGTCACAGACGATGCCATGAGGAGCTGAGTTGCAGAGGTCGTCAGGGAAGAGAGATCGCCAATCGATGTCGGAGTTGATTGAATCCAACACTTGATATAGAGATTCCTGCTCGTCGTAGTAGAGGGAAGTAGAAGAGACAGAGTATGCAACGATGAAGCAGAGGACAAGAAGGCAGAGGAGAGCTATAGAACGTGTATCCTCCCTGTAAATCTCATCATGGTCTATATCCAGTGAAATCATTTTCTAGAGATGGGTTTCACGTCTTATTTTACCCAGACCATGTCACCGAGTTTCGACCATATTTTTCGACCGAAAATATGGTCGAAACTGAAATTTTAACCGAGTTTTTGTATTTTTGGTACCGAGAGCACATCTCGTTTCTTATAGACCAAAAACCAAAACATTTCGGTCGAAATCAGAAATTTCGGCCGAAATTTGAAATTATGGTCGATACCCAGTATCGTTTCGGGTTAGCTAAAATCCGAAATATTCCGGCCGAAATTCTTAACTATTCCCATAACTCAATGTTTTATTTTAATGTTTTAAAGTTTCATTTTAATGTTTTAAAGAAAGGACAAATTAGTAACTTTATCTCATTTTAATGTTTTAAAGTTCGAAATAGAAATGGTAGAAATGTCTACTCATATGTTCAGTCCATTCTGTCAGTTAAATGGGGCCGGTTAGAATATCTGGAAACCATTGGGTAATAGATCGAATTTGACATAGTTTTTGGGGGTTAGATGAAATTTTTTCTTCTAATTACTAATGCCAATATGCCATCATTGATTGAAATTAAGACAGAAATGTAATTTCATAAATTTAAATTTAAAAACAAAATATAAAATATTTTATTATTTCTTGATTGAGGGTATAATAGGAATTACATCTCATGGGATCCACCTATGACAATTCAAACAATACCTCGCTCATCAGGTGTGTGAGTATGAGTTTATGTGGATATATGATATTCCACGACATCATGTGTTGGTTAATCATTTTGGTGTTAACGTACATTGGCCCTGTCCAACCAAAAAAAAAAAAAAAACCCAAAAATCTTGTGTTGTTTATGGGTGTAGTCCCAGTGTGAGTGTGAATTCAGTCAGGAGGTTTGCCTAGAAGCAGCCACCCTTGAAAGAGTGCGTAATACCTCACTGATTGAACGCTCTTGTGCCAAAGATGAATGGGACAAAGTTATATGGATATATGACATTTCGTGATGTTAATCCTTCTGATGTTGGCGTATGTTGTCCTCTCCCCCCCTCCAAAAAAAAAAAATTTCCTCGTACGAAGATAAATTGTAAACCACAAACTAGTGCATAAAGATCTTCTATTTGGCTACCACTTGGCAGTGAGGGGATCCAACGACGAACATCATTAGGCACGTGTTCCAATGCAGTCCTAGCCGTCAGATGCCACATTGCTAAGCGACAACTAGACAAAGGATCTAAATCCCAAACCAATGGTATTCCTCTCTAAGAATCTCTACGGCTTTGCAAAGATTCCCATCATCACCATTATTCAGTATTGATAAATATAAAGAGGACGAACTGTGATTGAGAGTAATTGATTTTCTTTTCTTTTTATTTTTAGATGAATTCTAGTTTGTACAGGGTATAAATAGAAAATTGAAGTTACAATGAATTCACATATTCTAGTTAAGAAGATTAGCACAAATTTAAGTTAAGTAACTACAGATAGGTAACAACTATACATGGGAGCTATATGTAGGAGTTGAATCATCCCAATATTGCAAGGAGGGAATTATTGATTTAGCTTACTATAATAAGGTATTTAAGAGGACAAACTAAGGTTGAGAGCAATTAATCTTTTTTTTTTCTTATTATTAGATGAATGTTTGTATACGGTATAATGAGAATTGAGGTTACAATGAATCCACATATCATGGCTAAGAAGATTAGCAGAAATCTAAGTTGAGTAAATAAAGATAGGTAACGATTATACAGGGGAGCTAAATATGAGAGATGAATCATCCTAATATTGTAAGGAAGAAATTATGGATTTTGCTACCGTAATAATGTATTTAGCTATCATAATTCATCCCAATATTGCACGGAGAGAGTTTGTCTGGATATATGATATTCCACGACATTATGGATTGTTTAACCATTTTGGTGTTGGCATTTATTGTCCATGTATAAAATAAAAAAAATAAAAAAATAAAAAACCAAAGACCATGTGCTATCTGTGGGTGTAGTTCTTCACCGAGTGTGTGAGTGTGAGTTTATGTGAATGTATGAGAATGTACGATGACATGTATTGTTTTATCCTATAACTCCCCCCCTTCCCCACACCCAAAAAAAAAAATTCCTTGCTCGAAGATAAACGGTAAACCACAAACCAATGTGTTCCTGCCTAACAATCTCTATCGCTTAACAAAAACTCTCACCATCGCCGTTATTCAGTATTAAGTATTATTAAGGCTACATTTGGCATGTACTATTGGAAAATATTTTTTATTCTTTTCTAACCAAGAATTTCTGTTCTAGGCATATGGGTTAAAGAGTGTGTTCCAGGATAGACGACACGTTCTCTAGCGAATTCCATGATCCAAGAATAAGAATATACTCTTAACCTAAAATGCTTTCCAAGAATGCTTACCAAAGGCAACCCAAACTCACAACAGTGAAATCATAAAGACTGTTCTACATTGAGTCCAAATGGAAAATGTCTAGCTGTTTAATCTATTCTCATCCTATGTCAAGAATATCTTCTCCACTCTAAGCAATTCCACTCTAAGCAATTAAGCATGCATTTATGATTCTACAACCAACCTAAATACTCCCCAAATTACAAGGTGGGTCTGGATCCAAGCTAAGCTACGCCACACGAGCCATGGTCTTCGCGTTCAAGAATAATTCACTTTGTATGTACTTGTATTTTTCTTAAAATATCATCACACACAAGCCATGGTCTTCGGGTTCAGAATAATTCACTTGTATGGACTTGTATCTTTCTTGAAATCTCATCACCTTTTATATCAATTCGATTCCATTTCTATACTACATAGATGGATCCCACACCATATCATCGGTGATGAAATCCCACAAAAAATACATATACATGTAGTGATCCAAACTTATCGAGGGGGAAAAGGGCACTAATTTGATGAACGTCCGACGTGTAGGCAAACCGACTCACCGACTATATTTTTTTTTTATTTAGCACGTTACAACACGTGTCTCACAAATCCCACTTATGCAGTAGCGATTTACGTGTCTCACAAATCCCACTTATGCAGTAGCGATTTAGCGTTGACCTAAAATCTAAAAAGACAAAAGTACCCTTAGCTCCCGTTTTACGAATTGGAATCGATCTAGTTCTTCTTCTACCTCAGCTATAACCCAAACTGAATTTTATTAAATGACAATAATAGCCTTCAAGACACCTGTAAATCAAAGAACACGTTCATCGTATGTTCCACGGAACCACTCTTTATTAGAGCAACGCCATCACCTCCATCTCTTATGAAAAAAAATTCAGTTCTCTCCTGAACTAACCATGACGACCTTCAATTTGACCTCTGTCAAAACCTCCTCCAATGGAGTTTGGCAAGGAGATAATCCTCTCGATTACGCCTTCCCACTCCTCATCATACAGATCACTCTCGTCCTCATCATCGGTCGTTCCTTAGCTTTCCTCCTAAAACCTCTCCGACAACCTAACGTCATTGCAGAGATCATCGTACGTTTTTCCATCATCCATTTCTCTCTCGATCGATCAACTCGTTTCTGTTTGATTTCATGTATTTTAATTTTTGTGTTGCAGGGCGGAATCATCTTGGGACCATCAGCTTTAGGTCGGAACAAAACTTATTTACATCGAATCTTCCCGTCATGGAGTACTCCCATACTTGAATCAGTCGCAAGCATCGGACTCTTGTTCTTCCTGTTCCTCGTAGGTCTCGAGCTTGATCTGAAATCGATCCGAAGAAGTGGACACAGAGCTTTCGGAATCGCCGCTTCCGGAATCACAGTACCTTTCATCAGCGGCATTGGTGTTGCTTATGTTCTTCGCGCAACCGTTGATGGAGCAAAGGAAGCTGGTTACGTTCAATTCCTTGTTTTCATGGGAGTTTCTCTCTCCATCACAGCTTTCCCTGTCTTGGCGCGCATTTTAGCTGAGCTTAAACTGCTCACTACTCAAGTAGGTGAGACAGCCATGGCTGCTGCAGCTTTTAATGATGTAGCAGCCTGGGTTCTGTTAGCCTTGGCGGTAGCTCTTGCGGGGAACGGTAGTGGTGGGTCCCACAAGAGTCCTGTGGTTTGCATATGGGTACTCTTGTCTGGTGTTGCTTTTGTGGTGTTCATGTTGATGGTGATTCGACCGGCGATGGCCTCCGTCGGCCGGCGTTGCTCGCCTGAGCAAGAAGCTGGGGATGAAGTTTATATTTTCTTGACATTGGGGGGAGTTCTTGTGTCTGGTTTCATGACGGATCTGATTGGGATACATTCGATTTTTGGGGCTTTTGTATTTGGATTGACGATACCTAAAGAGGGTGAGTTTGCGAGGAGATTGATAGAGAGGATTGAGGATTTTGTGTCTGGATTGTTGCTGCCATTGTACTTTGCTTCGAGTGGGTTGAAGACTGATGTGACGAAGATGCACGGCGCTGAAGCTTGGGGGTTGTTGGTGCTTGTTATTGCTACTGCTTGTGCTGGTAAGATTTTGGGTACGTTTTTTGCAGCCATGATGAACAGGATTCCGGCCAGAGAGTCTTTGACACTTGGTGTTCTTATGAATACTAAAGGATTGGTGGAACTCATTGTTCTCAACATCGGAAAGGAGAAGAAGGTCAGTTTAGTCATTACTCTTATTAAGCCATCTCATCTGTCCTTTCCTTTTTATAATCTTCTAAATTCGGGCGACTCCTAAGGATCCTTTGTCTGGCTGTTAAACGGAAGTGAAGATTTCAGGCGATCATAGTGTATCGATATGTGTTCTCATGTACTATGAGTAGTCGGGATCCTCACTGATAAGTCATTACTTTTAGACAATCTCATCATCTATCCTTTTACAATCTTCAAGGTTCTAAATTCAGGTATCGGATGCGCAAGGATACTCTATATAACTGTCAAACGGCAGTGAGGATTTCAGGCGCTCATAATGTATTGGCACGTGTTTTGATGCACTATGACCGCCCAGGATCCTTACTACTGCTTGATAGTCACTAGAGAGGATCCCGGTCTAGGGACATGGTATGGTTTCACTCAAAATTGATTTGATATACATAGATATTTAATTAATATAGAACCTGATATATATACCATATTGAAGTATCTAATAGTAGAGAAACTAATTAGTATATTAAGGCAAATCAGATCGACAATGGATATGACGCGACCATTACATTAGCATGAGTCTTCTTGTTTATATTAACAGGTCTGATCAAAATACCCACCGAATTTGACCTTCTTGGTCATTGGTTTTAAGTCATATCACATGTGTTATTCGTTGTACATTTTTTCTTTTTTTCACTAGCAAGTTTCCATGGTCTTTGGGAGCCCACCTTCCTCGGCTACTTTAGTTCTGTCTTTACTCTTTACTATCGTTTTTCATCTCTGTGAGTGTTATTATCAATGAATCTGCAGCTGGAATCTGCAAAATCAAATTGAAATCTAAAGTAAGGAGATAAAAAAATCCCAACTCATTTTTCTCTCAACACGTGACTTATCCTGTGATTCAAGTTTTCCACCCACTTGGTTGTGATGAAAGGAACTCTGTTGGAAAAAGTAAACCTGCCAACCTGCAAGACTATATTTTATGGACCCGGTTTTTGTACCGTATAGGGGTAAATTTGATATTATACATCATTTTCTTCCTATTCATTATAGGGGTCTCTGATCTCCAACTTAATTGTGTCATGTGGAAAAAGATGAAAGTGCAAATCTAATCATTGGATATAGATGGTTTAATTAGATACATCATATGTTAAATTTTAAATCCAAATTCAATCATTAATCTCATGCATTACATATATGTCTATACAGTCAAATGGTATATTGATTATTACAAATCTCTTCTGGTTTTTCAATGTTTTGTTTTGTGGCATGGTAAATTCTATTTGGATTGAAACTTAACATGTGATTTGTGTACACAATCTCAAATGAGATAGTTTATTAGAATTTTTCAAAATGGATTCAAATAATTGCCACATAGCATATTGGATGAGACCTAAATTTTGTGGATGAATAAACCTCAAAGTCTCCTAATCATTTTAAAATTTAGATAAGAGAATATTTAATTGAATTATGTTTTGAAGTGAAATCTGTGGTTTATCTACACCATGCATTATTTATTCAATAGTTTAAAGGGGTACAAAAAACCTAAACTTTATTGTCTGGATTATGCAAATATGGAAAAACTTTTTTCAACTTGTTTCTCTTTTTTTTTCGTTTAAATAAATGAGATGGTTTGTTTTTTCTGCAACAGGGATGGTGTTAGATCATGGGTCCTGGAATGACCATAGTCTAGGGAAAATATATTTTTTTGATATAGTTTATGTTTATTTTTATGAATTATTTATATCAAATTATTTATAAAAATAAATTATGATTCATAAAAAAATCTGTTTGACACCACTAGAACTAAAAAAAAAAAATATTATATAATGATAAACACTTTCTAATATATTTATAAATTATATATTATATTTATTTATTTAGTATCATAAAACATGTTAAATAATAATCAAAGAGAACCTTAATCTGTCCTTTATTTAATATTAAACAAATCGATCCTAAAGAATAAAGATTCTTTCACCAACTTGACCATTGGATATCGTTTTCTCTTGTCAATTTTTTAATGCCTGATGTGGACTATACTAGTATAAAACATTATTTCAAAGTCAATCCATATAATTTCTTAATTGTCAAAGGAATGTTTGAATAATAAAAAAAAAATTTATCTCCTTTTTAGGTGCTGAACGATGAGATATTTGCAATCCTAGTACTGATGGCACTTTTCACCACATTCGTGACGACTCCAACGGTGATGGCTCTCTACAAACCGGCTCGCGGATCCATCCTCCATATCCAAAGGAAGCTCCAACGCGAATCCCCTTCGAATCTCAAAGACGAGCTGCGGATCCTTGCTTGCGTCCACGGTCCTGGTAACGTACCCTCACTCATCAATCTCATCGAATCTACACGTGGCAACAACAAATCTCCACTCAAGCTCTACATCATGCACCTGATCGAACTCACCGAACGCACCTCTTCTATCGTCATGGCTCAACGCGCCGGGCGGAACGGCCTTCCATTCATCGACCGCATCAACAGGAGAGACTCCCACGACGGAGTCACTGTCGCCTTCAAAGCTTACGGCCAACTCGGCCGAGTCAAAGCCCGAACCATGACTGCCATATCAGCGCTGCATACAATGCACGAAGATGTTTGCCACGTGGCGGAAGAGAAGAGGGCTAGTATGGTAATTTTACCCTTCCACAAGCATGGGAGAATGGACGGTGAGATGGAGAATATAGGTCATAGCTGGAGGGTAGTCAACCAAAAGATCCTCAAGGAAGCTCCTTGTTCCGTGGCTGTACTGGTTGATCGTGGACTTGGTGGTGATGGGCCCAAGAGGAATACACCTTCTCCTAGTGCCACCGTGGCACAAGGGGTCTGTGTTGTCTTCTTTGGTGGGCCCGATGATCGTGAGGCATTGGAATTGGGTGGAAGGATGGCAGAGCATCCAGGGGTGAGAGTCACAGTAGTAAGGTTCCTGGAAGAGGAAGCGCCGACGAACGGCGACATTATGATGCGGCCGTCGCCGGAAAATTGCTCGGAGAAGAATTACAGCTTTTCGACGGCAGTGATGGATAGAGAGAGGGAGAAGGAATCGGATGAAGCGGCGGTGGAGGGTTTTCGAAAGAGGTGGGAAGGGATGGCGGAGTATACAGAGACGGTGGTGAGTAATGATAGTGTAGTGGAAAGGGTGGTGGCGATCGGAAGTAGGGGAGAGTATGAGCTGATAATAGTAGGGAAAGGTAGGTTTCCGTCAACAATGGTGGCGAAGCTGGCAGAAAGATCGGCGGAGCATCCGGAATTGGGACCCATTGGAGATGTGCTGGCGTCGGCGAACCATGGAGTGGTGTCGTCGGTGTTGGTGATACAGCAGCATGATGTGGTTCATGCTAATGAAGCTCCAGTCTGCAAGATTGTTGATGATGGTAGTAACATCAGCAGTACTGCTGCGGTTGCGGTGTGAGCTGTGTTGATTGCTTCATATGATTTCATAGATGTTGACGAAAATAATGAAGATGATGGATAAGAAATTAATTAAGAGAATACATGGATTCAGTACTACTGCATGTGTATGTATATTAGATCACTTTTGTATGATTTTATGTAGGAAAGAATGTCAGAAAATTAAGAGTAGAAGCTTATCTTGAAGTATGGAAAGCTTCTTAGATGATTTTAAACTCAAAATATATGTAACAAAATATTTTCTATTTTCCTGTGATGCAATGGGAATATTATGAATTGACCTTCCAGATTAAAGTGTTTGTTGGAACTGATCCTATATACACATTGGGGAAGTTCAGAATCTTGGATGCCTTTATATACTTGAGAATCTCATCCCTTGCAATTTCAAACTTTTGAAATGGAAATCAACTTACCATGGTATTAGAGCTCCCGAGGTTTTTTTCCGTATGATCACCCAAAAGCGGGGCCACATACCACTTCTATTGTGTTGATGCAAAGAACTGGATGAAGAGCTTTAGTCATCCGGCTGGTAACGGATAGTGACTTATGAGATTTACAACACGAACAAAGTGACTTTCAGTACTTAGCTGAAACTCGTTCAAGGGACGATTTTTGAAGAATGCCTGAAATTATAAGAGAGAACAAGGCATGGAAGTGGTTGACTTTGCAATCCAATGGCCACTCCGATGCTTAAGTCAGTCTTAGATCAAGCAGAATGAAAATGCCCCTAGAATAGACATCTCTTAGAATATGGGGTAGTAAAATATGGGGTAGGGTCTAGGTCTATCAATGATTACCCAGAAGAATGAACTTACCTTACTCGAAGGTTGAACCTACACTTTATAGATTCTTTGACAACTGATCGGAGTGGTTATAGATCGTTAGATAACGTGGGTAGTTGTATGAACGACTTGTTGAATCCTGGCCGTCTGATGTGAATCTGTGGACTGTATGATGATAGTGGACATTGTGGTTGGTTACGCGAACTCCACTACTGGATGTAGTGGCTATCCATACGGGCACACATTTGCAAGTGCGGAAGGTCGTGATATAGTTATAGGTCAATGACTCTATCCATGTGTCAACAAATAGAGCGATTCTGTTGATATTTGTTGTTGCGCATTGATTGGGACAGACGTTTTGATCCTCGGCATTCCACGTATCCATGTGTTGTTGGTGGGTAATCCATTGTATTAACATACTATTGCACCAAAAAAGAGGGGCAACACATGAGGGGGGATGTCTGGAATCTTGGATGCCTTATATACTAGAGAATCCTTCTACATACAAGTTCAAACTTTTAAGATGGAAACTTAATAGAGTCCATTGACTCCCCTATTCTCATATTGAGTTCAGATCACCTACATGTATATGTACTCTCCATGTGATCCCATCATCGTCGATGTGTTGTAGCAGGAGAGGTAGAAGAAAATGTTAGATTAATTGTTCATACAATTGTACCTTAGAACATAATAGAACCATGAAATAAACACAATAGTAAAGACATCTTGTGCGTAGAAAATTGATTTCCAACGTGTATAGTAGCTTTGATCACAGTCTTTCATAGCCCTCCAAAGGAATTTTGTTGCTTTCTCTATGCGCATGGGAGCAGAGAGAGAATTAAACGACTATGGCTATAGAAACTCATGACCTAGTATTTATAATATTGCCACAACCCTAGTACAGTCCCACTATAACTAGAATTGCCTATCCCTATACTATGACGAATCAGACCGAACCGGTCAACCTAGTGAGATGGACTCTCCTTACTCAATGAACCCGATAATTAATTAAGCCCATTAAGATATTATCTAACAAAAAAAACATTACAACCCAACAAGGATAGAGAAATACCAAGAACAAAAAAAATCAAATGGAAGACGATGCTGATTAGAGGGGTGATATGAGTCGTAACCTGTGTCCTCACCCTTCTGACGGCATTTTTCCATACCTAATAGCAAATTTGTTGCCCACATAATCCAAGGTTGCGATGGGGAGTCCTCTTCACTATCATAGAGGCCTTCTTTCACCTAAGTTTCATATCAGCTCAACAGACATACAAATCCAGTTTTTACCATAATTAGTCCTATGTAAATGTGCTATGGTTATTCATTATATATAGCTTTATAATAATCTCGATATATTTGTGAAATGGTCTTTCCACGAAGTAGGGTAAGGTTGCGTACCTATGCCTTGTTCTCATATCTCGTGCACTAGATATGTCCTTTATATTTGTAAAATGTCGTAGAAATGAATTGAAAATGAACTAAATGGTACCCTCAAAAAGAATGGTTGGACATGGACCATAGCCTAGACTTTTTTTTATTTTTTTGTAATTTTATTTTGACAATTTGTATGGACCCAAATTTAGCATACCTTGCAAAGAAAAGCAATGCATTTTATATTAGTAAAGTTTGGATTTCACTTTTCCCAAAAAAAAAAAAAAAGTTGGATTCCACTTAACATGCACATGACAGATATTGCCACCTATGTTGAAAAGCAATGGTTCTTCTTCTCCATGACATTTTTTTTTTTTTTTTGGTAATTTTTAATCTGTTTTACGTAAATTAAAAAATTCAAATGATAAAAACATACGCAAGAGTTCACTTTACTGCACCAGTTAAGCCAAGTTCAAAACTTCTAATAACCCCAGCCTCTTCCTCTAAAATAGTATCAGTTGGTATTTAAAGATGAAAAAAAGTTTACTTCCACACAATAACAAAAGGGAAAGGGTAGTCACTCTAAAAAATGGATGATGATAAGAACAAGAGGAGTCCCATTTACAAAATTAAAATAAAATAAAATGAAGGAAAAGAATGGTTGCCCTCCCTTGCTATGTAAGTAGCTGGTTATGATTGAGAGCTCCTCTAAATTTTCTTCTTTTTTTTTCTTTTTTGACAAAGAGAATATTTTATTAAAAGAAACTAGTACAGGACAAACGCCAGCCAGAGACTCCTAACTTATTAAGACCACCATGAAAGTCCATTAAATAATTTTCTGGTATTTTATGTTATATTCACTACTCTAATAAATTGATTCTCGTCATTAGATTAAAGGTGACATAGTGTACACATTACACAACAACAACTAGAAAAAAGAGTAAGGAATTAATTAGGGTTTTCTTTATTTTAGGTGTCAACCACTATTCACATTGGGATCGGTGTCCGTGGTATTATCTGGGTTTTTGTGATGACCCAATGATTATTTATGAAAGAGAATCGATGTCAATGATGTCGGTGTCATATAGAAAGCCCATTAACAAGATATTATTTGCATTATTTGTATTCTCAAACTGCTTACGCTATACCAAATGAATTAACAAGAATTAAATCAAACGTAATTCAGGCAAGGATTATGAATGTGTACAGTAAAAGGAAGTACAGGAAGTACATGGACCATATGCGAAGTGACATCTTCAAAGCGTTTATATTCTCTGCATTTGGTCGAGGTTGGAACAAGTCATGATTGGCTCATGCAGACCCTAATATGGAATCTCATTCTTAATGATGGTGTACGCAGATCTATTGCCCATCATCGGCTTTACCTCTCCTTTTGACTCCTTGTTCCTTATTTCTAGAATCAGTTGCCTTGGAGATCAGCCCTTGACTTACTGCCCAAAGAATCAATCAAACAAATGGCACGGCCACAAGAAAAAGAAAAAGAAAAAAGCAAAAATCAAATCAGTAACAGCTTACTCATAGGGAGAACCGGCCTCTACTGATGAAATGAAAGTTGGAGCATATAGCATCCAAAATGTACTCGTAACCCATTCTTGAAAATCCAACGCCTTCAATTTATGAACTTCACCCAGAATATCTTTTCTCGAATAAGGATTTTATTGGAGGAAAAGAGGAAAGTAAATGCGGATTGCAGGGATCTACAGCAGGCAAATATGCCGTAACCCAAAACCAGTTCAGTTTAGCTTTGATTTAAGCCCTAGTTGCACCCCTATTGTTGTTTTTTAACCGAGAATGAAGGAATGGTAGTTGCTGGAAATCTGACCTGTTGTCACAAATTCATCGTTCAAAGTCCCTTAATGTCTGATTGGTTGTAAGGGGAGCTGAGGGGAAAGAAAGTGAAAATTTTAAAATTAAAAAATAAAAAAAAATTAAAAAATTCACATTCATTCAAAGTCCCATAACGTGCTACCACTCTGATTGCTCGCAAGGGGCATTTAGAGGGAGGAAGGTGAAAGTTTCAAAATAAAAAAAGAAACTATCACATGAATATGTAATTAACTTCAAATCATTTCATATTTGATTATTAATTTAACACATTACTTTACATTATTACTAAATATGACAAGTAATTTAGATAGTTTATACAATCATATTAGGAAATTACTATTTCCTTTCTAAGTTTAAAATTTCACTTCCTTTCCCTTTGATTTTCCTTCAAACCAAACAAAGTGGTAGCAGGAGTGGGTAAACGGGAGACCTGACGCCTATGTGAGGAGGCTGCGCAGATGCTAACGTGACTTAAGGGATCATTGGAGCAAAATCAGAGGTTTTCTCATCTCCCCCACCATTTACCCTTTTTCAGGGGGAAAACTTATGTTACTCGGGTCAAAGAAAAGAAACAATAGGTGCATATAATTGCTTAGGATTTGGATCAATTCACCAAAGAACAATGAAACAAGTCTACAGTAGAGTCTTAGCAAGACCTTAAAAAACAGTACCCCCACAAAAGTTTTCCACGCAGCAAATGGTAGACATTTTTATTGTAATGAATCCCCACTGCGAACAGCTATCTTAACTAAATTAAACACAAAATCCGCCCTTCACCCATAAAGAAAAAAAATTATATATTGAAAAAAAGAGTAAATCACAACTGCAATAACAACTAGCCTTACAGGAAGCCACCCTCTGTCCAAGTCGCATCAGATTTTCCATTGTGACCGACGCTGCTCTTATTGGATGAACTATGGGAGAAACTTTCATAACCATCATCTTTAGGATCATCCCACCCTGCCCAGTTATCCCGATTATGAGATGTTGTTCCCTTCCCATATTCTTCCTTTCGACTGTCTTTACTCTCCCAGTCATCCCAAGAGCTAGAACTTAGAGAGCTGACTTGCCTACCAGATGAAGAGTGCCCACCTCCAGAAGAAGCGTTCCACCCTTTGCTCTCATGCCCGAACTCCTCGTAGTACCCATTTCTCTCACTCTCATTCCCTTGCAAGTTATCAACCCCCCAGCCTTCTTTTGTGTATTCCTCAACCTTTTGCGAAGCCAATGCCATTACCCCTTTCATGATCCCCCAAGTCTTATGCCCTAACTCAGTTGTTTTTGTTGTCACTACATTAACCGTCTCATTTACCTTGTAATCATAACCACCTTCTCTCACCTGTAAAAAGGGCGCAGTGCCTTTTGTTTAATTATAAAATAATTCATAGGATAGTTTATCATTAACAAAAGGTTCTGATCAGACAACAGAATATTCGAAACATGAAATTCCTGGTATCAACATTAACTCTGTTTGCAATAAAATAACATAGGAGGTTTTGAATCATGATGTCTTTTGAGAACAATACTCTACGGCAAGTGAAACCAAGTGGAAACAAAAACCAAAAAAGTGCACAAAATATCGGACATAAAATGTTGAAGCATAGATAGCATAAAGCGAGTTCAGGACAATTAAATCATGTTTTACTAGGCAAACTAGATATGAAAACATCCAAGCCCTCCTTGACATCTGTTAACATGAACAAATAGAGAGTGGGTTTCCAATCTCCACAATGTCCAAGAGGTGTCTAAATTGAAATGAGAATCTGAGATTTATAAACAATTATTA
Organism: Protea cynaroides; assembly: GCA_028583415.1. Classification (NCBI taxonomy): domain Eukaryota; kingdom Viridiplantae; phylum Streptophyta; class Magnoliopsida; order Proteales; family Proteaceae; genus Protea; species Protea cynaroides. The sequence continues at coordinate 34,852,613 of CM053266.1, read as the reverse complement.
CAAGACCAAATGGTACAGGCCATAGACATTATCAGTCCTATGAATGTCTATTCTTATTTACCATGGTGGCTGATGTGCTGAGTAGACTTTTTGAAAGAGCCTCATCTCGAGGAGTGGTAGGGGACAAATTATTGGGAGACAGCATGTGGAGGTGTCACAATTATCAAGGGCTAACAGTTGGAGAAAATCAATGCATTTTCCAGAAACCTGGATAACAGTCATGAAATCCAACTCCAGGACTAAATATTCAAAACACTAATGCAAACAAGTCCTCCTTGGCCTGAATGGATTATGAGAGATCTCCCCATGTTATTTACACTCATCTTCATGAGAAGAGAGAGAGAGAGAGAGAGAGGAAATGGAAAGCAGAAACAAAAAGAATGAGAGAAGAGAACAAGAGAAGCGGAAGAAAGAGGGAAAGAGTATCCAGGCAAAACCTAGGTTTTAACATAATCAACCCTCTACTCTCCAATCCAAATTTCATTACACCTAAAAAGTTTTTTCCATGTTTGGAATACAACCCCACATAAAAAGAACTGCCAAAACCCATTTTAATTGACTTACACATTAAAATAACCCATTTAACTTTACACTACTAAAGATTCGAATAATTGACTGGGTACCACTATTACCACTAAATAAGATTAGGATATAGAAAAAGAAAAAAATAAGAATTACAACTAAGCCCCCACGAATTAAAACTAATAAAACTGAATGACTAATTTCCTTTCTTATTTTCCCGAAAGGAATTTCTTGCTGCTAGCTTTGCTCCTCTTAGGCTGCAGCTTCCAAATAGGTCAAGCTTTCTCAAATGAAACTAATGCATTGCATTATTATTGAACCTAGATCAAGAAGAATAAGGTTTCATACAAAGACTGAAGATGAGACCAAAGAGCCATACGAATACGACAAAGAAAAATATTGAGGAAATAAGAGGTATACTAGCAAATTTCTGAAATGAAGTAGACCAGTTCCTAGGGTTGCAACGATATGTTTTGAGGCTGAATCCAGATACGAAATGTTAGTGTTAAAGTAGTGATAAATTGTTAAAATGTTGCAGGCATCATTTAGTTTAGTCCTAGATTTTTCCCTTCTTTATATTATGTCAGTTGTGGAGGTATACTTGTAGTTTTGCTATTATTTTATTATTATAAATAAAGAGAGTTGAATAAGGAAAGTAACTCCAATCGATCTACCCTTTCTCCCCCATCGTTTATCTTCTTCCTCTTTTCTCTTCTCTTCTTCTCTATTGCTGGTTTTCTTTATTTATTTTGTTACATGGTATCAAAGCAAGATAACCAGTAACTATATACCCATTATTGCTGTTTTGAGATTCATTTAGGGTTCTTCGTTGTGGTGTGCAGCCACACTGCTGCATCTGATGTTGATGGCGACTGGTTTGTTGTGGCCTGATAACAACATGAGAGCTGTTTGTTCTTCTTCTTCTTCTTTACTTAGTTTTCCTTCTTCCTCGATCTCTTTTCTTCTTCTTGTTTTCTTTTCTATTGCTGGTTTTCTTTATTTACTTTATTGGTATCAGAGCAAGATAACCAGTAACAATAAACCCATTATTTTTATTTTGAGAGACGTTTAGGGTTCTTCGTTGTGGTGTGCAGCCACCACTGCTGCATCTCATGTTGACAGAGACTGGTTTGTTGTGGCTTGACAACAGCATGAGAGCTGTTTGTTGTTGTTCTTCTTCTTTGCTTAGTTCTCCTTCTTTCCCAATCCTGCTTCTAAGTTTGGTACTGTCTTCTTACTTCTCTCTGCTCATTCTTCCTCTTCTTATCTTTTCTATCCAGAACTACCACATTCTCAGGGCTGGTCATCATAACTCTTTCCTTTTCTTGTTCTTGTTTATTTGTCTATCTTTCTATCTCCTCCTGTTGTGAGATTTCTTGTTGTTTGGGGTACTCAGTTTTTGGGCGGTACTTGCAGCCCAATAGTTTCATATTGACCTAATTAAGGTGTAGGTTGCATCAAAATTATGGTTTCTGGAAACAAGGATTCAGAAGTTATTAATTTTATTACCAATGATGCTGTTTGCATCACGTACTGAAGTCAATACACCTTGCGGCTCCTGTTGGATCAGCAATTTCTCTCTTGCAGGTTTGTTCATTGTTGGCTGGTTGGTTAGCTTTCCCTTATTGCTGGTGGTTCTGTTTGTGGTTTGTGCTATGAGATTACTACCTCCCAGTGATGGTCTTGTTGATGACCTGAGGTGTTCGATGGTCTGTTAATCCTATAATTGCTACTGATATCAGATCTACGTCTAGGATTTGATCTCTATATTAATGTCCATGTGATTGCAGTGTTGTTGATATTATTGGTGCTCCGGTTTATTTCAGTCTGGCCAATTTGGGGTCTTAATTGTTGGTTGTTGCTACTGCTTCTTCAATGTGATATGGTTTATTTATTATGAGCCAGGGTGTTGCTGCGATATGATGTTGGGACTAAACTGGTTCTTTTTTGTTCTCGTCCCTTGCTTGTTTGTCCACATTGAGTGCTCTATATGAGGGGGAGATGAAGCTTATTGCTGAATCTTTGTTTAGGGTGAATAATTATTGTTGAATCTTATTGAAGCTTATTGAAGATTATTGCCTGTTGCCTATTGTTTGTCTTCTTATTGTAGATTATTATTGGCTGCTTATCTTCTTATTGAAGATTATTATTGCCTCTCAGTCCTCTTCGTGAAGATTATTGCCTGTCTTCTTTAGTAAAGTTATTATTTATCTTCTTTCGTGAAGATTATTGCATGTCTTCCTTCGTGAAGATTTGCTATTGTGGATTCTTCTTATCGAATATTTTTTATTTGTCTACCTGGAGTTCTTGTTGAAAATTTCAGGTTTCTGGCCCACATCAATGACTTATTCATCTTCTACTGCTGCTATTTTCTGGGTATTAACTAATGTTATTGTTGTCGCAATTTCCTGGCATGCTGCTGATGTTTTCTACCGTTTATATTATTATCCATTTATATTATTATCTGGGTTTCTTCTTAACGAAAATTCGTCTTTGTTGCTGATTATCTGGATTTCTTATTCGCGGAAATTTCTCTCTATTGCTGGCAATGATGGTTGATCTGTTTATGTTTGATCTGGTGCTATGAATGGATAGGTTCTTCTTTATCCAGTTCTTTTGTTTGCTACATATCTGGGAGAGGTTGCTAGCCACTAATCTCTAGTTATGATAGACTAATTCAGTCTAGTTCTACTCGTTGGTTCTTTATGTTCTGGTTGTTTCAATCTGGAGCGTAGGTGATATATTGACGGCAAAGAGGGTTCAAACAACTTGAATTAATAAGCCCTCTTTGCTGCCGGATCTCTGTACAGTCCAAAACAAAATCTGATTTAAACAACAATAGGAAAACTAACTTATCTGAAAATCCAGCCGATGAAATCACTTGAAACTTGATGGGAAATACTCTTAGGATGATTATGAACACTTGCTGAAGTCTAGGTTCAATCAGAGATAAACTGTAGGAGCCGCAAGTCTCACAAGTGGCTGAAACCTGTACTGCCAGTGGTAGGTAACTGATCTGGCTGCACAGATTGTAGTTCTCTAATCCTTGAGCTAATAAACTTTTAACTATAGAGCTATGATTCAGTAACACAAGAATAGATCAAAGGAAATAAGAAGGAATTGAGAAAATAGAAGAGAGAGGGTTTCAGCTGAGTCTCACAACCTTGGAGACTCAACCAGAAAAAATAGAATTGGAGCTGTTCTTTTTTTCTGGAAAATCTACCTCTTGCCGCTAGCCATTCTTCTCTTATTTATAGCTGTGAGAAATTACAAATAGAATAAGAAAGTTTCAAACTGAATTTAGAAAGACTAAACTTCCTTTATAAAGTAGGACTAAACTTCCTTTATAAAGTAGGAAGTTTCTAAAACAAAGAAATAGGAAAGTTTCCAAAAAATGGAAAATAGGAAAGTTTCTAACTACTTTTAGGAAACTAAATATTAAGAAATTCTTAGTCTCCAAGTAACTAAAACTTCTAAACTAACTAGCCTATATTTTAGGAAAGAAATAAAACTAATCAATCAAATAGAGTTGCCGACTCTAGCTAGATGGATCTGAGACAGACCTGGCTGGCGGTGATAAATCTAGCTAGCTGGATCGACTAGGTTGGGCCTGGCCCAGTTGGTGGCTTTCAACCCCCTTCTCTTGTACACTTGGCCTGCATCAGCTCCCCCCGGCTTAGAAACATTCGTCTCCGACGAATGGAAGGAAGACATGTAGCGTTCATAGAAATCTGGGTCGATACACTAGAAGTCACCCTCATGTATTCACATGCTGTCATTGCGTTGGTGCCCTTTCCACATGACTAAAAATGACTGATAACCTCCACCACTGCGAGTCATTGTATACTTGGAGTCAAGGACATCTTCAATTTGGTCAGGGTGGGAAATAGCAGACTGTTGAAGGCGTAAAGCAAGCTCCGTATCTCCTTCATCAGAATGATTACCTGTATAGAGAGTTAAATCAGCAACGTTGAAAATGTTACTGATAGCCATGTTGGGTGGAAACTCAATGGCTCCAATCTTCTTGAGCACCTTGTAGGGACCCATCTTCTGTAGATGTAACTTGGTAGCTTCGCCCGGAGTAAACCTTTCAGGAGTTATTCGAACCATTACCATGTCACCAGGTTTGAATTCCATGTAATGGCGATGACAATCTGCATTAGCTTTATATACTTCATTGCTAAGCGCAATACGTCGCTGAACATCTGTATGTACCTCTGTAATATGACGGATGAATTCATCAGCTTCAATGCTTACATGCACTTGAGGTGGAAGCGACACAAGATCAATAGGCCTCTTGGGTGTATGCCAAACACTATCTTAAATGGTGTACGGCCTGTGGTCCGATTGATGGAGCTATTATATGCAAACTCTGCTATATCAAGAATGGAGGGCCGAGTCTTCTCATAACCACGAATAAGGCATCGGAGAAGATTGCCCAAGCTTCGGTTCACTACTTCCATTTGCCCATCTGTTTGAGGATGGAAGGCGGTTGAGTAAAGCAATTTAGTATTGACCTTTAACCATAATGTCTTCCAAAAATAGCTCATAAATTTCATATCCCGATCTGACAATAGTCTCGGGCAGCCCATGAAGACGCACCACTTCCTTAAAGAATAGGACAGCAACATGTCTGGCATCAAATCTTCCAACAAGGGAGGAAGTGTGCCATTTTTGAGAATCTGTCCACTACCACAAATACAAAATCATATCGCTCCCTTGTGGATGGCAAACCAAGGACAAAATCCATACTAATATGCAACCATGGAGAGTGAGGCACCGGTAGTGGTGTGTACAAACCAGAATTTTGCTTGGTGCCTTTTGCTAGTTGACATACACGATATTGTTGGATCACATTTTGCATATCATGGGGTAGGTGAGGCCAATAGTAAAGATCTGTAACTTGTGTCATTGTCTTATCTTGACCAAAGTGTCCACCTAAACCACCTCCATGTATTGGCGTAGGGACGTCTTTGGAATGCATAACCGTGTTCCCATAAACAAGTAGCCATCTTGAATCGAGAATTTTGAGTCGGTCTCACCTTGTTGTAATTTCTGAAACATAGGACCAAAATCTTATCTGTCATGTACTCCCCTTTGATATGCTTAATTCTTGTACCTTGGGCTGAAAAGGTACTCGTTGCATTCACTTTGCAACTCAAAGCATCCGCTACTTGGTTTTCTTTTCCGGCTTTGTAATTGAGTACAAAAGTGAACTCCTGTAGATACGAAATCCACTTAGCATGCTTGTGGCTAATGGTCCGTTGTGAATTGAGGAAGTTGAGTGCCTCATGGTCAAAGTATAGGACAAACTCTTTCCCTATGAGGTAGTGCCTTCAATGCTTGATCACCTGTACTACAGAATAAAGTTCCAAATCATAGGTAGAATGCCACCGGATGCTTTTCTTGTATAAGTACCCCTCCAATTCCCAAGTGTGAGGCATCTGTAGCAACCTCGAACACACGGTCAAAATCAAGAAGGTAAAGGACAAGGGCTTCAGTTACGACTTTCTTTATAAGGTGAAATGCTTTGGTGGCCGTCGGGATCCATTGGAATGGACCTTTCTTTGTCTTCATGCACTCTGTGATGGGTGCCATAATGGAGCTAAACCCTTGTATGAATCTCCAATAGAAGGAAGCGAGGCCATGGAAGCTACGAACCTCGGTGAGAGTTTTAGGGAATGGCCAATTAGTAATGCTCTCTATCTTGGATGGATCAGCTTCCACCCCTTTTGATGAGAAAATGAAACCAAGGAAAACTACCTTGGGGAGCATAAAAGAACACTTCTTTAAATTCAAGTACAACTTTTCATCTTGAAGGATCCTCATCACCCGCTGTATATGATCAAGGTGGTCTTCATTGCCTTTGTTGTATATCAGTATATCATCAAAGTATACAACAAGAAACTTACTGATGAACGATCGGAGTGTTTGAGTCATCACTCTCATGAAAGTACTAGGGGCATTGGTTAACCCGGGCATGACCTTCCATTCATATAGTCCGTCTTTCGTCAAAGGCGGTTTTCCACTCATCGCAGGGACGAATACAGATTTGATGATAACCACTCCGTAGGTCAAGCTTTGTGAAGACGGTAGCACCTGTCTACATGTCCAGCATATCATCAAGCCGTGGAATAGGAAATCTGTATTTGACAGTGATTTTGTTTATTGCTCTGCTATCAATGCACATCCGCCATGATCCATCTTTCTTTGATGTCAAGAGTGCTGGTACGGCACATGGGCTCATGCTTTCTACAATGAAACCCTTTTGCAACAATTCATCCAACTGTCTTTTGAGTTTTGCATGCTCTGTGGGGCTTAAACGGTAGATGGGGAGGTTCGGTAATACAGATCCGGGGACTAGATCAATTGCATGTTGTATGTCCCTCATTAGTGGCAACTCGTCTGGTAGTTCTTCCGCAACAAGATCTGCAAAATCAAATAGAATAAATCTAATAGGTGGGGGAATGTTAGTTTTTCAGGGGGTACAACTTCCTTAGCCATGAAGGCTATCATTACACCATTTTCTTTACTTGTCTCCTTGAAGTCTTGTTGATTGAGCATCAATAATGGGTGATCAGCTTGCTACCAGCCTTTGATGTTGCCCATTTCCCTTGTTCTTACTATTAGTTGTTGGTTGGTCCTTCTTTAGAGCTTGAAGGATTTGCTTACGCTTCAGTTTGCTTACGCTTGCAACCTATTTTTCTCAGCTGGTACATTAAGAGGACTTCAATATCATAGGCTTCCCATTAACATCGAAATAACATTGGTTCTTGGTGCCTCCAACCAACACATCATGGTCATATAACCATGGTCTTCCTAATAATACATCAGTCAATATCATAGGGATAACGTCACACCAAACCGTATCATTGTAGGCCCTTGCTTGTAGTGGAATCAAACACCTTTGGCTCACTTCCAAGGTATTGCCATTGAGAAGTGATACCTTGTAAGGTTGAGGATGAGTTTCTACTTCCAGTTTAGCATCTATCATAAAGGCTTGTGACCCAACATTGACACTACTACCGCTGTCCAAAATGATCTGAGCAAGCTTAGGACCACTAGACATGCGGGTAGTAAAAATACAATGACAACGCCAATCTTCTCCTTTTGATTCAGCCACTAATATACGACTCACAACATGTATCTCAAGGGATTCTTCATCCTCATCAAAATTATATTCTTGTTCATCACCTAGGGCAGCATTATCATAGGAATCATCTTCTTGTGGTTCACAAACTTGAGAATCAGCATTGGCCTCCACAGAAACCACTTGAGAATTGCCTTCACCTTTCTCGAAAAATCCCTTGCATAATGACCATAGGAATTACAATGATAGCATTGAATATTGTTATTGGAAGCCATCGGTCCTTTTCCCTTTTCAATTATCGTGGGAGTAGGACGAAAAGCAATCGCTGTACTCTGGGGATTTGTCATGAGTTTCTTGCTATCATTATAATTTGGATTATATCTTCTGGTGGACTTTAGGAGCTCTTCGGCTTGAAAAGCTTTATCAACACAATCATTAAGACTAATAATATCAACCACATTCAATTTTTCTCTAATTTCAGGTCGCAGTCCCAAACGGAACCGAGATATCATCTAGTCATCACTGTCCCGTGATATAGTACGTGCACAGAATTGGTCAAATTAATAAACATAATCTTCCACATTCGTGGTTCCTTGTCGAAGATTATTCAGCTGGTCATGTAGCCATCTTTGGAAGGACCTTGGCAAATATTTCCCTTTCAATTCTTCTTTCATCTCCTCCCAAGTGATAGGTTCCAACCACTTCCTCATTAGGCCATATTCATAATTACGCCACCAATCATGGGCACCCCCCATCAGTTTAGAGCGAGCCAATTTCAGCTTTCATGGCTCGGGAAAATCAAACCAATCGAAATAGTCATCTAGGGCATTCAGCCAGCCATGAAATGTTTGGGGGTCTTGTTTCCTATGAAACTCCTTGAGGTCCATCCGTACCTTATGGGTTTGGTAACGGAGGGGTTGATGGTTTCCATAATCATCATAGGGTGGGTCTTGATATTCCTCTCTAGGAACTCTTTGGGGAACCCTAGCAAAACGTCTTGGCACTAGGTTGGCCCTAGAAGCTTCTCTTCTAGGGGCTTCTATTCTATCCAGCCTAGGGTTAATTCTTTTCTCCAAACTATTCATTCTTCCGTCCATATTATCTAGCTTTGCATCCATTTTAGTCAATCATTGGAGAATCAAATTAATAGGGTCATTGGGGTTATTTGACTGATTAGGAGAGTTAAAACTCTCCTCAGCCATGCTCTGATACCAATTTGATGGCAAAGAGGGTTCAAACAACTTGAATTAATGAGCCCTCTTTGCTGCTGGATCTCTATACAGTCCAAAACAAAATCTGATTTAAAAAACAATAGGAAAAATAACTTATCCGAAAATCCAGCCGATGAAATCACTTGAAACTTGATGGGAAATACTCTTAGGATGATTATGAACACTTGATGAAGTCTAGGTTCAATCAGAGATAAACTGTAGGAGCCGCAAGTCCCACAAGTTGCTGAAACCTGTACCACCAATAGTAGGTAACTGATCTGGCTGCACAGATTGTAGTTCTCTAATCCTCGAGCTAATAGACTTTTAACTATAGAGCTATGATTCAGTAACACAAGAATAGATCAAAGGAAATAAGAAGGAATTGAGAAAATAGAAGAGAGAGGGTTTCGGTTGAGTCTCAAAACCTTGAAGACGCAACCAGAAAAAATAGAATTGGAGCTGTTCTTTTTTTCTGGAAAATCTACCTCTTGCCGCCAGCCATTCTTCTCTTATTTATAGCTTTGAGAAATTACAAATAGAATAGGAAAGTTTCAAACTGAATTTAGAAAGACTAAACTTCCTTTATAAAGTAGGAAGTTTCTAAAACAAAGAAATAGGAAAGTTTTCAAAAACTGGAAAATAGGAAAGTTTCTAACTACTTTTAGGAAACTAAATATTAGGAAATTCTTAGTCTCCAAGTAACTAAGACTTCTAAACTAACTAAGCCTATATTTTAGGAAAGAAATAAAACTAATCAATCAAATAGAGTTGCCGACTCTAGCTAGATGGATCTGAGACAGATCTGGCAGGCGGTGATGAATCTGGCTGGCTGGTTCGACTAGGTTAGGCCTGGCCCAGCTGGTGGCTTTTGGCCCCTTCTCTTATACACTTAGCCTGCATCATATATATGCTCCGGCTTGAGGGGGAGTGTTAAAGTAGTGTTAGTGTTACAAGTGTTACACGCATGAGGGTAGTTCAGTCTTAGATTTTTTCCTTCTTTATGTTATGTTGGTTGTGGGGGACTGGGGCTATACTTGTAATTCTGCTGTTATTTTATTATTATAATAAAGAGTGTCGGATAGGAGTGGGAAGTAACTCCTATCGATCAACCCTCTCTACCCCATCGTGTTCTTCTCTTCTTCCTCTTTTCTCCTCTTTTCTTCAACGTCTTTTCTTCTCTTCTTCTCTTTAACTGGTTTTCTTCATTTTACTTTTGGGGCGAAAGAAGCCTGTCCGGTTGTGTGGATGGGGCAGTTTCCACACAGCCGTTGTTTCAGCCCTTGGATTTTAGTTTATTATATCAACCCTTAGATTAAAAGAAAGTGGACACCATTAATGTGATATAACCATTAGCTACATAAATGCATTTTCCAATAATACCCCTCTCATTGGTTCTTATTTTGAATTTGAAAAAAATGCCCCTCCCCATACCAGGATCAAACCAGAAAACATGAGGAAGATCACCCCTACCGTGGCTCTCTCTCTCTCTCTCTCTCTCTCTCTCAAACACACACATTGGTTTTTTAAGATATTTTTTTATTTCCTGTTCTGGCCTCTCTGCAGATGACTGGAATATATTTTCTCCTCACACAAGTTCTGTAGTAGAAATGGAATTTTAATATTTTATGAGAGTCAAGTAATTCAAATCTCTGCAAAAGCGTTCCATGTACATACAAACATGTTCCTGGAACCTACCAGGCTGAACAATTGATAGTTATAACTGTAGAAAAGGGAATAAGTTTGGTTTCTGTTCCCGCAAGTCGTTTTTATTTATTACTTTTTTATTCTCCCCCCACCCCCCACCCCCCCTCTTTCCCCCTGGTTTTGATGGAAGTCGTTTAAAGTTTCCTTCGCAACCCTCATGTACAACTTCAGATCAATAGTTTAGCTTCGAGCCTCCTTTGTCATTTCAACTTGTTGGCTGGCAAACCAGGCTCTTCTTCTCCATCGAAACTGTTATCTCGTTATGAATCCTCTCCTCTTCTTCTCCTACTCCAACTTCATGAAACCTTTTTGTGGTCTCTTCAATCAAGCGCGTCTCCACTTTTCCTGCTTCCCTTTTCTTTTCCTGGGAAGAGAACCTCTGAAGGCTTCACCTCTTCTTCATATACTCATCGCAGATTTTCATGACTGAAAATGAGGAGGAGCCCATCAGCCTATATTCTCCAACAAGGAAGACGATGATGATGTAGCACACAACGAACAAGCACTTGGCAGTGAAGAGGAAAGACCACATTTTGTGAACAGAGGAGAAGAGGAAGGACTTTATGGAAGAAAATAGAGGGGGAAACCACATACGGATGTGGCTTTGCTCTGCTGAAAATTTCTCGCTCCTCCAACGTTTCTAGAAGATACCCAGGTCAAACTGTGAGTTGCCTGAATCCGACAACAAAGTCGGAGCTAAAATCAACTCTGATGTCAGTTGTCGAGGAGTTGATGACGAGAAAGACGAAATTCAAGAGATGAGTGCAGGAATGGGTGCATGAAAAATTCTTCAAGTATTCAGAATCAGCCGCATGGCGTTGCTACAATCTGTCAGGGTCAACATGACATTGCTGCCATTGACAGGGTGGTAGAGCTCATCGCAAAAAATGTGGGTTAATGTTGTTGGTTTCACTTGAAGATTAAAAAAAGTGCTTCCTTTGATGGCATTTGGATGAAAATGTGAATAAAAGACGAGGGTATTTTTGATAAGAAAATTAATTATTGGTGACCTGTACATTTAGATCCAACGGTTCAAATCAAAGCCAACAATCCAAGGGCTGAAACAATGGCTGCATGGAAACTGCCCCATCCACTTAGCTGGACAGGCTTCTTTCTCCCTTTACTATATTACAAGAACTTCAAGAAAGAAATAGAACATAGTAGTGCGAATGACTTCAAGAATGCATGCAGATTATGAGAGGTTTAAGAATATTAACGCTTTAGCAAAGAGTTTAAGCAAGGGACCAGAGCTTCAGACAATTCAGTTACACTTGTAGTCTGACTTAGCACACTTAGAAAAGTTCAGGATTTAGAGGGGAATTAGACCCCAAATCGATTATTTACGGATGATATGGATCAAATTTGAAGTGAAAAATTAGGTTAAGGTGCTAAATGATCAGATAGAAATGGGAATTCATCAAAAAGGTGATATTAAGAGACGTCTCAAAGGCGTATAGAGAGACACCAAGAGACATTGGATACACTTAAGACATACATGGATACATGCAAACCAAGTTTTTTTAACCATAATACACCATACATATGCGATAAATAATGAGATCTAATCAATAAAGCATGTTGGTATGACTATGAGTCAAGAATATACGAATTCATTTTGAGGTATCTTTCTCATTCAAATCCTCAATGACAAGTGGAATTAAGGAAGAAGTTATAAGTAGCAATTAAGCCTACTAAACATGTAAGTATAAACATACTAAACAACCAACTGAAGCAAGCTATATGTAACTATTAACATACTAGACATTTAAGTATACTACTAAATATTAAGTAATATAGGCTAAATATATACATATTAAACATAATGCTAGATTAATCAAAACTTTAATTATATAACTATTAATAATAAGTACTTTCAGAGACAATAATACAGAATTTTTTAAATATATTTGTGCTTACTATTACTTGTTTTCTATTATAAAAAACAATGTTATAAACAGTATAAAGATATCAGCCTAAATGTAAAGATAATTATGCTTAAATTATAATATTTTATCATTGATTCTTGTTTTTAAACAGGTAGTCCACAAGAATGAGTTGTAAAGAGGGTCTACACTTACAGCCACAGCTATGGACCCTGGGTACAACATGTCACACACACATATTTAAGTCATCTAAGGAAGACTGATAGAGAAGTTCCGTTAGCTTTGACGCGCAAGAGAGAAAACAAACAGTGAAGAAGACTAAACACTGACGGTCAACAACAGTAGGTCTCTGACCGATGGCAGAAACAGGTAGGTAACTGATCTTCTCCTCCTTTTCTATCGCTGGCAACCTCACCCCCTCTTCTTCTGGCTGGCGAGTCATAGGCAGGAAAATGGTGCCTACTGAGCCTCAGGATCATTGTAGTTAAGCCTGTCTTTCGAATTGCTGTCTCAATAAATAGGCTTATGTATCTAACCGTATCAGCCAGTATTAGGTTGCATTGACAGATACAGGTTGATACCGCTTGACAATTTAAACTTTCCAGTTTTGTGTATCAACCATGTTCCGTTTCACCAAGACCAAAATCCTATACGTATCGGACCAATGCGCATGGAATGTATTGAGAATTAGAACCTTGCAGATCACCAAATCCAGAAAATTTAACGGCTTACAGGTAAAATTTTTAAAAATAAGTTTTCATACAACTTAACTCAGTAGGGTGGAACTCTTAATCGCTTTCGAAAGGGAAGTGAAAAGGGGCCATGGAGATCCATGCACGATCTTAAACATAGCAGGCATTTGGATTGCCTCGTGGTTTTTGTTTTGGAGGGGTGGGGGGAGATAACTAGGGTCAGCTAATAATTTGAAAGATATTGATGCAGATAACCTTTGCCCAAGCAAGGCTGTGAATTGAGAATTTGAGACTGTCATGGACCTAATATTTTTTTGTGAAATTTAGTTGTATACTTTTGCCATTTGATATTATAGTTGGGGAATGGCCTTTTTCCTGTCAGGGGGTATACTACTGTATTCTTTTCTATCACTAACAAAATCAGTAATTAATTAAACAAAATACATCTCTAACTTGACAAAAGCAATCTCTACGAACCAGGAACTTCTTGATGGACCCAAACATAAACCAGACCACTTAATATATTAAATTTGCCTTTCCCCCACCCACAAAATCCCCCCTCCCCCAAAAAAAAAAAAAAAAAAAAAAAAAAAGAGGAATTCAACCCAGTTTCCTGCAAATCACAAAATTAACCTTTCATCACTAAGATGAAATAAGATTTAAACAAATAACCAATAAAATTAGGCCCTAACTTTCCCAATTCAAACAAAATCAATACTTGCCAATAAAAAAATGGATGTTTTACAGAAACCCCACGGCTTAGAAAGACCTCCCACATGGGCCCCACATTATCACTAAAATGCCAAATGAGGATCTGCCTTTGAAATCCATTGCTCTAGACCAAACTTGTAGAACCTTAGAGGCTGGAATCAATTCCAACCAGTTGCACTATCACTGTCCAGATCATAGTTCTAAATTTCAGCCGAAATTTCGGATTTCGGCCGAAATATTTTGGGATTTTGGAAAACCGAAATGAAATACAAGGTCAAAACCAAATAGTACAGGATTTCGGTCAAATCACTGTTTTGACCGAAACCTGGTCGAACCAGTGACTATATAATGTTTCATTTCGATCGAAACTTGTTGTCGACCCAAAGAGAGCACTGTCGACCAGATTTCAGCAAAATTTTGATTCTACCCTAAAATCGTGATTTCTTTTCTAAAATCTCACATTCTCCACCACTTTTTCGCACTCCAACTTGGTTTCATAGAGGATTGGAAGATTTGAAGCAAAAAGGTAACCATCTCTTCCCTAAACTAATATTTCTTAAGAATTTGTATGTAGAGTCCATGAATCTCTTCCAAATTTTTATAGCCCCGATCTACAACTCTAGGGAGTCAGATTTCAAGTTGTGTTGTTAATTTTTTTTTTTCCTTTCATTTTCTGTTTTCTAACAAATATTTTTTTGCAACTAATATTTGAAATAAATAGGGGTAATATATGATGCATTGACTTCATCTTTATGTATGTTAGACAACGTTGGCCGATCTACGGCTTGACAGAGTCGGATTAATTTTTCTGTTTGTAAATAATTATTTTAATTTTCAGAAATTAGACTAATATTTGATAAAATTCAAATTAAATACAAATAAATAGGAAAAATTTTCTGTTTTAGGTTTGAAAATGATGATAAATACTGAAATGCATTTTAAATGTTGTTTCAGCTGAAATTAAACAATTTTGTGATGCTCCATATATATTTTATGTTGATTAATTATGGATTTATTGTTTTCAAATAAAAAATAGTTTTAAATAGGGAAAACTATAAGACTTAGTTGAAAATGTAGTATATGCTTAATGGCATTTTTTTATATGCTTGTTTTATGTTTGGACGATAATAATGCATGTAGTACTATATATTTGTATCAACAGCATACAAGTTAGTGCCAAACGACTGACTCACAAGGATCCGGAGACATCGCATGGAGCAAGGGTACCCTTCGATGCTAACAAGAGAACTTTTCAATGCAACAATTGCCGGAAAAAATTAGAGGAGGTGGAGCCACTCGCCTGAAGTGGCATCTGGCTGGTGGGGTCGGTAATGTAACCGAATGTTCCAGTGTGCCTAGTGAAATAAAAATGGCTATGGCTGAGGTAATGAAGGGTGGGATACAGAGGAAGAGACATAAGAGGGCAGCGACGTAGAAATTTGAAGATGCATGTCTAGAGAGGAGCTTACCTGCACTTGATAAGGAGGACCATGATAGTGAGGAGCCCGACTTGGATGACCCAGACTACCAGGAGGCAGAATCTGAGCAGATGAAGCGGGCTATGACGGCGAGTAGGAAGACATTGGCCATGGAGCATGAGAGATGGATACAGATGGCCATGGGAGTTGGTTCTTCTAAACAGGCTGCACCAGAGCCAGAGCCACAGTGGTGGAGGAGACATGCAGCAGACCCCCGAATCCCAATCCCATTTAGGAGGTCTCATAGTGTGAGGACTTCTACCTCAGGCTCAGCCCCATCCCCAGCCCCACAGCCCCCACTACCACGCCGTGGCCCAGTAGTTGATATCCTCTCAAGTGATCCTGCACTCTTTCACAAGCAAGAAAAGAAACAAAAAAGTTAAAAATATTATTGGAGTAGCTCAAAGGAGGTAGTTCGAATCGTCATCTCCAAGTGGTTTTTTTTATCATAGACTCAAAGTATTTTAGTATTTTCTGTGCATGCTACCACAGGCTCATATTACCAAAACATGTTGGATGAGGCAAGAAGGGCTGGCCCAGAAGTAAAGAGACCCACATCTCATGAGCTTTATAACAACTACTTACCCCTCCATAAGAAGGAAATAAACAGTTATGTGAAAGGGTTGAAACCATATTGGGAGACTTATGACCCACTAAACAGTCCCTCATCAACTTCATGGTATATGTGATGGGAGAACTGTTTTTTGAAGTCTTTGGATGCATCGAAGCATTAGAAGGATGCATCATATATATACAAGCTATTGAAGAAGGTTGTTAATGATGTAGGGGTGGACAACATGTACAAGTTGTTACAAATAATGGTAGTAACTTCAAAAAGGTTGGGGAACAATTAATGAATAATCCCAGATATCGTTTGTTTTGGATTCCATGTGCAGCCCATTGTATAGACTTGATGTTGAAGGATATGGGCAGTATTAAGCTAGTGAAAGATGTCATAGAAAAAGCAAGTCAAGTAAGTAAATTTGTCTACAACCATATATATGCTCTGCAGTTAATGAGGACCAAATGTGGGAGGGATTTAGTGAGGCCAAGTTTGACATGCTTTGCCACAAATTATATCGCTCTGAAGAGCTTTGAGACAAAGAAGGTTGGGCATAAATCCATGTTTGTTTTTGAGGAATGATTTAACTGGCCTCAGGCTTCTTCTCACCATGGTCGATTAGCTCAGTCCAATATTTCAAATGACTTATTCTTGGATGACCTGAAGAAGGTTGTACTGATATTAAGACCAGTAGTGGAAGTCCTCAAAATAGTTGACTCACAAAGAAAACCGACCTTACAACATTTATGGGTAATAATAAAACTGATGAAGACCTAAGTCATACATGTATACAGAAGAGGTACTTCAAAGTTCATTAAAATCATCAAAGATCGCTGGGAGAGGCAGCTCTTGCATCCACTACATAAGGCTAGTAAGAACTTATTTATTTGACATAAATTTGACTTGATTATGATTCAGATTTAGTTTTTGAAAATAGTATTTTCCATGTTTTTAGCATATTATTTCAATCCTAAGTACCAATACAAGGACAATCTTAGGATGAGACAAGATTTAATAGAAGCAGTTCAAGATGTGGCAAAGTTTGACCCTGATCCACGTGCCCAATTTGTTGCAAATCAAGAGGTGAGTTTTTTACTTTACTTTATGGTCTTATGCAATTGTGTTAACAAGTAACAACATAACACTAATATCTAACATGCAATGGATTTGCATCAAATTATTCAGAGATGCAACTGGGAGTTTTGACAGGGGGTGCAATTAATACACATTCCAATACCACCCCTAGTGAGTCCAATCACCTAAATTTTGTCAATTATATATTAATATTTTAGTATGTATCATCACCTAATGGAAGAGACTATTTTATGTTCTAATGCAGCTGAATGGTGGCTCTTATATGGAAAAGACTCCCCAAACCTGAGTAAGGTAGCAATTAAAGTGCTATCACAAACGTGTTCCGCCTCCGATTGCGAGTGCAATTGGAGTACATTATCCCTCATACATACAAAGAGGCAAAAACGATTGGGTGCTAACCGGCTAGAGAGCCTTATATATGCCCATTATATCATGAAATTGAGAAAAAAACATTGTGGCTCTTATATGGAAGAGACTCCCCAAACTCGAGTAAGGTAGCAATTAAAGTGCTATCACAGACATGTTCCGCCTCTGATTCTAAGCGCAATTGGAATACATTCTCCCTCATACACACAAAGAGGTGGAATCGATTGGATGCTAACCGACTAGAGAGCCTTGTATATGTCCATTATAACATGGGATTGAGAAAGAAGCACATATTTCTGGGCATGGAGAATGATACAACCCCTATCAAATTGAGTGAGATATTCGAGAAGGGCAAAGAGGAAGAGGATCCCCTTTACAAGTAGGTGAGGGATCAAGGTGAGTCCCTTTTAGATGAGTCTGGAGGTCGGCCAAACAGTCAGGTTGCTGCACATCTTCGAGTTGATGTTGATGATTAAATGGCATCGGAAGGCAGCGTTCACTCAGAGCCATGCTCTCCATATGAAGATGATAAGCGATCGATTTCCTCGAGAGGCACTCGTTCACCTTCCCCCACACAGACACAGGGCCATAGTGATGATGATAGTGGTGATGGTGATGATGATAGTGGTGATGATGGTCATGGTGATGGTAATGGTGATGGTGGTAGTAGAAATGCAAGATTATGGGATGAGGAAGATAAGATGGAGCCACAGCCAGAGCTACAGCCAGATTCACAAGGGAGACTCATCCCGATTCCACATAGGATGAGGACTATGGCACACGTACTGGTAGAAGGTACACTTAAGGTCCACGCAAATACTTTGGACCTGATGAGGCAACTATGATTGAGATGGATATATCAAGCTCGTCTGGCATGATGGACAGTATGAGTTTTTTTTTTTTTTTTTTTTTTTTTGTTTGGGGGGCGGGGGGGAAGAGGATACAGAGGCTACAAGAGTATCAGCTCTTCATCTTTTGTGGACTCCATCTTCGGGTATCCACCTCAAGCTCCGCCTCCTCCTCCTCAAGCTCCGACTTCACCACCACCTCCACAATCATTTCCTAGGTTGGGGAACCTTGCTTTTGCTCATGATTCAACATATTTGTGGTCTGTGAATGACTCCCATACTATGACATTGGATGCATATGTTATGCAATCGGAGAACCTATATCGGCAACATCAATGCTACTCGGCTTGGGGATTAGATGCCTCTCGAAACTCCTCATGGAGTTGAGTGGAGTTCCATATTTTATGTATTTGACAATTAAATAATGTATTGGAATGTTGTAATAACTAATAACAATATAACATAAGTTTATTTCTAATTTTCTACCGTTCGTACTCATTGTGTACATTAGCATACTATGATGTAGACATTAAAAAACCATTTGGGATTTTTTTTCTTGTGAAAATCATTCAATGGATAAGTGAAGAAGGTTAAAAAATGAAACTTAAAAAACAACTTTTTTGTGGCCACCGAAACTAAGTTTCGAAATCTGATAGAAAAAATCCCCAAGTTTCAACGAAATTTCAGCAATTTCAGTTTTGGGGCTGGCGAAACCAGCCCAAAACCGAAATTTAGAACCTTGGTCCAAGACTCCAAATATAAAAGATCAAATTTTCACACATCAAAAGAAAATATGGTTGAACCTATGATCCTTGCATAGGTAATTAAGTACTACTATTGGACATGTCATACTTAAGGGATTAGGATGTGTTGGATCCTCCAAAACCATAAAATTATTTTCCCATAGAAATTTCTTGGATAGACCTGTTGCCATTATTTTGAGACAAACAACGTAACTGTTACAACTCGATCACTTTTTAACCTTACTATAGATTTTTGTCAAACTACAGACCTAACAAATATATATATATAGATATATATATATATATATATATATATATATATATATATATATATATATATATATCTATCGCAATGTTTTATTTAGGTCCGTTAGCATAACAAATATATCTACACTATTAATTTGCTCTCTCGCTCATAATTGTAATACTTACACCCATTTGACATGTACACATTGACAAAATTCTAGCATCCAAAGAATTTCAAAATCAAATAATTCCAACTACCGAACACATAACCATAACCTCTAGAGCAATAAATCATCTATACTCAATTATAGATCTGATCAAACAAAAAACATGAGAGGATTAGCTGGACCAAGACCCAGGATAGATGCAAATTTAGAGGCTTCAATTATCTTTTCGGCATAGTTTTTTAACTACATGATTAGGAGGCATTTAAGAGTGTTGTGATTCTGGAAGCTAATAATATTAAGTACTACCAAAGAGACAACAACAAATGAAAAGAAAAAAAAATCAAATACCTTGGAAGTGAGCTCTTTTGTGCCAGCTTGAACCACATTAGCAGCAGATGCAGCAACCAGGGATAGCCTACCAAGACCCTAGGACAAAAATTGACAAGAAATAAACTACAGCAAAATAGTAATAATAGCAAGCAAATCCCAGAGGACTAAAAGCCAATGTACCAAAGCAGTAAACATGTAGAATCATCATTTATGACAGACACTGCAATTCCTACAAGAAGTATCAAACCCATCCTGAAAACAAAGATCAAGGTACTATTAATTATCAAAACAACAAACTCAAGCGTAAATCAATATTAATTGACACATCCCTTCCATCAGACATACAAGCATATTACAATCTTTAGTCTTAACAAGCGTATTAAGACCCCGTTTGATAACTCTCTGGATCCCGGTGATTCCGACTCCCAGGGGGTCATTTGGGAGAATAATCACATTTGGAAAATCTGGTCTAATTCCAATTCCCATGAAGTAAACCGGTCTAAAAATTGACTCCCGGTATCAGAATATGAGAGCAAAAAAAGGCGCTCTCACCTGGCCAGAGCAACTCGAAGGAAGTAAAAAATAGGGAGAAAAGGCCAAAATTGACTCCCATACCAAAATTTACTCCCATTTAATTAGGGGAGTCCTCAACGATTTTCACAAAACAAATTTTTCTTCCTCAGTGAAAGAAGAACGAATGAAGCAGCTACAAGGGGAAGAACCTGCAACTGGGACAAATCTCTCCTCTCTTCCATAACCTCCTCTCCACTCCTCTCTCTCTCTCCCTCATCTCCCTCACACACATCCATTTTCTATTTCTCTCCTTCATTCTTCAACCCTACAAACCCTACTATATACGAGTTGCAGGTTTGGCTTTTTTTCCCCCTTAAAACATCCTCTTGTAGAGGTTCAAACTTTTTTTTTTTTAAGTTTACTTCAATGGTGAATGATATGGGGATAGGAATGTCCCCCCCCCCCCCCCTACCAAGTAATTAGTCAGGCCCATTACTGATTAGTTTAAGTGATTAAGTATTTAAGTGTTTAGTGATGAGCCTGATTATTCAGGCTCAATACTGATTTAATTAAGAGCCCATATGGCCTGCTTACCTCCTTTTCTACTTATCTCTTATCCTTCTTTTATTTAGTTAGAACTCTGACTTGTAAAATCCTATATCTGTCTATTAATTATTTGGTTTGTAACTCGCACTCTGAATTGTAGAATCCTAGATCTGTCTTGTTAATCTTTTCTACATCTAAATAATGGCTAGGAGGAGAGGCTAACAACAATCAATCGTACCTCCTCTCTCTCCTTTAATTCTTCTTCTCTCTCTCGGTTTTTCTGTTTAGTAGTTCTAGTTTTTGTCACACTATGCAAGGCACCAAGGCCAACCCCCTAAGGAAGACATCCATGTGAATCCCACCACAATCAACTCCTTTACATGGTTCCTGCTCCACATCAAAAAGCAAGTCTAGCTGCGTTTATGAACATTGGTACTCTACTGCATGAAAGGCGATACCAATCATCCGCCCTTCTGATTGCCAGAATTCTAATCACCATCCAACGCATCCACTTGCACTTTCTTCTTTATCGTGTCCTATAGAAAGTTATGTATTATGAACATGCATGATGATTTTTTTTAAGTGAATAAAGAACTGTATTAACAAAACCCTAAAGGAATACGAAGCCTGGAGCCTAAGCAAAGCAACCCAAGAAAGGAAGCAAAAAAAGATCTACATAGAGATCACACAGGAGATCCTATCCACACTAACTTGGATAGGTAAATCCCAGGCCGAGGCAATAAATCAGTTTCTACTGTTGTTAGGAGAGAGCCTAATAGCGGGCAAAGGACTCCTTCAGGCTTCAAATGCAATGGAGTCCCAAATCTGCTGAAGAGTTCTGGATTTGGCCATGCAGGTTGTCAAGTTCCTCTCCATCCAAATATGATAAAAGTTTCCCAAGAGTATCGCAAGGCAACTTGCCACCTTCCCTCTAAACACTTTGCTAATCCATTTCCATTCCCTATCGAAGCCAAAAATCCTACGAATGGCGGGCCAACAAAGGCAAAGATAAGCAATCAAAGAAGAGATGATCAATATCTTCTGAGGCCGACCAGTAAAAGCAATAGTTGATGTGCATAGCAATTTTCCTATGGCTCAAGAACAATCTAGTAGCAGGAATCTCGTCATTGCTCTCTAGACAATAAAGCTGTGGCTTGGGATATAATCTTGAAACCATTTATGCCAACCAAGGGACTGCAGCAGCTCGCGATCTGACAACAACGCCTAATGGTTTCATCCTAACCAATACTAGAAAAGGACAGACTGATATTTGGCATTCAAGGGATGTGGTTACTCAAGAGTTGAAACAGTTTATACATGGAATAGTGTTTTGCACCGCTTCATCGGCATCACTTTTATTTTCAACCTTTTCTTAAAGCTAGAAATCAACAGCCAGTAACAATTTTGCCCCAAGGGACGCTCGCTCACTCAACAGCAGACACAGGTTCGTTTTTAAAAGCATTCAAGAACCCAAAACCTAAAGAATAAATAAATAAATATAATAATAGACATCAAATTCCTGGTCATTGGAAAAGAAATCAACAAGTTTTTCAGATAAAAAATGAAACGAAAAGGACAACTTTTTAACGGCAGACGAGCAAGATGGGAACACAGGCAAAAGATATCTTACCTGAGAAACAACAGATACCGTATCTTTGAGAACATCCCCTTCTGAATTACTCCGGTGACTTAGTGGAGGCGTCGATCCAAAACCTACGTACTTCCCCCCTTGACTAGGCGGGAGTCCTTCAGGGCGAGATTCGTTCTCCACAATCTTCCTCGCAAAAAAGCTTTCCTTGTTCGCAGCCGACGCCTCCAACTGCGACCTCGTGTAAATATCCGACGACGACCTCGATCTCGCAGGCATTCCTCCACCACCACCTCCACCACTTAAATCCCCAATGGTTTGATTTCGCCTCATATCCGAGGATCGAAACCCATCATCATTGTCCCAACTATCCCAACCTCCACCGTTCCCAGAATTATTATTTCTGCTCCCGACACCTCCACTCTGCGCCAATGGTGGCTTCTTCTTCCCGATCCCCATTGCTTCTTTAACCACCGGAGGATCCCGCCACGGGCGACCTTCGGCGAGAGCCTGAATTCTATCTCGGTAGATACTGGCAGCCTGTGTGTTGTATTTGGTGATGATATCGGTCTCCTTGGGGATCCCGTACTGGGCTATAAACGAATTGAGTTTCTCATTGCCACCAGCCTCCATCTTCTTCAGCTGGATCTCCGACCATGAATCCATAGTCACCGATCGAACGAAGCTGATATGAACACCAAGACCACGGTGCTTTCCGGAACATTCAAGACACATGAAGATGCCATATGATACCGAAGCCCACTGGGGGTTCTTCTGAGAGCAATCGACGCAGATCTTGTTGCCTGGCTGGGCTTGCAAGTCTCGGAGACGTCGCGAGGAGGCCATTGTGTCCGACCCAAATCGATCTGGATCGGGTTCGAAGAACTACAAAGCGAGGATCGATGAATGAATCAAAAAAACTGAAGTGCAAACAAGGGGATATCGAAATGACATTACAGCTAAAAATCAGGGGAAATTCTCTCTCCCCTTCTTCTCAAACCATCAAATTATCAATCTCTTGAGATCGGGGAAAGAAAGAAAATTCCCGTTCCCTTAGGACGCGCTTCTCCTTTTTCTGAGAAGGCCTCTAAAGCGAATTGCCGGCAGAATCCAAACCTTGGGGATCTAGAACCGCTGTGCTAAAAATGAATCCTCATCAATGGAAAAATGCCGCTTTTTTTTCCTGTTCAGACATAATATATTGATAAAATTCCGAATATACCCCGTGATATTTCCTCGTGAAGATTATACATGAATAATATCCTCCGATATTAATATCGTAAGCAGGTGGTACTTATTACCAAAAAAAAAAAAAAAAAAAAAAAGAGAGACAGGTGGTAATTTGGGAAATTAATGTTTACGGGATTAACGGGATTTCATTCTCGGGTCAACTCGATCGTCGGTGGGGTTTTTCCTTTTTCTTTTTCTTTCTTTTCTATAATAATGCGAAATAGGCGGGCACTGCTGAGCTGACACCGGTTTTTAGGAATACCAATGCTGATACCATATTCGATTATATTTAATTTTTATAATATTTTTTAATTTATTATGGGTAATGTGTCACTTTGTTATTGGTCTTGTATCAATCATATATCAATTTTCATAGTGACTGATATGTGTCTGGTTACTTTTGATTTTCTGCGGCCGTGCAACTTCTGTAGTCACATCCTGACCGTTAAGAATGCCACTACATGTTCACCTATATATTTCAACAGCTTGTATAAGACTGCAGGCGATCTAAATCCCCCATTTTGATACCATAAATTAAAACCATAGAATCTTCTCCTTCAACTAAAAAAGATGTGATCATTAGAAATATAATCAATGGCAATAAACAATTCAAAAATTATTTACAACCAAAATGGGTTAAAACTAAGGGTGTCAACGGGCCGGTCCGGGTCGATTTCGGTCTAGGCTGAATCGATGTTGGGTTTTATAAGCCCAGCCCAAAACATGTCCATTAAGAGTTCGGGCTGGGTTAGGCTGCGCTGGACACAATAACTATCGGGCTGATCCGGTATCGGTTTGTTATCGGGTTGGGCTTATTGAGGTGATTTCAGACTGATTCGGTCCGGACCAGCTTATCAAGCTTATCGGGTCTATTTTATATGTAAGATATATAGCCTATTTTATTATTTCTATCTATAAAATTAACATTATTTATTCTATATGCATGTAATTCAGTAAATTGTAACAATTAACATACTTTTTTCAACTATAGATTATATAATCTTTCCGATCGAGAAGTGAACTATAACAGTGTAATATAATCCATCAAAATTTAAAACCATTGAAATTAATAAACTAGGCCTAGATGGACCTTACCGGTGTTTGGGTTAGGTATTATTGGTTCAGGCTAGTTCGGGTTTTTTAACGGACTGGTCCGGTTTGATTTCGGTTTGGGCTGAAATGGTGTCGGGCTTTACAAGCCGAGACCGAAACCTGTCCATTAAGATTCGGTCCGGATTAGGTTCAGATTATATCGGGCTGGCTCGGTCCGTGTTACCGGGCCGGACCCATTTTTGACACCCTTAATTAAAACCTCATTGGCTATTTATCAAATGAGGTAAAATGAATACTAAAATAAAATTCAATGTATTTAATCATTATTACAATCAGTTGTATAACAAGCTCCGAACATATTGAAAACGTGGGAGAAGGACTTGCCTTCTGTCGAAAGCATCTTGAAATCATATAAAAAAATATTTTTTTAAATATATATCTAGTAATATATCTATTTAATGTCAATTATTTGTATTCTCATCTCATATGTCAAAATTTATAACCATTTAATTCCTTAGTTTTTCACTTTTTTATTTTATTTTTTGTTTTATATATATATATCCTGGGTTTGCGTTTCCTGAGGCCATTTGCATCATCTTGTTTTTACAAGATAGTGGGGGAAATCACTGTCTTAAAGATAGTGTCTTAACTGATGCGCCTTGACCTAATTCTCATTCTATTTTGTTCCATTTCTAGTCATTTCAACCTATTTTTCCAACATTATTGTCTATTGAAGTCAATTTTATCTGGTGGAAACATTATCTTAATTAATTATAGGTGGGCTTATGTGTATTGTGCTTAGTTGGGTTAAGGGTTTTGTTGCTTCATTGTTTGATGTGATTCTGGTGGGTAATGGGGTACTGTTATAGCTTTTAGAGCTTTTAAAAGTGTCATAAGTTTTAAGGGGTGGTTTTGTCACTATTAGCAAGTGCTTTCTGTTTGTTTCTTAAGATGCAATTATATGTGAGCCTGTGAGGGTGTACCCCAACTACTGATATGACTATGAACAAAGTGTTTTTCCCTTTAATGCCTTGTACATATTCTGAGTGGATTCACAAGTTTTATATATATATATATATATATATATATATATATATATATATATATATATATATATATATATATATATATATATATATTTATATATATATATATATATATATATTTTTTTTTGTTTATATATTTATAGTCAAATAGAATTTATTTAAAGGCCTTCTAGGGAGAAAAAAAAAATGTACAAGGCCCGCCACAAAAAACAAAAATAAAAAATAAAAAAAAAATAAAAAAATAAAAAAGAAAAAAGAGAGCTATACAGAAAGATTGGAACACTATGGAAAAAACAATCTCCAATCAAACTCTTGGTATTTTTTTTTTGTACTTCTTTTACATTCTTTATATTCTATCTGCCATTACCACAATCTATATGAACCTAACTTACCACTACTCTCCAGTCCCAACAGCGAGGTTCTTAATTTTGGCTTCAAGGTCGATATATCAGGTTTCGACCAAAACCTGGGTTTTTTTTTTACTGAATTCGAAACCTGTGTCGAAACCTAGGTAGGAAACCTACGGCACCCTCAAGTTCTAAGACGAAACCTGTCAAAATCCATTTCGACACTTGGTATTGTCTCGGGCCATCTTGAAACCAAGATATCTCTGTCGAACCATGCACAATAGTCAAACGCGAGCTATGAGATGCTAATTGTCCCTATTTTTTTGGTTATGGTTCTTCCTTTCTTGTTGATCTGTTTCTATTTGAGTATTTTATCTTATTCTACTTTAATTTAAGCAATTTTAACTTGAGGGGTGTTATTCTGGATAAGACTTATTTGAACTCAATTGAATGAACAATTCCTAAACTTAAAAAGAAATCTTTCTGACCAACACTACTTTTTCCTGATCATCATGGGTTTTCCCTTTGCCCTTCTTTTATGGGCACTCAAAACTCGTAGCAAAACATGCAACGAGTCAAGACGCAGCAAGAACCACTTAGATCTGAACTAAGCAGTTCCAGGGAGAATACGCAAAACTCCGTTTCTATCAAGAATTGAATGGAGTTTTCCAACACTGATTTAATGTAAAACTGTAGTTTGTATGGTTCCATGTTGGAACTGAGATGGCTTGCATTTGACTTGGCCAAGATCCTAAACCTTCAAAAATATAACTATAAAGGATAATTCAGAGAATTTAGTGTTGGAAAGTTTGTCTTTGTGTTCATGTTTCTTGTTTTTATACCTGTTTTGGATGAACCCTCACTTCTAGCCTTCTGCTTTTAATGTTGTTTGCTATCTTGACCAGAAGGGAAGGCCATGGAACAAGGCTCTGTTACCCTTGGAAAATGAGCATGTGGATCTGGAGCCTGGTGATATTATTACTGCTTTGGATTATCTAATGGAGAAAGAGGCTCTGCTAGTTGGAACTTACAATGGATCTGATGCTGCATGCTTGGGATGGGAGTGCCACTGAAGTTGTTGGTCAGGTGGAGGGTGGTGTCAAGTTTATTGCCCCTAGTCCAGATGGAGCTCTTATAGTTATAATAACTGGTTTTGGGCAAATTATGGTTATGACTCATGATTGGGAACTATTGTATGAAACTGCGATTGGCGATCACCCGAAAAATGTTGACGTACCGTCACGTACGTAAGGACTTCTATCCCTAATTCCCTATTCTTTCATATTCATATTTAATTTATAGAGAGAGTGGTCTTTAATTTAAGTTGTGTATGCTACTAGGCTATTATGCTTAGTGACATACTCAGGTGGGAGACTGAGGAAGCTTTACTCCCTCAATCCCTCTGCACCAAACATGTATTTGGGATTTGGAACAAACTTTTTAACGGGTCTTGCCTAGTAATGTTGGACCCACCTACTTATTAGCATGTTTCAAGATTTTGATTTCTGCGTTGGCCATTTTGGTACCACAAAAATTGTTGAAATCCCACCAAATTTGGTCCATTTTTGTATATATTTTGAAATGGTCAATTTTGGTGACCAAAACCTGGAATTTGCCCTATTTCCCATTTAAGCATGTTTACACATGCTTGAAACATTAGATTAAAAAAAAAAAAGAAAACCCACAGCAGTAGTTTGGCTTTGGACCCTATCACTATATGACATATGACAGCTATGTCATCCTTTGACTGAAGAATCTCTCAAAGTCCATCATAACACCCTATATGTGTGAAATTTGAAAATTGGGAAAATTTGGGTAAACGATACTTCTGCCAAGCCCCCCCCCCCCCCCCCCTTTCCCCCTTTTTCTTTTTTTTTACCCTCCCACCGGGGAGGGGATGGAAAATATTTTGCTACTCTAACTGAAACTCACGATGCTTCTTCCTCACAAAAAAGGCTTAGGATATGGGAGCGGGATTCTGGGGCACTGCATGTTGTTTCAGAATCAAAAGCTTTCATGGGAGCAGCATTGGACTGGATGCCAACTGGGGCAAAAGTGCAACTGCCTTCGACAGAAAGGCTGATAAAAAGAGCCCCTTGGTCATTTTTTTTGAGAGAAATGGATTAGAAAGAAGCTCATTTAACGTTGATGAGCTAATGGATGCAAAAATAGAAGTACTAAGGTGGAATTGCAGCTCAGATCTTCTTGGAGCTGTTGTCAGATGTGAAAAGTATGATGCCATCATAATCTGGTCTTTCAGTAACAATCATTGGTACTTGAAACAGGAGATAAGATACCCTAATAGGGACAGGGTGAAATTCATCTGGGATCCTTTGAATCCATTACATCTAATCTCTTGGACTTCTGTTGGCAAGATTACAACCTACAACTTTGTCTGGATGACCGCTGTTATGGAGAACTCAGTTGCACTGGTTACTGATAACTCCAACGTACTAATAACTCCATTTGCTTTATCATTCATGCCACCTCCTATGTATTTATTCAACCTGAAATTTCCCTCTTCTGTTCGCGACATTACTGTCTTTTCAAAATCCTCCAAGAATCAGATCGCTGCATGTTTGTCAGATGGTAGTTTGTGTATTGTAGAGCTTCCTCCTGAAACTTGGGAAGAGTTGGAAGGGAAAGAATTCTACGTTGAAACTTCTTCGGAAGTGGAATTTGGGTCATTGAAGCATCTCATTTGGTTGGATTCACATATTCTTCTTGGTGTTTCTTACTGTGAATCTGGTGATAGCAATACTTGTTTGGTGACGTCTTCCTGTGAGGATGGACTTTCTAATAATCAGGGAAAGTGCATGGATGGGTACTCTTTGCAGGAGATTGAGATTGTATGCTCTGAGGATTGTGTCCCAGGTTTAGTGGCTTCCTCAGGTTGGGGTGCAAAGGTTTCCTGTCTACTCTCCCTAGAAGGACAAGTAATTGGTATTGCGCCAAACCCTGCTAAGAGAGGTTCGGCCTTTGTTCAGTTAGATGGAGGAAGAATTGTTGAATATACTTCAAAATTGGGCATCACAGGGGCACCTGCAGAGCCATACCAGCCATACCGCCAGAAGCTTGATTATGGTATTGGGTTTTCATCATCCTGCCCTTGGATGAGCGTAGCTTCTGTCTATGACAATGAAATAGTGAAACCCTTACCCTTTGGGCTTCATGATAATGGCAGGCTACATGTTCATGGCAGGATATTATGCAACAATTGCAGTGGTTTCTTATTTTATTCAAACTCTGCTGATCAAATGATCACTCACTTGATTTTGAGTACTAAACAAAATTTACTTTTCATTGTTGACATGGATGACATTTTGCATGGAAATCTGGAAGCTAAATATGGGAACTTTTCCAACTTGGCAACAGAAACAGAGAAGAAGACCAAGACTATATAAATATATGGGAAAGAGGTGCCAAGTTGGTTGGTGTCGTCCATGGAGATGAAGCTGCTGTTATATTACAAACAACTCGTGGAAACCTAGAATGCATATATCCAAGAAAAGTAGTCCTGGCATCAATTGTTCATGCTCTGGTCCAAAGGCGTTTCAGAGATGCTCTGCTTATGTTAAGGAGACACCGGATTGATTTCAATATCATTGTTGACCACTGTGGTTGGCAAAACTTTTCTTCGGTGTGCTAATGAGTTTGTCTGGCAGGTAAAGAATTTGGGTTACCTTACTGAGTTTGTTTGTTCTATAAAGAATGAAAATGTTACAGAGACGCTATACAGGAACGTTATCACCCTTCCTTGCCTGAAAACCACCAAAGACATACAAGTGGGAAATGTTAATGGATTTAATGCGAACAGCAAGATCTCTTCCGTCCTGCAGGCAATCCAGCGTGCTCTAGATGATCAGGTACCAGAAAGTCCCGCAAGAGAGCTTGGCATATTGACCACATTGGCTCGCAGTGAACCTCCTTCTATCGAGGAAGCCCTGAAAAGGATAAAAGTGATTCGTGAAATGGAACTACTGGGAGTTGATGATCCTCGAAGAAAATCTTATCCTTCTGCAGAAGAAGCTCTGAAGCATCTGTTGTGGTTAACAGATTATGAGGCCGTTTATGAGGCTGCATTAGGCCTTCACGATCTGAATCTTGCGGCTATTGTGGCATTGAACTCTCAAAAGGATCCAAAGGAGTTTGTTCCTTTTCTGCAGGGACTGGAGCGTTTGCCACCTCAGATTATGAAGTATACAGTTGATCTTAGACTGCAGGGATATGAGAGTGCGCTTAAAAGTGTAGTCTTAGCAGGTGATCCTTATTATGAAGATAGCATAAACCTCATGAAAATTAACCCTCAACTTTTTCCTCTTGGACTTCAACTGTTCACTGACCCTTTTAAGAGGTTACAAATCCTTGAAGCCTGGGGAGACCATCTCCATGGTGAAAAATGCTTTGAAGATGCTGTGACTGCTTATTTTTTATGTTGTTCCTCTTTGGCAAAGGCTCCGAAGGCATATCGTGCTTGTGGTAATTGGAAAGGGGTACTTACAGTGGCTGGTTTCCTCAAATTCGGGAAGGAAGAGGTTTTACGATTGGCGAATGAGCTGTGAAGAGAACTTCAAGCACTAGGGAAACCTGCAGAGGCTGCTACCCCTAACAGAGTCAAGGCAACGGTGCTCTACGATCAGCTCGACCACCGGGAGAGAGTGGTCGTAGATCAGCTCGACCACAAGATGGCAAAAAAATCCTCTCCCGTGCTCCAGCCCGCCAGCCTAACATACCGATGTATTCCAGCCCGTCAGATGTTAGGCTGGCGGGCTGCCGCACGGGAGAGAATTTGAAGATGCTGCCAGCGGAATCCAGTTCCTTATCAGTGCACGGGAATGGGAGGATGCTTTGCGGATTGGGTTTATTCATAAGGCAGAGAATTTGATCTTGGAAGTAAGGTTTGCCGCTTTGGAATGTGCCAAAACACTGATTTCTGAATACAAGGAAGGGCTGGATAAGGTGGGGAAGTACTTAGCTCGCTACTTGGCTGTTTGACAGCGAAGATTACTCCTTTCAGCAAAGCTTCGATCGGAGGGCAGGTCAATAGATGATATTGATGATGAAACTGCTTTCAGATACAAGTAATTTCAGTGGAATGATTCCTTGTGGAAGCCATGTGATAGGTTTGATTGGGTTCAAATCCTGGGCACATTTGTTGTTTACTGTTCACAGATGGAGGTTGGTTAGTTATGCTCGAGTGTTTCATTTATAGATTTTTCCATATGGAAGTGGAAATCTTTACATTTGTCTGCCCACCTTAAAGATTTGGATCCATCAAATTTTTAATGTCGTCTGTACATCAAACATATTTTCCAGAAAATAGATCTTTGATGATTACATTCCAGAAAATAGCCTGTGGACCCTTTCAAGGTACGAAAGTGGCATGCACGTGTATAGATTTGCTAAATATCAAATTAGGTGGCTGGTACTCGTGTTTGCAGCTTTGATGATTTGTTCAAAAATTAACTTTTCAACTACATTGTTTTGATTATTTTGAAACTAATTTTGAAGTACATCTCTTCATTTTTATGGGTACACAGGATCTCTCAACAAGACACGGGGAAAATGTGCCAAGAGATTCAGTAATCCACCACATTGCACCATTCCAATGTTATTGTGCAGGATCCTCTCACCGACCGCTTCAAGGCATATCTGAGAAGTTTGGAATCACATCCGAATTTGGCTTCCTTTGCTTACAAGGCCCACTCGCAATCAAGTGCACAACTGTGGGTACAAAATCTCCTACGGTTAGTCTGGTGAGGTCTTCTATCTTTAGCGGGCTTCACCCCTGTTATTCACCTGATTCTTCTGATACACATTGTCATCCGCAATTAATACTCAAGTTCACATTCCTGAGAATTTCGTTACTTTTTTTTGGGGTAGAATGAAAGCTTTGATTCATGGTGACAACTTTCATAGTTAGTTGGCTGCTTCAACCCTGCTAGTAATCCTAATTCAGTGCCGCAAACCATGTCATGGACTAAGAACTGAACCTGAAGTAAATTTACTACTGTTCCAGCTAAAAAAGACAATGCTTGATCTAGGAAAGCAAAGAGAATAACTAGGGAGAAAAAAGAGTCATTAGGAACATCAATAGGGAACCGAATCCTCTCCTCCACGGCTCCCACCCCATCCAACCGTTGGAGGGGGTTGGAGTTTGAGCCAGCTCACCCCTCCAACGGTTGGATGGGGGTGGGAGCCGAGGAGCCATGGAGGAGAGGAGGGGGTTGGAGTTTGAGCCGGCTCACCCCTCCAGCGGTTGGATGGGGTGGGAGCCAGGGAGCCATGGAGGAGAGGATTTTGGCGCCATCAATAGCTAATTGCTGTAGAAGCACGAGGAAGGAGAACTAAGGATGACAAACCCATTTTCAAACTCCAAAGCATTACATCCCGTATTCCCGTGTCTTCAAGAAACATCCATACTTAGTAGTCCAACTTTAAACATTCAAGATTCCAAACCAAACCTGAAGAGATAGATTAAAAGACTCAATACCAACCTTATCCAACTTTAAACATTCAAGATTCCAAACCACACCTGAAGAGATAGATTAAAAGACTCAAGGAGACCCCCTAAACAAGCACACACAAACAAATTAAGTTACAAACCAACAAATTAGAATAAAACCATAAAGTAAATAGTAGAGAGAAAAATCAAATTGATGCCACATCCTAAAATCTTAAGCGTCAGTTTGCAAAAAAGGTATTTGGAGTTCACTGGTACGTTGTAGCATTAGCACACAGTTGTTAACATCGTTCCAAAATCCATCCATTTCTAAAGTGAATAGAACATAAAATTCAACACTTCAACAAGAAGGTGCAATAATAATCATACACACCCAACAAAAAATTTAAGGAAATCCTCGGTTTCAAACTTGAAAACAACAATGAAAATTCAAAACCAATCCATAAGAACAAGAGGTAAATCCATATTCTTTATGGTATAAATCTAGTTCGAAAAATAAACATCAAATCGAAACCAATATGTCACATTACAAGCGATAAATCTGCAATACCATGAAGTTCCAAAGAAAAAAAATGGACAGAAAGAAAAAGAGACGGGAAACGAGAAAAAAGGTAACAAGAGAAATATCACTCTCTTTGTAGCCAACAACCAATAATATTGCTCTCAATCCCATTTCCCTCCGTTCCTAAAAGAGCAGTAAATTAAATACCGCACCTGTAAGAGTCCACAAATTATAGGATTAGAAATAAATCCCACAAAAAGTTTATAGTTAATCAAGCCAAAACAGGTCAAAATTTCAAAGAACCCCCTTTTTCAAACTCCCCCGTGTGTCCAAGAATCATCCATTCTTGCAGGATAGTCCAAACCGAATCTGAAGAGGAAACAGATTCAATGCCTTAATGACTATGTCAAAAACAAATAATCACAAAACCCCAAAATATATATTAAAATGTGGAAACAAGGATGAGTTTACAGTACTTTACACAATACCATTTACTATCTTGTTGTACACAACCATGTAAGCTATTTTATCTCTATGCATGGCACTATGTAAACACAGTTTATCATAAATCAAACAATTAAGCCTCTTTTATAACAAACCAATGATATTATGAGGAAAAAATAACAGTCACCAACCTCAACCAAACACCACCCCTAAACCTATTGAAATATTTCAAAACACCACCCCTTCAAGTCTCATTAACCAATTGATCTTCAATCGGTTGTCATGCATCCATCCGACTGCCATTCATCGAAACTATATGCTCAGCATAATCATACACCAAATTACTATGTCTCATATCCAACAATTTTATGGCGTATTACACACATCAAAACCTCAATTCAGTAGGAAATTTTTTTTTAAATCATAGATGGGGTGGTAAGATGATCCACTATACTAAGGGTGTCAAAAATGGGCCCGGACCGGTAGCACGGACCGAGCCGGCCCGATATAACCTGAACCCAACCCGAACCGAACCTTAATGGACATGTTTCGGTCTCGGCTTGTAAAGCCCGACACCGTTTCAACCCAAACCGAAACCAAACCGGACCAACCCGTTAAGAAGCCCGAACTAGCCCGAACCAATAATACCTAACCCAAACACCGGTAAGGTCCATTCGGACCCAGAATCTTAATTTTAATGGTTTTAAATTTTGATGGATTATATTACACTGTTATAGTTCACTTCTTGATCGGAAAGATTATATGAATCTATAGTTGAAAAGAGTATGTTAATTGTTACAATTTACTGAATTACAAGCATATAGAATGAATGATTCTAATTTATAGATAGAAATGATAAAATAGGCCATATATCTTACATATAAAATAAGCCCGGTCCGGATCGAACCAGCCCGAAATCACCTCAATAAACACAACCCGATAACAAACCGACACCGGGCCAGCCCGATTGTTATTGTGTCCAGCGCAGCCCAACCTAACCCGAACTCTTAATGGACATGTTCTGGGTTGGGCTTATAAAACCCGACATCGATTCAGCCTGGACCGAAACCGGCCCGGACCGGCCCGTTGACACCCTTACACTATACAGATGTGTATACTTATATGCCATGCTGCACATATCCACTAGAAACCATGTGCTGAATTCACAACCAACCCATAAGAACCACATTCACCTAGAAAATGTTTCTTGCATCATGGATACACAAACTCCTAACCGAATACCCTACGTATTGTAAAACAACAAAAAAAATATACAAAACCATGTCTTTTTATTAAAACCAGCTTCTAATCCTATTGGAAACCATTTTCCTTAAAAGACAAATAAAACCAAAAGCTACATCTTCAAAAAATACCCATCTGAGGACGTATGCACAACATTGCATATCGTACACCAAACTACTATTAGATCTCATATCCAACAATTTTAGGACGTATGCACACATCAAAACCTCAATTCAGAAGGGCAAAACAAAATAGTCATAGATGGGGTAGGATGATTTACTAGACAGATGTGTATACTCATACCATGCTGCACATATCCACTAGAAAACCACGTGCTGAATTCAAAACCAATCCATAAGAATACACTCCTGTAAATAAACATCAAATAGAAGCCACGACACATCGCCAACTTTAAATCTGCAATACCACGAAGTTCCAAAGAAAAAACTGGAAAGAAACAGAAAACAATGAAAAAAAGGGTAACGAGAAATATCACTCTGTGTAGCATAAGCCAACAACCAATAATATTGTTCTCAAACCCATTTCCTTACGTTCCTAGAGGAGCAGTAAATTCAATACTACACCAGTAAGAGTCCACAAATTATAAGATTAGAAATAAATACTACGAAAAGTTTATGGTTAATCAAGCCAAAATTTCAAATAACCCCTTTTTTTCGAACTCCGAAGCACTACCATCCTGTGTGTCCAAGAATCATCCATTCTTGTAGGATAGTCCAACATTAGACATTCCAAATTCCAAACTCAACCTGAAGAGGAGATAGATTCAATACATCAATGCCAACCTTAGGATCAATATGTCAAAAAGAAACAATCATTCAATTCCAAAATGTATTTAAAAATGTAGAAACAAAACAATCATTCAATTCCAAAATGTATTTAAAAATGTAGAAACAAGGATGAGTTTGATATCAAGCAACCCCCCTCAGTTAGTCTCATTAACAACGTAATCCCCACTCTTGTGCCATTTGCTATCTTGCTGGACGCACCACTATGTAAGTTGTTCTGTCTTTATGCGCTGTACTATGTAAACACTACGTATCATAAACCAACAATTAAGCCTCTTATCCTGCAAACCAACCAAATTTTTTTTTTGACAAAAAATAACAATGTAACCAATCAAGGAAAAAACAAACTATTTTCAAAGAGGGGACAACATGAACAATACTATAGAAAGGTATACTCATTCTATGCAGCTTAAGTTCACACAATACCATGTCTAGGACTCACAACTAACCCTTAAAAAAGGTAAAGTCACCCATTTAACACGGAGTCAAAGATCACGAAAAAAAAGAGAGAGGTAAAGTTCCCATTTAACACTGACTCTTCCTGTTATATACCAACTTATTTTGTTAGAGACTATCAAATCCCTGAAAAGGAAGCACACGTACAAAACAATAAGTTAGAAAGGCATTAAACTCATAAATTAGAATATAACTACATAGTAAATAAGTAGGAGAAAAATCAGACCAAGGCCTCATCCTAAAATATCAAAGTCAACAATAAGAAGGGATATGGGCTGAGGGAAAGAAAGAGTTGACAAAAAAAAGGTAGTTGGGGAAGGGTCACTTGTCCATTGTAGCATTAGCACACAGCTTTTGACGTCGTTCCAATATCCATCCGTTCCTAAAGTGAACGAAACATCAAATTCAACGCTTCAGCAACCCGAAGTAAAAACAATCAAAACATCACCAGAAACAAAAATAGAAGTCGAAAATTTATCCAAACATCGAGAAGCATGATATCCACACGTCCGTTGAAAATTTATCCTAACATCAAAACCCAACAATAAGCATAGTGGGATCCCAGAAACAAATAAAAGTTGAAACATAGTCAACATTTGAACACCTACTTTAATGCCACCATATAAAACACATATCTAAACATCACCAATAAACCCATTGAAATATTTCAAATCAACACCCCCACTTCAAATCTCATGAACCAGGTGATCTTCAATCGACGATCATGCATCGAAACTCTACGATCAGCATAATGTACACACTACGAATCGTACAACAAAGAATTGTTAGATTTCATATCCAACAATTTTAGGGCGTATGCACACATCAAAACCTCAATTTAAAAGGGCAAAAAAAATTTAGTCATAAATGGGATAGGTTGATCCACTGTACAGATGTGTATGCTTACGTCATGCAGCACACATCCACTAGATACCATGTGTTGAATTCACAACCAATCCATAAGAATGCACTTCTGTAAATAAACATCAAATCGAAGCCACATGACATATCACGAGCGTTAAATCTGCAATACCATGAAGTTCCAAAGAAAAAACTGGACAGTAAAAGATAAGAGACGGAAAACAACGAAAAAAATGGTAACAGGAGAAATATCAATCTTTCTTTGTGTAGCATAAGCCAACAACCAATAACATTGTTCTCAATCCCATTTCCAGCAGTAAATTCAATACTGCACATGTAAGAGTCCACAAATTATTAGATCAGAAATAAATCCCACGAAAAAATTTACAGTTAATCAAGCCAAAATTTCAAAGAACCCCTTTTTTCAAACTCCGAAGCACTACACTCCCGTGTGTCCAAGAATCATCCATTCTTGCACGATAGTCCAACTTTAGACATTCCAAATTCCAAACTCAACCTGATGAGAAGACACATTCAATGCTTCAATGCTAACTTCAAGATCACTATGTCAAAAAGAAACAATCACTGAAATAATCACTCAACCCCAAAATGTATTTAAAAATGTGGAAACAATGATGAGTTTGATATCCTCAAGCAGGCCCCCTCAGTTAGTCTCATTAACAACGTAATCCCCACTCTTGTGCCATTTGCTATCTTCCAGGGCGCACCATTATGTAAGTTGTTTTGTCTCTATCCATTGCATTATGTAAACAATGTGTATCAGAAACCAACAATTAAGCCTCTTATCCTAAAAACCAAACACATTTTTTTTAACAAAAAATAAAGAAGTAACCAATCAAGGCAAACACACATTATTTTCAAAGATGGGTCAACATGAACAATACTATAGAAAGGTATACTCATTCTATGCAGCTTAAGTGCACGCATAACCACGACTAAGTCTCGCAACTGACCTGAAAAAAGGTAAAGTTACCCATTTAACATCGAGTTAAAGATACGAAAAAAAAAAGAAATATGTTTTTCTACCCAAACAAGAAAGGAACGTAAAGAAACAAGGAGACAAGAATAGAGGCAAGATCATTCTTCGTGTTATATACCAACTAATTTTGTTAGGGACACTAGCAAATCCCTAAAAAAGAAACACACGCACAAAACAATAAGAAGTTAGAAAACCAATAAATTCATAAATTAGAATATAACTACATAGTAAATAAATAGAGAGAAATATCAGACCAAGACATCCTAAAATATCAAAGTCAACAATAAGAAGGAACATGGGGTGAGGGAAAGAAAGGGTTGACAAAAAAAGGTAGTTGGTGAAGGATCACTTGTCCATTGTAGCATTAGCACACAGCTTCTAACATCGTTCCAATATCTATCCGTTCCTAAAGTGAACAAAACATCAAATTCAACACTTCAGCAACCTGGTGTAAAAACAATTAAAACAAACACACAAATAAAAAAAACCTTAAGAAAACACCCCCTCTTTCAAACTCGGAAACATTCTAAAAGCACAATATCCACATGTTCGTCGAAAAATTATCCTAACAAACCCAACAATAAGCAATGTGGTATCCCAGAAACAACCTGAAGTTGAAACATATAGTTAACAGTTGAACACCTACTTTAATGTCACCATATAAAACGCATATCTAAACTTCACCCCAAAACCTATTGAAATATTTCAAATCAACACCCCCTCTTCAGATCTCATGAACTAGGTGATCTTCAATTAACTGTCATGCATCCATTGCATATCGTACACCAAACTACTATTAGATCTCATATCCAACAATTTTAGGACGTATGCACACATCAAAACCTTAATTCAGAAGGGCAAAAAAAAAATAGTCATAGATGGGGTAGGATGATTTACTACACAGATGTGTATACTCATACCATGCTGCACATATCCACTAGAAACCACGTCCTGAATTCACAACCAATCCATAATAATGCACTCTTGTAAATAAACATCAAATCGAAGCCACGACACATCGCCAGCTTTAAATCTGCAATACCACGAAGTTCCTAAGAAAAAACTGGAAAGAAACAGAAAACAATGAAAAAAAGGGTGACGAAAAATATCTCTGTGTAGCATAAGCCAACAACCAATAATATTGTTCTCAAGCCCATTTCCTTACGTTCCTAAAGGAGCAGTAAATTCAATACTACATCGGTAAGAGTCCACAAATTATAAGATTAGAAATAAATACTACGAAAAGTTTATGGTTAATCAAGCCAAAATTTCAAAGAAACCCTTTTTTTCGAACTCCGAAGCACTACCATCCTGTGTGTCCAAGAATCATCCATTCTTGTAGGATAGTCCAACTTTAGACACTCCAAATTCCAAACTCAACCTGAAGAGGAGATAGATTCAATGCATCAATGCCAACCTTAGGATCACTATGTCAAAAAGAAACAATCATTCAATTCCAAAATGTATTTAAAAATGTAGAAACAAGGATGAGTTTGATA
Organism: Protea cynaroides; assembly: GCA_028583415.1. Classification (NCBI taxonomy): domain Eukaryota; kingdom Viridiplantae; phylum Streptophyta; class Magnoliopsida; order Proteales; family Proteaceae; genus Protea; species Protea cynaroides. Next base: position 34,813,369 of record CM053266.1, on the reverse strand, counting down.
TCAAGCAGGCCCCCCCAGTTAGTCTCATTAACAACGTAATCCCCACTCTTGTGCCATTTGCTATCTTGCAGGACACACCACTATGTAAGATGTTCTGTCTCTATGCGTTGTACTATGTAACACTGCGTATCATAAACCAACAACTAAGCCTCTTATCCTGCAAACCAACCAAATTTTTTTTTTGACAAAAAATAACAATGTAACCAATCAAGGAAAAAACAAACTATTTTCAAAAAGGGGTCAACATGAACAATACTATAGAAAGGTATACTCATTCTATGCAGCTTAAGTTCACACAATACCATGTCTAGGACTCACAACTAACCCTGAAAAGGTAAAGTTACCCATTTAACACGGAGTGAAAGATCACAAAAAAAAAGAGAGGTAAAGTTCCCATTTAACACTGACTCTTCCTGTTATATACCAACTTATTTTGTTAGAGACTATCAAATCCCTGAAAAGGAAGCACACGTACAAAACAATAAGTTAGAAAGGCATTAAACTCATAAATTAGAATATAACTACATAGTAAATAAGTAGGAGAAAAATCAGATCGAGGCCTCATCCTAAAATATCAAAGTCAACAATAAGAAGGGATATGGGGTGAGGGAAAGAAAAGAGTTGACAAAAAAAAGGTAGTTGGGGAAGGGTCACTTGTCCATTGTAGCATTAGCACACAGCTTTTGACGTCGTTCCAATATCCATTCGTTCCTAAAGTGAACGAAACATCAAATTCAACGCTTCAGCAACCCGAAGTAAAAACAATCAAATCATCAACAGAAACAAATAAAAGTCGAAAATTTATCCTAACATCAAGAAGCATGATATCCACACGTCCGTTGAAAATTTATCCTAACATCAAAACCCAACAATAAGCATAGTGGTATCCCATAAACAAATAAAAGTTGAAACATATAGTCAACATTTGAACACCTACTTTAATGCCACCATATAAAACACATATCTAAACATCACCAATAAACCTATTGAAATATTTCAAATCAACACCCCCACTTCAAATCTCATGAACCAGGTGATCTTCAATCGACGATCATGCATCGAAACTCTACGATCAGTATAATGTACACACTGCGAATCGTACAACAAAGTACTGTTAGATTTCATATCCAACAATTTTAGGGCGTATGCACACATCAAAACCCCAATTCAGAAGGGCAAAAAAAATTTAGTCATACATGGGGTAGGTTGATCCACTGTACAAATGTGTATGCTTACGCCATGCAGCACACATCCACTAGATACCATGTGTTGAATTCACAACCAATCCATAAGAATGCACTTCTGTAAATAAACATCAAATCGAAGCCACATGACATATCACGAGCGTTAAATCTGCAATACCATGAAGTTCCAAAGAAAAAACTGGACAGTAAAAGATAAGAGACGGAAAACAACGAAAAAAATGGTAGCAGGAGAAATATCACTCTTTCTTTGTGTAGCATAAGCCAACAACCAATAACATTGTTCTCAATCCCATTTCCTTCCATTCCTAAAGGAGCAGTAAATTCAATACTGCACATGTAAGAGTTCACAAATTATAAGATCAGAAATAAATCCCATGAAAAAATTTACAGTTAATCAAGCCAAAATTTCAAAGAACCCCTTTTTTCAAACTCCGAAGCACTACAATCCCGTGCGTCCAAGAATCATCCATTCTTGCACGATAGTCCAACTTTAGACATTCCAAATTCCAAACTCAACCTGAAAAGGAGACACATTTAATGCCTCAATGCTAACTTTAGGATCACTATATCAAAAATAAACAATCACTCAACCCCAAAATGTATTTAAAAATGTGGAAACAATGATGAGTTTGATATCCTCAAGCAGGCCCCCTCAGTTAGTCTCATTAACAACGTAATCCCCACTCTTGTGCCATTTGCTATCTTCCAGGGCGCACCACTATGTAAATTATTCTGTCTCTATCCGTCGCATTATGTAAACAATGTGTATCAGAAACCAACAATTAAGCCTCTTATCCTAAAAACCAAACACATTTTTTTTAACAAAAAATAAAGAAGTAACCAATCAAGGCAAACACAAATTATTTTCAAAGATGGGTCAACATGAACAATACTATAGAAAGGTATACTCATTCTATGCAGCTTAAGTGCACGCATAACCACGACTAAGTCTCGCAACTGACCCTGAAAAAAAGTAAAGTTACCCATTTAACATTGAGTTAAAGATCACGAAAAAAATATATATATATATGTTTTTCTACCCAAACAAGAAAAGAACGTAAAGAAACAAGGAGACAAGAATGGAGGCAAGATCATTCTTCGTGTTATATACCAACTAATTTTGTTAGGGACACTAGCAAATCCCTAAAAAAGAAACACACGCACAAAACAATAAGTTAGAAAACCAATAAATTCATAAATTAGAATATAACTACATAGTAAATAAATAAAGAAAAATATCAGACCAAGACATCCTAAAATATCAAAGTCAACAATAAGAAGGAACATGGGGTGAGGGAAAGAAAGGGTTCACAAAAAAAGGTAGTTGGTGAAGGATCACTTGTCCATTGTAGCATTAGCACACAGCTTCTAACGTCGTTCCAATATCTATCCGTTCCTAAAGTGAACAAAACATCAAATTCAACGCTTAAGCAACCTAGTGTAAAAACAATTAAAACAAACACAAATAAAAAAAAACTTAAGAAAACACCCCCTCTTTCAAACTCGGAAACATTCTAAACGCACGATATCCACATGTTCGTCAAAAAATTATCCTAACATCGAAACCCAACAATAAGCATTGTGGTATCCCAGAAACAACCTGAAGTCGAAACATATAGTTAACAGTTGAACACCTACTTTAATGTCACCATATAAAACGCATATCTAAACTTCACCCCAAAACCTATTGAAATATTTCAAATCAACACCCCCTCTTCAGATCTCATGAACTAGGTGATCTTCAATTGACTGTCATGCATCCATTGCATATCGTACACCAAACTACTATTAGATCTCATATCCAACAATTTTAAGGCGTATGCACATATCAAAACCTCAATTCAGAAGGGCAGAAAAAAAGTCATAGATGGGGTAGGATGGTTTACTATACAAATGTGTATACTAATGCCATGCTGCACATATCCACTAGAAACCATGTGCTGAATTCACAACCAATCCATAAGAACGTGCTTCTGTAAATAAAAAAACAAATCGAAGCCACATTGCGAGCGTTAAATCTGCAATACCATGAAGCTCTAAAGAAAAAGTTGGACAATAAAAGTTAAGGAAGAGAAGGAAAACGATGGGAAAAAGGGTTACAGGAGAAATATCACTCTTTATTTGTGTACCATAAGCCAACAACCAATAATATTGTTCTCAATCCCATTTCCTTCAATTCCTAAATGAGCAATAAATTCAATATTGCACCTGTAAGAGTCCACAAATTATAAGATTAGAAATTAGAAATAAATCCCAAAAAAAATTTATGGTTAATCCAGCCAAAATTTCAAAGAACCCCTTTTTTTCGAATTCCAAAGCACTACATCCCGTGTGTCCAAAAACCATCCATTCTTGCAGAGTATAGTCCAACTTTAGACATTCCAAATTCCAAACTCAACCTAAAGAGGAGACAAATTCAATGCCTCAATGCCAACTTTAGGATCACTATGTCAAAAAGAAACAATCACTCGACCCCAAAATGTATTAAAAAAATGCAGAAACAAAGATGAGTTTGATATCCTCAAGGAGGCCCCCTCATTTAGTTTCTTTAACAACGCAATCCCCACTCTCGTGCCATTTGCTATCTTGCTAGGCGCACCACTATGTAAGCTGTTCTGTCTCTGTGTTGCACTGCATAAACACTGTTTTCGTAAACCAACAATTAAGCCTCTTATCCATCAAACCAACCACATTTATTTTAAACAAAAAAATAAAAAAAGTAACCAATCAAGGCAAAAACAAACTACTTTCAAAGATGAGTCAACATTAACAATATTATAGAAAGGTATACTCATTTTATTCAGCTTAAGTGCATACAATACCATGTCTAAGACTCGCAACTACCCCTAAAAAAGGTAAAAGGTAAAGCTTCCCATTTTAACACTGAATTAAAAATCACGACAAAAAAAAAATATATATGTTTTTATTCCCAAACAAGACAGTAAGAAAGGAAGGTAAAGAACAAAGGAGAGAAAAATATAGGCAAGATCATTCATCCTGTTATATGCCAACTTATTTTGTTAGGAACACTAGCAAATCCCTAAAAAGGAAACACACAGACAAAACAACAAGTTAGAAGACCATTAAATTAATAAATTAGAATATAACTACACATTAAATAAGTAGAGATAGAAGACCATTAAATTAATAAATTAGAATATAACTACACATTAAATAAGTAGAGAAAAAAATCAGACCGAGGCCTCATCTTAAAATATCAAAGTCAACAATATAAAGGGATATGGGGTGAGGGAAAGAAAGGGTTACCAAAAAAAAAAGGTAGTTGGGGAAGGGTCTCTTGGCCATTGTAGAATTAGCACACAGCTTTTAACATTTTTCCAACATCCATCCATTCCTAAAGTGAATGGAACATCAAAATTTAGCGTTTCAGCAACCCTGTGTAAAAACAATTAAAATAAACGCACAAATAAAAGAACTTAAGAAAACAACCCCTCTTCCAAAGTTGGTAACATTCTAGAAGCACCATACCCCCATGTCCGTCGAAAATTTATCCTAACATCAAAACCCAACAATAAAGTATTGCGATATCCCAAAAACAACCTGAAATCGAAACATAGAGTCAACTATTCAACACCTACTTTAATGTCACCATATAAAACACATATATAAACTTCACCCCCAAACCTGTTGAAATATTTAATTCAACACCCCCTTCAAATCTCATGAACTAGGTGATTTGTATTAAATTGTCATGCATCAATCCTCCTGCCATGCATCGGAACTCAACACTCAGCATAATGCACACCCTGCATATCGTATACCAAACTACTATTAGGTCTCATATCCAACAATTTTGGGGCGTATGCACACATCAAAACTTCAATTCAGAAGGGCAGAAAAAAATTTATAGTCATAGATGGAGTACAATGATCCACTGTAGGTATGTGTATTATGCCATGTTGCACATATCCACTAAATACCATGTGCTGAATTCATCCAAAAGAAGCTTCCGTAAATAAACATCAAATCGAAGCCCCATGACACATCACAAGAAAAAAATTGGACAGTAAAAGATAAGGAAGAGACGAAAAACAATAAAAAAAAGAGTAACTGGAGAAATATCACTCTTTCTTTGTGTAACATAAGCCAACAACCAATAATATTGTTCTCAATCCCATTGCCTCCCGTTCCTAAAGGAGCATTAAATTCAATACTGCACCTGTAAGAGTTCACAAATTATAGGATTAAAAATAAATCCCACGAAAAGTTCATGGTTAATCATGCCAAAATTTCATTTTCGAACTCCAAAAGCACTACATCCCCCATGTGTCCAAGAATCATCCATTCTTGCAGGATAATCCAACTTTAGACATTCCAAATTCCAAACTCAACCTGAAGAAAAGATAGATTCAATGCCTCAATGCCAACTATAGGATCACTATATAAAAAAATAAAAAAAAAAGAATCATTCAATCAACCCCAAAATGTATTTAAAAATGCAGAAACAAGGATGAGTTGGATATCTTCAAGGAGGCTCTCTCAGTTAGTCACTTTAACAACGTAATCCTTACCCTTGGGCCATTTGCTATCTTGCTAGGCGCACCACTATGTAAATTGTTCTATCTCTATGCGTTGCACTACGTAAACACTGTGTATCATAAACAAACAATTAAGCCTCTTATCCTACAAACAACAAACCACATTTGTTTAAAAATAAAAATAAAAAGTAACCAATCAAGGCAAAAACAAACTATTTTCAAAGATGGGTCAACATGAATAATACTATAGAAAGGTATACTAATTTTATACAGCTTAAGTGCCAACAATACCATGTCTAAGACCCACAAAGGACACTAAAAAAGGGTAAAGTATCCCATTTAACACTGAGTTAAAAGATCACGAAAAAAAAAAATATATGTTTTCTACCCAAACAAGACAATAAGAAAGGAAGGTAAATAACCAAGGATACAAAAATGGAGGCAAGATCATTCTTCCTGTTATATACCAACTTATTTTGTTAAGGACACTAACAAATCCCTGAAAAGGAAGCACACACACAAAACAATAAGAAGTTAAAACCATTAAAATAAATTATAATATAACTACATAGTAGATAAGTAGAGAGAAAAATCAAACCGATCCTAAAATATTCAAGTCAACAATAAGAAGGGATATGGGGTGAGGGAAAGAAAGTGACAACAAAAAAAAAAGGTAGTTGGGGAAGGGTCACTTGCCCATTGTAGCCTTAGCACACAGTTTTTAACGTTGTTCCAATATCCAACCCGTTCCTAAAGTGAACAGAACATCAAATTCAGCGTTTCAACAACCCCATGTAAAAACAATCAAAACAAACACAAATAAAAAAAATTTGAGAAGACACCCCCTCTTTCAAACTCGGTAACATTCTAGAAGCACAATACCCACATGTCCATCGAAAATTTATCTTAACATCAAAACCAACAATAAGTATTGCGTGCAAGATACTAAAAACAACCTGGAGTCCAAACATATAGTCAACAATTCAACACCTACTTTAATGTCACCATATAAAACACATATCTAACCCCTAAACCTATTGAAATATTTAAATCAACACCCCCTTCAAATCTCATGAACTAGGTGATCCGCAATCGATTGTCATGCACCGATCCGCCTGCCATGCATCGAAACTCAACGCTCAGCATAATGCACACCCTGCGTATCGTACACCAAACTACTATTAGGTCTCATATCCAACAATTTTAGGGCGTATGCACACATGAGAACCTCCATTCAGAAGATAAAAAAAAATTTATAGTCATAGATGGTGTAGGATGATTCACTGTACATATGTGTATTATGCCATGCTACACATATCTCGCTAAAAACCATGTGCTAAATTTACAACCCATCTGAAAGAACACACTTTTGTAAATAAACATCAAATCGAAGCTACATGACACATCATGAGCGTTAAATCTGCAATACCATGAAATTCAAAAGAAAAAACTGGATAGTAAAAGTTAAGGAAGCGACGAAAAACGATGAAAAAAAGGATCACAGGAGAAATATCACTCTTTCTTTGTGTAGCATAAGCCAACAACCAATAATATTGTTCTCAATCCCATTTCCTTCCGTTCCTAAAGGAGCAGTAAATTCAATACTGCACCTGTAAGAGTCCACAAATTATAAGATTAGAAATAAATCCCACGAAAAGTTATGGATAATCAAACCAAAATTTCAAAGAACCCCCTTTTTTCAAACTCCGAAGCACAACATCCCATGTGTCCAAGAATCATACATTCTTGCAGCATTCCAAACTCAACCTGAAGAGGAGACAGATTCAATGCCTCAATGCCAACTCTAGGATCACTACGTCAAAAAGAAACAATCACTCAACCCCAAAATGTATTTAAAAATGCAGAAACAAAGATGAGTTTGATACTTAAGGAAGCCCCCTCAGTTAGTCTCTTTAACAATGTAAACCCTACTCTTGTGCCATTTGCTATCTTGTTAGGCGCACCACTATGTAAACTGTTCTATCTCTATGCGTAACACTACGTAAATACTGTGTATCATAAACCAACAATTAAGCCTCTTATCCTACAAACCAACCAAATTTTTTTTTTTTAACAAAAAATAAAAAAGTAACCAATCAAGGCAAAAGCAAACTATTTTCAAAGATGGGTCAACATGAAAAATACTATAGAAAGGTATGTTCATTTTATGCAGCTTAAGTGCCCATAATACCATGTCTAAGACTCGCAACTGACCCTAAAAAAGGTAAAGTTTCCCATTTAACACCGAGTTAAAGATCACGAAAAAAAAAATATATGTTTTCCTATCCAAACAAGACGATAAGAAAGGAAGGTAAAGAACCAAGGAGACAAAAATGGAGGCAAGATCTTTCTTCCTGTTATATACCAACTTATTTTGTTAGGGACACTAGCAAATCCCTGAAAAAGAAACACACACACAAAACAATAAGAAGTTAGAAAACCATTAAATTAATAAATTAGAATACAACTACATAGTAAATAAGTAGAGAGAAAAATCAGACCGAAGCCTCATCCTAAAATATCAAAGTCAACAATAAGAAGGGATATGGGGTGAGGGAAAGAAAAGGTTGACCAAAAAAGGGTAGTTAGGGAAGGGTCACTTGTCCATTATAGCATTAGCTCACAGCTTTTAACGTCGTTTCAATATCCATACGTTCCTAAAGTGAACAAAACATCAAATTCAATGATTCAGCAACCCGGTGTAAAAACAATCAAAACACAAATAAAAAAACTTAAGAAAACACCCCCTCTTTCAAACTCGATAACATTCTAAAAGCACGATATCCACGTTCGTCGAAAAGTTATCCTAACATCAAAACCGAACAATAAGCATTGCAGGATCCCAAAAACAACCTGAAGTTGAAGCATATAGTCAACAATTCAACACCTACTTTAATGTCACCAAGTAAAACACATCTAAACTTCACCCATAAACCTATTGAAATATTTCAAATCAACACCCCCTTCAAATTTCATGAATTAGGTGATCTTCAATCGATTGTCATGCATCCATCTGACTGCCATGCATTGAAACTCTACGCTCAGCATAATGCACACACTGCGTATCGTACACCAAACTACTATTAGATCTCATATCCAACAATTTTAGGGCGTATTCACACATCAAAACCTCAATTCAAAATAATTTATAGTCATATATGGAGTAAGATGATCCACTGAACGTAAGTGTATACTTATGCCATGCTGCACATATCCGCTAAAAACCATGTGCTGAATTCACAACCAATCCAAAAGAACGCACTTCTGTAAATAAACATCAAAGCCACATGACACGCATGATCGTTAAATCTACAATACCATGAAGTTTCAATGGAAAAAAAAACTGGACAATAAGAGTTAACAAAGAGACAAAGGGTAACAGGAGAAATATCACTCTTTCTTTGTAGCATAATCCAACAACCAATAATATTGTTCTCAATCCCATTTCCATCCGTTTCTAAAGGAGCAATAAATTCAATACTGCACCTGTAAGAGTCCACAAATTATTGGATTAGAAAGAAATCCCACAAAAAGTATATAGTCAATCAAGCCAAAATTAAATCCAATCAAAATTTCAAAGAACCCCTTTTTTTGAACTCCGAAGCACTACATCCCGTGCATCTAAGATCCATACTTGCCAGATAGTCCAACTTCAAACATTCCAAATAACAACCCCACCCTGAAGAGGAAACAGATTCAATGTCTCAATGCCTACTTTAAGATCACTATGTCAAGAAAAATATCACTCAACCCCAAAATGTATTTAAAAATATGGTACGAAGGATGAATTTGATATCCTCAAGGAGACCCCCCTCATTAGTCTCATTAACAATGTAATCTACAATCTTGTACCATTTGCTATCTTGCTGTGCACATTACTATGTACGTTGTTCTGCCTCTATGCATTGCACTATGTAAACATTGTGTATAATTAACCAAACAATTAAGCCTATTATCCAATAAACCACTGTGTAAACAACTATTGAGTTTAATACCCTAAAGAAGACCCCCTTAGCTAGTCTAATTAACCATGTAAACCTCAAACTGTTTGCATCACTATGTTACCTGTTTTTGTCTCTCCGCAAATCATTATGTAAACACTACGATAAATCAAACACTTAACCTCTTATGCAACAAGCCAATAACTTCTAGCAAACACAAAGTAACCAATCCCGACAGGAACAAGAAGAAAGGTATCATAATTCTGTGCCACTCAATTATAAATTCAAAGACTGGTTTAAAGACAACTACAAAGGTGTATTCTTCTCGGTTTTAGCTTAAACAGAACAATACCGAACTACGAAAAGGAGAACAACAAAAGAGACCAAAACAAATATACCCAATTTTAGGGACACTAAGCAAATCACCATGGAAGGAGGAAACACAAAAAGTAAGAAGTTAAAAAACCATTAAACCCATAAATGAAAACATAATTGCTAAAATATAAAAACAAAATTGATAAATAAGAAAAATGAAAAACCAAATCACTGCTTCATGCCACAGGCAGAAGCATTAGTCTGCAAACCAATCCGAAGTCAAGAACAAATTAGGGACAGTGTACGAATAAAAAAAGGGAGAGGAATAAAAATGGTAACAAGAGAATGGTCACTTGTCTGTAGTACCAAATATCAAACGGCTGTTAAAGTCGTTCAGATCATCCATTCCCCAACTGAATAGAACAACAAATACAGTGGTTCAGTGAGCCAGTGTGACGCTAATCAAAACAAATAAACCAAATTAAAAATTTCTAGACCTCCTTTTTTAAGACCCAACTAATTTTGAAGACATATATCCACGTCCGATAAAAACTCATCCTCTTAGCAAAACCCAACAATAAGCGCTTCGAGATCCCACCAGGCCCAACCTGTAGAGGAAACAAATTCAATAACATACTTTAACATCACCAGATCGAACACAAACCATAACTCAACCCCTACACCTATTTAAATATTTCAAACAACATCCCGCTCCAATCTCATTAACCTGGTCTTCAACCGGCTGTTATGAATCAGATCTCTGCGCTCATTGAAATGCACTCTAGTGCGTATCATATACCAAACAATTAAATCACATACCCCCACAAAGTAATGACATCTAACAAACATCAAAGCCTCAATAACCAACAAATTATATTAAAAGATAGTAAAAAGAACCATCGTACAGAAGAAAAAAAATACCCTGTATGCAGCACAGATCCACCCAAACCAATCTCTGGATTCACATCCAATCCTGAAGAAGAACAAGGAGTAAATTCAATGATTTTAACGCTGATTGAAATACCACTAAAGGAGATGAAAATCAATAGAAAATCTCAGAACTGATTTAAAGATCATTAAATCAAAGATAAATCCAATCAATATCTCATCATGATCCCCTTCCATCAAGCTCTTCCTAATCCCAGTTCACAAAGCCACGATTCACAATCCTGGGCACCGAAGAAGAAAGAATAACCATACATGAAATCCTAATCGAAGCCAAACTCATCTTCCGGCATATCAGAACAATCGATCAAAAAAAAACCAAAATCATCTCCCACACCTCACAGCAATCGATCAAATAGAAACCAGAATCATCTTCCAGCATATAACAGCAATCGATCAAAGAAACCAAATCATCTTCCCCTCATCACAGCAATCGATTAAATAGAAATCAGAATCATCTTCCCCAAATCACAGCAATCGATCAAACATAAACCTAAATTATCTTCCGCACATCACAAAATCGATCAAAGGAAAACTAAAATCATCTTACGCACATCACATCCATCGATCAAAGAGAGACCATAACAACTACGTAAACACACGACGAATTGAACAAACTAAACATAAGAAACGAAATACCCGTACGCCAGCAAGAGAAAATAGAATTTCAACCTAGTCGGTCAGTATTTATAGGCGGGGAGGTTTTGTATGGACGGATCAGATTGGAAACAGTGGGTTTTGATCTATCGGTCAATGAAGACTTTCTATTTCGATGGGCGCGTGGAAGTTGCCAGAAAATCAGAAACAATATTTTTATTAGCTTATTATTATTTTACGCGGTAAGATGAAAGTCGGTGAGGCTTTTTTATTATTTTTTGGATAAGGGTCGCTCGGTGACGTGTCCTAGTCGGAACTGCGAACTTCTTCTCCAAGTTTCCTAATCGAATTCGAATGAAATTTTTTGCAAAAGGTTGTATTTTTAATACGCCCACCGAAGAATATATGGTCTGAAAGTTTTAGACCATTGGGTTTGATGAACTTAAATCCCTTTTTTTTTTTTTTTTATGGGTTAAGAGCTCAAATCAAATCCGATGGCTCCATGAGGAGGATTCACATCGTCTCCTCCCAGTCATTTTGGGAGGACGGTGGTGGATGATTGCCACGTGGTTCTCGGTGAATTTGAGACCCACGTTCGAACCGACACCCTCCTGTCGGTTTGGCTTGTCGACTGGGTGTCGGTTCGGACGTGGGTCTCGGATTCACCGAGAGTCACGTGACAACCATCTGAGGAAGGTTGCCACTGTCCTCCCAGACTACTGGGAGGAGACGATGCGGATCCCCATGAGGATTCATTGCCTTCGACCAAAATCGTCTAACCTAATATTCTCTAGTGGGCGTATCAAAAATACAATCTTCTTGAAAAAATTTCATTCGGATTTGATGAACTCAAATCCCATGACTGCGTAAGGAGTCACAACCTCACGATTCCTCATGATCATAGTTTGAGGGGAATGAAATCTTCACCATCGTCAATATCAGATGGAGATACGGGTGTAAAATCTTTTTGATTTTATTAATATGTCCAACATTATCGTGTAAAATCTTTTTGATTTTATTAATATGGCCAACATTATCTTATTTGTCTATTATAACTTTGGGAATCTAATCAATGATGGATTAATTATTCTTTGCTAACTATAAATCAAATCTATTCCATTATCCGATTATAATAGATTTGAAATGCAGTTATTATAAATATGAAGCAGGATCCCTATAATCTCTTTGCATGAAATCAAAATGACCCATACCTAAGAGAATTAATTACAAGATCTCTGTTCGGAATTAATTACAAGATAAGGGCAAAAGTCAATCTAAGAGGTATGTCCCATCTATTTTATTTAATTATGTTATTAGTGTTTTATTTTCCATATAAGATTGATTGGAATGAGTTTATTAGGATTAATAAAATCTTACAACGGGTATCAATCCCTGATGTACTATACGTGGGGCCGACTGAATCCGAACCATCCATCTAATTGACGAGCCTTCTTTCCATCTCTCATCTTGTCCACTGGATGGATGGCTCGGATTCAACCAACCCCCATGTGTCGCGCATCAGTGGTCAGTAGTCGTGTCTCCATCCGACTTGAAGATGGAGAGGAATTCTATCCAGTTTGAGGTAGGGACTGGGACTGTGTAGCCGGTACCAATGCAATTCTAATTTTAATTGGGATTTTTCTTTTTCTTTTTTTTTGGTAAAAAGATTGGTGCATGTTTTTCACTTAAGGGTGTTAACGGACTAGTCCAGTCCGGTTCAGTTTCGGTTCTAATTGAAATGGTGTCTGACTTTACAAACCCATATCGAAATCTATCCATTAAGGGTTTGGGCTAGGATGGGCTGTGTTAGACATAATAATTAACGGCCCGGTCCGATGTCGGTTGTTATCAGGCTTAGCTTATCGGGCTGATTTTGGGCTAGGTCGATCCCGGCTGGCTTTATCTGGCTTATCGGATTGCCTTTGCATATAACTATTTTAGCATGATAATAATTTTTTTGCAGTACTTTTTATTTATATTTAATACAATTGTAAGCGATTGCGTTTTGATTGATCTTAGAAGCATCTAAGCATTGATAATGGATTGCATGTTTGTATTTATCTCATTATAATCATTAGATCATTAGTCAATTAGTTATTATTTAAGCAATAAAAAAATCGGTTTGGGTTAGCTCGGGCTTTCTAACTGGCCAATTTGATCCGATTTCGATCCGGATTTAAACAGTGTTGGGCTATACAAGCCCAGATCAAGACCTATCCATCAAGGGTTTGGTCCAAACTGAAACGGTATCGAACTTTACAAGCCCAGACCAAAACCTGTCCATCAAGGGTTCGGTCCAGGCTGGATTTGGGTTATATCGAGCTGGCTCGATCCTTGTTACTAGGTTAGGTCAAGATTTAACACCTTTATTTTCACCTATTCCGCATTTTGATCGATCAAAAAATTGATCAGTATCAATTTTAATATTAAAAAATCAAATACAAATTAATTTTTTAATTATAGATGGTCAACATGTGGCAATTAAATCTTTGTGTCACAAATATATTAAAATATAATAAAAAAAAAGTATCGAATTACAATGATCAATACAAGGATTGGGCATAGCATCGTTATCAGGTTGAAATTGGTCTCGATCGATAGCAATACAAATCGACAAATCTGATACTTATTCTTAAAATCATGCTCACCATACCTACCCCTCATCTTTTTTGTGGAAAATGCTTAATGCACCTCTCTTGTACTTTGCTTTAAAGACACCCAACATGGAGTTCATATATAATTACATGAACCTCCTTTAAATTGTTAACTAAATAGTGTCAAAATTGAAATTAAAACCCATTAATAATCGATTTTGATTTATTGGTTTTAATGGATTTTTCATTAAAAGATTTTGCTTATGGTTTATAAATGGTTTATCAAATCGGTTTTCTTAATCGATTTCTAAATTACTCATTTATCGATTAAGTAATTACTTATTTTATCTAAAGAGAAGAAGATATGAATTTGATTTTCTAGAGAATTGAAAACAAAGTCTAATGTAGAGGAGATTGAGTATATGAAGTATATCTTCACACCAAAAAATTAATAATAAATAAATAAATATAATATAAGTATTGCTAAGTGATACTAATTTCCCATACTTTTAAATGTTGAATTTGGTTTTTTTTTTTTTTTTTATGAAGAATCTGTTATTAATTATCTTAATAAATTTCACCCCTCTTCCGAAAGTATCATTCATATATTTCTCCTCATCCTCTTCTAATGAATCTTTTTTTTTTTTTTTTTTTTGGTCTCCCGGTCGGAGGAGAGGGGTGGTTGTGGACGTGTCTTGGTGTAGAAGTAATGAATCTTCTTTACTCCATCCTTTAATGCATTTATCTTTTTTTTTTTTTGTTTGGTAAAAATCCTTTAATGCATTTATCATGCTAACAGTTGTATGGACAAGTAAAGAAATTGTTTAATATTTAATATTATAATTTATGGGATGAAGGGAATATTTAACGGTTGTATGAGTAAATGAATATATTTTAATTATTTAATATTATAATTTATGGGATGAAGGAATATTTAGTTTTGTTACCCAAAACTTTCCTTGCATTATATGGAAAGAGAGTAACATAAACCCCAAAAAAAGGCAATAATCTGTTTTAAGAGAGAGTGCTCATGTATTGTATTTTCATGTATATATTGATGGTTGACACTATATCAGCACACGATCAAAAAAATTATATAACTACCCATGTATTGAATGTAACGTTTTCGATGAACGTGTGAACCAAATTAGCCTTGATTTGCATTGAAAACTCTCAACGTGTCCATGACTCATTCTTTTTTTTATCTATTTTTCTATTAATTGGCTTAATTCTAATAATGTATTTCAATAATGCATATCTAATACAGTATTGGTGAAGTAGTTGACCATTCTTCAACAAATACTCATTCTTTGGTACTTTAAATTTCAAGCGAATTTAACATTTTTAGAAATTGTAATTGCATTGCTATTCTCACTTACTTTAGTTTTATTAAAATTTTAATGATTGGACACACTACAATCGAATTGCATACGTAACTCCAACAACATGATCAACATGACTCACTTAGAACTTAAAAGTATGTTTGTCTCTAAGGATAACAAAGAAAAATCCAATAATAAATTCCTACATTAAGATAAAGCATATTTTCTATATAGCTTAGGGTTTTTATCAAGGTTAACATTACATAGAGCTGATCAGAGAGTAAGGATCAACATAATGATCCCATTTTTGTTGGAATAAAACTTTGTTGTTATGGTTGTATGTTTTCTCACAATGTGTAAAACCATAAAGGACAAAAACAACTTCAACTTTTCTAGGATATAAAAAGACCTTTTGAAATCAAACTATTCATTAATGCTATGTTTGGAAGGCAAGAAAAGGATATATATATATGTATATATATAATTTTTTTGAAATAGATGAAAGAGAGACACATAATTTCATCATATTATTTCTGTCTTTTTTTTTTTCCTTGCCATCCAAACATAACTGGTTTCCACTCCACTTCCTCAAATTAACCCACCCTAAAAATGCTCCCGGGGTAGTCACAAAGCCCCGGCCGTTTCATTTTGTTATTTAACACTTAATTTAATTTACCCCTCCTTGCCATTAATTGCATGTGAAAACCCTCAAGAACTCCTATATAAAGCCAAGATCCCTCACAAGAAGTCTGCGACCAAAGAAATTTTGTTTTGTTAATTTCCCATAATTTATAGTTATCTTCTCCTCATTATTCTCCCCAAAAAAAAAAAAAAAAAAAACTCCATTATCATCTCCTCTCTTCTGTAAGTTTCAAGTATGTCTAGGAGGTCCAATCGCCATCAAAGGAGTGCATCACAGATTGTGTTTTTTTTACCAGATAACTTGGCGAGTCCTAACAATGGAGGACCGGCCAAAAGTAACTCAGTCCATTCTTCTAGGCTGCCGCAGTTGCCAGTTCAAATCCATCTTCCCTCTTCACCAGCTCTTGCGTCTCCGACTGAAACGGTGAACGAAACTACTTTCCATGGAGATAGGAAACCGACTGATGACGGCAAAGTTGAAAAATGAGGGAAAGGTTTCTTCCCCTTGTCTTTTTCTTATTCTTATCCCAAATAATAGTCTTGTAGAAAATCTGATTTTATTGAGGAGACATGTAAGATCATTGGAGACAAACCGGCTAAAAATATTGTCATTTTCTAGTTTCACTTGAATATATTAGGGATCAAGGTTCGATCAAGGTTCTAAATCCAGGTATTAGACAGTCATATCTAAAACCGGATCCAATGGATCTTTGACGGGTGGCTTATATATATTAATATAAAACAAGCTTACATTGGAGATCAATCAGGTCTAAAACTGATATGAGTCTATTGATCTAATCAATCTGATACCAATTACTTGAACCATGTTAGGGATCACTCTTTCTCAAGGTTTAAGTAAAACCTCCCAATCTTCCTTTCCCCTGCTATCATGGTTTTTAATCTCTGAATTGGAGTACGATCATATGCTGATGTAACAACATTATCAAGAGAGACTCAATTACCAATTTAAGAGAGATTAGATTGTTTAGCAATTCTACGTGAAAAAGGAAATCCCCATGAAGATCAGGAGAAGATGAACAAGGTTTGTTGCCAAAAATGAATTTGGGTTGGGAAGGTTTGCGACGATCATTTGTGAAAAAAAAAATACGAGAAAAAAGATGTAAACATAAAGGGGGTAGTTTAGTTGGCAAGGAACCTATACCTTAGGAAGTAGAAGGTTATGAGTTCGTCTTGGGGCCACTCACACAGGGTGTTAAGAACTATTTGTCTTTTCTGTTTTGGTTGCAAGTGGAATGGTTCTCATTCAACCCCATAATGACCTAGTCCATAAGGTTACGAGGTTAGTATGGGCTTGCAAGACTAATTATGCCGAAAGTCTAAATCTAAATACGCATCGTAGACAAAAGAAAAGAAAAAAAAGTCAAGATTCATTCTATTTTGAAAATTCCTCTTTTTGTCCCTTTCTTCCTCCATTGAATATCCAAGGTTCTCTTCCAAGACAAATTGCAAGGGATCCACATCGTCTCCCGCCTGGGTTTGGGCGGGAGACTGGGCGGCCCGGATGGATGGCCGCCATGTGGCACTCGGAGGGATCCGAGCCCTCCATCCGAGCCGACCCCCCAGTCGGCTCAGCTTGTTGGCTGGGAGGTCGGCTCGGATAGGGGGCTCGGATCCATCCGAGTGCCACATGGCGGCCATCCATCCGGGCCGCCGAGTCTCCCGCCCAAACCCAGGCGGGAGACGATTTCTGTCAATTGCAAGTACATCGTCATGCCATACTACCCATCATTTCTTTATTGACTCTTTATATTTGCATTGATCATGTGAAATAGTTGCTCGTCTTTAGTTCTATAGTTTTTTGTTTGTACTCAATCCTATAAAGGGTGATCGACTTATTAGTTTTCAACTTTATTTTTAATAGACTTGTACCATTTTTTCTTTTATGTAAAAACAAAACTTTGGTTGCTCTCTTTACAACAATATTTAGAAGCTCCATGGGTTAATCTTCTTGTCAAAAAGAAGGAGCAAAAAAAAAAAAAATCTAAATCGAAGATAACATTTTTTGACTGGCAACTTTTAAGCATGGAATAACTTCTGCATTATTTTTACAAGAAAAACAACCAAAGGTTCCATTTGTAGATGTATAGAAATCCTCTCCTGCTTGAGTTGGGCAAGAGAGTTGGCGGCCGGGATGGATGGCCGCCACCTTGCTCTCGGGTGAATCTGAGCCCTCCATCAGAGCTGACACCCTAGCCGGCAAGCAGAGCCGATAGGGGTGTCGGCTCGGATGGAGGGCTCGGATTCACCCGAGAGCCAGATGACGGCCATCCATCCGGGGCGCCAACTCTCCTGCTCAAACTTAGGCGGGAGAGGATGTGGATCCTTTGTAGATGGAACATGTTTGTTAAAGGGAATGAGTTGAAGACTAATGACATCATTACTTTTTACAGGGTTTAATTTTTTTTTTTCTTGTTCTTTTTTTTGGTAATAAAAATGATTAAGTTTGAAGGATTTAATTGGTAAAGATAAAAAACTAGAGAGGTGCGAATAATTTATATGATAGATGCAAAGATACAGAGTCAAGAAAGAAATTATGATTATTGGTGTGAAGATGGACTTACTATTTGGCTTCGAGAATAAGGTTAGATGTTCAATGAAGGAAGAAGGTAAGGTAGTTGAGCAGATTTTTGATTGCTAAAGATCATAAATTTTATTAAAAGAACAAAGAATTTTAAAAGAAGACAAGAATCCATCTAGAAGAAACCATCCCACCTTCGGCAAAACCAATTGCAATGGAAAATCTCTTGGAAATTAGCAAAAACGGAATTGGGGATGTCCCAACCAACATCTTTAGAGATACTTGGAGGACATCCCCACCCAGTGATGAAAGCTTTGAGCACTGGTAGCAATCCTAGAAAGACCGTCCGCCACCAGTTTTATTTCACGAAAATAATGAGTAATACGCCATTTTATATACTTCGGAAAAAATTATTTATATGGACTCATCCATTACTGTTTGTATCGCCATGGAAGATCACTTTATAGAGAAAGCAGTGAATCACTCACTCCAAATAATGTGCGTGAAAATTTGCTATAGTAAGCAGCGCATCTCCAACGTGCATATGTATGTAGACTTGTATATCAATTATATTTCCCTACCATGTGTTAGGAATGTGAAAGCCTTGTATCATGTGCATCCTACCTAAAAAATTAGATAAATTCAAAATGATGAGAAGCTTACCAATCATATTAATTTTATTAGTTTTTCATAGTTGCTAATTTGATTGTTTAATTAGTCAGATAGTAAAAAAAAATTTTTAAATTCATAAAAAGATTGTAATAAGGAAAAAATTAATGAAATGAACAAAATATTGCTACCTTGAGAATGATTCACCTAAAAAAAATGAATTAAAAGATAAAATGATCTGTGATAGCATATTGCTACCTTGACAATGATTCAATTCAAAAAAAAGAAGAAATGAATTGAAAGATGAAAAGATCTGTGATAGCATATTGCTACCTTAACAATGATTCACCTAAAAAAAATGAATTGAAAGATGAAAATATTTGTGGCAGTTTAGTAATATCACTGACCATTCCTGTCAACATTGACATTGAGAATTGGTGTTAAGTAAAAAAACCCTTTACTTGGTGGATAAATAAATAGAACAGATAAAGTTTAAACCTGATTGCTTTGTTTTAATATCTAGTAAATTTAAGAATATTCATATTCCCTATCCTAATAAAAACAAAATATTGACATAAATACACAATCCACTATAGCAATTACTCATAAAATCAATATAAACAATAAAATAAATTGCACAAGAATTTCTTTTATAATGCCTTTACAGTTCCTTTTGAAAAAGTACAAAGTTTAATACCGATAACTAATGACACAAAAAAATAGTTTTACTTTTCAAATTTCACCCCCATACAATAAATTAATAAATGAGATTTTTTTTACCAAAAAATAATAAATTTTATTTTATTATTGACAGTTGTGTTAGATAGTAATCTTTTTTTTCTCTCTTTAGTATAAGATTTTTTTTTAATCCAAAAAAAATATAACATGTATTTTTTTTTTCTTTCTCTTGACAAAGTTTAGTCTCTCATTCAAATTAATTGATTATTCTTAATTTATAAACATTTTTGGTATAAAATAAGGAGTAATCAAAAACTTGTTACATATTCTAAGAAAGAAGAATCGCAACCCTAGCCCGGCAATATCTCCTTGCATCCTCTCATGGGGGATAGTAAAATGATCATCCTATCTAACTACCCCTAATCATTTTATCATCCATATGAGAATATGCAAAGGACGATATTAAGAACAATCTTTTTGTCATATTCTAAATACACTAATAAAGAAAAGTGTAAAAAAAAAAAGATCATTACTAACTTAAATATGAAAAATAGACAAAAAATTTAGGACAATCCAAAATGAGGAGGACAACTCTGAGGTTAAGTAAGATTATTTAAAGCATTTAATATTATAATTGAAAATATGAGACATTAAAAGAAAGGACTATAATTGATTTTCTTTATTGAACGGACGGATATTAACTTCTCTAATCCAAAAAGCCTATCCTTTGTTTTATACGGGAAGAAAGTAAGGAAAAACCCAAAAACAAAATATCCGTTATTAATTTCTGTTTTCCAAACAGAGTGCTTGGTGTAGAATTGCAAAGAGGGAAAGAGGGTTTCAGCTAATAAAAGAGACCCCATTAACCTTGACGGTAACCTTAACGCTCAAACCCCAAAAATGATTTCTTTCATGATATCTATATGGAAATTGAGTTTTGATCACTTATATGTACATATATTTTTTATGAAATCTCGTTACTGTTGATGCGATATAGAACCCATTATAGTGACAAGATATGGAACCCATCTCTAGCGTGGGACCCACTAAAAATAAACGGTGATAGAATCCCATGCATATAAGATACAAGTACATTTAGATGAACTATTCTCATAGAAATTCATATAAACTTTAATATTCTACTGTGTATGCGTATTCCATGCATATTTTGATAGGGTTGAGGTTTCATGTCCAAATGCGTAGAATCTATAATTCGGATCACTTACATGTACATGTACTCTCAATGGGATCATATCACCATCAATATGGTGTGGGACTCAACCTCTAGAGTTTGTAACACATTGGATATGAACGGTGATGGGATCCCAAGGTAGATACAAATACATTTAAATATTCAAGGAGAAGAATAAGTGAATCATTTCACAGACCATATGAGAAGATGACATAAAAAAATACCAAGAGTTACAACTAGACATAAAACGTTTTCCCAATTTGATATTTCAGTATATTACAAACAAAATTGTAACCATCAATATACAAAATATCAACATTATCAATCAACTTATTAAATTACTCAAATATTGATCATCTCTTTCATCTACAGGAAACATGATAACCCAACAGACTAATATTTAGACTAAGAACATCAATTTTTGGTACACCAAAGCACATGATTTCTAACTGCTACTAGTGGGAAATTTATTATTAACACATCTAACAATAGTGTTTTCAAGATTCTCAATTGATCGAGCACATGCATAAATATCAGGCAAAATAATTAATATCATTAAAATTTAGAGCCAAGCATAAAGTTTCAATAAAGCAAGATATGGAATTTGATTCAGTACCATTCTTTAACTTTCTCACTCTTCACTTAAATTTTTTTTTTTCGTAACTCGTTAAGGAGTTGAAGCCTAACGAGTGATATGGTTAGGGGTGTTAAAATTGGACCTAAATCGAAAATTGAAACTGAAACAACTTGATTCTATTTGGTTCAATTTGAAATCGAATCTTATTAGGCGTGATTTTGTTTGTGTTTTTAGAGCCGATGAAAAATCGAAAACAAACCGGATCAGTTGATAAATCCGAACCAATCCAGACCAAGAAGACTGAAACCGAACCAACTATATAATGGACCAATAAGAGCCCATTAAGTCAACATCTTCTTAAACATACATGTAGGAAACCACCACGGAAATCAAATCAGCCTGATAATGGCTCAATAAAATCCATTAATCCAATTTTTTAGGATAAATATTATTAGGAGGGAAAAATCTCCTCCATTTAAAATCTTACACGTGTCAAGTTGCGCCTTCGGAGCCTGAGCGCTCGGAGTGTCTCGCACTCGACATCATGTATTCGGCCTATCATGCGTACAGCCTCTCTTGCGCTCGGCCTCTCCGGTAGCGCTCTAAGTTATAGTCCTACTCGGCTACGGTTCTCAGCCGGAAGCCAGAGTCCCATTGTGATTATGCTACCTCCGAAGAGTCCTTCTCTCGGTCTGATACGACACCGACTATTCCGGTCGGCCACTACTCACACGTTGACACGTGTCAGTCCCAGAGCTGATCGACCTAGCTTCCTTGGCTAAGGTCTCCGACTCCTACTCGGAGTCCACCACATGAGTGTCCCACAGAGCGACACGTGACAATCCTATTGGCAGTCTACTCCCCTGAGTCCTGATACCTCCATGCTTCTTCACAATTTATAAATAGAGGTCATCCCTCAAGATAAACCCTAAGTTACAAGCTATTATTATTCATCCTTCTCACACGCTCAAACTCTCTCATCGTCCCACTTTTTAAACTGGAGATTGCATGCTGCTATCTCTTGACTGTTTTCCTTGGGAATCTAACTTGGGCATCGGAGTGTACCCGGGGCTTAGGCGCCCAACTCCTTTATCTCTTCTCTATGATTGTAGGTCATTCAGAGCGCGGATCGACGGACGATTTCCAACAGTAGCAGTTTGGCGCCCACCGTGGGGCCTCCTTTGACTGAGTTTGAAGATTAACACGTGGCTCACAGAAGAACCCGAGCACGGGTGTCGCACGCCCATTCTGAGACATCGGTGCATGTGGGTAGTACGAAAGCACGACGAGGGCGGACCTTGAGCCTGCACCCGCACCAGAACCTGCACCAATACCACCGCCGGCTCCGGCGCCAGCTCCGAGCCACACGCCGACGGTAACACCACCACTACCTCCTCCCCAATACGTCACTCGTCAGCAGTTTGATGAGCTGAAGCAGCAAATCGAGCAGCTTATGAGAGTCTTGAGAGGAGCTCGAGCAAGCAGTTCGGCGGCAGGAGGGGAGAATCCTCTCCCGATACCGAATCTGCCACCAGAAGCTCCACCAGCGGTCCATCAGCTAAGGGCAAGGGCGGATCCTGCAAACGCCTTACCACATAATCTCCCAGCAGATCGAGCTCCTGGACGGAGCGGGGCCGGGTCTGCCGCTCGGCATCCCCCACCACCTCAACACCAGGCGCCAGTTGCGCCACCTCCGGTGAGAGGCCCGGGGTCCTTCCTCGATGCCCTCCGCCGAGAAAGAATTAATGCAGAGGCACCAGGGACTGGCGCTCAACCTCCGGACACGCCCCAGTCCGAGGTCGAGCGGCGTCTATTGGAGATAACCACTCGGCTTCAGCAGGTGGAACAAAACAGGGTAGCTTCGCCGAGAACGGCCTATACTGCAATTACGACGCTCTCAGACGAAATTATAAGGGCACCCCCTCCTGACAACTTCAAGATGCCGGCCTTGGACTCGTACAATGGGAGTACTGACCCCGAGCAGCATCTGGATGCGTTCGTCTCTACGACGCTATTCTACCCTCTGAGAGACGGCCTTATCCGCAGGAGGCGTTTCCTTCAACGCTCCGAGGCGCCGCTCGTACATGGTTTAATAACCTGCCTCCACACTTCGTTTGAGCAATTATCGAACAAATTTCTGACGCACTTCCAGACAAGCTGAGTGCGCAAGAAGGCGTCGTACCATCTAAAGACGGTCAAACAGCAGAAGGACGAGTCCCTGCGGGACTTCATCAAGTGCTTCAATACCGAGGTGCTCAAAATCAAGAACGTCGAGCCCGCAGTGCACATGTCCAGCTTGCAGGCCGGCGTAACAGATCGGGAGCTTTGTTGGTCCCTTGCCAAAAAGCCACCGAAAAATCTGGGCGACACCTTGCTTCGCTAGGTGCGATAAGTACGCCGTCGCAGACGAGACGACGAGGGCCCAGAAAAATAATACAGTTAACAATTTGAAGGCCGACCAAGCGCCTGCAGATAAGAAAAGGCCTGAGACGGGCGACCAAGCGCCAAGCTCTGTCGACCCGAAAAAGCAAAAATCCGATAAGGATCAAACCTACCGGCATCCGTATAAGAGCTTCAAGTATTATACTCCACTCAACACTTCGATGATAGAGATTCACGAAGTGGTCAAGAACGATCTAAACCTCCGTTTCCCGCCAAAAGCACTCGACGACGGGAGGAATAAAGATCGCTCCCAATACTGTCGCTTCCATCGCGACTACGACCACAAAACAGAGGAGTGCAAGTACCTCAAAGGAGAGATTGAGGACCTTATCCGACGAGGATAATACAACAATTTTGTTCGGAACACTGACCGAGCACTGGATCCCACTCGGAGGGACCGGGGATTATCACTGTAAAGACCCGTGTCAATCTAACCCGGTCTTACCACTTTAAACCAGGTTTACCCATTATGGTCGAGTCTAATGGACCAAGGGCGTCAAGGAGATCGAGATTTCAGGTATCAAATCGACCCAAAAACACTTAATTTGAAGGGAGGGTCGCATACCCAGCTAAGCGGGGTTGGACCTCCCAAAGCAGAAAGTCAAACCCACAATTTTGAAAAGAGGGTTGGACATCTTGAATCCTAGGGTCGACGGGATCATCGACCCTCCCATCGACCCTCGGTTACCGTAAGAAATAGAAATTAGGAAATTTCTTAATTTTCGATTGGGATTCTTTCCTAATCTCAATGAGACTTATTTAAAATGTTCCTACTTATTTAAAGGACGTCCCTAATAAACCTCTTTCACTCATTTTCACAACTCTAATTGAATTGAGAGAAAGAGAAGAGAAGGAAAAGAGGAAGAACAGAAGCAAGGAAGATAATTTAGCCAAAAGAATAGAGTTGCAAAGAAGGAGTATTCTTCTCAGGTATGGATACTAATTCCATGAGTTTCTACACATATCCACTAGAAATCATGTGCTGAATTCACAGCCAACCCATAAGAACCACATTCACCAAGAAAATGTTTCTTGCATCATAGTTACACATAAACTCCTAACCGAATCTCCTACGTATTGTAAAACAACAAAAAAATATACAAAACCATGTCTTCTTATTAAAACCAACTTCTAATCCTATTGGAAACCATTTTCCTTAAAAAGGCAAATAAAACCAAAAGCTACATCTTCAGTAAATACCCATCTGAGAGGAAACAAACACAAACATACTAAACCCTTACCAGTTTTTATAGTTTTTCTTACAACCGAGACTGGCATTAAGAAAAAAAAATAAAGGAAAGCAAGACAAAAAACTTAACAAAATAATAAAGGAACATTGAGATCAAAAGAAAAAAGAACACAAATCATGGCATAGAAATCAAATTCATGGAGTCATGTACACCCCACAGAATCAACAAACAAAGATGTAAGAAAAGAAAAAAAAAAAAAGAAAAAAAATATCTGGACCTTAATTAGTACAAGACCACATATATCTTAGATCTGACAACAAATTTCTCCTTAACAATAAAAAAAAATGTTGATTAATGAAAAAAAAAAATTAGTCATAAATATACATATTATTGTTACTGCTACTGAAAAGACAAATCAGGACCAAAACAGGGAATCGATGAATAGAAATTGAGAGAGAGAGAGAGAATAGTCAAATTTTACATTAAAAAAAACTCAAAAATTATAACTGAGAAGTAAAGATGGTATATCAGTGGTCTACACATCTTACATAAATAATACAAGAGAATGATTAATTTTTGAAAAAAAAATTTCAAAATTTCTTCTGTTCTTCCAAAATTCCTCAAATCAAACCTCAAATCAGTGTTTAAATCCATGCATGTAACTTGCATTCATCAAATAGGACCATAATTCATTGATTCATGAGAAGAAACAACACAAAAATTGATTTATTATGAAAAATATTAAAGTTGAAATTCATACCTTTAAGGTTTTCCGGCTTTGGAACTTAAAGAGATGATTTCAAACTCTAATCTTCACGAAAACCCAATTTGATGCTACCTTCCTAGTCGTTTTAGGACTAAGAATCAAAGCAATAAGGTTTTTTGCAGAGTATTGAAGCTTCAATGGTTGTCGACTTTCGAAAAAACACGAACAGTCTTTTTTTGAGTAGTATCGATACTACTCGACACTTAAAGGTTGTATCGACCTGTATCAAACCGATACGGTTCGATACTGGTCGATACAGGTTGGTTTTTCTTAATTTTTTTTTAAAAATCAAAATTAAAGTGTCTTTTTTTGAGTAGTATCAATACTTTCGACACTTAAAAGGCTGTATCGACCAGTCGATACAGATTGGTTTTTCTTATTTTTTTTTTATAAAAAAATTCAAAATTAAAGTGTACCAATGTGTATCGAGTCATAAAGACGAATCGACTGGTATCGTATCAACTAGTGTCAATACCGATACATATCGACCGATACAATGCATATCGTGTCGATACATGATTCCTTGCAATCCATAAGAACTCACTTCTGTAAATAAACATCAAATCAAAACCACATGACACATCATGAGCATTGAATCTCCAATACCATGAAATTCCAAAGGAAAAACTGGACAGTAAAAGATAAAGAGACAAAAAACAATGAAAAAAAAGGTAACAAGAGAAATATCTTTCTTCAACCAATAATATTGTTCTCAATCCCATTTCCTTCCGTTCCTAACGGAGTAGTAAATTTACACCTGTAAGAGTTCACAAATTATAAAATTAAAAATAAATCCCACCAAAAGTTCATGGTTAATTACGCCAAAATTTCAAAGAACTCCAAAGCACTACATCCCGTGTGTCCAAGAATCATCCATTCTTGCAGGTAATCCAACTTTAGACATTCCAAATTCCAAACTCAACCTGAAGAGATAGACAGATTCAATGCCTCAATGCCAACTTTAGGATCACTATGTCTCCCTACTAACCCTGAAAAAAGGTAAAAGTTACCCATTTAACACTGAATGATCACGACAAAAAAAAAAAAATTCTACCAAAACAAGACAGAAAGGTAAATAATCAAGGAGACAAAATAGAGGCAAGATCATTCTTCCTGTTATATACCAACTTATTTTGTTAGGGAGACTAGCACATCCTTGAAAATTGAAACACACAAAACAATAAGAAGTCAGAAAACCATTAAACTCATAAATTAGAATATAACTACATAATAGATAAGTAGAGAGGAAAATAAAACCAATGGCTCATCCTAAAATACCAAAGTCAACAATAATAAGGGATATGGGGTGAGGAAAAGAAAGGGTTTACTTAAACAACGTAGTTGGGGAAGAATCACTTGTCCATTGGAGCATTAGCACACAGCTTCTAACGTCGTTCCAATATCCATCCGTTCTTAAAGTGAACAAAACATCAAATTCAACACTTCAACAACCCGGTGTAAAAACAGTCAAAACAAACACACAAATAAAAAAAAAAACCTTAAGAAAACACCCATCTTTCAAACTCGGTAACATTCTAGAAGCACGATATCCACGTCCGTCGAAAATTTATCCTAACATCAAAACCGAACAATAAGCATTGCAAGATCCCAAAAACAACCTGAAGTCGAAACATATAGTCAACAATTCAACACCTACTTTAATGTCACCATGTAAAACACATATCTAAACTTCACCCCTAAACCTAATGAAATATTTCAAATCAACACCCCCTTCAAATTTCATGAACTAGGTGATTTTAATCGATTGTCATGCATCCATCTGATTGCCATGCATTGAAACTATATGATCAGCATAATGCACACACTACGTATCGTACACCAAACTACTATTAAATCTCATATCCAATAATTTTAGGGCGTATGCACACATCAAAACCTCAATTTAGAAGGGCAGAAAAAAATTTAATCATAGATGGGGGAAGATGATCCATTGTACAAATGTGTATACTTATGCCATGCTGCATATATCCACTAGAAACCATGTGTTGAATTCACAACGGATCCATAAAAACGCACTTATGTAAATATACATCAAATTGAAGCCACATGACACATGACGAGCGTTAAATCTCCAATACCATGAAGTTCCAAAGGAAAAACTAGACAATAAAAGATAAGAGACGAAAAACAATGAAAAAAGGGTAACAAGAGAAATATCACTCTTTCTTTGTGTAGCATAAAAAATCAACAACCAATAATATTGTTCTCAATCCCATTTCCTTCTGCTCCTATAGGAGCAGTAAATTCAATACTACACCTGTAAGAGTCCACAAATTATAAGATTAGAAATAAATCCTACAAAAAGTACATGATTAATCAAGCCAAAATTTCAAAGAACCACTTTTTTCGAACTCCGAAGCACTACATCCAGTATGTCCAAGAATCATCCATTCTTGTAGGATAGTCCAACTTTAGACATTCCAAATTCCAAACTCAACCTGAAGACCAGACAGACAGATTCAATGCCTCAATGCCAACTTTAGGATCACTATATCAAAAAGAAACTATCACTCAACCCCAAAATGTATTTAAAAGAAGTAGAAACAAGGATAAGTTTGTTATCCTCAAGGAGGTCCCATCAATTAGTCTCATTAACAACGTAATCCCCACTCTTGTGCCATTTTCTATCTTGGTGTGCGCATCACTATGTAAACTGTTCTGCCTCTATGCGCTGCACTATGTAAGCTGTTCTGCCTCTATGCGCTGCACTATGTAAACATTGTTTATCATAAACCAACAATTAATCTCTTATCCTACAAACCAACCACAATTCTTTTTTGGACAAAAAATAACAAAGTAACCAATCAAGGCAAAAACAAATCATTTTCAAAGATTGGTCAACATGAACAATATTACAGAAATGTATACTTGTTCTATGCAGTGCACACAATTCCATGTTTAGGACTTGCAACTAACCCTGAAAAAAGGTGAAATCACCCATTTAACACGGAGTTAAAGATAACTAAAAAAAAGAAATATGTTTTTCGACCGAAACAAGACACTAAGAAGGAAACATAAAGAACCAAAGAGACAAATGGAGGCAAGATCATTATTCCTGTTATATACCAACTTATTTTGTTAGGGACACTAGCAAATCACTGAAAAGGAAAGCACACACACAAAAAATAAAAAGTTAGAAAATCATTAAACTAATAAATTAAAATATAACTACATAGTAGATAAGTAGAGAGAAAAATCAAACCCATCCTAAAATATCAAAAACGACAATAAGAAGGGATATGGGGTGAGGGAAAGAAAGGGTTAACAAAAAAAAGGTAGTTGGGGAAGGGTCACTTGTCCATTGTAGAATTAGCACACAGCTTCAAATGTCGATCCAATATCCATCCGTTCCTAAAGTGAACAGAACATCAAATTCAACGCTTCAACAACCCGGTGTAAAAACAATAAAAACAAACACACAAATAAAAAAAAAATTTAGCACACAGCTTCAAATATCGATCCAATATCCATCTGTTCCTAAAGTGAACAGAACATCAAATTCAACGCTTCAACAACCCGTTGTAAAAACAATAAAAACAAACACACAAACAAAAAAAAAAATTAAGAAAACACCCGCTCTTCCAAACTCGATAACATTCTAAAAGCGCAATATCTACATTTCTGTCAAAAATTTATCCTATCATCAAAACCCAACAATAAAGCATTGCGTGATCCCAGAAACAACCTGAAGTCAACATATAGTCAACAGTTTAACACCTACTTTAACGTCTCCATAAAAAATACATATCTAAACTTCACCCCTAAACCTATTGAAATATTACAAATCAACAACCCCTTCGAATCTCATGAACCATGTGATCTTTAATCGACTGTCATGCATCCATCCGACAGCCAAGCATCGAAACTCTACGATCAGCATAATGTACACACTGCGAATCATACAACAAAGTAATGTTAGATTTAATTTTAGGGCGTATGCACACATCAAAACCTCAATTCAATAGGGCAAAAAAAATTTAGTCATAAATGGGGTAGGTTGATCCACTGTACAGATGTGTATACTTATGCCATGCTGCACATATCCACTAGAAACCATGTGCTAAATTCACAACCAGTCTGAAAGAACGCACTTCTGTAAATAAACATCAAATCGAAACCACATGACACATCACGAGCATTAAATCTGCAATACCATGAAGTTCCAAAGAAAAAACTGGACAGTAAAAGATAAGGAAGAGACAGAAAACAATGGACAAAAGGGTAACAAGAGAAATATCACTCTTTCTTTATGTAGCATAAGCCAACAACCAAATAATATTGTTCTCAATCCCATTTCCTTCCGTTCCTAAAGGAGCAATAAATTCAATACCACACCTATAAGAGTCCACACATTATAAGATTAGAAATAAATCCCACGAAAAGTTAATGGTTAATCAAGCCAAAATTTCAAAGAACCCCTTTTTTTGAACTCCAAAGCACTACATCCCGTGTCCAAGAATCATCCAATCTTGCACGATAGTCCAACTTTAGGCATTCCAAACTCAACCTGAAGAGGAGACAGATTCAATGCCTCAATGCCAACTTTAGGATCACTATGTCAAAAAAAAATAAAAAAAATACTCAACCCCAAAATGTATTTAAAAATGTGGAAACAAGGATGAGTTGGATATCCTCAAGCAAGTCCCCTCAGTTAATTTCATTAACAAGGTAATCCCCACTCTTGTGCCACTTGCTATCTTGCTGGACGCACCACTATGTAAGCTTTTCTGTCTCTATCCGTTGCAATATGTAAACACTATGTATCATAAACCAACAATTAAGCCTCTTATCCTACAAACCAACCACATTTTTTTTAACAAAAAATAAATAAGTAACCAATCAAGGCAAACACAAATTATTTTCAAAAATGGGTCAACATGAACAATACTATAGAAAGGTAAACTCATTATATGCAGCTTAAGTGCACGAAATACCATGTCTAGGACTCGCAACTAACCCTGAAAAAAGGTAAAGTTACCCATTTAACACTGAGTCAAAGATCACCAAAAAAAAAAAAAATAAATATATTTTTCTACGCAAACAAGATAATAAGAAAGGAAGGTAAAGAACCAAAGAGACAAAAATGGAGGCAATATGACTCTTCCTGTTATGTACCAACTTATTTTGTTAGGGACACTATCAAATCCCTAAAAAGGAAGCACACATACAAAACAATAAGAAGTTATAAAGTCATTAAACTCATAAATTAGAATATAACTACATAGTAGATAAGTACAGAGAAAATCAAACCGAGGACTCATCCTAAAATATCAAAGTCAACAATAAGAAAGCATATGGGGTGAGGGAAATAAAGGGTTAACAAAAAAAAGGTAGTTGGGGAGGGGTCACTAGTCCATTGTAGCATTAGCACACAGCTTTTAACGTCGTTCCAATATCCATCCCTTCCTACAGTGAAGGAAACATCAAATTCAACGCTTCAGCAACCCAAAGTAAAAACAATCAAAACAAACACAAATAAAAAAACTCATGAAAACACCCCCTCTTTTAAACTCGATAACATTTAAGAAGCATAATATCCACATGTCTGTTGAAAATTTATCCTTAACATCAAAACCCAACAATAAGCATAGTGGGATCCCAGAAACAACTTGAAGTCAAAACATATAATCAACATTTCAACACCTACTTTAATGTCACCATATAAAACACATATCTAAACATCACCAGTAAACCTACTGAAATATTTCAAATCAACACCCCCACTTCAAATCTCATGAACCAGGTGATCTTCAATTTACCGTCATTCATCCAAACTCTATGATCAGCATAATGCACAACATTGCATATCGTACACCAAACTACTATTAGATCTCATATCCAACAATTTTAGGACGTATGCACGTCAAAACCTCAATTCAGAAGGGCAAAAAAAAAATAGTCAAAGATGGGGTAGGATGATTTACTATACAGATGTGTATACTCATACCATGCTGCACATATCCACTAGAAACCACGTGCTGAATTCACAACCAATCCATAAGAATGCACTCCTGTAAATAAACATCAAATCGAAGCCACGACACATCGCCATCTTTAAGTCTGCAATACCACGAAGTTCCAAAGAAAAAACTGGAAAGAAACAGAAAACAATGAAAAAAAGGGTAATGAGAAATATCACTCTGTGTAGCATAAGCCAACCACCAATAATATTGTTCTCAAGCCCATGTCCTTACGTTCATAAAGGAGCAGCAAATTCAATACTACACCGGTAAGAGTCCACAAATTATAAGAATAGAAATAAATACTACGAAAAGTTTATGGTTAATCAAGCCAAAATTTCAAAGAACCCCTTTTTTTCGAACTCCGAAACACTACCATCCTGTGTGTCAAAGAATCATCCATTCTTGTAGGATAGTCCAACTTTAGACATTCCAAATTCCAAACTCAACCTGAAGAGGAGATAGATTCAATACATCAATGCCAACCTTATGATCACTATGTCAAAAAGAAACAATCATTCAATTCCAAAATGTAATTAAAAATGTAGAAACAAGGACGAGTTTGATATCAAGCAGCCCCCCTCAGTTAGTTCATTAACAACGTAATCCCCACTCTTGTGCCATTTGCTATCTTGCTAGACTCACCACTATGTAAGTTGTTCTGTCTCTATGCGCTTCTATGCGCTGTACTATGTAAACACTGCGTATCATAAACCAACAATTAAGCCTCTTATCTTGCAAACCAACCAAATTTTTTTTTTTGACAACAAATAACAATATAACCAATCAAGGAAAAAACAAACTATTTTCAAAGAGGGGTCAACATGAACAATACTATAGAAAGGTATACTCATTCTATGCAGCTAAAGTTCACACAATACCATGTCTAGGACTCACAACTAACCCTGAAAAAAGGTAAAGTTACCCATTTAACACGGAGTCAAAGATCACGGAAAAAAAAAGAGGTAAAGTTCCCATTTAACACCGACTCTTCCTGTTATATACCAAACTTATTTTGTTAGAGACTATCAAGTCTCTGAAAAGGAAGCACACGTACAAAACAATAAGAAGTTAGAAAGACATTAAACTCATAAATTAGAATATAACTACATAGTAAATAAGTAGGAGAAAAATCAGACCGAGGCCTCATCCTAAAATATCAAAGTCAACAATAAGAAGGGATATGGGGTGAGGGAAAGAAAGAGTGGACAAAAAAAAGGTAGTTAGGGAAGGGTCATTTGTCCATTGTAGCATTAGCACAAAGCTTTTGACGACGTTCCAATATCCATCCGTTCCTAAAGTGAACGAAACATCAAATTCAACGCTTCAGCAACCCAAAGTAAAAACAATCAAAACATCACCAGAAACAAATAGAAGTCGAAAATTTATCCTAACATCAAGAAGCATGATATCCACACGTCCGTTGAAAATTTATCCTAACATCAAAACCCAACAATAAGCATAGTGGGATCCCAGAAACAAATAAAAGTTGAAACATATAGTCAACATTTGAACACCTACTTTAATGCCACCATATAAAACACATATCTAAACATCACCAATAAACCTATTGAAATATTTCAAATCAACACCCCCACTTCAAATCTCATGAACCAGGTGATCTTCAATCGACGATCATGCATCGAAACTCTACGATCAGCATAATGTACACACTGCGAATCGTACAACCAAGTACTGTTAGATTTCATATCCAACAATTTTAGGGCGTATGCACACATCAAAACCTCAATTCAAAAGGGCAAAAAAAATTTAGTCATAAATGGGGTAGGTTGATCCACTGTACAGATGTGTATGCTTACGCCATGCAGCACACATCCACTAGATACCATGTGCTGAATTCACAACCAATCCATAAGAATGCACTTTTGTAAATAAACATCAAATCGAAGCCACATGACATATCACGAGCGTTAAATCTGCAATACCATGAAGTTCCAAAGAAAAAACTGGACAGTAAAAGATAAGAGACAGAAAACAACGAAAAAAATGGTAACAGGAGAAATATCACTCTTTCTTTGTGTAGCATAAGCCAACAACCAATAACATTGTTCTCAATCCCATTTCCTTCCATTCCTAAGGAGCAGTAAATTCAATACTGCACATGTAAGAGTCCACAAATTATAAGATGAGAAATAAATCCCACGAAAAAATTTACAGTTAATCAAGCCAAAATTTCAAAGAACCCCTTTTTTCAAACTCCGAAGCACTACAATCCCGTGTGTCCAAGAATCATCCATTCTTGCACGATAGTCCAACTTTAGACATTCCAAATTCCAAACTCAACCTGAAGAGGACACATTTTCAATGCCTCAATGCTAACTTTAGGATCACTATGTCAAAAAGAAACAATCACTAAAACAATCACTCAACCCCAAAATGTATTTAAAAATGTGGAAACAATGATGAGTTTGATATCCTCAAGCAGACCCCCTCAGTTAGTCTCATTAACAATGTAATCCCCACTCTTGTGCCATTTGCTATCTTCCAGGGCGCACCACTATGTAAGTTCTTCTGTCTCTATCCGTCGCATTATGTAAACAATGTGTATCAGAAACCAACAATTAAGCCTCTTATCCTAAAAACCAAACACATTTTTTTTAACAAAAAATAAAGAAGTAACCAATCAAGGCAAACACAAATTATTTTCAAAGATGGGTCAACATGAACAATACTATAGAAAGGTATACTCATTCTATGCAGCTTAAGTGCACGCATAACCACGACTAAGTCTCGCAACTGACCCTGAAAAAAGGTAAAGTTACCCATTTAACATTGAGTTAAAGATCACGAAAAAAAAAATTATATATATATATATGTTTTTCTACCCAACAAGAAAGGAACGTAAAGAAACAAGGAGACAACAATGGAGGCAAGATCATTCTTCGTGTTATATACCAACTAATTTTGTTAGGAAGTTAGAAAACCAATAAATTCATAAATTAGAATATAACTACATAGTAAATAAATAGAGAGAAATATCAAACCAAGACATCCTAAAATATCAAAGTCAACAATAAGAAGGAACATGGGGTGAAGGAAAGAAAGGGTTGACAAAAAAAGGTAGTTGGTGAAGGATCACTTGTCCATTGTAGCATTAGCACACAACTTTTAACGTCGTTCCAATATCTATCCGTTCCTAAAGTGAACAAAACGTCAAATTCAGCGCTTCAGCAACTTGGTGTAAAAACAATTAAAACAAACACAAATATAAAAAAACTTAAGAAAACACCCCCTCTTTCAAACTTGGAAACATTCAAAAAGCACGATATCCACATGTTCGTCGAACCCCCTCTTCAGATCTCATGAACCAGGTGATCTTCAATTGACTGTCATGCATCCATTGCGTATCGTACTCCAAACTACTATTAGATCTCATATCCAACAATTTTAAGGCGTATGCACACATCAAAACCTCAATTCAGAAGGGCAGAAAAAAAGTCATAGATGGGGTAGGATGATTTACTATACAGATGTGTATACTAATGCCATGCTGCACATATCCACTAGAAACCATGTGCTGAATTCACAACCAATCCTTAAAAACGTACTTCTGTAAATAAAAATCAAGTCGAAGCCACATGACACATCACGAGCGTTAAATCTGCAATACCATGAAGCTCTAAAGAAAAAGTTGGACAATAAAAGTAAAGGAAGAGAAGGAAAACGATGGGTAAAAAGGTTACAGGAGAAATATCACTCTTTATTTGTGTACCATAAGTCAACAACCAATAATATTGTTCCCAATCCCATTTCCTTCCATTCCTAAAGGAGCAATAAATTCAATATTGCACCTGTAAGAGTCCACAAATTATAAGATTAGAAATTAGAAATAAATGCCAAAAAAAAAATTTATGGTTAATCCAGCCAAAATTTCAAAGAACCCCTTTTTTTCGAATTCCAAAGCTCTACATCCCGTGTGTCCAAAAACCATCCATGCTTGCAGAGTATAGTCCAACTTTAGACATTCCAAATTCCAAACTCAACCTGAAGAGGAGACAAATTCAATGCCTCAATGCCAACTTTAGGATCACTATGTCAAAAAGAAACAATCACTTGACCCCAAAATGTATTAAAAAAATGCAGAAACAAAGATGAGTTTGATATCCTCAAGGAGGCCCCCTCAATTAGTTTCTTTAACAACGCAATCCCACTCTTGTGCCATTTGCTATCTTGCTAGGCGCACCACTATGTAAGCTGTACTGTCTCTGTGTGTTGCACTGCATAAACACTGTTTTCGTAAACCAACAATTAAGCCTCTTATCCATCAAACCAACCACATTTATTTTAAACAAAAAATAAAAAAAAAGTAACCAATCAAGGCAAAAACAAACTACTTTCAAAGATGAGTCAACATAAACAATACTATAGAAAAAAAAATACTACAGAAAGGTATACTCATTTTATTCAGCTTAAGTGCATACAATACCATGTCTAAGACTCGCAACTAACCCTAAAAAAGGTAAAACTTCCCATTTTAACACTGAATTAAAAATCACGACAAAAAAAAATGTTTTTATTCCCAAACAAGACAGTAAGAAAGGAAGGTAAAGAACAAAGGAGACAAAAATATAGGCAAGATCATTCATCCTGTTATATGCCAACTTATTTTGTTAGGGACACTAGCAAAACCTTAAAAAGGAAGCACACACAAAACAACAAGTTAGAAGACCATTAAATTAATAAATTAGAAAAAAACTACACATTAGATAAGTAGAGAAAAAAATCAGACCGAGGCCTCATCTTAAAATATCAAAGTCAACAATATGAAGGGATATGGGGTGAGGGAAAGAAAGAGTTACCAAAAAAAAAAAGATAATTGGGGAAGGGTCTCTTGCCCATTGTAGAATTAGCACACAGCTTTTAACAATTTTCCAATATCCATCCATTCCTAAAGTGAACAGAACATCAAAATTTAGCGTTTCAGCAACCCTGTGTAAAAACAATTAAAATAAACACACAAATAAAAGAACTTAAGAAAACAACCCCTCTTTCAAACTCGGTAACATTCTAAAAACACCATACCCCCATGTCCGTAGAAAATTTATCCTAACATCAAAACCCAACAATAAGTATTGCGATATCCCAGAAACAACCTGAAATCGAAACATAGAGTCAACTATTCAACACCTACTTTAATGTCACCATATAAAACACATATAAACTTCACCCCCAAACCTGTTGAAATATTTAAATCAACACCCCCTTCAAATCTCATGAACTAGGTGATTTGTATTAAATTGCCATGCATCAATCTTCCTGCCATGCATCGGAACTCAACACTCAGCATAATGCACACCCTGCATATCGTATACCAAACTACTATTAAGTCTCATATTAACAATTTTGGGGCGAATGGACACATCAAAACTTCAATTCAGAAGGGCAAAAAAAAATTTAATCATAGATGGAGTACAATGATCCACTGTACGTATGTGTATTATGTCATGCTGCACATATCCGCTAAATACCATGTGTTGAATTCACAACCAATCCAAAAGAAGCTTCCGTAAATAAACAACAAATCGAAGCCCCATGACACATCACAAGAAAAAAACTGGACAGTAAAAGATAAGGAAGAGACAGAAAACAATAAAAAAAAGAGTAACTGGAGAAATATCACTCTTTCTTTGTGTAGCATAAGCCAACAACCAATAATATTGTTCTCAATCCCATTGCCTTTCGTTCCTAAAGGAGCATTAAATTCAATACTGCACCTGTAAGAGTTCACAAATTATAGGATTAAAAATAAATCCCACGAAAAGTTCATGGTTAATCACGCCAAAATTTCAAGGAACCCCTTTTTTCGAACTCCAAAAGCACTACATCCCCCCATGTGTCCAAGAATCATCCATTCTTGCAGGATAATCCAACTTTAGACATTCCAAATTCCAAACTCAACCTGAAGAAGAGACAGATTCAATGCCTTAATGCCAGCTTTAGGATCACTATATCAAAAAAAAAAAAAAAAAGAATCATTCAACCCCAAAATGTATTTAAAAATGCAGAAACAAAGATGAGTTGGATATCTTCAAAGAGGCTCTCTCAGTTAGTCACTTTAACAACGTAATCCTTACCCTTGGGCCATTTGCTATCTTGCTGGGCGCACCACTATGTAAATTGTTCTATCTCTATGCGTTGCACTACGTAAACACTGTGTATCATAAACAAACAATTAAGCCCCTTTCACTACAAACAAACCACATTGGTTTAAAAAAAAAAAAAGTAACCAATCAAGGCAAAAACAAACTATTTTCAAAGATGGGTCAACATGAATAATACTATAGAAAGGTATACTAATTTTATACAGCTTAAGTGCCAACAATACCATGTCTAAGACCCACAAAAGACACTGAAAAAGGGTAGAGTATCCCATTTAACACTGAGTTAAAAGATCAGGAAAAAAAAAAGAAATATGTTTTTCTACTCAAACAAGACAGTAAGAAAGGAAGGTAAATAACCAAGGATACAAAAATGGAGGCAAGATCATTCTTCCTGTTATATACCAACTTATTTTGTTAGGGACACTAACAAATCCCTGAAAAGGAAGCACACACACAAAACAATAAGAAGTTAAAACCATTAAATTAATAAATTATAATGTAACTACATAGTAGATAAGTAGAGAGAAAAATCAAACCGATCCTAAAATATTCAAGTCAACAATAAGAAGGGATATGGGGTGAGGGAAAGAAAGTGACAACAAAAAAAAAAGGTAGCTGGGGAAGGGTCACTTGTCCATTGTAGCCTTAGCACACAGTTTTTAACGTTGTTCCAATATCCATCCGTTCCTAAAGTGAACAGAACATCAAAGTCAGCGTTTCAACAACCCCATGTAAAAACAATCAAAACAAACACAAATAAAAAAAAATTTGAGAAGACACCCCCTCTTTCAAACTCGGTAACATTCTAGAAGCACAATACCCACATGTCCATCGAAAATTTATCCTAACATCAAAACCAACAATAAGTATTGCGTGCAAGATCCTAAAAACAACCTGGAGTCCAAACATATAGTCAACAATTCAACACCTACTTTAATGTCACCATATAAAACACATATCTAACCCCTAAACCTATTGAAATATTTAAATCAACACCCCCTTCAAATCTCATGAACTAGGTGATCCGAAATCGATTGTCATGCACCGATCCACCTGTCATGCATCGAAACTCAACGCTCAGCATAATGCACACCCTGCGTATCGTACACCAAACTACTATTAGGTCTCATATCCAACAATTTTAGGGCGTAGGCACACATGAAAACTTCCATTTAGAAGATCAGAAAAAAATTTATAGTCATAGATGGTGTAGGATGATTCACTGTACGTATGTGTATTATGCCATGCTACACATATCTCGCTAAAAACCATGTGCTAAATTTACAACCCATCCGAAAGAACACACTTCTGTAAATAAACATCAAATCGAAGCTACATGACACATCATGAGCGTTAAATCTGCAATACCATGAAGTTCAAAAGAAAAAACTGGATAGTAAAAGTTAAGGAAGCGACGAAAAACGATGAAAAAAAGGGTCACAGGAGAAATATCACTCTTTCTTTTGTAGCATAAGCCAACAACCAATAATATTGTTCTCAATCCCATTTCCTTCCGTTCCTAAAGGAGCAGTAAATTAAATACTGCACCTGTTAGAGTCCACAAATTATAAGATTAGAAATAAATCCCACAAAAAGTTATGGATAATCAAACCAAAATTTCAAAGAACCCCCTTTTTTCAAACTCCGAAGCACAACATCCCATGTGTCCAAGAATCATACATTCTTGCAGCATAGTCCAAATTTAGAGATTCTAGATTCCAAACTCAACCTGAAGAGGAGACAGATTCAATGCCTCAATGCCAACTCTAGGATCACTACGTCAAAAAGAAACATTCACTCAACCCTAAAATGTATTTAAAAATGCAGAAACAAAGATGAGTTTGATACTTAAGGAAGCCCCCTCAGTTAGTCTCTTTAACAATGTAAACCCTACTCTTGTGCCATTTGCTATCTTGTTAGGCGCACCACTATGTAAACTGTTCTATCTCAATGCGTAACACTACGTAAATACTGTGTATCAGAAACAAACAATTAAGCCTCTTATCCTACAAACCAACCAAATTTTTTTGTTTTAACAAAAAATAAAAAAGTAACCAATCAAGGCAAAAGCAAACTATTTTCAAAGATGGGTCAACATGAAAAATACTATAGAAAGGTATGCTCATTTTATGCAGCTTAAGTGCTCACAATACCATGTCTAAGACTCGCAACTGACCCTAAAAAAGGTAAAGTTTCCCATTTAACACCGAGTTAAAGATCACGAAAAAAAAAAATATATATATGTTTTCCTATCCAAACAAGGCGATAAGAAAGGAAGGTAAAGAACCAAGGAGACAAAAATGGAGGCAAGATCTTTTCTCCTTTTATATACCAACTTATTTTGTTAGGGACACTAGCAAATCCCTGAAAAAGACACACACACAAAACAATAAGAAGTTAAAAAACCATTAAATTAATAAATTAGAATACAACTACATAGTAAATAAGTAAAGAGAAAAATCAGACCGAATCCTCATCCTAAAATATCAAAGTCAACAATAAGAAGGGATATGGGGTGGGGGAAAGAAAAGGTTGACCAAAAAAAGGGTAGTTAGAGAAGGGTCACTTGTCCATTGTAGCATTAGCTCACAGCTTTTAACGTCGTTTCAATATCCATACGTTCCTAAAGTGAACAGAACATCAAATTCAATGATTCAGCAACCCGGTGTAAAAACAATCAAAATAAACAAATAAAAAAACTTAAGAAAACACCCCCTCTTTCAAACTCGATAACATTCTAAAAGCACGATATCCACGTTCGTCGAAAAGTTATCCTAACATCAAAACCGAACAATAAGCATTGCAGGATCCCAAAAACAACCTTTAGTTGAAGCATATAGTCAACAATTCAACACCTACTTTAATGTCACCAAGTAAAACACATCTAAACTTCACCCATAAACCTATTGAAATATTTCAAATCAACACCCCCTTCAAATTTCATGAATTAGGTGATCTTCAATCGATTGTCATGCATCCATCTGACTGCCATGCATTGAAACTCTACGCTCAGCATAATGCACACACTGCGTATCGTACACCAAACTACTATTAGATCTCATATCCAACAATTTTAGGGCGTATTCACACATCAAAACCTCATTTCAAAATAATTTATAGTCATATATGGAGTAAGATGATCCACTGGACGTAAGTGTATACTTATGGCATGCTGCACTTATCCGCTAAAAACCATGTGCTGAATTCACAACCAATCCAAAAGAACGCACTTCTGTAAATAAACATCAAAGCCACATGACACGCCATGATCGTTAAATCTACAATATACCATGAAGTTCCAAAGAAAAAAAAAACTGGACAATAAGAGTTAACAAAGAGACAAGAAACAATGAGAAAAAAGGTAACAGGAGAAATATCACTCTTTCTTTGTAGCATAATCCAACAACCAATAATATTGTTCTCAATCCCATTTCCATCCGTTCCTAAAGGAGCAGTAAATTCAATACTGCACCTGTAAGAGTCCACAAATTATTGGATTAGAAAGAAATCCCACGAAAAGTATATAGTCAATCAAGCCAAAATTAAATCCAGTCAAAATTTCAAAGAACCCCTTTTTTTGAACTCCGAAGCACTACATCCCGTGCATCTAAGATCCATACTTGCCAGATAGTCCAACTTCAGACATTCCAAATAACAGCCCCACCCTGAAGAGGAAACAGATTCAATGTCTCAATGCCTACTTTAAGATCACTATGTCAAGAAAAAATAATCACTCAACCCCAAAATGTATTTAAAAATATGGTACGAAGGATGAATTTGATATCCTCAAGGAGACCCCCCCTCATTAGTCTCATTAACAATGTAATCCACAATCTTATACCATTTGCTATCTTGCTGTGCACATTACTATGTAAATTGTTCTCTCTCTATGCATTGCACTATGTAAACATTGTGTATAATTAACCAAACAATTAAGCCTATTATCCAATAAACCACTGTGTAAACAACTATTGAGTTTAATACCCTAAAGAAGACCCCCTTAGCTAGTCTAATTAACCATGTAAACCTCAAACTGGCTGCATCACTATGTTACCTGTTTTTGTCTCTCCGCAAATCATTATGTAAACACTACGATAAATCAAACACTTAACCTCTTATGCAACAAGCCAATAACTTCTAGCAAACACAAAGTAATTAATCCCGACAGGAACAAGAAGAAAGGTATCATAATTCTGTGCCACTCAATTATAAATTCAAAGACTGGTTTAAAGACAACTACAAAGGTGTATTCTTCTCGGTTTTAGCTTAAACATAACAATACCGAACTACGAAAAGGAGAACCACAAAAGAGACCAAAACAAATATACCCAATTTTAGGGACACTAAGCAAATCACCATGGAAGGAGGAAACACAAAAAGTAAGAAGTTAAAAAACCATTAAACCCATAAATGAAAACATAATTGCTAAAATATAAAAACAAAATTGATAAATAAGAAAAATGAAAAACCAAATCACTGCTTCATGCCACAGGCAGAAGCATTAGTCAGAAAACCAATCCGAAGTCAAGAACAAATTAGGGACAGTGTACGAATAAAAAAAGGGAGAGGAATAAAAATGGTAACAAGAGAATGGTCACTTGTCTGTAGTACCAAATATCAAACGGCTGTTAAAGTCGTTCAGATCATCCATTCCCCAACTGAATAGAACAACAAATACAGTGGTTCAGTGAGCCAGTGTGACGCTAATCAAAACAAATAAACCAAATTAAAAATTTCTAGACCTTTTTTAAGACCAACTAATTTTGAAGACATATATCCACGTCCGATAAAAACTCATCCTCTTAGCAAAACCCAACAATAAGCGCTTCGAGATCCCACCAGGCCCAACCTGTAGAGGAAACAAATTCAATAACATACTTTAACATCACCAGATCGAACACAAACCATAACTCAACCCCTACACCTATTTAAATATTTCAAACAACATCCCGCTCCAATCTCATTAACCTGGTCTTCAACCGGCTGTTATGAATCAGATCTCTGCGCTCATTGAAATGCACTCTAGTGCGTATCATATACCAAACAATTAAATCACATACCCCCACAAAGTAATGACATCTAACAAACATCAAAGCCTCAATAACCAACAAATTATATTAAAAGATAGTAAAAAGAACCATCGTACAGAAGAAAAAAAATACCCTGTATGCAGCACAGATCCACCCAAACCAATCTCTGGATTCACATCCAATCCTGAAGAAGAACAAGGAGTAAATTCAATGATTTTAACGCTGATTGAAATACCACTAAAGGAGATGAAAACCAATAGAAAATCTCAAAACTGATTTAAAGATCATTAAATCAAAGATAAATCCAATCAATATCTCATCATGATCCCCTTCCATCAAGCTCTTCCTAATCCCAGTTCACAAAGCCACGATTCACAATCCTGGGCACCGAAGAAGAAAGAATAACCATACATGAAATCCTAATCGAAGCCAAACTCATCTTCCGGCATATCAGAACAATCGATCAAAAAAAAACCAAAATCATCTCCCACACCTCACAGCAATCGATCAAATAGAAACCAGAATCATCTTCCAGCATATAACAGCAATCGATCAAAGAAACCAAATCATCTTCCCCTCATCACAGCAATCGATTAAATAGAAATCAGAATCATCTTCCCCAAATCACAGCAATCGATCAAACATAAACTTAAATTATCTTCCGCACATCACAACAATCGATCAAAGGAAAACTAAAATCATCTTACGCACATCACATCCATCGATCAAAGAGAAACCATAACAACTACGTAAACACACAACGAATTGAACAAACTAAACATAAGAAACGAAATACCCGTACGCCAGCAAGAGAAGATAGAATCTCAACCTAGTCGGTCAGTATTTATAGGCGGGGAGGTTTTGTATGGACGGATCAGATTGGAAACAGTGGGTTTTGATCTATCGGTCAATGAAGACTTTCTATTTCGATGGGCGCGTGGAAGTTGCCAGAAAATCAGAAACAATATTTTTATTAGCTTATTATTATTTTACGCGGTAAGATGAAAGTCGGTGAGGCTTTTTTATTATTATTTTGGATAAGGGTCGCTCGGTGACGTGTCCTAGTCAGAACTGCGAACTTCTTCTCCAAGTTTCCTAATCGAATTCGAATGAAATTTTTTGCAAAAGGTTGTATTTTTAATACGCACACCGAAGAATATATGGTCTGAAAATTTTAGACCTTTGATTTGATGAACTCAAATCCCTATTTATTTATTTATTTT
The DNA here is from genome assembly GCA_028583415.1 of Protea cynaroides. Classification (NCBI taxonomy): domain Eukaryota; kingdom Viridiplantae; phylum Streptophyta; class Magnoliopsida; order Proteales; family Proteaceae; genus Protea; species Protea cynaroides. The sequence goes on along the minus strand of CM053266.1, from coordinate 34,768,960 downwards.
TGGGTAACGGCTAAAATCCGATGGCTCCATGAGGATTCATTGCCTTGGATCAAAATCGTCCGACCTTAGTGGGCGTATCAAAAATACAATCTTTTTGAAAAAATTTCATTTGGATTTGATGAACTCAAATCCCATGATTCCATAAGAGTCATTGTCTCACGATTCCTCATGATCATAGTTTTAAGGGAATGAAATTTTCATCATATTTGATATCGGATGGTTACGTGTGTAAAATTTTTTTGATTTTATTATTATGGGCAACATTATCTTACTTTTCTATTATTACTATTGAGAATCTAATAGATTGATTATCTCTTACCAATTATAAATCAAATATATTTATTGAAATAGATTTGAAATACAGTTATTATAAATATGAAACATAATTCCTATAATGTCTCTCTGCCTGAAATCAAAAGAACACATACCTAAAGGAGAGAAGACTATAAAAGATCTCTGTTGGGAATCAATTACAAGACAATGGCAAAAGTCAATATTTTACGAAGAGGTATGTTCCATCTATTTTATTTGATTATGTTATTACTCAAATGTGTTTTATTTTTCATATAAGATTGATTGGAATGAATTTAATAAAATTAATAAAATCTTACAACGAATACCAATCCCTGATGTACTATACGTGGGGTCGACTGAATCCGAACCATCCATCTAATTGACGAGCCTTCTTTCCATCTCTCACCTTGTCCACTGGATGGACGACTCAGATCTAACCAACCCTCACGTGTCGTGCATCAGGGGTCAGCAGTTGTGTCTTCATCCGACCTGAAGATGGAGAGGAATTCTATCCAATTTAAGGTAGGGACCAGGACTGTGTAGCCGATACCAATGCAATTCTAATTTTAATTGAGATTTTTCTTCTTTTTTTTTTGGTAAAAAGATTGGTCCATGTTTTTCACTTAAGGGTGTTAACGGACTAGTCCAGTCCGGATCAGTTTCGGTTCTAATTGAAATGGTAGCTGTTTTTACAAGCCCATATCAAAATGTATCCATTAATGGTTTAGGCTGGGATTGACTGTGTTAGACATAATAATTAACGGGTTGGTCCGGTGTCAGTTGTTATCAGGCTTAGCTTATCGGACTGATTTTGGGCCAGGTCAATCCCGGCTGGCTTTATCTGGCTTATCGGATTGCCTTTGCATATAGCTATTTTAGCATGATAATAATTTTTTTGCGATATTTTTTATTTATATTTAATACAATTGTAAGCGATTGCGTTTTGATTGATCTTAGAAGCATCTAAGCATTGATAATGGATTGCATGTTTGTATTTATCTATTTATAATCATTAGATCATTGGTCAATTAGTTATTATTTAAGTAGCAAAAATAATCGATTTGGGTTAACTCGGGCTTCTTAACTGGCCGATTTGATCCAATTTCGGTCCGGACTGAAATAGTGTTGGGCTTTACAAGCCCAGATCAATACCTGTCCATCAAAGGTTTAGTCCAAACTGAAACAGTGTCGAGCTTTACAAGCCCAGACCAAAATCTGTCCATCAAGGGTTCGGTCCAAGCTGGATTTGGGTTATATCGAGCTGGCTCGGTCCTTGCTATTGGGTTAGATCGAGATTTAACACCTTTATTTTCACCTATTCCGTATTTTGATCGATCCAAAAATTGATCCGTATCAATTTTAATATTAAAAAATCAAATATAAATTGATTTTTTTAATTATAAATGGTCAACATGTGACAATTAAATCCTTGTGTCACAAATATATTAAAATATAATAAAAAAAAGTATCGAATTACAATGATCAATACAAGGATTGGGCATAAAATTGTTATCAGGTTGAAATCGGTCTTAATCGATACCAATACAAATCGACAAATCTGATACTTATTCTTAAAATCATGCTCACCATGCCTACCCGTCATCTTTTTTGTGGAAAATGTTTAACGCATCTCTCTTGTACTTTGCTTTAAAGACACCCAACATGGAGTTCACATATAATTACATGAACCTCCTTTATATTATTAACTAAATGGTGTCAAAATTGAAATTAAAACCCATTAATAATCAATTTTGGTTTATTGGTTTTAATGAATTTTTCATTAAAAGATTTTGCTTATGATTTATAAATGGTTTATCAAATCGGTTTTCTTAATCGATTTCTAAATTACTCATTTATCGATTAAGTAATTACTTATTTTATCTAAAGAGAAGAATATATGAATTTGATTTTCTAGAGAATTGAAAACAAAGTCTAATGTAGAGGAGTTTGAGTATATGTAGTATATCTTCACACCAAAAACATAATAATAAATAAATAAATATAATATAAGTATTGCTAAGTGATACTAATTTCCCATACTTTTAAATGTTGAATTTGGTTTTTTTTTTTTTTCGAAGAATCTGTTATTAATTATCTTAATAAATTTCACCCCTCTTCCGAAAGTATCATTCATATATTTCTCCCAATCCTCTTCTAATGAATCTTTTTTTATTTTTTTTTGGTCTCCCGGTCGGAGGAGAGGGGTGGTTGTGGACGTGTCTTGGTGTAGAAGTAATGAATCTTCTTTACTCCATCCTTTAATGCATTTATCTTTTTTTTTGTTTGGTAAAAATCCTTTAATGCATTTATCATGCTAACAGTTGTATGGACAAGTAAAGAAATTGTTTAATATTTAATATTATAATTTATGGGATGAAGGCAATATTTAACGGTTGTATGAATAAATGAATATATTTTAATTATTTAATATTATAATTTATGGGATGAAGGAATATTTAGTTTTGTTACCCAAAACTTTCCTTGCATTATATGGAAAGAGAGTAACATAAACCCCAAAAAAAGGCAATAATCTGTTTTAAGAGAGAGTGCTCATGTACTGAATTTTCATGTATATATTGATGGTTGACACTATATCAACACACGATCAAAAAAATTATATAACTACCCATGTATTGAATGTAACGTTTTCGATGAATGTGTGAACCAAATTAGCCTTGATTTGCATTGAAAACTCTCAACGTGTCCATGACTCATCCTTTTTTTTTATCTATTTTACTATTAATTGGCTTAATTCTAATAATGTATTCTAATAATGCATACCTAATACAGTATTGGTGAAGTAGTTGACCATTCTTCAACAAATACTCATTCCCTGGTACTTTAAATTTCAAGCGAATTTAACATTTTTAGAAATTGTAATTGCATTGCTATTCTCTCTTACTTTAGTTTTATTAAAATTTTAATGGTTGGACACACTACAATCGAATTGCATACATAGTAACTCCAACAACATGATCAACATGACTCACTTAGAACTTAGAAGTATGTTTGTCTCTAAGGATAACAAAGAAAAATCCAATAATAAATTCCTACATTAAGATAAAGCATATTTTTTATATAGCTTAGGGTTTTTATCAAGGTTAACATTACATAGAGCTGATCAGAGAGTAAGGATCAACATAATGATCCCATTTTTGTTGGAATAAGACTTTGTTGTTATGGTTGTATGTTTTCTCACGATGTGTAAAACCATAAAGGACAAAAACAACTTCAACTTTTCTAGCATATACAGAGACCTTTTGAAATCAAACTATTCATTAATGCTATGTTTGGAAGGCAAGAAAAGGATATAATTTTTTTTTTTTTTTTTAAATAGATGAAAGAGAGACACATAATTTCATCATATTATTTCTGTTTTTTTTTCCCTTGCCATCCAAACATAACTAACTGGTTTCCACTCCACTTCCTCAAATTAACCCACCCTAAAAATGCTCCTGGGGTAGTCACACAGCCCCGGCCGTTTCATTTTGTTATTTAACACTTAATTTAATTTACCCCTCCTTGCCATTAATTGCATGTGAAAACCCTCAAGAAGTCCTATATAAAGCCAAGATCCCTCACAAGAAGTCTGCGACCAAAGAAATTTTGTTTTGTTCATTTCCCATAATTTCTAGTTATCTTCTCCTCATTATTCTCCCCCAAAATAAAAAATAAAAAAAATACTCCATTATCATCTCCTCTCTTCTATAAGTTTCAAGTATGTCTGGGAGGTCCAATCGCCATCAAAGGAGTGCATCACAGATTGTGTTTTTGTTACCAGATAACTTGGCGAGTCCTAACAATGGAGGGCCGGCCAAAAGTAACTCAGTCCATTCTTCTAGGCTGCCGCAGTTGCCAGTTCAGATCCATCTTCCCTCTTCACCAGCTCACGCGTCTCCGACTGAAACGGTGAACGAAACTACTTTCCATGGAGATAAGAAACCGACTGATGACGGCAAAGTTGAAAAATGAGGGAAAGGTTTCTTCCCTCCTTGTCTTTTTCTTATTCTTATCCCAACTAATAGTCTTGTAGAAAATCTGATTTTATTAAGGAGACGTGTAAGATCGTTGGAGACAAACCGACTAAAAATATTGCCATTTTCTAGTTTCACTTGAATTTATTAGGGATCAAGGTTCTCAATCCAGGTATTGGATAGTCATGTCTAAAACCGGATCCAATAAATCTTTGACAGGTGGCTTATATATATTAATACAAAACAAGCTTACATTGCAGAACAATCAGATCTAAAACTGATATGAGTCTATTGATCTAGTCAATCTGATACCAATTACTTGAACCATGTTAGCTAGGGATCACTCTCTCTCAAGGTTTAAGTAAAACCTCCCAATCTTCCTTTCCCCTGCTATCATGGTTTTTAATCTCTGAATCTAGGTACGATCATATGCTGATGTAACAACATTATCAAGAGAGACTCAATTACCAATTTAAGAGAGATTAGATTGTTTAGCAATTCTACGTGAAAAAAGGAAATCCCCATGAAGATCAGGAGAAGATGGACAAGGTTTGTTCCCAAAAACAAATTTGGGTTGGGAAGGTTTGTGACGATCATTTGTGAAAAAATAATACGAGAAAAAAGATGTAAACGTAAGGGGGGTAGTTTAGTTGGCAAAGAACCTATACCTTAGGAAGTAAAAGGTTATGAGTTCGTCTTGGGACCACTCACACAGGGTGTTAAGAACTCTTTGTCTTTTTTGTTTTGGTTGCAAATAGAATGATTCTCATTCAACCCCATAATGACCTAGTCCATAAGGTTACGAGGTTAGTATGGGCTTGCAAGACTAGTTAAGCCGAAAGTCTAAATCTAAATACTCATCGTAGGCAAAAGAAAAGAAAAAAAAAGTCAAGATTCATTCTATTTTGAAAATTCCTCTTTTTCTCCCTTTCTTCCTCCATTGAATATCCAAGGTTCTCTTCCAAGACAAATTGCAAGTCCATCGTCATGCCATACTACCCATCATTTCTTTATTGACTCTTTATATTTGCATTGATCATGTGAAATAGTTGCTCGTCTCTAGTTCTATAGTTTTTTGTTTATACTCAATCCTATAAAGGGTGATCGACTTATTAGTTTACAACTTTATTTTTAATAGACTTGTACCATTTTTTTCTTTTATGTAAAAACATACTTTGGTTGCTCTCTTTACAACAATATTTAGAAGCTCCATGAGTTAATCTTCTTGTCAAAAAGAAGAAAAAAAAAAAAAAACAATCTAAATCGAAGATAACTTTTTTTGAGGCAACTTTTAAGCATGGAATAGCTTCTGCATTATTTTTACAAGAAAAACAACCAAAGGTTCCTTTTGTAGATGTATAGAAGTCCTCTCCCGCTTGAGTTTGGGCATGAGAGTTGGTGGCCCGGATGGATGGCAGCCACCTGGCTTTCGGGTGAATCTGAGTCTTCCATCGTAGCCGACAAGCTGAGCCGACAGGGGTGTCGACTTGAATGGAGGGTTCGAATTCACCCGAGAACTAGGTGGCGGCCATCCATCTAGGCCGCCAACTCTCCTGCCCAAACTCAGGCGGGAGAGGATGTGGATCCTTTGTAGACGGAACATGTTTGTTAAAGGGAATGAATTGAAGACTAATGACATCATCACTTTTGTAGATGGAACATGTTTGTTAAAGGGAATGAATTGAAAACTAATGACATCATCACTTTTTAAAGGGTTTAATTTTTTTCTTTTTCTTTTTTTTTTGGTAATAAAAATGATTAAGTTTAAAGGATTTAATTGGTAAAGATAAAAAAAAACTAGAGAGGTTAGAATAGTTTATATGATAGATGCAAAGATACAAAGTCAAGAAAGAATTGTGATTATTGGTGTGAAGATGGACTTATTATTTGGCTTCGAGAATAAGATTAGATGTTCAATGAAGGAAGAAGGTAAGGTAGTTGAGCAGATTTTTGATTGCTAAAGATCATAAATTTTATTAAAAGAATAAATAATTTTTAAAGAAGACAAGAATCCATCTAGAAGAAACCATCCCACCTTCAATTGCAATGGAAAATCTCTTGAAAATTAACAAAACGGAATTGGGGATGTCCCAACCAACATCTTTAGAGATACTTGGAGGACATCCCCACCCACTGATGAAAGTTTTGAGCACTAGTAGCATTCCTAAAAAGACCGTCAGCCACCACTTTTATTTCACGAAAATAATGAGTAATACGCCATTATATATACTTTGGAGAAAATTATTTATATAGACTCATCCATTACTGTTTGTATCGCCATGGAAGATCAGTTTATAGAGAAAGCAGTCTTCAACCACTGCTGAATCACTCACTCCAAATAATGTGCATGAAAATTTGCTATAGTAAGTAGCGTATCTCCAACGTGCATATGTATGTAGGCTTGTATATCAATTATATTTCCATGCCATGTGTTAGGAATGTGAAAGCCTCATATCACGTGCATCCTACCTGAAAAATTAGATAAATTCAAAATGATGAGATGTTTACCAATCATATTAATTTTATTAGTTTTTCATAGTTGCTAATTTGATTGTTTAATTAGTTAGATAGTAATTTTTTTTTTAAATTCATAAAAAGATTTTAATAAGGAAAAAATTAATGAAATTAACAGAATATTGCTACCTTGAGAATGATTCACCTAAAAAAATGAATTGAAAAATAAAAATATTTGTGATAGCATATTGCTACCTTGACAATGATTCAATTGAAAAAAAAAAAGAAATGAATTGAAAGATGAAAAGATCTGCGATAGCATATTGCTACCTTAACAATGATTCACCAAATATATATATATATATTGAAAGATGAAAAGTTATGCGATAGCATTTTGCTACCTTGACAATGATTCACCTAAAAAAAATGAATTGAAAGATGAAAAGATTTGTGGCAGTTTAGTAATATCACTGACCATTCGTGTCAATATTGACATTGAATTGGTGTTAATTAGAAAAACCCTTTACTTGATGGTGGATAAATAAATAAGACAAATAAAGTTTAAACCTGATTGCTTTGTTTTAATATCTAGTAAATTTAAGAAGATTCATATTCCCGGTCCTAATAAATACAAAATATTGACATAAATACACAATCCACTATAGCAATTACTCATAAAATCAATATAAACAACAAAATAAATTGCACAAGAATTTCTTTTATAATGCCTTTACAGTTCCTTTTGAAAAAGTACAAAGTTTTTTATAAAATAAAATTAAATTAAAGGTACAAAGTTTAATACTGATAACTAATGACACAAAAAAATAGTTTTACTATTCAAATTTCACCCCATACAATAAATTAATAAATGAGTTTTGTTTTACCAAAAAATAATAAATTAGATTTTATTATTGACATTTATGTCAGATAGTAATCTTTTTTTTCTCTCTTTAGTATAAGAATTTTTTTTATTCCAAAAAAAATATAATATGTCTTTTTTTTTTTTTCTCTCTTGACAAAGGTTAAGTCTCTCATTCAAATTAATTGATTATTCTTAATCTAAAAACATTTTTGGTATAAAATAAGGAGTAATAAAAAAATTGTTACATATTCTAAGAAAGAAGAATCGCAACCCTAGCTCGGCAATATCTCCTTGCATCCTCTTATGGGGGACAGTAAAATGACCATCCTATCTAGCTACTCCTAATCATTTTATCATCCATATGAGAATATACAAGGGACGATATTAGGAATAATCTTTTTGTCATATTCTAAATACACAAATAAAGAGAAGTATAAAAAAAGAAGATCATTACTTAATTAAATATGAAAAATGGACAATAAATTTAGGACAATCCAAAATGAGGAGGACAACTCTGAGGGTAAGATTGATTATTTAAAGCATTTAATATTATAATTGAAAATATGAGACATTAAAAGAAAGGAATATAATTGACTTTCTTTATTGAACGGACGGATATTAACTTCCCTAATCCAAAAAACCTATCCTTTGTTTTATACGGGAAGAAAGTAAGGAAAAACCCAAAAACAAAATATCCGTTATTAATTTCTGTTTTCCAAACAGAGTGCTTGGGGTAGAATTGCAAAGAGGGAAAGAGGTTCCAGCTAATAAAAGAGACCCCCATTAACCTTTAACGGTAACCTTAACGCTCAAACCCCAAAAATGATTTCTTTCATGGTATCTATATCGAAGTTGAGTTTGGATCGTCTACATGTACATATACTTTTCATGGGATTTAGTCACTGTTGATGTGATATGAAACTCATCACGATGACAAGATATGAAACCCATCTCTAGTGTGAGATCCACTAGATATGAACGGTGATAGAATCCCATGTATATAAGATACAAGTACATACAGATGAACTATTCTCATAGAAATTCGTATAAACTTTAATATTCTACTGTGTATGCGTATTCCATGTATATTTTGATAGGGTTGAGGTTTCATGTCCAAATGCGTGGAATCTAGAATTCGGATCACTTACATGTACATGTACTCTCAATAGGATCATATCACCATCAATATGGTGTGGGACACAACCTCTAGAGTTTGGGACACATTGGATATGAACGGTGATGGGTTCCCAAGAAAATACAAGTACATTTATATGAGAAGATGACATAAGAAAATACCAAAAGTTACGACTAGACATAAAACGTTTTCTCAATTTGATATTTCAGTATATTACAAACAAAATTGTAACCATCAATGTACAAAATATCGACATTATCAATCAACTTATTAAATTACTCAAATATTGATCATCTCTTTCATCTACAGTAAACATGATAACCCAACAAACTGATATTTAGACTAAGAGCATCAATTTTTGGTACACCAAAGCACATGATTCCTAACTGCTACTAGTGGGAAATTTATTCTTAACACATCTAACAATAGTGTTTTCAAGATTCTCAATTGATCGAATTATTAGCACATGCATAAATATCAGGCAAAATAATTAATATCATTAAAATTTAGAGCCAAGCATAAAGTTTCGATAAAGCAAGATATGGAATTTGATTCAGTACCATTCTTTAACGTTCTCACTCTGCACTTAAATTTTTTTTTTCTTAAATTTTTTTTTTCTTAACTCGTTAAGGAGTTGAAGCCTAACGAGTGATATGGTTAGGGGTGTTAAAATTGGACCTAAATCGAAAATCGAAACCAAAACAACCTGATTTGATTTGGATCAATTTGAAATCGAATCTTATTAGGTGTGATTTTGTTTGTGTTTTTAGAGCCCGATGAAAAATCGAAAACAAACCGGATCAGTTGATAAATCCGAACCAATCCAAACCAAGAAGACTGAAATCGAACCAACTATATAATGGACCAATAAGAGTCCATTAAGTCAACATCTTATTAAACATACATATAGGAAACTAACATGGAAATCAAATCAGCCTGATAATGGTTCAATAAAATCCATTAATCCGATTTTTTAGGATAAATACATATAATATATCAAAATCGAATTGATAAGAATCCATTAAATCAACCAGATAACAAACCAACACTAATCGAGATTATTCATTATAAAAGGGTGGTTCGTTAAATTAGTCATGCGTCTCATGTCTCTTGTATTTTCTGTATGGCATTATATATAATCCACCGTCCTGCCGTCCGGAGGAAAAGCAAAGATGACTCCAAACCGTCCAGCGTACGGTTTTGGAGATCGGGATCCAATCGGAGAAAACAATCGATTTTTTCTTTTTTGGGGAAATTGAGTTTTAATTTACCAAAATAATTGAATTGAGTTTGGAGATTTTGAAACTACCCAAAATAACGTCTTCATTCACCAGTAATGATTTATTTGACGTTTTTACCCTTCATTTCCTTTTTCCTCCCTACTCCCATTAGACTTCTAACCCTTAATTGACAAGTGGCAACCATGGACAAAAGAGAGAGGTAAAAACTGAATTCAAGTGAGAGAGTCATTCAACACCTCGTTGTCACTTGATTGGTGTTTTTCAACGTCTCTTCTTGTTGGGAGAACAATGATTACCATTGAACCCTCTCTTGTATGAGAAGAAACAAACGTCGCCAAAGGCTTCTCAATGGTCTAAAAAACATGTAAGATTTTATGGGATATAATTGACTTCTTTAAACCATGGTTATGTCCTTTCTAGTGTCAATGGGGGTTTTTAGTTCTTTTTGTGAATTGGTGTGCTTTTTGGGCCACCTTTGTTTGGATTTGGTCTTATTTGAGTCGATTGTGTGTTGGTCATTATTTTACATGTTTTTGTTTGGTTTGCATCTTTTGATGGTCTTGTTTGTTTGTGTTATGTTTTCTGAGTTCAACAAAAAATCTATTTATAGAGGAAAAAAAAACCCAACAAATCCATGCATTATTGAGAGTTATTGGTTTTTTTCATATGTGTAGACTGGGATATGAATGGATGAAATTCGAATTAGATATACCACTATTTGAATCCGAATCCATTTACCAACTACCCTATATGAAATCCGACAGATGTTTCGAAGTTGAATTCGAGATTTAACTGAATATCCAATTAAAAATCTATTCGTTTATGAAAAAATGGAATTATGATACAAATTGCAAGGAAAACGAGAGAAAACCATCTTTAAAAAACAAGAGAAGAAACATTACATTAAATGACTATATAAACATCAAGGCTATATGTGTCTTAACACTCTTCGTGGCATGGGACGGACATCTGTCGACGACGGGAGTCTTACATATGAGTGAGAGGTCAAACATGCATCTTAACACTAGGCTAAACGATGCGGATATTATTTTGGTCATTTGATTGTTATTTGAATCCGCATATGAATCCGATCTCTATTATCTGAATCCGTAGCTAAATCCGTTATCTGCTATCCGAATCCGAATCCGAATCTGATTGTTAGAATTCAGATTACCCTAAATGGATATGAATTTAAATTGGATCTAGATTTTTCAATTATCCATTTACATCCTTATGTGATCGTTTGCTTTGATTTTCTTTTAAAACCGGTTCAGCTGGATCTGGATCGATCCGTGCCCGAATCTGTGTTTTAAAACCTTAGCCCAATGGTAACTTTCATCAAGGATCCAGTGGCACTTCTAGTAAATTCTACAGTAATCTGTAGATATTTATGTACTTTACCTCATATAAGCCGAACTCGAAAAAGCGATCGCGGATTTGTGGTTTAAAAAAGAAAAAGAAAAAACGCCAGAATAATAAATAAATAAATAAAGATTGTGGAGCCGCTACATTATAGATACATGAGATTTTCCAGCTCATACATAATGTGTCAAACTATGACTGCCCAACCATACTTTTTTCACCTCTTTGTACACCTGCACGTACGTGTATTATCTAATCATCGTCCATAGACGTGGGACCCATTAAATATGGATGATGATAAATTGTTGTGGAGGATACACGTACGTGTAGGGAATCTTATCGTCTTTGTGTGACCATCATCACGCTTATTAGATGGAACCACCGAAAGAGGAGGGGTTCATTTCATCGTATAGCCTTTGGTATCGGAGAGTTCTCTCTATATCTTCTCCCTTCTCCTCGCCCTAGATTTCCTCAAGCTTTTCTCGTCTCGTTTACCTGATCCGCCTGCTTTGTTCTTCTCCAAAATGGTGAGTTCTTGCTCTGTACTCTCTCTGTTCTTTTCTCCATAATTCTCTGTTTCATACTTTCCGTAATGCTAGGGCTTCGTCTTTTGTTACGCTTGTTTTCTTTTTTTTGTTTGGGTTGAATTTGTCCTGGAATTTTTTGTTTGATCTGTGATCAGTTTTACTTTGGAGGCTGATTTTGTTGAAATCGGGGGCAATCTTGGTTTGATTTTGTTTTGGACGCCTGAATCTCGATTGGACTTATTTGATTCTCTTACTTTCATGTCTGGATTTCACGAATATATTTTTATCTGGATTCGCTTCACTGTTGGAAAATTTATTGGCGATTTGGAAGTTATAGTTGCCTTGGTGTAAGACATAGAGTAAGTTAGGGTTGATGTTACGGATCAAGATGGAACTTTTGATTTTCGTTGCAATACATATTTGCCGGTGTTGCTCATGGCAGTATATTTTTCTGAGCACTTATAATTCACTGATATCCCTTTTATTTAGGGCTTATTGTTTGATCTGTTGATTAGTTATTGCAGATTTTAGTACGTTTACACATCGATCTGGTTTCTGTTAGTCAGGAACTACTAACTAATGGTAATTTGATTAGATTTTGATGAACAAAATTTGCATGATTTTTGTGCTTTGATCAATTTTCCATTGGTTATTGGTTTGTTAAATATCGAATTCTTCCCTGGTAGTCTACAGGATCTTGAAATTTTTATTATTTTTATTTTTACAATTGCTTGCGGTATTTGTGTTGTGTGGTCTTATTAATGTTAATGCAATTCATAGGCCAACGCTGCGTCAGGGATGGCTGTGCATGATGACTGTAAGCTAAAGTTTTTGGAATTGAAGGCCAAAAGAACTTATCGCTTTATAGTTTACAAGATAGAGGAGAAGCAAAAGCAGGTTGTGGTGGAAAAAGTCGGGGAGCCCACTGAAAGTTATGGCGATTTCACCGCAAGCCTTCCTGCTGATGAGTGCCGATATGCAGTCTATGATTTTGACTTTGTGACAACAGAGAACTGCCAGAAGAGCAAGATTTTCTTCATTGCCTGGTAATTGTTAATTTTGGGAACGGTTTGGTTCACATTTTCTCTATGGTACTTGTTAACCATCACTGTTCTTTTGTTTTCTCTTATTTTTTTCCCCCTTTGTTAGGTCCCCGGATTCATCAAGGGTGAGAAGTAAGATGATTTATGCAAGCTCCAAGGACAGATTCAAGAGAGAGCTAGACGGCATTCAGGTGGAACTGCAGGCAACTGATCCTACTGAGATGGACCTTGATGTTATTAAAAGCCGAGCCTTCTAGGTATGCATAGTAGACGTTGCCATGGAGATTTTCTCCATACAGTCTACTTTGCTCAATTGAAATGTTTATAGTTTGTAAGGCAGTGAATTTGGCTAGATGTGATATCTGCTTGCTCTTCAAGATTTACCGTACAGTTCATGCCTTCTAGAACAACATCCTTTGAGTATATCTTTTGATTTGTTATATGTGGAACTTATAGAACGAGTGTCACCTTGTAGCCTGATGTCTACAAGCTAATGCTATGTAACAGTTTGTTGGGATAGACAACAACTTTAGTTTGTTTTTACAACTTTGAGATGGATGCTTGACGATTGGATTGTATGAAAGGCAACCTGTCATGCCTTTCTGAACGTTGTTTTGGTTGGATCTATTACATAGATAATCATAAATCATGTATCTATTCTTATAAGGGTTTCACATAGTTTTATTTTTTCTTCAATTATTTCTAAAATTTTAATACACAAGTTCTCCGTTGTGCTTTGCAGTAGATTAGAAAAGCACGTTTTGATATGTGCAATGATGAAATGCCTCTGTATTGCTATTTTTTCTAGTTTCAAGCCTGCTTTTGGGGTTTAGGGGCATGTGAAAGTTGAATGTGTAATTTTGCTGATGTGAAATGGACATTGACATTCTACCTTGTGTACTTAATGTTTATAATTTATGTTAAAGTCACAATCTAGGTCCATGAGAGGGTCTGAGAAGTTATCCACATTTTGATTGCACTTCATCCTAATAGCTCAGGCATCCTTCTTGTTTCCGCTGTTACCATTAAACACTCTTTTCCGTGGGGTTGGGTTGGGACAGAGGTGGTTTTGTGGGCCACCCCTTATCTTTTGCAAAGAATTTTTTAGTTTCCAAAACTGTTTACATTTCCACTTTGTAGGTATTTTCTTGTTTCAGACTTTCAGTGTTATTTCTTCATCTTCACAAAGTTGTGGGATTCATATGTTGGGAGGTTTATTTCTGGACACTTCGTAGCTAGCCTGAGTAACCAGTTGTGGTATTGCAGAGGTCATTTCCTCCTTGCATCTTTGTTTTATGTGCGCTTTGGTTCCTATAGGATGTTACGAACTTCTGTTGTGGCATGGAAAGAATTCCTCTATAATTCTGTCTTTCAGATAAATAATAGTCATTGTGGCCATTGGAGCGATTGGTGTTGATGGTTATCTTCAAGTTTTGGCCTTCTCTAGCCCCTGAAGGCTTCCCATATGTTCTTTCGCTTGCATCTTGTAAAATTTACCTATGCTGCTGTGGATTGAACATGATTGTTGGATCCTTTTGTTTGAGTCTCTATTGGTTTTATGTTGGATACTCTATTTTTGTGGGGTGAAACTAGAAGAATTAATAAGAGGATGGGTGGGAGAAAGTATGTTCTCAGACTTGTCTTCTTGGAGTGTGTGGAAGTTGCTTGGATGGTTTCTGTTGTCTCGTGATTATATTGCCCTCAGTAAGAATAATTGAATATTTCTCTTGGGAAGTTGGGATATTCTTTGTTGTGCACTGGACTTGGTTCTAAATAGTTTGCTAAGTGATTTAAGGTGTTCTTCAAGAAGCTCGACTAAGTTGAATTTTCTTGAGTAGCATTTCTGCATCGACTAAGTTTGAACTAAAATACAGCATTTCTTGAGTAGCATGTCTGATGGTAGAAGAATTGGCAAATTGACAGCTGAAGATTCCATGAATGTAATTTTTGTGATTCTGTTGATAAGAAGATGAGCAGATTCTGCTCCAGTATGAATTGGATTAATGCAACCTATATACCTTTGATTCCAACACCCAGGAGGAAAAAGTGGGGTGTTTTTTGGAACTGGAAAGTTAATTTCTACTGTGTATAACCAAGTTTTTGGCTTCTGCCGGTGGGGGCAGATGCATTTTTTTTCAGTCTTTGATAGATTGGAAACTAAAATACTCCAGACGATTGGGCGGTGAACTTTCAGTGTCCACAATAATTGAGATGACCATTTATTTTGCAATGTTGGTAGATCGAAATTGATTGGTTTGATCTTGGTTTATGTGCATGCATTCACTAAGTACTTGAAGGTATTATCTTTGTTGAATTTGTCAACATTCTCTTGATTTCGTGTTTGAAATTGATTTAAGGACTCTTGGTTCAGTTTGTTGGCTAGTGTGGTGATTCTAGGGTATGCAATGGAAAATGATTTGTTGGTGGAGGGAGCTCGGATGTGGTTGTGTATCTTGCGACTTTGAAATTCAATGATGTGAAGTTGCATGAGATTAGATGTGCAACTTCAACCCCAGCCACAGGGAACAGTCAAGTTTGTTAGGGCACAGTTTGGATGTGTACAGAGATGGATTTAGCAATCGGTATCAGGTCTGTGTTGGGAATGGTTTTCGGCTGTGGCTGATACAGGGACTGGATCAGCCAATCTGATCCGACACACTTGTATTTAAATACTTCATGATGTGTGTCCATCATCCAACGGATAGGGTTGCCATGTGTTGATCATCTATGTTACCAATAATATAACAGGTTTTTTATTAATAAAAAATCAATCCAATCTTGGATAAGGAAGACGATGGCCATTCTCGGCTGATCTATATTGGGATTAGATTGGTTTGGGCGGGAGCTGTTACTGTACTGTAACAATGATCAAAGGTAAATGTATTGTCTAGTTACCATAGTTGTCAAGTGTCACCCTGGCAACAAGGCAATTTTCCAAGACCATGGTGATCGGCTGCGTAGTTGTATAGGTGCCTAGGTCCCAAAATCTATTGGAGGGAGGAAGAAAAATAGGAAGAAGTTGCAGAAGCAGCCGTCGCGCAGAAAATATGAAGAGGAAGAGAAGCATTCGCTGCCGGAGTTGCTTAAGAAGAAGGAATACCTACCTTTCTCGCTGCATAGGGGACCACTGGTCTTGTTGCAACCTCTTCAACTTTGTCGTAGGATCCTGCTGCAACGGCCAGTCGACAATAGCTTGTGTACCTTCTTGTTTCGAAGAGGAGAAGTACCTATGGGTTAGTTTAAAGGAAAAAAGATCATCTTTCGTGGAGTCTTTCCTGTTCTCTGGTTTTTAGGAAGGTGAAAACCTTTGAGTCTAAGACAAACTCTTTGAAAGTTGTTATTGACTAGTATCCGGCTTTGCTCGTTAAACTTTCATTTCCTTGTTGTCTCGTTTGTCAGTAGTCCATCATGTTGAACATTCCAGCCCATGCAATGGGTGATAGGAGAGGATCTAGGAACTAGTTTAAAACATACGTTTTCTGTTTTATACGTAACTCTTATTATTAGTTTTATATATAAATTCCCTTATATTAAGTAAAAGAGGGAAGATTTTAGTTTTACACATAACTCTTCACTAAAAGATTAAAGTTTTGTATTTTACAAATAACCCCTTCCCTTTTGTATATGCATGCTAGGCGACCAAGTTGATGCCAAGCTTAGTGCCTGCGAGTGGACAAGGCACCTAGGCCCTTGGCCACTCTCCTTGGTGCCATTGTAATGTGACTGAATTGGTGCTTGTCTATTCTTGAGATCATTTTTGGCTTATTACTTTTGAGTTTTTTTTTTTTTTTTTTTTTTTTTTTTTTTTTGTGCATAAATTATTTGGAAACAATCTCTTTGCAAAGTAGGGATAAGATTACGTACAATAACTCCTCTCTAGACGTGCAGTGGTATGAGTCTTGTGCATTGAGTATATCATTTTTTATATATAAATTATTAGATTGAACTTTGACATCTTCCTGGTTGTTGGGATTAGTTAGATTTTGGAATGGTCCATTATTTGCGTTTTTTTGTCTTATTTGTGGTATCTAGTTTCAGTAATGTCGAAGGTTATATTGGTGGACATAGAAATGGGAACCTTAGGCTCCCCCTTGTGTAGCATTTGATGGGCTCGTTTCAAATTGAGCCATCCCTCAAGTAGGGGATCCAGTGGCTGGAGTCAGTCTGTATGTATACCAATACACTGGTTTGTACGCAATGTAAACTTCAACCGTTGGATCACGACTGGAAGGGGAATTCAACCTGAGACGAACTCTGTCCCACTTGATGTAGCACATTTAAGGGTGTTATCTGTTGTTTGTAATGGAAGCTAGGACATTGAATTCAAATCCTCTCCTCCCAGTGGTTCTAGGAGGACGGAAAGCCTCCGTCGGATGATCGACACGTGGGTCTCTGGTGAATCCGAGCCCCAGTCCGAGTCGACACCCGAGCCAAGAAACTGAGCCAACAGGGGTGTCCGTTTGGACGTGAGGTTCGGATTCACCCGAGACCCACGTGTCAGCCATCCAACGAGGACGTCCACGTCCTCCCAAAACCACTGGGAGGAGAGGATGTGGATCCTAGTACATTACTTGTTTCAATTTCGTGTCTCTGAAGCAAGCTGATATCATTACTGAAAGATTTCTAATCTTGATCCTCCTTGGATGTATGTATTGAGAAATGGATGGCTTGTGAATGATTAAGCAAATTGATTGGTTGTTAGAACTGTTGGTCACAGTTAACCTAGTTTGAGGATGATATGAATGTAGTGCCATGGATGGATTAATTAGTGCCTCTTTTTCTTACCAAAAAAAAATAAAAAAAGTTAGTGCCTCCTTTTGACTCATGCGTGAGAAAATGAGTTTGGGAAACCAATGGAACTTGGTGCAGTTTGTGAAATTACTTCCTAGTCTCTCTTTGATTTCTTGGGCAATATTCTTGCAGAAAAAAATTTCCGGCAAATGGGTAGCAAGAAAATTTCTGTTGTTTGGTTTCGTGTGCATCAATCTGAAATTCGTTCACAAATTTCTTCTTAGGTTTTAGTATTTTTTTAAAATACCCTTTTAGTTAGAATGGGATTCGATACGAGGGCACACGAAATAGAACCGCTACCCAAGGTAGTGGGAAAGTTTGGTTCAATCAATAATGACCCTCTGCAAAGACCAATTTTCAATTTGAATTGTTGTTATTTTGGTATCTACCTGCCAATTAGGAGCCATTTCTTTATCTCTAAAAAATAAATAACAAAACTCGCATCAAAATATCCATCCAATAACCCAAGTACCACCCCAGTACACAAATTGTTGAGTAAATATATTGTTTGGGATTTTACTATCAAGCTTGAGTTTTTAAAATAAACATTTTTAACATGGTAGCAGAGGAGGTCAAGTGTTTGAAACTTCGATTCTTGAGATTTACAAAAAAGGATCCCACATTTTTAATCCTAAGAAATGCAAAGAAGGATCCGCATTTTCTCGTGATCTTTTGTATAGGTTGCATGCATGGTAAATGTAATTATTATTATGTAAAATTAGAACAGAAATCGTCTCCCGCCCAAACGATGTGGATCCGTAAAATTAACTATAAACAAGGGAAAAGGATCCTATACTGCACCTCTTATGGAGCAGAGGCGATATTGAGCATTTAAAGTGCATTGGGTTCCCCATGCTCAGGATAGAAACTACTACACAGAAGTGCAACAGACAATCGCAATCCGCTGTTTTTTGCTTGTTTATAATTCTTTCTAGACATTTTCGAGAGCAAGGTTTAAAAATCATATCATCTTGATATCCTGAAGCACAAATATGATAAATGGAATGCCACCATACATTATTAAATGAATCACTAGTTAGCGATGATTGACATATCACATTAAAAATCATGAAGCACTCGGAGGACAGTTGAAATGGCTCCACATTCAGTCCTAATAAAAACCAAGTATGAGGACATAGGATCACCTTGACGAATACATTTACCACTGTTGGACTTCCATTAAAAAGAATAGAAAAATAGCTGAATTTGTATTTAACCCAACCAATAAAGCAATTGGGGGACCCATCTTGATCATAACTTCGAACAAGAACTCAAAGTTCAAGGAATCATAGGCTTTAGAGAGATCAACCATCAATACTACAATGGGAAGGGATTTCTTCACTTTTGAAATATTGTATCCAATTGACCTTCCGTTAATAAAAGTTGATTGAACTTTAGAGACGAGGAACCCACCACCATTTGAAGCCTATTGGCTATAATCTTTGAGACAAACTTGTAAATAAGGTTGCATAGGGCACTTGGTCGGATATAATATATAACTACCTCCCAAATTTTTACTTCTACGGTGGATGGCATTGTGTTAAAATCTCCTATCATAATCCAAAGGTCAGAAGCTAGACCTTTCCATCACACCACATTAGCCATCAAATTTCTCCTAATATTAATATCATTATCCCCGTATATTGCGACTACAACAATAAGTATTTTTGACGACGGAAATTAACGATGATATCTTAATATCTTTATCTCCGTATACTTCTCATCTTCGCTTGCGCTTTGCATACTTAAATTCTCTGCATTAGTAGATATAATATATCACTACCTCCCAAAATTTTTCTTTCCCATCATCACGGTGTATGGCTCGAGATAGTTTGACAACTATATACATTCTCCTTTGAAGGGATATTTGGATTCAAAATTTTTGAGTTCAAGTCATCATTTGAATTTCTTTTGCTAGGTTTTTGTTGGGCAAGGATTCTGATTCGATAGAATCAATAACCCATTGATGACCAAGATTTACTTTAGTACTGGATGAATCACTCGCCATCTCCTCATCGGTTAATATTATTAAGAAATCACTATTTGGGAGTAGCATCAATACATGATAAGCTACGAGAAAGTCGTTTGAGATAGTATGACTATATTCAACAGAGGCCGTTAGATGCTCCCGTATAGAGGAGTGATTTGATTCAGATTGAAATGGCTAAAAGAGCTAGGGACAGACCTAAGATGACTCTAGGAGAGAATGTGAAGAAAAATATATATAGCTTAGACCTTGTTTCAAGCATGCCATTGAAGAGAGCTGATTGATGGATAAGAATCCATGTAGCCGACCCCATTTAGTTAGTTAGGATAAGGCTTTGTTGTTGTTGTTGTTGTTGTTGTTTGTGTATTTCCCATGTTGTTCAACTTCGTAACAATTTGCATCTCAGCTCTTGGAGTATACTATAGTTGGAAGTTCCATTACTTAGATGTTTGTTTATGCACCTCGCATGCTGTTCAAATTCATAAGTAGTAAGAATCTGCAAAATCTATTAATCACTCAGCTCTGGAGAATACTATGATGGACTTCCTATTATTTAGATGTTTGGTTATGCACCCCATATGTTGCATTTTATGGCATATCTCTCAACCTTTTAGCTGCTCCTTCATGCTTCAGCTTCGACGCAAGGCGGATAGTATGGTATTTTCGTCAGCCTCTGTTACTGTTCTCTCTGGGTCTAATCATTTTTTGGTGTTTTCCCTGGTGCCAGTGATTGCTTCTGGTGAGTCGGATTCTGGATCCCAACCACTTGTTAGTAGCAGGAAATTATCGGATTGCCCCTCTCCAGGACCTTCCTCGCCCATTACTCCTCTTAATCCATTTGGTGTTGATCCATCCCTCCCTCCTGAGTTTGGAGGTGGGACCCCGATTGTACCTTCGGTGTCTATTGCTTTACCCTCGGATTTGGAGAGTCTTCTACATCCTTCTCAGCATTTTCCTTTATCCCATCTCCTCCCCCAATTCTACTATGTCATCATCTTCCACACAGTCCTCTCATCCTTGCTCAAAGCATGCCTGCTCTACTTCCCATCTGAAGATGAATCAATGGAGCAATCTAGCTATTTTTTTAACCTTTGGACCCGTGGTGGCTGGGGGAAATCAGCCCCATGGGGAGCCATGAAAATCCTTAGTTGGAACGGTCAAGGGTTGGGGGAGTCCCTTGATGGTTCAAATGCTTTTCAACCTCCTCAGTGCAGATCAGCCTGATTTGGTGTTTTTAATGGAAACTCGAAAAACCCAGGACAAACTGGAAAAGCTGTTTCGTCGATCTAGTAATACATGTCTTTTTGTTATCCCATCGCATCACACTAGTGGTGGTCTGGCTCTGCTTTGGAAGGATAACATCCAGGTCGATGTGTTCTCGACTACTGAGCGTATTATTGACTGTAAACTCTATTTTTCTGCTGGCCGATATTTTTTCTTCTCAGCTATGTATGGTGACCCAGTTAAGGCTCGTCGCCACCTGGTATGACAGCATCTTATGGACCTTGCTCCCAAACGCCAATCTCTTTGGTTATGCTGTGGTGATTTCAACTCTTTTTTATCCTAGAAAGAGAAAGATGGCCGACGTAATGCGGTGCCTCGTGATTCTACTCCTTTTCAGCAAATGGTGGAGATTTGTTGTTTTTTGGAACTATCAATCAAGAGTCATTATCTTGGATCCTGTAATCGAGAATTCAGCGGTTTCTCTTTAATCAGATGCGCTTAGATCGCTGGATCCTCAATTAAAAGATCCAGCAATTGAAGAAGATAATAACCCAAATACAAACTGAAACTTACAAAGCAGAAAAGAGAAACTGAAACTGTAACTTGTATCTGTGTCATTTGATTATCTGTATCGTAACCTACAATCACCAAACTAATTCAAATAATTACTTACCGTCGGATTATTGATATTCCACGTGGTAACCGTCTGGTAGTTTCCGCCAGCTCTCCTATGCCCGTAGGCACAGGAGACGATTCGGACTGGGGTACGAGAGGATTTAATTCCGTGTCATGAACGTTAGCACAGGCTCTCGACTCTTTTTTTGTTTTGATGTTGCAGATTATGGATATTTGGAGGTTTAGGGTTTTAGCGATCCTTTTGAAATCCTCGCAAGTCGCAACAACTAGTCTCCTCCTTGTTGTGGTGTATCTATTTTGGGACTGTGAAGGCACTGTTTCACTCGAGTCCCGTTTTGAGTCTTCAGGTGTTTTGCTAGAGAATGGCATTTGCTTCTGGTGTTCGTCGCGTTCTCTGTGGTCAGTCGATGCCTTCATCTCTTCAACGATGGCGATTTGCTCCGATACGTTTGAACTCTTCCTTAACCACTCCAAAGCTCTTCGAGATCGGTACATTTGGACTTAAACCATCGCATTAGTGGTTTACTGGTATTCCTTTCTCTCCCTTTCCTTAATTAATTTGATACATTTAGTCCAACTTTACTTACTGGGTTAACAGATAACTTCTCCTTCTTCCGCATCCCATTTTTTTTTTTAAATTTTTTTGTTTTCTCTGGTTGCTGATTTGGTGGGGGTTTCTTTTGTTTGATATTTCTACATCTTTGTGAATTCATTAGTCTATGTTAAAGGCTACATTACCCACCAAGACATCATAAATATACGTAAAATTAAGATAACGAAAATAAAAGAAGTTTAAGTTAAGATAACGAAAATAAAAGAAGTTTAAGGAAGATGAATATAGGCAAACCACCTGGCCGAGATGAGGGCCCAATAGAATTTTGGAAGAGACTAGAATTCTATAGAAGATCTTGACTAACTAAGCTGTTCGATAAGATTATATGTACAAGAAATTTTTCGAATGGATGGAGAAAAATGATTGTGGTTCTGATTTATAAAAATGAAGTGATATTCAGAACTGCAATAACTGCAAATGCATAAAACTAAGAATCATATTATGAAATTATGGGAGAAAGTTATTAAAACTCGCATGAAATAAGAAACTACTATTGTGGAGAACCAATTTAATTTTATGCTAGGTAAATTCATGACAAAAACCATTTACTTAGGAGACTACTGAAAAGATTTAGAAAAGGCAAAAATGACCTCCACAAATGGTGTTTATAGACCCAAAAAAAACTTATGACTGACTCTCTAGAGAATTAATCTGACAAATACTAAAGAAGAGAAGTGTACATGGAATCCAACTTGTTTTCTAACCATCCATCTTTTCCGTGTGGCTTTTTTCCATTCTGATCTCAACGCATGATAATTTTGCAGCGACAATCATTACAGACAGAGTCTCTGGAAGGTCAAAGGGGTTTGGCTTTGTAAGATATGAACCCTAGAAGAAGCAAATAAGGCTCGAGAAGACATGAAGCCAAGTTCTTGAATGGGTGGGTTATTTGTGTTTATCCTGCTAAATCCAGAGAACCAAGACCACCTCCTAATCCAGAACAGGAGTCTTCAGAAACTGGTTGCAGGTCAAACAAAACCATTGGATGGTGTGGGTGATTCTACTGGTTGGAAGAATTGTCTTGTCTTCGATTGATTGGCTAGAAACACTTGTCCATTATGGTGGATGGAATGAAAATCAGTGGAAGAAATTGAATGTATGAATTAAATTCTGAAAGAGGGAGGAAGAAGGTCTCGCCCTCCTGCTGTGATCCTTGTTTTTACCTTGTTCCTTAGTTGCCACAACTCCACTTAATGTGGGACTATGTATTGCATCTTCTTTCCTGAACTTTCTACAATTTTCATTTTTTTTTTTTTTTGGAATGTTAAGATTGTCCGACCAGTCTGATTCTTTGAGCTACACTTGAGAAATGACTTTATTTGCTCCCTTTTGTTTTCTTTGGACAGGAAAAGAGCAGGGAAGTGGGAAAGAGTACACGACATGAAAAGGCATCAGGTACTCTTTTTTTTTCTGGAGAACAAAAATAAAAGTTATTTTTTTTGTCCTCTGTATAGTTGTTTCTCAGGAGCTCAATTTTTCTATTAAAAAGATACTTTGAACTACTTTATTTAAAATAAAATAAAAAAAAAAGTGAAAAAGATCTCTTGAGTTGCCACTACCTGCTTTAGTAAATTGCTTTATCTAACTTTTTCACAAAATTAGGACAAAATCTCTTGAGTTTAAGAGGATTTTTTAAATATTACAGTGTTAATTGGTCTCCAAATTTTATGTGCATATCATGAGAATACTTTAAAAATATTATTTGGAAATTCCTCTTATAGATAAATAGGAGACAGATGTAGTTAACAAACCAAATATGCTTTGTAACTATCCAAAGGTATTCCCTATCTCTATCAGATAGAATAATGAATAACCAGCCCCTCACTAGAATATTGGGTCCATTGGCTAGATAACATTCTTTATTCTGATAAAGAAAGGGATAAAGGTGTCTCTGGAATGCACAAAATATATGATTTGGTAGATAGGATGGGGTTAAAATTTTGTGAATAGATAAATCCTTGAGTCCCTGCTCCCATCATGCCTACTTTCACTCCAAATGGAATTGACTGAAAAAGCATTGAACCATGCAGGACTAGGGAAAGGTGTGTGATAATCACGGATGGCTGAATAAATGAGGAAGGATATGCCAGTACTTAAGAATATATTATTGAATCTGAATTGTCAAACAGGGTAATTTTTTGCCATTCTGAAGTATCCAATGGTCTGAAGCCATGGTGCTCTTTAATGTGTACTATCTGGTGTCTAGTCCGAAGTTGCCCTTTGGGCTAACCTAAAGGGTGTTCCAGTGCACGGGGTTTTTCGTTACTATAGAATTTGGGGAGGGGCAGAATGTACAGAATCTTACCCCTGCAAAACAGATGTAAAATTTTGATCATAGAAGGCACAACTAGGTGTGCAGTTCAGAGATAGACTTCTGAACATGTTATTCTAGAGAAGAAAGAAAAAACAAGAAAAGAAAATGAGAATTGGTATTGGAATCCAAATCCACCAAAAGATCAGAAGCTCAAGGAAACTAAAAAAAACTGAGATATATGGATATTTATCACAAATGAAAATTTTAAAAAGTTTGATTACTATATTTAGGTAAGTTAGAATTAGAATTCAGTTTTTATACATGAACTATGTACGTATACACAATCAGTATATCAGGCGCTTCGTCCAATAAAAGAGTCGGTAAAAGGAGAGAAACTTGTTATTACACCCTCCCCTTTCCTTATTCAGCCATGAATATGTGCACGGTCGTGCACAAAACTTTTTGCCCCTTAAATTATGGGTTTTTCACTCACTTGAGAGGTTAACTAATTAAATTTGAAGCTAAATTTTGACACATTTTCAATCCAAACTATTCACTGGTTATCCAATTGCAACAACAGTTTTTCATGTGGCAGAACTAGGTATGCATACCCTATTAACCATATAAATGTGACCATCTATAAAACCTTTTCCAAAATGGGTAATTTGAATTTTGAAATACATAATAATTTGAGCATCCCTTTTACACAAACAAAAAATTTGTAAAGTTTTACCCTTCCATGTTTAATAGGATATTTGATACCCAATTCAATGTTCAAATATTTGAAAGGATATGAATACAGACCATTGTTTTAGGGATTGTATGGGATCTTGGCCGATCCTGCCCAATCCTGTGCAGGTCTTGTGTCAGAACAGTTGGCAAGGTTTGTTTGGAAGGGTGTGATTTTGGTACCGATCCTAGGCCGCTGTCCGATCGAGATCAATTGGGCTGGTTCATATGGAAATCTTGGAATGAGTTTATCTTTGGACGCTCATCTTCATCACCTAATGATGTTGTTTCAATGGCAGAGTAAGCTCATATTGAATTTATGGATCTTATTATGGCCTCGGTTACTCCAGTCGAAAGTCCAACAGGTCACTCTAATCTGACTTCTCGTTGGTTTCCCTCACCGATTGGAACTCTTAAACTGATCTTTTGATGCATCTTTTATTCGATTGGAGTCCAGAGGTGGCACTGGGTATATTATTCAAAAAAATTTGGGTACACAGGTTTTTGCCGCTTTTAATCTTGGGAGTTTCATTTCAGCTTTGCCAGGTGAATGCTTAGGCTCTCTTTGGTTTGTATTATATAATGTATTATGTAATACATTATGAAATTTGTGATTGTTTGACATAATTTATAATGTTTATTTATAATTAAAATAAATAGATATAATGCATAATCAATAAATAGGTTATTAGTTGTTTATCATTATAACCTATTTCTCATTGTATAATGTATTATGTTTAGTGGTACCAAACGGTCATTATTTATTACTCAGAATCTATTATCATAATTGATTTGTCACAAATAACTCATAATACATTATATAATACAAACCAAAGAGAGCCTTAATGATGAGAGCAAGGTTATTATAAGGACTGCATTGATCACTTGATTGTGGAGAGTAATTGTTTGATAAATTATCTTCACAATTCAAATTGTGAACCACCTTTAGATGTTGAATATCAAGATGTTGTATATGATATTCGTTCCTTTTCTCAATATTTTATATCCTACTCTTTTAGTTACATTTTCAGAAAGATTAACAAGATTGTTGACTCCTTAGCATCATAATCCTGTCCAAGTCATGCCTAACAATTTGGCTATTTTACACTCCATGACTGTATGACATGTCTGTCCACAGTCTAATGAACAAATTTAGTTCTACCAAAAAATAATAAATTATACTCAACTGTTAGGGCTTCAGTTGCTTTTTCAGATTGAAACTCTTTTCACCATTCACCATTCACCATTCACCAACAATTCAAATGAGAAAACCCACATGAACTAACCACCTGTGATTGAAAATATGCCAAAATCATCATCCCTGCTATCTATAGGGCTTTCCTACCTAAGAAATCAACAATGTTATTTATCTCCCTTGATATGTAAAAAAGAAAAAAGATCCTCTGTCTGACTGCTAATCGACAATGAGGTTCCCATTCATAAAAAAGAAAATTAACAGAAAAAATGATGCCAACTTATCACTTCTGAAGACCTCTAATGGCTACTTCTTGCTCTCCAGATATACCAAGCAGGAAAAGAGCATAAAGAGCCGTGTCTTCGTAAATATGCTTACCAAGCTTCTTCCCAGTGGGAATTCCACTTATTAATCCATCCAAGAATGGAGTGAATTTGACCCCAAAAAAAAACCCAAAAAGTAGTTCATAATTAATACAATATCATATATTTTTATGGGAAAAGCAACACTGAACTGGCAGTGTAGGTACAACATTGTCTGCATCTCATATGTTTTTTTTTTCTTTTTTTTTTTTCCCTCTTTAAAATAAATAAAATACGAACAAGAAAATAAGTATAGCTCACAGCACCAGATCAGAGATCATTTCCCTATAATTATAGATAGAGAGCAAATTACTGAGACAGATTTCTTGTACAGAAACGCTTCTACATCCAAGTGATGAGATCCACAACCATACAACCAAAAATCTGAAAACCAACCAATATGTTCTATAAGCGTCCATACTCGTGGCAATCCATGCTACTGTCAGAATCCTCAGCGTCTTTATTTATCTACATGAATAAGGAGGTCCTTGGTGACAAGAGACCATGTTGAAAGCACAGGTATCCCTTCATGTAGCCTCCGCCACTGACATATGCACCTTCGTCATTGATGTCATCAGGAAGCTGCTCCCACACTTCGAATCTTCACCAGCAGCAAAGTCCACGAGCTCCACAGGTGACTGATTAAAACCACCAAACTGCAGCCTATCACTGCTGCCCATTGATTTTGAATGCGGGTCTGAGCTGGTAACAGTACTTCTATGTTGCTTCTTGTCACTCGTACTCCCTCGTGAAGATTTGCCTTTGTGCTTGTGCTTTCCATTCTTCTTGTTGATCTTCCTGCGTTGCTGGCTGTGACTTTTCACTGTGTGCGACAGGGATGTAGAAGGTGGGTCACACACATCAGGAGCCCATGTCACTGTAAGCTTCCTCAGAGATGATCCCTGCTTCTCACGGCTACCTTTCATGGCAGACACAAGCTTTGAAGAGCCCTGTGGGACAGCATATTATCAGGGAACAGCCGAAACAAGGACTCATTTATCTCTTTTACTTTGATTTAGATCATATTCAATATAGTACAAATCAACAACACGGTATGAACAGAAAGAACAGGAAAAAAAAAAACTAATTTTTTTGTGGATAGGATCACACTAGTGTAAGTCGTGTAACCAGGTTCAGAAAAGCACATCGTGTCCAGGATCTAAGTATTTCCCATAAACTAGCCCCCTCCCCCAAAAGAGAGTATTCTCCTAAAGAGCCTTCTGTAGCTTAAACCAAACTTGTGATGGTCTGTCTGACAATAGTTCTAGAATATCATAGACGACCTTCACAACTGCAAAACCTGGGATAATCAATTACCCAAACTTGGATTGAAAATTGGATGAATATGGGAAGGAAGAGAGGTTGCTTCACAGATGATACGTCCTCCAAATAAACTTCGATGACACTAGTAGTTTGTCCAATAACCCTAACATCACATCTAAGCCATTCCCACACAAACTCAATTACAAATAACCTTTTAGCAGCAAATCACAGATTCAAGAGAGAACCTTGATTCTACATGCAAGGCAACAGAATTAAAAAGTTAAAACTAGATTTCCACTCACCACAATTAAGTCAAACACAACCCCATACAATACATGCATCTTTATCCCAAAAATAGCAATGAATAAAATCCAGGATAGAATAATCTATGGTACCAATTCAGTAAAAATAAACTCAGGGAGAAAGTTTGAAAACTAGATAGATAGATGCATTGGTTCCCCATCCTTGCTTTTCACAGGTTGCTAAGAGGTCCAAGAAGAAAGAAAAATATCATTCTGCAGCAGGCCGTGACACAAATCACAATCAGTTAATAAATTAACAAATTTGTTCTAGATAGGGGTTAAATATTAGTAATGTGCACTGGGGGTAAATATTTTGAGCATGATGGAAAATTGCAGAAGTCCAAGGGCCGGGAGAACATGCCAGGAGGTTTGTGAAATTTCCACATCAACTAAAAATTGTCAAGACAATACATATGAGTGAAATTAAATAACCAAGTAAGAAAAAGCAACTTAACGATTTGGATAATAAGGATATTTGACTTCCAAAACTCCAGCATACAGGTCCACCTATATCTTAACAAATTGGGTAATAAAGAAATTTCAATTCCAAAACTCCAGCATACAAGTCCACCTATGTGCTTTTATCAAATACCTATATTTCTGTCCTCCATATAAGCCATGAACGTATTAACAGCTGGTGGCATTCACACATTCCATGTCAGTTCCATGTCAGTGTCCTCATTAATTCAGATTCTATATGGTATCACAAGTCAAGCAGATTGTTCTGCCAGTATGACACCTTGTGGACTCCCAAAAATAGATTAATGGAAGAGCAAACAAGCAACTTACAGGAAGGGATATGGATCGTGTGCAGGGTGGCCTCAATTCAGAAAACCCCATAGAGGGCATCTTCTCATCGACTGATGAATCCTTCTTAAAGCATGGAAATGTGGCAGATTTTGTCAAGCTTTTCTCAACGGTTCCAGTCACAGATTCAGCCAGATCAATTATCAATTCCTTGCACAGTTCTGCCTCCGGATGGCATATTTCCTCCCTGCCAAATGGTTGACATTGTCCTGCCAGTGATTCATGAACATCTTGCAAATGTAAGATACCAGTGAGTGCATCCCCAAGATCTGCCACAGAATCATCTCCTTCAGCGGAAGTATTTTGCTTATGATTTACATCCTTTTTTTGATAGCATTGCTTATGATTTACATCTGAGTGCTTCAAGTCATGAGTACTAATATGTTTCGGATCAGCAACACCATATGGAACAGATGCATCCATTCTTAATAAGAGGTCCTAGAAAGACACAAGAGCAATACAACTTAAATTAGGGAACAATAATAACTGTAAATTTCTTGAAATACACTGGCCCATAACACAATTTACAACATAACTGCATGCCTTAGTTGCCACAAAAAAATGTCCAATGCGTCTGAGCCATAAGACTTCATAGTACACGAAAGAAGATAAAAGCAAAAGAAGATAAAAGAGTCCCCATAAAGAACCTCGAGCAAAAAAGTGCCACATGTAATCGGAAGACATTAACTAAATACAAAATTCCCCAATTATGTAGAAGTAAAAATGTTACTAAAGATAAATGGAAGTAGAATTTACTCCTACCAGCCAATCATTGTGCAGATCAACTGGGGTTCATGAGGCACAATTGAGCAAAGCAGGCACAAGAATGGCGGGTGTATTTGAGCCCGAGATACCAGATATAAAAGCTCTCCCCCCCCAAAAAAAAAAAAAAAAAAAAAAAGACCAAGCAGGAGAGACTGTCCATCAATGGACCTGTGAAGAACCAAAAGCTAACCCAAGGAGACCCATAACTAGACACTATATACAACCAACATCTAAGCCTGGCCTGGACAGGCCCAACCGGACAAAACAATAATCTTTTAGCTGACATCTGCAGAGACTGAAGTTTTCTCATAAAGCAATGGTATAATCCCTACAAGCCAACATCACAACTAATGAACCCGCCACAAGCAATGTAGATTGGCGAGTTCCTCTGAACCAAAACCCTACCATTATCAAGTGATTTAACCAACATACATGCACAGAATAGCATAAATATACATGCAAATGCACATACACCATAACGATTGATTTAACCAACATGCACATGCACAGATCAATGGATTGCTTTCTTATTTGAACTTTTCTGGAAATAACCCTGGCATAATATGCGGAAGATAATCAAGACAAACAATGCCACTAAGAGACCTTCACACCATTTGTTGTTCTCCAATGAGAAGAAAACTAAACAAGTCTACAAAAATAGAGCTATATCGCCATCCACATTAAAACAAATCCAAAATGATCATGCATTAAAAAGTGGGACAGAATGAAAATCACCGGTGGAACCAAGGACATTCGGATCCCTGCTACGGTCTCCCACCTAAGGATGTATGTCTGCAAACTATGACATCAAAGAGAGCAAAAAAAAAAATTGAGTTCTCCTGCATCGCCATAAGTTTCTCCATCCAGCTTCCCATCCCCTTCTCTTTGGAACAAAAATTAAAATAAACAAAGAAAAAGGTAAAAATGGAAGAAAGCAAAAGTTTTATGGAACATTAAGCAATAGATTGGAGTAAGCTATGAGGAATCTTACGGTTTTATAATGTATGAAATCATATAACTAGAAAAGGGAAATAATTCCCACCAGTGTCACTTGGAAATCATGTGTAAGTCGAAATGTTTCCACCTAAATAAAACAGAGATTTTATGATCTGAATTAAAACGAAAGAAAAAAAATAATTCCCACCAGCGTCACTTGGAAACAAGCAAAATAAATAAAAAAAATAAAAATTGAAACAACCGAACACATACACTTCGCCCACCTAACGTATGATATTTCAAGCAAAAAAAAAAAAAAAAAAAAAATCAATCGTGGTTAAGTACCTCATGAGAACGGATGTTTCAACATTATCTTCCATGTTCCAAAGAAATGACACCAGTAAGCATCCCAGTTAAGACGGGCTAAATGCAAAGAATATCCAAAGCGTCTATTATATCCGCAGTAGGAAATTAAAAAAAAAAAAAAAATTGCGAAACGAATGCAAGTTTATATTAAACGGAAATGAGTTGAGACTTAGAAAGTTTGAAAAAAGGGAAAATTAAAATAAAACAAAAGTGAACGACAAGCTCAGAATCCAGATGATATCAACAAGGGAAAAGAATTTCACCTTCACGATACGTGGAGACTCTTTGCCAACAGAATCAAGCATCAAGAGCTTCAAAGATAACAACCTGATGTAATCAACTAACAAAAGAAAAAACAACGATCGGTACCAACTTTTTTCACCTCGTTGAGCCAACCAATATAAAAAGAACAGATAGAGAAACTTAAATCTCTGGTGTCTATAACTCTGATTCTTTTACCAAGTTCAAACCAAGAAACGGGAAGACAAAAGAGAAGAAGAAACCCTAGATCAGCAAGATATCCATCCTTAGGCCAAATGTCAACTCAAATTACTACGCCGATTCCACTTTTCAAGGTGCTTCAGACGATGCGAACTACAACCACCGTGAAACAATGTCATCAAGGGAACCATCATATCACCCCGAAGAAGGAACTCCCGGAGCACCGAAAACATGGCCGATGCTCTTCCAAACCAGTGCCACCGTTTAATCCACGACTCCAAAACCCAATAGAACACCAATAATATAAACTCTGGAGTTACAGGAATTTCCGATCGCTTTAAAACAACCGGAAAAAAAACAAAAAATCAGTCTCAAATCAACCCATCGGATCACCGAAACGCAGAGATCAGCTTTATAGTAAACCGATGACTGCTGACGCCGGACAAATAGATATTCCTGCAAGTTTTCCGATGGAAGACGAACGAAACAAGTAAGAAGGACAAGGGGACGATGTGCTCTTATATATGGGAGTTATCGTATTGATGACAAAAGTCGGTTCAGTAATAAGAAGAACCCAATCCCCCAATCCATGGCTTTGAAAAAACATGAGGGCAACTCCGCGCCACGATTGAAGCGGATTGCTCCACCTGTCCAACATGGCGTTTTTCTTTCTATATTTTTCAGTCATGTTGTTTTAAGGTAAGAATTTCATGTGCTTGGTAGTGCTTATTAGGGTTTTTTTTTTCTCTCTCTTCCAGGTGTCTTTAGAAATTTCATATACTTGGTAGTGGTTATTAGGGTTTCTTTCTCTCTCCTCCAAGTGTTTAGTTACGAGTGATTTTTCCATAGTATGAGTCCCATACCTTTTGAAGTGAGATAGAATCATGGGAAGGATGCACGTAAATGCAAGTGAGCCAGGTCAGCTCTCGATCCTTGTTGTATTTTTTCTCCCTAACATGTAAGATTTCAATATATCTCCTTAACGTATAAATCCATCTCTCTAAAATTATACCAAACCTTCTTCACTTTGATGCAAGTATAGTTCATCTACATGTATACACTATACATCTGTTAAGAATGGCATGTCTTTTTGTCATCCCATACATGCAAAATACAAGTATATGTAGAGGAATTGAACTGCAAAAAGAGTAATTGTCGTCTGTTGACACCCTTGCGTTTTATTTTGGGGTGGTTTGAGAAAACTAGTGGATTATACCCTTTTGGGTTTCATTTTATCAATTAATCTAGCTTATATTTGGTATAACAAAAATCCTCAAAACAAATTGTAGTTAATTTTAAATAAATGATATCATAATTTGATCATCCCATAGCATATTCCATGTTTAAATAGGTTATTTGTAATCGATTCCATGTTGAAATATTTCAATGGATGGGAAGTGGGAACACCCTTCATATTCAACCCATGTACAACCCCAGCACCATGGTCTAAAGATTCAACTATAGGGTTTCAGTTCTCCTTTTCCTACATTGAAACTCTCTTTTTTCACCATTCACCAACAGTTCACTGGTAGAGAAGCCCAGATGAACCAGCCACCCGTCTCATTAGAAGAGGATGTTCGAGAGAAAAGGAACACGAAGAATGAGAGAGATTAGGGGTGAAGGGAGAATATTGAGAATTTGGGAGAGAGGGAGATGGAGGAGCAGATCGTAGAGAGAGAATTGGGGAGGGAAGGGGCTTAGGGGGAGAGAGAGAGAGAGAGAGAGAGAGAGCAGTAAGAATAAAAATATGAATAAATAGTTCATAGATCATACAATTAATTACCATATATTTTCAATCTTGTTCCCTGTTCTTAAAAATTAAATAAAATATTAAACAAGCGGAGGAAAACCCACATCGCCAGTTCTAAGATCATTTGCCCTATATTTATAGAATAAGTCTTCAAAAACACATTCCATGCAAAGCAACACTCGTAAATTCAAATTCAAACTCTGTAATCTCCAGCACAACCATATATAGTAAAACAAGACATAAAACCAACCGATACCACTGTCAAAACCCTCACATCCTTATTTATCTACATGAATAAGGACGTGATTAGTAACAAGAGACCATGCTGATACCACAGGTATACTCCATTCACGTAGCCTCCGCCACTGACATATGCACCTTAGTCAGGGAAGTCCTCAGGAAGCTGCTCCCACACTTGGAATCCTGGCCAGAAACGAAGTCAACGAGCTCCACACTTGACTGACTAAAACCACCAAAATGCAGCTCATCGCTACTGGCTATTGATTTTGATAGCAGGTTTGAGTTGGTAACAGAACTTCTATATTGCTTCTTGTCACTCGTGCTACCTCGTGAAGATTTGTGGGCTATTGATTTTGAGTGCATGTCTGAGTTGCTAACTGTACTTCTATATTGCTTCTTGTCACTTGTGCTCCCTCGTGAAGATTTGCCTTTGTGCTTATCTTTTCCATTCTTCTTGTTGGTCCTTCTGCGTTGCTGGTTGCAGCTTTTCACTGTGTGCGATAGGGATGTAGAAGGTGGGTCATACACATCAGGAGCCCATGTCACTGTAAGTTTCCTCAGAGGCGCTCCCTGCTTCTCACGGCTACCTTTGATGGCAGGCACAAGCTTCGAAGGGGTCTGTGGGAAGGAATATTATCAGGGAACAGCCCAAACAAGTACTAGTTCATCTTCTTTATATCTTCTATTAGATCATAATTAATGATAATTCATATCCAAAACAAGGTAAAGCACAAAACCAACCCACAACAAATTTTTTGTGCATAATATCAGACTAGTGTTACCAGGTTCAGCCAAGGACATCATATCTAGGGTAAAGTATATATCATAAACTACCCAAAAAATATTTATTCTCCTAAAAGGAGAAACTTCTGTAGCTTTAACCAAACTAGTGTCTAGAATACCATAGGCGGGCTTTCACAATTAGGGAAATCTGGGCATCATCAAGAACCCAAACTTGGACTGCAAATTGGACCAATATGGTAAGAGAAGAAGTTGCCTCACAGAATATTTCTGTCCAATTAAACTTCACTGACAATGGTATGTTGTTCAATAACCTAGCATCACATATTCACATCTCACTCAACTTCCTACGCAAGTTCATTTATAAATAAGTACCTTTTAGCAGCAAATCACAGATTCAAGAGAGAACCCTAATTCAGTCAAACACAACCCATAAATGCATCTTTTGTTCTAAAAATAGCAATGAGTATGATCCAGGATGGAAGTAATCTATAGTAGCAGTTCAGTAAAATAGAGAATCAGGGACAAAGTTCGAATACTAGATAGA
This sequence comes from Protea cynaroides, assembly GCA_028583415.1. Taxonomy (NCBI): domain Eukaryota; kingdom Viridiplantae; phylum Streptophyta; class Magnoliopsida; order Proteales; family Proteaceae; genus Protea; species Protea cynaroides. Next base: position 34,734,119 of record CM053266.1, on the reverse strand, counting down.
TGCATTGCTTCCCAATCCTTGCATTCCACAAGTTGCTATGAGATCAGGAAGAACGAAAAATATCATTCTGCAGCTGCAAGCCGTGACATTCACAATCAATCGTTAAATTAACAAATTTTTTTTACCCATTTAGGGATTAAATACCAGTAACGCGTGCTTGGGTGAATCTTCAGGCATGTTGTGAAATTGCAGAAATCCACCAAGTACCACAAGAACATGATAGGAGGTTTGAGAAATTTCAACTTTAAATTGTCAAGAAAATACAAATAACCAAGTATCAAGAAAATGCAGCTTAACAAATTTGATAATAAGGACATTTCACCTCCAAAACTCCAATATACATGTACAACTATGCATCTTTTATCAAATACCCATACTTTTACCCCCATATAAGCCAATGAACCTTTTAAATGCAGGTTATATTCATACAATTTATGTCTGTGTTCTCGCTACTAAAGATTCTACATGGTATAGCAAGTCAAGCGGATTGTTCTGCCAGGATGACACCTTCCAGATTAAAAAATTACATTAATGGAAGAGAGAAAATACAAATAACCAAGTTTCAAGAAAATGAAACTTAACAAATTTGATAATAAAGACATTTCACCTCCAAAACTCCAATATACATGTACAACTATGCATCGTTATCAAATACCCATACTTTTATCCTCCATATAAGCTAATGAACCTTTTAAATGCAGGTTATATTCATACAATTTATGTCTGTTCTCATTACTTCAGATTCTACATGGCGTAGCAAGTCAAGTGGATTGTTCTGCCAGAATGACACCTTCCAGATTCACAAAATTAGATTAATGGAAGAGGGAATAGGTGCAACTTACAGGAAGAGATATGGATCGCATGCAGGCCGGCCTCGTGTCAGAAGAACCCATACAAGCCATCACTGTTTTCCCATCAACTGCTGAATCCTTCTTAGAGCATGGAAATGTTGCGGACTTTGTCAAGCCTTTCTGAATTGTTCCAGCCACAGAATCAGCCAGATCAATTATCAATTCTCTGTACATTTCAGGGTCCGGGTGGCATATTTCATCACTGCCAAATGGTTGAAATTGTCCTGGCAATGATTCATGAACTTCTTTCAAACATAAGATACCAGTGAGTGCATCCACAAGAGCTGTCACAGAATCATCTCCATTGCAGGAAGTATTCTGCTCATGATTGACATCTGACTGCTCCAAATCATGAGTACTAATATGTTTCGGATCAGCGACACCACATGGAACATATGTATCCATGGTTAAAAACAGGTCCTAAAAAGACACAACAACCCTATCACTTACATTAGGGAACAATAATAACTGTAAATTTCATGAAACAAACTGGCACATAACACAATTTACAATAAACTAACTGCATGCATCGATTGCCACAACAAAATGTCCAATGCATCTGAGCCAAAATACTTCATAGTACACAAGAGAGGATAACGAGCCCCTATTAAGAACCTCAAGCAAAAAATCTGCCACATGTAATCACATAAACTAAAAATGTAACTCCCCAATTATGTAGGGACAGAGATGTTAATAAAGTTGGTAGAATTTATTCCTACCACCCAAGCATTGTGCAGTTCAGCTGGGGTTCATGAGGCATAGGTTGAGAAGAGCAGACATAAGAATTATGTGTTTAATTGAGCCCCATATACCAGATATAAAAGCTGCCCCTAATGCAAAATAACAGTCAAACGACTAATTGACTTGCTTTAAGAACACATTTTGGAGAAAGAAAGAAAAAAGCCAGGACCCAGCAAAAGAGGCTGTCCATCAATGGACCAATGAAGAACCAAAAGCTAATCCAAGAAGACCCATAACTAGATCAGAATGAAACCAACATCTAAGCCGTGGACAGGCCCAGCTGGACAAAACTAAAATCTTCTGGCTGACATATGCAGAGACAGAACTTTGTTCATAAAGCAATGGTATAATCCCTACAAGCCAACAAGGCAACTTATGAACCAACCACAACCAATGTAGATTGGGGAGTCCCTCTGAACCAAATCCTGCCAGTATCAAGTGATTTAACCAATGTACATGCACAGAATTAACACACATATACATGCACATGCACATACACTATAAAGGGGAAATGAAAACTGAAACACGTAACAATTTGAATTTTCCCAATCAAAATATCAATGGATTGAATTCTTATTTAAATTTTCTGGAAATAATCCCTTGCATAATATGTAAAAAATATCAAGAAAAATGACACAACAGAGAGAACTTCACACCATTTTTTGTCTTCCAATGAGAAGAAAACTAAAGAAGTCCACAAATATAGAACTACAGCTCCATCCACAGTAAAACAATACAAAATTTGACCATGCATTGAAAAGTGGGACAGAATGAGAACACCATGTGGAAGCAAGGACAATTAGATCCCTGATACAGTAAGCAACAGTTTATGAAACATTAAGCAATAGATTGGAGTAAGCTATGAGGAATCTTACGGTTTTATAATGTATGAAATCATATAACTAGAAAAGGGAAATAATTCCCACCAGTGTCACTTGGAAATCATGTGTAAGTCGAAATGTTTCCACCTAAATAAAACAGAGATTTTATGATCTGAATTAAAACGAAAGAAAAAAAATAATTCCCACCAGCGTCACTTGGAAACAAGCAAAATAAATAAAAAAAAATAAAAATTGAAACAACCGAACACATACACTTCGCCCACCTAACGTATGATATTTCAAGCAAAATAAATAAAAAAAAATAAAAATTCAATCGTGGTTAAGTACCTCATGAGAACGGATGTTTCAACATTATCTTCCATGTTCCAAAGAAATGACACCAGTAAGCATCCCAGTTAAGACGGGCTAAATGCAAAGAATATCCAAAGCGTCTATTATATCCGCAGTAGGAAATTAAAAAAAAAAAAAAAATTGCGAAACGAATGCAAGTTTATATTAAACGGAAATGAGTTGAGACTTAGAAAGTTTGAAAAAAGGGAAAATTAAAATAAAACAAAAGTGAACGACAAGCTCAGAATCCAGATGATATCAACAAGGGAAAAGAATTTCACCTTCACGATACGTGGAGACTCTTTGCCAACAGAATCAAGCATCAAGAGCTTCAAAGATAACAACCTGATGTAATCAACTAACAAAAGAAAAAACAACGATCGGTACCAACTTTTTTCACCTCGTTGAGCCAACCAATATAAAAAGAACAGATAGAGAAACTTAAATCTCTGGTGTCTATAACTCTGATTCTTTTACCAAGTTCAAACCAAGAAACGGGAAGACAAAAGAGAAGAAGAAACCCTAGATCAGCAAGATATCCATCCTTAGGCCAAATGTCAACTCAAATTACTACGCCGATTCCACTTTTCAAGGTGCTTCAGACGATGCGAACTACAACCACCGTGAAACAATGTCATCAAGGGAACCATCATATCACCCCGAAGAAGGAACTCCCGGAGCACCGAAAACATGGCCGATGCTCTTCCAAACCAGTGCCACCGTTTAATCCACGACTCCAAAACCCAATAGAACACCAATAATATAAACTCTGGAGTTACAGGAATTTCCGATCGCTTTAAAACAACCGGAAAAAAACAAAAATCAGTCTCAAATCAACCCATCGGATCACCGAAACGCAGAGATCAGCTTTATAGTAAACCGATGACTGCTGACGCCGGACAAATAGATATTCCTGCAAGTTTTCCGATGGAAGACGAACGAAACAAGTAAGAAGGACAAGGGGACGATGTGCTCTTATATATGGGAGTTATCGTATTGATGACAAAAGTCGGTTCAGTAATAAGAAGAACCCAATCCCCCAATCCATGGCTTTGAAAAAACATGAGGGCAACTCCGCGCCACGATTGAAGCGGATTGCTCCACCTGTCCAACATGGCGTTTTTCTTTCTATATTTTTCAGTCATGTTGTTTTAAGGTAAGAATTTCATGTGCTTGGTAGTGCTTATTAGGGTTTTTTTTTCTCTCTCTTCCAGGTGTCTTTAGAAATTTCATATACTTGGTAGTGGTTATTAGGGTTTCTTTCTCTCTCCTCCAAGTGTTTAGTTACGAGTGATTTTTCCATAGTATGAGTCCCATACCTTTTGAAGTGAGATAGAATCATGGGAAGGATGCACGTAAATGCAAGTGAGTCAGGTCAGCTCTCGATCCTTGTTGTATTTTTTCTCCCTAACATGTAAGATTTCAATATATCTCGTTAACGTATAAATCCATCTCCCTAAAATTATACCAAACCTTCTTCATTTTGATGCAAGTATAGTTCATTACACTATACATCGGTTAAGAATGACATGTCTTTTTGTCATCCCGTACATGCAAGATACAAGTATATGTAGAGGAATTGAACTACAAAAAGAGTAATTGTCGTCTGTTGACACCCTTGCGTTTTATTTTGGGGTGGTTTGAGAAAACTAGTGGATTATTCCCTTTTGGGTTTCATTTTATCAATTAATCTAGCTTATATTTGGTATAACAAAAATCCTCAAAACAAATTGTAGTTAATTTTAAATAAATGATATCATAATTTGATCATCCCATAGCATATTCCATGTTTAAATAGGTTATTTGTAATCGATTCCATGTTGAAATATTTCAATGGATGGGAAGTGGGAACACCCTTCATATTCAACCCATGTACAACCCCAGCACCATGGTCTAAAGATTCAACTATAGGGTTTCAGTTCTCCTTTTCCTACATTGAAACTCTCTTTTTTCACCATTCACCAACAGTTCACTGGTAGAGAAGCCCAGATGAACCAGCCACCCGTCTCATTAGAAGAGGATGTTCGAGAGAAAAGGAACACGAAGAATGAGAGAGATTAGGGGTGAAGGGAGAATATTGAGAATTTGGGAGAGAGGGAGATGGAGGAGCAGATCGTAGAGAGAGAATTGGGGAGGGAAGGGGCTTAGGGGGAGAGAGAGAGAGAGAGAGAGAGAGAGAGAGAGCAGTAAGAATAAAAATATGAATAAATAGTTCATAGATCATACAATTACCATATATTTTCAATCTTGTTCCCTGTTCTTAAAAATTAAATAAAATATTAAACAAGCGGAGGAAAACCCACATCGCCAGTTCTAAGATCATTTGCCCTATATTTATAGAATAAGTCTTCAAAAACACATTCCATGCAAAGCAACACTCGTAAATTCAAATTCAAACTCTGTAATCTCCAGCACAACCATATATAGTAAAACAAGACATAAAACCAACCGATACCACTGTCAAAACCCTCACATCCTTATTTATCTACATGAATAAGGACGTGATTAGTAACAAGAGACCATGCTGATACCACAGGTATACTCCATTCACGTAGCCTCCGCCACTGACATATGCACCTTAGTCAGGGAAGTCCTCAGGAAGCTGCTCCCACACTTGGAATCCTGGCCAGAAACGAAGTCAACGAGCTCCACACTTGACTGACTAAAACCACCAAAATGCAGCTCATCGCTACTGGCTATTGATTTTGATAGCAGGTTTGAGTTGGTAACAGAACTTCTATATTGCTTCTTGTCACTCGTGCTACCTCGTGAAGATTTGTGGGCTATTGATTTTGAGTGCATGTCTGAGTTGCTAACTGTACTTCTATATTGCTTCTTGTCACTTGTGCTCCCTCGTGAAGATTTGCCTTTGTGCTTATCTTTTCCATTCTTCTTGTTGGTCCTTCTGCGTTGCTGGTTGCAGCTTTTCACTGTGTGCGATAGGGATGTAGAAGGTGGGTCATACACATCAGGAGCCCATGTCACTGTAAGTTTCCTCAGAGGCGCTCCCTGCTTCTCACGGCTACCTTTGATGGCAGGCACAAGCTTCGAAGGGGTCTGTGGGAAGGAATATTATCAGGGAACAGCCCAAACAAGTACTAGTTCATCTTCTTTATATCTTCTATTAGATCATAATTAATGATAATTCATATCCAAAACAAGGTAAAGCACAAAACCAACCCACAACAAATTTTTTGTGCATAATATCAGACTAGTGTTACCAGGTTCAGCCAAGGACATCATATCTAGGGTAAAGTATATATCATAAACTACCCAAAAAATATTTATTCTCCTAAAAGGAGAAACTTCTGTAGCTTTAACCAAACTAGTGTCTAGAATACCATAGGCGGGCTTTCACAATTAGGAAATCTGGGCATCATCAAGAACCCAAACTTGGACTGCAAATTGGACCAATATGGTAAGAGAAGAAGTTGCCTCACAGAATATTTCTGTCCAATTAAACTTCACTGACAATGGTATGTTGTTCAATAACCTAGCATCACATATTCACATCTCACTCAACTTCCTACGCAAGTTCATTTATAAATAAGTACCTTTTAGCAGCAAATCACAGATTCAAGAGAGAACCCTAATTCGTCAAACACAACCCATAAATGCATCTTTTGTTCTAAAAATAGCAATGAGTATGATCCAGGATGGAAGTAATCTATAGTAGCAGTTCAGTAAAATAGAGAATCAGGGACAAAGTTCGAATACTAGATAGATGCATTGCTTCCCAATCCTTGCATTCCACAAGTTGCTATGAGATCAGGAAGAACGAAAAATATCATTCTGCAGCTGCAAGCCGTGACATTCACAATCAATCGTTAAATTAACAAATTTTTTTTACCCATTTAGGGATTAAATACCAGTAACACGTGCTTGGGTGAATCTTCAGGCATGTTGTGAAATTGCAGAAATCCACCAAGTACCACAAGAACATGATAGGAGGTTTGAGAAATTTCAACTTTAAATTGTCAAGAAAATACAAATAACCAAGTATCAAGAAAATGCAGCTTAACAAATTTGATAATAAGGACATTTCACCTCCAAAACTCCAATATACATGTACAACTATGCATCTTTTATCAAATACCCATACTTTTACCCCCATATAAGCCAATGAACCTTTTAAATGCAGGTTATATTCATACAATTTATGTCTGTGTTCTCGCTACTAAAGATTCTACATGGTATAGCAAGTCAAGCGGATTGTTCTGCCAGGATGACACCTTCCAGATTAAAAAATTACATTAATGGAAGAGAGAAAATACAAATAACCAAGTTTCAAGAAAATGCAACTTAACAAATTTGATAATAAAGACATTTCCCCTCCAAAACTCCAATATACATGTACAACTATGCATCGTTATCAAATACCCATACTTTTATCCTCCATATAAGCTAATGAACCTTTTAAATGCAGGTTATATTCATACAATTTATGTCTGTTCTCATTACTTCAGATTCTACATGGCGTAGCAAGTCAAGTGGATTGTTCTGCCAGAATGACACCTTCCAGATTCACAAAATTAGATTAATGGAAGAGGGAATAGGTGCAACTTACAGGAAGAGATATGGATCGCATGCAGGCCGGCCTCGTGTCAGAAGAACCCATACAAGCCATCACTGTTTTCCCATCGACTGCTGAATCCTTCTTAGAGCATGGAAATGTTGCGGACTTTGTCAAGCCTTTCTGAATTGTTCCAGCCACAGAATCAGCCAGATCAATTATCAATTCTCTGTACATTTCAGGGTCCGTGTGGCATATTTCATCACTGCCAAATGGTTGAAATTGTCCTGGCAATGATTCATGAACTTCTTTCAAACATAAGATACCAGTGAGTGCATCCACAAGAGCTGTCACAGAATCATCTCCACTGCAGGAAGTATTCTGCTCATGATTGACATCTGACTGCTCCAAATCATGAGTACTAATATGTTTTGGATCAGCGACACCACATGGAACATATGTATCCATGGTTAAAAACAGGTCCTAAAAAGACACAACAACCCTATCACTTACATTAGGGAACAATAATAACTGTAAATTTCATGAAACAAACTGGCACATAACACAATTTACAATAAACTAACTGCATGCATCGATTGCCACAACAAAATGTCCAATGCATCTGAGCCAAAATACTTCATAGTACACAAGAGAGGATAACGAGCCCCTATTAAGAACCTCAAGCAAAAAATCTGCCACATGTAATCACATAAACTAAAAAATGTAACTCCCCAATTATGTAGGGACAGAGATGTTAATAAAGTTGGTAGAATTTATTCCTACCACCCAAGCATTGTGCAGTTCAGCTGGGGTTCATGAGGCATAGGTTGAGAAAAGCAGACATAAGAATTATGTGTTTAATTGAGCCCCATATACCAGATATAAAAGCTGCCCCTAATGCAAAATAACAGTCAAACGACTAATTGACTTGCTTTAAGAACACATTTTGGAGAAAGAAAGAAGAAAACCAGGACCCAGCAAAAGAGGCTGTCCATCAATGGACCAATGAAGAACCAAAAGCTAATCCAAGAAGACCCATAACTAGATCAGAATGAAACCAACATCTAAGCCGTGGACAGGCCCAGCTGGACAAAACTAAAATCTTCTGGCTGACATATGCAGAGACAGAACTTTGTTCATAAAGCAATGGTATAATCCCTACAAGCCAACAAGGCAACTTATGAACCAACCACAACCAATGTAGATTGGGGAGTCCCTCTGAACCAAATCCTGCCAGTATCAAGTGATTTAACCAATGTACATGCACAGAATTAACACACATATACATGCACATGCACATACACTATAAAGGGGAAATGAAAACTGAAACACGTAACAATTTGAATTTTCCCAATCAAAATATCAATGGATTGAATTCTTATTTAAATTTTCTGGAAATAATCCCTTGCATAATATGTAAAAAATATCAAGAAAAATGACACAACAGAGAGAACTTCACACCATTTTTTGTCTTCCAATGAGAAGAAAACTAAAGAAGTCCACAAATATAGAACTACAGCTCCATCCACAGTAAAACAATACAAAATTTGACCATGCATTGAAAAGTGGGACAGAATGAGAACACCATGTGGAAGCAAGGACAATTAGATCCCTGATACAGTAAGCAACAGTTTATGAAACATTAAGCAATAGATTGGAGTAGGCTACGATGAATCTTATGATTTTGCCATGTATGAAATCATACGACTCTAGAAAGGTAAGCTACGAGGAATCTTATGATTTTATCATGTATGAAATCCTATAACTCTAAAAGGGAGTACATATGTGAGCACCTATGTAAAGCAGATTTTATGATCTGAAATATAACGAAAGAGAAAAAGATTGAAGCATCATGATTATCTTGCATATTCCAAGACATGTCATCATTATCACAGTTAACACGGCCAAGATCCAAACAATCTCCAAAGCATCTATTATATCCCCAGTACAATTTCTTTTTTTTTTTAAATGCGAAACCACGGCAAGCTCATAGTAAGGGGATATGAGTTGAGACTGGGAAAGTTTGACAAGAAAGGAAAATTAATAATAAAAAAAATGGTCAACGACAAGCTCAGAACCCAGATGATATCAACAAGGGATAAGAATTTCACCTTGGCGATTATTGGACCCTCTTCGCCAACAGAATCAAGCATCAAGAGCTTCAAAGATAACAGCCTAATGCAATCAAATAACAGAAAAAGCAAATAACGGTAGCAACTTTTTTCACCGCGTTGAGCCAACCAAGATAAGAAGAACGAAGAGAAATATTTATATCTCAGATGTCAGAAACTCTGGTTCTTTTACCAATTTCAGATCAGGAAACGGGAAGAAGAAAAAGAAGAAGAAACCCTAAAATAGCAAGAGATCCATCCTTAGGCCGAATGTTACAAATTACCACGCCGATTCCACTTTTCAAGATGTTTCAGACGATGAAAACTAGAACCAGCATGAAATGAGGTCTCTGAAGTAACCATCATAACACCGCAAAGAAGGAACTTCCCGAGCACCGAAGACATGGCCGATGCTCTTCCAAACCAATGCGACCGTACTCCAAAATCCAATACGACACCTATAATATAAACCTGGAGGTAAAATAGCTTCCGATCGCTTTGAAACAACCGGAGAAACCAAATTCTGCCTCAAATCAGCCCATCGGACCACCAAAACGCAAAGATCAGCCTTTATGGTAAAACCGATGTGATCTGACGCCGGAAAACAGGAATATTTTTGGCGTTTCTTTGAGATATTCCAGCAATATTTGCACCAAGTCTTCTCAGAAAAGATCTCCGACGACAAGAAAAATCTTGGAGGGACGTGCTTTATGCAGGGAGTTCTCGTATTGAAGACAAGTCGGCCAGTAACAAGGGCATCCCAATCCGAAAAAGACATTAAAAATAGCATCAATTTACGATAAATACGCGTGATATTGGTAATAATAGCGTGAAGATCCTCTGTATCGCTGCCTGCTGGACACGCGGCTAATATAAGAAGAATAATTACTTAATTTCTCAAAATAAGATTTTTGTTTATAGTATTATAAGATTCTCTTATTTCACATGTACTATAGAATTAATTATATAATATATTATGATATATGCACTTGTTTGATATGATTTATAATATTTATTTATATTTAAAATAAATTAATATAATCTTAAATCTATGAAGGTGTTTAATTTTATTGTGATAATCTTGTATTAAGTTTTTATGTCTAGTTGTATGAGTATCAAATGGTTATTACTTATCACTAATAATTTATTCTCATAATGATTTATCATAAATAACTCATAAACATAAATACAAATTGTACCGAAGAGAACCTAATTTAACACAGCTTGACCTGATAGATTGGCCAAAAAAACCTTTTTTCTCTAACTGCCAAATGACAGTGAAGATCACAATCGCTCATAGTATATTACGACATGTGCTGATGTATTAGGATCCTCACTACCTCCTAACAGTCAGTTCAGAGAATCCCGGTTCATTCTATTGCATCGGTGCTTAGCTTGTATCATCCCAGGTTCGGATCCTCCTACGTTGTTGAAAAAACTCATGTATCGAGTGAAATCCAATCGCATGATCACGATGAGAGGAAGAGGACAATAGGAGAGGATCTTTTTCCATCATCCCTCACCCCTATGGACGGCCACCTTGGATGCCCAATTCGGTCTTATGGTCCTCATAATGAGTGTCGTAAGTTGTAGCATCCCAAAAAAAAAAAGTCGATATACAACAAGGAGGATGGTTTTTTGGCATAACTGATTTTCCACTGTTGCACAACCTGAGGGAGGCCATGTCGAGAACAAGGTGTTAGTTCTAGGCATCGATCATGACTAAAACCGATCCAAATCCAGATTGGTGTACGGATTGAAGGGGTATCCATCACTCTAAACACTAGTATGAGATCAGTACAGAATCAATTGCACAGTGACTATTAAAATAAATAAAGGTATGTATCAAATATTGTGTGCCAATATCGATATAGATCAACAGCTCATGCAATGCCGATACCTAAAACCATGATCAAAAGGGCTTGGATATTTTGATACTTGTTTCAAAGCCAAAAACGAAAGTGTCTTCCCTGCGGCTCCATTTGCTTGCAAGGGGAATTGAAGGGAATGGAAATGAAAGTTTTGAACTTCAAAAAGACACCAAGCATATTGAGGTTGGAGAATGTCAAACAATATGTAAACTGCAGAACAATCCATGTCTTAAGATTCAAGTTTAAGGATATATGTTTTGGTGATGACTACCTTGTGCTTGTAATGGGAAAGAACTCATGTTTCTATTGTGTATCCTCCAAGCATCATACAGCAAGCCCAAGCTTTGGAAGAAGTGTCAAAAGCCCAAGTTACAATGGAAGATCAAGTGAACTCGATGGACATTGGAAGATCCGAAAGAACTATAGTTGACACAAGTCATGAGTTGGTGAAGCCCAAAGTTGAAGATCAAGTTTCAAACCAACCCATGCTGTTCAAGAACCACCAGATTAAAGATGATCTGATGATATTTGAAGACCAATGTATTTAGTCATCTGTGTAATTGAGCTTCTAGTTTTAAGTGTGTACATCACAGTAATTCCTAGGAGATCGAAATTTTGAATTGGAAGTCTCTAAATTGGATTAACCATATCCTGCACAAAATTATACGAACGCGCAATAAAAAATGCTTCTACATTATCTAATCAATATCAACACAAGATTCTGAAGAGAAGAACGAGTAGAAAGAACAAAGCAATGGAATACAAGCAGAAAGTAAATACAGATCAGCCTTAAAAATATCTCTTTCACACTTCATGAGGCTTATGTAGGACCTTAACTCCCTGTTAAGGGTGCATTCTCTTGTAACAATGCTTTAGGGGACAATTATATTCATGAATTTCCTCTTGGCAAACGCCAACCACCATTTGTTTGGAGTTCCATTTGGCCTGTATGCAACACTCAGTAGTCTTCCACTTGTTTCCTCCCTTATCTGCTTCAGATAATCCCTAAATAGATCTGCGCTCAAGCAATGTAAATCCAAAGTAGTAAATATAAAGCACAGATTCTAGCCATACTACCAAACTGATCAACTTAGTAAAGGAACCCATTGGCTTTTGGATACTTAACCAAGTTGCTTTTAGTTATCAGTTACACAGCTCAAGTATCCAAGTTATATTTTCTATATGCTTGAAAGCAAAACAGGAAAAGAAAAAGAAAGAGGGCCAGGGATCTCTGTCCGGCTGTGCACCCTGCACCCTCTCACATAAGAGGGTGGCAGCGTAATCATTTCACCCCATGTGAGCGGGCGCAGAGGAGCACAGCCGGATGGAGAACTTTCTCCCTTACTAAAAATACAAAGACTAGAAGGAAACCCTTGTCAATCATTGTGGATTTAAAAAGTAACAGCTGAAAAAGCTCAAGCATACAGAAAATTCAACAACCAATGAACCACATTATTAATGAAACCGTAATTCTAACTCAACAAAGATGTAAACTTATAAGTGTACTTGTATGATTTGCACAATTATAGGATCATGAGATCATGGGATGTTGCATCGGATGTGCAGTCTTAAAATATGGACAACATACATTTCTCCATGCTCGCATTACTTACCCTCAACCACCTTAGCTTATCAGTTCCACTCAACATCTCATTCATTGAAGCCAAAAATGTTCTTACTTTGTTAGAATATCGTTGCGTTCAATCTATCTAAAACACTTACAAATGCTCAACAGGATAACAAGGATTGCAATACCAGAGTTGTCCATATCATTTTGTGCATTGGGTTGTGCAGTAGTGTAAGGCCGCAGGTGGTGCAAGATATTTGTGAAAGCCTCAACAGTCTGGATCAACAAATGGCATGGATTTGGTAGGATGATAAACTACAGTAAAAGTTACACATTGAATTTTCATCCATAGATCAGGTCATGACTATTTAAATAGAGTCAAGATTCTTCAAACTTACCTCTTTATAACAATAATTTTTCATAAATCCACCTACTAAAGCAAGAAAAAAAAAAACCCAATAATCAGAAAATCATGCTTTTCAAAGAGGCTTGACACCCATATTTATAGCTATAGCTGATCACCCAAATTCCTAATCACTTCATGATTCAGAACTCCCATGGGACTCTAACTCCAGACTCATCTATTTGACAACAATTCAAATAAGACAAATACTAGGACACTTCCAAAACTTGGACAAATAAACTGTTCCCATAACTGACTAATGACCAATACATCTGGGCCTACTATATGTTGACCCCAAAAAAAAAAAATTCATACCCATAAAACCATAGATGTACTTTATTTTAACCAAACTTAAGCCTAAGCCACTTAAATTGATGCCCACGGCTAGCAGTAAAACCTGGCCTCTTGTGAAGAAGCACACATCTTCCAAAAGGCTGCTTAAAGCCTAACTCCGCTAGCTTCCCTACATCAGTCCATTTCTGCAGATTGACTCATGTAAAATTCAAATAATTCACTTAAATTGCAAGAAATATGTGCATAATTGGACATCAAATTATTGACTAAGCAAAAAAGCAAATAGAACCTGTTAAGTGTACCAAGTTAATGAGAATAGTTTATTTTTACTTTCATATGTTTTTCATTTATATTATCTCATGTTAACGTTTAAGAACATATATCTGATACGATCACCATGGTTGCTTTGGAATCTACTGATGTATAGGTTGTATAGAAAGTGGTAGCGTGTGTATCTTGTTCTATCTTTGCTATGCTTTCTATTTTATTAAATTGATAAACTCCAATTTTATTTCAACTTTTATATCACCTGTAAATTATGAAAGAATGATTATTGATTATTAATGAGAAATAGATACAACAAATATTAAAAATGATCGCCTGGAATTGTTTCCCGAATTTATTTTTTTTGGAAAACGAATAATTCTCGAATCGATCTGAATCCAGATTTTATTTTATGTTCGCTTTTTTAACTCATTTTTTTTTTACCGAATTCAATTACCAAAACGAATCATTCCGAACTATTCTCCTTCTGAATCCGAATTTGCTAATCAAATCTGTTTTCTGTGTTCTATTCCAAAAAATTATCTATTCTAGTCGCAGAATTCTGATTCTGTTTAAATCTATTCTTCAAACTTTTGTTAAGTCCTTTGCTTAGGTATCGAATAGAACATCTGGGCTTGTTCTACAGTGGCATTCACATACTCTTAACTGAGAATTGTCCTTCTATCAAGTCCTATTCTGATTCTATCCTATTTTGTCCCTACAATTACAAAACTGCCAATCAACTTATTAATAAGATCAAAATCTCCTAATTCAATTGGATTAGGATTCAGATTTCTAAATTACCAAATCTTATTGTTTAGGTGCTTAGGGTCTTTAGGAGTTTTTATCTCTTTAGTTTCCTGTTTCCATTAGGTTTCTTTATGGGTCTATAAAGGGAAAATGTGGATAAGTTCTATTCTTAATAGGATTACTTACTGAGTCAAATAGGAGTTAGTTTTTTCAAATTTTATTAGGTTTTCTATGTGTTTCTGTTTTGATAACTCAAACTTGACAGTGGTTTAGTTCGTTTAGGAGCACTAAAGTAAGTTAATTTGGTCTCTGTAATTAGCATCTATCCCTACAGAAATTTAGAAGATTCAAGGGATGAAACCAAGGTATTCAGTCTCAAAATGTATCGAGTTAAGACGTTTCATATTTAAACCCCTCTGATAACAGACAAAAGGAAAAGGAAAAAAAATAAAAGACTGGTGTCTTTACCTGCCTTGCACGAGACGATCTAAGACACACCAAGATGCCTCAGCAGCAGTCATTGCCACCACCCCTGCAATAGAGCAGCTGCAGCAGCAGAAGAAGATGCCACCGCCACCACACCACCACTGTCACGGCAGCAGCAACAAAAGCTCACACCACCACTACCTGCCTGATACGATCCTAGAAGAAGTTGTCCCTATACCGGCTTGTAAGAAGAGGAAACCCAAGATCATAATCAAATCCCTTACGTGAGCAATGTGCCCCATAAGGCTAATATGGGATCGTAACAATCCAACACGCTTCCGAAAAAGCGTCCACAGTGGCCCACTCCGGATTAGCTAGCCTTTTCCAAACGGATCCACTCCTGCTCCAAAGTCTCCTCCAAGGTCTCTACCTGGCGGCAAGTAGCCCTTTTTTGGCGGCTTTACTCTAGCATCAGGTCACCCCTTTTGTCGCGAGGGTAAAGTCCGAGGAATGGCTGCTTTGATACCACTGATACGATCCTGGAATAACTCATCCCTAAAACCAGCTTGTAAAGAGAAAGAACCCAAGACCATATCAACCCACATCAAATCCCTTATGGGAGCAATGTGGGATTAACCCCCTATAAGGCTAATATGGGATCGTAAATGGTGCAAAGGAGGGTTTCCACACAAAACTAATTAATAAAACCCTCTTTTGCTGTAGGATCTTCACAGTTCAATCAAAACAAAAATAAAAAGTATTGAATAAAAAACATTTATCTCAAAATTTGGCCATTAACTCTCAGTGAAATTTGAATCATAGGCTCCTTAGCGTAGATGTGAACACACTTCAAAAGATGATGGAGATTCAATAAGAATTGAAGAAGTTATTGAAGTCGCAAGTTGTTGTTCCAGATTACCGCCAGATCTGAGGTGAAGTGTGTTTGGTTCTAATGACAGCAAATCAACTTACTCTAAAACTCTCTGCGGTAGATAAGATTTGATAACTAGATGAGATGCTTAAGTAAACATGACGAAGAAGAATGATAGAAAAAGAATAAGAGGTTGACTCTCACAACCTGGTGAGGCTCAACCAGAAAATAATTAACTCTTATTTTTTTCTGGAAAGCTCTAAACTGCCGCCAGCCTTCTTCCTCTTTTATTTATAGTTGAGATCTTACAATTAAAATAGGAAAGACTAACCTCCTTTATAATATAGGAAGGTTCTAATACAATGCGATAGGAAAGTTCCAAAATCTGGAAATTAGGAAAGTAATAACTTGGTCTCCAAGTAATTGAAACCTACTAACTATCTATCCTATATATTAGGAAACTAACTAAACAATAAAATTAGGAAACTACCTATCTAATAGTGCTGAGTAGGATAGATTGAGTGTTGGCGGTAGAGACTATCTAATTGGGCTGGCGGTAGGTACTATCCAATTGGGCCAGGCCCAATCTAAAGCTTCTTTTGGTTTCGGCCCCTTCTATGGTAGACCTGGACTGCATTAGTAACACCGCCACCCCACTATCACAGTAGCAAGAGAGGTGGGAGTGGTGGTGGCTGCTGCTGCTTCTCTATACACAGCCATGGGTTGCCATTCTCTATTGCTTCCTGAGTGGACCGTGTACAAAAGTTTTACTCGGAAATTAATAATATGTTTAGTAAGTCTATTCTTAGAGGCCAGGTCTTGGCGCAACGGTAAGGATGCTCCATTGCGACCTGGTGGTTGTAAGTTCGAATCTTGAAACGGCATCCCCACAAAATGAGGGTAAAGTTGTGTACATCTGCCCCCTCCACAGCCCTTGTAGTGTAGGAGCCTCATGCACTGGATATGCCCTTTTAGTATGTGTATATCTACATGTTTAGTATGCCTCTAATTACTTATTACCTATTAATAGGAGTAATACTGTACTTGCCATTGGGGAATTGAATAGAAAAAAATTCACGAAAGGAATTCAAATCTTTTTTACTTATAGTATAGCAACATCCTTTAGTGATGAGATATCATTCTGCCCCTCCCCAAACCCTACAGTAGTGGGAACCTCGTGCACTGGGACACCCTTTTTTTGTGCTTAAAAAACACTAATTTTGCATGTATCGATACGCATCTAAAGCGTATCCAGCATCTCTTAGTGTCTTCCTCATAAGTCTCCGAGATGTTCTTAAATCTAGTGTGCTGATATGCTGCCAAATGACGATATTTAATTCCTTAGATGAAACATATTTGGTTAAGTAGTTTGGCTGCTTATGAGTTACAAACTTACAATTGTGGTTGAAGAGTTTCCCCCCTTTGATCTCCTTCTCTCTACTTGATTCTTAATATTCTTCTCTGGGTCTGTTCTCTTACCGATTTCTATTTATCTATTCTTATATGCTTGTTTTCCCAGGTTACCATTCTCAATTATTGCCCACACGTGCTGTTCACAGTCCCATAACAGTTTTTTTTCCTTATTATTTTCCTATTCTAATTTGTTTTTATAAGCCCTATTCGATCCTACTTTATTACCCATGACTTTTCCTTATAGTTCAAACTTAGAAAATCCATAACCCTAGATTATGCTATATCATGTGCTGATCCAAGAAAAAAATTTCTGATTTGAGATGACTGTTCTATTTCACTAGAAAACGACTATAACTTCCATGTCCAGTAAAAACAAGCTGGAGGTCCATGTCCAGTAAAAACAAGCTGGAAGTCATCAAAGACATCTTCAATCTCGTTCTGGGATGGTGGCACAATTGAAAGAGGAATGGCATGCTCCATATAACCCTCATCAAAGTGATGTCCAAAGATAAAATTTCAAATCCTCAACACTAAAGATGTTACTAATGGTCTAATACCCATATCATCAGGAAGCTCAAGGAGATAAGCATTAGAGTGGATTTTCTTAAGCACTTTATAAGTACCCACATTTCTTGACTGTAGCTTCTGATTAGCACCTTCAGGATATTTCTCATGCTGATCCTAACCATGACCATATTACCAAGTTTGAATTTACTGTATCGTTGATGGCGATCTTGTTCTTTACAAGACGTTGCTAAGTGCAATTCTCCTTTGAACTTCATCATGAATGTCAAGTATGTACTTGCAAAGCCTTCACATCAGCACCAATACAATGTCTTGAGGTAAAGATACTAGATCCATGAGTAGCTGAATAACCAATACCACATCAAAAGGTTGTCGACTTGAAGATCAGTTAACAGAACCATTGTAGGCAAATTCAGTAATATCCAGAATATGATCCCAAATAAAGACATGGTCATCTACCAATAATCTCAACAACTTTCCCCAGCTACCATTAACCATCACAGTCTGGTCATTAGTTTTAGCATGGAGTGCTCAAAAACTTGGCCTTGGTGTTGAGTTTCATCCACAAACAGCTCATGAACTTTACATCCTATCTGAAGCAATAGAGAATGGTAATGTGTACAATCTCTTGCTTAAAAAGCTTAGCTATCCGAGCAGCATCATAAGTTCTGCTTCATGATGAAGTGAGCCATTTCTGAAAACCTGTCAACTATGAAATAGAGCCATGCCCAAATACTTTGGTAAACCCAAAACAAAGTCCGTGCTGATATCTGTGGCATGGTCGGTGTATACAATCCGGTGTTGCACTTGGTTCCTTTGGCCAGTTGGCAAATATGGCACAACTTGATTACTTGAGAAAGATTATCTTCAAGATTAGGGCCAAAGTATAAACCTAGCATATGACATGGAAAAAAGAAGGAAAGAAGAGAGGAAACAAATTGTACACATGCATGCAGCATACAATAGCCCTAATATTTAAACAAACTTCTAATTTTCAAGATCCTTTATCACCATAAATAGAACGCCCAGCCCGAATCCTGAAAAGAGAAAACTACAAAACTAAATGCCATTTGGTTTTAAATTTTCAAAGAAAAACATGAAGAGCAAAGCTACACCATAAGGATGCTTCTAAATCGTATTAATAATGATGCAACAGTGTTAGAGATGATAATGCGAAGTAGACTATGAAACCAGAAGTAATCTAATTGGCAAGTATCATACTTCAATATTTCTTTTTGAAGACTTTATCTACAAATGCCTTTACATTATGGACTGCTAAAAATAACAAGATATTGAGAAAGGAGCTTTACTGGCTTCTTGCTGAGACCCAGGAAGTGCAAAAAGTCCTGCAAAGGGAAAACCAGGCTCTCCAGGCACAGGGACCTTCTCAAGACCCAAGTTAATGATAGCTTTGGTCCCCTCAGCAAGTGTTCTGCAGCCCTCAAGCCTCTTCAAAGCAACATTGATGTAAAATGTCAAATAAATGAGAAGAATGTCAGCTGAGCTCTGGATATCAAAGTTTCTGAAGAAGACATTGGCACGAAAGAATGTGATTGCTTCATCAACGACGTCAGTTCTATCTGTAGAAAAATTTGTGTTCAGTGCTTCAACAAAAACTTCTTGGCTGGTACTTGAACAAAATTCAACATGGAAATTAACCTTGATCTGAAACAGGTGCAGGACCCTTTATGTGGCTTTTCAAAGGAAGCAGAGGGCACCCACATGCTTTTGTTATGCCTTCTTCATCAACAAAACTTGAGTGGTACACCTGCCAAGATGACAAATTCTTATTTTTATTTGGAGCCAACAATATTACCAATTTTCAAACAGATAATATCCAGAACAAATAACTGGACACAATTGAAACACACACAGAGGTAAAGTGGAAAACGCAGAGTAGTTTTACATGTTGACCTTCAACCACAATTTTACATATTCTTCAACATTTTTCAAGATATAATAACTAAGCAAATCCAATTTTAGACAGTTGACATGTTGCAGTAATAAGATATTGGACGCTAAATGGGTTCACATTTGCAGTTGTTACTCAGCACTTTCTAGTTTTCAGAGCATGCACAAGAAACAATGTGAGTTGTGGCACCAATAACCCTTATTCCTAAATTAAAGAATTAGTGCCAAAATTAGGGAAGGAGAAAATTGATCTCCCTCATCAACCAAGGGTCACAAAGGGCTAAAACTCTAGTTAAACCACCCTTAGAAAAAGTCAACCAGTGTCACGACCCAAACCTGTATGAGGTATGGGTATAGCCTTCGCGGGCGCTGGTCTAACGACCGATCAAATAAAATTTAAAACTTAAACATTAATTCAAAACAATAATTCACCTCAAACCAATTTAGCATGAATAAACTTCTAAAACTGCTGGTGGCAACCTAATGTGTACGAAATAAAAGATAATCATCTTTGAACTAAAACTTCAAATCCTTATTACAACCATTCTAAAAATATTTAAAATAAACTTGTAATTAAAAATCTAAAAAGTGAATCCATGTCTTCTATGCTCCCTCTTGTTCCCCTTCGGCCACCTCATCATCTGTAATGTCATGTAAGGGGTGAGTTCACTAGCCCAATAAAAAGATTATAAAAAAATTCAACACTAAGATGATCACCAAAAACAATGCAAGAAAACCGGTTTCCATTTACTTCCAAAGTAACTCTCACTTAATTTTCACTTTCAAAACACTTCTCATTTAATTTCACTTTCCAAAAATTTATTTAATCTCACTTTTGGTCCACTAACAGGAATAATCATCTACCATTGCCCTAGTAAAGGGTTAACCGCAGCCTATAACACACTTTTGGTCTTCCATTCATGACCCCATTCTCATCTATCCGTAGCGTGACGGATAACGACTGAGATGGAAATTACTCTCTACCGTATTGTCCTCAATAGCAACTCAGATGGCAATTACTCTCCACCCAGTTGCCCTCATTTTATCCTCTACTAGACCCAATATAGCTGACTACCCTCTAATCACATCCTCAACATTTCCCAATAATTATATGTGTGACAAATCACAATTCACAACTCATGCTATTAAAACATAAAAATGCAATATAAGACAATGTACAACTAACACCAATATTCAAAAGAGCATATCATAAACAACACCAATTCATCCATACAACATTAAAACAAATAAGATAGCAAAGAAGCCAAAAACATAAATCAAACTATGAAGTGTCACCCTAGAGATGCAATTCTGAAATATTCCACTTACCTCAAATGTGGTTTAGAAATTTAAATCTTTCGCCAACAACTCCGCCTTACACCTGCTACCTATAATTCACATATATGAAACACCTTTTTAACAACGTTGTTGATGCTGGTCCGGATTGAGAAGGGCATAATTAAATCCCATGTGGGTCCATTAGAAAGGTGTTCCCTCAAGTACGGCACCTAAAGGTCGGTCCCTATTTAAATTGAGGTCCAAAATCATTTTGGCAACCAATGGCGCAATCTGTAATTATATGGAGTTCTGAAATTATTGGCAACTAGTTGCAGGATATGTAATTATAAGGGAATTTACATTCAATTGGGTACTAGTGGCAGAATCTGTAATTACAGTGAACTTTTCAAATGACATGGGTACCAGAGGCAGATTCTGTAATTTCAATGAATTTTCCAATCGATATGGGTGCCAGTGGCAGATTCTGTAATTTCAGTGAACTTTTCAATCGATATGGGTACCAATGGCAGATTTTGTAATTTCAGTGAAATCTACAACCAATATGAAAACTAATGGCAATAATGTAATTATAAGAAAGTTTTCAATCGAATGGGTTTAAGATGGGATAAGGAGGTAAAATAAGCACTTTGTTAAAAGCAAGGAGTTTCCTGTAAACAATCAGCAACAAGGTCCTTTCTTTTTAAAGAAGAGTGAAAAGTGAATCTTCTTCCTCACGCATATACTATCCAGGAACTCATGAACAGTTCCCTTTCCTAAAGAAAACGATTGAACTCTCAACCATGGTAACCAGAAGGTCTGAGGTTTGAAAAGGTATCTCCTGACCTTCGAATCCTCAACCAATAATGTAGAAAATGGGAACTGAAAGGCCATGCAATTCGTTAGGATCAGTTTCTGCGATAGGGTTGAAACTAGTCTCATATATGGACCTCGTTCTCACTATAGGAAAACCATGCGGAAATTTCACGGATGAGGACTGAATCGCCTAAAGTGACTAATACCCAAAGTTTCAAACTGACTCGATGGGTTTTGAGGAAGCTAGGTCAATTCCTAATAGGTTGTATACTTGCGCCAGTTGCAGGAAATTTATAACATGGCAATAGCTTGATTCATAGGTGATGGGGAAGTATTATTAAAGAGGAGAAAGAAAGAAAAATACCTGATGAGTGATGGAGGAGTTCTAGATCGCAGGCAAGCAGAAGGTAAGGCTGCTCCTCAACGAAAGCTCTAACTACTGGTTCTAATTGTTTCTTCCCAAAATTCTCTCGGCGGTTCACAGGGTATGTATCTTTATAACGATTTATGGCAATCGATTCTACCTATGGTTTCCCTCTTCTACGTATGAGGTAGAGAGGCAAGATTTATGAAAGGAAAGATTTTTTATGAAAGAAAAAGGAAGGAGAGATATTGAATCCTAATATTTTAAGAAATTCCAGAATTGAATTACCAAATCTGTTTTAGACAAATAAGGAGTGCGTATTCTAGTTTCCCAATATGAGTTATTTTAAATTTTCTTACACAAGGATTTCCTTCCAATCCAATAGTGGGCATATCTCTTCATAAGGAAACTAATATGGACTTACTATTACAGCAGAAATACAAGGAAGGAAACAAAAATATGGGACGTTACATCCTCTTTTCCTTATAAAAATTTCGTCCTCGAAATTGTACGTACCTTAAACTTCAAACAATTGTGGGTAGCGTGTCCTCATCTCGTCCTCGTGCTCCCACGTTGCTTCTTGTATTGAATGATTCCCCCATAATACTTTCACCAAGGATATAGTCCTGTTCTGCAAAACCTGTTCTTTACGTTGCTATACCTGGGTCGGTGTCTCCTCATAGGATAGATCCTTCTTTAACTTTAATGCTTCATAAATCAAAACATGGGAGGTATTCGGCACATACTTCTTCAACATGGACACATGAAATACATTATGCACTCCAAATAAGGCAGGTGGCAAAGCAATATGGTATGCTACAGGTCCAATCCTCTTAAGGATTTTGAATGGTCCAACATATCTAGGACTTCAACTGACAGTTTGATCAAGAGTAAACACACATTGGGTGGCCAGCAAGACAACCACATGAACTGTAACAATGAACAGTGTTTTGACAACAAACATTCTCTTTTTTTATTTTTATTTATTTTTATTATAACAAGAAAGGAAAAAGGAATCAATGAATGGAGGAAAGAAATAATGGAAGGAAGGTAGGTAGATATGACTTAAGGCCTCTCACCTTAAGGTCTTAGCAGTCTCTCACTACCGGAGGTCTCTCCTTACCTGTCTCTCTCAGCAATCTGAATCTCACAGACAAATGTAGCAAAGCCAATATTTCATTCAATATCTCTTTTTTTTTTTTATGTTAACAAAGTAGCTCCTCTTATAAAGGGGATGAGATGGTTCTAGACCTTCATTAGAACTTCCTCCTAGATTTAATGATTTGAATAGTTCCAATGACTTACATTGGATTGTTTTCAAGATAATTACTCTTTACATTTTCAACAATTCCACTCTGAATGAAACTAAGTCCACTAATGACTCTTAAACTTCTTAATTCGTATGGACCACTTATCACCCATATACCAATACAAAAGAAAACATAAAAAATCCTAGCCATAACTCATATAACCCAATAGGCTACTTATTAACCCACTAGACTAGACATTGGCTTGGTTGGGCTTGTTCCAACGTGAATACTAGTGTCATATCTACATCATCCTCCTATACTTAATGTCTTGTACATTTCCAAGTACTTTCTCCACTAACAATGAAACTAACTCTATGAACCTATTGGCATACCCAAGACTTCACAACTTTAGACGACTAGATGCAACTAACTAGATAAATTTGTATAGGCCACTTCCTTATATGAGCTTTCAAAATATACCCATTATAATAGAAAACATAAAATTCCCTAGCCCGTGATCCATATAACTCATTGGACTGCTTATTTAACCCATTAGACTAGGATTTGGTTTATTTGTCATGAATACTTGTGCTGGAACCACTTTTGATTTAATATCAACCAAGCCCCATAATTGCTTCCAATCATGATTTGAGGTTTCTCACTAGATATTCTCTCAATATGAGCAGTGGATCCCTTACTGGACATCTCTTTTATTCACATGTAAATATGATACACCTAGTGCGTACTGCGCTGATATATAACCCAATCACATCCAAGGTTGTCACGCCAACCCAAGGCGTCAAAGGGCCTCCTGGGCGGCTAGGCTCCTAACCTAGCCCTATTTATTTTTATTTTTATTTTTATTTTTTCGTATCCATTGTGTCTAATTGCACTATTGGCATGTTATAACTAGCAAATTAAAAACCGTAAATATTTGACCTCAGAGATGTTGAATCAATCCAAATATAAAGCATTTGGTTCTCATACAACAACTTTGTATATTCAGTCGATGAAATCTATTTTACTCTAAATGAATATGATAGAAAAATTAAGAAAAATAAAAAATAAAAAATAGTAACACATCCAATTGAGCAAGTTCAGTCACACCTAAGAAACTGAAATCGCATAGCAACGGGCAAAAACATCACATACCATTTGCAACGCCGCCTGTTCTTGAGGAAGCACAATAGATCGCAATATAATAATAAGTTCCTTATGTGAAGAAGGGCAATAATCCTAACATCAAAAGAAAATTTTTCCAACATTTGTAAGAAACAACGAGTAGGACACCACATAGAATTTTGTTATTCATGCGAAAAAAGAGAAAGAGAGAGATGACGATGAGGAAGAGGAAGAAAACATAGTTCCATATTACTGCCAAAATTGTAGAAGAAAGAGAAAAAAATAGAGAACAAAAATAAGGGAATAAAGGGAAAAAAGGAACACAGAAAACAGAAACGGAGACGAAGAAGAAGAAGGAACTTTTACCTACCAAAAAAAAGAAGAAGAAGAAGGTAAAAGAGGAAAGCAGATCCGTATAAGGAGAAGGATAAGGTTGGTGCCAGAATCGCAACCGTCCGATGGGGTGAGTGGTGGTACAACACAGTCTGGAAGTGGAAGTCCTGTAGGGTTTCAGCTTTTCAGGCTTTCAGCGAGAATTGAAGACTCAGGTCGATTTTGGGTTACCAGTATATATTAGAATCATGAAATTATAATTTAAAAATTAAAATATTCCCAACATATATGGAGAGACCAAAGGCAACCACCGTAATAAAGAGGGATCCACCTCTTGAAGTAGATAGGACGCCAATTTCGTAAATCATAGTATGTATTATGGAATATAGAGGATTGGGATCCTTCTTATGAGACCACCCCTAAAATGAGACCGGTGTGGTTGTTTGGTAACTCTATTCTCACTCTGTTTTTTATTTGGATTCTTAGAAAATCATTTAGGAGCCATTTGGGAGTCAGAAAGTGTTTGGTAACACTATATATTGATTCTAGTTCCCATGGAGTCAATCGATTCAAAAAATGACTCTCAGAACCAAAATTTGAGAGTAAAAAATACTTGTTTTTTTAGAGCCGGAGCCAAAAGAGAGAGTCAAAATTGAAAGTCATAGCCCACTACCGCCACTACCCCCACCATCTACCACCCACTACCCACCACCGCTGCTGCCACCACCACCATCACCTCCACCGCCGCCACCTCCACCACAGCCGCAATCATCGCAGCCACCACCACCACACCACCCACCCACCACCACCACACCACCCACCCACCACCACCCACCACTACCGCCGCAGCCGCTGTTGCCGCTGCCACCACCACCATTGCCCACCACCTACCACCCACCACCCACCACCTCCACTGCCACCACCACCGCCATTGCCACCACCACCTCTAGATCTGGAATCCATTCCAGATTCATTTTTACCAAACAATCTTCTGCTCTCAATGATGTTTGAAATTAATTCCATAGCAGCACTACCAAACAGGCTCTTGCTCTCAATAAGCTCTCGAAAAAAGTGGAAGTTCAAAAATGACTCCAAAGCAAGAGTCAATGAGCCAGAATCAGAGTGTTACCAAACAGGCACTAGTGAGGATCTCACCCACTCAAAGTGGATGTACGTATATCTCAATGCACTTTAGGCTCCGTTTGATAACATTCCAGTTCCTTACTTCTTAGCTTCAGAGCTAATTCGAAGTAGAATGACGATTGATAAACACGGTTCAAGTTTTGACTCCCATGGAGTGAACTGCTCAAAAAATGTCTCTAGGAGCTAAAAAAAACTTATTTCTCTTGTTCTGAAGTTATTACCACTATTGACTGCCATCACCACCACCACTAGCACTGCCATAATTACCACCGCCACCATCCCACCACCACTCACCACCCACAGCAGCCACCACCACCACCACCACCACCCACCACCTACCACCACCTGCACCCACCACCACCACCACCCACCACCCACCACCACTGTCGCCACCACCACCCACCCACCACCTACCACCACTGCCACCACTGCCACCACCGCCACCACCCACCACCACTGCCACCACCACCACCACCCACCAGCAATACCGCCGCCACCATCCACTAGCACCACCACCACTACCACCACTCCCCCCACTGCCACCAACACCACCACTACCACCATCAAACAGTATTATGGAAATATAGTCTTTTGATTTTGGAACAGTGTTATCAAATAGTATTCTATTCCAAAAATTCTGACTCAGTAGAAGAAGTAAAAAACGATTATATATTAGAAGTAACTTCATGGGAGCTGAAGTGTGTGATATTTTGGATAAATGGGAGATTAATTGGAGCGGATCATATTTATTACATCATTCCAATTATTCTATGGCTCTGTTTGGTTGCAAGAAAAATTGAAGGGAAAGGAAATAAAAAATTTATATTTTAAATGAAAATTTTTGTAATGATAATAATAGCTTTGTTTGGTTGTAAAAGGAATTGAAGGAAAGAGAAGTAAAATTTTTATATTTTAAATGAAATTTTTTGTAATGATTACAGTACACGTTATTACATTACTATTTAATTAATTTCAAATTATTCTACATTTAGTTATTAACTTACACTTCACTGTGCATCCTAATCCCTTCCATTTGAAAAAAAAATAGAAATAAATTTTATACTTTATAAGTATCATTATTAAATATGTTAAGAAAAATAAAATAAATTTTACATCTTATAGAATCATATTATGTTATCATTATAAAAGTTTCCATTTAAAGTATAAAATTTTTATTTTCCTTCTTTTCATTCATTTTAAAACTAAACAAAACTAATATGATGGTATAAGATGTAAAATTTATATTAATTTAAAAGATGTTTTTTAATTTTTCAAAACGTTTGAGGGATACTTGAGTTTTGAACAAATTATAGGGAGGTACTCAACTTTTCCTGGTATTCCCTATCTTTCCCTCCTATTGGATCATTTTGGACTACACGGATCGTAGCATAGACTGATCCAAACCGTCGATTAAAATAGTGATCCAACGGTGACTATCGCCCATTCCTAAAACGAAGTGCCGGAGACAGGTGTCTATATAAAATCCATTGTCCAAACAACCCTGTGTACCACTCCGATTCCGAAACGGTCATTTCTGCAAGTTTTTAGGTTGTCTTCTTCACTGCTGCACATTGCCGGTTCGGCATAGTTTTCTGTGTTTTTTCTGCGTTTTCCGGCGAGAGATTGTGGTCTGAGACCATGGAGTCACCTTCTAAAGTGAAGAAAGGTGCCGGAGGAAGGAAGGGAGCTGAAGCAAAGAAGAATGTCTCTCGCTCTTCCAAGGCTGGTCTGCAGTTCCCTGTTGCAAGGATGGCCCGTTACTTGAAGAGAGGTCGCTACTCTAAACGTGTCGGAACTGGTGCTGCAGTCTATTTGGCAGCCGTTCTTGAATATCTCGCAGCTGAGGTATACATATGCTTATTGACGTTCTATTTTTAGAGATCTTTGTTATTTTCTGTGTTAGGTTTTTTGGTGCTGGATTTTGTTGTTCTTTCTTTATTTTGCTGTTGATATTGATAAGTTTAGGGGAACCACTGGTTCTATAAGAATTTGTAGAATAAAGGTGTTTCAATCGCTTCATTCTTTACTGTATTGAAGAAAACTTTCATGAAGTCTAGTGTTTTCTTCTGTTTGATTCAACTAGCTTGACCTGTCTTTGGAAGAATGGTAAAAAGTCATGAGCAGAGGACTCCAGGAGAGGCGGCTTGCAGTTAATTTGTATTTTTTGCATGCATTCTCTTATTGTTGAGATTTTGATGTGATGTAGTTTTTGAATGGAAATAGGTTTTGGAGTTGGCTGGAAATGCTGCCAGAGACAACAAGAAGAGCAGAGTCATACCCAGACATATTCTGTTGGCAGTGAGGAACGACGATGAGCTAGGGAAACTCTTGAATGGTGTAACAATTGCACATGGAGGTGTTCTTCCAAACATCAACCCTGTTCTTCTGCCCAAACAGTCTACGAAGGTGGCCGAACAAGAGCCCAAGTCTCCTTCTAAGGCTACAAAGTCTCCCTCTAAGGCTGCAAAGTCTCCCTCTAAGGCTGCAAAGTCTCCCAGGAAGGGTTAATTTGTTCAGGATCGTAAATTTTCCCCATTAATAGCTTGTATGTTCGTTGTGATGTGTATATCTCAACACTTTGAAGCAAGGGTTTCTCTTTGGATCTCTGATCTTTGTTGTTAGGCTCTTTTGGGTTATTGAATGACGATTATAGATCTTTTAGATTTCTTTTCTAGTTCTTACAGTGGTGGAAAAACTATGATTCCTAACATTGTATATAATTCATGACCATTCACTTCTCGCTCTCTGTGAGTCTGCTGTTTCACTTTTAATCTGGACATGTCTGAATTTTCTTTGGTCCAATTGAATGTTAAAAATGCGTAAACATTCAGTTTTTAATTCAATATAAACATATAAAGAAATCAGATAGAGATATAAGGAAAAACAGAAGTTACAAATCTAGTGGTTGTAGTTGAGTAATTACACCCATGTTCAAAGCCTCCGCTAACCCATCTTGAATAGCAACAACTTCTCCATTAGCTGCCAATGGGAAAAACATTGGTTGAGATTTTGCAAAATGAGGGGAGCCTTCAGTATCTCTAATGATGATGAATCCAATTCCACTGTACGAATTTCCTTGGCATGCAGCATCAGAATTAAGTTTAAACACCTTTTGAAAGTTGGGTTCATGTTGAAGAATTAACGCTCCTTTTGTGAACATCTTGCTTGGCCGATGTATCCCCAGTGACAGCTGCAAGAAATTCCGACCAGGCTCTCTCAGTCCGATGAACAACATCCGTAGGATTGAATTGAAGAACATACTGAAGGAAAGACCAGAGATCGCTTGGGGTGGGTGGTTTATACCACCATGTGCAGTTTGTGTCTCAGAAAGTAGCTGTACAAAAGCGGGAGGGGAGGTTTGCTGTACAAATATGGATTTTTTTTGGATGCGGGAAACAAATTTAGAAAAGTCGTTGTTTATCTCCTGAGTGGTCTGTTAACTGGTCCAGTGAGAGCGAACCTGATGACAAGCAATTAAGTTCCTCTCAAGTCCAACCACTTTTCAAGTTGAGATCTTGTGCGCAAATCAATGTATTATTATGCGTTTGTGCATTGGATTGACTCTAGTCGCTGTATCTCAACTTGAGGGGCGGTTGGACTTTGAGAGGAGTCAAATTCAATGACAGCCAATAATGGCTTTGACAGCAGACAGGGAGTTTGAGTGGATGATAATGTGGCCGTATATCATGTTTCGGGCCTATTGCATGCTTTGATAGTGAGAAACTCGGTGTGGAAAATGTTCTTTGAAGAATAGGTCCCTCTGAGGGTGAAGAGGATCTTGCTGGAAGGAGATCGGACAATATGCACCCATATCACCTTACCTCTCCATTGCTGGAACCATTGAGGTTAATTGATGTCTAGAGCTTATTGAAAGCAAATGCCTATTTGATAAACACCAATTTGGAATCGATTCTAAAGCTTATCGAGAATAGAATCATGTTTGATAAACATTAATCTGGATTCCAATATTCTTACAAAAGAGTCTTAGCTTGAGTTTAATAGGGCGCCCTGTAGCAAGTGCCTAGCTCAGCTCTGAAGAGCGATGAGAAAATCGTGACTGTACGTCTTTCTTTCAAAAGATGAGAACACGCCTTTATACGAGTAAGGCAAAAGCAAGAGTGAAACTACAAGTTAAAAGTAGGCGTGCTCTTATTATAAGATGATACAATGCCACCTCCCACTTTTGGCGCACTTGTTTGATGAGCTAAGCCTAAGCGCCCTATAAGTCAAAAGCTAGCCTTACAACTAAAAGCAAGGTCGAAATCAATCCCTCTTTTTCCTGTGCTTTACTAGTAGGGCTAATGAACGACCCTTTGATCCATGACCCAGTTCATCAACCAGGTCTGATTAGAAATGCAACAATAAGTGGAGGAAGGAAGGTGAGGAATGATAGCTGTAAGGAGTGGATGGAGGAAGGCCGGAAGTGAGGAAGTGAAGAATGTCGCACTGAACGAATGATACAAGAAATGTCATTCATATATAGATTTACATTGAAATAACTCTTATAAATAATAATAACTTTGCAAATACGTCTTACTAACAACCTATTAGTAAGAAGAATATCTATGATTAAACAATCTTTTTAGGGTTTTAGGTTTTTGTCTGGTCCCTATATATGTTGTATCTACTTGTGGATGGGGATAAGTTGATCAATTAAACAAAAAAAATTTCCAAAACAAAAAAAAATATCCATGCAACCACGACTGCAGGCCCCCCTCCCCTCTTGTAGTTATCATTTGGATTCATGCTATAAGAATTAGAACCTTGATGGATTCGAACCACCATCTCTTGGGGAATCCCCAAGTGCTCTACCTCTTTGAGCTAAAGACTTGCATACACATCACATATACAATTTCATTACATTTTAATCTTCAAGATTACTTTCTTTGAACTAAAGTTAAACCTTACTTTAAAGTACATGTATATATGTGGACTGATCAATTTTATGTTATAAACAATTTCTAAATAAACTTGGTCTCATACCACCACTAGTTCCCAGTTTATAATGTTGTTAAAAGATGTGTTCTTCATATTAAACGATAGCATTACAGACAAAGTCATTGTCTATATATTTTCTCAACGACTAATTCAAAACTCTAAACTACAGTTATTCTTTATATGTGAAAATAATCTCGTATCTCAAAAGGAGGAAGCCGAATTCATATACAATCTTAGCAAAGGGAAAGCAAATAGATAAAAGACCGATGAGGAAACAATGGCACAAAATCTGTCAAGGTAAGTAGCAAAACTAAACACTAATGGATCAACTAGTATAGATTCAAAATGTATCATAAATAACAGAATCATGTGGATTCAAGAAATGTTTCACTGTTCCTATCTATTGGAATCTACTGGGAAAAGCAACAGATGCAACCAGAGAAATTTATGCTATCAAGCATAAATTCAACCACAACTCACCTACCAGTAAATCAACCACAGAATGTTTCTGTTTTCAGCAGCTTCCTTCATGATGTCTAGAGAAACTTCTACTTATAAATCTTAAGACTCATTGTCACATAATCCAGGTTCAAGGTCAACTTTAAAATAACCACCTAATCCTTAAACCAGTTTTCACATCAGCACCTTAACATTGCTGAAGCACACCATACACATCATTTCAGAGGCCAATATCAAACAGAAATTCAATCTGGTGAAACCAAGTGCTGCTAAAACATAATAACGGCGGGGGAGGTGTAAAGACATTCAGGTTAACACAGAGCTTCCTCCTGTCAACAAATTGAGGTCTGCAGAGATAAGAAATCTGTAAACTTGGGTATATGTTGAGTTTGCTGACAGATTATCAATTCTCCTTTATAATAACTCTGTTGTTTTGGATGCATAAAATAAATAAAAACTTTGTTATTTTGTTTTAGTTCTGTTACAGAACCAGCAAAACAAATCAAATGGGTGGTAATGTTTGTTGTTCTGTTCTGGTTTTTCAGTTCTAGAATTAATCCCTGGTTCTGTGCACTTGTTTTGGTGATCTTTCTTCGATTTTTTAAGCTTAATGAGCTTTTATTGTTCAGTTCACGAGACCAGCAGATCCTTTCTTCTTAGAAGCTTTTTATTTGTCACAAATTGTTTCTTTTAGGTCAGCATGATTGTTCGGGTCTCATTGGACCTTCTGTAAAAGGTTTCTGCATGATTTGCTCAATTATTGAATCCTCTATCACAGTTCTATACAGAGTCAGACATTAATCTAGTAATATTTGGAGGAATAAGATTTTTTTTATCCTATTTTACTCCGGATATCTATTTCTGCATCACAATTCACAACCATGCACAAAAATGAAGCATATATCACTGTGGTTTCCATCCTTCTCACACATCCAGGCTCTTTTGGATAATCTCTTTTTTTTTTCTTTTTTTGGCTTAAAAGAGGTCCTACGAAGTAAAACTAGAAGTAAGCAACTTGTCTTGAATGTTTCTCACACTTTTGAGTCATGCAGAGGCAATTGGAGGGGAAGGGGTCCAAACAAGAGTATTGATGTAAATTAAATATGTATGTAACCGCAAGTGCACGGTATCGTGCAGTAACGGGTCGATCTCAGGGAGGAATCGTTATTATCCTAACTCAAATAAGGCAAAGCGTACCAAAGGGATATGATTGAATTAATACTCTAATCACTTTAAATAAAAATTAATCAAGTAATAAAAACAATAATAACCATTTATAACGGTACGAAAATTTACGAAACCACTAACCATAAAGTAACACAGATTTATTGCAAGAAAGAAACGAAATTAAAAGTAAAAGAATGTAAGAAAAACTTATCTCGATAGAAGATTTAACTTGTCTCTGTCGTTGCTCGTCGTCTTGTTGTCACTCCAAGGCGATGTACAAACGATTACAAAGGGAGCCTTCTCCTCTAAATTAAATTAGTAATGGGGTACAACCTATATTTATCTACCCTACTACAGAGTTCTAAATCTGAAATTAAAACTAAAAGAAAATAAATAAATAAATAAAAATAAACTTAAGCAAGAAGAACACAACTTGAAAAGAAAAAAACTAAGAATCTTGAACTCTCATAAATTCTCAAAACTAAGAAAAAAAACTCATAATAGAATTCTTGGATGATTTTCTATTGCTGAGCATCACATATATATACAAGAGAGTAAAGATCACAATCAATCTTTACAATTGAATTACAAGAGATTTTGTGGAGATAATTTTGGTAACCGAATTCCAATCTTGTAGGTTCATTGTATATGGACGATTCTTGAGTAGAAAAAATCTTGTACCAACTCATCATATCTTTAGCATCATTATCTCTTTTTGAAAACTTCCATAATCGATTGGAGCTTTCCATTCTTCCTTGCCATGGCAATCTTGTAAATTTGATTCCAAATAACTAAGGAATATTTTCTCAAGAGAATGAAATCTTTCACATGAGATTGGGCTATTCTTTGACTTGGTCCAAGGCTGATCTTATACACAAAATTCGTGGCTCTCCTCATAAAATTCATCTTATGCCTGGCTACTGAGTTGACTGGGTGAGTTAACTGGACAGGATCACCAAAAATTCATAAAATGATATTTTTAAGCTCAAATTTCGCTATTCTTTCACCTACACCCAACAAATATAAAATCAACATTAAATACCCGAGAAGCATCATAAATAGAATAAGAGATGTATATTTTATGCCCTAAATTCATACATAAAATGTGTTCATCAAGTATCAGAAAGCACCACCAGATAATCAGCCACATCAAAAGGGCTAGACTTAAGAGAGTTTTGATGGGTCCAATTGTTGATACCATATTTCATT
This sequence comes from Protea cynaroides, assembly GCA_028583415.1. Classification (NCBI taxonomy): domain Eukaryota; kingdom Viridiplantae; phylum Streptophyta; class Magnoliopsida; order Proteales; family Proteaceae; genus Protea; species Protea cynaroides. The sequence goes on along the minus strand of CM053266.1, from coordinate 34,700,360 downwards.
CATCTATGATATAGCAACACCTGACCCGGATTAGGGTCATCGAGACAATTCAAGAAGGCATTGGAATTGTGAAACGTGTACAACATGTGTCAGCTCTCGTTCAAGACAACGGTTTCTGGTTGTTAAGAAACCACTGCCCCAGCATCTCCACCACTAAAGGTCATGCGTCTAAATTAGAGGACCATGATCTCAATAACCGCATTCAAACCCACTGTCGGATCCTCTTCCAACGGTGGATTGCTACTTAGACAGTCTCTCAACCGTCTCCACCATCTGAGTAGTTCAAACCACTTCAGCAAACCGTTTCAGACTTCTATATATACACCAGAGAACAAAGGTAAAAGGACGGATAATTTTACATCCATTCTCTCTTGACTCAAACCTTATCCCATTTTCAAGAAGTATTCTTTCTGTAGTACTTCATATTGCTTGATTTGAAAACTAACTTAAGCATCGGAGTGGCTGCCGGACTACCCAGTCCACCCCTCAGTGACTTATTCTTTGATTTCAGGAGGTTTACCACAACTCATGTATAACTGACTACAACTCAGTCACCTCTTCAACAACATGATTATAACTTGGTACAGCTCGGTTATACTTTGTGCAGCTCATGTAAAACATCATCTTACTCTGCATTCAATTCAGCCAGCATGGCCTACAACTCAGCTAGACCAGTTTTCAGCATCAACACCAATGAACCAGACCTCGTCCTAAAAGAATGTTATTTGCTGTTACCAGTGCTAAGTTGGATTTCAATGGAACCTCATGACCAGAACTTTTTGTAATTATTGCTTAATTTATTTAAGCCAATGAGTCTTCCTGATTTCTTCAAAACCTGCTTATGCTTGCTTTGGTTGTGATGAATTTTGAATCCCTATGATTGAACTGAATAATATTCTTTTCCTCCAAAACTAATAGATCTTTACAGCTCCATTCGGGGAAGACCGAGTATTCATTTATAAATGTGTTGTATTTCAAGAAGTTAAAAGAGTTTGTCTTTTCCCCTTATTTAATAATCCAAGCAAAGAATAATGAACTCTGATACGAAGCTTTCTCCATGACTGACTGGAACTAGTTTAAACTGCTTCTTCTTAATAGCACCAAAAACACATTTTAAGGGTGAGAAGCTTTCTGGAGATCTCTCATCCTACTGTAGCATTTTGTATTTATTGTTTTTTGTGGTTCTGAAGAGCTTATGCTTTTGCAGTTCCAATTACATGGTAATGGATAACATTTGAGGAAGAAACAGAAGAAACAAAAGAGTAGCTACAACTGCTCACATAGCCATTGCAGACAAAGTCGAATTGATGATTCCAAACATCATACGAAGAGAACCACCGCTGGTGTTGCCAAAGCCATGTCCTCTGCCTCTCTCTCTCTCTCTACTCAATCTCTCTGACTTCTCAGAATTTCCTCTTTTCCTCCTGTTCTCTCTCTCTCTCTCTCTCTGAGTCAGTCCTCTTGCAAGTAATCATGGCAGGGTGGCATTATCTTTGTCTTCTGAAACCCACTTCTCTAGCCACCACTCTCTTTGCTCCCTCAGTTTCCCCTGTTCCTCTCTCTCTCTCTCACAGCAGCACACCAAATTGACAAGGAACACACGAATCAGAAGCAAGAGAAACAATGGTATAAGAAATTTCTGCTTTGACGTTCAAATGGGAAGAAGCCAAAAAAAATTAAGCACACAACCTAAACAAACCAAGGAGAAATGAAACAAATATAAACTTGCTATTAATGATGGAGACCTAAACCACCTAGATTTCTCAATGTTCTCGTTCCTTTACATCCACTTCTCCCAACCCCTAAATACACTCACTTAAGAGAAGCCCATAATAGGCCGGAACTGTTGCAGGGAAAAACATCTGCCTAACCCCTTCGGCCTTTATGATGGAGAAAATAATACCTGATGCTTCCTGCCACAGAAACACACAATATCAACAAGGATCAAAGAAATTCTTTTTTTTTTTAAATACAAAAGACATTGATATGGAAATATTTGAATGGTGATAACAGCAAATGACAAACACAACAGAATACGAGAACTCTGGAGTGACTTAAAGCCAACTGGATTTAATTTTCTTTTTTCCTTTTCTGGTACTGAGATATCAAGTACAGTCACTAAAAACATAAAATTCAATTCTCAAACCCGTAAAAAACATGCTATAAGCATAAGGTGAAGCATTCATGAGAATGCAGTTTTTTGAGATGGGCATTAATGCAGAACTCGTTCTGCACACCATGATTTCCCAACATATTGCTCAAAATTTGGAAAGTAGATTTTGACAAACTAGTTTAACAGTGTATAGAGCAACTAATATGACCCAATACTCTCAAACTGCCAGGCATGGATTCAGTAACCATGTAGTCAATGGTCATTGAAACAAATGCCATGCATTACATACAAAATGCCAGAAAAGTTAATAGGTAGTTGGAGAAATGTGTTTTCTACATATTATCGATAATTGGAAATTCATACATAATGAGAAAAATCATCGGCATCATCTAAGCCCTGCCTGCCTGCCGCACTGTCGAATATGTACACCAAAATGCAAAGTGTATGGCAACACTAAGACCTGCGTGCCAGATAAAAGTAACGACCTTGCCATTAACAATAGATGATGCAACATGCAACAAAATTTCTATTTGTATCTAGAACATAAATGTTATTTGCTCTACAAGTGCAACTCAACTCAGCCTTACCTTAAGTAAATGTGTGGACTACATAGATCATTTTCTCCAATCAATTCTATTCAAAGCCATACGTGTTACTATTCCTAAGTTATACATGTCTTTCTTCACCACTTTTCCTAGAGTCTTTTTAAGCCTATCCCTGGATCTTTTATTTGCTCTACAAGTCCTTGACGAAATATTAGTAAAAGTAACACGTTTAAGAGTTCCTATCAGGCTTCTTTGGAGTATAAGATGGAGAACTGCAAGAAATCTTCAAGAAAAATAAATGCACCTAGAAGATTCCCCCACATGCAAAAAATTACTGCAAGACTTGATTATTTGCTCTATGCAAAGGTGAACTCCTAACAGTTTTAAATGTGAAAGCACTGCTGCACAACCAACGGCTGTGAACTTCTTACCACATACTTCAAAGATCTATCAAACACACCAGCAACTTGATTCTTTTAATTAATGAAGACTCAAAAAACATGATTCAGAAGGTATAAATTCTGTGGAAGTTACAAGAAAAAGCTTGTACTCACTGAAATTAGTCTAGCTCCAAGCCAAATACGAGCGAAGGAAATGGAAGTAACAAGCGGCCAACACTATATATTGCAACAGCAAAGAAATGAAAAACCAAGCTCAATGGGTGTGGGTTTAGACCAGAAAGTAAAGCAACTGGTCCTGTTGAGAAAGCACTTCCAAGGCTTAAATAATCAAAAGATGCTTGACGCATTTCATTCCTTGTTTGATCAGATGAAGCACAAAACACCTTGTACAGAGCACCTGCCAATGTATTTATTGTAGATGCCACAGGCTGCCAACAGTATGTGTCAAATTTAATTGCAAATTGGACATCTCAAAAAATGGAAGAATTCATTAAAATACTTGATTGTTTAATTGGGCAGTAAAGTACAGCAACTTAAGGTCCACCATAACATTATTATTTATAAGGAAACAATAAGGAGCATGACTAAACAAATTAAATATTTTCTTCAAGGAGATATGTGGCCGCAAGTGTGGTAGTTGCTCACAATTTCAAAAAAACTAATACAAGTATTTGAAATTTAACAAGTAATAAATAAATAAATAAATAAAATTTGTGGGAGGGGGAAAGGGGAAGAAACACTGAACCAACCATTTAACATATTCAGCATGTCTATTTGTCCAAAGTCCAAACTCAATTGTAAGTATAAGGTAGGAACACGCATATCTCCCACCGCAAAAGAAACCCATCATTGTTATAGGATTATGGTAGCACCATAGCCCCAAATAAATGCCCTTTAAAAAAAAACATTGGTCTGTCAAGTAAAATGTGCAGAAGGACATGTGACTATTGCTGATAGTTTGAAGAAGACTGGAAATAAACATTTGAAAATGAAGTAGCGGGGAAAGAAAAAAAAAGAAAGAAAAAGAAAAAGAGGAGCAATTCGACATATCTAACATGATTGTCTATCTTTTCACCAACTCATCTCTAAATATCAGGAGAAGCCACATCATACATCAGCCAAAAATGAATCCATTATTGCTTTAGAATGGCAAGTCATTTTCTCCTGAAATTTATTTATTTATTTTTTGCATTAAATAAATATCTCATAATTTTTAACGCTCGCGTTTATATATATATATATATATATATATATATATATATATATATATATATATATATATATATATATATATTGAAAATTTTGAGAAGAAGAAGAAGAGGCGGTTGTTCTCTATTCAATTCTGAAAATCTTACAATACAATCTGTGTCAGAAAGTTAAGAGAATAAACCTAATATTAGACTGAACTGAAATGACTAACTTGCCCTTAACAAAGAAAACAAAACAAATAAATAAACTATTAATGCCAACAATAGATAGTATCGTTAGATACTATCTCATCGTTTCACACACCCCTTCAAACTCATGACAAAGTAGTAGAGATCAACATGAGTTTGCCAAGAAGAAACGGAAAGCGAGCAGCAGGATGAGCCTTGGTAAAGAAATCCGTCAATTGAAGCGTGGAAGCAACAAAGAGCAAGCTAATAGAGCTAGTCTGAAAATGATAACGAACAAAGTGGCAGTAAATCTCAATGTGTCTCGTGCGCTCATGAAAGACAGAATTATGAACTATTTGGATGGCACTCTTGTTGTCACAGAACAGCGGTGTACGTATAGACTGTGGAACACTCAAATCAGAAAGAAGCCAACGAAGCCATATAACTTCAGCAGTGGTGTGAGTCATAACCTGATATTCAACTTCAACAGAAGAGCAGGCAATAACAGTTTGTTTCTTGATGCACCAAGAAACTAAAGAATCTCCCAAAATCAAACAGAGGTCGGAGGTTGATTTGTGATCATTAACATCCCAGCCCAATCAGCATCGGCATATGCACGAAGATCCAAGGTGGAGGTGGAAGAGTACTGTTGAATCAGAGAATGGGAGAGAATTAATTCTCTGTCCACACAACCATTTTATTTATAATGAATACGATTACAAACTAACAGGAACTCTAGAGAGACTACGAGTCCCAACTATAGAGAAACTAGGTTTCCCAACTCTAGCGTGACTAGGATTCTAAGGAAAGGAAATAAAACAAATATAAAATATAAAATTACAACCATGCCCTTATATAATTCGACACTCCCCCTCAAGTTGGTGCATATATATCATGTATACCCAACTTGGACAATATCATGTGAAACGGTTTCCCAGGTTAAGATGTCTGTCAGCTAATCCTCTGATATGACAAATGGAATTTGAATCTGACTACTTTCTAACTTTTCTTTGATGAAATGACGATCTACCTCAACATGCTTAGTCCTATCATGCTGAATTGGATCGTGAGTAATGATGATGACTGTTTTATTATCACAAAACAATGTCATAGATTGAGGACACTTGACTTTCAAGTCTTCGAGTAAGCCCTTCAGCTACAATAGTTCACATATTCCCTGAGCCATTGCTCGAAATAATGCTTCTGAACAAGTGGTAGTTGTTTTAGGGTTGAAGGTGTTTTTAGGGGCTGGCGGTAATAGTCGCAGATCTTAGGAGGGTTAGCGATGGGTAGATTTCATGTAAACAGGTGAAGGCAGTAATGGATCTGGCCTGTGGGATAGTGTCGGCAGGTGTAGAGGAAAGGGGAGAAGGGCGGCAGGGGTTCAGAGAGGATACATGTGACGGCGGCAGTTTTGGGTTGCTGAGATAGAGTATCGGCAGCAGTTTTAGGGAAGAAAAAGAAAAAGAAAAGAGGATAAGAGATGAGAAAGGGCTAGGGTGGTTTTGATACCATGTTGAATCAAAGAATGGGAGAGAATTAATTATCTCTCCACACAACCTTCTTATTTATAATGAATACGATTACAAACTAATAGGAACTCTAGAGAGACTAGGAGTCCCAACTCTAAAGTGACTAGGATTCTAAGGAAAGGAAATAAAACAAATAAAATAAAGGAAAATTTTCATATACACCCCAATAAAGATTGAAAACATCATCTACCTCCACAAGACTGCAAAAACCTCATCTAGTATCCAAAAAGTTTGCTCCGTTAATCAACGAAGTCCACTCCGTTAACAAAATTCCGTTAGTTGTTGACGTCAGTTGCGCTGAACATTTTAACGGACCATACTACTCTTTTAGCGTTGTTGAAGGACGAAAATACCCTTTATTCATAACTTACCCTACCCAAATGTTTATTTCGATTTGTAACAGTGAAATTAGAAAATTAACTCTCGATCCTCTGTTCACGATGGTGATTGTTTTCATGCTTTTCGAATCTTCTCTTCGACGACGACGGCGATGGACTTCATCTTCCTCGAGTCTTCTGTAGCTTCTTCTTCTTTTCCGGCGAAGGTTAATGTGTTAAAGTTTCAACAATCATTGGGGTTGAGGTTGTAACTACAAGGAATCGACGAACAGTGGAATCGATGAACATTGGGGTTTCATCGATCATGGTCGTTGCATCTATGATGGTTTTTCATGCATCTGTATCTTATTCTTCCCCGTCCATCCCAACTTATTGCTACTAATCCTCAGAATATCATCATCTCCTTTTCCCCAATATCCCATCAGGTATGTGAAAAAACCCTAACCTAAATATTGAAGAGATTGAGAAAAATTATCAGTTAGGGTTTTAGTAGTTTTAGTTCGACGTTGAACTATTTATAGTCCATTGAATCTATTTCCTTTCATAAAATGAGATGCCGGAGATAGGATTTAGAAAGTTGAGATACCACCGTCGACCACCACGAAGAGGGAACCGACGCCGTAGAGAGAATCAACTCAGAGGGAACCAACGCACACTGGAGTCAGATTAGGGCTTGGGTGAGATTGAATATGAGAGAGAGACACAATATACATAACATTACAAATGTTAAATTAGTCATTCAACATATTTCTTTAATTTTTTTAATTTTTAATAAGAAGGGTAAAATTGTATTTCAACAATTTCGTCAGTTAATTGGATGTGATTGAGGTTTTTGCAATTTTGTGGAGGTAGATGATGTTTCCAATCCTTATTGGGGTGTATATGAAATTTTTTCTAAAATAAATATAAAATATAAAATATAAAATTACAACCATGCCCTTATATAATTCGACAAGTACAATAATCCATGGAAAAGTGTACCTTGGATATAACAAAAATGTGTATAAGTGCTGCCCACTGAGTCGACCGAGAAGTTGAAACAAACTGGCTAACCACATGAATAGCAAATGCAATATCCGGTCGAGTTACTGTAAGATATACCAAGCAACCAACCAGCTCGCGATACAAAGTGGGACCGTCCAACGTGACACCATCAGAGGCAGAGAACTTAACATGTAACTCAACTGGTGTAGCAGCAATATGATCATCAGACAACCGTGCATGGTGAATAATGTCAGAAGCATACTTCGATTGAAAGAGGGGGTAACCTTTAGAAGAATGAGAAACTTCAATCCCTAGAAAATAGCGAAGGATGCCCAAGTCCTTCATAGAGAATTCACTCAAAAGATGTTGTTTGATTTCTTCAATACCAGAAGGATCAGCACCAGTAATGATCATGTCATCAACATACAAGAGCAGCACAATAGGACCGGCGAAGGAGGGGCAAATGAACAATGCAGGATCATGAGCACTAGAAGTGAAGCAAATGCTAGAGACAGCCAAGTGAAACCTTTCAAACCAAGCACGAGGGGCTTTCTTAAAACCATAAAGAGCACAGTGGAGACGACAAACATGACCAGTGGGATGAGAGAGACTACGGTGAGGTTTCATATAAACCTCCTCAGCCAAATGCACATGGAGGAAGGCATTCTTGACATCTATTTGAAAAAGAGGTCATTAACGAACAACAACAACAACAGAGATCAAGGTACGAACAGTCGTCATCTTAGAAACAAGAGCAAAAGTTTCCTCATAATCAATACCATACTCATGGGAGAAGCCTTTTGCAACAAGACGAGCTTTGTAGCGCTCAAAAGAGCCATCTGAATTTGTCTTGATCTTGAAAACCCACTTGCAACCAATGATATTTTTGTCAGCGGGCATCGGAACCAAATCCCATGTATTAATCTGATGAAGAGTAGATAATTCATCATGAATGGCCTTCATCCAAAGTGGATCAGTACATGCTTCTGTATAAGACTTAGGTTCATGAAAAGAGTGAATAGAGGTAAGAAAGGAACGGTAAGGCAGAGAAAAATAGGTGGTTGAGAGACTAAGGCGATTAGGGCAATACGAGTGCGAGAGGGATACCGTCGTTCAGGTGTGGCAGTGTCGATTGGCATAAGAGGTGTGTGGGATGTAGGCACATCAGAGCTGGAGAGCAAAGTCATCCTACGAGAGTAAACATGAGGAAAAGGGTTCATAAAGGGAGGGGGAGTAGAGTCAGTAGCAGAGAGGGGAACATCATGTGTGGACGAGAATTCTTCAAAGAGAGCTGTCTCTGGAAAGGGGTCAAGTAAAACAAGATCCTCTTTAGAGACAGGAGCAACATGAGCAGGAATATGAGCAGGAATAATGTAATAAGGAATACGCTGGACACAAACAATTTATTCGATACAGGATCATAGCACCTGCAACCCTTTTGACGAATCCCATATCCCAAGCACACACACAAAATTGATCGAGCAGTCAACTTGCTACGATCACATTTTGATAATAACACAAAGCAAGCAGAGCCAAACACACAAAGTAATGAATAATTAGGTATACGACCAAACAATTTTTCATAGGGGGAAATACCAGACGAGATAGATGTGGGCATACGATAAATGAGGAAGACAGCATTAAGAACAGCTTCACCCCAAAAGACAGTAGGAACAGATGCAGACAACAAAAGTGCATGAGTGGTTTCAATAATATGACGATGTTTACGTTCGGTAACACCATTTTGTTGTGGTGTTTCAGAACAAGAGGATTGATGAATAGTGCCACATGAAGCAAGAAAGTTCTCAAAATCCCCTAAGAGATATTCACCCCCCAAATCAGAACAGAGAATTTTAATTGTACATAGCATGAAAATTTCGATAAATGGATAAGAAATCAGATTTACGAGACTTAAGAAATAACCAACAATATCTGCTATAATCATTCACAAATGAGACATAGTAAAAAGATCCACGTTTCGTAAGAACCTTAAAGGGCCCCCAAACATCAGTATGAACAAGAGAGAAAGGTGAAGAAGATAAAGATATGTATGAAAAGGTAAAACAGACATTTTAGCAAATTTACATCCACTGCAAGATGACACATCACTATCTTGTAAAGAGATTTTTCCTCAAATGACTAGTAGTAATTAATTGTTTCAAAATATTCCTAGACATATGTCCCAGCCTAGAATGCCATAAAATAAGAAGGAGAAGAGTTACAGTTTAAATGAAAAGAAGAAAGCGCAAAGGAAGAAGAAACAGGAATTTGCAATTTGTCTAAAACATGAAGTTTTCCAGCTCTATGCCTAGTCCCAACCAGCTTCTGTGACAGCCGATCTTGCACAATACATCCAGAAGACGAAAAAAGGACATCATATCCAAAGTCAGCCAATTGACTAATGGAAAGCTAACCAAGAGATAACTGAGGAACATAAAAAATCATGTAAGGTTAGGGTAGAGGAACAAACATACCCAACAGACTCAACACGCATGGGAGAACCATTGGCGGTTAAGATATTTACAAGAGAAGAAGGTGTGTGACAATTACTAAGGGAAGAAATGTTAGGAATCATATGATGAGAAGAACCAGAGTCAAAGATCCAATTACTAGAGGTTAGATTAGAAATGGGTGACATAATCAAAACTGAGTGAGTAGTGGTCATGGCAAAGACATGCATTTGATCCGAAAAAGATGAGGGTAGCATAGATTGCAGGTGCTCAATCATAACTGAACCATGGATGCTAGGAGATGATCACTTGATGCTGCTGAAGAAGATGTTTGTGTTGCAAGTGTAGTGGGACCCTGTGGAAATTATAAATAGCCAGGATGAGGTGATGCTTTGAACTACTGATTCTGATTGGAGAAACGACCCTTTTGAGTTTGGGACAGATTTACAGTGCCCCTGTTGTCTATAAAAACTGCACTCACCAATTCTGACTCAAGATTTTGGTTTTCCAGTGATCTGAACAAGGATGGACATAGGGTAGGCAGTAGTGGTGTGGATGAGACTGTAAATACAGATGGTTGGGAGGAACCACTGTGAGCAACCTTAAACCGAGTCTCTTCCGTAATCAGTTCTCGAATAGCAGCATCAACAGAAGGGAGAGGTGTAAGATGTAGAATAGACCCTCCAAGTGGTTCAAATTGATCCCGCAAAGCCATAAAAAATCGAACCAGTAGCTGTCTCTCTCTATAGGTAATATAACTGTCAAAGGATTGAAGATCCTGTGGTTCCATAAGGGCTAGTTGATCCCAATAGTTCGTCATCTGATTGTAGAATTCTTGAATCGATTTACCATCTTGCTTTGCACACCTTACCTCCATTTCCAATTGATATTGTTTTGTAAAATTGGATTCCAAATACATTTGACTGAGATACGACCAATATCTTTTGCAGTTTTGAATTTGGAACAGTTCATGCCAATGTTGAGATTAACTGATCAAGATCAAAACCTGAGCATTTTCCATCTCCCATTTTACAATGGCTATGGCATAAGTTTCTTCCATAGGATCAGAAGGTTTGACCGGGAACCAGTTACATAACCCCATCTGCCTTTGCCAATTAAAAATTTTCCATCACAGACGACCAGTAAGAGTAGTTGCTGCCATTTGACCTGATGCTAATGATCTGATTTTCCTTTTCAACAGTTGACATTCTTATCACACAAAACAGAGGAAAACTGCAAAACGAGATTGTGATTATGAAATTTGGTTCCTTTGCTGATGAGGAAAGAAACAATTGTACTTACCAGAGAGGGCTGCAACTTGCAATGAGAATAAGCCACAATCATTCGATGAGCAGATTTCAGATTTCTACAACTTGCAATGGGGAAAGAGGAAGAAGCAACGATGATGCAACTTGAGATACCGACTTGCAAATAGAGAGAACTAATGGTGCTGATACCAATACTTGCGATACGGACTTGCAGATTTCTGGATCGATTCAAAGGGAAGGCTCTGATGATACCATGAAAATTTTGAGAAGAAGAAGAAGAAGAGGTGGTTGTTCTCTATTCAATTCTGAAAATCTTACAATACAATCTGTATTAGAAAGTTAAGAAAATAAACCTAATATTAGACTGCACTGAAATGAATAACTTGCCCTTAACAAAGAAAACAAAACAAATAAATAAACTATTGACGCTAACAATAGATAGTATCGTTAGATACTATCAATAGATAGTATCTCATCGTTTCACACACACACACACATATATATATACACACACACTAGTAAAACTGCACGTGCATGTCCATGTGCACGTTTGATTTACACATAATTTGTTCAAAAATCATGTCGTAATTTGATTTAGCATTGGAAAGTGCTTAATTTGTTTGCAAATCATGTCTTAATCTGATTTAGTATTGGAATGCGTAATGAATGAAATGTTATTCCTAAATTTTAAAATATATCAAATTGTTAACTAAATTTTGGACGATGTAAATGTGTCTGACTCTAGTCATTTATGGCCCTTGCACATACAGCCCCCTCTAGATGGTCTTCCAAAGTCAGGAAGGGTAGAGGAAGCAAAGCAATTCTTTGACGAGACGGTTATGGGTGCAAACCTAACTGTGCTGTTTACGATATTCCTATTATAGGATTTGGGAAGGTGGGTGATGTGGAAACTGCATGTGAGCAATTTGAAAGGATGTGTAAGGAAGGAATTAGACCAGATGTAAGGACCTATGCTTATTAGCTTATTATTAATTTCAGATTGCAGTACCCTTTTTTTTGGGTAAGTTATAGATTGCAGTACCCTTACTTGCTCCTTTTTCTATCCCAATGATACGAAACCAAAAATACTTAAATTTGAAGATACAGTAGATTCAGTCATTTAGAATAACCTAAAAGCTGGAATTGCAGAGAGCATAATCAGAAGAACTAGATATGGAATTAAGAGAAGAAAAATATGAATAATTAAACCTCAAACGGTTGAACTTAAAAATCTAAACTGCCCCCAAATGGATCGCCTCAAGGAAGTACCTTTGCCTTAGTTTTGGTAGACAGTTGCTATTGCCGGTGGCCTAAGTCCAAGGGAGAGGTCATTAGTTCCTAAGGAGATATAGAGAAACAATCAAATGAACTCAATATGAGGTAAAAGAGCGAGAAAGCATTTTGTAACAAAATAGAAAAATAAGAGAAGATGGAGAGAATCGATGTGTCCTGCTCTTCTCCTTGAAGTTTGTATTTATAGAAAATAGAAAACAACTATTAGATAGAATCTAGGACTCTACAAGTCAGAATCCTAGCCATAAACTAAAGACAAAGTAAACTCAAAATAGGAAAAAGAAACTAACAAGCCTAATTGGTAAAGGAAACTAAGAAAGCAAACTAATAAACTAATTAGGAGTCCAAATCCTAGAAACTAGCACGAACTACTTTGACTAAGTCAAAGCAGTGTACGGTTACAATTTTATTACGCTAATACCCCCCTCAAGTTGGAGCATGAGGGAATGTAAGAGCTTCAGCTTGAAACCATGGTTCGAGGTTTCGGTCGAGATATCTAGGTTTCGAGCCTGGCCGAGACGAAACCCATGCTCGAATCCAAAAAGTATCAAGTTTCGGGTCGAACCCAGATTGGGTTTGACCAGGTTTTGACCGAAACCATAGTTTTGGTTCAAAAAATGCACCAACTGCAGGTATAAAAATGTTTTGTCTCATCGAGTTCATTAGGTTTCGACCTAGACTTATCATTTTTTCTCATATTTTTCCTTGATTTCTGAAGTTTCTTTACAAGATTTATTAGGCTAGACAAAAACCACATTTATCAAGCAGTACTTATTTATATTTCATTTACTTAAGATATTATTCATAAATAAGCAAATACACCCCCCTCCCCTATTTGAATCCAATAAAAATAGTCTAAAATTCAAATTCCAGAAGGATAAAAAGTCAACCCTCCAGTTCAAGAACAAAAACCGTATTTTTTTATGCGGGGGCGATTTTCAACTTCTAAATACTAGGTTTTTTTCCAAATATAAAAATTCCATAAATCTTATTATAGTAAAGCATCACTAAAAACCAAGAGCATGCCAAAATAATCTCTTGCTTTGATCATAGTTGTCAAGGCGTCGCCTAGGCGTAGGCGTCCAGGCGGTTTGTACAGGCCTGGGCGCCAGGGCGCCTTGTGGTCGCCCAGGCCAGACAGGAACAACATTTATCGGGCAAGATTTGCCCGGCCGGACAGGAACAACATTTATCAGGCAGTACTTATTTATGACTAATATCATTTAAGTAAATGTTTTTACTTAAGATATTATTCATAAATAAGCAAATACCCCCCTATTTGAATCCAATAAAAATAGTCTAAAATTCAAATTCCAGAAGGAAAAAAAGTCAACCCCCCGTTCAAGAACAAAAACCATATTTTTGGGTGCGAGGGCGATTTTCAACTTTTAAATGCTAGGCTTTTTTCTAAATATAAAAATTCTATAAATCTTATTATAATAAATCATCACTAAAAACCAAAAGTGCGCCAAAATAATCTTTTGCTTTGATGCCCAAAAAATAATTTGCATTCAGACGACTTTAAATAGCATTCCCGTATTCCGAACAAGGTTTGACCGGAGTGTAACTCTTTCATTATAATTTGGATTCAAGCAATCTCGGATTTGTTGGAAAGCTGATTATGCTAGCTTTGCAACGAATTCGAGATTGCTTGAATCCGAACTATATTAAAGGAGTTACGCTCCGATCAAATTCGTTAAAAGTACGCAAATGTTAGTCATAAATAATTGTTTACTTAACTCTAGACACAATCCCAAGTCTTAGTGTACATTAGTAAACTTGGGTCCACACCACATATTAATTAAGTTATGTCTTAAATGTTGATTATTTATGTAGAATGTTGCATATATATAAACATTAATATTTTAGAAATAAAAAAATACACTGGGAACGCCTTGGTCGCTGTTGCCTAGGCGGGCGCCTAGGCGCCTAGGCACCCAGGATGGCCCCAAACGCCTTGGATCGCCTTGTCGCCTTGACAACTATGGCTTTGATGCCCAAAAAATAATTTACATTCAGAGACTTTAAACAGCATTCGCGTACTCCAAACAAGGTTTGACCAGAGTATAACTCCTTCATTATAACTCGGATTCAAGCAATTTCAGATTTGTTGGAAAGCTGATTATGCTAGCTTTGCAATGAATTTAAGATTGCTTGAATCCGAACTATATTAAAGGAGTTACGCTTCGATCAAATTTGTTAGAAGTACACGAATATTAGTCGTAAATATGTGTTGCCTACTTAACTCTAGACACAATTCTAAGTCTCAGCGTACACTAGCAAACTTGGGTCTACACCACATATTATCATTTTGGACATTTTTATTTAAACTAACGTAGGAATGTGTAAAATGGTTAAAATAGACTACAGGAAAAAAAAAAAAAATCTCAGATCGAGAAAAACACTTTTAGGTCTTAAAACCAAGCTTCGAGATGTCCCGGGAAAAATACCAGGTTTTGATTGAGTTTCAGTCGAAACCCGAGATATCTCGGTTTCAAGGTTGACTAAACCGGCCTCAAAACCGGCACCTCCAATCTTGCTTGAAACAATGTAGCAGCAGAAGCAGCAGCTGTAGTAATAGGAGCAGTAGTAGTAATAGTAGGAGCAGTAGTAGTGGCAGCAATAATAGTAATAGCAATAGTAGTAACAAACTAGTAGCACAACATAGGTCACTGTGAACCAAGTAGTAGCAGCACAATATAAGTAGTCGTAGCAGCACAGTATAGGTCACTAAGAACCAAATAGTAATAGCAATATAGTATAAGTCACTGTGAACCATGCAGTAGTAGCAGCAGCAGCAGGATCAACAATAGTGGTGGTTACACCTAACAAAGAACCTTAAACACTCTCAAAACGGCAACCTAGGTGATTGCTCTGATACCATGTAACAAAATAAAAAAATAAGAAAAGATGAAGAGAATCGATATGTTTTGCTCCTTTCCTTGTAGCTTGTATTTATAAAAAATAGAAAACAACTATGAGATAGGATTTACGACTTTGTAAGTCAAGAGTCTGAGTCATAAACTAAATATAAAGCAAACTCAAAACAAGAAAAAAAAACTAACAAGCCTAATTGGTAAAGCAAATTAATAAACTAATTAGGAGTCCAAGTCCTAGAAACTAGCACAAACTCCTTTGACTAAGTCAAAGCAGTGTACAATTACAATTTTATTACGCTAACATATTCTAAATGTGAAGGAAAGTTGCTAGAGAAAAGGTTTCATTGTTGACCATGCAATCATTTGGGTTGCCATTCCCTTGCATTATAATGTGAAAGGCACGAGGAGACCTGTTTATGACCCTACAAAGTAAGCCAAACATAATTACTTTCAACCTAATCTACCATTCTAGTAAATCAATTCAAGAAAGCCTCCCACTTTTCAGAAAAATCTGAACAAAACCATGGTGTAATTAGAAAGTATAACTCTTGCTCTTATTTTATCCCACATCATTACTTATTAGTAAACTTCCCCTCCCCCTAAATACATTTGGAGGCAACATTAACAAATAGAAACCCTATCTACAAGCAACCACTGTAGTTACAGGTGATGCTGCATCTATCATTTCTATTGGTAGCATGTTTCAGCATTCCCTAGTGTTGATTTCTGCAAAACCAGGCTTTTCTTAGCTAGTATTGGGTGTAAATAACACAAGCCAATAAGATTAAGTCACGTTAGCAGAGTACGGGGTGAGGAGAAAGTGACACATCAATCTCTAACTAACAGAGCCGGAACAAGGAAAACCCGACATGTCGACCCGAGTGAGTTTGGAGCACACAAAACAGGCTCAGCTTGACAGGAGATGGAGTGCAGTCCTAGACACAATTAATGCTCCCTTAGCCGAGCACGCAACATTAATTACAGCTACCCTGGGTAGGGGCATTAAATGCTCTCTACAGCGTTAATTATGTCAATGCCGGCATAAGCGGGTTGCATTAATGACGCCCTCTATTATTCTTCGAACAAACTCTATGTTTCCATTGGCATTGCCTGATCAAGACCCGATACATCAACTCAAGGCACGCAGAAAGATTCCGGCAGATGTGACTCAAGTTAAGGCTCTCTTTGATATGTATTATAGAATTAATTATATAATACATTATGACATATGTAGTTGTTTGGTGTATGATTTATGGTACATATTTATATTTAAAATTAATTTGTATAATCTAAAATCTACAAATAGGTTAGAAGGTATTTATCATTATTGCGATAATCTACTATTACTTCTTTATGTCTGGTGGTATTAAATGGTTATTATTTATGACTTATAATTTATTCTCATAAATAATTGTCATAAATAACTCATAAACATAAATATAAATTATACCAAAGAGAGCCTAAGTTTCTCAACTGAACAGCATACAAGCACTCCAATATGCCGTGACCCTCACTCTGCTTAAAAGTCAGCAATGAATCCCCCTATATAAAGACCAATCGAACAGATTGAGAGGTAACCACTGGAATGGGCGAGGACTTTGGATCCCATACAATTTTAAATTAGCCAAGACTACCCAAAATCATTTGTCTTCGAGTTCTTTACTCTAAGGAACTTGTGAGCTTTCTATTATCTCCACTTCATATGAATTTATCTATTGCTTGTTGTGTGGATCCTAACTTAAGCATCGTATGTTTTCGGGGACCCGAGCCCGACCCCGACCCCTCTTTGCTTCATTGTCCGTGTCTTTTACATATTGTCTCATTCTAGTAGACGACGTACAGCAATAACAGATTGACGCTCATCGTGGGGCCATAGAAAGTTTTCCCACCGGCAAGGTTTGGTAGAAAAAACTTGGCGATTTTAAGACAAAACTCACGATGATGAGATGGAACACGAGAAGCCAAGCCACCGGAACACCTCATAAAGGAGTCCCAATTGAATAAGTTAACAGGGACTGCAGCAAAGAAATCAGCTATAGCATCCACCTGACGGCCAAAGAATTTGCCACCCGAACCCAGATAGACGTCATGGCCCAACAACTGTCTCAACTGTCTCAATTGACGCAACTTTTTGGTGCGTCCTTGAATAATGGCCCTGAGTTGGGGCAGCAAGACACCAATCCCACAATTCCATTCCGCAACCCAACTGAGAGAAATCCGGCTGATAGATTACGTCCGCACAACACCTAAACTGGCCGCAGCAATAGAAGATAAGGCATCGAGCCTCTAACCCTGAATGACGTCCACCCATCTCCCACTGACCAAGCGCCAGGTTGACCAACTAAAAATTCCATCGGTCGGCCAGGTAAACAACGCATGCGACCAACAGCAGCAACACTAGCTCGGCTCCTACACACCCTTAAACGTTCGTCCATGAGAGGTTAGGAGAACCTTTACACCGAGGACCTATAGGAGCACAGCTCCGGCATCCCAACACCAGAAGCGAGTCTTTTCAAAACGGTGAGGAAGACCCTCGCCCTAGTAGGGGAAGGCTCCTGTTGACCAGGACAAGAAACAGGCGATCAAGGAACAAGTGCAAATACTTAGAGAATGTCTGAACCCGCTTGTCCAGAAGCGCATAGGCCCCGCTGAGAGAGGTTATAGCACCAAGATCGCATTCGACGACATGGTCATGAGGACTCCCCTGCCGTGGAACTTCAAAATGCCTGCAGTTGACCAATATGAAGGCACAACCGATCTGGAACAGCATATAGGTAACTTTTGTTTTTGGGTAAGTAGCATCTGGATGACTTCATGGCCATGATGTGCCAGCATAGGTATCCGGACCCAATCATCTGCGGAGCCTTTCCTTCCATTCTTCGGAATGCTGCCTGGATGTGGTTTAACAACCTCAAGCCCAAGTCAACCCTCAACTTTCAAGACCTCAGCGATACCAACGTCATGCACTTCCAAGGCAGCAAGGTCCAAAGGAAAACCGCTGCCTACCTGATGAGCTTGGAGAATTAAAAAGGAAAACCCTGCATGGATATTCAGATCCGATCATCTGTAAAGCCTTTCCTTCTACTCTCTGGAATGCTGCTCAGATGTGGTTTAACAACCTCAAGCCCAAGTCAATCCGCAACTTTCAAGACCTCAACGGTACCTTCTTCATGCACTTCCAAGGCACAAGGTCCAGAGGAAAACCATTGTCCACCTGATGAGCTTGGAGCAGCCAAAAAGAGAAACCTCCGAGCCTTCATTAGTAGGTTCAACCTAGAAGTGTTGGAGATAAAAGATATCGAACCATCGATGGTTTTCACCACGTTAATGCCCGGCATCAGGGACGAAGAGCTACAGTTCTCTATAGCCAAGAAAGCCCCCACCGATATCGGCAACCTCTTGAGTCGATGTGAAAAGTATGCTTTCGCCAATGAAGCCCTACTAGAACGACGAGGAGGAGCCGCCACCTCAGAAAAGAGAAGGGACGAGAATGTGACCACAGCCACCATCGAGATTCCAAGAAGCCAAGGTCGGAAAGAGATTACCACTGAGCAGGGCTACAGCCCTCTCAACTGACCTGTTTCGGATACCTAAACCATGATTGAAGGAGACCCCGAACCTCACGAAACTACTGAAGCAATCAGAGATGGGTGAGGCGGCGGGACCCTACAAAATATTTGTTGTACCATTGCGCCTACGACCATGATACAGAAGAATGCTGACACTTTAGAATGGAAATCGAGGACCAAATTCAGCAAGGTTACTACGTTCATTATGTTAATCATAGACAACAAACCCCCTCCGGGCCTGAGCAAGAAAGAGGACGAACACCCAAGCCTCCCAGGACCTATGGTCAGGAACCATGACGGGGAAGGAGCCTTGCCAGAGGCGACCGGGCCCGCAGGAGATCCCCTGACCAAGGGGATCGGAGACGAATAAACAAAAAAAGAGAAAGACCATGGAAAAACTACCAGGAAAAAGCTGATGGATGTCCAAATTACCGACCTGACGATGATAACGAGCTAGGAGATAACAACAGACCCATGCCTCTGAGGTATGAGGTCAATGCAGTCCGGCTCAAATCTATCTCGAGGAACAGTTCGTATCAAGTCCACGGCGAACGACAAAGAAAAGAAATCCGCGAAAGGGGAAGACAACAATATCTTAGATCCTACCCCGATCAAGGATTGGACAGCAGGTATGGACCCCCTTCCGAATGTCATACCATCATGAGAATCTAAACAATCATTGGCGGGTTGCCAGCAGCAAACGTTTCGAGTACGTCCCGAAAGAACTACGTTTGGAATGTTAAATCCACCGAGTGGCCCACAAGAGAGCCAAGACAGGAGATTTCATCACCTTCGGAGACGACAACCTCTTAGACATTGAGGTACCTCATGATGATGTGATAGTCATTCAACTTCAAATTGGTGATAGTAATATCAAGAAGGTCTTCATCGACACAAGAAGTTAGGCGGATATCATCTACTATCATGCGTTCAAAAGGATGCACCTTAGTAACGAAGACCTGAGGCCAATCAAGTGTCCCCTAGTCAGTTTTTCTAAAGACACCATGCAAGTAAAAGGGGGTATCAGGTTGAAAGTTCATGTAGGTACCCATCCGCATATATCGAAGGTAATCATAACCTCCATGGTCGTGGATTTGACCTCTACCACAATGTCATTCTCGGCCAACCAGGCTCAACAAGCTGTGAGCTTGTGTGTCCACATACTACTTGGAAATGAAGTTCTAGACCCCGAGTGGTGTCGACAAGTGCAAAGCAAACCAAGTCGTTTCTCGGCAATGCTACGTCGCCGAACTCTTGATCAACAAGAAGGCAGCAGAAGCAATGCCCATTTTCATCAAAGATCTCAGAGACAATCCGAGGCAGCAACGTGGCGCACCAACTGAAGAGCTTGTCCAGGTGGAATTGACAGAAGGACAACCGGAGCGCATTGTCCAGATTAATGCAAACCTACAAGGAGAGTAGAAAGATGAGGTTAGCTTCCTGCGAGCCAATACCGACATATTCGCATGGTTGGCCACTAACATGCTAGGCATCCCAAGGAGTGTGATCGAGCACCATCTTAGTGCTGACCCTCAACACTAACCTGTTAGGCAAAAGAAGAGAGCATTTGCGCTAACTAGGCAAATCGTCATCAACGAAGAAGTAGAGAAAAGCCTACAGGCCGGTTTCATTCACAAGGTCAGCTACCCCGAATGGGTCTCAAATGTCATGATGGTCCCAAAGCCACAAAGTCATTGGAGAATCTACATAGATTTCTCCGGTCTCATGCCTTAAGAAGGACTGCTCAAAGGATAGCTTCCCGTTCCTGCGGATTGATCAGTTTATTGATGCCACTGCTAGACATGAGCTATTAAGCTTCATGGATGTGTACTCGGGCTACAATAGGATACAAATGTACAAGCCCGACGTTGAGAAGACCACATTTGTGACCAACTGCGGATTATTTTGTTACGATGTAATGCTTTTTGACCTGAAAAATGAAGGAGCAACCTATCAGGGATTAGTGAACAAGATTTTTTAGGTACAGATTAGTCAGAACATGGAAGTATATGTAGATAACATACTCATCAAGAGTCTCCACAGTAACAAGCTCGTAGCTGACCTAGCTGAAGCCTTCTAGGTCCTCAAGAAACATAAAATGAAGTTGAATCCTATCAAATGCGCGTTCACTGTCACCTCCGGAAAGTTTTTCGGGTTCATGGTGTAGAATCAAAGTATCGAGGTGAATCAAGCGAAAATTAGTGCCACCTTGGACGTGCCCGTATCCACCAAGCCTAAGTGCAAGAGCTCATAAGTAGAGTAGCAACCCTAAGTCGTTTTATGTCAAGGTCGGCAGATAGGTGTCCCATTCTTTAAGACTCTTAAAGAAGCAAAACTTTTGAGTGGACACCAGAATAACAAACCGCCTTCGACAACTTGAAGGCTTACCTCGTTTCACCACCTCTGCTCGTAAAGCCAGACCTCAAGGATGAACTCCAGCTATACCTAAAGAAGCAATCAGCGCGTTCTTGATCAAGGAACAAGACAAGATCCAACGCCCCAGCTACTACGTTAGCAAAGTGCTCCTAGACTCCAAAACCAGGTATAAACAAATAGAAAAAGTAGCACGCGTATTGGTCACGGCAGCACGGAAGTTATGCCCACACTACTTCCAATCTCATTACATCACAATATTCACTGACCAATCTCCAAAGAAGATATTGTCCCGTTTGAACATCTCAGGTTGGGTCATTAGTTGGGCCGTAGAACTAGGAGAGTTCGACATCAGTTATAAACCAAGGATGGCCACCAAAGCACAAGCTTTGGCCAACTTCATTGTCAAGAGCACATTAACCAAAAAGATAATTCCTCCTACTTCTTCCTCGGACAAGCCGACCACAAATGAGGACCATCCAGCATGGACGTCGTATGTCGATGCCTTG
This sequence comes from Protea cynaroides, assembly GCA_028583415.1. Classification (NCBI taxonomy): domain Eukaryota; kingdom Viridiplantae; phylum Streptophyta; class Magnoliopsida; order Proteales; family Proteaceae; genus Protea; species Protea cynaroides. Next base: position 34,678,730 of record CM053266.1, on the reverse strand, counting down.
TTCAAACGTGGAGAGGGTGGAGCCGGACTCATTCTAACAAGTCCAGAAGGCTTCCAGTACGCACTTTGGTTCAAGTTCCATGCCATGGACGTCGCTGAGTATGATGCGCTGATAACAAGACTTAAGCTAGCCAAAACACTAATGGTCAGGCGACTGATCACTTCAAGCAACTCTCAACTTGAAGTACTACAAGTAAATGGAACTTACTAGGTCTCGGACCTTCAAATGGCCTCGTATTTCAAAAAAGTACGAGGCCATATCTGACTTCGATCATTTCGACCTGAGGCAGATCCCTGAGAAGAAAATTCCAAGGCCGACGCACTCTCCCGACTCGCCACAATGGATCTAACTGACGTTAAACATTATATGTATACCCAGGTCTTGGAAAGGTCTAGTATCGATCTGGCTAATGAGGTCATGCCTGTGGAAGCCAAGCCAAGCTGGATTGACACTATCTTTGACTACCTCAAAGACAAGACCCTACCAGAAGATCGAGTTGAGGCTTGAAAATTGTAAGCCTATCAAAGCACTATCATGGATTAAGGCATCCTAAAAAAGGTCCTTCACTTTGCCTCTCCTAAAACTACACCATGAGGGAAGTACACGAAGGAATCTGCGGCAACCACTTGGGAGGATGAGCATTGGCCAACAAAATTCTACGACAGGATATTTCTGGCCCACGCTGTGACGGAAGTGCATTGATCTTGTGCAGCAATGCGAGTAATGTCAATTCTTTGCACCAGTTTTGCACCTGCCTACCACACTTCTTCAGCCGATGTTTGGCCCATTGCCTTTCGCACAATGGGGGATGGACATCCTCGGGCCATTCAAGCCAGGTATGTGCGAAAGGATATTCCTCATTATGGTCATCAACTACTTCACCAAATGGATTGAAGTTGAAGCGTTGCCATGATCACAGAGAAAAAGATCGAAGAATTCTTCAGGCTTTCAGTGGTGTACCGTTATGGACTACCACGAATACTCATACAAATAACGAAAAGCAATTTGACAATCAAGCCTTTGCCGTGTTTTGCACCGACCATAGGATCGAGCATTGAAAACTTCGATCATGCATCCCCAAGCGAAGGGACAAACCAAGGTAACAAAATCGAACCATACTCATCAGATAAAGCAGACGATTAAAAGGACTCAATGACAAATGGATAGATGAACTGTAGAGATTTGTACGGTAAACTAAACCACCCTTCAATAGGCTAGAGAAGGGTTGATGTTACTAACCAAACCCAAGTTTGTCGTAGACGTTGGGTTGAGTGGCCCAGTCATAGTTCTTGGATTTCGCATCAAAGGGTTTGGGATCTCCAAGCATGTATTGGACACTCACCAAACAGAAGACCATGCATGTAATAAATGGCTGGCAGAGGAGGCCCGTCACAGTTCTTGTGATTCCCATCAATGGGCTTGGGTCACGTAACTCGTAAGGATGACTAGGATGCTACCAATCAACTATAGTAATATAGTATAATGTAAAAGAATTAGATTACCGAAATTTTAGCAAGCCATTACTATCCGTCAATTGTAAAACACTCTTCAAAAGAGAACAATTGCAAAAATAAAAGTCGTTACCAAAAAAATTGCGAGTAAAAGTAAAAAAATTAGTGATCAATAGTTTATCACCACCATAATATGCAGTCGCAAGGGAAGACAAACCCAAGGTATGAGATCAAATGGATAATACAGAAATATCTCAATCTCATAGATATAAAGGGTCAAATTCTGAGTTCAAATCATGTTTTATCGATAATCTGCATAAATCGACTAATAATTTACATACATGAAACACATAACTTGAATGTTTGTAGAAAATAAAATAACATCTTTTTAAATAATTTACAGAACCAAAACTGCAGATTCAACATATAGTCCTTCAGATTAATCTTTTATTAAAGTCCCTCTCTATTGGACTTCAAATCTTATGAAATTTTTTTTTTGTAAGGATTAACAAAATAACCAAATACAATCAAATAAACTCCAGATTCCCCAAGAAAGGGGAGGGGGAAGAGGGGGGGGGGGGGTTAAGAAGAATTCACCCGAGCATACGAAACCCCAAACAGTACGAATATGAACAGAGTTTCGAACCTTTTTACCACTATCAATCTTTCCATGTTTTTACTCTAGTTTTCTGCTTCACTGGGTGCCTAGGAACTCCACTGGAATATCTCAAAAGTTTCCGTTTGGAAATTGAAAACCAAAGGCAAACTGTGAGCTTTGAACCTACGTCCATTTTTCGAAGTAGATGCTCATCAAATCTTAATTCGATTCAGCCCTGGACAGAATAGCGATCTCCACAGATAGATCATTGTCCTTATTACTGGTGCCGGACATTAAACCAGATTTCTCCAAATAAATTTCACTACGCAACTGAGAACCTAATTATCTGTTTTTTCTTCCTGTGCCAACAACATAAACGAGCTGCCTCAACTAAATTGAAACTCAGACCAATCAAAAGGAAAAAAAAGGTTAAACCCCTGAGAATCCATTGGAGCTGAAAGAAAGCTAATTTTTATAACGCCGTTTTTCCACTGCATCAGCGAAGGCAAAAGAAGTTTAAGAGCTTAATGACGGTTTTTAAATTTATCAAGCCAGAATAGATAAAGGGTATTTCAGTCAATTAAATTGCATACCAAAATGAAAGTTGATTCTCTCCTCCTCTCCCAATTCTGCCTGCTGAAACAGAACTGTTCATCTCACAGGTGAATCCTCTCCAGACCACTTCTTCAACAAAAAGATCACAACTATTTCAGGCAGCAACAAGATCAAATCAGAAAAAGGGGGCTGACCTGCTGCATCCTTGCTTCTCAAAGGAAAAAACATCACAAACAGGATGGGTAAGTGTCCATTGATTTGATAACCACCAAATGATTGTACTCTGAGATCTTTCAATCAAAGAAACATCACAACCATTAAAGCCTTTCTTGAAGAATTCGATTTTGACCAATAAAGGTTCATCGGTTTGTAACATAGGTTGGAATCATGGAAAGAACAGAGCAGCTCTCTTCTTGTTTGCCAACGACGCCCTATGCCTACACTAGAAACTGTGGCCTTAAGGAAGGAATGACATAGTGCTCCAAATATAAACCATTGAATAATCCCCATTATTCGTAGATCGATTGAAATTTTGGTCAACCGGCCCTTAATGGTTATTTCCTGAACCGTCCTCTCACAGTTTCTGGATCTGGATCTGGATCTGTTGCTTTTTTTTTTTTTTTTTAAAGTTTCTTTAAACTATCTGCGTTCCTGCTGTTCAAAGATTGTCTCCAATAAGGACTCCTTCCCACTCAAAGATTGCACCCAACTACCCACAACCCATTCTTTCCTGCCGTAGGAGCGGGTTTGGTATTGAAGAATTGTCTGACTTACTTGGGGGTGCCGTCAGTGTGTTGCAGCCGCGGGCAGGGAATGATGGTGCCGTTTGCAGTGGCGAGCTGGTAAGGTTGCAACCGGAGAGGGAGTAGAGAGCCAGAAGTGGAAGGGAGAGAGAGTGAGGGTTACAGCTACGATGCCGATAGAGGGGGAGAGGGAGATGTAACAGATGGTGGATTGCAGACTTGCACTGATGAGCAGGAGAGAAGAGGAGAGAGTGTGCAGCTGTGGTGGAATGAGGGATTAACAGCACCAGACTGATTGAACGGTTGAAATGAGGAAAAGAAGATCCAATGGTCAAAAGGGTTTAGCATATAAGATTCCATAACACAGCACAGCATGTACATCATTTCCCATATTATTATTATTATTATTATTATATACTAGAATTTTTTACTCCGTTGGTTTCTCGGATAGCTGAACTGTTATTTTAAGCAAGGAAATTTTGTTAATTAAGTTTTTCACTCATATGAAACCAAGTGCATTAATATCAACAGCTCACCTTACGCAAGATGTAAAAAGATTCAAGACACTTGCACAGTGAAGATGCATCATTCAGGTCTCGCAAATGCTTAAGAAGATTCCTCAGCACAACAATGTCATACAATGCAACAGTCATTCCTCCACCAGTTAAAGGATGGCGCATGTTCAGTGCATCCCCTATTAATAGAGCCCCAGGAATAGGATGAGGCGCAGCTGGCATACTTCTGTTTGGCATCGTCCTGATGCTTCCTTTATCAATTGCGGCTATAAAGGCATCATACAGCTCAGTAGGGATCTGAAACATATATTAATCAACAAGGTGAATTTAAAAAAGTAGGAAGCAAGAATCATGAACACCTTAGCTCAAGCAGTTAAGGGCAACAAAGGCAGAATGACTACTTAAACAACTAGGTCCATGCATCAGTATATTTAAATTCAGAGACAGATCACAAAACTGCATACTGCAAGTAATAGATACCTGGTGAGCCACCAGAGTCTTCAAATAATTGGCCATTTCACCATTAGCAATAGAAGGTACCTTTTGTCCAGGTACATTAACCAAACAGCGAACCTCCGAACTACTAATGGGATAAAACAAGATGGGGGAAGGATCTGCTAAAACAACATGCCCATGATTTGGATGTGGAAGTCGACAGTTCTCTAGGACCAAACCAACAAAATAAGATGGCACATCTACCTGAGAACAGGGAAAAAAAAAAACTAAGTCTCTCTTGAATGCGGAGGGTGACTACGTAAAATACAAGTCGAAATCACCATGCAGACCAATAAAATGACAAATACTTCAAGTGACCTGGGAAATATGAAATACTGCAAAACTAAACAATTGAAACAGTTCTACAATTTTATAAGTAAATGCCAATCAATAATAACCTTGGCACGAGATAATTAAGTTGAAAAGACTGAATCAAAATCTTCACCTTAGGATCACAAAGAGAGTGGCGCAAATTTGAGAAACACCCATCACATACAATCGTGAGAGGTGCATATGCTTTGAGTTCTTCACCAGTCTTACTCTTGTATACCACCCCCTTAATGATCCCATTCTCTTCAAGTAGGGTTGTAACTGTTCCCTGCTCCAATCGTACACTGATGAGAAAATTGAAAAAATAATATGATCAGCCAACCAACACAATAGAACTTCACAAAAAAAAAATAATTATATATATATATATATATATATATATATATATATATATATATATATATATATATATATATATATATATATATATATATATATATATATATCACTCTTTACCCGGCCACTCACCTCAACAGCAAGCTTACCTTACTTGTGCAAATAGCAAGCTTACTTTCACTACGTTAGCCCTCTACGTTAGCCCTCACTCGAACAATGACCATATAACGAGGGCTAAAACAGATCTACGAGAAACCAAACCCTCTTTCAACAGCTCTCACTTCTGAGCCAGGATAGCGAAGCTAGCTCTTTGTTTTCGTTATTGTATCATTCCAGTTTAGCCTATCTACGAACAAGAACAACTAGCTCCATACCTAGCTCACTAGAACAACAGTTCCCCATTCACATAGTGAACCGCTACACCCCTCTAACGAGCAGGTAAACCAGTTGCTTTGCTTCGCTTAGCTCAACCTTCAACCGAAGGTTCCCTGATCGTAGTGCACATAACTATGATCATAGACCAACCTTAGATTGAGTGACCGTAGTGCCCATGCAAGGGTAACCAGCCGTAGCAACAATTGTAGCTCCCATTCACTTAGCCACATCTACTGGGTCAATGTTGAATTAAACAATGTATGTACCATGATCCAGTTTGCTGTGTTCATCAAGGTCTGATATATTCAGCCAAAGCTGGTGGAATGGCCGAAAGGATCCATTTGCATTAAAGGCTAAATCAAACCATTAGATCCAAGTATGATATCCCTTCACTAACCAAAGACCGCACCCCCCAAAAAAAAAAAAAAAAAAAAAAAAAAAAAAATTCAACACACACATTGAAGACTGCATAATCTTATAACCAGATTGCATGAAACATGATGCAACATTTCACTCCAACCAAATATGGAAGCACATTCAGATTAGCATACAAAGAATTTGCAAATATTTAAAAACTCAAAACACAACTCAGACAACAACTTACTTTCAAGTATGATTTATCCAAATTCCAATGGCACTAGTAAAAGGAAAGAAAAGATAAACAGCACTTCCAAAACTCAGCAGATTGTAGAATTTTAGATTTGCACATGGGGAAACCTATAAAAACTTAGAAACTCAAAACTAGATGCAAAAAATAATATAAGTTTCATATGATCCATACAAACTCCAAAATGTGTCAAATTTGCAAACTCATGGAAGTAGAGGTATATAACATATGCTGCAGCTATTGGAAGTCTTAGACTGACACATGAGTATTAGAATATGAAAACATTTATTAAAAAAGAAGCCTGACTTAGAGAAAAATCATATATTCAAGTTTGATTCAGCCAAGTTTCCAACCTCAGCAACCTATCTGTAATTACAATCCATCATTGAAATACAAGTGGTATTGTAAAGCCCTTCCTTGTGTTGGGAGAGGAATTAAATTAAGGTAAACATAATAACTAAGAGACAAAAAGGCTGATACTTGGGAAGAGAAGCAGCTTTGTTCCGCATCCTTTGTATGAAACGGCCATTGTGAAAGCTCCTCCCTGACACATCTGAATGGAATTTTTCTAGTGGATATGTGAGTCTAATATTCTTTCCATCCTTATAAAGAGCATACCCAAATACTTGCTGAGCATCAATCTCCTTCACACAATCTGCAGTCAAAAGTATATATTTTACAATTCACAACCAATGCCTAACCAAAAGGGAGGTAAAGCATGCTAATTTTCAGGCCTACCCTCAAGGCCCAGCTCAATCAATTTTAGGTAGCCCCCTGGCTGTAATAGTTCGCCAACAATTCTGTCAGGCTCCATCAAATCTCTCTCAATCACATGCACTTGGCGCCCATCCTGTAATAGCACAAAGTAATTTTATAGTAGAGGTCATCTACATGTATATAGTTTTCAATAAGTCAAGTCACGTGCAAGCAGGAATCTTTTGGATAGAATTTATAAGAGTCAGAGAAAAAAATAAATACAAAGACTCCAACAATTATCTCAAAATACAGTGTAGTGTTACATGCAAAAATCAACAGAATCTACGAGAATCTAGCTTTAAATTGTTTTGAGTTCATCACTAGCCCTAAGCACAACACATTGAACATAGTCCATCACAACCCCTGATCACTAAGCAAGATCCAAATGGTTTTAGCCCATATTCAATACATTAAGCCCCAACACAAATGGAAAGATCATAGAACAGGCAAGAACTGTGTACAGTAATCAGGACAACAAACAACTAAGAAGTCAATGTGTGAATGTGAGGGATATTCTAACGAAATGGCCAAGTACCTGCATCAAAGAAACCTAAGCACCAGCCCTCTGCTGCCAACCTCTAGGTTTAGTAAGTGTTCAAACTCTGAACAGTGACTAATTCTAGAATAGATGATTAAAGCTCTTAGAGTGCATTCCTTATTCTCCAACATCAATTTTCCAACAAACAAAAAGGGACTCCAATGAGTAGAGAGTATGTCATTAGGCCCTTCCTGATTATACATTAATGATTAAACTGTGGTCCAAGGAAGGTACTCGTTAATCCTTCGGACCTATGCTCCAACCATGATACAACCACAAAATGAGAGGTTAACAGGCAAGGAAGATGGATACAAATGTCTATAAAAGCAAGGTACCTAGCATGATAATTCACATTTCAAGGTACGAGACTTTTCTTCCTATTCCAAACAATGAACAATTATCTCCAGCACTTGACCTCTGTAACTAAAAGAAGCATCTCAAGTCCAAAGTGCAGATACTTCACCATAAAGAATGAAAAGCCAACCCAATGAATACTAGAGCAGCCCAGAAGGTATAGGTTGCAAGAACAAACTCCCAATGCAATTTTTGGCCATTAAAAATTCTAATACAAGTGAGTGAGTTGCCTTCTACTACAAAGAATACACAAGTCCATTCTCCAAGTCCTACCAATCGACCATATGTAACCCAGAAAATATGCATTCAAATCCAAAAAAGACTTGAAAATAATGAATGTCGGTTCAAGTCTAAAACTACCAACCCAACCGGCTATCTAGCATTTGAAAAAAGTTTAGCAACATCACTGAAAAACAAAACTCTTTTTCTTTTCCCTTTTCCTTTTCTTTTTGGGGGATGGCTAATAAAAAGCTTAAATTATGTCAACTGCATTGCAATTCCAATTATTCACTAAAGATTCTATAATTGTGAACACGCACTGCGTAACAATTTCGACTTGACTCTGTTATGTGCTCGGATGGTCCTAAACTCCCGCAACAATGATTCATTTAAGAACCTAAGAACCTCTATGTAATACACATGCTGTGTTTTTTTATTGTGAGTGCTCGCGTACATGTCAAGCCATGACTCCAATAATCTGTAAACAGATCGGCGAAAAGAACCTTAACACATATACTTCTACAAGCCAAGATCATGAATCACAATTCACAATGAAAGACATATAAACTGAAAAAACAAATCTATAGAATCCTCATACAAGATCTTAACTACAAGCAGGTGCAAAGTAGAAGGAGAACCATAAGGAAAACAAGAAAAATAAAAAGAAGATAACCTCGCCGAGGGTGTGAGCGAGAGCGGCACCAGCAACGCCGGCTCCGACGACTATCACGTCGGTATATTCTCCATTATCCCACCAGCATTCTCCATTAGCTGTGTTCTTGACATATTCATCACGGATCTCGGTTGAACCTCTGTCCTTCACCCTGTTCTTCTTCCTTTGGGAGTTGTACAACAAATAAAACCCTAGAAGAACAGCGATGATTCCTCCGTAGATATACTCGGCGACCATTGTTCATAGAAGAGATGAAAGAAATGAAACACAGAAGATGGGAACGCTATCTATCAATCCCCCTCTTCCCTTCCCTGTTCGGATCATAGTTAGTAAGTTCAGCCATGGCAAAAAATAGGATACGGATAGGTGCTGGTTTTCGATGGGGACAAACTTCAATATAGGGACCAATAATCCGTTAAAAAAAAAAAAAAAAAACGTGTACAGCATTAATACAGTACACGTTTAATACATGTTTAACATGACATGGTAGCGTGTTGAAAATTTGGGACTAAAAATGCGAGCATATATTTACTAGGCAATAGACGTCTACATCATTATCATTCAACAAATAGAATAATAACAAGTAAATACAAATTTATTAAGAAAAAAAAAAAAAGAGCTTTCAATCCATGAAATCCCCAATTAAAATATCATCATCCCATCAAACATAAAAAGGTTTAGCAACGAAATATACAAAGATTGCTGGATGTTTTAAGTGTCACTCCAATTTTCCTTGCTATATGATCTCTCCTGTAAATGGTCTAGCAGCCCTGCAATGATTTATGATTTATGAATAATTCTATTCTCTTATTTATCAACAGTTCAATCCTTCATATATTGAACTAAAAAGCTTTGGCAACAAAATGCCAGAAGAGCACGCATGAGTTTGGGGTTCACTGTAAGCTGGTAGAAGGTCACTACAATATTGAAGAGAATGAATATTTAAGCTTCATTGGAGAATATTTTAAGATACATAATCAGTAGACCTAGCAGACCAGAGTCAAACTCTAAAAACTCACGAATAGAGGTCTCAATCAGGCATTGTAAGCGAACTCAAAGGAATGGCATACCTGGTTCTTTTCAAATAAATGGAATGCCAGAAATGTTCTCTTGAACAAGAGAATCAGGAGTTGCGGAGACCTCTTAAAGAACTTCAGGATGATCAGAGCAATAAATCCGAGGCTGCTTCTTCCATGACTTGCGAAACAAGCTCAACGGTTTGGAGCAAAGTGTCCAAAGTGTGTTCCAGAAATCTTGTGCCATACAATTTACAGGTTGGTCATACGTTTGGGCCCATCAAATCAGTTATACCTACATTCCAAATTATAATTAAAATCTTATTTATAGGTTACTTTTGGACACATCCAATTTGGGATTTCATTGATTTCTACTCTTTGAGAGTCATTTGGGAATAAATGTCGTTTGGTAAATTCCTTCTAATCCCAAGCTCTGAGGAATTGAACTACTCTAAAATAGAGTGAAAAATCATAAATCTGATATATATATATATATATATATATATATATATAAGAAGAAAATTTATTGATCATGATCGAAGCAAAGGCATCATTTACAACAACAACAACAACATCATGAAGCCAAGAAACAGTTAAGGCTTTCATGGCAAGGGTGTGAACAGCATTATTCGTTCTTGATTTTCAACCAACCCCAAAATGGTAATTTGAATCTATCATTTGTTGAAGGATTCATGAGCATACAATGAAACCATTTGATTTTCAAGGATCTCACAAGCAATTAGATGTTCACCCTAACTGGTTACACAACCAGTATTTTTTAGCTTCTTCTCTCTTTGTATGTGTGACCTTGAAATATATTTATATTTTTAAGGTGGAGATAATTAGCTAGAAAATAAAATCCAACTGTAAATGAGATGCTAACCTCCTAATATCTATATCCAGAATGCCTTTTGGCAATACATTGATAATTACCAAAAGCTACATAAATATTTCTGTTTAATACATGTACAGTTACATAAATGTTTCTGTTCAATACATGTACAGTTAACATAAACATAAATATTTCTGTTTAATACATGTACAGTTACATAAATGTTTCTGTTTAATACATGTACAGTTTACATAAATGTATGCTGCAGAGGCGTTTACATAGAGCACAACCAAACCCACCTCAGAACCCGACCTCGTTTGACGATACTTCTGTTTGGCGACTTTTGTGGCTCCACCGTTCTCCAGCGTAGTATCCATCCAGCTACCAGGAAACAAATTTGGGGCTGTCATACTTATCCCAAGATCCGTTCTTTTCTCTGGCGGGCGTGCTCTGACGGGGTTGCCACAGCTGATCCCCTTTGTCCTCCGTGTGCTGAGACGATTGAGACCATTGATCATCCTCCGTGTGCTGAGACGAGATGATTGGGAGCATTGATCATGTTCTCTTTGATTGCCCCGCCCGGACCGTCTGGCTCGCTATTGCTCTATCATATTTCTCGAGCAGGGGAAGGAGGTCAGTCGCGAAGTGTTGAGTCATAGTACGTTTCTCTGTTGGGAGATTTTGAAAGGCCCGCAATGACTGTGTTGAAGTTGTGACTAGAGCTGCAACGAGATACCAGGCATTTGCACAGACCCCATAAGTCCAATATTCTGCGGCTGCTCAGTTCATACTCCTCTTTCAGTGGCGCCGTCATGGACTGGCTCTGCCAATGGGTCGTTTGAAATTGAATGCAGATGCGTCTTTCATCAGTGAGGAAAACAAAGCTGGATTGGATATACCATTCGGGATTCCCGCGGCACCCAGGTCGTCGCATCTGAACTTGTGATTTGTTCACCTGTTATTCAAAGAAAATGCCTGGCTATTCGGAATGAGTTTATCAATCCTGCGCATTGGAGCCAAACATCTTTAGAAGAGTTTTGTTACAAAGGGTTTTTTTATGCTTAGCCATACATTCCAGGTTTCTTTCATCATGAAAAATTGCAGGTTTCAGCAAACGCAATCATAGAATATGCTTATTTTCAGCCAACGAAAGCTAGAAGTAACAGTTTTTAGATGAATAAAGGGTTTTCCATAACAAGTGAAAAAGAAAGATCAATACAGATTCGGCGAACACTATGAGACGTATCGTCAAGGAGAGGTAACAATCACCAGAACGAAACCCTAATCACATCAAATCGAATCATCCAATTTCCTTTTAAAAAAAATATATGCGATTTCATCCTTATCTTCAATAATGAGATTGAATTTGATCTCAAAAAACAACAAAAGAAAAAGGGGGGGAGATACAACGCTGTTTCTAAGAGCTAGTGAATTTGGTGACAGCTTTGGTTCCCTCCGAGACAGCGTGCTTTGCCAATTCACCGGGAAGAACAAGTCGAACAGCGGTTTGGATTTCTCGAGAGGTAATTGTAGGTTTCTTGTTGTAGCGGGCAAGTCTGGAAGACTCTTGGGCAAGTTTCTCGAAGATATCGTTGATGAAGCTGTTCATGATTCCCATGGCCTTGCTAGAGATACCGATATCAGGATGAACCTGTTTCAGGACCTTGAAGATGTAAATCTTGTAGGTCTCGGTGCTCTTCTTCACCCTCCTCTTCTTTTTATCAGCACTGGCACCTTCCTTGGGGAGCCTCTTCTCGGCCTTGGGCTTCTTCTCCGCCGGGGATTTCTCTGCCACGGTCTTCTCAGCCGGCTTTTTCTCTGCAGGTTTCTTCTCTGCCTTAGGAGCCATTACAGCTAAGATGATAAGCTGAAGCTGAAGCTGAGAGCTGAGATTAACGGATGAACTGAACCAGAGAGCAAGAGAGAATGAGAGATCGATGGATGAACTGAATGAACTTTGAAAAGCTAGGTTGGAATTTTATACGAAGAACTCTGACTTTTCTATTCGTTGATGGGAATTCACGCGGATCACTGACTTGGTTTTTATTATGACCGTTCGTTCTTCGATTTCAGCCATACCGAAAGAAAAGCGATTGATGGCTGAGATTGAAAGCATCCCCGTGTTTTCGCAGTCTATAATATATCCTGTTTTTCTTCCGTACAAGTCTATTTGGGCTTACTTATTTATCCCCCCCCTCCCCCAAAAAAAACAAATAAAAAATACTAAATAATATAAAATCAGATATAAACTGAGGGAAAATTTGATCCTTAATTTAAAATGCATTAGTCCTCTTATAAAATTATTTCTAACAAAAAATAATATTTTTTTTATTAAATTTAAGGGAGAGGTAGAGAGAGAGAGGGGCAATTGAGGTAGATCATCAAAAAATTGATTTAAATTTTATATTTAAAAATTTAATAAAATATAATTGAATTTGAATTTGAAATTTAACATAAGACCAATCTATACCATTTCCTAACATTCAAACACTTTTGTTTACAACATAAGATTTTTTCATAATGAATTAATTTGGGTTCCAATACAACTATTATAAGGTAACTTATTGGAAAGATAAAATTTCAAGAGAATAATATTTATGGCAGAAGTTTCCTAATCTGCTTCTCAAGTAATGAGGGGTAAGATTGGGACGGTCACTTCCATGAGTTTATATGAATTAGCACAAAATGTTCTTGTTGCATTCGAATTTCACCTAAGAGGTCTTTTTTATTGATTGGACCTATAAAAAACAAGAAAAGATAGGGGAGGTCGGGCCAATGGCCCATGGCTCTGAATCTACTCTGATTCTTGAGTCAGGAATTTGTGAACAGATAATGATGTCGATATCTGATTAGTCATCTTTTATATTTTTAGTGAGGTAAGTGAGGAATTCTTATACTGAAGTATCAAAGCAAAACTTAGAGAAATTTTGTGTTTTCCTTAAATGAAGTTTACTCGAAAGTATAGGATTTTTGAGCGATTTACAGTGAATAATAATCTTCTAAAACTTGTACCCTGACTTAAGCCAAATATGTCAAAAATATTCTTTAATTTCGTGATCAATGTTGATAAGAGAAACAAACTCCAGGCATCACCATATGATTGGTCATTTGATAGTTATGCCCAACCGATCTCAAGCCAAAAGATCACTCTAACTATGCAAAGTTAAAACCTTGGTGATCATTGATCAAACCAAATAAAGGCTCAGGTCAAAGAATTGATCAAGACTCAAATCAAGACAAATGAAATCAAAGAATTGACCAAGGTAGAAGTTAAAATATGCATCCAAGCTTAAAGGATGAAGATCTAAGCTTAAAGATCCAAGTTTGGAGAATGAAGATTCCAACTTGAAGAATGAAGATCCAAGCTTGAAGAAAATAAGATTCGAGCTTAAAGAAAGACGTATGAAGAATGAAGATGAATACATTGTATCTACATTTATGATGATTCAAATCCTCGCATGCCCCACATGTCGGCTTGAGGAAATCCAGTGGTTGTCATACACTGTACGCATATAACAATACATCAATATGTACTACAATATACTACAACCACTAGATTTCCTCATGCCGGCATGGGCATGAGAGGATTTATTTCCCATTTAAGATTATATTTAAAATAGTTATAGAAAAATTACAAGTGCCTCCAAATCTTTTGAACAATTACAACTAGTTCATGCATTTCATATACCTTTTGAACCTTTTGGTGTGTACCTGATATTTGATCAAACTAGGAGGAGGTTCTTCCAATAGTTATAGATAAAAGACCGGCGCATGCATGAAGTAACATTGTTTGTGTATCATGCATCTCATACATTAGTAAGATCTTTGGTAGTTAAATCAACCTAAAAATGTTGGTTTAATTGTCCAAAGACGGGACAAGAAACTCAAGTTGATTCCAACTTAAAACACCGGCTAATTGCACGAACTGATTTATCGTTCCCAAGAACCTTGAGATTCAACCGAATCTAGGTGGTCGACTAAAAGTTAACCGGTCGATGCTACCCGAGACCATCTAGCAATAGCAACATCCGGATATTTTAACAATCAATCGAATCAATAATGTCATTGTCCAATGGTTATATCTTCTTATAACGTTCTTATAATGGTCCACCAGATGATTCAAGCAGACATAGAATTAGATCCGTTGGAACTATTTTTTATTTTTTTTACCAACCACTTAAGTCATTCTTTATGCATACTTAAACCTTCATTTATGAAGAATAATTAGATACCATTCACTCACACTAAGACAAGTTTCTTGGCCTACCTATCCTGGGATAAGAAAGAAGGAAAAAAAAAAAAAGGTAAAAAACCAAGATATATAAATGAAGGTTTGTAATAATCTAAGGGACTAAATTAGGGGACCCAACTTAACCATTATCTTCGGGTTTTTTTTTTTTTTTTTTTTTAGATAAATAGGTTGAAAGAGATTTGAATTCAGGATCTCTTAATTTTAAATGTTGATCTTTACCAACTGAGCTACCACTTCAATTATATTTTTTAACTATCTGCTCTTCTACAATACTCATTAAATTGAAAAAAGAAAAAGAAAAAAATATCCTTAATCCGCTAAAATAATCCTATTCTCTCACCCCTTGTAAGATGAAACAATCACTAGAACAAAACGTTAACCACAAATCAGATCAAAGCATCGAATTTCCCAAAAAAAAAAAACAAATATATAAAAATCATGTGATTTTATCCTTATCTTCAATAATGAGATTGAATTTGATCTGAAAGAGATAGTTACCTCTTCTATATTTTACTTTATTAACGATTGCCCCCAATGGTTTTGAAAAAGATAATTACCTCTCTAAATAAACTATTAAAATCCAAATAACCCCACGCGTTAAGAATATTCCATTAAATGGTAACGGTGGGAGTACAATATTTTTTTAAAGACCAAACTACTATTTTGAAGAGATGAACTACTTATTTTACCCTTACTATTTAATAAGGTTACTATTTCCCCATTTGCTCACCACAGTCGAGCTTACATTTTTTTCAATTTTCAAACCATTGAATCGCCTTCGTCTTCGGGGCTCTCCGCTACTGCAATTCCTTGAATATTGAAGCAATTTCTCCTAAATCTCTCCAGATTTTCAATCATTATTTTCAGTCATATCTTCCTTCATCTTTCTCCCATTCCAGTCTCCCTTAATTGACGGCTATTTTTTCTCTTATTCTTTTCGGTTTCTTCTCTCCTAAAATCTATTCATATTTTCAATCTCTATTTTCATTTTTATCTTCCCTCATCTTTTTTCCATTCCAATCGTCTCCTAGACCCCGTTTGATAACACTCCAGCTCCCATGGAGCTACTTCTGGTCCGGAGTCATTTTCTACTTCTTCTTCAGAATCAGAATTTTTGGAATAGAGTGTTGTTTGATAATGTAGCTTCAAAATCAAAAGACTATGCTTCCAAAATGTTGTTTGGTGGTGATGGTATTAGTGGCAGTGGGGGGGTTGGTAGTAGTGAACGTGGTGGTGGTAGAGGCAGGGGTGGTGGAGATGGTGGCGGTGGTGGTGGTAGCAGTGGTTGTGGGTGGTGGGTGGTGGTGGGGATGGTGGCAGTAGAGGGGTGGTGTGATGGCAATGCCAGTGGTGGTGGTGATGGCAGTCGGTAGTGGAAATAGTTTCGGAGCAAGAGAAATAAGTTTTTTTAGCTCTAGGTTTTTAGCTCCCAAAGACATTTTTGGAGCGGTTCACACCATGGGTGTCAAAACTTGAATCCTGTTTATCAATTGTCATTTTACTCTAGATTAGCTCCGGAACTAAGAAGTAAGGAGCTGGAGTGTTATCAAACGGGGCCTATTCTTCTTCGGTTTCTTCTCTCCTAAAATCTCTCCAAATTTTCAATACCTATTTTCACTCCTATCGTCCCTCATCTTTCTCCCATTCCAATCGTCTCTTATTCTTCTTCGGTTTCTTCTCTCCTAAAATCTCTCTATATTTTCAATCCTTATTTTCACTCTTATCTTCCCTCATCTTTCTTCCATTCTAGTCACCCTTAATTCACGGTCATTTTATCTCCTATTCTTCTTTGATTTCTTTTCTTACTTCATCTCCTAGCAATTTCTATTCTTCCCTCAATATCGAAATCAAAAGCCAGATTAATTGTCGAATGTCATTTCTCTTCCCTTTCCTAACTCTCTCTCTCTCTTCAAACCTTGATTCTTCCCTTTCTTTTTCTGCTCCAACTGACTTCTCACAAGTTTTCTCTTCACCAAAATTCAAAGATCCCCAACCTTTTTTTTTTCTCTCTGCCATTTTCTCTCATACCTCACTCTTCTTTCTTGATTCGACAAATACTTTAATTAACCCATCCATTATATATATCCAAAGGAATCAAGAGGGACTGTCAACAGGGAAGAACAAAGAAGAAGCAGAATATAAATTTCATATTAAAAATGAAAATTCAATATGATTAAACACAAATCAGAATATCAACTCATTGAAATCAAAATCAGAACTTAATCAAAGAGTTTTGCCTCATTAGACGTTTGTAATCACTTCGCTTGCATCTGAATCCAACCTATCATCTCTACTGAAAAAAATATTGAAAAAAAAGAAAAAAAAAAAAAGAGATTATGATTTATTTTAATGAGTATAAAAAGATCATATTGATTTTTTAATAATCATAAGATTTAAAATAAGCATAAAAGATAGAAGGTAAAATTGTTCATAAAAAATTTAACTTTTAACATCATTAAAAATTAAGATTATTTATATTTTAATAATTTATTTAGAGAAGTAATTGTCTTTTTCAAAACCACTGGAATTAAATATCAATAAAATAAGTTACAAGTAAATTACAGGACAAAGTAAAATACAGGGCCAGTAACTGTCTTATACCCTAAAAGAAAAGAAAAAGGGGGGAGGTGCGACGCTGTTTTCTAAGAGCTAGTGAATTTGGTGACAGCTTTGGTTCCCTCCGAAACAGCATGCTTTGCCAATTCACCAGGAAGAACAAGTCGAACAGCGGTTTGGATTTCTCGAGACGTAATTGTAGGTTTCTTGTTGTAGCGGGCGAGTTTGGATGACTCCTGGGCGAGTTTCTCGAAAATATCGTTGATGAAGCTGTTCATGATTCCCATTGCCTTGCTGGAGATACCGATATCAGGGTGAACCTGCTTCAGGACCTTGAAGATGTAAATCTTGTAGGTCTCGACGCTCTTCTTCACCCTCTTCTTCTTTTTATCACCACTGGCACCTTCCTTGGGGAGCCTCTTCTCAGCCTTGGGCTTCTTCTCCGCCGGGGTTTTCTCTGCCACGGTCTTCTCAGCCGGCTTTTTCTCTGCAGGCTTCTTCTCCACCTTTGGGGCCATTACAGCAAAGAAGACAAGCTAAAGCTGAGAGATGAGATTGACAGCTGAACTGAATGGAAGAGCCTGAGAGATCAATGGATGAACTGAACGGTGAAAAGCTAGTTTGGACTTTTATAGATAGAATTCTAACTTTTCTATTCGTTGATGGGAATTCTCGCGGATTGCTGACTTGGTTTCTATTATGACCGTTCGATTTCAGCTATACTGAAAGAGAGGCGATTGATGGATGAGATTGAATCGATCCCCGTGTTTTATCACGGGCTGGCTGGCCTGGTGGACGGTCCCGAACCCTTCCAAGGCCTGGGCTTCTACAATTGGCTCGGTACAACTCTCTTTGGCACCTATTTATAATTCCCTCCCCGGATTCACATTCTCTCCTCCGAGAGATCGGAAGTAGGGGGATGTCCTCGTTGGATGGTCGACAAATGAAGCTTAAATAAATCCAAACCCTTTATCCGGCGAACCTCTGGGAGGAGAGGATGTAGATCCCTCCCTCTCCCCTCCCCCAAAAAAAATTTAAAAATAAAAATACTAAACGATATAATTTGGGGAAAATTTGATCCTCGATTTAAAATGCATCAGTCCTCTTATAAAAACATTTCTTAAAAAAATAATGTTTTTTCCATTAAATTTATTGGAGAGGCTGAGAGGGAGGCATTTAAGGTTGATTAGAAAAAAAATTTGCCTTAAATTTATTTATAAAAATATTAATAAAATATAATTGAATTTGAATTTAAAATTTAACATATAACTAATTTATATCATTTCGTAGACATCTAACACTCAGACAATGTCTGTCGCATAAAACTTTTTTCATAACAAGTCAATTTGGGTTCCATCACAACTATTATAAAAGAACTTATTGCAACGAAAAAATTTCGAGAGAGAAAAATGTATGGAAAAAGTTTTCCTACTCTGCTTCTCAAGTAATGAGGGGCATGATTTAGAACATCAATTTCATGAATTCATGACTTAATATAAACTGATCTCAAGCCAAAAAATCACTCTAACCATGCAAAGTAAAGCCTTGGTGATCATTAATCAAACCAAATAAAGACTCAAGTCAAATAATTGATCTAGACTCAAATGAAGTCAAATGAAGTCAAATAATTGACCAAGTCTCAAGTTAAAATATGCATCCAAGCTCAAAAGATGAAGATCCAAACTTAAAGATCGAAGATAGGAGAATGAAGATCCAAGCTTGAAGAAAAGAAGACTCAAGCTTAAAGAAAGAAGTATGAAGAATGAAGATGAAGACATTGGATCTAGATTTAGGATTATATGTAAAATTGTCATGGAAAAATTACGGATACCTCTCCTTTAGTTTGATCTAATACTAAGTTTGAACAAGAGAAAATTATAGATACTTCCCTTGTAGTTTACCAAAAATCCAAGTATATCCCAAACCTTTCACACAATTAGAAAGACAGTCCTTAAAATCCCAAAAAAAAAATACAAAACACCCGATGTTAGCGATTTTCTGTTAACTGACGACGCAAAAAGAAGTTTAATTGTTAATACCCAAGATGCCCAAATTTTATATTGATTAGACTATTTTACTCTCATTACTATTGTGGAGAAAGGAAAGTAAAAAAAATGGTTTTCTCATCTCGTCTGCCATTAACATTTAGAAGAAGGAAGAATGAACTAGAAAACGAAGAAGGAAGAACTGATCTCCAGCAGAACGGCGGAGTGTTGAGGCCTATCACCAAACCAATTCCTAACTGGCTTTCTTCAACAAACATAGTGGACTCCATGATGGCACGAGCTGAGTCCGCTTCAAAATTGGTGAATATGGTGGACTTTTTGACGTTCCAGTTCTACCATAACAGATGGCGGACATTATCTCACTCGCTCCTCTCTTGCACCATTACTAGGAAACATTTTGATCTTTACGTTTCTTTCTCTCTATATTTTTTTTCAGGAATTTATATGATTTTCGAGAAATTTTGACGGAGGAACGAGATTTGGGGATTTTGATAGTGCGATCTGGTTGCTTCTTTGATGGGATACTGATAAATTTGTGGATTCTTGAGTGGTTTTGTTCAATTCGTACTCTAGTTTTCTTCAGCAATTTTGTTTCTCATCGATCGATTCTATGAAGTTCTTGCATCTCTCGGTCTTCGGTAGAAAGAGGCCAAGACCTTATTACTAGGGTTTGATAATGCTGGAAAGACAACGTTGCTTCATATTTGTTTTATAATGGGCTTTATTGTAAAAGTAGTTTTTCATTATGAACTCTTGCTGTTGACAATTACGATTGGTCATTCACAGAGACTACTTCAGCATCAGCCAACACAGTATCTGATCTCCTTCTTAGTAGTTCATATGCACTTCTTCCCCTATACTTCGCTTTATTTTGTTTTCAAAATTTCAATTTTAACAGTTCAATCAAGTTTAAAGTAATAGAGTCAAGATCATCTCAATCTGAACTATCAAGAACTGGAAATTAACTCAAAAATCCAATTTGCTGAAATTGAGGATGAGGGTTTTTAGAAACCTCGAATCCATATGTGAATCACAAGTTGATTCCAACTTAAAACACCAGTCAAGTCAATACTACTCATGACCATCCAACAACATCCAGATATTTTAGCGATCCACTCACACTAAGACATGTTTTTTGAACTCCAAATTGCAACAAGCAATCAAATACTCACCCAATGAGATCAAAGCATCAATTCAAGCTTCTACTTTGTGATCTACTCTCAAAGGTCAAAGCTTTTAACACTTTTCCAAAACCTCCACATCAAAGAGAACTTTACACATTATGCAAGCAACATCATCTTCTTACATCACAGAATCTTAAGAAGTATTATAGGCATTGCATAGGTAAATTCAAACCTATCTTCATCCACGAAACAGTTCCATTGAATTAAACAGTACTTAACTAGTGGAAAGACACTCTCATCCTCAAGAGATTTTATAGATACCTCTTATCATTGAAAATGATTCTATAGGAACAGTCTCATTTCTTAAAGAGATTTTGCAGAAAAATCCTCCTTCGGGAAAAAAAAAAAAAAACTGTAAAATATGTTCTTCCCAACCTACCATATTGAAAGGGATAATTAGTAGATTTCAAGCTAGACTTAAAGGATGAATGGACTAAGTTCGGGGACCCAACTGAACCGTTATATATCTTGTGTTGTAGAATTGTATTCTTTTACTATCTCTGTTCATCTACAACACTTATTAAATTGCAATAAAAAATCTTAATCCGCTAAGATAATCCTACTCACCCCCTGAAAGAGGAAACAGTCACCAGAACGAAATGCTAATCACAAATCAGATCGAATCATTGAATTTCCCAAAAAAAAAAAAAAAAAACTTATGTGATTTTATCCTCATCTTCAATAATGAGATTGATCTGAAAAAACAATGAAAGAAAAAAGGGTGGGAGAAACAACGCTGTTTTCTAAGAGCTAGTGAACTTGGTGACAGCTTTGGTTCCCTCCGAAACAGCGTGCTTTGCCAATTCACCAGGAAGAACAAGTCGAACAGCGGTTTGGATTTCTCGAGATGTAATTGTAGGTTTCTTGTTGTAGCGGGCGAGTTTGGATGACTCCTGGGCAAGTTTCTCGAAAATATCGTTGATGAAGCTGTTCATGATTCCCATTGCCTTGCTGGAGACACCGATATCAGGGTGAACCTGCTTCAGGACCTTGAAGATGTAAATCTTGTAGGTCTCGATGCTCTTCTTCACCCTCTTCTTCTTTTTATCACCACTACCACCTTCCTTGGGAAGCCTCTTCTCGGCCTTGGGCTTCTTCTCCGCTGGGGTTTTCTCTGCCACGGTCTTCTCAGCCGGCTTTTTTTCTGCAGGCTTCTTCTCCGCCTTTGGAGCCATTACAGCAAGGAAGATAAGCTGAAGGTGAGAGATGAGAATAACAGATGAACTGAAACAGCGGGAGAAAAATGAAAGAACGACGGATGAGCTAATCGATTACAAGCAAGGTTGTACGTTTATACAAAGAACTCTGACTGTTCTATTCGTTGATGGGAATTCACGCGGATTACTGACTTGGTTTTTATTATGACCGTTCGATTTCAGCTAAACCTAAAGAGAGGCGATTGATGGCTGATATTGAATGGATCCCCGTGTATTCGCAGTCAATGACTCTATTCCCTAACCCTTCGTGGGCCTGGGCTTCTACATATTAGATTCACATCCTCTCCTTCAAGTGGTTCTGGAAAGACAAGACGACGTTCCGTCAGATGACCGACACGTGACTCCTCGGAGACCGAACCCCACATCCGAGTCGACACCATTTATCAGTTCAACTTATCAGTTCAGTGTCTGCTTGGACATGGGACTTGGATTCTCCCGAGAGCAATGTGTTGACCATACGACTAGAACGTCTCCGTCCTCCCAAAACCACAGAGAGAATGCGGATCCCTACATATCCCCCTAAAAGATAAAAAATACTAAATAATATAAATCAGATATAAAATAAGGGAAAATTTGATCCTCAATTCGCATTAGTCCTCTTATAAAAATATTTCTAGCAAAAAATAATGTTTTTTTTATTAAATTTAGGGGAGAGGCAGAGAGGGGTAGATCAGATAAATTTGCTTTAATTTTAATTTTTTTAAATTAATAAATATGATTAAATTTGAATTTGAAAGTTAACATATGTCCAATCAATACCATTTCCTAAGTATTTGACACTCAGACACTTTTGTCTATAACATAAGACTTTTTTTTCATAACAGGTTAATTTGAGGGGGGGAGAGGGAAATATCAACCACATCACCTATAGTATGGCTTAATTTCACCCATCCACCTTTGTTCTTAATAATATCATTAATACCCTTTATTTCTGAAAATATAGTTCAATTAAACCCCCTTCGTTTAATGATGAATCACCCAGTTTCACCAACAAAACCATTTCCGTTGAACTGAAACGGTCAAATCTCAATTAAAGTATAAGATGAAATGTTTGCAGAAGAAAATGAACTATTGTTGATTAAAGAAGGAAGATCCATCTCGAGACGAAAAGAGTCTAACCAAATCATATTTTCAAAAGTAGGAAGTGTTAATGATGTTATTACGAACAAAGGTGGATGGTGAAATTAAGCCATACTACAGGTGATGTGGTTGATATTTCCCACAAAAAAAATAAAAAAAAGACTATGCCAAGTGAAGCCTTGGTGATCATTGACCCAACCAAAGACTCAAGTAAAAAAATTGATCAAGACTCAAATCAAGACAAATAAAGTCGGAGAATTGACCAAGTCTCAAGTTAAAATATGGATCCAAGCTTAAAGGATGAAAACCCAAGCTTAAAGATTCAAGTTTGGAGAATGAAAATTCAAACTTGAAGAATGAAGATCCAAGCTTAAAGAAAAGAAGATTCAAGCTTAAAAAGAAGTGTAAAAAATGAAGATGAAGACATTGTATCTAGATTTAGGATTATATGTAAAATAAATCTGGAAAAAATATGGGTACCTCCCCTCAATTTTGATCAAATACTAGTTACATCCCAAACCTTTTGAACAAGAGAAAATTATAGGTACCTCCCTTGTAGCTTGTCTGAAACCCAGGTACACTTCAAACATTTCAAACAATTACAAAGGCATCCCCTAAATTCCAAAAAAAAAGAAAAAACTGCAAAAACACTCACTCCGTTAGTGATTTTCTGTTAAATGACGAAACAAAGAAGATGTTTAATTGTTAACACCCAAAATACCCAAATTCTATACTAAATGGACTATTTTACCCTCATTACTATTGTTGAGAAAGAAAAGTAAGAAAATTGTTTTCTCATCTTGTTCGTGATCAACATTTAGAACAAGGAAGAAGGAAGAAGGATCTAGAAAACGAGAAGGAAGAACTGATCTCAGGCGGAATGTTGAGGCATATCACCAAAGCAATCCCTAACCTGCTTTCCTCAGCAAACAAAGTGAACTCCAAGCCGAGTCAGGTTCAGACTTCAGAATAGATGAATATGGTGGACTTTTTGTCGTTCCAGATCTGCCATAACAAAAGGCGAAATTTGTCACACCCCAATTCCGACTGAACCAGAAGTGTGAGTGAACCGTCACTGAACCAACGGTTCATTTCAAGATCTCAATAAGACCGTGCCCACTCAACAATTGACTGATCTTTTGGGCATATCAAATGACGGCCCCTTGGTGTACTGTGCTCCCAAGGAGCCCCAGTTCCTATCCTTGGAGATGCGTGCTGAGATTGACAGTCAACTCATCAGAGATGATCGCTGGGAGATGAAAGCGATCAACCTATGTTTAGTGCATCGGGCGTACTGCAAAATTATCTAGCACAACCTGATACTTCAGAGTGGACATTATGAGAAGATCTCCCAGTTGACTCAGTATGTCCTCTACTGTATTTGCACCAGGCAGCCTATCTTCCTTCCTTATATCATTATCCAGACGATGATCCATGCTACGTTGTCTGGTCAGTTGGGCAACCTACCCTACGGACGTCTGATCACCACATTGCTCACCCGCCTATACGTTGACTTAGTAGATGAGAGGATTCAGGAGAAGACCTTCTCATTGGATCTTGACTGGCAGGCCATCTGTAAGATGGGTATGCAGGATGCTCAGGTCAGTGATGATGAGAGGAACGTTCTGGTGCGTCCTCGTACTCGAGTAGAGATAGCAAATACCGCGGCGACAGCAGGAGCAAGGGTCACTGGGGTTGATGTTGAGGATGAGGATCGTATGTGCATGGATGTAGACTCCATACCTCCTCCGTCACCTCTACATTCTACTGGAGCTGGTCCATCTCGGGCTCCTTCACACATGGCTGGTCCTTCATGCCCATCCTCTGATGATATGATGGGGTCACTGCACGAGATTAGAGAGGCTCAGCACATGACTGATCTGAGAGTGGGAGAGCTTCTAGATGCTCAGCACGTGATCGATGGGAGAGTAGGCAAGCTTATAGATCCTCAGCGTGCTACTGATGGGAGAGTAGGCGAGCTCCTAGATGCTCAGCGTGCGTCGGATCAACGGATGGCCGAGTTGACAGCTAGTCTCCAGACGATCTAGACTCAGGTAGCCTGGTTGACTAGAGTGTATGTTGAGGACTATGACAGAGATCGCGAGACACCTCCTCCTCCAGCACCTCCAGCTCCATGATGTACATTTTCTTTCATTTTTCTTTGTACTACAGAGTAACTGTTCGGATTGTGGACCAAACTCTGACTTGTGGACCGTACTCTGACTTGTGGACCGTACTCTCCTCTTCAATTCCGAGCCGGCACTCCACTGTCGGCTTGGCTTGTCGACTTAGACGTGAGTTTCAGATTCACCGAAAACCATGTGGCAACCATCCGAAGAAGGTTGCCACTGTCCTCCCAAACCATTGGGAGAAGACAATGCAGATTAATGAGGTCTTATGTGGTAACCAAAGACCCATTAAATTAACCTAAAAATGTTGGTGTAACTATCCAAGAATGGGAAAAGAATCACATGTTGATTCCAACTTAAAACACCAGTCAATACTACTCAAACCATCCAGCAACATCCAGATATTTTAACGATCCACTCACACTAAGACATGTTTTTTGAACTCCAAATTGCAACAAGCAATCAAATACTCACCCAATGAGATCAAAGCATCAATTCAAGCTTCTACTTTGTGATCTACTCTCAAAGGTCAAAGCTTTTAACACATCACAAAACCTCCACATCAAAGAGAACTTTACACATCGTGCAAGCAACATCATCTTCTTACATCACACAATCTTAAGAAGTATTATAGGCATTGCATAGGTAAATTCAAACCTATCTTCATCCACGAAACAGTTCCATTGAATTAAACTGTACTTAACTAGTGGAAAGATACTCTCATCCTCAAGAGTTTTTATAGATACCTCTTATCATTGAAAATGATTCTATAGGAACAGTTTCAGTTCTTAAAGAGATTTTGCAAAAAAAATCCTCTTTTGGGAAAAAAAAACTGTAAAATATGTTCTTCCCAACCTATCATATTGAAAGGGATACTTAGTAGATTTCAAGCTGGACTTAAGGATGAATGGACTAAGTTCGGGGACCCAACTGAACCGTTATATATATTGTGTTGTAGAATTGTATTCTTTAACTATCTCTGTTCATCTACAACACTTATTAAATTGCAATAAATAAAAAAATAATCTTAATCCGCTAAGATAATCCAATTCACCCCCTGTAAGACGAAACAGTCACCAGAACGAAATGCTAATCACAAATCAGATCGAATCATTGAATTTCCCAAAAAAAAAAAAACTTATGTGATTTTATCCTCATCTTCAATAATGAGATTGATCTGAAAAAACAATGAAAGAAAAAAGGGTGGGAGAAACAACGCTGTTTTCTAAGAGCTAGTGAACTTGGTGACAGCTTTGGTTCCCTCCGAAACAGCGTGCTTTGCCAATTCACCAGGAAGAACGAGTCGAACAGCGGTTTGGATTTCTCGAGATGTAATTGTAGGTTTCTTGTTGTAGCGGGCGAGTTTGGAAGACTCCTGGGCGAGTTTCTCGAAAATATCGTTGATGAAGCTGTTCATGATTCCCATTGCCTTGCTGGAGACACCGATATCAGGGTGAACCTGCTTCAGGACCTTGAAGATGTAAATCTTGTAGGTCTCGATGCTCTTCTTCACCCTCTTCTTCTTTTTATCACCACTAGCACCTTCCTTGGGGAGCCTCTTCTCGGCCTTGGGCTTCTTCTCCGCTGGGGTTTTCTCTGCCACGGTCTTCTCAGCCGGCTTTTTCTCTGCAGGCTTCTTCTCCGCCTTTGGAGCCATTACAGCAAGGAAGATAAGCTGAAGCTGAGAGATGAGATTAACAGATGAACTGAACCAGAGAGCAGGAGAAAATGAAAGAACGACGGATGAACTGATCGATTACAAGCAAGGTTGGACGTTTATACAAAGAACTCTGACTGTTCTATTCGTTGATGGGAATTCTCGCGGATTGCTGACTTGGTTTCTATTATGACCGTTCGATTTCAGCTATACTGAAAGAGAGGCGATTGATGGCTGAGATTGAATCGATCCCCGTGTTTTATCACGGGCTGGCTGGCCTGGTGGAGGGTCCCGAACCCTTCCAAGGCCTGGGCTCTCTTTCAAATGGTTGGAAACGGAACCCGTTGGCTCGGTTACAACTCTCTTTGGCACCTCCCCAACTTTATAATGGGTCCCTCACCCCCTAAAAGATAAAAAAATATTAAATAATTAAATCAAGATTTAAAATAGGGGAAAATTTGACCCTCAATCTCGCATTGTCCTCCTATAAATTTTCGAGAGAAAATAATGTTTTTTTATTGGGGAGGGATGGGGAGATCCCGTTAAATTTGCTTTAATTTTAATTTTTTAATTAATAAATATGATTAAATTTGAATTTGAAATTTAACATATGTCGAATCATTTGACACTCAGACACTTTTGTCTACAACATAAGACTTTTTTTTCATAACATGTTAATTTGAGTTCCATCACAACTATTATAATAGAAGTTATTGCAAAGACAAAATTTAAAGAGAAAAATATTTATGGATAAAGTTTCCCCGATCTGCTTCTCAGGTAATGATGGGCATGATTTGATCATCACATCCACGAGATCAATTAAACTTTTTTCGTTTAATGATGAATCATCCAGTTTCACCAACAAAACTATTGGGAGAAGATGAGAGGATGCGATTAGAGAAGGAAAATCCATCTCGAGATGAAAAGGGTTTAACGGAATCATATTTTCAAAAATAGAAAGTGTTAATGATGTTATTTCGAACAAAGACTCAAGTAAAAAAATTGATCAAGACTCAAATCAAGACAAATAAAGTTAGAGAATTGATCAAGTCTCAAGTTAAAATATGGATCCAAGGTTAATGGATGAAGACTCAAGCTTAAAGATCCAAGTTTGGAGAATGAAAATTCAAACTTGAAGAATGAAGATCCTAGCTTAAAGAAAAGAAGATTCAAGTTTAAAAAAAGAAGTGTGAAGAATGAAGATGAAGACATTGTATCTAGATTTAGAATTATATGTAAAATAAATCTGGACAAAATACGAGTACCCCCCTTCTAGTTTGATCGAATACTAGTTACATCCTAAACCTTGTGAACAAGAGAAATTATAGGTACCTCTTTTGTAGTTTGTTTGAAACCCAAGTACGTCCTAAACCTTTCAAACAATTACAAAGGCATCCCTTAAAATTCAAAAAAAAAAAAACTACAGAAACACCCAGTGATTTTCTATTAAATGACGAAAGAAAGCAGATGTTTAATTGTTAACCTCCAAAATACCCAAATTCTATACTGAATGGACCATTTTACCCTCATTACTATTGTTGAGAAAGAAAAGTAAGAAAATTGTTTTCTCATCTTGTTCGTGATCGGCATTTAGAACAAGGAAGAAGGAAGAAGGAAGAAGGATCTGGAAAACGAAGAAGGAAGAATTGAGCTCCGACGGAATGTTGAGGCATATCACCAAAGCAATCCCTAACCAGCTTTCCTCAACAAACAGAGTGAACTCCAAGCCGAGTCTGGTTCAGACTTCAGAATGGATGAAATGGTGGACTTTTTGCCGTTCCAGATCTGCTATAACAGATGGCGGAATTTATCTCACTCGCTCCTCTCTTGCACTATTACTGGGAAACTTTTTGATCTCTACCTCTTTCTCTCTATTTTTTGCAGAAATTTATGTGATTTACTGGAAATTTTGATGTACGAACGAGATTCGGAGACCTTTGATAGGCCAATCTGGTTGCTTCTTTGATGTATACTGATAAATTCATGGATTCTTGAGTGGTTTTGGTCGATTCATACTCTGGTTTTCTTCAGCAATTATGTTTATTGTTGATCGGTTCTATGGAGTTATTGCATCTCTCGGTCTTTGGCAGAAAGAGACCAAGATCTTGTTTCTAGGGCATGATAATGCATGAAAGACGACTTCGCTTCACATGTTCAAAGATGAGGTTTTATTTTGTTCTTGCTTTCTCGATGTTCTCATTATCTTACGTCCCTAAGAATATTTGTTTTATAATAGGTTTTTGTTATAAGAAGTAGTTTTTCGTTATGAATTCTTGTTGTTGACAATTACAATGGGTCATTTGCAGAGGCTAGTTCAACATCAGCCGACACAATATCCGATCTCCTTCATAGTTGTTCATATGCTCTTCTACCCCTATAATTTGCTTTATTTTATTTTCAAAATTTCAATTTTTAACAATTCAATCAAGTTTAAGGTAGCAGAGTCAAGATCATCTCAAATTTCAATTATCAAGAACTCAGAATTAACTTGAAGATCCAATTCACTGAAATTGAGGATGGGGGTTTTCAGAAACCATGAATCCTTGTCCAAAAGAAAGCCTGAAATCAATTTTGCCTTTAAAAGATAAAGGGGTATATTTGTCTATTTATTTTTTAAATTTGACATCGTTTGAAAAAAAGAGACAGTTGAAATTGTTTGAAAGGGGTTTGCATCGTGTGGTCACCACTATATGATCAAAGCTTCAACTCGAGCTTCCACTTTGTGATCTACAGTCAAAGGTCAAAGCTTTTAACACACTTCTCTCAACCTCCACATCAAAGAGAAATTTACACATTGTACAACATCAACATCATCATACATAACACAACCATAAGGAGTAAGTATTACAGGCATTGCATGGGTAAATGAGTTCCATTGAATTGGACTGTCCATAACCAGTGCATAGAGCCTCTCATCCTCCAAGAGATTATATAAATACCTCTTATCATTGAAAGTGATTCTATATGATCAGTCTCATTTCTTTAATAGATTTTGCAAAAAAAATCCTCTTTATCCTTGAAAACAAAGAACTGTAAAATATGTTCTTCCCACCTATTATATTGGAAGGGATAATTAGTGGATTTCAAGCTAGACTGAAGGATGAATGTACTAAATTGCGGAACCCATCTGAACCATTATATATCTATTTGAATTCTTTAACTATCTCTGTTCATCTACGACACTTGCTAAATTGCCCCAAAAAAAAAAAAAATTCATAATCCACAAAGATAATCCTATTCATCCCATGTAAGAGGAAACAATCACCAGCACGAAACGCTAATCACAAATCAGATCGATTCATCGAATTTCCCAACAAAAAAAAAAAAAAAAAGCTCATGTGATTTCATCCTTATCTTCAATAATGAGATTGAATTAGATCTGAAAACAGAAAGAGAGGTGGTAGATACAACGCTGTTTTCTAAGAGCTAGTGAATTTGGTGACAGCTTTGGTTCCCTCCGAAACAGCGTGCTTCGCCAATTCACCAGGAAGAACAAGTCGAACAGCGGTTTGGATTTCTCGTGATGTAATTGTAGGTTTCTTGTTGTAGCGGGCGAGTTTGGAAGACTCCTGGGCGAGTTTCTCGAAAATATCGTTGATGAAGCTGTTCATGATTCCCATTGCCTTGCTGGAGATACCGATATCAGGGTGAACCTGCTTCAGGACCTTGAAGATGTAAATCTTGTAGGTCTCGATGTTCTTCTTCGCCCTCTTCTTCTTTTTATCACCACTAGCACCTTCCTTGGGGAGCCTCTTCTCGGCCTTGGGCTTCTTCTCCGCTGGGGTTTTCTCTGCCACAGTCTTCTCAGCCGGCTTTTTCTCTGCAGGCTTCTTCTCCGCCTTTGGAGCCATTACAGCAAGGAAGATACGCTGAAGCTCAGAGATGAGATTAACAGATGAACTGAACCAGAAAGCGGGAAAAAATGAGAGATCGATGGATGAATTGAACAATGCAAGGCTAGGTTGAACTTTTATAGATTGAACTCTGGTTTTTCTATTCGTTGATGGTTATTCACGCGGATTGCTGACTTGGTTTCTATTATGACCGTTCGATTTCAGCTATACTGAAAGAGAGCCGATTGAAGGCTGAGATTGAATCGATCCCGTGTTTCATCAGTCTATGATATATCCTGTTTTATCACGGGCCGGCGGGCGTGCGGACGGTCCCGAACCGTTTTAGGGCCTTGTCTTCTACGAGTCCATATCCGTACAGTTCCCCTTGGGGCTTGATCCGTCGTCCAATCTTTTCAGTGATCCCGTTGTTGAGAATCACTCCTTACAGATCTCAGTCGCACATAGTGCCATCGGGGTGCATCTGGATTCACATCGTCTCCTCCCAATGGTTCTGGGAGGACGCAGCAACCTATCTTCAATGGCCGCCACATGACTCTCGGGTGAATCCAAGACCTACGTTCGAGCTGACACCCCCTGTTGGTTCGACTTGTCGATTGGGTGTCGACTCGGATGTGGGTCTTGGATTCACCAAGAATCTCGTGGCAATCATCCAGGGCAGATTACCATTGTCCTCCTAAAACCACTGAAAAGAGAAGATACAGATCCAGGTGGATCCAATAATCCACAAGAGAGGATCTTTTTCTCTCACCTTTGACCTATCTGTCAAAACAAAACCCATAAGTATCAAATAATATAAAATCAGATATAAATTAAGGCAAAATTTGATCCTCAAATTAAATTGCAATAGATCCTCCTATCAAAATATTTAAAAAGATAATATTTTTTCTTCAAATTTAGGGCGAGTGGCCAAGGGGAGGGCAATTCAGGTAGATAAAAAAAATTAACTAAAATTTATTATTTTTTTAAATTAATAAAATATGATTGAATTTTACTTTAAAAAAAAATTTTCTTCTAACCTCCAAAAACTATGTCAAATTCGATCTACTATCCTATGATTTTCAGAAATTCTAACCGACCCCATTTAATTGAGAGACTTGACTGAACATGTGAGTAGACACATTCCTACTTACATGGTTATATATCATAAAATTTCATCACTTGCAAGTTGTATCTCAGATCGGGAACTGAGAATCATTCATGATTGATAACGATTACCATGGCCGGACAGAGTTGCAGGTTTTATATCATCTCATTAGCACTCCATTACCTAAGCTTTAATGATCTCAAGCCCTTCCAACTCAAATCCAGATTCATTAAAAAGAGATATATTTCACTTCGATTGCTTGGTCATTTCGAAATCTAGGTCAAGAAGATCTAGTCCTTTCCGGATCTCGATTATCCTGCTTGATGTTCTGCAAATCTCGCTAAATGAAGCTTTATTTTATTTTTAATTGTCCCCGATTTTATAGAGATGATGTGGAGCCGTGAGAAATTTTTGTTCTGAAATCATGTGTCCCTCTTCTTGGACTCTCTCTCTTACTCTGCCCATCGACGGCCCCACTTCCTATCTTCTCTCCTTCTTACTTTTTCTCCTCACTTTTCCCCCACAATCCCTCTTTTTTTTTTCCTAAAATTTCTTTACCTTCCCCTCTTCTCGGACTCTCTCTCTCACTCTGGCCACCGACGGCCCCACTCCCTATCTTCTCTCCTTCCTACTTCTTCTCCTTCACTTTTCTCCCACAATCCCTATTTCTTCTCCCGTAATCTTCTCTCCATCTCTATATAGATCCTCTTTCGTTTCTTGCTTGGATTGGATCCATCCGTAACACCTTTTAACTGGAAAAAAAAAAAAAAAAAACAAAGCAACAAAAATCCTTTTAACTAAAGTATCTTTGGAGAAACGAAAAAAAAAATTACAGACATTGAACTCCGACATAGGAAACGATCAGAGGAGGATCCCCTTGTTTCTTGCTCTTCGTCTCCAAATTTCTAGGGTTTGGGAAGAAAGAAACTTGAAAAAACAGATGGGAATAAGGGCATTATTGTCTTTTATTTTTGGAATAAGGGTAATATTGTCTTAATATTTGCAACTAACGGGACTCTACTAACGGGTGGGGTCTATTTGATTAAC
This sequence comes from Protea cynaroides, assembly GCA_028583415.1. Classification (NCBI taxonomy): domain Eukaryota; kingdom Viridiplantae; phylum Streptophyta; class Magnoliopsida; order Proteales; family Proteaceae; genus Protea; species Protea cynaroides. The sequence goes on along the minus strand of CM053266.1, from coordinate 34,646,271 downwards.
GGTGAAAATTTTTTGGGTAGTAGATGAAACATTTGGAAACCCTTTGGATGCTAGATGAGACTTTTGAAACTTTTGAAGGTTAGATCGAATTTGACATAGTTTTTGGGGGTTAGATGAAATTTTTTCTAGAATTTAATATATGATCAGTCTATACCATTTCCTAGACATAGACACCTTCGTTTACAAAAAGACTATAGGTCAATTTGGGTTCCGTCACAACTATCATTTTCTATGAAGAGGGGACAGGGAGTGAAATTTAATTCCCAATGGCAATGGGGATCTTTCTTTCTTTCTTTCTTTTCGCATTTCTTATCGAATAAATACGATATTTTTTATTCAATCAACCAGTATCGATTGAGGGGATTTATGGAGAAGGTTTATCTGGTCTGCTTCTCAAGTAATAAGGGGCATGATCTCGAACATCACTTCCATGAGTTGATAGGATTTAGCACAAAGTGACCTCAAGCCAAAAGATCACTCTAAATATACAAAGTAAAGCCTTGGTACTGATCATAGACCAAACCAAATAAAGGCTCAAGTCAAAGATTGATCAAGACTCAAATCAAAACAAATGAAGTCAAAGAATTGAACAAGTCTCAAGTTAAAATATGAATCCAAGTTTGAAAGATGAAGACCCAAGCTTGAAGATCCAAGTTTGGAGAGACTGAAACTTGAAGAACGAAGATCCAAGCTTGTAAAAAAGAAGATTCAAGCTTGAAAATCGAAGTTCGAAGAATGAAGATTCAAGCTTGAAAATCGAAGTTCGAAGAATGAAGATTCAAACTTGAAAAATGAAGATCCAAGCTTAAAGAAATAAGTATGAAGAACAAAGATGAACATATTGTATCTAGACTTATTAAGATTACATGTAAAACAGTTGTAGTTCTAGGATTGAACACCTGTACATGCATGAATTAACATTATATATCATGCATCTCATTCATTATTATAATCTTTAGATGGCAACCATAGACCTACATCAATTAACCTTGGGGCTCTACCTACCCAAATAAATTAAATAAATAAATAACCCATAGACCCACTAAATTGACCTAAAAATGTCATGAAAAGTATTGTCCAAAGAATGAGACAAGAATCATAAGTTGATTCCAACTTAAAACACCAACTGATTGCATGAACCGGTCTATGGTTCCCAAAAGCCTGGACATTAAATCGAATCCAGGTGATTGACTAAAAGCTAACCACTCGATACTAGCTGAGACCATCCAGCAGCATCTGTATATTTTAGCGGTCGATCAGATCCATAATTTCATTGTCCAACGGCTATATTTTAGTATACCGATCATATAGAGGTCGATCAGATGAGTTAAGCGGTCGACCGGAAATAGATCCATTAGAACTTTTTTTTACCAATTACGTAGGTCATTCTTTGTGTATATTTAAGCCCTCACACTAAGACAAGTTTCTTGAGCTCCAAATTGCAATTAATAATGGTTTTGAAAGTATTAAGAAGAGAGATGGTTTCAAAAGCATTCTATTTGGTCTCTTATCACCCTTTTCAACTGTTCATCAACTTTCAAAGCTGTTTTGGTCTCCTTGAGATGGGTCTGTCTCAAGGTCCCTTTAACATTGATTCTTTTTAATGCAAATTCTATAGGTTATCACAGAAATCACAAAATACAAAAAAGGCAACTTCAGTATTTGAGACCGGAAGGGTGAGAAGTTTTGCACCGATGAACACCAATCATTGATGTCAACATTCGTCAAGTAGAAAAGCCCAAATTAAAAATCTATATTGTTAATGTGAATCTTCTTAAAGTATCTTGAAGGAATTCAAATTCCTTTCTGATTGCGTTTGTTTTGCCATAACACATTTTATGAGATTTGTTGAAAACTAATGTATTTATGTATTTCTGTTTCTCTTGCTTGAAATCCAGTCCTCTCTCTCTCCTTCAAGTTATCTGTTACCAATCTTTTCTGTACTCTTATATTTTTTGCTAATGTATAAAATTCCTCTAATGCTAGTGTGCAGAGATTCTTCTCCCAAAATAATAATAATAATAATAATAATAATAATAATTAAAGAGATGTGCTAGCAAGGATGAACATTGTAACCTACCATATGGACCCGCAGCTAAAAACATTTCAAAACCCTTATTAAACCCTAGCAACCAAGGAGGCTTATTATAATGACATAATCATGTAAGAAAGTTATCTTCCCAATAGTCATGATTAAATTTTCTACACTAAGAATTTTTTTCCTACGGCGCCGTTGTTTTGACAAAAAATTTTACATGTAAATTTTATATGTTATTTTTTTTTTTTAATTTGTTTATAAAAGAAAGACCAAATTCCCTTTCTCTACCCTTAAAGATCATTATATTGTACTCCCTGGAAACAAACATTAAAAAAAAAATTATATATAAAATATTACACATAAAATTTTAACATCAAAACAAACAGAACCTAGAAAATTAGCTGAATAAAAAATATTAAAATTCTTAGTTCTGGTGTTCATTAGTTCATTTCATCCCTAATAAAAAGAAACTTAAAACTTTACACTGAAACCCACTATTATATGCCCCAAGACATGAAATAAATAGGAAGCAAATCTTATCCAACCTCATTTTACTACCAACAAATGGTGCTTAAAAAGAATTAACTTCATCATGGATCACTTTGGTTTGCGACCAAATATTTCAAGAGCCAACCATTTTGCAGAAACAGTCATCAGCACAAAATGCTTTTATGCTTCCCCAAAATAAAAAGATTTGCACCTATAGTGATGCCATATTTCCACTTCATGGATCCTCATTCCTCACCTGATGGTTATTTATAAAAGTATCATATGGCCCCATGTACCTTCCATACAATAGGTTATAAAACCACTCTTTTGTGATGTTGTACAGGGGTCCTGTCATTAACTACCCGATCGAAACAGACCATCGAATATCATCATATAATCACTAAATTTAGTGAGGATAAACCATTACCATTTTCAAACAATTAAATATATGCAATCTCTGCAAAATTTGTAAAAGAACAGAAGTCTTAGTGAGCACCACCATGCTGCCACCCATTCCAGTTTGTGTTGCCCCTGAAAAGATGGCCGATTGGCTCTGGGCTACTTAACTTGAGACAATGACATGTAAAATCATACCTCTGGGCTGTAACTTGAACGCATCGAAAACAACTGAAACAAGAAGACCAGAAAAACTGAGCTTTGAAGACCAGAAGGCGAAAAAAACAAAAGCAGCTCATCTTCAAAGTTAAAATTCCATGGCTTCTCTTGCCCCTACTTAGGAGCCAGTCCTCACACCTAAAGCCTGCCAGTAAAGGAAAAGGAAGACAGAGAAATGTCAAGATAAATAAAAATATATTCCAGGAGAAGGAACAGAGGGGATGCATAGCATACAAGCTCCAGTGCATTATTCCTATGCAGGGTTCCATAAAGCCAAACACCATTTCAAGTTAATGCTTGAAATCAGCTTCTTTCAGTAACTAAGAACACCTTAAACCACAAAAGTGTGGCTCTAATTACTAATCAATTCAGATCCATTGGAATCTTCTACCCTAAAAAAAAATAGATCCATTAGAATCAAAATAACCACACCATCCTTGATAGATCATGTTTAAGCCGCAAGGGGATTTTGGGTTTTCCCATGTAACCAACTCTTAATTAATAGAGTCAGTCATGGGGGGGCTTGTAGTATTTTTACTTCCCTGTTTTTGGTAATAAATAAAGGCCTGACTTATCCCTAAAAACCATTTAAGCATTCAGTCCCAATTCTGTGCTTTCAACAGATCAAATGTCTGCCACAAAGCTAGAAGGTCAGAATTGCTTCCCCAACCACATGCAAAGAACAAAGGAGACCATTCTAAAACCTATAAGGGCCCGTTTGATAAAACTTCTGCTTCTGGATTCTGGTTCAAATTGGTCCCCGTTATTTTGGGTAAACTTGTTTGATAAAGCAATTTGAAATGGTTCAAAGCTCTTTGGTTAGACATGTTTGATAACATCTTCCCCCTCGAAGTCCGGAAAACAGTCGTGGTAGTGGTGGGTGGTGGGCGGTGGTGGCGGCGGTGGTGGTGGTGGTGGTGGCGCCGGCGGTGGTGGTGGCGCCGGCGGTGGCGGTGGATGGTGGGTGGTGGCGGTGGTGGTGGTGGGTGGTAGCGACTGTGGTGGTGGTGGTGGTGGTGGTCAAGTGAGAGTCATGTGAGAGTCGACTCTTTTCTTTCTCCCAAAAAATTGATCCAACACTTGAGCATATTTATGACTCCAAAATTTTGGATTCGAGTCATTCGAATCCAGTTCACTCTGGAGTTGGAATCCAACCGGACTTATCAAACGTGTTTACTCCAAAATGGCCCCCGGATGCGAATCCATAGAATCCGGGGAGTTTTATCAACGGCCTACAACTCACCAAGAACGTCACATTCTTGTTGCTGTGCAGAAGTCCCCACGTTTAAAATTTCTCTCCCTTCCAACACAAGCACAACTAAGGATGTAAATGGATAGCCGAAAATCCGGATCCGATTCGAATTCGCATCCGTTTAAGGGAATCCGAATTCGAATATTCGGATTCGGATTTGAATTCGGATAGTTGGAGTTGGAGTCGGATCCGAATTCGGATTTCACCCAAACGGATCAGATATAATCCCATCCGTTTAATCCTATTTTTAAAGACGCATAGGTTTAATCCTATTTTAAAACGCATACACCTTTAATATATGAGGGTATAAACGGTAAACCACATTCCACTGTTTAATTTTATATTCCCCTCCTCTCTTCTCTTGCATTGAAACCCGAGGGAAAGAAAACTTCTAGAAACAAAGAGCTAGGGTTTGAATGACTCGAGTTTTTGACTGCTGGCTGCTAATCGCTGACTGCGTTGGTTTTTATTTTATTGCGATGGTGTCTTCTCCACATGCTATGGAGAAGAAAATTAAAAGATTCACATGGGAAGGTAGGTCTGCAAGTCAGTTCCAGGGGCTTCCCTTCCATTAAATTGTTTCTCCTATTGTACCCGAAGGTAGTCTGCAACTCATCCCCTCTCTCTCTCAGTACAATACTCTAATTTAGGGTTTTGTTGTTTTTTTTTATAAAGAAATTCTTAGAAATTTGTTGGGTTTTTTTTATTTATTTCTTTTATAATCCTTCATGATCTTCGTCTATCACTCACTCAGTTTATTCTCGGAAATAAAGTTAAGGGTATTCCGAGAAGAAATCAATTCTTCCAAGGCATTCTGAAATCTGATTTCAATTGTGAATTCTGATGACTCATCTCAGTGGCAAGTTTGGCAAATTAAATTAGTCTCACCAGCATACCAGACCATATAGAACTTAACGATTTTTGATACTATGATCCTAACCATCGCTTTATTAGAATTTTTTTAGAAACCCTAACAAATTATTAGGGTTTTTGATTGCGATTTTATAATCTGAAATTCTTAAATCTGTTTTTTTTTTTTTTACCCGATTTGCAGTGATAATGTGTTTCCAGATTCGAATCCGACTTTAACCAGATTTCCGGTTAAAATCTTGGTACGAATTTGGATTCAGTTTTTTGAAATCCGCCGGATGCGGAGGCAGATTTGAATGGAACAGTTAGAAGGCGGATTCGAATTCAAAGAGTAGTCTATCCATACCGAACCTGATCCGTTTACATCCTTAAGCACAACGAATGCTTCCAACTGATAGCTCAACCCACAGACCCTCAATTCTGAAGATAAATATTAATTTCCGAGAATAAGGCACGTTTAGGAGTTCCTAATAGTATTAACTCCAATCACCAAACCAGTTTTTGGGACAGAAGGAACTATACAGTGCTAAAGTTGCCATGAAGAGGATGCTCAACGGGGTTGGTAGGAGGTGGACTAACCAGTACCCCTGTTGATTCAGTCTTCGTGCTTAAATGTTCCTCAATTTGCATGAGAGATATGTGGGGTGGGGTGGGGTGGGGTGGGTATTGAGTTATAAGCCATTTTACTCCAAAGATTTATGCAGATGCTGAGGATTAAAGTGTTATTATGTGCTAACTCAGAAGACATATGTTGAAGGACAGACAATAACACTCCGCGTTCATTTCGTTGGCAGAAACGATCCAATCTATTCGGGGCTTTGGCCATCTCTTAAAACTTGATTGAATATGAAATAAGTGAAGCAATAGTACTACTCGACTCCCAAGAAAACTCACTTGTACAAGAGAATGGCCATTCACTAAAATCATGAGAAATAACAAGCTCACTTAAAACGGAAGGAGAAAATAGAGATTGTGACAAAAATATTATGATGCTTGCACTTCTTCAATTCCTCTCATTTCTCATTCTCATTTTTTGTCTAAGCTTCCATATCTGGTGAAAGATCGTGAACTTTTGCAATTGGTCTCATCCTTTCTTGAGTTGCCCATTATTTTGAGAGAGAGAGAGAGAGAGAGAGAGAGAGGAGAAGTAGAAGAAGAAATATCCACAAAATACCTCAACTCAACTCAGCCTCATACCAATTAAATGGAGTCGGCTAGATGAAATTTTTTTTTCTCCCTTTAGCTCTATTCAAAGCTATACTAGTTACTAGTCCTAAGCTATACATGACTTTCCTTACAACTTCTCCTCGAACCATTTTAGCCTACCCATAGTTACCGCCAAGGAGTCCAGGTGTGTTTCAGAAGGTTTAAGGCGACCAGCGGCTTTTTGTGTCACCCTTTTTTTTTAATTGATGTTATTTGTAACATTTTTACTGGATGTGTAAAGTACATATATAGACCATAATGCATGGAAGCATGCATATGTATTAAAAATAAAAAAATTGATGCCCTCCCCAGACCCTGCAGTAGCAGGAGCCTCATGCATTGGGACACTCCAATCCCCTCCCTTTTGTATAAATTCTCTTATAGAAGATGCACCCTTACACCGTCTTGGGTACACCTAGTCGACTCGCTTTGTCGCCTAAGTGCCCTCCAGTGCCTTGGTGCCATGACAACTATGGGCCTAACCCTGACTCTTTTAGCTCCTTCAATCTAAATCAATCCACCCCTCAGGGCTAGAGCATTCAAAGACCTCTGTTGCACAAATCCATGCCACATCAGATGACTTTCCCACAACTTATCATGTATTGTAGGCTTGTAGCTACTACTCTTTAATTAGCTCTAATTTGTTCATTCCTTATTTTATCTTTTCTAGTTTTGCCACTTATCCATCTCAACATCCTCATTTTAGCTTGCACTAAATTATTTATATATGTTGTTTCTTCAATACTCAACATTCAGCCCCATACATGATAGATCAGTGTTGGTCATATAATTGTCCTATAAAATTTTCTTTTCGGTTTCAAAGGGATACGTCAGTCACACAACACTCTAGACGCACCCCACCACTTCATCCACCCTATCTAATTCTTCATGCAACATTATCCTCTATCTAATTTCATTATGATTGAACCTAGGAATCTAAAATTTTCACTTTGCGGTATCTCCTTCTCATCAAATTACCGATACATCAATAATGTATGTGGCATCAAGAGTAGTAGACCACTCTATCCAGACCGTAATACCCTACATTGAGTTAATGATGTCTCACAAACAAACTATGCAATACCTAGGAAGCAACCCATAGAATCAGGCACAAATGAATCTAATTCCTGATTGACAATCAACTAGTCATAAAAAAATAACATTAAAAGTAATAGGATTCTAACACACCAATAGGTGGTTGTCCAATTCCTTGCGAGATTGCTCATGATCTTTGGTATTCCTTTACAAGTTCTCCCCCACCACTGACCTCCACTTGACATGCACGGAAGGTTAACCAATTGCTACGCACCCAAAAAAGGCTGAACCCCTTGATTTGTTCAATGGCAGTCAAAGCATTGCCAGAATGCATACATTACTACCACAATTCCTGGAGCCTCCATTAACATTTATGCAGATGCCTAGCATCCAGTTCACCTTCACAGTGACAAGTCCTATTTACCCTCTTTTAGTGATTTTATGTAGCTTTACTTTAAGTTTTAATAAATAAAAAAAATCATATTTTGGCCTCACATTCATTAAAGAATACTATAACTACCTGCTGGATAAAGATGAAACCTGTGAGGAACTATCTTTCAAGTTTCAACAGACAGAAAGTCAACATCATGGACCTTTAAACGGATCGTGAATAAGTAGCGCCAGCATGAAATAAATTCATGCAATATTTTCATGATAAGCATATAGTTAAAACATACAATTAATCAGCAACGCCACACAAGCGCTACAAGACAAGTAAGTACACTACATTAACTTATTGAAGACATGGTCACACAAGTGAACATTGGCACACTGAGAATGATGACCCATTAACCATACTTATTGGGGTTTCATTCCTTGGAAATGGAAATAGATTTCGACAGTAATCCAAGACTAAGAATCACAACAAAATTATTATTAGGGGAATCAACCCATAAACGAAGGAAAACAGGAGCACAACTACTGAAACAGAAGCAGCATTTATCCAAGGGAGCAGTGTTGGCATTGCACAATGTGCTGGATAGAACGAGATTTTAACTCTTTATTGGCACAAGTCAACATAAAGGTTTCAAAAATAATGAAGATACACTCTTGGCCGCCGACAAAATGGTATGACCCATTATATGTCAATGTATAATCACCAAAATGAAAAAATAGCAAAGGTCAATATTAAGGAGGATTGCTCTTCTCCCCAGCATAACAGGCTGAGAGAACCTAATTGATGCCACTGTTAATGGTTTGTAAGAACCATACATGCACTTCTTATAATCCCCTGATACATTTCAACCATACATTGAGCTAGGGAGAATCCCTGAATATTAATTTTTATGGAGTTATTTTGATCACAGAACACTAGCGAGAGACAGTAGAAATAACTCACTCTAGTCAATAATGAAATGCAAATAATCATCAAAATTATAACAATAATGGAATTTATAAATTACTAGACACAACTCAGAGGGTCAATTAAACCGAGCTACAACACAGTAATAAAATTACAGCAATAAAATAAACAGCAGAAGTTTCTGCACGGCCCCTCAGCTAAGGGACTCCATCGTCTGGAGTCATCCACCCTCAAAAAGCATAAAACCCAACCCTGTATTCGAAATTCCTGTAATATCCCTATCCCACCTGAGAGTCATCATGACTTTCCTTTTTCTACTCCATTCCCGATCAATAATTTTAGGGTGATAAAAAATAAATAAATAAAAATAAATAAAAATATCTCACCTCATAGAACCGGAATTCATGTTCCGATGAAGAATCCGACCACCGATTGAATTCCCACCGCCAATCAACTCCCTCAGCCCCAAGCTTCCTCCTTGCTCCTCTTTCTCCGTATTCTTCTCCTCGTCCTTTTCAGCTTCTGGGGTTCGCTTCGGAGCTCTCTCGAAGTAATTCCCGTATATATATTCCGGTGAATATCCATTCTCTTCGTCAAACAGCATTATATGTCCATGCCACTCCCAGACACGATAATCAGAGCCCGTATCTTCATGAAACCCAACGCAAATATGGTGTTCGCCGATCGTGACAGCTTGTCCAGAATTGGGTTTCAAGGATTCGATGTTGCTACTTAGGATGATACGAATGATTTCCTTCTCTAACTTCGCTTCTTCTTTGGCAAGTGGAGTTCTATCGGCGGCGGCATCATCGTCGTCGGTGAGTCCGTTGGTATCAAGTAGGAAATCTTCCAAACTTTGGGAAAGATAAGAGTTCGTATGGAGATCAGGAGATCGAAGTTGTAATCTGCCCATCAGCGTTTGCAGAAGAAGACTGTCGTAGTTGTTGTTGTTGTTAAAGAAACTCATCCTTGCAGACTTTGCTTCGGCTTCCTCTGGATTTGCAGTGATTGTTGATGAAGATGGCTTCCTCTGCAATCCAAAAGTGCAGCAAAAAATTGGAAAATGAGAGGGTTTTAAGCAGGGTTTAAGAGCAGAGTCAAATTGACCAGTGGATCTTATCTCTTATGTCTCCGGACGATTCCTACACAAGCAAAATTGTCCGGTGGATTGACTAAAATATCCTCACGTGTTTGCTTACAAGTTACGACTATCAGATTCTTTTTCTATCCTTACCTACCCAATTCAAGATTTTTCTCTTTTTTTTTATAAATATATTTCTTGCCCTTTTGTCCAATATTGTGTCTGTTTTTTTTTTTTATAAAATACATAAACCTCCGTGTCGGTTTTAAATGCACACGAACCTCTTTTCAATTTTGAAATTCATGACACTTAACTACAATCGTTTAATTAAATGACGATAGTTATTGACGTCACGTAAATAAAATTAATTATAATGACCATATCACCCTTATATATAATAATAAATTAATTAATTAATAAAACACCAAAGGTCGATAGAACTATTTCCATTTATATAGGCATATGAGGAAGATGTTTGTTCAAACGTGAACAGAATGTAAATGATGAGGAGTTGCAATATGCTGTGGATTGGTTGGAAATAGCTTCCCCTCGCTACTGGCAGATGAAAATTCAAGTCTATTACATCAGGGGAAGGATTTTCTCATGGGATTTTAAACAGCAATTTAAGGGTTAGATGCTGGGGGATTGATAACGAAAATAGCTTCTCGTTGCCACCACCAGATGAAAATAATTCAAGTTTATTACATTGCTCTATTCTGGTTCTTCTCAATTTGCCATTAACTAAGTGAAACTAATTTCTAGACAATACTAGAGAAAAATCTCTCGTTCTTATTTTTCATATGCGATTGAGGTTTTATTATTATTATTATTATTTTTCTCGAGCTTTCCTTTGATTTTTGTTTAGTTTGATTCTTTTTACATTTAGAATCCGTAGTTGCTAGGAACCAAAAGGTATAAAAAAAGGACTCTACCTGTATTTCTTCTTTAGATATTTTTACCTCCATTTATGAGGGTTCCTTCCTCTCGAGTTAAAGAGTGGTTAGTATAATTGCAAAATCAAAGATGGGCTCGAGTGAAGATTGCTAAGAGATTGTCTTTTTCAACGTAGAGATCACAATCCCTTCGAGGGGGTCAAGCTTTTGCCATTTTAGAGTTTGGTGCGATCCTGGTGTGCCCTCGAAAACTGGTTGAGCTGGAAAGCTACTCAACCCTGGTAAAGCCCGCTGACCTCTCCTCCATCTCAGCTACGTCCATCCAATGTAATGGCATTACCCGTGACACTGTCGCTTGTGCTCCTACTTTCAGAGAAGTCGTCGATGATATATTCGATCTCTTCTATGGTTTTCCATCTCTTTTTCTCTATCTTGCTTGGCTCATTGTGAGCAATTAGGTTGTTTGAGTATGAGATTTTGTTTATTAATTTAAAGGTTGAATTTGGGTGGGTCACAATATCATTAAATTCAGCTATGCTCGAATTCAAAAGGCATACTGAACAATTAGGGATTCCAGAAAGTTATCCGCCATTTGAGTTTTTTGTGCTCATACTTGTATCTTGATTATGAGATTAAAAAAAAAAAAAAAAAAGGCGTGATTTAAACTCTTTGCATGAGCAAAAACTGATGAAAACGAATGGCAGGTAGAGTAGAGGACTTCGTTTTTGTATGGATTGAAAGAAAGTAAAATAAACTAGGGGTGTCAATTTTGGGGACTGAACCGGTAATTTGACTTGATCCACACTAAACCAAACTCGACCTGTGCCGAACTGATAGTGGACATGTTTCTGGTTAGCTTGTTATAATACTTATCGGTCCAGTATGAAATAGACTAGCTCGAAACCAAACTGTTAAGGTGGACCGGTCAAGCCCGAACCGAATTTCATCTTGGCCTGAATTAAACCGAATGTTAAGGATTTAGACATATGGTGGTCAATACTATTAGCACCAAAGTAAGATGACATCCTTTACTAGGGAACAAATTGACCCGAGATCGAACCGGTAAGAATTCAACTCAATAATAAACTGACACCAGATTGACCCGTTAGTTAATGTGTACAACGTAACTCACCTAGTCCGAACCTCTTTTATATATATATATATATATATATTTTTTTTTTTTTTTTGGTAAAACTTATCAACACCGATTTGACCCTAATAAAATCCGACCCATTGACATCCCCACTAAAAAAATCATATTTTTACAGAAAAAGTTATATACAAAGTTATTTTTCCATCATTTAAACTTTGAAGAGGACAAACAGAGCCTTAATAATTTTATCAAAATAGATTTTCACATCCCAGGTGGGGAGATCACGTACATGCACGTGTAGAGGAACCGTCTCAAAATGACAAGAGGAGGATAATCGTTGATTTAAATCGACGGCTGAACCACAATTTTCTTAAGACCATTGGATTCAATAATTTGACGGTGCGTAGAGAAACCCTAAATTCAACGAGGGGTGTGAAACGTTTTAACCGGAGGAGCCTCCATGTTTGATTTCTTTCGCTGCTGAAACTCTCCTCTTTTGTTGGTGAGAGCTCTTAGCGAGGCGATCTCATCTGTCCTCTGCTGCTAAAGGTTTGATATCGTTTTGCTTTTTTGTTCTCCTAGTTTCTTATGATAATCTTCATTATTCGATTCATTACTTATTTTTCTCTGGACATCTATTTGCATGCAACTATTGATTTGTTATCAAATCTTTCTTGATCTTTCTGTGTTGTATCTACATTGTTGGAATTTACGCTCTCCTAACTACCTTTTTTATTTATGTTTTTTAGTCTTCTCTCAATTCATTTGGGATTTTTAGCACATTTGTGAGCTAATCTTCGACTGATACTACGCAATTCGTTTTGTTCCCTCAAATTTGTTTTGTAAGGGATATTGAGACCGCATGACCTTTTTTTTGTGTGTTAAATTTCGTTTCCTAATATGTTCTTCATTCCATGACGTTGCTGTGCAAATCCTTACATGATCTTACATTCGAAGTATCAATTTCTCTCCCATGATTATCTTATGTTTAAGAACTTTTTTTCGGGTCAAAAAGTAAATTTCTTCAAGCTAAGCATTCAGCCTATGCACGTTTCTAAAACAAGTCAAATAGACGGACCATGCTGCTAGCAGCGCATGTATGTATCGGTGGATTCATTTGGAGCTGATCTGAAGTTCTGAACTCACATTTTGGTGTGTCTTATGATGTTTAATGTGTATGGGGCAGCAATAATAAATCTAAATCCTTGTACACCTTAGTATCTTTCACATTATGAATCAGGTCATATTTTGGTGTGAGTAGTCAAACTCTTGGGAAGCCAATGAGGAATAATAGTAAGGGCATTGGCGGTCGGAAGGGATCTTCTGCTGGCAAGCTCTCAAGGTATAAGGAACATTATTCATTGAGTCGGACAGTTAAGACATAATCAGTGGGATATTTGATCTGAACCCTCTGGTTAGTGTCAAGGCTTCCCCAATCTTCGATTATATTTGGGGCGTAAGCTCCGCATTCAGTCTGTAATTTCCATTATATTCCCAGGGATTTGCTCATACCTTGGCTTGGAAGGCCCTTTTGGAATGTGCTAAACAATTTGGCCAAATTCAACTCCATGGTTTTATGAAAAATGTGTAAATGAAGCCATGAGCACTATACACCATGGTTATTAAAACGAAAAAGTGACTCAAGAGGTTGGAGGCCACCTAAGTGATGAAGCACTTGCCTAGGTGTCCACTCAGAGCTAAGCGCTGCCCTAATTTTTATTTATTATTAAATATGTATCCATTATACCAAGTGTGACATTGATATAATTATGCTAATACTATATACTACATGAAGAATCAACATTTTAGCCACATAAAGATCAACATTTTAGCCATATAATTAAAAAAAAGATGTCAGAACATGTAAGCAAAAAAGTAAAAAAAATACACAAATACAGACACTTCCAAATACAAGAGGCGGATGCCCAGGTAGTAAAGCGCCTGTGTTTTTGTAGTTAACATAAAGTCCCCCACTATGCAGACCCTTATATAACGATTGGATGCCTAAGCACTTAGGCGACGCTTTGATAACTATGCTACACGACTTTCTCAATAAATTACCTACAAGAAATGAAGGATAAAATTGTCTACATTAATTTAAATGGCATTGTCCTAACATAGAAGAGTACAATGATGAGATATTATCTTTCTGATTCTAATATTCAAATTTGTTGATTCATTACATGGAAGAACACACTCGTTTTAGGAGTTTTCTAAATACAATCAGTTTTGTACTGTTGCCCTTTGCAGGAGCAAGCTTTGTGAAAATGGTGAGAATCAGTGTTTTAAATGATGCTCTTAAAAGCATGTACAATGCAGAGAAACGGGGAAAACGGCAGGTCATGATCAGGCCATCCTCAAAAGTTAGCATCAAGTTTCTACTGGTCATGCAGAAGCATGGTATGATCAAACTCCCATTCCTTTTTATTTATTTATTTGTACTTCATTTAATTTATTGTTTATTATTTTATGATCTTAAACTTTTCTAGTCTTAATTTACCAGTTCCTCTCATCAACTCTACATTTGCATTCTACAGGCTATATTGGAGAGTTCGAGTATGTTGATGACCATAGGTCTGGAAAAATTGTGGTTGAACTAAATGGAAGATTGAACAAGTGTGGGGTTATTAGCCCTCGTTTTGATGTTGCTGTTGCAGATATTGAAAACTGGACTGCGAGGTTGCTCCCCTCAAGACAGGTTAGCATTAGATGAATGTACTTGATTACTTTTAGGAAGCACTTGGTCCAGATGTTTTGTGAACTTTTTCTCCTGCTTACTATTTTTTTTGGTCAGTGATTGTAAAATCATTTCTTATAATTTGACTAGATTTTCTTGAACAATATTGACCCATTTATGCTACCTGCAGTTTGGGTATATTGTGTTGACAACCTCTGCGGGCATCATGGATCACGAAGAGGCTCGAAGAAAGAACGTTGGTGGTAAAGTACTTGGCTTCTTCTACTAGGCAGAGTTTTCCTGGAGGATGGACTTGAAATTTACCTGCTTAGGTTTGAGTGTTTTTTTAATTGCCATTTGGAGCTTATATACTTAGCAATATTTCTGTGGGTACTATGGCTTGATTTCTGTTTTGTTTCGGGCTTAATTGGGGAATTATTTATTTTTTTGGCATTTTAGAGCTAAAGGTAAAGATTTTGTTCGGAAGAATTTTTTATTTGAACTTCCTCCTGAGTTAATCATTATTGGATCTACAAATAGGTCCTGTCGAGCCTGGAACCCCTTCTCTTAATTCCTATTTCCCTTTTCCTCTGTTTTCATTCTGATTCCTCCCCATTCCAACAACGATGGAAACAACATATGAGATCTATTGGTATTGTTATAGGATTCCATTGTTATACTTCTCAAAATGTCAAATAGAAATTTATGCTGTCTTTCTTGTTCCTCCCTGTTACAACAGTGATGGAAACAACAGATGTTCAATTTAATAAAACCCCCTTGAGATCTATTGGTATTTTTAAACTTCTCAAAATATCAAATGGAAGTTTGTAGAATATTTTTAGATGCCTTTGATTTTTATTTCTTAACACGTTTTGAAGCCCTATGTAAAAAAGTAAAAATTTAAATTTTGCTTTCCAGGTTGTATTGCTAATAGCATTTTTTTTAATTTATTTATCATCCTTAAAGCAGGTTCACTGCTCAGGCTTGTGAAACTTCTCTCATGTGTTTCTTTTCTTTCCCATCTTCCAAAGTGCTCTCTGGAGCAAGATTAAATTGATAAGTTTTTGTCACTCCTTTTTTTTTATTTAATCTTTGATCCTGCCTGTCCTGTTTCGTCCCCGTGTGTCAAAATATTTTTTGGGTAGAATATTTGTCTGTCATTTAAAGACTCCAAAGTTACATATAGCTCTTTTTTTTGCGTCCTCCTACTGCTTGGCAGCATCCTAGAGCTTATGCATGGAGAAGCCTTATATTTTTATGGCTACTGCCTGGGATTCTCTTAGTACTTTCTTTTTTAATGCTTAACAACGGGCTTTCTGTTGAAGCCTGAAGTTGAAAGTTCATTTAGTGTGGCACTTTAGACTTCTATTTCCTGGGTTCACTGGGTCACTTAAGAACTGGATTGGCTTAATTGATTAGTTTGGGTAGTGTAGGTGGGTTGATGTTGTAGTCAATCTAGTTTTTTGTTGGTTGGGTGATGGCTTGGCTGCTAGTCTAGATTAGTTGTAGTACTAACAAACACAACATTGTTATTGTATGGCCGGCCACCCGACCATGGTACCTGAGATCAGTGGTACTGTGGTTGTAGTTATTGTTCTAAGTTGTGCTACATCACTTTGTATAGTTGCCCGACTATACAAGTTTTAACTGGTTGCATCCCAATGTCATTTTTAGTTTGGCAACCTGGAAAATTGAATGATGTGGAAGCGTTTACTTCCTTGCTTAACTGTAAGATTCTGGGAAGGTTCATGAGTATCTGCTCTTATCAGGATTGGAATGAGCTAACTTCTTATGATTAACTTAAATAGTTAAAGTCTTTTTGAATCCTCCAAAAAAAAAAAAAAAACTTCATGGATCTTCTGGGATCCGACGTGCTATGACCGACCCTGTCCTCGTGGTATGAAAAAAATGTTACCTTTTGTTGTTGGTTTGTTGACTCTGGAAACCTGACTAAGTGTTAGGGTACCTGGCTAGAATGAATCAACCCTTCTTATTCACAAGGGTGTTTGTGGTTATTAAAGTTGGGTTGGATTGGTATTGTTGTAAATTTTTTCTATTAAATAATAATTACATGAAAATTTTCTTCCGGGTAAAATTTCTTAGTTTTTGATGAAACGAACAGCAGAAAATCCTACTTTACATGAGATTTTTTATATTATTTTACATGAAAAAAAATGGAGCCTACGTGATGGGGACGTGTTCAGGATGTCCAAACTATGTCTAATATCGAAGCCTCAGGCTTCCTAGAAGGAAGAAAATGTGAATTGTTAAGAATGGGATTGAAATTTAAAGTCATTCAAAATCAACAATTTTAGCTCAGCAAAAAGGGAAACTCTTGGTTTCTGCTCTTAAAGTCTATTGGATTGAAATAAATCCCTTTATTTCTGCCACCGAGCATATTTCATATTTTCCCCAATGAGAGATGCACACATAAAGCAGCAATGGCTGCCACTTGCAAATACACAATATTGGGTTTTGCTTTTGTTGTTGTTAGATTTAGCACTCTTTTGGGATAAGACAAGGAGAAGACAAGGAGAAGGTGAACAAAGGGGGTGAGGTTATGAGCCCTGAGATTGTTCTGATGCAGAAGTCAAGATTCCCAGAGCAATCAATAGACTTACATGAAGGAAGCTCTTTTATAGATATCTCAAACAGAATTACCTATGGACATTCCCAAACTTTGAACTTTGAAAATTTAAATTTTTTTTTAATTTAAACCATTCGTTCTTGGGGAGAGTCCACTCTAATGTGTAAAGTATTAGTACACATATAGATAACAAGATACATTTATAACATTAATAATATACATGCTAATACGGAAGGGGTATTTAATTGAAGGGAAATGGAAGTTCATGTCCGCATGTATTTTTGTCTTTATATTTTTGTCTTTATCTCTCTTCTTTGAAATCCCGAGCCCCTTTCTCCCCCTTGACTGGCTATCGATTTTTCTTGTGCTGTCATTTTCACATTAAAATTTGACACATGATTAATCTAAGACATATGATTTATACATCCAATGGCCCAAATGGACACATAATAATATTTCTTTTTTCAAAATTTAATTCTTTCCCTTAAGCAACAAAGATTAAGCTAAAACATAACATATGTGAAGAGATGTAAGAGCAGCGAGCAATGGTGGATGAAATACTCAAAAGAGATCAAAAGAGCAAAAATCAAAGAGAAGAACCAAAATGTGAGTGTTTGAGATCTGAGAGATCGAGAAGAAAATTGCCAAAGGATTGTAAGTTGCCCAAAATGGTCTACGAATATCACAGACGATCAAGAGTATGGGCAGGTACGTAATTCAATCTTCATCTTCCTCGTCTTCCTCATCGTCGCCATCGCAGATGTCATCCCTCAAGCCTGATCCGGATTCCATGAATGACACCAACGAGAAGATACAGACCTAAACGACGTGATTCCCACCATAGAAGAGAGAGAGGGAAGTAAGAAGAAAAGAGAAGGACGTTGAGATTATATATGCGGTGGTAGGGGAGTGGGTTAGGATTTGAAGGGGTGAAGTGGAGAGGGATCTTCTCCGCATATGCTTTGGAACATAACTTTCTTTCATCACTCCCTTTTGTCGTCCTTTTTTTCTTTTTATTTTAATAATTCACTATTTTTTTGGTTGTTGTTGATGGTACACGTGGCAAATTTGGAGTCTACCCAAATGTTTTATTCTCCTCTTTACTTTTTTGCCAGTTGGATTTTGGAGTGGGACTCTCTAGGATCTGCATCCTCTCCTCCCAGTGTTTTAGGAGGACAGTGGCAACTTATCTCTGATGGTTGCCACGTCGCTCTCGGTGAATCTGAGACCCATGTTCGAGTCGACACCCAGTCGACAAGTCAAGCCGACAGAGGGTGTCGGCTCGGACGTGGGTCTCGGATTCACTGAGAGCCACGTGGCAACCATCCGAAATAGGTTGCCACTGTCCTCCCAGAACCACTGGGAGGAGACGATGTAAATCCAGACTCTCTAACGTTACCACCCAGTAAAAAAAAATAAAAAGAGAGAGGAGAATTGAATTTGGGCGTGTGGCTCATCTGCACTTACATATATCCTTATATGAATCGGGATGAGATGAATAAGTGTAGAAGAATTGTTTTTGTTTTGGGCAAAGAGGTTCTCTATCATCGACAGGAGCCAATGGAAGTGCACATACAAGTATCCAAAGTGGAAGGATAGGGGTCATTTCAGAACCATGTGAGAGGGCACGGGAGAGCATAGTCGGACATAAAACTTTGTCCCTTTCATTTTTTATGATATGAATTGGAAAATTATTGGAATTGTGTGACATCACTATAAGATGAGAGTGGCCATGCTAGAACTATGGCCGGTTTGATAACACTCTTGATTCTAGATTCCAGTGATTCTTGCTTTTAGGGTGTGGAATTGTGTTTGATAAATCCAATCTGATTTTCCCCTCTCCCAGACTCAAACTTAACAAGACCTTATGGAATCAAAGAACCAAGAGTCCTTCTCGGTCGAGAATCAATGTTGATGAATCAAAAGGGGAAAAACATATAAGAAATCAAATATGGGATTAC
The DNA here is from genome assembly GCA_028583415.1 of Protea cynaroides. Taxonomy (NCBI): domain Eukaryota; kingdom Viridiplantae; phylum Streptophyta; class Magnoliopsida; order Proteales; family Proteaceae; genus Protea; species Protea cynaroides. Next base: position 34,627,171 of record CM053266.1, on the reverse strand, counting down.
CAAGAGTTAGGATTATTGATAAAAAAAAAATACGGTACTACCCGGGGTTAGAAAAAAGAGTTCGAATCACCTGCATGTACATATACTCTCTATGAAATCATATCACCATCGCTATAGTGTGAGATCTACCTCTAAAGAATGGGATCTATTGGAAATGAATAATGCTCAAATCCCAATAAAGATGTAAGGACATATAAATAAACTATTCCCAAAAAAACATACAAGAAATCAAAGAATTTGCTAAGCTGTTCCACGGACAAACGGTTGCCAAACGCTACACTCACCAATTATTTTTCTCTCGACCAAATACATTGAGGCAACTTTTTGAGTAGTGGCGCATAATATGAAAATGTGGGTCAGCATCGTCGTTTAACTAATGGTGACCCTTCTCCCATTACCTTCTGCTGGTGATTAGCTTTGAGAAGAAAAAATAAAAAATAAAAACACCCCGAGTGTTCTCTGATACGTGATGACTCATCATTATTCACATTGTTTCTCCTACGATATAATGTACTCATTTAAAAAATTCTGTCTCCCACCATCTTGTTGCCCTCTTCTTGCTCTCTTGTTGCTCGTTTAACTAATGGTTACTTGTGGATTAGACATGGACATATTTATATTCAATCTGATCGATCTCAGTCTATGATTAGATTTATACTAATTAGTTTATAAATGAATTGTAACGGCTCATGCCAAAGTTTAAATAAAAATAGAGAGAAATGTTGGGTTATGAATCTATAATTATTCTCGTATTGTAACTTATATACCTTTTTGTAGAATTGTAAAAGGCTCTTATTAAACTTGTGATGACTCATGTAGATGAAGATGATGACGGAAGGAACGAGTAGAAGATTCAAGAAATGAAAGAGAGTAATAAATGTTTTAATATAATAGATTTTTAGCTTTAAAATTGTATTTGTTTGGTTTAAACCAAGATTCAATTCTCTTTAAAAGTATATTCGGGATCTAGCTACTCTTTTGCAGGCCTGAAATTGACACCCCTAATAATTTTTTATATTTCACATGTCTATTCGAAAATGTTTGTTTTGAAATGAGGGTTTTCGTAGTTTTTGGACAAAAAGGGTATTATATAAATTTCAAATACCAAGGGGCCGGGGGTGTTGTACTTTTTTGAAAATGAGATGCTTGAGACTATATCCCTCCTTAATAAGGGATAGACCAACCAAACTTTCACCTTAAAAGAATGTCATGCTCTGAAAAAAGAAGAAGGGCATCCCAATGCACAAGGCTCTTGCTACTGCAGGATTTGGGGAAGACAGAATGTCAATAGCCTTACCCCCACAATTTTAGAGACTATTTCCAACATTTGAACCCGTAACCATTAGATTGCAATATGACCACCTTACCGTCACACCAAGGCTCGCCCTTTAAAGGGCATCCCACTGCATGAGACTTCTGCTATTGCAGGGTCTGAGAAGATCAGAATGTACGCAACCTTATCCCCACAACGTGAAGAGACTGTTTCCATATTTTGAACTCATAACCACTAACCACTAGGTTGCAATATGACAACCTTACCATCACACCAAGTCTCACCCTCTTGTCAAGTTCGGACAATCCTTTTATTAAATAAGCCTTTGTTTTGCTTACAATGACCTTTCTTTAATTCTCTCCCCTACTAAGAGCATGGGTTGAGGAATTGGTGGTAAATCATGTTCGATCTTCAGTTCTTGCCATTGTTTCCCTATTTTAGCCAATAATAAAATAACAGAAAAATAATGAAACTAACTTCAAGCTCTCCAAGTTTATTGGATAAAAAATTCGAGGAAAAAAACACAACTTTAGAGAATTCTTTAATTCTTCCCAATTCAATTTCTAAGGTTTCATCAGATTCTAATTAATATCATATCCGATGCCGTTCTCTTAAACCTTGACCAGGGGCGGGGACCCTCACTCCCCTCTCCATCCTCCCCCTTAAAAAGAAAATAAATCTCTGAGCCATCAAAGCTCAAATTAGAGAGCACCTGGGGCATGTTGTCGTCATCTTAGAATCATTAAGACTACCTTTGGTGACAATTCTTCTCTAGATTGGTGTTGGGTAACTTGGCGAAAAGAATCCTTCCAGAACACAGACAAAACCGACGACCGGTGAACGACATTGACGAATGGTTGCATTGTGTTAAGGAATTCAGACAGAATCATAAGTGCCAGTATTCCTATTACATCTACTACCACAATATATAGGACCCGAATCAGAGACGCTAAAGCCCCGTTTGATAACACTCTAGTTTCCATGGAACTACTTCTAGTCTGGAGTTGTTTTCTACTTTTTCTCCAAAATCAGGATTTTTGGAATAGAATATTATTTGATAATGCTGCTCCAAAATCAAAAGACTATGCATCCAAAATACTGTTTTGTGGTGGTAGTATTGGTGGCGGTGGGAGGAGGGGGGTGGTAGTGGTGGCTGTGCTGGTAGGTGGTGGTGGCGACGGTGCTGGTGGGGGGTGGGGTGGCAACGGTGGTGGTGGTGGCGACAATGGTGGTAGGTGGTGGTGGCGGTGGTGGTGGTAGGTGGTGGGTGGTGGTGGTGGCAGAGGGGTGGTGGTGGTGGTGGTGGTGGTGGTAGCGGTGGGTGGTGGTGGGGATGGTGGCGGTGGAGGGGTGGTGGTGATGATGGCAGTGTCAATGGTGGTGGTGATGGCAATCGATAATGAAAATAACTCCGGAACAAGAGAAGTAAGTTTTTTTAGTTCTACTTTTTTAGCTCCCAGAGACATTTTTGGAACAGTTCACTCCATGGGAGTTAAAACTTGAACCATGTTTATTAATTATCATTGTACTCCGAATTAGCTCCGGAGCTAAGAAGTATGGAACTAGAATCTTATCAAACGGGGCCTAAATCTCAGTATAAAGGAATTCAAACTACAGAACAGGCGTTGGAGAATTCAGGTTATGTCTATGCAGTGATCTAATCAATGCAAACACCAACCATTCACACAACTGGATATAGTTGGAAATCAGTTTGAATCACTTGACTCTTGGATCATATTCAAACGATTGTGATAAGATCAATCACCCAAACAGTATCAAGACAGGTTTCTCCAACTTAACAGTTTCAAATCGATTTGCATAAGAAAATACACAAACACTGTAGAAGAATGGTAGAAGTCCATTCATTGGAGAAATAATAGGCACATATGTTTGATTACATCAAAATGTAAAGAGTACAATGATGTAGAAATTCCTTCACAAGGAAAACTTACTATTAGTACCAGAACAGAGAACTTCAGAATCAATCCCTGCAACGAACCTATCTCCTCAGGTTCTCCACGATATAGGAAGCATACAGATTCCTTAAAACAAACAATAGAAATAAAACAAAATTAATCATGCATGGTCAGAGAGCATGGTCACTACTAGACTAGATGACTATTACGAAAGGATTAAATCTAGTCTATTTACTGGTCCAACCATTAAGGTATTTAAAATTTTTTATCATCTCTAGCTATGTATATTAGTCATGGCACAAAATAAATTGCTTGAACGATCCCGTGAACTCGTCATTCACCCACATCTAATGATCAGTAAAATCACGGGCAGATGTTAAAAGAATAATTTATTGATCGTATACTCGTTTTTATTATAAATATCTTTGTAAACTGTATTTAAATCATACTATTTGCAATGACTTAATGAGTGGCAGATTTCAATTAGAATATCGAAGAGCTCATTCATTAAACTCATCATCCGTTCTGTGCTTGTTAGGGGAACACAAACACAACAAAGGAGCTAAGAGAGTCCTTACATGGAGTGCTGGATAGCTTCATATGCAGTCTTGGCAGGCAGAAAATCATTCACTGCAACTTCCTTGTTTTCATTTTTCTTGTCTGATTTCCATTTGTTAAGAGGAAACCTGCAATATTTACTTTATCCTCTGTTCACATGGAGATAGAGATATAAAGGTCTACCATCCAAGAATAATCAATAAATGAAGAGCAGTGAGGATACAGTCTTCAAAAAAACGTCTGATTTCAGCCAGTCGATGAGGTGCAAGTTCCTTGATGTCAGTGTAGTGTCGGTACTCAGGATCATCAGCACAAACTGCAATTATTTTGTCATCTTTCTCTCCCTGAAACGTTGGTGTCAAGTATTATACTTTAAAGCTGATAGTTACAAAAAAAAAACAAAAAACAAAACAAAATCAAAATCGTTTCAAAGGAGAAATCTATACCTGATCAATCATAGGCATGAGCCCTATGGCTTTAGCCCGAAGAAAGCATCCAGGAAGAACCGGTTCCTGTAAATGTTTGCACAACAATGAAGAACCATTGAACCCAAGTTCAAGCCATGAAATTTAAATAACACCCCATTTTTTAAGCATCAATGGGCTTTTATTATTTTTGAGAGGGGGGGGGGGTTTAGACATATATCCAGACACCAAAGACTGAAAGATTGGCCGTTGGGAGAGCTACATGCCTCCAAATGTAGATATTAAAACCTACTCAAACCTTACTGCTAACAGAAACAATGGAAGCTTTGAAGATAGACCTCAAAATTTCAATTTCTCGCAGTAAAGCCAGCTCATCCTCATTAGAAGGGACTTAAAAGCCTTGAGAAAGTGACAGGTGAAAAGAGAAATAAAAAAGAACACCCTTGGGGTATTATAATTTTACACAAATCACTTGTTGCAGATGGGGAAGTGTTGCCAATAGGTAGAAATGAGGACAATCCTAATGTCCAAAAATATAAGAGAAATGGGCAAAATAAGAGAAAAATATAAGGGAAATGGACAAAAGAGAGAGGACGGTATTTGTGAACGGAAATGTAGTGCAAACTGGAGAATGAAATGATTTTCGTACAAAAAGTTAGATAGACTAATTAAATATATTTAGGGATATCTGGTGACAGTCGGGGTTGGCTATATACAGTATGCTGGGCACACTTGGATCTTTGGACAACTATGTGATGGACAAAGGAAGTGTTATAGGCATGCTTTGGAGTCAACATGCAAGCATCTAGAAAATGGAGAAGAGATTGCTCCTACCCATAGCAGACTTAAGCCAGAGGTCGATGACTCTATGGTCAGAAATTCTATCCAAATCTATATCACCTGCACCTCATTCATATCTCTGACAAAACTAAGAACTACCTAGAGAGAAATTTTTCTTTAGTAAAGCTCATAAAGACAACTGATGCTAAATGACTGACCCCAAACAGATGGGTATTTTATAGGTTTCTTCAAACCTTGTTGTGAGACTCTTTACAATATCACGGAAATTTTCCATGACTAGTAAGAAGGTTATATGGATTGAAGCAGTAAGGCTACATTTTTAACATTCCCTTCCTTTCGGGGTGCAAAGAAACTTCAAGACAATTGGCCTACAAGTCTGAGCAATAGATAAAACTTCAAAACAATTGGCCTACAAATCTAAGCAATACATAAAATTTCATCTAAATTCCTTTCCACTAAAGCCAGCTGTATGTACAACTATTGGTCAACTGCATATATAATAATGTGAATAACAGTTCGAGATGTAAATATGAATAGAATACCTGCATGAGGACAAGAACATCCAATGGGTCGTTATCCTCACAAAGAGTACGAGGGATGAATCCGTAGTTGTGAGGGTACACTACTGATGAATACAGTACACGGTCAACCTGCATATAATGTGTCAACTAATAGCTTCTATGTGTACAGGGAGTGGTAAAAACAAAAAGTATCAGGGCCACCTTGATGAGTCCAGTATGCTTATCCAGTTCATATTTGACCTTACTCCCCTTCCCTATCTCCACAACCTGCAAGATTTAGAAATGTGTGGTTAAAAACTAAGAAGCAATATTCTGAGTTACAACCTTTTGGTTTAGAACAACAGAATGGCATGCTAGATGCCCAAGCAATAGCAAGAACTTGTCCTAATAAGACCATATTTGTTTTAGATCATGGGAGCCTTGCTTCGAGGCAAACTTCTTCTTGGAAAAAAGATTATTCACAAACTGAGATTCTTAATCGGTGGGCAAACTTCATATTGGAAAAAAAAAAATTTGACTTTTGGAGGTTCATTTTCTGCTACATGAACTCCCTTTCCCTTTTGATGTCATATTTGGAGAATCCAACCAGGCACTGACACTTCATGTAAACTTCTTAATTCTATAAATTTTGCATCTGTTTATAATCAAAACATCTCCAGCAACCTCCATCTTGTTTTGCCTGAGGACATTAGCCAACATGTGATATATAAGAATATAAGGGCCCAGGGTACTTATCCCATTTTTTTTCTAAACATACAGAATCATTTATTTGAAACCAAAAGGCAGTACTTGAGGTAGAATTACTGGACAAGGAAGTGAGCAGGGGGTGGGTGGCATAGAAAGAGGCCATTGAAGAGGATGTAGGACTTTTATTTTTATTTTTTTCATACGTAAATGTCATTTCCAGCATTGAAACAGACTTCAACTTTTAAAAGCATAAATTTTCTCCAAACACTACCTAGATGAGCTAAATGTGCCATCTCAAATTTGAAGGTACCAAATTGAAAAGAGTTGCAGTTCAAACAATAAAAACTCAAATTATAATATGACATACAGCAGAGAACTGCATTCTTTAACCTTTTTACTTGGGAATTATATGTACATGCTAATTCCAAATGCTTTTCGAACCAGAGTTTAGAACCCTTACACAGTTGAAAACCACAGGAGCTCCAGGTCCTGCATCCAGAAATCCAAATTGAAGATCTTATTGTTCACTAGAATGGCAGAAACTTTGAAAATTTTAACCATTAAATATTAAATATTTTTTGGTTGTTCTAATACTGTAGCATATTTATAATAACAAAAAAGTAAGCTAACCAAGGGAATGACATGGTTATATAGTTAAAATACCTATCTCAAGATCATGCCAAGGGTGAGCTGCAACAGCCCTCCGTGACAAGGATGAAAGTATTCTTTCATTTAGAGGCGGATGTGATGAGTGATGCTGCAAATCAGGAGTTTCTTCCAAAGTCTCAATAGGTGGAGTCATATCTGCAAGATGAAATGTACACAGTGATGCAACATTGCAAGATGCTCAAAAACTCAGGAGAGAGAGAGAGAGAGAGAGAGATCCCATTAAGATTCATCCAAGGGAACATCAAGAATAGAAATTATCAATAAAATCCACCATTGATATGGAAATCATGGAAGGACAAGAAAGAAACGTAGACCACAACCTTCTAAGAATGTTCATACAGTTTATATATATATATATATATATATATATATATATATATATATATATATATATATATATAGATCAGTGGTCTGGTATATATATAGATCAGTGGTCTGCCACCAGACTGCAATAATGGAAGAGCAATAACATGCAGTGGTTACCGCCACTTGAGCCATCCTGGTGGAGAAAAGAGAGTGAAATGACTCATTCATAGAATCTTGAATTTCCTAGGTTGAGGGTTCAAGTAGTGGTACCAGTGACAACAGCACTAAAACATGCAGTCATTTGAAGTAATGTCAGGTACCTTCATTTAGTTGCTTATCTCATTCTTGCATCATTCAGCTACATCACATTTCGGTGTAGTAATACTCAACATATAGTCTTATACTCTTAGTTCAAATCAACAAGCATTGTCAGCTAACCTTTTGTTCTTTATATACGGGATGGATTTGCTATCCATATTATCCATGAAATGCATATTAGGACTTGGGAATCTCACACTTTGAAAACAACGCAAACAAATCCACATGAATCTTGAAATAGGGACACTATAATATTATTAAAAAAAAAGTGATTAAAAAAAGGAAGTACATTTTCAAAATGAAATAACATCACCATGGACGGAGTGGAAGTCTTGAGTCCTTATATCAAACCAACCAAAGAGAAAAAAAAAACAGTATCACTCGCTTTTCTTTTTTACTAAAGAATCTGACCTAGGCCTGGCCTAGTTCCATGAATTAAGGCTACCTTGAGCGACAAAGAGAATCTGCAAGAAGATCGTAGATCTACCAAAGTAAAATGCAGAATGCATGCCTAGTGTCAACTGCAAATTTGCTTAACATCATAAGGTAAAGTCATAAAAAAATAGGTCGAAACTGCAGCGTATTTGCAAACTCTATGACACAATCCCCAACAACAACGGCAAAAAGGCAGCATAAAACACTCAATCCGAAACATAGACATCATAAAACACTCAATCCGAAACATCAGACACCATATCATTCACACAAAATAGAACAACTAGTACCATAAACGAAACAACCACATCAAACGGATTAAAAAAAAAAAAAAAAAAAAAAGAAAAGCAAAATAGCACAATACAACAAACCAGAGCTTAAAAGAGACGTCTACAACCCTAGAAATGATCCTCAGCAACATTACTGAACTCGAACGTACCTGAATCAGCCATATCTTCAGAAAGAAAAGAAATGGAATCTTGAAATTATCTCTAATCTTGAAAATCACAGAAGAGACGAGAGAGAAGTGAGAAAATCGATAGAAAAGGAAAGAAAGTGAGAACGAAATCGTAGCAAACGGACTTAAATAGAGAAAGCTGAGCACCTTCCGTTTCCAACTTCTTCTTCTCCGTTTCCTAACGGAGAAGTCGATTCCCTAGATTGTGGATTCTGCAACTCAAATTTAACGCAACTCGGTTGCCCATAATACGTGGCAGCATCTGATTGGTTCCAAACAATAAAATGGGGTCTACACTCATTCATCCAACGGTGAAAAATCTCCCTCCCGATTTTCTTTCGTTTTAGGACTTCAAGTGCCACAGCGTGGACTACGTGACTATTTTTTAAAATTTTCCACGAGAGTTATGTTATACTGTGTCAACCCTCATTGTAATATGTTACGACATGAACACGAAGCAAGGAAAATTCATATAAAAAAGGATCAAACGGTATCTGATCATCCATAAAATGGACGGACGGAAAAAGAGAGTGGAAGAACATAGCTAGTTACAATTGATGTCACTCTCATTACAACACACCAGCCTCTTGACTCCTATTGGTCAGCGGGTTAGCGTCATATCTACGTTGTCTTCTGGCGTTATTCCACGAGGTGAAAGGGTATCCGTTGGTTTTATTCCCTTTGGCCACGTGGTATGTTTTCCTTTCTTCTTCCTGACCCCACAAAGGACAAGAAGTGATATTTTCAGACCATCATTGATTTTTTTTTGTTTCTTTTTCTTTTGAAAAAGATCGATCCTTCATTAATTCATTTGATAGATTAAGATGCATTATCTGCAAGTAGACCTTTGATCGGATGCATCTCACCTTGTCTGATGGACGATAGAGAGTGGGCAATAGGAAAAGACGATCAAGGTCATTTTTCGCCTTTTCTAAGTAAATGATTACTTCCTTATACTTAATCTATGGCCGGTCTAGGCATTTCGGTGTTTGGGTTGATATGTGCAGCCCAAGATCAGTTCAATAAGCTATTTGGTCGATAAACCCAATTTGTAACCGATAGCTATCAATTTGGATTAATTTCGAACCCTTATTAGGCTGGTAGTGAGTTGGTTCCATTTGGACTCAACGGTTAGACCAATAATAAACATATTAGAAACCCCCCATCACTCTCACCTCTTTCTTCGATATATCTCATTTCTGTCCTATGAAAAAAATTTGACAATAAACCTAAATTCATAAAGATAAGGGTGGGATAGGAAGTGGTAGGAGGACGAGGAGGGGTGAGATGAGGAATCTATAAAGATAAAAACAGGCTAGGAATAGGGTGTATATTGGTTTAAATTCGGTTTGGGTTATCAGATATGAACCGAACTATCTCACAACGTTCTGAACCCAGCTCACGTACCGCTTTAATGGGCGAATAGCTCAATTTGGGTTACTATTGGTTTTGATCTAATTGGTCCAATTTTGGGCTTCCCATTGGATTAGTCCAAACAGGACCGAGACCAATATATTTTTTATAGCTCTGCTCGATTCTAGTCCAATAAGATTTCGATCTGGTTAGGTCCAAACTATTAGGGTTGGGCCAATTTCAGTTTTCAGTATGGACTCAAACTTTTCCATTGTAGATTTCTTTTATGATTATAACAAATAGAGGAAAAAAAAAAAAAAAAAAAAACCAACTTCCACACTCCTTCTTGCTTGGTATTTTAAAATAGATATTGGTTATAGGCACGATAGATATTTTGTCTGTTAAAAGTAGGAAAGTGTGTGAGTAGCTACGGTTTAACAAAAAAATAGGGTTTTCAAATTCACCTTGGTGGGGAGATGTATCTTAGCTGCTAAAGGGAATAAAATACGATCCTTATATCGGTTTTACGGTGGATTAGGTCTTGCCCCCTACTGATGTCTCCTTCAACTCTTAATGTTGTTTGGTGGCGCTTGTCCCAATCATGTTGCCTTGCTCAACACCATCATGATTGGTCATTGTGGGACTCCTCCACGAGCTACCAAAGTAATGCTCAGTTTCTGTGGGGTTTTGCTCGTAAGAAAAATGGGAGAGAGAAGGGGGGATGCAGGAGGAGGGTAGCTAGGGGAAAGGGGGGTTGCTGGAATAGGCTTTTCGGAGAAAGAGAGATGCCAGAAAAGGGTTTTCGGGGCTGCCAAAGGTGGCAAAAATGGGAGTTGCTACGACTCATGGATGGGGTTGAAGAGGGTGGGGGAAGAGGTAGAGGTTGGAGAGTGGGGTATTAGATTTGTTTGGAACATGTCTACTTGCAACTCTTTCTTTTCCATCAGAGTAAAATCCAAAGGTAAAAATTAAGACTCGTTAAGGGTAAATATGACATTTCAATTTTCAAGGCAATTTTGTCAGTAATTTATTTAGTATGAGCAGGCATCATCATCTAACATAAATCTTTTCACGGAGTGGGTTTTCTTGTTACACGTTTTTAAAATTAGGGGTGGTATGTGTAATTGCCAGAATCTAATGGGTAGTAAATGTAATTAGCCTATGTTCTAGGGGTAGCATGTGTAATTTTCCAATCCTGTCTTTTTTTTTTTATTGATAAAATTTAAAGAGACAGTTTTGCCTAAACATGGAATTGGTGTAAGATTCCTCTCATTTTTGTTGTGGCTCTGTTTGTTTTAGTGTCAATTTTAATCATAAAACTTGACGTGTAACATTTTATATCTAATTTTGTTTTTCAATGTTTGTTTTCAAGAAATACGATGATCTCTAAGGGAGAGGGAAAAATAACTTCATATTACCTACTGGAAATAAATGTTGATTTTTTTTATATATACTTATGAAATATTACACGTAACATTTTACTATAAAATTTTATGTCAAAACAAACAGAGCCTACGTGGAAGCTTATATGAAGTTGAAACTTTGTGGATGGGCATACCCTAAGGTCCTATGTTCATGTGTTAGGTTTTGAACCAGTCTAAGATTGTCGAAAACCATCATCTTTGACGTTTCTCTTTGATTCAGAAATCCCTAGATGTGCTCTCATTCAACCCTCAATCTCTTAAAGAACTTATGCAACAACAGTGAACCACCACCTATGACCAATTAGAGCAATATTTGAATAATGACAAGCGAAGAAGATTGTCGAGTCACTAGGAGAGACAGAAAGAAGAGTGGAAAAGGAGATAAAGGGACGGTTTTATGATGGTTTCGATTTCTAATTTGTTCTCACCAGATATACAGTTCTCGGACCATTAATGTGATTTAGAACCAAACTCGTCCTAATAAACTATTGGATGGAACGCGGGTCCGTTCATATCGTCCCCGACGTCGGTTCCAAATTGACACCCTTAACAACGACGATAGAGGTCTTCCAAGAGATCTTTGTCTCCATTTGTGGGGTGCTATATTGCCATGTGAGGTTGAAGCTTGCTATCGTATTATTGATCCTTGTCCTTCCTACAAAATCAACTTGTATTTTCAGTGTTTGTTGTTTAATTGATTAAGACTGAAATGGACGTTCACCAAAATGTACAAGTTGTTCAATGCTTCTTTGTAGATAACATTCAACAAAATGGTGATAGTTCTTTATGCATGTGGATCCGAATTGTCTCCTCCTTGAAATAGGGAGGAGGGAGACGCCCCCATTGGATGGCCGACACGTGGTTATTGGAAAAATCCAAGCCCCACGTCCGAGCCGATACCCCCTGTCGGCTTGGCTTGTCAGCTGAGTGTCTGCTTGAAAGTGAGGCTCGGATTTTTCTGAGAGCCACGTGTCGGCCATCCGACAAGGGCGTCTCCCTCCTCCCTGAAGTACAGGGAGGAGACGATTTGAGTCTTTATGCATGTATGAGAGAAAAAAAAATCCATACAACATCACTTTGGGGTTTTTTTCCCACAATTTCTCATATAATTTACATTAAAAAGAAGATCATCTCCTGTTATCTAGTTCCTTCAATCACGGCTAGAGTTCACCTGACGTGCATACCGATGTATTTGTGTGAGTACCAAGTGGACTCCAACTGCTGGATCATAACTAGATTCCCTCCAACGACAATGGAGGATCCAAGCACTCTCTCTCTCTCTCTCCCCCCTCCTTATTCTCATCTCGTGGGACCCATTGAAGACATTCTTGTAAGGGTGTCAACGAGTTGGTCCGAACCGATTTCGGTCCGGGCTGAATCGGTATCGAGTTTTATAAGCCCAGCCCAAAACATGTCCATTAAGAGTTCGGGCTGGGTTGGGCTGCGCTGGACACAATAACTAACGGGTTGGTCCGGTGTCGATTTGTTATCGGGCTGGGCTTATTGAGGTGATTTCGGGCTGATTCAGTCTGGATCGGACTTATCAAGTTTATCGGGCTAATTTTATATGTAAGATATATAGCCTATTTTATTATTTCTATCTATAAAATTAGCATCATTCATTCTGTATGTATGTAATTCAATAAATTGTAACAATTAATATACTTTTTTCAACTATAGATTCATATAATCTTTCGGATCAATAAATGAACTATAACAGTATAATATAATCCATCAAAATTTAAAATCATAAAAATTAAGAAATTGGGCTCGGATGAACCTTACCGGTGTTCGGTTAGGTATTATTGGTTCGGGCTAATTCGGGCTTCTTAACGGGTCGATTCGGTTTGGTTTCTGTCTGGACTGAAACGATGTCGGGCTTTACAAGCCGATACCGAAACCTGTCCATTAAAGTTCGGTCCAGACTGGGTTCGGATTATATCGAGCCGACTCAGTCCATGCTACCGGGCCGGGCCCATTTTTGACACCCTTACATTCTTGTTCTTGCATAACTATTTGTGTATTATGTGAGATTTTCCTTAGTCATGGTTTTGATTCTTGTATACTTATTTGTATATTGTGGGAAATTCCTCGTAATTATAGTTTTAGTTCACTGTATTAGTCACTCAGAAATCGATGTGGGACCGGTATCAGATCAATAGAGAACCAATGACATTGTGACTTGTGGACAATAAAAAATAAAAAAGGTATTAAAACGATGAAGATGAAGATAACAAGTATCCTACCAGCGCAAATACCAATACATATCGATCGGACTAACCGATTCAATTCGGATAAAACCATTCACGGTGGCATTGTAAGAAACCTTCCCCCATCATTTACTAAGGGCTGATGAAAGTTTCCTCTCCTTCATAACATGGAAACCTTCAAGCATGTGGGATCCATAAGTTGGTTGAAAAATATCATCTTCTATTATCTAGTCCTTTTAATCGTGATTCAATAATAAAAGTTTACCTAACATATATACGTATTGATATGTGTACCAAGTAAACTCCCTCTCCAATGATGGGAGAGGATTCAAACCCAAAGTTAGTGTGGCCTGAAAATCTTAGCCACCCAAAGATCCTAATATTTGTGGATCAATCGTACTGTTGTTGTAATCAATTATCATGAGTCCGATTTCATGGAATCATATCCCGAACTACCTTATAGTCTTCCTTGACTTAAACTCATCCCAAACGCGGCATTGCATAGACTCAGCATTAATTACCGTAGGATTCGAATGAATATTTTCATAGTGGGTCCCACTTCACATCATGCTACATTTTACACGTTTTTTTTTTATTCATACATTTTACACGCTTTTTTTTTAATTCAGAACGCTCAGCGTACATAGGAATCCACATCCTTTCCCGTTTGAGATTTGATAGAGAATTGACGACTCGGATAGATAATCGACACCTGACTCTTGGGTGAATCCGAACCCTCCATCATAGCCGACACCCTTGTCAGCTCAGCTTGTCGGTTTGGATGTCAGATCAGATGGAGGGCTAGGATTCACCCGAGAACCAAGTGTCGACCATCTCTTTGGGCCGTCAACTCTCCTACCAAATCTCAGGCGGGAGAAGATTTCTATACGCATACATAGCAATGCAACCTTAGAATTAAATCATATGCGGAAGGACATATCAGTAGATCGGGGCCACCAAGTAGAGGCCATGTCACCCACTATTTGCTAGCGTGCGTAGGGTGGCTAACGGGCAAGTTAGCCGTTGGTGTATGCAGCTATGCATCCTACGTTCAGCCCGCTTTATTACGATTGGAGTCCCTCTAATGACAGAGGAGGATTCAAACCCCATAGACCCATGGTAACCTAATATAAAGGTGTAAATCGGTTCATAAGTTTATTAGTTCGGTTTGGTTCGATTGGAAGTTATTGTTAATAAAACCATAAATTTAATGATTAATATTTGATTCTTTTTTTCTAAATTAAAATCCAATCGATAAACAACTGTTTATTGATTTCTTACTGGTTTCAATTAATCGGTTCATAAATGGTTTCTTACTGATTAAATATTCTACGATTGTAATAGTTCAACAAAAAAAATTAAATGTTAAATAATAAATTAAAAATATCGTATCACAAGAGCATATGACATTACGTCACGACGTATCACATTAAAATTATATACTACATATAAAATATTATACATATAGTTAAGAAATTAACCAGTATGATTTTCTTAAGACTTAACGGTTTCAAATTACAATCGAACTAATTAACTATGTTTAGAATTAGGGATTTCATTTTTTGAGATTGAGTCAGCCTGAATTAACCTAAATCCGATCCAGACTGATTTATTATCAGACATATTTCGAGTTGAGGTATGAGATATCCTACCAATCCGGTTTGGGCAAATCCAAAACCCGACCGATGAACTTAAATCCAATAATTGCCCACACCAAATCAATTTAGATCGAGCCATAGTTTTATTACTCAGCCTTCTAGATGATGGTTTTCATTCCGAACTGGCTCGGATCAACCCAATAATAACCCGATAAGCTAAGTCTTATAATAATTTGAAACCGGAGCATAACATTAGTTAATGTGCATAGTGCAGCCCCGGCCAACTTGAATCAGTAAAACTCTTGATGGACATGTTTCGATCAAGCTCGATAAAATCCGACATCGATTTGACCGTGACCGAACCATTGACACCCATTTCTTTTCGATTTCAATTCAAAATTGACACCCTTAGCCTAGTTGGCGTTAGCTGGGTTGGGTTGGACCGAGAAGAACCGATCAATGTAGCCTCCCTATTTGGTAAAGAAAAAAAAAAGAAAAAAAACGTCATTGTATCCTCTCTCTTCAAAATCTTCAACGGCCGACCACTGCTGACGTCCCGGACGCGCACGCGCTCTCCTCCCTTCCTCCCTTCCTTCTTCTTCTTCCTCTCTTCCTGCTCTTCCTTTCTCTCTCGCTCTTTCATCTGTGTAGTGGTATTTCCTTTTTCCCGCTTTGGTTAATTGTTTCATTTTCGTATTCGTTTTACCATTTTTCTTTTTCTCTGTTCGTTTGTGTTTTGGTTTTGAGTTTTGTTTATCTGCTTACACACAGAGGCAAAAACTGTATTAGGGTTTCTTTCTTCCATGGCTGCTCCACCTGCTAGGGCTCGAGCTGATTATGATTACCTTATAAAGCTTCTCCTGATCGGCGACAGCGGTAAGGGATTCACTTTACTCACTTCCCTGTTGGATTTTGTTGTTAATTTTATTGTGTGCATCGTGTTTCTAGCCTCGGTATTTTTAAATTTTCTGGCTTAGGTCGATGGAAAGCCTGGACCCCATGATGTTTTTTCTGTTCGTTGATCAGGGGGATCTAAGTGGTTTGTGTTTAGTTCGATTTGCTTGCGTGATAATGAAGAGTATTTGTATGGTGCTTACGGATCTTGTAATTGGCATTGAGGATTCAAGTGGCTTTGAATAATCTGTTAGCAGATAAGGCTCTCTGATCTAAAGCATGATATCGGATTTGTGTTGGAATGGAATCGTTCGTTTTGGGAATGGCACTGGTGGATGGTTCTATCAGAATGTCCATTGTTATAGAAACTACATGTTTTATACTCTCTCATTTGTACTACATGGATATAGGGATCTGTACTCGAACAACAATGCAACGAACAGTGGTGAAGGGTTGATTAGAAAAAAAGAAGATGATTTGTTTAGCCCTAGTCAGGCTTATAGGAGAATTGTGATTTTCTTAGTTACTAACATACGGATTTGAATATCTTATTGCTTCTGAGCTTCAATCCTGGAATTATTGTGTCTTTTTTCATTTTTGAGGAAGTGGCGTGTCTCTGTGCCATTGCCGTCAACCATTTATCCTTCTTCAACATACTGTCACTTCCTAAGTTTTACATTGTGAATTCCATGCTGGCCCTGCTTGCTTTACTAATTTCTCTTACATCTTCATGTTACTGAGTGTTTCACATAACTTGGTTCTGGTTCATTATATATACTTTCGGACACCTCATTTTACTGCCTTTTATATTCCTGTTAGGCTGTTGACTCACCTGTATGGACTATGATTGTATATCACCTCTGATTTCATTTTTGTCGGTATTTTTTTTATTAATTTTATCTTCTTAGCAACTGTATTGAGAATGGGTTTTCCCAGCTTTGATTTCTCTATTAATCCATAATTTTTTTTGTGACATATAGGTTCTGTTAGGACACTGGATCTGCGGCTTATAATTATTATTTAAGGAGGTTATCAACCTTAATTACGTTTCCATATCCATTATCCCCTTACTGCCTGAATTTTGAAGTCTTTGTATTCAGTTAAGAAGTGTTTGAATTGCCTATATTGGGTGAGTGTAGTACAAGGATTGTTGATCTCTTCAGAAGTCCTTGTGTTTTCAAAAAATTAAATAATGACTGTGCTTATTATTGGTTATAGGATTGACGGAACATGTCTGTAGTCCTATGGAAGTTAATATACATAGTTATTAGGTTTACACACATACAGGTCAGAAATGAATGGGTAAGTAAATCATTTATTTTGAACTCGTTAATGTTTTCATTCTCGTATCAGGATTGGAATGGGCAGTTGTCTATGCCTGTATGTGCAAATGTATTTATATGCTATTTTCTCCATATAAAATTTTTTAAAGTGGTTTTTTAATTGTGGGGTATTCTTAGTAATTATTTCAAAGTTGTGAATTGCAATGTATTTGACACTAAAGGATATTTCCATTGGTATTAAGTTGGAGAGTCGAATTTGAAATTCATCAACTATTAGACTTGTACATGCCTTGTTCTTCTCCTATCCCTTTTGTTTTTGGGTATAGAACTTTTATTGCCTTGGCATTTGGGTGGATCCTGAGGTTGATATGTTTGTAAATATTGATTAATCTGGTCTTTTAAATGGAAGTTTTGTGCTGTCATTACTTTTGATTTTAGTGTGTCCCTAGTTGTTACCGTGGAATTATTTTTCTTCCATTTCTAGGTGGCTGTTAATTAAATTCAACTAGGCCCCCCAAAATAAGATTTTTGTTTCATTTTTTTGGCAAGGGATGGTAGTGAGAGATTCTATTGTGTTATTCTTGGTTGGTGAAAAAGTAATTTAAATAGGTGTTACGTTTTGAAGCTAAGAACTTCCTCCCCATCACCCTTTTCTCCCTATTGGGTTCCTTTGCAATAAGTTTCAGGGTTTTATGGTTCCAGCTCGTTTTGGTGGTTTAATTTTTTTTTTTTCAACCAAGGGAACAAGCAGTAAAAACTAAGTTGATATTGTAACTTTGTTGGTTGAAGTATGTTATTACTAATCATATACTGCCAAGTGGTGTATTATCATTTTAAATTTAATTGTTTGAGAATGATATAAAAAAGAAGCACATGACATGATTCTAAATTATTTATAAGAGGAAACATAATAACGAATGATATGAAAAGAAGCACATAACATGATTCTAATTAATTATAAGAGGAAATATAATAACTGAGTGAGTCAAAGAGGGAGGGAGGGAGGGAGGAAAGTTTCTTTTTATTTTTTCTAACTGCTCTCTATGATTGCGGTGAATGTTGAATTTCCAAAATATTTGTGCTTGATTTTAATGAAGTTAAATTAAAAAAAAAAATAGTTATAATCTCCCATCGATAAGAGATACTGCATTCAAGGCCAACTAAACCTCAATATTGTCTCTACCCATTGATTTCTTAACAATAAAGGGAAATGGATTGAATGCAACGTAGTATGTGATCCTAAAGCTTTAGAGGATGGGAAATAGTACGAGTAATGCAGTCCTAGCCATTTTATGTGTTATTAGGTCTGCTGCCAGTCTGTTTGACATTTTTTCATTACCCTTTGTAATTATCTATCATTTTTGTTTCCATCTCTTCTCTTAAAACGTTTCTTTGGATTTGATTGGCTAACCATTGTATTTGTGCTTCATTTTACATGAATGAATAGTATTACGTACAAGGACTAATTAACTAATGGCATTTAAAAAGATGGTTGATATCCATTCTGATGGGGTGAGATAATGAGTGTTGGTTTCATGTTACATATTTTCAACGAGTTTGTAAGATCGTGCTTCAGTTTGTTGCTGATTACAACTTCCCAGGATATTGTGCTTGTACAATTTATCTACTAATGTAGATGATTATTCGGTCACTAAAGGTAGTTAAAACTTAAGACATTGTGATGGTTCTGAACCATGAGCTAGTTATCTCAAGTCTATATAAGTCATGTTTCTATTGCTTGTGGGCTTCAAGTTGGGTATAGTTTATGCTATTTCATGATTAGTCTTGAGTATTCGTTTCCTGGATGATCTGTCCCTGAGAACTTCAGATGGATGAGTTATCATGTATAGCAGTTCCTTCAATGAAATATTTAAATATCATAGAAATAATATTACGACCTTTTTTAAGGAGACAATGGTTGTTTCATTCTGGTAATGGTTAGAATTATCGTTATTTGGATGTACAACATAATAGCCTAAGATCCTAGACCCTTATAATGTTATTATGAATCGTTACAATGGCAGTTATTAGTATGGGAAAAGGTTTAGTAGAACAGCAGGCCCAGAGGGTATATCTAGACTGGCACTTAAGTTTTTGTCATATGGAAGGGGATGGGGCTATTTCAACTATGTAGATATCTAGGTAATGGTCTGGATTGGTCACGTATCTATACTCAGATTCAATCATATAAGCCCCCCATCTAAGCATACTGATGCAGTGGCGAGCCTGAAAACAGAGGTTGGTGGCTTTGGGGGTTCCTAGAATTGCTACAAATCAGGATTGGATCGTGGGGATTGTTTAGGATTAATTTCTATTGTTATTTATCACGTTTATATATTTTCATGTCTATTAGCAGTTGGCTGTTATGGGTAGAGTCCTAGATACTTTGGCTTTTATCTGTAGTTGGGTTTTAGCATTAGATTAGGATTTTATTTCACAGCAGGGTCTTTGTATTAGATTAGGATTTACTTTGTTTTGTTTGCTTTAAAGATTGGCATGTAACTCATGGATGGGGATCAGCGATTAATTAATGGATAATTGAGTTAATTTGTTTGGTTTGCCTGTGGGCTCAAGCTTTCACCTTAGCTTTCTCTCCTCCCTCTTCCCCTCTGCGACATCCTGAACTCCCTTCAGGTGCTCTTTCTCTCTCTCTCTCTCTCTGATGTAGGCTAATCTAGGGTCTCTAGTTTACCCTACTCTTACACGACAAACTAACATAAGGATTAAAGAAATAATTAATTAATGTGTAGGGACTGTTATGGGCAGCAACACACATGACATGCTTACGAGACTAGTATCATGATAACCACAAGTAAAGAACAGTATAAAGCTAAGTAACATGATCAACTAAGCAATTATTAATTAGGTTTCATGTCATGTTCATAATAAACCATAGGTTAAGAAGTACTAATGTGCAAAAGATGTCAAAACTCCTAAAACTAACAAGATTAAATGCCTAATGATTAGATAAACCCATGAACATGTAAAAACAGTAACTTTCCAATAATTAAAGAGATGAAATCCTAATCATAACATGCTAAATATGAAGGCTTAGCTGTAAAGAAACTTCTCACAGTGCTAACCATGTTAGTAAGTATTAAACACGACTAGACTATGATAGAGATTGTGTGGAATAGACTTACAGCAAAACATAGATGTAACTGAAATAATAAACAGCAGAAACAATGGGAAGAAACGATAACAAAAATAGATATGATAGCAAACCAGAAAATTAAAGGATGTAGACTTACTAGACTGAAACAAAGAACCAGCTATAATGGCGTTACAGCAGTGGGGCTGTATTGTTCGTATAATCAGAAAAAAAAAACAGAAAGAGAAGGAAGAAGTTTACTGTCCACAGGAGAGAGAGAGAAGGTAGTTGCTGTACCTGCAAGAGAGAGAGAAGATAGCTGCTGTACCTGCAAGAGAGAGAGAAGATAGCTGTTGTACCTGCAAGAGAGAGAGAGAAAGAGAGAGAGAGACGAGAAAGAGAGAGACGAGGAAAAGAGGGAGTACGAGAGCCTTTCTTTTCTTTTCTTTTTTCTGCATTCAATAATCATCCCAATCTCTTTATTACTTAAAAAAAAAAGAGAGCCTTTATAAGGCTTACAACCCTAATTAGAGTATAACTCTAAAGACTAATAATAAGCCAACTAAACAACTAAAAAGGGGCCCACAGCTGGGACCCACAACTCTAACAAACTGAAATTCAAAAGGGGCCCACAACTGGGACCCACAACTCTAACAAAATAAAAGAACTAGAGCCCACGTTTACTGTTTGTGTGGGGTCCACAAATAAGTGAAATAAAACAAATAAGAATCCTTATACCAGTCCAATACTAATGGACTAAAAATAAGAAAATCCTAAATCTGGACGATGTCCTCATCACTCTCTCTCTCTCTCTCCTTCCCTCTTTCCCTCCTTCCTCAATCTTTTTTCTTTCCTGTTTTGTGCCATATACTCAGCCCGGCTATCCTTGGTGTCCTGTCCCAGTGGTACTGTCCGTCTTCCCCTTTTCAGGTTCAATCTTTCACCCCCTTCCCTCTCAGTTCACCACTTTGGGAGGTTAAACCCCACCTTTGGATGACCCAAGAGGGTTGGGTGTTGCGATTTAATTCCTTAAATCTAAGATTGAATGGAGCTCTCGCATTTGAAACCAATCTGGTTTCCGGGAGCTTAGCTTGAGTTGAGGGGGTAGGAGATGACTCCTACTCCTACAAGTTATTATTTGCTGCTTATTTTACTTCCTCCTCTTTAGGTTAGTTTCCGAAAGTTCCCTTCCCTTGTAAGTTAATTCAACTTCGTCCCTCAACAATAACAACAAAGCCTTATCCCAACTAAATGGGGTCGGCTACATGGATTCTTGTCTTCCAATCAGCTTTGTTCGATGTCATATTTGAAACAAGGCCTAAGCTATGCATGTCTTTCTTCATCACCTCCTCTAGGGTCATCTTAGGTCTGCCCCTAGTTCTTTTAGATCCTTCAATCTGAATCAAATCACTCCTCTGTACATGAACATCTAATGGCCTCCATTGAACATGACCATACTACCTCAAACGGCTTTCTCGTAATTCCACTTTGTCTCTATCCCTTATAATTGCTTCCTAGTATACCCCTACATAATAATTCATATCCCGCCCTCTTTTACTTACTTATTACACTTAAAATTTCTGGTTTATTACAATTTTGCCATTGCACCTCTCATTTGAGTGGATTATTGTTTGGGTGGGCCCATTAGCGGAACCAAATCAACGTTTCCTACCCCGGGTTTGTATCACATATCATCTCATATATGTCCGTGCATTGCACCCTCTTGGTAGGCTTGAATTTATTTTGATGCTTTATTTTACCACTTGGTGAATTCCATTGGGCTGAAAAACTTGACCATGTGAGCAGGAGACCTTGGGGTCTACCTGTCTACAAAATTTCAGCCTTTTCTAATATGTTACAAGGAAAAGCTTGGAGGTCACTCCAGATATACCTCTCTGGACCTGATGCAGTAGTAAAATTCCACTATTAATAGTGTATTCTGGTTTTTTTATGTTTGTTTACACTGTTGTAGTGAATGCCTATGACAAGCTAAGATATTGAGCTAACTAGTTTGCCGTTGAGTTGGACCTTTAGAATTTTACTAACTACTATGAAAACTAATCAGTTAATGACTTGTAAGTTGCCTATGACAAGCTAAGATATTAATGTTTGTTTCTACGCAATGCTGATTGATCGAAGATAGACGTGGGGAACCTGTTTAGCAAGCTAGCAGATTTACTTTTCCATGCATGCACATGTTTTGCTTTGGATATGCTACTAATGTAGGTGGATCACCTTCTGCTGGTTACTGTGCTAAATTGAGTTGAACTTTTGAAAATCTGGGCTGCACTTCAATCTTTAAGTTGGTAGACCAAGCCCTTGTAAGTATTTACGTGTAGAACCTTGAAGTGAGGCATGTTACTGTTTGCAGAAATCAAATTTGAAAAAGAGCTTAACGATTGATATGATTAGCAATGATTCCAGATGCAAATCTAGTTTTAGTGTTTGGGGGTTTTCAAAAGTTTTATTTACTTGAAATAGAAGTCATGAGCGATCTACAGTGCCAGAGAATAAGTAGTGGGGCACTCCTGTTGTCAGCCTTCAAGGGTTCAATTTTTTTTTTCTATTATTTATAATTCCCTCTTTTCCACGGGGGTGGGGGTGTTTCCTTGTACATTAAGTGCACTCTTTTATTGAACTGGTATCTTCTTGTGGAGAACTCAATGGCCTATAGTAGAAGTCTTGTTAATAAGCAATAGGTATAATCCCAAGGAGGTTTCTCAATTGGCAAGGATCAACACTTCACAATTAAGAGGTCATGAGTTCAACTCCCCTTGGGGCTGGTATATTTGAAAATTTGTAGGATGTTCGAAGATAAGGGGAATGAGTTGAGAGGGAGAGAGTCATCAGATTGTAAATAAATTTGTTGTTTTTTTCCTTTTCTCCTTACCACATTATAGTACATGTACATAACGCAGTGGATGCCATTGCTTTTTATGAAACTTATTTCCACCCACTCCTCCTCCCCACCCCCGCTCCAAAAAAATGGAGGTAATATTCTGGTAAATGAGTTCTAGGTGGTTATATCTAGATATGTTACTGAGATGAATCCACATTCAGATTCAGTCGAGTCTGGACTGCTGAAGCATCTCCATTACGGTGGCAGTGTACCATGTGAAAAAGTTGTCTTGTGTTTGTTGGATAGAAATTATTAAGTAATGTTCTTAATAAGAGATATTCTATTGAATATATTGGATGCTTTATCCCATGTTATTTACTGAAGCACCCTTCTTGTATATTTTACTTTTAATATATGTTCGACAGCTACTAATGGTGGTCATGCTACTTTATAATCTACATTGGACTGGGTTGGCATCTATTCATCGATTTAGTAATCAGGAATGGATCAGCTGGTCTGAATCCGAGTTTTAAGGCAACAAGGAAGGGCATGATAACACTGTTTATCCCCTGTTATGTCCAAACTCAGCTAGTCCTGGCCAAAACTTGACTGAGTTGACTTGGGATCCTATCAGGGTCAGCAGTGGCTGATTGGACCCCCAAGTTTGAGTCCTAAGTCCTTGCATGTAACATGTGGTTGCACAACTACATGATGGCTTTTTTTGTACATCAATAGAAAACTTAAATGAATTCTTATTTGGGCAACCTTAATGATAATTTCTGTGGTTGATTGGATTCAAATTTCAAGTGATTTGTGGTTGATTGGATTCAAATTTCAAGTGATTTGGATGCAAGTTATTTGTGGATGATGAGATTTTTATGAGGTCAACCATGCCTTAACACAATTCATATACGATATGTGTCCCTCTAACTAATAATATCTAGATATTTCTTTGAAAAATACTACTAGACAGTAAATGAGAATTGGGAAGTATTATGTTATACACTGTGAAATCAACTTAATTAGTCAAAATATTCTTAAACTTCAGAGGTGATTTGTTTACATAGTAATGGTTGTAAGGTGTCTAGTGTCTATCATGGTTTGGGATTCTGAGAGTAGGTTTCATGACTCAACTGGTGATGGCAAAGAGGGTTCAAAGCAAGTCAAATTAACAAGCCCTCTTTGCTACAGGATCTTAATTCAGTCCAATACAAAATCTGCAGAGAAAAGTAATGAAGAAAACCACTTATCTTGAAATCTAACCCTTGAAATCACTTGAAACTTGATGGGAAATACTCTTTAGGATGTATTTGAAGACATATCCAAAGCTGGAGATGATCCGATCACAGATGAGAGAGATGTGATTTTTTGAAAACTACCTATCATCTGAAAACGAGACTGGTTTAGTTAGAGCTGGTCGATATGATTTTAATCTTTAATCCCACGAGCTTTCGTTGATCAAATCAGCACTTAATGGTATCGCAATTCAGTATGCAGTAATAAGAAATTGAAGGAATTAACAGAAGGACAAGAAAACCATAAAACAGAATATTTCGGTTGAGTCTCACAACCTATGAGACTCAACCAGAAAATCAGGAGCTAAAATTCTCTTCTTTTTTCTGGTTTAAATCTGCCGGCTCTCTTCTTCTTTATCTTATTTATAGACTTAAGAAAGATTACAAAATAAGGAAGGATTTAGTCCTCTTAAAAAAAAATATCCTAAGATAAATTAAAAGGGAAACTTGCCTTTATAGATTTAGGAAAATTTCCAATCTAAAAAATATCCTAAGATAAATTAAAAGGGAAACTTGCCTTTATAGATTTAGGAAAGTTTCCAAAAAAACAACTTACAAAATATCAATCCATAACTTAACTTTAGGAAACAAAATCTAAGAATAATTTAGGAAAGAAATAACAAAAGAAGGAAAATTCCTGCTGTTGGTACTGTTCACGTGAACAGTACCGTGAACACTGTTCACGTGAACAGTGTGGGTTGGTCTTTGGGTTGGTCCAATGGACCAATACCGACTGGTTCTTTGGGCTGACCCATTATCGACTTGAGCTTGGGCCTTGGGCCTTCTTGGACTGCATCAACTGGTTTTGTCATTTACATATGTTTTTCCAAACTGCAAGACTCAACTCAACTATGCCTTATATCGCATCCATATAGTTCAGGTGCATGAATATAATGCAACTCACTGCATTTATTCTAGGGCCTTCTATGCCTGGCCTAAAGTTTAAAAGTTAAAAAAAGAAAAGAAATGCAGGATTTAACATCAAATGGTTAGGCAAAAGGTTTTAATGCTGGATGCCAGTAAGATGAAACCCTTCTTTATTTGGGGTGAAGTATTCCTGGCACAAGATGGTGGGTATTTATCTAAACTACCATGTGTGCGTGTGTGTAGCCAGAGTTATCTGGTATGTCCTATGACATTGTTCTCAACTAATTTTAGAAAAAACCCCATATCCTGCTTTGCTCAACAGTGTCTGAAGAACTCCTTGATCAAGTCTGTTCATATATATTTTAAAATCTTGCAATTTAACAATGTTGAATTCCATCGCGTGAATGGATGAGTTGTTCTGGGAATCTTTTCTATGAGTTTAGCTCCTTTTAAAATGGAATTCATGTCACCTTTCAATTGGATATTCTGATTTAGTCGTTCCTTGTCAAATTCCTTTGCAGGTGTAGGTAAGAGTTGCCTTCTTTTGCGTTTCTCAGATGGCTCATTCACCACCAGCTTTATTACTACCATTGGGTGTGTGCTTTTATTCATTTTTGTCATCATGCATTATATAATTCTTCTTTGTTCTTTGTCTCTAATCACCTGTCATGGAAATGATTTTTTCTGCAGCATTGATTTTAAGATAAGAACAATTGAGCTTGATGGCAAACGGATCAAATTGCAGATCTGGGACACAGCTGGTCAGGAGCGTTTCAGAACTATCACAACAGGTTGATGCTTTATCACATGTAAACTGCTCTCATTTTTTCATGATATTTTTAGTTTTGGAAGCTATGGTAGGTGATGTTCTTTCCTGTATTTGCATGGCCGTATGGAAAAGATTGGATATGAGTTGAAAACAATGATCTTGGAGGCGAAATACCTCATACATCATATTACTTTGGACCATTACTACCTATCTATCAAAAAAAAATTGGACCATTACTGGTATTTGATGAACCGTGAAATTGGATTGCATAGGTTAGATGGATAGGATAATTATGTTAATGGGTAGATTAGATTTCCTTGGTTTCATGCATAGTTTCCATCTTAAAAGTTTGAACTATTAATTAGAGAGACTCTCAAGTATATAAGGCACCCAAGATTCTGGACTTAACCAATGTGGGATTATTCCCAACACTCCCCCTCACTTGTTGTCCCTTTTTTGGGTGGCAGTGCACGTGGCATGTGGTCCCTCTTTTGGATGACTGTAAGGAAGGAACTTGGAGCTCTAATACCATGTTAAGCTTCCGTTTCAAAAATTCAAACTATTAAGTGGAGAAACTCTCATGTATATAGATTATTTCCAACAGTTCCTACCTTACAGTACTGCTATTTTGGCGACACATGCGATGTACCAATTTTTAATGCCCCAAAATCATCTTTACATGGTTAAGAGTGTTACTAAAGTAGTTTTCTTCTTCTGCAGCTTACTATCGTGGAGCGATGGGTATTCTGCTGGTGTATGATGTTACTGATGAGTCATCATTTAATAGTAAACAGCTTACTTTTCCTTTCATTATTTTTAATTGAATTTTGGATGGCTAGATTCACTTTACAAAAATCACAAGTTTCTTATACTCTGCCCACCTGAGGGAGAGTGAGCCAGCTACTAGATGGCTCTCAGAGACTGCACTATGAATATCCTTTTTATCAGCTCTTTTGGCACCACTTTGATTGATTTGCCATGCTGCAGATGGCATGGGGAGCTCTGCCTGCCTCTTGTGTTTCTGTTGTAGCTTGTCAAAATTTCCCTGTTTCTAGTGGTTCTCTTTAAGCTCTTTCATTGTCATGTACGCAGATATTAGGAACTGGATCCGCAACATTGAACAGCATGCTTCTGACAATGTCAACAAGATACTGGTGGGAAACAAGGCTGACATGGATGAGAGCAAAAGGGTGAGTTCTGCTTTGCTTCTCCTTTGTAGTGAGTCATTCTACTATAATAGTTCATTATGATCTGCAGCTCATTGGTTGGGAATTAGTTTGTTTTGAGTTGCACGATTGAGGTTGCTGAGACCCTAGGAGTTCAGAATGATTGGGTGATATATTCATGGGTTCTCTGGTTCTTCTTTTCTTTTTGCTTCTTCCATATTTCTTGTGGGATGACTTGGCCCTTCTCATTTCTTAATATTGAAGCTTGAAGGAAAATAAAACTTCATTTTTTTTCTCTAGGCTGTTCCTACTTCGAAGGGCCAAGCGCTTGCTGATGAGTATGGTATCAAGTTCTTTGAGACTGTAAGTAGTATATGTTAATGGTGTTGACTCAGAGAAGTGATCTGTATTATTTTCTTATTTAATTCGTCTTCATATCCTGAAAGATACTTATTTATTGCAGAGTGCAAAGACAAATTTAAACGTGGAGCAGGTTTTCTTTTCAATAGCAAGAGATATAAAGCAAAGGCTTGCAGAAACCGACTCCAAGGCGGAGGTTAAACTTTTCCTTATTATTGTGAAAGATAATATGCATATTTGTTTCCCTTCTTTTCTTTTTGGGGTTAGAGGTATTTGGTGCATGCTGCCAATGATTTGTGTGGCATTTCTGTACATATAAAGTGTTGCAATCCAGAGAGTGTTGAAAGAGGACTACAGTTATTCCCTATCCAATTCTTCTACTTGTTTCAAAAGAAATCTTTGATTGATCTGATCTTTATTTGTTTTGGTGTCTGCAGCCTCAGACAATCAGAATTAACCAACCAGACCAAGCAGCTGGTGGTGTTCAAGCTCCCCAAAGATCAGCTTGCTGTGGCTCTTAAGAGGATCAAAATTTGGAATTAGGAGAGGGCAGGTCCTGGAAGTTACACCTGTTAACAAAGATTAATCCTAATGAAAGTATGGCGGGTGCTTGTATTTTCTCCTTACCATTCTTTGCAACTACTATATTTAGTGTGTGAAAGTTAGTTTCTCACTCATTTGTGGAATTTCTTATATGATAGACTCGGTTGTCTTTTTTCTCTTGGGAATTAGAAAACCCCCTAATGTTGTAGACCTTATATTGTTCATCTCATTAAATGGAGAAAAGTATATAGAAGCAACCTTCATTTTTCCTACCCGACTTCACTGCATGTTGTTTTCTTGTTTTCCTTGGTTTAATGTCCTTGTGAAATTTCATTATTTATGTATTTTAGCAAAAATAATCCTGTCAATGAACTTGTCAGATTTTTTTGAAAGAGAGCCTGCTCAAGTAATTCAGAGATGCAGGATGGTACTTGCCATGTATTTGTGCCTACTACTTGACCTCTCTAATCTCGGTTATAAGCTTCCAGTGTACACCCTGACTAGATTTGGTTGAAGACATGATTCACCATCTGGGTCGAAACTGAAACAACTCGTTTCAATTCTGGTTGAGAGAGAGCTGCTTGTACCAGGTTATGACATAGAACTCGAGATTTTGACAGGTTTCGACTTGGACTTCAAATTTAACTAAGAAAAAAAAAAAATTCCCAGATTTCGACTTGGTTTCAATCAAAACCTGAGAAATCTGGGTTTCAAAATCAAGTTAAGCCTTTGAGAGCCCAACAGCTGCCTTAGCTTTCCCTAATCAAATCTGGAAAATTACAATGTACTTCCCTTGGAAGAGACTGCATTTCTCAATAGCAAGAGTGGCCCCTGGAGAAAGTTTTAAGGCAAGAGACAATAAGACATTAACCTTCATGTCTTCTGGACCACAGTACTCATAATGGTTTGTGTATCATTCATTTGACTTTAGTTTTCTCAATCATTAATCTCTACAAGAAAATGTGTTCGGAAAATAAATGGTTGCATTGAAATGCTCTTAAAATTGATCACCTCTTCAGTCCCTTCCCTATGGTTAACCAAGGGCAAAAAAGTTTACCAAGATACATATCTTTTTCTTAGGTTATGTGGCTGCCGAAATCTGGATTGATCATCTTCAGGGAGACCTGTGCACCAGAAGATGTAAAACGAGCACAAGAATGAGTTAAATGGGGTTTGAGGGTTGCACTCCAATGCTTAAATCAAGAATCTGGGCAATAGTAAATGAGTGAACTGGTAGTAGAAAGATTGAATATAAATGTCAAGGTAACTTCTTTGGTTGGACCAACCGAAAAAAAACTATTCCCAACAAATATTGTAAGGTTTCCTATTATGAATAATTCTGGGAGGATCTCACTTGGTGCATGCATCGCACCCCACTCCCCCCAATGGGTGACCAAGCATAAAAAATAAAAATAAAATAAAAAAAATCCCAAGCTGGCCGTTCGGGGATCTTTTTTCATGTCCTCTCTTTCCTCCTTGACCTTGTGGGCTCTTACTGTCGATACAGATTCCCTCATCTTGATTGACTTAGGAAGTTTAACCCAAGCAAGTAGCTCACAGGACCCCTCGCAAAGAAGAACATACATTTCTAGGAGATCAGTATAGATATTCAATTTACATTACGAATTTGATTAAAAAAAAGAAGTAAATAGAAGTATTAACAATAGAAACATGCATGCTTCCTTTGCATTTGCCAAATTTTATTTTTGAAAAAAAGTTCTCTAAACGGCAGGTGGGAAGTATGCTAGCGCTCCTTTATATTTCTCTCTCTTGGACACTCTCTTTCCTCCCTTAACAAATGCCCATGGTCATCCGATTGATGTAGGCATACAATCCTATTGCTCAAAAACACCTTCTTCCTTTATTTTTATGCAATGTTACTATACGCAGTCATTTGAAGTATATTCTGTCTGTTTCTTTCAAAAAAAATTATAAAGTAATACATTAAAAAAATAATTTTTTTATAGGAGGCAAGTAGTTTTTTCATCAATTGTTTATAAAACAGTTTGAAAGTTGATGGTGCCTTCGTTTTTAATTATGAATTTTTAAGATTAATTCAGGCTGCTTCCTTTTAAATTTTTTTGGCTTATTTTCAATACATGTAAATTTTTTTAATTATGATATAAGAGGAGGGTGGCATGTAGTGTGTATAATAATTAGAATATATATAATTAAATAGATTTTTTTAAATTAATTTAATTCAAAGTCATACTTGTTTTTTATTTTAAATTATGCATATCTTTCCTCACCACTTCTCTTAAAGTTATTTTAGGGTTATTCCCTGTCTCTTTAGTTACTACGTATTGCTGTTAATAAGAATCAAAATCAGTCAACTTTATCGGAATAGTAACAGAAATGACTTTCTCTTACCTTATAATATATTAAAACTACTCTAAACTAGGTTAATTTATGTCTATGTTTATAAGTTATTTATGATAAATCATTTATGAAATAAATTATGAGTCATAAATGATAACCGTTTGATATCATTAGACATAAAGAAGTAATAATAGATTACCATAATAATGATAAACACCTTCTAAGGCTCTCCTTGGTATGTATTATATAATTAATTATATAATACATTATGACATACATAGTTGTTTGGTATGATTTAAGAAATTTTTATATTTAAAATAAATTAATATAATCTAAATTCTGCCGGTAGGTCAAAATGTGTTTATCTTTATTGTGATAATCTATTATTATTTCTTTATGTTTAGTGAAACTGCTATTATTTATGTCTTATAATTTATTCTAATAAATGATTTTTGTCATAAATAACTTATATATATATATATATATATTTATATATATATATATATATATATATATATATATATATATATATATATATATATATAAACTATAACAAAGAGAGCTTAACTTATTTTGTAGATTTTAAATTGTATTATTTTTTAAAATATAAATAATACTATAAATCATGCCAAACATTCACATATGTCATAACATATTATATAATTAATTCTATAATATCTACCAAAGAAAGTATTATAATTGATTTATTCCTCATTTTATCTTTTCAAATTTAATAAATAGGAAAATCAATGGGTCAAGTTGACTAGCACTATATTATATAGTAAAAGAAACTACTAATTATTCCCAAAACTCAAAAATAGGAAAAAGATTCTTGTTCGACGATGTGTATTTGCGTTCATACAAGGAGAGGTGAAATGACCGACCAACCCGCCTTCTAATTAGAAGCCTGTACTGTGCGCTCCCATTGATCTCGTGCTCTAGCGCAAGAACCACGTATAGAAATCCTCCCCATCCTCCGTATCAGATGGAGAGGGGGCGGCCCCCTTAGATGTGCGACCCCTGTATTTTAGCCGACAAGCTGAGTTGACACCCTCTTGTTGGCTAGGATTCACCCAAGCCCTAAGTATCGCACATCTAAGGGGGGCCGCCCCCACTCTATCTTAGACTGAGGATGGAGGGGATTTGAATCCGACAGCTGGGCAAGAAAACAAAAAGAAGCTGCTTTTTGGTTAAAAAAAAAAATTGAGATTAGCCCAACCCAAATGAGATTGTTGAATTTGGATTTCACCTTGGTTCTAATCTTCGGTCAGCGTCGTGGCAAAAAAATCCTCTCCCGCCCACCTGCCGCCGGCCAAGGGCGGGATTTTAGCCGGCCCACCTCCCCATGTATTGGTAGGCGGGCGGACTGATCCCTAGCCCTTGGATCAACTGCAGGAACCTCCTGTTGCGGGAGAAGATTTCAGTCCCAGCGTCGTGTCATGACCCGCGACTCGCTCCGCCTACATGACTAAGGCCGTGACAGTCGACAAAAAAATCGTCTCTCACGCGCCAGCCCGCCAGCCCACCATCTGACGGGCTGGAATACATCGGTATGTGTGTCGGTGTATTCCAGCCCGTCAGATGGTGGGCTGGCGGGCTGGCGCGCGGGAGACGATTTGAGTCCTGACAGTCAGGTGTGAATCTTGGATTTGGCTCGTCTCAAGTTCAGAATTGCCAGTGTCGGCTGGATGGCCGACACTTGGCACTCCAGCCGATCCAATGGTTCGAGAGTTAATGAGTTTATTTTTTTATTTTTCTTTACAATACCTCTCGAACCGTTGGATCGGCTGGAGTGCCAGGTGTCGGCCGGATGCCGACACTGGCAATCTGAACTGGAGACGAGCCGATTCCGTGAATCTTGCGAAACGAATCATCTAAAGACGTGGGAAAGGAAAGCTTAAAGAGCTGACGAGAGTGAAATCTTTTTAGAGAAGTTGCCGAAACATGCCGCAACGCCGTCTGACTTAGGCGCTCCCTGCAAATTCGACGCTTTCAGGTATGATGTGATTTCAAAATTTTGTTCTTTTTCCCTACATCTATGTCGATCGATCTTTATTCTCTTATGTTCAATCTTATAACTGTTCGTTTCTACAATTCCTGTGAATATTTCGTATGTACTAAATTATTTTGATTATTGATGGATGATCCTTCGTATTTTTACTTATAAATTAGGTAATTTTGGGAATTGAGATTGATAATCATGGCGTGGCATCGAGTTGTTTCTGGTGTGGCAAAGTTAGCTATTAGGAGAAATTTAGCTCAGACGAGGTCTTATGTGACGAGGACACGGGTTCTTCCGTCTCAGAGTCGGTACTTTCACTCTACCATCTCTGTGTCGAAGGCGCAAGCTGCACCCGTTCCTCGTCCTGTGCCCCTTTCAAGGTTGACCGATAGTTTCCTAGATGGTACGAGCAGCGTCTACCTAGAAGAGCTTCAGAGGGCTTGGGAAGCCGATCCTTCTAGCGTGGATGAGTCATGGGACAATTTTTTCAGAAATTTCGTTGGCCAGGCTTCCACATCGCCTGGAATTTCAGGCCAAACCATCCAGGAGAGTATGCGGTTATTGTTGCTTCTGAGAGCTTACCAGGTTAATGGTCACATGAAAGCCAAGTTGGATCCCCTGGGCCTGGAAAAACGTCAGATTCCTGATGATTTGGACCCTGCTCTTTATGGGTTCACGGAAGCTGATTTGGATAGGGAGTTCTTCCTTGGGGTTTGGAAGATGGCTGGATTTTTGTCTGAAAACCGCCCTGTGCAAACTCTTCGTGCCATACTAACCCGGCTTGAGCAAGCCTATTGTGGGAGCATTGGCTATGAGTACATGCATATTGCCGATCGTGATCAGTGTAACTGGTTGAGGGATAGGATTGAGACTCCAACCCCGACACAGTACAACCGGCAGCGACGTGAAGTCATGCTTGACAGGCTTATTTGGAGCACACAGTTTGAGAATTTCTTGGCCACAAAATGGACGGCTGCAAAAAGGTTTGGTCTCGAAGGTGGAGAAACTCTGATTCCTGGGATGAAGGAGATGTTTGACAGAGCTGCAGATCGTGGGGTTGAGAGCATTGTTATTGGAATGCCGCACAGAGGAAGACTGAATGTTTTGGGTAATGTTGTTCGCAAGCCACTTGCTCAGATTTTCAGCGAGTTCAGTGGTGGTACAAAGCCTGTTGATGAAGTTGGCCTTTATACCGGGACTGGTGATGTCAAGTACCACTTGGGTACCTCTTACGATCGGCCAACAAGGGGTGGGAAGAGAATCCATCTATCTTTGGTTGCGAACCCTAGTCACTTGGAAGCTGTAGACCCAGTTGTGATTGGAAAGACTCGTGCTAAACAATACTACTCTAATGATGTAGACAGGACTAAAAATTTGGCCATTTTGATTCATGGGGATGGAAGTTTTTCAGGGCAAGGAGTGGTTTATGAGACTCTGCATCTCAGTGCTCTTCCAAACTACACAACTGGTGGGACAATCCACATTGTGGTTAACAATCAAGTGGCCTTCACTAC
Organism: Protea cynaroides; assembly: GCA_028583415.1. Taxonomy (NCBI): domain Eukaryota; kingdom Viridiplantae; phylum Streptophyta; class Magnoliopsida; order Proteales; family Proteaceae; genus Protea; species Protea cynaroides. Next base: position 34,593,278 of record CM053266.1, on the reverse strand, counting down.
TGATCCAAGGTCTGGTAGATCTTCACAGTATTGTACTGATGTGGCTAAAGCCTTGAATGCTCCCATTTTCCATGTAAATGGTGATGATTTGGAGGCAGTGGTACATGTTTGTGAACTTGCAGCAGAGTGGCGCCAGACATTCCATTCCGATGTGGTGGTTGACATTGTATGTTATCGCCGATTTGGGCACAATGAGATTGATGAACCATCTTTCACTCAGCCTGAAATGTATAAGGTTAACTTTCTGCCCCTCCTGCTTTATTTAGCACTTTTTGGGTTGCTTGCTGATGATCATCCTACCCAAATTTCCTTGTCTCTGATGCTTCTTGATACTAACAGGTCATTCGAAATCATACATCAGCTATGGAGATTTACCAGAAGACACTCCTGGATTCTGGGCAGGTCACAAAAGAAGACATTGACAGGATACACAACAAGGTTAACACAATTCTTAACGAAGAATTTATGAACAGCAAAGATTATGTCCCAAAGAGAAGGGACTGGCTTTCAGCTTATTGGTCTGGATTTAAATCACCCGAACAGCTTTCTCGTATCCGTAACACTGGGTGTGTTCAACCCGTTCTTTGTTTACTCTTCTTCATGAATGACTCTTTAACTTTTGAAAGTTGTTTAATGGTTTTTTTTTATGTGGTTTTACAGGGTTAAACCAGAGATACTGAAGAATGTTGGCAAAGCAATCACGACGGTTCCAGAAAATTTTAAACCTCACCGTGCTGTGAAGAAGATATTTGAGCTACGTGCTCAGATGATTGAAACTGGAGAGGGCATTGATTGGGCAGTTGGGGAAGCACTTGCTTTTGCTACATTGCTAGTGGAGGGTAACCATGTCAGGTTGAGTGGTCAGGATGTTGAGAGAGGCACATTTAGTCACCGTCATTCAGTAATTCATGATCAGGAAACAGGGGAGAAGTACTGCCCCCTGGACAATGTTATGGCGAACCAAAATGAGGAGATGTTCACTGTCAGCAACAGGTACTGTTCAGTTACTCTCTTTTTGTTTTCGTTTGTTTTTTTTTTTTTGTTGTTGTCAGATTTACATCTCTTCGCTTGTCTATTTCCTGTTCAATTCTCAATAGCAGACTCTTTTCTATGTTATTGGAGGAATGAAAATTGAAAAGTATATTTGTGAATAGGAAACTTTTTAGATACATGGATGTGTTCAAGTAGGGCTAACTTTTTCTTCAGTGTGAACCTTTTTTTTCCGTTACAAATTTCAGTCGTCCTTGTGCATTTTTCTGTTTGATTGGTGAAATTTTAGGCTATATGATGTAACGGTTTTATTTTCTCTGCTACTTACTGCTAATATTCGCTTTCATCCCCTTCCCTCTGTAAAAGCTGCTTCTAGTTCTACCATTGTGCATTATGTTGTGCATTGTGTGCTTTGTCAATAATTAACTTTCTTATGGGGGAATGATTCATCACAAGTTTAATACCATTGTGGTGTCAAAGACATGGCGCATGTGCTTTTGTCAATCCACTTCAATGTAAGCTGATAATCCTAGGTATCTATATTTCTGAACAGAGTGCCATTACATTACTGAGCCCTGATAGCTCCTGCATGTGCAACACATGTATCAGGGATTGGATAAAAAAGCTGCTGTATACTTGCATACATATACCCACTCTATTTAGTTGGGAGAAGACTGAGTTGAGTTTGTACACTTGCATACAAATGCAAACATCATATTCTTACCAAGAAAAGGTGTATTTGGTGACATTGTTTAAGGTTGGCTTAGTGTCTATCTTTGGTGAAATTTAAATCTAAGGGATTACAGAATGGAATTCTCTTGTGACAGAGCCAGTTGATTATGGTATAACTAGAATAGGCTACTTCAATATTTTCATATTTTTGTAAGGGCAAGGTTTCTTTAAGCGGTGGGGTTTCCTGCGCTCAAGAATGGGGAGGGGCAACGGCAGATTTTTCAGTAGGGGGCAGGGGAGGAGAGAGCGAGAGAGAGTGTTATAGGAGAGGGAAGAGAGTGGGATGCTGGCATAGCTCTCACTCCGCTCAGAGAAACTTTCCCCCTTTTTGTAAGTTCTAATCAGCAATTCTCTATGTTGTGTTTGAGGGTAAGCAATTCTTTATGTTGTGTTAGAGGGTAATATCTTTCCTACTTGATTGTTTGTTTTGTATTATCATTGTAGAATTTTGACTTTGTATACCATTATGAAAATGTAGTATTGTGGTTTCTGTGGACTCTAATATGCTGCAAAATTTGTGTCATCTCTATACAGCTCTCTTTCTGAGTTTGGTGTCCTTGGATTTGAGTTGGGCTATTCCATGGAAAATCCAAATTCATTGGTAATTTGGGAAGCTCAGTTTGGCGATTTTGCTAATGGGGCACAGGTGATATTTGATCAGTTTGTAAGCAGTGGGGAGTCAAAGTGGCTGCGACAATCGGGGCTTGTTGTGCTGCTTCCTCATGGATATGATGGTCAGGGTCCTGAACATTCAAGTGCACGATTGGAGCGTTATCTGCAGGTATTGTCTGAACATCTAATTTGTGTTCTACCTCATGGAATAAAACATTTTAAAAGGCAATATTAAACTGTTATTATTTTCAGAAATATGGCCTCAAAGGCCAATCAAATGTCAGAGAAGTCATATTTTGGTTTTCTCCACTGGGGTGGGGTTGGGGCGGGTGTGATTTAATAGGAACATTCTGGTAGGACCTTCTGGTGACATCCTACGTGACTATGAGGCTAGCAAACCAACTTTTGATCCATTTGGAATCTTGAATTGTACTTCATGCTTTATTCCCTCGTAACAGCATTAGTGCATTATTATCGTCCTGCAGTGAACTTTCACTTAGATGTAAAGCGATATCATTTAAAGCCACACACACACACACACACACACACACACACAAACACACACACACACAGACCACTGCATGATCCTGCGTTTTGGTGCAAGTATACTCTCAGTTCTATTGATCTTGTATATATCAGTCCACTCTGATTCTTCACTTGGCATGGCAAACTTCCCCCAATCTCCTTCCCTTCCCCAAACTCATTCTACGCAGCTTGGTTCCTATGTTTGACCAACTCTTTTGCTGTTCCAATTCTGTGCTGGTAGTATTATTTCTTAAATCTGTAGACCTGAGCATGAATGATGCTCAACTCTTTTTCCTTCTAATATGTGCTTGAAAAATGATATATGCAGATGAGTGATGATAACCCCTACATGATACCTGAGATGGATTCAACAATGCGCAAGCAGATCCAGGAGTGCAATTGGCAGGTTGTTAATGTAACAACCCCTGCTAACTATTTCCATGTTTTGCGACGTCAGGTATTTGCTCTTAAACAGTTTCGAATGTACTTATGTACTTCAGTATTTTGGATTAGTTTCTTCTGTTTTCTTCAGTTGAATGGCGAAACAGGATTTGTGTAGCTGACTCCATTTAATTAGGATGAGGTGTTTTTTGAGTGTAGTTTCTTCTGTTTTCTTACTCTTTATGGTTTCATGTTACAGATACACAGGGAGTTTCGGAAACCACTTGTTGTGATGGCTCCTAAAAATCTGCTTCGGCACAAGGAATGCAAATCAAATTTATCTGAGTTTGATGATGAACAAGGCCACCCAGGTTTTGACAAGCAAGGGACTCGCTTTAAGCGCCTTATTAAAGACCAGAATGTTCACTCTGATCTTGAGAAGGGAATTAGACGCTTAGTTCTTTGCTCTGGAAAGGTATTTTTCACTCTTTTCTTTCTTTCTTTTTGCCCTCGTTGTTTTCAATTTACGAGCACAGATAAACTTTAGAATAGGCACCTTTTATAACTTAAAGAAATAGTGTTTTTGCTATGAGGATGCACGAATGTTGGACTTGCTGTTTGGTTGGTCTTATGTATTCTCTATTTAATTGACTTCTCTATGTGATTGTAACTAATATCAGTTGCCTTCATTTTTATTGGGTGTATTTATGGCTGCTGCCAAGGAAAATGTTTACTGATAAGATGTTAATAATACCTACTAAATCAAATGTGTTTTCATACTTGGGAAACCATTGAATTTTATCCTAGCATTTTTATCTCCTTGATATTGATGCTTGAACTCTTAGGTTATGTTTGTGTGATCTTTTTGGTTTTAATTTATCTTTGTAATTTTATCATCCTCAGGTTTATTATGAGCTTGATGATGAGCGGAAGAAAGTTGATGCAAAGGACATTGCCATCTGCAGGGTGGAACAGCTTTGCCCTTTCCCATATGATCTCGTCCAGAGAGAACTGAACCGATATCCAAGTATGTCATTCTAACTTTAAAAATAATGGTACTGGAACTGCTTAGCCTTGTAGCATAGAGGTTGAGGGCTGCTTATTTCAGTGTTAGAACCTTGAACAGTTCTGAGAACTTATGAGATATGGAGTTACCCTTAAGTTTTCTAATATTTTAACTCAATTCAACTCAGCCTTATCCCAATTAAATGGGGTCGGGTTACATTGTTCCTTTTTCTCAGTAAGCTCTCTTCAAAGCCATACATGTTTTTTTTTTTTGAGTAAAACCATACATGTTACTAGTAGTAAATGATACATGTTTCTAGTCGTAAATTTGCATGTCTTTCTTCATCACTTCTGTTAGTCATATTAGGTCTACTGATAGGACAGAATATGAAACTGATAATATCACAAGATCCATTGATTGGATGGAACCCAAATTTAAATACAAGGTAAGGGACAAGATGATAAGTAACATATCCAAATATCAAACCAATCCAATGGTTGGATTAGGAGTTATGAAGGATTCTTAATACTGCTGATTAGTGAACACAAATAAGTGTTTTTATTTTATTTTATCATAATTGAAAAGTCAATGATCTGATGTGGCTGGGACAGATCAGCAAGTGATACTGTGTCATAACATGATTGGATAATAAACTATCAAAATCTGAGCATGATCCAGTGGTGGATATGTGAGATATTAAAAGTCCTAATTGAGGTGGAATCCTCTAAACCAAGAAATAACACAGCATAAATTAATTAGATCTGAAACAGTTTCAGATTGAAGATAAGATATGCTGTCACCAATAGATCAGCAAGGGGATAAGCCTAGGACAGCTGGAAATCGATACCACTGGGAAATAACAGCCAGGTTTCATTGGAAACTAGATAACATGATCAGATGGATAACTAATGGGATAAAGCCATTTTAAATCAGATCTAACATCACAATCCAGGTCGATATCAGCAGCAGAATTATAGGGGAAGCAGTATTGAATCGATGAAATAAAACAGAACAATAGCATGTCATCAAGAGGGACAACAGAACTAGATTTAGGATAGATAAACCCAAAAATATGGATGGATCAATGGGAGATTGCAAGGATCAGATCTGAAAAAAATAAAACAGAAACTATTTGATAATTAGAGGACAAGAAGAAGAAGGATATGATCAATGGAATCACTACAAATGGTCTTGATGGTTTCCCATCGTCGGACACCTCTCTTCTCAATTGATTCTCCAGCAATTGTTTCTAACAAATATGTACAAAGCTTCTCTTTCATTATATTCAAATCTAGGTGGCTTGTAGCCTTACAATGCATTTAAATAGAAACAGAACCAATAAATTGGAAAAAGAGGACTCCCATTGATGGCTAATGTCCTAATAACTTCCATTTTCTAAAAGCAACAATCCAAACAATAAAAAATAAACTCTATTATTGACTTTACTTCCTCTTAGCCTATAGCTGACCGTACTCTATAGCATAACCGGCTCGACTGCTAGGTGGTACTCACCAACTTAAAACAATTAATTGATGGGTCTCACAAGGGGCCACTACATGACTTGAATAAGAGCACTGAAATAAATAACTAAACCCAAACCTTACTTAAACAAATACAAGCCCAAGGCTGAATTAGAAACACTATCCTAAGAAGAACCTGCCTAACTGGAGGCCTGCTCTCAGCTTGGCCGTGAGCTGCATCTCCTACCCTTGACTCTTTTAGACTTTTAGTCCATTCAATCTGAATTAAATAATCCCTCCTTACTGGAGCATTCAAGGGCCTCTCTGTTGCACATGCCCATGCCATCTTAAGCAATTTTCTCACAATTTATGTATCAGAGTTACTCGTAAATTCTCTCTAAATTGTTCGTTCCTTATTCTATCTATTTCAGTTTTACCACTCATCCATCTCAATATCTTCATTTCAACTACACTAAGTTTGTTTATATGTTGTTTCTTCATTGCCTAACATTCAACTCCATAAATTATTGCTGGTTGTATAATTGTCCTATGAAATTTTCCTTTGAGTTTTAAAAGAATACGTCGATCACACAACACTCTAGATGCATCCCTTCATTTCATCGACCCTTTTCTATTTTTTTTTTAATTTATGATTGAATCTAAGTTCCTAAAATTTTCACTTTGTGGTATCTCCTTATCATCAATTTCGCCACTCTAATTTCGGTCATATTATTACTAAAGTTACACACCATGTGTTCTGTTTTTGTTCTAATATTAAAACCTATTGATTCCAATGTTGATCTCCATAACTCAATTTTACATTTATCTTTATTTTTGTTTCATCCACCAAAACAATATTATCAGCAAAAGGCATACACCAAGGGATCTGATCTTGAATACCTCTAGTTAGCTCATCTATGATTAATGCGAACATATACAGGTTTAGAATTGAACCTTGATGTAATCTAATTGTAATTGGGATTCACTACCCTATCCTTCTAAAGTTCTTACACTAGTCACTTCACCATTATACTTATCTTCAGCTAAGTTCACATATGTACTCGAAGCACTATTCTTCTATAACATTTGCAAATTAAGTCTTTAAGGATTATATTATGAGTCTCTCTTTATATATATATATATATATATATATATATATATATATATAAATATAATTTTTAAGTCAATTTAGAGCATATGGAGATCCTTCTTATATTCTCTAAATCTTTTCATTAATCTCCTAAGAAATTAGCTTCCGTGGTTGTTCTTCCTGGCATAAAACCAAATTCGTTATCCAAAATATTGGTTTCTTGTTTCAAGCGGGTTTCTATTATTCTCTCTCATAATTTCACAGTACGGCTCGTAAGTTTTATTCATCTATAGTTATTATAGCGTTGACTATCACTTTTATTCTTATAAATCGGAACCACAATGCTTCTCTTCCATTTATACGACATTTTTGTTGTGCTCATAATCTTATTAAATAACTTAGCTAGCTAATTTATTACACTAGTTTCTAAGGTCTTCCACACCTCTATTGGAATACCATCCAGTTCTACTGCTTTCTCTATTTTCATCTTCTTTAAAGCTTCCTTTACTTTATACACTCTAATTTTGTGTATATATCTAATATCTATTGTTTGTTGTTTCATAATATGGTCATTACAATCTTCTAAAACATTGGTACTTGTATTATTTTCATCTAGCAAGTTGTTGAAAAATGTTATTTATTTATTTATTTATTTATATTTATATTTATTTATTTATTTTTTCTCTTTAATTTCTTCATCATTTATTAATTCATTTTTAATGTATCTAATATGTTGAAATCTCCACTCTTCCTTTCCCTCATTTTAGCTAGTTTGGAGATATCTTTTTTCTCCTCCTTTGTGCCTAAATTGTTATAGAGATCTTCATATTTCTTAGTCCTTGCTTTCATTATTATCTTCTTAGCTTCATTTCTAACAAATTTATACCTTTTTAAATCCTTATTTTCTTTAGTCATTTGTCAAATTTTAACACTAAATTTCTTAACCATATGGCTGTTTAACCTTCATCATCTCATCACCATGTTTCTTTAGATGAATGTTGGTTTCCTTTAGATTCGCCTTGAACATCTTTAGCTACATTCTTAAGATAAGAAGCCATCTTGTTCCATATCATATCTATGTCTTCATTAAAGTCATATTTTCCTTGTGTTACTAATTTATCAATCTTTACCTACATTTTTAATCTAAGAAGCCATCTGGTTCCACATTATATTCCAGTCTTCATCAAAGTCCCATTTTCCTTGTTACTAATTTATTAGTAAATTTCTTCAAGTTTTTTCCTTTTAAGTTTCACCATCCTATCCTAGGACAAATAATCTCACTTTTCTTATGATTCAATATTTTAAAACACATATCTTTGACCATTTATGTTGTGTGGTTAAGCTCTCCTATGCTACAACCTTTTTTTTTTTTGGTACTATCCTATCAACCCTTTTTGTTAGAAAGAAATCTATTTGGCTACTGTTTTGCCCACTTTGAAGGTTATTAAATATTAATGTTCTCTTTTCAAAGCATGTATTTACGGTTGATAAATCATAAGCCACAACAAATTCTGAAACTAAAGTTCCTTTCTCATTCCCATCTCCAAAACCATATCCTCCATGAATTCTTTTATAACCTCTATCTCTTTCAACACGCTCCATTTACATCTCCCCCTATCATAATTTTTTCTTCTTGACTAACTCCTGGAACTAATATAACCATGTGTTCCCAACATTGTTTTGTAATATTTTCATCTAATCCAATTTGGGGTGCATAAGCCCTAATTACATTGGTTACCTATTTTCCTAAGACAAGTTTATTGGATATAATCCCATCACTAATTCTTTAGACATCTACAACATCGTCTTTTAAATCATTTTCTACCCCACTTCTATCATTTTCTCCCCATTATACCTATTTTGTAGTCTCTTATATGCAAGCTATGCTAATTATTCGTCTTCTCATTATACGTATCAATTCTACACTCTTTCCTGTTGAAGTTCCTATGTTCCAAGATGCTAATATAACTCTATGCTTTTGGAGTAATTTCTTTACTTGTACTTGTCCATGGTTTGAGAACCCTTGCTCGCCACCTGGGTCATAGTGCAACATGTTGCTTCCAGGGACACCCTAGCATATGGTCAATTCTAGGATCCTTGCAAAATGGTTTGGCTAAAGATTTTACAGTGCTGGCTGCCAACCTGATGCACCAATCCCCCCCTCTTTTATATGGGTTTTGGACTGACAACATAAAACACTGGTGGAATTAAGTTTAATGACACTTTATTGTATCAAAAATCCAAAGAGTCAAGGTTAACTTGCTAAGTTTAGCAGATGCAGTGTCTTTGTCAACCATTTTGGGTCATAGTTAAGGTACTCATTTCAACTTGAGTTTCTCAAATCAAAATTGAGTGAACTTAAATTATCTGATTGAAAAACATGCCTCACATGTCTGTCTCGGCTGCTAGATCCTTTTGTGTGCGGAAACTGGTTTCTGGTGACTGCTCTGTTGAGTTTATTGGGAACTGGCTAAACCTGCACTTCACTGTTCATTTTTATTATCTTGGATCTTGTCCCACTTTGACTTCAAGTTGAATAGAAACTAGAAATGCGAAACAATCATACGTTTATGAGCGAAACAGAGAGCTGAGTAAATGAAATAAGGGTCCTGTGTATACTGCACCAACCATTGTGAATCGTCTAAACCCCAAGCACACGACCAACATACTTGGCAAGATGTGTAGGTTCATTACAAGAAACTGAAATACACCAGCAAATAGCCTGGTGAAAAAAAATGGCAGAATTAGGTCTCGTCTGCACATCCTGTGCATCATCCTTTTGGGGTTTTTACCCTTTGCATGATACATATTGGTGTATTATTGCAAGAATAACAGTGCATCTAGGATCTTATTGCTGACTGATTATTTGTTTTCATTGTTTTTTTTCCCCAGATGCGGAGGTTGTGTGGTGCCAGGAAGAAGCAATGAATATGGGTGCATATAATTACATTGCACCTCGACTCTGCACTGCTATGAAGGCACTGGGCAGAGGGACCATGGAGGACATTAAATATGTTGGACGTGCCCCATCTGCTGCTACAGCCACTGGTTTCTATCAAATGCACGTGAAAGAGCAGACTGAACTTCTACAGAAGGCCATGCAACAAGAGCCAATCAATTATCCTTACTGATTGAAAATTCCAGAACTCTGTGAGTCAATCTTAAAAGAATAATGATGCATGGGAGGATCATCTTGTGGTGGCTGCCTACATAATTGGTGGAATCTATGAAGCTCATGTCTCACATGCTTTTGATATACTTTTTTTTTTGAAGTTTTCCTTATTCAAATTCCTGACTTTTTTTTATAGTATTTTTGGTCCTTTTCTTAAAATTTGCTCTTCCTTTTCTAAAATTTTGCTCTTTTTATTCGATTGAAAGCCACAGATCTCATGGTATTTTATGGATGTGTGGCAGTATACATTTGCAGAAGAAAACTGCATTTTGAGTCTTGCTCTGAAGGAAAACATTGTAATAAATCAAATTAGTATAACATTGATGGAGTTCTTGATTTTTTATTTTTTTTAATACAAAAGCTTGGATCTTTTTTTTGGTTGGCTGAAAGGTTTCTGTTTTGGAGTTGTATTTTAATGACTTGAGCGGCCGCAGATTTTCTTCCACAGAAAGTTTGATCACTACTGGATGGTTATAACTGACCAACAATATAGCTTGTTCTGTGACTACAAATGCTTATCTTAGACCAACCAGTCTTCTCTGACCCACATTATGGCTTGGCTTTTTAAAGGCTTTCTATTTTTCTATGAAAAAGATGAAAGAGAGTTGTCTTTTCATCTACTACTGTGATATCATAAGTACTTACATTCACCTTATTTTATGAAGGTTCGAAATGCTCATTGTATTACTCCAGGAGTCTCATTCAACTGCCAAAAATGATGGGTGAGGGGAGAAGTGGGTCATGAAAATCTTAATGAAGATCTGAATTATACCCAAGAACTCTTGCTATAGAACAATCAATTACACGGCTAACATGTGATATGAGGATCAAATGTCCTTTTGCTAGAAATGTTTATATTGGTTGGCAGGAATTGGTTTCAATCTTTAGAGATAATTGTCAAAATTTGGTCTTGGTTGCCATCAAGGTTCTAAATCGAGGTGTCGAACACAGGATCAAAACCGATGCGGTTTTAGTGTAAACTGATATGTGACCAATACCATATATATTAATATTAAAATATGATCATGTTGGAGATTTTTCACATTCAAAATTGATATGAATTGGTCGATCCAACTGATTACTTGAACCATGGTTGCTACTGCTAAGATCAATTCTACAATAATTTTGGTTTCTCTATTGATGAGTGAGAATGTTAAAAGTAATATCACATTAAATTAGCATAATCCTTGGAAGGTGTAAGTCTGATCCTTCGTTTTAACCTTAGAATAATACATGTTGCAAAAAAAATCATCATATGTCATTCTAATTTCAAAACGATCATATTACAATTACACTAAATAATATAGAAATAATTTTCAGATTAAAAAGTTACATATTTTTGGATATTAAAATTTCCATAAAAAATGGTTTCACGAACGATTTCCAGTCTCTTTTTGCCTTTTTATATGTTATTTATTTCACTTCACCCAACTTTACATATGAGGGGTTAAGCTAATCAAATTATAGGGAAAAAGTTCTTCAAACGAAGGAGAGGGAGCTACACTTATATTTCACTCTTTGACATTATCTTCTGACACTCTCTCTCTCTCTCTCTCTCTTCTCTTTATCCCTATTTAATGATTCATCATTGTCCATGCTCACAGGTAGGTGTAGGCAACAGGATCCAAATCGTCTCTTCCTTGAGATTCGGAAGGAGGGACAGCGACTCCACTGGATGGTCATCATGTGGGGGTCGAATGAATCCAGTCCCTCCGTTCAAGCCGACAAGAGAGTGTCGGCTCGAACGGAGAAGTTGGATTCATCCGACCCTCACATGGCAACTATCCAATGAAATCGCTGCGTCTCCTCCCTGAAGTACAGGGATGAGACGATTTGGATCCTAGACAACAACACTCAAAATACCCTCTTCCCAAATTATCTTATACGTGGCAAGGCTGGTAAAAAATGGGAGATCGGTTCCATTAATATATACCTTATCTTGTTGGGTTACAAAAAATATCAGCCATGGGAGGCACGATATGTGAAAATCCCCAAAAACCCCAAGTCATTAGGGGTAGAAACTCTTTCAACCATAAAACTACTCAAAAGGACACATCCGTCGTTATCAACTCAAGTCAGAGCATATCAACCAAATGAATTCCAATGTAGTCCAAAGGCATGCTAGACCTACTTTTGACATCCTTTCAAATCCCTATTACTAGGTTAACCACCAAGGTCATATCATTAAAATATTATATACTTTTGCCCACATTGCATTGACACCCAGTAACTCCATTGTCTACCACAACTCCATTGTCTACCACCTGAGTAACTCTACATCGATGTTTTTACCATCATAACATTTCTTACCCATTTTTTTTATATCTTTGGTCAATCTTCTCGAAAGGTCCGACATCACTATTTGTTTGTTGCTTAATGTGTTAAAACTTAGTACTATATATTGTATGGACTAGAATAATATGAAACAGAATAATTATGTAGTAAATAATAGTCACACATATATCAATAATATATGCATATGTAGATATATATACCTATATTTATATCAACTATAATCATATAGTAAATCTCAAACATATAAAATAATCATGTGTACCTTATAAACAGTAACTCAAAGTTTTGAAAGAGGGTTGAGTCGTGTTGGTACACTTTCCTTAAGATAGTATTTGCCCTTTATTGGTGCAGTAGGTCTCCTGCAAATCTGCTTCCAAGATAAAACAACCCCTATGTAGGTTACCTACCGAGTGTGCACACACTGACGGGTATATGCAAACTCGAAGGCTAAGATCAACTCCTTTGGAAGAACAATGAATTTCGACTCTTCGATTAAATAGACTATGAAGAGAGAGAGAGTTGGAGAGGAAGAGAGAGAGAGAGAAAAATCATATTGATTTCGAAGGAATATGAAGCATGGGGTCGGACTCTATTTATAGGGCCCAGGTACCTCTTGGAAGTGTCCACTGGATGGGGTGTGACCCTCCAGATGGACCGTCCAGATTGATCCAGATATCAGATCTTGAGATCAATGGTCCAGATGACACCCTTTTATGTGTGGAGATGTATCTCTACACAAACCCTTTCCAAAAAGGTATCTGGGTAGGGGTGTGTCCGAATCCGATAAAAATCCCATAGTCGAGCACGGGCGAGTCACGGTCACAGTCCGGCGCACGCATGTGTGAGTCAACCGAGCATTGCTTCTTCTTTGGGGCTCAAAAGATAGACGACACTCCCTACAAATAAAGACATCTCCTCCACAATCCTTAAGCAATGTGAGACTAAAAAGTCCTACATTGGAAAGATCAATTCAAAATCGAAAAAACAAAATTTCCGCCCAAAACGAAAACCAAAATTTTGGAACTAAAACAGAAAGGCAAATCTTTGAATTTAAATCTTTTTAAACTTTTATTTGAAAAAAAACCTTTTTCGACTTTTGACTTTTTTCCAACATAATATCTTGACCTAAGCATCGAAGTGACCCGCTACAAACCCTAACTCATTTACTTTGTTTTGTTATCTACAGAGATCGATCTCACCATGAAAAATCTAGACACAGATACTAATTGCAACATATTTTTAGCTCGCAATCGACTAAAGATAGTAAACATCACGATAGGCATGGATCCATTTTCTAAAACTAAAATTGGGGAAATGGGTTATGACTCATGCCATGATATTCCCATGGTGCTTTACAGCACAGAGGAAAATAAATTCAACAAAAAGAACGGAAAATGGAAGACTACTCTCTATTTTGTGTCACCATCATCAACTTGATACTAATTAGGTTCAAGCCTTCTCTCTCTCTCTCTCTCTCTCTCTCTTAAATTGCACTAAGTTCTTCCCAACAGATTACAATTAGATTAATTATGCGGCTGTGCGAGGCAGAGAGTGGAAGACACTTTTTGTTTTGGCTGATCAATCCTGTGGGTCTAAAGACATATCGAATTAACACTTAATTCAATAATGATTAAATAAATAAAGGGTTATGGAACCAGGTATTAATACTTCTTTTGTTGCTAGAGATGTAGTGTAGGATGCGTTTGAGCGGTCATGGTTTTGTTTTACTTTAAAGTTTTTTCTTCTTTTTTGGTTGGCTCCCCCTGGTGATGGCAATGACGATGGTGGGGTGGTGTTTTCCAGTGGTTTTGTATTCATCATTCTTTTCATTCGTTAATAAAGATATTGATTCTTAGCCAAAGAAAAAAAAAAAAAAACTAGGTATTGCCACAATAAATTTTAATTGGTTCAAACTTTTTATCATATGCTATCGCATGATTATGTAACTAACTCAAAATCATTCTAGATTCAGTTATAAACTTACACTTTACTTTGTATCTAAATCCCTTGTATTTGAAAAGTAAAATAAAATTTACATCTAATAAGTATCATTACTAAATATGATAAGAAATTTTGATAGTTTATACAATCATATATTGTTACAACTATAAAAATTTTCCTTTTTAGGTTTGAAAATTTTTATTTTCTTTCCTTCAATTCTCCCTGCAACCAACCTCAGCCAAAGGAAAATGTGTATGTATCCCCAAAAAAAAAAGTGCCACTTTCCTTGGTATATCCTTTGAGAAGCATTCCTTGATTTTGACATGTGATTTTTTGTAGTGAATTAATACTAGATAACCATAAAATATAATCCCAAGAAAGAAATATTTTGGTTCTTATATCATTCCAAAGGATAAAAGTGTACGAAATTCTTTAATCATGGCGAAGAATAAAATTTGTTCTAAATGTGTTCCATTGACAATCACATCTATAGCATCAAAAAACTCGAAAATGACTCAGAGAACAGATACCAAATGCTCCTAGCTGCCTCATGGTAGGAATAAATTCAACCATCCCACGCCAATTGGTCCCTGCACCAAATCAATATGATCAATATGTATTATTTTTGTAAAACAGTAAAATATATGTACATGATGTAAATTGCATGGAAAAGTTCTAATTTTGATGCATATAATCTGTCCTATATGTATATGTTCCAGGTATTGGCCATGGTATCGGTCGTTGTCGAAACTGATCTGATACAATCCTGATCAGGTATGTCTCTAATGGTGTGTTGACATGTGGCTGCTGATATACTAATTAAAAAAAAAAATCAAATATTAGAAGTCCAAAACAGATACGAATTGGACGATCCAATATGGATTACTAAAACCATGTCTCCATGAACTCAATGTGAGGTGCAGTTTTTTAACTTTCAAAAACAGCACGTGCCTGAAAGTATTATATCATATATCTCTTTTTAGAACATAATACAAATTGTATAGATATATATACTTGAATATTAAGGTATTAGTGACATTAATACTTTATCAAAGTTATTCATCATGAGCTCATCATCTGGTCCAAATCTAGCAAACAAAATTCATGGGTTAGATTCCATTAAAAACATGAACGAGAGATATATACACTTGCAGGTTAACCTAGTAAGAGAAAGAAGCAAAACAGTGGAGCATATACTTGCTAGTTGGTGCATCTTGATTGAGCAATGAGGTGTCTTCTCAAAAAAGGTAATCAACTAGATCTTTT
This sequence comes from Protea cynaroides, assembly GCA_028583415.1. Taxonomy (NCBI): domain Eukaryota; kingdom Viridiplantae; phylum Streptophyta; class Magnoliopsida; order Proteales; family Proteaceae; genus Protea; species Protea cynaroides. The sequence continues at coordinate 34,577,808 of CM053266.1, read as the reverse complement.
TCTCCAAAGTTTAATCCAGCTTTTAGGATTGTTAATTATATTAAGGATATTCAAAAGCCATTGATAGATAAAGTTAGTGGAGCACCTAGACTGGGTTAGCTAATATAAACGAGTTAAAGATGGTTTTTCCATGCATGGGGTTGGAGGGTTAGTATATAAATAAGACAACTTCAGCTTCAACTTCTAATTGATTCAATCAGTTGAATTTCTTTTTTATTTCTATCTTTTCTAGCAAAGTCTTATTTACTTGGGAAACCTGTGTTTCTCATTGTTAGGTTATATAAGTCCTTAAGAAAAAATTTGTTGATCGTGAGGTTTTAGTTTTGTTGCATGATTTTGGGTTTTGGGTTGGTTGAGAGTTGAGATGGAAGGAGGAATGTTGATCAGTAGTCATCAGTCTTTGTGTCGTCTGTTCCATAAGGCAAAGCCATTCTTGGCTGTGGTGCTGTTGCAGGTTGGAGTTGCAGGTCTGGCAATCATTACTAAGTTGGCTTTGGACCAGGGGTTGAGTCATTACACCCTCACTGTCTACCGGCATGGCATTGCAACTGCTGTCATCTTCCCCTTTGCTATCATCTTAGAGAGGTGTGTATATATTTGAAAGAGTTTTGCTTAACTGTGGTCTGTTTGGAAGAAGTAGATCTCACTTTTCTCTATTTGTTTTGGTTGGTTTAAGTTTTAAGCTTGATAGACAGTCATTTGTAATCTGGAATGTGTTGTATTTATCCTAAGCAAACTCCCTTTCAAGAGGAGAAGGAATTTTTATTTTTTGAAGAGTTTTGCTAACCTCACAGGTCCCCTACTGCTGCTGTCCTATCCAAACAAGTCCCATGGCAATGGTATACTGGTTTAGTGGGGATCCTGCAGAATAGGGGATAGAAAAATGGGCAAGGGTTGTGTGAGTAGCGGATTCCCTGCGCTCTCCAATTGGATGGGTGATCACATATTCATAAGTTAGGGGACAGGAGGAAAGAGTGTCCAAGGGGGAGAAAAAGACAGGTGTGCTGGTGTAACTCCTGCACTCTGCCGATCAAATGAATTTTTCTTTAAAAAATAATAATTATTTTTTTTGGAAAGGTGATATGGACTGTAGGAATGATGAGAAACACAGATTCTCTGAGGTTAGCATTTTCATATTAGTAAAATAGAGGAACTTTTTCAAAATTTAGTGACCTAACTCTCTCTCTCTCTCTCTCTCTCTCTCTGTGGTGCTAGGCTGATTGGATTTAGATCAGTGAGATTACCAATAGGATAGCCTGGATTCACTTTGAATAACTTGGGTTTGAGTAATAGAAAAACAAAAGTTTGGGTCATAAGGTCAGCCAGGCATTGGGTTACAGGTAAATCAATGAAATAAAATTTTCATTCTGCTGTGTTTTAATTTATTTTTAATTTTTTAATACAAGTAGAAATTTGATGATTTTATTTTCTTACAATTACTCAAAATATTTCTTATGTATTATTTTGGCAAATTTGTAGCATGACTTACTTATTCGTTCATGTTTCAACAGGAAGGTGAGACCACAAATGACAAAATTCATCTTCGCAAAGATCTTATTGCTGGGTTTGTTAGAGTAATTACTATAACCATTAATAGATAAAAAAAATAGTGGAATCTTATTTGATATATATAATTATTTTTTGTGAGCTAAGATAACAATCTAACAGTGGAATTATTTTTTATTTTTTTACAGACCTGTAATTGACCAGAACTTGTACTATGCTGGAATGAAGTATACCTCAGCCACATTCACCACAGCCATGTCTAATTTACTTCCTGCCTTGACCTTTTTAATGGCTTTCATATTAAGGTACATACATCTCTATGCCTACCCAAATGCTAAATTATATTTGCTACGACACCTATTCAGAAATCTGACTTTCATGCATGGGAGGAGGATCTATACGATACCGGTGTAATATTTTGGGATACATAATATATCAAGGGGGGAGGGAGGGAGGGATGGGAGTACACAAAGAATCGGTTATCAGTTCATTGGGACGGAATTCGGATTTTAAGGAGAGAGAAAAGAGGAATGTGAAGAAGAAGTAAGGGAACTACACACCTATAGCATGTATTTCCTTGTCTATTTTTATATAAGGGTTTTGAGTCACTGTTTGGTGCTTTATACATGTGGGTTATAGTTCATGGTAACTCCATAATTTAGTCTCAGGTCGGTTAATAATGTTTTCAATTTGAAAGTTTGAACTGTTAGGTGGAGTGACTAATTAATTAGTAATAGTCGATGTGAGATTAAACTCCCAGCAAAAATGTCTTGTAAGCGTTAACCTAACTTGAGTTTGTGGTGTGTGAATATTGTAAAGGATGGAGAAGGTGAATATTAGGAGAATACGCAGCATAGCTAAGGTGGTGGGAACTTTAGTGACGGTTGGGGGAGCGATGCTAATGACACTTATCAAAGGTGCCATCATAGAATTGCCATGGACCGAAGGAAGAAGCCAAGATGGAACAGAAGCTACTGCATTCCATCAACAACCTGTTAAAGGAGCTCTTATGATCACAGCCGGTTGCTTCTGTTGGGCTGGCTTTGTCATTCTTCAGGTAACCAATCTCTCTCACAACTTTGTACTCAAACCCACCAAAGTTTAATTCCAGGTGTCAGACGCCATTATCGATCAATGTATGGAACCAATGGAAAACTGATATTTGTTCAATACCATATAAAATAATAATAATAATAAAATATGGACTTAGGATAGATCAGGTACCCACTACCCATATATTGATTTTAAACAATCAGTCTTAAATTAATAATCAGTTTTGTCCTTGTTTGTTCTGAATAGGCAATCACATTAAAGACATACCCAGCAGAGCTCTCTCTCACTGCTTGGATATGTATGATGGGCACCATCGAGGGAACCTTGGTTACACTAGCGATGGAATGGGGCAACACTGCTGTCTGGTCCCTAAACTGTAACATCAAAGTTGTGGCTGCCCTCTACAGTGTAAGTGACTTCAGCCTCATCCTGCTTCTTTTATGGGTTGTTTTTTATTCAACCTTGCAGCACTACAAGAAAAGTCATCTTTTAGCGGCGGTAAACTGTTCCCTAGACCCCAAAACTGCCGCTGGAGATCTAGATCGCGAATCAACTGCCGCATTTGAAAAAATCTCTACAGTGGCGGTTTAAGAATTCAAACTTATTTTAGCTAAGGTCGTCAATCATGAATGGAAACCAATAAATCGAATCAAAACCGAATTGAACTGAACCGTAACTATTCGCTTCTGTTTTGGTTTTGAAGTATAATAATCGGTTCGATTTTGGCTCAATATTGTTCATTGTTGAGATTGAGGATCATCTCTTCATAATCATTGAAGATGCAGACTGATGTATGAATTACCATGCAGGGAATAATATGTTCTGGGATAGCTTATTATGTCCAGGGGCTGATAATGAAGGAAAGAGGACCAGTTTTCGTCACGGCTTTTAGTCCCCTAAGTATGGTTATTGTTGCCATACTGAGCACTTTCATTTTATCAGAGCAGCTATGTGTAGGAAGGTAAGAATCAAACCCTTCACCATGAATAACCATGAAGAATATTACCAGCTAAAATTTTGTGTTATTAACATGTTGCAGCTTAGTTGGGGCGACTGTTATAGTCATTGGCTTGTATCTTGTTGTGTGGGGAAAGAGCAAGGATCAGAAACCTGCAGCGGTAATACCGGATGAAATTCCGATGGCCATCGCTAGTAATGGAGAGAAGAATCATGAACATGATTCAGTCACCATTGTTTTGGAGAAGACAGGATCAGTAACAACAGCTTTAACAGAAAATGGTATGCTCTAGGTCACTTCGATTCGGCCCAGTTTGTTTGTTGGGTACTTTCAGAAAGTAGATGTCTTTTAGCTTCTATGTAGTCATGGAGAGCATGCAACATTGTTGTTGCTAAGAACCACAAATCTTTTTTTTTTTTTTTTTTTTTTTTGGTAAACCACAAATCTTGTTCCTAGTCTATGCCTGTAAACTGCCATGAAGCCTGTAAACTGCCACGAATAAAATAAAGCACATTTACAGGATGATAGGCTCTATTTGGACAAAATGAGCTTGGGCCAGGCCAGCTCAAAACTCTATTTTGACATGAAATTCACTATCAAGTTTTTAACCCAATCCAGGCCCAATTGCATCCTATACGTGAATAGTTAATACCACACAGCAGGTCAAAGCCAAGGAGCCCATTAAACCTTAATTTCATTAGAAGCATTTGATGAAGTTTTTTTTCCCCTCGATACCGTATGAATTTCTAACTAGATCCTCCAATATCTACCTTAAAATAACCTAAGCAGAGACAAATATACGGAAGCTTTTGCTTTGGTTAAATTCAGAAGGGGGAGTATTCTCACAAATTTTTTTGTGAATGTGTTTATGAGGCAAGTATTTGTGTTCAATTAATTTCCCTTTTCTCTAAACAAAATAAATAATGAGAGGAATCTAAACACTAACAGGCTATATTGGAATCTTATATGCAAACGAAAAATTGAAGTACAAAAAGTACCAATAGCTAATCACTTGAGGGAAGATAGAGCAGAGAGGAGAGCAAAAGGGAGTCCTGCTTTCAGAGAGAGAGAGAGAGAGAGAGAGAGTACTTCCTTTTCCCAACAAAAGTGATTCAAGCCAAAGACCTAAGATGAAGGTTCATATTTCATTAGGAAAAAAAAACAGTGATTCAAGCCAAAGACCTAACATGAAGGTTCATATTTCATTAGCAAAAAAAAAGAGGGAATGTATTTATATGATTTACCAATATGCGTCATTTTTTTTATGAGAAAGATAGCATGGGTTTTATCAACTTTCATCCACTGAAGAAGTCGAGGACTATCAAAAACAAATATACATCAAATGCCTGATGGAAAAGAAAGGAATGCTCACCACCTTTTTCCACTCACTATTTTGAAATACAACCGCAATAACTCTATCCAAAAGGGCTTTCACAGAACCACAAAAGGTATCGGGTTCTTACCTACAATTAGAGAATGTCACATACCCAAAAGCCATATGCTTACACATGCACAAATGACATGTATTTAACCCAAGTTATAATTTGGACAAAGCAATCAAGGAAGCTCCTTTTTGGGTTGTTGTAATTCATCCTTGCCGTATATACGCTGAAGTTCACGGGTAGCTGCTTCAAATGAATCTGAAGAGACAAAAAGTGAGAATGTATATGCCAAGATCTGCTTAAAATGATTCAAAAAGATGAGAATAAGTGAGTGAACGTTTCTGTGCGTGAAACAGGAAATGCTACATCTCTCACCATAAATGCACACTTCAAGGACAGTAAAGGTGCCTCCGACATTTCATAACTCAACAAATGACAGCTTAGGTACAATTCTGCTAAGCTCAGATTATACAACAAAAGTCTCTTAAACCTCATAAATTTAAATGAATAATAGTCATTACCTTTCCACATACGGAAGGCCTTCTGATTGATTGGCGAACCTGTCACAGTCTGAATTGCTTCAAACAACAGGTTCTGAGGTGTACTCCTCAGTTCTTGGACAATCCCATAGATCGTCTTCCCGTTCTCAAAGAAAATGTGATTATTTGGGTGCTTTGTTTTGCAACCAGCATGGCGCTCAAACTCATAAGCATTTAGTGCCTGAACCAACAATTGATTGATCAGGATAATCAAAAGCTCAGAATAAAATGCTTCAACAGTGGAACCACTTGGAAGTCAAAACTATATGTTGCTCACCTTAGAGAAATTACATGACTGACAGCTGCATAAATATCCAGAACCTTTAATAACTCCACGAAGCTCCTTCTGAAATGCATACGAAATAGTTGAGTCACTTTGGTTTAAAAAAAGAGGTGAAAACAGATAACGATATCCAAAACTTACCTCTCGTGACCAGGATATATACTTCACAGTGACTCCATCAAGCATACCAGTTGATAACAAGCTTTTGACATTTGAAGGGAAGTTATTGGGAGGTACCTTCTTCGACATTTTTAGCTCCATCTTATTCTTAGTAACTGTTTCAGTTCCACAAGTTGCCAACGGAGTAGCACTTAAGAGAAGATCTGCATTTGAATCAACCAGTTCCTTACCACCAAGTACTTCTGAGTGTTGAACAGAAGATTGACTCATCAACAAGCCATAGCTGCTTAAAAGCCTACCTGATGGGTTCATCTCTGGTTCTTCATCATAGCCACCAAAAGATATGGTGGTGCCCTCCCCCTTGTTAAAAGTATGCCCCATTGAGATGATATTATCTCCCTTGTTGTAGATTTGTCCCATTGATATGGTGTTGCTATCCCCCTTATTATAGGTGGGACCAATTGACACAGTACTTCCTTCCCCTTTATTAAAGTTGATTGACATTGTATGTTCTTCACCCTTATTGTAGTTGTGACCAATTGATATGGTATTCCCGTCTCCCTTGCCATAGGCCTGACCCATTGACATGTTTTCATCTCCCCTACTGTAGCCGTGACCTATTGATACAGTATTCTCAACCCCCCTAGTGTAGGTGTGACCAATTGATATGGAATTGTCATCCTCCCTGTTATAGGTCTGACCCATTGATATGGTATTATCATTCCCCCTGCTGTAGCTCTGACCAATTGATATGGTATTATCATTCCCCCTGCTGTAGCTCTGGCCCATTGATATGGCATTATCATTCCCCCTGCTGTAGCTCTGACCCATTGATATGGTATTATCATCCCCCCTGCTGTAGCTCTGGCCCATTGATATGGTATTATCATCCCCCCTGTTGTAGCTCTGACCCATTGATATGGTATTATCATTCCCCCTGCTATAGCTCTGACCCATTGATATGGTATTATCATTCCCCCTGTTGTAGGTGTGGCCCATTGATATGGTACTCTCATCCCCCCTAACATAAGTGTGACCCATTGATATGGTACTCTCATCCGCCCTACTATAGATGTGACCCATTGATATATTACTCTCATCCCCCCTATTATAGGTGTGACCCATGGATATGGTGCTGTCGTCTCCCTTGTTAAAGGAGTGACCCATTGACATGGTAACATTGTCCCCTGTATTGTATGTTTGTCCCATTGATACAGACATGCCATTGTCAGAGTCCTTTACCTGATTAATTTTAACTTTTCTGATACCACCATAACTGAGACATGAACCAGGATCTTCCATTGTTTGAGATATAGATAAACCAACAGATGGGTCATTTCCAAATTGTTCTTCAACACCCTTTCTTCCCACACTCAAATTCCCGGCATTGACAGATGAGATGTTCCTACCACCAAAATTTATAGTCCTTGCAATTTCAGATCCAAATAACCGGTCACTAAACTGGCCTGATACTGACTGGAAACTCGAAGTATTTTCCCATGGAGAAACACCCATATTTGCAATTCCTGTAATCGACTTGTTATTTGAAGATTCAATTGCTTGCTTCTTGTTAGGGAACAACTCTGGTTCACTACCATCTATGAACCATTGATGAGCACGCTTGGGTTCAATTCTGGACGAGTTATCATAAGCCAACTCTTCATCAGTTAAACAACCAGGACCCTTTGCCATCCAGAAGCCCTTGCTCTGGAAAGACTGACAGGAACAATTGCATAGAAAAACAATTATGAAAAAAGAAAGAACGAAGTAAGATTCCACCAAAATAAGAGAATTTAACTGATAGTATATAACACAGTGAATAAAGAAAAGAATTGAGCACATTGAAATATGCTATAATATTTTATAGGCCAAAAAGAAAAAAGTTATTGAAATATATGGTCAAAAGAACAGTACAATTATCAGTAATCACAAAAACAACTAATCACATCACGATAAAATCCACAAGAGGATTCAGAATCATCTCCAAGCAACTACCAGTGCAGGTCATCATACTAAGTACTAACATAGTGTGCATTAACCCACATCTTTGCAAATTTACAATAACGAAATTCAGAAATGACAGCACATCTGCCGCAATTGTATCGGGTAGAACATTGCAGTAATGAAGTGATGGCAAAGAGGGTTTAAAGCAAGTCAAATTAATAAGCCCTCTTTGCTACAGGACCTTAATTCAGTCCAATACAAAAAATCTGCAGAGAAAAGTAATGAAAAAAACCACTTATCTTGAAATCTAACCGTCAGAATTAGATGAAACTTGGTATGGATGACCTTTGTAATGATTGTAAACACTTTCTGAAGTTTGGGGAGGATCTGAAAAGAACTATAGGAGTTATGAGTCTCGAAAGCCTGCTGTACCTGCTGTACCTGGTACCGCCCAGATCTGGTTATAGTTCAGCTAATGTCGATGGAAATTGGTAGCAGATCAGCAAGACTTTAGCATACTCAGCAGAGAACAGTGTCGCCAGCCAATATTGATTGATTGTGAACTAAAACAAAGCTTAGAATCTCAAAGAAAGAAGAAGAAACAATTGGTTGAGTCTCACAACCTTGAGAGACTCAACCAGAAAATAGAAGTTTTAAACTTTACTCTTTTCTGGAAAATCTAACCACCAGCCAGCTTCTACTCCTCTTATTTATAATGAGAATCCTTACAATTAAAATAGGAAAGAGATAAAACTACTAAAACTAAACCTCCTTATAACATAGGAAGGTTTTAATACAATGGAAAGAAAACTTTCTAAATCTGAAAATAGGAAAGTTTCTAAACACTTTTAGGAAACTAAATTTAAGAAAGTTTTTAGTTTCCAAACAATTAAAATTCCAAATAACTAACACTATTTTTAGGAAAGAAATAAAAAAGAGTGAAAATCTGCTGTTGGTACTGTTCACGTGAACAGTACCGTGAACACTGTTCACGTGAACAGTGTCGTTGGTCTTTGGGTTGGTCCAATGGACCAATACTGGTTCTTTGGGCTGACCCATTATCGACTTGAGCTTGGGCCTTGGGCCTTCTTGGACTGCATCAACTCCCCCCCACTTAAAATGAACTCGTCCACGAGTTCGATAATGATGAAGAATGATTTCAGTGGGTTCGGTAGGCAACGTCATCTGATTCTGAAATTCTGGCTGTGTTTGCAATATTGGAAGAAAATCCATCACTTTGGGTCCACTTTCTTCAAGATATTTAGACGGTATCACAAAGTCAATATGCTCAACATCTTGAGGAAAGTCAAGTAGAATCGTGGTATTCATGGGGACTATCGTGTTCAACTCTTCATCTTCCGCAATTGTTTCCATAACACCGTGGTCTTCATCAAAACTGTGGTCACCTTTGTCAATCCCTGGAGCTTTAGCAAAGGCATCAAAATTATCCACATCTACTTTTGAGGCAATCAAGACCATACTGGTGATTATATGGATTCCATATGAATCCTCACTATCATCCATGACATCCGTATTAGGAACGAAGTGTCATCATTTTGCGGTTCACATACCTGTGTATCTGGGTTGGCCTCGATTGCAGCAACTAAGGAGTTTACCTTTAATTTTTGTGGACAATCTCTAGCAAAGTGACCATATGCATTGCAGTGATAGCATTGCACATCCATAGCTGCTACCATGGGAGTTTTACTTTTATCTGTCGTTGGAGTAGCATGAGATGTAGTCCCTATGGCTTTACTGTTTGGTGTAGGGTGCTTCAATTCATAAGAACTGGAGGTGGGCTTTGGTGTTGACTTCAAAAGGTCCTCGGCTTGGAAAGCTTTATCAACACAGTCGTTAAAACTAACAATATCAACCACTCCCATTTTTTCTCTAATTTCAGGTCGCAGCCCCAAACGGAACCGAGATATAATTTGATCATCATTGTCTCGTGAACCTGACCGTGCACATAATTGATCAAATTGGTATACATAGTCTTCCATACTCATATTACCTTGACGAAGATTGTTCAGCTGGTCATGCAACCTTCTTTGGAAAGACCGAGGCAAATACTTTTCTTTCAATTGTTCCTTCATCTCCTCCCAAGTAGTGGGTTCTCTACGACTCCTCATGAGACTATATTCATAGTTACGCCACCAATCACGAGCACCCCCGACAAGTTTAGAGCGGGCCAATTGCAGCTTTCGAGGTTCAGGAAGGTTAAACCAATCGAAATAGTCATCTAGCACATTTAGCCAGTCTTGAAAAGCTTCGGGGTCTTGCCTCCCATGAAACTCTTTGAGGTTCATCCGTACCTTTTGGGTTTGGTAACGGATAGGTTCATCATAGTCTTCATAGGGTGGGTTGTGGTATTCCTCTCTTGGAACTCTTTGAGGAGCCCTAAGAATACGTCTTGGCATTAGGTTGGCATTAAGGGCTTCCCTTCTAGGGGCTTCCACTCTAGCAGGCCTAGGATGATCTAGCTCCTCCAAATTACTCATTCTCCCATCCATGTTATCTAACTTGGCATCTATTTTGGCCAATCGTTGGAGAACCAGATTAACAAGGTCATTGGGATTGTTGGACTGATTAGGAGAGTTAGAACTCTCCTCAGCCATGCTCTGATACCAATTGATGGCAAAGAGGGTTTAAAGCAAGTCAAATTAATAAGCCCTCTTTGCTACAGGACCTTAATTCAGTCCAATACAAAAAATCTGCAGAGAAAAGTAATGAAAAAAACCACTTATCTTGAAATCTAACCGTCAGAATTAGATGAAACTTGGTATGGATGACCTTTGTAATGATTGTAAACACCTTCTGAAGTTTGGGGAGGATCTGAAAAGAACTATAGGAGTTATGAGTCTCGAAAGCCTGCTGTACCTGCTGTACCTGGTACCGCCCAGATCTGGTTATAGTTCAGCTAATGTCGATGGAAATTGGTAGCAGATCAGCAAGACTTTAGCATACTCAGCAGAGAACAGTGTCGCCAGCCAATATTGATTGATTGTGAACTAAAACAAAGCTTAGAATCTCAAAGAAAGAAGAAGAAACAATTGGTTGAGTCTCACAACCTTGAGAGACTCAACCAGAAAATAGAAGTTTTAAACTTTACTCTTTTCTGGAAAATCTAACCACCAGCCAGCTTCTACTCCTCTTATTTATAATGAGAATCCTTACAATTAAAATAGGAAAGAGATAAAACTACTAAAACTAAACCTCCTTATAACATAGGAAGGTTTTAATACAATGGAAAGAAAACTTTCTAAATCTGAAAATAGGAAAGTTTCTAAACACTTTTAGGAAACTAAATTTAAGAAAGTTTTTAGTTTCCAAACAATTAAAATTCCAAATAACTAACACTATTTTTAGGAAAGAAATAAAAAAAGAGTGAAAATCTGCTGTTGGTACTGTTCACGTGAACAGTACCGTGAACACTGTTCACGTGAACAGTGTCGTTGGTCTTTGGGTTGGTCCAATGGACCAATACTGGTTCTTTGGGCTGACCCATTATCGACTTGAGCTTGGGCCTTGGGCCTTCTTGGACTGCATCATGAAGTTAAAAATCTCTTCCAACAAAATCCAGTATGTTGGATGGTTTTTATCCAAACATGGAGTTGGCTGTCCAAAATTATGATTTGGGATAGTTTACCATGTGAGAGTGTTCCTTTGTCTATCTTTGATCTCTATTTTCTCTTCCTCTATTGTTCTTTTTCTTTTGTCATGGTTCTTCCTTTTCAGGTTAAGGTTGCTTCGCTATTTAGGATTTTTTGTCCAAACTATCACCTTCATTTCCGTCAGATGATTTACAACTCTAGTGCTCAAATACAGAAAAGCCCCCCCCCTCCTCTTCTCCCCTCTCCTCTCTCCCCCTCCACACACACACACAAAACAAAGCAATAGATCCTAGCTCAAACCCTATTCAAAACCTCCATTCCATTGAATAAATTTTGCTACCAACAAAAGAATACACCCCTTCATGATTATTACATTCTAGTGAAGAAATCTTCTCAGAGAAAAACCACCACAACTACTCATACAAGAAAATGTCCATCAACTGCAAAAACTCCAAATTAATCAGGCTAATAGCCTCTCAAGCATGAAAAGGCAGTTTCCATCATGCTTATGAACCATTCAAATATTTTGCTTCCCCATAAATTCATTCCCTGTACACCCATGGTTTGAAGAATCGTAATCGGATAGGATGAAACACCTGATTCAAATTGGAATCGGAAACACCTGATCCCGATTCTGACTGACTCTGCAGCACTACTTTGGGTCACCTGATCCGTGCCAAACAGATTCGTAGCGTCCGATCTGACCAACTCAGTGCCAGAAACAAGTAGTGGCTCCAACTGTGATCTTCTACCACAAACGTTTGTGGCCTGAACCAGGGTCCAATACTGTGCTGGATACAATGGAGGAATCTCGTTGGAGATTACAAGAAGATCAAGGAGAGGAACCCAACAATTCCGGCAGTTCTGGATCCAAGATTCTGCAACCTGAGGTTGTGAGCTGCTGCTGCAGCTTCTAATGTTGAGCAAAGGCAGAAAGCTGAGAGCTCATCAGAGACTGCAGCTCCACACTCTAGGTGACATCTTTACTGGGGATGGAATACAAAAGGAAGCTTGCAGTAAAGGATGATCAATGTTCTTTGGAGAGAACATGTTCAGGGAGAAGAAAGATGAAGAAGCTTGATCAGAGTACCTAGCATAGGAAGAGATTTCTGCATTAAAAAGCTCTTCTAGGTTTGAATGGGTTAGGGTATTTGATTGACCTGCTCAATTAATAGAGGTTGAACCAAGCCAGTATTCCGAGTAGAAAGACAGGCCACTGGGGAGTTGCTGCTGCTGTTGCCCTTCAAAATACAGCAACATCTTACAGTTATTCACTGAAATGTCTCTTGCATTAAGGGATGACCTCACTTGATTGAATTGAAGATTGCTTCCCATGATCAAGATTTTAAATCTCGGATCTCGACCTCGTCTTTGTGAGGTCCTAGATCTTATGAGATTTTCAAGATCTCGGAATCTCAGCGAGAAACTGCCTTTTTAAACATATAAAGGCCGAGATTTCCGAGATTTTGACAGCTTGACAAGGTTGAGATTCCTGAGATTTCGCCGAGATTTAGAAGTATGCCCATGATAGCATCTATTGATGACATATGGCAGGACAAACTAAGGGAGAGAATACATGTCAAGCATGCACCAGCAAGGGAAAGAGCAAGAGGAAGAAGAAATGCTGCTATCAGAAGAAGAATGACAGAAAAGAGAGCGATGATCGCTGCTATCAGAAAGAGCAGAAACTCGATGCTAGAAAGGGAGGGGAAGGGAGGAGGAGAGAGAGAGAGAGTTGCAAGGGGAGGGGAAAGGAGAGTTGGAGAGGGAGAGACAATTTTAATATATATATTGTTATTACTTTTCCAGCCGCTGCTGCACTTCAATTAATAAAGGTTGAACCAAGACAGAATTGCGAGTAGAAATACAGATCACTGAGGAGTTGCTGCTGCTGCTGCCCTTCAAAATACAGCAACATATTAAAGTCATTGGCTGAAATGTCTCTTGCATTAAGGGATTACCTCACATGACTGAATTGAAGATTGCTTCCCATGATCAAAGTTTTGAATCTCGGATCTAGACCCTGTCTCGGTGAGGTCCGAGATCTTCCGAGATTCTCAAGATCTTGAAAATCTCACCGAGACATTGCCTTTTTTGAACATATAAAGGCCGAGATTTCCGGGATTTTGAAATCCCGAGAAAGTCGAGATTCCTGAGATTTCGCCGAGATTTAGAAGTATGCCGAAGATAGCATCTACTGATGACATATGGCAGGACAAACTAAGGGAGAGAATACATGTAAAGCATGCACCAGCAAGGGAAAGAGCAAGAGAGGAAGAAGAAATGCTGTTACCAGAAGAAGAACGGAAGAAAGAGAGGGAGGATCACTGCTATCAGAAAGAGCTGAAACTTGAGGAAAAGGGAGGGGAAGGGAGAACCCAAGAGGGGAAAGAGAGAGAGAGAGAGAGTTGCAAGGGGAGGGGAAAGAGAGAGAGAGAGAGAGTTGCAAGGGGAGGGGAAAGGAGAGCCAGAGAGGGAGAGACAATTTTAATTTTAAATTTTTTACTTTTTATTTTTATTTTTTATTTTTTATTATTTTTCCAGCAAATTCAAAGGGTGGTCCAATAAAGTGGATCGATTAAGGCAGAATAGGCCGATCCAGATCAGAATCGCGAGAGACCAGTTCAAGGCACCGGTTCTGCTTACTAAAACCTTGTGCACATCTGAAACAGGAATGACACCCTAAGAAACTTTGGGACTTTTAACAAAATTTACTACCCCGTTTTCAATAATAATGCAAACTATCACCCACCCAAAGGGTTTTCTTGAAAAGAAGCATCCGTACACAAACCAAACTAAACCTGTAAGCCCTTTGTTTGCACCAAATCCAAAACAATACATTTATAATTTTGGAAGCAGGGAAGGGAATTTCAATGGAGAATATTGGTAAAGCAAGTCCTCTCTCTCTCTCTCTCTCCCCCCCTCCCCATCCCCCTTCCAAAAAAAAAAAAAGAAATGAAAAGAGAAGCTTAGTAAAAACTTTAATGCCGAAATAAAGCCTATCATTCATGTACTAGCTCCGGAACATGTAAAATAACAATATTACAAAAGGAAAAAAAAAAAAAATTAGACCATGAGTGTGCGGGATGCTGAAACTCTTCAGTTGACTAGCTCTAAACAAGATTGTGTTAATTCCCATCCCCAAAAAAAGAAAACTCCAGCTTAAACGATTCTCCACCATAACAGTGCTCCCAAGCTTGAGACTCGAAGTACAGTCCAATTGAGCGACAAATGCAACTGGAAAATACAATCTTATCCACCTAAAACAACAAACATTCATCAAATGTGCTCCATAGACACTAAAACCGAAATATCAATTGGACGCTATGATCACCCACACATAATTTCCAAGCAAAACTATCATTAGAAGCACAATAAAAATAATCACGCCAGTACACTACACATATCCTTCAAACCAACACTTAATTCAAATCCCAAAGCTACTACATTTCCACAGATTTTGGGGAAGTTTAACAACTACATACCATTTTAATGCAAAGTCGAACTCTTTAGGGCAAAACAGAGGTAGTTATTCCCTCCTGTGGTCCAGGGAAAAGGACAATTAAATCCACGCTCTCTCGCAATAATATCGTTCTCTAGGTAAATTGAACTGAGAACCTTTGTAGTTAAGCGGTCCCAACTTGCAACTCGCAACTCTTCTTAGTATGCTTCTATGTCCAGGTAGCATCTGCCGCGTAAACCTTTAAACAAAGAGAATTTCGATCGCAGACTACACCAGCAAGCGAAGATCAAGATCCTCGCTAGTCATTGGCGAAATCATTTTCACAAGGACTTCTTCGATCGAGATGCATGCGAGACCTTCACCTGCAGAAACCAAACCCTAGCATATCAGTCCCGCCATGCTTTACTTCAAATCAAAGAATTGATCACAGCTATCACTTCAACACAGTCCATGCAAACGAAGGGTTTATCAGAATCTCAACAGAATAACTTGAAACGAATTGCAGAATCTCTGTAAATCAATATATAAATCGTAATGCCCTAACCCTAAATCGATAATCAGAGATTAGTTTTCGATCAAGCATTGCTTACCTTCGACAATTCGAGGAGTCGACCTTGATCACCGGCGAAGATCGATACGTTTTCCGGCTGCGTCGTACCGATGAAATGCCGCTTTCTCATGTAACGATAAAAATTAAAAAAAGCAACAAAGAGAGACTCAGACAAGTATCAGAGTTTGGGTTTTTGGTTGAGAGAGAAAGATATTTGATGATACTGATGCACGCTTGTAATTCGTGGTTTCGTATCATCATCGGTACACGTGGATTACTTGGGATGAATCTTGACCTTTAATGAAGAAGGGCCCACCTTGAAATGGAACTGTGGGCCTGTGGCCTTACGAATTTTGACACATGGGCTGAGACGATGTAGGATGGAAGACACCGAAGAAACGTGGACCCTGTGAGGAAATAAATATAAAACTTAGGTCATGATTCACATGTGAATATGTGATGCACATAGAAGCAAAAGATTCCAATCCACTGGCATTCACTGTCACAATTCTTGGGATCTTCAAGGGTTACTCCGAATGATCGTAAATAGATAGCAGAAAATTCAGATCCGATTTGAATTTGCATATGGAGAATTCGAATTCAAATAATCGGATTTGAATTTGAATTCAGAAAACATGTGTCGGATTTGGATATCGGTCAAACAAACTGGATTATATCTGCTCCATTTACCTTAGCGCTAAGAAGCGTATAACCTTAGATTTTAAAATGTTTAGACGCATATGGCCTTAATCTTTATACAACCATCTAAGGTTTTGTCTCTTATTTTTCTAAAGGTTGACTATGCATTTGTTTTAAATTATGGTTTTTGTCATTTTCCTTGTAATTTGTATTCTAATTCTATCTTTCGGACTTGAATCGGATATTAACTTGATAATCGGTTAAATTTTGAATTCGGGTTCGAATTTGGTTTTTATACATTTTTCAGATTTTGGATTCGGATAGGATAGTTGGTAAAGGATTCAGATTCAGATACGGATAATGGAATATCCAATTTGAATTCAATCTGTTTACCCACATGTATTGGTATCCTCCTTAGGATCCCATCACTGTTCATATCCAGTGGATCCCATATTCTAGAGGTGTTCCGCACCACATTGATAGTGATAGGATCCCATGAAAAATACATGTACATGTAGGTGATCCGAAATCATACTCCATCACATTTTTTTTTCCAGTTTGTGGGCCAATTTCTTATCGGTATCTTTTGCTTGAACAACACTCATAATGGTGCACCAAATGATATTGAGATGGGAGGAGTATGGGTGAAAGTTTGGCCTAGTGGGCTGAACCAGCTCTAGTTCACCCTGAACCTGAACAGGGCCTGGGCTAAGATACCTAGGCCTTGAGAGCAGATTAGAGTTAGGAATTTCTGGCCTTGAGTCAGGGCCGATCGGGCCAGGATTGAGGCCTTGGGCTGAGTCTAGTCATTCATGCCATATCTTCTTCTTTCTGTGATATTCTTTTTTCCTCAGCCTGGCCCAGTTTCTACATCTCCCTTCCCCTTCCCATGGTCACTGTCAGTCAGGGTCAGCTTGGCCTGGCCCTGAGAGCAGGTCAGAGTTAGAATTTGTAAGCCCTGAATCAGGGTCGGCCCAAGCCTAGGTCCAACTAAGAAGACTCAGGGTTTTAAAAAGTCCAGCCCAACCCAACTTGTTGCAGCCCTAGATGGGAGGTTCTTTCACTATTTGTGAGAGGATTGATTACATGAAAATCAGCATATTTTTCTTACATGGGCCCACCCAATAGGTCTATAGAAAATAAGAACCGAACCCGGTCCAATATAAATCATCATGATCACTGTAGTCACTGGACGGAAGGAACTGGTGAAGCAAAGCAGAGAAGGGGAGGAGCTTCTATCAGTGTGGGGCCCATGATACCTTGTTAAGTAAGGGGAATTTGGATTTAGGACTGAGATATCAATATTCCATTATCTAGCTAATTAATTTGTGCGATGAGTTTTTTATCAGTGACATTGCGAGATTCTACCGGTTTGTGGCTACGATCCTCCTTAGTTATAAATATCAAGGCTCCGTTTGGAGAAACTTTTTTTTTTTTTTTTGTAATACTCTATTACATGGGGATCGGAATTCTCTGTAGTGATTGTCAACGGCAGTGAAGATTTGGCATTTCAAAGTGCATTGGGATACATGTTAACTGATACATTTTGAGTGGTTAAGATTCTCACTGTCAATTGGCAGACACTACATTCTATTACATAGTTACTCACCCTATCTGTGTGAACTTGCAAAGATGCATGTTTCGATATACTAGCATACACATGCTAATGTATTTTATATGTTATTATATAAAATATTGTTTTTATATATAAGAGTAGAAAATATTTTAAAAACCAAAAAACATGAAATAATATGATTTTCTACTAAGACCAACCATGGATAAAATACATACATTTTCAATAACATGATAATTTGCAAAGTTTTTGTGTGAATAATATGTAAATTTATATTCCTACACATTAAAAAATATCTCTTAAAATGAATTTTCCTTTGAAGAAACCATGACTAATGGAATATTAAAGGTCAAAGGTATCTCAAACTCTAATCCCTTAGGTAAAATAAGAATAACCCTTACATTTAAAACCCCTTTTTTACCATCAGCAAGAACTTGTTTCAATTGCATATCATAAGGGATTCTAACAACTGCTTCAAATATAGTATCAGGAAGTACCGCTTGTGGAACTTCAATATTCATGGGCTTATTACCTAAATGACAATTGACACATACAATACGCCTAGTCGCTTTTCTGGAATTTTCATAACCCTGCTGTGCAAAAATGGGATATACATTTGAAATGGATGTCCGAGTTATTACATATATCATAATCGATAGGAAAATGGATCGAGTCATTTGTTCCTCTATCCAACAAAAGATATTTCTATTTTGCATGGTCCAATCATTGATCTTAAAAATTACTATAATAAATTAGGTAGATCGCTAGGATAGTTCCCTATCCACAATTCTGGTATTGTACTAGAAGAGTTTTTCTGTAATATAGGAAGAATACCCTGTGCCGGTAGAAAGACAATAGTCAATAAATCTTATCAATATTAATGATATACATAAAAACAACTCATCACTGGGAAGACGACACATGACGGTAATACGCAAGAGGAATAGGTTAGGGGGAGTAAGATTCAAGTGGATGTTGGATCCTCATAGCTATTGCTCAGCATCCCAGGTCATCAGTTATGTTATAAATAGTTAGGTATTCATATAGTAAAGATGTCTGATAACTCATACCACTACATATTACTCTATATATACTCTTGCTTAGATATCTGACATTGTACTCATCGAAGAGTCATTCTCGGACCAAGTCCACCCCTCTCTTCTGTATGGTCTTGGTTCAATGCAGTTAGTATTCACGACGTCATGTTGATCAAAATTTCAACTGCAACAAATATGACAGGGAGGTTTGAAGGCTATAGAAATTTAATATTTGTATGGATTAGCTTTCTACATGCTAACTATAAGTAATAAAGTCAAATTTTTATAAGAATAATTGACTAGAGAAACTTCAGATTTTAAGAAAGAGATATTGTTGAGTACTTGTAGACACCTTTGTAGTTTTTACATGATGGGTAGTGCATTTTCTATTTCTGGTTTTCTATTTTGTATCAATTAAAAGAATTTATTAGGAAATCAAATAAATTCCTAGGTATAAAATTTAAAAATTTTGTATTTTTTTGTCACTTTCTTTTTTAATTTATATGACAAAAAAAAAAAAAAAAACCATAATTGGGCGTGTCCGTTGTGGGAAGAAATTACGTATATGTACGTGCAGGTGATCCTAACCCACTAGAAATTGCGTACGTATACGTGCAGGTGATCTAAACCCACTAGAAATCCAATCAATGACCAAGCTCTCATTCAATAATTTAATCCGTCTCATCAAAATATGATAATTATGATCATAAGACATTAATAATTGAAAATGTCCATCCTAGCTCGGGAGTCATGGATCTCAAATAGGGTTCAAGAGATCGGAATCGGAATCAGAACTAATCATTTCCATTTCTTACCCTTTACCATCCAAATTGGGAAAAACTGGCCTGAATTGGCCATGAAATACTTAGAATATGTTAATAAAAGGCTAAGATAATCTGTTTCGGATAGACCAACAACGGGATTGGCCGTGGTTGATTCCGATCCCAAATAAGAGACGGGTCAATCCGATCCTGATTCCTAAAACCCTGCTCTCTTCATACAGCCAAGTACCCAACATCAGAAGGATAGATGAGATAGACTCAAAATCAATCTAAAGGAGAAATAAGGAAACACAAAAAAAAAAAAAAATAAATAAATAAAATTCTGAAAATCAAAGAAAATCTGGATTATAAAATCTCAACATACAGTATATACAGAATCGAACAATCTATGGCGTCTGTGTACGTACATGCAAATCAAATCAAAAAATCTAAATCTAAAAAAAAAAAAAAAACAAAAAACATCAATCAAGCAATCACAGAAGGAACAGGAGATATCATCCCAAGTGGAAACTCCAATCCAATTCCGTTCTCAAAAGGTGTCAAGTTCAAATCTAAACATAAAATCCTTCTACTCTGTGACTTCTTCAACACTGCAACATGGGTCGCCGTCGCCGTCGCCGTCGCCGGAGGTGGTGGAAGAGATAAACAAGCACCTTCTCCGATCAAAGCAGTTCTATGGCGTCTCATATGACCACCCAAAGCCTGTCCAATCGCAAACTCAAGACCACAAATTGAACACTCATGTGTCTTGGGTTTCATCTGTAACTGCTGATTTGTATCTTCTCCTCCTAATCCAAGTCCAATTCCCATTAATTTAGGTTTCTTGTGACTAGCTCTGTGTCCTCCTAGGGCTTGGAACGATGGAAATTGCCGGTTGCAGGTCTTGCACTCGAAAGTCCGGCCGGCTGAATTGGCCGTCGTTGTCATCATCTCAGCTTCAAATCCTCCTCCTCCTCCTCGAGCTAGCATCATCAAGCAATTCGCCATTGATATACTGTCAATTGTTACTTCAGCTCCGTTTCTCTTCATCGCTAAATTGATTGATCGATCGATCGATAGATTGAAATCAGCTCTGGTGTTCTTCTTCTCGTTAAGTGTTTGATGGTGTTTATTTATAGTTGAGGTTTGTTATGAAATGACGTTTATACCCTTTTTATTACGTAGAGGTTAAGTAAGACAAAACAAAAGTGAGAACGCACGTGCGAAAAAGGAAACGGGGAAAGGAGGGAGGAAGGAGTCAAGTATGAAGTCGTAAGTTGTGTTATTTTGTATGGAGAGAGTAGTGAATCTTCCCTGGAAGTTTCGGAGTAATCTAGAAGAGATTTAATAATATGAGCGTGGCTGCCAGGGAGCCAGTCCAAGTCAGCATTTGATAACTTTGATTATTGACTTGGCAAGAATAATTTGGAAATATTAGAGGAATCCTCATGCTGTAAGTATATGGGGAATCTCCCATGCCACGTCAACCAAATGTATGAATTGACTACATTATAAAAGGTATAAGGTGTAGTCTTGTAAGGAAAGTATTGAGCATTTTAATTTATTCATTATAATATTAATGGAATCAAAGATTGATCGCTCTGCCATAAGCCCATAGATACACTCCATACACATTTTGTAAGTTAGCTATATAAAATGTGTGTGTGTGTGTTTTTTTTCCCTTGTGTTTCCTCAGTAATATCCCAGAGTGAGATGGTAGATGATCTTTTTCTAAAAGGTATATAAAAAGTTATATGAAAGGTGAAGTGGGAGCGAGACTAGTACCTCATCTTCTATCTCAGTCTTATAGTGTCTATTGATTGATCTTCAACACCCTCACATATTCGTAGGTGCAAATAGTAACAGTGCCACAGAGTAATATCAATAGTAATACTAGTTGTTGGATTGTGTTTTATATTCTGTAGAGTCCATATAGTTATTGGAGTTGTATTTGTATTTGGGTTTAAGTCCATTATATATGTAATGATCAATTTGTAATTGTATTAGATTAGAATTTCTGGGGAACCTATATATAATCTCTATGGGAAAAACCCTAAGATAACAAAAAGAAAAATACTTTATAAGATGGAGAGAGGTGAAGAATTTTCTTAGTGAATAAAAAAATTATCTGATTCTCTAGGATGAAAATAGACATTTCACATTAGGTGTTGAATCACAGTAAATCAATCTGTTTGTTTTTTTTTACTTTTTCTCTTGTTTATGTTTTCATCGGTAACAGTAGTGATGGAATCATTATATTGTTATCTTACGTTGTAAATATGATAAAGGAGAGAGTTTCCTACAATGTCACTGTGGGAGAATCTTTCACAAAATTCAATGCTTTCGAGAATGGCTCACAAGATTGGAAAACGGAGAAAGAAATTATAAATTATGTGAGAGGTTGAGGAAAAGAATAAGATTTTTTTTTTAATGATAAATCAATAAGAAAAAAAGATGAGAGGCAATGTGGGGATTTGTAGTCCAAACGTGGAGCACACGTTGGTGAAGATATAAAAGTCTAAACATTAGTAAGGTTAGTTACAAACTCCATACCAAAAAGTAACAAAACTAAGTTGCATTAACAGACTCAACACGGTTTCATTGAGACTTAAGAGTGTCACCTTACATGCATACACGCTAACACGCACGCATCTTCTCATGTCTCCTATGTTCTGTCCTCTATCAACTCTCTCCTGTCACCTTCGTGTGTTCACATACCCCTCTTTGTCACTTATCGATTACCAACTAACCCAACCAGATTTTATTTAGATTCCCTTACTCCCTTGCCTTCTTAATCTAACTATCCATTAAATGGCCCGTTAGGATCTACTCTCATTTGTTATTTGTTTGAATATTACGAGGAATCTATTTTCTATGTCTATTCCAATAGTTGGATAGAGTTAATATAGTCTAGATTACTCACATATTAAATTTCAAGTCTGATTCAATCAAATACCTCTTATGTATTGGCATACATCCCATGTATATCCATGCACGTGTACAAATATTTTAAACATTATTATAACATTCTCCAAGTTAGAATACATTAAAAATATAATTAAAATGAATAGTTCAAATTTGTTTTGCTATATTTCTAAACGTAACAAACCCTTATATATATATATATATATATATATATATATATATATATATATATATATATATATATATATATATATATAGTGTGACAAGATATTTCCAAGAGGGCTATGGTTGTTGAGCGGTCGTTAGATTTTTAGGTGGGGCGGCTTAAGACCAACAACGAATTACTTTTTGGAGTACTTAAGACCAACAACGAATTACTTTTTGGAGTGGAAATAGTCAAGAGAGTGAATTGCTCGCATGATTGTTTTGTATTTAAGTCTAATTTTTCATTAAAAAAAAATAGTAAAAGGTTTTATATATGTTGGTGTATATACAAGGTTATACTTTAATCGTCGGATGAAGAAGTGTCATTTTAAAATTATCCTTACCTTATTGAATGGAAGACTGATACTTGATAATTAATGTATATATTCATGCACGATCTGTGTATAAAAAATGTCTTCTATAAAAATATAGAAAATTTTTCCCACGATGCTAATTTATCTTACACTAGACATCTTGTGGATGATATTACCCTTGACCGTCATTAGAGTGGCATAGGAGATTTTCCTCGTCCACAATGGAGTTATGGGGAACCCTCTTCGTCCCAAAAATATATTTAATTTATTTACTTATTGAGATCTTCCTATTGACACATGCTATAAAATAATTTTGTATTCTTTATTTTTTTAGGTTTTTTTAGTACAATACTTTTGTTTTTAATATAGTCAAATTTCAAAAATTTAAAAGGAGATGACATATTCTAAATACACAAAACTTAAAAAACTTTTTTAAAAGGAGGTGGCATAATGTTTTAATGGGCGTTACTTTCATAAATTTTGTGAAAAATTTTATTTACCTTTGACTTCAAAACTTTTAAGGAATAAGACAAGAGACAAATAAAAGGAAGTGACGTATCCTAAAAACATCGAGAGGTCTCATTCATACAGTCCCTTACTTGTTTATAGAAAAAGGTTTTTGAATGGTGGAGAGGTAGGTACACCAACACCTAGTCGCTCTTTATCTTTCTTATCTAGCAGTCTCTCTCCCCTTGCTTTTTATTGACGGATCCATTTTTTCTTGCTTCCATTAGTGGGCACAAACAATAACGCCTCTGACAAAGCCTACTCCCTTTATTATTATTTTTTAAACTATGGGCATTGGTTCTCTGCCTGACTGCGTGGTTCCTATGCCAACGAAAGAAGAACCAATGAAAGTGTAGGCACAATATCCAAAGAGAAAGGTAGGGAACCCAAGTGAGAGGGCACAAGAGTATACATCTCTTGAAGAAACATGACGAAACTATACATGCAATATGATTTTCGTGCTTGCATCATTTTACTCTTGGACATATGCCATCTAACAAGAGAGCATGTTCAGCAAATCTGTTACCCCGGATATAGTGTTACCGATGATATCAGTTATATTAATTTAAAATATCGCCTGTAAAATGAAAAAAAAAAAATTTATAGGATAGTTGTGGATTACCAATAATACCCTAGTATATTTCTAATTTACATGTACAAATGGAGAGTATATCGACTCATTAGAGACTCAGTACACCAACCGTGGTCCCACCAAACGTGACTCTTTTCTTTATACGAATTAAAAGATGAACAAAAAACTCTCCCTTGAAGAAAAAAAAATCATCTAGAAAAAACCACTTTTGGTTCAAAAAGGACCAGTGTTAATTACAAAGACCAAGGCGGCCGGTCAACTTCCATTTAAAACTACTTTTCTTTCTATCATTCTTTAAAAAAAAGTGAGTTCTCATGTGTTTCACAGTTCATACGAAACCCTCCATCTAAGTCGGTGCATAAGTCAACATTCTTTATCGACTTATCTTATTAGTTTAGATGGAGGGTTCAGATCCAGTCGATGCTCATCTGTCGGGCATTGATTGATGGTAGCTGAGTCTCCTCCCATACTCCTAGAAAGATACGATTTGAATTCCTAAAATCAAGAATCAACTCAGAACCAACCTGTAAACATCCGGAATCAATCCATCTTATTATTAGATCGAATGATTTTGAGAGTTAATTTTGGAACCGATTATTAAATGGATCAGAACAATTCTGGGACAAAATTACCAACAAGTCTATAATCGAAAGCCCCATAAGAAATTGACTACAACCGACGGGTAGGAACCTTTTAATATGCATAAATAATTTATTTAGGATTAAATAATATTTATTTAACAGTTATATATATATATAAATGTCATGTTGTAATTACAAAGAAAAACTAAGGATTGTCACTTAATTATATTGTTAAATATTGTTATTACTAACTACTAATGATGATTGAATTATTGAGGATTAAGATAATGAGATTCAAGATTAATTAAAGGTTCCAATCTCAATCATTAGTACTTAGGATTTCATATCGTTTTGGACGTATTTGATTGTTTGTATGTTTAAAAAATTGATGTTTGATTATTTATATGCTTAGTAATATATAATTCTTATAAATTTTGGATTTATTTGAGTGTCCAGCTTAACTGGATTGGACCGTCTCATTATTAAATATGATTGTCTCTTAGTTTTGGGATCAATTAGTAAACGGGTTTTGAAATTGGCTCCCTTATGGCCGGACCGGATACAGAACTGTCTTGATTACCCGAAATCGTCCTGTTTGACACCCGACTTGAAAATGGTAGCATCAGGCTATGTTTGGCATCAAGAAAAAAAAATTGAAATAGAACACATGTAGTGATCATTGTTTTGTCATTATTTTTGTTGCATTTTTTTTTCTCTTGATATTTAGAATCCCAAGGAGGTAGTTCAGTTGGCAAAGAGCCTACGCCTCAAGAAGTGGAAGGTATTGAATTCGACTCTTTTTACTGCCTTGGGGCCACTCACTCAGGGGTGTTAAGTGAGTGCTCTTTCTTTTCTACTATGAGTGCAAGTGGAATGATTCTCATTCAACTTCGGAATGACCCGGTCCATACGATTGTGAGGTTAATATGGGCCGCGGGATTAGTCAGGCCAAATGTTTGGATACTCGTCATTAGCAAAAAAAAAAATAATCCAAATATAGCCTCAAAGAAAGGCCATGATCTTAGTCTATAGGCCCTAGGGTGAAACCCACAAAAATCTAAGAATTGCAGGCAGAAAATGTTTATGTGTTTCTTATTCTAAAGTATGTTTATAGAGTTATGGGTATGGCGGATATTATGGGTTAATATGGAGGCTTGTGCAGTTCCTGTTATCGCTGGAATTTGATTGATCTCCTGATTGAGACACCTATCACACAAGAAGAAAGACAATCGAGTTGGGTAGGTTGCTTAACATGGGGGTTACTCCGATGCCTAAGTTAGTTTAAAGACGATAAGCAAATGAACTCAGGAAAGAGAAGTTTGAGTTCAGGTAGAGAAGGGCTTTTGATAGTAGATTCTATATGAAAGCTTGGTAGCATCAAAGTTTCAGTCCCCTTAATTACCTTCGGTGTAAGGAGTGAAGTGAGGATGTCTCCTTGTTGTTGCACTGATCTTGGAACTCTTCCGAGATCTCAAGGGGTCGTCATAGTGGATAGAGAGTCTTTGTGTGCATTCTTCCCCCTGAATGGAGGAACCATGGTGGTATAGGATTAGTGAATGGTCGTCTGATGAAGATCCCACGGCCAGATAATCCGTAACCGCCTTAAGATACTTTTGTGGAGCAATAGAGCACGTTTCGTCTTCCGTGGTGGGGGTGACACGTGGAGGTCACCGCCTTGAAGTGGATTACCCGGTAGTTATCCTCTCGGGCTGATTTCCTGTATGCGGATTACTATCTGCGGGCATAGAGTCGCGTATAATCCAATGCCTTTAGATGGGGAGACGTGACTTCTTGCGTATTTAATCCGCGAAATGCCACATGTTGGTTCCTAATTGGCTTCGTTTTGAACGATCCTAATAGTACTCGTATTTTACTAATTTCTAGGTAAATATATATTAAAATATATTTTTATATAAAATTTTTGAATACATATAAATACGTGTGTTTTATGTGAACTTATTAACTAAATTTGGGTTTCTGGCTGAATGAACCTATATGATGGGATCTCTCTCTCTCTGGATTATATTGAGGGTCTACATATAACTGAAAACGAAATTTTTTGATAATGACTTCCATATTAATTAGTGATTTAATATTGCACCCTCACAAGTCACAAGTTTTAAATGAAATTGAATTTTAAATAGACTTTCTATGCTTCTAGAGCATGAATTGGTTTAGAAAATTATATGGGATATCCTCTCTCTCTCTAGTCATCAGTCTCTCAGTCATCAGTATGAATTCCTTGAAATTCCTTCTGCTGAAAACAGCATGACCCATGCTTCCAAGTAGAATTTGCTCAGAAAGAACCAATAAAGTCATACTTGTTGCCCTGTGAGGACGTCCTCATCTGGAGATTTGTCATCTCATGACCATGACTGTCTGATTCCTGCATTAATCTCTACACAGGTATTTTTCAAGATAAAAAAAAAATGATCATATACAGTGAATCATGAGAAGTAAAGAAAAAAAATAATGCAAATTAAGAGTCTATTTAATTGGGTTGTTTCTAGAATGACAGAGTTAGGAGTCAGAGCTACGGTAGCACTCAATCATTTTCTATACATCCAATGATCATCCGAATTCATTAGTGGGTGCAGGAAAAAACGCCTCGTAGAAAACCCTCTCCCATATTAGGATTAGATGTATGCATCGTGTCATTATAGTGTGCAGTTTTATTCCATGCCTTGTAGTTATCTTCTTCATCTTGTATATTTGATGTCTATATCATATATGACTTTCACCACCTTCACTTTCATTTTCTCTTATACCTTCCCTTGACTCGGGGACTGCATGCATGGTTGAGGTAATTGGGGCTGTAGTTGTGACTTGTGAGTCGGTTTGGATTTCACATGGTCCCATGGAGTACTAACTACTAACACATATACTAGATTTTAAATTTGATAATAAATAAATAACTTTATACGGGTTGATTATTATTTTGATATTATATTAGTCTCAGATCACAAGTTTAAATGTAGTTTTGAACATTCGTTTAAGTAGGAATAGAAATATAAAGTAATGATTGATTGTCAATTACTATGTAAAAAGTTATCATTTTGCACTATGGATCACAAAATTTTTTTCATAATTTTATTCCCTCTAGATCATTTTTTATAATTAGGGAGTTTTAAGTTGTAAGTTTTATTTTCACATATGATTAGCTTTATTTGGATTATAAATGTCTAATTCAGGAGTCCAAATTCTCTCATCCCTAGCTCCCCGGTTCCCACCCCATCCGACCATTGGGGTGTGAGTTGGCTTGAACTCCAACGCACTTCTACGGTTGGATGGGCTGGCAGCTCGAGAGCCAGGGAGGAGAAGATTTGAACTCCTAATTCATAGTGTCACTACCATGGAACAAAAAATAACATCTTGTGATGTCAACATACTTGAGGCATAGGAAGTGTATGTATCATTTACCTAAAACAAAAAAAAAATTTATGTATCATATGTGTTGGCCGTGGGGCTAGAGCTTCATGAAATGAAGCAAAAAAATTTCCATATCACTAATATAGGGATTTTTTTCTCACGCCCTTTCATAAAACTCACACGGATTTCCTCCTAACAGTATATTTTCTCTCTCATCACTGTGTTTGTGGATCCCACATTGAAAATTCATATTTCCAACTACTAATTGGGGTGATGTAGGAGATACACCCCAACTACACTAGCAACATGAGGAACCCTCGCCCTAAAAGGAATTATGGGAAATATATTCACCTTCCTCAATATTATTAAATATTTTCTTATTGACTTGAAATAATTCAATAATTTGATTTATTAAGTATAAATACAACAATACACATGGTTGATTTTTTTTTTAAGTAAATACTTGGCTTATATATAAAGACTTGATACATAAAAAAAAGATTGGTCATGTATTCAA
Organism: Protea cynaroides; assembly: GCA_028583415.1. Lineage (NCBI taxonomy): Eukaryota > Viridiplantae > Streptophyta > Magnoliopsida > Proteales > Proteaceae > Protea > Protea cynaroides. The sequence goes on along the minus strand of CM053266.1, from coordinate 34,549,380 downwards.
TGGATGTAATATTCACATCATCATTCATGGCTGAAATCAAATGATATATATATATATATATATATATATATGCAGCATTTTGTAAGTATTTAAAAAGATACACATAATCTGCATGAAGAAATAAAATATTGACAACTTGTTAACCACGTTCTTACATGCCTTAATCAGTATATATATTTTATTTTGGATGCTTAACTTATGAGTATATCATCAATCTATTATCTTGATCAAAAGTCAAAAGATTAATGGACCCTATTTAGTTAGGATAAGACTTCATTATTGTTATTGTTGAAATGTCAAAAGATTGAAGGTAACTGCTAATTGGCACCCAGGAGGATATCGAAGGGTCCCAAAAAGTCAATGTATTGACTCTCTAATTGGCATTCACATCGTGTAAAAAATGCTTCAATTCCTCTTTTGTTGAGAGCTTAGTCTCACACTGGTCACATGAGCCTACAACCCCCCCCCCCCCCCCCCCTCCCCCCCCCCCCCCCCCCCCTTTTATACATTTGAGGGAAAATGATTGTCTCTTGTTGTCCAATTCCTCCAATCGTGATCTCGTGATTAGAGATATCCAGTGTGCATATTGATGTATTGGTATACATGCCAAGTGAATTATAGGCATTGGATCACAGTTTGAGTCCCTCCAACGATAGGAGACAATCCAAACCACTGTTGGGGGGGGGGGGGGAAATACGATGGGTCGATCGAGACCGTCCAAGGGTAAGCAAAAGAGGCATATCAAGGGTCGAACACGTGGCATTCATCGGGAGAGTCCACGTATCTACTAAGCAAAACAGAGAATCCAGCTCAGTTTATATGGCGGCGACATGATTCAACCCCCCACCAGCATAGTATCGTGGAGATTTGAAGGCATTAAATGTGACAGACGTGTATTAATTACACCATGATAAATACTCATTAATGCCGACAAAGACATCAATTGTGAAATATGCTGACACGACTAGCCACGTAGTCTCAACAATGAGCGTCACAAAGGAAAAGATCCTAAATCTACTAGAGAAAGGGAAAAGGACGGCCACTCACATCAAACAGACCTACTGACATGGACAGAAAGGTTGAAAAGGTCAGATATTGGAAGATATGCTCTCTTCTAGGGGTTGTAGACTCCTTTATCCTACATAATAGAATGATGATGGCATCGGGGAAGGTGACAAGCTAAATCGAGAAAAGAAGCTTATTCGACAAGCTTCATACTTGGCCTATAAATAGAAGAAGATAGCAAAGGAAAAATGATCTAACTTTCATTCTCCAAAATGTACCGTTACTCTCTAGAATTCTCTTTAGATTTCACTATTTATTATCTATGAGTCTTAACTCACCTGAAACACTTAGCTTTCATCTTGTTATCCCACTCGAACTGGGAAAGAAATGTCTTACAAAGCTTTTATATCTCAGTCCCTTCTCTCTAAGGAACTTAGATATCTTATCCCTGAGTTCCATTTTGCTTGTCCAGGACTATAGTACTTAAGCATTGGAGTGGCCACGGGGTAAAACCCGCCCACCTCATTGTGTGTTCTTGATCTGCAAATATGAGACAACATCTTGTGCACCGGGCGAAATCCAACGACAACACCCACATTTGAGAGTTTCTCAACCTATTAGACCGAATTTTAAGGATTGAAACTTTACATGGTATCAAAACTGGTTTTTATTGTATCCACAAGAGTAATAAATCTCCTCCATAATATAATATATATATATATATATATATATATATATATATATATATATATATATATATATATATATATATATATATATATATATATATATATATATATATATATATATAAGCACTACCTCCTCGGAACTTACCTTATTGACCGTTGACCCCCAAAGGTTTCAAAAAAGACAGTTACCTTCCCTAAATAACTATTAAAATCCAAATAGCCTCAATTTTTAACGGTGTTAAAGTTAAATTTTTTATGGACAACTCTACCCTAAATCTTTTATCCATACTTTAAATCTTATTACTGTTAAAAAATCAATATAACCCTTTTATATCCAACTAAAATAAACCCTAATCTCATCTTCTTCTCATTCTCCCTCACATTTTTTTCGACGGAGATGATATGATGGACTCAGATGCAAGCGGAACGATTACAGGCGAACAGTGAGGCAAAACTCCTTGATTAAGCACTAGTTTTGATTTCCATGAGTTGATATTCTGATTTGTGTTTAATCATGTTGGATTCTCATTCTTAATATGAATTTCATATTCTGGTTCTCCTTCGCTCTTCCTTGTTGACAGCCTTCCTGATTCCTTGGATATATATAATGGATGAGTTAATTAAAGTACTTGTCGATTCAAAGAGTGAGGTGTGAGAGAAAATGGCGGAGAAAAAAAAAAGGGGTTGGGGATCTCTGAATTTTGGTGAGAAGAAAAACTGTGAGAAATCAGTTGCAACAGAAAAAGAAGGGGAAGAATCAGGGTTTGAAGAGAGAGAGAGCTAGGAAAGGGAAGATAAATGACATGGTTTTTTATTTCGATATTGAGGGAAGAACAGAATCTGCCAGGAGAGGAAGTAGGAGAAGAAACCAAAGAAGAATAGGAGATAAAATGGCCGTGGACTAAGAGCAACTGGAATGGGAGAAAGATGAGGGAAGATAGGAGTGAAAATAGGGATTGAAAATCTGGAGAGATTTTAGGAGAGAAGAAACCGAAGAAGAATAGGAGACGATTGGAATGGGAGAAAGATGAGGGAAGATAGGAGTGAAAATAGGGATTGAAAATCTGATAGATTTTATGAGAGAAGAAACCAAAGAAGAATATGAGAGAAAATGACCGTCAACTAAGGGCGATTGGAATGGGAGAAAGATGAGGGAAGATAGGAGTGAAATTAGGGATTGAAAATCTGAAAATATTTTAAGAGAAATTGCTTCAATATTCAAGGATTTGCAGCGGTGGAGAGTTTCGAAGAGAAAGACGATTCAAGGGTTTGAAAACCGAAAAAAATGTAAAAGAGCAAATGGGCAAGTAGTAACCCTATTAAATAGTAATGATAAAATAAGTAGTTCATCTCTCTAAAAGGGTAATTTGGTCTTTAAAAAAATATTAGACTCCCATCGTTACCATCTAATGGAATATTCTTAACGCGTTGGGTTATTTGGATTTTAATAGTTATTTAGGGGAGGTAACTGTCTTTTTTGAAACCTTTGGAGGTCAACGGTAAATAAGGTAAGTTATAGGGGAGTAACTGTCTTTTACCCTATATATATATATATATATATGGGTGTAATGTAAAACTAATTGAAAAGAAAATTGAGATAAAATAAATAATAATAATAATAATAATAATAATAATAATAATAATAATAATAATGATACAAGCCACGCAGAGACCCAAGCACCCTTGGTTTAAGTGGGCGGCTTTAGTTAATAGAAACTGAAAACCTTCCTTTTCAAAATAGAGGTAAAGGTAATTATATAATAATTTAGTAAGCAAACTTCACGCCTTCACGTGTTGTATAGAAGAAGATGAATAACATATATGGAGTTCACGTAAGCATTTAGAGAAATGTAGTTGCAGTGGCTTAAGAATGCCATGCATGATTAATCCAAACGTACTTTGGAGACTTAACATTCATGCATGTAATCATAAGCCATTAAGTAAGTTGAATCTTTCAAACCCTAAGGGGTAGTTCAGTTGACAAGGAGCCTACGTCTCAGGAAGTGAAAGGTATACAGTTCGACTCCTTTTACTGTCTTGGGCCCACTCACACGGAGTGTTAAGTGCTCTTTCTTTCTTGCTCGGTGCAAGTGGAATGGTTCTCATTCAACCTTGGAATGACACGATCCATGTGATTTTTGATATTCTGTTTAAAAGAATTAATACAGTTTATAATGTTGCATGAATTTCCAATTCATACCAAACTAAGGGTGTCAATGGATCGGTTTGAGTCAGTTTCAGTCTAGGCCAAATCGGTGTCGGATTTTATAGAGTTAGCCCGAAACATGTTCGATAAGAGGTTTGGGTAACCGGTTGGTCTGGTTTGGTTGGGCACAATTGAAAACCTAGTAGGAAATGAAGATAGAAAAAGAAAAAGAAGCTAGAGTCTTAGTGTCTTTCCATTCGGTCTAAATTGGGGTGGTCTAGACCATTATCAGGTTAAGGCCAGTTTGGATCGATTTTTCGGGCTCTTATCTGGCTAGCCCTGATCAGACCGGGACTAATAGGGTATGACATAAAGTAGCCTGAAACATGACTAATAACATTTCAATCTGGTTCGATCTCGGACTAAATCGGTGTGACTTGGTCTAGCCAATCAATTCGGGGCCAACTTCGACACCCTTATACGTAACTGCCTTTACAATCACACTAAGACAATTGCAATTTGCAACTACACTCCTAAAAAAAAAAAAAAAACCTTTCTCATGCGTAAACCCTTTTTTTCTTTTAATAAGATGTGGCAATCTCTGTTGGTATTAACTAGATTACAGACAATATAATTTTTTTTCCCAATAAAACAGGCAATGTTTGGATATCAGGAAAAGAAAAGAAAATATGTAACATAAGACAAAAGTCATGATGAGGAAAAATGAATGAATGTATCAATCTTTCTCCTTCATTTCAATTTTTTTGCGTACTTGACAAAAAGATTACACTATAGGAAGCAGAGGTATCTAATGGATCCGCATCGTCTTCTCTCAGTGGTTTAGAAGGACAGTGGTAATCTATCCTGGATGATTGCCACGTGGCTCTCGGTAAATCCGAAACCCACATCCGAATTGATACCCAGCTGACAAGCCAAGCCGACAGAGGGTGTCGGCTCGGACGTGGGTCTCGGATTCACCGAGAGCCACGTGGCAACCATGCAACCATCCGAGATAGGTTGCCACTGTCCTCCCAGAACCACTGGGAGGAGACGATGTAAATCCATCTAAGTTTGACTTTTCTAACGTCTTAGGACCATTCATGCGAAGGTATTACGTGTTCTTTTCTTACGTTGGGCATAAGGAGAATGGTTCTCATTCAACCCTGGAATGATCTGATCCAGACAATTATAAGGTCAATATAGGCTCGCGGGACTAATCAGATCAAAAAGCTTGAATATCAATTGTTAGCAAAAAAATAATAAAAAATAATAATGAAAAACTAACATTAGATTGAGGGTAGTATTTGTCTGTTGTGGCTGATCCATTGGTGACAATGATATTCAAATCTCAGTTAACAATAAAAAAAAAATGTATATATTTTCAAGACAATTCAAGTTGGTAAAAATAATATATAACGATTTATTTTTAATGAAGCATTATAGTCAAAATTGTGTGAGATTTTCTCCTATAAAATTTATTATATCAATAGAAGGTTCGTCTAAGTCTTCCTTCTAAATCATGGTGAAGAAATGTATAGGTGCTGAATTTTGAATGATTAAGCACATGCCACTTGGCACTTGACAATGCCTAATCTATCTAGGACATTTGGTTTTTTTAGGTGAATGTACCTTACGGGTGGGGCCGGCCTTGCACCTTCTTACTTAATTTTCAAAAAAAAAAAAAATTAAAATAATTCATCTTTGAGAAGCCGGGGTACCATTAATTCATTTCGGCCAGACGATTGAATAATGATGATTTTTCTTGAGTTGCCGTTTCAACAAACGAAAAATCAACCATCTGACCAAGCGGATGTTTGCAATTTATCATTTTTCTTTATTTATCATCATGACAAAAAAGATTAGTTTAGTAGTTGGGTAATGATGGGATTTTCACTTTGAGCTTGAGGAGTAGTTTTGATAAGGTGGCCAATCTTTGTGCTCACAAGGTCCCATGGGTTCCACAAATTGAACTTAGTATAACAATTCTTTATTAATTTGTTCACACATCACCTTTTAGATAAGGGATAAGAATAAATACATACAAAAATCTATATATATATATATATATATCACCTTGTAGTGGGCCCACTGTAATATTCATATTGAATTTTATGATAAAGTAAGAACCTTAATTTGATAATGTGCAAAAATATTGAGTTTTGAAATTTGTTTGAAATAGTGAACTCCATTCGAAGAACATGGGGGCTGTTGACAACAGCCAATGAAAAGTCCCACACAATTAAAACTGGATAATTATGCCTAAAGTTTCCATGGAATATAATCATGAGAAATTAATATTTTTTTTTGTGAAGAAAGATCTTATTTGACCATAGACATATGGTACTCTAGATTCATATAGATAAAATATAATTATGGGTATATTATATTCAAGGGACTAAACATTTGAGGTTTTGAAAAATAATTTTTTGGACGTCCCAAGCACAATCAGTGTTAGTATTGGTTAATAAATCAATGAAATAACTGAAATACCCCAACTTTTATAATTGTCATTTGGATCATCAGTCATCACCTTTTATATATATATATATATAACTTAAAAAAAAGATTTTAATTGAAAGGATAAAGTTCAACCATGCAATTTACTGTTGCCATATTGACTCTGTACACTGGAATTGGGACAGGAAATATGACCTTTAATAGCTGCTGGTGAAATATTTTTGTTACTATCAATACTGTAAAAACAACTAATCCAACAATTTTGACTAAGTAATTCAACCATGATCAAAGGGTTCACTGATCATTAGAACATTGCCTTAATTCTGTGATGGCTTTTGATTCAAGGTGGTAGTCTTCCAGACAAGTAGCGAGAAAGCTTGTCTCTCAGGGCTGAAGCATTCTTGTCGGCAGATTCGCAGATCTGCTGTCGATAACCAGAGTCATGGTGATGAGACAAGGGCATTTCATCCTGTACCTCATCCTCTAGATCAATCACAATGTTGTGCAGCAAGCAGCACACAAGAATAATCCTTGGTAATCTATGCTTGTCTGGTCTCCACATCACTCCTTGAATGATCTTCCACATTCCCTTCAACCTTGCCAAGGCTCTCTGTGCCACCATCCTTGTTGCATAGTGTCTCTTGTTGAACTCAGCCTTGGTCTTGGATAGCTCTTTCCCCTGATAGGGTGTAACAAGCCAGGGCAGAAGGGGGAGCCCTGCATCTCCAATTATGTATTCCCTTACTTCTGAACATTTGGACAGCTCTATCTGCTTCCCATTTAGTCTCTTTCCTTTTTCACAAAGCTTGAAGAAGCCCGAGCTGCGTAGCACAAGGGAGTCACTCATGCTTCCTGGCCATCCAGTCACAATGTCCCTGAACCTCATTTCAGGGTCAACAATCGCCTGCAACACCATGCTGTGATTCTTCTCACGATCGTACCACACATCATTTGTGCGGTCTACTGTAGCCAAACACATTGTGATGTGAGTGGTATCGATTGCACCACAACAGTTTGGAAGGCCCCGGATCCTCTCAAACTTGGATTTTATCAGTGTCATCTCTTCTGTGGCAGGCCACTGGAGGTGGTGAAGCCCTTTCTCTTCCATGGCCTCCACAAAACGCCAGGTCACTTGGGAAACAGTTGATTGATTCATTCCAAACGTCTCACCAATTGTCAACAGTGACTCGCCGGAGCTTAATCTTCGTAGAGCGACAGCTACCTGGTCATTTACAGAGAGAGGATTGCCATTTGTGCAAGTGAAGTTGGATGACTTAGATGTCAAATCTTCCCTCACAAGTGAACAGATGTAGTTAAAGGTCTTTCTTGAGATCTTGAAGACAGACTCAAATTTATCCAAACCCTTTGACAGAGGCAAGGACCCTGTAAAAGTAATAAAAAGAAAAAGGAAACAAGAGATATATCACAAATCTGGCCACTCGGAAGTATTCAATAATGTTTTTGCAATCAAGCAAAGCAGGAACAATGCCTGCCGCTATCTGCTATTAGGCCTTTTCTCCACTATCTTTTAGAATACATTGATCTAATGAAAAGAAATGCACGTATTTCATTGCAGCTTCACAAAACAGCTTCTTTAGAAACAGTGAAATCTTATCTAACAAATATTACAAATCAGAGTTATGACTGTGGCATGCATAAGAAAACATGCCCAAAATTTAACAAAAAAATAAAGCCACCAAAGAAAGAAGTATTGCATTCTTAACATGAATAGAATATTGTATTCATTATGCATGGCTTGTGTTTATAATCTGCAGTTTTTCTTACCTTTGGCATACATTATCATTCTTCACCATTTAAACAACAATTAAATGCATAAGGATCCTTCTAATTCGAAGTTATGTACAGTAGTTCCAAAGATCAGGTCGGTAAAAGACCTAGGTATGGATCCAATTAGTTGAAGACAACAAGGTACTGATAAAGTTCTTAACCACTTTCAGATTAGTCTGACTGAGGGATTGTGGCCACAATAAAACATGTAACACCTGATTTGCTAAACTGTGCACTTAAAAATATTTTATACAAATTCTAAGAGTCAAATAACTAAATTTATCTATAGATTTCAGAATGGAGAATTCCCTTCAGAAAGGGATCAATATTTTTATTCCCAGATCTTTATAAGACCAGCTATGGACACTTCAATAGCCTACATATAATTGTAATAGCGCATAGCTTGTTTCAAGGGCAAAAAAATTTTAAACACTAAGAATTTGTGCTCATGCTAGCAAATATTTGTCAGATTGGAACAAAGCCAAAAGGAATTACCAGGTTTTCGAAGTACAGGTTTTGGATCCAGCTGGTCTTTTATTTGGAATTAATATCAATGTTTCTCTTTATATAGTCTTTCTTTACATGATTTGGGATGACATGCTAATAACATACTTTTGTATATCTTATAGTTGTAAGCTATGATCTTTTCAAAAGTTCAATAAAAAAAATTTAATGTTCTTTTTGGCTGGAAATAAGATTTCTTTGTTACCAATCAAAAAATAATAATAATAATAATAATAACAATAATAATAATAATAATAATAATAATTATAAGAAGAGCGGAAGGGACAGTATTATAAATTCATAGAAGCTTCAAGTGGCTCCAACTCAAGACTCAATCCCCAAGCAACAATGATGGAATTGAAAATGAGCACTTTCTCTCTAGCTACCTCATGCATGCATCATTTTTTTGGAGTTGAAAATGAGCACCACATTCCTAGGATAGGAGCATGAGAAACTATCAATACATTTCAATTAAATCATACCAGTGCAGGAGTCTTAAGCAGCAGATTAGGCGCTGTGCAGACAGTGCAGTAACAATTATGTCTTCTAAGAAAATTCCACCACATTAATCAATTTAAAACATTCAAATTAAGGAACCAACCTCGTTTAGTTGCAATTTTACTTGATCACAGCCAAGAGGCAGGAGGATAAATGCTCCCCTCCTCGTGAAAGATATATTAATGTATAAAATAATAAAAGCCACTTGTAGGTGTACATGATATGTCGCTAAGATGGCTAGGGATTGCAATTGGGCCAGTAAAAGCAGGTACCAACTCGCTCCACCCTGAATGGTTCGGGTATCGGGAAGGAGTAGGGTATGCATTTTGAAAAACCCAAGGTACCCACCCAGGCCACCTTGTAAAATTAGGGGACCCCATGCACGTTTGGCAGGGAATGTATGATTTACAATATTTAAGAGGGTTGGATTTGGAATATATGATGTTGGTGATACCCATACCAGACCCACCCTGTTGGAATCCCTAAACATGGCCATTAGTCAAATAATATATAATCTGCTTTCACCCCCAGAAAATCTTTATCTTTTAAACACATGTAGAATATAAACGGCCACCCCAACCCAAAATCCCAAAACCCCCCACAATTATAAAGGAATAAATCCTATGTTCTTTTGCCACTAGGTAAGGCCATAAACCAGGGCGATGGGTGGGGCAGATAAAATAAGAAATCTAGCCTAATAAAAGGTCCAGTGACATGGTGTCATCAAGCCCATAGTCTAGATACATCTCACTCAAGCATTCAAGCAGTTTCCAGTGATGGAATTTCCTGACATTCCACCCTAAGGCCAGATCTTCCATCAAGTCAACTTTTCATGTTTTTCTCTGTAGTTCGACTCAAGTCCACCTTCTTTCCTTTCCATGACTTCAACTTGCACTGTATCACACCTCAGTGATGCAGTCCTTCGTCTTTGTTGTACATGACATACTATTTTAGTGGACTTTCATCTCTCCACTTATTGCTGCAGCCATTAGTTTTAATGAATGCATTCTTTTTTATTTTGCTGTTTCCACTCATTCTAAGCATGTACTTTCTTGACTGCCCATCATTTCTCCATAGAATTTTTGTGATCTTCTTGCCATCTTTTAAAACTTCCACTTCAATTTTTGAAGGAATGCATTGATTACACAATAATGCAACATCATCGCCTTTATCCATGGTAAATTCCTGTCTAGCATGCAAATAATATGCACATGCAATTACCCATCCCCCCTCCCCAAAAAAAACACATGTAATGTATTCTTGAAAAACCAAGCTTTTTTACATTTATGTTTTCACTAACTATATCCTGCACTAATTTGATGGGAAAAATTCTCTTCGATCTATATCACCCTCCCTATGATGATCACTATGTGAGTGACAATCTCAGTTTGGTTCTCGTTAGCTATGATAAAGTCAAATGGTGGAAGAGAACTTGCATCCCAAATAGTTGGGACGAAGAACATAAGGCTGAGTTGAAGTGGAGCTGAGTAGCACTAGCAATAAAATATTCATGCAGTACAGCACTTCATGCTGGGAAACTAACTGAATTTACACTCAACTCATGTATCTTGCAATCAGCCAAAACAAAAATGCAACTCCTAGGAACATTGTATGTAGGTTTACCTTTTTTGTTTTTTTAGTTTTGAAATCCTATTCTGAATAAATTTTACCATAATAATAAATAGAATAATGGGAAAACTTGAATTATTATCAAATTTGTTTTTAATTGACTTTGACTCACCTCTGATGCCCATATTTTCAAAAATGTGGGATAAAAAACATAACAGCTATATTGACTATCATGTATCTTAAATTAAGAATTACATGCTGAGCTGTGTGCCTCAAGAGTTCAAACATTTTTAGGTACAACCGACATTTACCCAATGCAACAAACTTAGTTACACTGCACACTCCAAGGCATACCTCTCAAACATCTTTTAAACCATTGCATGAAATCAAACCAACCTTGAAATCTAACCAACTATCCCGTCCATACAACTGGAACCTAACCTGTGTCCCCACAGCCATATTTACTGCAGTGAAATTATAAATTACAGAGGCACCAAGAAATTAATAAGAAAACAAATAAAACCAAAGAGAAAATATTCTGACATTTTAGATCAAACACCCAAAATAAAAATCAACATGCATAAGCCACATGGCTAGGTAAAAATCACCAACATTCTACAGCCCATTAAATTTATTGATTTGTATTAAAAAAATACTATCACCTAATAACATAAACATTCTACACAAAATCTGGTCAACTTCCCATTCTCCTGGTTTTCAAGTATCATATTGCCATTTTCCTTTTTCTCAAAGCAAAAAGATTTTCTAAGCTTTCAGTTGGAAGAACCTGACAGCAATACCTCTGTTAACACTCCCTTATACTCCCCCCCACCCAAAAAAAAAAACCACACACACACACACACACATTCAGATGGGTTTCTCATGCCAAGTTGCTAAATCCAAAAACCATACCGTGTCTCTACAATGTATATTAGGCAATTGAGAGGGCCTTCATATAATTGTTTTGCTTGTGTGACACAAAATAAACATTTCATAAAGAAAATCAAATCCTAACTCAATTAGAGTGATGTAAGACTTAAATTGGAGAATAGGAATTAAAGAATTGAAGTTTAGTAAGGACAGAAGGATTCAAAGAAATATGAATAGAAAGCAGGTTTGGTGGCCAGCTGACAGGTAATAACAGGATTTTGGTGCTTCAACCATGGAAAGGAGTTCCATCTAATTGGCATTCTTTAACTTTTCAATGCTGTGATCAAATGAGACTGGGGGCTGCCCTGGATGTATATCTAAGAATCCCTTGATGAGCTCAACCTCAACTACTTAGATTCCTTGAGTCATGGTATTATACTCCTACCAGATCAACAGGCAGGCCATGACAAGTTCTAATTTGTAGAGGATTTGAACCGATTGTCTTTCAGTTGTACCGGATCCATTTCCACAATAGAAGAAATGAAACAGGTGCACAAAGCGACACAATGAGACAATGCTTCCATCAAAAGCATTGACAGATGTTGATTGACGTACAAAATGTGAAGTTTCTCAAACTTTACTGACAAATGCCAACCCAACCCAAGGATTTTGTGAGCACACCCCATTGGACCTCCAATTCTCAAAAGGACTTAGCTTCAGTGAACACTCTTTTCAGGATTTTGTGGCACTAACAAAGTTGATCTCTCGTGGATCCTTTCCTTCCTCATCATAATGCACTCTCCAAATGACTGGGCTCAATTCACAACTCACTCGACTCACACCTATAAGCATAGATGTCAAGGTGCTAAGGAAAACCAAGGCCTTGGAGGCCTGACAGACGCCCAAGGCAGCCTATTTTCCAAGTCAACACAAGGGCACCTGGACACCTAGGCGATGCCTTAATAACTATGCCTATAAGCTCCATGGGTTTTACCCTTATTACTCTACTTCAGACTCTCTCTCTCTCTCTCTCCAAACCACACTCCCTATTTTTTTCTTTTTCTTTTTTAATCCCACCTCTTCTATGGAATTCAGGTACTTTTGAGATTTGGGGTGCTTTATGGAAGGTCTTTTTCTTTTTCTTTTGGGAAATTTTTATAGACCTCCCTTGTGTAATAGCGAATAGACATAACACACCCCCCATTTGGAATCAATACAGTGGATATCCCCTATAGTTTACCAGTTATAACACTTAACCCCACTCCATTAGTTAGCTTCACTAAAAGTAAGACGTGTAAGGTGGGGAATTTTTAAATGTCAAAATTGCCCTTACTAGAAGTGTGAAGTTATTATTTTACCCTTTTCATTTTAACCCTAAAGCCATCGTCCACTCTCTTATCTGCAATACACCTCTGGCCACAACTTTCTCCAACCACGTTCTCAAAACACCTTCTTTGAAGTGACTCACATTCCGTTGGCAAGAAAATTACCATTCTCAAGGGAAAGGAGGAAATTCGTCCAACCTTCTGGTCACATCGATTTCTCTTGAACGAACTACAAGACCTCCACCATAACACCAACAATGTCGCCACTGTGATCCTCCACAAAAAACCCATCAACGTCATCACCCTATTCTTCATCATCGTCCTTGGGGAACAGCAGAAAATTCGAGGCCCACCGAGAGATCTTTAACAACCTTGTTGGTGGAGAGTAGAGAAAGACTAGACTTGAAGCTGCCACCGATCTCCGTGAAATCATTGTGAATGCCAAGAAGTATCTAAGAAGAAGAATCATCAGTGGAGTTGAATCCATAGTGGGCTGAGCAAAAGAGTTGACGGAAGGAGGGGCCAGGAAAGAGACAACACCCCATAATTGCTAATGGTTTTCCCAGCTTTGATAAGTCCTCTTTCACTTCTCCACCATGAGATGAGTTTTCTTCTTCTTCCTCTTCTCCTTCTACTTCTTCCTTTCCTTCTGAATCCTCTTCATCGTCTGGAGGTTGGGATTTGAAGGGATTTGGGAGTGGAATTGAAAGCCAAGACATTATTTGGGTTTGGGTATATGAGATAGAGGAATCAAAGATAAGTAAAGAAAGATTGAAGAAATTAGACGGAAGAACAAGAAAAGATTAAAGAAGAAAGTGCCCGACAGTTTTTTTCCTCTCATTTCTCCCCTTTTCCCAAGGTTGTTGCCACTTTATTTAATTATTATTAATTTAATGGGAAATTCTCCCTAAGAATTCGTAATTTACTTGTACTAGTACTCTTCAATCTTCGTAGAATCATAGTCTAGAGGAGTAAAATCTTGAATAGTTCGCTCATTCTGGTGATCCTTGGAGTTCGAGTCGTATTGCAGAAAAGAACGTGTTGCAGGTTGTAAGTTGTTGGGATCATAGTTGTCAAGGTGTCGCCTAGGCGCCCTTGTGACGCCTCGGAAAATGTGGTCGCCTAGAATGGTGCCTTGGTCACCTAGGCGGTCGCCTAGGTGCCTCGTCAAGCCTCCAATGCCTTGGTTCGCGTTAGGTCCTTGACAACTATGGTAGGGAAGAGCCGTAAATGGAGCTTGGAGTTGCAAGGAGGTTTGGCAATTGCAAGTAGGGGGGAGATAGAGCTGGGGGTTGCAGGGACGGGGAAAGGGAGGTGTGAGTTGCATGGGTGGGGAAATGGAGGCATGAGTTGCAGGTTTTTCAGTGTCAAGTAGGGGAGATGGAGATGTCTGCAGGGGCGGGAAGATGAGGGAAATAGGGTTCATAAGAAGGCAGTGTATTTTAGGCATTTTAAAGGTAAATGTTTTAGGGGTACCTTAGGCATCGATTACTTAACGGTCACCTTTAACACCATCAGTATGAGGGGAGGTCAGTGTATCATTTAAAGTAGAGAGTGGTTTTTTGTCTATTTGCCATTACACAGGGGAGGTCCATAAAAATTTACCTTTTTTTTTTTAATAGAAGAATCTTGAATTGTTTTATCACTCTCCTTACACACATAGGGATGAGCAATCCACATGAAGGGAGCTCTTTGGGTAATAACAACTGTAGAAGCCATTGGTTTATTAATCTATCCATTTTGTTTTTCCTGTCTAATATTCTTTCCCAAATTAGTTACAATTAACTAGATAAATTGGCCTCTTGGGTGTTAGGTCTATGACTGGAAAATGTGATTGTAGAACTCATGGAAAACACTATCAGCACCACAAATTCTGCCATAGAAGTAGGATGTAAGCTTAAGACCTAAAGGTTTTAAAGGGTTAGGGGTTTAGAATGCCTACAAGTTGCTGGCCACCAGAACTGAAGCAAGTTTAATGGGGTTGAACTCAATTTTGTAGAAATTAAAATCGCCTACTGCCATCCAAATGAAATTAGGTGAAAGATTGACAGATTTTTGAGATCAGGGTCTGAAATAGCTAAATTTTCTCATGACTGGTGGTATATGGAAAATGGAAATAATCAGCCAATTTATAAGAAATTTTTTTTTTAAAAGAAGATAGAAAGCATTGACAAACTAGAATCAATCTAGTATCATTCTAAGAATCGCTCAAGCATATGACAGTAACATACCTTTGAAGAAATGTATCTGAAACTCCAAACCAAATTACATGCTGTTTTCCAACATTTTGGAGCTATACCTTAGTCTGACTTTAGGACTCATGTAGCCAAGACAACCCATGGATAACTCAGTAAATAATTAGGGCCCCTTTGGGGGGGGGGGAGCCTTACACAAACAGATAGTAACAATGCAAAACAGGCCCCAACAAACATGATAAAGCTAATGAAATCAGACTAAGATGAAGAAAAAAAAGGGAAAACAAAAAGAGCAGGAAAAATTCTAGATCACATTGAGGAATTTTACATACAAGGAATGTATATCCTCCGAAAATCAGGCCAGCAATGAATAATTTGGGTTGTGAAAAAAAAAAATCAGCTAGATCACATAGAAATTAGAACTAAAGATCCTATGGCAGTTCCTAATAAGGTTAGGCCTTATGCTTATGAAAGAAATTAGGGTTAAGCTTGAATTAGATTAATCAGCCGACACAATTTTAGATGGCAACAGAAGTAATGGTGTGGCCATGAGAAAGCGAGAGAGAGAGAGAGAGAGGCAACAGAAGCATGCCCCTGCTACAATTACAAGTCTCCAGCCAGGATCTGAGCAATTTATCTTAAAAACAGCAAGCTGCCAGTTGGAAATAGAGTAACAGATGTATACAATTGGTTACAAGGTACAGCAACCCCGATTCCAGTAGCTCAGATACTTCATTACCTTCTGAATAACTATGCCCAACTGTGGCTTACAACTCGTCATCCTCTTACACAACATATTGTCCCAAGTAACAGATAGGCCAAAGGTGATGAGACATGTTCGCTAACATAAGAACCACAAAAAACCTACCCAAAAAAAAAGTGGGGGTCAATTTCTACCACCACCTTAAGTAGATCAAGTTTCTAACTGTTTCTATGTCCCATCCAGTAAACCTTTGGTTTCAACAACCCTATCTCTATCTGTCGGAAAGGGGCCAAGTAGTCCTGTTGTCTCTCCTGTCGCATCTGTGTAAACTTTCTAACTGTCCGTTGCTTGCTTCTGGAATGCAGGAACTGGAACTATTACATCAGTCGGGTTCGAAATGCTCATGTGAGTGAAAGAGGAAAACATCGGATCTCTCCTGGCATTGATAAACATTCTGCCACACCATCAGTCCCCCCCAGGCACCATGTTACTTAATCAGTATCTAATTTAGAAATGATAATCCTTTTTTTATTTTTTATTCTTTTACTTCTATTTTATTTATGCGATACCTAGCTCTCAAACTCTGGTTAACATAATTGGAGCACTATGAAGACCCAATTCCAAATCAGACATTCTGAATCCAATCTAGAAATAACTTGAGAATTTTCTTGTAAACCATAACAATTGACAGATATTGAGATTGTTGGTCTTCCTTCCAGAGGGGATATGCATTGAGTGATTGCCTTATGTGAGACCTTATCATAAGCCTTTGAGTATATTTGACATCTATAAATAGCTAATGTGTCTTGTTGTCAGCGGCATGCTCTATCTCCATCCAGTCGCAAAAGCAAAAACAGGGAATTTTAACTCCTTTCAAATGACTTCATGGTATCACAGTGAAGTGTAGATTGGCTGCCAAGTAAGAAACTAACTAAAATAAGGTAGGACATGTTAACATATCATGTATAATCCTTCAAAGTTCTAAGAAGAGGCAATGGAGCAGGTCCTCATCAATTCCTCAAGCAATACCATCAAGTATGTCAGATTCTTCATCTGCATTACATCTTCTCAGTATCCGATGCCATCATACTAACAAAACCCAATATGACAACAGGAAGAATCAGAGATAAGTGGCAATTGACATGTAAAGGAAGATTGGGGTTCCCCATAAAAGTAACCCAGATGCATTTTAAATAGGTCATGGCACACTCATATCATAAACAATAACAAGGCAGATTGTCAATCTGAATACCCAAAACTGGATTGAACCTGTCACTATGGTAAAACCAAGAAACAAAGAGGAAACCTAGCAGAAAAAACCTCATCACCATCACACAATTCATACCCAACAAGAGAAATAAACATCATCACCATCACACAATTCATACCCAACAAGAGCAATATCAATAATATCAACACATGGAACAAAGTATAAGACAAGGAAGATATACTAGTAATCCTCCTGGAGAACTCGTTCCACCAATCGGCAGGGTCTTCTTGTTCCGATGACGCAGAAACGGCAGAGGCGTTTCGCTCGAACTTCTTCTCAACCCTCCTCCTCTTCCTGAACCCTCTCACTGGTCCCATCGAAACTCTTAAAACCCAAGGGATTGGAAGCTCAGAGTGGCCTACCAAGGTCAGAGAACCAAAATCAAACAAACGAAACGATATTCATACGGGCAACACCCATTACTCCGAACCCAAGATTCCATGCAAACAACACAATCACACAGAGAAGATACGGAAAGAGAAGGAGAGAATGGTGGGTACTTAGGAAATCCGATCATGCAAAGATGTTTAACAGGTGGAAATGGGTAGTTGAGTTAAAAGTGGTGGTACATGAAAGTTGAAGCTCTGAACTAAAAAAAACATGTATTGAAGGAAGAAGAAGAAGAGTTGAAGAAATTAGAGAAGACTGAAAAAGCCTAGGGGACAGAGAGACTATGCGAAATCTTCAAGAACGTAAGGAAAGAACGGTGGCCAATATAAAACATTGATGTTGATTACAGCCAATGTAGCTGTTTGCCATGTTTGTAACACTTACTTACAAAAGGGTATTCGATATGAGAGTGAGACAGCAGCCCCAACTCGCTTAATTGTTAGTACCCTCCAACTGTTGCTACTGCAAAAACTCGACTCTTCCTTTCTCTCTTTTCTCCTTCTATCTCCCTCCACATGTATACACAAAAAGAATATGTTGAATTTAGAAGAGAGAGATCATTCATATCATCGTCAGCATCGTAAACAATACGGAGAGTGGAGGATTGGTCTGGTTTGGTTTAATTTGGAAGAGAGAGAGAAGAGAGAGAGAGAGAGAGATATCATATAAAGTCATAAATACAAGGAGATTTGGGCTGCGTTAGCTCTGCATTATGAATAATTTTTAAAAATGGAGAATGTATTCTTATCATTAAATGAGAATGAGATAAAGATTGTAAAAGTGTGAATCGATTTGATTTTGGTTTATCAGTTCAAGATGTTAAACCGACTATGATGTATGGAGCGGTTATGATTTTATAAGACAGTTCTTCGACTGACTATAATGTATGGAGCGGAATATTGGGCAGTTAAGAAGTATTATATGGATAAACTTAATGCAGCTGAGATGAGGATGCTGAGATGGATGTGTGATAAAATTAGGAAGGATAAGGTGAGGAATAATCGTGTTAGAACAGATTTGGAAGTAGCGTCGATACATAATAAACTACGAAAAAACCGTTGAAATGGTATGATCATGTTCAATGGAGGCCATTAGATATTTCTATACAGAGAAGTGATTTGATTCATATTAAATGATCTAAAAGAGTTAGGGTTAGATTTACGATGACTCTAGAGGAATTGGTGAAGAAAAATATGCATAGCTGAAGCTTTGTTTCAAGTATGACATCGAACAAAATTTATTGAAAGACAAGAATCCAGCAGTCGACTTCATTATGTTGGGATACGACTTTGTTGTTATTATTTCGAGATGTTAAACCGAAAGAGATTATTAATTTGTTTTAATTTTCCCAATCAAAATCGTTTTAGGAATCAATTTTCCCTTATAGTCTTTTTCCATTGGAAACATTGAAAGAGTGTAGAAATCCATCATATTTGACAGAAATAAAATAATGATGAGAGATGAGAAAGTGAGAGAAAGAGAGAACAAGAAATGTTATAATATTTAATCGGTTGAACAATTTAATTGGTTTATCGGTTTAATTAGTTATGGTTCGGTTTTATTCAATTTAAATGGTCGCCTTCAATTCGGTTTATCATTTCCATTTGGACCTCAAAATGTAAAATGAAGAAAAGATGGCAAGGATCATGTCCCACGACCCAATAACAAGAATACATACCAAATACTATTTTTATCATATAAGAATGTGCTTTTAACCTATGATGCTCTTGACCTATAATGCATTCTCTTACCAAAAAAAAAAAAAACTATAATGCATTCTACCGCTTTGTCTGATTGGTTTGATTTTGACTCGATTTGGAACCTTTTTTAAAGTGTTTTGATTTGTATATTTATTTATTCTGTCTAAATTAAATTTTTATTGATTATCATATGATCCATTGACGGGTAGACGCTGAGTCCCATATAATAACAAATATATATATATATATATATATATATATATATATATATATATGCCAACTCAATAACCGCAGGGAGCGTTACGATTGAGATTTATACTGTATTTTAAAATTCAGTGTTGCATTTGTATTTTAAATCGATTCTCTTTCTTCTAATTTAAAAAATAAAAATAAAAATTTATTTGCTTCCAAATGATGGTTTCAATTTTCTTCTTTTGTTTCCAAAATGATGGTTTCAAGAGGGAGAATACGAACACCATATAACCTACAATGAATCCAAGAAAAGCAAGAGTTGTGGGACCTATGGAATGGGTCCAGCTCTATCTCAAGTTGTATTGTCGGTCCTGATTCAACGGCTAGAGTTCATTCAGTGCCAATGTGCATGTTGAGTGAACTCCAACAGTTGGATCACCGCTAGAGAGACTGTATAATTGGAGATAAGCTCTTTCGCATGATTGGAGATGATCTCCTTTCATATGGAAGTCTTTTACTTGATATTGACAACTAGGTAGCCAGATGGATAATAGATTAGTTTCCTTTTGCTCTTTCTCTTTCAACTGTTTCCCTACACGAGTGTCCCAAGCCAGCAAAGAATATCGGATAGACAGATACGATGCTTCCAAATACAAATCCAATAATATCCAATTTTTTTTTTTTTAATAATGTAGTTGAATTTGAAAAATGATTTTGCATTTCTGGCATATATGAATAGAATTACATAAGATAACCAAACTTTAATGTGGATAGTGGTGTATTCAAATGGCATTCGATCCCTTTACATCTGTACAATTTTTTTTATTTTTTTTATTTTTATTTTTTTAACTTGGGGTGAGATGTTCATAATTACTCTATTCATATTAGAAGATTTTGTGCATGGTTGAAATTGAATCCCATGATCTTTCAGTGGTGGGCATGGTTCGAGACTTAGGGATGTCAATCGGTCAGTCATGGTGGATTTCGGTCGAGCCTAGTCGGTTTTTGGTTATTTAACACCTCACACATTTATCAATCTATTTATTTATTTGGGCTTCAAAAGCTAGCATTGACACGTTTACATTCGATCGGTCGGTTTTCGATCTATAATCAGGCTCATGTTAAACGGGCTTTAAAAGGACTACAAACGGGTTAGTACCAAAATGATTATAGATGCTTTCTTGTGGGACTCTAAAAGACCCTTATTGGGTTCGAATCCATAATGGTCATCATGTTGTAGATTAGCTACTTTTTTGTAGAATTGTAAAATGCTCTCATTATGTTTGTGATCACCCATGTAGACAAAGACAATGATGGAAGGAACGAGTGAAAAACTCAAGAAATGAAAGAGAGTAAGAGACGTTTTACTATTTTAGGTTTTTAGCTTTAGGGTTATATTGGTCTAAAGGTATATTCGGTTCATTTGATCAGTTCAATCGGGCTACACCATTGCATCGTGAACACTCGTTTAATAATAGATCTGAACCTAAGCCTGACATATTTAATAATCGGGCTGGTCCAGTTTCGCTCTTCACCAGTCGGGGTTGTCGTGCCATCGTGGGTATCGAATGAGGGCATTATAAAACTTCGGGATAGGGGCGCCCACATGATCACATCTGAGAGTGTGGTCTTTGTGTTGTAACCGTTCATTACTGGGGTTGTGTTGTTCTGCATGAGTTGGTTCTGACACTCTTCCAGGAGCTGTATCTGATCTTTGATTTTCCAACCTACATCATGAGGGACGAGTTCTTCTTCATTCCAGACGGGGCACATCCTCGTGGGTTTGTGGAAGGTG
Source organism: Protea cynaroides (assembly GCA_028583415.1). NCBI lineage: Eukaryota > Viridiplantae > Streptophyta > Magnoliopsida > Proteales > Proteaceae > Protea > Protea cynaroides. Next base: position 34,528,284 of record CM053266.1, on the reverse strand, counting down.
GGTCCCATAGCAGAACTTCGTAGTCATGCTCTAATCGATCATTGGTGCAATGGTTCTCCTAGCCTTTCATGGATGGACTAACGATGGTGGGTGGGGGCTAAATTGGTGTTGTTGTTGGTTGTGTTTGTCGTGCTCCGATGTCAACCAGAAAAACCAAAGTTCCACAGACTAGGAGATCGGTCATTCTGAGAGGGTTGAACCTTGTTCGGGGTTGGAGGTTCGATGCCTCCTAGTCTGTTATGACAGCAACCTACATGCCGACTGATCGATTCCTTTATGGCTTGCCGTTCTTCTGTCCAGGAGGCAGGATTGGGGGCTTAGTGTCACGGCCTTAGTGTAACTAAGCTAACCGTGCGGCACTTAGTTGCTCACAAGCCTTCTTGAGAACTAAGTAAGCCTAAGAAAGAGAGAACACAAGGGAGCTTAGAAGAATGGAAGAACTTTTATTCCAAAGATCTCTTACAATGCTTGAGTGCAGAGTACCTTGGCCAAATGAGACTAGCCATATTTATAGGCACTATTGTGTACAATAAATGACTAAGATTATGTACAAGTGTCTATAATCTAACGGTTAGGAATGTTTTAGGGGAGTGGTTTAGAACATTCCCCATTTCTAAAAGAATTCTAGAGAATGTAGGAACTTCTAGAGTTTCCATATGTACAAAGCATGTGGAGGTTTCTAGATAATGGGCCAACCCACTAAGCCATGTGCCATCCTATGGGTCATGTAGACGGAGCGAGACATGGAACGGGTCGCGGGTCGTGACATTAGGGTCCTGTAGCCTAGCCTCGGGGTCATTCTTATGGGCTTTTTGCCATAGTTTTTAGTTGGGTGTGCCATAATATCGAGTTGGGCTCGGGCTGTGAATTCTTCGACAACAGGGAGGACACTGCAACAGCGTCGCTTTGCTCTTCCAAAGCATTCTCCACAGCCGCTGCATCTGCTAGGGGAAGGTCAGTGTTCTAGTTTATGGTTACTCGTCTTGTCAATATGTCACTCGTAGGGTGTAACAACAATTAATCTGTGGTAGGTGCTTTGGCAAGAAATTTTCCTACGACCCCACGATAGACGCCAATCTGTTGCTACTAGGATTTGCATGTCGTCTCTCGGGATGAGATAATCTGCAGAAGACACGGATAAGGTGAGCACAAGAGTGATTGATCGTATTTCGTCAAAGAACTGGAAAATATCCGTCAGATTGGGGTCATTCTGGCTAATAAAGTACATAAGTCAGCCTTTACAAGGTGATAGGGACCAGGATAAGATTATCGCTAAATATACAGATTGTATCATTATCGCCAAATCGACAGGTGATTCGCTGGGCTCGGGGTCCCGCATCCACTCCGATGCTTAAGTTAGGATCCAAATAGTAAGCAGCAAATAAGATCAGCTCCTTAGGGGAGAAGCCGAGGGTAAGTAGTAAGAGGCTATAGAAAATCAATGGTTTCCAGACATGGTTGTCTCTTTGAGTAAATATTAACGTAAAACGTCGTAAATCTCAGCATACTTGTAACTTGTATGATCAAGCTTTATTTATAATGTTGGCTTGGGATGAACTTAGGCATGTGTGAGTGGTCGCATGTTGGTCATTTGCGAGTATTAGGCACCTTGTCCGCGGACAAGTAAAGGTCACTCCTGTAGGTTCTAAAGGTGAGACATGAATTGATGTGTCGACTTTGTTGGGCGTCTTGGTCGGGGATGTGTTGTTTTGCTGAAAAGGAAAGGAAGGCGTAATCATTGTGGACTACTTGAGATGTTGTCAATGCATTAATTATGGCATCCCTCAGCTTAACACATTAATTGCGCGTATCCTTTACTCGACCATTGCATTAAATGCTGAGAGTTCTGTTTGTCTTCAGCAGGCGGACCGAGGTGCTCGGTCCTGGATCTTGTGCCCCATCGGGCTTACATTCTATAAGTGATGTTGTGTTGACATGTCACACTGATATTGATTGGTGGGTTTTTTTTTTTTTTTGGTGTGTGCTAACAACAGGTATCCAGAATTTTGGCCTGACTAATCCTACTGGCTCATATTGACCCTACGACCACATGGACCTATTGATCGATGTTATTTACTCCCAACAAGAATTAATTAGGATAAATGAATTTCAATGTGGATAGTGGGGTATTCGAGTTGCATTCGATCCGCTTACATCTGTACGATTTTCCTTTTGCCATTTTTTTTTTTTCACTTGGGTGAGAGGTTCATAATTACTCTATTAGTATTAGAAGATTTTGTGCATGGTTGAAATCGAATCCCATGACCTTTCGGTGGTGGGCATGGCTGGAGTTAGGGGTGTGCATGGTCGGTCCTGGTCAATTTCAATAGGGCCTGATCGGTTTACGATTATTTAATGCCTTACACCCTGACTAGCTTGTTTAGCTATTCAGGCTTCAAAAGCTAGACATGGGACACATTTACATTCATTCGGTTAGTTTCCAATCCATAATCGGGCTCATACTAAACGGATTTTAAACGGACTAATATCAAAATGTCTGTAGGATAGGGAGAGTTATCCACTAGTAGTTTTCACTGCCCTTGTGGTGGCTTTGTTACCGGAGGCTTCACCTCTGACCTTTCACTTTTTGGACCAGAGGAACCTATCCCCCTTCATCCATCTGTCTTGTCTGTTCTGTCTGTTAAAGAAGGTTAACGAGTGAAGTTCCTGCCTCTCACCCGATAGTCCCGAGCTGAACGCCTTAAGCTAGGAGTAACTCGTATTATATATACTTTCCTGTGGGATTGTAAAAAGCTCTTATTGGGTTTCAAATCTATAATTGTTCTCCTGTTGTAGATAAGATACTTTCTTATGGGATTGTAAAAGGCTCTTATTAGAATTGTAATCACCCATGTAAACGAAGACGAGAATGGAACGAGTGGAAGACTTAAGAAATGAAAAAGAGTTAGAGTTGTTTTACTGTTTTAGGTTTTTAGTTTTAGGGTTATATCTGTTTAAAGATATGTCTGGTTCATTGGGTCGGGCTATACCATTGCATTGTAAACGCCCGTTTAATAGTTGGTCCAAGCCTAAGCCTGATACATTTAATAATTGGGTTAATCTAGATTCGATCTTCACCGGTCGAGCTTGAATGGGCTACCTGGTACATACCTGAAATTGACACCCTAGTTTGAGTAATCGGAATCAACACCAGAATGATGACCAAAGATTATAATCCAAATCGGCATAAATTAGGTTGAATTGATTAACAAAAAATAAAAAGCTAGAACATATATATATATATATATATATATATATATATATTTTTTGGGTAGAAACTAGAACATAATTGGAAAAACAGCAATATAAAACCCTTTCTAGATAATCAGAACTTGGATTGAGGCCAGCCTTTTTTTTCTCAATCCAGCCCAATTCCTCAAACTATGACAGGGAGACTGCCGATTTCGATCCAATTTGACATGAATTGAGTTGAATCGCTAAAAACAAATCTGGAACTAGAAAAGCTACCCTAGAAAACCTGTTTCGAACGAAATCGAGATTGGGACTGGCCGATTCCTCTTACTCAAGCCCGATTCTTTGAATTGTGGCGATGGGACTAATGTTTATTCAAGTCTGAAATTTGACACGTGACGAACATAAATGATTCTCTAAATACCCAATAATCACAGTTTTCCAAATGGTAGAACAAGATCTGCAAGAATCTGTAATTTGAATAGGAAGAGATAACTTTTACAATTACAACATGCAAAAGCCCGTTATATCTATCCAAAATCTTTATATAGAAAAAAAGAAAAAAGAAAAAAAAAAAGCTCCTCTTGAGCCTTGATTTGGGGGCGTCTGAGAAATCTCAGAACCTTATGGAACAAGCTCTCCCTACAGGGCCTCTGATATGGTAAAAATAAGGAGAGGATGACTAATAAGATAGCTTACATTGGACCGAAAACATAATTGTTGGATTCAATGAGAAGGGCAAGATCCGATGTGCCCCTTCACCATTGGGTGACTGAGGAGACTAAACATTCTCTCAAGTGAAGATATGACATCTCTAACTCCAAGGGGATAATTCTGTTGGCAAGACCTTACACTTCATCAAACGGAAGATTCTAAGTTAGAAATTTTTCTTACCCCCTTTGGAGTTAATCACACAGGGTGGATAAAAATAAAATGATTCTCATTCAACCTAAAATGACCTAATCCATGCGACTGTGAAGTTAATATGGACCCGCAAGATTAATCAGACCGATGATTTGAATACCCATTGTTAGAAAAAGAATAAAAAAAGAAAAAAATGGATATGATATCTCCCTTACAAATTAGTTAAATTAATTAATGGATGACCAAACCCATGATCCATAGAAACCAATTAGTCCAACTTGAGGTAAACAAATTAATTAATGGATAACCAAACCCATGAAACCCATGTAATGTTGAAGAAAAATTTTGGGACAAATTCCCAAATTTCTTTTTCTAAAGTTTCAAAGTCAAAACAAGTCCATGACACACACCCCCAGTGAGAGAGAGAGAGAGAGAGAGAGAGAGAAGAGAGAGACTTCTTTCTTTCTGTTCCTCGTTTGCACCACCAGGACAACCACAACACAGCGTGCCGTGTCTATCAAGGCAGCTAAATATCAGGTCTCGTTTGTCGATATTCCTCCACCCTTTCTAGTTCCTAGGCTTAGGACTACTAATTTTATACAGTCTTCACACAAAAAACCGAGAGAGAGAGAGAGAGAAGAGAGAGAAGCTGTTTCTCTCTCTACTGCAACACTCATCTGCTCTGCTATTTGTATCCTCAGGACTTAGAAGTAGTACCATGAACACCACCAGCACCACGACGGGAGACATCGCTGCTTTCTTTCTTGGTTACTGTCTTTGGTTTCCTGGGTATGCATTTCGCTCTAACTCCTTCTATCTCTTCTTCCTCCAACTCCATCTTCGACCTCCTGCAACACCCACATCATTATCATTAATGTTAATAAAAAAATCTGATCATTATCATTAATATCAATTAAAAAACTGATCATTATCATTATCATTAATATCAATTAAAAAAACTGATCATTATCATTAATTAGTGATTAATCTCAATTTTTTAAACTGGAAATCAGAGTCCCAGAGTTTCAGACAAATAGCAGCAGCACTGGATTGCCAGAACCCACAAGGACAGAGAGAGAGAGAGAGAGAGAGAGAGAGAGAGAGAGATACTGCTTTAATGGTAATGCTAAATTGCTTAAGGGGGAAACTTACCGATCTGCATTGTAAGAAGAGGATCTCTTTAAAGCTGGCAATTCGTTCTTCTTTGTCTCGATTAAGCTCCCACTGAAATACTCTTTGTCTTCTAGTCTGATCCCCGCAAAACTAGGGTTTACACCCATCACATTCAGATTCTCATCCACCTCCTTCGACGTTCCCCGAGGCGGAGGAGCAGCCAGCCTCTCTGTGTACCTGTAATGCGAAATCAACGACAACCCTCTTCCTACATCCTTTCCTGGAGACATGGTTCCGCAATCCTTGACAGCGATTGATCCGCATGATATCAACTGCATCAGAACTGCTGAAGCCTTCATCCTTCCGCTTGGATAATTGTTTGCAGTCAGATCTCGAATACCTGATTCATCCAAGCCTTCCCTGCGGTGGTTTACCTCTCGGACATCAGCTTTGATAAGAGATTCTAGGGTTTCTGGACTGGAGGAGGAAGGAGGTGGAGATATCTCCTCTCTGCTCAGTTCAGTTGTGTGATTTCGATATTGTTCCATTTCAGCTTCTGCTTTCTCTCGCTCCTCATCTTCTTCCTCTTCTCCTTCGATTGCTCTTCTTCGTCTCCTTTTCTCGTATGTCTGCGTCGAAGCATCGGCGGCGGCTTTCTCAGCGTACTCACCGGTGGATTCAGCCTTGTAAACTTTGTACTCGTGCAGATCGATTGAACTCCATGACTGATTTCTCCTCCGTATGAGGACCGGGAATTCACCATCGCTGCTGGATTTGTTTGTTTCCAACGTCCTTTCAGTGCCGGAAGATCCTGTAGCTGGAGACCTGAAACTCATTGAGCCTTCAAGAAGCTCTGATCCCTTGAGAACGTATTCATGACCGTGGGCTGGGTATATGAAGTCATTATCCGACAAATCACACCACACAAATCCGTTCTTGTAGCTCCTGAATATAACGTCATATTTTTTTATTAATTAGGATCAAAGTATGACGAACAACAAAAATCTAGAGAACAGAGTAGCTGCAGAGCAGAAGAAGCGATTAAGCATTTTGAAGGAATCTACCGTTTTGAAGACCAGGAATACATGCTCGCCATGCCATTACCTCGCAGGAAGTTCAATCGGTTGATGACATCTGAAACACAAACCACACACACACTCAAAAGATTAAGAAAACAATCTTCAAGAAACTCCAAATCTGAAAATGAAGTTGATTTCTTCAGTTTACCTCTGAGATAGAGTCCATCGGTGGAAGAGAGAGGGACCTCCATGAAATGGGGATGCTCAAGATGGCCATTTCTAGAGAGATAGTAGACAACAGGAACATTTCTCTCAGACTTGGGGTTAGGCTCAATCCAAACCTTAGTACGCTCAGGGTTGGTGTCTTTGTCTGTCCATTTCTTAGGCAAAACAGGAAACTCGGTTCTTCCCCTCGAAGAAACCGCCATTACTGAAAATTTCTCGGTTGTCTGCAACAACAGCAGGAAAGCAACAGGTAAAGAGTCAAAAGTAAAGGCAATAGTGTAAAAAAGAAAAAGGGAAAGTGAAATCAAACTACAGTTGCAGGCTTACCGACAACTACTAGCGTTCTTCAAAGCCTTCGAATTCAGATTTAAAGAGGGTCTGGAGGTGGAAGCGGGAGGGAGCTCCGAGTTCGGAAAGGGAAGGAAGGGGGGAAGAGGATTCAAAATAGGATCCTGCAGACAAAGAGGAAAACAACAAAAGATACGGCTCACACTTTACAGATACAGAGATTTTATAGAGAAGATGCTATTTGTATGACGTAGGATTGGAATCCTGAGTTGACAGCAGTCGCAGCACTGGCCGCTAACTGCCGGCCTCCTGTTCTTCCGAAATGCAGATGGCGATCCTGTCACTGAAGATCCTGTCACTGAATTCAAATCAGCCTGAAATTCTGAAATTGATTATAGAGGAGAGAGAGAGGAAAGGGAGGTCAACCGTCCTAACGCATGATGGATGGAAGGAAGTCCCAAAACCACACTAAGTTTTCACATTTCTTCTTACTTCTGAAGGATTTTGACTAGAGTCACAAAATCACAATCGTACTATTTTTTTTCCTTTTTTTTAATCTGAGACTCAACACTCAAGACTGATCAAATCGATCCCATCAGATTCAAATCTTCCAGTCTGATTACTCCCAAAAAAAAAAAAAAAAAAAAAAAAAAAAATCCAGTATGGGATCACTGTTGTTGTATCAGGATTCAACTCGTCTCTTTTCTGTACTTCAACGACTGTTGTTGTATCAGGATTCAAGTCGTCATTTCCCTGTACTTCAGCGACGAGGGAGAACCCCCATTAGATGGTCGACACGTGATTTTTGAGAAAAATTCGAATCCCACGTTTGAGCCGACACCCAGCCAACAAGCCGAGCCGACAGGGGGTGTCGGCTCAGACGTGAGGTTCAGATTTTTCCTAGAACCACGTGTCGACCATCCGACGGGGGCGTCTCCCTCCTCCCTGAAGTACAGGGAGGAGACGATTCGGATCCTATTGTATCATATGTTATCTCTACTTTTGCTACCCACCTTTTTTTTTTTCCGGCAATCAATCTACCTTCTTAGGTTCCAACCCAACTCTGAATTTTTTCGAGTTAGTCTAATCTCAGCCCGAGAAGAAATCAAAGTTAGAAGCTGTTTACATCGTTTTGGATAATGGTGATTACTAAACCATGCTCTAGACACTGTATTTTAGACTTGCCCATCAAGAGTCTATGGATTTAGTAATCGATATTGGATTGGTTTTAAAATTGACCAGTATCATTGTTGATGAGTGCGCACAACTAGACACGTGGTATAAATCCGAGTTGAGGATTAAAACATGTCACACAAACCTGACTACTAACCTCAACTCGGAACTTCCATAGCAGAGCCGAGTTCCGACTTGAGATAACTGAATGAGACAACTTGCAAGAGAAGAAAAGGGCAGCAAGATAGCAACATGTCCATTAAAGAGATATCTAGTTCAAGAGTCATTCGCACGTGATGCACCACTCAACAGGCATAATTATGCATTAGGACATGGCATCATGTGCTAACACATGTACCAAAACCCATTATCAAGGTCAAAGCACGTTCTAAGTAGCTGTCCTGCATGGCTAACTACACAAAAAGGTGACACCTGACAAGTTGGCGAAATTGTGTCCCAAGGAGCCGCCACGTATCAAAAGAAAAACAATACAAATGTCATGAGAATGCCACACAATAGCTCAAGGATGCCATCGCAATAGTCCAACATGTGTACTTCCACATCAAGAACCACTCTAGCAGCTATAAATACCGAATAGATAAAAAATAAATGGTTGAACGCTTTTCATTCACAAGAACTCTTTCTCTCAAATCTACAAGAAAAGACCCCACAAAAATTTGAACTTGGATTTTTCTTCCAGAGTCCCTGACTTTTTGATCTCGTACTGATTTGAGCGTCGACTTGAGCGTCAGAGTGGTTTCAAGGTTATTCAATCCGCCCACACGATCTCTTTTTTTTTTCCTTCCCATGTAGCACTTGAGCAAAGGAAGGGGTGAGCGTTGTTCAACATCAACAGTTGTCGATACTGATACCATTAACCTTGATGAAGATGCCATTCGATTGCTTATGGGATTGGTGAGATGAGTTAGATCCACTAAGGGTATCAACACTAAACCAGAACTAATGCATCAAACCAGAGCAGACCATTTAAAATCTAATTGAAGTGGATTATAATGAATCGGTCCGATTTTAATTTGAAGTCCAATAATCGGTTCAATTTTAACTGAGTAAATCATCGGTTACAAACCAATTAAATCAATTAAATATTATAATCACCGTTCTATTTTATCAAATTTGAGATTTTCATACTTTTTCAATGCTAGAATTTACAAACTTTTCAGCATTGATTCCTCTCTATGTGAATGGGTGTGTGGCTGGTGGGAAGAGGCTATAAAGGAAATACCATTTAAGAACCAATTAGGCCAAATCGATTACTAATTAATTTTGATTTGATAAATTAAAACCGATTAATAATTAATTCAACTTTGGTTTATCAATATGATTTCTATCCGATCCGAGATAGAATAAAAAAACCAAACCAATTTACACACTTAGGATCAATGGAGTGAAATCGGGTGAACCATCTGCATAAGACTTGGGGAATCAAATCTAGCACTGGTTCTTAATGTTACCCTATGAGTATTACAGAGCTAACAGTCAATACATTTGCATTTCCCATCATTTAAAACGATTTTGTTATTATCAAACAAACAAAAAAAAAAAAAAAAAAAAAACTTTTTGTTCATATGAGGTTTGGCATATTGAATGTGAACAGCATGTTGAATGTGAACAGAAGACCAAAACGGTTCAAACTCCCAGGCCAATGGGTTGGTCGGTAGTCCAAGTTCTGACTCAGACTGTGCTTTGACCCTGTCTAACTAAGCTTCAACCGTCCACACGTGCATTTACTCTATAAGCTTGACGATTGAATAAATCAATAATTAGCTCCTTATTAATAAATTAATAATAGTGGCCGTGTCTGTTTCTTTCATCACCCAACTCTCTCATAGCCCCTGTGAGTCCGGAAGGAACTTTCTGTCCCCCCACAGTTTACACAAATAAGAAACTTCAAGTGTACCACAATCTAACAGTGTGAATTCACCTAAAGTCAAACTTCTTTTCCTTTGATCTTCCCTATCTTCAATATATATATATATATATATATATATATATATATATATATATATATATATATATATATAAAATAAAAGATTCAACTATATTATTGTAACGAGGATTTGTTATTTTTTCAAATATCATAAGAAATTTATTCTACCACGTGGGCGGATGATGTGTCCATTCCAAAGATTGGATAGAAATAACATTGTGTAGATTACCCATATGTCGAATTTCAAGCTCTAATTCAATTAAATACATCTTATGTATTGGTATACATCCTATGTATGTCCATGCTTATGTATGAATACTCTAAACATTATTATGACACACCCCAAATTGGAATAGGTTAGATTAAAAAAAATGATAAAAATGAATAGTACAGATTTATTTTGTTATATTTTCAAACATAACACACCTTTGCTATAATAATAACGTCTCATATATTGGGTTATTAATAATAGTTATTGAACTGAATTACAATGGATATGCAGAAATTTTTTTACAAACATGTATAAACATTAAATAACCTACAAAATGTGCCATTCAAAAGTTAGATAAAGTTGCCCAATTTTGTAGGGAATTCAAGAAAAAATAGTCTAAAAGTAGAGAAATTATGTATGTTATTGAAATAAGAATAAGAATAAGAAAAAAAAAAAAAAAACTTGCAATGTATGTCATATTACTACAATAACAACAACAAAGCCTTAAAACTAAATGAGAGCGGTGACACATATGTCATAATGCCATCATATAAAAAATTACAATTTTGCCAAGTACAATGAATGTAGCAAAATTATATGTTGGACCACTTTAGCTCTGATTGGTTGCAAGGGAAATTAAAAGGAAAGGAAGTGAACTTTATGCACTAAAAAAATAAATTTTTATAATCATTACAACACATGATATCATATGACTATGTTAATTAACTCTAAAATCATTCTATATTTGGTTATTAATTTACTCTTTACTTTGCATCCAATTCCCTTGCATTTGTAAAGTAAAATAAAATTACATCTAAAAAATATCATTACTAAATATGACTATAAAAGTTTCCTTTTTCGGTTTGAAAATTTTCACTTCCTTTCCTTTTAATTTCCCTTGCAACTAAACTGGCCTTTAGGATTACACACCATTTCTCAAATAAGAAACCAAATTTATTCAATATTACCTGAAAATGGCAGGCCATGCACATCCTTATAATGCTATATGCAAAAAACATCATAAGGGCATCCTAGTGCATGAGACTTCCGCTACTACAGGGTTTGGGGAGGGCAGAATGATTCAAGTACCAAATGCTATATGCAAAACATCATAAGAGGTAGATTAATAAAATGATTGAAGTACCAATTTATTTAAAGTTGAATATAGTATCCTGTTAAAATTTGTAGTTAAGATCATACAGTCTTCCAACCTAACTCCACTAGTTTGCTGCCAGTCCCCAACTCAGACAAAGAAGGAGGGGGTTGGTGCATTAGGTCGACAGTTAGCATAAGAAAAAAATAAAATAAAATCCTTTTTACATTGATTCTAGAACCTTATGCTATTCTTACAACCTCAAAGACATTAAAATTATACATACCCACACTAGCTACCATTGCACTAAATGGCATGACCCTTCTTATGTATGATCGTCAGAATTATCATCATCCCGTTGATGTGTCCTATATGCCTGCTAGTAATAATGTAGCTCCCCATAAATTGAAGAATAATGAATTATAGGCAATTGCATCCAAATCAGGAGGGCATCCCCAATCACTTGGAGTGCTTTGACTAGCCTCTCCATAATATTGATTCTAGCTCTGGCATCTTTGAATAGCTCATCTAAAGTGTGTAAGCCTGTGATTTTTATGTTAATCAATGTATTAGGAGCGAGACAAGGAAACAGTGAAGTAATTTTCACAGGCTTCCATTTTTGTCTTGTCTCTTAAGTGAAGCAGATTCCAGCTTTAGAAATCAAAGTTAATCATGTCAATAACAGCCCAACAAGTGCTTAGGTCTTTGGTCTTTTTCATTGTTTTCAACATTGATTCATATACTATTGCTGGTAACTGAGTTGATTGGAGGTCCATCAATCCGACCCATGAGGAGGCATATATATCATCTTCCACATGGCTCAAATTAGGCAGGCCATCAAAGGAAATCTTCTTCGATTTCTACCCCATACTCGTCACAAACACGGACATGCACACTTGCTATGCATGCATATACATGAGAGAGAGAGAGAGAGAGAGAGAGAGAGAGAGAGAGAGAGAGATCACATGCCAGGCACAATAAGTCGATATTCATTATCAGTCGAGTTCAAACGTCACGTCTGTAGAGAACATTTTCCTCAGTAATCCTTGAGAAAAAAAAGATCCAAATATAGGAGGGTAATTCAAGAAAGCATACCAAAATAACCAATAGATCACAAGCTCTGACATTGAATTCTGCATCAGTAAAGGAGGATTCAGAGACAAATTCTTCAAGTACAATGTGATTGAATGCATCTTACCCTGTAAAATTGACAATGGTCAAATGCAAGTAGAGCAAAGTAATAGAGAAAGAGCATCCACTGCAACAAACTTACTTCACTGTAGCTTCTATCTCCTTGATATTGCCCCTGTTTAGATCGTCTATGGATAGCTGTGCATTCTCCCATTGTTTCCTGGAATCTTCCACTCTCTTTGAGCTGCATAGTGAGGTTAAATTTGATTATATTGGAGCTTATAATTGATAACATCAAGACGTTTTTCATAACGGTCCATGTCATGCAAACACATGAATCCTATGTGTTCTACATTGCTAAACTCATGAAGATAGCTCTATATGCTTTTCCATTTGTTTCTAACAAATGAGAATTTATATTTATTCAGACATTTATTCACTTATACATTTTTTTCCCATCAGGTATGAAAACCTCTGGTATGTTATTTTCTGTTGGTTTCTAATATAGCCATGTATCCATAAATTAAACACTTAATATTTATTTATTCCCTCAGAAGTTTATTATTTCTCAAGCATGTTTTGCTTTGGATGTGCTAGTACAAAAGGTCAATCTTCAGGTCTTCTAACACACTATATGGATATTCTGGTTTCTGCATTTTTAAGAAATCATGTGTGTAGTGTGAAATGTGATTATTACAAGCTACTATTGAATTTGATACACTTACAAGTTATCACATTAAAATGTATACCCCCTGGGGTCAAACGGGAGAGGAAGAATACTTGGCCTAGTGAACCTATTTGTTGGATGTGTGGAAGTGATGTGGCCATTCTGACCTTGGATAAAGAGAACATGGTCTGGATCAGCCGTATGTTAAATTTCAGAGCTTAATTCAATTGAATAATCTTCCATGTAACTGGCATGCATCCCCTTGTATCTCTAAGCATGCCTATTGATACTCCGAACACAACAGGATCTCTCCTGATTTTTAGTGCTTTGTTTTGTCACTTGGAAAACTCCATTTGGTCTGAAATTTGCCATGTAACCAGGAAACCATGGGATCTACCAGTCCAGAAAAGTTCAAGCCCATCCAATCTGCCATGTGGCAGATATAAGCACGCAGACCACGAATTTGTTCATAGTCTGCCAGTTCAGGAACACAAGCCCTTTAATTTAGTCTCATATTTTTGCAAATTATTTTGGACATGACTTACAAAACTTACCACTATAAATTCACAATGGAACCATGGAGATGTTTCACTGCTTATTCTTGGGGTTGTCATGTCAACACTCACCAGCAGTACTGTATTAACTGGACACTATGTTGGAAATGTCTTCAAAAACTTAAACTATATCAATTGATCCCAGATACATCTCCCACTAATATGATATACCGAGATATTGGCTGCTAGTTCTTAAACTATATCAACTGATTCCTTTAGATATATCTCCCAGTAATATGATATACCGAGATGTTTGGCTGCTAGTTCTTGATGTTATTATGTCTCACATAATCACATTTTGTATTCATGTGTACCAGAAAGATTCTTTTAGAGCTTGTACCAAACATTTATGATGAAATTAAATGTGAAAACGAAATTATACCTCACAACTCCTGAAGACCATTATTTAGACCATTATTGTGGCTCTGGTCTCTTCCAAGTAATATGCCTTTGCACCTTTTCTATGTATTCATACCACTTTGCTTAGCATCCATGGAGAGCCGAGACTTGAAGCAATTGGACATCTCTTGCTCCTACCTTTTTCTTCTTCTTCTGTACTTGTGTCATTCACGTTCCTTAAGGCTTCTGAAACCCGCCTAAAGGAAAGTAAGGGAGACTCAAGGTAAGTTTTCCTGTTCAAGAAACATATAATCATGATGAATTAAGAATACAGTAGCAAGTTGACCATAGGTCCTTTCTTAAATGTCAATGTTGTCAATACTAAAGCAATTCTTTCAACAGACAGTTTCTCCTCTCTTGCATACTCTTCCTAGATGAGAAGGGATAGAAGTTCATGATCATCTCTCAATTATTAATCATAGTCAGGTTGGTAACCCAACCTGAAACCTCTTCTTAAACGATGTCCACTGATGAGATTTTTCCGTTTGAGTTTCTTCAAGAATGGCCATCAGTTTAGAAACATGCTGATGAAAGTCATTTGGCCTTTGCGGACGAGATCATGATTTTCTCGAAAGGTAATGCCAAATCTCTTACAGCCATTGGGGATGTGCTTTGGTCTTCCAGCTCTATGTCGGATTTTATAATAAATAAGCAAAAGTCTCTCCTGTTCCTCACTGGGATCGATAAGCCAAGTATTGAGAATCTTAGAAGAATTGTGGATTTCTCCCTTGGAAAATTGCCAATCACCTATCTCGGGTTCCCCTTGATTGCTTCTAGACTTTTGTTCATCATTGTTCCCGTATTCTTGACAGGCTAGGGAAAAGACTTCAGCTTTGGAAAGCTTGATTCCTATCTTATGCAGGAAGATTGGAACTGGTCAGGTCAGTCATGTAAATTTCTTATCTGTATTGGACCGGGGTCTTTGGCCTTCCCAACTCGATCATTCAGAAAATTGAAAATCTTATGAGTGCATTTCTATGGAAAGGGGTATATAGTAACAAATTTTTTCACTCCATTGGTTGGGCAAAAGTTTGCTTGCCAAAGGAGGAGGGTGGCCTAGGTATTCGAATATCATAAAAATGATTTGGTGTGCTGCAGAGAAAAAGATTGTATTTGGTTGAAATGAATTTACAGCAGGTATCTGAAAAAAGAGTTTTTATGGACAGCTCTTATGAACTTGGATTCCTCTTGGGTATGGAGGACAGTTCTTTGCCATAGGCAGTTGACTCTCCCCTACATCAGATCCCCTATTGATGATGGTTCATCTATTCTTCTATGGCTTAGCAACTGGCATTTTCATGGCGTTCTTGTGTTGACTTATGGGGAAATGATTAGAGCTGATTTTGGGCATGACAGGTTGGCTACTGTTTCTTCTATCTTATCAGATGGAGTCTGGTGCACTAGCAGGGAATCTTCTACTCACTTGGCACAGGCTTGGGAAGCCCTTAGTGCTATACAACGTCTACCCCAGGGAGTGGGGATATCACTAGTTGGATTGCTACCTCCAATGGTGTCTTCTTTATTGCTTATGCTTGGGAGATGGTCAGATCTAGAAACACCAAGGTTGCCTAGTTTGATGCGGTCTGGTTTCAAGGGTACTTTCTTCATCACAGCTTTACCCTCTGGAGAGCAATGACTCAGATTCTTCTGACGAGCTCCCTGACTGGGGTATCATTCCCAACTCTTACTATGGTCTATGCTGGGCCGTTGAAGAAGACATCAATCATCCTTTCTTCGATTGCCCGTTCTCCAATAAAGTCTAGGAAAAGATCCTTGGAAAGTGCTGGCCTACTCGAAGAAGAACTCGCTCCTTTGATCTTCAGTGAAAATGGATGACCAAGAAATTCAAGGATAGAAACCCTTGTGACACTATAGCCAAGCTTGCCTTCGCCGCATCTGTATACCACATCTGGTTTGAGAGAAATCTTAGACGTTGGACAGCCAAGTCTAGAACATTTAGTCAAATTTGGGAAGCTATTGGTTTTGATGATTGTGGAACTATTTTGCCTTTTGCCTCCTCCCCTCCGGATACAGCCAGAAACAGATTCATCTTGTGTTCTTGGAATTTAGCTACTCCCTGATTTTTTTTGGTGGTTCTTCCCTTGCTTAGGGTGCTGTTAATACATTTACTTATTCCCCACAAAAAAAAAATTCGGAGGGGAGGAGGCAAAAGTGTTGCCAGGCTCTACAAAAAAAAAAATTCATTACGGAAACCAAACGTGTTGCCAGGCTCCTGTGCAGTCCCCTATAGTTTCCCAAAAATAATTAAGATTAATATGAAGCAGTAGCAAGGTTGTCTAAGGTGTCCTATTTTTCCAAGGCGCCACTTAAAAACCTTGCTTTTTCTCCCACATCTTTCATTCGTGTTGTTCAAAATGTAGATGGCAGACATAAAAATTTCATAACCTTTTAAAAAATTGGGATTGATTCGTACATAGTCAAGTATGAAATAGTTTTAAATTAGATTATGCTGAAACACTAAAATCGAAGTAAGGTAAAAAAAAGAAGAAAGAAAGAGGAAGAAGAGAAGAAGATGAAAAATGGAGAAAAGCAAAGAGAAAGGCTTGTGCTGGAAAAGTTAGGAGAGTGATTGACTCTCTCCCATATATTCATTGATTTCAAAAGGGTTAATATAATTTTACATAAATACCGTTACACTAACAAGTATCTAGATAGCCAAGGGGTCCTAACATGCTTATTTTCCATCATACCTTTACTACATGTACTCTAACACTCCCCCCCTCAAGCTGGGGAGTTAATGTCATACATGCTCAGCTTGCTCAAAAAGGTATGAAACTGCAAAGAATTGATTCCTTTGGTGAACACATCTGCCAGCTGAATCCCTGTCTTCAGAAAGGGTGTGCAAATACAACTTCTTGATGAGAACATAAGGCAGAGGATGAATGGAGCAATTCTTTCAAGAGACAGTTTCTCCTCTCTTGCATACTCTTCCTATATGAGAAGGGATAGATGTTCATGATCATCTCTCAATTATTAATCAAAGTCAGGTTGGTAACCCAACCTGAAACCTCTTCTTAAAAGATGTCGACTGATGAGATTTTTCCATCTGAGATTCTTCAAGTATGGTCATAAGTTTAAAAATATGCTGATGAAAGTCATTACAGAAATCAAACATGTTGCCAGGCTCCTTTGCAATACCTATAGCTTCCCAGATAATTAAGATTTTTGAATGTGTAGCCAGCAAGGGCATTCTGGTCCTTCCTCATAGAACCAACTCTCTATTAGTAGAGTCGGTCATTGGGGGGGGGGGGGTAATTTAGTATTATATTGTTCTTTTTTTAAAATTTTTTTATATAAATAAAGGCTGGATGGTCCCTAAAGACCATCCCAAGTATTTAGTTCCATTAGTTATTGTTAACATGGTATCAGAGCTAGAAATTTGATTTAGCTTTTCCGCAAAAAGAAAAAAGAGAAACTTTACTTTTTCACAACTTCCTCCCTTTATCGCCTACCCAGTTCTTCCCTCTCAACTCTTTCCTTCTCCAAAAGGGCAGCATGAATGGGGTGACCTCTTATGGATCTAGTTGCTGCCCTCCATCTCAATCTTGATTAAATTATGATTTGGATATTTGAAGACTCACAGTTGTTGTTTCCCCTCTGCGATTGGTGTTTTTGAAGATCAAGTTCTCCTTTTATATTGAGAATCGAACCTTCTATTAGTGAAGATCCAATTTCACTCTTCTTGAAGAGCATCTGTCATCTCCTATTGAGATCGAAAGGTCCTTTTTATTCATAACCAGATCGCGATAGTTTTTTGGATCAAGATTCTTCTCGGTTGGTTTCACGAGATTCAATTCTGGTTGGTTTTAGTAGTTTGCAATAACTGCAATATTCTCTTTCTTCACAGATTAAGATCTTTGAATTTTTGGTTGAGCACGCAACTTGCTACAGTAGCTCCTGATTAACCAAAACAGATCAATATTTTTCTGGATTAAGAAATCAGCACACCATCGATATCGGTTTTGAGTTTGTGATATTTTTCCATTTAAATTTGGTCAGATGCGATCTAAATTTGGCAGTAAGATTATATCAGATACAGTTTACCTCATCGATCTGCAGAATCAATTCACAACTTGGATAACCAGTAGCAATATCTGTTCTTGGGATTTGCAATATTGCCAGTGCTATTGTACTAGGGCTTTTTTTTTTGGTTTTTTGACAAAACCCTATCTTATCAACATCTCTCTCGACTAGTGCTGAATGACAAACTTGCCACGAGTACCAACTGTATGCTGCTACTTCTATCAAGTTCGATGGACTAATTATTGATCTGGTCTCGATCAACCTATATAACCATTGTTTGTCGTGGCTTCACTGGTCATCTCACTGGTACAACTGAGAAGCCCTCTACTGCTGGTACCACTCAAGATCCATGGATCTATAATGATTCCTTCGTTATGTCCTTCCTCCTCAACTCTATGCTACCAAATATTTTCAGAGGGTACCTTCTATTGGACTCTGCAACTCAGATTTGGATGGCTGCAAAGGATACTTAGGGACAATTAGGGATAATGCTCAAGTGTATGAATTACAGAAAAAAACTTCATGACACCACTCAAAATGAGCTGTCTGTTTTTCAACTCTATGCTGAACTTCAAATCTATGGCAATAACTCGATCACTATGCTGATTACCAGCCTACCAGTGCCATTGATATTGCATCCTACAAGAAACATGTTGATAAGATTCAGGTCCATGATTTTTTTTCTTGAATTAAACATTGAATATGATCATATTCGTGTTCAAGTTCTTAACAGATCTCCGTTTCCCACTTTGGAGCAATCCTATGCTTTGGTACATTCTGAAGAGAGCTGACGATTTACCATGCTTCAATCTCCTACTACTGATCTTTCAGCTTTACAGAGTGTCTTTAGTCCCATCCCTTATTGATGGTGCTCTATGCTCCGAGGACACTACCAAAGAGGTAATTAAATGTGAACATTGTGAAAAATCTTGGCACATGAAGGCTACGTGTTGGAAACTTCATGGTAAACCGGTTAACTTTCAAGCTAAACGTGGTTGCGGTCGCTCCAAGAACAAGGCCAACCACACTGGCACAGTTGCTCCTACTACCACTTCTGATGTTGGTTTCTCTCTGGATGAACTATATAGGCTTTCTACCGGTTTCTCCAAGCTTCTTCCACTGCGTTTTCTTCTGTCACTGCTCCGTTAGGTTCTAATTTTTCCTATTGAGGTATTCTTTTTGGTGGTCATTGTGCATCGGAACCATTGACCACATGACTGGATCCTCCAGTCTCTTTCATCAGTACTCTCCATCTTCAGGGAAAGACAAAGTTCAAGTGGCCGATGGGACTCTCTCGTCTATCTCTCAAAAGGATTCTATTTGTTATTCCCTTCTCTTACATTATCCTTTGTTTTGCACATCCCTAATTTTACTACAAATCTGCTTTCCATTAGTAGCCTTATTAGAAATTTAAACTATTTAATCACATTTTTTCTAACCCATTGTGTTTTTAGGATCTGGTGACAAGAAAGACGATTGGATGTAGTAAGGTGCAAGGTGGTCTTTATTTGCTTAACGATGGTTCTCTTCCGCCGGTGTTGTCTCCGCCAGTTCATCAACTACACTCGGCTTCCTCAAATCTACATCAATGGCATCGTTGTTTATGACATCCTCCCCGTGGGACTTTATCTCACATTTTTCCTCATTTAGTTTAACAATGTAATAAAGATGAGTTTTTTTTTTTTTTGTGAGGCTTGTATTTTTGCTCAACAAACTTATTATAGTTATTTACCTTTGAATACAAGAAGTGTTTTTCTTTTCCATTTAGTTCAGTTAGATGTATGGGGTCTTGCTCTTCGTGCTCTACTTCATGTCATTGTTGGTTTGTGACGTTCATTAACTGCTACTCTCGTACGTCATTGGGTTTATATGATGCAACATAAGAGTGAGGTGTTCCGTTGTTTCCAGCTCTTCCATAACATGGTCCTTACTCAGTTTAATGCCACCCTCCAAGATTTATGAAGCGACAATGGACGCGAGTATCTTGAGGGGTAGTTTTAGAACTATTTGGCGGACTCTGAGATCCTTCATCAAACTAGCTGGGTTGACACACCAGCCCAAAATGGGGTGGTGGAACGGAAGAATCGCCATCTCCAGGAGGTGGCGCGCGCTGTCACGTTTCCAGCCATTTTCCTTTTTAGCATTAGAGTGATGCCATCCTCACAGCCGCTTATCTCATCAACTGCATGCCTACTCGCACTTTGGCGTCCTAGGCTCCGATTGATGTGTTGATGGGCAGACGGGGTCTAGCTCATTCATTATTCCCCCCAATGTGTGCTATGCTCACTATCATCGGTCTCCTGGCAAGCTAGACCCTTCTGGCCTCCGGTGTATATTTTTAGGTTACTTGGCTATTTAGAATGGCTACGGGTGACCATGGACATTCTCTTCTATGAAACCCTTCCATACTACTCCCCGCCACCTCTTCAGGGAGCCTATGAATAGTGAAGATTTATGTGTTCTAGAGATTCTTCTTGAAGATACCTAGCCGATTCCAACACAGGAGGAGCAACCACCACTAATATTACCCGTTTCAGTTCAAAAGGAACCTGAGCCGCAGGCACCAGCTCCACTTCCAGCAGAACAACAGATAGTGGTCACAGCGCCACAGACACCAGTTCCAATCAAGGAGGATCCGCGGGAGAATCCAGATGAGTCAACCTTTCAAGTCTATCGGAGGACTAGAAAGAAAAAGCACATTGAGATAACTATCACTATTATACCTACTATCATCCCGTCGCCATCCTTCAAGCCAGAGCCTCCTCCACCCAAATCTCTTCCTCTCTTGAGTTACCTATTGCTGTCCTTAAAGGTAGGAATTGTACCCAGCACCCCATATCTCATGTTATCTCTTATGAATTTCTTTCTAGTATCTATCGTGCTTTCTTATTTTCCCTTTCCTCTATTAGTATTCCACAAAAGTGGCAGGAGGCTTGGGCAAATCTGAAGTAGAAAGCAGCTATGATGGAAGAGAGGAAAGTTCTGAAAAAGAAAGATACATGGGATCTTGTTGCTCTTTGTCAAAGAAAATGATTTGTTAGTTGCAAATGAGTGTTTGTGGTGAAACAAAATATTTTTTTTGGGTGAATAATTAATGTATTAACAGCACCTGCAGAAGGGGAAAACATACCTGGGTATCAAAGCAATAGAGCCAGGCTCCTTACAAGAAAATGAAACAAAACAAAGAAAGTGAAAAACAAAAGACAAATTACCTAGGCTCAGGTAATAGGCATATTCCAAGCTAATAGAATGTGCCCATTTCTAGCAGTATCTGGGGGGCGGGATTTAAAAGGTAAAGTAGCAACTCGAACATCAAACTCAATAGCTTCCAAGATCTGACCGACTGTTCTGGACTTGTTCCTCCAGCGTCTCGTATTTCTCTCGAACCAAATGTAATACACAGATGCAACAAAGGCGAGCTTGGCTATAGAATCATAAAGGCTTTTTTCCTTGAATTTCTTGATCAACCACTTCCACTTAAGATCAAAGGATAAAATTCTTCTTTTAAAGGCCAACACTTTCCCAGTATCTTCTCCCAGATTCTACTGGAGAAAGGACAGTCGAAGAAAAGGTGCTTGATGTCTTCTTCCGTAGCCCAACATAGATCATAGTTTGAGTTGGGGATGATACCCCGATCCTTAAGCAACGAACTCGTCGGAAGGGATTGGGTCAATGCTTTCCAAGGGGTAAAACTATCACAAGGAGAGTGCCCTCAGGGACAAATACAAAATATTGATGGGACGGTGGACAGATACAATGCAAAGCTTGTGGCTAAGGGTTTTACCCAGACATATGAGATTGATTACCATGAGACATTTGCTCCAGTTGCCAAATTAAATACCATTTGAATTCTATTATCAAGTGTTGTTAATCTAGGATGAGATTTTCAACAACTTGATGTCAATATTGCATATCTGCATGGGGAACTTGATGAAGAAATATATATGGTCATTCCAAGTTTTTCTTCTAATACAACTCATGGCAAAGTCAACAAGTTGAAACGTGCACTCCATGGATTGAAGCAATCTCCTCAAGCATGGTTTAGCAAGTTTAACAAGGCTAAGATTTCAGTAGGGTACAATCAAAGAAATGCTGACCATACTCTATTCTTAAGCATTCTGGGGACAAAGTTGCTCTTTTCATAGTCTATGTTGATGATATAGCAGTCACTAGCAATGATAGTAACGGGATCTCTCGCCTCAAGAGCTTCCTTGGTCGTGAGTTTGGAAGAAAGGATCTATGAAAAGTAAGGTATTTTCTTGAAATTGAAGTTGCTCAATCCTTAAAGAGTATCTTCTTTTCTCAAAGAAAGTATGTCATTGATATTTTATTTGAGACTGGTTTATTAAGCTGCCATCCTTGACACTCTTTTGGAAGCTAATACTCGACTCAAGGATGAAGATGGTGAACTAGTAGATAAGGGTTGTTACCAGTGGCTCATGTGAAAGTTGAGTGGCTCGTGGGAAAGTTGATTTACCTCTCACACACATGGCCAGGCATTGCCTTTGCTGTGAGTTTGGTAAGTCAGTTTAGCATGATCCCTATTTTTCTCATATGCAAACTGTTCTTTATATTCTTCATTACTTGAAGTCTGCTCCTGGAAAAAGGGATTCTTTTATCTTCTCTTGATCACCTACACATTGAGGCATACATAGATGCTGATTGAGGTGGATCTCCTTATAAGAAGTCTGTTTTTTGGCTATGGTACTTTTATCGATGGTAATCTTGTTAACTGGCATAGTGAAAAGCAGAATGTTGTGGCAAGGTCCAATGTTGAAGCAGAATATCGTTCTATGGCTTAAGGAATTTGTAAATTATTTTGGCGGCTAAAAAATATACTAAAAGGCCTTGGTGTTCCTGTTTGTCTTCCAATAATATTGTACCATGAAAACAAACCTGCAATTAGCATTGCCCATAACCTAGTGCAACATGATCATACTAAGCCTGTGGAGATTGACCGTCACTTCATTGGATTGATTTGTCTGCCTTCGTGAAGTTCGAAGGCCAGTTAGCTAATGTTTTCACCAAGGGTTTGGGTGGAAAACTTTATCATCCTAATTTGGGCATGTGTAATATCTACACTCCAACCTGAGGGGGAGTGTTAAATTGTAGCCCGCAAGGGCATTCTGGTCCTTCGGTCCTTCTCCATGGAACCGACTCTTTATTAATAGAGTAGGGTGTGCCAAGTGCCATCCAATGAAGAGCTGCATTGACTAGTGTATATGACCATATAAAAACCTACCTAATCCTTTACTTAGGGCCCCCAATATGCCTCCAAGAAGAATTTGTCCTGAGAGTTCATAAAAATCATTAGAATAAACTTGTTTAATCTCTTTAATTTCAATAATCACAATATTGTATTGGTCAGTTCTGGGACTATAATTGAACCCAGTCTGGGACTGTAACCGAACCCAAGAACAGTTTACTAAATAAGCCATCAAAAGTAGTTAAACAAAGCAACCCATTACATGAACCTAAAACCTTCACAGCCCCCAATTTCCAAATGGTAAAACCAGTTCTTTTTGCAAAATTAATCTTCTTCCATATTTGTCCCTTTTTTTTTGGTGCACTGATTTCCACATGCATCAACATTTACAAAGTAGATTTTGCCACAAAAAACAAGGACAAATTTTAGGCCTTTTTAATTTTGGGCTGATTGATTTAATGTCATTTTGATGCAATCGGGTTTGGTTACTAAATTGCACCAAAGCTTGCATACACAGATACACTCTTAAATCGCATAAGGGACTTCACATGTAGTCTTGACTCTTGTGAAGATATTCACCTCGACTTCGATTGGGAGATGCAACTGGTTTTGTTTTGTTTTCTTGATTTTTCTTCCATTTTTCATTTTCTTATTGGTTTGCTCAACTCGGCAGAGCTGCAGGAAAATTGAAGAAGAATGAAATGGGTTTCACAAGATCAAAAACGAGATGAGAAATCAATCTTCTTTCCTACTTTGTGATAAAACAATGGGTTAGGGTTTCCTCTCTCTCTCTCTCTCTCTCTTTATATATATATATATATATATATATATATATATATAAAATCTTTTAAAGGGTAATTTTTAGATGGTACGAGCTAAACACATAAATGTAATTTTGTTTAACAACAAAGTCTTTATCCCAACTAAATGGGGTCAACTACATAGATTCTTGCCCTCAGATCAGCTCTATTCGAGGTCATACTTGAAACAAGGCCTAAACTATGCCTGTCTTTCATCACCACCCCACCTAGAGTCATCTTTGGTCTAGCTCTGGCTCTTTTAGATCTGTGGATTTGGTCAAATCACTCCTCCATACTAGAACATCTAAAAGCCTATGTTGAACATTGACCATGCCATTTCAAACGATTTTCTTGTAGCTTATAATGTATCTGCTCTACTCCCACATCAGCTCTAATATGTTCATTCCTTACCTTAACCTTCCTAGTTTTGCCACGAATCAATCTCAACATCCTTATCTCAAATACATTAAGTTTATCTATTTAATACTTCTTAACTGGCCAACATTTCACACCATACAACATAGCCGATCGAATGCCTGTTCAATAAAATTTTCCTTTAATTTTTAAAGGAATACGCGCATCACACAGCACTTTAAATGTACCTCCTCACTTTATCCATCTTATTTTAATCTTCAATGAAACATCATCCTCTAAATCACCTTCTTTATTTATGATTGAGCCTAAATACCTAAAATAATCACTTTGCAATATCTCTCTCACATCACGACCTCATAATCTGTCTTTGTGCGACTAAAGTTACACCCCATATACTCTATTTTTCGTTTAACTTATCAAAAACCTTTTGATTCCAAGGTTGATCTCCATAACACTTCAACTTAGCATTAATCCTTGTTTTTGTCTCATCCATCAAAGCATCATAAAAAAAAAGCATACACCAAGGAACCTCATCTTGAATATCACTGCTTAAATTATCCATTATAAGTACAAAAAAGGGCTTAAAGTTTGCTGGGTACAAATAATATCATCCAATGGAGGTGTGACACGTGGAGGGTGCTAACCCCCCCCTAATTTATCAAGGGTGGAAATGCCTATTCACAATGAAACTACTCAAGAGAACACATCCGTCATTACTAGTAAAAGCTAGGGATAAAGTCGGCCATACAAATTCCGGAGTTGTACTCCAAAGGAGGCCAATGACGTCAGCACCACCAACCTTATATAATAGGCTACAACAATCAAAGTCAAATCACTTCAATATTTTATGAGCTTTGGCCTACTTTGCACTGACACATCATAACTCCCTTGTTTCTTACCTCAGCCAGCTTAGCTCGGTACTATTACCATCATAACCTTTCCTACCCCGCTTACATAGTTCCTCTGGTCGGCCTTCCTGAAAGGTCTGACCATTAATTATTTGTAGCCTAATTTCTTGACTTAAGCATCGGAGTAATCCCAAGGCAACAATCCCGACCTCCCTTTGTCTTGTTTTGTTGTCTGCAGGTCGGACCCATAGCAGAAAACCCAGGCATGGATTCTAGCGGCAACAAAGCTGATCCTTGGTTTGGAATAAAATAAGGCTTTGGGGTTCTATATTCTGTCCCCCCAATATAAGAGTTGGTACCTAGAAATTGGAACCACCATTTGATGTTTCCTCTCGTGTCTCGTCATTCTCTTGACCAGGACCATGCTTGGCAAAGTTGATCTACTTTAGTTGTTACTCCAAAGGCACTGAGAGGCACTAACAGCCGGTGTTCGTCTCTGTATCTCTCTCCTTCTGCTTTGCTTAGTTTGTTTAGTTCATGTTTTTCTTCTTGTCGAAGAAAGCAGATGCTTTTGGAGAGGGCTCAGATCCCTGTTGTTGTCACCTACAAGTGTTTTCCAGCTTTAGTAAATCTCTAAAATAGAAACATCGGGAAATACTGACAAAACAAAAGGACCTAATACAACTCATTAAAAAAGAAGAAGAAAGGCAAATCAACTCAAAACAACCTAACTTGGTGCTGCGTATCATTAGATAGTGCAACAGAGGAGGAAGCCATGATAAAACAGAAGGAGATTCTTTGTCTTTGCAGAGAATAAGAATGAGAGCATGTAAACATGAGAGCAAAACAAGGAGGTCCATAGCCATGAACTATAATAAAATAGATCGGAGTACACCTTTTCTTTCGTTTTAGGGTTTTGTAACTTCACAAGCAGAAGTAGAGGAATGCAAGCCTTCCCTTCAACTTGCTCTTAGAAACTATTAATAAAAGACATCAATCCTAAAGAACATAATCAAGAAGATAACTGCAAATCAGGATAACAAAAGATCAATAATAGAAACCCAATAGAATCATGGCTTGGAATCTCAATTTTAATCTAGGCCTCATCCTCTACTCAAATGGCTTTTCTTTGTGAACATAAGGCTAAACTGTTAATTGAAGAATAATATCTTTAAGGGAGAAGTATCTACCCGTTGTTTTAGGATGGGAATCATTAAATAGAGAACTGTGGGATGAGCAAAGAGAGTATGAGAGGGAACAACACACCACTAGTGTGTATTTCCTTTTCCCTATCTTTATACTTGCAAGAATTGTAAATAGAGGGGAAAAAAATATTAAGAGCAACAATTTGGAGGCAAAGTGTTAGGGTATTCAAACCTGCATTAACCAGGAGTGGCAGTGAAAATAAGGGGAGTTCAAATTGAAATTCCATAATTTTAGAGATTTTTTTTTCAAGGAAAAAAAGAAAGCTGTCTAGGAATAAAAATAATCACTCACCTCCGACCTTGCACAATACAACCAGAAGAAGAAAAAAGAACAACATAACCAGAGTCAGCCAGTTGGCTAATGGAAAGCAAACCAAGAGATAACTGAGGAACATAGAAAACATCAGGCAAAGATAAAGCAGAGGTGGAGGAGGGACGAACAAAACCAATAGACTCAACGAGCATGGATGAAACATTGGTAGTTAAAATACTTATAGGATATGAAGGCGAGTGAAAATTACTTAGAAAGGAAATGTTAGGAGTCATATGATGAGAAGAACTAGAATAAAAAAAAATTACTGCAATGGAAGATGAGTAGAGATAGGGGTTCCTACGATAGGAGTTAAAGTTCCTATGCTGATGCTGTGTAAAGGAGGAAGAAACAAG
Organism: Protea cynaroides; assembly: GCA_028583415.1. Taxonomy (NCBI): domain Eukaryota; kingdom Viridiplantae; phylum Streptophyta; class Magnoliopsida; order Proteales; family Proteaceae; genus Protea; species Protea cynaroides. The sequence continues at coordinate 34,501,263 of CM053266.1, read as the reverse complement.
AAGACTTACGATACTGCATTGGTGAAGATTGCTGTAACTTGCAATAGAATGAGGAGAAATAAGAAATCAATGATGCTGTAACTTGCTATAAGAACTTGCAATAAATAAAAACGATGTTGCTGTAACTTGAGATATTGATATGCAATAGAGCTTTTAGGTCTCGCAAGATCTTTGCTCTGATACCATGTAAATTGTCAGAGAATTGGAACAATGGTTCAACTTGTCTAGAATGACAGAGGTCATACTACATTTATAGAGTAAAATGATCTGCATGAAAGGAAATAAAGAAAAGTAAAGGAAAGAATACGAAAGAAAAGCAGGTGAGGTAGGTGAGGAATGAGTCAGCACTCCCACATACATCGAACCTAGACATCACAACATATACATCGAACCTAGACATTACAATATGGTACATCGAACCTAGAGATTACAATATGGTCTAAACTACTCTTGCACATGGGTTTCATCAGGTCTGAAAGATGCATGGGAGTGCTTGCCAGGTTTTGGAGAGAAAATGCTGTAACTTTTTTGTAATTAACAAACTGAGAGATGTTTGGTAGTGTTTGCAGGTTTTGGATCGAACATTTGAAGGGGCCAAACGTAGGATGACCATGTTCAAAATCATGACTGATCACATCCATTCAGATGTCAAACGAACATCTGGAACTTTAAAGGTAGTAAAGAAAACTAAATTGGTCCTTCACCACCTTTGAGATATTTACTCTCACAGTAGATTTTAAATAAAGTCCCTCTGAAGTCAAGCAAACAAGAGAAATTGGAATCCTGTTAGCAATGACAAAACCTTCTAACTCATCTTGGGCAAACCTGTCATGGGTCATATAAACACCAATTTTTTTAATTGCTGCTCGGACATTGGTTTCTAGGTTTGCTGGAAGTGGAAATCTGTGAGCATGGTCTCGTTTTTCCCATCGGGAATAATGGAAGATAAAATGCAAGAGAGTCAGCAAACATTGTTTCATTCTCTCAATTTTTAGATTCAAGTCCTTGAGAAGCACAATCTTGGACATTTTTGGGTTCACCTACAAAGAAAAGAACACCTTCAGAAAAGGAAGGTGTAAACATCGATAGCTTGGAGGAAAGGAGAGAGAGAGAGAGAGAGAGAGAGAGAGAGAGAGAGAGAGAGAGAGAGAGAGAGAGAGAGAGAGAGAGAGAGAGAGACCTCTTGTTTATTTATTTATTTATTTTTTTGCACGATAGGCAAAATCAAGTGGGCTTAAAGTTTCTTCCAGACAATGCGCAGATGGAGAAACTCTATGATACAAGTTTTTGTTTTCCAGGCCAATTCAACTGTTAACAACCTTCTCAGCTTACTGTCCCTGCTTAAAATTTGCAACATGGAAGAAGAGAAGTCAAAGCACACCAATACAGTAGAATAGGAAGGCAACTACAGCATCCCCATAAACTAAGATGGTATGTCTAGGGTTGCTCTATTGGCACAGATCTGTAAGGTATATGGCCAGAATGTTCCACAAGTGCATTATCACACAGCCAAGGGTAAGCAAGCTCTAGTTGAGCTCCCTTGCTTGAACCTGAAAATTCAATTGTGCGGCTAAATAATAACAGAGTTTATATGCATAAAAGTCCCAGCTTGTGGTAATATGTGTGCTTATAAAATGTTAGAAGGAAAGATTGCCTCTTTTTTGTTGTTGTTTTTTTTCTCCCTCTAAATAATAAAATTATGTTGTTTAAATTTAATAAAGAAAGTTTACAAAACCAAGAACTTTAGAACAAAAGCATTCTGATCTGTCATCTGCGTTTTTTATTATGTTGGTAATGGATCAGTAAGATCGGACCATACTTTATTACCCCTACAGCAGTCCACACTCTGTTTCTTGATTTTTTTTTTTTTTTTGGGGATTGGGGGTGGTGGTGGTGGGGGGGGGCGCTATATTCTCTGGGGAGAGATCTCTAAGATGAGGTAGAGAGATCTCCTAGATTCAATGCAACTTGCTGAGCAGAAAGGAGCTCTTCTCACCCGGTGGTACACTCTACCAACCATGTAATATTAATGTTCTCATTCTTTATTCGTTTTTATTTACTGCATCGTGATTGATATAGTTTCCAACAAAAATCAGCTAATGTTTACTTGTTCTAAATAGAATTAAATGATTATTTTATTCTGTGGGGTAAATGCAGTGTGAAATCAAATTGAGTTGTAGATCTGACGTGGATGAGGTAACATTTTATCATGTTCATTCCAAAACATTATAAATTTGTTGATTATCTCTCATTTATACTTGTGTTGGAGAAACAACAATTGCAATTAAAATTAGTATAAAAAAATACATAATTCTTTTCTTGCTTTCTTATTGCTTATAGATACAGAACCATGTCCCATTGAATATTCAAAAGAAAATTCCTAAAATTCGTGAAGTTAATCCACAAAAAGAAAAGAAGAATACCTTACATTGATGAGCTCCCTTGAGTTCCCTTGTTCTTCTTGACTGATACGATGACATAAATGGGGTATTCCAACATTATCCTAAGCTACTGGGAGAGACGTTTATAGTTCTTTGTCACTATGAAATTTGACAGCTTATGGAGAATAAAACACAAAGATTAACATTGAGAGTCCCTGAACAATGTCCTTTGAAATTCTATTATGTTATTTCAGTTTTGTTCCACATTTCCTATGCACGATTCAAAGTTAATTTTTGTCATTTATTTTTAGCATATTTGTCCATATTCTTTAGAAAATTGGAATGTTATAATAGGCATGGTGTTCAATCTCAATCTGTTACTAGGCCACCCATGGATATCGCTATCATCATTTTGTTACTATGAACATTTTAAACAGTCAATAGGAAATTTTATTTAACCGTTGATTATATGGCAGATCTTTTAGCATCCTACTATTATCTTGGATCATTTCACAATTGCAAAGCTTCTGTTACAATAGGAACAACATCTTATGTTGATTTGGAAGTTTTGAAGAATGGAGACTTAATTGATGAATTATTTGCCTTTTTTAACTTAATACTTTTTTTTTTAAGAACATTTGCTGTTATAGATGTTGGAAACAGCAGTTAATAACTGCAAAGCCTAAAATTTCTTTTCCCAACAACAGAGAAAAAGTGGTAATAACCTACCTTTTGTGTTCCAGACGGAGAAACATTCTCCGAGTCTGCCAAGTCAACGAGATTAAGCTTGCCAAATTTTACAAGTTCCTCATCTACTGTTGTCGTTGTTGTTGTCTTCATATGGATGGTTTATGGAAAAAACATGACAATGACTGAATGAGAAAAAGGTCATAGATGTTACTCTGGTTCTTGAGACTGGATACCATGGGAGAGAAATAAATACTACCTGCTGTGCTTCGTTAACAAGGTATATGCAGTGTGCCTCTTGGCCTATTCCAGGAGGTTATACATTTCATTTCTCTGTACACAACCTCTTCTTCAAGACCTCTTACAAACACCACCCTTTTTGTCACCCACTAAAGAAATTGATTTATTCTGTTTATCTTTGAGTCTTTGACAGATCTAGTATTATCTTCAGGATCCAAAAAATCAGTTGCCTTCATTAAACAGCTTCAAAAAAGCTAGAAGTTTTTGTGCTTCCAACTTATCAAATATTTCCGCAAACTGCTCTTGGAATTACCCCAGCATCAGCAGACAATATTTCTCTGCTTATTGAATGAATTACAGTTTTGTAATTTCATCCCTACCTCCATTGTGTAGGTTTACCTATGCCTGTCTCCATTGTGTAGGTTCATCTCCAGTGCTGTTGAAACCCTCAATAACTTCATTAACAATTGGAGAAATTGCATGATCATATATAGGTCTCTGCTGTGTCTTGGGGCAGTGCGCCAGGGAAAGGGCCAAGAAAAACAATAATACACCACTGGGCTCCACAAGCAAGCTATTATGATCTTCTACATCCTAGGTCTCCCCGTTCCGTCATCTGGCTTATGTTCTTCATGTGGCTGGTAAGGCTCGAAAGACCTTCTATTAGGAAGGAATAGAACCAATCGAAAGGGGATTGACTATGAATCCGCTGATCCAGAGCTAGGGAACAGGGCTAAGCGAAACTAAACAGATACTATCATTACCGCCTGGACAATTAGACATCCAACCCGTAATCGCAACGACCCAATTGCAAGAGCCCATCTGTTCCCGTCCCATTTTAACCAAAAAATGAAATGGAATCCCGGGTCCTATCTTTCTCAATTCATCGATCGACGGCCTGCTGGGAAAAGGTCTTTTTGGCTGATTGCCGGCGCCCCCATCTCAAGGATGGGCTGCGAGCTTGAAATCTATCGAATATTTCAAAGCAAGGCCAGAAAACGTAGTTTGACATGCTGTTGTTATTTTATGTATTTAAAATTGAAGATTTAAAATATAGTTTAGTCGGTTTTTTGTATAGGTGTTAGAGGTGTATCTTTCCCTAATAGGTACCTAAATGACCAATGGGGGTACTATTGGTGACATGTCTGAATGGTCAATAGACATATCTTGTGAGAAGGACATGGTTATCAAAAGTGAAGCTCCATCTATTTCCTTGTTTGCCATATGTTGCAAAACAGGAATTTCTCCTCTGCTTGTTGGGACCATGCCAAAAGTGGCCAATCAGAAAGGAAAACGTGTCATCACATGTATTAAGCATCTCAGTGGATACGTGTTCTCATCTCAGCACATCAAACCAGGCATGTCTCTAGCCCTTCAAGCAGTTACAGACATGCTCGAAGCAATCACATTTGGATAAGCGATAACTAACCCACTCAAGGATGGTTAGCTACACGTGTCAGCCATCGAAGGCAACCAAAGGTGGAATTAATCATGTTTTAAAGGAGTCCTAAGGCTGTTATGATAAACCCAGCCTTTGGATCTATATCAAACAGTAGAAGGGATCTCCCATACGCGCACGACCCCCCATTCTCCAGGGGGGGAACGTTGGTAATGCGTAGAGACTTCCACTCAGCACTAACGACTCCCTAAGGATCTCGGATTGAGTCCCGAGATCTATGCAACCGGAAGCAGACGTCCCATAATCCAAGCAAATCCATGCTTCTAATACCCTTTACCACGAAGGTAAAGGGACCGAACTTTTGCCATACTTACACTTATACTGCATAAATTACTGCCGCCCCCTCTCTACTTTGAACTCAGCTTTCTCTATTCCCGAGTTCATCTGCTTATTGCCCTTGAGCTGACTTAGGCATCGGAGTGGCCACTGGGTTATGCAACCTGCCCTTTCATTGTATGTTTGCTTTCTGTGACAGGTGTCGCAATCAGGAGCACAAACCGAATTTTGGCAATAACACTGCTCATGGCATGATATCAACTTTGGGATAATTAGTCTTTGTTATTCATCACTTAATGGCCTGGCATTTGAATAGGATGAAAAATATTTAACCTATCGAACCAACATTTATCAAAATTATGGGAAAAGTTGAAACAAAACTCTGCAACTAAAATTTTCCTGGACAGTTTTTTCCAATTCGTTAATCTATCAATTGCGACAATTTTCAGAAAATAAGAAACCAGGGTACTTCTCCCCCTTGGTTTATATGTTCTACATTAGACATCAAGCACTATCCAATTTGCAGTAACATCAACTTGAATCTTATAAGATATTCCTAGAATATATCAAGTAACACATACCATGTGACCGGACTGCTTGTTACATCTTGCAGATTTTATGCTTCACGAGTCTTGCATCAAACAGAAGATACCTAAAAAATTTAAAATCAGCGAAAATGGTAAAAGAATGGAAGGGTCTAACCTTGACAAGTTGAGATTTAGAGAATATGAAACACCATGAGAAAATAGTATAAAACGGTTGAGGTGAATTATTACAGAAAGAATACCTACCTGCCTTGAAAGATTAGGTTTTGAATCAATACCATTGAATCTCGATGGAGAAGAAATTTAGGTATTTTAGGAGAGTTTTTCGTTGTCTAAAGATTTTTCATAATTTCCGTGCCTTCACTAAAACGTTGCGGAATGCGGGATGGTGTGGGTGTCTCTCTTTCGCTTTCGAATCCCAACGGCTATTTGAGACTTGCGATAGCCGGTGCTGATTGCTTTATATTTCAAATAGGTGGGCCCTTACTGCCATTCATAAGTTCAAAACGGGACCGAATGATCCTGATCCGGATTGGTCCACTCTGTCCCAATCGAACCACTTTATTGGATTGCTTTTAGAAATTGAATAGAAAATTTATACCTAAAAATAAAGGAATGGTTTTCATATTAAGACCATGTATATACCAAAAAAAATCCTTTGTCCGATTGTCAAGCGGCAGTGAGGATCCCAGTTCTGTTAGGATTGAGAGCACGCAAATAAGAAGAAAACACAAGAATTAACGTGGTTCAGCACCTTATCGTGGGATGACTACGTCTACTAAATAAAAGATAAATTCTTTATTCTTAAGAAACTTCTTATAGTTCTCTACCTGACAGACATATCTCATATGTCAGCCTTACAGTACCTTCAGCTCTCCACTGTCAGAATACTCTGACAGCCCTTACAGCCTTACTTAGATTTTCTCATACAGAGACAATATATAAGGAAATTTAGAAATCCTAATCCCACCACAAATATAAGTTTATCCCATAATAGACCAAACACTAATACAAGTACAACTCTATTAATTGTGTGGACCCCACATAATACAAGACACTAATCCAACAAATCTCCATCTGATTTGGATTCTGCAAACCAACTTGAAGAAAAATCTATTGATGTTGATTCTGTAAAATCGTCTCTGTCAAACTGCTACACCAAAATCAGCATTGCCCACACACTGTACGGATGTCCCGTACAGTTCATCACTGTACGATGTGATGTGACTCCATCTCTCCCACTACTGTAGCATCACTGGAAAGATCACTGTCACTCACAGTCTTCCTGCAATTCCAGTTGCACCCGGAACCCGAGCCTCTCACCTCAGCACCTCCAATGCAGACCTTGAGATCCGACTCCTCATCCCAGCCCTCTACAACTCCAATTGCACCTGGAACCTAAGTCTCTCACCTCTGCATCTCCAATGCAAACTTAGAGATCCGACTCCTTGTCCCAACCTGTCAGTCATCATTTACAATGCGGTGCGGCATAAACTGGCCATTATGTGCACTGTGCCAGGATTGCAACCCTCCTCGGATACAACACCTGATTCGATCAAATCCACGAACAACTACCATCACCCCATCAATTTGATCAGGGTGACCTAGCCATCGCTGACCATCCACTCGACTACCACTAAGACCCACGTGCGATACCGCTTGGTGTAGTCGCTCCACCACCATTCGAGGCCTATCAGATTCCCTTGTAGATCTGCTATCATACCGAGCTTAACCATATTCGGTAACCCCTGCAGGTCTGCATCACTGAATCTACCTTAATCATTTCAGAAATAGCAACTTTGGATACTCCTTTCATAATGGAAGTCCTCTGATCCATCTACTATCTCTCTCTCATTCCTTTTTTTATTTTTCCTCTCAAAGATAATCGTGAAAATAAAAAAACAAAAAAAAAACCACACAACAAGTGTAATCATTACACTCTTTTTTTTCTTCTACCTTTTCAAACTCTTTTTTTTTTCACACCACCATAATTATGTTCAATTATGTTCTTGAAAACCGTAGATCAAGAAAAAGTTAAAAAATAACTCAACCCTATTTTTTTTTATTGTTGCTAATTCCTTTACTTTTCCAAAGGAATATAAGAGAAAAAATGAAAAAAACTCATCCTTTTTTTCTTTTTCTTCTTCTTCTTCTTTATACCTTCCACGCACTTCCCTCCTTCTCCTAGATTACTGATCGATCTATTGAACCTAGCTCTGATACCACTTGTTAGGATTGAGAGCACGTAAACAAGAAGAAAACACAAGAATTAACGTGGTTTAGCACCCCATTGTGGGATGCCTATGTCCACCAAAGAAAAGAGAAATTCTTTATTCCCAAGAAACTTCTACATCCCCTTCAGCTCTCCACTGTCAGAAGAGAATCCTTTGACAACCCTTACAGCCCCTTCAGTTCTCCACTGTTAGAGGAGAATCCTCTGACAACCCTTACAGTTTTACTTAGATTTACCTACATAGAAACAATATATAAGGAAATCTAGAAATCCTAATCCCACCACAATTATAAGTTTATTCCATACATGTAATAGACCAAATCCTAATACAAGTACAACTTTATTAATTGTGTGGATTCCACGGAATACAAGACACCAATCCAACAAGTTCTGTATGTACATTGTTAGGGTATCAACCTTTCATTTAATAGGGGAGGGGTTTCATCTGATGATTGAAAGTACGTATACGAGCGGTAACCCCTCCCCTATTAAATAGGAGAAAAAAATTCTTGCCCGGTAAGCGTGTTACTCCACCCGGACACATGAGGAGGAAATGACCATCCCACCCCCCTAGTTGGAAAACCTTATAACCATATCTCAATTTGAGGTTTCGACTTTGGGCCTCCTCGAGTAGAAACCCAATGTAAACCTGGGTTTCGAATATGAGTTTTTGACTCTGAATTTCATTTGAGCCAGATCAAAAAATGAGACAACTTAGAGGTTTCGATTCAACTAGGTCAAAAAATGAGACAATTCAGAGGTTTCGATTGAAACCTAGAACGATGATATCCCCACAATGATGTTTCTACCCAAGTCTGTTGGGGACAACAACAGATTGCACATGGAAGACTAGGGAATCGAGATCAGGGACTACCGATTCGATGATTCGATTATGATTCAAAATAAGCAATTCTACCGATCCGATTCCAACAATTCTTTGAAACATCTCCAGATTTTGATGTAGGCAATAAAGCCTAAAAATCTAACATCCAACTAAGCTGCCACGTGGGAAATTTTAGGACCATGTGGATAAACTTTATCTAGACAAGATTATGAAAATGAAAATTGCCTCTAGATCAAAAGTTAAACAAAACCCTAAAAAAATGATTGAAATGACTAAAATGTTCGTGGTCCTGCATAAACTTAAAATAATATTAAACTAATGTGAGAATGAAGTTGAAGGTATAATGACAACTTACAGTATACTTTAAGTAAATTAAATATGAAAAATATTCTATAATTTACACAATTATACATATATTCATGTCATTAATTATAAATGTTTCATGTCAACCAGTTAGCTGATTAAGATATAGTCACCCTATTAAAAAGAGGTATATATGGAATATGTCAACCATGCATATAACTCAAATGACTTAGATTTATGCGTGACCATTGAGATAATTTACAAAACCCCTAAAGGGATTAAAAAAAAGGTAAGAAACAAAAAGTAGAGAGAGAAAGTGAGAGAGATCAAACCAAATACTAAACAATTAACAGTAAAGTGTGCTTTAAAATGAACAAAAATTATATCAAAAGAAGAACATAAATTATTTCTTAATATTCAACAATCCTCTTTATTAAGCCCAAACTAAATGCTAAATAATTAACTGTAAAGTATGCTATAAAATCTAATTAAGATTATATCAAAAGAAGAACACTCTTTATGATCTTATCAATGTATTTGTTACACAGTATTTAAGGATTAGCCGACCCATGATGTTGCGAAATGTCGTATATCCAGAGAAATAATTTACTAAAATTAAATCTAACAATAAACTTATTCAAGGTTTGGTGATAACATAGAAATGAGTAATGGTCAAAAGAGGATGATTATCCCCTCCCAATTATGGTAATATATGATCCCATGCATGCATGGAATCAAAAGTCAAGATAGATGACACTATACATTGTTCCCCCCTTCCTTTATAGGGTTTTGTCCTACTGATCCAAATCATTAGGGACACTCAAAGGCAGGCCACAGGGAAGCGGGGAGGGAGGGGTGAGAACAGCAACACTACCCCTTTTTCCCTGCACCCCAACACTCACCAACTAATAGTGTGCAAAGGTGCAAACTACAGAACCAACAGAAGACCCCTGTTTATTCCTTGTTCCTTCCATAGATTAAAAAATGGAAAACAAAGTAATAGTATGAGGATTCAATGATATATTTTTAACAATTTGGGAATATAATATTCTAAGTTTGATAGTAAAGTGAGGCACATATTTATATTTATATTTGTATGCATGTAGTGAGGGATAGGAGACAGAAAAGTTTTCTAGTGGGTTTGGCCACAAAATACTTGTGGCTTCCAGGTCACTTTTGATTCCTCTTTTGGGTTACTCTCTTCTCCTCTCCTTCTAATCCTCAATAAGAGAGAGAAAGATTTAACAACAACAACATTTGTACCTGGATCCATATCATTTGAAGAAGACGATCCCCATGTGCTCCGTCGATCTTGTCTGCTGATCTCTTCGCTAAAAGTGACTTAAGGTCATTAGTAACTAATCACCATTGCCACTTTATAGGCTTATAGACTGAGAGCACGGACCAATCCTAGAAAAAATAAGTACAAACAATTGATGTCTAAATATCCCATAATAAGGCATAAATGTTAATACGTGCACCCACACTTTAGAGTGGGTTAACTAAACTCCATTATCCATTAGGGAGATTACTTCTCGTATTAAATTCCATCCAACCAAACCTATCAGTCAAGGAGGAGATGTTAACCTCATGCATGACGAAAACATTACAAGATCTTCACTCTCTCCTCAAATTAAAAACAAATGAAAACCCCCCATGCACCTTCCTCGAACTTTCCTTTGAAAACCCATGCACCTTCCAGGAACTTTCCTTTCCTGTTGAGTAATCCAAGTAGATGATGGCATTCCCCACTTAGGAGATGTACTTATAATAACACCACCCGTGCTAATCCTAATCATATATTTAAAGTTTAAACTTCTCTACGACAAAGCTAATGATAATAATAATAATGAGGTTAGTAGCTTAAGATGAGGTTAGTAGCTATTTAAGATGTCTGAATGCTGGACTGTCTCTTTCATTCCCTTCAATGGGTTCCCATGATGCTTCCATGCTTTTCATCGTATCACTCTGCCTTTTTTTAGCTTCTTGATCACATTTGTGATAAGTGTTTTGTCATTTGATATTCCAAAATTCTAACTCCGTACTACCCAATCATTGACTAGAATATAATTCTTATTTTCCACGTGTCATGTTCTTATAGAGTGGTGACACCCTCAGTCATTTCTACAAGGTGGTTTGATATCTAAGGTGTTCTTGTAAGTTATCACAGTTTAGATCCATAAAAGTAGATAAACAAGTCTCAAGATTTAAGGCCGCACCAACACCTCCATTGGTTGGTCTAGTTCAGTACTTGAGTTGTTTCTTAGACCAATCAGGTTGGAATTTCATTTCTAGCCTTAATCAATTAATCAATTGGATGTAAGGGTGTTAGTTGGTTCGGTTTTGTTTTATCGGTTCAGTTTCAGTTTTGTTCAAGATATAATGAACATAATTAATCGGTTTGGTTTTAGTTTATTGGTTCAATTTCAGTTTGGTTCAAGATATAAAGAACACAACCAAAACTGAACCAATTATTAGTCGGTTTCAATTCCAACCAAAACCAATTAGTAATCAGTTCAAGTTATTCAGTTTCCCCTTCCCCTCTATAGCCTTTTCCCATTGGTATTTCATAACAACACAACATTCCAACCCCCCCCCCCCCCTCCTCTGCAAACTCGCACACGCACAGAGAGGAATTAGTGCTAAGAAAACTGAAAATTTTAGTTGAAAGTGAGTGTGGAAGTCCATCAAATTTGACAGAAATAAAGCGACGATGAGAGATGAGAAAGCATTCAATCGATTTAACAGTTTTTTCAGTTTACCGGTTTGCAACCGATGGTTTCTCGGTTAAAACGAAAATCGGATCGATTGTTAAACTTTAAAACCAAAATCGAACCAATTACCTTCGATTCAATTCGTTTAATTTACCGTTCAGTTTTGGTCCATAATTGATACCCTTAATTGGATGTGTTATCATCCCGAGTGGAAATTGAGCAGACTGAATGTCGACTACATCGATCGGTACAACATATAAATGGCAGGTTCATTAATTATCTGGCCGGTTCACTAAAGGAATGAATGATCCTATTGCATGTGGTCTGACCTGGGTTCAAACCGGTTCAGATTTAGCCCATTCTCAGCCTATCACCCAATCAAAAGAAAAAGAAAAGAGGGGGCAGTTAAAAGGTCATATCAAGGATTGTCACCATTATATTATAGGATTTAATAATTAAGTTTGTCGAATGTCTTATGCATCAATACCATGTCTGCAAAAAATTTGGGTGAAAGTTGTTGTACTCTATTCTATTTTTTTACCCATCTCTCTGGCCTTTTGTTCAAGTCAAAAGACACAAACTGCCAATATTGTTTCCTCAAACAAGAAAACTATTCCGACCGACTTCCATTGAATTACATCATTCTTCTTCAATGCATTTTTTTACGTTTAAGATTTCTGTTGTTTAATACTTCAATTCAATCTCTCTCTTGTTTCCCCACCTAAAAAAATTTAATCTCTTTTTTCATCTTATTATTAAGGGGAATATGGCAAAGTGGGAGTTACGCCTGTAGACATATGTCTTTCTCTCTCATATGATAATATCTCTCCTTACTTGTCCTCTATAGACGAATTCATATTCGAATAATTGCCGGGCATCTTAGGTTGTCCATATGATTCTTCAAAATATTTTATTCTTTCCAAAAATACTAAGTTTTTTTTTTTTCATGTAGATGCATTTATGTTTAAATAAATTTTTTTAGCAACCATACATGGTTAGATGATGCCTTATGTCATCAACATATATAGAATGTCATTGTCCTAACTCCTTACACGCATCACGTACGCATACATGGTGGATACAAAGTCATTATAATTGCTGTACTATAATTATATAGTAATCTATATATAACAACAACAAATAGCTTGTCTTCAATGAGAATCATGGGTTTGTATAAATAAGTAGTATAGCACCTTGAACTTCATGGGAAAGATTGAGGGGAGATTAGAGTGATCATTACTTGTAGCCAGAGAGAAGCCTAGCAAATAATGATGATGAAGAAGATGGCGACAGCGACCGAAGAAACTCGAAAAGGTCCATGGACAGAGCAAGAAGATCTTCAACTGATGCGATTTGTGTGCGTATTCGGAGATCATCGTTGGGATTTCATAGCAAAATTTTCAGGTTCGCTGGTGGAGGGGGAAATATAATGTACTACTACTACTACAACAACTGCTACTTAATAAGCTTAGGTAAGCTTATTTGGAGAGGGGGGTGGGGGGGCTTCCTTTAACCGCCTCGTTTTGTTGTAGGTCTGAACAGAACTGGAAAGAGTTGTAGGTTACGTTGGGTTAATTATCTTCACCCTGGACTCAAACGTGGGAGGATGACCCCTCAAGAAGAATGTCTAGTGCTTGAACTCCACTCCAAATGGGGCAATAGGTTTGATTTTTAATTATTTTTTTATAAACCAATTAGGCAGTTTCAACTTAATTTCAACATATCCTTTATGCTTTAAACTTGCTAGCTACTTAATTTCTCTTCTCCTCTTGTAGTTTCTTATATACATCGTGGTGATCTTGTTGGAAAAAAAAAATCATCTGTAGCACTTTGGTATAGTAGTGTTGATCCTGACCATTGAAAGTGCATCAGTCATGTGTCCCGATGCACTCTCAATGGTCAGGATCAATACTGTTACACCAGAGTGCTAGGGACGATCCTGACCCATCTTGTTGTGAGCATGTAATGCTTTCGTCATGTGTGGACTTAGCATCCAATCATTGTATGGATATGGACTAGTCGAAGCGTGTTGACAGATTGAGAATGGTTCGAGCAAGAGCATACCTATCGGTGAACTATGTCTGATTGAAGAAACTTTGGTGGAGGCCTACAACTGTAGACACCCTTTCACTGGTCTATATACATACAATGATTGAATGCTAATAAGTCCATACATGATGAAAACATTACAGAGCGTATATATCCACCTTATTTCTATTTAAGCTTGAGCTTTATCATGAATCACTTGCAGATGGTCCAGAATTGCACGAAGATTACCGGGCCGAACTGATAATGAGATAAAGAACTATTGGAGGACACATATGAGGAAGAAAGCACAAGAGAAGAAACGGGCTTTGTCTCCACCTTCATCATCTTCTTCTGATAGTTTCTGGCCGGCCCAGGCTAGTACTACATCTGAGGTTTCTCTCCCGGAAAGGCAGGTCATAGAAGCCGGAAGCTTGCATGAGCATGATCACAAAGGTATTATTGCTGATTTGGTCGGGTTGACAGGAGATCATACTGAGGAAGAAGTCCCAAAAGTGTACTCCATGGATCAAATATGGAAGGAAATCGCGCTGATGGAAGAAGATATGAGCAGTTCTGGACCAGTTTATGTGGGATATGAGGAACCTAAAGAAGATGGGAAGTATAGTGTCTTATGTCCTCCAACTCCAATGGCTTCTGCTTCTTCTTGGAACTATTGTTCAGATTCACTATGGAGGATGGATGACCAAGAAAGCCTCAAGATGCCGCTTCCCACCATGGGTGATTACTTTGTTTTTGACTACGGAAATGGGATAGAATATTTTGGATAATAAGGATCCCCCCTTAAAAAAAAAAGAGTTTTCTTTTACAAATATCTAGTATATCTAGCAGATCCTTGTTCATAGTTGTTCTATCAGTTCCTCAATGAATTCTAACTTCTGAGCAGGCATGACATTTCTCTTTATGTAATTTATAATACTGTCACTGAAACTTATCAGACAATAATCCATGTAGTTGATCCCATTTAGTTGGGATAAGACTTTGTTGTTGTTGTTGTCATTGTTATTGTTGTCAATGGAACTCATCAGTTTGTCGCTCATCTCTGGACGTCCAGGTCCCACTATAATGTACTGTTGTGTTCATATTTAATATTATAGACTTGCATTTGCAGAAATCCAGTAGTACCTTTAGAGCTTTTTGAGAGAGAGGGAGACTGAGATGAGTAAGATGAGTAAAATGAGTAGATGATCCTTAAAACCAGAGATGGTATTTGAAGATTGGGTTTGACAATTAATCCAAAGATCCCATAACTTTTCATATGACACTGGCTTATTGACATCGGTTTTTTTCTTTCAAAGGATGTCATTGGTTCATTACGGAAGCCTCAATATAAGAGGGTGGTTTTAATATTTTATTTAAGAACCGATGCAAATCTAATGATAAAAAAAAGGATGATATGATCCTTGTTACAAGTAAAAGAAAAATTCTGTTTAATACTTTATAAAATATATGACTTCCCAACATGAAAAAATCATGTTAATTTCTATTTTTCATGGAAATAAAATATAGTTTTTCCTGATATCTAAGTAGACGAGGCAAGTACCTAGTTAGTTCACTCCAAAGTCTAGTGATGGGTTCTCATAATTACACCAAGAAAAGCTTGAAAAAATTCAGGTTGAGGAGTGGGAAAGTACAAGATGAGTAAAAGGACATCCCTTTACTAAAGTTGGGCAGTGAATCATACTTAAAATAAAATTTGATCCAAACAAAAAAATCATACTTCAAATATGAAGTCACTCAAGCATGCTTTTTAAGCCCTGTAATCCAAGTGGCCTTGGATGACTATTCTTTGTTAATAGAATTTCTTCTTCCCTTTTCTTTTTTCCCAAAAGAAAGAGGGAGCATGGTTCAAGTAGCAGGTATTGGTTCAGTAGATTTGTATTGGTTTTGGATCTAATCGATCATCTCATTTTAATATTATTAAATACGACATTGTTCACATATCAATTTCTCATTAGATCTGTACACCAGTCTGATCTGGATCAGATCAATTTTAGACATAACTGATACTATTTTGATACCATGTGGGAATAAAATCCAGGCATGAAACGGAGGGTTACTACTTACAGTTCACTTTTCAACTCTAACAGATCTTAAAGGATTGCCAGTTTGAAGTGCATGGAGCATGCAACATAGCTTGGCTGCGGAAATGGCAGTTTAGGGTCTGTTTGATAAAACTTCTGCTTCTGGATTCTATGGATTCTTGGAGTAGAAGCGCGTTTGATAAGTTCGGTTGGATTCCAACTCCTACAGAGTGAACCAGATTCAGAATGACTTCAGAATCCAAATTTTTGGAGTCATAAAAATTTGCTCCAAGCTGTTGGATCAACTTTTTGGGAGAAAAAAGAGAGTTGATTTTCACATGACTCTCACTTGACCACCACTACCACCACCACCATCGTCGCCACCACTGACCACGGCCACCACACCCTCCACCACCACCGCCGCAGCCACCACTACCCACTCCACCATCACCACCACCACCACCACCACCACCACCACCACAGCCACCACCACCACTACTGCCACCACCACCACTACCGCCGCCGCCGCTGTTGGTGTTAGGGGAAAATAATAGTAGGTGCAAAATCTGGCCGTTGGAAGAGAATTTAGGATGATCCTCGAGAGAGAGAGAGACATGTGGCGTACATCCAAGGGATGAGGTATGAGAAGAAAGAAATGACGAAAAATGTCAAAAGGAACTCATGTTCGACCCCCTATGCTGACTCAGATAAGATGTGACAGATTGATGTGGGTAGTTGGCCATTAATGGTTTGTCATTAATACTCATAAATACTAACAACAACCATAAATGCAAGGTATGCTGACTTGACCAACCAAATCACCATATCATGGACCGAATCAGCATGAAGCTAGACCATTACTTAATAAAAGTGTAAGGACAGAAACATGCATAAGAAGGTATGGGAGATATAATTCAAAAAGGGGGGATCGTAAGCGACTGACAGAACGTCCTAGCGCTGTCCTAGGGGGTCGTAGCCGTACGAACCTACTATTCTCTAGGTAATTGATGATTGAAATAGTGATATGTATGGAGGAACTTGCCAAAGAAGCCTCCTATTGAACCTATATATATGTAACAAGAGGACATCAATGAAAAGGATTGAAATTTTCTCCACCACCAAGAAAAACTTCTCATCTTTGGGTTTTACACACCTATTGTTTTCTACTTCTCTTTGGGTTCCTATCTCAGGGGAAGGGAAGATTGTTGTAGTGCCAGTATCTCAGGGAACCCTTATTTCTGAAGGAACTCCGGTGTTTCACTGAGAGTTTCATATTATATGTCTTGGGAAATCTAGTTTAACGGATTTCATCGACAACAGTTTGGCACCACCATGGGGTCCCGACATACTTTGTCTCTTGAAGTCTTTCCTTTCCCCTGAACCAGTTAAAAAAGAAAAGCCTATATTACTCTCTTCTTCCTTTTCTACCTTACTTCCCTCCAAGTCACTCTATACCTTTTTCCCTTGGCATATTAAGAATAGATGGCACCAGCAGAAAGAGTCGAAAGTTCCTATAACCTACGGGAAACTCAAGCCCGTCATACTGAAGCAAATATATCTCGAGAACGGGTAGATATCCCTATGGGTCAAGACCCGCAAGACATTCTACCGTAGGAGCCTTCTACCGAAGGAGCAGTTGGTCCCAAACCTGACCCATCACAGTATGTCACCAGGGTACAATTTGATAGACTGACCCAGCAGTTGGCAACCTTGACGGAGTTGTTGCAATAGCGACCCACAGGTGTACCAGCCGCTTTAGCACCTCCAGTTGATGTCCAAAAGTCCCCTAGAGATCTCGACAATCCAGACGCTCTGCGCCACAGGCTGTGCCCCCTAGCCCAAGGAGGGATAGTCCTTCGGTAGATTCATATCACAGCAGGGGTCGAAGAGATCGTTGGGGAGCCCCTCAATCCCAGTATGTTTCAGAAGTCGATCCTACTGAAATCATCGAAAGCAACCATGAGTCCCCGACTGTTTCTCGACGGTCGTCTATCTCAAATAGGTTGGGGTCGAGATGGGGAGACAGGTGGACCAGAGGTAGGATGTACACGGAGGCGGATGTGACGAGGGAGGCACAAAGAAGGGTCTACGAAGCCAGACGTGCCCGAGAAGATGCCTAGGCCAGGGTCGACACTTCTCAACAAGCCCGAGAGGATACCTAAGTGAGGGTTGAAGAAGCTAGGCGAGTCCAAGAAGAAATCCAAGCAAGGGTCGACGCTGCACGAGGAGAGAGAGCAATAACTATTTCGTCCGTTATAGCACATTCGCCAGTTGTGCCAGTGGCAACCATTCCCTTGGCAGGTAGCACTCCCACGAGTGATGAAAATACAGCTCGATTAGAACGTCTCGTGAAAGACTTGATGGACCGGGTGCAACATGTTGAGAGAGGGGTCGATTCGACAGCCCTCCAAGAGTATGCTACAGAGATTGCTCTGACAGATGAGGTTATGAATCATCTTCTACCTGCCAACTTTGCCCTCCCAAATGTTGGATGGTATGATGGCAAGACGGATCCAGAGAAACACTTGGATAATTTTAAGGTGGGAATGGTCATCTACGACCACCACGACACTTTGTGCTGTAGAGCTTTCCCCTCCACTCTACGAGAAGCTGGAAGGACATGGTTTAATAACCTTCCCCCTCAATCGGTGGGAACTTTCAAGGAGCTCAGCAGTTTGTTCCTCTCCCACTTTCAGGGGAATCGAGCTCAGAAGAAGAACTTATCCCATTTGATGGCGATCAAACAAGGTGAGGGAGAGCCTCTTCGACCCTTCATCACCCGTTTCTTGGGAGTAGTAGGAGAAGTTAAAGACTTGTAACCAGATGTGGTCGTGTCGACCCTGTCCAAAGCTTGTCGAGATCCTCAGTTGGTGTTTTCTCTCAACAAAAAATATCCTATAACTCACACGAAGATTTTTAGTCGATGCGACCGATATGCATCGGGAGCAGAGGCTGTGCCAGAGTTACCTGGACAAGTGAATCCGTCTCCTCTAGCTGCAGAAAGAAAGAAGAACGAAGCTCTGGAGAAAGCTCCTAAAGAAGGAGAAACAAGCAAGAAAACTAAGGTGGCCAAGGAACTGTACCTGGCCTGCCCTGCACCTGAGTATGCCCCTCTTAACCAGACTATGGTTGAGATACTAAACATCAAAAGAGGCGACGCCTTACTGGTCCCTCCACCTAAGATGATTGCCCGGCCCGAGGAGTGCAACAGGTGGCTGTATTGCCCGCATCACCAAGAACATGGTCATGATACCAACTGATGCAGACATTTAAAAAACCTGGTTGAAGATTTGATCCAGCACGGGTGATGGACGGAGTTTGTAGGTCCAAGACCAGTACCACCTCCGTCTACCCCCATGCTGGTGCTTCCCCGTTTCTTCCCATGAGGGCCCCAGGGAGGAGGGAGAGGGTCGAACATAGGCCTCTACCACCCCCAAGGTCGTCCCCAAGGGGATTCATGGGTCAGATTGATCTGTGCTTAGAAGGTCGACAAGAGAAGATGAAGGAGTACCCTGACCGGGGGGTTCAAATTGTTCGCGAAAAGAGTCTCCCACGGAGGTTATTGGGAAAGGCGGGCCCGGAACAAGATCTGGGGCTGAGCGATGATGAATATGTGACATTAAGTCATCCAGAGTGTATGACAGTGACTGTCTGACCCGAACATATGCGGCGCGAAGTACTCCCGATCGTGGTAGAGCCTGTGGAAGAAGAAGCAACTAAAGGAAAGCAAGCCCGCAAAGGAACAGAAGACATGGGGTCGTCCTCCAAAAAGTCAAGTATGAGGGGTATATTTATTTTGGTGATGATGACCTTATTGATGTTGTTACCCCTCACGAAGACCCCTTCGTTATCAAGATGGTCATCGGAGAAGATTGGAAAGTAAGTCGTATATTGGTCGACACTGGAAGTGCTTGTGAAATCCTCTACTACGACACCTACCAGAGATTGGGCTATAAGGATGAACAGTTAAGACCCATTAGATATTCTCTTTTAAGGTTTAATGGCAAAGGAGTAAGGGTGAAGGGAGCTATTCAAATCGATACTCGCCTGGGGACTTATCCAGCGCGAGTTAGTATCAATATGAAGTACATGGTGGTAGACACCCGATAGAGCCACAACGGTATCCTCGGTAGGACTGGTCTTAACAAGCTATGGGCCTGCCTGTCAACCTATTACCTGCTTATGAAGTTTTCCACTGAATGGGGGTCGGATGCTGTAAGGCTGACCAGTCAGTGTCAAAAAGGTGTCATGCCTCCCTTGCTGCCATCGAGGAAGATCAACCGGTTCAGGTAATCCAGTTAGATGAATACCATGACGACTTTCTGGTGGAACCGACCACTCCAGTTGAAGACCTCATTCTAGTGTCTTTTAATGATGACCATCCAGAAAAGACATTCCTCATTGACTTGGCCCTCCCAGAAGATCAAAGGCAAGAGCTCATAAAGTTTCTAAAGATGAACTCTGACATTTTTGCCTGGACTCCCGAAGATATGCCTGGGATTCTGTGTTCGGCCATGGAGCATTACTTAAAGATAAATCCACACCAACGTCCTATTCGACAAAAGAAAAGAGTTGTTTCGGTAAAGAAGCAAGCGATCATAGATCAAGAGGTCTTGAAAGCCAGATTTATCTAAGAAGTATATTATCCAGACTGGCTGGCCAATGTTGTATTAGGGCCTAAGTCTGATGACTGCTGGCGTGTATGTATCGATTTTATTGATCTTAATAAAGCATGCCCAAAAGATTCCTACCCCTTGCCTCGGATAGATCAACTCATCAATGCCACTGCGGGGCAGGAGCTGCTATCCTTTCTGGATGCATATTCAGGGTATAATCAAATAAAGATAGCCAAAGAAGACGAGGAGAATACAACCTTCATCACCAGCAAGGGCACCTACTGTTACACAGTAATGCCCTTTGGACTGAAAAGTACGGGGACAACGTACCAGAGTCTCGTTAACAAAGTCTTTGAAAGACAGATTGGCCGGACCATTGAGGTATATGTGGATGAATTCTTGGTCAAGACAGCTATGACGCCAAATCACCTGACGGACCTCAAAGAAGTCTTCAATGTAGTGCGGAGAAATTCCATGCATCTCAATCCCTCGAAATGTGCTTTTGGAGTACAGTCTGGCAAGTTATTGGGGTTAATGGTGTCCTAGAGGGGGATTGAAGCTAACCCCATGAAGATTGAGGCGATCTAAAATATGAAATCTCCAACTACACTGAAGCAGGTCCAAGTGCTTACAAGACGAATTACTGCCCTCAGACTATTCATGTCCAGGTCTAATGATAGATGTCTCCCATTCTTCAAAACTCTTAAGGGATCTAAAACTTTAGAGTAGATGGCCGAGTGCGAGGAAGTGTTTAACGGTCTCAAGCAATACCTATCTTCACCCCCATTGCTAGTGAAGCCAGAGACAGGAGATATGTTACTACTCTACTTGGCGATCTCGCCATGTGTAGTTAGCGGTGTATTAGTCAAAGAGATTGATAAGGTACAACATCTTGTTTACTACGCCAGTAAGGTCTTATTAGATGCTGAGACCAGGTACCAGTCTATCGAGAAGTTGGCTCTAGCCATGGTGGTTTCTGCCCGTAAACTACAATCTTACTTTCAGTCTCACTCCATCACCATATTGACAGATCGACCTTTGAATAAATTCCTCTCTAGAGTGGACATATCAAGACGTATGATCAACTGGGCAGTCGAACTAGGGGAATTTGACTTCAAGTTTCAGTTACGGACCACCATCAAAGCACAAGCCTTGACGGATTTCTTGATTGAAAGTACCCTTCTAGGCGGTGAAGAAGAAGGGTCGAATGCAGAGCGAGCGCTTGAAGAAGCTAAGGTTGAAATCTTTCTTGGCCCTGAAGTGTCACACCCCAAATTCTGATCCAACCAGAATGGTGTGAGTGAACCGTCATTGAACCAATGGTTCACACCAGGATCTCGAATAGGCCGTGTCCATTCATACAAACCATTACACATAACCAACAATCAGAATATAAATATTACAGCGGAAGACTTTAAATAGAATGAACTGAGTATCTATTGATAATTTAAATAAAATATCTAATTATTCAAATCCAAACATAAACTATAATATCTTTCACATCTCTTAATACCAAACAAAAATAACGGGAACAACTAAATAAAAATCCATCACAAGTACACACAGAAAGGGCACTCGCATGAAGCATCATGCTCGTCCTCCCCTGCTTGTACATCCAGAGCAGCCACACCACCGTACGCCGGAGCGTTCACATAGTCGTCCACAGTGTAACCTGCATCAACATCTAAAAACATGTATATATACAAAGGGTGAGCTACCAACACAGCTCAGTAAGACAATCAGACAGTTTCACAAGATTATGCATGAGTAACAATAAATTTTATGCTGTGGTCTGGTTTAAGTTTGCAATGTGCTATAGAAAGGTTTGGTGGCCCCCGCACCTCTATACACGAGTGTGTGGCACCTCATGGATCACACCCCCATTGGCCCATATGCACCCATCATGGAATAGAGATAGAGCTAAGATACCCCCATACCTCCCCTGATACTCTACCCATACCAGTACCTAAGCCCCTACTGGCCAGGGCTCAAAAATTGGGCTCGCAACTAACCAATCCTATATGTCATCAATGTATGCTCTATCCCAGCACAGCCGTCTACGGCATAGAGATAGAGCTAAGGCATTCCCACACCTCCCCTGATGCCCTATCCGCAAGTAACCCACTAGGATAGAAACAATACGCAGGTAGACCCTATCCCAACATAACTCCCTACGACATAAAGATAGAGCTAAAGCATCGTGGACAAGCCAGCGTCGACTCGGAATCCACAGTACCACATAACAATGGCCGGGACAACATCAATACAGAGACCACCGTACCACGATCTTCCCCTGATGCCCCACCCGTACCGAGCATGTTAAGACATAATACTACAAAAGGTGCTAATGTGAAGAGCGATCCCAGGCCCATGCCCCACTCCACACACTAACGAAAACAATCACATGCCTAACAATCACATCCTATCAATGCATGAACAGTAATAATAACTGAAAGTAAAGGATGGCATGTGAATATGCACAAACAACACATCTCATATAATCAGGTGATTAACAATAATTTACTGTCCATTAATTATTAGGTTTGGGTCAGATTCCCTTACCTGACGCTCGTTGGTTAGTTTGCTCCACGTCGCAAGATCCAAACGGCAAGTCACAAAGTCCTACAATATTATTAGGGTTTCATTAAAATAACATTCTTAGAGTTTCATGTTGGTCGGAAACCATCATAGATTACAAAATACCCTCACAGAGCTGACCGGTGGCATGTACCGGTCGCAGCTCTGTGGGAAAGACTGGCGACCGGTATGGTCAGCCGGTCCCCATAGATAACCTCCCGAGAGGTGGCGGTCGCAACATACCGGTAGCACTATGTGCAACCGATATAGTCGACCGGTATGTCTCCGGAAGACCATACATGGGTTTTTCGATTGCCGTCGATCATCCTCAATGGATTTTCAGGGTTTCTCCTATCCATTCTAAGTCTAGGCTTTGAGTTAGAGTTATCCCCAACTCATTCAAGTCTCGTTTCGATGAATATCATCTCGAAACTCGAATTTAGGGTTTGACGGTAACTTAGGGTTTATTGGCCAAATTAGGGTTTTAGATCAATACCTACTTTGCATGGTATTGATCCACCCACACAACTAACACAGAATAAGAAGATGGATTCAAGCACTTACCGTTGACAGGCGTAGCGTGAGCTTCGTCAAATGGTAATGGCGGCACCTCCTTCTTCTTCCTAGCCCCTTCTCCTTTCCAACCTCTTTCTCTTCTCTAGGGTTTGTGAGAGACAATGGAAAGGATTTGAGGAGGCTTAAGGGTGTATTTATAGGCTAGAAATAGGGTTTAGTAACCCTACTAGGATTAGGAAACTTCTAGGATTCGAAATCAGGAAAGCGGGACTCGTAGAGACCAATTTCCAGATTCCCGCACATAGCTGCGCAGGCCATACCGGTCGACCGGTACCAAGACCGGTACCATCGACCGGTATACCAAATCAGGTATAATTGGTCGACTTCGGTCTGATTTTGTACCTGTTTGTTATCTGCTTGCCCCGTCTGGCCCGGTGATGATCGGAAGACCTGTCATGACACAAAACCAAGGTTTAGACCGGGTTTTCAGATTGCGGGTCTTACATGAAGAGTCTTCCTGGGTCATGTACATAGATGGAGCTTTCAACAAAGATGACGTTGGAGCAGGTATTGTCCTCATTAGCCCTGAAGGGTTTAAGGTACTTGTCACACCCTAATTCCGCACTGTTCAGAATGGTGTGATGAACTGCTAGCAAACCAACGGTTCAACCAGGTTCTCGAGTAGGCTATATCCGTGTTATCTAAACTTCCACACATCCATAATCATAATCAGAGTAAATACACAATAGCGGAAATTTTATAATAAAATGAACAGAGAATCTACGGTGATATAAATATTAAATAACAAATTATTCTGTATCAACTGGGACATAAATAATTAGCAAATACATGTCTTTATTAAATTCAAATAAAGAAACCTAAGAAAAATCTAATCGAATACACATGAGTTGCACTCGCAAGAGGAGTCATGTGTATCTACTTCAGCTTCAGCTTCCATCGTCGCCACGTTTCCGTATGCTGGAGCATTCATATAATCTTCAACCGTATAACCTGCATCATCAACTAAAAATATTCGACGTCGAGGGGTGAGCACACATCACGGCTCAGTGAGTAGACAAAACAATGCAACAATACATATGCATGCAATCAATTCATATCTTTGGTCTGGTTTATAGTTTGCAATGCGCAATAGAAAGGTTGGGTGGTCAAAGGTTACCGTTTATTGACCCCACCTCTATACACAGGGTGTGGAAGTCCACCCGAAGGTTAACGTTTATCGTCATCCCCATCCACCCTAATCATGACATTATACAACAAAGATTAACGTTTATTGCTATATAATACCGTACCAACACGTAAGTCCCTGTTAGCGAGGGCTTGCAAACTGGACTCGCAACTAACCAATCCTAATGCCAAACAGTGTATCCAAGGCCTCACCTCAGCATCCCTTAGAATGTCCATAGAGATAGAGCTAAGGCCCCCCGATAGAGTCAGAGATTACAAGGACCGAGACCACCTGTCACACCCCAATTCTGCACTATTCAGAATGGTGTGATGAACCGTCAATAAACCAACGGTTCAACCAGGATCTCAAAATAGGCTATCCCATATATGATAAACCAAAACACATTCCACATTAATCAGAGGTAATAAAGTAAATAGCGGAAGTCTTACAAATAATGAACTGAGGTCTAATCATGATAAATAATTAATATTCCATTTATTTTCATGTAACCAAAACATAATTTAATACATATTACAATATCTAAATACGAAAACTAAACACTAAACGTATCCACCATTGAAACGATCGCTTAACGAACCATGTTCGTCCTCCACAGCTTGCTCATCATAGCCATCACATGTTCATATGTTGGCGTGTCGACATAATCTTCAATCATAGTACCTGCAACATCAGAAACTAAAAAAAATTGTGCGCGCGAGGGTCAGCTCTCCAACTTGAGCTCAGTGAGTAAACAAAATAATGCAACAATACATATGCATGCAGTCAATTCATATCTTTGGTCTGGTTTAAAGTTTGTAATGTGCTATAGAAAGGATAGGTGGTCGCCGCACCTCTATACACGAGTGTGTGGAAACGCCCAATGAAAACAGCACCGTCGCCCCACATGCACCCACCATGGATAATATACACCCCATGAAAATGGTATGGCTGTACCGGTTGCCCATACCAACACGTAAGCCCCTGTTGGAGAGGGCTTGCAAACTGGGCTCTCAACTAACCAACCCTAATGTCAAACAATGTATCCAAGGCCTCACCCCAGCATCCCTCAATACATCCATAGAGATAGAGCAAGGGTCTGGTGACCAGGCTGAACCACAATGCCACGTCCCCCCCTGATGCCTACGACATATTAGTTCCGCTAAGGTAATGGCGATACGACGATGTTAGTGGACAAAACTTGAGTAGAGATAGAGCTAGAGTCTGGTGACCAGGCTGAACCACAATGCCACGTCCTCCCCCTGATGCTCCACTCGCATCAAGCACACTAACACTTGCTTAGTGAACATGACTTGAATAGACCATGGCACAATATGTAAGACCCGCACTCTGAAAACCCGGTCTAACCTTGGTTTTGTGTCATGACAGGTCTTCCGATCATCACCGAGCCAGACGGGGCAAGCGGATAACAAACAAGTACGAAATCGGACCGAAGTCGACCAATTATACCTGATTTTAGGTATACCGATCGATGGTACCGGTCTTGGTACCGGTCGACCGGTATGGCCTGCACAGCTATGTGCGGGAATTTGGAAATTGGTCTCTGCGGGTCCCGCTTACCTGATTTCGAATCCTAGAAGTTTCCTAATCCTAGTAGGGTTACTAAACCCTATTTCCAGCCTATAAATACGCCCTTAACCCTCCTCAAATCCCTTCCATTGTCTCTCACAAACCCTAGAGAAGAGAAAGAGCTTGGAAAAGAGAAGGAGCTAGGAAGAAGAAGAAGGAGCCGCCATTACCGTCTGACGAAGCTCTCGTTACGCCTGTCAACGGTAAGTGTTTGAATCCGTCTTCTTACCCTATGTTAGTTGTATGGGTGGATCAATACCATGCAAAGTAGGTATTGATCTAAAACCCTAAATTAGCCAATAAACCCTAAGTTGCCGTCAAACCCTAGATTCGAGTTTCGAGATGATATTCATCAAAACAAGACTTGAATGAGT
The DNA here is from genome assembly GCA_028583415.1 of Protea cynaroides. Lineage (NCBI taxonomy): Eukaryota > Viridiplantae > Streptophyta > Magnoliopsida > Proteales > Proteaceae > Protea > Protea cynaroides. Next base: position 34,474,655 of record CM053266.1, on the reverse strand, counting down.
TGGGGATAACTCTAACTCAAAGCCTAGACTTAGAATGGATAGGAGAAACCCTGAAAATCCATGGAGGATGATCGACGGCAGTCGAAGAACCCATGTATGGTCTTCCGAGGACATACCGGTCGACTATACCGGTTGCACATAGTGCGACCAGTATGTTGCGACCGCTACCTCTCGGGAGGTTGTCTGTGGGGGACCAGCTGACCATACCGATCCCTAGTCTTTTCCACAGAGCTGCGACCGGTACATGCCACCGGTCAGCTCTGTGAGGGTATTTTGTAACCCTGTTGGTTTCCGACCAACATGAAACTCTAAGAATGTTATTTTAATGAAACCCTAATAATATTGTAGGACTTTGTGACTTATCGTTTGGATCTTGCGACGTGGAGCAAGTTATCGAACGAGCGTCAGGTAAGGGAATCTGACCTAAACCTAATAATTAATGGACAGTAAATCGTTGTTAATCATTGAATATCTATGATGTGATGTTTGTGCATATTCACATGCCATCATTTACTTTCAGTTATTATTATTGTTCATGCATTCATAGGATGTGATTGTTAGGCATGTAATTGTTTTCGTTGGTGTGTGGAGTGCGGCATGGGCCTGGGATCGCTCTTCACACTAGCACTTTTTGTAGTATTCTCTCTTAACATGCTTGATACGGGTGGGATATCAGGGGAAGGTCGTGGTACAGTGGTCTCCGATATTGATGTTGTCCCGGCCATCGTTGTGTGGTACTGAGGATTCCGAGTCGACGCTGGCTTGTCCACGATGCTTTAGCTCTATCTCTATGCCGTAGGGAGTTATGTTGGGATAGGGTCTACCTGCGTATTGTTTCTATCCTAGTGGGTTAGTTGTGGATAGGGTATCAAGGGGAGGTGAGGTATGGTGGTCTCCGACCCGGCCTGCACGCTCTAGCTCTATCTCTATGCCGTAGACGGCTGTGCTAGGATAGAGCATACATTGTTGACATATAGGATTGGTTAGTTGCGAACCCTGGCCAGTAGGGGCTTAGGTACTGGTATGGGTAGAGTATCAGGGGAGGTGCAGGTATACCTTAGCTCTATCTCTATTCCATGATGGGTGCATGTGGGTTGGTAGTAGTGTGATTACTGTGCGATGCCACACACTCGTGTATAGAGGTGCGGGGGCCACCAAACCTTTCTATAGCACATTCCAAACTTAAAATCAGACCACAGCATAAAATTGATTATTACTCATGCATAATCTTGTGAAACTGTCTGATTGTCTTACTGAGCTGTGTTGTGATCTCACCCTTTGTGTACACATTGTTTTAGATGTTGATGCAGGATACACTGTGGACGACTATGTGAACGCTCTGGCGTACGGTGGTGTAGCTGCTCTGGATGTACAAGCAGGGGAGGACGAGCATGATGCTTCATGCGAGTGCCCTTTCTACGTGTACCTGTGATGGATTTTATTTATTTATTTCAGTTATTTTGATTGGATTAAAGGGATGTAAAAGATTATTATTTTATGTGTTTGGATTTGAATAATGGGATATTTATTTACATTATCAATAGATACTCAGTTCATCCTATTTAAAGTCTTCCGCTGTATATTTATATTCTGATTGTGGTTATGTGTAATTGGTTTGTATGGGTGGACACGACCTATTCGAGATCCTGGTGTGAACCATTGGTTCAATGGCGGTTCACTCACACCGTTCTGATTGGATCAGAATTGGGGTGTGACAACTTGGTATCAGAGCTCTCGGGCTCTGTCTACAGACTATATTACACTTAACTGGGTCGATGAACTGAGTTAGGAAATATTAAAATTTTTAATACACACACCCTAAGCATTGTTTGATACCTGAGATGGACTAAGAAAGAGAATAATGTACTATACTAAATGTGAAACTTAACATTTACACATGCACTAGTTAGGAAAAACCATGAAAATTTCCATTAATTAAGAAAATTGTAGCAAATGATATAGTACTACAGGGTACAGTCCACAAACCGGACAGTTACCCTGTATTATAAACAGTCATAAGTGAAAGAAATAAAGGGGATAATCATGGGGTAGGGGGCCTAGGAGGAATATGGTCCGCTATATCATAATCTCGCTCGTAAGCGACCCTAAGCCAATGCACCTGGTCCTGAGTCACCGTAGGCTGCGAGCTAGACGTCCCAACTCCTGACCCATCTCTCGCTGAGACTGTAGGATGACCCTCTGGGTGTCCCTGATCTCAGTGAACATACTCAACACCGGGTCTGGGGAAGAATGAGACAGCCCAGCTGTAGAGGAAGAACAGGTTGAACAAGACCATGTTAGAGAGCCAAGTCCTGAAGTGGAGGAGGAACATGTCCCAGAAGTGCCGACAAATTTACCTGGCCCACCTCACAGGAATTCTGAAACCATTGTTACAAACTTGGTCTATCAGATGCAGGCTCAACAGAAGGAATTTCTGAGCGAGGTACTGAAGATGCTCAGGCCAACAGGTTCTGTTCCCGTTGGAAATACGCCCGAGTCAGGAGGAATTAACACTACCCAACCGGTGCAGAGTAGCCCAAGGCCGAGGGGCCAAGCACAGAATGTACCACCACTGCATCTGTTTCCGTCGCCTTCTGCGTATCCGTATCCACCACCATGGTACGGAGTAGACACACCAGGACAGCATGATCTGAGCAGGTCAGTGGACAGATTCTTGAAGTTGAAACCTTCATCGTTCACAGGCAGGACAGGGAAACCATTGTGGCCAGCACGGTGGGTATCTGAAATGGAAAAAGAACTTTCGACTGATGACTTGCACTGAGGAGGAGAAGGTTCTGTTTGCCACTCATATGCTGAGAGAAGACGCAAATGCTTGGTGGAATTCCACATGGGCATATCTGGAGAATAAGTACACACTAGTTGACTGGGAAGTGTTTAAAGTGGCTTTCTTCGACAAATATTTCCCAAAGAGCTTCAGAGATCAAATGGAGAGAGAGTTTCTCAACCTACAGCCAGGCTCGGTCGGCCGATAAATGCATATCGCGAGAGGTACGAAGAGCTGTTCTTCTTCGCACCAGCCGGTATGCGGGAAGAGGAGACAAAGATACGTGGGTTCACCATGGGACTACGTGGAAGCATCGAGAGCACCTTTTGGGTCCGGACAAGAATACTTACAACGAGGCAAAGGTCAAGGTTGCGAGGGTGATAGAGTCCGGTCGGAGGGACAACTTCTTCGCTCAGAACAGGGGAGTGAAGAGATCTGCTGGAGAGAGCTCGGGTGGCGGTAATACTAGACCATTCTGCCCATACAGGGGGCAGACCGCTACAACACCTGTGAGAAACAACCTGGCACCACCTGTGCCACAATTCGCCAGACCCAACCCAAATATTAAATGTTATAACTGTCAGCAGCTGAGACATATTGCAAGGAACTGCACGCTACCTAAGAAGCAAGCTCCCCAGCAAGCAAGAGTTTATGCGGTCACCATTGAAGAGGCAGCCGCATCACCTGATGTGGTAATCGGTACGACTTTATCCCTTACTATTTGGTTTATTCTTTCAGTTGCATGAGCATGTAGAACTAAGGGGCAATATATTCCAGGAATTGTAAATGTAGCTGGTTTACTCGCCAGAGTATTATTTGACTCTGGGGCCATGCACTCCTTTGTTTTTGTTTCCTTTGGGAAGCAAATGGAGTTACCAATCAAGCAATTGAACCCAAGCTTGATAGTTCGCTCTCCACTAGGAGTCGAAGTGGCCTTGACCAAGTATTATGGACCATGTACTGTAAGTATTGAGGGCCGAGATTTAGAAGCAAGCCTAGTAATACTTGAGATGGCAGATTTTGATGTCATTTTGGGGATGAATTGGCTGGGCCATCATTCGGCCGTCCTTTTATGTGGTGAAAGGAAGCTTATGCTTACTGACAAAGAGGGAAGGGAATATAGTTTCGCTGGGATCAAGCTATCTAGGAAGCGAAAGCTGATCCTCTCCGCCCTAAAAACTAAGAGATGCTTGGAGAAAGGGGGAGTGGGTTATCTCGTATCTGTAGTCGATCTCACGACAGAGTCACTCAACATGGAAGATATAGATGTGGTTCAGGAGTTTCCAGATGTGTTTCCAGAAGATCTCCCAGGTTTACCACCAGACAGGGCTACAGAATTTGTGATAAACCTTATGCCAGGTTCGGCGCCGGTGTCTAAAGCACCATACAGGATGGCCCCGACCAAGTTAAAGGAGTTGAAGACCCAATTACAAGAATTGCTGGATAAGGGCTTCATACGACCTAGTATATCGTCTTGGGGAGCACCTGTATTATTCGTCAAGAAGAAAGATGGAAGTGTACGACTATGTATTGACTACCGTGAGCTGAACAAGTTGACGATCAAGAATCGGTATCCTTTGCCTAGGATCGATGATCTGTTCGATCAGTCTGCGGGGTGCAAAGGTTTTCTCGAAGATCGATCTCCCGATCGGGGTATCACCAATTGAAGATCAAGGCCGGAGATATTCAAGACTGCTTTCGGGACGAGGTATGGGCATTATGAGTTTCGGTTATGTCTTTCGGGTTGACCAATGCTCCAGGTTGTTTATGGAACCGATGAACCGAAGTGTTCCATGACATGTTGGACACTTCGGTCATCGTATTCATCGATGACATATTGATTTACTCTAAGGACATGGAGACTCATACATCGCATTTGAGGGCAGCCCTACAACGGCTGAGGGATGTGAGGCTTTATGCAAAATTCAAGAAGTGCGAGTTTTGGCTGAAGGAAGTGGCTTTCTTGGGCCATGTTGTATCTGGAGACGGTATCAAGGTTGATCCAAGCAAGATAGCTGCTATAGTAGGATGGGAAGCACCAAAATCTGTTACAGAGATTCGTAGTTTCCTTGGGTTGGCTGGCTATTATAGAAGATTCGTGGAAGATTACTCCAAGATCGCGGTTCCACTCACCAGATTGACCAAGAAGGGAGAGAAATTTATATGGACAGATGAGTGTGAGAAGTGCTTCCAGACCTTGAAGTCAAGACTTGTCTCTGCACCTATCTTGACCATCCTCGAACCAAGCGTACCGTTTACTCTATATACGGATGCTTCGGGGTTGGGTATTGGGTGTGTTCGATGCAAGGAGAACAGGTGATCGCTTACGCATCAAGACAGTTAAAAGAGCATGAGAAGAACTATCCTACGCATGACTTTGAGCTAGCAGCGGTTATACATGCAATCAAGACTTGGAGACACTACTTGTACGGTGAGAAGTTACAGATCAAGTCAGATCACAAAAGCTTAACTTATCTCTTCACTCAGAAGGATCTGAATATGAGACAGAGGAGATGGCTGGAATTGTTAAAAGATTATGATTGCGACATCCAGTACCATCCGGGTAAAGCAAATGTGGTGGCTGACACCTTAAGCAGAAAGTGGCATCGAAACTTGAGGCAGGACCGAGTACAAACGCTGCATTGTGTGCCGCAACCTCTAGTTCAATCGAAGGTGATGAAGAGCATATAATCGAAACTGCAGAAGATCCAGTTGAGCAAGGCTTGATTCATAAGTTCACTATGATGTTCGCCGCATTGAAGATCTCACCGGGTCTAATTGATGAAGTCAAGGTAGCAATCCTACAGGATCTATATCTTAAGACAGTGCAGGAAGACTTAGAGAAGGGTACATGCAATCCTGACTTTACCTTGGAATCAGACAAAGTACTCAAGTATCGCGGACGGTTATGTACACACGAGAGCGAAGACTGCGATATCAGAGGTCGAGTTATGACTGAAGCTCATTACACTCCATATTCGGTATATCCAGGAAGTACCAAGATGTACCATGATCTAAGAAGACTATATTGGTGGAGGGGTATGAAAGCCGATATAGCTCGCTTCGTATTCCAATGTCTGAATTGTCAACAAGTTAAAGCGGAAAGGCAAAGACCCGCAGGTTTACTATAGCCATTACCAGAACCTGCATGGAAGTGGGATTGTATCACTATGGATTTCATCACTGGCCTACCTTTGACACCAAGGTCAGTGGATGCAGTTTGGGTTATAGTGGATCGACTCACCAAGACAGCTCGATTTATTGCGGTCAGACTTCAGTATACCATGGAGAAACTGGCCAAGTTATATGTTGATAATATAGTCAGACTTCATGGCGTTCCAGAGAGTATAGTATCTGACAGGGATCCCCGTTTTACATCAAAGTTTTGGGAAGGATTACAGAAAGCTATGGGAACAAAGTTGAAGTTCAGTACAGCTTTTCATCCTCAGACGAACGGACAGTCAGAGCGAACTATTCAAATTTTGGAAGATATGCTCCGAGCTTGTGCATTAGATTTCAAAGGAGCTTGGGATGAGAAGCTATCACTTATCGAGTTTGCTTACAACAACAGTTATCAGGCTACGATTCAGATGGCCCCATATGAAGCTCTCTATGGAAGGAAGTGTCGTACACCTCTGTTATGGAACGAAGTGGGGGAAAGAAGAATTGTAGGACCGGAGTTTGTTGAAGAAACTTGCCGAGTAATTGATCAGATCAAAGAGAGAGTAAAGATAGCTCAAGTTCGACAGAAGCACTATGCAGATAATCGACGTCGAGATCTGAAGTTTGCAGTGGGTGACAAAGTGTTCTTGAAGGTGTCACTGGTGCGAGGTCTGAAACGGTTTGGTAAGAAGGGGAAGCTATGCCCCAGGTATGTGGGACCATATGAGATATTGAATCGACGTGGTAATGTAGCATATCAATTGGCTCTACCACCATCTATGTCTAGCGTGCATAATGTGTTCCATGTATCATTACTAAAGAAGTATGTCAGAGATCCATCGCATATCTTGATCGCTGATCCTCCAGACTTGGCTGAAGACTTAACTTTCGAAGTGGTGCCTGTAATGCTCTCAAGCTGAAAAGTTCAGCAACTTCGAACCAAGGATATCCACTATGTGAAGGTGCATTGGAAAAGCCAAAATGTGGAGGAAATTACTTGGGAAGAAGAGAGTGCGATGAGAAAGGAGTACCCTAACCTTTTTGACGATCAAGGTACGTTCAAATTTTGAGGCCGAAATTTCTTTTAAGGGTGGGGGAGTTGTAGTACCTACATGCAAATTTCGGGACGAAATTTCTGTTAAGGGTGGTGGAGTTGTAAGACCCGCACTCTGAAAACCCGGTCTAACCTTGGTTTTGTGTCGTGACAGGTCTTCCGATCATCACCGAGCCAGACGGGGCAAGCGGATAACAAACAGGTACGAAATCGGACCGAAGTCGACCAATTATACCTGATTTTAGGTATACCGGTCGATGGTACCGGTCTTGGTACCGATCGACCGGTATGGCCTGCACAGCTATGTGTGAGAATTTGGAAATTGGTCTCTACGGGTCCCGCTTACCTGATTTCGAATCCTAGAAGTTTTCTAATCCTAGTAGGGTTACTAAACCCTATTTCCAGCCTATAAATACGCCCTTAACCCTCCTCAAATCCCTTCCATTGTCTCTCACAAACCCTAGAGAAGAGAAAGAGCTTGGAAAGGAGAAGGAGCTAGGAAGAAGAAGAAGGAGCCGCCATTACCGTTTGACGAAGCTCTCGTTACGCCTGTCAACGGTAAGTGTTTGAATCCGTCTTCTTACCCTATGTTAGTTGTGTGGGTGGATCAATACCATGCAAAGTAGGTATTGATCTAAAACCCTAAATTAGTCAATAAACCCTAAGTTGCCGTCAAACCCTAGATTCGAGTTTCGAGATGATATTCATCGAAACAAGACTTGAATGAGTTGGGGATAACTCTAACTCAAAGCCTAGACTTAGAATGGATAGGAGAAACCCTGAAAATCCATGGAGGATGATCGACGGCAGTCGAAGAACCCATGTATGGTCTTCCGGGGACATACCGGTCGACTATACCGGTTGCACATAGTGCGACCGGTATGTTGCGACCGCTACCTCTCGGGAGGTTGTATGTGGGGGACCGGCTGACCATACCGGTCGCCAGTCTTTTCCACAGAGCTGCGATCGGTACATGCCACCGGTCAGCTTTGTGAGGGTATTTTGTAACCCTGTTGGTTTTCGACCAACATGAAACTCTAAGAATGTTATTTTAATGAAACCCTAATAATATTGTAGGACTTTGTGACTTATCGTTTGGATCTTGCGACGTGGAGCAAGTTATCGAACGAGCGTCAGGTAAGGGAATCTGACCTAAACCTAATAATTAATGGACAGTAAATCGTTGTTAATCATTGAATATCTATGATGTGATGTTTGTGCATATTCACATGCCATCCTTTACTTTCAGTTATTATTATTGTTCATGCATTCATAGGATGTGATTGTTAGGCATGTGATTATTTTCGTTGGTGTGTGGAGTGGGGCATGGGCCTGGGATTGCTCTTCACACTAGCACTTTTTGTAGTATTCTGTCTTAACATGCTTGGTACGGGTGAGGTATCAGGGGAAGGTCGTGGTACGGTGGTCTCCGATATTGATGTTGTCCCGGCCATCGTTGTGTGGTACTGAGGATTCCGAGTCGACGCTGACTTGTCCACGATGCTTTAGCTCTATCTCTATGCCGTAGGGAGTTATGTTGGGATAGGGTCTACCTGCGTATTGTTTCTATCCTAGTGGGTTAGTTGCGGATAGGGTATCAGGGGGAGGTGATGTATGGTGGTCTCCGACCCGGCCTGCACGCTCTAGCTCTATCTCTATGCCGTAGACAGCTGTGCTAGGATAAAGCATACATTGTTGACATATAGGATTGGTTAGTTGCGAGCCCAGTTTGTGAGCCCTGGCCAGTAGGGGCTTAGGTACTGGTATGGGTAGAGTATCAGGGGAGGTGCGGGTATACCTTAGCTCTATCTCTATTCCATGATGGGTGCATGTGGGTTGGTGGTAGTGTGATTACTGTGCGATGCCACACACTCGTGTATAGAGGTGCGGGGGCCACCAAACCTTTCTATAACACATTGCAAACTTAAAACCAGACCACAGCATAAAATTGATTGTTACTCATGCATAATCTTGTGAAACTGTCTGATTGTCTTACTGAGCTGTGTTGTGATCTCACCCTTTGTGTACACATTGTTTTAGATGTTGATGCAGGATACACTGTGAACGACTATGTGAACGCTCCGGCGTACGGTGGTGTAGCTGCTCTGGATGTACAAGCAGGGGAGGACGAGCATGATGCTTCATGCGAGTGCCCTTTCTGCGTGTACCTGTGATGGATTTTATTTATTTATTTCAGTTATTTTGATTGGATTAAAGGGATGTAAAAGATTATTATTTTATGTGTTTGGATTTGAATAATGGAATATTTATTTACATTATCAATAGATACTCAGTTCATCCTATTTAAAGTCTTCCGCTGTATATTTATATTCTGATTGTGGTTATGTGTAGTTGGTTTGTATGGGTGGACACGGCCTATTCGAGATCCTGGTGTGAACCGTTGGTTCAATGGCGGTTCACTCACACCGTTCTGGTTGGATCAGAATTGGAGTGTGACAACTTGGTATCAGAGCTCTCGTGCTCTGTCTACAGACTATATTACACTTAACTGGGTCGATGAATTGATGTTATAAGTGATTGGGGAGGTGTTGAATAAGTGATATCTTATGAACTTGCTTACTGATATATTAGTTAGGTGGGTGGGACCGTGAGGGTTGTGCTATTTACCTGATTTCTTCTGTTATCTCTTCAGAAATCAGTAGGGGATAATAAGTAGCAGATAGGAGCAGTACGCCCCAGGGGTGCACAACCATAGGTTCCACTACAACAATTCCTAAAAAGAAATTTATATAATCAATGTTACCTAACATTTATATAATTGTTTAAATTATTTAAATTATTTATTATATTTAATAGAAATATTTTTTAATATAATTTTTATTTTACATTTTTGATTTAACAGATTTGGATGTAAATTAAATTGAAATTTAATAACCAAATAATATAGAATGATCTGAAGATAATGATTTAGTCATAAGTTTTCATTTTCAGGTTTGAAAATTTTCCATTCCTTTCCTATTCAAACAAACATAACCAAAATAAATTAGCGAGGCCCTACAAAAAAGCAGAAAAAATAACCTACACGATTGCCAATTTTCCACCACTTTACATTTCTGAACTATGGTATAATCCTTTCTGACCATATTATTTGGGTGAAGTCTTCTATGGGTGCCAAAAGGATCAATAATCAAGATACCATTGCTATTTCCCTTCTCAAATTCTTATATATATTTTCTTTACCAAAAAAAAAAAAATCCTTACATTTTCAATATTGATATAAAAAAATCCCATAAAATATTTCAGATTGAAACAACTTAGCAGAAAACACAAAAACAAACTAACTAAACGATTGGCAACAATTCCAAAACTCAAATTATAACTGCATCTGAAACTCTATTCTTGACTATGCCACATGTATGGGAAAAAAAACCTTTGTAGTGAGGTTAAAGTGGCAGTGAGATCACTGTTTCTCAAAGTAGATGGGGACACATCCCGATGCACTGAGGCCAAAGTGGCAGTGAGATCACTGCCACTCAAAGTGGATGGGGACACATCCCGATGCACAATTATGCATCGAATCCACTTGCATGGTTTCAAGTACCATATCGATACACCTCATATTGGTCAATGCATATCTGTATCAACAGTGGTCGATACGATACTCTTCAATACATATATCTTTTCTTAAAACAACAAGTGTATCGACATATATTGGCTGTCGTATCAAACCAATACGGTTTGATACATTTCAATACGATTGATGCACTTAATTCGTATTGATACACTTAAGTTTCTATTTTTTTGAAAAAAAAAAAACTTATATCGAAGTATATATATCTAACCGATATGGCTTGACACGAACTGATACTATTCTATACACCTCAATACAGACTGATATGGTCGATATGCACATATAAAGCTTGATACAATTTATTTATTTTTTTCACTTTTTCTGGTATTCTTCCTTACTGAAAACCTATAATTCATGCAAATCGAAGGTTATAGCTTGTTGAATGTCATCAAATATGTCTTTAATTCTTAGAAATACTTCAAGATTGCTTATTATAGAGTTTTTATACTTAAAAATTGTGTTTTACATATTCCCAATCATTCTCGTGTATGTCTTGTCTCATATTCAAGTGTATCCACTATATTCATAATATGATACGATACATCTCTTAAAATCACCTGATAGACTTTTAATATACGATATTTTAATCGTTAGCCATATGTCAGAATTGCAGAAGTTGGATGTGATGTAAGTTTTTGAAAATATTTAAAATATTGAAAATTCAAAAGTATGCATCCACCATGTGGTGGACAGCTCCATATCGTTAGGATTTGTAAGCATGATGTGACCGTCTTGGCCTCACCATCCTTGTTAAAGATGGATAAACGAGATGGAAAATCTAAAGTGAAAGTTTGCCTATTTATCTTACAGATGGAATATTGAAAATTCTATATGGTTGGGCCTGGAATGGAGATGGGTTATCTCCACAGTTTGTGGAGAGTATATATATATATATATTTTTTTTCTTTTTTCTTTTTATTTATCCTTATAGTAAGGTAATAAGTATATAAAAATGAAGCCTTTCTATCCATGATGTGGGCATATAAAGTGGAATATATTTATATATGTCATCTAAGAGACAGGATGTACAAAAATACCATTATTTGACAGGTCATGATAATGAGTTCAATGAGCTCTATTGTCTTCATAATCCAACAAAATGAGCATTAATATTTATATGAATATTTTATTTAACATCAACAGTAAATTGGCGTATCGATTGAGCAGTCTACTTACGTATCAATTTCAAGTTCTCCTTCAACTTACCCTATGTATCACTATGGAAATTGACAACCACTTACCAGTTACTCTCTCTCTCTTGCTTTAAATAACAGTGGATATCTAAGTGGATTAGCATGGAAAGCACTACTTGAATTGGTTCGATACTTATCATCCGAGAGCCAATCAACCTTTACACAAGGGAAATTGTATAAGGAAAATGAAAAAAAAAAAAAAAATGCAAGTGGTCAATGATCTTTCTAGAAGTAAGGTATTGGTTTTGTACATTGATAGTACAGAGAAGAGGTTATTGTCGCTCGAAACCGTAAAGTTAGATTTCTTAAGACATATAATATGGAATTCTCAGTGAAACATTAAAGCTCCTTCAGAAATAAGGGTTTTCTGAGTTACTGGATCTACAACAATCTTCCCTTCCACTGAGATAGAAACATAGAGAGTAAAACATCAGAGGTGTAAAGCCCAGAATGAGAGGTTTCTCTTAGTGGTGGAAAAAATCTGAATCCCTTTATCGATGTCCTCTTGCTACATATATAAGTTCAATAGGAGGCTTCCTTAGCAAGCTCTTTCCTACCTACCACTATCTCAATCATCAGTCACCTAGGAAATAGTAGGTTCATGAGGCTACGACCCCTTAAGACAGCACTAGGACATCCTGTCAGCTGCTTACGACCCCCCTTGATCCTCTTCGATCGACCCTGCTTTTAAGTCATATCTCTCATACCTACTGACGTCTATTTCTGTCCTTACACTTTTACCAAGTATTGGTTCTGCCTGATGCTGATTTGGTCCATGATATGGTGACATGGCTGGTCAAGTCAGCATACTTTGCATTTATGGTTGTTGTCAGTATTTATGAGTATTAATGACAAACCACTAATTGCCCAACTACCCCTATCAATCTGTCACATCCTATCTGAACCAGCAGGGGGGGGGGGGGGGGGGGGAGGAGCAAACATGAGTTCCTTTTGAAATCTTCAGTCATTTCTTTCTTCTCATACTTTATACCTTAGATACATGCCACGTGTCCCTTTCTCGAGGATCATCCTAAATTCTCTACCAACAGTCAGATTTTGTATCTACTATTATTTTTCCTTAACAAAACCCCTTTGCTTCCTTAGCGTCGTTTCGACCAAAGGAGGCGCATTTATGGGAAAATAATCTTTTCCGAAACACGTAGGGATGTTTCAGTAAATTTCTTACCGTTATGGTAATCACTTAATCGCCTTCTCTCCCTTCTTTTCGAAACTTGAACGCCCACCTCCTTGACATAACGTTTGTAACGTTTCGATGTAATTTTGAGTCGGCCATACTTGAATGCCCCTGGTGCCGCTTCTGCTTCAGTCGAGCCGTCGCTTTGAACCGTTAGTGTGTATCTTGTTTGCAACCATCGGCACCGTCCATGCGTCGCTTCCCTATCAAAACGTCACATCCGCAACTTGATTGATGGACACAACACTCGAAAACCATCATGACTGCCAGATGGGACCCACCTGTCAGCAAACTTATAAAATCCCGCCATTTTCTCTCATCTTCTTCTTTACAAACCGTCCATCTTCAGTGCTTTCTCATTTCTTAGAGTGTTATCTCTTCCAAAGTTCTCCGGTTCAGCATACTCAATCTAGTTGCAAACATCCTCTCTCCATCGCAAGAGGTTGCCGGTGATCCGTTTATCTTTCAAGTAAGTCCAACCTTCTTTTCCTCTTTTATTTCACCACTAACCAGTCATGGCTCGTGACAAAGCCATTGTTAGCCATGCCTCTGAACCTGCCCTAGCTGCGTCGATCAACTCCCGCGATCTACTCAGGGTGAGGGTAGCTCAAGCGGTAATCCTGAGAGTTCTTCCCATGATACTTCCGATGAGGCTGGTCCTCACTATGTGGCATCCTTTGTGAAATCCATAATGACTGAGTCCAAGCTTCACGATCTTAGGGTTTTTTTTTGTTCCCGATTCTGTTGACCTGATAACTCAAGACCCAGAAGATCGAGCCTGCCATCCATACTCCCACAGGATGGTGGTAAATTTCAACATGTTCTTGTCTAGTTTCCATTTCCCATGCCACCCTCTAGTATTCAAGACTTTGGGTTATTATGGTCTGGCCCCTACCCAACTTTTGCCCAATTCTTGGGCTCACAGTATTCCTTCATCATCTTCTTTCTTCGTTGTTGAGAGCCCCTCACTTTAAGATTCTTCTAGTTTTTATTCGACATTGGAGTTGTTACCTGACGTGACCCCACGACCCATAAGACCAAATGGCATCTATTACTTCTTTCGTAGGAATTTAGAGGTGGTTTCCCCCATGGTCGAGACCATCCCCTCCTCCGTCCCCTTTTGGAAGGAGAAATTCTTCGGGGCTATAATAAGACGGGGCCATAGCCTAATGGGTAAGCAATCTTTTCCCATCGATAATCGATGGTAGTTCATCGACCCCTCAATAGTAGGGGTCACCCCAATCTTAACGCCGCTTGAGATGGAAACCCTTCAAAGGGTAGAAGGAAGATGGAGGGTAGTCTAGTACAAGGACCTGGGCAACAACAAGTTCTTGTTCCTGTATGGGCTGAGTAAGTTGCCTGATAGCATTAACCTGTCCTTCATTCTCTTCTTTACTTTTGTACTTCAATTCGACCCCTAACACCTCAATATTGGTTCTTGATGCAGTGGAAGGTCTTGACGGCAGCATATGGGAGGATCTGATGGGGACAGACTTGTTCCGCTACCAAAAGAGAGAAAGGGAGGAGATAATTGCCTCCGTGGCCTGAAAACTGGAGGCCCTTGTGAGGGCCGCAGACATAGCTCTAGCACTTCCTGCCGAAATCCCTCCACAACCCTCAGAAGAAGAACATTCCCCTTCAAGTCAACATACTTTGCATTTATGGTTGTTGTCAGCATTTATGAGTATTAATGACAAACCACTAATTGTCCAACTACCCCTATCAATCTGTCACATCCTATCTGAACCAGCATGAGGGGAGGGGGGCAAACATGAGTTCCTTTTGAAATCTTCAGTCATTTCTTTCTTCTCATACTTTATACCTTAGATACACGCCACGTGTCCCTTTCTCGAGGATCATCCTAAATTCTCTACCAACGGTCAGATTTTGTATCTACTATTATTTTCCCCTAACAGAGGTTGGTCAAGTAGTTCGACAAATGGAGGCTGATCTAAGGGTGTTAAATGGGTATGTTTTGATTTAATGATACAGTTTGGTGTGTAATGGATAAAACTAAATCAATTTGTTTATTGAACGGTTTAAAAAATGCTTATCAAAATCGATTATTAATCAATTTCAGTTTTTCTATTTTTAAATGGTTTCACTATCGAGAGGGAGAAAAAGAGTTATGAACAAAAGAGAGGAGAGTAGACCTTCAGCACTAAGGAATTAAGATTTAGAAGTCGACTATGTGGAAAGCATTAATGTAGAATTTATTTATATGAATAGACCTTCAAAACTAAGGGATTAAATTAAGTAAAAATTTAATCAATTTTAACGATTTTAAATAATCGGTTTAACCGGTTTCAATTTTATTTTAAGTATGATTCAGTACCCAACTTTGGTAAGGGATCTCCTTTTTACTCATCTTGTACTTTCCCACTCCTCAACCGTAACCTTTTTCTATTTTCTTTGGTGTAATTATGAGAACCCTTTTCTAGACTTTTTATGTAGGCCAATCTAAGATTTAGAAATCCTACACTTACAGCTAAATTAAGTAACTTGTTAATTTGGAAAGGAGGCAACAGCATACATGACATGCATTTAGATTTCAGGGGTTTTTTCTTTTCTTTTTTTGGGTACAAATTTAGATTTCAGAGTTGACTTATCAATTAATGAACAACATAATCAGCACATGTAATGCCACTTAGCAATGAACAATTATGTTGAAATAGAATTAGGCACCATTTGACAAGTAATACATGCAGGAAATTTCAGTATCCTTAAAACGATTACAACTATGTTTTCTTATGCATAAGAAACCAATTTCATGTAATTCATGAACAATTCAATATAGAGAAAATAAGATACTGCGAAAACATAAGAACTAGTGTCATATTAACCACAGAATTCAGTTTTAAGATGTTCATGAGTAGGTTATGTTGGTTTTTTCCTTTCTCGTTTTGGATTATTTAATGAATAAACGAAGGGGTGCTTTAATCTGGAGCACCTTTTGTTTAGTACCTCTTTTTGTTTTTCTTGATGACCATTTTAATCTCATGGTTGAAAGGTATCTCCATTTAACCGTTGGAGATTAAATCCTGAAAGATCTAATGATTATTTCTATTAACCATTGGTTGCTATAAGAAGTTGTTTGATCATTTTGGACAAATATAAAAATCTAAGTGTTAATTTTGGAGAAAACTAAGTGGTGACAACTAACGTTTGTAACCAAAAGAAGGTAGTAAACCTGATTGCCTATTTTACCACCCAAACAAAAAAAAAAAAAAAAAAATCCTGATTGTCTATTTATGACTAGGCAAATAGCAAATAGCAAATAGCATGCGGTAAATCAAAGGTATTTATTGACAACATGATTTAATACGAATATATATACTTAGTTTTCCAATTTATTATCGGGTTGAACATGAGTCATAAAAGGCTTTTTGGTATATGGTAAGAATCGTTTGGGTACCATTTGTGAAGTGGTGTTTTTAGAAAGATACATATGTCTCCTTTGTATGACTGTTGGTGTTCTTTGAAAAAGGCACAAAAACTACCTGTTGAGGGTCTCCATTTGAAAGATGTATCCCTTGGTGTTTTTCTAAGGAAGCATTCTTTAAGAGTAGCTCCAACAGGTTTGTCTTGGCATATATACAACGGTTTTATTATGCATGGGTTTGAAATATATTTATCTTATTAATGAAATAAAATGATTAAAAGATAAGTGAGTACTTGATACAGATAAAGATAAATCTAGACCCGAAAATAGGTGATGTGTATTTAGAGTCATATACCTTGATTCTTATTGATAAGCCATGAAAATCGATAGTGAATTTTAATTTTGTGTTATCATTATTAATAACATGGTTATTGGTTTGCTTGGATCATGATTTTATTGTCGCATGTTTATGAGGTACACTAATTATATAGACAATTTAATTATCATGTGAAGAATATTGTTCCATGTATTTTGAAGTAAGTTAATTGTTAGTTGGACAATTAATGTGATCATATGATTGAAACTCATGATTGTTGTAAGGACAAAGCTCGTAATCCTTTTTTTGGAAGTCGCCACCTAGATTAAGGTCTAGGACCTTAGAAATGTGAAATCTCACCCTAAGGTAAGACTTTGATTGACTTGTGACCCTTAGATTGGATTTCTGGTCCATTAGAGATTGGGTAAGCGTCAGGTTACA
The DNA here is from genome assembly GCA_028583415.1 of Protea cynaroides. Lineage (NCBI taxonomy): Eukaryota > Viridiplantae > Streptophyta > Magnoliopsida > Proteales > Proteaceae > Protea > Protea cynaroides. The sequence continues at coordinate 34,457,535 of CM053266.1, read as the reverse complement.
GTTATGGGAAGGGGTTAGGCACCCAAATCGCCCGATCGAAATCGATCTCCTATACCTTTCCTATGCTAGACTCTATCTATTAAACCGAACCAAACCAAGTGGTTTGATATCATTGAACCGAATCTGTATCCATCAGATTGCCTACGTATCACGAAATTATTCTGAAAATCAGGTTCACCATCGTAGTTCAGGTGTGATTAAAGTTTACGACTGTGATTTATGCTTGTGCATAATTAAGTTCATTGTTCAAGTTGAAGTTTATGCTTGAAAGATTGAGAAACCCTATAAGTTAGTATCTGGATAGTCCATACGACCTGATAGATAGTCCTAGTAGATCTAAGAATAGATAATCTTTTCTGTGTCTGAATGTAGATAATCCTATTTGGATCAAAATATGGATAACCCTTTCTGGGTTGGAATGTGGATAATCCTATTTGGGTCAAAATGTGGATGGATATCCTAGTGGATCTATGAATAGTCCGAGTTGACTAAGGTGTGGATCCGAATTTGAGATTTTTCCAAATGGCCTACGTATCCTAGGGTTTGCCCTAGGAATCAGAATCCGCGTAGTTCGGATGATGGGTAACCCTATTTGGGTCGAAATGGGGATAGATATCCTAGTGGATTTATGGATAACCCGAGTGGACTAAGGCGTGGATTCGAATTTGGGATTCTCCCAAATGGCCTACGTATTCTAGGGCTTGCCCTAGGAATCAAAATCCTCGTAGTTCGAGCTGGTGGGTGGATATCTAAGTGGATCTATGGATAGTTCGAGTGGACTAAGGTGTGGATCTGAATTTGGGATTCTCACAAATAGCCTACGTATCCTAGGGTTTTCCCTAGAAATCAGAATTCACGTAGTTCGAACTGGTGGGTGGATATCCAAGTGGACTAAGGTGTGGATCCAAATTTGAGATTCTTCCAAATAGCCTACGTATCCTAGGGTTTGCCCTAGGAATCAAAATCCACGTAGTTCGAAATGATGGCTGAAATAACTTGTTTTAGGTTAAGGATTGAGAACCTATTCTAAGTTAGGATTGAGAACCTATTCTAGGTTTAGGGTTTACTGAGTGGTGAAAATCGTCTTGAGTTATCCTTTTCATCTTGAATTCTAATTTTGGAAGGTTTGACAAAGCATTCTCTTTCTTTATTAAGATTTTTATTATTTTCCATTATACCCTTCCCAAGAATGTGGGTGCCTAAATGCACGTCCCCATGCCTAATATATTTGCTAGGTGTACAGATATGGCAGTTCGACTAGGGTGCAGCACAAATTAAATTATTATCAAAAATAAATTATGCATTTAAATATGGCATATAGCACATTTATGGTAAGAAATACACATATAGTAAGATTTTAAAAATCTCTCAAATATGGCATGCATTGCAAATAAGGCAAGAACCTATATAGCAAGATCTAATATGTTATCTTCTAAGCATAGTAAGACCTAATATGGTAAGAAATCAATATGTGCATCTATATATCAATATGACAAGTACCAAATATAGAATGTAAATATGGCATGAATTATCCAAAAAAGGTAAGATCTTATATGTTATTTTCTAAGCATGGTAAGACCTAACATGGTAAGAAATTGATGTATGCATCTATATATCAATATGGTAAGTACCAAACATAGAATGCAAAATATGGTATGAATTATCCAAAAAGGTAAGATCTTATATGCTATTTTCTAAGCATAGCAAGACTTAAAAATGGTAACTATCAAGATTTTGCTAAATATGATAAAAATCTATTTATTCTATCAAATATAGCAACACATGAAATATGGCAAACATGGTATGTGCGCAATCCAAACAAAGCATATGAATGCTCTAAATATAGTCATTTATCCAAATATGGTAGAATTTACTCAAACAATCAATTGCATGTTACAATGAATGAGACATCAATGAAATTTTTTTTTTTGAAAAATCTAAAATCATCAAAAACATATGCTCAATATTCTTTGAAAATATTATAATTTTTATGAATACATTTGGAATGATTAATGAATCAAAACTATCAAAATTGTGACACAAAGTTTCAGATATTGGACAAACTATGAACTGTATTCAGATTCTGTCACATTACACAAGAATGACCATAAGTAGGTCTTCTGTAACTCAAATCAAGCTCTATTTTTTTTCATATAAAGACGACTCAACAGGATATATTTCATATGAAGGAGTCGAATCCCAACAGAGAGAAAAAACAGGTCAAAGATATGCCTCAAGACCGGATATGTGCACTGGTCAAGTCTGTTCCAGATTTTTGACCAGTTGCACCATAAATTTCGAATAAAATCTTATACTTAATGAAAATTAAATCCAGACATATGTTCATATAGATAACTATCTGATCTAAAATTTCATCAAGAAAAACAAGTGAAAACAGTATATTTTTTTTGTAAAAAATGATCCTTTTCAATCATGCAAATCAGTACATCCTGACAGATTCAAAAATCAGAGCACTATGCACTTAAAAATCAATATCAATTCAATAAAAAATCAAAAAAAATATGAAACTAGTGCCATTTTTTAGAAGACTTTTATATCTAAAAAGTTCATATGAAGTTGATTTCCTGATTATGGTCATAAGACCCTTGTATAGAGACTTTCTGATAAGGGATTGCATTATATCCGAATAAAACAGCAATGTCAAAGATGAATTTTTTGATATATTTTTCCAATTCCAAATGGAACAAAATTTCTAGGATAGTATTCTAACATATCAGAGAGACTCCCATAAAAACTTGGGCTTCAAAATCTAAGAAAAACTACATGTGATGCACGTCCTAAGTTTGAATCCTAAATCAGAAAATTTCATATTAGAAAACCACTTTATGAAACTTGTCAAAAACATCAAACATCATCATATAGCATTCAAAACTTCATCATTGAATAGCTTAGACAAATCATCATTCATAAAAAGTACTAGACATAAGCATCCTAATATTAATATGCATGCAATAGAGCATTCCTGATTGAGATTTAATGAAAATAAGCTTTTTTTTTCAAGCAAAATCAATATTTAAGCATTCTAAAGACCCCTAAATTCATTTAGGGTACTAACCTTGTACTCGAATGGAGTGAAACCGTCGATGTAGGATGTTTGGAGATCGTATCAAGCAATTTAAAAGCGAATCCTCCTTCTCCTCTTCTCTGCTCCTCTCTCTCTTCTCTTTCTCTCTTTTCTTCTTCTCTTTTTTCTCTTTTCTCTTCTACTTCTCTCTTTCTTTCTCCCTCTCTCTCACTCACGTCCTCTCTCTCCTGGTGGTCTGGAAAAAAAGGATCATTCTCTCTCTCTTGGCCTATTTATGCTTTTCTCTTTTCGTCTAGAAGATCTTTCTTTCCTTTTCTTCTTTTTTCTTCTAGAAAATCTTTTTTTCCTTTTTTCTTCTTTCCTTTCTTCTCTTCCTTCCTTTTTCTCTTCTCCCTCTCTTTCTCTTACGTTTTCTAGAGTAGAAAACGTCTCTTTCTCTCTCTCTCTTCCTTCCTTCTCCTCTTCTTTCCTTCTTCTCTCTTCCTTGCTTTTCTTCTTTTTCTTCTAGAAAATCTTTTCTTTCCATTTTTTTTCTTTCCTTTCTTCTTTTTTTTCTCCACGTTTTTTCTCCTTCCTTTCTTTCCTTTTTCTCCTTCCTTTCTTTCCTTTTTCTCCTTCTTCTTCTAGAAAATCCCTTCTCTCTTTCCTTTTTCTCTTTCCTTCTTCTAGAAAATCCCTTCTCTCTTTCCTTTCTTTCTTCTTTCCTTTTCTTCTTCCTTCCTTTCCTTCCTTTTTTCCTTTCTCCCTTTCTTTTCACGTTTTCTAGATCTAGAAAACGTTTTTTTTCTTTTAAATTTGTTTTCCTTTTTTTTTCTTTCCTTCCTCTTTCCTTCCTTTTTTTCCTTCTCCCTCTCTTCCTTCCTTTTCTTCTTCTCTCACTCTTTTCACGTTTTCTAGAGCTAGAAAACGTTTTAATTTTTTTAATTTTTTTCTTTCCTTCCTTTTTTTTCTCTCATTCTTTTTTCTATGGCTTCTCTTTCCTCTCTCTTCCCACGGCTTCTCTTTCCTCTCTCTTTCCTATAATATATATATATATATAAATACATACATATGGGCCGACATGACTTGGTCCGGGTTGGTCTGAGCTGGGCCGGGCTAAGTTAGACTAAGCTGGATTGAGCTGGTTTAGACCAAAGTTGATTTTTTCTATCATTTCCTAGTCCATTTCTGCCATCATTTCATATGAAATTTTTCGATAGCCACTATTCTAAATTTTCTACGTTCACTTTGTAGAACACTAAAAATGAAGAATATTGGAATTTGAATCACCTCATTTGGAAATAAAATGACCAACTTATGAATTTCTGAAGTTTAAGCAAGCCAATTATCGATAATTTGGCAAACCATTCTGCATAGGGTCCTTCGGAGACTTCTATCGGAAATCCTTTACGTCCACTTTGTAGAGTACTAATGGAACATAATGAAACTGAAATTACCTGATTTGGATATGGGGTGACCAAAATATAAATTTTCAAAGATTAAATGATCATTTTCATGTGTAATTTTGCATGGGACCTTTCGGAGACTTCTACCCGAGATTTTTCACGTCCACTTTGTATAACATTACAAATGAAGAATAATGGCCTTGGAATCATCTGAATCCGACGTAGAACATCAAAGATATAAAGCTTTGAAGTTCTAACGATAATTTTGCATGAAAGCTTGCATGAGGCCCACCTGACTTCTACCTGAGATTTTTCACGTCCACTTTGAAGAAGACTGAAAATAAGGAATATTGGCCTTTGAATCATCTGATTCCGATATCAGATGACCAAGATATGACGACTTGAAGTTTAAATGATAATGCATGCATCTTACGATAATTATGTAAATGCCCTTGCACTTTCAAACTATGATATCTTCCTTGTTTGACGTCAGAATTTGATGATTCCGGTCTCATTTCGAAGATAAATTCACGACTGTACATCCAAGTAGGTAATAGCCCATGACCCTGCTGTGGGGTTCATTAGAAAAGCACAAACCCTTGGGTTAAAAGCCAGAAATCTGTCATATTGGTTCACTTATGCTGAGGGTGGCAAAAATGGGGTGCTTACAATTGTCTAGACTTTAATCAATCTAAATGGAAGGTATTTAAATTCCGCCTGATCAAAACAGTTGACCTTATAATCAAATTTCAGCATGAGACTCTTAGCAAATTGATCATTTAAAGAGACCATTAAAGTTCTTGAATGAGATAATCAAAATGCATGGATGTTGTTTATTAACCATAGATACGGTAAATCAAGTAACATGTTGAATATGGTTAATATGGAGACATGAGATGCTAAGAATTTTACGTGGATAAAAGAAATAATATTGTACCTTATACATGCTTAAAGTTCTTATAAGGTTAAGTATGGAAAACCAAAAAATGTGGGGGTTTTGTAAGAATATTGTTGGTCAAATTCTTCTAATTAAGAAAGAAGAATGATGTCAAAATAAAATTATTTATATCTATTTAGACATGGAATCTAGAAGACATGCCTAAATTTAGAAAGATGATGGTGGCAAGATTCTTTGAATCTGTACTAATTCCACCATAGATAGTCAAGTATGAATACAATGTTAAATTGGGATAATGGTCAATGACTAAATATCTCGATAACAGATATATGATGAAAATCAATGTTAATTATGTTACTTTAAGAAGTAGATTTAATGACAAAAGATTACAAGTAAGATAAATATGTTACACTTTGTGTTGTCATTGTTGGCAACTTAGCTGATGTGACAGTATTTGTGAGCATTCAGTCAGAGAAATGAGGAGAGAGAGTGTTTGTGGGTCCCATTGGTGATGTGGCACAGTTTATGGTGATGTGGCCAAGTTTTTGATGATGAGGCTGGGTTGCGACATTTTTTTTGAAGCATCTAAAAGAAGAAAGAAGAGAGATAAGATGTAGAGAGAGAATGAGGAAAGAGAAAAATGTGGGTGGGACCCACTGTGCCAAGGTGGCATGCCACCATGGCAACCAGCCTGGCCGAGGGCCGCAGCACCACAGTGGTAGCCCCACATGGCCAGCCAGCCACATGGCCAGCCGCAAGGCTATAGCATCACCATGGCACCATGGCATGCCACACAGCCGCAAGGCATAGGCAGCAGCATGGTGCTACACAGCCGCAAGCCCATGGTCGCATGGTCCTTAGCCGCACTCCCCAGCATGCCCGCCCGCAAGCCCATGGTCGCATGGCCCTTAGCTGCACTCCCCAGCATACCCGCCTGCAAGCCCATGGTCGCATGGTCCTTAGCTGCACTCCCCAGCATGCCCGCCACTTGTTTATGAAAAGTTATAGAGAGAGAGTGGACAAAATTTAGAGAGATTTCTTCTCGGGAAGATAACTCTCTACAGGGTTTTGTTTGATAAAAAAAGGTTCCAGAGGCCATTAAAAGTGTATACAGGGGCATTTTTGGCAAGTAACAAAGGAGTAGATCCGAAATAGGTGGTCCAGATCAAACCTCAGAGCCGAGATCAGCATCTGATGGATCAGATAAACGCGGTCTCTAGTGTATCGCGCTCTTTGCGTCGAGATTCCATCGCACAAGTTCTGGTTGGATGGAGGCAGTTTAAGAGTGTGTGCCGCATCACATGAAGGGGTGTCCATGATTAGGTGAGGCGGGCGTACGGTGCAGCGCTGTCGTTGATCCAAATCTAGCGAACGAGAGTTTGTTCGATGGCCGTGTGACGTGATGAAGTAGATCTGATGGCACAGGTATAATCCCCCCTCTTTAATGTAATCTAACGGATGGCAAAGAAGATCCCTTGAGGGTCAATCAGCATTCGACAACGCATAAGGAGGGCGGCGATTTCGTGCTGCGCGGGTGCACGGTATGGCTCTGAAAGATTCTATTTTGAATTTTCTGATTGGCCGAACTTCAAACCGACATAATTTCTTCATCCGAGCTCCAAATCAGTTCGTTCAAGTTGCAGTTTCCATATTTTTGGATTCTCTACCTATTGGGTGTAGTTGGGAGTCGAAAAAATGCAGAAAAAATTAAAAAGAGCATTTTATAGGCAGAAAGAAGATTTTCTAAGGTTTTGTGCCCTGTGGGAGTGATCAATCACCAACTACCTCTTCTCTATGCATCAATGGAGTGCTAAATCCCTATGAGAGGCCAGTAGAACGTTTATGTTTACATTCATGGTGATTATAGGTTGTGTGAAAGAGATTGGAAGCCTGTGAGGGAGGTGTGCTCTGTTAATCGATCTCTATCATCATTGAAGGCTGTTGGAGAGTACCTGAGGGCAGTGTGAAGCTTCAGAGATATTGTTAGCCATTCGAAAGTAGTTGTAAGGTTTTTGAATTTCCTATCTATTTGTTGCTTTCAATATATTGTATGCTAGCGTAGGTGAAAATTATTGAATACCTAGCTAGTGGGGAAAAATTATAAGGCATAATTATAAACTTAAAAAATTATTATTTGCTTCTCGTGGGTGCGAGTTGAGCGTGGTGTGTGCAGTGGGTGCTGAACACTGACTGTTGTAGCCTGAATCTTGGCGTTATTGCACCCTCTCAGTTTTATGCTGGGAAAACCTAGGGTTAATATCATTGTCTTGTTAGAGACTAAAAGTTGAGTGTTGAGTAAATACGGAGCCCGTTGGGCATTACTCCATGGACTAGCCATCACATACTGCGTTGGTGAACCACGTAATATCCTTGTGTTGATTGTTTTATCTTTCTGGTATATTTTGGAGTGTGTGGAATGGTTTGCAGGGTGGGTGTAAAAATCTGGTAGACCTGGCCACTGAGTGGTAGCGAGGTAGATTTGCATGCGCTTATGTGTGTGTGAAAAGTTAGGTCTCCATCAGCTCTGGACAACAGTAAATAATTAAGGAGAATTTTTAGACACTGATTCACCCCCCCCCTCTCAGTGTCATATCGAGTTCATCAAAATATGACTTTGTCGGATTTATTAAATGTTTAAGGACATCTAAGACATGTACCTCTTAGGCAGTTATACACAATATATCTGGAGAAGCTAATAGAATAACGCACTTTTAACAATACTTAGTCAGGGTAGTATTGACTAGTAGATTATTTAGCTTCTTACCACTAAGGTGGTATACATCTAAAGGAATGAGCTTAAGACCCGTGTCATAAGTCATGTAATGAAAACCCAACCTAAGTAAGAAGAAGTCCCTAAAATTAGATTCAATGGATAAGAACGAAGTCACTGCATGACTTGATTAGTATTACCAGAATTTTCTCATTCTGGTTAGATGGGAAGGTAATATTCACCATAATGAAAAAAGGGATGAGTCATAGAACTCTTAATCAAGCCAAGTGTTCTACTGGAATGTAGGGGGTGTGTTAACTGTGGTGTACACCATGGGCTGACCTAAGTGGGTGTAAGAAGTGGGACCGCCTCTGATTAGAGTTTTAAGGGTGAACTTTCTAAACACTCATGAATTTGAGATAGGGACAAAGTAGGAGAAACCTTTTACAAAAGAAATTATTCGAGGATCGGATTATAAGGGATGGTTGGTATATCGACTACACCACTGAGAAAATATTCAAGAAGCTTGGCTTTACCCCTATTCTGTAGCGTGATATATCAGACCTAGTGTAAATTTAAGTCCAAAAGACATCTGCGACGATGTCTCTTATATATCCTCATATAATTAACACTCTATTCTGTTTTTCAAAATTTCAAAACTTGTGAGGGAATTGTTGATTTTTTTTTAAAACACAAATAAAAAATTTCAAAATTTTATCTTTTGAGTTTTTGGTTTTGAAAAATTCCCACATTGTGTTTTTATGGTTGGTTTTGTAGTACCTACATGCAAATTTCGGGACGAAATTTCTTTTAAGGGTGGTGGAGTTGTAAGACCCGCACTCTAAAAACCCGGTCTAACCTTGGGTTTTGTATCGTGACAGATTTTTCGATCATCACCGAGCCAGACGGGGCAAGCGGATAACAAACAGGTACGAAATCGGACCGAAGTCGACCAATGATACCTGATTTTAGGTATACCGGTCGATGGTACCGGATGATGGGTACCGGTCGACCGGTATGGCCTGCACAACTATGTGCGGGAATTTGGAAATTGGTCTCTGCGGGTCCCGCTTTCCTGATTTCGAATCCTAGAAGTTTTCTAATCCTAGTAGGGTTACTAAACCCTATTTCTAGCCTATAAATACACCCTTAAACCCCTCAAATCCTTTCCATTGTCTCTCACAAACCCTAGAGAAGAGAAAGAGCTTGGAGAGGAGAAGGAGCTAGGAAGAAGAAGGAGGTGCCGCCATTACCGTTTGACGAAGCTCTCGCTACGCCTGTCAACGGTAAGTGTTTGGATCCATCTTCTTACCCTATGTTAGTTGTGTGGGTGGATCAATACCACGCAAAGTAGGTATTGATCTAAAACCCTAAATTGGCCAATAAACCCTAAGTTGCCGTCAAACCCTAGATTCGAGTTTCGAGATGATATTCATCGAAACGAGACTTGAATGAGTTAGGGATAGCTCTAACTCAAAGCCTAGACTTAGGATGGATAGGAGAAACCCTGAAAATCCATGGAGGATGATCGACGGCAGTCGAAGAACCCATGTATGGTCTTCCGGAGACATACCGGTCGACTATACCGGTTGCACATAGTGCGACCGGTATGTTGCGACCGCTACCTCTCAGGAGGTTATCTGTGGGGGACCGGCTGACCATACCGGTCGCCAGTCTTTCCCACAGAGCTGCGACCGATACATGCCACCGGTCAGCTCTGTGAGGGTATTTTGTAACCATGTTGGGATCCGACCAACATGAAACCCTAAATAATACATTCTAATGGAACCTTAATATTATGTAGGACTTTGTGACATATCGTTTGGATCTTGTGACGTGGAGCAAGTGATCGAACGAGCGTCAGGTAAGGGAATCTGACCTAAACCTAATAATTAATGGACAGTAAATCGTTGTTAATCATTGAATATCTGTGATGTGATGTTTGTGCATATTCACATGCCATCCTTTACTTTCGGTTATTATTATTGTTCATGCATTCATAGGATGTGATTGTTAGGCATGTGATTGTTTTCGTTGGTGTGTGGAGTGGGGCATGGGCCTGGGATCGCTCTTCACACTGGCACCTTTTGTAGTATTCTATCTTAACATGCTTGGTACGGGTGGGGTATCAGGGGAAGATCGTGGTATGTTGGTCTCCGATATTGATGTTGTCCCGACCATCGTTAGGTGGTACTAAGGATTCCGAGTCGACGCTGCCTTGTCCACGATGCTTTAGCTCTATCTCTATGCCGTAGGGAGTGGTGTTGGGATAGGGTCTACCTGCGTATTGTTTCTATCCTAGTGGGTTAGTTGCGGATAGGGTATCAGGGGGAGGTGAGGTTTTGGAGGTCTCCGACCCGGCCTGCACGCTCTAGCTCTATCTCTATGCCGTAGACGGCTGTGCTGGGATAGAGCATGCATTGTTGACATGTAGGATTGGTTAGTTGCGAGCCCAGTTTGCGAGCCCTGGCCAGTAGGGGCTTAGGTACTGGTATGGGTAGAGTATCAGGGGAGGTGCGGGTATACCTTAGCTCTATCTCTATTCCATGATGGGTGCGTGTGGGTTGGTGGTAGAGTGATTACTGTGCGACGCCACACACTCGTGTATAGAGGTGCGGGGGCCACCAAACCTTTCTATAGCACATTGTAAACTTTAAACCAGACCACAACATAAAATGATTGTTACTCATGCATAATCTTGTGAAACTGTCTGATTGTCTTACTGAGCTGTGTTGTGTGCTCACCCTTTGTATATACATTGTTTTTAGATGTTGATGCAGGATATACTGTGGACGAATACGTAAACGCTCCGGCGTATGGTGGTGCTGCGGTGTTGGACGAACAGGCAGGAGAGGACGAGCATGACGCCTCATGCGAGTGCCCTTTCTGCGTGTACCTGTGATTTGTTTTATTTATTTCAGTTATTTTTGTTTGTTATTAAGAGATGTAAAAGATTATTATTTTATCTTTGAATTTGAATAATGGGATATTTATTTAAATTATCAGTAGATACTCAGTTCATTCTATTTAAAGTCTTCCGCTGTATATTTATATTCTGATTGTGGTTAGGTGTAATTGGTTTGTGTGGGTGGACACGGCCTATTCGAGATCCTGGTGTGAACCGTTGGTTCAATGACGGTTCACTCACACCATTCTGGTTGGATCAGAATTTGGGGTGTGACAGGTTTAGTTTGTAAGATTCTTTTAGTCCCACATTGCTAAGGGAAACAAGATTGAGGAGTCTTATATGGTGCAGGTGCGGGTGCCAGTGTGGATAAATCCATTGGCTTAATTTTTCAAATGAGTATGTCTCTACATACATAGAGGTATATAAACTTGAATAGGTACCTATTAAATGTGTAGATGTAAGTATTCTTGAATAGGTACCTATACGGATTCAAGGCATGTGTTCTCAACCATTGATCTATATGATCATTGGGAGATCAAATCCAGGTCATCCATTCAAAGGATATTACCCATTCATCGTAACTCGTTGGATGGATACAACTCTCCATGGTACCCATATTGATTTGGAATTTTGTCCTCTATATATAAAGGGATAGTCCTAAGGCATAAGATTACATTCAAGTTGGTATAGAACTCTCTCTCTCTCTCTTTCTCCCTCCAACCTTGTATTAAAAATATAAAAACGTTATGTTTTCCTTGAGTGTTAATTGTAGGCATTGGAATTCTGAGGATGACCACTTCTTGGAGTGCAACCTAAGTAGAAGAAGCTTCAAATTACCGGGGTTGTTTTATCTTGAGGATTATTTCACGGGAACTCTTTGCTCGTAAGGGGTGAATTAATCTTAAGGATAGTAACCGGTGGCACGACTCCGCCATGTCCTTCTGTTTCTTATTCTTCAAATATTGTAAGTGCCTTATTTTACATTTTATACATTTGTTAATTTATATGAGATCATTACATATATGTATGATTCTATGCAAGTCTTAAACTTATCCAGAAACCTACTTTTACTATAGGTTATCAGAATATGTGCTGGTTATAATAACAAAGAAATTAAACATGAAAGGAATAAAGTAGATTATCGACTGTCTAACATTAACAGTAAATAAAACAGAAATGAAGGAACATATTGTTAAGTGATCTATTCAGTCAGCACTTGTGTATAATTTTGCAGTCTATAAATGGCCTATCTCCCTCGTAAAGATGATAGAGTGGTGATACGATCTTGGTTCTCATCCCTCAAAACTGGCTTATTAGGAGAAGGTTGCCAAGAGCATATCAACTCCCACTCAGCTTTGGTAGAGCCAATGTGGGACTAAGACATAACATTCCCCCACCCTTCACAACCGATGTCCAGGCGGCTCGCCCCCGAGGCGGCTTTCACTCTAGCCTAACCCAGTTATCCCTTTCCATGGTACCTCCTCTCCGAAACACCCTACGCATGAGTGAGTCAATGAAAGCATCATTTTATACGATCTTGGTCCTCATCCCTCAAAACGGCTTATCAGTAGAGGGTTGCCAAGAGCATATCAACTCCCACTCAACTTTGGTAGAACCAATGTGGGCCTAAAACGTAACAAGTGGTGGATGCGAAATTTCATTTGGACAAATGATCTGGACAAGAAGATAACCGTTGTGGTGAAATGGTCAACGGATGACAAAATCTTCTCATTAGGTTCATTTGGTGTCTAAGTGTTTCCTTTGCCACTGTTTATTTGGAGCAAATTTCTTAGTTATTTCCAACCAAGTTGACTTTTTGCTGTCACATTGGGCTTATGGCATGGGCGGAATATGGCTTGCTTTGAAGGGGAGAGACCTTCATCAGTTCAAAGAAGTATGGGCTAGATGGAGATGTGCCTCCAGTAATAAAATTTCCATGTTTGGTGACCAATATTTCTGATTGAGAAGTGGCATCTTAGCTTCATCTTCGATCTAAGGCAAGGAGAGTTAGCCTGACCAGACAACTTAAATGGGTTATACCATTTGTTGAGTGGTTAAAACTTAAGGTAGATGGCTGCGCATCAGGGAACCCGGGAAGAGTTAATGCGGGAGGGATTGTTCGTGATCATTCTGGTCGAGTGTTGCTAGCATTTGCTGAGTATTTGGGTGTATCTACAAACTTCATAGTTGAAGTGAGGGCGCTTTTGTTTGGAGTTGGCAATGCTCACTCTCTCTCTCTAGGGTGCTCACATCTCCAGATTGAGAGTGATTCATCATCTATGGCGGAATGTCTTATAAAGTCTAAGATCCCTTGGAGCTATCAATAGATGTGGATTGTGTTAGGATTGGAGACACGCAAACAAGAAGAAAATACAAGAATTAACCTGGTTCAGCACCCCATCGTGGGATGCCTATGTCCACCAGAGAAAAGAGAAATTCTTTATTCTCAAGAAATTTCTATAGCTCTCTACCTGATAGGCATATCTCATCTGTCAGCTTTACAGTGCCTTCAGCTCTCCACTGTCAGAGGAGAATCCTTTGACAGCCCTTACAGTCTTTTCTAGGTTTTCTCACACAGAGACAATATATAAGGAAAACTAAAAATCCTAATCCCACCAAAATTATAAGTTTATCCCATACATGTAATAGACCAAACCCTAATACAAGTACAACTCTATTAATTGTGTGGACCCCACAGAATACAAGACACCAACCCAACAAATCTCCATCTGGCTTGGATTCTACAAACCACCTTGAAGAAAATCCATTGATGTTGATTTTGTAAACCTGTCTCTGCTAAACCGTTACACCCAAACCGGCATATCCCACACCCCGTCCGGATGTCCCGTATAGCTCACCACCGTACGATGTGATGTGACTCCATCTCTTCCACTGCTGCAGCATCACTGGAAAGATCATTGTCATTCACAGTCCTCATGCAATTCTAGTTGCACCTGGAACCCGAGCCTCTCACCACCGCACCTCCAATGCAGACCTTGAGAACCGACTCCTCATCCTAGCCCTCTACAACTCCAATTGCACCTAGAACCCAAGTCTCTTACCTCTGCACCTCCAATGCAAACCTTGAAATCCGACTTCTTGTCCCAACCCGTCAGTACTCCTTTATCCCGTGGTGCAGCATAAACTGGCCATTATGCGCACTGTGTAGGGATTCCAATCATGCCGTTAGATCCAGGGAAAACCCTCCCTGATCTGATCAGATCCTCAAACAGCTACCATCGCCCCCATCAATTTGATCAAGGCCTCCCAGTCGTCGCTAACTAACCGCTCCACTAGCACCCAGACCCACATGCAACACCACCTGGTATAGTCGCTCCACCTCTCAGCAGCCATCACCATTGCCTTAGCAATCCTCACAGTTACTTCCCCTATACCTGAACTTCTAGCTCCATACCTAATGCCATCAGTGACACCAAAATCCCCGCCCTAATGCCCTGCATCGAACCCGGGGATCTTTCCTGAAAATCAACCGAAGTAACTATTGTTCCCACATGTGATAATGAGGATTCAGAGCTAGTCTTGGCTTCAACACTCTGATCTCCCAACAAGATCTCTCTTTCTGTTGTCACTTGTGCCACAACTGACCGACTATCCACTTGGCCACTTTTCTTTGCATATTGCAAAGCCTTGAACCCTGGTATCTTCGAACTAAAACCATGAACCCCAGCTGACTGAGGATCCTGCCTTGGCCCCTCTTTTCTGGATGACTTCTTCCTAAAGAAACCAATGACCATGTGTCTCGCCTTACCGTGCGACATCTGGTCCCTCTTATCCTGGAAGAAAACCACCCTCTGGCACCTATCAACTCCCACATGCGATGATATCGCATGTGTTGCTGCAAATAGAAGAAACTCCTCAACAGCACCATTGGTACGCACAACCACAGTCGCACCAGTCGATAACACTACTGCCTCCTGGTTTACCATGTTCAGATCCAATCTTGGTTCTTGTTCAAATCCAGATCGCACATGCAATCCTTGGCCACTGTCTACTGCATCAAGCTCCAACAAATCCAAAACCTGTCTGCAACACTCGACTCCCACATACGATATCGTCGCATGTGTCGCTGCTGCAAACACCATCGTCACACCCTGGGAAGAACCCTTTCCTACAATAGGTCCACTCACCGTCGAGTCCCTGTCGCAACATGCCTGAGACAGCGAACTCAGATCTCTACTGAGAATCAAGAACTGTCGTTCTCTACCCACCGATCGAGAAGATATCTGCCGACGGCGACACATCTCCTTGCTCTCCGCTGACAACAACCGACTAGCCACCGCTGCGTAAAACCAAGGTTGTCTGCAACCTCCCTGCAACTAATAAAGACATTGACGCCTCTGCTTTTGTTACCAGATCGACTTTCTGTGTCAACCCCCCTGTCGACGAAGGACCACCAAGCAATCTACAACTGTAGTGCGCTCAACAGAACGTGGATCTGAGTTGAAGAAAACCCTTTTTTTTTTCAATGCACTGATCACTTTTCTCAAAACCTGATCAGAGATTCAGAGTTTTTAAAAAAACAAAAAAGCAAAAAAAAAAAAAAAAATTCTCTACGGTAATGATCACTTTTTTTTTCTGTCTAATTCCTTAATTTTTTCAAAAGAATGCCAAAGAAAAATATCGTAAAAAAAAAACTCACTTTTTTTTTTCTTTTTCTTCTTCATACTTTCCATGCTCCTCCCTCCTTCTCACAGATCATTGACTGGTCTATCGAACTTTAGCTCTGATACCACTTGTAAGGATTGGAGACACGCAAACAAGAAGAAAACACAAGAATTAACGTGGTTCAACATCCCATCGTGGGATGTCTACGTCCACCAGAGAAAAGAGAAAATCTTTATTCCCAAGAAACTTCTACAGTTCTCTACCTGACAGGCATATCTCATCTGTCAGCCTTACAACGCCTTCAGTTCTCCACTGTCAGAGGAGAATCCTCTGATAGCCCTTACAACATTTTCTAGGTTTTCCTACACAGAGACAATATATAAGAAAACCTAGAAATCTTAATCTCACCACAATTATAAGTTTATCTCATACACGTAATAGACCAAACCCTAATATAAGTACAACTCTATTAATTGTGTGGACCCCACAGAATACAAGACACCAACCCAACAGATTGGGTTAGTTCCATCTCTCAAATCTATCCATTGTCATATTACTCACAGTTTTCGGGAATTAAACATGATAGCGGATAGCTTGGCAAAGCATGCGGCAAAAAAACGAAGGTCTTATACTTGGGATGTTTGCCTCCAGTTTGTTGCTACGGATGTTGTTTGGGATGCGTTAGAGTGTCTCCATTTCCGTTTTGTTTAAGTTAAGGTGTGGTTCTCGGTTAGTTCCACCTAGCTGAGGGCATTGCCGAAGGTGAGGCATTTCTGGTCATGGGTTTGTAATTCTTTATTTTTTTTTCTAATAAAATTTTCTGATCTTTACCGAAAAAAAGGGGTCTTTTTTGACACAAGAATTCACAGAAAATAAATGAAAATAGAATCTTACATGGGGAATTGCAGTAAAAGAACCCATCATTCACTAAAAAAAGAAAGGAAACAAAGGGGAGGGGAACAAAGATTTAAATGTAGGGGGAGGGGTTACGTATTCAGAAAATTACGAATAAGAAGTAAGGGGAATGAAGAAAATGGATAGGGATTCAGAATTAACATAGAGGGGGAAAGAAGAAGAGAATAGAAATGAGAGAGAGAGAGAGAGTGTTCAATTTCTTCATTAATCATTGCATAATTCATTTACAAAAAAAATGGCACTTAAAAGGTCTATAGAAATAATAGAATGGGGGGTTGGAGAAGATGCAGAAACAGCACACAAGTAGTTACAACTACCTAAACTACACAAAATAATAGAAAAGAAGGAGAAATGAACAGTGCGTGAACAGTAAACTGATACAAACAAAAAAAAAACAGAAAAACATAAATACATGAATAGAAATAAAAACAAACAGTTTCAGAAATAGAAAAATAAATAGATCTTAAAATGCTGTAATTAAAAAAATAAAAAATAAGTAAAACTCCTATTGATAAACTGTGGTGATGTCCTCATCAAATTTGGAGTGAACCAACCAGGTATTTGCCTTGTCTACTCAGAGAGAAAAGCTATCTTTTATTGACATGATTTTTTCATGTTGGAAAGTCATATTTTATTAAGTATTAGACGGGTTTTTCTTATGGGTTTTTATACTAGTAACAAGGACGGTATCTTAAATTTGCACCAATTCTCAAATGAAATATTAAACTCCACCCTTTGTATATTGAGGTTTCCGTGATAGACCAATGACATCCCATGAAAGGGATAATTGGTATCGATGGGTTAATGTCATATAGAAATACCTGCATTAGAAACATTGGTTGCATGTATATTGGACCAGCTATATATGAAACGTTATGGGATCTTTAGATTAATTGCATGTAACAAAATAGAAAATAAGAGATAAGGAGAGAATGAAAAAGGGGGAGAGAGAATCAATGTGTTCCTCTCCTCTTAGTAGTCATTATTTATAAATAAAATAAAAGGATAAAATAATAGGTCTAGGACTCCATTAAGAGTCTTAATACATTAGAAGTAAGAATTCCATATGTCAACATGACAAGAAATCCTTGATAAACAATAAATCCTAGATAGACTATAATACTAGTCTTCGAATTACATATAATGAATTAAAGATAAAGATAACAGGATCAAGAATTTAACTTAATTCCAAAGACTAAGAAGGCAGCCAACTTGGACAGCTGGACATCACTAAGCTACGTGACACCTAGACAATAGAGCTAAAACCATACAATCTTGGAACATGCTCTAACTTGGAACAATAAGCACAAATATGAACCAGAACACAGTTCAGGAAGTAACAATAACTGACCAAACACTAAGCAACATAAGTTCTTCACACGGAAGGCAAATAGTAGTAGTAGTAGCAGCAGTAGCAATAGCAGTAGCAGTAGCAGTCGTAGTCACAACAATATGAGTAGCAACAATAACAATAGTTGCAGTAACAGTCGCAACAATAGTAGTAGTAATAGTAGCAGCAATAGCAATAGCAACAGTAGGAGTAATAGTAGCAATAGTATTAGCAGCAGTAATATTAGCAGCAGTAGCAGTAGTCTGTAACAGATTAGTAGCACAATATAGGTCATTGCGAACCAAGTAGTAGTTTTAGATTAACCCTTTAATTGAGCATTATGTGCTGGGCTGCATCTAGTGCAACTAGTAGTAGTAATAGTAGGCTCTTCCACGAGCAAAGAAGTAGCAAAGGTTACATCACATGCAACTGGTAGTAAAGGTTGCATCATGTGCGACTAGTAGTAAATGTTGCATCATATGCAATTGGTTGTAGGCTCCAACACGAGCAAAGAAAGGTAGTAAAGGTTGCATCATGTGCAATTGGTAGTAGGATCCAACACGAACAAAGAGAGGTAATAAATGTTGCATCATGTGCGATTAGTAGTAAAGATTGCATTATATGCAATTGGTAGTAGGCTCCAACACGAGCAAAGAGAGATAATAACGTTGCATCACGTGCTGGCTTCAACATGAGCAAATATGAACACGAGCAAATATGTTTCCAATTAACTAGATTGACAACAGGTTACTAAGATCATTTATAGAATCACTACAGCCAGTAGTTAGGATTTCTTCTCAAGCAACCATTAATGGAGGATAACAGAAAAATTACCAAGGAATCAGTGTAGAGAAGCAAATTCAAATATGAAACAGAGAGTACATACCTAAACCTGCAGATCGAAGACTTCCCAAATATGCAAAGAAGGAAAATCAAATCATGCAGGGAATTAGAAACTAAAGCAAAAGTAGCAAAGGCAACAATGGTGGTTACACACCAAAACGAGAACCTTAAACGACTCTCAAAACCAAAACCCATTTGATTGCTCTGATATCATGTAACATAATAGAAAATATGAGAAGAATGAGAGAATAGAGAAAAATGAGAGGGGATCAATGTGTTCCTCTCCTCTTAGCAATCATTATATATATACAAAATAAAGAGGTAGAGTAATAGGTCTAGGACTCCACAAGATAAGGAGTCTTAGTTATATTAAAGGTAAGAATTTCACATGTCAACATGACAAGGAATCTTATATAAACCAACAAATCCTATTTAGACAATAATACTAGTCTTCTAATTACATATAATTAAATAAAGATAAGAGGATTAAATCAAGAATTTAACTTAATCTCAAAGACTAATAAGGCAACCAGCTTGGACAGCTGAACAACACTAACATAGTGAAACCTAAATAACAAGACCAAAACCATACAACCTTCAACACTGCCAAACCCAATTTTTAAATACCATCTGTGGTTTTAAGGGTCATTTACTCATCTGTCTCCCTCTCTCTAAAAAGCTATGAAGAGACTACTAGATTTCTACAACTGCAAGTTTATAATATTAACTACGTACACAACTATACATTAGAGTGAGACCTGGATGCCTATGAATAACAAACTGATGAGTTCCACTGATTATTATAAATTACATGAAGAGAAATGTCATGCCTGATAGGAAGTTAGAATTCACTCAGGAACTGATTATGATCCATGATATTCTATCCCGTTTCCGTAGTCAGAAACAAAATAATCACCCAGGGTGGGAAGTGGCATCTTGAGGCCTTCTTGATCATCCATCCTCCATAGTGAATCTGAACAACAGTTCCAAGAAGAAGCAGAAGCCATTGGAGTTGGAGGGCATAAAACGCTGTATTTCCCATCTTCTTTAGTTGGAGGACATAAGAAACTGTACTGCCCATCTTCTTTAGGTTCTTCATATCCCACATAAACTGGTCGACTGCTCACATCTTCTTCCATCAGCGCGATTTCCTTCCATATTTGATCCATGGAATACACTTTTGGGACTTCTTCCTCACTCTGATCTCCTGTCATCCCAACCAAATCACCAGTAATACCTTTGTGATCATGCTCATGCAAGCTTCCTTCTATGACCTGGCTTTCAGGGAGAGAAATCCCATAGGTAGTACTCTCTTGGGGCAGCGAGAAACAATTAGAAGGCGACGACAAAGGTTGAGATAAAGCCCATTTCTTTTCTTGTGCTTTCTTCCTCGTATGCGTCCTCCAATAGTTCTTTATCTCATTATCAGTTCGGCCAGGTAATCTCCGAGCAATTTTGGACCATCTGCGAGTGATTGAGGATAAAGCTCAAGCTTAAGTAGAAACAAGGTGGTTAATATATGCCCTCTAATGTTTTCATCATGTGTGGGTTTATCATTCAGTCATTGTATGGATATAGATTAGTGGAAGGGTGTTCACAGATGTGCATCAATCATGTATCTTTTCCCCTTTTCCCCCTATATATACACAAGTCAAACAAAAGATTTGCACGTCAATATAGCAGTGGGCCTCCACCGAAACAAGTATGCTCTCACTTGAACCATTCTCAGTCTGTCAACACGCTTTTTCTAGTCTACATTTACACAATGAGTGAATGCTAAGCGCATGATGAAAACATTACATGCCGACGACAAGATCACCACGACATATATAAGAAACTACAAGAGGGGAAAAGAAATTAACTAAGCTAGTTTAAAGCATAAAGGATATGTTCAAATCAAGTTGAACTTAATTGGTTTATAAATAAATAATTAGAAAATCAAACCTATTGCCCCATATGGAGTGGAGTTCAAGCACAAGGCGTTTTTCTTGAGGGGTCATCCTTCCACGTTTGAGGCCAGGGTGAAGGTAATTAACCCAACGTAACCTACAACTCTTTCCAGTTCTGTTCAGACCTACAACAAAACGAGGTGGTTAAAGGAAACCCCCCCCCCCACCCCCCTCTCCAAATAAGCTAATCTATGCTTATCAAGTCCTAGTTGTAGTAGTAGTAGTACATATCCCCCTCCACCAGCGAACCTGAAAATTTTGCTACGAAATCCCATCGATGATCTCCGAATACGCGCACAAAGCGCATCAGTAGAAGATCCTCTTCCTCTGTCCACAGGCCCTTTCGAGTTTCCTCTGCCATCATCTTCTTCATCGTCATTATTTGCTAGGCCTTTCTCCAGCCACAAGTACTGGTCACTCTGATCTCAGCTCCCTTAATTCGCCCCTTAATCTATCTCATGCAGCTCAATGTGCTACTACATATTTATACAAACCCATGATTCTCATTGAAGACAAGCTATTTGTTGTTGCTATATATAGATTATTATAATTATAGTACGGCAATTATAATGACTTTGTATCCACCAAGTACGGGGGGTGGTGCTTGTTAGGAGTTGGAGCCAAATCCTCTCCTCCCCGACTCTCTAGCTCCCACCCCATCTCACCATTGAAGTGTGTGACGATTTAATTCTGTTAAGAATTAGAGAGAGAGAGAGAGAGGGGTGGGAAGTGGTTGTCAATTTCTATAGTGACATATAGGGTACGTCAAAAGAGAAACTGATACGTAACTAGACTGCTTAATCGATACGCCAATTTACTGTTGATGTTAAATAAAATATTCACATCAATGCTAATGCTCATTTTGTTGGATTATGAGGACAATAGAGCCCGTTGAACTCGCTGTCATGACCTGTCAAATAGTGGTATTTTTGTGCATCCTGTCTCTTAGATAACATATAAATATATTCCACTTTATATGCCTACATCATGGATCGAAAGGCTTCATTTTTATATCCATATTACCTTACTATAAGGATAAGTAAAAAAGAAAAAGAAAAATAAAAATGACTCCACAAACTGTGGAAGTAACCCTTCTCCAATCCAGGCCAACAATCATAGATTTTTAATTCCATCTGTTAGATAATTAGGTAACACTTTCAGTTTAGATTTCCCATCTTGTTTGTCCATTTTTAGTAAAGATAGATGACTGATCAGATTGAGATCACATTCTCAAGCTGCCTATGTATCAAATATCAATCAACGAGCATAACAATTTTGAATTTTTACGACGATTTTTTTCCGTCGTAAATACTTTTTACCGTCGTAATTAAATTTTCACGACGTTTATTTACCGTTGTCTATAGTCGTATTAAACGTCGAATATACAGGCGTCGTAAATGTTAACGACGGAAATCGGTGGTCATTTGGAAAAGTTTATGTACGACGGTAATAATAACCCGTTGCAAATACTCTTATATTAATGACATTAATAATAAACCGTCGCAAATAATTATAAGTTTTTCCCAACAGTTATTAATTGACATTTCTCTACCTTCCCTATAAAACATCACATGTACCACACAAGCTCCAGTTCCACACGCTAGTGTTGCCCCTAATTTACAGAAAATATCTCATGTTGAGCAGCCATTATTGAGTAATTCAATAGTATATAAATGGTCTAGCAGGTAGCAGGTTCCAGCACATGGATTTTATAATCTACAAAAAGATAGCTTAAAAAATGTTATGACCCATTAATGTTGGCCAGCCTATGGGTCTAGGTTTACCTACCATAATATTAAAGGAAAATTAGTCAGACACCCCTTTAACAATTGATTTATTATTTCGAACTACCCTTTGTAGTTCAGATTTACCATCCACTACCTTTACTTTTTTTTGTTAATAGTGTTAACTTGAAATTTAAATAGACAAAAATATCTTTAAAAATACAATTCTTCATGTTTTTTAAACCAAATCACACCGCCATCTCCGAGACAACTGTGTAGTCCATCCGATTCTCAAACCCGACCCCAAGTTCGTCTCTCCTCCTCCCCAATCACTTTCCTTAGCTTTTCTCCGTCTACTCCTCAAAACCTGTTAAGGCCTCCATTATCACACGACCTGAACCACTTCATACGGTGAACCATACCTCAGCACTCACCACTATCTCAAGTGATTCCACTATCACACACCACACAATCTGAACCACTCTCACCACTAATCTCAAGAGATCAACAACCATGATAATTGTGGGAGTTCCTCCTCACACGGTTAACCGCAACTCATCACTCACCACCACCATGATATCGTGGCAGTTATTTGTAGGTACAGTATAGTTAGTTTAGTGAGTGGTGTTTACAGATATTACACTTGCATTTTATAGCAGTTACAGATAGGGTCATTGAATCATATATGTTGTACAATCTGTTCATTGAATCAGTGTTGAAACCAACTTCTGTTCCAAACAAATTTCTATACGTTTACATAACCCAAACAAGATGATAGATAAGCTTGGCTGCAGCCATGGCGGTATAGTGCACAACGCTAAAAGAGAAAAGGCCACCATGCCGGATTAATCGCCGCTGATGGTGGAACTGCTCCTCCCTACTGTGAAGTCGATGATGAGAGAGAATTTTTTTCCTCCCCTCTTCCCTTATTGTTACCTTCTTACCTTATTTTTTCCTACTCTTCCCCTGTTGTGAACTCTCTCAAGTCTTATCCTTTTAGTTCCAGATTCTGAGGACTAATTCCACATCAGGTCGATTCAAAACCCTCAAGCTTCATGCCGTAAGTCCATCTTGGTTGTGAGATTCGAATCAACTTTCTGTTGCAACTTTTTTTTTTTTTTTTTGGTGAATACAGCGGAACTCAGAAGCAAAGGAGGAAAAGAAAAATGCAAAGGAGAATAGGAGAATCTCGAAAGTTCAGCGAGAAACAAAGCTTTTCGATTTGGTTTGATTTGGTTCAAACAAATTTTCAAACTCAAACCAAACTCGATCTTTGCTGCTGTAACTTGCTCTAACGCCTGATCAGATTTCAGATCTGTTTCACAGGCTTAATATTGGATATTCTATTCCAATATTGGTTGAAATCAAGAGAGAAAGAAGTTGCAACTCTTACTCTGAAATTTCAGTTTGATTGGACCAGTATGGAAGGGGATCTATCTTCTTCAATTCTAAGTTACCGCTGGTTTCAATATGAAGGAAGAGAAATTTTCAACGCCCACAACCTATAATGTATTTCAATGGAGGAGCCTCAACAACTCTTTTACTAATGGTGGTGAGAATAGACCATTAAAAGCTCACCAACTCATTCAAAAAAATGTTCTCTCAAAACCCGTAGCAACGGTTCACCTTCTTCCCCTTGTTTTTGTTTCAGAGTTCAGACCGAAGGGCTTTCAAAAATGAAGCCAACATACGTTGAAGGTGGAGGTTGATGCGTTTCCTCTGTAAGCTGACAACCTTCGATGCCTTCACTCTCTCCAATGCATCCTCACTGGTAGCCTCGGTTTCATTAGGGGTATTAGTGTCTTGAAAAAAAAAATCAGACATTCTTCCGTTAATTTTTAATTAACAGTGTGAACTAATTTGTTATTAACCATTGTTATAGGGGTGATAGTCTATATAACTTTTGTAAAGTGAAGATAGTTCTGTGTAGTAAACCAATTGTCAAGTGAGTGTCTGAGTAATTTTCTTTAATACTAATGATGACCACAGAATTTCCCATAAAGACTGTCTAATTGGAACTGACTAGAACTGGCAGCAACTTACATGAAATGCATACATGACTTGAACAGTAATAATAACCAAGTAATGAGCAATTTCATTCCTAGCTTACATGCTTCCATTTAGCAATATTCAATAAAGTGTAATGGCAGTTCAACATGAGGCAGCATTTGATAAAGTACTACTAGGCAAGAATTGTCAAGATTCTTAGACCCTAGTAGAAGAGTAAACCAACATTAATTCGAAATCAGAATTTAATTCAATGCAAAGTATAAAGAATTACTAACCAGAATGAGGGGTTGAAACAAATGACTACAGTTGATGCAAGACATGTGAGGGCTGCTTCTGTCATTTCTGTTCTAGAGGGGTTTTTTCTCTTTTTTATTTTCATTTATTTTTTTATTTTTTTCCTATTTGTTAGTTTAGTTTGTAACTTCATTTCCCCCCTCCTTCACGTGTAGGCCCCTTTTTCCTTTTTCAGTTTCTGCACTAGCGCCCAACCCCCTTGCTGTTCATTTTTTAATTTTCTTTAGTCAGAGAAGTTGTATAACTGCCCATAGGCAGTTCCAAACACCACCAACCCCCCCAAGTGCCATTTTTTTAATGTAATATGCAATATGAAATGAATGAATGAAAGATGGAACTCTTCTCTGTCTCTCTCTCTCTCTCAATTTCTGTCCTCTACCCCTCTTTCCTTTCTTCTTACTTATTGTTCTCCCTTTTTTTATACATAAATAGAATCCCCACCTTTTTCCCATCCGCAATTCTGTCTCTTCCTTGCCCCCCCCTCTGTTTCATCATAAACCTACAACATTATACCCCACGGCTACCCCCTTTTCTGGTTTGCTGCCTGTGTTGGACAGCAGGCTGACCTGGCTGAACTCCGACATTAAAAAAAAAAAAAAAAACCCCCCTTTCCCCTTCGCTGTCCACAAAATGTATCCCCCCTCCCTTCTATTGAGTTTTCCTCTCTAATTCTTCTTCTTTGTTTCTGTTCTGATTTCCACCCCATCATTTTGGTACCAAAACTAGGTTGGGTGAATCTCTCTCTCTCTCTCTCTCTCTCTCTCTCTCTCTCCACTTCTTTTCTTGTGTGGCTGAAGCTTTCGTCCCCACCCTCTTGCGAGATCTCTCCTCTCTCTTGGATTCTTCTACCTTTCAGTCCCTCTCCACCTCCTCTTAAACTTCTTCTCCTATCTAACTTCTCTTATCTTGTTCCCTCCCCTGTTTTGGCAATCCCAAGCCAGAATTCCAAAAACCTATATACAACTACCTTTTCCCCATTACCGTAATATCCGTTGAACCCTTTCACCCACACAATTGCAACAATCAACCATTCCATAAGATGAACAACACCAGAGAGCTTTTGTATGCCGTGGAAGAACATCTCATGGACTGGTTTCATGGGTTTACCCAAAGTTAAGGTCGATTTTTTTTTTTTTTTTTAAGCAAAGGAGAATTGATGCAGGACATGTGAGGGCAGCTCCTACTTTTGTCATTTCTGTTTCAAGAATTGTTTCTTTTTTATTTGTTAGTTTGGCCCCTTTTTTCTAACTTTCATTCCCCCCGGGGTTTTCTATGTAGACCTTTTAAGTGCCATTTTTTTTAATGTAATAGGCAATAAAGAATGAATGAAAAAAAGGAACTCTCTTACTAATTGTAAATTTCTCTCTTCTCCCTCTCAATTTCTCTTCTCTTCTTCTTCCCCCCACCCCTATATCAACTTCTGTTTTCCCTACCCCTTTCTTTATTTCCTCTTATTTCTTAATGTTCATTTTCTGAAATTTAAGAAAAATAAATAAAATAAAACTCACCTTTCCCCTTCACTGTCCACGAAATCTGTGACCCCCCTCCCTTCTATTGAGTTTTCCTCTCTCTAATTCTTCTTCTTTGTTTCTGTTTTGATTTCCACCCCATCACCCATGGACAGTATTGGAACATAAATGTCTTTACCAACAAAAAATCTAAGTACAAATTTCAAAAGGAAAAAAAAAATGAATGCAGTCCCAGCAATAACATTTTAGATGTGAAAAGAATGACTAACTGGCCACGCTCCCAAGCACCCATTTTTAGGTGTGAACGAGACAAGGCTTGCACAAATTCTGAAAAAAAAAAAAATAATGAGGCTTATAGTCATAAGTGCGCAAGATCAAATGGATTCCAAAAGCTTGTATAAAAAAGAAAATGGAGGACCAAAGAACCAAGTGATAGTGAACAACTGCCTTGCCCAGTTGCTTGGTGTCTTGGCGGTTGAGTGGAGGCACTCAAGATGTAAAGGATAGAAGAATCAAGGCACCCCTTTCCCCCCTCTCCCCCTTCGCTATCTCTAGTAGTGTACCCCAATAAATAAATATAAATAAAAAAAAACCAAGAAATAGAGCAATAACTAACCCAAAAAAAAAATTAATAATAATAATAATAATTATTAAGAAAAATTTCACATACTATCCAAAAAGTATCTATAACCTCACTACCACCCACAGGTTTTTGATAACATCAACCGCACCCAAGAAACTTTAAAAAATAAAAGACATTTATACCCTCGTTATTTTAAATTGAAAAATATTAAAATTACATCCTCAATCCTTTTCTAACAACATCAATAATCTCAATCCTCTTCTTCTTCCTGGGGAAAGCAGAGGTGCTTCCCTTTCGGAGTGGGCAAACCCTTCTAATGTAGGAGAGATTGGGAAACTGGGGTTTGTTCACAAGAGTTGTGCTAGAAGCCCGGATGGAGAATCAACACCTGCTGAGAGATGGAGGAATGGGCTAAACTCCAAAGAGAGTTTGGAGAGCTCAGCTTCTTTTTCGACCTTCTGCAAGAGCGTCTTGACCTGAACCCGCAGCAATGCTTCTCCTGAACCAGGAGTCTTCTTGGACCAATCCCTTTCTGATTCCAAGCTTCCTCCAGCAAGCCCAACAATGGGGGAATCATTGGTAATGTCAATAATGGCGAACCTGTCGTTTTTCAGGTTTCTTTGTCTCGAAAGGAACTTCTTTTCATATTCTTCGTTATTCCCTGGAAGGGGAAGGCAAAAATTCAATCAGGAAACAAAAAGCCAGGAACACATAACAATTAAGAAATGGGAAGAACAAGATTGCTTACTTGACGTCCAGACGTTGTTCATCGCAGCCACGGCCTCCGATCTTGTTGATGCAGGAGTTTCCATTGCTTTTTTCTTTGACTAAAGATCCAAAAAACATATCGCCGTGAGTGAGAGAGAGGGAGAGACAGAGAGAGACGAGAACGAACAGGCAGAATCATAGATGACAATCTGTTAAGGACCCCGAACGTTTCATTCCCCAGTTGTAGGTACGTCCACAGCGAGGAAATTTTCTACCACAAGGACTGTAACTCCTACGACCGTAACCTGAGCTTCGCTGTCGTGCACGTGAACCAAACTGCAAGCGACATGTCTGAGAAAAATGACCAGGTTCATCACGGACATAGCACTTCAGGTCCTCACCACCACCATGCCCGCGGCAACCACAGAGTACCATTCATCAAGGATTGCAATGATGGGGAAGGTTGGTCGATCTGAGACAGAGAGGACACCAGCCCAATTTTTGAAATCGCTTCCTCCATTCAGAGTGTTGATGATGTTAGGGAGGTTGATGGCATGTCTGGAGGAGTCGCGATGGGTGTTGCAGAGACGAGAACAAGAATAAGGGATATTGTAAAAACACCTGAGATGAAGAAGAATAAGGGATATTGTTGAGAAATAGATACATAAAACAGAAGAAAAACAAAAAAAGAACTGAAGACAGACGAATATAGAACAATTTCAAGAACAGAGGCACAACTTTTGAAGATGAATGAACAGCCAGAACGTCGAAC
This sequence comes from Protea cynaroides, assembly GCA_028583415.1. Classification (NCBI taxonomy): domain Eukaryota; kingdom Viridiplantae; phylum Streptophyta; class Magnoliopsida; order Proteales; family Proteaceae; genus Protea; species Protea cynaroides. The sequence continues at coordinate 34,429,365 of CM053266.1, read as the reverse complement.
ATAGAAAATAAGAGTGAAAAGGTTACAGAAATGGAAACAGAAACTTAGATTAAAACTCAGATTTTAGATCTGAAACTGAAACTCAAGAATGAGACTGAAACTCAAACTAGAAAAAAAAATTGGAAATGTCGAACAGAAGAAAATAGCAGCAAGAAGCACTTCTGCGGGAGAATACCAAAGAAAATGATCCTCAGGTACCCGTCGGAGCCTTTTGAGCTCGAAGCTGACAGAACCATCCATATATATTTGTTTTCCGCCGGACAATAGGGCCATCGCAAGAGATTAGGGAAAGAAGATGATGGGAAGTCTGAAAATGTAAAAGGGTTGAACAGGACAGGATAAAATGATCTTTTACAAGTACAATAAGGGTAGTATTGTCCTTCAACTTTAAAATGTAAATTGACATCATCATCTAATGGAATTCTATTAACGGACTGGGTCTCTATGTTAAACGTTGTCAATATTTGGGTGGTAATTGATGATGTCAGAAAGTTGTGGGTGGTAGTTGATGTTATAGATACTTTTTGGATAGTACGTGAAATTTTGCCTAATTATTGTTATTATAACATTGAGTGACCCTCAGAAAATAGTTTAGCTTCAATGAACCATGATGCAGTTCAAAACCATGAGTTACATTTTTTACCCTTCAAGTTCACAATAATGTAACTATCATCCCTCACCATTGTAAGGCCCTAAACGACCAGCACTCATGTGTTTTAAGGGTTCACCCAAGTCCCAAAATTTCCTTTGTGGTGTCTGGATAGATGTGACTGATCCGATAGAGAACGCCACACCTATCTCACTAATCAAGTTTTATCCCCCCAATGAACAAGGGAAGTGGTATATAAATGAGATAGTGTTGTAATTTAGTGGCATTTTTTGAATAAATCTATTACCATTTGTGCACTATCTTTTGATGCAGTTACCCTGTTTGTTTGGGGCTGATATTTTACAAGTTAGATGGGCTGAAATTGCCCCCTCTGCTTGGTGGCCAAGGCTGAAACAATCTGTACAACACCCTATGAATCAACTATTGAGTTCCTGTGAGGATCAGAGACACGATAATCCTAGTCAGTTTCTTTTTTCTTCTGTTTTCCTTTTCTTAAAATAAGTAATCCTACTTTATGATGTGTTAACTAATAGAAAAAATTTCATCTACCCCCCAAAAACAATGTCAAAATTGATCTAACCCTATTGGTTTCCAAATTTTTCATCTACCACGCAAAATTTTGTCACCATTAATCAAACAGACCCCTCCGGTTAGTAGAGTCCCGTTAATTGATGACGTAAGCACTATTTGAAAAATATTGAGATAATAATGCCCTTATTCTAAAGGAGAAAGACCATTTCACCCCTGTTCAACCATCATCCTCAACCCTCCTTCCCACCACCACTGCAACCCTGCAACACCAAACCCATCACCATCATCGCAACCCCATCACCCACCTCCATCGACTCCCTGCGAGACCGTCAATGATTTCAGAAAATACATAACTTATTCATCCTCTCTTGTTGAAGGCTTGTGAAGTGCAGCTCTAATTGGGTTAAAGTGGATAAATTAGGGACCGCACCAGAGAAGGAATCAAACCCAAGACGCTGGTGCCACTGTTGAAGATCAGAGGATGCCGAATAAAGGTGATGAACTGGGCTTATGGAAGCTGTAGCTGAAACTAACGTTGGGATGCTTTCCTCAAGCAAGTACAAACCACCCTGTATCTTACCACATCCAATCATACTTTCTGTGTCCAGATCCTGAAACAGACAATAAGAAGGAAAAAAAAATAACTTTGCAGTTTAAAGCAAAAGTAATATGACTAATAGACATAAGATTGATCGAAAATTTGGAAACATGAAGAATAGACTGCAAAGTTAAAGGAGTACACTTAATGGAACTTTTCCCTAATACAGAGGAAAGGATCCCATCAACCACACGGATAGTATTAATTTCAGTAGTAGAAAAATACTGATGAAATATGCTAGGGTTACCAGTCATGTGGTCCGTGGCACCAGAGTCAATAATCCAAGGATTAGAAACCATTGACGCACAATGGCCACTGAAACACATACCTGAGTGAGCAAAATGAGAACTCGGAGTAGGACTAGTGGGAGCAGGTGCAGATGGCGATCCAGAAGAGGCAGCAGATGATGGCTGGAGCAAACGACTGAGAGCCGTAGGATATGACTATCTATGGGCAGTGTAGTGGGAGCCGCACGTGGGAGAGCTTCAGTTTGATTTGCCTGCGTACCCTTGAAGTTCTTGGAATGTTGTAACCCCTTTTCCTATTTCTTTGCTTCAAAGTCGGTAGTTTTACAACGTAGTTTCCAACATGTGTCTTTGGTATGCCATGGTTTACCACAATGCTCGCATTTGACGGGATCAGAGGAGGCAGTAGTGCCCTTGTAAGGCTGAGTATTTGCTTATAGAGTAGACCTATCAAAGACGGCAGGCAATAACATAGTAGTATGCCGTTGGTCTTCAAGTTGAACCATGGCATAGGCTTACGCCAGAGACGGAAAAGGGTCCTTGCTAAGGATCTGTAATCGAATAGGATCAAGTTCAACATTCAATCCAGCCAGAAAGGTGTAAACTCTGTATTTTTCTTCTCTTTTCTTGAACAGTGTGGCATCTGCATCACACTTGGCCTGGATAGAATCATAGAAATCGATAGCCTGCCAATGGCTCCGTAACTGAGTATAGTACTGTGAAACTGTCAATTCTTTCTGAGTGGTTCCATGAACCCTTTTTTGCAGTGCATAAATTAGAGCATCATTCCCAACCTGAGAATATATATCCTGGGCAGATTTCCATATCTGGGCAACAGTATCCAATAATAGGTAGCCCTCTGCTAGGGCGGGTTGCATGGAGTTAGAAGAGATATTGCATTACTAAAGAGTTCTCAGCATTCCATTTATCCAACGTCTACAGTAGTGGGTTTAGTCTTGGTGCCAATGAGATAACCAGATAATCCCCTAACTGTAATGGCAAGCTGTGTGGCACGAGACCACATCAAATAGTTACCACCGTCAAGTTTTGTGGTATTTGGGAATGGTGAGATTCTCCATCTTATAAAAATCCGTTCCAGCAGATATAATATCTGAAGACATAGTAAGCACAAAGGGAAAAAAAAAATTTAGGTACCAGTGGTGCCGTGTATCAATCCTCTGGGAGGTAGAGAACTCAACTAAAACAAGGTTCGATCTTCAGATAGGTATAGAAGACTCGATGTAGGTGCTTTGTATGATCTCCTTTAAAAAAAATCCCATAACCAAGGGATACATGGCTACCAGATAAAAAAAATCCTTAGGAATACCTTCAGATCATAGGAACTATCTCAAGGAGAATGAAATAAAGGTTTAAAAAAGCCGGCAACAGGTATAGAATGGAGGGAAAGGGATTTGATCCCTTTTCAATAGGGTTTCAAGGCTGGCGGTAACTATAGATGAGCAGAGTAGAAAAGAATAAGCTGGCGGTAACTTCAGGATATGGTTTAGATGAGGAGAATAGGGTTGTGGATGGTGTCGGCAGGGTTTATTGAAGAGAAAAGAGTGTGGCGGTAAGTCTGGGAAGATAGTCTAGGGCAGGCAATAACTTTGCAAGTGAGAGGATGGTGTTGACAGGAATTCTAGAGGAGAAAAAAATTACGGCAGGTCTTAGGAAGAAGATCTGGTGGCGGTAAGGTTGCAGGATTTAGAGGAGATGGTTGGCAGCAGGCTTTAGAGGAGAAGAAAAGAAAAGAAAAAAAAGGAAGAAGCGGGGAGAGCTAACTTAGCTCTAATACCATGTTGAATTAGAAAAGAATGAGAGAATTACTACTTTCCTCATCCTACAATCTTATTTATAATGAAATACCAAATAGTAAAATTACAAGAATAACCCTACTTACAATAAAGAGAGAATAAACAAAAGAACTAATTAGAACTAATTAGTCAATGACTAATCTACCCCCATAATAATATCGACATTCTCAACACCAAGGTTATCTACTAGTGGGACTCTAGTACTATCTCTATTCTCTACTAGTCTCTGATCTTAGCTTGCTTACCTTTAGGTTTGTATCAACTTTTCTTTATTAGATAAGATTATTTTTCTTTATCCTTGTAGTCATGAGAGTCCTTGTCATGTGAACTCCTTATCTTATAGAGTCCTAAACCGATTACTTTACTCCTTTTATTTTGTCTATAGTGACTGCTAAGAGGAGAGGAATACACATCGATTCTCTCCATCTTCTCTTATTTTCTATTTTGTTACAATGTTGAATTATAGGGTCTCCAATAACTTGAAACTGCTACTTGGTTTGCAATGATCTATATTGCATTGCTATCTGTTGCTATACTACTGGGTTCGTAGTGACCTATACTACACTACTATTTACTGCTAATACTACTACTTGTCTTACTTGGGAAGAACATATGCTGATTAATTTTCGTGATTTGGTATTGCTACCAGAAGTTTTCTCTATGCTCCCTAGCGTTTCCGACAATTACATATGGAAGACCGGTGTCGCGGTTATATCTATTCTTCTTGTTCCAAACTGGAACTCCAACTTGAGGGGGAGTGTTAAGTTTGTCGGTATATTTCAAGCTAAAGCATGTTCTAGCTTGAAGGGGAGTGTTGAGATAGCAAAGTTGATATCTACTAGGTGGTATCAATAGAGTCCTATTGTGTAAAGTTTTATCATGAGGTGACCTATTACGTTTAGTCTTATCATGAGGTGTTTTATTGTCATTAGAATTTCATTATAATTACTTTCTAGAGTTCTACTAGGTTGTAACTACTTGATGGCAGTGTTTTTTTTTTCCCGGGAGGGGGGGGAGAAACGAACACACACATACTTCTTCTCTCCCCTCTCTCGGTTCTCTCCTTCTTCCTCTTTCTTTACTTTGTTATGATTGTAAGGGCTATAGCCTACCCCAAGATTTCATTCATAATGAAGAAGCTTTTGCTGCTGTTTCTATGAATTTCAAACCCAATACTGCCGTGTATTCAATAGTTAAGGCCTGGTGGATTCCAGGTTAGGATCTGGTGGGATTCCAAGCCTGCCATCAGGTGGATTCCTGATGATATCATCTCTTTTATCTCTATTTCTTTGCCAATGATTTCAGGTCATATTTCTGAACTTTAAAACACAGTGATTACAGTTTCTTATCTTCTTTAACATTCGTTTTGTTTCTACAAATCTGTTCTTTAGAATTCTGCTTTACTCAACTCGGTTTACTATTCTGATTTCTTATTTCTAGTGCTAGTTCAACTGTTTTTTCTCAAAACCTTAAATCCTTAAACGATTTTAGAAATCCTGGTTCAATTCTACTTCTTAAAATCCTGGTTATGGAATCTAATTTTCTACTTCTGTTTTCTGGTTTTCTATTGCTAATGAATCCCAGGTTACGACCCTAATTGAACTCTGAAGGTCTATGTTGGAGAACAATAATTTAAAAGCACATCAGAACAATTAGACCAGCACCAGTGTACTCCCATCCCTTCTTACTTGAAATTCAAGCACAAGAGAAAGAAATGAGTAATTGCAATTATCATAAATTGTGTCTCTACATTGAAGTAGACTTCAGATTTCCTTTGAACTGCAGTCTAATGGAAATTATAAATAACACTTCAGGGAATTACTGAATTTACCATATATCATTTTTCAAACTTATCAAACATGAGAACACAAATTTACAATTAGTTGTGACATCAGGAAATATATATATATATATATATTCTAAATCTAATCTTAACAGAATGAATCCCCCACATTTTGAAGGGGTTTTTTTTAACCCGGGGGGGGGCGGTGTCATTCTGTTAAGATTAGAATCCAAGTTTTGGAACTTTTGTTTAGGGCCTTTTTGCTTTTTACCTACTTAGACCTTCTTGCTTGAAGCATTGATCTTGAGTAGTTTTAAACTTTTAATAGAACTAGTTTTACTTCTCATTCTGTACAGCTTTTCACTATTAAACAATAAAATGAACACCCAAATACCCAATGTATTTTCCTAAAACAAATATCTATAAAGCTTAACATTATTTAACTATTTTGTAACAAACCTTTAACACAAAATATCTTGTAACATTTATTTACAAATAATGGCATTGTAAGACCGATAAACACACACAGGAAATGAATATCTGTAGTTGAATTCACAAAAAGTTTACTCATCTATGTGATCCATAGTTGTCAAGGCGTCGCCTAGGCGTCCGGGCGGTTTGTACAGGCCTGGGCGCCAGGGCGCCTTGTGATCGCCCAGGCCAGACAGGAACAACATTTATCAGGCAGTTAAATAAATGTTTCTTTAATTTTATATTTCATTTACTTAAGATATTATTCATAAATAAGCAAATACCCCCCTATTTGAATCCAATAAAAATAGTCTAAAATTCAAATTCCAGAAGGAAAAAAAGTCAACTCCCCTGTTCAAGAACAAAAACCATATTTTTGGGTGCGAGGGCGATTTTCAATTTTAAATGCTAGATTTTTTCTAAATATAAAAATTCTATAAATGTTATTATAATAAATCATCACTAAAAACCAAGAGTGCGCCAAAATAATCTTTTGCTTTGATGCCCAAAAAATAATTTGCATTCAGACGACTTTAAACAGTATTCCCGTATTCCGAACAAGGTTTGACCGGAGTGTAACTCCTTCATTATAATTTGGATTCAAGCAATCTCGGATTTGTTGGAAAGCTGATTATGCTAGCTTTACAACGAATTCGAGATTGCTTGAATCCGAACTATATTAAAGGAGTTACGCTCCGATCAAATTCGTTAAAAGTACGCAAATGTTAGTCATAAATAATTGTTTACTTAACTCTAGAAACAATCCCAGGTCTTAGTGTACATTAGTAAACTTGGGTCCACACCACATATTAATTAAGTTATGTCTTAAATGTTGATTATTTATGTAGAATGTTCCATATATATAAACATTAATATTTTAGAAATAAAAAAATGCATTGGGAACGCCTTGGTCGCCTAGGCAACGCCTAGGCGCCCAGGATGGCTCCAAACGCCTTGGATCGCCTTGTCGCCTTGACAACTATGATGTGATCACGTTTAAGATAAACCTTCATTGTTGTTCTTTTCATGGGTCAGCAGCATTTTGAACATCCAACTTCATGAAAACCATAAATATATTGTCGTGAACCTTAAACCAGCAGTTGACCAAGGAATCCAGAAGCAAATCTTAAACAAGGCAATTAATCTGAAAGAGAAGTTGGGAACAACTTGATGTGGGAGCATCTAGGGTAATTCCTCAATGCTAGTAAGGCCTTCTTGATTAGGGAAAAGGGAAATGATTGCTTCCCCAAGGAGGTATTGTAAAAGGTTTACATCTCATTATCACATTGTTCTGGGAAGGATCTTGCATTAACTTTAGGAGTTGGTTTGATAAGGGTTTGAAAATTAAGCATAGTCATCACTTTCTGTTGAAACAGCTAGTCCCTGGGAACAAGTCCAGTGAAAGAGATCAAAAACCATTAATCAAAATAGGCTGATTTCAAGTGATGATGTTTTAAGGCAAAGCACAATAGGCATTCTGGATAATTCAGACATCCAAAGAGTTTCACAGAGTCCTTTTCTATTTCAAACTCTTGACTTCTCCATTTGAATTTCAGATTTTTTTTTTTTGGTTTTTGTTTTTGTGGGGGGGGGACACAGAAGTTGATCTTACAAAACCATCCTATATAACAAATTCAGAAACTATCTTGAACGTATATCGTATAAAACCACATGACTACGGATAAAGATTTGGGTAATAGAAGTTTACGAAGAGTTATATAAACCGTAGACATAAGAAAGGAGAATAAGAAGCATGAACACCACTAAGAAACGCACCGGTTTTTTTCTTTTATATTGTCAAGTTCAGCAATAAATCGGGCAAAGCATCGCACATCATTACCACACATCTGGATTAATGAATAATACTATTAATAATGGACTCTCAGTGTGAATGATTAAGAGTAAATTTGGAGATAAAGCCTTCAATTCAACAAAGAGACATATACATACATCCTAACAACTAAAAACTACTAACGAAGAGCATTTTACTCAACATTGAGAAATCACCACAAATGATATTCAAAAGGTAGAGAAATATTAATGGTGTTACTATTGTGTCTGTCATCAGCAAAAGATCCCCTAAAGGTTATTTTTGGCTTGCAAAGGGATTGTGCATGGTCAGTGTCAATCCCAACTTCAGAGAAATATTAATGGTGTTACTATTGTTACTATTTTTTACCTCTAGGCTTACATTGTCAATCCTAACTTCAAAACTGGCAGACTCCTCAGAATCATTGACTGCTCAACAGCATTTGAAGGGAAAAGTCAGATTGCTTTGAACATTCTGACCAGACAGTGCACCAGCCAAGCCAGTGAGGAATATATTACAATTAGAAATTATAACAACTCATGTAAAAGGTGTGATTCAAATTCAAGCCACCCTGTGCAACTTAGCAAAGCCTTAATCACCATGCCAGAAGTATTGGCCATGTTAAGGATTGAGATACTTTTTTGCCAACAGAATGCTACAGAACACTTACCTAAGTTGATGCAAATACAGTGATCTTCTGTATGAAGTAACAATACCGACAGTTCTAGTGGCAGATTGCCCACATAAGAATGAACTAGTGAGAGCTCCCAGTGATGGAGTCATTGTAGACTTCAGCCAGAAGCCAAGACCAAAGTGTATCCCAAAGCGGGTGAGGGAACAGACATTTTGACATGTAACGTCCCATGTCGATTTGAGATGTGACAACATTTTCGATTGGGTATTTGTGTTCTTACTTGGACCAGGATGTATTGTTCAACTCTTCCTCTATGTGCAGTTTAGTCATCTAAATGTAACTACAATGACGTATGCCTCCCCAAGTAAGAGAATGTAATATTTTGCCATGTACTCATTGTATAGACTATGGCTACTGGAGGGTGTTGACTCCTATTAGGCTATTAGGAATCTTGCCTTATTATGAGATATGCATCTTTTCTTACTTTATTCTTACAGCGTTGGTCACTGCTCCCAGTCTGTAAGTTGGTAACAACGCCAATTATTGTTCAACTCTTCCTCTATATGCAGTTTAGTCATCTAAATGTAACTACAATGACGTATGCTGCCCAAGTGAGAGAATGTAATATTTTGCCATGTACTCATTGCATAGACTATGGCTACTGGAGGGTGCTGACTCCTGTTAGGGTATTAGGAATCTTGCCTTATTATGAGATATGCATCTTTTCTTACTTTATTCTTACAGCGCTGGTCACTGCACCCAGTCTGTAAGTTGGTAACAATGCCAATTAGTTGTTAACCTAGCCACTTTGAGAGAATGAGAGCAGAGAAGACTGACAGAGTGTTGTGGGGATCTTCTTCAAACGATATGGATCCAAGTATGAATTTATTGTTCTATTTGTCACGTTCAATGATTCGACATGGTAGATTGAGCCTATTTCTTACGTATTATAAGTCTTACCGATCTTCAAGTAGTTCTTTTGAGTCGCCGGACACGTTCATTGGTTAGGAAAGTTCAATTTCAACAAATTGTATGGCGATTAATCCCCTCCAATGGAATGATCTTTAAGGAGTGAGAAGAGCTGCTCTTTAGTGCTAGTCTTATTCTTTTATTCGCTTCTGTATGGAGTATGTTTCTTTATCTTTCTTTTCCCCTAGTTTAGAGTCCAAATTCGACAAATTCATCATTCCAGATAAGCAGAATACCTCAGGCTCGCTACCATCGGAATTGAAAATTCTCATGAAGTAGTCAGTCCCGTTAATTCCAGGCATTGCAAAAATGACTCTATCGGCACCAACACCAAAGTTACGATCGCAGAGCTTCACATCGTGCTCGGAGTAACCTTAGGCTCCAAAGAATCTCGATTGTCGACCTATTGAAACCCTCTTCCACAGCATAAAATCAGTATTAAGAGGGAAGATGAGGAGAAAGAAGGTGCAAAACAGAGACACTATTGTTAATGATTATAAAAACAGAAAATACGATGAACAACGGATATGACGAGAATATGTACCAAAAATGTCGAAAACGCCGACATGCGAACACCAGGGCTTCGAAGGATCGCTGATAAACTGAAATGTTTTCAATTAATGGAAGATTCAAACGCTTAAGAGGCTATAAACGAATGGAGAACCGGCGAGATACGAGGGAGGGATATGGAGATCGCCATGGCCATGGCTTCGCCGCCGCTCACTGCTGTGTTTTCCTCTCTACCGATCTGCTGTTGTGAGAGTATCGTTTCTAAAACAACACGTTAGCCGGATTGAGATCGTTACCGGTCCGTCCAGTGCAGTTATAGCCAATTAAAAAAAGACACGTGTCAAAGATTTTCTTCGAGACTTTATTTTGTTTGATTAATGAATTTATCCTGTTGTTAATAAAATTAACACGTGTCTATCAACATATTAAAAATAATAAAAAAATAAAAATAAATAAAAAAGTTTTTCTGATCCCTCCATTATTTATGGTCTTCCGTCATCCACCCTCAAAGTCTTATAAACTCTACTTCCTTTTACATAGAAGTTCCAATCATGCGAGATCTCCTCTGTCTTTATATTCCTGAATTTTTACTCTTCCCCTTTTCAAGGGGGTTTCCTGTTCCACCAAATTTGCAAATGGTGCAATAATTTTTTTTTCCTTTTTTGAGGAAAACGAATCCATTCTTAGTTTTTATGGGTGGATCAAGTAAACCCCGGATTCATAAAGACCTTGATCCTACATGAAATAAGAAAGACTAAAACCCATAAGAAACATGAGCTACTTTAGGGAGGTAGCTCCCCAAAGTTAAAGAGTTAAATCTCAAGACCTCTAGCTACTTCCTTAGACATGGTCCTTGCCAAATACACTTATTTCCCCTTCCCCACTCGTGTTGTGCAATAGCAATTTAGCACGCAAAGCACAAGTCACAACCACTTAATTAATTTGGAATGGACAATCGACAGCGATCCTTTCTGAGGGATCAAGGTTTCCTACATTCACCAATGGGGAGGGGACAATAGATTCATCGGTAGGAGGCAATGGAAAAGAGGGAGAGAGAGAGAGAGAGAGAGTGGGGTGTTAGTAGGGGTGTCAACGGATCAATTTGGGTTGGGTTTGGTTCGGGATAAATCGATGTCAGGCTTTATAAGGTCTAACCGAAACATATCCATTAAGAGGTTAATGTTGGGTGGACTGCATTGCGCACATTAACTAACGGGCCAGTCCAGTTTCAGGTTGTTATCGAGCTTAACTTATCGAGTTGTTACCTAGCCGTTTGAGGTTGAAAGCCCAGTAGGAAACCCGTTAAGGTCATCCAAAAAGGCTAAAGTAGTGAAACATAAACTAGCTAGGATTTAATATTCAGTTTAAATTGGTCCAGTCCAAACCAATAGGTTCGGGCTCATTGGTTCCCTTTTTAGGGCGGGTTTCTGACTAACACGGACCGGACTGGGACCAGTAGGATATGTCATACATCAACCCGAAACATGTCAGTTAACAGTTCAGTCCGCGAAGGTTTCAAATTAATTCGAACCGGATCAGTCCAGGCTATCGTTCAATCCCAAAATTAGCATAACTCCTACTCCACCATTCAAAGAAACTTTCACTCATTTGGAATAATGAAACCTAAAATGAAACAGAAGAAGCATCAAATTAAATTTACAGCAACAATTCACACTTACCAGCCCTAACTAAAATGAAAAGGAAACGAACATAAAATAAAACCAAACTAAAAACAAACAATACAGAAAAGAAAGAAACCCAATTAAAACAGTCCTAACCCAGCCCGGCCCCCAACATCTAAACCATCTTTGATCTGAAACAAATTCCTAATAATCTGCGGTGGGGAGTTGCTCGTGTGTATTGCTGCCAATGAAGATGTTGTCGTAGATAAGAGCAGCAAGTCCAGCACCAATCAATGGACCAGCCCAGTAGACCCAATGGCTAGTCCATGTCCAGCTGACAAGAGCAGGTCCAAAGGAGACGGCTGGATTCATGGATGCACCATCAAAAGCCCCACCAGCCAAGATGTTGGCACCCACAATGAAACCAATAGCAATGGGTGCAATGGTACCCAGGTTGCCCTTCTTGGGATCCACTGCAGTGGCATAAACAGTGTAAACCAGTCCAAAGGTCATCACTATCTCGAACACCAGAGCATTCCATGCACTCACACCAGTTGACAAGGAGAATGCCGAGGTTTCCTGCACACAACCAAATCCAACTAAACATATCAAAAATACATTATATTGGGTCTTCCTATTCCACACTGACTGATACTCGTATCTTCTTTGGAATTTTATTACTGTCTATATCAAGTGGATCTCACACCATAAAAACAGTAATGAAATCTCGTATTGAGAATACATATATATGTAGATGATCCAAACTCACTAATGTCAAGGCCTTCAAGACATTGATTTCCCTTCGGTTATACAAGGGTTTTACCTTGATTTAACCTTCACCGGACGTTGATGTCAACAATAGTGCCCCTATCATTTATATGGAAATTATTCAATCACATCACATGACCCTATTATGATAGGTTTTTTTTATCGTGATCCACATCAAAAGTTCACATGATATCTCCCCCAGCCCGCGCAAAGTTTTAGGGGACCTCATCACTGTTTGTGGGTGTGGGTCCTATATCTATCTAGTGGGTTCTATGTTCTAATGAAGCTCTTCTTCTGAGGAGAAAATCTAGACCTAATTGTCAGGCCTTAATCTTGGTAAGCCAACTGTACTGACATTTAGTAGCTCACATACTTTCTTGAGGTGAGAAGCTTATTATTATATTATAATATATATCATCAAATATTTCATGAGTAGATATGATTAAAAAATTTAGAAGAAGAGAAATAAAATATATGAAAATGTGGAAGTCATGATATTCTTATGTAGTATATAATTTTGGTTCCTTTCTATGAACTGCGTAAGAAACCATCTATGAATTGATTAATCTAAACTGATAAGATCTCGATAAACGATTTGTTAATCGAATTGAAGCCCATCATGAAATGGGTTAGTTCTTGTTAATGGGGTTGTTCATATTTTCTTAGTAAATTAGTATAGGATGTTCATGTACTTGTATCCTCCCTGGGATCCCATCATGGTCCATTTTTATTAGATCCCACACTCTAAAGGTGAGTCTCACACCAGGTCGAGAGTGATGGGATCCCATGAAAAATAAATGTACATAAAGATGATCCAAACTCTTAGGTTCTTGTGTTGTGTCCTTACCAATCCACCGGTGGCAAACTTAAGAAGCAAGCAAGCAACAGTAGATCCAAGCAACTGAGCAATCCAGTACAAGATCCCTCTCAATAGTGTTATGTGTCCACCACAAAAAGCTCCAAAAGTCACCGCCGGATTAACATGTCCTCCTGAAATATTAGCACCCACAGACACTGCCACAAACAATGCAAAAGCATGAGCCAAAGCTGCTGCTACCAGGCCGGCCGGCGTCGTCGATCCATCGCTTGTGAGTTTGTCTGAAAAAATACCAACCCAACACAGTTATATATCACAACACTTTCAGTTTTAAGGTCGCTAAAAAGATGATAGTGATAAAGTTAAGGTTTTTCTATTGGGTAGAGATCGTCTCCTGTCGTCCAGTCGTTCAGTCGTTCATTGAACAGATCAGGATAATTCAAGATATTGGAACACTGGATGAATGTAAAGAAGAAAAACCCATTAAGTTAAGTTTGAGATCTTACTGAAAGCCATGCCAGATCCTTCTCCGGCGAAGACGAAGATAACCATGGAGATGAACTCTGCAAGAGCAGCCCTGAGAGCGTCAGGCTGGCTAGCTTCTCCGGGTGTCCCAAGTGCAATTCTGTTGATAGCCATTTTTGAGCTTCAACAACAACAACAACAAACTCAAAATCTCAGAAGCCTTGAAACTTGTTTCTACTTCTCTGTAGCTCAGTCACCATGAGACTGCTTTATATATAGAGCGATGGAAACGGCCGAGGAACCGGGCCAACCGGTTCAGAGCAACAAGAGCAGAAATTTCAGGAGAGAAGGCCAAGTGGGGCCTACAAAAAGTGGGGATGACTTTTCTTAATTTACGGAAAAGCCACTTGTCGGTATTTAGACAGTGGACAGATCATGGCCGGAGCCTCCGATTAGTTCTCATTTTGACACGTGCTTATTTTTGGGTTTTGATAGAGTAGATGATTGAGAAAAATTGATCGTCATTTAAAATCGGCGATTAAGAAGAATCTGATCGCCGACCAAGTGACGTGGTGTTTGGGTCCCATAACTGCACTTTCTCCACTCGACAGTTTAAATCATGGGGCCTAGTCGGCCGACCTGTAGAGTATTATACAGACGAGATTTTGGATTTTATTGACCGACCATTGGGCAAGAAAATGATTCAAAAAATCTTTAATATTCAATGGAGGCAAATCATGATGGAGACCACGGATTGAGATAAGGACCTGAGGTTGAGGTTGGTGTTGGTGGTTCTGCCATCGTGGCACTTGGATCAGCCATCAAATTCAATGGTCAATGGGTTGATTCAAGTCAGTTTGGGTTCGAGTTAAGTGGGTGTCAGATTTTATAGAATCAACCCAAAACATGTTTGATAAGAGGTTTGGGCTGAAAGAGTTATATTGTAAACGGTAACAACTAGGTCGGATCAGTTTTGATTTCTTTGATTTCTTATCAGACTTGACTTATCGGGATGGTATTAATAGAAATCCAATTCAAAGCCCAGTAAGAAATGAAGACAAGCTGGCATACTATCTAAATGGAGTTGATCCGCCCCATTATCAAGTTCAGAGTTTGAACTACTTTGGGTTCTTATCAAGTTAGTTAGGACTGGACCTGACTAAGATCAATAGAATATAATATAAAACAACCCAAAATATGATCAATAACATTTCAGTGTAGTTTAATCAATCTCCGATCAATTGATTTGGGCTCTAACTTTCACCCCATTACATCAAACACCTTTCCATTATGGGAGTTAAGTACATGGCTTGCACTTTGTAGCTGATGGTCAATGGTGGACGGTAGGTGGAACCCCACCTTTGAATGAGATTGGGGTGTATTAATTACGTGATGGTGATTTTACTTTGTTGGCATTTATCACGTGCAAGGACGAGTTTTTAGTACGTTAAAAGTTAAAACGCCACTTTACACCCAACTTGTTCAGTAAAGGAAATGATAGTAAATTAGTAACATGATAGTAAATTAGTAACGGTGCATGGCTCATGTAGTAAACACGTGTTTGTTTTCCTTGATTATGAAAAAAATCGTCGATTACTTTAACCTTTACTAATTGAAATACCTCAAACTTTCCCTCCTGCTACGAAAAGAGAGATCTTAAAGTAAATGAATCTTTTGTTGGATTTTATTTAATCCTAATAAAATTTATTACAATGAATCTTATATGGAATATAAAATACAATTGAGTAATAATACAATTCATTAAAAAAAATAAGACATACCTTTTCGTTGGAGATTGTTTTTTGATCTTTTCTTTTTGCTGATTCCTGTAGAGATCTTCTACAGTCTCCTCTCCCTTAGGTATGGGTCATCTTGATTTCACGCAGAGAAAGACTATAGGGACCCTGCTTCATATTTATAATGATTTTGAATTCAAATCTATCCCAATCTCATAATGGTATAGATTTGATTTATATTTGGAAAGGAATAATCAATCAACCTTGATTGAATTCCCACCAGTCAAAATAGGCAAGTAAGATAATGTTGTCCATAATAATAAAATCAGAATAAGAAAAATTAAACAATCTCCCAGTTGGGCTACATTATTCCACAACTATTAAAAACTAGTGTGCTCATAGAAACAATTAATTAAAACCAGATTATCCCAAACCTCATACCTTCCAACAAGCAGACTAATGTTGAATAACAGCAGAAGATACACCTCAATTATACGGCATACAACTTTCTGTTATTACGAACACAAGTCTCCTTGTTTATTTTGACCTTGGCTTACCGCCTCTGAAAACTTGGCTTAATACTGCCTTTATGTTTTTTGCTTAATACCGTCTTCTGAGACTTGGCTTAATACTGCATTTTTTTTTTGGGTCCTGGCTTAATACTGCCTTTATGTTTTTTACTTAATACCGCCTTCTGAGACTTGACTTAATACTATCTTTTTGGGTCCTAGCTTAATACTGCCTTTACGTTTTTGGCTTAATACCGTCTTCTGAGACTTGGCTTAATACTGCCTTTTGGGTCCTGACTTAATACTGCCTTTTGTGTTCTGGCTTAATATTAATACTGTCTTTTAAGACTTGGCTTAATACTACCTTTTTGGGTCCTGGCTTATTACTGCATTTTGTGTTCTGACTTAATACTGTCTTTTAAGACTTGGCTTAATACTACCTTTTTGGGTCCTCGCTTAATACTGCCTTTTGTGTTCTGGCTTAATACTGCATTTTATGTTCTAGCTTAATACTGTATTTTATGTTCTGGCTTAATACTATTTTTTGTCAATGACATGTCAATGAATGTGGAACATAACAATAAATGAATGCTGATATAAAAATAACCATGGTTATAAATATCTGTGCCAAAACCATAGACAATGTAAATACACATAATGAAATAAATCATTATCAATGTGAGAAAAGTCTCCCACTAACTAAGCACATTTAATGAATTAATCATTTCTATATTAAACATATAGTCCTTTGAAGACTCCCCTTGACAAAACCTTTGTCAGAGAATCTACAATCAAGATATTTAATGAATGTGCTCTACAATGATATAATTTCTTTGACCTTTTTCTCTCACCTAAAGAGATTTGAAATCCGATCTCTATTATGCTTTGAATTACTAGATTTCACATTATTCTTTGAGAACAACACAGCTAAACCGCTGTTACAACACATCTCTATAGGCCTAAGTAAAAACTTACAACCTTTTAACGTATGAAAGATAACTCTTCAACCAGATATGCTACTTATTAGTTTCGCATATAGTTATAAAATCTATCTTACCAAGAGGGTGATGCATGGATAAACTTCTTTGCATTTTTTTTCCCCAGAGGGTACATCTACCATCATAACAAAAAATCTGAGATGGGATTCATGTCACCAATGCAATCACCAAACACTACATCACAATAGCCAAGAGTGTCACTACTGCCACAAATGAGTAGATAATCTTTGGTCCTTTGCAAGTACCGCATGACCTTCTATTCTCGTTGTTCAGTGAGCTATATCAGCATCCAACTAAAAATGTCTCAAAACACTCTAAACAAAGACTATGTGAGAATAAATATAATCTTGAGCATACACCAAGCTCTGTACTTCAGATGCTCTCCCTCTAAACATCATTTCTTGAACATAACTCTATCAATTTGTCTCATCTCTGATTTAAACATCTGCAACTTAACTGTTATGCATGTACATTCAATCATTCTAGAACACGAATAACTTATACCCTTTGAGACAAACCCAGAGTTTCATTTTTTCTGTCACGAGGAAACTCAATGTCAAGTACAAAAGTACTTACTCACACATTCTTCATCTCGAATTTATCAGACATTGAAACTATGGTTTCAACAGGTAAACCATGTCACTACTGGTCAAGTGATTAACCATCAACACATATGACTAGGAAATAAATCCACTCCCACTGACCTCTATATATACATAATGATCAATGATAATTTCAACAAAGTTTTAAGAAGATACAACTTTGTCAAACTTCAGGTACCACTACCTAGATGCTTGCTTAATCCACATATTGACTTTATAAGTCAAAAAAATAGATATTCTTTCTCCTTTACCTCAAAATCTTCTGGATAAAGCCTATAAACACCTTCTTCCAGATTTTCTCAAAACCTTCTGGATAAAGCCTATAAACACCTTCTTCCAGATTTTCTTTGATCAAAAGATCTTTACATCTATCAGATGCAATTCTAAAATAAAATACACAACTAAAACCTTAAAGATTTGAAGTCTATACTTTTTATTCTCTTTGTGTGATTTCACTTCGCTACAAGTTTTACTTTGTAGCAATCAATTCTCCCACTGAAATCACACATTTTCTTACATATCCATTTTGAACCTATGAGTACGCCGCTCATGACAAGAGCATAAAATCTCAAATCTCATTGATGTTCAAAAATAAGATACATCATTTATGACTAGTAATCACTCAAAAATATTTTCAGTATTTACAACTTGCTCAAAACTATTGGGATCTTCATCTTGTTCAATGCCAAAACATCTATTTTTGAGGTATAACTTGTGATTGGATGAAATCACAGATCTACATGGTCTATTATATCTCCTCATTGCCTTATCTAGTTCTGGTATTTTGACTATGCATCAACTTAAAAGTTTCATGATCCTACTTTTCTGCCATCTATAACATTTTTCACATGTTCTTTATGAGTTCTTGTAATTCCATAAAATCATTTTTCTTGTCAAAAATTTCTTATTATTCTTTGAAAATTTATTTTTCTTTCTGTAAGACCCTACCTTTCACTTACTG
The DNA here is from genome assembly GCA_028583415.1 of Protea cynaroides. NCBI lineage: Eukaryota > Viridiplantae > Streptophyta > Magnoliopsida > Proteales > Proteaceae > Protea > Protea cynaroides. The sequence continues at coordinate 34,410,912 of CM053266.1, read as the reverse complement.
CATTTGTCAGAGTATGGCTTACGTCATGACATTGGTATTCCTTTATTTCTCTTTTCTTTGAAATTTCTTCCTTAATGAAAAGAAAATCAAATCATCTTCTGTCCACTAGGTTTATGGATCACCAGGATCTAACTTTACAGTTTAGGTGATGAAGTGAAAATCAAGTGAATCATCTATAATATTCCAATGAGTTACCTATAGAGATTCACATATCTTAGAGCTTATTAGTGATGGCTAATAGCTCTAACATGTGTTTCCTCATACACCATTATCATCATATACCATCAAAACTGGTACAGACAACCTTGAGAATACAACATCTCTCCACCCTATTTTTAAAGACCAAAATTTCTTTAGATTTCACTTTGAACATCTATTTCCAATGTTTCTTATTTGGATTTTCTTTTATCTGATCTTAGGGATTAAATATTCCTAAAGACCATAATACAATCTTTGTTGAGTATATCTAGGTTAAACACTCCTAGACTAACTTTCAATCTTTCATGCCAATTCATAGAACTGGCCCACCATAACAGGCATCATGAGGTGTTTGATCATTATATGTTCTCTAATATGTGTGATATAATGCAAACATACACACAAGATAAGTTAAACTTACAATAATTAAACATATGCAAGTCCATTTCCTTTGAAGAGTTAATCGAAACTACACCCTCATCCTTTGGGACAAGAGTGCACTGGTCCTCTTACTATCTGTGTAGAGTCAATCAAAACTACACCCTTATCCTTTGGGACAAGAGCGCACTGGTCCTCTCACTATCCTTGTAGAGTCAATCGAAACTACACCCTTATCCTTTGGGACAAGAGCGCACTGGTCCTCTTACTATTTGTGCAGAACCTACGAAGGGATAATGACTCTTGAAATTCCACCACCTTTGGGTGTATGAAACTTCTAAAGTCAAGATCCTTCATCCATGTGCATGAGTATACATGATCTTTGACACCGCCACCTTTGGGTGGACAATGTCGCTCTTTGCTGCTTTCACAAAAGTGAAAATCTTGATAATTTCACCTTTGAGTGAGCATTATCTTTCTTTGTTGTGTCTATAAATGCATAAGTACTGGATTTATGCATATCATGATAGAATTGAGCTTGTCATTTTGGTGGTCCCACCCAATCCTTACACAATATGTACAAATCAAAATTTGAATAAACTGGGACAATATCACCCTTGGGTGAACACTGTCATTCTTTAAAGCATTTACAAACACAGTCGCTTGAATTTGAACACATCATGACAAAACAAAGTATACCACTTTGGTGGGATCTACCAAGTTCCACCTTGATATGAACAAATTCTAAATTGCAGCTCTAGTGGGATATATATAACCATGAATATTTTTTAAAAATCAACTTTATAAGTCTAAACATTCAAATAAACATGCATTTTTGCTCAACAATCATTATGATACAAGAATATTGAGAAAAATCAACAGAAATACTCCAAATCGAGCTCCAAAAGAGCATTAATTTAGAAAAATATTACTCCCAATGTATCAAAATGTAACAATATATATTCCAGATTGAAGAGCATTGAAAACCAAGTCCAACGGAATAAACCGAAGGTCAATCCGACTTTCCTAGCTCCCACAAATCCAGTTTAAAGTCGGATCAGTCAAAAAACTGCAAGCCAAACAGGCCTTAGAATCTGGACCGGGGATGAACCGTGGCTGAACCAAAACCAAAACTGGTTTGGATAAACCAAACCAAAATCGGTTCACTCAATCGGGTCAATGGGTCAAATTCTGGGTTTTCAAGTCGAATTATCGGGTCAAACTTTCGGGTTTTTGGTTCTGGTTAGTGGGTCACCCATTCGGGTTCGGGTTGGATATACATAGATCCCCCGTTCGGGTTTTCAGGCCAGCCCTGGGCTGGGTCTGACTAGCTGGGCTGGCATGGCCAGGGCTGGTTCTGGGCCTGGGTTGGGCCAGCCCTGGCTGGGTCTGACTGGCCGGGCTGGCTTGGCCTAGGCCGGTTCTGGGCTGGGCTGGGCCAGCCCTGGCTGGGTCTGACTGGCCGGGTTGGCTTTGGCTTGGGCTGGGCCAGCCCGGTCAGAGCTGGTCTGGGCCTAGCGTGTCACACCCCAAATTCTGATCCAACCAGAACGGTGTGAGTGAACCGTCATTGAACCAACGGTTCACACCAGGATCTCGAATAGGCCGTGTCCACCCATACAAACCAATTACACATAACCACAATCAGAATATAAATATACAAATGGAAGACTTTAAATAGAATGAACCGAGTATCTATTGATAATTTAAATAAATATCTCATTATTCAAATTCAAACATAAAATAATAATCTTTTACATCACTTAATATCAAACAAAAATAAGCGAAACGACTAAATAAAATCCATCACGGTACACGCTGAGAAGGGCACTCGCATGAAGCGTCATGCTCGTCTGTCCCTACCTGTACATCCAACACCGCACCACCACCATACGCCGGAGCGTTTACGTAATCGTCCACGGTATAACCTGCATCCGGATCTAAAACAATGTATATACAAAGGGTGAGCACACAACACATCTCGGTAAGGCAATCGGACAGTTTCACAAGATTATGCATGAGTAACAATCATTTTATCTTTGTGGTCCGGTTTTAAGTTTGCAATGTGCTATAGAAAGGTTTGGTGGCCCCGCACACTCTATACACGAGTGTGTGGCGTCGCACGATAATCACACAACCACCAACCCACATACACCCATCATGGAATAGAGATAGAGCTAAGGTATACCCGCACCTCCCCGATACTCTACCCATACCGGTACCTAAGCCCCTGCTTGGCCGGGGCTCGCAAACCCGGGCTCGCAACTAACCAATCCTATATGTCAACAATGTATGCTCTATCCCGGCCACGGCCGTCTACGGCATTGAGATAGAGCTAGAGCGTGCAGGCCGGGTCGGAGACCTCCAAAACCTCACCTCCCCCTGATACTCTATCCGCAACTAACCCACTAGGATAGAAACAATACGCAGGTAGACCCTATCCCAACACAACTCCCTACGGCATAGAGATAGAGCTAAAGCATCGTGGACAAGGCAGCGTCGACTCGGAATCCTCAGTACCACCCAACGATGGTCGGGACAACATCAATATCGGAGACCAACGTACCACGATCTTCCCCTGATACCCCACCCGTACCAAGCATGTTAAGATAGAATACTACAAAAGGTGTCAGTGTGAAGAGCGATCCCAGGCCCATGCCCCACTCCACACACCAACGAAAACAATCACATGCCTAACAATCACATCCTATGAATGCATGAACAATAATAATAGCTGAAAGTAAAGGATGGCATGTAAATATGCACAAACATCACATCACGGATATTCAATGATTAACAACGATTTCTTGTCCATTAATTATTAGGTTTAGGTCAGATTCCCTTACCTGACGCTCGTTCGATTACTTGCTCCACGTCACAAGATCCAAACGATAAGTCACAGCGTCCTACATAATATTAGGGTTTCATTAGAATATATTATTTAAGGTTTCATGTCGGTCGAAAACCAACATGGTTATAAAATACCCTCACAGAGCTGACCGGTGGCATGTACCGGTCGCAGCTCTGTGGGAAAGACTGGCGACCGGTATGGTCAGCCGGTCCCCCACAGATAACCTCCCGAGAGGTAGCGGTCACAACATACCGGTCGCACTATGTGCAACCGGTATAGTCGACCGGTATGTCTCCGGAAGACCATACATGGGTTCTTCGACTGCCGTCGATCATCCTCCATGGATTTTCGGGGTTTCTCTCCTATCTAAGTCTCCTCCAATCCCCTCCATGGATTTTCGGGGTTTCTCCTATCCATCCTAAGTCTAGGCTTTGAGTTAGAGCTATCCCCAACTCGTTCAAGTCTCGTTTCGATGAATATCATCTCGAAACTCGAATCTAGGGTTTGACGGCAACTTAGGGTTTATTGGCCAATTTAGGGTTTTAGATCAATACCTACTTTGCATGGTATTGATCCACCCACACAATTATCATAGGGTAAGAAGATGGATCCAAACACTTACCGTTGACAGGTGTAGCGAGAGCTTCGTCAAACGGTAATGGCGGCACCTCATTCTTCTTCCTAGCTCCTTCTCCTTTCCAAGCTCTTTCTCTTCTCTAGGGTTTGTGAGAGACAATGGAAAGGATTTGAGGGGTTTAAGGGTGTATTTATAGGCTAGAAATAGGGTTTAGTAACCCTACTAGGATTAGGAAACTTCTAGGATTCGAAATCGGGAAAGCGGGACCCGCAGAGACCAATTTCCAAATTCCCGCACATAGCTGTGCAGGCCATACCGGTCGACCGGTACCATCATCGGGTACCATCGACCGGTATACCTAAAATCAGGTATATTGGTCGACTTCGGTCCGATTTCGTACCTGTTTGTTATCCGCTTGCCCGTCCTGGCTCGGTGATGATCGGAAAGACTGTCACGACACAAAACCAAGGTTTAGACCGGGTTTTCAGAGTACGGGTCTTACAACTCCACCACCCTTAAAAGAAATTTCGTCCCGAAATTTGCCTGTAGGTACTACAACTCGCCCACCCTTAAAAGAAATTTCGGCCTCGAAATTTGAACGTACCTTGATCGTCAAAAAGGTTAGGGTACTCCTTTCTCATCGCGCTCTCTTCTTCCCAAGTAATCTCCTCCACATTTTGGCTTCTCCAATGCCCTTTTACATAGTGGATATCCTTGGTTCGAAGTTGCTTTGAACTTTTTTCGGCTCGAGAGCATTACGGGCACCACTTGAAAGTTAAGTCTTCGGTCAAGTCCGGAGGATCAGCGCTCAAGATATGCGATGGATCTCGACATACTTCTTCGATAATGATACATGGAACACATTATGGACGCTAGACATAGATGGTGGTAGAGCCAATTGATATGCCACATTACCACGTCGATTCAATATCTCATATGGTCCCACATACCGGGGCATAGCTTCCCCTTCTTACCAAACCGTTTCGGACCTCGCACCGGTGACACCTTCAAGAACACTTTGTCACCCACTGCAAACTCCGGATCTCGACGTCGATTATCCCGCATAGTGCTTTTGTCGAACTTGAGCTGTCTTTACTCTCTCTTTGATCCGATCAATCACTCGGCAAGTTTCTTCAACAAACTCCGGTCCTACAATTCGTCTTTCCCCCACTTCATTCCATAACAGAGGTGTACGATATTTTCTCCCATAGAGAGCTTCATATGGGGCCATCCGAATTGTAGCCTTGATAACTATTGTTGTAAGCAAACTCGATAAGTGATAGCTTCTCATCCCAAGCTCCTTTGAAATCTAATGCACAAGCTCGAAGCATATCTTCCAAAATTTGAATGGTTCGTTTCGATTGTCCGTCCGTCCGAGGATGGAAAGCCGTCTTGAACTTCAACTTTGTTCCCATAGCTTTACGTAATCCTTCCCGAATTTTTGATGTAAAACGGGGATCTCCGTCGGACACTATACTTTCCGGGAACGCCATGAAGTCGACTATATTATCAACATATAACTTGGCCGGTTTCTCCATGGTATACCGAGGTCCGACCGCAACAAATCGAGCTGTCTTGGTGAGTCGATCTACTATAACCCAAACCGCATCCACTGACCTTGGTGTCAAAGGTAAGCCGGTGTGGGAATCCATAGTAATACAATCCCACTTCCATGCGGGTTACGGTAATGGCTGTAGTAAACCTGCGGGTCTTTGTCTCTCCGCTTTAACTTGTTGACAATTCGGACATTGAAACACGAAACGAGCTATATCGGCTTTCATACCCCTCCACCAATAGAGTCTTCTTAGATCATGGTACATCTTGGTACTTCCTCGGATGTACCGAATATGGAGTGTAATGAGCTTCGATTATAACTTCGGCCTCCGATATCGCGATCTTCGCTCTCGGGTATACATAACCCGATACTTGAGTACCTTGTCTGATTCCAAGGTAAAGTCAGGATTACACGTACCCTTCTCTAAGTCTTCCTACACTGTCCCGAGATATGGATCCTGTAGGATTGCTACCTTGACTTCATCAATTAGGCTCGGCGAGATCTTCAATGCGGCGAACATCATAGTGAACTTATGAATCAAGCCTTGCTCAACCGGATTTTCTGCAGTTTCGATAATATGGTCTTCATCAATTTCCATCGAACTCGAGGCTGCAGCACACAATGCGGCATTTGTACTCGGTCTCGCCTCGGGTTTCGATGCCCACTTTCGCTTAAGGCGTCGGCCACCACATTTGCTTTACCGGATGGTACTAGATGTCGCAATCATAATCTTTTAACAATTCCGACCATCTTCTCTGTCTCATATTCGGATCCTTCCGAGTGAAGAGATACGTTAAGCTCTTGTGATCCGACTTGATCTGAAACTTCTCACCGTACAAATAGTGTCTCCAAGTCTTGATTGGAGTAATCTTCCACGAATCTTCTATAATAACCAGCCAACCCAAGGAAGCTACGAATCTCTGCAACAGATTTCGGTGCTTCCCATCCTACTATAGCAGCTATCTTGCTTGGATCAACCTTGATACCGTCTCCAGATACAACATGGCCCAAGAAGGCCACTTCCTTCAGCCAAAACTCGCACTTCTTGAATTTCGCATAAAGCCTCACATCCCTCAGCCGTTGTAGGGCTGCTCTCAAATCCTGTTGTATGAGTCTCCATGTCCTTAGAGTAAATCAATATGTCGTCGATGAATACGATGACCGAAGTGTCCAACATGTCATGGAACACTCGGTTCATCGGTTCCATAAACGACGCCGGAGCATTGGTCAACCCGAAAGACATAACCGAGAAACTCATAATGCCCATACCTCGTCCCGAAAGCGGTCTTCGGAATATCTCCGGCCTTGATCTTCAATTGGTGATACCCCGTCGGAGATCGATCTTTGAGAAAACCTTTGCACCCTGCAGCTGATCGAACAGATCATCGATCCTAGGCAAAGGGTACCGATTCTTGATCGTCAACTTGTTCAGCTCACGATAGTCAATACATAGCCGTACACTTCCATCTTTCTTCTTGACGAACAACACAGGTGCTCCCCAAGGCGAAATACTAGGTCGTATGAAGCCCTTATCCAACAATTCTTGTAATTGGGTCTTCAACTCCTTTAACTCGGTTGGGGCCATCCTCGTATGGCGCTTTAGACACCGGAGCCGAACCCGGTATAAGGTCTATCACAAATTCTGTAGCCCGTTCCGGTGGTAAGCCCGGAAGATCTTTTGGAAATACATTTGGAAACTCCCGAACCACCTCTATATCCTCCATCTTGGGTGACTCTGCTTGTGAGGTCGACTACGGGATCTGAGATAACCCACTCCCCCTTTCTCCAAGCATCTCTTAGTCTTTAGGGCGGAGTGGATCAACTTTCGCTTCCTAGATAGCTTAATTCCAGCGAAACTATATTCCTTTCCCTCTCTGTTAGTGAGCATAAGCTTCCTTTCACCACATAAAAGGACGGCCGAATGATGGCCTAGCCAATCCATTCCTAAAATGACATCAAAATCTGCCATCTCAAGTATTACTAGGCTTGCTTCTAGGTCTCGGCCCTCGATACTTACAGGACATGGTCCATAATACTTGGTCAAAGCCACTTCGACTCTAGTGGAGAGCGAACTATCAAGCTTGGGTTCAATTGCTTGATTGGTAACTCCATTCGCTTCCCAAAAGATACGAAACAAAGGAGTGCATGGCCCCGAGTCAAATAATACTCGGCGGGTAAACCAACTACATTTACAATTCCCGGAATATATTGCCCCTTAGTTCTATATGCTTAAGCAACCGAAAGAATAAACCAAATAGTAAGGGATAAAGTCGTACCGGTTACCACATCGGGTGATGCGGCTGCCTCTTCGGTGGTAACTGCATAAACTACGGCTTCTTTGGGGAGCTTGCTTCCTAGGTAGCGTGCAGTTCCTTGCAACATGTCCCGGTTCTTGCGCGGTTATAACACTTAATATTTGGGTTGGGTCTGGCTAATTGTGGCACAGGTGGTGCCAGGGTTGTTTCTCGCGGGTCGGTAGCGATCGCCCCCCGTATGGGCGGAATGTCTAGGATTCTGCCACCCGAGCTCTCTCCGGCAGATCTCTTCACTCCTCTGTTTTGAGCGAAGAAGCTGTCCCTCTGACCGGACTCTATCACCCTCTCAACCTGCCATTGCCTCATTGTAGGTCTTCTTATCCGGACCCAACAGATGCTCTCTAATGCTTCCACGTAGTCCCATGGTGAACCTACGTATCTTTGTCTCCTCTTCCCGCATCTTGGCCGGTGCGAAGAAGAATAGCTCTTCGTACCTCGTTGATAAGCATCTACGATCGACCACCTGCTTTGCGGTGAGAAACTCTCTCTCCATTGAATCCCTGAAGCTCTTTGGGAAGTATTTGTCGAAGAAAGCCGCTTTAAACACCTCCCGATCCACTAATGTATATTGGTTCTCCAAATATGCCCGCGTGGAATTCCACCAAGCATTCGCGTCCTCCCTCGGCATGTGAGTGGCAAATAGTACCTTCTCCTCCTCGGTACACGTCATCAATCGGAAGTTCTTTTCCATTTCGAAACCCACCTTGTGCTGGCCACAATGGTTTCCCTGTTCGCCGGTGAATGATGACGGTTTCAACTTCAAGAACCTGTCCACGACACTGCTAAGATCGTGCTTGTCCCCGGGTATCCGCTCCGTACCATGGTGGTGGATACGGATATGCCCCTGGATACGCGAAAGGCGACGGGAAGCGATGCGGTGGTGGTACATTCCCGTGCTTGGGCCCTTGGCCTTGGGCTACTCTGCACCCGTTGTGAAGACATTTTTCTCTCCGGACCCGGGCGTATTACCGGCGGGAACGAGACCTGGCGACTGAGCATCGTTAGTACCTCACTCGGGAAATTCCTTCCGTTGAGCTTGCATCCGATAGACCAAGTTTGTAACTATGGTCTCGGAATCCCGTGAGGTGGTCTGGTAATTGCGTCCGGTGCTTCCGGGACCTGTCCCTCCCTCCTCTTCGAGGCTGGTTTCTCTAACCTTGGTCTCGCTTCGGCCTTGCTCTTCCTCTAGGCGCTTTCGGCATGATGATGCTTTCTACCCCTTCGACCGTTTCCACCTGTCATCTCAGACTATTTATTTGGATCTGAGAAGAAGACATAACACGTGAGAATCATCAATAATAGTAGTGTTAGTCTTGAATAATGCAGGAGAATAGTCGAAAAGTAACATTTCAATTTGCACAATTTTGTAAATTTTTAAATTTTTCTGGCTCTTTTGGGGCGTACCGGTCGCAGTATACCGGTCGCACACCCGGTAGAAATATCTTTGCGGCCGGTATAGTCGACCGGTCAAAATTAAATTTCTGGCCGAGACATACCGGTCGCATGTCTATGAGATACCGGTCGCCACTCTGTAGACAGTGTTGCGACCGGTATAGTCGACCGGTCAGAAAAATTTTCTGGCCGAGACATAGCGGTCGCACACCTGGGTTGATACCGGTCGACCGGTATAGGCATAACCGTCGACCGGTATGCCCAAAATGGCTTTAAAATCGCGAAAAAGTGAGATTTTCTCACTTTTTCCTTTCTCCTTCTCTCCGGTGGCGATTCTTCTCTGGGTTCCGAGTTGCTACAGTTCGACCGGTGCTATTTGAGGCCGATTCCTTCCATTCAAGACCTAGCATATCATCTCCAGGTAGGTCTCTACCCTCTCTCTCATATTTTTAGGAGATTTTCATATCGCCTTTATGTAGAAATTTAGATTTTTCTTTGTCCGAGATGTTTTAACCGTAGGAATTCCTTTCCTTCGGCTTAGAAAGGGTTTAGGGACCCCCAAGAGCAAAAGCCCTCAACTAATTTGGGGTTCCACCGCAAGGTTTTGATAAAAATCAAATTTTTACATGTTTTGACCTAGGTTTTCCAAAAAATTTCGAAATTTCTTGATTTTTTCTTAATTCTTGAAATTTCTTGAAATTTCTTGTTATAATTGCTTGTGATTGGCTTATGGAAGAGTGTGGGGGTTACGTAAGTCCTCCTCCCCATGGTTTTGGGTGAGTTCGAGGCTTTTTCCCAATTTATAGCCGTTATGCTGCCGAAATTTTGAAAATTTCTAACTTTTGTCTTGTTTTCTTTTGTTTTACAGATTTTAAATGGCTCCTAGACGCAACCTCGGGAAACGCTCACATGGTTCTAGTTCTCGGGTTCCCTCTCCACCAATCCCTCAGCTAGATGAGCTATGGTTTCGCTCCTTGGAAGCTCAGGCTCGGTTTCCCTGGTTTGATGACAAGAGTATTGTATCCGGGCGACGGGTCAATGTGGGACAATTACACCGGTTTAATGTAGAGACGGCTTTTGGTGCTCTAGGTTGGCTGCCGGTTATTTCCTACATAGAGACCACACGCCCTAATCTGGTCAAGCACTTTTACGCAAATTTGGAACTCGAAGGGGATGTCGAAGACCCGAACCAGTGTAGGGATCTACGCATCACCAGCTACGTCCGGGGAGTACATATTTCCTTCAACACCCATCAGTTGGCTGATCTGCTTGGGGTTCCCAATGATGGAGATTTGGTATACTGCGCCCCCAAGGCGAAAGGTTATTGACCGAAGATTTGCGCCGGGAGATAGCGCATCGGATACTCAACCACTGGGGCTCCTATGAAGGCGGCTAGCTCGAGACCTATACCCCGGGTCTGACCGCATCATCCGGCCACGATATAGTGCCACGCAGGCGGTCACTACAATGAGTTGTCCCGGCTCACCCGATCGTCACTTATTGCGTGCGCACCGGAGAGCGGATCTCACTTCCATACCTCATCATCCGGACTATGCATCGGCGGCTGACCGATCGGGCCAGCAACCTTCCCTATGGCCGTCTCGTCACTTTCCTTCTTCGCCGTCCGGGCGTGAGTTTGAAGGAGAGACAGCCGTCGAGGACTCCATGACCTCGACATCGGCCGGGATCGCGATAAACAGGATGCGGATGGTTGATCTGCCCGTTAGTGATGACGAGTTGGAGGCTCGCCCTCGTCCACTTGGGAGAGTAGCGGCGGCGGCGGCGGCGGCGGCCGCGCAATCGCGGCCTATGCGGCAGAGATGGGGGATGATGATGATGACGATGTAGTTGGGGAAGCACCGGTGCCTGCCCCCCGGCCTCCACCTGTACCACCACCATCCGTTCCCCCAGGCTGGACCATCTCGACCCCCTCCCGGCTCGGTGTTGAGTATGTTTGCGAGATCGGGGGACACCCGGAGGGTCATCCCGGAGTCTCGGCGAGCGATGGGTCGGGGAGTTGGGACGCTTTGGCTCGTGGTCTCAGAGTGACTCGGGACCAGGTGCATTGGCTTAGGGTCGCATCCGAGCGGGACTATGACATAGCGGACCCCATTCCTCCCGGGCCTCCTACCCCATGATTTCCATTCTACTTTTCATATGACCGTTTATATAACGGGGGTAACTTTCCGGTTTGTGGACTGTACCACGTAGCACTATTTCATTTGATACTATTTTTTCCATTTAATGAAAGTTTCATGGTTCACCTATCTAGTGTATGTGCACAGATTAAGTTTCACATTTAGAATAGTACATTATTCTCTTTCTTAGTCCGTCTCAGGTATCAAACAATGCTTAGGGTGTGTTTGTATTAAGATTTTTAAACTTCCTAACTCGGTTCATCGACCCCATTATGTGTAGCATGGTTTGTTGGAGCAGAGCCCGAGGGCTCGATACCAAGTTGTCACACCCCAAATTCGATCCAACCGAACGGTGTGAGTGAACCGTCATTGAACCAACGGTTCACACCCGGGATCTCGAATAGGCCGTGTCCACCCATACAAACCAATTACACATAACCACAATCGGATATAAATATACAAATGGAAGACTTTAAATAGAATGAACGAGTATCTATTGATAATTTAAATAAATATCCCATTATTCAAATTCAAACATAAAATAATAATCTTTTACATCACTTAATATCAAACAAAAATAACCGAAACGACTAAATAAAATCCATCACGGTACACGCGAAGGGGCACTCGCATGAAGCGTCATGCTCGTCCGTCTGCTGTACGTACATCCAACACCGCGAGCACCACCATACGCCGGAGCGTTTACGTAATCGTCCACGGTACTGTGGTCTGGTTTTAAGTTTGCAATGTGCTATAGAAAGGTTTGGTGGCCCCCCGCACCTCTATACACGAGTGTGTGGCGTCGCACAGTAATCACACAACCACCAACCCACATACACCCATCATGGAATAGAGATAGAGCTAAGGTATACCCGCACCTCCCCTGATACTCTACCCATACCGGTACCTAAGCCCCTGCGGCCAAGGCTCGCAAACCGGGCTCGCAACTAACCAATCCTATATGTCAACAATGTATGCTCTATCCCGGCCACGGCCGTCTACGGCATAGAGATAGAGCTAGAGCGTGCGGGCCGGGTCGGAGACCTCCAAAACCTCACCTCCCCCGATACCCTATCCGCAACTAACCCACTAGGATAGAAACAATGCGCGGTAGACCCTATCCCAACACAACTCCCTACGGCATAGAGATAGAGCTAAAGCATCGTGGACAAGGCAGCGTCGACTCGGAATCCTCGGTACCACCCAACGATGGTCGGGACAACATCAATATCGGAGACCAACGTACCACGATCTTCCCCTGATACCCCACCCGTACCAAGCATGTTAAGATAGAATACTACAAAAGGTGCCAGTGTGAAGAGCGATCCCAGGCCCATGCCCCACTCCACACACCAACGAAAACAATCACATGCCTAACAATCACATCCTATGAATGCATGAACAATAATAATAGCTGAAAGTAAAGGATGGCATGTAAATATGCACAAACATCACATCACAGATATTCAATGATTAACAACGATTTCTTGTCCATTAATTATTAGGTTTAGGTCGATTCCCTTACGGCGTTCGTTCGATTACTTGCTCCACGTCACAAGATCCAAACGATAAGTCACAGCGTCCTACATAATATTAGGGTTTCATTAGAATATATTATTTAAGGTTTCATGTTGGTCGAAAACCAACATGGTTATAAAATACCCTCACGGGCCGACCGGTGGCATGTACCGGTCGCGGCTCCGTGGGAAAGACTGGCGACCGGTATGGTCAGCCGGTCCCCCACAGATAACCTCCCGAGAGGTAGCGGTCGCAACATACCGGTCGCACTATGTGCAACCGGTATAGTCGACCGGTATGTCTCCGGAAGACCATACATGGGTTCTTCGACTGCCGTCGATCATCCTCCATGGATTTTCAGGGTTTCTCCTATCCATCCTAAGTCTCCTCCATGGATTTTCAGGGTTTCTCCTATCCATCCTAAGTCTAGGCTTTGAGTTAGAGCTATCCCCAACTCGTTCAAGTCTCATTTCGATGAATATCATCTCGAAACTCGAATCTAGGGTTTGACGGCAACTTAGGGTTTATTGGCCAATTTAGGGTTTTAGATCAATACCTACTTTGCATGGTATTGATCCACCCACACAATTATCATAGGGTAAGAAGATGGATCCAAACACTTACCGTTGACAGGTGTAGCGAGAGCTTCGTCAAACGGTAATGGCGGCACCTCATTCTTCTTCCTAGCTCCTTCTCCTTTCCAAGCTCTTTCTCTTCTCTAGGGTTTGTGAGAGACAATGGAAAGGATTTGAGGGGTTTAAGGGTGTATTTATAGGCTAGAAATAGGGTTTAGTAACCCTACTAGGATTAGGAAACTTCTAGGATTCGAAATCGGGAAAGCGGGACCCGCGAGACCAATTTCCAAATTCCCGCACATAGTTGCGGAGCCATACCGGTCGACCGGTACCATCATCCGGTACCATCGACCGGTATACCTAAAATCAGGTATATTGGTCGACTTCGGTCCGATTTCGTACCGTTTGTTATCCGCTTGCCCGTCCCGGCTCGGTGATGATCGGAAGACTGTCCGACGACACAAAACCAAGGTTTAGACCGGGTTTGGGGCCGCGTCTTCTCCCTTTCCCTCCCCCTTCCCCCTTTCCCCCCCCCCCCCCCCCCCCCCCCCCCCCCCCCCCCCCCCCCCCCCCCCCCCCCCCCCCCCCCCCCCCCCCCCCCCCCTTTCCTTCCTCCCCCCCCCCTCCCCCCCCCCCCCCCCCCCCCCCCCCCCCCCCCGCGCCGCCCCCCCCCCCCCCCCCCCCCCCACCTAGGGTTCGGGCCCCTCGTTTTTGAGTTCTACAATCCGGTATAATTTATTTTAAAATTCACCGGGAAAATTATCTACCCGTTTTAAAAATCTCTTTTTTTTTCCCTTATTTTAAATTTTTTTTTTTTTTTTTTCCCCCCCTTTCCCCTCCCCATTTTTTTTAACCCCCTTTGGGGGGGCCCCCGCCCCCACTGTAGGATTTTACTTAATCCTAATAAAATTCATTACAATGAATCCAATATGGAATGTAAAATACAACTGAGCAATAACACAATTCATTAAAAGAAATAAGACATACCTTTTCGTTGGAGATTGTTTTTCGACTTTTCTTTTCGTCTGATTCCTGCAGAGATCTTCTACAGTCTCCTCTCCCTTAGGTATGGGTCCTCTTGATTTCACGTAGAGAGAGACTATAGGGACCCTGCTTCATATTTATAATGATTTTGAATTCAAATCTATCCCAATCCCATAATGGTATAGATTTGATTTATATTTGGAAAGGGATAATCAATCAACCTTGATTGGATTCCCACCAGTCAAAATAGGCAAGTAAGATAATGCTTGCCCATAATAATAAAATCAGAATAAGAAAGATTTTACATCTTCATCTATGTGGTTTGCTCTTGTTTGACCATGGTTTTAAGTAAGGGTGTCAATGGGCTTGTCCAGGTCGGTTTTGATTCGGGTTAAATCGGTATCAAGTTTTATAACCTCAGTCCAAAACATATCCATTAAGGGTTCAGGCTAGGGTGGGCTGCACTGGGCTGCGCTGGACACAATAAGAAACAGGCTGGTCTGGTTTCGGTTCATTATCGGCTGGGCTTATCGATGTGAATTTGGGCTGGTTTGGTCCGGACCAGGCTTATCGGGCTTATTGGACCCATTTTATATGTAAACCTATTTTATTATTTTTATCCATAAAATTAACATCATAGCATGTGTGTGCCTTGTCTTTCGAGTCATCATCTCATCTCCTTGTTATACATAGTAAATAAACCATTTAATAATATGGACTTAGATCCAAGTCATTACTCATAAATCTTAAGGAGTTTCAATTTCTAACCCAAATGGAATTGGCTACAAATGCATAATAAATCTTTTGGAAAATTCGTCAAAAGATCCAAGTTTTGAAAAATGGTTGAAACAACATAAAGAGCAGGACAAGAGTGGGATTTGATTAGGCCCCTCCATTGGGAATCCATATGATTGAATTTGGAACTCATCATATGGTTAATCCTTGACCTTTGATTCTCTTCTCTTTTGGTTAAGAAATAGTTTAGAGTGCCTGAAAATCCAAACTCACAATGTTGAATGCACTCATCAGTTATCCCCTATCATTAACAAGAAACCCATTTTATCTACATAAACAATCCATACAAGAATTTGTCCACATCATTGATAAAACTAATCACAACAAGATAAAAAAATTGTCCCTAAAAAAAACATTGCAAAATTGCCCATTATTTGCATGAACACCATTTTGTCCCTGATTTGCACATAAACCACTAGTAGAAACCAAAGTAGGTAGTGGGGGAGGGGGAGTTAGATAAAATATCAATACTTGTGTTATTAGGTGGAGTAGGTGGATGGAGTGATAATGTGGGAGAGGGAGCATGTTCCAAGGTCAGATTAGTAGATGTTGCCGATGGAAGAAGCTTTGAGGACGATGTTGGTTCAATAGGAGCCGTGACTGTCATCCATGGTGCCATTGATGGGGAAGTGGGAGAAGTAGGTGAAGAAGAGACCAAGGCATGAGGAAACTCAATGTCAAATTCTCGATAGGATATTAAAATACTGTCGTGGTTAATATTTTAAGCGACACTAGCTACCGTCTTAATGTATATCTTTTAGACTTTTAGTACATTGTAACATATTATTTAAACAACAGAAAGGGGCGCGGATCCAAGTCATCGGAGATGGGGTGAGGTACGTGGCGGATGGAGAGTCAGTGAGGAAAGATGGAAAAAGAAGCTTCCCCAAAAAAGAAAAAACGAAAAATGAGAGAAGAATAAGAAAACAACAGTCCGATCATTACCTACCTGGAAAAGAAAACAACTATGTCGTCTTTGCAGGTAGTTGCAGGAAATGATGTTGGGAGAGTTGGAGAGGGATTGAATGAGGCACACATAGCGGCGGCCACAGTGGCTGAGTCTCTCAGTGAAACTGTAAAATCGTAAAAGCGTATAACTGTAAACAATAAAGCCCATCGGGCTAGCCCGGACTGTGTAGTTTCGGTTCGGGCTAACTCGGGTTCCATAATGGGCCTCCCATCGCGCTAGCCCGGATCGAACCAAACCAAACCGAAATACAACCCTATGCCCAAAACATGCCCATTAAAGGCTCAATCCGATTTGGGTTTGAGCCATACCAGGCCGACTTGGTCCATGCTATCGGTTCAGGTCCATTTTTGACACCCTTAGTGTCACACTCCAATTCCGACTGAACCAGAAGTGTGAGTGAGCTGCCACTAAATCAACGGTTTACACCAGAATCTTGATAAAATCGTGTCCACTTACACAAATCATTGCACATAACCATGATCAGAATATAATAAACATAGCGGAAGTCTTTAATTAAATGAATTGAGTTCTACATTGTAAATATTGTAACCAATTATTTTTCACACCAAAACATAAATAAAATAACTATTACATCGTTTATAAAATCCAACTGAAATAAAATAACTAAATCAAAACATCCTAGAGGTACACGCAGTAAGGGCACTCGCATGATGCGTCATGCTTGTCCTCCCCTGCTTGCACTTCTAAGGTAGCAACATCTCTATACATTGGAGCATCCACATAGTCCTCCATAGTATAGTCTGCATCAACATCTAAAAACATGTATATATACAAGGGTGAGCTCACAATGTAGCTCAGTAAAAAAAATCAGACAATGCAACAAGCAATATGCATGAGTAACATTCACATTTGGTCTGATATATTTGTACAGTGCTATGGTAAGTTTGGTGGCCATCACACCTCCATGCACGAGAGTGTGAGCAAGCCTAATGGATCACACACCTTTGTCGTCCCACATCACTCACTCCAATATAGAGATAGAACTAGAATCTGGTAGGCCGTCTACGCCTCCATCCCACGTCCTCCCCCTAATACCCTCTATCGTACCAATCTACACCCTGATTGGCAATGGCTTGTAAGTGGACTCGTCACTAATCAATCCTATATGTCATCACAGTAGACCCTATCCCAAGGTTTTACGTTGATCGAAACAATCGCACTCACGAAAACCCGGTCTAAACCTTGGTTTTGTGTCGTGACAGGTCTTCCGATCATCACCGAGCCAGACGGGGCAAGCGGATAACAAACAGGTACGAAATCGGACCAAAGTCGACCAATTATACCTGGTTTTAGGTATACCGGTCGATGGTACCGGATGATGGTACCGGTCGACCGGTATGGCCTGCACAGCTATGTGCGGGAATTTGGAAATTAGTCTCTACGGGTCCCACTTTCCTGATTTCGAATCCTAGAAGTTTCCTAATCCTAGTAGGGTTACTAAACCCTATTTCTAGCCTATAAATACACCATTAAACCCCTCAAATCCTTTCCATTGTCTTTCCCAAACCCTAGAGAAGAGAAAGAGCTTGGAGAGGAGAAGGAGCTAGGAAGAAGAAGGAGGTGCCGCCATTACCGTTTGACGAAGCTCTCGCTACACCTGTCAACGGTAAGTGTTTGATACCATCTTCTTACCCTATGTTAGTTATGTGGGTGGATCAATACCACGCAAAGTAGGTATTGATCTAAAACCCTAATTTGGCCAATAACCCTAAGTTGCCGTCAAACCCTAGATTCGAGTTTCGAGATGATATTCATCGAAACGAGACTTGAATGAGTTAGGGATAGCTCTAACTCAAAGCCTAGACTTAGAATGGATAGGAGAAACCCTGAAAATCTGTGGAGGATGATCGACGGCAGTCGAAGAACCCATGTATGGTCTTCCGGAGACATACCGGTCGACTATACCGGTTGCACATAGTGCGACCGGTATGTTGCGACCGCTACCTCTCGGGAGGTTGGTTGTGGGGGACCGGCTGACCATACCGGTCGCCAGTCTTTCCTACAGAGCTGCGACCGGTACATGCCACCGGTCAGCTCTGTGAGGGCAGTTGTGATCCATGTTGGTTTCCGACCAACATGAAACCCTAAATAATATATTCTAATGAAACCCTAATATTATGTAGGACGCTGTGATTTATCGTTTGGATCTTGCGACGCGGAGCAAGTTATTGAGCGAGCGTCGGGTAAGGGAATCTGACCTAAACCTAATAATTAATGGACGATGAATCGTTGTTAATCATTGAATATCCGTGATGTGATGTTTGTGCATATTCACATGCCATCCTTTACTTTCGGTTATTATTATTGTTCATGCATTCATAGGATGTGATTGTTAGGCATGTGATTGTTTTTCGTTGGTGTGTGGAGTGGGGCATGGGCACGGGATCGCTCTTCACACCGGGCACCTTTTGTAGTATTCTATCTTAACATGCTTGGTACGGATAGGGTATCGGGGGAAGATCGTGGTACGTTGGTCTCCGATATTGATGTTGTCCCGACCATCGTTGGGTGGTACCGAGGATTCGAGTCGACGCTGCCTTGTCCACGATGCTTTAGCTCTATCTCTATGCCGTAGGGTGTCGTGTTGGGATAGGGTCTACTGCGTATTGTTTCTATCCTAGTGGGTTAGTTGCGGATAGGGTATCGGGGGAGGTGAGGTCTAGGAGGGTCTCCGAGCCCGCCCGCCCGCTCTAGCTCTATCTCTATGCCGTAGACGGCTGTCTTTGGGATAGAGCATACATTGTTGAAGCTGTGTTGTGTGCTCACCCTTTGTATATACATTGTTTTAGATCTGGATGCAGGTTACACTGTGGATGACTATGTAAACGCTCCGGCGTATGGTGGTGCTGCGACGTTAGACGTGCAAGCAGGAGAGGACGAGCATGACGCTTCATGCGAGTGCCCTTTCTGCGTGTACCTGTGATGGATTTTATTTATTGGTTTCAGTTATTTTTGGTTTGTTATTAAGAGATGCAATAGATTATTATTTTATGATTGAATTTGAATAATGGGATATTTATTTAAATTATCAATAGATACTCGGTTCATTCTATTTAAAGTCTTCCGCTGTATATTTATATTCGATTGTGGTTATGTGTAATTGGTTTGTATGGGTGGACACGGCCTATTCGAGATCTCGGTGTGAACCGTTGGTTCAATGACGGTTCACTCACACCGTTACGGTTGGATCGGAATTTGGGGTGTGACAACTTGGTATCGAGCCCTCGGGCTCTGTTCCAACAAACCATGCTACACATAATGGGGTCGATGAACTGAGTTAGGAAGTTTAAAAATCTTAATACAAACACACCCTAAGCATTGTTTGATACCTGAGACGGACTAAGAAAGAGAATAATGTACTATTCTAAATGTGAAACATAATTTGTGCACATACACTAGATAGGTGAACCATGAAACTTTCATTAAACGGGAAAAATAGTATCAAATGTAATAGTGCGACAGGGTACAGTCCACAAACCGGAAGGTTACCCTGTTAGATAAACAGTCAAAAGAAAATTAAATGGAAAATCATGGGGTAGGAGGCCCGGGAGGAATGGGGTCCGCTATGTCATAGTCCCGCTCGTATGCGACCCTAAGCCAATGCACCTGGTCTGAGTCACTCGTAGACCACGAGCCGGGCGTCCCAACTCTGGCCCATCGCTGCTTGAGACTCTAGGATGACCCTGCGGGTGTCCCCCGATCTCGATAAACATACCCAACACCGAGTCGGGAGGGGGCTGAGATGGCCCAGCTGTGGGGAACGGATGGTGGTGAGTGCAGTGGAGGCGTGGGTCGAGCCGGGTGCTTCCCCAACCACATCGTCATCATCATCATCCCCCATCTCGCCGCATAGGCCGCATTGGCCGCGGCCGCTGCGCTGCGGCGGCTGCTGCTTTGCTACTCTCCCAAGTGGACGAGGACGAGCCTCCAACTCGTCGTCGCTAACGGGCAGATCAACCATCCGCATCCCGTTTATCGCATCCCGGTCGATGTCGAAGTCATGGAGTCCTCAACGGCTGTCTCTCCTCTGAAACTCACGCCCGGACGGCGAAGAAGGAAAGTGACGAGGCGGCCATAGGGAAGGTTGCTGGCCCGATCGGCCCGCGGCCGCTCGATGCATAGTCCGGATGATGAGGTATGGAAGTGAGATCCGCTCTCCGGTGCGGGCGCTAATAGGTGACGTCTTGGGTGAGCTGGGACAACTCGTTGTAGTGACCGCTACGTGGCACTATATCGTCTTTGGATGATGCGGTTGTAGACCCGAGGGTATAGGTCTCAAGCTAGCTGCCTTCATAGGAGCCCCGGGGTTGAGTATCGATTGCGCGCTATCTCCCGGCGCAAATCTTCGGTCAAATAACCTTTCGCCTTGGGGGCGCAGTATACCAAATCCCCATCATTGGGAACCCCAAGCGGATCAGCCAACCGGTGGGTGTTGAAGGAGATATGTACACCCGGACGTGGCTGGTGATGCATAGATCCCTACACTTGGTTCGGGTCCTCGACATCCCCTTCAAGCTCAGTTTTGCATAAAAATGCTTGACCGGGTTAGGGCGTGTAGTCTACGTGTAGGAGATAACCGGCGACCAACCTAGAGCACCAAAAGCTGTCTCTACATTGAACCGGTGCAACTGTCCCACATTGACCCGTCGCCGGATATAATACCCTTGTCATCAAACCAGGGAAACCGAGCCTGAGCTTCCAAAGAGCGAAACCAGAGCTCATCTAGCTGAGGGATAGGTGGAGAGGGAACCCGAGAACTGGAACCGTGTGATCGCTTGCCAAGAGCACGTCTAGGAGCCATTTAAACTACAAAAACAAGTGAAAAACAAGTGAAAAGTTAGAAATTTGTCGAAATTTCGACAGCATAACGGCTATAATTCAAGAAAAAGCCTCGAACTCACCCAAAAACATGGGGAGGAGGGCTTACGTAACCCCCACACTCTTCCATAATCCAATCACAAGCAATTATAACAAGCAATTTCAAGAAATTTCAAGAATTAAGAAAAATTTGAAAATTTTCGAAATTTTTGAAAACCTAGGTCAAAAGGATGAAAAATTCGATTTTTATGAAAACCGTTCGGTGAAACCCCAAATTGGTTGAGGGCTTTTGCTCTTGGGGGTCCCTAAACCCTTTCTAAGTCAAAGGAAAAGGATTCCTACGGTTAAAACATCTCGAACAAAGAAAAACCTAAATTTCTACATAAAGACGATATGGAAAATTTCTAAAAATATGAGAGAGAGGGTGGAGACCTACCTGGAGACGATGTTCTAGCTTTGGAATGCGAGAAATCGGCTTCTAAGAGTACCGGTCGGACTGTAGCAACTCAGTTGGGCAGAGAGGAATCGCCACCGGAGAGAAAGAAGAAAAGAAAAGTGAGAAAAACTCACTTTTTCGCGATTTTAAAGCCATTTTGGGCATACCGGTCGACGGTTATGCCTATACCGGTCGACCGGTATCAACCCAGTGTCGCGACCGCTATGTCTCGGCCAGAAAATTTTTTCGACCGGTCGACTATACCGGTCGCAACACTGTCTCTGAGTGGCGACCGGTATCTCATAGACATGCGACCGGTATGTCTCGGCCGGAATTTTAATTTTGACCGGTCGACTATACCGGCCGCGGCATATTTCTACGGTGTGCGACCGGTATCTTTGCGACCGGTACGCCCCAAAAGAGTCGAGAAAAATGTAAAATTTACAAAATTGTGCAAATTGAAATGTTACTTCCGACTATTCCCTGCATTATTCAAGACTAACACTACTATTATTGATGATTCTCACGTGTTATGTCTTCTTCTCGAGATCCAAATAAATAGTCCGAGATGGCGGGTGGAAACGGTCGAAGGGGTAGAAAGCATCATCATGCCGGGAAGCGCCTAGAGGAAGAACAAGGCGAGCAGGACCGGGTTAGGGAAACCAGCTGCGAAGAGGAGGAACGGGTCCCGGAAGTACCGACGAATTACCGGGACCACCTCACGGGGATTTCGAGACCATAGTTACAAACTTGGTCTATCGGATGCAAGCTCAACGGAAGGAATTTACGGTGAAGTACTAACGATGCTCGGTCGGCGGGTTCGTTCCCTGGGTAATATGCCCCGGTGCGGAGAGAAAATGTCTTCTAGCGGGTGCGAGTAGCCCAAGGCCAAGGGCCCAAGCACGGAATGTACCACCACCGCATCGCTTCCGTCGCCTTCTGGCGTATCCGGGGGCATATCCGTATCCACCACCATGGTACGGAGCAGATACCCGAGGGACAGCCACGATCTTAGCGGTCGGTGGACGGGTTCTTGAAGTTGAAACCGTCATCATTCACCGGCGGGACGGGGAAACCATTGTGGCCAGCACGGTGGGTTTCGGGAAATGGAAAAGAACTTCCGGTTGATGGCGTGTACGAGGAGGAGAAGGTTCTATTTGCCACTCACATGCTTTGAGGGAGGCGCGAATGCTTGGTGGAATTCCACGCGGGCATATTTGGAGAACCGGTATGCACTAGTTGGTAGGGAAGTGTTTAAAGCGGCTTTCTTCGACAAATACTTCCCAAAGAGCTTGGGGATTCAATGGAGAGAGGTTTCTCGGTCTGACGGGTCGGTCATTTGTAGATGCATATCAGCGAGAGGTGCGAAGAGCTATTCTTCTTCGCACCCGGTCGGTATGCGGGAAGGAGGAGACAAAGATACGTGGGTTCACCATGGGACTACGTGGAAGCATTAGAGAACATCTATTGGGTACGGATAAGAAAACCTACAACGAGGCGGTGCGGGTTGCGAGGGTGATAGAGTCCGGTCGGAGGGACAGCTTCTTCGCTCAAAACAAGGGGGTGAAGAGACCTGCTTGGAGAGAACTCGAGTGGCGGTAATACTAGACCATTCCGCCCATACGGGGGGGGCGCTTCAGCACACTGCGAGAAACAACTTGGCACCACCGTGCCACAATTAACCAGGCCCAACCCGAATATTAAGTGTTTTAGCGTCGACAACTTGGACATGTTGCAAGGAACTGCACGCTACCTAGGAAGCAAGCTCCCCGGCAAGCCGGAGTTTATGCGGTCACCCCCGAAGAGGCCGCCGCATCACCCGATGTGGTAACCGAGTACGACTTTATCCCTTACTATTTGATTTACTCTTTCGGTTGCATGAGCATATAGAACTAAGGGACAATATATTCCGGGAATTGTAAATGTAGCCGGGTTACCCGCCGAGTATTATTTGACTGCGGGGCCACGCACTCCTTTGTTTTTTTCTTTCTTTTGGGAAGCGAATGGAGTTACCAATCAAGCAATTGAACCCAAGCTTGATAGTTCGCTCTCCACTAGGAGTCGAAGTGGCTTTGACCAAGTATTATGGACCATGTCTTTGTAAGTATCGAGGGTCGAGACCTAGAAGCAAGCCTAGTAATACTTGAGATGGCAGATTTTGATGTCATTTTAGGAATGGATTGGCTAGGCCATCATTCGGCCGTCCTTTTATGTGGAGAAAGGAAGCCGATGCTTCTTGACGAGAGGGGGAAAGGAATACGAGTTTCGCTGGAATTAAGCTATCTAGGAAGCGAAAGTTGATCCTCTCCGCCCTAAAGACTAAGAGATGCTTGGAGAAAGGGGGAGTGGGTTATCTCGTATCCGCGTAGTCGACCTCACGGCAGAGTCACTCAAGATGGAGGATATAGAGGTGGTTCGGGAGTTTCCGGATGTATTTCCGGAGGATCTTCCGGGCTTACCACCGAGACGGGGCTACGGGAATTTGTGATAGACCTTATACCGGGTTCGGCTCCGGTGTCTAAAGCGCCATACGGGGATGGCCCCAACCGAGTTAAAGGAGTTGAAGACCCAATTACAAGAATTGTTGGATAAGGGCTTCATACGACCTAGTATTTCGCCTTGGGGAGCACTTGTGTTGTTCGTCAAGAAGAAAGATGGTAGTGTACGGCTATGTATTGACTATCGTGAGCTGAACAAGTTGACGATCAAGAATCGGTATCCTTTGCCTAGGATCGATGATCCGTTCGATCAGCTGCGGGGGTGCAAAGGTTTTCTCAAAGATCGATCTCCGATCGGGGTATCACCAATTGAAGATCAAGGCCGGAGATATTCCGAAGACTGCTTTCGAGACAAGGTATGGACATTATGAGTTTAAGGTTATGTCTTTCGGGTTGACCAATGCTCCGGCGTCGTTTATGGAACTAATGAACCGAGTGTTCCATGACATGTTGGACACTTCGGTCATCGTATTCATCGGCGACATATTGATTTACTCTAAGGACATGGAGACTCATACGACGCATTTGAGAGCAGCCCTACAACGGTGAGGGACGTGAGGCTTTATGCAAAATTCAAGAAGTGCGAGTTTTGGGTGAAGGAAGTAGCTTTCTTGGGCCATGTTGTGTCCGGAGACGGTATCAAGGTGGATCCAAGCAAGATAGCCGCTATAGTAGGATGGGAAGCACCGAAATCTGTTGCGGGAGATTCGTAGTTTCCTTGGGTTGGCTGGTTATTATAGAAGATTCGTGGAAGATTACTCCCGGGATCGCGGTTCCACTCACCGGATTGACCAAGAAGGGAGAGAAATTTATATGGACGGATGAGTGTGAGAAGTGCTTCCGGACTTTGAAGTCAAGACTTGTCTCTGCACCTATCCGGACCATCCCCGAACCAAGCGTACCGTTTACTCTATATACGGATGCTTCGGGGTTGGGTATTGGGTGTGTTACGATGCAAGGAGAACGGGTAATCGCTTACGCATCAAGGCGGTTAAAAGAGCACGAGAAGAACTATCCCTACGCATGACTTGGAGCTAGCGGCGGTTATTCATGCAATCAAGACTTGGAGACACTATTTGTACGGTGAGAAGTTTCGGATCAAGTCGGATCACAAGAGCTTAACGTATCTCTTCACTCGGAAGGATCCGAATATGAGGCGAGAGAAGATGGCTGGAATTGTTGAAAGATTATGATTGCGACATCCGGTACCACCCGGGTAAAGCAAATGTGGTGGCCGACGCCTTAAGCGAGAAAGTGGGCATCGAAACCCGAGGCGGGACCAGAGTACAAATGCCGCATTGTGTGCTGCGGCCTCGAGTTCGATGGAAATTGATGAAGACCATATTATCGAAGCTGCGGAAGATCCGGTTGAGCAAGGCTTGATTCATAAGTTCACTATGATGTTCGCCGCATTGAAGATCTCACCGAGCCTAATTGATGAAGTCAAGGTAGCAATCCCTACGGGACCCATATCTCGGGACGGTGCGGGAAGACTTAGAGAAGGGTGCGTGTAATCCCGACTTTACCTTGGAATCGGACAAAGTACTCAAGTATCGCGGACGGGTATGTATACACGAGAGCGAAGGCTGCGATATCGAGAGGCCGAGTTATGGCCGAAGCTCATTACACTCCATATTCGGTACATCCGGGAAGTACCAAGATGTACCATGATCTAAGAAGACTCTATTGGTGGAGGGGTATGAAAGGCGATATAGCTCGTTTCGTGTTTCAATGTCGGATTGTCAACAAGTTAAAGCGGAGAGACAAAGACCCGCGGGTTTACTACAGCCATTACGGAACCCGCATGGAAGTGGGATTGTATCACTATGGATTTCGTCAGCGGCCTACCTTTGACACCAAGGTCGGTGGATGCGGTTTGGGTTATAGTAGATCGGCTCACCAAGACAGCTCGATTTATTGCGGTCGGACCTCGGTATACCATGGAGAAGCTGGCCAAGTTATATGTTGATAATATAGTCGGACTTCATGGCGTTCCGAAAGTATAGTATCGACGAGAGATCCCCGTTTTACATCAAAATTCCGGGAAGGATTACGAAAGCTATGGGAACAAAGTTGAAGTTCGATGCGGCTTTCCATCCTCGAGACGGACGGACGGTCGGAGCGAACCATTCAAATTTTGGAAGATATGCTTCGAGCTTGTGCATTAGATTTCAAAGGAGCTTGGGATGAGAAGCTATCACTTATCGAGTTTGCTTACAACAATAGTTATCGGGCTACAATTCGGATGGCCCCATATGAAGCTCTCTATGGGAGAAAATGTCGTACACCTCTGTTATGGAATGAAGTGGGGGAAAGAAGAATTGTAGGACCGGAGTTTGTTGAAGAAACTTGCCGAGTGATTGATCGGATCAAAGAGAGAGTAAAGACAGCTCAAGTTCGACGAAGCACTATGCGGATAATCGGCGTCGAGATCCGGGTTTGCGGTGGGTGACAAAGTGTTCTTGAAGGTGTCACCGGTGCGAGGTCCGAAGGACGGTTTGGTAAGAAGGGGAAGCTATGCCCCGGTATGTGGGACCATATGAGATATTGAATCGACGTGGTAATGTAGCATATCAATTGGCTCTACCACCATCTATGTCTAGCGTTCATAATGTGTTCCATGTATCATTCTTGAAGAAGTATGTCGAGAGATCCATCGCATATCTTGAGCGCCGATCCTCCGGACTTGGCCGAAGACTTAACTTTCGAAGTGGTGCACATGTGCTCTCAAGCCGAAAAGTTCAGCAACTTCGAACCAAGGATATCCACTATGTAAAGGTGCATTGGAAAAGCCAAAATGTGGAGGAAATTACTTGGGAAGAAGAGAGCGCGATGAGGAAGGAGTACCCTAACCTTTTTGACGATCAAGGTGCGTTCAAATTTCGAGGCCGAAATTTCTTTTAAGGGTGGGGAGTTGTAGTACCTACATGTAAATTTCGGGACGAAATTTCTTTTAAGGTGGTGGAGTTGTAAGACCCGCACTCCCGAAAACCCGGTCTAAACCTTGGTTTTGTGTCGTGGCGGGTCTTCCGATCATCACCGAGCCGGACGGGGCAAGCGGATAACAAGCAGTGCGAAATCGGACCAAAGTCGACCAATTATACCTGGTTTTAGGTATACCGGTCGATGGTACCGGATGATGGTACCGGTCGGCCCGGTATGGCCTGCACGGCTATGTGCGGGAATTTGGAAATTAGTCTCTGCGGGTCCCACTTTCTTGATTTCGAATCCTAGAAGTTTCCTAATCCTAGTAGGGTTACTAAACCCTATTTCTAGCCTATAAATACACCCTTAAACCCCTCAAATCCTTTCCATTGTCTTTCCCAAACCCTAGAGAAGAGAAAGAGCTTGGAGAGGAGAAGGAGCTAGGAAGAAGAAGGAGGTGCCGCCATTACCGTTTGTGAAGCTCTCGCTACACTGTCAACGGTAAGTGTTTGATACCATCTTCTTACCCTATGTTAGTTGTGTGGGTGGATCAATACCACGCAAAGTAGGTATTGATCTAAAACCCTAATTTGGCCAATAACCCTAAGTTGCCGTCAAACCCTAGATTCGAGTTTCGAGATGATATTCATCGAAACGAGACTTGAATGAGTTAGGGATAGCTCTAACTCAAAGCCTAGACTTAGAATGGATAGGAGAAACCACGAAAATCCATGGAGGATGATCGACGGCGGTCGAAGAACCCATGTATGGTCTTCGGAGACATACCGGTCGACTATACCGGTTGCACATAGTGCGACCGGTATGTTGCTGACCGCTACCTCTCGGGAGGTTGGTTGTGGGGGACCGGCTGACCATACCCGGTCGCCGGTCTTTCCCTCTGAGGCTGCGGCCGGTACATGCCACCCGGTCGGCTACGTGAGGGCGGTTGTGATCCATGTTGGTTTCCGACCAACATGAAACCCTAAATAATATATTCTAATGAAACCCTAATATTATGTAGGGCGTTGTGACTTATCGTTTGGATCTTGCGACGTGGAGCAAGTTATTGAGCAGCGTCGGGTAAGGGAATCGACCTAAACCTAATAATTAATGGACGATAAATCGTTGTTAATCATTGAATATCCGTGATGTGATGTTTGTGCATATTCACATGCCATCCTTTACTTTCGGTTATTATTATTGTTCATGCATTCATAGGATGTGATTGTTAGGCATGTGATTGTTTTTCGTTGGTGTGTGGAGTGGGGCATGGGCTGGGATCGCTCTTCGCACTTGGCACCTTTGTAGTATTCTATCTTAACATGCTTGGTACGGATAGGGTATCGGGGGAAGATCGTGAGTACGTTGGTCTCCGATATTGATGTTGTCCCGACCATCGTTGGGTGGTGCTGAGGATTCAGTCGGCCCTGCCTTGTCCACGATGCTTTAGCTCTATCTCTATGCCGTAGGGTGTCGTGTTGGGATAGGGTCTACCTGCGTATTGTTTCTATCCTAGTGGGTTAGTTGCGGATAGGGTATCGGGGGAGGTGAGGTCTAGGAGGTCTCAGGCCCGGCCCGCCGCTCTAGCTCTATCTCTATGCCGTAGACGGCTGTCTTTGGGATAGAGCATACATTGTTGACATATAGGATTGGTTAGTTGCGAGGCCCGGTTTGCGAGCCACGGCCGATAGGGGCTTAGGTGCTTGGTATGGGTAGAGTATCGGGGGAGGTGCGGGTATACCTTAGCTCTATCTCTATTCCATGATGGGTGCATGTGGGTTGGTGGTAGTGTGATTCTTGTGCGACGCCACACACTCGTGTATAGAGGTGCGGGGGCCACCAAACCTTTCTATAGCACATTGCAAACTTAAAACCGGACCACGGCATAAAATGATTGTTACTCATGCATAATCTTGTGAACTCGTCGATTGCCTTCTTGAGGGTGTTTGTGTGCTCACCCTTTGTATATACATTGTTTTAGATGCGGATGCGGGTTACCCCGTGGATGACTATGTAAACGCTCCGGCGTATGGTGGTGCTGCGACGTTAGACGTGCGAGCGGGGAGGGGGCGAGCATGACGCTTCATGCGAGTGCCCTTTCTGGCGTGTACTGTGATGGATTTTATTTATTGGTTTCGGTTATTTTTGGTTTGTTATTAAGAGATGTAATAGATTATTATTTTATGATTGAATTTGAATAATGGGATATTTATTTAAATTATCAATAGATACTCGGTTCATTCTATTTAAAGTCTTCCTTTGTATATTTATATTCGATTGTGGTTATGTGTAATTGGTTTGTATGGGTGGACACGGCCTATTCGAGATCTGGTGTGAACCGTTGGTTCAATGACGGTTCCCTCACACCGTTCGGTTGGATCGAATTTGGGGTGTGACATGGCCCCCCTGCGGTGGCCTCCTCCTTCTCCCTTCGGTTTCTCCGTTGCCCCCTTCCCCTCCCCCGCCCTTCTCTTTTTTTCCCCCTTCCCTTTTTTTCTTCTTCTTCTTTTTTCTTCCCCCTTTTCTTTTTTTCTCCTTCTTTCTCCTTTTCTTTTCCTTTTTTTCCTTTTCTTTTTTTTTTTTTTTTTTTTTTTCCCTTCTTTTTTTTCCCCTTTTTTTACTCTCTTTTTTTTTGTTCTTTTTTTTTTTTTTTTTTTTTTTTTTTTTGTTTTTTTTCATATTTTTTTTTTTTCTCCCCCCTCTTTCTTCTCCCCACCCCCCCCCCTCCCCAAAACCCTCCCCCGGGTATGGACGTTCCCTTCCCCTCGTCTCTCTTTCTTTTCTTCTCTTCCTTCCTCCTCCCCTTTTCTCTCTTTTTTTTTTTTTTTCTTTTTTCTTTTCCTCCCCTCTTTTTTTGCCTTGGGGGTGTTTTGGGGGTTGTTTTTTTTTTTTTTTGTGGTGTTGGGAGTGGAAGGGAGCCTCGAAAAAGACCCCCCTTGGGAGAGAAACCAAGAGAGGAACCCCCCAAGCAACCCCAATATAATTAACCCCAAAAAAACCCCACCGGTCGACTGGGTATGGTAGTCCGGTATGTAAGACTAGTATAAAATTATTTCTCTGTTTTGTCTGTTTTCGTACCTGATTGTCATCCGCTCATCCCGTCTGGTTCGATTATGATTGGAAGACCTGTCACTCCATGAAATAGAGGTTTTGATCGGATTCATGGAGTGCGGGTCTTACACTTAGTTTTAAGTATTGGGTCAGCTCTTACCAAAAAAAAAAGTATTAGGTCGGCGAGAATCGATCGGTCTGGATCGAGGCTGATCTCATGCTATACCATGTCGATGTGACCTCCAATGATAAAGAAATGATATATTTGAGAAAATGCTTTATACATCGGTTTCTCAATTCTATTTCATCTTGTGT
This sequence comes from Protea cynaroides, assembly GCA_028583415.1. Classification (NCBI taxonomy): domain Eukaryota; kingdom Viridiplantae; phylum Streptophyta; class Magnoliopsida; order Proteales; family Proteaceae; genus Protea; species Protea cynaroides. The sequence continues at coordinate 34,380,602 of CM053266.1, read as the reverse complement.
TATGTATCTGATGGATACATAAAAAGCTTAAGAGCTGATAGAACATGTTAAATTAAGCCATTTAACTTATGTCATACTAGGTTGATCCAATCTAGGTCCCATACACTAGACTGGGCAAAAGACACGTAACATATTGTTGGACTTTGTGTTATCATTGTTGGCAACTTGACTGATGTGGCAATGATAGTGAGCATACAGCTAGAGAAATAAGGAAAGAGAGTATCAGTGCAGTGGTAGAGATAAAGCAACATCATATGTGTTGTCTACAGTGTTTTACAACCTCCAGAGAGTGTGTGACAGGCTTGCAGTGAGTTTAATGGGATTTTACACTGGGTTTGATGAGAAGGACTGTCTGTGGGACCCACTGATGGTGTGGTCAGCAAGAGGAGCGAGAAACTGATGATGTGGCATGTAGGTGTGTTGCGGCATTTTCTGAAGCATTAAGGCAAGGTTGCAACATCTTCTGAAGCTGAAGCATTAAATGAAGAGAAAGGATGAAGAGAGAGATGAATAGAGAGAAACTGAAGAGAGAAAGAGGGGAGAGAGGATGAGGTGGTGGGACCCACAGTGCCAAGGTGGCATGCCACCATGGCAGCCAGCTTGGCTGAGGGCCGCGGCACCATAGTGGTAGCCAACCCCATGGCCAGCCATGGCATAGCCACAGGAAAGCACAACAACACCAGCAGGTGCCACAACCAAGGCCATAGGCAGCAGCCATGAGCAACAATAGCCACAAGGCACATTGCCCCAGCCGTAAGGCATAGCAGCATGCCCTGCAAGCCATGCCACAGACCTCACTGCCACGTGCAGCTGCAGCAGCAAGCATGTCAAGATGCACACAATGTGTTCGATGAATTGCCTTGAGAGAAGCTAAAGGAGTTCGATCAATGGCCTAGAGAGATGCACCTCTCGGCCAAAAAATCATTGTACAGGTTTGTTTGATAAACACTCGGTCATAGATACCATTTCACAAGTTGTTTAGGTGTTTTTTCAGCATATTAAAAAGGTAAGATTCAATATCAATGATCAAGATGGCACCACGCAGCTCTAATGCTCGTTTGATGGCTTAGAAAAATGCATGATTTTGTGTAACTCATCGGTCGCGTCGAGATTCTCCCGCAACCTTTTCTGTTGGCCAGATGCAAGATAACATAATGCGCCGCGTTGCATAAACTAGGTCCCCTGATCCTGTGTGAAGCGTCTACGGTGCGATGGCGGATTAGATCCAGATCCAATGGACGAGAGTTGTGCTGATCCAGTGGCTTACGGTTCTTCCCGCCTTTTGAAGGCTTATCCGATGGTCCCTACTGAAGATCCCTTGAGTGCCAATTAGAACTCAACAACACATAGGCGGCGGCGATTTCATGTGGCGTGGGTGCACGGTAAGGCTCAAAAAGATTTTATTTAACTTAATCTGCTTGGTCGAACTTCAAACCACCATAACTCCTTCATCTGGAGTCCAAATCGGACGGTTCAAGTTGTAGTTTCCTTATTTTTCAATGCTCTTTCCATTGGGAGGCATTGGGAGACGTGAAAACGAAGAAATAGATGGGAAATAACTTAAAAACTATAAATAGGGGTGTTCTCTATGGTTTTTGACTATGAGAATCACAGTCAGCCTCTCTATTACTCAGTATTGGAGTCTAGAGTGCCCATTAGAGGTTGATAGAGCTGCTATTCTACATCAATGGTGATTCTGAAGTTGTGAGAAGGACAATAGATCTCTGCAAGCAAGATATGCCTTGTGAATCAAGTTTTGCCATCATTGAAGACTGTTGAAGGTTCTTGAGAACAGAGTGAAACTTCAAAGATATTGTCTGCCATTGAAAGCATTGTTTATGAGTTTTTTTTCAATTCCCTATCTGTTTATGCTTTCAATATATTGCGTGCTAGCATATGTGAAAGTCGTTGAATGCCTAGCTAGTGGGGAAAAATTGTAAGGCATTGTTATAAGCCTAAAACTATTTTGTTTCCTTCTCGTGGGTGTGGATTAAGCATGGTGTGTGCAGCATGTGCTGAACACTGGTACATAGATACTTGAATCTTGGCATTATTATGGCCTCTCGATTTTATGCTGGAAAAACACAAGGTTTACATCCTTATCTTGTAAAAGACTAAAAGTAGAGTATTAAGTAAATACGGAGCCCATTGGGTATTACTCTGTAGACTAGCAATCACATACTGTATTGGTGAACCACATAATATCTCTGTGTTGATTGCTTTATTTTCATATATATTGCGATGTGCGTAGAATAGTTGCAGGAAGGGTATGTAAATCTAGTTGACCTGGCCATTGAGTGGTAGCGAGGTAGATTTGCATACGCTTGTATATGTGTTGACAGTTTGGTTCTCCATCAGCTATGGGTAGCAATAAAAAGTTAAGGAAAATTTTTATACACTGATTCACCCCCCTCTCAATATCAACTGAAGTTCATCACATACCACCATGCTTCCGGAGCTGACGTCTTCAGCGGCTCTCACTCTGGCAGTAGGTAGTCATTTCCAAATGTTATGTACCTGACCGATACCCCAAAAGATCCAGAGCTGATGAAACACTTTAAATCAAATCATTTAACATATCCCATACTTGATTGATCTAGTCTTGAGTCCATACATTAGACTGAATCCCATTAAATACATAACATAACGTACACTCTCTTCTTAAGAGTTCTTTTATATACGAATCTGTGCGATGTCTCCTTCGAAAATCCCATTGAATGAGGCTATATATATCATTACTTGTTCTCTTAGTGCCTGTTTGGTAACACTCTGACCCCGACTCCCTGACTCTTGCTCTGGAATCATTTTTGAGCTCTCACTTTTTCCCAGAGCTTATTGAGAGCAAGAGCCTGTTTGGTAACGCTGCTCTGAAATCAATTCCAAAGTTCATTGAGAGCAGAAAGTTGTTTGGTAAAAATGAATCTGGAATGGATTCCAGATTTGGTGGTGGTGGCAGTGGCGGTGGCGGTGGGGTGGTAGTGGTGGTGGAGGGGTGGTGGTGGTGGTGGCGGTGGTGGTGGGTGGTGGGGTGGTGGTGGTGGTGGCTACAGTGGTGGTGGGTGGTGGGGTGGTGGTGGTGGTGGCTACAGTGGTGGTGGTGGTGGGTCGTGGGTGGTAGTGGTGGTGGTAGCGATGGCAATGGCGGCGGTGGTGGTGCCGATGGTGGTGGCTGGTAAAAATGAATCTGGAATGAATTCCAGATTTGGTGGTGGTGGCAGTGGCGGTGGCAGTGGGGTGGTAGTGGTGGTGAAGGGGTGGTGGCGGTGGTGGTGGGTAGTGGGGTGGTGGTGGTGGTGGCTGCAGTGGTGGTGGTGGTGGGTCGTGGGTGGTAGTGGTGGTGGTAGTGATGGCGGTGGTGGTGGCGGTGGTGGTGGTGCCGATGGTGGTGGCAGTAGTGGCAGTGGTGACGATGGTGGTGGTGGTGGCGGTGGTGGTGGGTAGTGGGTGGTAGATGGTGGGGGTGGCGGCAATAGTGGGCTATGACTTCCAATTTTGGACTCTTTTTTTTTGCTCCGGCTCCGTAAAAGCAAGTATTTTTTACTCTCAAATTTTGGCTCTGAGAGTCATTTTTTGAACCGATTGACTCCATGGGAGCTAGAATCAACATAATATTACCAAACACTTTCTGGTTCCCAAATAGCTCCCTAGGAGTCCGAATCAAAAGTAAGGCCAGAGAATCAATTAAAACCCTAAAAACTTACTTCAAAACCCTAGGCCAAAACTTACTCGAATCAATCAAAACCCTAAAAAAACCTGGTTTTTCAATCGAAAATTGGATTCAACTAATTTCAATCTGAATCAATTCCGATTCAGATGCCATAATCCATGCCCCAATGAAAGAAGGACAGTTAATCACATGACCTCAGTGGCACAATTGCTCAACTTCCATCATCTAACTAGCACACCCTATCAAACACTCCAATACAAGGTGGTGGTAATTTTTCTCTCTCTCTATCCACTTGTGTCCTTATTAAAATGGGTATCATATTTTTATCTATTTATGGTAAAATATATAATTAGACAGAGCTGTCAGAATACAGACAGATGAAGGTGGATCTAGAAGGATGGAGATAGAAAAGAAAAAAAAAAAAGGATTTAAATGGAGTAGTTTGTGATTGATCATCAGCTGGACCCACAAGTCGGTAAGCAATTATTAGCTAATATATTAGTTTATATTTGATAAAAAAATGAAACCCATTTTGGCAGCACCATAGATTATCTTATCCTTGATTATTAAATAATACCTTTCTTTGATCAGTCCCTTCATCTGTATTATCTTGTCAAGGGAATTGTTGTATGGAAGGAAGTGACGGAACAGCTGTCCTATTTATTGGCCCTTTTTTTTTTTTCTTTTTTTTTTTATTACTCAGTTCAGCATTCCAGGTTCTGATTTATAAATGGTGTAGTAGGTAGAATATACCCTGTCTTAGTATTGTATATTCCTTCTACCCATTGGTCATCAAGGAACAAATGAGATATGATTTATGTATATTGTATGGTGATGGGTTGCTGTTAGAATCCGCGTCAAGTTTCCAAGCAGAATCAATCCATAAGAAGAGCAAAGGAGGTCGGATTTGTAATCCTAGGATCATTTGATGCTTAAGTTAAGATTCTAAGCAGCAAATAATAAGGAGATCTGTGGTTTGACCTAGTAAAAAAGAAAGTGAGGTAGAAAGGGATTCTGGAGTAGAAGTGTCCAAGCAGTGAGTGAAACAGTGAAATATTAAAGAAGTGGTTTGAACGGAGCTGGTCCAATCGATTGTGTGTAGCACTTTTGTCCATAATTTCTCCTCTTACAAATGGTTTGACTCTCTTCTAAAATTGATGGAAAGGTGGATTAAAAAAATTTATTTGGAGTGGAGATCCCAATACTCAGAAGGTTAGAGTTGTTCGATGGGATATACAGTGTGTCATCCTTGTAGAGAGGGAGGGCTTAGTATAAGAAGATTGAAGGAAAATTAGCATGGAAAGCCTGTACAGGTAATATTTTTTTGCACAATTTACGAGGAAGAAATGCTTGTCTAGTAATGGAACTTTGAGAAAGCAGAGACAATCTTCTGCAATCTAGCAGTGTCAAAAAAACATATGGGATTGGATTTCAAAGCATACAAGATGGATTGTGGGTGATGGTCAGTCCATCAATTTTCTGGACTGATAACTGGCTTGGTAAGTTCTCATGCATTGAAGGATAACCCTTGATCTGGATGATGATATTTTTAAGGGGATAGATATGAAACTCTTCATCTCTGATGGGAGGTGGGAGTTTCCAACAGTGGAATCGGCATCTTTACAACAATGATTTTTGCTTTGGTTGATTACCATAGAATTCAAACTAACTTTTAAGGCTGAAATTCAAGCAACCTTTAAAGGTATACAGGTGGTGGTTGACATGCAGTTTAGTTCCATATAGCTAGAGTGTGATGCAGCATTGGCAGTAAATTGTTTTCTTAGTAGGAAGTTGCCATGCATGGTTCGGTCTACAACGATGGATGGAGTAGTCTATTGTGCAAGCTGGGAAACATAAAATTGCGTATCTCTCACTGTTTTAGAGAAATTAACTCTGTTGCAAAAGGCCTGGTCAAGTGGGCTGCAATAGAGTTTCGATCTGAGTCATGGACGTTCTATCCTGACATTATTGCTGGAGAGTCAGTTTGGGATGCCTCGACTTCCAAGATTTCAATTCCATTAGGTTCAATTACAAAGTGGTTTTCAGATGGGTCCTGTTGATGGCAATGCCAAATGTAGGATAATACTGACTGGAAATGTATAACTCTTTATTTGTTTACGTACTTCTATTAATATAAACTTGCTGACTTCTACTCCAAAAAATATATATCTATATATATATATATATATATATATATATATATATATATATATATATATATATATATATATAAAGTAGTTTGACCTTAAAGTTTAAGAGTAATTATAGGGTTTTTAGTTCTTATGTCAGCAGTGGGTCCCCCCCTTCCCCCCTCATCCCTTCCCCTCCCCCTCCCCCTCCCCCTCCCCCTCCCCTACCCCCCCTAATATAAAATTCTGATGGATGATTTTGCTTTTAACTTGAGTTGATAATGTTGGATGCATCCTTGAGAATGGTCTTTTTATAAGAAAAGGACGATTATGCCCCCAATAGCTTGGGAACTCTAAGGATGTTCATCCGTTGCAATCCCACTGGTACCCAACATAATGTAATGGTAGAAGAATTTAAAATGAGAACCGCTTATTTGTTGATGAAAAAAAAAAAAAAAAAGAGTCGCTCACGATAATGTTCAAAGCTGAGTCATGCCACGATCAATATTGTCCAAAAGTCAACATTTATTATTTTGGAACTTTGTTTGGTAAATCTATTAAAATACAATAAGACATAACAAAATTGCTAGTACACCCCCCTCACATTAAGGGTGTTAAAACCAAACCCAGAATCGAATCCAACTGTTTAAATTAAAATCATTAAATTGATTAAATGGTTTGGTTCTATTTTCTTAAATGAAACTATTTAATTAAACAGTTTGTTCAGTTTTGAATCAGTTAACAGTTGGTTTCGAACCTGTTATAAACCATTAAACCGAATACGTTTAAAACAAATAATGAAACCGGTTAAAATAGAACCAAAACAATCTTGGCTTACACATGTTCGGTCCTAATTGGCCAGACCCAGAATTAGCAACTCAAATCGATTATTAACAAACCGAATCATTAAGAAAGCGATAACATAAACCAGTTGTCAAACCGTTGCGAATAGTTTAAAAATGTCAAATCGAGACCAATTTTCCATATCAATTCAGAACCAATCAATATTCTCTTCGATTTTGATTTTCATTTATCACACATTGAACCAAATCGAAACTTAAACCATTAAACTAGAACTGAACCATTTAACACCCTTATCTCACTTTTTTTTTTAATTTCTAAAAAAATAAATAAACATTAAATTATCAGAGGGAGTAACCCACAATACCAGGTCCGAGATCATTCACTCTCACCGAGGTGAAGGAAAACAGCTCCTTTCTAGAAAAGGACAAAAAAAAAAAAAAAAAAGAGAGCTTCAATGTGCTGATTCATTGTGGGCCTTATTTTTGAAAAACAACAACAACAACAACAAAAAATCGTTGGCTCAATAGGCTCGGTTGTTGGCTGGACTTACATTCTTTGTTTAAATCTCAACGATTCAGTTTGGTTGTAAGAGAAATTAAAAAGAAAGGAAATAGAAATTTTCAACCTACAAAGGAAAATTTTTTAACTCCATCACAAGATTCACGGCATGATTGGATAAAGGGAAAGATTACTAAAACTCCCCTGCATTTATCCGATAATTACTCAAATTCTCTTATACAAAACTTTCTTCTAGATTTCCCTAGAAAAGTTAACTTTCACATCTCTTTCTCCATTGAGATTTCAAAATACCTAAATTACCCCTCTATTCCATATTCCAATCGGTTTATTCCTTTCACCAAATAGTCGGTTTAATTATAATGAGTTTGAATCAAAATAATTAAATTAAGTTAATTAATTGGGAAAAATGACATACACACTACCAATATATATATTGAAATCTTATATGTGAACATTATTAACCATTAAATGTTGAGAAAAATATATCAACCATTTGACCCACTGTTAGTTCCTTCAAGGCTTATGAAACAAATTTTTTGTGTGAAAAAATAAGTCACTTGTCTCTTTTTTTTTCCCTTGCTTACCGCTTCTCATCAGTACTCTGTTGAAGAAGAAGGTTCTGGTTTGAAAATTTTCTATTATAAGAAGGGAACAAAATTTTGATTATGGGTGATTTAGGCATTTTGAAATCCAAAGGGAGAAAGAGACATGAAAGTTTATTTTTAAGGAGGAATTTGAAAGAAATAGGGGGATTTGAGTAATTACAAGGTAAGTATAGGGGAGTTTTTGAAAATTTTCTTGTACAAACAATCTAAATTTCTTATCATATTTAGCAATGATATTTATTATATGTAAAAATTTATTTATTTATTTTTTAGTAAACACAATTGGCACTGTCCTAAAGTCAGAGTTTGCCCCCCTATAATTCAAATGGGTTTGATGCAAAACTAACTTTAAGATAAAACAGCCTAAACTTCTGGCAGCAAACGTGCATTCGTTAGATACGCCCCTTCAAGTACATCAAAGTTATGATCAATTAATCGATATAAAATAAAGTTACATCAAAATAATTATAACAAAGTGAGAATGAAATCCGATAATTATAGTTGGGAGAAATTGGTTAAACATCCTATCTATAAATAAAAGAAGAAAGAAACATCACCACAAGTCATCTCGAAGAGATAAAACCCCAAAAACCATATCATTTCTCATATGACTTCTTTGTTGATCATTCAAACACAACACCGATCCTGCATGTACATGTACTCTCAATGGGATCCCAACACTGTTGAAGTGGTGTGGGACCCACCTCTAGAGTGTGGGACCCAATGAATATTGATAGTGATGGAATCTCAAGGAAAATACAAGTATACGCAGGTGAACTATTCTCAATAGTCACACCCAATGATCATTCGAGTGCCTCTTGGGGACAGACCTCTTCAACACATACAAAAACTCGCTAAACCAATAATTTGAATCTTTAATTTTAAATACATTCAAATTACAAAAAAAATTCTACCAAAAAAAAAATTACAAAAAATTTCCCTTTTTTTAACCCCCCCCCCCCAAAAAAAAAAAAAAGAGGAAGAGAGTTTCAACGTGCTTATTCATTGTGGACCTTTTTCTTTGAATACAAAAATAGCAAAAACACAGTTGGCCCAACAGGCTCAATTGTAGGATGGGGCTTCAAATCCTTGCTCAAAGCCCAATCTGATTAGGACCTTGCCCACCAAAAGTCTGGATGAAACGATCTTCATCAATAATAATCTCAATAAAAATAAGTTAAATAATTTCCATCCATATTAGAGAATAATCTAAAAATAATCAAAAAAAAAAGACAAGTTCTTGTGTTCTACTCTTGCAGTCCATATAATCAAGCCACAGTTGAGTGCCTACTTCTACCACATGGCAAGTCTGATTGGACTGAGATTTTGTACAGTAAGGTCTTATACTCACATATTAAATTTCAGTCCAAACGAAATTGACCATGTGGCAAAAAGAATCAATGAAAATACATGACAGGATATGATATTATATGGGGAAAAGATTGAATTTGGGTTTAAAATTTCACATCTGGTTTATCCAAACGGTCTCTTAGCTATTCTATGGTCAGATTTACCATTACATCCTTGCACATGGCAATTATCTCTACTAGTTTAAAGTATGCATAAAATGTATAGAAAAAAAGAAAAAAGAAAAGAAGAAGAAAAAAGGACCTTGAATGAATAATGATTAGATCAAAATAAGGAGATTTGTAACTCTTAAGCAATAAAATAGCATGTCGTGACATGTTATATTTCACCATCATGGTTGTATTTAAAAATATAAATAGATGGTATGTAATACATTAGATTCATTCTAATACAATTTGACTAAGAACTTCAACTCTTGTGTACACAAATTGACATGGTATCAGAGCTCTGTCCGATCCTCTTGGATTGATTTTTTTTTTGTTGCTGATCTTTGTTTCTTCGTTGCAATCTGTCTACTAACCACAATTGATCTATCTTCACACACCACAGCAAAATTGTGTGGTTGAACGTAAATATAGACATCTGCTTCAAGTAGCTCAAGCTCTTAGGTTTCAATCTCATCTACCTCTTAAATTTTGACTTCCCTCTAGTGTTTTGTCTGGAGAATCACCATATGGGGTTCTTTTTCAAAAACCTCCTTCGTATGATCATTTTCGATCATTTGACTGCCTTTCTTATGTTAGAAATACCTCAATTCATAAATATAAATTCTCACCTCGTTCTTTCCCATGTATTTTTGTTGGATATCCATCTAATCATAAAGGATATAGAGTATATAATCTCTCTACTCATTCATACATTATCAGCAGGGATATTTTGTTTCATGAGCATATATTCCCCTCAAGGATTATATATGTTCATCTATGAACATATATAATTCTCTCTACCATTGAACGGTACAAAATCCAATTGGTCGCTAAAGGTTTCATTCAAATAGAAGGACTTGATTTCCATGAAACCTTTACCCCCGTGGCAAAAATTAATTACTGTTCGGAGCCTTGTAGCTGTCTCCACCTATAAGAAATAAACAATTTATCAAATGGATGTAAAAAATGCATTTTTGCATGGTGACCTCGATGAAGAGGTATATATGACTGCACCTCCATGGTATACTATCAATGGAGATCCTCTATCACCTGGTTTAGTTTGTCGTCTCAGAAACGGAAAAAGATCATCTGCAGTGAGGCTAGCCGTGTAGTGAGGATCCTACCCACTCAAAGTGGATCGGCATATATCCCAAGGCAGTCAAAATGCATCGGAATATATACTGATCTACTTTGAGTGGATGAGATCCTCACTACAGCTCACTACAGGGGATCCTCACCCAGTCCCTCAGAAACAAAAAAACTGGTTGATGCACTATTACGAATGAGCTACTATCAATCCTTGGCTGATGCGTCTTTATTGGTCTTTCATAATGGGCCCATCCATACAAAACTTTTAGTATATGTGGACGACATATTGATTACTGGTTTGGAACAAGCCCATATTATATCTACTAAATCCCAACTCAGACAACATTTTCAGATTAAGGATCTTGGTCTTCTAGCAACCAAATCCTCTCCTGCGGTCCTGCCGCCTGCCAAGGGCCGGATTTCAGCCGGCCCACCCCCAATGTATTGGCAGGCGGCCAGACCGAACCCCGGTCCTTGGATTGGCGGCAGGAACCTCCTGCCGCAGGAGACGATTTGGATCCGGTCTTCTAACTTTCTTTTTGGGCCTTGAAGTGGTTAATACCAGTGATGGTCTTCTTTTATCACAACAAAAGTATGCAATGGACATCTTATCAGATTCTGGGCTCCTTGGTTGTAAGCTCAGCTCCTTTCCAATGGAGTAGAATCTAAAACTCAATAATGAAGATGGTGACCTTGTGCCATATCCAGCTGCTTATAGGCAACTTGTAGGCCGGCTTATTTACTTAATAGTCCCCAGGCCAGACCTTTGCTATTCGGTTCAAATTTTGAGTCAATTCATGCATCAACCTCATACTACTCATCTACTTGCTGCTGAAAGGGTTTTGCGGTATATTAAAGGCTCTATCTCATTGGGTATTCATATTCCTACTTCAATTGATCCCGTTCTCACTAGTTATTGCGATTTGGATTGGGCTAGCTGTCCGTTTACACGGCACTCTATTGCGGGTTATGTCACATTCTTTGGGTCATGTCCTATTTCGTGGAAGATCAAGAAACAACTTGTAGTTTCTCGCTCTTCAGCTGAAGTTGAATATTGGGCTCTTGCAACCTTGACTTGTGAAATAACTTGGCTGAAATTGTTATTTCATGATTTGGGTATCACAACGTCTGAGCCTATTAGTGTCTATTGTGACAATCAATTGGTTATTCATATAGCAACCAATCCCATGTTTCATGAAAGAACCAAGTATATTGAGGTTGATTGTCACTTCATAAGAAAGAAGATCCAATCTGGTTTAATTAAACCTTAGTATGTTCGGTCTCATCTACAAAAGGCTGATATACTTACAAAGGCATTGGGTCAGGTCCAACTCACAACACTTAGGATCCACATCGTCTCCTCCCTGAGATTCAGGAGGAGGGGCGGCGACCCCAGTGGATGGTCACCACGTGCATCCGACCCCTCCGTTCGAGCCGACAAGCTGAGCCGACAAAGGAGTGTCGGCTCGAACGGAGGGGTCGGATTCATCTGACCCCCACGTGGCGACCATCCACTGGGGTCGCCGCCCCTCCTCCCTGAAGTACAGGGAGGAGACGATTTGAATCCACAACACTTATTGGCAAGCTGGGCCTTTGGAATTCTATTTTGTCCACTTGAGGGGGGATGTTAACCAATAAAATAGCATGTCGTGACATATTATATTTCACCATCATAGTTGTATTTAAAACTAGTGATAGTGTGTATATAAATAGATGGTATGTAATACATTAGATTCATTTTAATACAATCTGACTGAGAACTTCAACTCTCTGCAACTGTCGTGTACACAAATTGTAACATCAATCATATTTTTATATAGAAACATTTTTGGGATATAAAAAAGACAAAAATGGAATATATTATATATTTTCTTTCTTGTCAATGTTGAAATTCAAAAATGTGTAATAGGAATTGATGAGTATACAATTAACCACAAACCGACACGTGGTAAGAATTCGAGTGGACTAAGAGTCATAGCATGTGCCTGACTACAAATTCGGTATCCTAGTTCATAGGAGTACTTGGAGTCCAACCCAAAGCCGTTCAAAGTGACAGCTGACACAAGCAGACGATACCATCGCAGAAGAATATGTGTCTTGTAAAGAAAACACGTGTATGACCTACTCATGGGTGAGTATCCACTAAGGAGACATAATTATGACAAAGGATATGGTGTGACGTGTTAACTCATGTGCCTAAGCCTATTTTAGATAGCTAAGCACGTTCTTATGGAGTGATCTGCATGTATAATGCAACATTAAGAAGACAGCTGCCTGGGCGTAGGATTGTGCCCGAAGAAAGCAAGGCATGTCAACATGAACAGCTGCCCATAAGCTACGTTAATGACACGTAAAAAAAAAAAAATACAAGAGTGCCACCTTAGTCGCATTTAAGACACGATTTTCTTACTCAAAAGCACTCCTGCAACTATAAATAAGGATCAGTTCTATCATTTAAGGGTTAGACATTTCACGTTTATAAGAACACTCACTCCTTCTCTTTCCATTCAAGAATTGTCCCCTTCACTCAATCTTTGAACTTGAACTTGACTTTTCTTTTTCGAATTCATGACTGTTTGATCCCTTACTTACTTGAACGTCGGAGTGGTTTTCAAGGTCATCAGACCCCTCCACATGAACTCTTTTCTTCCCCTTTGCAGTACTAGCGCATCTCGAAAGAAAATGAACATCTTATGGCATCAATATATATATATATATATATATTAGTGGCCACTCCTTTTTATTTTTTAAATGATATATTTGTTTTATGTAAAAATGTTGTACTTATGTTTTCACTCTCTCCTCCTTAAGATGTGAATCCTCTCACTCTATACAAACCATGCAACTCCTTTTCCCCTTATGCTATAGATTTAACATGTGAAATTTCATTAATGATGTTGCATGGAAGGGAAAGCTTTAATTTAAGAACATTGCCCATGCAAAAAGATTTTGAAGATCCTCAAAACTGTTCATTTGTATTTCAAAGATGGAGTTCGTTAAGATTTCAATCAACAAAATTCCAAAAAGTTGTTATCGGATTCCTTTTTGGGTTAACTAGCTAGATGCTAGCTGCTATCAGATTTAGTAGGTTGATAATATTAAGAATGAAAGTGGTTTTCTTGGTCTCACTTTGTCGGTGTAGGAGCAATAATGATTTTGTTGAAAGAATTTTCTTTGACTATACGTTCTTAAAAAGAGAATTTCTTTTCATTACTCTCATTTTTCAAAGATAATGTACATCCATGCATGTGTGGTTCTAATATAGGTTTGACATCTACCATAAAATGCATGGCTGTTTCCATTGGCTTTCTCCCCCTCTCTCTCTCTCTCTCTCTCTCTACCATAAACTTGTTGTTTCTATTGGTTTCCTTTCTCTATCTCTACCTCTATTTCTATCTTTCTCTAGATTTCTCTCTCCACCTACCTAAAGGAAAGGTCAATAGTTACTTTTATTTTGAGTTTTGAAGATATAGGTGGGTCTGTCTTGTAGAACAAAATCTAGCATACTTTTTACAAAATCTTTGAAGTTTGGAGAATAGCTATTTTGAATTTTTTTTACATATGTTCAGGGAAAAGGAATATTTGCACTAGGAACCGACAACTAGGATGAAGGGATGAGGTTGTTTACAAGGCAAGCAACATGGCTTTTTTTTTTGAGGAACGCGGTTTCATTTCTTTCGAGAAGTCTATTTTTGGCATGTGAGTGTGAGTGGGATTCGAAATGCTTTTTTGATTTGATGAACGCGACTTCTTTTCCTTCGAGAAGTTTATTTTCCGACATGAGTATGAGATTCGAAATTGCCAGTGTAAAGCATATCCCTTTTTGGGATGACAACAAATCATTAGAATAGTTTCTCAACTCGCGTTGCGGAGGAAATGGAATTGACGATTGTTTGTTAAAGTACAACAAAGGGATCATGATGGGGTCAGGGAAATTAAAGTGAAGAAAAGTGAAAATTTTAAACTTAAAAATAAAACTTTTATGATCATTACATGACATGCTATCACATTTCTATGTAACTAAAATTCTAAATTATTTCATATTTAATGACTTATTTACATTTCACTTTGCATCCAAATCCCTTACATTTTGAAAAGTAAAATAAATTAATAAATTTTACTTTTAATAAGTATTATTACAGTTGTGTTTGGTTGCAAGGGGAATTAAAAGGAAGGAAAACGAAATTTTTTAACTTAAAAGAGGAAACATTTATAATTGTAATACAAAATGATTATATAAACTATCTAAATTTATTAACATATTTAGTAATGTTATTAATAAAATGTAGAATTTATTTTACTTTTTAAATGCAAAGGATTTGAGTGCAAAGTGAAGTATAAATTAATAACTAAATATTGAATAATTTAGAATTAGTTACATAGTAATGTTATTATAGCATGTATTGTAATCATTACAAAAGTTTCATTTTTAAGTTAAAAATTTTCACTTTCCTTCCCTTCAAATCCCCTTGCAACCAAATACAGTCTATTAGATATGGTAAGAAATGTAAGTAGTTTATACAATCATATTTTGTTATAGTTTTAAAAAATTTCTTTTTAAATTTAAAAAAAAAATCACTTTCCTTCTCTTTAATTTCATTTGCAAACAAAATAAACCATTAGATATATTTTTTAAGGAAAAAAAATGAATTACAAACTAGCCGTCTCTATATCTTTCTTCCTTAAAATCTGGCTCTCATTCTCTCTCTTTCAAATGATTGTCTATTTTTTCGATTTTAATATACCCCACTAACATATAGATCCCTTTTACTTTTATCTTTTGATCCTTCTCCAATCTTCCCTATCTTTTAGGGCTGATACATTTAGAAGGTCATAGATAAGACTTACAAGCAAGTTACTCTTGCATTTATAGGCTCTTTTCAGTTCCCATTACATATACATATGCCCCTATAATTATGAAGCATTAAGCAGCTGTCCATATTCATTTATTTATTGATTTAATATCAATTAATTAAGGTTTTCTTTCCATGTAATTGACTTGATTACATTTACATGGTCATGTCACCTGAACTGGCATGGCATCCTCTGGATGAACGGTTGAGATTCTCACGGCCACTTGACAATCACATAGAGAATCTATTTTTTTTACTTGTCACCTTCAAATTTGTGTTAAATCCCAAATAAAATATCAAAATACATCATTAATTAATTAAATGAAGTATAGATTATAAAGAGTAGTGGACCCCACTAATACAACTGCTACCCACAATTTCAAATGTCTTTCCAATTGGCTTTGTCCCTTTTTGTTAGATTTTCTAGGTCATTCTTTATTCTTCTCTGTAACACATTTTATATCATCACTCCATGTGCCTCATGGCGCGGACAACATGCCACGTGGAGTCTTTTAGTGCAGGTTTTGAGTGTCGCACGTGCTTGACTTAATAAGACAATCTCATAAGGACACGTGTTTAAGTCACTATGTCACATTTCTAGGTGCCTAACCTGACTCCATGACTCCATGTGTGATAACAGTGTTTACGGTGCAGGTCAAATTAGTGTTGAAATTTATAAGATTTGATTAAAATATATTTATTAAGAGACTCAGACCAAATAGGTTGTACCATGCATATTAACTAATAAGTCGGTCTAATGTCGATTTTTTATAGGGTTTAGCTTATATCAGGTGAGTATCGGGCCGGTTAGATCAATTCGAATTGAAAGTTCTATAGAAAACTCATTAAACCCATCTAGAAGGCTGAAGTTGTGAAAAAAATATTTAATATTCGGTCTAAATTATTCTGATCCGAACCATTATTGGTTTTGTACTCATCGATTTGATTTTTCTGATTGGTTTGAGGTTAGTCCAAACCGAATCGAAACCAATAAGATATATCATATTTTGACAACCCGATGAGTCGAGAAACCCATAACCCATCTGAGTAGTCAATCACTTGTCTTCTTTTATTATTATTATTTTTTGTTGTATTGTTCTTATTCCCACCTCTCTCTCTCTCTCTCTCTCTCTTTTGGCCTTTCAGTTTTTCCACGGAATGTGGGGACAAGAAAAATAGGATTTTCACATGATTTGGTCGATCGGAAAAAAGAAGTTGTTTCATATCAGAAAGTGAAAAGGGTAAAACCAGTTTTCGACACTTCTCATCGGATAGAGATCCCCTCCAATATGTCAGCCGAACATCGGACGGGTCGAATTAACATTCGGATGTGTGTCGGTGTATCCCTTCTGCCTAAATTTTCGGCTGCTGGAACTGATCGACTGGAGAGGATTTCTACGAGATAATTCCTGCCTCCTACTTACTTTCCACCTAAAGCAACTTGTGGACCCCACCGCCGTTAGACAAAGTTGTGTTTCTTTTGTTGTTGGATAGTTTCTACGTCGGTGATTGGTGGGTGATGGGTCGATGTCTAAAGTATAGTGATGAAGGTTCACTCAATGGAAGCACCGCACCAGAGTAGACCGCATGTTACGTGTGGAATCAAATAACGGTGGAAGGTCAGCAGTCAGCAGTCAGCATTCTGAAGTCATGGAAACCAATCGGATCCGAATCGTTTTATTTTAAGGAGGAGGGAGACGCCCTCGTCGGGTGGTCGATACATGATTTTCGAGAAAATCTAAGCTCCATGTTCGGGTCGACAACCCTTGTAGGTTAGACTAGCTGACAGGGGGTGTCGACTCGAACGTGAGACTTGAATTTTTCTGAGAATCATGTATTGACCATCCAACGGGGCCGTCTCCCTCCTCCCTAAAGTATAAGAAAGAAACGATTTGAATCAACCAACCTAGTTCCATATGTTAATGTCATGTCAACAATTCCAACAACCTTTTACCAAAACAAGAAAAAAAATTCGAAAACCAGTGATAGTGGGGTCCACTCCTAATTATTACTGCAAATGATATTCATTCGGTTGAGACTGAGAGTAATTTAACCTTACGTATTTATCATCCTCAATATTAGGTGGGTCTCAGATTACATGGACAATGATGAGATTACATGGAAAATGGATTGGGATCTTCTCTAATAAGGATCTTAATCACTCAAAATATATGGAGATATCTTCATAATTGGTCACTTAATATGCATCGAGATATGTCCCAAGGTAATTTGAGTGACTAGGGCTTTCACTACCACTTTGGCTTCCCTATAGATGATCTTCCTCCATAGAAAAAAAATGTATATATAAGTGATCCAAATTCCAGACTCAAGTTGAGAATAGTTCATGTCATGATTAGAAAAGAAAGACATTTAAAAAGGATAGGGAAAATGTCATTATTTTTCATGTGAGAATCTTTTTTCATATGATTGTCATGATATATTTTTTTCAAATGCTTTTTAAATTTGGAGAGCCCACATTGAGGAATAATTCATGAAACGAATAATTTTATTTCAAAATTCAAAATCTATAAAAAATTGCCAAAATGAACCAAATCTTTTGTTCAAAGTTTTCCAACATTAATTATTAATTCTTAATTAATTTAAAGTAAATAGATTGTTATTTAATTGCATCTCCTTGCATCTTCTCATATGGGTGGTGAAATGATTAAGGGCAGAGACACAAGAGATGCTATTAACATTGATTCTTCTCCTTTCATCTAAATCTTTTTTTTTTCTTTTCATCCTCTATTTTTCTTGATTGAATTTTCAAATTTATGAAACTAATGATTATTCTCAATTACAATTGGGTTACAGAGCTACAATTATAGAGGCATAAAACTAATAAGTCATACTATGAAACTATGAGAGAGAGTTACTGAAACTCGTACAAGACAAGAACCTATTATTATGCAAAGTAAATTTGATTTTATGTCAGGTAGATCCATAACAGAAGCTACTTACTTATTTATTCTCCTTTCATCTATTTTTTTTTCTTTTCATCCTCCATTTTTCTTGATTGAATTTTCAAATTTATGAAACTAATGATTATTCTCAATTACAATTGGGTTACAGAGCTACAATTATAGAGGCATAAAACTAATAAGTCATACTATGAAACTATGAGAGAGAGTTACTGAAACTCGTACAAGACAAGAATCTATTATTATGCAAAGTAAATTTGATTTTATGTCAGGTAGATCCATAACAGAAGCTACTTACTTATTTAAGAGACTCATAGAAATATTTTGAGAAGACGAGAATGACTTCCATAATGGTTTTTATTGATTTAGAAAAAGTTTATAACAGACCTCCATAATGTAGTGACTAGTGTGAGAACCATGAAGGGTCAAAGTAATTATTTTCAATTACATGCAATTGGGTTATATCGAGGATTAACTTTAAACTCTTATCTGATTGCTCTCATTATAGAAGATTTAATAAAAACATTCAAGATGAAGTTCTTTGGTATATGCATACTTTTTTATGATAATATTATTTTAGTAAATGAGACAAAAACATAGATTAATGTCAAGTTAGCATTATGGAGATTAATATTAGAATCCTAATATTTTAAGATAAGTAGAACAAAGATAGAGTATATGATGTATAACTTCGTAAGAATAGATAATTAGGTGATGAAATTTGATGAGAGAGAGAAACTACAAAGTAATTATTTTGAGTATTTATTTCAATCATAAACAAAGAAAGTGATATAGAAGATTATGTTTCACATATAATTAAAATAGGATGGATGAAATGAAGAGGTGCGTCTTGAGTGTTGTGTAATTAACGTATTCCTTTATAATTTAAAAAAAAATTATATGATAGTCATTCGATCAGCTATAATTATACACAGAAAGTTTGACAGTTAAGAAGTATCATATAGATAAACGTAATGTAACTGAGATGAAGATATTAAAGTTGATTTAGGAATAACGACGATACATGATAAGCTATGAGAAAGTCCTTTGAGATGATATGATCATGTTCAACTAAGGTTTTTAGATGTTCCAGTACAAAAGAATGATTTGATTCAAATTAAAGGATCTAAAGAAAAAAGGATAGATATGTAAGATAATTCTAGACTAGAGGAGGTGGTGATGAAAGACATACATAGCTTAGGGTTTGTTTCAAATATGACATTAACCAGAACTGATTAGAGGACAAGAATCAATATAGCTTAAGGGTGTTAAACAGTTTATAATCAGTTTAACGGTCTGATCCGGTTAGATGCAGTGTATAAGAGGGTAAAATCATAACCACATCGATTAATTAAACAATGTCAAAATTGAAACCAAATTCGATTAGTAATCGATTTCGATCTATCATTTTTAAATAATTTTTCATTAATCGATTTTGCTTACGGTTTATAAACAATTTAATGTATCATTTATTAAACAATTTTTCATAAAATAAAAAAAAAAATGTGTATCCGATCAAAGCAGATATTCTTCCAAACGATATCAACACTGAACCCATAGTTCACATCAACAAATACACCCTACATATAATATTAAAGATGAGTAATTAGAAATTACAATTTCTTAGGCTATGTTTGGTATCATTTTTGTTTTTGTTTTTTATCTATTTAATTAAAATCATTTTGAAAATGATTTTTGTTAAAAAATAAAATGTTGTTTGGTAGTTGTAATAAAAATAGATGGTAGAATGAAAAACAGATTTGGCATACTATGTCTAAAAATAATTTTGAAAGTCTTCCTCTTCCTCTGTCATGGAGCGTCTATTCTTCTTCCTCTGTCAAGGGATTATGGAAAGAAATCAAACCAGGACCGTCTTTGGAGAAACGACGTCGCCTCCGTTGGAATGATTGTCATTGTCGCCGTCAAAGTCGACTCTAGGACGAAGTTGCAGGTCTACGTCTCTGTGCTTTACTTCCGTTCGTCAACGAGAAGAGTGCTTGAGGGTTTGATTTGGAGTGGTTTTATAAAAGAAAACTAAATTACTTTTTTAACCCTTTATTTTAGCACATGTTTTAAGTGTTTCGTGCAAAACACGACAAAAATAATTTTTGACCAAAAATCAAAAAGAGGTTGAGACCTCTTTTTGAATTTTGACTTGTTTTTTTTTTTATTTTTCATAAATAACATTCATAAATTATGCCAAACCCCTTCAAAACTATAAATTTGAACAAAAATAAAAAACAAAAATGATACCAAACACAGCCTTAGTCTATTCAAATTAAAAAAAAAAAAATACAACTTAAATGACCAAGATCAAAGGCCCCTTTCTTTGATATCATGTAAATTATTCTTTTGAAAAAAAAAGAATTATCAAACCAACTCTGTTGCAACCACCTTGGCTGTTGGTATGCCACTATGTGTAATGGCTAATGGGGTTATGTTTTTCAGAGTGTTTCTGTTTCGATTTAATGGTTTAGGTCCTTGGGAAATGGAGTTGGAGTATTAAAAAAATAATTTATTAATTGCAGTTGAGTTGGAATTGTGGTCTTTACTCTTTAATCTTTAGAAATAATATATTAATAATATAGTGAATGAATTAGCTTTTAGAGAATTAAATGTTCATATTCTATTCGATTTAATCGATGTTTAGCCAGTGTAACCCGTCGGTTTAAAAGGTTTAAAATCGAACCAAATCGGTTAAGTAAACGGTGTAATATTTGAAATTAGAACCGAATCGATTATTAAACGGTCTCTCGATTCCGATGTAAATGATTCAATCCGATTTCGATAAAAAGGTTTAGGTCCAAATGTGACACCCTTAATATAGCCAACCCCATTAAATTGGAAAAATTCTTTATGATTGTTGCCGTTGTTGTAATAATTATTCTTTCTTTTGAGTTATTCATGAATCCAAAATTTTTAATTATAGATTCAACCAACCATTTTAAAGTGTCGTATTCCAATGGGCAAAGAATGAAGTTAGCCATGTTGGGACTTGGGACTTGGGACTAGGGATTTAAGACTCGGGAATAAGAATTTAAGAATTGATATGAGATTCATTGAATTGTATCAGTTTCAACAGCAAACGAAACCTGATACCTTTCCTTTTTTCATATTTTTTTTGCTAACGATGGATATCCAGACCTTTATTAGCCAGACTAATCCCACGGGAACTCATACTAACCTCACAACCGTATAAATCGGGTCATTCCAGGATTGAATGAGAACCATTCCACTTACACTCATAGTAAGAAAGAAATAGCACTTAACACCCGTGTGAGTGACCCCAACCTTCAAGGCTGTAACAGGAGTCGAACTTAGTATCTTCCGCTTCTTAAGGTGTAAGCTTCTTGTCAACTCAGCTACATCCTTAGGGTTAAAAACTCAGTACCTTTTACTTCCAAAGAGGAATCGAACTCAATATCTTCCTTTTTTTCATACTTGTTTATTAAGTTCCAATCACATGTCAACACGCCATAGTAGTACACTAATATATATCAGATGTTTTGCACATCGTGTGTCCGACACCTGTAACTAAAACCTTGCTGGACTCAATAAGTGCAAGGGTTTTCAATTCTCATTCTAAAATGTAAAGGGAGCATCAAAGTCCAGTGTAAGCAAGTTGTGTTGCCAATCATGAAGAAAGAATGATGTAATGAAACAAGGATTCAAATCGTCTCCTCCCTATAATGAAACAAGGATTCAAATCGTCTCCTCCCTGAAGTTCAGGGAGGAGGGAGACGCTCTCGTCGGATGGCCGACACGTGACTCTCGGAAAAATCCGAGCCTCACGTCCAAATCGACACCCAATCAACAAACCAAGCCGACAGGGGATATCGACTTGGACGTGAGACTCAGATTTTCTTAAGAGCCACGTATCGACCATTCGATGGGAACATCTCCCTCCTCCCTGAAGTACAGGGAGGAGACAATTCGGATCCATGAAACAAAGATTCCAAATTGTTAACCTCAGACGAGATGATCCAACCACTGTTCATCCAATCATTTAATATGACATGTCTTTAAAAGGGATTACTGTAGATTATTCATCTTTTAGAGAGAGAGAGAGAGAGAGAGAGAGAGAGAGAGATCAGTTCAGTCATAAGACCAGACTCCAAACGGCCAAGTGCAATGCACCAAGAAACAAAAAGAAACCCAAATGGGTTCTGTCATGACCTAGTAATCTTGTCATTTTCCCTGCTAAAAGTGAACCCCAACTAATTTTAAGAAATAGTTTCGAAGAAAAAATTAGTTTTGAATCTCTTACTATTATAGTATTATTCATTCCTATGTTCATGTTCTCTCTCTCTCTCTCTCTCAACTGCCGCAAGAAGCTCTTAGTCAGTTCATCTTAATTTTAAAATAAAACTGCTATTAGACTGAAAATGCCATATTTTATCATGCAAATTTTAATTAAATAAAGAGAAAGAATAAAGATAAGGATTTTCTCAAGTAGTTCACACTTCACTGTCCCCACCTCTCCTTTTTTTTCTGCCACCAAAAATCCATCTTGGAAATTATTATAATCATGCTGTTAAAGAATGCTTTATCTAATTGTAACCCAATGGGTTACATATTGGATTTTGTCACCTGTTTTTTGTAAGAATTGGATCTTAAACATCATTCCCCTTAAAAAATCAAAACGCACCGATTTTGAGGAAATATGTATGGAAACTGGATTGACATTTTTACCCTTGGTTTCAGAATTAACCATGCTAATAAAGGAGAGTTATTTTGGACAGAAAAAAAAAAATCAGGGCCAAAAATCTGTTGTAGCTGGATCATTTACATTCGGATGCACCGCTAAAGAATTGTAGGCCTACGTGAATTTATTATTATTATTGTCTTTTTTTTTTTTTTGACAAAATTTCTGATTATTAAGTTACTAAATATTAAAGTGGATAATTGTCTTTACACCTTCCAACTAGGTGAGTTGTGTGCATGGTTTTAGGTGTTTGGTTCATGATATGGATTCATATCCTCTCCATTTTTTGGAGGGGAGGTGGCGTCCTCATTGGATGGATGATATCGGGAGCTCGGATGAATTCGAGTCGACTCCCCCTGTCGGCTCAGCTTGTAAGTCCGATGTCAACTCTGACGGAGGGCTTAGATTCACCCGATCCCCAGATGTCATCCATCTAGTAGGGGCACCATCTCTCCTCCAGAAACTGTTGGAGGAGAGGATTTGATTCCTTTAGGTATTTCGTATTGGTTGATACGTATAGATTTCGGTAGTCGTCGGTTCATACTCGATACCTTCCTTTTTTTTTTTAGTACATTTTAATTTAGTATCGGTCATGTATCACTCTGTTATTGGTTTTGTATCGATACCATATCAATTTTCGGAGTGACCGATAACCATTTTGATGCCATGAACTAAGGGCATTGCTGTGTGGACTTTTTTATTTTTATTTTTTCTCCTTTGAAGTGAAGAATTGGTGATTTATTCATTAAAAACTTGTAGTGCTGAAGAGAGCCATTAATGTAACCCTAAGGGGGTAGCTCAGTTGGGAAGAAGCCTACACCTCTAGAAGTCGAGACTAGTCAGACCAAAGTTTTGGATACCCTCATTAACACAAAAAATAAAAAATTAAAACCCCATTAATGTAAGAGGAATGTTTTGGAAAGATTTACCTGAACCCTACAAATTCAAGGCTGAGTCACAGGCTAGCCGTTGCTTGGTTCTGGAGCACTAGCGCTCAGGCGTGGGAAAAAGATCCTCTGTAGTGAGGCCACTTGTGTAGTGAAGATCCTACCCATTCAAAATGGATCGGCATATATCCCAAGACACTCAAAGTGCATCAAGATATATGCCGATCCACTTTGAATGGATTGAATCCTCACTACAACTCACCACAGAGGATCCTCACTACAGAAAATCCCAATCCTCAGGCCTGGGATAATGTGCGCTCTCAGAACAAGATTGTGTGAAGGGGCTGAAGGAACTTTGAAATTTGAAACCTAAAGCCCACATCCTCCAGTAATTCAGTTTACAGGAATTATCGGAATTGGAATATTGAATGGCTTTTGGTCTGGTCAGTCTCTCTTAAGTCATATGCGGTAATGAAGCTTGAAGCTTACCTTCTTTCAGAGTGGTCTGTACTCCAATCCTGTACAGCTAGGTCTCCTTTCCAAAGTCATCATTTTTGGATTTTAGAGGGAATTTGCATTTCTGGAAACTTTTCCAAATGCATCTATGGATTTTTTATTTTTTTATTTTTTTATTTTATGAACATGGAAAGTAGATCTGTATGCTTGTGTTTTTTGCTGGTGAAAGGGTGATCTGAAAAATGAGATGATTTTTTTTTTTTATCACAATCATAGTTGGATTTAATTTTTCTATGAAAAATGATGTGGATAATCTAAATCATACTCTTCCAATTCAAGGGTTTGAGATTCACCAAACCATCCTTCCACGAGAGTTATTCTAAGGACAGACAAGCAGTTCTCTGGAATGGAAGGAAAAATAACTGGATTGACGATGACACAGACTCTTTAATGGGTCTCATGATTCATAAGTCATGAATACTGAACTGACTTGTGATTAAAGGAGATAAATAAGAGACAAGCGTCCTGGAAAGGCGGAGGTTTTTATTTTTCTTTAATTCTTATTTAATTTATCCGTGGGGACATTTTATTTTACTGACAGGAGATGGGCCATTCGTTTACTTGGAAGCTTTCACATTCCTTATTTTCTTTGATGTGGATTGGATTTCTGGAAGTATTTGAGAACCCCTTTTATATAATCCGTGTCCTCTAATGGAATTTGAACTCTGAACTCTACCACTGGTTCTTCTTCGTCTTCTTCTCTTGAGAGAGAGAGAGAGAGAGAGAGAGAGAGAGAGAGAGAGATGGAAGGGATTGCTTCAGTTTGGTGTTACCAAGAGGTGGGCTACTGAATTCTCATTTCATCCTCAGACACTCTTGTTTCAATCGTTTATCATATACTGTGTGTTGGGTTTTCTTCTCCTGTTCTTCACAGGCTTCATGGGTTCGTCTGATTCCTTGCTTTGTTCAATTTTGTAATTTTTTTTCAGACCATGTTTCCCATTTCTGTTAGTTTTGTCATTTTTCAGCTCTGCAAGAAAACCTGGATGTTGAATTAATAGGAATTCATACTTTCTATGTATTTGGTACAGATTATCCATTAACTGCCAGTTCTACAAGTTGCTTCTGAAAATGGCATGACCCCACATGGCTAACATTTTCATTGCCTCTTACCCAGAATAATTACTCTGTTTTTGAGTTCGGATCTTTTCTCTGTTTTTGTGTTTCGGATGATGTACATGCCTCTTCTTTTTCTTTCCCCTAGTTAAATTTCTCTCTGCAAACAAGGGATACGGTGGATATAGATTTGAGTTTGAGCGCATTGGTGGAATATTTACAATTAATGCTTATTCTTTTTGTTAGTCTAGGATGCATGAGTACAAGTACAGGTTTTGCTGGGTTGAATATTAAGCTGTTTAATGAAATTAAGCTGCTTGATGTTCTTTCATTCTACTAAAGTAAGAAGAGGAATGCACTTCTCCTAATTCCCCCACCCTTTTCTTTTCTCCTTTGGTGAATAATATTTTGATATGGGTTTGACAACTCTTGAGGATTTATGCTCTTGTGGGTTTTGTATTATTTTCTTTCTTTAAATTGTGTTCTTCTAGTTCAAAATGTGCTTTCAAGTTGTTGATATTGATCCAACTTTGAATTTTAAAGAAATTGTATTTTAGTTCTCTAAATTCCCATTTTAAGAAACCTTCAGTTGTGTACAATCAAAGGGGGAAAACAGAAGCCCTGTTTGATTTCATGTAAAATGGTGGAAAAAGGAAATTTTCCTGTAAAATAAGATTTTTCACTGTTTGTTTTAACATAAAATGTAAAAAAAAAGGTCGAAAAAATAGGCAAATTTTACATTGAGGATAATGTTTATTAAAATATTTTTTTATTGAAAATTTTACAACAGAACAAACAGAACCAGAAAGAAAAAAAGAAAGAAAATAATAAGATTCCCATTAGAAGGTCCCTCTTGCCCGATAGGAAGGACCTTGGATCGTTATTGCCAGATCCTGGAATCTAATCCTGCCTTTACTATTCTTCTAATCCTCCAACTACAATCTTCTCCATATAAATAAATAAATAAAATTCCCATTTTCAGCATTCATTCTACTCTGCTAGTGACTTTCAATCATCACCATCCAAATAGTCTTATTAGAATTTCAGTGGTTCTTGTTTTCATATTTCTATTTTCCTCTAAAATTGTAATAAAATATAAAAAAGGAGAATGAATGCTGCTAAGTCAATGGTGATTTTGGTTTAAAACACATTTTCATTCTAAATAAAAGCTACCATGATTTCCTGAAACAATATTCTTCTCTCTCTTTGATAAAGGGACTGACAAGAAAAATAATAAATAAAAAAAGTTTTGAAAATATGAGGCTTTGGATCTCAAGGGGCCCATGCAGGTGAACAGTGAATTAACTCTTGAAAAAGTCATACAGTAGTTAGAGCTTTGATTTTAAGGTCTTTTAACTTTTCTCTGTTTTGGTTTGCCATATTTTGCATTAAACTTTAGTATTTCATTTATGGTTGTTCACAAATTTGTGCAATTTAATTTTTGTTTTGTGCTACAATGTAAGATGTGTTTGAAAGAAATTTAGCCACCATTTTCTTCCCCATAATTAATTTGGACAGTTCAGTTTGTTTTATATTAACTTATTTCTGTTCTAACAGAGTATTAATGAGCTGAAGCACAAGCTTCTCTACACTACCAATGAACTAGAATCTGCAAGAGTAGATGCAAAGGCCGAGATGAGAAAAAATGAAGAGTACATAAATCAACTTCTTCAACTCCTAAATGCTGCTTACCGTGAAAGAGATGAGGCACGAGATCAGCTGCAGAGACTATTAAGCAAGACTATGCCAAATAGCACAACAGAAATCTGCTCTATTTTCAAGAATCTTCACTCTGAAAGCCCTGCATTGAAAACCAAAGGACTAAATTCAAGCTATACAGAATCAGATAGTCTATCTGAGGCATACAATCATCACTCCTATGGCTCCTCCCCTGTAGATTCTTTCGTTGATGCGGTTTCTTCTCCGGAAATGTCAAACATGAATATCGGTGATTCAAGTAACTTAGGAAAGGCATACCAGCCAATCATTCAAGAGTCTAATGTTCCCATCTCAATGGATATTTTCTCTTCAGGAAATGTATATGCATCAATTGGTACTATTTCTTCAGGTGAACACAAGGTTGATCATGCTTCATCGGTAATTGACAACCTTATTAAGGAAAAACCTCTCCCTCTAAAAGGGAGACTTTTACAAGCAGTAATGGAAGCAGGCCCACTGCTTCAGACACTACTTGTTGCAGGACCACTTCCTCGGTGGCAAAATCCTCCACCTTTGCAACCATTCCAAATACCAGCTGTTACTATCAAAGGCTGTGATCCTGAAAATGTTAATCAGAAACCAGATCCCAATTTGAATAACATGGCTCAAGGTTTGTTGACTTCATCATACCTTGGGATGCCATCTCAGATATGTTCTACATCTTTGTTGAACTTTTCAGGCAGTCCAGATTCATGTTTAGACAATGGGGTGCTATTATCTACTGCAATGAATCAGGATTTTTCCCACAAACAAATCAGTAGGAAGCGACTGAGACTCCAATGAGATGAAGAATCCTGCGTCTGGCTCAGATGGACAAGATCCATACTTTTCAATCTTCCTGTATAAATACAAATGTTGATTGTGTAAATGGAATACTTTTTTCAAAATTAATAAATTAACTCAACTTAATTTACGGATAAATTAGACTACCTCAATTCTACATGTCACTTGACAGCAATATCCATTGTGATACCCCCAACCTGTCCTGAATGGAGTTCCACAGATATATATTTTTTTCATATCAATTTTGTTTTCATACTCCTCTCACCAAAGTCCAATGACAAGATCTGATTAGGTCTACGACAACAACAAAACCTTATTCCAACTAAATGGGGTCGGCTAAATGGATTCTTGTCCTCCAATCAACTATGTTTGATGTCATACTTGAAACAAGGCCTAAGCTATGCATGTCTTTCCTCACCACCTCCCTAGAGTCATTTTAGGTCTACCCCTAGCTCTTTTAGATCTTTCAAGATCTAATTAGGTATCTCCATTAATAATTATCTTTTTACAAGTGTAAGCATGAAGTGGGAAATGGACTTGTTAAGATACAGAAAACAACGTTTATTTGGATAAAACTGTTAAAACAGATGTTAATTTTCCAATAATTACACAGGGAAGTCTCACCTTTGTAAAACTCTCACCCTTTTAGATTCATCAACTGTGAAAACACCGAAATTTGCAGTCACTTACAAAAATAAAATCAACAACAATCACACTCAACAGCCTCAATGTGGGGAATTTATTCTGGTATATCTGGGATGTAACTTGTGCTGTCTTCATCAGCTATAGTTTGCATGTAAGCCTTTTGCAACTGAAGAGCATATTCTAAGTTCCACAAAACACACTCCTATTATTGGGCTATGAATCCCATATTCAAACAAACACCTGTCCACTCTCAAGAACTTGCCTAGAGAATCAAAGTTAACAGATCCCACAAGATGAGGATATCATCCGCTCAAGGTTGTGATGTAGGACAACCTAGAGACTAAGGTTTCCCACAATATAATAGCATTAATCAATTAGCTTCACCTAGGGCTGTCTAGTTCAGGTAGGCAGCAACATACATGAAATGCATATAGGAGGTGGACAGCAATAACAACTTGCAAAGAACAATATAAATCTTAGGTTATATGCCTTCAACTTAGCAATATTCACTAGGATGCTACAGCAGTTCATTAGGCAGCTTTCAACCAAGTACTTGTTTAGTAACTTTCAAGAACCCAAAAATTGTGAGAATAACCCTTTAATAAAGTGGCAGCCAACATTTATATTAAAATGAAAACAAAAATAACTCAATGTAAAGGAATAAGAAATGCTGACCTGAATGTGGCTGTAACAGGGGTTAAGTTCCATATGTGCAGAAAAATCTCTTCAGTAAACCTGCTGTCCAACAGAACAGCAACAAGAAACAGGAGGGTGGGTGGGTGGGTGGGTGGGTGGGTGGGTTGCGGGGGAGGGGGGTTGAAGGAGAAATAACAATAACCCTATTGCATAACCAGAAATTAAGCTAGGGAGGGAAGGTAAGTCACTTACATATGTAAATGAAGAACAAGAAGTAGGGAGGAAAGGGAAAGGGGATTAGGGCGGAATTCGAGTGCTGGGAAGAGGAAGAATAAGAGAAAATTAGAGAGGACAGAGAGGCTTGCACAAGAGAGAGTTCACCTTCATTTTCGTTCCTTAATTCAAACTTAGCATCTTAAAAGGGTGAACAGTAATATGTGAACAGTAAATTGGTTACAAAAGGTAGTTATAACTACCTCAGCAACAAAAAAAAAAGAGTTAAAAATTGACTTGGTTGGGGGGGGAACTATACTGTCACAACATGAAACTCTCTCCTCAAAAGGCCACTAACTGAAACACAAAAATAGAAATAGAAATACATAAACAGAAACAAATAAACATAAATAGAAAATAAAGATAGGCACTACTATCTAACTAAGGCAGCTGCTCATGTGCTCTTTAGCAACATGATAGCCTCAAAACTCATCGTCAAACCACAGGAAAAGAATGGAGGGCTGAAATCCGTGACGGCTTCTCTGGTACACTCTAAATCCTCTATCAGCTGTGATGTCCTCATCAACTCTCCCTTGCTTGGAGGAATTCATCCCCGGTGAATAAAGGCTCGTGTAGTACTCAAGCATGGTCGGGCTGAGTTGTTGTAGCTCCTTGATAGGAATCCATGTGCAGTCAATCTCGGGTCGTCTGCACCACTTGACTAAGAACTCTCAGGAAACACCAGTGCATGTGGAAGTAACTCCCTCATTAAGGATGTCTTTAACTTCTTCAATTCATTGATCAAACTAGGGTATAGGCGGTGAGGAGTTGGTAGGTAAGGGAGTAGTTTGTTTATTCTTCCAATGCTATGAATGAGAGGAGAAGGTTGTGGGAAGATATCACCCAAATCCACATGTCCCTTGGGAGCAGCCCTTGGGGATTTTTGGGAGACTTCAATGTGGTTAGATGTTCTAGTGAGAAAGGAGGGGGGCAAATTGACGATCAGTCGGTTAATGAATTTACTTCCTGCCTCAACCTAGCTGGATTGGTCGATCTCAATTGGATTGGCTTGAAATTACCTGAAATAATAGAAGGACTGGTGGCTAAAGGGTGTCTTGTAAGCTTGATACAATGCTGATTAATGACCGTTGGTTGTCGGACTTCAGAAGTCCTCTGAAGTCCGTTTTGACCCGCCAGGGATATCCAACCACTGCCCAATCATTCTCACCATATCCCCTTACGTCTCATTTGGTATTTTGATATGCGATCAGATCATGAGGGCTTTCAGGAGATTGTGAAGATTGCTTGGAATAGGATTAGCCTTAATACGCGTCATGGATTACCTTTAATCTGCGTCATCCTTTGATTAGCTTTGCCCGCAAGCTAAGGGAGGTTAGACAGGACCTTGTTTGGAACAAAAGAGAGGTTGGAAATATTTCGAGTGCAGTTCTGAATTGCATAATGGAGCTTTCTGAGGTTCAGCATCGGCTCCAAGGTTTGGCGGATATTGACGGCCATACGGACTCTGTAGAAACTCTTTCCCATAGGTTGGCTTCCATGGTTATCCAAGAAGAAAGTTTCTTCAAGCAAAAGTCTAGAATTCAATGGCTGAAGTTGGGTGACAGGAATACTAGCTACTTTCACAAATCTGTAAGAGCCAATCAAAACAGGAATCATATATCATCTTTGTCAACCCAGGATGGTCATTATATCACTGATGTGGCAGGTATTAAGAAGATAGCTGAAGACCATTTCCTCCAACTATTCAACCCTACCAGCCTTCCTTCCCTGGAGTATATTCCGGTTTGATTCGTCCCTTTCTCAGGCGGTTTGATTCATCCCTTTCTCAGGATCAAAGCTTGCTGATGGTGCCCCCCCCCATTGGAAGATGAGATTCTTCTTGCTATTAAATCCATTAAAGCTCAAAAGGCTCCTGGTCCGGATGGTTTCAGCATGGGATTCTTCATAGCTGTCTGGGATATTATAAAGGTGGAGCTTCTTCTTGCAATCCCAAATTTTCTTCTCAAATCCAGCTCAGGTGAGAGAAGTTAATTGCTGAATCAAAGAAAATAGTGAGAGAGTTGAGTTTTCTCCCACCACCTAGCTTTATTTATAATAAGAGAGATTACAAACTAATAGAAACTCTAGAGTAACTAAGAGTCCCAGTTAACTAAGGAAACCCAGATAACTAAGGAAAGGAAATAAATAAATAATAAAAGTAATAATAACCACAAAATTACATGATACCCCTAACTTAAGTGGACGATGACTTTTACAACACTCTACCTCAAGTTGGTGCATATATATCAGACATGCACAACTTGGATAATAATGAGTGAAACTGCTTCCTTAGGAGCCCTTTAGTAAAGATGTCAGCCACTTGATCACTTGATTGAACATATCGAACACAGATCTGTCCACTATCCAATTTTTCCATTATAAAATGACTATCAATTTCCACATGCTTAATCTTATCATGTTGAACTGGATTGTGAGCAATATTGATTGCAGCCTTATTATCACAAAATAACCTCATAGGCTGGATAGTATGAATACCCAAATCCTTGAGTAATCCCTGCAACCAAAACAATTCACATATTGCCTGAGCCATAGCTCTAAACTCAGCATATGCATTGGAACGGGCTACCACATTCTGCTTCTTGCTACACCAAGTAACTATATTCCCTCTAATAAATGTACAATATCCTGAGGTATATTTTTTATCCGGATTTCCTACTCAGTCTGCATCAATGTAGGCATTAACTCTGAGATGACCCTGAAAAGAGAGTAGAATTCCTCTTCTAAGAGCAGATTTTAGATAGTGCAATATGCGAAGAACAACATCCATTTGAAAAGTATGTTGTCATGCATAAATTGGCTCACCAAACTTACTGCAAAAGCAATATCAGGTCGAGTATAGGTCAGGTATATCAACTTTCCAACTAACCGTTGATACTGTTCTTTATCAAATGGTGTACCAGTCTTTTCTTGTAGCCTGGTATTAGGATCAATAAGTGTCTCACAGGACCGGCACCTAAAGAGACCAGTCCATGAGAGAAGATCAAGTATGTACTTTCATTGAGACAAATAGATAAATCTGGTGGAGCGCATTACCTCAATCCCAAGAAAATATCTCAGTTTTTCTAGGTCTTTGACTTCAAACTCCTTACCCAAGAAGGTCTTCAGTTGTCTAATTTCTTCATCATCACTACCTGTAATTACAATGTCAACTGCATATACTATGAGAATAGTGATTTTCCCATCCCTTTGCTTAATGAACAATGTGTGATCAGCATTACTTTGTTTGTAGCCTATTGAGGTCATAGCTCTGTGAAATCTCCCAAACCAGGCCCTAGGTGATTGCTTGAGCCCATAGAGGGATCGTTTTAGCTTATACACTTTTCCTTCAGGGACTGATGATGTAAACCCTTGAGGAGCATCCATGTACACTTCCTCAGCTAACTCCCCATGAAAAAAATGCATTTTTGACGTCCAATTGCTGTAAATCCTAATCGAAGTGTACTGCACAAGCTAAAATTACACGAATAGTAATCATTTTTGCCACAGGAACAAAGGTCTCCTCATAATCAATTCCATAAGTCTGTGTAAAGCCTTGGGCTACTAATCTGGCCTTGTATCTGTCTATAGTCCCGTCTTCTTTTTGCTTTACAATAGAGATCCACTTGCACCCAACAGTCTTCTTCCCTGATGAAAGGTCAACAAGGTCCCATGTCTCATTCTTCCTTAATGCATTCATGTCCTCTACCATGGCTGCTTTCCTTCTCGCATCTACAACGACATCCTGCCAATGTTTTGGAATAGATACAAAAGACAAAGGGGAGACAAAAGCAAGGTATGATGGAGACAATGATTTATAGGGCACATACTTAGAGATAGGATGCTGAGTATAGGACCTAGTACCTTTACGAAGAGCAATAGGCAAGTTAGACTCAGAGGGAAGAATATTACTAGGCTGATAAGTGTCATTCTTTGACACAGTTTCTAGATCCAAAGCTGGCGAAGGGATGTGTGTAGGTGCGTTGATGATGGTAGTCTTTCCCTGCTTGAATCTAGTACGGCTATAGACTTGTAGGGGAGGTAAAGTAGTGTCTGCCTCCTCTACTACTTTTGGGCTTGGAATGTTTTCAGCATAGCCAAAGGTTTAGAAGAAAATTCAAAAGAAGCTGACGGTTCAGCTAAGGGTTCAGGAGAAAGTGATGTATTCTCCCCCTAAAGTGGAAGAAGCCATAGGATTAATAAGGGCCATAGGTATGATAAGGGGTCCATCTTCCTGTAAATGAGGTTCCCCCTAAAGATGAAACACCGGGTAGTAGGAAAGATGCTCATAGAATAGAACATCCATGGAGACAAAAGTGCAACGAGTAGGTGGGTGATAACACTTATATCCTTTCTGGGTCGGAGAGTATCCCAAGAAAAGACAACGAAAACCCTGGGGTTCAAGTTTTCCTGGAGATCTATGATTGCGCACATAGCATACATAGCCAAAGATCTTAGGAAGAATAATATGGGATGCAACATCACTGAGAAAGAGGTTTAACGGAGAATTATGATTCAAGACTGGGGTTGGGCCACAGTTTATTAGGTAGGCAGAGGTACGAATGGCATCACTCTAATATTGTGGTGGGACATTAAGGAAAAACATCAATGCACGGGCCACCTCAAGGAGATGGTGATTCTTTCTTTCAGCCACCCTATTCTATGCGGGAGTATCAACACAACTTGTCTAGTGCATAATTCCATTCTCTACTAGATAACATTGGAACTCGCCTTCAAGGTACTTTCTGCCATTGTCACTCCGTAGAATCTGTAGTGTAGCGTCAAATTAAGTCTTAATCATCTGATAAAACTGGCAAAAACACTAAAACACTTCACTCTTGTATTGCATGAGATACACCCAAGTAGTTCTATAATAACAATCTATAAATGTAGCAAACCAACGATAATCATAAATGCAATTAGTTCTGATTGGTCCCTAAACATCAGAATGAACTAAATGGAAAAGAGTAATATCCTTTTAACAGAAGGACTATATGAAGACCGAGTTTGCTTAGCCAGAATACAAGCTTAGCAAAAATACTCGTCTTATTTACATTTATTTGCTAAAGAAGGAAAAAGACGAGCTAAAACTTTAAATGATGGATGCCTAAGTCGCTGGTGCCACTGTTGAAAATCAGAGGATGCTGAATAAAGTTGATGGACTAGTCTTGAAGAGGTTGAAGTTGGTGGTAAAGCTGAAACTGATTTTGGGATGCCATCCTCAAGCAATTACAGACCACCCTGCATCTTACCATATCCAATCATCCTCTCTCTTTCCAGATCCTGAAAAAACAATAAGAAGGAAAAAAAAACGTAACTTTGTAGTTTAAAGCAGAAGTTATACTACTAATAGACATGAGATTAATAGAGAATTTAAGAACACGAAGAACAGACTGCAAAGCTAATGAAGGAGTGCACTAAATGGAACCCTTCCCTGATACAGAGGAGAGAGTTCCATCAGCCAAACAGACAATATTAATTTCAGGATTAGGAAAATACTGATGAAACAAGTTATGGTTATCAATCATGTGGTCCGTGGCACCTGAGTCAATAATCCAAGGATTAGAGACCATTGACGCACAATGGCCACTAAAACACATACCTGACTGAGCAAAATGACAACCTGGATTGGTGTTAACAGAAGCAGGAACATATGGCGATCCGAAGGCGGCAACAAATGATGGCTGGAGCAAACGACTGAGAGCCTATATGATCTGACTATCTATTTGTGAAGCTGTGGGATTCGTAGCTGGATGAGCTTCAGTTTGATTTGCCTGTGGGCCCTTGAAGTTTTTGGACTTCTGCAAACTTTTTCACATCTCTTTACTTCGAAGTCTACTGATTTACCATGAAGTTTCCAACATGTGTCTTTTATATGCCATGGTTTACCACAGTGCTCACATTTTACTGGATCTTTGGATGTAGTGGGGCCCTTGTATGGTTGAGTATTGGATTAGAGGGTAGACCAATCATGTGGAGCAGGTGATAACATAGTAGATCTTCGTTGGTCTTCAAGCTGAACCATGACATAGGCCTGCTCCAGAGTAGGAAAAAGGATCCTTGCTAATTATATGGGAGCTGATGGGATCAAGGTCGACATTCAGTACTACCAGAAACGTATAGACTCTGTATTTTTCTTCTTGTTTCTTGAAAAGTGTAGCATCTTCATCACACTTGGCATGTATGGAATCATAAAAGTCAATAGCCTGCCAATGACTCCTTAACTGAGTATAGTTTTGAGACACTCCTTCTGAGTAGTTCCATGAACCTTCTTTTGCAGAGCATAAATCAATGCATTGTTCCCAACCTAGGAATATGTATCCTTTGTAGATTTCCAAATCTAGGGAGCAGTATTCAGTAACAGGTATCCTTTTATTATGGCAGGTTGCATGGAGTAAAAGAGATATTGCATTACTAAGGAATTCTCAACATTCCATTTGTCCAAAGAAGTATCTTCGGTAAGGGGTTTGGTCTCGGCTCTATTGAGATAACTAGAAAGCCCATGAGCTGTAATAGAAAGTTGTGTGGCCTGAGACCGCATAAGGTAGTTACCACCATCAAGTTTTGTGGTATTACTTGGAATGGTGAGATTGTCCATTTTATAGAAATCTGTTCCAGCAGATATTATGTCGGATGTCATTGCCATCACAAAGATAAGAATTTTCGATATGGGTACTCAATAAAAAAAACCCCAAAAACAACGATATTGATAATCTATTGGAAACAAAAAAATGATATCTAGTAATATAAGTCAAATAATCATACCAGATCAATCGACCCTTGTGGGATAAAGAATGAGCTCTTTGATAGAGGTGCCTCATCAATGTGTCATCACCCAAGGCACGGTCTGTCATGAAGAGGAGCAAACCAAAATCATTAAAAAAATCAAATGCTTTAGTGATGTGGGTCACAGCTTCTTCAAATTAACAATTCCACTAATTTAGTTTAATCTCCCACATAGACTGACGTCAGTTTAAAAGGGGCCAAGAGGCTCAATCTCTCACATGAGCCAAAGACTGTTCAGAGGGCCGAAGGCTTAATCTCTCACATAAACCGATGAGGTTTATTTCGTAGGTTACCGACGGAATCGATATGGGTGCATGCAGTAGTTACAGCGCAGCAGAAGGACTGGTCGGTAGTAAAAAATAGGTTGCAGGCTGGAGTGAAGGGCAGGCAGTAGCAAAGGGCAAGTTGCAGGTTGCAATAGTTTTTTTTTTTTTTTTTTTTTTTCCTTCAGGCAGTAATGAATGACCGAGAGACGAGATGATGGTCACAGAATGATGGCTGCAGGTTAGCAGTGACGGTAGGTAGAGAAGGAAGATGGAGATGGTGGTGAGGTGCTAGAGTTGGAATCCCAACACTATGGGTGGCTCTGATACCATGTTGAATCAGAGAAAATAATGAGAGAGTTGAGTTTTCTCCCACCATCCAGCTTTATTTATAATAAGAGAGATTACAAACTAATAGAAACTCTAGAGTGACTAAGAGTCCCAGTTAACTAAGGAAACCCAGATAACTAAGGAAAAGAAATAAATAAATAAATAACAAAAATAATAATAACCACAAAATTACAGGATATCCCTAACTTAAGTTGACGATGACTTTTACAACATTAATCAATCTTCTCTGTCGTACCCCAAAGAAGGAAGGAGCATGCTCTATTGGTGATTTTAGACCCATATCTTTATGCAATACTACGTATAAGATTATTGCTAAGATCTTTGCCATCAAACTCAAGGGTGTTGTCAGTGGTCTTGTTAGTTCTAATCAATTGACATTCATCGATGATCGAAATATTATGGATAATTTCATGATTTGTAATGACCTTGCCTGCGGATTTCAAAGGAAAAATCAGTCTCCAGCAGCCATTCTTAAGCTTGATTTGCACAAAGCCTATGATCATGTCAGATGGGAATATCTTATAGAGGTCTTGGTCAGAATGAATTTTCCGGATTCCTTTTATCAATGAATCTGGTACTGTGTGGCTTCCCCCAGATTCTCTATGCTTGTCAATGGCAGCCATGTGGGTTTTTTTTTATGCTAAGCGTGGTATCAGACAAAGATGTCCCTTATCTCCGCTTCTTTTCACGCTTATTTTGGAAGGATTATCCAGATCTATTCATAAGAGTGCCATTAAGAACCGGATGAACTTCTTCCCTCGATGCAAGGAGATTAAGCTCATCCACATGGCATCTGCGGATGACATTATGATTTTCTCCAAAGGTAATGTCAAGTCCATTGAGATCATTTCTGAAGTTTTCCAATCCTTTAGTTCCATGTTCGGTTTGGTCATCAATAAGCAAAAGTCACAGCTGTTTCTTACCGGTGTTAATGACCAGATGCGTGCTACCTTGAGAAACATTGTGGACTTCTCCTTGGGTTCTTTGCCAGTCAAGTATCTTGGTTTACCTTTGGTTTCGGTCAGACTTGCTCCTCATCATTGTTACCCTATTCTCGATAGGATGAAGAAAAAGCTCCAATTGTGGAAAGAAAATTTTCTATCCTATGCTGGCAGATTGAAGCTGGTCAAAGTGGTCATGCAAAGCTCATACTTGTACTAGACTAGGATCTTTGGATTGCCTAATTCGATTTCCCAAAAGATTGAAAGTCTAATGAGCATTTTTTTGTGGAAAAGAGTAGACTAATAATTTCTTCCATTCGATCGGCTGGGACAAGATTTGTCTTCCAAAGGAAGGAGGCCTAGGTCTTCAAAAAATAAAGGAGGTTAACAAAGCGTGTACGATGAAACTGGTTTGGCACATAGTGGAGAAAAAAAGGAGCATCTGGATTGACTAGATCTATAATAGATTCCTGAGAAGAGATCCCATTTGGTTGATTGTAGCTTGTCCTGATTCTTCTTGGGTATGGAGATCCTCCATTATAGGTATCTTGTTAGTAATTCCATCAAATCCCACATTGATGATGGAGCATCAACTCTCCTCTGGTTGGATAACTGGTATCATCGTGGTGTTTTGGTCTCATCCTATGGTGACAGGATCTAGCTTGATTCTGGAAGGGATACACTTGCCACTGTCTCCACCATCTTATCTGATAGGATCTGGACGGTGGGCCGGGCTTCCTCGCATAGGTTGGCTCAAGCTTGGGAAGTTCTGAACTTAGTGCTTGGAAGACCTAGTGGGAGTGGTGATCTCACAGTGTGGACCGCAACCTCCAATGGTAATTCTCCATTGCCTGCTTGGGATCTTGTTAGATCTCGTCATTCCAAAGTGCCTTGGTTTGAAGTGATGTGGTTTAAAGGGCACTTCCCACGCCACAGCTTCATCCTTTAGCGAGCCCTTACCCTTTCTCTCCATACTGGATCGCTCCTGTGCAATCGAGGTATCATTCCCAGTGCTAGATGAGGCCTATGCTGGGCCTCTGGCGAAGATGTTAAACATCTTTACTTTGAGTACCCTTTTTCCAAAAAAGTGTGGGTGAAGATTCTTGACAAATGCTGGCCGAGATATAGAAGTATTCGTCGTTTTGATCAAGAATGGAGGTGGATTTCCAAAAAAATTCAAGAGAGTCCGTGTGATACTATGGTCAAGCTTGCCTTTGCTACGATAATCTATCTGGTTCAAGAGGAATCTTCGCATGTGGGCTTTCAAATCGAGATCCTTTGCTCAAATTAGGGGAGTCATCATCTTCGACGTGCGGGGCATAGTATTACCTCTTCCTCCTCCTCCCCAGATTTCTGAGAGGAATAAATTCTTCTATCCTCTTGGAACCTTATCCCTGAATGAAGGTTTTGTTCTGTTCTTATGTTCCCTTGCTAGTCTTCTTGGCTTTTGGGGCGTTTGCCTTTGTTTTGTAAGGAGCCTGGCTCTATCCTTTGGTTATCCAGGTTTGTTTCACCTGCTTTCAGGGTGCTATTAATATATTCACTCACCCAAAAAAAAAAAAAAAAAAAACACTTTTCCACCGGATGTCATTGGGTGGCAGAAGGATTTGACATAATTTGATAGGCTCTACTACAATGAGTGGACAATGGACATACAGGTGATGACTCACAGCTAAGACCCTTGGCCAGCAACAATTAGACACTACAAACCTAGGCTCTGATACCAGAAGTGATGTAGGACAACCAAAAGACTAAGGTTTCCCACAATACAATAATACTAATCAATTAGGTTCACCTAGTGTTGTTTAGTTTAGGTAGGCAGCAACATACCTGAAATGCATATAGGAGGTGGATAGCAATAACAACTAGCAATGAACAACATAAATCTTAGGTTATATGCCTTCAACTTAGCAATATTCACTAGGGTGCTACAGCAGTTCAACAATAGGCAGCATTCAACAAGTGCAATAACTTTCAAGAACCAAAAAATTGTGAAACGAATCCTTTAATAGAGTGGCAGCCAACGTTTACGTTAAAATGAAAAAAAAAAAAAAAAAAAAAAAAAAAAAAAAGAACCCTCAATGTAAAGGAATAAGAAATGCTATCCTGAATGGGGCCGTAATAGGGGTTGAAAATTCAATATGTGCAGAAAAATCTCTTGATGCGTGCATCCCAGCAGTTTTTCAGCTAGGAGCAGGAGCAGCCAGTTTTTTTTTTTTAATTTTATTTTTATAGTTCTATGTATTTTCTGTTATGTCAGTTATCTTGTTATTTTTATTTCAGTAAGTTATTTTTTTATTTTTATTTTATTTTACAGCATCTAAACAACCCCTGTTTTTATTCTTGAATTTCTTAGTTACAGAAATTGTAACTACCTTGCCGGCAGTTTTGCACTGCTAACTGCCCATAGGCAGTCCCTCAACCCCTCCACAGTTTTCCCTTTGGCATTATAAGTGCCATGTTTTTTTTCTGTATACGCAATATGAATGAAGAAAATGAAAAATTCTCTCTCGAACTTGAAAATTTCTCTCTCGAACTTCTGTAAGTGCCTCTTCTCTCTCCCTATCCCTCTTTTCACTCCTCTTATTTCTTGATGTTCATTCTCTTATCAGAAATATCCCTCCCCTCCACTGACCATGAAATTCAATTTCTTGTTCATGATATGCTTATGTTAAAGTATGTTTAATAGTCCATTATCAACCCTTCCCTGCAACATCTAATCTTCCCTTACCCCACTGTCAAACTTTACCATTGTTAGACAACTTATTTAAATCCTAGTTTCTGTTTTTCTTATATTTAATACAAAACAAATGTTCATCCCATGTCCTGTTTTAGTTTCTGAACTCTGTTAACAGCCCTTCACTATCCCTTACCAACATGTATTAGTGCCTATATTTTGGCATCGATTCTAGTAAGTAACCTAACTCTTTTATATTGAATTGTTGTTGTATTTATATTAAATTAGTTTACCTAAACACTGAATATTGCTATTATTATTTTAAGAGTGCTGAAACGTTCTGCATAACTTGTCAAATGCTGCCTTATTAATGTTGAATCTTATATTACTTACCCAAAAAAATACCCAAAAAAATATGTTGTATCTTATATCACCCTATTTGATCATTATTGAGTTAGTAATCACAGCTAGGATTATATTGTTCATTGGTTGATAAAATTCAACTCTAAACAATCTAATTGCAAGACATGTATGTTATTGCCTTCTGTCCTAACTAGCGAAACATTAGGTAACTAAAACCTAACTAGCTTTACGTGTAGGGAATCCTAGGCTGTCCTACATCATCTCAATAGTAAACCTGCTGTCCAATAGAACAGCAACAAAGAACGGGGGACAGAGAGGGGAGGTAACCCTAATGCATAACCAGAAATTAAGCTAGGGATGTATAAGGGGAAAGGGAAATGACTTACATATGTAAATGAAGAACAAGTAAGGAGAAAAGGGAAAGGGAGATAGGGCAGAATTCGAGTGCAGAGGAAAATTAGAAAGCAAAGAGAGACCTACACGAGAGAGTTCACCTTCATTTCATTACTTAATCATTTCTGTTTACAGATTTCAAACTTGGCATTTTAAGGGGGTGAACAATAATACACGAACAATAAACTGATTACAAGAGGCAGTTTTAAGAATACCTCAGCAACAGAAAACTTAAAAAAAAAGGTGAGACACTCTGACTTGGTGGGGAACTATGCTGTCCCAACATGAAACTCTCTCTTCAAAAGGCCACTAACTGAAATACAAAAATAGAAATAAAAATACAAAAACAGAAACAGAAATAAACAATAATAAAAAATATGGTCACTACAATCTAAGGCTGCCAAAGACTGCTGCTCCTGTGCTCTCTAGCAACATGATAGCCTCAAAACTCATCGTCAAACCACAGGAAATGAGTGGAGGGATGAAATTTGCAACGCCTCCACCAGTACACTCTAAATCCTCTTATCAGCTATGATGTCATCAGGTCGCCCTTCTTTTGCCAGTGAATGGTCCACAGGAAATGAGTGGAGGGATGAAATTTGCAACGCCTCCTCCTTTACACTATAAATCCTCTTATCAGCTGTGATGTCCTCATCAGGTCGCCCTTCTTTTGCCAGTGAATGGTCCATTCAGTTATGTTGATCTGTTCTCTGGTGAGAGGGTTTAATTGCGGGATGAGCACACAACACCTCCATTAGCATTCTGGATCAAGACAACTCCTCCACACTTGAGTAAGTTCATATGATTTAGGTGCATTCTTCCACAGGCTCAACTGGCACTCCATTCATTTGTCCAGGTCTCTTACGATGATTAACCCAACACTTCTGCTCATCATGATGTACTGAGGAAGGATGGACTCTTCAACTTGGTATTTGGGCAGTATAAGTTGGCCATCTACTATGTCTCTTTTGGTTAGAACCTTCTTCATGGGCCAAGATTGGCCCAAGTTACCCAATATTGGTCCATGAAGAAGGTTGTAACCAAGATGGCCAACTTATACTGCCCAAAGACCAAGTTGAAGACTTCATCCTTCCTCACTTACATCATGATGAGCAGAAGAATTGGGTTAACCGCCAGGATGGAGTGCCGGTTGAGCTCGTGGAAGAATGCGTCTAAATCATATGTGCTTACTCAAGGAATAAACATCAGATTTCTCAGTTAGTTGCTGTCTACAGAAGTATTCTGGATCAAGATACCCAAAGCTCCCTTTCACAGCAATGCCTACATGGGTCCTAACTTACAGAACCCGAAACCCGCTACTTCCGCAGTGAGGTTCTCATCAAACAAGATGTTGGTTGTCTTGACAACAAGACGGAATATACTTTCAGCCGCAACAGTATGAAGGCAGTGCAAACCTTTTGCAGCCCCAATGCAAATCTCAAACCTCTGTTTCGAGTTTAGTGGCAGGAGGTCAGAACCATACAGGAGGAGTTTCCTTAAAGGCCTGCCTGCCATAATCTCAATAACTAAGAGCATCTCATTAGGTTCCTCATAGTAGCCTAAAAGATAAACAAGGTGTCCGTGCCGAAGCTTAGACAACCTCTCAATTTCTGTCCTGAATTCTCCTTGCTGGGATCTTGGATTGTCCCCATTTTCTAGTACACCCCTGTAAACCTTGCCGATCGACTTTAAACGCCCTTGAGACGTTACCCTGAACACCAACACTTGAATCCACCATTACTTATGCAGTAGCATAAACCTAATGAGATGCGATTTCAACTGATCCTCCAGCAGGGTATTAGATGAAATTGGGGTCAACCGAAACGGATCGAGCAGAGGCAGATTTGAGGAGGAATGGGCGATCAGGCTCCCATGTCCTCCATAAGGAGTCATTCTTAGGGGTCGGAAGCGGACCTCCCATGTGGATCCTTTAAGCTGTCACCAAATCCACATGGGATGGGATATCCAAAACAAGGCCAATCGGAATGGAAACGGCAATAGAAGTAAATTGATCATCGGGCACTGAAATTACCTCAATCCCATTGACGAATACATATGAAGAAGCGTTCGACGGAGAGAAAATGAGTACCAAGACTTCGGATCTGGAAGCATCTCCATTGTTTACAAATTCCTTTGCGACGACGAGATGAGCGTGTCCCTGATTCTAGGAAGGAGAACTTGGGAACCAGCGTCACCCCATTTGCCACAACAGGGAATACAGCAGATTTCAGATTGTAACAGAGATTCTCAACGGAGTGGAGATAGAGGATTATGATGCTTCTGTGAAAATGTCGACGAGTTGGATAGACTCGATGGACAAGTTCCACTTTATATAGACCCGATGGCCAAGTTCCACTTTATATAGGGTTGGAAACTTCCAAGTGAAAGACGCCTCGTCCTGGAGGATTCAGATCTCCGCGTACGAGGAAATCTACTAGCTGTCATCCGCTAGCTGTCATCCAGGTAATCCACTCCCTGTCTTTCTTTCTATTGCATTATATTTTATCGTATCATATTTTGTTCTGCAGATATTTGAGAATCACCATCAATACCTTGGTAGAGATTCAAGATAATCCTTTAAGTTTGTGTATATACCAATATATTGGGTAAGGATAATATTATCTTACAAAAATTTCTCTGGCTAGTTTTTAATACCCAGTATGGATTGTAGACTATATTATTATAAAATATTATTTCAAGGGTAATCTGAGTAATTTTTGTCAAGAGAGGATAGTTTTATGTAATAAACCAACTGTGAAGGTGTCGGAGAAAATTTCACGATACCGTATTATATCTGATCTGTTTAAAATACGTACCGTTTATTTTATTTTTTTTTCTTTCTATTCTCAGAATGTTTAACCTTTTTTTTTATCATATTGTTCTTTTTTTACTCTGTTTAAAACCAATTCCATCCTATTTCGTTTTTTTTTTTTATTGTTTCCATTTTAATTAACTATGGTCATGACTTCAATTCTCCTTAAATCAATATTTATCTAGAAAAAAAAAATTTAAAAACCCAACCGATGAGACAACAGAGAGAGCAGATGAACAACCCAACTAGATCGGGGTGGCATGTGGACTGCCAGTTTCTCTTTCATTCAAAGCATTGAGATGGATGGGGAAGGCAAGCGACCCAACAAATCAGATTTTCTTTGTTTTTTTCAGTGTAGTAGATCGTCTTCTGTCCTCCAGTCATCCATTGGACAGGCTAAACTGTATCTGCATACATGCCGATCATCCCAATCTGTTCGATGGACAACCGGACAACAAGAGACTATCCCGATCCCCAGTATCGTAGCTCTTAGGACGAGCTTCCACACCTGTGCTATCAAGTTTTAGGGCAAGCAAAACGTCTTCGTAGGTAGGGATTTAGGGTTTGGATCCGGATCAGGTCCTATAAGCCACAACGACCAAGTTGAAATGGTTTGTGAAGAACGATTCCAAGATCCTATCCCGTACAACACACAAGTTGAAACAGTTTGCGAGGAACGATTCCAAATAAGTAAGACGTTTTTCAGGGTAATATAATCTAATAAGCTTTTGGGCCAAATGTGGGAGTGTCTACTCGGCATTCAGACTTCCTGAAAGAATTTTAGAGTCATGCAGGC
This sequence comes from Protea cynaroides, assembly GCA_028583415.1. Taxonomy (NCBI): domain Eukaryota; kingdom Viridiplantae; phylum Streptophyta; class Magnoliopsida; order Proteales; family Proteaceae; genus Protea; species Protea cynaroides. Next base: position 34,335,902 of record CM053266.1, on the reverse strand, counting down.
CTCATCGAAGGTGTTAAACAGCTAAAACATATATCAATTTGGCAAGGGCTAAAGACCCCTATTGTACTTACTTACATCTGAACTTGTATGCTTGTGTAGTTGATCTACTGTCTCGCTCAGGGTGTCTTTCCGAAGGGGAGAGCCAGAGAGGTTTCTTCAGGAGTTGTCCTTCGATCCGGGAATTGGGTTTTTTAATCGTTACTCAAGAGGATGCCAGATTCACTCAAAAATGAAACTCGTTCACTTGCAGCTTGACAAATCTTCTACTGGATCCTGAAATTGTTTCGTCTTATGCAGTGTTGTCAAATGCTTATTCTGTAGCAGGAAGATAACAGAGCTTCCAAATTATAAGCAAGGAGATGGAGGATCAGGATGGGATGATAAAGAGTCCCTGGTTGGAATTGGATAATAGCCAGCAACACACTGCGCGCACGCGCACACACTGAGATTCAGACCATGCCACCAAACAGAGACCCCCCAAAAAAAGGGCTTTCCACGTCATATTTATTTCTGGATCATCTGTCCCTGTAATATTTGAAATTTAGACAAAAGCTCTAGCATATCTTCCCTGCCCACAACATTAACCAATGCAGAGGACACCTAATCTGTCAATTCCTAAAAGTAATCAAAATCTGGTATTGGGGGAAAACAGAACGTCAACAACGAAATTTGACCATATCTCCACAAACAGTTTTTCATTATTCTTGGGACATTTAAATGCCCGGAGCGTGCTAGCCGATTTTGAGACAAAATTAACCCATGTTAAAGTAGACCCAGTTCAATACAGTAATCCAGCCACTGAAAAAGTACAAAACTAATATAGCTTCAACTAAGACCCCTGGGAGTGTTGTAAGTTGCACCAACATAGTAACAGATCTGATGATGTAGTATGAATATCATTAATTTGCTTGGCAAAAACTCAAGATGCAGGGACGAAGGCATACTCATCCAATTGCACAGGGACAAAAAAAATTTGAAGATTTTATAAAACAAAAACTAAATTACATCGTGTACAAATGTTATTTGTGGAAAAAAAATCACCATGAAAAAGGGCTTGCTCCCAACAAGAAAATTTCATTTTCTACATCTCTCACCCACTGACAGACTCGGTTGCAAGTTTTTACAGCCAAATCCTGCATTTCAGAAAGAGTATTCAGTGAGAAAGGAAAAGTTTTTTTTTTTTTTTTGGGGTGTGTGTATGTGTGTTTTTTTTTTTTTTTTTTTTTTTTGGGGGGGGTGTGAGGATGAAATAGAAGGTTGAATTCAATTGCAATCTCCAGCCTTGGTCGTTTTATTAATGTTCAAGACAGACTGAAGCCACCCATTAATGGAATCACCAATCTATCATGGTGCTCACAAGATGAGAAAGTTGAATAATGAAATGCGAATACTCCAGCCAACCAGAACTAGTTTCTCAGGTAATTTTGACCAGTCCCCAGAGCAGTTGCAGATTACATTCCTATTGTATTACACAGATTTTCTTTGGATGTTAATGCAAGAACAGGTGAATTTCATCCCCAATTCCCTGACTGACTTCCAATTGGATAAAATCAACCATTACTTTGAATGTTAATGCAAGGACAGATGCATTTTGTCTCCCAATCTCATGTTTGCTTCGAACTGAAAATCAAACTTACAAGTACCTGTGATCAGGTTTTTGCCATGGAACAATAATTTGGTCCTCACTTCCATTAATGCTGACAATCAGGATCAGGGTTGAGAGCACGGAATCAGGATTGGCAAGGATCAGTCCCCAAATCCCTTTTTTTTTTTTTTTTTTTTTTTTTAACACCCGAAAACTAACCGATCCAGCCAGTCCGCTCCGTGCACTAAAACCTTGATCAGGATTTGTGCAAGACAGCACAAGAAGACAAAGCCAGCAAGAGAAAGGTCACCTTGTACGACCAATCTGGAGGAAGACATACAAGGGAAGTCCTGCTGGCCAAAGAATTGTACATGGATGGGAAAGGAAAAAGGCTCCCTCCCTCCTCCCCCACCCCCAAAAAAAAAAAAAAAAAAAAAAGAAGAAGAAGAAAGAATCAACATAAGAATGATGTAATCTATATTAAAAAAAAATAAAAAAATAAAAGTTTTTTGTGCATGGCCATGTACATACACAGCCGAAGCTTCAGCCATCGGATGGGTAAGAGGGAGTGTGCAATACCATTTCTGCCCCTCCCCCGTTGGATGAAGGGCTGATGCACACGGCTGTGTATATACCCGGTCATGCACAAAACCCATGTCCATAAAAAAAATGAACTAAAACAGTACAATAGAAAATATATGGTCAATGGATGGTCACCAATAACAAAGAAAAGTACAAAAAATGTAAAAGATACAGAAATTAACTCATTAACTGATAGGGGCTTCCATTGGAATAAGATGTTCAAGAACAAAGCAGAAACACCCCAACTGAAAAGCTACAGAGAAATGGAGAATGTGCAACAAATGCATGTTTAATGTGAAGAGAGAATCTCTTAGCCCACAATCTCTTCCAATCAAACCACTGAACTGGAGGAATCCCCACAACCACCGACGGGAGCTTTTGGGCTTGACATAGCCCAGCCTGAAGTATAGAGAGGAACTCAGCCTAATGAAACCTCCCACAGTGGTCCTGAGTAATACTCCAGCCTGTGCTATCATGTGATCTAATTGAAACACCAATACCGCTCTGTGGCTGTGGTAACCGACTGATAGTGCAGGGCAAACACGGGGTAAAACCATGAACTGATGCAAGCTCGTGCAAAATAGTTGGAGGGATAAATGGATTGAAAGGTAATTTAACAGAGAAATCGGGTAAAGATCTCTAAAGGCAAAAGGATGATAACAGTAGGATGGATGAGTCAACTATGACTAGATATATATAATCGTAACAGATAAACCTCATTGCTGGAGATGAAACCCCACTATAATTCTAGCTCTAGCGTCTAGCTACATGAGAGAGAGAGAGAGAGAGAGAGAGAGAGAGAGAGAGATTCCAAGGACATTACCAGTTTTGCCCTCCACCATATGGGCTAATTCATCCCATGGAGAGTGTGAATGTCCATTAAATTGTGAGTTTTCACTAATAGGGTCATGAAATATATTTTACCTCATAAATTATATCAACATTTAAAGCTGTGAATATAGCTTTCACCTTGAAGACTACTTACAGCAAGGTTATTAGAATTGGACGGATCTGTTGGACCGGCCAATTAGGATCAGAACCAGCCAAAACCAATCCCAATTCTCACCCAATTCCTGTTTGATGTAATGGATCAGTCAAGGATCAGATCAGCCCCTAGATTGGCTGATCAAATCCACTGCATTTTTAATTGTGACATGTGTCAACCATCTGTTTGCATGGTTGCCACGAGTGACCATCTAAAAGTTTAAAATAAAAAAACATTCAGAAGTTTGCAAATATTTGAGGGAAGGTAGGGACCGCACCACTATGGAGGAGGGGGAAGGCAAACAGTGACAGGGAAAGGGAGGGAGTTGAAGAGATTGGGGGGCAGGGAGGAGATGAAGAGGGAGAAACAGAGGAGGGAGGGGAACGCAGAGTGGGGTGGGGCGGGACCACATGGGAGGCGGAGGGGGAGGGAGAAGGAGAGGGAGAGAGAAGGAAGGGGATAGAAAAAAAGAGCAACAAGGATGGGTGTGAGATTGCAAAGGGTACTAACCAGGAGTCCAGGACCGAGTCACAAGTACAAGTCCTCAGAAGCGCAAGTCTGATTCCTCAGAAGTTGATCAAAACCATTCCAAGACTTAGGCATTAGTCTGATTTCTCAGAAGCGATCTTGTAATTCTTGTTCCCTCTGTCCACTCATGGTTCTTCATCTTCCATGGCATCAATCAAAATGCAAATGTCAAACGACCCATGCTGGCTGTCCAACACTTCACCTGCTCGGCGTAGCTTCCCTCGAGAAGCAGCCGGGTTGCTCATTGCTAATACTTCGTCGACTGCCACATGTAAAGTCTATCCATAAACAGCAGGGTTTGTGGCCATTGACATAGCTTGTCTTCCAGTTGTAACAAGCCAACTGATGCCGTGGTCAACAGAGAAGCAGGAGGGGAGGGAGCGATCAGGGATGTAGAAGTGAGCGAGTGAGAGAGAGAAACTGAGGAAGCAGAGATTTTTTAACTTTTATTGACAGTTTTTTAATATCCAATCCTTTATCAGACCCTATAAAGAAACCGATCCACCTGGAATCAGACCCATTCTACCCGATTCAATCAAAACAGAACAGGATCGGGATTGGGATCGGAATCAGAATCGGCTGGGACCGATCCCGATCTCCATCCCAATTGCTTAACTTACATAGTAGTGGTGCCAGATCATATGAATGATGCAATGTCCATTGAAATACTTTTTCTTCAATTTTAGAAAAATAATACTATATGAACATGAACACATAAATACTGATATGTGATAAGAATCTTTGGAAAAAAAAAATCTAACCTTGTCAGCCAGTGGATCAAAAGCCGCATAAAATTCAAAATCCTGAGTGATCCAGCATAAAAGAACTGCCATACAAAACCATTCCATCAGAGTTTACAGAAAAAGTTTTATTGGACATGGATAACAGGTCATGAGAACGGCACTATAAACAAAGACATTTGCTTAAGATAATGGTTCAATATGGAATATTTATTAAATACAAAAGGCAATTTTCCAGTTATTAGACATCAAAAGTGACCTATGAATTTACAAATATCAGTTCAAATATTGGCTCAACACAAAACTTGCATTTCCCCATACAACTCAACTCAGTCTTATGCCAATTAAATGGGGCCAGCTCATTGATCCTTTTTCTCCAATGTGCTCTATTCAAAGCCATGCTTGTTTCTCATCCTAAGCTACGCATGTCTTTCCTCACCAATTCTTCTAGAGTCATTTTTACGCATACCCCCGGTTCTTTTAGCTCCTTCAATCTGAATCAAATCACCCCTCCATGCGAGAGCATTCAAAAGCCTCCATTGAACATATCCATGCCACCTCAAATGACTTTCACACAACTTCTTATTATATATTGAAGCTACTCCTAAATTAGCATTAATTTGTTCATTCCTCATCTTGTCTTTTTCTAGTTTTACCACTCATCCATTTAAACATCTTCATTTCAGCTACACTAAGTTTGTTTATATTTTGTTTCTTTATTCCAAACATTCAACTCCACACATCATTGTTGGTTGTATAATTGCCTTATTAAATTTTCCTTTGAGTTTTAAGGGTATCTATCGATCAAACAACATTCCGGATGCACCGCTCCACTTCATCCACCCTATTCTCATACGTTATGCAACATCACATCCTTTATTTTTCTTTCTTTATTTATGATAGAACCTAGGTACCTAAAATTTTCATTTTGCGGTATCCACCTATCATCATTTTCACCAGCATTTTCAGTCCTATTTTCTAATTATCTTGAAACCTTTTTCATTCTAAGGCTGATCTTCATAATTCCAAATTTGCATTTATCTATGCTTTTGTTTAATTGGACAAAACAATATCATCAACAAAAAGCATACACCAAGGGATCTAACCTTCAATCTCTAGTCAGCTTATCTATGATTAGCGCAAACAAGTACGGGATTAAAGCACTTACCCAAAAAAAAAAAAAAGTACAGGATTAAAGCTGATGATGCCTGAAGTAATCCAACTATGATTGGGAATTCAGTACATCTTTAAATATGTCCACATAATTACTCGAAACATTTTTCTTCTCTAACACTTGCCAAATAACTTTCTAGAACTCTATCATAAGTACTTTCTAAGTCAATAAAGATCATAAGGAGATCTTTCACTTCCCCATAGTTCATATAAAACAGTTGAAGCAACTTGACCAAGAAAAAGGCTCCAACCAAGCATTGCACAAGAGAAACCCAACCAAACATTATACTAGAGAAACAATGGAAGATAAGATTCATTATGGCCATGTTTAATTCAAAATTTAAAATAAATCTGACAAGCACAAATTTTTCCTTTCCTTACGAACTTAAGTCTTAATGTTTTCTCAGAACTTGCATGCATTTTCCGTCCCCTCCCTCCCCCCCCAAAAAAGAAAAAAAAGAAAGAAAAAAAAGAGAGATATTGCAAGGGATTCTTGCACTTTCCAGGAGTTTCCCTACAACCAAACAACCCCTGGAAAACTAAAGTCTTCCTCTCTTCTACATGTTTTTCCTTTCCCTCGTTCTTCATCCAATCAAATAGTGCCTAAGTCACTGCTACTAATGCTCACAAGTTGAGGGAATGGAAGTGATCAGATTCAACCACTTTGCATTTAAGGCATAACTTGCTCAAGATAGACCTGATTTTTCTGCACGTGCTCTCTACTACTTCCATACAGCTACTTGAGATTGATGAGGCCCAAGAAAAACTTGGAACCAATGGTACATTCGATCCAGTAGGCCAATATAACAATATATGACAGCTACCAACTTGATTAAAATCATGTCACTATGAAAATATTGGAAGGTGGCTGACATCACACCAATTTGAAAATGAAAATCTTGCCTAACAGAATTCATCAGATCAGAATCATCAGCTCCATATTGAACTCTAGTAATCATAAAACAATTTTATCTAACCATTTTTACCTGATTAGGCAAACTATTGACCACTCAATGATGTGGCAATGACTGATTAACTAGTCAAGAAGACAACGAAAATGTTTTTTTATTTTTGAAAATTAAAAGGTAGTAATATAAAAAATAAGAAATCAAACAAATGATGACATTATAGATTACCCATCCCCCCCCCAAAAAAAAAAAATAAATAAATAAAAAAAATGTCCTATTATTGACCAAAGTAGTGAACGCAAAATGACTGACATATAAGCAACTATATTTTGGTGTCTAAATCCCAGTTAGAAAGTTCAGAGAAAAAGAACCTTGATAATATATCCTAAATGTCATTACACCTAGCAACTTGAATTGAGTCATTGATTAGTCACGCCACAGCAACTTACTCATGGCACCCAAGACATGCATGAGACAGTTGGCCAATGGCCCGAACCTAGACTGCTATCTAAGCATTCACCTATGCCACATTTTAGTGAAACTTTCAAAACCAACACACAACCTGCATCACTAAAGCTTCATTCATCCTCAATGTCTGTCATTCCACCTTCATTTCTGTGAAAAAGGAACAGTGGGTGTGGAGAATAACACAGAAACTAACAGTTATTCCACCTTTGGGAAGTGACGAATTTCCTAGAAGGATCATGACAAATTGACAATGAAGCAACTGGGCTGTCCTCCCTGTTGGGAGTTTAGTCCCACACCGACTATTAAATAGTCTACAGGCCCCCTTATACGCCTGAGTCTCTCCACCTACCAGTTCAAACCTTTGGGATGGAAACTTTACATGGTAACAGAGTGGGTTTTCACCGTCTCCAGTCTCCACGTGTCCGTAGTACATACTGCCACACATGTGGAGGAGTGTCGGGAATTTAGTCCTACACTGACTGCCACATAGTCTAGACCGCCCCTTATACACTCAGGAGTCCCTCCACCTACCAGTTTGAACTATTGAGATGGAAACTTTACATGCAAATTAGAGGATTCTTCCACAGCTTCAATGGAAATGCAGTGGATTGTCCCATAAGAGAGAATACATTGAAATACCATGAATAGATGAGGAGCCCAAAGAAGTGGACCCATTTGCCTGCATATTCCAACTTAGTATAGTCAGTCTCAAGAACTGCCCTCCATGAACTAATCCTACGCTCATGTCCACTGAACCAGCCAATATTCTCTTTCTGAAATTGGAAAGGCCAAAGTTTTAAATTGGAAAATGAATAAGAAATCAATTTTTATTCTCCAAAGAAACTTAAGAATTCAAAGACAATCTCTCTAAAACCTACCGATTGGGCAGTAGAGCTCTACTACCCAAAATGGTCCATAAAACATCTTTGATATAAGCCCTACTTCCTCTCATCCATTAATGGCTGCTTCCTTATGCATCCATCTGAGAGGCTGCTTCTTCAAACACTTCAAAGTATGATTTCCATTTTGGATAACTTAATAGAACATATCACTCCAACATACAATCTGTAGTTTCTGTGTAACAGAACACTGGAGGCCTATAAGCAGGCTTTAATAAGTATCTGTTTTGGCCCTTACTGAGATGATACTGATATTGAAGCGACAAATAAAAAATACATATGCATATAACTGTAACAACCGAACAAGCCCGACAAAGCTCCCAGGCCGGACGGAATCAGCATTATGGGCTTCTTTTTTTGCAACAAGGGAATTTTGAAGAAAGATCATGTAGAACTATCCATAGTTTTTTCTTGGACCCCTCCCAAATCAAGAAGGTGATTCAAACTTTCTTTTGCCTCATTCCTAAATGTGATAGGGCTGCAACCATTTCCGACTTTTGCCCCATAGCCCTTTGCAACCTAGTGTATAAGTTTGTGGCTAAGGTCCTTTCCAACCAGATCAAAAAGGTTGTGGACAGTCTCATGAGTGCAAAATTAGTAGGCCTTAATTGAGGGTAGAAGCATAACTGACAACATCCTCCTATGTAATGAAATTGGAAGAGGTTTTGATAGAATATCTCACCCGTCTGCAGCAATGCTGAAACTTGACATTCACAAGGCATACGGCTCTTTGAGATGGGATTTTATCAAGGACATAATGACCAAGATGCTCTCTCTCCCTACCCCCACTCACCCCCTTCAAACCTTCATTCAGTGGGTATTTTCTTGTGTCACTTCGGCTCACTCTCCATCTTGGTCAATGGGAGCCCAGTTGGGTTCTTCAAAAGCACAGTTGGCATTAGACAAGGTTGCCCCTTATCCCCTTACATCTTTACTCTTGCTATGGAGGCCCATCCAAACCAAGATAGATCAAAAGATTATTGAGATGCCCACAAAAAGCAAAGGTACCCAATTGTCTCACCCGGCTTTTGCAGATGACGTCATACTCTTCTTCAAAGAGAACCAATCGTCATCATAATCAGTGATTCCCTCCATTCCTTCAAAGCCTAGCTGGCCTTCAGGGTTAACCAACAACAGTCTCAGCTGTTGCTAATGGGAATTCTTGATGAGGCTAAAGAAAGTCTAGTGAGCTTATCAGGAATTTCAGAGGGCCACTTCCCAGTCAAGTACCTTGGCCTCCCTCTGGTCTCCACCAAGCTCTCAACCCATGATGGCACCCAATTTTTGGACAGCTGAGGAAGAGACTTCAGCTATGGAAGGCCAAATTCTTGTCCTTCGCAGGTTGGCTAGGGGTTTTTTTTTTTTGGTAAATGGCTAGAGTTGATTTGGTTGGTTTTGCAAAGCTCTTACATCTACAGGACTGAGGGTGTTTGGTCTACAATCTTTTTTTGGGTGAATGAATAAATATATTAACAGCACCCCGAGAACAAGGGAAACAAACCTGGGTATCCAAGGGATAGAGCCAGGCTCCTTACAAAACAAAGCCAAAAGCCCCAAAAACCAAGGAAACTAATAAGACAACAGACCAAAATAATGTGCCACGCACGTCGAAGATGATGGTTTCCCAAATTTGAGCAAAGGATCTCGATTTAGAAGCCCACATGCGAAGATTCCTCTCAGACCAAATATGGTACACTGTTGCAGGCTTGCAGCAAAGGCAAACTTGACCACCATATCACAAGAAAACTTTCTCTTAAATTTTTTGGAGATCCACCTCCATTCTTGATCAAAAGGGCGGATTCTTCTATAACTCAGCCAGCATTTCTCAAGAATCTCCCCCCCCCCCCCAGACTCTTTTGGAGAATGGACACTCAAAAAAAGATGTTGAACATCTTTTGCAAAAACCCAGCAAAGACCACAGCTAGCACTGGAAATGATACCCCGATTGCACAAAAGCGATGCAATAGGGAGAACAAGGATAAGGGCTCTCTAGAGGATGAAGCTATGGTGAGGAGATTGCCCCTTAAACCACACCACATAGAACCACAGCACTTTCAGTTGACGAGATCTAACAAAGATCCCATGCAGAGGCAATGGAAAAAAAAAATACCATTTGATGATGCGGTCCAAACTGTAAGATCACTACTCCTACTAGGTTTTCAAGGCACTAAGTTAAGCACTTCCCAAGCTTGTACCAGCCTATGCGAGGAAGCCCTATCCAAAGTCCAAACCCCATCAGATAAAATGGAGGAATAGGTAGTCAGTCTATCCCTTCCGGAATCAAGCTAGATCCCGTCACCATAGGCCGAAACCAAGACACCATGAGGGTGCCAGTAGTCCAACAGAGGAGGGTCAAAGCACCATCATCAATGAGGGCCTATGATGGAGGATGGTTCTCCACACCCAAGACGAGTAAAAGCAAACTGCAACCGACCAAATGGAACCTCTTCTTTGGTATCTACTATAAATCCAATCAATCCAAATGCTCCTTTTTTTCTCCACCGCACGCCAAACCAATTTCATCATGCATGCCTTCATGATCTCCTTGATTGTCCGAAGCCCCGGGCCACCTTCCTCCTTAAGAAGAGTCTTAGCCCAACTGATCAAATGGAAAAAATTATTATTGTCGACCCCTTTCCACAAGAAGGTACTCATTAGACTTTCAATCTTTTGGATTATCGAGCTAGACAATCCAAAGATCCCAGTCCAATACAAGTAGAAGTTTTGCATAACCACTCTGACCAGCTCCAACCTACCGGCATTAGATAGAATTTTTGCTTTCCAAAGCTGGAGCATTTTCTTCAACCTATCAAGGATAGGGATGCAATGATGAACAGCAAATCTAGCTGAAATTAAAGGTAGACCAAGATACTTAACTATTGTTACCCGAAGGGAAATCCACAATGTTTTTTAGGGTGTCTCGCATTGGGTCTTCAACACCAGCAAGAAACAGCTGTGACTTTTGCTTATTTAAGACCAAACCTGACATGGAGCTGAATAAACGAAGAACCACAAAGATGGTCTCAAAGGACTTTACGTTACCTTTGTAGAATATCATTATGTCATCCGCAAATGCCAGGTGGGTCGACTTAATCACCATGCAACAAGGGGAGAAGTTCATACGGACATCCTTGCTTGATATCGCACCTTGCATTAAAAAAATAAAAATAGCACCGTATTACCATTAACAGCAAAGAGAATCTGGAGGAGGCAACACGGTATCAAATCCAAATCCACTGACAAAAGGGGTCAGGAAAATTCATTTTAGCCAAGACTTCCACAAGATATTCACATCTGACATGGTCATAACCTTTGTGTAGATCAAGCTTAAGAATGACCACTGGAGAGCATAGTTTTAAAACTCAACCGAGAAGGGTCGAGATCGAAGGTCGAGATCTCGACCCTTCTCGGTAGTCTCGAAAGGGTTGAGAAGAGAAAGTGGTTTGAAACTGGGTCTCGACCAGTCTCGACCAGTTCTCTACTGGATCTCGACCAGTCTCAACCAGTTTCGAACTAGTTCATTATAAATAAGAGTCTCGGTCGAGATCGACTCATTTTTTCTCTAACTTTGCTTCTGTTTTCTTCTTCTCCTCCATTCCTTCTTCTCCAACCTTGCATCTAAGGTTCGAAAACCTCTGTTCTTTGCAAATCTCTCCATCAAAGTGCTGTTGGAGGCTCATTTTGACCTATTCTTTGCAAATCTAAAGTTTGAGGTATGGTTTTTTTTTCCTAAAACTTACTTTTTTACATGAATATGTTCAATACATGTTGGTTCATCATGAAATTTATATATGTGAGAGTCATTAGGCCGATCTACAACCTCATCCTTTCGAAATTATTTTCTTGCATATAATATTTTTTATTTTGATTTTCGGTTAAAAAAATGTATTTTTCAGCAATTAAAAATTTAAAAAAAATATGATAAATATTAATTAATATATATATAATTTTTTGTTTAAAAAAATAAAAAATACATTTCTTAAATATTAATCAGTTTACTTTCAAAATAATATATGTTGAACACCGTTGGCCGATCTACGTGGTCACGGTTTCAGTTTTTTTTTTTTCTGTACATATTTTTATTTTTATGAATTTTTTATTAATAAATCCTATTTTTCAGAAATAAAAAATTAATAAAAAAATATTAATACTTATCTACTGGTGTTCAAAATAATATATGTTGAACATCGTTGGCCGATCTACGCAATCACGGTTTCAGTTTTTTTTTTCTGTACATATTTTTATTTTTATGAATTTTTTATTAATAAATTCTATTTTCCAGCAATAAAAAATTAGTAGAAAAAATATTAATACTTATCTACTGGTGTTTAAAATAATATATGTTGAACATCATTGACCAATCTACAGTTTCATGTTGTCGGATTATATTTTTTGAAAAATAAATTATTTTTATTTAATATCCAAAATTATTAATAATATCTAAATAATTATGGAAAATTAGAAAAAATATTCTGTTTTCTTGTAACATAGTTTTAAAATTTTGAAAAGTAATTTCAATGTGTTTTGAGTTGTATTCGCATATTTGATACTTTTATGTTCTTCAATTTTAAGTTTTATTAATGTAAATCTATTGATTTAAATTTCTTTATTTATCATCTTATGTAACAGTGTCTCGTTCTAAATATTATGGCTGCTTCGGGTTCTCGTGAGGGAGGTAGTGATGCTGGTCGTACTGACATGGCTTGGCAGTATTGTACCGCCATTTACGGTGATAGAAAGAAGACCCAATGCAAATTATGTGGGAAGAAGCTTATGTCTGGTGGGATTATCAGACTTAAGCAACACTTGAGTGAAACTTCTACAGACGTGGCAAAGTGTGTTATAGTCCCTATGGAGATTACCAAGGCCATAGCTGCACAGATGAAGGGAGGCCAGCAGAGAAGGGCAGAGAAAGAAAAAAGTAAACAACAATTTGAGGAAGCAATCTCAGGTACAGTGCGTGGTTTGGATGATGATAGTTCAGATGATGATGGTCTAGATACCAGGGGTTTGACTGAGGAAGAAGCCAGAGATCTAAGACGGGCAACAATGGCTAGTAAAGTCAACCATGAGATGGAAATGGAAAGGTTGAGGCAAAGAACCTTAGGGACAGGTGGTAGTAGATCATTTCAGCAACCCGAAAAACCACAAACACGGATTAACGGAGGGTTGGCTTCTATGTTTAGAAGATCAAAAAGTACTAGAGCACAACCCCAGGCACCACCACCTACTGGCTACTGCTAGGGATGAGGATTATGTTGAGATTTTATAGCAGGATCCAGCAGTTTTTAGAAAGGCTGGGGCCAAACAGAAGAAATTGAAGAGTATGTGGAACTAGAAGGATACAAAAGAATTGATGTCTTTGCTAAGTGGTCCATCTATAATAGTATCCCAACAAATTCCAGTGGTGGCCCATACTATCAGCCTTTCTTTGATGCAGTTGCTCAGGCTGGTCCTGGTGTTAAAGCCCCCACTCCATATGAAGTGATGAATATCTATCTCCCAAGAATTAAAAAAGAGTTAGAAGTATAGATAGAAGGGTTAAAGAATAATTGGGGTGCATATGGGATCACTATAATGTGTGATGGTTGGACTGGTCCCACTAGAAAGTCCATCATCAACTTCATAGTCTACAATGATGGGAAGACATCATTCTTGAAATCTGTGGATGCATATGCAGCACAAAAGATGCTAACTACATCTATGGATTGCTACAGACAGTGGTGGATGAGTTGGTGCTACAAATGTAGTGCAAATTGTGACAGACAATGGCAGCAACTACAAGAAGGCAGGAGAGATGATGATGGCTAACTATAACCTTTTTTGGACTCCATGTGCTGCCCATTGCATTGACTTGATGTTGAAGGACATGGACAAGATCCAAAAAGTAAAGCAAGTGGTTGAACAAGCACGCCAGGTGACAACATTTGTATACAACCATGGCTATTCTTTGAACTTGCTGAGGGAGAGATGTGGAGGGGACTTAGTAAGACCCGGCATTACTAGATTTGCTACCAACTACATAGCACTAAAGAGCTTTCAGGCAAAGATGGTAGGCCTCAGATCAATGTTTGCTTCTGAGGACTGGTTTGGGTGGAGGGAGTCCAGCTCTCCTGCTGGGGTTCAAGCACAGACTACTATAGCTTCAGAGGAATTTTGGAGAACACTGAAGGGTGTAGTCAAAATTTTGGAGCCAGTGGTGAAGGTGCTGAGATTAGTGGATACAGCATTCCAGCCTACCATGCCACATTTATATGCTGCCATGGACATGTTGAAGGACCGTATAAAAACTGTGCTTCCACGTGGAAACAAACATTTTGTGAAGATTATCAAAGATCGATGGGAGAGTCAGCTGATGCACCCATTGCACAAAGCTGGTGAGTATATTTAATAATGTCTTTAATTTAGTTCCACTTAATAGTTAGTACTCTATTTTAATCCGGCGACTCATTTTTTGCAACATACTATTTGAACCCCAAGTACCAATATTCACATGTGCTTGGGCTCAATTCTAACCTTATCGGTGCGGTAAAAGATGTTGTGGCAAAATTGGTGCCAAATTATACTGTACAAGCACTGGTCAATCTGGAGGTGAGTTGTATGGTTTAAATGCTGAATTATTTAAATATTCACATATTACAATGGCTAATGGTTATAAATTTTGAAATGGGTATAAATAAAAACGCTGTAGTGGCTGGACAAGATAAGAGCGATCCTGGTATGGAATTATGGAAATTGAAATTTTCAAGTAACATATCTTATTTAATATGTGTAATAAAATGTGTTCTTCATCTTGTACAGCTGAGTGGTGGTTGTTGTATGGCGAGCATGCAGCTGAGTTGAGGAGAATAGCAATCAAAGTCCTATCTTAGACATGTTCCACATCTGGGTGTGAGCGAAATTGGAGTACTTTCTCCCTTATCCATTCAAAGAGGCAGAATAAATTGGGCTCTCAACGGCTAAATGACTTGGTCTACGCTCATTACAACATGAGACTGAGGGTACAATGCTTGAAATTTAAACAAAGAAATGAACAAGAGCTGATCGAACTAGCCGACGTCTTCCAACTATCTTCAGATGAAGAGGATCCCTATGTGGAATGGGTGAGAAACAAAGCAGTTCCAGTGATGGATGAGCCTAGTGGGATGCCCGACCCCACTGTGTCTGCCCCGATGGATTCGAATCTCGAGCGGTTTATGTCCTCGGATGAGGGTCGTGTACACGCACAGTCGCTTAGACCGTTTGACCCCCCAGCTGGTACTGGTAGTGACTCAGAAGACGATGATGATACAATGGATCAAAGTGGTTGGTCAACTTCTGATAGTAGTGGTGATGATGGTAATGGTGGTGGTGATGAGGGTGGCGGTGGTGATGAGGAGGGTGGTGGTGATCTTAGACCGACTGTACCCATTATTAGATGGACCGGTAAAAGTCAGTATACACACACTACACAGGATCCAGATCATGGTGGACGCGCATCTTCATCAGGGCCTACAACTAGGTATACACGTAGGTCTCGTCAATGGGAACGCCCTTTGCAACCAGTAGAAGAAGAAGAAGATCGTTTCTTTGACATCGTTCCTGATCCTGATATTATGTCTGATGTTGAAATTGATAGCATGTCCACAAGCTTTGGAGGACTGAGCATTGATGGTAGCAGTGGACAGAAGCAGGGGCAGTGGAGTGCTCATGGATTTGGCACCACTTCGCGTACGGTTCTTATTCCGGTGTTGATGACCACATGATGGAAAGTGCATATGATTATTCCGCCGATACTAGTAATGCTACATCACAGACTGGCTCAAACTTTGTGGAGTCTCTTTTCAGTCCCAAATTTGCAAAGAACCACGCCCCCACACCAGCCAATATATGTTCACTTTACTCCACATTATAGTGAATTGTATCCAAGGTTGGGTATCTTCAGAAACTTCCCGGATCATGTGTATGAGAAATATGTGGAAGACTACCAGACCTTCTATAGCCGAAGGATGTCGTGGCAGGATTTTGTTTATCAGACCGAGATATATTTTCTTCAGCAAAGTCAATCTGATCAGATGGAACCTGCACGCCACTCTACATATGACTAGACATTGGGATGGACTAATGGGAATGTATTATTTCATTTTGGGTATTTAAGTCTTTCATATAATGAGTACTTGTAAATTATGTCATCTTGTGGGATTTATGATTTATGAATGTATGATTTTTCGATAATGTGATTACTTTTTATGCTTCAAATGTGTTTATATATGTTAAATAAGTATTTTCCTACAATATATAGCCTTAAAATGACTCTAAAATGGACTTAAAACATCAAAAAATGGCTTAAACCATAAAAAAAAACCTGTCGAAACTCCCATTTTTACCCTCTGGGAGTTTCGGCAGGTTCTCACCGAGATCTCGAGATCTCGGTAATCTCGGTTTTCTCAAGGGTCAAGACACCCTCGAGAACCAAGATTTCGAACTATGCTGGAGAGTGATTTTTCCTTTCAAATCCCTGGGCAAGGTCTACCTTCTCCAATCGTGAAGAAAGTTTATATCCCTGATAAGTGCATTTTTATGGAAAGGAAGCAACAACAAGTTTTAGCACATTATCAGCTGGCCTCCCTTTGTCTCCTCAAAAAGGAGGGAGGACTTGGCTTAAGAAGGTGAAAGATGTAATCCTAACAAGAATCCTCAAGATGCTACGGAACATTGTGGATGAAGGAAAAGCATCTGGGTCGACTGGATATACGCCCGCTTACTCAAAGCGGATTCTCTTTGAACACTGTCCCATGTCTTCCTGACTCCTCTTCAACCTGGAAAAGCATTTTAAAGGGCCGACACCTGGTCTCCAAAGACATCAAGACTCATATTGATGATGGATGATCCACCCTCCTCTAGCTTGACATATGGCACCTGCAAGGGGTGTTGGTTAATTTTCTTGGGAATAATATCACACAACCCCAGTCTAGGATGGCTAAGGTCTTTTCTGTCATACAAGGCCGGTCTTGGCACCCGGGCTAGGCCAACACTCCTGCTATTTTGTCTACTTGTGCTGAACTTGATTCCACCCCAGAAGACGTAGAGAGAGTAAGGACCATGTGGTTTGGACCTTCTCAACTTACCAAATTCTCCTCTGCTTCGGCATCGAATCTATTGGAGGCCAGAGCCCCAAATGTCCCTTGGCATGCTATGGTTTGGTTCCCCAAATCCATCCCCTAGCACAACTTCATAGCTTGGAAAGTCTTCACTGGCTCCCTCTCAACGCAGTCTTTTCGTCATTCAGAAGAGAATCCGCTCCCCTTACAACTACTGTCTCTGCTAAAATCCTAGTGAGGATATCAATCAACTTTTCTTCGGTTGCTCTTCTCCACTCGCATATGGGGGGAAAGGTCCTTTGGAAATGTTGGCCAGCAAATAGGAAGTTTCACTTTTTTTGGGAGAGAATGGAGATCAATGGTGTCACGGTGACAAGGTGACCATAAGGCATTGGAGGGTCACCTTGACGCTTAAGATGTCTGCCTAGGCAACCAAGGTGCCTACCAAGGCGATCAAGGCGTTGGGAACTTGGGATGTCTAGGCAACACCTTGATAACTATGATGGAGATTTTTCAAGAGAAGATTCAACGGGAAATCTAGCATTGACAATGGAAAGAAACTTGAGGAGGAAGACAAGTTTCAACAACCAGACAGATCTGAACGCTCTATCTTTTGATGTTCAAGGCACGCTTAGATCTGAGCTGCCCCTAATGATTCCATCAGAAATAGTCACTTTTCCCATACTTAGAATCTCCCCATCCACTTGTATCCGAGGAACTAATCTCCCCTTCCTTCTTGGGGATGGTTCTGCCCCTTTATACTTTGTTTCTACTTATTAATTCCCTGCACGGGAATCTATTGTACCTTTTGAGCTTATTAAATATATATCTTCACTATTCACCCAAAAAAAGATTTTAATAAAAAAAGATGGCTCCAAGACATAGGCAAACTGACATTGGTAGAAATCATTATTTTTTGCTTATTTATGGGGAATTATGCATTAAGAAAAAAACTAGTTTTGCATGTAACATAAGCGAATCAAAGTGTATCTTAAGAGGATCCTTCATCTCTTAGCGTCTCTTCGATTCGTCACCAAGACGTCTCTTAGAATCAGTTTTCCAATAGGCTGCCTAATACGGATTACTATAAACCTTCCGTATAAGATCATGCATATACCAGAATTTTGCCTCTCCTTTTTTCTCCCAAACGAAACAGATAGGACAGTTTCAATCAGTTTAGATCAAGAATAATATAGATCTTGCAGAAGTCACCCAATAGCGGCTCTATTCAATTTATATGTAGTTCAGTTTTTCCAAAAAAATTTACTGAATTATATAAACCATCTTAAATCCAGGATGTGAAACACCATCCACAAATATTGCCGAGCTATAGTGCTTAGCACTCTTTGCTCGACTTATCCTTTATAGTGTTCCTCATTTCGGATCAATCCAACAATTTTACGAAATTCAAGACCAACTATCAAAAGAACATCAGCTAGATGAAAATGCTTCATCAGCAAATAAGCTCTTGTATCAAGATATGAATGCATACCATAGTTTTCATCTCTTCTGAACTGAGTTTTATGGGGCCCAGTTCCTTGATCATGCATAGAAGCATAAAGCTTTTGGTAGGCTCTATAGAGTCTGCAACATTAACATTTCATTACTAACCAAGGGAACATTTTCACAGTGAAAGACTTATCATTAATCAATTCACACAGAAAAAAAAAATGTCTTTCAAAATATTAATCCATCACAAGGTTAATATGTAGTATAGTAGTATCTCACCTTTTTTGCTGGCTGGAACTGTTAATTGGCGACGAGAACTCTGAAGAAACATATTGATCCAGGAAAATGCTTCGATAAATGAAATGCCAAAGTCCATCAGGACCACCAATTCCAAGATGTGCCTCTTTGAATCCCTCTTCAGATTCAGTTGAAAGTCTGTCTTGCCCCAAATGGGAAGATAAAGATCCTGAGAGAGGAGAAGGATCTTCAGGAAGATCCTCAACTCGCAGACCACCATCTAGCATGGATTTCGCAACTTCACTGAGAACATTTGACTTCAAAAGGACAATTTCAACACGAACCCTGCAAAATTATATTTCTTTCAGACACCAAAAAATGAATCTAAGAAAAGAAACAGAAGTATTGGATGAAGTTGGATAAGGTTTAAAAATCATGCCACAAAAGGAGTGCAGATTGACTTGCTTCCCTACCAGAACATAACTTCAGGGAAAAGGCTGTTTAAATCCACAATCATACTTATTTTCAACACATTATTGAATTTTGTGATCGTTGACATGGTTAACAATCTAAGGCTCTCTTTGATATATTTTTCTTTTTGATTTTTACCTATTTATCAAAAATCATTCTTGAAAATCATTTTTGATAAAAAAATAAAATGTTGTTTGGTAACCACTAGGCATAATAGATTCTAGAATAATAAATTTGTTTGGTATGTTTATGTGTGGAATAATTTTTATACTCTTCTTCTCCTCTTCTTCTTCCTCATGCAGCCCCCATCGGTACTACCTACATCTTCTTGGTTAGGTACCAATCCTCCCAACAGTAAAGGAGGCGGCAAGAAGATCTGCTAGAAAAAGAAATCAATAACACATAGTTTTCTGATTGTTCCCTTCGGGAATTTCCTTGTTACCCTTTGAAGAGAAATTTTCATAGTTTGTAAAATCACAGGAGAAACCAACGGGAGGGGAATGGAAGTCAAAACAAAGCATTGCATCAGTTAATCTGAGAGGGAACGACCAATCCTGGAAAGCATCATCATCGGTTAAATCTGAGCAAGAAGCAGTAGATGATTACACAGCGAAATATCCTGAAGATGGAGATTCAGGGATTGAAGAAGCCAAACAGACAAAAAAAAATAATAATAATAATAATAAATAAATAAATAAAGAGAAATTGAAACTTCCTGGGAAAGCAATCACTAGGTGGATGTCTAGAAATGCTGGTGGTTCATCCCAAGTTCAGATGTTCGGGAAGAGATAGCAAATCGCATGGCTACACGCAAAGCCACTTCCCCGTCACTTCAATAAATCAGAAAAAAAAATCGGGGGGAATTAATAGCCCTTGGAAATTAATACCTACATCGAGGATGCAATTGAGCTCCATGGCCATGTGGTGGAAGATGTAGGACAGGCATTCGGGGACAAAACGAAGTTTGGCAGCCTCACCCCAGATGAGGAGGCAGAGGGAAGTGTATAGAAGCTCACAGCATTGGTCTGCAGCAGAGGGGACTCACCAATCGAAGATCCAGACATTTGATTTGCGGCCGAGGTAAGAGCACCAGGAGGTGCAATTCTTGAGGAGCTTGCAGTGGAAGCGGTGGAGGACATTTGGTTCGAGCAAGACAGAGTGAAGAGAAGTAGGGAAATCCATTGATGAGGAAGGTCGTGTTAAACTTTATGTTGTCATTGTTGGCAACTTGGCTGATGTGACAGTGTTTGTGAACATACAGTCAAAGAAATAAGGAGAGAGAATGTCAGTGTAGGAGAGAGAGTGTCAATGCAAATGGAAAAACTGGAGTAACCTCATAGTTGGGTTTTACAGTGTTCTACATCTCTTATAGTGTGTCTCAGATGGCTTGCAGCGAGTTAAATGACATTCTACATCAAGTTTGATGAGAGAGTGTGTCTGTGGGCCCCATTGGTGATGTGGCACAATTTCTGGTGATGTGGCCAAGTTTCTGATGACGAGGCAATGTTGCGGCATCTCGAAGCATTACATTAAGAAAGATGTAGAGAGAATGAGGAGAGAGAAAATAGAAAGCAAAAGAGGAGAGAGACTGTGGGTGGGACCCATGGGTGTGGTGGCAAGGTGACATGTCAATACGGCAGCCCACGGAACTTGGCATGCATGCACGCAAAATTTCAAGTCCAAATTCCTAAGTTTTATAGACTTTTAACTTTGGGCCTATTTTTGGTGGGTCCCGCAGCAGGTTCATGGAAATCTAACATTGGAAAGACGTAGAGCGTCGAGTTAGCTTCCAAATGCAACTTGAGTCGCTTAATTCCGACTTCGGCTGAGGGAGATATCGCGATTCTCGTCAGATCGCTCAAAAATGACAAAAAAAAAAAAGCTCTCGGTAAGTTGTTTTGGTACAGGGAAAACAGTAGCATTTTTAAAGAGTTCAGGGGCTTATTTGTGATTATAAAAAGTTAATGGATTAAGCCGCAATTATCATAAATGGTTGAAGATTCTTTTCGAACGGCTCAGAATGAGCCACGTCGTCAAGATCTAAATCGGATGGATCTGAAAATGGCGGGCTAATGTGTATCGGAGCGAACGCGCCTTGATGCTCCCGCGAGGCTTCTCATTCGACAGAGGCAAGTTAAGACAGTGTGCCGTGTCACATGAAGAAAAGATTATGATTCCATGGTCACCCTTTAATTCAGTGTGTCACATGTATGATGTGAAGGCGGTGCAGATTCTCATCCGATGGCTTCCATCAGTCTCGATCATGCCTGACGCGATTTATGCAAATCCAATGGCGCAGGTCTAATCCCGCTTTTCTTAAGGTTATCCAATGGTCTGAAACGAAGATTCCCTGAGAGCCAATCGGATCTCGACAGCACACAAGGCGGCAGCCCTCCAGTGCGGTGCGGGTGCACGATAACAGTCCGAAAGATTCCATTTAGAATTATGTAGTTGAATGAACTTCAAACCGACATAACTTCTTCATCCGAACTCCAAATCGGTCCGTTCAAGTTGCAGTTTCCATATTTTCGGATGCTCTATACATTGAGCGCCGTTGGGAGTCGTAAAAATGCTGAGAAAAATTGAAAAGAGCGTTTTGAAGACAGAGAGAAGGATTTCTACGGTTTCGTGCCCTATGGGAGTGATCAATCACCAACTACCTCTTCTCTGTGCATCAATGGAGTGTTAAATCCCTATGAGAGGTCAGTAGAGCTTTTATTTTTATATTTATGGTGATTATAGTTTATGTGGAAGAGATTGGAAGCCTATAGATGAGGTGTGCTCTATGAATCGATCTCTATCATCATTAAAGGCTGTTGGAGAGTACCTGAGAGCAGTGTGAAGCTTCAGAGATATTGTTGGCCATTTGAAAGCATTGTTTGTGAGATTTTTCATTTCTCTATCTATTTATGCTTTCAATTTATTGTATGCTAGCATAGGTGCAAATTGTTGAATACCTAGCTGGTAGGGAAAAATTGTAAGGCAAATTTATAAGCTTAAAAAAAATTGTTATTTGCTTCCCGTGGGTGCGGGTTAAGCGTGGTGTGTTCAGTGGGTGCTGGACACTGGCTGTTAAGCCTGAATCTTGGCGTTGGTGCGCCCTCTCAGTTTTATGCTGGGAAAACCTAGGGTTAGTATCCTTGTCTTGTAAAAGACTAAAAGTTGAGTGTTGAGTAAATACGGAGTCCGTTGAGCATTACTCCGTGAACTAGCCATCACACACTGTGTTGGTGAACCACGTATATCCTGTGTTGTGGACTGTCTTTATTTTCCTATATATTTTAGAGTGCGTGGAATGGCTTGCAGAATGGATGTGCAAATCTGGTAAACCTGGCCACTGAGTGGTAGCAAGGTAGATTTGCATACGCTTGTGTGTGTGTAAAAGAACATATCTCCATCAGCTCTGGGCAGCAATGAAATAATTAGAGAGAATTTTCAGACACTGATTCGCCCCCCCTCTCAGTGTCATATCAAGTTCATCAGGTCGTAGATCTTCTTGAGACCAAAAATCAAGGTGTTTCCACATGATGTATAAAATAATATGAAAATTATTATTTTACCCTCTGTTTTGAATTATAAAAACACATGTTCATTAACAATTGCGCCAAAACAAACAAAAATGCTTTTTGGCTAAAAACCAAAAAGAGGTCTTGAGGTCTTGACCTCTTTTTGTTTTTGAGGCTGCTTTTATTTTTTCTTTTCAAAAATAGTACCCAAAATAATACCAAACACCTACAAAAACAAAACATGTCAGAAAAATAAAAATAAAAATCCCAAAGACACCCTAAGCTACCAAAAAATAAAATTTACTACAATTGGCCGCAGGAAAAAATCAAAAACACATAACACTGATAAACATAGCCATTTGATCAGAAAACAAGAAATGGAGTGGACTGGTGGGAGTTTATCCAGAAGATCCGACAGGAACATCGATATGGTAAAACTCGCTTTTTGATAACCCAAGAAGGACCATAACATTTTGAAATCTCAGATTGAAGAACAAAACGCACTTTTTCCCCAGAACAACTCAATGGTTTAGGATTGGTGCCCCACCTCCGACCACTACCAATACTCCATTCCTGAAAAAAAAAAAAAAAAAAAAAAACCCAAAAGTAGCTACCCTAAACTCTGGACTACCCAAATCAATGATCAAATGTGACATGTGCTGGGAATAGAGAAAAAGCAAGATGAAGATGAAGCCTAATTATTGGTCAAGAAGCAAAGCCTCTTTCCATTTTTGGCCAAAAGGGAATACACTTTTCATGTCAGAAATTATAGCTCTACTACCCATAGTAAGTTCGGATACAGCAAAAAGTCGGATACGGATATGTACGGGTATTAAACGGAATCAGACTTTGATACGGGGACCAATAATCTGTTTCAAAAAAACGCGTACGGCATTGATATGGTACGTGTTTAATACGTGTTTAATACGGATACGTGTAGAAAAGTCGGGACCAAAAATACGGACATAAATTCACTATGCAATAAACATATATAACATTCAACAAATAAAATAATAGCATATAAGTGGAATTTATAAATAAAAGACATTCCAATCCAGGTGATCTAGTCTTTATTATAAATTTCTGGTTGAAGATTTTTAGATCACATTATGGAGTGTAGCTTACAAGTTACAACAATAGACACCAACATGGAGAAAAGCACCACTCTAGATCAGTTTATGTCTAGGTATGGAACATAAAGAATGAATTAGGTGAGAGAGAGAGAGACAGAGAGAGAGAGAGAAGAAGAAGAAGAAGAAGACAAAACCAGGTGAGATTTTTTTTTTTCTTTTTACATTAATGTGTTTTGAGATATTATGAGATCTGTGGGTCATCTTGATAAAGACAAATATATTACAGAGTCTTCCTGCCTCTCTGACAGAGTAATGAATAAAAGAAATAAAAAATATGCAAAATAAAATGAAAATAATAAAGTAATAAAAGTCAAAGTCACAGACTGATCTTCAAACAGTTGAAACAAAGTGATAAAATAAAAAACAAAATAAAAAAAATACAAAATACAAAATTTTTGTGGATCCCACCGTGGGATAGAAAATAAAAAAAATCAGTTGATACTTGCTAGTGGAACATTACCTATACTTACGGTTCATCACAAATCAAAGAGATGAAGAATACAAAATAAGATGAAGAAGGAGCCGCCGAAATCTGAACTTCAGATTTGAAGAAGAGCCGCCGGTAACTTGGGTGAAGGACCCAGTTCAGAT
The DNA here is from genome assembly GCA_028583415.1 of Protea cynaroides. Classification (NCBI taxonomy): domain Eukaryota; kingdom Viridiplantae; phylum Streptophyta; class Magnoliopsida; order Proteales; family Proteaceae; genus Protea; species Protea cynaroides. The sequence goes on along the minus strand of CM053266.1, from coordinate 34,311,567 downwards.
CTGAACTTCATATTTGAAGAAGAGCCGCTGGTAACTTGGGTGAAGGACCCGTTAGAAGATGCAGTTCAGAATCTGAACTTCAGATTTGAAGAAGAAGCCGCCAGAATATGCAGTTCAGACTTCAGATTTGAAGGAGGAGCCGCCGGATTCCACAGATCTTCGACGGCCATCAGAGGGAATGGAGGGATTTGGGGCTCTGTTCTCTCGAGAGGTATTTCAAACAACCCTAACAGTTGGACAATACTCGAGGGCTCTGTGTGTTCTTTTGTTTTTTTTTTTTTTTTTTTTTTCAAATTAATGATGCGGTATTATACCCGTTTAATACGCTTGCGTATTAAACGAGTATAATACGTTTTAGTTTTAAATATATTTTTAATGAATCTGAACGTATATACATAAAAATCCGGAAAAATACGGCCAAAAATACGGCACGCGTATTATATGAGTATTAAACTCGAATTTTGCTAACTATGCTACTACCTGAGAGACTGATACTATTAACATCATCAGGGAGATAATTACCTGCAGTCTTTAAGGTGATAGAAAGCATCAGAACTAGTTGTAAGCAACACCAAGTAAGTATCTACCTGTTAGAAGATATGTTCATATGAAAACTTATTAAATGGCATGATAAATATAAATGGTAAGAAAAGAGAAAAGGGAAAGAAATGAGAGGCAAACAATAGTTTCACAAGCAAAAGGAAAATAAAGGCAAATCAAGTACATCCTCAAGTTAAAACACAACCATTTGACCAGGATCCTTGTAGTGGGAAACAGAACCTTGCTTGAAATAATACAATGAACACAAATCTTACATCAAGGAAATGGACGTAGGCATACAGAAAGGCCATAGGATTATATCTTGGCAAGCAGATTGGTGAGAATGATTCAGAAGTCCTGCACCAAAGAAAGAGACCATAATAAAAGGTTAGAAACAAATAAACAAAAGCTCCAGGCATGAGGAAAATTGGAAGAATGAGTACCAACTAAACCTCATTCACCATTATATTGATGATGCTCCCTAATTTTTCCAAATGTAACAAATGCATATAATATCGAGAGATGCTAGAGTATCCATGGAAAGCCTTCACCATGGACTACAGATTTTTCAAAGAAAATGTCGCCTATGTTGAAAAGCAGCCATCAACCCAAAGCCTTACTTGGGTCACTGTTGTATCATTTTTAAAGAGTTCAAAGCATACGGTTACAAAAATGTTTTGCTAAGTTCATGTGTATTAGACAACGATTCACATGAGCTTCACAATATTGTGAACTTGCTCATGCAGCATCTTTTTAATAAGATACCTTTGTATTCTCAAGAAAGATGCACATACAATAAAAATAAATAGAAGGAAACCATAAGTATCAGAAAACATTATCTAAATGATCATTTGGAAGCTTATAGTTAACCTGTAGTTTGAAAAGAAAAAGACTGATCATTGGTAGTCATCTTTAGAGTCAGGAAATGTTTTCCAGGATTATAGTGACATCCTACAGGATCAAGAGCACAATAACTGAATAATGAACAATTGAACATAGGGAGTGTTTATAAGTGCTATAAACTCCCTCCCGCACACCCCCGGATGCTGGAAAGAGCTTTCACCAGACGGAAACCTGTTGCTTTATCTGAATGCATCCTTCTGAGGAGCAAAGTAAAATTCAAGCACAAAACAAAGTTCTGGGAATGTTTTGCAACCCTAAGAAACTGATAATGCCCCATGTGTAAAACTGAATAGGTGGGATATCTCTGGCAGATAGGGTAGCTTGGATGAACATTTCCAGGGTTTTCCTTTTCTTCTGTCATAATTTTTCTTTTAACGGAAGGTTAGGTTGTGGGATAACAGTCAGTAAACAATTAGAAAGTAAATTGTGAGACTTCTTTATTCGAGATCACACTTGCAAGCAGGCATGGATCATGGATTTTTCTGAATGAGCATCTTTTTTTTTTCTTTTTTTTTTTTGGGGTTATTAGATAAGATGGTCTACATAATGAGTTAACAAAAGAAACAATTTAAAGATGTCAGAATAGCTGTGAAGTGATAATATACGATTTTTCCCTAACATCATGTTAGCTGCATTTTTGGCATGTCTATCCGACACAGGATGATGGAAAACAACCAAAAAGTAAACCATAACTGAAGAGAGAATAAAAACAAAAGTACGTAGTTAGGGACTTATGAATTTCAAAAGAGATTAATGGAGTTCAAGAAACTAAGCAAAATGATGTAACTGCAGGATAGAGAAATCAAATAGATGTTTACATATAAGTAAATCACACGTACAACTACTAAAAAATTAATGAATAAAGAAAGAACAAAGATAAATATCACAAAAAAGTCCACGTACAGACCATAAAAAATACAGAAGCAAAAGCAAAAGGAATTTGTATTCAGAAAATAATCATTTCAGCTTGTAATTTCCCTAATTGAGGATTTACAATATCTTAACAATGTTGAAATCTAACTTAGCAACCTAAAACTAAAATAATACTAAAATTGACCAGACAAACTCAACCTTAAAAATTAATAATAACAAGCTCAAATGCCAAAAGGTTGCTACCCAAAAATAATAAAAAAAAAAAATCATGGCTATCAATCCTATGTTATTGAATAGCCAAAGAAAGCAAAACATGAACCCAGCACAAAATCAGCTCCTCTATATAGTTCCTGCCACACATCATCAACCCCTGCCCCTATGGGTAAAACTCAACCTTGAGGTTTTCATTTCACCACAAATCTCTACAAGTGAGCTTCCCTAAATCACAAAGAGGAACATTCAGGACATGATTAGTTTATTACAAGTAAGGGATGCCAAGTCGATTTTCCGCACATTCATATCAATGACTCAGATATGGTATTTCTCTTAGGAATATAAAATCACTGCAAATCAATAGATTATCCAGCAACATCATCAGATTGCTTCAGCTCATCAAAATGGGGCTGCAGTTTGGGAGGACCTTCTAGATCAAAAACAATAATTAGAGATTCATCAACCGATTTCTTGGCCTCTTCAAGTCTTTCCCTCCTCATTGTCACACCTTTTTTCACACTTTTTCTAAAGCTTCAATCGTAGCAATCTCAAATTCAATGAAGATAGAATCCTGGATTCTTACTTTTGCTTTCACCCACATCAATGAAGATTGGTAATTCCACATCAATTTTGTTTGTAGATGGCCACACTTGCTTCACTTTTGATTCACCTAGTATCATCATGTAGAACATCCTAGATTGCTTGCATTAGATTAGGATCTTGCCAAGGCATCAATCTAATAACTAGATTGATCATTGATCATATTTTTCTTTTTCTTTTTCTTTTTTTCTTTTTTTTTCATTCAAGCGATCATCATCTAGGATATTTACATGCATTGTAACTTTCATCTACTAACAGTTTCGTAGCATTTTCCCTCATCGTGTGCTGCAAGAATCCATCGTGAGGATTGGTACAGATTTACTCTTGCTATATTGCTTTCTTTATGTGATGTAATCTCATTGTAAGGAACAATCGTCGTTTGATAAACAAATGACCTAAAGAACAGCCGGTTTAACCGGGCAGATTGAGGTGCCTAATACCTTCCCAGAGCCATACCCTAACCACGTTCCCAGTAGTCTCATATTTGGACCAGCTTTATCCTTGGAGTCAATTTTGGAGTTATGATATGGGTCCTAGACCCTAATCTAGGAAGCGACTCTCAAGTTCAAAGCTCATCAAAAGATCAAGGAAGCCATTTGGTTCCCTTCCAACGTTGGTGGTTCTCACAGTTGGCAGTATATCCCGGACCCTATTGTATACATTGTGTAATATTGTCTATTCTATAAATTGTTTTACTACTACAAGGCACAAAAGGCAAGTAAAACAAGTAAATTATGCACTGAGAATGAATAAACATAATATTGATTAATTATAAAAGAATACAATATAAATGTAACATAGACTTATATAGATAGAAGTGACAAGTGACACAAACTCTGAAGTCCCAGCAATACAATACTTACAGGTGGTACATGAGTACAAAGTGCACCTCCTCAGGCCATCCTAATGGCTAATACTAGTATACTACATAGAAATACAAGCAGAACAGAGCCACAACCTAAAGTTTTCGGCGCCAATTTTTCTCCAACTGTATCACAAATGTAGGCCACATCATAGTGTGCCAAAAGAAACACTCAAAATACTCCACAACTGCCCTATAAATGGCCTCATCTACATATTGGAGGTAACTTGACCTAGTGGTGCAGTTCAGGTCTACACCAGAAGAAGTGAGATGATCCACACAAGGCCTAAGCCAAACCAGCCTAGCCAAGCCAAGCTAAAGGAGTCAGCCAGCCAATAACACTGTTCACGTGAACAGTACCAACAGATTGTTAGAGATTTTTATTCCTTCTTTTGTTATTTCTCTCCTAAATTATTCTTAGATTTTGTTTCCTAAAGTTAGTCAGCAAGTAATTAAATTAAGGATTGATATTTTGTTAGTTGTCTTTTTTGAAACTTTCCTAAATCTATAAAGGCAAGTTTCCCTTTTTAATTTAACTTAGAATTTTCTTTGGAGGACTAAATCCTTCCTTATTTTGTAATGTTTCTTAAGTCTATAAATAAGATAAAGAAGAAGAGAGCCGGCAGACTTAGTAGAAACCAGAAAAATATTGAAATTTTTTTTTGTTGAGTCTCCCACGGTTGTGAGACTCTACCACACATTTTTGCTTCTGTTTTCTAAGGATTGTTCATGCTATTGAGTTATACTTCTTCTCTACCTTGTTGCGACACTCTTGCTACTGTTTCTGAGACTTACAACCCATCGAGAAGAAAGATACAACCAGGTTTTCTCGATCTAATCTCTCTTTGGGCAGAGTCAACAGGACAATCATTTTTCAAGATCTTTTGGTTTTTTCTGTAGTTGTCGGATGGCTCTTAAATTAGATATGTTATCATGCATATCCTAAAGCTCTTTCCCTCCAAATTTGAGCCCTTTCAAGATAAGTGAATTTTTCTATTCTATAATTCTGGTTAAGCTAAAATACATGTTTGAGACCTACGAGCAAGATTGGTTTCGATCCCGCCTGTTGGATCAAGTTCATCTTCTGGAATATTGTTTCTCATATCCTAAGGATCATTGTTTTCAAGTTTCGAAGCATTCTATTGGATAGATTTGAAGTGGAGTAATTATTTGTCAAATTCAATCATTCTTACTTGTTAAAGTGTTAAATTTGAATTGGGCTGGTTGAAATATCCTACCCTAGCAAGATTTGGGCATAAATTGAGATGTAACTCTACCTTTCCATCATTTCTCCTCTTAAAGATATTAATAAAAGGTAAATCATGGTAGGGGAGATCACACTCACGGATTCTTCTCTCCCTCTCTCGGTTCTCCTTCATCTTCTTTTCCCTCCTCTCTTTATTCCTTATTTTGTCAAACTTCCCTTATCTTTTCTTTCTCCTTTTTGTATTCTCTCTCTTAAACCCACCAGCAGCAGATCCCTTTCTCTGATCTGCATGAATAGACCTCAAAATCCACCATAAAGTCTCAAAAAATCCATCACAACTAACAGGCACAACAGAAGGAATCAAAGTTTTTAAAACTGGAACAAAGTCACAAACAAGTGGTCAACACCCCCCCAAACAAAACCACCACCACCACACAAAAAAAAAACCATAGCCACCCTTATTTTTGTTCCCCAACCATGAAAAGCAGATTTTGAATGTAATGAAGTTTCAGATTGGGTTGGTGTTCAGTGTACCGCACTGTAGGTACAAGATCAAAAAGAAAAAAAAAAGACAATAAAATAATATAGAATAACAATATCAATAATTGCTTAAGTAACTCAGTGCTTTAAAAATCAGTCACGATCTTTAAATGCCCTAAAATAAGAGTAAGTAAGCATAGCACAAAAGTAAGCAGCGGAGGTCTGCAAAAGGCAACCGGATGCCTAGGGTTAGGTCACGGAAGCGCTCGGGAGCCCCTTAAGAAAGGATAAATTAAAAAATGCCAACAATGCAGAACCTTTTCCCTCAAGTTACACCATTTTCGAATGCCTATTTGACAAAAACAAAAGGAAGAAGACTGGATATTACCCATAGAAGAGAGAGATTAGGATTAAATGTTAAGTATCGCATGAATATCCTGCACCTATTATCTCCTCATCTTCATCGAAGAGACATAGAAGACCAAAAGATTGAAGACAAAATGAGGTTCGAACAGCTTCTGTTGATCAGAAACAATCTCTGACCAAGGTGTAGAGACTACTTCGGTGACCCACCAAAGAGACAAGAGACAAAAATGTTAAGATCGACAGCCCCAGTCGGTGTGGAAACGCCTGGGAGCAGGGTCCCAAAAACCAACAAGAGGCCATGGTGGGAGAAGGAACCCCAGCCTCGATCATCAGAAAAAGGGAAGCAGCACGAGAACTGTGCCGCCTTTGTGGGAGGCTGCTACCCATTAGGACATCTCGGGCATGGGAAGGAAAGGCGTCGGACAACTGACTGAACTGGGGAGCCTAAACGGCATTGAAAATGAGTTCACCGGTCAACAAAAAGTCGACAAACGGCTTCGATCTATAGGTGGTTTCCTTATGGATCGATCGACTTGTAACAATTGATTGCTCACACACAATTAGGTTAGGCAAGCTTGGGGAGGTGATCTGAATCACTATCGATACGATGTGGGGCTGATTTGCTGACCATAACGAACTCCCCTTAAAAATAACAAAAAATAAATAAATAAATAAAAGAAGAAGAAGGAGGTTGCGGCTTCAACGGAAAACAATTCTTCTACGTTGGAGTCTAATAGCACAGTGTGTAGATAGTGAGGAACGATTAAACTATGTTATGTATGGGGGCTGAGCCTACCTACCTTCCCTTGCTTGTAAAGCTTCCATGGATGGGCTGGTCGTCTGGGAATAAGCTAACCCCTACCCATCTATAGCTGGTCGTTGAGCCCACCTTTTTGACATAGCCTAACAATGAAAAAAGTGAGGCACTATCGTAACAGAGCAATCGGGAACCGTACTTTGTCATTGATCCACATCCCGCAGCAATGGACTAAGTTATCGACCAACTGGTCGTTTCCTATATATTTAGTAAGATATAGGACTATATAGACTATAGTGGCATGGTTCAAACAGCTTTCCTTTCCGCTGCTTCGTCAATGGAATTAGAGGCCGGTTGCCGAAAGAGTCAATGGTTAGAGCGGGTGATACAAAAACCACATAAAGAGAGACGGGGGCCTAAGTTATAGGACCATCTTCTTCAAAAACCAAAATCAAACAGCCTGTTTTACAAAAAACCGGCTGAATGTGTATGTTTTAGGTGATTCAAACTAAAAACCTCTTGCTAATGCTAGAACTCACCAACCACCACGCTAGGAAAGTGCTTGCAATATATAACCGCACACAATCTTTTCTTTATTTCATTCGTTTCCAATTCTTTTATAGGTTTTTTTTTTTAATACAGGTTTGACGGGACATTCCCAGAACCAGGCCCCTTTTGCTTCAATGACTGGTCCGGTTTTAAAACTGTTGAAAATATTACTTATTTCATTTTTTGTTTAGATTCATTGTACTACCTGTATTGTACAATTGTACTACCTATACTACCCTCATTGTACTACCTGTATTGTACTACTTGTACTACCTCTTTCTTTCTTTGTATTCATTCTCACATTACAAATAAGAGGACCTCTGTCTATTACAGACAAGTCATTCCATCATTCAACATGGTATCAGAGCCAAGTTAGCTCTACTACCAGATCCCTCCGCCGCCTCACCACCGCCGCCGCCGCCGCCAACCTACCACCGCCGACCACCGACTTTCTTTCTTTTCTTTTCTTTTTCTTTTGTTTTTTTTTCTCTCCCTACTAGGGGCAGCAACCAAAGAGGGAATCATACAATGATATAGGTACTGCCCTTCTTTTTATCCCTCATTACAGATCATTTTTTTATTCTCTTTATTAGAAAATCAATTTTTTTTATCAGTCTGGATATTAATAATATGGTTCAGTCTGGTCGGATATCTATGAGTTTCTGAGTTTACCCCAATAAACAAAAAAATTGGTGCAAACCAGAATTGATTTCCATATATTATGTTGCACATGGGACAAGTTAGGATATCTGACAAGTGATATTTCTACTTTGATCTTCATATATTGTGCTATAACCAAACAGGGAGGCTGTTCATATTGTTTTTGGGTGTTTGTTCTTGAATACACAACTCAAGGATGACATCTGAAGTAACCTCTTCTGCGATAGAGAGTTTTAAAATGGACAATCTCACTATTCCCACTAATACCACTAAACTTGTTTACCTAATGTGGTCTCGGGCCACCCAACTCTCAATTACAGCTCGGGGATTATCGGGATATCTCACCAGCACCAAGGAAAAACCTCTGACCAAGGACAGTGTTTTGGAGAAATAGCATGCTGAAAATTCATTGGTAATGCAATATCTCCTCAATTCCATGCAACCCATTATAGCCGAGGGCTATTTGTTATTGGATACTGCTGCACAAATTTGGAAGTCTACTAAGGACACCTATTCCCAAGTTGGGAATGCTACTTTAATTTATGTCATTCAAAAAAGTGCTCGATACAGCTGCACCATCCAACCATCCAACCACTAAGCTACCTCTGCAAGTTTATAGCCATGCCAAAGACAAGCAAGGAAAGGCCGCTACCATTCCTGGCTTCCTGCACATGTCCCTTCGCTAGCCCTGGATACAGAAACTGAATCTACTGAGCCTTCTTCTGGTAAGGAACTTACTCCTTCTTCTGATCTTGATCTTCCAATTGCACTTCGAAAAGCAATTAGGGCCTGCACCCTACATCCTATTTCCAATTATGTTTCCTATGACTCCCTTTCCCCTTATTTCCGTGTTTTTGTGTCTTCGCTCTCTTCTGTGTCTGTTCCTCAAAAATGGCAGGATGCAATTATGGATGAAAGGTGGAAAGCTGCAATGGTGGAAGAAATGAGGGCTCTGAAGAAAAATGGTACATGGGATCTTGTTCCACTTCCTACAGGATCAAGGTCAGTAGGATGCAAGTGGATTTTTATAGTGAAACAGAAACCAGATGGGACTATTGATCGGTACAAGGCTAGATTGGTTACACGGGAATTTACTCAAACATATGGGATTGACTACCAAGAAACCTTCGCTCCAGTGGCCAAAATGACTACCGTCAGGGTTTTACTGTCCTGTGTTGTACATCATAACTGGGACTTGCTACAGTTAGATGTAAAAAATGCATTCCTTCATGGAGAACTTACTGAAGATGTTTATATGGACTGCCCACCGGGTTTCACAGATGATAAAAGCCAAGGAAAAGTCTGCAAGTTGAAGAGATCTCTTTATGGTCTAAAACATTCCCCTAGAGTATGGTTTGAAAATTTTAATAAAAATTTAATAAAGCTATGGTAGCATTTGGCTATGTTCAAAGCAATACTGACTATACTTTATTTATAAAACATTCCCCTAACACTTTTACTGCCTTACTTGTATATGTAGATGATATCATCATTGCTGGCAATAACAATGATGAAATCACGAAACTAAAGACTAGGGAAGGAGTTTGAGATCAAAGACCTTGGCAAACTTAGGTACTTTCTTGGGATTGAAGTTGTCAGATCTGCAAAAGGCATCTATCTATCTCAAAGAAAGTATGTTCTTAAACTTCTCTCAGAAACAGGGTTACTTGGGGCTCGACCTTGTGATACCCCTTTCGATCCCAATACCAAGCTAAGGGCAAAAGAAGGCACACCAGAAGACAAAGGAAGATATCAGAGACTTGTTGGCAGACTCATATATCTTGCCCACACACGGCCAGATATTGCATTCGCAGTTAGTTTGGTAAGCCAGTTTATGCACGACCCATACTCTACACATATGGAGGCAGTCTATCGGATACTGCACTACCTAAAGTCAGCCCCTGGAAGAGGAATCCTATTATCTCCTAATGACCCTCTGAAAATGGAAGCACATGCCATTTCAGATTCACCAAATAAACAAATCCAGGTGGAGGCTTATACTGATGCAGATTGGGCAGGAAGTCCTGATCGTAAGTCTATCTCTAGTTATTGCACATTCTTGGGTGGCAATCTGATAACCTGGCGCAGCAAGAAGCAAAATATGATTGTCTGATCCAGTGCAGAAGCAGAATACAGAGCAATGGCGCATGGAATATGCGAACTACTATGGTTACAACGACTACTCAAAGATTTGAAGGTTATGTGTAACCAGTCCATGAAATTATTCTGTGATAATCAAGCAGCCATTAGCATTGCTAATGATCCGGTTCAGCATAATAGGACAAACATGTTGAGGTAGACCGTCACTTCATCAAAGAGAAACTGGACAGTGGACAAATCGAGATTCCGTTTGTCAGATCAGAGGACCAATTAGCAGACATCTTCACCAAAGGTCTGCTAGGGAAATCCTTCCATATGATATTGTCCAAGTTGGGCATGCATGATATATATGCACCAACTTGAGGGGGAGTGTTGAAAATATTACGTATTTTATTTTTTGTCTAGATTCATTGTACTACCTGTATTGTACAATTGTACTACCTGTACTACCCTCATTGTACTACCTGTACTACCTCTTTCTTTCTTTGTATTCATTCTCACATTATAAATAAGAGGACCTCTGTCTATTACAGACAAGTCATTCCATCATTCAACAAAAACCTAGGGAACGGATCCACTTCAAAATCTAGAAATCCACTCACAATTAATTACAAGTCCTTAAAAAGTATAAGTGCAACAGGAGGGAGGATACCCATGCAGCCTATTTCTTCATGATATAACTTTAACTTGGACTCCAACTTCCAAAAAACCAGAAACCCTACAAGACTAATACCTGGTCAGTATTTTGTCATCACTCTCCCAGGTGCAGCCATTGACGAGGTGTTGGTCTCATTGGGAAGGTAACATAATCATCTTTCAAATCAAATTAAAATCATGTAGCAATAACAAGCTTCAAACCCCAAAGAAATTAGTCTACAGATAAGTAATAGAAATAGACCTAAACCCTGACTTCAGCTTCTTCAATTCCCCTCCCCGCAACCCCCCCCCCCCCCTCCCACACGCTCACACACACAAAAAATTAAAATAAAATAAACGAACAACTTGGAATTCACTTGGGACATTAAATAACAACCTAACATAATAATATCATTACTCAAATCGACTCCATACGAGAATGTTAAAGCCAAATTACCCAATCTACCTTTCCTAAACAAAAAAATATACCTTTGCTAAACAAAAAACCAACATTTAATAAAATAATTCAACAAAAAAAATTTCACAAAACAAGTTTAGCCACCCTCCATAACTTATGCTCCTCAAGCCTCCATTATTCCCAATTTCCCATAACCCAGGAAAGCTTCAATATAGAACACACAAAATCAACACTTATCTATAATTCCTGCCCCATATCCAGAGTTGAGATGAAGGATGTTGCCACCTATGGCACCACTCACTCATGCTTCAGAATCTTGCAAATCATAGATATTACATATCCTAACATGCTTGCCCTCTGAGCAAGAAAAATAAGGGTAAATGCCACTACAAATGCAACCTCTCAGTTGGATCTGACACAGTGGCACGGCAAAGTTCTATATCAGTTTGAAGTGAATGGGAACTGAAACTATAAAGTCAATTTATTGGATGTCCCACTCCAATCCTATCAGCATTGCAGTTTCTTAACACGATGAAATGACAAACAGTGTGTATACATATCACCATCCCAAGGGAACATCATCAAAATGCAATTGCAGAAGAAATCAAGAAACACTGAAAAACAAATAAAAAATTTAGAGAGAGACTTATAAGCCACAAATTCTAACAAAAAAAAAGACTTTAAGGATGTAACATATACATATTCAGTCAGTGCAGAAATTGAAAAACGGCAAAATGACGTCACTAGAAACATCTAGCAAAACATAACACTCGATAACACTAAGTACTGCTAGAGCATATCGACACTAGTGATACACCTAGGCTTTAAGATTAGAAACAGAGATAAATGAAGTTCCAATACTGAATCTGAAAGAAAATAAAGGGTTACAAAAAGAAGAAATCAAGCCTCCGTAGAAACATGCCATTGTTTCCTGTTGCACTTGATGATCATTAAACTTGGTTTGATTTCATGTGTCTCCACTAAAGCTATGATGAAAAATGGTTTAAGAACCATAATCCCCACAGGATGTAAGACTTATGATTGAAACAGTGAAGAGATAGGGTAGAAAAAGATAGCAAGGGGTTGAAAACAACATTGGAAACAGAAATTAAGAAAAGTAAAGAACAACAAAGTTAAATGCAGGACCGAAGGGGAGAAAATCAAAGGAAATAGATAGAGTCAAATTCAAATCTCACAGAAATCAAGACCTAGCATCAAAAGCTCAAAACAAAGGGCTGGTTGAGAGGGTGATCTTCCAGCAAATAAAGGAGCAACTGTGATGGATCCTTATCCAAAGAACTCATGCAGAAAACCAGAACTTGACAGTTGCATCATGCTCCTACATTTCACTTTTCTAGTTTTCTTTCAAGTTTTTCAACTTCCACCACAAATGTATTCCAAACTTACATGGCGGATAATGCTCATAGCCAGCCTAATCTCTTTCCTTAGGAATTATAAATAATAGGATTGAACTTCCTCTTTCCAGCTTTTTAGGCATTGGGATTTTAGAATACATAGATGCCCTTGCATCAATGGAGCTTTCTATCTGCCAAAAGCATAACATGGAATATAACCAAATAACATACATTTCTGACCCAGAGAATGCATATCCCCTAAAGGTTAAAGAATCATTTAGATGGAACCAATGGGTTAAACCAAGAGAGTCAGCTCAACTACTTTCATGTTCCAATGACATATATATATATATATATATATATATATATATATATATATATACACACTAAAGGAACTATGGCACCCGCCTAGGCGACCAAGGCGCCCGATTTTCCAAGGCATCACTAGGCCGCCTGGGCACCTAGGTGACGCCTTGACAACTATGAGTATGCCTCTATGCAATGTCTATATTTCAAAATTTTGCGAGACAAACTGATAAAAACGAGATCAAAAATGAATAATCCAAGTGAGCTTCTACTTACCTAAAGGATTCCGAAGACAAGATAAAATTGGAAAGTAGCAACATATCATCAGGATGAAGGGAAGCCTTTTGTGCACCAACAAGACTAACAACCTGCAACAATAATCTTAAGGTCATGTTATACTCTAAATCATACTTCAGAAACTACAAAATTCAGTGACATGATAAGATTTTGGATTTCAATAACTCAAACTATTGATATTTAAAGAAGTGACATGATAAGATTTCAGATTTCAATAACTCAAACTATTGATATTTAAAGAAAGCAAGAGGAGCTGATAAGGTTGCAGCTTGGATGGTAGTAAAAGAAGATAAAAGAAAAAATTTGATCTACCACCCAAGAAGTATATGAAATACGACCTACCATCCACAGGTTTCAGAAAATATCATCTACTACCCAGACGTTTGACATAAATAATCAAAGAGACCCACTCCATTAGTAGAGTCCCGTTAGATGATGACGTCATCACTAATTGAAAACTACTAGGACAATAATGCCCTTATTGTAATGTTGAAAGACCATTTCACCCCTGTTCAACCACCATCCCCTACCCTCCTCACCACCACCGCAACCCTGCAACACTAAACCCATCACCATCATCGCAACCCCATCACCCACCTCCATTGACTCCCTGCGACACACGCGACTCACACCACCATCGCAATCTTGTAAGTCTTCTTGACGGGAACCTCTGTGAGAAGTATTAAAGCACAACAAGAGAATCACTTGATTAATTCATCCGCTTCTAGACGATTTCTGATTTCGATTCTCACTGGCCCGAATCATGGTGTCTCGGATCGATACTCAATTCCAACAAGGGAAAGATAAAATCTTGAAACAACCACAAATATCATTCTGATTTCATATTCTAAACACAAAACATCAAATAAAATTCCACTTTTGACATTTATGTTCTCTTCTACTGTGTAGGAATTCAATTGAACAGAGACATAAAAAAACAAATTACTCAAATCCAATATTCCTTGCAGACCTGAGAGGTGAAGGAGATAGAAAGTATATGAGGCAGCAGAAATTAAAGGGCAGCACTGGCGGTAACGCAGCAGAAAAGGGGGAAACTTTGAAGAAAACAGAGGTAGGATTAAAAAGAATCCGTTAATTTCAAATGCATCAATGGTTTCGAAAACTCTGAAAATCATCTAGAATCTTGCTCTTCCTTCGATGGATTAAACAAAGAAAACCACAAATGAATATAGCAACCGCACCAAACTACTCATTGCTCTTCAATGGCGGTCAACAGAGAACAGAACCGTAACCCTATTTAGGGATTTCAATGGAGTTGCAGCTGAGATCACCGCAGCTGCTCTTGAAAAGATGCGTCGACAAAAGTGCAGTTGTGATCAGGGTTTTGGAGGAGGCCACGACCGCTAAATCCGCCATGATCAACGGCCATCAAGTCCGAATTGATCTGGAGGTACTTGCAGATGCTCCAAAGCTCCAACGTTCTTGCGAAGACGATGGACAAGAGACGATCAAAAACCATAGATCATTGTTCACATGTACGGTTACAAATCCGCTTCAGCTCATCGACCAACTCCCTGGCATCAGGATGATCATCCTTGTCGACGGCGACACACCGGAATCCAAGTTCTGCCATGGCAATAAAGGTTCCAATGGCTTCCTTCCTTCCAAAACAAGAAGTGGATCCACCACCTGGTTTAGTGACCCCACCTGAATCTTGGATACCACCATATCCACCAGTGAAACCTCTCTCTTGTCCCTACTCAGATCCACCGCTTTTATCCCCGATATCAGCTTGAACAACACCACCACTTTTGAATCAAAAGTTGAATTTTATTTGAGTAATTTATTTTTTTCTATCTCTGTTCAATTGAATTCCTGCGGGAGGAGAAGAAATACTTCATGATCAGATCTGGCCATGGGCTGGAGTATTGGTCTGCCGATATGTTGCATATGGAAATGGTGAAGAAGATGAGGTTGCAGAACGTTGGAGAAGGAATCAATTGATGCAGTGGCTGAAAGTAAAAACAAAATGGGAAGAGTAATTTCCAATATAAGGTCAAATTAGACATTTTAATGTCTTTCAATTTCAAGGAGGAAGGGTAGAAATGTCTAACTCTATTTTAAATCTATTCCGTCAGTAAAGTGGGGGCGGGTGATATTTTCTGAAACCTGTGGATGGTAGGTCGTATTTCATATACTTCTTGGGTGGTAGATCAAATTTATACAGGATGATTGGTCTAGCTACGACAGCAATATTATAGTGTTTCAATATCTAGCTTGTGATCAGCTAACTAGTGTGTAGATGTTTGAACTTAAAAGCATTATGCAACTAAAAATAAATCAAACACTATAATAGTTGAAAAGAAACAAGAAAGATTCCTGAAATAATAGTATATTCATGTGCAAATGTGTTTTATATGGATATTCTAACAGAATATGTTATATATCGTCATACTTAAACTTCACATTTATGAAAATATGATTAAAATTGAATCCGATAAGCATCTGCACTCATGGAATGGTCAATTATCCCAATTTGAACTGACAAATTGAATGGATTTCAAAGAATCCAACTTAGTTTTAATTCGAAATTTGGATTCCCAAGACGGTAAAATGATGAATGCCATATCTCATGGGTGTAAATATCTCTCACACTTAAGTATAAAGACAAACCTTGTGCTTACACATTAATATTGCAAAAAGGACCCCAGATTCAGCAACATCTTGCAGAATAGCACCTGCTGCTTGCCTTGTTGGGTACGCAAGAGGAAGGCAAGTATAAGCATGAAGAAATGTAGCAGGGTTCCTAAAATCAAATTATCGTAAATGTATTAGCAGGACCATCCAACTGACAAGAAATTGAGCATACAGAATACTTTCAAAGTCAAATGAACTACTAAATTTACAAATCATATTTTTTGGATTCCCAAGCCAACCTACAAGCTATATATCAATAGTTGATTCTCAATTTCCTCCAAAAAATTCATGTATCAGGGTGACTTTGGTGAACCAAGTGACTAGTACTCTTACAATAAGCCTATGATTGAAGACCCAATATTAGGTACAACAAACATTAATGAATTGAAAAATAAACTTGCATAACAAATCAACTATGTCGAACTGGAAACAAATTTGAACCATGGTTCAAAGTGCCGATCGAAACCATGGTTGAAACTAAAGCTAAGGTCAGATCGAAACCTGGTCCAACTTCGACCGAAACCTGGTTCCGATTGTTTTCCTCAGGATTCTCTCAACTAGAAGTAGAATTAGTAGAAAATATTTTAAGATCAATCCTTGTTTTTTTCTCTCCACCCATGTTTGGTCCAACTAACCTCATTAAAGGATAAGCTTTGACCCAAACTTGACCAAGTTTCGACTCCAAAGCCAGGAATAGTACACAGGAACAACACTTATTAAACAGTACTTATTTATGACCAATAGCATTTAAGTAAGTGTTTCTTTAATTTAACATTTTATTTACTTAAGATATTATTCATAAATAAGCAAATACCCCCCCCCCCCAATTTGAATCCAATAAATTAGTCTAAATTCAAATTCCAAAAGAATAAGAAGTCAACCCTCCAATTCAAGAACAAAAACCAGATTTATGGGTGCAGAGCGATTTTCAATTTTCAAATGCTAAACTTTTTTTCCAAATCTAAAAATTCCATAACTCTATTACAGTAAAGTATAACTAAAAACCAAAAGTGCGCCAAATAATCTTTTGCTTTAATGAGCAAAAAAAAAAATTTTCATTCAAACAACTTTAAACACCATTCGCATACTCCGAACAAGGAATCTCGGATTTATTGGAAAGTTGATTATCTGATTATGTTAGTTTTGCAACTAATACAAGATTGCTTGAATCCGAGTTAAATTAAAGAATTTACGCTCCGGTCAAACCTTGTTTAGAGAACGCAAATGATGTTTAAAGTCACCCTATATGAAAATAATTTTTTGGACATTAAAGCAAGAGATTATATTGGTGTACTCTTGGATTTTAGTGATATTTTAGTATAATAAGATTTATGGAATTTTAGGATTTGGGAAAAAAACCTAACATTTAGAAGTTCAAAATCGCCTCCACACCCAAAAATTCGATTTTTGTTCTTGAACTAGAAAGTTAACTTCTTATCCTTTGGAAATTTGAAATTTAGACTATTTTTATTGGATTCAAATAGGGGGTGTTTGCTTATTTATACATATTATCTCAAGTAAATGATAAATTATAATATTTACTTAAATGATATTAGTCGTAAGTAAATGCTGCCTACTTAACTATGTACACAATCCCAAGAATCAGCGTACACTAGCAAACTGTCCACACCACATATCATCATTTTGAACGTTTTTTTTTTTATAAATTAATCTAGGAAATAGATGTAAAATGGTTAAAATAGACTACACAAATAAAAATCAGATCAAGAATAACACTTTTGGGCCTCGAAACCAAGGTTTCGAGATGTCCCGGGAAAAATCCCATGTTTCAACTGAAACCCAAGACAACTTGGTTTCAAGGCTGGTCAAAACCGGCCTCAAAACCAGCACCTCAAACCTTGATTTGAACATCCTTCCAAATCTAGCTTTGTGAGTGTGGGTGGGTGGGGGGGTGGGTGTAATGAATTGAAAAAATAAACTTGCATAACAAATTGACCATGTCGAACTAGAAACAAATTTGAACATCAAAATATTAAACAAAGAACATGTGAAAAGTGTAATAGGAACTTCCAAAATCTCCTTGTGTTTTTGTGTGTGACAGAAGAAATGGCTCTAGACAGAATCAAATTTGGGCAAGAACTGGTAATAGAACAAGAACAGCATGAAAACTGTATGCCTGCTCCATCCCATCCACTCCATCCCATCCAGCTGGACCACTAGAAAAGAAATGTCTAGCCCTAACGACTCCCATGCTAAATTTACTAGCTAGAAAACTCATTCAAAGATTCCTATTTTGCAGGTCCCGACATTATCAATTCATGTTGCTAAGCCCAAATATCTTGAATTGGTGTCAACAAGAGAAATGTCTCCCATAACAACTCCCATGCTCAATCTACCAGCTCAAAACTCACCCTAGATTCCTTATTTGCAGGTCCATTGAACACAGTTTATGCTGCCTAGGTTGGATAAGACTCTGATGATGACCGATTCCTTATTTGCAGGTCCATTGAACACAGTTTATGCTGCCTAGGTTGGATAAGACTCTGATGATGACCGACCAACACTCCCCCACCCCCCGCCAAGAAAAAAAAAAATACCGGCGATGATGGACTAATTCCAAAAAATTATAATACAAGAAACAAGCATTTACCTTAAATAATCCAAGAAGTGGATTCATTATATTAACCTTGAACAGAGACTTGAAAATAAAAAAAAATGAACCATATGCTATTCCTCAGGAAGGATGGAGCATACCATGCTTAATTATATCTTTTACTAATATCAAATGTTGAACATTACCCCCTCCTTTTATTTTTCTGGTTTTATTTAAGAAAAATTTGGATTAAGGAAAATATACATAAGAATTGTCCTTGATTGAGAAAGATACTATTTTGACAACCAATTGACTAAATCAGATCAAAATTTGGCTGTAGACAAAAAATGATGCTTCAGTGCTTAGAATATGGACAATGTGCAAATCCCTGCCATCCATCTGTGGAGCCTAGAGATTATATACTCTTGAATATGCAATGCATGTTTAGGAAACTTGGAGGTGGACTGATGAAAATAGTCCACATTGTCCACTGAAATGATCAGAAAGTGTCGATTTTATGAAAGCGCTGCATGCAACCTTACCTGCCTAGCCATAGGCTTAATATGGTTATCCACAAGGGACATCCAAATCAATTCAGGCAATCTCAGAGGGACCATACTTTATATAAGATATTGTAAGTAACTTTATCAATCATGCAAACAAAGCAGTATGAACTATTGGATTGCTATAACATCATGCTCTCAAGAAGTTGCCATCCAGGAACTGGTAGAATGATTGGACAGTTTTGATCAATATAAGTATGTCTGTAGAGATCATACATAGACAAACATATCACTGATACATGCCGATTGGAGATTATTAAATTTGTTATGAAAATTAAATTTTAGTCATAACTCATAAACTAACATCTCTGGTTTTAATGAACCAAATAATCAAATGGGGTAGTTATAAATAAAGGTTACAATTTTGTCCATGAAATCTAAGTCAGTGTCAGGGACCCAATTCCTAATCATCAGTAAAAAGCTCCCACATGCCTCACTTAGCTAGTGGCCAAGAAATACTAAGTAGAAGATAGGAAGGCTGACATTTGATGAATAAGTCAGAAGTGAAGAAATACTCAGCAGACGATATAAGAAGATGGCCATTTGATGCAATTCATCAAAGTTTTAAACTTAGGGAAAAGAAATATTTCAGTGAAGTTCACGTTTTCTCGCTTTCAACCTAAAACATCAGGGGAGCAAATGCCAGTAACTACAACACTTGAAATTGCCACTGTTTCTTTTATTCTGAAAACTACTAAGAAGCACAAAATGCTATGTTTCCTTCTATATCAAAGTGTGATAACCAACTCAAACATGCACAGTCAGAAAACCATACAACCAAGGTTGTCACGTCGACAAGGTGCTCCAAGGCATTGGAGGGCTGACAGTCACCCAAGGCGACCAAGTCGCCCGCCTAGGCACCCAAGGCGACCAAGTCGCCCGCCTAGGCACCCAAGGCAGCCTATTTTTCAAGGTGGCACCTTGACAGCCCTGCATACAACTGCTTGAAGGAATAGGAACTCCTATTTCTTGAAAGAAGAAAGCATCAGAAGAAGTATCATATTAATAATCTACTCGCTTCTCCCTCTATCCACTCCAGTAGTTTTCTCTATTGTTTTCTGTGTCATAGAAACATTTACGGATTTACTGCAATTTGTTTTGCCAGATTCCATGGCTTAATTGAAGTACTTCCCTGTAAATAACTTTCTCTTCTACAAATACTATTCACATAAACGACCTTAACTGTCAAACACGGTAAGCCTTCTCAGAATAGGTTTTCACTTACCACCAACACAAGTGTGAGAGCATGGGGACACTCAACTGATTATTTTCAATCTGAAGACAACCCTTGAAACGTGCTGATCCAATAATCCAGTACTCACACACACAAACACACACACACACACACACACACACACACACACACACACACATTCAAAAACTAGAATCTTCAAAAGAACACCAGGTCCAATGCCAGAAAAGAAAAGAGAGATAAATATTGAGATAAAAAAATAGATCATTAAATAAAATTTGGCTTTATATTCAACATGTAAGCAGAGAAGGAAATGAAGAACCAACCAGCTGAAGGAATGAATAAGTGATGAGAAAACAGCATCTGTCCCTCCAAGCAAGGGTGTCATATCAAATTTTGGGTTCTTCTCAAAGCATCTATTTACTGACTTCGTCAAAATTAGTATAATCTGCATCCATACAACCATAAAACTATCTCAGTGAGAAAAAATGGAAATAAACCTGGTGAAAATGTGAAATGGAACATCTATTGGAATGACAAACATATTTCTACTGAGATAAAATAAACTGAAAATATAAAAGAGACAGGGTTCCTATGTGCCCATTCTAGAAACCCTTTCTCTCACGCCCACCCTAGATAACAATAGCAGCCACCAGGCAACTTGGTAAAGGCCCAAAATTTTATGGAGATGTTTCCACATCATCACCTAGCAATGTCTTAAATTTCAGACTGATCCAATTTCTCCATGTGTCATCAAATTAAAGTGGCCACAAAATTGTTTGGAAAAAGTTTATACTTTGAGGAACTCTTTGAATAGCAGGTATTGTTCAAAAAAAACTAGGGGAAAACCCCATACATGATAATACAATTCGTTAAGATGAGCCACCATATTTTACATGTAGCCCATCCAAGGAGTTCCCCATGATGCCAAAGCATCTTGTCCACTTGGCAAAAAAGTAGGAGCCCTATGGGATTGGATTCCTACAATGTACACACCATTAATATAGTAGTGGAAGTAAAAAGAACACATTTTTGCAATTTATTCCCTGATAAAATCCACATAAAAAAATCTTGAAAAGACAGCAATGCTACCTGACCATAAATAAGATCCAATTGCCCCTTTAATGCTTCATATGGTTCTTCAGTACAACTTATGCAGACTAAGTAAATTGGCCCCATCACAAGGAAAACCACCTGAACATAAAGCAATTTCAAGTGAACCAACAATATTGATGATCCATACTCTTAAGGAACCACATGTAACTCTTTTTTATTCTTTTGGGTACTATGAATTACATTTTTCAACACACATCAAAGCGAAAACACCATAAATTAGCAACATACACTCTGAGAAAGAACAATAAACATCCTTGCTTCTTTTTCTTTTGCCTTTGCGCGTGTATGTGTGTGTATTTTTGTGGGTGGGAGGATAGGTGGGTGGGAAGTGAAGGACGATGAAATTGTTTTACTAGGGATCCCCAGCCCCAAACATGAAGCTGGTGAATAAATAATAACATCAGAACTGATTACGATCGAATGGAACGCCCCAGGCTATGTTCAGTCATCTGCCAAAGAGTAGGCAACTGGAAATAATCAGCTGAAATAACCTCCTAAGTCCACCATAATCTCTATACAAGCAGCCTGCCACTGTCAAACGTCCCTCCACAATTATTCTGCAGGATTGTGCCCACTCCAGCCCAAAAAATTGTCCCACCCAACCTATGGTATAAGCAAGGCAAGATGAGCAGGGCCTGGTCTGCATTTTGAAGCCTTAAGTTGTTTTGGGCTGGCTTCAGACAGGTGTTGGTTCTGTCCAAGTGCCCAGCTGTAAAAAACTCTCCCTTCACCAAGGATCAAAGCATCCGTATTGGTAGGCAATTTTAAGAGACGTATCGTATCGTATCATGGATACAGTGGATAAGCCAGGATACGGGGCAAGATATGCATGGCAATGTCTAGGGAACATGCAAAACACAATTTTTAGCATAAAAACACTATAATAAGCCATTTTGAAGTGTTTATAAGGATTAAGACATATTTGATGACATTCAATGAGCTACAACCTTCGGTTCACATAAACTGTAGGTTTTCAGCAAGGAAGAAGACCAGAAGTGGAAAAAATCAATTATATTAAGTCTTATATGTGCATATCGAACCGTATTGATTCGTATTGAGGTGCATCGACCAGTATTGGTTCGTATCGAGGTGTATCGAGCCGTATCAGTTAGATACACTTCGATACAAGTTTTTTTTTCCCCTTTTGCGAGAAAATGAAAACTTAAGTGTATCGATACGTATCGAGTGTACCAAAGTCTATCGAGCCATATCGGTTATATACATACACTTTTTGCTTTAAAAAAAAGAGATACATATTAAAGAGTATAGCATCAAACACTGTTGATACATATACGTATCAATCGATACAGGTCGATACTTAAAACCATGCCCTTCACCAATAATCTTAGGGACTATACCCACTCCAGCCCAAAAAAAAAAAAATCCAACCCAGCCCATGTGAACAAGTAGGTTGTGTACGCAATGAGAAAAGACTAAATATAAGTTTAGGCCATTTAAAGAATATATGTAGAAGCACATTCAAGGAAAAGAAAAACAAGTATACCTGGTGTTTCCCAGCCCTCACAAATTTGACATGATCTCCCCTATAATTAGATTAACAGAGAGAACAATCACAATCCTTCTTAAGTGTATCTTCAACCTGAAGAGTGAACCTAAAATAACTAATATCTTGGTTACAAAGCACATACCCGTTTTCCACAAAGGAAATGATAGCTTGCAAGGTTGCCGCAAATCCTGCTAGCTTGTATTCATCTCCATACCTAGTAGATCAACAATTTTACATAGATGTGTAATAAAATAAATAAATAAGACAATGAAGCATGCAGGTATAGAAACATTTTGGTTTTTACAACAGCTAAGACAGACCTGGAGTATATTGGCTTGCCAGAGTGACTCAGCACAAAAAAATGCTTCTTCCTTTTTCTCCAAGAAATTGAAGCATCATCCTGCACTTCATTTATAAATGAAAACATTGATGAGGTAGCTCACATATTAGGAAAAAATAAGAGCTGAGTTAGCCACAGCTGTGGTAGAGGAATGGTAATTCATTGGTTCATAGTTCTTTATAAAAATATCTAAATTGAAAATGATGGATATTTCAGTCAAGTGCGACCACTATTGTCATCATAAATAGGCTGTCCAAGGCACCACCAAATTAGTTCTGATAATTTATGCCATTAGGTAAGATGAACCTTAGTAAGGGAAATGAAATATAATACATGATATCATAGTTGTCAAGGCGCCAAGGTGAACCAAGGCGTTGGAGGCCTGACGGGGCACCTAGGCGACCAAGGCGCCCACCTGGGCGATCAAGGCGCCCGCCTAGGTGACCAAGGCTCCCGATTTTCCAAGGCGTCTGGGCACCTACGCGACGCCTTGACAACTATGCATGATATTGATCCTCACCAAATACTTCCACCATGGGCACATCTCACCGGAGGTATCAAGGCAAGATGTGCATGAGAAGCACAAAGGCCTTCTGGAAAGTCCAAGACAATATAGAAGCCTGTCTGTAATGAGCCTCACAAAAAAAATAAAGAAGCTGGCAAGAACTAGGAAAATAGGTTTTCAATCTGGAAATATGAAAAGCCAGATAAGAACTCAAGTTTTACAGTTGTAATATCACTTAGAAAATCAGATTTAGACAAGACTGGTTTGAAATGAAATGGTGTTAAAAATATCTCAATGGTAGGAGAACAAGGTACCATGAAGCACATACAGTATGCATAGGATTTGTGATAATTTCATATTTGCTTCGGCCTTGGGGTGTTATAAGGTTTGATGTCCTTAGCAACAGTAGATAAAATAAAAATAGTTAAAATGGCAATATATCACCACAGAAAAAAAACGAAGATTAGCCTCATCACCATTTTTTGATGGTTCGGCCACAGAAGTACCTTGATACAGATAAGACGCATAATTGAACTTATTTTAGTGGAAATAAGCCTTGGGTTGGGTTCTATATGTGTTGGGCCTTTTGTCCAATAGGTTTTCATTGTGCTGGACTACTTTAATGGGCCTAAAATATGGGTTGGAAGTAGGAATACGAGATTTATTAATTACTTAAATTGTTGAGTCTAGTTAGAGTCCTATTCCTTTATTTATAAATGTTACCAAGTGTTAGCAAATGGCTGGATTAGGGTCTCTATGAGTCCAGTTTTGTTTTAAACAGTTTTCCATTATTTTAGGTTGAGTACTAGTGGGAATAGAATCAATAGACCTCCAAGGTAAGCTATTGGCTGGAGTTTTAGGCCTAGTTTGATCCTTGTTTAGAGTCTTCAACATAAATTGTAAGGGGTTACAGCCCTAGGCACGTAATTGATTGATGAAGTTGGCCTTTGCCTTTGATTCTGGGGTGATTCAGATCCAACTTGATGCTGTGGTGATTCAGTATCAACTCGGTTTTGTAGATTCAACAGGTTGACTGGTAGCAATTCTAGTCCAATCCATTGGTGGTGATTCCTTTGGTCATATACTTTCTTTCTTTTATCTTCTTCTTTATTCAATCTATAAAATTATCAAATAAGTTTCTGCACATCACTTGTTCCAGTTTTCTGGTTTTCTATTTAGTTCTTACACATTCTAGTCGCTGAATTTTCTGTTCCATATTTAATAGATCTGAGGATCTGATTTCAATCCTAGCAATTGGATTCTATGTTAAGCTTATTCTTGGTTTCAAAATCATATTTTGCTATTGGTTTAACAGTCTTATTTCATATCTGATATCTCAGTTTCTTCCTCTACTTGAATCGATTTATGGTTTCACCCAAAAAAAAAAAAAAACGATTTCTGGTTTCTGTTTCAGACTGATATTCAAATGATACTGCTGAGTTCTGTTATTACTCTAATCCTTCCTGATCGATGGTTTGATCCCATTACGATCTGAGATCAATTCCCAGCTCAGAAAACCCTAATTCTAGATTCCTATCAACAGTATGATGCTTTCCAAATTTAAGAAAAAACCATCGGATCTGAACCAAATTCTGAGGAATTGTTCTCTTCTAAAAATCTGCCCTTCAACCAGAGTTCTAATGAGATAATTCTCTGGTATTAAGTTTCTCTTGACTTCTGGTTTCTAAATCGTTCACTGTTTGCTAAACCCTAGGTTATTCAGAACCCATCATACCTCCAAACTGCAAAAGTAAGTGCATAATTAAAGGTAAAAATGCTCCATAGAAAAATTTGTTCCATCAAGGGCCAAGGTCAAAATTAAGAAATCAATGGGTAAACCAGGATATGAACAAACCAGCAGCACAGTTAGAAAAAACTTTTTGCAAAGTAGCCAACTTTTGAACTGCTCCAATGATGTAGGATACATTCCAATAAATTCAAATCTCAGGCAAAATGGAAAAAAAAATTTTGACAGTAGAATAATAAGCCATTTCTCTTTAAAAATGGAGCAACAGGTGGTTCTCCTTGTGGCCTAAATTTTAGTCCTGAAAACTAGATTTAGCCTAAAAGGCAGAGTCGGCAGACCATGGTTAGGATGATGCAAGTCAACTGACAAAATCAGTGGTTAAGGAGCCCAACTAGGAATGCAGTATACAAAATTGTCGAAAACTGAAGAAAGAGAAAATAGTTAGGGAAAGTTAAAGTGATTGGGCTTAACCAATATTTAAAGATATATATATATATATATATATATAAGATTTAACATTCCATTAATCCATAAAAAAATACCACAATTCTGAATAGAAGCCTAAGTAACATGCTTCTTGTATTTTATACGTCCTAAATTACATGCATATTTATTGTCCAAGGTCGCATTTTGTTTGAATTTAAGTTAAACTTGTA
The DNA here is from genome assembly GCA_028583415.1 of Protea cynaroides. NCBI lineage: Eukaryota > Viridiplantae > Streptophyta > Magnoliopsida > Proteales > Proteaceae > Protea > Protea cynaroides. The sequence goes on along the minus strand of CM053266.1, from coordinate 34,285,607 downwards.
AAATCCCTAAAAGACTATTATTTGGATAATGATTTTATAAAGACTCCCCACAACATATTCTAATCTTACTTTTATAGAAAGAAGAGCTACAAAATAGTAAAAATACAGAAACAAACTAGAAATAGTAAAAATATACTCATTATAATGATAATAAAACTGAAGGATACTATAAATGGTAAATCTCAGATTACTAAAACTAGTAAAATTCATAAGTACCAAAAGAAATACTAACTGTAGTAAATTGTGTAAAGATGTTCCTGCCTTGTGGGGTTACAAAGTCCCACAAACATACTAAAAATCTGGGTCGTGAAACATGTTTTGGACAAAAGAGGCTAGATATTGAGGACTTAATATATTTCTGGCAGCACAAGCTACAATCCCCCCCCCTCCCACCCCCCACCCCCCACCCCCTCTCCAAAAAAAAAAAAAAAATGATCAATCAAAGCAGTCAAAAAGAAGATTTTATGGGTTTGCCTGAAATTATTTGTCCAATATCCAAAAAATAAGAAACGGAGTGTTTAAACAAACTCTATTTAATTCCTACTCCAACTAAGGATGATTCTACTTAGTTTCTACTACTATTAGAAATAGAATAACTCAGAATTGTTCTTGAACCAAGGAAGAACAAAGTGGAGATCAATTGCAACAGGATCGACAAAGATAAGGGCAAAATCAGAATATGACTGGGACATTCAACACTTTTTCTTTTTTCCCAACACTTGGTCTTTTTTTTATTTTATTTTTTTCTTTACAGTGAAAGCAAAATAAAAGGATATGACTCAGGCATCCCACCTAAGCCTCGACCAACATCTCAACAATCAATGCCAACTTCTCACAAAGAACAGCATCTCACTTTTGATTTGTCTCTCAGAGAGGAATTGTATAAACTTTCATTTCAAATTCTTTTTCCCATTACGGGCACCTCTTTATATAGAGAAACTGCACTTCATTGGGACTTCCTCCTAGAATTAATGGTCTATACATTTCCAAGGACTTACATTGGGACTGGTCTCGAGATATTTTAATGAACTTATCATTTTCAAGGTCTTTCTCCCCTAACAAACCCACTAATAATGAAACTAATTCCCCTAATAATGAAACTAACTCTTCTAACCGATTGACATCTCCAAGACATCTAACTAACAAATTAATTCATATGGGCCACTTATCATATTAAACTTTGTCAATATATATATATATATATATATATATTCCCTACCACAACTGAGACTTTATAAATGAACTGATCATAATAACTTTCAGAATATAGTGCAAAAGTGCAAGAATTTGGTTCTCTTAGAAAGATGACCGAATAAACTTTCAAATGGACAAGTTTAAGCTTTCCAAACATTGCCTCCAAAAAACTGATAGAAATAGCCCATATAGATTACATAAACGCAAAGAAATATTATTTCATGTTTCCCTACTAATGCAGGCCTCCTTTTAAGCAGAAACGGATGGAAATAATAGATACCATGCACCTGAAATCGATTTGGTTTTCAACACCTTATAAGTTATAATATCTAATACACTCAGATAGGGGACTGGAATATGATTCCAAATAAATCCTTAGTTTTGGATTTTTTCAACATTTTTATGGTTAGATTGTCTGAGGGCCTGAAAGAGAAAGTTACTTTCACAATTTCAGTTCAGGAAAATCGAGAAGGACGTTTACCTCTTGCAATAACCAAATATGTACAACCATCTACACAATTGACATTTGACATGAGTCTCAAACTTCTTTGGTGATCCAACCAACTCCATATATATTATTTTTGACACTAGTAAAGTAATTCCCCACCCCCACCCCAAACCCTTCCTTAAAAAATCAGAATAAAATAATGCAGCACGGGAAAACCATGGCCCTTCAAGTTTTCCTATACGGATAACATCAATTGCAAAGGCTTAAATATGAAGAACATAAACCAGCAATGAGAAAAGGTCATACTTGGTTTTAATTAATAATTCTTCAGGGCCCTTAAACCTTTAAGATACTTTGCATCCTCCTAGTAAAAAATCTGGCAGTTCCTTTGGATACATTACAATTACTATGCCTACGAAACAGTTGCAGTAGCTGGCCACTCAGCCATGACGGAGCTGGCAAGCACTGGGCGGATAAATTGCAGTATAATGTTGTGAAGCAACCGATTAACTGGTGCACAAACAAGCAATTTAAATGTCTACGGAATAGGACAATGAGTAAAGCATGATCTTCGGCTGTTCAATTATTAAATTTCTGACTTTTTTACGTAAGAACAAGTGTTCTTGGAGGGAATAATGAATTCACTCGAACAGCCGCCATATACTTCAATTGCTGACGTCAATTTCCAGTTAAGGGTAGAGAGAACGCACCACTCACCTCATCGACTTGCTGTTTCCCAGGAATCCACGAAACTGAATCCGAAGAAGCATCAGCAGAACGATCCTGCGGAGCCACTGTTTCATCGATTTCGTGGATTTCATTCCCATTAACCACCTTGATTCCAGACGCACTTGTAGCACTGCTGCTGCCTCCTTCTCCAGCGTATCCACTGCTACTAGGACTCAATGGCGGATCGACTTCAATCTCCAAATTGTCTCTAAACGCAACGCCAACAGAAGAAAGCTCCCGAACCTCTTCACCAGCTTCGGACGCTGCTGAAATATTCGGGGGACCAATTACAAGAGATTCTTCGATATGAATCTCACGTCTTCCATCATGCTCTGCAACCACTGATCCATCTTCCACCTCGCCCAAGCCTCGTTGATTGGACATCTCTTCGACGTCGACGACAACATTGGAATCTTCCAATGTCAGCGTCTGCAATCGATCCTTGGTTGTTTCGGGAGGGTTAATGTTAGGGTTTTGGTCGCTGGCATCATCAAAGGAGGTTGAAGAATCTGAATCAGACGTCATTCCGACGGATTCCAATTGTTTTTTTACAACTTCAAATGGTTCCCTGATGACCAAATTTGCAGAATTAGGGTTCGAGGATCATCCAGACAGAGAGAAAAGGGAAGAAATGAAGAAGACAGGCAAAAAGGTCAATGAAATCACGTCAACCAGTCAGTCGTCTCTCCCTCTCACATCGAGACCAGAAGCAGCAGCTAGTAGTTAACGGTGTCCAAAGGCCTTTGACTGGTAAATGTACGCAGGAAAGGTGTCACTCATGTTGAGATTCGATCGTCTGAATCGGCCGGTTCGGCTAAACAGTCCGTGGTGACTCGTGAGCGAATCACGGATACGCAGCACGCTTATATTTGGTCTGATCGGTTTTGATCTATAAATGATTTTATGTTAATCGAGTTAACTGGTTCGTTGATGAGCTATAATAGACTCATGTCAAACTGTCAAAATGTAAATAAAAATAAGGAGATGTCGGTTTTCGAATCCATAATTATTCTTATGTTGTAGATTATATAATTTAAGATGGGCGGACTGTAGAAGGCTTTTGTTAAGCTTGTGATCACGCACAAGGATGATGACTGAAAGAAAGAGTGGGAAGACTCGAGAAATGAAAGAGTAAGAGACAATTTGATGTTCTAGGATTTGAGCTTTAAGACTGTATTTGTTTGGTTTAAATCAAGATTCATTTATGTTTAAAGGTATATAAAGTTTATTCGATCTGTTCTTTCAAGCTGCACCATTGTACCATAAAAGCTTGTTTAATAATTGGTCCAAGCCTAAGACTGACACTTTAAATAATATCGATTAGGCACAGTTAGGTTACCTAGTGCAAGCATGAAATTGACACCCCTAGGTATTGATAGGGAGCATGTAGAGTTATAAATCTAAGTATTAGACAAGGTATGGGCCAAGCTAAAACCAATCTTATCCGAATCCAAATTGACACATGGCTAATATCATGTATAATAATATTACATTATAATTGGGGAGATTGATGAGGTCCAAAACTGATACGAGTTGACCAATCCGATTACTTGAACCATGAGAATTAGTTGAGTTTTAAGTATTAATCAATCTCTCCTACACATTCAAAGTTCATGCATATCGAAGGTTTAAACATATCAAAATGAAATGTCAAATTGTATCCTTTCAATTATATATCATTGAACTCTGTGCTGGTTTTATCTTAGATTTGTATTTTTTTTTTTTTAAATGTTTATTTTAGGATTACGATCTAAATCAAACATTTAAATTTGTTAAAAATTATTATGATTAAATCTTTATAATTCCAATAAAATCTTTTTTAAGTTATTTAAATTTGCCCTATAATGTTGACCATGTTTTAAAATGCCTTATAAACAACCATAATGTAAAAATTGTAAAAAAATTATAATAAATGTGATGTTGAACCATGTTCTTCTAATTATAATCATTTTTTAGATATATGAATATAGGTCATTTGGGTCATTTCACCCCCACATGCTAACCCTCCATGATTATGTTTAGCAGCTCAAATGTAGTTATTAAAAAGGTAATTATCCATGTCACAAAATAATGTGATGTTTCTAGGTTTCACAAAAAAAATCTAACTCATTCATTTTTACTGTTTCTTTAATCTAAACCATCTATTTTTAGGATCCCCACTCCTGTCCTCTCATTGGCTTGGTTTCCCACAAAAGCATTATGAGAAACCCTTGCCCTTACAATTGAATTAGACCTTTTATCAAAAAAAAAATGATAATAATAATAATTGAATTAGACCTTACAATTTAATCTAGACCATATTTTCCATATCTAATGGTTAAAATGGACACAACATCTGCCCATGTGGCATAATAAATGATTTGTGACCAAAACAAACTATAGTTTTTACTACATGCATAGCGAGTGACCAAATGTAACAGCAAACACTTGTCGTGATAGCCTCCAACACTTTGTTGTTATTAATTTTCGTTTATATAAATCAATGTTTTTAATACATATTATATGCATTTAATTGTTCTTTTTTTCCCATTATTTTTGAAAATTTGAAAACATCTTTTTGTATGATTCATTACAAATGTATTTATTAATTATGTTAAAACATTGGGTACCCACATATAATTTATCATTTTCCAAATAAAAACCATATGAAAAGAAAGAAAATGGTCCCACTAGCCCCTTCATTACTCAGGTGGTCCAGGGCTCAACCTCATTAATCATATCGGTCAAGTCCATAGTAGTGTCACATCAGATTAAAAAAAAAAATTACTGTAGCATTTACTACGCTAAAAAAAAAAACTGAATCAGCAGAATTTGAATACATTGAACACTCGAAATCTACAAGAAATCACTCTTCTGTCAAAAATGAATCACAGATTTCTCATTTGACACCTGAAGAAAGATTGCTAACCTGCGTGAATAATTAACAAATTAATACACCACGGAGAGCCCAATCCCAAGCAGAATATGTGCCTCCAAAAGAATATGCAACACACTGCCCCTAGGGCATGTCCTTTGAAACTCATTGGCTAACTCCACCCCAGCTGAAACTCCACAAAATTCCAATTTCTCACACCTAACTTTGAACAGTCCTAACCAACATCAGCCCCCAAACCCTCCAAATAAACATTGTTACAAACCCATTAGTTCTCTCCACCCATACTGCAAAGCCCCACCACCAATTGATTTACATCCTCAAAGATGTAGCAGTGTTCTGTATCTGGCTGTCAGGTGATGGGTGAAATCAGAACATGACCCAGAAGACTAGATTAAATCAATCATTATCTCCCACCTAGACAAGTCGATGCTGGCGTAAGCCCTTCCCAAAGTGAGGTTGCATCAAACGGACATACAAACCATTCATCGCCACCAGGGAATCATGGGTTCCTTGCTCCACAATTCGTCCACAATTGAGAACTACAATGTTGTCTACATGCCTCATCATTGCTGCTCTATGGGCAATAAGAATAGTTGTCTTGTTCCCCATTATCAGGGTATCAAGAGCTTCCTGTACCACACGGCTTGACTCAGACTCGATTGAGGAGCTGGCTTCATCTAATAATAAGATTGGAGCATTCTTTAGCACAACCCTCGCAATGGCAACTCTCTGCTTCTGTCCTGGTGTTAGATCGACACCCCTCATGCCTACATGCGTGTCATAACCATGAGGCAAGCTGCTGATGAAATGGTGAGCATTAGCTATTCTTGCTGCCTCTTTCATCTCAGCCTCCGTAGCATTGTGCCTTGCATAAATGATGTTCTCCCTTATAGTTGTTGAGAAGATAATTGGCTCCTGCTGAACAAGACCCAAGTGGCTCCTCAACCATCTTAGGTTATACAGCTTCAGATCTCTGCCATCCAGTAAAAGTTGACCAGAGACTGGATCGTAGAATCTCTCTATCAAAGAAATTATAGTGCTCTTTCCAGACCCAGAAACTCCTACTACTGCTACAGTTTGTCCTCCACTAACTTTGAGACTGAAATTTCTCAATACCATCACCTCCGGACGAGTTGGATAACAAAAATCAACATTTTTCAAATCAATACTTCCATACACGTTAGGGGGCTTTAGTCCCGAATTATCATCTGGATCAATCTTAGGGATACGGTCTATGATCTCAAATACTGAAATAAGAGATTTACGCCGCTTAAGTATGTAAGGAGCCAGCCCAAATGGTTCCACAAGCGCAAAGGTCGCAAAGGAGAAGACCATATACTCCTTGATAGCTGTGGGCAGATCCAGATAGCCATTTTTAACGGAGATGGAAGTGTACCAGAGGAGGAGGGCATTACAGGCAAAAAGCAGGAACTGCGAAAATCCAAAGGCAAAACCAATGGCCACCCCGTGAATTAAGCTCTGGCTGAATATTTTGCCCAGCTGAAATCTGTAGAGCTCCATCACCTTGTTACCAGCACAGAATGCCACCACAGTGTAGATGTTTCTAACAGCATCCTCAAGGACCAAAGATGCCTTCCTATGCATTTCTTGTATGCCTCTTGAGAACCCAGCAAGCCACAATTTCTGCAAAATTTGAATTCACAGCCAGTCAGGATTTAAGACAAGGGAGCAAAAGAAACAAGCAATGCATTTATGGGGATTCATCCTCAAGATCATAACTTTGAGAGAAAAATTTAAAATATTTTGTATCACCACAGGAGAACTTGTCCAACGAAACAACATACATGGCTTATTTAGTCATATTCAACATTGTTCATCGACGCTATGAAACCTTCAGTGGAGGTGTTTTTTTTTTTTTTTGGGTAAATTCACTAGAGGGTTAACTCAGCCCATAGAGCACATTGGTCCCATTATTAGTCGAATCTTGTATTCAATAGAAAAGAACAAGAAAAAAAAAAGAATATGAGAATAACCATGTCAAAATTGTTTTTTTTTTTTTTTTTTTTTTTGGTGAATAAAAAAATATATTAACAGCACCTCAAAAGGGAGGAAAACAAACCTGGGTATCCAAAGGATAGATCAACACTCCTTACAAAACTAGGACAAGAGCCCAAACAGAAAAGGGGAAACACGAAATTAAGAAAAAACTGGAACTACAAAGTCATGGATTTCCCATATTCCAGGAAGACAACATAAATCTATTTCTAGCTGTGTCTGGGCAAGGGGACCTAAGAGGCACCACGTTGCCATGGATATCAAAAATTGATTGCCTCCCAAATCTGGTTGAAGCTTCTAGACTTGGCTGCCCAACGACAAAGGTTTCTTTCAACCCAAATGTGGTATGACCGTTGCACCGAAAGCAAGCTTGGCTATAGTATCACATGGAGATTTAGTCTTGAATTTCTTGATCATCCATTTCCACTCAAGGTCAAAAGGTAAAATTCTTCTTCTTAATGGCCAGCATTTTCCAAGGATCATTTCCCAAACTTTATTGGAAAAGGGACATTCAAAAAAGAGATGTTTGACATCTTCTTCTGCCGCCCAACACAGGCCACAAGAGGGGTTGGAGATGATACCTCTTTCATGGAGAAAAGAGCTTGTCTGAAGGGTCATATTCAATGCTCTCCAAAGGATAAAACTGTGATGAGGATAATGCCCATGAAACCATACCACATCAAACCATTCAACCTTGGGGCTTCAAGTTCTGACTGAATCCCATGCTAAAGAGGAAGAGAATCTACCATTTGAGGATGCCGACCATATGGTGATGAAGCCCTACCAATGCACCAAGATCCACCAGGCAGGATTGAAGACAGTGGCCATTCTATCTTGACCATAATCAGCTCTAATCATTTCCCCATAAGCTAGCACTAGAACACCATGAGGATGCCAATTATCCAGCCATAGAAGGATTGAGGATACATCATCAATAAGGGATCGAATATTGGGGACCGCCATTTGCCTGTGGCGAAGGATGGATCTCCAAACCCAAGAAGAATCCTTGCTTTTAGATGCAGTCCATAAAGAATCTTTCTTTAGATATCTGCTATGTAATACCCCAATTCTCTGTTGGATTTTGTACTTGGGGGTATTTTGGTAATTTTAACTCCAGTTTGAGGTGAGAGAGCAGAAATTTATAATATACTGTAGTATAAATTTAATCATGTTGGAATTTGATTTGAATATTTCTTTATGAAGTGTGTAGGTATATAATATACAACGTATGGTTATACCATCATATTATGTTAATAGGTGGGCCCTACATGGTTAGATGGTCATCTGGAAGAGGGGTAAGTTTTAAAATAAAACTTTATAGTTTTGGGTTTGGTTGTAATTGGAAAATATAAAAGGATAGGGAAGGAAATAAAAGAATTTAGAAATTGGGGACAAATAAAAAGAAAATTTTGACACTCAAGGACTTATGTGTAAAATTAAGAAAATGGGAAGACTTAAGTACAATCAGTATAGAAGGATCCTTGGAGTAAGGGTAAGATAGTCATTCTATTTCATTTAATTATAACTAATCCTTTAATAATTTGATTAGCACATGTGCGCATAAGTGTAAAACGTAAGAGGGGAGACAAAGCCCTTCTGTTAGGGTTGAAAAGAAAAAAAAAAAAAGGGGGGGGGGGGGGGGGGGGGGGGGGGGGGGGGGGGGGGGGGGGGGAAGGGGAAAGGGCCAACCCCTCCCTATTCTTCTCATCTCCGAAGATGTGTTACGGCAAGAGGACCTAAAGGGAAAAAAAATTGAAAACACTTGGGCTGACCTAAAATGTATATGGTTTTAGAACAGAAAGTTAGTTTTCAAAGCTATTCTTCATTGAATGTAGGCAGCTTGGTTTCTTGGATACCTAAAATGTTATGGTTAGGGTTTTCAATTTCATAATTAGGTAATCTAACCTTCTAATTAAGACTGTTTAAAACAAAATAGGTCTGAGTTCATGAACTTTGTGGAATCAGCCCAAGTGTAAAGCTTTAAAATAAAACTAAAAAGATTAGGGATGACTGATTATATATTTTATAAAACCTGAAATCAGGTCCGGTAGACCATTTGGTCAGTCAGTCAAGCTTAGAGGAGGATTGTTAAATAGGAATTTTTGGGGGTTTTACTTCCTGCATTTCCAGACCATAAAGGCACCTGAAATTTAGATTTCTAACTACGTTTTCAATTTAATTTATCAGTTTTAAGTTAAGAATAAGTTAATTTCATCCCAAATTCCATTCTTATAGGGCCAGAATTGGGAATTGTTAACCGTCTTGCTAACCTAGTGTAAGAAGTACAGCAAAGGGCATATTTGGGGCTGGAAACAGAAAGAAAAGATTACTTAAGTTGCTGTCTTAGGTGAAAGACTGAAAATCAGCAATGTTAGGTGAGGGAAATTACCTGCTTACATTACTTGTGTGTTACCTTATGTAATGTATTATAATTATTGTTAAGCTGTAGAACTTTATGTGAATTATGCAATAAGAATATTATGACATGATGAGTGCTATATTTTGTAACTTGATATATGCTTCATACTGTGAATGTGAATGTGATATGATAGATCAAGAATGGTAGTTATTTAATGATGATCACTGATATGTTTCATGAAATGATATTATTGCTTTGACGGTGTTCTTATGATTGCAGTTAGATATACGTAATGTTGATTGTGAAGGATGTGAAAATTAAACATCATGATCATGCATAACATATTGATGTAAACATGTAAGAAAAGAAATGATTTAGCATCTATGAACAGTAAAATGGCTCAAGTGATGAAAAGAAAAATGAAGAATTTAAATTATTCAAGTGTTATGTGAGCCTCCAGCACATGGCTGGAGAAAGGAAGAAAGAAATATAAATAATTTAGTTAAGCCTCTAGCACAAAACTAGAGAATGAAAGAAACGTGTACAGAGCCAAGAATGATAATTAAATTAAATAATGAATCTTAGAACCTGTGTTTGCTGCCCCCTTCTCATTAGGGGTAAAATAATGAGTGGAAATGCGTTGCACCGAAAAGTCTGGGACTTCATTGCCTTCTGTATTCAGCTAAGACATCTAGGATGTCACCAGTCCGTTTGCAAGGCTGAGAGTTCTGGAACTCACCACCTTGGAGGCGAGACGTCTGGGACGTCATCTGTACACGCGGCTATTCAGCTGAGACGTCAAGGACGTCGATAGTTCGTTTGGAGGATTGAGAGTTCTAGGAACTCACCGTTTTTGGGGCGAAACGTCTGGGACGTCATCTGTACATGCAGCTATTTAGGCGAGATGTCAGGGACATCAACTAGTGCTTCAACGACTCCAGATATTAAGCGTAATGCAACAAACACCTGACTGGTTTACCTAGAATTATTTGAAATATTTAACTGAGACTCTTGCATTCCTATAATAAGTATTTTGTGATTTCTGTTGTAAGTAGTAAATTTTTCCTCATTGAGCGAAAGCTCACTCTGTCATTTAAATGATGGATCACAGAGACAAGTGGAGTGTTCTCAGAGGAATTTCTTGATTCTGCTGACCCAACTCTGGAGTGAAGAAGTGTCTAAGGCCGCTGGACTCATTTTCTTTTGTTCTGCTGTGAAAGCTTTTGTATGTATATAAAGAACAAGAATTGTGTAACTGGTATAGGCATGTAAGTAAATTTTGAATGTTAAATAATGGTGCCACCAAAATAAGAAATGTATTTAGCCCTTTTTGTGTTAAATAATGTCATTTAAGCTTCCGCTAGTTTTTTTTAATTTATGCTTGATTTGTTTGTTTTGAATCCAAGCAACTTAACTGTAACATACCTGGCCTTGAGTTGGAGGTGTTACATGCTATAAATCCATTTAACCCATATGCCTGATTTTTCCCCCACTAGAAGCCAAATCATCTTGATGATGCAAGCAAGGTTAAATTCCTTGACTTTATGAATTCCCAGCCCGCCCTCCACCTTTGGCAAACACACTTTTGCCCAAGCAATAGTATGAAGGAATTTATTATTCTCCCCCCCCTTTCCATAAGAAGGCACTCATAAGGCTTTCAATTTTTTGGATTACTGAACAAGGGAGGCCAAAAACCCCTGTCCAAAACAAGTAGGAGCTCTGCATGATTGATCTAACCAGCTCTAACTTGCCCGTGTAAGACAGGACTTAGGCTTTCCAAAGTTGGAGTCTCTTCCTTAATTTGTCAAGAATAGGAGAACAATGATGGACTGAGAGTCTGACAGCAAGGAGGGGGAGCCCAAGGTATGCAACCTAAAATTTCCTAAGGGGAAAGTCCACAATGCCGAAGATTCTCAAGATGAGGCTCGTCAATCCCAGTCAAGAACAGAGTGGAATTTTACTTGTTGATGGTTAGGCCCCGACATAGAACTGAAGTATCCCAAGACATTCATAATAGCCGAAAAAGATTTGGTATTACCTTTCTAGAAGATCATAATGTCATCCGCAAAGGCCAAATGAGTGAGTTCAATCTCCTTACATCGAGGAAACAATTAAACTGTCTTGCTTCCATATGTTCATGTCCTTGGGGCAACTGTCAAACTGATTAGCAAAGGAATGTTAGTTCTTGGTTCAAGTGGTCCTTTTATCACGTACAGTCCAGGTCTTAAAATTCCCCGATCACCCAGGTTAAAATATAAACCTGATGCCTGATGAGTCACACAAGTATTGAAGTGGTTAACCTTTTTGAAGGATCATAGGTAAGATTGAAATTTCTAGGAAAGGGATCTGAAGAATAATATGCACTTCCAGCATAAGCTGATGTCCCCTTAACAAGCATCACACTGACGTAGAGGCATAAATGGAAAAGGTTTTTTTTTAATCTATGCATCATGGGTTGAATTGAATCCCCGTCTTCTTTTCTTGATAGAAGGGTTAGATTGCTTTTTCTAAGGATGGAAGAGTATATAGAAAAGTTTTTGCCGGGTAGGAGAGAAGAAATCTGAAAAATAATCATGGCTCTTATCAGATTTTCCTAAACCACCCAGAACCTCATGAAAAGTCTTCAGTGCTCTTGCCACACATCCTACTTGCCATTCTTTGATGCTCTACCATCTCTCATTCCCTCCAACAATCCCTTCTTTAATGGAATTCTCAGTTCAGCCACCTCAAACCTAACCCCTCCCCCTTTTATTGGCAACAACACCCCCCCCCCCAAAAAACAAAAAAAAAAAAAAAAAGGTTCCATCAGCACTCAATGAAAAAGGCATATAAAGGATTTACAAAACATAGATTTGTGTGTATTAGATGTTGTGCAGCATATACAAAAAAGGGCAACAAAATAGAAAATAAGAGAAGACGGAGAAAATCAATATTGCTTCTCTCCTTGTAGCTTGTATTTATAGAAAATAGAAAATAACTATATAGGACCTAGGACTCTACAAGTCAAAGTCCTAATTACAAACTAAAGATAAAGTAAACTCAAAATAGAAAAAGGAAATTAACAAGCCTAATTAGTAAGCCTAATTGGTAAATGAAACTAACAAGCCTAATTGGTAAAGAAAACTAATAAACTAATTAGGAGACCATATACTAATAAGAGTCCAAGTCCTAGAAACTAGCACTGACTACTTTGACTAAGTCAAAGCAATGTATGGTTACAATTTTATTACGATATCCCCCCCTCTCTTCCCCTTCCCCTTCAAGCTAGAGCATAGAGGAATGTGAGAGCTTTACCTTGAAATAATATAGCAACAGAAGCAGCAATTGTAGTAGTATGAAAAGCAGTAGTAGTGGTAGCAGTAATATTAGTAGTAGCAGTAGTAGTAATAGTAGTAGTAGTAGCAACACAGTATAGGTCACTGTAAACCAAGTAGCACTAGCAGCACAATATAGGTCACTGTGAACCAAATAGTAGTAGTAGTAGCACAGTATAGATCACTGTGTACCAAATAGTAGTAGTAGCACAGTATAGGTCACCGTGAACCAAATAGTAGTAGCAGCAGCATAAATCACAGTGAACCAAATAGTAGTAGCACACAGTATAGGTCACTATGAAGCAAGTAGCAATAGTAGTGACAGTAGCAGGAGCAGCAATAGTGGTGGTTGCACACTTAACGAAGAACCTTAAACGACTTTCAAAATAGCAACCAAGAGGATTGCTAATACCATGTAACAAAATAGAAAATAAGAGAAGACGGAGAGAATCAATGTGTGTTGCTCCTCTCCTTGCAGCTTGTATTTATAGAAAATAGAAAACAACTATTAGATAGGATCTAAGACTCTACAAGGTCACAAACTAAAGACAAAGAAAACTCAAAATAGGAAAAAGGAAAGTAATAAAGTAAACTAATAAACTAATGAGGAATCCATATACTAATAGGAGTCCAAGTCCTAGAAACTAACATTAATTATTTTGACTTAAGTCAAAGAAATGTAGGGTTACATTTTATTACGCCAACACAGATGATACACGTATCTGGGCAGAAAAGAGTCATAGTTTCAAGAACACTCCTATCTGAGCAGATATCTTGTGGTGCAAGATCATAAAATTCCTTCGCAGCAGATCCCCATTCTGCTAGCCTCTGAATAGCTACAAATGACAATCTCAGTTTATCCCATTCTTATCATCAAAGACCCTTCTAAAACTTTCTTTCCAAATGGGCAAGCAAATGGCATAAGGGATCATATTCCTACTTTGGCCTTTGAAGATAAAACAACATCCAGCCATTTTATGAAAAGTTATTTCAACTGTAAGAGAGGAAATGACAGAAATCCAAAGAAAGAAGGTCAGTTCACACTTCAAAAATAGATGCTCAGCAGTCTCATCTTTATAGGGCACTACATGTTAACTACACACCCACCAGACTTTCCATAAGCCAGAAGATCACACCAACTAACAGCATTGGAATCCCATAACTCAGCTGTGTCAGGTAGAGGTTGAAATTTTGCAACTTTGTTTCTTGTAAAAGCACCATCTCTGCCCCAACTTCCCTGATCAAAATTTTGCTAGGTCTTCATGCAGGGAATCCCCAAGGCCTTTCACACCCCATGAAAAAAAAAAATCATTGCAGGGCATTCAGCAACCCTACGATCCAACTTTCTCTGGTTCTCTAATCTGAAATATTCCACCAAAACAGCTTAACAACCTCCATACTTCGGTGTCTAGAGACAGTAGTTCGCAACGCTTAATCTGGAGTCATTATGACTCCTGTCCCTCCAACTTGAGTAAGAACTTTTCTGGCATACTCTACCCTTTCAGGAAAATCAAAATTTAATCCTTTGGCTGACCTGTAATGCCCCCATTGCACAGCCTGGTCAACTGATGGAGCAGCAGAAATATTGGCAATTACTAACTGGCCTTGCTTTACAAGCCCATCTACCTCTTCATTATTTATGCATTCAACACCGTCTTGTAGTAGTTCATCAGTTGAGGCATTCCATACTTCTATTGCCCTTCTAAAATAAAATTCTTATATAAACCCCGATAAGTGACATTACTAATGTTTGACTGAATATTGGCTATTTCAGCCATAGAGGCATTGTTTCAGAACAAATGTATCATGTTACAACAGTTGGTGTAATTTTTGCTCAACTTCAGTAAACAAGGTCTGATAAAGAAATTTCGGGCCCAGTGCTTTTTTTTTTTGGGAAGCTTAGCCCTATTTCCAAGGTAAAATCATGCATCTGTGTCATAGACTGGTCTATTTTCAGTACCTGATGTAGGCAGGGGATCAAAAACCTGCAGGTATGGGCCTTAATATAAAATTGATGCAGTGACGGACCCACAAGATGAGATGGATTTGGATAGGAATCTTTGTAGGATTTAATTTTAATTGGGATATCTTTGCAATCTTTTATTTTTAGCAAAATTAGATAAGGTAGGACTTTTATTAAGTTCCCTTGTTTAATTTATATCTCCAGCTTTATTACGAGACTAGGATTTTATTCCAGTTAAATATTAGGAGGCGATTTGGTTTCCTAGTTTAAGGTTTTCTATTTTAGCTAGGATTGCATTAGGATTGCAATTTTTTTTCTTTAAATATGATGTAACTGAGCCTACAGAAAATAGATTATGAAGAATGAAAATTGAGTTATTGCTCAGAGTGCCTGCGGGCAGAAGTTGAGTGCACTCTCACTCTCTCCCTTCCCCTTTGATGCAGTCCAAGAAGGTCCAAGGCCCAAGCTTAAGTTGGTAATGGACCAGCCCAAAGAACCAATCGGAATTGGTCCATTGGACCAGCCCAAAGGCCAAAGAACTAGCTGAACACTATTCACGTGAACAGTGCCAACATATTTCTTTCCTATTTTATTACGTTATTTAGTCTCCTATATATTTGGTTCAGTTATTTTAGAGTTTGTTTCCTAGCTTGTTTTAGTTGAATCAGTTTTTAGGTGTTTCCTTTTGTTTGGAAACTTTCCTATTTCCAGTTTTAGAAGTTTCTTTTGTTGAGAAACTTTCTTAACAAATCTAAAGGAAAGATTTTCTCTTTTTATTTTTGGACATTCTCCTTAAAGAATCAGTCTTTTCTATCTTTTATAATTCTTTTTAGCATTATAAATAAGATGAATGGGAGAAGGGACACAAACCTAGTAGAATCCAGAAATTTTGTGTTCAAAATTCTAGTTGAGTCTCCTACAGTTGTGAGACTCAACCACACACTTTTGCTTTTGTTTTCTAAAAATTGTTCTTGCTATTGAATTCTAGTTCTTTCTTACCTTGTTGCGACATTCTTGCTGCTGTTTCTAAGATTATATAGAAGGAAGATACAACCAGGTTTTCTCGATCTGATTTCTCTTTGGGCGGAGTCAACAAGATAGTCAATTTTTGAGATCTTGTGGTTTCTTTTGTAGTGGTCGGATGGCTCTCAAATTTAGATATGTTATCATGCATATCCCAAAGGCCTTTCCCTCTAAATTTGAGCCCTTTCTAACGGCTGGATCTCAAGATAAGCATTTCAATTCTAATTGTTGACTTAATAAAGAATCATCAAACTGCTGTTAAAGCTTACACAACCTGGGCGCTACCAAGTCCAGCCGGCTTGCATGGTCGATAGCTACTTCAACTCTTGCTGGAACGTCCTCAATTTTGAAAGTGTGTTCACAATTGTTATAAAGAATATCCCCACCAAGTTTCATTAAATTCCGACGGTCATATTTCCAGATACGTGATTTTCTTTGTTGATTTTTAATATAGATTTTGTGTTTGGACTGAATTAAGATCCTGTAACAAAGAGGGATTGTTAATTTGAGATGTCTTAACCCTCTTTGCCATCACCCTATCTCTCCATTGTCCCTGTGAACAGGAACTCTCCCTTCTTTAGTGAGTTCCCCCCCCCACCTCTTCTCCTTCCTTCTTCTTTCCCTTTCCCTTCTATTTTCCCCTTCATATTTTCCTGCTGAGATAAGGTTGCTGGATCTCCTTTGTTCCATCTCATTCTATTCCGATTGGGAGCCTTCGTTGAATAGCTGGTTCGATTTCAAGAGCTTCCGTAACTGGTTTCACGATTTGAGGTTGAAGACAACCTACTATTTCACACGTATTACTTGTTTGCTTTTGAAATTCCAATTTGTCATTGCACCACATTTTTTGTCTTATATTGTTTGGGTGGGCTCATTATGGGATCCAAGAGGATTTTTCCAAATACTTGATCCCGCATTAAAAATACTAGAACATAACCTTAAAAGAAATTGATAGCCAGGTATCGAAAGAAAATCAAAGCAAGGGATATCTGATTTCAAAGTTAGACTTAAAAATATCACTCTAGAACAAAAACCAGATCTAAACCTAAGAGGAGAAATAGAACGAACGCACAAGCAAACGATACAAACTACAGAGCGAAGACTTCAGTGATCTTACAGTGAACAGGAGTTTTTCCATTGTAAATTCGTATGGAGCAATCAATGAATTCCAGCAAAATAGAAGATCTACGTGACCAAGTTTTCCTGTTCAAAAGAAGATATATTTTCTTTTGCATTCTCAACAGGAATGCATAAAAATAAAAATAAAAAAACACTGCCCTTCCATATAGATCATCATGGCATGAACTAATTTCTGTGTTTCCCCACCCCTACCCGAAATCCAGCTTCCAGCACCACAATATCTTGTGCAACTACTTTCGGATGTTGAAAAAGTCATTGATTCCTGATGCCAAGCTACTAATGGTATAGTTTCTATCGCTGCACGCAATGACTTTGTATAACGATAACAAACTGCATTTTTCAATGTTTGGGCCTTCAAGGACCAAGATTTGGCTTCACAGGAATCACAGCAAGCTTTTGATTTCTCTATAGCAAGTCGATCTTGGGTCATGTCAGGTGGTGTGACAAGAAGCCCGGTCCAATATTTGTTCTCAAAGGTCTTCGTTTCCGTGTAGAAGCAAACTCTCCAAATTTATGACCAACCTTTCCTTCAGTGGTCTAACAACGAACAGGAATTTTACCATTGTAAATTTGTAAGGAGCAATCAACGTATTTACACTTGGTTCTAAGGATGGGAGGTATGCCCGTATGCTTGGCGAGGTAAGACAACAACTCATTTCCACCCCGCACTCTTTAAGGCTCTTTAAGGAGTGACATCTTGTGGTTAGTTGTGATGTGCTTCGGATGTTATCGCCTGCCTTGTCTCTCCAAATGCCAAGATCTGCTTGCCAGCCGGCCGCTCTAAGTTCTAGGATTGGGTCGGATAGGACCAAACGCAATCGGCTAGATCTATGGAATCTGATGGATCAGATCCAATCGATCTGATCGTAGCTTCAGGTTCAGGTGTTGTACCACGCCACTGCACTAGATGCACATGTAGTGGTAGTAGTCGGCCCAGAATGCCTCTATTCTATACTATACTATACTACTTCGTATGAAAGGGGAATTACATAGCTCTTTTATCTACAGAATAAGCAGAATAAGGCTTACTAGCTCTATCTTTCATGGCAGAAATCCCTCCACACCAAGGAACCAAAAAAGAATGGATTGAAGCCTCCTTTTCCTTCCAATTAGTGAAATTCTATCTCTTTTTTACTTTTGAAATTGTGATCTACCCTAACTAGATGACCTAGGCTTGAAGAAGGACAGGCCTTGTGATTTATCTAGTCAGACATGATGAAGAATCGAATCGAGCGGAGGCACGATTCTTCTTCCAAGCTATGATGCAGTATCAACCAGCTTGCAGCCCATTCCAGCCAACTGTTACTGTTCACGTGAACAGTACTTGTGGCCCCACAAAAGAGGCCCCCTTTATTGCTGCCACAAGCCATCCTTCTTCTAGAAGCTACATTAATTGATGTGTAGTGATCCCTAGGCAACTCCTATAGCAAGTCATATCAAGAGTTTCCATTTTAGATTATTGACCAAGTCTTTTTTTAGTTTGTCTTTTCATGTTTCTAAGTGAATTAATGCGGAGGGTTTTACTTTCCTAGTGAATTAATGCGGAGGGTTTTACTTTCCTAGGTAGTATTAATTAGTCTTTTAGTCTTAGCTAAGTACTTACTATTGTTTGGTCGTAGTTCTTTATGTCTTGTTTTTGTTTCCTAGGTTTAGGGTTTGTTATCAATGTATGGGTTTTAGTTTTTAGGTGTTGGGAATTTCATTTAGTCTTGGAATTCCAACAATCCATTTATTCCAAGATTGATGTAACCAAGGGATTGTTAAGCCTCATTTTCCCTATATAATGGAATTATGGGTTGCTATTATAACATCCAGAACTTTGTGAAAATCCTCTCTTTGAGAACTTATTTGTGAGAATCAAGTGTGCTTGTGAGAAACAAGTGTGCTTGTGAGAAACAAGTGTGCCTAGGTGGGAATCCTACGGCAGGGCAACTAGTGGGACTCTACATTGTCATTGATCTATCTTTAACTTCATATCTTCAACTATCATCAACACCATCGCAAGTATTTTATTTAACACCAGAATAATACTCTTTACCAGTCTTCGATCTTGGCTTGCCAGCCTTTAGGTCCGCACCAAGCTACTTATACAGTACAGAAAATCTCTTAACAGAACTGCACGAAAGAGATAAACAAAGAAGAAATTGGAGAGAAGACGAAATAATCTCCAATAGTAATGCAGAGTAAAGAATAAAATGAGAGAGAAAAAGAGACAGCACAACTGTGATATGACATAAACTCTAAATAGATTTCATAGCAGAGGAGAATAACAGAATTCAAGAGAAGAGAATATGGACAACAGTTGCTAGAGGAGAAAGGTCTGATAGGAAGGAAGGTAGAAATCCAGCAGCAGCAATGGATGAGAGACACAAGATAAAACTCCAGCCACTGCTGGTCAAGTTGTTGGCAAGCTGATGCACCAAAAACAAAATTAAAATCATTATCCCCCAGAAAAAAAGGCTACAATATGGGAAGGTTATAAAGCTTTGAAGTGACATTGGTTTGGTAACCTACAAAAAATATAACTCCAACAAACACCCTTGTATGGCTGGTTCCCATAACCAATTAAGTAAAACAGTTTATTTTCCTACCTATACTTGACATTCGGATTGCAAAGGAGAATAATTCAGGTATAATTTGTTTCACCGATTTGAAAAATCGGTCAAAAGAGCGGACTACGAGAAACAATTAGATTTGATTCATTCGAATCTACGGGAATTAATCGTTTATGTTCAAAAAATATGGAACCAAAAATTTGGTCCATTTGTTAGATACAGATTAATACGGGAAGGGAATTAATCATTTATGTTCAGAAAATTTGGAACAAAAAATTTGGTCCATTTTCTTGAAACTTTAAAATTTCATCCATTTTTTTTTACTGAATTTTTCCAACCGAATTATTCGGTTCCTAATTTTTTTTGTAAATTATTCTCAAGTTACTGAATTTCTGAAGTCTGAATTTTTCAGGCTAAACTAGACATTTCCTGAATTATTTGCAATTTTTTTCACACGAATTTAGATTCAGTTTTAATTTTTCCTGAATTCTTTGTGAATTATTCGTGAATTCGCTAATCGAATACCTAGCTGATCCACAAAGATGGACTATATAAAAGAACAGATATGCCCCTAATTTTACATACATTGACCCCATACCCAGTGGAGCTAATCTTAGCCCTTCCTATAGGCCTTCAGGATGCTCCTGCTTTAACAGCTCAAAAATAATCCTCTAAAAATAGATTTGTAAGTAGGATGGAACTCAAAGAAAGTACTGGTTAAGTCGGATAGAATAGTGATAGAATTTCCATTCTGAACTCTCCCCAGATTCACAATCATATCCAACTAATGTATGAAGATGATGAACAATCACACAGACCACTGACCCTTTCGAATTCTTTCAAAGTCACTCTATATTTCTAAGGTGAGACAATGACTAGCTTCAAGAAATCTCAGGCTACATACATCACATATAATTTGAATGTTTATGCAGCCATTAAAGTGGATAAAAGTAAAGGAAATATCAGCAAAAGGTTAGGGTAACCAGTGGGTCGAGAAACAAACACTAAGATCATTAAAAAAAAAAGCATATAAAATGTTCTCAATTAAAAAGCACATAAACATGAATGCAAACCTGTGCAATAGCAGAAACAATAAGAATGGGTAGGGTTGCCAAAGCCACAAGTGCCAGTCGCCACTCCAGTAGCATCCCAATGAGAACAGCCACAAAAACAGCTGCAGTGTCTTGGATAAATATAGACAGCCTGTTGCTGAAAGCAGCGCGTACAAATGTAGCATCATTTGCCAAATGCATGGATAAGTTGTCGGCACTATTCTCCTCTTCATCGAACCATCCAACTTCATTGCGCAGCATTGCTGTACAGCAGTGAACATGGATTTAAAAAAAAATGGAATATTCATATTTACGCAATATGCACTAAGGTAGAAGCTGCTACTATAATCTGGAGAAATACACGAGGAACCAAGCAATATGACATTTACCTGAGAACATCATTCTCCTAACTCGTTCAGTCATTTTTTCACCCATAATGCCAAAATAGAAGTGCTGCAAAAAATTGGCAACCACTGTGACAATACCCATACAGGCAATGATCAGGGACCATTTGTCCACTTCATGGCGTAAGTTGGCACCTTGATTGGGTTTAGAATATTCTGTCAAGTTGGCACCTTGATTGGGTTTATAATATTCTGTCACTATCAGTGCAATGACATAAGCAAGAAGGGGATTAAAAGAACCAAAAATTGCAGCACCAGTGCTGCCTAAAACAGCATAAAGCCACTCAGCAAAACTAAGCTCAGCAAGCCTCCAAAATGATGGAGGTTTCTGATGTTGTGTATCCTTTGGCTCCTTCTGTTTCACAGGCATATCATCAAATTGACTGAGCGGACGACTAAAGGTCTTAGAGTGGGAGCGTTCATTTTTAGGGTCAGATGTCAAAAGTGGTGAAATAGGGGATTCAGGATCTGAAGAATTTGATGCCTGCCGATGTCCGGGATGAACATCTAGCTTGGGTAGCTCTGGCAACCTCATTTCAAAACTGTCCTGCCTTTTTATGGATGGTGCTTTTTCTGCTGCATCCAAGGCCACTCCATTTTCCAACATTTGCTCTGAAGGTGGGCTCAGAACTTTTGGTGATTCTTGCGAGCTGAAAGTTCCATCCGAGGACCGAAATGCTTGGGTTCCAGGCATTCTCTGAAGAGAGGGTGATTTTGCCATCCTAGGTGATGATGGTTCTTGGACGCTGTGACTTGCTGAAGAATCCTTTTCAATTTGGAAAGTTGCAATCTCCTTGTAATTCCTGATAGGAGTCCTGGTAAGAACATACTGCGTTAACAATCGGTATCTAGAAGAATGTCAAATGGTGGATCAAGTTATTGGGGGGGGTGTCTGGAAAGGCGAGATAAGATCCCAAGCATTGGGGATAACATGCCAAAGAACTTACCATTGCAACCAGCTGCACCTTCAGCACACAAGGTATAACCGTATAATTCACCACATACAACAAAAGCACTAGTTTATATTTATAATGTACCTCTTAGGAAGCTTTGCTGCTTCTTCACATCTGAGAAGTTCTGCATATAGACCATCAAGAGCTAGCAATTCATCATGTGTACCCATTTCAACAAGTCGGCCCTCCTCCATCACAGCTATATAATCAGCATTCCTTATAAGGCTAAGCCGCCGAGCTATTATTATAGTTGAACGTCCCAACATGAGGATATCTAAAGCCTCCTGAACAACCCTTTCAGCTTCAAAATCAAGGCCACCAGTGACTTCATCAAGTAAGAGAATAGATGGATTTGAAAGCACAGCTCTAGCAACAGAAAGTTTTATTTTCTGAGCTTCCGTCAATGGAAAACCAGCCCTACCGACCTGAAATTCATAAAAGTGGAAAATATACGAACAGAAGAAACGATTAATATAGCATCCATGATGCAATATGGTCTTAATGTGATAATCCATGTTCTTCAATTGTTCTACCTGTGTCTCGTATCCTTTCTCAAGCGAGCTAATAAATGTATGAACATGTGCTGTTTTAGCTGCTTCTTCGATCTGATCAGAAGTAACATTGGACCTTCCATAAGCAATATTATCCCTTATGCTCAAACTTAGCAAGGCAGGTTCCTGGGTGACAAGTCCTATTTGGCTTCTCAACCAGTCCAGTTTCAAGCTTTTAATGTTCTCTCCATCTAGAAGTACTTCCCCTGCATAACAAAACAAATAATCCATTGGAAATGCAGATAGATAGCATCATGGAGAGTTCTAGCAGAACAACCTGAGAAAAATAAAACAAAAGACAGAATAGAAAGAGAAATAGTATGGACATGACCTAATGTAGGATCATAAAACCGTTCCATCAGAGGGATTATACTGCTTTTTCCTGACCCATTCCTGCCAACAAGGGCCACAGTTTTTCTAGCTGGTACAGTTAGGTAAAAACCACTTAAGATAGGGATTTCAGGACGAGAGAGGTAGCTGAAATACACATTCCGGAATTCAATGTTGCCTTGCACAGATGCTAAAATATTTCCATCTTGATTAACAGAAGAAGTTGAACGGCTTATCATCTCATAGAGTCTGTAAGCAGCAATTCGCCCTTGCTCAAATGAATAGAAGTTTGTTGCTGCTTGATTTAGACCACTACAACAGACAAGCGGTCAGATGAGAAAATTTGTAAAAATAAAAGAGACCAGAAAAATAAAGCATTAAAAAGAAAAATAAAAGAACTAGTTGCTTACAGGCCACTCAAAATCACAGCGAAGAGAGCTATTACAATTTCACCACCATTGGCTCTCCCTTGTGTAATTAGGAACCTTCCAACCCAAAGTTGCAAAGCACAAGAACATATTGCAAGCCCGTACGTAAATCCAAGTCCAAGGCCTTGCACCAGACTTATCAGTATACCATATCTCAGGGTTGCCTGGAGTGAAGTGGCATAAGAATACTTGGCCAATGTTTCATTTGTGAATGCATATAAGGTCCTAACGTAAGAGACTGCCTGCATGTAAACAAAATTAGGTTCCATTACCAAATAACAGGCTGTGTGTACTTCATCCAGTATGAGAATACAGCTAGATAACTCTTAAATCTTAACTCATTTTCCTATAAATGTACATGAAAAAGAAGTATTTACAACCAATGACAGTAAAAGGTCAACCTATCACTAAACAAGCAACCAACAACCACCTTAAACTTGTACCATGTAACCAAATACAAGGAACTATGAGAAACTAGAGTCCAGTTTACTTTGTCCAATTAACTCATTTATTATGCGCAAGTATTTATTATGCGTAAGTATGGATTTACACATAACACTTCTTTTTCTTATTGGTCCAAGTGAAGCAGGACGTAAGGGAAAATACTTTTCTTCAACTACAAGCAAGGGACACAAAAATTTAGGTTTTCAAGTACAGAATTAAGAAGGTGTAGATATTAGACATTATGGAAGTTAAATCATCTAGTAGTAGATGGACTAGCCATTTTAACACTTAACTTCGGAAAGTGTTATCCCACCATATTGTTTTAATCAAGAAATGGCAAAGCCCAAGTGATTGGACAGACCTGCTCATACAGTGCCTAAGCTAAGTAATAACATGTAATCATGAAAATTTAGGTTCCTCTGGTTCAACTAATATCGTAGTGCCTGAAATCCTATGTGAATCCATAAGAATAAAAGTTGGTAAGAATAAGATTCTGACTTAGCTTAAACAATTGAATTACTGCAAGTTGTCATAACCAGGAGACAGATTTAGTGGGTCTGGATAGAGACAATTAACTTCTAATGCAGCACAAATCTACCACAGTGACTAAACCTGTTTTAAGTATTTATTATACAAGTTGTGTTTGGGTTAAGGTTATGACCTAGTGACCTACTCAATCCATTTGACTCACAAAATTTATAACTGTAAAATAGAATTTGCATATATATTATGATTACTAAAACTAAAAAAAATAACTAGCCTAGCAGCATGCACTCTTGTGTTTTCGCACCCAAGGTCCAAATTCAAGTCATGCCACTATTAATTTTCAAAGAAATTTAACTCTCTCAGCCTTACACAGGTTGTTATTCTGTCTAAAATACATGACCCAATTAATAAATGGATTAATCCAGTCATGCTCATGTTGGCAGGTCCGTTTCATGTTCAGATTTCCAAACCCATTTATTAAACGCATAGTGTTGAGGCAAATTTCACCAGACACATTTCCATTGCTACTAATGATGTAGAACCATCTAGAATAACATAAGAAACCTCAGCAAGCTCACATCTCTAAGCATAGACAAGTGCCTACTAGATGAGCACCTTCAGGTGAAAACATCTACTATTCAGAAACAAATAACATATGGAAGGAGGTACATGATTTTCAGGCTATGGCACAGTAACAGTGGATTCCTTCTTATTCGTGATATGGTATGGCAGAAATTTGCCATGAAGCAGAGAAAATTGAAATAGTGGAATAAATTCACAGCAAACGTAGGAGTAAAGGAGCTGTAGAAGCTAGTGGAAGATCTGAAATCTGAAAAAGATTGGGTTGCAATACTTCAATAGCCTCAGATATCTTTAAAGTTCAAACTTAAAAAATAAAAAATAAATTAAAAAAAAAAACTTTATTGTTCAGTTGCTTTCACCTTAAGCAAAAGAATTGAAGAGTTCTTGAAGATAGAGCAAGAGATTGACCCAAACATGCATGGACATTGTAATTTATTTCTACTTTTTTTTTTAGAGGGGGGTGTACTATACATGAATATTCATTGGATGCCATAAAATGTGCCTTTTCATCTAAAGAATTTTCCAAGACTAGAGAGTTCCCCAGGATTCTCAATTGTGAAATCCATCCAGCAGATTTCAGTCCAACCCCATTTTTTTTTCCCCATGTGCACACATAAAGAGTAAAATTTGGTTGAAAATTCTACTTTTGCAACGTTGAGGCATCTCCACTTTAACCGTTGAAAAATACAAGGGTAAAGTCCCAATATGATGGACCATTATAGTGGAGATGGGACTTGAAACTCAAACAAGGCCAATCCAAGGAGAAGGATTGCCATCCAACAGCCAGTTTGAGCAGAGGAGGTCTCCATGTGCTTAGAAAAGGTGAACCATCAGGGAAAGACTTCCTTGATGGGGCAGCATGTGTGTGTAGATGGGACCTGAAATTTGAACAAGGCCAATCCAAGGAGAAGGATTGCCATCCAACAGTCAGTTTGACCAGAGGAGACTTCCATGTCGCTTAGAAAAGGACTGTAAAGGAAAGACTTCCTTGATGGGGCAGCATGCGTGTGTGTGGGAGTGGGACTGTGTGTATGTCTTGATGGGGCAGCGTGTGTGTGTGTGTGTGTGTGTGTGTGTGTGTGTGTGTGTGTGTCTGCGCACGCATGGTGTCTTTCGTATTAGTAATGAAAAATTTACTGTATCACCAAACAAAGGAAGGGGAAAACAGAGAACGCTCAGTTCAGTAAACACACTAAAATATTAAGAAATTCAAGTAGGCTAAAAGCCCAAAGACTCAATATAAGTTTATAGGAAGAGAAAGTGTATCAGACACCCAATGGTTGAGAATGAATCAATGATGATGACATCACAGCAGCCTTTAATTTAAGTTTTTATTTTTTTTCAGTTCTATTTCTGTTTCTGTTTATGTATTTCTATTTATATTTTTGTATTTCAGTTAGTGGCCTTTTTGAGGAGAGAGTTTCATGTTGTGACAGCATAGTCCCCCCTCCCCCACCCCCCAACATGTCAGCTTTTAACCATTTCTTCTTTTAGTTTTTGTTGTTGAGGTTGTTATAACTACCTCTTGTAACCAGTTTACTGTTCACACCCTTAAAATGCTAAATTTGAAAGTTGTAACAAAAATTATGGATGAATGAAAAATGATGTGGACTGCTGTCTTGTGTAAGTCTCTCTCCCCTCTCTAACCTTCTCTTCTTCCTCTCCCTCTTCCCTGCACTCAAATTCTGCCCTATCCCCCTTTCCTCCCTACTTCTTGTTCTTCATATACATATGTAAGTCACTCCCCCTACGAATTCTCTACCTGCATTTTATTTCCTCCATGAAATTGCCCCCGGTTCTTTGTTGCGGTACTGCTGAACAGCAGATTTTCTGTACACACTTTTCGGCATATATGGAATTTTCATTTCATGTTACAATTCCATTTAGGTCAGCACTTCTTATTCCTTTACATTGAGTTGTTTCTAATTCCATTTTAATATGACTGTTGGCTGCCACTGTATTAAAGAATTTGGCTCCCAATTTTTTTGGGTACTTAAAAATTACTGCACATGAGTACTTGATTGAATGCTGCCTATTGTTGAACTACTGTAGCATCCTAGTGAATATTGCTAAGTTGAAGACATAACCTAAAATATATATTGCTCATTGCTAGTTTGTATTGCAGTCCACCTCTTATACGCATTTCATGTATGCTGCTGCCTACCTGAACTAGACAGCCCTAGGTGAACCTAATTGATTAGTGTTGTATCGTAGGGAGCCGTAGTCTCTAGGTTGTCAGTTGTCCTACATCAATTAATCTTCTCGATATGCATGCACATTTTGTGGTTGGAACAGCTGCAAATAGCATATTCATAACAACGGAGAATTTCGTTCTAGAACAGCAACAGCCCTCCCATTCTATCAACAAATGTAAGCCAAAACACCCACAATTTTAGCATTACTTATACAAACTGATTACAGATGAGTGAGAAGTCACTTCAATCTCAGGCACAGAAGCTCTAGCAAACTGATAACATAAGTTGTAGAAGTAAATAACCTGCTCAGCAATGCTCGCTGCTTCAGCATATGCATCTTGAATATTTTCAGCAAGCCTATGGAGAAATACATTCGATATTCCTCCTGCAGCAACAATAAATGGACCAGTCGCTAACGTGATGAGTGCAATCTGCCAACAGTTGACCAATCCAACCACCAGACCACTAAAAAACGTTGCCATGTTATGGATATAGTTTCCAACCTATTAAATCAAAGTAAATCAGATGTAACATCTGGAAAAGAAGAAATGCTTGAAAACCAAATCACCAAACTTATAATTTCTGAGCAAAATCATAATCCTTTTGTTTGATGAAGAAAGAAAATTTAAGTCCGAAACATACTTTCTCACTAAGAGCAGACTGAATGAGCAGCACATCACTGAGTACTTGGCTCACAATGTCACCATTGTTCCCGTACGTGTCAAAAAAACTCATGTCCTGGTTGAGTAATACTTGGACATACTTTGACCTGATGACTGCAGTCTGCCTCTCTCCAGTCAGAATCCAACATGAGACCTCTATTACATAGAGTTGATCAGTATTAGGCTGCAAAAAGGTTTCATAATAGCATAACACAACGTAACGAAGCAGCAATTACTAATAATTGGTGCATGTTTGATCTTACCAATCCATCCAGCAGCGAAAACTCCCGAGGCTATATAGATAATGTATAAAGCATGCTGCGGAATAAACAAGAAAGAGTTAAAGATGAATTATAGAAAGCAACTTGTAAAAATGAAAACCACATTTTCATTAAACAACAGGCTTGTAAGGAATGAAAAAGACCAGTCAGTGTTGGTTTTATTTAAAAGCCATTGGCCAATAAACTATCCAGTTTCGATAGACAGACCACTCGGAATCAGATTATCATACAGCTGGAACTGACTATGACTCACTTATGTTACAAATATTACTTACTTCAAAAACTTCATGCAGATGCTATTTTTTTTAACACCAGACAGGACACATTCAAGCCCCCAACCACTCCTATAAGTAGTGATATTTTAGTCTTCATTCAACGGATGCCTTTTATGAGAACCAACAGCCATTCTCTTTGCTTTTCTACTAGCAAATTATTCGATGACATATTCTATGAAATAGAAGGTCTATGGAAAAGAAACATCCACATACATTAAGTTTCAGAGTTTGAACCAATTGGCATCTTCAATAAGGTATTGAGAAAAATGGAATTTCAACATATGCCTAGGATTTTCCTCAACTCAGCCTCATCCCAACTAAATGAGGACGGTCACATGGATCCGTTTTCTCCAATCAGCTCTTTTTAAACCCATAATTGATTTCAATCCTAAGCTATATTCCTCACACTTCTCCTAGGGTCATTGCAGGCCTACCCCTACCTCTTTTAGCTCCTTCAATTTAAAGTAAATCACTTCTCCTTAAGGAACTAAATCTCGGTTTTGATGATACCATATTTCATCCATCAATGAGAAGATGACACATGTCGCGATAAGGGGACGACATGTGTCACCTCCAGAACGCTCCTGAAGATGAGAGGGGGTGCGTGCGGTCTAGCACGTGCCAAGTCTCTTAGTCGGTGGCGTATCTCAGTGTAAAATATCTCGCGTACTATTGGATAGTCCCCCAACACCACGTAACTAGGAGTCAGACCTGGAATAGGACTCCTCCTCCGCAAGTGGATAATCATTGCTTATCTAGAATACCGGTGATGGTAACTCTTTTTGGCCATAGGATCTTCATTCTATGGTTGCAGGGTGTAGCCAACCTGGGATGGACAGGAGAACAGTCTCCTTATCCAACAAGGACATCCAGTAGCATATTCGGCTCCAATTAAATGTATTTACTCTATATATATAACACTCGACAATCACAAGTATAATCACTTTTAACTTCACCATCCTTTTCACTGAGAGAATATTCAAGTTTTCCCCACTCTAAGGAGCTTACCTTCTTCTTGTAAGCTCCATGTTGTGTACTCTGTTACTGACTTGCTCGTCAGAGTGGTTGCCGGACTACCCAGCCTGACCTCCGATAACATCTTCTTTCTTGCAGGAGAAAAGGAAGGGAAACTATTTCATATGTGGCAATGCTAGGCATTACAAGAAGAAATTCCAGAAACGGAAGAGCAAAACCAAAACTAACTCGAATGAGGCCGATATCTTTACTGCGATGGTAACCAAGGTCAACTTAATTGAAAAACCAAATGAGTGGATCATAGACATAAGTGCTACAACACACACCTGTGGGGATCAAATACCTTCAAATATTCGATAGTTGAAACTTGAAATGGGTGAACAAGTATATATGGGAAATTCCCAAACATCACAGGTTTTTGGGAAGGGGCAGGTTCAACCTGGAGCTCATCTCATTAAGGTCAAGTTTAACCTATCATTTGAGGCAGATAAGACTATTATTACCAAATAATATATTTGTTGGGAAAAGATATAATTCCCTAGGTTATTTGTTTTGAATGTTGCTGATATTATTAATGAGAAACCTACTAATTCTGTGTATTTGATTGATTTGTATGATGTTTGGCATGGTAGATAGGACATTGCAATGCATCATGCAAAAAGAAATTATGCAAACTAGGTTTGGTAGATGGTAATCCACAATCGTCAAAAGTCAAATGCCCCATTTGTCTTAAAGCTAAATTTACTAAGAAGCCTCATGGATCTGTACAGAGGCAAAGTAAGTAATTGGAGTTGATTCATAGTGACTTGGGTGATTTCAAATCA
Source organism: Protea cynaroides (assembly GCA_028583415.1). Classification (NCBI taxonomy): domain Eukaryota; kingdom Viridiplantae; phylum Streptophyta; class Magnoliopsida; order Proteales; family Proteaceae; genus Protea; species Protea cynaroides. The sequence goes on along the minus strand of CM053266.1, from coordinate 34,255,549 downwards.
CATGAGTCATGAGTTATAGAAGGTATTTTATTACCTTTATAGATGATTGCTCTAGGTATACTAAGGTATACTTTCTCAGAACCAAGGATGAAGCAAACCGAGGTCGAAAATCAGCTAGGAAGGAAAATCTTGGAAAGCTTCAAACCTCAAATCTTTGATAGTAACAAACTCACAAACAATTGTGAACTTAGATTTATAGCAACACATACTCACAAAACACTTGTACACTATACTACAAATGGCTAGAAGTCCCTATTTATATAGAGAAAGAGGAGAAACTCCTAGACACAAGATTTAAGAAGTTAAAGACATGAGTTAAGAAGATAAAGACATCCCATAGAACGTAAGACAGTAGGAGACAGTGGTTAATGAAGAGACATAATGAGAAACTTAAGTATTTAATATTATTCAATACGTATTTAGAATCTTAAAGATTTACTTATTTACAATAAACATCTTTTGAAACCCTTCTTGAGGGAAACAAATTTCTATGGAAAAATAGAACAAGGTGTAGTACTCTTCATAATGATTTTCAAACCACCCTATACTTGGTCAAGGACCATTTCATGCATTATGTCAGATATCAAGCAAAATCTTTCCTGGCTTCAAAAGGGACTTCTCTTATAATGAATAAATGGAAATATTACCTTGTAAATTTTTAGCAATCTAATTTTTATTTGGTTCAGTTGGGCAAGATCCATATAAACTAATTATCCAATTATTCCCTTGATTTTCTGGGCTATCTTTTGAGTGTATGACTAAATTCTTCAGTGGTAAGAAGTCAAAGGCTAGAAATTCTAGTTTCTATCAGATATTGCATTTAAGAAGTTCAATATCATAGATCCAATTATTCCTCTGATTGGATCATTGGCTAAAGCGAAAATATTAAATATTTAAGAATCTAAATGACTGTTTTCTTCATTAATTCCTGTCTTCTACGTTCAATGGGATGTCTTTATGATGCAGGAGTACTTGTTTGGTTGGACCAATTCGACACAACTTGGAGATCCAAGCCCAAATGAAACCGGGTCAACCCGGTCTTTTGGTCCAAGGGGGGATGGTAGCTTAATTAGTAGGATTTTATTATGTAATCTTCCTTTTATTTAATTTTCTTGTTTAGGTTAAAAAAATAAGTAGGATTTTATTTCCTAGTTTCCAATTTTATTAGGTTGCTAACAGGATTTTCTTCCCTAGTTTATAGGTACCAATTTATTAAGTTTCTATTTTCAATTACAAATTCATTAAGTACCATGTAACCTTCGTTGGAGATTAGAATTTTTGGAATGGATTGAATGAAGTTTTTGAGTTTGGAAGCTGCCAAATGCTGCTGAATGCTGATATGCAAAGCTGTAGGCCGATTGCTACCTTCTCCTTCGATTCTTCTCTCTCATTGTTTCCTGTCCAGATCTGATCTCTACCCTAAGGTGTCTTCTTCCATATTTTCTCATAATCTCCTGCTATTCTTTTTTTCTCCTGTTTCTGATCTCTCTTCCTGATCCCCATCTTTATCGAGAAAGTTCTTGCTGCTACGGGTTGATGGTACTGCTGGGCTGAGAAAGAGTACGCTGGAACTCCTTCATTACATCTCAGATCAGCTTGAGATTTCTGGCATGGCACTCTTACCTTGGGGAGAACCAATCCCCAGGTCTTAGGCTCTTAGCCTCCCATCATCTTCCCCACCATGAGATTGAAACCAGAACTAAGGTCTGGTTCTGTTCTTACAGCCAACCTTGTTTCAGATTTTTTTTTTTTTTTTTTAATCAACAATAACGTCTTTGAATCAAGAAATTTTTGTGTGGAATCCATAGGGTTGTCGGTCATCGATCTTCTCCCACAATTTCAGTTCAATTGATAATCATATGAGAGAGATTACCGAAAGGAGTTCTCTTCTTCCGTTAGTTCTGCTGTCATGGGGAAGAAGAATATGACTTCTTCATATTAACACTTCAGTCCCTGATTTCCAAAATTGTCCCTGTGCTTTAAAGTCAATTCTGTTTTGTCCTAGTCTTATAAACACTCCAAGTTTTCCCTCATCACTTTATTTATAATCTCTATCCTGTCCCACACATTGCCAGCCTTACTATTATGACCTTGGGTTGTTCATAATATTATAGATTTGCCACTACGTTCAATAATTGGGTTTTAATTGTTTGGGTGGGCCCACAACGATCCAATTAGTGTTTTTTGACCACAGGTTCGCATCACATTATCTTCTTAACTCATGTCTTTTAACTCTTGTGTCTAGGAGTTTCTCCTCCTCCTCTATATAAAGAGGGAATTCTAGCCATTTGTAGTATAGTGCACAATGTTTTGTGAGTGCATTGCTAAAAATCAAAGTGCACAAAGTGTTATGTGAGTGAAGTGTATGGCTAACCCAATAACGAAAGTTTCGTAAAGGGACTGGAGTAGGCTACCATGAAACAAAAGAGCTTCTTTCTAAAGAGATTCGATTCGGAACTATTATATGTCTTGCTATAAATCGAAGTGCACAAGTGTTTTGTGAGTGTGTTGCTATAAAGCTAAGTTCACAATTGTTTGTGAGTTTGTTACCATCAAAGATTTAAGGTTTAAGCTTTCCAACTTTTGGTGTTGAAGAGAGTTTGAGTTTGAGCACAACCCTGTAATGAAAAAGGTCTAGTAGTCAAGTGCATGATTATTAGAGGAGCCAGTAGGCTGTTTTATCTTGGAGACCAATTTGCACACTTCTCAATTGCACCATAGGGAGTCTACGGTCTTAAGGAGAGTGTCCGGGGACACAACTCAGCCCGTTGTTATTTATAACATATTTTGTTACAGGTACCCTAAGTTTATTGAAAGAGAACACTCACCTACTACAAGATAAGTGTGTACTCTCAATATTTCTGACATCCATTTTTCTTACATATGGAAAGTAAACTAGGAAATCAACAATGACTCAAATTCAAATGCCAAAAAAACACTCCCATTCCAAAAACAGAAACCCCTTGTGGACTCATAATTTTCCCTAGACTCCTATATAAGTGCCTCTAACCAGGCATTAGATGTGGTCATTGGCTCACTGGTTTGTTTAAGGAACAAGTTTAACCAAATTCAAGACCTTCAATCACCTACCCAGATCAAAATCCCAAGTGCTACGTACATGATCCCACTCTCAAGTGGTGATCCATGAGTACTCAAGTAAAACAGCACCAAGGTGAAACCTGTTACTCACATCATCTCCCAAAAGAGCACATGCATTTGATACCGCATAACTGTAGCCCAAATCACCTAATCAACCTAGATAGTAGGTTGTTTAGAAACTAGCGGCACCAATATCCTCGTTTTGCTTCACCTTGCAAATACATCACATTTCTTATGCATAATCATGCTTTCCTTCGTCCATGAACCACCAAACCTCTAAGCCAATGAAACCGTAATGAGCAATTACTCAAAATTCATATGTCAATTACCCTAAAAATGATTGACCTTCAACTGCTACAATCTGTGTAGGTTTTGGCACATCAGAAGCATTCCTCCTCCAGTCCCATGAGCGAATATGACAATAACATCTTTATGTAGCATGTCTTTACTAACTAAACTGGACGCAAATGGACTAAGGATAACAACCCAAAACATCAACAACCATTCAGCTGATGATGGCAAGGCCTATCCCAAACTTTACCCTCAAATTCTCCTTTTCTTAACATAATCATTCCTGTTCTCACTCAGGCAGTCAAGCCATAAGCTATTCAACAACCACCAACAAAACGTCAAAATCTGTCACCTAAACCTCCAAACATAGTGAAATTTCCCGCTAAAGACTGGTACAGTATACGGTTTGTGAGATAGGCAACTAGAAGCAGGAAGAGAAAGCATGCTAGGAGAGGAATTCATACGCTATCAGCAAACAGAACTCATACTGCATTTGAGGGTTTGCCTGGCATATGTCACACTGCTATGAGGCAGAGCGATGCTTTCCTTTTTTCCCTTTTTTTTTTTGGTTTATGTTAATATTTTGAAGTACTAAGACCTTCTAGTTTATAATCGTGGTTTTATTAGTGAAGAGAGACTCAATCAATTCCCTAATTGACTCAACAAAATGCTTAACACTTGAGCTGCCCTTGAGACTGTACCTAATAGAACAGTATTCAAGATGTCCAGTACCAAACAGACAGGTCAGAGACAGGACGCCCATCTTCTTCAAGAACATTCAAACCAAATACAGCAGAAAAAATCAACTAAGGGAGCATGCAAGGTTGCAGAAATGTTTCCTGGACAATGAAAGCAAAAGAGAAATCATAACAAGTAAAAGGTTCAAAAGCCCACCTCAGTAAACCTGTGATATAGCTCTTGAGGATCCCTCGAAGGTTGTTGCAAGTCAAGGAAATGAATAACCTTCCCAAAGTAATGCAAGTAGACAACAAGGGCCGTCCCATGAGCCGCAGCAGCTAAAGAACCAACAACCATCAAAAACCAATCAAACCCATCAGCACAAGCAAACAGCCCCGAGAAAGGAACGGCAGCAGGCGGTGGCTCGATCTCCTCCGCTTCTTCATTCCCCGATTCATCCTCCACAGGCACCGCCTCACTGTTATCCAAGTAGGGCGACGGAGACTCGGGAGGTTCCGATACTTCCGAAACCGGCGTTAACGGTTGTATGTGCGGCGGAGACCAACCAAAGAGCCCTCTTGATATCATCATCTTTTGAGTCAAATCGTAAACCCTAATTCATCGAAACCCTATAAAATTGTATCAGAGATGGGGGAAAGCTAAGCAGAGTAGTCGGAAATCTTCTTCAACTCTACCTCTCTCTCTTCATCAATCAAATACCAGACAATAATCCTCCGGAACAGATACCAAACAAGTCGAAACTCGAGACTCCGTCAAACAAGGCGGAGCCTTCTAACACACGCAACTTTCGTCACTGTTTCGCTCACTAAAAATCAATCTTTCTTCTTTTCCTTTCCAGTAATTTTTTTTCTCTCTCTCAACAACAAATCTTTTCCAGTGACGTTTCTCTCTGTCAATCTTCCGAGTCGAGACTCAGTCAGTCAAATAAGTCAGAGTCGTCAATCACACGCAACTTCGCCACTGTCACCCTCACTAAATCCTTCTTCTTCTTCTTCTTCTTCTTCTTCTTCTTCTTCTTCTTTTGCTTTTCAGTAATTCCTTTCTGTCAACAATGGTTCTTTCCCGGCGATGGTTTCTTACTCTTACATTCGCCGGCGGCGACGATTGCGGCTGCGTGAAAAGAATGACAGGCTTCTTTTCTTTTTCCCTTTTTTTTAATTCAGTACAGCGAAACCATACACCCACCAAGCACTTGCAGACAATAATTACGGTGCGCTTTTGTGCTCCAATCCAGCTCTTGCATGTTGCCTCTCTCTCTCTCTCTCTCTCCTCCTCCTCCCTCCTGCAGCCCTGCTTTCCCTTTTTTTTCATTTTTTCTTTTTTAATAAGGTTGTTTATTTCGAAGATAAAATAGAAAAAAGAAAATGGAAAATATTAATTGTGTTTATTTTAAGTTTAAAAAGCTAAGGGTAGTTTATCCCTCGGAATGCCATTTGAGATATCTAGGGTAATTTGGGAATTAGAGTCAGATCCTCCCGCTGCCAGCCCTAAACCGTAGGGGTGTCAATGGGTTGGTTGGGGTTTTTTTAGGGGTAGTCTAAAACATGGTGAACAAGAGATTCGGATTGTAGTGGGTTGCGTTAAGTTAATGGTGTGATCTAGGGTCAGTCTATTTTCAAGCTGACTTAATAGATTTTTATAGATTTGCTACTGGTGTGGTTTTAGTTTACTATATGTATACGTAGTAAAAAAAATTGGTTTCATACATGTATATTGAATAAAATATTGGTTCAATAGACTCTTATTGATCCATTATCGGATTAGTTAGGTCTCAATTTACTTGGTTAGATTTGGTTAGGCTTATCAATTGGTCTGGTCCAATTTTGATTTTTCATCGAGTTCCAAAATCACAACCCAAATCCTGTGCAATAAGATTCGGTTTTAGTTTTCAGTTTGGGCCCAATTTTAACACCTATACCGCCTAGTACCTAGCACTGTTGGATCACACTCTCACCAAAGAGAGATCCGACAATGTTGGGAGAGAATGGTCTTTCAAAAATTTTACCATCCTAGGAGGGGGGAGGTGATCGTGCAGAACCCAAAACCCCTCCCCTATTGATCCGCATCCTCTCCTCCCAGTTATTCTGGGAGGACAACGGCAGCCTTACCCCAGATCGTGACACGTGGATGAAGGAAATCCAACGGACATGATAAAGTCGGATCTAGGGTAAGGTGTTACACGAGTGTATCACTGAAAACCGAGGAGAGAGACTTCCTCGAGCGGCGAAGTTGTAGAGCTTCCTCGAATAGCAGGAGAAATCGAACGGAGCAGGAGAAATCAAACAACGCCCTCTAAACCGAAGAGAGTAGCAGGAGAAATCGAGTAGCAAGAAGAAACAAAGCTAGAGAAATCGAAGCTCTGCAACTTCTTCATCTTCATCTCCCTTTTCTCTTAGCCACTTGAGAAAATCCTTAAACCGAAGAGATAAAGATATCAGATGGATTCATACCAGAGCCCGCAAAAATCCTTAAGCTCTACCGAAGGTTGCCGCCCCTCTGCTTCTCGATCCTCTAAGCTCTGCACAACCAAACGAAAGAACCCAGATCCTCGACAGAAGAGTCCACGGCTCCTCTGCTTGAAGTCTAGAAGTCAAATTGTTGCCGCAAATCTGTTCTTCTTCTTCTCTCAAGTATGAAAAAAAAAATTCATCTAACCCCCAAAAATTATGTCAAATTCAATCTAACTCCCAAAAGTTTCAAAAGTCTCATCTAGCACCCAAAAGGCTTCCAAATGTCTCATCTACCACCCAAAATTTTTTCACCGTTAATCAAAGAGACCCCACCCGTTAGTAGAGTCTCGTTAATTGCAAATATTATGACAATAATACCCTTATTCCAAAAGTAAAAGACAATAATGCCCTTATTCCCATCTATTTTTCAAGTTTCTTTCTTCCCAAACCCTATAAATTTGGAGACGAAGAGCAAGAAACAAGTGGATCATCCTCTGATCGTTTCCTACGTTGGAGTTCAATGTCTGTAAATTTTTTTTTTTTTTTTTTGTCGTTTCTCTAAAGATACTTCAATTAAGAGGGTTTTTGTTGCTCTGTTTTTTTTTTTTTTTTTTTTTTTTTTACAGTTAAAAGGTTTTACGAATGGGTCCAATCCAAGCAAGAAATGAAAGGGGATCTATATAGAGATTGAGAGAAGATTACGGGAGAAGAATAAGGATTGTGGGAGAAAAGTGAAGGAGAAGAAGTAGGAAGGAGAGAAGATAGGGAGTGGGGCCGTCGGTGGCCAGAGTGAGAGAGAGAGAGAGTGCGAGACGAGGGGAAGGTAAAGAAATTTTAGGAAAAAAAAAGGGATTGTGTGAGAAAAGTGAAGGAGAAGAAGTAAGAAGGAGAGAAGTATATATGGATATATATATATATATATATATATATAGGGAGTGGGGCCATCGATGGGCAGAGTAAGAGAGAGAGTCCGAGAAGAGGGACACATGATTTCAGAACAAAAATACCTCACGGCTCCACATCATCTCTATAAAATCGGGGACAAGTAAAAATAAAATAAAGCTTCATTTAGCGAGATTTGCAAAACATCAAGTAAGATAATCGAGATCTAAAAAGGACTAGATCTTCTTGACCTAGATTTCGAAATGGCCAAGCAATCGAAGTGAAATATATCTCTTTTTAATGAATCTGGATTTGAGTTGGAAGGACTTGAGATCATTAAAGATTAGGTAATGGAGTGCTAATGAGGATGATATAAAACTTGCAACTCTGTCTGGCCATGGTAATCGTTATCGATCGTGAATGATTCTCAGTTCCCGATATGAGATACAACTTGCAAGTGATGAAATTTTATGATTTTTTTTTTAGTTTCATTTTAATGTTTTAAAGAAAGGGTAAATTAGTAATTTTATCTCATTTTAATGTTTTAAAGTTTCAAATAGAAATGGTAGGAATGTCTACTCATATGTTCAGTCAAGTCTGTCAGTTAAATGAGGCCGATTAGAATTTCTGAAAACCATTGGGTAGTAGATCGAATTTGACATAGTTTTTGGGGGTTAGATGAAAATTTTTCAAAAAATAAATTATTTTATTTTATTTCTTAAAGAATAAACCCACCTGAGATCATCAGTCGAGCAGCTAGTGTTGCAGTCAATTCCGACTCAGGTGCGCTTGCTTCTCCTCCTCCTTTTTAATTAGACAGACGCTAGGGCTTCTCAAAGCTAGATTAGCGAATTAAGCATCACATTCTAAGAACGAAAGACAATATTTTGAGCAACTGTATGAGAGTGGCTTATTGATTGATATGGAAGAGAGAATTCCAAACCCTTCTGTTAAAATTTTCTGCGCTTCTTCATCTTGGATGCTATCGTCCATTAGTTACTAAAAAGTTGATATAAAGCATCTATGTCTTAGCTGTTTTGAATTCGTATAAGTTTTTCTGAATGTAAACAGATTTTCATAGGTATGAAGTATATAGATTTTCACATGAATTATATTCTTAGAATACTATAATCCAATGAAAGCCAATGAACATAATCACATAATTAAGGTTACTGTTAGACCAAACAGAGATGTTATGATCCATCAAATGACCAACACCAATGTAAACAAGGATTTATCTTCAATGGTTACAGTTTAGGGATTTTCTCGAGCGGAGAAGAGAAAGGGGAGATGAAGATGAAAAAATTGCAGAACTTAGAAATCCTCAAGTGGCGAAGAGAAAGGGGAGATGAAGATGAATAAGTTGCAAAGCTTCCTCGAGCGGTGAAGTCTCTCTCTTCGGTTTAGGGGGCTTTGTTTCCTCCTATTTCATTCGATTTCAAAAAGTGGTGAGGTTTTAGTGATACGCTCGTGTAACACCTTACCCCAGATCTGATTTTATCATGGCCGTTGGATTTCCTTCATCCACGTGTCGTGATTTGGGATAAGGCTGCCGCTGTCCTCCAAGAATAACTGGGAGGAGAGGATGCGGATCCCTCCCCTATAGATACTCTCACTATCCATGTCTAATGAGTCCCATGATCACACTAACGAGATGGTTCCAAGGGAGGGCTCCATTATGGGGAGAGGAACTGACTTCAAGCATGTAAAGTGAGGTTTATTAAGGACAAGATAAAGTGTATAGCAAACAATTGGGTTTTCTTGAATCTCACTTTCAAAAGGCAATGATAAGTAGTAAGTTTGTCGACTATAGGGAAGAGAAATATCTTCACTATCGGTGTTTGGTGGGGTTAGATTAAGATCCATGAACAACGATGGTATTACAGATATTTAACATACAAGGAGGCAAGGTCGTTTATGATGTATCCCATCATAAAAAATTTCCCTTTAACTCTAATTATTTTATTTTATTATTTTCTTATTCAAATGGCATTTTATATGAAAAACATTTTCCATAAAATTTATGCCTGAATCAAATTTTACATGAAAATATTCCAACATTTTCATTGTCAAATGGTTGAGAATTTTGTTTTATGGGAAAAAAAAAATTTCCATCTTTTTACATGATACAGCCGAAACCTCATATACAATTTTCCTTTCCAATTTTTTTTCAATAATGCATGCCTTTGTATTTTATGTTAAAACAAACAATGGAAAAAAAAATGAAAACAAAAAATATATTTTCCCACTATTTTACATTGAAACAAATAGATACAACTGATAACAAATTCATCTTACAATAACGATGAGTTAATTATGACAACAACAACAATAAAGTTTTATCCCAAATAAAATAGGTCAGATACATAGATTATTGCCATCCAATCAGTTATATTCGAAGTCATACTCGAAACAAGGCATAAAATATGCATGTCTTTCTTTACCACCTCATTTAGAGTTATCTTGGATTTGCCCTTGACTTTTAGATCCTTCGAATCTGAATCAAATTATTATTCCGTACCAAAGTACCTAAAAGCGTTCATTGAACTTTTGATAATGTCATCTTAAATGATTTTCTCGTACATTATCATGTATCATATATGTGTGTGTGTAAAAAAAATAATAGAATTCCATTTTTTTATTGACATGCATACAACATAACTTTATTTATTTTTTATTTTTTGCAACATGTAGGTCAAATTTGGTCCCCATTTTTACTTACATATAACCCACCTTATACTATTGTGATTAGTTTTAGCTTAATTAACTTCCTCACGTGTTAAAAAACAAAGGAAAATCTTAATGTAATCAAAATCAAAATATGTTGTAGTTTTATTTTATTTTTTCCAACATTTTATTTTCAAGGTAAAATTCAGTAGATGCTTAAAATAAAAAAAAAATAAAAAAACATGCATGACAATGATAATCTAGAAAAAACATAATAATAAATTATTTTTAATTTACTTTTACTCTTGATTGAAAATTACTTTTGAGAATAAGAGAAGGCAAAAAAATGTTACAATTTCTTAAGTCCGTGTATTTGATTAGTTCTCTAAAATAAAATATAAAAAAAATACAAGTTTTAAAAGATCCCAGATAATTAAAAAAAGAAAAAATTTCATCTAAACCCATCAAAGATCGTTAACATCATATACACCCACAAGAATGCAAAAACATCATCTACACCCCAAAACTTTGGCTGTAGTAATCAAAGAAGTCTATTTCGTCAATTGATTCCCGTTAGATGCTGACGTCAAGTGGATTATAATATTTTAGAGACGATAATACCCTTTTGGCCTGTTGAAAAGAGCATTATACCCCAGTCATTTCCCATTATCTTCTATTCTCTGTTGAGTTTATATGAGTTGCTGAGAAAGCATATCAGAAGCTGATTTTTTTTCTCTTTCAATCCACTATACAGCAAAACAAGTTTTACTAAGAAAAAAAGGTCACCGGATTCCGCCGTTCACTTTCGTTTTCCACCTCAAGTCCCCAACGCTCCCCATCGCTGGAGAAATCCCACCACGTTAGATCAATCAGTCTCCCATGCAGATCTCACCCCTTGGTTTCTCATCTCAAGAATAAGATCAACGAGATGAGGAGCTATGAATCTGAATTACAGGCCTCCACCAGAGCTTCTTCAGCTTGGCTATGTAAGGGATTGATCCTACTCAAGAGCGTACACGATTGCTTTGACGATCTCCTAGATCTTCCCCAAAGACGCAGGAGTGTCTCCGCCGTCGATCCGATTGGGTCGAGAATCTTCTAAAATATTTCCTCTGCTTCGTCAATGTCTACGACATCTTCCAATTTTCAGTCATTGCTCTGAAAGAACAACAGTTGGCCACTCTTATCGAACAATGTCGATTTTTTTTCCAGTTCAATAGATCTGATTTATATTCAATTTTCAGATCGATATTACAACATCTTCAATTTCAAATCGAGTTTTGGATCAATATTCAGATCGAGATTTAGAATCAATTTGATATCCCATGGCTTTGTGATGTCCTCTTTGATACTCCCAACAGCTTCGTTATTGTCTAGCTCATTGTTATAGCGCCCTCACCAGCAACTTCCATTGCAGATTCCTCTGCAAGAATTTCTACTCCGTGAAACACCAGAGAATCTCAGATAGGAGGAATGGCTCATGCTTAGAGAATTCCGTTGGAGGGCGGCAGAGAGAGAGAGAGAGAGAGAGAGAGAGAGAGAGAGAGAGAGAGAGAGAGAGAGAGCAGAGAGCAGAGAGCAGAGACTTTGGCTCAAGCTCAAGTTGTCGGAAAAATATTCACGTCCCCGGAGAGGAAGGCAGTTTGAAAATATAAGTTACATTTGAAGGATAAATTTTTAAATGAACATAATTTTTAAATTTTTCAATTTATAATTTAAGGGGTAAAATTGTATTTCAACAAATTTAGTGATTTCCGTCAATTAAGTGATAAACCTTGAATGACACTGAGAGGGGGGGGGGTGAATCAGTGTGAATAATTTCTCCCTTGAAATTTCTTTGCTGCCTAGTGATATTCACAAAATAATCTGTCCCAAACACAATCATATGCAAATCTACCTCACACCACTCGGTGGCGGGTCTACCGGATTTGCACACCCATCCCGCAATTCATTCCACGCACTTCACAAAGCTCATAAACAAGCAAACCACAACACACAAAAATTACGTGGTTCACCACCACGGGAGTGATGGCTAATCCACGGAGTAATGCCCAATGGGCTTCGTATTTACTCAATACTCAACTTTTAGCCCTTTCGGGACAAGGATGCTCACCCTAAATTTTCCCGGGATAAACGAGAGGGCGTAACAACGCCGGTCGGGCATAAAGCCGGTGTCCAAGCCCACCGAACACACCACAACGGATACAATTTTTGGGGCTTATAATGATGCCCTACAATTAAATCCCACCCTAGCAAGGCATTCAATATTTTTCTTCTTTTTCTTTGCCTAATGCTAGATACAATAGATTCCATGTACCATAGGCATTCAACATCATTATCCTACTTGAACATACAATAGATTGGTTCAATAAATAATAAAAGGGATAAGAAAATCTCACAACCAATTTTTCGATAATTGACGATGTCTTCTTCATCGGGTAGTCAATAAACCCTTGCCATATGCGTCAAGCTCTTCCAGCCTTCAAGAACACTTCAATGTATCGGCATTAGCATAGCGGCAATGGAGAATGACTGTCTTCAAATCCCAAAGCAAGAAAAATAAAAAATAAGAGGTTTTTCCTCTTTTCTTCAAAAACACCCCTTCGCGATTTTTCTCGCGGCCAGTAGTCTCTGCAAACATTCTCAATGGAAAGAGCATTAAAAACCTAGCTCGGTGCAACTTGGATCGTCGGATTTGGCCACCGGTGGCCAAGTTATGGCATAAACAAGTTCGGCCTCGAAAAAATTCCAAATGGAATCTTTTAATTCCATATGGTGCGCCCGCGATGCACGTAGCGTGCCCCGCGCTCTCCGATTGGCTGAAAAGAATCATAAGTAATTAGCCGTCGGATTTCAATCAAGGGCGGGATTGAACCGGATCCCTCGGATCCGGATAATCGCATCTCCAGAAAATCGGCTTAGGTTACGCCGTAAGATCCGGATCTTGCCCGCTTTTATTTTGCGCATGCATTACACCTTATCACGGTTTTGCTTCCATGTAATGCGAGCATTATATTATCTCTGCGGACCGAATCGAATACTCGCGGGAGTATCCGACGCATCGTCATATATACACATAATCCGCTTCCATCCGGACCGTTCAAAAGCATCAACCCTTCATAGCTTCATCCGGACCGTCGATATAAGATATTCTCCTTAGCAAAAGACCAAAATACCCCCGAGAACTTCAAAATGGCCTCTGTACTTTTTTAAAAGTGTTAAAAATCTGCCGGAGACGATTTTCCGAGAGCTTTTCTCTCCTTCGAAAATCGTCGAACATACCTGTAACAAAGCCGTATTACCTGTATCACTGCCATGTCGCCTGTAAGGTCCGCAGACACTCTCTCTCATCAAACTGGGCCCAGTTGGCCCAATTTGCCAACAATTACAATATATAGGCCAACATTAAGTGGACCTAGGTGATGTTTTTGCATTCTCGTGGGTGTAGATGATGTTAGAAATCTTTGATGGGGTCTAGATGAAATTTTAACGCAACATATTCAATACATATTGGTCCCACTCTTATTATTCAACAATCGTAATTTGGCCACTTGGCATTCCATTGATTGCTAAATATTTTTATTTTAAATTTAGATTATTATGAATTAAATTTTTAAAAAATAGACAGAAAACTCAAATAAAGAATATATATATATATATATATATATATAATGAAATATAAAATGCAAGTTGAAAATGAAAACAGAGTACTGAAAGAACTTAAAAAAAACTTACAGGACACTACTACAATTTGATAGCAAGTAGGTTACAAGCTTCGAAGAAGGATGAAACCTAAAGCTATGGAGGTTTAAGTACAGAAGGGATGCTAAGAAACTAAAGGAACACTCGTTGGTGAAGTCTCCCACCTTCGAAGGTGAATGCTCTCTCTAACTTCTATCTTCTGACTCTATTTTGCCTCCCCGAATGAAGAGGAGTTCTTCTCCATTTATAGAAGAAGTCTTGATGTGCTTTGGATGCCTTGGGGCATTGGATTCCATCTTGATTGAAGGCGCGGGGCCATACTTTTGAAAAAAGGAAAGTTGATTGGAATTTGTCTCTCTTTTCTTTTGAATTTTGAATTTCTTTTGAAAAAGAAATGATTTGCTTTTGGAAAGCAAATGAGTAATAATTCTTCTTTTGACTTTCTTTAAGAATTATTCTCAATCACTTTACTTTTGCTTTTGTCTTTGTCGGTCGTAAATCACGGGAGCTGATCACGGGATTTGAGTCTTCTAGATCCGCACTGAGGCATTCCACATGTCCGAAGACACTGTTTTTCCCTTTGGTTTGGATCCGAGTTTGTACGGTATTGGTGTGGGCCCAGTAGTGGCTTGACTATCTAGACTGAGATAGTTACAGAATACGTTTGAATACGATTACGTATTATACCCGACTATCTATACTGAGATAGTAACAGAATACGAATGGTTACAGTTTCGTATTATACCGAATGCAGTTTGATACGGGTTGCATCAGACCTGAATACGTTTTGATACATGTGGTATTATACCTGAATACAATTTGATACAGATCGTATTATACCTGAGCCATTCTTTTGTTAACATCATGGCTGACGTGATCCCAACATCACGATCTGGAATCTGACTGTCTATCCTTCCATCATATTGTCAATGTTGGTATTGCCAATAGTGTCGAAGGAATAGGATGATCCCGCTGGGGACCCATAGTTTGGAGAATTTTGAGAGTCGAGCTCATTGTCACTGTCCCAATAATTCCATTTAAAAGCTTCATTGTTTTGGTCCAGCAACTTGGTGACTGCCAGGCTGGCATTGATTTGATTGTTGGTAATGGCATAGGCCAGTTGAGAATCTTTTGGCGTCTTGGATGGTCCTGTGATGATCGTCCTTCGACCTTTAGCAAGAATTTGTGTGCTACGACAAGAGCAGCAAGATAATTCATTTTGGAAGTTGTAGATGCTTGTTGTGCGGATCTGCTTGAGATCAATTTTTGCTTTCGGAGATGTGATGGCGGGCCATACTTCATCTGACCGTGGGATGATGCAGATGAAATTTGTAGTTGGGATGAATTCTTGGTACTGCCCGTCATTAATCCATTCTGGAGGAATGGTGATGAATTTGAGACGTACTGCCTGATCAAGAAAATTGAACCCTTTGATGGCGTTGATCAGGATTTCGGATAGACCACATAAGTCTTGGTGACCATGTGTCCATAAATTTTTGATGAAACCCATTTCATACAACCATAATTTGAAGTGTTGGAGATGATTTGCTTTGATGTTGCATTGGTAGAACCCTGTTACACTGGAAGGTGCAGGGGTAATGGTTGAAGTCCAACGAACATTTGGGTTTGCCAGTTTTTTATGGAAAGCCAACCAGGATTCCTCAGTCAAAGTATGATGGGGAAGATGGCTGGATATATAATCAAAATGTGGTTTTGGTTGAGCCAAATTTTGGGCCATTTGATGATGACGGCTATAAAACCGGCTTTGTTGGTATTTTAGAAATGTTGTAGTATTTGGTTCAACATTTGTTGTTGGTTTGGGTCCAGTTGATGGTTGGTCCAAAAAACTGGGAGTTTGGTTTTTGGGTTGTGGTCTTTTTGGCAAAAACTCCAGCCATAACGGATTTGATATGCCTTTACCACGAGCCGTTTGCTGTGGGCTAGCCAAAACATTAATCGAGTTTTGGTCCGTTTGGTCACCATCATTGATTGGTGAAATTTGATGATCGGTTGATTTGTCCATTCCTGCAATAAAAAGAAAAACAACCTTTTGTCCAAAAATGTTAGTTGTAATTCCTGTATCATCAACAAAAAATGGTTTGATGGAATTTAAAAATGGTTGCCCGAGTATTATCTCGGTGTTGAGATTTTGAACCAGAAAGAAAGTCTGTGTAATTTGAAAATTGTTAATGCAAATTTTGACATTGGTTAATTTTGAATGCACATGCAAATCTGATCCATTGGTTCCGGAGAGTCTATGGGAAGTTGATTTGAAATACTGGTTTGGAACCAGATTTTCTTGAATGCAATTTGATTGAGCACCAGTATCAATAAGTGCAGTTGATTGTAAACAAAATGCAATTGAGATAATCAAATTTGTATGAATGGTCATATTAAAATGACGATGATTTTGATTCACAATATTGGGGGTGTCATTTTGATGTTGAATTTGATGTTTGATGTTGACTACCTCTTGGTAGATAGTCTTGACATCCTTTTGAAGACCTTGAGTTATTAATTCAAGATTTTGGATTTGAGAATTCGGTAAATATTTTTCCTTTGAAAACCTTTGATAAATTTGGCTCAAATCGTAATTTGGGGTTGGAATAATTTTCCTTTGAGAATTTTGATTTTGATGTAGAGAAGCGGGAATCAACTCTAAATACTTTTGTTTTGACTCATCTGAACCAATTTGATCAAGGATATCAGAGAGATAATTTGGGGTTGCTTGTCGAAACATGTTGACAGTAGATTCTTCAGAAGTGGATTCTTTAGAATCATTGGTTTGACAAAACAATCCATTGCTATTTTGATGTCTTGATGTGATCATATCAATTTGAGAAAAATTTTGGATTAATTTTTCTTTGTAGCATTTTCTGCACCACCGTTTGAAAGTGTTATATTGAATCAATTTGTGGGAGTTGCAAAATCGTTTTAAGAGTTTGCGTTTGAAACCAGAGTTTGGCCATTTGTGAGGAATCATTTGTTCTGGTTCAACCCTAAAGAATTTGAAGTTGATGTTGAACTTTTTATGGTTTTGATTAATTGGAAGAATCTTAGAATCTACTATCTGATTCGTAGAATCTTTGAGATGAATTTTGATAAAATATTCTTGGTTTCTTTTAGGAATTTGAGATATTTCTGGAATATCAATTTTTTATTTTTTGAATTTTTGAATTGAGTCAGACTCATAATTAGATTCAAATTTTATGATTGGATAAGAACATCTGTCATGAGGGAGATGCAGATATAATAATCTTTTTTAGATTGCTAGATTTATGGGAAATCATGGCCTTTTGTTTGAAGGTAGATTTTGATTCTGACCTAATGTCTATCAATTTTGATTTTGATGTATACTCAAAGTTTACAGAATTTTGATGATAAGTTGTTGGGATGGAAAATCCTTCCACTGGAAGAGTGGGATCTGGATAATCAATTTTGAATTTTGAATGGTCATTCTGTTTCTCTAATACAGACAAAACAGAGACCTTGTGGGGGACTTTAGAAGTAGATACTTGGTGTGTGGCCAGATCTACAGCTTTTGGGTTTTGATTTGTAATAGAAGAATTTTCTTCAACTATTCGAGCTTTGGTGGGAATTTGAGATTCAAAAAACCCTTGCTCATAGGGTAATCGAACAATGTGTTTTTGAGGCGACCAGAATGCATCTGGAAATTCAGAACATAATTCATGTTCGAATTCTTGTCGCAAAGTTTTGATTTGATTTTGGACTGAGGATTGTTGGAGACGTTCCTCAATTCGTTTGTTTAATAGTTCTTCTTTGAGAAACTCCATATGGATTTCTTTGTTTTTGATAGATCGACTTGGGTGATCTAATAGGTTTTGTGTTTGATTTATCGACCTAATTTGTTTATCTGGTCGAATAAACTTGAACATAATTTGTTGGCCAAAAGCCTTTGTTTTGATTCCTTTATCCGTAACAGAAAAATGTTTGATTTGGTCTAGGAAGGGTTGTCCTAGAATTATATTTGTGTTTAAGTCTTTAACTAGACAAAATTGTTGTTGAAGACAAAAACCTTTGTTGCAAATATGAACATTTGATAATTTGTAATCAACCTGGAGGAATGTACCATTTGCTCCAGTGAGTTTTTGAAACGTCTTTTCAAAGAATTGGGTAGGAACCAATCCTTCTTTGAGACAATTTAATTAGGCACCTGAATCAATCAAGGCACAAGTTTTGATTTTGAAAACACTAGAGATGACTTACCGAATGGTGGTGTACCATGGTTGCCAAATGGGTTTATGGATAGTTTGGACTTGTAAGGTGTCCTTTTGATCAGATCCAGATGTTGAATCTTTCAATTTGGAAATATCACTTTTGATTTGTTTAATTTCTTTTTGGAGATTTTGCATAGTATTTTCAGAAGATAAATTCTGAGATTTGATTGATTGGCCTATTGGATTGTTATTTGATTGGCTTGATGTAATCATGCCAATGTTTTGATGCAAATCTAGGCTACCATTTTGAAGTTCCCAATTTTGATTGATCCGTTGAACAGGATTCAATATTGAATCTTGTTTTTTGATTCTTGTTTTGTGTAAAACAGTCATATATCTTTGATATTTTCACTGTTTACAAATTTTGGGATTTGTTTTCAATTTTGAAGAAATTTTGTTTTGACCAAGTCGTTTGACTTGTCGATTTTGAGGATGGTCTGGTGGTGACCTTTGATGGAGCATAAATCGGGCTATGGGACCTTGTTTCCTAGGGTCTGTTTGGTGATTTTGTTCCATAGTTTGATTAACATTTTTTAGTTCCTTAATTTCTAAAGATTTTATAGAAATGTTAATTTGTTTGGGAAACTTTCACTTTTGATTTTTAGAAATTGAAATTGTCTTATATTCTAACAAGTTATTGTTAGGATCCTTAACATTGATTTTGAGAAGATAATCCTTTGAATTATCTTTTTGGGTTTGACATTCTTGAGAAGGAATAGTTAGTTCCTTATCAGGAATTTGTTTTGGATTTTGAGTAGAGTTAGACTGTATGCCTGACTCATTTGGTTTTGACTTGTCAGTTCCTTCGGCAGGAATCATGACTTGGTTTGAAGTAGATGGAAGGTTGGACTTACCGTCTACTATTTTGGTTTTGGATGAGGATCCTTCAACTATCCGGGATAAATCCGGTGGAATAGGTGGTTTAAGATCATCTATTAATTTCCATCCATTATCTGGAGGATCTCCTGGTTTTGGGGATCGACCTTGATTTATAAAAATGGATTTTAATAATTATTTTGAATTTTGGTCAAGATTTGAAATCTTTTGTTTTAAGGTTTGGAGTTTCCTCTTCTTTCGTTCCAAAGCATCATCTAATGAATTAACAAATAAGATGAATTTTGGATCGATACGAGTATGAGGAAAGGGATATTTGATGTTATGGATTTGTGTAAACACATCTAGATAAACATAAAAGGACATGGTCCATTTTATGGTTTCCATATGGTCATACCAAATCTGTTTCATATTTTGTTGTTCTTCGTGGGAGAAATAGTTAAAGAACCATTCTCTTTTGAGTCTATGTCTAGGATGAGCGAAATCTATCCTAAGTGTTGGTTTGTCAATTTGGAATTTTGTTTCGTTTAAATTTTGTTTTGGTACAAAAGGTAAATAACGGCTTTGAAAAATATTTGGAACACCCCAATCAAAACCGCATTCTCTGTTTGATGTACCAGGTCCTTCCTCATGAATGATATTAGAAAATATTTTTCTAAATAACAAACAGAAATTGGGGATAGTGTAAAATAGTTTGGTTGAGTTATACTCTTACCCACTAAATGGAAATAGTGTAAGATATTTTGAAATAATTAAGCTATCGTCTGCAATATACTAGGAATAGTGTATAGTATTTTGAAAGAGTTATGCTCTTACCCTCCGTACCGGACAACGGCAAGGGATTGGTTAGACCTTGTTCAGGCTCAGACTCTGTCGTGTTCGTCGGGACTTACAGTCTCATCTGTCCTTCACGATCTAGTCCTATTGCCATATACCTCCGTCTAATCCCTCTCTCTGAGGTGGGATTTAAGCAAACAATCGGCAAAATATCAACATACACCTAATATTGATGCTAGATCTAAACTTAACAAAGACAAAATATAAAACATACGTCCATTATGCAGGGATTAAGTAAACAACAAACAAAATATAAACATACACCCAATACCCGCCTATTTTTATTATTGATGGGTATATATAATATCAGCCAATAAAAATGCACTACGATAGTATGATATCAATCCATTAGAATGCAACAAATTGACTCACCCTTAGCAAAACAATAGTCAAGGAGAAATGCGACACATTAGTCTACGTAGACCCAAGACCTATAGCATTGCAGTCGGCTTATTTGCAAATAATGCATCAAATACACATCATTTATTGCATCGTCCGAGCATTAATTTTGCCATCACCTACTTCTCCGCCGAACCCTATGACACCGACCACACAGTCCAACAAGGACTCGATACGTCAATACGTACCTCACTCTCAAACCTATGGAAGTGACCCATACTCATTTGCAAGCAGAGCAATGACCATATCGTCCAATGAGGATTCGACACATCAGTACACGCTTTACTCTCAAAAATTTTGATTGTGACCTTTATTCGTTCGTGAGTAAGGTGCCGAATGACTAGCGTGCCAGCATGCCGTCACCTACGTCATGCTTAAGTCAATAACAAATCCATTTCATGCCATTATTATAAAACAAATTCAGAACACAGAGTTAAGGTTAGACAATTATTAGAGACACCCATCACAATTATTGCCATTTAAGCTTTCTATTGCTCCTTTATCTCTTCAGCTCAAATCTCTATCGAGTCGAACTTATCTACTACTTGTTGTGAGAGTACTGAGTTAGGTATCAGAGGGGTCACATGACCCAAAGTCCGACCCCTTTTGTTCAGCTTGTTCACATGTCCTCTGCATTTAATAAATTATTTAATTTTAGTTTTACTCATAACACACCGAATCAAAATTAAATTGCACCTGTTGTCGTCTCAAATCAGAATGGTCTTTAACTCGCTTGTATTTCTTGCAAAAGGAGAAAAGGACATCGTAATGATGGTTGGGTAAAGACACCCTTTGGCCACTTTGATGCCTAAGTCGATTTGAGGGACTAGCAGTATGGGACATTTCACACCCCAATTATGGACTAACTAACAGTGTGATGAACCGTCATAAGAATCAACGGTTCTGTAAGGATGAAATTGTAATGGTTGAAATATAATGAAAAAAAAAATGAAAATGGAGTCGCCACCTAGATAAGGTCTAGGACCTATGTATATAATTTCTCAAATGAGAAATACTAATGACTCACGTAATGGATTAAGGCTTATGGTCAAACTAGAGAAACAATGGGTAAGTGTCATGCTACAATTTGGGAAGGTGTTAGACACCCAAATTGCCTAATCCGAAGATTAGTCTCCATATACTATCATTTCTTATTCTAATTTAAATTACAAGCAATGGCTAAACAAATTTTAATAGGTACCAGACCTAGGTTCTAGATATATTTCAATCTAGGAGAAAGCCATATAATTGTGAATACAATAGAAAGAAGAATTAAAATAAGATATAGATCAGAAATAAAATGATTGGATGACGGACCAATCAGCCAATTTCGAGTAACAAGTGCACAACTCAACACATTGACAGATAGAATCATTTTCAACTATTGAAACTCTCTGTAGGGATACATGAGATAGGCTCGAAACTCTTCAATAGTCGGATAAATTTCTGCTACTCCAAACCAGAATTGTCACACCCCAATTCTGCACTAACCAGAATGGTGTGATGAACTGTTAATAAACCAACGGTTCAATCAGGATCTCGAATAGGTAATGCCCACGTTGATAAACCAAAACACATTCCACATTAATCAGAGGTAATAAAGTAAATAGCGAAAGTCTTACAGATAATGAACTGAGGTCTAGTCATGATAAATAATTAATACTCCATTTATCTCCAAGTAACCAAAACATAAATTAATACATATTACAAACATCCAAATACGAAAATTAAACTCTAAGCGTATCCACAGTGAAACGCTCGCGTAACGAATCATAATAGTCCTCCACAACTTGCTCATCATAGCCGCCACATGTTCATATGTTGGCCTATTGACATAATCTTCAATCGTAATACCTACAACATGAGAAACTAAAAAGAATTTTGCGCTCGAGGGTCAGCTCTCCAACTTGAGCTCAGTGAGAAAACAAAACAATGCAACAAACATATGCATGCATTCAATTCATATCTGTGGTCTGGTATATAAGTTTGCAATGTGCTATAGAAAGGTTCGGTGGCCGCCTCACCTCTATACACGAGTGTGTGAAGCCACCCAATGAAAACGGCACTGTCGTCCCACATGCACCCCATGAAAATGGCATGGCTGTACCGATTGCCCACACCAACACGTAAGCCCCTGCTAGTAAGGGCTTGCAAACTGGGCTCGTAACTAACAAATCCTAATGTCAAACAGTTTATCCAAGGCCTCACCCCAGTATCCTTCAATACATCCATGGAGATAGAGCTAAGGCCCCCCGGCAGAGTAAAAAACTACACGGTCCAAGACCACCTCCCCTGATACCCTACGACGTAATAGTTCTGCTAAGGTAATGGCGATACGACGATATCAGTGGTTTATTTCCGGCCCAGCTTGGAAAGTGATAGTAGTAAGAATAAGAAAGAGAAGAGCTAAGATTCAGGCCCGAAAGGGTATTAGTTCCATTTTTAAAATGGGAGTCGTTTTTTTTTCTCCCCGGCCCCCGGCCTCGTCGTGATTGCCTTCCTTTAGCCGCCCAGCAGAACAAGCGCCCCTTCGGATCATCAGTTCAATGTTGAATGATGAGGCCATGACTTGAGTAGAACCATGGCACAATATACACCCCATGAAAACGGCATGGCTGTTCCGATTGATACCATCCCCTACCCACACCATGTTCACTAACCATACACATACATTCACATGCCTATTCCTAGCATCGTCATCATCATCATGTTATAAATAAACAGAATTAAATATGCATGAACAGTAATAGCAGGAATATTGGATGACATATTGAATGTACATACAAGCATATATGCATAGAATCAGTCATGGCATTGTACTAAAGAAATAAAAATAGTTTATTATTAGCCAATTAGTTTAGGTCTTGTTCCGTCACCTTTGCTTGAGTTTAGATCCTCTTTTAAGCTTTAAGAATCACTTTTATATCAATAGAAAAACCTAGCAAGTCGATAGATTTTAGTTAGAAGTCATTTCGATAATTTTAGGCTTGTTTTTAAGCACGGGTCGCAGGACGGGTTGCATGTAGGGTCGCAGGTTTCTGCGACCCCCAGGGGTAGGGTCAATGCTAGGGTCGGATGTTCCATCGACCCTGGGTGCGACCACCCCATCCCTGGACTTCCCGAATGCTGGGGGGTCGATCCTGTGGTCTGGTAGGGTCGAATCCCAATCGACCCCACGTGCGACCCCCCGTGGTTGGAGTCGACTTTTCCATTCTACAGTCCATTTTTTGGGTCCTTTGGCTTACTTTTATAGTTCATTTTATGATTGTTCTATGGCTCAAAACTCCAAGTTACTCACTTTTCATAGTTTTCCATGATTTCCATTGGAATTCATCCATGAATGGATGGTATTAGGGTTTCTCCTAACCTAACTTCATCATAATCTATTATAAGCTTTCAATTCAGATAGGGATTGAGGTTCATACCTTCTATAGTCTGAGTTTCAAATATATCTCTGAACTTCTTCTTCTCCCTTAGCATTTTCTTCAAGTTTTCCTTCTCTTCTTCTCTTCCTTCTCTTCTCTTTTTCTCACTTTCAATTAGGGTTTTAAAAGGAGTGAAAGAGGCTTAGGGACGTCCTATTTATAGATGAAAACCTTCCAAAATAAGTCTCATTAAGTTTAAGAAAGGTTCCATTCAAAATTAGGAAAGTTTCCTAATTTTCGGTTCATGCTATTTTTTACTGTTTTTCGGGGGTCAATGCTAGGGGGTCGATGGGGGGGGTCAGACAATCCGAGACCCCTGCGACCCCCCTGACCAAAAGTCAGGGTTGGACTTCTTTTGAGGTGGGGGTCGACCCTGCTTGTTTGGGCATGCGACCCCACCCTCATTTTGACGTTTTTTAATATAATTTCATATTGGGTCTTGGTTTTCTTCACACACTTGGTCCACTTGGCTTTACCATGATATGTAGACTGGTCACAACACAAAATGTAAGGTTAGACCGGGTTCGTGGCGTGCAGGTCTTACAAGAATACATGTACTTTTGGATCCCAGAATTTGATTGCTGCCTTTATAAAGCTAGGATACAAATGCATAGACATGATTTGAAATAATGCCTCAAGATGAAGCGAATTTAAAGAAGCATGGTCAAAAAACATCATACGCCAAGTCCAGTGTCGCAAAACTCGGTCCATGTCTGTACAACAATTAAACAACAACCAAGCTTCAATACCATCGAAGATTTCTATATATATTATAGTAAAATCAATAATTTGACATTTTTCTCTAGAATAGTCGTCATCAGAAATGTTTAAATGTGAGGAATATCTTTGAGAAGTTGTATATATGATGCTGATTTATACGAGCATGTCTGGACTCAAAAAATTTCAAATCTATAGATAAAAAGAATAAAGCGATGGTCCAAATGGATAGATCAGAAACTATCCATATGGGGCTACCATTGGAAGAGCTTTTGGCTATTTTGTAAAATGATCGATCCAACTGAGGAGATATCATTTTGGCACATGAAAAATTGACTATTGGAATTTTGGACGCCGTTGAAATATTGTACGACAAATAAATTCCCAGTCAGATCTATCTGAAGAAGCTTAAAAGATTGACATAGCCAAGAGACAAATGTTAGCACATTGTAGGAGGACTAATATTGAATCCCTAGAATAACCGTCAAATTAATGAACGGTGAGAAGAGTTCAGTAGGAAAAACAGGATTCTTTTTAACAATGATGAGATGACAAACCACCTCTGAATTTGATGGTCATGACAGCTCAATCAAAGAGTTCAGATCAACCAAGCAGTAGTTCCAATGTTGATATGTTGCTCTGCTCCTTGCTATATGTCATCCAACATCTTTGCTTTTGTATAGCCCTTTTTTTTTTTTTTTTTAAGACCTTGATTCTGTTTCTTTGAATAGATGTGGAGACTACACGTAATACTTTTTCACTTGATCCAAATTTATCAAATATTGTAACTCATTTCCATCAAGGTCTGTCAGACGAATAACTTTCCCTAGCAGAATTTCTTTGACTATATAAGGTCAAACCCAATTTGGGAGGAATTTTCCTCTTGGATCAGAAATTGGAGCTCTTTGTTCTTTCAATGCTAAATCTCCAACTGCTAAATGATGAACTTTGACCTTCTTATTGAAAGCAGTAGTAATCCTTTGTTGATACTTTTTAACATTATCTATGGATTTCATTCTACGCTCATCAATGAAGTTCAACTCATCGTATCTGTTTTGAATCCAGTCAGCTTCAAAAATCTTACATTCCATGAGGACTCTCATGAGGACACTTCTATCTCGACAGGGAGTACAACTTCCATGCCGTAAACCAATGAATATGGAGTGGCACCAATAGAGGTTCGAATGGATGTTCGATATGCCCAGAGTGCGGATGATAGTTAATCAGCCCAATCTGAATGAGTTTCAGCCATCTTCTGAAGAATAACTTTAATATTTTTGTTAACTGTTTCTACTGCTCCATTGGTCTGTAGGTGATATGGAGAAAACCTGTGCCTCTGGATGTGAAATATTGCACAAGTCCTGTACTTTTCCTTTGAAATGTTGCCTTCGATCCGAAATGATACTATGAGGCATCCCATGGCGACAGATGATGAATTCTTGTAAAAACTTGGCAACTTTGTTCGCAGTCAACTTGGCATAAGATTGAGCATCTATCCACTTAGTGAAATAATTTATAGCAACCAGAATGAATTCATGACCATTTAAAGCTTTAAGATAAACTTTTCCTATCACATCTATACCCTAGGTTGAGAAAGGCCATGGAGAACTGAGAGTATGTAGCTCTGTAGGTGGAACATGTATCAATTTGGCAAAATTCTGACACTTATGACAATGCTTCACAAATTCAATAAAATCAGCTTCAATGGTGTTCTAGAAATATCCCAGTCGAAGAATTTTCTTTGCTAGCATTTTGGCATTCATGTGTGGACCACAAATTCCTTGATAGACTTGTTCTATGATATTTTGTGCTTACTCTTCATCAACACATACCAATTGTACACCATCACAGGATCTCTTGTATAGAATATCTTCACACAACACAATTTATGTAACATGTTGTCGTAAAGCACTTTTATTGCCGGAAGATGCATCAGTTGGGTACTTCCCTTCTTTGATGAAATCCACTATTTGTGCAAACCATGATCGACCATCAGCTGTCAAAGCATTGATTTCTTCTAGGTATGCAGACTGTGTTATTTTCTCAATTATCAATGGTTTTGTTTGTTCATCTAATCCACAACTAACCATTGAAGCCAACATCGTCAAAGCATCATCATATTTATTTGTTTCCCTTGGAGAATAGTCAAATTCAATTTCATGAAAATGTTGAGCTAGTACTAAAGCATATCTGGGTATGAGCTTCTCATCTCTGGTTTTCCAATCCTCTCTGATTTGATAGATGACTACAGATGAATCTCCATAAACTTTCAAACTCTGAATCTCAATGGCCATTGCTGCTCTGAGACTCAAGATACAAGATTCATATTCAACTATGTTATTAGTACATTCAAAATCCAACCGAAATGACAGAGGCGTAAATATTCCTTCTGGATCAATGAGCAATACCCCAGCTCCACAACCACGATGATTTGCTGCTCCATCAAAGAACATTATCCAACTATCACCCCTTTCTTCTTACTAAATGTTATCTATTTCTTCATCTGGGAACACATCCTCCAATTGTCTTGTATTATCTTCCACTGGATGTGTAGATAAATATTCAGCAATCATACTTCCTTTAATAGCCTTCTGAGTGGTATAAGTGATGTCAAATTCTGATAGAAGCAATAGCCAATGTGCTAATCTTCCCGTCAATGCTGGTTTCTCAAATAAATATTTCAGAGGGTCCATTCGAGAGATTAGGATGATTGACTATGAAAGCATATAATGTCTCAACCTTCTCGTGACCCACACTAATGCTGTGCATGTCTTTTATAGAGGTGTGTACTTGGTTTCATATCCAATAAACTTCTTGCTCAAATAGTAGATGGCTCTTTCTGTATGATCATCAGTATCATGTTGAGCTATCATGGACCCCATTGAACCATCCAAAATAGATAAATATAGCAACAGTGGCTTTCCTGGGATTGGAGGAACCAATACTGGTGGCTTCGTCAGATATGCTTTGATCTTGTCAAAAACCAATTGACATCGAGGATTCCAAGTTTTCGGTTGATCTTTCTTTAATAGTTTGAATATTGACTCACAGATTGCTGAGGTGAGCTATGAATCTGTTTATGTATTGAACCCATCCCAGAAAACCTCTTATCTCTTTTGTTGTTATGGGAGGTGATATTTCAGATATAGCTTTTATTTTTTATGGATCTATCTCAATTCCTCTGTTACTAACCATGAAACCCAACATTTTACCGGCTGTGACTCCAAACATACACTTTTAAGGATTCAATCTTAACTTGTAAAGCTTGATTCTCTCAAAGAAAGCTCTCAAAGCTATAAAATGATTTTCCCTATCGATTGATTTTATGATCATATCATTTACATATACTTCCACTTCTTTATGAATCATATCATGGAGTACCGTTATAGCCATTCTTTGATATGTAGCTCCAGCATTCTTCAATCCAAATGGCATTACAGTGAGTACGTACCCCAGTCTGTTATGAAAGAAGTCTTGTCTTTATCCTCAGTGGGTCATCTTGATTTGATTATATCCGAAAAATCCATCCATGAAAGATAATAAAGCATGTTTGGCAGTGTTGTTGACCAAAATATCTATCTTGGGTAGCGAAAAATCATCCTTTAGACTTGCTTTATTCAAAATTCTGTAATCTACGCAAACCTTCAGTCTTCCATCCTTCTTGGGCACAACCACTATATTTGCCAACCAATCAGGATAGGTAGCAACTTCCAAGAAACCAACATTTAATTGCTTCATAATATCCTCCTTTACTTTTAATGCCCATTCTAGCTTTAATCTCCTCAACTTCTGCTTATGAGGTTTGAATCGAGGAAGTAGTGGGATTTTATGTTGCATCACAGTGGTATCCACTCAGGCATATCATCATAGGACCAGACAAACACTTATTGGAATTCAATCAACAGGTCTATCATCTTAGTAGTTTCTTCATCATTCAGAGTGATCTCAATCTTAATTTTCTTAGGTTGCTCCTCTATGCCTAGGTCAATCATCTTGAACTCTTCACTAGCTGGCTAAACTTTCATCTCTTCTGAAGCTTTTATAGATTCTAATATTTCAGACGGTGGTTCATCATCATCATCATTATCAGAGTTAGAGTTAGAGTTAGAAACAGAATCAGAAGATGTAGAAACAGTATAGTCAAAACTTTGAACTTTATTTCTATCATGCAAATTTTTAAAAGAGGTGGTTCCAAGTGGAACAAATTCAACGCTAGGAAAAAACTCTATCCTATCTAAAGACTCAATAACCTTTGGCACAGACATGGCCGTACTATCAGGTTGACATGACAACTCAGAAGGGAGAATAAAGTGGTTAAAACAAGTCCAATTCGGAACTAGTCTGTCGATCGATAGGATGAATTGCTGAGGATCCAGGTTTTTATTCTCGACCTCTTCAGTGAGAGTCATGAGTCATCACTTGGTTGTTGTCAAACAAGTTGGCGACATCGAACACTTCCACTTCTAGCCTTGACTTATCTTGTTTTTTACTCTGAATATTCATTTGTTCTAATTCCATCCAATCAATATTATAATCGAAGAAAATTTCAAATCCAAGTACTAGAACAGAAAAATGTACATTAAACCAAGGCTCTGAGAACCCACAGTAAGGAAAGTTTTCTCCTTCACGAACGAAATACCCATTTAATGTTTTGAAATATGTATTTCCTTCTTCGTATAACCCTTCAAAATGGACTTGATTGATTTCTTCATCTGATCTTTGCTGCTTCCATGTCTTCATCTTTATTCCTACATCTTCTCTGAACTGTCCATTATTCTTATACTTTCTTTTTTCTAGCCTCGAGAATTTGTCATCAGCTATTTTTTGTTTTTCTATTATTCTATTCAACTCTTCCTCTGTTGGGGTGTACCCTATTCCGAATCTGTACTCATTCACCAAGATAGAGATTATATTCACATTAGCTTGTTCAAGTAAGCCAAGACCCATGCTTGGAAAATAAGCCATGTTAAGCAATTGAAATAACGAAAACACAAGATTTTTACCTAATGATTCTGGGTTGGTAGTAGCTCAGACCATGCTGATTTGAAATCCACTTGGACGGATCTCAGGAGAGGTGGTTGAAGCACTGTCAGATCCAGTACTGTCTATAACCAAACCACTTACTAGCTCTGAATCAGCCAAAACAGTTATTGTAAGACCCACACTCCATGAACCCGATATAAACCTTTAATTCATGTCATAATAGGTCTTCCAATCATCACTGGGCCAGATGGGACGAGCGGATGACAACCAGGTATGAAAACGGACCTAAAATATGATATTTTTTCATACCGGTCTATGGTATCGATCGACCAGTATGTCTGTGCGGGTAAACTGGTGAGATCCAGAAACGGATCTCTGGGGGTCCCACTTTCTAAATCACGAGCCTAAGGACTTTCCTAACGTAAGGAAACTTTCTAAACTCTATCTTAGTCTATTTAAGGACCCTTAAACCTCCTTAGAACTCTTTCATTGATCCTCACAAACCCTAGAGAATAGAAAGAGATCGAAGAAGGAGAAAGAGCTAAGGAAGGAGGGAGAGGAGCCGTCGTTTGCCGTTGGACGAAGAACACCATAGTTGCAAACCAACGGTAAGTGCTTGAACTTTCTCTCTAAGTTAAGCATTATAGATGATTAGTCATGAATTGATCAATACCATGCAAGGCGAGGTATTGATCTAAAACCCTTAAATTTGCCGTCAAACCTTAATACAGTCAATGAACCCTATATTCGCATTCTAGGCTAAGGATCACCGAAACTAGGACTTGAATGGAACATGAAACAACTCTAACTCGTTGCTTAGGCCTAGAATGCATAGGAGAAACCCTAGAACCAATAGGGGGTGACCGATGGAAGGCGAACACCGAGTTGATGGTTTTCTGGAGGCATACCGGTCGCCTCATATGCGACCAGTACTGCGATTGGTACCTCTCGGAGACTGGTCTGTGGGGGACCGATCGATCATACCGGTCGCACCTTTCCCCACAGTGTCGCGATCGGTACTTGCGACCGGTACTTGCGACCAGTATGCACTGTGAGGATGTTTTCAATACCAGTTGATTTTTCGACCAACGTAAATCTTAAGAAAGTAATTCTAATTCAACCATAACATTGTGTAGGACCCTGTGTTAGCAAGTTTGGATTAGGTGACGCGAAGCAAGCTAGCAATCAAGCGTCATGTAAGGGAATCAGACCTAAATCCTAATAACTGAATAACAGTAAAACATTGTTAATAATTATGATTATGTGGAATGATGTTTGTGCATACTCGCATGTCATCTTTACTTTCAGTTATTATATTGTTCATGCATACTCGCTATGCTAGGATGTGACTGTTAGACATGTGATTATTTTGGTTGGTGTGTGGATTGGGAAAGGCCTGGGGCCTGGGATCATTCCTCACACTAGCACATTTTTGTATCGCTTCTGTCTTAGCATGCTTGGTGCGGGTAAGGTATCAGGGGGAGGAAGTGGCATTGTGGTCTCCGGCCTAGCCACTAGACTCTAGCCCTATCTTCTATGTCGTAGGGATCTATGTTGGGATAGGGCCTACTGTGATGACATATAGGATTGGTTAGTTAAGAGTCCAGTTTGCAAGCCCTCGCCAATAGGGGCTTACGTGTTGGTATGGGTAGGGCATCAGGGGAAGTGTTGGTGGTGTTTGATCCGGATACTTTAGTTTTATCTCTATTCCATGGTGGGTGCATGTGGGACGATAGTGGTGTTTGATCCATTGGGCGGATCCACAAACTCATGTATAGGGTGCGGTGGCCGCCAATCCTTTCTATAGCACATTACAAACTTAAAACGAGACCATAATGTAAATGTTATTCATGCATGTTGTTTGTTGCATTGTCTGGTTTTTTTACTGAGCTAAGTTGTGAGCTCACACACTATTTTTAGATGTTGATGTAGATTACATTGTGGAAGACTACGTGGAGGCTCCAGTATATGGAGCTACTGCCTTGGAAGTGCAAGCAGGGGAGGACGAGCATGACGCTTCATGCGAGTGCCCTTTCTGCGTGTACCTCTAGGATATTTGATTTGTTTATTTTATTTATTTTCAGTTGGATTTATAATTGGGATGTAAGGATAATTATTTATGTTTTGGTATTTTGAATAATTGGATAATTTATTTATCAATAGAAGTACTCAGTTCATTTAATTTAAGACTTCCTCTGTATTTAATTATATTCTGATTATGGTTATGTGTAATGGTTTGTATGAGTGGACACGGTCTTATTGAAATCCTGGTATGAACTGTTGGTTCAGTGACTGTTCACTCATACTTTTGGTTCAATCAAAATTGGGGTGTGATAATTATGGCATCATGAATGAATTTGATCTTTTGGTGGAGAGATGATGCTACAGCTCTTGCCTGGTGTAACCAAGGTCACCCCGAAAGCATATTGAAAGATAGTCCTCCGAGTATTATCATAAGCACGGATACTCAAATCAGATGGATGTAACTCTTCTTCTCTGAATCCCAGATGCTTAAATGTTCTGAATGAAAATACATTAAGTGCGGACCCATTATCAACCAAAACTTGAGGTATAAAATTTCTTCGACAGCAGATTGAGATGTGTAAAGCTTTGGTGTGATTTTTTTCATCCTGGGTCAGATCAGCATTGTCACACCCCAATTATGAACCAACCAGAATGGTGTGATGAACCATCTATGAACCAATGGTTCAACCAGGATCTCATATAGGCCGTGTCCATTTGACCAAACCTGATACAATCACAACCATAATTAGAGTAAATAAACAATAGCGAAAGTCTTTAATATTAATTAACTGAGTATCTAACAGTGATAACATAATTAATTATCCAATTATCTCCAAATGACTCAAGACATAAAATAAAATAAAATAATCAATTACATGTTATGATAATCTAATCGAAAACACATGAGTTGCACTCGCACGACGAATCATGCGACTCCACCATAGCTTCCACATCCATCGTAGCAACATGTCCATACATTAGTGCATTCATATAATCTTCCAGGTAGGACCTACATCATCAACTAAAAATATTCGACGTCGAAAGGGTGAGCACACATCATGGCTTAGTGAGCAAATAAAACAATGCAACAAACATATGCATGCATTTAATTCATATATTTGGTATGGTTTATAAGTTTGCAATGTGCTATAGAAAGGATTGGTGGCCGTCACATCTCTATACACGAGTGTGTGAAGCTGTCCAATGGATCAAACACTATTGTCGTCCCACATGCACCCATCATGAAATAAAGATAGAACTAAAGTGCCCTGATCAAACACCGCATAACACTTCCCCTGATGCCCTACCCATACCAACACGTAAGCATCTATTGGCGAGGGTTTGCAAATTGGGCTCGCAACTAACCAATCCTAATGTCAAACAGAGTATCCAAGGCCTCACCCCAGCATCCCTCAATACATCCATAGAGATAGAGCTAAGGCCCCCCGGCAGAGTCAAAAACTACACGGTCCGAGACCACCTACACTGATGCCCTACGACGTAATAGTTCTGCTAAGGTAATGGCGATACGACGATGTTAGTGGGCAAGACTTGAGTAGAGATAGAGCTAGAGTCTGGTGACCAGGATGAACCACAGTGTCACGTCCTCCCCCTGATGCTCCACTCTCATCAAGCACACTAACCACACACATACTTTTACATGCCTATTCCTAGCATCATCATCATCATCATGTTATAAATAAACAGAATTAATTATGCATGAGCAGTATTAGTAGGAATATTGGATGACATGTGAAAGGTACATTACAAACATACAAGCGTAGAATCATTCATGGCATTGGACTCAATAAGTAAAATAGTTTATTATTAGTCAATTAGTTTAGGTCTTGTTCCCTCACCTTTGGTTGATGATTGTTCCTCGTCCAAGCTTTGTAAATCACTTTTAGACCACTTGAAAACATAACAAATTAAAATTAAAATTTATTTCCATTAATTCAGACTTCTAGAAACTGAGAGGTCGCAGGTGCGGCTGCACCTGTGGTCTCAGTTTCTGCAACCACAGGGTGTGTGGTCGCTATGTATGGTCGCATATCATGCGACCATACATGCGACCACACCCTCCCTGAATCTTCCCCGAGGGCGTGTGGTTGACATGTGTGGTCGCATACCATGCGACCATACATGCGACCACACCCTCCCTGGAATTTTCCCGGGGCGTGTGGTCGCATATTATGCAACCACACATGCGACCACACCCTCCTTGGAACTTTCCCGAGGGCGTGTGTTCGATCATATGTGTCTCGTGTGGTCGCATATCATGCGACCACACCCTCCCTGAAACTTTCCCAAGGGTGTGTGGTCTATAATATGTGCCTCGTGTGGTCGCATATCATGCAACCACACATGTGATGGTCAACTTTTCTACTCTCAACTCAATTCCTTCATGTTTTGATTCCTTGGCTTATCATCATGATCCTTTCTATGATTGTTCTATGATTTAAAAATCCATATTTTTACATAATCCATCATCCTAATAGATTTTCTCCATGGATCTCTTAGAATTTGTCCATGGTTTGATGATTGGGGTCTCACTTTGAATCACTATCTCCTCCATGATCTATTCTAGGTATTCAACTGATGTGGGGGATGTTTTCATACCTTAAACTTGTTGAAGAATCAGAGTTCTCTCTGAATTTCCTTCTCTTAGTCTTCCTCTTCAATTCTTCTTCTCTTCCTCCTCTTCTTTTTTTCTCTCTTTCAGTTTAAGTTCTAAAAGGATGAAAGAGGCTAAGGGACGTCCTATATATAGAGGAAAATCCTCCATATAAGGTCTCACTTAGATTAGGAAAGAACCCCCTTCAAATTAGGAAGGTTTCCTAATCACGGAGTCAGTTTGACTTCGTGTGGTTACATGTGGGGTCGCAGAACCCATCGACCACACAGCCAAAAACTGCAACCACACGTCCCAGACTCCAGTGATCGCATTATTCTGAAGTGTGGTCGAGCACACCTGTTTAGGTATGCGACCACACACTCCTAAATAGATGATTTTGAGTTCAATTTCATACCTACCCTTGCGGTTTCTTCACGCACTTGGTCCGCTTGGCCCGACCATGATAGGAAGACCTGATACAAGGTGGTAAGATCGGTTAGTACGATACAGGTCTTACAAGCATCTCCAAAAGTTAGAGCATTTATGGCATACACACCACCAACCAGATTAGCCAACTCTAGGCTATCAGTAGAATCGGTACTTGGATGCTTGCTAATGACTTCAAAACTGCATCTCTATGGGTCTTAGAAGCCATTAACAAACCCCAAATTGACACATTTGCTTGTGTCTTCTACAATTACTTTATAACCGGATTCTGAGGTTCTGGTTGACTAACTTGACCTCGCTCTTTTTCTCTTACAAGTTGTGTCGGATTATTCACTGACAAAGTTGCTGGTTTGAATGACTGACCACTTTTCGTTTCACTTACTATAAATTTTTCATCTTTTGGGAAATATATTTCTAGATTTTCAAAACTTCTGATCACTTGAGCCACCTTTGCCTCATGATCCGCCATGTAATTCATCGAAGGCTCATTGACACAAATTTCAGCATTGGCATACTCTAGATCTTCTAGAAAATACACCTCCAAATGAGATCCAGCTTCTTGAAGCATATTAACTTGACTATCAGATTTTGTAAACTCAGGTAAAGTTTCTAAAAGAATAACATGAGAAGGAATGGTGATAGGATCAAATTCAGAAGTAATGAGACCAGTAGGATCAAAATTTTCTTCAAAGACTTCTATGGCATTAGTAGAATGCTGTGGAAAAGGGTTATTGGTCACTGAAGATGGCTTATTTTTTATCTTGAATGTTCCATTTTCTAACATATCCTGGATGACATGCTTCAATTTAAAGCAATATTCGATTTCATTTCCATTTTGGTTATGGTACTTGCAGAAACTATTTGATCAAAAACTTACTGGTAAAGGACTTGGGAGGGGTCTGGGATCAAGGATTTTGACCTTTCCAGCACTTACAAGCTTATCTAAAATAACAGCTCGAGGTCAACCCAACTCAATAAACTGTCTTCTGTTTCCCTGAGATGAAGCAGAACAACCAAGATTGTTACTTTCAATGACCAATGGTCCTGTATTAGTAGATGCTACACTTTTCACAGCCAAAGGTACTGCGATTGCTATTGACTTCGATGAGTAGGACTTTCTAATTGGGGTTGCATTTATCTTAATTGGTAATTCATCTCCATGATTGATGCTATCCTCCACTTGTTGTCCAGTAGCCATCAATACTTCAAAAGATAAAATCCCTTGGGAAAACAAATAACTTTTGTACATTTTATTCAAACCCTTCATTATCAGTGTCACTTGATCTCTTTCTGAAGGTCTATCCCACATTTGTGCAGCCACTGATCTGAATCGGGTCAGGTAAGAGATGAATCCTTCATTGGGCAGTTGAGTCATGGTTTCTAATTGTCTTCTATTGGTCTCAATCTCTATATTATAGGAATATTGTTCACTGAATGCTCTGGTGATATCTCCTCATGAGTGAATTTGAGAGGGCCTTAGGTTCATCAACCATCTATGAGCACCACCAGTAAGCAAAAATTGGAAAGCTTGTCCTAGTTGTTCATCAGAAAACCCTCTACCTTGTCTAAGTAGGCCGGTGAAAGATCTTAGATGGGTCTTTGGATCACCTGTTCCATCGAATTTCTCTGTAATCCACTTGAACTTCAGTGGCAATTTGGCACTCGGGAAGAAACATAAGCCTTCTGAGTCGATTATTTGACTTTCGACTCCTTTTAGGCCTTTAAGCAACTATTCTACGTTATACATTCTCCTATCAATCTTGGGCTGAGGTTTCTTGGTAGATTTAGGGGTTTCGTATAAGATCTATTCCTCATCCTCTTCACCATCAGACCCAAGTTCTTGTAGAGAGAGCTCTCTAGAGCTTGAGGTTTGGGTTTTTGGAGTATTAGACTTCTCTTCACATTTCTTCTTTCTAGTTTTCCCATGACTTTTCATGCTCTGCTCTATGTGGAATTGATTTTGCTTTACCAGGTCTACCAGGGCATTAACGGTTCTCTCCAATTTTATTATTCTCTCTCTATCTTCATTGACATTGGTGGGTTGTTCCGGATGATCCTGACCCTCCATGATGTCCGGAAGATTGCTTGCGACTGGAGACAAGTATCCTTGGGTAGACATTATAAAAAAGTCTCCTAGTGGTGGGATCTCGAGTCCAAATGGCTAAAAAAGTAGATGATCACTGAATTGGGACCAAGGACATAAGGAAAAAAATAATCAGGATGGAATAATTTGTAAGACCCACACTCCATGAACCCGATCTAAACCTTGAATTCATGTCGTAACAGGTTTTCTAATCATCACCGGGCCAGACGGGACGAGCGGATGACAAACAAGTATGAAACGGACCGAATTAAGTATGAATTAATTCATACCGGTCGATGGTACCGGTCTTGGTACTGGTCGACCGGTATAGTCTGCGCAGCAGACCACTAAGATCTGAAAATGGATCTCTACGGGTCCCACTTTCTAAATTTCAAACCGAAGGACTTTCCTAATGCTAGGAGGCTTCCTAAACCTAAACCTAGCCTATATAAACCCCTCTAAACCTCCTAAAACCTCTTCCATGATCCTCACAAACCCTAGAAAGGAGAAAGAGGCTGAAGAAGGAGAAGAAGCTAGGAAGGAAAGGGAAGAGCCGCCATTGCCGCTCGACGAAGAATACCTTACCGCAAGTCGACGGTAAGTGCTTAAACCTTCTTTTACATTACGACTCTAGGATGGTTAGTTTGCTTGGATCAATACCATGCAAAGCAAGAATTGATCTAAACCCTATTTTGTCATCAAACCCTAATCTAGTCGGTAAACCCTAGATTCAAGTTCTAGGTTGAGACCATCGAAACTAGGACTTGAATGGAGTTGGAAACAACTCTAACTTAATGCTCAGACCTAGAATGTGTAGGAGAAACCTTAGGATCAATAGGGGGTGATCGACGAAAGTCGAGAAACCGGACGTATGGTACTGCGACCGGTACTTCCCGGGGATGGTCTGTGGGGACCGGTCGACCATACCAGTCGCAGGTTTCCCTACAGTGCTGTGATCGGTACTGTGACCGGTCAACTCTGTGAGATGTGTTTTGCCATTGTTGGTTTTTCGACCAACGTAAACCTATTCTAACTAAACCCGAATATCGTATAGGACCTTGTGATAGCACGTTTGGACCTTGTGACGGGGAGCAAGCTATCAAACAAGCGTCAGGTAACGGAATCTGACCTAAACCCTAATAATTAATAACAGTAAAACGTTGTTAATAATTATGATTCTGTGAATTGATGTTTGTACATTCTCGCATGTCATCCTTTACTTTCAGTTATTATTATTGTTCATGCATACTTGCTATGCTAGGTTGTGACTATTAGGCATGTGATTGTTTTCGTTGGTGTGTGGAATGGGAAGGGTCTGGGGTTTGGGATCATTCCTCACACTAGCACCTTTTCGTATCGTTCTGTCTTAGCATACTTGGTGCGGGTAGGGTATCAGGGGGAGGGAGTGGCACTGTGGTCTCTGGCCTGGCCACTAGACTCTAGCTCTATCTCTATGCCGTAGGGAGCTACGCTGGGACAGGGCCTACTGTGATGACATGTAGGATTGGTTAGTTGCGAGCCCAGTTTGCAAGCCCTCGCCAATAGGGGTTTACGTGTTGGTATGGGTAGAGTATCAGGGGAGGTGTTGGCGGTGTTTGATCCGGACGCCTTAGCTCTATCTCTATTCCATGATAGGGTGTATATAGGACGACAGTGGTGTTTGATCCATTGGGTGGCTTCACACACTCGTGTATAGAGGTGCGGTGGCCGCCAATCCTTTCTATAGCACATTGTAAACTTAAACAGACCATGATGAGAATGTTACTCATGCATATGTTTGTTGCATTGTCTGATTATCTTACTGAACTAAGTTGTGAGCTCACCCTAGTATATATACATGTTTTTAAATGTTGATGCATGTTACACAATGGAGGATTACATGGACGCTCCAGTGTATGGAGGCGTGGCTGCCCTGGACGTGCAAGCAGGAGAGGACGAGCATGACGCTTCATGCGAGTGCCCTTTCTGCGTGTACTTTTAGGATTTTATTTTAATTTATTCTATTTATTTTTGGTTGGAAATACAGTGATGTAAAGATATTTATTTAAGTTTGGAAATTTGAATAACTTGATATTTTATTTAAATTTATCAATAGATTATTCAGTTCATTTTATTTAAGACTTTCGCTGTATTTATTATATTCTGATTGTGGTTATGTGCAATGGTTTGTATGAGTGGACACGACCTTATTGAGATCCTGGTGTGAACCGTTGGTTCAGTGACGGTTCACTCACACTTCTGGTTCAGCTGGAATTGGGGTGTGACATAATTGATTTGGGAAATAGGGCTTGGAAGGAATTGAAACAAACTTTGTCCAAACTGTGGTTCACTATAGCCAAGTTTACTTTCTATAAAAAAAATGCAGAAAAGAGATAACATGCAGTAGCAGAAGAAGAAAAATAAAAAAACAAAAAATATATACAAATTCCATTGAAAGGATAACACTAAAATTGGAACACAAAGAATCAGCTACCTCCAAAATTGGTACTCTATTGACTCAGTTCTTTTCATGCATAGACCTAGAATGATGAATAGAACATAAGAAAGCCATAAACATCTCATCGGCATTTCCTCAAACATCACATGTACTAAGAATAAACCAGAGTCAAGAATAGAAGTTGCAAGATTAATAAACCGAGATAGAGATATGACATTAATGATAAAAATTACAATCAGCAATTTACAATGGAACAAGAAATGTCATGAAAGAAAAATCAAGAACGGGAGAGTGAAGAAAGACAGTATAAAATAAAATCTAACCTATAAGTAATTAAATAAAAATCAGATTACAACTTACCTTTGATGAAGATCAGAACAACATTAAATTCGTCATCAAGAAAGCTATGGGATTGAAATTTAGGCACTGTCACTCATTAAACCATGTCTGATTTCAAGAAATGTCCAACCAAATCGCATCAAACTTCTCCATCAGTCAAAGAAAACCAATCAGATGACATCGGAGAAAGAAAGCAGATCTTAAATATCAAACTGAAATATCAGTGTTGCTACAGATACATTATTGAGATTTTAAAATCGAATTTCATCAAAGAACAGAAAACCTCTGATCTCAGATTCACAATAGAAATAAATTATAATTTCAGATTTGTTTTTCAAGAATTTCATATCACATTTTAAGAATCAGTTAGTAAGAATCTTGGACTCAATTTCTGGATTTAAAAAAAAATCTTATCAAATTTCTTAAATAAGAATCACAAACTAAAAATAATAGATCAAGAAATAGAGGCCGGCAGCTGAACTTACCTAAGTTTGGAGCTAACATAAGAATCGAACCACCTTTTAGAGGTCAAGAACAGCCTTGCCTCTTGAGAAATCCACTGAATCGTGTTGGAGAAGAGAAAATCGAACCTCTGATATGGATTCAAGAACCAGATCTAAGAAATACACCATGCCGGAGAGTAGCGGATCACGTCGGAGAACACTGGTTTGCGTCGGAGAGCACCAGGTCGCCACTCGGAATCGTCATCGATCGTCGTCGCTGTAACTTCTTCTTCTTCCTTCTCAAACCCTCTTCTCTCTGTTATCGATTTCCTCACTTCCTCATTCTCTCTTTCTCTCTCTGCTCCTGTTCTAATTGTTGATTAGAAGAAAAAAAAAATATTTCTTCTTCTTTTTTTTTTTTTCTTTCTTTTATACCCCATTTTTTTAGACTATAATAATACCCCCCTTTGGTTTAATCGGAATATCTCAATATTTGATTCACCATGGATTTGGAATCTTTTTTTTTTCATAATCACGTGGTCATCATCTTGGATTATGTAAATTGATTTATTTACTTATTATTTATTTATTATTTATTTGTTTTCAATTTATTTATTTTAAGCTTTAAAGTAGAAAAATTAATTAACAAATTTTCTTCTTTTTTTTTTTTCCCAATCTAAATAATTTTAACAATAATTTTAATTTAATAATTTATTATTATTATTATGTTCTCTTCTTTTTTTTATTTATTTATTATTATTATTATTGTTATCTTTGTTTTTATTTTATTTTTTCATTTTTACTTTTATTTTTATTTATTATTTCTTCTTTCTTCTTTTTCTTTTTTTTATTTTCATTATATATTTTTATTTTATTATTTTATATATATATATATATATATATATGTGTGTGTGTGTGTGTGTGTGTGTGTGTGTGTGTGTGTGTGTGTGTGTGTGTGTGTGTGTGTGTGTGTGTGTGTGTGTTTGTTTTACCTTGAGCTAAGAAGAATCAATTTAATTTGCCCGATAAATTTGAAGTGTCTACAGGTTCAAACCAGGATCTCGTAAAGACCGTACCGACCATGTTAAACCAAATACACATTCCACAACATAATCAAAGATACTAAAATAATAGCGGAAGTTTTTATTAATAATGAACTGAATGTCTAGAATGATAAGCAAATATTTAAATCCAATTATCTCCAAATAACTCAAAACATAAAGTAAATAATCTATTACATGTTTCCATAATCAAAGTACTA
The DNA here is from genome assembly GCA_028583415.1 of Protea cynaroides. Taxonomy (NCBI): domain Eukaryota; kingdom Viridiplantae; phylum Streptophyta; class Magnoliopsida; order Proteales; family Proteaceae; genus Protea; species Protea cynaroides. The sequence goes on along the minus strand of CM053266.1, from coordinate 34,214,677 downwards.
ATAATCTAATAATAGAGACACTGGAAACACTCGTACGTAGAGTCATGCTCGTCTTCCATAGTCTGAGTATCCATCGCCGCTATGTATCTATACGTCGGCGCCTCCATGTAATCTTCCACAGTAGGACCTGTATCATCAACAAAAAATATTCAACGTCAATGAGTGAACACATATCACAGCTCAATGAGTAAACAAAACAATGGACAAACATATGCATGCATTCAATTCATATCTTTAGTCTGATTTTAGGTTTGCAACTGTGCTATAGAAAGGATTGATGGCCACCGCATCTCTATACACGAGTGTGTGAATCCGTCCAATGGATCAAACACCATTGCCGTTCCACATGCACTTACCATGAAATAGAGATAGAGCTAAAATATCCAAATTACACACTGCCAATACTTCCCTTGATGTCCTATCCATACCAACACGTAAGCCTGTGCTGGCAAAGGCTTGCAAACTGGGCTCGCTACTAACCGATCCTAATGCCATCCAAATATCTCAAAGGCCTTACCCCAATATCCATCAATATATCCATAGAGATAGAGCTAGAATCTAGTAACTAGGCCCAAGACCACAGTGCCACGTCCTCCCCCTGATGCCCTCCAGCATACTAGTTCCGCTAAGGTAACAGCGATACGACGATGTCACTGAATAGGACTGAGCAGAGATAGAGCTAGAGTCCGGTGACCAGGCCCAAGACCACAGTGTCACGTCCTCCCCTTAATGCTCTACTCACATCCAATACACCAGTCACACACAAACACATGTCTATCACTAGCATCATCATCATGTTATATTAAACAAAAATAAATATGTATGAGCAGATATATAACAGTAATATTGGATGACATGTGAGATACGCATTACAATCATACAAGCATAAAATCATTCATGACATTGAACGCAATAAAAGAAACATAGTTTGTTATTAACCAATTAGTTTAGGTCTTGTTCCTCACCTATACACGATGTACAACCTTCTTCCAGGCCTTGGAAGTCACTTTGTACTACTTGGGAACCTAGGGAATATATGGATTTAAGTTAGGGTTCATCTATACCAAGTTACAGTAGTTGAAAATCGAAACAGAACCATTAATGGTAGACTGATCGATCCTGTGGTCTCATGTTTAGTGCGACCACATGACGTGCGGTTGGTACGTGTGGTTGTGCATCATGCAACCATACGCTTTCTAACATCTTACTGAATAGCGGTGGTCGCATATCATGCGACCACATAATTTCTATTCAATTTCTTCCTTCAATTCCGGATTCTTCATGAGTCGATTTATCGGCTCATCGGTAGGGTTCATCCAATGATCAGTTTATGGCTATCAAATCATAGTTTTACAAAGTTTTTCACCCTAACCTATTCTCCATGGTTCTCCCTTGAGATTTGCTCATGGAGTTCCATGGTGAAAGTCTAAGATTTGCTCATGGAGTTCCATGGTGAAAGTCTAACATTAATTCCATGACTCAATTTTCAATGGAAACTCATATTCCAAGTGTTTTATAGCTATAGGGAGGAGTGTCATACCTTAGGTTTGTTTTGAGGAACTAGAACCTCCCTTCTCTTAGCCTTATTCTCTAGATCTCTTTCTCCTTTTCGTCTTCTTCTCTCTCTCTTTCTCTCTTAGATTTGGGGTTTAAGATTGATTGAAAAAAGAGAAAGAGTAGAGGGACGTCCTCTATATAGAGAGAGAAACTATTCATATAGAGTCCCACTTTTATTAGGAAAGAGATCTCTTAAGATTTGAAAAGTTTTTAAATCACGGAGTCTGATATGGCAACAAGCAGTAAATAGGTGTGGTCGCAAAATCTATCGACCACCCCCCTCACAGGTGTCGACCACACTCCTTTTTCGACTGGTCTCTTGTCCTTCATCCTATAGTCGACCATACTAGTTTAAGTAGTTGACCATACGACTTAACTTGACTATTTTTGGGTCGATTAACTTACCTGGTCTTGTGGTTTCTTCACACGATTGATTTATTTGATCCAATTATGATGGCAAGACCTGACACGACACGGTTAAACCGGAATAGTAGTGTGCAGGTCTTACAGGACAGGTATGAAGGGTTGTTCCTTTGAGTTAAGGGAATGTGTGTAGCTAATTTGCTCTGAGCTTGAATGCTAGAAAATGTCTCTGTTTTTACCTGGATATGCTTCCTCTATTTATAGGTTGGGAGTGACCTAAGTGCGGGAGCTGGACATGTCTTTTGTCGTGGATGAATGTTCTCCCTGTAGCGTGATTTAAGCTCATTGATTTGGTAATCAGGTGAACTTCTGTTGAGTCATCGGACAGTGGGATCTCCTTCCCTTGATCCCGTTGACTTTCCCCATGGCAGATATCTGGAGGGAATTTAATCTCTATATTTATTGGAATAGGCCCCACTCATATGTTACAGTACAGCTGGCATGTTACGTGTAGATTTATATGACGAGATCCACTCTAGAGAGACGCCGAAGCTTCTATGTTGAAGAGCTGTCGAGACCCCTATTAATGAGTTGTCGAGGCCTCCATACTTATAAGACGTCGAGGCTTCAAGGCCCATCGGGCCGCGAGGCTCCGAAGCCCTCATGGTAATAATCTTACAAGGCCTTCATGATAGTGACGTTTCGAGGCTCTTCACTATTCTCATTGATAGTTCAAGTTCATCTCGAGCTATTTTTGTCTCAATCCTTTAAGATTGGTGATGTGAATAGGGCTCTTCTTATTTTGGTTTTAGTGTAAACATGTCAAAATCTGATTGAAGAAGACGTATTATACCTAATTAGCACCATTAAAAAAATCATATTATTTTATTTATTTATTTTTTTTTTTTGATAGAAACAAATCACATTATTTTACACCCTCAATGCAAGTCATTTTAAGATTTGACATGATATGTCTGCTTGACTTTGACCGTTTCAAAAAAATAAAAGCTAGCAGCCATGGTTTACAAAAGTGGGATGGAATCTTCTCCCAAGTTGTGGAGTCTCATCAACAAGACTTTTCTTCATTATGCTTTCATGGTGTAAATTTGGTTGGCAATATGATACAACACGCGATCGACCTCTCGTGTTCACTTAATTATGTATATTAATTAATTAATAAACAATCATATGTTTAGAATGAGATCATTTAAGTAGGGGTGTCTATTGGTCGATTTAGATCAAGTCGGTATTGGTTTTTATAAGGCTTGATCGAAACATATCCATTAAAAGGTTTCAGCTAATGAGTTGCACTGTGCACATAATTAATGGGCCAGTCAGATGTCTGCTGTGATCAGATTGACTTCAACCCGGTTTTGCATTGGGTCCATTTTCTTGCCAAGTAAAAGATGCATCTTACTTAATGTTGACGGAATTGACCAATATATGTACAAATTCTTGACATTTAGTTATTGACCAAGTAAAATGAAAGAAAGAAGCCCCCTTTTAATGTTGAAAACGGAACCTGAGTAATATGTGTACAAATTTTTGGGTCAAGGGATTGTTTAATTCGGATCAGGATAAAGTTTGGTCAGCTTTAGTCTTTCTGCCTTAGAAATTCAGTTTCGAACTAGTTCAAACCGAACCAGGACCTAGAAGTATTATGACAAACTAACCCCAAAACATGTCTACTATTTTTTTTTTTTGATAAAAAAAATATGTCCACTATCAATTCAGTCAGGGTCGGTTTCGGATTAATTTGGACCGACTCGGTACAAACTACTGGTTCGATACCAAAATTAACACCCCTATCATTAAGGTTGCATTTGGAAACAATTCTGTTCTCTAAAAATATTTTTGACCAATATTTTTTCTGATTCTACTCACACAGATTTTTTTTTTTATAATATAAATAAAAACCCAAATTTTATTGAAGCCAAGAACGCTCAAGGATATATAGCATATACGATACTGATTTTTACCCTCAAAAGCCCTTTATTTTTTTTTTTTTTTGCTAACGATGGGTATCTAGACCTTTGGCCTGACTAATTCCACAGGCCCATATTGACCCCACAACCGTATGGACTGGGTCATTCTAGGGTTGAATGAGAACCATTCTACTTAACACCCCGTGTGAGTGGTCCCAGGGTAGTAAGAGGAGTCGAACTCAGTACCTTCCGCTTCCTGAGGCGTAGATTCCTTGCCGACTCAACTACCCCCTTGGGGTTCTCAAAAGCCCATTTGCTGGTGTTTTAATTCATACTTCGATTGCGTGGTTCTACAAACGAAGAAAGTTTTTTTGGATCCCACTTTTAGAATCTCGTCATGCTCCATTTGTTTCGATGTAAGATTTTAACATAAAATTTTACGTGTAATATTTTATATGTTAAAACTAAATTCAAAATTTATTTCCAGTAGGTAGAAGAAAGACAAAATTCTTTTTCCATCCCTCATAAAGATCACTATATTTTATCTCTTGGAAATAAACGCTGATTTTTTTTTTTTTTTTTACATATAAAATGTTACACGTAAAATTTTACGGTAAAATTTGACATCGAAACAAACGGAGTATTATAGAAAAAGATCTCTATCTGGCTATGTCTCCTATGCTAGACACGATGGATGAATGACCATCATGCCTCTTAGTTGGATGTTTGTACATGCAACCACATTGACCCTGTGCTGGTGCAGGAGTTGCAAAGTCAAAGCCTAACAAAGAATCGTTCCCCATCTCATTACTATTTATCTTAGTGAACAAATATCCTAAATACCATTTCCACTATTTAATAGTTCGTAGATGAAAGGGAAATCCATCCTCTCCAAATTCCAATTTCGAAAAAAAAAAAAAATTACCATTCTTCATTACTTTCGGGGGAGGTGGAGAGAACACCAACCACCAATTAGCATAGTCAATTTTAAGGACTAGGATTGTCTCCTGTCATTTTGCTATTTCAATCGTCCGTTGAATGGGTTGGGGTGGTTGACACGCATGCCGATGCAATCCAGTCCTTCTTGTAGACAACTTGATGACAGAAGACGATCTCTGTCCTAATTTTATAAAGCCATATGAGCATTTCCCCCTTTCTGATTTGGTTATATATGTTAGGGGTCCCTCAATGTTATTATTTAAATCTATACAATATGTATTTTCATTATGGCAACACAATACCATGTTTTCAATGGAGTAAATGTCGGTGACTCTACTATTAAATATGCCTTAATATTATATGTCATTATCTATAAAAAAAATATTTGGTAACTACTATCTTTTAAATTTACATAATGATCAAAATGAATCATATGAAAAGATGATATATACTCTCATATAGTTATATTTTTTTTTTTGGGTGAAAAGAAGGCTACTCAGAAGAGTTTGAGAAACTCATGGTAGGCCCAACACATTGGGTCAATAACCACGGATCGAAATCAGACTAAACTGTCGCCAACACTATCAACAGGGTTATCCTTGTCAGAGAATCAGCAATGTTGTATAGCTCTCTTGGAATAAAAGAAAATCAGACATCAAAACAACTTGCCAAGTGGCTAATATCATTTTGGATTGCTCTTATAGTTATGGGAGCAGGTTTTGTATGATTCTGCAGCAAGTAAACCACTTCTAAACAATCGGATTCGACAACTATCAATCGTTATACATAAACATGAATTAGTGAGAGCAATGGAAATAGAATAGCTTTGATGTTAGGTATCAGAAAGGTGGGATTTTTTCAGCAAAATTTGATCATTTGGCATGGGAGGGACAGAGTTCACCTATATGTTCATGTACTTCCTTTGGGATTCATCACCGTCCACTTGCAGTGGGTTTCACACTTTAGAGGTGTGGTCTATATCCAACAGATAGTGATGGATTTCAATGAAGGATACACTTATGCAAAGAGGAACCGGTCTTATTTTAGAGTATTTCATTCTAAGACTTGCTATAACAACTCCTAACATTTAGATACCTAAGATTCTGGATTTAACCAATGTGGGATTATTCCCCACACTCCCCCTCACGGGTTGTCCCTCTATTGAGTGACAATACATGTGGCACGTAATTCTTTTTTGGGAGATGGTAATGAGGGAACTTGAAACTCTAGTACTATATTAAGTTTCTATCTCAAAAGTTCGAATTGATAAGAGAAAGATCTTTCAATTATACAAAACATCTAAGGTTTTAGATTTAACCAATGCAAAATTATTCCCCAACACACCCCTACACATGAGATATATATATATGTATATATATATATATATAAATATATATATATATATTTTAAGGCCGTTCAAGGTTTGAAGTCCACTGTTTTTGATTGAATCATTCATTGTGTACAATTTCCGATGGTTGATGAGTTATTCATGCCTCGTGTTATCACTCGTGGAACTTCGAGCTTAGAAAACCATGGGCGTAATTCTGAACGTAATGCAGATCCTCTACTCACCTGGTAACCACTACAAAACTTTATGGCTGAAATTAATGCCATAGCACGGATACAAGCATGTTGAACTACGTCTTGTAATGTAAATTTTTTTTTGTTTCTTAAGACCATCCTAACTACAGTGCCGACAGGCAACCTCTGGATCCACATCCTCTCCTACGGCAGGCAGACCTGCCGACGGATCCAAGGGCTAGAGTTCAATCAGCACGCATACCACTACATTGGTATGTGTGTCAACTGAAATGCAACCTTTAGCAACCCACAGTTCCGCAGGAAAAGATTTCTGTCCACTACATCTACGGTACATCTATGAAGGGAGGAGAAGAAGTACCTTTGGCAATCGATGTGATAGAAGGCTTTTGAACATGAACCTTGCCTGCACCCACCGGCAATGGTTTTTTTGGCAAGAAATGAACATAATAAGTGAAAATAAAATGTAAAAAGTAAACTTGCTAGCCAAATCTTGAAGTTCTGGCAAAATAACTTTTAAGAAAAGAAAATTCCGCTACCGAAAAGAAGAGTGCTAAGACATCGTAACATACGATTAACAATCCAGCGGCTTAACCAAACGCCCAAGGCTTAAAATGGGGATTTGGTTTGGCTGACAGGGTAAGAGGCGGGGTGCATGCATTGCCCAAATGAAGACATGAAAATCGATCCCTTCAATCTCATGGGTACCTGCACTTTACTGTGAAGCAATCAACGAACTGAGCAAGTAATTGTCCAAAATGCTGCCACAGTGGGTTTCAGTGATACTGGCACTGAGAATTCACCATTGGATATAAAGAAATATTTCAGGTCAGTTAAAGTTTCCAGCAAGACTGAGATTCAAAATATGCGACCAAATGAACTCCCAAATGCAATTTATCAAAATATTGATAACAGCAATATCCTTTTTAAGAGTTAAACAAAATGAAAACATGGTCATGCAGCCTGTCTCTATGATCGAAGTACCTAACAAAACTGCCCATCCGGGATAGAAACTACTACGTTCAGAAATACAAATACTATATCAGACACACAAGCTAGCCATGGGCTTAAATTATCCCAATTTTGTTTGCCACATCCAAGGCATCGTAATCTGGTGTCAACCTCACATATGCCTTCTTCGTCCCATCAGGCCTGCGAGAGAAGAATAAAAGGGTATCATCAGAGGCATATACCAATTTACAGAGTAGGTAAAAAAACAATAAAAAAAAATGGGGGCAGATAAAAGGTAAAACATGTGCCAATCATTGGTACAATGGTTTACTCTCTGACCTTATTTCCTTTAGGAGGGTTGAACTAATTTATATTTTTCTACATTAACAAACTGTTAATTATCCACACAAAAAAAAGGAAGCAAAGTAGCAATACACACACATCAATTATCAACAAACTGGCTCAGTTACAGTATTAAATTACATGCTCCAAAAAAGAAAATGACAAGAAAAATATAAAATCAACTAAACAAACACTCATTTTCCACAACTATTTTTGTCAGCCATATGAATCCCATATCGCCCACCTACTGTTTAAGGCTATGGTAACCAGATATTAATTTGGTCTCAAATCCTCACCCATTTTTTCATTTTTCTTTGGCATAAAATTATAGTTTATTTGAACAGTCAATGTCCTTAGTCCAGCTTATTATCAACTGTTAGGAAGTCATAACAATAAAAATGGCAAGTATACCCTCGTTCTTTTATTTTTGGTTTTTACTTGGTTGCCATTCTAGGGTGGTATTCTCTATATGATATATATTGGTTAACTTAGGGGATCTCAACACACTGTTCAGACTCCAAAAGCTACAGCAGTCTCTCCTCTCCATTCTTTATCTTTTCTCTCTAGAATTTACATCAACAATAGTGAATTATTGTATGTTATTTACAGAGGTTCTCATGGAAAACAAGAGTAAAACAGATTTTACATCTTACAAGTATGTTCTGTGGAGTCTGTAAAATATAGGTTGTCACAGTTTAAGTACTTTGAGAACACGAACTATGGTATGCTGACCCTTCTATAGTGCAAAAAAGATTGGTGTAGAGGTTAAATATCTTTAGTAGGACTAATTTGCCAAATCTGTGAAACTGAATACAGAAATTTCTTGTGTGAGTCATTCCCATTTTAACATTGAACCAAAACCCAAATGACACCATACCCCACCTTGTATCTGCATTATCCTAGCTGGCAACGATGACATAAAAGATAAAAAATGAGTCCCTTTCATGTGAGAGGCCATCATCAAAAGGTTACCCATATCAAATTGCATCACAATTGCTTGATTAAAATTGGTATTGAAAAGCTAACTTAACAAGAACAATCTCTCTCTCTCTCTTTCTCTCTCTCTCTCTCTCTCTCATTATCGTGCTAGACTTCAAGTAACTTTTAAATGCTCAATCTTCTCCAATAACATCAAAAGCATCCATAGCCAACATATGGCAAACATTAAATTGCACGTACGAAACAAAGAAGTAAAGGTGGGTTCAGGTGTACCTGATCAAGGTATTCACTTTCTTGGTCTGAATATCATACATCTTCTTGACTGCATCCTTTATCTTCTTCTTGTCAGCACGGATGTCAACAATGAAAACCAGGGTATTGTTGTCTTCAATCTTCTTCATCGCTGATTCCGTGGTAAGAGGAAACTTTAGTATCTGATAATGATCAAGCTTATTTCTTGGGGGTGCACTAATGCGGGGGTACTTCGGGTTCCTATCTTTCTTAAGTGTCTTTGGCCGATGAAATGTAACCGACGTTCGGATTTTCTTGGTCTTCTTCTTTAAGGAAGATGCACCTGATTTCACGGCCTTGGCAGCCTTCAAGGCCCGTGCCTTTGGATCAGCCTTCTTTGTAACAGGAGCTGCATAATTGACAAAAGCACTTCAACTTCAGTACAGGAAAGGGATATCAAAACACTTACGCACGGACACCATATCTATCAGCAGAACAAGAAAATAAAACATGAGATTTCAGAATATAGATCAAAGAAGACTTTCAAGTATTTCCCAATTATGTTATTTTAAGGCAGCCAAACTAATCAAATTATCACAGTTTAAAAGCCTGTAAATGATTCAAATACGAGTGAAATAAAGCACTACAGGACTAATTTCCAGGGCAAAATAGTTTTCTGGCGAATAACTATCAATTCCAAAGTTCCCGTACACCTGATAAGCGATGAGAGAAGTACTACTACCTTCCAGAGACATTTTTAATCACCTGGAGCTGATTCAAGAGCACATCACTCGTTAGCACATATCTGTCAAAGGACAACTTGAAACCCTATGCCGTAAATTGCACAGGTTAAGTATGTGTCAGCCATTGATTCCAAATTCGATTAAGCATCCACTTAAATCCCTGTTCAAGCTCTTAACACGGAAGCAATAACAGACCACCTTTCTAAAGGAGTTCAGGAAATCTACTTGATCAAAAGACCTCCATCATTCTCTTAAACTTCGCAAAAAGAAAAAGTTCATGATCGTAAAATAGCCAATAGGAAACAGTAATCCATTACATTGATACACTGAAGTAAACTAGGCTACATGATAGATCCTAGCCATGGTCAAATGATGGAAGTTGACTCTACAGGGGCAGCACTGCCAACACAATGGAGTTGGAAAAACATCACAAAAATGCCCCAGTTCCACACATCAATAGAACTGTGTAAATTAATATATATGGTGTACAGAGAGTAAACACACAAAATAAAGCAGACAAAGTAAAAAAAATATAAGAGAACATTCCAAGAACGAGGATTAAAATACGTGATCTATCCAACATAAGAAACACCAAAAGCATCCCAAGTCAATACCTTTAGCAGGAGGAGCCATAGCTTCAAAAGAAACTCCGCTAACTCTAATCAATCAAACCTGAAAAAATGCAAATGGAAACAAGAATTAACACAGAAAAAAGAAGAAGAAAATAACTGGTATTACAAAGGAAAAAAAAAAACTTCAGCAGCAAGAAAGAGGGTAACATAATGAATGGAAAGCTCGAAATGTTGTAAGAAATCAACGGTAACTCACCAAACCTACATTGATTTTGGGGGTATTGAAAAAGGAAAAAAAAAAAAACCCGATTCTAGGACCACAACAGCTAATGAGATCTACCCACTGTTAGACCTAGCAACTTTTGCAAAGCTCAGATAGGTTGGACCAACTAAATGATCAGGCCATTGGAGCAGAACAAGATTAAGAGAGTTTCCAACCCCTGGACTACAAAAAAAAAAAAAAACACAAAACCAAATTTATTTCGTTGGCCTGCAAATAAAGTTCGGTACTAGAGTTTCAGGCAATGGTGGCACGAGAAACAAAAAACAAAAAAATCAGACGAATCAGTTTTCTGGATAAGGTCATAATTTTCTACAAGTACACCTTGTGGGGATGCTGATATGCATGTAAGCTAAATGAATGCACTTCCATTTTGTTCCAACTGCAACACTGAGTTTGGGATCAAGACCATATTGCGCAACAACTAATCCTGGTTTGAGAGCTAATTAGTAGCTGCAAGGCAAGAGACTAACTTGCTCATTGTTCGACTTCTTTCCGGAAAACCTCCGGAGAACACGTTGGAAGAAGACAAGCCAATGATCAGAAACCCCAAGATCCATAACCATTCCCATTTTACAAGAACAAATATGAATTTGTAGACGGAAGAAAATTCTAATACAATCAAAACCTTAGAAAAGATCTAGTGAAAGGATATACAACCACTCTTAAGAATGACTAGAACGATCTTATTAACTTCCTGCAAACGAGAAAAAAGAGGGAAAAAAATTACCTGCAGGAACCAGAGAGGACGGTCTGCAGCGGCCGACTTAGGGTTTAGGGACAAAGAAGATGAAGAGAGGAGTGCATATTTATCTTCTCTAAATGACCAAAGTATCCCTCGTTTTCTGTACGGTGGACTCACTCATTTTCCCTAGGGTTTTCAGGGGCAAAGAACATGAAGGGTTTGTATCACAAAGCATTCATCATGCCTATTTAAATGATTCATTCTAACCGCTGGATTAGAATAATTTAATCCAATTTATTTTTCTTCTATCTACTTGCTTTATATGTGATGGGTGTCAACATCGGGAGTCCAGACCAAATCCGGCAATACCAGGGAATGCATTGTGATTCGTGCCCGATGCACTCCACCGTTGGATCCTGCATCGCCATGCTATCTCTAAATAGAGGATCCAGACCCATGATAGCTAAGGAAGATTGAGATAAATGTCAAATACTTAAAAAACTTAGAGGTTATGGGAAAACATTCTACATTGACTGCGATGGAATCCCCCCCTATGTAATATTTCTCATAAAGGTAGGCTTAGTTTGATTGCAAAAGGATATAAAAAAAGAATTTAGTTTGGTTGCAAGGGGAATACAAATATTTTATGTAAAATGTAATTTATTTAACAGAGAAATAGTTGGATGTTTAGTTATGTGAGATGTTTTACTTGTAAACTAAATTTCATTATATCCTAAACATCCACCCTTATATTTCACGACCAAAATGGCAAGTAAAATTAAAACTTGTTATTCTCAATTAAAATCTGTTGAAACCCCTTGACCTTGCTAGTCTTTTCTCTTAAGCTCGATATTCTCAATCAGTTTCTTCTTTGTTGATTTCAACAATTTTATCCTTCGCTCTGAAGAAGAACCGAACTACTTTACAATTTGATATAGAGAATAACCCGTTTCTTCTGCCTTTAAAGCTCCTTTCTCTGTTCTCATCATGCTTCATCTAGATGATCACTTTGAGTCCTGGAAGTTAGAATCTAGTTATAGATGAATCATTTTTGTTTGGTTTCCAATTTATACTTCACTTAGAGAGGATAAATGTTTGAAGATTGTAGACAATAAGCTATTGCGCTGATCACAACGGTATTGGGAGTTGTTTTTTAGACAAATATATGATTTTGCATCGGATTAACCTCATCGGAAGACGGAGACAAGCAGAAGATGACCCATCAGTAAATTGTTCATTATTGGTAAGAAGGTCATTTCATGACCTTAGATGGATAAAAAATTTTGAGCCAGTCAACTAGCTTCCTGAATCCCAACATGGTAAGTACCGCCTACTGGTAGAGCTAGACACTAAAGATATATTCATGACCTTACACATGTGGTCTTTACGTCCTAAAAGGGGCAGGAGAGCAAGGTGAAAAACCCTGCAACCTGTAGCATATACCGGCTGCACCTCACAGGATGCAGCCTGTAGCTGCACTCTCAGCCCTCTAATGAGTCGAGTCACCCAAAAATCGAGGGTGTGGAGCCTGGGGATTGATGTCCTACCCTCCAATAGCTTGGGAAGTATTCCTCCCTAGCTTCCCACCGTAGTAGTTGTACTCTCGGCCCTCTAATGAGTCGAGTCACCCAAAAACCAAGGGTGTGGAGCTTGGGGATTGATGTCCTACCCTCCAATAGCTTGGGAAGTATTCCTCCCTAGCTTCCCACCATAAGAGTGACCTAAGATGGGAAATCGTAGCTTGGGATTCATGGAATCCAAAGGCTTTAATGGGTGTAACGATGCCCAAAGGCTTATAAATTCAACCCTGTGTGTTTCCCAATAGGGAAGTTCACATGAGGAATTTGGATGACATCCTTAAGAGTTCTTGTTGAAAACCAATATCTCGGAATGAAAAAATCACCTAACGGATGCACCTGCCGCAACCGGTGGCATCATTCGGTGGATGATATAAGGTTGATAATTGACACAGGAAATCCTATCGAATGATCCTACCTTGCAACCGGTAGCTTCCAGAAGTTTTCTATAATAAATCTTAGGTGCTACCGACTAATCCATCAATTGGTAACTTGCAACTGGTAGAGGGTATTTTTTTACTGAGAAGTCTCAGGACTGTAAGACCCGCACTCCATGAATCCGATCTAAACCTCTATTTCATGTCGTGATAGATCTTTCAATCATAACTGGACTAGATAAGGCGAGCGGATGACAATCAGGTATTAAAATGGACAAATATATGCAATAATTTCTATACCGGTTAATCGGTATGTCTGCTCGGACAGACTAGTCAAATCCGAAAACGGATCTTTGTGGGTCCCACATGCCAAATCTTAATCTTATGGACTTTCTTAACGTAAGAAACTTCTCTAAACTCCATCGTAGCCTATATAAGGACTGTTAAACCTCCTTAAACATTTTTTATTGATTCTCACAAACCCTAGAGAGGAAAAGGAGATCTAAAGAGGAGAAAGGAGCTGAGGAAGGTAGAAGAGAAGATTCTGTTTGACGAAGAACACCATAGTTTGCAAGTCAACGGTAAATGCTTGTACTTCTCTCTAGTTTAGGTTGTTTTAAGTGTTGATCGATACCATGCAAGGCTAGATATTGATCCAAAACCCTAATTCACTGATAAACCCTAATTTGACTAATAGACTTATAAATGGATTATAAACTAGGGAATTGTTAGCACATAGGTTTGAATGAAGGATAAAACATATTCTAATACATTGCTTAGGCCTAAAATGCTTACGAGGACCCCTGAAAACGAAGTTGAAAGACCGACGGAGACAAAGCACCAAGTTGGTGGACTCACGATACCACATCTGTCACACCCCAATTATAGACTAACCAGAATAATGTGATGAACAGTCAATAAACCAACGTTTCAAACCAGGATCTCGTATAAGCTATGCCAACCATGTTAAATCAAAATACATTCCACAATAATAATCAGAGTAAATAAATAAATAGCGGAAGTTTTATTAATAATGAACTGAGAGTATACAATGATAATTAAATATTTAACAAGTTATCTTCAAGTAACCAAACATAATTAATACTGATTACAAGTATCACAATACGAAAGTTAACGACTAAGCGTAAACATAGTTGAAACACTAGCTTGACGAGCCATATTCGTCCTCCACAGCTTGCACATCCATAGCCGCTGGATGTTCACACGTTGGCGTATTCATATAATCTTCAATCGTAACACCTGCAACATCAGAAACTAAAAAGAATTGTACGCACAAGGGTCAGCCCTCCAACTCAAGCTCAGTGAGTGAACAAAACAATGCAATAAACATATGCATGCATTCAATTCATGTCACACCCTAATTCTGATCCAACCAGAATGCTGTGAGTGAACCGTCACTGAACCAACGGTTCACACCAGGATCTCGAATAGGCCGTGTCCACTCATACAAACCATCACACATAACCACAATCAGAATATAATAGTACAACGGAAGTCTTTTAAACATAATGAACTGAGAATCTATTGATAACTTTAAATAAAATATCAAATTATCCAAATCCAAACAAATAACTATAATATCATTACATCTCTTTAATCCAATCGAAAATAATAAAAATAAATAAATAAAATCCAATCAAAGGTACACGCAGAAAGGGCACTCGCATGAAGCGTCATGCCGTCCTCTCCTGTCTGTACATCCAACGCAGCAACACCACCATAAATCAGAGCATTCATGTAGTCATCCATAGTGTAACCTGCATCAACATCTAAAACATGTATATATACAAATGGTGAGCTCACAACACAGCTCAGTAAGACAATCAGACAGTTTCACAATATTATGCATGAGTAACAATCAATTTTATGTTGTGGCCTGGTTTTAAGTTTGCAATGTGCTATAGAAAAGTTTGGTGGCCCCCGCACCTCTATACACGAGTGTGTGGCACTTTATGGTTCACACCCCCATTGGCCTACATGCACCCATCATGGAATAGAGATAGAGCTAAGATACCCACGTACCTCCCCTGATACTCTACCCATACCAGTACCTAAGCCCCTACTGACCAGGGCTCGCAAACTGGGCTCGCAAATAACTAATCCTATATGTCATCAATGTACGCTCTATCCCAGCACAGCCGTTTACGGCATAGAGATAGAGCTAAGGCATTCTCACACCTCCCCTGATGCCCTATCCGTAACTAACCCACTAGGATAGTAACAATACGGTAGACCCTATCCCAACATAACTCCTTACGGCATAAAGATAGAGCTAAAGCATCGTGGACAAGCCAGCGTCGACCTCGGAGACCACAATGCCACATAACCATGGCCAGGCCAGCATCAACATCGGAGACCACCGTACCATGACCTTCCCCTGATGCCCCACCCGTACCAAGCATGTTAAGACGAATACTACAAAAGGTGCTAGTGTGAGGAGCGATCCCAGGCCCATGCCCCACTCCACACACTAACGAAAATAATCACATGCTTAACAATCACATCCTAACAATGCATGAACAATAATAATAACTGAAATTAAAAGATGGCATGTGAATATGCACAAACAACACATCAGATCTAATCATGTGAATTAACAACGATTTACTGTCCATTAATTATTAGGTTTAGGTCAGATTCCCTTACCTGACGCTCGTTCGATAACTTGCTCCACGTCGCAAGGTCCAAACGATATGTCACAAAGTCCTACAATATTATTAGGGTCTCATTAGAATATATTGTTTAGGGTTTCATGTTGGTCGAAAACCAACACAGTTACAAAACACCCTCACAGAGCTGACCGGTGGCATATACCGATCGTAGCTCTGTGGGGAAGACTAGCGACCGGTATGGTCAGTCTGTCCCCACAGACCAGCCTCCCGAGGGATACCGGTGGCAGCATACCGGTCGCACCTGCAACCGGTATAGTCGACCGGTATGTCTCCAGAAGACCATACATGGGTTTTCGACTGCCGTCGATCATCCTCCATGGATTTCCAAGGTTTCTCCTATCCATTCTAAGTCTAAACTTGGAGTTAGAGTTATCCCTAACTCATTCAAGTCTCGTTTCGATGAATATCATCTCGAAACTCGAATCTAGGGTTTGACGGCAACTTAGGATTTATTGGCCAATTTAGTATTTTAGATCAATACCTACTTTGCATGGTATTGATCAACCCACACAACTAACATAGGATAAGAAGAATAGTTAAAACACTTACCGTTGACTGGCGTAGCGTGAGCTTCATCGAACGGTAATGGCAGCACCTTCTTCTTCTTCCTAGCTCCTTCTCCTTTCCAACCTCTTTCTCTTCTCTAGGGTTTGTGAGAGACAATGGAAAGGATTTGAGGAGGTTTAAGGGTGTATTTAAAGGCTAAAAATAGGGTTTAGTAACCCTACTAGGATTAGAAAACTTTTAGGATTCGAAATCAGGAAAATGGGACCCGCAGAGACCAATTTCCAGATCCCCGCACTTAGCTGCGCAAGCCATACCGGTCGACCGGTACCAAGATCGGTACCATCGACCGGTCAACATAAAATGATGACTATTGGTCGTCTTTGGTCTGATTTCATACCTGTTTGTCATCCGCTCGTCCCGTTTGGCCGGGTGATGATCGAAAGACCTGTCACGACACAAAACCAAGGTTTAGACCGGGTTTACGGAGTGCGGGTCTTACAATTCATGTCTTTGGTTTGTTGATTTTAAGTTTGCAATTGCTATAGAAAGGTTTGGTGGCCCCCGCACCTCTATACACGAGCGTGTGAATCCTCCTAATGGATCAAACAGCGTTGTCGTCCCACATGCACCCACCATGGAATAGAGATAGAGCTAAAGTGTCCAGATCAAACACCGCTAACACTTCCCTTGATGTCTTACCTATACCAACATGTAACCCCTATTGGCGAGGGCTTGTAAACTAGTCTCGCAACTAATCAATCTTAATGCCAAATAGTGTATCCAATGCCTCACCCCAGCATCCCTCAATACGTCCATAGAGATAGAGCTAAGGCCCCCCGACAGAGTCAGAGACCACACGGTCCAAGACCACCTCCCATGATGCTCTACGACGTACTAGTTCTGCTAAGATAATGGCGATACGATGATGTTAGTGGGTAAGACTTGAGAGAGATAAAGCTAGAGTCTGGTGACGAGATCAAAGACCACCATGCCACGTCCTCCCCCTGATGCTCCACTCGCATCCAACACATCAACCACACACATAGATTCATATGCCTATTCCTAGCATCATCATCATCATCTTCATCATGTTATAAATAAACAAAATTAAATATCCATGAACAATAATAGCATAAATATTGGATGACATGTGAGATGCACATTACAAGCATACAAACATACAACCATAGAATCAATCATGGCATTGGAATCAATAAAAATAAGCAGTTTGTTATTAACCAATTAGTTTATGTCTTGTTCCCTCACCTTTGATCGATGTTTGTTCCTCTCCTTGTTCATCTCCCAAGCTTTGGAAGTCACTTTGAATCTATTAGGAACCTAAACAATTAATGTATGTAAGTTAGGGTTCAAGTTTACCAAGTTACAATAGTAAAAAACCTTGTTTGGTTTTAAAATATGCTTGTTGTTTTCCTACGGTCGATGCTATGATCGCAATATATGCCATCGTAGGACATACGGTCGATACCCTATGGTCGCATTACATGCGACCATGCGACCATACTTGCGATCGTATGTTTCCTGAATTCTTCCTGAATGGCTGTGGTCGACTATTTTCTCGTCCTATGGTCGACCATAGCTGCGACCATACGTAGTCAAGTTAATTTTTACTTTTCATATGAGTTTCTCCTCATGGATCATCAATGGGATTCATCATAAAATCATTCTATGGCCTTTGATCACAGTTTATCCTTATCAATTATCCCTAAAATATTCTCTCATGGTTTTGCTTAGAAATTCCATAACCGAAATCGTTACATTAGATTCAACACATCAATTTGATGGAAAGGAACCTATCCTATCTGATCTATCCTATAGGTCAAGTCCATTCCCTAAGCTTGTTGTAAAGAGATAGAACTCTTCTCTGCAAAACCTTCGTCTCAGCCTTCTTCTCTAAATCTCCTTCCCCTTTTTTTCCTCTCTCTCTTTATCTCTTAGGTTTAAAGTTTCAATTTCGGTTCTAAAAGAGTGAGAGAGGTTAAGGAACGTCCCTTATATAGAGAAAAACCTCCATATAGAGTTCTCTTTCAATTAGGAAAGAGTCCTCTTCAAATTATGAAAGTTTCCTAAACACGGAGTCGGTTATGGGATCTCACGGTCGATGGCTACGGTCACAAAACCCGTCGACTGTAGGGTCGAAAACATCGACCGTAGGGTCCTGGATCCGAGATCTTCATTCTTACCATATGGTCGACCATACCTACCCAGGTATCCGACCATATGCATACAATTTTGGGTATTGAGTCAATTTTTGTACCTGGTTTGTGATCCATCTTCACACGCTCGGTCCATTTGGTTCAAGAATGATGGGAAGACCTGGCACGACACGGTTAGACCAAGTTAGTAGAGTGCGGGTCTTACAACATCGATCTACCATACCAGTCACACCACATGCGACCGGTACAATGACTTGTATCTCTTGGGAACCGGCCAATGGGGGACCGGTCGACCATACTGGTCACACCATCCCCCACAGTGCCACAACCAGTACCTGCGATATGTATGCACTGTATGGGGTGTTTTCGACCAACGTAATACCTATGAAACTAATTATAACTAAACCTTAACATCGTGTAGGACCCTGTGATAGCAAGGTTGGACTTTGTGAAGCGGAGCAAGCTAGCAATCAAGCGTCAGGTAAGGGAATCTGACCTAAACCCTAATTAACTAATAATAGTAAAACATTGCTAATAATTATCTTGTTTCATAGAGTATTACTTGTGCATATTCACATATCATCTTTATTTTCAGTTATTATATTTTGTTCATGCATACTCGCTATGCTAGGATGTGATTGTTAGGCATGTAAATATTTTCGTTGGTGTGTGGAATGGGAATGGCCTAGGGTCTTGGATCATTCTTTACACTAACACCTTTTCGTATCGCTATTATCTTAGCATGCTTGGTGTGGGTAGGGTATTAGGGGAGGACACGGCATTGTGGTCTCCGACCTGGCCACTAGACTCGAGTCCTATCTCTATGCTGTAGGGATCTGTGCTGGGATAGGGCATACTGTGATGACATATAAGATTGATTAGAGACGAACCCACTTGCAAGCCCTTGCCAATAGAGGTGTAGATATTGATACAGTAGAGGATATTAGGGGGATGACATGGGATGGAGGCGCAACTTGCCTACCAGACTCTAGCTCTATCTCTATACCAGAGTGAGTGATGTGGGGCGATAGCAATAGTGTGGATCGAAGGTTGATTATTGGGTGTACTCACACCCTCGTGCATGGAGGTGTGGAGTGCAACCTATCCTTACCATAGCACTGGGTAAATATATCAGACCAAATGTGAATGTTACTCATATATATTGTTTGTTGCATTGTCTGATTTTCTTACTAAACTAAGTTGTGAGTTCACCCTTTCATATATACATGTTTTTAGATGTTGATACAGGCTATACTATGGAAGACTACGTGGATGCTCCAGTGTGTGGAGATATTGCTGCTTTTGATGTGCAAGCAGGGGAGGACGAATACGATGCATTATATGAGTGTCCTTACTGTGTGTACCTCTATGATGTTTTGATTTAGTTATTTTATTTCAGTTGGATGTTATAAACTGTAATAGATATTTTATTTATGTTCCGGTGTAGAGAATAATTGGTTACTATATTTACAATGTAAAACTCAGTTCATTTAATTAAAGACTTTCGCTATGCTTATTATATTCTGATCATAGTTATATGCAATGGTTTGTATAAATGGACACGGTCTTATCGATGTCCTGATGTGAACCGTTGGTTTAGTGACAATTCACTTACAATTTTGGTTTAGCCGAAATTGAGGTGTGACAAGGACCTTAGGGTTTTTTGAGAATTTTATACTTGTCATTAATTACATAAATTTATCATATTTTTGTAAACATTTTTGGGATATTTTCTCGTGGATAAATCGCGTGCCTTCGAGGTTTCAAGTATACAGTGTTTATAATTGTCACATGTAAACATGTCATGCTATGCTATGTATAAGCCCTTATCCTTTATAAGGATTGACGACTAGTCTTGATTGGAGCCAATGTACCGGTGCAACAAAGGCCATGGATCTTTCCTCACTTGCTTCGGAACGAAACAAGGAACTCACCCTTTGACAACCCCCTTCAATTGGAGGGAATTGACACTGATCTATAACGACGTGTATGTTCTTTAACAAAGACTCCCCTCCATGATCCAATCTTAAATTTGTGCAGGTAGCCTCGCATACATCAATAGATTACAGTCATAAATACACATTACTACCATTTACATGTAAACACAACAGAGCTATAAGGAACAAACCTAAGTAGGACCATGGGCCCTAGTTGAATGTGCTCGATTACTCAGGGCCATCGAGTCTAGCTTGTTCTTCCTGGTGCAGATGTTGAACCCTAAACACAATGTTGAAAAGAAAAATGAAAAAGAAATAAACAATCATACAATGTAAAGATTTATGTGTTTCAACAAAGATTTATTGCCTACGTCTATTGTGAGATAAGATTTGTGTCATCATCAATGGAGAATAAGGTAATAATGTTGTCCTCATGTCTCCTGTATTGTCATATAGAAAGTCATCGCTATATATTTATAGCGAATCTATATAAGGGTGCAACTTTTGGACCGAAACCGTTTATCGAAATTGTATCGAACCGTTTACACCGGAGCCGGGAGACCGTTTAGTAAATGGTTCAATTTTAATTTGGATTTCCATACCACTTACTTAATCGGTTCGGTTTGATATCGGTAAAACCAACCGATTAAACCATATTAAAATGGACTGTTTAAACGTTTAATAGTTATCTCTATCCCTAAAACCAACTAAATCATAATTATTCTAAAGAGGATACAAAGGGTGTTAATTGTTATACGATCTCTCTCTCTCTCAATCTACAGTCGCGTACGGTGATGACGAATTGGGCTACTGGCCTTGCTGCCTCTTGCCTTGGTGCCTCCTTCTTCATCTTCCACTGGTGGCTATTACAGCCTGCAATGCTGGCTATGCTACTCCCCTGCTAACTGACCTACAGTGCATCCATCTTCACAGCGACAGACGAATGCTACCTCAGTGCCTTGTTCGATTGCTCCCCTCTACAACACTACTGGAGGCCTGGAAGCCGGAAGTATGCATAATGTAGTAATAATGAGATAATAATATAATATACATTATTCCTCATTCCCTCGCACCTGTCTGACTGTCTCCCCCATAACTCATGCACTCATGCTACGGCATACGTGTGAGTGAAAGTGAGAAACCATGGGTGTGGTCATTCTCTCCATACCGTCTGTTAGTGTTGTTCATCACATTTATCAAATAGACTCAGGTTATCGACAGTAAGGCCATGCTGAACAATTAACTTCGATTAAATATTTTGTAGCTTACGTGAACTGGTGTTTTAAACTGCTACTTGGACTTGGAGTGCTTTATTTATGCTACATAGTTTATCCCTCATGAACCAGATACCAAGATGTATACTTTGTACTTATTTATGAAAAACCGATAGACCGTTTAAAAACCGCAAGCAAAAGCGATTAATGAAAACCGTTTAAAAATTGGTAAATCGAAACCAATTACTATTGGATTTTAGGTTTTAATTTTGATACCGTTTAATTAATCGGTTTGATTTTGGTTTCATCTTCCTTTACACCGCACTGAATTGGACTGGACATGACCGATAAACCGATTATAAGCCGTTTAACACCCTTAATCTTATACAATATATTTATCAAAATATCCATATAATCTTCAAGTATAAAGAATTGAAACTTGCACGGAATTAACCCACAAACTAAGGATGTTAAACTGTTTAACGATCTGGTCCGGTGCAGCGCGGTGTATAAGAGGATAAACCAAGATCGAATTGATTAACTAAACAGTATCAAAATTGAAACTAGAACCAATTAATAATCAGTTTCGGTATACCGATTTTTAAATGGTTTATCATTAATCGATTTTGCATGCGGTTTATAAACGATTTAATGCATTGGTTATTAGTCGGTTTTTCATAAAAAAAATGAAAAAGTTCAAACGGGAAAGAGATTTGAGATTCGAGAGAGTGAGGCTTGCTATGCTTAATCACTAGTGCTTATTTTATGTTTTTTCAAGGTTTAGGTCTATGGGAATTTGGGTTAGGTATTAAGGGAAATAATATATTAATTTTTTTGGTAAAAAAAAAAAAATTAATTGGGGTTGGGTTACTTTGGGATTGGAGTTGGGGTTTTGGTGAAATAAAATATTAAATTATTAATAAAGAATGAATGATATTAGGGTTTATTAGTTTAATTTTTAGGAACTAAAAGGTTGACATTTTATTTGAGTAATCGATGTTTAGTCGGTGTAACCCATTAATTTAAATGGTTTCAAATTGAATCGAACTAAATCGATTAAATAAACAGTATCATATTTTAAATCAAAACCGAACCAATTACTGAAATGATCTTATCCAGTGTAAACTATTCGATTTGATTTGCACCCCTGCCACGAACTCATTCGATTGAATATAACAAGATTCAAATCGTCTCATTCCTAAGATTCGGGAGGCGTGGCGGTGACCCCATTGGATGGTCGGATGAATCCGACCCTTCCGTTCGAACCGACACTCTCTTGTCGGCTCGGCTTGTCAACTCGAATGGAGGGGTCAGATTTATCTGACCTCCACATGATGATCATCTAGTGGGGTTGCCGTCACGCCTCCCGAATCTCAAAGATGAGACGATTTGGATCCGAATATAACATCTTATCTTTTTCTGTAGTATTTCAGTCAATTAAATAAAACGTGCTTTGAACGACAGGTGGTGGAGGTCAAATTGGCCCACCGATGGGCGAATGACGTGGCGGAGATGAAGGAAATAAAATTATAAACTCCATTCTTAACGCAGGCGGAGATGAAGGAAATAAACGTATCAGAGGATCCGAAGCTCGGCCGAGTTCTGTTTCCGACGGAGCCCTAAAGGCTTCTGAATTTACAAGAATTTTCCCCCTAAAACGCGCGCTAACCCCTCTCTCTTTGTTTCTCTCTATCTCGCCTCTTTCTTCTCATCCAATCATAACGCGTGTCCTTCTGACTCTTTCTTCTTCCTCCTCTTTTTCCTCTTTGCTCATAACCGTGTTCACAGATCAAACTGAATCTTTCGATTCCGAAAGCTCCTACTCTTGAATCCATCGATTTTTTCACTTCATTTTCTTTACTGGCGAGCTCCCATTACAGTATCCTTTCTCTATCTCTCTCTGTTTTATCTACGACAGATATATCCTCCTTGACGCTTTTAATGGTACTCTCTGGGGCCTCTATTTGATAGAATTTTCTGTTTCATTGGCATTGAATTCTTGAGCTGGTTTGGATGGGCCATGGCCGAACATCCATCACCTGTTGCGAATGATAACAAGTTGTTGAAGGGTGTCTTCGCTGTTGTTGGGATCATAGCCACCCTTGTTATCTATGGTGTCTTACAGGCACGATTCTTACCCCTTTCCTTGTCATCTTATTATCACCATTTATATTTTGGAGCATAATCAAGAAGAAATCCAATATAGATTCCCCGGATGGCAGATTTTGGTTTAAGAATTTGTATTTGTATGCTTATGATTCTAGATTTCCCTTTGTGTTACTATAAGGAAATGTTGGATTTACTGTATCAACTGTGGGATTTTAACCTCGAGTGTTGGACATTTTGGCATTGCTTCTTTCTTTCATGTTCATTATTCTGTCGGTTAACTTGCTAGAGGAGGGACAAACGTAAGTTTCAATTTAATCTGCCAGATGTGATAAACACCTCCAGAATGTAAGATTTGGAAAAGTGTCCTGGCTTATGGAGGGAGTGTAATATGTGCATTGTGGAAGATCTTGCTTTTATTTTACCTCTCTTGCACTAACTTATTTACTTGTTAATTGTTAGAAATATTAATGTAAGGGTCAAACAGGCCCTTACCGAAATCAGCTGGTGCTAGGATCAGCGCCAGCTGATGTCGGCAAGGCCTGGTTGGCCTATTTTAAGTAGATTTTATTTCTTTTTTTGTGCTCTCTTGTTTTCTTAGTGTGATCTCTATCTTTAGAAACTTCATTTGTAACTAGTACATGTTTTTCTCTATAAATACAAGCTTTAGAGGAGTAGAGAGCTATCAATTCTAGTGTTCAACTCTTTGCTGTCCATTAAATCTCTCCCTCTCTCTCTTCTTCTTCTCAATTCTCTTTTCTATATTTTTCTGGTGTGAGAACTTACTGGTTACTTCTTTGTGAATCGTTACATGGTATCAGAGCACTAGATCTTAGCTATCATTCAAAATTATTGTTTTGATAGGTCCTTGATATTTTTGTTCTTCTTCTACTACTTCTTCTTTACTATTACTAAGATGATCGAGGGTTTTTTTTTTTTTTTTTTTAAGTTCATCTCTGCTACTAATGTTGGTTGATTATACTGCTTGATCATCTTGTGCTCATGTGTTGAGAATTAAAGATTTTTTTTTGCTACCCTACTACTACCGCCCCCCTCCATACTTTGAGCCTCTTTTTTTTTTTGCCAATCGGTTGGCTGAACCGATATATATATATATATATATATATATATATCTCATATCACAAATCCTGATCATTGTTTGGTGTTAAGAGATACTGGTTATCGAATCATTAAACGGAATAACAATCAGTAGCTTCGACGATAACGATGTTGTTATTCGAAATTGATTTCTGATACAATTGATTTATAAGCCATTAATAGTCAGGAGGTTCCTTATCCCACTACCTCCACCAACCTTGTTTTTATCTTGCCCCTTCATTCCTTGGCCACTCGGTTGGCTGAACCGAGATATTTTATTTTTATATTGTGATTAATTATTTATGTTCAAGATGGCGGAGTCAAAGTCTTCAGAGACTCATTATTTCTATTAAATTGAAGGGAGTTTCCAACTACCTAGTATGGGCACAGGCTATTAAAGCCTACATCTGATGTAAGGATAAACTTAAACTGTTGCTTGAAGTGGCTCCTACAGTTGCTGACACAGATAACGAATCAGTTAAGCTTTATGATGCTTGGCAGCGTGATAATTCTCTTGTTCAGACTTGGTTATAGAATAACATTTAACCATCTATCCTGCCTATTGTAATGTTCCGTGATACTGCTAAGGCCATTGGGACTGACTTAAAGGAGACCTATGGACAGGATAAGAACGTGTCTCGTATTTATGACCTATATGAAAGAATGTTTACCTATTCCATTTGTGATCAACCTCTCACTGATTATTATGGGGGTTTTAAAGGTCTCATTGAGGAGATTCAAGCTGTGCAACCTCTGACCAATGATATTACCAAGCTTAAAGTTCAACAGTCTGAGTTCTATGTTGCCAAATTCTTGACTGGCCTATCTACAGAGTATCAGGCTGTGAAGAGCCAGCTCCTTACTGGAGAATCCATACCTACCTTGAGTAAGATTTTCTTTCGTCTCCAACGTCTTGTACCCCAAACTGACTCTTATCCTAAAGATACTTCTGCCTTGTTTGTTGGCCGTGGACGGGGTTCTTCCCCAAGAGGCCGTGGTACCACCCGTGGTGGTGGTGGTGGTTTTGGAAGACCACCTGTTGATAAGTCTGTCCGTTTTTGCACTCATTGTCAGAAGCCCAATCACACTGCTGAAACTTGTTGGGAAAAGTTTGGACGTCCAGAATGGGCCGACAATTTGGTTATCACTGTTGCCATCTATGATGCATCTCCTGCTGCTGCACCTGTTCCTACACCCACACCCACAGTTCCCTCTGCACACTATGATGCCCTACTTCGTAGGGTCCAACAACTTGAGGCATCTGGCTCCACATCCATTGCTACCTTAGCCCATACAGGTAACTCTGCCCTTCTTTCCCATTTTTCTCTTTGGATCCTTGATTCTAGAGCTACTTGCCACATAATTGTTGAGACTTTTATCTTCTCCTCCCTTCATGATACCACTAGCCCTGTTACTATTTACCTCGCTGATGGTTCCTTCACTACTGCCTCTCAGTATGGTGCTATATCCCTTACCCCTCTATGACCTTACCTTCCGTATTATATGTTCCTAATCTCCCTCTTAATCTTTTATCTATTAGTCAACTAACCAAGTCTCTTAATTGTGTGGCTATATTTTTTCCTTCTTATTGTACTTTTTAGGATCTCAGGACCAAGGAGATGATTGGTGGAGGACGTGAGCATACTGGTCTTTACTATTTGGAGCCCACTAAACATTTACCTACTGCTGCAACTGCTTCTACTACTACCCCTCTTCAATGGCACAACCAACTTGGTCATTTATCTCTATCTAAAATGAAAGTATTTATCCCTCATTGCAAGTCTCTCCCCTCTCTACAGTATGAGGCTTGTGAATTAGAAAAGCATCATCGTACCCCTTTCCCTACTAGTACTTCTCTTAGGATTTCTACCTCTTTTTTCCTTAGTTCATTCTGATATTTGGGGTCCTTGTAAGACTCCCAATAGGTTAGGCCTTGCTTATTTTGTAACCTTTGTCGATGACTTTTCCAGGATGACCTGACTTTATTTAATAAAAGATCGTTCTGAATTTCCTTCCATTTTTCGTGGGTTATATAAAGAAATTTTAAATCAGTGTGGCGTGTCCATTAAAGTGCTACGCACTGATAATGCTCTTGAGTATGTCCAATCTACTGTTGCTGATTTCTGTCTCGAGAATGGTATCATTCATCAGACTAGTTGTGTTTATACTCCTCAACAGAATGGGGTAGCTGAACGTAAAAATAGACATCTCTTGGACATTGCCAGATCTCTCTTATTTCATATGAATGTCCCTAGTTTCTATTGGTGTGATGCGGTTTTAACCGCTTGTTGTTTTATAAATCGGATGCCGTCTTCTGTCCTTCATGGTAGGGTTCCCTTTCGACTTCTTTCTCCTGACACATCCTTGTTTAATGTCTTCCCACGTGTCTTTGGTAGTATCTGCTTTGTTCATATCATGCATTCAACATTAGGGAAGCTTTCCCCTCGTTTTGTTAAATGCATTTTTCTTGGTTATTCTCGTACTCAAAAGGGGTATCGTTGTTATGATCCTGCTACTAAACGACATTATGTTAGTCATGATGTTACTTTCTTTGAAGACAAATTATTTTATTCGGTTGCCGTGCCATCCCCTTCTCCTACCATTTCTTCTGATCCTCCTATTCCTCTACCATCTATCCCCCTATTGAGACTGCATCGCCACCTCTTCATCCCACGCCATCGGACTAGCCCCTACCCCCCCTTTGCATGTTTATACGAGATGTCATCCAGTGGCTCCTCTTGGTACGGCTTCATCTGTCTCAACGCCTCTAATTACGTCTCCAGTTCCTGAGGTCTTTGATTATCTCCTTATTGCTCTTCGAAAAGGTACTCGTACTCAGAATGCCACCTTTCCTTACCCTATTGAACATTTTGTTACAACTGCCTTCCCCCTTGCCACCAAAATTTGGTACATTCTCTTTCTACTACTATTGTTCCCTCTTCTTTTAAACAAATCTTATCCCATTCTGATTGGAAAGCAGCAATGGATGCTGAGATGGGTGCTCTTCTGGAGAGGAAAACTTGGACATTAGTTGATCTCCCACCAGATCACACAGTGGTTCGATGTCGATGGGTGTATACTGTAAAACATAACTCAGATGGTACAGTGGATAGACTGAAAGCTAGACTTGTGGCAAAAGGGTTCACTCAAACTTTTGGGGTTGATTATTTTGAAACTTTTTCCCCTGTGGCTTGTCTAAATTCGGTTCGTGTACTTATTTCTTTGGCCGTCAACCTTGATTGGCCTCTTTATCAGATGGATGTCAAGAATGCTTTCTTATATGGTATCTCCACGAGGAAGTTTACATGGAGCAATCTCTAGGGTATGTTGTTCCAGGAGGGACCTCAACTAAGATGTGCAAGTTACTTAAGGTTATCTATGGCCTTAAACAGTCCCCTCGTGCTTGGTTTGACAAATTTAGCACTGTTGTTATAGATTTTGGCTTCACAGCATGTTACTTTGATCACTCTATCTTTGTCTGACGTGTAACTCCACTGTCACCATTGTTGCTGTTTATGTTGACGATATTATTATTATAGGAAATGACAAGTCCGGTATTGCTGAAATCAAGTGATATTTGAATGTTAAATTTCAGATGAAAGACTTAAGGCTTCTTCATTATTTTTTGGGGATTGAAGTAGTTCGTAGCCGTAACAGCATAAGTCTTTTTCAACGAAAATATGTACTTGATCTCCTTTCTGAAACTGGCTTACTTGGAGCCAAGCCTGCTGATACTCCTATGGACCCACATAAGAAACTTGAAACGTGTGACAGTCTTGAGTTTTCTGATATTTATCAATATAGACGGTTGGTTGGGAAGCTGATATATCTTACTGTCACTCAGCCTGACCTCTCCTTTGCTGTTGGAGTGGTGAACCAATTTATGCAAGCTCCCAAAGTGGCACATTGGGAAGCTGCCTGTCGTATATTGCGTTATTTGAAGAAAGCTCCTGGTAATGGTCTTATTTACCATCAATATCGTCATCTTGGCGTTGTTGGTTATTCTGATGCTGATTGGGCAGGAGCTGATGGTGACAGACGTTCCACTCCTGGATATTGTACTTTTGTTGGTGGAAATCTTGTTATATGGCGGAGTAAGAAGCAAACTACTGTATCCAAGTCTAGCGCTGAAGCTGAATATCGTGCTATGACACAGACTACAACAGAGTTATTATGGTTGAGAAATCTTTTGCAAGAACTTGGTTTTTCTTCAATTCGACCAATGTCCTTACTATGTGACAATCAATTCTGCTATTTATATTGCAAATAATCCAGTCTTTCATGAGTGCACCAAACACATAGAAGTTGATTGTCACTTTGTTCGAGATGCCGTCATGAAGATGATGGCAAAGGGGTTAAGAAGACATATCAAATTAACAAGCCCTTTTTGCTACAGGATCTTAATTCAGTCCAACAAAAATCTACAGAGGAAAGTAATAGAAAAAAAATCTTATCTGGAAATCTGACCGTTAGAAATTGATGAAATTTGGGTTGAGTGGCCTTTATAATAGTTATGAACACCCCTCCAAAGTAGAAGAAGATCAGAAGAGAGTTGAAGAAGTTATGGGGCCCGCAAGTTTGCTGAACCTGCTAGCGCCCAGATCTGGATCAAGTTTGATTGATTCTAATGGCTGTAGCAGCAAGTCAGCAAAGCTTAGCAGTCACTGCACGAGGTCAGATTCATATGCTGAAGTTAACTTGAAGAAGAAAAGGATAGAGGAAGAATGATAGGTTGAGTCTCACAACCAGGTGAGGCTCAACCAGAAAATTTTAACTCTTTAAATTTTCTGGAAAAACTCTAAGAGCTACCGCCAACTTCTACTCCTCTTATTTATAATGAGAATCCTTACAATTAAAATAGGAAAGAGAGAAAACTATTAAAACTAAACTTCCTTATAACATAGGAAGGTTTTAATACAATGGAAATAAAACTTTCTAAATCTGAAAATAGGAAAGTAAATACTTGGTCTCCAAGTAATTGACACCTACTATCAATCTATCCTAAATATCAGGAAACAAACTAAACAATGAAATTAGGAAACTAATTTTAGGAAAGAAATAACAAAAGAGTGAAAAAATCTGCTGCTGGTACTGTTCACGTGAACAGTACCACGTGAACAGTGTTGACCATGTGGGCTGGTTGCCTTCTTGGACTGCATCAGAAGAAGTTAATTGTTACTCCATTCGTATATTCTTCCAATCAACTTGCTGATATTCTTACAAAGCCGTTGTTTGGACCTGCATATCGGTTAAACTGTCACAAGCTTGGATTGGGTGATTTATACATTCCAGCTTGAGGGAGGATGTTAGAAATATTAATGTAAGGGCCAACAGGCCCTTACCGAAATCAGCTGGTGCTAGGATCAGCGCCAGCTGATGTCAGCAAGGCCTGGTTGGCCTATTTTAAGTAGATTTTATTTCTTGTTTTATGCTCTCTTGTTTCCTTAGTATGATCTCTATCTTTACAAACTTCCTTTGTAACTAGTACGTAACTAGTACAGGTTTTTCTCTATAAATACAAGCTTTAGAGGAGTAGAGAGCTATCAATTCTAAGGTTCAGCTCTTTGCTGTCCACTAAATCTCTCTCTCTCTCTCTTCTTCTTCTTCTCAATTCTCTTCTCTATATTTTTCTGGTTTGAGAACTTGCTGGTTACTTATTTGTGAATCGTTACATTAATGAAATAAAAGCTTATTGTATTCAGAGTTGATGTTCAAAAAATGGAAAAATAACTCATAGCTGCTCACTTCAAGCGTTTGGCTGAAAAAGGAGTTATATTCCTGCAGGAAAAGATCATGAGAGTTCCTTATGGGGAAAAGAAAGAATTTTTTAAATACTCATTGTTTCTTGTCTTCTGCAACCGCATTACAACTTGTGCTGTGTCCGCGGGAGCTTTACTGGTGAGTAACTAATATCTGTTAAATATTCTAGAACTTAAGAAGCATAATTGATGCAAATTTTTGATTTTCTCATTCCTTCTACAGGCAAGCAAAAAGGCCTTGGAACCTGTTGCTCCAATTTATAAGTATTGCCTCATATCAGTATCAAACATACTGACCACAACATGCCAATATGAGGTAACATATCCATTTCAATAACATTTACCCTGATATATTCCTGCAAGATAGTACACGTTTTGCAACTAATGAAAAAATCACATGCTTCTCCATCTGCTTTAAACTCTATTATATGATTAGCTATTGTTGAGAGTTGAGCAATTGGTGAAAACTTCTGTTGTATAGTGACATTAAGTTCTTGCTTCAGGCCCTTAAGTATGTCAGTTTTCCAGTTCAGACACTTGCAAAATGTGCCAAGATGATACCTGTAATGGTAAGTTGATTCTATTTGGTTAAAAATTGTCTTTTATCTGCCCCCACCCAGAACTCCTCCATGTGAATTTACTTGAAAAGTGCTAGTTTCAGATTTGGATGCCAAGTCTGGCATGCAACAATCTCTTGATATCTAACAGTTTGGCATATCAATGTTATTTCATATGTCATGAAATTATGCAAATAAGAAAAAAAAAAAAGTGGCTGGATAAGCTGACATTCTTTATTCCTTCTACAGGTTTGGGGCACAATCATTATGCAAAAAAGATACAAGGGACAAGACTATTTATGGGCAGCCCTAGTAACAATGGGTTGTTCCATATTTATTCTATTTCCGGTAATAATGATGAGCACCTCCCATTATCACTCCTCTTTTTTGTTTGGGGTGGGGGGGGGAATGAATAATTATCAGTCTTATTTCATTACTACTGCATGGCAGTTGGCTTGCGCTTAAAAGGGCTAACGATGAGTCTCAACATGAATCTTGTTATGTCACTTCATCATGCTTATATGCTCCCTCTGCATCCATGAACAGAAAGGTTTGATATTTCCATTTAGTCGGAAGTCAGTTACCAGAATCTTAGGGAATTGCGGAAGTGAAACAGTAACTGTAAAGTGTAATTTGGGATTTGAAGTTCAAATGAAGGATGAGAACTGTAAGGAAAGTTGATGTAGAATTGCCTTGGGGTTTTAGATTTCTAAGGCTGAACTACAAGGAAAGAGGTGGGGAGAAAGGTTAAAACTGATTAGGGTTTACAGAAATAGAGGACAATGAGGAAGAAAAGAAACAAGACATTGTTATCGGACTCTGAATGGTAGCTGTGAACAGTGCCCTTGAGAAAGAAGAAACGAAAGATAAGTTGAGAGAGAGAACCACATGTACACACCTCACAAACACAAGCACAAGCACATTCTTTATTCCATCACATCTCACTAAATTAAAGGGTTACATCAATATATAGATTCATGTGTGAGAAAACTAGAAACTTTCTAATTGCTTTAGGCATGGTTGTCAAGGTGTCGCCTAGGCGACAAGGCAATCTTCTGTTGGGCGCCTTGGACGCCTTATTGCTTGAAATGACCGCCTTCTTTTTTATATTTGTTTTTTTACTCTTTTATCACAATATATGGATTCCAGTTTTAACACATTTATTCGACTGTGGAAACATGTCATGGTACATAGGATTATTAAATTATGAGTAATTTACACCAGAGGTACCCGACGTTCTGAGAAATCATACCAGAGATACCTCATGTTTCAAAAATCATACTAGAGGTACCTCTTCTCATATTTCCAACATTAACCCTATTTAACGTTGGCGTTCTCTAAGTTAACCATTAGAACTACCTCAAATTTTCAGGGACTGATTGTTTCTTGTTGAACTACCCTTATTTGGTGCCTGATCATTGGTACACCTGCCAGAAAAACAGTAAGTTGGGGTGTGGAGTTTTCACCGGGGGTGTGTACCATAGTCGAGATTTGTGGCTTGGTGATGAGCAACCGCCGGTGAGGAAGGGTCATAGGAGAGGATAGGGGTAAAAGAGGAGGTGGGCAATTGAGATAGCGTTAAGCACATGGGAATCCGAGTGGTGAGTCGTTGCGGCAACGGGATGGTGAGAGAGTGAACCAAAGGGGACCAAGAAAGTTATGCTAAACAGGGGTAAATTTGGAATTACAAAAATAAAAGGAACACCAAGTGTAATATTTTTGAAACGTCAAGTACTTCTAGTATAACTTCTCAAAACGTCAGGTACCTTTGGTATGATTTTTGAAATGTGAGGTACCTCTGGTGTAATTTACCCTTAAATTATTAATCCCTTACTTCATTTTTGTATACTTATTTAATTATTCAGTCCAAATTCTTCTCTTTTCCATAATCCATCATTACATGATCTGTTTACTTGTTAGTTGTTAGTTGTTACTGCCCTTAATATATTGTTTAGTTTGTTACTTTTTACTTCACATGTTTACTTATTAATCCTTGTTGTCTGTTGATTCATGATTGTTCAATTGATTTAGTATTTAATAATAAATATTTCTTCTTTTTTGTGGATGTTTCAGACCTTCAGTCTTTTACCTTGCTCTCTTGCATATAATATACAAAGGATGCCAGTGGTAGTAATCATGCTAATATTTTATTGCATTGCCTAGGTTGATTTTTGTTGTATGATATAAGCATACAAATAATAATAAGTAGAATAAGGGGATATTAGAAGGGGTGCACCTAGGCACCTAGGCACCCCTCCAATGCTTTGGCGCCTTGACAACTATGGCTTTAGGGTTCCTACCTTGGCTCTTTCTTAGAGAGAAGAAACTTTAAAAATAGAAACTCCTGAAAAGACTTTTAAATTTATTAAAACTAAACTTTCTAAGAACATATCAAAATCCCAAAGACATTTAAAGTAAAATTTCCTGCATTCGTCTGACACAGTAACACCTAATATTTGGGCCTCATAATGAAGCCCATGATGAGTAAACCATTAAAACTCATGACCGCATAACATAAATACAGGCCTTTTTGTTCACTCCCAATTAAAAATAGAAGATGGTTGTACTTTATCAAAATATTGATCGACCATTAGGCTGGATCCATTTTTGTTATACAATATGCGTATGTACAGCGAAGTAGACTAGAATTCCAGAAACCAGGACAGTAAATCAAAACTGAAAGGATGCATATACCTCTCTTGAATAAAGAATCAGAAATGCATTTATTATCAACCAGGCAAATCAATGAAGAATAACCCCCAAGTCTTTAAAGGTGTCGAGTGCCAAGCAAAGCAGCAATTGCTTGGAATAAAAGCAATTTCAATAGACATATTCTGTAGTTAAATATTAGCAGCCCCTTTTCATAGACTATATAAGGATGTCCAAACTCCTAATTTGACTCAAATTTAAAATAGAAGCTATTGAAGGCACTAGCTCAACACGAGAGAAAAAAAAGTGACTTTAGATCTCGTACTTAACTAGGATAGGAAATATAAGTTTCTAATGACAATTAGAACTCTTCTAGAATACACCACATATACTTACTCAAAAAGTCAAAACTACTGTTAAAAATAAGCACAAAGAGCACTGACGACCCCATTTAGTTGGTATAAGTCTTAGTTGAGTTGAGTTGAGAAAGCAAAAGGGAATAGTGATCTGTTCTAGCCTCAGGCCTTCAAATTTTATATAAAGCATTTTGGAGATACTGTATGCTGAAGAAAGTACCTCTTGGGTTTCACCCTCTGGTAGGACCCCTTTTGAAACTTTGGTTATGCATGTAGTCAAAGCTTGGTCTTCCTGCATTTCAGACTGTTTTAAACACATGAATCCCTTCATTACTGCAAGAAAATATTATTGCACAACCTAAATTGCTTTGCCTTCCATTTTCTGGATGGAGAAATGTCTTTAATAGAAACCTTTTGCTGGTTTATATGGTCACGTAAATGATCCGCAAACTGAAAGCTTCAAGTAAATCATGCAATTTGAATAGGTCAGGCTCTTTTTTTTCTTTTCTTTTTCAATATTTGGTAGGTGAAACTTAAACTGCTACACTTTCCAATTGATAATCTGCTGCTGACTTCTGGTCAGCCTTTTGTCTTACTAGGTTGGTTAATGTGTTTTGGTCCATGGTGGTAATAGTGGTCCAGTGCTAGTGTATGTAGATGCCAATAACATTACGCTTGAGGTGTGGATGTATCTAGGCATTCTAAACGAAAATTTCTTTTTTTTTTCTTTTCTCGAGATGCTCTTCATTGGTTATAACCGTGACAAAGATAATCTGTAGGCTTCCAACTGCTGAAGTGTTTCTATAATCTGCTGCTGACTTCTAGACCTCTTGTCACACCCCAAATCTGGTCTAACCAATGGTGTGATGAACCGTCAAGAAAACCAACGATTCAACCAGGATCTCGTATAGGCCGTGCCCATCCGATTAAGCCAGATACATTCCACAAGCATAATCAGAGTAAATAAATAATAAAGGAAGTTTTTAATACTAATGAACTGAGTATCTAACAGTAATAGCAGCATAATTAATTATCCAATTATCTCCAAGGTAACTCAAGATATAAAATAAAATAAATTAATCAATTACATGTTCTGATACCCAAACTAAACTAATTGAAAACACATGAATTGCACTCGCACGACGGATCATGCGCCTCTTCCATAGCTTCCACTTCCATCGCCGCTACGTGTCCATATGTCGGCGTGTTCATGTAATCTTCAACGGTAGGACCTGCATCAACAACTAAAAATATTCGACATCAAAAGGGTGAGCACACATTACGGCTCAGTGAACAAACAAAACAATGCAACAAACATATGCATGCATTCAATTCATATCTTTGGTCTGGTTTTTAAGTTTACAATATGCTATAAAAAGGATTGGCGGCTACAACACCTCTATACACGAGTGTGTGAATCCGTCCAATGGATCAAACACCATTGTCGTCCCACATGCACCCACCATGGAATAGAGATAGCTAAAGTGTCCGGATCAAACACCGCCAACATTTTCCCTGATGCCTTACCCATACCAACACGTAAACCCCTATTGGCGAGGGCTTGCAAACTAGGTTCGCAACTAACTAATCCTAAATGTCATCTAGTGTATCCAATGCCTCACCCCAGCATCCCTCAATAAGTCCATAGAGATAGAGCTAAGGCCCCCCGGTAGAGTCGAAGACTACACAGTTCGAGACCACCTCCCCTGATGCCCTACAACGGAATAGTTCTACTTAGGTAATGGCGATACGACAATATCAGTGAACAAGACTTGAGTAGAGATAGAGCTAGAGTTTGATGACCAGGATGAACCACAATGTCACGAACTACAATGTCACGTCTTCCCCCTGATACTCCACTCGCATCAAATACACTAACCACACACACACAATCACATGCCTATTCCTAGCATCATCATCATCATCATCATCATCATCATCATCATCATCATCATCATCATCATTATGTAATAGTAGACAGAATTAAATATGCATGAATAGTAATAGCAGAAATATTGGATGACATGTTATATGCACATTATAACAAGAAATCATAGAATTAGACATAGCATTGGACTCAATAAAAGTAAACAGTTTATTATTAGCCAGTTAATTTAGGTTCTGTTCCCTCACTTGCTAGAAATGTTCAATCTTTTCAAAGCTTCTTAACTCACTCTTGAATCTCTTGGAAACCTAAGAAATTTGTAAGTTCTAAGTTAGGGTTCAAGCTCATCAATTTACAGTAGTCAATGGTCCATACTAGAATTAAACAGACCTCCGTAAGGTCGGAGTGGTCTCGGGGACCGAACCTATGGTCTCGCTCGCGACCACAGGGTGTGGGGTCGATACGTGTGGTCGCATGTCATGCGACCACACACATGCGACCATACCCTCCCTGGAACCTTCCCGAGGGCGTGTGGTCGAACATATGTGCCTCGTGTGGTCGATCATACATGTGACCACCATAGTTGTCAAGGCGCCAAGGCGAACCAGGGCGATGGAGGCCTGACTGGGCGCCTAGGCGAACAAGGCGCCCGCCTAGGCGACCAAGGCGCCCAATTTTCCAGGGCGACCCAAGGCAGCCTGGGCGCCTAGGCGACGACTTGACAACTATACTGACCACACGAGTTTTTGGTCGACTTTTACTCTCAGCCACATCCCTTCATAACTTGATTCCATGGTTAACATTATGATCATTCCTATGATTGTTTTATGGCTTAAAATTCATACTTTTACATTATCCTTCACCTTAATCCGTTCTTCATGGATCTCCTTAGAGTTTTGTTCATGGTCTTAGGATTGAGATCTTACTTTGAATCAATATCTCCTCCATAATCTGTTCTAGGCATTCAACTAATGTAGGGAATGATTCTATACCTTAACTTGCTGGAGAATTAGAGTTTTCTCTGCAATTCCTTCTCGTAGTTTTCCTCTTCAATTCTCCTTCTCTTCCTACTCCTCTCTTTCTCTCTCTTTCAGTTTGGGTTCTAAAGAGTGAAAGAGACTAAGGGACGTCCTCTATATAGAGGAAAACTTCTATATAAAGTCTCACTTGGATTAGGAAAGAACCCCCCCTCAGATTAGGAAGGCTTCCTAATCACGGAGTCGGTTATACCATTGTGTGGTCGCAAGTGGGGTTGCATAATCCGTCGACCACACGTCTTAAAACTGCGACCACACGCTCCTAATTAGATGATTTGGTTCGAATTACATACCTAGCCTCGTGGTTTCTTCACGCACTTGATCCTCTTGGTCCGACCATGATAGGAAGACCTAATACAAGGTGGTAAGACCGGGTTAGTAAGGTACGGGTCTTACAACTCCCCCCTCTTATATAAATTTCGTCCTCGAAATTTGCACATACCTTCTGAGTTGAAAAGGTGAGGATATTTCTTTCGCATAGCATTTTCTTCTTCCCATATGATTTCTTCCACATCTTGGCCTCTCCAAGTAACTTTAACATAGTAGATGTCACGGTTGCGTAGATGTTGAACCTTCCGGCTGGTAATTTCAAATGGTACTACTTCGAACGTCAAATTTTTAGTTAGACCCGGTGGATCCGCTTTTAGGATGTGTGTTGGATCTCGGATGTACTTCTTCAGTAACGAGATATGAAAGACATCATGCATACTTGACATGGATGGGGGTAGTGCTAACTGATACGCCACCTTCCCACGTTTAGCTAGAATTTCATATGGCCCGACGTACCTCGGACTTAACTTTCCTTTCTGTCCGAACCGTTATAAGCCTCGCATATGTGATATCTTCAGGAATACTCTATCACCCACGACGAACTCAAGGTCTCGGCGTCGATTATCTGCATACTGTTTCTGACGATTTTGAGTTGTTCTAACTCTTTCCCTGATTATGTCGAGTACTTTGCAAGTTTCTTCCACAAATTCAGGGCCTACAATTCTTCGCTCTTCAACTTCGTTCCAAAACAAAGGAGTTCGACACTTCTTACCATACAGTGCTTCATAGGGTGATATCTGTATAGTAGCCAGATAGCTATTGTTATATGCGAACTCGATCAATGGTAACTTCTCATCCCATGATCCTTTGAAATCAATAACACAAGCTCGGAGCATGTCTTTTAGAATCTGAATAGTACGTTCTGACTGTCCGTCAGTTTGAGGGTGAAATGCCGTGCTAAACTTCAATGTAGTTCCAATAGCCTTCTGCAATCCTTCCCAAAACTTTGAGGTAAAGCGTGGGTCTCTGTCAGACACTATGCTTTTAGGTACTCCCTGCAATCTGACAATGTTATCCACGTACAACTTAGCTAACCGTTCCAAAGTATATTGAGGTCGTATGGCAATGAAACGAGCTCTTTTGGTAAGTCGATCCACAATTACCCAAACTGCGTCTACTAATCTGGGAGTCAATGGTAATCCAGTGACGAAGTCCATAGTAATGCAGTCCCATTTCCAAGCTGGTTCTGGTAATGGCTGCAACAATCTTGCAGGCTTTTGCTTTTCAGCCTTTACCCGCTGACAATTCAGGCATTGAGACACATATTTAGCTACATCTGTTTTCATTCCTCTCTACCAATATAGTTTCTTCAGATCATGATACATCTTTGTACTTCCTGGATGTACCGAATAGGTAGTCGTGTGGGCTTCCTTCATTAGTCTGTGTTTGTTGTCTAAGTCTTCACTTTCAGGAACACACACCCTTCCTTTGTATCTTAATGTCCTATCAGAATCCAAGGTGAAGTCAGGAACAGTCCTTCCCTTTTCAAGGTTTTCTTGTACTGTTCTCAGATAGGGGTTTGAAACTGTCTTCACTTCTTCTATCAGATCAGGTACAATCTTCAATGTAGCAAACATGTTTAAAAATCGATGAATTAACCCTAGGTTGGTGGAATCATCTGGTTTATCAATCACAAACTGCTCACTGTCGTAATTGAATACTCTTCCTTTGTCACACATTGCAGCATTTGAGCTGGATTTTTCTTGAGATTTTGTCATAGCTTTCGTGCTTAATGCATCCGCAACCACATTAGCCTTTCCTGGATGATACTGGATGTCACAATCGTAATTTTTTAGCAACTCCAACCATCTCCTCTGTCTCATGTTCGACTCCTTCTGATTGAAAAGATAAATGAGACTTTTATGATCTGATTTAACCTGGAATTTCTCTCCGTACAAATAGTGTCTCCATATCTTGACAGTATGTACCACTGCTGCTAATTCCAAGTCATGGGTTGGGTAATTCGTCTCATGTGTCTTTAATTGTCTGGAAGCATACGCAATTACTTGTTCTCCTTGCATAAGCACACATCCCAAATCTAATCCAGACGCATCGGTGTACAAGATAAATGGTTCTCTTGGAGTCGGAATAGTCAAGATAGGAGCTGATATTAATCTTGTTTTCAATGTTTGGAAACACTCTTCACATTCGTCGGTCCAAACAAATTTTTCTCCTTTCTTAGTCAGACTGGTGAGAGGTACGACGATTTTAGAATAGTCTTCCATGAATCGTCGATAGCCTTTAATGCAGAAAGAATGAGTTTTCACTTACGTGGAAGTTTTTTTTCTTCAAAACTGAACTCTGCTCCTTTGTCTTTAAATGATATCTTCTTCTCAGAACAAAGTAGACTCGCAAAATGTTGGGATAACCAGTCCATCCCTAGGATGACGTCAAAGTTTGCCATCTTAAGTTGCACCAGGTTGGCGTCTAAACTTCATCCATTTATAAGAACTGGATATGGTCCATAACCTTTGTCTAATTCTGTTTCTAATCCCATAGGTGACCGTACCAGCAATTTACTGTCTAAAGGTCTGAGGGGTAGATTTAGTTTCTTCCCAAATGACACAGATATAAAAGAATGAGTGGCCTTAGAGTCGAAGAGTACTCTGGTGGGTATGCCATTAATGGATACGTTACCTGTGATATTAGTCTTAAATTAATCTATATGCTCATACAAGATGTTAGAACAAAAGATCAGGTCATATCTGTGACTACATCGGGTGATGCAGCCGCGTCTTCAGCAGTTACTGCATTAACCTTATCTTGTTGCAGTTGCTTCTTCGGTTTAGGGCAGTCCCTCGAATAATGCCCTATTTGATCACAATTGAAGCACTTAACTCTAGCACTTCCTTGCCTTTGCTAAGGTTGAGCTGTTGGTGTAGTCTTGACTGCAGCATTGAAGCCTTGAGTATGGAAGGGTTTAAATGTCTTGAAGTTCCCTCCGTTATATGTATTTCCATTAGACCTCTTAATGCCCTTGTTCTGAGCAAAGTAGCTCTCCCTCTGGCTCGATTCTATTACTCGAGCAATCTGTATAGCTTCGTTATAGATCTTCTTTTTTAACCCCAATACATGCTCCCATATACTTCCCCTAAGTCCCATGACGAACCTTCGGGTTTTGGTATCTTCTTCCTGCATGCTAGAGGGAGCAAAAAAGAACAACTCTTCATAACGCTGCTGATAAGCGTCTACAGTCATCTGTCCCTGATACAGACTCAAAAACTCCTTTTCCATCGCATCTCTGAAACTCATGGGAAAATACTTCTCGAAGAAGGCATCTTTGAAGGTAGTCCAGGTCAATTGAGTGTGCTTTGTCAACAGATAACTCCGAGTAGATTTCCACCAATGATGGGCATCACCTTTTAGCATAAAGGTTGCGCATAATACCTTCTCTTCTTCATCGATAGTCATCATCATGAAGTTCCTTTCCATCTCGTCGATCCAGTGGGCTGGCCATAAAGGATCCGACGGTTTGCCAGTGAACTCCCTTTACTTCATTTTCAGAAAATGCTCGATCAGCCTAGAATGGTCCTGCTGATACTGAGCATATGCTCCATACATAGGCGGTTGGTACTGGTAATTGCCCTGGTTATAT
The DNA here is from genome assembly GCA_028583415.1 of Protea cynaroides. Taxonomy (NCBI): domain Eukaryota; kingdom Viridiplantae; phylum Streptophyta; class Magnoliopsida; order Proteales; family Proteaceae; genus Protea; species Protea cynaroides. Next base: position 34,173,760 of record CM053266.1, on the reverse strand, counting down.
CCGCCTTAAGGTACTTCAGGGTTTTGTACTGAGTTTGTACAACTGGCGTTTGAGGTGCTTGGGGTACCGTGTTGTTCAGGGCTTATGTTTGGGGCACGGTTTTGCTACCCCCTGGTACGGTGCTAGCTTGCCCCGCCGGTAGAGGTGTTATGTTTGCGGCTGGGGGAGCGATTCCTATAGCAGCTTGCATGTTGGCTTGCATTTGCTGCAATTGCTGTACCTGTTGTGCCAAATTCACAACCACTTTAGCCAAATCCGTAGGTGGGGCTGGCAAGTTTGTTGGGTTGGCTTGGTTGTTGACTCTTGGCGGTACCATATTCTGGTTCTCCTGTTCCTCAGGGTTTTCATGGGCATTTACCTCCACAGGTGGTGATGGAGGTGGAATTGGGTTACGTCCTCTCTGGGTTATTCTTCGCCCAACCATTTCCTTGTTTTGACGGTGGTAGTGCCTGAAAAGTCAAGGAAACATATGAGGCAAGTATAATATACGTTGTTCTCATGTTAATCTCACAATAAACGAGGCAAAAATTCAAATTTTAAAGTCATTCAGTCAAAATGGGGCATTTTCATCGTGGGGTCGATGGGTGTAGTCGCATATAATGCGACCACAGGGTTGCGACCATACGAACCCTGGCAGCTCACCGAGAGCCTGTGGTCGATCGTGGGGTTAATCGTGTGGTCGCATTTTTGGTCGAATTCTGCGACCACACGACCCCAAATTAGGTTTTTAAACCCAATTTTTCGTCTTTTTCTCCATTCTCTTTTTGTCTTCTACTGTTCACAACTCAACTCGCCTCCACTGAGTTGCTACAGTACCAACCACTCACCTTGAGTGAAATTCTTCGATCAACCACCGGATTCCTCATCTCCTCGGTAAGTTCTACATTCCCATTATTCTTTTTGTTGATTCTCTTTAGGTTTTCATCGCCCATTTCGATCTTTTCCCAATTAAATTTTATTTAACCGTAAAAATTCGATTTTTATTGGTGAACCTTGCCATTGGGCACCCAACGGACAAAAGCCCTATAGAAATTTTGGGTTTCATCGGTCGGTTTGGTCAATCAATGGAAAATTTATCTTTTGACCTAGAAATTGGGGATTTTTCCCAATTTCCTAAATTTCTTCAATTTGTTTTAATTAATGGCAATTTCTCATTTAATTTATCATTGTATGATGGTTTGTGACGTATGTAAGTCCTCTAGTCCAAGCATTTGGGCAAGATGAGGCTTTGGCCAAATCACACTGTCATAATGCCAAATTTGAATCTTTTATATTTAATCTATTGCCTATTGGTTTATGCATTTTCAGGTAACATGGTTCGTACTAAAGTTCTCAGAGTTCACGATTATCGTCACTTCAGGTCCATCGAAGCGGAGGTACAGTATCCCTGGTACCAACGCAAAAAGGTGGAAGGGGGTCGTTGTGTCAACTTGGTTAGCCTAGCCCTATTTGATGTGCAGGGGGCATTTGGTGATATGGGCTGGCTCCCCGTGATTCTGTAAGAGGGTTGCACCCGTCCTGAGTTGGTGAAACAGTTTTACTGTAATTTATAGGTGGAGGGTGACCCAGAGGATATAGATAGGGGCAGAGAGCTCAGGATCACCAATTTAGTCAAAGGGGTAGAGATCACATTTAACTGCCAGGAGTTGGCTATATCCTGGGCATCTCAAATGACGGTCCCTTGGTTTACTACGCACCCAAGGAACCCCAGTTCCTGTCAGTGAGAATGTGCGTAGAAATTGACAACCAAATTCTTCGGGACGACCGCTGGCAAATGAAGGCAATTAACCTACGTCCAGAGCCTCGGGTGTACTGCAAGATCATTCAGCACAACCTGATTCCCCAGAGTGGACACTATGAGAAAGTTTCACAGTTGATCAGTACCTTTTGTACTGCATCTGCACTAGGCAGCCTATCTGCCTTCTTTATATCATCATCAGGACCATGCACTGTGCCACGACGCCTGGTCTGATAGGTAACCTACCCTATGGGTGCTTGATTACCACTCTGCTTACTCGCCTACAAGTGGACCTGGTGCATTCATGAGGACACCTTTTCAGCTGACCTAGACTGGGAGGCCATCTGCAAGATGACGATGCGAGATGCGCAGGTCAGTGACGAGGAGAGAAACGCTATGGTGCGTCCCCTTGCTCAAGTGGCGGCAGCAGATGCAGAGGCGGCAGCAGAGGCATCGGAGAGTAATGACGAGGAGGATGATGATCGGATGTACATGGATGTGGATGCCATACCTCCTCCGTCACCACAACATTCTACAGGAGCCGGCCCTTCTCGGGCTTCTCATTCGGCTGGTCCTTTGCGCCTACCATCAGATGACATGATGGATTTATTGTGTGAGATTCGCGATGCTCAGCGTGCTACAGATCGTCGGGTAGGAGAGATCATAGACGCTCAGCGCGCCACTGATGGAGGGGTGGCTCACCGAGAGTCTTCAAGCTACCCAGGCATAGGTAGCCTGGCTCACGAGGGTGTATGCCAAGGACCGTGAGTGAGACCGAGAGGCATCTCCTCCTCCCGCGCCATGACATGTACATTTTCTTTCTAGTTGTATTGCAGAGTAACTATCCGGGTTGTGGATTATATTCTGGCCCATGATGTACATTTGTTATTTCATATTCAAGTCTATATATAGTTATATCCATTTGTTTCTCATTTACATACATGCATTATTTTCTTTCTTAATTTATGTCTCAAACAACACAGGTGCTTATGGTGTGTTCGTATTACGGTTTTTAGTTTATCCTAACTCAGTTCACGTCTCTTGTGGAAATAATTTAGTTTAATGGAGAAGAGCCTGAGAGCTCTGATACCAAGCTCCTAATTAGATGATTTAGTTCGAATTACATACCTAGCCTCGTGATTTTTTCACGCATTTGGTCCGCTTGGTCCGATCATGATAGGAAGACCTAATACAAGGTGGTAAGATCGGGTTAGTAAGGTACGGGTCTTACTCCTCTGGTGCAGCCTTTTGTTTTACTATGTTGGTTAATGTGTTTTGGTCCATGGTAGTAACAAGTAACAACATTCATAACAAATCAATAGTGGTCCAATGCTAGTGTATGTAGATGCTAATAACATAATGCATGATGTGTGGATGTATCTAGGCATTCTAAACAACAATTTCTTATTTTATTTTCTCAAGATGCTCTTCATTGGTTATAACGGTGACAAAGATAATTTGTATGCTTTCAACTGCTGGAAGTGTTTCTATTGCTTGTACAAACGCATACTAATATTTGAGAAAATATAGGAATTATTGAAGGTTTAAGGAGTGTCAGTCAATTGTATATAGCGTCTCAACAATTTTTTGTTATGTATGCATTAACAATTGATTCATCTTGATTTTGAGTAGTTGTCTGGATTTTTTTTGACAGAAGCTAATAACAGTTTTTTTCTCCCAAACGTAGACAGCAGCTGACATTAATCCATACAGCAGAGGAAGGGAGAGCACAGTCTGGGGAGTCCTCTTAATGGTTGGCTATCTCGGGTATCAATCCAGAATAAATTCTCCTTCAATTTGGCAGCTGAAATTCTATAGATCCATGACATGCTTTACTGCTATTCACTTCTTCTAATATTTTGTATGTTACGATATTTCTTAGATTCATCACTTTCAATTATTTAAACCTTTTTGTATGTGATTTAATTGCTTATTGTAGAATTTAGTTAAATGTTGGAGATATTTATTTTAATGATCTTTTTCAATTCTACTTTGGTAGACAATAAGTTTCCCTTCTAGGATTCGGCTCTTTAGAACCTCCAAAAAGGGTGAAAATATTTTTAGACTGGCTTATTCACTTTGACAGTATCATTGTGCTTTTGCCTAAAAATGTTTGGTCTATCCTCTTGCACTAAAAATGCTACCCTTTCTCTTAATAGTTCAAGAATATGAGTTTCAACTAAAAATATAGAGGTGCCTGTGTTAATTGATTTATTCATAGGGATTCTAGTATTGTGCCAAAAAGAAAATTAGGATATAGGATTGTGAAACTTATAATGAAGATTTATCAATGATAAATCCAGATTACAAGCCAAGGGCTAGAACTCGAAGATTGACAAGAAATAAGAATTATAGAATTCAAGAAGCTACAGAACTAGTTATCATAGTAGTGAACTCATGACAACAGACGAGCATAAAGATGCCCTTTTTGCAAGCACCAGTGCCAGACTTTTTTTTTTTATTCAGGTGGGCTGTTGATAACTGAAGAGACCTTAATAATATAAAGTGAACATTTACAAAATATTGTAAGCAGAAAAGCATTAGTTAACAGTTTTTAACATCGAACCCAGAAAGCAAAGCTTTGAGGAAAACTGGAATTCGTCACCAGAGGTGATGGTGATAAGAACTTTATATTTCCATTTTCTGACAGTTATGAGTTAGAATTCAGAAATTGACTGATACAGTGTACCCTATCCTAATTTGCAATTATAGAAAAAACCCATAACTGGATAGCAAACTAGAAAGTTGTGGAGGCAGTAAATTTTTTTCTTCCAATCTGATTACTGGACACAATGAGAATCCCTTGAGGCAAATAAAATAGAAACCAAGTGAACACAGGACTGTCATATGGTCAAATCAGTCAAACTAGCCAAAGATTTGGCTGAAAAATAATTTAGAATCTGAGAGAATTTGAAATTTGTTGATTCACCCTAGAGAAAACCTGTCTGGGCATGCTGAGTCTTGTTGGATCCCACTAGGAGTTCTTCAGACCCAACAGAGAATTGAGTTAACTCTTTTCTAGCCTGCAAGTGGGCTTAAAGGTGAGGAGTCTCATCCAAGTTAAGGCTTCTGCATTTTCTTATAAAGTTTCTGTCATGCCACATGTATTTTTTTGTTTCTGTTTATTGTTCAAGGAATTTTGGTTTTGTGATGTCACTCCCAGTCCGTGCCAATGTGTGTAGTGTTGCTATATCTTAATTAAAAAAAAAAAACAATTTAAGTATCTAATAGCGTTTGATGCGCCGATGAGCAACTCAATAGACATTTTTCTTGTGAGTTCTCGTTTGTGTTCATAAAGAGCACCCACTGGTTTGGTTCACTTTCTTGACCTTCTACCACTATGATTCGGTCTTACACCCAAGGTTCTCAATTTCGGTTTCGGGGTTGGTTTCAGCTAGCCCCAAAATCAAAACGAAATAGATTTCGGCCGAAATGGTGCCAAAATCTGGGATTTTTTTCTGGGTGAACTCGAAACTTTGGTTTCGAGGCCTAGAAGTTGGTTTTTTGCCCTGATTTTGTTTGTATAGCCTATTTTATCTTTTTTACACATATTCCCTCAATTATTGTAAGAAAAAGTCATCCATAATTGTATTATGTGGTGTAGACCCAAGTTTGCTAGTGCACGTTGGAACTTGGGATTGTATTCAAAGTTAAATAGGCAGCACTTATTTATGATTGATATCATTTAAGTAAATAAAATATAGAAAAATTTTCATCTAACCCCCAAAAAGGATGTCAAATTCTATTTACTATCCAATGGTTTTCAGAAATTCTAACCGGCCCCATCTAACTGACAGACTTGACTGAACATGTGAGTAGACATTCCTACCCTTTCTATTTGAAACTTTAGAACATTAAAATGAGATAAAGTTATTAATTTGCCCCTTTCTTTAAAACACTAAAATGAAACTCATCTCTGATCATTACCCGACAACATTAACCTCATCTCTCCAAACCCTCAACACCACAGGCGCATCTTAGGCCGGAGCCATGGCTACCACAACAGCCGCTGCAACATCATCGTTCCTCTGAACTCGTCTCAGGACATACATTCTAAATCAGGGAAATTCCAAGCCCAGTTCGGTTTCGGTGGACCCAAGAAAGCTCCACCGAAGAAAGCCCCAAAAAGGTTTTCGGACCGGCCTTTGTGGTTCCCAGGTGCGAAGGCGCCGGAATGGCTCGACGGAACCTTAGTGGGTGACTACGAGTTCGACCCGTTCAAGTTGGGCAAGCCGTCTGAGTACTTGCAGTTTGATTACGACGGGTTGGACCAGAACCTGGCGAAAAACTTGGCCGGTGACGTGATAGGATTTGCCGTGAACTTGTCAAATGTTGTTCATGATGGCGAGATCTGCTTTTGCCCATCTTTTGGTTATACTCTTGAGTTTCGTTGTTGGGAAAGACGAAGTTTTCAGTTTTCTAATGGAAACAGCGAATAGGAAAATGAATTTTCTTAGCAAGAAACTGTTCCTGAAGCACACCGTTTTCCGGTGTTTTTTTCAAAAGATCGTATGTTATGGAACTCTGTATTTTCATCTTCTTTTTTCTAACCTTTTTATAGCCCATCTGCTGTTGCTTTTTTTTTTTTTTCTTTTATAAAAAACGAATGAAATATTCTTAGTCTTCTCTGTGCAAACGAAGAAGACACCACCTCTACCAAAGGCACCTATGGCATTGCCTAATTGCCAGCTGCTTCCTTCATTTTTCAGCTTATCTAACACCTCACTGACCTCATCAGAGGTCACTTTGTTGCTGTGTCGATCTTCTCTTCCTCGTCCCACTGCTCGGGTTTCGATTCCATCTACGTCCTAGATGGAATCGCCTCATCTTTACCTCCAACCTCCACTGATCGCCTCATTTCTCTCCCCTTCTCAGCCGCCGATCATGGCCTCCCACCAAAAGCAGAGAACACGAATAAACCAGAATAGAAAGAGGGTTTCTTCATTTTACTTTTATTGTAGAATATGAAAAATTGGTAAGTAAAGGTGTTTTTTACTTTGGGGGGCATTATGGTCTTTTACTTTTGAAATAAGGGCAATATTGTCCTAATATTTGCAACTAACGAAACTCTACTAACGGGTAGGGTCTCTTTGATTAACACTGGAAAAATTTTCGATGGTAGATGAGATATTTGTAAACGTTTTGGGTGGTAGATGAGACTTTTGAAATTTGTGAGGGGTAGATCGAATTTGACATATTTTTTGGGGGTTAGATGAAAATTTTTCTAAAATATAATTTGTATATTTCATTTACTTAATAAAATTCAAATTTTAAAAGGATAAAAAGTCAACCCCGCAGTTTAAGAACAAAAACAACCATATTTTCTGTTGCGCAGACAATTTTCAACTTTCAAATGCTAGGTGTTAACTACAATCTAAAAATTTCATATATCTTATAATAGTAAAACATCACTAAAAAACAAGAAAAACACCAAAATAATCTTTTGTTTTGATGCCCAAAAAATTATTTCCATTCAGGCGACTTTAAACAGCATTTACATACTCCAAACAAAGTTTGATCGGAGCATAACTTCTTCAATATAATTCGGATTCAAGTAATGTCAGATTTATTAGAAAGCTAGCATAACCAAGTTTCGAGGGTCGAAATACACAAGTTTCAATTGAAACTTGACATTTTAAAAGGTTTTTGGGCCAAGTTTCGACCGAAACAGTGTTTTCGATCGAAGTCTTGTCGCAACAAGATATTTCGACTGAGATACTATACATTTTTGTTTCGAACTATGATCTCGATTCAACCTAGTCAAAAATCAAAATATTTTGGCCGAAACCAGACATTTCGACCGAAATTTAAAACATTACACCGACTGTTTGGTTCACTTTCTTGACCTTCCACCACTGGGATCTGGTCTTCCACCTACTTCTTTCTAGTGTCTTCTTTTCTTTAGTTTCATTTCGCGAAAATAAAATAGAGATTTCATTCATAAATTACATGGTTTATATATGTTGAGTTGTCATGGAAATTTTTTTCGAAGTGTATGCAGTTTCTCTTTATTTATTTAGGTTCATGTGTTCGCTTGCATGTTTAACAGGTTTGATGGCTTCACAAGCACATTCCAGGATAAACTTTTTAAGGGCTATGATATGGAAATACACAATCAAATATTCTATACAACATTGTTTTCTTGTATTCTCAGTTTAAGTGGTAAATTCTTCTTCCTGGTACATCTGAATGTAATTTCTCTATTCATGCATGGAGTAATATGAATTGTAGGTCCCTTTTCCTTCATTTTCTTCTTGTGGGTAATAAATAAATCTATTCAAAAAGTAAATGGGGGTGGAAACTATGAAAGAAATGACATGCATATATTAGATTCCTTCTTTACAAGGCCAATAATGTTTCGGGAAAATTAGCAGATACCAACAAAAACTCGGAGAACTAAAGGATGCAAAAAATGTACGACTTGATTAGCTTCCCTGTGCAATGTTAAAGGAAATAATGGATTTCAAGATTATACTTGGAAAATTAGCAGATACCCACTATGCTCTTGTTGACCACATCTACCACATGCTGAGAATCTATCCCGGTAGTGACTTCCAAATTGATGCTTAATTGCAATCTGCATTTCTCTTAAAAGACTAGTAAAGTCCAATATCATGAGGCACCTTCAGTGGCAAATCTGTAGTGCCTCCATAGCTAGATAGATCTCCAATGATGACGATCCATCAAAATTTGAAGAGAGAAATCCTGTTGGTATAGAAGTCCAAAAGGGCAACTTTAGCTATGATTTTATGATAATTAGGAAGGCCCTACTGTCGTTACTCTTTGTATTTTCTTCTCTTTTGAATGTGGGAAGTGAGGCAGGAGTGGGTGACGGACCTGTGTTATGGACTTGTATTGGTCTCCACTTAACAAGTCGAGAAGTGTCCTGATTTTTTAACATGTTGTTGCAATGTGGTGAGCTTGTCAAACCCTTTTTTGAGTGACGAATGGTTGGTAAATCAATCTGGAAATGAAGACACCTCCGAGACATCTACGTAGTGCTAATCCTGACAAACCTTATTTTTAAACTTTATCGTTCATCCCTGTTCACCAACGACAAAAATAGAAGAATAAGGGCCCAGTCAAACCAGCAGATATTGACTCATTGGACAAATGGCAGCAGATAATTAGTTTCTTATCTCTTATCCTCTTTTACTCTCCTAATGTAATTGGAACTCTATCCTCTCTTGTGGAGTTCCCTTCTCCTTAATTAGAAAATGACTGTTTTTCTTTATCCCTTTTAGTCATGAGAGTCCTTGTCATGTTGACATGTAGAACTCCAATGTACTTTGTAACTAGGACTCCTAGACCTATCACTTTACCCTTTTTATTTTGTTTATAAATAGTGACTGCTAAGAGGAGAGGAATACATATCGATTCTCTCCATCTTCTCTTATTTTTCTATTTTGTTACATGGTATCAGAGCAATCACTTGGGTTGCCATTTTGAGTCATTTAAAGTTCTCTGTTAGTTGTGCAGCCACCACTATTGTTGTTCCTGCTATTACTGCTACCACTACTACTTGGTTCGTGGTGACCTATAGTGTGCTACTACTGCTACTTGTTTTGTTGTGACCTATACTATGTACTACGTATTGCTACTATTGCTGCTGCTGCTATTGCTACTGCTGCTACTGCTACTGCTATGTCTGATGCTACTACTATTACTACCTTCTTTACTTGGGAAGGACCTATGCTGCTTGGTTTTCATGAGTTGTTGTTATTATCTGAAGACCAGTGTTACAGTTCATATTTATTCTTGTTATTCCATGTTGGTGGCATGTTCTAGCTTTTTTTTTTTTTTTTTTTTTTTTTGGGGGAGGTTGTTAACCAACGGCAGAAATAGAAAAATATGGGCCCATTCATAGGCCAATTTCAGATGTGTCAGAAGATAAGTGGTTGCTAGTTTGATCAAGTCAAACTAGCAGATATTAACTCATTGGACAAATGGCAGCAGATAATTAATTTCTTATCTCTTATCCTCTTTTACTTTTCTAATGTAATTAAAACTCCACCCTCTCTTGTGGAGTTCCCTTGTCTTTATTTAGAATATGATTTTTTCTTTAATTAGAATGGGATTGCTTCTTTTTTTTTTTTAATGTAATTAAAACTCCACCCTCTCATGTTGACATGTGGAACTCTTATTTACTTTGTAACTAGGACTCCTTATTTTGTGGAGTCCTAGACCTATCACTTTATTCATTTTATTTTGTCTATAAATAGTGACTGCTAAGAGGAGAGGAATACATATTGATTCTCTCCATCTTCTCTTATTTTCTATTTTGTTACAATCTCCATTGTAACATTTTTCGAACGCCCCTAGAAATAGCTCATTGTTAGTGCATGGATTTACTAATTGTGGATAGGATTCTCGTTTGATCTATCTGTAGATCATTCCTTTTGTTTTCTCTCGGGTCGCTTCCTGTTGGCTCCTGCTTTGTATCCTCTTTGGGTTTGTTAATATAAATTCTTTATACACCCAAAAAATAATATGCATTGGTAACCTTGAGGGAGTCTAGTGTGTTACACTGAATTGTCCACAAATACTTTTGTCAGATAAGATTTTTAAAACGCTGTGAAGGTTCCTCAACATCATACAATAAAAATATAGATTTGACCCATTGGATGAGGTTTTCAGTTGAGTGAAAATCAAGGCAGAGCACAAAATCTGCTTTTCTCTTTTACAAGCAATTAGAATTCTATATGTTTCTATTGCTGCATATGACATAATTAGTGAGAAGGTTTCCTTTTATTGTTTGAAAGGTGGCTTTTTGGTAGTTCTATGTATATGGCCTTTTGCTGGCCTTTTCTCTTAAGAAATAGAAAAGATGTTGAGACAAGGCATCTTATCAGGGCAATAATTTATAAAATATATGTCATTGCCCATTGGCAAGGGCTAGGTTGAATCTTCCTTTTTCGTAGATATTTTTCCTCCGGTAATCCTGCAATTTAAGCATGTGAAAGGTTATTCATCATCATATGATCAAGCAATGGGCTTGTCTTATTTGAAAAGGTACTCATTTGAGTAGCAAAGTAAAAAAGTTTTGTGTGACAATAGCACTTGGAATGAAGGAATCTAGTCTGTTGTTCTTGCTGGCCTTCTCTATCAGTTCCTTGCTTATGACCTTTCGTTGCCTTCTCTTGAATAAGGAGCATATGGAGAAAAGACATGTATTTGAGTCTAATTTTTTTGGGGTAGTTTTACCACTTGTTTAGCAAGGATTGGTGAGAATCTGCCTTTGATGGTTGCCAATATGCCCGACTGCTGTAAGGCAGTTCAGAAGAGGTTGGAAATTGGAAACTTATCATATGCAATGTGTTAGGGAGTAGAGCCAGTAAACTGTGAAGATTGAAGTGTTATGGTTATCTCGAGAGGGGAAGAGGCCCTCGGGATTAGTGCTAGCGGTAGTGCTTCTCTTCTTTTCGTTTATTTATCTGAATTATCTCTTATACCCTTTTAGGGTTGTACTCCTTATTATTATGTATTGAAGTGAAGAGGGAGCCTTGATCACATTGATTGAGGCTCCCAAAGTTGCAGTAGCCTCTTCTTCTTTTTTCCATTTATTTTCTCAATTCTTATTTCTTTCTCTAGAGAATTTACATGGTATTAGAGCTTGGTTTGTAAACGCACTAAGATTGTATTCGAAACATTCTCATAGTCTTCCTTTACTTTCCTTGTTGCTGATCTAACTAAGGAGTTGCATCTCTAAATCAAAAGGGTTGAGATCACCCCCATGGGTTTCAATTGAATAAAGATTGTTGTTGGCAGTAATAGTGTTATGTTTTAGAATTGATTTCTGATATCGATTTGGTGATGCTTACGATCATGATATCACTTTGTTGATGGCGATGGTTGTTCTATGATGAATCGAGATCAATTTTGGGTACTGTTTTGGTATTGCTAGTGGTGTATGGATTGCGATATCGATATTGGTGGTTGTTTTGGTATCGATATTGGTGAATGAATCTATTTGTGATATCGATTTTTGGTGGCTTGACGTCTGGATCATTGATCTGGTTAGGATCACTTTTTGGATCGATTTGGTGCTCCCCTTTTCTGGTTCGGTTTTTCTGGTTGGAGGAGATATTGAATTGATTTGCCTTCTTCTTTTTGCCTTTCAGTTGGCTGAACCAAGTATTATAATCACTTTTTGGCTCGGTTTGCTGAACCGAGTGTACAATCATCTTTTTGAGTCTCTGTTGCCTTTCGGTTAGCTGAACACCGAGTGTTACAATCCCTTTTTGGAGTTTCTTTTAGCTTGTTGATGGGCTTAACGGATTGTTGGAATTGATTTTTTATTCGATAGTTGAAATCGATTATTCTTGATCAGTTTCTTTGATATTGATGGCTGAACCCACTGAGTCCAAGACTATAAGACCCCAACTCAACTAATTAAGAACCAGCCCCACAAGAGGATCAAATCACTTACATAATTAACAAGTCAACCATTAGAACAGCAAGAAACAATTTTGTTCACAGAAAACAGTACAAATAGGAAATAACCAGCAAATATTTTTTGAAATTTGACCAGCAAACATCTTTATTTGATGATTACCAATTGGATGGCTAGAATTGGCTCAAACTCCCATCAAACTTAGGGCTTCTAAGGAGGAATATATTCTCAAAGTTGCAAGCGATTTTGATGGTCAGATAGGGAGATATGGTAGCAACAAGTTTCAGCAAGAATACCATATGAACAGTAAACCATGAACAGTGTTTTGTGCCTTTTGTTTTTTTTTTTTTTTTTTTTTTTCATATAACAAAGAAAGAAAAGAATCAATAATAACAAGGAAGAAGAATGGAAGAAGAATAGAACCTTAGGAATCCCACCTAAGGTTGGCTAAGTCCCACAGCCTAAGAAATCCCACTCGACATTGCAAGCAAGCTATCTTTTCTCTTTTCTTAAACATGAGAATGCTTCTCCTTGCATTTATATTTATCGTCAAATCTTGAGTACAATTTTGGAAGATAAGATCTATCTTCACTCTTTTTGGAAACTTACGAAGGAGGAGATTCCAATATTTTAGTAGCTTAAACTAAACAATTTTTCTAAAACTAAATACAACCAAAATAGAAAGAAGTTAAAGAACTAGCTTTGGAAAATAACTAACAATAGAAAGAAACTAACTTTTGAAAGTACTAACTGTAGAAAGTAAATGTCTTGGATTGCTCTCAAGGGTCTAACTTTAGGAAGTAAATATCTTGGAAAACTCTCAAATGATCTTTAAAAAAAAAAAAGACTGGTCAAGATTCTCCCAGCGGTTCTCCAGTTGTGTGCTTGGTCCTGGCCTGGAAAGCATGGGTGGTATTGTTCACATGAATAGTACCATGTGGTCAAGAGATTGACTTGATCTGCGTCACTGTCGTCACTGAGATGGTGTCCTCCTCCTCTCATCGGATTACAAACGAGAAATTGGAAGGCCTTAATAATTTCCAGCAATGGCGGAAAATTGTTAATTTGGTTTTGATTGGATGGGATCAACAAAGTCACTTAACCTAGACCAAGTTTAGTACCCGATACTACTTGGGACACTGTTGATGCCTAAATTTTGGGCAGATGCTGAATTTTATGGACAATTATATTGTGGACCTTGTTACCCACATCGATACATTGAAGGAGTTGTGGGATTACTTAAATATCTTATATTCTAGTCACAATAATTTGTCACGTATTTAGGAGTTGTCATAGGAATTTTATCGAGTGGATCGGAAAGGTCACCCTCTCCCACAGTACTTTGCAGACTTTAAAAGGAACTTAATTCTCTGCTTTTCATTAGTGTTGATGTGTAGAAGATGCAAGAACAACAGAAACAGTTGGTTGTCATGGGTTTTTTGGGTGGTCTTGGACCTAAGTATGAAGCAGCTCGTTCTTAAGTTCTTGGTAGTGCCATAGTGGCCTCTCTAGTGGATACCTTTTCTTGTGACCGTACCTGTAATAACACTCCTGTGGATAGTTTGGCTCTTGTTTCTAGCCAGTCTGGTAGTGGTAATTCTTCTGGCTGTGGTAATAGTGGTGGTGTTGGTCGTGGCCACCCTCCTGGTGCACCAACTTCCTTAAACACTTCAGTTACAGCTTGCACTTGTCATCATTGGCGGGAATCTTGTATCCTGGAAGAGCAAGAAACAAACTGTTGTTGCTCAGTCTAGTGCTTAGTCTAACAATCATGCTATAGCACATGTCACATGTCAGCTAATGTGGGTCAAGCAGTTGTTAGCCAAGCTTGATTTTCCATACACGTCTTCCATGCAGCTTTGGTGTGACAACCAAGTTGCCATTCATATTGCTTCCAATCCTGTGTTTCATGAGAGAACGAAACATATTGAGGTCGATTGTCACTTTATTCATGAGAATCTTCTTCAAGGGCTTATTTCTCCCTGCCATGTTCCTACAAGATAACAACTTGCTGATGTGTTTACTAAGTCTGTGGGGGTGAGAGAATTGCTTATATTTGTAACAAGCTGGGCATGATAAATATATATACTCCAGTTTGAGGGGGAGTGTTATGGTTATCGTGAGAGGGGGAGAGGCCCTCCCGAGGCGCAAGTGCTTCTCTTCCTTTCTTTTCTTTTATTTCTGTGAATTGTCTCTTATACCCTTTTAGGGTTGTACTCATTGTTATTATAAATTGAAGTGAAGAGGGAGCCTTAATCACATTGATTGAGGCTCCCAAAGTTGGAGCAGCTTCTTCTTCTTCTCTCCATCTTTTTTCTCAATTCTTCTTTCTTTCTCTATAGAATTTACAAGAAGTAAATTTGTATCTTGCCTTGCATTCTCTATCATATGTTCTTGCCCATAAAAATTGTTAAATTGGATGCAAAGAGAATTTTATGCATGTTGTTTTTCTTCTCTATTTGTTGAACTGAGGGAAGATAATATGCACAAGTATTTAATCCAATTACACTTCTTTTTGTATAGCTATGTATGCTATTACATAGCTATTTGTTAATATTGATTCTAGCTATTGAGTAATTTCTTGTTGACGACTAGCAAGCCTTTACTGTATCAATATGCCCAAGTATTTAGTCTAATTACACTTTGTCTTTTTGGGTAGCTAATAACATTGTTAATATTGATTCTAGCTATTGAGTAATTTCTTGTTGATGACTAGCGAGCCTTTCTTGTACTGGTTATGGAGCTGGTTGAAACTAAATAATGCTTCTTTATATGCTTAAGGCAAACTGGTTAATTCTGCTTCATTGTTTTACACTTTATTTTGTGGCCAAATCCAAGTAGGAGAGAATAAGGCTTAGTTCGTTTCGTTATTTTCCACTTAATGTCATTTTCAAATGGCGTGCTATTACGTACTCATTTTCAATAGCATATTTCTACACTCACTGCTAGGATCTTATATTTCACTGTCCTATTATGTAGCTCAGGCCTCTGTGTAGGTTTAAGTTTTGTGTCATTCCTAGAGCTGTCCCATATGTAGGATCCCCTTTTAAATATTTGGTCACTGATTATGTTGGCAATGTTTATTCTGAACTAGGACTTGTATTACAGGGGCATCTTCTTTTAGCAATAGATTTTGTGTTCCGCCATAACGATTGCTTCTTTGACATTGCACTGCTTTCAACTGTAAGTGATCTTTGCTCTGCTTTTCTTTAGTTTACCCAGCATAGCAAGCTCTTGTCCTTTGAACGTATTTTAACTATTTTAACCATCACTTGCTAGTTCCTTACTCACATCTGAATTTCAGGTTGCAACAGTTAGTCAATTCTTTATTTCCTACATAATCCGCACATTTGGTGCTCTCACATTCGCCACCATAATGACCACAAGACAGGTAATGACAATTCCAAATACTACATTGTGCTTTTTGTACTGTTGGTCGTACTGGGTGATCATGTTAGCTAAATCGATCAGACATGATGTATGATTCTAATTCGTGGTGTGCTTTTACTATTCTTTTGTAGTTAGTGAGCATCATGCTATCTTGCATGTGGTTTGCGCATCCTCTAAGCTGGAAGCAGTGGGCTGGAGCTGTAAGGCTGTACCTCAATTCCTTCTGACAATTATTTTTGTTCTGCTTAAAATTTGGGTTTACTTAAAAAATAATTTAATGCATGAGCAGGCTATTGTGTTTGGCTCTCTTTATGCAAAGAGCTTTCTTAGAAGTATACCTCAGAAGCCTACACCACCAGTAAATGTGCCAGAGTCTGGTGCTACTTCGTCGAAGGGCGAACCCTGAAATGTGAGGACACTTTTGCTGTGAATCAGACTAGACTTCCATGTTCCTGTTACACTGGAGAAGCTGCCATTCTTATCATGCAAGACACACTGCTGCCATGTGAAGGATAATTGAAGAATATACTGGTCTGGCATAGAAATCTTTTGTATCATTCACCTGAGGAAGGCACAGCTGGTTAAAGACGGTTAACATATGGTGCCCTGTCTGTCATTGAAATCATTAACGCATAACCTGGAGGCAGGTGCTAACTCTCCTTCTACCCCACCCTTTTATACTAGCCCCAGTTTTAGTTGTGAGACGGATTAACAGATCTAAAAGGGGGTGGTGTCATAACTGCTACAGAAATATTCTGTACTAACACTGATTGTCGAAAGAAAATTTGGATGGTGATGTATTGGTTTCTTGGAGCTTGTCTCATGATAAAAGGATAACGTTTAGAGGCCGGAAATGGGATTTGCTTGATTATAGATCAGTTTGAACAGATGATACATACAGCCATTAATCTTTCCATATCCATATGAGTCTTTTCCAATCAACTGTTTAGTCATCTGATTAATGGGCGGTTGATACCTAATTTTTCTTGGATAAATTACACCTGAGGTACCTAATGTTTGAGGAAGTTACGTTTAAGGTATCTAATGTTTTAAAATTTATATGCCCAAACGGTGCTAAGGAGGTATGATAATGAAATGATTGAAATATCTCAAGTTTTAAATATCTATTAAAAAGATTTCCATTCCAATGATATGGTTCAATATCATTTTCTTATAATTTTTTTAAACCGTTGATTTGGGTCATAGCAGTTCAAACAAAATTTTAAATCATGGAAAAAGTCATGGTACAGTCTTGAATTAAGAGCACACCATCACTAGCTTCCAAGGAATTTAATTGGAAGGATAAGATTCAAATATCATATTTGAACTTTATTGAATGTATGATCTGACCCGTAATAGTTCAATTAAACTTTTAAATATTGGGGTTCAACTTGATCAAAGATTAGACAGTATAAAATTCTAAAAGATTTCAATTGGAAAATTACAATTCAACTATCATATTGAGTCGTTTTTAGGCCCTTCGATTAGGGGTAGTACCTTTGACAACTAACATAAGAGTTGTTATAAGTCCACAAAGCCAGATTTCGTTAAATGGATTCAAGGTTGGGAATCAGTGGCCTTAAGGGGTAAGCATATTAGCCGAGATACAATAGGATTATGCTCCTTCACAATGAATCTCTCATTGACAAGATCTATATAGATCTCCGTTGGAACTCATCACGCAAGCACAGTGTGCATTTCATGAGTTCATTCAAAGCACAATTCAGGGCCCAACAGCCTCAGGCTCCCTCCTCCACAGCACTTCCACAAGCCGAATTCAGATGCCTCCATCATATGCCAAATAAGGATTGGGGAGGTTATAGGGTTTCTAAACCTCTTGAGTTTACTTCAGTTAGTTTGGGAGAAGCCATGACTACCCTGGCTAGGATAGCCTTGTCTTGTATGCAATGGTCAAGGAACATTTATAACCGTGATACAAAAAAGTTCAAAGCCAATTAATATCGAGCCGAAAGAACTTCCCCCCTTTCGGCTAGTGATCTGAAAGGTAATCCTGCAAATTTTGCTCCATGGTAGACATGAAACCTCTTTAATGTTTACCTATTGGGTCTAGAGGGCTAGCAAACCAAGAATTACCCATTAACATGCCATTAAGCCTTAATCTGCAATCACATTCTCAGCAACAACGCATGCCCACCCCAAAAGTTAAAAAAATTAGAAATTTAGAACTGACCTCACATCCTACAAATCGGATCAGTTGAATGACAATAATCATATTTCAATAATAAGCATCCCACCTCCTATATCAACGATCAACTCACAAATAAAATTTCACCAATCTAATCAAAACCATCCTCAACATAAGAATCTACGCTACAGGCAAAGAACCAGTGTAAAATTTCCCAACACATAACAGCAGGGAACCTGTAACGCAGCCAAGAAACCTCTTCAGAACAACTCAACACCAGGAAACCCCCAAAACTACGTAGAACACAGTTTTCAGCAGCCACCAGATCAGACCTAAAAACCTAGATTATAAAGCAATAAAAAACAGAGGCACCTAACACCACAGTAGAAAACCAACAAGGCAGAATGCAGGTCCAACCTGAGAATTAGCTTCAGATTTGTCAAAAAACCAAGGGAGACATTGTAACCTGCTTAGCCTCTGCCAGTCCCCCTCCCCTTGTCACAAGACTGAAGGTTGAATTGAACCTTAAAACTGGTGGGAAATGCCAATTCACTTTAGATATCCCCCCCCCCCCCCCTCTTTTTTTTTTTTTTTTTGCATGGTTTGTCAACAAAGGAGTGGTAGATCTGGGAAAAATAGTGCTAAACACCAAGTTCTCCCCCAGATTTGAGAGAAACCAATGAAAAAATGAACACCCTTTTGTGTTCTGCGTTTTCTTACGCTGACAATCCACCACCCTGCGAATTGCCAAACCCGGCCAACCTGACCGATCCAGGTCAAATCTGCCTGAACACTGAAACATGCATATCAACCAAATCATATCAGCGATTGCCTATCCAGATCGGACAATCTGCCTGATATGATCCTCACACTCGAAACCATGCGTAGAACACAAACAATACACCATGTTAAAAGACAAACAAAAAAATATACTTTGCAAAGGCGATCTGTGCAAAAGCTAATGCCAGTGGTCCTGGGGCTGTGGAGAATACAATACTAACTGAAGGCCATCATTTGACCATGGCTTACAGTTTAGGAGGTATTGTATAAACTCTCACCATGAGTTATGGCATTATTGGCTGTCCACAATGCATATAAATCCACAGAACGTTTTTTTGAGATATGTTATTTTGGCAACGTATATTCCAGGAAATGTTGTGTGTCAGCTAACACAGAATACAAGTTGGTTTATCTGCGTTTATGAGGGTAATCATATACTGTACATCGAGGTGAGCCACCAGAAACTACTGCGATGGAAACCTGCAAACAGATATCAGGGAAGAGAAAAAAGAAAAATCAATTTGAGAATAAAGTAACTTCGTAAAAGAAATGAAGAGAGGGAAAAATTCCTCCTGTAAGTTGCAGAAGTCCTATGACTACCAACACTACAATCTAAACGTGATATTTCAATTTTTTTATCAAAGAATAGATTCTGCACTCCAGGAGACTAGATTCAGTAGCGTTCAAGGGAAAGGATACGGCTAAAGACAGGAGAAGTAAAAGAACATGGGGTGAAGGACTTCAACTTCCAGATGGGGAAGGAGAAAAAGCATTTACAGCACAAAAAATACTTTTATCTACACGTAACTTCCAAATGGCCACTTGGGTTCTATATATAAAGAACTGGACCTCTTTTCTATTTTCAGTAACTGACTATTTAAATATAGGAAGAAGGAAGTGCAATTTATTACCTGGCTAATCTTGTATGGCAAAGCAGTTCCAAAAATGGCACAAAATATCAGTGCAAAATGTCCAAGCTGAAGAAGCCCAAGAAATGATCTGATCCAGTAGTTGTAGGCTTTGTTCTAGCAACTGCTACAATTACTTCAACAATTTGAGGAATTCCTCTGGCTCCAATTCTTCTTTAACAACCTGTCCTTTCCACACATCCAACATGCAGAGTTAGAATTACCAACAGAAAGCTGCAAAAAGAGAAACAATAACTAGTTGACAAAGCCTAAACCAGGGGAGAGGGGAAACTAAGCATTTGAACAATACATGAAAAATCCTAAAAATATCCACTGTACTCCTCTACTTATATGATTATCATTATCAAACGTAAAGAAATAGAAAATGCAACAGAAATGGCAAATCCACTCTTAGTTAGAAGCCCAAAGATTCCATTTTGTAGATACAATGGTTTCAGAATAAAATCTTGATCCAACGAACTGTAGACAACAAAAGAGGAGTTGAGATTGCCATTCACAAAACACAAAAATTAAAGAAATACCAACAGCCTCAAACATAGTTGTCAAGGCTCCGCCTGCGCCTAGGCACCCAAGCGCCCTTGTGACGCATTGGAAAATCGGGCGCCTTGGTCACCTAGGCAGGCACCTTGGTAACCTAGACAGGCGCCTTGGTGGCCTAGGTGCCCCGTCATGCCTCCAACGCTTTGGTTCACCTTGGCGCCTTGACAACCATGGCCTCAAAACAAAAATAACTCACTTCTTCAGATGTATATACCAACCACTTTCCTTGCATACAAGAAAACTTACCTTCAGTAGGTACAGTTTCAGAGTCTAACATGCTATGAAGGGTAAGTAGCCAATTTCCTGCTGACAGTCTGATCTCTGTGATATAGTTTATGGCTTTAAAACAGACCCATTACTGTTTCTTTTTGGAAGATATTAAAAATATACACTATCCATTAATGCAGACCCAGTACAAAAATTGGTCTTATTTGATAGTACTTGATTATGGATTTTTTTTTAATGTTTTAAATTGTAATGGACTTAATTAAAAGGCCCAAAAGTGGAGGTCTACATGAGTGAACGAAAAATATACTTAATTAGCAGTGGGGACCATTAGGTAATACAGTTAGCTTTATTTTAGTCATTAAAAACTCTGGATTTGGTTAGTTGTATGGGACCCAAGTTATCCAGAAGACATAGGCTTCAAAAATTCTAATCAGTTAAGTATTTTAGAGTACTAGTTAGTTAAGTTAGTCCAACTAGGCAACTACTTAAAGACTTTTCGATTTAAGGAACTTTCTCTTGTGTTCTTATAAATATGTAACCACCCCATGCCATTGATGATGGATAATGGAATGATAAAGATTTAGTTTCTTTCGAATGTGAGATTCCTCTCTTTCCCCGTGATCTCCTCTCTCTCTCTCTCTCTCTCTCCCCAAGTTACTATTCATAGGTACTATACCCAGATCTGGAACAGCCCTTTATCTCCCCCCTTCTTTCCTAGCAGACCGAGTTCTTCGTCTCTTCTGTCAATCTGAAACCCATCACTAACAGATCAATCTCTCCAACCTGCATCAGTCATGATGTGGTACCAACTGCCTACCTTCGCTAAAGCAGTTCAAAAGGTATAAAAGTTCCAATGTAGGTTGGTTGCAACATTAAGATACAAAGTTTGTAGTCAATCAATTTGGTCTACAGACCAGACACTCAAGATGGTTTAACATGTGTCATCTAAAGAAACAAACAAATTGCTACCTAGTAAAATAGGATAGCCATAGCATCTTGGAGATGGCACAGTGACCACTTGATTGGTATTTATATAACCCGAAACAGGGCACAACAAGTGCATGGTAAGGCTTAGCTCAACTGTAGGGTTTTACTCAATATATATAGGGTTAAGTAAGCTTCTGTGTACCAAACAAAGCCTTTTCTCAAATCCTGCCTCCTTAAAGTGGGTGCCCCCTTCAGCCATTAAACTCCCCCAACTGTGATTAATTCCACAGCAAATCATTTCCCCTTTCTCTTTGTCCATTTAACACCTTTGGGTCTTCAAAAAACAGCATTTCACTCCTCCCTGGTACAACCATTGGTGTTCATTAAATATAACTCAACTATCTCATTAATTACTTGATCAACTGACCTCTAGATATTGGAAAACCTTTTTAGAGAGTGGAGTTAACTGCTATGGTGGAATTCTTTTATTGAGGTGGGAATTAAAGTATGTAACTAAGAAATAACATGAACCACAGGATCTAAAATTTAATTTTCCTACTAAATGTGTCATTGTAGTGGGACATGGATGGAAGCAATTCAGGGAAACTTTTGTTCTAGAAACGGCTGCAGTGTGACAAGCATTGAAGATAACCCCCCAAAAAAAAAAAAAAAAAAAAAAAAAAAAAAAAATCTAGGAACATTCAAGACTAGAATGATGCATTATTCAGCTACTGGCAGAAAGAAGAGGAAGAAAAGAGCCTGCGGTTCAAGTCATGGTTCAGTCCAATCATGAGTCCTTTTTTAGTGTCTTTTTCTTTATTTTATTTGATATGTGTTGGTAGTTGGCTGGAATGAGCCAGCTTTGTTTTAAGTTGCTTTCCTTAAGAGCACTCCAATGTAGGCTTTGGCTGGGAGTTTCAAGCTTAGTTCAAGTCTGTTTTTGGCTCTTCTATATAAAGTGGCAACTTGTAAGGGACTTCAACCTGCACATGATTTAAGAATGAAGAGGAAGCTTTCAGCTCAGTTTGGCCTGTGAATTTCAGGCTTTCTCTGTGGATTCAGAAGTCAGTTGCTGTGGTATGCAGTAACTGAAATCCTGGTGGATTCCTGAGTGCTATATACTCTATCAGCAATATTCTTCACAGATCCATTACCCACAGGCCAAAAGGGATTCTTTGACCACTATTGCACATCAAGACATTTTTCGTTTGCACTTGGTAGGTGGAAGATACGTCAATTAAGTTTCCTTCTATGCATTTGAAGTCCATTGCTATAGATCTTTTGTGTCAACAAGTTCTAGAGGGCTTTTCAAGTGGCTTTCAAGTTTGAGCGACTTCTGAGGTGGGTCCACACTATGTAGAGCCTATAAATTTTTTTGGAGGGCTTTTGATGTAATTTTTTATCTGTAGATAGTGCATGTATGATGCACTATCACAACTTTACATCACTCATCTTTCTCTTGGAAAAATAATTTTTCATTAGTCATCAGGAGGGGGAAGGAATAACTTATAAGAACAAAAGATGTGCTTCCAAAAGAATTAATTACAAAACCAGAAGTCATACCTAATATAGCCTATGCAGCTGACTTTATTTATTTTCAAATCCTAATATTGGTGTTCAAGGACTATTTTGTACTCTTCGCAACTACTGAGTCCATATAGTAGCATTTGTTGGTGCCATGATATTTATGCTAATGATTACAGTTTCTATCTTAATTTAAATCTTGTAACTTTCCTTTATGCTCCCCCCCCCACCCCGGGGCAGAGGCCCGGGGAGAGAGGAGGCAAGGTTGGACACAATATTGACTGATTGCTGGTCCATGCCAAGATTTCGATTTTTCAAGTAATAGTTTTTAGTCAAAGATTCTATATAAAATCTTATGTGAAACTTTATAAATCCAATGACCTATAAAAAAAAAATTATATCTTTCTTCATATTGTTTTTACTTGTTTTCTATAACCGAGTTCAATGCTCTCTAGTTCCATTAATATTTTTGGAGCAACTTCCTTACCTCCATTAATTTTCCATTGCAACCTTCACCCAAAAATGCTTTTCTCATAAAATGCAAACCCTAAAGCCATAAACACCAAAATTAGCATCAACCTCTCGTTTTCAATTATAAAAACTCTAGTTTTCGTTTTCCAGAATTCCAGAGCAGTAGCTAATCAGCCTTACTTCCACCAATCAACGAGCATTAAAGCCTTCACTTATTTCATCCAGATTCAAACCTGTTCACCTCAAACCTTAATGCCCCTAAACCCTAGTTTTCAAAAGCCTACATCAATTCACTGTATTTTGCTTTCCGTTTATCTACTTGTCAGTACCATCTCTGTCCTAGACCATCAATGATAATGCAGATAATGCAAAGCAAACCAAAAGAAGTATATCCAATCAAACCAGAGGTTTCTTTGAAGGTTTTGAGTAAGAAATTCAAATCTTTGAAGGTTTTGAGTAAGAAATTGAAATCCAAACCCCAATGGATGAATCAACTAGCCAGGTAATCGATTTGATAATTAAAAAGATGTGAATACTACCTTTTTTCTCTTCACACTACTTGTTTATCTTTTCTTTTTTAAGGGGTGGGGTGGGGGTGGAAAGAAGCCAGAAAAAAAAAAGGGGGAGAAGAACAAAATGATTAAATAGAAACTAAACACACACCTATAAGCTAGGATCACAAATATTGACTATGCACCCCTATGTTTCATGTAAAGAATGATATATTTAGAAAGGCAATGAGAGAAGCAGTAACATGGTACAAAATCAACTAAGAAATAATAGTGTATCATTAAAATATCCAGGCAGTGGCAAACAAACTCGGAAAAAGATGCACACATACATAGTCAATGGGATTTGTTTAAAAACAACAGAACTAACAAAATAACTCAAACAGAGTAATTTAACTTTTCAATACCTCAATGGGGATGTCCTTCGGTAGACCCATTGTAGAAAGAAAATCACAAACGACTTGATTCCAGTCAATCGCTTCTACATCTACACTGCTGTTGACATCTAATCGAATCTGACAATTATCATATTTGAATGATTTTCCTATCCAGAGATATATCATCCTATCCTTATGCTTGCCTACACTGGTACTTGGAACTAAAAAAAGAAAAGCAGCTTCTGAATCCAAATCGGCAGTGCCAAATGGTGCAACCCTTTCTAAAGTGGGCCAGTGGAAAACTATGGGGTCAATTGGATTACAGAACTCATAAACATTGTCCACCAATTCAGCAAAGACAGACACATCCAGGACCTCTTGCAGAGGATACTTCTTTACAAAAGCACCTTCATTGACGGCTGCGTGGTCATTAAGAGATGCCCCTAACAACATCTGCAACTGACATTCTTGAGTTAAATCTCCCTTTTCAATTGCAGTGGCCTCATTGGATTCTACCACTTTTTCTTTACTACCAAGTTCTGTCAAAGAGCAGGTATTATTGTCTCTCCCCCTGCCGTTCAATGGACTTGCCGAAGAAGTTGAATATGTGATTTTGTCCCTTCTGTATGACACAGATTTATCATCAACCAAGGTTGGCAGCTTCAAAGAAGGTGATAAGCTACCTCTCCGTTCAGCAAGGGAGAGAACCAGTTTTTTAGATTGTGATGAGATCACTTGAGAACAAGGCTTTGAAGCATGATCAACCTTTGGAGATTCTGTAATGTTAGGGATGGGATGAAGAGATGTATTGGATGGCAATTCAGGCACGGAAGAGGAAGCAGGCGATGGTGTAGAAGAGGATGTACACGGGGACAGTGAAGGTGATTCTGAACTGGATTTAGTGCTAGTACTTGAATCAGAAGAAAAGGAAATTGGAGAAAAATGAGGTGAGGATGATAAGTCTGCTGACAAATCTGGAAATTTGTTTACCCGATTATCTGAGTCTAATATCAACATTGAATCAGAATAGACTCTACAAAGGGATACCTTGGGAGCTGAGACAAACTCTTTCACATCACCCGAGGCAAACTTACGCCTTAGAACGCTCCAATTGCTTTCCCTGGTAGGGAGGTGAGTTTCGTGTTCAGCCCCTGATGTCGAGAACACAGGTACCACACCCCCACTGATTGCTTTCTGGAAGAGTTCAAAATCCACATCATACGAGTCCACCTTCCTCTCACCAGGAACAACTTTAGCGGCCGATTCAATCTGGGCACTATTCCGAGACTTATCCACTGAATCTGGGAGATTTGAAAAAGCATCCCAAAAGGCTGATGATTCTAACCCTTCCTCAACAGTTATTATCGGGGCCTGCACTCTCTCGTAACGAACAACCTGGGAAGCAGCTCCCCTTGCATCCCTTTCCATCATGAGCTGACAGCTTCGACCAACCCAGATGTAGATAGCAGAAGGCACATGTATTATAAACGCTCCTCTAGAATCCAGTGCAGATGGAGAAGGATCATTCAACATCTTGGGAACCAGATGAAGAGGATCATAAGGTGAATGCGGGGCCATTCGATAGATCCTCAGCACCGAACTGGGGCTCAGCGGAATGGCATGTACTCTCTTTTGGCACTGCAACAACTGGCAGGCGAAGCCCATGTTGGGGTTCGCAATTCCCCTGGCCTGCTTCACAAACTGAAAGGCATCATCGAAGCTCTGGCCCTCCCTCCACATGAGATAAGCAATCACCAAAGATGTTGAACGAGACACCCCTTGACAACAGTGAACCAGAACCTTCCCGCCCTGCTCCCTGACATCTTCAAAGTAGTCAAAGACATCATAGAGAATACTAGTGATATCCTCGGAAGGACTATCCTGCAACCACAAGGTCTTGTAGACGAGGTCGGATTTAAAGTATTCAGGGCAAACGAAACCCACACAGTTGAGAACATGGGTGATACCGTTCTGCCTGAGAATATCCCTATTCTTAGCAACAGAGTCTCCACCAAGATAGATGTGATCGGCAACCTTGGAGCATTCTTTATCAAAGCAGGCGATCCTGTCTTTTCTAACAAGAAAACCTGAGGGATCTGGGTTTCTCTGAAACGAAGACAAGTCAAGCTTCAAACCTTCTCTGAGCTTATTTGGATCGCCCTGACCACTTGGGGTGGGAGGTTGGGGCCATTCTCCAACATCATCTGAGCCAGCTCTGGGCCAGTCTTCCAAACCGCGACGAGTAATCGACAATGGCTGCAAGGGGGGCAAGGAAGAACGAGCCTTACAATTCTGCTGGGAACGAGGAGTGAGAGGAAGAGGAAATCTTCGGAACTGGCCGCCGTTGTTCTTATCAGTTGTGCTACTTTGAGGATCTGAGAATTCTTTGACATGATCGAAAGGCGCAGGACTCTGAGAGGCAGTCCTGGAGGACCAAGATGCCGACCTCCAGAATGCTTTCCGGCCACCGCCGCCAGAGATATGACACTGCCCCCGGGAACCGGCGGCGTCCTCCTCGTCTCCTACCATATGTCGACTACAATCTCCTCTTCAATGTAGAACCACCCAGAACAAACTCGAATCCGAAAACCTAATTTCTTCAGACATTAATCAGTCGCTGCTGTAAGGACTAAAGACCGTGGACCAAACATTGAAAAATCAAACAGATGTGACAGGTGAAACTGAAACCACACATGCACGCCCGCCATCCAAGGGTGGATTCCACCTATGATCCCAATAACCAAAATCACGTAAAAAAGAAATATAAACAAGAGACAAACACAAACTCAAAACTCTCAGAACTGCTAACTAATCCATCATTCCTAAGTACAACTCAAACATACTTTTTCCCTCTGCAAAATTTATAGCATACTAAACATGAAATAATTCAGAAAGAAAAGGAAAGAATCAGGAAAAGCCACAGATCGATAATGTAACAATGAAAATTAAGAAAAAAATGACAAATTAAAGAAATCTTAAGCAAACTACAGTAGAACACATATTAAGATTAATAAACAGAACCCTAACTCTTGAATCTGAAACAAAACTCAGTAGATTGAGAAAATTATGAGAGTTGCCGTTTCGCTTACATTATTGACAAAAGGGTTAAAGAATCATGATAGAAAAAAAAAATGAAGAAATCGGGTAGAAAAGTAATACTACGAGACTGAAGTCAGTGATCAAAGCATGGGATTTTCGGGAGAGAGAAGCGCCGAATCTGGCCGACGAGGGCACGAGCTTAATTAAGGGATTCTTGAATCTTGAATCTTGAATCTTGAATTCTTGACTGGAAGACTTTCAACCTTTGACGGAGGACGACACCATTTTTACCTGATAAACTCTAACTAACGCCCCTCTTTAAAGTATCGCCTGTTTGCAGTAAGATTTGTATGACTCTGTTTGTTTACATAGAAAATGAAAAAAAAATATCGATTTTATTAGATTTTTTATTATTTGTTTTAAAGTAAAATACCAAAAATTGTATTGCAATTTGTTTTAACATAAAATACAAAATAATACATTCAATAAAATAGGAGAAAAAAAAAATAGGTGGAGAAAATTTGCATGCAAAATATCATTTCTGTTGTGGTGGTTAAACCCAGCCTGACATGTTACATCAACAAGTGCTAGGCCATAAAACGAACGAAGATATGCAACGAAGAATTGTTGGAAAAAGTCAAAACTAAAAAGGTTTTTTCAAATAAAGTTTAAAAAGATTTAAATTCAAATTTTTGCCATTTTGTTTTAGTTTTAAAATTTGATTTTTATTTTGAACGAGAATTTCGTTTTTTTGATTTTGAATTGTCTTTCTAATATAATTTTTTAGTCTCACATTGATTAAGGATTATAGACGAGAGGTCTTTATTTGTAGGAAATATCGTATATCTTTTGAGCCCTAAAATGGAAGCAATGTTCGGTTAACTAACACATGCGTGCACATCGGACCGGACCACGATGGCAACCTGTGATCGTGACACGTCAGGCATGGGCCACGGGTTACGGGTTTTTGTCGGATTCGGACTACCCGGATACCCTTTTGGAAAGGGTTCATGTGTAGAGAGTATCTCTACACATAAAAGGGTGTCATTTGGACCGTTGATCTCATGATCTGAAATCTAGATTAATCTGGACGGTCCATCTGGAGGGTCATACCCCATCCAATGGACACATCCAAGAGGTACTTGGGTCCTATAAGTAGAGCCCGACCCCATGCTTCATTCTCATTCGAAATCAATACGATTTCTTTCTCTCTCCCTCTGCAACTCTCTCTCTTCAAATTTTGTTTAATCGAAGAGTCGAAACTCGATGTTCTTCCAAAGGAGTTGATCCTAGCCGTTGGGTCTGCATATACCTGTCAGTGTGTGCAGGCTGGGTGGGTATCCTACATAAGGGATTGTTTTATCTTAGAGGCAGATTTGCAGGAGACCTACTGCACCAATAGAGAACAAATACTGTCTCAAGGAGAGTGTACCAACACGATTCAACCCTCCTTCATAACTTCGAGTTACTGCTAATAAGGTACGCATGGTTATTTTATATATGTTTCAGATTTAACTATATGATTATAATTGATATATATATATATATATATATTGGTGATACATATGTGACTATTGTTTACTACATGATTATTCTGTTACACGATACATATATGACTATTGTTTACTACATGACTATTCTGTTACATATCATTCTAGTCCATATAATATATAACTGAAGCTCTATTATAGCATTAATTTAGGATAATAATCTTAAGACAGTATTTCTATTATATATTGTAGTGACTGTTATCATGGCTAAATCTAGAATAACCACTGAAGTTGGGTCTGCCATGGGGAAGATGTGCATCGTGTCTGAGTTTGACAGTGTTGAGCCATTTAATGGTTCGAATTTTAAGCGTTGGAGACAGATGATGCACTTCGCCCTGTCCCAACTGGGAGCTATCTTCGCCGCCATTTAATGGTTCAAATTTTAAGCGTTGGAGACAGATGATGCACTTCGCCCTGTCCCAACTGGGAGCTATCTTCGCCCTTACTGAAAAGATGCCTGAGGAATCTGATGACCCTGAAATGAGGTCCAAGAGGGTTGCATGGATCAATGCTGACTTCCAGTGCAAGAACAGAATCCTGAATGCTATGACCAATGATCTATATAATGTGTACTCATCCTATGACTATGCGTATACCATATGGAAGGCTCTTGACAAAAAATATTCTTTGGAAGATGCTGGGTGTAAGAAGTATGTTACTACAAACTTCTTAAATTTTAAAATGTAATAAGATTTGAGTGTATCCATGCAAATGGACATGTTCTAAGTTTTGGTAGCAAACCTTGTCAAAGAAGAAATGTCACTACCAGAACAGTTTATATCTGCAACATTAATTGAGAAATTGTCTAACTCATTGAGTGACTTTAAATCACACATGAAGCACAAATCTAAAGACTGGACTCTTGAGCATTACATAATGCGTATCAAGATAGAAGATAATAACCGTGAGACTGACAAGGTGGAAAAAGCCAAGGAATTCAAAACCAAGGCTAATCTTGTGGAAGGCGGTAAAACTGAAAAGAGAGACAAGTCAAAGAAGTTTCTTCAGGTGAAGAAAGAAGACAAGTTCAAAAAGACCAAGGGAGGTTGTTTCATCTGTGGGAAACCAGGTCATTTCAAAAAAGACTGTCGGGCCCTCAAGAAGAAACTGGGAAATGACAAAGCCAAGGTTCATCTCACTGAAGAGGACATGTTTGCAACTGTAGTAACTGAGGTGAATTTGGTTGAGAAACCAAAGGAGTGATCATAGACATTAGAGCTTCCAAGCATATATGCTCTGATCGATCTGTTTTCATAAAATATTCTATGGTCAAAGGAAATGATTTTGTGTATATGGAGAATTCTCAAACCTCACCAGTTATGGGCAAGGGTCAAGTAACTCTGAAGCTGATTTCTGAAAAGACTCTTGTTTTGAATGAAGTGCTACATGTCCCAGACATTCGTAGAAATCTGATTTCTGGCTTCCGTCTAAATAAAGCTAGAATGAAGCTCAGCATTGAAGCTGATAAGGTCATTGTACTACAGGGGGACAAATATGTAGGGAAGGGTTATGCTAGTAATGGCCTATTTGTAATGAGTGTTAAAAATATTATGAATGAAATTCCTAC
This sequence comes from Protea cynaroides, assembly GCA_028583415.1. Taxonomy (NCBI): domain Eukaryota; kingdom Viridiplantae; phylum Streptophyta; class Magnoliopsida; order Proteales; family Proteaceae; genus Protea; species Protea cynaroides. The sequence continues at coordinate 34,143,652 of CM053266.1, read as the reverse complement.
TTCTTCTTACTTGATTGAGTCATTTGATGTTTGACATGGTAGACTAGGACATCGTAGTATACCTTACATTAAAAGAATATCTTACTTAGAATATTTTCAAAGTTCATCTGAACCTTCACAACATAAATGCCTAGTATGCATAGAAGCAAAAATTACTAAAAAACCTCATAAGTTTGTAGAAAGACAAATCAATCTTTTAGAATTAATTCATAGTGACTTAGCTGATTTTAAATCTCATGAATCAAGAGGAGGTAATAAATATTATATAACCTTTATTGATGATTATTCTAGGTATACTAAGGTATATCTTTTAAAATCTAAGGATGAAATTGAGTATGCTTTTAAAACATATAAGTTAGAAGTTGAAAATCAGTTTAATAAGAAAATTAAAAGGTTGAGAACCGACAGAGGGACTGAGTATGGCACTCATAGTCTATCTCTGTTTTGTGAAGAAAATGGAATAATTCATAAAACTACTGCACCATACCAACCTGAGTCTAATGGTGTAGCAGAAAGGAAAATAGAACCTTAAAAGAAATGATGAATTGCTTTCTTATTAGCTCTCGATTACCTTATAATATGTGGGGGGAAGCTATCTTATCTGGTTGTTATATACTTAATAGAATACCTCCTAAAAAATCAAATCTAGTTCCTTTTGAACTTTGGCATGGTAGGAAACCATCCTTTAATCACTTAAGGGTATGGGGGTGTTTAGCCAAAGTTAGAATACCCGAACCCAAGAAAAGAAAGTTTGGACTAAAAACTTGTGATTGTATTTTTATAGAATATGCTTTTCATAGTGTTGCTTATAGGTTATTGGTTTTGAAATCAATTGAAAATATTTTTGATGCTAACACCATCATTGAATCTCGTGATGCTGAATTCTTTGAACATGTGTTTCCTAAATTGGTTAGAACTACTTCTAATGAGAATCATAATGAGAACCCTGTTATAAGAAATGAAATTAGTGTAGAACAAGAATCTGACGAACATACTTCTGAATTACTTAGGAGAAGTAAAAGACAAAGGAGACCCACTAACCTAGGTGATGATATGTTACTGTATCATGTGGATAGAGACCCCTTTACTTATCAAGAGGCTATAACATCTCCAGATGCTGTATTCTGGAAAGAAACTATTAAAAGTGAATTATATTCTATTATCTAAAATCATACTTGAGAGTTGGTGGATTTTCCACCGGGAACAAAGCTTCTAGATACCAAATGGATTTTTAAAAGAAAATTAAAACCTGATGGATCTCTTGACAAGTTTAAGGCAAGGTTGGTAGTAAAAAGGGTTAGATAAAAGAAGGATATAGATTATTTTGATACTTTCTCCCCTGTAGCTTGTATTGTAACCATACGAATTTTATTTGCAACTGCCTCTATTTATAACTTAGTAATTCATCAAATGGATGTTAAAACAGTTTTTCTAAATGGAGATTTAGAGGAATAAATTTATATCAAACAGCCTAAAGAATGCATAATATCAGGACAAGAACATAAAGTTTGTAAATTAATTAAATCTTTGTATGGTTTAAAACAAGCACTTAAACAATGGTAAGGGTGTCAACGGGCCGGTCCGGGCCGGTTTCGGTTCGGGCTGAATCAGTGTCGGGTTTTATAAGCCCAGCCCAAAACATGTCCATTAAGAGTTCGGGCTGGGTTGGGCTGCGCTGGACACAATAGCTATCGGGTTGGTCCAGTATTGGTTTGTTATCGGGCTGGGCTTATTGAGGTGATTTCGGGTTGGTTCGGTCCGGACTGGGCTTATCAAGCTTATCGGGTCTATTTTATATGTAAGATATATAACCTATTTTATTATTTTTATCTATAAAATTAGCATCATTCCTTCTATATGTATGCAATTCAATAAATTATAACAATTAACATACTTTTTTCAACTATAGATTTATATAATATTTTGGATCAAGAAATGAACCATAACAGCGTAATATAATCCATCAAAATTTAAAACCATTAAAATTAAGAAACTGGGTCCGGATAGACCTTATCAGTGTTCGAGTTAGGTATTATTGGTTCGGGTTAGTTCGGGCTTCTTAACGGGTCGGTCCGGTTTGGTTTCGGTTTGGGCTGAAACGGTGTCGAGCTTTACAAGCCGATACCGAAACCTGTCCATTAAGGTTCGGTCTGGGCTGGGTTCGGGTTATATAGGGCCGGCTCGGTCTGTGCTACCGGGTCGGGCCCATTTTTGACACCCTTAAACAATGGCATGAAAAACTTGATCAAGTATTATTAAGTAATGGTTTTATTATTAATAATTCTGATAGGTGTGTATATAGTAAATTTAATAATGGTAAGGGTGTAATTATTGTTCTTTATGTTGATGATATGCTGATAATGGGAACATATTTAAATATTATAAATGTAACAAAGAAAATTCTTATGTCTAAATTTTATACAAAAGACTGGGAGAAATTGATGTCATTTTAGACATCAAAGTTACAAGAAAATCCAATGAGATAATATTATCTCAAGCACATTGTGTAGAAAGTCTACTAAAGAAATATGGACATTATGAGTACTCTCCAATAAAAATACCTTTAGAGGTAGGGAGTCATCTCATAAAATACCAAGGTGAACCAGTCTCTCAAAAGGAGTATTCCCAGATTATAGGTTCAGTGTCATACTTAATGAACTAAACAAGACCAAACATAGCCTTGGCAGTAGGAAAATTGAGTCAACATACTCATAACCCTGGGAAGGAGCACTGAGAAACTCTAACAAGGTTATTAAGGTATTTAAAGGGAACAATAAATTATAACTTACACTATAATGGAAATCCTTCAGTCCTAGAAGGATATTGCGATGCTAACTGGATATCTGATACAGAAGAATCCTTAGCCACAAGTGGTTACATATATACTCTTGGTGGAGGAGCGATTTCATGAAAATCTATTAAACAAACCTGTGGTACAGGTTCTACTATGGAGGCAGAATTTATAGCCTTATAAAAGGCTGGGGCAGAAGCCGAATGGCTCGAAAATTTGGTGGTATAAATTTCATTATGGCCTAAACCTATGCCCCCAATATCACTACATTGTGATAGTCAGACAGTCATTGCTAAAGCGAAAAGCAAGATATATAACGAAAAAAGAAGACATATACGCCTGAGACACAACCTTGTGAGGCAATATATAAGTGAAGGAACGATAGCTATTGACTTTGTAAAATCAAAAAAGAATCTGGCCGATATATTTACAAAGCCTCAAACCAACAAGGTCATAATCGACACATCTAAAGGAATGAACTTAAAGCCCGTGTCATAAGTCATGTGATGGAAACCCAACCTATGTGATAGGAGATCCCTGAAATTAGGTTCAATGGGTAAGAACAAAGTCACGCAAATGACTTGTTTAGTACTATCAAAACTTGCTCATTCTGGTTAGATGGTAAGATAGTACTCACCACAATGAACAGAGGATGAATCTTAAGGATTCCTAGTTAAGCCAAGCTATCCCAGAAGAATGTGGGGTGTGTTAACTGTGGTGCACACTATGGGCTGACCTTATTGAATGTAGGAAGTAGGACCGCTTCCAATGAAATTTTTAAGGATAAACTCTCATAAACATTCATGAACCAGGATAAGGACAAAGTCGGTTTAAAATATGTCCACCTTTAAGGGATTTTTCGAGGGTCGGACTGTAAGAGGTGACTGGTAGGTCAGTCGGCTACACAAATGAGGAAAGGTTCAAGGAGCAAGCTTCAATTGTACTCTGTAGCGTGGCCTATCAGACCTAGTGTAGATTCAAGTCGACAGACATTTGCAACGACGTCGCTTACAGTTCTCATAAGATCAACTTCTTGTTTCTGAATTTACTCTATCTTTTAAAACTTGTGGGGGAATTGTTGAAAAAAGTCAAAAGTAAAAAGGTTTTTCCAAATAAAGTTTAAAAAGATTTAAATTCAAATTTTTGCCCTTTTGTTTTAGTTCTAGAATTTGGTTTTCGTTTTGGGCGGGAATTTCATTTTTTCGATTTTGAGTTGGCCTTTCCAATGTAAGACTTTTTAGTCCCACATTGCTTAAGGATTGTGGATGAGAGGTCTTTATTTGTAGGGAGTGTTGCATATCTTTTGAGCCCTAAAATGGAAGCAATGTTCGATTGACTCACACACGCGCGCGGGATCGGACCGGACCGCCATCGCGATCGTGACCTGCGACCGTGACGCGGCGTGGGCCAAGGGCCGAGGGCCACGGGCTATGGGTATGGGTATGGGGTTTTGTCGGATTCGGACACACCCCTACCCGGATACCCTTTTGGAAAGGGTTCATGTGTAGAGATGTATCTCTACACATAAAAGGGTGCCATTTGGACCGTTGATCTCAGGATCTGAGATCTGGATGGTCCATCTAGAGGGTCCATCTGGAGGGTCACACCCCATCCAATGGACACATCCAAGAGGTACTTGGGCCCTATAAATAAAGCCCGATCCCATGCTTCATTCTCATTCAAAATCAATACGATTTCTCTCTTTCTCCCTCTCCAATTCTCTCTCTTCATATTCTGTTTAATCGAATAGTCGAAACTCGATGTTCTTCCAAAGGAGTTGATCCTAGCCATCGGGTCTGCATATACCTGTCAATGTGTGCACGCTGGGTGGGTATCCTACATAAGGGGTTGTTTTATCTTGGAGGCAGATTTACAGGAGACCTACTGCACCAATAGAGGGCAAATACTGTCTTAAGAAGAGTATACCAACACGACTCAACCCTCCTTCGTAACTTCGAGTTACTGCTAATAAGGTACGCATGGTTATTTTATGTATGTTTCAGATTTAACTATATGATTATAATTGATATATATATATATATATATATATAATATATATATATATATATATATATATATATATATATATATATATATATATATATATATATTTATATATATATATATATATCTACGTATGTATATATTGGTGATACATGTGTTACTATTTATTACTACATGATTATTTTGTTACATATCATTATAGTCCATATAATATATAACTGAAGCTCTATTATAGCATTAATTTAGGATAACATGAATCCCAAGAGCCATGCCCAGCTTGAGGTTCGACAGACTGTCAAAAAGCAAGCAAATAATCTATACAAGGAAGACTCATCCACAAATATCTTTGGTGAGGAAAATCTAACTTCAATAAGGAAAGTCCATATCATCTTACCATCCGAGGGCTGACCTCGAAGGATAATTATAAAGATCACTGGTCTCATGATCCATGTCGCGAATGAATTTGATTGGCTTCCCTAGTGTGAGGCGTGATCTACGCCTTCTGAGCCGATCTTCTATCTTATTGGGTAGACGTTATATGTATCATACGATCACTCCAGGTCTATATACCAAGAACAAACAAAGGTAAAGGGGTCCATAACTCAATTCTGGTTACATTCTTGCTTAAGACGACTGTCTGTCCCCATTGTTAAAAAGGAGCAGTTACCCTTGTGCCTCTTTCATACTACTTGTTTATGAATTAATTTAGGCATTAGAGTGGTCTAACAGTTATCCAACTTGACCTCCACCTTTGTCGTTCTATTATCCTGTGTGTGGATTATAACGAGCTCAAGGCAACCCAGTTCGTGCAGCAACAATTTGTACATATCATTTTACAATGAAATGAACGAGATCCAAAGAATAATGCCGATGTAAACTTCAAATTGTCGAAGTGTATCCATATACGAAGGAATTGAGATTCGAATTAAATCGGTTCTCCATTAAAAAAAATGGATTATTTTAAGCTTCAAACCTATCATATTGGATTTGAATCGGCCTCATTCCTTGATTTGATTACTTAAACTGTGATTGTGTTGATAATAGTTGGATTATAGTCTAATTCAACATGTGGTGAATCTAAACGATTACCAATATATATATATAGGATAAATTACATAGACACCCTCTCCACTGTAGTGAAATTACACAGAACTATCCTACTTTTACGAAAGTTACACAGAATACCCTTCTAACAATGCTATCATACAATCTCACTCACACCGTTACTTTCAACTTAACGACAGAAGGTTAATTTTTTTAAAGACAAAAATACCCTTACTAAGTGTATTTTTGAAAATGAAAAAGAAAATAAAAAAATCACAAAAAAAAAATATAAAAATGAAATTGAAAAGTTTTGAGGGTAAAAAAAGTCTTTTTAGCATCTAAAAAGAATAAACCTTTTTAGGTCATTTTACACTTAGTAAGGGTATTTTTGTCTTAAAAAATTTGACCATCTGCCGTTAAGTTGAAAGTAATGGTATGGGTGAGATTGTATGATAGCATTGTTAGAGGAGTATTCTGTGTAACTTTTGTAAAAACATGATAGTTCTGTGTAGTTTCACTATAATAGAAGGATTGTCTGTGTAATTTACTCTTATATGTATCATTTTATCATTTTGATATTAAACTCTTAGACCATATTTGATAACCATTTTGTTTTTAATCCGTTCATCTCCATCCAGAGCAACCATTGGCATCCAACAAATACATTTGGTACTACTGTTCTAGAATCGATTCCAGAATAGAATGAGATTAGTAGGACCATTTAATAAACACTAACCTCAGTCAAATGGTTGAAGCAGTAGCAGTTAAAACTGAATTCGTCTTGACGGTGGGTTCTCCTGTTTTCTTTTTTGTCGACAATACCAATCCTTCGTCATCTTCATCCTTGCAGCAACCATTCTGGTGGCAAGCAGCAGCAGCACAGGCCGTCCTTTTCTGCTTTGCTTCCGGCCGCCTGTAATATATGCAGAAATATGGGGTTCCTAAACCTAACTGAAGAATGAATACCAATTGCAGGGGTAGATCCTCTCATTTTGCTACCTTCCATTGTAGAATGATCTAGACTTCTGGAACCATATTCTGAATCGATAAAAGTTAGAACAACCACCACAAACCTCCCAATTGCCACCAAAACAATGATACCAACCACCAATTGCCTTTTTACCCTTTCTCCTCCCCTTAAAAGCGATGATGATGATGCTCCACTCGCATATGAACCTCCCAAGAATATCATGTCCGTATCATTCAATGACGTTCCGTCTTCTCCCTTGGGATTCTTCCTTGACCTACGGCTGCATCCAAAATTCAACAAAAACATCAGACTAACCCAACTGCTGCAACTATGTGCAGGAGAAACAAAAACAAAGATTTTCTTCTTCTCTTATACCTCCAAGCTCACCAATAGTAGCAGAATCACCGGCAACTGGAATTGACCCACCAACACCCGCCTCATGATTCCCTGCGGCAACAACCCCACTGGAATTTTTAACAATACAGATGAAATTTTTAACAAATACGACATTGAATTTTTAACAAATAAAAGAAAAAACGACATTGATGGAAAATACAAAGGATGAAGAAATTGATGGTTCTCGACGGAGGTGCCGGAAGTTTGGAAAGGGATGCAGGCCAATCGACCATTGAGAGAAAATGGAGTCGGCGCTGAAGAAGAAAGAGAAGGATTAGGGAGCTAGCACCCCCTGGATTTATGTCTCCGGCCGTTCCTTGCACTTGAGTGGCACAAAGTTGAATATCCCCTCTCGAAAGCCGATAGTTTTTTACTCAATCTATTCAGTCTCGTCGCCATGTAGACTTAACATTGACACGCAGGATAATGGAGGAAGAAGATGATGACGAAGATTAAAAGTTTTTCAAACTAATCATTCAATTGAATTTTTAAAATTTCAATTAATAATATGAAGGGTAAAACTGTGATTGATGTTTTTTCAAACTTATGAATAATAGATGATCTTAATAATTCTTATTAGGGTATATATATGAAATTCTCTTTTGTTTTTAAGTGGTGTTGAAAATTTACCAAATTGCCACATACTTGGGCTGGGACGACTCCCAAGTTTTTAACTATAACCTAGTCCACCCTAGCCTCAATCAACCTAACATAGGTTTCGACCCATGGACTTTAATTTCCAATAAAAAGCCATAAATTTTCGGACTCAAATCGTCTCCCGCACGCCAGCCTTCCAGCCCATCATCTGACGGGCTGGAATGTATTGGCATGTATACCGATGCATTTCAGCCCGTCAGATGACGGGCTGGAGAGCTGGCGCGCGAGAGACGATTTTTTTGCTAAATTTTCATGCATGCTTTGGGGTAGCTCGGGTAAAAATGTGATAGCATGATGTAATGATTACAAAATTTTACTTTTTTAAATTGAAAATTTTTAGCATTGTAACTAAGGGTGTTAATTTTGGGATCGAATCCATAGCCAGGACCAAATCAATCGAATTAACCTAAAATCGATTCAGACTCAACTGTTATCAGACATGTTTAGGGTTGATGTACGACATATCCTATCGGTCTTGGTTTAGTTGGACTAGCCCAAAAAAGGGATCGATGAGTCTGAACCCGATAATGGCCTAGACCAAATCGATTTAGACCGAATATTAAACCATAGCTTCACTATTTCAACCTTATGGATGTCCTTAATGGGGATCTTACTAGGTTTTCAATCCAAATCGGCCTAAACCAGCCCGATAAGAACCCGATAAGTGAGGGTGTCAACGGTTGGTCCGATCCGATTTCGGGTTGGGGTGGGTTGCACTGGACACATTAACTAACGGGCTGGTCCGGTGTTAGGTTGTTATTGAGCTGATTTCGGACCGTTTGGGCCGGGCTGGGTTTATTTTATTGAGCTTATCGGACTATCTTCACATATAACTATTTTTGCACAATAATAAATTTTTTTGTGGCGCTTTTTGTTTAAATTTAATACAATTATAAAACAAAAGAGTATTTAAGTATACATTCTGCTGAAGACGACTGTCTGTCCCCACTCTTATAAATGAGCAGTCTCCCTTGTGCCTGTTCCATACTTAAGGATGCCAACGGACCAGTCCGGTAAGGTTTCAATCTGGGCTGAAACGGTTTCAAGCTTTACAAGCCCAGACTGAAACCTCTCCATTAAGGTTTCGGGTTAGGGTGGGTTGCACTGGACACAATAATTAACGGGCTGGGCTTATCAGGCTGCCTACGTATGTAGCTATTTTTGCACAACAATAATTTTTTATAGCATTTTTGTTCATTTTTAATGTAATTATAAGCGGTTGAGTTTTGATTGATCTTGGTGGTCTCAGAGCATGGATAATAGATTGCATATTTGCGTTTATTTGGTTAGAATAGTTAGATCCTTAATCAATTGGTTATTATTTAAACAGCAAAATGAATTGGTTTGGTCTAGCTCGGGCTTCTTAACGGGCCTTACGGGTGTTCGGGTTGGATATTATCAGTTTAGGCTTCTTAATGTGCTGGTCTGGTTCGGATTTGATCCTTACTGAAACAATATTGGGTTTCACATGCTCAAACTGAAACCTGTCCATTAAGGGTTTGGTCCGGGCTGGATTCAGGTTATATCGGGCCGGCGCCTGGACCGGGCCCAGATTTGACACCCTTATCCATATTATTTGTTCACAGACTGATTTAGGCATTGGAGTGGTCTAAGGGTTATCCAACTCAACCTCCACCTTTGTCGTTCTATGTGTGTAGATTATAACGAACTTGAGACAACCCAGTTCATGCAACAACTTGTACATAAAATTCTACAATGAAACAAACGAGATCCAAAGAATAATGCTTATGTAAACTTCAGATTGTCAAATTGTGTCCATGTATTAAGGAATTGAGATTCGAATCAAATCGGTTCTTCATTAAAAAAAATTGGATTATTTTCGGCTTCTAACCTATTCCATTGGATTTGAATCAGCCTCGTTCCACAATTTGATTACTTAAACTATGATTATGTTGATAATAGCGATGGTTAGGGAATATATTTTGGTAAAACTTGGATTGAGTCATTGATAGCGAAATTATCTACGTGCAAATGTCATGTTAAATTTAAATTCAAATGTATTCATATGCTAAAATAAAAACATCGAAAAAGTGAATGCTACCATGTTGTTCAAGATGATATCTCCCTTATAACAAGAGTAAATACTTGGATTAGAGTGTAATTCGACATGTGATGAATCCAAACCATTTCTATAAAGAAAAAAAAACAGCTATTATATGTATCACTTTGTCATTGATAACCATCTTGTTATTAATTCCCTAATCTCGATCCAGAGTAACTATTGGTGATCCAACGATTTTTGAGATTATGATAGTGTCTCGTAACACTGTTCTATATTCGATTTTAGAACGAATATTTTAGATAAACCTCTTAAAGAATTAGAAGGCCTAGTATACTGCGGTGTGTGATTTGATCTCCCTTCAACCCTTTGAGCGAAATGCGGCAAAAGGAAATGAAAGAATCCATCAAAATTATTCAATAGGCTCTGGAAGGAATTTCAGGAGGACCCTATGAAAATTTGGGCCACGCCTTCGTAACTCCAAATACCCTTGAATCGGATCAATATCATGAATAACAATATTTGAACTATCAAATTGATTTATCGTCGAGAATTGAATATTGAATAGTATAACATAGGAAGATCTTTTATCCCTTCTGTACAACCACGAGAAGGGATTTCTCTATCAGATATTTGATATCTTTTTCTTTGAATGAGATTTCAATTCTAGTTTTTTCTGTATCAAGGGTCATCGAAATATGCAAAAATACTATTTATGGGTATTTCTCATAATCTTTAACTATGAAAAATACCATTTATGGGTATTTCTCAGAATAAGATTAGTAGCAGTGTTTGATAAACACCAACCTGGTTAAATCTTTTTCTTTTGTTTTAAAGGTGGTGTTGTAAAATTACCAATTTGCCTTATACCTGGGGTGGGCCAGTTCCCAAATCTTTAACTATAACCTAGTCCAGCCCAAACTCAATCAACCTAACTTAGGTTTCGGCCCATGTGCTGTAATTTCCAATCAAATGCGCGCCATAAATTTTCATGCATGCTTTGGCGAGCTCAGGTTTTTCGGGTCCAAAATGTGATGGCATGATATAATGATTACAAAAGTTTACTTTTTTAAGTTTAAAACTTTAATTCCTTCTGTTTGATTTCCATTGCAACAATTACTACATGAACCGGTAAGCCTCGAGCTAGCGGATGTCTATACGCAAGGAAGCAGAACGACAAGGATGATGGTTGGGTTGGATAACCCTTACACCACTCTAGTACCTAAGTTAGTCTGTGAACAAGCAATATGGAGCACACATCAACGGTGGTTGCTCTTTCTAAAGAGTGGGGACAGATAGTCAACTTTCAATAAGGTTGCAGTAAGAAGTAGGGAGATAATTCATTATGAATCCGTTTACCTTTGCTTGTCCTTGATTTATACTTTTTAGGTTTGAAACAATCCAATGAGTTTGGATTGAGATTACCGTTGAGGTAGGAGATTGGTCTAGGAGGCATGAATCTCGCCCTGTCTGAGGGGCCAGCTAGATTCCTTCCCTTGTTTGCCAATGTGGATCATGATATCTATTTTCTCCATGTTTATCTTTCGAGGTTAGATCTAATAAAATGATATGGACTTTCCTTATTGAGGTCGGACCTTTCTTATGAAAGGGTACTTGTGGATAAGCTTTCATTGTATGAACTTGTTCATTCCTTGACAACTCGTCCAGCCTTAAGCTCGGCGTAGATCATGGGATTCTCCAATGCACATCATAATCTTTCCTTCTATATTCTCGCCCTCGGCGTAAGTTATGGAGAGGATCACATGGTGACTCCGCGTGCAAAGGGTATAACCCGCATAACAGTGACCAATCAGAGCCTTGGTGAATGAAACGTTTACATTTTGTTGATTCATGTTTAATCTAGTATCAAACTTGATCTAGCCTAGCATGCAATGTGTTTTTTTTTGGAGAGAGGGCCAAGGTTTTGTGTTGGGCTAGGATTTACTGGGTTAAGGTTTGAATACCCAAGTACAAGGTCGGGCCAGAGTCTTCAGACTGGAGCTGTAATAGGGCTAGCCATTTGAAACCTCATAGTGGCCTGGGTTTTTAGAAAACCAGGCTCAAACCGCCGACTTTGCAATGTTTCCTAAAGATGGACTTGTCAATTGTCACTAGATTCATGGTAGGTGTGTCAATTTTGGAACCGAACTGGTAGCCCAAACCAAATTTGTCCGAATTAATTGACATTGAACCGGACCGAACCGTTATTGGACATTTTTCGGATTGAGGTATGACATATTCTAGCCCAAAACCGTTCCGAAAAAGTACCGGTGAGCCCAAACCCGATAATGGCTCTAAACAAATCGATTTAGACCGAATATTAAACCCTACCTTCACTACTTCAGTATTCTAGATGGCCATAATGGGTTTCTTACCGGTCTTTCAACCCGAACCAACCTGATAACAACCTGATAAGCTAAACCTGAAAACAACCTAAAACCGAACTGACCCATTAGTTAATATGCATAGTGCAGCCCATTCAGTCCGAATTTCTTAATGGACATGTTTCGGTTAGACCTTATTAAACCTGACACCTACTTAGCCTGAACCAAAACCTACCCAAACCGGTCCGTTGACATCCCTTATTGGCAGGTGCCACGTTACACGCATGTGCGCATAAACGCACTGCAACTGAGGCTGTGTTTGGTATTATTTTTATTTTTTATTTTTATCTATTTATCAAAAAGTATTTTTAAAAATCATTTTTGATAAAAAATAAAATGTTGTTTGGTAACTAGCATAATATATTATAAGATGATAAATTAGTTTGGTATTACATATGTGCAAAAATAATTTTTATTAATCTATCTTCTTTCTCACACGTCCTCCCTTCCAATAACGGCAGACATAATTCTTTGGATCACTCAGAAGATGTTGGTTCCAATAGGTACAGAACAATTCGGCATCATATGTGCTTCAAAGCATACCAGTCTACTCCTTCTGTGTGAATTGATTGAACCTCCACATGATAAAATAATGTAGACAGAAAACTCTAGAAAACTCGAGAGATTCAGAAAACAAAGTTATGTGTAATCGTCTTGTAGCGGCTAAGTTTTGTTGAAGGGAAAACTAAAATCAAATTGAAACTGAAACTAGAGAAACATGAAAAACAGAGGTGGAAGATGGAATTAGATAATGTAAATGAAACTGAAAAATATCAAGAACAAATTGAAGATACCCAAGAAATGGAGAGAAAAATAAGACTGAAGCAAATGAACAATAAGATTGAAAACTCAAAGAAGAACATGAAGAAACCAAAAATATTCTTGTATAAAAGAGTATCAAGAATTGACTTTCCAGATCTGTTTTTAGTTCAGATCTAGTTAATCAAATTTTATTTTTCAATTCCCATCTTTGATGTGCCAGTGGATTGAACCAAACTAGAAATACTGAAAAACGTTACTTGAGAAATGATTATACATTTTAATTTTATAATAAACTTGCAGACAGCTCCATTGCTTAACGAGTGAAAGGACAAATTCACTATCAAATGTTTCAATGGCTTAAATATAGGGAAGGCTCAAAAGGAAAAGGTGAAGAAATTAACACTAGCATTTTCTCTTTTGGGAAAAAAAAAGGGTTTTTGAATCGATTGATGGCGAATCAGCCTCCTCTTGCTCTTCCCATGGTGAGTTTTAAAAAAAGAAAGAAAAAGAAAAACTTAACCCAAACTCTTTCCACGGTGATTTAAACCCTAGCCCTTGGAGCATGTAGAGAGAGAGAGAGAGAGAGAGAGAGAGAGAGAGAGAGAGAGAGAGTTCACTCATTTATGGAATTGAGAGGCCGTTGCTTGCTGGTTGGAAACGCACTTACAGATGGTCGAACGTCCTCAATGAGAACGATGGTAAAACTCGAGAGTAGTGAGAGATTTTGGGTAGGGGAGTGAAGAAGATGACATTTTTATAAAATATATGAAAAATTACTTAGTTATCCTCTTATTAGAATACATGTTCATTAGCTTTAGTGCAAAAATAGTCAAAACCTATTTTTGTGGAAAAAGAAAAAAAAAGTCCTAATCTCTTTTTTATTTGGGGTTTATTTCTATTTTTTTTTCCATAAACTGTATCAAAAAATGATATCAAACTCATAAAAAATAAAAATTTCGATAAAAATAAAAATGATACCAAACACAGCCAGCCCAGTTTCTGCGTTTGGTGAACATGACCACGGTTCTTCTAACCCGGGTTAGGTTACTGGTCTTAAAATAATGTTATCCATCCTAACTCGGCTTGTCGTTCCGTCTCGACTCTCGAATAATTTTTCCCGCAGTCAATTTCCGCTGCCTGTAACTTATCTGTTCGATTTGGACATCCCCATCTTGCGAATGAAGGTTTAATGGAGACGCAGTGGATCACCGAGCTTCCTCACGCAAACATGGATAAGCGCCCTAGGAAACGACCTAGGTTAACATGGGATATGCCCCCTCCTATTCCTCCTCCCAAGGTTCGACCTATCCGATATTTCAATTCACGGTGCTTTTGATTATTTGTTATTGTCGGAATTTCATTTTCAGTTTTTGAATTCTGTTGAAAGTTGAATTCTTATCATTTGTATATGAATATCTCGTATCTTCATTCTTTTTGCCCTAGATAACCTTCTTATTTTGGAAATCTTCATTTCCGGCATTCTCTCTCTCTCTCTCTCTTCCCTTTTGTACTTTTTATTGTTGGCTGCCATGGTTTTTTACTCTTGATGTTTAATCTTTGATAGTTTACGATCGTTCTTCGCTTGTCACAATCCATATTTAGCTCGACATTGATATTGGTCCCCCCCAAATCCAAAAAAAACCAAAAAAAATAAAAATGTTTTGTGCTTCGTTTGATGTGGGGCTGTTATATGCCTCAATTGAATCGTCGACATGCGATCTATTGTTTATTTTATTTACATTTTCTTTTGCTGATTTCATTTGAAAGTCTAATCCTTTTTTTTTAATCGATGGGTGTGAGTGTTTACATCTAGTGATGATGGTTGATAGGCTGTTCGTTATCTTGTTCTTCTATAACCTGTTAATCTTGTGAATTATTTTAACTTGTAAAATTTGAATTCCATAGTACCGTAACTTGTCAAATTTGAACTATATTTCCATTATTCCATAGAAACATTTTTTGTTTTTTTTTTTTTTTGGGAGGGGTGGGCGTCATAATTACCATTTCAGCGTGTTATTATTTAGGTTTCTATTGCATTGTTAAGTGAAGTTCCTGTGGGACAAAAGCCTTAAAGTAGTTTGATTAATCGACTGATGTGATTAAATGAACTTTTCTCTCTGTGCAGGTAATTCCACCAATTTACTGTGGACAAGAGTTTGTGAATGTAGCAGTCTCCAATTATGCATATTCTGCTTTGAACTACAAGGGACATCCTCGCAATGGATCTCCACCACGGCGAAATGATGATAAAGATGGCCATTATGTCTTTGCTGTCGGAGAAAATTTAACCCCTCGCTGTAATTATACTCTGAATTTATTTTCCTAGCACCACCCTCCTCTTTATCACCCCCCCCCCAAAAAAAAGAAAGAAAAAAAAAGAAAGAGAAAAGGTCTTTCATCACTACATAACACTTGTAGCCATGAAATCCTTTAGTTTTTTTAATCATTTGCTATAATACGTAGCATGGGGAAATGATTTCTGTTTTGACTCTAGTTGATCTCAAGGGGATGAATTGGTTCTTAATGATAATTCGGTTACATTGTCAACTTGGCCATTCTAGGGGATTTCATAAACCAAATAAATTTCCAATTGTACCGTTGCTACCTTTTATGGTCTATTCTTGGTGAGTTTTGGCCACTACATGTCTCCTTCTTTCTCAAGTTGGTTGTTGGGTAGTTGCCTAGTTGGTACGGGACTGTACTTATTCCATCTGTGTTTTAGATGGATCTGAATTTCTCTTGTCTCATCTAGATTTTCATTCGGAAGCTGTAGTTTCTTAGATGTAGCTGTGAAATCCTTTAGTTTCTATAATGTTTTGCTATCATACGTAGCTTGGGGAATTGATTTCTGTTTTGACTCTAGTTGATCTCAAGGGAGTGAATTGGTTCTTAATGATAATTTGTCTACATTATCAACTTGGCCATTCTAGGGGATTTCTTAGACCAAATAAATTTCCAATTGTACTGTTGCTACCATTTATGGTCTATTCTTGGTGAGTTTTGGCCACTGCATTTTCCTGTCTTTCTCAAGTGGGTTGTTGGGTAGCAGGTACATTGGGACTGTATTATTCCAACTGTGTAGATGCCTAGATATATCTGAATTTACCTAGTATCATATTGATTTTCATTTGGAAGCTAGAGTTTCTTTGATGACTGGTTGATCTCCATTCCCTTCTATTCTGCTCTCCTCCTGGTGCTTTTATTACAATTTAATTCTTTATATCTGCTGGTTGTTTTGTGCAGACCTGATTCTCAGCAAAATGGGCGAAGGTTAGTTTTTTATTTTATTTTATAGCATTTCTGTAATATTTAATATATCCTTCATCTTTTGGACTTTTTTTTTTCCGAGTCCAGACAAATTCTTGTGTTCTATTGGAATGTGTCCTGCATGTGGATGAAGTCCAGACAAATTCCTGTGTTCTCTCGGAACGGGTTGTGCGTGTGAATGACTTTCAGCAAGAAGAGATTTTGGAATTGGATTTAGATGTCTTACCCATGCCTTAGGATTAGAGTTCCCCCCCTCTTATATCTCCATGATGCAATCCTTGCAGGGACATTTGGGCAAGTGTTGGAATGTTTGGATGATGAAACTAAAGAACTTGTAGCAATTAAAATTGTGCGTTCGATTCACAAGTATCGTGAAGCTGCTATGATTGAAATTGATGTTTTGCAGAAGCTTGCCAAGCATGACATTAGTGGCACTCGGTATGACTCTTGTAATCTAGCTTTTTTTTTTCCCTTCTTTTTCTAGCTGTAGCAGTTCACAGTGAATTGGTATAAGTGGTTTTATTCTTTGCAGTTGTGTGCAAATTCGGAATTGGTTTGACTATCGTAATCATATTTGTATTGTAAGTATTTATTAGTTCTTTTGGTTAATTTGGGAGGCCAATGCATTTCCCTTGGTGCCTGAATAATTTGTGAGTTAAAACTTGCGGATGGATTTAAATGATTTTAACAGGTGTTTGAGAAGCTTGGACCAAGCTTATACGATTTTCTCCGCAAAAACAGCTATCGTTCTTTTCCCATTGATCTTGTTCGGGAGATTGGTAGACAACTTTTGGAGTCTGTAGCATGTGTGAACAATACTTGCACTATTTTTTCAATCTTGTATTACTTGGTGCATGAGTTCTTTCTGATGAGAATCTGAGGCTCAGGCATCAAGGCTATTGCTTTTTCCATATTTATCTACTCTATGGACATGAGTTGCCATGCTATAGTGGAAGTAGATACTGATAAGCATGGCAATATACTGTGTAAAATTTGCCTTCGTTGTGGTTCATTCATTCCTGCCTCTTTTTTATACCTGCAGTTATGCATGATCTGAGACTAATTCACACAGATCTGAAGCCAGAAAATATTCTTCTTGTTTCCTCAGAGTATATCAAGGTGCCTGATTATAAGGTATTGGCCCATTAAACCCCCCCCCCTCCCTGGGGTTTGATTTTTTTGATCTATGTGTTCGTGTTTGGGATGCCATGTTGTTTGTTTCTATGTTTTGTGTGTATGGGTGTGTATTAGTATCCATGATTTGCTAAGGTTTTTCATTAGTGATTTTTTTTTTGTTTCTTTTTGGCTGCAATTAAGTTTCTGTCACGGTCAACTAAAGAAGGTTCCTATTACAAGAACCTGCCCAAGTCTAGTGCCATTAAACTGATTGACTTTGGGAGTACAACGTTTGAACATCAAGATCACACTTATGTGGTGTCAACACGGCATTATCGTGCGCCAGAGGTTATATTGGGTAATATATTTGTCTTTTCTTGATTATTTTGGGAGACCTTTCTTATAAATAATTTATGGGAGAGTGGCCTGACATTGCTTTTTATAATCTTCTTCAGGGCTTGGGTGGAATTATCCTTGTGATTTGTGGAGTGTGGGTTGCATACTTCTTGAACTTTGCTCGGTAAATTCAGTTGAACTGGTTGTGCTTTTTTAATTATAATATAATGTTTTTTTTCCTAATATAAACATTTAACTAGTTGCTTGGAATAACTTTTATTTTATGGGATGTTAAAGATAACATCTGAGTGAACGTGTATTCATATGCATTAACAGTTAAGTTTCTGGTCACCATGGAACATCTTTCCATGTGGCATGGCATATAATGCATTCTGGTCATTTAATAATTATCTCTATAATTATATTATATTTAGTTTCCGTTTGCTGGATGTTTAGGGTGAGGCCCTCTTCCAAACCCATGAAAACTTGGAACATCTTGCCATGATGGAGAGAGTTTTAGGCCCTTTGCCACACCATATGGTGATTAGAGCCGAGTAAGAATCACTAGTTTTCTATTCTTGCTTTTTATAAGTTTTTGCAACTTTGACTCATTTGGATATTTCTACTTTGTGACATTTTTTGCAGCCGCCATGCTGAGAAATATTTCAGGAGGGGTACACGATTGGATTGGCCAGATGGTGCAGCTTCGAGGGAGAGCATGAGAGCTGTTTGGAAATTGCCTCGGCTACAGGTAGCTGTTTACATCTCATGTGGCCTGCTTTAGGAAATGCTTTTATTGTTCTTTAGCCCCAGATACGAATTGGTATTCTGATGTGCATGAAACATAATTGGTTTACTGATCCCTGAAGGTGTTTCATGTGAAAAATGTACTAATGAATCTGGTAATCAGTAAATGTGGATGCATGCATGGGGTTTGAAACTCACATAAGCTGAACATGTATTGTGTGTTGGATTCTCCATTCCATTGGTATTCTCATGTTTAATTATGATATTGCCATTGGGATTCTCATGTCATTACAATCTTTTGGTGATTCCAATATTTTGAGTGAATTAAATTTTATTAGACATTGACAGAAGTTGTGAGAAAGACATGGATGGATTACGGACAACTTGTATCGCTTTGAGTAGAGTTGAATGGTGAACAGGATCCATGTAGAGTTGGGTAACACGTAAATTGAGTTGAGCTCTGGTTGTGGGAGGTATGAGTACATTATTAATGCTCATGGAAATTAGACTGGGGGTTAACACCAGTAACAGGTAGATGCTCGATCCTCCCTCCTTATAGGCTGACATTGGAAATCAGATCTCACCAGAGGTTTAGCTAGTTGTGGGTCCAAATAGAGAGCAAACTTGTTCGAGGAGCTTGCCAGTGGCGTGAAACCTTCTGTTGTAGTTATTGTGCTTTTTCTTTTTTTGGCTTTTTTTTTTTTTTTTTTTTGGTCCCTCGATAGATATGTTGTTTGTTTTATACCCCTCAAAGAGTCAAGATGCAGAGGAAGGGACCAGTTTTTCATGAGAAATGCTTTTGTCATTTGGATACTGTTCTTGGGACATAAAAGAGGAGTGCAGATAAAAGGGACCAAGTGAAAAGCACCACCATTATAGGAACGAATCTGAGAAGCTTGCCACATTGCTTTCCTTTGTTCCGATTGGATAGTCACAATGAATGAAGTTCAACTCAGAACAGTTTTGCTGTTGAGGTGTATTTGTAGTGGCTTTGTGCTTCTGGTGCAATATGGACTCTACTAGGCATTATTCCAGCTAAATAAGTAGGGTGAGCTGAATGGATCTTGTTTCACCCTTCAACCATATTCTTAAAACCATACTTTTCAATTTAACCAATTCATATCTTTTCTCACTTCTTTCCAAAATCATTTTAGTCCTGCTCTGGCTCCTTTTGCTCCTCGAATCTGAATCATATCACTCTTAGTGGCATTCAGAAGTTTGGTTGGACATGTCCCTGCCACCTCAAATGGATTTTGCTCAACTTATCATTTTCTGGAGCTATTTTAAATTACCTCTAATATGTTCATTCCTTATTTTATCTTCTATAGTTTGCCACTCATCCATTTCGACATTCTCATTTTAGGCTACACCAATTTCGGCAGACTTATGTAATCTTCTAGTGCAATATTTTCTTAGATAAAAATGCAGTTAAAGTTTTTTTTTTTTTTTTTTTTTTTTTTTTTTTTTGGTGTGTGTGTGTGTGTGTGTGGGGGGGGTGTTGAGCTCATGAGCTCTTATTAATTGTTTGGTGTTGGTGCTTGCCAACTGAGCTACCCCTTGGGGTCAGTTGAGTTTACTTTTGAGTAATCTATTGATTATTCTCTTTCATCAACTACATTTACACATCTTCTGTAAATAAATTATTTCCTTTAAGCATCTGTAGATTGCTTACTCTTCTGTAATGGCAATGTATCTTCTTCTCTCTCTTTTTGGAGAGAGAGGGGGGGTGGAGGGAGAGGGCAATTGGTGTAAATATTGATATCTCTGGGTTGGATGCATTTTTTTGCTCATCATTAATATGGATTCATTATGTAACCTGTATATAAGGATCAACACTTTTAAGAGGTACTTTCATGATAGAGATAATTAATTGACAATTTCACCCTCTTGAAAATTTGCATACCCATTCTTCCTTCCCCATGTTAAGAAGATATTGGGTGTCATTCCTCTTACAGTCTCTTTGTTTCCTGTATATATGCTAGTTCTAACTTCAGACTACATTTGGATTGCAGAACCTAGTAATGCAGCATGTAGATCACTCTGCTGGAGATATAATTGATCTCTTGCAAGGACTCCTCCGCTATGAACCGGCAGAGCGGCTCAAGGCAAGAGAAGCACTGAGACATCCCTTCTTCACAAGAGACTCAAGAAGGTGTGGCTATTCATTGTAGCATCAAGGGCTTTAACCTTGAAGAATTCGCATCCAGGTTTATAGAGAGCATGAGTGCCTATAAACCATAAAAAAGGAAGATGACAACCAGCTGACCTTGTTGGATTAGTTGTAAAATTAACACTACCTGTATAGCCCCCCTCCCCCTCCCCCTCCCCCTCCCTGCAGGGGATTCATTGTTTTGTTTGACTAAATTTCGTAAATCCCTTTGTATCATTTAATCTTGTATGACTGGATCTTGTTGGTGGGGGGAGAGAGAGAAAAGGATAAATTTGTTGTGTGCCAGACATTTCTACTGTTAACCATTTTGCCTTGTTTTAAATTGCTTTCGTTTATTTCAGGCCGAGTTTTAGTAGCAGAGACTATCTCCAAGGTAGGCTATTGGCTGGAGGAGTTTTAGATATAGTTCTGTTCCTGTTTTGAGGTTTGTTATTTAAGCATATCGTAAGGGCTATGCTTTGTACACGAATTTGTTAATGAAGAAGAAGCTATCAGCTTTTGGGTTTCTGGATTTCAGGCTTTACTTGGGTGGATTCTGTGGTGACTCTTGTGGATTCAAGAGTGATTTCTCTACCATGTATTCAGTTGATATTTCTGGTGGATTCCTGATCCTAACTTTCTGCATTTCATTTCCTATCAACTGAACAGTTCACTATTTTTTTATCTTTGGTTCTTATTCTGTCAAGCTTTAATTCTTCAACCTGAAGTCTTTTTAATATTCTAGTTGAACTTCAACTCTGGAATATCCTTTTCTACTCTCTTAGAACTTCAATTTCTTCTTCTATTTTTATAATTAGGTTTATGGATATTGTTTGCTAGTTAGTTTGCGATAATATCTTTTCGAAGATCATACATTCTGCTTCTCTGTTTATCAAATTTGGGTTTCTGCTGTATTATTCAGTTTTCTTAAGACTAATGGAATTCTTCAGTAATTCTGTATCTGACAGTTAAATCTGAAATTTTGATATACTGTTGTTCCCCCATATTAAACTAACCTTCGATCAGCTTTCTACCCATATCTGAGTTTAATATCTTGTATTATTGGATTTTTTTCTAAATTCTTGAAATTTTTTTCATCCATCGCTTCTGAATTTTCTAGGAATTTCTTGGTGTCTTAAGTTTTAAGCTGATTTTGATCCCCATCACCCAGCTATTGATGTTCCCTTTATTTTTTTTAATTCCTTCTTTGGATTAAATATATTCCTGTTCATTCATTTCCATGGCCACTACCTGTTATGTACTCCAATGGGGACTTATGTTCTGTTCTACTAACAATAAATAAATGAAAATCAGCAAATACACTCCTCCATCTATGAGAGGTGATGTATGGTGGACTTTCAAAATAGGTGTTACTTTTTTTTAATTTTCATGATGAGCAATTAATTCCAGAATCACAGAGAACTACCCCAATAAACTAATGGGTGGAATGCCTATGGTCTGATTTCCAATTCTGGTCCTAAATTTACACCTTTAATTGTATGTATGTGAGAGAGAATACATGTGGGCATTAGAATGAAATTCAGACATTAAAGGGATTACCTTTAAAAAATTTAAGGAGTAAGAGGGTTAAAATATATTTTATTGAAAAAATAAGCGTTTTAAAGGAAGTTTAGGTAAATATAGGTTAGTTCAAGGATTGACATGTACTTTTCCTATTTTTAATTGAAAACGATCCACCAAACAGGGATGAGAATTTTGGGTAAAAGAAAATAAATGGTCTGGTCAATTTGACGTGGACACAACTTCTACATGATAGAGATACTTTGTGATTATATTATTATAAATTATAACTATCCTTCTTATAGAAATTAAGATTTCCAATATTTTAATGCATGTTCTACCAAAAAACTTTTTTTGAATGCATGCATGTGAAAATCAAATTTGTCTTTAATTTTACACATGAGAAGACAAGACAATGATTGAGGTTAAAATATCCACAAGATCTAAGTAAGGAGAAAATTTTGCTTGTCTATATTGTTCATCTTATTCTTAAAAATATTCAAAACCCCTATTTCTTATATTTGAAATTTTCATAATACTTTTACATTTTATGATTTTTTCCAACAATTCCTTAAAAAAACTCCTCCCCTTTTTTAAGTCCAAATTCAATTTTGAGTAATTGGGGTTATTTCTCCAAAATAGAATCAATTTAATTTTATCATGTGAAGTGATGACGTGGACACTATACCTTTCAAATTTGTAGTGCTCTATGTGTAAGAATATCACCCAATCTGAATGCTAATACGGAATCAAATTTTACGTACATCCCGTATAGAGACTTGTTCTTGCCATCTCTGTCTAACCAAATTGTGTTGTCTTCTAGTGTGTGAAGCACCGCTCTTCGCATCGCTTATCACTGTTTCAAACCGTCAAGAACTCAATAATAAAGTTTCTGTGCAAACACTTTATTCTTTAGATTCGAATTCAATGGAAACTCAGAATTTTGTGTAATTGTTGTACATGACCCTATCCCTTTATATTTATTGATCAATTCCGCCTCCTTTCATAATGGACGAACAATTGATTTGAGTGTCACGTGTTTTTAAAATCATATGCCAATTATTTTTCTTAAGGGAGAATACAAAATATGAATAAGATGAAATGGCATGTGGGCCCTTCCCTCATAGTATGACCGTTATAAAAGGTGATATGAATGTGTTTTTTTCCCCATGAGGATGGATGTTGTTGCCTGATCATGGACAACAAGGTTCTAGTTCTTGAAATCATGGATGGGATCTGATAATCCGATCCCATTTTGTGTTTGATTGTTCTCCAGAAGTCCTAGAATCGATCTTGCATGGACGAAAATCGAGAGACTTGGGCTGCTTTTTATTTGAATCAGCCAGAATCGATCAATCTCAGCCGAGTCCTCGACCCATTGATGAAGACTCACCCATGTTCAAAAAATATTTTTGACATAATAAAAATTTGTAACTTGTAAAAATGGAAATTTTTTTACTTTTGAAACAAGAATCAGGATCCCATGGAAATTTTTTTTTCTTTAGAAACCCACCTTCTAGAAGTCGATAATCTAGGTAGCTGCAGCAGTGCTTCATCCACCTCAATTTCTTACCAGCTCAACTTCTAACAGTCAAATATTAAGACAGTTTCAGTCTGAGAAGCAGGTGTGACTTGTGAAAGCCAGCATTATCTGCAAGAGTTTATCCGAAATTGTAGATTTTCCAAAATATCCAATCCAATATCCACAAGCAGGGTTTGAGGAATCGGGATGCTTTCAGCCAAATTTTTGTACCTCGTAGACGGGATCCAAATCGTCTCCTGCTTGGGTTTGGACAGGAGACTGAGTGACCCAGATGGATGGCCATCATCTGGCATTCGGAGGGATCCGAGCCCTCCATCCGAGCCGACCCCTCAGTCGGCTCAGCTTGTCGACTGGGGGGTCGGCTCGGATGGAGGGCTCGAATCCTTCGGAGTACCAGTTGACTGCTATCCACCTATGCCGTCCAATCTCCCGCCCAAACCACAGGCGGGAGACGATTTTTGTTCTCGTAGACGAGAGCCAAAGCGTGATCAAATGGTACTGGCGGCTGAGAGGATCTGAATCCGCTTTCAATTTCCAAACTTCACATTCTTAATTGTTAGGCACAAATACCAAACAACAAATAGGACGGCAACATCCAGACATCATCGAAAGTACCCACAAAATCTAAGGTTAAAAACGTGATTTTACCGGAAACCACTGTAAAAGGACACATCCATTATTGCACAACAAAGGTGTGCGGGCCCCACTGATCATTATTCTCTATAAATAAAACCGAAAATCAGGGTTTTGTTATTTCACATTTATTATTTTTTTTTACAGTTTCACTGTCACTTTGATCTCATTATAGAAGACCATTTTTCCTTATTTATCTAGTCGGTTTTCTTTGATAGATTCTTAACTTAAAGCATTAGAGTGATCCCAGGCTACAAGTTTGACATCCCCTATCCTATTTTATCGTTCGTAAGTCTATTCAACATCAATTGTCATTGTTTTGTAGGTCTATTCAACATTGAAGGACCTAAAGACCTTCCAATCTTGTGAGGTGTTACGATTCATGTTCTCTTACTATAGTTGAACTTCAGCCATTGTCAATGTCAGATCGGTTTTGAATTCAGACAGATATCTTATTCGATGCCGATAGAGAGGGTGTCGGCTTATGCATTAACACTAGCTGAACGACTCAGATCCAACTGACACTAATATATCGGGCATCGATTGGTGACAGTCTAGTCTCCTTCCAAGGCCTCCCAGGAGAGGAGTCTCCCGAGTTCCCGGGAACCACTGGGAGGAGACGATTTCGGTTCGATATCTTGAACCTCTTTCAATTTAACTGACAAGCTCATCATACAACAGTTTTTTTTTATTGCATTTTCGCAATTTCGCTTACGATGACGATGTTTCGTAAATCTCAGTCGGAGTGAGCCATCTTCCGTCTTCTGTCTCTTTCTTTCTAATGTCTCTGTCGATTCATTTCTAGGGGCCCCAGTTAGAGTCCTGGTTCGAAAAAATCTGCCTTTTTCAACCACAAACTTAATATTTATCATCTACACTTATTGAGTGCTGAAAAAGTATGCAATGATCGATTCCTTGAGTATCAGATTGTGATTCATGTGAAGTTCTGCTACTGATACTTCTCTAGGGTTTTTCTTAAGTTGGTTGGTTGCCCAATGATGGTCCCAGAGAGTTCCGGCGATGTTCCCGATGGTTCGGAGGAGGAGCTGCTCCTCCCAGAATCTGGCAACGGTGGGGAGCGTTCCTGGCGCTTGAACTTCGATGGCTTTCAGCTCTCTGAGCACAACAAAGAGAAGCCGCCTAGGGGTCTTCATGACTGCCTCGGTGTCTTAGGTCGTCACTTCCTTTCCATTTACCAACATACTATTTTATTTATGCTTTTTTAATCCCTTTCTATTTTTGGATGAATATCCTTTTTATTTTTATTTTTATTCATTCACTCTTTCATGTTTTTGTTCCTTTGTTCTTCTTTTGATAAGTTTTTGTGTTATCTTTTTTCTTTTACTTTCTTCAGTATTTACTTGGTTTGGGTTTTATTTGATTATTCTTTTTGTGCTCTTTCTATGGAATGTCTTGATGCATTTGGCCCTGTCTCTTTAGTAAGTTCGGACCTAATTTTGGTCTCCCTTATCCTGTCTGAGCTGGGACTATACGCAAAATTTTGCACCCCTAACTTAATTTTCATCTTAAAGTTGGAAGATTCTCTCCTTTATGAGCAGATAGAAGGTGTTATATGATTATAGATCTTCAACTGTAATCAATATGAAAAGCATAGAGTTGAAATTATGGTCCTCCCTGCCAGATCGTTCATTCATGGGCATATCAATATGAAAGTCATCTTCCGATTGTGAATTATTGCCTTCGGTCTCAATTAACTTGAGGACCAATCAGTCTATCAAAGTCCTGCAGAACACTACCTGCCAGCTTTGAAAAGTTTTGAGTCGTTATGTTATATGTAATATTGGTATAAGGAGTTGATTCTCTTCAGCCTTTGAAATCTGAAGTTCCTGTCATTTCATCACTCAACTCTATGGATAAACAGTTAATTTATGAGCATAAGTGTACTTGTATTATGAATTTTTCTTAACCATAACCAAAAAAATTGATTTTGAGTAAGCTTATATGCTTTGTCTTTGAATCTCTTTAATGTATATTGTACACAGCCATCGATGAGCTGTGAACCCCTCCCGTTACTCTAAACATGTGCTAGTCTTCTTATAATTTATACATAGCACATGTTAGTGTTAGTGTCAAATAATACAAGGATAAGATGTCAGACACTACAACCCAGAAAAGCTTCCATCTGCCTACATTATTTGGGAATGTTCTGTGCAATGTACAGAAATATATGTGGATAAATGTTTATGGGAAAATTACTGTGAGTTACTATACAAATGATGATTGAAGAAATTGTGTAAATCCTCCTTGTTTATGATATATTTCTTTTTCTTGTTGTTGCAGGTCCAGAAGATGTCGTGGCTGAATACTACCAACAACAGGTAGAAATGTTGGAGGGGTTCAATGAAATGGATGCCTTAACGGAACGTGGTTTTATTCCTGGAATGTCAAAGGTATTCATTCAGTTATTCTTTCCTCTACAAAAGCATTTTCCCAGTTTAGTACGCAGGAAATATTTTGGATTGACATGGTCACTCTGGCTGTCCCAGGAAGAGCGGGAAAATCTGGCTAGAAGTGAGACAATGGCCATCAGAATATCAAATGTTGCAAACATGGTTCTTTTTGCTGCCAAAGTTTATGCATCCATTAGAAGTGGCTCTTTGGCAATCATAGCGTCGACCTTGGACTCGCTTCTGGATCTTTTATCCGGTTTTATACTGTGGTTCACTGCATTCTCTATGCAGACACCAAACCCATACCAGTACCCTATTGGAAAGAAACGCATGCAACCATTGGTCAGTGCCTTTATTCATTAGTAGTTATTGGTAGCAAAATGCTTATATTGGAAAGTGTGAGCCGTAATCATTCTTGTGCATGTATGCCACATTGCATTCTAGGTTCTTCCTCCCCCCCCCCCCCCACATTAATAATGTATTTTAACACCATTAAAACTAAGAGATGATGTCTTGATATGGTCAGTGAGTTAATATTGCTGTCGCACAGACTTCAATGGAATATGCTTCTCAGTGTAGGAGCTTATTATCTAGTCCTAGTTTATGACGGGTTTCCAATGCTACAAGTAGAGGGTGTGATGCTCCTTTTTCTTTGGCTAATAGAACCTGTATTCCGACAAATAGGTTGTATTTCTACTTGGTTTAATTAGAACAGGGTGAGGTTGCTTGTCATCTCATTATATAGGGAAGGTTTTCCCAATATATGTGAAGGGAAGTTGCTTTTGAACTGCTTCATTGGCCTCTTTCCAACTGCATAGGATTTGCTAGAACTATTGCATGTCAGATAGGTAAGTTAAAATAGAAAGCAGGCTGCTAATCACTTTTAGTTGTTTGTGGCACTGGGAATTCCATATCTTATCTGGTAAAGAATCCCTTTATGATTATATACTTGCTTAGGTAGCGAGACAGAGATAATTTCCTTTTGTATGAAGAGGGTAATCTTGGTTCTGTAAGTGAGATGGGATCTATAACTGCCACCTTTCATCAGTTGTATGTGTGAGTAGACATGATCTGATTTTTATGTTCCATTTATTGGACTTGGGTTGCATTCAACAAAATGCTATGCTTATTTATTATTTAAATGGATTAATGTATTTTAGGATTTTAAGCCTTCTCTTGACTGGGCGCATTTTGAAGAAGCATGATTATTTTCTGCATTGGTCACATTTTTAATAAATAAGCACTGTTGTCCATTTTGTTATGATAAGGCATGGTTCGAGCTACTTTAACAAAATAAATTTTAGGATTTGAGATCTAAGCAATACTTGATGCTTGATTTTGGATTTTTGCCTGTTCAGTGTTGCACAAATCAAAGAAAAAAAAGTGTTGTGCTACGATAAAGAGTTGTTTGTTACAAAGTTCAGCCCTGAATCAGAAGAATTATGTGCAGGGAATCCTTGTATTTGCATCAGTTATGGCTACACTCGGTTTGCAGATAATCTTGGAGTCAATTCGGACTCTATTATCTGATGTAAGTGGCATTTATTCTCTGACTTCCACCTTACGAAGATACTGTTTTCTTTGATTCATTGTAGCTCTGTTGATTTCCTTAGGACGTTTCTCTGCTAATTCATTTTGTGCTGACAACTTCTTATTTGTAATGTTACTCTATCCTTTTAGGATAATGAATTCAGTTTGACCAAGGAGCAAGAACAGTGGGTGATTGGCATCATGCTCTCAGTGACACTGGTTAAACTCCTCCTAGTTCTTTACTGTCGCTCTTTCACCAATGAGATTGTCAAAGCTTATGCCCAGGATCACTTTTTTGACGTCATCACCAACATCATTGGCCTCATTGCTGCTCTTCTTGCCAATTATATTAATGATTGGATAGATCCTGTTGGAGCCATAACTGTAAGTGACCTGTTTATTTATTTGTTAGCTCTTTTGTCTGCTATACAAGTAAAACACAGCTAAACAGTACCCACCATTAGATGGTTCTAATTTTGGATCGTTCTTGTCTTATTGGGGCACCGATTGGTTGGAAGTAAAGTGAAGGGAATGAAATTAAACTAGAAACAAAAATAGAAACTTTTTTAATCATCGCCAGCAATGATTGCGTAACTAAGTAAATTCACAACAACAACAAAGCCATATCCCAACTAAATGGGGTCGGCTACATGGATTCTTATTCTCTAATAAGTTCTGTTTGAGATCATACTTGAAACAAGGCCTAACCTATGCATGTCTTTCCTCACCGCCTCACTTAGAGTCATCTTAGGTCTACCTCTGGCTCTTTTAGATCCTTCGATATGAATAAAATCACTCATCCATACTGGAGCATCTAAATGCTTCCATTGAACATGGCCATGCCATATTAAAAAAAGAACACTAAATATAGTAAATAAATTTTATTTTACTTTTAAACCAAGTTACTTGTATTTGTATAGGAAATATGATAGGGTTAGGGAATCTATTCGAAATGTTCTCTTATCCTATGATAGGGATTGGGAATCTATTCAAAAAGTTCTGTTATCATATGTGGTAAG
The DNA here is from genome assembly GCA_028583415.1 of Protea cynaroides. Classification (NCBI taxonomy): domain Eukaryota; kingdom Viridiplantae; phylum Streptophyta; class Magnoliopsida; order Proteales; family Proteaceae; genus Protea; species Protea cynaroides. The sequence continues at coordinate 34,114,352 of CM053266.1, read as the reverse complement.
ATTTTAATTATGTTATAATGAATGCGGAATTTTTCATTTTCCTTTTGAAATTAATTTCACTTATCTTCATTTCCCTTTGCTTCTACCCAGAGCCTAGAGGAAAGTTGTCCCTAATGGATTAGAGTGGCCATCTGACCAAGATGTTTTCTTATCATTCACTGGATTTCTGATTCTCCAAATGAATGGTCATTTGATTGGGTTGATTTTCAAGAAAATGGTGTCCTCCTTTGTAGGTGCCACGAGTTAGGGTACAGTACAGGGAGAGTTGGGGACAGAATCTGGTCTCTGCTGTTTTTCATATCTAATCACTGGTTGAATGTGTGCTCATATTTGCTGCAGCTTGCTATATACACTATCCGTACATGGTCAATGACGGTGCTGGAAAATGTGAATTCCCTAGTAGGCATGTCGGCCGCACCAGATTACCTGCAGAAGTTGACATATCTTTGCTGGAACCACCACAAAGCCATAAGGCATATTGACACAGTTCGTGCTTACACCTTTGGGTCTCATTACTTTGTTGAGGTGGACATTGTTTTGCCATCTGAGATGCCATTGCAGGAGGCACATGACATTGGCGAGTCTTTGCAGGAGAAACTTGAGCTCCTGCCTGAGATTGAGCGTGCCTTCGTGCACCTTGATTACGAGTTCACTCACAAGCCTGAGCATGCCCAAGTTCACTTCTAGCTCGAAGGGTTGGGGTATGTGTAGTTATTTTTGTTAACATCATGATCACAAACTATGCTCAACGAAACCCCTAGCAAAGCTGTGACTGTATGCAGTGCAGGAGAATGCTAGAAAAGTACCCCCCCCCCCCCCCCCCCCCACAATTCCCTCCCTCCCTGGCTGACCGTTTTAGTAAATTGAAAAAGGAAAAAAATAAAATAAAAATCATTAAAAGTTTCCTTCTCACTCACAGGGGCCCTCTTTCTCTTCTGCTCTGTAACTCTTCTAGAGAAGCCTCATGAGGGGGATTGTTGTAAAGATTTCAAATAATTTTTGTTGTTGTATCTGTTCATTTAAATTTAAAGCAGAAGTTGGCTTCTATAAAAGGATAGAAGTAAGAGTCCAAAAGGTTTAATAAATTGGTGCCATGTTGATTTGTGCTCATTCTCACTCTCTATTGTTATCTTAGCTACAAGCAAATTGCCCAAGTTTTAGTTAAAAGTTTCATAAATTACTAGAACCAAGCAAGAATGGTAATTTTACTTACCCAAAAAAAAAAAAAAAAAGATGGTTATTTCTATAATTTTGTGAAAACTTTAGATGAAATTGTACTTGCGTGCTGTATGGGGTTCTCCATCACATGGATCTACTAATGTCTTGTCCTTAAAAAGACTGAAAAGTTTCAAAAAATTTTGTTATAAAAAAGGTTGGGTGGCTGGTGACATATGCCAATAGTAGTGAACCCTAAGGTTTAGTTTAGTAGCAAGGGGATTATAAGGGAGGGAGGTGAAAATATTTAAATTTAAAAATAATATTTTTAAAGTTAAAACATAACATGATTGTATAAATTATCTAAATTTTTTTTTATCATATTTAGTAATGGTATTTATTAGATGTAAAATTTATTTTATTTTTTAATGCAAAAGATTTGATTTTTTTAGATACAAAATAAAATATAAGTTAATAATTAAATATGGAATGATTTAATAGTTATGTGATAATATATTTTGTATTTTACCAAAGAAAAAGAAAAGCTGATATTTTGGTAGAAAATGTAAATATTTTGGTAGAAAGTTATGTTTTCACCCAGGATTGGGGGTTATAATTTCTCTTCCCTATTGTACCAAGTTTGAAACTTTCCGTAGTCTCATTCAATAAAAGGTGAGTCGGGTGGAGGAAAACTCGGTCATTTTGTTTTTATCTCTTACCTACACGGTAGGCTATTTTTATATTGACTTTCACTCAATGTTAGTTTCAACGTCACAAGAATGGAATTACAAGATGGTAATTGGTATGACGGTAAGGTTATATGGTGATTTAGTAGTCACGGGTTTTAAATACGGAAATAATCCTTTTATACTGCGGAGGTAAGACTATATACATTATGTCATTTGCCAGACCTTGTAATGGTGTGAGCCTCATGCATTACAATGCTTTTTTTATTGCAAGAATGGAAGCACAAGATAGTAATTTCTCTAAAAAAAATTTTGTGGGAAAATGTTCCTATGCCATGTTACTATCCCATGTCTTTTCACGTCTAAATCATGGAAACTTGCATTAACATTCTCTCCCCTCTTTGATCATATGAATCACTCACACATTAATCATGGAAACTTGCATTAACATTCTCTCCCCTCTTTGATCATATGAATCACTCACACATTAATCATGGAAACTTGCATTAACATTCTCTCCCCTTTTTGATCATATGAATCACTCACTTTCACCTTGCTGTGCAAAATTGATAAAAACAAATTCAAGAATCAATGCCAAATTAGATTAAAACTGATGTTATGTTTTCAAAAAACAATGAATTTTTCAATCTCAAATAAAAATGTCTAATTAACAAAGATGCTCATCTCTTGTAATGTTCCAGCTATAGATCCTCATCTCATCCTCCCCGCTATGGTTCTAAATCCAAGTATTGGATATGATATCGGACATGTCAAAATTCAATCCAATGGAAAATCGTTTCCATTTAATTTTCATTAAAATAATATTAAAAACGATACGAATTGGTCGATCAGATATGGATTTCTTGATATGCTTGTAGGATTTTCATTAATCCTAATAAAATTCATTTCAATGAATCCCATATAGAATATAAAATACATTTGAGTAATAACATAATCAATAAAAGAGATAGGATATACCTTTTAGTAGAAGATTGTTTTTCGCCATTGTCCTTTGCCTGATTCCCAACAGAGATCTTCTACAGTCTCTTCTCCCTTAGGTATGAGTCCTTTTGATTTCATGCAGAGAGACTATAGGGACCATGCTTCATATTTATAATGATTTGGATTTCAAATCTATTCCAATCCCATAATGGAATAGATTTGATTTATAATTGATAAGGGATAATCAATCAAACCTTGATTGAATTCCCACCAGTCAAAATAAACAAGTAAGATAATGTTGCCTATAATAATAAAATTAGAAAAGATTTTACAACATGTAGATGATTCAAGCTCGGTTTTCTACCAGTCCATAACTCAAAAGGTGTTTTGGGAACATGTTTACTTGACACCCTATTGAGTATATAAGTGGCAGTTTTCAGAGTTTCCCCCCACAGAAAATCTGAAAGATTGGTGTTACTTATCATACTTCTCATCATGTCTTTTAGAGTCCTATTTCTGCTTTCGGCAACTCCATTTTGTTGAGGGGTTTCTGACACGAAATATTGAGCAATAATGTCATGCTCTTGTAAGAACTTGGCAAAAGGACCAAGGTGTTGAGTAGAATCACCTGGCTTACCATAATATTCACATCCTCGATCTGATCTAACAACTTTTATCATTTTTGATAAAAAAATTTCCACTTCCGTTTTTTAAATCTTAAAGACATCTAGTGAACTAGATTTGTCAGCCAACAGGTAGACATAACCATATCTTGAATAATCATCAATAAAGATAATAAAATATCGATGACCTCTAATGGAAGGAGAGGGAAAATGACCACTGATGTCAGTATGAATCAGTTCCAACAAGTCATTGCTACAAATCGACTTCTTTTTCCTGTTTCTAGTCATTTTTCCCTTGATACAGTCTACACAGACAGACATATCATTAAACTGTAAAAGTTTCAGAATTCCATCAATAATAAGTCTTTTCATACGCTCCACTGAAATATGTCCTAAGCGCCTATGCCAAAGAGTAGAGGATGACTCATCCAGCATAGGACGTTTAGAAGACACGTTCAAAACCATAGAAGGTGCTAAATTCAATTGATATAAACCATTCACTACCATTCCATTGCTAACTACAAAAGAATTCAGACATAAATCAAAGTCATTCTTATTAAAACTCAAACTGTATCCATTATTTACTAGTCTTGACACAGAAATCAAATTTTCTTCATTAAGGGAACATATACAGTGTCTTCCAAATCTATAAAAATTTTTGAAGTCAGAAGCAGTCTAATTACTCCAATGGCCTCTACTGCAACTCTCACACCGTTCCCTACGAACACACTAACCTCATCCTTGCTTGGTGCTCTGCGGCTTAGAAACCCCTGTAAGGAATGGGTAACATGAATGGATGATCCAGAGTCAATCCACTAGGAATCTACAAGAGCATCAACTAGAAAAAACTCAAAACATACTAGAGATAGATAAGTACCAGATTCTTTCTGCTTATTCAATCAGGCCTGTCTGCCTCGATAGTCTTTCTTCATGTGTTCCTTCTTTTTGCACCAGAAGCACTCTACGCCATTCAAGTCTTTTTTGTCATCATTTTTTTTAAGGTATATGATTTATCATAGGGTTTTTCATTTCCCTTCTTGAAATTTTTTTTCTTCTTCTAAGGTCCTACACCTCCATTTCCCTTTCCCTTTTTAGAAAAAAGTTTGTGCTGAACTAAATTTGCACTCTCAGGTTTCTTCTTTTTCAATTTATCCTCTTCTTGAGAGCAAAAGGAAATCAAATCGTCCAAACTCCAATTGTCTTTCTGAGTATTATAAGATACATGAACCTGACTATATTCATTTGGGAGAGAAGTCAAGGCAAGATAAATCATAAAGTCATCATCCAAAGAGGTTCTCAGCCCCTTTAGTCTTTGCCTTTTTGCAACCAATTCGAGTATGTGTTCTCGAATACTGCCATTTGAATCAAACCTTGCTCCAGTTAAGGCTACCATCAGACTAATTTTGAAATTTTTATTTGTCATATTAAATTTCGTCTGTATCTCTTTCACATATTCTTTGGCAGTATCTTTCATCTGGATACTACTACAAAGAGATTCAGAAACGTAATTTTTCATTAGGATTAGAGATTTCTGATTAGAAGCTTCCCACATCTCCATTTTTAGAATCTGAGCGGGAGAGCTCTCAGGAGTGATAGGAGCAGGTTTCTCCTCTCTGAGAGCTAAGTCCATATCTGACATGCTGAGTTGGGTTTCCACTGCCTCATACCATTTTTGGTAATTCAAACCAGTCAACACAGGTAGAGAGGTTAATACATTTGCAGGTATCGACATCCTGAGATGAAAATTACTATATGAGTTTACATTTAAAAACATGTATGCAATTAATATATCCAACAGTCATGTATATACCAAGGAAATAAATAAATCATTAAACCATAGTAGAATGGAGGTCATTATTTTCCCTTCCTAAGAGTCAATCGCACTACACACTTATCCTTTGGGATAAGCATGCACTGGTCCTCTTAGATATCCAGGCTGAACCGCCAAGGAATGATGGCTTCGATAAATTTCATCACCTTTGGGTGATTGAAAAATCCTCAGTCGAACATCCTTAAAAAGTAATTTCTTTTCTTAAGAGTCAACCGCACTATACATTTATCCTTTGAGATCAACATGCATTGGTCCTCTTAGATATCCAGGAAAAACCGCTAAAGAATGATGACTTTAGAAAATTTCATCACCTTTGGGTGAATGAAAAATCCTCAGCCGATCATCCTTAATAAGTGAGTACATGTTACTAACATAACTAATATAACTGGACAATACCACCTTTGGGTGTGTATCATCAAACTGAAGTATTTACAAACACAGACCCTTGAATTTGAACGCATCATAATGAAACAGGTTGTCACTTTGGTGGTCACACCAAGTTCCACCATGATATGAACAAATCCCAACTTGTAGCTCATGTGAGACATCTGAATGTTTTATTTACACAACTAAACAGGTCTAAACATCTATATAAACATGCACAATAGCTCAATCAATCAATTTTGTACAATAACCTTAAGAAAAATCAGCAAAAACATTACAAATCGAGTTCCCATAGGGCATTTTTCTATAATAATATATTTTTCAATGCATCAAAATATACCAAAATATATATCAGGTTGAAGAGCATTAAAATTGGAGTCCAACCAAACAAACCAAAGGTCAATCCGACTTTCCTAGTTCCCAGAATCACTATTTAATGTCCTTTTGTTAAAAAAAACAAAAAACAAAAAACAAACAGGCCCTTATAAGAAAATCCTGTCTTGGTCGGTTTGGTTCGGTTTGATTCGAGCCGGCTTGGTCATAATATAATCGGTCTGGGTTTTGGTTCGATTTATCCAACTCCGGTCCGAAACATAATTGGGTCAACCCCAGTCTACCTGGTTCGGGTCATAATTCAGGTCGTGTTGACCCATTTTACCTTATCCGGGTCGGGTTGACCTTTTTCCCTTACTCTAGTCGTTTTATAATTAGGGTCGGGTTGACCCCTCGACTTCACTTTATTCGGGTCGGGTTGCCCCGATTCCAGAGTTATCCGGGTCGGATCATAATCCGTGTCGGGTTGACTCAACTTGATTGAACTGGGTCGGTTTTTAGTTCGGATCGGATTTAACCAACCCAGGTTACCTGGGTAGTGGTTCTGACGCCGGGTCGGTCTCGGGTCAACCCGGTAGCCCCTCCCCCCCTTTTTTTTTTTTTTTAATCCAGCGAGAGTGGATTTCACTCGCTTCTTTCTCCGATGCGTGACGACGCGTCTGGCGACCGGTGATGGCGATTTTTATATTGCCATGACTGTCTCAGGGAGATCTACACATTGATATATTTTTCTTGTAATTTTGACGGTCGAAAAATTATCTGATTATTTAAATCTATTCTTTTTCCCAAAAAATTCAAATGGGAACTAAAAAGAATTTTCTTCATGTTTCAATACTCAATTATTTTAAATCCATGTGGGATGGCTCTGATACTACTGTAAAATTTTCATTAATCCTAATAAAATTCATTTCAATGAATCCCATATGGAATATAAAATACATTTGAGTAATAACATAATCAATAAAAGAGATAGGACATACCTTTTAGTAGAAGATTATTTTTCGCCCTTGTCTTTTGTCTGATTCCAAACATATATCTTCTACAGTCGCTACAAGGCCAAGCTAGTAGCTAAGGGATTCACACAGAGGGAGGGAGTTGACTTCAAGGAGACATTTTCTCCAGTCTCCTTGAAGGATTCCTTCAGAGTTATTATGACGTTTGTGGCTCATTATGATCTAGAATTACATCAAATGGATGTCAAAACATCCTTTTTGAATGGAAACTTAATTGAGGACATGCACCAACCAGAATGTTTTGAGGTACAAGGCAAGGAAGGAATGGTTTGTAAGCTCAACAAATCCATTTATGGTCTCAAACAAGCTTCTAGACAATGATATCTAAAGTTCCACCAGATTATATCCTCTTTTGGTTTTGTTGAGAGTGCTATTGATCAATACATTTATCACAAAATTAGTAGAAACAAGTTCATTTTTCTAGTGTTGTATGTAGATGATATTTTACTTGTCAGTAGTGATTTGGGTTTGCTTGCAAAGACCAAACGATTTCTGTCAGAGAACTTTGAAATGAAAGATATGAGTGAGGGTTCTTTTGTCCTGTGTATTGAAATCAGTCGTGACAGAAGGCATAGACTATTGGGACTATTTCAAAGGGCTTATATTGATCATGTACTCAAGAGATTCAATATGTCAAACTGTTCAGCTGGTGAGGCACATATCAGCAAGGGAGACAAGTTAAACAAGACCCAGTGCCCTAGGAATGAGATTGAAAGAAGGTCTATGACTGATAAACCTTACGCAGTCTTATGTATGCACAGGTCTGTATTCGCCTTGATATCGCTTTTGCAGTGAGTGTTTTGAGACGTTTTCAGTCAAATGCAGGTTTGGCTCACTAAACAACTGTGAAGAAAGTCTTGCGATATTTACAGAGGATAAAAGATTATATGTTTACCTATGACAGCAATGATACCCTTGAGATTATGGGTTATTCTGATGTAGATTACAGCGGATGCTCTGATGATACATCTTTATGATGGCTGGAGGAGCTATTTTCTGGAAGAGTGTGAAGCAAACAATTTTAGCATCTTCTACTATGGAGGCAGAGGTCGTGGCATTGTTCGAAGTCACGTAGCAGACAATCTGGCTGAGGAATTTCATTTCTGGTATGAAGACTGTGGAAATCATCTTCAAACCATTATTAGTGTATTGTGATAATCAGTCAGCTATATCTTTCTCTAAAAATAATCAGAGGACTGGTGCTTCAAAGCACATTGATATCAAGTATCTGTTAATAAAAGAAAAAGTTGATGATAATCACATCATTGTAGAAAAGATCTCGACGGTAGATATGATTGCTGATCCATTGACAAAAGCTCTACCAGTGGGAATCTTCAAGGATCATGTTTCTTGCATGGGCATAGTTGAATCTTTTGATCTAATTTTATAAAAATCATATATTTACATTGATACTTGATTGTATTATTTTGTCTGTAATTTTTATGGACATAGTAATTAATACAATTGTTTCTTTTCATGATTTAACATTTGCACTCTTGCTAGTCTGAATGAAAGTTTTATTTAACTTGTCAAGTTACAAAAGACAGTATTAAGCCAGAACACAAAAGACAGTATTAAGTCAGGACCCAAAAGGCAGTATTAAGCCAAGTCTCAGAAGGCAGTATTAAGTCAGAACACAAAAGACAGTATTAAGCCAGGATCCAAAAGGCAATATTAAGTCAAGTATCAAAAGACAGTATCAAATTAGAACACAAAAGACAGTATTAAGCCATGACCCAAAATGCAGTATTAAGTCAAGTCTCAAAAGGCAGTATCAAGCCAGAACATAAAAGACAGTATTAAGCCAGGACCCAAAAAACAGTATTAAGCCAAGTCTCAAAAGACAGTGTAAGACCCGTATCGAACTAACCGGTCTTACCACCTTGTATCAGGTCTTCCTATCATGGTCGAGCCAAGTGGACCAAGTACGTGAAGAAACCACAAGACCAGGTACGAAATTAACCCAAAAATAGTCAATTATGAGCATGTGGTCGCATACCTAAACATGTGTGACCGACCACACATCAAAATAGTCCAATCACATGAATTTTGGTCGTGTGGTCGGACATTTTAGAAGGTGTGGTCGACGGATTCTGCGACCCCACCTCCGACCACACGGAACCCAGTCAGAATCTAAAATTAAGAAACCTTCCTAATCCGAAGGGGGTCTTTCCTAAACTCATTAGGACATATTATGGAGGGTTTTTCTATATAAATGGGACGTCCCTTAGCCTCTTTTACTCCTTTAGGACTCTAATTGAAAGTGAGAGAAAGAGAAGAGAAGAAAGAGAAGGAGAATTGAAGAGGAAGACTAAGGAGGAAGAAAATTCAGAGAAAACTCTGAATCTTCAGCAAGTTTAAGGTATGAACATATTCTCCATGTTAAATTTAGAGTCTAGAATAGTTTATGAAGAAGATAAGATTTAGGAGAAACTCAAACCATTCATCAATGGACAAATTTCAAGAGAATCCATAGAGGAAATTATGTGGACAATGAATGGTATATAAAATAATAGTTTTGAATCATAGAACAATTGTAGGAAGGACTATGATGATAGGTCAATGAATCCAAACATGGAGGATTGAAATTGAAAGTGAAAGGTCGACCATCACACGTGTGGTCACACGTGTGGTCGCATGATGTGTGACGACACGAGACACACAAGTCCGACCACATACCCATGGGAGATTTCCAGGGAGGGTGTGGTCGCACGTGTGGTCAGAGTATGTCCGACCACACCCTGCGACCCCACGCCCTGTGGTCGCAAAAACTGAGACCACATGTGCTGTCACACCTGTGACCCCTCAGTTTCTGTTAGTCTAAATTCATTGGAATTAATTTTAATTTAAAATCTATAAATTTGTTAGGTTTTCAAGTGATTTAAAAGTGAATTACAAAGTTTGAACGAGGATCTTCTATCAACCAAAGATGAGGAAACAAGACCTAAATTAATTGGTTAATAATAAACTATTTTTATTTATTGAGTCCAATACCATGAATGATTCTATGCTTGTATGCTTGTAATGTGTATATCACATGTCATCCAATATTTCTGTTATTACTGCTCATGAATATTTAATTCCGTTTATTTATAATATGATGTTGATGATGATGCTAGGAATAAACATGTGAATGTATGTGTGTGGTTAGTGTACTTGATGTGAGTGGGGCATCAAGGGGAGGATGTGACACTATGGTTCATCCTGGTCACCAGACTCTAGCTCTATCTCTACTCAAGCCTTGTCCACTGACATCGTCGTATCGTCATTATCTTAGCAGAACTATTACGTCAAAGGGCATCAGGGGAGGTGGTCTCGGACCATGTAGTCTCTGACTCTGTCGGGGGGCTTTAGTTTTATCTCTATGGATATATTGAGGGATGCTGAGTGAGGCCTTGGATACACTGTTTGACATTAGGATTGGTTAATTGTGAGCCCAGTTTATAAGCCATCGCCAATAGGGGCTTACGTGTTGGTATGGGTAGGGCATCAGGGGAAGTGTTATGCGGTGTTTGATCTAAGTACTTTAATTCTATCTCTATTCCATGATGAATGCATGTGGGACGATAATGGTGTTTGATTCATTAGGCGGCTTCACACATTCATGTATAGAGGTGCGATGGCCACCTATCATTTCTATTGCACATTACAAACTTATGAACCAGTCCAAAGATATGAATTGAATGCATGCATATGTTTCTTGCATTGTTTTGTTTGCTCACTGAGCCATGATGTGTGTTCACCCTTTCGACGTCGAATATTTTTAGTTGATGATGCAGGTCCTACCGTAGAAGATTACATGAATGCTCCGATTTACGAAAATATTGTGACGATGGATGCAAAAGCTATGATGGAGTCGCATGATTCGTCGTGCGAGTGAAACTCATGCGTCTTTGATTAGATTTATTAGTTGGATTATTCAGAAGATGTAATTGATTAATTTATTTTATTTTATGACTTAGTCTTTTGGAGATAATTGGATATTTTATTTATGTTATCACTGTTAGATACTCAGTTCATTAATATTAAAGACTTCCGCTATTGTTTATTTACTCTGATTATGATTGTGGATGTGTATGGTTTAAGCAAAAGGACACAGCCTATTCGAGATCCTGGTTGAACCGTTGGATCATAGAGGGTTCATCACACCATTCTGGTTGGTATAGAATTGGGTGTGACAGACAGTATTAAGTCATAACACAAAAGGCAGTATTAAGACAAGATAAAAAAAGCAGTATTAAGCCAAGTTTCAAAAGGCGGTATTAAGCCAAAACATAAAGGCTGTATTAAGCCAAATTTCAAAGGCAATAAGCCAAGGTCAAATATAAACAAGGAGACTTATATTCGTAATAACAAAAAGTTATATGTCATATAATTGAGGTGTATCTTCTGCTGTTGTTCAACATTAGTCTGCTTGTTGGAAGGAAGGAGATTTGGGATAATCCGGTTTTTAATTAATGGTTTCCATGGCCACACTAGTTTTTAACAGTCTTGTGGAATAATATATCCCAAGTGGGAGATTGTAAAATATTTTTTGATTTTATTATTATGGGCAACATTATCTTACTTGCCTATTTTGACTGGTGGGAATCCAATCAAGATTTGATTGATTATCCCTTACCAATTATAAATCAAATCAAATCTTGATTGGATTTCCACCAGTCAAAATAGGTAAGTAAGATAATGTTGCTCATAATAATAAAATCAGAAAAGATTTTACATTGCCGACTGCTATAATGGAAAAGAAAAAAATTTCATCTACACCCCATCAAAGATTGTTAACATCATCTACACCCACAAGATTGCGAAAACAACACCTAGGTCCACTTAACTGACGAAAATCACTAAAATTGTTGAAATACAGTTTTACCCCTCATATTCCTTTCACCCATTCCCCCTCTCTTCTTCTTCCTCTCATTTCCCTTCTCTTCTTCTTCCTCACATTCTGATAGATAGAATTCTGGTCATACCAGATCCTTCTTCGCCTTCCCGTACTGCAACGGAACAGGAGGATCGATCCGAAGCGTCTCATACACAACCGACTTCATCAGCTCCATCTGCTCCATACCACTCATCGTCACTGTCCCACCGTTGGATTGAACGACCATTCGGATCTCCTCAGCCAACTGCTTGTGCAACTTCACGCCAGCTTGGCTGATAAACTTGAGTAGGCTGGGGAACAAGATCTTCATCCCATCGTAGGAATTGAAGCACGTGGCGAAAAGGAGATTATGGTAGGCTTCTTCTCTCTGGATCCCCATTTTCTCCCCTTCATTCAGGATCTTACCCGATGCATTGTAGAAGAAATCGTAGAGCTTCTTGTAGCTGCCCTTGACGAGGAATGGAGGAAGCCGGAATGTGTGAAGGAGTGGGTCTTCCAAAAAGGAAGGCAATCCCAGTGTGAGAAGTGGGGCCAGCTGGAAAAAGATCCATAGGGCGATCAGAGTAGGACCTTTGTCATCAAGTTTCGTGTCGACAGGGTTCACTCCATAGAAAGCCCGGGCCAGGAAATTGAAGCAGGCTTTATTGTATGGAAGCAGGCTTTGCCCTTGCAGTAACGGAAATTGAAGCAAGCTTTATCCCCATTAACAAAGAGTGTAAGGCTTTTTCTTCCATACAATAATAGAATTCTTTTGACGGAGTGCAATCTAACTTAGTGGAGCTGACCATTTGTTGGAGTCATGCCAGCTCCCCTAATTTTCCCCCAAACCAGCTCCTGCCATATGAATCTGACTATGGAGAAGAGCAGAAGAGGAAAGAAGAAGAGGAAAGGAAGAAGAAGAAGAAGGATAAAATGATATTTTATTTTTACTCTAAGGGCAATATCCATGGAAAATTTTATTTCAGCTGACGTCAGCATCTAACGGGAATCAACTGACAGAGTGGACTTCTTTGATTACCACAACTAAAGTTTTAGGACCAAGGTGATGTTTCTATATTCTTGTGGGTGTAGATGATGTTATCAATCGTTGATGAGGTGTAGATGGAATTTTTTTAATGGAAAAACACATATTGACCTTCCGTAGTCAGTTATTCAGTTTAATCACTTTTGATGGAGAATAGCTCATCTGCACTGTTCATATCCAGTGGATGAGTCCCACATCACATCGAATCCAATTCAATTTCTTTTGCCTATTTTGTTAGGCGGTTATGGTCTTTAAAAGCGGACCGGACCAGCATCTTTTATAGGGACGGCCAACGGAAATTCAAGATCCTCGCTGCCACTTGGCAGTGATTAGAGAGGATTTTTTTGCTATAAAAACTCCTAGCATTTTGGGATTCTTTGACCGAGATACACTGACACACACTATTCTCTTTAATTGTTGCTTTCTTTCTGGTTTTCTGGTATTGGGTTTGTTTGATTGAATCTGAGTTTTGAATTCAGAAGAGACATGAAGCTTGATCTTGATCTCTCTCCCAAGTTGGCGAAGAAACAGTATGGTGGTGACGGTGGATCATACTTGACATGGTCCCCTTCTGAGCTTCCTATGCTTCGTGAAGGCAACATTGGAGCAGCGAAGCTTGCTCTCGAGAAAGATGGATTTGCGCTTCCTCGTTATTCTGATTCTGCAAAGGTCGTTTATGTTCTTCAAGGTATTATTACTATTAAAACAATCCAATCCCTCGAGATTCAGATATTTTATATTTGATTTCTGCTAATTGTGACCTAATCTACAGTGTCTATGCGTCAGGGTTTATTACTTTTTTTTCAATAGATTGATGATCGCCCTTCCGATTCGACGAAATCATAGGGCCCCATTGAATCTGAACTTTTCTTAATCCTAACCCGATGATTCTGAACGACTTTTTTTTTACTTGGATTTTAGCTGTATCCAATTTTATGGTTGGTGTTGATCTTGATCATTTGAATTATTTTTTTACTGACATTTTGCAGGCAGTGGTACAGCCGGAATTGCTCTTGCTGAAGCTGAGAAGGAGAAGGTGATCGCAATCAAGAAGGGAGACGCGATTGCCGTCCCATTCGGTGCTGTGACCTGGTGGTACAACAATCAGGACACTGAACTGGTTGTTCTGTTCCTGGGTGATACTTCCAAAGCCCACAAAGTCGGTGAATTCACAGATTTCTATCTCACTGGTTCGAATGGACTCTTTACTGGATTTTCCACCGAGTTTGTTGCCAGAGCTTGGGACTTGGAGGAAGATATGGTAAAGACCCTCGTTGGGAGCCAAAAGGGAAGCGGCATCGTGAAACTGAAGTCAGGCGTAAGATTGCCAGAGCCCAAGAAGGAGGATAGAGATGGGTTTGCTCTTAATTGTGAAGAAGCTCCTTTGGATATTAACATCAACAATGGTGGTCGTGTTGTGGTTTTGAACACTAAGAATTTGCCTCTGGTTGGAGTGGTTGGACTTGGTGCTGATCTTGTTCGTCTTGATGGGCGTGCTATGTGCTCCCCTGGTTTCTCTTGCGACTCTGCTTTACAGGTGACATACGTGATAAGGGGGAGCGGCCGCGTTCAGGTTGTCGGGGTTGATGGTCGCCGTGTTCTGGAGACCACTCTCAAGGCTGGTTGCTTGTTTATTGTTCCAAGGTTCTTCGTCGTCTCGAAGATTGCCGATAATGATGGCTTGGAATGGTTCTCCATCATCACTACTCCTAAGTAAGTTTTCCTGTATCTTGGGCTGTGCTGATTGTTGTTGATTCTTAGTATTCATATATTTATGAATTATCTTGTTCGTGCCTTTAATCCATTAATGGCTTCTGTTTGAAGGAATTTTCTTTTTTCTAGGTTTTTGATGAACTTGAATGTTGTGTTTAATTCTGAGTATTTTGGATGTTGCAGTCCCATATTCACCAATCTGGCTGGGAAGACCTCTGTGTGGAAAGCTTTGTCTCCTGAAGTGCTTGAGGCTTCATTTAATGTTGCTCCTGATGTAGAGCAGCTGCTCCGGTCGAAAAGGAATTCAGATGCCGTCTTCTTCCCTCCGCCAAATTAAGGAACTGTATGGTTCTTTGTTCAAATTTTACTATCTTTTGCAATCATAAAGGTCGCTGTAAGGACTGAATTTTTTTTTTTTTTTTTTTTCTTCTCTTTTTGTTAGGAGTCTTAGGACTGTAGGGTGTTATTTGCTGCCTTGCTGGTTTGCCTAGTGCTTTCTTTCTCTGTCTACCATGTTTTTTATTTTAATTTTTTGTCGTTTTATTATGTTGCACTCTTTAATAGCATAATGCATTCTGACCATTGAGAGGGCATCTCTCACATCACATATCACACATCACACGATACCCTCTTAATGCCCAAGATCAAATTTGCTACATCAAAATGCTACACATGATCCTTCCT
Source organism: Protea cynaroides (assembly GCA_028583415.1). Lineage (NCBI taxonomy): Eukaryota > Viridiplantae > Streptophyta > Magnoliopsida > Proteales > Proteaceae > Protea > Protea cynaroides. The sequence goes on along the minus strand of CM053266.1, from coordinate 34,099,082 downwards.
TGCCCCTTGAAGGAAAGGGTTGTATAAGAAACCTCTCCAAGGAGTATAAAAATCCTCTCCATCTGTCCAGTCATCCAGTCGAACATCGAACAGCTGGGATTACATCGGGATGTGTGCCCAGTGAATCCCAGTCATTCGATGTTCGGTTGGACGGTTGAATGGATGGAGAGGATTTCTATCTCTCCAAGGGAGGGAAAAGGGCCCTACAAATCGACACAACGAAAAAATGGAAAACCCCAATAACGCATGAAAAAGCCATCCAAAAAAAACTTAAATAGGGCCTTGGAATGCAGGAACTCCTTCCCAGAGAAGATGCCATGACCTTATTATATAGCTTAATTCCTTCAATCAAATTACGCTATATAATTCCTCCTTACCAGCATTTGGCTCTTCTCGTGCCTCAATTCAAACCCTTATTACAGCCTTAAAAAGACTTATTCAGTTTCAAATCTCGCTCTTTAAGATATCTTCACCATGGTTCTTCCTTTCTCTCTCCATCATGGTTCACGTAATCGTTATCCAATCGTTATCCGATCATTTTTTGTATCGGTATTGGACTTGATCAATCCCCAATTCAATTTTGTTTTAATATATTATATACAGTATTGGCCATGTGTATGTTTCTACTAGATCTGTATGACAGTTTTCGACATGATTATGGATTTAAAACCTTGCTCTACACACATACATATTCCGTGAAGGATCGGTATTTGATGTGGTGGTAAAATGACTATTATGCCTTGTCAAAATTGAGTGACCTAGTTCTGCAATTTGTTATTGATATGGATGACTGGATGAACTAGAAAGGTTAAAAATAAGAAATGAAAAGTTACTAGTTTTGAGAGTGCCAAGGAGATAAGTTGCAGGAGAGGTGTTTGATGTGATTCCAATTATAGTATTAATTTTTAGACTTGGAAAATCTACTTGGTTAGCACTCATGGCAGCAATATTGGATCTCTGACTCATCTCTAAAATAACTAGCAAATATTTATTAAAAAAAAAAGACTTTACGATTTAAGCCATTTCTCTACTCTCTCTCCCTGAATTGTAGGATCTGAATCCTCTCTTATCATCTAGACGTGCCATACATCTCAGTTTATCTGATGAATAATTGGCAAGCATGATAACAGTAGAAGATCTTTTTCTTGATTCGTATCAGTTTTGATCATTAATTTAATTAAATTTTTATAATAAGATTGATCATTTTTTTAATAGGATCAGTCATGTGTCATGATCAGTCTGTATCTACTGATACTGTGTCTGTGATACATAGAACCATGAATTAAGATTTCTATGGATATCATAAGTTTTAGGTTTATGAGGTTTTTAAGATCTGGTTATTGGAGTACTTGTTTTGCTCGATATCTCAATTGGAGCTCAAGTCAATCAAAAACCCTAAAACCTAAACCAGTCAGATTTCAGGCTTTTCTAATTTGGTTCTGATTTGTAATTGCCCGATTTGTAATTGCCCTTCCGGGTCCTTTGGTGGTAAAATTGGATGCTTTTGAATGGTAAAAAAACGTAACCCACAACACCAACTTAGAGATAATTCATCATTTTCTAATTTGTATTCACTAGTTTTTTACAAAGAAAATGAATATTTATGTTTTTTATTTTGTACTAAATGAATATTTAATTTTTATGGAGGCTCCACTTAATAATAATAATAATAATTATTATTATTATTATTATTATTAAAATAGTATATTTGATATGAAAAAAAAAGCATATGGGAGTGGACTCCCTACACCAATATAGTGGGAATAGTTTCCCACATGGACATCTTATTCTCCTCATCATCATCTAGTCATGACTTAATTTTTAGATTAATCTAACTTTTGCATGTCAATAAAATATTTTATTATTTGTTTAAAATATAATTTTTGCTTGGAATTATTTGAAGAGGAATCGTCCTTGAAAATATAAAGGATAGAGACATAAATAGTGGGACTATATGATTGAAATAGGTTACCAAACTTAATAGGTGAGGGCATTCCCTGTCTATCCAACTATCAAAATACCATATAATTGATCTACACAATAAAAAAAGCTATGCTTTATTGATCTAGACAATTGAAAAGTTATGATTTCTCATTTTGGGTAGTTGGATAATCTTATCTAAAATAAAGGCGAAAGTTTCCCTTATCAGTAGAACTAGGTAAGGGTTCCATTACGTGGAAGGATCAAATGGTAAATTCTATAGTTGGATACCTAGAAGATGGTCAAGATATGCCATATGTCAAATTTCAGATCAAAATTCAATCATTTACCCCCCCCAAAAAAAAAAAAAAAACAAGAAAAAAAATAAAAAAAAAGTCCTTTGGATCCATATTCTGGAATTTTCAATGATTTATTTTACCACGTCGCCAACTCTGTTTGATTGAAACTTGATACGTGAATGGGGAACCATGGGATCTACTTGTCTATAAAATTCAATCCAATTCGATCTGGCACATGACAAAGTAGGCACCCAACCATTGCTTAATTGTGGATTGCAAGACTAGAAAACCTTTTGTCCAAAACATATATACATAATATTCTATGCCAGAAATCTTTATAGGCCCGGGCCCAGTCCAGCCCATACATATTCTGGTGAGCCTGGAGCTAAAAATATGAGGCCTGAAGTCTGGGTTTGACACAAAATCCTTACAACTAGACCAGGCCCAGCCTGATAAATTGCGATGACAAGTCCATGTAATCTCTCATCCTTTCGGAAAAGGGAGACGATTTAAACAATTTACAGCATCTCTTCCACCCATGTATTAATGCAAAGGGAAAAGCTAACTGTCACCCAAGTAGGTGACAACTAACTTATCACCGAGGGGTCGGAACCGACAGTATTACAAAATCTAACCATCCCTTCCCTTAATACCAAAACTACCCTTTGTATTATATATTGTATTTTTGTCGATGATTGATGGATGCGTAATTTGCCCACTTATCACAGGCAACCACGTGGAAATAAGGGTGTTAAACGGTTTATAATTCGTTTAACGGTCCGGTTTGATCCGGTGAGGTGTATAAGAGGGTAAAACTATAATCAAACTGATTAACTAAACGGTGTCAAAATTAAAATCAGAATCGATTAGTAATCGGTTTCGGTCTACCAGTTTTTAAACAAGTTTTCATTAATCGGTTTTGCTTGCGGTTTATAAACAGTTTAACATATCAGTTATTATTCGGTTTTTCATAATTAAAAAAAAAAATGTGCATCCGATCAAAGCTGATACTCTTCCAAACAATATCAACACTGAACCCATGGTTCACATTGACAGGTATACCTTAAATACAATTTAGTAATTGCAATTTCTTAGTCTATTCAACCTAAAAAATAATGCAATTTGAATGACCAAGATCAAAGGCAAAAAATCAATCATAATGACTAATGATAGCCTGTTAGTATTTTTTTAGTTCTAGAGTTTAACTTAAATGACACTATTCTTAAGTTTATGGTTAAGGTTGACGGCTTAGGGACTGAATAGATTGTTGGGTGTTGGTATGCTACTATGCTTAATGGCTAATGGGGTTATGTTTTCTAGAGTTTTTCTATTTTGGTTTAATGGTTTAGGCCCTTAGGAAATGAGATTGGGGTATTGAAAAAATAATTTATTAATTGTAGTTGAGTTGGGTTGGGGTTGAGGTCTTTATTCTTCAGTCTTTTGAAATAATATATTAATAATATAGAGAATGAGTAAGCTTTTACAGAATTAACGGTTCATATTCTATTAGGTTTAATCAGTGTCTAGCCGATGTAATCTGGTGGTTTAAATGGTTCAAAATCGAACCAAACCGATTAAGAAAATAGTGTAATAGTTGAAATCAGAACCGAACCGATTATTAAACTATCTCTCGGTTCCGGTGTAAATGGTTTTGTCCAATTTCGATCCAAATGTTGCACCCTTACGTGGAAGCATCCTAAGGGACGATCAATTGTACAACCGTAGGTTCTAGCTATCGGCCAATATATTCCAGAGGAGACGACTCTGATACCCCGTGTATTCTACAAAAGGCAGACCCCTAATGGTATGTAAATTATACTCAGCTCCAATCAACTAACAATGTTTAAGAAAAAAAATAAGAAATGACTAATTTATGCTTCCACTCAAACCAATAATCCTATTTCCTTTTTTTTCTTTTTCTTTTTCTGTTGGTTGGGGGGGTCTATGAAGGAAAAACAGGATTCTTATAACCCTATAAGACCTTTAAGAGGGAAGCCTGGATAAGAGAGTGTGTGGGGTTTGGATGTCAAGTAAAACGATACATTTACCCGACATTAAGGGTAGAATAACCCTATAAGTCCTTTAGGTCAATGGACGTCATCAACTAATCGAGATCATCAGAGACAAAGTGGAGTGTGGTCATATTATTCGACATGAGGGGTTTGAGTGTCATTTCTAAACCACTAGGGGGTCTGCCTATTATTAGACCTAAGTAAGGGGGGGAGGTTCCAGTAATTTACCCAAAAAAACCACTAGCGCTGATATTCTATGGCCGAGGATCACTCAGCACATATATCAATACTTGGGTATGGAGTCAGGTGATCCTTGACTAGGGGTGTCAATTTTGGGACCAAACTGGTAGCCCAAACTGAGTTTGACCAAATAATATGAAACCGACTAGGACTGATAATGGATATGCTTCGGGCTAATTGTTATAATACTTTTCGGTCCAGGTCTAGTTTGGATTAGCCCGAAACTGAACTATTAAGATGGATAATCCGAATTAAATTGAATGTTAGGGATTTGGACAAATCGTGGTCAACCCCATCAGAATCAAAGTAAGATGACATCTCTTACCGAACCAACAAATGAACCTGAAATCAAACCGGATAGAAGTCGGCCCAATAACAAACCAATATAGGATCGTCTGTTAGTTAATATAAACAATGCGACCCACCCAGTCCGAACTTCTCAATGGACATGTTCTAGGCCCTAGCTATTAAGTTCAACACCAATTTAACCCAAACCAGCCCCTGGACAGATTCACATCCTCTCCTCCCACTGATTCGGGAGGAGGGGGATGCCCTCATTGGCTGGCTGACACGTGGGGTTCGGGTGAATTTAAGCCCTTCATTCGAGCCGACACCAAGGCGACAAGCTGAGCCAACAAGAGGTGTCAACTCGGATGGAAGACTCAGATTCATCCAAGCTAGTCCCCACGTGTCGGCCATCCCAAAGAGCGTCCCCCTCCTCCCGAATCAGTGGGAGGAGAGGATTTGAATCATCCCCCCTTGACCATAGTTATTTAATTCTCCGAATTATTCGTGAATTATTCTTTCGAATTGAATAATTCTCTCAAATTCGAATTATATTTAATGATTCTTTAAAATTCTTGTATTTTTTGTCTAAAAATAAATATCACGAATAATTCTTTCAAATCCGAATTATACCGAATAATTCTTATACTTAAAAAAACTTTTAATATCCTGATGGAGAACTTAATGCCTTTACTACTATTCTCAAACAAAGTTTTTCGAAAAAAAAAAAAAAACTTAATGCCATAATTATTTGCATTTTTTCCAATATAAGACTAATTATAAGTCTAAAAATCACGTCATAATATAAAACAGATTATTAATTTCATTTTTTTTTTCAACGGTGAGATTAAATATTATGAAAATCAAATCATAATACAAAACAAATCATTAATTTTGTTCGACAACATGAAATTAAATATGAGTATTAAAATCATACCATAATACAAAATAAATCATTACTTTCGTGTGCTTTTTCAATTGGGATTAAATATAAGTCTAAAAATAAATATTATAATAACAATGAAGAGTAATTAATGAACATGAAAAAGAAATAGATTTCATGAGGATGATTGGATGAATTTAAAAAAATATTTGATTTTATGAACATCAGCTCCGCTAGATTGGTATTGCAATCATAATAAAATCTAATGATCCACAGTATATACTTTAATGAAATCTAATAAATCCACAGTTATACCAACATACTCATTTATTATGTATTATATTATTATTATAAATTAAATATAATTCTAATATCACTTATATATTAAACAAGTGTAATAATTGATTAATAGAAGCATCAAATATTAAAAATTAACATCCGAATTTTTTGTCCGAATTTTTTTAGACAAAAGAATAATTTTCGAACCGAACCGAATTCGAATTTTATTTTAAGTCCGTTTTTTTAACCGCATATTTAACCGATGATTCATTCCGAATTATTTTTCTTCGGAATAATTCCCGAATCCAAATTAAATAACTATGCCCTTGACACCAGCGCTGGACAGTCTCCAGTGGATCGGTGAGAAACGCAACTGTTTTTCCTGAATAATTACACAATTCCGTCCGCATTCATGGGAGTCGATTTTGGAATTTTTTGTATATTAATAACCCTATCAATAAGAATCGAGAAAAAGGTGGTTCGTTGTACGAATTGAGTTTGAAAATGTGCTGAAATGAATGAACCTATTCTCAATGGCTTCTATGTTCATTCGAATAAATTAATTCCATTAATGAAACTCGGCAGATTAACGCCTGAAGGCTGAATCCGTCGTATTCACAAAATGGAAAAACTTTCTTCTGATCCTTTCTATTCCTCGATTGGACAGGAAAGTTCAACAAAGAGGAACAAATCCGGAAAGTTTTGCAAGCTGATGTTTACGTAAATACACTGATCATCGACCCGCAAACCAATCAAATTCTGTACTTGTTTCAGTCCAACATCATCAATCCTTCATTTCCCAGGAACCATTTGAATGAAAACTGAAAACAACGAACAGGAACAGGTCTTTCTTATGATCTCATCCAAATTCTGATCAAAATTCAATAGTGGGCTCTAACGAAAATTGCCTTTCTTTTGTTCTGTCTCCAGTATTCAAAAGCTGCGGATTGAGGAACTCTCTTGCTGTCTCTCTGTCCTTTAATGTGGATGTGAACCCATGATTCAAGGGAAGGAAGGAAGGGTGAATGAAGTGAATCAGTGAGTGCTGGGTGAGTCATCGAACTCGAATACGGGAGATGGTCATGGAGAGAACCTACGGTTCGTCTAGTTTGGGAGACCTCGTTGCTTCTGATAATAGTAGTCATGATACAACACTCTTGTCCAGGTCGAGTAGTCGGCAGGTGAAGGTCATTCCTCTGCAACACCCCACTTTGTCTTCATCTCCTTCGCCTTTCCTCCCATTGATCTCGAGATGGCGCTCCCAGTTCAGTTCCATGTCGCCGTTTCACTGGATCGAGCTCTTCTTCCCTTGCTTCAAATGGATTCGCACTTACAAATGGAGGGAGTATATTCAGCCCGATCTCATGGCCGGAACCACCGTCGGTGTCATGCTTGTTCCCCAGGTCTCTCTCAATTTCCGGCTTTCCCCCCCAACCTGAACGAAAATTAATCGAGGATTTTCTTCTCTTTGTTGGACTGGATCACGCTCTCTCTCTTTGAATTCTTGCAGATTGGATGAATTTCTTACTTTCTTTCCAAATTGTTTTTGTTTCCTCGAGTTTTGTCGTTTTATCTGTCCTTCGGTTGGTATGTTTGATATTACGTTGGAACTTTTCTTGGACGATATAATTGTTTCTTTGCCTTTTTTACTACTACTTTTTGAAAAAGAAATTCATTGGCAAATGCTTATACAGCCTAGTTTATACTTTATTCCCTTTTTTAATTAGTCTGCAATTCAACTGTTATTTAGTTTGACCTTTTGTTCATCAATGTTCAGGCTATGTCTTATGCAAAATTAGCTGGGCTGCATCCAATTTACGGACTTTGTAAGTTCATACATAAATACTCATCTCCGTTTAGTTTGGATATCTTGTTCTGTCAAGGTGAGGGATTGTCTAACGGTTGTGGCCTCAATAATGCTGTTGCCATCATGCCATATTGGTACTTCGTTACTCATATGGCTAACTAAGCCTTTGTACTTGTAGAAGTGTAGAACGGCCATAAACTTCTTTGGAATACTGATTTTGGGTTTTGCTAACCAGACACAGGTTTTGTTCCAGTATTTGTGTATGCTGTATTTGGGTCTTCTCGCCAGCTTGCAGTTGGTCCTGTAGCATTGGTTTCTCTCTTGGTGTCAAATGTGTTGGGTGGCATCGTTGATTCTACCGATGAGTTGTACACGGAACTTGCAATATTGTTGGCGCTTATGGTTGGGATATTCCAATGTATAATGGGCCTTCTAAGGTATTGTTCCCAAAAACCTTAACCCTGGCTATCTTCAAATTAGATCTCATGGGGAAACAAAATTCCCCACAAATCCAAAGGCTGCATTTTCCGCTTTGCACTAAGAAAAACCTTGGCCAATCATACTTTGGGCTTAGCATTCAGAATAATTCTTTTATCTTAAGTGAAAATATAGAGGAAAGGCCTCTATTATTATGGGAAAATATGTGACTTGGACATATGTTTATTGGTGGAAGACAGAGATTGTAGCCTGGGAAAACATGGCAGGCTGAAACACCTATGCAACTGATGCTAATACGGGGGCTTGTTATGTTATGCTCCTTATACAGAAAAAAAAAGAAAAAAGGGGAAAGTATTTATGCTACTATGTCAGCATTATGCCTTGCTTTTACTGCTCAGTTTTCAGTAAATATATCAGAACCATATGCGCCTATCTGTTAATATGGAATTTATATAATCGGACGATCTTATCTCAATTGTTCACTTCCAAATGAATCCATTGATTCTGGCATCCGTACTTTTCTGTAGGCTAGGATGGCTTATTCGTTTCATAAGTCACGCAGTGATTTCTGGCTTTACAACTGCTTCAGCCGTAGTAATCGCCTTATCGCAAGTCAAATACTTTTTGGGATATAGTATAGTACGAAGCAGCAAAATTGTGCCACTTGTCAAAAGTATAATATCTGGAGCCGATAAGGTATGCTGTGATGCTAAGTGCAGACACTCTATTTAGCTACACTTTTATGCTATTTCTTGTACTTTTTATCTATGGGTGCCTATTAAAACTTAATCTCATTCTCAAGTTCATAATCTATTTGGTAATCTGGATGCCACTGGCTACTGAGCTTTAAATGTAGCATTACAAACCAAGTTGAATTAAAAACTTCTATTTAGTTTTTGGGAGTTTTCTTGTTTTTATTAATTTCCTATCTATTTCTATGATATGCCTGAACTTGCGTTGGTCCTAAATCTCCTTGGTCATAATCTCTCAAGGTCTCAATATTGAATACATAGATTACTTATTTTCTTAATTGCATCTTATATATTTCTCTTTTTAGGTTGGTGTGATTTAGTTAATCTATTGGTGGCATCCTGAATTTATGGATGGGATATAATATTTTTAAAAGATCATTTGAATAAAAAGATTAGTCCAATAAGTCAATCAAGTTCCCATTAGGAAACAAATGCTTCATGGTTCTGGTGATGAAAGATGTATCACCATCCACATTTAGTTGCATTGAGCAATTGCTTTTAATTATTAGGCTTCTGATAGGAGGACTTGATACTCCTTTATCAAGATTGAACAAGATACCTTCTGAATAGAATTGAATGAAAAAAAGTCAGACATACTTTCATACTTGGAACCTGCAAGAACACCACTCAAACTATCAACCACATGCAATCAATTATATGGCCCTTGAATTGACTAGAATGAGAGAAGAGCTTCATGTAGCTACCTATAAATGAAAAAACTAATTTCTCTTTTTGACCTAGGATTATGATGATGAGCATGGTTTGAGGTGACCGGCACAATTCGGTTTCAACTTAGTACTGGTCCATCTAGCCTTATAAAAGCTGGGTTTCGATCAAAACCTGTCTATTTCGACAATTTTGACTCAAACTTGACTAGGTTTTGACTCCAAAGCCATGAATAGTATAGAAGAACAATACTTATTAGGAAATACTTATGATATCAGTCATAAATAAGCAAACACCTCCATTGGAATCCAATAAAAATAGTCTAAAATTCAAATTCTAAAAGGATAAAAAGTAACCCTCCAGTTCAAGAACAAAAATTGAATTTTTGGGTGTGGGGGTGATTTTTAACTTCCAAATGTTAGGTTTTTTCTCAAATATAAAATTTTCATAAATCTTATTATAGTAAACATTATTAAAACCAAGAGTACGTTAAAATAATTTCTTGCTTTGATGTCTAAAAATTTATTTCTATTCAGACGACTTTAAACAACATTTGCATACTTTAAACAAGGCTTGACCGGAGTGTAACTCCTTCGTTATAACTCGGATTCAAGCAGTCTCGGATTTGTTGGAAAGCTGATAATGTTAGCTTTGTAACAAATTCGAGATTGCTTGAATTCGGGTTATATTGATGGAGTTACACTCCTGTCAAATATACTTTAGAATATGAAAATGCTGTTTAAAGTCGCCCGGGATGAAAATAATTTGGACATCAAAGCAAGAGATTATTTTGGCGCACTCTTGGTTTTTAGTGATGTTTTATTGTAATAAGGTTAATGGAATTTTTAGATTTGGATAAAAGCCTAACATTTGGAAGTTGAAAATTGCCCCCACACAAAAAAATCCGGTTTTTGTTCTTGAACTGGAAGTTGACTTCTTATCCTTTTGGAATTTGAATTTTAGACTATTTTTATTAGATTCAAATTTTGGGAGGGGGGGGGGGGGTTTGCTTATTTATGAATAATATCTTAAGTAAATGAAATATAAAATTAAAGAAATGTATTAAATGATTAAAATAGGCTACAAAAAAAATAATCAAATCAAGAAAAACACTTTTGGGCCTCGAAACCAAGGTCTCAAGATGCCCCAAAAAAAATCCCAGGTTACGACCGACCAGCCTCAAAACCGGCATCTCCAACCTTGATGATGAGAATACATTCTTGCTCGTATATGGCCACCTTTATGTAGCACCCACCACAAAACAGCTACAACCCCTTGCTCAACCGCTCCCAAGGAGAGCCTACAACATACTATCAACTAGCATACACATGCCTTCATTATGCATACATGACTTGAGTTATTACAATGAATAAACCTTAACAATCCCAAATCAATCGAGAACTTTGGTAGAGCGAATACCTTTGTGAAGTGATCCCTTGGTTCCGCCCACCAAATATCTTCTTGTCTTCTCTTCTTCTCCTCTCTTTCTGTTTTCCTTTTCGGAGCTCTCTCTCTCTCTCTCTCTCTCTCTTTTAGGGTTCTCTATTTTGTTCAAAGAGAGTATCTAAAATTGTGCAAAGCAATCCCCTTTGAACCCCTTATAAGATCCTCAAAAGACTCCAATTGAATGGTATTGAACTGGGAATTTTTATGCGGCACTGGATGACCTCTTCGAGTTACAGGTTGACCGGCCAGATAAGTCGACTGCCACATCGACCACTCTTGATTGAGAACATACGGGAAGTATTGGCCATTGCACTGGTCGACCACTGGAATCTTCTATAGGTTGACTACTAGAGCCTTTACAGGTCAACTGCTGGCATCGACCACTTCTCAGTTTTGAGGCCTTGGACATTTGGTTTCTCCTCGGGTTTTCTCCTGCCTTCTTCTACCTTCCTCTTTGCTGAATATCTTCACATTTCAGCCAAGGTGACTACCTCATCACCATCACACCATGCCAACTGCCACTCCACACCATGCCAACTGCCACTGCTGCCAACTGAATCAAACTAACTGAGTGATGTATCTGACAACAATGAGAACAACACTAAGCTCAACAGAACATGGTGATATTATATGTGCCACCTACAATAGCTCTTATGGGAAAAGTATGATTTATAATCAACAATAGATGTTAATGTATGTTGCCCCAATAAGAAAAGAAAGTGGGAGGAAACCCAGAAATTGTTACAACAGAATTCACTGGTGTGTCCAAGTGCGAGAAAAGTTTGCTCAGAAAGTTACTTAGATGCATAGTTGTCAAGCCATTGCCTAGGCAACGCCTAGGCGTCCAGGCGGTTTTTTAGCCCTTGGGCAATTGATCGCCTTATTGTATCATTCATTGTTTAATGTATTTATTTATTTTTAATTGATGCCATTTGTAGTATTTTTATTGGATGTATAAAGTACATATATACACCATAGTGCATGGAATCATGCATATGTATTAGAAACAATAAAAATTGATGCTCTAACACCCTCCCTTTTGTATAAATCATCTTATGGAAGATGTACCCTTACAATGCCTTGGGTACGCCCAGGCACCCCTCCAGCGCCTTGGGTCGCCTTGGTGCCTTAACAACTATGCTCAGTTGTCACCATTTGGAAAAAATCTGTGTTTATAGTTACTAGTCAGTATCTAATTGTTTAACTATTGGTGATTCCTCTTGCTTCAAAGCTTTCTAAACTAATGTATTCACTCTACTGATATTTGGTGATGTTTTGCTTTTGTAGTTTTCATGGCCCCCCTTTGTTATGGGAACATCCATTCTTGTGCTTCTTCTAGTCATGAAGCATTTGGTAGGTGCTTACTGCTTTCTTTTTGTGATTTTGTAATCTTGTTTTAGTATGATTAATGAAAGCTTTCTTGATGGTTTTCATGGTTTGCTTGTTGTAGGGAAAATCACATAAATATTTGTGGTTCCTACGAGCAGCTGGTCCTCTTACTGCAGTTGTTGTGGGCACAACTTTTGTGAAAATATTTCATCCTTCATCCATTTCTTTGGTGAGAATAGTTAACATTAACTCATATCTTACTGAACTAGCTTGGATATTGTTTTCAGTATAGGTCATGGGCTTGAATATTGTTTCACCTGTGTCAAAATTGTATAATTTTGTTATGCAGTGGAAGTAATTTCATTATAACTGCACGTGCATATGTCTTATAGCTTGTTCAGGGCTATGTACTTGAAAGAAAGCAATCGGTGGCAGTACCCATATTACTGATGCCCCATGAAGTTAACAAACCCTTAGACTTCAACCATAAATGAAAATTGGCATTGCGTGACTGAGGATGTAAATTTGCCAGATGCAGTGTTTTGTGGCCTGGCCAGGCCTTCCAAAAGAACTGTAGCCCAATTACCTATTTTCCAACATGGGCGGGTCAAAGTCAAACCCCCAACACAGACTCTTATCTTTTCTAAACATTTCAGTGACCATTCGACCAAGCAGGTTTTGATTTTTGAAAGAGTTATTTTGTTGACCTCTTCAACTGGTGACTCAGTGAGTAGTGTTTGTAAATAGGATGGAGTTCAGACCATCTTGTCTAGGGAATGGTTCAATGGGTCCAGGACTTTGTAATGGAGGCTGAATCTCATGAGAGAAAAGATTGGAACACCGATAGAAAAAGGGAAGGGAAAGGAAGCAAGGAGAAGGGGAAGAGGAGAAGAACCTCACCAAGAACCAAGAGGGGAAGGGAAGGCTTACCGCGCCAAGAGAAGAGGAGGCCGAGAGGGATAGGAGAGCGGAGAGAAAGAGAGAGAAAGAAAGCCCACGTTGCTTTCCTTTTCTTCTCTCTCTCTCTTTTTTTTTTTAATTCTTCATTCCATCCTAATTTCATTAAAAAAGTTGTCTTTAAATAAACTTACAATCCTAATTAGACTGAAACTCTAAAAAAACACAATTAGAACTTGTTGAATCAGAAGAAAGGTGAGAGTAATGATTCTCCCACTGTCCAGTTTTTATTTATAAGAAAGAGGTTACAAACTAAAAGGGACTAGGAATCCTAGAAAGACTTAAGTACTAAGGACATAAAGAGTTAGAGTCCTAGTTCACAAAGAAAACAAATAAACCAAAAACACATCAAATATGAGAGAGTCCTACTAAGGACGACATTCAACACTCCCCCTCAAGTTGGTGCATATATATCAGCCATGCACAACTTGGATAATAATGGATGAAATTGCTTTGCTGGAAGTCCTTTTGTAAAGATGTCTGCCACTTGATCACTGGACTGAACATATGGAACACAGATCTGTCCACTATCCAATTTTTCCTTGATAAAGTGACGATCAATTTCCACATGCTTGGTTCTATCATGTTGTACTGGATTGTGAGCAATACTGATTGCAGCCTTATTGTCACAAAATAACCTCATAGGCTGGGTGGTATGGATTCTCAGATCCTTGAGTAATCCTTGCAACCATAACAACTCGCATATACCCTGAGCCATGGCTCTAAACTCAGCCTCTGCACTTGAACGAGCAACTACATTCTGTTTCTTACTGCGCCAAGTCACTAGGTTCCCTCCAATAAAGGTACAATATCCCGAAGTCGATTTTCTATATGGATTTCCTGCCCAGTCTGCATCAGTGTATGCATCAACTCTGAGATGACCCTGAGAGGTCAGTAGGATTCCTCTTCCAGGAGCAGATTTGAGATAGTGCAAAATGCATAGAACAGCATCCATATGGGAAGTATAAGGGTCATGCATAAATTGGCTCACCAAGCTCACTGCAAAAGCAATATCAGGTCGAGTATGAGCCAGATATATCAACTTTCCAACTAGTCGTTGGTATTGTTCCTTGTCAACTGGTGTACCGGTCTTTTCTTGCAATTTGACATTAGGGTCAATTGGTGTTTCACAAGGCCGACATCCTAAGAGACCTGTTTCTGAGAGAAGATCAAGTATATACTTCCTCTGAGACAAATAGATACCTCTGGTGGAGCGAGCAACCTCAATCCCAAGGAAATATCTCAGTTTTCCTAGGTCTTTGACTTCAAACTCCTTTCCCAAGAAGATCTTTAACTGTCTAATTTCTTCATCATCACTACCAGTAATCACAATATCATCAACATATACTATAAGAATAGTAATTTTGCCCTCCCTCTGCTTAATGAACAATGTATGATCAGCATTGCTTTGTTTGTAGCCTACAGAAGTCATAGCTCTGTGAAATCTCCCAAACCATGCCCTAGGGGATTGCTTAAGTCCATAGAGAGATCGTTTCAGCTTACATACTTTTCCTTCAGTGGCTGATGAGATAAAGCCTGGAGGAACATCCATGTACACTTCTTCTGCTAACTCCCCATGAAGAAATGCATTCTTGACGTCCAACTGCTGTAGATCCCAATCAAAGTGTACTGCACAGGCTAAAATGACACGGATAGTAGTCATTTTTGCTACTGGGGCAAAGGTTTCCTGATAGTCGATTCCAAAAGTCTGTGTGAATCCACGAGCAACTAATCTAGCCTTGTATCTGTCTACAGACCCATCTTCTTTCTGCTTTACAGTGAAGATCCACTTACACCCAACAGTCTTCTTCCCTGGTGGAAGTTCAACTAGGTCCCATGTCTCATTTTTTTTTAGGGTAGTCATTTCTTCTACCATGGCTGCCTTCCATCTCTCATCTGCAATTGCATCCTGCCAATGTTTGGGAATAGACACAGAAGACAAAGTAGAGACAAAAGCAAGATATGAAGGAGTCAATGATTTATAAGAAACATACTGAGATATAGGATGCTGAGTACAGGACCTAGTGCCTTTACGAAGGGCAATAGGTAAATCTGACTCAGAGGGAAGAATATTACCAGACTGAAGGATCTCATGTTCTGAAACAGTTTCTGGATCCAGAGCTGACGAAGGGATGTGTGTAGGTGCGTTGATATTGGTGGTCCTTCCCTGCTTGAGTCTAGTACGGCTGTATACTTGAAGGCGAGGGGTCTCCATGGGACAAAGGGACGATAGTGGCTCTGATACCATGTTGAATCAGAAGAAAGGTGAGAGTAATGATTCTCCCATTGTCCAGTTTTTATTTATAAGAAAGAGGTTACAAACTAAAAGGGACTAGGAATCCTAGAGAAACTTAAGTACTAAGGACATAAAGAGTTAGAGTCCTAGTTCACAAAGAAAACAAATAAACCAAAAACACATCAAATATGAGAGAGTCCTACTAAGGACGACATTCAACAAAATTCAAATATGACTTCAATATAAGAGTCCTAATTAAACTCAACTACTAACTAGAAAATCAACTCAAATATTAATACTCACCTACGTCTAAGGGATGAGGGACCCACAACTAATACAAACTAATAAAATAAATAAAACAAAAACCTAATCACGTCTAAAGGGAGGGGGGCCCACAAGATAATTCTAATAAAAAAAAAAAAAAAGAAACTAACTAAAACCGTGACTACCTCCCTAATAGGAAATAAAACTCTAAAATAAGACTAAATCAAAAGAAATAAAAATTACAAAGATTTCTAAATTAAATCCTAAGAAGATTCTTATCAACAGATCTTGTCCTGCATCAGTTCTCGCTCTCTTAAAAAAATTCGTCCTCGAATTTTGTAAAGACGACTGAACAATCTCAAAGAAGACACATCCAGCGGCAAACAGTAGCAAAATTCCGGAAACACACGAACGGTGGGGATGTAGTATGTCAGGTAAGGAGTTCGCCCTTCAAAGTATGACGATGAAATCATATACTTGGCTATTGCATCAACACGAACAAAATCAAACGCACCGAAAATACCATTCTCAATTGTTGGTTGCAGAATGTCTCCGTGAGTCATGACCTCAACCTGTACCACGTTCACTTCGTCAACACATTCTTCCATGGCTGGTTTTGGAATGATAAAAGTGTCCACCATGTGACAGATATGCTCTTCACCGCTATCATCTTCACTGGCACCCTCTACTGTAGAAACGACAATAGTGGCATCTGTCTTGTCATCGAGAATTGCAGGATGCTCTTTATGAAGAGTATCTGGGATACCTAAAAGACTAGCAATTTGACTTTGTCTAGCATTTAGGGCATTGATGGCTTCAAGCAATATTTCAAATTGCTCATATGTCATAAGGGTGTTAGGTGGATGCGACATTCTGACCTAGGCTCTGATACCAATTAATGGAGGCTAAATTTCATGAGAGAAAAGATTGGAACACTGATAGAAAAGGGAAGGGAAAGGAAGCAAGGAGTAGGGGAAGAGGAGAAGAATTTCACCAAGAACCAAGAGGGGAAGGGAAGGCTTACCGCCCAAGAGAAGGGGAGGCCGAGAGGGATAGGAGAGCCGAGAGAAAGAGAGAGAAAGAAAGGCCACGTTGCTTTTTTTTTTTTTTTTTTTTAATTCCTCATTCCATCCTAATTTCATTAACAAAAACTGTCTTTAAATAAACTTACAATCTTAATTGGACTGAAACTCTAAAAAAACACAATTAGAACTCAAATATGACTTCAACATAAGAGTCCTAATTAAACTCAACTACTAACTAGAAAATCAACTCAAATACTAATACTCACCTACGTCTACGGGATGAGGGACCCACAACTAATACAGACTAATAAAACAAGTAAAACAAAACCTAATCATGTTTGAAGGGAGGGGGGCCCACAAGATAATTCCAATAATAAAAAAAAAAGAAACTAACTAAAACCGTGGCTACCTCCCTAATAGGAAATAAAACTCTAAAATAAAACTAAATCATAAGAAATAAAAATTGCAAAGATTTCTAAATTAAATCCTAAGAAGATTCCTATCCAACGGATCTTGGCCTACATCACTTTGACAGTCCAGTTTCAATGGCCTGGTCATGGAACAATACAAATAAGCAGAGACTGAAACAGTCTGCACAATATAAAGCTTATACCTAAGCAAAAACTGGGGTTGTGGGCCATCAGTAGGATCTTTTTTACACATTAGACTGTTGCAACTTCCAACATTGCCTCTTCTCTTAGGCTGTTGGATTTTAGATATTCTCTATCCTATTCTGGATTGATCCATGATCTGAGGGCTTGACCATCTGGTTCCATTGTCAGGTTGGGGTTCTGCTCTATTGGTAAGACACAATTCTCCTGTTAGATTGATGTGAGTTTGAACTCGAGCTTCTATTCTTCTCTGGCCTGTTCCATGATCTGAAGTTTGGCCATCTGGTCCCATTGTCAGATTTGATGGTTCAGTCTGATGATCTGAATAGATGATTCTTTCTGCAAAGACAGATCTAGGTTTGGTACAACTAGAACAAGGACTGGTCAGCAGTTCTAGCAGTTTGAATGTCTAGTTTCATCCAATTCTGAAAGCACTGCAGTTGACCCAATCACCAAACTGGATAAGGGCTAGGCCGGTTTCCAGAATGTAGGTCAGAAGTTCCAGATAATAACAAAAACTTTTGAAATTCACAACTTATTCAGTAGCTGGGAACCATATTTTCGTTGCTCAATCAGTAATGTGTGTGCAAATCTTGTAGCACACTTGGTCTTATGGAAATTAAATTATGGATTTGTTGTGCTCTCTTTTTCTATCCATGTTCATTCAAATGGTATTTAGAAGGGAGAATTTCACTATCTTCCTTGAAGGAAGATGAAAATAAATAGAGATTGCAGGAAATCATGAAGATACTCCCTCTCATTTCTAGATTTAAGATTAAGAGTTGTACTTACATTTCCTTAAAATGGCTTAGATTGAATTATTTCAGAGATTAAAGGGTCAAGTTATAATTATTAAAAATTTAAAACTCTATCAGAGCTTACAAAGGCATCAATGAATCTTGAAGTGTTCTTTTTTATTTTAGGTAGGAGACATACCTCAGGGCCTTCCAAAATTTTCAGTTCCTAAAAGTTTTGGGTATGCAACATCTCTAATTCCAACAGCTATTCTCATCACCGGTGTTGCTATACTGGTAAGAGCAGTAATTGAGTTTATTTCACTTGTTCTGTCTATTCTCTTAAGTATAATTATTTATCTTTCAATAGAATAGAGGTCACACCACTTTTAAATTCCAGGAATCTGTGGGGATTGCCAAAGCATTGGCTGCAAAGAATGGGTATGAGTTGGACTCAAATCTAGAGGTATGGATCAGAAGAATGTCTGGCACTCCCTTTTGATTGTGTGGATTCCAGTCGTTCAGTTGCATGTTATCATGGCATATGTTCATCTTATAAGATATTTTCTCCATTTATTGTTTCCAAGTTTTCACAAACCATGCAACCTGATTTGGAGTACTTTTTTTTTCACCATGTCTGTGATAACTTTACTAGGACAATGTCGAACACAAATATATTCAGACAGAATAATGTAAAGTAAATTGCTTCAAGATATGCATTAGTCTGTATTAATCTTTTTTGCCATTCGTAACCATCTAGCCACCTATCTCCCCATGGTCTTTCAACCTTGTGTTTCATTATGAACACTGAACTGCATCCAACACTACATTTTATTTATCATTTGGATCAAAGTTACATTCTTATTTATTTAGTGCATGAAGTTTCGCCATGTATCTTCCATCTCCTGTCAAATGATATTTCTTTGTATATCCAAGATCAAAATTTTTGGATGTGTCAAATGAAAATAAAAACCCTTGAAGTTATAGGTTGCTTAGCTCGCTTGGTCCTGATTGGGGTTTTTTTTAGAGTTGGTTTGCTGACTCTTTCTTTTTCAGATGCAGCTGGATGGAAAATATTGTGGTCCTGGCATTTACCTATATTTATTTTATCTGGAGTCTTTTGGGGTTCATCTTTAGCCCTAACTAGGATATCCATCTCTTTATTTTTTTTTCCTTCTGAATACTCTTCTTTTGTTACCGATGCAAAACCTCCCACCTTTCAATTTGTTGTGTGTGTGTTGCTACTTGCTGTACAGAAACATTTGGCATTCAGCAAGCTTCAGTAGTCTAAGGAAGATATTTTTCAACATTGGACCTGAGGTTTTGAGGCACTCCTTCCAAGTGCATTATTGTCTAATTACAAGTTTCATAGCATTGAGGTTTTCCTTGGTTCATAATAGAGTGTGATAAGAATTACTTTGTTTGTACCCCATAGATATCATGGCTCCATGGACGTGTCCAAACCAGGCCCGAGGAGATTGTTTTAAGCCATATAAGGCCTGTTTCAATTTATAGACCTAACCAGATGTCAGAGGTCTGGAAAAACCAGGGTAGACATCCATGTACACCTCCTCTTCTATCTCCCATTAAGCAAAGCATTTTTTTACATCTAATCGATGTAAATCCCATCCCAGGTTGACCGCACAAGAGAGAAGGACGCGAACAGTATTCAACTTGGCAATAGGGGCAAAAGTTTCCTGACAATCAATGCTGAATGTCTGAGTAGAGCCTTTGGCGACTAATCATCCTTGTACCTATCAACAGTACCATAAATATTCTGCTTCACCGTAAAAATCCATTTGCAGCCTACTGGTTTCTTCCCTAGAGGAAGTGTGACAAGATCCTAAGTCTTATTCTTGTCAAGAACATGCATCTCTTCCAACATTGCAGCCTTCCATTTAGGATCAGCCAAAGCTTCCTGCCAGTTTAGAGGAATGGAAATAAAGGATAGAAAGGAAACAAATGCACGAAAATAAGCAAAAAAAGATTCATAAAACACAACGTTAGAAATGGGGTGTTGAGCACAAGATCAAACACCTTTTCGAAGAGCAATAGGCAACTCAATAGTGGAGTCTGAAGTAGGCTCACCAAATAGAGGAGGAATAAAGCTCAGATTAGGAGATGACGATTGGAATGGTGTAGTGGTAGTGGTGGTATCTTGCTCTTGTTTCCGTTTGAACCTTGAACGAGTAAATACCTTTAGTGGGGGACTGAAGGCTGAGAATCTGGAACTAAAACCTCCGTACCAGTGTCAATATCAGTATCATCATTTGGTGTATCATCTGGAGTAATAACTAGAGCAACTGGGACAGCAGCAGTGGGGAGATACTCAGGAAGAGACTCAAGAGGTCCAAGCACATCTTCACGAGAATTAGGAGTCTCTGAAGAGGTGCAAGAGCCAAAAGAATGCCTTAGTTTCATGGGATACCACATCCATAGAGACAAACATCCTGCAAGAGGACGGATGGTAACATTTGTACCCCTTTAGAGTTGCAGAGTACCCGAGGAAAATACACCGAAGTCTACGGTGTTGAGTTTGCCATGGTGATGATGGTTACGAGCAAAGCACATACAACTGAATACCTTCGGAGGAACAACAAATGTTGAAGTACCCAGGAGTAACTCCATAGGACATCGGAAGTCCAAAACACACGAGGGCATCCTATTGATGAGGTAAACCGTTGTAAGAATGGCCTCACCCAGTATGGGTAGGGACACGCATCTGAAACATCAAAGACCGAGCAACCTCTAGCAAATGGCGATTCTTGCGTTCAGCCACACTATTCTGAGCAAGAGCATCCACACAACTGGTTTGATGAATAATACCATGCTCGGCCAGGTAAGACTGAAAAGATCTGTCGGTATACTTTGTCCATTGTATGTATGGAGGATAGCGACTTTTGCAGCATATTGGGTTTGAATCATTCGATGAAAAAGCAGGAAGCATTAAAATACCTCATTCTTGTGGCGGAGCAAATAAATTCAGGTGAGACGAGTATGATAATCAATGAAAGTGACAAACCACTTATAGCCAATTACTGAGACACACCGAGAGCGGCCCCAAACATCAGATTGGATTAAATGAAAGGGAGTTACACTGCATTTATTGGAAATAGGATAAACGAACGAGTTTGCTTTGCAAAAATGTAAGCATAAAAAAAAAACTTGTTTAACTTGCATAGCTTTGAAAACTATGGAAAAAGCTTGAATGAATTCCTAATAGGTGGATGACCTAAACGGTGATGCCACATCATACGTAAAACTGCCAGTGTAATTGTGGAGGAGGAAGAAGCCTGTGTCGTTAGGACTGAAGGCTCTGAGGTTTGCAAGAACGTACAAGTCATCAACCACTTTACTGTTGCTAATATTTTGCTCAGTCCTGGAACACACAATGAGAGGGAAATAAAGTGACTTGACAATTCAAATCCCGAGTTAAGCTACTAATTGAGAGAAGATTAGTAGAAAAATTCGGTACATGGAAAACAAATGATAATGAAAGGAGGGAGACCTTTTAATGGAACCCTTCCCAGCAATAGAGGAGAGAGAACTATCTGTAGTCTGAACTTTACCTTTACCAGAACTAGGAAAATACTAAAAAAAAGAATGGGAAGAACCAATCATGTGGTTGGTAGCCTCTGAGTCAATGATCCAAGGAGTCGAAGAAGAAGAGGCACAGTGACCACCAAGGAAATACTTGAATTGGCAAAGTTGGAATAAGAGGACCCTGGCAGGGAAGCAGCGGCTGATGCACATGGAGAAGGGCTCGACTGAGATAGAAGACGATGAAGCTGATTCATTAAATCATCATGTCCAAGAGGGGCGACATCAACATCAATGGTCTCTGTTTGATGAGCCTGGGCGGAACCAATACCATGACCTCGCCCATGGCCTTTGCCATTAACTGGGCGACCAGGGAGTTTCCCACAGTACTCTTTAGTGTGACGTTCCTTACCACGTAACTCACGTTTAATGGGTTCTCTATTAGAACTATGGCGGGAGCTGGTAAAACTGCCAGTGCTAGAGGAACTTGTACTAGAAAATAGAGCCAAGCGATTAGGTAGAGCAGGTTACAACATAGCAGTCTGCCTATTATCCTTAGATTGGACTATAGCGTAGGCATGCTCCAAAGAAGGGAAAGGATCATGACTCAGAACATGAGCACATATCTGATCAAACTCCACATTGAGATCGGCCAAGAAAATATAGACATGAAATTTGTCCTCCCTTTTGGCCAATATCGTGGTATCTATAGGACAAGAGGCGGAGAAGGCTACTTAATAATCCAACTCTTGCCACATTCTTCATAACTCAGAATAATATTTTGACAAAGAAAACTCCTTTTGCTGTGAACTTTCTTTTGCAGGTTCATACACTTGAGCATCATTGCCTATCAGTGAGTATATATCTTTAGCAGCCTTCCGTATGCTGGCAGCCGAATCTAGCAATAAATAACCTAGTGCAATGTTTGGATCCATAGAGCTAATAGGATACGACATCAGCAGGTAGTTGACAGAGATCTATTTGCTCTGATCAGCGCCATCATTAGTAGGTTTCTTGGCATCCCCGTAAGGTACCTTGAAAAATCACGGGATGCTATAGAAAGAAAGCAGGAATGAGACCACATCAAATAATTACTCCCATCCAATTTAATGGAACAACCAAGGAACGTAGTAAAGCCAAAGAAGTTCCGATCGCTAGAGCCCTCGGGGATAGTTGATGCAATTGTCATGTCTGACATGGCTGAGGTTTAGATTGAACAAATAGATTGATTAGAACAATTCATAGGCGTACCTGACTAATCAAACATTTGTAGGGATTTGATTTCAGTAGAAAGAAATTGATATCTCAAAAAACGGGGTGAAAATCTTTAGTAAACCTGGGGGCAAACCATGGCCACTGAGGGGCTGCCGGGAGGCGGCGTTAGGAGAGGACCGCCCTTAGAAGAAGAGGTAGTGGTGGTAGAAGGCCGAGAGGAGAGAGAGGTAGAGGTGGAAGGTGCCGCCGCTAGGTGGTAGCGATGGCTAGATGGTGGCGGCGGTGTAGGGTATGAACATCGAAGGAGATCCTCACTCTGATACCATGTTGGAATAATGGTTTGACTTGTCTAGAATGACAGAGGTCATGCTTCATTTATAGAGAAAAGATTTACTTGAAAGGAAATAAAGAAAAGTAAAAGAAAGAACGCGAAAGGAAAGTAGGTGAGGTAGGTGAGGAATGAGTTAGCATTCATAGTCTCACATCCATCGTTCCTAGACATTACATTACTCAGTTATTGTTTTGATATCACGTGGCAAAATAAGGAAGTAAGAAGAAGGAAAGAAGAGAAAGAAGGGAGAACCACGATAGAGAGAGAAGAAGTTGATGAGAGAAATCCCTATCGGTTACTTTATTTATAAAAGAGATACAAAAGAGAGTAGCCTACTCTAACTCAAGCCAACTTAAACATAAAGGAGAAACTGACCCACTATCTACTAAACAGAACCATACCTAACTCTAAACACTAAACGCTAAACATCACCATACTAAATATCACTAACACAAATAAGAATGTACCCCCATGATACATAGGTCCAATCTTCAATACTCCCCCTTAAGCTGGAGCATACTCCAGCTTGCATAACCCAGTTTGGAATAAACAAGAATCTCAACATAATGTAACTAACAAAAACTATATTCCCTGATGTAAAAAAATAGCAAACAAAATTCCTTTTAAATTTTTCTATGGTGTTTTGTAGCTGACTTTACCCCCTACAACGAGGTGAAAATTTTCTAATGAGTACAATTTTACACCTATTTTTTCTTTTCATGAAACAAATCGAGCCTCAGTAAAATGAATATGTGGTATTAAGATCCTATGTGATGCTGATACCGGTGCTTTTTGTGTAGTGTCCCTACATCAGGTGTGTAATCAGATATGAATATACATGTTATCGTTGAATATGAATTCATATAATCTAGCCAACTAAAAGAGAAGGACATAATCAAAGCATTTATTTTATGCATTAAATGTGATATAAAATAAATAGTTTGAGATTCGTTCTTTAGTTAATTGCTAGCTCTATATGGTAATGTAGTGCAATAAAAGCATTTCATTATATGGCAAAATTTCTTATAGTTTCTTCCACCCCTTGTTCTTTTACAGTTATTTGGTCTTGGTGTGGCGAATATATGTGGTTCCTTCTTTCAAGCTTATCCCTCGACAGGTAAGCTGCCTATGATGTCCTTAGTGTTGCATTGGTCCATGATTCACCATAACTAATGGAAATGCACGCAGATAATTAATATTGTTCTAAAATTTTGCAACATGAAAACTTGTCTTTCAATATATATGCTACCTAAGGATAATATTTTTGAGTTAACTGTGCAGGCTCCTTTTCTAGGTCAGCTGTAAACCATGAGAGTGGAGCAAAAACTGGCTTATCAGGAATTACTATGGGAATCATAATTGGATGTGCTCTTTTGTTCATGACACCATTATTTAGGGACATTCCTCAGGTATGGTTTCCACGATAAAAAAAAATACTGATTATGCTTGAAACATTTGATATGAATTTACTGTTTTTATTTGAGGCCTGGTTTGATAGAGCATGTGCTACCACATTGTGTAGTCCTATTGGTTACTACTGCCAATTCTGTAATATAGTTGCATTAATATTTTGTTAAAAATGGCTTGTGAATCCAGGGTCTTACAAGTTACAACCTAATAAATCATTTAATAGGATAGCATGGAAACAATTGGATGACTTTCTTTTGAGTCATTTCCGTACCCACTTTGTAGTTTTGACTCCGTAACATTCTTCTAAAGAATGCTTAAGATGGATACTTTTGTCTGTTTCAGTGTGCTTTGGCTGCTATTGTGATCTCTGCTGTAATGAGTCTGGTAAGTACATTATAGCCCCTGATAATGAGTTCATTCTAGATAATTGTTATCCTCTTTAGCTTTCCGTGGATTTCAAAATTTTTCCTTATATACAAGGTAGCCTCATATGTTTTAGGATGAAATAGCTATTAGTTTACCATTAAATAATTCACATCTTTGTACAGGTAAATCAAGTTTTAACTGTGTTAAAATCATAGTTCGAAATCTCGGTTCTCGAGGGTGTCTCGACCCTTGAGAAAACCGAGATTACCGAGATCTTGGCGAGAACCTGCCGAAACTCCTAGAGGGTAAAAATGGGAGTTTCGACAGGTTTTTTTTTTTATGGTTTAAGCCATTTTTTGCTGTTTTAAGTCCATTTTAGAGCCATTTTAAAGCTATATATTGCAGGAAAATACTTATTCAACATATATAAACACATTTGAAGTATAAAAAGTAATCACATTATCGAAAAATAATACATTCATAAATCATAAATCCCACAAAATAACATAATTTACAAGTACTCATTATATAAAAGACTTAAATACTCAAAATGAAATAATACATTTCCATTAGTCCATCCCTATGTCTAATCATATGTAGAGTGGCATGCAGGTTCCATCTGATTAGATTGACTTTGTTGAAGAAAATATATCTCGGTCTGATAAACAAAATCCTGCCACGACATCCTTCGGCTATAGAAGGTCTGGTAGTCTTCCACATATTTCTCATACATATGATCCGGGAAGTTTCTAAAAATACCCAACCTTGGATACAATTCACTATAATGTGGAGTAAAGTGAGCATATATTGGCTGGTGTAGGGGCGTGGTTCTTTGCAAATTTGGGACTGAAAAGAGACTGTCCACAAAGTTTGAGCCAGTCTGTGATGTAGCATTACTAGTATCAGCGGAATAATCATATGCACTTCCCATCATGCGGTCTTCATCACCGGAATAAGAACCGTACGTCGAAGTGGTGCCAAATCCATGAGCACTCTACTGCCCCTGCTCCTGTCCACTGCTACCCTCAATGCTCAGTCCTCCAAAACTTGTAGACATGCTATCAATTTCAACATCAGGCATAATATCAGGATCAGGAACGATGTCAAAGAAACGATCTTCTTCTTCTTCCACTGGTTGCAAAGGGCGTTCCCGTTGACGAGACTTACGTGTATACCCAGTCATAGGCCGTGATGAAGATGCGCGTCCACTATGATCTGGATCCTGTGTAGTGTGTATATACTGACTCTCACCGGTCCATCTAATAATGGGTACAGTCGGTCTAGGATCACCACTACCACCCTCATCACCACCATCACTACCATTATCACCACTATTATAAGAAGTTGACCAGCCAGTTTGTTCCATTGTATCATCATCGCCTTCTGAGTCATTACCAGTACCAGTTGGGGGGTTCAACAGTCTAGGCGACTGTGCATGTACACGACCCTCATCTGAGGACATAAACCGCTCGAGATTAGAACCCATCGGAGCAGACACAGTGGGGTCGGGCATCCCACTAGGCTCATCCATCACTGGAACTGCTCTGTCTCTCACCCATTCCACATAGGGATCCTTTTCATCTGAAGATAGTTGGAAGACGTCGGCTAGCTCGATCAGCTCTTGTTCATTCCTTTGTTCAAATTTCAAGCATTGTACCCTCAGTCTCATGTTGTAATGGGCGTAGACCAAGTCATTTAGCCGTTGAGAGCCCAATTTATTCCGCCTCTTTGAATGGATAAGGGAGAAAGTACTCCAATTTCGCTCACACCCAGATGCGGAACATGTCTGAGATAGGACTTTGATTGTAATTCTCCTCAACTCAGCTGCATGCTCGCCATACAACAACCACCACTCAGCTGCACAAGATGAAGAACACATTTTAATACACATATTAAATAAGATATTTTACTTGAAAATTTCAATTTCCATAATTCTATACAAGGATCGGTCTTATGTCGTCCAGCCACTGCAGCGGGAGTTCCAAAACTCCCAAGAGCATCTCTGAACGTTTTCATCTACACCCATTTTAAAATTTATAACCATTAGCCATTGTAATATGTGGATATTCAAATAATTCAGCACTTAAATCATACAACTCACCTCCAGATTGACCAGTGCTTGTACAGTATAATCTGACACCAATTTTGCCACAACATCTTTTACCGCACTGATAAGGTTAGAATTGAGCCCAAGCACATGTGAATATTGGTACTTGGGGTTCAAATAGTATACTGCAAAATATGAGTTGCCAGATTAAAATAGAGTACCAACTATTAAGTGGAACTAAATTAATGACATTATTAAATATACTCACCAGCCTTATGCAAGGGGTGCATCAGCTGATTCTCCCATCGATCTTTTCTCCCATCGATCTTTGATAATCTTCATAAAATGTTTGTTTCCACGTGGAAGCACAGTTTATATACGGTCCTTCAACATATCCATGGCAGCATATAAATGTGGCATGATGGGCTGGAATGCTGTATCCACTAATCTCAGCACCTTCACCACTGACTCCAGAATTTTGACTACATCCTTCAGTGTTCTCCAAAATTGCTCTTAAGCTATAGTAGTCTGTGCTTGAACCCCAGCAGGAGAGCTGGACTCCCTCCACCCAAACCAGTCCTCAGAAGCAAACATCGATCTGAGGCCTACCATCTTTGCCTGAAAGCTCTTTAGGGCTATGTAGTTGGTAGAAAATCTAGTAATGCCGGGTCTTACCAAGTCCCCTCCACATTTCTCCCTCAACAAGTTCAAAGAATAGCCATGGTTGTATACAAATGTTGTCACTTGGTGTGCTTGTTCAACCACTTGCTTTACTTTTTTGGATCTTGCCCATGTCCTTCAACATCAAGTCAATGCAATGGGCAACACATGGAGTCCAAAAAAGGTTATAGTTAGCCATCATCATCTCTCCTGCCTTCTTGTAGTTGCTGTCATTGTCTGTCACAATTTGCACCACATTTGTAGCACCAACTTCATCCACCACTGTCTGTAGCAATCCATAGATGTAGTTAGCATCTTTTGTGCATGCAGATGCATCCGCAGACTTCAAGAATGCTGTCTTCCCATCATTGTAGACCATGAAGTTGATGATGGACTTTCTAGTGGGACCAGTCCAACCATCACACATTATAGTGACCCCATATGCACCCCAATTATTCTTTAACACTTCTATCCATACTTCTAACTCTTTTTTAATTCTTGGGAGATAGACATTCATCACTTCATATGGAGTGGGGGCTTTAATACCAAGACTAGCCTGAGCAACTGCATCAAAGAAAGACTGATAGTATGGGCCACTACTAGCATTTGTTGGGATACTATTATAGATAGACCACCTAGCAAAGGCATCCCCAATAAATTCTTTTGTATCCTTCTAGTTCCACATACTCTTCAATCTCTTCTATTTGGCGCCAGCCTTTCTAAAAACTGCTGGATCCTGCTGTAGAATCTCTACATAATCCTCATCCGTAGTAGTAGGTGGTGGTGCCTGGGGTTGTGCTCTAGTACTTTTTGATCTTTTAAACATAAAAGCCAACCCTCCCTCACTCCGTGTTTGTGGTTCTTTGGGCTGCTGAAATGATCTACTACCACCTGCCCCTAAGGCTCTTTGCCTCAACCTTTCCATTTCCATCTCATGGCTGACTTTACTTGCCATTGTTGCCCGTCTCAGATCTCTGGCTTCTTCCTCCGTCAAACCCCTGGTATGTAGACCATCATCATCTGAACTATCATCATCCAAACCACGCACTGTACCTCGGATTGCTTCCTCAAATTGTTGTTTATTTTTTTCTTTCTCTGCCCTTCTCTGCTGGCCTACCTTCATCTGTGCAACTATAACCCTGGTAATCTCCACAGGAACTATAGGACACTTTACCACGTCTATAGAAGTCCCACTCAAGTGTTTCTTAAGTCTGGTAATCCCACCAAACATAAGCTTCTTCCCACAGAATTTGCATTGGGTCTTCTTTCTATCACCGTCAATGGCGGTACAATACTGCCAAGCCATGTCAGTACGACCAACATCACTACCTCCCTCACGAGAACCCGAAGTAGCCATAATATTTAGAACGAGACACTGTTACATAAGATGATAAATAGAGAAATTTAAATCAATAGATTTACATTAATAAAACTTAAAATTGAAGAACATAAAAGCATCAAATATGCGAATACAACTCAAAACACATTGAAATTACTTTTCAAAATTTTAAAACTATGTTACAAGAAAACAAAATATTTTTCCTAATTTTCCATAATTATTTAGTTATTATTAATAATTTTGGATATTAAATAAAAATAATTTATTTTTTGAAAAATATAATCCGACAACATGAAACCGTAGATTGGTCAATGATGTTCAACATATATTATTTTGAACACCAATAGATAAGTATTAATATTTTTTTACTAATTTTTTATTGCTGAAAAATATAATTTATTAATAAAAAATTCATAAAAATAAAAATATGTACAGAAAAAAATAAGTGAAACCGTGACCGCGAAGATCGGCCAACGATGTTCAACATATATTATTTTGAACACCAGTAGATAAGTATTAATATTTTTTTATTAAATTTTTATTGAAAATAGGATTTATTAATAAAAAATTCATAAAAATAAAAATATGTACAAAAAAAAAAAACTGAAACCGTGGCCGCGTAGATCGGCCAACGATGTTCAACATATATTATTTTGAACACCAGTAGATAAGTATTAATATTTTTTATTAATTTTTTATTACTGGAAAATAGGATTTATTAATAAAAAATTCATAAAAATAAAAATTTGTACAGAAAAAAAAAAAACTGAAACCGTGACCGCGTAGATCGGCTAACGGTGTTCAACATATATTATTTTGAAAGTAAACTGATTAATATTTAAGAAATGTATTTTTTATTTTTGTAAACAAAAAAAAAAAAAAAAAAAAAAAAAATATATATATATATATATATATATATATATATATATATACAGAAAAAAAAAAATGAAACCGTGGCCATGTAGATCGGCCAACGGTGTTCATCATATAATATTTTCAACACCATCTAATTAATATTTATCATATTTTTTTTAATTTTTAATTGCTGGAAAATATATTTTTTTAACAAAAAATCAAAATAAAAAATATATGTGCAAAAAAATAATTTCGAAAGGATGAGGTTGTAGATCGGCCTAATGACTCTCACATATATAAATTTCATGATGAACCAACATGTATTGAACATATTCATGTAAAAAAGTAAGTTTTAGGGGAAAAAACCATACCTCAAACCTTAGATTTGCAAAAAATAGGTCAAAATGAGCCTCCAACAGCACTTTGATGGAGAGATTTGCAAAGAACAGAGGTTTTTGAACTTTAGATGCAAGGTTGGAAAAGAAGGAATAGAGGAGGAGAAGAAAACAGAAGGGAATTGAGAAGAAAATGAGTCTCGGTCGAGATCTCGACCGAGACTCTTATATAAGAACTTGGACCAGTTCGAAACTGGTCGAGATTGGTCGAGAACCAGTCGAAAACTGGTCGAGACTGGTCGAGACCCAGTTTCGAACTAGGTTCTTGTCTCGACCCTTTTGAGACTACCGAGAAGGGTCGAGATCTAGGTCGAGATCTCGACCCTTCTCGGTCGAGTTTTAAAACTATGCTTGTGCCACATGGTTTCTGTAAGTAAAGGGAGACCTAGATCTCGACCCTTCTCGGTCGAGTTTTAAAACTATGCTTGTGCCACATGGTTTCTGTAAGTAAAGGGATCCATTAACCAACCCAACGGAATACTAAGAGTTCAGGTCTTGTTTGTTAAAATGTACTCTTGATTACTAACCCCTAAAGGTCAACGTCATATAGTTTTTGTATCAGTGGACAAACCTAACCTTGTACATGTAGAAAGATCTGACTCCAGATACTAATAAATTAGGCAAAAAAGGATAGCTGGAGATGGGTTTCCTGCCTCAGTAAGTAGAGAAATAAGTGCCTGACAGCTCTTATAAACAACCAAAGTGCTATGAATATGACCTGAAACTGAAAAACCTATCTATTTAATTTTTTTACCTTGATTTCCTTACTTTTTCTTTCTTTCTTCTTCTGTTTTTTTTCCCTTTGGGAATCATTTTCCCCCTTTCTTTATCAATGCTGAAAGAAAATTTGTTTCTAGAAAGAATGAAAAGATGCAATCATACAAATAAGGAAAAAGCTCAAACACCAAAAAAAAAAAAAAAAAAAAAAAAATAAAATCTAGGAAGGCATGAGACTAATCCCAAGAACAAGAGTGAAAGACTGACAACAATGACAAAAAACAATTACAGCAGAATTGCCTTGAGATATGCTATTCTTTGTAAGAGTATCCATTTTAGTGAGCTGCCTGACCTTGTAGTCAAGATATGAGCTTATTTGATCACTAAGAGCAATAATGGAGCCAACCAACGGCAGTTTTAGAGTTACCTTCCATAACCATATTGTTGAAACTAAGGATATGGAACAATCTGAGCCCTCAGGGAGGGTAGACCATCCTTGGATTTTCTGCTAAATTGTTGGTCTAAAGATGACGTGTAGAATTGTTTATGAGCCTCTCAGATCTAAATCATAAAATTCATCCCATTGCAACAAAAAGATCAGAACTTTTATTTTTGCAGTAGAGAATGGCATGACAAGTCTCTCTGGAAAAATTTAGTTGCCTGATTTGGCCAGTTTACGGTCCTTTTCAGCCACTTTGATTGAACTGATGTGTTTGGTCCTTTTCAGCTTTTTTTTTTGGGATGAATAGTGATATATATTCAAAAAAGGATCAAAACCTTACTAGCAGCTCAATTCTATGAGCATAATATAAGTACAAGAATGGCTAAAAGACAGCCTGAAGACCGGTGATCTAGGTACTCCAGAGAAATGGACAGGGAGATCCCAAGATTCCACAATCACCCTATTACTAGGTGTATCTTTGGATGGCCTGTTTGGCTCCCCCAAGCTTGGTTCTTATCTCAAAAGAAATAGAGTTCCAAATCTGGTCATATGGGCTGGCCTTACCGGTCTGTCTCCTTCTATTTCTTCCATCCATAGATGATATATGGAGTAGAAAGGCCATTTTCCCCAGCCCTTACAGTAGCTGTTGCCTTTAAAAGATTTCCTCACCCATTTCCATTCCCTATCAAATCTGAGAATGCATTTATTATCTGGCCAAAAGTTTTTGACAATTCTTTTCCCCAGAGAGATGGAGAAAGAAACACCCACCACACCCCCCCAAAAAAAAAAAAAAAAAAAAAAGAAAAAGAAAAAAGAAAAAAGAAAAGAAATAAATGATGAACATCTTCTTGGCCAGCCCAAAATAAATAACAACTGGATTCTGCAGATATGCCTCTCTTTTTTTTTGGCTGAACTGACCTGTTTTCTTCTGCTGAGTGGCTCTCTTCCCCCCCTCCCCTTTTCCATAAGAACCCTTATATTTCGGTATGTTTGTGCATATCCCCTTCTCTTTTCATTGTATTTTTTGGTATTTAATTCCCTGTACTTTTTTTTTGAACGAATATCATAAAATACCAATACAGCATATATACTGATAAATTTTCTGTTTATTATACCCTACGTAGAAAAAGATGAAGTTCGTAAAGATTCACCAAGAACTGAAACTATCTTTTCTAAAAAAAATAAAAAATTAAAAAAACTAATCAATCAATTGTAATGATTAACCTAAAATACATAACTATTAATCACAGTTTTTTTAATGTTTACAGGCATGCTTTTAAACTGTTAACATGGTTTTTAAATTCTAGAAAATATTATTTTTGATAAGTCGAGATTTTTAATGGCAAGGCTGAAACGGAGGGATATCCAAACACCTGTTTGCAATTTACAGGTCCAAATAGAACAAGCTATACAAAAAAAGGTATTCCAGTTAGCTGCTCCATCTCAGCTATATCCGTATCCTGAGATGTTATACATATTGATGCCTAAAAAAGAAGCATCTCCTTAATATTTGAAGCAAATATGTAGTCCAGACAACAGAACCTATCATAAACCCCTTTTATTTACCTCTCCTCACCCTGAACCCATCAATTTCTAAGTTTTTAAATTCATATAATTTTAATGAATATCAAAGCAAAATGTCTAATTTTATAAATGTTTTTATAATATAATTAGCCACTGATATTCCTGCTAAAATTACAAAAATTTCAGGAATTAGTTTTTTAAGAGAGCTGAAATGTTTTTTACAATTAAATTTGGGACCATTAGGTTGCATTTTCTGGCGCATTTGTGGAACGGTTTGAAGATTATTTCATTTTTAGTTAGAAAAGGAGATCTTCTTCTGTAATTAATGCATATTCCTTACAATTTACAGGTCAAAAGTTAAAACTTAATTTCATGGAAGCAGTTATGGATGCCAGTTTTTGTATTAGTGTTTAAAGTGTTCTGTGTGCAGATAATAAGAGTAAGTCATGCTGGTTTCAACCTACCAGGGTTCACCATTGTAGCTCCTTTCTCTTATTGTTTGTTATTTCAGCTGGATTTTGAAGAAGCTATCTTCTTATGGCGTGCTGATAAAAAAGATTTACTTCTTTGGACCATTACTAGCGTCGCGACGTTGTTCCTTGGTATCGAGATTGGTGTCCTTCTTGGGGTAAGATTGGATACATTTTGCTACATCAAATATGAACTAGCATGCATTATTACTTGTTTACTTACTTGGACTCCTGGGACTTTTAGCTATATGACCTCTTTTGAACTCTACCCATTTCCTTGATATCATTCAATTCCCTACTTTTATCTTTTTATTTTTATGGCTTATGATGTCTTGCAAATACATAGTCCTTCATGCACCCACCATATATCTCTGTTTGTTTATAGAATATAGGGATTCTTTTCAAGTTACTAGTCCATGGAAGTCACTCTTTAGAGTGCTAAAGTTTCTTCAGTACTTCTAATGTTGCATACATTACCATATAATTTTACATAGAAGTATAGAACATAATTACATAAACCAATGATCAAATTTTACCAATTTAAATATCTCTCTCTTAGCACCTGCAAATCTAAAGATATCTTCAAATGATAGCTCTTCTGCTGATTGAAGATCATAGAGGATGCTGTACCCTAATGTCTTAGCATCGATTTCTGGCTGAATGAGAACTTTGCCATGCTCTGTTTTCTAGTCCTAGACATATTCTTTGACATAAGTTTGAGCAAGTAATTTTACAACCTAATAGGGTTCTAGAAAGAAATTACAATGAAACTCTACTTACTCTAATCAAAGTAACTCTAAAGCATAAAAGAAAACTATGACAATGGAACACCTCATGATAAGTCTAAACATAATAGGAAACCTCTATTGATCATTGTTGTAAGTAATGAACTGATTCACGGTTCGGTTCAATTTAAGTGGATCTGTTTAGGATAAGAAGATAAGAATGACAACTCATGTACACACATTTAACATGTGTTAAATGTGTAATGTGTGTGCTGGGACAGCTCTACGTACACACATTTAACATGTGTTAAATGTGTAATGTGTGTGCTGGGTCAGCTCTACCTACTTTCCTTATTTACCTCATTATAGTTGATTATAAATAATAAATAAAGGCATTTGGGGGTGAGGTAAATCAACTCACTCATTCATTCTCAATCTCTGATTCAACATCATGGTATCAGAGCCACTTCTCAAGAGAACTTGACCGCAATCCACCTCTCCCCTCCCTTCTTTCTTCTCCTTGCCACAAGGCTCCTTTCTCTAGAGAACCTGAACGCAAGGTGTATCTGACCCCTTCTCTCTTTACCGCATCCTGTAAATCCTCATTCTCCTCTTTTTCTTAGCCCCTAATCCATTATTAGGGCTGCAATTTAAGAGGATGTCATAAATTGACAAAGTTGTAGTCCATTTTTCCTCTTGAAAACAAAAAAAAGCTAAATTTATCACAGAGACGGGAAGATTTCTCAGCCAGCATATGCCCCAAGCCATTTTAGGGTTTTTATTTGTTGTGGTTTGTCCTTTTTTAGTGAGAAATATTAATTCTCTATGGTGAGTAGCCTCTCTTGGACCAAGCACCATCGGCGGCAACCTTTTCTTGGAATTTTTTTCCATCTCAGTGCAGCCCGTATTTGCGGAATCCTTCTTCTGAAAAAAAAAAAAAAAAACAAAACAAAACTTTTGTGTCTAATCATCATTCCGACACATGTATTCCTCTTTGCTGGATTTTTTACAGAATTGATATGGGAAGAATCAATTCCTATTTTTCCATGATCATGGTTGTTGAGTGCATCGAATTCTGAATTCTCAGATTTTGCGGTGTCGTTTTTTTTCACTGGGAAATATCTGAGTTGTTACATTAGTGGCATCTATTATTACATTATGTTTGGATTATCTGATGCTACTTCGTCTGAGGTACCAAAATTGGAATTGACTACCATTGCTTTAAATCCTGTGAAATTGAATGAGACCAATTATCTTATGTGGTCCAAGACAGCCTATATGGCCATTGCTGCCAGAGGACTCCTTGGATATATTAATGGTGCGCTTATAGCACCCGACCCAAGTGATAAATTTTACAATAAATGGGTCTCTGAGAATTCAATTGTGATGACCTACCTTATTGGATCTATGGAACCAAAGATAGGTCGGGGTTATGTGTTACTACCTGATGCTGCCCATATTTGGACTGCTGCTAAGGAGTCTTACTCACAAGTAGGAAATTACTCCATCATATTTGACCTACATGTCAAGATTGGGTCCTTGAAACAGAAAGAACTTTCTGTGGCTGACTACTATTCAGAACTCTGAAGCTTGTGGCAAGACCTAGACTACTATGACACCTTCACAACTGCTTGCGTAGTGGATGCTGCTGCTATGAAAAGTGCTAAGGACAAACTCAGAGTTTATACATTCTTAGCTGGTTTAAACTCTGACTTTGATCACGTTCGCTCACAAATTATGAACCGTGAGCATCTCCCAACTTTGGAGTAGACTAATGCAATTTTACAAAATGAGGACTTACGGCGTATCTCAATGATGCCTGTTGCACCCGTTGAGCGATCCGCGCTTTACTCTATACAGCCTTCAGCACACTATTCTTCTCCTAAGGAACCTATTCATTGTACTCACTGTGGCAATGAGCGCCACACTAAAGACACCTGTTGGAAGTTACATGGGAAACCCCCAGATTTTGAAGCCAAGAGACAGGAGAAAAAGTCTAAGTTTGGGAAGATTCCACAGGTACATCAGACGGAAACTTGTAAACAGCCCGGACCTCCAACTATTGTATCTTCTGTGCTCACTTCTGAAGAACTTCAGGCCTTCAGGAATCTTCAACGATCCACTGCTGCCACCACTGGTCATCAGTCAGCTTTAGGGCCATTAGGTTCATTCTTTGCTCGGTTAGGTACATTTTATGTTGGTCAATGTGCTTCCAATAACACCCATCCATGGGTCATTGATACTGGAGCCACTGATCACATGACAGGTTCTTCCTCTTCATTTATTCTGTATTCTCCCTTCTCTGGGCAGGATACAGTCCGAGTTGCAGATGGGACTCTTTCTCCTATTTTGGAA
The DNA here is from genome assembly GCA_028583415.1 of Protea cynaroides. Lineage (NCBI taxonomy): Eukaryota > Viridiplantae > Streptophyta > Magnoliopsida > Proteales > Proteaceae > Protea > Protea cynaroides. The sequence continues at coordinate 34,062,508 of CM053266.1, read as the reverse complement.
AATGGGTCCGTCCGTTGCTCCCCATATCTTACTTTACAGTCTGTGCTTCATGTCCCGAATTTTTTTACAAACTTATTTTCTATTAGTTGTCTTACAAAATCCTTGAACTGTAAAGTTACTTTTTTCCCTTCTTACTGTATTTTTAGGATCTGGAAAGCGGGAGGACGATTGGACATGGTAGAATGCATGGTGGCCTTTACCTTCTTGCAGATGGTCCTTCATCACCAATAGCATATCAGCCTCCACTCATTAACCAACCAACCCCACACTCTCTTTACTCTACTATCAGTACTTTACAACAGTGGCACCGTCGTTTAGGGCATCCTTCCACTGTTGTGTTATCTCAGTTATTTCCTTTTTTATTTAAGCAATGTAATCAGGACGAGTTATTATGTGAAGCCTGTATTCTGGCTAAACAGGCTCGTACCTCCTATAAACCTACTTATATTAGGAGAACTGGTATTTTTAACTTGGTTCATTCAGATGTTTGGGGTCCTGCTCGGGTTTCTTCTACTTCTGGTCACCGGTGGTTTGTCACATTCATTGATTGTCACACCCGTACCACTTGGGTTTTCGTGATGCAAAACAAGAGTGATGTTTTCTCATGCTTCCGCCAGTTTCACAAAATGGTACAAACCCAGTTTCATGCTCACTAAAAATACTTCGAAGTGACAATGGTCGGGAATACTTAGAAGGTCATTTTTAGCAATATTTACTGGATCACGGCATCATTCATCAGACGAGCTGCGTTGACACACCAATACAAAATGGGGTGGCTGAAAGAAAAAACCGCCATCTCCTTGAGACAGCTCGGGCTTAATGATGGATGCTCATGTTCCCGTACATTATTGGGGCGATGCAGTCCTCACAGCCACATCCTTGATCAGTCGGCTTCCATCTCATTTTCTTCAAAACAAGGCACCACTAGAGCTGTTACTTGGCGATTTATCCTTCCTACTGCCACCTAAGGTGTTCGGTTGTGTGTGTTACGTACGCAATCATTACCAATATGGCAAACTGGAGGCACGAAATCTACGGTGTATTTTTTTGGGCTATCCGGCAACTCAAAAAGGATATAGATGCTATCATCCTCTTTCTCGCCGGATGATCATCACAAGGGATGTTATTTTTCATGAGAATTTAATGTATTACCAGTCCCATCTTCAGGGGGAGCCCACCAGTTGAAGTCGAAGATGTGCCTTTACTTATATCAGCATCTCTTGAGGAAGTAAGGGTACAAAGTTGTGTGAACTCAGACAGTTCATGTACACCAAGTAAAAATGACAAAATACCAGAACCTCTTCGTACACCAGAGTCTCCATCCACTCCTACCGTACTCAACCAATCTAATTCTAGCCCTAAGCCGTTGCAAGTATATAGCCGTGCTCGAAGCAAGCATGGACGGGCCACTACCATCAACGCAACTACTCCACATGTCCCTTCGTCAGCCCAGGATCCAGATACTGAGGAGCCCACAAGTAAGGAGTTTCTAGACTCTACTTCTGATCTCCTTATTGCCCTTAGAAAGGGTACTAGGACTTGCACTCTTCATCCCATCTCTAATTTTGTTAATTATAATTCGTTATCTCCTTCCTATCGTGCTTTTGTGTCCTCTCTCTCTTCTGTGTCCATTCTTAAAGATGGCAGGATGCAATTACTGATGAGTGGTGGAAAGCAGCAATAGAAGAAGAAATGAGAGCACTGAAGAAAAATAACACATGGGAGCTTGTTTCACTCCCTACAGGGAAGAGGTTGGTAGGGTGCAAATGGGTGTTCACCATCAAATAGAAGGCAGATGGGACAGTAGACCGCTACAAAGCAAGGCTAGTAGCTCGGGGATTCACTTAGACATATGGGATTGACTATCGGGAGACTTTTGCCCCAGTTGCAAAAATGACTACTGTCTGAATTATCTTAGCATGTGCTGTGCATCACCATTGGGATCTCCAACAGCTAGATGTAAAGAATGCGTTCTTACACGGGGAGCTGAATGAGGAGGTTTACATGGATTATCCACCTGGCCTCTCAAACCACATTAGTAGTGACAAGGTGTGTAAATTGAAGCGTGCATTGTATGGATTGAAGCAGTCTCCCAAAGCATGGTTTGGAAGGTTTCACAGGGCCATGATAGGATTCGGCTACACTCAAAGTAACGCGGATCATACTTTGTTTATAAAGCACTCTGGTGGGACTATTACAGCACTACTGGTGTATGTTGATGACATCATAGTCACAGGAAATAATGATGCTGAAATCACGAAGTTGAAGGCATTCTTGGGACAGGAGTTTGAGATAAAAGATCTAGGAAAGTTAAGGTATTTTCTTGGGATAGAAGTAGCCCGATCTTCTAAAGGGATCTTTCTATCTCAAAGAAAATATGTTTTAAATCTCTTAACAGAGACTGGTATGCTTGGTTGCAGTCCGTGTAATACTCCATTAGACCCTAACACTAAAATCAAGGAAAAAGATGGCGCGCCAGTCGATAGGGGGAGGTATCAGCGTTTAGTTGGAAGGTTGATATACTTGTCTCATACTCGCCCAGACATCGCCTTTGCAGTTAGTTTGGTGAGTCAGTTCATGCATGATCCCTACACCAAACATATGGAAGCCGTTTACAGGATATTGCATTATCTCAAGGCAGTTTCAGGGAAAGGGATTTTGTTAACTCCAATTGATCACTTAAAAATAGAAGGTTATACTGATGCTGATTGCACTGGAAGTCCGGATAGGAAGTCCATATCTGGTTATTGCACATTTGTGGGGAGCAACCTAGTCACATGGCGTAGCAAGAAGCAGAATGTGGTTGCCAGATCCAGTGCAAAAGCAGAGTTCAGAGCTATAACCCAAGGCATATGTGAGCTTTTATGGTTACAAAGCCTATTGACGGATTTGAAGATTCAATATTCTCAGCCTATGACTTTATGTTGTGATAATAAAGCAGCCATCTGCATTGCTCATGACCCCGTACAACATGACCGAACTAAGCATGTGGAGATAGATTGGCATTTCATAAAGGAGAAGTTGGAAAGTGGTTAGATTCAGATTCCTTTTGTCAAATCAATTGACCAGCTTGCGGACATCTTCACCAAAGGACTACCTGGAAAACAGTTTCATGTCATTTTGTCCAAGTTGGGCATGCATGACATATATGCACTAACTTGAGGGGGAGTGTTGTAAGTAATGAACTAATTCACGGTTTGGTCCAATTTAAGTGGATCTGTTTATCATAAAAAGATAAGAATGACAACTCATGTACACACATTTAACATGTGTTAAATGTGTAATGTGTGTGCTGGGACAGCTCTATGTACACACATTTAACATGTGTTAAATGTGTATTGTGTGTGCTGGGTCAGCTCTACCTACTTTCCTTATTTACCTCATTATAGTTGATTATAAATAAATGCATTTGGGGGGGAGGTAAATCAACTCACTCATTCATTCTCAATCTCTGATTCAACAATCATGTTATCTCAATACTCTCCCTCAAGTTGAAACATGCTCTAGCTTGGAACATCAAGAACATATATGATTTGGAACACCAAGTAGCATAAGTTCTTCCCACGGAAGGTAGGTAGTATCATTAGTAGACACAATTGATAAAGGTGTCTCTTTCTTGAGCAAACACAAACAAATGTTGTATCTTGTGCAACTGGTAAAAGTGTCTCTTCCTTGAGTAGACCTGAATAAATTAATAAAAGTGTTTCTTCCTTGAGCAGACACCAACTGATAAGATGCCTCTTTCTTGAGAAAACACAAACAAATGTTGTGTCTTGTGCAATTGGTAATAGTCTCTCTTCTATGAGTAGACTTGGACAAAGGTTGCATCTTGCCAACACAAACACGAGCAAATATGCTTCTTCTCCCCCTTTACGTGGAGCATTCCACGTGGACAAATAATAAAATCCCAATAATGAAACTCCAATCACCCCCTGTTGGTAGCAAATAAAATCCAAGATAGGACAAATACGAGCAATAGCAACCAGCATGCCATGCAAGTGTCAAGCAAGTGTCAAGCTTCAAAAAATTGCAAGTACCAATATCATGTGATTACCAAAGCAATAAAATGGCAAATTTACAAATCCAGTGGCAATTCTGTGAATTCTGGCCACACTTATGTGATCACCCAAGCAAAATAATACTCAAAATATGCCAAGAACAAAAGGTAGTTGCAATCTGGTAATTAACCATAATGTTCAAAGGGTCCATGGGTAGTTTTTTTTGGATGAATAAATATCTATAAACAGAACCCCAGGGAAAGGGAAACAAACCTGGGTATCCAAAGGATAGAGCCAGGCTCCTTACAAGAATTGGCAAAAGCCCAGAGCCAAACAAGAGGCAATCAAGCCCCAAGATAGAAACAAAATAAACAAACAAGCCGACTCATCCTGAATCAAGGTTCCAAGAGGAGAGAATGAACTTGTTCCTCTCAGATCAGAGGGAGGGGGAGATATAGGCAATATTGTTCTATGCACATTGAAGGTAATGGCTTCCCCAATTTGATTAAAAGATCTTGCCTTAGCTGCCCACATCCTCCGGTTTCTCTTGAGCCAGATATGATACACCGTCATTGCGAACGCAGTCTTGACAATAGTATCGGTAATAGATGTTCTTTTGAATTTTTTGGCCATTCACCTCCATTCTTGATCAAAGGGCAGGATTCTTCTGTAACAAGGCCAGCACTTCTCGTGAATCTTTCCCTAGACTCTTTTAGAAAAGGAGCACTCAAAGAATAGGTGATTAACATCTTCACTGGCTGCCCAACACAAACCACAGCTAGCACTTTGAATGATTCCCCGGCTGTAAAGAAGAGAGCCAGTCGGGAGAGACTGGGTGAATGCTCTCCAGAGGATGAAACTATAACGCGGAGAGTATCTTTTGAACCACACCATATCAGACCAAGCAACTTTGGGTCTGCGGGATCTAACTAAGTCCCATGCTGAGGAATAAAAAAAAAAACACCATCAGAGAAGGCTGTCCAGCATATGATATCTCCACTACCTTTAGGTCTGCAAGTAATTGAATTGAGGACACTCCATGCCTGCATCAGCCTATGAGATAAAGCCCGACCAATAAACCACACCCCATCTGCTAGGATGGGCTAAACAGTAGCGAGCCTATCTCTCCCATAGTCGAGTTGGATCCTTTCTCCAAAAACTGAGAGCAATACACCTTGAGGATGCCAATTATCAAGCCATAAAAAAGTTGAAGCACCATCATCAATGAGGGACTTGATATGGAGGAGGGCTAGCTGTTTGTTCTCCTGACCCAAGGAGAGTCTGGGCAGACTGATGCCGACCATATAGAATCTCTTTTCAGATACTTACTGTAGATCCACTCAATCCATATGCTCAGTTTTTTCTCCGCAACTCGCCAAACCAGCTTCATTATATAGGCCTTGTTAACCTCTTTAATTCTCCGAAGACCCAACCCCTTTCCTCCTTAGGTAGGCAAACTTTTGCCCAACCAATAGAATGGAAGAACTTGTTGTCATCCACACCTTTCCACAAGAAGACGTTCATCAGACTTTCAATCTTTTGGATGATTGTGCATGGGAGACCAAAGATCCCAGTCCAATATGAGTAGGAGTTTTGCATGACCACTCTAACTAGCTCCAACCTCCCTGCATAAGATAGAAATTTTACTTTCCAAAGTTGGAGCTTTTTTCGCAGTCTGTCAAGGATTGGGGTGCAATGGTGGGCTGAAAGCCTTGTAGAAATCAGAGGCAAACTTAGATAGGTGACTGGCATTGTACCCAAGGGAAAATCCATAATGTTTCTAAGAGTATCTCAAAGAGGATCTTCAATGCCTGCGAGGAACAGTAGAGACTTGTGCTTGTTGATAGTTAACCCCAACATAGAACTAAATGAAAGAAGCACATCAGCAATGGACACAAAGGATTTCACATTTCCTTTAGAGAAAATCATGATGTCATCTGCGAACGCACCAAGTGAGTCAAGTTGATAACCTTGCACCGAGGAAAATAATCAATATGTTTCTGGTGGGCCCTCAATTGAATAAGTCTTGAAAAACCTTCTAAGGCATTAGTAAATAGGAGTGAAGACATAAGGCATCCTTGCCTAATACCTCGCCGCACATTGAAGAATCCCATAGGACTGCCATTGACTAAGACCGATAGCCTAGGAGAGGAAATGAAGTGCCAAATCCACTGGCGGAATGTGCTAGGGAAGTTCATTCTGGCCATGACTTTCATGAAATATTTCCATCTGACATGATCATAAGCTTTGTGAAGATCAAACTTGAAGATAGCAGCTGGAGGATGATTTTTCCTATCAAAACCACAAGCCAAATCATTACATATCATGATATTATCCACAATGTTGCGACCTTGGATGAAGGTCGATTGATTGAGGCTAACAATATCACCAACAGCCTCTTTCAATCGGAGCATGGGAATTTTGACGATAATCTTGTAAATAGTATTGCACAAGGAGATGGGCCTGAAGTCACTAATGGAACATGCACCCTCCTTCTTAGGAATAAGACACAGGAAGGTTTGGTATATTTCTCTAGCTTGAGCCGGGTTAGAGAATGGGCCCATGGGTAGTTAATAAAGAATGAATGGCAATACTGTGTTTTATTTGAAATCCCACTAGAATTAGAAGCACAATCCAAGTTCAAAGGGTAAACTTGGAATGGTCAAGAAAGTAAGGGTAACTTGAATTAACTTGAAAAGATTGGGTAATAGTAAAAAGAGATATGGATGGACTTAAAAAGTATGGACAATAATGGAAAACACAAATAATAAAGGACAAGAGCAACCCCTCGACTTCCAAGTTCCATCACACAACCAGCAAGCCAAATACTTACGGTAAACAGCAACTATGGAGTTAACCAGGGGGAGTCTTCTTCAACCATCTACAGACTGGCTATGGCGGTAGAACAGCAGCAGCGGAGAAGAACTGAGAGATTTCCTCAATGAGAAAGCGACTCCAACCTAACAAATTGCAAATACCAGTTCAACATTGATTCAGCTGAGAGAAAATGAATTATTGAACATCGATTCAGCGTACGAAAACAGCAGCAAATTTGCAGTCGATTGAGAAGCATTCGATAAACCAGTGAATCGAAACCAGAGTTCTCCAGCAATCGATTCCAATCTCCGGTGTGAACCAGAAAGGTAACCAGTGAATAAATTTTCATGCTGAACCAGACGGTTCCAATAATCCCTAGTGTGAACCAGAAGAGGAAACCAGGATATAAATCAGTAGCAGCGTCAGACATGGACAATACTAACCAGCAGTAGCAAAAAACTTCAGAGTAGCAGACTCAATCAAGTATGATTCTTCATACAAAATCAGATCTGCAGAGAGACATACCAGAACTTGCGGAGAATAGAAAATAAAAGGCAGAAGCAGCAGAGGTAGAGAATGAGAACCTTAAATGACTCTCAAAATGGCAACCCAGGCAGTTGCTCTGATACCATGTGACAAAATAGGAGAGAAAGAGAGAACAAGAAGGGAAGAAGAAGATGAAAGATGGGAGACGATAGATATTTCAGTTTCTGCCATAGAGGCAGAGTTGAGATTGTGTGTCTCTCCTCTTATTGATGCTTGCATTAAATAAAACTTAGAAATTACAATAAGAATGGAAGACCACAACTCATAGGTCTTCTAGGCTCTAGCTATACTAGGAAAATATAAACACAATGTAACTCTTTAGACTAGAAATTTCAACGCTTAACAACTAAGATAACTAAATTGTATAAGGTCGGTCCTTCGTCCTTGTGTCCACCGCCATTACTCTAGACTTCTGGGATAGAATATAGATATAATGACGTGGAGATAATTCTGATGATGTGGCTGAGATGATATCAAAAGGGGATTGTAACTAATATCGATAAATAAAAAACAGCAACCAAGAAAGAAGAAGAGAGCATAGTGAAACGTGCAATATCGATTCTGCTATGTTGGCAGAATCGAGAGTGCTTAAATATGTTTTCCCTTCCTGCGTACTCAATTAAAGAGAATATTACATCAGATAGAGATCTAGTGCAATAGGAAACTACAGTCCTATTACACTAGTTACAAAATAGAATGCCGAAGAGATAGGAGTCCATAGTAGTACTGACTCCTAGTTACGTTAGGAGACGAGATAAAAATAACAATAAACTAAACACTCTAGCAGCGTGAATAAACTGCTGACCAAGTTAACCCATATCAAGATATCTTCTGACCAGTAAACCTCATCAAGAGAAGACCGATAGGAATGGACCACAGTAGCGGTTGTGGTAGGCTCCATATCTTCAACAAAGATAATGTAGATGGCATGGCTGAGATGATAGTGAGCCCAATATGGTGCCGACCTAAAGGCTGGAAAGCCAAGATCAAAGACTGATAGAGAATAAAGATAGGTACTAGAGTCCCACTAGTAGATAACCTTGGCAAGCTAGAGTTCCATTAGTGCCCGCTGTAGGAATCTCACCTAAGTCCATTTGAGTCACACAAGCAAAATATTATTCAGATAGAATATTGTTAGGACTGTGTGGAAGAAAGCCAATCAGAGACCTACATGTGGCACCACACAAATTAGCTGGTCATGCCAAGACGTGTCAACGTCTTAAGGGCTTGGAAGTGTACATGATTCCATGCGTGCAACTAACATTCCACGTATGAGATATTTGATTAAGGAGGAAACCATTGGGATCCCCACTCTGTAGCGGTTTTTGCCACATGTTGTATTCTCCAAGAAAGATGAGGCGTGTTCCATCACTCCTTGAGACGGTTATCTGTGATCTAGCTGTTGGATACTTATCAGACGGTAATGGTCATTTCTCACATCATCATTGTCCCTATCTTTTAGGAGAATGAGAGCATGAAGACTCCAAACCACAACTGGGATTAACCTAAGGTCTCGGATGGAGTCTCGGGATCGCAACAACTACAAGATAATTTCCTTTGGGCCACTCCATGCTCTATATATACCCTCTCTATGAAGGTAAATATACCGAACTTTTGATACAATTAAGCTTCCATATTTATTTTGCTACCAAATCGCCCTCTCTACCTTGAAATCAGATACCTTCTCCCTGAGTTCGTCTGCTTATAGCCCTTGAGCTAACTTAGGCATCGGAGTGGCCCCCAGATTATCCAACCCGCCCAACTCGATTGTTCTTGTGTGATAGGTGTCTTAATTGGAGGATTGACCAAATCCGGCAATAACAAATATTAAGAGAGAATTATTGTAAGATTTGATGTCTTGTTTGCATTATATAGATATAGAAATCTTGAATACAACAAAAATATTAAAGACATTTTTTAGATTCCAAAACCCTTTTAGAATTTCCGATACATAAATAATAATTCCTAGACATAGAAAATTGTCCCTAAAATATTGAAAACTGTTCCCAAGAAATGAGGAACTACAAACAAGACATTGAAAATGAAAACATTTAATGCGCCTTGTAATACGAAAAAGTAAAATAGAGGCTGCTAGAAGATGGAAGTTGTAGAAGCTTCTAGTTACTGTTCACATGAACAGTAACTCGTGAATAGTGCTAAATGGAGTGGGCTGGGCTGAACCAGGACAGGCGAGGCCATGGGCCTGGTCTTGGACTTGGGCTGCCCTCCTTTACGAGTGTACTTCTTGAAAAAGTACTGATCAGACCTATGTGATGGGCCAGCTGTTGGATCAGGTGGATGCACTGCATCACAATATCTTCAATACTAATAATTTGGATTCCTTATCACTAACATAATTTTTCTTTTTCCGAATGGTCTTATATTAGTGCAACTAAAAAGAATGAAGAGTACATAAAATAAAAATGGAGAACTTACTAACTGGGAACGAAGCTGAAACTTCTGCATTGAGAAAAAAACCCTGATAAATACTGAAGGATGTGGATCTCAGTTGGATGTATATATTTGAGAAAATAAGTGTTGAAGATGAAAGTTGGAGGTTGGTGTTCGTTTGCTTATCAGTGAACCATGAATGGGTCTTGGTGATTTAGGGGTGAGGTAAAAGGTTTTTCCTTCAGGTCAACCACAGAAATGCTTCCTTTTTTTATGGGTGAACTAATTAATTACTGAATATTGATGCGGCATGCATCCTTCTGACTTGATACTCATTTGAAGTAAACTATGCTATAAATCTTATAATCTATTGCCTTGAATTATTGATGATAACAGGCCAAATTGATGTTGCACTATCTATCAACCCGCAAGGATGATCTTAAGGAAATATGAAAAATTCTCAAACTTGTACTTTGAATTTCCATTTATATTTCCTTAAATGAACCTTCTTCCATTTCCATTATGTCCTCTTTGGGGAACCTTCTTCTGTTTTTGAGTGAGTTCCAGTTCTTGTGACCTCAAGCTTACTGAGTCTTTATGCATAAACGACACAAGGTTGTCCTACTGGATAAAGTTTATTAATCAAAGTGCAGGAATTTGATATTGTAGGTTGGCTTCTCTCTTGCATTTGTCATCCACGAATCAGCAAACCCACATATTGGTGAGTGGACGTCTTGGATCCTGAGATTGAAACTCAATAGTGAAATCCAAAAACTGAACCATTCTCACTGTCTATCATATATTAATATTCCTGCTTGTTATATGTTTACCTTCTCATTATGTCCATTCCTGTGTTCCTTGCCTATCATATCAGAATATATGTTAATTCCAATCATCTGAATTTGTGCATTTATGAATTATTCTATTCTATTCATATTTTTACGAGATCCTCTTAATGATTTTTACTGCAGCTATTTTGGGACGTCTTCCTGGAACCACAGTTTATAGAAACATTCAGCAGTACCCTGAAGCATACACTTATAATGGGATAGTGATGGTTCGGATTGATGCGCCCATTTATTTTGCAAATACAAGTTATATAAAAGATAGGTGAAGACTGATGCTCCTCTAGACTGAATAATATTTAGACCTGAGATTCTCAATAATCTGAGAAAACTTCTTGATCACATTTTGCGTTTGTGTTATTTCTCTGTGATGAAAAATAAGCCTATTTTTCGTTTCTCAGGCTGCGGGAATACGAACTTAATACTGATGGATCAATGAAACGTGGACTAGAAGTTGAAAGAGTTTATTTTGTGATTATAGAGATGTCACGTAAGTCTTCACTATCTAAAACCTTATGTATAGACGATACAAACCTAGAAACTGCATATACTTGAGCCTTCTGCATTTGAGTACCAGATTCGTAAATGGGCTAAGCTTTTACTGAAAAAAATCTTGGGTTGCAGCTCTAATCCAATGACCTAAGCTATTTATATACTCTTTGTCCAAGCTTGGTTTACTTGTTTTAGCTTATGATGGGTTAAGAGTTGCTGAGGATTAACTCCTTAGGTCCTTGGATGGGCTTGGTTTTCTTTCAGCCCGGCCCACATACACTCTTCTTTGGATGAATGCTGAAAGCCATAACTCATTCTTTTATAATTGTTTTTCTAGGTTAAGAAACAAAAACAATGGAGTTGAATGGAGAACTGATATTCGTATAGAGAACTGACTATATTGATACACGAATTATTCATTCTGGCTTTAAATGGAGTTGAATGGAGAATTGATACTCGTATAGAGAACCTAAATTGGTTGGGTTTGGCATTTAGGTTGGGTTTGGCTTAGTTTAGAGTTCTACATGTTGATGAAGTGCCAATATGAAACTTTTCTTTCTTTCTATCCTTTTTTCCCCCAAACCTATTATATGATAGTTATGTGGCCTGATTGAATGGTACATATTCTGTTCTCTATTTATAATTTGTTTTTTTCAGGGTGGACTTTGAGGAGAAAGTATATGGCATCCATAAAATTTTGTTGCTGCATGTTAATGGGAAAACAAGATGTGGCTGATGACTTCTATATACATGGAGCTATCCCAAATCAAATAAATTACGCAAAATGGTCCGTGGACTTAACATTTGGGTAGGGAAGGCCTACTTGTCTGTGGTGTTTTAGGCCCCATCTAAGCTGCCACATGGCAGATATGACACCTGTTCTGCTAAGATATGCAGAACTAGCAGCTCCATTCACCCTCACCATAAAAATAGATCACAGTTATTATACAATAGTGCTAATAGTTATACTATTGTTAGGGTAATGTATCCTCATGTTCAGTTAAGGACAGACTCTTGTTAATTTTGTGTACCTGTTTCCAAGTCACAATCTATCATAGTTGTCAAGGCGGCAAGGCGACCCAAGCCGCAGGAGGAGCACCTAGGCGCCTAGGCGTACCCAAGGCGTTTTAAGGGTACATCTTCCATAAGAGGATTATACAAAAGGGAGGGGTTAGAACATCATTTTTTTTTTCTGGGATAAGTAGACTCTAAGGAGATTTGAACTCATAACCTCTTAATTCTGAGGGGTTGGTCTTTACCAACTGAGCTATCCCCTTGGGGTTAATTTTTATTGTTTCTAATATAAATATGTATGATTCCATGCATTATGGTGTACATATGTACTTTATACTTGTAACAGTTTACAATAAAAGAAAAAACCAGTAACACTAAAGCCGTAAGAGAGAAAGAGAGATAGAAGAATGGTAGAAGAGGGAAGATTCAACTGTATTGTCTTCTTCCTACACTCCTTTATTTATATTGATAATGAAAAGATAGTAACAATGGTATTTAGGAAACTTTCCTAATTACATACCCAACTAAGAAAGGAGACCTAACCAACTTAGGAAACAAAGATAAGACTGTAGTGGAAACAGATCCACTAATTGCATCAAATAGAAAACATCCTAAAATAATAAATATCAAATTTAGAGTGGATCCCACATCGCTAACGCTAACACCCCCCTCAAGTTGGAGCACGGGGGAATGTAAGAGCTTCAGCTTGGAACAATGTAGCAGCGGAAGTAGCAACAGAAGTAGTAGTAACAGTAACTGTAGTCGTGGTTGCAGTAGTTGTAGTAGCAGTAGAGGTCGCATCATATGTAACTAGTAATAAAGGTTGCATCACGTGCAAAGTAGTAGTAGGTTCCAACATGAGCAAGGTAGTAGTAGGCTCTAACATGAGCAAGGTATTAGTAAATTCCAACATGAGCAAGATAGTAGTAGGCTTTAATATGAACAAGGTAGCAATAGGCTCCTACATGAGCAAGGTAGTAGCAGGCTTCATGTAGAAAAAAATGTCTCTCCCATGAGTAGACATGAATCAACAAATAATAATAATCTTCAATTGATGACTTGAGCAGATAAGTAATCTTCAATTGATAACTTGAGCAGATAAGAATATTCATATTGGGCTGTGATTATTGCCCATAACAGGGGAAAGTTAAGAAGAAAGGAAACCAGTGTAGCAGATTCGATGGTAGTATGAAGAACAAAATTAGATGTAACAGTCAGATCTAACTTAGAAATCAGATTATGAACTTAAACCCAATGGTAATTGATGACCAGCAACAAGAATCAGCAAATAATCCCAAACCTGAGATTAAATATTATGAAACGAAACAGCAGATCAGAGCACAAGTCAATGGACTCTATTAACCACCAGTTTGAGGTATTTAAGTATGGAACACAATAGAACCAGGTTATGATAGAGTAGATAGAACATGAATAATATTGAATCAGATCTGAAGCTAAACAGTAGCAAGGCACTTACTCGATTATGGAGATTAAAACCACAATAATGGACTGAAAACAGATCTAACTTGATAATAGAACTAGTCATGAAGAATAAACTAGGGAATCGAACCAGGGAGGAAATGACATTTAGATTAGGAATAAGAACCCAGGAATCGAACCAACTCTTTGGCTAGATTCAAACATACAAAGTAGAACCAGAAATTGAGATTCAAACACAACCAAAACTTCTTCAGATGCAGCAGTAGCAGGTACAATATGAAAAGGAAGAGGCAGCAATGGTGGCTGCACACTAGAACGAGAACCTTTAGTCGATTCTCAAAACGGTACCCGCTCTGATACCATGTAACAGTTTACAATAATAGAAAAAACCAGTAACACTAGAGCCATAAGAGAGAAAGAGAGATATAGAAGAATGGTAGAAGAGGGGAGATTCAGCTGTATTGTCTTCCTCCTACACTCCTTTATTTATATTGATAATGAAAAGATAGTAACAATGGTATTTAAGAAACTTTCTTAATTACATAACCCAACTAAGAAAGGAGACCTAACCAACTTAGGAAACAAAGATAAGGCTGTAGTGGAAATAGATCCACTACTTACATCAAATAGAAACATCCTAAAATAATAAATATCAAATCTAGAGTAGATCCCACATCGCTTACACTAACAATACTTCTAATAAAAATGCTACAAATGGCAGCAATTAAAAAAATACGTAAATAAATAAAACAAAGCATGATACAATAAGGCGACCAACCGCCCAAGGGTTAAAAACGCTTAGGCGCCTAGGCGACACCTTGACAACTATGCAATTTATCTGTAACAAAATAGAAAATAAGAGAAGATAGAGAGAATTGATGTGTATTCGTCTCCTCTTAGTAGTCACTTTTTATAGATAACAAAAAAAAAGAAAAGATAAAGTGATAGGTCTAGGACTCCGCATGATAAGGAGTCCTAGTTACAATGTAAATAGGAGTTCCACATGTTAACATGACAAGGACTCTCATACTAAAAGGATAAAGAAAAACAATCTTATTCTAATAAAGAAAAGCAGTCATATTCTAATTAGGGAGAAGGGAACTCCATAAGAGAGAGTGGAGTTCAAATTACATTAGAAGAGTAAAAGAGGATAAGTGATAAGAAACTAATTCTTTGCTGCCGCCTGTCCAATGAGTCAATATCTACTGGTTTAAGGTTTGACCAAGTTAAATCAGCAATCACTTATCTTTTGACGCATCTAGAGTGGGCCTACGAATGGCCTCGTATCCTTCTATTTCTGTCATTGATTAACACTGTCCATCTGATAAGTTTTAGGAGAAACGAATGTTGCCATTTGGGGATATAAAACTTTGAACAATGGTTGAAAAATCAACACTTTGGCATCTGGTTTAATTGCTGAAAATACAAGGCCAAGCCTTCATACCTTGTGTGCCATAATGCCATATGGTTGGAGATTTCTTAAATTTATTTTATTATCTTTTACTTTTCTATTGACGCAATGTAACATTAACGATATCCTACTGGGGAGACAATTTGTTTTATTCACATGTTAGAGTCATGTTGTTACGATTTTTCTTTATTTTTTGATGAATAACATGCTATCACCTTTTTTTTTTTTAGATTATCATATATCACTAGTTTTCAACTATTACTAATGTACTATGTACTTGGATTGAATATCCAAAAAACAGTGAAATGTTGTTGTTTGAAAATCTCTGATACATGGCAGAAGAGTTGGAAACCAGAGAAGGTGTCTGCATATTCTTTGAGCCTTTCCTTTTCCATGTGGCAAATTTCAACTCTCGAGCATTATGCCCTAGGGAAATGGAGCCAAATTTTCAGGCTTTGTTTCTTGAGAAATATCAAGAACTTTTGAAGGGCTTTATTTGTGGAGGAAAAATGCAGCATGAGTTTCAACCCCATAGCTAAAGTTGGCAACTGAATTGTATGGTGTCCAGAGTGTTACCATTATTTTGATTGTTTGGTTTTGCTACACCAGCCTCCAGATGTCTTGCAGTTTTTAAAACTTGTACCATCATTACAAAATGTTTGGCCGTATATGATATAAACCAAGTTGATGAGCTGGATGAAGGGTTACACCACTTGGAGAACAATGCAGCACCGAGAAGAGGCAATCGCATAAGAAGACCGTCCAGCACACTTAGAGGTTACGTGTAGGTGTGATTATCATTATCCGTTCAATGTCAGTGTGTTAGTTTTGCAAGGACAGTTGGTTATAATGGTATTTTGTTAGAAGTCGTTGAAAGATATAAAGCCAGTGTTTACGTTGGAAGGAATACATACAAAACTTATCTTCTCCAAACTCTTCTCACTTTATCTTCCTAGAGGAGCTACCATCCCAAGTAGCCACCTATCATTTGGTGCTTTCATTGTTTCCTCGTGGAGGACGGCACAACTTCATCGCTTGATGAGTCTGTCAAGTCCCTTTTTGATACCATTGCCCTACATACCGACTGCCTTGATCCCATTCAGACGTCGCTGGCAGACCAGCACCGGGCCTTTTCCAAACTGACTCTCTGTTTGGCCGCCATGGATGGCCGGTTGGAGCAAGCGTTACTTGTCTCTGTTCCTCTACCCGATCATCCTTCAGATACCTTCCATGGCAATGTTGCCTCAGGATCATCTTATCCTCTGTCGGTGGTTCCATTCCAAACCTGTACTATTCGGTTAGATTTTTCACATTTTGATGGCTTGGATCCAGTAGTTTGGATCTTCAAGGCTGAGCAGTTCTTCGACTTTCATGGTACCCCTGATGACCAGCGACTTCTGGTATCCTCCTTCCAAATGGACGGCGCCACTGTTAGTGGTTCCAGTGGATGCATTGAACTACCTAGTTCTCCACATGGCTGGCTTTCACCCATTCCCTTGAAATCAGATTTGGCCCTTCTGAGTTTGAAGACCCATAGGGGGCGTTAGCCAAGCTCACCCAGACATCCTCAATCACTGCCAATCAGTCTCAATTCGAATAGCTCATCAGACTTCTGGCATGTCTCCAGCATTTTTTGTTAGCTGCTTTGTTTCTACTTTACAATCCGCCACTCGTTGTGAAGTAATGGCTTTTCGGCCAACCACGATGGCTCAAACAATGGGTTTGGCATGGCTCCAAGAAACCAAACTGGCCGAAGCTCGGAGGTCATGGTCACGCCCTCGCTTGGTTTGGCCGCCATTGCTCCCTTCTCTTCCTTTTCGGGCGTTACTTCCCTTTCCGTCAACTCCATGGATCCCCATCAAACGGTTAACACCTACAGAAATGCAGCTCCGCCATGACAAAGGGCTTTGTTACAATCGTGACGAGCGCTTTGCTCTGGTTAACTGCTATAAGTCTCGCCAACTCTTCCTTCTAAAATATGCTTCCGACGACATTGAGCTTGTTTCGGAGTTGGCCATTTCTTTTGAGGATACGGATCCTCTTCCTGTATTAGCGTCTGAATTATCATTCCATGCTTTGGCTGGACAGACCTCCCCGACAACTTTGCAATTCAGCGGCTCGGTTAACGGCTCTCCCACTAGTGGCAGCACACATAACTTCGTCCAAAGTAGAGTCACCCACTATTTGGGTCTTCCGGTGGAGTCCACCAATCACTTAATCGTCCTTACTGGCAGTGGTTCAACTCTCCAAAGTGAAAGTGTATCATACAACAATTACATGTCAAGTTTCCTTCCTATTTTACTACACTTGATGCTTTTGTCTTACTGTTATTTGGGGCCGAATAAGTATTGGGTTTACGGTGGTTGTCCCATTGGGGACCTATCATGTTTTATTACAGACAGATGACCTCGACTTCAATAACGGCACCAAACATGTCCATTTGGTTGGTGACGCCAGCAGTTCACCGTTGCAGCTATGTTATCATAATGTTCGGCGGCTTGTTGATACGAATGTTGTGACTGCCTTATTTTGGTTGGAGTTCCAGCCTGCGGTTGTATTGGTCCACAACACTTGTAGTCTGGAGTTGCAAGGACTCTTGCATTCCTTTGCGGCTGCATTTGCAGAGCCGTCGGGCCTTCCCCCTTTATGTACATAGGACCATGTCATTCATTTACATGTGGGTGCCCAGCCAGTCAACGTACATCCATATCGTTACTGGCACTTTCAAAAGTCTAAGATGGAATGGTTGGTAACTGAATGCTCCAAGTCGGTACCATACGGGTCGGTACCAGCCCGTTCTCTTCTCCAATTCTTCTCATAAAAAAAATGATGGCACATGGTGATTTTGTGTCAGTTATCGTGCTCTAAATGTGATTACAGTGAGGTCCATTTTCCGATTCCCACAGTAGACGAGTTGTTGGATGAGCTGCATGGGGCCCAGTTCTTCTCCAAGCTAGATCTTCGGTCCGGTCACCATCAAATCAGGGTTCGACCCGAAGATGTGCTGAAGACCGCTTCTGCACACATTGACGAACATTTAGAATTTTTGGTTCTACCCTTCGGTCTCACAAATGCTCCGTCCACGTTTCAAGTTACTATGATCGATGTGTTCCAATCATTTTTGTGCCGATTCCTATTGGTTTTCTTTCATGATCTATTGGTTTATAGCCCAACGTGGGATATGCATCTCCAACATCGTCGAAAAATTCTACAAACATTACTTGATCACCAACTTTATGCAAAACACTCTGAGTGTTCATTTGGCCAGCAGTCTACAGAGCATTTGGGATATATTGTCTCAGCGGCGGGGTGGCAATGGACCCGTTGAAGCTTCGTGCTATTTTACATTGGCCCAAACCGGGCACAATTCGTGAACTCCGTGGGTTTCTTGGACTTACCGGCTACTATCGGAAGTTTGTCATGAGGTATGCGCATATAGCTTCCCCTCTTACCAATTTATTACATAAGGGAACTTTTTCTTGTGGACTGACATTGCATAGAAGGATTTTGCTCAACTTCAACGCACAAAGACAATAGCACCAGTTTTGCGCCCCCGATTTTTTTTTCTTGCATTTTTGGTCCAGGCAGATGCCTCAGGGACCAGCATCGGTGCTGTCCTCACTCAAGACAATCATCCCTTTGCATTTTTTACCTAAAGCTCTCCGGTCGAATGCAGTCTGCATCGGCCTATGTTCGCAAAATATATGCTATTATGGAAGCCGTGCGCAAGTGGCGCCAATATTTTGTTGGGACACAAAATATACATCCGAACCGACCAAAAGAGCCTCAAATAACTCATAGAACAGACCGTCCAGACCTCGAACAGCATCAGTGGCTTACCAAGCTTCTGGGATTCTCGTTCAAAATTTTGTATCGGCCATGAAAAGAGAGTTGTAGCCGACTCTCTCTCTCTCTCTCTCTCTCTCTCTCTCTCTCTCTCTCTCTCTCTCGTGTTTCACTCTTGCTCGGCTCCCACATGGCAATGAGTGGACCACAGTTTGTGCTTTTGGATCAATTGCGGGCCAAGGTCAGCTCAGTACCTGATCTCCGCACCATTCATGACGGCCTCGTTGCTGACCCCCCAGCTCTGTTTTAAGAACCGACTGGTTCTGTCCACTACTTCTCTATGTGACGTCTTACTTCATGAGTACCAAGCATCTCCTCTGCGCGGTCATGCTGGTTTTCTCCGCAATTATGTGAGGCTTGCGGCTAATGTATATTGGCCCGGATTGCGCGCTAGAGTGAAGGACTTTGTTAACCACTGTGTTGTGTGCCAACAAATAAAGACGCTAACGACGTCCCCGGCTGGTTCGCTCTAACCGTTATCAATCCCATCTCAGGTGTAGGAGGAGAGAGCATTCGACTTTATTACTGGGTTGCCTTCTTCATCTGGTAAGACAGCTATTCTGGTTATTGTTGATCGACTCAGCAAATATGTACACTTTTGTGCATTTTCACCTGGTTATACAAGCCACAAAATTGCTGTAGTGTTTGTCGCCAATGTCGTGCGGCTGCATGGACTTCCCCGCTCAATTGTTATCGATCGGGATCCGTTATTCATCAGTAAACTCTCCTGCTTGCAAGGCACTATGCTGGCCATGAGCAGTTCCTACCACCCTCAAACTGACGGGCAGTCCGAGGTGTTGAACCGGTGTTTGGAAATGTACCTCAGGAGCTTTGTTCTCGAAGCCCCACATCAGTGGGTTCGTAACTATTCCTGGGCCGAGTACTGGTATAACACTGCATTTCATACCGCTGCCGGAATGACCACCATGAGCTGCTGTCCTGCGATGACATTCTTCGTACTCTCTGGACTAACCTCGTCCGTGCCTAAGGTCGCATGAAATCCCAAGCGGACAAGCACCGTTTCGGACAAACAGTACTCCATTGATGGTTATACGTTAAGTTGCGGCCATATTGACAACATTCCATGGCTCATCCAAACCCCCTAAAGCTTGGGCGCCGTTTCTTTGGTCCTTTCCGAGTTTTGGCACGAGTGGGCACTGTTGCTTATAAACTGGAACTTCCTCCTTGGGCTCGTACCTACCAGTGTTTCACATTTCAAAGCTCAGGAAATGCTCCGGTCTCCCCATTCCTGCTACTGCCACTCGAAGCTCTGGATGCCAGTGCCACGCTCACTCCCTTGGCCATTTTGAATTATTGCCATCTGCGTCAGCAAGGCCAGTGGATTCTCTAGTTTCTTGTCCAATGGGATGGCCTATCCCCTAAGGAATCTTCATGGTTTGATGTTTCCGGTCTCAAACGGTTGTACCCTCAGCTGAACCTTGAGGACAAGGTTCTTACAGAAGGTAACGGCAATGATATAAACCAGGTGGATGAACTGGACAAAGGGATACACCATGTGGAGAACAACGCAGCACCAAGAAGAGGCAGTCGCATAAGAAGACAGTCCAGCACACTTAGAGATTACGTGTAGGCATGATGATCATTATCCGTTATGTGTCAGCATGTTAGTTTTGCAAAGACAATTGGTTATAACAGTATTCTGTTAGAATTGGCTGAAAGATATAGTGCCAGTGTTTGCGTTGGAAGGAATATATACCAAACTTATCTTCTCTAAACTCTTTTCACTCTATCTTCCTGGAGGAGCTACCCTCCCAAGTAGCCACCATATCAATATATGACTTAAGAGTTATGGTTTGTTTTGCACATAACTTTTTTTCTGGGTACAAATGAATGGACTAAATTTTGGTATCATATCTGGTAAGCCATGTAATAAACTATATTTTCATGTCTATTTAGCATTTTCGAGAGTCCCTGTGTTAGATGACTCATACATTGTACAACATGTCAATGTCCTTTTTATAACCAAAAACCAGAACCAGCTGGTAGTTGGATTTTTTTGGATAACTTTATTTGTCTGTTTATGTGTTTGTTCATTAATTTAAATTAGTTACCAGTTATCTATTTGTTTCTTTATTCTCATGTTTGCAGTCACAATTGCAAATCAGTTGAGATGAATAGAGATTCTTAACCCTTTTTTTTTCTTTCTTTTTTCCTTTTGGGTGGAGATAGGAAAACCATTTTAGTGGTTGGTAATTGTGCTTGATTAGTTGTGAACCAGCTGTTGGATAGCTTGAAGCTCTTCATTCTCTTGTTTACTTTCACATTTAACTAGTTTGCTGGACATCTCCACATGAATTAGGATATTTGTAGATGTCTATATCTGATAATCCAAATTGTTCTTGTTATTGTGCAGCTGTTACATATATAGACTCCAGTGCTGCTCAAACTCTAAAAGAGTTGTATCAAGAATACAAATCACGGGGCATCCAGGTCAGAAGTCTCTCTTGATACATAATGGGGATGATAAATTAACAAACTGTTGGAATAAGTGGTCAGAAAAGTAGAGTACTCAAACTTTTTGGGTTTCTTCTGCAGATAGCTATTGCCAACCCCAACCAGGAAGTTCTACTGACTTTTGCCAGATCTGGTGTTATTGAGCTTATTGGGAAGGAGTGGTTCTTTGTGCGAGTGCATGATGCTGTTCAAGTCTGCCTCCAGCACGTGCGGAGCACACAAGAAACACGTACGATAGTGGACCCACCATCCGAGGGTGAACCAACTTTGTTTCAAAGATTGTGGAAACAGAAAAGGGATGTCTTGTCAACCTCTGATTTAGAGTCAGGAGACCAAGAACCAAGATTAGTAAGAGAGATAGAAAGAGTGGTACAAACACCTGAAATGCAACCAAGTCTGTTACAGAGGCTGTGGAGAGAAAGTGAGTGTGGTACAGACCCTCAGTCAGAACCACTATTGTCTAAGAAACCTTGAGCATCGCAGAATTCCTTGTTTACCTGTGTTATTGCTGATGCTTTACAAATCCAATTCAGTGTTTGTATTATATATGTTTCTATCATTTATCATGACATTGTTGATTGATTTTATTCTTGTAAGTTGGCTCTTTGCTCGCTAACTTGCAGTCCTTTGCATTTCCTGTAGCTGTTAGTCTTATTTGGTTAAGATTCATTTCATTTCCTGTAATTGTTAGTCCTATTTGGTTAACATTGTATATTAATTCATTGATTATAAAGATTAAAGGTTCTTAGGATTTTCCTTTGCACTGTTATTCTTTTTAGGATAAATTGCACCGTTATCATGTCAAGGTGATTACACCAAGTCATCAGGCAGGCTCTTGTCGTTTGCAGATATAATGAGCCATGGGCATCTTATCATATGCTTATATAAATACCCTTTGAGAGAGAGAGAGAGAGAGAGAGAGAGAGAGAGAGAGAGAGAGAGAGAACATAAGGATTGAGCTCAATTCGACAGGAACCTCGACTCTCCTAAAAATTTGCATGGTTGGTGGAGGATTCCTAGGTGTATGAAGGAGTTTGAAGGCAAAAATCCGCTCTGATATTTGTAAAATTTTCATCTTAAAATTTTGAACTGGTAGGTGGAGAGACTCTCAGGTATATACGGGGATTGAATACTATTTGGTAGTCAATATGGGATTAAACTCCCAATACTCTCTTCATTTGATAATTCAATGGATGAGTAGTACCTAATGGATATGTCAGATAAGCAAACCTTTGAGGATAGAGAAGAGAGAGCTGTAGCACTCACCTAGGAGCAAGACAAACAAGTGATCAACAAGATCTGGATCTCCCCTGGAACAATATTTTCAAGGAGAATATATCTTTCATGATGTACCCCAAGGGAGTAGCTTAGATGGCAATAATCAACACCTCAAAAAGATCATGAGTTCAACTAAACTTGAAACCAACCTTTTTTTGGAGGGGAGGGGGGGTGAGAGATTGTTCCCTAAAGACCTTTTGTGTGGTAGACACCCACAGGGCTACAATCTTTGAATCACTGTCCACAATCAAAAAAATAAAGTCAAGTATATGCTTGACCTATGATCCAAGAGAATTGAATTTCATGTGTAAAATGATCAGGGATGAGATAGTCATTTCACAATCACATGTGAAAGGACACAAGAGACAGCTTTTTTTCCCCTAAGGATAATATCTACTATGAATCATTATAATATCTATTTAACCATGAATTTCTATTTTCAACGAAAAGAGGGCTGGGAATTGAATGTAGATTGTAGATTAAGCAAAGTCAAAAATCAAACTGAAGGGAAAAAAATGGGGAATTAAATTGCCGCTTACAAGATAGTCCCATACCGAATTAAAACGAAACACTCATAGCTTAGGCACGCTATATAAGAGAAGGCCGAATACCATACCAAATTGCCTTAAACTAATGAGTAAGGAAAACAAAGCGAGCGGTGAGAGCCGCTCGCCGCGCTCGCCTATGGTGCGCATGAATTTATGGAGGGGTTATAGGCTGGCCGAGTGCTGACGCTGCTTACTTTGCAGAACTCGCTCGAGCGGGCCTCCCATATAACCCAACCCCCACCAATTCATTTATCAAAAGTTAATTCTCTTTTTCTGTCGTTCTCATGGACCTGACCTATACGAGATTTTGTTTGTTGGAGGCATGCCGGATCGTAGGGAATTTACTGAAAGCGACTGCAATTTTCTTCGAATTTGAGCTTCTTTATGGCTTTGGTTTCAGGTCCGTCCTTTATCTTGACTTAGGACCACTTTTTTGTTCTTCGTTTCTCGCTGATTTGGCGGCAGAGCAGATGAATTTGAAAACTGGGAAATTGCTGGACTTTTACGCTTTACCTAGTTTTACCGCTTTATACTGAACTACTCCTCGAGGCTACAAAGCTGTTATTTCTTTTCCAAGAGTGAGATATGCCAATTGAGATCGATTCCTATTTTGAGTTATTTCTCATCTAGTATTTGACATTTTGAACCAAGTTTTACCACGTACTTTAACCTTGTCAGCTTTGCTTAAGCCTGGTTCATTATCATTTTGGTTCACTGCAATGCTTCGTTGGCTCATAGGGTTTTGTTTGGTACTGAAGGTTTACACTATCATCATTGATGGGGTTATTAGTGAGAATATGATGTAGGACAGCCTAGGGGTCTAGGTCTCATACACTTACAATTAGCTAGGAATTAGGTTACCTAAGGTTTAACTAGTTAGGACAGGGGGACAGCAGCATACATGACATGCAAATAGAGAGTTTAGACCTGAATTTTACTAACCAGTCAACAATATATACCTAGCAATAGTTTACCAATTCAGCAATGTTCAATAGGATGACATAGTATTCAGAAATAAAAAGGCAGCATTGATCAAGTTGTTGTGCTGAATATTTTAATGCCCTTAAAATAGTGACATCTAAATTAAGTACTTAAGAAATCCATTTGCATGTAAATACAACAATACTCCAATATAAAGAAGTAGGTTACGTTTCAGAATCGATGCTGAAACTTAGACACCAACACAAGGTTCTAAAGAAAAGGTGAGGGCTGTAAACAAGAACAGAAGAATAGCACAGTACATGTACGAAAACACATACTGCTATAGGAAACTAAAACAAAGAATATAACAGGTCTTGAAATTGCAATGTATTGTCTACCAAAGACAGAAATTGCAGGAAAAAACAAAAATATTAACAGAAAAAGGAAAAAAAAAAAACTGGTTGCTGTCTAATGAATACCGAAATCACAGCAACAGAAACTTAAGCATTGTAATGACAGTATTATAAGCAGTGAGTAATATATTTTGTACTCAGGAAAAAGGAGGAAGTGAAACACTTTAGTGGACTGTAGGGGTGTTCCAGAAATTCAGAATTAAGAAATTACAGGAAATAGAAGAAGAAAAGGAGAGGGAATAGAGAATCAGAAATAGTACGGAGGGGGGAAGAAAGAGAATTTAAGAGGGGATGAGAGAGAGAGAAGTTTCTTCATCTTTCATTTCATTCATTGCATAAGTTTCGTTTTCTGCAAAAAATGGCCTTTTAAAGCTTAAACAGTGAAACAGTGGGGGGTTGGCGAGTTGGGGAACTGTCTGTGGCAGATACAAAAATTCGAATTGAAA
This sequence comes from Protea cynaroides, assembly GCA_028583415.1. NCBI lineage: Eukaryota > Viridiplantae > Streptophyta > Magnoliopsida > Proteales > Proteaceae > Protea > Protea cynaroides. Next base: position 34,037,627 of record CM053266.1, on the reverse strand, counting down.
AGAAAACTGAAAAAGAAGTAGGGGTGGGGTGTATCCACGTGAAATTTTTTTTTTGGGTGGGGGGGGGGAAACAACATTCTGTAGAATAAAAATAAAGAAAAGACAAATAACTTACTAGGTCATAACTACTAATAGAAAACTTAAATAACAGAATTAGCTAAAATAACAGAAAATAACTAAATTAATTGAAATAACAGTAAACAGAAAGATAAAAATAAACTGCTGATCTGCTACTGTAGCTGCTGTGATGTCCCCCATTAGATTATGTATTTCAGAGGCAAATGGGAAACGTAAGATTGCTGATGAAAAAGCATCCTCATCCTCGCAATATCACATGATTCCAAAAAGTTTTGAGGTTCCCATTACTTCTTAGAGTTCAGTTAAATTGCTTATTGTGGAACATTATTATGAAGATGTGGACTTCATGGATGCTCTGCTTTTTATTTTTTAATGGAAAGCCATGGTTATTATATTATGATATGATAAAAAAAAACAGGGCACAAAACATGGGTATTCCTAGGGAATGGGAGGAAATGGATGCTACATCCCAGGAAGGAATAAACTGAGAATTCCAATTGAAGGTCATAAACCCTGTAAATCTTCTTTTAATGCATTAACTAAAGGAATAAATCAAGAAAAGTATGGAACAGGGGTTGTATACGTGCTGGTTTGGAAACCAGCAAGAAGTGAAAGAGAAAGGCGACAGTAATCATAAACCTAAGGTCGCTGGGTAATTAGACGAATTCTAGGAATGATTTGTGGAATTGATTTGTGGGTAAGTAATCAGGAGGAATTTAATAATATTTTTTTTTGGGTGAATTAAATAAATATTTTAACAATACTCCGAAAAAAGGAGAACAAACCTAGGTGTTAAACCCAATATATATGAGGCAACAGCCATAAAACAACAACACTCAAAAATTGGTCAGATTCCAAGAAGACAAAAAGAATCTATTCCTTGCTGCAATTGGAAGAGGGGGGGACGCAAATAGGCATAATGGCTCCGTGAACATTGAAGCCAATAGCTTCCTAGATCTGAGCAAAAGTTCATGACTTTGCCACCCACGGTCTAATATTTCTCTCGAATCATATATGATACACGGTCATGGGGAATGTGAGCTTGGCAATAGTTTTGCACGGGGTTTTTTCGTTGAATTTTTTGGTCATCCACTTCCATTCCATATCAAAAGAACGGATTTGTCTTCTAATAGCCAGCATTTTCCAAGGATTTTTTCCCAAACTTTATTGGAGAAAGGACAATTGAAAAAGACATGATAATGTAAGAGATGGATCTTGAGGTTTCTTGTTTGAGTCCATTGATCACCACCTTCAACTTTTGTTACAGGTATATGTCTTGTCCAAAATTATGATTTCAGTTACTTTTACTATTTTCTTGCCTTCTAGTTGAAGGGCATGTTCTTTTCAGAATCTAGTCGTTGCTTGTATGAGATAATGTTCATGTTAAATTGTTGCTGAGATATGGTTGTTAGTTCAACAAAGTATGTCCTGAGAAGAGTTGTTCTAGAAAGCATCAAAATTTTCATTTGGATGGCATTGGGGTCTTCTCTGATGCATTGGTGGTAGTAGCCAAATTTTGAGGGTCTTTTTGTGATTGAAGGATAATTAAAATGGTGCTTGAGTTGAAATGTGTTGTAACTAATTGATTTGTCGAGAGATTCTTGTCTTTCTTATTCAGTTTCAGTTCCTTAAATTGTTTTGAATGGTCATCTTGAAATTTGTGTATAGTGCAATAGTTGAATTGCTACATATTGCTCTTTCATGTATCTACACAAATTATATGTTTAGTTTGTTCTTTGCTCATTCGAGTTTTGAGGTCTTTTCTTTTCATATCGATAAGGTTTTTTATGAGATTGATTCCTTGATGTAGTTATTGTTGGGTGTTCCAATTGATTAACAACACTTTCAAGACATTGAATTATTATGAGAAGGGGGTGGGGGGGTCTATCATTTATGCTTGGATGATTGGAGGAAGGGAAGAGAAATGTTATTGCAGAGAAGTATTCAGAGAGTCACCATCTTCAAACCTAACATGCATGATTATGATTATTGTTGGACTAAGAAAAGGAAAAGGATGGGAAATGGGGTGAGGTGAAAGGTCACAAAAAATGACAATATAGATGGCTAGAGTCAAACACATCACATGGATTTGGGAAAATCAGTGCCCTTAATTTGGGTGTCACATTAACTTAGCTAGGGTAAACCTTATCCATAAGCATTTGGCGAGCATTTGGCTACCTCTTTCTCTCCTCGTAGCTTATATCCCAAGTGCCATCAATTCTATTACTGATACCTTGGCCCAGTAAGCCATGTCTGTGTCATGTTTGACAAAATGCCCTTAAACACTCCTTGGTTATTAGAACTTTATAATTCTAATATCTTACGAGTTGCAACACACGTTCTCAATTATGGACTGATGGAAGTCATCTTTGCTTTTATAGGTAACTCTCATCCTTTCACTGATGCTGCCAAAATATCCTCGAACCATCGATGATGACTATTAAGTTTCTAATTTTTTTTTTTTTGTTGGAGATATGTAGATAAAAAATATTTAAAATAAGTATAAAATTAAGCTTCTAATTATTGATCACAACTTAGGTAAACGGTCTTGAGTCTATTTTTAAATTTTAATAATAATCATTTAAGAACTCTCGGATTCTTCAAAGAACATAGGCCTCAATGGAGTCATATGTATCAAAGGTGGGGCTATTGGATAATAATAGGCAAGGTTAACATTCATTTAATGGCAGGCCTATTCATTAGATATATAGTTTTTAGTAAATGGACTAGAACAAGATTATATTTTATAAAAGTATACGTTTGATTATAAAAGTTTAAAATTTTACATCAATTTTTCATTCAGCCAAACAATCGGTGCAGAATTAATTTCACTTCACTCTTGTGCAACCAAACAATTCAAGAGGGAAAACAATTTCCCTTCACTTCACTTTCCTTTTCTATTTCACTTGCAACCAAACATAGCCTAAGGGAAATCGTTTTTGATAATTATATGCAAGAATGATACAAGGATATGTATAATGCTAACATCCCCTTTGAAATGATGCCTATGACCCCTGTTGACTTCTGATTCCCTGGTGTACAATCCTCATTGTCCGGGACGTTGGCGCACACACCCTTGAGCAGCAATACTTAGCCCTACACTTCAAGGATCCACATCCTCTCCCGCCTAAGTTTGGGCGGGAGACTTGGCAGCTCGGATGGATGGCCGTCACCTGATTCTTGGGTAGATCCGAGTCCCCTATCTGAGCAGACACCCCTGTCAGCTCAGCTTATTGGCTCGGGTGTTGGTTCGGATAGAGGGTTCGGATCCACCCGAGAGCCAGGTGGCGGCCATCCATCCAGGCCGCCAAATCTCCTGTCCAAACTCAGGTGGAAGATGATTTCTATACTACACTTAAATGGTCAATTGGAAAGGATTTGGATGCAACGAAGATCCTTGTTGGATCCCTGATTCCCTAGGGCACTATCCCCATTGGCTGGGGCGTTGGCGTAGATAGCCCTGGCAGGATCCTCAACCCTACATTTAGTTATTATTTTCTAAAAGATTGCATTTTAACACGCTAGATTGAATGGTTTTGGGCTGGTAAGAGGTGGACCAGCTGAACGGTTCGAACTCCTGACCAACTCTCGAAGATGGGTGGTGTGTCCGGTTCTTATGACATTACCTTTTCATTTTTTTCCCCTGCTTGGAAGATCTTCACATGTCTTCCAAATGAATGAATCGGTGGGGCTAACGGTTGAAGAAGCTAAGGTCATGCTATTACTTAAGCGCGTGTTCAATGCTTGGTCAATGGAACTCATCTTCTTACATATATCCGGTGTATGGTATGTTCCATCTCCTATATAAGGAGATTAAACGGTTTATAATTGGTTAAACGGTCCGATTCGATCTAATGTAGTGTATAGAAGAGTAAAATCAAAATCAAATCGATTAACTAAACGATATCAAAATTAAAATCAAAATCAATTAGTAATCGATTTCGATTTGCCGGTTTTTAAACAGTTTTTCATATATATATATATATATTCTCGCAATCCTACACTCCCCTTGTTGATGAGAATATTGTTGATCACAAAGTACATTTAAATAACTTCTCCAATAAAAACAATAACTACAATATCTATCTTATTAGAAATGTAATTGTATAAGCTATCAAACACAGCAACCAAATCATGTTAAATTTAAAATTTTGATTTTTCCAATATAAACCAAATAAATAAATAAATAAAAACGTAATGAAAATCTTATATAACTTAAAATAAAAAAGAAGATTAGACACTTGTTCCATGAAAATATGATCCTCATGGAATTGAGTATGAATTTTCTCAAGAAGAAATATCATTGTATTAAAGCTTTAGCTGTGGTCCAATTTAAAAGGCTTAACCGATGTATAATCGATTTGACACTGCGATTTAAACGGTTTAAAATCAAACCAAATCGATTAAGTAAACGATTTGAAAATTCAAACCAAAATCAAACCATTTACTAAATGGTTTCTTGGTTTAAATGGTCTGGATCCAGTTTCAGTGAACGATTCCTGTCCAAGAGTTGCACCTTTAATCTCCTAGCTGGACTAGCAGGGATCCCACCCAAGTACTACAACCATGTGGGTGAGGAAGGTGAAGGAAATAGGAAAATACTCTCCCCTCGTCTGGTTCCTCCAAATGTGATTCAGGACATCGTCCATGAAAGGTGAATCCAATAATTCAGAAGTGGGTCTCAGAAGTGAGTGACACACCAGCGGATGATTCACAAGAGAGTGTGGAGTCGTTATCAGGTAGGGAGAGGAATATCTGCATACTGTTTCTTTGCTTCTTATTTCGTTCTTCACCACAGTCCTAAACGCTCTACGCCCTGAATGGAGAGAGAGAGAGAGAGAGAGAGAGAGAGAGAATATATGTTTGTTTGAACTGTTACGAATCTGATTGTATTGAATCCTCTCCAGTAGGTCAGTTTACCAATTAAACATCGAACGATGAACGAGAATAGTGATCTGCGACCAGACCTTTACCATCTCCAGTTGAGTGTAAGTCTAAGGTCTCTCTCTTTTCGTCCTGTCCTACTGTGCTTGGGTCCCACGTATCACGTGAAAGTTGGGGCAGGGCGGCTGCCTGTAAATTCTCGTAATCCCCTCTCGACCAATTATCTTTGATCTCCCACGTGGGACTCTTGGCCCCACTTCTTTCCCACTGGGGACGCGCCTCATTTTGTTTTATCAAATTAAATTTCTCTCTCTCTATATATATTGTCTGATATATAAGATACTATAATATATGTCTCTCTCTCTCTCTCTGTTCTTGTTGTTCTCTCTCTCTCTCTCTCTCTCTCTCTCTCTCTCTCTAGGCTAGCTCACTGCTGATATAATCCCCATCGATTTCCTCTCTATAATGTAATCATATACTTCGCACACCATCTGTTTTGACTATTTAACAGATTGTATGTGGTTCCTTCTAGTTCCCTCTGTCAAGTTCTCAAGACTTGTAATATCATTTTTCTTTCTTTTCTCGATTCTTCAATCTTCTTCTCTTGTTTAAATAAGTGTGATTCGTTTTACAGTGAAGTAATAGGAAGCTGTGGACGATCAAGATCATGGGGGACTCATCCTCTGCTTCATATATCCGCATGGTAATTAATTTTGCCTAGCTTCTTATGTTCCTTCTCATCTACTTTATTATTATTGGGCTTAAATCATCGTACTACGCTTCATCTTTCTCAGTCCGGCCGGAGTCTCTCTTCATCTTGTAACCAATCCCACACCCTTGGATGCCGTCCATGAGATATGGGTTCCTGCACCCATGGATGACACCCAAGGGTTTGGGGTGGTTACCAGGCCAGTTGGAGAGAATATCCCAACTCCTTTATTGTTTCTTGTATATTCTTACTAACCAGTCCAGTGTAAAAATGGTTGACACCAGCAACCGGGGTCCATTAGATCACACAAAAACCCCTTCTCCCCTCCCCTTTTAAATACCAAAATATCTTCTTGTGTTTTAAGGTTACTGTAGGACTAAATATAATAACTCTTATTACATCTAAGCTTACCATATATATATTATATATATATATATATATGATCAGAAGAGATGAGTTTTGGATGTATTGCAGGTGCAGCACCTGATCGAGAAGTGTATTATCTTCCACATGACCCAAGAAGAGTGCATAGAAGCTATCTCTAAACATGCAAACATAGAACCAGTCATTACCGCCACTGGTATATATCTCTCTCTCTCTCTCTCAAGCATATATATGTCCTGGAATGTTGTGAGGTAGATGGTCAAGTGATATAGTTGGTAGGTCTATGATGGGTGGGAGGGATTTATAATCAATAATTGAGAATAGAACCCTAGTAGAGTTTCTCAAGAAGATCAAAGTTTGGAATATATATATAGTAGCATATATGATTTGTAATGATCAATATTTTATAAAAAAAAGTTTTAATTTTTTTGGGTATTATCATGCAATAATATTATTGAGGACAGTATGGAAGGAGCTGGAGAAAGAGAACAAAGAATTTTTCGAGGAGTACGCGAGAAGCAGAGGTGACCGCATGTCGGAAGAAGAGACAAAGCAAAAGATCCTTAAGATCATCTCTGATTCCTCCGCCGCCACAAATTCCCACAACTAACCCCTCCTCTCTCTCTCTCTCTCTCTCTCTCTCTCTCTCTCTCTCTCTCTTCCAGTGATTACTTATGCTTTTTTTTTATTGCCTTGGTGTAAGTTCTCTCTCATCTCTCTCTCATAATCCATAATTGGTTGGCAGTGAGTTATTGAAAATACGAACAAAGAAGTGTTCTAAGTAATAAATTCAGAAATACATGGGACAAGTAGCATGGAGATCATGAGTGAATCTGTGTGTGGGACAACCTCTCCTCCTCTCTCTCTCTCTCTCAGTTTCAGTGGCTTAATTCCCCTTAGATTGATCGTGAGTGAATCTGTGTGTGGGGAAGAGATTCTCATGATAAATCATCTAATAGGAGAGAACAAATTGATTGTTAAGAAACTAAACCAAATGCCTAAGGGTTTCATGGAAGAGAACCCACCCTAGGTGATCAGGGTCCTTTTGATCTCTCTCTCTTTTTGAGATCTTTTGTAGCGACGGCTAAGCAGTAGTGAGTTATTGGCCGCTCATAATGTATTGAAATACGTGTCAATGCATTATGAGTGATCTGGATCTTCACTGTTAAGAGCCCGTCACTACTGAGTATTTTTTTTCACTTAGTTCACCTGCATGTATTTGTATTCTTTTTGGATTCTATCACCGTGGTCTCACGCCCTAGAGGTAAGTCCCACACCACATCAATGGTGATGGGATCTCATAGAGAGTACATGTACATGTAGGTGATTTGAACTCTATTTAGGGTTGTCAACAGGTCAAGACTCTCTCAACCTAATTTTTACCGCACAATTTAAATAATCAGTTTTCATGGGCACGACATTGACCTACTTATAATCGATCGGTAGGTTATAGTCTATAATTAGGTTCATACCAAACAAACAAATAAACAAACAATATGGAGTGTGAAAATTTAGTCTCATATCTGTTGGAGAAAGAAAATATTAAATTAGAGACTCTCTTTATAAAATGAGACATCTGCTCTAGTAAAACCCTACAAGTAATTAGTCATACACCTCGATGAAGAAAACGTTAGACAAGCAAGTCATAAAAAGGAGACATGGAAAGATAAAGCAAAGATGAGTGAACTTGAAATTGTGAGACCTAATCCCAAGGGGGTAGCTTAGTTGGCAAGGAGCCTACAAACTTAATTGGTATGAGATTAATCCCAACATGTTTGGAATAAATGAAAACAAAGCTTTGTGCCCCATATATATAATCTATATGGGCAGTGTCCAACAACCAAAGCTTGAATTTTATTTCATTCCCACCTAGATTTTGGAAATTCAAATTTTTAATGTGAAATTGTTGGATAGAATTAAATCCTCTTTATCCGTCCAGCCAAACATTGGACGGATGGGATACACCGGACACACATCCCAATGTAATCCCAACAGTTAAATGTTCGACTGGACGGATAGAGAGGATTTTTATACAAACCATTGTGAAATATGTCGATTAAAAAATAATAAATGAGTTCAATTCTCATTCTCAAAATTTTAAGACAAAAATGTCCCTAACTAACTTGATCAACACCTCATAAGCTATCATGCCACATGAGTATTATTAGGACCTTTTTGTCACAAAAATTTTGAGATTAGTAAGGAGGAAGCACTCTTTGGATTGATTAATTCTAAAAGTATGAGAAGTATATTTATTACCACTTTTCAGTTTTTCGATCCTTTTATCCATTTTGCCAAAATTTCCAAATATATTTAAATACGTAATTGGGCCAAAATTTGGATCCAAATAGTCTCCATTGTTGGAGAGGCATCAATCGTGCGATCACAGCTAGCGCGATTGACTGACAGGAGACGATTTTTATCTCCAAAATTCTCGAAATAGATTGAGAATGCAGCTTGGGCCAAACCAAAAGAGGGGGAGAACCCATTTACTATAAGAAAAGGTGTTAATCGATTTGGTTCTTATTCGGTTCCAGATGTGATGGGCAAAATAAAATCAAATCGATTATTAATCAGTTTCAAGTTTTCAAGCCAACACCAATCAGTAATTGGTTTCAGTTAATCAATTTTTTATCGGTTCCAATTACACAGTTATTATCGATTGGGGCCCGCCGCTAATCAGTTTTAATAATAAAAAAAAGCTTGTAAATGGTTTAGCCGAAGGCCATGCTTAGCCTTGGCAAAAAAAAAATGATCCATAATGATCCATAATTCTGGGCTCAATTGGAAACCTATGTATGAACAGAGATAAGCAAAACATGATCCATAGTTCTTCCTCATTAATTCAGATGTTGGCGAACCAGCAAGACCACTCCTCCCTTCTTCCGATAAGCAGGACCCCATGACGATGTTCAGTAGGCACTCTAGAACACCCAAGAAGATCTAGCAAGAGAGGCCATGAGTTCTCTATACCTGTAATCCTCTGTAGACAAATCCTACACCAATAGATACCCTATGCTCAAAAGCTTCATGCTCACCTGATATCCACTGGCTTTGGGTCTTCAATTTTCATTAGCATCTATTGAATATGTGGTGACTAGTGTAAGAACCATGGGAGGTCAAGGTAGTGAAATTTTAATTACAATTAGGTTACATTAAGAATAAGCTTTAAACTCTTATCTGTTTACTCTCATTATGAATGATTTAATTAAAGACATTCAAGATGAAGTTCTTAGGTAGATACTTTTTGCTGATGATATTGTTTCGGTGGATGAAACAAAAGCATCGATTAATGCAAAGTTGGAACTATGGAGATCAACATTGGAATCAAAGGATTTTACGATAAATAAAACAAAGACAGAGTATATGATGTGTAACTTTAGTCACTCATTGACGGATAATGAGGTGGTGAATGATGAGAGAGAGATACCACAAAGTGAGTATTTTAGGTAGGTATGTAGGTTCAATCATAAAAAATATAAAAAAATATAGAATAATATGTGTCACAGAGGATTAAAATAAGATTGATGAAGTGGATAGATACGTCTAGAGTGTTGTGTGATCAATGTGTTTCTTTAAAACTTGAAAGAAAATTTTATAAGACATGCATTCAACTGACTATGATATATTATGAGGAATATTGGACAATTAAAAAACATCATATAAATAAATTTAATGCAACTAAGATGAGGATGCTAAAATGGATGTATGACAAAACTAACAAAGATAAAGTAAGGAATGGTCGTATTAAAACTGATTTGAGAGTAGCATCAATACATGATAAGTTACGAGAAAATTTGAAATGGTATAAGCATATTCAACGGAAACCGTTAGATGCTCCAATGCAGAAAAGTCATTTGATTCATATTGAAGAATCTAAAAAAGCTAAAGGCAAACCTAAGATGACTCTAAAGGAAATGGTGAGGAAAGACACACATAACTTAGACCTTGTTTCAAGTTTAACATCGAACAAAATTTATTTAAAGACAAAAATCCATATAACCAACCCCATCTAATTGAGATAAATTACCAAAATTAATTGAGATAAGACTTTGTTGTTTAATCCATTGATAATTCCCTCATCTTTCATACGCATAGTTTTTCTGTGTTTAGTGTCTTCTTAACGGCCCCGAAAACAAATAATTGTAAACAAAATCACGAAAATCCCATTTGCAGATTAGTAAATTTAGGAAGAATAAAGATCAAACCTCAACAATTCTTACCTTGTAAATTAACAGTAAGATTTTAAATGAAAAAATTCCCAAAAAAAAAAGTCACAAACTTTAGTTTTTGCTGATTTTATTTTCTCTGATCCAGGTAGGTGATCTTTTCCGGGTTTTCTTCAGAGATATGACAGTTCAATTGTCCAACTCTATGGTTTGGAACGATCTATGGTTGGATCATTCGAACTACACAACAGTCCTTTTGATCAGGCAAACAGCGATTGCCTAGGTATCTCACATACAAGCTAAAATGAGAATGAGATTGGCTAAAGAAATCAATTTAGATCTGTCATATGAACCACATAGCAAGAATATATTCTCCAGAAGATGGGCAAAATACCCAAGAAGCAATCAGGGACAAGTAGATAAATATTTCTATTAATAGCAGGAGTGGTGGCTAATAGATCTTAGATACACAATAGATAAGACAAGTGACCACTTTTAATCCCTTGGGTTCCAATCTACCAACCATACATAGCAGAAATTCAAAGACATGACATTAATGACAATAGTCATGCATTAACCTTGGGCGCCCATCCAGCAATTACATGTTCCTTTGCAGCCTTCGTCTTCTCAAATGACTCCCGGGAGAAAAGCAACTGCAAATGATCACATACATCATCATCACCAACCAAATCAAAACAAGATTTCTCAAATTTTCCCTTTTTACTGTTCTTTACCTTCTTTATCCAAGCATCTATAGGAATAGTAGCAAATAATAAGGGATTTCAGAAATATGATATTCAATCATTAATGTGATAAAAAGTCAACAAGAGTGAAGGAGCATGCACACTTGCATGCACGCGAACTGTGTATAGGATGTTAGTATCCTAATTTCAGTCATTCTGCTTAAGCCTGAACTCAGTGAGCCATAATGTAATGATAACTGCTCTTGATCCCGACACCAAATACTTGTACAAGATGATCTGTTTCTCAACCATAAATTGCATTACTTTCATTAACTAGCTCCAAACAATTTCTTTAAATGTTAAACCAACGAAAATACAGACAGGAAGTTCTAAACATTCATTATTTGTTTTATTGTCAATGTATTATTACAGAACAACAACTATTACCACCACGGTATCCAGTAGCAGCCTATATAGAGGCTCACTGAATGTGGCAGGACATAACTATTAAAAATATACCTTTGCTCAAGAAACTTGAAAACAAGATTTGGTGCCCATATTTTAAGCTAGCTACCAATATCAGTATCAGTATCCTGAAATCCGAATGAAGTAATATTCCTGTTAACAGTTAACACTATCAACCAAAGAACAGTTTTGGTAGTACTAGTCTTGTCACCATCATTGTGTTTCATTTCAAGCAATTCAGCTGTAAAAACCTTACATGGCATAAACTTACATGTTGTCTAAAGGCTGATGGATCATCACCCATTATATGGCAAAAAAGACAAGTCACAGAACCTAAGTGTGAATACAGATCCATGTTGACCAAATGGTTAAAAAAAAAAAAAACAGGATTTCCCATTTTTCATTTACAAAAATACAGAAACCTGTTCGGTAGTAGAGCTCCATGTTTTGAGAGGCATAGAGACTGACATCAAGAAAAGGCACAAATGAAAACCATCCCATCCCCATATAATGCATAAGATAGTAAAAAACAATCGACAAGATGAGTCGAGCTCAATAAAGACACAGGCTTCCAGTATTATGCTGTCTAGCTATATGATGAGTTACTAGACTCAATTCAACATACTTCTTTAATCTTCTGACCATCGAATTTGGTGGTCTTCCCCAGCAAAATGGAGTAAGAATCAAACACAGGAAAACTACTTTAGGTTAAGCCCTGAATTTTGTGTGAAAAAAAAATGAAAACAGAACCCTTGTGGAAAGCTCCAATTAAGCCTTTTAGTTTCAAAACACAAATTGGCAAGCCTCTAAATCATTGATTGTGATGCAAGAACACCATGGATCACAAATTCACAGTCACTCTTAGTAAGGCAAGCTTTTGCCCCAACAGATTGTAATCTAAATTACTGTGGCAAAGAGGCCTTGAGGCATTGAGGCATTGGATAAAGCTAAGAACTGATATGGAGTAATGCATAGGATTCAAAACAGGGGGGAATTGTGATGGTTACACATATACTTCCGAATCAGATTGTTGCAGTTGTAGCATCATGTTTCTCGGTACCAACACCACAGGAAACATGTGGCACTTTCCATGATGAAGAATGTGGCACTCAAGCGCTGATTGGATAGACATACCATCAGTGATGGATAAGTTCTTCTCCAGAACCAAGATCATTAACACCCAGACATTGACCAGGTAAATCTGTCTTTTTCAATTAGGTTGTCTAGGTTTCAATTTCACCCCTAGCAGCCAATAAGAAACTCAAACTTGGTAACACTGCTCCTCCATATCACAAACATTGTTACTGACTGCCTGGGAATCGCACGAACATGCAAGCTTTGATGGGATGAACATATGGGTCAAGACTAACAGTTGGGCATCATATTAACAATGTATATATGTTCATGTTTCCATCACACAACAAATACCCATCAATGTCATATAGGCACAAATAAAACATTGCAGCAATCACATACATTCATGTAGATGCAACTCCACCATCTTATTCAAATAATCCAAAATATGTGTCCCATCAGTATAGCAAAGAGTCTGATTCACAATGTATTTCTACATAATCCATAGCAATATAAGTCCTCACTCTTTTATATGTAATGTAGGAACTCCAATTTAGGCAGGTGACTAGGCAAGTAGTGGTTACTGTCTCTGTTGGCTCATAGAGAGTCGTTTTTATCATAATTTTGGACAATGGCATGGAAAGCACAATGGAGGGTTCACATTGACTTTCTTGGAAACTTGCAAGTTCTTTTCTGAACATAAATAGAGAAACAAAATGTCCGGATTCTCCAGAATTTGGTAAGATAATTGATACTTTTTTTTTTTTTATTTTTATTTTTTATTTTCTTTATTTATTTATTTTTTGGAGGGTGTTTCCAAAATTTCAGAATCAAGTTTTAACTGCTCCGAATGGCAGCTCGGGTTTCTAATATGCTATAAAGAATAACAAACTGCACCAAAATTGTTTACTTTGCATGAACTTTCCATTCGCTTAACTGTCTAACAAGGATATTCTACCATTTGCAAATAACAACCTACCCAAGAAAGTACCAAGAAACAAGTTCCTTGTGATTAACCATAAGAACTTGCATCTTAAACAGCATAATTAGCTTCAACTTCGCAAAAGCCTTGGTCGATAAGGATACAGAAAGTAAAAAGCAATAATCTATTATTTTCTGACATGTAAAGAGAGCAAATGTTCTGCATACCTTCATGTAGTTTCTTACGTGGGTGAAATGTTCAGGGATACTCCAACCCTTGAAATGACCAAGAGCAACTTCCAGATGGTACAGTTTAGGTGCCAAGCTTAAATCAACAGCAGTAATTTTATCCCCATTAATATACGGCCCCTACAATGATTAGATAAAAATAAGTGAAAATTCTCCAAAACTGGGTATAGATGCTTGAAAACACAATGGTAGAACATATGCACAAAACAATGTGAACACGTACATGGGTTTTGAGATGCTCCTCCAAGGCACTCAACGCGTCCAACAATTCCTGTTCAGTGCCATCACTGGGATCCTTGCTCTTCAAAAACTTGAAAAAACAAGGGAAAATTTTCGATCCCCTGCAACCCCAAATGGTGAAAGAGTAACTACGAATCAATTCACTTAGATAAAGCAAACAGTGAAATTGGAATAGAACCAAACGAGGGCTTTATGGCACTGCCCTGATGAGCTTTTTGGTCACATTCCCACTGGTTCGACTAACAACTTTCAAACCTGAAGACCATTATTCACTCACCAGTTTCTGTTGAATTTTTTCCTCTACACAAGGAGTGAACACATGGTCCCACAAGTGTGACACTGGGAAGGAAACCATTTTACAGTCCTCTTCCCCTTTTTCCGTAAATGTGGACTATTTGTAAGAACTACTTACAGGAAAAAAGAGAAAGAAAGATAATAAAGAGGCAAAACAAGGGAAGGGGTCTGAGTTCAACACCCCACCAGAAGAAAAGATACGGCTCAGACTTCTGCAAACTAAAACCCATATAAACAACTAGATAAATCCCCGGCGTAGAGAGAGAAAGAGAGAAATTACACAGAAGCGAATTCCGGTGGAGGGGCAAGAGGTGGGTCGGGGTATTTTTCCTCCAAAAGCTGGGTGATGACGTCGGAGTCGGGAATAAATTTATCGTCGAATTTGAGCACCGGCACCTTCCCTTCTGGATTCGCCTCCAAGAACCTAATTAATAAATAAAAACCCAACAAAACAAACACAACACCAGCGAAACACGCCTTCAAGATCTGACGAAAATCTGTGGTTCCTCGAGTATGGAAAAAATAAAATAAAAATAGAAAAGAACAAGGGATCATGTACCATTGAGGCTTGTCGCTAACATTGATCAAACGCAACTCATAAGGAATTTTCTTCTCCTCCAGGGTTAAATGAACCCTTTGAGTGAAAGGACCTGTCTCTCATCACCACCGATAATTAACAAAATTAATTAATACAAACTACACAGAGTACACATCAGAGAATGTATAAGGAAAGCTCATGGAAGAAGCAACTAACAGTCTCCAAGAACATCAGGAGCACCAGTGGCAGCCTTAGCATAGAGTTCCAAAACCATTTCGCCGAGGGTTTAGCTCTTCTGCAAAATTCGCCGGATGTAGAGACCGAGAGATTGTAACCGAAAGCACACGGTAGTGAATCGAGTTTTTCTTCTTTTATAATGTAGCTGTTCGACTCTGGAACGTTCGGCCAAGATCGGCATTTTCCACATTGGAATCTTTTTTTCAGATTTGACTTTCCATGTAATAATTGGTCTACGTGTCCATTATTTGCCACATGGCAGTATTACATAATTGTGAAGGGGTATAGGAAACATCTTGGTACAATTTCAGCTTAAAAGGAGTAGAAAAAATTTATGTTATTTTATATTTTGGGAAAATGATCCTTGTCTGAACACATGTATTTATACCCTTTCACATGGACATTGAAATAAAATAAGATTTTTTAATTAAAAAAAATAAAGAGACAAAAAAGATGAGGTGGTCATTTCAATGTCCCCACACAAAAATATACATATTCAGTATTCGATAATTGGATAGAATTCTTAGTCCTTGTAATTTGTATTTGTTACGAATGATGAAATATGTGTTTTATGTCTAGATTCGATGTATGTGAAGATATATCTAGATTCAATGTATGTGAAAATAAAAATACTAATTTATTCTTCACCTATTTTCTTACCTATTTTCCTTTTGTGGGATACAACGCGAGAGTTGCAGAACAAATTTTGGAGGAGACGAAGTTGAAAATGAATTTCGCGGAGGAGAGTTGCAGGCTTACAAACTGAATTTTTATCATTTTCAAAAAAGTCATTTGATATAACATAGCGGGCTCACGAACTTATTTTCATGTGCCTACGGTTTCATCAACGTCGCAACAAAGTTGAGACAGATGTCGTGCATCAACCCGAGTCTGCTGAGTCTCCTGTTGATGCTTCAATTGGAGACGATTTGGATCCTCTTTTGTGTTCTTACACTTTTTCCTTCTAGGTTATTTCTTATTTTATTTTGTTCCCTTGTATAATTCTTTTTGAGTTGTATCTTATGTTTATAAATATTGAATATATTAAGCAGTCCACAATTACAATTGTAATTCTCATAGTTAGAGAATTCTTTCTATTCTCTCTCCCTTTCTCTTTGTTTACCTACTTCTACATGATGGTATTTAGTTAATTTTATTAAAACTTTGAATTAGAGTTTAAACCACTTTTCTTACCTATTTTGGACTGCAAATTTGATCATTTAGATGAAGAGGAGTCTTCTATTACATGCACTAACCCATATCCTTATATAGAAAGACCCTTTTATTTTCTATTTAACACATTATATAAATTTTCAAATAGAATTTTACAACCTAAATCCAAAGTTATCTTTCCTCCTTCCAAAAATAGATTAAAAAAATATCTAATCAAATTTTCCAATTTTTTTAGGATTAGGTATTGTATTGTATGTATTCTTGAAATGCATTCTATATCAATAACACATTACAATATAGAAAAAACTGTATTTGATATGTATTCTCGATCTTTCTTGAATCATAAAATACTATTTTGGAATGTATTCTTAAACCCATTCTACATTTTGAACCCATAATGAAAATGTCTGATTCTTTATCTTCGTTTTATGTTAAGATTGCATGATTAGTAAAATCTAGGATTCATTATTTTATTTTTTTAAAAATCATTATTACCTCTTTCCTTACAAAATGGGTTTTTATTTTATACAATAAAATGAGTTTTGATGCTGTCATTCCTCCCGTCATTCCCACTATTTGTGATTCTCAGTCCACATCATGGGTGAGAAAAAAAAAAAGTCATTCCATCTTAATCTCTTCTCTATTGACTACTTCTTATGGTTACTAGTGAAAAGGTGTCCATGCCGATACAAAATGGGGCTTGGACTTTAAAGGTGATTTGGATGTGAATTCAACACACCACCACAGAAAACGGGTCGGTCGAACCATAGTTTGTTAATACCTTTGTGACACGATGAGCTTATGTCTTTCATTCATACGTTTTTACTAATCTTATGTACTTATACAAAAAAAAAATAATAATAAAAAGGTTTTTAGTAATCTTTGAGATAAATCAATTAAAATATACTTGATCGATGAAGATTGATATGTCAAAATTTTGATTCAAGCCTTCCATATACAAAAGATCCTTTTTCATTCTCTCTACATATGAGAGCGGAGAATCTCTTCACATATGAGAGCAGGGATAGAAATTATATAACTTAGACTCTAAGAACCCTGAACCATCCCATAATGAACCAGATTGATTTATCCTTAATTGGTGATGAACAAGATCAAACTGAATAATGCAAACTTTCATTAGATTTGGGGCTATTAAGAAGGATACAAATATCAAATCTTGTATAAAATCACAACCAAGTTAAAAGGTTGTGTGTAGAAATCCTCTTCCGCCCACCTGCCGCCTGTCAAGGGCGGGATTTCAGCCAGCCCACCTCCCCATGTATTGGTAGGCAGGCCGACTGATCCCCAGCCCTTGGATCAGCGCCAGGAACCTCCTACAGTGGAAGAGGATTTCTTTCCAAAGGTTGTAAGCCTAATCTTCTCTCCCAAGCAGGTAGGAGACTCTCTTGAAGTCTGTTATCCTTTCTATGTTGAATTTAGAGCATATAAAGGCTGCAAATGCAAAAATATCACATCATGCCTCATGGATTTAGAGCATGAAGGAAGCAAAGAAAACTGTAACAACCAACCATGCAGTTTAACATTATTATCCTCAAGAGCAATACAAGAGAGATGCGTACCCAACCACACAGCCCTAGCAAATGGGTAGGAAATAAGAATAAGAATATGCTCCAATGTTTCCATAGCCACCCCACATCCTCGACAAACTGTGTCAACAGGAATGTTGCGTCGGATAATATTCTCATATGTAGCAACACCTTGTGCACAACATCTCCATACAAACTGCTGCTTGATCGATCTTGGGAAGCGTCTGACAGCTCCAGATGCATTTCCACAAAACAGGTGGTATCTGTTGCCATGAATGTGTGACAGAGGATGATGGTAAAGCCGAAAGCTCCTCATACTCAAATGCAACCAATAAATTATATGCTGACCGCACCAAAAATATACCAGACTTAGTTCCTTTCCATACAAGAGAGTCCTCCCTCCATTGGAGTAAAGCTGAGAGGAATTCCTTTATTAATTACCTTAATCTCTTGAACTGAAAAGAAAGAATGTAATACATTCAATTTCCAAGTATCAGTAGAGACATCAATTAAATTTGAAGTCAATACATAGTTTGTATTAGGAGGCTTAGGAGATTTCATATAATTATTGCCAAAATTTGGCACCCATCTAATCCTCTCAAATATGAATACTAAGACCATTTCCCACCCTCCAAATCAACCCCTTTAGGAGAGTGTCTCAGCCCAGCAATATACTTCGTCAAATCCAAAAAGTTTGATGACCCAATGTGTCATTTTAAAAATTGGAATGAGGATAATGAATAGCCTTAAGAAATGTGACCCATGGTGCAGTAGGAGTGGTCCAAATCCTCCAAGCTAGTTTGGCTAACAGTGCTTGGTTTTGAAGAATCGGATCTCTCAAACCAAGCCCATCTTGGGATTTAGGGAGGCACAAACGAGACCAGGTTATCCTATCAATACCTCCATCATTGCCCCCATTTTGCCAATAAAAGTTAGAAATAACTGATTTAAGAGAGTGAATAATATACTTAGGGAACTTAAAATGGGAGCATAAATAATTAGACATTGTCAGCACCACAGATTTGATCGTGACTTCCTTACTAGAAGGAGATAATAAATCTGCCTTCCAACTTCGGAGTTTACCTTTAACTTTCTCCACATGATCCTGAAACAGAGCTCATTTGGAAACACCTAAATGAAGAGAGAGGCTCAAATATTTGGCTAGACCATCTCCATATTTGATTTTGAGCACTCAAGAAAACCACCTACGAAATTTCATAGGTGAGATGATGTTGAGCAATTACGTATCTAGGACCCTGATGCAAATAGATGCATTGCGAGTTCCATACAAATTACTTCTCAATACAACTTCTTTCAAATTCATTAAAATTTCATGTATTGATTCTTCAATACCTACTATGGTAGAAAATTCACGTGGTATCTTTTCAGATTTGAAGAATCGGTAAGAATCTTTCAATGAATTTATTCTTCTCTAGAAGATAGACCATGCACACAAGATCTCCAAAGGAAGTTTTTAATTTTAGGAGAGGATGAAGAAGACCAAATTCTTTTCCAGGTGCCATTCCAAATTTTCTTTCAACAGCTGATCTTAGATGAAGATGCTCAATCTTAATCCAAATCAGAAAAAAATATTAGAGATCAGATGATATGCTGATTTGACTGAGAATCGTCCAAATTTATCTCCATTCCAGATTTGGACATCCTCCACAGGGATTAATCTAAGATGGATATTGATGATTGCATTCTTGATCTCTTGCGGAAAAACTCATCAAGAGTATCAGTTTTCCATACTTTGTTTATGCCTTTATGGGATCAATCAATTCCAAAATCCATACAAGATAACAATTTGGGGGCTTAGTGAAAGATATTTTTGTTCATCCTTTAACAGATAGAATCCAACAATCCTCCCAAATATAGATCTTTTTACCGTTTCCAACTTGCCATAAGAGTCCTTGAGTGAGATAATGCCTTCCTAATATGATACTTCTCTAGGCCTTGGATGAGTTGATGCCTAAGTTAGCATGAAGAAAGTGGATCTTGGGAAAATAGATAGATTTTAACAAATATAGCCCGTGGAAAGGAAGGAGAATACCAAATGCGCCAATCTATTTTTGTGAGAAGAACTAAATTTTGGATAAGAGGATCCCTTAGACCTAACCCCGGCTATCTTTGGATGTACATAAACGATTAAAATGGGAACCTCCATGATTAGAGATAGATAAAACCACATATTTAAGCAAACCTCCTTACCCGCCAGAGATAGAAATTTATTTTTCCAATTTAATATTTTCAAGTTCGGTCTTGGATATCTTTGAAACACGTTTTTTTGGAAATTCCGAATTCAGAAGGAAGTCCAAGATATTTTGTGGGCCCATCACCATAAGGAATGAGGAGTCTGGAGAACCATCTCTTAAAGTGAACTTGGGTATTAGGGCTGAAGGTAAGATAGGATTTTTTCAGGTTTATATTTTGTTCAATAGCTCTACAATAAAGATCCAACCATCTTTTTAAAGTGATGACCTCATTTAGGTTGACATGAGAAAAAAAAACGGCAATCGTTGGCAAGCAGCAAGTGAGTGAGAGGAGGACATCTACTTTTGATTTTGATGCCCTTGAAATTTTCTTTTTTTTTCATTTCATTTCCAATAGTAGAAGAGAGGTCTAAATACAAATAATGAAAAGAGCGAGGGACAGAGGATCTTCCTGATGAATACCTCTACTAGGGATGATATCTCCTCTTTTAGTCCCATTAAGCAAAGTATAAGAAATAGAAATAATACAAGTCATACCCAATTTATGTAACATTCCTTCAATAAATGGCCATTCAAGTCTATCATTGGTTTTATTTAAAAAAAAAAAAAAAAAAAAAAAAGAAGAAGAAGAAGAAGAAGAAGAAATAAATCTATCATTGGGGTTTTGCATTGCAAGTTTTAAAGCCAAAAACTTTGTTTTTTTTCTTCAAATAGACGAATGGATAATTTCAATTTCAACCTTCAAATAATTTCCTACCCTCGGTTACTTTTTTTACACGTGGCACAAATCCAACGGCGAATGCTACCTCTATGGCACCGTAAATGTGGCACACATCCAACGACGGCTGCCAAGTGCTACAGAGGTAGCCCGATCGTTTTTACGTACGCAGTTCAAACTATTCGTCGGAAGATGCTTGTTTTAAATTTTTAATCCAAACGTACACATTTAAAAGAGAATAGTTTTTTTTTTTTTTTTTGGTAAAAGAAATAAAGAGAATTCTTGTATCCACCACCGTCGATATCCAATGAATCTCATATTTAAAGATGGGTCCCATATCATATTGACGATAATAGAATCCCGTAGAGAGTCCATGTAGATGCAGGTGATCCGAATTCCATTTTGAAACGCGTTCTAAACGATTTTGATCTCGAAAAATTCGGATATAACAAATTATTCGCGAAGCTCGTTTCCCTCCCTCTCTTTGCGAGGGTTTTAGCTCTCCTCTGCACTCTCGCTCTGATGTACACAGAAGCTAGCCGAAGCCAAGCTTCAAGAAATCCCCCCGGAGATGGAGTCCCTTGGGCATCTCCATCAATACCAATACCCTGTGCAGTATGTCTCTCTCCATCAACTTCCACCGTTCGCAAAAACTGTCTCCTCCGTCTACTTCCGCAGGACCTCCTCGAAGTCGATAATGTCTATCAGAGCCTCCTCCACACCTGTCTCTTCGAAATCACAGGAACACCATTATTCTCGTCCTCTGCTTGAAACCGTAAAACCGATTGTCTCTCTTCTCAAGACCACCTGCGTCGTTCTGGCGGCCACCGCTTTGTTCTTCAACCGCTTCAGTAAGCCTTCATTTGCTGCCGAAGTCGCCCAACCCACGGTTGAGTCGGTCGAGGGCACAAACGAAACAGAATCTGACGAAGACAAAGAGAGAATCCTGGAAGAGTATTTGGAGTCCCACCCCGACGATATTAAGGCCCTCAGATCTCTCATGGAGATTAAGGTTTTTGCAGGCAAGCTTCCGGAAGCCATCTCAGTGGTTGATAGAATGATCAAAATCGAACCCTCCGAGAGGGAATGGCGTCTACTGAAAGCCCATCTTCTGAACCACAGCGGAGATGTCGAATCGGCCAAGTTAGGGTTCGAAGAGATTCTTTCCGAAGATCCCTTTTTTGGTGAAGCATACTATGGCCTTGTAATGGCAGTTTCCCAGTCAGAGTTCGGTGATTTGGGAGACGTCTTGAGAAGGATCGAGAACGCTATGGAGAAGTGTAAGGAGGAGGATTTGAGGGATTTTAAAATGTTGGTTGCTCAGGTTAAGTTCATCGAGGGTAGTTTTTCGGATGCTTTGAAGATTTATCAGGACCTTGCAAAGGAAGATCCAAGGGACTTCCGGCCGTATCTTCATCAGGGGATTATTTACACTTTGCTGCAGAAGAAAGATGAGGCCGAGAAACAGTTTCAGAAGTATCGAGGACTCGTCCCAAAGGAGCACCCATATGCTCGTTCCTTCGATGATAACATGCTTGTGAACAAAGTGTTTTCGGAGATGGAGGAAACCGGAGAACAGGTTCTACCTTCAAGGAGATGAGGAATGGTATTCTTCTTATAGTTCCTAATGGCAGGTTTCAGGTTCATCAATAGTAGTTAGTGATGTTGTAAAGGTGGCTTTTCTGCTTTACTTACTCTGTCTATTTTTATAGCAGCGCTTTTGCTTTGTAGTCTCTCCTTTCCATACCCAATTTTCAGTGCCAAAAACGCAAATTTTGACTGTCAGTCCTGATATTTTAATCTTGTATTCTTAAATTATCTATTATCAATAAAGATCGAAGACTTTTTTTTTTTTTTTTTTGATTATCTGTTTTATGCTCCATTATGTAGTTAATTTGCTTCTTTGATGTTTTATTACATGGCAATGGCATTGTGTAAGTTGTACTTTTTGAGGTTACATCTCTTTATGGTTGATGGTTGATTCCTAATAGTGATGTTATAACAAAGCTTTCAGAAACTCCAGCTCAGAACAGACTGAAAATTGTTCAAGCTGATTCTGATCTTAATTCGAATTGCCTTGAAGAAGCTAGAACCTTACACAGTTACTTCTTCAAATTGAACAAAAGATGGCAACTGTGCTCATCCCACTACTTAAACACATAAGCAATATGTGAAATATCAAATCTATTTTGATAAAACAGTTGGAATTTTGTTGAACTTGCTCTACTTGTTGTATGATTTGAGTGGGTTTTGACATGATCACCAAAAGTTTTTGGTTTTGGTTTCTTTTGAAACTGACCTATTTTTATGATTCTGATAAAAATTTATCTACATTCCGTGGCTCTTTCTCCAAAATAGATAAATCATGCCACCTTGACTTTACTAGTATTTTGGCAATTAGTTTACAAATCAAGTCGGATTGTTAGAATTTCCTTCATGAGATAGGTGATTGGAAGGCTTCTCAAATGAACCAGATAGGTCTTATACTTATGTGTGTGCGTTGTAGTATTTTCCATTGTATCCATATGGTCATTTGTGGGCTCCTCTAATGTTTGATCAGTGTTAACTAGGCTTGACTTCGATATGCCTTTCTTGCTGTACAAATTTGATTGCAGCTGATTTCTATCAGGTAATCAGCTTTTCGTGTAGCTACATGCTGATGAAAATTATGTGCTTTTTGCTGGTTTTGATTTGACATTATTTAAAGGGTTTGCTTTCTTTATTCTGAAAACGTTTAAAAGGGGAAAGATTTGTTCCATTTAGTTGATTGAGTTATGAAGGGTATGGGAAGAAAGAATGCGAGGAGCAGCTAAAGGCATTTTGCTCATTTTCTTTAGATCACTTATTCCTGAAACTGATATGAAATGGATTATAATTGTTTATCATATCTTGATACATTATCATCAAAATGAAAGCTGTTGATCAGGTAAGCTGGTGCCCTTTGTCATGTTATCTAACTGTATTAAACTTTGATCATGCCATCTCATTCTCCATTAAGCCATGAGCATTGGTGCGTGTAAGTTGACATGGTCATTCAGCTTTCACATTTGGTTCTTCTGGGAAGTGAAACGAAGCTGGGTAAATATTTTATTTCCAGTGGCCTATGCTGTAAATCTTTATGTTCATTTTTTAAAAATTTCCTGTGAAACAAACTCTATTATTAGATATTTTACGTTCTTATTTTTTTCAGCCCATTTACATTGAAACAGGAGGTGGCCAAGGAACAAATGGAGTATAGGATAAATTACTACTCTGTTTCATGCTTACCTGCTTAGCTCTCTTCGGATGACCTATTTCCAACTTAGGGTTGTCCTAAATTAATAATGCCGTAATAGGAATTTAATCGAGGCAGTTCATACAGTTTTAGACTTTAGTTGTGGCTTTAGGCCTTCCTCTTTGACCCCATAGAAAGTATAAGCTTGGGTTTGGGATGTTGGTTTTTCTGTTTCTGCCTATCTAGACAAGCCGAAGAAATCTGTTATTATGACCTAGGTTAAAAAAGGGTGTCTCAGTGCACAAGGCTCCCGCTACTGCAGGGTCTGGGGAGGGATAAAATGTATGTAACCTTATCTTGTAATGCGGAGAGTCTGTTTTCGTGTTTCGAATCCGTGACCACCAGGTTGTAATATGACAACCTTATGATGACCTAGGTTGTTGATGACTATTTATGCTATTTAATGCTTTTCTATTTTTAAATTATAATGTTAGTCCATAACTACAACTTTATAACTGTTATAACTGCTTAGGTCTTACCTCTTCCTCTCTCCTCCACACAACCCCCCCTTAAAAAATAAAAGAAAAGGGAAGAAGAAAATTTGTAATTGTATAGAACGGCCTAATGGTCAACAATTTGAGAAAATCACCAAAATCCATTGGCTACCATGAAACTAATTTATACAAACTGACCTGCATTTCAAATATTTGTCTTGGATTTTGTTGTTGTTGTTGTTGTTGGGGAGTTGTTAATACTCAATATTTTGATCCGATGATAGCCTCATATTTATTTAAAGAGAGATTGTATTTCTTCAATTGATTCTGCAGAACATTAATAATACCAATCAACTTTTTCTGCTACTGTTAGTGATTTGTCTCGGTTTTTCATTTTTGTTCATCCATTTCTTAATATGATGTTTATCTGCTGACCGTTAGTAAATAAATAAATAAATAAATAATAATGGTAAGGTTCATATACCATTTACTTAGATGGGAAGGGTATAAGGGTAAGGTTCAATTTTTTTTCACTTGCCTAATTTGTTAAAAATATTAATACACACATATAAGCATAATACATGCATTTTATATATATATATATATATTAGTCTCCTAGAATTAAATATTGCAATTTGCTTGTAAGAATAGATGATATTGATTTCTATAAGGCCGTAATTGGTTGTGAGGGCAACTAAAGGGGGTGGGGAAGTGGAAATTTTATACTGAAATTATTCCATTATATGATATCACATGATTATGTAATCAATTCTAAATCATTTCATATTTATTATTAATTTACACCTTATTTTGCATTTAAAATTGAAAGAAAAATTACATCTAAAAAGTAGTTTATACAATCATGTTGGGTTTATAAAAGTTTTCATTTTAGATTTGAAAATTTTCACTTCCCTCTCCTTCCCTTTAATTTCCCTTTGTTTTATGACAGCTTTTGAAGGTATATTTGGTTATTTTGTGATTACTTATTAAGTTTTATAGAAGAATAATATTTTATATAATATGTTTTATGATAGAAAATTGAGGTTTGTGTGTGTGTGTGGGTGGTGGGTGGGTGGTAGAAAGAGTACCCGGGCTCAGGGGGAAGGTAAAGGTCTTTTATTTTTTCACCAAACTCACATACAAGCATAATAAATGCATTTTATGTTTATTTTTTCTAATTTCAGTTTTCTAGAGTTAAAGATTGCAATTTTCTTGTGAGAATAGGTATATTGATTTATATAAGTAATTATTTTTATGATAATAATATTTTATATAACATGTTTTATGATATAAAATTAAGGGTTTTTTTTTTTTTTTAATGGTAGAAAGAGTACCCTGATGGGCCCGGGGGAACAGGGATGGGAAAGGGAGGCGCCGACAAGTTGGGAAAATGAAAGGGGGAAGCCGCGTAGGCCACCCAAGTGTTTGGGAGAGAGGAGTCGAAATTTTGGACGGCAATGCGTTACTCACCTTATTTGTTTATTAATACACATTTGTTTATTAATACACTTGAATCACGTTTTTTTTTTTTAAGGGAAAATATATGGTGATGAGGTGACATAAAGCATCCTCGTATTAGAAGAGCGATCCAGTTTCCCTTCCTTCTCTGATTTGACTTTACCTTACCCGTTGGTTGTTGGTTGGTAAGGTAGTTGAAAATTTGAATTTGATTTGCATTTATATCCCTTTAGGATATTTGGATTCGAATTTAAATATTTCATAATATTATCTATTCAATCTGAATAAATATTCAATAAATAATAAAAAATTAAATAGCCAAAGAGTGAACATGTTATAGAGAATGAAGAAAAGAGAATCATGAGATTAGGACAATTGAGAAACATGGATTGAGAGTGAATTGAATTTGCAATCATCAAATGGGGGTATTGTCATACATTGCTAATAATATTGAAATCATGTGGTCTTATATGTGGAGAGTTTTTCCATTTATTAGTTTGAACTTTTGAGTTGGAAACTTGACTTGGTATCAGAGCTCTAGGTTTCCTCTCATAATAATCTAAAAAAAGAGGCTAAGTCACCGAAAGAGGGACTCCAGATGCACAAAAAATGGACTATGGTCACCCAAAGAAAAACGATCACCCAAAAGAGGGATCATATGTCACCCAAAGAGGGATCAGTCACCCAAGAAGAGAGACTAGTCACTTGAAAAGTGTCATGTAATGCCACATATACTATCACAAATACACCACCTAACGGTGGGATTACATGTGATGGAGAGTATTGGGAATAGACCTACATTGCTAATGAGATTGGAATCCTGTGGTCTTATATATGGAGAGTCCCTCTATTTACTAGTTTGAACTTTTGAGTTGGAAACTTGACAGAGGGGAGGAAAGAATAGGTTACACAAGTAAGAGATGTAGACTAATAGTCGAAATTTTGAATTCAATGTACATTTGTATCCGTTTAGGAGTATCCATATCAAGTCAAGAGGATCCAGATCTGATCATACTTGGATTTGTGTCTGATCTATTTACATCTCTACCTGTAAGCTGTTGCCCTTATCTTAACCTTGTCGAGCCCAAGTGAGAATGATGGTGATGGTTGGTTGGGAGTTGGGACAAGAGGTTGGATGTGTAATGACAAATCTACCCTTTTTCGTTGAAAGAAGGGTTGATACCTAATCATGTATGTACCAAGGTTAAAAAATTTGGGTTTTAATGATATTTAGGCCAGACCAAAACTTGAAATTTGGTAGAATACAAATGTCTAAATTTGTCCCTCAAAATCAGTATGAAATAACTTAGAAGATCTTACCCAAAAAAAAAAAAACTTAGAAGATCTTCTTCTAGAAGATCAGAAGATCCTCTCCTATTTTGTCCAGTTCATCCAATCGTGATCCGACGACAAGGGAGGATCCAAATCCATTGACGTGGCAGTGAAATCACTAAAATTTACGGAATTTCAATGACTTCATGGAGTTTTTGAATGGTATGAAATCTAAGAACTTAATAGCTTTAAGATTGACATGAATTTTTTTATTATGAGGGTGGTTGCTGTTAAATGGGAATTATCCAATGGGTGCCACTCTCGCATGTATTCCACGTGTATGGGCCCACACAATTAAATACATATTCAATCATTTTGAAATGTAGGATTATGTGGATGAGCTGCCAAATCTATGATGATGATAGGACATTTTAGTATCCAAGGACATTTTTGTATTTTTACATTTTCAAAATACGCGTGGATTTAAGGCTCAGTTTGTTTTTGAAAGTTCAAAAATCTCTCTGGGATTTAACAGCGTGGTAGTATTACCAACCGTATTTAAGGTAAATGAAGATCGGTAGGCGAAATGTAAGGGTCGAGGTCTTCATGGAAAGACATTCATGGCTGCCTTTGATTTGTCAGTGTCTCAGTTTCAATTTAAGGAACTACCATTAACGAAGCCAACACTCGATTCGGGGTTCCGATTTGTGTGTTTCTAAGATCAGAGATTCCTCAGAATCCAGATATGAGATACTCGTTTCACTGCATGATTTTTGCATTAAAATAAGATTTAAGAAGATAAAAAAAGCTGGGATTTCTGACCTTAATTTTTCTCGGATCCTTCCGTGGTGATCACGACAAATTGTCTGTTTACACTCCGAGATTTACGATCCAAGAGCGAGACCTTGGCCTTTTATGCGTGATTATGGTGGGAATTCACAGGTGGTATGGTCAGGAAAGATGCTCCCGTAGATGTGCAGAAAGGATCAGAAGCATCTCTCATCAGAATTTGGGCGATCATCTTGTTTTGGCGGGAAGAGTTCTTTCAGAAGGTCAAACGACAGTTGCCTTGGCTTATTAACGTCTAGGGATTTTTGTTTCTTCTCCTTTTTAAAAGTAGGTTTTGCTTCGGGTTGAATTATTCGCCGATGGTGCTATTAGCATGATTATGTCTTATTTCAATCAATGAGTTGGGAGGTTATAATGAGGTATCATATTAGTCACCTTAGCTTTTCTGCTTTTAGTTGGCAATGGTGAATTTTTTTCTTTTTGTCTTCTCCTTTTGATCCGTTTTGCTTCATGTTCAGCTTTTATACCTTTAAACTGTTCTGCTATTTGTTTGTCTCACATAATTCCGAATCTCGATTTGTGCTTGATTTCACCCTGTTCTTTTCTTTTAAAACATCACTTGATTCCTTCTTTTTCAATCTGATCACAATTACCTCTGTTGGCATTTATCTTCTGCTACGATTATTTAACTTTGAATGAAATTGACGTGTAACTCTTATCCTTGGAGAGGGTAGTACAAGTTCATCCGATTGCTATTTACTCTGTATCACAATGCTTGTCTCATGTTTGAGTGTGGACATCTTTTTTCATTCTTCCTTGGGCTTTAGGATTTGCTATATTCGAAAGGTTATCAATTATTTCTATTGATCTGTATAGAACATATTTTCCTTTGCAATTTTCGTCGTAATAATATGGTGTCTTTTCCAGGAGATTGGCAGAACAAGAAATCAGTCGACTCCTTGAATGGTACATCTGATTCTAGTTCTTATAGTAGTGGTTCTGCGGATGAAGATTCTGTAAGTCATTTGTCCTGGTTGCACTAATTTTATTTACTTTTTTGAAGAATCAAATGTCAGTCTGGCTGATATTGATGGACTGTGTTTCCATTTTCTTTTTTATCCTACAATTACTGAATCTCTTATTGCGCCTGATGCAAGTATATTATTGTGTTTGTTTTAGTTTATGTTTGACTTGAGGAGTTCTTCAAAACAAGTCGGTGGGACTCCAGTAAGGAACCTATTAGTGGAAGAAATGTCAAATGATATGGAACCCAAGCGACGTCCTCCAAGTGTTATCGCAAAATTGATGGGTCTTGATGCGCAGCCACCTCAGCAGCCTGTCCGTAAGCAACCAAAGATCTTCTCAGAAAACTACCTCCAGAAAACTGCATCTATAGCTTTTCAGGAGAAGAACCCATCACGTGAGTCCCGTTCCTTGAGAAATAAGCATAAGAAGGGTCATATAGAATTCAAGAATGCCTATGAAGTCTCGGAAACATCAAAGGCAGAGAAGCAGAGTCACCCACTAATTCAGAAAGGGATAGCAAACACTAAACCTAGAGATGCAAAGATGTCATTCGTAAGGCAGAAGTTCATGGATGCAAAACTTCTATCCACTGATGAAAAGCTTAGACAGTCAAAGGAATTCCATGAGGCACTAAAGGTATTAGACTCCAATAAGGATCTCTTATTTAAATTTCTTCAAGAACCAGATTCTCTCTTCACAAAACATCTCTATGATTTCCATGGGGCCCCACCTCCTGACCAATTTGGTCACATAACAGTCTTAAAATCATCAAATGCTTCAAAGCATGAACACCCTGACACATGCTGGAAAGCTGAGCGAAAATCTCACCAGCATGAAGCTATGGACTCACTTCAAAAAGAGTTTGGCCATGGCCATGGTATAAATGCTGCCTACAATTTGACTAAGAACATTAAATCTCTATCTGAAGAAAAGAATGAGGACTATGGTCTCCCTAGCAGCATTGTTGTTTTGAAGCCCAACCCTGCAAAGGCACAGAATGCATCACGATCTGCTTCATCAAGTTCTTCCATAGGCTTCCAGTCAGGATGCAGGATACATGTTGAATCTCGAAGTTCTGGGAATCATCAGTTATTTGCAGAAGTGTGGAATAGGAAAAATTCATCAAGCAATATGAGGCATAGGTCTAAAAGTTCCAGAGAAATCGCAAAGGAGATAACTAGACAAATGGGACAAGGTGTAAGCAATAATTCTTTAAGGGTATCCAGCTTAGGGCTCAGAGGTTATGCTGGGAATGGGAGCTCATATGGTATGTCGGAGATTGATTCTACAAATGAATTAGATTCTGTAGCATCAACTTCTAGACATATCCTTGACTGGAAGAGCAAGTACAGCCCATCATCATCATGTTCGACTGACTCATCTGTAAGCAGGGAGGCAAAGAAGCGACTTTCAGAAAGGTGGAAGATGACTCGCCGGTTTCAAGAATTGGGATTGGTCAGTAAGGGCAACACACTTGGTGAGATGCTTGCGATGCCTGATAGTGAAACTCAGCCATTGACCTTGGGATCAGGTGATGGCTTGTCAAGGAATGATGGAATAGGAAGGTGGGGAAGCCCTATTGGTATTAGTAGTAGAGATGGTTGGAAAGATGGCTATTCTAGAAATATACAAAGGTCCAAATCAGTTCCAGTTTTACCTTCTGTATTTGGAAGTGCAAAATCAGGCATTGATCATGGAGCTGTAGGGAATGACAGGTGCTTGATGTCAAAGGCTATCAATAAGGGATCGCATAGGTTAAGAATCAGAAATTCCAACCACATAGAAAATTCCTTCCTCAGGGACCTAAAATCCAAGAATGAAAAATCTTGCTCTTCTTTTTGCACAAACAGGGAGAATTATAATACTGAACAAGCAACTCTGAGCTTCGACGAACCAAGAAAGAATTTAGTACAGAGTGATCAAGCTGAAGAAAAACCTATTATTCCTGAATCTCTCTATTGTGATGTGGCGGACAAGAGGTTGATTGTTGAGGAAGAGCTAGTTCCCGAGACTCGGGATATGAACAGGCTCATTTTAAGTTCTGAAGAGAAACTGCCTGAATCAACAGCCTGTATTATGTTAGATACTGTTGTAGACTCTTCTGTCCCTGAAACTAATGAATCAGTTTTAAAGGTTTGGGTTCTCTCTTTCAGTTTCCTCTCAAACATGTTTGATTGATGATTGTCACCATTTTATTTGTTATCTTAGACTAACATTTCATTTGCACCTTGTCATCTTCTATGTTCATTCAACTTGTTTTAATTCTTAACTCTGTTCTGTCTGTTTGTTTGAAAGCACCAATCAACAATGTAATCATGGACTGGAGCTTAGAAGATTTATGTGTTTGGAACCAGGTGTCTCTAGGCAGTCTAATGAATAGAGTTGATCTCATACACGTGAATACACTGCAAGCACATGCCTTCTCTTCTAGAATTAGTGTGCTAAACGATTTAAACCTTGACAGTTTCACTTTCTAAATGAATAATAATTTCTAGAGTCAGATTGCAACATTGAGGTTTTATGTACAACAAGGGCTTTCTTGGAATTGGTGGTATCAGTGATTACAGTAATTTCCACTTGATTCTTGTAATCGTTTGATTAGAATCCTGAATTTAATAATTGAGATAGGTTTATTGTCATTCTTAAGATTATCTTGAGTTTTTTTTTCTTATTATTTTAATTATAAATTCTAAAATTTCTTTCATAAATAAACTTTGAATTGTTACTTTTCTGTTTTATTTTCCTTGTGAAGTAACCGAAGCTCTAGATATTCTTAATAATTGATGTAGAATGTAAACTGGAGTTTTACTATGGCTTGTGAATGCTAACATTCCCCAATTTTTTTGTTTAGTTGGGTGACTTTTTACAGATGTTGCTTGATTGACCGTCGGTAGCACATCTCCAGTGAGGCTTTTTTTTTTTTTTTTTTTTTTTTGTGGGAATTGGGTTTGCTTATATACACTGGCTAATTTGGGTCTTTCTTTATCCAGTTTGACTGTGCATTATGACCACAATCTTGAGGCCTCTTGCTTAACCTAGTTTTGAGAAACATCATGATTCCTTCTTGTTGACCACTTGCCGTGTAGTCCTGTACTTCTCTAATTGAGTACGCTCGTTTTTTGTGCCATTGTGTGTGACATTTTTATCAGGGTGTTCATGTTCAGTGTATAAAAAACTAACCATATGCACCACTAACGAAAAATGAATGGAAAGCGACAAAAGGTTTCCAAAAATTTCCCCCCTTGTGTGCTTGTGTGAACCTGAATGGTAAGGTCAAAATAAATCTCAAACATGAATTTGTGTTTAGCTCAATTGAAGTATCTCCAATTAACATTTTTTTTTTATCAAACACACCCTGGCATTATCATTTGGATGTATTATGTTGTTTGGAAAATTTTCTTAGTTTTCAACAGGCAATTTTTGCTTCATATTAATGTTTTTCAACTCTAACTGGTGAAAGAGATCGTAAGCTTGATGAGTAGCACAGGCAGAATGTGTGACATAGATAAAATAATAATCTCAAAAGGAAGTGCATGACAACTGTCGTGTGTCCTCAAACAAATAAAAATTTTGTTTTCCAAAAGGATAATTACCGAGTCCTGTTATAATGACACAAATAATTTTGGGTCTAAACAAACATATACTTCCCAACAGTCCATACGACTTTTTAGCCTCAAATTGTTCCCTTAGCCCTTCCCTTGGAGTGAACACTCTTTCAGATGCTTGCTTGATCGCTCCTTTTGGTTTGTTCCTTCTCTCTATTGTTTTACTTTGACACTCTTGGTTTCTTAGTCAGTACAATTAGTTGTTCTCTGATATTGTGTTGATTCTCTTGGTTTACTCTAGAATAATGTCATAAAATATTTCAGGAAGCACCAGATCTTTCTACTGAGGAAGGTTTGTTCTCTGCAAACTGTTCTTTAAATGAACGAGAATCTTCAGGAAGTTCCGAAGACGTTGATCAGCCTAGTCCAATTTCAGTTCTAGAGCCACCATTTGTGGAAGAAACGTCATCTGGTTCTGAGTGCCTTGAGAGGGTTAGTGCTGATCTAAATGGTTAGTTTACTGACACAAAGATTCTTTGTTTCTGTTTATAATCATTCATGTTCTTATTCTAACTCTCCATCTTAATTCTTCGCTTCAGGGCTTCGGGTACAGCTTCAACGTCTCAAGTCGGAGACATCAGACCGATACGCAGATGTAATTGGAATGAATGTCTCAAGTGATGATGACACAGGGGAAGAATCTGTAGGTTATTTGGAAGGGAAAGGCAAACATTTGAGCATCTTGAGAACTGGAGAAAATCGGGACTTCTCCTATGTTGTTGATGTGTTTGTTGAGTCAGGTTTTGATGGTGTTGATCAGGAAATGGTTTTGGCAGCTTGGCACTCACTGGAATGTCCTGTAGACCTTGGGGTGTTTGAGAAGCTTGAGAAGAAGTATGGTGAGCAATTGACATGGCCAAGGTCTGAAAGGAGGTTGTTATTTGATCGTATAAACTATGGGTTGATGGAAATTTTTCGGCCATGCACAGACCAGCACCCCTGGGTGAAGCCGGCAACAAGAAGAATATCTACGCGGTGCAATGAGTATCTTGTGGTAGAGCTTTGGAAGTTGGTGGTGGACCAGGGACAGGAAGGAAATAAGGATGCATCAGAGAAGGTTTTGGAGAAGGAGCTAAGGTGGTTGGAGCTAGGGGATGATATTGATGTACTGGGCAAGGAAATAGAGAAGTTGTTACTTGATGAAATGATAGAGGAAGTTGTTAGGATATAAAGAGTCATTACCTTTCGGCGTATTGAAAGAGCTCCAGCCAGATAGCTTCTAGCAACTAAAACGAACTGCTTGGTGAACTGCCTGCTAACTTCCATGATGGGGCAGAAAGCTGATACTGCGTATCCTTCACTGGCCGGAGCCTCAATTTACCAATCTCATTCATGCTTTCTTGACTATCAATATCAGAGATAAAGAAAGAAAGAGCTAGGCAGTCATTGTTAAGTCGTCTGTTCTGGGACAGCTTAACAAACTCAGGTTCAGGCAAGATCAATGGACACTTGTGCCTTGCCCTCTTGAAACAAGCTATGAAATCTTCGACCTCCATGCCTGTGATCTGGTACATTCCAGACAAGGCCGAATTGGTGAAAGGTGCAGAGTAATATCAAATAGTTTTCTATTTAATATTCTCGTTATAGTATCTTTTATCTTTTCTAATTTTGCAGGTGGATACGGATAAGTACATGTATTGAAATGAGTGTATCAATTTATTTGGTAAATAAAAGTAAAATATTATTGCAATCTTGATCATTGAAAGTAAATTGATCGGGTGATTCCTATTCCAAAACATACAAACTCACTTGGAAGATGAAGTGTGTGATGATTCTTTTGTTTTGGAGAAGAGGAAGATGAGGTTCCATTCAGATGCTTCAGGTAATTTTGGAATTTTGTAGCTCTTTGTTTTCCTTTAAATTGTTAGCGATAGGGTTATTACGGTTACAAGATTTCTTTGTAAAAACAGAGGGACGAGAGGAAGAAAATGTGTAACCCTTTCTCCATTGTTAGTGAAAATTATTCTCATCTCCACGGGCATAGGCTGTTACAACTCAAGCCCAAGGGAGAGCCCAACCCAAAAGACTAGTCTATTAGGTGGGAGAACCCCAAGACTTAAAAACCATACTTGGTGGGTATGGGATTCCAATGTGGGATCATAACATTGCCACCCCTTTTCAAAACCGACGTCTACGTTGGCCTACTCTAGATTGCCCACTCTGGATGGTTTTCACTCTGTTTCACCAGGTAGCCCTTGCCCAGGTCGCTCCTTCTTTAGGTCACCCCTCCCGCAACATCGGCCTCTCAATGAAAGCACCAAATGTTACAAGTCAAGCCCAATGGAGAGTCCAACTCAAAAGACTAGTCTATTAGGTGGGAGAACTCCAAGACTTAAGAACTACATTGGTGGGTATGGGATTTCAATATGGGATCATAACATAGGACATTGTCGAACTACATATATCATTGCATTTTATGATCATGTTCTTTCTGTTTCGTTGTGTTTTTCTACATTTTGAATATCTACATATATCATTGCATTGTATGATTGTTTTTTTAATTTCTATTTCGTTGTGATTTTCTACATTGTCGATAGTTTTCAGATCCTACACATAATCCCGTATTAATTGCAGTCTGATGGCAATCTTCAACCCCAAAACGCCTTCCTAACAACCAAGGGAGGAATCTCCCATGAATCAATCCCATGCATCAACCCCTCTATATTTAAAAAAACCATAACATCTTACAGAACCCTCAAAACCCGTTTCTATTTTGGTTTGCAAAAATAATTAGATGTCTTTCTTACTTTCGTAGTGTACATGAAGAGAGAATCATAGCCTATTATTGGGGGATCCACATCCTCTCCGGCCTGAGTTTGGGCGGGATACTTAGCGGCCTGGATGGATGGTCGCCATCTAGCTCTCGGGTGGATCCGAGCCCTCCATCCGAACCGACATCTCTGTTGGTTCAGCTTGTTGACTCGGGTGTCGGCTAAGATGGAGGGTTCAGATCCACCCGAGAGCCAGGTGACGGCTATCTATCCGGGCCGTCTCGTCTCCCGCCCAAACTCAGGCATGAGACGATTTCTATACATTACTAGGTGGGTCCTATGAAAGAAAATAAAGACATTTACGCCAGATGATCATCAAAATGATATATATATAAGAGAGAAAAAGAACCATGATCAATTTGACTGCAATTTGGAAGGATTTTTATTTCCTTCCATCAACCACAAACTTTTCTTTTTATAAAAGAAATTAAACAACAGAAACTCCTATCATTCCAACGCAACGGCATCATAATCCAGTGAAGGGATTACAATTACAATCAAATACCCCCCAAACATGAAGCAACCACAATAAGAAATGCAGAAACGAAGGGACAAGACAGTCTTTTTGAAGTCTCTAATAGGAAATATAAACGCTGAACTGGTGGAGCGTCTCCACGCCATCTGTCGTGTGATCATTGGTTGAATGCAGGGTCTGTATGTTAGCATATCCTCTCGCGTTCTCATACTTCCCTGTCCCACCAACTACAGCAATCTGAGATTCAGGAGTTGCCGTACGGTGGACCCCGAAGAAACTAATGGTATCATCAGGAGCCGCATGATCTCCACTATGGAACAGCGCCGTAACAGCCATGGTGTGACTGGTCCCATCCATCGAACTGTCCAAATAGAATCCTTGAGCTTTCCCCACAACGGACGATCCTAATTCCTCTGCTTCCGTCAGTTCATCATCAATCACCGTGATTGTACCGAACATCAGCTGTTGAAGTGTGGCCCCCGCAGGTAACTGCCCTGCATCCACAAAAGGAAGCTTGTTTCCACCGTTGATTCCATTGTTGTTACCGCTGTTGTCAATCATGGTGGTGCTTGATGATGCTCCACCAAGTCCTGCTAGGTATGGAATGTTGTTGTTGTTGATCAGACCGTTGATATCGTTACCGTTGTTAAGAAGTGGAACTCCACCGTTGATTGGGAGGACCGCTGTGTTTGGTCTGGAGAAAGGAAGCTGACTGTTGACTCCCATGTTTGCTACTATTCCTGCTACCACCCGACCCGATGGTTGTGACCCGCCTAGGATATCGTGCATGTAGAAGGACAATGCCGGATTTGCCCCTGTTTGTGTCGCCGTGGCAATGGGACCCGCTGCTGGTGCCACGTCCTCTATGGTAGGGTTCGTGACCGGAGACGGAGGGGGTACTTGAGCGACGGCGACGGCAGGTGTTGTTAATGTGGGTGCGTCCGCAGGGACGATTGGTGGGAATGCAGGTGTTGTTAATGTGGGTGCGTCGGCGGGGACGATTGGTGGAAACGCAGGTGTTGTTAATGTGGGTGCGTCAGCAGGGGCGATTGGTGAGAACGCAGGTGTTGTTACTGGATTGGATGCAAGTGGGACCGCCGCCTCAGTGCCGGAGGTGATTTCAGGGAGTGGTGATGTGGCATCGTCAAGGAGGACCCGAGCTGAGTTTGCACATCCGACGGTGAGGGCTATGATGAGGAGATAGATTAATGAGTTAGAAACGGTTGAGGATCGATTGGCGGCCATTTGAGCTTGAGTATTGAGGGGAGAGAGAGAGAGAGAGAGAGAGAGGAAATGGAGTCTCTGGAATGAAGAGAAAGAGCGGAGATGATGAGTATTTATATTTTACAGGGGAAGCTGCTACTGCCTTGATTGTTTTATAATTTGGTGTTTGTTTGTAAAGAAAGTGGAGAGGATAAGAGAGTCGAGCGAATGGAGTTGTTTGGTTGGAACTTTTTATTATTATTTTTGTTGTAGTTGGAGAGTTGTTTTGGTTGAGAGAAACTAAACCCTTTACACAGATAGAGGGGTTGTTAGCTGCTCTGATCATCTTTCGGTTTTGGATTTGGTTGATTCTTTATTTTCGATCTTAGTCTGTTTTAATATTATTTTAAAAAAAATCGACAACATATGAGTTTTTCATTTGATTTAAATCGATTTCGGACACAACGATACCGTGTAATATTTGAATTTAAAACCTTTGAAACCAATCACCCCATGTATGAAATCTCAACAAAGAATCAAGAATGCATGGAAAAAAATAAGAGTTGGGAGTTGGGTTGTGGGACAACATAGTTTATAAAATTTGGTGCCAAAATTTAGAACCCAAACTGATTTAAAACTTAGGAACAATGGATGATTTTTTAGAGTTTGTAAATAATATTTGGGAAACATATAATCCAGCACAAAAATTAGGTCATTGAGAATATTTCAGAACCGAAAAATTTTGATTTAAAAACTCGAAATTTTCAGGGAATAATTTGTTTTGAAAAATTCTCTTTTTTTATGATATTGTTTGAATAAAAAAAATTAAAATAGAAGAAATTTTTTATTTTGATAATTATGCATGTAACAATAGAATGTGATGTTTTCAGAAGACAAATACAAACCAATCACGTATTTTTTTTTTTTAATTTAGATCATTCAGGACAAGGAAAGTGCATAGTAATGATCAAATTAAGTACTGGAATATACATATACATAGATATAATGTAATGTATGCTAATATAAAAGGGAATATTTAATTGAATTGTGGTCTGAAATTTGATATGTGACAATTCTAGACCATGTTCTCTCTATTCAACAATCACAAGGGACACATAATAGATCATTGTGACAATAATTTGCCAAACTTCTAAATCTTTTCACAATTTTAATAAAACCTCTAAGAAAAGGAGCCAAAATTTTAAGGCATAAACGACTAATCCTCTAATTAATTTAAATCCATAATTTTTCCCAGTCTTTTAATTTTATTAGATTTCTGAATCAATGAAATGAAATCAATTTATTCTCCTCTATTATTTCCAAATAGGCAAATAACAATTCAATGAGTATGCATTAAAAGGAATCATCATGGAACCTCAATATATAAGGTGATTATTTTGGTATTTTATTTATGGATTGATACAAATCTGATGATGACAAGACCCTTGTTACAAGGCTAAGTAAAACAAGAGCTTGTTACAAATAGAATTTCTCAATTTTGCTAGGCTGTGTTTAGCATACACTTGTATCACTAACCTAAGATAGTATAATTTTGTTTTATTATTAGTGTAGTTAGTACCATCTTAAAAAGGATAACAAACAATAGAGAAAACACACCCAAAACCCAGTACTTCTATGAAATGGGTTTGGGCAGCCTTCGGGGAGGCTGGTCTCACCTTGTACCCTTTCATGAATCTATCATCGTACATATTCAGTGATCTCCTAGTACTCTAGATATTTAGTGCATGAGGTTCCCGCTATTGCAGGGTTTGAGGAAGACAGAATATACACAATCTTACCCCCACAGTATGGAGAGACTGTTTCCATATTTCATTGACCAGAAATTTCTCAATAGACCCAAACCGTAGGAAGAAGGGCGCTAGAGTTTCTTTCGGCACTTAAAATGATTGCTTAGGCTATGTTTAGAATCCAAGAAAAGAAAATAAAAGAAAAATAGAATTGAAAAAGAGATAGAAACTTAAAGTGATCATTGGAGTCTTTTATATCGCGAGCATTTTGACTCTCTCAAATTATTGACAACTGACTGTTGACACCCGGGATCTATATCTGCTGGATCACATAAAACCATTCACCCAGTCGTCTCAAATATCAATAATATTCCTTCGTATATTAAGGTTTCTGTGATGGCTTAATGGGTGTTCATGAAAAGGAATCGATATCAAATGGATGATATGAAATTTAAATATTTTCATGTAAAATATAAATTACTTCAAAAATTTTACAACAAAACAAAGATGAACTTGGAAACAAAAAATACACTGGTTTAAACTTCGAACTGAATTGGGAAAAGCCGAAGAAGAGAAAAGGAAAGACCCAAGCTGGTGTTATGATTTAGTCAATATAACTCTCAAGGTTCTTTCCTACTAATAAGTAAGATAAACAGTGAATTGAAACAAGGTCAAGGTGGCAATGGTGGTTGTGGTGGTGCTGTCATCTCTAGAACCCAAAGTTACAGCCTTGACTGTTGCATAACCATTTGCATCTTCATACTTCCCAGTACCACCGATTACTGAGATGTGAGACTCATACACATCAGTTCGGTGGACACCAAAGAATCTCAAGCTATCCTTAGATTCACCACCTTCCTCTCCGTCTGCAAATCTGGCGGTCATTGCCATCATGTAGTTGCTTCCATCATCCGAGCTCGCCACATAAGCTCCTTTGGCTCTACCCATGGATATAAATGGCAACCCAATCTCCAAAGCTTCCATTAAATCCTCCTCAATAGGTGTTACAGCTCCCAAATCCAGCCCTTGGAGTGTTGCAGTCTCTACTGCTGGGAATGATAAAGAGCTTTGCATGCCTGTCATGTAGGGTTTTGAGTATGATTCCGGAATTGGGATTTCGGATCTGGTTCCTCCAGGATTAATAGGGGGGAAGATAGTTGCAGGGTTTGGGAATGGAAGCTTGTCATTGAAGGTCGGGGTAGAAGGTTGAGCATTCCGCATGAAGAAGGTGATCAAGTGTTGCCGGTCAGATGATAGATCGTCAAGAATACGAGCTGAGGTTGACTGGTTGACGATGGTAATGGTGGCCAACAGAAACCAGGCCATTAAATTGAGCTTGAGCTTCAGCAGGGAAGGATGCTTTCTCATTTCTGTTCTTCGTCTTAGTTTCTAAGAAAGGGGATGAAAGGAAACTGGATTAGGTTTCTTGTGTTTCTCTTTTATTTGGGGACAGGGAAAGTGGTTTAGGTTCTACAGTGTAATGAGAGTGGTTAGTAAACAGTAACCAAAATCTGGCCACCCATCTCACACCATTGGGAGCCATGGATTGGATGTGGGATCCACACTCATCAATGGGTCGAATCCCAATGGTGTGAGGCGGTTACCACGTGGGAAGAGGATCCACAATCGTATGAGGATGGTTTTTTAACTACGATCAAAATCGGTTGAATCGGTGAAGTTGATTTGGAAATTACCAAAACGATTCTATGCACACTACAACAATAACCATTTTTGACCAAGTTTGATTGATTCCTAGTTGATTCTGGAATAATTTGATTCAAAATTGAATCACTGCCAAAGAAGAGGATTCAAATCGTCTCTTCCTTGTACTTCAGGGAGGAGGGGCGGCGACCCCAGTGGATGGTCACCATGCGGGGGTCGGA
Source organism: Protea cynaroides (assembly GCA_028583415.1). Lineage (NCBI taxonomy): Eukaryota > Viridiplantae > Streptophyta > Magnoliopsida > Proteales > Proteaceae > Protea > Protea cynaroides. The sequence goes on along the minus strand of CM053266.1, from coordinate 33,997,113 downwards.
TGAATCCGACCCCTCCGTTCAAGTAGATCGAATGGAGGGGTTGGATTCATCCGACCCCCACGTGATGACTATCCACTGGGATCGCTGCCCCTCCTCCCGAATCTCAGGGAGGAGACGATGTGGATCCCAATGAAGACCAAACTTTGTACTTCCCTTTCACATTCCTTTTTTCTCTCTCCTCCTTGAAATATACACCTCCTCTCTAGCCTCATATGCATTCTAAGTAAAAAAAAAAAAGAAAAAAAATCATTCTAAGAGAATAAAGATAAAGTTTGATATGTATTCTCGTTCTTAGATCATGGAATATGTAAGAAGAATAAAGCCCTTATGGTATACGTTCTTTACCTATGCTTTGTGAATCCAAAAAAGATATGCTTCAGAACTATTTATCCCATTCTAATTTTATGTTAGGAATGTATCATCTATTCTGATAATGCATTTTTAGAGTGCATTCCAATAATGTATACCAATCATAAATGGTCATGCATCAATCCCTTCTTTTGTCAAATAGAAAGGGCAGGTTTACCCAAAAAAAAATAAAAAAAAATAGAGAGGGCAGGTTTGATATGTTCATTCTTTTCTTTTCCAAACTGACGGCTTCTTGGACTCTTATTGGTCCAATAACGGATTGATTCGGTTTCAGTCCTATTAGTTCGGTTTGGTTCGAACTTATCAATTGGTTTGATTTGTTTTCAATTTTTTATCGGACTAAATAAAAATGCAAATCAATTATTGTCCAATAAGTAGGGGTGTGAACGGGCTGGTCCAGGCAAAATCGGTGTTGGACTTTATAAGGCCTGACTGATAAATGTCCATTAAGAGGTTCGGGTTGGGTGGGCTGCATTGTATATTTAACTAATGGGCTGGTCCGATGTCGGTTTCTTATCCGGCTGACTTTGGGCCGATACAATTTTGGATCCATTTACTAACCCAGTAAGGGATGCCATCTTACTTTGATGCTGATTGAGTTGACGACCATATTTCCAAATCCTTGACATGCATTGGGTTTAATTCGGGTAGGATGAAACTAACCCAAAACATGTCCACTATCAATTTGGTTGGGGTCGGTTTTGGGTTAATTCGGACAGCTTGGTCCGAACTAGCAGTTTGGTCCCAAAATTGACCCCCTACCAATAAGGTATCAATTACTGTCCTTTCCTTTCCGCTGCTTTGTCAATGGAATAGTGGCTGGCTGCCAAAAGAGTCAATTGTTAGAGTGGATGATACAATAAGATTCGATTTCGATTTAATCTGGCCCAAATTAGACTGGTTCGATCCAATTTTAACACCCGTACTCTTAACTGTAGGAGAGTTATAACAAATTAAAGAAGATTAATTCCTTGATAATAATAATTCAGATATTCTATAAGTATCAACATCAGGGAACTAGTAATTATTTTTGAGTTTGGATCATCTGCATATACATGTATTCTTCATAAGATCCCATCATTGTCAATGTGTTGTGGAACCCACCTCAACAGTGTGAGACCCATTGTATATGAATTTGATGGAATAAGAAAAATGATACAAGTACATGCAGATGAACTATTCCTGTTATTTTTAAGAAGAAAAATGTGGTGTGTGAGGTGGGGGTCTAGAAATTTTCCCATTAACTTCCATTACTTCCTCTCATGACATTCAAAGAAATTTCCCAGCCACCCTTGTTATTCTTCTGTTAAACCATCATATGTATGTTCCAGTCAAAGAGATAAAAGTTGCTAAAAGCATCAAACAAGAAACTTTCAATTCTCAAAGAAATTATTGGAATATGGGAATTCTACTTTCTTCGATCTATCTAGACCTAAAAAGCTTACAGAGAACCATGATATTTTGGTACTAGTTGTCCTTACTCAAGTTTCACTTTCTAAAGCTTCCAAAACCTCAAAAGGAGAGTGCTGTAAGAAACCCCACCAACCCAGAAAATGAAGAAAAGAAGAAACAATGAAAGAGATTGCCTGTAAAAGCATAACCTTGCTGTCATAATTCTGTTGAAAGTTGTGGCAAACAAAAGATATAAAGTAGTCCATGATTGTGCTCCTACTTCCAACCTTCTGCACAGTATAACGACCTCTCACAACCCACAACTCACACTCTCACAGGCTGCAGGTATCTTGGTCTGCCAATGGTGCCGACCGTAATTGTTGCCCACATTTCACACCTTCCAAACGTCATCATAGAGTCATTATCCTCTCAGGCTCAACATCAACCTGGCCTGCAGTGCACTAATAATATTGTTTATGTATCAGGAAGGGATGGAGCTTCAACCTTGCAGGCCATCACCTGGGAAGAAATAATGAGATTAAATAACATCTAGCTGATTAGGTCAGATATGGGAGGAGGGGGATACAAAATGGGTAATTAATTGGATGCATGGGGTACCAATGTTTAGTTGTCAAAGGCGGCACGGGTCAGTAGCCAAGTGGCAGGTGTGGTTTGTTGGGGATGGTAAATGTTGAGATTTTCAATTTAAGTGGAGACTCTCCATGTATATATATATAGAAGGATTCAAAGTTTTAATCTCTTAACAATATGAGATTATTCGCCCTATAGTATTTTTTTTCTGGTGATTGGTTTTTTTTTGGGTTATCATGAGGGAACTTGGAACTCTAATATCATTTTAAGATTTTCAATTCAAAAGTTCAAACTAGTAAATGGAGAAACTCTCCCTTAGCAATGTGAGACTATTCCCAATAACTAGTAGAAATGGAAGGAGACGAAATGATGGCATTCAGATGGAAAGGTTGGGTGCATGGGTGAGTTGTAAGAGGCGGGAGGGTATGCCAGTAGCCAACTTGTCGAGAGTGGGCTACGGAAGTGGGAGGGGAGGAAATAAAATGATGATCGGTAATTGGGTTAAGGGTATGTAATTGGGTTAAGGGTATGTAATGGGTTCATGATCGTCTGTAGCCGTACAGCCTTTGCAACATCAAACCGTTGGAGTGATTAGAATATGAAATTCTACTTTCCCCCACAAGTAAAAAGCTTAAAAGGGATCTTGATATTCAGGTTCTTGTTGTCTTCACTGTTACGTTTTACTTTCCAAAGCTTCCAAAAAATCTAAAGATGGAGAACAAATAAGGTACCCCACCAAAGGAAAAAGAAAGAAAGAGACGGGTTGTAATAGCATTACCTTCCTGTCATCATTTTGCTAAAGGATTCTGTTTTGTGTCCTGAATTCTCTTGTACTACTAGTTTTCTGTCATCATTTTGCTGAAGGATTAATTCTATTATGTCGGTCTTGAATTACTTGGTACTTTTTGATTCTTGGCCAGTTTTAAAGATTGACCCATTTCGATGATTTTGACAGGGATTCTAATGGATCGGCTTAACTTGGAGGAGCTTGTTTTCTTTATCTCAGCTTATAACCCTAGTTGCAAATAGAAGAGAGAGGAGAAGGTTTTCAAATTTGGGACTTGAAAAAAGAACTTGTTCTTGAGAGATCTCCATTGTAATTTGGCAAATCATCTTTATGTTCTCCTGTGGAGGGAATGCATCATTAGTGTATTAACTGTGTTAAATCTTTGTGTCATTTTACTTGACAGAGGTAATACATCATTTTAAAATGCTTATCAAAATCAATTATGAATCAGTTTTGATTATCTAATTTCTAAATGGTTCCGCGAGAGGAGGAAGAAAGAGTTACGAACAATGAGAGGGGAGAGGGGAGGAGGGGGAGAGAGAAAGTATTAAAATAATTTTAATCATTTTGGCTGTTGGGAGTTTTGAAAGTAGGTAGGCTACCTGAAAAACATTATAAGAATTAATTTATTGCTATGAATACTCTTTCAATACTAAAGGATTAAAGTAAAGATTTAATTGGTTTTAACGATTCCAAAGAGTTAATTTTAAACGATTTCATTCTTAAAACCAAATTCCAACTATTTAACTAAATGATTTCATTTTATAGAACAAAATCAAATTGATTAATAATTGATTTCACGATTTCAACTTAAAAGATTTCGATAAAAAAAAAAAACTTCAATTATTTTGTAGGTTACAATTACCAACATTGGGAAATGGGGATGTTTGTTTTAAAACTATTTTAGTGATTATGATTTTTTAATTAATTTTTTCCAAACACTGCATCATCAGAGGATTGAGACATTATTTTTGTATAATGGAAGAGAAATCGATGTCATTGGGAGCCTGGAGAAACGAAAGAGTGAGAATCTGGCTCCAAACCCATGGAAACTGCATGCATATATAAATATTTAAAAAAAATTGTATGAATATATAAATATTATATAAATATTAATTAACCACACCCAAAAAACCATTGATTATTCCAAGAAATGATAAGCATATCATAAAGAGAATCTATTTCCTATTGCGTACTTTGTCAATCCTCCATCGCAAAGTTGAAATGCATCGATATACGTGTTTCAATTTTTTTTTTTAATGACACAGATTTGGATTTGGATACGGAACAGATACACATGAAATATATAAGTCTTATCACATATGTAAAATTAGATTACATTAATTAATTAGACTACAGGCAAGAGGTATTGTGCACGGTCGTGCCCATACACGGCCGTGGATTCCATAGAAAGAATGTGAAATACCAAATTTACCCTTACCACTGGTCTTTAGGAGAAGACAGTTAATCACACACTAAATACATAAAACCTTATACTATTTTAAAATTACATTTTTCTTTTTTTATTTTATTTTATCGGTAACTAGAGACAGGCGCTGGAGATGGAGAAGATGGCAGTGGCCAGAACTGTGCATTCTTTACCTTTGAGACACTCGTGAGCACCCCCAACGGCGTTACATCGCCGATCACCGTCACCTTCTTTGTTGCAAAGTCTATGTTAAAGGATGTCACACCTGCTTACATTAATCACATTAATAAAGACAACATCAGATTTTTTTATTTTTTATTTTTTATTTTTTTTCTTTCCCAGCAAGAATATATTAACAGAAAAAAAAAAACAATATACAGAGTGATCGATCATCCACGGAACCCGGAAGGACACCAAAAAAAAAAACTGAGAGCATCCCAAGAAATATCTGAAGACACAAGTTCTGGATTAGGAATCCAAGAACACACTAACAATCAGATCCATTCTCTACCAATCCAGAGCTCCATACATCAAAGTACAATAGTTAACCAGTACCTCCACAATTTAATAAAGACTCACCAAACTAAATAGGTGTTTAGGTCTATTTATGACCCATGGGTGGGTCCTAAATTATCTCTGGTCGCCCAGTCATGGGTTTTCATCCGGTGCACATACCCATGTGTCCGTAGACATGTATGCATGCTAGTTGATACCTCTTCAATGAGAGGAGAGGATTTCTATGTTGATGGGTAAGGTTGTTTGCTCCTTGTTTCAAAATAGATCTAGGGAGAGAAAATTTAGGGAATTGAACCTCAGATTTTCCATAAAATACCTTCCATTCTGGAGATATGTTTCCTCACTTTCCCTTCGCAGCCCTTGCAGTGTAATGACACCCTCAAAACCACAACCTGCAACTCTTCACCAAGGTATCAATTATTAAAATTTATAACAAAAGAGCACACAAGAGAGAGAGAGAGAGAGAGAGAGAGAGAGAGAGAGAGAGAGAGAGAGAGAGAGAGAGAGATTAATTAATTAACCTGGTCACGAGAGCGAGTTGAAGAAGAAGAAGAAGGTTGCAAAGCAGGAGATGGCAGTGAGAGAGTGGATGATGATGATGAAGAAGGAGGTTTCAAAGCAGGAGATGGCAGTGAGAGAGTTGATGAAGAAGAAGAAGGTTTTAAGGTGGGAGATGAAGAGGAGATGGAGGAAGAGGAAGAAAAAGAATAAGGTTTCAAAGCAGGGGAATCATCAGGTTTGAGAGAAAGAGGAATTGAAGGTTCAACAGGAACAAATGCAGAGATTGGATCAAAATCCGAATAAGCATCAAAGAAAGAAGTGTCACTCAAGAGAAATCTGGAGGAACCAGGTGGGCTGATGAGATGGGTAGTTTTAGCAGAGCTCTTTCTGGAAGTCTTCTTTTGATTTTGATTTGGAGGGTATTTAGGTTTGGATTTTGTGGGAGGTCTAGAGTGAGAAGTAGAATGAGAAGAACATGAAGAAGATGGTGGGTTCAGAAGACCTCTGCTGCTTCTTCTTGAGTCCCTAAGATGAGGATTATGGCGATCGATTGCTCGACCTCCTTGAAGAACAACAGAGCTTTTGTCCAAGCTCACACATATGGCTGTGGAAGCTGGAGATGCACAGAAGAGATCGATTCCTTTCATCTCTGATAAAACTTTCTCCAAACACACTATACTGCTTCTGGTTTTTTACTTCAATGATTATGCATTGGCTTAGAGAGAGAGAGAGAGAGAGACAGACAGACAGAGAGACAGAGACAGAGAGAATGGAGAAGAAACTTCAAGTGAACCAGCATGACCTGCTTTTAAGCTTGGGCCAGAAGAGAGAGAATAGAGAGAAGACAGCAAAGTCTGGGCCCTCAAGATTTGAATAATTTGAGACAACATGATGCTTTAATATTGTGATTTAATTTGATAGTAAACGTTAAGTAATCTTGAAAGCTCCAGAGCGGATAGAAATGTGATAAATCATATCATTTAACCTATTTCATATAAGACTGGGCAATCTAACGCCCATATAACACACCACCATTGCCCTTTATATTTGTTATAGTTAGGTTCCGCACTTAGGTTCCTGGAAGTTGAGTAGACCTGCAAACGATAAGATAAGGTAAGGGAGACCGGGTTTAAAACCTTGGGATAGCTCTGATACTTAAGTCTGGAATCTAGTAGATAGATAAGTGAAATGCGAGGCAAGAGATAGATTTCGTGACTGAGGTGTTAGAGCAGTAAACGAAACAGTAAAAAAATTGATAATGAAATGACATGACCTTGATATTTGGAGTTATTTATAGGGATTGACGAGATAACGTCAGTAGTGGGACCTCAATGCCTTCAAAGTACAATATGGTATTCGGATGGACGACCCCTGATTTAAACTTGTAATGACGGATATACCCCTGAAAGTAATTATATAGTAAAAAATATGATTGTGCCCTTGAAATTTATAAGTACTTTTGAAGATGTCCAGATGTTGCGATTCGACTCTGATATTTGTGCTCAACAATATTTATTACTATAAACAAGCTTGCTAGAAGAAGCCTTTTCTGGTTTCTACTTTCTAGCACTAGCTAGTTCTATAATTATCATCTCATTATCAATATCATTACCGTAGGCCATTGTTTTGATGGAACCTTGGACGGACAAGAATGGGTGATCTATCCACCTCCTCATTGAATTCACCATTGGATTCAAAAGGAAAGGATTCCAGGTCTGTTTATCCGGTCGGACCGCCGTACGTAGACCAGTACACACCTCCTTTAGTTTGCACTGTTCACTTTGTGCCATATGTTGTTCACATTGACAAAGGAGCCGACGGTTTTTCTTAGATCCATAGTTTCAGACTGGATTAGAGATTGTGAAAACTTGGTTTGTCTGGACTCTAAAGGAAATCATGGTTAAAAAAAAATAAAAAAATAAAAAGAAAAATTTACTTAGATACTCTCTTGACAATTGATTTATTACACAGAACTATTTTCTCTTGACAAAAGTTACACGGACTACTCTGAAACAATGTTATATAACAGTATAATCCACACTCGGCGTTAAAAATTGATGGGAGAAATTCTGAATTTTTTTTTAAGCCAATACTACCCTTACTTAATAGAGGTCTCATTCCAGAGATAGATGATGGTATATTTATGTAATTTTACAGTAAGAATAATATTGTTTTAAAAAATTTCATCAGTTTTTAACTCTTGGTATGGACTATATTGTTATAAAACATTGTTTCAGGGGTAGTCCATGTAATTTTTGTCAAGAGATGAATAATTCTATATAGTAAACCAATTGTCAAGGGGATATTTGAGTAAATTTTTCAAAAAAAAAAATAAAAATTAGAAGAAAAAAAAGAGTATTAAAATGTTCCTTTCAATCAAACCATTCCTTTTAATCAAACCAAACAACTTTTATAGAAATGGAAACTTGTGCATGTGTATTTTGACAATTTACTAAGTATCCAACCCAAAAGCTTGAATAATTAGGTTAAGTACTCGACATGTATATGAGCAGATTGATGGCTTTAGAAGTGTAAGAGAGCAATAATTGATGTGGGACTATTCTCCTAATAAGAACAATAATTTTAAACGATTAGTAGCCTTATTAGGTTCCTCGCCTAATAAAAGCAAAGGGATTTGCCATACCATGTTGGCCGTGTAAGAGATTTTATGTGGGTTGATATGGCCTTAGGTTTCCTCACATTATATACCGGTTTTTGAGAATAAACTCTAACTCCAATGTTCGTAATATCCTCAGATCCTACCTTCGCCACGAAAAGAATTGACCTAGTGAGCCGTGATAAACAGCAGGAGTAGAGTGAAATCGCTCGAAAAAACTACTTAATCCAAAATTATACGTATTAGATGTCAATTTGGAAGCATATTCTTAGGAAAGATTAATCCCACATCCTTATTATTTAAGGGTGTCCTTGTGTGCTTGTCATTATCTTCATATACCCACATATGCCTCACTTTTTCTCTCTCTTCCCCCTCTCACGTCACGCACAATCACACTCTTCCGCATAATCCATACTCTCATGGGTTGTTGGTTATCTTGTCGCCATCAGGAAATTGATCTTGTTTTCTAGAATTTTACCATATTTTTGGGTAAAAAAATTCAAACTTTAAAAATTGATTAAGAAGAAAATCTAATCACATGGGTCATTTTTTTTTAATATTATTTATCATTTTTTTTTAATGTATGGTATGGTATGGCCTACAAATTTAATATTCCCAATTAATATTTACTGTTGGACAGACAAAATTAGTGGTTGAATTGAAGAACCTTAAAATCTGGGGCTCTGAATAACATGAGACAAAGCAACGGTCATATTAAGTCTTCATTTGTTTCTTTGTTTTATAGGGCTTTTTGGGTGAAACAAATGTTTAGTGTCAGTCTTTAATTCAGGAACAAATAAGACAATCAGTAAGAACTATAAACCCAATAATATTTATAAACAAATAAAAAAAAACTTTATACTCAGATCCCGGATCCTCTTGCATTTGGATTGTAATTGTCAGTAAGTCGGATCAAGTTTTATGAGAGAGAGTTTCTGATGACTGTGGACTTCTCTGATGGTATGGCTGAGTTTCTGATGGTGTGGCAATGATACTGGTAGTGTGATAGAATTTTTGGTGTGTGGTAGTGTTTCTTGTCATGAGGCATGAGAAATTGAAAAGAGAGAAAATAAAATGAGAAAGAGGAGAGAGAATATTATGGGGTGGGACCCATGCGGCACCACAGTGGCAGTCCCACATAGCCAACCGCAAGGCATATTGCCAAGGCCATAGGCAGCAACCTCAGGCCCTGTGCCACGCACAAGTGCAGCAGCGCGCATGCATGGCTTGGTTCCTGGCCGCACACAACATGCCCTCCCCCACCTGTTTGATATAATGCCTTGAGAGAGAAGGGCAATTCTTCTAGAGAGAAGTTCTCTCGGGAAGAATCGCCTCTACAGGGTTTTGGTAAAGAAATTCGGTTACAGAGGCCTTTTAAAAGGTTCTCAAGGGCTTTTTCGTTAAGCTAAAAGTGAGGAGATGTGAGATCGGCGATCAGAATGGAGCCACGAAGCTCAGATCCCGATCTGACGGTTCAATAAGGTGTGGGCTAATGTGTTATGCGGAGATCACGTCTGGATTCTCCCGCGGAGACTATGATTGGACAGCCGCAGATTAATAAGTTGTACCGCATCATATTGAAATGGCGCCTTGATTCCATGTGGCGCACGCTTGGTACAACGGCAGGTTGATCTAGATCTTGCGGTGAAGATCGAATCCGATTGCACTTGACGCAACTTATGCAAATCCAATGACCCATTTTAAATCCCGTCTTTTTAAGATTATCTGACAGCCTGTAAAGGAGAATCTGCATTAGCCAATGACATCTCGACAACGCAAAAGGCGGCGACGCTCTAGTGTTGCGTGGGCGCATGGAAATGACTTAAAAGATTCTATTTTGAATGTTCTGATTGGCCGAACTACAAACTGCAATAATTTTGTCATCCGAGCTCAAAATCGGTCAGTTCAAGTTGTAGTTTCCACATTTTTGGATGCTCTATTAGTTGGACGGTGTTGGGAGTCGTAAAAACACTGAGAAAAATCAAAAAGAGGGTTTTGAAGCTTAACAGAGGATTTTTCTAAGTTTTCGTGTTCTATGGAATGATCAATCACCAACTACCTCTTCTCTATGCATCAATGGAGTACTAAATCCCTGTGAGAGGTTGGTAGATTTTTTATTTTTCTATTCATGTTGATTATGGGTTGTGTGAAGGAGATTGGAAACCTGTGAGCAAGGTGTGCTATATGAATCAAGTTCTACTATCATTGAAGGCTGTTCAAGAATTCTCAAAAGCAATGTGAAGCTTCAAAACTTATTGTTGGTCATTCAAGAATATCGATTGTGAGATTTTCTCATTCCCTATCCTTTTAATGTTTTCTATGCACTGTATGCTAGTATAGGTGAAAAGAAAAAGTAGAATACCTATTTAGTCTGTGGGTTTCATTATAGGATAATTCTTATAAGCCTCAAAAATATTTTATTTGTGTTGTGTTCAGTGGGTGCTAGACACTGGCTGTTGAAGCCTGAATCCTAGCATTGTTATGCCCGCTCAATTTTATACTAGGAAAATCTAGGGTTAGTATCCTTGTCTGTAAGAGACTAAAAGTTGAGTATTGAGTAAGTACGGAGCCCGTGGGGTATTGCTCCGTGGACTAGCCATCACATACTGTGGTGGTGAACCACGTAATATCTCTGTGTTCTTTGTGTTTGCTTTCTGGTATATTTTAAAGTGCGTGGATTGACTTGCAAGGTGGGTGTGCAAATATGGTAGACCTGGCCACTGAGTGGTAGCGAGGTGGATTTGCATGCGCTTGTGTGTGTAAAAAAAAATCAGATATCCATCAGCTCTAGGCAGCAGTGAATTTATCAAGGAAAAGTTTTAGATACTGATTCACCCTCCCCCCTCTCAGTGTCATATCAAGTTCATCAGATCCATCATGTAATCCTTGTCCCCCTCAAATCTTTCTGCTTCCTGAGACTGATAATGTTTGGGTTGGGAAGTTTTCTGACCTGACCAAGCATAACCCCGGAACCCAGTTCTTCCATTGCCAAGCCCGTCACAAAAAGACCCTTTGCTTGGTGTTTGTTTTTGTGTCTTATATTTTGCAATGCCCATACAATTATTGTTGAGTTTGTAAAGTTTTCAATCTAAAACTTCGAACTGATAGGTGGAGGGATTTCTGGGTGAAGATTATTTGATAGTTGATATGAAACTAAACTCTCAACACTCCCATGCACGTGCAACATATGTAAAAGACCTTGCATGTAGCAGATAGAGGATGAAATGCAGGGACGTTTCTTTTGTTGTATTTCTCAGGGTTTAAACACTCGACTTCCTCTACTTTGATATCATGTAAAGTTTTAGATTTAAAAGCTCCAACTTATAAGTAATTAAGGGCCCAAACAATATATATACTCAACAGAACTTCTATATATATGTTAATTGGGTTTGTTTTGAATCTACTTTAAAATTATAATTTTGTTTGGATTAGGGTTTCTATGGAACCTATATGTTATTTTTTTGGGAAAATCCTAGTTAGGTAAGAGAAAAAATGATCACATTATGAGGCGAGAAGAAGTGTAGAGCTTTTCTTGATAATTAATAAACTTTCTCTGATCTCTCAAGTGAGACAATCATGCCGAACCACAGCAAATTCCTTGTATTGTGTGTTATTTAGACGGTTGACAGATCCTAGGCCCCTCATCCTACTCCCAGTCCCCTAATCTCAGTTGAGATTGGACTCTATTAATTGGGAGTCATTTCCTATTGTTCAACCTGCTTTTGCTTTCTGATCAGTTGCTCCAAAGCACCAAGAGCTTCAAAAAAGAAGCTCCAGAAATCCTAATCTCTTATGGTCTTGAAAGCGATCCAATCTCCCGACAAATTGGATTAGACCGTATTTATCCAACAGTGTTCTATTCTCAAATTGCTTTCATACATACATTAAATAAGAATCACTGAAATCAAGGACTGAGATGGTTCTTAAGTAGACCCTTAGAAAACAGATGCCTACCCACATAGCCACATCCAGATTGATGCATGAGAGATTGGTTTTGGGTCTCTGGACGAATGGGACAGAAAGCCACTTTCTCTGTCCATTATCTCGTTCACATGCAATCTTATCGAATCTGATGCTTGCTTTCTCAATCTTTTCCTTTCCATTTCAGCCTCTTCTTACACCCTGAAACCACGCCACTGAGAGTGTCCAAACTGGATACGATTCCTCACATCTTTCTCTCTCTCTCTCTCTCTAAATATTCAGTGGGTATTAGTTTATAATCACGCGTTTAAATAATGTGGGTCCTCTTGTTAGTTTATATATTAAACTTTTCAAAGTCCTCTCTTCTTTTTTCCTTTTTCAACTTCTCTCTCTTCCCCTCCTTTATCTTTTCTTTCATGGTTTACCCTATCAGTTTTAAGCTCAGCTTGCAGATATTATTTCTTCGGGTTCTGCATCTACCATGCCAACAACCTTTCCACTACTTGTGTCTTCAACTTGTACTATTTCTAATTCATAACCATGTATTTTTCCCTCCTTTTTCTTATAAATATGCAAAAATAGGCATGCATCTACAGATAGAGAGACTTTCTTTACTTTAAAGCTAACAATGGATTTCATGATTATCCATATAATTAAGGGTCATAAGTAGGGTATGGCCCACTAATCTGAATTGATATTTTAACAATCTTCTATCAGTGGGAAGAGGAGAAAGCATATAAAGGTGGCATTCTAAAGATGGAGTGGATATTGTTGGTCTGGGGGGCGGTGGTGCTTACGCCTTTTTTTTTGACAAACCATCACAAAAATGAATTAATTATTCAAATACAAAGATGTATTGATATGCACGTCGAGTGATCCTCGATCGTCGGATGAGAACATGCTAGATTCTAATTGGGTTTAACTCCTGATGATTTACCTTACTAGTTGTCAATAACTTATAAAACCTTCTAATTAATGTTGTGGTCATCATCAATCAAAAAGAAAAAGAAACAAAGTAGATTTCATTTTAGCTTGTGGGTAGGAAAAGCATGTTGATTTGGACTTGATTGTCTTCATTATTATAGGAATTATAGGGTGATCATCTAGCACAAGATCAATATAAGCGGCTATTTGTCATGGACCTATGATTCAATTCATCTGGGTTGAGCTTTCTCTAGGACCTCAAGAACTTTTTGATACTATACACTTGCATACCTTTCCTGTTGTAAGTTGATGCCTTACAGCTATACGATAACTTCAACTGGTGCAACTAGATCTTTATCAATTTGGATTTTCTTTATTTCAATGGAAACCAGCTAATAGATGATTTCAGGACAAAAAATTAGTTCAATTCAGTAATCTAAGCCTCCTGCTTTTAACAATTTTTTTGAGGAGGAGAAGAAGAATAACCATAGTTAGGCATCTTGGGATGTATATACAGTTAAGAACTTTGTTCATCATTCCCTTATTGTTTATATAAACACAAACCTTTCTTGAGTCCCTTCTGAAAAGATCTGAAAAAACTGTAGGCAGGAACACCTGTAGAACAATATAAATTTCAGTACTACAACCTATGTCAAGATCAGGAGAACCATCAAATTAGCAGGTTGGTTTTCTTTGTGTTCATAAATCAAACATTTGTATGCTCAAACAGATCAAAGTAACCTAAAAATAAGATCCCCCAAGAGATACTAATGTAAGATGTTATCTTATTATGGACTTCATTAATTATATAGCCTATTGACTAGTGAGAGTTCGCATCATAAGTTGATCGGTTTTGGTTTGATTCGTTATAGGCTAGCTAGAGATAAACCAACCTAGTTTATTGTGAGGATGGTTCAGGGTTTGAGATAGTATTATATATATTAGGTTCAGAGTCCTACAATCTAAGTTTGTATAATTAATCCTCTCTCTATTCCCATAAGTAAAGACAATGAAAAGAGATCTCCTGAGGGTTATAGAAAACTCAAATCAAAGCTTGGAATGGAATAGGTAGAAACCAATCTCCAATACAAAAGTATGTCTTAATTGATCATCTCTTTATTATTTCTATTGTATTCTAGGATTCTTATATGGATCGTTATGGATTTATGTGAAATCCTAATCCCAATATATCATAACAACTAGTTCTCTTTGCATTGACAATTGATTGAAAATTGATGCCAGTTACATTAATTCTTGCATTTAGGTGGCCAAGGTTCATCCTTGTGAGTGATTTATGCTCAAACTCCAAAACTAATTGATCGTTATGGATTTGAATCTTCTGGACAATTTTTTTTTCTTTTTACTCTAATTGATAATCGATAATGGGTGCTTAGTTCAACTGTCATCTGTCATTGTAATTTAATAAGTTTAACCATGTTTATGGGCCTTGGGTAGATTAGGAGGTTGGGTTAGGCCTAAAATATGCTTATTGGGTTAAATAGAACTATGTATAATTTGTTTAAGGCTGTCAAAAATGGGCCCAAATTGAAAATGGAAACCGATTCGGAAATCAAATCTTATTGGGTCTTAATTGGACTGTATTTTCAGAGTGATGAAAAATCAAAACTGGACCAGATCAATTGATAAGTCCAAACCAAACCTAACCAATAGGATTGAACCGAATCAGCCCGATAGAGCCAAGTAGCCCAATAAAAGCCCAAAATCACATCTTTTTTATTGTGCCATAATTGGGCTGAGATGTAATGGACTGAAAGTGTCCAAAACCAAAACAAACCGACCAGTTGACACTCCTATATATATATATATATATATAGGTGGGTAACTAGGTAAGGATGGCCTGAATAAACCTCTTATCCGTACCATCTTCACCTACACTAAATGTTATAAAATTCTTTCCTCTACCCTCCAAATGAGGGTTGGCTATTGTGGGTAAGGTGGGGAAACAGGTTTTTGTGCCCATCAAACAAGCAAATTTGAAAAAATAGAGATGCAACCGGATAAGATAGGATTGGACTGGATTTGTACCAGCATTAACCTTGTCTAATCAAATTGTGCCTAACCCTAATTCAACAAAACTAACCAAATTTCTTAAATCAGACTGGGTTGGATTTAATTGAGTCAGCCACATCTCTTTTTTCTTTTCTTTTTTCTTTTTTTAATTTATGAAAAGAAACTTATTAATGTATTCATGTAGTACACAAGGATGCAGGTCACGAATTGCCTGAACCTAGGGATCTGAATTAGGCCAAACCCTCGTACAAAATAACATCATGACCTTCCTAACTAGAGAGTCAGTAATGTTGTTTTGCTCCGTAGGAACATAAAAGAAATTATAATGTTCAAAATAGGGTCGTAATAGTAGAATATCTTCAAGAATCAAGATACATTGCTAGTTCAGCAAGGCTTGATTCCGCAATAAATAATTCACCACAGGTTATTTGGTCGTCCTACTTTACTGTGCCCATAGGGTTCAACAATGAGGGAGGGGGGAGAGGATTTTACAAATTACAATGAATGTAGGAAAGGGTGCATATATTGCATGTAACGAAGATAGAATGGAATCCGCCATGACTTCTTGGGTGTTTAAACTTTACTGTGGGCATCCAATTAACCGTGCTAATATTTGTTTTCATGAATATAAATGATCCCATCCCTTTATCACTTGTACGTCCCAAAATTTGTTTTATCCAAGAATTAGCATCGAGAGAGCTTATGCAGCACAGTTGTTGCACATTGGCCTCATGCGTTGGTGAACGTTAGGTGTAAGTCTAGGAGGTCTTTGGTTCAAAGTTTGAATCTCCAACCTCTACTTGGTACCTTGGCACACCTAACCTGACTCACTCCGTCGGGTTCTTACCATCAAAATATTGGTCAATGGCGGCATTTTTAAATAGCGCCATAGATATAACAAATGTCGGAAAAGCTCTTCACTGGCGTTTCCTCATACGCCGCAACATTAAATTACGGTGCTAATAGCAAACACCCGTGAAAAGAAAATCGTACGATGGAATTTCCTCAAAAGCGCCGCTTACGCATTATACCATGTCAATAGCTGCATTTTCTATGAAACGCTGCATTATACAAGGCCATGTGGTATCGATGGTTGAATATGTCTAGGGATACTGCAATTACACTATCAATAGCAGCGTTTTTTATAGAAAAGCCGTATTAATAGTTGTGTTTTTTTAGAAACGCCACAATGTACATGTCAATCGCATATATGCTATCAATAGTTGCATTTTTTTTTACTATCACTAAATGCGTTTCTAAATAAACGCTGCTCTTACCAAAAAAAAAATAATAATAATAAAATAAACGCCGCTATTGATAGTGTTTGCAGCATTTGTAGACAAATGTAACCATTCAATAAATATGATAAGAGAAAAAGAAGATTGCAGACGACATGGAGCTTGCACCCAGACACAAGAGCGGCAAAATGATTACTTTGTCCTAGTAAAATGAAAAATCTCACCTTTGTTGGATACTTCTTTTGTGGTCTCATTGGCCCTTGAATTGGTGTAGGAACATGCAACTTGGTAGTGATCCCCCATCCTTACGATAAACATATTTGAGATTAATAGTAGAAATCTAGATGATTGTGGCTAGGACACTTAGGTTAAGGTAGATCCATCCAAAGATAGGTGTTAAATTTTTTCTTTTCTTTTTCTTTTTGTGGTACAAGGATCAAGTCAAAAGAAATCCATATGGATTCAATTCCGGTCTCCGATATCAATAGTTAGAGACCTTACCACCAGGTCAGGGTACCTTGGACCTGGATTCTCTTCTGTCATCTTCCTTCTCCATCCGTGATCCAGTGACTGGAGATCATTCGGAGCACATATTTATACATCACCAAGTGATCTCCAGCTGCTGGATCACATCTACAAGGATAGAACAACACAAGAGGATCTTTTTCTAGGGTACCTTATAGACTTGAAAGGCTTTTTTCCAATTATGGCTGTCCTATTGTCATTTATTTCATCATGTCACACGAAACCTCAAATTTTGCCCAAGGAAAATAGGCAGTTGACTATATTAGTAAAGGAGAGGGTTCCCCACACTGCTAGTGTGACATGGGGAATCTCTCACACCACACCAATCGGTATGTGGAATTTAGTAGTCATTAATGGGAGTTTACAAAGTCAAGGAGGAGAGAGAAAATGAATTTGAAAGAGTGTGACATGGGGAATCTCTCACACCACACCAATCGGTATGTGGAATTTAGTAGTCATTAATGGGAGTTTACAAAGTCAAGGAGGAGAGAGAAAATGAATGTGAAAGAGAGAGCCTTACTTATGTGAGAATGGGAAAAGAACACACACACACAGATTTAGTAATCACACTCAATGATGATGGGGGGTCTTGGTGATCGTGGTTGACATGTCTTCCGGTGGCTTCAGGCCGTCGGCACCAGGGGCTGAGGTGTTTGGTGGGAATAAGGGTTATGGTCGTGGTTCAGGGGTTGATGGAAACACTAATCCTGTGGTGCTGTGGGATCGAGAAGTTAGGTTGCATCCAAGGGTTTCTGATCCTTTACTCGTCCTTTTGGGCTGCAGTCCGCGTTGGTGAATGGTGCTCAGTTTTCGACGGTGGTGTCTGATGTTCCGTCTATAGAGGTAGTGCCTGGGGTTTCTTCTGCTATGGTGTTTGTGGGGGGATCTCGAGATCTATCTCAGGGCGGAGTTTTGACCAATGGTGATTTTCGACAGGGTGGGGGTACAAACCCAATGATGCATGTATCAGCTTTGGTCCAGGGTGCACAAAGACATGATATGGTGCTTGGTGGTGCCTTACCATTATCACATGTGCAAGTTCCGATTCAAATTGAGGCAGTGTCTGTGGTTGTCGATCATTTGCTTTCCCATGGCGTGGAGGAGGTTAGACGGATTCTAGTACAGGTTGGTGGCAGAACGGTAAGTTTTTCTAATATGGAAACTCAAAGTGTGGATCTGGGGAATTCTTGGGTTTTCCGTCTATGGAACCCAAGAAGAACTCTTTTGGTAATAATGGAGATGGTGCTCAATCCAATCTTGTTCCTACTTATGGAAGGGTAAGGAAAACTCGGGCTGGGAGAAAGAGACGTCTTTTTTTGAATCGGGATATGGGTAAGAACCCAGCCCTGTTGGTAGTGAACTGGGATCTGGTGTTAATGCATTGGGATCTGGTGTTAGTGCACAGGATAGCGGTACTGTGGATGCTAGTCAATGTTCAGGAACCTGTTTGTCAGGGAGCTGGTATACCGAATGCTCAAGGACCTGATGGTGCTGCTTAGGGGCAAAACAATGGTCGAAGGTCTTTTGCACCTATCCTATTCGGATTGACTGACCTCTCCAATCTTCCTAAACCAGTTGTTGAAGGTGGAATTACTAGAGTGGTAATTCCTCAGGCTGTCTATGATAGGCAATTAGAAAAATACAAATTGGCTATAATTGGATGAGTGTTCACCAAGGGCCTGCTACTACGGGATATATCTCGTATTTTAACAGAGCAATGGGGTGATGATAAAAAATTCGAAATGACTTCTCTGGGAAAGGGGTGCTTTGTATTTGGGTTTTTTTTTTCCAAGCAAGCATTATTGTCAGTGTGGAATAGAGGGCTTACTAGGATTAATGGTCAGCCATTGCGGATGCAATGCTAGGAGCCAGATTTTGATGTGGATAGAGAGCACCCAGCTGTTCACAAACAGTAAGTGTGTCTTCCGTGTTTGAGAATTGAATTTTGGGATGAGGATATTATTTTCTCAATTGGAAAGGCAATTGGAAAACCAATTATTTTGGACAGACATACTCAGAATAAGTTCCTTGGAAAGTTTGCCAAGCTTTGTATTGAGATGACTGTTGGTGGGCCTAACCTGAAGGAGGTTATGGTGAAATGTTCTCGCAATGGTCATCAATGTTTTTTTAAGCAGGTGATAGAATATGAGGACCCCCCCCCCCCCACACACACACAATTTAAGGATTGTGGGACTTTTGGGCATCGTTCGGGTGCTTGTAAAGGAGATGGTAATGTTCCTAGCGCAAATAATGAGTCTGGTCCGGATCAGGTTGATGCTAAGATTCCAGTGCCCTTTAAGGGTCCAAAGGAGGTGCGGCCATCTGGGATACCAAAACTTATTAGTCCTTCCAGAGCTATAGTGGGTAGTTGGGCAGATGTTGAGGATGATGATGATTTTGGAGTAGAGGACGGTGAGTTGCAGGGCTCTAAGGCTGTCTCTTCTCAGATGGTTCCTTCTAGTGCTGTTATTGCAAGTAGTCCAGGACAGGTTGAAGTAGTTTATGATGATATCTTGGTTGTGGATGAGGCATTGCAGGGGACTGTTGGGCTTTTACAGTGGTGGGAAAGCGTCATCGTGGGTGACCAGCTGGTAGGGAAAATTCGCATGGGGTTGATGCTGTCCAGACATCTCATGTGTACCATGAGGATATTGCTATAGCAGTGGTAGGGAACCGTAATCAGGCTATAAGACCAGCTACCTTTTCTCCAAGGGTGACCCGTAGTAGGAAGAGTGCAGGATGATGGTTTGTTTTGTCTATAGTTTATGATGGTTTTTTGCTTTCTTTGTGGTTCTGCTGGTGGTTTCCTATTATAGCTTACAATTAGTATGTGGGTTACCTGTTCAGTAGGGTTCTAGTTGTAATCTTTTGTCTTTCTTTTTCTTATAAAAAAAAAAAACAAAAAGACCTTATGTGAGAATGGTGGAAAATAATCCCCACCATCAATGGTGCAAGTGGGCTGGGCTCAAGTCAAGTTGAGATGGGCACATTCCAGTTATAGCTATTCCGGCCCATGCCATAAAAAAAAGCTAAAAAAGTTTTCATGGATTAGAATTGAAAAAGTAGTTCAGAACACCTGCATATATGTGTATTCTCCTAGGAATCCTGTCACTGTCAATATGATGTGGGATCCATTTATGGAGTGTGAACCCATTAGAATGGCCGATGATAGAATCCTAAAGAGGATACAACTGCATACAAATGAACCATTCTCGAATTAACAGAAAAAAAATTCAGGCTGAAATCCATAGTTAGTAAGTTCAAGAACGACAAACATTCGAGTATGGATAAGTACGTGTATTAAACGTAACCAGAATTTAATACAGGGATTGAAAATCTAGTTCAAAAAATACATATGTAATAGGCATCTATGTCATTCAATAAATAGAATAATAACATATAAATACAAATTTATATACAAACAAAACTTGCAATCCACAAAATTCACATAAAATCTTCATCTCATTAACATAAAACGTGTATTAAAGCCGTTCATTTGGTAGTGGGCTTTCAAGGATTTGGGAAAAAAATTAAAATTTTAGAAAAGAAAGAGAGAGAGAGAGGAGAGAGAGGGGGGGGGGGGATTTTTTATTCTTATTTTTTCATGTTTAATACTGTAATACGTATTTAAAACATGTTTAATACATTTCAGTATAAAATATACGATGTTTTGAGAATCTATGCAATAGTTCGTAAAAAAATATATTTAAAAATTCAGAACATGTATATTTCGCGTATAAAACGCTATTTTACTGACTATCCATCTGAACCTAAGCTCATCTGCCCCCATTTTTCCTGGGCTTGGGCTGCCATTTTGCAGCCCAAAGGCTCCGAAAGAACCCACAACCGACTTCTACTCTTCTTAAATCTTAACTTCTAGGGAGGTGGGGTTTACCACCCACATCCATATGTGCAGCAGAGCAGGCGGTGAACTGCTGCGTCTTACTCTGTTTGGTTGCTGGTGTGAAGTCTGCTCCCAGGGCAAAGTATTTCAACTTCAGCTTCTCATCAGATGTTGTCTACTCAAGATCTGGAGTTTCAGGCTTTCAGACCCTGTAAATTCTCTTCCTGTTGTGAGAATCGAACCAGCAACTAAAAAACCTGTAAACCCTTCTTACGGCAAGGTTTGATTTCAGAAAATATTTTCTACAGCTTCTAGGGTTATCTCGACATGTACCTCTACAGTCTTACCTTGCAAAGAGCTACGGGCGTTGTATGTGCTACCAATGGGAACTTCATCGGTGGAAAAACCCAAGAGATTGTTGTGGCTAGAGGTAAAGTTCTTGATCTATTACGACCTGACGAAAATGGCAAGATCCAGACAATTCTCTCTGTTGAGGTTTTCGGTGCAATTCGCTCTTTAGCTCAGTTTAGGTTAACTGGTTCTCAGAAAGATTACATCGTTGTTGGCTCCGATTCCGGTCGAATCGTGATACTTGAGTATAACAAAGAGAAAAATGTTTTCGATAAGATCCATCAAGAGACTTTTGGAAAATCTGGTTGTCGTCGCATTGTTCCAGGGCAGTACCTGGCTGTTGATCCTAAGGGCCGTGCGGTAATGATTGGTGCTTGTGAGAAGCAGAAGCTGGTTTACGTTTTGAACAGGGATACTTCTGCGAGGCTGACCATTTCTTCACCTTTAGAAGCTCATAAGTCTCACACCATTGTGTATTCCATTTGTGGTGTTGATTGCGGTTTTGATAACCCTATATTCGCTGCGATTGAGCTCGATTACTCTGAAGCTGATCAGGATTCGACTGGGTTAGCGGCAAACGAGGCTCAGAAACACCTTACCTTCTATGAGCTCGATCTTGGCCTCAACCATGTTTCCAGAAAATGGTCGGGACCGATTGACAATGGTGCCAACATGCTTGTAACTGTTCCTGGGGGTGGGGATGGCCCTAGTGGTGTCCTTGTCTGTGCTGAGAATTTTGTTATTTATAAGAACCAAGGGCACCCTGATGTCCGGGCTGTTATTCCTAGACGAGCTGATTTACCGGCGGAGCGTGGGGTGCTTATAGTATCTGCTGCTACTCACAGGCAAAAGTCCATGTTCTTCTTTTTGTTGCAGACGGAGTATGGGGATGTATTTAAGGTCACTCTAGAACACGAAAATGAACGCGTTACAGAGTTGAGGATTAAGTATTTTGATACAATGCCAGTTACGACTGCAATGTGTGTTCTGAAAACGGGGTTTCTGTTTGCTGCTTCAGAGTTTGGGAATCATGCCTTGTATCAGTTTAAGGCTATAGGAGATGATGCAGATGTGGAGTCTTCTTCAGCTACACTGATGGAAACGGAAGAAGGTTTCCAGCCTGTATTTTTCCAACCTAGGGGTCTTAAAAACCTTGTGAGAATTGACCAAGTTGAGAGCTTGATGCCAGTCATGGACATGAAGGTTATTAATCTTTTTGAGGAAGAGACCCCTCAAATATTCACATTATGTGGTCGAGGGCCGCGTTCTTCTTTGCGGATACTGAGACCAGGTTTGGCCATCAGTGAAATGGCTGTGTCACAACTCCCTGGTATTCCGAGTGCTGTTTGGACAGTGAAGAAGAATTTGAGTGATGAATTTGATGCATACATTGTTGTTTCATTCGCTAATGCAACCCTTGTGCTTTCAATTGGTGAGACGGTTGAAGAAGTTAGCGACAGTGGGTTTCTTGACACTACGCCATCTCTTGCTGTTTCTCTGTTAGGAGACGATTCTCTAATGCAAGTTCATCCCAATGGTATTAGGCATATAAGAGAAGATGGACGTATTAATGAATGGAAAACTCCAGGGAAAAGGACGATCGTAAAGGTTGCCTCCAATAGGCTTCAAGTGGTCATTGCTCTAAGTGGAGGGGAGCTTATCTATTTTGAGATGGACATGACAGGTCAGTTGATGGAGGTTGAGAAGCATGAAATGTCCGGTGATGTAGCTTGTCTAGACATTGCTCCAGTTCCTGAAGGACGACAGAGGTCTCGTTTCCTTGCAGTTGGGTCATATGACAATACAATCCGCATCCTATCTTTGGATCCTGATGATTGTATGCAGGTTTTGAGTGTGCAGAGTGTGTCTTCTCCTCCAGAATCTCTCCTCTTACTCGAAGTTCAGGCATCTATAGGTGGGGAGGATGGTGCTGATCACCCAGCTAGTGTTTTTCTTAATGCAGGTCTACAAAATGGTGTTCTATTCAGAACTGTAGTTGATATGGTGACAGGTCAACTTTCTGATACCCGTTCCCGTTTCTTAGGATTGAGAGCCCCCAAACTTTTCTCCTGTTTAGTGAGAGGAAGGCGGGCGATGCTTTGCTTGTCGAGTCGGCCTTGGCTTGGTTATATTCACCAAGGGCATTTCTTGTTGACTCCCCTTTCATATGAAACTCTTGAATATGCTGCCTCATTTTCATCGGATCAGTGTGCGGAAGGTGTTGTTGCTGTCGCTGGGGATGCATTAAGAGTTTTCACAATTGAGCGGCTTGGAGAGACATTCAATGAAACTGTGATACCTCTGAGATATACGCCAAGGAAGTTTGTCCTTCACCCCAAGCGGAAATTGTTGGTTATAATTGAGAGTGATCAGGGAGCGTTTACTGCAGAAGAGCGTGAAGCTGCAAGGAAGGAATTCTTGGAGGCTGCTGGGATGGGGGAGAATGCAAATGGTAATTTGGAACAGATGGAAAATGGGGGTGATGATGAGGACAAGGATGATCCTCTTTCTGATGAGCAATATGGCTATCCAAAGGCAGAGTCGGACAAGTGGGTGTCTTGCATCAGAGTTCTTGATCCCAGGAGTGCAAACACCACTTGTCTGTTAGAGCTTCAGGATAATGAGGCTGCATTTAGTATCTGTACTGTAAACTTCCATGACAAGGAATATGGAACTCTCTTGGCGGTTGGTACAGCAAAAGCATTGCAGTTTTGGCCCAAGAAAAGATTTACAGCAGGATTCATTCATGTCTATAGATTCATAGAAGATGGAAAATCCCTTGAACTTCTGCACAAGACGCAAGTAGACGGCATTCCTCTTGCTTTATGCCAATACCAAGGAAGATTACTTGCTGGCATTGGACCAGTGCTCAGATTATATGATCTAGGGAAAAGGAGATTGCTCAGGAAATGTGAAAATAAGCTTTTCCCCAACACGATTGTCTCTATTCACACATACCGTGACCGGATTTATGTTGGTGATATCCAAGAGGTATGTTCCGTAGGGAGTACAACTTATGTATCTCTCTGTGTTATACAGAAACTGTCTGTTATTGCTTATATTTTTTCTTTTACATGCTCTTAATAATAGTTTGAAAAGGAATACAATAAGACCTCCTGAGTTTTAAGCATGAGAGTTGAGTCATTAAGCTTAGGCACACAGTCCAATCAGGCATGCAACAGAGACCAGCTTATCAACTAGCATCACAAAAAAGGAAAATCGAGAAGCATATGAAACTCTTCGTAAATTAAAGTAAATCGTTTTGTTTTCTCATGTACAGAATACCAATGGTGCCTTATCATCATTTCATAAGAGAAGGTAATTGAGATTGTAGCTTCTGATTCTGGAGAATGTTCATAAGTAATAAACCAATAGGGGGAAAAAAAAAAGAAAAAAAAAGAGGTCAACCGTAGGTTTGGTTACACTATAGTATAATTCATTAGCTTAAAGTCAGTGGACATCTATTAGAGAAACCTTTGATGTGGATCTTGTGGAATAGTGCATCAAAAAATGAGATTTTGAAAACCCTAAATAAATGAGGGTGAAGAAGTCTGAAGGGCATGAAGCATGTATCTCACTCTATAACATGAACCTCGTAATTTTTTTATTTTTTTTGGGTAAGTGTGAACCTCGTAATTTGGTCCTTCAAGATTCTTAGAAACACCATCTGCAGTATGCCAACTAGTCTGGCCCTTCTTTTTGGTTGGCTTTATTATTTCCTTACTTCCAACTGCACAAAACTTGCCTACTTTTGTGAAGCAACTAGTGGTTTCTTCTCAACATTCCCTGTAAAGTTTCATGGGATTGAAGATTTTATAGTCTAGTATGAATGTATTTATGAAATAAATTATGACCCTCAATTTCATGAGACATGAATGATTGATTACATAGAGGGTAACAACTTAAATTGGTTTTTTAATTAATAGGGCCATGTATTATACTTCAGCAAGCTAAGGGAGCAACAAGCTAGATATGAACTGATTATATATATCTTCACCATGCTATATATATCACATTATTTTGGATAATAAAAGGTAAAAAGGGATGCATGTGATTTTGAAGTTTAAATGCTGGTGCCCAATGTATTATGAAAGCAAAGATCAATGGTTTTGGTTTTCCCTAGCATTGCAACTTGGGCTTGTTGCAGCTGCTTAAATTTGACTTTCATGTTTGAACCTGACTGCACTTGAATTGTCTGACTTCAAGTGAGCCTGTGGCTTAAATTATTAATTATTTATTTGTCATCATATATACCTTCTCGTAAAATGTTAATAGTCATCAATTAATGGTTTAATGTTGTGAAAGAGTGTTAATTATTATAAGGGAAAAGTTTGGGGCATCTCACCCTCAAAAAGGTGAAAAGCCCAACCCCCCCCCCGGTATTTGAAGTTTCCGTAATATCCCTCTGCTTTATCCAGCCACCAACAAAAGTCCCCTTTTCATGGACTGCTCCCCCAGAGAACCCCTCCCCTTATTATAATGCCTTTGTCTATGTTTTTTTTTCTTATGCTCATTTTTATAATGTTGTCTAAATAACTGTGCTCAGCCCAATCTGGGTTATTTTACGGTTAAATACCAAGATGGACTGGATTTAGTACCTTGGTTGATTTTTTTGTGTTAGTCTGGTTGAAATTTGACAGTTTTTGAGGTCTGCTAACTTTCCATGAGCCCTTACTTTTTGACTTTTAGGCTTTTGGTCTGTTGTTGGTGTTGTACTTTACTCCTAGTACCTTAGCTTTTTATTTTATCAGTATAACTCCTTTGGTTCTCTATCAGGTGAAAAATGACAATTTAATTTGTGGGGTCCTCCCTATCTAACATGACCAACTATTCTAATTTGCATCATTATTTCTATTTTGATGCAATATCCATTTTATTTTTGCCACTTATTATTTAACTTCTATACTAACTGTGCATTGGTGCTTTTCTTTACAGTCATTCCATTACTGCAAGTATAGACGGGATGAAAATCAGCTTTATATATTTGCAGATGATAGTGTTCCAAGATGGCTTACGGCATCCCACCACATAGACTTTGACACCATGGCAGGTGTCGACAAGTTTGGGAATGTGTACTTTGTGCGTTTACCACAGGATGTCTCAGATGAGATTGAGGAAGATCCAACAGGAGGGAAGATAAAGTGGGAGCAGGGGAAGCTGAATGGGGCTCCAAACAAGGTAGAGGCGATCGTACAATTCCATGTGGGTGATGTGGTCACATGCTTGCAGAAGGCATCCCTCATACCAGGGGGTGGTGAGTGCATCATTTATGGGACTGTCATGGGCAGCTTGGGAGCTTTGCTTGCTTTCGCATCCAGGGAAGATGTTGACTTCTTTTCTCATCTGGAGATGCATATGAGGCAGGAGCACCCACCTTTGTGTGGCAGAGATCACATGGGCTTCAGATCGGCGTACTTCCCAGTGAAGGTAAACTTTTGAGACTGAATTTTCTTGACATACATAGTCACAACTCAGAGTCACTTGTGAGTTGCATATACACCCAAGAAAAAAGAAAACTCTAAGTTCATGAGAATATGCATTGAGGAGCATTAGGACATCCAATCAGCTGTCTGAAAATAATTTTCATTTCCCCACTCCCCTATTTAACTGCAGTCACAATGCCCCTAGACATGTTGCTGGAATTGTAATGCTCCTCTATGAAGATTCTCACAATGCTAACAAAATCCAAAAGAGGAAACAAAAAATCTTGATTAAGTGACATGGCATGCTCTATCATCTAATGTCCCATCTGTGCTATAATCATACTGAATTCTATATCAGCCTATCTTCAAGTTCATTTCTTATCTTAAGCTACTGGAAGATAATTGTATATTTGATAATCAGTATGCTCCTTGGATCAACCTGTCACCTGTGCACTGGGAGAAAAAGAGGGGGGGGGGGGGGTTCTGGAGTCCCTCCCATTCTCAGGAAGAGAAATAGGGGTCAAGAATGGATACCAAACAACTATTTATTGATGTCAAAACAATTCCTGGGCCAAAAAGAGATTCTAAGCATGGATAACAAAGACACCCTTAGTTTCACGGCTTCAGTTATTTCTGATTCTTCTTTTGGAACAACTGTGTTAGTTTGTCAACATGTGGGCGTCTCCTTGATAACGAAAAAGAAAAACCGAGCCCCCACGCTATCAGTATACTTTTCCCCTTTGGATGGTCTGAAAGAATAAGGGGAAGAACACAATTAAGGGAATAAATATTTGTACTACATTGCTTGTTTGGTTCATGCTTTGGTCCATCTGGCGCAAAATTAGTTTGCTTTTCCAAATTTGATCCTCCTAACCATTTCACTGAGATAAGGGGGGATAAGGGTCATGTTTGCAACCCAATGGTCTTAATTTGTTAGCAGTTACTTGATTGTATTTATATCATTATTTGGTGGCAAGGGATGAAGTGAAGTGAACTGAACATTTTTGGGATTAACGTGCAGGATGTGATTGATGGAGATCTCTGTGAACAGTTTCCCACACTGCCTGCTGATTTGCAGAGGAAGATTGCTGATGAACTAGATAGAACTCCAGGGGAGATACTGAAGAAACTTGAAGACATCAGGAATAAGATCATATGAGAAGCATGTCTACTGGGCCTTCTGATCCGACGGAAATGCTAGCACCTATTATCTTGGTGATCTCTGTACACTACTGAAAATACCTGAAGCAACCCAGGCACTTGGGTGGATTTGAGTCCAACTACAAGCAAAAATCACTCGATATGAGTTGTTTTGACCCTTTTGAGTTTTGGCTCTTGCATGTATTGATATCTAGTCCATCACTAATGTTAAGATATTTCTTGAATATGTACACGTGTTATGGGAAGGCTTAATTCCTTTCTCTCTCTCGTGCGTGCGTTTATTTTAACCTTCAAATAGTAGTTGTACAAAAGGTGTGGACTGTAACAATATTCCATGTGGTAGCAGAGGCCTCATGCCAATATTCTTGGTTGTTATATTTGAGGCCCAGGCTTTGGTTCTGATTGGTTGTAAGGGGAATTTAAGGGAAAGAAAGTGAAATTTCTGGTTGTAAGGGGAATTTCTCTGTCTCTCTCTCTCTCTCTCTCTCTGTAATAGCGGGAGTCTCATGCACTGAGATGTCATTTTTTTTTATACATATGCTATCATATCCTACTATATAATTAATATCAAATTTAGTTATTGATTTAACATCTTTTTCTTTTGCATTCAAATCCCTTAAATTTAAAAAGTAGATAATTTTACATCTAATAAATATTATTATTGAATATGATGAGAAATTTAAGTAGTTTATACAATAATAATTGAAGTTTTATTTAAATTTAAAAAATTTCACTTTACTTTTTCTTCCAATCAATTGGAGCCTGATAGCAATGAATCCAAATCCTCTCCTGCGGTAGGAGGGTCCTGCGGCTGATCCAAGGGGTTGGGGATCAGTCAGCCTGCCTATCAATACATGGGGAGGTGGGCCGGTTGAAATCCTGCCATTGGCAGGCGATAGGTCGGCAGGAGACAATTTGGTTGCGATAGCAATTGTGTTGTGGAAGCAAAATGGGACATCTGATCCTGTAAACACGGTGGCTTAAATACTGAGCTCAGTCTATCAGTTCAGTAACCTACGACCATGCAAGAACACTTTCATTGATTCTGGCTGAAATCCGGCTGCTTAATAAACAAAATTATAGTGCGGATAGCTAACTTATCAATTGTTAGCTTAGGATTTAAAACTAGCATGACTTTGAATAGAGCCAAAAGATCCATGTAGCCGAACCTATTTAATTGGCACAATGTTGAGTTGAGAAACTTACCAAATCCAACCAAACAATGAATAAAGAAAATTACACCATTGAATATGTTCTTCCAGCTATTTCGCTCAACCTACACTTGAGCAGTGGAATTCAGCAGGGATTTCCTATTGCTTATCATGGATCAACTTTTATATGAGATTTCTGCTCCAATAATAACAGACCTGATACAAGGCTGGAAAGCCTGGACTACAACCTCATACCATCTGAGAAACCAAAAGCATAACAAGTCCTCAAGTTGAATTTTCCAGGCGATAGATAGAGATGAGGATGAAATGTATGATAAGGAACCATATGATATTAAGGATAATTATAAAAAATCCCCATCATAGGAGCAGTTGACTTGTTCAAAAAATAAACAAATTCCTCATCATGAGATCAGGACATGTTTTCCGTACTATACAAAGTAGCTGCCTATCTTATTTGAGACCTTCCCCTTCCTCTTGGATACGTTTCTGGAAATCAGTAACCATTAAACGCAAGCCTTGCTCCAGAGAGATCTTTGGCTCCCAATTCAGCAGCTCCTTAGCCTTGGTGATATCTGGTTTCCTTTTATGTGGATCATCTGCAGTGTTTGGTTTGAATTCGATGGTTGCACTAGAGTCGATTGTCTCTTTGACAACCTGCATTAACAGGTAAATTTAATCAATTGCAAAATAAACTTATGGTTAAGCAAGCCAAATTATGTCTCCATTAAATCATTCAATGAATTACACACCTCAGCAAGCTCTAACATGGTGAATTCGCCCGGGTTACCCAAATTGAATGGTCCCACATGATCGCTCTCCGTTAGTGCCACCAATCCATCAACCTACCACCAAAAACATTAGCCTTCTATTTTGTATTATGAAAATTTTATCTCAAGGAAATCCACAAATTGGGGAAAAGGAAGAGTTGCAAGTTGCAAGTTGCAAGAAGTCTCAACTCGATCATATTGCTGCAACATTTAGACGTTAAATGGAAACATGCAATGAGATTCAGAAAGAAACAATCACCCACCCAAAACGGCAGTTAATCAGATGAAAAGGCACAAATACTTAGCCAATAGGAATTTTTTTGGGGTAATATGCACATGCAACATGCAATGTAGTTCTCAAAACAAATGATATCTTTAAGGTTTTGATCTCTTCAATAATCAGAAATTCACCAAGTGATGTGGCCCTATCACTTGACCAGAAAGGCCAACTGAAAGACACATTGCCTTTTCCATTAATAATTTAAAAAAAAAAAAAAAAAAAAGTCGGGGCAAAGATTGGAGCCAAAGAAATAAGCTGCCATCAATTCCCTGAAATAAGCTTCGAAAAGTATGATTTTGATCTGAGATAAATAATACCACATTTGCTATCTCCCTCTTTAGGCTCATCTCATATAAAGATTTACTGTATGACGTTTTCAAAATGAAAGGAAACAAACAAATTCTAGGAAAAGTCACCTTTGTCTAGACCCTAGAGTACCAGCATCCATGAAATGGTTTTGTTGTCCCTATCTAAGTAAAATCCACTCGCCTCGCACACCGATTCAAGCCTACCGACTGAAGGAAGCTGAAAAAGGAGAGCGCGCGAGAGACTATGTTCTGTTTTTGCCAATTGAAGGTTAGAGCAAGCAAGGGTGCCAGTAGAAGGGGAGGAATCGGGACCGAAAAGACCATGCAAAAACATCTATGTATTAGTAGGGTCCAGGTTCCATCACCAAAACGGACTCACTTCAATTGCATTCCATGACAAATGGGTAAAAATATCTTTCTTATCTGTCTTGTGAATCATTCTTTTCGAAAAATGGAATCAGCGAAAAAGTGATATGCTAAAAAAACATCAACTCTCTATACTCTTCCTGATTATTCGATAATTATTCATTTTGTAGAAAACAGGCTTTCTACTTCAAGAACAAACATTTTTAAAAAAAAAACACTTAACACTCTTAAGAGGAACTTTTGAAAATTGTCTCTGATTCAAATCATTCAGATATCTTTTTTTGAAATAGAAATCTAAAAAAATGGATGGAAATAAATTGCGTCTAATAGGATTTGAACCAATACCAAAGGTTATGTGGCCTCCACAAACAATTGGTAATCTCAAATTAAGTTGCAAAAGAAAAGATAGCACACGTAGTTATATACAACAGATACAATAGAACAACTCAGCCAATCCGATAGGGAAAAGTAACATGCATAAAACAAAGTCAAAAAAATAAATTTGAGGATTACCAAGTCAGAAACATATTGGAAGCTCCGTGTTTGTTTTCCATCACCATATACTGTCATTGGTTGTTTACGAAGGACCTGCAAAGTACGTAAGTTAGAAAATCTTCCTAATGATAGGATAGAAAATATCTTAATTTCAGAACTCAGCGCATTATCAAAGCCTTTACCAAGGAACTGCCATAGAGAGAACCAACCTGAGCAACAAAATTGCTGACTACACGTCCATCATCTATGCACATACGGGGTCCATAAGTGTTGAAAATGCGTGCAACACGCACCTGGAACAGAAAAACCTCATATTAATCTTTTTTCCCCTTCTTAATCAATCCCTCAAATACTTAATTTAAGTAGCATAAATGCTTTTAATCGTTCTTTTTTTTTTTTTTTTGGGGGGTGAATTTGAACTTTTTTAATGCTTTAATCTTTCACTGACCTTGGATCCCAATAACTTCTTCAGAAAGGTTAATTATCAAGGCATATAATGGATTCGAATTAAACATAACATAGAAAACACATTTTTATTGTAAGTAACAATAACACCTTAGAAAATTCTCTATTTCCATATCAAAGCTTTCTTTGGAAAATAAGCAAATTATTAAACCTCACAACTGACAGTAAATATCAATTGAGTATCTACTGCCTCAAATCTGTCAAATGCTATAGAAATTAATTAAATTCTGGGAAGGACAGGATAGAAAAACAAATGAGTTGCACTCTGATCCATGAAGTATCAAAATCAGCAATATTTTACAATTAATGGATACCTAACCCACTAAGAGAATTTGTACAAGATCAATGACCGTCTAGTTGAGTTAGGCAATCACCCTGCAGTTAAAGGAGAGGTCTCGTGTTCGAATTTTGGAATGTGCATAGTGGTAGAAGTACGGATGTTCGCAACACTGGCACATACTTTTCCTCTTCTGTTGCGATTTGAGTCTTTAGGACCACCCAAAAGGGAAAGGGGTGGTTGGGGAAAGAGAAGAATTTGTACAAAAAGTTCCTTTTACTGATGCTGACCAAAGTAATATTACAATGATGTATAAGGGCATCAACTGTCAAACTTGTGCCCAACCTCCCACACCCAAATTTTTTGTTTTATTTATTCTTTGGTCTCACAAAACTTAATGCCAAAGAATAGTTAAAGTACAAAAGGAAAAGTACAGCAATAGCTTGCCGAAGGCCATAACCTCAAAAAAGGGCTACATAATAGGGTATGGACCCACACACAAATATTTCCAATATACAATCCTCCCCCCCCCCTAATGTAGGACCAGTCCCCAACTCAACAAATTAAGAACCAGCCCCACAATAGGATCGATGAACAGTACACCGTGAACAGTACTTTCTCTCTTCTTTGGGTTTTTATATTTATTTTTTATTTTTTTATTTTTTTTATTTGAAATATAACGAGAAAAGGAAAAGAATCAACAGGTGGAGGGAAGAAAGGATGGAAGAAAGGTAGGGGGATATGACCTAAAGCATCTCACCTTAAGGCCTAAGCAGCTTCTCACCACCATACGTCTCTCACCTCATGAGTCTCTCACTCATCTGTCTCTCACAGACATAGCATAAACCAAATTTCTTTCATTCCTTCAGATCTCTCCTTTGGCCTAAGCCTTACATCACTTTAAATAGAGCTTAAAATTGGCTCTCAACATGGAAATGAATTGATAAAGGAAATTAACTAACTAGGAAAGTAACTGCTAAAGGAATTGAAATATATTGGAGATAACATCCTACTATAATAACTAAGTAGTATCATATCTTTCCTTGATTGCTTCAGCAACATCACATCCTTCTAAGATTGATCTTTCCAATCAAATGCTTTATTTGATCTTGCAAGATTTAATTTGATCTTGTGAGATCTGATTTAATCTTACAAGATCTTGTGAGACTGTGTGAGATCTTACGAGTTCTTGAGAGATTGTGTACGATCTTGTGGGATCTTGTGACTTGATCTTGATGTGATCTTGATTTCCATTGGCATGGGCTGAATAATACTACATCAACTAATATATTGGAGATAACATCCTATGATAATAACTAAGCATCATCATATCTTTCCTTGATTGCTTCAGCAACATCACATCATTCTAAGATTGATCTTTCCAATCAAATGCTTTATTTGATCTTGCAAGATCCGATTTGATCTAGTGAGATCTGATTTGATCTTACGAGATCTTGAGAGATTGTGTAAGATCTTATGAGATCTTATGAGATTGTGTATGATCTTGTGAGAACTAGCGAGATTGTGTGAGATCTTGCGAGATCTTGTAACTTGATATTGGCATGGGCTGAATAATACTGCATCACCCCACCCCAACCCCTCTCCAGGGAAACTCATCCACCAATGAGTTCACCTACCTCTTCCTTCAAGAGAAGAAAATTCCACTTAGGAGTCTAGTTCTCTTGCTTTCCTAATGAGATAAAGACATCCAAGGACCAATCATCCCAAACAGAAAAAGCAAACAAATCACCAATTGGAAGCCCCATCCACATACACCGTAGGCGACTAGTTGATTTATACAACAAAGAAATCTTAAGCGATTTAATTTTTAGCTTTGCAATAATTGAGTTGGCATTGCTAATAGGGCCGCAGAATACCAACAGCATCTCATCATCATGCTCTCTACAAACACCTCCCATACGGCCAGGCCTTGGATTGCAAATAGAGCTTCAGTCCATAAAAGGGCGTCCCAGTGCGTGAGGCTCCCGCTACTGCAGGGTCTGGAGAGGGGAAAAATGTCCTCAGCTTTACCCCCACAACGCGGAGAGGCTGATTCCGTGTTGAACCTTGACCACCAGATTGCAATATTACAACCTTACCATCACATCAAAACTCGCCCTCAAATAAAACTTCCGTCCATATTTACCTTAATAACACTTGGCAAAGGAGGATCTCATATGTATTGAATCTGATCCTACATCGAAGCAGAAGAAGCACTACATCCTAATGTCTCAAGTAGTAACCACAGATAAAACCCAAAATGTCTCTAGGGTAGAAGCCCATCTTGCTGTTCTCACATGACCAGAAAATCTCCAGCACAGACCTTTGCAAGCCTCTAAATATACTGTGATTCCTTTCCCTCAATATCTTCCAAATAGTCACCAAAAGACAAATCTACACATAAGCTTACCCTTCTTACCTGGGGGGACTGATGTAGATACATCACAAAAATAGGCCTATTTAGTGGAAGTACACCTTTTGTTGGGTTATATATGTGTTAGGCCATAGTTCCATGAGTTTTTTTTTTTTTTTTTTTTTTTTTGGGAGAATAAATTCCACGAGTTTTTTTTTTTTTCTCTACAAGGCCACTTTAAGGGGCCTAAAATATGAGTAAGAGGTACGAATATGGGATTTATCAGTTTAATATTTTACTTCTTATTTATTATTTTATCTTATCTTTAGCTGGACTAGGCCTGATGTTAGCAATCCAAGTTATGTCTATCTCCTTCTTATCTCAATATCTAGAGACAGTTGTTTAGTGAATTGTGCTTTGGCAATGGGTTATCTTATCCCCATCTAACTGTTATTTTTTATTATTTCTTTTACATAATCTTATCTGTAATGCAGACCTTATGTCATCCAACTTTGATTATCAAAGGCTATTGTAACAAAATAGAAAAATAAGAGAAGATGGAGAGAATCAATGTGTAAAGGAAAAAGGAAGTATATATGTGTCAAGGAAAGAGAGTGTATATGTGTTCCTCTCCTTGTAGCTTGTATTTATAGAAAATAGAACACAACTATTAGATAGGATCTACAAGTCAGAGTCCTAGTCACAAACTAAAGATAAAATAAACTCCAAATAGGAAAAAGAAATTAACAAGCCTAATTGGTAAAGGAAACTAATAAAGCAAATTAATAAACTAATTAGAATTGTAGACAAGACAGGACAATGAAGTTCTATTCCAACTCAGCAACTATAGTCAAAGAGTCCTACACCAACTACGCAGGTCAAAGAGTCCCACACGATGAGGACTGTGAGTAGGTGTCATCGTGTGGACTGTAGTATAGTTTAACAGCTATAAATAAATATAAAGGCCATAGACTTCCACATCTCAGTTTAGTTCCTGAATTTTTCTGCTTTGGATTCAGTAATGTGCTTGGTGGATTGAAAGTCAAGGCTAAGGTGGATTCCTTAGTGAATTCACAGGTTTTGTTGATTCATACCCCGTTTCTTCAATTCTTCTATTTTCTACTAGATCTAGTCTCATATATTGCTCTGTTAGTTCCATATTAAATTCTCTGTTCTAAATCACGTTTAAGCTAATCTCCCACTGGAATTTCTTGGTTCGAGATTAGTTTTTATTAGGGACATACCTTGTCCATGTGCCTAACTGCCCAAGAGAAATAACACAGGATAGGAGATGAATCTCAGCAAGCAAAAAAAAAAACCTGGGAGAAATGAGGTTTCTGCATCATCTCTTCCACATTCTATCAGATGTATTCACCTTACCATGAGTTATATCCCATGCCAGTGTGTTATATTTGGGAAGGGAAGGGGTTATCCAAATCGATTTAAGGGGTAAGCTATATTATTAGGAGGTTGAGAGACAGAAGTAACAAAGTAGGACCCCTTTCCTGTGATTAACGATTTTACAACAAATACAGAAGTTTTTCATGGAAGCTATTAAAACTTTTCTTTTTCTTTTCTTTTCTTTTTTTTTTTTTTTGGGGGGGTGGGGTAAACCTGATTCAGAAAACAAGAATAGATTCTTCTATGGGCTGAAAACCTGCAGATGCTTTTTCAAAGCCAGTCCCAAGCACAGAAAAAGGATGACGGTGGCTGCATAAAGCCAGCAGCCATGACTCAAAAAGTTTTAGGCCAACCTCGTGAAATGCCAGGACAGGATTCATGTAGCCAACCCCAAGTAATTTGAGGTTCATGAGTTTGTGTCTTCATACTGTAGTCATCCATAGATTATGATGATATAGAGATATAATCATGTCATAAAAGAATGGTTTTGGAATCATCAAGGTGATCAGATTCCCCTCATTCTTTCTGATTCCTTCAAAAGCTTTTAGGATATATGACCAAAGCAAGATGGCACTTTTAATATCAGGCAACAAACTCATGCATGCTGTACTAGTTGGTTATCAGAAATCTTGCTGAAGTGTTTAACAGCCCAAGCATACAGCTATCATCAATTGATGGACAAAGATCTTTACAAATTCAGAAGATCAAATCTTCATTCAAAGCTGCAATGTAACAGAAGATTGCTAGACAGAAACATCCACCAAATAAAAAAAGTAGACATCATTTTCACACAGATGGAGGAAGGACACAACTTTACAACATTTCGCACTTAAATGTGAAACACCGACAATAGCTCCTATTTTGAGGTGTCCAACAAACATGGTCGACCATTACTTTCATCCCTGATAGCTGTTTTTTCAAGATATGGGCCCTGGATGAATGCCCAGCTCTGGCATCACCAATCAGTGTCAAGAGAAAGGATTTGACTGTAAAGCAGCTCCTATGGTCTATGATATGCATTCACAGATCTTCTTCAAGGGGGCTGATATGCATAGTTTTGATTGTAGGCTTATCAACACTGCTAATGTTGGCATGTCTCCTCATCATAGAACCAATGACTTGCGCAGACCAACTCCTTGTGGCAATGACATAACGCTGCAATAACCGTATAACATTGGGCACATGCCACACATCCTTAAACATATAAACTCCCAGAAAGTTAACTCAGCCACCTCTCCCAACCCTGAAGAAGATAACAATTGTCAAGCTCATCAAGTATACCTGCAGACATGACTTCTACACAATGTGCACAAAAGACTTCAAAACTCTCATACCAATGGGCTTCCTGTTTCCATAATGAGGTGATCTTATGGATTTAGTTGCTGCCCTCCACCTTAGCTCGATTCAAGCATGACTTGCTTTTGTTGAAGATTGACAGTTGCTGTGCGATTGTCTCTCTGTAGGAAGATCAAGTTACTCCTTCAAGGTCGAATCTTCTTGATGCAGATCAAGAGTTGGTCCTGGCCCAATTAAGAGAAACCAACCAGACCTACTCCAGCCCAGAAGCAAGCAAGGAATCAAGTATCGACACGATACGCACCTATTGGCCGATACGTATCGATATTGACACTAGTTGATACGATACACCTCAATTCGTCTCTCCATTTGAAAAAAAAACACAGTATCGTGCGTATCGAGGCGTATCGAGCCGATACACCTCAATACACATCGATACCCTCGATACGCCTCAATACGCATCGATACACTTTAAATATAGTTTAAAAAAAAATACAGTATCAAGCGTATC
This sequence comes from Protea cynaroides, assembly GCA_028583415.1. Classification (NCBI taxonomy): domain Eukaryota; kingdom Viridiplantae; phylum Streptophyta; class Magnoliopsida; order Proteales; family Proteaceae; genus Protea; species Protea cynaroides. Next base: position 33,959,802 of record CM053266.1, on the reverse strand, counting down.
GAGCCGATACGCCTCGATACGCCTCGATACACTTTAAATATAATTTTAAAAAAAATAAAAAAAATAAAAACCAACATGTATCGACTAGTATACGGTTCGATACTGGTCGATACACCCTCTTAGTATCGAGCAGTATCAATTCTACTCAGAATAACATCTTTTTCCAAAAGCCGACAACCATTTCAGCTTGAATACTCTTCTGCAATTTGATTTTCTTCCAAAAAACCTTAGGGCTTTGATTCTTAGCTCTAAAACGACTGGGAAGGTAGCATCAAACTTGGTTTTTATGAAGATTAAAGCATGAAATCAACTCTTCAAGCTCCAAGAGCGGAAAACAACAAAGGTATAAGTTTCAACTTTATTTTTTTTTCAAAATAAATTGATTTTTGTGTTGTTTCTTCTCATGAATCAATGAACAATGATCCTATTTGATGAATGCATGCTATATACATAGATTTAAACACTGATTTGAGGTTTGATTTGAGAAATTTTTGAAGAACACAAAAAATTTCAAAAAAAAAAAAATCCAAAAATTAATCCTTTCCTCTTCTACTATTTATATAAGATGTGTAGACCACTGATCTACCATCTTTGCTTCTTAGTTAATTTTATTTTTTATTTTTTTATTTTCTGGTTTAAAAAATAGAAATATAATTTAGATAATATTAATTTTTTTTTATTTCCTTTTCTTCCATCCTTATTATTTCCTTTTCTGATTTTTTTTTTCTGTTTCTCTTAAACAGAATATGACTAGGAACTTGTTTTTGTCTGTTTTTTTTTTTTTTTTTCAAAGATCTTTGTTTCAACTCATGTCTGTTTCTCTATTTTTGGGCTTGATTTCTATTTTTGTGTTCTGAAAGTTCTCTATTTATTGTAGATTGTACACTTTTTTTCTATGTGGATGAGGGTGTCAAAACTGTTGGTCAATGAAAAAGATAGGGTTCATAAGGAGACCATCTTGAAATATAGTGTTTGAGGATATGAAAGATAGAGCAAGAACTCTTGTAATTCATTCAGTGGAACTTTGCAGAAATGTAAGGCTTGTGATAAAACTGTTTATGTAGAAATGAAAGTGGAAGACTGTATTTTTCATTTTCTCATAAGAGTCTTATTCCATCTATCTCATTTTTCTGCAGTTGGTTTTATTGAGTTTTTATTCTCAAGTAGTTCAACTAGTAAACATGTTTGACATTTTATATTAACCCATGTCCACTTCTTAATGTAATTAATTATAGATTTATTATGTTTTTATGCTTTAAAAATGTGTTCTGTATGATCCTTAATCATTTTTGTGTGTATCCCGTCCTATAATCGTGTGTATTTATGATGTAAGAAACATTTTCTTTCTCAATGTTGCCAATTATAGTGTTTTTATGCTTTAAAATTGTGTTTTGTATGTTTCTTAATCATTTTTGTACATATATTGCCCCGTATCCATGCGTATCCACCGTATCCACGATACGATACGATACGTCTCTTAATTTCAGCTGACCGATACGGTACCGGTACACGATACTTGATTCATTGGAAGCAAGAGCCGAGATCTCTTTTTACTGCCAATTATAGAGTATACCGCCAGCGCTATATTTTTTTGTTAGGAATTTATTTAGTTTCCTAATTGGTTAGTGATGCTATTTAGTTTCCTAAAGTGTAGGTTAGTTAGTTTAGGAAGTCTCAATTACTTGGAGACTAAGATTTTCCTTAAATTTAGTTTCCTAGAAGTTTTGGAAACTTTCCTATTTTCTAGTTTTAGGAATTTTCCTATTATTTTGTTAGAAACTTCCTACTTTATAAAGGGAGTTTTAGTTTCCTATTTTTCAATTAATTGTCTTTCCAAATTGATGTAATTTTTCAAACTATATATAAAAGGAAGAAGGGTTGGCGGCAGTAGAGAGAGTTCGCCAGAGTTTAATATTAAATTCTAGTTGAGTGTGAGACTCAACCGAAACTCCTATTTTGTTCATTCCCGTTTTCAGATAATAATGGTTTTTTGAAAATTCATAATTTCTTCATCCGTGGTTGGATCACCTTCAAATTTGGGTATGTTATCAAGCACATCCTAGAGTACTTCCCTTCCAAGTTTGAAGACCTTCCAACGGCTGAATCTCAAGATAAGTGAATTTTTTCATAATTTTATAATTTTGATTTTGTTAAAATATCTGTCTAAGACCTACAAGTAAGATTGGTTTCGATCCCACCGTTGGATTAAGCTCATCTTCTAGGATATTACTCCTCATATGCTAAGGATCAAGGGTCCCAAATTTTGAAGCATTCTTACAGACAGATCTGAAGTTGTGGAATTATTTATTCAATCTCAATTACTCTTGTTTGTGTTAAAGGTTAAATTTGGGCTTAGACTGTATAGAGATCCTGTAGCAAAAAGGGGATTGATAAATTATGTTGTTTTAAACCCTTTTGCCACCACTTCTCCTATTAAGGATCCAAGCTCGCAGCAACATCTGCTACTTCAAAGAATTGAAATCAGTTCTCTACAACGTACCTTATCTGCAATTTGCAATAGCAGGATTTTGCAATCTCAAATATTTCCCTGCGATATCGATTTTCCTATTCTACAAGTTGTTGTTGCGACGTACCTGGTCTACAAGCTGTTGTTGCCCAGTCTAGCGCTGAGGCCAAGTTCCGAGCTATGTCTCAGAACATCTGTGAGTTAATGTGGCTCCAACGATTGATGAGTGACTTAGCTATTCCTGTTCCGCTAACTATGATGCTCTATTGTGATAACAAGTCAGCGATCAGTATTGCTCATAATCCTATCCAATACAATCACACCAAGCATGTGGAAATCAATCAACATTTTATTAAGGAAAAGCTGGAGTAAGGACTAATTTGTGTTCATTTTGTCAAAACTTGAGACCAATTAGCTGATGTTTTTACCAAAAGGTTAAGTAGTAAATTATTCCATCCAATAGTTTGCAAGTTGGGCATGAGTGATATTTATGCACTAACTTGAGGGGGAGTGTTGTAACATCTAGAAGGCAAGGGGCCCTTCCTTAACTTTAGGGTCATTGACTTCAGGGCATCAACTTTCCTTGACTTATGGGACTACTGCCCATGTGAGTCCTTGACTTGTGGGGCTATTGCCCATGTGAGTCATTGACTTGTGGGGCTATTGCCCATGTGCAGCAGCCTTCCTTGACAAAAACGGCTGCTGCCCTCACCTACTGCATTTACTATGTGCAACTACTACACTTATTATGTAACTCATTTTCTCTATAAATAAAGCATAACCTCTGTCATTCTAGACAAGTCAATCATTCCTCTCATCAGAAAGGAATTTCTTGAGTTGTGCTTAAAGCAATGGAAATCTATAGCTCTCTGCAAGGTTTCATCTTAATTAATTTCTGGGTTTTCTTCAACAGGAAAGATTACCACCAATTTTCCTCTGTTAAGGATTGGAGAGACCAATTTCCTGATTTTGAGCTTGTGCTTCGATGGCTTGAAGCTTCACAAGATGGTTTTCATGGTTTATCTTATAAAAAGACCCTCTTTTGTTGCTGATGATGCAGTTCAAGCATTGGGATGTGGAAGGGTAAAAATGTCACTTCACTCCTCGAATAAGGGTACCTTCGTCATTAAAACATTAAGGCCTAGGTGACGTCATCATCTAACAAAAATAAGCAAACGAACTGGAGCTGCCTGTAACAACTTTTTCAAATAAAGGGAAGCGGTTGTAACTGTCTAAAACTTTAAGGTAGGACTTGGAATTATGGTAACGTCTAGGGGAGGTACAAGCAATTTACCCAAAAAAAATACTAAATGGGCTCCTCTTTTATTGAATTTATTAATCACAAAAATATTGAACATAGATGACTCTATGGAACGAAATGATCTTGTTTTGTTCCTCTGTCCAAAAGAGTTGTCTTGAGCAATTGGAGAAGCATTTTAATAAACAAATTTGATCTTGATTGCAGCCCAAATCCTCCTAACTCTTTTAGAAGACTAAGAGACATTGACCACTTAGATGGCTGACAGATCCGAAGGACATTTATAATTAACCATGTACTTAAATAGATAAAACAATATTTTCAATAACTTTACAACCCCGAGATCCTCTAAACCTAGAAAACCTAAACAACTAATGAGTCTAAACTTAACAAATAAAACTGGTGTTAAACACCAACGCATAAATTGGAAAAAGAGGCTCATGGTGCCCCAACTTCAAATTAAGAGATTTCAATAAACATCCCCATGCTGTTGGTGGTACAAGTCAACTCAATGATTCAGCAATGATGATAAATAGAAATTAAATGACCTGTTGGGATCCCTCCGTCAAAGTCCCCTTGAGTCCTTAAATGCCCCATCAACCAAAAAGGGAAGGAGGCTGAAAAGACGAAGGTTGACCACAAATTCCATCTAACCCAAATCTCATATGATGGAGAATATGATGTAAAGCCTGCCCTCACAACTTTAAATGCCCACTCAATGCCAATCATTACCACCCTGGTATGCTCATTTTAAAAGGTCGTACCCAGTGCACGAGGCTCCTACTACTACAGGGTCTAGGGAGGGGCTTATATACGCAGTCATACCCCGCTTCATGGAGAGGTTGTTTTCAGATTCCAACTAATGACCACCAAGTCACAATGGAAGAACCTTACCATTGTGTTGAGTCACGCTTTCTATGTTGCTTCTCACTCTCAAGTCAATAAATTATTTTTTGGCAATGAGATGGCTGTTGAAAGCTAAATATTGGCATTAGCAAACTAGTGGTCACAGATTCAAAACACGGAAACAGCCTCTCCGCGTTGCGGAGGTAAGGCTGCGTACACTTTGCCCCTTTTTAGACCCTGCAATAGCGGGAGCCTCATGTACTGGGACACCCTTGCAATCCCCCTGTCTCCCTTTTTCTTGAAGCATGTAGAAATATTACCAAGCCAAAGTATTAGACTTGGCCAACTATCAAGGTTTAAGAACGTGGAATCCAACATGGCATTGGCCTCCATCAAGTCTGATCTGATTCAGTCGGAATCAATTGAAATTGCCCAAAACACTATAAATTGTAACCATGAAGTGGAAGGAAAGATTTTCCCAAAATCTACAATGTTTTGGACTATTGATTCAATAAACTTGGGGATATTGCCACAAGAGTTAGAAATGGTGTACCCAGTGCATGAATCTCCTGCCAGTGGGGAGGGATTATGTACCCGCAGCCTTACCCCTGCTTCACAGAGAGGTTGTTTTCAGATTTGAACCCATGACCACCCGATCATAATTTAAGAACCCAGAATCCAACACGGGATCAGCTTCCATTGATTCCGACCTGATTAAATAGGAATCACCAGAATCGCCCAAAACACTATAAATTGTAATCAGAAAGTAGAAGCAAAGATGTTCCCAAAATCTGCTATGTTTTGGAGTTTTGATTCAATAAACTTGGGGATATTGCTACAAGAGTTCAAAGAAAATGGCATACCTAGTACACGAGGCTCCAGCCACTACGAGGTCTGGGAGAGATTATCTATGCAGCCTTACCTCTACTTTGCGGAGAGGCTGTTTTCAGATTCGAACCCATGACCACCAAATCACAATGGAACAACCTTTCCGTTGTGCCAAAGTAAGTTTCATTAATTTTCTGCTATTTTACTAACTAAAAGAAGGAAACAATGGCCAAATACGACAATCGAAATTGAATAACAAGTGATTCAAAAGAAATTTGCAGGAATCATCTAGAATCAAGATCAGGACCAGGATCGGCCAATTCACCTGATCCAATTCTGATTCCTAAAACCACGCCAAACATATACGTTGAACTGGATACGTTCTCAAGGCTTCAATCAATAAGAGAAAAGGGAAGTAGAATCTAAGGAACTAATCTAGAATCAGAATATTTATAAAGGAACATTTGGAATCTGCAAAGATAGGTATAACAAGTTGCACGTTGTCACAATATCTTAAACCAAGGGATCTTAGAAGATCTGACGGAACTGTAAGCCTATTCAAACTAAACCCACTAAACTAAAGACTCAAAACTGTGTTCCACCTCCAAGGTAATGTGAGCACTGTACATCAACCAACAAGAGAGGGAGAGAAAGGAACCTGAAACAAGACCAAAGTAGAACCTTTTACGTACACACACACACACAGAGCAATGTAGAATGATACACATTTGAAGTAGGAGTACTGGATAATGATTAAGGCACAGCAATATGATGCCCACCTTTGAAACTCATTCTCTTAATAGCAAGCACAATTATATAAGAGCACAAGTACAAGCAATATCAGAATCAATTACCTCAACACCTGCACCTCGATGATAATCCATTGCTAAAGTTTCAGCCGTCCGTTTTCCTTCATCATAACAACTCCGGACCCCTATAGAAGACCAAAGAGATAAAAATAAAAATCATATAAAAGCATAGGAGTAGAAGACCTACACATATACATAGCTAAGTGGCAAAAAGGATGGACCAGAAGGAAACAAATGGAAGTTGTAAATGGTTGCTCACCGATTGGGTTCACATTCCCCCAATACGATTCCTTTTGTGGGTGCTCTAGTGGGTCCCCATAAACTTCGCTTGTGCTGGTGAGCAGAAACCGTGCCCCAATTCTTTTCGCCAACCCCAACATGTTCAGGGTTCCCATCACATTAGTCTTGTAATTATAGTCAAGGAGCAAACATAGTTCCAGACAACAAATAACAGCAGAACCAAAAAACCAAACTTGTTATGTTTAGGCTAGAGAAACAAAAAGAATAAAATAATTGCGATTTTAGAAAGCCAGGAAAACCACAGAAAAGGATATTATTGTCTTGATAGGATTGAATTTGTAGTGAACAGGTGAAGCCGGACAAGCCAAGTGATAAATCTGATCCACCTCCAAAAGTATCGGCTCAACCACATCATGTCGAATGAGCTCAAACCTTGGATTCCCAAAATGGTGCATCACATTCTCCTTCCTTCCGGTAAAGAAATTGTCAACCACAATCACGCTATCCCCTCTATCTAACAGCTTGTCAACAAGATGACTACCAACGAACCCTGCACCACCCGTGACGACAATCCGCAAGCGCCGTCTCTCGATCCCCGCTGGAACTCTCCCAACCTTACCAGACCCATAATCCAAGGTATCCCGAAACGGGTTTGTAACCTGCTCGTGATTGGTAACTTCGGTAGGAAACTCTCTGCGGATGGCAGTATGGGTGGTGTCAGAGGGTCCAAACCCCATTAAGGTGGGATGGAGGATGAAGAAGGTGGAGGCAATCAGGATGCCAACGATAATAAAGATGAGACGCTGTTCTTTGACGATGTAATTGAGAGATCTAGGTAGAGACCTGGAATGTTTTAGGGCTTTGGGAGAATAAGGAATTGAGTGGGATGTTGTTGGGATCTCTTCATCTCGTTTGTGGTTCACGCTTGATTGTTTATGGAGCTGTTTCATGTTTCGATTCTTCTGCTGTTCTAAACAAGATTTCTATGCCTTGCTCTTTTGTGTTTTGTTTTCTTCAGATTGAAGGATGATGAAATAAGTAATATGATGCAATGGATTTCACAATTTGCGAAAAAATTGAATCAAATCAAATAAGAAACTGGAATCTAATCTTCTTTCTTTCTCTTCACTTGTGTTTTCTCTTACCTGAGAAGGAAGGAGCAGATCTTCTGGAGGACTAGAAAATAAGTCGTTTCTGCTACGATGTCGGAGTCGAAAAGGTTGAGGAAGTCATCTGATTTGGGTTCATGAGAACCGAGCAGGTAAGAGAGTATCAGCTTCAGGTTCTTGAAAAGCAGTTAGAAGTTGGAAAAGCTTGTGAGTGAGAAAGAGAGAGAAAGAAGAGAGAGAGAGAGAGTGACCGAGTGAGCGTGGCGCGACGAGTCCTCCTGTCGTTTGGACGACAAAGCGTCAAGTCCACGGATCTCGGGATCCAGTATCTGGCCCAGGGACCCGCTCCGCTTAGACAAAGAGTTTCCTCCTTGGTTCTCGCCATCTTAGGGTCTCCAGCCCTTGGATCAAGGACCCGCTCCATAACCCAGTTGCCCCAAAAGTCAAAACCCATTCCAATTTTCAGATCCGAAATATCAGCTAAATTTTATTTATTTATTTATTTTTATTTAATGGTAGGTGGGGGAGTCTGGAGACTCTCGACCATGGAGGGTGGGGGGGGGGGGAGAAATTTTCTTAGACATGAAAAAAATTATAATTTTTTTATTTGATATATTTTAAGGTTTTCTGTTCACATGTCAAGTTTTAAATCAAATAGACTCTATCAATTGATTAATTAAAAATTCTAAAAATTCCGCATCAAAATAGAAAGATTATCCCAACTACTTGGAACCATAAAGAGTTGGACGGCAGAATCTAGGGATTGTGATCGGGAAGAGAAAACGGGAAAGGGAGTAGGAGAGAGAAAAGGAGGACAAAAACCGAAAGAGGGATAGAGAAACGAATGAGGATGGAGAGAAGGCAAGGGGAAGCGAAAAAGTTAGGGATAATAATAATAATAAGGAGCATGAGAAGGAGAGAGAGAGAAACAAGAAGAGGAGTACTCTACTAAGGTGGTCTTTGATTTTTCACTTGACCACTCCTCCACCACCCTCAACCCCTGCCCAGCCCCTGCCCTTGCTCAACCACTGCTCCCCTCTCCCATTACCATGTGCTCCTCTTCCTCATTAGGAGACAATGTACACACTCACTCCCATTGCCCTGAAGAGGAGCTCTAGCTTTCTCTGGTGATGCCCAAGCCCCTGTTTAAGTGATAGATATTTTCCCATGGTAATAATGTAAATAAAAAGACACTTTTGTGATGTTGATTAGTTAACTAATTTCAAATTTTACCAAAAATTAATGACATATGAACTATTCAAATATACTCCTTAGTTGTCATAGTTAGTATTATTTTTTATTTACATTTTTTTTAAATCCAAGTAGTCAAGTTAAGAAATAAATTTAATAACTATACTTCAGGTAGTTTTTGAGTTAGCTACTCAATCACTCACTATTGATAATGATTTAAATATTTTTCATTTTATTATTTATTTCAATTTTATTTCCTTTTCCATTCCCCCCACTTTATTTCAAGACCAAATAGAGCCTTCAAGTGTTATCTTCATTTTCACATCCTCATGGACGGTGATGAGTTCTTGAAAAGAGTACCCATATGAGGGGAAGAACCGAACTCGACACAATGAATCCATCAACCCCCTCCCCTATAATAAAAAAAAAAATCCTTTAATTAGCATGATTTCAAACAAACCAAAATAATAATAATAATAATAAATAATTTGAAAAGAAAATGACTCAGAAATGGTCTGTTTTTTTTAATATTGAATTTAGAGTTTAGGGTTTAAAATGTAATTTTCAACATAAAATAGTTGACTTGACACCGACATTGCAGTCCCTCAAGATTTTATATACTGTGACTAGCTTGAATGGTGGATTTTTATAAAAGCATTGCACTGCTGCTATGCAGATTCAATGTCTTTAAAGCTTAGATTAATTTTATTAATTTTTAACCCTTTGTTGCAATTTTATTGGGTCTTAAATTCTTGATCAGTTGAACAGAGGATGGATGGCTCATGGTTTCATAAATGTATCTTAGTGTGGAAGATTGCTATATATAAAGATTCCTCTGATGATCAAGGTGGCGAATTAGGCTATTTTTTAACATATCACCCTGTGGTGGCTGGAGAAGAACAGTCCCATGGGAGGAGACAATGAAGCTTTTAAGCTGGAATTGTCAGGGTTTGGGGAGTCCCGGATATGCATCCTCTCTTCTCAATGATTCTGGGAGGACAGTGACAACCTGCTCTGGATGACCGCTACGTGGCTCTCGGTGAATCCGAGACCCAAGTCTGAGCCAATACCCAGCCGACAAGGGGTGTCGGCTCAGACGTGGGTCTCGGATTCACCCGAGAGCCACGTGGCGATCATCCGAGATAGGTTGTCGCATCCTCCCAAAACCACTGGGAGGAGACGATGTAAATCCAGGGAGTCCCATGACACTCTGCAACCTTTTGAATCTCCTTAAGGTGGATAAACCTGACATCTTGTTCTTAATAGAGACTAATAAAATGAAAAGAACAAAACTTGAATCTTTGTTTCGGAAATCTTCTCTTACTACTCACTGTTTTACTATTGATCCATGCAATTTGTCTGGTGGACTTGCCCTCCTCTAGAATGATCAGGTGGATGTAAACATACTCTCTATAACTGATAGGGTTATTGACTGTTTGGTTTCTTATAGGAGTTTGGCTTCTTTCGTTTTATCTTGTGTCTACAGTGACCCTATCAAGTCTCAAAGGGCCGTTGTATGGCAGCAGCTGGCAATTACTGCTTGTCATAGAATTGGGGCGTGGCTGAGCATAGGAGTCTTTTAACTCTTTCCCTTAATGGAAAGAAAAACATGGGGGTCAGACTCCAAATCAGGGGGATTGTGAGCAATTTCGTCAACTCATTAATGATTGTGCTTTCTTGGAGCTTCCCTCTCATGGTCCTTTGTTCAGATGGAGTAACAAGAGGCATGCTCATGATTTGATCCGTGTGAAGTTGGATGGGGTTTTTGCAAATATTGAGAAGCTCAAGAAAGACCATTCCAATCTGCAGCAATTGCCACCAGCATCTACACTCACAAGAAAAGGAAGACACTATTCTTTCCAAACTTGAGGATCTTTTGGAAGCAAAGATCAAGACTTGACTGGCTCCAATATGGAGACTCCAATACTACCTTCTTTCAGGCTACAACAATTCAAAGACGAAGTCGAAATCGTATCTTACGCATTAGAGACGCTTCGGGCGCTTGGACTCAATCTGAGTCAGAAGTCTACCAAGCTTTTTTGAATCATTTCACTGTGGCTTTCTCTACAGAAGGATCTGATCCTCAAGCTTTGGCAGAATCCTGGGCTACAGTCACGCCTTTGGTTTCTACGGGTCTCAATGATTTATTGGTGGCTGTTCTAGAAGAAAATGAAATTCAAAAAGCCCTTTATAGGATGGCCCCCCTCAAGTCACCAAGACTCGATGGCTTCCCACCACTCTTCTTCCAAAAATTCTGGCAGCAGACAAGGTGTAAGATCCATACCTTGCTAACCCGGTCTTACGACTTTGTATTAGGTCTTCCTATCATGCTCGTCCCAAGCAGATCAAGTGCGTGAAGAAACCACAAGACTAGGTATGTAATTCGAATAAAAAATCATCTAATTGAGACGTGTGGTCGCATACCTAAACAGGTGCGGTCGACCATACCTCAGAATATTGAGATCACTCAAATCTGAGACATGTGGTCATAGTTTTGAAACGTGTGGTCAACGGATACTGCAACCCCATGTATGATCACACGATGGTATACTGACTCCGAAATTAGGAAACCTTCCTAATCTGAAGGGAGGTTCTTTCCTAATCAAAATGAGACTTTATATGAATGTTTTTCTCTATATAAAGGACATCCCTTAGTTTCTTTCACTCTTTTAGAACCCAAACTGAAAGAGAAAGAAAGAGAAGAGTAGAAAGAGAAGGAGAATTGAAGAGGAAAACTATGAGAAGGAATTGCAGAGAAGGCTCTGAATCTCCAGCAAGTTTAAGGTATGAAATCATTCCCTACATTAATTGAATGTCCAGAATAGATTATGGAGGAGAGATTGATTCAAAGTAAGATCTCAATCCTAAGACCATGAAGAAAACTCTAAGGAGATCCATGAAGAATGGATTAAGGTGAAGGACTATGTAAAAGTGTGAATTTTAAGCCATAGAACAATCATAGGAAGGATCATAATGTTAACCACGAAATCAAGTTATGAAAAGATGTGACTGAGAGTAAAAGTCGACAAAAAACTAGTGTGGTCGCAGTTTGATCGACCACACGAGGCACATATGTCCGACCACACGTCCTCAGGAAGTTTCCAGGGAGGGTGTGGTCTCATGTGTGTGGTCGCATGATATGCGACCACACGTATCGACCCCACACCCTGTGGTTGTAGAAATTGAGACCACAGGTGCAGTCACACCTGCGACCACTCAACTTCTGGAGGTATGTTTGATTCTAGGTTGGATCATTGACTACTGTAATTTGATGAACTTGAACCCTAACTTAGAACTTACAAATTTCTTAGGTTTCCACGAGGTTCAAGAGTGAGTTAATAAGCTTGGAGAAGATTGAACGTTTCTAGGAGGTGAGGGAACAGAACCTAAACTAACTGGCTAATAATAAAATATTTACTTTTATTGAGTCCAATGTCATGATTGATTCTATACATTTATATGTTTGTAATGTGCATCTCACATATCATTCAATAGTCCTGCTATTACTATTCATGCATATTTATTTCTGTCTATTTATAATATGATGATGATGATGATGCTAGGAATAGGCATGTGATTATGTGTGTGTGGTTAAGGTGCTTGATGCAAGTGGAGCATCAGGGGGAGGACGTGACATTATGGTTCATCCTGGTCATCAGACTCTAGCTCTATCTCTACTTAAGTCTTGTTCACTGACATCGTCGTATCGCCATTACCTTAGCATAATTATTACGATTGGTATGTACAGAAGGGGTTAGTTTTCGACCTTAGTTGGGTTTCGACCAACGTAAACCTTATGAAACTAATTCTAATAAATTCCTAATGTCGTGTAAGACCTTTCGACAGCAAGGTTGGACTCTGTGACGCATAGAAGAATTGCTATCAAGCGTCAGGTAAGCGAATAGGACCCAAACCTTAATTAACTAATAACAGTAAAATATTGTTAATTATTCTTGTTTCTGTGACGTGATGGTTATGCATATTAACATGTCATCTTTACTTTATGTTATTATATTTGTGCATGCATACTCGCTATGCTAGGTTGTGATTGTTAAACATGTGATTATTTTCGTTGGTGTGTGAAATGGTAAGGGTCAGAGGTCTTGAATCATTCCTCACGCTAGCACCTTTTTGTATCGTTATTATCTTAACATGCTTAGTATGAGTAGGGTATCAGAGGGAGGACGTGGTACTGTAGTCTATGGTCTGGCCTTCAGACTCTAGTCCAATCTCTATTTCGTAGGGAGCTGTTGTCACACCCCAATTTTGGACTAACCAGAATGGTGTGATGAACCGCTAATAAACTAACGGTTCAACCAGGATCTCAAATAGGCTATCCCCGCGTTATCTAAACTTACACACATCCGTAATCATAATCAGAGTAAATACACAATAGCGGAAGTCTTATAATAAGAAGAACTGAGAATCTATGTGATATTAAAATTTAAATAGCAATTTATCCGGTTTCAACTGAGACATAAATATTTAAATACCAAATACATGTATTAATAAATCCAAATAAAGAAACCTATAAAATATCTAATCAAATACACACGAGTTGCACTCGCAAGAGGAGTCGTGTGTATCCACTTCAACTCCAGCTTCTATTGCTGCCACGTTTCGGTACGCAGACACATTCATATAATCTTCAACGGTATAACCTGCATCATCAACTAAAAATATTCGACGTCGAGGGGTGAGCACACATCACGGCTCAGTGAATAGCCAAAATAATGCAACAAAACATATGCATGCAATCAATTTATATCTTTGGTCCGGTTTAAAGTTTGCAGTATGCAATAGAAAGGTTTAGGTAGCCAAAGGTCGCATTTATTGACCCCGCCTCTATACACAAGTGTGTGACGTCACCCGAAGATCACGTTTATCATCGACTCACATGCACCCAACCATGAACAGTATATAACAAAGGTTAACGTTTATTGTTATATATTGTCATACCAACACGTAAGCCCCTGCTGGCGAAGGCTGCAAACTGGGCTCGCAACTAACCAATCCGAATGCCAAAAGTGTATCCAAGGCCTCACCCCAGCATCCCTCAGAATGTCCATAGAGATAGAGCTAAGGCCCCCCGATAGAGTCAGAGACTACAAGGATCGAGATTACCTCCCCTGATACTCTACAACATAATAGTTCTGCTAAAGTAATTGCGATACGACGATGCCAATGCACAAGACTTGAGTTAGAGATAGAGCTAAAGTGCTGAGACCAGCCAAAGATTAACGTTTATTGACGTTCTCATCACACCCCCCTGATACTCGCTCGCATCAAGTACACCAACCACACACATACAAGCACATGCATATTCCTATCATCATCATCATCATCATGTTATAAACAATAAAGAAAATATGCATGAACAAGTAATAGAAATATTGGATGGCATGTTGTATGCACATTACAAACATATTCGCATAGAATCAAGCATAGCATAGGACTCAAGAAAATAGAAAACAGTTTTTGTTATTAATCAATTAGTTTAGAGTTCTGGTTCCTCACCTTAGCTTGCTAATAGATACTTTTTCAAGCTTTAGAATCACCTTTATATTGTTATTATATTGCTAGAAGACCTAACAAAGTCGATAGAATTTAATTAGAATTAATTCTGAATTTAAAAACCATTCTGTCAACTGAGGGTCGGAGGTAGGGTCAGAGTCCTGATCGACCCTCGGTGCGACCCTCCCTTAACTCTGAACTTCCCGAACACTGAGGGTCGATGGTCAGTATCACCTAGGGTCGGATGATCATCGACCCTCGGTGCGACCATCGGTGCACTTTGGTCCAATTCCCTCTTTTTAATCCATTCTTCGTGCTTGGGATCATATGGCTTGCTCCTACATTTCATTCTACATTCATTCCATGGTCTGAAACCATGTATAACCCACCTAGATAGCTTTCATGCATTCTCCTATGGTTTTCCATGAAAACCTAACCATAGATTGATGGTTTGGATTTCTCCGAGATCACACTCTCAACAATAACTAACTTAAGGTCTGTAGAAACTCATGGAATAGTATCCATACCTGAGAAGAACACTCCTTCTCTGCAAATCTTCTCTTTTGGCTAAATTCTCTTTCTTGTTTCTCTTCTTCTTCTTTTTCTTCTCTTCTCTTTCTCTCAATTCAATTAGGATTGTGAAAGGAGTGAAAGTGGCTTAGGGACGTCCTTTAAATAGAGTAGGAACATCCTAAAATAAGTCCCTTTGAGATTAGGAAAGAATCCCAATTGAAAATTAAGAAATTTCCTAATTCTATTTCCTACGGTAATCGAGGGTCGATGGGAGGGTCGATGATCCCGTCGACCCTAGGGTTCTAAGTCTGTCCGACCCTCCCTTCAAAACCGAGGGTCCGACTTTCTGTTTTTGGGAGGTCCGACCCCGCTTAGCCGGGTATGCGACCCTTCCCCTATTTTAAGTGTTTTTGGGTCGATTTGATACCTGAGATCTCGATCTCCTTCACGCCCTTGGTCCATTTGACTCGACCATGACGGATAAACCTGGTTCAAGGTGGTAAGACCGGGTTAGATTGACACGGGTCTTACAGCTGTGCTGAGATAAGGTATTGGATATTGTAATGACATGTAGGATTGGTTAGTGACGAACCCACTTGCAAACCCTCACCAAATAGGAATGTAGGTATTGATACGGTATAGGGTATCAGGGGGAGGACGTAGGACTGTAGCTCAGTCTGACCACCAGATTTTAGCTTTATCTCTATATTGGAATCAGTGATGTGGGATGACAGCAGTGTGTGATCCGTTGGACGTGTTCACACTTTCATGTATAGAGGTGTAGTGGCAGCTACCCTTGCTATAACACTTTGCAAGTATATCAAATCAAATATGAATGTTATCTCATGTATATTGTTTGTTGCATTGTCTGATTTTCTTACTGTGCTAAGTTATGAGCTCAATCCGAATATATATATTCTTTTTCAGATGTTGATGTAGGTTACACTATGAAGGACTACATGGATGCTCCAGTGTATGGTGACGTTACTGCTTTAGATGTGCAAGCAGGGGTCAACGAGCATGATGAATCATGCGAGTGCCACTTTTGCGTGTACCTCTAAGATTCTTTAGTTATTTTATTTTCAGCTTTGATTATAAACAATGTAATGATATTTATTTATATTTTGATATTTGAAGATAATTGATTATTTATATTTTACAATGTAGAACTTAGTTTATTTAATTAAAGACTTTCGTTATATTTATTATATTCTGATTTGTGGTTAGTGTGCATTGTTTGGCTATTAACAAAGTCTTATTGAGATCCTAGTGTGAACCGTTGGTTTAGTAACGGTTCACTCACACTTCTGGTTCAGTCGAAATTAGGATGTGACAATTAATGCTAAAGAAGAAAGATTGGCTCTCTCTTCTAGATCTGCTAATTGGAAGCTTGTGCCTTCAAAACTCTGGAAACTTATTTGGTCTTCTCAAATCCGGCCTAAAATCATGGAATTTCTTTGGCAAGCATGTGGTAATGGAATTGCTTCAAGTGAAGCCCTCTTTCATCGGAAAATTATTGTTGATCAAACATGCAAAAGGTCTGGAACTAGGGTTGAAACCACTGATCACCTCCTCCTTACATGTCCTACAATAATACAAACCTCGTGCACTAAGACACCCATTGTTATTAATCGATTTTGATACATAATGAAAGCTTAATAAGACTGCATAGCTGAAAGAAGTGGAGGAAACTGATCCATGCTAAAGGGACTTTTTTGGAATTACATATCTTTAGTGATGAATCTAAAAACTCCAAATCAAGCTTATAGCAATTGGCAAAGATGAAAGCCTTCAAGGATACGATTAAAGTCTCGGTTTCAGTCCCTAATGTAGCATGAAAAGTCGTCCTTCTGCATTGCACCACTGTCCCAATTAGAGACTTGAAGAGAAACAAAGACCAAAAGCCGATTGAAACACCTGTAGATATTTTTTGAAGCACATAAAATCGTTCCTCCCCCCTCCCCTCCCCTCCCCCTTAATTATATTTTCATGATCCTAGATAGATACTCTTAAAAACCCCACAATGAATTAAACAATTGAAAGGGGGACTATCGTACCAACCCTACTAGGGAACAACTTCTCTCATGATTAAAAAAGAAAAAAAAAATTAAATTCAGATTGCAATGAAGGGTACTGCTCTTAAATACTTTTTTTTTTATTCTTTTTTCCTTTCTTAAAAAAAAATTTAAAAATATTAAATTATAAAAAGGGGTAGACCACATCGTCAACTAGGAGATCACTAACCCTAAAAATAAGGGTTCTCATGATGTATTGAAAGGGAGGATGAATTTAAAAATTAGTTTGGAGAAAAGTCCCCCAAGCTGGCCTCCTCATCACATGTCTTAATTTTTCTTTAATTTTTTTTTCTCTCTGAAAAAATGAATAAAAAGTGATTTAAGAGAATGTGTACCCTACACTGCCAGCATGGAGAACTCTATAAAAGAAAAATGGGTTCATGTGATTGACACCTTGAGAGTTTTATATTGAATTTTTAATCTTCATTTTGGTGTCCTTTGTTTTTATATCCAAAATGTTGTAAAATTAGGGGTAGAAAATAAATTTAAGAAAAATGAAATCCCATCTGATATTAAATAGTGAATTAAAAGTGACTTTCTTTGTTTTGCGACATAAGTGGTTTTACCTTTTTGTCCATATGATAGATTCCATCTCACTAGAACATGATATATAAGATTAAGGTAAAAAAAAGTTACAATTCTTTCTACTACACAACACCACTATGGGGAATTTTTTCCCACACAACTTATCACATAATTCACACACTCTCTCCTCTCATGATCCTATCGAAGATTCTAATTCCAGTATAAAGATTTGTGCATCGTGGGAGATCTCCATGTGGGATTGTAGGTATACACTAGATCGAGCTGTGTATACTACCTTCTTAACTCAATTTTTTTTTTTTTTTTAAGAAATTCATGGTATCTGAAAGGGTATTTGTCTCTCTGAAAAGCGATATAGAATTAGTATCAGACTGATACGAAACCAATGACAATAATCGATACTAAACTAAAACTTATTAAAAATATAAATTATTCACGGGTATCGTACCAATACGGATCAGCTGATACCCGATTTAGATACCTAAAACCCTGGCCTAACTTCCACACTTCCACCAGATTCAACCACAACACCTAACTTATAATACAGTACCACCATATATGTGGGCATGGTGAGTTCCATTTTTTTTTTCTTACAAATTAGACATGGTAGAGAAGCCAGGTGTGAAGAAGCAATTTCAAATCTTGCCTTGGAGAGCATGGATGTGAGGGTCATAGCTAGCCTTCTCCTTAGTTTCCCATCTTGAGGAGCCGACAACCATTCTATCACCCAACCATGCGATGATGTCGGCAAAGACAAGGTTGATATTTTGGAGAGTCTCTCCTGAGGTGAGAGCGTGACACATCCCTGGATACAACTTCAACTTTTTCTCTTTGCTTGCTGCTTTCTCATATAGCAATTTACTTATGCCTGGATCTGTCACTTTGTCATCTCCTCCATGCACAATTAGAAATGGTAATGACACCTGTCCCTCATCCATAGGTATTGCCATATCAGCATATTAATAGACACGTGTCTAATACTGATTAATATTTTAATCGATATAAAAAAGGGTTCAAATTCTCTCCTATCGTTAGAGGGACTTTAGTTGTGATCCAGCGATTAGAGTTCACCTGATGTCGCACTCCAGCAATTGGATCACGACTAGAGGGATTGGACAAATAGGAGAGGATCTTTTGATACTACATTAACATACTGGCTGATACTTGCTGAAACGTATCTGATAGCTGTTTTAATATTGTGAACTAAAACCATGACTGTAACTAATTTTGTCCAAGCCTCAAGAAACATGAGTTAGCTAGGTACTTGGATCATCGTTCAAGGTAACGGGATTGAGAATCGAATCAGCTTTTCCCCGCTAGAATCACCTAAACCCTAAAAAACTTGGCAGGCCACGAGAATCGGGTTCCTCTAACCCTGACTTGGATTTAGGGTCATCAGGGAATAGACGATTTTCAGATAAAACATGGTTCCATACCAAATCAGGATTGGGATCAGATCAACCATATTGGTTGGGTTGACCTAGATCGGTCAATACAATCTGAATTAAAATTGATAGCTGATTACTTGAAAGAGATTTGGATTTTAAGCAAGAATGAGAGGGAGGAAATGTGAGAGAAAAGTATGTAGTAAGTCTAAGTTATTGCTTTGCAACTATCAAGGAAAAAAATATTAAATATTGAATACCTTATTAGGTAATAAAACATGGCTGGATATTTATATTATTATTGACTTTTATCTTTAATATTATATGAAGATAAAGATTATAGGTCACGATCCAATATTAATGAATGATTAAATTGATAAAATTAAGGAATATATTAAAGTAAGCCAATGGATATAAAAAATATTAAAGTATCAAACCAACTGATACTGACCTGGTGAAGGTTCTTTTCCATTTCTATGCTGATCCTCAGAAGCTCAACTCCAGTTTTCAGGCGAGGCTTTCCTTTGTAACATAATGGGTTTGACTGAATCTGAGCCAATAAGAAAATAAATTATTAATGAAAACCAATGGGATGGTCAATTTTCTGGGACCAATAGAAGTGCACGCACAAGCGTCCAACTACGGGGGACGGGATGGTCTTGTTACCTTAGTTTCAAGGTTTAATTAGGGTTTCTTTATATAGTGAGCATAGTAAACTTCTTCTTTGGAATAATAGAATCGATGATCGATCGCTCTGCAATGGACGTAGTTCATCCACATTGGATGAACCATGTACAATCGATGTGTTGTGTTCGCTTTTATTTTTTCATTTCATTGTTATTCTTTTGATGGTTGTTAATTCCTAATAGATACATACCGCCAGACAAGAATATTTTTTGCTAAACAAAAATTTTTTTTTTTTTTTGGTAACTGTAACTCTAAACTAAATATTATACCCCTTAAATTGGTCAGTAAGGTTGCATATGTATCTTGGAATGCGTTCTAAATCAAGAACACATTCTAAGACTTAAAAAAATAAAAAAACAAAGTTTTTTTATGCATTTTCTTTCTTGAATTATGGAATTTGTTAGCAAATGTGGCTCATTTCTTGAATGAGCGTTTTAATTCATTCTTCATTTTGAATCCAAAACAAAAATACCTCGCTCTTTTTAACCTATTTTCATTCTATTTGAGGAATGCATTCTACGAATACGATAATCATAAACAAAATGTTTAAGAAATATACCTCCTTTCTCCTTTCGGGTTCTTTATTGGCGAGAACGGTTATATCTTCGACTGGGACGATTTTCCATTTTGGGATGATCTTGGAAAGCTTATTAATTGTGTAGATAACAAATGGATGAGGTTTCATATCGTCTGCTATCTGTAATTCACAATCATCACATATAAAAAAAAAATTTCAATTATTAGTCACCTTAAAAAAATGAGGGGGAAATGTCATTTGGACAAAAATGATTTGACCTGTTAAATTTTAAATCTTAATTAAATACTATCCTCTCATGTATTGATAAAAATCTTCTTTTGTTGGTCAGTTCGTTGGTCGCCTATTGGATGAACTAAGATGCATTGGTATGCGTATTGAGCATCCTAACCCATTCGATAGACAACTGGCACCGCTAGGTGACAGGAGATGATTCAGGTCCCTCATATATTGCATGTATCACCAGGTACTCTCCCTTTAGCCTTGAATTTTTTATCTCTATTTTGTCACGTGAAAATTCAATAGAATTGAAACTTGATATTTGAGAAGCAAGAAACTTGTGGATCTAAGCTTGGATCCTCTCTTAGTACAAGACTACAAGTACCCTCCCATGGACTCATCATCGTCCATGTCTAGTGGGTCCTATACTCTGGAGATGATGATGGATACATGGGAGGGTACCTATACGGGAGGAGGAATCTTTCATCTGGATCTACGTGTATACTCAATAGAGCTGAAACTTGATATTTGAACAACAAAAAACCGAAGGATTGGAGCTTGGATCCTCTCCTGGTTCTTCCAGTTCGAGTACCCTTCCATGGACCCATCATTGTCCATGTCCAATGGATTCTATACTCCATGGATGGTGATGGATCCATGGGAGGGTACTGTTAGAATTTTAATCCTAATAAATTCATTCCAATTAATTCCATATATATATAGAGAATAAAACATATTGAGCAATAACATAATCAAATAAAAATAGATGGGGCATATAGAGAATAAAACATATTGAGCAATAACATAATCAAATAAAAATAGATGGGGCATACATCTTCATAGGAGATTGATTTTCAATCTTGTCTTCAATTGATTCCTAGCAGAGATCTTCTATAGTCTCCTCTCCCTTAGGTATGGGTCCTTTTTTATTTCAAGCAGAGAGAAACTATAGGGATCCTGCCACATATTTATAATAACTACATATCAAATCTATTATAATCACATAATGAAATAGATTTGGTTTATAATTGGTAAGGGATAATCAATCCTTGATTGAATTTCCACCAGTTATAAAATACAAGCAAGATAATGTTGTCAATAATAATAAAAAAAAATTACAATCTTTCACTTGAGCTACATTATTCTACAAGACTGTTATAAACTAGTGTGGTCATGGAAACCATTAATTAAAATCAAATTATCTCAAACCCTCTTCCTCCCAACAAGTAGACTAATGTTGAACAACAGCAGAAGATACGCCTCAATCATACGGCGTACAACTTTCTGTTATTACAGACAGAAGTCTCCTTGATAATATCTGGCCCTGGCTTATTGCCTTTTGAAACTTGACTTAATACTGTCTTTGGGTCCTAGCTTAATACTGCCTTTGGATCTTGACTTAATAGTGTCTTTGGGTCCTGGCTTAATACTATCTTTTTTTGTTTCTAACTTAATACTATCTTTTGTGTCCTAACTTAATATTGTCTTTTGTGTCCTAGCTTAATGCATTTTATGTCATTATATGTTAATTAAACAAAACTTTCAATTAGACTAGCAAGAGTGTAAATGTTAAATCATGAAAAGAAACCTTGGTATTAATCACTATGTTTATGAAAATCATAGACAAAATAATACATTCAAGTATCAATGTAAATATATGAGTTTTACAAAAATACATCAAAATACTCGACTATACCCATGCTAGAAACATGATCCTTGAAAACTCCCACTGGTAGTGTCTTTCTCAAGGGATCAACAACCATTTCTATCGTCAAGATATTTTCTACAATGATGTGATTGTCGTTAACCTTTTTATTTACTAACAGATACTTGATGTCAATGTGTTTTGAAGCACCAGTCCTCTGGTTATTCTTAGAGAAAGATATAATTGACTGATTATCACAATACAATAATAATGATCTGAACATGATTTTTGCAGTCTTCATACTAGAAATAAAATTCCTCAACCAGATTGTCTGCTTTGTGACTTCGAAAAACGCCACGACCTCTGCCTCAATAGTAGAAGATGCTAAAATTATTTGCTTCATACTCTTCCAGAAAATAACTCCTCCAGCCATCATGAAGATGTATCCTGATGTGGATTTCCTATCATCAAAGCATCTACTGTAATGTACATCAGAATAACCCACAATCTCAAGGGTATCATTACTACCATAGGTAAACATATAATCTTTTGCCCTCTATAAATATCGCAAGACTTTTTTCACAGCTGTCTAGTGAACCAAACATGTATTTGACTGAAAATGTTCCAATACATTCACTGCAAAAGATATATCAGGGCGAGTGCAAACCTGTACAAACATAAGGCTCCCTACTACAGATGCATAAGGCTTATCAGTCATAAATCTTCTTTCAATCTCATTCCTAGGGCACTGGGTCTTGTTCAACTTGTCTCCCTTGCTGATGGGTGCCTCACCTACAGAACAGTTTAACATATTGAACCTCTTGAGTATGCGATCAATATAGGTCCTTTAAGACAATCCCAATAGTCTACGCCTTCTGTCACGACTGATTTCAATACCTAGGACAAAAGAACCTTCACCCATATCTTTTATTTCAAAGTTCTCAAACAAAGAATGCTTGGTCTCTATAAGCAAACCCAAATCACTACTGGCAAGCAGAATGTCATCTACATATAATACTAGAAAGATGAACTTGCTCCACTGATTTTGTGATAAATGCATTGATCAATAACACTCTCAACAAAAAAAAAAGATATAATCTGGTGGAATTTTAGATACCATTGTCTAGAAGTTTGTTTGAGACCATAAATGGATTTGTTGAGCTTACAAACCATTCCTTCCTTGCCTTGTACCTCAAAACCTTTTGGTTGGCGCATGTAAACATATTCAATCAAGTCTCCATTCAAAAAGGCTGTTTTTTACATCCATCTGATGTAATTTCATATCATAATGAGCCACAAGCACCATAATTACTCTGAAGGAATCCTTCGAAGAGACTGGAGAAAATGTCTCCTTGAAGTCAACTCCCTCCCTTTATGTGAATCCCTTAGCTACAAGTCTGGCCTTGTAGCGCTCAATTCTTCCCCTGGAGTCACACTTAGTCTTAAAAACCCATTTGGAGCCTATGGGTTTACAAGAATTAAATAAATCTACAAGCATCCAAATACCGTTGTTGGTCACGGATAACAATTCATCTTTCATAACTTCTAACCATTTTGGTGCATTAGAGCTACTCATGGCTTCCTCAAAATTAGAGGGATCTATTGCTTGACCAATGTAAAATTTTCCTTCAGTCAAGTATAGAATGTAGTCAAAGAAGATAGCACTCTTGCATTGCCTAGTGGATCTCTTGACCACCTCTTCAGGTTCTGCAATCAACACTGGTGCCGCAGATTGATCTGGTACCTCAGTCCCCGCAAACTCCTCTACCGTTGGCGGGACCATTGGATGTATAACTGTAGGCACAATAGTGCTAGGGATCACTGAATTAGGAAATACAAGGACTTCATCAAACTCCAAGCTTCTTGGTTCTACTAATTCACATGAGTCTTCAATGAACTTGGCATGAGCAGTTTCAACTATTCGATTGGTGGAACTGGGACAGTAAAATCTGAACCCCTTGGATCTATCAAGATAGCTAACAAAATGACAACTGACTGTCCTTGGATCAATAACCTTTTCATGAGGGTTATATAATCTGACTTCTACTCTGCATCACCAAACATGTAGATAATTCAAGCTCAGGTTTCTGCCAGTCCATAGCTCATAAGGTATTTTGGGAACAATTTTACTTGACACCCTATTGAGTATGTAAGCGACAGTCTTTAGAGCTTCCCCCCACAGAAACTCTGAAAGATTGATGTTACTAATCATACTTCTTATCATATCTTTCAGAGTCTTATTCCTTCTTTCGGCAACTCTATTTTGTTGAGGGGTTCCTAGCATAGAATATTGAACAATGATGTCATGCACTTATAAAAACTTGGCAAAAGGACCAAGGTATTGACTAGAATCACCTGGCTTACCATAATATTCATTTCTTCGATCTGATCTAACAACTTTTATCTTTTTTTACAAAAAATTCTCCACTTCTGTCTTGTAAATCTTAAAGACATCCAATGAACTAGATTTGTCAGCCAATAGGTAGACATAACCATATCTGGAATAATCATCAATGAAGGTAATAAAATATCGATGACCTCCAATGGAAGGAGAGGGAAAAAGACCATTGATGTCAGTATGAATCAGTTCCAATAAGTCATTGTTGTGAATCGCCTTCTTTTTCCTGTTTCTGGTCATTTTCCCCTTGATACAGTCCACACAGACAGGCATATCATCAAAGTGTAAAGGTTTTAGAACTCCATCTACAATGAGTCCACCGAAATATGTCCTAAGTGTTTGTGCCAAAGAGTAGAAGACGACTCGTCCAACATAAAACGATTAGAAGACACATTCAAAACCATAGAAGGTGCTAAATTCAATTGATATAAACCATTCAATACCATGCCATTTCCAATTATAGTAGAATCCAGACATAAATCAAAACCTTCTTATTAAAACTCAAACTGTATCCATTATTTACTAGTCTCGATACAGAAATCAAAATTTTCTTTATTGGGGGAACATATATAGTGTCTTCTAAATCCATAAAGATTTCTGAAGTCAAAAACAGTCTAACAACTCCAATGGCCTCCAATGCAACTCTCACACCATTCCCCATGAACACGCTGACCTCATCCCTGCTTGGTGCTCTCTGGCTTAGAAACCCCTGCAAGGAATGGATAACATGAATGGATGATTCAGAGTCAATCCTCCAGGAATCTATATGAGCATCAACCTGAAAAGACTCAAAATATACTAAAGATAGATGAGTACTAGATTCTTTCTGCTTATTCGATCAGACCTGTCTGCCTCGATAAATTTTCTTCATGTGCCCCTTCTTCTTGCACTAGAAGCACTCCATGTCATTCAAGTCTTTCTTGTCATCCTTTTCTTTTGAGGCATCTGTTTTATCATAAGGCTTTCCATTTCCCTTCTTGAAATTTTTTTCTTCTTCTGAGGCCCTACGTCTCCAATTCCCTTTCCTTTTTTAGTAAAAGGTTTGTGCTGGACTAGATTGACACTCTCAGGTTTCTTCTTTTTTAACCTATCATCTTCTTGAGAGCAGAAAGAAATCAGATCGTCTAAACTCCAATTGTTTTTCTGAGAATTGTAGGATACCTGAACCTCACTATATTCATTTGGAAGAAAAGTCAAAGCCAGATAAACTAGAAAGTCATCATCCAAATAGGTTCCCAGACTCTTTAATCTTTCCCTTTTTGCAACCAGCTCCAATATGTGTTCTCAAATACTGCCATTCGAATCAAACCTTGTCCCAGTTAAGGCTATCATTAGACTAATTTTGAGACTTTTATTTGTCATATTAAATTTTGTCTGTATCTCTTTCAAATATTCCTTGGCAGTATCTTTCATCTGGATACTACCACGAAGGGCTTTAGAAACAGAATTTCTTATCAGGATTAGGGATTTTTTATTAGAAGCTTCCCACATCTCTATTTTTAAAATCTCAGCAAAAGAGCTCTCAGGAGTGATAGGAGCAGGTTTTTCCTCTCTGAGAGCTAAGTCTATATCCAACATGCTGAGTTGGGTTTCCACTGCCTCATACCATTTTTGGTAATTTGAACCAGTCAATACAGGCAGTGAGGCTAGCACATTTGCAGGTATCGACATCCTGAGATAAATTTACTATATGAGTTTATATTCAAAGACATGTATGTAACTAATATATCCAATAGTCATATACATCAAGGAAATAAATAAATCATTAAACCATAGCAAAATAGGTGATCATTATTTCTCCTTCCTAAGAGTCAATCGCACCACATACTTATCCTTTGGGACAAGCATGCACTGATCCTCTTAGATATCCAGGCAAAGCCGTGAAGGAATGATGACTTCAGAAAATTTCATCACGTTTAGGTGAATGAAAACCCTCAGCTGAACATCCTTAATAAGTAATTTCTTTTTCTAAGAATCAACAGTACTACATGCTCATCCTTTGGGACAAGCATGCACTGGTCCCCTTAGATATCCAGGCAAAATCACCATGGAATGATGGCTTCAGAAAATTTCATCACCTTTGGGTGAATGAAAAACCCTCAGTCGAACATCCTTAATAAGTGAGTGCATGTAACTAACATAACTGGACAATGCCACCTTTGGGTGTGCATTAAAGGTTGCATTATTAGGCTTGACTACTTTTGCATATTAAAATTCTTAAATTTTCAGACATAATTATGCAATAGGTGTGCCACTTTGGTGGATTTCACTCAATTACACAGTTATATCTGTAAATTCGGATATGTAGTCACATGGAATATGATTCAAAAAAAATTGAAAACATGAAATTATGTCTCAACAGACCTACATAAACATGTACATTATTCATCTGGTAATCATTTAATCATTTAAAAATTACCAAAACCTTGTAAAATACTCCTAAAATTAGCTTTTAATCATTACTATAGATTTGGGATTCCAGAAATGATATTACAGATATACCAGAATGTAGAGCATAATGAAACAAATTCAACGAAACAAATTTCAGGTCAAACGGACCCTTCACACGCCCTCACGCGCCTTTTAAAGCTGGAGAGTGGGATCACTTGCCTGTGATCCAAACAGGCCCTAAGGCCTGAGCCGATTCGAGCTCGGTTCTGTATAACCCCTTCTGGAGAGGTTTGGTTTGGTCCAAAAACTGGTCTGGGCTAGGTTAGTCCAACCTGGTCCATCCTGGTTCAGTCCTATCCAGGTCGGGTTCTGACTCGGTTCGGATTGACCTGATTCGGGACCTATCCTGGTCGGGTTCTAACTTATTCAGGTGTAAGCATCCCATTTTTGCCACCCCCAACCAAGCTGAGTCTTACTAGTGTGTAGACAGTGAAGGAGGGGAGATGAGTGAAGCTTTGGAAAAGTACAGGGGAGTGTGTAGCACATTCGGAAAGGTCACGGGTCCCAATTCAAAGTTTGGATTTTTTAGGGCCTTCGAGACTATTTTGGTGGGCCCCACAGTAAGGTCATGGGCTGTCATCTGCATTGATGCATAGGTCTTAGAAATACCTTCGAAATGAGACCAGAATCACTCAATTCCGATATCAAACGAAGAAGATATCATGATTTTAGTCGGACGGAAAGTGCATTAAAAAATCCAGGGCCTTTTCTACAAATTATCATAAGTTAAGGATTAATTGGGTGAATTATCATGAATTGACTCGATTGAACTTCATTCGGTCATATCTTGATCATCCGACATCCAAATCAAGCGATTCAAGCACCAGTGTGTTCCATTGTTCGTCCTCTACAAAGTGGACAAAATCTGGAGCAGATGTCTCTAAAAGATCCCATGCGAAGCCGCAAGTTGATATGCTCGTTTAAACTTCGATCCTTCATAATTTTATATCCGACTTTCGAATTCGATGATTCAAGCTCCAGTATTCTTCTTTTTTTAGTGTTCTTCAAAGTAGACGTAGAAAATTTGGGACAGAGGTCGCTGATGGTTCCCATGCAGAGCGGTGAGATGAAATGGCTCACGAAATAACATAAATAGAGAGAGAGAGAGAAGCCAGTCTGACCTAGTCTAGCCCGACCCAGTTCAACCCAAGTCAGTCCATCCCAATTAACCTTGACCAGTCTTGCCTGACCCAGCCCAGACCTATTTAGACCCATGATTCAGTCCATGTACATTGTTTTTATTATGTGTGTGTGTGTGTATATATATATATATATATATATATATATATATATATATATATATATATATATAT
The DNA here is from genome assembly GCA_028583415.1 of Protea cynaroides. NCBI lineage: Eukaryota > Viridiplantae > Streptophyta > Magnoliopsida > Proteales > Proteaceae > Protea > Protea cynaroides. The sequence continues at coordinate 33,931,776 of CM053266.1, read as the reverse complement.
ATATATATATATATATATATATATATATATATATATATATATATATATATATACATACATTTTTTTATATTATACACATATGTATATTACATATATTTTATAGAAAAAATTTCTTCTACACCCCATCAAAGATCGTTAACATCATCTACACCCACAAGAATGCAAAAACATCATCTACACCTCAAAACTTTGGCTATGGTAATCAAAGAAGTTCACTCCTTTGATTTCCTTTAGATGCTGACGTCAGGTGGGTTAGAATATTTCAAAGACAATAATACCTTTTTGGCCTGTTGAAAAGACCATTATACCATTTATGTTATTTGTTACCCTACCCTCAATCCTTTTCAACAAGGCACACTAGTTAACGAACCATGAACCAGGGTCTGACCATGGTTTCTTTTCCAGTTCGGTTCAAGAAGTAGGTGTAAAGAAAACCCTCGAATCCTCTTCTCTGAAATCAACACTCTACTGATTCTGCTGCGCCATTCTCGGCAGAGGTTTATTCTCACTAACATTCAACGCCAATTGGCATCCCCATTATTCACGAACATCTGATTCTGCAGAAAGTTGAAGACCTTCTAATAAGTCGAGGTTCTTCTTGTTGGAACCTCGACTTATTGTAATATGATTCTGCAGAAGGTTGAAGACGACAAATCTAAGGGGAACTTTTGGTTTTGAAGAAAGAGGTAGCAGAGAATAGAAAGATTAGAAATGAGGGAGCTTCGCGTTTCTCTGATTTTTAGAAAATGAAAAAACATAGAGCTCTGCTTTTCTCTAGAAGCTCCCCAACCTCCCTCTACAAACTCGCTCACCCAACCGGAAGCCCTTTTCAACGTCCCTTGTCTTCAACCTTCCTCTACAAGCTGCGACTTTGTCTTCGACTTCAACATGCGGCTTCTATTTCTAGCTACAGTTTGTCTTCAACCCTCGACTGCAGCTTTGGACTTCAAACTTGAGCTCTTCTTGTTCTTATCCCTTGATTGCAACCTATGAGATTGTGACTTCATCTTCAACCTTCCTCTACAAGCTCCCTAACCAAAAGCTCTTCTTGTTTGGCGAATACTCGATTTTGATTACTTTGAGAAAATCAAAATCAAAATCCAAACAAGAACCCTGAGTACATTGCTCATAATCGGGATCATCTGTCGGCAGCTCATAACGACAAACAGGGCAAGAATTATGCAGCTCAAGCCATGGAAGAATACAATCACAATAATAAATGTGCTTACAAGGCATCTGTTTTGCCTCCATCCCTAACTCACATATGTCCTTACAAACCGCACACTAGGACAAATTGGAAGCTAGCAATTCCTCTGAAATGGCAATGTTTGGGTGCTTCGACGGCGGATTTTGACGCTTGGGGAGAAATGCTCTGTTCATGACTGCTCCAAGATGATCAGCTCCGTCAATGCTGATGGCGATGGCAACGTTGATTTCAAAGAGTTCAAGAAGATGATGACTAAAGGCAGAGCTTTTGCTCTTTAGACCTAAATCCTGATTCTTGACTTGTGCATGCTACACTGCAACTTCAACAATAGATGAGCAGATGTAGCCAAGTGGATTAAGGATCCACCATGTGCGGAATCAATTCCTGTCGTTCGTCCTTTTTGTTTGAATACAGATGATTTTCAGATGGTAAGGTTTATGTTTCTATAACTGATTTCTTCCTTTCACAAATCGCAAGTGTAGAAGAAGACTAAGACAACTCAACTTAGAAGAAGGAGTTTAGATTTAGAATTAAAATTAGGGTTTCATTGTCATTAGGGGTTAGGACTTGGGTGAGAGTGAAAAGGAAAGAGGGAGAGAAAATATAAGTGATTTGAAGGTCAAATTAGTAAATCAACATAATTGTTTTTATTTTTTAATTTATAATATGAGGGGTAAAACTGTATTTCAACAATTTTAGTGATTTCCATCAATTATGTGAACCTAGGTGATGTTTTTGCAATCTTGTAGGTGTAGATGATGTTAGCAATCCTTAATGGGGTGTAGATGAAATTTTTTCTATTTTATATAATCATATGCATTTGTATATATATTTTTCTTTTTTATACATTATTATATATATAATCTGGTGGGTTGAGTTGAACCCAAAGAGAGAGAGAGGGAGAGATGAAGAGAGAGATTAGGAGAGAGAGGAAGAGAAAACCAAAAAGAGGGAGAGAGAAATCAGAAGAGGGAAAGAGGGAGGTGCTTCCACCTCCACCTCTTTCCTCAATATCCTCCACAACACCATTGCCAGTCCCTCTTGACTACCGCCGACCATCTCGCACCCATTCCCTGCTGCTCACTGCCAACCTTCCCAAGCTGCCACCTCACATCGAGCTTCTCTCTCACCTCAAATACACAAACCTGCCGATCAGCTGCTGGTCCTCTTGTCGACAGCTCACCTACTCCCCCCAAAATCTACTGTTGCCATCTCTCACTTACCTGCCCAGCCTCCTACATCGAGCCACCCTCCATATCATCCCTTCGGCTGAATAGCTCTCTCTCCCATCTATTCCCTAAAAATCCTCAGCCGACTATCCATACCCCCCAAAAACAAAATCTCAACTCAACCACCCTACATTCGCATCCTCTACTCCTAAGGCAGTCCATTGAGCACCACACCTCACCCCTTCATCAAACATCCTGCTTCTATAAATACCCCCACCGATGCTCACAGGCAGGAGGAGTTTTTTAGGCTAGCCTTTCTTCTTTCCTTCAAAATCCCCATTGCCCCCTTCACTTGCAGCATCATCCTTACCTGCACATCACCCACAGACCATAACCAATCATCCCTCACTAACCACATTACTCACTTACCAGAACCAACCTACTACCACATCTATTTCTCAGACCCCCACTTGAATCGAGTCACCTGCAGCAACCATACTCACCCATCTACAATCATCCTATCATCTGTGTAAGCTTCCAGCACCACCCTCGTTCACAACCGAGCCACCCTCTTTCACCCTCCAACAATTTGCCCAACAATTCTAAAATTAGTGTTTTCAACTCAAGGATAGTTTTAGGACGATCCCTACCCTTCAGTTCATCTCCCTTAAGGTGCAGAAACCTAGATAGGTGTGATGTGAATCCAACCATTAGATCTCTTAGGATTATCACTCAGTCCTACAACCTTATTCCAACCCAAATAGATCACCTTAATGGGCTGTGTCGATCCTATACAATATCACCTTATTGGACTGTGTTGGTCCTATGCAACATCACCTTCTTGAACTATGTCGGTCCTATGCGACATCACCTTCTTAGACTATGTCGGTCCTATGCGGAATCATCTTATTGGACTGTGTCGGTCTTATGCGACATCACCTTATTGGACTGTGTCGGTCCTATGCGACATCACCTTTTTTGATTGTGTCGGTCCTATGCGACATCACCTTATTGGACTGTGTCGGTCCTACGCGACATCACCATCCTCAGACTGAGCCGGTGTTATTCGGTATTATCAAACCACCCTACGAACTACGTTGTATCTGATTTTCAGGACCTCTGAAATACGTAAGCAATTTGGAGGACTATCCAAGTACGGTACTCTTAGTCTAAATGGACTATCCAAATTCAATCTCAATCATTCATCAAGCATAAATCTCAACTTGAACAATTGAATCTAATGAAGCTCAAGCATAAATCACATCCATAAGCTTTAATAACAAAGTTTTGAACTACGTTTTGGACTTGATTTTCAGAACTGGAATACGTAGACAGTTTGAGATGAATATCTCATACTCAGTCCAGGATCAAACCATCATTTGGTTTGGTTCACTGTACATTATATTGCTTGTTTATTTACTCCAAGACATGTTTGGTTAAACCCTAGATTAAAAGAATTTAACAACTTGATGTAGGACATCCCCCCATTTGAGTCCTAGTCATTCAATTGATAAAGCACAGTCAGAACTAGAGTTTAAGAAAAGTTTAAGAGGCTGATCTTAATCGAACAGTTTGGGTGGCTAACACATTCCATAACCGTACCTTGAATACTTACCTAATCTTTAAGATAGACAAAAAAATCGATACATTAGATCATGAGTCAATAGAAATCTTACCTTATAGTGAGGCTACATTTTAGAGGTCTTAGACCTTAATCTAGATGGCGACTCTAACAAATGATATGATTTTCTCGATAGTCCCGAGGAAGAGGGCGAACCGCCTTTAGTTGTCCTCACATTGGGTTGACCCCGATTCGGATCCTATTCGAGTTTGGTTCTAACTAGGTTCGATGCCCGATTTTGGGGTCCTATCCGGGTTCGACTCGAACTCAGTTCGGGTTGACCCGATACGGGGTCCTATCCCCTATTCGGGTCCTATCCTGGTCGAGTTGGGACTCGGTTCGGATTGACCAATTTTGGGCCCTATCCGGGCTCAGGATTCGGTCTGGATATTTTGTTCAATCTCAGGTCAATCCGGTCCACCTATGTCATTGTTTTTTTTTAAAACAAAATCCAACAAGTAGATCTCACTCATTTTTTTCTTCAGCGCATGGAGGCACATCCGGTGTTCGATGGCGGTGATTTTTGTATCACTGTAACTGTCTCACTGAGATTTACACATTGGTATATTTTTCTTGTAATTTTGACAGTCGAAAAATTATTCGATTATTTTAAATCTCTTCCTTTTTCACTAAAATTGAAATGGGAATCAAAAGAAATTTTCTACGTGTTTTAGTGGATTCATACATGATGATTCTATACTTAATGATTTTAAATCTATATGGGATGACTCTGATACCACTGTTAGAATTTTAATCCCAATAAATTCATTCCAATCAATCACATATAGAGAATAAAACACATTGAGTAATAACATAATCAAATAAAAATAGATAGGACATACCTCTTCGTAAGAGATTGATTTTCGACCTTATCTTCAATTGATTCCCAGCAGAGATCTTCTACAGTTTTCTCTCCCTTAGGTATAGGTCTATTTTGATTTCACGCAGAGAGATACTATAGCCCCTATCATATATTTATAATAACTGCATACCAAATCTATTCCAATCCCATAATGGAATAGATTTGATTTATAATTGGTAAGGGAATAGATTTGATTTATAATTGGTAAGGCATAATTGAATTCCCATAATAATAAATCAAAAAGATTTTACAGGTACCTATACAAGAAAAGAAACTTGCCATATAGATCTACTTATCCACAAAGTTTAGGTCCGATCTATCAAACTTTCGTTATCAGATCGGAGTGTATGGATCCAATAGAAAACCAACACGTATTCAATCCTCATTAAAATAATATTAAAACATACTAGAATAAAAAATTGGCCAAATGAGAGACAAATACCGAAACCTTGAACCATGCTCCAAGTCAAAGTGTTCCTCTCAAAACACGAACCATATAACTAACAAAGTGTAAAAAAATCCATAAAAAAACAAAGTTGAAAATATCATTTATGTGGGTAAGAAAGAAAGAGGGAGGTAAGTTTGAAAATCCCAATGGAGACAAACAATGCAAGGTGGATTAAGAGAAGTTCCAAGAGGGAGAAAAAAAGAAGAAGATGAGATGAGAAGAGACTGCAGAACACCTTACACATGGGAGCAACCAACACCGCACCATCCCAATATTCCGGCATGTTTCGGTGCAAGAGAAGTGCCACTGCTCCCCCCATTGATTCTCCCAATAGAAATCGCCGTTTTCTACTATTCTCTTTCTTCTCTGCAATGAAAACAAGAAATTCAAATCCAGATTTTTTAAAACAAAAATTAGAAATCTTTTGGAAGAGAAAAATAATCTGAAAATTCTGATTTCTGACCGCATATGCTCTTGAAATAGTTGGAGCAATCATTGACAAGATCATCAAAGCAAGGAACATAAGCTTGAAGCCCAGATGATTTCCCATGGCCTTCATAATCGATCCCAAATACTGCAAAACCTTCATTTGCAAGTCGAATTCCAGTTCCTGCATCAGAGACTCAGATAACCTTTTAGTTCACAAGCTTTGAATTTTTTTAAATCCAGTCATGAACAAGAGGGTTCAGTCACCTTTCATAGAGATACTGCATTCCATAGCGTATCCTATGAGCAGGAAGGGAAGCAAGATGAATTAAGAAAAAAACAAAAGGTAAAAACAGAGCAATCATGGAAAGAGAAAACAGAGTATACCATGACAGAGAAAGATTAAAGCTTTTGGTTCTGTATTTGCAGGGACCCATCTGCATGTATAAAGTTTGAATCGTCGAGAATTGAATATAAATTCCTGCAGTACTAGAATCGCATTAGTATCACTTGATCAGAAAGAACAACAGAAAAATACCCATGAATCCAAATAGAATTTGACAAACCTCTTCGAATCTGATTGTTCCAGTTTCTAAAGCCTGTAAATAGAAAGAAAATCAGAAACCAGATGATGAGATTAGCATTCCTACATGGTTAGATAAAAAGAAGTAGACCCCAAAAATAGAGAGGAAATTAAGGAATCTGGCTCTGACCATGACGAAGAAGAAGCAGAGGAGGCTCTGAAAAATCGAAAGTTGAAAGAGAAAGAGAGAGATGATGGTTGGGATGGATGCGGAGCACCCAAGTGTTATCTGTTAAATTAAAAGAAAATAGATAGAATATAATGCATATCAGCTATCAATGGAAAGTGAGAGGAGAGTGGGAGTGGCGAATGCGTCAAGAATCACTCTGTCAATATATATATATATTTATTTATTTATTTATTTATTTGAGTTCGAATCAACTGCATGTATGTGTACTCTCCATAGAATTCCGTCACCGTCGAAGTGGTGTGGGAACCACCTCAAGAGTATGAGACCCACTGGATACAGATGGTGATGAGATCCTAAGAAGATACAAATACATGCAGATAAACTATTCTCTATTTGTAGTTAAATTGAGGAGATATTTTCCCACAACAGCAGTGTGGGAGGAATCTCCCATTTCACACCAATGTAGTATCAAAAAAGGTATCACCACATGGCCTATCAACTCATTTGATTAAAGAAAAGATGATTAAAGAAAAAGGAGAAAATATCAAAACATGAGAAAGACAAGAAATATATTAATGTGGGATATTTTTCTCATTAAGTTATTGTTAACATACCAAGAGAGGGCAGGGAGTGGAAGGAAGGTTCCTGCCAAGTTAGGCCTCAATAGAGTAATAAGTAATAGGGGAGAGGGTTTTTTGAATGACGCTGCCGACACCCACCAATAGGAGCAGGTGATGGCAAACAGAGAAAGTGTAAGAGGAGGGAGATAGAGAGTGAGGTGCTAGCATAGCTTCCACTCTTATCATTTAGAGAACCTTTCCCTCAAGTAATAAGGGACATTGTCTCTTTGGCTATCTTTGATCAAGTGGGGAGGATTAAGGAGTCGTTGTCGTAAGGGAATTGAGTTGGTCATTTTGTATCATGGTTTAAGGACTCCTTAAACACGGATCACCGGAATCGTCCGATTCGACTTAATCATTTGATTTTTGTTTTTTCCACCAAAGAAGTGTTCTCTGGTGTACGATTTCCATTCCATTATTAAATGACATGAGAATCAAATTTTGAAATCATTTATTAATGTAAGGGTTTTGGGAATAGTTGGGAGGTTTATGAGAGTTGAATCTATCTATACGCTCGCTAGTGTGAACAGGAACTGAATCAGTGCCTACCATTCTGATCCGGTGTCGATTCTGATCTCTTCAACCATGTCCTACCAGAGAAGAACACTTTTGTTAAAGAGGAGAAAGACAGAGAGCCATGGTGTGATCTGTGATGTTCGTATATTCCATCATACTGAAATTGAATGGGAGCGAGTTCGATCTAATCTCGAACTGAACCACACTCCAAACGCTCTTATTTATGCTTTTTAGCTCTCTCGGACTAAGAAAATAGGAAAACACTCCGTAATTACTCTACAAAGTTCAAAACTGCCAAATGGGTCAAAACCAATCTGTCATATTATTACATCTTTTAGTATATATATATTTATATATAAATTTTTACATTTATTATGAAATATTTATTGTAAATCAATATGACGAAAATCAACATGTAAGCTTCAGTATGTTATTGGAGACAAGGATGGATGGTATTTTTTATAATATTTTTTGCGAGATACTCTATTTTTCTTGTTTTGTATGGATAACTTGTATTAACCATTTTGATCGTTTACGTTTTACGATTGGTGCAAATATTTTATATTTTAAATCAGACAATTGAAAATATATGTTTAATATTGGAAAATGGTTTTCTTAAAACAAATTTTCATATTTGTATAATTAAATGACATTAATATAAATTTGAAAAAATTTATTAGTTTAGTACCAATTCTGTAATATTTGAATCATTTGGAAAAAAAGATGTTCTATAACAAATGTTATCAACTGATCAGAAGAATATTTTCAAACTAGTTCTGGAACATATTTGCCAAACAGGGTAAAGGTCAAAAGAACAATCAAAGGACACTATTTCAGAACATAAATAGAAAAAGACCAAGAGTAGTCAAAGAACAATATTCTAGAACATAAATAGAAAAAGACCATTTCTTGAAAAGAACACCGATTCAGAACAAGAACATGACAAAACGTTACCAATCACAGTCTAATAAACAAGGTCAACATCTTTTTTTTTCCGAATAGGGTGGGGAACACGGATGGTATTTTTTATAATATTTTCTGTGAGATACTCTATTTTTCTTGTTTTGTATGGGTAACTTGTATTAACCATTTTAATCGTTTTGTTTTACGATTGATGTAAATATTTTATATTTTAAATCAGACAATAGAAAAATATATGATTAATATTGGAAAATGGTTTTCTTAAAACAAATTTTCATATTTGTATAATTAAATGGCATTAATATAAATTTGAAAAAATTAATTAGTTTAGTACCAATTCTGTAATATTTGAATCATTTGGAAAAAAAGATGTTCTAGAACAAATGTTACCAAACAACAAACTGATCAGAACAATGTTTTCAAACTAGTTCTGAAACATATTTGTCAAACAGGCTAAAGGTCAAAAGAACAGTCTTCCAAAATATAAATAGAAAAAGACCATTTCTTAAAAAGAACACTGATTCAGAACAAGAACGTGACAGAACGTTACCTAACGCAGTCTAATAAACAAGGTCAACATCTTTTTTTTTTCGGGATAAGGTGGGGAACACGGTGAGTCTTTCGTCTAATGGAGAGCAGTTTTGGGGTTACAGTCTTTCCTTCTCTATCTCATCCCATTGTTGAAAGGTACGATTGTGCACACAAAGTTACTAAATACGAAACATAGATTCGGACATGAGATCGGACATGATCAAGATGAATCGACAAAAAAAAAAAAAAACCCAAGAACCAATTTACACATGTATAAATATCTACAAACCGTGTTAACTTGGGGTGTTGCAAGCCATGCGTGCACGTGCATAGCTATACACGAAACCTTTTGCCATTTTTTGTTTATGATAGAAAAAATGTGTTGAATCCAGTTTTGAATTTCTTAACAATTTGTTGCTGACTGATGAAACACCAATTTTTTTTTTTTTTTTTCTTCTTTTCTCATCAAGTTTGATTCTTGGATTCAGATAATAAAACAAGCATGAAGCGTTAATGAAGCATCTTAATGAGACTGAGTAATGCACTCAAAAAATGAATAATTAATTTAACTCAATAATACAACTGTATTATAATTATGAATAGTCTTTTCGATTTTCGCATTGCAGGCATGGCTGCGTACATTCTGTCTCTCCTTAGATCCTACAATAACACAAACCTCGTGCACTAAGACTCCCATTGTAATTAATCCATCTTGAATCTCGATACATAATGAAAGCTTAATAAGACTACATATAGCTGAAAGAAGTGGAGGAAAATGCTAAAGGGACCTTTTTGGATTTACATATCCTTAGTGATGAATCTGAAAAATCCAAACCAAGCTTGTAGCAATTGGCAAAGATGAAAACCTTCAAAGATACGGCTAAAGTCTCGGTTTCATTCCCTGATGCAACGTGAAAAGTCGTCCATCTGCAGTGCACTACTGTCCCAATTAGAGTCTTGAAGGAAAACAAAGACCAAAGGCGATTGAAACACCTGTATATACTTTTCGAAACACAAAAATTGTTCCTCCCCTCCCCCTCCCCCTCCCCCTTAATTATATTTAATTCTCTAGTTTTTTTTTTCTCTTTGAAAAATGAGAAAAAAAGTGATTTAAGAGAATGTGTAACCTACACTGCCAGCATGGAGAACACTCTCCCATTAGTTTAATAAAAGAAAAATGGGTATATGTGATTGACACATTGAGAGTTTTATATTGAATTTTTAATCTTCATTTTGTTGCCCTTTGTTTTTATTTCAAAAATGTTGTAAAAATAGGGGTAGAAAATAAATTAAAAAAAATGAAACCCCATCTGATATTAAATAGTGAATTAAATGTGACTTTCTTGGCTTTTGCAACATAAGTGGTTTTACCTTTTTGCTCATATGATAGATTCCATCTCGCTTGAACATGACATATAGGATTAAGGGGAAAAAAGTTACAAATCTTTCTACTCCACAATACCACTATGGGGAATTTTTCCCCACACAACTTATCACATAATTCACATTCTCTCTCCTCCCATGATTCTATCAAAGGTTCCAATTCCAGTATAAAGATTTGTGCATCGTGGGAGATCCCCATGTGAGATTGTAGGTATATACTAGATCGAGCTGTGTATACCTATCTTCTCAACTCAATGTTTTAGTTTTTATTTTTTTTAGAAATTCATGGTATCTGAAAGGGTATTTGTCACTGGGAAAACCGATATAGAATCATTACTAGACTGATACAAAACCAATGACAATGTGACACATACTCGATACTAAATTAAAAGATATTAAAAATATAAAGTATTTTACAGGTTTCGTACTAATACGGATCAGTCGATACCCAATTTGGATACCTAAAACCCTGACCTAACTTCCGCGAGTTTCAACCACAACACCTAACTTATAATACACCACCATGTATGTGGGCATGATGAGTTTCATTTTTTATTTTTATTTTTATTTTTTCTTACAAATTAGAGATAGTAGAGAAGCTAGCCATGAAGAAGCAATTTCAAGTCTTTCCTTGGAGACCATGGATGTGAGGGTCATTGCTAGCCTTCTCCTCGGTTTCCCATCTTGAGGAGCCGACAGCAGTTCTATCACCCAACCATGCGATGATGTCGGCAAAGACAAGGTTGATATTTTGGAGGGTCTCCCCTGATGTGAGAGCGTGACACATCCCTGGATACAACTTCAACGTTTTCTCTTTGCTTGCTGCTTTCTCATATAGCAATTTACTTACGCTTGGATCTGTCACTTTGTCATCTCCTCCATGCACTACTAGAAATGGTAATGACACCTGTCCCACATCCATAGGTATTGCCACATCAGCATATTAATCGACACATGTCTAATATTGGTTAATATTTTAATCGATTTAAAAAGGGTTTGGATCCTCTCCTATCTTTAGAGGGACTTTAGTCAATCGTGATCCAGCTGCTAGAGTTCACCCGATGCGTATAACTGCAACTGCTGGATCACAACTAGAGGGACTGGACGAATGGGAGAGAATCTTTTGGTATGCCACATTAACGTACTAGCTAATACTTTTCGAAATGTATTTGATAGCTGTTTTAATACCGTGAATTAAAACCATGACTGCAACTGACTTTGTCCGAGCCTCAAGAAACATGAGTTAGCTATTTGGATCATTGTTCAAGGTAGCGGGATTGGGCATCAAATCGGTCTTGCCTGGCTACAATCACCTAAACCCTAAAAAACTTGGCGGGCCATTGGAATCAGCAAAGAGAATCGGGCTCCTCAAATTGTGACTTGGATTTAGGGTCATCAGGGATTAGACGATTTTCAAATAAAACTTGGTTCCATAACACAAATTTAGGAATCAGGATTCAGAGCAGATCAACCATATTGGTTGAGTTGACCTAGATCGGTTAATACCAATCTGAGTTAGAATCGACAGCCGGTTACTTGAAGGAGATTTGGATTTTAAGCAAGAAAGAGAGAGGGAGGAAATGTGAGAAAAGTATGGGACAAGTTTAAGTTATTGCTTTTGCATCTATAAAAATAAAAAATAAATAAATAAATATTGAATACCTTATTAGATAATAAAACATTGTTAGATATTTATATTATTATTGACTTTTATCTTTAATATTATATGAAGATAAAGATGATAGGTTGTGATCCAATATTAATGAATGATTAAATTGATAAAATTAAGGAATATATTAAAGTAAGCCAATGGATATAAAAAATATTAAAGTATCAAACCAACTGATACTGACCTGGTGAAGGTTCTTTTCCATTTCTATGCTGATCCTCAGAAGCTCAACTCCAGTTTTCAGGCGAGGCTTTCCTTTGTAACATAATGGGTTTGACCGAATCTGAGCCAATAAAAAAATAAATTATTAACTAAAACCAATGGGATGGCTGATTTTTTGTCGAACTGTGTGGATTTTATACCAACATGGGGACGAATAGGAGTGCACACACAAGCATCTAACTAGAGGGGTCTCTATATATATATTGAGCATAGTAACTACTTCTTTGGAATAATAGAATCGATGATTGATCGTTCTGTCATGAATGTAGTTTCATCCACATTGGGGGAATCATGTACAATCAATATGTTGTATTCGCTTTCATTTTTTGTTTCGTTATTGTTTTTCTAATGCGTTGTTAATTCCTGATAGATACATATTGCCGGACATGAATCTTTTTCACTAGACTAAATATTATACCCCTTAAATTGGTCATTAAGGCTGCGTATGTATCTTGCAATGCGATCTAAATCAAAAACACATTCTAAGACGAAAAGAAGTGAGTTTTTTTTATGCATTTTCTTTCTTGAATAATGGAATTTGTTAGCGAATGTGGTTCATTCTAGAACGAGTTCTTTAACTCATTCTTCATTTTGAATTCAAAACAAAAATGCCTCATACTTTTTAACTTATTCTCATTCCGAAAAAACTACGATAATCATAAATAAAATGTTTAATAAGTAATATACCTCCTCTATCCTTTGGGGTTCTTTATTGGCGAGCTCGGTTATATCTTCGACTGGGATGATTTTCCATTTGGGGATGATCTTGGAAAGCTTATTAATTGTGTAGATAACAAATGGATGAGGTTTCATATCGTCTGCTATCTGTAATTCACAATCATCACATATAAAAAAAAATTCAATTATTAGTCACCTTCAAAAAAGACGAGAGAGAAAATGGTTCATGCATGCTTACCTTATATGTTGTCATTTGGACAAATGATCTTGACGCTCAAGTTTCAAATCTTAATTTAATTAATTAATATATATGTATGTGTCCATTTTGTCAGTCGTCTATCGAATGAATTAGGATACATCGGTATGCATGTTGACCATCTTAACTGGTTCAATGGATAGTTGGCGCCACTGGGCGATAGGAGATGATTCAAATCCCCCATATATCTATAATTTGTATCACCAGGTACTCTCCCGTTAGCCCTGAATTTTTTTTTGTCTCTATTTTGTCTCGTGAATATTCGATAGAGTTGAAACTTGATATTTGAACAGCAAGAAACCGTAGATCTAAAGCTTGGATCCTCTCTGAATACAAGACTACAAGTACCCTCCCATGGACTCATCATCGTCCACGTTTAATGGGTCCCATACTCTAAGGACTATGATGGATTCATGGGAGGGTATCCATACAAGGAGAGGAATCTTTCATCTAGATCTAGGTGGAAACTCAATAGAGCTGAAACTTGATATTTGAGCAGCAAAAAACCTAAGGATTTGAGCTTGGATCCTCTCTCGGTTCTTCTGATACGAGTATTTTTCTATGGATCTATCATCGTCCATGTCCAGTGGATTCTATACTCCTTGGACGGTGATCGAGGGTATCCATTTGGGAAGAGAAATTTGCCATATGGATTTACCCATCCATAAAGTTTAGGTCCAATCTATTATACTTTTGTAATCGAATAGAAGTGCACGGACTCAATGGAAAACCAATACATATTCGATCTTTATTAAAATAATATTAAAACATACTTAGAATAAGAAATCGATCAAATAAAAGACTAATACTGATACCTCGAACGATGCTCCAAGGTCAAAGTCTCCCTCTCAAAACATGAACCATAAAGTATAAAAAAATCCATAAAAAAACAAAGTTGAAAAATATTTTATACGTGGGTATTGAAAATCCAAATGGAGACAAATAATGCAAGGTGGACTAAAAGTTCAAAGAGAGAGAAAAAACGAAGAAGATGAGATGAGATGAGATGAGATGAGATGAGATGGGACTGCAGAACACCTTACACATGGGAGCAACCAAGACCGCACCATCCCAATATCCTGGCTTGTTTCGGTGCAAGAGAAGGGCCACTGCTCCCCCCATTGATTCTCCCAATAGAAATCTCTGTTTTCTACTATTCTCTTTCTTCTCTGCAATGTAAACAAGAGATTCAAATCCAGAATTTTTAAAGACAAAAATTAGAAATCTTTTGGAAGAGAAAAATAATCTGAAAATTCTGATTTCTGACCGCATATGCTCATGAAATAGTTGGAGCAATCATTGACAGGATCATCAAAGCAAGGAACATAAGCTTGAAGCCCAGATGATTTCCCATGGCCTTCATAATCAATCCCAAATACTGCAAAACCTTCATTTGCAAGTCGAATTCCAGTTCCTGTATCAGAGATTCAGATACCCTTTTAGTTCAGAAGCTTTGAATTTTTTTTTTTTTAAAATTCAGTCATGAACAAGAGCGTTCAGTCACCTTTCATAGAGATGCTGCATTCCATGGCGTATCCTATGAACACGAAGGGAAGCAAGATGACTTCAGACAAAACAGTGGTAAAAACAGAGCAATCATGGAAAGAGAAAACAGAGTATACCATGACAGAGAAAGATTAAAGCTTTTGGTTCTGTATTTGCAGGGACCCATCTGCAAGTATAAAGTTTGAATCCTCGAGAATTGAATATAAATTCCTGCAGTACTAGAATTGCATTAGTATCACTTGATCAGAAAGAACAACAGAAAAATACCCATGAATCCAAAAAAAGAATTTGACAAACCTCTTCAAATCTGATTGTTCCAGTTTCTAAAGCCTGTAAATAGAAAGAAAATCAAAAACCAGATGATGAGATTAGCATTCCTACGTGGTTGGATAAAAAGAAGTAAACCGCAAAAATCGAGAGAAAAGTAAGGAATCTGACTCTGACCATGACGAAGAAGAAGCAGAGGAGCCTCAAAAAAATCGGAAGTTGGAAGAGAGACAGAGATGATGGTTGGGATGGATGCGCAGCACCCGAGTGTTATCTGTTGAATTAAAAGAAAATAGATAGAATGTAACGCATATCAGCTATCAATGGAAAGCGGGAGAGTGGGAGTGGGGAATCCGTCAGGACTCACTCTGGCCCTCCTATATATATATATATATATAGGATATAGGATATATGAGCTCGGATGAGCTGCATGTATATATACTTTTTATGGGATTCTATCACCATCGAGGTGGTGCAGGACCCACCCCAAGAGTGTAGAACCCACTTGATATAAATGGTGATGGGATCTCAAGAAGGATAGTTACGTTAAGGAGGTATAGAAATCATCTCCCGCCTGAGATTTGGCAGGAGAGTTGGCGGTCCGGATGGATGGCCGACACCTAGCTCTCGAGTGAATCTGAGCCCTTCATCCGAGCCAACACCCTAGCCGACAAGGGTGTCGGCTAGGATGGAGGGCTCGGATTCACCCGAGAGCCAGGTGTTGGCCATCCATCCGGGCCACCAACTCTCCTGCCAAATCTCAAGCGGGAGAGGATGTGGATCCGTTAAGGAGACGATTTCCCACAATGCCAGTGTGAGAGGAATCTCCCATTTTTACACAATGTAGATATGAGAAAAGGTATCACCAATACATGGCCCATCAACTGCTACGGTAAGAGAAAAGAGAGAGAAAATGTCTAAACATGAGAAAGACAAGAAATAAACTAATGTGGGATATTTTTCTCATTAAGTTATTGTTAACATATCAAGAGGGGGAAGGAGTGGAAGGAAGGTTCCCGCCAAGTTAAGCCTTCATGGAGTAATAAGTAATAGAGGAGGGATTCAAATCGTCTCCTCCCTGTACTTCAGGGAGGAGGGGCGGTGACCCCAGTGGATGGTCGCCGCGTGGCGGTCAGATATCCGACCCCTCCGTTCGAGTCGACACTCCCTTGTCGGATCGACTTATCGGCTCGAACGGAGGGGTCGGATTCATCCGACCCCCACGCGGCGACCATCTACTGGGGTCGCCGCCCCTCCTCCCGAACTACTGGGATGAGACGATTTGGATCCATAGAGGAAGGGTTTTTTGAATGACGCTGCGACACCCATCAATAGGTGTAGGTGATGGCAAATAGATAAAGTGTAAGAGGAGGGAGATAGAGAGTGAGGTGCTAGCATAGCTTCCACTCTTTAGAGAACCTTTCCCTTAAGTAATAAGGGACATTATCTCTTTGGCTATCTTTGATTAAGTGGGGAGGAATGAGGAGTCGTTGCCATAAGGGAATTGAGTAGGTCATTTTGTATCATGGTTTAAGGACAAACATAGATCACTGGAATCATCCGATTCAACTTCGACTTTGGCCAAGGCTGATCCCTTTGAAACCACGGCGCACATTTAAAGGTGTAAAAAATGAACCGAAACTGTTTATTGAAACTGAATCAACTGTTTAAACCAAAACCAAAACCAAAAAATTGATTATTAAATTATTCGATTCTGGTTTAAAAAATAGAACCATTTTAATCCCTTAGTACTAAATGCATATTCTTATAAATAAATTAAAATTATTTTAATGCATTCCACATGTTCTCTTCTAAAATATAAGCCCACCTTCATATATAATTTCGAATAACAGAAATCAATTTAATAATGGGTATTGGTAAATATTTTGAAATAATTTAAGAAGGTGTTTGATTCTATTTTATCTCATAAAAACGTAATCATATTATTAAACAAAAACCACATTGTTTAACATCGTTACACTTTGGGATCCTCGGTAGTGAAGCCACCCCAACAGTGAGGATTTCATCCACTCAAAGTGTACATATATGTATCCCAATGCACTTTGAGTGGATCGAAATACGTACTGATCTACTTTGAGTGGGTGAAATCTTCACTACATGATGACCTCACACTACAAAGGGTATCCTCACGTACCCCTATAGGCAAGAGAATTATTATTATTTATTTAGTTTTGGTAAAAGAAAAGAAAATTATTATTATTATTATTTTTTGATAAAAACAAGGAAATTATTTGGACTTTAGGCAGTTTCAAAAAACGCAAAAAGTTTGCTTTTGTTTGTATTGCAAGGTTGCATGTGTCTTCCCATACCAACTATAACTAACCAAGGTGTGATATGAACTTTTAAAGCCTAAAGGCTTTGATGTATGATATGTTACAGCCCATCGAGTGAGACTGATTCTGGCTGTGCTTACCCACCTGGGCCGTGATGGATGATAGTTTGGAGACCGAAGGGTTGTTTACATCTCACCTGTATACGCCTAATTAGGGCCTAACAACACTTTATATTCCATTTATTAATGTAACTCAATAATTAATAATAAAGATTAGGATATCCAACAGCTAAGAAAATGTCTTGTGAAAGCTTCAAAAGCCCAACAGTCAATCATTTGATCCATCTAAAATCTTGCATTTTCATCCATGACCATGGTTTAGTATGTATGCATAGTCGGTCGGATTGGCCATAAAAAAACCCTAGAATTAGCTTATTCTTGGGAAAAAGTCAACCAAAACCGTATTGATCAAGGGGTGTTGCACAATCCCGATCTTTAAAACCATTTGTTTTATGGGTCCTACTCTGACAGACACACGCCAATCGCCGATACTTAAAACCATTTGTTTTATGGGTCCTACTTTGACAGACACACGCCAATCGCCGATACGCTGCCTTGATATCCTGAGAGGTGGAAGCCATTAGAATACCTAGAACCTCATAAAGCAATGCCGCGAAGCCATATTTGAAGATTACAAGTGAGATGACCTGGTCTTCTCCGCTAAGGTGCAGATGGTGGTGATGCGATGTGACCGGAATCTGACACAAGACGGAGCAGGTAGAGAAGAGGAAGTGTTGTTGGAGAGGAGCTTTTGGCTGAGAAAACAGGGAGAAGATCCCAGAGAAGCAGTTAAGGACGCAGCTACCATTTGATATGGTGGGGTTTTGGTGGTGGAATTACGGTATTGGATAGTTGCAAGTGCTGGAGAAGAGCTTTTGGCCAAGGAAACAGGGAGAAGATCCTAAAGAAGCAATTGAGGATGCGGCTGCCATTTGATATGGTGGGGTTTTGGTGGTGGAATTACGGTATTGGAGAGTTGCAGGTGTTTTACAGTTTTTGTGATGTGGAGGAAGAACGATGAACGGTAATGACGCTGAATCTGTAAATTAAAATATCACGTTTTCTTTTTTTAATTTTTAAATATATTTTTTAAATTAAATTTGATTAAATAATTTTGATAAAATTTCTTTTAAGTTAATCTAAGGGTATAATAGTCTAAAAAAATATTAGTGATGATGAATGTCATCACCAAATTGAATGGGAGAAATTATTTTCAAACGTAGAGGAGGTGAGAGACATTATGAGTCAAGTTGGGAGGTGGTGCCCTTTTAAGATTCCTGGAGGGGAGGTGGGAGAAATTTACCCAAGAAAATTAGTAGATAATGTTGATTCATGCTGAATTTATAGAGCACTTGGAAAATCACAATAAAAAAGGCGTCCCAGTGCACGAGATGTTGGATTCCTCCTCACCCACGTGGGTGGAGGGACCCACATCTCTTACTTCGATAATGAGTTAAAGGGGAATGAAATCCTCTCCATCTTCGGTATCGGATGGAGGCACGGTTGCAGACCTCTGATGCGCGACACGTGAGGGTCGGCTGAATCCGAGCTATTCAGCCAGTTGACGAGCCATCTTTCCATCTCTCACCTTGTCAACTGGCTAAAAGCTCAGATTCAGCTGATCCCTACGTGTCGTGCATCAGGGGTTGGCAACCGTGTCTCCATCCGACCCGAGGATGGAGAGCAATTCAATC
This sequence comes from Protea cynaroides, assembly GCA_028583415.1. Lineage (NCBI taxonomy): Eukaryota > Viridiplantae > Streptophyta > Magnoliopsida > Proteales > Proteaceae > Protea > Protea cynaroides. Next base: position 33,912,714 of record CM053266.1, on the reverse strand, counting down.
CACTTAAAGGTGGTTGTCAAAACCGCCTCCCATACCAATCTCTCCCTTCTTATTCCTTTTGTACGAAGGAATTACTTCTATAAAAAAGGCTTTTTGTAAAGGCGGTTAGAGACAAATGCGTATACCTGAGTTTCAGAGAACCAAAGAGAAATCCTAAGAGCCAAAGTCGGGAAACCTTCTTTATCTTTTTCTTATTGTGAGAGGAAGAAAGAAAGAGATAGAGAGAAAGCAAGAAGTTCTTATTCCTCGTACGTGACTGCGACGTGACAGCATTCTTCTTATTCAGGGAAGAGGGAAAGTGACGGTTCTATCAGTATTTGTTACGTTGGCATCGAGATGAGAGTATTCTTGTATTTTAGATTATACCTCCTATTGTTTTGGTGAGTTATTGTATTACCCAAGAGAGGGTTATTTCTCTTGGTTATTGGTAACCCCTAGTTGTGACTAGAGGATTGTATTGTGTACCCATTATTATTATAGTGGAGATTTACTTAGACTAGGTCCCGTGGTTTTTCCTTTTTCACCTTGGAAGGGTTTTCCATGTAAAAATTGGTCTCTTAGTTTGATTGATTCTATTTATTTCTGTTGCTATATCTTTGTGCATATATTTGTAGTTGTGTATCTCCATATATTTACATACATGAGGGAAAAATAGTATGTTTTCCCTAACACGAGACCCCCGTTACTATAGGGTATGGGAAGGGGCAAAATGTATGCAGTTTTACACCTACAACATGAAGAGGCTGTTTTGATGTTTCAACCCTGTGACCATCAAGTTGTAATATGACAACCTTACTGAGTTACCTCGTCAAAGAAGATGATTGTTAGAGTTTGAGACCTAGGATTTGAGTGTTTTGGTATCCTCTCAAGGATTAGATGGGTGAATATTACCATGATGAAATGATTACTTAGGCCTACGAGTTCATCAGAATAAGAATCTGAATTTGAATGTTCCCTAGAAATTTGATCCATCAGTCACTGATATAGAGTAGTATGTCAAGGGTTTTTCACTTTCATTACATCGATGTGGATTGCTTTGCAAAATAACAATAAAGTTTTTCTAGACATTTGTAATTCATGGTCAAATCAAACATGTTATTTCCAACATTGGGGTGGCTAAATATAAAATTCGGGAAAAAGGCACCATCGAATCACAAAGATTAACAGGTGGGTCTTGCAGCCAAGCTCCATTATGTCTTTGCACTTGAGGATCAATCTTCGTTTGCCCCAAAGAAACCTTTGCATGCCTCAATTACTTTTTTGGGAGGCTTACGCCGCGCGGTTATCCATTGTTCGGAGGCAACTAGTCTCACTGCAACTTCTTCTCGTTAGCTAAGGACATAGTTAAAACCTACAATTTATTAAGCTTCAATCAAAATTTTTCTTACTATCCATCATAAATAAAAACAAATGTAACCTAATCAATTAATTTTTAAAGTAGTAAATATTTGAAGAGATATCCAAAAGATCCTCTCTTGATGCTGCCTCCCAGCTGTCCATCTGACGACTGAGATGCATTGACATGCATGTCGAGCATTCTAGCCCATTCAATGAATGATCAGGCGACCAGAGAGGATCTAGGTTCACCTTGAGAATACCGACCAGCATTTCCCACATCGGAGATTGTGAAATAGTTAAAATTTTATTTATTATTTCTCTTTTCTTTGATATTAATAAATATGAATTATTCGTAGAGTTCTTTTCCGAATTTATCGCGATATATATGCCAGGAGTAATAAATCGCAACCGAATCAAGGGGAATGATTCGGATTCAGGCGAATTGTTTGGAAAATTCAATTCTTCGACGAATAATTCACGAATTTACTAACTATAATCCTGATCCATTTTAATCAAGAATCCAAGACACATTATGCATTGCTAGTGTAGCCAACATCTTCTGTTACAGGTCATATAGGGTGGCATGGTTTTGGGCCCACTCACACATTGTTTTGGTCCAAGGTCTGGACATTTATGTATAAAAGAACTGGTCCTGGCCCAACCCACTTCAAATAAGAATGTGTGACTTCAACGGAAGCAAACAAAAGGCCCAGCCCATTTCCCAACCGCACGTGTATGGTTTTCATGGTCTAGAGTTTTTTGCAGCAAAATAGGGTTTATTACTACTCCTTGTTTCCTCTCTTTGTTTAGGGTTTCAGACGATACAAGCCCGAAGCGAAAGGGGGAGTAGCAGGGAAGAGCTGCAGCCATGGGTATGCATATGAACGTGAAACGTCCAATCCTAATTCAATTTCTATACATGCTTTTCAGTACTGCAGTTATTGATTTCTTAGGATCTGTTTTGTTTATTTGTACTGAAAATCTGCAGCGAGGATTAAGGTTCACGAGCTCAGAGGAAAGTCGAAGACAGACCTATTGAACCAGTTGAATGATCTGAAAGCGGAGCTAGCTTTGCTCCGAGTCGCGAAGGTCACTGGTGGTGCACCTAACAAACTCTCCAAGATGTACACATCTCTGTCTTATAAAGCGATGTTGTTTGGATTCCTTACTGCAATTCGTAAATTGATGAATTGGTGGGCTTTCATCTGTTAATTACGTGTGGTTTCTTTGCGAATGCAGCAAGGTTGTGAGGCTCTCAATCGCACAGGTATTGACAGTGATCTCGCAAAAGCAAAAAGCGGCTCTGAGGGAAGCCTACAAGAAGAAGAAGTTCCTGCCACTTGATCTTCGTCCAAAGAAAACCAGAGCCATTAGAAAACGTCTGACTAAACACCAGGTACGCTTGTTGAACGTGTCCTCCTATATAGTGTTGTTTGAATTATGCAAAGTTGGAAATTATATTCCTTTGATATTTTGTGTGGATCTGGGGTGAAGCACTTATGCATTTTGTCCGTACTTTGATATTTCTGTGGATGATATGGAGTATGTTGTTTTGGTCAACTTATTCAAGGAATTAAAATTATATTTGAGATGGAACACTTAGGCTCCATTTGTTTGCTGGAATTTTGGTGGGGTGGGATAGTAGTCAGAGTTTACTAAAAAGTACAGACTTTTAGATTGTTTGGAGGGACGGGGTGGGATTTGCATAAACTTCCGTTCTCTCTGCTAAACTCCATCTTTCCTCTCTCCACACGTTGTAACATTCCCTATCAATCAAAAGACATGGGATGGGATGGGATGCTACAATGATTCTCCCTCCATATTAGTTTCCCTATTATCGCACCTCTATACATATGGGTGGGTCCATCTCCAGACTAGACCCCATTTGGATAATTGGAGTATTTGGTGGGAAACCTCTTTCTTTTTTTTTTTTTTGTGGGACAACAAGGAAAATTAATTGGAGGGAAAATCACCGTGGTATTCCACTCCATTTTGTTTGATTGGGTGGGGATGTTTCAGAAAGAGTGAGGAGGGACAAAGAAGGCATAACACATGGAGAGAGAAAGAGAGAGGGACGGGGGAGGGATGAGGGGGAGGACGGAAGGGGTGAAGAGACTGCCAGTGAGTAAAGTTAAAGTAGAGGAGGGGGGTTTTGGCTTTTAAATTTCTTCATTGTTGGTGAAGGAGACGACCGACGAACCTGTACTCTATACAAGATGGGGAGATCAGTGATAGTTTTGACCTCTATAATTGTCGGGAGCCCTTGCCATCGTGTTGTTAAGGCTTTTATGACCAAGTCTGGGGAGGAGCAAATTGCATAATTGTCATTAGTAGTGCAGGATGACCCTATGTACTCATACGAGATATGGGAGGGAGGGCAGAGGTGGAGAAGGGAAGGGAGAATGAGAGTGTCAAAGGGAACAAGAGATAAAGGAAGGATAGTGACAGAGCGGGAGAGGGAGGGAGATATGAAGTAAAGAGAGAAGGATAGGTAGAGAGACAGAGGGAGCGAGCAAGAGAAAGAGAAATGGAAAAGGAAAGGGAAAAGGTTGAAAGAGAGAGAAAGAGAAGGGAGTGGAAAAGGGAGAGGACTCCACAGATATGCTGTCTTCTGTTTTTCCTCAATGAAAATGAGCCATTGCAACTTCCTTGCATCTTTTTAATGCGACTTGGTAGAAAAAAACAAACTTTTTTTTTGGTAAACAGAAAAACAAACTTGACGCAAAGCCGACAAGGATGTACTCATTAAATAAGAAATCCCACTCTAGGGAACAAAAAAAGGCTATGTATTTCAAATCTTTAGGAATTTTGTTAGGTATTTTCACATTGTCCATCCCCACCTGACCAAAACCCCTCTTTAGGCCCCATTTATTTAGCCATGAGTTGTGGGTGGAAATGAATAACGAGGGAAAATTGTCGGATTTTTCTGAGGTTTTACAAATTTGGACTGTTCGGTGGCAATGGGATGGGATTTCTCGCTTTGGAAGAAAATCCCTTGCCTTCTTTTCACCCCCTTCAAAATCCCTTCAATTTTGCTAGGATTATTAGGTGGTAGATGAGGGAAACTGAAGAAACTCCCAACAATCTTGTGCCATCTCCAAGCACAGATGGAGTTTTGTCATGGAGTGAGACCTCCATTTACGTCCTGGAAGTTTCTATAACAGGTCTTGAGCCTCGTTTGGAAGACTTCTTTGATGGACTCCCATTCCGCAGAGGAAACTAGCCTCATAGGTAGTGTTTGAAGGACCTTCTGTCTGGTCATTTTGAGAAGGTTACATTGGTGGGGATGAGGTAATTTATGCACCAGTTCTTGAGACGGATATCGTAGACGCCGTTGATGTACTTGACGATCCGCCTGACTCTCTGAGATTAGCCATTCCATTCTTGGCACGTGATGCTTCATCGTCTGTGAGCATGTAGTTCTGCTGGACGAACTTGGCTTTGTTGGTGATTGGGGCAAATGGGTGTGTGAAATCTGGGAGCCTAGAAAGAAGCCAATGATATGGCTTGGAACATTCCCGATGCCAGGAATGGCAGCTCCAACCCATGATGTAGCTGCTCTTGCCATTAAAGGCAATTCAGCCTACCTCAACTAGAAGAGCTACCATGGCCTTTACTCTCACCATTTCTACTGTCTCCTCTCGTTCCACGTAGTGATCACGTCGAAAATGTCCTTGAGATCTTTTTTGTTGTCGGTGAATCTACCAAGGCCATGGAGAAGTTGCCGTCAGTATACCCAAGCAAATTGGTGCTTACCTGATGTCAAAAAGCTCAAGGACAGCTTTGTCATCTGCCTTCTCTCTCCTCACACCCTCTACTCCACCCTTGCTCTCTTCATCTTTAGGTTTGCTTCGCTCTCTTCCCTTACCTCTCTGTTCTACCCTCTTCTTTCACTGATGAAGAGTCAAGGTTACGTCTCAATTTTGAACCCAAACCTTGCTCTAGGAGGATCTTTACAACCAACGCAATTGGCTGGACCCATGTTTACTGGTTCTTGGGCTGGTTCTTGGACTGCATCATTCACTCCCTTGCTTGGCTCCACACCCTCCTCACTCCCTCTCTTTGCTCAGCCCGCTCTTGCTGTATAACCTGATCTCTAAGTGTTTGCTAGAGATCACTCCCTCTCTAAAACAATTCCCAGCAAAAAGCCAACCAAACAAAATGAGGTGAGTATGTATAGTGATTTGTCCTCTACTTAATATCTTGTTGGTTTGCCCTAAAATAATGCCCCATTAGTGTGTTTGGGAGTGTGGGGTGTCTCACATGTTCTGGGGTGGGGTAACATGGATAGTTAAGTGGAGGAAAAATCATTATTCATCCCTATCCGATCTCATTTGGTTGGCTTTTCTTTGAATGAGGGAGATAGTCGGGGAGTTTAGAAGTAGAGAGGTATTGAGAGAGATTGGGAGCTCCTTGCCTTAGAAGTGTAAAGGAGCTGAGAAAAACGGGGACCTACAGTCAGTAAGGGTAGGATTCAAAAACTTTGGGAAGTATTAAAGAGGGGGTGGAGACAAGCCGGGGGGGGACAAAACAAAGTGTGATGAGAGGAAGGAACAAAGAAAGGGGTGAGGAAAGACAGGCTGTTGCAGAGAGGACGAGAGTATAGTGCTCGGAGTAGAGTGATGGGGTGTAGAAAGAGAGAGAGAGAGAGAGGGGAGTCGGTTGGCACAACAATGTTAGGATTCAGTTCTGTAAACGTTTGACGTTTCTAGTGTGGTATATGCCTTGGAACACTTGCAAATATGTGCAATTAATTGTTTCTCTTTTTCTCTGTCTACCTGGATTTTAATTAACTTCCATTGTCTCTTCAAAGGCATCGACAATAACAGGCCACATAATTTTTGGGTTTCCAGCATCCTTGATGGTTATTGAAGTGAATCAATTGTCTTATATCTTCTATGTTCTATTTGATTTGTATTCCTTGGGTGTAATTCATCAAGGGTGACTACAAGTGCAAGGACCTTGTCCTCCTATTCAGCTAATTTTACATGCAAAGGAGGAAAAAAAGACATTGTCAAGTTTTTCTTGTTACATGGCAGACTTGGATGGGCATGGTTTTTTCATGTGAGAGATCCCCATATACCGATTTCTTGGTCAAATTTCTGCTTGAAATAAGAGCCCCGGAAGTGGTTAAAATGTGAATTTAAAGTTTCATGGAATAAAAAAATTTCCATCATTAATGATTGTAGTCGCATTTTATGGGAATTTTCCCTCCCACTTTGAACTCACTTTTCTGGCATTCCCCTCTGTTTTGGCCTGAAATTTGACAAAAAATTACCAATGAGATGATTGGTGTGGGGTCCTTATCACATGAAACTAACCATGGTTGCTGATGGGGCAAGTCATTTAAGAAAGAAAGAAATGTCTCCAGCAGTTTCCTATATAAGGATCCATCATGTTTTTTTTTTACTATAACTGCGAATTTTGAAAGCTTTGATGTGTCTACGGGAACCTTGAAACTCAGGAGGAACCTGGCCATTTGGTCCATTTGAACTGTTTTGGTGCTCATTTAAATTTTTTGTGTTTTGACTTTTCTGAGCAACAGGGGTAGGATGGAATCTCCCACAAACCTCTACTCTTTTAGCTTATTGACCATCCAATTTTTCTTCTCCATATCTCTACCATTCAACCCTTATGCTACTGCAACCTCGTTCTCTCCATGGCTGTTGCATCCAATCTCTCTCTCTCTCTCTCTCTCTCCCTCCCTCTTCACACCCTCTCTCTTCAGAGCTCCAGCTTCCCTGAAACCAAATGAAGAGAAGAGGGAGAAGACATTTCCTATTCTGACATCTCTCAATGGTTGTTGGAAGTCTGGAACCCAAGGATGGAAGGGAAGAGGGATCACCTTACGATTCATGTACATTGCCTCCGTCCATATACATTGTTTACTCTTCTACATGGCAGGGAAAAGAATTTTTTTTTTTTTTTTTTTTTTTTTTTTGGGGGGGGGGGGTGGTTGGGGAGGGAATCTATGATCAGGAAACTACAGATTTCTATAGGAAAACAATCCAAAGATACGTGGTAAGCCCAAGCCTAAAAAACAGAGAAAAGCCAATCTATGATCAGGAAACTACAGATTTCTATAGGGAAAAGGCAAAAAAATCCTTCCTAGACTTAAGAATTCAGCCTTTAGGCAGGTAAGATAAGTAAATGACATATTTCATTGCATAAGGAATTGCCTTGTCGCATTGGAAGTAGAGAGAATGAGGTTGTAGTAGCTTATAGGTTGAATGGCTGAGATAAAGAAAATTGGATGGTCAATAAGGTGGGAGTGTTAGAAGGGTGTGAGAGATTCTATCCTACCCCAGTTGCTCATAAAACATTTTGCATATATATATATAAGTCCACATGGTCAGGGAGGAGAGAGAGTGTCAGTGCGGGGTCCACATGGTTAAGATGTGAAAGTTGGAAAGGCATCAATCTCCACATTGGTGGTGTGGTATATATATATATATATATATATATATATATATATATATATATACATCATGTGGGCCCTACACATACACTTTCTCTCGTCCTTGATCATATGGGTCTCCCCTGTTTTTGAAACCATTTTCTGCACCATGATTGGTGTGGGCGATGTGAGAACGCCTTTCCCATATACATTTACTAATCAATGTAATTATGATGATGTTTTACTCTTCTTTTTCGTACAGGCATCCTTAAAAACAGCTCGGGAAGAGAATCGACAAAGGTACTTTCCAATGAGAAAGTATGCCATCAAGGTGTAGGGTGGGTCCTTTTAGAGGCGGAAGTTTTGTTGCTTGCTTTGAAGTTTGATGGATACAACTTACGAAGATTTATCCTCTTGAGTTTTTGTTCAGAGAATTTTTTATTTTTTATTTTTTGAGAATCTGAGTTCAAGGTTGTGGGCTCTTTTTTCCCATGCGGTTGAGGACCTGAGGCGATATTAAAAATTATCCTTGTCAGGAATACTGTTAAAATATCCTATACCATTATTTCTCTTCCTCTATGTGTTAAACCATTATTTCACCATTATGAATTTGGTTTTGCTTCTTAGTTTTCTTTTGTTTGTAGAATTGTTTCTGAGTATAATGTCTCCAGATTGTTATGCAGTCATATTAAACCGCTGTGGTATGATTTAATAATTCTTCCCAGCTAATCTACCAGATTTGTCACTCGTGGAATGATTGATTGGTCATCCACAGGTTACATGGACTCCGAACTGGTTTATCTGAAAGGTTTTACTTGCGATCTTACACAAAGCAACTCAAAATAGAGAGCCTAACTGTCATTTTGTGGTGGTTTAGTACTGTAGTAACTATTGAACTTTGTTGCTTCGATGCAGTCATATTGAACTGGTTTTTACCTAAAAAAAATGGTTAGGGAGGAAACAGGTGTGAGGATGTAAAACCCTGTTTAAAATGACAGCATAACAGTGGAGATTGGTTTGACACTGGGCAAATCCAAGGAGAAGAGTGTTCACGTCCAGTAAAAGTGGAAGACCTTCAACAAGCTTATCTGGATAGGCTGTGAAGTTGACAATTTCCCCAAAGGAAATACATGCCCTTAAGATGCTCATTACATTAAATCCATGAGTCCTGAGTTTATTGCTTTGGGATCATTTATTCCACATTCTTGTGCAAGCCAATTACTTACTAGCTTATCTTATCCATTTAGACCTAACTCTATTTGGATTTTTGGAACAAAATTTAGGGAGTCAAATCTACATTTTTAGCCTCATCCAGTCCTTTTTAAAATTGGAATCATTAAAACATTTGTATGTTCCCTTCCAACTCACCCCCCTCTGGTGAAGGCAGGATTCAATCCTAAGACTTTGGCTACAACCAGCTGAGGCATTTTTGGAAAAAGATGGGAGAGAGCTCAGCGCGGATCCGACGAATGAGGATCACCTAGTGACTATATCAATCTATGGGTATGCGTGCTGAATGATCTTTAGCCATTGGATCCTCGTTGGGGTCTGTCCTGGAATAGGATCCGAACCCTACCAACTATGTTGCTGAGGTTAAAAATACCAATTCATAAACTGTGCTACTCATCCAATTTTCGACCACTTGATTCTATATCGTCAAGGACCACTGCCTAGCATGGTGGCTAGATTCGAGAATGCCCAGCGCCACTGCCTAGCATGGTGGCGAGATTCGAGAATGCCCAGCGTTTAAATGCTGGCACTGAAACCGGTTTGACTCTTGGTCTGAATCGGTTGAAAATTGCACTTTCGGAATTGGCTTGGCAGAGATTTTTTATTTTTTTTTGGGGTAGAAGCAGAGAAGGATTACTAAAATCTCATAATGAGAGCCTGAGTTTTGACCTGTCTGAAATCTGCATTAATGGAGTGACTACATAGTATACACTTCAGATCCAGCTTGGGAGTTGATATCTGAAACAGAGAAAGAGTTTCAGGGCTTGGAAACTCAGACTAATAAGTTTTGGGAATGACCCTCTCTCTCCTCCTCTCCCCCTTTCTGCAGTTCCTGGAATCTGGGAAATCTTTCTATCTGTCTGCTAATATTTTGTTTTTTCTTTTGGGTCACTTTACAAATTACAAGAGCTGAAGAAATTGGCATAGTTGCTCATTATTGCTATTGATGCAAAAGTGAAGAACAGCTTCCATAATTTTGCAAAGTGCTGATCCGCCATTTTCACTTTTCCTGCAACTATGAAGAGACATGCTTGGAGATACTCTTGAGTAAGAAGGGGTAGTGAATTGAAAATCCAATGGCAAAAAATAGTTGTTTTTTTCTAAGAAAAAACGAAAAACAATGTCGACCACAGTGGGAGTCGAACCCACGACCTTTTGATCCGAAGTCAAACGCGTTAATCCACTGCGCTATGCGGTCCCCGTGGAACTATTGTCCTTATTTTTAATCTGGTTTTGAAAATCGGAAAATATGTTTGGGCCATACTCAAGTGGTAAAGTGGATTTGACTTGATTTTATCCGAGCATTAATGTTTGAAATATCAAACAAAAAGTACCAAAATACCTACCCAGTCGATTTCATATAAATAATGTTTATTGTATATTTGTATATTCAAATTGTAAGTCATTCACCTCCAGATCTCATTTCTAGTGTAGTAAAATGCATGAGGGGTTTCATGAAATCGTTATTCCTTTATTCCTTTATTCCCATCGGAGCGATGGGGCTTACTAAAGAGATTTGGAGTTGCCACTTAAATTGGGGTTTAGGACCCATAATTTGCTCTGAATCGATATAGAATCGGATCGAAATAAAGAATTTGAGGATAATAAGGGTACGATCCACGAAAAGTGTAGTACCCCGATCCGCCTAGATAAGTCCAACATGGTTTCAACTAAGTATTTTTGATAATTGGATGATGAGATCCTTGCATGCATATAGTCATAATAACACCACAGAGAAAAAAATACAATCAACACCTTACGATCATCCATTTGGACAACCTTCCAACCCGTCCAGCACCGTTGGATCTCTCTCTCTCTCTCTCTCTCTCTCTCTCTTGATTGAGAACATGATCCAATGATGTTGGACCGAGTGACAAGACTAGCAGTAGGAGTCTTGTTCTGTTCCGCCAGTGTAGATAAAGGTAAGTAGGATAAAACTGATACGTAGTTTAATGCCTCTTATGAATATATAATTATTTGATTTTTGGTTTTGGGTTATAGAAAAAATCTTACGCTGAATTGAATTAGGTTGGTGTCCACCCTATCCAAGCACAATGTGTGATCAAAATCTAACCCAGCCCATTGACCCTAAACTGACCTTGAGGTAGCCTAACCAATCAGGTTGGAGGCTTGGACCAAGCAACCCAACAATATTCTGTCTAAAAGAAATATAGATAATAACAAGTATATAAAATCTCTGACTTATGATAAATAAAAAAAAAAAAATACTGTAATTGTAACCCTCAAGCAGAAATTCATTTAAGACAGGAAACAAGAATCAAAAGAGAAGGATGCTACCTGCAACCACACTCAAATATATTCAGAATACACCGGAACCTAAAGAAAAGTTATCATACATGAGGTATATGATGCATAGTATGTTGAGCATGCTTAAGGGGCTACTGCTGCATCTGGTGGCCTTGGAATGGATTGCCATCCTGTACAAACTTGGAGAGCTTCTTTTAGAGCATCTGTAGGAGCTTCCATGGTCCAAGTCTGGTAGTATTCACTTGGATGAAACATACTTTCCCCCTCCATCGCTGTCAATGGACAGGCTTGAGCTCCATTAAGGATCCGATCCCCTTCAGACCTAATGCAGCCTGAAGCAACTTCTTCTCGGTCTGCCGCCTGCTCAGCCACCATACCAGTCTCATTATGGAGTGAACATGTTCTAAATGGAAACTTTGATGCACAAGGACTGATAAACGCAGTTCATCCCAAAAAACTCTCAATTTAAAGGCATTACAATAGGAGTTTCGGTAATCTTAAATGCTTTAACCAAAATGCTATAAGAGGGGGTATAGAATAGGATCATATATTTGCACAGTCGGATGAATTTAAAAATTATGTAGTGATTTTTACAGATAGGATTCTTTCTTAGGGCTCAGGGGTATTGAATATATTTCCCTATAAAGCATAGCAAATGAGTACTAAGATGATGGTTCTTTTTTCATTCAACTTTTAGATTTGGTGCAGGTGCATGCCAAAAAAGTGAGGGACTGGTGGTTAAGAACCCAAAGCAAAAAAAGAATCCATGGAGATTTCTTATTGAACATGCCAAAAACGAGGCCACACGTTTTGCAGTATCCTAATCCAACCCTCTCCTAACTCCTACAGACCAAAACCTGCCCATTCAGTCATCAGGATGCAAAATGAAAACTCAAACCCTGTTATCGCAGAAAACTAGGGGTCTGGGTCCCGCCCTGATTTATAAAGACCACAGTCCAAATGATTGAGACATGATAGTCAGGCTGGTTCAAGGTCCATAACATGATATACTAATTAGGAGTTAAAAAATTGGTTAGCATAAGGCATATATATCTGTTACTCTCTGGTTTTATATATATATATATATATATTGTGGGTGAATAAATGAATATATTAACAGAACCGCAAAGGAGACAGAGCCGGCAGCCCTGAAAGGCAAAACCAGGCCTTAAAACAGAGGGTTACAAAGGAAGGGGAAGGGAAACAGGGGACCTATCCACACTAGAGCTGGATAGGTAAATCCCAAGATAAAACTATAAATCTATTCCTAGAAGAGCCATGACAGACTCCAGACTTCAGGAAGCCCCACTATGTGTAATACCCCAGTACCTGTGTCATTAGAGTAATTCAAATTTTCTCTCTCTTAACAGGAATTGTTGGAGCTTGAGCCACTAAGGGGCAGTGTAATAATTTTGGCCACCTCTTGTGGTGAGTGTTATAAGTATAAGGTGTTGGTGAATGCATAAAATATTTCTCCTATGATGTATCAATGCATTTATGACTTTTACATTGCTGTATTTTTAATTTTCTGTAATTATGTTATGCGCATATGATCATAATATGATTGTAAGAATTATTTTTTGGAAGTTTAATTCAAGGTTGGGTCTTGTGGACCAATAGGTTGGACCATTGGTTTGATTCTTCTAAGGTTGGGAGATCAAATCTTATTGGAGACAATTTGTTCGAAAATTCTGTTTTTGTAGTGATTTAGTGGTGGGACCCACTAGGTGAGGTGGTAGTCACATGGCTGAATTTTGCTCATGTGTTGGTTGAGGTCATATTGGAATCCTAAGTGGCAGCATGAGAATGGAAGATTAAATTTTGCATTAAATCTTATTGGTGGACATGATGATAAATAAAACATATGTTGGAGGGCAGCATGGTCATTTGCTATAATATAGGCATACCAAGGGATTTAAATAAATGTTGCATATTAGTTTACTTAAGGGATCAGTAGAGGGCATTTTAGTAATGTGCTTGGTTAATTAGGATTAGACTACCAGTCTCATATTTGGGATCCTGAAGCAATGTCCTTTGTGACGCCATGAGACCCTGGATCGGGGTATAGGGGCGTTACACTATGCATAAGACTTTTGGCCCAGGAGCACGAATACAACCTAACGCAGGCCTGAACTTACCCATCCCTTCCATCATGGTCCCATGATGCGGTACACTGGGGTCTGATTAAACCTGTAATACCTAACTGAGCAATACCCTTGCTAGTAGGGGCATTACATGATATTTACATCTGTTCAAAGTAAGAAAATAACTGCCCGAAAAGTAAGTTTTACCAATTGAATTTCCCTGCAAACTACAAAGGCATGGCCTATGATTCTATGGCATACCACTGACAAAAACCATCCATATCCATACCAAGGGCTTCACTATACATCATCCATATAACAATCCTCTGGTCACAATGGTCAAAACTTGACTCTGACCTAAACATTCCACAGGATATCATATCAGAACCTGCCCCACCCCATAACTATCAGAAACTAGTTGAGTATGGTGGGTTGATTAATACCATAGTCATCCTTCCTGAGCACCATACATAAATATCCAACTGGGTATAAATCCTCACTCCATTAATGCAACCTATCTTAGAATATAGATTTACAGTTTGAGGGTAAAACAAATCCTGATTTGGAGTGTATATTGGAACTGCATTGTAAATCACCTTTTTCATTTCACCTTTTTTTTCTTGCTTCATATTCTCTCCCTAGAGTTATGCTAATAGCCTAATAGCAATATTATTGTGCAAGGAGCGAATTTCCTCTAAATTTGTACAATCAAAATAAAAAAACCTTACAAGCAATTATATTAAATTTAGGTATGTTTATGCTAAAAAAGGGTAGAATTAAACACAATACCTTCTCTGAATAATATTCAAAAGCCTTTTTCTTCTGCCCTGCTTCATATATGTTGCATTGAGAGTATATCTGGCATATAAATAAATAATATCAAAGCATGCAATAAGTATAATGCCCTTATGCATCAGAAATATGTAAATACAAAAAGTTATTTGAACATCCATCCTAGACTTCCTCTCTGAATAGTCAGTCAATTCTCTAGCCAGATTTGAAGTTAGGTTGAGAAACTTGAACAATCCTAGCAGTGTCTCCACATAGGCCTCGTAAGTCATAACCTCACCATGTATGGGACTTGGTATGCATACAGGTTTGAGCAGGTGTGCACCCAAATCCTATCATTTTGTATACACATTGGCTTGGTCTTCTTAAGTGCAAGACCTAGCAGTTTCATACCTGAGCCATCATAAATTGGTATCCTATGCCAAAAATTTGGCCAATAAAAAAAAAAAAGTACCAGACTTTGGAATTTTAATGGATATGGAAGTAAAAAAAGTAAAGGAATATTTTCATATAATACTAAATTTCCAACAAATATAATTTTGTAATAAATCCTAAAGCTTCATACCGTTGGCACTGAATAATTGATACTCCATTGAAATAAGAAAGTTTAAAATAAAAGGTAAATTTTGGAATTTATACTAGACAAGTAAGTAGAAGATAAAACACAGAAAATTTCAAGTTCCAATAAACATAATCAAATCCCAAAGTTCACTGGCTTCTTTTTTTAATTTTCATCATACCACCATATTTATACATTATAAAAATCAAGACAAGCTTTTTTCCACTTTCCTACAATACCCTTGCCATAGCATACGTTAGAAATGCTTTTTAACTGTTTTTGAACTATATGCAAATCTAACTAATAATTGCAACAGAAACAATATTGGCAATGAGTTTGGATAAGGGAGAGGTTAGCGCATCAATAATGGTGTCCTAGAATGAGGTTTCCAGCTGCCCCCTCAAATAGGACAGTTTCTTTGACCGAGAGGGTAATTTGTGATTGTAGGTTACCCATTGAATGCAAATAGCACTTCACTTCTAATTAGGAATAAATGGATAGACTTAATAGGGTCCAAGATGTTGAGCCTACACATACTAATAAGGATATGATGGCCAAACATATAGATACTTTAGGCCCATCTTAGATGCCAAAATGCTTGAAAAACCTACCTACCAAGAGTAGGTCCAACAAACCTGTTGTGAATTTGGTTTGATAGTCTAGGTGTCATGTAGGCTGGTTATGTTTAGTTTCTTTTATTTTTTAGTCTTTATCTAGGACTCTAATTAGAGGTTCCTTCTTGGACTCTACTGCTGTATTTTGACTCACTTTAAGAGTTCCTTTTCTTAGCCTATAAATAAAGCTTAGTGAGGGTGAGAGGTACAACAATTCTTCTCTCCTCCCTCTCAATTTCTTCTCCATGATCTCCCTCCCATTCTTGTTCGGTTCTCCCTTATTACAGAACCATCCAGCAGAACTCTCCCTATCTTTAAATAATTTAGTTGCAGGTGTAAAATCATTAGTACCTGCGACTCTACACTGGCACAAACAGCATATAAGCCCCAATTTCTGGTGTAATTGTTGTACAGATGAACCTTCCCAAATCTAACACGAGGATGACGCTGTCGGGTGCCATCAAAAAAGCAATGGTGAATGGTCACCCGTATGCATCTGTCTCCAGTGTTACTAGGGTCTGCACCAATAAGCATAGTCTTGTCATGCCGCGAAAAGCGACATCTGATGCAACAAAGTAAAGAGTTAGATCAGAAACCAGCATTGAACTTGTAATAGAGGCAGTTCATATCCTCACCTTGAAATAGTAATATCTGTACTTTCACGTGTGATGTCAATCAGTCCATCATCATAATCCTGCAAGCTACAACGGTCTATCCATATGTGCCTTGACTTGGGTTTTATTTGAATGCCATCAACATCATGTCCCTTACCACCTTCAAACTCCAGATTGCACACAATTATATGCTCACATTCCTTCAGCCTTAAACCTTTGCCAGTGAGTTTTATTCTTTGGCCCCGGCCATCAATTGTCTTGTATGACGATACACTCAAGTAAGATGAGAGCTCAATGGTGCCCGAAACTTCAAAAACAATCCAAAGTGGTTCTTTTTTACGACATCCATCACGAAGTGATCCAGGACCATCATCTGCATTAACAGACAAGGGAGAAAGTTATACTCAGCACGGTAACCAGTATCTATCTACTCTCAGTTATGCAAACCTACACAAAGTCACTGGAACTTCTTCTATCACAAATCAAAATAACAGGAGCAAGATAATGTTATCCACAACAGAAATTTGCTGATGAGATTTGACAAGAGAATTACAAAACCAAAATTCTTTCTAGGCAATCAGTCAATAACAAGCTACCCCTCCAAAATCAGGAAATTTTGATAACCATAAAAAGATGAATCTCTAGATGCCTCCTATGATATACCATTGCCATTTGAGCAAGGTTTTATACTTAGGTGAAATTCCCAAAATTTCGCCGAAAGCTATAACGAAATGGTAGTTAACTTAATAGAAATACAAGATTTCCCCTAAATGAGAAGAGGAAGAGGAACAACATGTTTCTCCTTTTGCTAATTTTATGGTTCTTCATCCTAACGCATACTTCTATCGTTTTGATTGAATTTTGTGTTATACGCCTAAATTATGTGTAAAATAGGTTATATAAAGATAGTAGGCCACGTATACACTGGAAACACTAGGTCCGCAGCCAAACTACACCTTTGGATTTCTTTTTCTTCTAAAACTAATGATTCAGATATGTGTATTTATACTTAAATAAGCAGTCCTGAAGTTTTAGAAAAAATTTCACAGTTATAGGGCAGCGAAAGGGCACTTTGTGTACATTTCAAAAATGGTTCCCAAGAGCCTGGTAACCAATGACAATATGCCTAAATCCCATTCTCTGTGTTTTATGAAGTAGCTAAGCGATGTTCCAGCAACAATGGCATCACTTTAGCATAAATTCTGTACTCACATTTTTTTTTTTTTTTTGGGAACAGGAGAGCAAATTGTAGTGACTGCACAAGCTAATTGACAGTTTATATACCCTCTTATATATAATCTCTATAAACAAACATACTTCCGATTGAAAAAACAAGAAAAGGAAATAGGAGCGGGTGAACAGCTTAATAAAACCCAAAAAATTATAAAACAAAAATGAATGAGTTCTAAAGAAATTAAAAAATAAAATCATAAAACATCAGAAAAAGAATCCCTCATAATTCAAATACATTCAAGTAAAAAAATAAAAAAAAAGACAATGCAATAGCATATGAATCACAAAAGATCAAACAAACCCATACTTCTAACTTTTAAGAGGAAAATAGCTCAAATTCTGAAAAGAATCGCTAAGGAGAGACCAAAGCCGAAGGAGAAAGAGAGGAAGAGACAACCTGCTAAAGTGGTGACGTGATAGAGGGGTCCGTTAAGGCCACCGATGGAAAAACGGCCAAAACCCTCGGCCCGTCCAGCCAAGGCCCTCAAGCTACAATCCACGTCGGCGTAGGGGAGAGAATCCATTGACGTCGACGTTGAACTCTGGGTGTGAGGCTGAGGCTGAGGCTGAGGCTGAGGCCGAGTTGTAGTCTGGTTTGGTGGGTCAAATTTAAAAGAGCCGCTGCTAGCGTTCTTCCGACTCCTGTGGAAGAACCTGTCGGTTGCGGAACGGCCATGGGCGTTACCCATAGGCTTCAATCTATTATTTATACTGTCGGTATTCAATGTTCATCAATTATTGGAGCTCACGATCCAAGACTTCATTTTTTTCCTTTGAGTCTCACCGCCTCAATTATTGGAGCTCACGATCAAAGACTTCATTTTTTTCCTTTGAGTCTCACCGCCTCAGCAGTTAATTCATCAGGAAACTCCCCGTCCCTTGCTCTGATCCAGAGATCTGCTTTACAAAAACGAAAACGTACCGTAATTCCCTCGGAGCAGATTTAAGGGGAGGCGATGGACCGGACCATGGTTCAAGGTATTGCCGTAACGGTATTGGATCGTCCAATCAGATCGATTTGTATTGGTTTTAGATCTGACCAATTCGTATAGAAATCCTCTCCCGCCTGAGTTTGGACGAGAGAGTTGGCGGCCAGGATGGATGACCGCCACCTAGTTCTTGGGTGGATCCAAGCCGACACTTGAGCCGACAAGCTGAGTCGATAGGGGTGTCGGCTAGGATGGAGGGCTCAGATCCACCCGAGAACCAGGCGGCGGCCATCCATCCTGGCCTCCAACTCTCCCGCCCAAACTCAGGCGGGAGAGGATGTGGATCCGACCAATTCTTGATTCCCAATTCCACATCCCAACCTGTTTTAATATTATTTTAATAAAGATCGAACACATCGACTTTATATTGGATCGATTTTAAATCAGATCAATTCCATGTCCGATACTTATATTTAAAACTGGACCAATGCCGCTTGTACCAACTGAGCTAATGTGACCCAAATTCACTGGGGCCCAAATTACAAAGTTGTAGATAAGAATCAACGTTTCCAAAAAAGAGGACGAATCAATGTTGGACCTTTTCTAGCCTGGCCAACATTTGATTTTTATTGGTGTTTGATATCATTTTTCCATCCTGTTTCTCATCTCTACTGCTACAGTGTCTCTCTCTCACTCCATTGTTTTGTGGATAGCTTTGTGGATTTATGTGTTTATGCAAAAAATATCCTGTTATCTTATGTGATAATTTTAGAATATTTTATACACGAAATTAGTATATTAATTTTCTAATTTTTATTATTCCAATCCACAATGAATAAATTATCTTAGTAACATATTCATGAATCCATGTTTTATCTAAAGCTTTCTCTGATCAGTGAGATCTCTCTCCTACGTCGGAAGACTATCCAAATGGATGGCCATAAGATGTTGACTATGTCTTTTTTGATTATATATATATATATGATCTCACCATCCGATTATCAAAAATATTCTCTATATCAATCTAATTCCATATCCACGAATTATATCTAGAATCAAATTATGGGTCTTAGACCCCAATCTAGGTGGAGAGTTCAAAATTCCTCTTGTAAGTCCCATCGATCAAGTGGAGGCAAAGGGATAAAAAAGATGTGGGAGGGGTAACGTTTTCCCTTTAATTGCAACGAAAGAATGAATGAAAATATGGCTCTAAATGAGAGGGTTGATCGGTAAAATAAGTCGGCTCACCAATACGGAGTGAGTTTCCCCAAAATCGTGGGAATTCCCTACAAAATGGAGTTAGAAAGATGGAAGTTATCGACCAAACCCTAATTACATGAAAATAAATGAAACGATGAACCTAATTTAGTGGTTTGCCAAGTAAAATAAGTCGACTCACCAAAAGAATGTGAGTTCCCCCAAAAGAGCAGGATGTCCCAACAAAAGGGAGTGGAAAAGATGGAAGTAACCATTTAAAAGCTGAAATTGTGATGAATAAACTTATGTTTATGAATGCTATACAATGAGTGCAATGAGTGAGTTAATGAATGAAATGGTTAAATGTTTATCAAGATGATCTTAATATGACACTGAAAGAGGGGGTGAATCAGACATTGAGGGGGGTGAATCAGTGTCTGAAACTTTTTCCTGATAAATTCATTACTGTCCAGAGTTGATGGATATCTATTTTTTTCATACACACACAAGCGCATGTAAATCTACCTTATTATCACTCAATGGTCAGGTCTACTACATTTGCACATCCACTCTGTAGCTATTTCACGCATTCTAAAATATACTAGAAAGTAAAAACAAGGAACACAGAGATATTATGTGGTTCATCATTACAGTGTGTGATGGCTAGTCCATGGATTAATGCCCAACAGGTTCCGTATTTACTCAATATTCAGCTTTTAGTCTCTTACAGACAAGGATACTAATCCTAAATTTTTTCAGCATAAAACTAAGAGGGCGTAACAACGTCAAAATTCAAGTTTCACAGCCAGTGTCTAGCATCCACTGAACACACCACAAATAAAATATATTTAGGGCTTATAGAATTGCCCTACAATGAAACCTAGAGACTAGATAGGTATTCTATATTTTTTTTTTCTACCTATACTAGCATACAATGCATAGAAAACATTAAAAAGATAGGGAATGAGAAAATCTCATAATCGATGTTCTCGAATGGCTAACAATAATTTTTAAACTTCACACTGCTCTCAGGAATCTTCAACAGTCTTCAATGATGGGAGAAGTTGATTCACAGAGCATACCTTGCTCACAGGCTTTCAATCTCTTCCATACAATCCATAATGACAATGAATGGAAAAATAAAAACTCCACCAACCTCTCACAGGGATTTAACACTCCATTGATGAGCAGAGAAGAGCTAGTTGGTGATTGATCACTCCCACAAGGCACACAACCCTAGAAAACCTTCTGTATCTCTTCAAAAAGCTCTTTTCTATTTTTCTCTACCTTTTTTTGACTCCCAACACAGCTCAGTAGATAGAGGACTAGAAAATAAGGAAACTGCAACTTGAACGGGCAGATTTGGAGCTCAGATGAAAAAGTTATGTCGATTTGAAGTTCGGCCAATAAAACATAAGAAAATAGAATCTTTTAAAGGTTTATCGTGCACCCACGCAACACTTTAGAGCCGCTGCCTCCACTGTGTTTTCAACTTCTGATTAGTCGATCACGGAATCTTCACTACAGGCCGTCAGATAATCTTAAAAAGACGGGATTGAATATTGGCCGTTGGATCTGCATAAGTTGCGTCAGGCGCGATCTGCTTCAATCAAGAACGCAAGATCTTGATCAACAACCGCGTAGTACCGGGCATGCGCCACACGCAATCAAGGACTATTTCATGTAATAGGAATCACCATATTACCTTGTGTTCGTCCAACCAAAAGCGACGCGATGGAATCTCGACGCAATTACGATGGTACACCAAAGCCCGCCTTTATCTGAGCCATCTGAAGCGGATCTGAGCATCGTGGCTCTTTACTGGCCACAGATCATGCATCTTGTTTTATCTATCTTGACGAAAATACCCATAACAAATGAATTAATGGCCTTTGTAACCATTATTTCATTACCAAAACCCTGTATAGTGGATTTCTTACCGAGAGGTTTTCTTTCTAGACTGAAGTAGACTCTCTCTCAAAGAATTTTGTCAAACAGGATGTGAGCGCCATGTGTTATGCCAAGCCATGCGCGTGGCTGTCTCTGCTGCTAGCCTTGCAGCCTTGTGGGCGTGCTGGCCTGTGGCGAGGCATGTTGTTGCTGCTGGCCTTGGCTGGTGTGGTGGCTACCATGGTGCCACGGCCCTCAGCCAGGCCAGCTGCCATGGTGGCATGCCACCTTGGCACAGTGGGTCCCACCCACATTTCACTCTCCTCTTTCTCTCTCCTCATTCTCTCTCTACATCTTCTTTCTTCATTTAATACTTCTGTCATAACACAAAAAACACGAGAAACTCTGTCACATCTTCAGTGACACTGCCACATCATCAAAAGAAGCCCACAGGCATTCTCTCTCCTTAAACTTAGCCAATTTTGTCAACAATTACAATCCAAAGATCAACATATCATTGAAACAAGTCTGACATTATGTTCTTGTTTTTGTGTGATGTAATGATTGTATTATCTTCCTTGAGCTAAGTGAGTTCAACCCTTTTTAATTGTCACTCTGTGGACATTTTAAGGAGAAAAGTTGGCTGGTTTGCCTTGAACTAACAAGGGCATGGTCTGAAGCATTTCACCTTTAAAAAGGTGCAAAGTCCTCAGCCCAGTATTTAAAGTTCTCCTAATATCTTTCCCCTTTATCTAGGATTCAAATCGTCTCCAATGTGATCCAACAGCTGGAGTTCATCAAAAGTTCAGGATGAACTCCAGCCGTTGAAGAATCTCAAGTGGCTAGAGACGATTTCTATACCTTTATCTAACCACCCACAAAATCTCTTTTTTGAAATCTGTCCTCCACCAAATCTTGCCTCATATTTTAATGTCCTTGTTTTTGTACTTTTCAAATGTATGTATGGATATTTTAGTTGGTGTTTGGTAATAATGTTTGAGGTATGCAATGCATGTGGGTTACGTAATCGGGTGATGATGGTACTTGTTGAGGATTATATGGTGGTGGTTTTTCATAAACGCCGCCATATGTATACCAGATAACGACGGCAGTTAATTTTAGCGGCGGTATGTAAAAACCAACTCTATAGATATAAACCTTCCCCTAACAGCTAGAATCTCCGACGGCTTTTAAAATCCGACGCTATATACTTTCCATCTGGAGGCGGTTAAAGGACTATCATTTTTAGGAACCTCGATGGCGGGGGTTTCTTATACAGCCACCGAAGTATATACGCAGGCAGTTAAAATATCGTCGCCGAAGGCCGTTTTTCAAATGCAGCAGTGGCATGTCCGACAGATTTGATTATGCTTGTTGACTATTGGTGGTGGTTAGAGCACATAAGACGGTGGGAAAAATCGCGGCTAAAAGTCATCTTTTTTGGAGTGCGCTTAAGCTTTTGGATTGGATATTTCATCGAGGTTGAGTTTTTCTTCCTATATATTTAATTATTTATGGTGTTTGAGCCGACAGCTTTCAAATTACAAGAGCATCAAACCAAGCACAACCTTACCCAACTTTCTGTTGTAAATATTGTTTTGTTATATTCTTTTTTGTGCAAGACTAGAGGAGAGTCGAATTCATGATCTCTTAATTATAAGGTATTGATCCTTACCAATTTGTAAAATCTATCATTTCTCGATTCCTATCAATTCATCATTCATTAGACGAGAAAAACTTTCTCCGCCTGAATCGGTTGTTTGATTTTAAAACCAAAACTAAACTGATTACCTATGATTCGATTTGATTCGATTCAATTTTTTACTGGCTGGTTTTGATTCAAAATGGACACACCTTTAACCACAAAGCAACACGCATAAAAAAAAGCCCTTCCAAGGTAGGCCATGTAAGAAAGTATTTCTCAAGCTTTTTAGAGTGTAACCCATGTATATTTTATTATTGACATAGACTGCCCATCTGCTGGTGCTGCATCAAAGTGGTGAGTGGTGTTCCTTTGACTCGTAAATACATAATTTGACAGGTATTTTGTACACCATTTTCACATTCTACATGTGTTAATTAGCTGTATTTACCAAACAAACCAAAAGATTTCCTTCCCTTTCCCCTTCCCTTTAAGGTTGGTTCCAATGAAAACTGCCTCTTGTACTCATAAAATAATTATGAATAAGGTCTTCGTACACGATAACAGAGTGTACATACACAGCCATGCGCATCGGCCCTTTGGTCGAAATAATATTCGACATGTTCCTCGGCCCTATCCGATGGCTGAAGCACGGATCTTGTATATACACAACCATAACCTCATGGACAAAAACTTTCTCAAATAATTTACCTGAACCAAATATTGTAGTCATTGTGTAGTTGGGTGGGATGGAGGGCCTGATTCACCAGATTTTCTGAAGGGTGAATCGAGTCAGGAAACCTGGCTTTGCAACTATCAACCGTAGACACAATTTTTCTCTAAAAATTAACTTTTCACTGTCATAAAATATTATAGTGACCATCGTGTGAGTCAGGCGGGTTTGACGAGGAGACCCCAATTGAATTCTAGGAAATAGGAAGTCAAGCCCACCCAAGCCTTGCCTGAATTGGGCTTGGGTTTTCTCAGGGTAATTTGGGCTCAAGTGGTTTTGACAATTTTTATATAATATGTTGCTTGTTGGTATAATGGTCAGCACCGGCCCAATCAAAACCCATGTTCGCATTTGTGTGGTGGAACTAATGGTGTCAATCAATCGATTTGATCTACACCCAAGCCCAATTATGGCCCAATAAGAAACTTTCGGTTTTCAGTGTGCTTCGGCTTGGGCTTCTATCGAGTTGGGTTTATAAGCATTTATCTGTTCGGTTTCGATTTCGATTTCCCACATGTATATTCAGAAAATAATGGATTAATGGATTCTTACGATTCATTATCAGGCTATTTCAGTTCAGCCTATTGAGGTTAATTATGGTTCAGGTTTTTTTTCTTTTTTTTTTTCAATGTGATTTAACATTTTTTAAGAATCTCAAAATCCAAAAACTGCTCCCTAAAGGAATGAGAAGCAGAGGAGAACAAGTTCAAACAGCAGACCAAGAACAAAAAGAAATGCAAACACTACTGACAATTAGCAAGCCAAAAAAAAAAAAAAAAAACCCTAATTGTATGGTGGGGATCTTCCTTACCTCGTCCTGTACTTCTTTCATAAGTTATGGGTGTCTTAGAAGCTCTATCATTGTCCATTCTAGAACTGTATAAGTAGTGTCAGTCCCACCAGAAAACATGTCCTACAAGAAAAAACAGGAGAAAAAGTTTAGAATAAAAGAAGAATTGTTAACTCTTATATAGTTTCAATCCATAGGAACGATATAATATTTAATGTGATTAGTGAGCAAATAGAGCAACAACCAATAATATAATAAATTTTGATATATGGCATTTAACATCTTATTTCATGTATGTTCAACTCAAAGCAAATAGTATAGCTTATTCCAATGCATAGAGTGCTCCATCTTTGGCATGTCAATAGTTTGATCCCTTTCCTATCCATTGATATTGGAACATTACTGTTGTCCTCCATCCATGAGTTTTTTTTTTTTTTTTTTTTTTTTTGGGGTAAATACCATCCATGAGTTCATCATGCCTCTTTAAATAAATTTCTTTCCCCACCCCCCTAAAAAAAAAAAATACAAGGAGAGATTAGTGGTTGCATTTAGGATCTGATCAAATTGGTAAAAAGAGCCAAATTACAGTCGATTGGTGCAATTATGTATTATATCATGAAAAGACTTTCGCTTGCTTTATATATATTATTTTTCATTTGTTCAAGATATCGAGGAATTACTTATATCCCGTTCTTAGTATTAGTACTAGGAATACTATGTAGAAGACTATTTAACTTGACCTTTACGCAATTCAAATCGGAGTGATAAATGAGTTAAGATATGAACAGAAGTACACTCACCAGAAACATAGCTTTAATGTGGTCTTTCTCAAAGATAATTCCAACACTATCATCTTTTTGAGTCCCAAGCAAGAAGTCCACAAAGTCCTGGCCATTACCGTCAGTAGCACCATCACCACTCTTATCATTTTCCCTCTTCAATTTGGTGTGGTCCTATCACTCTATCAAGAAAACTGTCTTTGTCTTTGAAGTTCTTCTCCACCCTTGAATCCAACCAACTCACATAATTCACCCATGATGGTATGAAATCCCCAACATTGATGACACCTATGAGAGTCATGAATCCACGAAGCATCTCAAAAAACATCTTCCCCTCCACATCCCCACCATACTTCTTTCCCAATGCCACCCTACAAATTATGTCATTTGTTAGATCAAAAAATGTGCCGCTCAGATCTACCAAAGCTGAGAAAGACGGCGAAACAGAGCATGACCATTTTATCTTCTCGGTCATGAGCACCACCTCTTCCTCCCTCACGGGCCGGAACGATTGCACCCTCTTGTTACTCAAAAGTTGAGTGATACATACCCCACGTGCCTGTCGCCAATTCTTGCCTTAGGGTGTGAAAGCCAGGTCTTTATGAGTGTACAATAATCTCCTAGGGATGCTCGAGTCAAGTCGGTTTGAGAAGATGAGATCATGGGTTTTTATGATCGTGCGAGCCATGTCGGCTGATGAGACAACAAGGGTTGGTTTGCTTCCAAAGTGCAACAGCATGAGGGGGCCATGGCGTTGTGATAATGTAAGGAGAGTTCGATGTGGTAAGAGGCCTAGTTGGTGGAGGTTTCCAATGAGAGGAAGTTTTGATGGAGAAGGTGGCAATCTTTGTTTATTTTTCCAGGATTTGTTGACGAAGAGGATGAGAAAGCAGAGGAGAAAGAAGGAGAAGACATGAACTAATGTTGGTGGCATCTGAAACATTTTATTATCTCTATGCCATTCTCAAAATGCTCAAACTTAAGTAGAGGATGGAGAAGTCACTAATACAATAGGGTTTTCTTGTAGTGAGTGACAGGATGACTTTTGACTACCCAAAGAAAAAAAGATTGAATTTTGGAGAATAGGGTTTTCTTGTAATGAGTGAATGGACGATCTTTAATTACCAACAAAAATGGATTGAATTTTGGACAATAAGGTTTTCTAGTGAGTGAATGGACGACTTTGGATAATAGGGTTTTCTTTGGATCACCTGCATATACATGTATTTTCTATGAGATTCTATCACCATCGATATGATGTGGGATTCACTTTTAAAGTATAGAACACATTGAATATAAACGGTGCTGGGATCCCATAGAGGATACAAGTACATGCAGATGAATTATTTTCTGATTTCTTGTAGTGAGTGAATGGATGATTTTTTATTACCAAAAAATAAATAAATAAATAAATTTGAACAATTGGGTTTTCTTGTAGTGAGATGATTGAAAATCAGAAGCAATCCATGAGATGGATAGCTCAGTCATTTGTAAGAAATTTGGAATCTTTTGCCAACATAAATGGATTGTCAACCGGTTGGTTTCAAATGGTCTAACCATAGTTGCCAACATATATGGGCCAAGGCTGAAACACAATTGATTAAATCGTGTCAAAATTGAAACCAGAGCCGATTAGTAATCGGTTTAAGTTTACCAGTTTTTAAACGGTCTTTCATTAATCGATTTTGCTTGCGGTTTATAAACAGTTTAAAGCATCAATTTTTCATAATTAAAATAAATGTTGTAATGTTGTTATGCCTAATGGAGTAATGGTTAATGTCTATTGTGTTTTCTAGTTTTATCGTTTTGATTTTATGGTTTAGGCTTTTGAGAATTGAGGTTGGGTCTTGAGAAAATAGTGTATTAATTGGGGTTATAGTATATTAATTGGGGTTACGGTTAGTTTTTTAGGAAAATGATATATTATTTAGGGTTAGAGTTGGTTTCTTGGGAAAATAGTATATTAATTGGAATTTGGGTTAGGGTTGACGTCTTCACTCTTGAAAATTATATATTAATAATATAGGGAATGAGATTCGGTTTTATCAGTTTAGTTTTTAGGCAATAAATGGTATACATTTTATTCAGTTTAATCGGTGTCTAGCTGGTGTAATCCGACGGTTTAAACAGTTTGATCCAATTTTGGTAAACGATGTTAAATTTCAAACTAAAACCGAACCGATTACTAAACGTCTATCGGTTCTGATGTAAATGGTTCGGTTCGATTTTGAAAAATGGTTCTGGTGCAATTGTTGCACCCTTAGAAGGAGGTACATAAACCATCCCTAACAATTAGATTCTCTAACGGTTTTTAAAATCCGACCCATATACTTTCCATATAGATGCGGTTAAAGGACCGACATTTTTAGGAAATTCAATAGCGGCGGTTCCATATACAGTCGCTGAAGTATATACAAGAGGTTAAAATTCCACCAAAGGCCGTTTGCCAAATGCAGCATTTGCATGCCAGACAGATTTGATTATGCTTGTTGATTATTGGCAGCGGTTTGCACACATTAGACAACGGGAAAAGCCGTCGCCAATAGTCATCTTTTTTAGAGTGAGCTTAAGCTTTTGGATTGAATATTTCATCGAGATTGAGGTTTTCTTCCTATATATTTATGGTGTTTGGGCTCGACTTTCAAATTACAAGAGCATCAAACCAAGCACAACCTTACCCAACTTTCTGTTGTAGATATTGTTTTGTTTTAATCTTTTTTGTGCAAGACTAGAAGAGAGTCTAACTTATGATCTCTTAATTATAAAGTATTGATCCTTTCCAATTTGTAAACTCTATCAATTCTCCATTCCTATCAATTCATCATTCATTAGACCAGAAAAAACTTCCTCCACTTGAACCGGTCGTTAGATTTTAAAACCAAAATTGAACCGAATACCTATGATTTGGTTCAATTTTCGATTTGATTTTTTACTGACTGGTTTTGATTAAAAATGGACACCCTTAACCACAAAGCAACACGCATAAAAAGCTTTCAAGGTCGGCCAAGTAGGAAACTACTTCTCATGCTTTCAAGAGTGTATCCCATGTACATTTTATTATTTTGACATAGACTGCCCATCTGCTGGTGGTGCATCAAAGAAGTGAGTGGTGTTCCTTTGACTCATAAATACATAATTTGATAGGTATTTTGTACACCCTTTTCACATTCTACATGTGTTAATTAGTTGTGTTTACCAAGTAAACCAAAAAAATTCCTTCCCTTCCCTCAAAGGTTGGTTCCAATTAAAACTTCCCTTTATACTCATAAAATAATCTGAATAAGGTTTTTGTACAAAATTGTGCTGTGTACATTGACAGACATGCCCATCGGCCCTCCAAATGAAATGGTTATTCGACATGTTCTCTGGCTTTATCCGACGGCTGAAGCATGGGTCGTGTACATACACAATCGCGTAGACAAAAACTTTCTCCAATAATATTACTTAATTATCATATCAAATATTGTAATCATTGTGTGAGTTGTGTTGGATGGAGGGCCTGACTCACAAGATTTTCTCAAAGGTGAATCGAGTCAGAAAACCTGGTTTTACAACTACCAATAGAAATCAAGGAGCTGTAAACTCCTTTACCATCGGAATTTAAGATGTCGATAAGCTTCTTGTAGTCTGAGTTGATCAGCAGCACATCATGGCCCGAAGAAGTAGAGCTTCGAACGTAACTCCCCTAACCGCAAGGGCCTCTCCTTCAATTACTTCCTGAAACATCGACTCGCTGGAAACCGCTTTAGTAAGCAAACCACCATTCACCCTCCAACAATAACCAATACCTCCCTTTTTAATATCATCGACCCAGCTCGCATCAGCATTGATAACCAGAGCATCTTCCAAAGACTCCAGAAGCATTGTTTAAAACTTCTAAAGGTTGTCTGTCATTCTTCTGAAAAAGCTAGTCATTCCTCGTTGTCCACAAATTCCAGCAAATAAAAGAAGCTTTGCAAGTGAAAAGTTGGTGCTCAACCGACTCTTCATCCGAACCATATCTTTTACATATAGAATTAGGATTTATATTTCTTTTTTTCAATTCAGCAGCTCTCCACAAAAAGGTTTTAATCTTTGGTGGAGTTTTAGGGCCCGTTTGATAAAACTTCTGCTTCTGGATTCTATGGATTCTGACTCCTAGGGAGCCATTTTAAAGTAAAAACGCGTTTGATAAGTCCAGTTAGATTCCAACTCCCACAGAGTGAACCGGATTCAGAATGACTCCAGAATCCAAAATTTTGGAGTCATAAATACTTGCTCCAAGCTGTTGGATCAACTTTTTAAGAGAAAAAAAAGAGTCGACACTCACATGACTATCACTTGACCACCACCATCACCACCACCACAACCACCACCACAATCACCACCGCCGCCACCACCACCACCACCACCACCACCGCCGCCGCCACCTCTACCACCACCACCACCGCCGCCTCCACCACCACCGCCTCCGCCGCCTCCACCACCACCACCACCGCCGCCTCCACCACCACCACCACCGCCACCACCACCACCGCCACCTCTACCACCACCATCAACACCACCACCATCGCCGCCTCCACCACCACCGCCCACCACCCACCACCCACCACCACCACCACCACCACCACAACCACCATCACCACCACCACTGCCACCGCCACAACCACCACCACTGCCACCACCACCACCACCACCACCACCACCACCGCCACCACCACCGCCACCGCCACCACCGCCGCCACCTCGACCACCACCACCAACACCACCACCGTCGCCTCCACCACCACCACCAATACCACCGCCCACCACCCACCACCACCACCACCACCACCACCTCAACCACCACCACCACCACCACCACCTCAACCACCACCACCACAACCACTACCTCAACCACCACCACCACCACCAACACCACCGCCCACCACCCACTACCACCACCACCACCTCAACCACCACCACCACAACCACTACCACCACCACCACAACCACCGCCACCACCACCACAACCACCACCACCACCACCACAACCACCACCACCGCCACCACCATCGTGCCACCACCACCACCACCCCCACCACCACCGCCACTGCCACCACCACCGCCACTGCCACCACCTCGACCACCACCACCAACACCACCACCGTCGCCGCCTCCACCACCACCACCAACACCACCACACACCACCACCACCACCACCTCAACCACCACCACCACCACCACCACCACCGCCGCCGCCACCTCTACCACCACCACCACCGCCGCCTCCACCACCACCACCGCCGCCGCCACCACCACCACCACCACCAGCCGCCTCCACCACCACCACCACCGCCACCACCACCACCACCACCACCACCACCACCACCACCGCCACCCCTACCACCACCATCAACACCACCACCATCGCCGCCTCCACCACCACCCCCACCCACCACCCACCACCACCACCACCACCACCACAACCACCATCACCACCACTACAACCACCACCACCGCCACCGCCACCACCACCACCACCACCACCACCGCCACCACCACCGCCACCGCCACCATCGCCGCCTCCACCACCACCGCCCACCACCCACCACCACCACAACCATCACCACCACCACCACAACCACCACCACCGCCACCACCACCACCATCATCGCCGCCACCTTTACCACCACCACCGCCACCACCGTCGCCTCCACCACCACCACCAACACCACCGCCCACCACCACTACTACGATTGTTTTTTTAAACTTTGATTGGAGGGATAGTATATTATCAAACATGTTTCTAATTCAAGGATGCTCTAAAATCTATTTCAAAATTGCATTATCAAACAAGTTTCTACTCCAAAATAATCCTAGAGTAGCTTGGAGTAGAATCCAAATTTGAACCAGAATCCAGAAACAGAAATTTTATCAAACAGGCCCTTATGTTTCAGATTAAATTTCAAGATGATTTTGGATTCAATTTCCAATTTGGAACTCTAGAGGTCCAAGGGATAGTCATCAACTCATAATTAACTTTGTTTTTTAGTAGGTGATAAATTGATTGTACAACAAGACTCCAGATTTGGCAGCTCCCCAAAGGAGACAATCGTCTTTTGGGAAAAAACTAAGGAGAATATTCAAGATTTCTTTGGCCTCAGAATAGGGGATCCGCATCCTCTCCTCCCAGTGGTCTGGGAGGACAGTGGCAACCTATCCCGGATGGTTGCCACGTGGCTCTAGATGAATCCGAGACCTACGTCTGAGTCGACATTCAGTCGACAAGCCAAGCCGACAGAGGATGTCGGCTCGGACGTGAGTCTCGGATTCACCGAGAGCCACGTGGCAACCATCTGGGATAGGTTGCCACTGTCCTCCCAGAACTAGTGGGAGGAGACGATGTAAATCCCAGAATAAGGGAATATTCTTAGAATAAAATCCTTGTGCCAACATCTATTTTTGGCATCAATGAGGTGGCTCTCCCAAATTAAACCAAGATTGGGATTTCTAGGAGGAGAACGCTTAAAATGTGGGATATTAGGGATCCAGGGATCCTCCCAAATTTTTATTTTATCACCCTTTATATTGTGCCAAATTAAACCCTCCTGTAGAACACGACGACCTTCAAGAATGCTCCTCCAAGCCCATGAGGGTCTATTTCCTACTTTAGCAATTAAAAAATTATAAATTGGGAAATAAAACGATTTTATAACAATACTCCATAACAAATCCGGATTTAAGAGAAACCTCCAAGCCAACTTTGCTAAAAGTGCCTTATTGTGCAAGAGAGGGTCCTTCAAACCTAACCCTCTCTTCTCCTTCGATAAAGTGAGCCTATCGCAAGAAATCCAATGAATTCCAAGTTGCTTACCTCCTTTACTCCACAGAAAATTTGTTGTCGCTTTTTGAATGGACTGATGAAAAGAGTTGGGGAGCTTGAAGTGCGAAACAACATAATTTGATATTAGGAGCGCCACTTTGATTAAGATCTCTTTTCCTGCATAAGATAATAAGTTTGCATTCCATCCATTTAACTTGTTAATAGTCTTCTCCAAATTTCCTTAAAAGCATTTTTCTTTGAAAAACCAATTTTAACCTGCAAACCAAGCTATTTTGAAGGGTCATTCCCATTTTTAATTTTTAAAATACTGGAAAACCATCTCTTGAATCTTGCTGGGTATTTGGACTGAAAATAAAGAGATGTTTGGACTCTTATTGTGCTATATATATATATATATATATATATATATATATATATATATATAGATTTTTTTTCTAGATAATTTTGTTTTATTGAAAAAAGAAAACAGGGGAAAAATACAAACAAGCATAAGTATTTTCTTGCAAGATTAGGGACCATTGACCCCCAACCACCAAGAGAAGTTACCATCCAAGGACAACAATTGCCAACTAAACATAAATCAAACAACCACAACCACCTAGACCATAAGAGAATTGAACTCATAATCTCTTAATTATGAGATATTAGTCCTTTCCAACCGAATAATTTACCATTTCTCCATCCCCACCAAATCATCATTCATGAGACCCACCCCCTCCTGTTCTTAAGTCTTGTTTTGTTATATCCGCAGAAGAGCTTAGAAACTGAACATGGAGTTGACTTCAAGAAATGAACTCTGGATGTGACTATGCTGATAACAATAACTGGCCAGTTTAAAATAGAAGTGAGAAATGCTAAAACACGAGAATATAAAAAAAAATGGATCGAGTTTTTCTCCCCCCACGGCGAAGGCCATTTTCTTCACGCTAACCTTCGATTGATGATAGTTAAACATTTAGGAACAACTAGGGGCATAATAGGTTTTCGTTAATGGAGGAGGATCATGATCCTATCCCTTGGTTTCTTTCACCCACACTAAAGGAAAATTTTAACCTAAAAAAATTTTAGGTGGCTATATCATATCATATCCTATCTATTAATTGTTGGAATTGTCACATTAACTTACCATATGAAAAAAGTTAGTGGACAGTTGAGGGAAGCCTCCTAGCTAAATATGGCAATGTAAAGGACCATTTTCATAGTTGATCCAATATTTACTGTAACATATTGAAAAATATCATGGGGCCCCAGGAAATTTTTTTTTTGTCCGGCCAACAATGGTACAAATATTTGTCACATGACAGATTTGACATAGTTGATGTTAAGTGTTAGTCGGAATAGAAGCCAAGTAATAAAATAATGACTTGAAATTCCAGTGAAAGAAATGAAACTATTCTAAGGAGAAATGAACAACTAAAAATACAAGGAATATGTAGTACCCTATGTAGAACATTTTCTAGATAATCATGTGATCTAGATTTTCACACCACCTTTCCTCATAAGGCTCTCTTTCTTTTGCTGTAGATTTTAAGTGTAACATTTTATATCTAGAAAAATAAATTTCAATTTTGGTTTCGTATAATTAAAATAGAGTGAACTCTAAAGGGCGAAAAAATTGATTCCATCTTTCTTTTACTTATTGAAAATAAACTTTGAAAAAAATTTATATAAAAAATGTTACACGTAAAATTTTACAAATGTAACCTAAGTAAACCTTGAACTTGATCCGGAGGTATGTTCTAAACTTGCTAGTTTTGGGATTAATACTTTGCCAACATAAGAAAGATCGAATTTTTTTCGCCCTGATACCTAGTCCATTGTGGCAGATATTTTCCATCTTGTCTCCTTTTGCGAGAATTGTTCTTATAATTTTGTTTCAAGAGATGCTAATATTGTAGCTCATTCCTATGCCCAGAAGGCCTTGACATTAATCGGAATGTTTCATTGGCCTATTTTCTCTCCTCGCTTTAGGACCTCTATAAGACTGATGCCTCGACTTATACCCAATTTTTTAATCAATAAGATTTATCTTTATCAAAAGAGAAAAAAAATTTCCTTCACCCACGATGAAGAGATACGGTTTTTTTGCACCTGAATGGAACTCTTAGAACAGTAAAATGGCATTTCTAATTTACCCAGGGTGAAGAAAAACTTTCTCCATATATTCAACCATATATTGAAGAGGGAAATGAAAATTGACACTCCTATTTATGATGAGACTGACACTACTTATTACTAAGGGTTGTATGGCTGTCCACAAGCTGGAGTCGGGTGTAGTAAATTAAATGTAATTGCTTGTGCAATGTATGAACCCAAGCTCAGCCCAACACCTTTTGAAGGTGGTGCACTCAACATTCCTTTTAAGGGTCATGATTAATTATGATACCACCTAATGATATGTTACCAGTCACATGCACACAATTTATGGTACTACAGTTTTGAGGAAATTTCAAAAAGAGGAAAGGTTATTCAGAATCCCACATGAACAGATGAAGAAATCTCTCATAAATTTACTCCATATATGCATTGTTTTTACCAAAGAAAAAAAAAAGTAATTTGTTTCATTCATATCCCAATCTGTTAATATGGAATGAACTATTTTAATCTTAGTTTTGATAGAATGGAAAACCTTTCTAATAACCAAATAAGCCAAATGCTTTTTTTACTTCATCTCTGTCTTCATGCTCACCTCCCCCTCCCCCCTCGGGAGGAAAGATAATGACTTTATATCTCAAGTAGTCATGATCATCTTTTCTTCTACTAAGTTTTTTCCTGTACTAATGCTTGTGTAGTGATTGGTGAGGATCTGTTTAATGAAAAAATCAAATGGTCTCTGAGTTACTGATGTAGGTTGTCTCACAGTTTAATTTTTTATTTAAAATATTTGTTTTTTTGCTAAAATTTCATATAAAATTTTCCTATTTTGATAATTGTCTTTCTTTGTATTTTATGTCACTTTTGTTTTGAAGGAAAAAAAAAATTTCCACCATTTTACATGGAAACAAACAAAACCTAATAAAAACTCTCACCTCATCCGATCCCTGTTAGCTAGCGTCGTCTTTTCCTGACCTACCACTATCGTTTGACACGTCATTGACAAAATTAGGAAAAAATAAAGATCTAAGATACATTCTTTTGCAACTTATCCGATTGATGCGAGCCTCATCTTTCCCTTTTCCTTAAGCAACAACTAACAAGGATTACTTTGCAATTTCTTCTTGCTTTTGTATTTTGGTCTGTCTTGAGTTGTTGCTGATGATAACATCGAAGGTGACAGTTTGAGTCAGTCATAAAATCTTGTTTCTCTGTTAAGACCTTGTTTCACTGTTTGGCATGTGCACATACTAATGGCAATGCCTCTGCTCTTGCCAAAGGTGGATAAAATATCAATATTCTTTTGTCAACTCTTCCTTGTATGCCTGGTTCATCTCTTGTTCAATTTATCCAAGTCATTCTTTATATATCCAATAGTAAGAATCACCACATCACCCTCAAATGATGCGTTTTTCAAGAAAACTCTATCATCTCGGAAAATAAATCATCTTCTTTCGACCAATCTCTCGAAATGTGATCCAGCGACTGGAGATGATCCGAGCCCCATCACCTTGGATGAGTGCTTAAATAATTATTTGCTTCATTGGAATTATTGCAATTTGCAACCAAAAAAAAAATGTAGTACGAATTTCACAAAAAAAATAAAGATTTTCAGTGGGTCCTTATCTATTGTAGAGTATTGTAACACTATTCATAGCTTCGTAAAAGCAATGAGCTCACACAAGTTGGTGGGCGTTTAGAGTTCATAGAATGAGGTAGGGTTTTTGGAAATGAAACCTCTATAAATGTCACTTTTGAAGTTCGTTATTCATTACAATCAGTATATCAATCAATCTCTCTCTTTCTTTCTTCCCCTATCATTCATGGAGTTCATCTTGATGATGGCACCATTTCTGCTTGCGCTTCTGTATCCCTCACTCATGTCCCTCCTCCTGAAACTGATAGATCAACTCAGAAACGATCATGGCTGCTGCTACATCCTCCATTACGAATGCTTCAAACCGTCCGACGATCGAAAAGTAGACACAGAATGTTGCGGGAACATCATCAAGCGAAACAAGAATTTAGGGCTTCAAGAACACAAATTCCTCTTGAGAGCTATCGTTGCTTCTGGCATTGGCGAAGAGACATACGCACCCAGAAATGTTATTTCGGGGAAAGAAGAATCTGCTTCGCTCCTCGATGGAATTGCAGAGATGGAAGAATTCTTCTACGAAACCCTAGACAAACTCTTCCACCAGACCGGAGTTTCTCCATCGGAAATCGACATACTCGTTGTCAATGTATCTATGATTTCGCCGGCGCCGTCGTTGGCTGGAAGGATTGTCAATCGATACAAAATGAGGGAAGATATCAAAATCTTTAATCTCTCTGGTATGGGATGTAGTGCTAGTCTGATCTCCATTGATATTGTTCAGAACATCTTCAAATCTTACAAGAAGAAATTTGCACTTGTTGTCACATCGGAATCAATCGGCCCAAATTGGTATTCAGGTAATGAAAAATCCATGATCCTAGCCAATTGTCTGTTCCGGTCCGGTGGTTGTTCTATACTATTAACAAACAACCCGGTTTTTCGGAACCGGGCCATGTTCCGGCTCAAGTGTCTCGTACGAACCCATCTCGGCGCTAGCAACGAGGCTTACGAGTGCGCGGTTCAGAAGGAAGACGGGCTCGGACTACATGGGTTTCACCTCAGCAAGAATTTGCCCCGGGCTGCAACCCGAGCCTTCTTCGAGAATCTCAGAGTGCTAGCTCCTAAGATTCTACCACTAAGGGAGCTTATGAGGTATGTCATTGTGTCACGGTTGGTTCGACCTGCTTTGGGTAAGGGTAACAATAAAACCGGTCCGACCGTGAGTTTCAAGGCCGGTGTTGATCATTTTTGTTTACACACCGGTGGAAAGGCGGTAATCGATGGTGTCGGAAAGAGCTTGGGGTTGTCGGAGTATGATTTGGAGCCGGCGAGGATGACGCTTCACCGGTTCGGCAATACGTCGGCGAGTAGCCTGTGGTATGTTTTGGGTTACATGGAAGGTAAGAGGAGACTTAAGAAAGGTGATAGGGTTCTGATGATAAGCTTTGGTGCAGGTTTCAAATGCAATAGCTGTGTTTGGGAGGTAATGAGAGATTTGGAAGATGAGAATGTGTGGGAAAATTGCATTGCTAGTTATCCTCCAAAAACCCTAGAAAATCCTTTCATGAGCAAGTTTGGTTGGATCATGGATGATCAGAACAACAAAAGCTTGTTTGTGGATTGATTAATTAATTACATAGACTACCATTCATCCTCTCTTTTTTCTTTTTTCTTTTTTTTTTTTTTTTTTTTTTTTTTTTTTTTTTTGGTCTCTAATTATATTTTACCCAGCATGGGAAACCCTAGAAAGGCATTGTTTGCTTGGTTTAACCATAAGTGTGATGGTTAAGATATAAACATAGAGGCAAAATAAGAGGATACCATTGAAAGAATTTTAGAGCCAGTTTAGAGTTATAGAAAGAAAAAAGAAAAAAGAAAAAAAGCATTTATTATTGGCTAAAAGAGTAGCAATATTAATGAAAGAATTTGTATTTGTCTTATTTATTATTTGTCTTTGCTAAATAAAAATGCCATGCAAAATTATTTGTTAATTAATTGGGTTTATCTTGTTGTAACCAAAGTAATGAATTTAGAAATTATAATTTTCTTTTACTTGCCTTTTGTTTTATTGCCAATGGGTTTTTTTAAGCCATATGTTAAAAAGGATTTTCAAAATAATTATCGTTGAGTTATTCTCAAGAATAATTATCGAGGTTTCTATGACCCAATAACATCCCATGAAATGGAATCAATGTCAATGGGTCATTGATAGAAGCCAGTGTCTTAGGTATGACTAAGTTCAGTCTTGTTCTGTTCAGTTTTTTTTTTTTCTTTTTCGATTTCTGCTTAATATCAATTCAATCCGGATACAGGCAGAGAAGTTCAGTCTATAAAATTAAAACCGCAATAGATAATTGTTAATCCTTTATTGGTTTTTCTTAATGGACTCTTATTAGTCCTTAATTGGTTCAAACTCTATTTTTTATAAATTAAAGAAAAATATTGCAATTTTTTTTTTATTTGGTCTAATTGATCTTTTCAATTTAGTCTCAATTTTGACACCCTAATACACACTTCCTATCCCAAAGACATAAATCAACTAAACAACTCAAGTGATCAAAAGAGAGAAATCATCTATGATATGCTAAGGCTAATCCAAAGGACCGTAATCCTCTCCTATCGCTGGCGTTCTTCCGTCCGTAGTCGCATGGGTGGAGTCATTTGGCAATGCGCATCGAATGAACTCCAGTTGTACAATCACGGCCAAAAGAACCGATCAACATGAGATGATATTTTTCCTAATCTAAATCATTAGTGAATCAAATTTTAAGATAGTTCCATGGCATCCCACCTATCTTGAACTGATCTCACAAGTTATTTATTTATTTATTAAATACACATCAATACCAAAAGGGTTAATCAACAAACTCCACAAGTTCAACATTTTGAGAAAGGGATTCAGAAGCTTTTGTGAAAACCAGACAAAGAACAAGAAAGGAAATTGAAAGTTTTAGTTGAGAGGTGGCCTTGAATTACAATTACTAGGGTGGGTAGATCAGAAGTTGTTGTGCGATGAGTAAGGGAAGCTGGTAGTCATTTTCAAATTTCTAAATATAAATATGAGAATTCAATCAAGCAATCAATCCTGAATCCTTGATTCCAGAGTTAATTCATGGAAGCAAAAAACAGAAACCCTGCATTAATTTACAACTAATATAACATCTATGGCTCCAGCCGCTCCACCAGACTCGGTCCTAACAATATTAATTTTAGAAAACAAATTTATGACAAAAGGGATCATCTGGATCTTCTCCTGTTGTCTAATTCACCAGCTATCAATCGAACGGATTGAGATACATCGGCATGTTGATAAAAACTTAAAATATCAAAATAATGAGGAACCCACAAGATTAACTGCACCAAGCTGTCTACAGTCTCCACCTACGCATAACAAGATTCATTCATTTCAAAGTTAATTTTGATTAGCATCAATGCCTGGAGGGTTCTAGGGATTGGGATTGGGATTGGATCCGTCGATTTCAGTCGATCTGGATCCACCAAATTGTTTGAGGATTTTTACGATTTGAGATTTACCTTAAGCTATCTTTGGTATGTATTATAGAATTAATTATATAATTAATTATATAATACATTATGATAAATATAGTTGTTTGGTATGATTTATGGGTTTTTATTTTTATTTTTTTATGAATATGTTATTTATTTATAACATTGTGAAAAATATAATTGTCAATGAAGTGTCTGAGTAAATTTTCCTAATTAGAATAATAGTTTCAGTATCCTCCAAAAATATAAAAAGAGCGGTTGATAATTGAAAATTAAAATGGAAGACCTTGATGGATTTAAGTGCATCAGAGAGTTAAGAGTGTTAAACAGTTTATAATCGTTTAATTGGCGTGGTGTGGTGCACTGTGCACATGAGGTTAAAATTGAAATCAAATCGATTAATTAAACGATGTCAAAATTACTATCAGAATCTATTATTAATCGGTTTCGAATATTTCGTTTTTAATCACTTTTACGTTTAACTGTTTTACTTTTGGTTCATAGTTGGTTTAACATATCGATTCCCCCAATCAGTTTCTATAAGTCAAAAATCATATATTACACCAGTGGGGGAGGGAGCAGTAATCGATTGGTGAAGGGCTGAAGGCACAATAGTAAAGAATGAAAGAATAAGCCACCACAATCCACAGTGGCACATCGACACAATAGATGCAGTCGTAACAGACTAGTAGAGCAGTTGTAGGGGAGGAGCAACAGGAGAGAGAAAAGGGTTTAGCCTCTAGGAAGGAGACTTGGAGCTTCCAAGAAGCTTAAAGTTTCAAATAGGAGAGTAAGAGAGACAATCGATTGAGAGGTTTAGGGTTAGGGATTTCTAATTTCTATTAAATTTAACCAGTGTAAACAATCCATAGTCGGGTTGAGATATAATTGAATAACCGCTGTCTAATCAGTGTCAAACCATCGGTTTAAACAGTTTAAAACTTCACCAACCCAATTAACAATGTGAAAACCCAACCCAATACTGAACTAGTTACTAAAGGTTTTGCTGATTCCAGTAGAAGCAGTTCAAGTCGGTTTCGTTGCAAAACGTGCACCCTTACACAGAGAGGTTTAGGAACACTGCATAGCCCTTCTTAGGTATTGTCCAATGTGATTTTTTTTCATGGTTCTCCAATTGGGTTGTCAAAAAGATACAAGACATCCACATATAAGTGTGTCAATTCTGAATCAAAATCAAGAAATCAAACAGAATCGAAATTAATCGGCTCAGCTTTGGTTTTACACACAGTTAATCTGTTCATCTGTGGTTTAAAATTATTAAACCGATAATTGATTGTAACAAATTGAATAAATAAAACCGTTAAATAGAATAAAATCGATTAATTACCTAACTAAATGTATAATATTTCATATGTAGTATACAATTCTAATGTAGTATGCCTTGAGATAATGTCATGCACTTGTGACTTGATATTTTTAGTCTATTATTTAATGTTTAGTGATTTGTTGTTGAACTATTACAATCATATAATATATGTTCCTTTCCTATAAACCATATAAGAAATCATCTATGAATCGATTAATTAAAATGGGTAAGAAACCGATAAACTGTTTGTTAATCGGTTCGGTCTTGATTTTCGCAAAATACGAACCGGTTTGATTATGATTTTTATTAATAATAACTTTTGCCTATTGTGATTTATATAAAATTTAATATAACCGTCAGTCAGCGTTTGTAGTCCAACGGTTAGGATAATTGCCTTCCAAGCAATAGACCCGGGTTCGACTCCCGGCAGACGCATTAAAAAATTATTTTATTTAATAGTGGGTCACGTCATAAAATAATTATGCAATCTCATTTTTCAGCTTGGAGTTTCTCATTTTGCCATTTCTAACCCATTAGAATTCTTAGGCCACTTTCTACATTTATTGAGTTTCATTGTTTGGATTCTCATTCGTCTACTAAACATCCAAAGCCATTACAAAGGTATTGAAATCCTCTCTGTGAAACTATCACTTGTCAAGGGTTGGATTTCGATTGATAAATATATCGATGTATTAGTATATGCGTTGATTGAATTCTAGTCCTTGGATCAGCTATAGTTCCCACTTGCGATAGGATAAGATTTGGATCCATTACAAAGTGGGCCTTTTTAAATTTTTAAGTCTTACTAATTTAGTTAGTTTATTTTTTTTGTTAATGACGGTTATTTAGAACTTCGGTCAGACTAGTCCCATGGAACTATATTGATCCCACAATTGTATGAATCAAATCATTTCGGGATTGAATAAAAACTATTCTATTTAAAAACAAAGCATGAAAGTGGGTTTTTTTTTTTTTTTTTAATGAGAGTTGTAAGAAGGCTCTGTTTAATTTCCATGTAAAATGGTAATTTTTTTTTAATTTCAAATGTAGGGGTGAAAGTTTTACTCTGACGGCCCGAGCCTGTCTAGAACCGCCTGAACCCAGTCAAGGCCTAACCCGGCCAGAACCTTGACAGGGCCCAATTAGGTTGCAAGGTATTTTTTTACCCTATCAGGATAAGGGCGGGTTAGGGTTGAGACCTCGGGTAGAGCCCGGCCTGACCCTACCCGACCTTGTCTTATATGCCCCATTCGTTTCTCCTAGCCGTAGCCCACAGAGCCACTCAGCCCCATCGACATTTTCTTCTTCCTCTTCATCGACGGCCATTAGCCAGGTAAACTCCTCTCTCTCTCTCTCTCTCTCTCTCTCCCTCTCTCTCTCTCTCTCTTCTTGTTCATCTACAGTGAATAAGCTCCAAGCCTACGTCTATCGCATCTACATTCAAAGCATTCAAGCGATTGTAGGACTTCCCCAATGCCATCACCCAGTAATTTTTGTTTTGCAAAGAGTAACATATAACAAATCCATCAAAAATTCTTTAGACAAAAGCTCCCCTGTTCTAATCTGCATCATGTTAGTAACAAAATCAACATTAGCCAATCAAACAACACCACAATCTAATAAAAAAGAGAGGAAATCTAGGCATGAACCAACCAATCTAAAACCCCTTGCTTTAAAGTTTTCAAAATGCTTTCAAAAGATGGAGAATCTCATAAAATAAAAAAGGTTCCTAAA
Organism: Protea cynaroides; assembly: GCA_028583415.1. NCBI lineage: Eukaryota > Viridiplantae > Streptophyta > Magnoliopsida > Proteales > Proteaceae > Protea > Protea cynaroides. The sequence continues at coordinate 33,870,564 of CM053266.1, read as the reverse complement.
TTTTAAATCATAAACACTCAAACAAAAGTTAAAACGGCATAGATTAAAAAATTCAATTCAATTATAGTATCTTCTGGAAAACAGGGATTCCATTTCCATATGCACACCTCTGAGACTAGAACCCTAAATCCACTAGCCCGTGAAGACCGCACTGATAAGAAGAACTACCAACTCCTCAAAACTGTTCTGTCAAAATTGTCCGGCCCAGATTTAGGGTCAATCAAGGTAAACCCGGCCCGGCTCTACCCAATAAGGTAAATCAGGGTAGAGTAGGGTTTGGTAGTACCCTGTCAGGGTAGGGTAAGGTTTGAGGTTATGTCCTATCCTGATAGGGTAAGGTAGGGTTTAGGTTAACATGAAAGAATCTTGGATAAGGTTGGGTTTGCAGATACCCGATCCAACCCGACCCTGTTTCACCCCTAGTCAAATGCAAAGAAAGACATTGAAAAATTAAAAATATTTTTTTTACAAAAGAAAATTTCTATGTAAAATATCATCTGCATGGAAAATTTTACAATGAAACGAACATAGCTAAAACAACTAATATTAGATCATCTCTTTAAATATCCTAAAAAATATATTCAATGAAATTCTATATCAAAATTTTGTTATGCTTGTAGGGGACTCAAGGTGAAACCGACCAATTATTCAATCGGCCTCAGTAGTAGAGACTCAGACCATTTTAATACATGATTGGTCGGTCTAGGGCTTTAAATGTTCTTCGTATTGTGGTCTTTATTAAGTTTGGTATTCAAAGTAGGGATTTTCTTATTGACACTGGGCGGTTGTCATCAGCCTTGTTGACCTTCGGATCATGCAAAACCACAATTAAATACTAAAATTACCCACGTGTATTTTGTGATTTTATGAAAGACAATGAGTGTATTACCCACATGTATTTTGTGATTTTCGTGAAAGACAATGAGTGTGTGGGAGTCAATGTTGACAACGGCCAGCCAGTGTCAATAAGAAAGACCCATAAACAATGCCCAAAGCCTACCACAAATCTCATTTTTCGCGACAGAAAATTTCCGTCGCCAAAAAAATATTCCGTTGCAAAAAATAATCACGACGGAGTATCTACCATTACTTTACTGCCACTCTAAACAAAATTTACCAACGCTACTTTATTTTACTGTCACCTTATATTATTTACCATAACGGAAATCTAATTACAGTCGGAAAACCCCGTAGCTAAAAATCCACTTTGTTGTAATGTCAAATCCTTTAATTAATTATATATGATTAATTTAAGGTAAAAGTTATGGTAAAATATACATTAAAAATTTCATCTCAATTTTGAAATGAACATCGAGATATAGAAATATAAATAATTGAAATTTGACTTACTCAAATATTTCATGTAAACATCCATGAACTCATTAAAATATGCATCGAAACCACCATTAAATTGACGTACCATGGCAGCAAACGAACAATAGGGTTGAGTCGCAATCAAGACTACTCTCCTTAAAATCGTAATCGCCCCTTATGGTGCAAATCGGGTTCCATGCGAATCAATTTCCAAGATAAAACAACCCTTGAAAATTAAAAAGTGTTGCACTTACTTTCATGGTTTACTCAGAGATTCATAAAACTATGCTCAATAAATAAAAGTTAAATTAATTCTAATAGGAATTATGTTTTGAAACCAATCAAACTGATAATTATGTTTTATTGTTTTTTTATCTTTTTTATTGTTTTTAATGGACTCAATAGGTAAAAGATAAAAAAAAAGGCATTATGTTTTATTGTTTTTTATCTTTTTTTTTATAGTTTCGTTCCATTTTAACTCGTATCGCTTTTTTACCGGTTCTAAAAAATAATACTGAACCAATAAGGAGTGCGGTTCATTTTGGTTTTTTTTCTGATTTGATTCGGTCGATCTTCTTAATTTTGCTTCATGGGTGTCAAAAGTAAACCCAAATCAATAATCCAAATCGACACCCACCAGAACAATCGGATTGAAAACTTATTGGACTAGAACAGGGTTTGGTTTTTAGAGACGGATGAAAAATCAAAGCCTAACCAACTAATAAGACCGATCTAATGCTCGAAACCAAACCAGTACCAACCTAATACTGTACCGACAAGAGCCCGTTAATATTCACATATAAGAAACTGAACATAAAAGTAAGACAACTTGATAAGAACCGAAACCACATTGAGCTAAAACTGAGTTTCTTTAATAGTTTAGTTTTGGTTTTGTCGATAAAAGACCTAAACTGATTCAGACCAGACTGAACCGTCTATTTAGACCTCACCAGTTGGATGTCTAGTCTAGGGGTGTCAAAATTGGGTCCAAAGAAAATCAAAACCGAACCATGCAACCTGATTCGGCCCAGACCAAACCGAAACCAAACCTTATTGGATAGGATTTGAATTGTGTATTTAGAGTCCGATGAAAAACTGAAACTCGACTGGACCAATTGATAAACCCAAAGCAGCCCACAATGGACCAAGAAGAGTCCATTAAGCCAACATTTTATCAAATATACACATAGGAAACCAACATCGAAAATTGAACTAGCTCGATCATGACTTGACAGAGCCCATTAATCCAACTATTTTACTATATATATATATAGTAAACTGAAATCGAACAAAAAAATTCCATTAAGTCAGCCTGATAATAAACAGACACTAAACCGGTCCGTTAACTAACATGTACAGTGCAACCCACCCCAACCCAAATACCTTATTGCATATGTTTCAGATCGCCTCTAAAAAACTAAAAACCGACTTGGCCCGGATCAAAATCAAGGATCTTCTCTAGTGAGGTCACCTCTGTAGTGAGCATTCGTATTCAAAGTGGATCTGTGTGTATCTCGATGCACTTTGAGTAGGTGAGATTCTCACTATAGGGGTGGCCTCACTACAGATAATCTTTTTTTTTGTCCCAACTAACCTGTTGACACCTTAGGGTGTGTTTGGATTGATTTTTATTTCAATTTTTGGTTATTAAAAAGGTTTTGTATCATTTCTTGATGCTATTCATGAAAAAACAAAAATAAAAATAGATCCAAAATCAGAAAGAGGTCAAGACCTCTTTTTGATTTTTGACCAAATACTCTTTCTAACTGTTTTTGCGCATTTGTTTAATGAACACGCGTGTTTTAACAAGGGTAAAATAAGAAAATTAATCTTTTTTTATAACATTTGTTTTAACCTCTCTTTCACTTAACCATCGTCTTCCTCTCTCTCCTAATGGCCGAACAATCTGGCCATCGTCTTCCTCTCTCTCCCAACAACCCCTAAAGACAATCACCCGTTTAGCAGCTAGCTTCCCAAGTGCTGATGCAGACCTCTATGCGGGAGCTCTGCATACGTTGCAGTGCGGAAACCCCCATGGAGAGATGAGTGCTCATGAATCAGAATGGTTTATCTTTCATTGAATTAGGGTTGTGAGACTGAATTGTGTGCTAAGGTTCTGCGTGAAAGCTACTGGATTAATAGGGGAATGAGAGTGAAGATCATAGAAGTGCAAATTGTCACTCAACACTTGATTTCACTACTTCAATTTAGATTGAACAAAATTCAATTTTTTGAAACGGGAATTGGGTAAAATTGGGAATTGCAGATTTCGATTCATTCAATGGGAAATTGGCCCAATTTTGTAGTAGTAAGCAGCCTTTTAGGCGTAACTATGTAATCTAACGAGTTAGATTTCAACCTTATCAATTTTTTATTTCCATTGTTCTTTGTTTACCTTTTTGCACAAGATTTGGTTTGCATAGATGTTTCTCTTATTACATTGTGGCTTTGTCACGTTTAAGACGGTGGAATTTGTATTATGTTTTTAATGGTAGTTGTTATTTTGTATTCTTTGGGATGAGTTACAGAAGTTGAGCTGTGAGAAAACATTTGAAGAGATGTGTTGATGTCTCTAAATATTATTGATTGAAAGATTGCATTGAGGAAAGATGACGCTGCCATGGCAGTTGGAGGAGAGTCTTCTTTTCAGTTATGATTTCTTGATTGGTTTTATTTATAAAAATTATTTTTGGACATAGAGATATCAAATCTATTTCTCATTCTATAATCTATTTTTTATTATAATTATCAAACAATATTTTATTTTTGATCAAAAATAATTTTCAAAAATATTTTTTTTGATTAATAAATAAATATAAAAAACAAAAATGATACAAAAAAGAACCCTAGTCTAAGCGGAAAACACCACAGTTATTTATTTTTCTTTTTCTTTAAAGGGTGTGGGGACAGGTTCGGTGAAGGGAAACAAAATGAGGGTAATATTAGAATTATACATGAGAGTGTTGAAGACTGGAAGTGCATGTGCATGGACTGAGATTCAAGTCAAAATGGACAGAACGAAAACGCACGAAAATGCTTGTCAGGCAATTTCCCACGCTCAAATAGTCAAATTACAATTATACCCCTGAAAAGTAATATATTAATATAATAATAAACAAAATAAAACAGAAGGATGGAAAATTACGTAGAACCGCAAGCAGAGGAAGCCGAACCACAACCAGAATACAGAGGTTCTGGACGGATCCGCAGTCGCAGGATGGTGACATCGACGCCATTTTGTCGTTAACGAGAGAAACGACGAAGAAACGAAAATGAAAGACGGAAAACGATCTCTTTGACCATTTTTTCCGTCATCGGCAACCGCTGGTTCCTTCCTTATTCTTTCCTTCGCTTTTTTCCTTCTCTCAAAACCCTAGAAATGGCAGCTCATGTTTTCTAGCTTGAGCTGAAAGATTAGGTTTTGGTTGGAGAGCAGATATGGGTTTAGAAATTGAAGAAGGTAGTTATTCTGTCGTTTCTGTTTTATAAAATATTTATTGATTTTGCTTTCGTTAATTATTGATGGCTTTTGAAGGACGGGAGATGGATTTGGAGAAGGGTTTGAGCCCAAGGCCTTCATCCGAGCCTCTGCCTTCACCTTCTCCGTCGCCGACGTCTGCGTCAGCTCCAGCTTTGGTTCTATCGAATTCTGGTAAGAGAATCGACCAGGCTGGTAAGAAGAAGTACGTGAAACAGGTGACCGGTCGGCTTAATGACACGGAGCTTCATTTAGCGGCGCAGCGAGGTGATCTGATGGCTGTGAAGCAGATTCTTGCTGATATCGACGCCCAGATGGTTGGCACGTTGAGCGGGGCTGATTTTGATGCTGAGGTAGCGGAGATTCGGTCGGCGGTCGTCAATGAGGTCAACGAGCTCGATGAAACTGCGTTGTTTACGGCTGCCGAGAAGGGGTATCTCGATGTGGTGAAGGAGCTGCTCAAGTATTCGACCAAGGAGTGCATTTCTAGGAAGAACCGCTCTTTCTTCGATCCCTTGCATATAGCTGCCAATCAAGGACACCAAGGTAATCATCACTATCTCTGATTCTTCTTCTTCTTTTCAGTCGTATGCAGAAAGAAAAAGTTATTTCCTTCCCCTTTTTTCGATATTTTTTTGAAATTTCATTCCGAATACGACTATTCTAGTTCTAAATCAGCTCGAGGAAGAAACGGACTAGGGTTTCATCGGTTGTGTCTGCAGTTCTGTAATTGCAATATATTCTTTTGTTTTCTTTTATAAGGTATTCAATTCATTCTTTCCCCCTCTTCGTCCTTCTGGAACTATCTGTGTCCTTTTTGTCTATGTCGTTCATGTAAATGAAAAGTAGTTCTTTGAAATTATCAGATTTAATATTGAAAATTCTCTCTTTACGTCTGCTTAATTGATCTGTTTGAATTCAAAGTATGCGTGTTACAGAGACTACTATTCAGACAGATGTGCATATGCGTACATGTTCTAATGATCAGATCTGCTCCCCGTCCTCTTATTGATCATCATAGTACTTTGATCATTCCTAACAACATTTTGGCCACCCTTGCTTTTAAAGCGGGATAATTTAGAGTCCGAATCAATCTGTTTTACTGGACAGTAGAATATCATCGAACTTTATGTCTCCTACCCTTTGGCCTACGAATCCAACTGTGCGGTTCACTGATTCCCATAAGAAGGCTCTTCAGGTTGACCGGTTGCTCCATAAAGCACGTATGCTTTCATTTTTTATATAATATTTTTTACTTATATAATAAAAGAAACAGCATCCACTGTTTTAGTCCAACCATTTGACTTCATTTCCAGAATCTATTAAAATATCCGGGAAAAACAGCAGCTGTAACAGTTGAGTTGAGCTGCAAGCTTAAAGGTCAATTTTATGGAGGCAACATGAACCAAAGGCTGGATGGAAATGTGGGTTGAGTGGGAATAGGGATGGAAATGGGAGTTTCTCCTGAATACCAAATTCTAGAGTAAGGTTTTCGACCTCTTACTTCAGAATATCGGATTCATTTTGAAGAGACAGCTTGCTTGCTTCAAATGGAAAGCTACAACTGGGCGAATGCAGTGTTATGGAAAAGGAAAAGAAAAAGAAAGAACAAAGATGAGAAATTAATAAAGATGACAACTGGTGAAATAATATTTATGTAGCTGTTTTCTGTAAGCTATATATTTAAATGAGAGAAGATGACTGCTTGAGATTAATGTGGGAGGAAGAGCTTGTTTAGTGACAAAAAAAATTTTGTACCCTAAATCTGAGTTATGAGTCACATGGCTCATGTGGGAAGCTTCTGAGTAGCTTTATCACATTGATTTAGCCCTTCCTATTGTTATGATTATAGGGCTATGGTGGAGTTTTTTTTCCCTTATAATAAGCAGCAAATTGTGTTAAGTTGGGAACGATATATTATTGATATACCTCACAAGGGAATACATGCTCCAGAAGAGAGAGAGCCATTACAAAATTTTCTCTATCTTGTTTTGGAAAAAGAAAATCTATTCAAATGGTTTGCAAGGATGAAACCATATCCTTTTCTTTTATTGTTTAGATATATTATTTGCTTTGAATTTTTGTTGTTGTTGGTAGTCTGTTTGGGGTTTATATCTTCATTCAACTCTACAATTCTTGGAATTGTGGGAGAGCATCTTAGGAGATCTACATTAATCATGACTTCATATTCAAACAGCTAGGTACTCTCAGTATCCAATTTTCACTTGGCTGTTAGAGGCTGTTGGCAGCCTTTTCCTTCAAGGTCTGTCGAGTTAAAAAATCTTGTTACATTTCCCCTCATAATCTGAGTCTTTTTGTGGCATTAGCTCATTGGTTGAGTTGTTAAATTATTAAATTTGGGGTAGTTTGGATGTTGTGGTCAAATTTGTTTACCTTTATTATGCAAATCGTACTGCTGGTGTAGTGGTCCAGAGCCTGAACAGTTGATTTGATTTGGTTGTTTGAGATACTTGATGTGATTCTTTTGTTCTGAAACTTTATATGCATATATCTTGTGTGGAAGTCTTCTCGAGATTAGATTTTGTTTGCTAATGTTTCTTATGCAATTTCCAGACTTCCCCAATAACGGAAACTGGAATTGCTGGTTGGGCCTATAACCATATACTTGAACTTGTCCTGCACCAGTTTTTCTGCTTTAAAATGTTAAAGATCGGCATGTGCCTCACTATTTTCACGAGTGACTATCATTTTACAGCTGTTGTCAAACTGCTACTAGAACATGACCCAGGACTAAGCAAGACACTTGGCCCCTCAAATTCTACCCCTCTCATATCTGCTGCACATAGAGGGCACACTGCAGTAGTTAATGAATTGCTTCTGAAAGATTCTAGCCTGTTAGAGATTTCTCGTTCCAATGGGAAAAATGCATTACATTTGGCTTCCCGGCAAGGGCATGTTGAAATTGTAAAATCATTATTAGACAAGGATCCACAGTTAGCACGGAGGACAGACAAGAAAGGACAGACAGCTTTGCACATGGCTGTAAAAGGGGTAAACTGTGATGTGGTGAAACTCCTTCTTACAGCAGATGCAGCTATAGTGATGCTCCCTGACAAGTTTGGTAACACAGCATTGCACGTGGCCACCAGAAAAAAGCGAGCAGAGGTATTGCTTGTCAATACTGCACATTTTTATTTATAATGTTCTTTTGATGCATGTGAACCAAATTTTAAAGAGATTTACAATTGAGCTATTTCTATATATTTTAGACAGTCTGAGTTTGTGAAATACTGTTTTGTCTGTCCAGCTAATGTTTTAATTGAGCTAGTGTCTTTTCTTCTGATTCCCTGAACATAAGTATTTTCTGCGAGGAATTTTGAAAGATCTCTGTTGTAATGAAGGGTAGATTCTCATTTTAGGCTACTTCAATTGAATCTGTCGTTCCCTTACAGGAGACAAAGTCAGTGAATAGCGTGGAGTTATTAACATCAGTGGCTTATTTACAACTTAACTGTTACAACGTGGTTAACACATGCTCAGAATTTGAAAAACATTTGTCTCCAAAAACCTCCAAACAAATTAACAACTTCTCCAGATTCTAGAAGTTAGTAGGTTCCCTTTTCACAGTTGTATTTGTTCACTTTCTGCTCAAATGCTGTTAAAAAAAAAGTGAAAAAGTTTACATGCTTTCTTCCCAAATCTTGATGTTCTGGTCTTTCTCTTTATCAAAAGGATATTCTTTCTAGTCTTTCTGAAATTGTTTCTTTCTGAAGACCCGTTTGAACAGTTGCTTTTGAGATGGGGGGAAATAATTGATTCTATCCTTAACAAATGGAAATAAGCTTGACACCTCACTAGTTTTATGCATGAAGATTATCATATGGACATTCTCTACTACCTTCTTTGGGCTGGAACAGACTTTGTCGCATTAGAAGTTTCTGTCATCCTATAAGACTTGAGACCATCTTTTCCGTATATCCCCTTGACATGCTTCCTTTTCTGTGCCATTATTGAATTTGGACTTACCCATTGCAACTTTATGTGATCACTATAAATTGCGTCTGTGGTAAACTTGACCTCCTTTTGAACTCCTTCCTTTGCAAACATTGTTTTAAAACCTTCCCTTGAGACTTTGATAAGGATAGGAGAAGAACTCGGTATTTGCAAAAAAGAGAGGAAGCAGAACCAAATCAAGATGAGAGAGATTAACCCCTTCTTACAAACACATGCAAGATTCGTCCTTTGCTTAATTGCTTGTTTTTTACATTAAAGATTGTTGAGAAGGATTTTTTTTTTTTTTCATATAATAAGGAAGATTTATTGGCCTTTTCCTAAGAATATCATTGCTTATTAACTCCGTCTTGTGTACTGTGGTCTGTTCTCTCTATCATTTTCTTTGCTCTTTCTTCTCCTTCCTTTCTTCTCATTGCTGATCGATGTTGTTGCAATTCATGGAGGTGATCGTTGGGCACCAATGAAGGGGTGTTATTTTTACATCTTACTGTCCTGGGGTGGTTTTGGTTAGTGTTCAAGATTATTGCTTTGCTGGTATCGGAAATGGTTGTTCTCTTGGTCATCCTTTTATGTAAATGGATAGACAGGGCTCTGACCCTTATTTTGTTTGAGGTGGTGGCTGGTTAAGCAGGGCAGTTCTTATTTCTTGTGTACCCATGTGGGGATCATTCGTTGGTAGTCCTCTCTCGTTCCCTCTATCTTTTTCTGATTGCTATGAGAAAAAAAGAAAGAAAAGAAGTCATTAAGTTCTATTCTTTTCTTCACCGCTGAGTTACTCTCATGTCTGCTAAACAACGAAGGGATTAGGCCATACAAATTAGGGTTTTGGATTCTTAGGAAATCTCAGTATCTTTTGGGTTTTGTCTGGTTTTGGGGTAATTTTGCGAATATCAGTGTAGGATTAAATGTATGAAATTTCATCAGGAATTGATTGAGAATATAAGAAATGGGTGAGTAACCAAAAAAGGAGTGGAAAGAAATTTTGATTATTGATTTAGTAATGTACTTAATATTCGTTAGCATTTGTCTGAAAGTTAAGGAAAGATTTCTGTTTCATAATGCTTGGTTTTTGGAATCAAAGTATCTAATGGATTTCTTCATGCATTTTAAGTGTTCTATCTATTCCAAGAGTCACTGAGTTTTTTATGGATTGGTTGCACAAGTAAATGGAAGTACACTTACAGCATAGAAGTTGAAATTTTTTTAAATAATAAGATTTTCTCTCATTTCTTGCAGATAGTAGGTGAGCTTTTGAATCTTCCTGACACGAATGTCAATGCCCTAAACAGAGAGCACAAGACAGCCTTTGACATAGCTGAAGGACTCCCCCTTTCTGAAGAATCTGCTGAAATAAAGGAATCTTTGGGCCGCTATGGTGCTGTGAGAGCAAATGAGCTAAATCAGCCAAGGGATGAGCTGAGGAAGACTGTGACGGAGATTAAGAAAGACGTCCATACCCAGCTGGAACAGACCAGAAGAACCAACAAGAATGTCCATGGGATTGCCAAGGAGCTCAGGAAGCTGCATAGGGAAGGAATCAACAATGCCACCAATTCTGTTACTGTGGTGGCAGTGCTCTTTGCCACAGTGGCGTTTGCAGCTATCTTCACTGTACCTGGTGGGACTGACAATAATGGGTTGGCAGTGATGGTGAACACTGCTTCATTCAAGATCTTCTTCCTGTTTAATGCAGTTGCACTCTTCACGTCTTTGGCAGTAGTTGTTGTACAGATCACTCTGGTTAGAGGGGAGACAAAATCGGAGAGACGGGTTGTGGAGGTGATCAACAAGTTGATGTGGTTGGCATCAGTGTGCACATCAGTGGCTTTTATTGCTTCCTCGTATATAGTGGTGGGGCGACGTTCTGAGTGGGCAGCAGTTCTAGTTACCGTCATCGGCGGGGTCATAATGGCCGGAGTTCTTGGGACCATGACATACTATGTTGTGAAATCCAAGAGAACCAGATCTATCAGAAAGAGGGAGAAATTTTCAAGGAGGAGTGGGTCAAGCTCTTGGTATCACTCAGAGTTATCTGATTCAGAGGTCAATCATCCAATTTATGCCCTGTAAAATGGGTCCTGGGATCAGACATCAATGCTATTGTTTTATGTTTGTTCAGGCTGCCTGAACCTTCAAACCAGACCCCACCTGAACAAAACTAGGGAAAAAGATGTAGGGTTTTTGGCAATTTGTATATATAAAATCTGGTAACAGAATATTTTGTCACTGAACTGAGGTTTAAAAAAAAATTGTTTGAAGTTCTTTCGTTAAGAAAGTGATGACATTGTATGAGACAATATTGCAATACGTACACCTGGTTAAGTCATTTTTCTTGCCTGCTTAGGAGTAGAATTCAGAATGCAGTGAAGAAAAGAAATGCAGAAGTCCCATTGAGGGGTAATCTGGGTATTTTAAAAAACCCGGACCGCATTGAACTGATACCTGAAACCGGACCGAAATGATATTAGGGGCTTAGCCATAGTATGTCAACAATTAGGGGGTTTCTTGTAATTACAGTTAGTTAAATCTGATTATATAATGATAAGAGATCTACTTTGGGTTTCTTATCTTCATTTTTTCTGCTTACTGCTTTGTACTTCACAATATCAAAACACTAAGAAATTATAATGTAATACATATAAGTGTTATGGTTTGCAAATTTTCTCTGGATTGTGAATGTTTCTAAATATCAGATTGAGGTAGAGAAGCTGGCATCTAAAATGTGTGGCTGCCACTCGGGTGGATTTGCTCTCTACATGTTGATCCTATGAGCTGTTAATGGCATGTGATTGAAAAGTGAAAGTCCAGAGCTTCTGTTGTTATCAAGTTTCTCTACCCTAACAATATGGTTTTGAAAGGAACTATTTGACCTTAAACAATTTATTTAGACTTTGAATCCTTCTCTTCCCATCATATGATTGAATGGTTGACTCGATGCTCTTTGTTTGAAGAAACCCTCCACTCATGCCTTAAACAACTTTACCTTCAAACCAAGGTTCGCCCTCTACTCCAAGACGTTAGGAGGATGAAATTTATGAAAAAAGTTTTATTTCACTTCTGAACTTGATCCATGTATGGGTGTTATTTTCACAAATGCCTTTGAGATTTCAAGAGGAGCTAGTGTTCTAGTAATTAGAAGTCATTTCATTTTGCCAAAAATGCCATAGACTGAGACCGATTCCAAATTCACCCCACAGCATTCCAAGACTCACATAGATGGAACCAACACTGGTAATGGTCTTTTTTTTTCTTCTTTTTTTCCCCCCCTTTTTTATAGATGTTTTTCTTAAAAAAATTTATGGCAAATCAATTGCTGCCACCATGTGTATGTGTGTGGTTTATTGATTTATTTATGTTAGAAAGGAAAAGAAAAAGAAAATTGTCGACCAACTTGTATCGAACACGAGTATCGACCATGTGAGGTCAATATAAATCAAGTATCGATACCCATTCTGATTCATTCATTCATTTTATATTGGCAAAATATATTTTGGAAGACATTCTATCTAGTTTGGCTATATGTGTACATAGACTAGTGTTTTGGCTGTTTTCTCATCTCTATTTTTCAAACTTTGGTTTGCTAACTTTGATTTCATATCAAATAATTGCTTATAAGGTCCAAATAATACCTTGTTCAACCTGCCGAAAGGAAGAGATGACAAAAAGAAGCACGATTCCATTTGGTTTTTCCAAGGTCAAAGCCTTCCACACAAGGGAATCCTTGGGAAATGAATGGAAGAGACTGAAAGAATAAAATTATTTATAGCTATCAACTTTATGTATTGTTGAGTCTACCCTACGGTCCATTCCAACTGCTCTCCATTTGACAATTCATTTATTCTTAGATCAGTCTTACTTACTGCTGTTTTTGTTCATTTTATTATTATTATTATTATTTATTTATAGCAAAAGTTTTTCTGGTCGGCAGACCATGAGAAGGTTGCAAAAGAGCCGGACTGAACCGAGTATTTTAAAACCCTAACCCAACCTTGGATCCTTGTAGTTTAGCCTAGGCCCTCCCTGACCTGCTTCAAAGCCTAAAAATGTCAACCCGGACCCTACCCTGTCGGGCTTAGCCAACCCAACCCCACCTTGATTGGCCCTGATTAGGTTGAGCTGGGTCGGGTTTGCCCTAATTGACACTGATTCTTTTGGGGTTGGGTCGGGCCCTACAGGGTTTGGTTGGGGTGGATTGGACTCAGTCGAGGGTTCAGCCTAGACCCTGTCTGACCCTACTAGGGTTTAACAAAACATGGGCCCAAAAACGGTCCTGTCCGGGTTTAGGGTAGGTAGTTTGGGTTCACAAGTTCAAACTTACACACCTACCATGTATCTGACAGCGTGGACCCTCAAAAGCTAATAAAATTAATCCTACCCCTCTGATTATGAGATTCCGATGATACCCCATCCATAATCTCATCCCTTGATTTTTCTACTTCCCTAGAGTAGAGAAGCTCTCCCTTCATTTATTTACGGGAACAGAAAAGAAACCCATGTTCATTGGTAATTACGTGAGGCACGCCTCATTTGGGTTAGAGCCGCCACTATCGAATTATTGATTGAAAAGAAAAATAAAGATGTAAACAGATAATCGAAAATCTAAATTCAATACATACCCTGTTTATTTAGGATTTTCAAATATGATCACATTGAACCATTTACATCATTAGAAAAAGGTAAGTCCACCTGCATTTAGATTTACCAATTATCCGGTCCAATGCAGCCTGATTGCCATCTCACTTGTCCATATTGTGGCAACTGGCAAATATGTCCATATTGATGTTTGTTTTGATAGGTAGGCAGTCCACATTGATGTTATGTGGCATGAAAGGGACTATGCTATCATGGGTAGTTGAGAAAGGATCAAGATTTTTTGTAGTGACTTCCAAGCGGCAGTGAAAATCAATGTTTCGATGCACTAGGAATGATCTGGATTCTCACTGTCAGTGGTAATCAGGATCCTTACGTGTTGAAAAATGATACATTTTTCAAGCTAAAACCCCTTCCAACAAGTGATCCAAATCGTCTCTTGTTGGCCAATTGTGTCAATCGTTATCGTAAAATTAGCACATGTCGAATCTAACTAACTTCGTCTTATCCACAAAACAGCTAAGACTTTGTTAGGTGGACGGTGTGAGAAACAAAGCCAGAAAATACTCGAGGACTACTGTAAAACCTTTGGTTGTACAGTGATACGGCAGTGCGGCGATCCAACAGTAGAATACATTGGATGCGTGTTCTGATGCACTCCTTGTCGTTAGATCCTATGCCGCAAGCAACGGCAGCAAGATCCAAGTCCCAAGACTCCCGACTAGTGGATTCACATCGTCTCCTCCCAGAACGACTGTGAGGACGCGGCAATCCCATTCGGATGACCGACACATGGTTCGCGGGTGAATCCAAGACCTACGTTGGAGCCGACACCCCCTATCGGCTTGGCTCGTCAGCTGGGTGTCAGCTTGAACGTAGGTCTCGAATTTACCGAGAGCCATGTGTCCACCCCATCCAGATGAGGTTGCCACTGTCCTCCTAGTACGCGGATCCCCCGACTATAGTAATCAAAAACCAAAACATATGTCCAATAATATAATTCGAAAATGTTTTATATATATTTCTTTTAATCTGTGCCGTTCATGTGAATAAGAACATGCTCCGAGAATCTTTCGACGCACGTATACATTAATATAACATATGGGCCCACCATTTTCTTTTTGGGTAAACATGGGCCCACCATTTCACTAATCCATAAAGTGTTACGACATTGCGTGGTCAATGCGGTAGATGTTTTCGGAGAAGGGATTTTTAAAGGTATTTTCTCATTGACACCGGATCGGCGTCACAAGAAAATGACACGGACGATCTGATGTCCGTCACATGGATTTAAACCATTGTTAGTTAAAACGGGATTGACAAAAAAAATAAATAAATAAATAAATAAAATAAAATAAAATAAAACTATTAGGTTACGGAACTCCGGGATAGACTCTCATCAACAAAGTCGTTTGACACCTCGATATCGACTCATCACATCCTGAGGTTGAAGAAGGTCCCAGGGGTTCGGTTGTTCACCGATTCAAGTGGTATATGAGTTGAGTTTAAAACGTGGTGAGACAGTTCAGTTCCTATCTATGGTTGGTGTTAAAGGGAGAACTGCAAGGAGCCAACTGTACTCTACCACAAAAAAGAATGAGATGAATTGTATCAATATCCGAACTCTTTTGTATACATAGGAATTAGGAAGTTAAGGATCATTTTCCTGATTTATTCTGTCGACATCTAAAAAAAAGAAATGAGATAAAATGGGTTTTAAACAAAACAAAATAATAATGGGTTAGAAAAGCCAAATATTTTGAGAACGGTAAAAAAAAAAATAAAACGGACAGTACGAGTTTTAAATAGATCAGATATAATACGGTACGATAAAAAAAAAGTATATACTCTAATAAATTGAAGAATTATACTTAAATCAATGGAAACAAATGACATTTACAATGTGTTTAGTCATAAAACGGTGAGAATTATCATCTTCAATTAAATAGTTAATTATTATTTTATATTTGTCCAAGAAGCATGAATCCTATGGAGAGAGAGGAAGAGAGAGAAAGAGAGAGAGAGAGAAAGCTCTATGGTGACCTAGAATATTAGTCTAAGTTGATTTCTATATTTGACAAAAAGAGACGTAGACTTGTGAGCCAGACACAAAACTAAGTAAACCTCAACGGCATAGTTTAGTTCTAAAAATCTAACGTCTCAAAATGAAAAGATCATGAGTTCAACTCTCTTAGAACCGTACCTACCAAAAAAAAAAAAAAAAATACAAATCATTTAATGATGATCACAAAATAGATATGATCAATAAAAATTGGCTAAATATAGTAATCAACTTAGATAAAATTAAGATTGATTAAGTGATGGGTTACCAAGCTTTGTGTCTCTCTCAAGTTCCTACATCTCATTTTGCTAAATATAGAAATTAACTTAAAGTAACATCGTTTAAGTGGTCAATTACGTACCCCTTATACGTCTCCTTTTTTATGACTTGTGTCTCTCTAATATTTTCTTCCTCCATCCCTTTCATTACCGGTTTTCATCCCGTTTCTATATTGTTTTTTGTACACCGTTTAACATACCATTAGATATCTAACGTATACCGACTAATATCTCAAAAGGTCAAAACTACGAACCTAAAACTAAAGTCTCTTAGGTAGTTGGATTATGTTTCTGTTTCGACAAATTACTGTTATATTTCATGTTTGTTTTGCCGGGTTTTCTCTATTTCTTACTTCAATTATGCAAAAGCAACAAGAGATTAGAAACCGAAGCTCATACTGAATTAGAAACCAAAGCTTGTACCGAATTTGAAACCCTTTTCATATCGTATACCATACTGGTTAAAAACTGTACTGAAACCCTCTACTTTGATTATGCAAAACCATCCACAGATTAGAAACCAAAGTTCGTACCGAATCTGCAACCCTTTTCATACTGTATAACAAGAATTTGGGTTTTTTTTTTCTTTGTCTCGTACCAATAGAATTGCAATAGGGAAATAATTAAAAAAGTATTGAATTGAATAGGATCGGCGGATCAAGCCCGACTATCTGATCCTGAGACCGATCCCAAAAATTCGAAAGATTCAATATCGGATCAGTATCGGATACCGATATGAATTGCCGATCCAACAGATTCGAAACCAGGAACTGAACTCATCAGTGGACCGTTGCACATGGGCGGCTGACCAGCTGACCCAACTTCCTTTAGTCAACTCCCGGTCTTGAGGTTCATCGTTTGTCGGATTATCTCACTCTCAGGACGATTCACCCAATGCCTAAAAACCCTCAATAGTTTCTTGATAAAATTGCAAAATTTCCTCCGCAATTCCAAAAATCACATTTTTTTTTTTTTGGTAGTTACAAAAATCACATCTTACTTCCAAGCTCTATGTCTCAGAATTTCTTTCTGGTTTGTCTTCATATGATTACCCAATATCACTGTCCCATCAATCTCTATCTTTCGTCTCCTTTTTTTAATGGTCAGATCTCTCCTCGTCGGCTCGTCCTAACTCTCTCTCTCTCTCTCTTCTGTGCCAAGGCAGAAAGTCACTTTTTTTTTTTTTAATAGATCAGTTGCGTTTATACCTATACATATATGCTTATGGCTGCACTTTCCTCTGCGGACGGTGTTTTTCCATTTTACTGCTTTTTTCCTCCATCAACTGGTGACAGAATGAAAGTTGGATTTCTTATATTATGGGTTGGTTGTTCTACGATCACCTTCGATGATCCCGCGTGATTCTGTGATTCTGTGAACCTGTTGCTATGTCATGAGTTTCACATGGTTCTGCTGATTCAGGAGGCGAGGATAATACTGGGAAACTCAGTTCTTTTCTTCATATTCCCAGGTCAAAAATCTTATCCTTCGAACCCAATTTCTACCCAATTTCTTCTTTTATGTTTTTTATTTCTTGAATTATAATGTCACGGAGGAAACCCAGATGCCAATTTTTTCCGTTTTAGAACCAATTATCTACTTTTAAACATCATACTCTGACTTTATTGTTTCCTTTTCCCTACTGTCTGTGTTTGCGTGATGAAGATGATTAAGGTGACAAATGGAAGAACACAAGTGGGTATGTGTTTATCTTAAATTTCATGTTGTTGTCGCGAGCAGGACGACATTGATTCGTCTGCAGTAGTTATCAGAACCAGAAGACGATTGTTGGAATTGAAACCCGGGTTGGGCACGAATTCAGCCTGAAATGTGCCGAATTGTCTCTTCTGGGTAGACATGGAAATGACACTGCTGATCTAAGGGATTCTTGTCTAGAAGTTTGAATTAGCAGAAGGTAAGAAATTCTTCTGCAATTAGTCCGATGGAGACGCCCCGCAGGAAGAAGATGACAAAACAATTGACTGGGAAACGTGACGACACTCCCCTGCATTCAGCGGCAAGAGCTGGGAACCTACTAGTGATCACGGAAATCCTTACCGGAGCCGCAGAGGCTGAGCTGAAAGAACTGTTGTTGAAACAAAACCAATCAGGTGAAACAGCCCTTTACGTGGCTGCTGAATACGGTTATGTTGATGTGGTGGAACAGATGATCAAGTACTGTGATATTGAGTCTGCAAGCATCAAGGCTAGGAATGGCTATGATGCCGTTCACATCGCAGCCAAGCAAGGGGACCTAGGTATATTCTCCGTTCAATTCTCTCTGTTTTTTCTTTCTTTCTACTTATGGGGATTACTTACTTTCTGTTGGGACACAGCAGAGGTGGTGAAGGTGCTGCTGAAGGCCCTGCCAGAGTTATCTATGACAGTTGATCCCTCGAATACTACAGCTTTGCATTCGGCTGCGACACAAGGCCACATTGAGGTTGTCAATTTCCTCTTGGAACAAAATAGCAGCTTGGTCGCCATAGCGAGAAGCAATGGGAAAATCCCCCTGCATTCTGCAGCGAGGAACGGGCATTTGGAGGTCGTAAAGGCCCTTCTAAACAAAGATCCTGGTATTGCTGTGAAAAATGATAAGAAGGGGCAGACAGCTCTCCATATGGCAGTGAAAGGACAGAAAATTGAGTTGGTAGAGGAGCTTATCAAGTGGGATCCTTCTTTGATCAACATGGTCGATTCCAAGGACAACACAGCATTGCATATAGCATGCAGGAAGGGCCGGACTGAGGTAAAGTTGATTGTCTACCTTGGCTTACTTTTCATTCTATATAGGATGAGAGATTGGCTAGTAGCAGATAATCTGAGAAGCAATAAAAGAAAGATGGTTAGGATAATGATGATGAATTCTAGGAGGAACAACGAAGGGGCCTGGTTTGCTCTCGTCTCTTGAGGCATTACATTAGGTTAAAATTACTCCACCTGTAATACTTTCACTGTCATTTCCATATAAATCTACTTAGTTTTGCTTTAAGCATTACTCTTCTCTGTTATGGTTTGCCTCATTACATGCTTTTGCAATGGTTCTTTACTGCATTTTATTTAACTTTGATTGTTCTTATTGCCAAAAAGATGGGGGTTATGGGTTAACAATTCAGGGGCTTCTGCTATTTATCTACAAATGAGTATGCTGCATTTTGATGGGTATCTATCTGTCGTTTAAGAAATTTTTCTCTGCCATCCTAGGGATTATTATACATGGTTGATTCAGAAATAGAATTCCGCATCTATGTTTAAGGCTTGTAATCTTGATACTTACATGGGTCAGCAGAGGCGAAGAGATAATTTCTTTTCTTTCTTTCCTATTGTGTTTCTGTAAAACGAAATGGTTCATATTTCCCTTCATTCCTGGATATCAAGGATAGATCAAGTCTATTGATTTCGAAAATTAATCATTATACCCACCAAATCCATTCTCACTTCAAGATGGACATATTAATGCAAACACATTACCTTCTGCTCCTACTTAGTGTATTATTATACATAAGAATATACAGGAATCAGTACCTCATAAAGTTAGGACTGGCTTCATCTAATTCTGGCATCTCTATTCTAGATTTCCGCACACTCCATCTGAGTAGATATTTTTGGTTACTGTATCGCACTATAGTCAATTTACGTATTTCTCAAGTTGCTTAGCATTCTTATGGCTTATGGTTACAAGTTAACCTGTTTTATTCTCCTATTAGGTTACTATGCTCATCAAAGCTTGCTTCATCTTCTAGAATATATAGGCTTAATATTAACTCCATCTATGGACCCAGGCATAGCCATGATGCTCTGCCCTTTTTTATTTATTATTATATGTGGGTACCACAATTCATTGCTTGCTGTGCAATGGAGTGGATAGGTGATAGAGTGGTGACTCCGAGAAGCTCACATGCGAGTGTTATAGATTTTCCAGAGGATGGTGCCCTAGTTACTGGATACATGGAGCTGTTGTTCTATCTCATCATGTTCCTTGATTGTTTTAAAGCTTGGCTGATGAATTCATGCCATGTCTTTATTAGTCTAGATTATGAAATTATTCTGATTCTTTCAATTGAATAGCATATTCCAGACCAAGTTTTGCTAATCCAATCCTGAAGAGCTGGTCAACAGCATCCAACGTTAGTCCTTGAGATTTAATCCATTCAAATATGGCCTCTAGATTAGTGAATTAGTTCGGTGAGTATTGTAAAAGCTCACAACATATTTGAAATGGAATCTGTGAATAATATGACCTGAATTACCACCAAAACAAAAAGAAAATAAAATGCCAAATTATTTAAAACAAAAAAATGGAACAAATCAGATATAAGCTAGCTGGTCCAGTACATATATAACTTGACAGCAACCAGATCTGATCTAGAAATTGCTGATATATAAAGAGGCCAAAGCCTATTTATTTATTTTTTGGAACTTAACTAAGCCATTTATTGAAAAAGAATAGGAAGACGTTGGGTATAAGTGACTTGGTTGAGTCAGAACAAAGAGTTCAAAATGTTTCTATTTTTTTTTTCCTTATCAAAATTGCTGATATTTATAGAAGCCAAAGCCCATTTATTGAAGAAGAATAGGAAGATGGATGGGGTTAAGATTTTTCTAAGATGTTAGCTTCATCATTAATAAATCATTTCATTGTAGGTAATAAATATTGACTCACTGTTGAATGCTTTGATGCAGTCAGCCCAAAAACTTAAACTTTCAGCAGATAGGATCACATGGATGAGCGTGGCATGACTTTTCTGGCACTTTTTCTGCAATATAAACCCACCCACAGACACAAATGCAAGCTTAGTGTATAAAGAAGCATCCCAAGTCATCTAAGCCATAATAAAAAGATTGTTACGTTAACAGCTGTTGTAGTGTGCTCCTTTTGATAGACATAGTACTTGTTGATGCTCCAGAAAATAGTTTGTAGTTCTGATTGTTGATATGAGCTTTTATGAGGTCAAGTTTTATTGTGAGAGATCATCTTGGTTGGACCCCTAGTAGGACCTACGTCTAAAGGGTCTAGGACTTGAATCCACTCTTGACTAAATGTGGATTTCTCATGCACATTATGTTTCTCTTGGAAAAATTTATATAGTTTACTTTGATCATTTGGGGGGTCATTTTGATTTCCTGAAATATTGTTGGGAAACAGATGTCTTACACGTAGTTGGAACAGGACCACTGATATAGCACTCTATTTCTGCAGATTGTAAAGAAGCTACTAGAACACAATATCACAGACAAAATCGCTGTCAATAGATCAGGAGAAACAGCCTTTGACACTGCTGAGAAAATGGGATATTCCGAACTGATGGTGACCCTGCAGGAGCATGGTGTCCAGAGTGCCAGAAACATCAAGCAGCCACAGACAAGCACAGCTCGAGAACTGAAACAGACTGTGAGTGACATAAAGCATGAGGTCCACTACCAGCTAGAGCAAACCCGCAACACAAGGAAACACATGCAGGGAATTTCCCAGCGGCTCAACAAGATGCATGCTGAGGGGCTCAACAACGCAATCAACTCCACAACAGTTGTTGCAGTCCTCATTGCCACCGTAGCTTTTGCTGCCATTTTCATTGTCCCTGGCCAGTTTGTTGATCCTCAAAACATACCTCCTGGGCTCTCCCCTGGGGCAGCAAACATCGCTAATACAATACCTTTCTTGATTTTCTTCATCTTTGATTCCGTTGCCCTTTTCATATCCATAGCTGTAGTGGTGGTACAGACTTCAATTGTTGTAATAGAGAACAAAGCCAAGAAACAGATGATGGCAATTATTAACAAGCTAATGTGGTTGGCTTGTGTTCTTGTGTCAGTGGCATACTTGGCATTGGCATTTGTCGTAGTCGGCGATGAGAAGTGGTTGGCAATCGGGGTGACAATCGTAGGGACAACAATCATGGCAACAACACTAGGCACCATGTGTTATTTGGTATTGATGGACCGGATTCATGTCTCCAATTTGAGGAACATTAGGAGGTCATCATTCGACAGCAAGTCACGGTCACGATCCGTTTCAATGTTCTCAGATCCAGAGATTTTGAACAGTGAGCGTAAGAATATGTATGCAATCTGAGATTGCCAGTCAGCACGCCAGTGATTTTTTTTTTCCCTCTTATCTGGTGTCTCAGGTTCCCTTCTTGGACCTCTATCTAATTTCTGTTCACTTAGATTTATATTTCTGAATGTAACTTGTTAAGTATAGTTTCTCCCTTCCTGCTGCATTGTAGCAAAAGCTGGCTCATCATTCATGACCCAACATCATATGCTGCAAATTAGAACACTGTAAAAGAAGTAGAAATTTTGGTCACTCAGTATATCAGTTCAACATCTTTTCTTTTGGTAGCAAGTCGCATTGTGGTATTATCAACCTCCTGTGATCTTACCGACAACGGACTGGCATCTTTCCCTGCAAACAGTCTTAGTTTTGATCAATGTGGTGCAGCTGCTGTATTCAATTACTTCAGAAGGAATCTACTTAAATCACTCCAGCATGAATTGAGCTCTGGTCTTGGCTCAGATCCCACAGTTCCACTTAGAGGTTTCAGCCAACTGGCCTGGTTTGCATCTTTGGTGTACAAGGTCTCTTGTGATCTTTGGTCCTGCTGCATTGTAGCAAGCAGAATTTCCATCTTTGGTGTACCAGGTCTCTTCTCTTGTGGCAATGCATTGATTGGATAAATGTCGAGCATGGAGGCTTATTAAACACTACCAAGAGGTAGTTTTTTGTTTTTGGGTGAATAAATAATATATTCAAAGGACACAGTCAGACTCTTTACAAACTAGCTATAAGGCCCAAAATAAAACCAAAAAAGATAACCACAAGCCACATGAAACCGTGGCTAGATTCTAGAAAGACAAAATAAACCTATTTTTAGTATTGCTTTCTCATTTCTCTCTGTGCAATGTTGTCTCCCAATTCTTCTTGGGAATGCTTTCATTGCGGGGAGAAACAACTCCCTCATATGAACCCGAACCATGGATTGAGGGATCGGGTTAATCCTGTGCAGGCACTGTGTTAGAGGAGTTGAGGCTAAAATCAAGGGAAAAGAGGAGAGTGCACGGTAATGCTTAAAGTAATATAATAATACATATGCATGGATATACGCAGGTTTCATGTTAATACAAATGGGTTATTTGATTGAATTAAACTCTTAAATTTTGACATGTGATTAATTTAGATCATGCCTTCTCTATCCATCAGTTAGAATAGACATATCAATTGTCAACATAACAAAATAAATGCATTGTGACATTTGGAAAAAAGCAACAAACTCTTGTGACAATAACCATTTATCTTTCCTTTAATATATGAAAAGCCAAGTTCGTACCAATGATAAACTGACATGACAATGTCAAAAGAAACCGATAAAGGACCAAAACCGACTGGACTGATGGTTATCCATTGTGATTTTGATTTTATAAACCCGAATTATTTTCATCAATCCAAATCAGGCTGGATTGATATTTGAAAATAAAAATTGGGCAAGGGTTTTCTGTCTGGTTATGTGGTTCCCACACCCAACCATGGGTCCATGGAAACTCAAACATGATCAATCAAACATGAAGGAGAGTTGGTCATTTTACTCTTCTTGTGCCTGTATTTCAGTGAAAAAGAACACTGCCGGGTAGAAATGGGATCTTCTGTAATGACTGCTGGTGGTAGTGAAGATCTGGCCATTCAAAATGCATCCGTACATCAAGACACGTGCAGATGCACTTTGAACAGCCAGAATCCTCATTGTTTGGCGACCATCCACTGGGGTCGCCGCCCCTCCTCCCTGAAGTACAGGGAAGAGACGATTTGAATCCTTGTCTGTTGGCAGTCACAATTTGCGACCGAAACGGTGGGGGAAGGCCGTGATGAGTCGAAGCGTTCATTCTTCTAGAAGAACCTGAACCGCTAGAGCCCAGCCCGAGTTACACCTTGTTCGCTCGTTCTCGTCGTTGGTTAGGAGAGCGAGATTATAGCTGAATCGGAAATTGGGCCAGACGGAAGAATCCTTGGAAAAAAATGGTGCGGATTTTAGTGAAGGTGAAGCACAAGGAGGATGAGGAAGAGATGCAATTCCTCTACGATTGCCCCAGCACCACAGGTATCGACGAGATCGCGAGGACTGTAATCGAAATCTTCAATCTTCAAATCAAGATCCAGCGCCTTGCCCTGGCCCTCGAATCACGGCTTCTTCAACTTGGTCAGTCTGGCCGATGTTCTTCGTTTCGTATATACGTTCTTCTCCATTAGTGAGTAGTAAATTTGCCCGTATTCTTTCAGGAATTCACTCGAATGAAGCAGCTCCTTTAATGAGAGCTTTGTCAGAAGCCAAAGCCTATGCATCAAAGGTTTCACTTTTGCCTACCCTTATAGTTCCCCTAGATTATTTATTCACACGCTTGGACGATGACTGTAGAATGAAATAACTCTTCGCTCTGAAAAAATCCTGCATTTTATTCACAGGACCAGGTTCTCCATGGTAAACTTTTATCTCCTCATATCTTGAGAGACCACATTCAGACAATAGAAAAGCAAGTCATGCTGAACGAAGCAATTGGTTTGTCAGATTTAACCCAATTGCATCAGTTCCTCTCGGATTCCTCCACAGGTCGAAACTCAAAACACTCTGCTTTAATTTTCAACAGGAGCATTGTCATGCATCTTCACATTCTTTCTCCTTTCTTTTACTTCCTCTTGAGGTGCCAAGGCTTCCAAGTGCCTGAGGTGCAAATGTATGATACACATAAAGTGAAAAAGACTGAAATGATCAACAAATTACAACAATTACACAATAAGACAGTAACATCATCTTACTATATAAAATTATAGTAATTAGCTAGAAGTCCGTAATTATTGCAATAACATAACAAAGCCCAAGTGCTACAGCCTAGCCGATTTATAAAATTTTAGAATATTCTTTATCTGCTCGGCTAGAGTAACCTAAGGCTATGCTAATCACACAAATAGAGTTAGAAGCACATAAAGGCAAACAAAGGTGCAAAGACACACACCTTAGTGGAGCATTTCCAGCCGCCAGAGAATCAATGAAGGTGTGTAGCTCTTGCTTGAGGTGTACCCCTTAATAATGCTGGTACTAAAGATAGTTCTCATTGCAAAACAATCACTTTATGATATGTAGAAAAGGTCCTTCGCAAAAGTCAAATTTGTTTGCATTAGACGGATTAACTTTAAGCATTAAAAAAAAAAAATGAGAGCCTCAGGAATGGCAGGATGCAATTTTGGATGAGTGGTGGAAAGCTGTAATGATGGAAGAAATGAGAACCTTGAAGAAGAACAATACTTGGGACCTTGTTTCTCTCCCACCGGATAAGAAACCAGTAAGGTGCAAATGGGTTTTCACAGTCAAACAGAACAGTGATGGCACAGTGGATCGATATAAAGTAAGGCTAGTAGCTCGTGGATTTACACAGACATATGGTATTGATTATCAAGAAACCTTTGCACCAGTGGCTAAAATGACGACAGTAAGGGTTCTCTTGGCATGTGCTGTCTACCACAATTGGGATCTGCAACAACTTGATGTAAAAAATGTCTTCCTTTATGGTGAACTTAAAGAGGAAGTGTATATGGACTGTCCACCTGGGTTTACAGATGTAAATACCCATGGGAAGGTATGTAAATTGAAGCGTTCACTTTATGGACTCAAGCGATCCCCTAGAGTGTGGTTTGGTAGACTATATAAAGCCATGATAGCCTGTGGCTATGCACAGAGTAATGCTGATCATACATTGTTTATTAAGCATTCGTCTGGAAGTTTTACTGCTCTTTTGGTATATGTGGATGATATCATTGTCACTGGAAATAGTGACAAGGAGATAAAGAAACTCAAGGCATTTCTCGGGAAGGAGTTCGAAATTAAAGACCTAAGAAAGCTTAGATACTTCCTTGGGATTGAAGTTGCTCGTTCTGCAAAAGGCATATTTCTTTCTCAAAGGAAGTAAATCCTTGATCTTCTATCAGAGTCAGGTTTGCTGGGCTACAAGCCGTGTGCTACTCCACTAGATACAACTACCAAATTGAAGGAAAAAGAAGGAACACCAACAAATAAAGGGAGATATCAAAGGTTGGTTGGAAGACTAATCTAATTATCCCATACAAGACCAAACATAGCATTTGCAGTTAGCCTGGTGAGTCAGTTTATGCATGATATCTATTCTACGCATTTGGAAGCTGTCTATAGAATTCTTTATTACCTAAAAGCAACTCCAGGAAAGGGGATCCTACTCTCACCACATGATGATTTCAAAGTGGAAGCTTATACGGATGCTGACTGGGCAGGCAGTCTGGACAAAAAATTTATTTCTGGTTACTGTACCTTTGTGGGAGAAATGTTAGTCACTTGACGCAGTAAGAAGTAGAATGTCGTGGCACATTCTAGTGCAGAAGCTGAATTCAAAGCAATGGCTCAAGGCATATATGAACTTCTATGGTTGAAAGGCTTACTTAGTGACTTAAAAGTTGATTATTCTCAACCTATGATTCTCTCTTGTGATAATAAAGCCACTATTAGCATTGCCAACGATCCAGTTCAGCATGATCGAACTAAGCATGTTGAAATAGATCCCCATTTTATTAAAAAAAAACTCGAGAGTGGTCAGATTCAGATTCCACATGTCAGATCTGAAGATCTGCTGGCCGATATCTTCACAGAAGGCTTACCTGTTAAGTCATTTCAAATAATATTGTCTAAGTTGGGAATGCATGATATTTATGTCCCAACTTGTGGGGGAGTGTTAAAGAGAGAGAGTCGTAGTTAGCGCTATTACGAATTAGTTGTTTGAGTTTATTTTATTTTAGGAAGTTAATTTGTTAGTAATTTAGTTGCTTTATGACTCTACTTAGTAGAGGGATATTTTTGTAATCTTACTTTCTTTTAATTGATTATAAATAAAGAGATGTGGGGAGAGGATGATTATCTCTCTCATTCTTCTCAATTCAACATATGCGGTTGTGGTGTGATAACCAAGCTGCTATTCTTGTTGCTTCCAATCTTGTGTTTCATGAGAGAATGAAACACAATGAGGTCGACTGTCACTTTGTTTGTGAAAAACTTCTGCAAGGGATTATCTCTTCATGCCATGTTTGTACAGGTGAACAATTTGTTGATGTGTTCACTGAGTCTCTAGAGAGTAGGCGGTTTAATTATATTTGTAACAAACTGGGCATTGTTGATATATATGATCCAGCTTGAAGGGGAGTGTTAGTGGTTATCGAGTAAGGGTGAGTCCCCATCAGGCCTAGGTGCTAATCCCGAGAGCGATAGTAGCCTCTCCCTATCTCTTTTATTTTGAATGGTAGTTACTAGTTTGCCCTTCTAGGGTTGTGTAACCTCTCTAGTATATATATTGAATTGTTTAGAGGATCTCAACATACTGTTGAGACTCCCAAAGTTACAGAAGTCTCTTTTTGTCCTCTTCCTCTTCTCTTTAATTACACAGTTGAACATCTAAATGTGAGATATAGGCCCTATTTCTGGACTACTTAAATATTTACTAGAGAACAGTCTAGGGTAGCATACACTCAGAGACACCTTTGACTTTCCCAAGGAACTTGTTATAAGCATTGCAACTTTACAGTATGGGCAAGAGAGAATGGCAAGGGAAAGAAAGACAGGGTACTCTGTTGACTTCTCAAAGGAACTTGTTATTGTCATTGCAGTTAGCTCGTTTTATGCTAAGTGAAGGTTGAATATCTGGGTGCTTATGTCCTTTTCCTTCAACACATATCACTTTTATGTCTTTATTCTTTAGAGGAAGTGCTCCTTCTACATTCTGTAATGCAGTTTCTTGTGATATTCCCTTTCAAATGCAACAACCTTTTCATTCATTCTTCTTTGATAGTAGAGAAAATCTTCTCATGTCTTCTTAATCTCATTTAATTTCTTAGTCTTAATCTCATTTAATTTCTTAGTCAACCAAGCTAGTTCAGTTCTCCCATGCAATTCCAAAATTCTAATGGGATATAATCTGACTGCAGTGCTTTTCCCAAGGTCATTTTCACTTTAGATAGCTTATTCTATGAATTTGCCTGTATCTTTATTCACCTAAGGTGGACTGTTGCTTCCAAACAGTAACCCTTATCTTCTGTACTTGCTATTAATGTTTTCCCTTCCAAAGGCTTCTGGTTTTCATCCCAATGGTACACTTTTATTATCTTTAGGTTCTTAAGCCCAGGCAACCGTCCCTTCAGGGATCTATACCAATCTCCCAACTGCTATGTATTGATTTTGTTGTTTCTGTCGGAAAGGAAAGGAAAGCGAAAAGTGGAAAGGAACCCTTTTGAGCTTCTGAGGTCTTATAACTACTACCATGAAAAGAATATTTTATCCAGTGAGTGTGAAAAGTTGATTGATACCCAGCCGTTTTCTCTGAATCTTTTGTTGCTCCTTGTTTTGTCTATGAAAAGTTATTACTGTTTTGAAATAACGTATAAAAATAAATAGGGAGTTCCCATCATTTCTGTTTATTGACTTTCAGGATATTCTGTCTCTTTCCAATAAACCCAAAGAAAATTGTTACCAGAAAAGGTAAGAGAAAGCTATTTCAGAATTTAATGAAGAGCCTTGCTATTTTCTTGACTAGAAGGGGAAGTAACCCTGTTTTCTTGAACATTTTTTATTCCTTTTTTAACTAGTTGTTTTTTGCATACTACGCATTAACTTTGTTTTTGAGTCTAAAAAAGGTTAGGTGGAATGCAAATTTGTTTGTTTGGGTGTGGCTTCATGGTTGAATAACCATTTATCTTTATTTTTTTTGTTGAGTCATATCAGCAATTTAATTTGTGAATAAATCTCTCGACTTCTTCCAGACTCAGTGCGTCTGCAAGAAGATAGCACACAGCTTTTGTGGGCAGGGAAGGAGCTCATGAAGAGTAAACGGTTATGTGATTATGTTGGTAACAATGAGAAAACTAAGGTAACTGTTTTTCCACCTGTTCAAAGCCCTTCATCCTCTAGGGTGACATACTAATCTCCTAAACCTATTAATGACAGTTGATACTCAGATTGCAGCCATATTGCCTGAGCTCTGCATGAGGCTTTATAGGTAATAATTGTTTCTGATGTGCTCTACTGGGAGGTTCTTTTTGCATACTTGATGTTATGATCTGTGCAATTTGGCTGCATGTCAGTGTCTTGTGCATTCGAAATCAAATCTCTATTGAATTCCTCTTTTTCTGAATTTGTTCTTTTTCCTTCTTTTTACTGAATGGTCAGGAAAAAGATTCCAAAAACAAAATGCAGCCAGGAAGGCAGGTGAACCAAAAGAGCGAAACCACTCGATTAGAGTTGCACAATCTCTTGGCAGTTGGCACAAGGTACTTGCACCCACGGACATGCTCTATAAGTACACCTGTGTTACATTCTTCATATATGGAGCATGCCCCACACTTCTTTTTCATATTTTCTTTTCCTTTCTCTCTCCTCTGATAGGATAAACGCCAGCAAGAACAGTAAGGAATGGAAATACTGAATGTGTGATTAGTGTTGGTGAGGCAGAAGACCTTTTATTCCATTTCAAATTTGATAGTAGAGAAGTAAAATATTATATTTTGTGGTAACCCTGTGCATTAAGACATCTGCTACTGAAAGAAGGATATATTAAGCTTGACTTTGTTTAACCATGTCTTCTGGAAATGTTTGCTTATACGGATGGTCCCCTTAACTTCAAAAGGATATAAAATTTACTAATAAAAAGAGGCACTGTTTTGGAATTTTCGGAAATCAAGATAATTGAGCTTATATGTGGCTACAAACTGCTACATTTTTAGGTCAAGCATGTGAACAGTCGGTGAAAAAGCGACCAGAACAAAGCAGTGAAATGTGTCTTCTCCTTTGCCCTTCCCTTTCATAAATGGCTTCCATGCAAAATGGTCCGAGAATAACTATGGGATAATGACAGGGATGCTATGCAACTCTGACGTCATCCACATGCACAGGTGCTCCACTCCCTGATTGGATCAGTATTAATGTCTGTTTCGGTTTATTGTGTTTTCATGTTTCAGCACTGTTATGTGTTTTCTTTTGGTGGGGAGGTACTAATTCTAGGTATCGGTCATAGATCTGATCAGTGTATGGATTCAATGGAAAATCAACACGTGTTCGATTTTCATTAAAATAATATTAAAACAGATTGCAACAGGAATTGGTCAGTTTGAAAAACAATATGAATCAATCGATCTGATACCGATACCTTGAATCGTGGTCTTACCTATTAAAGGGCCCCAGGAAAGCCTTCTTCCATGGCCCAAGTTGTTTTGCATGTTTTTTATGGTGATGTAATTTCATCGTCTGATAGATTGGTTATGGTTTGGATAGTTGCTTGTCAAATTTAATCATATCTGCCTCATATAGTAATATTTTTCATTTTCAAAGGCTTTTATTTATTTCCAACTATTTTTCTAAAATTTATATTTTCAATAATTTTGTGAAAGATTTTCAAAGTCTTTTTTTTTTTTTTTTTTAAAAACCACATTTCAACTCTTATGTGAGTAGGAGACATTGGCCTTGCTTGCCAATACATTGTTTTTCAACTTGCCCAAAAACTTTGGCCTCACTTGATTTGCCAAATGATAGATGCTAGGGCCATGAAGGAATGCCTTCCTAGGTGGGCCATGCAAGAAACAAGAACTCATTTGTTGAACATGTTTCAGAAACTTCAAATTCTGAGAGGAATCGACAAGAAGAGATGCAGCAATTGCAACCAATATGCGATTTGCAGCAATGTAATCACAAGCAAGAAGGATCAAATGCTTGTAATCAAGTGTGAAACTACTAGAAAGTTTCACAAAGGCTGTTCTATTTTAATCTGGTCGTCCCAGGTTTGAATTGGGAAACAGTTTCTTCACAATGCGGTGGTAAGATTGTGTACATTTGTCTCCCTTCAGACCCTAAACCTTGTGCATTAAGTAGGCCATTTTAACACTGATGTGTTCAATTATTGCTATGAATACCTGCCTTCAGTAGTTAGCTTTTCATAATGGCCTGGTGAAAGTGTTGTCTGGCTCTCTGGCTTCTGGGGCTGCCTGTATCGGAGCCGGTTGAATTTTCACTGAGAATGGAGATATAGAAAGTCAAGAATTTCCATTTCTGTGATCAAACTCCAATTCTAGTATTTTCAATTCTAAGCATTTTGGCCTTGAAAATACTAGAATTTGAGTGACTCCATACCTTAGTTGCTGCATACCCTCCAATGGATTGTGAAACTGATTCTGCTGCATTTTCAGAAGTATATTTAGTCACCCATGGTCTTTATCATGAATATACTACTCAAATTATATTCATGAATTGCACATATCAGGAACCTCTTATTATTATCTGACTCACCTCCTAGACTCCAAATCAGTTCCACAAATTTTGCAAACTGAAGTTGGAATTAATCTATGAACTTGGATTCAATATTAAAGTTTGCAATAAAATTTCATCTCTTCCACACTGTTAATTGAATATTTCTCCCAAAACTGAACTTTTGTCTGTAGAAGTCAGTTTCTTCCATGTAGTCTTCCTTTGGGCTGTTTGATAATTTAAATTAATTTTGAAACTCTATGAACATTTTGCCCACACTGGTTTAGAAATTTGGGTTTTTGAAAAATTTTGAACTGGTAAAATAAAAGGTAGGGTCTTCAATGTGAATCCCGATCTTCTCCCCGTGCGGAGATTTTCGTAGGAACCCATCACTATCCATGGAGTATGGGATCTATTGCACAGGTGTGGGCTCAAGATCCAAAGGTGTAAATTTGTGGAACCAAATGAAACGCTAGATTACACTATTTCAATTATGGCTCTGTTTGTTTCCATGTAAAACAGTGGAATAGGAAAATTTTCTTATAAAATAGGAATTTTTTATAGTTTCTTTTAAGGTAAAATGCAAAGAAATGGATTGAAAAATTCGTTAAACTTATATGGAAGGAAAATTTTCGTGTAAAATATTATTTACATGGTAAATTGTACAACCACAGAAACAGGGCCTATGGGAAAAGGACCGAGTTTCTTCCACCTATGGTGAAGAGATTCCGTGCCTTTATTGCCATCGGATGTGACTATAAGGGGCAAAGAAGGACTTTGAACAATTGGGAGGAGAGAATAATGACCCTTGATTCTCTTTGCTGTGGATGAAGAGAAAATTTTCTATTATGAAGTCGGAGTGTAGGCTACCCACTTGCTAAGAGAACCCTATTCCCTAAATACAATCTATGTTTTTTTACTATTGCTTAATCAAAAACCAACTTCTGTCATAAAAGTTTAGAGGAACCGATACCCTAATCTTCGAAGGACCGGTTTTTTTTTTTTTTTTTTTTTTTTTTTTTTTACACAGGCCATTTACATATGTGGTCATGCATTGGTTCCTTCATTTAGTAAAGAGGAGTGATTTGATATTGCACATCCTCTTCCGTATCTCATCCGTTGGAAGAAAAACCATAAACGTACACAAAACCTTTTGCCTTAAAAAAAAAAAAAAATTAAAGATTCACTGTTAAATATTAGCAATATTAGCAGCCCAACCTCCATTTCACATACTTACTAGCACTTCAAAAGTGCTCAGCTAAAAGTTAAATGGATGATGAGTTTGATCTGCTTTCTTCGGTTCTAATCCTGTCAAAAAATTAGCTGACATGTTCATTTAATTAAGGGTTTTTGTACCCCAACTCCAGAATTAAAATAAATAAAAAAGAGAGCTTCCCGAAAAGCTGGTTGTCATCACTCTAGCACTTCAAGATTTCCTTTTCATCTTTTTTTTTTTTTTAATAATCAACCATGGAATCCTATATCCCCATTGGCCATTGCCTTTTTAAGGGTTTCTTCATGTATGTCTTTCAGATGCTCTTTGTGGGCAGAAGCAGACAAATGGGTTATTTTTTCCTTTCTAATCACACTCGTTATAAATGCTGTGTTTATTTGATTAACACAATGCAATGCTGTTTATCATTGCATAAATTCTCTCTCTCTTTCTCTCTAAAACACTGACAAGGAGAAACCTGTATCAAAATAGAAAAAAAAAAAGAAAAAAGATGGAGAATGAAGAAGAATGAGAGAGAATCAACGTATATGTATGTTCTCCTCTCCTATGATTCTTTTATTTATAATAAAAAAGGAGAAAACATAGTTTAGGAAACTTACTTAATTACAATCATAAACCAATTAAGAAACTAAACCTAGACAACTTAGAAAATAAATCTTAAGAAATAAGGAAACAAATAAACAATATGGTGGAAATAAATCCACTACAATAAATGTAAATAATTAATAGAAGCAAGACCATATGTAGCATCGATAGTTGTGACCCACAGCATGTCGTTAACTCTAACACTTCCCCTCAAGCTGGAGCACAGACGAATGTAAGAGCTTCAGCTTGAAACAACATATCAACAGAAGCAAGAACAACAATGATAGTAGTAACGCAGCACAGTATAGATTACTGTGAACCAAGCAACAACAATAGCATAGTTTGAAATCACCAAGAGCGATCCAATCGAACTGAAATAAAAGGTATGGATCGAAATCCAGTCCCTTTCTTGAATCCAAGTGAAATCCAACCACGAAACAAAGAAGTCTCCCGAAGAGAATTCTGGAAACCAGAACCTGGCGGTAGTTTAGGTTGCAGAAAAGTTCCAGACCTTGATTTGTTGCAAGAGGTTGGTTTCCCGCCAGCGAACTCATAGGGCTAGGATCGCCCAGGGACAGAGAGTATGTGCTCCAAATTTTAGTTTCAACTGATTAGAACCCAAAGATCTCTATTGATATAAATCCATTTGAAGTTTAACGCAAGAAGCAACAGGTACATAAGAACATCAGTAGATTAGAGATCAGTGATCAGATCCGATAAAACAAATCTTGATGGCACCAGTAGGGCAAATCAGCACTATATTAGTTGCGGCAGATTAATACGAACAGAGAATAAGGTAGTAGTACAGTAGCAGTAATCATCAGTAGATCAAACGGAGGTGGTTTCACTAGTATGAGGAAACCATGCCAGATGTAGACCATAAGCAATAGGGGCAGCTATGGTGGCTACACACCAAATTGATAAATTTAAAGATACCATGTAATAAAATAGAAAAGAAAGGAAAGATGGAGAATGAAGAGGAATGAGAGGGAATCAACGTATGTCAATGTTCTCCTCCCCTATGGTTCCTTTACTTATAATCAAGAAGGAGAAAACATAGTTTAGGAAACTTACCTAATTACAATCATAAATCAATTAAGAAACTAAACCTAGATAACTTAGAAAATAAATCTTAACAAATAAGGAAATAAATAAACACTACGGTAGAAACAATCCACTACAATAAATGGAAATAACTAATAGAATCAAGACCATATGTAGCATCAATAATTGGGACCCACAACATATCGTTAACTCTAACACCCAAAACCAAAAGGATTTGCTACTTCTCAACCTTTTCTTAGATTATATGAGAAGAAAATGAGACATGAAATCTATTTCATTATCAGGCAAGGGATATGGGAAAAAGATCTTCTCAAGTCCAATCGTTTCTTAAGTTGTGATCTAGCCACTGAAGTTTACTCCACACGCAAGCCAATGTATTGACATACGTGCTGAACTGATTCCAACCATTGGATCCTAACTTGAAGGATGATTGGACTTGAAAGAAGCATGGTCCATAGATATGAGAGTATAAGTCAGTAGGACTGTCATAGACAAAAATTTCCCCTGTATTTACTTTTCACAATGCCCATGAAGTTAAGACATTCATGGTAACTTCCCAGAAAGGTGACTTTTGATAGGGGTGATTTGAGAATTGAAAAAAATGAAGGTTTGTTTCTTCTTTATGATGCAAAATACTGAACTTTAGGAACTTGCCATTATTGAAGAGTTCTGAAACCTGGATCATACTGAAGTGAGAAAAAGCCCAGAAAATGACCTGACCTGACAATTTGTTGATGGGTTTATGGAGGTTTGCTATTGTCTTAATTAACCATTAATATAAAATTACTACTCATTGGGATTTGGATGTCTTGTATTTGCTACCCGATATTAGAAGGTTGAAAACCTAAAGGGCCTGACAAATCTGCCTATCACAGTCTAGGCGGGTCCTGAGAATTTTGTTAAGGCTAGATAGATATTTCAGTAAATGTACTTATATATTCTCTGTCAGAGAGTGTTGTGAGGACAAGTAACTGTAACCCTATTCTCCATTGATATTGAAACAATTCTCATCTTACTGTAAGCCGAAAATTGAAAATTTTATCGAATCACGTTAATTTTTGTATTGTGTGATTGTTTTTTTCTATTTCGTTTTGTTTTCAACATGATTTTGGTTGGATTTCAACACTCCCAGTTGTTAACCAAGGTGAAAAGAGAGAGAGAGAGAGAGAGAGAGAGAGAGAGAGGTTCCCAGCTATTTTATTTCAGAGCTGTGATCTTTGGATGTTTTTTCACATAGACAAACTGTCCAACATGGTGGCCATTGCAGTAACACTGAATCAAAACACTTCGACAGTTCAGAAAGAGTTAAGAAAAATTACAAATTTTTTACTTATTCCACCCAACCCAAAAAGGGAAGGAAAAAAAGGATAAACTGAAACCTCTCTTCATTCTCATCTCCTAAATTCCTGAAGGGAATCTTCATTTTCATCTCTCATTCTCTTTGTTCTTTCAATATTAGATCATCATCATAATCATCCCCTACAAAGTCCTGGCTTTTCTTGATCCTCACAAGCTGCAATCCTTGAAACAGAGAATGAACAAAACCCAACTTCACTCAATGTCCTTCTTGAACTAGATAACTGCTGAGACTGTTTACAGTGAGCAATCGCTCCCTGAATTGAGCTCTCAATCTCTGAATTTACACTGCTACTCCTCTTGAGGAACTGCAACTCATAAAACCCATTTGGATTACTCGAGGAGGAAGAGGAAGAAGAAGAGCCTGATGAAAATGATGAAGATGAGGAGGATTTGGTTGCAGAGTGACGTTTGATGGCCCCTGAGAAGGACCTCCTGTGGCCACCATCATCACCACCATCATTAATCACAGAAGATGATGATGTTCTTTGGTACCTCTCCCTTTGAATTTGGCCAAATGGGTTCTTCCTTGTCACCTTCTCAGACTTGTTCGAAAACTCCTTAGCTTTGGAAACGTTTGCTTCATCTGAACACCCAGATTTACTGAACAGAGACTTGAGAAAAGCCCTGGAAGCTTTCAACTTGAGACACAGTGAAGATTGTCTGATCAATTTGAGCTTCTTGGACCACGATTTCTTAGGCTGGTCACCTAAGAAATCAATTTGGGTTCCAGAGGGGCACTCGAAGTAGTACTCATCTGGGTTCAGTTCTCCACTGACCCTGCAAGACTCAGAAGGAGAAATGTTGGAGGATCCAAAAGGGGTACTAAAGGTAGTTGCAGAAGGGGTGGTAGTGAAGGGAGTGGAATAATTTTCTTCAGAGGTCTCTGCTCTGTTCTCTGTAGAAGCTTTGGAGTTGTGGTTGTGGAGAATTTTTTCAACCATTTCGAGACGTGGAGGGAGGTGAAGGGGCAAAAGCTTCCCTTTGTAGAAGAGCTCATCAGCTGGGGAGGGGGAGGGTTCCCTTTCAAGAGAGGCTGATGACATTTGGAACTCAAACTCTCTGTGTTGAGGAGGAGAGCTGATGGAGTAGCACAAGAATGCAGTTGAGGAACACACTTTCATGTCTATGTAGTCTTCTTCTTCAGGTTCACATGAAGAGAAGCTAATGGCCATCTTCTCTCTCTTTCTCTCTCTCTCTCTCTCTCTCTCTCTCTCTCTCTCTCTCTCTCTCTCTCTCTATCTATCTCTTTCTTATGGGGAGATGAGATTTCAGCTATTTGTGTAGGGAGAGGAAGGACAGAGCATCCTTCAAAGTGTGGATGGTGCCAAATTAGAAAATTTTAAAAGGGATGAAAAACCCAAGTATGTTGGGGAATTGTACAGGTTTGAATTTACAGTCATCAACACAAAATTAAAAGAAAAAAATATGAGGTTCTTCCAGGGAGTGAATGTAGATAACAGGATTTTACATCCCATGCAAAAGATGGTCGGATTGGAATATTTGATCTGGGTTTTGGTCTCGGAGTTAAACCTCCCCATCCAATATGCATTGCATGCAATCATCTACATATCTGGCTTTAAATTTGACTCTGAAAAGCTTAGAACTTACTACTGACCCACCTCCCTCAATTGCTTAAGTTCATCTTGTTTACTACACCTTCCCTATAATTTTTTTTTTGGGGTTGGGTATAGATCTTCACTTGCATTAGAGGGCGGGCACTGGTGCGATGGCTAAGTTGTCCTATTGTAATCTGATTGTCATGGGTTCAAATTTGGAAATAACCTTCCTACAAAGCAAGGGTAAGGCTATGTACATTATCCATCCTCAGCCCCCACAGTGGCAGAAATCTCGTGCACTGAGTATGCTTTAGATCTTCACCTGTATTTCATTTTACCTGCCATCTATGATCTGCCAATTGGCAGAACAAATAGTCACCCAACCAATTTTTTCCAGGTAAAATGCATATAAAAAATATAAGGGGAAAAGAACGCTGTCCGGCAACGCTCCTTGCACCCCCTCTCATATGAGGATGTGTGAAATGACCATGCCACCTCTGATCATTTTATACCTTAGTGGGAGAGTGTGAGGGGTGCTGTTGGACAGCGTTTCTCCTCCCAAAATATAAATACAATCTTATTTTTTGGTCTGATTTAACCTAAAAAAAATTCTTCTAAGGCTTTGTTTTCATGTAAAATAGTAGAAAAAGAAAATTTTCTTATAAATAGGATTTGTTATATATGATTTATTTTAAACATAAAATGTAAAAAATACATTGAAAAAAATAAACATAAATATCATTGACACAGAAATTTTATGACACAAGTAGGGTCCAAGGGTTAGTACATATTACATAAACATTAATGCTCATGTGCAACACAAATGACTGAATCCATTCATGTAAGGATGTGAGATGGAACTCAGCCTTTTATGTTTCTCAGGAGCATTTTATTGATGGGGGAGTTCAAGTTTCTATTTTTGTAAATTTAATGGAGACCTAGGCTCTCTTTGGTTTGTATTATATAATGTATTATGTAATAAATTATGAAATTTGAGATTGTTTGGCATGATTTATAATGTCTATTTATAATTAAAATAAATAGATATAATGCATAATCTATAAATAAGTTATTAGTTGTTTATCATTATAACCTATTTCTCATTATATAATGTATTATGTTTAGTGGTATCAAACGGTCATTATTTATTACTCAGAATCTATTATTATAATTGATTTGTCACAAATAGCTCATAATACATTATATAATACAAACCAAAGAGAGCCTTAGTTAGTTAGTCGGCCAAATAGTGTAACATATGACTTGGGTAAACAACAAACGAAAAGTCAGAAAACTTGGGTTCCAGATTCAGATAGAATTCAAGAAAAACGTGACTCAAATTTTTTTTTTCTTTTTCTTTTCTGCTTCATAAATAACAGAAGAACCGATTTTCATATACGGTCATGTAGAAACACAATCAACACACTTCAATCTTCGGATAGGTGCTTGAAAATGAGTATTATGCTCATATATGGCCTTGTATGAAACATTTTGCCATAACTAAATCCAATTATCTAGGA
Source organism: Protea cynaroides (assembly GCA_028583415.1). Taxonomy (NCBI): domain Eukaryota; kingdom Viridiplantae; phylum Streptophyta; class Magnoliopsida; order Proteales; family Proteaceae; genus Protea; species Protea cynaroides. The sequence goes on along the minus strand of CM053266.1, from coordinate 33,832,255 downwards.
ATTAACACAAAAATTATTTTTGTATCTTCTACAAGAAAATTCAATTCGAATCTCCAAGCCCATATTTCAAAACCTCCAAATAATTATTATAAGAAATTCAAAACGAGAGAGAGAGAGAGAGAGAGAGAGAGAGAGAGAGAGAGAGAGATTTGGCAGTAACTAAACCTCATTGATCTTTCCTTTAATTGGTTAATATATTGTATTATATATAAAATGATAAAGTTTAGAAGAGATAAGCAGTTACTTTAATACTTTAATACTTACTTTACTACTTTTACTGGATTCCTGGGTTTGGCTTTTCTTGTTTTTATTTAAGAACACTTCTGGTGGTGACCTTCCATTTGCTTGAGTAATAAGATGGTGGAAGGAACACTCAGATTTTTTGGTTTCTTGAGCAACTTTATTTCTTTCTGTGATTGTCTTTTCTATTTTAGCTAAGGTGAAAGCACTCTTATTGTTATCAACTGAGAAAAATACACTTGTAATCCGACATTTCATGGTGGGGTTTTTTTTTTTTTTTTTGGTAACATCATGGTGGAGATTTTACGTGTGAGGAAGGGTTGCATGCGAGAAGCTCGAGGCTTATTTTGTCGTTCTCTTTTAACACTTACCAGTTACCACCATTAAGAGAGAGAGAGAGAGAGAGAGAGAGAGAGAGAGAGAGAGAGAGGAATTTGAAGTAATAACCTATCAAGATATTCACGTATCTGACTTTCCAACACAAAATTCTAGATTGAAACTTTGAAAGGACCCAATTAAGTAGAGACTTTTGGGTTCTGGTAAGTGGGGTCTAGTGCTGGATATCCCAGCTGGCATTCATAGAAGTGGAAATTTGATATTGCTGCATTAACAGTTCCAAGCTACGCCTCTGGAAGGAAATGGGCTAGGAGTTCAAATGACTTTAATTCACCATGCCTTGTAGGCTGTAGCCCATGGGAGCCGACCATCAAGATGGTGCCCTTCAAAAGCCCAAAGGAGAAGCAATCCCAACTTCCAATTTCTAGAAACCTTTTCAGCCCTTCGACATAAACAAAGTGTTGGTAAGAAAATTTCAGATCATGACTGGTTCTGCATCTATCTTGGGATTTCAATTTATTAACTTCGTGAGGTTGATCTGAGGTAAGGTCCAAAAACTTTACCTGTGTAATACATGAACTCAATTTGTTTGGATGTTTAAAGGCAAATGTGTCTTTCGTCGGGCACATCTCTACCTGTGGACAAGCTGAGCTAGTTTGTCCACGTGTATAGGTGATTTGGCAATTCTGATCATTAAATATCTAGATAATGGTCTGGATGGATCATGTGTCAAATTTCAGACCCAATTTAACCACTCAACTTCCCAAGTAGTGGTATATGCATAACGCATGCTTCCCCACTCAACTGATCCACAGCTTATTACTGGTCCTTAATTTTACAATATTTTATTTTTTTCATTTGACTATATCTATTTGGCTGAAACTTAACATGTTAAAGAGAGCATGGTTTTAATCATGTAACGTTTGTAGAAGAGGAATACTAGATCTTTAATCATAGGAAGTAAACTTCATATATCCTTTGCCACATTGTGAATTAGCTTCCAAGGAATTAAGAGTAAGTTCAGATGGATCTGCTAATCAGGTTGGAAGATACCACGACTCCCAGCTCATAAAAGACTGAATGAACTTAATTCAGGCCTTCAGCACCCATTAGGATCCTTGACGAAGGTCTGAATCCGCCGATCCAATCTCGACTCCTCAAACCTTGATTATGACATTAATCAAGTTTGTAGTCAGACCCGAAATGACTTTGGTCCAACCTGCCCCAGGGTCATTATTATCAAAATACTAGTACTTTCGTCGGTAGAAACGATGTTAGTGTATAGACCCCAATCTAAGGATTGGGTCAAACTGCCCCCTCATTAAGCAGTCTAATACTTCATTGGCAGAAATGGTGTACAGGTCTCAATCTAGTTATCCATCTGGATTTATCACAAACTGATTACTAAGCACAATCCACTTACTGCACAATTTTTTTTTTCTGATCCATAAACCCACAGGGGCCCTCCACGAATTGAAAGAATGGAGAAGACAAAGCGTCATAGTTCACCTCAATGCAAACAATTAACATTACATTTGTTCCAAAGAACCAACAAATATTACATGATCACAAAGTTCAATAATATACAGTTGATTATGTAGACTAAGCTCATGTGGGTCAACATTCAAAAGAAAACCCCTAGTCCACATGCAGCTTTTCCGGGAGTCATGGTAGATGGTTAATTGTTACATACATGACTAAAAGCTACATGCAGTATACATAAAGATGAACTGAATACCATGAGTGCTTTTTCAGCAGAGAAACTTGGTCTTACTTGTGTGTTCCTGAGTCACCTGATCTCAATTCTTTCTCAAGCTCATCAAATTCCCAGCCGCCAATTTCTTCTGTAGAGTATTCCGTACTAACCTTCCCAAATTCTGACTCCAGCTTTGCCAATTCAGCTTCAGTGTCCAACGCCTGTTCTGCTTTGGCTGCATCTGATTTTGGATGCTCATTGTTCTTGGATGGCAGTGTCTCAACTTGGGGGGAAGAAGATGGAGTTGTATCAATGGTCTGTGATTCCAACATCCTTTCTGCTTTGGCTGCATATGATTTTGGGGGCTCATCGTTTTTGGATGGCAGTGTCCCAACAGTCACTAGGGGGGTAGATGGAGTTGTATCAATGGTCTGTGCAGGGGAAGGAGATGGAGTCTTCTCTACCCTCTCCCCAGACGGTGCCTCTTCCCTATGGGATGGAGTCTCCTCCATCTCCAAGGTTGGTCGGTCAATTAATTCAAACTCCTCTCTTATTTTTTCAATGGAATCAAAAAGCTCTGCGACTCTTGGATCATCTTTCCTGCATCCACATGATTATAACAAACAGAAACAGAGATTATTTCAAATTTTCAACGACATGTGTACATAATTTGGAGATCAGAAAACAGAAAGAGAATGGCAGCAGCCTGAAAAAATTACAGATTGTACCTGGAAATTTTTCCATGTAGAGCATAAAACTGCTCTTTCATGTTATCCACCACACTGAAGGTAGTAACTATCTGCAAAAAATAAACAAAATGACATAAAAGGTTACTAAAGGCACACATAGATTTTATCTCATAAAATGTCAATAGATCTAAATCAGCTTGCAACCTGAGGCCTAATCAATAAGCCTATCTGATGTGTTCCTCCCTTTCAATGAGCCTGATAGATGCATTGGGCCCCTAAGTTCTGATGGCATGTTTGCTTCTAAATCATATTTACCACTTCTTTACCTCTTTCTCAGAATAAATAGTCTTGTCCTTCTGAATTGATCAGGAAATTTCAGCCCCTCCACATTATAAGGCTGGCTAAGGAAGTAATTCTTGAAAAGGTAAACATGTGCAATAGGCTTTTATCTTTCCTCAGGTTCGTCTCCTCTGTGTGTTGTCTGGGAGTCTGTTGGTCATTAATCTATCCTCCTGTGACTTCTCAAGGGCTGCTTGGGTTCATTTTCTTTCCTCATTTGCTCTGAGCTGGAATTCCCTCCCCCACCCCCCAAAAGGTATCCAAGATCTCATGGAGTTCTGGCAATTTGTGTGCCTCAACGAAGGGGTAAGCTTAAAAGGCAATTTGTATCCCAGACCTCCTGTTCTGGCTATCTGCATGCCTCGACAAACTTATATGGCAATTTGTAATGGGATGCTCAGAGGATGGGTCTCTTCAGGAGGTCATTGATCTTATTCTGGTGCAGGTGGCAAGATGGGCAATAAAAATTGATACTCCTGGAGTATCTCGGTCAACAGCTTTATGAGACACTAGTATATATGTTATTGTCTCTTCCTCTGCCAACAGAACAGATTAGGCATGCTTGGTACCCTCTTCCTCCTAATACTGTTAAGCTAAACACAGATGGCAACTTTATTGGCAATCTGAGCCAGCTGGTATTGTGGTGTTCTGTGATCATGAGGGTGTTGTTCTGTTAGAGGTCTCAGGCCCTATTGGTTTCACTGACCATCAAAGCAGCGCTTAAGACAATCATCCAAGGTCTGGGGATAGCTATTGATCATGGATGGATAAATATGATTGTGCAGGGCGACTCTTTATGGTTGTTTAGTGGCTTCAGGGGCAGTTTGGTGGGTCGGGTGGGTCGTGGAGTTACCTGTATCTCATTAAGAAGGCTAGCAGTCTGGCTCGGGAGATTGAGATCTGCTAATACTAAAGTGGATGAATTGGCTAAAATAAGCATGGGCAGGGACTCCTCGTATTTTGAGCCTTTATACAGTGGCTAGCTATTGTCCGGGTTTAGCTTCCAGATTCTTCTTGTTGTGTTGTTGTTGTATATTATTCTGTACTGTCCTGTATTCCCCTCTTTCATATCAATAGATTTCCTTGTTATCTATCAACAAGAAGAGGCCAAACCAAAAGCAGAGTAGGCTCCAATCAAATGAGACTCAGAACAATAGAATGAGAGCAAACTACAACCTAGTTTGAAGTTAAAACTTCTATCTAAAGCAGCATCATTTTTCATATGGTAGAGAAAATTCAAGTAAAGAGAGAATTGTAACAGGTGGCAAAAATCACATAGTTCAAGGAAACGAGATATTAAACATATGTATACCTTTGCTTCAAAGCCCAGGTATTCCTCTTCAAGATTCCTTCGTGGGTCTATAGCTTTTGCATTATCACCATCTACACCAGACACCATCTCAGACCTATTATATCATGGATAAATGAATTAGAATCTTAGTCCAACCAAGAACTGCTTCAATAATTTACCCCAGAAAAAAAAAAAAAAACTTAAATACAGTAAACCACATTACATTGCAGTCAAATTCTTCAAATTGTCCCTAACTTTCTTGATACGGCTGATGGAAGGCCCCAACTCTTCCTGGTTAAGAAATAAAATATAGTTTGCTAGTAGAAAAAGAAAATTCACACTCATGCTAAAGACATGGCAAGTGAGGAGGATAAAATTCCATGCAAAAATACAGCTTCTGTGCTGGAAGTACCGTATAAGCAGAAAGGTAACGTGTGATCAAATTAACAAAGTATTCTCCGTAGTTCTCCAACTCGTCACTTGAACATGTAAGAGAAACATAGTATAAGTACATAGAAATTGCCATATTCTAATTAATAATGCAAGATCCATTAAATCATTAGAAAATTAAATATGAGTGGGACAAGGAGTATGAGAAATTAATCCCCTTAAATGTCTATGAGAAATTAATCCCCTTAAATGTCTTCCAATCCAACAAATAATTTTTTCTGTGGTTGAAAACTTGAAATAATCCAACGAAAAATTGCTTAATAGATTTACAGGCTAGAAGAGACCCACATGAGTAAAAGGATTGGGGCTTGAGGAAAACTAAGGATGTACGTACTTGACCTGATTTTCTTTCTGCTCTGTGTATGAGGACTGGAGAACCCATGTATCCTCCAGGAAATTGATCCATGTATTTACAACATCTGCTTCTACTCTACAAGATACTATGGATCTTGACAGCTCATCTTCCTGTGAAATATTAGAACCAAGATGTGATTTCATGTTCAAATGATGACATACGTATTTTGAACATGCCATTTTTGGCAGTCAGAAATAAAAATATTTGCAAATATCAGACCTTTGTTTGCAAGTGTGCTACAATTTGATTGCTTGCTTCATCAAACTGATCTCTCTCTTCCCTAGCATTATGAAGGCGTGCACGTGCAGCAGCCAAAGAGATATTAACCTAAAACATTTACCGAGTCATTAATGTTATTCAATAGTTTCTCAGATACAGGCACAGACTAGCATCAGATACTCCATCTCCTTTTAGTTTTACACAGGATGTACAACTTCCACATATACAACTTATTTTAGTTTTACTTAGATAAACAAATTCATAGTCCGATCTTACATGATGACCATACCATTGTATTTTCCACTTTTTCTGTAATAATTTAAATATTTACGGTTATAATAATTTCAGGATTTATTATTTTTTAAGTTTTAACAAATGGAGGGCGGGCCTTGGCACAACGGTAAGGTTGTTCTATTTTGACCTGGCGGTCATGGGTTCGAATCTGGAAACAGCCTCTCTGTGAAGCAGGGGTAAGGCTACGTACACAAGCCCCTTCGCAGACCCCATAGGAGTGGGAGCCTCGTGCACTGGGTATGCCCTAAGTTCAAAAAATTGTATCATCAATCTGGAATTTTATAGCCATTTTGTCCTCATACAAGGGAACTCGCTTTAAGGAATAGTAGCACTAGCATCCCTCTTTTAGGAATAGCACAAATCAATGAATGTCATCACCAAGTAATAATCTGCTGGATAAGAATGGATCAAAGACGGTTTCAGGTACTAAATAATGCAACTATGCATAGAGGTGGTAAATGTACCTAAGCAAACAAAGTGTCTGATTTATCCCTCTCCCTCTCCCTTTCTCGTGTGTAGGTAGGGCCATGGTGTATCTCATTCCCATGGCAATAAATCTGTAACCTCTTGGGGCCACAAGTATAGGTGGTGAAGCTGATTAAGCATGCTGGTAGGGTCATATTTCAGATGTATGATAAGACTAATAGAATCAAAATAACTGATTTGATGAGGGGCTGGTCAATTGTCACAGTTGAAAGCAGTTAAACAACATTACAGCTCAAGCAACTATAAATGGTCTAAGGATTAGATTGAATACTATAAACCAGAATCTCCAAAGATATCTTGTACTTAAAATGAAAAAGAAATAGAGGGAAGACCAAAATATACATACCCTCTTCAATTCAGCTTCCAGTTCATCTCGATGTTTCTCAAGTCCTGTAATCTCAACTGCTAATTCCTGGAAAAAAGCCACAAAGAATATAGGCTTACCTAAATTTTCTGCTGAGAAAATAATATTGCCACAGATCCATGATGCTTTCTCAGAAGCTCAAATAGCCCTTTTACCATAATATACCATAAAGCCAGAAATCCATAAACTGGAATGCTTGCCTCTAAATGAATGGTTCACAGATTGCAGGTAATAATTCTTTTTTGGGTAGGTGCAGGTAATAATTCTTACATCTTCAAGTTGATAACTTTCAAGAGAATCTATATCCATTACTAGCCATAAGAATGCATCTTACATGAAGAAACCCAATCCATCATTCTATGCATAAGTACATGTACTTATCACTAAAGATATTTATGTCCAGATAAACTGTTTAATTCCCTTTCAACAATGTGCTTGTACATGGTAATTAAGATTTGTTTTAAGGCGTACAAAACTTCATGTCCTCAGGTTGTTATACAACTACTTGGTTCCTATTTTATAGTTTGAAGGAACCCAATTCATATGCCTAATTGTTCCACCAAGAAAAAGAAGTCAATATTTAATTTTCCAAAATACCTCCTGTAAAAGCAACACCGTCCAATCCATGAATTGATATCGTTGCTGCTCCTACTGTTATTTAGTGTCTTGCACGTCAAGTTTGGCTTTAAATTCCATCCATTAATGTCATTCAGTTATTGGTTTCTTGCTGAGCATTAAAATTTTATATATCAGTTACAGATCCGAGTTTTATTCCACTTAAAGCATAATAGTTATTACTCATACAAATCTGGTTTTAGCCTAACAGTACAATTCGGTTTTCTTCTCTACCTAGCCACAGTTTCTATCTTGGTTTCCTATTAATGTCAGACTCCAATTATTACTGAGTTATTGCTTTGTTTACTCAATCTGATGCTGATCCTTTAGTATACCTGGACTGGTATTTGTCTATTGCTGATGCTATCGATTTTTTTAATTGAGTAATATGCCTAGTCTAACAAGGAGTAGCCCATATTTAATCTGATTTTTACATGTTAGTTACTGCTGTGCTGTTTTCTGGTTAAGGAAGTCCACCTCAGTTAGGACTTCATCATCTCTCTCATATCCACCATTGGATCACACCTAAATTTTGATGACTTATCCTAGTTGTCATTAATTACTTGCCTTGTCTACCATTTTTGGTCCACATCTGCTGATTGGATCCTTGACTTCTCAATTAATGTCAAAAATCCACTTGCATCATTACCTTGTTCCTAGTCACACTAGGACTTCACCATATTTCTTAATCCGACCGTTGAATGATTTTGAAATTTGGATATCTTGTTCCTATTGGTATTCTACTCTATATCCTAATGTTTGATGTCTCCCCCCCCAATAATTTGTCCATGTGAGGGGGAGAAGGTATATATATCTGCTCATGTTCGTGTCTTCTCATTGACGAGAGCCTAGCCTACTGCTACCTTGCTTGTGATGAAGCCTACTATACCTTTTGCTCATGTCGAAGCTTATTACAGTTGCACGTAATGCAACCTCTACTACCTCCACGTGATGCAACCTCCATTATCTGCACATGATGCAAACTCTTCTAACTTATATTGTACTACTACTACAACTACTACTACTGCTCCTACTGCTACTAATACTGCTACTATTGCTGCTACTGCTGCCTTCCGTGGGAAGAACCTATGCTGCTTGGTGTTTATGAGTTGGTGCTACTACCTGAAAACCAGCATTGCAGTTCATATTTATTCTTATTATTCCAAGCTGGAGCATGTTCCAGATTGAGGGGGAGTATTGAAGATTGTACGGTTTTGGTTCTGCTATCTAGGTGTCACCTAGGTCTGGCTAGGTGTCACCTAACTTATTGCTGATTATTTTCCAGTTTAAGTTAAAGTCCTAGTTTAATTCTAATTCTTGTAAAGTCTACTTAGAATCTAATACTTGTAAGTCTTCTTATTATAAATAAGATAGGGGAGAGGATTAATTCGATCCATTTTCTCCCCTCTTCTCTCCTCCTCTCATTCTTTCTATTTTGTTGCAGTTTTAAGAGACTAACAAAAAAAATCCTTTTACAATGGTTATTACTTAAAAAGGGCAGTGTAGATAGAAATTCATTTTACATGCGGAACAAAGTGTTTAGCATAGTTGTCAAGGCGTCGCCTAGGTGTCTGGACATAGTCATGGAGGCCAGGCGACGGATCGCCACATTTGTTTAACAAAAGTGGTAGCCTAGGCATTCTAGGACTCACCTTGGGCGCTTTATTACCTAGGCGACCGCTTCTTCTTTATATATATTTTTCTTATTTTTTTTATTATAACAAATTGATTCTATATTTAACCTATTTATTGGATTGTCTACAGATTATGATACACCTAAGAAGTATAGAATAAGTGTGTTCTAAAAGGTGGGAAAAAGAGCAAACAAGCAAAGCTCTTTTGTAGTACATTTTAAGTTCATTTTTAAGGAATGAAACCCTACCACTTCAGCGCTTCCAGTTTAACGACAACACTTCCGGCATTACCTTGTCCTTCATTCCCTATATTAAAATATCGACGAGATCTTGACGAACTTCTCGACTTGGTGGAGACGAAACTGGGTACAAGCCGAGATCTCGAGATTCTCGACCAGTTCTCAAGCAGTCTTGATCAGTTTTCGATTGGTCTCGACATTTTTCAACCATTTCTTGACGTTTTCGACAATTTCTCAACATTTTCGACTAATTCTCGACCAGTTCTTGACTGGTCTTGACATAACGTATGAATTATGATTGTATGGTCTACTTAACTACTTTGGATTTTTTGACTATGACAATGAACTAATTAAGTGCTATTATGTTTATTCTTCTCCTAAAATATAATTTTACTAGCTTATTTGGTCTTTTTTGATCTTCTACTAGTGTAACATTATGTAAAATAGCCAATATTATCCTACGTTTACATCTAAACTTCAGACCGACACTGCCGAACATGGGTGTAAACCCAAACAACCACAATGTGTGAAGTTTTTTGATTTTATGGTTTAAATGTGTTTATATAAGTTAAAATAGTGTTCCCTGGAGTATTAAGCCTTAAAATGGTCATTTAAAGGCCGAAACACTCATTTCTAGCCTTCGCGGCATTTCAGTATGTTCTTGCGAAGATCTCAAAAACCTCGGTCTGGCTCAAGATTGAAACAACCTCGAGACTCAATATTTTACTCCTTGCTTCATTGCAGTCGCACCATTTTCCGGTAGTTTCTTTTTCTTCAGTTTCTGTTGAGAAAATGAATTGGTATGTTGTCAACACCTTAGTTGACATATCTTGGAGCAAGCAACACAAGCTGTAAAAGTAGTCCAGAGAACTGTAGGCAATTGTATGAGCTAAGCCAATTGTGATGAGTGGCAGTTAAGTTCGTAATTTCGTATGTATGGTCGGTTGATAGTTTGACTCTGATGACTTGACAACAGGCAATGGCGTGTTGAGCAACAGATTGTGTAGCAGAGTTAGGAGAGGTCAGCAACAGGGAGTGAGTTGGCCAAGAGGTATGTCCGAGTCGAACAGTTGAGGTGACTCGTGTTTCTGCAGGTGGAACATCGGATTTGACTCTTAAATCTCTCAGTCCGACAGCAGACACTGGGTGTCGATGTAGACAAAGAGTCGACCGACGGTTTGTCAACGTCAGGCCTATCTGAGAAGCTTCAAATACATGTGGAGACCAGTTTTGACTGGCATATCCTTTGGTCCGACAGTGGAGTCTAAAGGTTGACCTTGACATAGGGTTGACTGACTTCTCGTCGACATCAAACATGGATTTTTCAAGTGTCGAACTCTGTGGAGAACGGATCAACCACATGGTTCAACTAGAGACATCATTGAGGCTTATAAAAGACATGCTTTGGTCTGTTTTGGGAATATCTTTATGAGCTGGAGGAGAACCCTAAAAGAGTAAAGAAAGAGGAGAAGAAAAGAGAAGGAAGAGAGAGAACACACCTAGGGTTTGTTGTCATAGAGTTATAAAGAAAGAAAAGGGGTTCAGACCCTACCCATGACTTTGACAATACATTTAGCCTTATGTTGGCATGGTTCTGTAAGATGCATAGAGCTTCTGTGGGATGCAGTAGCAACCTTGATGGGAAGCCAAGTTGGACTGGTGAGAGGCTAGTCGACTTCTAGGTGGAAAGCCTACTTCATTTCTTTTTTCTTTGCTATCTTCTTCTCCAATCGGTCAAGGTTAGTCTTCTGTGTTCCCTCTTTTCAGTACTTACCAGTTTTCCAATTCTGTTGTTCTATTGAGTTGTTATTCTGTTAACTGACTACTGTTTAATTTCTTCTGTTTTCACATTAGAATTCTACTGTTGGTATAGTATTCAAGTCTGTCCATCGATCTCTAACTCTGTTTACAGTTCTCTCAGCCTCTGGGCTCTGTTATGGCACTGCATTTTAGATAGTGTTACTATTTCTGCAAGTTTTCCCAATTGCAGAACCCACTTGCTATTGCTGTCCAGTTTGATTTTCAATTCTGATCCATGTTTCTATTTTGAATCTGACTTGCCAGTTGGTACTTATTGGGTCCTGGTTATTATTTTTTGTCAGCTACTAAATCTGGATTTCAATTTTGGTTACTTGCTATTTCTGTGACTGCATGATAACTCAAGATCCGACCATTTGATTTGAATCAAAGTTTCCTGAGTTGTTGCCCATGCCTACTAGACCACTCGACCAGGGTTTAGACCAAAAATGATCAATTTTTTATTCTGTTATCTGGTTTTCTCCAGTTCAACCTATTGTTCTTTACCTGTGGTTCAAGCTTTATCCATGGTTTCCAATACCTAATCCTTAGGTGATTTAAAACACATTAAGTTCTGCATTATCCAAAAACAGCAAAGAATATAATATCTTGAAGCACTGAAGCAATATACCTTCTCAATTTCAGCAACTTCACTGGCTTTTGCCACACGAAAGTTAAGAGCCTCTTCTTTCTGATGCCTGTTTAGCATATGGAGCAGAATCATAATAAACATTTATCATTAACTAAATATAAGAAACATTAAATAATATACAAGGTATTCATCAGTCTCATAGAGAAAGTATATATATTCAGGAAAAATAAATCATCTTTTAGTTAGGGATTTTTCAAAATTTCAACAAATCAAATATATAAATCACTTGGCAGTTTCAGAATACGTGTCTGCAAATTGGCAGGTTGGTCAGGTACTCAGGCACTCAGGCTAGGACAAGCCTAAACACACCATTAGTAACTAGAGTGTGAAATGGAGTGGAGTACAGAGAAAGGAGAAATTTGAAGCGACATGTAGGAAGGTCCAAATCTTGAAGAATATAAGCGTGAGTCAACATATAGCTCCAAATATAATAAGCCCCAAGGGCATTTAAGTCATTGCAACATATTTTGGAAAAGGCAAACTATTTAAAATAGAAAAATAATAAAAAAAAGGAGATACATGCCCATCATCTTCCTTTCTGATCTTTCACATTTTTCAAGGAGAGTGACTGAGTCAGTAACAGGTCATTTAAAACATAAAATACAAAGAATAAAGAGAAAAATGTGTTCCCACATCTCTGTGTTTTCCAAAAGAGACATGAGATGGAAAAGCTAAGAGCCAGAGACAGTTCCCTGCCTGAACCTCCATCCAACCCCAGCAGATTGGGACCAGTGCACAAACATATACCCCCCCAAAGAGAGAGAGAGAGAGAGAGAGAGAGAGAGAGAGAGAGATTCACATATGTGTCACGAAGACACTACCACAGAGGATTTTCATTTCGGCCGTGGAAACTGCATTAGACATTAGGAAGAGGGAAGTCTTCACCTCTGCCAGCGACTGCAAGTTTCAGCCGGTAAGAGGAAGAGATGTAGGTTGCCTTCACCTCCGGCAGAGGACAAAATACTTCTATTTCATTTGCCTTTCATCTTTGTTTTGTTTCCCCTAATGTGGGTTAAATGGTGGAATACGAATACTACTATTGTTTTCCCTTCATCTTATTTTGTTTACCCTAACATGGGTTTTAATTGGCGGAACACTACTTCTATTTGTTTGCCCTTCATCTACGTCTTGTTTCTCCTAATGTGGTTCAGATTAACCCTTATGCTTGTATTCCCTTCTACACCATGAGTAGGTCTTTGTCTGAGGACAAAGCACCCAAGTTGCTGCCCTAACATGAATTCCACCTTCTATCTCGCGCTAGGTCAGCATTCTTGTTGGTCAACCGATGGTAAAGAACTCTTGATACTAGGTTTGGTAAAATGAATTTGTATTTCGAAAAGTATAAAGTTGGAAGTGGAGGGTTAAAGAAGGAAGGCTAAGGAGCAAGGTTGAGAAAGATGTATGGAAGAGGAAGGAGAGATCCTCTCAGCATCAATGAGACAACAACAACATCAACAACAACAACAACAAAAAGCATTACCCCAATTAATTGGAGTTGGCCACATGAATTATTGCCCTTCCATCAGCTCTATTCGATTTCATACTTGAAACAAGGCGTAAGCTATGCATGTCTTTCCTCACCACCTCCCTTAGAGTCATCTTAGGTCTGTCCCTAGTTCTTTTAGATCTTTCAAACTGAATCAAATCGCTCCTCCATACTGGAGCATCTAAAGGCCTCTATTGAACATGGTCATACCATGTCAACAACTTTCTCATAGCTTATCATGTATTGGTGCTACTCCCAAATCAGCTCTAATACGATCATTAGCTTTGTCATACATCCATCTCAACACCCTCATCTCAGCTACACTAAGTTATCTATATGATACTTCTTAACTGCCCAACATTTTACAACATTCATCATAGCTGGTCAAATAATTATCCTATAAAATTTTCCTTTAAGTTTTAAAGGAATATGTCAATCACACAGCACTCCAGACACAACTCTCCATTTCATCCATCCTATTTTAATCCTCTTTAAAACATCATCTTCTATATTATCTTCATAGTAAACCTAAATACCTAAAATAATCACTTCGCAGTATCTCCCTCTCATCCATTTTCACCACCTCATTATCCGTCCTTGTGTGACTAAATTTACACACCATATATTAGTTTCAAATTCACATCAGTATGTATGTGCATCAATGTCAAATTTTTATCTGGATTATACCAGGTTTTATATCATGTCTATATCAGAAATTATATCAGTATATACCTTTATATCAATCCCAGATTTAATATCAGTTTCAAACCAAGTTCATAGGCTCCATGTTATCTTAGTTAAATAATCTTGTAACTAGAGGCCAAATAGAAAGATGTAAGTTGAAGAGTTGTAAGGAGAAATTAATGTATTGATAGTATGCCATATGCGTGAGTTATGGTTATGTCATACATCATAACTAACAGGTGAGAGTGAAAGTAATTGACTACATTGTGTCTGCACCACGTAATATCATTTTGGATGTTTTTTCTTTTAAACTAATAGGGAAAATAGGTGTAAAAATGTTAAAATATGATACAAACAAAAAAAAATCAGATTGAAAAAAACACTTATGGGCCTTGAAACCAAGGTTTCAAATTGACTTGGGAAAAATCCCAAGTCGAAACCCGAGACAACTCGGTTTCGAGGCTGATCGAAACTAGCCTCAGAACCGGCACCTCGAACCTTGGTATTTCTGTTATGGTTTGTTTTACTGGGCTAGTGAGCTCACCCCTTACAAATGATAGATGACAAAGAGGTCGAAGAGGAACAGGGAGAACTGAGCAGCGTAGAAGATGCGCAAGCTTGTCCCATAGATATAGTGGTCAATTTTTATTTTATTAAAATGGATGTAGTAAGATTTGAGTTCAAGTGTAAAGATATTTTATTATTATTATTATTTCATGTTTAGATACATTAGACTACCATCAACAGATTTTGATGGTCTTTTTACTATAATCATTCGTTGACTTGGATCTTTTATATTAGTAAAGTTTGATTTCTATTTTATTTGGTCGGTCATTACATCAGCTCCAGTGAAGGCTGTACTCTCACCCTGTACGGCTTTGGATCGTGACACATAAGATGCACAATTTGTGATCCGTGATAAGCTTTTATGATGAAATTTGTATATATCAGGAATGTCGGTACATCCTACTTGTGTTTTTGCTAAATACAACATGTCTCTGAACTTAAATAAAATCATGATTCAAGGGGGATAAAGAAAACACACATAGACAAGAAGACATCACATACTATTACAGACCTGTTATCTAAAATACGCTTTTCAGCTTTCGAGGTGGAGTTACCAAGAGATTCCGTTAATATTTTCAACTTATCAACCTGCATATTATTTAAAAGAGATAAAATAAGTAACAAAATTCACAACTCTCTTATAAGAGAACAAGGCATGTATTATTGCAGAATCCTTATAGACAGACCAGCAACAGAGTCACACTGCATCTTCAGGAACTCACGTCTAGAGCAGATTTTTTTGAAGTACTTCTGAGCTGAGTTTTTAACCAAAGAAGCATCAAGTAACAATCATTTAAGCCATAAAATACCAGGCAAAGGAACCAAAGCAAAATGGGATGAAGTCCTGCTTGTATGAAGCTGCACATGAATGTTTGCAGTTTACAGTCAAATGGGATAGAGTATGTTACGGTCTGTTTTAAGAGCGTAGGCCCCAACCTTTGATATCTACATGCTTATTCTGGAGAAGCTCATAAAAGACCTTTTTTTTCAAGGAAACACAGATGCTTGGGGTCTTGCTAAAGTAATGGAAACTCCGAAAGTATTCCAGAATTCTTTCTAAGTTACAATTAGGGGCTGTTTGTTAAAACTTCAACTCTGGGATTCTTACTTTTGGTTCAAATTTCTACTCCAACTTCAAAAGGATTCAGGAGTATATGGGAGTAGAAACATGTTTGTTAACCTAATTTAGTCATGAACTCCAAAATGGTGTTGGTGGGTGGTGAATGGTGGCACTAGTGGTGAATGGTGATGGTTGGTGACGATGGTGGTGGGTGGGAGGTGGTGGTGAAGGGTGGCGGTGGTGGTGGGTGGTAATGGATGGTGGTGGCGGTGGTGGTGGGTGGTAATGGATGGTGGTGGCGGTGGTGGTGGGTGATAGTTGGTGGAGGTGGTGGGTGGTGGTGGTGGTGGTTGGTGGCTGGTGGTGGTGGCGATGGTAGGTGGCGGTGGTTGGTGGTGGATGGTGGTGGCGGTGGTGGGTGGTTGGTGGTGGTGGCGACGGGGGGTGGTGGTGGCGACGGGGGGTGGTGGTGGCGGTGGTGGTGGGTGATAGTTGGTGGTGGTGGTGGGTGGTGGTGGGTGGTGGGTGGTGGTGGTGGTGGTGGTGGTGGTGGTTGGTGGCTGGTGGTGGTGGCGATAGTAGGTGGCAGTGGGAGGTAGTGGATGGTGGTGGCGGTGGTGGGTGGTTGGTGGTGATGGCGACGGGGAGTGGTGGTGGTGGCGGTGGTGGTGGTAGGTGGTGGTGGCGATGGTTGGTCGCTGGTGGTGGTGGCGATGGTAGGTGGCGGTGGTTGGTGATCGGTGGCTGGTGGTGGTGGCGATGGTAGGTGGCGGTGGGTGGTGATTGAGGATGGTGGTAGTGGTGGTGGTGGGTAGTGGTGGCGGTGGGTGGTGGCAGTGCGGTGGTGGTGGTGGTGTTGGTGGCGGCAGTGGGTGGTGGAGGGTGGTGGCGGTGGTGGGTGGTGGTTGGTGGCTGGTGGGTTGTGGTGGTGGTAGTGGTAGTTGGTGGTAGTAGTGGTGTAGGGTGATTTTACTTCATAATTGTGCTCTGAAGTCGAAAAGCATCTATTTGATGCTCCAAAAAATTGGATTCTAGAGCTCATTTGGAGCCGGTTCACTCATGGATTCTCCAGAAGTCCAAACCGGGTTACCAAACAGGCTTCTACTCCATTTATGCTCCAGAAGTCAGAATCCAACTTCTGGAGTGTTACCAAACACCCCCTTAGTAGCTCACAGAAAGTAACTTTAGAAATTTAACTGCTAGGAACCATAGTTGTCCAGGCGACAAGGCGATCCAAGGCGTTCGGGGCCATCCTGAGCGCCTAGGCGCCTAGGCTACCAAGGCGTTCCCAATGTATTTTTTTCTATTTCTAAAATATTAATGCTATATTAATCTTTATATATTTGCTGCATTCTACATAAATAATCAATATTTAAGACATAAATTAATTAATATGAGAAAACCACAAGACAACAAATAATGAATAAAGTATAGGACATAAAAAAACATATTTATGACTAACATTTGTGTACTGCTAACAAATTTGACCGGAGCGTAACTCCTTTAATGTAGTTCGGATTCAAGCAATCTCGAATTCGTTGTAAAGCTAGCATAATCAGCTTTCCAACAAATCAGAGATTGCTTAAATTCGAGTTATAATGAAGGAGTTACACTCCAGTCAAACCTTGTTCAGAGTACAGGAATACTGCTTAAAGTCATCTGAATGTAAATTATTTTTTGGGTATCAAAGCAAGAGAATATTTTGGCGCACTCTTAGTTTTTAATGATGTTTTACTATAATAAGATTTATGGAATTTTTATATTTAGAAAAAAGCCTAGCATTTGGAAGTTGAAAATTGCCCCCGCATCCAAAAATACGATTTTTGTTCTTGAACTAGAGGGTTGACTTTTTTATCCTTTTGGAATTTTAATTTTAGACTATTTTTATTGGATTCAAATTGGGGTTAGGTATTTGCTTATTTATGAATAATATCTTAAGTAAATGAAAACATTTACTTAAATGATATTAGTCATAAATAGTACTACTTAATAAATGTTGTTCCTGTCAACCCTAATAAATCTTGTGAAGAAAAGTCAGAAAAAAAAAAAAAAAAAAACACATATAAGGCCCAAGGCGGTCCCAAGCATCCTGGGCATCCAAGGCGATGAGAGCCTGGGCAACCGCCTTTTCAACACTAATAAGGCGCCTTAGCCCCCAGGCCCTTGGATCACGCCCGGACGCCTAGGCTACGGTTTGACAACTATGCTAGGAACTCAAGGGTTTAAGAAAGTCATGTAGAAAGCAGATGGAAAAAAGGCCAGAGGATGGGATGTTTTTATTGGGTTATAGCTCTCAGTTTAACAAACGGCCCATCAGATGACGCAATGGTAAGTGGGAATGTGTGGGCTGAGAGTGGCCATTTCAAGCAATATACTTAGGACTATCTCCAGCCCACTCCCCTCCCAAAACGCTGCAAGAGAGAGACCAGATACGTATCAGCAAATACAGTTTGATCCGATACAATACTTTAAACTTTGTTATAATACTCTCCCTTGCCAATTGGTCTGCTATTGAATTAGCAGATCTCAACCTCCCAGAGAAAGTAATCCCAACGGGAGGACAAAGCTCTCAACTTCCTAATGAGAGCGAGGCAAGGCCAAGGTCCTCCTTAGAATAAGGTTCAAAATCTCGAGTTTCAAGGGTGTCTCGACCCTCTGAGAAACTGAGATCTCGGAAATCTCGGTCGAGATCTCGGTGAGACACTACACAAAATCCGCGAAGGCTTAAAATGTGTGTTTCAACCCTAAAATGACCATTTTAAGGCTTGATACTCTAGGGAAACCCTATTTTAGCATATATAAACATATTTAAACCATAAAACTGTATAAATAATCACGCATGGTGGTTGTTTGGGTTTACACCCATGTTTGGCAGTGTTGGTTTGAAGTTCAAATGTAAACCTAGGGTAATATTGGCTATTCTACATAATGCTACACAAATAGAAGATCACAGAAGACCAAATGAGCTAGTAAAATGATATTTTAGGAGAAGGATAAACATAATAACACTTAATTAGTTAAATTGACATAGTAAAAAAAACCAAAGTAGTCAAGTAGACTATACAATCATAATTCATACATTATGTCGAAACCAGTCAAGAACTAATCGAAAAATGGTCGAGAAATGGTCAAGACCAGTCGAGACCAGTTCGAGATGGTCGAGACACCGTATCGAGGCGAGATCTCGTCTCGAGCCCCTCGAGATCTTCGAGATCTCGATGAGATTTTAAACACTGCCTTAGATAGCCTGCATCCATCTATAATCACCAATTGAGTCCCTTTCCACCAACAGTCTCCCAGTCCCAACCTACCAAGAGATTGCTCCAATCCATTAATAATGGCTTGCGATTATCAGCATTAATTGAGTCCATGGTAATAGAGGCCCAGAACAGAAACAATATCACGGAATCACCCCATCATGGACCTCATGGTATCTAAAAACTCCACCAACACCAGCTAGATCTAGGCTGCCAAGAGAGCTCCATCCATGTTAAAACTTGATTGCATTCAAAGCAGGGGGTGCAAGCATTACAGATCTGAAGATGAGAGACTAAAGATGATGGCACAAAGGACACAGTGTCTGAGCAAATAATCAACTAGAATCCCCTGAAGGGTATTGTTACAATATGAATCATGTGTCTAAGACTCTAGGTGTCACCTACTTGCATCTAAGTGTCACCTAGTTAGTGTTGTTTAGTTTCCAGCTTTGTTTAGAGTTAGATTTCCTTTTTGGATTCTAACTCTCCCCATTGTCGACTCCTGTTGTGAGTCCGTGGATCCTTTTTTAGTCTCTCTTTTATTATAAATTCTAGGCTGGCTAGTCCCTAAAAAGCATCCAAGTATTCAGTTCCTAAGAATGCTTTCAACATGATATCAAAGCCCCAATTCTAATCCCCCTCTTCCGGCGACAACACTCTCTCTCTCAGTTCTCTCTTTTTCTGACACCCTCTCTCTCTCTCTCTAGTTCTCACTGTCTCTTAAAAGGGCAGCATTAATGGATCTCTTATGGATCTAGTTGTTGCCCTCCACCTCTACCTCAATTATACTATTGTCTGATTTTACAGATGAAGATTGAATTTATTCTTTTATATTGAAGGTTGAGTCTTCCCATATTACGGATCCAATTTCGCACTTATCGAGAGTATCCTCAACAACCAACTGCTGCAGACCAAATGTGAATTTGGGTTTTTGCGATCTCAACCATCACTTATCAGAAGTTGCTGATTGTTTAATTACTCAAAAAAAAAAAAAAAAAAAAAAGTTGCTGATTTTTTCTCTATCAGATTCGATAATTGATCAGATCTATTTCATCAACTTCTTGGAGAGCATCAAAGGATAAGTCTACTTGCGATATCAGGTTCTCGGTGATCTCTGCGATTTTTCTCTATAAATCTACTTTCTCTCCATATCATGGTTTTAAGTATCGATACGATACGCCAGTATCTACCGATACGTATCTGTATCGGCAATAGTTGTCATTGTTTTAAGTATCAATACGATACGTCCCGAATCCACCGATACATATCCGTATCGACAGTGGTCAATACGATACTCTTCGATACGTATCTCTCTTTTTAAAACAAAAGGTGTATCCACATGTATCGACTGTATCGAACCGATACGGCTCGATACACTTCGATACGGTCGATACACTTATGTTTCCATTCTTGCAAAAATAAGATACACTTAACAATACGGCTCAATACACCTCGATACGGACTGATACACCTCGATACGGTTGATACGCACTTATACAGCTTGATACAACTGATTTTTTTTCCACTTTTCTGGTCTTCTTCCTTGCTGAAAACCTACAGTTCATGAGAACTAAAGGTTATAGCTCATTGAATGTCATCAACTATGTCTTTGATCCTTGTAAATACTTCAAGATTACTTATTATAGTTTTTTTATGCTTAAAAATTGTATTTTACAGGTTCCCTAATAATTCCCGTGTGTATCTTGCCCCGTATCCTAGCGTATCTTAACATATCCACGATACAATACGTCTCTTAAAATCGCCTGACCGATACACTACCGACACACGATACTTTAATCCTTGGTAGTGGATACGATATTCTTCGATATGTATCTCTTTAATTTAAACAAAAAGTGTATCCACATGTATCGACTGTATCAAACCGATATGGTTCGATACACTTCGATACGGTCAATACACTTAAGTTTCTATTCTTGCAAAAAATAAGATACACTTACCAATACGGCTTGATACATCTCGATACGAACCGATACACCTCGATACGAACTGATACGGTTCGATACGATCGATACACACATATAAAGCTTGATACAACTTTTTTTTCCACTTTTCTAGTCTTCTTCCTTGCTGAAAACCTACAGTTCATGTGAACCGAGGGTTGTAGCTCATCGAATGTCATCAACTGTCTTTAATACTTGGAAATACTTCAAGATTGCTTAATATAGTGTTTTTATACTTAATAAATTCTGTTTTGCATGTTCCCTAATCGTTCACATATGTTTCTTGCCTCATATCCTAGCATTTCTACTGTATCTACGATACGACACGATACGTCTCTTAAATCGCCCAACCGATACGCTACCGATACACGATACTTAAATCCTTGTCTTTCCTACCGAAATTGCTTTTCTGAGTGAATTTTTTTTTTCTATCTGATCTGAAATCAATCCAACTTATTATATCGATTTGCAAGATCCTTGGACAGAATCGATTACAAAAGGATAGAATCAGCATCAATTCTTCTCTGCAAAATCGATTAAGGGCGGTTATTGATTTTTCCAGCACTAACCTGCTCTCGGTTTTTTGTCAAAACCCTACCATATCGACTTCACCCTACCATCTTGATTTGCTGCAATATCGGATGTCACTACTGCTTCCACCAGTTCTGATGGACAGAATCTCATGAGTACCAACCATTTGCTGCTACTTCTATCAAGTTTGGTGGACCAATTACCTCATTTGTTCTCAATTCTACCTATCTGACCATTGCTGGTTGTCGCTTCACATGTCATCTTACTGGAATAATCGAGAAACCCTCTATTGCTGGTACTACTCAGGATCGATTGATCTCTAATGATTCCTTAGTTATGTCCTTTCTCCTCAAATCTTTGTTACCAAACATTGCACGAGGTTACCTTCTGTTGGACTCTACCACTCAAATTTGGACAGCTATACTAAGGAAACTTATGTCAGTAAGACAATGATGCCCAAAAGTATGAATTACGCAATAAACTTCATGACACCATTCAAAAGGAGTTGATTGTTCTCAGTATATGCTGAACTTTGAAGTCTATGGCAAGAACTCGATTATTATGATGATTACTAGCCTACTAGTGCAACCAATATTGCCTCTTATAAGAAACGTGTTGATAAGGAGATCTCCTTTTCAAGTCTATGGCAAGAACTCGATCATTATGATGATTATCAGCCTACTAGTGCAACCGATATTTCCTCCTACAAGAAACATGTTGATGAGATACAGGTCTATGTTTTTCTAGCTGGATTGAATAATGAATACGATCAAATTTGTGTTCAAGTTCTCAGCAGATCTCCTCTTCCCACTTTGGAACAGTCCTACGTTTTGGTAAATATTGAGGAGAGCCATATATCTGCCATGCTTTAGTTTCCTACTATTGATCGTTCGGCTTTACAAAGTGTATCTCGTTCCATCCCTACTACTGATGGACTTTCATACTCCAAGGACACTACTAAAATGGTAATTAAGTGAGACCAATGTGGCAAACCTTAGCACACTAAAGCTACGTGTTGGAAACTTCATGGGAAACCAACTGACTTTGAGGCCAAACATGGTTGTGGTCACTCTAAGAACAAAGCCAATTACACTGGGGTGGTTGCCCATAATACAAATTTGACGTTGGTTTCTCTCTGGACGAGCTACAAGCTTTCTACCGGCTTCTCCAAGCTTCTTCAACTGTGTCTGCCTCTATCATTGCTCCCTCAAGTTCCAATTTTACCTATTCAGGTATTCCTTTTGGTGGTCATTGTGTATCGATATTCTTTAACCCCTGGATCACTGACTTGGGTACCACTGATCACATAACTGGTTCCACCAACCTATTTCATCAATATTTTCCATCCTCAGGGAAAGACAAAGTTCGAGTAGCTAATGGAACTCTCTCCTTTGTCTCTAGTTAGGATTCTATGTGTTGTTCCCCTTCCCTTACATTATCCTCTATTTAACATATCCTTAACTTTAATACCAATCTATTTTCAATTAGTAGCATTATTAGGGATTTAAACTATAAAGTTACTTTTTGTCCAACTCATTGTGTTTTTAAAGATCTAGTGACAAAGAAGACGATTAAATGTGGTAGGTGCATTGTGGTCTCTATTTACTCGGCAATGGTTCTCCTCGACCGACATTAACTCCACCAGTTCATCGGCTACACTTAGCTTCCTCAAATCTCCATCAATGGCATTGTCGTTTAAGACATCCTTCCCTTGGGACTTTATCTCAAGTTTTTCCTAATTTAGTCAAAGAATTGAATAAGGATGAGTTTTTTGTAAGGTTTATCTTTTGGCCAAACAAACTCGTTCTAGTTATTCCCCATTAAACAAGAGGAGTGCATCTCCTTTGCATTTGGTTCTTCTGATATATGGGGTCTTGCTCGTCATGCCTCTATTTCTGGTCATTGTTAGCTTGTTATGTTCTTTAACTGCTACTCTCGCACGACATGGGTGTATATTATGCAGCATAAAAGTGAGGTGTTCAGATGTTTTTAGCTCTTCCATAACAAGGTCCGCACTCAGTTTAATGTCACCCTCAAGATTTTACGAAGTGACAATGGCCACGAGCATCTTAAGGGTCAGTTCGAACCTCTTCGGTAAACTCTGGGATCCTCCATCAGACTAGCTGTGTTGACACCCCAGCCCAGAATAGGGTGGCCGAACGAAAGATCCGCCATCTCCTGGAGGTCGCTCGTGCTTTCATGTTTGCCAGCCATGTTCCGTCTCAGTATTGGAGTGATGTCGTACTCACCGCTGCCAATCTCATCAATCTTATGCCCACTCGCACGTTGGCATCCCATTCCCCATTTCATGTTCTGTTGGGTTCTAGCTCCTTCGTCGTTCCTCCCAAGATCTTTGCTTATGTTTGTTATGCTCACGACCATCAGTCCCTCAGCAAGCTAGAACCCCATGGTCTCTGGTGTATATTTCTGGGCTAATCGACTACTTAGAAGGCTAGAAGTGCTACCATCCACCCACACGTTATACCTTGGTGACCATGGATATTCTATTCCATGAAATTCTTCCGTACTACTAACCGCCACCTCTTCAAGGGGATCTGTGAATAGTGAAGATGTGACTGTTGCTGAGATTCTTCTTATTCTAACTCTACCTAAGGATACTCCAGCTCAGGAGGAGCAACCGCCACCAATACCACCAATTCAGGCTCAAGAGGAACCTAAGCCACAGACACTAGTTCAGTTTCAGGAGGAACCTGAGCCACAAACACTAGTTCTGGTCCAGAAAGAACCGCAAGAGAATTCGGATGAGTCAACCCTTCAACTCTATCAGAGGACTCGAAAGAAAGTTGAGACCACCACTACTGCAACTTATATCATCCCGTCGCCATCCTTTGAGCCACAGATGTGTAAAAAGGATAGAGGGCGAGACTTGGTCACAGTAAGGTTGTCATATTACAACCTGGTGGTCACGGGGTTCGAAACATGGAAGCAGCCTCTCAGCGTTGCTGGGGTAAGGCTGCATGCATTCTGCCCCTCCCCAGAACCTGCAATAGCAGGAGCCTTGTGTACTGGGATGTCCTTTTTTATGTAAAAGGAATAAAATAGGCTACACAAACAAAATTAGGGCAAAAAATCAACTTCTAGGCCTCAAAACCAAAGTTTCGAGTTCACCTAGAAAATAACCCATATTTTGACCCCATTTCGGCCGAAATCTGTTTCGTTTTGATTTTGAGGCTGGCAGAAACCAGTCCAGAAACCGAAATTGAGAACCTCGGAAAAGATGACAAACAGATTCCCCACTGGCCAAACAAAAGAGCAAACCTGAGATAAAATAAAATTCCTCCTGGCATTTCTCTGAAGACTATCACAAGTTTTCACCTTTCCATGACTCAATTCCCAAGCAAATGCCTTGTACATAGGGGGCAAACTCGGATTTTCCAAATCAGCTTATACGAGTAAGCCGAATAGTTAGAAACTTGAGGGATCGAAGCAATAAACCAAGATCTTGAAAAGAACATAGCACCAGAAGTGAGGGTCCAATATGAATGTCAGATTTATTAAAAAGGTATAAAGACAACCACCAAAAGAGAGAGTAAGTCGGTGATCTTCTAAAATCTCATTGTCCCTCAACTCCCTTCCAAAGGCATGCGTCTTATTATTAGTAAATATGCCAAAGGTATTAGATATTTTTACATATCTGTATGATTCCCTTCCACTTCTGTGAATAAGCTATGGCTTGCTTAACAGCTAAAGTATCCTTCTTTGTCAACTATGCCTTTAAACAAGTCTGTTGTGTAGCTTTAAGATCTCTAACACTACCTATTAGTTTCCATGCATTTCTTAAAGTTTCTAGTGCAACCATGCATACCATGACCACTTCATATTACCTTCCTGGTACACTGATGCTTGTAGGTAATACTAGGAATCAAGAGAAGAGATACAAGTAAATGAAGCATTATTTAAATAGAAGTGTCCGGATTTGCCTTATGCTCAAATATGGAATTCTACCAATATGATCAGATTTCCAAAATGGGAGAATCATTGTCATATAGACTTGCAAAGAATTGAGAACTAGATTTTCAAACAACATGTATTCACAGAAATAGAAGGTTCGGCCATTACAGGCCGGACTCCTGTAGGTACATCTCTCATGAATTGGTATGAAAGTCTCATGCACACATGCAACAGACACAATACAAAAAAGCTATGAAACTAAGGGCCTGATGTTACCTAAAGAAGAACAATGTAATACTTCAACAAAATAAATACAATAAGTTTGGAAGCTATCTTACTTGGGCACTTCAAAGTTCAAAGCAGAAGCAATTGTCACACCCTAGTCATATGCTGTGTGGTACCCAGATAATAAAAGTTGGCACTCATTTGTTCAGATAGCCAATTACCAGACAACATTGTTACAGTGCAATGTGATCAGAGCAATATATCAAGGCACATGATTTTTAGATGGTTCTATTTCTATACAAGACATATAAAGTTCCATTTTCCCACTTTCCTGAGATGGTGATGGTAGTTATGGACAATGTCCAAAATTAGGTCCTCTGCAAAAACTTAATCTTGCAGGAAACTTTTGAATTTCAGGGGAAATCCAAAATCTTCTTTAAATTCTCATTTAAGATCCATGGGAATGGGAATTACGGTTATTTGCAGTAGCTAATTAGCAGCCCCCAAAGAATGCACACATAAAGTAGAGCATTGTAGCTTTTATGGGTAAAAGGAATAAACAGTTAACTTATGAATAATAAATAAAAATATACATATCGAATAGAAAGCATGAATAGGTGGTCAATCACACTACAAGATCAATAATCACTCTGTTGCAAATATCAAATTACTGCAAACTATAATTGGGACTCGCACTTAAATACTAATAGATCATTTCATTGTTTTGCACCAAAGATAAGAGCATAGCACAAAGATGACATGAACACAATTCTAATGTCAACATCTGAAGTACGAAGATTAACAATAGGAGAAGTTGCATGACCAATTAAAAAAAAAATACATGGTAAGAAAGGAAAGCATGCCTTCTGAGCATGAATCTCAGGTGAGTCCCCATTGTTCAGTGATTTCTTCTTTAGCAAGAGTGCTTCCAATCTAGAACAATGTCGAACTTCGGCAAGTGCTTCTTTTAGAGCCTGCAGAGAGACATTAAAAAGTAAAATATACAGATACACAAAGTTTATAGTACACAGAACCTTACATTGATGTACAAAACAAGGATGGAAGTCCACGTTAATTCAGAGGCTGATATTAATTGTCAAGGGATGGTTTATCAAGATATTTTATCGGCAGTAAGGAGCTCAATGACCCTTTGGATGTCACTGCTCATGCAACTCTGGCCCCTTTTTCTTATAGAATTCTAACTATCATGTTTGATAGTGTCGGAGATTTCGGTTTATGGGTCCCACTACAGGGGAAGTTTCCCTATCATGGTTAGTGACTTTATTTTCTCTCGTGTTATTGCTCCCAGGGATAGAAGTCTATCTAGTTTTCTTTTTTTATTGTTTTACCTTTCCATAGAAACCGGGACTCCTATTTATTCTAGAGTTCTTGTTAGTTTGTAATCTTTCTTATTATTATTTTTTTTTTGGGTGAATAAAAAAATGTATTAACAACACCCCAAGAAAGGGAAAACAGACCTGGGTATCCAATAGATAGAGTCAGGCTCCTTACAAAACAGGAACATTAGCCCAGACAAACAAAAGGACGAACCAAAACAAAAAAAATAGACCCAAATCAGGGAGCAGCTAAATTCCAAAAATATAAAATGAATCTGTTCCTAGCTATATATAGAGGGGAGGTGTGAAAAAGAAGAATAGTTTCACGCACATCAAACCCAATAGCTACCCAAATTTGACTTAATGTTTTGGATTTAGCAGTCCATTGTCTAAGATTCCTCTCGAACCAAATGTGGTACACAGATGCAACGAAGGCGAGCTTGGCTATTGTGTCACAAGGGTATCTATCCTTGAATTTCTTGGTCAGCCATTTCCACTCAAGCCCAAAGGATCGGATTCTTCTACGATTAGGCCAACACTTTCCAAGGATCTTTTCCCAGACTTTATTAGAGAACGGGCAATTGACGAAGAAATGGTTGATGTCTTCTTCCGTAACCCAGCTTAGACCACAGTAAGAGTTGGGAATGATACCCCTATCATGCAACAGGGAGCTCGTCGGAAGAGTCTGAGTCATTGCTCTCCATACGATAAAGTTGTGACGAGGAGAATGCCCTTGAAACCAAACCACATTAAACCAGGAAACCTTATTGTTTCTAGATCTGACTGTCTCCCACGCAGAAGAAGAGAAAACACCATTGATTATGCTGCTTGTTGTCTTCGTTGTTTCCCCTATTCCTATTCTGGAAGAACTTGCCGCGCAGATAGAATGGATTGATCAACATCGATTATGCTGGTCTTAGAAGTTCTCAAGTTTTGTTTCAGATCTGCTTCTTCCGCCAGACTCAGGTTCAGACCTGAAGAACCAATTTTCTGCTAGATATTCTGGCTTTGGTCGGCTGGAATCAATAGAGCAGTGATTTTCGGATCATCCTTCCACTAGTCCTTTTTTTTTTTTTTTTAAATCGTGAGGTTGAAGATGAATTCAGTTTTCGGAAGTTACAAATAGAGACAGAATTGTTGGACATTTCATAAAAGTCCTTATTTTCTAAGTTCTATTTGTTTCTTTTTTGCCTCTAGCCTTTTACCCCATATTCTCTGGTATTTGCAGAAAAACCCCTTCTTTTAAATTCTATTTGGTAAACCCCCACTTTTTCTGAAATCCCAGTTTTGTCCCTGTTCTTCAAAATCCTTATGGATCAGTCCCAATACTTCTTTACTTACCAATGGTCCCTTGCAAATTTCTCATAATTTACCAAACTGCCCTTACCTTTTAATATTTGCAATTTGCTTGCTTGGGTGGGCCCATGAGTGTGATCAGAATTTACAAAGTTGCCATTGGCCTTGTACTTTGCAATTTTATTGCAGAGTGCCCTAGATCACATCAATTTGGAATTGTCATGGTATGAAGGTTGTTACTGCTATACCTGCTTATCTGGGATTTTATTTGCTACTAGAACTGGGTGATTGAAAATTATTATTGATGATTGTTCTTGTTGGGCATTCCCTTGTGTTTTTTGTCCACGTGGACTCGCTCCACGTGAGGGGGAGCAGGAGCATATATTTTGCTCAGGCTTGGGTTTGCTCGTGGGAAAGACACTTTTATTGGTTTGTTCAAATCTACTCAAGGAAGAGAGCCTCCACTACGCTCATTGGAGAGGCACTTTTATCTAAGGATGTAAATGGATAGCCAAAAATCGGAATTCGATTTGAATCCGCATTTGTTTAAAGGAATCCGAATCCGAACAATCGGATTCGGATGCGAATTCAGATAAACTAGTTCAGAGGCGGATTCGGATATCACCCAAACCAAGGGGATATAATCCGCTCTGAATTGTTTATATATATTTATTTTACGAATATATTTATTTTATTAAGAGAAATTATCATTACTATGGAAGTGAATGAGACGTTAGGAGTCAATGGGATAATAGAGAGATTCAGTAGGGGACAGGTTTGACAGCTTTATTTATTTTATCATTTATTGTATTTTGATGTTTATGCCTTTTCTGCTTAGGAAATCATTAATGGATTTGTGGAGGAAGCCGGAACGTTCTTCTCAGATGTTAGAGTTTGGTTGTCTCTTTGGAGTTTCTTGGCTTGCAGCAGTCACAAGAGTGAAAGTCTGAAAGATGAGTAAGAAATTGCCAAGAAAAAAAAATAGAACCAGACTTTAGAAGCTTGACCGCCATTGACAAAAGTTTTCTATTTTAGGGTTTCTTTTCCCTTAAACTCAGTTGATTTCTCAGAAACATGGAGGAGCAGCAACATAAGGGAAACAGAGGGGACTTGTCAAGGGGCGAAAATGAAGACAATCCTGAGAAACCCGGCGGCATCAGCCCTCTCCAGTTGTTTCCTTCTTCGCGATATTGTTTCCTTCTTCCCTAAATGTTATTCCTTCTTCATTCCTTTCGTTTCTTCTTCTATGCCTCAGTTCCCTTTTTCGTTGCTTTTTCACTTTCACTACTAAAATGTGTTTTATATTTTATTTTCGGACTGTGTTTCAGCAAGGGCCCAAAGTCTTTCTGTTAAACTGAGTTGTGGTCCTCTGTCGGATTCGAATCAGATTTTCTCCAGATTTTCGATTAAAACTCGAATTCGAATTTGAATTTCTTTTATTCAAATCCGACGGATTCTGGACTGAATTCAGATAATGTATTTGGTAAACGGACTCAAATTCAGATAGTGGTGTATTCGCTTCGAATTCGATCCATTTACATCTTTACTTTTATCACCTTTTTTAGGCCTGCTCTAGTTGCACAAGATACAACATTTTGTTCAGTTACACAAGATGCAACCTTTATTCAGGTCTACTCATTGACAAGAGACTATTATCAGTTGCACAAGATGCAACATTTATTTAGGTTTGCTCATTAAAGAGAGACTAATATTAGTTGCAAGGTTCAAAATCTCATGTCTTGACCCTCTAAGAAACCGAGATACCCGAGATCTCAGCAAGACACTGTAAAAAAGACGCGAAGGCTTAAAAAGTGTCTCGGGGCTCAAATGATCATTTTAAGGCCTGATACTCCAGGGAATCACTCTTTTAGCATACATAATCACATTTAAATAATAAAATTGAAAAAAAAAATAATCACACATGGTCGTTGTTCGGGTTTACACCTGTGTTTGGCAGTGTTGGTCTAAAGGTCAGATGTAAACCTAGGATAACATTAGTTATTCTACATATTGTTACACTAGTAGAAGATCAAAGAAGGCCAAATCAGTACTTAATTAGTTGATTGTCATAGTCCAAAAACCCAAAGTAGTCAAGTAGACCATACAATCATAATTCATACATTATGTCGAGAACTGATTGAAAATGTCAAGAACTGGCCAAGAACTGGTCGAAAATGTCGAGACTGGTCGAGAACTAGTCGAGACCAGGTCTCGTATGTCTCGACTCGACCTGCTCGAGAACTTGAGATCTCGCCAAGATTTTGAACCATGATCATTTGCACGTGATCCAACCGCTCATGTTAGAGCTTACTACCTCTTTGTTTGTTGGTGGTTTTTCGAAGATTAATTTTCGTGATTTGTTATTGTCACCAGAAGTTCTCCCTATGCTTTTGGCGTCTCCTACAGCTATATATTGAAGACCGGTGGTGCGGTTCATATCTCTTCCTGTTGTTCCAAGATAAAACTCCAGCCTAAGGGGGAGTGTTGATTTTTGCATATTCTAAGCTTGGAGATTATCAGTTTATGGGTCCCACGACAAGGAAGTGTCCTTATCATGGTTAATTACTTTATGTTCTCCTGTGTTATTGTTCCTAAGGATAGAAGTCTATTTAGTTATCTTTTTTTTTTTATTGTTTTACCTTTCCTTAGAAACTGGGACTCCTAATTACTCTAGAGTTCTTGTTATTTTGTAATCTTTCTCATTGTTCATTATAAATAAAGCTGCAACGATGGGAGGAAATAACTTCACATCCTCTCTCTCTCTCCCCCTGCCTCCCTCCCTCCCTCCCTCCCTCCCTCCCTCTATTCACTCCATCTTGTTCTCTTTCTCTTTCTTTACTTTGTTATAGATAGAATTCATGACAGTATTCATTCAATATTGAACATTAAAAGTAGAAAAATTTTCATCTAACCCGCAAAAAGGATGTCAAATTCTATCTAACCCCAAAAGTTTTCAAATGTCCCATCTACCACCCAAAAGTTTCCAAATGTCTCATCTACCATCCAAAATTTTTCCATTGTTAATCAAAAAGAACCCACCCGTTAGTAGAGTCCCGTTAGTAGATGACGTCATCACTAATTGAATTTTTTTGGGACAATACTACCCTTATTGTAATAGTGAAAGACCATTTTACCCTTCTTCTTCTTCTTTCCTCTTCTGTTCTTCTTCTTTTCTTCACTGTATTTTGTATGGAGCTTCTTCAGATTCCCTTGGCCAGATCTAGAATCCGAAACCGTTCTTTCAGATCGTTATTCATCAACAGATAAGACCTTAAACGATGATCCAATAGGTAAGACCTTAAACAATCTGGGCCTTAAACAACTCTAAAATCAAATGAGAAGTGAATCGTAAGACCTTAAACGATTCAGAGGGCACGATTCGACTGATTTCTTCAAGGGGGAACCAGATTATGCTTTTTAGAGACTCCTTAAAATGAGAAAACCCAGGTGGTTAGACAATCGGTATCGTTTTGGGGATCTTGGGGATACAGGGAAACATTTGAGCGGCCAATGAGGGCAAACTCAGGCAACCCGTCCGAAGGGCAATCCTCCGTCCTCATACTGCTCTTCACGAAATCTGCCTACGTTATCTGAGTGTCCCTCACATACTTGTAAAGAACTATGTTAGAACCTTTCAAAACCCTAGTCCTCAATGGAGCGCTTCTTGAGGAAATATCGGTATCCAGAAGAATAAAAAGCTTTTCAAGAGGGATTTCGATTTGGGCCTCCTCAGAATCAATAAATGATGGGGAGTTTCAATTCGGGTATCTTCCAAAGCAGCAGAAATCGAAGATGATGAGTCAGGAATCAAGACAGGTCCTACAGGAGAAAGAGTAGAAAAGGCTGTGCAGCAGAGAGTTGATGCAATTGGAAGCCTTGTCTTTGGGAGATGAAAGAGATGAGCATAGAATGAAGATGAATAGATGGGGATAGAGACGGAGATAGGGGTATAGAAACGATGAAGATGTGTAAGAAGCATTATATCATCAGAGCTACTACTCTGCTGAACTCCTCCAAAACTATTTCGTTGATGACTCGGGCTGAGGGCAGAGGAATCAATGGTGAGGAGGGGATGCAGAAAGAAAGGTCAAATTAGTAATTTTATCTTTTTTTAATGTCTTTCAGTTTCAAATACAAAGGGTAGAAATGTCTTATCACATATTCAGTCAAGTTTGTCTGTTAATTGGGGTCGATTGAAGTTTATGCAAACCATTTGGGTGGTAGATGAGATTTTTTAAATTATTGGGGGTTAGATCGAATTTGACATAGTTTTTGGGGGTTAGATGAAAATTTTTCTTAAAAGTAATACGACATATAGCATAAATATTATTTATCCTAAAGGTCAAGAATATGATAAAAAAGCACTTAACAAAATATAAGCATGACAAGGTAGGAGACATCACATCCCCCAAATAAATATCAAGCATTTTACATTCAAAACACCCCAATAAAAACAAGCTGGAATAACAACAGAGAAAAATCAAAACCATACACTTGATTGGGCACTGTCTATGGAACTCACAACTACAAGATACAGTACCACTGATAGCAGCTCACCTCCAATGTTGCAATAGTTGTTTTCTCAGATATGTTTGTACGACCTTCACTTGAAGACACCTGGGATGCTCTCATTCCATCAATTTTTTGCTGCAGACTAGTAGCTTCAGCATCTATCCTGTGATCAGAAAGTGGATCACAACAAGAAAGTGGGGACCAAACAAACTAATTGGAAAGAAATCACAGGGAATAGGAGCAAGAGAGAAACCATACTAATTTCTGCAATTAAATAATAAAAAAAAACCAAGCATCTAACAAGAAATTCGGACGCCAATTCTAAAAAAGATAGTTGAAGCATGAATCTAACAAGCAATATGAGCGGAATCCAACATAAACCAGAAGCTTGCACCTCATATTGACACTGAATATTTTGTGGAGTTGAAGCTCATGCCAAAGACCAGTAGAAACTCATCTCTACTGTGAGAAAGCCGTACTTGTAACCATAAGGAGTTGTGAACCTACACCCCTACCTGAGGGTAAGGTTCCAGTAGTTGTGCCCGAACCATCTTTTGAGGCATACCGGCCTACTGAACGAGGCGATAAGGGTTTCGACAATTAGGTTATTTTATCCTTTACAAATATTATTATATGCACAGTTGAGGAGTCAAGTGCCTATGCTTGATCTCGCTTTTTCTCACCGTTGTCTCTTCTCATCTACAGTTCTCTTTCCTTCTCCATACTTTATTATCAACATGCTCACACTTAAGATGGTAAAAAGCAGGTCACAACCTACAACCAAAATCCAAACTCTCTCCCCCTCATTATCAATTCACACTTGGAACATTTAACATTCAGAATAAAGAGGAACTTATCCCTTGCACTTTAAAACTTAAGCCTAATTTAACGCTTGAAACTCACCTATATATATATATATGAACAGAAGAAGTTCTAACCTGTAAAAAAAGCCAGGTGCGGCTGAATTTTTTTTAACCCCGGATTGGGCTTGAGCTGAAAAAAGAAAACCAATGGCTGAGTTGGGTTGGGCTTGGGTTAAAGCCTTTAGTAACCCGAAAGGCCAAAATCCACCCAAGCCTTTCATCTATGAATATAAAATTATATGTCAAATATATTACATACATGTGATATATAATGATTTATTACTCTAGATCTTATACGTGTCAATGGAGATACAGTTTTCTTAATTTAGATTTATTATTTTGTAAGAATATGATAAATTACTTTGTTTTAACTTTTAAGGTTTATGTGAGGGAGGATGATGTTCGCATGCATATAATAGGCCTCTGGTATTGCCATACTCAAGATTGTGATTTATTAAAATTGAGAAACAAGCCCAAGCCCGACCCAACCTGAGAAAACCTGAGCATGCTGTGGGCTTAAGTAATTTTGATTGGGTTGGATTTGGGTGCAACAATCCTGAACCAGAGATTGTGTTGGATTCAAGCTGTACTTGGCTTCCATACTTTAACTTGGCTTGGGCCACCCTCCAGCACGCTCAATGCCCAACCCTCGTTAAAACTTTATAGGCATCTGAATTACAGCAGTCCAATAAAACAAATAATTGATTTGGAAAGTTAGCATACAGTAGTACTTCAAACCTGAAAAACTCAAAATAAGGAGAATCAAATTTCACAACATTAAAGCTACAATAATAAAAAAATTCCACTGCAGCAAGTTCTACAAAGAAATAAGCAATCGAATTTAATTGTGCTCCATTAGGTTTTTCATCCCACATGATATTATGCAATAGCAAAAAGAAAGAAAAACTAAAGGAATATAACTTGCATTATGTAGCTAATCCTGAAAACTCAAAATAAGGAGAATCATATTGGACAACAATACAACATTAAAGCAACAATAATGAAAAATACCAAAGCAGCAGCTTCTACAAAGAATAAAGCAATCAAATTTAACCATTAGGATTTCATCCCACATGATAATATGCAATAGCAAATACAAAGAAAAAAATAAAGGAATATAACTTGCATTATGTAGCTAATTGCATACAATTAAAAAAGAAAAGAAAACCCTTCCTTCACCACCTTGCAAGATCAGCACTAATTTTCAACCCTGAAATTGCACCCTGTGCAAATTGGAGCAATTCTTCACGTTTTACCTGAAAAAAGGAAACTTAACTGTAAAAAAAAAAAAAAAAAAAAAAAAAAATCTTTATTTCTCCAAAACATTATAATAGAAAACTGAATTTCAGCCTTTGAGTTCTTCAACAATGCATTGAGTACAAGCTTGGCTACAAGCCTACACTGACTAAACATATTGCTGAAGAAAATATTTAAAGAAAAAAAAAAAAGACCCAAACTCTAAAGGTAATTCAAGCAGAAGGCCCAAAAGCATTTTGTGAATGCTACAATCCAGGCAACCAAAAGGGGTACAGACAAAACCTGTTGTTAGCGTTAGCGATATGCTATGGAGACAGTTAACGTTAGTGATATGCTGTGGGGTCTGTGGGACCCACTTTAGATTTAGTAGATTTATTAATTTTTTAGCTATTTTCTATTTTCTGTAAGTGGTATCTTGGTTTCCTAAGTTGTTAGATCTCTTTTCCTAGTTGGGTTATGTAATTAGGAAAGTTTCCTAATTACCATTGTTACTATCTTTTCAATATTAATATAAGGGAAATTTTCACATAGTACCCAAATACTTTGAGAAACATCACCTACCACCCAAGTCTTTTAAAAACATCACCTACCACCCAAAATTCCCAAACGTTAACCCATTAACTGATGGAAGAGAGTTGAAATTTTGTTTAGACATTTATACCCTTCTCATTTTAAACTGAGAAACATCACCTACCACCCACTGGTTCCTTCTCCGGCAACATCCTACCACCCACTGGTTCCTTCTCTGGCATCTAATCTCCGACCATCAAAGTACCAAACGAAATCCAAATAGGTTAGTTGCTGGATTCTCTCTTTCAATTTAAAATTATTAGATCAAGCTCAGCTTTTCCCAAATCTGATCCCATAGCCGGGTCGGCATTGCAGCATGAAACCTTTTCCCAAATCCACATGAATATAGAACTGAGAAAAACAGAGGTCGGCATTGCAGCTTGGAACATGAACAGAGATCATCGTACTTGATAATCTGTCAACAAAATCCACATGAATATAGAACTGAGAAAAACAGAACAAACTGCACTCACCGATCAGAAGATCAAAATCCCAGAGCAGACGAAGAATATAGCGTTTGACGAGGTAGCTCGGATTCCTCCATGCGAAAGCAGTGGCAGCGAGTATTCGCCGGAGGAAGACTTAGATGAATTTCCGGCGACTGATCGGCCTGTCCCTTTCCATCAACATCAATCAAACTGTTGCAAATGCGGAGAGAAGGAGAAATCAGGAGAAGTCAGAAAGTTTTTTTTTTTTTTTTGGGTATGTAGAAGTCAGAAAGTTGTTATAACTTACGACATCATTATCGACACCATTATCGCTAAGTTCGTGATGGTTTCTGTTGTTATCTGTGTAGGGGCTTTTTCTGCCACCGTTTTCTTTTCCACCGCCAGCTTTTTCTCTGCAGGTTTCTTCTCGGCCTTCGGAGCCATTGCTAAGTAAAAGCAACCGCAAGATTGCAGGAGAACCATCAAGGATACCTGCCGCAAATTGCCATTCTTCGAACCAAACACCAACTGTTTTTCTTCAATCTCTCATCCAATGGTCAGTTGTGCAGAAAAATCCTTGACATCTTCCTTTTGGTCACAGATTTGGTTACTGCTTCTG
This sequence comes from Protea cynaroides, assembly GCA_028583415.1. Classification (NCBI taxonomy): domain Eukaryota; kingdom Viridiplantae; phylum Streptophyta; class Magnoliopsida; order Proteales; family Proteaceae; genus Protea; species Protea cynaroides. The sequence goes on along the minus strand of CM053266.1, from coordinate 33,795,994 downwards.
TGAACTCTGTGGTTTCCAAGTGGGAGCTTTCGGTAGGCGTCGGTTACTAAAAGTGCACCAAAGCACCCTACAAATTGAAGCGCGATGAAGACTAATAGGTAAGGAGATGATAAATGTCGTGTACAAAGTTCTTTGCACTTGACCAAACCAGAACTGAAATCATCTGAGAATGGTTCGAGGAAATTCCAAATGGTTCGAATTCTTGTACCTGGAATTGAGCATTAACCAAACAGAGAACATCGAAATCCAGTTCCTCCACAATCCATTAGGTATCAAGCAGAAATATGGGGAAAGAGGATAAGGTGTGTTGCACCTGAAAACTTAAAATGGTTGGAGGAAGTTGGTATTGAAAGGTCTTATAGCAGGACTCACAGAAGCCATTTCTGGTTTTTCTGCCACCATCTTCTTCGAACAACCGAAGGAAAAAGAGGAGGTAAAAATTAGAAGACAAGAGTTGTGATTAGATGATTCAATCTATCTGAAACTGGAAGATGATTAGATCTCTGCATTAGGAAACCCAGAGCCTTGATTGAATCAGAATTTCAAAATAATCAAATAAAAGATGCTACAATCCAACCTGAAAAGCAGAATTCTCAGTAGTGCTTCCCATCCCAAACTCATCCAAATTGGTCTCCCCAACAATAATCGATGGCATGTCAAGAGTGCATAGATTATCTTTAACTCCCGCCACTACACCTGCCAATGGACCCAATTCCTCGATTTTCCGATTGCTTCAGCTTCCTTCAGTCATTGGGGTTCCTTTCACTGCCACTGCTTTTGCATGGACAGAGATCGAAGGGGGGGAATCACAGCAGGAAGTTGGGGTAGCAGAGGAAGAGGATATCTTGGCGGAGATTGAAGACGGAGTGGAAGAGTAGATGCCATTGGAGAAACAGCAAGAGAGAGGGAGGAGAGAGAGGGGGCTAAAAATTACTAAAGGGTAAACACGACTTTTCCCCTTACAATAAGGGTATTACTGTCAATACAAAATTTGTTAACTGCTGACATCAGCATCTAACGGCTCCGTCATAAGGCTTTGGGTCTTTTTGATAAACGTTTGCGAATTTTGGGTGGTAGGTGATGCTTTTTAAAAACTTGGGTGATAGGTGATGTTTCTCAAAGTATTTGGGTACTACGTGAAAATTTCCCTTAAAATAAATAAAGGATGGAGGAGGACAAACACATTCAGTTATTCCCCTTCCTTTGAGAATTGATCCTCACTTCTTCTATTTCTCTATTGCTCTCTTTTGGTTTCACTGGTTCTAATTATTTCTTTATTGCAAATAGGTGTAAACCCTAGCTCTTCAACCAATGGAGAAAAGCTCAGACCCTCTCTTTCTTTCTTCTTCTTTTTTTTTTTTTTTTTTTTTTTTGCACCTTGACCACCATGGCTGATAATTTTGCTGACGAACAAAATGTAGATTGTATTTTTATGCTGACAGCCTCAACCCACCCCCAACTAATTCATGTTTGTGTTCAGGCCCACCTTTCTCCTCTGCCAAAACCAGGGTTCGAGCCAAAATTACTGAATGTTTCGGTTTCCCAAGAAACCAAAAGAAATGACTATCAAACTTTATATGCGAATTTCACCAAAGTTTCGGCTGAAATCCAAAATTTCAAACCTTGGCCAAAATTACCCCTGAAAACAAGCTTCCCAAACACCCCCCCCCCCCCCAAAAAAAAAAAAAAAAAAAAAAAAAAAGGGGCACTCCCAAGGTCATCATGAATCCCCTTTTCTGATCTGTCCCAAGAACCGAAATGCAGAGAAGTTAAACAGAGAACTATGGATAACCCAGGAATGATTAAATGCTGGCTAGCAATTGAACAACAAATATGTAAGTAAGGTAATACTATAAAAAGGGGAGGGGGGGACCCAAAAAAATTGAGATTCTTCTGATAATAATAATGCAATAAAAAAATAAAACAAAGTAAGAAATCAAAGCCCTGAGCCATCATATAGTATTGATCAATAGATATTTGGATGAATAAATTTTAAAACAAGAACTCGGGGTGTTCATAAGTGAAAAGTCATGATTCTTGCAATTTAAATAGGAGCATATATGCATTTCACAATCGCGGCATACTGTTTTTACTTCTTCTATTTTTTCAATAACAATAATGAAAAGAAAAAAAATTATGGGAGCAAAGCACAAGATAAGGGAAAGCCACGAAATAATAGACGACAGAGTTATAATAAAAATATGAAATACAGATCATTAATACAGACCCCATTTAGTTGGGACAAGGCGCAGTTGAGTTGAGCTAAGCCTCATAAGACACCATCTAAGCAAGCAACGTGCTTGGGCGTTGGCAGACCTAAGGATCCAGGGGAATGTTGTCAACTAGATAGTAAGCATGCATGAGTGGAGGCACACTTCAAGGGCTCTCAAGAGTACATATCAGGGGTTCAAAAATCAGAATGCATGCAACATGTGCAGTTTTCAAAAGCAACATTGACCACTAGCCAGGAAAAAAAATGTTAACTATGTACGGGCTGGGTTATTATTGTAAGGGAATGGGTCCACTTGGGTCCAAAGTGGACCCATTCCCCATTAGTTTTTACTTAATAATATAAGTAATGGGCCTGATTATACAGGCCCATTATCGATCTGTTCTGGTGCATAGGCACTGATCATTAGAAAGTGTCCTATGTGGACTGAGATTAGGAGTTTCTCTCCCCTTCTCCCTTGTAACTAGGACTCTCTTAGACTCTCTCTCTCTCTCTCTAAGAGAGTCCTAGGCCATTTATTTTCTGAGTTTTTAATTCTATATATACAGCAGTAGGAGGACTAAGCACAAGTTGATTCTGCTCTTCTACAGAATCAACATCCCTCTCTCCCTCTTTCCTTCTCTCTCTCTCTCTCTCACGGTTTTGGTTCTTAGGTAAATCTTCATAGTTATTTTGCTACATGGTATCAGAGCATTACAGATCATCTCTGGGATCTTAAGCTCTGCTGGCTTGATAGTCTCTTACAACCTCATCTAAGTTTCTGGTTGCAGCAACCTTATGCTGCCTACCTTCATGATTAGCTCAGTCCCTACGTACATTGACTGAGCTTTTCCCTAAAGCTACTGATGATACTGTTACTTTTGGGTAAGTAGATAAACTGATGATACTGTTGCTGCTGCTCAAGGTTAATTTTCATGTCTGATTTTTCCTTTAAGATTACTACCTGCGGCTGTTATCAAATTCTGGTTTATTGAAAACCAGATTTCGATCCTTATATTTTTATTGCTGTTATCGAGGTGCAGCCCATCAAGGACTGCTGATCGAGATCTTTTTCCAGATCTGCCAAAATCAGATCTCGATATATCTACTGCTTATTGCTGATCAGATCTTCAGATTTCAAGATCTGCCAAAATCAGACTTTAAGGACTGCTGATCGAGATCTTCTATATCTAGTGCTTATTGCTTATAAGAACTTCTTCAAGATCTGGGAACTGCTACCTCAATTTTGTTGTTGAACTACCACTACATACAGATTTTGATCCTTTATATCTACTGCTTATTGATCAGATCTTCTTCAATATTTAGGGTCTTGGAACTGCTACCTCTGTTTTTTGCTGAAACAACCACTACATCTACTGCCTCAAGATCTTCCTCCAAGATCCTCTTCGAGAGTTGCCCCCATCTACTAGGTACTGACTCATTATTTTATTTACTAATGGCTGATTCCAAGTCTTCTTTGGATAATAATCATCAAAGGGCATCCCAGTGCACGAGGCTTCCGCTACTGCAAGGTCTTCTTCGAATAATACTCATCATCATGTCCAAATCACCTCAATGAAGTTGAAAGGGGTCTCTAACTATGTTTTATGGGCTCAAGCTGTCCGAGCATACATTCAATCTAAAGGTAAACTCCAATACCTCTAATGACCCTCCATTTCTTGATTCCAAAGATGCCACTTCTATTAAAGTCTACGATGAATGGATGATGCTTCTCCACCTACTCCAGCAATTGCCTCTGCTCCAGCAGCTGCCTCCGCTCCAGCAGCTGCTCCTACTCCTAGCAATCTTAATCAAACATCTCAGCTCGAAGAATTACTATGCCGGGTACATCAGCTCGAACAAGCTAGTCCATACATCTCTGTCACCCTAGCTCACACAGGTACCACTACTCTACTTTCCACCATTACCCCTACTCCATGGATCATTAACTTTGGGGTCTCTTGCCACATGACTGGTAAGTCTCAAGAGTCAAGTCTTTACTTCCTTTAAAGACACTACCAAATCTGTACTAGTTTTTCTTGCTGATGGTACCTCTGCCCATGCTACAGGACATCGAACAATTTCTTTAACCCTCTGTTCTCCATGTCCTTAAGTTACCCCTTAACCTTGTGTACATTAGTCAACTTACTAAATCAATAAATTGCTCAATGACTTTTTACACTTCTTATTGAGTCTTTCAAGATCTCAATACCACAACAACGATTGGTAACGGAATTGAGGAATCTGGCTTTTACCATTTGGAGCATACTAGACCAACTACCACCTTTACTTCCTCCACATCACTCCAATGGCATCACCGCCTTGGCCACCTTTCCCTCTCCAAGATGAAGACCCTTATCCCTAGCTGCAAGTCTCTCACCCATCTTGAGTGTGAGGCATATAAGTTAGGCAAACATCACCGCTCCTCCTTTCTAGCCTGTCTTGAAACTCGTAGCTTTTCTCCCTTTTCTTTACTTCATTCAGACATTTGGGGACCATGTCGTGTCCAAAACAGACTTGGTTTTTATTATTTTGTCACCTTTGTGGATGATTATTCCAGGATGACCTGGCTTTATTTCTTGAAGACCGTTCTGAGTTTCTTTCAATTTTTAAAGGGCTTTACAAAGAAACCCAAGTTCAGTTTAATACATATATTCATATTTTTTAGACTGATAATGCCCTTGAATAGACTCAGATGGCTATTTCTGACTTTTGTTTTGCTAATGGCATGATTCATCATACTAGCTACTCCTATACCCCTCCGTAGAATAGAGTTGCTGAACGTAAAAATAGCCATTTCTTAGAAGTTGTCCGTTCTCTTATGTGCTATATGCATGTTCCTAAGTACTTTTGGAGTGATGCTATACTTACTGCTTGTTATTTTATCAATCGCATGCCATCTTCTGTTCTCGACAATAAAATACCCTTCCCTCTTCTTTACCCTACTGCTCCCTTATTTACAGTCTCCCCTCGTGTTTTCAGTTGTGTCTGCTTTACCCATATTCTGCACCCTCAGCAGGATAAACTATGTCAACACTCCCTTAAGTGCATTTTTCTTGGTTATTCTCGGACTCGAGAGGGCTACAAATGTTATGACACGGTTACCCGACGCCATTTTATCAGTGTTGATGTTACCTTCTTTGAAGATATGTCTTACTACCCTGCTCCTATTCCTACCATTACACCTCCATCAGCCCCCATAACCGACTCCATCACACCACTACCACTCATCACATCATCCGATGACTCTCCACCATCCACTGACCCTGCACCTTTACCACTACCCTTGCAGGTCTACCAACGATGGAAGAAAATTGTCCCAGTCCTTGTTCTGGCTACTGCTCCATCCTCTACTCCGCCTACACCTGGTGCTAAGGTCACCCCTGATCTCCCTATTGCTCTTCGTAAATTACGCGTTCTTGCACCCAGCAATCCTTAATTACATACACCATTGAACAGTTTGTTACTACCTCTCATCTCCCCATCTTTGCCCATAACCTTGTTTTATCTTTATCTACCACATTTGTTCCTTTCACCCACCTCCAAACCTTATTACATCCAAGGTGGAAAGAGGTTATGGATGCTGAAATGGAGGATTTACTCTCCCATCGTTCATGGACAATTGTTAATCTACTTGTTGAGAAAACAATTGTCAGTTGTCCCTGGGTCTATAATGTTAACCATAATTCGGATGGTTCTATTGAAAACCTTAAGGCTTGTTTGGTTGCCAAAGGGTTCACTCAAACGCATAGTTGTCAAGGTGCCAAGGCGAACCAAAGCGTTGGAGGCCTGATGAGGCACCTAGGAGACCGAGGCGCCCGATTTTCTAAGGCGTCACAAGGGGGCTTAGGTGCCTAGGCAACGCCTTGACAACTATGCTCGGACGTATGGTGTTGATTATTTTGAGACCTTTCTCCGATTGCGGACTCAATTATGTTCGAGTTATTATCTCCTTGGCTATCAATCTTGCTTAGCCTCTCTATCAGATGGATATGAAAAATGTCCTCCTATATAGTGACCTACAAGAAGAAATTTATATGGAGCAACCTCCAGGATATGTTGCTCAGGGGGACATCTACACAAAGCTATCTAGGGCTAAAACAGTCAACATGTGCCTAGTTTGATGAATTTAGCATTATTATTACACATTCTGGATTCTCCCCATGTTAGTCTGATCACTCTATATTTGTTCGGCGTAGACATTCTATAGTTATTATGATAGCTGTCTATGTCGATGATATTATTATCACATGAGATGACAAGTCAAGCATTACTGAAGTCAAATCCTATTTAAACAAACACTTTCAAATGAAAGATAAGGGTCTGGTTCATTATTTCCTTAGTTAAAGTAGTCCGCAGTAGCAAGGGTATCAACCTCTCTCAAAGGAAATATGTACAAGATCTTTAAACTGAATCTAGTCTACTTGGCTCTAAACCAATTGACACACCAATGGATCCCCATCAGAAACTTGAAACTAGTGACAATGCTGACTTTGTTGACATACACCGATATAGGCGGCTTGTTGGTAAACTTATCTATCTTACAATAATTGGACCTGATCTATCTTCTGCTGTGGGAGTTGTCAATCAGTTCATGCAGGCACCTATACAAACTCACCGGGATGCTGCTTGTCGTATCTTGAGATATCTGAAGAAGTTTCCAAGCAAAGGGCTTATTTATCTTCGTCACAAGCACACTAATATCGTAGGGTATTATGATGATGCTTGGGCTGGTGCTAATGGTGACAAACACTCTACGACTGGTTACTGGCTTACTGCACATTTGTTGGTCACTATCTGGTCACATGGAAGAGTAAGAAACAAACTACTATGTCTAAATCTAGTGCAGAAGCCGAATACCCTGCTATGGCTCATATTGCTGCTGAACTTACGTGGCTGAGGAATCTGCTTCAAGAATTGGGATTCCCAATTCATCGCCCTATGACTATGTTCTGCAACAATCAAGCTGTTATTTATAATGCTAGTAATCTTGTCTTCCATGAGCACACCAAACATATTGAAGTTGATTGTCACTTTGTCCGAGATGCGGTTCAAAAGAAGCTCTTGGTTACCCTCTTCGTCTCTTCTTCAATTCAGTTAGCTAACATTGTTACAAAGTCCTTATTTGGTATGGCGTTTCGGCTGAACTGTTCCAAACTTGGCATGGGTGAAGGGGGGTGTTAACGATGTACGGGCTGGGTTATTATTGCAAGGGAATGGGTCAACTTACTTAGGACCTCTCTCTCTCTCTCTCTCTCTCTCTCTCTCTCTCTCTCTCTCCTCTCTCCCCTCTCCCCCCCCTCCCTCCCCCCCCCCCTCCCCCCCCCCCTCCTCGGTTCTGGTTCTTGGGTAAATCTTCATAGTTATTTTGCTACAAGAAAGGTATAACCCATATGCAAATAAAGCATTAAAACAAAACGAACCATAGAGTTCAACACACAGAAGTAAGCCCCCTTCCTTCCCTACGTCTAGTGAATTTATTTTACTCTTTTTTTTTTCTTTTTTTTTAATACTAAAGAAATAATCAGAATCATTCTCACGGTATCAAAACAAGTTCATGAAATTCTAAAAGATATCCTTGTCTTCACAAATTTACCAATACTTTTTTTTTTGGGTAAGTAGACATTACCAGTACTTCATCTTGGTAGTCTGTGAATGCTTTTGCCAAATCCTGTATGCTGCTCATTACTGCATTGTGAACCTCCTTTCCTCCAGTGAGACACAGGCTGAAAGCAATCAGAATAGAACGATAATTGGATAGAATACCACTTGACACCAAGGAGCAGACCTTTTGAATTCAAAAGAAAAATAAGCCCCTATCACTACAAGCCTATTTTTTCCTCATAACTGCAACAACTAATGGACCACAAGCATTTCAGCTACGTCAACTAGAACCCAGAAACGATTTGTTACCACATACCACTTCTAAATCAAACCTCTTCGCTGTGATTTATGATGGGTTAAATCTCAGAAAACACAGAACTAAATTTTAAATAAGAAAATTCCATTATTTTAAAGCTAACAAGCTGGCATACAACTGAGGAGGAAGGATTGCCCATACTTTCCCCACATTATTTAATGATTCCACAAACATATCTGTACAAAAAAAAAATTTGCCAGTTTAAACACCTAGTTTGGTAAGGATTGGCTTTTGTAGTTCATCTTGCATTCTTCTTGAGTGAAAAAAATAAATTATTCCCAAAAGTACAAATGGTTCCATGTGATGCGGTCCCAGGTTTCAAAACCCTGCTTCAGGATCGATATGGCCCACTTGAATGATAGAAATCCAAATATTAAAAAAAAAAATCATTGTAATTTTCTGGAACAGTTCAAGACCAAGAGTAAGGTAAAAAGACTAAACTGTAAATAGAGTACAAGGAGAGATGGAGTATTCTAGAATTAAAATAAGGGTTAGGAATGCAATAGAATAAAACAGGAACAGGGGGTTTTTTTTGAATGATTTTATGAGGTGTCATTAGGTGTAAATAAAAGAGTATGTAATCTTCAACCTTACAACAGAAACCAATCATGGTAGAACCAGGTTGTGGAAATTCGATCAAACTCACTCCTCGAGCTTCAAAAACCAATGTAACTTTAGGACTGAGTTCCTAACCCCTAGGCCCCTTAGAAGCACCAAATGACACACCCTGTATCAGGGATTATGTTGAGAATGAATGGATTAAATAGATCTGGCAGACAGGAAATACCAGTCCCTGAGTTTGATTCGATTCTCACTACAGGAGGTCTTCCTGGGTCTAAGTTTCTAGGGTTTATGTCACCCAGGAGTAGCAATTCTAACCTAGAATTTCAGGTTGATAGGATTGAATACGAAGGAAATCAACCAGGCTACGTGGGCTACAGCTAACCACCCAGAACAGAGGTAACGACAGCAGTAAAAAAAAAAAAGCAGGAACAAAACGGGAAGAAGAAGAATACCTGAGATGAGAAAAGATGAACAACAGAGGAAACAGCAGCTAACAGTACTTGCAGAATAGCAGCATTCCAATTCAATAAAACAAGCTTTTATTCAATTCCAAAAACTGTATAATCGACGGTTACATGCATATTTAAAGAGTTGTAAATAGCAAACCCATCTGGACTCTGACTGAAGTAGAGTTTGAATCAAACTCAATTCACAACTTTTAACTCCCATCGTTGACTAAATAAAATAACCAAGGCAATAAATTATAAAAATAACCCAAATAACTAAAAAAATTCCTAAGTACCCTTGTTAGACCAAAACCCAGGTGGTTTGGTCCTGGTTCTCCGCAGCCTGGGCTTCCAGGTTGAGCCGTAGCCATTCAACTGCATCTGCATCACTATGTTTCAACTTTGATCATCTGAAAGCCTAGAATGATCTTTAGGATCCCAAAATTTTCGGAAATAACCTAGTTAAGTCTCACCTTTGGCCGAATTCCTAGTTTTGTAAAATTCTTACAATAGCCTTATGTCATAATATTTCAGCTAGATCCAAAATATTTTTGAAAGAATTAATCCTGTCAATGTATTTCATTGAAATGCAAAATAACTTTGCAAAAAAGTAGTCCTATACCCTTTAAAGTAAGCATTGAAAGACCTTTTGATCAACTATAGTCCATCCAAAATTAGCTGTAGCCATTATTAAGTTATAAAGAAAAATATCAGACATTTTCTGTCCCAATCGATTGACTAGCAGTTTCAAATAGATAAATGTGCCAATTTGGCTCACCAGTCAACCAAAAGGCTCAAGACTCAAAGTGCCAATTCTCTCTGAATGGCATTGCTATTTTTGGAACCTCACCTTCTCAAAATCCAACTGGACTTCTTTCCCTTTCTTAGATGAAGTGATTTCTTGCAAAACTACCAAATATGTTTGAATCTAACCTTAATTCAGGTGATTTAGGCTTCCAATCTATCTTGCACATAAGACAGACGTGAGGAAGTACCACCTCAGTAATCAACTCCAACAGATAGCAACAGTAAGCATATTTTTGTGAGCAATTTCCCACCCTAATGCCCTGCAATTCAAGGGTACTGTAGGTCCCCAAAGCACCTTGTGAAGGAAAGGGCACCTAGGATCCTCAATAATATAACTTTATGCAAGACAACAAATACAGACTTGGAAGGGAACATGTCATTGCTGTTTCTAAACTCTTTTGTCTTGGTCCTCCCTAGAGTAGAATATTTTATTAAGTGAAGCTATAAAAATATGTAATGAATCAACTTCAAATTCTTTGAACTCTCTTCTAAACAGAAGGTTCCAATTAACACCATTGAGACAAGGCCCTCAACATTCCTCAATCAAGCAATACTTCACATTGCAGATAAAATAAAGCCTTGCAAAGACATCCTGATGCAGTACCAGTCTAAGGCTAGCCGACAGCCCCATTCTTGGTCTAAATCTGGTCCAGCCCTTGGATTGATGGCCCCCACAAGGCTTCCGCAAGGTATCTTGAAGAGGAGAATCATTTTCCAGCCGTTACCGTTTCTAGAATATCTCCTTTGAGTATTGACCAAGCAAGCCACCTTCTATTTTCAGTTTTAGAAACTTATGTAATAGCAATTTTCTACTTTCAGCTTGACTTGTGTTCCAAATCTTAGTAGTTTCTAATTACAAGAGTTTCTATTTTCTTAGTTGCTAAGTCTAGGAGTTTCAACTTCTTAAATTAGTAAGTCATGTTTAGATATTAGCTAAGGGAATCTAGATAGTTTCTATTTCCAGTTATAGCTATTAGGAAGTTCCTAATTCCATAGTTCTTATTTTATTTGATTTCTATCCTTGTAATAGCAGCCCAACGATGGAGGTACTGTACACGATTTCTATTCACGTGAACAGTACCTCTTGTCAGTCGGCTGTCTTGTTTTAGAAGTCTATATATTAGTTTATATCATGCTATAACTGACTGACTTGTGGACTCCTAGTTAGTTAACTAGTTTGCTTTATTAGTTTCCTTTACCAATTAGGCTAGTTAGTTTCCTTTTCCTATTTTAAGTTTACTTTGTCTTTAGTATGTGACTAGGACTCTGACATGTAGAGTCCTAGATCCTATCTAATAGTTGTATTTTATTTTCTATAAATATAAACTACAAGGAGAGCAGCTAACCAACTAATTCAATTCTGCTGTCCCTCCCTCCCTCCCTCCCTCCCTCCCTCCCTCCCTCCCTCCCTCCCTCCCTCCCTCCCTCCCTCTATTTCTTCTCTTATTTTCTATTTTGTTACATGGTATCAGAACAATCACCTGGGTTGTCATTTTGAGAGTCATCTAAAGTTTTTCGTCATGGTGGGCAACCACCATTGCTGGCTTTGATGATCTGCTATTGTCCTTAAGTACTTGCTACTGCCATCATGATTTGTTTCTCAGATGTACTCTGATCTACAGAAATCTGATCTATTGTTGTTCATCTGACCTACTACAAATCTGTTGCTGCTACTATTTATCTGCTGATTATCAGATAATGTGTTCTTCTCACATCGATTCTACTCATCATCTATGTTGATCTACTGATTTGATTACTAGTGATCTGGTCTACTATTTTTTTACTGATCTCGATCTATTGTTGCTGCTCTACTCTACTTAGTGCTGGCGATACTGATATGACCTACTGTTGCTGCTCTGCTCCACTTGGCTCTGTCGACAGTGATCTGATTTGATGAGATCTAATCTGATCTACTCTAATAAGTTCTACTACTGCTGCTATTCTGATCTGCTACTGATCTACTGCTACTAAACTGCTACTGCCATGATTTGCTCCTACTGATCTGCTACTATTTATACCACTGCTGCTCTTCTCTTGCTGCCACAAGCTACCAATGTGATTGGCTGGTCTGTTGGTTCCTGATCTCCTCCTCCTTATATGTTACTGATTTACTGCTGCTGTCAACACTGATCTGCTCTCTGCCATCGATCAGATCTTCTTGCAAGTATCTGATCTACTTTTTGCTCGGATCTGATCAGATCTGCTACTGGTACTAGTTGCTACTATCGATCTATACAGATCTGATCCGATCTGGTTTTGATCTGCTACTGCTGCTGTCCTGCTACTGCTATTAATCTAATATGGCTTTGATCTGCTAATGCTACTTTTCTACTACTGCTATCGGTCTGATCTGGTGATCTGCTGCCTGCAACACTGACCTGATCAGACCTGTTCTGATTTGATCTACTGCTACTAGCCTCCTGCCACTGAATCAAGCAATTCTACCTCAACTAGGATTTCTTGATATCTATCATATCCACTATTGGATCGTCCCTAAATTTTGATGACTTATCCTAGTCATATTTAACTACTAGCCTGCCATTTTTTATCCACATTTGTTGACTGGATCTTTGACTTTTTAATTAATGTCAAAAATCCACTTGCATCATTATCTATTCCTAGTCATACTACGACTTCACCATATTTCGTAACCCAACCATTGGATGGTTTTAAAATTTGGATATTTTGTTCATATGGATATTCTAATCTATAATTTGAAGTCCCCCGCCATAATTAGTCCATGTGGAATCGGGAGGGGGAGATTTTATATATATATATATATATATATATATATATATATATATATATATATATATATATATATATATATATATATATATATATATATATATATAATTTCTTCTTGTTAAAGAGAGCTTAGTCTACTACTGTCTTGCTCGTGATGGAGTTTACCTCCTTGCTCATGATGAAGTTTACTACCTTCAGCCTACTACAATTGCACGTGATGCATCCTCAACTACCTGCACCTGATGGAACATCTACTACCTGCAGCCTACTACAGTTGCACAAGATGCAACCTCACCTACCTGCACCTGATGCAGCCACTACTATCTACACCTAATGCAGTCTCTACTACCTGCACGTGATGCAACTTTTACTACTTGCACGTAATGCAACCTCTACTAACTCTTCGATCGTGTTGGAACCACCACTATTGCTGCTCCTGCCATAGTTCAAAAACTCAACCGAGACGGGTTGAGATCTCGGGTCTCTCGGCTGTCTCGACTTGGTCGAGACGAGAACATGAGTTGAAACTGGGTCTCGACCAGTCTCGACCAATTCTTGACTGGATCTCGACCAGTTTTGACTGGTTTCGACCAGTTTCGGACTGGTTTCGAAAAATCTCGACCCAACTCGACATTTTTTAACCAGTTTCGACTAGTTTAAGTCATAAAATAGGAGTCTCGGTCGAGATAAAATAGGAGTCTCGACCGAGACTCATTTTTTCCCCTTTTTGCTTCTGTTTCTTCTTCTCCTCCACTCCTTCTTCTCCAACCTTGCATCTAAGGATCGAAAATCTCTTTACTTTGCAAATCTCTCCACCAAACTGCTGTTAAAGGCTCCATTTTGCCTGTTCTTGGCAAATCCACTGTTTGAGGTATGATTTTTTTCTCCAAAAAACTTACTTTTTTACATAAAAATGTTCAATACATGTTGGATCATCATGAAATTTATATATGTGAGACACATGAGGCAGATCTACAACCTTACCCTTTCGAAATTATTTTCTTGCATATATATTTTTTATTTTGATTTTCTGTTAAAAAAAAGCTATTTTCCAGCAATTAAAAAAATAAAAAAATATGATAAATATTAATTAGATGGTTGAAAATAATATATGATGAACACCGTTGGCCGATCTACGCAGCCACGGTTTCTGTATATATATATATATATTATTTTTTGTTTAAAAAAATGAAAAATACATTTCTTAAATATTAATCGGTTTACTTTCAAAATAATATATGTTGAATGCCATTGGCCGATCTACGCGGTCACGGTTTCAGTTTTTTTTTTTTCCGTATAGATTTTTTTTTTTTTTGAATTTCTGATTAATAAATGCTATTTTTCAGCAATAAAAATTTAATAAAAAATATTAATACTTATTTGTTGGTGTTCAAAATAATATATGTTGAACATCATTGACCGATCTACGGTTCCATGTTGTCGGATTATATTTTTGGAAAAAAAAATAATTTTATTTAATATTAGGAAAAACATTTTATTTTCTTATAAAATAGTTTTAAAATGTTGAAAAGTAATTTCACTATGTTTTGAGTTGTATTCGCATATTTGATGCTTTTATGTTCTTCCATTTTAAGTTTTATTATTGTAAATCTATTGATTTAAATTTCTCTATTTATCATCTTATATAACAGTGCCTCGTTCTAAATATAATGGTTGCTTCGGGTTCTCGTGAGGGAGGTGATAATGCTAGTCGTACTGACATGGTTTGGCAGTATTGTACTGCCATTGATGGTGATAGAAAGAAGACCCAATGCAAATTCTGTGGGAAGAAGCTTTTGTCTGATGGATTACCAAACTTAAGCAACACTTGAGTGAGACTTCTACAGACGTGGCGAAGTGTGCTATAGTTCCTGTGGAGATTACCAGGGCCATAGCTGCACAGATGAAGGGAGTACAGCAAAGAAAGGCTGAAAAAGAAAAAAGTAAAAAACAATTTGAGGATACAATTCGAAGCATTGTGCATGGTTTTGATGATGATGATTCTTCAGATGACAACAGTATGGATACCACAGGTATGACTGAGCAAGAGGCTAGAGATGTGAGACGGGCTACAATGGCTAGTGAAGTCACCCTTGAGACGGACCGGGATAGGTTGAGGCAAACAACCTTAGGGGCAAGTGGCAGTGTCATTTCAGGAGCCTCAACTACAAACACGGAGTAAAGGGGGTTGGCTTCTATGTTTAGAAGATCAAAAAGTACTAGAGCACAACCCTAGGCACCACCACCTGCACCTGCTAGGGATGAGGATTATGTTGAGATCCTACAACAGGATCTAGCAATTTTTAGGAAGGTTGGCGCCAAGCAGAAGATACTGAAGAGTATGTGGAAGTGGAAGGGTACAAAAGAATTTGTTGGGGATACCTATGCTAAGTGGTTCATCTTTAATAGTATCCCAGCAAATGTCAGTGGCGGCCCATACTATCAGCCCTTATTCGATGCAGTTGCTCAGGCTGGTCCGGGTATTAAAGCCCCCACTCCATATGAAGGGATGAATGTGTATCTCCCAAGAATTAAAAAAGAGCTACAGTATGGATAGAAGGGTTAAGGAATAATTAGGGTACATATGGGGTGATAGTTATGTGTGATGGTTGGACTGGTCCCATTAGAAAGTCCATCATCAACTTCATGGTCTACAGTGATGGGAAAACATCATTCTTGAAGTCTGTGGATGCATCTGCATTCACAAAACATGCTAACTACATCTATGGATTGCTATAGACAATGGTAGATGAAATTGGTGCTACAAATGTGGTGCAGATTGTGACAGAAAATGGCAGCAACTACAAGAAGGTAGGAGAGATGATGATGGCTAACTATAACCTCTTATGAACTCCATGTACTGCCCATGGCATTGACTTGATGTTGAAAGACATGGGAAAAATCCAAAAAGTAAAGGTAGTGGTTGAACAAGCACGCCGGTGACAACATTTGTATACAACCATGGCTATTCTTTGAATTTGTTGAGGGAGAGATGTGGAGGGACTTAGTCAAACCCGGCGTTACCAAATTTAATACCAACTACATAGCACTGAAGAGCTTTACGACAAAGATGGTAGGCCTCAGATAGATGTTTGCATCTAAGGACTGGTTTGGGTGGAGGGAGTCCAGCTCTCCTGTTGGAGTTGAAGCACAAAGTACTATAGCTTCAGAGGAATTTTGGAGAACGCTGAAGGATGTAGTCAAAATTCTAAAGCCAGTGGTGAAGGTGCTAAGATTAGTAGATACAGCATTCCAACCCACCATGCCACATTTATATGCTGCCATGGATATGTTGAGGGGGTGTTTGGTAACACTCCAGAAGTTGGATTCTGACTTCTGGAGTACAAATGGAGTAGAAGCCTGTTTGGTAATCCGGTTCGGACTTCTGGAGAATCCATGAGTGAACCGGCTCCAAATGAGCTCTAGAATCCAATTTTTTGGAGCATCAAATAGATGCTTTTCGACTTCAGAGCACAATTTTGGAGTAAAAATCACCCCACACCACTACTACCACCAACTACCACCACCAACACCACAACCCATAAGCCACCACCCATCACTGCCACCACCCACCACCACCATCCTCAATCACCACCCACCGCCACTTACCATCGCCACCACCACCAACCACCGGCCACCAACCACCGCCACCACCACCCACCGCCACCTACCATCGCCACCACCACCAGCCACCAACCACCGCCACCGCCACCACCACCTACCACCACCACCATCACCCACCACCACCGCCCCTCGTCGCCACCACCACTACCACTACCACCCATCGCCACCGCCACCGCCACCATCCTCAATCACCACCCACCGCCACCTACTATTGCCACCACCACCAGCCACCAACCACCACCCACCACCACCCACCACCACCACCAACTATCACCCACCACCACCACCACCCCTCGTCACCACCACCACCCCTCGTCGCCACCACCACCAACCACCCACCACCGCCACCTACTATCTACTACCACCCACCGCCACCTACCATCGCCACCACCACCAGCCACCAACCACCGCCACCACCACCCACCCACCACCACCACCAACTATCACCCACCACCACCGCCACCACCATCCACTACCACCCACCACCACCGCCACCACCCTCCACCACCACCACCACCCACCACCACCACCACCTCCCACCCACCACCACCGTCACCAACCATCACCACTCACCACTAGTGCCACCATCCGCCACCCCCCACCACTACTCTGGAGTCCATGACTAAATTAGGTTAACAAACATGTTTCTACTCCCTCATACTCTTGAAACCTTTTGAAGTTGGAGTAGAAATTTGAACCAGAAGTAAAAATCCCAGAGTTGAAGTTTTATCAAACAGCCCCTGAAGGACCGTATAAAAGCTGTGCTTCCATGTGGAAACAAAAGTTTTTTGAAGATTATCAAAGATCGATGGAAGAGTCAGCTGATGCACCCACTGCATAACGCTGGTGAGTATATTTGACGATGTCTTTAATTTAGTTCCACTTAGTACTATATTTTAATCTGGTGCCTCATATTTTGCAGCATACTATTTGAATTCTAAGTATCAATATCCACATGTGCTTTGGCTCAATTCTGACCTTATCGGTGCGGTAAAAGATGTTGTGGTAAAATTGGTGCCAGATTATACTGTACAAACACTTGTCAACCTGGAGGTGAGTTGTATAGTTTAAGTGCTAAATTACTTGAAAATCCATATATTACAATGGCTAATAGCTATAAATTTTCAAATGGATGTAGATTAAAAAGTTCAGAGATGGTCTTGGGAGTTTTGGAACTCCCGTCGCAGTGGCTAGACGAGATAAGACCGATCCTAGTATGGAATTATGGAAATTGAAATTTCCAAGTAACATAGCTTATTTAATATGTGTATTAAAATGTGTTCTTCTTCTTCTTCTACAGCTGAGTGGTGGTTGTTGTATGGCGAGCATGCAGCTGAGTTGAGGATAATAGCAATCAGAGCCCTATCTCAGACATATTCCACATCTGGGTGTGAGCAAAACTGGAATACATTCTCCCTTATCCATTCAAAGAGGTAGAATAAATTGTGCTCTCAACGGCTAAATGACTTGGTGTACGCCCATTACAACATGAAACTAAGGGTACAGTGCTTAAAGTTTGAAGAAAAAAATGACCAAGATCTGATCGAGTTAGCCGACGTCTTCCAACTATCTTCATATGAGGAGGACCCCTATATGGAATGGGTGCGAGACAGAGCAATACCAGTGATGGATGTGCCTGGTGGGATGCCCGACCCCACTATGTCTGCTCCGATGGGTTCTAATCTTGAGCGGTTTATCCTCGGATGAGGGTCATGTACAATTACAGTCGCCTCGACTGTTTGACCCCCCAGCCGGTAGTGATCCAAAAGGCGGTGATGATACAATTGATCAAAGTGATGGGTCAGCTTCTGATAGTGGTCGTGGTGATGGTGGTGGTGATCAGGGTGGTGGTGGTGGTGGTGGTGGTGGTGATCCTGGACCGACTGTACTCATTATTAGATGGACTGGCGAGAGTCAGTATACACACACTACACAAGATCCAGATCATGGTGGGTGTACATCTTCATCACGGCCTACGACTGCGTATACACGTAACTTTTGTCAACGGGAACGTCTTTTGCAACTAATGGAAGAATAAGAAGATCGTTTCTTTGACATCGTTCCTGATCCTAATATTATGTCTAATGTTGAAATTCATAGCATGTCCACAAGCTTTGGAAGACTGAGCATTGAGGGTAGCAGTGGACAGGAGCAGGGGTAGTGGAGTGCTCATGGATTTGACACCACTTCGGCGTACGGTTCTTATTCCGATGATGATGACCGCATGATGGGAAGTGCACATGATTATTCCACTGATGCTAGTAATGCTACTTCACAGACTAGCTCCAACTTTGTGGACAGTCTCTTTTCAGTCCCGAATTTGCAGAGAACCACGCCCCCACACTAGCCAATATATGCTTACTTTACTCCACATTATAGTGAATTGTATCCAAGGTTAGGTATCTTTAAAAACTTCCCGGATACTGTATATGAGAAATATGTGGAAGACTACCAGACCTTCTATAGCCAGAGGATGTCGTGGCAGGACTTTGTTTATCAGACCGAGATATATTTTCTTCGGCAAAGTCAAACTGACCAGATGGAACCTGCAAGCCACTCTACATATGATTAGACATTGGGATGGACTGATGGGAAGGTATTATCTCATTTTGAGTATTTAAGTCTTTCATATAATAAGCACTTGTGAGTTATGTCATTTTGTGGGATTTATGATTTATGAATGTATGATTTTCCAACAATATGATTACTTTTTATGTTTCAAATGTCTTTATATATATTAAATTAGTATTTTCCTACAATATATAGCTTTAAAATGGCCTTAAAATGGCCTTAAAACATCAAAAAATGGCTTAAAACCATAAAAAAAATATGTCAAAACTCCCATTTTTACCCTTTGGGAGTTTCGGCAGGTTCTCACCGTTGAGATCTCGGTTTTCTTAAGGGTCAAAACACCCTCGAGATCCAAGATTTTGAACCTTGGCTCCTGCTATTGTTACTGCTACTGTAAGACCCGCATTCCATGAACCCGATCTAAACCTTTAATTCGTGTCGTAACAGGTCTTCTAATCATCACCGGGCCAGACGGGACGAATGGATGATAACCAGGTACGAAAACGGACCCATGTATGATAAATATTTCATACCGGTCGATGGTAGCGGTCGACCAGTATGGCTGCGCAGACCACTTAGATCCAGAAACGGATCTCTGCGGGTCCCACTTTTTAAATTTCGAATAGAAAGACTTTCCTAATGTTAGGAGGCTTCCTAAACTCAACCCTAGCCTATATAAGGACTCCTAAACCTCCTAAAATCCCTTTCATTGATCCTCACAAACCCTAGAGAGGAGAAAGAGATTGAAGGAGGAGAAGAAGCTAGGAAGGAGAGGGAAGAGCCGCCATTGCCGTTAGACGAAGAACTCTCTACCGCGAACCAACGGTAAGTGCTTAAACCTTCCTCTACGTTAAGCGTTCTAGATTGATTAGTCATGATTGGATCAATACCATGCAAAGCAAGGTATTGATCTAAACCATTTTTTTCCGTCAAACCCTAATCTAGTCGGTAAACCCTAGATTCAAGTTCTAGGTTGAAGATCATCGAAACTAGGACTTGAATGGAGTTGGAAACAACTCTAACTCATTGCTTAGACCTAGAATGTATAGGAGAAACCCTAGAATCAATAGGGGGTGACCGACGGAAGGCGAGAACCGGATGTATGGTCTTCCGGAGACATACCGGTAGCACCTTTCCCCACAGTGCCACGGCCGGTACCTGCGACCGGTACCCCGACCAGTCTGCTCTGTGAGAAGTGTTTTGACCTTGTTGGTTTTCCGACCAACGTAAACCCTAAGAAAACTATTCTAACATAACCCTGACGTCGTGTAGAACCTTGTGATAGCAAGTTTGGATTCTATAACGCGGAGCAAGCTATCAAACAAGCGTCAGGTAAGGGAATCAGACCTAAACCCTAATAATTTAATAACAGTAAAACGTTGTTAATAATTATGATTTTATGGACTGGTGTTTGTGCATACTCGCATGTCATCTTTACTTTCAGTTATTATTATTGTTTATGCATACTCGCTATGCTAGGATGTGACTATTAAGCATGTGATTGTTTTCGTTGGTGTGTGGAATGGGAAGGGCCTGGGGTCTGGGATCATTCCTCACACTAGCACCTTTTCGTATCGTTCTGTCTTAGCATGCTTGGTGCTGGTAGGGTATCAGGGGGAGGAAGTGGCACTGTAGTCTCCGGCCTGGCCACTAGACTCTAGCTCTATCTCTATGCCGTAGGGAGCTGTACTGGGATAGGGCCTACTGTAATGACATATAGGATTGGTTAGTTGCGAGCCCAGTTTGCAAGCCCTAGCCAATAGGGGCTTACGTGTTGGTATGGGTAGGGTATCAGGGGAAGTGTTGGCGGTGTTTGATCCAGACGCTTTAACTCTATCTCTATTCCATGGTGGGGCATGTGGGACGACAATGGTGTTTGATCCATTGGGCGGCTTCACACACTCGTGTATAAAGGTGCGGTGGTCGCCAATCCTTTCTATAGCACATTGCAAACTCAAAGTCAGACCATAATGTGAATGTTACTCATGCATATGTTTGTTGCATTGTCTGATTGTCTTACTGAGCTAAGTTGTGAGCTCACCCTTGTGTATACACTATTTTTAGATGATGTAAATTACACTGTGGAGGACTACGTAGATGCTTCAATATATGGAAGAGTTGCTGCCTTGGAAGTGCAAGCAGGGGAGGACGAGCATGATGCTTCATGCGAGTGCCCTTTCTGCATGTACCTCTAGGATTTGTTTAGTTTATTTATTTATTTTCAGTTGGATTTACAAATTGATGTAAGGATATTTATTTACGTTTTGGTGTGGAGAATAATTGGATATTTTATTTAAATTATCAATAGCGAATTCAGTTCATTTAATTTAAAACTTCCGCTGTATTTTATTATATTCTGATTGTGGTTATGTGCAATGGTTTGTATGAGTGGACACGGTCTTATTGAGATCCTGGTGTGAGCCGTTGGTTCATTGACGGTTCACTCACACTTCTAGTTCAGCCGGAATTGAGGTGTGACAGCTACTACTATTGGGTTCATAGTTACCTATATTGTATTGTTGTTGCCGCTTGATCATAGTAACCTATATTGTGTTGTTGTTGTTTGGTTCACAGTAACCTATACTATGCTGTTGTTGCTGCTTGGTTCATAGTGACCTATACTATGCTGCTACTACTACTGTTGTTATTGCTAATTCCATTGCTACATTGTTTCAACTTGAAGCTCCCACATTCCCTTATGCTCCAGCTTAAGGGGGATATTAGCGTAATGATATAAAATACGTTATTGTTGACTGACTTGTGGACTGATGAACACCTAGTTAATTTATTAGTTTGTTAATTTGCTTTAATAGTTTTCTTTACCAATCAGGCTTATTAGTTTCCTTTTCCTATTTTGAGTTTACTGTCTTTAGTTTGTGACTAGGACTCTGACTTGTAGAGTCATAAATCCTCTCTAATAGTTGTTTTCTAGTTTCTATAAATATAAACTACAAGGAGGAGAGCAGCTAACCAACTAATTCGATTCTGCTCCTCTCTCTCTCTCTCTCTCCCCTCCTTTATTTCTTCTCTTATTATTTATTATGTTACATTTGTAATGTAGCTTTGCTCCTAAGATTGAGATAATGAAAAGGCTTGGTTTATACCTTGTGCTGTGAGAGACTCTTGAGATAAAAGACCTCCTGTGGTGAGAGACTGCCTAGGGCTTTAGGTGGGATGCCTTAGGTCAAGAGGTCATATTCCCATCCCTTTCCACCCTCCTCTTCTCTCCATCGATTCCCCTTTTCTTAGTTATATGCAAAAATAAAAAATAAATACAAAAATAAAAACTGCTTAAACTTTTAAACACAGTTCACGGTTACTGTTCATGTGGTTATCTTGCTGTCCAATCAAGGTCTCATAACTCTAGATCTGAGTACCAGTTGCATGCCTAGTTTAGATATAGTCTTCCACTCTCCTACCTTGTCCTTCGACAGGAATTTTAACTCCATCCAATGACTAGATTGGCTGCAACCAGTAGTTACTAATTTTGAGGGCCTAGTTTCTAATCTTGGACACACTCATATCTGCATATCCAGCCATCAGTTTTGGCTGAAACTTGGAGGAGCTATTCCTACCTATGATCCCTACAATCAGTGGGAGTTCATCTTCATCCAATGCGTCAAGCACTGATTCTCATAACTAAGGAAATAAACAAAGCACTAAAAGAGAACCCGCAGCCTTTTATGGGCTGGGTTTCTTAGCCCTTAGATGGTACTTGTTAGAGTACCTGTACCATCGATCATCAGGGCCAGCACCTGCATCAATCTCATCGTCTATTAACTCTTCCACGATTTTATAAGGGTTTTTCTACTTGACACCAATGGTCGGTGTCTGTCGGATGGCGCAAAACCCCTCACCCTTCCCGTCTCAAATACCAAAACTGCCCCCTGTATTTTGTGGTTTACATGATGGCCCAATGAGTGTGCGTTAAAAGGAATTGGTGTCAAAAGGGCCTTGACACTAGCCGGTGTCCAGTAGAAAGACCCTTTTATTAATCCCAATGAATGAGATCAACAGCTACAGAAGCCAACATGATACAACTGTCTCAAACACAAAGAGGATGAATTTCACATCACAAGCAGGAGGAAAAGAAATAGTTATCAATAACATTCCTTCTTCCAAGTCCATCTATACAACAGGCAAAATAAAGCATTCAATCACAGATACAAGAGTAACAAGCTCACCTAAATATCTCCAAAAGTAGAGAAACCTCTTCCTCATTTGGTGCTTCAAGAATCTGAGTCATAGAAAAGAGTCAACCTGCGGTTAACCTCCATCAGAAAGTTCAAAGCCCACTCATAATTCAATAGTCACACCAGGAAACCACGGGAAAACAACAGCAAATTATCACATCCAACTTTTGTATAAAATAGTTTAAAATTATAAGGGCTGAGGTTTCCTCTCCAGCTGCGTGGATCCTGTGCTGGCAGGGCAGGCAATAGTATTCAAAAGGGGATACGGAGGTCATTTCACAGCCCATGTGAGAGGGCACAGGGGGCCAGACAAAATTTTCCCAAATTATAAATATGCAAACAAAAACAATTCACCGTAAAGCATAATACAGCCCATTATTAATGTAGGAGAGAGATTTTAAGAATCTGATATACTTTGATTTCAGAATAAGGGTCTTAGCCAGTATTTTGTTAGGTGGAAGGATTGTATTACTGTGAGTCTGTTACAAGGGATGCTTTTTGTCTTACATGTTAAGGATTTAAGCATTGAGTGGCTTAATTTATTAGTGGAGCCCACTGGTGATTTACCAAAGGGGATTAGTTTAATTAAAATATTATATTTTAATAGTGTGGGATCAAAGTTTGACTCGTATGATATGTTTTGGTGTTTAGAAATTGCTATTTTGTGGAGTCTTTGGTTTGGTTTGCTTAGGATGAGCTCTATTACCATTAGAGTTCTGTCTTTCTTATTTTACTGAGATTTTGTATATGGTGGTGCATCATTCTATGAGATTTTGTTGGAGATAGATAGTTTTCAGTGAAGTGTGTGCTAGCCGAGTGAAACATTAAACACCAATCCACATTAGAATAAGATAGGTAGGTTCCAGGCCTAACTAATAAATCTGTTTCTAGGAGTATCCAGAAATGCTCTAGAAACAGGAATCAAGATCAAGGTCCCTCGAACGAATATCAAATGTGCTTGCATCCCAGATTTGGATGAAGCTTCTAAACTTGGAAGTCCACGATATAAGATTTCTTTCCTTCCAGAAGTGATAAATTGTCACACAGAATGCAAATTTGCCAACCATGTCGCAAGGTTATTTCCTTTTAAAGTTGTTTCTTATCCATCTCCATTCCTTCTCAGATACATGGACCCGTCTAAATGTAAGCCAATAGCGCTTGAAGATCCCTCCCATATACAGACTGAAAAGAGGTAGGAAAAGAAGAGTTGAGGAATGTCTTCTGGGGCTGCCCAGCAAAAGCAGCACCAAACTTGGACTGCGATCTGTCCCTAAAGGATCCAGTAGGAAGCGAGTGTGTCAACGCTCTCCGAGTGATGAAACAGTTCGAGGGATATGGCCTTGTAAGACAACTTCGAACCAGAGGACCTCGGACTCTTGGAGGCCCTAGAGTGAACCAGATTCCATCCAGAGGAGCAGCAGATACCCAAAGTTGTTGCATTCCACTTGAAAAGATCTCCACTCCCCACAGGCCTTTTGGAAATGGAAGGAATAGAATACTGAGCTTGAACCAACCTGCTAGAGGATAACCGGCATGGCCTCCACATGCCATCCTGGAGGATGGAGAAGAAAGCCAACCTGTCATGGTCTAAATCAAGTCTAATCCATTCCCCATATCTGTGGATAAGGACTCCATTGGGGTGCCAATTGTCCAACCACAAGAAGGTAGAAGCTCCATCATCAATACTGGTCTTAATGGTATTAGAGACCACGGCTTTAAAAGTCAAAATCTTCCTCCAGGTCCAAGAAGAGTCCTTCCCACATTGGACTGACCAGATGAGCCATTTTTAAGACATCCAGCATAGAGCCGATCCACCCAAATGCTCTTCTGCTTGGCTGCCACCTTCAAGATGAGCTTGAGGATGCAAGCTTTGTTCACATCTTCAATTCTTCTCAAACCAAAACCGCCTTCATCTTTGGGGAGACAAATGGAAGCCCAGTTCAAGGTAAGAAGAAACCTATTGTTTTCAAATCCCTCCCAGAGGAAAGTGCTCAACAAGGATTCAATCATATGGCTGATTATGCATGGGAGACCAAGACCCCTGTCCAACAGAGGTAGGAGCTTTGCAAGACTGATTTTACCAATCCCAAACGATCTGCGAGACAGGAATCTTGCCTTCTGTAGCTGGAACTTCAACTGGAGACACTCCAAAATTGGGAGCAAAGATGAACAGTTAATCTCGACAAAATCAAAGGGAGGACCAAGTATCTAACTGGAAGAGATCCCAAGGAAAACCTGATAAGCTTGCTAGATGCACTTTGGTAGTTTCATCAATCCTTGCAAGTTGTAAGGGAAGCTGGAGAACTTCTGATTGTTTACAAGAAGGCCTGACATTAAGCCATATATGTGAGAGAACTAGAGATTGATCAAATGGATTTGAAATCAGCTTTGGAGAAAATCATGATATCGTCCGCGAAAACAAAGTGGGTAAGCTTGATAGTTTTGCAGTTCGAAAAGAATTTTGTAAATTCTATAGAGAAAGAAAGAAGAATTGAGAAAAGAGATGGAGAGAAGAAGAAGAGGTTGCTGCAACTTTGGGAGCCTCAATAAATGTGATTGGGACTCCCTCTTCACTTCAATATATAATAATGGGTTGCATATCAAAGACAAATCACAAGAAATAAAAGAAAAAACAGGAGAAGAGGCACTAACGGCTCAGGATTAGCACTAATCCTGAGGGCCTCTCCCCCTCTGGCGATAACCATAACAGTTTCCCTCAAGCTGTAGCATATATATTTCTCATTAGCTTATTACAAATATAAGCAACTCTCCCACCCCCAGCAGACTTAGTAAACACATCAACAAATTGTTCTCTTGTACGAATATGGCAAAGAGAAATAATCTCTTGCAGAAGCTTCTCTCACGAATAAAGTGACAATCGACCTCAACGTGTTTCGTCCTCTCATGAAACACAGGATTGGAAGCAATATGAATGGCAGTTTAGTTGTCACACCACAGTTGCATGGAAGGCTAGTGAGATAAAGCAAGCTCGGCTACCAACTGCTTGACCCACATCAGCTCACACGTGATGTGTCATATTCATAGTACGACACTTAGACTCTACACTAGAATGAGAAACAACAGTCTATCTCTTGCCCTTCCAAGACACAAGATTCCCGCCAACAAAAGGATAGTATCTAGTAGTATACAGTCTATCAATAAAAGAACCAGCCCAATCAGCATTGGAAAAACCGTCAACACATCCATGTCCATAATCAAATTACAAAAGACCACGATCTGGAGACTTTTGAGATACCGCAAAATACAAATAACAGCATCCCAATGAAACGTCCGATGAGAAGATAGAAACTGACTCCTAAAACTAACCGGGAGGGCCACATCCGAACGAATCACAGTAATGTAATTTAACTTGCCAACCAGTCTATGGTACCTCTCAAGGTCAGGCTAAATATCACCTCATTAGCTGTAAGTTTAATGTTAGGATCCATTGGGGTACCACAGGTTTGGACCTTAACATCCCTATTTCAGTGAGCAAATCTAAAACATATTTCCTCTGAGAAAGAGAAATATTTCTTTAATTGAGCCACCTCAACTCCCAAAAAATTACTTCAAGCAACCCAAAAACTTGGTATGACACTATTGTTATAAATGAGCCTTCAAGTTGTCAAGACCTATACTATCGTCTCTTGTAATCACTATGTCACCAACATAAACAATAAGAAAAATCCTTCCTGCTCCAAAAGATTGTCAATAAAAAACTAAGTGAGCCATTTCACACCAAGACAAGCCAAAACTGACCTCTTTGAAATGACCAAACCATGCCCGAAGAGATTGCTTCAACCCATAGAATGACTTCTTCAGTCGACATACCATACCAGACTCCCCTTGAGCAACAAGACCAGGCAGTTACTCCACATAAACCTCCTCATGAAGATCACCATGGAAGAAAGCATTCTTCACAACCAATTGGTACACCGGCCAATAGGAGGAAGCAACAAGAGAGATCAAAATACGAATTGAATCAAACTTAGCCACATGTGAAAAAAGTATCTAGACAATCAACGCCACAGAACTATGCACAGCACTTGGCGACCAGGCGAGCCTTCAACCAAGCAAGAGAACCATTAGGGATTACCTTAACGACATACACCCACCGACAACCAATAGCAGATTTGCCCACAAGAAGGGGCACAAAGTCCCACGTATGATTCTCCTCTAAAGCCAACAGTACTTCTTCCATGGCCGTCCTCCAGCCAAGAAAAGACAATGCCACTACAATAGACTTAGGAAGGGGGTGACTCTCAACAATGTTCCAACAAGATTGAAAGGACGAAGAAAAACCGAGAGAAGACACAAAGTTTGAAATGGGATGTTGGGTACAACTCTGAACGTCCTTACAAAGAGCAATAGGAACATCAAGGTCAGAAAAAGGTATACTTAATTCAGGTGTGGGAACTACAGACAAAGGAGAGTCAATAGGGGCAAGGGTAGCTGGGGGTACTGGGTCTTCCCGAGGACGATGATTGTAAACTTGTTGGATGACTGGTGGAGGAGGTGGTACCTGCGAAACAAAGTGCTGGACAATACATGTAGGTAAATCAATATCCAATTTAAACGCAACAAATGACCCATCCAGATAAGGTGTGGACTCAAAAAAAGGGCAAACCGGCGATGACATAGTATTTATTGGACTTTAGTGAGTAACAATGGTTACCCTTTTGAGTACGCAAATACCCACAAACAAACACTTGAGAGCTTTAGCGTCCAACTTAGAGAAACCGGGACAATGATCACGAACAAAACAAATGCACCCAAATACTCGATGAGGGAGCACAAATAGAGGGTCAGAGGGAAACAGCATAGAATGAGGAATACCACCACCCAAACAAACATGCAATTAATAAGATAATATGCTGTTAAAATAGCATCACCCTAAAACTATTTGGTCACCTTTATTTCAAAAAGAAGGGACCCAGTAACTTCCAATAAATGACAATTTTCCCCTTCTGCAACACTATTTTGTTGTGGAGTGTCAAGACAAGAAAACTGATGACCATACCCAATTCAGCCATAAACAAAGAAAACTGACCCGAAAAATATTCCTTTGCATTATCACTCCAAAAAACAATAATTAAAGTTTGGAATTGAGTCTAAATTTCATTAACAAAGGCACAAAATGTAGAAAATAATTTCGAATGACTTTTCATAAAATAAATCCAAGTAACCCTGGAAAAATTATCTACAAAAGTGACAAAATACTTGAACTCTAACATAAACGCTATTGGACAAGGTCCCCATACATCAAAATGTACTAAAGCAAAAGGGTGCGCAGGCCGTTTATTGATTCAAGGGCAATAACTTACACGATGGAGCTTCCCAAACTGACAAAACTCACATTCAAAATTAGAAAAAGAACTAAAACATGTATCAATTTTCTTCAAATTCTGAAGAGACGGTAGACCCAACTGACAATGAATCTAATGCGAAGACAGAATACTGGAGCAAGCAACAGATGGCGAATCCCCAAGTGGATACAGTCTGCCTTTCACCTGGCCCCTAACATCATCCTTTTTGTCGTAAGATCTTGAAAAACACAAGAATCTTGATAAATGGTACAAAACAGTTGTAAGCAGCAATAAGCTTACTGACAGATAATAGATTAAACGGTAAATTAGGTAAATAGAGAACCCAAGGTATGGACAAAAATGGAGGACGAACAATCACAATGCCACTAACCTTGACCGAAGACCTATCAACCAAAGTGGCACTAGAGGTAGAGGGAGAAAGAGAAGAAAAATATACTTGAAACCCCAGACATGTGATCAGAAGCAACTGAATCAAGGTTCTAAATTTCGATTTCGTGTCTAGTTTCGGCC
Source organism: Protea cynaroides (assembly GCA_028583415.1). Classification (NCBI taxonomy): domain Eukaryota; kingdom Viridiplantae; phylum Streptophyta; class Magnoliopsida; order Proteales; family Proteaceae; genus Protea; species Protea cynaroides. The sequence continues at coordinate 33,767,075 of CM053266.1, read as the reverse complement.
AGGCCAAAAACCAAAATTTCACCGAAACAGTGAAAATTTTCTGGCAAGTTTCGAAATGAGTTTCGATGGCCAAAAAAATGATTTTTGAGCCCAATTTTATTTTTTTTGATGCATTCTTACCCTTCTTAACATATCCATTGAATGATTTGCTAAACAAAAAAACTCTGAAATGATATTTCTATGTTTACATCATAGTATGCTATTGTACGTTGGAACCTGAGGATTGTATTCAGAGTTAAATAAGCAACACTTATTTATGACATTTTATATTTCATTTACTTAAGATATTATTCATAAATAAGCAAACTCTCCCCATTTGAATCCGGTAAAAATAGCCTAAAATTGAAATTCTAAAAAAGGAAAAAAAAAAAAGGTCAATTTTTCAGTTCAAGAAAAAAAAAACTGGATTTTCGCTCGCGAGGCGATTTTCAACTCAAAAGCTGGCTTTTTTCTCCACTCTAAAAATTCAATAAATCTTATTAGAGTAAACATAAATAAAAACAAAGAGTCTGCCAAAAAATAATCTTTTGTTTTGATATCCAAAACTTGTTTTCCCTTCAGACGAAATTAAACAGCGTTCGCATACTCTGAACAAGGTTTGACCGGAATGTAACTCCTTCTATATAATTCGGATTCAAGCAATCTCGGATTTATTGCAAAACTGATTATGCTAGCTTTCCAACAAATCTGAAATTGCTTGAATCCGAGTTATAATGAAGGAGTTACACTCCGGTCAAACCTTATTCGGAGTATGCAAATGCTATTTAAAGTCCTCTAAATGGGAATAATTTTTTGACATCAAAACAAATGATTATTTTGGCGAACTCTTGATTTTAAGTGATATTTTACTTTAATAAGATTTATGAAATTTTTAAATTGGATAAAAAAGTTAGCATTTGAAAGTTGAAAATTGTCCCGCGATCAAAAATCCAGTTTTTGTTCTTGAACTAGAAAATTGACTTTTTGTCCTTTTAAAATTTGAATTTTAGACTATTTTTATTGGATTCAAATGGTGGGTGTTTGCTTATTTATGAATATTATCTTAAGTAAATAAAATATAAAAATTGATAAATATTTACTTAGATGATATTAATCATAACTAAGTGTTGTCTATTTAACTCTGAAATAATACCTCAAATTCTAGCATACATTAACATACTATGAGAAGACATAAAAATACCATTTGGAATTTTTTTTTTTTTTTTTTTTTTTTTGCAAATCATTTAATAGATATGTTAAGAAGGATACATTTACTATGGCTCAATATTCCTTCTCAAATTAATAAAAAACTGCATGCTAAGGTTGGGGATTTCATCATGAATGGAGTTTGGAGATTGCCAACTGTAGAATCAAATGTTTTACTATATTATTTTGAAGAAGCTAGAAAGATTTAGGTGGTCAAGCACAAAAAGCATTCTTTTGTATGCACAGAAGATGTTAATGGAGCCTTTTCTGTGAAATCAGCTTTCAAGGCTCTAAGGGTGGAATATGAAACACTAGTTTGGGCAAATAAATTGTGGAGAAGGAATCTACCACCTAAAACATCAATATTTGGTTGGAGGTGGCACCTTGGCAAAATTCCTACAGATGATGTTATTCGAAGAAAACAAGTACCTATCACCTCTTGGTGTTATATCTGTCATAGAAAGGAGGAAAGCTTCAATCACTTGTTTGTCCAATGTGATTTTGCAGTGAAGGTATGGAAAGCTATCCTATCTATTTATAATTTACATTGGATGAACTTAGAAAATACTGAAGAATTATATTCATGGTGGAGAAAAAAGAAAAGAATTGTGTCTCTTAATGAGATTTGGATTCCTTTGTTGTACATTATTTTACAAAACTTATGGAAGACAAGGAATCTATGTTGTTATGATGATTATAGGCCATCACATAAGAGGACATTGCTAGACATCCAAAAGGATGTGAGTGCTATTTCATCTATCTCTCCATGCAAGATTAGGAGAGTAGAGGATCTCTCAATTAAAAAGGACTTCAATCTCATTATGGGATATGGAAAATCAGCATCAATGGAGAAAGCCACCTAAGGGATGGTGGAAGCTAAACTCTGATGGTTGTTCATTAGGAAATCCAGGCGACGCAGGAATGGGAGGAGTCATCAGAGATGATAGAGGATTGGTAATTTTTGCATTCTCTGAATTTATAAATGAAGCAACTAATTATAAAGCTGAATGGAATGCAGTTGTTTGGGGAATAACAGAAGCTATCAAGTTGGAAGTTGAGAAGCTCTGGTTGGAATGAGACTCATCTGCAGTGGTAAATTGTATTTTATCTTCAAAACCTCCGTGGCAGCACCACAATTAGTGGTTTCATCTAATGGAGAAATTTCAAAAGAAAAACTTCAGAAGCACTCATTGTGTTAGAGAGATCAATGTGGTAGCTGATTCCTTAGCAAAGAAAGGAGCCACAGATCAATGTAATTTGTTTTGGAATACTTGTCCATCTTTTATTTCTGAGGATGTTATCTGGGATGCATCTGAGCGTCCTAGATACCGCTCTACCAATTAAAATAATGTATGTTACTTAGTTCAGCCTATATGGGCTCTGCTGATGGCAATGCTGAAGGTGGAGTATTACCATATTAGGTTTGTAATCTTTTTTTCTTCTTTTCATTATTAATGCATTTTGTTGACCTTTTAGCAAAAAAAAGATATGTTAAGAAGGTTAAAAATGCATCACACAAAAAAAATGGGCTCAAAAATCAATTTTTTGGGCAACCGAAACTGATTCGAACTTTACAGTTTTCTTCCATGGTTTCGGCGAAATTTCTGCCCAAATGGCCGAAACCAGGCACGAAACCAAATTCCGAACCTTGAGATGGAGAAGGAGACTCAGAATTGGCGAAAAAAATTGGCAAATTGATGCTGAGGTAGTTTGCATTAGGCTTCCAACAAAAACAATAGATATGACTAGTTTTCCAAAATCATGACAAGTGCGAGTTGTACCTGAAGTGTTTGAAGAAGTTGGTGCACTAAGAGGCTGCCATGACCAGCACCACCACCATTACCACGACCAGACTGATAAGAAACAAGAGCCAAACTATGCACAAGAGTGCTATCACGGGTAGTGTCACAAGAAACCTGTAACACACGAGAAAAGGTATCCACTAGAGAGGCCATTGTGACACCGCCAAGAATCTGAGAATGAACTTCTTCATACTCAGGTCCAAGACCACCAAAAAAACCCATAGTGGCCAACTGCTTCCATTGTTCTTGCATCTTATGCATATCAGCACTGATGAGAAGTAGAGAATTAAATTCCTCATACGTCCATTTAAAGTCTACAAAGTATTGTGAGGGAGCGACCTTTCTGGTCCACCTGATAAAATTCCTATGACAACTCAAGTACAGGACAAAATAATGTGACCAGAATATAAGATATAAAAATAATCCCCCAACTCCTTCACTATATCGATATGGGTAACACGGTACACAATAGAATTGTCCACAAAATTCAGCATCTGGCCCAAAATCTAGGCATCAATAGTGTCCCAAGTAGTATCGGTACTAAACTTGGTCTGGGTTAAGTGACTTTGTTGATCCCGTCCTATCAAAACCAACTTAACAATTTTCCGCCCTTATTAGCAGGTTAGAATGAGCTAGCTTTATCTGGTTTCTGAGGTGCATTTCTTATCACAACCCTTCTTCGTAGCAGAAGTATTTACCGGTTCTCTGGGGAAATATGTTGGTCTACCAAAAACAATTAGTGGCTTTCAACTGAACCTTTCTGGCGAATTAAATGGTCTTCCTGACCCACGGTGGAAATTATTAAGGCCTTCCAATTTCTTCTCTATAATCCGATAGGAGGAGGTGGACACCACTTTAGTCACGGTAATCTTGGAAACAATGGATTCAGCCATCAATATCAAAGAAAGTGATCAAGAATAATTGATTTCAACAATCAAGTAAAAATAACTCCAACAATCAGTTCAGCCAACCGACAAGCAAAAAGAAACTCCAAACAAAGGATGATAAATACTCGGTTCAGCCAACCAAGGGGCAAATAGAAAAAGACAAATCAAACCGATCTCCTTTAACCAGAACCCGAACAAGAAAAGGGGAGCACCAAATCAATCCAAAAATTTATCCTAACCAAATCGATGATTCAGAGAACAAGCCACCAAAATCGATACCAAAAGTCAATATCTTAACTAGATCCACCCACCAATATCGATACCAAAATCTGAACCATAGAAATGAACTTTCACCATCAACACAACGATATCATGTAGTGATATCGCAAGCACCACCAAATCGATATCAGAAATCGATTCTAAAATATAAAAGCATTACTGCCAACAACATCCTTCATTCAATCGAAATCCATGGGGGTGATTGCACCCCCCTTGATTTAGAGATGCAACTCCTTAGTTAGATCAGCAACAAGGAAAGTAAATGAACACTATGAGAATGTTTCGAACACAATCTTAGTGTGTTTACAAGCCTTGCTCTGATACCATATAAATTGTATAGAGAAAGAAAGAAGAATGGAGAAAATATATGAAGAGAAGAAGAAGAGGCTACTACGACTTTGGGAGCCTCAATCAATGTGATTGAGACTCCCTCATCACTTCAATATATAATAATGAGTACAACCCTAAATGGGTATAAGAGACAAATAATAAGAAATAAAAGAAAAGAAAGGAGAAGAGGCACTAGCGCCTTGAGATTAGTGCTAATCCCTAGTGCTAATCCCAAACACCTCTTTGCCTCTTGCGATAGCCATTACAAATTTAATGCCTTTAAGGGCTGGCTTAACCTGTAACCTTCTAGAGAGATCCTCCATAATGAGTGTAAAGATGTATGGAGATATAGGATATCCTTGTCTGATACCTCTGCTGCAACCAAAAAAAGCCCATAGGGCTCCCATTAACCAAAGTGCAGAGACGGACTGAGGAGATGCAGTGGTACACCCAATTCACAAAGCACGGAGGGAAGCGTGTTTTTGTTAAGAGATCAATCAGAAAATCCCATCTCACAGAAGCATATGCCTTGTGGATGTGAATCTTCAGGAGGGCCGATGAAGGGTGAGTCTTTCTGTCAAAGCCTCTGACGAGCTCCGAGCAAAGGAGGATGTTATCTATGATTATGCGACCCTCTATGAAACTGATTAGTTCAAGTAACAAAATCGTCCACCACCCCTTTTGAGTCTATTGGCAAGGATTTTGCAAATGAACTTGTAGATAGTATTGCACAAACCGATAGGCCTAAAATCAGAGATGGAACAAGCACCTTCCACTTTTGAGATTAGGCAGAAAAGAATTTGGTTCACCTCCACAATCGGTCCACGGGAAGCAAAGAAACTTTGAACTGCCTTGATTAGCCCTGCCTTCACAATGTCCCAAGCTGCAGTATAGAAACATATGCCAGAACCATTTGGCCTCGGGGCCTCATGGAGTTTGGTAAACTTGATAGCAAGGAGGATCTCATCTTCCGAGGGAATGACTTCCAAGAGAGTATGATGCCGTGCAGATAGGACTTTATCAAAAAAAAAAAAATCCGCAGGCATCCACTTCGTACTTGTCTCTCTCCATGTAAAGTTGAAATAAAGGACTTCAACTCTGGTACCAATTGATGCTACCTAGGTTACAAACCCTAATTCTAGGTTTTTTATGGGCCCACTGGAGTGATAAACAACTTAATTGAAAGGAATAGTGACAATTCGGTAAATTCTAGACAGTTTAGGACCCTTTCGAAAGAGGTAAACAGAAATGGATCAAACAGTGAATAAATCTTAAAGAGGAGGGCTTTTCTGAAATTTAAAATAGATATGGAAATAGAACAGAGACAAACTCTAAAGATGTGGGCTTTTATGTAATAACAAAAGGATCTACTTTTGCCTTCAATAAAGAATAACTAGTAGTTCTCTTCTTCACAATAAAACAGAACTCAGAATAGAAAGGAACCAGAACAGTCTAGTCGGTTAGGAGAAAATCTACAACTCTTAAACCAGAGCTCGGCTGAAGCTGAAACTCCAGCCAAGTAGAGTTCCTGATGAGTCGCAACAATGGCTAAAATCTAAAGGAAAGATACCCAATATATGATGGTGCAATAAGCCTGCAACAGACTGCAGCCAGAACAGACTAGGTGTTAAGTTGGGTATAAAACCAGAACTGTAAATAGGGTATAATTGCAACCTGTAGGGACTAGTTTTCAGTGATAGTGAAGTTTGCAGACAAACAGAGAAGGATTTATGTTCTTATGAGGAAAACTTGAAGGCAGGAAACGAAGACCAAAAACAGGGTATCCGCATGTGAGTATAACTAACCTCAGAGATGGATGGTTGGGAAATCTGGTCTTGTTGGCCACAGTAGATCACAGCAAGATAATGACAGAGGAGAGGATCTGATTCAACAGAGAACGAAAAACAGGAAGGAGCTCAGTCGACCAACAATCAAGCCAGAGCAGCAACTAAAAAAAACAACTCTATTCATTCAAATCTGTCAGATCAATGGATTACATTCATTTATAGACAAAAATTTTCTAATCACCTCATAATATCGGCTCTGATTGGGCAAGGGGAATTAAAGGGAAAGGAAGTGAATTTTTTGAACTTAAAAAGGAAACTTTGGAAATCATTACAACACATGCTATCACATGACTATCACATGACTACGTAATTTTTTGAACTTAAAAAGGAAACTTTGGAAATCATTACAACACATGCTATCACATGACTATGTAATCCAAATCATTCCACATTTAGTTATTAACTAACAGTTTACTTTGCATCCAAACCCCTTGCATTTGATAAGTAAAATAAATTTTACATCTTATAAGTATCATTATTAAAAATGTTAAGAAATTTAGGTAGTTTATACAATCATATTGTGTTATAGCCATAAAAGTTTCCTTTTTAGGTTCGAAATTTTTCACTTCCCTTCCCTTTAATTTCCCTTGCAACCAAACTGAGCCATCCTAAAACTGAAAACAAAATTTAAGTAGCTTGGACTCTTACCGACAACAGCTAAGCTTGAATAAAAGTTATCACATGACAAAAATAGCCCCAATCAAATAAACAAAACCCTAAAATTCCCTATTGGACCAAAAGGTCCAAAACCCAGGTTTGGACCCGGTTTCTCATGGTTTGGGTTTCCAGACTTTGTCAAATCGGCCCAGCCATGAGAGTGCTACGCATCAATGCACCTAAGCTGCATTAGCAAATCAACCACTTCACCCTTACACCACCAAGAGCTTTGCATATAACTCTTAATTCATGCCAACTCGAGTCATCCCAGTTAAAAAAAAAAACAAAAGAATGTTGACAGAGACTATTAACAACAATGTAACTTACCATAGACAGTGTTATGCCTTCAAGAGCTTGACTATAAAGGAATACATCACGGAAATTCAGTGGTTCACCTCCCAAATCAGAATCGAAGTACATAACCTATTTATAACATCAAAGGGGAAAAGAATAAGGAACATGAATATGAAGTGTAAACTATTTCCAATAAGTCTTTCAATTCCAGAATCTGAATAAGCAACAGACAAAGAGCATTCAACATACCAAGCACGCATAATACACTAATGATTTGAAACACGATTAATTTAATGGACCAAATTCAACATATGAAAATAAAAACAGAGGAGAAATAAACAAATATCCTGCAATTTTATGGTAGCTGGAGTCCACCTACACCTAAGAGCACGGGCGGCAATAAGTTAGGTGGTGCAGAATTCAAATACAGTTAGGAAACACTCAATCTGAACCTCACCCAATTTCAAATGGCAGGATTAAGCTAACCTCTACATGGACAAACCAAACAGGTTGATCATTAGGAACAGGATGAAAATTTTCCAATTCTACTTAGGAGGAATAATCAAAATCAATTTCTTATGACTTCAAGCCAACGTCACGTCTAGATGCGTTTTACAAGTCCATCTTCACTATAATTTGCTTCAGTGATAAAATGGGAAGACCCATCTAATTCATCATTCATTAACCCGAAAAAAGAGAGAAATAGAGGATAAGTCATTCGGTGATCTATAGCTATGTAAAAATGTGATACAAGAACTGACATGCCTCTTACAACCTAAAAATAGAAATGCATCTTGCCACTGCTCATGCATTTCCGGATTACACATGTGACATGACCACCCACTGTTCTTTTCCCCCAATTAACTCACCCACCACCCTCCCAATCAGCTTCAACAGAAACAAATATATTAAATAGAAGAAGGGATACACAACCAAAGGACCAAAAGAAAAAGAATCTGAAGCCATGATCAACCCCCACCCCGACACATAAACACAAGAAAAAAACCTTAAAAACCCTTCAAACCATGAACCTCTATTTGATATTATTTTAAACTTCTGAACCTGTTATCTTAACCTATGTGAGAAACAAGTCAAACCTTGAACCTTCAAACTGAATGTGAATTCTTTAGTCATAGCCATTAAATTGACAGGAAATCAATCTGGAAAGGGGACCAGTTCCCAGGTCAATGGTTCAAACCAGCAGATAAATTTGTATCAACCAAGTTCAAAAACAACTCCACATGGTGTGGTATACATGTTTGCATACATTAGTTATTCGCTTCCCAGACGCCGTAGTGGCGGGATCCTTATTCAATCCATATGTAACCCCTCTCTATCTTTGGACTATGTCCTCTCAGGTCATCCCACAGTATGCAAAGTCCAACTACTTGCTTTGTGCATGCAACAGAGAAAGCTATGGCAATAGAAACAGGTGGTGATGCCAATTGAAGCAGATCGCTCTCCATATCACCCCTCTATGGCAGCAGCCAAATCGAAGGTGACAGGCAACACAGGTGCTGGTTCTAGTAGATCCATCCTGAGATAACCACAGGTTGAGGTTTGGACTTGATGAGGTTCGAGATATAGGAGAAAGGAGGAAGCAAATTAGCTTCCTCTTTTCCTTCATGAGCCAGGGAGTTTAGCACTAACCCAATTCATCCACACCATGACGACTATCTAGCATAGTCGTCAAGGCGACGCCTAGGTGTCCAGGCGATTTTTTAGATGCGAGGTGGTTAGGCATCTTGTTGCTGTTCAAAAGGCGACCGCCTAGGTCTTGAGGGCATCCCCTAGGCGTCGCCTTGGCCGCTTTGGACGCCCTGAAGGCCTATGCGGTCGCCTTGTTAATATGTGTATATAAATCATTAATTAAATAAAAAACCTCACGTACCTCCCTTAAGGTTTTGGTTTACCCGCAATTCAAGCATCCCCCATTATCGGCCACACGCTATTAAGTTCCCTAAAGGAAAAGATGAAAAGAATCTTTTACCCTTATACTAAAAACAATCCCATTTTGGGAGGCCGATGTCGCCAAACCTACGTCATGCCGGTTAATATTCGACTGCTCTACCACTGAGCTACTGAGGAATAGAGGTATAAGCACTTATTTTGGCATCATAAAGGTAACAACTAACAATGGTATAATATTTTTTGAGTAACTTGATCTTTAGTTATTTAAGTACATTATAGTCTTCCTTCTTTAGTCTTGCTTCTTACTTATATGCTATGATGTTATAACTTCTTACTTTATTGATTTATGTTTTTTTCTTTTTTTTAATTATGCTTCTTTAGGTCCTATACTTTATTCATTATTTGTTGGTTTTCTCATATTAATCAAGTTATGACTTAAATGTTGATTATTTATGTAGAATATATATATATATATATATAGCATTAATATTTTAGAAATAAAAAAATACATTGGGAACGCCTTGGTCGCCTAGGCGCCTTGGATGGCCTCTAACGCCTTGGGTCACCTTGTTGCTTTGACAACTAGGCTATCTAGTTTAAAAAGCCTAGACTGTGAGTGAGTTGGAGGTCCTCCAACTGTCCTGCAACAAAATAGAAAGAGAGAGAGAGGATGGTGAGAAACGAGAAAGGGAGAGAAGAAATGAATGTATCTTTCTCTCCCCCACTGCTATCTATTTATAAATAATGAAAGCAAGTAATTACAACTTACTAGAACTCTAGAAAGCATAAAGAGATAGGACTGCCACTTGTCAACATGACAGAGGAATCCTAATATGATAAAGAGATAAGGAACTCCACAAGAGGGAGTCCTAAATACACACTGAGACCAAAAGTACAGAGACTGAAGAATAATAGATAAGCCATACAACTAGGAATTTATCAACACAAATAACTACTGCTGCTTTGACAGTCCATAATCCTTATCTTCTAGCTGTAATTAGTAGCCAGAAAATGGACCACGGTGAATAGGTCCCCCTCAAGCTGGAGCATATAAGTCACTCATGCTTAGCTTGGAATAGTTCTATCATAAACACTAGGAAGTACAGATAGAATCAAGTAAGGCAAAGTAATAGTAATAGCAGCACAATATAAGTCCATACGAACCAAATAGTAGCTTCAGGTTGCTAGAGACCAAATAACTCAAGCATCACATGCAGGGTTGCATCTTGTGCAACTAGTAGTAATAGTAGTAATAGGCTCCTCCATGAGCAAAGAGATAGTAAGCTCTAACACGAGCTAACAGAAATAAGTAGGTTCCAACAAGAGTAAACATGAATTGATAATAGATGTTGCATCATGTGCAACTGGTAGTAGAGGCTTTAGTAGCCTCTCTTCAATGAGCAAATACAAACTTGAGCAGAATATATATATATATATATATATATATATATATATATATATATATATATATATATATATATATATATATATATATATATATATATATATATATATATATATATATATATATATATATATATATATATATATATATATATATATTCCTACTCCCTCTCACGTAGAACATTCCACATGGACAAATTACAGTGGGAGACACGAGCAATGAAGATCAGATCACCAGCAAAGGCTAGAGATCTTGCGGTAATAGATCATTAGCAGTAGTAGCTATGTAGGAACGTAATATCAGCAACAGAAAAAATGATACCAGTAGCAGTAAATCAGATCGATAGATCCAAACAGTAGATTGCAGCAAATCTACTCAACACTTGCAGCAAAACAGATCAATGCCAGCGGCAGATCAGAGAACAGCAGTATATCAGATCGATAGATCCAAACAATAGCATGGTTCAAAATCTCGGCGAGATCTCGATTCTTCGAGACGAGATACCAGAACGAAACCAGTCTCGACCTGGTCTCAACCCATCTCGATTGGTTTTGAACAGTCTTGGACGAGTTTCGAACTGGTTTTTAATATAAATCTCATTCTCGGTCGAGATTCTCGACCGAGTCTTCTTTTGGGCAAAAAACTTCTGTTTTCCCTCATTCCTCCTCTACTTTTTCTCCAACTTGCATCTAAGCCTTAAATCTACTTGTTCTTTGCAAATCTCTCCACCAAAGTGTTATTGGAGGTTCCATTTCCCTTGTTCTTGGCAAATCTACTATTTGAAGTATAGTTTTTTTCTCTTAAAACTTACTTTCTTACATCAAAATGTTTAATACATGTTAGATCATCCTGAAATTTATATATGTGAGACACATTAGCCCGATCTACAACCTCACCCTTTCGAAATTTTTTTCTTAGATATATATTTATTATTTTGATTTTCTGTTTAAAAAAAAAACTATTTTCCAGCAATTAAAAAATGAAAAAAGTATGAACAATATTAATTAGATGGTGTTCAAAATAATAAATGATGAACACCATTGGTCGATCTACGCGACCACGGTTTTGTTTTCTTTTTCTATATATATATATATATATCTTATTTTCTGTTAAAAAAAATGAAAAATACATTTCTTAAATATTAATCGGTTTACTTTCAAAATAATATATGTTGAACACCATTGGCCGATCTACAAAGTCACGGTTTCAGTTTTTTTTTTCTGTACATTTTTTTTTTTTGAATTTCTGATTAATAAATCATATTTTCCAACAATAAAAAAATATTAATACTTATTTGTTGGTGTTCAAAATAATATACGTTGAACATCATTGGTCAATCTACGGTTCGATGCTGTCGGATTATATTTTTGGAAAAAATAATTATTTTTATATAATATCCAAAATTAATAATAATATCTAAATAATTCTGTAAATTAGGAAAAATATTCTTTTTTCTTATAAAATAGGTTTAAAATTTTGAAAATTAATTTCAATGTGTTTTGAGTTGTATTCGCATATTTGATGCTTTTATGTTCTTCAATTTTAAGTTTTATTATAGTAAACCTATTGATTTAAGTTTCTCTTTTATCATCTTATGTAACAGTGTCTCGTTATAAATATAATAGCTGCTTCGGGGTCTGGTGAGGGAGATGATGCTAGTCGTACTACTATGGCATGGCAGTATTGTACTCCCATTGACGGTGATAGAAAGAAGACACAATGCAGATTCTATGGGAAGAAGCTTATGTCTGGTGGGATTACCAGACTTAAGCAACACTTGAGTGGGACTTCCACAATGTGGCGAAGTGTCTTATGGATCCTGTTGAAATTTCCAAGGCCGTAGGTAAACAGATAAAGGGAGGACAGCAAAGAAGGTCTGAGAAAGAAAAAAAGTAAACAATAATTTAAAGATACAATTCGAGGCACAGTGCATGGTTTGGATGATAATTCTTCAGATGATGATGGTATAGATACCACAGGTATGACTGAGCAAGAGGCTAGAGATGTGAGACCGGCTACAATGGCTAGTAAAGTCACCCTTGAAACAGACCGGGATAGGTTGAGGGCCACCGCCTTAAAGGCAAATGGCAGTGCATCATTTCAACAGCCTCAACCACAAACACGGAGTAAGGGGGGATTGGCTTCTATGTTTAGAAGATCACAAAGTACTAGATCACAACCCCAGGCACCACCTGCTAGGGATGAGGATTATGTTGAGATCCTACACCAGGATCTAGCAGTTTTTAGGAAGGCTGACGCCAAGCAAAAGAGATTAAAGGGTATGTGGAAGGGTATAAAAGAATATGTTGGGGATGCCTTTACTAGGTGGTCCGTCTTTAATAGTATTCCAGCAAATGCCAGTGGTGGCCAATACTATCAGACCACGTTTAATGCAATTGCTGAGCCTGGTCCTCGGGTTAAAGCCCCCACTTCATATGAAGTCATGAATGTGTATCTTCCTAGAATTAAAAAAAAAAACTACAAGAATGGATAGAAGGGTTAAAGATTAACTGGGGTACATATGAGGTGACTGTTATGTGTAATGGTTAGACTGGTCCCACTAGAAAGTCCATCATCAACTTCATGGTCTAGTAGTCTACAGTGATGGGAAGACATCGTTCTTGAAGTCTGTAGATGCATCTGCTGTCACAAAAGATGCTAACTACATTTATGGGTTGCTACAGACAGTGGTGGAGGAAGTGGGGCTATAAATATGGTGTAGATTGTGACAGACAATGGAAGCAACTACAAGAAGGCAGGAGAGATGATGATGGCTAATATGAACTACAATCTCTTTTGGACTCCATGTGCTGCCCATTGCATTGACTTGATGTTAAAAGACATGGGCAAGATCCAGAAAGTAAAACAAGTGGTTGAACAAGTACGCCAGGTGACAACATTTGTAAACAACGATGGCTATTCTTTGAACTTGCTGAGGGAAAAACATGGAGGGGACTTGGTCAGACTCGGCGTTACCAGATTTGCTACCAACTACATAGCACTGAAGAACTTTCAAGCAAAGATAGTAGGCCTCAAATCGATGTTTACATCTGAGGACTGGTTTGGGTGGAGGGAGTCTAGCTCCCCGGCTGAGGTTCAAGCACAGAATACTATAGCTTCAGAGGAATTTTGGAGAACGTTGAAAGATGTAGTCAAAATTCTGGAGCCAGTGGTAAAGGTGCTGAGATTAGTGGATACAGAATTCCAACCCACCATGTCACATTTATATGTAGCCAAGGATATATTGAAGGACCGTATTCATGTTGTGCTTCCACGTGGAAACAAAAAATTTTTGAAGATTATCAAAGATCGATGGGAGAATCAGCTGATGCACCCATTGCATAAGGCTGGTGAGTATATTTAATAATGTTTTTAATTTAGTTCAACTTAGTACTAGATTTTAATCTGACGATTCATATTTTGCAGTATACTATTTGAACCTTAAGTATCAATATTCACATGTGCTTGGGCTCAATTCTGACCCTTATCGGTGCAGTGAAAGATGTTGTGGCAAAATTGGTGCCAGATTATACTATACAAGCACTTGTCAACCTGGAGGTAAGTTGTATGGTTTAAGTGCTGAATTATTTGAATATCCATATATTACAATGGCTAATGGTTATAAATTTTTAAATGGGTATAGATTAAAACGTTCAGAGATGGTCTTGAGAGTTTTGGAACTCTCGCCGCAGTGGCTGGACAAGAAAAAACCGATCTTGGTATGGAATTATGGAAATTGATATTTCCAAGTAACATATCTTATTTAATATGTATATTAAAATGCGTTCTTCTTCTTGTGCAGCTGAGTGGTGGTTGTTGAATGACGAGCATGCAGCTAAGTTTAGGAGAATAGCAATCAGAATCCTATCTCAGACATGTTCCGCATCTGGGTGTGAGTGAAACTGAAGTACCTTCTCCCTTATCCATTCAAAGAGGCGGAATAGATTGGGCTCTCAACGACTAAATGACTTGGTATACGCCCATTACAACATGAGACTGAGGGTATAGTGCTTGAACTATGAACAAAAAAATGAGCAAGCCCTGATCGAGCTAGCCGACATCTTCCAGCTATCTTCAGATGAAGAGGATCCCTATGTGGAGTGGGTGCAAGATAGAGCAGTACCACTGATAGATGTGTTTGGTGGGATGCCCGACCCCACTGTGGCCACTCCAATGGGTTCTAGTCTCGAGCGATTTCTGTCCTCGGATGAGGGTCGTGTACACGTACAATCGCCTCGACCATTTGACCCCCCAACTGGTAGTGACCCAGGAGGCGGTGATGATACAATTGGTGAGAGTGGCTGGTCAGCTTTTGATAATGGTAGTGGTGGTGGTGGTGGTGGTGGTGGTGGTGGTGGTGGTACTGGTGCCTCATATGATGATCCTAGACCAACTATACCCATTATTAGATGGACCGACGAGAGTCAGAACACACACGCTACACAGGATCCAGACCATGGTGGAGCATCTTCATTACGGCCTACGACTGGGCATACATGGGGGTGCAACAGGGTCGGGTTGGGCCAGGTATTTGCAAACCCCAACCCTACCCTAGGTACCTTAAAGCTAACCCTAACCCAGCCCAACCCTGTCAGGGTTAAGCATATCCCCAACCCTAACCCTACCCTAGCAGGGTTCAACCAAACCCTACCCAACCCTGATTAACCCTGACTGGACCGGGCCGGGCTGGTTTTACCCTGATTGACCCTGAATCAGGGTTTGTTTGACCCTGATTCGACCTGAATTCAATGTTTTAACCTATAATCCATGTTCAACATAATAATATGACAATAAAAAAAAAACTAATGATCTCTCTCATCCTCATAATATGAGTCAAATGACAATGATAAAATGAAATAAGGCACAAGAGTGTAAGTGAAATCACACAGTAGCAAAAAATTGAAATAACACAGTAGCAAGAAATCTGAATTCACAGCCTGAGATCCAATTGTCTATGAAATTCTAACAAAAGAAATCATTTCCATTCAAATTTTTCAATTGCCCAGCCGAACCCGAGTTTTGGGCTTTTTTTCGTATAAAACAAATAAAATAACTATCCTTGAAGGCCTACAAAAGATTCTCACCATAATTATCAGAAAAAAGAAGAAAAAGAGTCTCCGGTAACAAACAGAACCTGACCGGAAATCGATTCCATTTTTTACTCCACATTTAAATACCTCTCTCTTTACGGTTCTGGAGTCATCATAGCATCCTTTTCATCTCTTACTCATCTTCTATGTTCATCTCTTATCTCTCACTCTGTTTCTCTATCTCTTGTCAGGGTAAGTGCTTGAAAATGTAAAAGAGACAGAAGCAAAAGCCCACCGCAAGAATCTCAAACCTATACCATTTCTAAATCAAAATGCAGAGCTTAGAAGAAAATACCAATAATAATGTCAATAAACTTGGAAATTTCAAACACTGACCAGTATCGAAAATGTGAACCTCGTTGGTATGGCATGTATCCGGACCATAACCACAGAAAACATAGAGCAGTTTCCCACCATGAATAGCAACACATGAATGTCCCCATATTCTTCTGGGCCCAACGAACTCAATCAGGAGACCCACGGATCTACTCTGTTCCAGTCTTCCAGAGGAGTTTCTGTCAATCTATGGCTTACCTTCAACTTCTCCCACCTCATCTTGATTTCAACAGTATAGAAAAATACTATTAGACGTACAAGTATGAGCACTCATCTACTGGCAGATGAAATGGCTTTCAGTTATAGCTATTCATGCAAGAACCAGCCATCAGCCATTATAAGTGTAGAATCCTGCCATTACAAGTGGGGAAGGAAAAGAAGAGAGAGAAAGAAAGCTTGACTTCTGCAGCTGCGAGGGAGATTAGATGTAGGAAGAAAGGTCGAAAGGAAATTAGGGTTTCCAAAATTAAGGCATATATATTAATATATATACATATAGAGGGTCGGGTTTGGCTAGGCCGGGCTCAGCCCAAGGCCTCAACCCTGGCCCAGCCCAACCCTGATAGGGTTTTAAAAAATCATGGCCCTAACCCGGCCCTATTAGGGTTTCAGGCGGGTTCAGGTTGTCAGGGTAAAATTTGCACCCCTAGGTATACACGTAAGTCTCGTCAACGGGAACGCCCTTTGCAACCAGTGGAAGAAGACAACGATCATTTCATTGACAAAGTTCCTGATCCTGATATTATGCCTGATGTTGATATTGATAGCATGTCCACAAGCTTTCAAGGACTGAGCATTGAGGGTAGCAGTGGACAGGAGCAAGGGCAGTTGATTGCTCATGGATTTAGCACCACTTCGGTGTACGGTTCTTATTCTGGTGATGATGACCGCATGATGGGAAGCGCACATGATTATTCCGTTGATGCTAGTAATGCTACTTCACAGACTGGCACCAACTTTGTGGACAGTCTCTTTTCAGTCCCGAATTTCCAGAGAACCACCCCCCCCCAACCAGCCAGTATACGTTCAATTTACTCCACATTATAGTGAATTGTATCCAAGGTTAGGTATCTTTAGAAACTTCCTGGATATTGTGTATAACAAATATGTAGAAGACTACCAGACCTTCTTTAGCCAAAGGATGTCGTGGCAGGACTTTGTTTATCAGACCGAGATATATTTTCTTCAGCAAAGTCAATCTGACCAGATGGAACCTGCACGCCACTCTACATATGATTAGACATTGGGATGGACTAATGGGAATGTGTTATTTCATTTTGAGTATTTAATTCTTTCAGATTATGAGCACTTGTGAGTTATGTCATTTTGTGGGATTTATGATTTATGATTTATGAATGTATGATTTTCCAACAATGTAATTACTTTTATGATTCAAATGTGTTTATATATGTTAAATTAGTATTTTCCAGCAATATATAGCTTTAAAATGGCCTTAAAACATCAAAAACAGGCTTAAAACCATTAAATAAAAAAAATAAAAAATATATATAAAAAAAAAACCTGTCAAAACTCCCATTTTTATCCTTCGGGAGTTTTGGCAGGTTCTCGCCGAGATCTCGGTAATCTCGGTTTTCTCAAGGGTCGAGACACACTTGAGAACTGAGATTTTGAACCTTGGACAATAGTGCAGCAGTAAAATAATGTAGAGCAGTAGAACTGGTAGGACAGTAGCAGATAACAATTGTAGAAACAGATCAGATCAAATCAGTAGCACATCATAGCAGCAGCAAATAATAGTAGTAGTAGCACATAGCCACATAGGTGTTGTAGCAGTTAGAGTAGCATGCGGCAGCAGCAGTGTGCAGCAACAGTACCAAATTTCAAGCCCCTGAGGTATGGACCAGACCCGTTGTTGGGAGAATAACCAATAGTAGTACATAGTACCAAGCAAACAATATACCCAAATTTCAATGTGATCCAACAGACGGATCAAGAGATATTGACATGAGCAAGTATATTTTTCGACACAAATTGACAAGTCAATGATCTGATATGTCAATGACAAATCAGTAAGTCGTCACAAAAGCTAATCAGATAAGAACAGTTCAAAACTTGAGATCGATCCAAGGGTGGGATATGGAGATATGATGAAATCCTAATTGAGGTGGATTTTCTTAAACCAGAAAACAGCACAGCAGTAACAGATCCAGCCAATAACAAGGTGCCACAATAAGATTGGAAAATATGATATTAAAATATGAACGTCATCCAATGGTGGGATATGGATGTATATAACAAAGCTTAGACTGTTAGGACTCTTAACAGCCAAGATTGACAGAAGTCCAAACAAAAAATAACAAGGTCAGCTTTAATAGGAGAATGTAAAATCAATGGCACCTAATAATAGGATCAGGATTGTGATAGGATTCCATCAAATCAGAATTATAATCACTCTAATCTGTAACAGAAGCAAGCATTCAAATTAGCAGTATCGATTTAGGACAGCACGGCACAGCAGAATAGGTCTCGACAGCACAGCAGTGGGCCAGAATAGGTATCGACAGCATAAGAGATCAGAATCTGTTATTAGTTTAAAATAACCAGCCAGCAGAACAGATTAAAGCAAAACAGAAATAGCAGCAAGAATAATAGGAGAAACAGATTCAGATCTTAGATCAGACCAGAAATCAAGGAGAGATTCAGATCCAAACCCAGATCTGATTTAGATGCAAAGAGTAACCACAGCAGATCAATTACAATAAGTGTTGCAGAACTTTAATGGCAGAACCAGATTATAGGTGGATATCAATAGCAGCAGCAGGAACATAACGACAGCAGCAGTTCAGATCAGATCTGACTTCTGAGAAACAGATCTCAGCAGTAGTATAGTATCAATGACAGCAGGATGAGAACAGATCAAACCTCAGATGTAAATTGCAGCAGTGTGGTAGGAATAATAGATATCAACAGCAGCAGATCCACTCAGTAATAGCAGTAATACAGCAGCGGTGTATCAAACAAAGCAGGAGCAGCAGGTCATATTAGATCAGATCAATGCTGATCAGTTTCGACAGCAGCAGCAGAGCAGTTTTAGCAACAGTAGATCGAGATCATATAAAAAATTAGGAGACCAGTAAATCAGATCTGTAGTAAAAGATCAGTAGACCATTACAGCAGCAGCAGAGAATTAGAAACTAAAGCAGAAGCAACAGATGCTGCAATGGTGGCTGCACCTGCACACCAGAACAATGAACATCATGAACTTAGACGACTCTCAAAATGGCAGATCAGATCAACCGCTCTGATACCATGTACCAAAATACAAAGAGAGAGAGAGAACCAAGAGAGGGAGAGACGAAGTGAATGTGTCTTTCTCTCCCCCACTGCAATCGATTTATAAATAATGAAAGCAAGTAATTACAACCTAGTAGAACTCTATAAAGCATAAAGAGATAGGACTGCCAGTTGTCAACATAACAGAGGAGTCCTAATATGATAAAGAGAAAAGGAGCTCCACAAGAGGAATCATAGTCACACATTGAGACCAGAAGTAAACAGAGTAAAGAATAATAGATAAGCTAGATAACTAGGACTTTATTAACACAAATACCTACTGCTGCTTTGACAGTCTATAATCCTTATCTTCTAGCGGTAATTAGTAGCTGGAGAATGGACCAAGGTGAGTAGGTCCATTCTCCCTTGGTACAACATAGTTAACATGTACTAACAAGAACGTGAAGGTTCTACCATGTAGCTGGGTCCAAGCCTAATAATTACGATTTTATTATCTGTTTGGAGTAGTAATCCATCCACAACAGATCACCTAGAGAAGAATTCCACAATTTCCTAGGAGAAAACATGAGCCCCCACCCTTCTGTTTTGGTAAATAAAGAGCAAGAGATTAAACATCTTAAAAGATTATACATTCATTTAGAAATGCAATGTCATGGAATTTGTTCAATGACATTAAGAGCTACCAACCCCTAGCAGTGATCCTGATCCCTACGAAAATTTCATCAGCTGTACAAAAAATACCAATTCTTGCTTCACAAAAAAAATTTCCAACCATAAAATCAAACTGCTTCAGAGGATGAATTTGGCATAAGCTAACTGTGTGTTTCACAGGATTTAAATCCATTAATGAACTGGAGTACAACTGTACAAAGCTATACTGACTTAAATCACTTAATAGGAAACCACCGACAGCAAATGAACAACATAAATGGAAAGAATAATAACAAAGAGCAAGTGAATTTGCTCACTAATTTTCTTGGAGAATCTTTGGGTTCATCCAAAGCCTGAAGTTGTTCATGAATTTTTTCCTTATCATTGTGAGAGCTTCCAGACTGTCTATCACATTCTTTCAATGCAACTATCCACCTTCTCAACAGCTGGATTCTTTCTAGTCCCCTGTAAGAAACAGCAACTTCTTCCAATCGCTTCACAGTTTGACTAAGGCTCCTAAAATTCTTTACACCCTGCAATAATTTAAAAATTACATAGGGTCTTGAAGGATAGAAGACAGAATGATCAACACAGAAAACATCAGAAGGGGCCAACATGACTTTACATGATTAAAAGGGTTCAATTACGATCAGCAACCAAAAATACCTACTTTTTATCAACAAAATGAAACTTTATTGAAGAAAAGATAAACCCAATAACAGGGGCTAGAGAAAGGACAATCACCAAAGAACAGCCAGAACTTAAAGAAATGAATTCATTATAAATAAAATAAAATAAAAGGAAATCCACACAATAGCATAGCTTATATCTAGAAAGAGAATCTACCAATTAGCCAACAACAAGACCGAAGAAAGATGTACAAATCAGACACTAAGTAAGCACCACAAGACCAAAGAAAGATGTTCAAGATACCAAACTCTAACCTGATCACTCCCTATGCCCATGCTATCATAAATTCATGATATAAGCACCGGTTTTTTTTTTTTTTTTTTGGGTGCCATGATATATGCACTGTCAGCAACTTAAAAAATTCATGAGTGCAAAGATCATGGTTGGTCTCATTCCCCTAATATACACAGACAATGATGACTTTTAAACTCTTCAAAAGGGGAAGTCCTAAAAGCCTCATACTCATTGTGCCGTCCAGACTTCATGGTGTTATAGGTATTCTTTTCTCCAACTGGTCTCCTTATCCTCCCTCTAAATACCCAAAAAAAATTACCAAAATTATGCTTTTCGAGAGAGTCCCACGCTCTCATCAAATGGAGACAAAGACCACAAGGCAAAAAATCCAATGTCAGGACTCAGGAGGGACAACCCAGATGCAGAAAAATAGTCAATCAAATTATGCAAAGAGTCAAAGCCACTTAGCAATGGATGGAAATGCAATTTGTAGATTTCCCATCCCTCTTGCACATCAAACACTTGTGCAAAGAAAGAGCAATGAATATTCTTCTTCTCTTAAGGATCCTTAAGATATCACAAGCATTTTCTCCCCCACATCCTGCCCAAAAAGTAGATGACTGACAACTTTGGCGGAAGCAACTAGAGTACCAGCTCCAAAAAAAAAAAAACACTATTTTAAGGAGACAGTGAAAAGGAATGAGAAATTGCTAGCAAACATACTTGAGGAGAGATCATCCTTTACTTGCAAATCTCAAAAAGATTTAATTGCAGAGGGGATGACCGCTGAGAACTATGATTTCATTAGCAGAAAACTGTGATAAACTGAAACTGGTAGATATTCTGACAACACAAGAAAGAATAAAACAAAACCAAATAAATAAAATTAAGTTCAACCAACAAGGATATATAAGTAGATCTGACACAGTTCCAGAAAATAGAATTAGATGGAAAACAGAAACAGATCTTAGAGAGAAATTAAGAACCCCTAACCCGCAACCCTGCAGTAACCAGAATACCCTGTATTAACAGAAGCTTCACAGAAATTGCATGCTCTGACCTGCTCAATTGCGAGAATGGTGCTGATTTTATGCTTGCAGAACAGAATAATTGTTTGCCTCAAATACAAGAGGGAAAAAAATGACTGGATTGAGCATCAACTGTAGGAGAGAGAAGAATTCTCTTTTCTAAACCCCTTTGATACCTGGACACTTCGAAACAGAAGCCATAACAGTGTCCAACACTTGCAGACAGATTCTGACGACAACATGGTGCAGATATGCCTAGCACTAATACCACACTACTTCAGTACTACTACTATTACTAGACTACAACTGCTACAAGTCTAAAACACAATAACGGCTATTCACCCGTACACACATATAAATATTTCATGGACTTTAGATAATTTTAACACCCCCATGCCGGAAGGCCTTCCTGTACAGCACTTATATCTGCCACTGGCACATGGCAGATCAAGCGAAGCCCAAGTTTCGTAAGTAGGTCAGTGCAGGTCCCTTTCAGCCTAATGGAGTTGACTATATCTATATAGAAAAATAAGGCATCAAAACTCCATTGAGAAGTCAGGATTTTCAAAACATGGTTAAAAACAAGTGATGGCTGAAAAAAAGAAAGGTAAATGCCATTACATCAAGCTGGTACGAATCATACAATTGAACTTTGATTGGTCTTCTCTAGCATGGGGGGAGTCATCAGACAAAGCACAGGAGATGTCTTCAACCTTAAGGGCATATTCGGGCTCAATAGGAGAAGGTAACACAGTTAGAGCAGAATTGCTCCCTCTTCATTCAGAGTTTAGTGCTTGCTATGAAAGAGAACTTCAACAACATCATGCTGGAAGGAGATTCTGATACCATAATTGCTTCCGTATCTTCTAACAAGAAGGAGATTGGAGATTCATAGACACCTAAACACCTTACTTCTCAAACGAACAGCACTTCCAATGGAAGCCAAGGACAGAAATCATGGTTCAAAATCTCGGCGAAATTTATTCTCGGTTTTTAGACTGATCGAGACGAATTTGATGACAACTTACAAAACATACAATATTTCAGTCGGTATTTAGGTTGGATTTTGGTAAGCATCTCCAGTTATTGTACCAGTCTTCCCCTCCTCCTCTACAATCTGTCTCTAAGACAGGGCAGTCTTAACTACTAAGTCGGATTTCGGTCATTTCAGTAGAAATCTCGGTTTTGGCAGCCACCGAAATGGCTGCCGAAACCAAGATTTAGAACTTTGACATCAACTGATAAGGTAGACATAGGGGCTAAGCAAGGGACTGGCATACTGGGCACACTCTTTACCCTTAGCAGATGAGTCTGGTACTTTCTCATGTTTATGCTTTGTAATTTGTCAGCTTTCTGTTTTGAGTGGATATGGACTGTTTTGTTAAAATTTCTACACATCTTTTTGTAAACCTATACCAATAAAGATTTTCATTTTTTTAAATAAAAAAATGCCAATATATAGAAGGGCATATGATTTTATTTGGCTCTGGAAAAATTCACAATTGGCGAATCCAGATCATATCCTATCTACACCATGGTGTGCATTACCACATCACCTTTTCACATGGCAAAAACTAGTTGGACCGCATAGGAAGGCCTTCCTATGTAGGTTGTGCAAAGGACCCTCGCCGAATTTTATTTGATTTTTTAGTACTTTGCATAACTTGATAACACGTAAAAGGAATACAAATAAAGTAGTTATATCAAAATATATGAAATGAATGTTGAAACATTTAAAATCAAAAATCCTATAAAACCCCAATATCCCAAATCATATATTTCGGATATTGCCAAATTCAACACTTATGTACATGTCAAACTCTAACATCTGCACCCATATCCAATGAACACAGCTAAACTTTAACCATACCCAACCCAAAGGGGATAGTTCATTAGTTAAAGACCAACACCTCGGATTAGGAGATCAGGAGTTCAAATCACTTTGAGGCGTACAAATCCCCACCCCCCCCAAAAAAAAAAAAAAAAAAAAAAAAAAAGAAAAACCCTTTGGACACAGCTGAGGATGGACCCACTCTCAAACTGAACTACTTCTTATACCTTCGATGGGATTCAAAACCTACCCAACTATCATTAAGAAAGAATTAGAAGCTTATAATTAAACAAAACTTTAATTTCAATCAAAACCACAACAGAAACAAAATTAGAGTTAAACATAGTGTCCCATGCATTGTTCAAAATCTCACAAAGATTCAGCAGAATCTCACCGAGATTTCGGCAAAATCTTGGAAAATTCAGAAAACTCGATCTGGTCGAGACAAGATGGAGTCTGATATAGGAAAAGAGCAAGATTCCGGTCAAGATCTCATTGTTTCGACAAAATATCGTTAATTCTATATTCAAACCGAGATCCCGGTTCAACCAACCCCAGCACCTTCATATAAAAGGCACATTTCGACAAGTCCTGGTTGATATCTCGACTGTTTTGGTTGCAGAAAAGGGGAAACTTGGGATTTGGATTTTTTTTTTTTTTTTGGCCACATCAGCTATGCAATAAAATGGAACATGTTGTTGGGAGTTGCCACATCATTGTTTGCTGCATTTGGGTGGAGATTTAAAGACATTCAATAATTGAAGGTATGAAATTTTCTCCAAAACTTAATTTTAACGAAAAAAACATGATGATACATGGTAGTAGGTGATGAATTTTTTTAAATGTCAAACACACACACACACACACACACACACACACACACACACACACACTATATATATATATATATATATTTCCAAAAAACATGATGAATACATTGCCCTACATACCAATGATCCACTGGTTTGAACTTATTTCACCGTCCAACATAACCCCCATCACAAATAGTGCTCATCCATAATTCCATCAGCACTCACTCTTTTCAGGTTGTGCAGCATGTGGTCCAGTCAGCTCAATGATCAAAAGGGAAGTGACTACTCCCTCCTTACTTAAGGAATTGCTTTTATGTCAAAATCTTCTAGAGATCAAGCCAATGTTTAATTTGTATACAACATGCAACGTCAACTTATAATCATTCAGACATCCCACCAGTCTGCATCAATATGGAATCTCAAAAGGATATTTCATGGGCCTTGAGAGTGCTGGAAACAGTATATTTATATCCAATAAAGACCCAAACAATGCATTCCCTTTATATTGGATCACTATATATTTATTGACAAGGAAGCCCTGACAACTACGAGTAGTACGCATTTAACCTCTTCCAACAATGTCCTGGTCCAGCTTACTCTTAACTAGTGACAGGCAATGTCAATGGTATTAATCAAATTTATAAGTAAGAAATAAGCACAAATGAGCAGAGTCAATGACTACAAACTAAAATCAATTAGTCTAGATGAGCGGGTAAAGTTAAAATTATTGTATTATCAGAATTAGAGTGAGTAAAATGATGAGACAATCCGTTAAAGAATAGAAAAAACATTATAGAGATAAATGACAAATATGTAAGCAATTGCCCAGTGAAAACTGTCGAAGAACAATTGCAGCCAATATCGGCATTCATTGTGATCTAAACCATGCAAGGGTATTCACAATCAAGAAAACGCATTTGAACCCAAGAAAATAATGGGGAAAATCTCTTCATTAGAGATAGAGATAGAGATTGAGGGTGTTGGGAATTTACAATGCGATCTTGTAGAATCTTAGCACCCTCGGCAACAGCTTGCCCAGCATGTTGTACAACGGAATCAGCATAGTTCTTGACAGTGCGAGTAAGGTTGTTCTTGCCCCCGGCCTCGACGGCTTTGCTTACCGCTGATCTTAACCACGACATCGGCACCTCTTATTAGGGCAAAACTAATGAGATGCGAAATAGAGTCAATGCGTCTATATTCGTTGCTGTGTTAATGGTTTGACAATCTAATCTCTTAGTTCCCGATTTACTTATTTGCAGAGGAAGTGACCGACAACAAGATGAAACTCAGAAAGAAACGGTAACCGGACAAAGATACAGATTCAAGGTTCAACTTAGGAATTTGGATATCATAGATCAGAACGTAATTGCATGAGAAGGGAGGTTTTTGGTGAGGAAGAACAGAAAGGGGTCAGCGTCTCGGCATTTCTCCGATATTTTTTCGGCGATTGTAGTTTCGTCCGTCCGTCCGTCCAGGTCTACGGTCTACCCTCTTATTCCGGATGCTTAGCTTCCTTAGCTTCCTTCCCGGTTCCCACCTGTCACCTATATTTTAACGTATTTTAATCTTCAGTTTTTTTTTTTTTTTTTTTCAAAACATAATATAATCTTCATCTAATAATCGGGAAATATGAAGTCAACATCATTCGACATACGTTACTACGTTGCGTCTACACATACATTTCACAGATTACACATCCATGATGACAAGGCCTCTTTTGTTACGATGTCATACATTTTGGTCTTAAAAATGTTGGGACCACGTATCAAACACTAATGAACAAGATCTTTGAAAGACAGATCGAAATGAATGTTGTAAGAACCGTATTCTAAGAATCTGGTCTAACTCATGGTTTTATATGGTGACAGGTATTCCAATCATAACCGGATCGGAAGATGAAGCCGGGTGATGAACCACTCAATTTTCAAGTATGAGAACCTGTAAAAAATTGTAAAAATTACATACCGATTTGACTATATCAGTCTGAGTCAGTCAGACCGGTATGTGCAACCGGTATGTGTATACCGGTCTGAGTCGGTATGTGCAACCGGTATGTGTATTTTCGATTGGAAACGGACTTCAACGGGTCCCTCACTTCGAATTGAAATTTGAAAAGTTTCCAACCGTGAAAAACCTTCTTAAGAACGGTCTCCCATTATTAATAGAGGCTTGGATACTCCTTTGATCCTTCTCAAAACCCTAACCGTCTTAAGAGATCTGAGAAGGAGCAAGGAAAGAGGAGGCCGCTCAAGAAAAGGGTTTTCATCGTAGGAGCACGCCGCCAACCGACGAACACCGCCGGTAAGTGCTCAATCCTCTTAGTCATGATAGGATTTCGGATCGGAGCCGTAAAGCGGCACAACGATCCAAAATCCTAGGATTTTGATTTAAAACCTAGTTTTTCTTTTAGATCTGATCTAATTTGATACGGCATTCTAGTCAAAACCAGAAGGCCATTAGAATACTTGGACCTTAGAATGGGTTAGGAGAAACCCTATAAACCAAACCGAAGACCGATGAGGAAGGGAGATCCGAAATCGGGTTCTCGGATCCAAACCGCGGGACATACCAGTTTGACACAAGGTCATGCGGTATGGGCCTACGGTATATACCACAGGCATATACCGGTCTCACTCATACCAGTCTCACTCTACTGAGACCGGTATACTGAGACCGGTATGCCTTCCGAGCCTTGTTTGCTTGACCAAACATGGTTCTGACCAGCTATGACCTTCATAAATGAATTCTAACTTTAATAAATGAATTCTAACTTATAGGTATGACTATGTAGGACTTGTAGACAGCGTGAGTAGATCCTGTGACGCTGTACGAAATTGTTATCACATGACAGGTAAGGAACAAGACCCCAAACTCTAATTAATTAAATAACAGTAAACTTTTGTGATTAAATCTATGTGTAAATTGTATTGCTTGGTGTTTGTGCATATTAGCATGCCATGTAGTTGTTTCTTTTGCTATTATCTAATCATGTATTTCATATGCTATGATGTTGGATGTTAGGCATGTGTATGTTTTTAGTTAGTGTGTGGAATGTGAAGGGGAGTGAGCCCTAGATATATCCACAGCTAATACATTTTCGTATCGCCATCTACCTTAGCAGACTTAGTGCGAATAGGGTATCAGGGGGAGGACGTAGGATTGTGGTTCACCCTGCCCGCGAGACTCGAGCCCTATCTCTATGTCGTAGGGAGTCGTGTTGGGGTAAGGTCATAGATACTGTATTGATATATAGGACTGGTTATAAACGGAACCCACTTGCAAGCCCTTGCCAATAGGGGTTTAGGTATTGGTACGATGTAGGGTATCAGGGGGAGGACGCGGTAGTATGGATTGTTGCCTGATTGCCAGACTCTAGCTCAATCTCTATACCAGAGTGAGTGATGTGGGGCAACAACAGTAGTGTGGATTGTTGCCTGACTGTTGGGTGTGCTCACACTCTCGTGCATGGAGGTGTGATGGCCGCCTAACCTTACCATAGCACCTTACAAGTTATACTTGACCCAAATTGTAATGTTATCTCATGCATTTTGTGTGTTGCATTGGTTTTGTACTTACTGAGTTAAGTTGTGAGCTCACCCGAATATATATATTATTCTTTTCAGATTTTGATGCAGGGTACACAGTTGATGACTTCATGATTACCCCAGCGTACGGTACAATTGCTGCCATTGACACTCAGGCAATAGAGGACGAGCATGACGCATCATGCGAGTGCTCCTTTTGTGTTTTCCTTTAGAGGAGATTTTATTTTAAACAATACATTGTAATATTTTTATTATTTAAGTATGTGAATGATGGAATAATTTGGATAATTATTTAATTTACAATATAGAGCTCAGTTCATTTATCTATTAATTCCTTTGCTATTTATTATTCTCTGATTATGCTAGACTGCTTGGAATTATTGGTTGACACGGTCTATTGAGATCCTGGTGTGAACCGTGGTTTAGAGTCGGTTCACTCACACTTCTGGTTCAGTTGGAATTGGGGTGTGACAAATGTAGAAGTGTACGTTGACGACATGCTTGTGAAGAGCCTGGTCGGGGGGATCATGTTAAGGACCTAGAGGAAGCATTCGGAGTGCTACAACAGCACAGAATGCACCTCAACCCTGCCAAATGTGCCTTTGGAGTCATTTCTGGAAAGTTCCTCGGATTCATGGTATCCAGCCACGGTATTGAGGCCAACCCCTCAAAGATTACCGCCATTCTCAGTATGCCAGCGACGACTATAGTGAAGCAAGTACAAGAACTTACCGGACGAGTGGCTGCACTAAGCCGATTCATGTCTCGTTCGACAGACAAGTGTCTCCCCTTTTTCTAGATTCTCAAGGGCAACAAGACCTTTGAATGGACCGACGAATGCCAGCAGGCATTCGAGGCACTAAAAGCTTACTTAGCATCTCCTCCGCTCTTGGTTAAGCCCGAGGTAGGGGACATATTGGAGCTATACTTGGCAGTATCCTCGAAGGCGGTAAGCGTCGTGCTTATCAAAGAGGTGGATGGCGCACAACGTCCAATTTATTATGTCAGTAAGATTATACTGGAAGCTGAAACTCGATACAAGTTCATCGAGAAGGTTACTCTCGCATTGGTAATGTCAACAATAAAGCTCCGACTGTAATTCCAAGCACACTAACTAATCAGCCTCTAAATAAAATTTTATCGAGGCCAGACGTCTCTGGCCGGGTGATCAATTGGGTTGTCGAATTAGGAGAATTCGATATCAGTTACAAGTCTTGTACAACCATTAAGGCTCAAACCTTGGTCGATTTTCTCATTGAATCATCTCCTCCCGGAGAAGTAGAGGAAGCAGCGAACAACCAAGGCAAAGAAAGCACTTTGCAACCTTGGACCTTATTTGTCGATGGAGCCTCGAACAAGACCCAGTGTGGTGCTGGTTTCATACTCACTAGCCCCGAAGGCTTTTAGATTCGATACGCCCTACGGACTATGGTTCAAATTTCAGGTGTCGAACAACGCAGCCGAGTACGAAGCCTTGATCGTCGGACTACGCCTGGCCAAGGCAGTAATGGCTAGAAGGATTGAGGCATCCAACGACTCTCAATTGGTGGTGCGACAGGTAAATGGGGAGTACGAGGCAAAGAAAGTCAGCATGACTGCATACTTGCGAAAGGTATAAGAGGCAGCCTCAGTTTTTGATAGTTTCACCCTACGCCACATACTTAGGGATCAGAACACACAGGCCAATGCCCTTTCCAAACTGGCCACCTCGGATTTATTAGATCTTGATCACTCGGTGTATATCGAAACCTTGTTACACTCAATAGTGGATCCCAATTCCAAAATGATACTACCAGCCATAGCAGAACCATCGTGGATTGATCCGATTTATTCATTTCTCTGAGACGGCATCCTCCCAGGAGAAAGAAAGGAGGCTCGACGGATACAATCCAAAGCCACCCATTACATAGTGGAGGCAGACACTTTGTACAAAAAAGCCTTTACGTTCCCCCTCCTGTGGTGTTTGCGCCCATCAGAAGCAATTTTGGCAATCAAGGAGGTACAAGAAGGCATTTGTGGAGCCCATCAAGGGGGGAGAGTCCTTGCTCATAAAATCTTACGACAGGGCTACTACTAGCAAAAAAAGAGAAAGGAATGCATAGACTACGTCAAAAGATATGGAAAGTGCCAGATGTATGCCCCAGTCCCCCATCTCCCAGCGGCCCCCCTGAGGCTAGTTGAAGCAGCCCCAATTCCCTTTGCCACCTGGGGAATGGACATCATGGGTCCATTTCCCCTTACTTGCTATCTGTAAGACCCGTACTCCGTAAACCCGGTCTAAACCTTGGTTTTGTGTCGTAGCAGGTCTTCCGATCATCACCGGGCCAGACGGGACGAGCGGATGACAAACATGTATGAAATCGGACCAAAGACGATCGAATCAACATGATTTTATGTTGACCGGTCGATGGTACCGGTCTTGGTATCGGTCGACCAGTCAGCTCTGCGCAGCTAAGTGTGGAAATTCGGAAATTGACTTATGAGGGTCCCACTTTCCTGATTTCGAATCCTAAGACTTTTCTAATCCTAATAGGGTTACTAAACCCTAATTCTAGCCTATAAATACACCCTTAAACCTCCTCAAATCCTTTCAATTGTCTCTCACAAACCCTAAAGAAGATAAAGAGGTTGGAAAGGAGAAGGGGCTAGGAAGAAGAAGAAGGTGCCGCCACTGTCGTTCGACGAAGCACACTCTACCCCAGTCAACGGTAAGTGTTTGAATCAATCTTCTTACCCTATGTTAGTTGTGTGGGTGGATCAATACCATGCAAAGTAGGTGTTGATCTAAAACCCTAAATTGGTCAATAAACCCTAAGTTGCCGTCAAACCCTAGTTTCGAGTTCCGAGATGATATTCATCGAAACGAAACTTGAATGAGTTGGGGATAACTCTAACTCCAAGATTAGACTTAGAATGAATAGGAGAAACCCTGAGAATCCAAGGAAATTGATCGACGATAGTCGAAAAACCCATGTATGGTCTTCCGGAGACATACCGATCGACTATACCGGTTGCACACAGTGTGACCGGTATGTTGCCACCGGTATCCCTCGGGAGGCTGGTCTGTGGGGACTGGCTGACCATACCGGTCGCCAGTCTTTCCCACAGAGCTATGACCGGTACATGCCACCGGTCAGCTCTGTGAGTGTATTTTTGTAACCATGTTGGTTTCCGATCAACATGAAATTCTAAGCAATATATTCTAATGAAACCCTAATAACATTGTAGGACTTTGTGACTTTCCGTTTGGATTTTGCGACGTGGAGCAAGCTAACAAACGAGCGTCAGGTAAGGGAATCTGACCTAAACCTAATAATTAATGAACAGTAAGTCGATGTTAATCACCTGAATATATATGATGTGATGTTTGTGCATATTCACATGTCATCATTTACTTTCAGTTATTATTATTGTTCATGCATTGTTAGGATGTGATTGTTAAGCATGTGATTGTTTTCGTTAGTGTGTGGAGTGGGGCATGGGCCTGGGATCGCTCCTCACACTAGCACCTTTTGTAGCATTCTGTCTTAACATGCTTGGTACGGGTGGGGCATCAGGGGAAGGTCATGGTACGGTGGTCTCTGATGTTGATGCTGGCCTGGCCATGGTTATGTGGCACTGTGGTCTCTGAGTCGACGTTGGCTTGTCCACGATGCTTTAGCTCTATCTCTATGTCGTAGGGAGTTATGTTGGGATAGGGTCTACCTGCGTATTGTTTCTATCCTAGTGGGTTAGTTGCGGATAGGGCATTAGGGGAGGTGTGGGAATGCCTTAGCTCTATCTCTATGCCGTAGACGGCTGTGCTGGGATAGAGCATACATTGATGACATATAGGATTGGTTAGTTGCGAGCCCAGTTTGTGAGCCCTGGCCAGTAGGGGCTTAGGTACTAGTATGGGTAGAGCATCAGGGGAGGTACGGGGGTATCTTAGCTCTATCTCTATTCCATGATGGGTGCATGTGGGCCAATGGGGGTGTGATCCATGAGGTGTCACACACCCGTGTATAGAGGTGCGGGGGTCACCAAACCTTTCTATAGCACATTGCAAACTTAAAACCAGACCACAACATAAAATGATTGTTATTCATGCATAATATTGTGAAACTGTCTGATTGTCTTACTGAGCTAAGTTGTGAGCTCACCCTTTGTACGTACATTGTTTTAGATGTTGATGCAGGTTACACTGTGGATGACTACATGAATGCCCCGACTTATGGTGGTGTTGCTGCGTTGGATGTACAAGCAGGAGAGGACGAGCATGACGCTTCATGCGAGTGCCCTTTCTGCGTGTACCTTTGATTGGTTTTATTTATTTATTTTCATTATTTTCGATTGGATTAAAGAGATGTAATGATATTATATTATTTGTTTGGATTTGAATAATTTGATATTTTATTTAAAGTTATCAATAGATTCTCAGTTCATTATATTTAAAAGACTTCTGCTGTACTATTATATTCTGATTGTGGTTATGTGTGATGGTTTGTATGAGTGGACACGGCCTATTCGATATCCTGGTGTGAACCGTTGGTTCGATGACTGTTCACTCACACCATTCTGGTTGGATCAGAATTGGGGTGTGACACTATCAGAGAAAATTTGTCATAGTCGCAGTGGACTTTTTACCAAGTGAGCTGAGGCAGAGGCGGTATCCAACATCCAGAGAGCATAATCCGTGAATTTTTAAAAAAATTTGTTGTCTATCACTATGATGTTCCGCGGATGCTCATCACCGACAATGGCAAGCAGTTTGACAACAGGGCCTTCTTCACGTTCCATGAAGAAAACCAGATTGAACATCGTCGTGGGGCGGTGAAGCACCCCCAGACCAGCGGACAAACAGAGTCCACCAACAAAATTTTGCTTAAAGGAATCAAGTCTCGATTAGAGGGCGCAAAAGGTCGGTGGTTAGATGAACTACCGCATATTTTGTGGGTAGATCGAACAACCCCCAAGACAGCCACATGAGAATCACCATTCATGTTGGCCTTCGGCACTAAGGCAGTTCTCCCCTTGGAAGTACGGATCCCCTCACACAGGATCACCAATTATGACCCTACCTCCAATGAATAAGGATTGCGAACAAATTTGGACCTCTTAGAGGAGACCAGAGATCAGGCCCAAATCCGGATAGCTGCTCACCAGCAATAAGTTGCAAGCATTACAACAATAGGGTCCATGAGCGATCATTCAGGGTCAGGGACCTTGTTATTCGAAGCATAATCGCCTCTGACCCAACCGATCAAGGGAAGATAGCTCCAAACTGGGAATGACCGTATCAAGTCACTTAAGTACTTCGGAGCGGCCCTTTTCATCTCGTCGACATGGACAGCAAGGCAATACCTCGAGCGTGGAATGCAGAACATCTCTGTCCATTTTACCAATAGTTTTTCTCCATGATGTACCCTGGCCCGGATGACCATAATCTCAAATCAAGGAAAGTGTCATCTGGGTTTCCAATATTATTTCAATACTGACATCACAATGCAAAAAATGAAGGAAGGTGGACAAAGCTCCAACCTAGGTTATGACCCATACGGCCAAAAGAGTTCATTTAATTTGTGGATATATTTTGCCGAGGAGGGTAGACAAAGCTCCAACCTAGATTGTGACCCATATGGCCAAAAGAGTTCATTACTTTTTTGGACACATTTGGCCGAGGAGGGTAGACGGAGTTCCAACCTAGATTGTGACCCATACGGCCAAAAGAGTTCATTGCTTTTTAGACACATTTTGCCGAGGAGAGTAGACAGAGCTCCAACCTCATTTATTACCCATACGGCCAAAAGAGTTCATTTAATTTATGGACACATTTGGCCGAGGAGGGTAGACAAAGCTCTAACTTATATTGTGACCCATACGGCCAAAAGAGTTCTTTAATTTTTGGACACATTTGGCCTAGAAGGGTAGACGGAGCTCCAAACTCATTTGTGACCCATATGGCCAAAAGAGTTCATTAATTTTTTGAACACATTTGGCCGAGGAGGGTAGAACGGACCTTCAACCTTAGGTGTTGACCTACACATTGCAAAATCCAGTCAAATAAGTCATTTTGGGCATTGCACAATTCAGTTCTAATGAAGTAAGGGCAAGACAATTTGAAGTCAGTAAAAGACAACTACATCAGTACATACTCAACGGATAACAAAACAACAGTTCCAAATTTATAAATAGGGGCTCCCCTTACAGAAACAATATCGAGGCTCCCCTTACAGAAACAGTACCACCTAGCCGAAAAAAGAATACTAATTACATAACAAGATCCCTAGCTACTATCTCCTCGGTAAACCTTCCCACCGCTGTCGGATCCGCAACATTCTGAGGAGGAGAGCCGCCTGGGGGTAAGAGGAAGGCCAGTGACAGGAGAAATGCCGACCTGTGGCGTGGACGGTGGCCCATCTTCATCATCGGGAAAAGGGGGGCTCCTCCCCCTCAAATACCTCTGCGAGCTATCGAAAAATCTCTGGATCGTCTTATTCCACTATCTCCGACAAAACTTTGACGGGCTTCAGACATTCGGCCTCAGTATAGTCCACCCCAGGCACCCGTTCATTCACATAGTCCTTCAAGGCCTCGGCCCCTTGGGTAAAGCTGTGGAGATAATTTCTTCCCACCAACTCCTTGAATGCCTCCGACTTCTGATATAATTGGACGGCCCCAGCAGCGATGGATCGAGCTTTGAAGAATGCCTCCTTGAACTTCATCGCTTGATTTTTGGAAACTTTGGCAATAGACTTCAGCTTGACAATTCGCTCTTTGTTCGACTTCTCCACCTCCCGGTGGCTGACTCTCTCCTCCCGCAGTGCCTCCACCTCGGCTCGGAGTTGAGCGTTCTCAGTGGTCACAGATGTGACCTCCTGTTCTTTGAAACGAAACTGCGTCCTGGCATCTTCCCTTTGCTCTTCAGCCATATGC
The DNA here is from genome assembly GCA_028583415.1 of Protea cynaroides. Classification (NCBI taxonomy): domain Eukaryota; kingdom Viridiplantae; phylum Streptophyta; class Magnoliopsida; order Proteales; family Proteaceae; genus Protea; species Protea cynaroides. The sequence goes on along the minus strand of CM053266.1, from coordinate 33,732,088 downwards.
AACTTGCGATCCGTCTTGCTCAAGTCCTTTGCCGTTTTCTCGGCGCGCTGCTTCAAAGTCTCCATATACACCCAAAGCTGCAACAAGAAACAAAAAAGAAGGAATATTAAACAAGGCAACAGATAGTGATTTATTGTCATATGTCACCAACGAAAGGATGAAGAGGTAAGGCCAGCAGCTTACCGACGTGGCGAGGGTATCGGCTCCCGATATCAAGGACAGGGTTGGTAGATCCTGCACCAACTCCCAGTCTCTAGGGAGGATGGCCCCTTTCATCAGTTCGCAGGCGGCACAGATATCGCTCCCATGGCCGTATCATCGTCGGTCAGGGCCCAATCAGGACGGAAGAACTGCTCATCACCAGTCTTTCTCATGGGAAAGGGACCGATTAAGGGGATACGACGAAACTTGCTCATATCCCCTGTTACACCCCAATTTCGGTCGAACTAGAAGTGTGAGTGAACCTTTACTGAACCAACAGTTCACACCAAGATCTCAATAAGACCGTGTCCACTCATACAAACCATTGCACGTAACCATAATCAGAATATAATAAAATACAGCGGAAGTCTTTAAATAAAATGAACTGAGTGATCTATTGATAATTTAATAAAATATCAAGTTATTCTCCACACCAAACGTAAATAATATCCTTACATCACTTTGTAAATCCAACTGGAAATAAATAAAATAATCTAAATAAATACCCTAGAGATACACGCAAAAAGGGCACTCGCATGAAGCGTCATGCTCGTTCTCTCTTGCTTGCATATCCAAAGCAGCCACGCCTCCATACACTGGAGCATCCACGTAATCCTCCACCGTATAACCTGCATCAATATCTAAAAAACATGTATATATACAAGGGTGAGCTCACAACTTAGCTCAGTAAGACAATCAGACAATGCAACAAACATATGCATGAGTAACATGCACATCATGGTCTGGTTTTAAGTTTGCAATGTGCTATAGAAAGGATTGGCAGCCACCGCACCTCTATACACAAGTGTGTGAAGTCGCCCAATGGATCAAACACCACTATCGTCCCACATGCACCCTATCATGGAATAGAGATAGAGCTAAGGCGTCCGGATCAAACACCGCCAACACCTCCCCTGATACTCTACCCATACCAACACGTAAGCCTCTATTGGCGAGGGCTTGCAAACTGGGCTCGCAACTAACCAATCCTATATATGTCATCATAGTAGGCACTGTCCCAGCGTAGCTCCCTATGGCATAGAGATAGAGCTAGAGTCTAGTGGCCAGGCTGGAAACCACAGTGCCACTTCCTCCCCCTGATACCCTACTTGCACAAAGCATGCTAAGGTAGAACGATACGAAAGGTGCTAGTGTGAGGAATGATCCCAGACCTCCAGTCATTCCCATTCCACACACCAACAAAAACAATCACATGCCTAACAGTCACATCCTAGCATAGCGAGTATGCATGAACAATAATAATAACTGAAAGTAAAAGATGACATGCGAGTATGCACAAACATCATACCATAGAATCATGGTTATTAGCAACGATTTACTGTTTATTATTATTAGGGTTTAGGTCCGATTCCCTTACCTGACGCTTGGTTGATAGTTCGCTCCGCGTCACAAGGTCCAAATGTGCTATCACAAGGTCCTACACAATGTTAGGTTTAATTAGAATAATTTTTTCTTAGGTTTACGTTGGTCGAAAAAACCAACTGGGTCAAAAACACTCTTCACAGAGCAGACCGATTACAGGTACCGATCGCATCACTATGGGGAAAACTTATGACCGGTATGGTCGACTGGTCCCCACAGACCAGTCCCCGGGAGGTACCAGTCGTAGTATCGGTCGCATAGAGTGCTACCGGTATGGTCGACCGGTATGTCTTCGGAAGGCCATACGCTTGGTTCTCGCCTTCCGTCGGTCACCCTCTATTAATCCTAAGGTTTCTCCTACACATCCTAGGTCTAAATACTATGTTAGAGTTGTTTCCAACTCCATTCAAGTCCTAGCCTCGATGATCTTCGACTTAGAACTTAAATCTAGGGTTTACGACTAATTTAGGGTTTGTCGGCAAAAACAAGGTTTAGATCAATACTTTGCTTTGCATGGTATTGATCCAACTACAACTAACCATCCTAGAATATTTATTGTAGAGGAAGGTTTAAGCACTTACCGTTGACTTCCGGTAATGTGTTCTTCGTCGAACGGCAATGGCAGCTCTTCCCTCTCCTTCTTCAGCCTCTTTCTCCTCTATAGGGTTTGTGAGAATCAATGGAAGAGGTTTTAGAAGGTTTAAGGGTCCTTATATAGGCTATGATTAGGTTTAGGAAGCCGGATCCAAATCGTCTCCTCCCTGGACTTCAGGGAGGAGAGATGGTGGCCTGGATGAATGGCCGCCACCTGACTCTCGGGTAAATCCGAGCCATCCATCCGAGCCGACACCCCTGTAGGCTCAGCTTATCGACTGGGGTGTCGGCTTAGATGGATAGCTCGAATTCACCCGCGAGAGCCAGGTGACGGCATCCATCCAGGTCGCCATCTCTCCTCCCTGAAGTACAGGGAGGAGACGATTTGAATCCAGTTGCATATGATGATTGTCATGAACAACTCCCAAGTTTGAATAAGGGGATGCCATGGCAAAATGCCTTATTTTGTTATTTTGGATATAAGGATAATTAAGTAAGTTCACATGATCTTAAGGATAATTTTTCTCTTATAAAATATCAAGTCTTTATGAGCAACCAACGTTTCAAGCCACCAGAGTAGACCTCTTGGTCACCAATATCATGAGTTATGTGTCAATTATCGCAAGTTAAGATAGTGTCTTGTATTTAACAAATTATCCAAGAGAGCTCCATATAATTTCCCCTAGATTTGTTATTATGAAAAATAATAACAAAGCGTGGACCTTGTTTCCAATATTGGTAAATACAGTAAAACCAGTGCAATTATTCATGCGAAATTCTAAAAATTATGATAATAATTCAAACCCAATTAACTTTTATTCCCATTGAATGGTTAGATATTAATCTAATGGAATTAATACATTTATTTTGCTCCAAAATCATCTATTAGGAATTCATGGCCAATTACATCAATCCCACCAGAATCAGGGTCAATCAGGTTAACCCGGTCCAGTCCAGTCCAATCAGGGTTGGATTGGATTAGGCTAAAGGGTGGGTAGGGTTAAAGTTGCAGATTTGTTTGAGTCTAGATTGGGTTTGGGTTAAGTTTAAGGTTGCTAGATAAAATTAGGTTTTTTAAAAAATCGATCTAACTCAACCTGTTGCAGCCTTAGACTGAAAATAGTGAAACTAGTATTTAATTTTACGTCTAAATTAGTTTGGTTCGGATCGTTATCGGTTTCGGATTTATCGATCCTGTTTTTGGGTTCGATTTCGGGTTAACTTAGACCAGACCAAGGTTGATAGGACACTCATACGTATTTAGGATGTAAATGAATAACCAAAAATCTAAATTTGTTTCGAATCGACACCCTGTCTAAGAGAATCTGAATCCAATTATTGGAATAGATGAGATGGGATGCATAATCAGATTCAGATATACAGTCAATTGGAGGGGAAGAGAGATCATACGACTTCTGGAGTGTTCTTCCCCTTTCTATGGTTTTTGGAGTAGGAGGGGGATTGCGACTGCTTCAACACTTCTTTGTTCAGGAGAAATCTGAAGAGTAGATCTTATTCTGCACCTGCGACTTCTCTTAATCCGGCGGCATAAACCTTCTTCGGTGCTGTTTCGTTCTTCTCGTGGGAGAAGGGTCGGCCCTGGGTTTTTTCGTTTCCTGTAGAAAATTAAATGGCTGTATTCCGCTGCAACTACTTCGAATCGTCATACTGCAGTCTGCAGGCAATGTGGGGAGAGTCGAGTATGGTCGACGCATAGAGGTTACTACTCGGTGCAGCTTTTGAGGACCCTGCAAATAAGAGATTTGTTCTTCTCTCCGATAGGTTAGTTTCTTCTATTGAAAAAGTGCTCATTGCATCTCAAACTTAATAGAAATTGAATTTGTCCAGTTTTGGTCTTCTTTACATTGAGGACTCTTTAAATATGTGATGGTTGTTCTATCGGATTATCCTAAATCATATGACAAATTCTGTCACTGAACCGACTACCTGCAACCATTATGGAATCTTCTTTAAGAGAAACTAATAGGTGCACAAGTGAGATGGATGATATTACTGATTAAGTTACTAAAATGAGTTGTGGTCTGTAATAGATTTGAATCTGGATTTTAATGGAATATCCGATTAGAACTCGAATTCGAATTTGTTTTTTTTTATAAAGGAAAATATCTACCACATCCCCTGTAGGTTATCGTAATCTCACCCATCCGCCATCGTTTGCAATAATATCCCTAAGACCCCTTACTTTTGAAAAGCTGTATCCATCAGACCCCCTCCTTTAAGATATGTCCTTTAATCGATGACATGTCACCATTTTAATTTAATAAATAACAGAACTATCCTTCTTTTTTAATTTTATAGAACTTAAAACCTTTTTCTTTTTTTCTTCTTCTTCGTCGACAGATTCTCATGAGTTGGATATGGCCAGAACCCGACTACGAGCCGGAGAAATCTCTTTTGATATCACTGCTTCTCCGGCTCACAGTCGGGTTCTGGCCATATCCAACTCATGAGAATCTGTCGACGAAGAAGAAGAAAAAAAGAAAAAGGTTTTAAGTTCTATAAAATTAAAATAGAAGGGTAGTTTTGTCATTTATTAAATTAAAATGATGACATGCCATCGATTGATGGACATATCTTAAAGGAGGGGGTCTGATGGATATAACTTTTCAAAAGTAGGGGGTCTTAGGGATATTACTGCAAACGATGGCAGGTGGATGAGATTACGATAACCTACAGGGGGTGTGGTAGATATTTTTCCTTTTTTTAAAATATGTTCGACTTTGGATCGGATTTGGATGAGGTATTTGATAAATGGATTCGAATTCTGGCGGTATTGTATCGGATTTGAATTCGATTAACAGTAGTGTATCCGATTCGAATTCGATTAATTTTACATCTTTACCTCAATCCAAAGCATATCTAATGACAATTTGGTTCGAATCAATTTCAAAATAGTTCGGGCCGGATTGGTCCGAATTACCGATCCAGTCTCAAAATTGACACCCTATTCGGATTCTAAGGCTCATTTGTGAAATTCCATAATTACCCTTAGTAGTTTCCTACCATCCACCCTCGTGCCTCCAAAACCCCGCCCCTCGCCAGGTCGCCCAAACTCTGATCTTCTCGTTCCCAGTCTCCCGCCTCTCTCTCTCTCTCTCGCTCTCTCTGCAACCTTAACTCTTACCCAGATACCTAACTCTTGCCCAGATACCCAGTCGTTGACAGGTGAAATCTCTCTATCTCTCTCTCTCTCTCTCTGCAACCTTTATTCTTACCCTAGATACCAGTCGTTGACAGGTGAAATCTCTCTCTCTCTTTCTCTCTCTCATGGGCTATGTAGTGAAATTGTACTGTATTGAGATAATAGACATTGCCTTTAGGTTACTTTAATGTTTTGATTAATAGGTAATTTGTATTTAATTTTTGTAGACGGAAAGAAAGGGGTATTGAGGCTGTTGTATTGAGTACTTGGCCATGGCTGAAGTAACCCATCTGCAAGAAAAATCAGAAGGCTCAAGGAAGAGGAAGAAGTCTGGGAAAAGCAAGGGGAAGTCAAAGAAGAGAGTTAAATCACTTCCGGGTACTGGAGAAAGGGTTAGAATAGACAATAAAATGAGAAAACTGTTTCGCAGAAGGGCGAATGAGTATAATTCAGACGATGATGAGGAGCCCACCTCGGAAGTGGGTGAAGCGAATGAGCAAAAAGAGGTTTCAGAGGAGAATTCCAATGGAGAGGAAGAAGAGAATGGCCCTCTGGATAATAGTGAAACTGAGGGTGGTTCTTCTGAAAATGAAAGAGATAGAAATCAGCCAGGGATCATGAAATTTGCGGAAGGTTCTAGAATATTTAGATTAGCCTTTAAGAATATAACTAAGAAGACTTTGCCAGCTAATCCTCTGGTAAATATTTAGCCTGAGTTGTTAACACTTTTTATTGAGTTTTAACAAATGATGGGTCATCTAAAGTTCAATACATGTCTTTACAGGGTCCTATCCTGTCAACGCAGAAGAAGCTCGTTGCAAAGAAGCTTGCTGAAGAAGAAGCTGGATGGAAGTCTAAAGGGGAGACCAAGAAGGAGAAACAGTTGGTAATTTATTGCAAATTCCTAGTGTACTTTGCAATTATCTGATTCAAGTGAATGTTGCTTCGGCCCTCTATGTTTTGTTGTAAAATTTTCCCTGATAATGATATTTAACATGAAATTTTACTCTTATTTTTTTTAATGTCACTATTTGTTCTTTACGTTACAACAAATAGCAGAAATCCTATTAGAAGAATATTTTCCTTTTCAATATATTTACGTGGAGACAAATGGAGCTTTAATGCTTATGTGTTTCATAATTTCAGAAGCTTGATATGTGTAGCCTCAGTTGAGTTATGTTCATATATTTTCATGACTTCTGTTAATATCCAGGTGGGAGAGAAGGGGCATGTGAAACCTGCTAATTTCTTGGATTCACATGAAAAGTTTCTTCTTGGGGTTGCTACAAAAGGAGGTATTATTATATTATTAGGGTGAAATTTTTTTTTAACAAGAGTTCCATGTCTACAACAGATTTTGTGATGTCCTCATCTAATTCCATTTGCCTCTCCGTTTTTAATGCTGGAGTTCAGTTGTCAAGTTATTCAATGCTGTAAGTTGGTATCTTATATATATTTTTTTCCAACTTTCTACTCTCCTCTCTAAAAGAAGATTGTGTTTTCTTTTCTGGAGTCTGTTGACCATATTTTACTCAACTGGCTAATATACTTATTTGGGGGATGCTATACAGGTCAACAAGGCACAAAATGCTCAGAAAGGATTAAATCCTTCAAGGTTTAAAGATGCTAAAGGTATGCTAAATCGCTAATTTGAATGGAAAGTAGAGGATTAAACTCATATTGTTTGTTTGTGTCGTTATTGAACGATAAAACTAAACAATGTGATCATCATGGTCCCATTTGGTAACGTTTCTGCTCTCAGAAAGTAGTTTCGAACCAAAATTTTTTTCCTGTTCGTGCTCATAGATAGTACATGGAGTAGATTGACGTTTGGTAACATGGCGAAAAAAGTGATTCCGGAACAGAAATAAAAAGCAAAATGGTGTTTAATACTCATCTATTTTTACTAAAATACCATTTTCACATATATTTACAAAAATTCCATTACCTATAACATAGAACCACTAGACCAATAATAGTGACATAATTACAAAAATGCCACTGTAACATCTTACTAATATGACTACATGAAATGTTTGTCATTTGCCTTCATGCCATAATAATTTGTAAAATGAGACATAAGAAAATTCAATGATTTTTGATGGATTCGAACCACCTCCTTTTGGGGAATCCTTAAGTGCTCTACCTATAGGAGCTATAGATTCATATATAAGAGAGCACATGAGAGTTTCATATTCAGATTAAAAGAAGCAGGGGATTTCATGCAAACGTTCCAGCAAGGGGATGTATGTCTTTGCAATTGTTGGTGGTCAAGCAAATGGCATTGGAGATATTCGATCCGTCGTGGCGGTAGTAGCAGTGGTGGGGCAAGAGCATGAGGAGACAGAGGAGAGGAGGAAGAAGTGGAAGATAGCAGCCACAGCCACTGAGAGCACTAGCACTGAAATCAGAACACCCTTCGATGGAGCCACTGTGTGCCTTCCTGTATTCCGATGTCTTTCAGTGTGCAAAAGAAACTAGAAAGAAATTAGTTCACTAGTGTTTGGCAAACTCAGGTTCCGTCAGTGAAGCTCTTATTCATCTAGATTCAGCGGCAGATCACCAGTCGCCAAAGCTCCTACTCATCTCAGGATGTTGTTCAAGATAGTGTTCCTTCGAGGCAGATAGGGAAAGTGATTGTAGAGGAGGTTGTTGAATCCAAGAGAGAGAGAGAGAGAGAGAGAGAGAGAGAGAGAGAGAAAAGTCGGATACCTGAGTTGCAAATAGCAAATGTGACTTACCTTCGAAGGCTAGGAGCTGAGTTGCAGGTATCCTAGCTCTGGCTCGCGAACAAGGATGGGAATGTCAGGCTCAGCTCTATTTTCCCACTTAAATCTTTTTGCTTAACTCTTTTTGCAAACAACAAACATTTTTATTTGGTGAAAAGTGCTCAGTTACCTTCTCAAGGTAGAAAAATGAACCAGGGTGACAAACGCTATTCTGTTCCCAACATATATATATATATATATATATATATATATATATATATATATATATATATATATATATATATATATATATATATATATATATATATATATATATTTCAGGTAAATATTCTATGGTGAAACAAATGGAGCCTTATAGAATTTGCTATAGCAACTTGGTTGTGGCCATTATGCGATCATGATCATTAATTCAGCTTTCCTTAGGACTATTTTATCCTTTGGACATTGTCCTTCAGGCACTTCTTTTTTTTTTTGGGAGGGGGGAAGGAAATTAGTTATGGGTGAGTTGATGAGGCATATGGAGGACAGCCAAGGTGTATATAGTTAGTCAATTTATGGTTTTGATTAATGAGAATAAACATGCGGTATGTATGAAGATATATGCCTGGAGTGGATTTTCTATGATGCACTTCTTTTAAAGGTAAACGAGATTAGCAGACTAGAGCAAAATATTTTTATTGCAACTTTAGTAAGATTAGGAGTAGACATTTTGGAGGACTCACATTGATTCCCAGGCGCAAATTTTAGGCAGTCAAAAGACCTAATGCATATTGACTTGGGAAAGTGGCAAAACTAGAAAGATAAATGATGCAGGACCTAAACGGAATTCAAGTATTGGATTGCACAAGCCAGGAATAAGATTAGGTTTTGTCAGAAAACTTAAGGAGGTCTGGGTTTCCATTTGAGATAAAAGTTGGGGAGATAAAGATTTTGTAGAATAACAAAAAGGTTGAAGAAATAGGAAAAAAACCGTAGCTGAAGTGTTTGTAGAGGGTAGATGGAGGCACAATATATTGCACTAACAGTTCTCCTGAGTTGGTAATATGAGTCGGAGATTTTAGAGAATGTATAGAGACAAATATATTGCATGTGCAGTCATAGTTCGAAATCTCGGTTCTCGAGGGTGTCTCGACCCTTGAGAAAACCGAGATTACCGAGATCTCGACCGAGATCTTGGCGAGAACCTGCCGAAACTCCCAGAGGGTAAAAATGAGAGTTTCGACAGGTTTTTTTTATGGTTTAAGCCATTTTTTGCTGTTTTAAGTCCATTTTAAAGCCATTTTAAGGCTATATATTGCAGGAAAATACTTATTCAACATATATAAACACATTTGAAGTATAAAAAGTAATCACATTATTGAAAAATCATACATTCATAAATCATAAATCCCACAAAATAACATAATTTACAAGTACTCATTATATGAAAGACTTAAATACTCAAAATGAAATAATACATTCCCATTAGTCTATCCCAATGTCTAATCATATGTAGAGTGGCGTGCAGGTTCCATTTGATCAGATTGACTTTGCTGAAGAAAATATATCTCGGTCTGATAAACAAAATCCTGCCACGACATCCTTCGGCTATAGAAGATCTGGTAGTCTTCCACATATTTCTCATACACATGATCCGGGAAGTTTCTAAAGATACCCAACCTTGGATACAATTCACTATAATGTGGAGTAAAGTGAGCATATATTGGCTGGTGTGGGGGTGTGGTTCTTTGCAAATTTGGGATTGAAAAAAGACTGTCCACAAAGTTTCAGCTAGTCTGTGATGTAGCATTACTAGTATTAGCGGAATAATCATATGTACTTCCCATCATGCGGTCATCATCACCGGAATAAGAACCGTACGCCGAAGTGGTGCCAAATCCATGAACACTCCACTGCCCCTGCTCTTATCCACTGCTACCCTCAATGCTCAGTCCTCCAAAACTTGTAGACATGCTATCAATTTCAACATCAGGCATAATATCAGGATTAGGAACGATGTCAAAGAAACAATCTTCTTTTTCTTCCACTGGTTGCAAAGGGCGTTTCCGTTGACGAGTCCTACGTGTATACCCAGTCATAGGCCGTGATGAAGATGCGCGTCCACCATGATCTGGATCCTGTGTAGCGTGTGTATACTGACTCTCACCGGTCCATCTAATAATGGGTACAGTCGGTCTAGGATCACCACCACCACCCTCATCACCACCACCACCTTCATCACCACCACTACTACCATCATCACCACTACTATTAGAAGTTGACCAACCACTTTGTTCCATTGTATCATCATCGCCTTCTGAGTCACTACCAATACTAGCTGGGGGGTCAAACGGTCTAGGCGATTGTGCGTGTACACGACCCTCATCCGAGGACATAAACCGCTCGAGATTAGAACCCATCGGAGCAGACACAGTGGGGTCGGGCATCCCACTAGGCTCATCCATTACTGGAACTGCTCTGTCTCTCACCTATTCCACATAGGGATCCTCTTCATTTGAAGATAGTTGGAAGACGTCGGCTAGCTCGATTAGCTCTTGTTCATTTCTTTGTTCAAATTTCAAGCATTGTACCCTCAGTCTCATGTTGTAATGGGCGTAGACCAAGTCATCTAGCCGTTGAGAGCCCAGTTTATTCCGCCTCTTTGAATGGATAAGGGAGAAAGTACTCCAATTTCGCTTACACCCAGATGCGGAACATGTCTGAGATAGGACTTTGATTGCAATTTTCCTCAACTCAGTTGCATGCTCGCCATACAACAACCATCACTCAGCTGCACAAGATGAAGAACACATTTTAATACATATATTAAATAAGATATTTTACTTGAAAATTTCAATTTCCATAATTCCATACCAGGATCGGTCTTATCTCGTTCAGCCACTGTAGCGGGAGTTCCAAAACTCCCAAGAGCATCTCTGAACGTTTTCATCTACACCCATTTCAAAATTTATAACCATTAGCCATTGTAATATGTGGATATTCAAATAATTCAGCACTTAAACTATACAATTCACCTCCAGATTGACTAGTGCTTGTACAGTATAATCTGGCACCAATTTTGTCACAACATCTTTTACCGCACCGATAAGGTTAGAATTGAGCCCAAGCACATGTGAATATTGGTACTTGGGGTTCAAATAATATGCTGCAAAATATGAGTCGCCAGATTAAAATAGAATACTAACTATTAAGTGGAACTAAATTAAAGACATTATTAAATATACTCACCAGCCTTATGTAATGGGTGCATCAGCTGACTCTCCCATCGATCTTTGATAATCTTCACAAAATGTTTGTTTCCACGTGGAAGCACAGTTTTTATACGGTCCTTCAACATATCCATGACAGCATATAAATGTGGCATGTGTATCCACTAATCTCAGCACCTTCACCACTGGTTCTAGAATTTTGACTGCATCCTTCAGTGTTCTCCAAAATTCCTCTGAAGCTATAGTAGTTTGTGCTTGAACCCCAGCAGGAGAGCTGGACTCCCTCCATCCAAACCAGTCTTCAGAAGCAAACATCGATCTGAAGCCTACCATCTTTGCCTGAAAGCTCTTTAGTGCTATGTAGTTGGTAGCAAATCTAGTAATGCCAGGTCTTACCAAGTCCCTTTCACATTTCTTCCTCAGCAAGTTCAAAGAATAGCCATGGTTGTATACAAATGTTGTTACCTGGCGTGCTTGTTCAACCACTTGCTTTACTTTTTGGATCTTGCCCATGTCCTTCAACATCAAGTCAATGCAATGGGCAGCACATGGAGTCCAAAAAAAGTTATAGTTAGCCATCATCATCTCTCCTGCCTTCTTGTAGTTGCTGCCATTATCTGTCACAATTTGTGCTACATTTGTAGCACCAACTTCATCCACCACTGTCTGTAGCAATCCATAGATGTAGTTAGCATTTTTTGTGTATGCAGATGCATCCACAGACTTCAAGAATGATGTCTTCCCATCACTGTAGACCATGAAGTTGATGATGAACTTTCTAGTGGGATCAGTCCAACCATCACACATTATAGTGATCCCATATGCACCCCAATTATTCTTTAACCCTTCTATCCATACTTCTAACTGTTTTTTAATTCTTGGGAGATAGACATTCATCACTTCATATGGAGTGGGGGCTTTAACACCAGGACCAGCATGAACAACTGCATCAAAGAAAGGCTGATAGTATGGGCCACTACTGGCATTTGCTGGGATACTATTATAGATAGACCACCTAACAAAGGCATCCCCAATAAATTCTTTTGTACCCTTCCAGTTCCACATACTCTTCAATCTCTTCTGTTTGGCGCCAACCTTTCTAAAAACTGCTGGATCCTGCTGTAGAATCTCTACATAATCTTCATCCCTAGCAGTAGGTGGTGGTGCCTGGGGTTGTGCTCTAGTACTTTTTGATCTTCTAAACATAGAAGCTAACCCTCCCTTACTCCGTGTTTGTGGTTCTTCGGGCTGCTGAAATGATCTACTACCACCTGCCCCTAAGGCTCTTTGCCTCAACCTTTCCATTTCCATCTCATGGCTGACTTTACTAGCCATTGTTGCCCGTCTCAGATCTCTGGCTTCTTCCTCAGTCAAACCCCTGGTATCTAGACCATCATCATCTGAACTATCATCATCCATACCATGCACTGTACCTCGGATTGCTTCCTCAAATTGTTGTTTATTTTTTTCTCTCTGCCCTTCTCTGCTGGCCTCCCTTCATCTGTGCAGCTATGGCCCTGGTAATCTCCACAGGAACTATAACACACTTTGCCATATCTGTAGAAGTCTCACTCAAGTGTTGCTTAAGTCTGGTAATCCCACCAGACATAAGCTTCTTCCCACAGAATTTGCATTGGGTCTTCTTTTGATCATCGTCAATGGCGGTATAATACTGCCAAGCCATGTCAGTACGACCAACATCACTACCTCCCTCACGAGAACCCGAAGCAGTCATAATATTTAGAACGAGACACTGTTACATAAGATGATAAATAGAGAAATTTAAATCAATAGATTTACATTAATAAAACTTAAAATTGAAGAACATAAAAGCATCAAATATGCGAATACAACTCAAAACATATTGAAATTACTTTTCAAAATTTTAAAACTATGTTACAAGAAAACATAAAATTTTTCCTAACTTTCCATAATTATTTAGATATTATTAATAATTTTAGATGTTAAATAACAATAATTTATTTTTCAAAAAATATAATCCGGCAACATGAAACAGTAGATTGGTCAATGATGTTCAACATATATTATTTTGAACACCAATAGATAAGTATTAATATTTTTTTTACTAATTTTTTTATTGCTAGAAAATAGAATTTATTAATAAAAAAATTCATAAAAATAAAAATATATACAGAAAAAAAAAACTGAAATAGTGACTGCGTAGATCAGCCAATGATGTTCAACATATATTATTTTGAACACCAGTAGATAAGTATTAATATTTTTTTTTATTGTTGGAAAATAGGATTTATTAATAAAAAATTCATAAAAATAAAAATATGTATACAAAAAAAAAACTGAAACCGTGACCACGTAGATCGGTCAACGGTGTTCAACATATATTATTTTGAAAGTAAACTGATTAATATTTATGAAATGTATTTTTTATTTTTTTAAACAAAAAATAAATAAATAAATAAATAAATAAATATATATATATATATATATATATATATATATACAGAAAAAAAAATGAAACCGTGGCCACGTAGATCGGCCAACGGTGTTCATCATATAATATTTTCAACACTATCTAATTAATATTTATCATATTTTTTTTTAATTTTTAATTGTTGGAAAATACATTTTTTTAACAGAAAATCAAAATAAAAAATATATATGCAAGAAAATAATTTCGAAAGGATGAGGTTGTAGATCGGCCTAATGACTCTCACATATATAAATTCCATGATGAACCAACAAGTATTGAACATATTCATGTAAAAAAGTAAGTTTTAGGGGAAAAAACTATACCTCAAACCTTAGATTTGCAAAGAATAGGTCAAAATGAGTCTCTAACAGCACTTTGATGGAAAGATTTGCAAAGAACAGAGGTTTTCGAACCTTAGATGCAAGGTTGGAGAAGAAGGAATGGAGGAAAAGAAGATAACAGAAGGAAATTCAGAAGAAAAATGAGTCTCGGTCGAGATCTCGACCGAGACTCTTATATAATAACTTGGACCAGTTCGAAACTGGTCGAGACTGGTCGAGAACCAGTCGAGAACTGGTCGAGACTGGTCGAGACCCAGTTTTAAACCAGGTTTTCGTCTCGACCCTTTCGAGACTACCGAGAGGGTTGAGATCTCGACCTTCTCGGTCGAGTTTTAAAACTATGTGTGCAGTACTCCTAAGTTTGTAGTTTGAATATAACTGTAGATGGTATTGTGAATAGTGTTCCTAGACGCCAACTGTAAATATAGGGGAAATGAATGGAGGGAAGTTCCTTATTTTCGTTGTTACTAAAAGTGAAGAACAGGGAATTGGTTCAGAAGTGGTTTTGTGATTGAAGCATAGATGATGGCAAAGAGGGTTCAAAGCAAGTCAAATTAACAAGCCCTCTTTGCTACAGGATCTTAATTCAGTCCAATAAAAAATCTGCAGAGAAAAGTAATGAAGAAAACCACTTATCTTGAAATCTAACCCTTGAAATCACTTGAAACTTGATGGGAAATACTCTTTAGGACGTACTTGAAGACATATCCAAAGTTGGAGATGATCCGATCACATATGAGAGAGATGTGATTTTTTTGAAAACTACCTATCATTTGAAAACGGAACTGGTTTAGTTAGAGCTGGTCGATATGATTTTAATCTTTAATCCCACGAGCTTTCGTTTATCAAATCAGCACTTAATGGTATCGCAATTCAGTATGCAATAATAAGAACTTGAAGGAATTAACAGAAGGACAAGAAAACCATAAAACAGAATATTTCGGTTGAGTCTCACAACCTATGAGACTCAACCAGAAAATCAGGAGCTAAACTCTCTTCTTTTTTCTGGTCTAAATCTAAAAACCACTAACCGTGCACATAATTGATCAAATTGGTATACATAGTCTTCCATACTCATATTACCTTGACGAAGATTGTTCAGCTGGTCATGCAACCTTCTTTGGAAGGACCGAGGCAAATACTTTTCTTTCAATTCTTCCTTCATCTCCTCCCAAGTAGTGGGTTCTCTACGACTCCTCATGAGACTATATTCATAGTTACGCCACCAATCGCGAGCACCCCCCACTAGTTTAGAGCGGGCCAATTGCAGCTTTCTAGGTTCGGGTAGGCTAAACCAATCAAAGTAGTCATCTAGGGCATTCACCCAATCATGAAAAGCTTGGGGGTCTTGTCTTCCATGGAACTCCTTAAGATCCATTCGCACCTTATGGGTTTGATACCGAATAGGTTGATTTCCATCATAGTTTTCATAGGGTGGGTCTTGGTATTCTTCTCTAGGGACTCTTTGGGGAACCCTAGGAACACGCTTTGGCATTAGGTTGGCTATGGGAATTTCTCTACTAGGGGCTTCTAGTCTGGCCGGCCTAGGATTATCCCGTTCCTCCAAATTACTTATTCTTCCATCCATACTGTCTAATTTGGCATCTAATTTGGTCAATAGTTGGAGAACCAAATTAACAAGGTCATTGAGATTATTGGACTGATTAGGAGAGTTAGAACTCTCCTCAACCATGCTCTGATACCAATTGATGGCAAAGAGGGTTCAAAGCAAGTCAAATTAACAAGCCCTCTTTGCTACAGGATCTTAATTCAGTCCAATACAAAATCTGCAGAGAAAAGTAATGAAGAAAACCACTTATCTTGAAATCTAACCCTTGAAATCACTTGAAACTTGATGGGAAATACTCTTTAGGACGTACTTGAAGACATATCCAAAGTTGGAGATGATCCGATCACATATGAGAGAGATGTGATTTTTTTGAAAACTACCTATCATTTGAAAACGGAACTGGTTTAGTTAGAGCTGGTCGATATGATTTTAATCTTTAATCCCACGAGCTTTCGTTTATCAAATCAGCACTTAATGGTATCGCAATTCAGTATGCAATAATAAGAACTTGAAGGAATTAACGGAAGGACAAGAAAACCATAAAACAGAATATTTCCGTTGAGTCTCACAACCTATGAGACTCAACCAGAAAATCAGGAGCTAAACTCTCTTCTTTTTTCTGGTCTAAATCTAAAAACCACCAGCCAGCTTCTACTCCTCTTATTTATAATGAGAATCCTTACAATTAAAATAGGAAAGAGATAAAACTACTAAAACTAAACCTCCTTATAACATAGGAAGGTTTTAATACAATGGAAAGAAAATTTTCTAAATCTGAAAATAGGAAAGTTTCTAAACACTTTTAGGAAACTAAATTTAAGAAAGTTCTTAGTTTCCAAACAATTAAAATTCCAAATAACTAACACTATATTTTAGGAAAGAAATAAAAAAGAGTGAAAAATCTGCTGTTGGTACTGTTCACGTGAATAGTACCGTGAACACTGTTCACGTGAACAGTGTGGGTTGGTCAGCCAATTGGGCCTGGCCCAATTTTGGACTTTCGGCCCCTTCTGGAGTAGACTTGGGCTGCATCAATAGAAGTCCTCGTGGGGGAGAGAAGAGGAGGGGGGGAGGTTGTGATGAATGCGTGGTGCGTTTTGTTTTGGACATGTTTAGTTGAAATTTGTAGTCCTCGACTTTGTTAAAGACACTATGGCAGCAATAAACCTGAATTGATCAGAATGGCAATGCATTGCATGATTTTTGGGATCATGATTTAAGCCAAAAGTCGTGGGAGGGAGAAAGAGAGCTGGGGAGTTTGTGATGGATGCATGGATGAGGAAGCATAGAAGTCCCCGTGGAGGAAAGAAGGGGGGCATGGTGCATTTTGTTTTGGACATGTTTAGTTGAAATTTGTAGTCCTCGACTTTGTTAAAGACACTATGGTAGCAATAAACCTGAATTGATCAGAATGGCAGTGGCATTGCATGATTTTTGGGATCATGATTTAAGCCAAAAGTTGTGGGAGGGAGAGAGAGCTGGGGAGTTTGTGATGGATGCATGGATGTGGACTTGGGCTTTGGAAATCAATACTCGACCTTCATGAAGACAATTGCATTTCATTTTAGCTCACAAGTTAGGCAGCCTTGCATTACTCTTGTGTGAAGTTCAATTCTGTATGTTTGTTTAATGCTTTGGACTGATAGATCCATTTAAAGATGATTAATGTTAGGTTGGTGGGCAAGATTGAAATTACCAATGGTTACAAGATCAAGTAGCTAGCCATAGGGGTTGAAACATCCAATATGAAGAAAGTGATCGATGGGAAAAAAAAATGTTCACTTGTGTAACTAAATAGAAAAATAAGAAAGATGGAGAGAATTAATGTGTATTCCTCTCCTCTTAGCAGTCACGGACTCACTATTTATAGATAAACTAAAAGGGGTAAAGTGATAGGTCTAGGATTCCACATGATAATGGGTCATAGTTACAAAACAAATAGGACTTCCACATGTCAATATGACAAGGACTTTCATGACTAAAAGGATAACGAAAAACAGTCATATTCTAATAAAGAATAGTAGTCCTATTCTAATCAAGGAGAAAGGAACTCCACGTGAGAAGGTGGAGTTCCAATTACAGTAGGAGAGTAAAAGAAGATACGAGATAAGAAACTAATTCTCTGCTGCCACCTGTCACAGCAATCACTTATCTTCTGATACATCTCCGACGCATCTGAAATGGGCCTATGAATGGGCCCATATTTTTCTAATTATGTCTTTGGTCAACAATTTGAAAACTCAAAGAGAGTTTGTTCACTAAAATGGCAAAAGGAAGTACCACAAAATTCAGTGAGTAATACTACTGCCCCTCATTGATCAAGCTCCAGAAAGTTACACAAAGAAAAATGGTCGCATACCATTGTTGAAGAGAATAAGCTACACATGAAGCATAAGTTTTAATATGTTTATATTTGAAATAGCAAACTGTTAGTATACTATCTTTATTGCTTAGAAAAATGTGTCTTTAGTATACCTCAACAGGATAAAGGCTGAAAACAACTTGTGGCATGGATAACCCTGAGGTGGTGAAAAATGAACAAAAAAGTTTCCTTCCCATAATCTTGTTTCCGGTTTGGCTGTGGATATCAAAACTCTTTAACCTTATGAGTCATGAGGTGACTAGCTAAAGCATCAACCTTGCAATCATTTCAATTCCTTGCGGTTAATGATGTCATTTTCTATAGAGATATGTAACTTTGTTCTGTTCTTAAGTTCTGATTCTGTAGTTTTCCTATTTTTTTGGTTGAGACCCTTTAGTTTTCTTCAGACCTTAACAATAGAAAATTTTGTGGTGGCTATCCCACAGAAATAGAGAATGTCAAAAAAAGAAAAATCCTTGGTTATCAATAGGGTTTCTTAAAATATGTTAAATGAAAATACTCATGGTGATCTTAGGATGCCTTTGTTCTCCTTATAAAATAGTAGTGCCTTTCCCATTATCTGTTTTTCCTGCTTGTGAATGTTCTGTACATTTTAATCTAAATTTTTTGTGTACATTGTTGACTCTGCCAGCACTTGGGAAGCGAAGGAAAGAAGCCTTCTTTTCAGAGCTACGCAAGACATCATCACAAACAAGAGGCAAGGTATGAATCCTCGTCCAAGACCCCTGCCCTTCTCTCATCGCCACCATCCCACCCACCCCTGGTGGGGCTGGGAAAAAAGATTCTTCCTTTTCTGTATTTGCTTCTACTTTAGAAATCTGCACCTAAACTGGGGTGTAGGAAAAATGTGCCCTGAGCTGCCTGCCACGTGCCACCTTGATTCAATTTTGTTTTTTAGTAGAAAGTTCGAAACATATTTTGCTGAATCTAAGCAACAGATTACAGCCAAATTGTATGTTCTGAGAGTTAAGACATACAAAGGAAGGATTAGAACCAAAAAACAATACAGAAATTTAAAAAGAAAAAAAAGAAAGCCTTCTACTAAAACGGAATCCTTAAAGACCAAACTGGAATATCTCCTCCTATTCCTGCAACATCGTCTGAACTCTTGAACAGAAGAAAATTGAAACTCAAAACCATTGAACTGAGGTTTGACTGTAGCCAATTTTGAGTTTTGGTTGATGATACAATGTGTATCGGTAATGGCTACTTCGAGGGTAGCCGACCTCCAGACAGAAGAACTGAGAAGAAGAATAGACAGAGAAAGAAGGAGATTGGTTTGTAATTGCTTCCTTTCATTCTAGTCTCTTCCTACTTTTATAGCCTATTACAATTCTAGAATGTACTATTCAGTTACAATCCTATGGACATAACAACTCCTAATCCAATGGTCATAACATTGCCATCCCCATATACGAGAACCTTGTCCTCAAGGTTCAGGTACAGACACAAACACCGGAAAGCATCAACCCATGATGACAGGTCGCACTCACTCCCAAGCGAAACAAAAACGACTGAAGATTGATCCTTCTTCTTCAGCCACTCCATTATTATCTGGAAGAGATCATCGTGATCCGACGGTTCCTGAACAAGAGGACCCACGGAAGTAAACTTCTTCCATACCAAAGAACTTTCATAATCCATATACTTGGCTTCAAAATCTGAGAAAGTTTTGACCAAGATGAAGATCCAAGACCGTTCCATGTCACTGATGCTACTGGAAGAGGAGATAAGGAATGGACGGCTTAATATACTTGGCTGCTTAGAGGTATGAGATAAGGAGGAGAAAGTTGCTGCTCCAATGCAAAAGAAATGGACGGCTGGGATGTTGAGTGAGGAAACTACTATGGGGGGCCAGTGTTGGATGAAGTCGTAGATTAGTGAGTGGGGTTTTAAGGTTTTGAGGAGATGAGTAGAGGTTGGTTGGACCATGGAAATGGAAGTGACACTACTGGAGGAGGTAAAAATGAATTGCAGAGGGGTAATTGTGGAGAGGAAAGATAATACCACGTGGCCCATATGTCTACCATACATGGAGACATATAATAAACTTGATGATGACATTTTCTGCATCTGAAGTAACCCACATGTCTCACCCAAAATGTCATCACTGCCTCCAGTATAAACCCATTCAATTTGCTGACTCCATAGGCCACCGAAAACCCAACTGACCTCTTGCCGTCTGTGCAAAGTCTCAACAAGAGTGATGTGACAACGGCAACCAAGAGCTGGGCTACCGAGTATAGGAAGGCTAGAATGAAGGAGATCTGATCACCCCCGAGTTCACCGCAAGTAACACAAAATGTATTCGTCTCAACAACTTTGACGAATATCTTTTTCTTCCTCCATTTCTTGCGCCTTCTCCAGAGAAACTAAAGACCCACAACAAGCAAGCACAGCGATTGAATCCGACTTTTGTCGACAACCAACACTTCTCCAGGATGAACCTCTATGAGGTCAAGCGCAAGAGTTTCAGAAGCAAACACAACTGAACCATTGCTTCTCCTACCCATCATCAGAAGGTGAAATCCATACAGTTCACACACTGCAACCAGCTTGTCTGCAGTGAGGAATACCATCGATGTCTATAGAGGTGTTGGTGAAAACTCAGCCGCAGATCGGGCCATCGCGATGACTTCGAAACCGCGAGCAAGGTCTTCTAGATAAAGACAAATCTTATGGTGCCTCACCTTGACAGACTTCGCCGAATACAGTGTGAGGTAACCGATCTTGAAGTCCTGCATCATATCTGCAATGGTAGGCACAATGGACTTCATGACCCCACATACTACCAAACCCAGCATACCCTATTTCCCATGAGCAAAGGTCGAAGATACAGAGACCACTTCTCTGAAGGCGGAATCCAATTCTTGTTTGCCAGAGCTGTTTGCTTCACGGCATCAACAAATTGTATCTCCTCATCCAGACCATTTGTATCTCCTCGTCCAGACCTTCGGATTTCTATTCCGTTCTCCTGTAGTGGTTCTCCTATGGCTTCAGGTAATGGTTGGATCAGGCCATCTCCACCAATGGAACGGGGATCAGAACCAACATCGCCAAGATCGTTGCAGTTTGGCCTGTGATTGTTCAAGATTTGGAAGAAGCCCAGCTTACTGAGTCGTTCTAGGAGTGGCGGTGGGGTTTTTAATCCAACCGACAGTTCACCATATGGTGGATCATTGTCGGTAGAGGCATAGAGCAAAAGAAAGAGTTGTCGGGGCCTGCAACGAGATGGATCCGTTCCATACATCTCAGCTCTCCGCCGAGATTTCACCAAAGCTGGTGACCTTGTCTCCTGTAACGTTGGCGTCAATGTCGCTGTTGTGTTCGAAGCAACAGAAGTATGTTCCATTGCAAGTTGCAGAGGAAAAACTTCTCAACAATAGGTAGGTATTCTGCTGGAGTTGGATCCTTCCCTGGCAAGTATAATCTGGTAGTCGGATTGGAATGGGAAGAAGAAATCAAGGGCTGTGTGTGGGTTTGGATTAAGGCTTGGGGTTGGGGTTGTGATTGAGTTCAGGGAATAGGGGATTGTGGAAGGGGATTGGCCGCAGGAACAGGGGGTTGTGGAAAGGGATTGGCTAGGGGCAGTCTGATCGAAGTTGAGATTGAGGAAGAACCATAGGTTGCGATAGGCTCACAAGAAGCTTCAGAGGGTTGGTGGTTGGACTGGGGTGGGTTGACGGAGGATTAAGGGTTGGGGTTGAAACTGAGATTGATGTTGGGAAGGCTGAGACTGGGTTTGATGTGGGTATCGGCACTGGTGAAAAACGGCAAAGGAGATCAAAGTGGGCTAGAGTGAAGCAGGAAGGGTAACCAGTGGGTTGGGTGGTTGATTGCAGAGGGTTGGGAACTGCTACAATGTTGGTTGTGGGTAGGGAGGGAGTGGCGGCACTTCTCATTTGTAGGGCTTTGTCGATCTTCTCCTCCATGGAGCTCAAGAGCCGAGAGAGCTCAGCGAGAGTCTGTCGTTGTAAATCCCTTGCTGCTTGAAAAGAGTCCATGGAGATCTCTCAACGAAAGCACCAATGATACAATGTGTATCGGTAATGGCTATTTAGAGGGTAGCCGATCTCCAGATAGAAGAACTGAGAAGAAGAATAGACAGAGGAAGAAGGAGATTGGTTTGTAATTGCTTCCTTTCATTCTAGTCTCTTCCTACTTTTATAGCCTATTACAATTCTAGAATGTACTATTCAGTTACAATTCTACTGACATAACAACTTCTAATCCAATGGTCTTAATAGTTGAGGATCTTTGTTTGTCAATAAATAAAAAATAAAAAAAATCCTTTGACAGAGCACCTTGACTAATGGTTTTACATTATGCAGGATACTAAAGGGCGAGAGGCTGATGAAGCCCCTGGATGGGCTCCATTGCGTGATGGGTATATGCTATCAAGTTCAAAACTAAAAGACTGGGATAAGATGCCTGTAAGAACTTACAGTTCATGATTTACTTAATTCGTGGATTCTTAATATTTTATTTTGTTTACTCATGTTATTGGTATTTAATATTTCCTTTTGCAACCATATCCAGGAGACAGCTGTGAGAGATGACATGCATGGGTTTCCCATGGGTAATTCCTCTGATGAAGATTAATCTCTTGAGATTTGAGGAAAGACTAATCTGGTGAATCATCCATGGCTTCAGTAGTTCATTGATGAGCTTGGTGAAAAACCTGTGATGGTAGTTATTTGATTTGTCATTCCATATTCCTCTTGTTTACCAATTGTCTCAAATCGACTAAAGTGATTCTTCTTAACATTATGTACCCATTTGGGGAAAGTTTTGTTTAGATGAGTTTCTGGATCAAAGGCCTGTAGCTTTCTTTAGTTTACTCGGTACATTTGCTGTGGTTCTGTCGACATTTGTATGGGTGGAGAAATGAAAATCAAAATAGCTGGGAAAAGGCAACCTCATCCGACAGTTCGAATTTCTGTCATGTTAAGAATTTCTAACTCAGTGTCTGGGATCAGATTGCTCTCAGCTAATTTCAACTTGACTCAATGGGCGGATCCCACTCTCTGGTGTTTCTTATTATATATTTTATGAGAAAAAGACCCCAAGGGATTCTTTTCCAAGCCTTCTGACATTCTTGACATTTTCTCTCCCTGTTGACACTCATTCTCCTCCCTAACCTTGTGCCCCTATTGACTGAATTGTTTTTCCTACTTCATTGGTATGGAGTACAAGATTTTCACATTGGCAGTGTTGGAAACCTTCTCTCATGTTTTATTTTTTAACATGGTCAGTCATTTTATTATATTTTTTGGGGAGGATTTTGAGTTGGTGGCGCACACCATACCAACACTCTCTCTCTTCCCCTAACATCCTCTTCTCCCTGCACTCTATCGACAAATCTGATTGGTTGAACCTGATTGGTGTGTGCATGTGTGCACACGCCACCAGCTCAGAAATCATGAGTCCCTCTTTCTTTGAGGGCTAAGGATGAGTCTGGATCCTCTCTCCACATTGGTTCTTCATACCCCATCCCCTTAAATGAGTGCCACACCCATGGACGGTTATAGAAGTGTAGGGAGAGGATTCTGACTCGCTGAGTATTGGTTAATTGAACTGGGGATCCAAGTTTTACTCAGCCAAGTAGCATGTTTCAATCATATGAGAAGAGGAATCATGTGTTTATGTAAATTGATGGAATTATGTTCTTAGCACTAATTAATGAAAATTCCACAGTTCTTCTAAATGTCTCAGCATGTATGGGATTTTCTCCACAATTTTTCAACGGTGTATTGCCATGAATTATTGTCTTTTGGGCATCTACTGTTTGAAAAAAAAAATGTAAATATCATTTTGACATTTGACAATGTCCTGTTGGATAGCAAATCTAACAATTATCAAACAATAAAGGGGACCATTTTTCCCATTAAAATATTTAAGGTCAAAGAATTCCTAGAATGACTAGAATTCTACCTTTGTCAGGAGAAAAAGTTTCATGTTGGGTTATGTGGCTCCTGCACCAGCACGGGAACTAATGAGAGTGGACGCACAAGCATCCAAGTAAAGGGGCGGGGTGGTCATCTCACCCTTCTTATGTCTGGACGTTGATACACGCTATTAGACAGGAATCTTTTTATCCTTTGTCAAATACTTGCCATGCTGGGAAGCACTAAGTTTGTCATTGTAAATCACATGTTTGTCCTTGTAAACTCTCAAAAAAAAAGTGAAACTCTTCTAGCAACTGTTCACTAAATCTAAAGCCCTAATCTTGTAAATACATCACTTCTTTATCTCTTGTATATGAGTCTTGGGGATTATGGGTTGCTGTTAAATAAATCATACTTCAGTATGTATAATCTTCCTTAAATAAGAAAGAAATCTTCAGGGGAGGCATGTGCGACTAAACTAAAACTGTGGGTTCAAGTCAAACCCTAACAAGCCATATAGGGTTCTTATAATAATACAATGGGAACAAGAAGGAATCATTGAATAAAAGTGTACCTATATATTGGAGATTGATACTCAATGTCAATCGAAGCTTTGATTCTGAGTTTTCCACAACCCTCAAAGATTCACTTTTGTTCTCTTTGTATATGGGAGCAAAGAGAGGAATTAACAATTATGGGTGCATGGACTCAAAACCCAATATTTATAATACTATCCCAAACTTTAATCCATTCCCACAATGGACCAGGTTAGTTTATCTCTAACTTGTGATAAATCAGACCAAACCGATCATACATACGATGTGAACTCCCACCAATCAATTAGCCCAGTTTTTAATTAAACCCATAAATTAGATGACATGTTATAGTATTCCACTTGGACTAGATTAATTACAAAATCACCATTCACCGGTGTGGCCATGGAATCCCAAACCTTGACTCAATCATCAAGTCTACTAGTGTTGAACAATAACAGAAGATACACCTCAATATACGACATACAAATTTCTGTCATCACAAACAAAAGTTTACTTGACAGGATGAATCGCTTTGAGATATAATCATGAAAATATTATTTTCATGTGAGCAAATATTTTATCGAATTGCCTTCGACCTAGATGCCTTGAAAACCTCATAGGTAGTAAACTTTGATATTAATCAATACTTAGGCAAACTGCCATTGACTTGGATTAATACCTAACTTTGGCTTAACACCATTGAACTTTAGCTAAAAACTACTTTGTAACTTTGACATGTCACACAAATAAATAAATAGAAGCTTACTCTCAAGCTTCTATTTATGATCTCTTCAAAGATCAATGCAAAAGGCTTGTCTCTCTATTTCTCTCGAAACTACATTATTTAAATAGAAGTCTACACATTGTGCAAGTCTCGTAAACATCATCCAAACATCTTCATCATATTGCACAATTGCAAATAATAAAATGTTACTCATAGGTAATATCTTACCTATCATTTTATTTGAAATTATTTATGTTGGCCTAATTGCATTTAACAACAAAAGGACCCTCTTGTTCTCATAAGAGGCCCAATCGTACTTGACAACACAAGGTTCCTCTTATCCTCGAAAGTGTATAAATTCATCTTAACCTTGAACAAAAATTGGTAAATTTTACTTGACCTTGAACAAAGAGTTGTAAGATTCTTTTTTTATCAAAAAGAATTGTAATATGTTCTTCCCCACTTCCTGTACTAAAGGGGATGGATATACTTGAACCATTATACATCTTGTGTTGTGATTTATTTTAAATTATGCCAATTTGCTTGCAACGCATGATTAAAAGTTGAAAAAGATTTAATCCACCACAGAAAGCCTATTCATCCCCCTATAAGCTTACCTAACAGAATCATACGCAAGGTTCATGTGTAGGGACTCGGGGACCAAATCCGCCCCTATCGATCCCGGTCTGATCTTGAGTTGGATTGAGCTGAGTTGGTTAGAAAAAGCCTAAGAATCGGCTTACACATGAAATATCATCTCCAACCGTTCAGAACCGTTGGACCTCTCTCTCTCTCTCTCTCTCTCTTATTGGACATGTCACAACACAAAATCCTGTTAGCAATCACGACACAAAATTGAAGATAATCTTTCATAAAAAATGAATTAAAAAAAATAAATTTTGAACACACTCAATTATATGTAACAAGCACTCAAAATTGAACTCAGGAGTGGTGCCTAGGTCCTGCCCTCAGAAAAAAATACAAATG
Organism: Protea cynaroides; assembly: GCA_028583415.1. Classification (NCBI taxonomy): domain Eukaryota; kingdom Viridiplantae; phylum Streptophyta; class Magnoliopsida; order Proteales; family Proteaceae; genus Protea; species Protea cynaroides. The sequence continues at coordinate 33,705,928 of CM053266.1, read as the reverse complement.
AAAGCATCCACAGGGCTTCTTTTGGCCGCACTTGATTCCAAAACAGCAGTTCCTTTGGGAACCACTTTCAGGGTGGTCTAGTTAAGCATTTCCGCTCATAAGATACTAAAAACCTATGGTATTAAAATCCAGATCACTGAACCAAGGGGCCCGTTTCCAGTATAACCACTTGGTTTTCATGCCAGGAATCAAACCAGATGGACTGGTGGTTTCTAAGGTTATGTTCGAAAGGGTCTCCTTAGCATCCCCACTCACAAACCCATTACTGGATATTAAATAATAGGCTTTCCTTCATCATTACTTTAGTTGCTGGCTGCCATTGAATAAGTACTTCTATGTCTTCTCCAATTGCATCATGATGATTCTGCTGGGGGTTTCACGTTTTGACTGTTATAGTTCCCATATCTTCGTGCCACCGCAGCTTCAGATAATGTGTTCCATACCTGCAAATTTTTGGGAGGATTATAATTAATCCTAAATTTTAAGAATTTTCTTGGAAAAGGTTATTTTGGTGTGTGTTTTCCAGGAGGATGATGACATTACTCACCTCCAATCTTCCCTTGGAGCCTCCAATAGCTAGCTGGAAGGGGCTGTCCACCGAGAAGGAAATGGAAAAGATGGCTCCCTGACAAAATTCCAGCCCAGGCAATGGAAAACCATCTCAAATCAATGCAGGTAAGACAAAATAAGTACGGTACAAAAAGAAATATGAAGGTGGGACCCCATGCTTAGCTTTCTGCATATGAACAACGCTACAAAAACTCAACTTTTATGAACTCAGTATGCAGAATGCTTCAAAACAAAATTTTCTTATATAAAGATAAGGATGTCAAAATGAACATGAAAAGAATAGGAAAGAACAAACATGAAACTGAAGCATCACAGCAAACTACATGTTAGACCTTGTACTATGTGATAAAGTGAGGATGTGCCAACTAAGAAAGTTCAACAACACGAAAGGAATGTGGCTTGGATGAGACTTAATGGACTAAGAAAAGATGTATGCCTCAGATAGTATAAGAAGATGAAGACCTGCACAAAAAGAGCATACTGCCCTAAATACAATAAAATAGTAGATAAGTATTTACTTGCTCTCTGCTGAAATGAGACACTTGCATGATGGAGCCATTTGGCTGATCTGACTCAGGCTTATTTGTCTCAAGCCACACCCAAGGCCCAACACATGGCTGAGAAATGAAACCAGTTGACTACAAATTCCTATTTTTGGCTCAACCCATTTATAACAGAATTAAGTCCAAGGAGAATATAAAGCCGATTATTGTTTCACGTGAGTTTTTGTAATTCGGAAGATCAGCTTACAAGACTCCTCTAAAATCTTTTTGTTGGCAAGAAGTACTTAAATCACTTACTCTATTTAGTAGAGTTGTACTGGATCATGTTGCGAGGAGTACTGGATCAGTACTCTATTAAGTAGGGGCATTAGAACTTCAAAAATATGCATAGGATCCGTGGGTTAGGTTTTCTTTCCTGATTGATCACCTCTTTCTCCCATTCTTTCTTTTCTCTGTTATACCTTATTTGGTGTTCAGGTCTGCCATGTAGCATACCTCCCTATTGTAGGTTCCTCGAGTGTGTCTATGCGTGTTGTTTGGGCATTAGTGTGCACACAGTTAGATATTTGTGCATACATTGATGAGTATTTCTTGCATATAAATGGATCAACATACATTCTGCTTCTGATCATATGTTTTAACATGCTACTACGTTAATGTTTCCTAAAGGTCCTCAGATTTTTGTAAACTCGTTTCCCTATGATTTTTTTAAGCTTGTTCCCCTTTGGCTTGCTTTATGAACACATTACATAATATAGGCTAAGTTTAGATGTGGAGAAAAGAATAAAAAAAAATAGGGTAAATTAAAACAAAACAAAAAACAGCATAAGATAAAAATAATGATGAACAACGATCACTTTATGTGGCTCTCTCTCTCCCCCTATTTCAAAATTTTTCTTTTCTTTTCTTTTATTGCCATCCAAACATAGCCATAATGAACCAGTGGTTTCACCTATCCAAATAAACAATTATTCAGTACAACGAGGCTAGAACATGAAAAAAAAAAATCTATTTTCATATGAAAAATTCTGAAGTTTTGGCTCCTCTAGATTTTTGTAATGGACCTTGGGATCAGAATCAAGTATGTGTCAAACATAAATTTGACAGCGGTTTTCCAGTTTCTGGATTGTTGGGTTTGTGTCTACACATGACACACATCTACATATCATAGCTTTTTTCCTCTATGTTGATTATAGTATGCAAGCTTCAGTTCACCTATAATGACATTTTTGCAGGAATCATCTGACAATAGTTGACCAGTTCGTAATCAAATTCGAATGTATATTTATTAGAACACCATAAATTGTTGAAATCATTTTGTGATTAGGAGAATCGAATTCAAGTTATAATTCATAATAATTACCAGAAAAATAATCCAACCATAAATTGTCGCAATTATGAGATATGGATGAGGTCAAGTAAGATTTTATTTATACACCTAATTATTTGAAGAGAAACAAAATGGATCACTCACAGCTTTAGGATTCCGGGATGCAACACAAGAAGGTTGGTTGTTTGAAATATCCCAAAGTTTTACCTGCAGCATATACAGGTGAAAATACTCATTGGCATAAGCCAAAACCCAAAATATCAGAAGGCTTAGAATTGTGAAGGCCATTGCTATGAAAAACTTAAGGATTACCATTTTATCTGTGGACCCTGTTGCCAGAAGCTGTGGAAAACACAGGATTGAGGTTAAATCATGCAATAAAACAACTTCAACAGAGTCTCCAGTGAAATTTTTGTGGTGGGAAGACATACATTAGGTGCAGTAGGATTATAGGAAACAGCGCAAACAGCTTTGTCATGTGCATGGAGAATGAAACTTGGCTTGGACCCAGAGGTTGAGTCAGACTTAACAGCCCGGATATCGAAACCTTGAACTGTACCATCCTCAAGACTGACCTAGAAACACATTCAGAGATGATTCAAAGAAATGTAATAAAAACGCCAACAATAAAGAAAAGAGAAAATGAGAAAGATATACATATATTTAACCAAAGCACCAATTCTTTGAAATAAAGTCCCTGTCCAGCCCAGCTAGTTGAACCATTTAACTCATCATTTGATCATTAAAACAGTTTTCCAGTTAAACGACTGAACTGGAACGATCAAACCATCAACGAGCAGCCATCCAGGCTATATATTATGAATGTAATATTATAATGCACATTGGTGTCTAAAATATTATTTATAACCTTTGGCCTGTGAACTGCAATTAGACATGTATCTGTGTCAAAAAATAACTTTAACATATATTAGCATGCTCCAGTTTGCTTGGCTAGCATGTCAACCAAAGTGACTGGGTTATCAAAACAAGTGGATGGATGGGCAAGATTGAAGAAGATCGATCTTTATGAACATAGCGGGCCAGGTTTAAGAAGATCATTCTTGTGTGTCAAAATGAAAGAAGAGAGAAAAAGAAAAATCTGTTGACCGGGGCACCGGGGGGGGATCATACTAAAACACAACCATATGATGCAGTGCCATATGTGCAGTGTGTTCAAAACTGACCCCTGTTCAGAACATATCGTAATCTTCAGTGGAACAATCATTTAATGTGGCCGGTCCCAATATAAATTCCCAGACCAAAAGTCAGAATGATTCCTTTACTGTAAAAATGATCCACTCAGAGCTCAGAGCTAGCCAGCCAAAGGCCATCTAAACCAAATCAATAATAATATAACTAACAATCTCTCAACTGGTGAATAATCTGAGAGGGAGAAGATACTCACAGAAAGGGAGGCATACAAAGCTCCAAAGCAAGGAGAGATCACTCAATCCAAGAACAAAATAAAAAAACAAAGTAGAGCAACCAAAGGTCAAAAGATAACCAATCTGAAATCCCCCATGGCAGCTGATTCTCCAAAATGCAATATTGAGATTTACAAGGGTTGTCATGCCCAAGCTCATTCAATATGCTGACTCCTATGGTGGCCACCTCAATGATTAGAATCTTGTGTGCTTTCTGAGTCAATTAGGGATCAAATGTTGTGTACCCATCTATTTCCCTCTTCTCCAGTATCAGTTGATTCATTGTGTCACATTTTAAACAACTACTCCCAGGAGTTAAACTCAACAAACATGAAATAAGTAAAACAACGAAATAGAATTTGCTTGACAATCAAACTGGAAAAAAAAAATTCTTCGTCGTTAATTACCCTGAAGAGATGAAATATCCAAGAGATAATCGGCATGTGTTGCCATTTCAGGTATATTTAATTTGGTTAATGTTTTATTGGGCTAACATGCAGTATTGTTCTCTGTAATATAGATAAATACTCAGCCTCAAGTTCAATGATACGATGTCAGTAATTCATTTTACCATTTCAATACATAATGAGATGCAAAAGTCTATGTTAACTACAGCTAAACCTTATTGTACCAATGTAATTATAATGAGCATGATTTTGGTGGCAGTAACTATATGAGAAGAGATCATTTTGCTCATCTATCAAATATCTTTTTAAAAATTCATGATCATATGGAAGTGTCCTTCAACAGAAGGCCACAAAGAAAATTTACCAAATCCCATTAGAGTAGAGGAAACAAATATTCTTCAAAGCCCATGACAAATGAGCACAAACAGCATAGAAAGGACAATAATCAGGATCCAATAGAATGTTCAAAAATCATAGCGAAAGTAAAATCAACAACCATCCAAAAATAGCAAAATTGAACAGAAGGATTGCCAATAAACACATTTAATAACTTCCAAAAAAAAAAAATTCCCAGAGGTGTCCAAAATCCATCCACAATGCCGCAACAAGCTCCTTGAAACCTGCTGGAAAACTTATTTGGAGTACTTCAACATATCTTACCTCAGAAAACTGGCTATAGTCATTCCAAACTGTTCAGAAAGCCACAAAATAAAAGTAGTACATTCAAAAAATCTAGAATGAATTTTCACATATATTTGCCGGTCAGCACCAAAGTTCAATCAGCAGTAAGTTTTAGAAAGAGGTACAGATGCAGGCCAAAAATATGCCCAGCCATTAGCAACCAGTCTAGCTTTATAAGCCAGTTAGTCTGAATGTACCCTCTTTTATGGACGTCCAGGCTCATTTAATACCATAAGTTCCTTATAACCTGCAAATCTTCAATCAACTACCACTCTCTATGGTCAAGAATCAACATTCAAGAAAATATGTAACCAAGAAATCATCGCTATTACCCAATAAGCAAACAAGAGCTAAATGATCAAATTTTCTGAAAATTAGACATTGAAGCAATAACAGGTAGTGCGCTGCTAAATACTATATATTTCATTGATTGAAGGGACATGTTCCCGCATCACCACATAAAAATATCACTTCAGCTCCATTTAGTGTCATGAATACCCCAAAGGTAGGGAAGGATGCTTCACCATTCACCAAAAATGATGTTCTGAGTGTTTTAAGTGCCGGTAATGAGACAAAGTTTCCACCAAAAACTTAAAAAGGATCTGGACAGAGTCTGGAAAGAAACTCACCACAAATGAATGCTCAGTGTGTGGATCCCATGCCAAGCTTTCAACATCAGCTGCAACAGGCCACTTACAACCTGTGGATGAAGGTATCCTTCCATCCTTCTGTAGACCATAAAGATGGCAAATAATTGATGTTAAAAGATCTCAAACACAGCCCATTGATAAATTTCTATGCTAAACTTCTAAACATGCTTCTCCCCTGCACCTTTAAGACAATTAAATGGCAAAGTACACTATGGTCACAGAAATGAAAACAGCTATAAATGTTTCACCTTTAAGACAATTAACTGGCAGATTACACTAAGGTCTCAGAGATTAAAACAGCTATAAACATTATGTGTGTGTGTGTGTGTGTGTATGTATTTCACAAGGGGTGGTTTCATGGTTTGTGTAGAGGGTCCATTTTTAACCACGACACTTTTATAGCACCCTGAGTGTGGTTGCTTCTTTGCTCTTTTGCAATACAAAGATTCTTAACTTGCTTCTGTTTCTGTTCTGCAATACAAAGATCCTCAACTTTTCAAAAAATATAATAATATAATACAAGGGAATGTAGCCATGGGAGAGGGGAAAGAAAGATCCTGCAGGAGCGTTGACTTTTTCTTAACTTAAACTAGCTGACATTAATCATCAACTTTCTCATCATCATCATCATCATTGAAGACAGATCTAAAACAAATGGGATTACATAGATGAATGATGTCCAGCAACCCACTGCACCAAGGAAATAATAAACCTTGAAAGCTTTTCACCAACCCTACAGGAAACCTTTTAAGTATCGGTATCAGGTATAATATCAGTTGGGCAAGGTTTTAGGACACCGCCTTGGTCGAGTAGGCCTCCACATATAAAAGGGGGGAAAAGAAGGGGGGGGGGGGTGAATAAATGAATATAATAACACAACTGCAAAAGAAACAAAGCTGGCAACCCAGAAAGGGAAGCCCACCCCCTAAAAGAAATGGATACAAAAAGGGGAAGGGAAACAATGGGATGTATCCACACTAGACCCCCCTCTCTCTCTCTCTCTCTCTTTCACCCTTCTTCCCCATCAGATTTCAGAACTAAGCACCTAGACAACTAGGCGACTACTCACCTTGGACCTAGAGAACTGCCAGGATGCTTAGGTGGCCTTGACAACTATGGGTGGTTGGACCTAATATCCTTCATGTGGTGGATCATTTAGTGCCCAAATTTTGTGTACATGTTTGGCCTTGTGCCCAAAGTGTGTGTTTTATTTATTTTGTTTGATTTTTTATTCCATAACTTACATTACAATTCGCTTTTGTAATCTGTAGATTCTGTACAGAGCTCTCATACATGGCACTATGTAGAATCACGTTTAAAAAAAGAAAAAGAGATAAAACAGAGCAACAGAAACCTTCAACTTTGTAGAGGAGAACAGCTTGGAAGGGTATAAAGATAACACTCTATTGGAAGGAAGACCAGGTTTGAGACCCAAGTTTCTAATTTTAATATTAAGTTTATTGCCACGTGCTGTTCTCTAACGGGGATTTCAAATCATAATATTAATTTAACCGATGTGTGTTTGTCTCTAACTGGGATGCGATTAAGGATTATATTGCCATTGTGCTTTGCTGTGCTTGTAATTGTTAAGTCTTAAGTTATATTCAGTTTAGTGTTGTTTAGCACTCTCTTGTAAGGTCTCACCATAATACCATATATAGTGACATCTAGTATTATACTTGGGCATTATTTGTACTGTTGGTTACTGCTTCTCTAAGCTGTAGCCGACTTAACCTTGTCGCCCTCCTGTTCTATAAATAAAGGGTGTGAGGGGAAGAGAAATCAGTTCAACACATTCTCTCTCTTGGTCTTCTTCTTACCATTCATCCATCATTATTGTGTATGATCTGGTCTACCTAGGTTTAATATTGTGAAGTAGCACTCTGAATTCATCAGCTATCCCATCTATCTTTGGATAGAGAGGACCACCGAGAATGGCTGCAATGCCGGTAAGTTTCTTTGTCTGCAATTTTTCGTCGTCTTCTCCTGCTTCAGTGCCAGCGGCTGCTTACCGCTTCGCTGCCTTCTTCCTCTTCTTCTTTACCTGGTTCAGTGGCAGCTGCTGCTGCTTCGTTTTCTTCTTCCCCTTCTACTTTTCCTGGTTCAGCAGCAGCAGTTGTGGCAGCTGCAGCTGCTTAACCTTCTTCCTCTTCATTTCTTGCTCCGGTGGCTCTGCACATAGGTGTCATCGTGTTTTTCAATGTGTTTTTCTGCGCAACATGTTTTTCATACATCAAGGTATCCGTAAGTATCGGTTCATGTTGGCTGATACAAGTTCAATACACTTTTTTAATAAATAAGTATCGTATTGATACCATATCGTATCTGTACCGGCCACTACCGTTATGTATCAGCCAAAATGGACGGGTACATTAAACCTTTCTTACAGGAGCTTTATGTGTCCAAAATTTTGTTTTGAAAATGAATTCAAAAGCATGACCCCTAAAAAACCTGTTGTCTAAGAAATGGGTAACTTTGTGGATTGAAAGTTCAGATCTTGAAATAAGTATCCAGATTCTCTTTTCTCCTTCCAACCTCCATTAAGCCACAAATTAGAGCATTCAGCAGACACCAGAGGCATTGGATCCACATCCACCCAAGGGATTAACTACACTTAAATCAACTAAAAAACCATCTTAACTTAGTTCTTGACTCCATTCACTATCACACTTTTCCTGAACATTCAAAAGAGTACAAAGGATCAGATATATAGGACCAACAAATCTAGGATTTAAAATCTGTGACTAATAGCAGCCCCAATCACTGCATGACACATAACACCATGAAGAGTCTGCATTTGAGCTTAGTTAGCCTCGAGACAACAGACATGCACACATATATTATTTTACTTTTCAATGGATTCAATCTAAATTTTCATTAACTCCTATGAGCCTCTATAAATGTGAGTTAAAAATATGACCATTTCATTTTCCACACTTGCCAAAAACAAAAAACAAAAACAAAAACAAAAAAAAGAAAGGAAAAAGAAAAAGAAAAAGAGCTTTATTTAACAAGGAATGAGTACAATGAAAATAATGAATAAGAACAAAAACAAGTGAGGAGCTAGAATAGATGATTCCTATTACCATGACAACTGAGTGATCAAAAGATCCACTAAGAATAACTTGTGGTACATGATGATTCCATGCAACTGCTTGAACCTGTGAGAAGAACGAAGAAGCAGCTTAGAATGTCAATAGAACAATACTTCTACAAAAGAGAATCACGACATTTGGAAATTATGTACATTCACAATACTGTCAAAGATTTCATTAGGATGAACGGAAGTCTACCAACCAGTTTCAAATGATTCTAGCACAATCAGACATCTTCCTAGTCATACTCAACTACTACAGTTCAGATTACCAGAGGGAGAGGTGTATGCAGGAAAAAGCTGCCAATATGTGAGCGGAACGCATCTTCTGGGGTAGCTTTTATAATTACAACAACAACAAAACCTTATCCCAACTAAATGGAGTTGGCTACATGGATTCTTGCCCTTAAATTAGCTATATTCGATGTCATACTTGAAACAAGACCTAAGCTATGCATGTCTTTCCTCACCACCTCCCCCAGAATCTTCTTAGGTCTGCTTTTAGTTCTTTTAGATCCTTCAATCTAAGTCAAATCACTCCTTCGTACTGGAGCATCTAAAGGCCTCCGTTGAATATGGTCATACCATCTCAAACAGCAAATCACTCCTCCGTACTGGAGCATCTAAAGGCCTCCGATGAACATGGTCATACCATTTCAAACGGCTTTCTCAAAGCTTATCATGCATCGGCGCAACTCTCAAGTCAACTCTAATATGATCATTCCATACCCTATCCTTCTTGGTTTTACCACATATACATCTCAACATCCTCATTTCAGTTACACTAAGTTTATCTATATGATACTTCTTAACTGCCCAACATTCCGCATCATACATGATACATCATAGCCATAGTTGTCAAGGATCCAAGGCGAACTAAGGGTTTTGGAGGCCTGACGGACGCCTATGGCGACCAAGGCGCCCTCCTAGGCAACTAAGGCAGCCTATTTTCCAAGGCGCCAACTGGGCACGTAGGTGGCGCCCAAGCAGTGCATTGACAACTATGATCATAGCCGATCGAATGACTGTCCTATAAAACTTTCCTTTCGCCGATCAGACAACATTCTAGACACACCTCTCCACTTTATCCATCCTATTGTAATCCTTTGTGAAAAATAATCTTTTATATCTTCTTGATTTATGATTGAACCTAGATACATAAAATAATCACTTTACAGTATTTCCCTCATCAATTTTCACCAACTCATTATCCGTCCTCGTGTGACTATACACAACATATACTCCATCTTCATTTTACTTATCATGAAACCTTTTTATTCCAATGTTGATCTCCATAACCCCAACTTGGCGTTAATCCCTGCTTTTGTCTCATCCACCAAAACAATATCATCAACAAAAAACATGCACCAAAGAACATCTTGAATGTCTCTAATTAAATCATCCATAATAAGGGCAAATAGATAAAGGCTTAAAACTAATCCTTTATGTAACACAATTGTAATTAGGAATTCACTACCTTGACCCCACAGTTTTCACACTGGTGACCACATTATAATATATATCCTTGATTATGTCCACATATTTGCTTGAACCACTTCTCTTCTCTAGTACTAGCTACTAGACTCTCTAGGGACTCTGTCATAAGTTTTTTCTAGGTCAATAAAGACCATATGGAGGTCCTTCTTGCATTCTCTAAATTATTCTAGGAGTCTCCTAAGTAAGTAAATATCTTCTATTATGGATTTACCCGGCATAAAACCAAATTGGTTCTTCATAATAGCAGTTTCTTGTCTCATACGAGTTTCAATAACTCTCTCTCGTAATTACATAGTATGAGTCATTAGTTTTATGCCTCTGTAGTTATTGCGCCTTTGAATATCACCTTTTCTTGTATAAATTAGAACCACAATGCTTGTCCTCCATACATCTGGCATTTTCCTTATGCACATAATCTTATTAAGCAACTTGGTAAGCCAATATACTCCATAGATTCCTAGGCTTTTCCATATTTCTATGGGAACCTCATCTAGGCCTGATGTCTTGCTGACATTCATCCTCCTTAAAGCTTCTTTTACTTCTGACACCCTAATTTTTCGTACATACTTACGACCTATAGTGTATAGATGGGTAAAGTGGTCTTCTAGGAAACTATTACTTGAAGTGTCTTCATTTAATAAGCTATAGAAATAATCATTCCATATCTCTTTAATGTCTTCATCCCTCGCTAGCTTTCCCTCATTTAGCTATTTTATAGATATTTTTTCCCCTTCCTTTGTGCCTAGTCATAAAGATCTTCATATTTCTTTGCCCTTACAAATAGTTTTTTCCCACAACCTTTTTGGTTTTATTTCTGGGAAGTCTTTACCTTTTTATAAATACATCTGCGAATTACAAGCCTACCTAGAAGATTCTTAGGTATTTTTTGCTACCTGTGTATTTGTGGTCTCTTCCAGTCCATAGCATCCCACACCTCAAGAAATTGGAACTGCAACGACCAAGGATGGATCAACTTTAAAACTTTCCAATTTCCAAGGATCATAAAACATACGCAATTGGAGACTCTTTTACATTTGCCTCCCCAAATAAAAATCCAACAATTAGAAACCAATCAAAGCACATGTTAAAATTCTTATAATAAGTATAAATAAAAATAAAGAAAAAGCCAAATTGGCCAGTGGGCTGGTTGAGACCAGGTTTGGGGAACCTTTGGACTTGACGAAAAAATAATGTAAAAGTTGCTAATGTCCATGGAGAATGTTAGTCAAAAGATTCCATTTGGGCTTGCAGTTCTTGGTTCTAAGATCTGCATACCTGTTTAAATTATATCATTCACAATTTGTCTATGTTGAGAGATCGTATGGTCTACATGGATTAACCATCGTGTGGTTTAGGTTAATTTATCTTTATGTCTAGATTCATTGTACTACTGTCTAGATTCATTGTACTATTTGTATTGTACATTTGTACTACCTATACTACACATTGTACTACCTGTATTGTACTACCTGTATTCATTCTCACATTATAAATAAGAGAACCTCTGTCTATTGTAAGACATGCCATTCCATTCATTGTTTCTACATGGTATCAGAACCAAATTAGGCTCCACCGTCTCTTCTCTTCCCCTCTCCTTTCTTTTTCTTTTTTTCTTACACCATCTCCCAGCGCCACCACCACCTTCCAACGCCTCCAGCACCTTACCGCCTCATCATCTTCCATCTCCAGCACCGCCACCACCTGCCAGAATCTTTTTCCCCCACCTCTAGACTATCACCGCCAACTACCTAGATCACCACCGGCACTAAAGTTACCGAAAATCTTCTTTTTTTGATCCTATCATGATCTAGAAGGTTTTTTTTCATTTTTTTTTCCTTTTTTTCCGCGTATCCCTGTTGGTGGTTTGTTTGAGATCAGTCCTTGCATATATACCGATCTTCTATTCCTAATTGAATATCGTATTCTTTGCGGAACTTGATTCTCTTATCCCAAAAAAAACAGGATTGGTACACGGCCCATTGCGGTATCCCTATTGGTGGACTAAGTTCTTCCATAAACAACAGGATTGGTACACGCCCATTACTGGTTATCTAAATTTTTTATCATATCTAAAGCATTTGAAATTACTTCTGCTGGGACTGAGTCCTTTAAATTGAAAAATTTTACAATTCCTGTTAATACCACAAAATTGGATGGTATTTAATGTGGTCTAGATCCTCCCTTCTTTCAATTACTGCACGAGGACTAGCTGACTATGTTACCGCTACAGAAAGTGTACCAACTGCCACGCCGCCCTAAAAAGATGGAATGCCGAAAATTCTTTGATTATGCAATATCTCCTTAATTCTATGCAACTAGTCATAGCCGAGGGGTACCTCCTATTAGATACAGCTGCCCAAATCTAGAAATCTGCCAAAGCCACATATTCCCAAGTGGAGAATTATGCTTTGATTTATGCGGTCCAGAAGAAGATCACAGCAACTGTACAGAATGAATTGACTGTATCTGAGTATTATACTAAGTTCCAAAGTCTTTGGCAGAGTCTGGATTTTTATGATGGTTTTCATGCCAAGTGTAATGCTGATGCAACCCAGTACAAAAAAAGAGATAAACAATACAGGGTTTACACTTTCTTAGCAGGTCTGAATGTTGAATTGGATCCCATTCAATCCCAGATCCTCATCAAGGACCCCTTCCCATCTTTGGAACAAGCATATGCAATGGTGTAACTTGAAGACCAACAGCGAACCACAATGCTCTTCACAACTGTTCCCGCAAGATCAACTCTTCAGACTTCAGCACCTCACTAGGTAACTTCAACCACTCCTGGCTCGAAGGAACCTGTGACGTAAGCACTGTGGTAGACCTTGGCACACAAAAGACACTTGTTGGAAGCTCCATGGGAAGCCGACAGATTCCAAACCCAAGCGAAAAGAAAAGCAAAAAAACAGGTTTTCCAAGAGCCCTCAGGCACACCAAACTACCTCCCAGCCGGCCGAAGCCTCTACTACATCTTCCAGAGCACTCAGCAAATACTTCAAGCAATCAGTTGCCTGCTACAGCCATCTGCTGCTTCCGGATCATCATCTGCATCTGCTCCTACCACTTCCCATAATCCAGGTTCAAATTTTGCCCATTCAGGTATGTGCTTTAGTGCTTCCACTGTCTCTAATCCTTGGATTATTGACTCTGGGGCCACGGATCACATGCCTGATAACTCTGATTCTTTCTTTCATTTTGTTTCTGTCCCTGAAACTAATCCTATCCGTGTAGTTGATGAGACCCCAACGTTAACTTTGCAGTTTGTTCTCCGTGTTCCTAAATTTTCTATCAATCTCTTGTCAATTAGCCAGATTACTTCGGCTTTAAACTACAAAGTTATGTTTTTTCCATCTCATTGTTTGTTTCAGGATCTGGCAACAGAGAGGACGATTGGATGTGGTAGGCTGCAGAGAGGCTTGTACTTGCTTGAAGACGGTTTCTATCATTTAGTTTCCGCACCTGTTTCCGCAAACCCTGCTCTTCACCTTGATCCGGCATCCTCCGATCTCCATCAATGGCACCAACGTCTCGGCCATCCCTCTTTTACTATTTTGTCAAGTTTATTTCCATCATTAGCAAATAAATGTAAACAAGACCAGTTTTTTTGTGAAACTTGTATTTTGACTAAGCAAACTTGATCTTCGTATCGTCCGTTTCTTATACAGAGTAGTACTCCTTTTCATATGGTCCATTCTGATGTTTGGGGACCAGCTCGTACTAACTCTAGCACTGGTCATACATGGTTTGTCACTTTCATTAATTGTTATTCCCGTACTACTTAAGTATATCTTATGCATCATAAAAGTAAAGTTTTTACATGTTTTCGCCATTTCCATCATATGGTTCAAACCCAATTTGTAGTTACACTCCAGATCCTCCGGAGTGACAATGGACGGGAATATCTCGAGGGGGCCTTTTAGACTTACCTTGGCAATAATGGCATCATCCACCAGACAAGTTGCGTTGACACTCCTGCACAAAATGATGTGGCTGAATAGAAGAATCGATACCTCCTTAAAGTAGCTTGTGCCTCGATGTTTGCCAAGAATGTTCCACCGCAGTTTTGGAGTGATGCCGTTCTTACCGCTGCTTATCTCATTAACCGTGTTCCTACCCATGTCCTCAACCACCGCTCTCCTTTAGACCTCTTACTCAATAACACCACCCATATTATCCCTCTTAAGGTCTTTGGTTGTGTGTGTTTTGTGCGCAACCACTGATCTCCAGGAAAACTTGAACCCCGTGGTTTTTAATGTCTTTTTTTGGGTTATTCTCCAACCTAGAAGGGATATTGGTGTTACCACCCTCCTACCCGTTGCCACTTTGTCTCCATGGATGTTCAATTTTATGAATATCTTCCCTACTTTCTTCTGTCCAATCTTCAGGGGGGGTCACTGTTACAGGAAGATGGTCCGATGATTGAACCTATGGCTTCTCCACTTTAAGGGGAGATCATAGATTCATCAGAAAATGTTTCTCCTGTATCACTACCCCTTGATGAAACCTTGTCTGAACCTGGCACTGAAGATGAACCACTTGCGCTTATACCTATCCCCCGGCCGAAACTACCACTGACCCTGCTGATCCTACACTATAGGTTTATACCCGGACCAGACTCAAGAAAGGACAGGCCTCTTCTAGTACAACTGCACCTACACACATCCCTTTGTCAACTTTGGAACCAGAGACTATGATAGAGGATGAGATACTTCAGCCTGGTAAGACTTCTTCTTCTGAGTCTGATTTAGATGTTCCTATTGCTCTTAGGAAAAGTACTAGGCCTTGTACTCAACATCCTTTGTCTTAGTTGTCTCATATAACTCCCTTTCTTCTTCATATCGTGCTTTTGTTTCTACATTGTTGTCTGTGTCCATTCCTAAACATTGGCAGAATGCAGTTAAAGATGTGAAATGGAAAATAGCAATGGTTGAGGAGATGAATGCCTTAAAGAAAAATGAGACTTGGAATCTGGTAGACCTTCCGACAGGGAAGAAACCGGTTGGGTGCAAGTGGGTCTTTGCCATCAAGCAGAAAGAAGATGGTTCCATAGACAGATATAAGGCCAGACTCATTGCTCGTGGGTTCACTCAGACATATGGGATTGATTACCAGGAAAAAAATTTCACCAGTGGCTAAAATGACCACTATTAGGGTAATTTTAGCATGTGTTGTTTGTTTTGACTGGGATCTACAACAGTTAGATGTCATGAACGCTTTCCTCCATGGAGAGCTAGAAGAAGAAGTCTACATGGATGTCCCTCTAGGATTTGAATCGTCTGCTACTACAGGAAAAGTCTGCAAGTTGAAGAAATCTTTGTATGGACTAAAACAATTTCCTAGGGCCTGGTTTGGACGATTCCATCGAGCTATGATATTTACTGGGTACAAACAGAGTAATGCTGATCCTACCGTATTCATAAAAAATAAGCATGGTAAGATCACTGTTCTCATTGTTTACGTTGATGATATTGTCCTTCCGGGTAGTGATGATGAGGAAATCAAGCATCTGAAGGACTTCTTGGGCAAGGAGTTCGAAGTTAAAAACCTTGGAAAGTTGAGATATTTCTTTGGTATTGAAGTAGTACGTTCCACCAAGGGTATTTTTCTGTCTCAAAGGAAATACATACTTAACATTCTTACAGAAACAAGTCTCTTAGGGTGTCGGCCATTCGATACACCAATTGACCCAAATGAGTAATTGCAAGGAAAAATCAGTACACTTGTAGGCTGTAGATAAAGGACAGTATCAATGATTAGTGGGTAAGTTGATATATTTGTCACATACCCGACCTGATATAGCATTTGCAGTTAGCTTGGTGAGTCAATTTATGCATGATCCGTACTCGTCGCATATGGATGTTGTGCTTCGGATTTTGCACTATCTCAAATCTGCCCTGGAAGAGGAATATTACTCTCTTCTAGGGGTCACTTCAGAATAGATGCCTACACCGATGCAGATTGAGCAGGAAATCCAGATCGAAGATCGACCTCAAGATATTGTACCTTCGTGGGAGGAATCTAGTTACTTGACGCAGCAAGAAGCAGCATGTGGTTGCCCATTCAAGTGCTGAAGTAGAGTTTAGAGCCATGGCTCAGGGAATCTGTGAGTTATTATGGTTAAGGGGACTACTCCAGGATTTGGGGTTTCGTTCTACAAGACCAATGAGGCTGTTCTCTGATAATAAAATTGCGATCAGTATTGCTCATAATCTGGTACAACATGACCGGACCAAACATATAGAAACTGATCGTCACTTTATCAAGGAAAAGTTGGAGAGGACAGGTCTATGTTCCCTATGTTACCTACGGTGATCAGTTGACTATATCTTCACCAAAGGACTTCCAGGGAAATAGTTTCATCCTGTGTTATCCAAGTTGTGCATGACAAATATATCGCCCCAACTTAAAGGGGAGTGTTGAGAGATTGTATGGTCCACATAGATTAACCATCTTGTGGTTTAGATTAATTTATCTTTATGTCTAGATTCATTGTACTATTTGTATTGTACATTTGTACTACCTGTACTACACTCATTGTACTATCTGTATTCACTCACATTATAAATAAGAGGACCTCTATCTATTGTAAGACATGTCATTCCATTCATTGTTTCTACAGTCTACTTCTCCATCCTCTCACGAAAAGTCATATTGTAACCAAGATAGCAGGGAAACACCAAAAAGGAAAACTGTTGTAATTTCCATGGACTATCAAATTGCAATGGACTACGCCACTTAGACATTTACCTATCCAGTTCATAGTTGTTAAAGGGGTCACCTAGGCCGGTGCCTTGATCGCCTAGGCACCCATTCGGCCTCCAATGCCTTGGTTCGCCTTGGCGCCTTGACAACTATGATCCAGTTGGCCAGTAAACTAATTCTAGGCTTGTCTCAGGGACCAGCCACCTTTTCCAGGTTTTATGGCTAAAATTGAAAGAAGAAAAAGAAGAGCGGCCATATAATTGCATCACATGGTATTGGCCAATTTTTTTTTTTCAACAAAGATAAAATTCATCAGAAGGGAAGAGCACAAGAACACACAATGTAAGAAAGGATCCAAGACAAAAGAGACCCAACGCCCCAACTAAACACCACCTCACAAAGAATCCAGACACTCACAAACATACAAACATAAAATCTATGTACAACAGAAACAGCTTGCAAGACTCAGAAAACATAAACATCTAAAATGGAAGAAAGAAAATTTTAAGACGGGGATTGCTAGAGAGAGAGAGGAGAAAAAAAGCACCCTATACAGCAGAAATTCTAAAATAAAATATCATTCATCTGCTAAAGCATGATTCATGCCTTATCTGTATGGTGTTCCATCGTGACGTTACATGTGCCTGTTGCCACATCCCAAATCTTAACAGAATTATCCGCACTTGCACTGGCAAGGACATTCCTGAATTTAGATGGAGGAAAGCCAGCAACACAGAAAGCAATATTAGTATCATGGGGACAACTAAACCAAAGCTTATCATAGCGAAAAACTTGTACAGCTACCTGAATTCTTTGTTCCAATCAAGGCCGAGTACAGAATCAGTGTGGCTGTCCTTCATGTATTTGACTGATTTCTAGCAAGAAAATAAAGAGGGGGAAGAGAGTGAGAAGTGCAATTTTGAGGTCTATACCAGAGTTTATCCTGGAAAAGTACATAAAAAGCAGCAGTACCAATACCACTTGACGGGTCACACAAAGAGATATGCTCAGTTTAAATAGCTGATTGAATAAGGACTTCTACCATATTTTATGGCCAAACAAACCATTGTGAATTGCCCAAAGACAACGGTGGTTAAATTTTTAATGGTACTGAATTTTATAATACATGATAAGTAGATTATATGTACAACTAATTCTATTTAAAACCAACCTTACATGGATTCCTGAAACCATAGACAAATAGACAATGCAAAGTCAGGGGTTTAAAAAGCTTATTTCATGCTAAAACACTCATACTGATGGTTATCAAATGAAACATCCTCAGACACTCAGAAGGTACCGAACCTAATCACAGTTTTGCTGAATGGACAAAATCACAGTTTTTCTGAATGGACAAAGAGATCCTCAGAGAAAAGCATGCCACATATGAAAAGGGAAAATTGCCTTTAGGCAGCCTCATCTTGGAAGGGCTTCCTAAACAGTCCATCAGTTTGTGCCATGTGGAAAAATAAAGTGGCAACTCCAACCGTTGGATAGAGAAGACAATGCATGAATTAACCACATGTCAAAGTTCAAACCTAATTCAATCAAATAACATCCCAGATATTGGCATGCATCCACATGTATGTCCATGCAGACCTACAGTACTCCAACCACTAATGTGTACTATCCCATAGTACTAAATTTTTTACAGCTCTATTTTTCCGGTTGACAATTTTTGATTGGGCTGAAACTTGAATGTGAGCAGGAGACCTTAAAGTCTACCTGTCCACTTAGGAAACTTTTACCCTACTAATCTAAGGAGGGAAATCTTTGTATTTAATTAGCAAGCATTGGACAAGTTTATTTTGTTGCTTTCCAATCAAGACGACTTTTCTAAGTAGTAGAGTAAGACATCAAACAGATAAAGCATGAAGACCCCTGACCAGATTGTTAGAATAACTTTCTACTTCAATCTTTATGGGCTTCCAATTGTAATAATTGTAAATGTAACGATACCAGATGGGAGGACTATAACCATAACAGGGAGGTCATAATTAAACATTGACAACCCCTTGTGATGGTTCTTGTTCTTTTTGTTCCTTGGGCATGGGCAGGCCTTTAATTTTGATTGGGTGGGATCCTCACTACTCTCTTTCCTTCTCATCTCAATGGCATCTTCATGACCTATGAAAGTGAGTGAGAGAAACAGAAGTAAAAGACGGTGATTCAGTAGTTGAGGTCCGGAAACCGAAGGTATTGAAGGATTTCTTTATTTAATTTTATTTTTTTCTGATTCGTTCAGTTGCTTTAAAGGGAGCAACTCATTCTCCAAAACCTAGATCAGCCATCGGGGAAGGTAAGTATGAGACAAGTCAATTCTTTGCAAATAGAAAAGGCAGGTACTGAAGGAGGTGAAAATCTAGCATCCCTCTAAGCAAGATGAGTTGTTGTCATCTGATGATTATTTTCTTACAGGCTCAATCTTGTTGAATTTAAAATGATGAAAATTGTAAATTATTTTAAGAAACTACCAATAGCATAAACAAATGAAGGACCCGGATTACCTAATGAACAACCATCAGCATCAATCTAACTGCTACTCCTCCTGGTGGAGGCTCCCATTGAATTATCAGCCTCTCCACTTCCCTTGTGAAAATTAATGAGCTCTAAACAACTTTCCAGCCAGGATATTGTAAACCATTTTCCCTACCACTTCCCAATTCGTAACTTTTTTTTTAAAAAAGAAAAATAGCTACATTTTAGATAGCAGTTGAAAAAGGAAGCAAAATTTGTGCATTTTCATACTCCTAACAAAATCTAAGTAATAAGTTGAAAAGTGAAGTAAGATTTAGTTACCATATTCAATAGTTTTTTGAGTTAATTACACAATTCTTACTGCCAATAATTAGAGAAGCTTCTTTTCTTCTTTTTTTTAGACTAAACATTACTTGACAACATTTTGTGTCCAACCAGACAGAGCTTTGGTTCCTTTGCTTTGGCTCTGTATGCGTCCAGGGATCCCTTTCCTCCAATACGATTCCTGCTTCTTTTCTATAAATATATAAATAAATGTAACTCATACCCCCGAACCAGTGGAGAGTAACTTCGACAACAACATTGTGCCAACAGAACAACATAATGTAGTTTAATAATTAGCCTTGACAAGTATTTTGTATTATAAACAGAAAATCTAGATCCCAGCAAATCTCATAAAACAACAGGATATACAAAAGGAAAAGAGAAAGTGGCAGACCTTCTTTCCTTTTTTCTTCTTCTTAGCAATTCCCCCTAATATCGCAAAAGGCTGGACCTCATCAATCTGTAGCAAGGAATTAGAATATAAGAGATTTTAACACCAAGTTTCATCAACCAATAATTCACAAAAAGGATATGAGGTTCACAAACAAGGTCCAGGTCCCATATTTCAATAGCAGGTTCCATTGACCCCACAGCTATGAAGTTTCCTGCCAATACAAGAACAAAAATGACGAGTTTTGGAATAGAAAATGCAATTGAGAAGAACACAGTAAAGGTAGGCATGACTAATAAAACTGAGCCTGAATGGCAAATGATGCAGACGTTGAAAATAGTCCAAGAAAGCATATAAAGGATGCTAATAGCTGGAAAAATGATCTCCTGCGTCAGACCGCATTGTATTGGTTTGCATTGCTTTGGCCATTGGAACTTAGCAATGCAAGCCCAACTTGGAAGTTTATCAATTCATAAAGTCACACCCACTACCAAGATTGTCAACAATGACAATAAATAAATAAAATGGGAAGGAATGATCACTTAGGCTCATCATTCTTCCTTTCGGTAGTTAATGGGGGGTAAATATTTATAAAACTAAGCAATACTTTAAGTCGACTTATTTAAGATGGTTTGCAAATAGGAAAGTGCTTTCCTATGTAGAGTTTTGCAGATGAAGCAGAAGAAACTATTTGTGCTCAATATATGAACTTCATAGATGCACAATCTTCTGCTACAACTTACAAGGGGCATTGCATCTGAAACCTACATATGTTGTCTATGCACTCAGTTTGAGAACGGTTCTCCCTTGAAGTTTAGCTACCATTACTGCTCTCAATTTGCTCGACTAACATAAAGTCAAGTGCACCACTAACAGACTCTACGTCCAAGAAATATGCTTACGGTCAAACACTAGCTTAGAAAAAAAAATACTCTTTATGTTTTATTAATATAAACTCATTTCTTTATTTCTTGTGCAACGATTACATAAACCCAAACGTCAGAGACTGCAACGAACAACATGATAAGCACACCTCAAAATTCAACAGAAATTTGTGTACCTTTATCACCCACTTTAAGAGGACAATCAAGCCATGCTGTGCAAAGAGGAAAGGCTGGAAGAATGATATCATGATGAACATACATGTTTGGGTCACCATCCTCTGAGTCCTCAATTATCCAAACCTGCAAATTAGGTATTTAAAGCTTAGTGAGTGAACGATAGAAAGGGAGAGGAGAGAGAATGCAACTTTTGCTCAAAACAATATTACATGCCTCAAGATGACTGACATCATCCTCGTTACGTGCACAAACTATAACTGCATCTGATGGTTTTATTGTCATATCCTCTATTTCCTCATCATCATTATCATCCTGTTAGATGTAAAATCATACAATTAAAGCATAATAACTAAGATATGGAACATCAAACATCAAAAGGCAAACAATAAAGTGATGAGATTACATTTTTGTCCTTCAAATATGGGTCCATGTCATTACTTTGATAGTAGGTGTCCCCAAGTCCAGTACTAAATATCTCAATGCCTGAGGTGACAGAAGAAACACATTCCCTTTAATATGTTCCACAGACAAACTATGGTAATGTTTGAAACTTAAAAGTTAAAAGCAACTACTGATTCAAATATTTTGGCAATTAACTGAGATTTTATGGTCACTATTCCCTTACAAGGTTTACCCAAAGCTCAATTGGAAAACACGCTATTTCATGAGTCCAACCAAACTAACTTACCTAAATAAGGTAAGAAAAAGAAAAGAAAATTAGTAAGAAATGCAAAGAACTCATTGAAGATACCATCATCTTCTTCATCATAGTGATCCATGTCAAGCTCCTTAAGAGCTTCAGTTAAGTCTAGGAAGTTTGTCCCAGAATTTGTGTTAGAAGTATTGCCGAGTGCATCTGCTGCTGCAATTGCATGAGCAACTTCACCAGTCTGCTTGGTGGAATCGACATCCATATCTTCATCTTCCTCATTCTCTTCATTCTCACTATCTCCACTGCACAACCAGACAGCTTTCAGAACTAAATAGAGAAAAAGCATTTCAAGATCACACATGAGATTTTGATTGAATGCAAAAGGTTTATTAAGCAAGATATTGAAAATAGAGAAGAACAACCTTGGCCATACAAAGTAGCAACTGACATCAAAGAAAAAGTGTGAACAAACCCCCCAGATGATCAATCACTTTTTCTTATGAAATTCAGTAAATCAGTCTATTGGCTGAGGCCCAACAAGAAAGAGGATATTTCACTTCAGTCATCTTCTCATTGATGAAGGAATAAGAATTCTCAAAGATATGGTGGTTTCTGTCTTTCTAAATGGAGCAGTATGTGGTATACCAAATTGCAGGATGATTCATTTCATTTCTCCTACATTACTACTTGACCTCATTTTATTTGCAGACAAGTGATTACATGTTTCATGTTAGAAAACTTAAATAACAAAGAATAAAAGCGAAAATGACAGTGAGGAACATACAGTGTCGAGAGAACCAAAAAATAAGAGAATAAAGAGTTTTCCTAGAGTAACAGTTACCATCAGATAAATAGTTTGATAGTCTGAACATACTACATGGGATGGCCCCAGATCAGAAAACAATAAAGTAGGGGGTGGGAAAAGCAAATAATTTCTTTTTCTGAGAATAATTGGTAGGCTAAGTCATTTTCTTTATGGTGAGCACCAGGTTGGCATTTTCATGGTATAAACTCTTTTTTTTTTTTTCTATTTTTGATGAACTTTTTGTATTAACAAAACCCAAAGAGATTACAAAGGTAGAAACCTACATAAGGACCATCAAAAAGGAAAGCAAAGAGGAACCATACAAAAAAGACACGGGAAATCCCATCCACATTAAAATTGAATAGGTAGACCCCAGGCATTAATAGTGAATCTGTTCCTAACAGTATCCGGGTAAAATATAAAGGAGAGGAATAGAAAGAATCCCCTGGATTTTTCAGACCAATGGCATCCCAGATCTAACGAAGAGTCGTAGATATGGAGGTCCACGATCTCAAGTTTTGCTCCATCCAAATGTGTTAAATAGTAGCGCAGAAGGCCAATCTTCCACGTGTGTCACAGGGCAACTTCCCTTTAAAAACTTTGCAAATCCATTTTCACTCCCTTTCTAGGTTGCGGATACGTCTTGATAAGGACCACCAGAGAATACCTTCCTAGAGCCGAGATGAGAAAGGTCATTCGAAGAAAAGATGAAGGATGTCTTCAGTCACTGACCAGCATAAGCAGCAACTGGTTTGCACAAAAATCTGCCTCTGATTAAGGAAACAGTCTTGTAACAATATCAGATCTAAGAAACCAGCAGTCACAGAAAGCCGAGAGACAGAGAGAATCGATGGAGAGAAGAAGAAGAGATGGAGGGACTGACCAGAGCAGTCGATGATGCCCAGTAGTCACAACTTCCCCCTCCCCCCACCCACCCACCCAAAAAAAAAAAAAAAAAATAAACACACACACACACACACAATTTATTTATACTAGTGAATAAAAGAGATTACAATGAGTAGTGAGGATAGACTCCATCACCGATAAAAAATTAATACTATTAGAACTCTAGAGATATGTATAAGAAGACATGAGATGGAGCCGTGGAGGTATAGAGAAAAAAAGAATTACAATTGAATAAAAGAGAAGAGATAAGAAAGATAGAGATGCCAAGTCGTGATGAACCATCACACTTATCAAGAACAAAACCGTGAGAAGGTTGACAATAGATGTGACTTCTCCTACCACCTCGATATTGGACCCTTGTGAAGGGGTCCAATATCATATCGCTAAAGGGTCCAATATCATATCGCTAACACCCCCCTCAAGCTGGAACATACAAATCATCTATCCCCAGATTGGAACAATTCTTTCAGAAAGCAGGACCAAATAGAGACTTAATAAAAACATCACCAACTTTCTTTTTATAGGTTTTAAAAAAAATCAAGTTGATTAGCATAAGAGATAAATGGAGTAATAAACAACTTCTTCATAACATCTCTCACAAAGTGACAATCAATTTCAATGTGCTTGGTACACACATGAAACACGGGATTGCTTGCAATTTATTTGGCTATTTGATTATCACAGAACATTTTCATAGTCGATCAACTCCCAACTCTTGAAGTAGCAACTTCAACCACATCAACTTGGCTGCAGTGTGAGCCATAGCTCGATACTCAGCCTCAACACTAGATCTGGCCACAATAGCTTGTTTCTTGCTTCTTGCTTCTTGCTTCTTGCTTCTTGCTTTTTGCTTTCCCAAGTCACTAGATTACCACAACTAAATGTGCAATACCATGTGGTAGACCTTTTATCTCCATCAGCACTGGCCCAATCAGCATCAGAATACCCTACCAGATCAATATTTTGAGGACAATGAGTCCTTTTCCTAGAGCCCCTTTTAGATGCCTCAAGATACGACAGGCTGCTTCCCAGTGAGTCTTCTTAGGTGACTGCATGAACTGACTAATAACTTCAATAGCAAAAGGTATGTTTGGCCTAGTGATAGTAAAGGTATATAAGCTTCCCTACTAGTCTCCCATACCAATGCGTGTCTTCAAAATCCTCACCCCTACTAGTTTCAAACTTCTAATGTGGATCCATTCGGAAGCAAAAATCTAAATCTTGCATCTCAGCTTCATCTCAGTGAGGTCGAGATGTCCGAGATTTTTGAGATATCGCCATGACACTGCTTTTTTATGAACATGTAAAGATGGAAATTTCTGAGATTTTCAAGATTTTGGTATCTCAGTGAGGATGAGATTTCTGAGATCTCGCCGATATCTCGCCAAGTTCTCACCAAGATTTAAAACTATGTGAGGAGCTAAACTGATTTAGAGGTAGTAAACCAGTTTTAAATACGAGACCTTGCACATACTTTCTCTGTGATATGCCTATACCCTTATTGCTTCGTATTTGTTGAGATCTCACTGAGATTTAGAACTATGTTGCGGGATCAACTGGTTTAGAGGTAAGTAACCCAGTTTCAGATAAGAGATCTTACATGTTGTTTCTCTGTGATAGGCCAATACACTTATTGCTTCCTAGGACTTCATTGCCAAGAAAATAGCTAAGAGCCCCATCAACTTGTCTCAGTACTCCATGAACCAAGATATCATGATTGCAACCAAGGATTTTGATTGAGATTTAGAAGCATGCATGGAGGTAGTGGGAGAAACTGTACAATGACCTATCACCCGAGTGGAAAATCTATCAACATTGGAGCAGAATGTGGAGCAGTAGAAATTGAAGAAAAGATGGCTGACTTACTAGTCATATGGAACGAAGCAGGAAAATCTATAATCCATGGACTGGATGATATGGTAAAGAGAAGGGCATAATTACATGTGTGGGCTAAAATGGTTGTGGAGGTGGAGACAGATGACTCAAGCTGTTGAAAGTGCTTGAGGATCTAAGCATAGTCATCTCGAGGTACAGACACAGTAGAAAAAGCCTCAAGTGCAAATGCAAGAGTAATATCACCAAGAGTCGCATGCTCAGGAGGATTATCAGTCATGGCAGTATTGGCCAACCAATTCGCCCAGTCAGGACGACCATGCTTTGCCCAACAGGTATCAAGGGTGTGATTGGATTTGCCATAAAAAGTACACTGTCTGGAGGACCTGTCAAATTGTGGTCCACCAAGACCTCCTGGTCCACAGTCACAGCCTCTCCATTGGCTACAGCCTTTTGAATAGGAAAAACCCCATCCTTGGGTAGCAACAAAAGTGTAATCATCCATAAGAGACAAAAAAGGTAATGGATCACTCTTAAGAGGAGTGACCATAAGCTAAAGGCGAGAATAAGTCTCGTTAAGGGAATACACCTTTTCTCCGACAAGTAATTGGCTTTGACAAACTGATAGTTAGGATGGAGAGCGGCCATAAATTTTGCAACATGGAATGCATCCCGTTGAATCTTCTCTCTCTCCAAATCAATAGTAAGGGGCTGATGAATCTGGAGCTCTTCAATATGCCCTTATAGCTGCTAAACTATTCATTCATTGTCTTATCTTGTCTAAAGTTCAACATCTTCTCATATAACTCCTAAATTCGGGATATATTCTTCTCTTGAGCAAATCTTCCCAAACGCCTTTGGCAATAGAATGAAACATGACATCAGCTGCAATGGCTGGATCAATATTGTTCCATAGCCATATCTTGAGTGTGGAATTATCGTGCATCCACTCTTCGTATGCTTTGATAGCATCTGGTTCTTTGGCATCACCAAATGGGGGGTCATCAGTAAGATATTTCATCTTACCCTTAGCATGAAAATAAACCCTGGACACAACATGTAACTAGATTCTCCATTGAGTTTAATTGTAGTGATCTAAATATGCACACTATCAGACGGGTTCTCAGAATCCCATCATAGACAATCCAAAGATCAAAGTGGATAATACTCAGGCCGCATAGAGAGGTGATGGGGATATGGTGACAATAGAAATAGATAAATAAATAATAGCAGTGGAGTAATACCAGATATAGGCGACAGTAGTGTGATAAGTAGAGACTGGAAACATTAATCAGCGAGTAGACATTAAATACACTAGTTTATCTTTGTATTATCCTGAACTAGGGCTGCTGCAACCATCAACAGAGATAATTTTCTTGAAGAGACTGTCAAATCAGCATTCAAAAGAGAGAGTGATTGCTTTGATTCTAATGCTCTGATACCATGTAGCAATATCAGAACTAAGAAACCAGCAGTCACAGAGAGCAGAGAGAGAGAAAATCGATGGAAAAGAAGAAGAGATGGAGGGACTGACTAGAGCAGTCAATGATACCTAGCAGCCCCCCCCCCCTCTGATTTATTTATATTACTAAATAAAAGAGATTACAATGAATAGTGTGGATAAACTCCATCACCCATAAAAAACAAATACTAGTAGAACTCTTAGAGATATTGATAAGAAGATATGAGGTGGAGAGATAGAGATAACAAGAATTACAATAGAAAAAAGAGAGATAGAGATGTCAAGTCATAATGAGCCATCACACTTATCAAGATCAAAACCCTAAGGAGGTCAACAGTAGATGCAACCTCTCCTACCGCCTCGATATTGGACCCCTGTTAAAGGGTCCAATATCATATCGCAAACAGCACTAGTAGGGAGAGAGAGAGATTCTCTAGGCAATGAAGCAATCCCAAGGTAACTGGCCACGAAATCATATGACATCGAACCAAGAGACCTCCGGTAAGTCCGACATAACGATCTCCCAAGCAAAACAAGAAGACATACTCGACGAAGATATAGTCCATCTCACAAGGTCACCGATCCCAGATGAACCTCGAGTGATAGAATGACGAATTGACCAAGCTTGAGATAGCCTCTAAGAGGAAAATCGACCAGCAATGTTGTCACTGGAACGGACCACATGATAGGGGTGATCTATGCATAGTCATTCCAGGGCCACATGCTAGAAACCATTCTATCTCAGCCTAAGTAAAATCTGATCATTTCTTCTTAACTCTTGAGGAGGACTCTATCGGGATGCCAGTTATCCAACTAAAGAAGGTTAGAGGAACCATCATCAATCCTTGATTTGATGATGTCTACGACAAGCGGTACACCCTCCAACATCATCCTCCAGGCCCAAGAGGTGTCTTTAGCACATGAAACAATAAAATAGTCTCTTCTCAAAGAAATCTAGCATAGAACCACTCCACCCATACGCTTTTCTTCTTGGCAGCCTCTTTCCAAATCAGCTTAAGAATGCATGCATTGTTGACTTCCTTGACTTTCGTTAAACCAAGACCCTCTTCTTGCTTGGGTAAACAAACAGAGGCCCAACTCATTGTGTGGAGATTTATTATTGTCAATGCCCTTCCAAAGAAAAGCACTCCTCATAGATTCAATCTTGTGCACGATGGATTGAGGAAGGCCAAAAACTCCTGTTTAGTGGAGGTACCAACTCTGCATTACACACTTGACCAACTCTAATAGTCCCTCATAGAAAATGAATCTAACTTTCTAGAGCTGGAGTTTCTTGCGAAGACGATCACGGATAAAAGAACACTAGAGTGGCACCAACCTAAAATATTTCAAGGGGAGGCCCAAATATTTGATAAGCAAAGAACCTCGGGAGAAACTTGAAATACTTCTAAGATGCTCACGGGTAGCTTCATCAACTCCAGCAAGAAAAATGGCTTTCCAGAACTTGTAATAAACCTGACATAGCACCAAAGGAGGCAAGGAGAAAGATATGGACTCAATAGATTTGGAGTTGGCCTTGGAGAATGTTGAATCAGAAAAACAATGAAAGAGTAATGATCTCCTAATTCTACCATCTTATTTATAATGAAATATTAAAGGCAGAATTACAATAATATCTCCACTAACAATAAATAGAGAAGAAATAAAAGAAATAACTACTAAATTACTAATCTACCCCCATAATTACAATTCGACATTCATAACATTCCCCCCTCAAGTTGGTGCATATATATCAGACATGCACAACTTGGATAATAATAGATGAAACTGACGAAAACACTGAAACACTTCACTTTTATTATGTAAAAGGTAAACCCAAGTAGTTCTATAATAACAATCTATAAATGTAACAAACCAAAGGTGACCAGTAATTGAATTAGTTCTGGCTGGTCCCCAAACATCAAAATGGACTAAATGGAAAGCAGTATTACTGCGTTTAAATGATGGACTATACGAAGACCGAGTTTGCTTAGGCAGAATACAAGCTTCACAAAAAAACTCGTCTTGGTTACATTTATTAGCTAAAGAAGGAAAAAGACTTGCTAAAACTTTAAATGACGGATGCCAGAGCCACTGGTGTCACTGTTGAAGATCAGAGGATGCCGAATAAAGATGATGTAATGGGCTTGGGGAAGCTGAAACTGACTTTGGGATACCTTCCTCAAGCAAATACAGACCACCCTGCATCCTACCACATCCAATCGTCCTTTCTGTTTCCAGATCTTGAAACAGACAATAAGAAGGAAAAAACACATAACTTTGCAGTTTAAAGCAGACGTAAAACTACTGATAAACATAAGATTGATATTAAATTTTGGAACATGAAGAACAGACTGCAAAGCTAGAGAATGAGTGCATTGAATGAAACCTTTCCCTGATACAGAGGAGAGAGTCCCATCCGTCACACGAATAGTATTAATTTCAAGATTAAGAAAGTACTGATGAAATAGGCTATGGTTACCAATCATGTGGTCCGTAGCACCAGAGTCAACAATCCAAGGATTAGAGACCATTGACGCACAGTGTCTATTGAAACACATACCTGAACAATCAAGGTGAGAACCTGGAGTGGTAGAGGTAGGAACAGGAACAGACGGCGGTCCAGAAGAGGCAGCAGAGAGTGATTGGAGCAAACAACTGAATGCTTGAAGAATTTGATTGTCTTGCAGTAGAGCCGTGGGATCAGTGGCTTGAAGAGCTTCAATTTGATGTGCCTGTGGGCCCTTGAATTTCTTGGTTTTTTGCATAATTTTGTCTCATCTCTTGGCTTCAAAGTCTACTGGTGGACCATGAAGTTTCCAGCATGTGTCTTTAGTGTGCCAAGGTTTATCACAATGCTCACATTTCACCATATCTCTGGATGCAGTAAAGCCCTTGGGAGGTGGAGTAGATGTCTGGAGGGCAGACCATCAGGGAGTGAGGGTAACAACATAGTAGCTCTTCTTTGATCTTCAAGCTAAACCATAGCATATGCCTGCTCAAGAGTAGGGAACGGATCCTTGCTGAGGATTTGTGAGCGAATAGAATCAAGCTCGACATTCAATCCCGCCAGAAAGGTATAGACTCTATATTTTTCTTCTCGTTTCTCAAATAGAGTAGCCTCTTCTTCATACTTCGCGTGTATGGAATCATAAAAATCGATTGTCTGCCAATGACTCCTCAACTGAGTATAATATTGAGACACTGTCAACTCCTTCTGTGTAGTTCCATGGACCTTTTTTTGCAAAGCATAAATTAAGGCATCATTCCCAACCAGGGAATATGTGTCCTTTGCAAACTTTCAAATTTGGGCAGCAGTATCCAATAGTAAGTATCCATCAGCTATGGCAGGTTGCATGGAATTAAGGAGATATTGCATCACTAAAGAATTCTCAGCATTCCATTTATCCAAAAAGACATATTCAATAATGGGTTTATTTTTTGCTCCTGTGAGAAGCCAGATAACCCTCGAGCAGTAATAGAAAGTTGCGTGACACGAGACCACATCAGGTAGTTACCACCATCAAGTTTTGTGGCATTTACTGGAATGGTGAGATTTTCCATTCTATAATGAAATATTAAAGGCGGAATTACAATAATATCCCCACTAGCAATAAATAGAGAAGAAATAAAAGAATAACTACTAAATTACTAATCTACCCCCATAATTAGAATTCGACATTCATAATAGAGAATATCATGATGTCATACACAAAAGCAAGGTGGCTAGCTACTTAGTTTAATGGACTTACACTAGGGGAAGAAACCAATCTCTTTGTTGGCTTCCTTGACTTGAAGGCTCCTTAAGAGAAACTCCGTGATAAGGGTGAAGATGTAGGGAGATATAGGGCATCCTTGCCTAACTCCTCTGTTACTTCTAAAAAACAAATTGGGCTCCCATTAACCAAGGTAGAGAAGCAATCTATCAAAAAAAAGTAATGCACCTAAGGGTGTCAACGGGCCGGTTTCGGTCCGGGCAGAACCGGTGTCAGGTTTTATAAGCCAGCCCAAAACATGTCAATTAAGAGTTCGGGCTGAGTTGGGCTGCGCTGGACACAATAACTAACGGGCAGGTCCGGTGTCAATTTGTTATCGGGCTGGGCTTATTGAGGTGATTTCGGGCTGGTTCGGTCCGGACCGGACTTATCAAGCTTATCGGGCCTATTTTATATGTAAAATATATAGCCTATTTTATTATTTTTATCTATAAAATTAGTATCATTCCTTCTATATGTATGTAATTTAGTAAATTATAACAATTAACATACTCTTTTCAACTATAGATTCATATAATCTTTCGAATCAAGAAGTGAACTATAACAGTGTAATATAATCCATCAAAATTTAAAACCATTAAAATTAAGAAACTAGGCCCGGATGGACCTTACCGGTGTTCGGATTAGGTATTATTGGTTCGGACTAATTCGGGCTTCTTAACGGGCCGATTCGGTCTGGTTTCAGTTTGGGCTGAAACGGTGTCGGGCTTTACAAACCGAAACCGAAACCTGTCCATTAAGGTTCGGTCCGGACTGGGTTCAGGTTATATCGGGCAGGCTCGGTCCGTGCTACCGGGCGGGGCCCATTTTTGACACCCTTAAATGCACCCAATGGATGAAGCATGGAGAGAAGTGCATTTTAGACAAAACATCCATCAAGAATTCCCATCTGATGGACTCATAAGCTTTGTGCATGTCCATTTTCATGAGAGCAGTATCAATAATATTTCTTCCCTCAATGAATTATTGAGTGGTAAGTATATCTAGCAGATCCACTATCCACTTGAGTCTGTTTGCAAGAACTTTAGCAACAAACTTATAAATGGAGTTGCATAAGGCAATGGACCTGAACTCACATAGAGAGCTGGTTCCTTCAACTTTGGGGATCAAACACAAAAAGGTTTGATTTACCTCCATAATCTGAGAAATATAGAGGAAGCAACTGTGAATTGTCTTGACGAGGTATGCATGTATTTATGTATGTATATATGTATGTACTTAACTACTTATGATACCCATGAAGCATGAACCTAAACAACTGTGCCTTGTCTTTTTTCTTATTTAAGCATATTTGATGTTAATATGTACAGAAGAAACACTAGTGGTTTCATAGTTTCACACACCTAAGAAAGTTGACCAAAACTAGTGTGTTCTTCAAACAATAGGAGCATGGGAGGAAAGAGAGAGAGGTCCCTTAGAATTTTAATTGCAAATTCTCTGACAGAAAGATGAAAGCAATTCTATAGTCTCTTGATCCAGAAAAAAAAGGAGAGAAAAGAAGAGAGAGAGAGAGAGAGAGAGAGAGAGAGAGAGAGAGAGAGAGAGGGGGGGGGGAAGGGGGGAGCTATAAAGAATTTGTAAGTATAATACAAATGGACCTACATATACCAAAATTGAAATATGACATGAAACTTCACTACAAAAAGGATGAAGAAAGATGCAATAAATTGTGCAGAAATATTTGAGAAGCAGAGAACTCATATTATATTTCATATATGTTTCGGTATCATATTATGTTTCAAATATGTTTCGGTAACATCAAGTACTTTTATAAGCACGAGGAGGTTCAACTTAAAGAAGAAAGTTTAATAAGAGGGTTAAAGATAAACACCAATAGAAAACATAACTCTTCAAATAAGTACCTCCTTTCTCACCATTCTGTGTCAACCACAAAAACATCCAATGGCACAAAGAAAAGGGAAATACAACAGGAAGAGACAACCCATACAAGATGAGGGAACAACCAAGAACCAATTCCAACAGCAACGAGACCATCACCAGATTCCTATATATACACAATGTACCACCACCCTAATAGGTTCCAACCAAAACCAATTTCAAGCTTAACCTATGAGGAGGGACTGAAGAGGAACAAAGGATATGAAGGTAAAATCAGGGGATGCCGAAGACAAAGCTGAAAAACTGCAATTACATATCAAAGTTTTTTTTTTTTTTTTTAATAATAATTATTAAACCCATGTAAATTGGGATAAGGCTTTGTTGTTGTTGTTGTTGTTGTATCAAAGTATGTTTGTTATTCCCCCTCGTAGTTATACTTATATATTGGCACATCAAGAACATTGCATTTGAAATCAATAATACCCCATTGAGCACCACCTTCTCATGGACACCACGATCGGCAAACATCGTTTAATATACTTACCCAATCAGAGGGGTTTTTAGGCCACCTCATATTTATTATGCATTTTTATCCGTATCATCTCTCTATGCCTAGTTTTTGCACTTCCCTTAAGAAGTTCTACATATAATCCATTTAAAGTAGGAATATAGACATCAAAATAGCTTTAATGACAGTAAGTTATGACATCAGTCACAAAAATCTTGATGTCAATTTCATTCTTCAACGAAAAGAGATGCTTGGTTAAATGAAACAATAATGAGTTTATAAGTCCCACCTTCTCTCTAAAACACCACTCTTCAGTATCTCTTCAATTTCCTCTTTAGAAGGAGGTTCTGCTACGACCGGAACACACTTTGAAATGCCCTTAGGGACCCAAGAAATGGCTGCAATCATTTTATTCCTATGTGGATTACCTACAAAGAACAACAACACTAAGCCAAGTAAAAAAGGGACCATTACAGATTCCACGTTATATCTTTTTGGTCAAAAGATAGACTTAAATATGGAAAGAGAAAAGAGAGCCAAAACCTATAACTATTTCTTGAAAAATACAGCTTCCCTATCAGAGAACTTGTAACGAAAGACAAGATGACACAAAAAATAAAAAATACCTGGAATGGTTTCTCAGCAATTTTTGTTTCTCCTGTCTAAGAAATTCCTCTTCCGAGTTCAGCCGTTAGTCCTCTTTCCTTCTCCTCTTCCGAGTTCAGCCGTCTGTCCTCTTTCCTTCTCCTCTGGCTTTGCTTCTTCCTTGTTCTCTCTCTCTCTCTCAATCTCCTGTCTGTCTCTGGTTTTCTGTTTTCTTTCTGCTCTGTTTTCTTCTCACCATCCCAGTAGCCGACCCTGCCATATGGTTTTTAGGTTATAGACTTAAATACCTCCCACTTAAACCCAAATGTCTGAAGACTAAAACCTTATCTTTGGGCCCATTAAAAATTAAGCCCAAAACCATTTAAAAATCCAAATCATTCAAAACACAAACCCATTGAAAAACTCAAACCCATTTAAAATAAAAAACTAAAACCTACCCAACAACTCCCTTTTTTCCTTTTTTTGTAATTTTTATATTTTTTTCCTTTTGTTTGTTTTAATGGTTTTTTTATATAAGCTCAAATGACCAAAATTCCCTTGATTAGAAAGGGGCAAAAAATGGGGTCTTTCATGGATGAAAAATTGAAACGGCAACAACCTGATAATGGAATGATAAGAACCCATTAAATCAATCATTTAGTAAACCGAACTAGTACCAATCCGATATTAGACTGATTAATCTAGTATTTTATAATATAATTAACCCAAAATCAATCCGGACCAAACCCAAATAACTAAAAGGGGGATATTCTTAACGGTTTAATTTTTATTGTGTATATAGGACTCAAAATAATTTGGACCCAATCAACCGATTGACACCCTCATGAAATTAGAGATAAAGTACTTTTGAACTTTTGTATACAAGTAATTTGTTTTTCACCATAGGCGAAAAAATAACTCTCTATTTTATTTATGATATTTATCTAATGACTACATTTTTTTGGGCCATTGCCACGGGCAATTACCACTCCCAAATTGGTTATAGTTAAAAGCCTAAAGTCTAAAGTCTACAGGCGATTGTACTCAGAGCTTTATAGTTAAGGATGTCAATTGTGAATTGAATCTGAAAAATCAAACCAAAATTGACTAGTAAAAAATCGAGCTGAATTGAATTGAAATATTTGGTTTGATTGTGGTTAGAACTTTTAAACTGTTTGCTAACCAATAAAAAACTGATTAATTAAAATCAAAAGAGAACAAGTACAACTGGTTAAGAAATCAAATAAAACTGGTTAATTGTCTAAGTATATAATTCTTCATATGTGATATACAATTTTAATATATAATGCCTTCACATAATATCATGCCTATTTGATATCATATTTTTAAGTTATTATTTAACGTTAGTGTTTTGTTATTTACATAATTTTTAATATTGAAGGTAAAATTGTATTTTAATACCGTTCTTTTTAAACCTGTGTAAATTATGTTAAGTTACTATTTAACGTGTTTGAGTTTTTTGATTATTTTTGTTTTTTATTTTTGCTATTTTTTAAAAAAGTATTTTTAAAAACCATTTTTTATAAAAAAAAATTAAAATGTTGTTTAGTAACTACAATAAAAAATAGATTGTAGAGTGAAAAATATATTTGGTATACCTATGTTTAAAAATAATTTTTAAACAACCCACAATGCCCTTATAAGCCTGTAAAACCCATTTTCTATTATTTACACTTACAGATGATCCCAATAGAATACACAAGACAATGGGCAAAGAAAATAGCTGAAATTGCATCTCTATCAGAGAGAAAATGGCGACAAAGGTTAAGAAAATAGATGGATCAATTTGATTCAAAAATGTCTTAAGAGGGTTCTTGAAGTACCACTCAATTTCTATTAGTCATTTTCTCGTTTTTAGATATGATGGAAATTCAACTTTCTGTCACTATAATCATTCAGAGTGCCTTTCGTTTCTTCGAATTCATCTAGGAAGAAACACCTGCACAGGTTGCAGAGCTCTTGTTTGGAGAAGATTTGAACCCACCTGACAGTCTCATACTACACAAATAGAAGCCCATTATAAAAATTAGAGAGTGCTGTCTAATTATGATTCATGGGTAAAATTAGAACACCTCGTTCCATAAATTGAGTAGGGGTAGGGAAATTTAACTCTTCTCCAACTCCGTGACAATTAAGGTCAATCTCTACCTCCCTCAGGCCCTCAACCTTAAACTCACGGCAACGCTCATATCTTCTCTTTCGTTTCACGGCGACACTCATCTAATGATGAGTCACCCTTTCTAGTCTTTAGCTATAGTACAATGAATAAGGAAATTACAAGAACACGATGAGTTTTCTCCTACTTGAATTCGACGCTTTACCATATCAAGTAGAGGTCTATCTGGAAACTGGATAGTTGAGACCAAAAACCAGAAATTGATGCTAAGAGAAACCATGGGACTATCTGGAATCTGGATAGTTTTCTCTTAGCATCAATTTATGGTTTTCGGTCTCAACTATCCAAAACTTTGTAAGTTCTATAAATCGCAAATTGCTGAATACCCACAGTTCAGGGAGTGGAAGTGTTGGCGTTGACGGAAACACTGGAGATGGAATTGAACAAGGTGGGTTTGGGGATCGTGAGATCATGAGAGACGGAGAGAGTTAGAAGGTAAGAGACAATCTGAGTACGAAGGTGAGAGGGATGTTTCTCTTTATACTTTATGTTGGAGAGAGATTTTTCTTCTTCTTATCCTCTCTTTCGATATTGATAAAAACACATGATCATTAGTGATTGGATGCTTGTCTGCTCAATTTTGCCATAAAAAATCTGTATAGTCTTCATCTTCCTTTTTTTTGTAATAGATATCATTTTATAGGATTTTGGCTAGATCAACCCATTTTCATGAAATTTCAGGCTAATGATCATTTTATTTGAGATCATTGTCTGTAGTCTGTACTACACATTAGAAGCTATGGCCTAGGGTTTTGTCGAGGGGCTCTGAAGCTATGGCTGGGTTTGATCGCCAAGTTTGAAGGATGGGAAGGTAATGGTTTTTAAAGGAACTCCGGCCACGCCTCTGCTCATTTTTTTCCTCCAAACTCTCATAATATTTGCGGCAGAACAATGGTTTTATAAAAGAAAGTTAAATTACTTTCTTACCCTCAAATTTTTAATATTATAACACATTTTTTTTAAGTGTTTTGTGCAAAAACAACTAAAAAGGGTTTTTGGGCAAAAACCAAAAACAAGTCCCAACCTCTTTTTCATTTTGAGTTTATTTTTATTTTTTCATTTGGAGTTTATTTTTATTTTTTCATTTCATAAATGGCACCCAGAAATGATATAAAAAACTTTCAAAAATAAAAATGTAAAAAAAAAAAAAAAAAAAACAAAAATGATACCAAACATAGGCTAAGAAATTGTTTTTTGTATGAAATACTAAATTTATATTAATAATAACCAACTCGAACACTAGTAAGGCCCGTTAAGAAGCATGAGCTAGTCCAAACCGATTATTTTGCAGCTCAAATAATAACTAATTAACCAAAGATCTAATGATTTTAATTAGATAAATGCAAACATGCAATCCATTATCCTTGCACAGATGTCGCTAAGATCAATCAAAACTCAACTGCTTACAAATTGTATTACATATGAATAAAAAAAAAGTCACAAGAAAAAAAATATTATCGTATAAAAATAATTGCATGTGAAAGCAACCCGATAAGCCAAATAAACCTAATTTGGACCACACCAACCTGTTATATCAGTCTGATAAACCCAGTCCGATAACAACCCGACAACGAACCTATCCATTAATTATTGTCTAGCTCAGCCCACTCTAATCCAACATCTAATGGATAGGTTTCCATCTGAACTTGTAAAACCAGACACCGTTTCAATTTGGACCGAAATCGGACCAGACCGATCCGTTGAAACCCTTATTTACATTTTACAGGGCACTTTTCTGCGCGCTGCGCGCCTTCATTTTTTTATTGTCATCATTATTAATTTAATCAGGGTTTCAATCCTCTATTCCTGTCTTCCTGGGGTTCTGAACAATTCCTCTATCTCCGTCTCGTGACTGCAATTTTGTAGATTCATCAGCTTGTTATTTTTTCTCACCTCTGTAGCCTCTCTATCATCTCACAGGCAAGATAGGGCCATGGCGTCGCAAATCCTCAGACGTGTTCTACGGGGTCGTCAAGTCGAGCAGATATCAACTGCCTTGATTGAAAGCCCTTCTTCACTGAGGCTTCTTTCATCCCCTGTTCGAGCTTTATCGTCCTCCACTGAAACAATCCGGGCCACTCTTTTCCCCGGGGATGGAATTGGGCCTGAGATCGCCGAATCCGTTAAGCAGGTTGCTGTCCCTTTCGACTTCCCAATATATCAGAATTTGAATGTATTTGTTCTTCTTATTCTTTCCGATTCATTAGTTCGTTTGAATTCCTCGCTTCTCTGGACTTTCTATTTTTTTTCCCGCATCCATACGTGCTCATTCTTTTTCACTAGTAACGTAATAACGTATTATTGTTAATATGGTAATGACGATCCAGATCATCAAATGCTATTTTCAGATTTTTTTCCCTATGTGCTCATCAAATAATTTGCATGGTCATTCGAGGCTCTTGAAAGCCTAGGAAAACCAGTCAATTTTTTATTATGCATACGTTATAACACCCTGATTTGTGGACAACCATAAGGAACCAATCATTTGCGAGTGGAAGATATCAGGTCAAAACTGTGATAGGCAATAACTATCCGAAAATTAATGATCTTTCTGCTGATGGTTCATATTTGAATGGAACATCAAACTTTGGGTATTGCTGGAGCCTTCCGCCGCCCCCCCTCTTTCCCTTTTTATGGATGACCACATAATTGAATTGGTAGGACAAGAGATAAAAATATCCAGGCCCCCAAAGATTACGTGGTTAACCACAATGGTTACGCAAAGTATGCACAATTTATGATAGTAAAGGCTAAAGGTAGTGAAACTCCGCAAGAATGGAATAGATAACCAATGACAAATCCTTGGTTGACCAGCTGCATGGATCTCAGCATTAACTAAAACAAGAATTTGATAGAGGTGGGCAGAGATTGGATTGAGCCTAATGAGATTAGAGAATCTGTCCAGGCATGTTCCTTTTTTTTTTTTTTTGGGTTAATATTATTTATTTATCCAATGGCACTGGATAAGTCCCCTTCCACTACCACCTGGCTGAAACCTCTACAAATGTTATGTCACAGGTTGGTGGAAAGTGATAAGAGGTTGGTTCTAGGCAACTTATTCTTCTCCAACTGTACCCGAGCATGCTCCTCTAGGCTACAACATTTATCCTGCCTATCGCAGATGATCTTGGATTCCTGTTGGAGAAACAAAATCTTCACACATCCTGCCGAGGGGGCCACCATATTGGGCCCCAATGTAGAAGTCTGTGTGGTTTTAAGAGTAGACAACCCCTTTTAGTTGAGATAAGACTTAGTTGAGTTGTGAAATTAGAAAAGCCTGCTGGTTGTTGTGGGTAAAGCCCCTTAGATATTGGCTAGGTAAATCTTGTCGGTCAACTTGCAGCTGTCACTGAAGATTCTTGAATTATGCTCCTTCCATCCCCAGGGGTCCAAGAGGATCAATGGTCTGTGTTACTCCATTGTGCCCAACGCAAGAAAACAAACAAACCA
This sequence comes from Protea cynaroides, assembly GCA_028583415.1. Taxonomy (NCBI): domain Eukaryota; kingdom Viridiplantae; phylum Streptophyta; class Magnoliopsida; order Proteales; family Proteaceae; genus Protea; species Protea cynaroides. The sequence goes on along the minus strand of CM053266.1, from coordinate 33,666,800 downwards.
CATCAATCCAACAAATAGTAATCCAATCTATATGAAACACAACCAGATACTTGAAGAACAGGGAATAAAAGAAACAAGCAGTTGATTGTTACATGTGAAGAAAACATTTGGAAGGAGGGTCCATCTTTTTCTCATAACCTTATTGTAAGGTATGTTGAGATGATGTTTTAAAATCCCTGTTGTCCTTTAGTGCAATATTGATAAATACGAAAAGCAAAGAGTATTATGCTATAGGTTATAGTGTTATTATTCACTTTTTTGAGTTTAAATGTTCTCTTATCAGTCACCGTGAAGATATTAGTGATAACCTTGACTTTGCCTTGGCTGTTTCATAGACTGGTTTTCACAATCGTATGTGTGTCCATGGATATTTTGTTTCTTTGTTACTCACAACATTCAGATGAATTATATTGTAAAATTCACTGTTGGATAATTGCTTTACGTTTACTTATAATGTGGATGCATGATGCTCCTAAAATTTGGAGTATACTTGAGTCTTGACTCCAGTTTTTACCTTGCTGATTCAACTCATAAATTTGCTGGATCTTACCCTTGCAATGAAGCTATGATTTGGAAATATCAAGACATTTTTTTAGTTTTTGAGAAAGAAAGTAGTGTTCAGCATATAGGTTAGCATGTGTGAAGGAATGATAACTCATATTTTTTTTTTGCTTGATAAACTGGATCAGGCATAAAATCAAACAGGGTTCTTTGGATGGTTTTGACCAGTCAAGCTGCGGTTCAGTAAAAATTTTTAACTTTGAAAATAAAAAATTAGAAAATAACAAAATAAGTAGAAGACAAGAAGCCATTAAGCAACAACAATTGGTGGTGCTGTTGTTGGTGCACCCTTGCTTTAATCAAAAGTTCTAAGTTTGAGTCTTAATACATGCAACTTCATATTTGAATTTTTTCGTTCAGGAAACCGGTTTGGTTTTCTAAAAACTGTCCTGTATGAAAAAACCGCCAGTTAGATTCCAGTTTTAGAGCTAGGCAGTTCTGTATCCAGATCGAATTGAAGAAGGAGGTGGTTCTGGTTTAATCTGATTCAACCATTGGTTTGTCTAGTTTTACAAAATTGTGCAAGTTTCCGTTTACTTGTTTGATTTTTGTGTAGAAAAGAGGACATACTGAGATATTGCCAACATATATACCAAAGGTATTATTTTTTTTCTGTATACTGTTTTTGTTATCCATAAGGTGAGTGATATTGAAGATGATGTTGCATGTAGAATTAGGATGTGGGGATGGTGTGGAGATTTGCATTCGAAGTTTTCCTCATCAAATGCATCATAGTCAAGTTGAAATGAAAAATTTATAGGACAGCTATAAGATCAACCATTTATATATTTATTTATTTTTGGGGGCTTATGAGATACCATTCTTCTTGGAACAAAAAAAAAATTCAGGATTCAAGAACAATATATCCATCATAATGACTTCAGAGAATAGGATGTTGAGGTAGATGGGTGTCAAGATTGTGAATGATATTAAAAAGGAAGTCACTAGAAGGAAATTCAGGGTAAGGGTTGGAAAATGGAAACTATACTCAGATGGTTTAGTCATGGACTCATGGGACTCATGGCCAACAAAGACCAATATTTGTGTTAGTGATAGAGCTATTTGGTGCAAGTTGAAGGCACTGAAAGGTTAATTTGATAGAAAAGGGATGTATTTGATAGAAAAGGGATGTTGGCCGAGGAAATGGGAATGAATTTGATGACCTATGTTATTGGAGCTATAGCACTAACGGAGTGGAGTAGTGCTGTTAAATTCATGTGTAAAAGGCAACTGGAAGATTTAGTGGACCATCCAGTAACATCGTAAAAACTAGTATCTGATACAACAACAACAAAGCCTTATGCCAACTCAATTGGGTTGGCTACATGGTTTCTTGTCCGCCAATCAATTTTGTTCGATGTTATACTTGAAGCAAGGCCTAAGCTATACATGTCTTTCTTCACTACCTCTTGCCCATAGCTCTCTTAGATCCTTCAATTTGAATTAAATCACTCCTCCTTACGAGAGCATCTAACGGCCTCCGTTGAACATGACCATACAATCTCAAATGACTTTTTCGTAGTTTATCATGTATCGGCGCTAATCCCAAATTAGCTATAATACGATCATTCCTTACCTTATCCTTCCTAGTCTTGCCACACATCCATCTCAACATCCTCATCTCAGCTACACTAAGTTTATCTATATGATGCTTCTTAACTGCCCAACATTCCGCATCATATATCATAGCCAGTCGAATGACTGTCCTATAAAATTTTTCTTTAAGTTTTGAAGGAGTACGCCGACCACACAACACTCCAAACTCACCTCTCCACTTCATCCATCCTATTTTAATCCTGTGTGAAATATCATCCTTTATATCACCATCTTTGTTTATTTGAACTTAGATACCTAAAATAATCACTTTGTTGTATCTCCCACTCATGAATGTTCACCAGCTCATTATTCGCCTTTGTGTGACTAAAGTTACGCACTATATATTCCGTCTTCTTTTACTTATTTTAAAACCCTTTGATTCCAATGTTGATCTCTATAGCTCCAACTTGGCATTAATCTCTGCTTTTGTCTCATTCACCAAAATAATATCATCAGCGAAAAACATGCATTAAAGAACTTCATCTTGAATGTCTTTGATTAGATGATCCATAATGATGGCAAACAGATAAGGGCTTAAATCTGACTCTTGATGTAACCCCATTGTAATTGGGAATTTACGATCTTGACCCCCTACGGTTTTTACACTAATCACCACATTATAATACATATCCTTAACTATGTTTACATATTTGCTTGAAATGAATCTCTTCTCTATTACTTACCAAATTAACTCTCTAGGAACTTTGTCATAAGCTTTTTATAAATCAATAAAAACCATATGGAGGTTTTTCACGCCTTCACTATATATTTCCATGAGTCTCCTAAGCCAGTAAATAGTTTTTGTCGTGGATCCAGCTGGCATAAAACCAAACTGGTTCTCCGTAATAGTAGTTTCTTTTCTCTAACGGGTTTCAATAACTCTCTCCCATAGTTTTATAGTATGACTCATTAGTTTTATGCCTTTGTAGTTATTATAGTTCTGAATATCACCTTTGATTTTATAGATCGGAACCATAGTACTTCTCCTCCATTCATCTGACATTTTCTTTGAGGTCATAATTTTATTGAATAACTTAGTTAGCCAATATACTCCCTACATTCCCAAGCTCTTCCAAACTTCTATTGGTACCTCATCTGGGCTTAGTGCTTTGCCTACATTCATCCTTCTTGAAGCTTCTTTTACTTCTGTCACCTTAATATTGAATTAATAATGGTATTTTGCTATACAATATGTTCATGTATGCACATGCCATATATTTTGTAGTAACACACTTGAATTATATTGATTGGAACATTGGGGCAACCCATGATTTGATAAAAGCGTCATAATGTCCAAAACCTTGAGTTGAACAGTCACCTTTATGAAATCAGTCATGGTTCAAGAGCATGGAACAGATTGGCTGGGCTGATCCCGAGTTACTCTCTAGGATTGCTTTTCTACACGTGGAAGGCTGATTCCAGAATTTTTTGGCTTAGTCAAGCCCGATCCAGCTGGTCACACTCAGGTACCGATGGCCGATCCTGTTCCCAAGTCCGTGCACTTGAACCTTGATCACAGTAGCACCGATACCAGATTGTAGTCTCCATTCAAGTTATCTGTTTGGTGAAATTATTTTTTTGGTATGCCATTTTTTTTAGGAACTATGATGAATATGTTAAAACTGTAGGTATGTATCATAATTTTTAGTGCATTAATACTTTGCTTGATGCACTATGCCTAGAGCTGCAATCCCTAGGAATTCTCTGCGAAATATGTATATACAAAGTTACCACATCCAATAGGATCATACACTAGGCCTTACGCCTTACTGTACAGTGTTTGGATCCATCAATCCAGATTCACTTGGCTCTGTTCTGACAAATTTCTTCTCAGATAGGCTCCAAATTGACTGGATTCTTTCGAAACTTGCCTGTTGATAGCTGTGCATGCCACTAGTTGCTCACCAGAAGATTGGGCTAATCCATAAGGGTGGATTCTTATGATCCTTTGCTTACTCTCGTTTTGAGTTACCTCTATTTACTTCGGCTGTAACTTTTATTTTAGAAAAAATTTCATCTACACCCAATCAAAGATTGTTAACATCATATACACCCACAAGATTGCAAAACAAAAATATCATCTAGGTCCACTTAACTGACGGAAATCACTAAAATTGTTGAAATACAGTTTTACCCCTCATATTATAAATTGAAAAATTAAAAAATTAAGTAGAATGACTAGTTTGACTTTGTATTGAAACTTACATTTACTATAACCTTGTATTGAAACTTACATTTACTATCTCTCTTTCCTTTTCACTTAACCGTGGGGATGATCGGAGTCTGTGAAGATGATCAGAGTCCACGACATTGCTGCTGCAACTCTCCCCTCCACGGTCCACGACAGTGCCACTGCAACTCTCCCATCTCAAATCCTTTCCGATCAAGGAAGGAACTTCAACTGAGAGATCTAAGGCGTCGTTCCAGATCCCGTAATGGTGATTCAGAATTTTGAATATGGTAGGGAGTACTCCATGGCTTGATTAGTCAGGTCCAATTGGCAATTCAAAGTTTAGGCAAAGACGAATAGCCGGAGTAAATGATGTAAATTAATTGTGTATGTAACCGCAAGTGCACAGTGTCGTGCAGTAACGGGTCGATCTCAGGGAGGAATTGCTATTATCCTAACTCAAATAAGGCAAAGTGTACGAAAGAGATTTGATTGAATTAACACCCTAATCACTTAAAATAAATTTCATCAAGCAATAAAAACAATAATAACCATTCATAACGGTACAAAGATTTACAAAACCACTAATCATAAAGTAACACAAACTTATTGCAAGAAGGGAATGAAATTAAAAGTAAAATAATGTAAGAAAAACTTATCTTGTTGGAAGATTCCTCTGTCGTTGCTCGTCATCTTGTTGTCACTCCAAGGAGATGTGCAAACGATTACAAAGGGAGCCTTCTCCCCTAAATTAAATTAGTAATGGGGTATGACCTATTTTTATCTACCCTATTACAAAGTTCTATAACTGAAATTAAAACTTGAAGAAAAAAAATAAAAATAAATTAAGTAAAAAGAGCACAACTTGAAAAGAAGAAACTAAAACTCAAACTCTCTCATAAATCTTCAAAACTAAAAAAAAACTTACAATAGAATTTTTGGATGATTTTTCTGTTGCTGAGCATCACATATATATACAAGTGAGTAAAGATCACAATCAATCTTTACAATTGGATTACAAGAGATTTTGTGGAGATAATTTTGGTAACCAAATTCCAATCTTGTAGGTTCATTGTATGTGAACGATTTTTGATAGAAAAAATCTTGCACCAACTCATCGTATCTTTAGCATCATTATCTCTTCTTGAAAACTTCTATAATCTATTAGAGTTTCTCATTCTTCCATGTCATGCCAATCTTGTAAATTTGATTCCAAATAAGTAAGGAATATTTTCTCAAGAGAATGAAATCTTTCACATGAGATTGGGCTACTCTTTGACTTGGTCCAAGGCTAATCTTATACACAAAATTCGTGGCTCTCCTTATAAAATTCATTCTTATGCCCGGCTACTGAGTTGACTAGGTGAGTTAACTGGACAAGATTACAAAAATTCATAAAATAGTATTTTCAAGCTCAAATTTCTCCATTCTTTCACATACATCCTACAAACATAAAATCAACATTAAATACCCAAGAAACATCATAAATAGAATAAGAGATGCATACTTTATATCCTAAATTCACACATAAAATGTGTTCATCAGTAGATATGTAGCCTTCGCTATTGGGAATTGAGCGGCACACAGACCATGGCTGAAAGAAATGAAGAGATTAATCAAACTTGATACCATTTATTTACCATATGATATGCAAAGGAATAGTTAGGAGGAAATATGCAGGAGTTCACATTAACCGTGGGATGATTGGCGTCTGTGAAGACGATTGGAACTCCGATTTACCGTAAGATGATGGTAACTCTGAAATGGAACAAAAATTGTCGCCATAAACTTAGAATTGAAGAAGATAGATCTCCTGCCATACTGGCCCAATCAAGCTAAAATTTCAGAATAAAAGTCGCAACTTCCTTCTCTCTTGATTTCAACCAATATCGGAATAGAATATCCAGTATTAAGCCTGTGAAACAGATCTGAAATCTGATTTGGCGTCAGGGCAAGTTGCAGCAGAAAAAAACAAGAAGTTCGGTTTGAGTTTTAAGAATTTTTTGAACCGAATCAAACCAAATTGAAAAGCTTTCTTTCTAAGAGGAGCAGCTCCACCATTTGAAACTTACCTTTTCCAAGAGGAGCAGCTGCAATGAATCCGGCATGGCGGCCATCGGCGAGGTCTGCAACTCCTCTTCTCTCTTAGCGTTGTGCACTTTACCGCCATGGCTGCAGCCAAGCTCATCATCTGGTTTGGGTTTTGAGGAATAGACGGAGAAAAACTAAAGGAAAGTGATTGGGAGGAGAGAGAAGAAGAAGAACAGGAAAAAAGAGGGAATAAAAATAACCACATAAGGGGTCGTAGAAGAAGAAGAGCAGCAGGAAGAAAAGAAGGGGAAAAAGAACCAAGAAGAAAGAAAAAAAAAACAGAAGAGGAAGAAATTGAAGAGAAAAAAAAATTCTGATATGAAATGAGACCAAAGAGAAGAAAGGATAAAATCGTCTTTTAACTCTGCTTAAAGGGTAGTATTGTCCATCTACGGTTCCATTTCAGTTGACATCAGCAACTAGCGGGAATCAACTGACGGAATGGACTTCTTTGATTACCACAACCAAAGTTTTGGGGGTGTAGATGAAATTTTTGCATTCTTGTGGGTGTAGATGATGTTAACGATCTTTGATGGGGTGTAGATGAAATTTTTTCTTTATTTTATCAATTGCAAATGATTTATTTTAGAATGTTGTGGTTTAAACACTGCCAAAATTAATGTCTTCAACCGTTGTAGGTATTTAATGCAGCTGAAGTACCCATTGAATGGGAAGAACATTTTGTGGGTGACAAAGTAGATCCAAGAACCGAGAGTTTTCTGACATGGGAAAGTCTGGAATCTGTGCGTCAAAATAAAGTTGGGTTAAAAGGGCCTATGGCTACACCAATTGGGAAAGGCCATAGATCTTTGAACCTTACTCTAAGGAAAGAACTTGGTCTTTATGCTAATGTCAGACCTTGCTACAGCCTCCCTGGCTACAAGACTCGCTATGATGATGTCAATCTTGTCACAATCCGGGAGAACACAGAAGGAGAATATAGTGGTCTTGAACATCAAGTAAGTTTCTTGTGCCAAACACATTTCCTTCTTCAAACTGTTTCTACCATTTCCTTTTCCATATTAATTATATAGTTTCTTACAATGCCACTTGAAGGATTTGCTTTTGTGCTACACTAGGTGGTGAGAGGTGTTGTCGAGAGTCTCAAGATTATAACCCGCCAAGCAAGTCTGAGAGTGGCAGAGTATGCTTTTCACTATGCCAAGGCCCATGGAAGGAAGAGAGTGTCTGCTATCCACAAAGCCAACATCATGAGGAAGACAGATGGTCTTTTTCTTAAGGTTAGTTCATTTGAGACAGAAATTCAACCTCTGGTCTTTTCCCATCTTCCTCCCTCCCCTTCCTCTCCTGGTGGGCTGATGGTGGTTTGTCCTTAAACATTTATCTTTCATCTTTATCTACAGTGCTGTCGTGAGGTCGCGGAGAAATATCCTGAGATAACCTATGAGGAAGTCATCATCGACAACTGTTGTATGATGGTATTATTTGCATTTGCTAATCCCCAAATTGAATACATAAACTGGGAAATCAGGCACAACAACCCAGTGGCGTGGAGCCAAAAGTTTTGGAGTGAGTGCTGCCATTAGTTCTCTTTTGTGCCTCAGGTTTTGTGTCTGATTCCTAAGTTGATTAACAAAAATAAAATATAAATAAAGAGTATTGAATGTAGATCTAGGATTTCCAAGGACCCAAGATTGAGATACCTAGTTTCTCTCATCAGCATGTCTTTCCTGATGTTTGATTACTGAAGTACATCTTATATAATTTAAGTTAATGCTCCTGCTTTGTCACTCTTGCTGCTGATTCTTTGTTTTCCTTTAAACAGCTTGTTAAAAATCCTGCACTCTTTGATGTACTGGTGATGCCTAACCTTTATGGAGATATCATCAGTGACCTTTGTGCTGGCTTGGTTGGGGGTTTAGGTTTGACTCCCAGGTATCAGTCTTTCCTCATGTCTTCTGCAAGATTAAAGTAATCAAATATAATATTTCTTATCTATTCAACCTTGTGTAGCTGTAACATTGGTGAGGGAGGTATTGCTCTAGCGGAGGCTGTCCATGGTTCAGCACCAGATATTGCTGGGAAGGTGAGTCATTCAATTGTTTCTCTCTTTCTCTCTTTTATTGTCATCTCATGTTTCACAAATTTCTGGCTCGTCACTGTTATTGCTAGCATATGTGCACATACTACTTTTGTACATCCCTCATACAGTGAGTTATAGCCGATAAACTTAACTGCTGCTTATCAAGAGAAAGGAGGCCTTGTTCCCCTGCATCCTTCCCATGCCCGTGCCCTGTATGTGTGTGTGGATCAGTAAGAACCATATCAGAGAAGCTCTGTTGGAAAAATGAAATGGGTTATAAAAAAACAAGCATAACTTCTGGAAGTCTGCAAGTTAAAATACTGGGTGTGTACTTCAGTTCCAAAATGGTAAATAATTACTCACAATAGATGCCAAGAGTCTAATTCTCTTAATTAAGAATGAGTCCCATCACAAAAGGAAAGGTGTAGAATTATTTGGTGATCATGGTCAAATTTGACATTGTTTTAAGTAGCAGTAATGAAATGGTTGTTTCATGGGCCAAACTAGGAGTTTCTTTCTTCCTTTCCTTCTACAAAGCATATTTGTCAAGGCGTCCAAGTCGCCAAGGTGACCCAAGGCGCTGGAGAGGTGCCTAGGCACCTAGGCATACCTAAGGCGTACCCAAGGCATCAAGGCATTGTAAGGGTACATCTTAATAAGCCGATTTATACAAAAAGGAGGGTATTAACGCATCAATTTTGTTGTTTTTAATACATATGCATGATTCCATGCATTATAGTGTATATATGTACTATATACATCCAATAAAAATGCTACAAATTACATTAATTAAAAAATAAAAAAAATTCATCTAGACCCCATCAAAGATCGTTAACATCATCTACACCTACAAGAATGCAAAAACATCATCTACACCCCAAAACTTTGGCTGTGGTAATCAAAGAAGTCCACTCTGTTAGTTGATTCCCGTTAGATGCTGACGTCAGGTGAATTGAAATATTTCAGAGATGATAATACCCTTTCAGCCTGTTGAAAAAACCATTATACCCTTTACCCAAACCCCTCTCTCTCTCTCTCTCTCTCTCTCTCTCTCTCTGTTTCTCTACTTGGGTTCTCTTCTCATCACTCTGCAACTCTTGCATTTCATTATCTTTAGTTTTGAGTCTTCCACATGTGCGAATCGCAGTAGTTACGGGCGAGAAGCGAACGAACGGGACGACCAGTTTTGTTTTCTTTTTTCTCCAATCCATCTCTAATCTCTTTCTCTCTCTCTCCCTGATTTCTCTCCCTCCATCCCTCTTCCCCCAAATCTCCAGTTTTTTTGGCCTCTCTCTCTGATTTCTTGCCCTCCATCCCTCTTCCCCCAAATCTCCATTTTTATTGCGTCGTTTCGCACTTTTCTGGTACCTTCAATAGTAGACGAACTGGGAGGACCATTGAAACAAGTGTTTATGCTTCATCAATATGAAGACAATCTCTATTCGCTATTGATTTGAAGGCCTTTGTATTTTTTATTATCTGGGATATCATATTTACTGATGCTTGGTATATTTTTCCTCTCGGCCATTGTCGAAGTTTCTTCGACTGGAAGCTCTCATCCGTCCAAAACAATGAAGCCCTAGCTCCTCAAAAGGGGATTTGAGGTGGGTTTACCAGTTTTCTATTTGTAGTTTCTAGTTTTTTTTAGCTGCTTCTGTTAGTCTTCGAACATGAAATTCCTTGAATCCAAGACATTGGCACTTGAGTTTCAAGCTCTTGAGGTTTTTTAAGTTGCTTTTTGATGTCAATTTCCTCGAATCATCTGTTTTTCTAAATGATCTAACCGTAGTTACTTGGTACATTAAAATACTGACTGCTTATTCACGTTTATGGGTTGGATCAAGTTTCCATTTTCAAACCCAAACCGATCCCCTGTTCTTCCTCAAATTTTCAATCTCAAAAAAGAAATCCCATCTGTTTTTCTTAATCACATCAACACTGTTCTAATTTGAAGACTACGCAGAGTTGCTAATCCCTTATCAGGTAATGATTTTAGCTTCATTTCTTGTTCAGTTGCTGGATTCCTATATTCTGCTGCAAATGTGGCGACTTCAGTTTCTGTTTACACAGTCTTGAAACTGGAAAGGCTTCATACCTTTTTGAAATAGTTTGGTGATTTGGTTTTGCTGTCCTGGGAACCCTCGCCGGCGTGATTAGATACCGGAGCTGCAACCTCTGACTGCTCCCTAGAAAAACCTCATTAGCAACTGGTTGAAAAGCTGATATACATGCTTCCCCCTAAGGGGTAAAACTAGTAAATCAACTTCATAGTTTGGTGATTTGGTGATTTTGATTTGAAGGACAAATAAGTAAATCAACATAATTTTTTAATTTTTCAATTTATAATATGAAGGTAAAACTGTATTTCAACAGTTTTAGTAATTTCCGTCATTTAAGTGGACCTAGGTGATGTTTTTGCATTCTTGTGGGTGTAGATGATGTTAGCAATCTTTGATGGGGTCTAGATGGAATTTTTTCTAAAAAATAAATAAACAAATAAAATAGGGCCTGATACAATTAGGCGACCAACCACCTAGCCTTGTCTGACTCACCCGGATGCCTAGGCATTGCTTAGGCGATGCTTTGACAACTATGCTACACTGGGAACTCTACTCTTTGAGTTTTCTTTACTACGAAGTAGGAGTTGCTTTCTTCCTTTCCTTCTATGTAGGGACCTCTACTCTATGAGTTTTCTTTACTCCACCTTTTTGCCTTATCAGTATGTTTTGAATGTGATACTGATACTAAAAAAAATGTGTCTTCTGATTTTTTCGGAAATAACAGTGCAGGATAATCACTCAATTTATCAATTCTAATTGTTGTACCAATATCTTATGAAACTATTTTAGATGATTTATAAAACTCTAACTTTCTGGGAGATAAACTATTTGGATTAGCTGATTCACTAAAAATTTAGTTTGTCCTTTTAATTTGGGATCACCTTCCTTAACCTTATTGGATACATTTAGTGGCTAGGATCTGCCATTGCCTTTGCTCTTTGTTAATGTCAATTATAAACCATAAGTATGGTCTATGAGATATAAAAGAAAAGGTAAAGATATGAAAGTAAGTTTTTTTTTTTTTTTTGGATAAGTAAATTCAAAGTAAGTTAGGAGGGTGAATATTGAAAAAGGTGGGATAGTAGGAAGGGAGAAGAAAGAGAAAGGAGAGAAAGTAGGTGAGAGAGATAGAGAGAGAGAGATTGATCGGTTAAAGTAGAGACAGATTGATCAGCTAGAGGGGGAACACTCCTAAGCATTCCTAACCAAAACTTCTTAAATAGCAACTTCTAAACACCAAAACAGGGTATATGATCCTAACTTTGATCCCATGCTAACACTATTACAAGTCTACAACAATAACAACAACAAAAGTCTTATCCCTAACTAAATTGTGTCGGCTACATGGATTATAATTATCTTTGTCCATGTAACAGAAATAATTGGGTTTGTATTGGTACAAATTCTTGGAAAACATATACGAAATTCACTCAAGTACGTTGACTATTTTGATTACAACAAATCCCGTATGGGTTTTCCCCTCTCTACATGGAAAGATTCAGTATCAGAATGTGTAATCTTTAATAAATCTTTCCAGGGCCGCCCATACATATATGTATATAGGTACAAATTTATACGCTTCAGTTATGGTGTTCAATGATATTGATACCACTCACTTTAGATGGGAAATTTGCATACTATATCAAGTATAAATACTAATCTCCTAATAAATAGGCAGTCAAGATTTTGTTATTGATAATCTCTTGGAAGGATACCTAATTAACCTAAAACATATGGTACATTATTACTCTAATCTCAGTATTTCATAGACTGTTTGGGTAGCTAAACCATGATTTATCCCAGTGTTTTGCTAGGTCTAAGTAGACCATGAGTGGGCTATTTGGAATCCAGGCCTTGGGAAAATATGACTGGCCAATGGAATCTTTGGTTTAAACAATCCGATCACTGAAATTGTTTTAACTTGATGGTTTGGCCTTTGGGCCATGAGGTAGTTAGCCATATATGTTGTTTCAAAGGCTTAATTTTACAAAATATTCTTTTAAGAGGCTAGTATTTAATCTTATGTTTCACTTTAAAACTTTCATTTTAGAATATGCTTATTAAAAGATTCAAACTAGAGACCTTTGACACCACTTATAAATGCCTAATAACTAGTTTTGTTGAATATACTTAAAAGATTCAAACTAGAGACTATTTGGGTCGTTGGGCTGTTGAACCATCAACTGCTAGGCCATTATGGCCTGATGCCCCCCGGCCAAAAAAAATCTCTCCCTCTTTCCTTCTTGTCTACTTTCCTCCCCTTACAAGAAAATTCTGGCTCTGCCCCTGCCCCCTGCATAACATGCAGTTATGCATATTGTGATGCATCACTCTTTCCAAATCACTTGCCTGTTCATCCATAATCCCTTATATTATTTGCACAGAATAGTCTAAGTTGCCTATGAAAGGGCAATGGAAATGTCAACAGCTGCATTGTCCATTGAATGTCATGCATATTGTGATGCATCACTCTTTCCAAATCACTTGCCTGTTCATCCATAGTCCCTTATATTATTTGCACAGAATGGTCTTCATCAGTGTATCCTACGTGCAAGTTGCCTATGAAAGGGCAATGGACATGTCAACAGCTGCATTGTCCATTGAATGGTTGTTTTGTACTAGTTAGAGCTAATCTTTGTTCTCTGGTTTAAAATGCTGGTTCTTTGGCCTGAAATAAATTTTCATTCTACTTTTTAATTATTCCAGAACCTTGCAAATCCAACGGCCTTGCTGTTGAGTTCTGTTATGATGTTACGGCATTTGGGACTGAATGATAAAGCTGAACGAATCCATGATGCCATCATCAAGACAATAGCAGAAGGGAAGTACCGAACAGTTGACCTTGGAGGCACCTCCTCAACCACGGATTTTACAAAAGCAGTTCGTGATAATCTTTAAAACTCTGTTAGTTTAATTCAGGTGTTACGGTTGATAAACCAATTGCCCATCAGCTGCTGACCCAGTGCAGCCATTTTTTTTCTTTTTCATTTTCCCTTTTTATTAGTCCCTTGTCCTTTCCCATTATTTTTTTTATGATTCTGTTATAAGCAAGCTGGCAATGAACATTGGATTGGACCAGAACAAAGTTGAGTGCTGTACTCAATCCAATCTCGCTGCCAGTATACTCCATTCACTGAGTGTATAATAATTTCCAAAGAAGTGAACTAACAGATTCTTGAAATATTCTTATTAAATCCCCCCCCCCCCTTTCTTCTTTGGGAGTGGTTTGGGTCCACCTGAGGAGTTTAAAGATACTCTTTACTTGCAATTTCAAAGAGGCAAACTGGGGATGGATTGGCACTACATGCTGCAAGAGTGCACCCACCAGTATTCCACGTGGATGGCAGCCTACCTAAGCTTTGACTGGTAACAGTGTGGATGGTGCCTCCTTTTCTGCCTTCTTTATGGGTTGAGTTTGATTCACATGAACACATGTATGAGCTTATACCAGTAGCAAATATGCTGTTTGTAATTCCACCCATTACTGTGTTTGTATATCCGTGTTAATCTGCATAATAATGAAGGCTCTAGCTAACGATTGGTCCATCAATCCTGATGAAGCTATCTATTTATTTACCATTGCAGAACTTGGACCTTTTTTCATCTTTTTAGGGGTTAGGGATGGTTGCTCTTTGTTTTTCTCGTAGGAAACCCGCCCGTAGGATTGAGCATTGGATCAGCATTTTCGCAAATCTGAGGACAGTCCTGACCTTTAGGGTTCGGTCAACAGGTTAACTTGGTTTGACCACCAGTCTCACCGGGTTGACAGCCTGACAGTGATGCTATCTAAGGAGGTCTGAGAGAACCAGTTAAAACACAAAAAAATCAGCATCCGGATCGTCTCCAATGTGTCCGGACATGGGAGGAAGTGCCATGTGGCCTTCTTCCCATCTTTCATATGCTTTCTGGCGTATCGATTTTAATAGCCATAAAATTTAGATAGGACAGCTTCAATAAGACATCATTCTAATCTGTCATATGCCTTTTGCATATCGATTTTAATAGTCATAAAATTCTTTTTTCCTTTTAAGAAAATTAAATGCTTCATGAGCAATGAGGATGTTATTGAAAATCATTCTTTTTGGAATAAAAACAGATTGAGAGTGAGAGATAATGTCATCCAACACATGTTTTAAGTGAGTGGCCATGATTTTTGAAATAATTTTAACGCACAAGCACATAAGATGATTGGCTTGAATTGCTCGACCGTCTCAGGATTCTTAACCTTAGGGATAAGAAATATATAGGTAATGGTTGAAGTCCTTAGGAAAAACACCAGGAACTTCCTCTTTGAGCAGCTCCTCTTCAAAATTTCAAATGATATCCACTTCATTAGATTGAGAAAATTCCGAACCAGGGAGAGATTGGATATGCTCCAACTCCTTTGGCATGAGAATATTAACTTTTAAATATCATCCATGCATACTCTCGCTTTATTGATATCAAGATTATTCTTCAGAATCAGCCAAGGATTTTGGTTATTTGTGTCTATAGAGATCTTGTTAAATCTAACAGATCTCAACTTTGGAACCAGATTCACAACTTCAGCATGAATCTGCAAGGAGAGATTTGCTTGCGTGACTAGTTGGTATGAAAAATCTGGAGGAAACATTAACTTTTCACCAGATTTATTTCTTGCAAGAATTTTGTCAATTCATGCAATGTCATGGATATCAAATCTCATGACCCTACTTTCACATGGAATAATGAAAGGAGAGAATTTGATAATATTCACATGAGGCCTGATAGGGTTTTTTCCAACAGTAATTGATTGATTGAACAGATTTTTGAATTCTTTGATTATGATGTGATTTATTTTGGGTCTGACCATAATCCCATCCCCATTATTATTGGGATCTAAATCGTGTCTTCCCTGAGATTCGGGAGGCGTGACGGAGACCCCACTGGATGGTCGCCATGTGGAGGTCGGATGAATCCGACCCCTTCGTTCGAGCCGACAAGCCGAGCCGACAAGAGAGTGTCGATTCGAACGGAGGGGTTGGATTCATCCAACCCCTGTATGGCGATCATTCAGTGAGGTCGCCACCACACCTCCTGAATCTCAGAAATGAGACGATTTGAATCCTTATTATTGACACTAATGGTGGTTCAGAGTTCAGACATAATGGTGGTTCAGAGTTCAGACAAAGGAATTAGGTTTCTTCGATTTTGAAGCCATGTGGATGGATGAGGCATCAAGATTACCTCCCATGGCTGTAATATTCCTTTATTCATTAAAAAAAAAAAAAAAAAAAAAAACCCATTAGGAAATGGCCAACTGTAATGCAGATGGGAAGGGTATTCCTGATAATTCACAGGAAGCTTTGCTTCCATAGAGAGAGAGAGAGAGGGGGATGGGAAGGGTATTTATGGTAAATCATAGGAAGCTTCCGTTTCTCAGTCCACCGTCGTGTACTTGCCTACTTGGTAATCCAATCGTCTTCCCCACGCAGCAGAAAACGCAGAACCAAGCCCCACCTAAAGGGCAGAACTTGGGACTTAGTTGCAGATGGTGCAGCGTCACGACTCACAACCACCGCTTCCTCAGCAGTTATCAGTAAGAAAAGCTTCGGAGTTTCACAATTCACACATTATGGAAGACAACAATACCAGATGCAGCGTCATCCTGTTATTGTCTCTTCTTCTCCTCCTCCCTTTAGCATCCGCAGAGATCAAGAACCTCAAGATCACGGCCGACTCCCGAGGCATGATCCTCTTCGAGAAATTCGGCTTCACTCACACCGGTCACGTCACGGTCGCCGTCACCGACGTCTCTTACTCCTCGTCTCTCGCGCAACCTGACCCCTCACGATTTGGGTTCTTCCTCCTCTCCGAAGAAGCCCTCATTCGGGTACTCATGGAAGCCGAAGAAAACCCTAATTTCTGCGTCCTCGACAGCCACTACATCAAGCTTCTCTTCACCTTCAAGGATCTCTCTTTAACCCAGCGCAGTTTCAACCATTCGTACCCTGTCACCGTCCCCAATGAATACAGCCTCTACTTCGCCAACTGCGCTCCCGAGAGCCAGGTCACCATGTCAGTCCGCACCGAGATCTTCAACACCGACAACGGCATCAAGGACTACCTGCCCGCTGGGCAGACCCAGTTGCCTATGCTTTATTTCCTCTTCTCCCTCGCCTATTTTGTTTTCTTAGGGCTTTGGATCTACATTTCCTATACCAACAGACACTCCGTTCACCGGATCCATCTCCTCATGGCGGGTCTTCTCCTCACTAAGGCCTTGAATCTGATTTCCGCCGCTGAGGATAAGCATTACGTTAAGATCACTGGGACCCCTCACGGTTGGGATGTTCTCTTCTATATATTCCAGTTTCTCAGGGTTGTTTTGCTCTTCACCGTCATCGTCCTGATCGGGACTGGTTGGTCTTTCCTGAAGCCCTTCTTACAAGAGAAGGAGAAGAAAGTTTTGATGATCGTGATCCCGCTCCAGGTTCTCGCCAACTTGGCTTCCGTGGTGATTGGGGAGACTGGGCCTTTCATTAAGGATTGGGTCACTTGGAATCAGGTGTTTTTGTTGGTTGACGTTGTGTGTTGTTTCGCCATTATTTTTCCTATCGTCTGGTCGATCAGGTCGCTGAGGGAGACCTCCAAGACGGATGGGAAGGCAGCCAGGAATTTGGCCAAGTTGACTCTTTTCCGGCAGTTTTACATTGTTGTCATTGGTTACTTGTACTTCACCAGAATTGTAGTATTTGCTCTCAGGACCATTGCTGCTTACAAGTATCAGTGGGTAAGCAATGCTGCAGAGGAGACTGCAAGTCTTGCTTTCTACTTGGTAATATTTTATATGTTTCAGCCGATTGAGAAGAACGAGTACTTTGTCCTTGATGAGGAGGAAGAAGAGGCTGCGGAGGCAGCTCTTCGGGATGAAGAGTTTGAGCTTTGAAATTGATATCGGAGAAGACTTTGTGTTCCTCGTTATGTCATTTTCTAAACTTGATTTTAAAGAGTTGGATTGCCAGTATATGTTCCTTATTGCGACTTCTCAAAATCTTGTGGTATATTCTGGCTATTGGAAATGGAATTACTGTTTCTCATCCTGCGGCCATGCTAATCCTGACGTATCAGTAAGTTTCTTATTTGATTTTAGTTGCTCAAAATTTCATTTTGAAGGAGCTGTTTATTCTACCGTTATGTGTTTAGTTCTGTGGTTGTTTTTACTTGGGATCTGGTCGTTTTGTGGACATGTGGTATGAAGAAGTAGACTTAAGCTGAGATACAGGTTTTGTTTAGCAAATATCTGATCAGAGATCCTTCTGTTTTTGCCCTCAAAGCTGTCTTTTGTCTTCGATGGGTTCTCAGCTCTTGAATGTTAGTCTTCTCCTAGATCATTAAGTGACTGCAATCAGACCATTCTGCAGGTTTTATCGTTTAAGTTGCTCTGATGCATATATGAAATTTCTGAGCTATTTCAGATTCAAAATTCTCATAATATTGACAGATTGTTTTCAAATTTATTTGAATTTTATTCAATAATTATTTAATTCTTGTAATACTTTTAGCGATAATAAGTTTTCATTGGAATTACATAGAATATATCAAGTTTACTATGTGTTCTGGTTACTTACTAATTTTTATGGCTAAAAATTATCATTTGAGAGGTGATAAATTACTGATATGTTTTCTGTCCTTCCCTAAATTTTAAACGATGATGAAAAGATTTTCATTTTTAATGGGATTTTTTTATTGACATTAAGGTGTCAAATACTGTAACGTTGCTTTTTTGCCCTCTTAGTATAACATACTTTTCTTTTCAACGAGGGTAAAATCCATCATTTTAAATGTGTACTCCAAAACTGTCCAAGACAAATCATTTCAAATTATTTTGAAAACTTTTTTTTATCCCTAACTTAAATACCTCTTTGGAATAAGGCAAGGGTCAATCAAAAGAAGGTTAAATGTTCTAAATACACCTATATAGGTGTCATTCAGACACTCCCTTTTTAAATAATTCTTTGCCAAACATCAGCTTGTATTAAAATGTATCATAATCCAATGTATCTGCATAGATGTTATCTTAGTGACTTTGATTTTACTTTATTCACCTAAAATTTGAAACTTCACTGCAATTGAAAAAATTTCTACGTCTTTGGTGACAGTATCTGTAAGTGTCACAATAATTTCGACAGTTTCAAAACCTGTGAGAATTGTCATTCCTCAAAACTTAGCCCATCTGAACGAAGATTTTAAAGGAAGATCTAGACATATTTGGTCATATTTTTTTCCCTGTAGAAGTATTCAACAGTTTGTTTCATCCATCAAAAGAAAAAAACATTTCAACAATTTCAGCTGAAATATAACACTAACAGTACAGCATTTTTTCACTGCTTTTAGGAATAAAGTAGATACTTTTTGGGCTTCTCAGAGCAGTAGAGTGTGTTAAGAGATGAAATCAAAAGGAAGGGACGGACTGTTATGCAAATATTGACACCGGTAAGTTTGTGGCAATGTGTCATTGGGACTTCCTAGAGCATGTGTATAAGAAAGATTTTGGTTCCATAAGGAGAAATTGCATCAGGGGCAGGGTAAAATCTATCTATTATTTTGTTTTTAGTTAATGCATTGGTTCCTTTGAATACTGAGTATATGTTGTGTAACGTTAGCCACACAAGGACGGATGATGAGGTGGGTTGAAAATTGATGAGAGGGAGAGACCGCAAAGTGATTATTTTAGGTTTCTAGTGATGTAAGCCAATACAAAATATAAAATAAAGAAGAAAATATGTAATTACTGTATTGCAAAATAAGGGAACAATATATGATAGAAATGGTCTAGGGGATTACTTAACCTAAAGGTTAGAGATGACCACTTAACTCTGGGGTCTCTTGGGGACTTACTCAACCCAAGTATGAGACTTAGTCACCATTGGAGGACTTCAACTCACCATGGGGGCTCACATTGGCACACCCACAAATAAAAAAATATTACTTCATTCTTAAAAACACATACTAGTATATATAGAGGAAGGTAAAAGAGCCGTTGGAGTATAGCTGTTAGAACTTAGAAAAGAGTTATTGGAGAGTGCCTTGGAAGTTGATGCTCCTTGGGAATTATGACGGTTGGAAGATATTAAAGGGAATCATGACTACATCATCTAGGCTCAATCATAAATAAAGAAGGTGATATCGAGGAAGATGTTTAACAAAGTATTAATAAATGATGGATGAAGTGGAGAGGTGTATATTGCTGTGTGATCGGTGTATGTTGCGGAATGTTGGACAGTTAAGAAGCATCATATAGATAAACTTAGTGTAGTTGAAATGAAGATGTTGAGATGGATGTGTGACAAAATTAGGAAGGATAAGGTAAGGAATGCTCGTATTAGAGCTAGTTTAGGAGTAGCGCTGATACATGATAAGTCATGTGAGATGGTATGGCCATGTTCAACGGAGGTCGTTAGATATTCCAGTACGGAGGAGTGATTTGATTCAGATTGAAGAATCTAAATGGGCTAGGGGTAGACCTAAAATGAATCTAGGGGAGGTAGTGAGGAAAGACATACATAAATTAGGTTTTGTTTCACATATGACATCGAGCAGAGCTGACTAGAGGACAAGAATCCATGTAGCCGACCCATTTAGTTGGGATAAGGCTTTGTTGTTGTAGTCATTCAACCGGTTATGATTTATGATGTGGAATGTTGGGTAGTTAAGAAGCATCGTATAGTTAAACTCAATGTAGTTGAAATGAGGATGTTGAGATGGATGTGTGGCAAAGCTAAGAAGGATAAAGTAAGTAATGATCGTATTAGAACTGATTTAAGAGTAGTGCTGATACATGATAAGCTACGAGAAAGTTGTTAGAGATGGCATGACCATGTTCAATGGATGCCTTTAGATGCTCCAGTGCAGATGAGAGATTTGATTCACATCAAAGGGTCTAAAAGAGCCAGGGGCAGATTTAAGATGACTGTAGGTGAGGAAAGATATGCATTGCTTAAGCATTGTTTCAAGTATGACCTCAAATAAAGCTGATTGGAGGGCAAAAATCCAAGTACCCGTCCCCATTTAGTTGGGATAAAGTTTTGTTGTTGTTGTTGTTGTTGTATTGGTTTTTTTATAGCCAAAAAGGTCTTCAGACAATCATATGTTTGACCCTCTCCTCATTGCTTTGGTTGTAGACATCTTTTTGTTGGAGTTGTGAAGAAGCTGCTGAAGAACTGAAACTCATTCAGGGATATTGGGTCTGGAAACAGAATATGGAGGTATCCCAGCTTCAGTTGGATGATGACAATTGTAAATTGTGAAGATAGGAACTATATTGTGAAGATAGGAACAAGTGCGTAAGAATAATGAGATTACTTATTTTTTCTTTTTTATAAATAAATTCTTAAAGGGCTGTCCTTAGTACTTTGAAAAGATTGAAAGACTGATAGTCAATGTGGGAAGGGTAGTATGGCAGGTGTAAACTTGAGTGAGGTGGATTTAGTTGCCTGCTATTGAAAGAACATCAATGATATGACATGGTCTCTCTTTGGTAAGGCCAGACAGCACTGAAATTTCATATTTTAATAAAAAAATAACTGCCATAAATTTCCGAGACCCAACCCTTGGGAATTTTTTGAAGAGGGTGGACTTGGAGTACCTTTTATTTTAGGAGGTATAATGATCTTGGGTCTAATTCTCCATGGCTAACCTCTTGTATTAGGCTTTCTTTAGGCTCCTAGCAAAATATGCAAGATATTGAAGAATTTGCTTAGAGACTTCTCACAGGAATTGGGTGATACCAAAAGAGAGCATTGGCAAGTTGGGACTTCGGAGTTCACTTTTTCTATCCAAGAGGAAGGTATTGGTTTGGGAAATATCTAGGGGAAGAATGTTGCCTTCTTAGCCAGATGGTTCCAAGGACTGCCAGACAGAATTATGGGAGGAGAATGGGTATATATGGCATTGGTCTTCAGATTAAATATGGACTACTTTTGAAATGACTTGGACGTTCAATTTTCAGTTGACACGGGTGTAGAGTCAGCCTTTGGGTGCATCTTTGTTGTTGTTATACATTCCTTGAGGTTTCCACATCTCTATGCTATATTTGTTAGACAGGAGGACTGTCTTAACATTCCAGTCATAAGGGAAAAACCAGCCTCCTCTGATGTAGGAACTTAGAAGAGGGTGAAAGTATCACAGATGTACACCAGGTGCCAGGGTGTTATGCAGCTTGTTTCCTTTTGCAAAATGGTTCTCTAGACCAGCACATCCATGGAGAAATCTATACAGGGGCTGTCAATGGTGGATCCAGGTGGAATCCAGCGCAAGACAAAGGCTTCATTTTTGATTTCTTATGTCATTGATGGTTCGACTTCAGCCTTCACAGAGCTCCTCTCTTTGTTGCTGAAGGTGTCAATTGTCTCAAATGACTCCCACCCTCTTGCCCTATTAATCTAGTCCGAACTCAGTAAGGTTGCCAGCATAATCAAGGGTTCAGCACTCAGCTCATCCCAATTCCTAAAGTAGGACTAGAATTTAGAAGAGCCGGATGAGCCAGCTTGCAGGGCTATTAAAAACCCATAAGAAAAACATTGTCAATCCTTTGTCATTGCAGGCCTTGATGGACACAGTTGTGAAATTTTGGTTGTATTTATATACTGATCTATGATGCACACTATCATTGACGATCCAAGCCTAAGCAATTGGGGGTTCTAAAGGAGGTAGTCTCGCAAGGATCCAAATCCTCTCAGGTCGCAGCTTGGACATGAGGAAACCAAGCTGTCGCTGATCCAGCGACAGCTGGTTCCTCTGTCTTGTGTGGTTAGATCTGTTGATGGTGTAATATTCAAATGTTACACTGAATAAAAGATTCATTACGAAATCTCCCGCCCTTGTCATCCTCTTCCCTTTCATTCTTCCAATGCAAGTTGGCGAAGAGAGATCGGTCACCGCAACCACGACGGAGTTTCTCCGCTGCTTTTCTTCCTGCGCCGGAACTGCAAAAACACAATAGGACAAGGGGATTCAGATCAGCTAACCAGTTGGATGGCAACCAGGGTTTCTTCTTTGTTTTTTGTATCTGGGGCTCTTTTTTTTTTCTTTTTTTTTGGTGAAAAAACTGAAATTGATTAAATTGATTGAAACGAATCAATCAAAACCAGGTTTTTTTGGGTGGATAAACCTCACTGAGAGCTGCGCCAGTGCACTGATCTGCTTGGTTTGGGTTTCCATCAGAGACTAAGCCCACCGGAAAGAGAGAGAGAGTGGTAGTGTGTAGCAGAGCCGAGTAGAGAAAGAGGGGAGGTAGAGGTGGAGGAGGCAGAATCCGGTGGCGAGTTTTCAGGCATAGGAGATTAGATCGACAATCGGACGAAAAAATGTCGACCAAGGGCGCCGGGTATAGTTGGCACTCTGTCGTTGTGTTTGCTGAATTTGCGAGTGATTGTTTAAGTCACTGCCTTCCGTAACCAGACTCGGACGATATTCCCTGCGTTTATCAATTTAAGAAGAAAAAAAAAACATTTTTCTTAACAGCAAATAATCGGTTCAAATGATCTGTGATGGAAAATGGGTCCTTTTCTTTATCTAATTCAATTATTAAATTAGAAAAATAATTTAATTGACTATTTAAACCAAGATCTGTGTTAGCATGCGCGTGAACTCTAAACATAGGGTCTAGGCTGCGAGCTTTTCCTGGAGCGAATCCATGTCGACGCCGTTGCTGGTCAGGTCCGCCGGTGAGAAGATAGTAGCGGAGACACCGAGCTCTTCTTCCTTGTCGCTGTTGTTTCCTGAAATCTCCGTTGCAGTTCCCTCATTTTTTCTCTGTTTTTGGAGAGATGATGAAAGGGAATGATAAGGGAAGGAAGGAAATTGATGCGCCGGATATTGAAATTGATTTTCTTACTTGTGTATATCAGTTCATTACTTATACTACAATTCATTACCTATGACCGCACGATGAAGGAAACCCAGCTGTCACTCATCCAGCGATGGCTTGGTTTCCTCATGTCAAAACGTCACCATGAGACGATTTAATTTCGTCTTGCACTCTCACTGTTGGAATTAAATCATCTCATGTCCGCTGTTGGACATGAGGAAGCCAAGCCCCCGTTGGATGGGTGGCAGCTGGCTCCTTAAGATCCTACGGTTAGATCTTCATTGAAGCAACGTTAGTTACATCAACTGCAAACATTGAATGAATTTCTCATTTCAAAATCCATGTTTCTCATGTCTTCCCTTTCGACATTCTCTTCACCACGGCGGAGGAATCCCTTTTGTTTGTTGGGTTTTTGGGCTCCTTTCCTATGTCGATAAAGGCCCAAACCTTTGTGTGGATCAGACAATTAATGATATTGAAAAGGCCAAGAAGACTATGTCTACTGATAGTGGTGACTTGACTGATTTAGATACAATTCCCTTGGGTAGGTCAAATCAAGTTCATGATGATGCAGAGATATCATGATACAGAGATTGATACTCATGGTGGTCAACTTGCTAGTGATAATGTAGAGGATGTAGGTGATATAAATGTTCCCTTTGATGATAATGTTGATGATCAACAGCATGCACCTATAATTCCACCAGTGGTTCCACAAAGAAGATCTGTAAGAGTTCATCAACATTCTACAAGGTATTCTCTAAATGAGTATGTTCTTAATTATGTACTCTTGACTAATGGGGGAGAGCCTGAGTGCTATGAACAAGCTATGAAAATTGAAGACAAGACTAAATGAGTTGATGCTATGGAAGATGAGATGAAATCTTTGCATGACAATCACACCTTCGAGTTGGTAGATTTACCAAAGGAAAAAAGAGCTTTGAAGAATCGATGGGTTTATAGGTTGAAGCAAGATGATAGTTCTTCACACCCACGATATAAAGCTAGGTTGGTTGTTAAGGGCTTCAGTTAGAAAAAGGGGTTAGACTTTGGGGAAATTTTTTCTCCAGTTGTGAAGATGTCTTCTATCCGAGTTATTCTTGGTTTAGCCACTAGTCTTGATTTGGAAGTTGAGCAGATGGATGTGAAAACTGCTTTTCTTCATGGTGATTTAGAAGAAGAAATCTACATGTAGCAGCCAGAGGGTTTCAGAGAAAAAGGGAAAGAGGAACTTGTGTGCAAGTTGAAGAAAAACTTATATGGTTTGAAACAAGCACCGACGCAGTGGTATAAGAAGTTTGAGTTTGTTATGGGGGAGCATGGCTATAAGAAGACTACTTCTGACCATTGTGTATTTTCGTAAATTCTCTGATGATTTTATTATCCTATTGCTTTATATTGATGACATGCTTATTATTGGCCAGGATGCTTCTAGGATTGACGGGTTAAAGCATGATTTGAGCAAATCTTTTGCTATGAAAGATTTGGGGCCAGCAAAACAGATTCTTGGCATAAAGATTGTACGTGATAGAAAGACCAAGAAGTTATGGTTATCACAAGAGAAGTATATTGAAAAGGTACTTAAAAGATTCAATATGAATAATGCTAAAGTGGTGAGTACTCCTCTTCCTTTACACTTTAGATTAAGTATCAAGCATAGTCATTTTACTGAAGAAGGAAAATAATATATGCAAAAGGTTTCTTATGCATCAGCAGTGGGTAGTTTGATGTATGCAATGGCATGCACTAGGCCAGATATTGCTCATGCCGTTGGCACAGTCAGTTGATATCTTTCTAATCTAGGAAAAAACATTGGAATGCAGTGAACTGTATTATGAGATATCTTTGTGGCACCTCCAATTTGAAGCTTTGTTTTGGAAGTGAGAAACTAATTCTCACTGGTTATATAGATTCAGATATGGCAGGGGATGTTAACTCAAGGAAGTCTACTTCAGGTTACTTGATCAACTTTGCAGGGGGAGCAGTGGATTGGCAATCTAAGTTGCAAAAGTGTGTTGCACTGTCTACTACAGAGGCAAAATTCATTGCTGCTACTGAAGCAAGTAAGGAGTTAATTTGGATGCGAAAGTTTCTACAAGAACTTGGTTTAACACAAGAGAGGTATGTGTTGTTATGTGATAGTTAGAGTGCTATTCATCTCGGTAAGAATTCAACCTTTCATTCTAAGTCCAAACATATTGATGTGAGGTATCATTGGATACGCGATGCTTTGGATGATAAATTGCTAGAACATGAGAAGGTTCATACGGATGATAATGGTGTTGTATGTTGACAAAGTATTTACCAAGAGATAAGTTTGAAACTTGTTGCTTGATCGTCGGTTTGGCGAGTTCCTCCACATAGTTGGGAGGGGGAGATTTGTTGGGCTTTTGGGCTCCCTTCCTATGTGGATAAAGGCCCAAACATTTGTGTGTTTCAGGCCCATTTAAGCCCATTCTTTTTGCCTTGTATTTAATCTTTTAAATAGGGCAAAAGCGGATTAGGGTTAGGGTTTAGCATCATAAGAAGAAGAGAAAGAGAGCAGCAGTTTTTCTGGGCGTAGATGATTTGCGCAGCCGTGATCAAGCGGACGATCGGGAGGTCATCCGTGGTCCAATTGAGCTGATTTTTGGACAGCAGATAGAGGACACATAGTTCGTCAATCTGTACAGTCAGATTTTTTATTGGAGTTTTTTAAGTCAAGTTATTCGTTCCGTATAGTAGCCTCTGTTTCTTTGGGTGAAATTTCTCCATCTCTTTGTTTCTTCAAGTAGTAGTTTTACTTCTTGTTGCTATTGGGGTTGTATACCCATTGGAAGAATTGGAACTAGGTTTTATAACCTCTATTTGATAATAGTGAAGTTTCTATTTGGGATTTTGAATCCCGTGATTTTTTACTCTTCGATTTGAAGAGATTTTTTCACGTTAAATTCTTGTGTCTCATGTGTGGTTGATTTATATTCATTATTTGCACATATTGTTAGGGTTGAAAATATTTTTTGTGATATATTTGTTATCTTCTCATAAGTTCGATCAAGTGTGGGAGTGATTTTTCCCTAACATCCATGTCGACGCCGTTGTTGGTCAAGTCCGTCGGTGAGAAGACAGCAACACCGACCTCTTCTTCCTTGTCGCCGCTGTTGCCTGAAATCTCCGTTGCGGTTCCCTCATTTTCTCTCTGTTTTTGCAGAGATGATGAAAGCGAATGATAAGGGAAGGAAGGAAAAAGATGCGCCGGATATTGAAATTGATTTTCTTACTTGTGTATATCGGTTCATTACTTATACTACAATTCATTACCTATGACCGCACGATGAAGGAAACCCAGCTGTCGCTCATCCAGCGATGGCTTGGTTTCCTCATGTCAAAACGTCACCATGAGACGATTTAATTCCTTCTCGCACTCTCACTGTTGGAATTAAATCGTCTCATGTCCGCTGTTGGACATGAGGAGGCCAAGCCCCTGTTGGATGGGTGGTAGCTGGCTCCTTAAGATCCTACGGTTAGATCTTCATTGAAGCAACGTTAGTTACGGCAACTACAAACATTGAATGAATTTCTCATTTCAAAATTCCTGTCTCTCATGTTTTCCCTTTCGACATTCTCTTCACCACGGTAGAGGAATCCCTTTCATTCTCTTCATCATGGCAGAGGTTCTCTTTCGTTCTAAAAGTGAAAGGGGAACTCACATCTACCTGCTCTGCTTTCTCTACCTGATAAGGGGGCAATGCCATATTTTGTTTTTGCCATTGATGGTGAATATTTTCAAGGATTTGTGAGGGGAAAATTGTAGGGGTAGGCACCATTTGTGAGCAAATTGAAGTTTCTGAATGTACTAACCAAGGATTAGATGGATTCAATGGAAAAAATATTTGTGGGAATTATCTTCAAGTAAAAAAAAAATAAAAAAAATTCCACTTTTGATTGGATTTCATTCCCTCTACATTCCTTGCAATTTGAAACCTGAAAAAAATAGCAACTGCGGGAGAGATGAAGAGCTAAAGCAAATGTATGAGATACTTGAGCGATCATGTCCAACACTAGCATGAATTTTCAACGAGTTTATAGATAATGAAAAAGAATACGATTAAACACTTACATCTTTTGCAATACAAATTTGGTATCGTCCCAATACAACAAACGTATGACCTATTTATATGAACCTCCTCGCTCCCCCCAACGAAGCCCTTCCTTTCTCCCTCAAGAACCACCAACACCTATCTCTGAAAAGTTCAGAAAAATCGTACCATCTTCAATCGAATATAAACGAATCACAAATCAGTTCACTGAATCACCAAAAGAAATCAAATTCAAGAAAATTATCAGAGCTTTTCTGATCTGCCGCGGCAGCCTTCTCGATTGTTGATGAAGTGGGTGTCGGAATGCTCTCAATCTCTACCAGCTTAGGAATCTCAGGAGATTACTAAGCGTATTAGAGCCCAGTTTACTCCTTCAAAGAAGGGATGTTGCTTGATTTCTGTTGCCCCATGCTTGAATGCCAACCTGTGCTGTGGTTCGTTTTCTAGAAGCCCCCTATAAGATCCCTTGCTGAGGAACTCACACTCTACCTGCTCTACTCTGCTGTGCTCCGTCAAGTTTGCAGGGAGAGAAAGTAGAACAGGTGGAGTGTGAGTTCCCTTTCGCTTTTGGAACGAAAGGGATTCCTCCGTCGTGGTGAAGAGAATGACGAAAGGGAAGAGATGAGAGACAGGGATTTTGAAATGAGAAATTCATTCAATGTTTTGCAGTTGCTGTAACTAACATTACTTCAATGAAGATCTAACCGTAGGATCTTAAGGAGCCAGCTGCCGCCCATCCAACGGGGGTTTGGCTTCCTCAACGTCCAACAGCGGACATGAGACGATTTAATTCCCTCACTGTTGGCCTGTTTGGTTGTTGGGAGGGTTTCTTTAAATTTGCATTCAACCTGTTGGGAAGCAGGTGGGTTCTCCCATGGATTGATTAGAAGTGACATTTCCAGTAGCCGTCTTAAGTAGCGGCTATTGTGGATGAAGGGATTACTAAGCAAAAAGCTTACTAATTAATTGTCTAGGTTTTACACTGATTACCATTTGATATATTGCAGCTTCCATAATCAAATGAGTAGATCTTGCTTCTGATGAGATGAAAAATACATTTTTAATGAAGGTGAGTGGTAGACTCGAAAGATGCTTGGGCAGTGGGGACCATGGTTCAAGTAACTTTTGGACTTAATCGATACCGGATCTGATTGTGTTTAATATTATTATATACAATATCGGTCACATGTCAGTTTTCATTGGATCCGTAGATCAATGGTTGACCACATAGCTGATACTGTGTCCGATAATTGGATTTATTGGTGGGGACTTGACAAAGCTCATGTAAGAATATTGACTTTACCTATAAAATCAATAAAATTTTCAATATTTATTTACACTGTTTCTTTTTTATATATGAAAAGTTGAGATTGAACCGATAAAGACTGTTACAGAAGCCGATAACATCAAAACTAACTGGACCGGTAGCTATCGGTTTGGTTTGCCTTTTGTAAACCGAACACCAAGGAAGTGACAATCTCTCTCTCTCTCTCTCTAATGGTTTGAGGACTCGGCTCCGATCTAACAGGGCCGGTACCCATTCACACTTGAGTCACCCCTATGCACCATTGCACACGAATTGCGAAGGTGAGTCTAGAGTTTCAAAGACCTATTCATGTCCCATTCAAGCTGATCTGAGTCGGAATTAGATTGGCATCCCGATTACTTGAACTTCTTGAGTATTGTAACATCCATCTTGGGGGATTAGCCATTATATTTTCACTGCCCCGAATCGGACCAGGATCCATATTCATGCCTTATCCAGGCATATGATTTCTTACTATGATCAATGTATTTTCATTTTTAATCTAAAGGAGATTAACAGCATAAGTTGATTGGAGGATAAGAATCCATATAATCGATCTCATTTAGTTAGGATAAGACTTCGTTGTTGGGGGAGATTAACAGTTGACTCGCTGAAAATGACAAGGGTCATGTTGTTAGGGTAATCGACAGTTTTTAGTCCATTTTCGATCCACGGATTCAGGACTGTGTCCTACCATCCATGAATTCTCCGCTCCTCTGGGAATAGATCTTTCGTTATCAAAGAAAAAAAAAAAAAAAAATCATCTTCCATCTAAGCTTCAGCCTTGAAGAAAATTTGAAAAGTGGGTAATGGTTAAGTTGGATTTAAATCGTCTGATGTTGGGGGTATTAACATGAAACAGCGAAGAATGATAGTTGTTGGTGTGGTTGCTCCACGTTCTCGCTCCATCCATCTTTCAGCAGGAGCATGCGTTGATCTAACCTACCTTCCTTACCTACCTCCTCAATTGCCCATTCGGTCATGATAATATTACGAAGGTTGCCTTATTTAGTTTCAGTAACTGCTCTACACAGAAACTCAGAAATCATACCTCTCTGCAACTCATTTCAGGCTTGTTCTAAGAATTAGGAAGTTCGAGATCTTAGTTGGGCTTTGTCTGTGATAGATAAGGGATGGCTCCTGGGGCAATAATGGTTTCAGATTTGCAGGTGGAAGACGCGACTTTTTCTGCGAGCCTGAAGCCTCCAGGCTCAACCAACACCCTCCTTCTCGGTGGTGCAGGTGGGTTTTTTAGGATTAACTCTATTTTATATTCTATGATGATCATATAGCAATAATGCAGCAAGAACAAAAGCAATTTGCTTCCCCCAACTCCAAAACCCCCAACCCTGATCCATCGTCGATGCCTCTGTTCTTAATTGAAAAGAATTTAAAAAAAAAAAATTTCGGAAATTTGGGTTGTTTAATTGCAGGTGAGAGGGGATTGGAGATACAAGGACAGTTTATAAAATTCACGGCCATCGGCATCTACTTAGGGCACGATGCGGTTCCCTCACTCGCCCCTAAGTGGAAAGGAAAAACCCCTGATGAACTCACCTCCTCCATTGAGTTCTTCTCTGATATCGTCTCAGGTCGGTAAACCCCTCTTTGTCTCTCTCTCTCTCTCTCTCCCTAAACAGAGTACAGTTCACAGATCACAGAAGATTTTGTATAATCATATTATGTTTGCAGGTGAATTTGAGAAATTCATAAGGGTGACGATGATAAAGCCGTTGACGGGTCAACAGTACGCAGAGAAGGTAACAGAGAACTGCGTGGCGTACTGGAAAGCCGTGGGAATTTACACCGATGCGGAGGCCAAGGCGGTGGAACAGTTCAGAGATGTTTTCAAGGATGAGACCTTCCCACCAGGCACTTCCATCCTCTTCACTCTCTCCCCCCATGGTTCCCTCACGGTTCGTTCCTTCCTTCTTTGTCACTCTGTTCCTTTGGTTTTTCCTCTTTTTTTTTTTAATTGGTTAGGGTTTGATTCTTCCTTTCCTCTGAATCTGTCTACCTTCTGTGATATATGAAGATTGCATTCTCCAAAGTAAAAGATGGGCCGATACCAGAAGCAGGGAGTGCAGTGATAGAGAACAAACAGTTGGCGGGGGCAGTGCTGGAGTCCATTATAGGCAAGCATGGAGTCTCCCCTTCGGCCAAGCGGAGCTTGGCAGAGCGCATTCATGGATTGTTGCTGGAATTTGATGCTGGGGAGAAAGTTGAGGTTGCCAAGCAGTAGAGACTCAAGAAAGAGAACATGGAGATAGAGAGAGAGAGAGAGAGAGAGAGAGAGAGAGCGAGCAAGGGAACTATGCTGGTGTCTAGTATTTCTCCTGACAAGAAAATATGAGTGTGAATCTGAGATAAATAAATTAAAGAAGCCTTTTTTCAGGTGGAAACTAGAATTTCACTGCTCTTTCCTTTGTTTTGTATAACTCTCCAGTTTCTTTGGGGATGGCGTTTTCATCCCGCCGTTGCCACCCACCCCCCTCTCTCTCTCTCTCTCTCTCTCTCTCTCTCTCTCCCTCGGGAATGCACGTGCAACATTTGTTTCATGTTTGTACTTTTTGATAAATAGTAATGAAAATTATACAAAAAATAATATAGTTATTTGTTTTTATGGGGAGAGAGGTTTTGTGGGGAGCAATTTTTAAAAGTTTGTGTTTGATTGTAAGGAACTGAAGGAAAAGGAAATTTTTTAATTTAAAAATGAAACTTTTATAATGATTTGAACACATACTACAATAATATTGTTATGTAATTAATTTTAAATAATTTTATATTTAATTATTAACTTACACTTCACTTTGAATTATAATCCTTTGCAGTTAAAAAATAAAATAAATTTCATATCTTATAATTATCATTACTAAATATGTTAAAAATTTTAGATAGTTTATACAATCATTTTGTGTTACCATATAAAAATTTATTTTTAAATTAAAAATTTCTTTTCTTTTCCCTTCCCTTCCCTTTAATTTCCCTTGCAACCAAATTGGACAAAGGGAAGGGTATTACGGATACTTCAAACATAGAAGTAGAGGGTTTTGCAAATTTGAGGGTTAGATGTTCCAGACCATGGGTCTTTGATGGAATTGTTCCACCTATTAGTTTTGAAATGGTTATTAATAGGATTAGATTTTGGAAGGACGGAAAGGATATGCTTCAACCTTAACTCTCACGAACAAGTTTTGAAGGTAGAGTCAACAAGTTGATACTCACATTCAAGTTAAACATTTGATCTCTCTTTCTTGCTCACAACTCACTGTCCTCTCTCTCTCTCTCTCTCTCTACCTCCCCTACAATTCAAAAAAGTTCTGCCACCATCCCTTGGTTGATGATTTGAAGAATACCCTTGGATCAGGTATTCTTTGATTACTTTTTTCCGTTTGATTCTTTTTCATGATTAGGGTTTCATGGAACCTTAACATGCTGTTGTGTTAGGGTTTTTCCCCTCAGTTGGGAAATGTTGCTAATTGAATCTGTCGAGACCTTTTGAGGTGGGACCTATATGTAGATGACAAGGGGAAAGCACAAGGGAGGTCAAGATTTTAGCCCTAGGGACACTCTCGTACTAAAGTGAGGAATCCAAATAGCAAAGAGTAATAAATGAGGAAGCAATAGAAAGTAAGAGGTGGTAAAAAATGGATTAACCTTAAGATTCAAGTTATATTTATAGGGATCTATTGTGGATCCCGCGTAACTTTGAAGTACAAGTTCAAAATTATGGTAGTCCATTGTGGCCCTGAGTGTCCTTTTAGTAAGAAGGTGATTATGCCCCCAATTGTTGGGGGTTTGGAAATGGTCACATGTCGCGCTTCCATTGGTTGATATTATTTATACCCAACAGGAGAGGAACTTGCATTTAAGAAGGCTAGGAGTTGTAGACCAGTAAAAGCCTCAGGGGGGTAGGGGATAGGAGGTATGGAGCTATCTATCAAGCTACGTAATGTCAGCTCAAAGACTTAATCTCTCACTCTTCAGTCTTGTTGAGTCTTTTAGACCCTTGGATGGATTTTTTTTTTGGTAAATGAAAATTCTATTGATCAAACA
Source organism: Protea cynaroides (assembly GCA_028583415.1). Classification (NCBI taxonomy): domain Eukaryota; kingdom Viridiplantae; phylum Streptophyta; class Magnoliopsida; order Proteales; family Proteaceae; genus Protea; species Protea cynaroides. Next base: position 33,634,008 of record CM053266.1, on the reverse strand, counting down.
AACGGGGAACAACTATAGAATCAATCTTACAATGATCAATGAGTCACGGAGTGAAATTGGGCCATATAACCATCCTTGTACAAGTTATAGCCCTTTGGGCCAAGGAGTGTGCCAAACAGTTGGCCTTTCTTGGAACATAATAAAAATTAGGGAAATTGACTCATACCTCAAATGTAGTTTACACCTAATCCAAGTACACCCAAAACTTTCAAACAATGACTATACTATCCTTTAATTTACACCACAATAACAAATAAGCCTAGCCCCATTAATTTTTTACTATTTTGTGATGACGTATACAAGGCTTTAATTATATAATGGCCAAAATACCCTTTAGTAAAGGGTGAACTGTCTAAAATACCCTCTAGACATTTTGCTCCCTCAAAACAAAAAACCCTATTAGACTTCCGTTTGCTCCCGACTAAAGAGAAGGAACCATCACGGCACAGTTAGGGTTTTCTGCAACTATTAAAAGGGTTCGGGTTTTTTGCAACTTTTGAAAGGGTTCAGGTTTTCTGCAACTATTTGATCGCGATGAAAGGTTTATGTAACTAAATTTTTCAAAACACAAATAAAAGTTTCAAAATTTTTTCTTTTGGGTTTTTGGTTTTGAAAAATTCCCACAATGTGTTTTTTTGGTTGGTTTAGCTTGTAAGACTCTTTTAGTCTCACATTGCTTAGGGAAACAAGATTGAGAAAACTTATACGGTGCGGATGCGGGTGCGGATGTGGGTGCGGGTGTGGGTGCGGGTGTGGGTGTGGATCCGTTGGCTTATATTTTTTTTTGCTAAAGGCATGACTTTATGTATTTAAATACGTAGAGGTATGTATACTTGAATAAGTACATATACATGATTTTGTACTTATACGGATTCAAAGGGTGTGATCTCAACCGTTGATCTATATGATCATCGAGAGATCAAATCTAGGCCATCTATTTAAAGGATGTACCCACTCATCATAATCCATCAGATCGATGCACCTCTCCTTTGTACCTATTGGATTGGCATTTCATCATCTATAAATAAGAGGATAGTCCTAAGGCATAAGGTTACACACACATATTCAAGTTCATGTAAAATTCTCTCTCTATCTCTCTCCCTCCAACCTTACTCTGTTTCAAATGCAAGAAAAGTTCTGTTTTTCTTCATTGTTAATTGTAACCGTTGGGATTCTGACGAAGACCACTTCTTGGAGTGCAACCTAAGTGGAAGATGTTTCAAATTATCGGGGCTGTTTTATCTTGGGGATTATTTCACGGGTACTCTTTGCACGTAAGGGGTGAATTTAATCTTAAGGAAAGTGACTAGTGGAATGACTCAACCCTATCTTATTTCTGTTCATAATTCTTTAATTCTGTAAGTGTTACGGTTGGAAATCGTCCCGTCAATCTACGATTCGAGCAACCTACAATCATAGAAATTAAACAAGGGAGTTGGGCTACCAAGCCCAGGGTATACTCCGATGCCTAAGTCAAATTCTCAATGTAAACAGTCAAGAGATAACATGAAGCTATCTCCAGTTTAAAGAAAGGGAAACGTAGAAAGAGTTTGAGTGTATGCGAAATGGAGTGAATCCTCCTTTACCTTGAGAGATCGTCCTCTACATATAGGGATTGGAAAGAAGAATGGAAGTATCTTGACTCAGGGAAGTAGATCGCCAATATGACTGCCATGTGTCGCTTTGAGGGATACCCAGGTCATAGTCTCCGAGTAGGAGTAAGAGACTGTAGCCAAAGAAGCTAAGTCGGTGAATAATAAGAGTGACACATGTCACCATACGAGTGGTCGTATGGCTGACATCGTATTGTACTAGGAGAAGGACTCCTACGACGTAAACTAGTGGCCTTAGGACTCTGGACTCCGATCGAGAAACGTAATCTAGTAGGATTATGCCTCCGACCAGGCGCCGTGTCCTGATAGGACTATGTCTCCACCCAGGAGTTGTATTTGGATAGAACTATGACTCTGAGCAGACAAGGCCGAGTGCCACTTTATCACGCCGGATCGGCCTAGGTGGTTTTTGATGTCATGTGTAAGATTTTCATTGGGTGATGTTTTTCCCCCATAACAGATGCCTCTTGCACTGTTGGATGCGAGGGATTCAATAGTGCAAATATCTTTTGGCTGACAGTCTTGACAGCTAACAGTTTAGCCGAGTCCGACTAGTCAGTATTGCATGTTGCTACGCCAAGTGCGTTTGTAGAGGACTAGAAAAATTATTAAGTATTGAATGTGCCGAGTGTTGATGTAACTAGGTTAGATCAGATCCACCCACCCCTTGCCCTGCTCAAGTCTGCTTGTGGAATTGAGCAGGCGGCAATGCGTGAGGTCTGCATGCTACTCAGGCCTGCTTGTGGACCTAAGTAGGCAGAGTCAGGTGTGGTCTGCATGCTACTCGGGGCTGCTTGTGGACTAGAGTAGGCAAATTCAGGTGTGGTTTACATGCTACTTGGGTCTGCTTGTGGACCAAAGTAGGTAGATTTGGGTATGGTTTGCGTGCTACTCAGGTCTGTTTGTAGACCAGAGTAGGTAGATTCAGGTATGGTTTGCATGCTACTCAGGTCTGATTGTAGACCGAAGTAAGCAGATTCAGGTATGGTCTGCGTGCTACTCAGATCTGCTTATGGACCAGAGTAGGCAGATTCAGGTATGGTCTTGTGTGCTACTCAGGTTTACTTATAGACCAAAGTAGGTAGATTTAGGTATAGTCTGCGTGTTACTCAGGGTCTGCTTGTGGACAGGAATAGGCAAATTCAGGTATGGTCTGCATGCTACTCGGGTCTGCTTGTTGATCGGAGTAGGCAGATTTATGTATGGTTTGCGTGCTACTCAGGTCTACTTGTAGACCGAAATAGGTAGATTCAGGTATGGTCTGAGTGCTACTCAGGTCTGCTTATGGACCTAAGTAGACAGATTCATGTATGGTGAAGCCGAATGGAACGAAAATGAAAAGTTGTTAAACTTTGCACTGTAGACCCTTATTGGAATAAAAGACCTCTGGATTTGTGACTGTAAACGTCGGGTGCCCCTAGCGGGCCTGACTACTTGACCATGTTTTTATGCCGAACCCATAATGCTCCACCTTTGTATTGAACTGACAATGCTCGGCGTAACAACCTGGAACTTCATCTGGTGTGTTTTGAAGTCAGGGGTGTTACCTTATGATACCTGCTTCTTCTATCGATAGTGTAAACCCTTTGACATGGCACCGTCAGCCATTAGCATGGCGCAATTAACCATCGACTTGGCACTCCTTTGTTGGTTGGCCCTCATGTTCGGCCATTCACATGGCACTCCTTTATTGGTTGGTCTTTCGCTTCGACCATTGACATGGCACAGTCGACCCTTTGTGGTCGGTCTTTCGTAGTTTGTCATTGACATGGCACTCCTTTGTTGGTCGACCTTTCGTGATAGGCCGTAATTTATAGTAGTTGTTTTACTGTCGTCATTTGTTGTGTGTTGCTGAGTGCATGCCATGGTACCCCTGAAGAGTAGTCGATATTGCTTCGTTCAATGTCGAGTATGCTTGAAGTGTTGTCTTCAACCCACACTAGTAGGCATTGATTGTACAAGTCAATTGGAGGACTTGAGTAAGCTGAGTGAGTGCCCCTAGCTGGCCCAACTTCTATCACCTTTCATTACACCAAGGCTTTTTGACATGGATGTTGTGGGCGGCATGTAATAATCGAAGGTTTTGTAGGGGTGCTTCTATAGTTGGTCCCTATTAGACTTTTGCTTCTTTGTGTCACCATTATTTTGAGTTTTGATTCTGCTGCTTGGATCTCTTTTTGTCGACCGTGAGTAGGTCGAGATATGGTAAGGAGCAATGAACCTATTGTTATGTTCCTTCGACTATTTACAAGTGGTATTTGTAAAATCTGAAATTTTAAATTGATTCAAAGCCTTGTCAAAATACATTGGGTACAAGTATATTTATAATATGCTGGAGTTGTTTACATTGTGTATTTGAATTATAAATTTTGAATTTGAATCTTTGTAACCAATGAGAGGAATTAAGAACTGGATATCAAATCCAGTTATTGTTTTTGTATGTTTCAAATTTTGAATTTGAATATTGTAACCAGTGAGAGATTCTCTCTTTAATTTTGTAATTCAAGAATTGAATTTGAATATTTTGGATAATTGTACCGAGGGTTCCATCTTTAATTTTCTAATTCAAAATTTGAATTTGAATCTTTGTAACCGGTGAGAGATTTTCTCCTTAACATCTCCCCTCAAGTTGGAGAGGGTCGTTGATCGATCTTCAACTTGCACCGGAGATGATTGAAACAAATGGAGGACAGTGGTTTGGTGAAAATTTCAACCAATAGGTCATGAGTTGAGATGAAACGAACATCGAAAAGACGTTGAGCAACCAAATGTCGAACATAATGGTAGTCAATCTCAATATGCTTTGTCCGTGCAAGAAAAATTAGATTAGCAGTGAGGTATGTGGCACCGAGATTGTCACACCATAAAATTGGAGACTAAGGAAGCTTAACACCGAGTTCATGTAAGAGAGAGTGGAGCCATTGTAATTCGGCAGTGGTATCTGCTAGGGAGCGATATTCTGCCTCGGTAGATGATCTATGGTATGCTATTTCTTAGCTGACCAAGAGATTAAATTAGGACCTAAAAATACTGCAAAACCACCGGTTGAACGACAATCGTCTACACAGCTGGCCCAATCAGCATCACTGTATGCAAAGAGTTGGTTGCAAGGTCCCTTTGATATAGACAGGCCATAAGTGTAGGTGTGCTTGAGGTAACGCAGTATGCATTTGACGGCTTACCAATGTTCATCGGTTGGAGCCTTCAGAAATTGACAAACCTTATTGACCGAATAAGAGATATCAAGTCGAGTCAGTGTGGCATGTTGCAATGCGCCAACTGTACTCCTATAGACTGTAGCATAGGCCAAAGGAGTTCTACTGTGTATAAAGAGCCGAGTAGTAGTGGCCATGGGTGTAGTAACGGGCTTCGCCTCAGCCATTGTAGTTTTCCGAAGTAGATCCAAAATGTATTTTTATTGTGAAAGTATAATACCATTGTGAGTAGGAGTTACTTCAATGCCGAGGAAGTAATGGAAGGAGCTCAAATCCCGAATTGCAAATTCTTTGCTGAGAGAGACTATTACCGATGTGATGAAGGTTGAGTCAGATTCTGTTAAGACAATATCATCAACATAGATCAAGATATACATACATCGACTGCCATCATTAAAGATGAAGAGAGAGGTGTCAGTTTTGGAGCCCTCAAAACCGATGGAAGTCAAAAATGTGCTCAACCGATGAAACCATGCACATGGGGTTTGTTTTAAACCATACAGAGACTTGTGAAGCTTGCAAATGTGATGAGGTCGGGATTCGTCAATGAAGCCTATTGGCTGTGACATATAAACCTCTTCTGTTAGCGTGCCATGGAGAAAAGCATTGCTCACGTCAAGTTGGCGAATGCACCAACGATGGGTAGTTGCAATAGTCAAGAAAATGTGTACTGTAGTTGGTTTAACCACTGAACTGAATGTTTCTCCATAGTCTAGGCCCTCTTGTTGATTGTATCCTTTGGCAACGAGTCTTGCTTTGTAGCGTTCAATGCTACCATCGGACTTCCTTTTAATGCGAAATACCCATTTTGAAACGACCACATTAAAGGAAGGGGAAGGAGGAACTAAACTCCAAGTTTCATTCTTAAGTAAAGCATTGAATTCGGTCAACATAGCAGCTCTCCATTGAGGATGTTTTTTAGCCTCTGTAAAATTGTTTGGCTCCACTTCACTATTGCAGGTGGTCATATGAGCCAAAGGAATAGGGTACTTCGATGAAGGTTTTGGATTGAGACGCAGCTGCATGTGGTGAGTGGGTTGAGGAGCAACCGGAGGAGGTGCTAGTGAATCTTAGGCTTGTGGACTAAGGTCCTGTGGTGAATCTGCAATGGTAGGTAAATCTGCAACTTCTTCAATAAAAGCATAAGTAGAAATCAAGGGATTTGGGAGATTGGAAGTGATATTAGCATCGGTCAATGAAGGGAATATGATAGGAGGGGAGGATGGAGAAGATACCTGGAGACATGGAGGATCTGGTGGAACCCGAGGTGGTGATGGGTGTCCATTAGAAGCCAAAACTGACAGCCAGGGGACTAATGTGGGTGGGGGAGGACTAGGGGATGATGGGGATACCGATGCATATGGGAAAGAATTCTCAATAAATTGCACATGTCGTGCAATGTACATTCGATTTGTTATGTAATCTAGGCATCGATATCCCATATGAAGGGGACTATAACCAAGGAAAACACATGGTATTGAGCGCATACTGAATTTTGTAGAATTGTAAGGTCGAAGGAAGGGAAAGGCAGTACACCCAAATACTTTAAGGAATGCGTAATTAGGTGTCTTTTTTAATAAGACTTCAAATGGAGATTTATTTTGTAAAACGAGTGTGGATAATCGATTTATGAAAAAGTAGCCGTTTAGAATGCATAGTCCCAAAATGTCATAGGTAATGAAGCATGTGCCAACAGAGTAAGACCAGTATCGATTATGTGTCGAATTTTCCGTTCTGCAGTTCCATTTTGTTCATGCGTATGGGGACATGCAACTCTATAAATAATTCTAATTTTTCGAAATGAAGTATTCACCTTTTGGTATTCCCCTCCCCAATCAGATTGAAAACATTTGATTTTTGTGAAAAACTGATTTTCAACCATTACTCGAAATTGATAAAAAATTACAGGAACAGAGGATCGTTTCAATATAGGATAATACCATGTGTATTTGGAATAACCATCAATAAAAATAAAAAAATAGAGATTATTAGTAGAGGAAACATGTGAAGCAGGTCCCCATACATCACTAAAAATCTAATCCAAATGTGCATTACTAACAGACCCTGTTAATGGTAATGAGAACCGGTGAGTCTTGCCCATAAAACAAGCATTACATTTATTAATAATAGATAATGAAGTAGGTAGAGAATGGGAGGAGATTAGGTGCTTGACAGTTCGAGAATGAGGATGATCCAACCATGCATGCCAATCATCCACATTGATAGGTACTGTGGAGTGAACATGGTGAGCAGAAGGTTTATGGAAAGGAAGACTAGTCGGCAGCTTGTACAATCGATCAACAAGTCAGCCTTTCAGCAGCACCTTGTTCGTCGCCTAATCTTTCACAAGAAAATAATAAGGGTGAAATTCAAAATAACATTGGTTATCCTTTGTGAATTGGTGAACTGATAATAGATTCTTTTGAATATGTAGAACATGGAAAATATTAAAAAATTAAAAAGAGGAGTTTGGTGATAGAGAAATAGAGGAGGAACCGATATTACTAATATTAAAATCAACTCCATTACCAACCCGTAATGATTCCTTACCATTATATCTATTGGAGACATGCAAATTGCTGAGATTGGGTGTCACATGATGAGTAGCCGCTGTATCGGGATACCATTCATGTGGAAATGTTGGTGGAGTAGGAAGTAGTTCTGCCATGTTTACAGTTGGATTATTGGTGGAGGTAGGTGCTGCACCACCAGTGTATCGAAAGTAGCATTTGGATGCCAGGTGATTGGAACGATTGTAGATTTGACACCTTTCTCTCTTACCATGTCGGTGTCCATGTTTTCTGTTTTGACCAAAGTTGGAGGGTGGTCGAGAATGAGGAGAGCCTTGTGGAGGGGTTTGCATAGGTCCTTGTGAAGGCAAATATGAATGCGTAGGAGCATTCGGTGAGCCTTGCATAGTGCTCAGGTTAGCAGTGATAACCGATTGGGCATTGTTGAGTCGTATCTCATGACTCAATAAAAGGCGATGAAGATCATGGAAGGGAATGGCCTCAGACTTTGTAGCTAGTGCAGCAATTATGTCACTGTAATCAGCTCCAAGATTACAGAAAACAATGACATTAAGCTCCTCTACAAAAAGTGATTTATTGGATACTGTCAGCTGGTCCGAAATATATTTAACCTCACGAATGTATTCAGAAACAGTTTTGTTATCTTTTACCATACCTTGGAGTTGCTTGTGTAGTTGTAGAATACTAGTGTGAGATAAGGTGCTAAATGCAGAACGTAAAGTCGGCCATACTGCTGTAGCCAAGTTCAAGCCAACTACATATGGAAGGACTTCCGAGCTAAGAGAGGAAATCAACCAGCTTAGGACCATTTGATCCTTACGGATCCAGTCTTCATAGCTAGGATTAGGAAGAATGGTGATGGTATGTGGAGCAGAATTCTCCGAAGAAGAAGTGGAAGTGGCGGTGGTGGTAGTGATGTTGGGGGTGGACTTGGCTTAGTGCCATCAACAAAGCCAATCAAATCATAGCTCCTAAAAAGAGGAAAGAGTTGAGTAGTCCATAGAAGATAATTATCACACTGTAGTTTGATGGAAAGATGATGGTGAACATTAGGAGAGGAAGAGATTGACGAACCAGGCGTAGGAACAAAAGCTGAAGCGGAAGCCATAGAGAATACCCGATCGTCTGATACCATGTAAAATCTAAAATTTTGAAATGATTCAAAGCCTTGCCCAAATACATTGGGTACAGGTATATTTATAATATACTGGAGTTGTTTACATTGTGTATTTGAATTATAAATTTTGAATTTGAATCTTTGTAACCGATGAGAGGAATTAAGAACTGGATATCAAATCCAGTTATTGTTTTTGTAAGTTACAAATTTTGATTTGAATAGTTGTAACCAGTGAGAGATTCTCTCTTTAATTTTGTAATTCAAAAATTGAATTTAAATCTTTGTAACCTGTGAAAATTCAAATTGTAACTGGTGAGAGATTCTGTCTTTAATTTTTTTAATTCAAAATTTGAATTTGAATATTTGTAACCGGTGAGAGATTCTCTCCTTAACAGTATTCAAGCCCTTATTTTTGCAACTTTAGCCGCAGCTTATATAGGCAAATCCTTGGAAGGTCATCATTGACTCGCTTTTAAAATAGTTTTTTTGGCCTATCCCAACACGTGTTGTTCAAGATAATGTATTTTGATAATATATACAAATAAATACGGCATATACGATCTAAAAATAGTGACAAAAAATATTACAATATTAGGATTAGGGAATTGTAAAAAATAATGGGCCATTAGGAGACCTTTAAACCAACTTTTTACTAAATATACATATGAGAAATTGAAACCGAACCAGTCCAATAATGTTCATTAAGCCAATTTTTGTTACTAAATATATGTAGGATTACATCTAAATCGAACCAATAATGGACCGATAACAACCCATTAAGCTAACCTGATAAACTTTGAAACCGAACCGCACCAAAGTTGAACTTTTCTTAATGATTTAGATTTTGGGCTTAAATGTACAAGATTGAAATCGATTTGTTGGAACCTTGGTCAAGTTGAGCAGTTGAGAGAAACTTTGTGTGTGTTGTCATTGTTGGCAACCTTGGGTTGACAGAGTGATATGGAGGAGAGAGAATGTCAGCAGGAAATGTATCCAGTCAGCAGACAGAGTGGACAGTCAGCATGCATGGTTGGACAGTTAGAAGCCTATTTGGAAGCCAGTACATAGCCCTATGTGCTTGCAGTTCAAGAGAGAAAGAAGAGAGAGAAAGAGGAGAGAGAAAGAGGAGAGAGAAAGAAGAGAGAGAAGGAGGAGAGAGAAAGAAGAGAGAGAATGTTGGCTGTGTGGGTCCCACGTGAGGTGGCCAGGCCATGCCGCGCGCACAGCAGCACAGCACAGCACCAGGCCATGCCGCGAGCTAAGCAGCACAACCATGCCACGAGCTCAGCAGCACTGCTTGCCGCGCACAGCAAGCATGCTAGTGCACAGCAGGCAGCCAGCATGCCATGCCAGTTGCCCAATGCACAAAGCAGCAGGTCTCATGACAAGCCAGCAAGCACAAGGGCCCGCAGCCATGCGCATGCCCAGGGCACAGCACAGCCGCAAGCCCCAGGCTCGCAAGCATCATGCAGCAAGCCATCCGTGCGCACAACTATGTCGTGCACAACAAGTCAGTAGCAGCATAGGACAGCTGCGCAGCCAGCCTCGAGCAAGCTAGCAAGGCTCGCAAGCCCGTAGGCCCACAAGACCAGCCGCGCGCGCGCCTCACAAGCCTCCTCAAGCCTTGCCCCGCATGCGCATCAGGTGTTCGACCTAATTCCGCAAAGAAAGTTCATCTCAAGACCCTACTAGAAAAAATAGGACTTACAGGGCATTACCACACTTTGTTTAGGGGTATTTTGATCAAAAGAAAAGTGGCAGATTCGACGTCAACGGCTTAGATCGAGCCACGATGCATAGATTCAAATCCGACGACTCACAGAAAGGCGAGATTCTGTGCTTGTCGGCCGGAGCGTCAAGATCCCATCACGAACAACCCCATTGGTCGGATGCAATTTAAAAATATGTATCGCATAGCATGAAGGTGTTGTTCTTAATTCCGTGTGGCGCGTTCACCGTATGGCAGTGGAAAGATCCAGATCCAACGGTCCGTGTGATCTCTGATTTTTCCCTGATGGGATCTAACTGATCTGACGGACAGGGTCTGATCACGCCTTTTTCAGTGAGATCCAATGGCCATTAAACAAGATTCCCATTTCCGCCAATAGAAACTCGACAACATCGTACGGTATCGTCAGACGGCGTCGGCTACGGTGCGTCACAGCGCACGGTATTAAGCTCTAAAGATTCTATTTGGAATAATCTGATCGGCTGGACTTTGGATGGCCATATCTTGGCCGTCCGATCTCGGATTTGGGTGATTCAAATTGCTCTGGAATTGTCTCTTCGAGCAAAATCTATCTGCAACAAAAAACCTGTGTTTTGGTGTGAAAAAGCTACGGGTTTTTGAGGAAAAGATTTTTAGGGCTCTCCTTGAGTGAAAAATCCTTCTCCACTTTCTTCTCTCTGATATTAATGGTCATTTGAAGCTTTGGAAAAGAAGTGTGAGTATGTGGTGAAAGTTTGGTGTGGATGTTGTTGTGCGAGAAGCGTTGGGAGAGTGTCGAAGTTCTATTTTGTTGAAGAAGCTTACCCACCACCATTGGAGAGCTTGGGAAGTCCATTTGGTGAGCACTACACATGCCGTGATCACGCTAGGAAGGTAATCACGCACACAAACCCTATTTATTTGTACCAATGTCTTATGGGAAAGGTTTGTAATCTTTATTTGAAAAAAATACATTGTAACCTGTCAAGTTGGGGGCTTGACAGGAATGAGGGTTGTTGCCTAAGACTCAGTTGCAGCTGAGAATGTGGTCGATGTTGTAGCATCTAGGTTGTAGGTGCAACCATAGCATTAAAGTAGTGTACTGGGTATAATACGAAACCCTGTTTAGGGTATTGTCCCGTGGAGTAGTCATCACAGTGTGTGATAGGTGAACCACGTTACATAGTGTGTCTGTGGATGTGGATGTGTTTGCTTGTGCTGTACATTTGAAGTGTGTGGGTTGCAGGTCTGGGTGTGCACACTTGGTAGACCAAGCCTCTGGGATGGATACCTATAGGTGTGTGGCATAGTATGTTACACGAAATGTGTTAACATGATAAATGTTTGAATAACCACCTCAGTCAACTCAAGGCAGCAAGTGTTAACAGACAGCTCCTGGCAGCAGTATGTGTTTTTGCTTGAGCAGACTTCACAGTGTTGGGAAGATTTTTAGTGACCATTGATTCACCCCCCTCTCAGTGTCAACCTGGGAATCACACGATTTAATCCTGACCAAACTGAATAATTGATAGTTGACACACTTATTATTCTATCGATGACTGAAACTTTATTCTTAATTTTTTTTCTTCAAATGTTTAGGTTTCTTGCTCGACTACATGTACCCAGTGCTAATGTAGGGTCTATTGAAAGAGAGGCACAAATATCCAAAATGAGGGGTAAGGTGTCACTTTATCTTATTTTAGGTAGAACAAGGACAACACCAAAATGAGGGGCAAGGTGTCATTTTATGTTATTTTTTTGGTAGAACAAGGACAACACCAAAATGAGGGGCAACGTAAATGAGGGGCAAGGTGTCCCTTTATCTTATTTTTTTGATAGAACAAGGACAACGCATGGTATCGCAAAATGTCATACACACACATGCGTATGCACATTCACATGCACACGCACATGCACATGCGCGCGGGCACACACACACGCACACGCACAGGTGCGCGATGTGGGCCTAAACCCTCAAATGGCACAAAACCCTAGGGTTTTTTTTTTAGGTAGGATAGAGACAATACGTACCAACCCCAAAAGAATGAGTCATTTAACAACCCGTGTAAAAGGGTTTAGAGAATAGAAAAAGATCATCTCCTATTGCGTAACTCGCCAATCGTCTTACATGCGTGTTGAACATCTCATTCAATGGACGATTTGCATGATTAAACGATAGGAGAGGATTTAAGCCCATAGAAAACATGGTTTGACAGATTTTTTTTTTTTTTAATTTAATTAAGAGGAATTGATGATGATGATTACAATCCAACAATGACACATACAAGACCATCTGCCCCCCTCCCCCTCTCTCTCTCTCTCTCTCTCTCTCTCTCTCATATGATCAACCATTCACAAAGGAAACAATATAACACTATTAACCAACAAAAAATATATATATATAACACTAAATTTCAGCAACTAAAATTAAATACCATATTTGGATTGATAATTTGACTTATTTATTTACAAATTAATAGAGTATCCCTAAACGTGCGAACCGCAACTGTCATGCCAAGTTGCTCATGGGCTGTGGATAAGAATTAAGAAAGATTAAATAGGTGAAGAGGTACAACTTTCATGATACCCCCTATCAATTAATAACTTCAATTATATTTATATTACCTTTTATATATATAATCTCTAAGTGACGGCTACTAGCCTGGCTTTTTCCTTCAGTCAATCAATGACTCAAAGCTGTACTATAATCTATATATAAGCCATATCACAAGACGTTAAAAAGCGCTCATATGCGTACTACGCACCCTCGCTTTTATTATTCCTCAATCCACCGTATCGTAGTTGGAGTTCATATAAGTAGTGGGGTCCCCACTCTCATCCACCGATCGGCGCTCCATCAACTAATCAGAATCAACCGTTCACAACACGGTGAGTTAGGAAGGTTGGTGCGTAGTACGTATCCGGCTTCCTTTACAAGTTGGACACCTTACACGTACGTGCATATATTCAGTTTGGGGGTGTCAATGGCCGGTCAGGGCAGTTTCAGTTTGGGCTAAATCGGTGAAAGGTTGTATGGGACTTGACCGAAACATGTTTATTAAGATGTTCGGACTAAATGGGTTGTACTATGCATATTAACTAACGGATTGATCCGATTCTGATTGTTATCATACTTAGCTTATCGAGTTGATAAGGTGGAAAGCCTAGTAGTAAACCGGTTAAAGCCTTCCAAAAAGCCGAAGAAATGAAGTTGGGGTTTTTCGATCTAAATCAATTTGGTTTTGGCGATTATCGGATTCGGACTCATTGATCCATTTTTTCAGGATGGTTTTGCATTAACTTGGACCAATAAGATATACCGTATCTCAACCCAAAACATGTCTAATAACACTTCGATTTGGATCAATTTTGGGTTAATTTGGGTTGGCTCAACCCGCGTATGGTTTTCGCCCCAAAATTGACTACACTCAGCCATATGTCGTCCTTTATTTTGTGGGCCCCACAGTTGAGCTTTTCCAAGCCGACAGCTCTTCCTAATTTTCGTTTTATGCATCTTTGGAGAGTTAAAGACACGTGTCTAAATAAGACGTCCGTTGAGAGGATCCAGTGGTCAAGATTTCAGAGAGGTTATGGTCTGTCACCGCCGTCCTGCCAGCCCCAGGATTCATTCATTTCTATAGAGAAAGAAAAGCTCCAACCTTTTTTAACTCTCTGTCTCTCTCTCTCTCTCTCTCTCTCTCTCTCTCTCCTCTTCTTCGGCTCCATCCTTTCTGACCCTTCTGTGAGTCGTTGCAGGAAACAGCGGCTCTGTATCGACTTCATTAGTCGACGTATGATCAGCTCTTCGGCTTAGCTGGGTTCCTTATTTTATAATGTTTTCGTTACTTGGACATTTGACTCTGCTAGCTATTTCTTCTCTGTTTTTGTTCCCATGTAAATCTTCCGCCGAATCTGTCAACCAGAACAAAATACGAAGGTTGTTCAATTATCTACTCCAAAGTCCGAACCCGTTTGGGATTTGTCATCCTGCATTATTACTCTGCACTGAAGGTGTTCCTACCTCTTGTTTTGATCGGAACATTTTTTACTCTGGGGGAGAGAGAAATGGATTTGCCTTTGGATTTGACTTGGAAATGGTGATGGAGATTCTGGGTTTCTCTCTAATCTGGAAGTTTTAATACATTGTATGAGGTGCCATCTTTTCCCTTTATTCTTGTCATATGGCTGTTTGATTTTGGTTTGAATTTGCATTCTTGAATAGCTTTCTTTTGCTGCTGTTCTTCCTAAACCCTAGGTTATTGTTTTATCTAAGCTTCAAGTTCACTTTTTTTTTCTCTCTTTCCTTTATTCAACTCCATTCCATCCTGTTCTTGTGAAATTTCTTCCCGTTATGGGTGTTGGAGAACTTAAATTGCTTTTCTGGACCCTGTCAATGTTGTCTTCTGTGCTCTTCTCCATGGGATTTGTACCTAAAGACAATTACCTGATAGATTGCGGATCACCCATTAACACGACTGTGAGTAATCGTGTTTTCCTTGCTGATAACTCCCAATACCTTAAGACCCAAGGCGATATTTTGGCCAACACTTCCAACTCCATCACTTCTACCAACGCTTCGCGTCTGTATCAAACAGCTCGAATCTTCGAGGGAACAACTTCTTACAGCTTTCCAATCAGCCTACAGGGGAGGCACTGGATACGCCTCTATTTCTTGCCGTTTCAATACCAGAATTACAACATGAGTACAGCAATGTTCTCAGTTACCGCCCAAAATTTCGTCCTTCTCAGTACTTTCCAGCCACAGAATGGTTCTGTATTCAAGGAGTACTCCCTGAACGTAACTTCAGACAATCTTGTCCTCACCTTCACGCCTGCCGTGAATTCCTTTGCATTCTTAAATGCCTTGGAAGTTGTTTCGGTCCCTGATACACTGATCACCGATGGTGCCCAAACTGTTAATCCTTCAGGCTCATTTCAAGGTCTGTTGGGGGAAGCGTTGGAGACAGTTTGGAGGGTAAATATGGGTGGACCAATGGTCAGTGCCCTGAATGACACCCTTGGGAGAACATGGGTTACTGATGGCAACTTTCTACTGAACCAGAATCTTGCCCACGCTGTAACTGGGACTGCCAATTATGTGAACGGTGGAGCCACCAGTGATATTGCTCCTCCTAGTGTCTATGGCACTGCTGAGGAGATGAATTCGGTAAATTCAACCAACCCCAATTTCAATGTGACGTGGAAATTCAATGTGGATGCTGGTTTTCAGTATCTGATTCGGTTTCACTTCTGTGATATAGTGAGTAAGTCTCTTAACATGCTCTACTTCAATGTTTTTGTTAATAGCTGGGTTGTTGCTCAAGATCTTGATCTTAGTGATAACACATTCGGTAACTTAGCCGCTCCATATTATATGGACTTTGTTCTGGGATCAAGTATTAGCACTGTTCTCTATGTAAGTGTTGGGCCTTCTACTACCATTACTACTGTTACTCCGAATGCCATTCTAAATGGGCTGGAGGTCATGAAAATGAACAATTCTGAGGGCAGCCTTGATGGTGAGGCCTATATCTCATTGAATGGTTCAAAGACGAAAGTTGGTTTGATTGTGGGTCTGGTTGCTGGGGTGTTTGCTGTTCTATTATCTGTTGCCATCCTCTTCCTCATATTGCATAGAAGGCGGCGACTGACACATGATCACCATTCAAAATCATGGGTTCCTTTCTCCTTGAATGGTGGAGGGAATACTCATAGTTCGGTTAGTAAATTCTCTAAGGGAACCATAACTAGTGCCACGTCAGAACTTGGTTTCCGCTTTCCTTTTGTGGCACTGCAGGAGGCCACAAACAATTTTGATGAGAGCTGGGTTGTTGGGGTTGGTGGTTTTGGGAAGGTATACAAGGGAGTTCTAAAAGATGGAACAAAGGTTGCAGTGAAGAGGGGTAATCCCCTATCCCAACAAGGCCTTGCAGAGTTCCGGACTGAAATCGAATTGTTATCTCAGTTCCGCCACCGTCATCTGGTCTCTCTGATTGGCTACTGTGATGAGGGGAAAGAAATGATTCTAGTTTATGAGTACATGGAAAACGGGACCCTCAAGAATCATTTGTATGGCTCAAATCTTCCCAGCTTGAGTTGGAAACAGAGGCTCGAGATATGCATTGGATCAGCCAAAGGACTTCATTACCTTCATACTGGTTCCGCAAAGGCAATTATCCACCGGGATGTTAAGTCTGCCAACATCTTAGTTGATGAGAATCTCATGGCAAAGGTTGCTGATTTTGGGCTTTCCAAGACAGGGCCTGATTTCGATAAGACCCATGTCAGCACCGCTGTTAAAGGGAGTTTCGGGTATCTTGATCCGGAGTATTTCAGAAGACAACAACTGACTGAGAAGTCAGATGTGTACTCATTCGGGGTGGTTTTATTTGAAGTTTTTTGTGCAAGACCTGTCATTGATCCTTCCCTTCCAAGAGAGATGGTGAACTTGGCTGAATGGGCAATGCATTGGCAAAAGAAAGGGCAATTAGAGCAAATCATGGATCCTAATCTGGCTGGTAAAATTAGGCCCGACTCTTTGAGGAAATTTGCAGAGACAGCTGAAAAATGCCTGGCTGAGTATGGTGTTGACCGGCCCACAATGGGGGATGTGTTATGGAATCTAGAATACACGCTTCAGCTGCAGGAGGCAGATGCTCAAAATGAAGCCGACGATAACAGTACCAATCAGATAGGTGAGCTCTCCTCAATGGTGAACCTTATCAGCAATGAGGAGACTAGTCTTACAGTTGAGCATTTGGATTCATCCCAAGTGGATGATATTTCAGGGGTTTCAATGAGTAAGGTGTTCTCCCAACTGGTGAAAGCTGAAGGAAGATAGAGGAAAGAGGTTTCATGCTACCATTGATAGAAGTCAAGACCATGATGGAGCTAAGTGTATCAAATGACCAGCCTTTCCCACCCAAGAAAATGCTTCAGTTGTTTTGCCTTGTACAGGAGTGGGAGCGAAAGTTGCTTCAAAAGAGTTCTGAGGACCCTCTGATGCAGATGAAGCTTCCTTAGCCTCAGTGCTAAAGCATTTCATTGCATTTGAGTTATTGTCATTAAACTAGCTTGATTTGCAAAGACCACAGATGCCTTAGTATCATTCTTCTTTAGAGTTTCTTTTTGAATGTAGGCATGTTTTGCACTATGATCTGATGACTCAGTTTGATTCTTTGATGGTTTAAAGTACAGTGAATTTTACCATGTCTTATTTTTGTTTCTTCTTGACTTTAACAGAAGGGTGGTGTCTGTATTGTGTTCAAGGGTATCCTATTAAGCTTATCTCCCATTAACAAGTTGAAATAGGGTTTACCAAGGTGTCAAAAATTATGTTCTGTATTGCCCCAAAACTAGCATTTTAGCATTTAGGTTGACCAAAGGAGAGAGAAAGGGATGAGAGATATTTCCATCAGAGAATATCTTCATCTAGAAGCACAGAATTTCTGAACCAACTATGCAAAACCATAACTATAAACAAATGACCACCCACTCCATTGACCACTATTTATTTATTTTGATTTTTGAATTGAGTAGTCATTTTACATCTTCGAACATGCTAACCACAAATCAAACATACCTAATGAGATTCAATTTAAAAAATAAAAAGAGGGTTGCTTACTTGCCTACCTAAACCCAAGAAGTTTCATCTGTTTTGCTGAATAAAATTGAAGCACATATGTTTATCACTATAAAAACAAGTTAATCATTTCAAAAAATAAAAAAAAAATAAAAAAATCATGTCATAAGTCATAACAAGACTAACTCTATCCTAATGAAGACTAGCTTGTGAGAAATTTTCCTTATAAAAAAAAGGTTTCTTGCATGGCAGGAGATGTATACCCTATCCTAATCAAACCATTTAATAATAGGTTTCATTGTTTCGATCTAAATGATTCGATACGTGATTCATGATTCGATACGTGATTCATGATTCGATTTAATTTTTGACACCTTGGCATTGGCATTGGCATTGTAAGGTAGCTTCCTTGGAGTAATAGTGATGGAAGGAGTTTAGAGCCCATCGAGATCACATGCGAACTTAATTATCAATTACTTGGGTGGTTGGTGTTGGTAGATTCTTTTGAAACTGTGATGAGTTGGAAGAAGTAGGTGCTAAGTGGATACAGCTATAGGATTCCTTGCTTTTTCAGTCAAGAAAAGCTCAAGGTTAACAACTGTCAATGAGTCATATGTCGTAACAGCTGTCGACACGTGTGTCCTAAACTCTATCTATTGGCTGAATCAAAACGGTTGGAGATAATCAAAATAATTAATTATCGGACCCATTCATTATTCAAAATTTACCTAACAAATTTGACCAAATTTGGTCTGGTTCATCACGGATTAAGGATAAATCACTTGGTCCATTGTGATTAGGATAGTCTAGGGTTTGGGATATCTGCTCTTATACGGGTAGAAAATGAAAAAGAACCTCTTATGGGTTGTAGAAGACTTGAATCAAAGCTTGGATTGGAATAGACTTATAGGTGACTTGTAGAGAGAGCGACAAAATCAAATGCGAGATCTTTGAATTTGATTTCTCAGTTTACTTCTCAAAATGGGTCTGTTCTAGATTTTGATTTGGTGTAACCAATTTTTCAAGGGGCTTATATTACCCTCATTGCTCTTCATCATTGGATCCATTCAGTGCCTGCTGTAACTCATCAAGATTGGCCCTTCTCCTATTGATTCTGCAACAGGAGGAGAGGATCACGATCCTCTGTTTTGCATCCTCCTAAACTTATCACTCATATATTTTTTGCTAACGAACGAAAGGTACCTAGACCTCTGAGCCTAACTAATCCCATGGACTCATACTTATCCCACAAAAGCAAAGGAAATGATCGGACATATAAGTTGATAAATTTAAAAACATTGTAAACTTAAAATAAAATAATTTGGGTAGAGCATAAAAGCAACACATGAAGGATCCACGTCCTCACCCGCCTGAGTCTGGGCAGGAGAGTTGGCACAGCCTGAATAGATGGCCGCCACCTGGCTCTGGGGTGGATCCGAGCCCTCCATCTGAGCCGACACCCCTGTTGGCTCAACTTGTCGGTTGGGGTGTCAGCTCGGATGGAGGGCCCGGATCCACCCGAGAGCCAAGTGGCGACCATCCATCCAGACCGCCAACGCTCCCACCCAAACTCAGGTGGGAGAGGATTTCTATACACACATGAAGGCTAACTGGCAAAGGCACGTTGTTATGGATGGGCCAAATCTTGGCACGGACCATTGGCCCTCAGTTAAATCGATCGGTTTGGTTTGGTTTGATTTAGATCATTTCTCAATTTCTTTCTTATTGGTTCGGTTTTCACTTTGAGCCAATAAGGAATCCGGTCTATAAAACCAATTTAGCCTGTTTTTTCAATCTTTTGAGCCAAGTAGGTCCCTCTCTGTAATATAGACCATTCATGCCGGTTTTGGATGGCATGACTGGTTTGATTTTTTTCATTGATTTCTAAAAACAAAACCAATGCGGTTCGACCCCTCCAATGTGCTTTTTTATTTTTTTATTTTTCCGGTTCGATTTGGAACACAATTCTAACACCTCTACACAGATGGGCTAACTGCTTTCCCCAGAATTACGGCGGTATCTCCAGTTTCTTTCCATATCTATACTGTTATTCAGTCGAAAACTAGGAATCCAGAAACATATGGGTCTCTTCCCTTTTTCGTTCTTCTCACAGACAAGGAGGAGCTACCGTACGATCATGGAGAGTCTTGGCCAGCCTCCATTAATGGAGAACGAGTTGCTAAAGATGGTAAAAAAAGGTTTCTGATGGAGACGGACACATCAGTTAAAAAGGAGTTCCTGTTACTGAAATACTAAAAAAGATCATCTACAGTATCTTTTCTCCTTGTGTGTTAAAATCAATGGGTTCCGAAATCAACCTCCTTTTACCATCTTGAGCAACTCGCCCTCCTATTGCAGGAGATCATGTCAAGCTCTCATAGAGAAGCGTCAAAGGTGAAAATTGGAATTCTTTAGAGATGGGGTCCGAGAAGTAGTTGGGTCTCCAAATTTTCAGGATCGGAAATGCAAACAAACAAGAAGCACCGAAGAATAACGATTCTTTAGAGATGGGGTCCGAGAAGTAGTTGGGTCTTCCCAAGTTGCCAGGTATGCATGAGAATATATGGAAAACCTAGAAACCCTAAACCCACTACAATTATAAGTTTAACCCCATACATATAAACAACACACCTCCCCCAATACCAAATACTACCCTTATAATTGCGTGCCCGCCCCCCCAGAACACAAGACCACCAACCCAACAAATCCCTCCCCCGACCTCCCCCGCAAACCACCTCTGAAGAAAACCCATTGATGTTGATTCCGTAAATCCCCCCCCAAACGCTTACACCCAAGCGAGCATACCCCCACCCCGCCCCGGTGTCCCTGCCCGTCCACGCGATGTGAAGTGACTCCATCTCTCCCACCCCGCCACTCCCCCACACCCCCCCGGATCTGAACCCGAGTCTCTCACCACCGCACCTCCAACGCGGCGCACCCTGAGAACCGACTCCTCATCCCAACCCTTTGCAACTCCAATTGCACCCCGGAACACCAACCTCTCCACCTCCATCTCGCGGAGACTTAGAGATCCAACCCCCCCCTTGTCCTAGGGGCATCCCCCTTTACCCCACCGGTGCGCGGCAAAATGGCAAGACCCGGGATTCAATCCCACCATCGATCCCAACAAGTGGTATCGAGCTAGGGTTCTTTGAAGAACGAAGGAGGCACGCAGTATGAAGAAGAAGAAGAAGAAAAAAAAGACTGAATCGTGAGAAGGGTTTCCACGGAAACCCTAGTACAATGTGCTTAGGGTTTGTAGATAAATGTTCAAACCTTTGTGTGTTTTAAACCCATTCTTTTTTGTCTTGTATTTAATCTTGTAAATAGGACAAAACGGATTAGGGTTAGGGTTTAGCATCATAAGAAGAAGAAAAGAGAGTAGCGGTTTTTCCGGCGTAGGTGATTTGCACAGCCTGTCGCCGGCCGGGGGGGAGCCCCCCCCCCCCCCCCCCCCTCCTTTTTTTTTTTTTCGGACCCTTTTTTGCCCCCCCCCTCTCCCCCCCTTTCCTTTTTTTTTTTTTTTTTTTTTTTTTTATTTTTCTTCCCTTTTTCCCCCCCCCCTTCCCCTTTTTTTTTTTTTTCTTCCTCCCCCCTTTTTTTTTTTTTTTTTTTCTTTTCTTTTCTTTTTTTTTTTTTTTTTCCTTATCCACATTATATAATTTTTTTTTTTACCCCAACCTAATTTTTTTTTTTTTATTTTTCTTTTTTTTTTTTCCCCTTTCCTTTTTTTTTCCTTTTTTTTTTTTTTTCCCCCCCATTTTTTTTTTTTTCCTTCTTTTTTTTTTTTTTTTTTTTTTTTTCCCACATTTTTTTTTGTTAAAAAAAATTTTTTTTTTTACTTTTTTTCTCCCCCCCTATTCTTAAAGGGGGGGGGGGAATTTTTCTCTAACAAATATATTCACTCTCTTTCTATTAAATTTTGTGGGTTTTTTCAATCATGCTTCAAATAATCGGCATGTCAATACCTGATTCAATTCCTGGATTTAGAGCTTTGAATCCTTTGATACGATTTAATTAGTTTATTAGATTTACTTGTTTAATTAGGTTCGTGGATTAATTGTTGGTTAGAGTCCATGTATTTTAAATTATTTTGTGATTAATTGTTGTTAGTTAGCCAAAAATATGAGAATTAGTTAACTCTTGTTTTATTTTTTTGGTTAACAGCAGGTATCCAGAACTTTGGTGACTAATTCCACGGGCCCATACTGACCCTACAACCGCATGGACCGAATCATTCCAGGATTGAATGAGAACCATTCCACTTGTATCCACAGCAGGAAAGAAAGAACACTTCACACCCCGTATGAGTGGCCCAAAACAGTAAGAAGAATCAAACTCATTACCTTTCGCTTTCTGAGGAGTAGGCTCCTTGCCGACTTAGCTACCCCCTTGGGGTTCATGGGAATTAGCTAACTTAGTCGTAGGTGTTCTCTTATCTTATTTAATAGGGAATGTTAATGGAGTTTATTTGATGGAATATCTTATCTTTTGTATTGGAACATGAGAGTTATACTCTCCTATTTTCTTGGAAAAAGATTATTAAATAATGGGATGATATCCGTTAAGGGATATCTTCGAGAAAATTGATAACAATGTGAACTTGTAAGAGTCCACCAAGGCCAAGTTTCTTCTGTAAAGTTAGAAGCACGGCTTCCTCAATAGAGCCGCTTATCTTTTAACTTGTTTATCTTTAATTTTATCTTTGTTTTCCTATTTGATCTCATAGAGTCCCAACAAGATACGATGCACGTATCAAGCTTGTTTCCAACTATACAAATGTTGGTAATTTGTCGTCATTGTTGGCAACTTTTCTGTGAGATGGCAGTGTGACTCAATCATAAAGAGAGAGATTGGTAATGCAAACTAATAGAAGTTCTGAAGGAGAGAGAAAATGAGGAGAGAATGGCAAAGATGAGCAAACTGTGTTGATGTATTCACGAGTCCTAGCAATGAGTTACATATGTCTTCAAAGAATTACTGAAAAGAATTTTTTAAGACACTGATTCATCCCCTTTCAGTATCAACTTGTGATCAACAACAAATACACACCATGAATGTATGATTTTATTACATACAGAAAGGGTACCGATGTATTGGTATACGCACACAATAGATGACAGTTATTGGATTTTCTCATACTGGCATGAGGGGCATGAGAAGATTCGAATCCATATGTCTTTACTTAATCTTATATAAATAATTAATTCAAGTTAATTGTAACTTCCAAAACATTAGATAACCCACTATCTAATTATTCCCAATATTGAAAATAACTCTTCCCCTAACTCTTCCAATAACAACTACTTACAAACTACAAATAACCACTACCACGTGTAGCCCCTCAATCACTTCAACATTACATAACAGTCATTTCCCCTTAAGATTGGTCTTGTCCTCAAGAACACAAGTTGGGATATTGATTCCACCCAAATTCCAAATCTTGATGAACAAATTCTCAATACACTTTTGAGATTTGCAACATGAAACCTTGGAATTATATCTTATCTCTACCAACTTTATGAACAGCTCGTTGAATTTATCTATTATCTGTTGTTGTCCCTCATTCAGAAAGCTCACAACTTGTTCATGTGCTTTTCCATTTTAGGATGATCTACCCTTAACTGACCCACCCCCGGCCCCCGCCGATGGTTCCTGGCTCTATAGGTAATATGATAAGCCAATGACTTTTTCCATGTTTCAAACTACGGTTAACCGACATATCTTCACACGATGAACCAAGTCTTGATCCATATTTTGTGGATGCTTGGGCTCTGATACCATTTGATACTTGCATATGTATTTAGGTTTGAATAAAAGAGGCAAAAATGAAAATAGAGGGAGAGTGAGAGATAAAATATGTATGATAAGTAATGGTTTAATAGAGGAAGTCTGCCTTCTTCCTTAAAGAGAAAATTTAAGAAATCTCAACAGCTCTGTATTTCGAGGATAGTTCACCTGTATCACGGTAGTAATATGGTTCCCATGCAACGTCTCAACATGGGAACCTTATCTTAGATATTATCGTCCATATGTACACCAACTAATTGATCCTGTGAGATCTGTGATTGAGATCTTGTAATTGATCCTATGAGATCCTGTAATTGATCTTGTGAGATCTACGATTGAGATCATGTGATTGAGATCCTATAATTGATTCTATGGGATCCTGTGGTTGATCCTGTGAGATCTTGTATACAAGGCTGGTCAGCCAAGCAATACACAATTCAAAAACATATTCTTGAGATTTTACATTAATCTGTATGTACATGTACTCTCTATGTGATCCTATCATCGTCCATATCCAGTGAGTCCTACACTCTAGAGGTGGGTCTAGCACCACATCGACAATGATGGAATCCCATAGAGAATACATGTACATGCAAGTGATCCGAACTCAAATAGTAATGGGTTGTGCGATGTTTTGATAGTAAGGTCTGTAGTTTGATAGGTATTGACTAACAAATAATGATAAAGCCTATGGGTTAAGGAAGGAATTCATTGAGTGAGTTTGGTCACTACAAACTAAAATTAGCCAAGGATAATCCCAGTCCCGGCCCATTATTTTAAGGTTGGACTGTTTGTATGAACCAGTTGAACTAAAACTGGATGCCTTCCTGGTCTTTTGAACTTGGTTCTCTTTTTTTAACCCGGTTTTATACACAGGCCATGCAACTATACAGTCGCACATTGGTCCTGTGTAGTAGAGAGGATAGATTTGGTATTACATAAAATCCCTTCTCCTCATTCGATGGTTGAAGCCACCTGACGTATATGTACACGGTGGTGCACAAACCCTTTTGCTTTGTGTGTGTGTGTGTGTGTATCTGTCCTGTTCATCGCCTACGAAACGGTATGACTGCCATCGTAATTATAGATTTCCTTAAAAAGTTGTGCTCATTTTACAAGCTTAATTACGAGTAATTTAAACATTTTATAGTGAATAATCAACCTCATGTAATTTCATTTATGTCATGTTTTTTGCATGCTTTCTAGGTCAAGAATACATTTTGGCATGACAAAAACAGTATTTGGTATGCATTCTAGTTCTTGAATTACAGAATTTATATATAGCCCCGGCCCATTCTAGAACTTGCTCTTTAACCCATTTTGCATTATGAACACAAAAAGGGGAATGCCTAACTCTTTTAACTCATTCTCATTCTATATCAAAAAAGCATTTCTAAGAATGCATACCAAATCCAAATTGATTACCAAATAATTAAAATTGAGAGTACAAATGGGCCGTCCATGGGCTTTTGAATTGATTAGATCCAAAGACTTAGACCCAACCTGAAAACTGAACAAATCCAGTATCCATATCCCTCGGCTCCTCTTCCAGCTTTCTTGCTGTTCGGTTTTCCCCTTGAGGTGGTCTGCCTCATGTAGCGATTTTTCAATTCTTTAGAATCTTCTTGTCGATCCGCCGTTTGGTATAGTGTTTGTTCAGCTCCCGTGTCAGCGGCTGTTGGTATCTCTGGATTTTGGGGCTATTGCGCTCGTCTCTCTGTCGAAGAAGTCCTTCGTTCACTTCTATCCGTAAAATATAATATATATTGAAAAAGTATGAGAAAATTTTTCATGTAAAATATCATTTACATGAAAATTTTGACGACAAAACAAACAGGGCTATAGGAATCATAATAGAATATAATCCAACCAAAATCCACAAGATTTTTCTTCCTCATTAGGGTCTACAGATTCCATTGGGATACATTGACTCGAAACCCTTCTAGATTATCCTAGATGGTTAAATCCTTTTTTTTTATTTTTTTTATTTTTTATTTTTTTTTATTCAAAAGCTATGGCAAAAAAAATGCCAAAAAAATCTTCCATCCGTTTAAATGCATTAAAACCCATAACGGCATCAAAATATATATACAAATATATATTGCAAAAATAATAATATTATTATTATATAGGTGCTTATAAATTGTAATCCATACATAAATTATAATTATTTAATTAATAAAACATGAATTTATCCCACAATTCGCATGTGTATCTTATAATTTTTTGCCTCGTATTCTTCAAATATTAAATATTTAAAATCTCTACTATCTTTTTTTTTTCTTTTTTAATAGTTCTAGAAATGTTTGAATGTTTCATTCAAATTTTGAACCGTTTTAAATAATAAATTGTACCTTTTTTTTTCTTTTTTTTTTCCATTTACTTTTTAATTATATTCGAGATCAAGGCTATTTTTGGCAGCTCAATCTTTTTTTTTTTTGGGAAATATTTTTTAGCTTTTATTACTATTTTGACGAAGATTTTAAAGTCCATAAAGTGGGTCCCACTAAACAGCACAATTGCATTGCAGAAACCAAAACAAAAAGGGGTTCTTGTGGATTGATACTCATAAAACACCACCCAAAAACACAAAAATAAAGAAAGGGTGTTTTTTTTTTCTCTCTCTTTCCCCCTTTTCTGCTCCTATCAGTCTATCATCACAATATTTTCTTGCAATCTGTTCTGTTCTTTTGAGTCCTTGACCCACCTACGAGAGGCCAAGAGAAGAATGGACTCAGTCTGCATATCCAAGTGTGTCAATGATGTCCATGTTCCCGTACGAGCAACCTACTGGAATCTGTATCATTGGCCAGACTCAGATGCAGAGTTTGTGAGAACAGTGAGTGCTAAGTCAAACCTGATCAGCAGCAGAAGCAACAAGATAGAGGAACATGGTGGGTACCCAAGAGTGGTGGATAGCTTAGCATGTAGACAGTTGTATCTGAAGAGTTATACTTTCTCCAGGAAGGAGACAGTACCAGAGAAAACTGTCAAATGCTTAGGAGGAGTAAAACAGAGGATGTCTGAAGCTCACAAGAACCAGAAGACGAAGAAGAAGAAGAAGAAGTGTTTGGTTCTGAGGAAAGTGAAGGAGATGTCTTCTGCTGCAATTTTAATCATTTTCCGCAGGCTACGTTCATGCTCCACTCGTGTTGATGTGACTGATCTTCCTGAGTACTGACCCTTCTTAGTATCTCTGTTTCATTCTGTAATGTTCATCTCTTTCAGGGTTCGATCATGGATGTTGGGTGTCTTCTTCTCTGGTTGGGTTTTTTTTTCTTGTTTTCCATTGAAAGTTCAGCAGAAGAGATGGATTACTAGGAAGAACTGAAGATGGGTTGCTCTGTTTTGGTGTTGGTGCCCTGTACTGTCTCTGTTCAGCCAAGATGAAAAAAAAATTAGTTTGTAAATTTTTTGAGGAAA
Organism: Protea cynaroides; assembly: GCA_028583415.1. Classification (NCBI taxonomy): domain Eukaryota; kingdom Viridiplantae; phylum Streptophyta; class Magnoliopsida; order Proteales; family Proteaceae; genus Protea; species Protea cynaroides. The sequence goes on along the minus strand of CM053266.1, from coordinate 33,607,029 downwards.
AACTTCATTGATCTCTGCAGAATTAATGGATTTTTTTTTTTCCTTTTTTTGTTGTAAATCAGACCTTGCTTGATGATGGGTTTTGTCTGTGTAACTGATAGGAAGATGTGGGTTGGTCTGTTACTCCTGTATAGCAATTATATCTGCATTTAAGATGCTTAAACTCCATTATTATTACCTTAATCGTCAGGTTCATGTTCTGTTTCCATGGTTCTCCATCTTCAGAGTTTGAAGTTCAGGGTTCAGAGTTCAGACTAGAATGGGGGGTTGGTCAAGGTCGAACCTTGGTTGTTCATGGATAGATGGCCCACTGAACCGCTATGGTATTCGGTATGGATTGATACGGTACGGAAACCAAAATGGTGATACCAATATTATATCATCATATACCGATGCAGTTTCAATTTTCAATACCAGTATCTTATCGGTTTGGTACTGTTTTTATTCGGTATCATATATCCACCCATGGTTTTTATTTTGTTTTATCCGGGTTCTTACTCAGTATATATACGATTCCATACAAATTTGGTGTATAAAAGAGAAAAATCAGTACAAGTTTATACCGATATATATTTGTTCGTTACAGTTTTATTACTATTTTGGCATTTGATACATACCGATCAGTTCGGTCCATAATACAACCCTATCATACCAATTACTTTGATTCTATTTTCCATTCCGCCCATTACTGTACCCATTTTAATTCGATACAATAAATAGGTATGGTTTCGGTTTCGACATATGATATTGGTATTGAAGTGACACCCTTAATGGGAGGTGAAGATCGAGAGTGATGTTTTAGTTTGAGATCAAAGATCAAAACCTACAATTGCAATGATATTATATCTTAATTAAGCGCGATCAATGGGAAAATGACGTTGGCTTTGATTGGTTGCAAGGGGAATTAAAACGCACATGTTATCACATGCATCCACATAGATGACATCCCATGAAAAGAAACTATTGTCAGTGGCCGCCGATGTCATCTAAAAAGATCGATCAAAAATAGGGTACTGATTATCACATGCCAAATTTCAAAATCTCTTCGCTTAAAAAAAAGAAATTTTAAAATCTAATTCAATCAAATATCTATTTTGTATTAACATACATCATGTATGCATGTATCAATGATGGTTTAAATACAATTTTTGAAAATAAATTATTCTTACTTATAACTAACTACCCATTTAATTATACTTACATTAAAGAGGGAAAATCAAGTATTATGAATGATATAATAAAAGTGGAAATTTAAATTAGGCAAAAATTTTCATATACAGCCGTCCATGTACCTGGTCCCCATTGGAACAGAAATCGTCTCCCGCCTGGGTTTGGGCGGGAGACTGGGCGGCCTGGATGGATGGCCGCCACTTGGCACTTGGAGGGATCCGAGCCATTCATCCAAGCCGACCCCCCAGTCGACAAGCTGAGCCGACTGGGGGGTCGGCTCGGATGGAGGGCTCGGATCCCTCCGAGTGCTAGGTGGCGGCCATCCATCCGGACCGCCTAGTCTCCCGCCCAAACCCAGGGGGGAGACGATGTGAATCCGTCCCCATTGAGGCTTTTCTAATACCAAAAGGGGCTTTATTTTTTTATTTTTTTTTTAAGATATATAGGGTTTTGTAAGTTTACCAGTTTACCTAACATGGGACCTCGCCGGCTACATTTCCAATGCAAACACAACAGAGAATTTTTGGGTAGGGAATCCTAAGAAAATATAAAAGAAGGGGGAATGAAAATTATAAAAGATATACATTATAAAATAATGGGAAAGTATGAAAATAAAAATAAAAAATATCCGGTAGTTGATTGTTCATGTGACATCATGACATGTGTGACCTTAGCATTATATATTTATATCTGTATCTATCCTACAATCTCTATTAATCAAATGAGCTATTCACATGAGTTAATCTCGGACCATTCAAAAAAAAATCTGAAAATAATAAAAAAATGGTTGTTGTCAGTTGTTTAACTGCCCATTTAGGTTTAGTTTTTTTAAAATATTTTAGGAAAGCAGATACTTCTGAGCAAAGGTGGATGCGAATCGAATCTAAATTATCAATTATTTGATTAACTCTTCTTGACTCATGTAACTCAGATCTTCCTCCCCCTTGGTTATGTTTTCTTCCTTCTCTAGAACCTTTTGAATCTTCATGAACACTTAATCTAGAGAGGGTTTTGGGGGGAATGACTAAAAGTCTGGTGGACATATTCCACAATAAACAATGACAAAAAAATTGTGGAAGTGGACCTTCTCTAAATAGTAAACTAAAAGGATCAAAGATTGAAAATCAAAAGCAATCCATGGCTGGATAGTCATACCATCAACTAGGTACTTCAGCAGGTACAGGATAGATTGCTTGAACCCCACTCCTCATTGATAACATACATTGCCAATCACACATATCTCCAGGTGTAATTGAGACCATCCCAAATCTTAATTTGTTGTGATGTTTTTATGTTCTCTTTTTTGTCAAGTTTTTTTTTTTCTCAACAATTCATCCAACATGAATCTATGGATTATAAAATGCACACCAAGTTAGACCATGTGGTATGATGATTTGACAATTCTTATCATTGGAAATTTAACCGCGAAGATTGATTGCATGCCAATTTTTATAATCAAATTCTATCAAATACCTTCTTATGTATTGACATGATACTATCCGAGTTTAGAATCCACCTAATCACTAATCGTGGATCTCTCAATATTTTATTTTAAGAAAAATTATTTGTACACCCCTGGCCTTCACCTTAATTACACGTCCTATCCAATGTTTCCTGACAATTACACGTACCACCCATTTTAGTGTTTACAGAAACCCAAAAATGGGAAAAAACTCATTTACCTTAGTAAGATTTAGACTGTCAATAATCAAATGGCAATTATAACCTTATAATTTTAAAAGACAAAATTAAACATATATATATATAAAAAAAAAAAGAGGAATAAAATATGCTTTCATCATTCCCAAATGGCCAAATTGGATGTGTTCTGAAAGAAGGTTAGAGATCGGCGACTTCTCATAGGCTTCATCGTTTGCAAAAAACCCCCGCTGGTGATTTCATCTCGGTGCGGTGTGTTCTGAAAGAAGGTTAGATTGTTTTTTTTTTTCCCATCTCATCTCTTTCCTCTCAAGGACATCGAGCTTCGATACGGTTTTTGCAACTAAATTTTTCCAGGTTAAGGGGGTTGGGGCAATGGGGGTGTTTGCAGAGGAATGGAGAGGAAGAGGAAGAGAAAGGAGGAGAGGGGTGGGGTAATGCAAATCGGAAGAAAATGGTTTCTTTTTTTTCTTTTTGGAGCATTTGCAAGGGGGTGGGGAGGAAGAGGCAGATGAAGAGAAAAGAGAAGAGGGTGGGTGCGGTTTGGTTTAGGAGTGTTTGCAGAGGGGTGAAGAGGAAGAGGTAGATGAAGAGAAAGGAGAAGAGGGTGGGGTGCGATTCGCAAACAGAGTCGGAGGAAGTTGTTGGTCGTATGTCCTCGGTGCCGTCCATGATGCCGTGCTCAATGAGGAGGAATGCCGTCTGTGCCGTCCGTCTCAACCGTCTCTCGGAGGAATGTCATCGTATTTGCTACGTTTTTTGAAATCAAAGGTGGTACGTGTAATTGTCAAGAAACACTAAGTAGGGCATGTAATTAAGGCAAAGGCCAAGGGGTGTACAAGTAATTTTCCCTTTATTTTATTACTCGATCAACTACATTTACAGTGAAACTTGACAACATTTACAGTGAAACTTGACATGGGAGCAAAGGACCTTGGGATTCACTTATCAACAATATCTCAGCACTACTATGATATAAATCCATATTGTGCCAGAAACCAGCGATTGAATTGGCTTGAGATGGGATCAGGATTGGCAGTGGCCTATCCCCTATCCCAAAGTACAAGCAGTAAGTTCTTGCTAGAGAGGGTTCCTTTGTATAGCTAAGAACTACATCTCCAGGAGAATGGCTTTGAAGATCCACCACCCCTTGTCACTGACGAAGATATTGCAACGGATTTATTTGCATTGAATCCATCAGCCTCCAGCTCCCCTCACGGTTGAGATTCCCTGGCATGCACATTTCAGAAGATAGTATTGAATGCCACATTAAGGGAAAAATGAATCAATCAATTCAACATTTAACATTTCATTGACCAAAATGCCTCCTCTGTACCATCCCTTTCACCCCAAATGTGGTACACTGGTATGCAGGATTTACCCCCCGCCCCACAAGGACAGCAGTTTTGAAGACCCATCAGATCTATGTTTAATGAGATTCTCCTTAGTATAGAACATGAGGATGACCTTAGTGCTCTTATAGGGCACAAACCCATCAGATCTATGTTTAATGAGATTCTCCCTAGTATAGAACATGAGGATGACCTTAGTGCTCTTATAGGGCACAAAATAAGTTCCCAACTTACACTCAAAGATACTAATATTGAAAATGCACAATGACTAGGTAGAGCTATGAAGCTCTACAGACCTCTCACCCCATCAGAGAGAGAGAGAGAGAGGCTACTGCTTGCCATGAATGATGATTATTAAGCAATGCAAAAATCTCCTGTGTCAAAATATGCCATACAGGAGCAAACCACACCACCACTACAAAACAAGGCGGAATGGGAACCCTATCAATAAGCTCTTGCAATCTGAAAAATGATCTGATTTCTGATTCCCAAACCCCTATTATCCATTTCTCCCCATATAGTTAGTCATCCGTATAGTTAAAGGCCAGATCCCAATAGTGACCAACCCCAGCATCAGAGAACACTTTCCTTGCAGCAGCTTCACTCCTACACTGGTGAACAAGAAACCGGTTGAAGCTCGGCTTAGCAATACTGCCCTGCCACACTAAAACACATTTGTTAACAGGTTTGTCCTCGTTTTCATCTTCATCATCTTCTTCATTCCCCACAGCGGCAGCCCAATTAATACGCTTGAGCATTAACTTCCCATACCTCTTGATGGGCTTACCACCACCTTCCACAACAACCACACTAATGCCATCTGATATAACAGCACAGCCTGTCAGGCGGTTCTCCTGGGCATTGACGTCAACCTTAAAGCGGGTCTGTGGATGTGAAAGGTAATTGATCCGATACACCGAAACAAGTGTCTCCAGCGTATTTGGATCCTCAAAGAGCTTCCTCTCTTTCTTCTCACGGCGTTCTGCTGGTGTGAGCTTCCGTGCAATGTTCCTGTCAACATGGGCTTGCTCTCGCTCAGCAGCTGCACTCCGTATTTCCATTTCGAGCCTGGTGGGATCTTGAGTTGCTTCTGAACCAAGAACTTTCATGAGATTGCTCATCTTCACCTTGGGCTTTGGTGGTTCTAACAGACCTTGCCTTATCATTTCCTGCCTATCTTTTTCCTTCGCTAAGCGCCGCTGCGTGCGCAATTTCTTCTGCTCCTTCTTCGTAAGCTTCAGTGGCTGTGGAGGTGGCGGAGCAGGATCTGCTGGGGGCTCAATAGGAAGAGGATGTTCGACATAAATTGTAATCTTATCCATTTTAAGTTTATCTTCAGTGATAATACCTTCACTTAAGTCCCCGTAGGTTCCAGATAGCAAAAGTGGTACATCCCTGGTTAATTCAGTACACAAGATTAGACATGTCAAAGTCATAAAAAAAAATTTCCTAACAGCCTTCAGTATTGATTGGTCAAAAGCACATGGACCAACACATCGCAAGAAGTACCTTGATTAAGGAAATAAATACAAATCATATCATAAAAAGGGTGGATCAAATGACCACCATTCAGCTTTACCAAAAAAAAAAAACTTACCACCACTCAGTTTCCGGGATTGGGTCCTTCGGTTTTTCCTTGTTGACAACTCTCTCTGATACCTCTATCAAATTTGGATTAATATCAGGCTCCGCCTTTGCCTTTGCCAGTTGTGCTTGCTTTGTCTTCAACTCTTTAGCTTGTGCTTCTCCAAATTGACTCTGAAAACCATAAGAAGACCAAATAAGAAAGGTACAGAGATTATTAAGGGAGACAGACCAAAAGATAAGAATCCGCATTAGCATCCTGGGACATTCAATACCTTGAATCTAATAATTTCTGCATCCTTCGACCATTTTCCTTCCTCTACAAACTGGAAATTCATCCTCTTGGGTCTCAACAGCTTGGTTTTATTGATGCCCATTCCTGGATCGAAATGAGGATTCAATTCTGGATCAACATCCAGCTCAGGTTTAAGAATTTGGAAAGCTTCCTTTTTCTGTTTGTTGATGTTGACCTGAAGATTTACATACACAAAATTAGTAAGTACAGTAATGAAAAGGAGTTTGAATAGTACCAGGAATATAAATAAGAGGAATCAACTGAACAAGCAGGAAAAAAAAACACTAACCTTTAATGTGCTGAGATTTGTTAGTTTAGGAATATTGATTACATTTCCATGCTCATCTATTTCTCTACCAAGTGCATCCAGACGGAGAACAGGGGCTTTGGATGGCTTCTGCTGGACAGCAACATCAGTAGTGGTGTGCCCTGGAAACATGTTTATGAGGGGACCAAATTCTGGGTCCTGGTGAAATCCCATCTTTGCAGCAAGTTCTTGTGCTCGTTTTACAGCTTCATAGTTAGGCATGGCTGTAAGCCCAGGAAGAGCAGTCATGCCAATGGTGGGAGGCTTCACAGAAGCTGTAGCTGCAGTAGGCACACTTGTTATGCTTGATTTTAAACGTGAAGTGGATGCCCCCATAATAGGTGGGATAGATCCTTGCTGACTTGCTGCGCTTGGTAACTGAGCTTTTTCCTCCTTGTTTGTTGATCCAAGCTGTGGGCTACCATCTGCACTTGAACCTCTATTCAACTAGACAAACAAAAGAAGATGGTTATTAGGATTACAGAACAAAGCAGAGAGTTCCTCTAAAAATTAGAAGGGAGCACCCAGGCGAGTAGGAGAGAAACTCTAAGCAGATAATGAAACCTTGGGGGGGGAGGGGAGTGGATGAGTCAAATGTTAGAATTAAGCTTTATTACTGAGCTTACCAATGGAATCTTTTTCAGCTTTTCTGACAATTCCTTTTGCATCTGTAAAGCTCTCTTAGCTTTTGCTAAAGCATCAAGAGACAGACTTCCACTCTTGCCAGCAGCTGGAGTAGTCCCATCTGTACTGGATTTTCCAGGAACCTCATGAGATCTGGTAACACTAACTCCCTTATTTTCATTGGTGGTGGAAATTGAAGATACCTTGATAGGAGGGGATTGACTGGATGCCGAAGTCTCAGGCACTACCTTTGATGCCATATTAAGTGGTTCCCAAACAGCACCCTGTAAAGATGAAATGTAACATTAAAAACCACGATATTTTTCTCCCCAATGAATTAAAAAGAAAGCCTTACTGGGCTCAGGAAATTACAACATGAACATATGTAAGCAAAAACTATAAAAGATCCATTACCAGTAGTAGGTCATAGCACTTGGTTCACCCAAAGTAAATAGTTGATAGTGGCAATGCAAGAAATTAAATAAAGCAAGATTAAAATTGTCTTATTAAAGCATCAGTGAAATCATCCAAGGCCAGAGTTCAGGGTCTTCCAGGAACTTGGAAGTATAAATGATATATTACAGTTGCCAGAAAACAATGAAAGGAAATTCCATATGCGCCCTATTCCGGTTGGTTTTCTGAGATAGTACAACTCCAAAAATCTATTTCGTTAATGGCATCATGCCAAAGTAACTATACTATTCAGTAGGGTAGTCAATGGACCAAATTTTGATTCAGATTGATCCGAATTTGGTTCGATAAAGAATTAAGTAATTAACACTTAGTGTCTGACTGAAATCGATAAAATGTAAACCGATCGAATCCAGATATACTTAAAGCCAGCGAGCTTGTTGAAAACAAGTGGAACAACTGACCAGCCAGGGAGATATTGGGAGAAAGAGAGGATGGGGGAATGGCTGAATCCCATCATGAGGGAGCTTTTCTTTCCATTAATGCCTTGGACAAAAAGATATGTACAACCTTGATGACGAGACTTCATGCCATAAAAAATGCATCTTGAAATGCTTCTGTCCCCGCTCTAAGCAGTACGGTGGAAGTTGAACAACATGCATAAATAAAGGATTCCATAGTTTCTGAATACTAGGACTTTTCATTCCTGTTCCAACGTAAAGAAGGAAAACCCCAAATAACCATGGAAAACCTAAAATCCGATATTCTCCTGTCCCTATCCCTATCATACCAAAACCTGTATTCCTTATCAAACTGATCTTTCCAATCACTATTCTATGTTGCTCTGTGCTTTTTGTCCTCAATTTCAGCCAGAGAGGGGTTCAAGCTTGAGGAATTTTTTTTTTTTTTTTTTTTTTGGGGTTTTTAGTTGCGGGGGATGGATTCAGAGGATGATATACACAAGTAAACGATGAGGATACTCTGGACAAATTCTACAATGGCATGATGGTCACGGCTAGCCCTCCGAGCTGAACAAAACACCTGTGGTGTCAATTGCATGGAAAACCAGAGATCGCAAACTCCTGAGCTTAATATATAGAATCAGACCAGAATAGATATCCAATATCTCATCACATTTGAACACAAATAAGGCTTTAGTAGATTCACCGGATTATCAGACCAAATAAGATCAGCTGTTTTGCTTAGCAGATTCAAATCAGATCAGGGGTAATCCCCATGTCCATAAGAACCCTGCAATTCAGATTAACTCTCCAAAAAAATATGTTTGCTCGAAATGTCAAATTGGACCAACAACAAGGGTTGATTTTGAAGAGGACCAACAAAGGCACGAGCTAATCCAATAAGCCTCATCATTCTCTGTAACACCCCCATAATATGATCACAGCTGCACCAGATAAACCATATTTTTCTTTTTAGCAGTTCCGCACATGTGGTATTGTGGTAATAGTCACTTTTGTTCCATACTGGAGTCAGTTTCACTTTCAAGATATCTGGGGTAATGCTATCCAAGTTTAACTCGAAGTCCTACTTTCACCTTGTGTTAAGGACTTATTTCGGGGATGGTCTGTATGGTGTGTTTTGGTGTCACTTGTAGCTTTTGCCATTTCCACCCAAAAAATTCATACGGACAAAACTCCAAAATCATTTAGTATGTGAAAGGATTCATCTATTTTATAGTTTTTGAGTCATAGATACAGTTTAAATTTATAGGCAGCGGAGGTCCATATAAAAGGATCCTCTAACTGATTCCATAGAAGTTAATGAATGAATAAATATATCTAAATGATAGTTTAGTGCTCACCCAATTCTTATGGAAATGTGGAATTTCAAAGTTCCCCAAAAGCAATTTCAAGAGCTTCAACAGCAGTCCCAATAGAACCTTTCTTCTCGTCATAGTTTGGGGACCGCCAAAGGGGCTGACACTCACTACTGAGAATCATGGGTGCCATAGAGCTTCAACTAACGCTACCGATCAGAGACATAATAGATTGTAAGGGCACCCTTTCTGATTATATGCCTGGCCTTTTACCTTAAAATAAGGGGGGTATGAAGCTTAGGAAAGATAAATACTGCGAATGAAGAGGCATTGACCCTTCTTTTGTGAATTGTTCTCTTGGTCCAGAAGTGAAAGCAATGATGCCTAATGTCAGGTGAGAATGAAACTATACCGGACAACGAATCCACACTCTACAACCTACGCCAGATTATAGCTGACCATAATAAACATTAACAATGCCATAAAGTTTTGCACATACATCTATACAGAGACAACCTGTCTTCAGAATCTAATCACCTAGACATAAACCAACTGGCCATCTCTAATAACCCACTTATTCTATATTTATACGAACTCTACATTGCAATAGAAAGCAAAATGTCTATGATAATTCTCACAACCGACCCACTACCCAAACATACCCTTGGGTACACAGAGCTCCCATTTTGCAATATCACAGAGAGATTTTGTTGAGCGAAATAATTGTTCAAGAGGGCTAATAAAAAATTCTTCAATTACAGACAGCTTGCTCCAATCAAGAACTCTGGATCTGATTCATAATACCCTGCTGCTCTACTGTTATATTTGATTCTTGATCTGAATATTAAAAAACAGATCCGTGAACTCTAGTTGATTTGTTTCTTAATCAGGATCTGCAATATCAAGAATCTAATCTTGTATCTACAGCATCCCGTATTGTTGTCCACCTCAGTTGCACCACCTGTTTCCATGCCACCTTAAATCTATTTAAATTGCAGGATCAGATTCAAATATATACCTAAATGCAGCCATAATAGCCTCCCTACCTCAACCAGATATAAGAAGGGGGGTAAAACCCCTGAGCAAGTCCTGCTTTCCCAGGGTCCCATTAGGAAGTCGACTGCAGTCGGCCATAACCTTCTGCATTTTTGCAGTAATAAGTCGCCACACTCAGAATTGAACCTGCATCTGTTATGCTGGCATCAGAAGCTTTTATCATCGAACCCCTCAATATGCGAACATGATAAAACATAGTCCATATTTTGATCTCCTAAATATGGGACTGCCAAGTACCCCAAAATTTGATACCCAGTCAAACTTTCAATATGACAGTTCCAGAACAGAGATCCATATTTGGATCACTCCCTTTCTTTTCCCTTGTGTGTGTGTGCGCTAGGATCTCATAATATGGGGCAGCAAATTCCTCAAATTTGATACCCAATCAACACTATAATCTAAAAGCCCCAAAACAAAGATCCATCCCTATGGCCAGAATGAATTTTCCAGAGTGGTTCTGCCAATGGATCTGGCACTGTATTTCCTCCTCCAAATTCTCTGTTTTGGTCAACGGTAGCCCTGTCGGATTCTTCAAGTCTCGAAGAGGTATCAGACAATGTTGCCCCAAGTCCCCTATCTTGTTCACCCTCATCTTGGAAGGACACTCCAGAGCCATTCAGCAAAGTGCCCTCCAGAACCAAATTGATATTCTCCCTCAGTGTAAGGCCCTGAAGCTGACCCATTTGGCCTTTGCAGACGACATTATGATGTCCTCTAAAGGAAACGTCAAATACATTTCTTCCATCTAAAAGGTTTTAGCTGACTTCAGCTTGTTGTCAGGCCTCTTGGTTAACAAGCAAAAGTCCACCCTCTTCCTCGCCGGTATTGAAGATGAGCGTCAGGAGACTCTCAGACGCATTGTGGATTTTCCCTTGGGTAGATTGCCGGTTACTTACCTTGGATTGCCCCTGATCTCAGCTAGACTCTCTGCTCATCACTGCTCCCCCATCCTCGATAGACTAAGAAAAAAGCTACAGCTATGGAAAGCAAAATTCCTCTTTTACGCTGGTAGGCAGGAGCTTGCTAAGGCTGTAATGCAAAGCCTGTATTTATATTGGACTGGGATATTAGGCCTGCCCAAGTCGATCTCTCAGAAAATCGAAAGTTTGATAAGTGCTTTCCTGTGGAAAGGAGCAGATAGTAACAAATTCTTTCATACTATCGGCTGGAACAAAGTCTGTTTGCCTAAAGAGGAGAGAGGTCTTGGTCTCTGAAGAGTTCAAGAAGTCAACAAAGCTTGCAGTATCAAACTCATATGGCGGGTGGCTGAGAAAAAAGAGAGCATCTGGATCCAATGGATCTGCAGTACATACCTGAGAAGACAGTCAATCTGGACAGCTACTTTGAACTGCAATTCGTCCAGGATTTGGCGAACAATTCTTCAGCATAGACAGCTGGCCACCCATTCTATTAAAAATCTCATTGATGATGGTTCCTCGACCCTTTTGTGACTTGATAACTGGCACCCCACGAGTGTTCTTGTGTTGGCTTTTGGAGAAAGGATTCGATCCGAGTATGGCCGAGATAGGCTTGCTACTATGTCTTCCATCATTTCTCATGGAGCTTGGTGCCCTGGCCGAGCTTCCTCCTCTAGACTGGTACAAGCTTGGGAAGATTTGGACTCCATCCCCCGAAAACCTACTGGAAGCAAGGACCTTGTCAGTTGGACAGCATCATCCTTCAGAAGGTTTTCTTCGGCATCTGCTTGGGACCTCGTTAGAACTCGCAGCCCAAAGATTCCTTGGTTCAACGTGGTCTGGTTCAAAGGTCATATCCCGCGCCACAGCATCATCCTTTGGAGAGCCCTGACTCAGTCTTTGCCAACAGGTGCCCTCCTTCATAGCCGGGGTATCATTCCAAATGACAAGTGTGATCTATGTTGGGCCTCAGGAGAAGACATCCATCGCTTATTTTTTGAGTGTTCCTTTTCCTCAAGAATTTGGGAAGCTATCATGGGGAAGTGTTGGCCTCATTACAGAAGGATCCAACCTTTTGATAGGGAATGGAAGTGGATAATCAAGAAGTTCAAAGACAAGTCTCCATGTGACACTATTGTTAAGCTTGCCTTTGCTGCAAGAGTGTACCATATCTGGTTTGAGAGGAATCTGAGAAAGTGGACAGCCAAATCGAGATCCTTTACCCAAATTTGGGAAGCAATTTCTTTCGATGTTCGAGGAGCCATCATGCCATTGGCCTCTCAGCCACCGGTGCCTATCAAAAATAGTTACATCCTGCCTTCTTGGAATATAGCCACCACTTGAGATGGATGTCTTTGTTTTGTGTTTTCATGCTTTTGTAATCCTATTTGGAGCTATCCCTTGATTTTGTGAGGAGCTTGGGTCTTTTCTTTGGAATCCCAGGCTTGTTTTTTCCTCCTTTGGGGTTTTGTTAATATATTCATTCATTCACCCAAAAAAAAATTTTCTCAACAAACCTTGTCTCCATAACCCTATCTTAAGGTCTAACCAAATGCCCCCACCGCTTTTTTTTTTTTTTAAATGAGCAGCAGCATGCCCTCTATTTCGTATTACAATTGACTTCAAACATCACAACATTTCCACGAAATCTAAATCTAGTTCTTATAATACAAACATTTCATTAAGATCCTCCATGTAGATATAGAAGGCAATGCCTTACATTACACAAGATATGAGAAGTACAGCAATTTCTTCATTCTTAATTGACAAATGCCAGTCTCTTTATATCTCATTCTCATGAAAACACATCAAAGCTTGGATCTTTGAGACCTTTGATAACAACCCATAAACCAGCAATATTGTTACTGCAGGGGCATCTCAAGCCCCAAACATGATTCCTCTCCTTCAAAATGCCCATATTCCAAGGACGCAATGCATGTTCATCATATGAGTTATTACTGATCACAACTAATTAAGATTATTTTTGGAATGTTAAATCTGGTACATTTAAACTCTACTAGTGTTATGCTGCCGGTCCCAAGCCCGGATAAAAGAGGAAGGTTGGTACGTCAGGTCGGCAGCTGGTACCCCCAAAAACCTAGCCAAACCCTGAACATGGATTCTCAAACAAAAGATAATCAGCATAATACTAGAGCATTTTATGTAAACGATGCGTTACACCTGGTCCCTGGTGTAGCGAAAAATGGACAAGGGTCACCACATCCCCCAAATGCGGTGAAAAATTGGCAAGGGCTGCCGCATCGGAACCCAGATGCGGTGATAAATAGTTAAGAGTTCTCGCATCGTGGACGAGTGCGGGTAATAAAGCTAGTCCATAGAATAGCACCTTGGAACATAGGATCTTTAATGGGTAAGAGTCTAGAATTGATAGATGTTATGAACTTATGAGAAGAAGAAGGATTAACATAGCTTGCATACAAGAGACTAGATGAAAAGGTAAAAAAACTAAGGAGTTGGATGACTTTAAACTTTGGTATAAGGGGGATAAAAATAATAGCAACGGAGTGGGTATAATAGTGGGCAAAGATTTAAAGAAAGATATGGTGGATGTGAAAAGATTTGGTGATAGGATTAAAGTCATCAAGTTAGTGATGAGGAAAAAGATAGTCAATATAATTATCGCATACGCACCCCAAGTAGGATTGGATGTGAATAGTAAGGTACAATTTTAGGAACACATGGATGGATTAGTGCAAAGTTTACGACAAGAAGAAAAGATTATAATAGGGGGTGACCTGAATGGACATGTATGGGGAGATAGTAGAGGTTATGAAGATGTGCATGGGGGATATGGTTTTGGAGTGAGGAATGAGAAGAAGACTTCAATTTTAGATTTTGCCACGGCTTGTGATTTATACATCGTATACACATACTCTAAAAAGAGAGAGGAGCATCTAATCATCTTCAAAAGTGGGCATCATAAAAGCCAAATTGATTTCTTTCTAACTAGAAAGTCCAATAAGTTGTTATGTAAGGATTGTAAAGTTATACCCGGGGAGAACCTAACCATTCAACATAGATTATTGGTCATGAATATGTCTCACTAGGCCGAATAATAAGAAATGTCAGGTTTTTTGCCCTAAGATAAGGTGGTAGTGCTTAAATGGAAATACCTTGAAAGATTTTACTGATAAAGTGGTCAAACAAGGAATGTGAAACTTTGAGGGAGACACTAATACAATGTGGAACAAGATGACTACTTGTATTAAGAAAGTTGCTAAAGAGGTTCTAGGTGTATCGAAAGGAAAATGTTATTCTCCTAGAATCTTGGTGGTGGGATAATAATGTTCAAGCAGCCATTAAAGCTAAGAAAGATAGTTTTAAGACATGGCAAAAAACTAAGGATATAGAGGATCTAAAAAAATATATACTTGCTAGAATTAAAGCCAAAAAGATTATGAGAAAAATAATGACGAAGAAATATGAAGATCTTTATAACAATCTGAGCACAAAGGAAGGAAAAAAAGCTATCTATAAAATAGCTAAGATGAAGGAAAGGAAGAGTAGAGATTTAAACCATGCGAGATGTATTAAAAATGCAGATGGTAGAGTTTTAATAAGGGATGAAGACATTAAAGAGAAATGGAACGATTGTTTCTACAGCCTACTAAATGAAGACGTCTCAGGAAATAGTGTCCCATATTGCTGCATTACCCACCATGACACCACAAGTCATAGGTATATACATAAAATTAAGGTGACAGAAGTGAAAGAAGCTTTAAGGAGGATGAATGTAGGCAAAGCACCAGACCCAAATGAGGTCTCAATAGAAGTTTGGAAGAGCCTAGGAATGTATGGGATATCTTGACTAACTAAGTTGTTCAACAAAACTATGAACTCAAAGAAAAAGCCAAATGAATGGAAGAGAAATATTGTGGTTCCAATCTACAAAAACAAAGGTGATATTTAGAGCTGCAATAACTACTGAAGCATAAAACTAATTAATCATACTATAAAACTGTAGGAGAGAATTATTGAAACCTGCTTGAGAAAAGAAACGACCATTACGGATAACCAGTTTGGTTTTATGCCAGGTAGATCCACGAGAGATGCTATTTACTTGTTTAGGAGACTCATGGAAAGATGTAAAGAAGGCAAGAAGGGCCTCCATATGGTTTTTATCGATTTAGAAAAAACTTATGATAGAGTTCCTAAGGAGTTAATCTGGCAAGTACTAGAGAAGAAAAGCATTTCAAGCAAATATGTGGACATAGTTAAGGAAATGTATTATAATGTGGTGACTAGTGCGAAAACCGTGACGGGTCAAGGTCGTGAATTCCGAATTACAATGTGGTTAGATCAAGGATCAACACAAAAGTAGGGATAAATGCCAAGTTAGAGCTATAGAGATAAACATTGGAATCAAAAGGTTTTAAAATAAGTAGAACGAAGACGGAGTATATGGTGTGTCCCTTTAGTCACACGAGAACGGATAATGAGGTGATAAAAATTCATGAGAGGGAGATACAACAAAGTGATCATTTTAGGTATCTAGGTTCAATCATAAACAAAGAAGGTGATATAGACGATAATGTTTCACAGAAGATTAAAATAGGATGGATGAAGTGGAGAAGTGCGTCTAGAGTGTTGCATGATCGGCGTATTCCTTTAAAACTTAAAGAAAAATTCTATAGAACAGCTATTTGACCAGCTATGATGTATGGTGCAGAATGTGGGGCAGCTAAGAAGCATCATAGAGATAAACTTAATGTAGCTGAGATAAGGAGGTTAAGATGGATGTATGGCAAAACTAGGAAGGATAAGATAAGGAATGATCGTATTAGAGCTGATTTGGGAGTAGCGCCAATGCATGATAAACTACGAAAAAATTGTTTGAGATGGTATGACCATGTTCAACGGAGGCGTTAGATTCTCCCATATGGAGGAGTGATTTGATTCAAATTGAAGGATCTAAAAGAGCTAGGGGTAAAACTAAGATGACTTTAGGAAAGATGGTGAAGAAAGACATATATAGCTTAAGCCTTGCTTTAAGTATGACATCGAACAGAGCTGATTGGCAGACAAAAAACCATGTAGCCGACCCCATTTAGTTGGGATAAGGCTTTGTTGTTGTTGTTGTGTTAAATCTGGTACATTTAGTATGATTTTGTCTCGTTTAAAAATCTATTTAGTTACCTTCCGAGACCATGAATGCAATTCCATAATAATTCGAGAGAGGGTGTTAGGCTGTGGCAGGATTCTATTCTTGCAATCTAAAAGTCATCAAGGACGTTCGATGTACTCTCTATTTTAGAGTTTGTATTTCAATAGGGAGGTCTAACTTACTCTTCTATTTTTAAAGTCTTTATTTTTCTTCACTTCAAAAACACTTCAAGGATATGCTAAATTTGTAAACAAGTCAAACAGTAAAGGATTAAAAAGGTGTCACAGAAAGACATAATAAGACATTATTAGATATGGTCCACAGCAGAACACCACAGCAAAATGGGACAGAAGGCACCTAAAAACGTATGTGGATAGAATTCCAAAGAGTCGGATAGTATGTAGAACTCTTCTACCATTTGTTCCTGCTCAAGGAGTAGGGCATACAGCATAGGAGGTCTAATAGTCCTCCCAATGCGTCAAGGGTCATGTAGTTGTTCCACAGTAGTGGGAGTCTCAATCATAGGGGTAACTGATACAGTCGGAACTTTGCCTTTAGACAACTCCTTTATTACCAGAGGATCTGATCGCTTGGCAATATGATCCTCATCCAGGAATGCCGTATGTTTTCTAACAATTATTTTCTGTTCTACAGGGACATAAAAGTAAAACCCTATAGTCCCTTTCAGGTATCCCAAGAAATAGCATCTCAACTGTACAAGATTCCAACTTATTTGTCTGCTGCTTTCTGACGTGTACAATGCAGTCCCACACTCTAAGATGTCACAGGCTAGGCTTGTGCCTGTACCACAACTCATAAGGTGTCATGGTCCCATTATTTTACGTAATGGGACATTATTAGATATGGTGTCCCTGGTGTCCTTGTTCAGTATCTATATAGCAGTCTCCAAGGCATATCCCCAGAAGGATAAAGGTAGCTCAGAATAACTGAACATTGAATGGACAATATCTAATAATGTCCTACTACATCCAAGATACCATTTTGTTGTGGTGTCCATGTGGATTTTCTCTAAAACCACTGTTGATTGAAAGGAATAGAATAAAACTTTTGGTGCAGAATTCATTGACAATCGAGCCTCATGGAGATTAGGGATTCCAATCCATCTAATGGAAAGGACAAAAATTACCTATTGTAAAACATGTACAGTACCTACTAGAGAACACAGCTCTTGTCCAGCATAGCAGCATTAGGGAGCAAACAATGACTCACGCAACAACCCTTGTGCAATGTAGAGAAAAGACCATCTTCACAACCCTAGGGTTCAAAACCCTAGATCCAAAATGCAGAAGAGGAGAGAGATAATCCAAATAGTGGAGGCTTAATCCTCTCTCTCCTCCCCCTTCTTTTATTTATAAGATTTAGTTTTCTTGTTATCTTAAACTTCCTTATATGCTAAACCGGCAAGAGGTGCAATCCCATCCGGTCATCCACCTAATTATCCATAGGAAAAATACTTTTAATTCTTAATTAAAAATAGAGGAGAGGTTCTCGGGTCTGGAGACCAGAAAATTGAGGGCGCAAGGATGAGGGGGCAATTACAGAACTTCATTTACATGGGTTGGAATTTGGGTGCTTTTGGGGGGTGGATGATTCTAGACCACGGAGTCCCTTAGCTGGTCGTCAGAACCAAAAAAAAACTTTTTGCCTTAAAAATATTTACAACTAAGGACAAAATAAAAGTGAATATAACTCTTATGTCCCAAAGATTTTTAAGTTTAGAACAATCAAGTTCCTCCACTTTACAATATTGCATAACAGACCAATAGGCATGGAATAATTACCGTCAACAGCATGGTCCGTCAGATTTCCGTATGCAGAGAATCTATGCCATCGATTGGACTAGAAAAAAAAATTCAAAACACTTTGAAAATAATAATTAATATTATAATAGTACTTTTTAAAACCTTTCTATACTATTTATAAAACAACCACCTGATCCAGAATTTCATCCAATCATGTACAGACATTCTCTCTCTAAACATTTAACCTTCCTGTGAAGTGGATTCCATGTCGAGTATCTCTTTCATTTATAGGTAAACACCATGAACCCAGCACACCATTATATAGTTCAGGAGACACCAACCATTAATCCCCAAAGCCCATGATGCCTAACTGCCACGATAAGGACCTCTCATGTCTTGGGACCTACTAAAGAGATGCCCTAAACACAGCTAACAATAGTCCACTCAAGATTCTCATGCAATCGTGTTCAATGCACACATAATATGAACACTTACACTTGTGTTTGGAATCAACATTCCCAAAGACATATGGTGCAACAACCATATGAACAGAATGCTCAATTTTGTCCCTAGCCGTGAACAAAGTTTATGCCATCCCGAATCACGTAGTCCCTAAATTCATCCAACAAGTACTTTCCACCTTGATCTGGTCGAAGGCATTTGATACGCTTTCCTAACTGATTCTCAATCTCAGCACAGAATTCTTCGAACCTGTCAAGGGTTTCCAATTTCGAATGTATCAAGCCAACATATCCATATCGGAAGTGGTCGTCAGCGAATGTCACAAAATATTCATACTCATGACGAGCATAAACATTTATGGGACCACACATATCAGAATGGGTCGATCCAATACATTATTGGCCCATCTGCCTTTATTGGAAAAAAGCTTCTTGGTCATTTTCCTTGTAAACAAGACTCGCATATTGGGAAATGTTCAACATTTAGACTATCTAGAGCCTAGAGGTATATCCTTTACCAATCTATTTATCGTATTTACTCCAATATGACCCAATCGCAAGTGCCATAAATAAGCAGAGTTTGTAGGAACAACTTTCCCTCCCCAAACCCCCGCAGTGGGGGGAGTTTCGGGACTGGACAAAAGAATCAAAACAGTAAATTTATGACTTACATTCAAAAATTACAAAGTGAGTCACAGAACCAGATATTTTAGGCAAATGTTTCCTCGACAGTCTATAAAGAGAGGTTTCTCTACATGGCCTTAAAATATGCCAAGTAGCAACTTAGTTGGATGCCAAAATTTGTGGACATGATTATGTCACCCTTACCCACGTAATGAACTTCAGCCCAAAAGCAGTACACGCAGACAATAAACAAATCAACTTGGGTCAGGCTTTGGACCAATAGGAAAATGATTCAATAAATGGTGGACCATATGATTGAGTTAGCCTTCAAAACTTAACAGATGGTCGATGTACATGGTCCCCTCTCTATCTAACAGTCGGACTTGCCATCTCAGCCATATTCGGATTTAATGGCAAAAATTCACTAGATAGTAGGCAATACTACTGAGATAAGCCATGATATTTGACAAGAGGACAACCAAAGGGTGCTCTATCCTATTGAATGGTCAGATGAAAATATGAATCTTGGCTTAAAAATGGTGGACAGTGTAGAATAGCCTCCTCCCATTGGGACAGTGAACAAAAAATCATTTGGGAAAATATCAACCACACCCCCTTAGTATGGCTTAATCTCACCCCCTACCTTTTTTCGCGATAATATCACTAACACCCCCTGAAGACACCCAAACGTTATTTAAACTCACAAAATAGTTAAAAAAACCTTTCATTTTTATATTTTACACCCTTAACACCATTCACTTTCATTTTTATATTTTTGTTTTCATTTTCACATTTACCTTTTCCATTTTCAGACTTTCTTTTTTTATTTTCACATTTACTCTTCTTTGTGCAAGTCTGAAACCACCCTTCACGGGAGTTCCTAATCTTGGCAAAACCAAGCACTCTCTGGCAATTCATTGAGACCCAATACCCGGCCAGGCCACCTTGACCCATTTCGAAGCCTAACCCAAACCAAGCCTCCGACGGACACATCTATTGCTTTCGTTTTTCGCTCACTGATACTCCTAATGTTTCTCCAAAAGAAATCTCTTAACTACCAATCTCAGTCTCCATTTTGATTTTCCAAAAGGACAAAGTCTCCACAATCAGATATCTCTTCCACATGAACGATTGCCTATATCCTTCACTATGGGTTAAAAAGAAACGAGGGGACAAAATACTTCTCAGCTTCACATGCTCGACGAAACACCACAGGATGAAGGTACACCAAAAAAAGAAAAATCCTCGACAGTGCATAAGAGAGGGGACGAGATTCAAAAAATAAAAAAAAAACCAGAAGCAAGAATATGAACATTAAAATCAAAAGGACAAAGTCCACAGTCAGATCGGTGCAAGTCTGAAACCGCCCGGTGAGGATTAAGAGATAGGAGACTCGCGGCCACCAACTCCGCATTTTCCCAGGCCATGGCTACCGATTCCAATCGTCTTCTCAGGCCATGGCTACTAATCCCGACGACGATAGTGAAAGGTGAAATGGTGAAACCCTATTCGTTTTACCTTTTGTGAAAATGGTGAAACCCAATTCGTTTTACCTTTTGTGAAAACCCTATATCTATTACGTAATAAATAAACCATTAAGTTTTTTTAAAATTAAAGGGGTAACATATAGATGGGGGTAGTTTTGTCATTAATGAATTTAAGATGGTGACACATCATCGGTTAACGGCCATGACTTAACAGAGGAGGTCTGATTGATCCATATTTTCAAAAGTAGGGACTGTTAGTGATGTTATCGTGAAAAAAGGTGGGTGGGTGAGATTAAGCCATACTACAGTGGGAGATAGTGATATTTTCCCAAATCATTTTCCCTTTTTAGCAACTTGGTTTCATAGCTTTCCAAAATCCCATATTCTGGTTTTCTTTGGGAAGTTTTAAAGTAATTCGGGAATTAGAAGAAGGAGAATTACCATATCGCAAAGCACTTTTGACTAGACAAAGGTAAGAGGATGGCAAAGAGGTAGATGGCATGCATGTTAAGATTGCTTTAGCAATTTGTAGATGTGTTGCCATTCTTCTTTCCTCTTGAGGTTGTAGCACTTGAGTTTTGCTAGTTGTCACTTGCAGTAAACTCTAGGTGAATTAACTCTTACTCCTTTTCTTCAACCTTTTGTTTTTTAATGGATGAACAAGGCATATTGAGATTGCTCTAGTTAGTTGGTTCTCTTCTTTGTTTCTATTTTGATTGTAACACTTTGAGTCCAGTACAAGATGTTATCAGCACTAAAACCTAGGTAAGTTCTAGGTCATTTTGATATCTATCTCTTATCTTCTTCTATTCTCTTCTACTTTATATTTTCTTCTGGGAACTACACGGATCATTGAGAATGCTTGAGTCAACCGAAGTAAAGTAGTTTCTCTTCTTGGCTGCTTGTGTGATTGTAGCTTGCGTCTCTAGCGCTTGATATCATTTCCCAGATCAGTTCCCTTCCTCTGCTCAAGTTAGGATCTAAGTTTTGATTAATTGAACAGATATAAAAATATATATATCTCAACAGATAATCTTAAACCTACTGTACCATGTGGATTTTCCAATAACCCCCAATAGCTTTGTTAAAAAGCAGATAAGACAAACTCCCAGCCTGAACCATGAATTAGCTTGGTTTCTTCTATTTCAAAGTTCTTCACATTCCTCTTAAATCATATTGATAAGATATCACATCTCCAATTACAGATTGAGCCATATCTGGAAAGCTAATGAATGAACAAGAGAAAGATGCAGTATATTACTTAGCAATCAAACAATGCTGAAAAAGAAAATGCAAAAAGAACCCAAGCCATGGTTCTCTATAACTTAAGGTCCCTACAAAAATAATTCACAAGCCAAAAATTTGCAGCACATATGGTGAGTTTCAAAGAATAGGAAAAATAACGACAAATAGTAGCCACGGTGATATCACAGAAGAAAATTAAAAACACTAAATCAAAAGGAAATAATGATAAACACTCACATTAGCGATGGAACCACTTCCATTTGAACCGACAATGCTCTGAGAACTATCCACCCGCTCACCTACACCTTCATTCTTCTCATAGTTTGTAAGTGAAACTGGTTGTACCTCTTGCTCCACAACCATCATACCTTCTTCTTCTTTTGATCGATCCTCAAACTTTCGTCTCACTCTTCTTTCTTCCCTAGCACTTCTAGCCACATCTCTCATTTCTTCTTCCACCCCACTCACTACTTTCCTGCCTTCTCTGCTCTTATCCTTAACAATCCCATTCAGATTCTTAGAATCATCAACAACATTATCTTCAAACCGTCGTTTTTCTCTCCTCTCTTTCTTCGCCACATCCAAATCCCTTAGCATTTTCTCGCTCTTACCCAACTGTTCCTCATTTTCTTCTCGCTCTTTTCTCTTACGTGAGGTGGATGATCGTCTCTCAGTTGATTCCTCATGTATAACTCTGTCCCTGCTGCCCTCTCTACCATCCCTCGGTTCATGAGATCGCTCACACTTTAATTCATAATCTCTAGGCTCGTGGGATCGCTCACGCTCCGTTTCATGATCCTGTGGGTGATTCCTTGATCGATGTCGATCGCCATCTCGATGCCTATCATCCAGAGAGTGCCGAGAACCTGAAATTCTACCCTTCAGGCCCTCGTTGTCCTCTCTTTCATCCCTTAGCTCATGAGATCGCTCGCGCTTTGATTCATAATCTTGTGAGTAGTCGCCTGACCGGTGCCGACCCCCATCTCGGTGCCTATCGTCCTTGGAATGCCAAGAACCCGAAACCTTATCCTTGACACTGTCATTGTCCTTTAAAGAGTGTTTCTCTTCCCGGTATTTATCGCTGTGGTGCCTTTCTTCAGATTTTCTTAACTGACCGTCTTTTGGTCGATGCTTGTGGTCTCGGTCTCGATCTCGCTCATGATCTCGGTGACGATCTTGGTGGAGATCAGACTCTCTGTGATGATCTTTGCTGTAATCTCTATCCCTATCTGTGTCTCTGATTTTTCTACTCGATTTCTCTTTTTCAACAGCCTTGTCCATCTCTTTATAGGGCTTAAATGTTCTTCACACTTTCTCTCACCCTGATGAACCTGTTCAAACAAAATGCTGAAGTCATGGTCAGTTCATATTCTAATTCTAAGAATCCATGATGCTGGACCAATTACAGAATCATAAACTCTAAGCAATTCAAAGAATTCCAAATCTTGTTCGGGAAGGACAAATGATACCGACCATAATCCTTGAATCATGTTTTCTTAGCACAGTAGCAGCATATCAATAATAAGATAAATAGAAACCAAATGTAACAGCAATAATTTGGTATATTTTGATACCCATTAAACTAAAATACCGTTCAAAGTTCGCCCCTCCTACTCTAAAGACTCAATGGGGTTAATCAGTCTATTACATTCCTACATCAAGATATTACAACTTCAACACATGCAACCGGTCTACAATTATTTCAAACAATCATACGTAAAAATAAATAAATAAATTATAGAATGATTCACAACTTCTTCAAAACAAGATAGGAAGGGGCCAAATGCTCCTTTAAATAACGACGAAAATAAGAAGTCTAAAAGAAAACCCTCAAACATGAGAAGATGTTGACGGTGCACACCACCAGTAAGCTCGGCGATAGAGCTGTCCCGCCCAAAGCCCTCACAGTCTTATTGAATCGTTCTCTCCCCCCTCCCCCCATTATACGAAGAGAGAAACCCAAATCCCCAAAATTATGACACCAAAAAATAAATCGCTGGATCTCACGGCCATTCTGCAACAACTCGCGATTCCTAATTTTCAATCTTCCGACAAATTTTGGGGAGGAAAGAGGAGAATAATAGAACAATATTAGAGATGAGGAGAAGGGAAATAGATGAGAAACAAACCTTCTGAAGGCGGCCCAAACCCTCGGAACGTCTTCACAACCTTCAGTCGCGAGTCCGAGGAATGGATCGTTCGAAGGTGGAGTAGATTAGAGCTCCAAGGCTCCAAATTCCTAAACACCTTTTTTTCGCAGTGAGTTTTATACTGGCGAAATTGGGAGGTGGGACCTGCAGCCATAGTTGGAAAACCAGGTTTTCCATTCGACTTGATCTTCGTGACTCGGGCGATTCAAACCTAGTCAAGGAAAATCACGTTTCGGCCTTCAGTATTTTCGCTTCAACTTTTCTTTTTCCACTCGGCCGGAATCATAAAAGCTGAGCGGGGATTCAGGATAGAAGGGTACAATAGTAACTTCGAAAATGGAGGGGGTTTTTACAGGGTTATTATCGTCTCTAATCGAGGATCCAGCGGTCTCTCTTTAACTTGGTAGGCGCGCCGAGTTAAAGAGAGACCACAGGAGGATCCAGCAATTGGAGAGGATAATGACTCGTTTTTACACCGATCTGACAGACACTAATGTCTAGTGTCACTTTTTTATGACACCAAACCAGTGTCAAAAAACCATCCCTTTAATAATTGGACATGGCAATATTAATCTTTCCTAAGTTGTTGGGTATATGAGTTTGGATCATTTTCGTGTATATGTAGTTGATCCAAATTCATATACATGTATTTTCCATGGGATCCCTTCCATGGATATGAATGGTGATGGGATCCCATGGAGGATACAAGTACATACAGGTACAGGTGAACTATTCTCGTGTCCATCTTACCCACTCTTTCCTCTAAAATATTTGATTTTGTGTGCATATGTACTTATTATGATTTTGGTTTAGGTTAAATTAAAATTTAATGTTAAATTTAGGGTTAGAGATTAAGGATCTCTATAACCAAGAATAACTAGTTCAAACGGTCCATAAACGGTTATGCATGTGTTCGGATTAAACAGTAAACAATGTGAAAACCAGTTTGTCAATTTCAATGTAAATGATTCGGATTGGTTTTGGTGCATTTCTTGCACCACTGAGGACCAACCATACAAATATATAATAAGGCATAGCTACTAATCTGCCCATACTTTAGAGCGGATTACAAAACCCATTACCCATCACAATTAGGGAGATCACCTCCTTTATTGGGCTTCGTCTAACCAACCCCATCTCTCAGCAACCTCACACTAATCCATACTCGTCTAATGATTGGATTCTAAGCCCATACATGATGAAAACCATTACAAAATCACTCAAATCTCATACTGAGATCCTTACAGTGGTGATGGTGAAGACAACAGTTCGGCAACAGTAGGGAGAGAAGACATGTTTGAAGGGTATATTGTCATTTTTCCTTGCTTGTATTTACTTAGGCTCCATTTGTTTGCAAGATAAATTAAATTGTATTTACTTAAGCCCATTTGTTAGCATAGGAAATTGAAAAAGAAATATATTTTTTTTAAATCTTAAAAATAAACTTTGCCAACATTACCTTTTATGTAACAACCCCAAATCATTCAATATTTTGTTATTAAATTTCTATTCAATTTTTCATCTAATTCCCTATGATTTGAAAAGTAAAATAAAAAATACATATGAAATATATCATTATTGAATATGATAAGAAATTTAAATAATTTATACCATGTAATGATTATAAAAATTCCCTTTTGAAGTTTGAAAATTTTTATTGACAGCATCCCCAAGATACTAGATACTAAGATTTATAGAACATTCAAATAATAATTTAAACAAGTCTATTCCCTACAAAACCACAATTGAATTAGTCCCTTAAATCTTGAAGATTGAATATGAATGGGTTAATATGATCTCAAACATGCCGTCATGGACTCATGGCGACCACCATAGGAGTGTCAGGAATCCTTACAACTGATATTATTGTTGGGCATGCTAGTTTTAAAGACAACATTCAAGTGATTGACAGCCTTTCTTCCTCCAACATGCTTTTTGAAAGGCCATGGTTCCACGAGACAAGTAAGCACTCTACCATCAACCTTGCATAAAAAACTCAAGTTTGTACACAATGACATAAGATTGTTACCGTGACTAGGGGTGTCAATTTTTGGACATAACCGGTAGCTCAAATTGATCCGGTTCGAATTAACCCAAATCGACCCCGAACAAATTGTTATCGGATATGTTTCAGGTTGAGGTACGGCATATCCTACAGGTTTCGATCGCAGTCAAAGTTAGTCTAAAATTAGTTTGAAAAAATGAACCGATGAGCCCTAATCCAATAATGGTCCTGACTAGACCGATTTAAACCGAATATTAAACCCTAGCTAATATTAAACCCTAGCTTCACTATTATAGCCTTCTTGATGGCCTTAATGGATATCTTACCGGACTTTCAACCCAAATCAAGCCGACAACAACCTAAAACCGGACCGGCCCATTAGTTAATGTGCACAATGCAGCCCACTTAGACCCAAACCTTTTAATGGACATGTTTTGGTCAGGGCTTATAAAATTCGACACTGATTAGGCTTGGACCAACCCATTGACATGGTTAGCGCCAGTTTCGATCCAGGCCAAACCGATCCAGAATTGATCAATACTTTAGCGAACATAGGAAAGAGCAATTCCCATTCTATCAAACGGAACCTTTACAGCTGAGGCTTACAAAGTAATCTGATCCACAATGTGGGCTTCCCACTTGGCCAATATGGGCTTTTAAAATCGACTTCGAGGTTGCAGCATTTGGTTCTTACGAAATCAAAAGAAAGAAAAGTGCTGCCTTTTGTTGAGAGTATAATGAAAAGCATCCAATGCGAGAGCCCTCAACCCCTCATTCTATGACCCATCGACCGGCACCAAGCATTTTGTCAGAATGCAGTATGAAAAGGGAAAGAAATATTCATTGCTATGTTTGTGGCACTGAATATTGGTGAGTAAAGGCAGGAAAAAAAAGTAAATAAATCATTTATGTAAAGATAGCATTTTCTTGTTTTATTACATGAAATATTCATTCAATCATTTATACAAAAAAAAAAAAAACAAAGATATGATTGGTTAGGTATTCACATCGTCTCCTCCCAATGATTTTGGGAGGACATGGCAACCTATCTCGGATGACGCACATGGCTCTCGGGTGAATCTGAGACCCACGTCTGAGCCGACAAGCCGAGCCGACAGGGGTTGTCAGCTCAGACGTGGGTCTCAGATTCACCCGAAAGCCATGTGGCAGTCATCTGAGATAGGTTGCCATGTCCTCCCAAAATCATTGGGAGGAGACGATGTGGATTCGATTGGTTAGGGTGTTAATACAAGGACCACACCATGTAACTTGATTTGAATCAATGGATGAAAATCAAAACCGGTTCAGATTAATTATTAAACGTATCGGGTTTAAGCTCATATTGATTAATAATCAGGCATTTACGGTGTAAGGTTGTAGCATGATTGATTCTAAACATATATGTCCAATTACAATATATACGACACCTATCATTATTTTGGGTCGGATTCCTCTGAATCACCCTTATGTGATTCAAGGGGTGGAGCACCTCTTATATGAAGGCCACGTGGTGTCTAACATATCCAACGGCTATGGATTCAAATCTGTAAAATAAAAATATAAATGAATACTACTTAATATCAAATGGGAAGGGAAAAAAAAAATTAAAGCTTCAATCTTCATGGGAGACGAAGAACCCAAGAGCTTTCATTAGAGTCCTCTGCAAGCGTTGGCAGGCTGGATTCATTCTCTCTCACCTTTCATTCTTTCGCCAGACGTACTTTTATAAACCTAGAATAAATCGACATTGCTGGAACTTGCTTTAGAAAGCTTTAGGAAACCTAATCTGATGGTAACTTTAGTCATTCAAAAGCAATGGGAACACCAAGTCGAAAAAAGATGCATCACATTCCACAATAACAAATGAGTCAGGAAAAAATTATACAAGAAAGTAAAAGTGCATATGGGAATATCTTACAAGAAATAGAGCAGAAATATGAACTATTAAGGAAATAGCAACAACCAAAGTCATGCTACTAGCAGAGATTATGAGATACTTTGCATCATAACCTGCTCTCCAATAAACAGTATAATTCCATTGTACAAGTGAGACTAAAACAAGGAAAGTACAAGAAATGTTAGAAACTAGAAATGCAGTCTTGTTTTCTGGTAGGGAACGACCTCTATTCCGCCATCTCCAAAACAGGGTTCCGAAGACGACGGAGCTTTTAATTTTTTCCCCTTCCCATCTGATATTATGTAGCATTCATTTACATTCTTATTTTACAGATTTGAATCTATAGCCATTGGATATGATAGACACTGTTGGCCTATATATTGTAATTGTTGGCAAATTGGGCCAACTGGGGCCACAAGGCAGCTGTGAGGACAATGGTGAATCGACGTGATCCTCCTCTGGATGGACATGTGTATCCCGTATCGATGAAGATCGATTGAATCTGTTGGAGTCGCCACCTAGATTAAGGTCTAGGACCTCTAAAAATGTAGTCTCACCCTAAGGTAAGACTTCTATTGACTCGTGACCCAATGTATCGGTTCTTTGGTCTGCAAGAGATCGGGTAAGTATTCAGGGTACGGTTATGGGAAGGTGTTAGGCACCCAAACCGCCCGATCAATATCGGCCTCCTAAACTTTCCTTAAATTCTAATTTTGACTGTGCTTGGTCAACTGGATGACTAGGGTTCAATGGGGGATGTCCTAAACCAAGTTGCTAAGTTATTCTAACCTAGGGTTCACCAATCATGTTTTTAAAGTAAATAAACAAGCAAATGTAATGTACAATATTATACGAAGGAACCGGACCAAAGATGGTTCGATCTTGGATCGAACTCGAGATGTTAAGACATCTCAAACCGCCTACGTATTCCAATCCCCGGAAATCAAGTCCAAAACGTAGTTCGAAATGGTTTGTGTGATTAATGATTATGGAACCGATTTATGCATTTGCTTCAATTAGATTCTTTGTTGTTCAGTTGAAGTTTATGCCTGGATGTATGGTTGATGGGTGGCTTTGTACCGTATTTGGGATTCCCAAATTGCCTACGTATTCTAGGGTTTGCCCTAGAAATCGGGTACGACGTAGTTCAAAATTTAGAGAGTCGGATTTTGGAATGTGTACCAAATTCTTTTATTTTTGTCAATAGGATCTAGGGATGAGACCTAAATTCCTACCATTTTTATTTGGGATGTGTACCAAATTATTTAATTTTGTCAATAGGATCTAGGGATGAGACCTAAATTCCTACCATTTTTATTTGGGATGTGTACCAAATTCTTTCTATTTTTGTGAATAGGATCTAGGGATGAGACCTAAATTCCTACTATTTTTATTTGGGGATGTTACCAAATTCTTTCCATTTTTGTGAATAGGATCTAGGGATGAGACCTAAATTCCTACTATTTTTATTTGGGATGTTACCAAATTCTTTCCATTTTTGTGAATAGGATCTAGGGATGAGACCTAAATTCCTACTATTTTTATTGTTTCCATTTTTAGGTTTTTAGGGTTTCCTATCCCTTTTCATTGTGATTTTCATTTTTTAGGGTTTTCTACCCTAATTGCTATTTTTCCATTTTTAGGATTTTTTACCCTAATTGTTCAATTATTTCCATTTTAGGGTGTATCTTGCCCTAGTTGTTGTACAATGTAAACAATCTAACATAGCAATGTGAGCTTAAATATAG
The DNA here is from genome assembly GCA_028583415.1 of Protea cynaroides. NCBI lineage: Eukaryota > Viridiplantae > Streptophyta > Magnoliopsida > Proteales > Proteaceae > Protea > Protea cynaroides. The sequence goes on along the minus strand of CM053266.1, from coordinate 33,577,372 downwards.
CAGTGTAAGCATCCAAATATAACATGTTGGAAATATATTCAAATTTAGCAACAAATCAATCAAAGATGGCAAGTGAGCATGTGAATCAATACAAACATGGTAAGTGTGCATCCAAACATGGCAGTAATCATCCAATATAGCATGTGAGCAAGTGTAGCAGACAAATATGGCAATAAGCATGTGTAGCATTCCAATCACGGCAATGTGATTATTCCAATTATGGCAATGTGATCATTCCAATTATGGCAGTGTGACTATTCCAATTATGGCAGTGTGGCCATTCCAATTATAGTAGTGTATGCATACGAGCATCCGAACATAGATAGCATCAAATATGGCATGTGAGAAACAACCCAAAACATATGAGAATCAATCAAAACATGATGGAACACGTAGCAAGATGACAGCTTTGTCGGCTGGACCAAAATGGGCACATAGGGCACCGTACTTTACTCAAAAAATTCTTAAAATATATCCCCTGGAAAGAAGACTCAGAGGCCAACATTTTGTCTCAAGGAAGCTAATCCCGAAAGAGACCATAGGCAGGTCGAAAACATTCCCCAAGTACAGGCAAATACCACTGGTCGGGTCTGTTCCAGATTTTTGACCAGTTGCACCATAAATTCCAAATAAATTCTATTCTTAATGAAAATTAAATACAGACATATATCTATGTAGATAACTGTCTGATCTAAGATTTCATTAAGAAAAACAAGTTAAAACAGTATATTTTCTTTGAGAAAAATGACTCTTTTCAATCATGCAAATCAGCACATCATGACAGATCTGAAATCAAAGCACTATGCACTTAAAAATTGATATCAATTCATTAAAAATTGAAAAATATGAAACTAGTGCCATTTTTTAGAAGACTTTCATGTCTAAAAAGTTCATGTTAAGTGGATTTTCTGATTATGGCCATAAGGCCTTTGTCTAGAGACTTTTCGATGGAGGATTGCATTACATCCGAGAAAAATAGCAATGTCAAAGACAAATTTTTTGATATATTTCCCCAATTCCAAATGGAACGAAATTTTTAGGGTAGTCTTATATCATATCAGAGAGACTCCCATAAAATTTTGGGCTTCAAAAGCTTAGAAAAATACATATGATGTACGTCCTAAGTTTGAACCCTAAATTTGGAATTTTCGGATCGAAAAATCACTTTATGAAATTTACAAAAACATCAAACATCATTGTATATCAATCAAAATTCATCATTGAATAGCTTAGACAAATTATCATTCATGAAAAATGTTAGACATAGGCATCCTAACATTAACAAGCATGTAATAGAGCATTCATGATTGAGATTTCATGAAAATTAGCCTTTTTCAAGCAAAATTGGCATTCGGGCATTATAACGACCCCTAAATTTGTTTAGAGTACTAACCTTGGTCAAATTGAGTGAAACCATTGATGAAGGGTGATTGTAGGTTGTATCAACCCCCTTTGAATGTGAATCCTCCCTCTCCTTTCTTCTTTTTTTTTTTTTTTTTTTTTTTTTTTTTTTTTTCTCCCCCTTCTCCTTCTTCTTCCCCCCCTTCTCCCTCCCCCCCCCCCCCCCCCCCCCCGTTTCCCTCTCTCTTTCCGGAAAAGGACTCCCCCCCCCCCCCCCATTTATAATTTTTTACTCATTTTCTAGAAGATCCTTCTTTCCTTTTCTTCTTTTTCTAGGAAATCTTTTTTCTCTCCATTTTTCTTCTTCTTCCTTTCTTTTCTTCCTCTCTCCGTTTTTCTTCTTCCTTTCTTTCCTTTTTCTCATTCTTCTTCTAGAAAACCCCTTCTCTTTCACGCCCCTCTCTCCCCTTTCCTTTTTCTTCTCTAAGATCTTTTAGATTTCATCTCAACCCTAAAGCCTCCTCTCTCTCCTCCTTTCCTTTTCTTCTCCAAGATCTTTTAGATTTCATCTCTTATATATAATAATATATATTATATACACATATATTTAATAACATACATATATGTATAGTATACAATATATATATAATATATAAATACTATGCACATGGATGAGCGGTTCGAAAGGGTTGAGGCCGACTTAGCTTAGGGGAGCTAGGTTGGCCAAACCGCTTGACGAGTTGGCCTGGATTAATTGGAATTAACCGGGTTGCCCCCCCTTGTGATTTCATGGGTCATTCCGCCTCATCCCGCATGGAATTTTTTGCCTCTATTCCAAATTTTTTGTGGAACATTAAAAATGAGGAATATAGGAACTGAATCACCTCGAATCCGATGTAGAACGGAAAAGATATGCGACAAGTGCACCGATAATTTTGCAGCAACCCCCCTTGCACGTGGGCCCCCCCGCGAGTTCTACGCCCCATTTTGTAGAACATCATGAATGAAGAATAATGGTCTTGGGATCCCCGGATCGTCACCCCGGTGCCGGATGATTAAGATATGATGATTTGAAATTCAAACGATCCGACTTAGGATAATTTGCACGAAGGCCCCCCCCCCGGGATTATTTATAATAACTTCATAAACCTCCCTTATATGTATCATCCGACTAAAATGGTCATATCTTCTTCATTTGATATCGAAATTGAGCAATTAGCCGATCTCATTTCGAAGATAATTCTATGACCCTACGACCTCCATGCAAAAATTATAACCCATGACCTTGCTGTGGACCCATTGAAAACTTCCTCAAATTCACGGACGCTGGAAAACCCTCCCAAAAACCCACGCCAAGAATCAAACAAAACTTCGATCACCTTTCTTCCTTTTGTTGTCCACACACCCGGGACTTTGTTTAGTTGGGATGGCAAAAATGGGTGCCTCGCAGCCCCAGCCCGCAAGGCTAGCAGGCTTGCCTTGCCCCCCCCCCCCCCCCCCCCACCCCCCCCCCACCCCCCCCCCCCCCCCCCCCACCCCCCCCCCCCCCCCCCAAACCCGCCCCCCCCCAAAGCCCGCCGACCGCCGAAAGCCTTCCAATCTTGCGCTCATTTTGTGCGTCGCCGGAAAAGATTCCAATCTTGCGCATCATATGACCTCCGAATTTCGGAGACGCTGATTATCCAGATCCGAGGGATCTGGTTCAATCCCGCCATTTTGAGTGAAATCTGACGGCTTTTACGTATGATTCCTTTTCAGCCAATCAGAGAGCGTCAGGGCGCGGCTACGGTGTATCGCAGGCGCACCATATGGAATTAAAAGATTCCATTTGGAATTTTTTCAGAGGCCGAACTTGTTTATGCCATAACTTGGCCATCCGGTGGCCAAATCCGACGATCCAAGTTGCACCGAGCTAGGTTTTTAATGCTCTTTCCATTGAGAATGTTTGGAGAGACTGTTGGCCGCGAGAAAAATCGCAGAAGGGGTGTTTTTGAAGAAAAAGAGGAAAAACCTCTTATTTTTTTGATTTTTCTTGCTTTGGGATTTGAAGACGGTGATTCTCCATTGCTGCTGATGCTAATGCCGATACATTGAAGTGTTCTTGAAGGCTGGAAGAGCTTGATCGCATATGGCAAAGGTTTTTTTTGACTACCAGATGAAGAAGAACATCGTCAATTATCAGAAAAATTGGTTGTGAGATTTTCTTATCCCTTTTATTATTTATTGAACCAATCTATTGTATGTTCAAGTAGGATAATGATGTTGAATGCCTATGGGACATGGGAATCTATTGTATGCTAGCATTAGGCAAAGAAAAAGAGAAGAAAAATATTGAATGCCTTGCTAGGGTGGGATTTAATTGTAAGGCATCATTATAAGCCCCAAAAATTGTATCTGTTGTGGTGTGTTCGGTGGGTCTGGACACCGGCTTTATGCCCGACTCAGCGTTGTTACGCCCTCTCGGTTTTATCTTTGGGAAAATTTAGGGTGAGCATCCTTGTCCTGTAAAGGGCTAAAAGTTGAGTATTGAGTAAATACGAAGCCCATTGGGCATTACTCCGTGGATTAGCCATCACTCACTGTGGTGGTGAACCACGTAATTTTTGTGTGTTGTGGTTTGCTTGTTTATGAGCTTTGTGAAGTGCGTGGAATGAATTGCAGGATGGGTGTGCAAATCTGGTAGACCTGGCCACTGAGTGGTGTGAGGTAGATTTGTATACGATTGTGTTTGGGACAGGTTATTTTGTGAATATCACTGAGCAGCAAAGAAACTTCAAGGGAGAAATTATTCACACCGATTCACCCCCCTCTCGGTGTCATTCAAGGTTTATCAATTGGTATCGAGCACCGGGCTCGGTGACGACTTTAATCAAGAATCGAGAAGATCGAATATAATAGATGGCACCGGGGAGAAGGTTCAAACAAGCCTCCCTTGTTTGATGGGACGGATTTTGTCTTTTGGAAAAGAAGAATGGAGGTCTATGTAGGATCTCTTGGTTATGATGTTTGGGCTTCGTAGAGAATGGCTACACTCCACATGATACAAATGCTCCCACGCTTGTAGATAAAAAGAATTTTGAGAACAATAGAAAAGCTCTCAATGCCATTCAAGGGGGACCGACAAATAGTGAACTGGCTAAAATCATGGACTGCAAGACAAGAAAGGAAGTATGGGACGATCGATCAACATATATGAAGGAGATAAGAAAATCAAGACTGTCCAAGTTACGGACATTCGAGAGGTCGGTTTGAGAATCGAAGATGAATGAAGATGAGACCATTGATCAATACATGAACAGGGTTAATGATGTGGTCAACTCTATTAGAGGACTTGGTGAAGATTTGAAAGGTCATATAGTTTGTCGAAGATTTTGAGGTCTCTCACCCCAAAATTTGAGTCAAAGGTATCTCGCACTTGAAGAAACCAAGGATTTGGAACAAAGTTACAATTGATGAAATTCATGGAGCTTTGACAGTTTTTGAAATGAGGATTGATCCAGGAACCACCGGTGATAAGCGGGTTGCTTTTAAGGCTATGAAGAAGCTGAAGATTTCGAAAAGAAAAATGAGGAAGAAAGTGAAGATGAAGCCACAGCTCTCATTTCACTAGAAAATTAAAGAAGGGCACAGGTAAATACAAGAATAAGCTTCCTTTCAAATGTTTCAACTGTGGCAAGGTTGGACATTTTGCTGCAAAATGCCCCATGAAGAGTAAGTTTGACAGTGATGATGAAGATGACAAAAAAGCAAGTTGAAAGGAAAGAAAAATTATAACTTCAAGAAAAACAAGTCCAAAGAAAAGGAGTTTTATCTCTAAGAAAAGCACCGAAACTTCGGGATGATGACTCGATGAAATCTCCGAGGATGAGCCTAGCGAGGCTTTGTTTATGGTGTACATTGAAGCTCAAGAGAAGATCACGAGATAAAGAAAAATTGTGAATTCTATCTCAAGTGGTGATGAAGAGAATGATAAGGAAGATAATTTCTCAAGCGATGATGAAGAGGGTGAGATAAATTTTGAGGAAGAACTTGTTGCAGCCATGAAGGAGCTTAAGAAGGAAAGAAAACACAACAAGCTTGCCTCTCAAGAAGTCAAAAAGCAAAAGCAAATAATTCAAGATCTGAAATCTCAATATGAAGAGTCCAAGAGAATTATAGAAAATCTCAATACTCAGATTAAACAGGCATCTGTAGATTATACCATGGTGTTGAATGAGAATGCAAGTCTGAAAGTTCAACTTGAAGAACAACTTCCTATGGTTGAACGATTTGAAGAATTTGAAAATGATTTTACTCTTCTAAAGACAAAAGTGGCTGAGTATGAAAAAGAAGAGGTTGAGAGACAACAAAAATTATCTCAACATGAAGAGGTAAATAAGTCCGCCCTGCATCCCAAGAGTAACAAGCTTGACAGGATCATCAATGCTCAAAGACCTTCTCACATTAAGTTTGGCCTTGGTTTTGAAAAAGGACGGACATCAAAAACTGCAAGTTCAAAGGGAAAAGAGCCCATATCTTTTGTGAAGGAAATTGAAAAGGGTAAGGACCCAATAGTTCATTGCCAAAGTGGAAACAAAATTTCTCTTCCCAAGACTAACTATGCAAGGCCAAGACAAAATACATGGCAAGGGAAGAGAATGGAGTATGATAATCTCTACAGAGAAAACTATCCCAGTGCACCACGGAGACAGATGAGATACATGGAAACTCCTTCTAGGTCAAGATCCTATTTTCATGGTTCTTGTTATAAATGCAATACCTATGGTCACGAATCAGCTACTTGCAAGTTCAATATGAGTCAAGTCGATTTGAAAGCGTAAATCGTTTGCCCCTCTTGAAGAAAATTTTGTTGAATGCTATAATCGGAACAATTTTGGGCATATAGCAAGGAACTGCAGAACCATCTTTCCCCCTATGCCACCTTCACGGAGACAGGATGACGGAGTTAGAAGCAAGATCCCTAGACGGAAGCAAGATGAAATATCTAAATCAAATAAGAGGATCCGGGTTCGAAAAATAGCTCTTTGGTTGTACAGACGGCTCTCAAGGCTCAAAATAGTTCTACACCCGGATTCTTGACAGTGGATGTTCAAGCCATATGACAGGAGATAGTAAGAGGCTTCGAAATTTCAACGGGTATGAAGGAGGCTCGCCAAGTTTGGTAATGATATTGGTGCAAAGATTGTTGGGAAAGGAAGCATTAGTCTCAACAATGGGAAGTTAAAATCTCATGAGGTTCTCTATGTTTCGGGCTTGAAACATAATCTATTGAGTGTTAGTCGGCTTTGTGATAAGGGCCACGGATTAATTTTCGAGTGATCAAGGATGTGAGATTCAAGAACCGACAATGGCAAATTGATGGCAACCGGAAAGAGAACTTCGGAAATCTTTATACTGGCTCAAGAGTTTGAAGAGAATTGTATGATGAGTCAAGAAGAGGAAACATGGCTATGGCATAGAAGATTGGGACATATTGGTTTTGAAAATCTGTCCAAGATATCCAACAAAAATGCTTTGTGAGAGATATTCCTTTATTGAAAAAGCCTTCCAATGATATTTGTGCATCTTGTCGAAGGGGAAGCGGACTAGAGCATCATTCAAGCCTAAGGAATATCACACTACTCAACCATTGGAGATAATTCATACGGATTTATGTGGGCCGTGAGAACACAAAGCATTGCAGGAGAAAGGTACTTCATTCTTTTTTATAGATGACTACTCCGGAATGACTTGGGTAATGTTTCTAAAACATAAGTCGAAGCTTTGGCAAGATTCAAGATCTTCAAGACTCAAGTTGAAAATGAAACAGGGAAGAAAATCAAGTGTCCGAGATCCGACAGGGGAGGAGAGTACACCGGATTGACTTTGCAGATTATTGTTCGAGAATGGCATTAAGAGACAGACTTCAGCTCCTAGAACACCACAACAAAATGGTGTTGCGGAAAGAAAGAATAGAACTGTTCGGAAATGGCCGTAACTATGTTAACCGAAAATGACATGGGAAATAAATTCGAGAGAAGCGAGGTGCATACAAGAATATATGTTCGGGAATAGATGTATGTTGAGGCCACATGAAGACAAGACACCCTATGAATTATGGTTTGGCAAGAAGGCTACAAAGAAAGCACTTCAAGGTATTTGGTAGTAAGTGCTATATCAAGAACACTAGTCATGGTCTAGGGAAGTTTGATGATCGAAAGGATGAAGGGATTTTTCTTGGCTATTCTACCTCAAGCAAAGCATATAAATGTTACAATAAAAAACTTGGCAAGATTGTTGAAAGTGCGGATGTGAGAGTTGATGAGCACAAGAATTCTTCTACGTAATCAAATAATGAGGTTCCTTTTTTTGAAGACCGGGACAAAGGAGCGTAATGACATTGAATCGAAAAAGGAGCAGGATGTTACAAATGTGCCGGAACAGAGAACAATGGTTGAGACGGAAGAAAGAGAAGAGCGGTCCGATTCGGGAGCGGATAGGCGGAACAAAAAGTGGCTCGAGCAGAGTTAAAAAGAATCATCCCGATCAATTAATTCTTGGTGATCCATCCGCCGGTATGCAAACAAGAAAAGTGAGACAACCAAAACAAATGTTTTCATTACTATCACGGATTGAACCAAAATCGGTTGTAGAGGCATGTGAAGATGCTAGTTGGCTCAAGGCAATGAATGAAGAGCTGGATCAAATAGAGAAAAACAAAACTTGGGAATTGGTGCCAAGGCCTACGGACAAGAATGTTATTGGTACTAAATGGGTCTACAGGAACAAGCTCAATGAAGATGGAAAAATTGTAAGAAACAAGGCCGATTAGTTTGCAAAGGATATGCTCGGGTTGAGGGAATTGACTTTGAAGAAACATTTGCTCCCGTGGCTAGGACCGAAGCTATCGGGATGTTTCTTGCCTTTGCAAGGCACAAGAACTTCAAGGTTTATCAAATGGATGTCAAGTCAGCTTTTCCGAATGGTGACTTGGAAGAAGAGGTGTATATAGAGCAACCGTAAGGATTTCAACCGAGTGAGGACCCTACACTTGTGTGTAAACCGAAGAAAGCATTGTATGGGTTGAAGCAAGCACCAAGAGCATGGTATTCCGTTGGGATACTTATCTTTGTAAGTTGGGCTTCAAGAAAGGTTTGGTTGATAGCAATCCGTATATTAAATCTATGGATGGAAATCGGGGCGGTTGTGGTTGTATATGTAGATGATATCATCTTTGCAGGCCAAAAGGATGAACTATGTCAAGACTTTGCTCGGAGAATGCAAGATGAGTTTGAGATGTCTATGATTGGAGAGTTATCTTATTTTCTAGGTCTTCGGATCAGCCGCTTAAAGAATGGATTCTTTTTATCACAGGCCAAATATGTGAAGGAAATGTTGAAGAAATTCACAATGGAAGACTCGGACACCAATAAGCACTCCAATGATGACAAGTTGTAAGCTAAGTAAAGAAGATGACTCTCCCTCGGTTGATAATACAATGTACAGTCAATGATAGGAAGTCTTCTTTACTTGACCGCTACTAGACCGGATATTCTTCGGTCTGTATGCATGGTAGCTAGATTTCAAGCAGGCCCAAGGAAACACATGTTGTAGCTGTGAAGAGGATCTTCGGATATCCGAAGGGGACAATGGAGTATGGTCTTTGGTATGCAAAAAGCAAGGATCTAGTTTTGTCATCCTACTCGGATGCGGAGTTGGGCTGGTTGTGTTGATGATAGGAAGAGCACTAGTGGGGGTGCTTTTTATCCGGGCAGAAATTTAGTAGCTTGGCACAAGAAGAAACGGGAATCGGTCTCATTATCTACGGAGGCGGAATATATTGCAGCCACCTCTTGTTGTACACAGGTTTTGTGGATGAAACAAATGTTGAAGGATCTAGGCAGTGAGTCAGACAAGCCTATTTCTATGTTCTGTGACAACACAAGTGCTATCAATATCTCAAAAAATCCAGTTATGCACTCCAGGACGAAGCACATAGCCATTCGATATCATTTCCTGCGAGAGAAGGTCTTGGAAGGAGAAGTTCCGTTAGAGTTCATTCCAACACGCGAGCGGATTGCAGATATCTTCACAAAGCCACTTCATAGAGATCAGTTTGACTACTTGAGACAGAAATTGGGAGTGACTATCTTTCCCAAGCATTGAGAAGCTTGGAGTGAGGGGGAGCAGGGTTTGCATGTTCTATATTTTTTCTCCTTATGTAGGACTCAGGGGGAGTCTGTTGGTATTTGTTTTTGTGGTATGTTCATGTTTTGGAGCACCCATAGGATTGGAAAGGCTGCGGTGGGCACTCCTATGTGGGAAATCCCTTTGTTCTTGTTGTCAAAGGGGGAGAAATGTCGGTGGATTGAGTAGTTGCGGAGTAAGTTGCCAACAATTCCAAAGGGGGAGATTGTTGGCCTATATATTGTAATTGTTGGCAAATTGGGCCAATCGGGTCCAGCTTTGATGAGAGAGAGTGTCTCATGGACCTTACAGGGCGACATGGCGTGATACGGTAATACGGCGTTGTTACAGTGCACCGTGAAGCATGGAAGAGGTGAAAGAATTAGAGGAGAGAGAAAGAGGAGAGAGAAAGAGGGAGAGAAAGTGGGACCCAGGAGAGAGAAGGTGGGACCCACCTCCGTGGTATGCCACCTAGACAGGCCCGGCCAACCCGGAAGAGCGGCCCGGCCACGCGGGGCCAGCCAAGTGGCACGGCCCGGCCAGCCACAAGGCAGCCCGGCCCGCAAGGCGGGCCGCTTGCCTTGCCGGCAAAGCCGGCCCGCCCGCCAAGGGCGGGCCAGCTTGCCTTGCCGCAGAAGCCGGCCAGCCCGCAAGGCGGGCCGGGCTTGCCTTGGCAAAGAAGCCGCCCAGCCCGCAAGGCAGGCCAGCCCGCAAGGCCTGTCCCGCCGCAAGCCTTCCCCTTATTCAGTGTGGCGCGCTCATTGTGCGTCGACGGAAAAGATTCCAATCTTGCGCATCATATGACCTCCGAATTTCGGAGACGCTGATTATCCAGATCCGAGGGATCTGGTTCAATCCCGCCATTTTGAGTGAAATCTGACGGCTTTTACGTATGATTCCTTTTCAGCCAATCGAGAGGCGTCGGGGCGCGGCTACGGTGTATCGCGGGCGCACCATATGGAATTAAAAGATTCCATTTGGAATTTTTTCGCAGGCCGAACTTGTTTATGCCATAACTTGGCCATCCGGTGGCCAAATCCGACGATCCAAGTTGCACCGAGCTAGGTTTTTAATGCTCTTTCCATTGAGAATGTTTGGAGAGACTGTTGGCCGCGAGAAAAATCGCAGAAGGGGTGTTTTTGAAGAAAAAGAGGAAAAACCTCTTATTTTTTGATTTTTCTTGCTTTGGGATTTGAAGACGGTGATTCTCCATTGCTGCTGATGCTAATGCCGATACATTGAAGTGTTCTTGAAGGCTGGAAGAGCTTGATCGCATATGGCAAAGGTTTTTTTTGACTACCAGATGAAGAAGAACATCGTCAATTATCAGAAAAATTGGTTGTGAGATTTTCTTATCCCTTTTATTATTTATTGAACCAATCTATTGTATGTTCAAGTAGGATAATGATGTTGAATGCCTATGGGACATGGGAATCTATTGTATGCTAGCATTAGGCAAAGAAAAAGAGAAGAAAAATATTGAATGCCTTGCTAGGGTGGGATTTAATTGTAGGGCATCATTATAAGCCCCAAAAATTGTATCTGTTGTGGTGTGTTCGGTGGGTCTTTGGACACCGGCTTTATGCCCGAATTCGGGCGTTATTACGCCCTCTCGGTTTATCTTTGGGGAAAATTTAGGGTGAGCATCCTTGTCCCGTAAAGGGCTAAAAGTTGAGTATTGAGTAAATACGAAGCCCATTGGGCATTACTCCGGTGGATTAGCCATCACTCACTTGTGGTGGTGAACCACGTAATTTTTGTGTGTTGTGGTTTGCTTGTTTATGAGCTTTGTGAAGTGCGTGGAATGAATTGCGGGATGGGTGTGCAAATCGGTAGACCCGCCACCGAGTGGTGTGAGGTAGATTTGTATACGATTGTGTTTGGGACAGGTTATTTTGTGAATATCACTGAGCAGCAAAGAAATTTCAAGGGAGAAATTATTCACACTGATTCACCCCCCCCCTCTCAGTGTCATTCAAGGTTTATCAGACACCACGTGGCCTTCATATAAGCGGTGCTCCACCGCCTGAATCACATATGGGTGATTCAGAGGAGCCCGATCCAAGAGCAACTACTCACATCTTCTCTCACCAAGCACACTTCTACAACTCAATTAGACACTTTTTTTTATTATTATTCGCACTCTCTCTCCTTATTTGCTTATGAATAGATTCTGCTCTAGTTTTCTCCCCTTTCTCTTTCCTCACTGGCGCCTGACTGTTTTTATGCACGCGATTGCAGGTAAATGAAACACATTGGGATGATGTTAAACCTACGATCAATTCGATGTTGGAGGTCCTAACCGTGTTTGACTGAAGATCAAATCCGTGTCAATACATCATAGATATGACAACTGGAAAAATAGATCTAAAAAGGCTAAAGTTTGACATTTTATTTCACTCTATTTCATCATTTTAAAGCTTAATTTCTCTATCTATGAGACTTAGATCTTGTCAATATTTAATGTTCATTTTTTTTTTTCAGTTTCTTTCTATTTTTGCACAGAAGTGCAACCAATTGGCTATATCTTGCATTTAATGGCCATAAAATCAAATATGTTATGGTTGATTAACATAAGATTGATTATCCCGATTAGGATGAAACCAATTATGTATCAATTAGCATGACACCAAATATAGACCAGTAGCAGACTAGACCAAATATAAACGTTTCTATGTCTAGTCTATGAGGACGGATTAGCGAAACATGCCGGTTAGTGTGTGAGATCTTAAATTGATGTAAACCAATAGGCCCGACCGACACCGATCAATTGACACCCTTGCGATTGACCTAGACAAACTAAGTGTGAAATTTGAAATCTACTTCAACCATATGGTTCATGACATATAAAGCTTTCTCCTTGTTATTCTAAAAATTTATGTTCCTACGCTGTCCACATAGGAAGGGCACTAGTGACACTAAAAAATTTGTCAGGCGGCATTTCTAGTGGGGTCCAAATTTGGTGGATAAGTATGTATGTCCCAAGATCCGACAAGAGCCAAACATCATATAACTTCCTCTAGGCAAGGGTTTAAGGGATCAAGTTTAGTCCCTAGCCGATCCTTGCAACACCTTGAATTGGCACGGTTGGAATGATTTTTTAACACATAAACTGACTTTTTTTTTTTTTTTTTTTTAATGCCCAAGTCCTTGTTCTTAAATTTTGCTTGGGTTCCTCTTTCACCTTTCATGCTGTTTGGTTTTCCCTTTGAAAGTGGTCTACTTAAGGTAGCCATCTTGACCATATGGGGCATGGAAAGGATTTGGAGTTTTGTGTTTTCTTATGAGGTTGGGGACTTGGAGTGTTTTTTATTATGTTGTTTGAGATAGTAATACTGTAGTTAGATAGTGATTTTAAGGGTGAATGTCATTAAGGTTATGTTGAAATTGGGGTGTTAATTTATGGCACACACGGTCCCATACAAGTTAGATCGATCCGTCCTGTTTATTAAATGTGTCGGGTTAGGCCTTAATTGATTATAAATTAGTTGTTCACGATATAAGGGTGCAGCCCGTCAATCGCTCGACAACACCGATTGATTTGGACTGAAATCATGACCAATCGATTAAATGACAATTGAACTAAATCCTTAAAGGTTTAAACCCTAAAATGTCTCTTATTTCTCCCCCTCATTCTTCTTTTTCATTTAGGTTTTTTTTTTTTTTTTTTTCTAATTAAGAACTTAAAATAAGTTATTGGGTTGTGAAGGTAGAACAAATAATGACCAATTACAACAAAACATAGGCCAAGAATTGTGTGTTTTTTTTTTTTTCCATTGTAACTCATTTGGCAAGGTTGGGACAATCAGCATAAGACCGAATAACATAATTGATTATGGACCTGTTGGCTTGTATCATTAAAACCAATACTAGACCGAATAACATAATTGATTATGGATAGATCCGAGGGAAGAAAATAGACACAAAATCATTATTTTTTTTTCTTCTCCTTTTATCTTTAAAACATAATTTTAACGGCTTATGTTGTTAGAACAAATTCTCCACAACTGTTTTTAAATAAATTTTTAAACGGCTAAGTAATTTGATAGAAAAAAGAGAAAAAGAAAACCATACGTACAAACAAACAAGGCCAGAATAAAAACAGACAAAACAGGACCCCGCCTACAACTAAAGGAAGCAGTACACAAAATTAAAGGAGCTTAATCTAGACGCTTCAAGAGGAGACAATGAACTTGTTTCTGGCACAATTGGAATCCAATCCTTGCAAATGATTAATCCTTGTTTTGATTAAATTGACACTTCCCTAGATTTGATTGAAATAATGAGACCACCAAGTCCATCTATGTAAAAATTTTCCCCACCAAATAGGATAAATGACAGCATAAAATGATATGTTATTTTGATTCTTGCCCGGGATTTGAAGAGGAGAGACAATGAACATCCGATCCTTGTAAATGATTAATCCTTGTTTTGATTTTGAAATCGATAGTTATCTAGATTTGATTGAAAGAATGAGATGATGAAATCTATCTGTGTAAAATTTCTTCCTACCAAATATGATAAATAATAGCACAAAACGATATGTTGTTTTGGTTTTTGCCCGGAGTTTCTAATAAAGACACATGTCAATGAATAAACAGATTAAGTAATAGAAGGCGAGTTCAGAAACCTCGTGGCCACTCTGATGCCTAAGTCAGAACTGAAACAAGTAGATGGAATTTCGTATATATAGAAGTACAAGAATTCTTGTAGAGTAAGGTCAAAACAATTTGAGAGAGAGAGAGAGAGAGAGAGAGAGAGAGAGAGAGAGAGCTAAAGTTTGGATCCCGTTACCTTCGTTATGACCGATATTTATAGAGATTGGAGGTGGATTTGATTATGGCCTTGATTTCAAGCGGTTCCGTTAAGGGGGGACGCTTTTATGATAGCGTGTAATCTTCCACCAGTTGTGGAAATGGAGGATTCCCACGATCTGATCTCTAGAAAGCAAGGATCAGATGTGGGGAGGAAACCTTCTCGCCTATTGCATGTTAATCCTGTGATGAATCTTCAATGATGGGCTCTACAACCCTAACCCGATGAATTGGCATATGAGGGGCCGGGATGAATCTCTCTTTCTTGGATGCGGATCAACGATTATTCTCGCCATCTTGAAGATAACCCTTCCTTTTATATATTATGTGATGTGACATTCTCCTGTTTTCATGGTGCAATGACACATGTTTATCTTTTATTGGGCGAGAGTTTAGGACACATGCCATCTCTTGATTGGAGATCATATTTGTCCCTAGGAAGGTAATTTCACCATAAAGTGGCATAGCCAGTACCCTGTGACTTCTTTTGAAGAACATAAATCGTCTCCCGCCTGGGTTTGGGCGGGAGACTGGGCGGCCTGGATGGATGGCCGCCACCTGGCACTCAGAGGGATCCGAGCCGACCCCCCAGTCGACAAGCTAAGCCGACTGGGGAGTCGGCTCGGATGAAGGGCTCGGATCCCTCCAAGTACCAGGTGGCGACCATCCATCCATGCCGCCTAATCTCCCACCTAAACCCAGGCAGGAGACGATTTGGATCATCTTTTGAAGATGTTTTACTCATCAAACCCTAGGTGGTTGAGATATTCCTGTCCACCATGTTGGAGAAAAACTGCTCCTTCCGGCATTGGAAAATAAACTAGGCTTTTGTAGCCAATGTGGCATTATCTTATCAAATGAACTATTTGGAAAGGGAAACTTCCAAGAAACATATAAAAGTAATTTAATATACTTGTCAAGTCCCTAGATCCTTGAGCTAAAACATCATTTCAAACTTTTTTTCTTAAGTTGAAAGATGACGTAAGCAAAGACTTCATTTGTCAACATGGATGCCCTGCAACGATTGGATATGCTAAAGACTTCAAGTTGTTTATTGGTTCCTTGCTCCTTACGTTTTAACCGTCGATTTTGATTTTTTAGGTTATTCCAAGGGAAAGATCAAAAGAAGAAAAAGACTTTTAGTGAGAAAACCATGTCTAACACCCTGCCTAATTCCTTCCCCTTTTCCCTAAATCTTCTTCCACGAAGGAGGAATGGAGAAAAATATCTCTACACCATGGAAGAGTCCGCCCACAGGTGACATATATTGAAATCGGTATCGTATCGTATATATCGGTATATTGACAGCACATACTGTTGAAAGAAATTGTATTCTTACTATGATATCATATTAAGTTGTCAGTTTTAAAAGTTAAAATTGATAAATGAAGGAATTCCCAGATAGATAAAGGAACTGTATATCATTTGATAGTCGATGTGGAACTAAACTTTTAATGATACGATTTTATGCAACTCGATACGTTAGGAGGATTGTTACACTTACACCCCAGCCAACATATTTCTCATTCTTTTCCATACAATCTAATTGGTTGATGGGTGTTGTCTATTATTTCCATGCGACAAAGAAGTCTCTAGTAGGGGAATGTTGCAAGACCCAACTTGCGGGGCCAAACCATGCGCCCCCACTTGAGTTGGGGTAGTTTTGACATTTGGAAGGAGATGGAATAATCAAACATGAGATAAGACTATCTTATATCCGGACATACTTTCATTGTTGGGTCGTCCTAATCAGGACCTACAAGAGATCATGATATCTGGTAGGGTATCATTTGGTCGATCTCAGTTTGACTTAGTCGATCTTTACCATTTTAAAACCCCACATTGTGGCCGCCCATTTACTTAGTTGGTCTCTCATCAGAGAGACATGGACAAGTTTATATTCGATCATGTTGGTATTGGTACATAAACTACCTTATGCTAATTGGGCTAATCAATCTATAGACGAACTGTAATGGACTAAAGCTGAAGTATAAATAAAAATAAAGAGATAGAGAAAGAGATCATAGAATATTAACCTAGAAACATGAGTAACCAACAGTCGAATTCAAATAACAATACATAGTATCATAACTATACCAATGTTTACATTCTATGTACATCATCACCTAATCCGAGTTAAAATAAAGATAGTGCATGTTCGACCTCTTTTCAATAATGAGCAAGCAAAAAACATCATTGTTCATGTTAGCTTTAGGCTAAACCAAGATTTGACACTGTTTAAAGGTATATTCGGTTCATTCGATTGGCTCGATTAGGCTACACATTTTCACTGTAAACGCCCATTTAATAATTGGTCCAACTTTAAACCCGACATGTTTAATAATCGGGCCATTTTGGTCTCAGGTTTCACTGGTAAGGCTCAATCAAGCTATCCGGTGCAAACTTGAAATTGACCCCCCTAATATCTGATGCATTGCTCTATTGCTTTATTATGATGCTCATATTCCTGACAGCAACAACAACAATAACAACAAAATCTTATCCCAATTAAATAGGGTTGGATATATGGATTATTGTCCACCAATCAGCTTGTTCGATGTCATTTGAAGCAAAGCCTAAGCTCTACAAGTTTTCTTCACCACCTCCCTTAGAGTCATCTTAGGTCTGCCCCTAACTCTTTGAACCCTTTCAATCTGAATCAAATTACTCCTCCGAACGGGAGCATCTAACGACCTCCATTGAACATGGTCATACCATCTCAAACGACTTTCTCGTAGCTTATCATGTATCGACGCTACTCCCAAATCGGCTCTAATACGATCATTCCTTACATTATCCTTCCTAGTTTTACCACACATCATCTTAACATCCTCATCTCAGCTACACTAAGTTTATCAATATAATTAATGCTCATATTCCTGACAACATGGTGATTGATGAATCTAAAGCCCTCGAAGTTGGAGATGTTCGATAATATGATAAGGCTATGTTTGGCAAACAAAAATAGAAAAGTTTTATGTTATTTTTATTTTCTTCGTTTCCAAACAAAAGGTAAAATGACCACCACAACACCCAAGTGAGGATCCCTTTCCAAGCCCTCTAGATAATGAACCGTGACACTTTCTATCCTTGGACAAATATTGGTTCTTCACTGAATAATTTTTACTCCACCCTCTCATTGGTTCAGTTACCCGCATTAGAACTACAAACCCTTGCGTGAGAGCATGGAACCTTCCATTATCTTATCTATACCTACGATAAAGGGTTTTTTTTTTTTTTAAAGCAGTCGACATAGGTTGCGTTGTTATTTGTTTCTCTCTGCTGTCATTGCATACAGATCGACCACCTTGCTCTTTCTAACATATTATATCATTTACTTAGAGAACACTATCTCTACTTAATTAGATGGAAAAAAGATTTATGTCCGACAATGTATTTCGACAATGTATTTCGTTTAGACTCAATAGGGATGACACACCCCCCTTAATTCGATGTCACATGAA
The DNA here is from genome assembly GCA_028583415.1 of Protea cynaroides. NCBI lineage: Eukaryota > Viridiplantae > Streptophyta > Magnoliopsida > Proteales > Proteaceae > Protea > Protea cynaroides. The sequence goes on along the minus strand of CM053266.1, from coordinate 33,559,587 downwards.
TTTCCATTGGCTCCACAGTGACGCATCAGCCATGCAACTAGATAGAAAACCCTAATCCTAATAAAATAAAAGAAAACAGATCCCTATGCCACTAGCTAGGGTCTCCCCACCTTCTCACACTCTCTTTCCCCTTCCCACTTTATCATCTCTCACCAGTCACCGCATACGTTCCTGTCTATTATTGACCAAACCAACCATTCACATGCTCCCATTGTCTCATCTGGCATGGGAAATGCTCCCCACTAGGAAGGCTCAGAAGGACCCTCTTTAATAAAATAATAGAGATTGTTAATAGAACGGTATAAAAATATGAAACAAAGGAAAAGTACAAAAAGAAAAAAGAAATACAACTAAGTACGGTTCATCGGATGGTCAGCCTATCCCCATTCCCCACGTATTTTCTTAAGAACCAAACACGAGAACCACAATTCACGAAACGGATTTTTCCTAGTACGAAACCGAACCAAAACATGAAAGTTCGCATGATCTTCCTTTCCCCATTTGGTAACTCCACTTATTAGCTGTGTTTTAATAACCCTACCTCACATACCTCCAAAATATATATATATATATATATATATATATATATATATATATATATATATATATATATATATATATATATGTGGGATGAAATCCAAGCAGCCATATCATCTAATCTACCAATACAACAGTTGGGATATACCCTTGTTCAATGTATAAATATATATTTTGGGATAAAAATCATCTCCTATCAGTTGGTTGCGTGAGTTATGATCGCATGATTGGTTTTCATTCGACACACGTACCGATATACACCTCTCCAATAATAAGAGACTATTTAGACCTTATAATTGGACTATAATTATTATTAGGAAATGGCTCTTTGTTTGGCTCCATGTCAATATATAAGTCAATGAGAATCTATACATGGGTGGTCTCTAATTAAGGGGGTAGAGTGATCATGTCTAAGATGTCTAAGGGTGTCAAGAACTTATCTTATCAGATAAGATTTGGGTTGTATTTTTAGAGCATGAGTGAAAATTGAAATTGAGCCAGAGCAATTGATAAGTTTTGATTTAACCAGACTAATAAAACCGAAATCAAACCAATCCGATAATGGATCGATAGGAGTCCATTAATCCAACTTTTTTTTTTTAAATAACATATACATATAGTAAACTGATCCCGAACTGATAAGAATCCATTAAGCTAATAGGGTAACAAACCGGCATCATACTAGTCTATTAACTACTGTGTACAGTGCAACCTACCCCAGCCCAAATCTCTTATCGAACGTGTTTTGGACTACCCCTAGAAAGCCTGACACCCCTAGTCATGTCACCCCTCTTATGTCTAGAAGTAGGAGAACATTCTTGGATAAAAATATAACCACATTACCCTCCACTTTCATACCTTTCTCCTTCATTATTGAATAATCTATTGTGATTTAGACAACAAAAATCATTTCAGAAAAGCTTCTCTCTATTATTAAGGAAAAGATTCGTGTTTTGCAATTTGCTTTGTATCTTGAGGGAAGAAATGACCAACCCATTTTCGTAGTAGGATGCCTGTGTATGCATTCCCATTGGTTCTTGTGCTGGCGCAACAGCCATGCACTGCTACCCTATTACAAAACGGTCTAATTAATAGGGCCCACACTTCTCTGGCTATGTTTAGACCCTCAAAGGAAAAAAAAATAAAAATAAAACAAGAGACATGATGAATTTATGTGCTTATTTTTCCATCATTTTGAATTTTCTTATATTTTCTTTACATCCAAACATTGCCTTCTATTGTTGTGTTTGTTTAAATTCAATCGAACAATAAATACTGCAACTTCCACTAGTTGGGCGATTACATTTATTAATAATAAAAAAAAAAACCACGAAGAATTATAAGATGCCAAAAGGAAGGCTGTTTGCGAGGGAGTTCTATTTTATCTATGATGTTTTGTACATGTCGCTTTCAAGGACTGTTTGGCTCATCGTTTTAAAATTCCCGTTTTTTCGAGGTTGGTTTTCATTATAAATGGCAAGAATTTGGTCGTGCTTAAAGATAGTGATGTAAATGATCGAATCTGAATATCTAAATCGGACTGAGATCCGCGTGATGTATAGAAATTAAATTCAAATTTTAATGGATATAAGAATAAAATTCGATTCGAATTCAAAAAATAGAATTAAAATATAAATTACCAGAAAAATGAGAGAAAATCCCACCTTACAACAATAATTCAAATTTTAATGGATATAAGATTAAAATTCGATTCGAATTCAGAAAATAGAATTAAAATACAAATTGCAAAAAAAATGAGAGAAAATCCCACCTTACAACAATTGTATGGTCTACCTTAAGAAAATAAGAGACAAACCCTAAATGGCTACATAAATTTACAAAAAAGATCTTCTGTCTGGTTTGCCAAGCGGCAGTGAAGATCCCAGTTGTTCATAGTGCATTGGGACACATGCTGATGTACTATGAGTGGTTGAGATCTTCATTATCGCTTGGCCGTCACTATTGAGAATCCTGGTTGATAAACTTGAGGCTATATGCGTCTTGACACTAGACTAAATACATTTGCTCTTTTTGATTAATATCCGAATTCGGGTCAGGATCGTTTATAGCACTCCAATATAGCAGTACTGATTCTAGGCATTGAGAGTGCAATGAGACAGGTGACCGATGCATTTTCAATGGTTAGGATCAGCACCATCATACCAAAGTACTATCGACATTTTTTTCGCTCTGAATTCACATCCAAATTTGGATTCCCCAAACGGACAAATTCGAATCCGATTTTGACTATCCGTTTACATCATTACTTAAAATCACTGATTAATAACTGTTTCATTCTCTCAAGATCAAAAGATTCTAATTGGAGATCGATGAACTCAACTTTGTTCGAGGAGGACGACAAGATGTCAATACACTGTAGGGTCTCTGTTCCATCTTTATGGGCTGGAAGAGCATGGACCGACACATTTTGAGAGCGATTGAAGCGCTCTTTCTGTTTTTCACGGATGGAAGCATATTTTGTTTTCTCAATTATAATATTTACTCTATTTTTTTTTTTAATTTTTTTTACTTTTTCTCCTTTTTTTCTTACTTTAAAAGAGTTGGATTTTGACCAAAAAGGTTGGTAGAGAGGGAGGGAGAGAGGCTCCCACTAAAACCAGGAACCGAGGCTACCGTCGATATCTGGTAGAAGCTCTCCGCATTTATCTGGTAATCATAACCCCGAATCTTTTCCATTTTAAGAAGAAGAAAGCATTCCTTCGTAATTGGTTTTCTTCTCTCTGATTAATTGGATACCTGTAGTTGTTTTCGTGCATTGGACGCTAAGATTCGTCCAGAAAAGCTGGAGATTAAGTTAATGAGTTCTATCATTGGTTAGGGTTTCATATCTGTATTTAGCGAATCCCTAGATTATGAGAAACCTCTGCTGAAATTCATTTGTTTCCTGCAAGTTCACTGGAAAAATTCAACAGCCTTTTTTTTTTTCTTCTGTTATCTATTGATTAGTGTTTTTCGTTCACTCCTACTTCTTCTTCTCGAGATCCTATTATACTGAATCTCGATGGGGAAAGGAGGGGAAGATTATGGAAAACGTGATGGTGGTGGTGGATCGAGACCCTCTGACAGGGAAACCTTCCCTGCTTGGGCCATGGACGTCGATCAGTGTTTGAAGAAATATGGTGTGGACAAAGATTTCGGCTTGACTTCTGAAAAGGTCGAGAAGCAGCGTCAGATCTACGGGACGAATGAGCTGGAGAAGCATGAGGGCCCTTCCATCTGGAGTCTGATTCTTGAGCAGTTCAACGATACCCTTGTTCGGATTCTACTCGCTGCTGCCGTTATTTCCTTTGTCCTTGCTTGGTACGATGGGGATGAAGGAGGCGAGATGGGAATTACGGCTTACGTCGAACCTCTTGTGATCTTCCTGATCTTGATTATAAACGCCGCAGTTGGGGTGTGGCAGGAGAACAACGCTGAGAAAGCACTGGAAGCCCTTAAGGAAATTCAGTCTGAGCATGCCACGGTGATTCGTGAAGGGAAACGGATTACTTCTCTACCTGCCAAGGACCTCGTCCCCGGTGATATTGTTGAGCTTAGGGTGGGCGATAAGGTTCCTGCTGATTTGCGGGTTTTGAACCTGATAAGCTCCACGGTGAGGGTTGAGCAGGGGTCATTGACGGGAGAGAGTGAAGCTGTTAACAAGACCAATAAGGCAGTCCCCGAAGATTCGGATATTCAAGGGAAAAGGTGTATGATTTTTGCCGGCACGACGGTTGTCAATGGGAATTGCCTCTGCTTGGTCACCGAAACTGGTATGAACACTGAGATCGGGAAAGTTCATTCCCAGATTCACTCTGCTTCCCAGAATGAGGAAGATACCCCATTGAAGAAGAAGCTAAATGAATTCGGAGAGGCTCTTACTGGCATTATTGGTGTTATTTGTGCTCTGGTCTGGCTCATCAACGTGAGATACTTCCTCACTTGGGATTACGTAGACGGTTGGCCAAGAAATTTTAAGTTCTCTTTCGAGAAGTGCACATACTACTTTGAGATTGCGGTGGCATTAGCCGTTGCGGCCATTCCAGAAGGATTGCCGGCAGTTATCACGACTTGCCTGGCTCTTGGGACACGCAAGATGGCGCAGAAGAATGCGCTTGTAAGGAAGTTGCCAAGTGTTGAAACCCTAGGTTGTACAACTGTGATTTGTTCTGATAAGACAGGTACCTTGACTACCAATCAGATGGCAGTGGCAAAGCTTGTGGCAATGGGGCCTAGTGCAGATAAAACGAGGACCTTCAAAGTGGAAGGAACTACATACAACCCTTCTGATGGGAGGATTCATGACTGGCCAACTGGTGGTATGGATGCAAATCTTCAAACAATTGCAAAGATTGCCGCTGTCTGCAATGATGCGGGTGTTGCACAATCCGGACATCACTATGTGGCCACTGGCATGCCCACTGAAGCAGCATTGAAGGTGAGATCCTTCTATCTTCAAGCTCTTCTTTATTCATTATTGTATGTTGTGATTAGGCATTATATAGGTTCATCTTGATTGTTGGTATAATTTTTTTACAATGAACAATGATGATGCTGAGATGCCAAGCAAGGACGTAGACAATTATCAACCTAATTTTTTTTTCTTTTGATGCTCAAACTTAGAGATAAGTCGCTCCCTTATTTTAAGTCTTTCTTTCCTAGGTGCTTTTCTATAGCTTTGAAGGCTTTTCAATTGCCTTTCTGGCTGTTGTTTTGATAAGTAGTTGTACATACTCTGTGAGAGGCTGTTAAAGCAATTTAATCATTTAAGATGGTAAGGTTCCTTTATGACTCATCCATTCTCTTTTCAGGTTATGGTTGAGAAGATGGGGCTTCCTGAACAGTTTGCTGGCTCGTCTCAGGGATCTACCGATCCACTAGGTATGTTGAAACCATGTGAACTTTATTGTATTTCTTAAAGTATATGTGTTTGGAAAATCATTTTTTTTTTGGGGTGTGTCATTATAGGTTGTTGTAAACAATGGAATGACATTGCACGTCGGATTGCAACTCTTGAATTTGACCGTGATCGCAAGTCCATGGGAGTTATTGTGAGATCTGCTTCTGGAAGGAATTCATTACTTGTAAAGGTGTGAACACACAAATTTTGTCTCTCTTGTGTGTGTTCTGTTGGGAAGCCTAGCTTTGTGGCCCTTTTTATTTGTGAAGCTTCCAGGATGTTTCATTGCATCGTTTTCCATTATTCACCAAAAAATTAAAAATGAAGAGTATACGTGTGTGTGTGTGTCTGTGCACAAGAGTTTTGGCCTATTCTATTTATTAAAATGTTAGGTTCAAGATGGATTTCTGATTTTTGTGTGAAGTTTATTTGTATTTTTGGACATTTATTTCGTCACTGTCCATTTTGTTGGCAACTATTGTCAACCTTTGTGGTTTGACTTTGGCCTCTTGTTCTTGTTGTACAGCTGTACTATACTCTACCTCTAGTACTTTAACTATTTTTGTATAAATGAAATCAGCCATTTCCTATCTCAAAAAGAAAAAAAGAAAGAAAAAGAAGGGGTATCTCTTGAAATCTGCTTGGTTGCTTCATACAATTTCTTGGAATTGGAACTATCTTGGCCCTTTCAAGCCTTTAACATTTTCGATGATCCGACCTCTGTATGATCTTTCTATAGATCACTATTATAGTTGCTGATATAGCATATAAGAAGACAACAATAACAAAGCCTTATCTCAACCAAATGGGGTCGGCTACATGGATTCTTGTCCTCCAATCAGCTTTGTTAGATGTCATACTTGAAACAAGGCCTAAGCTATGCATGTCTTTCTTCACCACCTCCCCTAGAGTCATCTTAGGTCTGCCTTTAGCTTGTTAGATCATTCAATCTGAATCAAATCGCTCCTTTGTACGGGAGCATCTAGCGGCCTCTGTTGAACATGACCATACTATCACCAACGACTTTATCGTAGTTTATCATGTATCGGTGTTACTCTCAAATCAGCTCTAATTTATTCATTCCTTACCTTATCCTTTTAGTTTTGCCACACATTCATCTTAACATCTTCATCTTAGCTAGACTAAGTTTATCTATATGATGCTTCTTAACTGCCCAACATTCCACACCATACATCATAGCCGGTCGAATGATTGTCCTATCAAATTTTCCTTAAAGTTTTAAAGGAATACGCCGATCACACAGCACTCCAGATGTGCCTCTCCACTTCATTTATCATATTTTAATCCTCTATGAAACATCATCCTCTATATCACCTTTTTTTATTTATGATTGAACCTAGATCCCTAAAATGATCAATTTGTTGTATCTATTAGAAAAAATCTTAATAAATTTTTACCTTACCTATTGTTTGCTTCTGATCCCTCCCCAAAACAGGTATGTGTACACACACACACACACACACACACACAAAGAAACACAAACAAAGAGGGGTTAAAGATATGGAGACTAGCATGACTTACCCTGCCTTTAACCATTTCTATTTTCTGCTCTGTGCCTCTTTGTCAAGTTCTTTATGGTTGGGAAATTCTTGTGGTTATTACATCATAACAAGGCCTATTTTGTGGCAGGGTGCGGTAGAAAATTTATTGGAAAGGAGCTCCTTTGTTCAGTTGCTTGATGGCTCTGTTGTAGAATTGAATCAGAGGTCAAGGGATCTTATTCTGCGATCCCTTAATGAAATGTCCACGGCCGCATTGCGTTGTCTGGGTTTAGCTTACAAGGACAAGATTGCTGAATTTGACACATATGATGGAGATGAAGATCATCCAGCTCATAAACTCTTACTTAACCCATCCAATTATCCATCAATTGAGAGTAATCTCATTTTTGTTGGCTTGCTGGGACTGAGGGTGAGATGGCAAATGCTCTATTTATACTTATGGCCCAATTTTACATCTTCCCTTTTGCATATGCTCTTTTGGATTCTTCCTGGTAATTGGAATATTGGATGGACTAACACCTTTTATCTTAACGTAAATCATAATAGGATCCTCCTCGGGAAGAGGTTCATGGAGCAATCGAGGACTGCAGAGCAGCTGGCATCCGTGTTATGGTTATTACCGGAGACAACAAAAATACAGCAGAAGCAATTTGTCGTGAAATAGGTGTCTTTGGACCTAAAGAAGACATTAGCTCGAAAAGCTTAACTGGAAGAGAATTTATGGATCATCATAATCAGAAAGCGCATTTGAGGCAAAGTGGTGGCCTTCTCTTCTCCAGGGCTGAACCAAGGCATAAACAAGAAATAGTGAGGTTGCTCAAAGAAGATGGGGAGGTGGTTGCGATGACTGGGGACGGGGTGAATGATGCCCCTGCTTTAAAATTAGCTGATATTGGTATTGCCATGGGCATAGCTGGAACTGAGGTATGTTATTTTTTCTCTCATTGTTGTCTATGGACCTCTGGTGGACTGTACTTGTGGATGTAGATAGAGCAATTCTAGGACGACCTTGGGGCCATCTATCTAACTGATCCCCGGCCCCCCCCCCCCCAAAAAAAAAAAAAAAACCCGCAATGCACCACATGACACATGATATCTCTCTATTTCATAGACTCAAGGAAATTTTTCTTGCTGTAAGGTCCAATCAAACTTGGAGGTCCTCTAGATGGCTTAAAATTTCTTATGTAGATGTTCCTTATGATGTTATTCAGTAGAATACTTAACTTGTATTTTTAAGATTTTTTTTATCAACACATGCGTTTGAGATTAATGGCATTCTAGAACTTTTATTTGTGGAGCATTAATAATACTAAATGATGATCTGTGTAATGGGGGTGCTAAGAAATTTATGCACATGGCCTTGTGGAGGTTTTTCCCCTTCCAGTGTTTGGGATTGATATCTAGTATATATCTCCATCACATTATTTTTTTCTGTTCACCTGCATTTCTGCATAAGGTTTAGTTGTTGATTCACTAATTTTTTGTTTTGGCATATGCTTTGGTATGTGGAGTTTTTCTTGTTCAATGTTCATATTGCACGCTAATGGTGTGATGTTTATATATCCATATCTCAGGAAATTGGTATCTCCTAGGGTTTTACTATTATTGACTTTGTGCCCATCCTCCTGGGCACATACAACCAATGGACATATGTTATCCAGATTTCAGTTTAATGTATTTTTGTGGTTCACTTTTCACATAGTTGTTCTTAATGGACAAACTATACGATGCCCATTTTAGCTCATATTTAACGTCTGTTATTTTTTGCTTGAGGGGAAAAAAGGTCACTGCATCAGTTTTAATTTAACGGATATTCTGTCTATTTGTTGGATCTATTGGATCTGTTTTTAAACATCTTTTTAATGCTTTGTCTTCTTTACAGGTTGCAAAGGAAGCCTCTGACATGGTGTTAGCAGATGATAATTTCAATACAATAGTTGCTGCAGTTGGCGAAGGTAGATCTATTTATGACAACATGAAGGCTTTCATCAGGTTTGGCCCCTTTCTTTATAGCGCCCATCTTTTATGTTTATGATAATTGTTTTTAAAAAGTGTAGTTGCTGATAAAATTTTGCGAATTTGGTTGTTATAAACGAATTTTGTGTAAACTTTCTATGGGGATGGTGCCATTGTTGTTTATCATCAATGATTTTGAATACTTTTTGGGAAGCTCTGTACCTGTCATACTCTTTCATTTATAGGGGGTGATTTGGTAGGACTTTAAGGTTGACGAGTGAAAACCTACCGATGCTGGCTCACTAAGGACTGCCTGAACCTGCTTGTGGGCATCACAAGCCATCCAGGATTTTTTTTTCTGAGATGTGGTATGCCTAGATGACTTTCTCTATTGGAAGGCAGGTTCTATGGAGTAGCCATGGTGGTAAAGCTTGCTGTTGATCGTTGTAAGCAATACAAGAGGGGAGGGGTGAATTGGGTTTGTGGAAATTTGAAACTTTTGCTCACTCAAAATCTAACCCAAAACCCAACACGATGAAGGAACATTTGTGAGACTAAGATAAGAAGGAAGATAAGAAATAAGGGATTGACAATGATTTATAGTGGTTCGGCTATGGTCTTACACCCACTCCCACTCCCACTCCCACTCCCATTCCCACTCACACTCACAAGTGCTACAACCACACTTGGATTTCAATTATCCAATCTCTTTCGGAGGTAGAGATTAAACTCTTACAAATTGTTTTCCTGGGTTCACAATTAACCCAAGTGGTTTTCTTCCAATGGTACTATAATTCCTATTCCTATCCCTGGGTTCAGTACTCTAAGTCTCTTTGGTATTGTTTATATTCATGTTTATGAGTTATTTATAATAAATCATTTATGAAAATAAATTATGAATCATAAATAATAACTATTTAATACCACTAGATATAAAGAAGTTATAATAGATTTTCACAATAATGATAAACAACTTCTAACCTATTTATAGATTTCAGATTATATTGATTTATTTTAAATATAAATAAGTACCATAAATCATACCAAACAACTACATATGTCATAATGTATTATATAATTAATTCTATAATACATACCAAAGAGAGCCTAAGTCTCTAACAACCCTAAAGTTTTTCCAAGGCTCACTCTAATACTCTAGGAGGTTTTCCATGGTGCTCGCTTAACAACCTAAGTGTTTCGGCTCTCTCAGACCATCATCTCTTTTGTAGAGAAGTGTGTATATTACAATATCTCTACAAAGGCAAATACTCAAGGTATAGCACAATAGAATGAATCTCTAAAAGGTGAATTAGCAAAATGCAAGCACAACGTGATTCTCAAAGGAAAGATCTGAAGACTTTAAATGATTGCTCTGTGAATGTCCAAAAGGTCTTCTGAAACATCCCCCAAGTCTCCCATTTATAGGGTTGGAGCCAACAATCAACAATATGGCCGTTAGACCTTACAACGGCTCTATCCTGAGGTGAGCCGGTTGACCGCTCAAAAAGGCCAATCGTTTGCCGCCTAAAATTAACTGTTATAAACTAGCTGTTGGGGTGTTTTCTTCGGTATAAAATAGTGATTGGTGACCTCCTGAGTAGGCTGGGCCGTCCGTCCTTATTACTGGGCTGAAGAACAAGCTCTCAGGAAGTCCCGAACGATCTCAGGGTTGACTGCCCACGTTGTCAGCCTTTAGGTTCCTCTTGGTAAGCATTGTCCGCCCTGGCCTCGACAAGTCGCCTGCCCACTTCGTCCACATGACTTTTTTTTGGCCTTGTGGGCTGTTTGGCCTTAGGCACTTGGACAATTCAATGAGCTGACCATGCCATGCCATATATTCCATTGAGGGTCTTCCTAGCTTAACAAATGGCTAAGTCATAGTATTGATGGCCAAGTTAACCTTTACTCTCATTTTGATGGTTTCTAGCCTTCTTATGTGGGTGTATGGGTCTCGAGAATCAGGGATACAATTTAGGAAATGAGATAATACAACCAGTGAAATATATTTTCCCAAGTTATCATCTTCACACACCGAAATGTCTTCATCTTCTTGCTTGGGTGCTTGAACTCCTTGGAGATGATCTTGAAATACATTCTTCCAATATTCTTGCTTCCAACCTTCATGTCTCTACATCAACGTGAGCTTCATGTCTCCTCAACCACTTAAAGCTTCAGCTCATTGACATTTTTTTCTCTTTCTTTGGCTTGATCTTAATGAAGTTCATGCTTGGGGAAATTCCAGCTTCTTGAGCTTTCATTAAACTCAAGCTTTTTCATTACAAGCAACATGTAGTAATCACCAAAAGACATGAATCACACATATCCACCACTCGCTACAGTTGAAACTTTCTTATGATGTGTAGTTGAATTGGTTTGCCTATTTGATCATGTAGCTTCCCCACTCTCCAGTCTCCTCCTAGATTTTTATTTCACTTGCTTTAGAGTCTCTTCAGTTTTTATTTAGTTTCTACTTTTAATATATAATTATTTCTTGGCATCCAAAAAAAGTCCCTTCAACACATACACTTCAGGGTTGAGTCAAATTAGGAGTTGAAGAGAATGAACTTCTCCCTTTTTCGTCTTTAAAATATGGTTTGCTGCTATGTAATCCCATAATTAGTGAATGGAAGACATTGCTTTGAATTCTTATTTGGTTTGTTTTCCAGGCTCTTTCCATTTTTTTTCTTTCTATATTTCGGAGTTTTTTTTTTTATCAAAAATATTTAAGCGCATGCTGCAAGGGATCCACCATGATTTCATTCTGTAATCAATAGGTAATCTGTTACAATGGATACCATATCCCCTGTTTGTGAGCCATATCATATCCTATTTCAAATACAACGAAGAAAGAAATAGAAGATGAGATTAGTCCTTTATTATGGGGATTAATAATGAAGCAGCTGATGAGCTGAATAAACAAAGAGTAGTCCACCATAGATCGTGTTATGGGACTAGTTTATTTTTTTTTTACAGTTATTCCTTTTGCTTCTTTTTATCTGTTGGATTGTCCCTTTATTTGTAAGCTGGTTTGAGGCTTTGGTCTCCCTTGCTGAGGCCTCTTCATCCTAGCCCCTGTTGTACTATTTTCCTTCTTAAAAAAAACGGAGGAAATTTGGATTATGCACCTAAAGCATCCCAGGTCCAGACCTCTTTCTTTCTTCTTCTGCTTCTTCTTCTTCTTTTTTATTTATTTATTTATTTTTTTATAATTCTTAGGACTATACATATGTTCTTTATCTATTCAGAAAGATCCATTGATGCAAAGGCTAGGGATTAGGCCTTACAATAAGATCAATTACACCAGCCCTAACGATAAATCAATTAGCAAATCAGGAATTCAGCAAAGAAGAACTTATCTTTCTGGTCAATCTGACTGTTGACCAAGAAATTTGGAGGGCTTGTAGCTTGATATGCCCTTGTAACAATATCCAAACTTGAGATCGATCCGATCAATGGTTGGGGAGATGAATTTTTGAAGTGGCATGGGTACCCTGATTCCTGTGTAGGAATCGATGACTGAAAGTATCTGTGATTGTGCTGAAGTTGTACCGATCAGAATGAGTAATCTTCTTCTTCTTCTTCTATATAGAATTGCTTTGAATACAAATAGGAAAGCAGACTATTCAGTCCTTCCTTGTTGACAACTAGCAAGGAGGGAAAGTCCAATCTTGGAAATAGAACTTTACAAAAGAGGAAGAATTTCATATTGTATTGCCTAATACATACTTTCTAAAAATTAAAAATAGAAACATTCTAAAAACTGAAATTAGTAACTTCCTAAAACTGAAAAATAGAAACTTTCTGTTATGTAAGTAGCTTAACAATAGTAATCACTAACTTAGGCAATATTTAAACTAGTAACTAATATTTATAGTAGGGAAAATTCCCCTCTTGGACAGCTGTATGCAAGGCTAGCTGTCGCCAGTGGGAGCCAGCCGGCTAGGCTGCTGGCTTCTTATTGCGGTAGTACACCTGTACTGCATCATCCATAGACCAGTCATATAGTATGATATATGATACTCCCATTTGTGAAAAACCTGTTCCAATTAAAGTCTTTCGAGAATAATGGCTTAAATGCTGTTTGAGATGCTCCTACGTGCTGCATATCTAAGTAGCTAACTCACCCTCTTGTAACTAAAAAATTTGGCCCAAAAAGCATTCCTCTTTTCAGTGGATAGTAATTGAAAAATGGTTGAAAGCCAAATCAATTAAATGTTTTGACTTTTGACGGCTGTTGATAGAAGGGGAAGTTGAATTATGCGCAGCACAATGGAATGGGATATGTTTATGATACATGGCCAGTTCAGAGACTCCTTCCCCACCCCACAAGGAAAAAGGAATATCTATCAATGGGAATGGCAATCTCAAATAAATGGGCTGCTCGTGTGTGCTCGGATCCAGGTAAAGACCTGGCTGCGTGACCGCTGTATATATAGAATTTACTCACTGAGATTCTCTTTGTCCCTCTCAGATCCTTACACATCATAGTGTGTCCCTAGAACTCCATATCCAGGTACAGATGTGGTTGCTTGAAGCCTATTTGTAAATTTTGCCTACTGCTATATCTATCATCTAGGTGTCAATTTCTTTTTTGTCTACTGTATATCTTCAAAGTCCATTCTGCCATTGCTTAGCCCTTAATCTATTCTAGATTCCGTCAAATTCTAATTTCCTTATTCCAACATCATACTAACTTTTCCCATTTGTCAGCTTGGAACACTTAATAAATTGATCCCTACTTTCTAAATCAAAACACCCTCTTTTAAAATTTCTCAAGCTCTAAATTCCTTATATTTCTAGACCTAGAAATGAAAATTTGGTAAATTGTGAGTAATCCACAACCATACTGGGGTCAGAGGAGTTCTTTGCTCTGTTTCCTGGTAAAAGCAATGTAAAAGGAAAAATTTCAGGTAAAATCTCTGAAAAGAGGTTTTATCTGAAGATTTTCCTTTTATGTGATTTGTACCTTGGAAACAACAAATGGAGCTTAAAGGACCAATAATTTTGAAACAATTTGTTAGGGTGGGTTGTCAGAGAGGTTTTTTAATTCAGTGATTTCCTCCGACCTCTATGCTCATCTGGTACTCAAAGGTTTGGCTGCTTGCAACAAAACTGGATGTAAATTTCTTGTGTCATCGGTGTACATAGGCAACTACTCTCCTAATGGTTTTCTTATTTATAGCATGCTTACCACGATAAAGTTCCAGTATTGCATCTCAGGATGATCATACTTTGACATATTTGGAGATGTAGGATGATTTAAAAAGGTTTGATGATGCACGAAGATTCATTCTGAGGTTTTGGTGGAGATAATTTCCCACCTATGATAATTTTCAATTGCCAAAGTTTCAACTATAAATAAACATTTAGTTGCTTGTTTGATGGAGTAATTCTAAGGCAGGTGATTGCCATGCTGGCGGTCTGGGATGAAATCCCCATACCCAGCCAATGGGGGCATGGGAGGGGCGCCACTCAGCTGAGTCAATCACAGGAATGAATGCCTGGTGTTTGTCAACAGGGGGGAGGGCACATGTTCAGGAGTGGAGAGAGTATCAGGAGGGGATAAGGCTGAGGGTTGAAATGTAATGCAACGCCTGAGAGTGATTCCCATGCCACTGGTGTGGCATAATGCTTACAGTTTTTGGAATTTCACTGTTGCATTACATTTCAACCCTCAGCCTTATCCCCCCTCCCTCTCTCTCTCTCTCTCTCTCTCTCTCTCTCTCTCTCTCTCTCTCAGTTAGAAGGGACTGAACACAGTAAGGGAAGAAAACCATCTATTAGCACATAACAGATTTGCTATAAAATGTAAATTTATAGACTTCATTTTGATCCCACTTATGTATGTGTTGGTTTAATTAGGATTGCCATCTTAAGAGTTCACAAGTGCTGTTTCTCCTCATGGTGCTCCCAACTACATTTTAGTGTGGGTCTGATTTTTTTGTTTCCATTTTAATGCAGGTACATGATCTCCTCAAATATGGGTGAGGTTGCTTCCATATTTCTAACAGCAGCTTTAGGTATTCCAGAAGGCTTGATCCCCGTTCAGCTCTTGTGGGTTAATCTTGTTACCGATGGCCCCCCTGCAACAGCCTTGGGATTCAATCCACCAGATAGTGATATAATGAAGAAACCTCCTAGAAGAAGCGATGATTCATTGATCAATGCTTGGATTTTATTCCGTTACCTGGTACCTTAAGCTTTTTTCTTTATTCCAGCAGAAAAGATTTCATGATCATCTTTTCACTTTCTGAGTTGCTATATTGTATGGAACTTAATTTCTCTCTTAATACGGGTGCAGGTTATTGGGCTCTATGTTGGACTCGCTACAGTGGGTGTCTTCATCATTTGGTATACACAAGGCTCCTTCATGGGCATTGACCTGAGCAAGGATGGCCATACACTTATCACCTATTCTCAACTTTCCAACTGGGGCCAGTGCCCTTCCTGGGAAGGGTTCAGAGTTTCCCCCTTCACAGCTGGTGCTCAAGTTTTCTCCTTTGATGACAACCCTTGTGATTACTTCCAGGCAGGCAAAGTGAAAGCCATGACCCTGTCCCTCTCAGTCTTGGTCGCAATAGAAATGTTCAACTCTCTCAATGCGTTGTCTGAAGATGGGAGCCTCTTGACTATGCCCCCATGGGTCAATCCATGGCTTCTGCTGGCCATGTCTGTCTCCTTCAGCTTGCATTTCTTGATCCTGTATGTGCCGTTCCTTGCAAAAGTATTTGGCATTGTGCCTCTCAGCCTGAATGAGTGGCTGTTAGTTCTGGCTGTTGCATTGCCAGTGATTCTGATTGATGAGATCCTCAAGTTTGTGGGGAGATGTACGAGTGGGTACCGTAGATCTGATGCAAGTAAATCACCAAAGCCCAAGTCAGAGTGAGGTTTTTGCTGCTGATATGGCCTACAATCATCAATTGTTGGAAACTCTTACATTGTGGTCCTTATGCCAGTTACATTTCCAATTAACCAAAACTTGTGGTCATGGAGAGCCTGGTTTGGACCTTGAAGATCTATAGGTATATTGCGGAGGAGGATATGGGACTCAAGTAAAGAAATTGAAGAGACCCAATTTTACTTGTCCAACTTTTGCTATTGCCATTTCTTTTTTATTTTCTGATACTTCCCCAGAACACGTATTCAATTTACAGATGGTTCATGGTGGAAGCTCTTGTGACAGATTTTGTCAAGGTATATTGCTCATGTGTTCATGTTCTCTAGTGGCAGAGTTGTAGCAGTTTTCAGGAAGTTGCTTGCATGGTTCCAATGATTGGCGATAATATGCAGATTTCGAGAACCCAGGCATAGAACGTGAGTAGTGACGCTGACTCGTTTCCTTCATGCTTTTCTGACCTCTTGTTTTTTTTTTTTAATTAGGTGGGGTAATGATGTTTTAATTTTGCTGCTTAACTGAACATGCTGTCGTTGTAAGCCTTCATGGTAAATTCTGGTGGTTGTATGCCCTCTTAAATGAAATAATTTCTTCTCTATTATCTTAAAATAAAAGTAAAGGGAGGGGCGCAGTTCTTAAGTTTGACCAGTTTGGAGAGGGTTCTCCAATGAGGACAGAATTGGGTTATAATTTATGGATTGGTGGTCTCAGGGATTTATTCCAATCAAAATTGATCAAGTCGTATGCCAAAAAAATGGAGGGATAACAGATAAGGATCCATGGATATACAACAGGGTATTTAATTGAATTTGAGTATAAAATTGATACATGACTAGATTTTTTTAGATATTCCCTTGATATCCAATGGTCTGAATTGCCAGGTCATGCCTTTACGTGGCAAAAATGGGTTATCTGTTTAGAAAAAAACTCTCCGAAGTGGTCAGCCTAAAAAAAACTTTTACCAAAAAGAATTTCAGTTTTGCTTCTCTCTTTTTCTTTGAGGATACCCGCTTTGCCCCTATTAACAGGGAAGAGAAGGAAATTAAAACTGGTAATTGGGCTTCATTATCATTCATGGCTTTAGCAACTAAGCCACTGATAGATGCTTTACTCTTTCATGGCAATTCCTTAATTGTGCCACTAGGATGATGTGGCAATTCTGACCTTTGTTTAGATTTGCGTTTCCATTATCTTAAACACCAAAACTAGAGAACCCAGTTCCCAATTTGATGCTCTCGTCCTCCTCTTGTTCTCTTCTCTGATCGTAAGGGAGATCCACCCCATCCTACTAATGTTTGCAGGAAGGAACTTAAACGTGCAAGCTCGTTTCCTTATTCATGGAGTATGCATTGTTATAAGTAATCAATTGATTTCATCATGGACTGGGTAGCTCCTATTCTGATTCCGATTCTCACATCTGTATTATTTGGAATGGACTGAGAATCAAAGAAAGGTTGTCGGAATTATAAAAATTCCATCTTGGCAACTACATTGGCCAAGTGATAAGTTCTTAACATTCAATAATTATAAAAATACCATCTTTAAATAATATTTATTTTCTCATGCATATCAGTTCTAAGCACTCATGTCATAAGAATTTAGAACATAAGAAAATTCAATGTCTTGATGGATCAAATCATCATCTCTTGGGGAATTCTAAAATACTATGCCTGTTTGAGCTGAAGATTTACATACAAGAGAGCAAATGAAATTTGTATTGAACTTCTAGAAGAATTTGCTAATGCCTGAAACTGTATATTCTTTCTTCAATAGTTCCATCTTTTTGTGTGTTCATCACAGAGGGTACACACTGAGTAATGGGTTTCAGCTCCAGAGGCAGTGAGAAATCAAGGTACAAATTGACTAAGATACAAGAACAATGGGTTTCAGTTCCAGGTTTCAGCAATGTATTTGTATTTTGACATGGAAGTATAGTAGTTTGATTGCTGGGGCACACTAGCGCACTCTGGCTTTCTTCGCATGCTGGGGCAAAGCAACCTGACGCGTTGAGGTGCCCGGCATTGCTCCAGCAAGATATGGCCAAAAAACCGCGTCAGCGCTCAAGCACCCTTACTAGATAAGGGGCTCGAAAACTGGCCCCAAAATAGGTTTTTGGTAGCCATGTGATCCAATGAGGAGGCAGCAATCCCAGCAATAGGAGGAAGATTGAAAAGTCACTGAAGGCGTAATGTAGGATGCAGCTCCTGTGTGAGCATAAAGAGTATCTCAACGACCCTTGAAGGGAACAATGGCTAAAATCTTTGAAAAAGAAAATATCCCTATCCACATGACTTGCTTAAAGCCAGAGACTTGTTTGTACTACTGAATTGGGTTTCTATGACATGGACTTTCATTCTCTTGCATTCCTTAAAATAGTAAAACAAATAGCACTACAGCTACTACTTTCACCCTCGTCAGCTCACCCATCCCCTGTTGAAAATGGTGGCCTTTTTGGTTGGGGTAATTAAGGAAGAATATAGGAATGAAGGAGAATAATAAAACAAGTTTTTCATAAAGAAGTGAAAAGGAAACAGGGTTTTCAAAGAGAACTCAGAAACCATGTCTATTGATACAAAACTCGAATCAAAATTTTAAGAACCTAAACCTCCTATATAAACACTGGCAAGGCTGTTCTGTTCCATGTCTCTGCAACCTCTCTATCTGTAACATACATCAATGGCAAGCTGCAAGCATCCACTTTCACCATATCCTCAACCCCCAATACACCAGACCCATTTGAAGTTCAGTGATTGTCTGATAGATAAACCACCTTCTTCGAAATAAGGGAGGTGAGTGTCATTTGTAAATCACTAAGAGTTTGACTGTGATTAGACCAGTAATTTAAGAAAAACTACATGATACTCATTTCTGGATTTCACTTTACCAATCTACCCACCTTATGTTTGTTATAACAAAAATACCCAAAAACGAGTTTAGATATTATCGATTCACCATCATAATCTATCTTCTTTTGACAATTTTGTCCCCTCTATGCAATTTTTTTGTATCCTCAAACCAATCATGAAAAACCCTGCCCAGTCCTCCCTCTATAACCAGATTAAAAAACAAGCTTCTCCTTAAATTAGACAACCGTTTGATACGTTGCAAGCACAAGCAGAACCAAAAGTGGGGAAATAGCTGCCTGTAAATCAATGGTTGAGCTGAGCATGAAATTATATCAATTCCCAACTCCCATAAATCAAAGTATAAGTCCCTTATACCTGTCGCATCTTGAACAAGGATAGAAACACGAAGAGACAAGGAAATTCAAGTGTTCCAAGTTCCAAGGTCCGAGTGTTTTTTTTACTCCCATGGAGGGGAAAAAAAATGATGGGGGCATTCCCGCGGAGTGTGATCAGACGCAGCCAAAAAAACTTGACACGAACAAAAATACATTGGAGCAAATATTAAAATAGACGGCCCATCCACATTTCAATTTACACGGCTCCATATGATTTGGTACTGCTAATAAAGTATGTACACAGCCGTTCTATTAGACTAATGCTAACCGATCAAATGCTCTACTACCAATTTTTGGTTCCTGAATACCTAAAAGAAAATACAATATTTCTCTTACCACCAGTCCACTGTTCTCTCCATCAGGAACTCCAGAGTTTACCTAGCGCTCTATCTGTATGGTAACATGGCTGATGTTATATTCTTTCTTGATATAGTCTATGACCTTCTCCAACACCATATCAGCATCTGCATCCCGTTTGATCTTCACATGGCAAGCCAACAGGACCTTTCCCACAGTTATCGCCCAAATGTGCAGTTCATGAACAGCCACAACCTCATCCATCTCACAGAGTCCCCTTTCAAGCATTGTGGCATCGATCTCTCTCGGCGTGCTCTCCATAAGAACCTCCAGTATGTTCCGCAGCATCTTGATTGTTGTGCCAAGCACAACCACTGAGAAGATAAGGGTACATATCAGATCGATAATCTTCCACTCGGGTTTATACCATATGATTGCCCCTCCAATCATCACCCCAATACTCTGGATGGAGTCTCCAAGTACATGAAGATAAGCTCCCTGAACATTGATGTTCCTTTGATTCTTCTGTTTATTATTGGTCTTTACTCCTTGTGCATGTCCCGAAGATTTCTGAAGCAGAGGTTTGGAAAGGTCGGCATCATGAACATGATCATGCTCGTCATGTTGTTTGGACTCTCCACGATGGTGTGTCTCATGGTTGTGGTTGCTGAGGGCATGGCCATGTTTGTGACCGTGGTCATGACCATGGCCATGGCTGTGACTCTGGTCATGATGCTGGCCACCATGACCATGATCATGTCCACCATGACCATGACCATGATCATGTCCCAATAAGCAGGCCATGATGACATTAACCAACAAACCAAAAGCAGAAACAACAAACATCAGAAAGCCTTTTACCTCACCTGTGTCATGAATTAATCTAGCAATGGCTTCATAAACCAGTATCCCGGCAAGGAGCCATATCAACTGGATGGAAACCAGAGCACCAAGGATCTCAATCCTAAAGAAACCATAAGACTGACGTGGATTTGCTTCCCACCCAGATGCCCACAATGAGAACAAGGAGATGGCAAAGGCTGCCACATCAGAAAGCAGATGTGCTGCATCAGTTAAGATGGCAAGACTATTGGCTTTGATTCCACCAACTACTTCTACACTCATGAAAATAACACAGAGTACAACAGCCATGCAAAGCTTCCGCATAGATGCAGATCGTTCTTTGGCATCCCTCAAGCTGGCTTCCGCATCGGAGAATCCACATGGTGCTTCACCACAGACCTTAACCCCTCCTAGATTGGGCCCTCCACCAAGTAAATCTCGACTAATTTCAATAATCTGCTGGTGGGGACTCTGGCCTTCCATCTGAAGGTTCAGGATAACCAACATGAACAGCAAAGAAATCATAAGCATGAATGGTAGACACTATATATATAGGACAAGTAAGACAGCAATCACGATATTGGTCTCATCAAGATTTAAAAGAAAAAGTTTATCCTGCTAATTTCTTCAAATTACTATGCCACTCTAATTACATAGGACTTGTAGGAGAATCATTGTGCCATATGTTCACATTATTTGGAAAAACTCCTGAAGGGTCAAACCAAAAATACTATAGCCAAAAAGATCTTTAAGATGATCACATGATTAAGACCATAGAATTTTTTCTGCATTCAATTCTAAGGCAATGACTTGAAGTACAAATTGCTGACATTGCCTTTTATAGCTTTTATTGGCCAATGGCCAACAAATTTTGTTAGTTTATAAAAAACAAATTTGCTGGACATTGTGGAGAAAGAGAACTAAATCTTGTTAGCTCTTCTTCTCTCCTCCAGAACAGACAATATCCCTTTTGGAGGCTGACTAAGTATTTCGCTCCCCCAAAATAATCATGAAGTAAATCAGAATCAATATTTCGTTTTCATTGTGTCGAGTTAAAGATTTTAAGTGAAATTTACATTTTTGGGCACCAAAAACATTGAATCTGTCTATATTATTATTTACTAATCATCATCTGAATATTAGCTAAAGGAATAAGTTGTATGCGTCAGCTTGCAGTAGGCATCCTGGAATTTCCTTATTTTGACTGATATAGATAGTATTTGACTCCAAGTGGTTGGGATAAGGCCTAGTGAGTCAGAGGTGCCTATCAGCTCAACTTTTAGCATTGGTAATAACTTAGCAGGAGCCATTTAGCTGCTGTCCCAGTCCATGAACATAAGGAATGAGGCAAGTCAGAAGGTGTTGAAGAGTGGTATACAATTGAGGATATAGATATAAGTGGATGAGCAGTTTAGGAACTTTGTATTGGTTTACTCATTCTGCAATAAACAATCTCACTTTTTGATTGTGGAGCTGTTGCAGAGTTTGTACAGGGAAAAAGCTGGGGGGGGGTAGGGGCATGGTGGCTGGGGTTAATCTTCTTGTTCTTCTACAAGGTATGTAGATTCTAGTAAGCGTTTAGGAAAAGATTGGGAAGCTGCCATATGAGACAGAGGAAAACCTAAATGAAAAGGGAAAAATTAATAATGATGTCAATATAATTGAGAAAAATAACTTATATTGACTATGCTAGTAAGCTTCTAATAATCTCTCGAACCCCCCCCCCCCAAAAAAAAAAAAAAAAAAAAAAAAAAGGGGAGGAAAAGGACTACATGGTGCATGAATATGAAATGTAGATCCATCATCAGTTAGTGAATTGGAAAAAAAAAAAAAAAACATAAGAAGAGTAGTCACCTCAATAAAGTAATTTAAAAACACTACATAATGAGAAAATAAAGTGGCAAAACTTTCCCTCACATATCAGGGAAAGATGATTTGATTACCCTTAATTTCTTCCTCCTGAAATAAAGTTCATGTCATAGCCTCTAATTTCATTGAAAGATGTTGACATGACTACTTGAGTGATTTCCAAGTACAAATTTTAATAGGGGCACCTAGAAATTGACATGCTGGATAGTCAAAAGAAGTGGATGATTCTAAACATCATTTCGACAGATATTTATTGATGGTGATAATTATCTGTAATAGTTCCAGAAGGAGACTTCACCTCAGATGGTCAGAAATTGCTTAAAATGCATGCTGACCCCATATATGTGAGACAAAAAAATTAATTTTATGCTCAAGTACCAATACTTTTGTCACGGAAAGGTTTGCTTAATGGAGTTATGACATATGAAAATGTTGTGAATCAATATATTTATATTACATCCGGTATGTTTAGGAAAGAGAACAGCAGAAGCATTTGAACCTAAGATCACAAATATATCAGCTGAGCTATGGATTGAAGAATCATTAAAGTGACACGAAATGAGAAAGAGTAAAAAGGCATCTGCAAAAGATCATTATTTCAACTGTGAAAAATTCACTGAATACAACACAAAGAATAGGCCTCATAACTGATTTATTTTCTTAGTTTCAATTTTCATTGAAGAATGAATGATCCTGGAGCTGCTCTACCTGCTAAAGGTTTTTATTCAAGCAAATGGTATCAAATATTCAAATATCAAATACCGGAATATTCTCCCAGTATAAGTCAAATTGAGATGCAGTTTAAATTTATATGGAAGGGCATAACATGTCTAAAATGGTCCTTGGGTAGTTATATAACCAGTTGATATATATACCTAGGCAGTTCTGTATCTGACTGGTGCATCTCTTAAACTTTCCAAAAGTACCACTATCACTACCCCATTTCACCAGCATCTCTTAAACTCTCCAAAAGTACCACTATCACTACCCCATTTCACCAAGATACTCCTTATATAAGGATGTTAACCAATAGATGGTAAAGTGATTGAACAAAAAGGTCCAGTTAAAGATAAGCAGCTTAATCGATGTGGGAAAATTTCAGATAATTCGGTATAGAAAATGCAAACCTTTACCTAATTTCATCATTCAATCCAATCAACGTTACATCAATCGGAAGAATTAAAAGCAAACAATAATTTTTTGAACCAGGCCAAACATAGCAGAGTAATAACAAAATAACAGAGAAGATAATACATGGAAGCCCCAGGGATGAACCAATCATTCACCCATCCCAATATATCGAAAGCGCCTGATAGTTAAAAGATACATAGGCAACACCCGAATCCATCCTAACAATAAAAAAGGCTACCAATTAATTCCGTCCACCAACTTCGCGAAGCAAACAGAAGCGAATCGAAAATGTAGGCATAAGAGAGAGGATTTTTTACGGCAAACCAGATGTGCTTGGTCATCAGAAATTCAGAATCGTGTGTGCATTCACCCATCCCAAATGCCTGATAGTTAAAAGATACAGAGACAACATCCAAACCTATCCTAATGATCAAGAAGCCTACCAATCAAGGTTCCATCCAATAAATACGAGAAAGAAAAGTTAATAAAAAATGGAAGCTAAGATTGAACGATCATCAGACCCACCAATCACATGAAGCAAGCAAATGCAAATCGAAAACACATACATGAGAGAGAAATGGGAAGATTTTTATCAAAAATCAAGAAATTCAGAATCGTGAACGTATTCCGCTTGTGGATGAAAAACAGATAACATGCGGCTTAATATTTCCCTAATTAACAATAAACTATTAAAAAAAGAGGGGGTATAATTGAGAGAAAAGGAAGGATCAGAGTAATATACCTGAGCAAGGTAGCAAATTGGATAAAAATAAGTTTGAGTACAAACGATGACAGATTCTTAGAGCTGCAGTGTGACTAGTGTCCCTCTCAGAATGACAAGATTAACTTTCTTAAATCAGTAAACAATCTTTCTCAGTTCACAGTAAAGAAGAACCAAGAAATGAGATGAGAGGAACCGAGAGATCCTCCCAAATCTCCAGCAATTAAATGAAGGTGAAGTAGCCTTATTTATCCCTCTCGATCTCGTCTTCTTCAAGGAACAAAGGTTTCCTACTTTCCGTGTGATTCGAACACCTAGACGGATTCCTCTTCCTTTCTCTCTCTCTTCTCCGTTTCTCCAGCCTTCTCACTCTCTGAGAGTCGATTCAGCGGTTGATTTTGGACGATTCTCCATTAATTCTTCTTTCTATCTTCGTTCAGAGGATATTTATTTTTCCTGTGGTTCCGCATCCATTTCAGATTTTGTTCAATTTTGGCGATTTAATGATTTTGTCGAGTCCGGTCGAGTGTCGATTCATGAATGACCAATCACCAATCATTCATTCACAATTTTATTCCCGCACGTGGTGGAAATTGAGATGTGCACAGTTATGACCAGAGCCCGGAGGATAGAAATCCTCTCATACCCTCATGCCACCTCATGCTTCATGCTTGGCATGAGGAAATGAGGAAATCCAGTTGCTAATTCGGTGCATGCGCCGCTGTATTAGTATATGCACCGCTGTATTGGTATACGCGTATATTGAATGATAGCTCTTGAATTTTTTTATGCCGAGAGATATGAGAGGATTTGAATCCAAATTGAGACTGATCACATCTGAATTTTTCATACAATTGAACCGGTTTATTCATATTCCGATCTTTCGTTTTGGGTTTACAAACGAACCTATGAAGTATGAACGTTTTCAAAACTGATTTTCTAGAAAACAACTCCATGGAAAACTCAATCCTTCTCCTCGAACCAAAATAAAAATCATGGAAAAAAAAAGATGGGAGAGGAAACTTACGTTAGTGGAGAAGATGGGAGTACAAGGTAGGAGTATCAACGGATTGGTTTGGTTCGGTTTTAATTTAGGCTAAGTTGGTCTCAGACTTCTTAGGGACAGTTTGAAACATGTCTAATAAGAGATTCTGACTGGTACAGTATCGATTTGTTATCGGGCTAGCTTAATAAACTCTTATCGATTCGGTTTACCATATGCATATGTAGTAAAATAGTTGGATTAATGAGTACATAACAATTATAGGAACCACCGAAGGTACTAAAGAAACAGGAACAACAACTACTAACTCATTTGCCATAAATTCTCGAAAAGTTGAAAACTCAGTGATAAAGGTTTTGTGAAATCTTTTCGGTTTTGGTTTTCTCGAACGCTCACTTTGGTTGGTGACAAGGTGAGGGTTCCAAACCTATAGTGCATGCTTTCGACAATCCATGGTGAACAGTACTATCAGACCATTATTGGACTGGTTCGGTTTTAGTATTGGTTTCCTACATGTATATTTAATAAAATGTTGGCTTAATGGACTCTTATCAGTCCATTATCGGGCTGGTTTAATTTCAACCTTATTGGTCTAGTTTGGTTTAGACTAATCAATTGATTCGGTGATTCTGGTTTGGTTTTGATTTTTCATCAGGCTTTAAATACACAACCCAAATCCTGTTCAATAAGGTTCGATTTTGGTTTGATTCGGGTTAAATCAGGTTGGTTCGATTTCGTTTTTCGATTTGGGCCCAATTTTGACACCCCTAATTGATGGACAGTCACATGGAGAGAGAGAGAGAGAGAGAGAGAGAGAGAGGAAGAAAAAAAAGCCTAGATTTTAAAGGAGAGAGAAAAAGACAGAAGTACACATCGCTACTATGTATTTCCTTTTCCTATAATGAGGGGAAAGTTTTATGAGATTCTCTGATAATTGAGGGTCATAATTTCTCCAATTGACCTTTCAAAATCCTAGAACCTCATATTCTCTCATTATTGTGTGGATCATAATTTCTCAAATTAGTCTTACACTCCCTTTGGTAATAAGGGTGGTGGGTGAAGAGATTCTTTTTTCTATCATGAGTAAAGCGAGATTCGATCTATATATATCCGTTATCTAAACAACTATTTTACGATATCTCTCTAACTAAAACTCGTAAATGTATGAGAGTTCAAGTTTTTCTCCATCCATGACGAATAAAATATTATTCACCTTAGGGTTCAATGGGTGAGAGAATGAGATCTAGAACCCTTCAGATGCATCATCAAGAATAAAAATCAAGAATTCTTTTTGCAGGAGAAGCATGTCATTTAATGACTCTGTCCCCTCATTTTGAATATTATGAAAAAAAAAAACATTATTTAATGAAGAGACAAAGTCCTACCATTATATTATCTCATAAAAGTCAATTTTGTGGTTGACATGTATGATAGGAAATAGATCTGATACATAAGGTTTATATCCTCATTACTGATGCCAATTTCATATCATCTGGTTGCTCTGGATGGTGTGTTATGGGCAAGAATCAGGCATGGAAATTTCATCAGCACCTCATCATGGTGAGGGAATTTTGCATGGAGCATCCAGAGGTTCTCTCAAGTATATAATTAGAATTTTAAAACTTGTTTAGTTGGGAGTGGAGACATGAGTATGTTGTATGACTTGTATTGTTTATTTAAAGAAAATTTTTATTTTATATTTTTTAACATATTATATAATTTGAAACTTTATTATTTTGTTTTTTTAGTATAGAATATTTTTTTGGTAGAGTAAATATTCTTGGCATTTCATAGATCCAATCGAAAAACTATGAGACAATAACAAATCTTGACATGGTAAGTCGCTTCCTAAAAGTTTTAAGAAAACCCAATTTACCATTGACTTAAAAGATTTTTGAATAAGACATGATAAAAGAAGGGGAGGGGTTCTCATATCCGCAGACCAGAGAAATCAAGCACAGAGATGGCAGGGGAGTCAATTCATATAGGAAGAGGCGATGGGTGGGGATTGGGTAGGCCTTCGATGGACAGTCCAGAAAAACTTTTCTCTCAAATTAAAGAAGATTTCGTGTTCTAAAGACATCTACAAAGGTGTCATTGAAATAGTCCCTTAAAAATCTCCCAAATAAAAAATAAAAGGTTATGCTTAGTCAGGATATGCTTGGTCTAGTATGATGGAAGCTTATGTTATGACTGCCATGTTGCATAATGAATTCTTACCAAAAAAAATATGTTGCAGTTCAAATAGTATCCCAATCCATCAAATTTCAAGAGGTTTTTCTTAGGTAAAAGTTTTTCTGCACTGTCTTCGACTAAGAACTCTATAGTCTCGAGATATCCGCTTTCAAAAAGACATAGCCTCATACACTGTATTTGAAGTTTCTAGAATATCCCTCATCCCATCTGAGAATCAGTGTGACAAATTTTTTTTTCCCTGGTTCCACTCCCCCCATAAAACCTCTCCTTTTCTTTTTATATATGGGGATTTTCATAAAAAAAGAAAAAAAAAACAAGGGATATTTTTGGATGGTTTCTCCTTTTTGTAATTTAAAAA
This sequence comes from Protea cynaroides, assembly GCA_028583415.1. Classification (NCBI taxonomy): domain Eukaryota; kingdom Viridiplantae; phylum Streptophyta; class Magnoliopsida; order Proteales; family Proteaceae; genus Protea; species Protea cynaroides. The sequence goes on along the minus strand of CM053266.1, from coordinate 33,532,117 downwards.
AATAAAAGTTTGTGATGTATTAAAATAATAAGTTTAAACAAGAGTAGAAAATATAATAAACGAAAATACTTGAAAGATAATATCCAATATAGGACCCTCTAGATGTTAGGTTAGATCACAAAATATTAAGAGAGGGTTCCACATAACATCACTTTGGAAGAATCTCCCATTGTTCACAAATAGGTATGTGAATCAGTATATTCAATGGGACCCACAAGGTCAGGAGGAAGAGAGAAAAACTATGAAGAGAGTACTTATCCAAAAAAAAAAAACCTATCGTAAAGAGAGTGTGTGAGTTATATAAGAGATTGTGTGAAATAATCCCCACAATAGTATTGTGGTGATCATTTTTCCAAAAATATTTTAAAGGGTTCAGAATGACTCGGTGACACTATCATGGTGAGCGAATAATTTTTGGGGGCATTTTAGTCCCACGATTCTGACGCTGAGGATAGTTTTGGGCATTCATTTTATAAGTGTTATGAATAACAAGTTATGATTGATGGATAAATGTTATGCAAAAAGATTCTTTTTATTGTTATTGTTGAATCAAATTTTCTCATATTTTGAAGTAGTTTTCTATTTTAAAATAAATGTTTGACTCATGGTAAGTAGGTTCGGTATGGTTAAAAAAAGGGTACGAAAACTTAAGGGTATTAAATAAACTATACATCAATAACACTTTAAAAAAATTTGGTGCCAAAAATCTTGTTTGACAATAATACGATAGACATTTAATATGTTTTTTTATAAATAAAATACGGACATACAGATATATATATATATATAAATGGATATATTATATATCGTGTATATTGTTGAAGGATGAAAAAAAAAAAAAAAAAAACAAAAAACAGAGGCCATTTCAGGGCCCAAAGTGCTGGAAAAAAAAAGGACAAAGTAGCATTTTGTATTCAGTCATCACAATGAAACAGTCTAGTTACAAATTCCATAAGAACCTTTGGATAAAATAAGTTATCTTATTTTACCATATGGAAAGTGAATGACCAAAGATATATGTGCACATTTGTTGTGGTGGCATCTAAATATAAAAACATTCAATTCTTTTTTTTATTTTTATTTTTGTTTTGGAGTAAAAAGGAAAAGCAAAACATAATAAAAAATCAATCCTAAAAGGCAGGGAAAGAAAGAGAATAGAGGAAGAGAGATATGAAAATAGTTATTAGAGGAGAAGAAGGAAAGGGCTGTCGGAGAAGGAAATAATGACCGTTGTTAGTGATCAAGCTCTTTGGCATAAGAACCTAGTGTTAATTTTTTGTTAAAATAAATCAATATTTTTTTAACACAGCTTATACATGTTTATTAGTACGTGCTACACATATTATATGTGCTTAATACGTGTTCTTATATATATAATACACATTTTTTTCCTACTATTTTGAAATATACGTTAAAAACATATTTTTAAATGATAAATATAATTACAAGTATTGTACATATAATTACTAGTTATGTGTTTAACATCAACTTTACATCCAACTAAATGTCCTATACTCTTATTTTAATGGCAAGTCCCATCTCTCTCACTCTCCTCACTTCACTTTAGCATTAATCCTGGAAGGTCTATGATGTGTTTTCCTGTCTTTGCCCAAAAAAAACAAGGCTGGTATGTGAGTGAACAAATTAATTACGATTTGTTTTGGCTATTTGAAAAGAAAAAAAAATTAATAAACCCACACCACTGATGTCCGCATGAAGACATCACGATAGGGATCCTTTGAAGTGTGAAGATCTTGATTATTTAAAGTCATTCAAAGTACGCTGAGACACATACCAATACATTTTGAGTGATCAATATCCTCACTGCCACTTGATAGTCACTATAAATGATCTTTTTTTGAATTCAATACACTTTTGAAGGTTGCATAAGTGGGATCCCATTTAGCATGGCATGAAACGTCAGCTATTCGAGAAGCCAATAAAGAAATAAAATAAAATTTTGAATTGGTGGATAGAGGTGGACACAAAATGATTATTGTATTTGTGTAATAATTATTTTTGTCTTATGTTGTTTTTTTTTTCCTTTTCATTTTTTGACGTTTAAACATAGTTTAAAGAAAGCGGCATGAAATGACATTGAACACCTTACAATGAGAATTAGGATGCATTTGGTATGTATTATTGGGCAGAGTTAACTAGTTGACCCATAATGAATTAAAATTTTCATATGTGATTGATCAAGTATGCAAGAAACGACCAAGATCCAACTAACCCCTTGCCCCCTCAATGGGAGTGGCTCAAGCCAAGCCCCCTCGAAAACAAATAGAATCTATAGAAAGAAGCTTGCTGTCATGTTATGTTAGCGAAAGCAGGGTTTTCCACCCCTTTACACAAGGAGTCCAGGCCACGGTTGAATGATCTATGTATCATTGAGGCCTCGGCTTCTTATCCCTCTTTTGATGAATAAATTTTTTGTTTACCAAAAAAAAAGGCCTATGACAATACCTGTAAGAGTGTCATTGGAATCGTCATGACATATATTATTGTTGGGCCTATTTCTTTTGTTGTGGACTTTCAAATGATTGACATCTCTTCTTCCTTCAACATGCTTATTGAAAGGCCATCAGTGCTCCTTTGGGTAAAGGGTGAAACAAAAGAATTTTAATCTTCTCATGCCTCTCATGTCGACATGAGAAAATCCAGTAACTGTAGTTTACTATACGTAAATACCAATGTATTGATATATGTTCACAACAGATGACGACCACTGGATTTCTTCATACCAGCATAAAAAACATGAGAAGATTTCAATCCGAAACAAAAAGACACTTTCCTTGTTTTTGGAAGCTTGATGGGTTTGATGCCGTACAACCAATTCAGGCTAGAGATTGGGGGAGTGGGAGCTGGGCCACTAACATTAGGTCTTAGACACAGCACTGAGAGTGCACATGCAACAGCTGCTACATAGACAGGAAAGACAACATCAACAAAGTTAGATTATTGTTTAGATTATTGTTTGGGAATAGAGTTTGAGAGCTCTTAACATTTGTATGGTCCACAAACAATGTTACCAATATGACTCCATGCCATGAGTGTCAGTAAATGATCAAAGTTTTAGTATCAGATCTCACACAAGATCATTCTATTTCCTTTGATCCTTGGTAGGCTAAAGTTAGAGGTGATACGGTGTCAATTCGATCCTAAATCATGGACAATCAGGGTAATCTAAGCCTGACCCTTTCTAGTCTGGGTCAACTAGGGTCGGACTGAGTTAAGCTGAACCCTGCCAACATAGGGTTAGGGTTGATAAAAATCCAGCCCAACCCAATCGTGTTACAACCCTAGCCTTATGACAATTTCATTTTCCACATAGACAGTATTGAAATTTTTTCAATTTTCTAGTCTCACCACATGTTTTTATACCATTTCACGCAACTTTTCTACAAAATAAACACCTTTTGAAAATATTATTTTATAATTTTTCCCCATGACTGACTTGTAAATCTAGAGGTAATTGAGTTATTTTTTGGGTAAAAAAAGGTAATTGAGTTAGGTACTGCAAGCTCAGGAAAAGATAAAAAGAAAAATCTAGAGGTAATTAAGTTATTCTTTAGGTAAAAAAGGTAATTGAGTTAGGTACTGCAAGCTCTGGAAAAGAAGAAGGAAGAAAGTTTTTGTCCACCCTCGAAGCCAGTGGAAATGAGGAAACAGATCATGAAATGATCTACTATTATACGATGAATTCTCAATTATACCCCTTAATTGTTCCTAGGTTCCTTATCTAACATCCACCGAAAGTCAAGGTGAAGATATTCTTTTTCACCATGGGCGATGAAAAATTAGGTTAAGAACAAATAATGAAGGGAAAAAAATCCCCACAATATCACACTTTCTTTTCTCTAACAAATGTGAATCTTTATTGAAAGATCCACACTCTTACTCTCATTGGTCTGATTTCCCACACTGGTGTTCGATCGTGTGAGACGACAGTATGGCGTTGACCTGGCATGCTTGGATTGGGTCTATCACGTATAGTCATGTTGCAACTATATATGGCAACTTCATTAATCGACTTTCAGGTATTGTGATTATAATTTGTTGGCTGACTTCCTCCTGATGGCAATGAACAAGTCACCTTCCTTATGTCCAGGTTGGTTTTGGTCATGACTAAACCGTCGAGCTTTATAGTGTCTGATCGAAACATGTTCATTAAAAGGTTTGGGCTGGGTAAGTTGCATTGTGCACATTAACTAATGGGCCAGTCCAGTATCGGTTTGTTATCAGACTGACTTTGGACCAGTTTGGTTTCGGGTCCATATACTGGGTCGGTAAAGGATGCCATCTTACTTTGGTACTGATGAGGTTGTCAACCATATGTCAAATCTTTGACATTTGGTTTAATTCGGGCCAGAATGAAGTTCAGTTCAGACTCTATTAGTTTGGGCTTGGACAGTCTACTTTAATGGTTAGGTTTTGGACTGGACTGGGACCTAGAATTATTACAACAAGCTAACCCAAAACATATCCATTACTAATTCATTCTGGATCGATTTTGGATTAATTGAGACTGACTCAGTCTGAACTGCTAGTTCGATCACAAAATTGACACCTCTACTTATTCTTGATTATTAGCTTTAGCTAATAACCCCTTGGTTAATAGCTGCAGTACTTATCGATGCTTTTTGAAAACTGAAAGTTTAAAAGGCTTGAACCAGCAAAGATCATACGATATTTAACAGAAACTACCGTACTAAATGCTAACCCTCATGCTCTCTCCATGTAACAAAACATAACCTCACTTTCTAGTTAAATTATTTAAATTTCTTATCAAATTTAGTAATGTTATTTTTAAAAATATTTTTTATTTTTTACTTTCTAAATGTAAGAGATTTGAATGTAAAATAATTAAAGTGATTTAATTATCAAATACAGAATGATTTGAAATCACTTATATAGTCATATGGTGTAATGAATAGGAAAGTTTCATTTTCAAGTTATTTTCAAGTTTGAAAATTTCACTACTCTTCCCTTTTACTTTCTCTTGCGCCCGAATGGAACCATCAAGAGTTAACATAAGAGACTGATAAAGGAATCAAAAAACTTGCAGGTGTGAACCTTACTAGGGTACTTACCTCTTCAAACTTCAAATAGAGTAGTAAGCAAGTAAATTATTTATTATTTGTTAATCTCCTTTTGAGAAAACTTTTACAACAACAATGAACATGAGATTGTAGGAAAGGATGATTTGAAGATGAATGCCAACTAACTTGGCCTAAGCTCTATTGTTGAAGCTATGGTTGAGAGAGAGAGAGAGAGAGAGAGAGAGTTTGTATTGAATTGATATACATTGTTGTGGTCTTTCCGATTAAAGATAATCAAGTGGTTGTAACATGGAATGAAGACAAAGAAGAGTCGTGTGTTCGATCTCCAAGAAGAGCAACACAATGTTCTGACACTCTCTTTCTTCAGTGTCAAGTGTTTTGCATATTTTTGCATATTGAATCTTATTTAAAAATAATTAAAAATTAAGACTTTGACAGGATGAAGAAGAGGTGAATGTGTATGACAAAAAATGGTTACGAATTTAGGCATCTAAGTCTAAGTTTATCGTTCATGATAGTCATAATATATACATGGTCTCTCCTCCTATTTGACTCAAGACCTATTTCTTTGTTTGTTAGCTTCATATTTGGTACGTGTTGGCTCAGCAACATTAACTACCAACTTATGAACTGATTCTGAATTAAAATCTACAAAATTCTCCTAATCGTTGGATTGGAATCCATCTTATAATCATTTGGGGCTCACTATCAGATCGGTCCAAACCCATTTGAATCAGAATTGACTTGTAGCACGGCCCCACTTTGCTAGATCCACAGTAGATAAACAACACTCACACCTAATTCCATTAAAACCCCTATAAAATAATCGAATATTTTAAAAGAAAAATATTAAATAATCCAATGTGGCAATTCTCCATAGACCTAATTCCATTAAACCCCTATATAAAAATAACTGAATATTTTAGAGAAAATATTGAATAATCCACGTGGCAAAGCCCCATCAACCAAATCCTGCCACGTGTTGAAATGAGGGTTTTCGTGAAGAAATTTTTAGGCGTGTAAAAAAGAGATTAGGAGTTTTAGGTTACCACCACCTATCAACCTTTATCATCAAATCACCCAAAATTTGGATTTTAGGAGAGAGAGAGAGAGAGAGAGAGAGAGAGAGAGAGAGAGAGAGATTCTATTATAAATAGAAATGAGGCTGGATAAGAGTTATAAGGGGGAGTTCGATGAAAAAACCTGCAATTTCCTACTTACTCATCACCGGCGCCTGAGAAGAGACTCTTTGACGGCGCTGTTGATGTGGAGTTGATGGAGTATTTAGTTGATCGTTTCATTTGTTTCTCTTTCTAGTTCACACTGTTCAGCTGCCATTATAAAACAACCTTGTTTAGAGAGGGAAGTACGATCGAGTACCATGGCGAAAGTTGGAAACGATTATAGTTTTAAATCTGGGAGGTTTTTCCTCGACAGCCAATCGGTTGCGGTTTTCGAACGGCGACAACCCATGGACGTGGAGAATCTGTCTTGGAACTCCAACATCAGCACTACCGTCGGTTCAGGTCCTACGCTGGGTGAGCTTTTGAAGCGAGTCGGAGACGCAAATGGGGACGAAACTCCAACACACCAGGTGCTCGACATGGGGACTGATACGGATGTTGGTCTTGAGACCAGATCCCTCCCTCTCCCTTTTGTTCTTTCCTTCAGTAATCTCACTTACAGCGTCAAGATTCGTCGCAAGATGAGGTTACCAAACAATAAGCTTGGAGCGACCGCTGATCCAGTGGAGCAGATTGTAAGCAGCAATCACTCCAAGACCAAGATCCTCTTGAACGACATCTCCGGCGAAGCCAGGGACGGCGAAATCTTAGCTGTTCTTGGAGCTAGTGGTTCTGGAAAATCGACGTTAATCGATGCTCTTGCGAATCGGATCGCTAAAGGGAGCTTGAAAGGATCTATAACGTTGAACGGCGAACCATTGGAGTCTCGGCTTCTGAAGGTGATATCTGCGTACGTCATGCAAGACGATCTGCTCTTCCCCATGTTAACAGTGGAAGAAACGCTCATGTTCTCCGCTGAATTCAGGCTTCCTCGCTCACTCTCGAAATCCAAGAAAAAAGCTAGGGTTCAAGCTCTCATCGATCAACTCGGCCTGAAAAATGCTGCAAACACAGTAATCGGAGATGAAGGTCACAGAGGTGTCTCAGGTGGAGAACGCCGTCGTGTTTCGATCGGAATCGACATTATTCATGATCCCATCATACTGTTCTTAGACGAGCCAACTTCAGGACTGGATTCAACAAGTGCGTTCATGGTGGTGAAGGTCCTGCAAAGAATCGCTCAGAGCGGCAGCATTGTAATGATGTCGATACATCAGCCCAGCTACCGAATCATCGGGTTGTTAGACAGTATGATCTTCCTTTCACGTGGGCAGACGGTTTTCAGTGGGCCCCCATCGAGTCTACCCCAGTACTTTTCCGAGTTCGGACATCCGATTCCCGAAAACGAGAACCGGACAGAATTCGCTCTCGATCTGATCCGTGAACTCGAGGGATCGTCTGGTGGGACAAAAGCGTTAGTCGAATTCCAAAAATCAAGAGAAAGCACGAATCGTCAACGGAATCGCGATCCGGATTGGCAGAGGTTATCTCTGAATGATGCCATCAGTGCGAGTATTTCAAGGGGGAAGCTGGTTTCTGGAGCTACCAATGATGCCAGCTCAGCATCCACGGTGTCAACGTTTGCGAATCCATTCTGGGTTGAGATCGCGGTTCTAGCGAAACGATCCGTGACGAATTCCAGAAGAATGCCAGAGCTTTTTGGGATCCGTTTAGGAGCGGTTTTGGTTACTGGTTTCATCTTGGCTACTGTGTTCTGGCATCTCGACGATTCGCCAAAAGGAGTTCAAGAACGATTAGGGTTTTTCGCTTTTGCAATGTCGACGACATTCTACACCTGCGCAGATGCGCTTCCTGTGTTTTTACAAGAACGACACATCTTCATGAGAGAGACAGCTTACAATGCTTATCGACGATCTTCCTACGTTCTTTCGCATTCAGTCGTCGCCATTCCGTCGTTAATCTTCTTGTCGATGGCATTTGCGGCGACGACATTCTGGGCCGTGGGTCTCGCCGGCGGTGTAAAAGGGTTTTTCTTCTACTTCGCAACGATTTTAGCAGCGTTCTGGGCAGGGAGTTCTTTCGTGACATTCTTATCTGGAGTGGTGTCTCATGTGATGCTTGGTTTCACTGTTGTTGTTGCGATCTTAGCTTATTTTCTGCTTTTCAGTGGATTCTTTATAACCAGAGATCGGATTCCTATGTACTGGATCTGGTTTCATTACATATCGTTGGTGAAGTATCCGTATGAGGGGGTTTTGCAGAACGAATTTGATGATCCGACGAAGTGTTTCGTGAGGGGGGTTCAGATGTTTGATAATACGCCATTGGAAGCGGTGCCGGCGGCGATGAAGGTGAAGTTGTTGCAGACATTGAGCAGTTCGCTTGGAGTGAATATCACCAGTAGTACATGTGTGACGACTGGATTGGATATACTGAATCAGCAAGGTATTACAGATCTGAGTAAATGGAATTGCTTGTGGATAACACTAGCTTGGGGTTTTCTTTTCAGAATTCTCTTCTACTTTTCGTTGTTGTTGGGAAGCAAGAATAAACGGAAGTAAACCGGTGGCTGGAGGGAATTCAACCACAACTGATAACTGTCAACTGTTTGGCGGGAAATTCTTTTTGCTTTTTTTTTTTTTTTTTTTTTTTTAATTTGTAATTTTTGGAAAATTGGAAATATTTGTTGTTGACCGTTAGGGTTGGTCTTGTGTGGGCTGGGTAGGCCGGGTTGGTTGTATGTTATTATATTCCATCTTCAATGTGATCTAATTGTGCAACTTTTCTTCCCCGACCCCCAACCCCCGACTCCCACCCCCACCTTGGGAATTATGGTATATTTTTTAGGGTAAATTTCTTTCATCTCCCCCTTCAGGAATCTTAAAAGGTTATTATCCGCAATTTGATTCATAATGTGTCCCATCTACCTTACTTTTGAAAATAATTTCTCTCATTCAATTTGGTGATGAAATTCATCATCATCAATATTTTTTGGATTATTATACCCTCATATTAAGTTAAAAGAGATTTTATTAAAATTATTTAATCAAATTTAATTTAAAAAATATATTAAAGAATTTAAAAAAAGAAAACGTGATATTTTAATTAACTTAAAAGAGATTTTATCAAAATTGTGCAATCAAATTTAATTTAAAAAATATATTAAAAATTAAAAAAAGAAAACGAGATATTTTAATTTAGTAAATAGATTTAGGTGAGATTTAGTAAATTATAAAATGAAAACGTGATCTGTCTCCCAATTTCGGCGAGAATATCCAAAAAATCCAGTCATTAACGATGCTAGTGGCGATGCGGATGACGGAGATCTATAAATCCGTTGCCGGTAGAAGAGGTTGTAGTCGTAATCGGCGGGTTTCTGAGGATCAGAGAGTGTGGAATAGGCAATGTGGATCTTCATGAATTCATCAGCTGAGGTGCCCTTCCGATCTATCGCAACGGCATAGGAATGACAGATGCGCGCTGTCGCCGGTACACCGCCTTGATATCCTGAGAGGTGGAAGCCATTGGAATACCTAGAACCTCATAAAGCGATGCCGCGAAGCCATATTTGAAGATTACAGGTGAGATGACCTGGTCTTCTCCGCCAAGGTGCATATGGCAGTGATGCGAGGTGACAGGAATCTGACACAAGACAGAGCAGGAAGAGAAGAGGAAGTGTTGTTGGAGAGGAGCTTTTGGCCGAGGAAACAGGGAGAAGATCCTAGAGAAGCAGTTGAGGACACGGCTGCCATTTGATATGGTGGGGTTTTGGTGGTGGAATTACGGTGTTGGATAGTTGCCGGTGTTGTAGAGGAGCTTTTGGCCGAGGAAACAGGGAGAAGCAGTTGAGGACACGGCTGCCATGAATGATGCACCATGAGAATAGTGGATTACCATCATGTGGTATGAGGCCATTTAGTATGAGATCGATTACGGAATGACTATCAACCAAGTAAACATAATAGATATGTTTATTCCTGGTCTACAAAACACGATTAGCTAATCAGGTCGGTCACGATTGATACACCTAGATAAAGGGTCTGTTTGTTTGAGAATAGTTCATCTCCATCTACTTGTATCCTTTGTGGGATCTCATAACCGTTCATATCTAATTGATGCCACACTCTAGAGGTGGGTCCTACACCATAACAACGGTGATGAGATCCCATTAAGAGTACATGTACATTCAAGTGATCCAAACTCTATTTGTTTGACATTTTCATTTGTTTTTGTTTTCCCTCACTTTTCTCTCTATTTGTTGTTGGACAAACCCTGTATTAGAAATTTTGAGTGCAGATCATGGTTTTAGGAATTAAAGCTCGGTTTTAAATCGGTCTAACCAATTCCAATTTTGAACCCAATCTGGAGCGGAGGAGATGGTGTTGGTTTTTAGATGGTGGGTGATGAATCAGCCAGATTGGTTATGTAATACCTCAATTTCCAGTGGTATTGAGTTGTACGAATCTTTCTTTCTTTTCAAGGCCTTTCTGCGAAAGACAGTAGTTGAGGGGCATTTCAGTCATTTCAGTCTTTCTGGCCCATTAGGATAAGTTTTTAGTGTTATATTATATTATATTATTATTTTATATGTAATATGTGTTTGTAAATGTATTGGATTTTATTATGATTTCTAATTATATTAAATATAAGATTTATGTATTTCGTGTTACATGCATCTTTAATTATAGTATTTTGTCATCAAAATATATGGTAGTGAGGGGCACATGACATTATTGTGGGTTTTAAAAAAATAAAAATAAATAAACAAACAAAGATAAGGTTCAACAATGTAGAGGAAGAGAAGAAGTATGAGGTGTCAACTAAATAAAGGGAAAATTATATGTACTATCTAAATACTTTGAGAAACATCACCTACCAACTAAGATTTCTGAAAACGTCAACTACTATCCAAAATTTCAAAACATTTCTCCATTAATTGACAGTAAAGAATTGAAATTTTGTCTAGACGTTTATACCCTTCTCATTGTCCTTATTCTAAACTAAGCATATAATCAATAGCGATTCATTATTTTCCCATCCTTTCTACAATCCTTTCTTCTTTGCAACTTTGTTTTTATCCGCAACCTCCTTCTTCTTTGCTGCTCTAGATCTGTCTTAATCAATGGTCAGATCTAAAATCATGATAATTTCAGTCCATAAACATATTGTGTCGAAAAATCGATTACTTGTATTAGGGTTCTAGAGAGGAAGGTCTGGCTGTGTGGGAATCTCAAATTAGGGTATTGATTTGTGAATGAGAACTATCCCTAGTAAAGAAGAAACCAACAAATGATAGGAGGTTGATTTCTAAGTCCTTTTTCAGGTTTTGTTACAAAATCACAGATTGACGCCCAACCGTTAACACCACTACACCATTGGCTCACAAGTCAACAAAGAATCATAAGTAATCATACTAGAAAGCTTGTGGAGTCCAAATTTACACAATCGTTACAAACTATTCTATGAGAGAAAAGAGAGAAAAGAGGGAGATGATGGCGTCCTTTGACTTTCCCCATTTTTTTTTTTTTTTTTTTTGGTAAGAGTTAACTTTCTCCATTAATGTCATTTTTTCCTTATGCTTGTCTCACTACCACAGTCCCTCGAATTCTCCTTGAAACAATTTTCTGCAAGTAATCGCAATCTTGCAAACTTACCATTAATTTTGTCTGATTCTTTCTGGGCAAGAGAGATTTACAGAGAGAGAGAAAGCGGGTGAGAAGAGGGTGAAAGAGAGGGAGGGAGAGCGTGCGGGGTTTTCTGTTTTCATTTAGGGTTTTTCTTCTCATGAATAAAAGGGTTGGATTTAGGAAGGTTATTGGTTTTGTATTATTTTGATATTCTGTTTTCTTAGGAGCTCTAAGTTGCAGGTCTGAGCTTTGAGTTGCAGCTCCTCTTCTTTGCCTCATCACAACAGCAATGGCGATTCATTATTTTCCCTATTATGGACTGAGCATCTCATCGATGGTAGTCAAGGATATTATTGTCCATCAAAAAATTAATTTGAGCTAACATCAGTATCTAATGGTTTCATCTGAACGATTTGGATCTTTTTGATAATCGTTTTAAAATTTTAGATAGTAGTTGATGTTTTCAAAAATCTTGGATGATATAAGCGATGTTTGGAATTGAGTAGTACCTGAAATTTTCCCAAAAGTAAAATCTAAAATAAGAGAAAAGTACGTGAAACGGTTGGAGATAAGGAAGAAGGAGTAAAGAAAACGTGGGGGAGTGAGGTGGCATTGAGAGAAAGAAATCTAAAATAAGGAATTGTTGCAGACGAATTAGGAAACAGAAGGGGAAAAATAACAGAGTGAAACGAGAAAAGAATAAGGGAGAAGAAGTAGGAAGATCTGAATCCTCTCCTCCTAGTGGGCGGCAACCTCATTCGGATGGTCGTTGACTCGTGACTCTTGGTGAATCTGAGATTTACGTACAAGTTGACTTGTGACTCTCGGTGAATCTGAGATTCTAACGTGGGTCTCGGATCCGGTCGTTGACTCGTGACTCTTGGTGAATCTGAGATTTACGTACAAGTTGACTTGTGACTCTCGATGAATCTGAGATTCTAACGTGGGTCTCAGATTCATTCGAGAATCATATATTGGCCATCCGGATGAGGTTGCCGCGTCCTCCCAATGGTGGGAGGAGACGATTTGAATCCAGAAGTAGGATCAGAATCTCAAAATCTCAGGTATTGTTGCTATTCTCTTACTTTGTTATGAGTTCTGTGGTTATCTGATGAGAATAGAGAGAGACGAATGGAAGGAGGTTACTCTCTTTCCGTTTTCTCGGAAAATAGGGAGTTAGTTTCAGAAAGAGAAAAAAGGAGAGAGGGAACGGGAGAGAGAGTGGGAGAGAGAGAAGGAGAGAGAGAAGGAGAGAGAAGTAAAAGGAGAAATAGAAAAAAAAAATGTCTAAACCAGAATTTAGTTACAGAGGAGAGAGAGAGAGAGAGAGAGAGTTACGCAGAAAACAGAATAGGAGAGAAATTCATGGGACTGTAATTAGTTGGAAAAAAATAAATAAAGATACCCGAGATACAATTATAGGAAGAAAAGGATAATAAAATAAAAATAAAAATAAAAATAAAAAGACAAGGAAGGCCGAGTACAAGAGAGAGAATGGGAGTTACGGGAAGAAAGATAAGAAAAAAGAAAAAAAAAAAAAAAGACCGCAGGAGTAGGAGAGAGAGTGTGTGGTGTTTTATTAAAAAGAAATTATTATTATTAAATAAAAATTTTATTACAATCCTTATCTAAAAAGGTATCCATTGTTTATGTGTTATAGGTAACAGTATCATTGTGTGAGTTTGATTATAGATTAGAATATCAAATTGGTAATTGTTGAGGTGAGAAGAATTATCTACTTATACTTATTATTTTATGTGATAATGTGAGCTATGAGCTATGGTGTGTAATGTTTGATAAATATTGATGCATGATTTTATGTGAATTGTGTATTGCAAGAATGCATATGATTATACGAAAAATGAGGCAATGAGACAAAGATGTATGATGATATAAGTTAGAAATAAAAATTAGAAATAAAAATAAATAAGTCTTAAAATCCCGTGTTTGCTGTTCCATTCTCATTAAGGGATTAGGTAATGAATGGAGATGTGTGAAGATTAGCCTGGTAAGCTTAAGGACCCCATGATAGCCTCGTCAGCTTAAGGACCCCATGATAGCCTGGTCAGCTCAAGGACCCCATGATAAATTGTACAAATCACGATTTTAGCTATTTGTGCGCACTGCAGCAAATACAGACCTCAAACCTAAGACATATGGAGTAAATTATTAGGGTTGATCATTTTGGCATTTGTTAATATTTGTCTTAATTATATTTATTATTCATGTTTACTTGCATTTTAAGTGTTCATGAAACTGCTTACTGATGTCCTAATTATTTTTTTGATAATTTATATAATTTATATATGTTTGTTATATTGATTTGTTTTTGCTTGTTGTCTTAGTATATAGTTTTTCTTTACTAAGCCGTCAAGCTCAGTTCATAATCATTCAATGTTTCAGAAGGAGAAAATGAAAGTCAAAAGGTTATGGTAGAATTTAAGAACAAGTCCCTGAAATGGGAAGCACTTAAATCCATAGGATCCTCTATGTTATTTTAAAAAAAAATTTGAATGAAACTTAGTTGTTGTATATAAGTGAACAAGTTTGTGTAAACCTTTGAACATGAGGTTGTATATATTTGTCTTCTGTCACCAGATAGCGTGCTAGACTTTTATAATTAAATCTAAGTGTGTGAATGTTTGTCTGTTTAGAAAAAAAATTGGTACACTATGTTTTCTGTTGGCTATTATTCAGTTAATATCAATGCATGTTTGAACATTCTATGGTCTTGGTTGTTGCTTAGAAAAAGATTTCATGTGACGCTTTTAGCCCTAAACCCTAAGTTGGGGGCGTTACAGGTTATTAGGAAAAGAGAAAAATAAATTAAAATAAAATAAATATGAAAAACAAGCATCTAGAAAATTTAAAGACTACAGTTCTTAAAGTAGGGCCCAAATCGATTGATTAGACTGAATCACAAAGATTTAACCTGAGATCGAACGGACCAAAATATTATTGATTATGTTTCGGGTTTAAGTATGGCATATTCTACTGGTTTCGATCTGGTCCGGGCTAACCCAAAAGTGGCAAAAAATAATACCGACTATTAAAACCCTAGTTTCAATGCTTCAACCTTAATGGGTTTCCTACCACACTTTTAACTAGACCCAGACCGAACCAAATCGAGACTACCTTGATAAGCCATGCTAGATAAAAAACCAAAACAAGACGGTCTAATTGTTACTGTTCACGTTCAGACAAGGATCCACATCCCATTGGGAGGATGGAGACGCCCCCGTCGGATAGCTGACACGTGGGTCTCGGGTGAATCCGAGCCCCACGTCTAAGCCGACACCCCTGTCGGCTCAGCTTGTTTGCTTGGGTGTCGATTCGAACATGGAGCTCGGATTCACCAGAGACCCACATGTCGGCCATCCGACGGGGGTGTCCCCGTCCTCCCAGTGGTTCTGGGAGGAGAGGATTTGAATACCTAGTCTGAAGGCCCAGAACCTCTTATAGATTATGTTTTAGACCGACTTTAGAAAAACTGACACCGACAAAACCAACCCGAACCAACCCGTTGACATCAATTCCTGGGCCATCCAGTGCCACAAAGTCCCAATCTGGCTGGGCCCACTAGGACAGTATATGGAAGGATGCCAAAGCCTAGAAGGAAAGGAAGAAAAGGATAAGATTGAAGGATTTTTCCTGCAAAAGAAGAATGAAAATGAAGATAGCATCATCATCATCATCATCATCATCATCATCAACAAACCCATTATTTCCTTCTTCTGCAACTGCTTCTCCTGCTTTAACGTTCACTTCAGTTCCAATAATAACAGCTAGAAGATTACAGCTTCGATCAAAATCGCAATCGAAGCCTCTCTTCTCATCTTCCTCCACAACCACCAGAGCAGTCGATCCAGAAACAAACTCCTCCATCTCTGAATCCGACATAACAACAACGACGACACCATCATCATCACCAACAGACGGAACAGACAACTTTGAGAATCGACTTTCACAGCTTCGAGTCAGGTATCGTAGCGGCACAGGCAAGAAAGCTGATGCCAGGAAAGGCAAGAGATCATCATCGAAGAAGGGAGGAAGTAGGACCGGAGTTTTTCTTCCACCGGTGCCGCTGAAAGAAGCAGTGGCGGAAGGTCTGAAGGTGGATTTTGGATTTAGCCCTTACACGGAGCGGTTGAACGGACGGCTCGCGGCTCTAGGACTGGCAGCGATGCTGCTGGTGGAGCTGGGTTCCGGCAAGAGCGTCATCAGTTACCATACGCCGCCTGTCGTTCTGATTCAGATCTACACTGTTGCTGCTCTGTCGGCGCTCTATGTGAAGTACCAGAAGGAGAAATTCAGCATTTGGCCTTGATCTTCATCGCAATCATCCTCTTTCAGCAACAAATCATAAACACAGTTGTTGTAGTTAATCCGCCATTTATGTACTGGTTTGTAATGGATTACCATTTACCAATCAGTTGGAACTTTAAGATTTTGAACTTCTTTCCCTTTTTTTTCGGCTAAATTGTATAGTGCTCTTGTACATCTCCTATTTCGGTCTTCATCGATCAACCTGGAATTCTTCTTAAGAACCTGATTACTTCTTCTCTTAAGAATAATTCCAGGTTCAACAGAAACCAACAATTGGAGAAGATTAAAAAATACAATTGCACCTCTTCAGATCAAAACATGAAAAGATGAGACGTTGCAGTTCCAATCAGAGAAGAGCTTTAATCATTTTTCAATTAAAAAAAGACAATATATCGATACAAAGAGTGTATTAGCAATAGAAAAAGAGAGTCCAGAGAACATTTACCAAACCTCTGCCAGTGTCAACATCCAAAAAGCCAGTTTCTCCCTCGTCTTTTAAAATTTGAGCCGCACGAATGCATGATTTACCATTACTTACATAAGTTGTTAGAAAAGAAGGATGAGTCGACCTTAGTGCCAGCTCCAAAAACCCTAAAATAATCATCCACAGTAAAGAGAAGGTAGAGGAAAGAGGAGGAGGGGGAGAGAGAGAGAGAGAGAGAGAAGGGAGAGAAATATTGGGAATAGTCCCACATTGTTTGGTCTTATATATGAAGAGTCCCTCCACTTACTAGTTTGAACTTTTGAGTTGGAAACTTGACATGGTATCAGAACTCCAGGTTCCTCTCATAATAACCCTAAAAAAAGAGACCAAGTCACCGAAAGAGGGACGCAAGATGCACAAAAGAGGGACTATATGTCACCCAAAGAGGGATCAGTCATCCAAGAAGAGGGACCAGTCACCTAAAAAATGCTATGTAATACCACATATACTACCACATATACACCATCAAACAGTGGGATTACATGTGAGGGGGAGTATTAGGAATAGTCACATATTGCTAATGAGATTAGAATCTTGTGGTCTTATATATGGAGAGTCCCTTCACTTACTAGTTCAAACTTTTGAGTTAGAAACTTGACAAGAAATACTTGTGGAGGAGAAGAAATTGGTGAAATCACATTTTTTTTCTTGACACCTTTTGTTTACAGGAGTTCCATGTAATTTTTAGAAACACAAAGGAGTCGACTGTATTAATTCGAACTTATAGGAGAGGTTTATGTAATTTACTCTTCTTTCTTTCCACCAAAATTTAAGGTTCTGTTATGTAATTCAAATAAAGGCATTCATAGAATTGAGGATTCATACCTAATGTAGAATTAGAATGAATTAAAAAGCATGTTCTCGCCTCATCCTCTCACGCATCCTATTATACATGAGAGCAAATGAATACGAAAAACTGTTTTTGCCATCTCAAAATGTGTTTTTGACTTAAAATGCATGCATACCAACTGCAACCATTTATTAAAATCGAATTGTTTAAACTAAATCTGTGATATCGATTATTAAACGGTTCAATTCTGGTTTAAAAAAATGAAACCATTTAGCCATATAGTTTGATTCTGATCTCAAAAATAAAACTGATGATTTGGAACTGTTAAAACCAATTAGACCTTACTTTAATCCCTTAGTCTTGAATGTCTTATCGTAGAAATAAATTAAAATTATTGTAATGCTTTACACATGGCTTAATTCCTCTAAATGGTAAACCCACCTTCATATATGAATAAAATTGTTTTAAAATTTTCCCTAGCTTTCTCTCCCCTCTACCTTGTTCTTAACTCTCTTCGTCCCCCTGGGTAGCAGCAAAACCTTTTAAGTACCAAATAACCAAAAATGATTAATAATTGAATTTGGTATTCATTTACCCCACCATGCACCAAATCTGAACCAAGCAGTTAAACTGAAACCACACCGTCTAACAAACTTACCAAGCATAACTAAAATATGATAGTTCATCTTATGAGTACAAAAGATGAATTTAGGTTTAATTAAGCTTGTAGTTTTAGGTACCCCCTTGCTCACCATCGGGATCTCACATCTAGGAGAATGTTCAAATTACCCTAACCACTGTTCTGGAGTTCCATCCGAGTGCCAAAACTTAGTGGTTAAGAGATGCTCATCACCATGGGTGGAGAAGAGAAAAAGGTGCTTCAACTTATAACTAAACTCATTATTTTTTCCTCCCTATCAAAATTTGATTCTTGCAGCACCCTAATAATTTTCCCAAACATCAGATGGTCAAAATGACAACTGTATCCCTCCCTTTCCTCTAGTTTGGCAGTTTACATTTCAATGTCATTCATTCTATTGGAAAGAAATCAGGTAATTGGAAGATCACCCTGGATCTCCCAGAGGTTATTTTATACACAAATGAAGATCAGAGAAAACAATTGAAGGAGATTCTACATTGAAGCAGCACCAGTATCCAAGTAGAAACCAATTACCCTCCATTTCATTTGGCTTTTCTCATCTCCTACATCCCATCTACACTCCTCTTAAATATTACAGGCATGATAGCTGCTATGATCACTCCCAAATAACCACGGGAAGTGAACTCTCACCCTTCTCATCCATCGCTTCACCAAGCTGTCAGGATTACATTAATAAACTAGTGGAGCCTAGCAAAATGTCAGAGATATAAGGGCAAAAACCAAAAATACAATAGTTTACAAACCAAAAATGGCCTTCACAATGTTCGAGTCAGAAAATCATTAACGGCAAGATTTGTATCACCATGAGCAACAGCATCTTCAGGTTCTGGCATGTAAAGGCTGGAAGAGGAAGCCTGCAAATAAAATGCACCACAGTTAAAAGGAATAAATAGGACCACCCACAGAGCTCATTTCAGACACATGCAATAAGCCCTTGGGCAATGCATCCTGCAGAGCCAGAACTCGTCCATACCTTTGCGTCAAGCTGCATCTCTCCGCTGCTGTCCTTGATGAGGCATGCACCATGTGCCCTTAACCATTCCTCACATTCCTCCAATCCATCCATGTCCTTTTCTTCATTTTCTTCTGTTGCCGAGATAGTTGTGAAGCCTAGGACCTGAGCAATGTATCCAACAGGAAGTGTAGGACGATAAGAACGAGACATGCATCTCACCGCCTCAAACCTCATCTTCTCAACATAGAGATCTGTGGAGTGATAGACTATGTAAATATAACGTGGTAATAAATGTATGAATATCATTGCACTAAATTGGCAAATATACCCACCCATAAGGCAGGTGCTCAAGTTGGGACCCATCTTGTACAGTCTGAAGAACAAGACGTAGTTTCCCGATGTAACAGCTGCACGGACCGCTAAAGCATGCTTGACAGCTTCATCCTTTCTTGCTTCATCTGATAATCTGGCAGCAAAAATAAACGGAGACTAAATATAATGGCATTCATTTGAGTCATAAAATGAACCTGAAATCTGCACTTCAAATGCCGACCCTGAAAATATACCTCCAAGGAAGATAGATGATAAATAATTCAAACAGAGTTATTGAATAGGTACCCTTGTCAACCAAATCATCCTATAGATTTGCAGTCACTTCCATGGCGTAGTAATTTGGTGCGTCAAAATTACTAGTAGAGTTGAAATTTTGAGATTAAGAACACATTTGAACCCTTGCCCTTCAAAAGCCAGTTATCCCCAACTCTTCTAGATATAAATAAAAAAACCTATATCTGGAGGCAAAAAAAGGATCTAAAATCCTGGCAACAATAAATCGAAAATTTTCAAGGTAACTCTTTACTCTTTGATTTCCATTCCATTCTCTTTTTGGGTCCATTTTCTAAGATATAATGTTTTCATTTATTTTTTAGGCTAAACTGCCGAGGGACCTTACAAAAGTGAAAATTAAAAACAAAGACGTGAAAAGAAATTTTCATTTTACTGAATCAAAGAGGACCAAGTCGTAGATTAAAGGCTTTTAAGAATTTTTTAATATTTTTTTCTTTTAATTTTCTTAAATTCTTTTTTAATCAAATCCTATGTTATATTTCAATGATAAAGCAAGAAAATAAGTTTGAAACGACATTCTTCTTTGGCAATTATTAGTTAATGATATATGTTGAACATTCATAGATCTATGCCTAGTTTAAAATTGTGGCTAAAAATGAAAATATATTTCTCCTAAAAGAATAACATTCAAGGGGTGGATTAATAATACTTGGAGATCTAGGGATTTCCATGGAGATCCATAGGTCTCCAAAATTTTCAGAGAAAAAAATATTATAATCTATAATTTTTTGTATATTCAAGAAAACAAAAAAGTTGTAACTCTAACTCTAATATTTATACGGGCAACAAACCGCATAAAATACATGTAGCAAACCTATAGATTTTCTATAAGATGCACAGATATCTGTGGTCATTAATGAAAATTTTTCAATTTTCTAAAACCACGAAAGAAATTATTTTCTAATTGACTGCTATTATACTAGAAGTGTAACTTAGTTTAAATTATCAAAATTAGAAATTGCATACCATTAGCTGATATAAATATAGAAACACGGGTACATGATATTGAATGTAATCCAGGATACCCAATAAAACAAAAAAGAATGTAATCCAGGTCAAGGCGCAAAGCTGGCTTGAGCTGCAGGTTTAAATTTCTCTGTACATCTATGATACATATGGATTTTAAATACTATTAATGAAAATATACACAATTATTTGTATTGAATATCTGTTATATAACTGACCATACAATTAAAGATACATGGATATATAATTTTTTAAAAAAAATAGGAGTATTCTGGACAAGTCCAAAAAGGTTTTTGTGAACTGCTCAAATATCTGCCAAGTGGCAGCTTGGATGAGCCTCAAATTTTTTGGGCAGGTAGACCCCAGGGTCTCCGGTTCACATATTGAGTTTCAGCCCCAAGAGTGTTGGCCAAGTGGCAAAATAAAGCTTTCAATACATTCATATTTGAACTTGGTACTGTTTAACCAATAATCAATGCCCAGGTGTACAGAGCACTACACTGATTTAGTATGTATACGTGAATGTTATTTATCAATTGGGAATCATCCTGGTAGCTCTACTATGAACTGAAATTGGTGTTAAGAATGAGTTTATGTATTGTATATGCATTTCATGTGTGTTTTGTTGCATACCTAGACATATATTCATGTGTATCCATGATATATATCTTAAAGCCTTACCAGTTCAAACCCCAAGGGCTGAATGTTTCTCTAGAATACTGATCTTTGCCATTAGATGCTCCAAAGACCTCTTCTGTTACACTTGCAATGCAAGTACGCAACGTTACCATCTCATACTAAATATTACTGTTCTTTGTCTTCCCCCACCCCCACCCCCAAAAATAAGAAAAGAAAATGCAACTCCTTCATCAATTGATCTCTAAATGGCACTGAACTTTCCTTTTACGTCCCAAAAGAGTTCTCAAGAAACCATCTCCCCTCCTTCATTTCCATCTCTTGGTACAGAGTACACACATATAATACCACCAAACAATGTTATTTGCTCAAGCTCCCTAAAATAGGATATGCCCTGATCATATTATTATTCTCGTTCTTGAAAACAACTTTAATAGATATTGTTTTATCACTGAGTTTATTAGCAATTGCAATTTCATCCCATCTTTATGTGATATTTTCCCACACAATATCTATCATTGTCTTATCTTGTGTATCAAGTGTCAAGCTGTCTAACTTCTTAGCTAAACTATAATGCTTTCAGTTAGTCTGTTACAGACCTATGAGTCCACACTACTCTCCTCTACGAGTCCCTACATCCCCAGTGCTCAGCAAAATTCTAAAACTTAGGACTAGCTTCTCTAACTGTACTGTAGATGGAGTGGGAACCCTTGCCTGCTTCTCACTAGAACAAAGGTGCAAATGAAGTGCATCACTCTCTAATTCTAGGGGATGCACCACCTAAACTTCTTTATCTATCTCACTTTACCTAGTTCGTGAGAACAACCTAGCACATGAATGAAGGTTCAGCAATAAATGGATTGCCTAAAGATTATAACATCAGGGTCTATGTCATGCTCCAAACTAACTACAATTTAAACATCTAGTATATCCCAAGAAAGTGTTGTAGTCACTTCATACTTGTGCACCTAAAGTACTGTTGTTTCTAATATAAACAATTATTGCAGTAGTACTTTCAATAGCCATGCTTTTTTTTCTTTCTGATCCAAGCCTAAATTTTGTTCAAGCAACACACCTATCTTAACTTTTTCCATTGTATTCTCAATAAATAGCAAAGTCAGTGTGTCCAATAGATGTCATACTATTTGACTTTTTTGAAAAATAATAATATGGAGCACTACACCTAGTAATAGAAACACACACATCCTAGTTCCCACACCCCGAAGGAGCCTTCTGATGCAGTATCTAGGTACTAGCAGCAGTGCCAGGAAGAATAAGAAGAGCTCCTGCAGCAATCTAGAGCCTGTGGCCAGAGATTCCAGGCATACCAGCAGCCTGTGGCTCTGAATTTTCCATATTCTCAGTTTTCCTACTCTCTAGGAAACTATAGCAAAATCCATAGATGGGTCTGTTTGGGTGATTGGGTCTAATTTTTGTTATGAGTCTGTTTACCTGTTCTAATACAGGCTGGATTAGGTCTTTATGAGTCCAGACCTGTTTTAAGTTGATTTCCCTTCTTTAATTCAGAATCCTAGTGGCTTTAGGACACCTCCAAAGCAGCTGTCAACTGGGTGTGGAAGAGTTTTCCTGTAATATAGGAAGAATACCCTGTGCGGGTAGAAAGATAAAGAGTGCGTAAGATTTTTAATGCTTTCTTTCTGTACAAAGTAACAAAGATTATGATTAGATTAATGGCGGTGAACCTTTTTTCAGTCATTCATTGAATGATAAATTACTACAAGTGACGGAGATACACGATTTAAATAACGGAAGATCCAATATTTTAAAATTGTATCTAGAATAACTGGAAAAGTGGAAACAAGACCGGATATAATTTGATCGTTATGAGCAAATCCAAAATCTTTGGAGACAGAGCCAATCATTAGTTCCCAACCATGGGGCGAGTGGAATCCGATACATAAATCGGTTAATAAAAGAATAGAAAAAGCTTTTATTGTGTCGCTTAAGTTATATAGGAATTCCTGAAGCCAAGAATTAAGAATGACAAGTTCTTCATTACCCAGAATAGAATAGCCGCTTAAAATAGCGAAAGAGATTATATTTGTCGAGAAGTGCAAAATAGTATGGATATGACCCTCATTGTGCATCTTGACCAATTGTATCGTTTCTTTGTGAATTCCTATACGAAGCTAGAGTCAAATTCTGATTCTATTTTTGTTTCTTTTTCAGTCCAGGATTGGCTTAGCTTTTCCTCAACTGATCATGACTGGGTTTTACACAAAATTATAAATATGTCTAAGGGTTAAGCCCCTCCCATCGATTTGAAGTAATAGAAGCATTGTTGCTGTTTGGGTTCTGTGGATTTCAGGCCATGTTCTTATGGATTCAAGGGTGATTACTCTGCAAATTCTGAGTGGTGCAGCTGCAGATTCAGTAGCAAGATTATGGTGGATTTCAATTAGATGGATTTCCTAAACTTGTTCTTCTTTCCTTCTTTCAAATATCAGGTCAGAGTACTTACTTTTTCTGCCGTGTGAGTTCAGTTCTACAGTCAATTTCTTTTTCAGGTTACCGTTATTCATAACCAGAACATCAGATACTGAACTGGATACTGCTTTCTTTTCCCCATCAATATATCATCTGAAACTTGGGAACTAAGATCAGTTTAAGAAACCTAAGTTCTAATCATATTTCAAACTTCCTATTTCATTCCAAAAGAGTTTGGGGAAAGATTCTTGAGAAATGCTGCCTGCCCCACACCATCGGGTTCGCCCCTTCGATCAAAAATGGAGATGGATCGCCAAGAAATTTAAAAGAAAATCTCCTAGTGATACAGTGGTCAAGATGACTTTTAGGGTGACAGTCTACCACATTGGTTCGAAAGGAATATCAGATTATAGAAGTCCAAAGCAAGATCCTTTGCTCAAATCTGGGATACCATTGTCTTTGATGTGCGGGGGTGGATTCTCCCAATTCACACTCCTCCCCTTTCCCTGGACACCGAGAGGAACAGATTCATCCTCTTCTCTTGTGATCTCTCCACCGCTAAGGGGCTAGGGGTGCTTTCTTTTTCATTCTTGTTGTCCTTTGATTTTGTTTTTGCGCTAAGGCCTCGTTTTGTAAAGAGCCTGGCTCTATCCTTTGGATACCCAGGTTTGGTTCATGCCCTCCTTTCAGGGTGATGTTAATATATTCTTTCATTCACACCCAAAAAAAAAAAATCCTATTTCAACTCAATTTCTTCAAAATTCTGGTTTTCTGAAACTGACTTACTTCACTGCTGAATGTGATTATTGCTTTTTAATCATTAACTTTGATCATTATTTGATCCCTGCTTTGAATTCTGAAACCCTCGGATCATTTCTTCTGTTCTTGGCTATTTTACAAGTATCCTAGTTCCAGTAGAATTCTTCATTATTTCGAAATCTGACCATTGGATCTAACTCAATTTTGCTGAGATACTTTCCCTCTTAAGGAGACCATTCGACCCAAGTTTCTGCCCCATCTAACTGGTTTTGATTAAGATATCAGCTGTCCTCTAAATCTGGTTGTTCCTTATACTTGCGATTCTGGATTTTTCTTGGATTTCTTAACCCCAACATTACTTCCCACATAATGTCATAATATTGGAACTTGAAAGGAGACATCCTTCATTAAGCAATTCAGCAAAGCAATAAGCTACGAAATCTACATTAAAAAAGGATCTACGGAGGCATGTGACAACCTTGCCATTGATGCTAAAAGATCTCTGTTGTTATTTGAGTGCAATATAACACAAAGTAAGTTGTAAGCAGAAAATTCCATATGACATCCCTTGATTCCTTCAGCATAAAGGCTTTGCAGCTGTGATTGGCACTGCAAACAACAGAGTAGAGTAAATTCTATAATAAACCAAAAGATGCAATACATAAAAGGACTTCACTATAAAAATCTGCAGTATATTACTTTGACTACATAACTAAGAAATATTATGTCTTTACTGACTCAGAATCAATAAATTTGCCAGATTTTTTTCCTTTTAACAGTAACCCAACCGGTGCTTTTGTGCTGCCCACCAAAGCAAAAAGAGAGGATAGATGTGTCAGATTATCCAAGTGACCACCATTGTAAAACATTCAGCCAAACCTTTTAACAGGAATCTGGTAATTATCTATTACATCATGATAAAACCTTTCCTGGAAACAGCTACATCGCATTATAGCCCAAGTGCATTGATCCAGGGCATCCATTGTGTTAAAGAGTGTTGAAGATTGGACCTATATACCAAGGAGGTACATAGTTTGAAGTGTTGGTGCTGTTTAGTGCGGTGACATTAGGTATGGTGATGTTTAGTAGACAACTAGCTTTCCTTTATTTGGTAGGTAAGGGGGGTTCACGTAATTTACATTATTAATGATTAATATAAAGCAATGTCATGGGAGGGAGAGAAGAAATACAATTGATCTCTCCACTTTCCCCTTTGTTACTAATCTGCAGTTTTAAGAGTCGTTTAAGTTCATTGTTCTGGTGTGCAGCCACCATTGCTGCCATTGCTGCATCTTCCTTCTTGGTTATTGGTTTCATAGTTTCAGTGACTGTTTAAGCACTAGTCTACTCTTGATCAGTTGCTGCATCTAATGTTGATTTGAAAGCAATTTATTTGAGCCCTTACGCTGCTGTGTGCTGAAGTAACATGCCTGATTTGAGTTCATTTTATTTGAGTTTGCTGTGGAGTACACTGACGTGGGCCTGCTGGTCAATTGTGTTCCTTTTTCTCTTTGTACGGTTCCAGGTCTGATCCCTCTAGCCAACAGTTTTGTATCGATCTCCTTTTACCTTGAAAATTGGTGACTTGGTCCATTACCTAAGGTGATTCCATCTATGAAGCTTGGCGTCAAAAGCCTGCGAGGGCTGTGAGTTTCAACAGCTATTTCAGACCGGGTTCCATATCTTCCGCCAGACCTGAGTTGCAGATCTTTTCGATTCTGTAATCCTTATCATATGGGTTTAACATTGGTTAGATTCAAGAAGGTTTTGGGTTGTGATTCAAACCTCGCAATTTCAGCTTGAATGGATCCCTTTTGATCGAGTTCTGTTATCTGAAACCAGAACTGGTCTCTGCTGGCTCATTGTGCTATCATGGGTAGGAGAAGAAGGTCATATTTTTTTAAATTATGAATATGCTCCTTTGTTATGGTTATTGCGAGAGGGGGAGAGGCACTAGTGCTAATCCTTTTAAGATTGTACTCATTATTATATATTGATGTGAAGAGGAGTCTCAATCGCATTGATTGAGGGTCCCAAAATTGCAGCAGCCCTTCTTCTTCTCTCCATCTCTTTTCTCATTTCTTCTTTCTTTCTCTATAGAATTTACAAACACATGTTGGGCCTATGATCCATTTGTTCCCTTCCTAAGAGTTTGTTTCCCTTTCCAAGATGGCCCAAACAGTTCTGAATACCTCATAACATTGAATCCAACCATCAGATCGACTTCAAATTTGAATGTTTTGTTCCTTGTGTTCTTCTACATAGTATCATACTGTTTGGTTGGCTATTTGCTGAATTTTTCTAATTTGGTGGATCATTGTGGTTCTGGTTATTCTGGCTATATGGGATTTTATCCCTCGCTCATTGTTTCGAGACCCCTAGTTATTTGTCCACATGAAATGCTCCATGTGAGGGGGAGGAGGAGTATATTTGCTCTACGTTCATGCTGGAGCTTATTACCTTTTAACGAGCATATTTTCCAGTGTTTGTGTTGGAGCGTACTACCTCATAAGGAACATATTTGCTCGTGTTCGTCTTTGCTTATATTGGAGTCCACTTTTAAGAAACATATTTACTCATGTTCGTGTTCACTCATGTCAGAGCCTATTACCTTTTTGCTCCACTTTACTATTAGAGCCTTGTGTTCGTATATGCTCGTGGTAGAGGCACTTTTATCAATTGGTTCTCAAGTCTGCTCAAAGAAGAAACTTTTATTAGTTGCATGAGGTGCAACCCTACACGTGATGCAGTTTATCTAGTTCATAGCTACCGAAGGTACTATGGTCATTGGTGTACATGCCTATATTGATTGGGGGTATCTACCTTCCGTGAGAAGCACATGTGATGATTGTTATTCTCCACACATATCTTGCTTGTTGGTGTACTAGTCCGTGATTTGGTATTGCTACCAAGAATTTCTCTCTGTGCTCCCTAGCAACTCCGACAGCCATATATTGAAGACCAGTGTTGCAATTCATTTCTGTTTTTGTATGTTGCAAGCTAGAGCATGTTCCAGCTTGAGGGGGAGTGTTAAAGAGTGTTGAAGATTGGACCTATGTCCCATGGGGGTACATAGTTTTATGTGTTAGTGTTGTTTGGTGTAGTGACATTAGGTATGGTGATGTTTAGTAGATAGGTGTTTTATTTACTTTAGTTGCCTTTATATTTAGGAATGTCTCCACCTGATGCCAACAATCTTTCTTTGGAATTATACTGAACGGGTCGATCCTCCCCTCCTGTTTGTTTTAGCAACTTATCCTAAGGTCTCCTAGCAAAAGAGCTCCCCGGCGACGAAGTGTTGGATTGATTCAATACTGAATATCAGATCCCTAATTCATAGTTCAATGTTTTGATGGGGTCGTAAAATGCAATTTCTTTATTTTTTTTTATTTTTATTTTGATTTAATCCCAATCGTATTTACGCATCATAATTCTTCGAGTTGCTAACTCAACGGTACTGTACTTTTAAGTGTGGCTAGGATCTTTTACACAATTAGACGAAGTAAGGAATTTGCCCATACCATTAGTAAAGTTTGGTCTTACTGTATTTTAGTGTGGTAACATTAGGTATGGTGCTGTTTAGTAGATAAGTGTCTTATTTACTTTAGTTTCCTTTATATTTAAGGTTGCTACATAGTGTAACCGAGTAGTTTTCCTTTATTTGGTAAGTTAAGTGAGGGGTGTATATGTAATTTAAATTATTATTCATTCATATAAAGCAATGTCATGTGAGGGAGACAAGAAATACAATCGATCTCTCCTCTTTCCCCTTTGTTTCTTTCTCTTGTTCTTCTCTTTCTCTTGCATTTTACTTCTCTCTTATAATTTACATATTGGAAGCAACATATTGCATTGTTTTGATGTGTAAATAGGCAAGCGCAACATCCTTGATGAGTGCAGGGGAAGAAGCTAATCTAAAAGGTTAGGGACTTGGAATATATGGAATATATATTAATAAAAATGAGAAAAAAAAAATGAGTCTAAGATTGATGACCAATAGAATCCTAATTTGACTATTTACAAGAGGGAGATATAGAATAACATGTTGCTCGTGAAATTAGAGGAAGGGTGAACTGCACAGGAGCTACTAGAGTGATGTCTGATTAATGTATTCTATTAAAACTAAAAATACATACATAAAAAGGCTACCAACAATGCAATTTCAAGTGGATGGGTGGCAAGACTAGGAGGGATAGAACTAGAAATGAAAATTTCAAGTGAATCTGCACCAATATGCAGAGATATCAGGAGGCTCAATTGAGATCACTCAGACATGTCCAATGAAGACCATCAAAGACACTGATAAGGAGTGGTATGGTGCAAATTGACAATGGTAAAAGGAACAACTATGGCCTTGGTTGAAACGGTGATAAAGGGCATAAGTAATTAGTATTACCAGCAATTATAAATAATGGTGAAACAGAGCACATATGTTGATTATATGTGTGATACGTTTTGGTGATAACCATGGTGTTAACTAACATGTGTGTTAGCTGATGAAAAAGTTTTGTATTTAATTGTATAAACCATTTTGTCTAGATGATCTATACTGAAGATAATGATCAAGACAAAGCATCAAGAATCAAAACTATCAAAACCTAAGCAACAAAAGACTTCGAGCCAAATTCAAAAGGAATATCATGGAAGATCAAGTGTCTTAAGCGCAAGAAAACAAATCCAGTGAAGAACTAAAGCTTCAATGAAGAAATGGATGATAAAAAACTACTTCACAAATGGAAGCCATCAAGCATATTGAAATTCTTATGGAAAGATGAAGACTTAGATATAAGCTTCAAGTTGTAATATTTATTTGTATCTAGTCTTGTAATAGAGATTCTCATATAGACCCATGGTTCGAGAACTCAGTTTCGAGGCCGGTTTCACCCAGCCTTGAAACTGAGTTGGACCAGGTTTCGGAGATTTTTTCTGGGTGATCTCAAAATGTAGGTTTCGAGGCCTAGAATTTGTTTTTTTGTCCTGATTTTGTTTGGGTTGCCTACTTTAACTATCTTATACCTATTCACTCAATTAGTTTCAAGAAAAAAAAAAACATCCAAAATGATATTTGTGGTGTGGCCCTAAGTTTACTAGTATACATTAAGACCTGTGATTGACTTAAGATATTATTCATAAATAAGCAAACACCCCCACTTGAATCCAAAAAAAAAAATCTAATTTGAAATTCCAAAAAGATAACAAATCAACTTTCCAGTTCAAGAACAAAAACTGGACGATTTTCAACTTTCAAATGCTAGGATTTTTCTGAAATCTAAAAAATTCTGTAAATCTTATTATAATAAAGCATCACCAATTACCCAAAAAAAAAAAAAAAAAAAAAAAAAAACACCAAAAATACCTACAAAAAAACATCACTAAAAACCAGGAGTGCGCCAAAATAATCTCTTCCTTTGATGCCCAAAAATTTATTTTCATCCACGGAGACTTTAAACACCATTCGTGTACTCCAACAAATCCAAGATAGATCGAAACCAAGCTCTGGGTGTCGAAACAGATAGATTTCGATCGAAACGTGTGCATTTTATAAGGTATTTTGGTTCAAGTGCATGTCGAAACCAGGTTTGGATCGAAACCCATCGAGTTACTGAACTTTTTGGTACCGAGGCCTAGACCGCCTGGTTTCGTCTCGGTACCTATTGAAACCGAGATATCTCTGTCGAAAACACTAGCTTCGAACGAGTTCTTGAACCAAGGGTAGACCTAAAGAGCTAAGAGGCCCTAGACCTTAAGTTGACCAACACTTTGACCAAAAAGTGTTTGACTTTAGGTTGGTGACTTAGTGACTTTGGGATGACAATTTGACTTTGAATGACTTAGCTATAATCGTTTTGAAGCCAACATTGTTTGGTGAAAATTTGCCCCAAGTCCTTAGAGAAAAATGCTTAATTTCACGGATAAGGCAAAGTATAAGACTTTCGCACTATAGAAGAGATGTTCGCAAGACATCTGAGCCCAAACAGATAAATGGTAAAGTCCAAAATTGAGTGTGCATGCATAGTTAAGAATACGTCTACAAGCATCTGTTGAATCCACAGTAAAACATTTTTTTGCCAATAAACAACATGAAAAATGGACGAAGCATTCCAGTGAATGCATTGAGAACTAGAGAAGCATCTGGACGCCCATAAACTTCGGACGAAGCAAACCCGAGAGCCACTCTGAAAATTGATGATATCATCGGGTGTAGATAGGTCGTCCAGAGTTTGAGTTTATTAAGTCGTTGAGGCTCCAATGGTTCTTAACAATATCATTTATGTCCATCGGAATTTAGGAGACGTCTACAAGGGTCATACGGAAGTCCACAAGGTTTTTTACTTGAACCGGAGAGTGTTTCTTTGACAACTATTGGAGCCTATAGATAGGGGCTCTGGCTCTTAGTTTTAAGACAATGTTCTGAACTTATTTTGGTTTTCTTTTAAACATTACTAGACTTGAAAAGGTCATTTTAGAGAGAATCCATTAGAGCTTTGTATTTGCTATTATTCTGCTATCAAGAGCCATTGTTGAGCTTAAGTTGTAATCTTTCACACCTTGTAAGTGTTGGAGTGTGAATCTCCAAAGAGAGAAAGCACGAATGAAGTGTTGGGTTGTGAGTTTTGATTGTCACCAAGAAAGACAATGGTTTGATAGTTGAAAGTCCAAGGTGAGTCAAGACTTGGTAGTGGATGTAGGCTCGAGGAGAAGCTGAACCACTCTAAATCTTTGTCTCCCCTTTGATTTTCTCTCTCTCTCTCTCTCTCTCTCTCTCTCTCTCTCTTGTTTGACTTTGAGTTGGGTTAGCAAGTTTTGTTTCATTCTATCTTGTGCTTACACAAGCTTAGTTTCAATACCAATGATTGAACAAATTTTAGACTTAAAAACTTTATTTTAAGAAACCCAGGTCACCATCCCCTTGGGTGTTGTTGCCACCAATCCTTCAATAGAGCCAACCTCAATTAGTTGGGCTAAGGCTTAATTGAGTTGAATAAGGGTTTTGTCCCTTGACAGTGGCCATGATAATAGGCTTCCTTATTATTGCAATAGAAATGATTGATAGTAGAATAATGATGATAAAGGACATACTCCGCCATTGCGGGG
Source organism: Protea cynaroides (assembly GCA_028583415.1). Lineage (NCBI taxonomy): Eukaryota > Viridiplantae > Streptophyta > Magnoliopsida > Proteales > Proteaceae > Protea > Protea cynaroides. The sequence continues at coordinate 33,500,595 of CM053266.1, read as the reverse complement.
TCTAGGTAGGGGCATATGTACAGAGCCTTACCCTTGCTTCGCAGAGAGGCTGTTTTCTGATTCAAACCAGTGACGACCAGGTTGCAATGGAGCAATCTTACCATTGCGCTGAGGCCCTCCCTCAAAATGATGATAATGATGATAGTAAAAATAAATAAATCATAATAGTGCTCCTTATTCAATGCAATACTAATACTGTTTGCGATAGTTGCACATGGGCCCCACTGGTCCCATCTTGTTATTTATAGTTTATTTAGATTGGTTATTATAGGTTCCCTTTATTGTTAAGATTTATTTCCTAAGTCGTCTAGATTTACTTTCCTATGATTGTAATTAAGGAAGTTTCTTAAACTATTGTTTCTCCTCTTTGATTATAAATAAATGAACCAAAGGAGGAGGAGAAGGACATCCGGTTCTTCCTCTTCTTTGGACAATCGATCATCACTTCTTCTATTTGTCTATCTCTCTCTCTTTCGGTTTCACTCGTTCTGATTATTTCTTTATTGCAAATTGTAATATACTTGAAAGCAGGTGTTCAGTTAATGCCTATTAAGAAAAGTACCACAATTTTCCTCTAACCTTCACACCTATAGTAGTTCATCTAAAAGAGTAAGAATGATACAAAGCCCCCTGTCAAGGGCTCTGTTGAAGAAACGTAAATTAAGATTGTCCCCACAAAGCTCGAACATGTAGATTTCGTTCTACCTCAACAATTCTTTGCCAATCCAACGGCTATTCATGAGAAGCATTGAGTCGTCGAATTAAGGTGACTCATCGTAGATACTGACCGAGTGGTGATGACTTTCCCACTTTAAAACGCGAGGATAAGTTGTTTCCAACACTGTTTTGTAAGAGTTCGAGTTAGATTAGAGTAATTCATAGCTTTCTAAAACTTCTGTTTTGAGTCTCCTTTGTTAAGTCAATGAGAGATTGATAAGAAGTCACAATTATGACTCCAGTTTCGATTTCTAAGGTCTTACCCCCCCCCCCCACCCAACACACGCACACAAAATTAATTAAGCATGATTTGGTAATGAAATTTGAGTTTTATGACTTGCTGTTGTTGAGCTGAAGGCTCCTCTCCTGGCCGACTGCTTTCTTCTACTCTTCTTCTTGTTCTGGTTTTACCAGGTGATCTCTCTACATTATTTCTTCATCTTATTATTCTTCTTCTCCTCATGATTTTCTCATACTCTCTCCCTTATCCTGCTTTTTTCAAATCAAATACAGTATTCTGCAATAGTCTGGCTGAATATGAAATTATGCAATTTATTAGATAGATCCCAGATTTGCACCGTAGATCTGACCATCAAATCCAGCAGTACTTTCTCAGTTCTTGCTTTTAGCTTAAATTGTAACCTAGCTGGGTTTTGTCTAGTTTTAGATCTCTGATTTTCAAGAATTTTACATTGAATGATAGGTGTGGTAAAGCTCTAGACTCGACCATATTTACATCCAGATCTCAAGAATCTGCTTCTTCTGACTTCTATAGTGATCATGTTGTAGTTCTTTCTTCTAGATTTCTTTCTAGAATCTTGAACTACAATAAATAAGCACATTACAACTACTTCAAACCCTACCTAACCACCCACCCAAAATACAAAAATTATGTTCATCCATAGTAATGAACCTACGAACCTGATTATACTCTGGCAGATCCCCAGCTTCAAGTGCCAATCGTGCATGAGTTTCATACACCTGAAAGAATATAGCATGAACCACATCATACAACTTCAAGGAGAGTTTCTATAGGCAAATGGAAAGTCGTTCTTCAAAAAAACAGGTGGTATCGATCATAAGGCTAAATGGACCTTCACAAGTATAATCATAAATAAACAGCAAGAGAAATAGAACTTACAATTAAATCCAACAGAATTGATAGAACAACGACTCTTTGAGAGAGAAAATCCCAAATACAGGAAGCACAAATAGATAATGGAATATATACCTTGGCGGTTAGTTCATTACATATCCTCTGTACGGTCAAATCCTGACGAATTGATTTCAACTGATCACACTTGTAGAGATAGTTCTTTTGAGAACTTAGAACCACTTGGAGAGCTTTTTCTAACACCTCTTCCGGCCTCACCTGCAAGGAAATTCAGTGTTTTCATTCCACAGAACAGGTTAAGTATACCAACCATAGTCAGGATGCCAAAAAGCACAAGCATTAAATTTATTATCACATCAAAAGGACTCTAACTCAAAATATCTAAAAGGTTCAAAGTGGATCTGTTGGAATGAAACAGTGAGGCAATTACAGTAGTAGGGTCAGGTGCAGAAGTAAGGCGCAAATAGCGCTTCTCAATTTCCTGGCAGGTTCCTTTGACGGTAAAGGAATCCCAATCAATATCTTCTACAGCCCTGCTGCCAACATCTTTATAACTTCTGCTAAGCTCCAGAACATTAGCCCTTCTAGAATACAAACTTCCAGCTGCAACAGCCTTTTGGCGAAAGTGCTTGACTCCTGCTTGATGTCCGTGTGCCTTCTCAAATCGTTTAGAACGACTTTCACGCTTTTTCCTTTCCTCTGGTGAATTTGCAAGAGTTATTGCACTTGAATAATATGCTGTCAAACCCTGTTCTTTATCACTATCACTGGAAGCACCACCATTTTCAGCATTACTGAAGTTATCACTAAGCCGCTGTTTCTTAACTGGCCTCTGGACATTTTTACTTGGAGTTTGCTGTTGCACTGGGGCGAATTTGCAATTATTCCAACCATCATCTATGCCCTCACATTTTCCACTTGAAAACTGCAAAGAGTTAATTTGAATTACGGTGAGTTACTAATCTCAATTCCAACAAAACTCAAAAGCTAGTACAGACATCAAATGCACAATGCAGAACGGTGCTCTAAATTCTCATGAACATGCAAGGGATTGCTGACACTGATCCAGTTTATCTTACATAGATCACTGGTGATGCCTATCTACAGGTTTTTATCTGCCGATTCAGGGGTCTGATAAATAATAGGTCTTTGAACCGTTTCTTACGGGGAAAAAAAAATTAAGATCACGTTTACTGTGTTCCAGCACATGATCTCCCAGAATGATAAATAATGTACCAGAAAAGTTGAAGAGATTACCACCCCATCCCTTTGTTTGGAATGATCCCAACTATTCTCTTTTACTGAAACATAATTGACAGATGCCACTTTCTCAACCGATTTCTCCTCTGATACAGGTTCCCACCTGCTTTTGGTGCGCCTACTGGGACTTCTTTTGTACCTTGGCAATGAAGATACAGCACCAGAACTCTGCCCACTGCTGCAAAACAGCATTAAACTTGATCAAGCATCATATGAGACATGTTTTTGGACAAGAAATTGCCTCTTGGTTGCCAACCTCAGAAAAGGCTAAAGGTGATAGTTGAAACTAATATTTGGACTCCAGCTACAAAGTATAATATTAAACAATCATAAAATCAATGAAGTCAAGAATTCAAAACCTCAACTTAAAATCTGATGAGGAAATTTGATAAATTAAGGAATTTCCTGAAGAATCAAAATCTTATAATAAAAATAAGAAAAGAAGGCATACTCCTTATTGACCGTATCCACATCCGGTAATGGGAAAAGAGGTTCGATATCCCAGTCTCGTGTAAAAAGTGTACCATCAGCAGATGCGTTTGTTATCATCTGAAAAGAAGGAAAAAAAAAAGGATAACAATATTAATAGACTAGTGACACCACCACAATGAATTCTGACGGGAAATAACAACAGCACACTTTCTATGACTTGAAACGATGACAGATAGAAAAGATAGAAAGCTGCAGCATGCCTAAATAGATCATCCACCAAGGCCCAATGAACCACTGCTGTCCTACTCTTCTCAATGACATCAATCTCCACAGAAAACTCTTCGCAGAATAAAATGGCATTCTTCTCCTCCCAACAACACCATGATACCATTGGTAGAATCTCCCTGCATAAAAACCTCCGCCCTTTTTCTGAATGGAGCCAGATGCCAAAACCACAACAGCTCCACTACATCTTTCAGGAAAACCAACGTTCAAGGTGTTGCCGGATTCGACCAGCCTCGAAACAGAGTTGACTCGAAACTCGATCGAAACCCGCCGAAACTTGGTGTATGTTTTATTATAATATATTGAATTTTTATTCTAACACATGGATTGGATTGTTGTACAAATACATTAATGGTGAGATGCATGGGATAATAACTTATAAAAGGGTAAAGGGATTGAGTTGTTGTACAAATACATTAATGGTGAGATGCATGGGATAATAACTTGTAAAAGGGTAAAAGAAGGCAGAGGAAGAAGAAGATGGGCACTCTAGTAAAGACAGGGACTCCTATGGTCCAGAAGTTGATTCCAAGCCCTAACGACGAAGTTCAAGCGAATTCATCCCACCAGAGCCACGACGAAACTTCTCCTGCTAAAAACAGTCTCTCCTAAAGATTTCATCATCTCCGTTGCTCGCAAGTTCTCTGCTCAACGTCTCCAGAATCCCGACCCCGGTGTCTGGGGCGTCCTCACCGCTATTTCCAACAATGCTCGGAAGAGGCCACAGGTTCTCTTCTCCCCCTTGTCCTTAAAGCCCTAATCGTTTCTGAATTCAGTTTTTCTTATGCAAATATATTAGAACAATTGACTGGAGCTTCCACACTATTTAGTTTTGCAACTTAATCTTTGCTTTCTTCTTCTTCCTCTGCCTTCTTTTCTTGCTTTCTTCTTCTCAGTTCTCATTGTAATTTTTTTTCTTTTCTTTTCTTCTCCTCCTCCTCTGCCTTCTTCTGCCTCTCACCAGAACATTTTCTTCTCCTCCTTCCTCTGACTTCTTCTGCCTTTGCCGTCATCTTCCTCTGCCTTGTTTTCTTCTTCTACCTCGTTACTGTTTCTTTGTTCCTTTTTTTTTTAATTTCGTTACTGGTTTCGACGAGATGGAAGACTTTATAATGTGTTTTGGTTCATTTTTGAACCAAAACCATGGTTTCAGTTGAAACCTGGTTGGATCCAACCAAGCTTCGACCGAAACCATGAACTTTTTCAATTCGAGGTCCTATCTCGTCTCGGAAAGGCTTGAAACTGAGATACGCTGGTCGAAACCTCTAGTTTCGACCTGCACCTCGAACCATGAGGAAAACACCTTCAAGAAATGGAATCCTAGAAGTTTCCGGACTTCTAATTAAACAAATAAAAATACAGTAAAAAATATTTAGAGATGAACTTGCCATTAATATTCATGTCCACATCCTTTTGTCCTCATGTTACCTAGACCCTCATGCAAACACCCTAACAGTTTCTGAACACTTTGAATCTCACTGTCCCTTCTCCTTTCCCAAAGCTACATAAAAATATAATAACATGTCCAACCTATACAACTATACTACTAAAGCAATAGCAAGTAAAAGAAAGGCAGGACACACTGAAGGGTAAGGAGCTAATATAGGAAAAAAAAAACATAATAATAAGACACCACCTGAACATAAAATATCATATTTTCATGCTCTGCAACCTTACCTCCTTCATTATGTTTTGACAAGCTGCCTTCTGAGAATCTTCCTTGCAGCGGGACAACGCCCTTTCCACATAAGCACGTAGAGATGTAGGGAACATGCCAGGCTTCATCCAACAAAAAATAAATGGCAATTAAATTTCCAAAACAAAACTAATTTCTCTACAAAATTAAATGTACAAGAAAGAAATCATCAATGCAAAGATAATTATTTGCCAATTGACAGTAGGGGAAAGTACTAAAGGGACAGATATCAATTACTCTCAGAGTTTTGGCAAATGAATTACACAATAGCATATTTATGGCCCTCAAAAATGAATATGAGATTTCACAGACTCTGCAACCAATGAAATCAAATGCTATCAAGTCTATACTGTTAAGTGGAAAGTAATTATTTGGCACCTGAATTGTCGTCAATGCAAATGCTATCAAGTCTATACTCTTAGCATTGTCATCAATGCAAAGATAATTATTTGCAAATTGACAGTAGGGGAAAGTAATAAAGGGACAGATATCAATTACTCTCAAAGAGTTTTTGCACCTGAATTACACAATAGCACATTTATGATCGTACTCAGCATGTAGAGATCGATAGACATTTCATCAAGGAGAAACTCGAGTGTGGACTGACATGTATGCCCTTCGTGAAGTCAAAAGACCAGTTAGCTGATGTTTTCACTAAAGGTTTGGGTGGAAAACTTTTTCATCCTATTTGGTCAAGTTGGACATGTGTGATATATATGCGCCAACTTAAGGGGGAGTGTTGAAATATGTGGCTTGCAAGGACATAGTGTCTGATCCATCCCATGTAACCTACTACTACTAGGATTTAGGAGTTGGTCATGGGTGGGTACTAGTTTAGTTCTTTTGTAACTCTTCCTTCTTATTCTTTTCTTATTATAAATAAATGTTGGATGGTCCCTAATGACCATCCAAGCATTCAGTCCCATTCTAAGGGGGCCAAAGACCACCCAAACTTGAATCAGACTAACTCAAACGACAGACCAAAATGAGGTAACTGACAATGAACCTGATGCCCAGCATACATCCGAGAAACCAATATCCATACCCATATCACCTTCATAATGATGATCAAATATCAGCATGTTACTGAGTATCAATACACTTTGGCTGAAATAAACTAGAATTTCCATTTCCACAGAAACCAACTCGTCATCAATACCAACCAAAGCAATCACAACCACCTGGCAATCTAAGATTGTAGGACCATTATGCAAATAACCACTTAATGAACATAATAAAAGTTTCACACATAGTTTCAGACTTCCACGGATTAATTTGCTGCAATTTGAGTGCCATCTCATATCCCAGATGGTAACTCTTTTTCCAGAAATAAGTGAAAAAATGGTGATCTTCTGGAATAAAAATACATGAAAAGAAAAAGAAATAGAAGTGCAAACAATGCAAAAGTCTTACTTTGAGCATGGAGTCAGCAGCATCATGAGAGGGCACTGTGTTATTGGACTTTGGCATTGTGACACTGATATAAGCTGGCTGTGTTGCTGCATTGGTTGTAGAGCTATCCTTATCGGTTTTTGGCAAGCTCAAGCCCAAATTTGAAGCAATTCTAGGGTTTGTTGGAATCTGCAGTTTGCTTACCCGACGTGTATCCAAAGATGGAAAGGTTTGCAAGGGTGGCTGATAATTCTGAGGAACCTGGTTCTGAGGGACCTGATTGGCACCAGAATATTGTAGATTGGACCCCTGAGGACAAGCAATCTTCTGCTGATCCCGGGAGCTATCATATGGAACTGGATTCGGATCCAAAGGTTTTTGAAAGTATGATGGCACTGGATTGACATGATTTTGGAATCCTGGAGTTCCATGTTTCCAGTAAGCATTGTAAGCATCACTTGTCACGGCACCAGCCTGATATGAAAACCCAGAAAGACGAGAAAGAGTGAGTTTGGCAGACACAAAGAGCATACAAACAACATAAAATTTCAATAGCAACAACAATCATAAACACTCAGATGCATCGTGTTTCTTTTCATATCTTGCTCATTATTTACCAAAAAAGGGAGTTAAACAGATCAAGTGGCTAATGGAACAAGACAATAAAGTGGGGAGTTAATTGCATCACAAAGCAAGAATCCCTTATTTAAGTTAAAATTAAGAAACATCATTCTTAAAGTCGATATAGAAGAAAAGATATTAGGATGAAGATGTGAAATCACTATACGTAACCTTCTACCTAACATTTAGTGTGATGAAGGATAAATTTATGCACGGGAAAAATCAAGTAGAATGCAGTGGCCAATCATAGTACCTGTAACTAAACATAAAGAGCAAAAGCCAATACAATAAGAAATATGGCTCCACCACATGCACTTCCATTAGTCTCACCAATTAAATGAAAAAGATCATATTGTGAGTTGACTATATTGATAAGGTACAAAGACAAAGGCTATTGAACCTCAGTACCTCAATGAACTTCATTCTCTCCACTTGCATATAAATTTGCTTTCACACATATAAAAAAGCAATTTTCTCCTCCTATATTTTCTTTTTTTCATTTTTTTTATTTGACCAGTTCCAGAAAAGGGGCCTCTATCAATGAAGGATTAAAAAATAAAAATGCATCAAGAATCCAAAGTGACTACAAGCTAATGCCACCCTTACTTCAACATTCTTTTGGGCCATGACAAGCAAGCCTCACCCGTACTTGTTAATTCTTCTGGGCTTGAAGCCATTTAAAGGTTAGAACTGACTCTTTCACTTTATGGCAATTGGTTCTCAAGATTCTGTCCTGTCCAGTTGAGTTGAGTCTCCACAGAAAGGTCCAGGATGCAGAAGCTAAGAGGTTTAGCCAGAAAAACTGCACCTCAATGTGAGGTCACATCTCCCAACTTGAAGCTTGGGTTATGTGATAGGCTTTCAACAAATAAAAGGTTCTCAGTTCTCACCCTAGATATGCTTTAAGTTTTAACTCACAAAATTACTTGGGGTCAGCTATGAGAACCCTGTTCCGCTATTATGCTCCTAGTTCCAAATCTTCCTTTAAACAGTAAGCAACAGTAAGCACTAATATAATATTAATAGTTAGCCACTTCCTAGTTTGTAGAAGTATGGTTCTAAGTATTTATATTCTCCCAATTCAACTGGCACAAAGAAGATCCAGTCACTCCTAAATCCTACCTGATGAATTTCCAGGTTCCCTACTAATACATTTTTTTCATTCTCCCCCCCCCCCCTCTCGCTCTCTTTTCTTGAGAAAACCTTTAATTTTGGATACACCTAACCAAGCCCCGTATACAGGATGTACAAGTACTAGAAAAAGAATGAAGATAGTTACTCCAGCTACTCCAATTGTCTTGTTTACCTTTTGTCCCTAAGTCCTTGCACTGAGATGCCACAGGCCCACAAGTAAACCTTGTTAGATGAAGTTACCCAAGTTTCTCTCTTTCCTTCCTGATCCGCCAAAGATTCACTAACAATTGTTTTACACATTATTACTTCATAACAAAGCTTATTTTATCATGTTTATTTATGTTTTTAAGCCATTTTTGATGCTTTATGTCACATCTTCAGCTCTCAGTATGACTTTAAAAAACATTCCATTCAACTGCAAGGATTTCCAACAACCACACCTCCGTATCACAAAATCTAAAGTTAGTTTCTACAGAATTATATTTAGAACATGGGTTTATCTTAGTGCACATCCATCCCAAAGTACCAAAACTGACAGCCAAAAAAGGGACAAAGTTGAAGCTCAAAGAATTTGCTGCATATATCACACAAGAAAGATAATCTAGCCTACAATGAATCTGCCTAGACAAACAAGGTAAATAAGACAACAGGAAACACATATTTTCAGTCTGAGCATTCTTCAATTTTCTCTTTCTATTAACTAGTGCAATAGTGCCAGTAAGACTTACTAATGATACTACTGAAGTCTGTCAACTCATCTCAGCCTTATCCCAACTAAATGGTGTCGGCTACATGGATCAAGGTTCTCAATTTTGGTTTCAGGGCTGGTTTCAGCTAGCTTCAAAACAGAAACAAAACAGTTTTTGGCCGAAATGGGTTTTTTCTGGGTGAACTCAAAACTTTGGTTTGGAGGTCTAGAAGTTGGGTTTTTGCCCTGATTTCTTTGTGTAACCTATTTTATCCTTTTTTACACATGTTCATTCAATTAGTGTAAGAAAAAACCATCCAAAATGGTATTATGTGATGTGGACCCAAATTTGCAAATGTATACTGGAACTTGGATTTGAATTCAGAGTTAAATAAACATCACTTATTTATGACTAATAACATATAGGAAAACGTTTATTAACTTTTATATTTCATTTACTTGAGATATTATTCCTAAATAAGCAAACACCTCCCATTTAAATCCAATAAAAATAGTCTAAAATTCAAATTCCTAAAAGATAAAAGGTCAACTTTTTAGTCCAAGAAATCCGAGATTGCTTGAATCCGAATTATATGAAAAGAGTTACAATCAAGTCAAACCTTGTTCTGAGTATATGAATGATGTTTAAAGTTGCATGAATGGAAATAATTTTTTGGACAACAAAACAAAAGATTATTTTGGCGAACTCCCCTAATAAGATTTATGAAATTTTCATATTGGAGGAAAAGGTTAGCAATCGAAAGAAAATATCACCCCACAATCGAAAATCCAATTTTTGTTCTTAAACTAAAAAGTTAACGTCTTATCCTTTTGGAATTTGAATTTTGGACTATTTTAACTATATTCAAATAGAGGGTATTTACTTATTTATGAATAATGTCTTAAATAATTAAATGATAATAGTTATAAATAAGTGTTGTGTGTTGTATATTGTCCCTCTTGTATATTGTTCCCTGTCTTGTACTACACTGACTTTTGAGTGAAAAAGTAGAGATTTTGGAGAAGAAATGAGGTTTCCATCAAAATCTCCTCGAAACTACTTCTTTCGTTCGAAACTTGTTGAAATAGACAAGTTTCGACCGAAATGATGTACTTTATATACTAGGTTTAGACTAGGTTTCAACCAAAATAGTGATTTCTATCGAAACCTGGTCGAAACAGTAATATCGATTCGAAATTACTTACTTTTTAATTTCGAAGGTGCATCTTGTTTCAAATATGTCAAAATCCGAAATATTTCAACCGAAACCACTAAATCCGGCCGAAATATAGAACCATGGTCATGGATTGCCTTTCCCCAGTCAGCTTTATTCAAAGATATACACATTTCTAGTTCTAAGCTATGCACTTTTCTTGGGTTCATTCCAGGCCTACAATTGGCCCTTTTAGCTCCTCTAATCTGAATAAAATTGTTGGAATCCAGTCGATATAGGTTCAGGGGTAGTGTTGTGATTTTTCCTTTTTCTTGTAATATGGGTTTACGTCTATGTTTGACGTATGTGGGGATAAGAGTGCTGACTCTTCCCTACCTACTTTCTTGCCTACTCTCTCACCTACTTTCTTTTCTTGTAAAGCCATTTATCTATAAATAAGAAGGCTAGGTGAGGTATCAACTCACTCATTCATCGTCCACCTCTGACTCAACATGGTATCAGAGCCAAATCCCTAGGGATTCTAACCCTAGGTCTCTCGTCTCTCTCTCTCTCTCTCTCTCTCTCTCTCTCTCTCTCGCTTCCACCAGCTACCGGCGACTCTCGATGGCCTAACCAACCACCACCGAGAGCCTCCGGCTTATTTTTTGTAAAGTTTTCCATGTCGTGAGAACTTGTTGGTGACCTCGTGCATATTTTCTGCTATGGTCATCGTGAAGAACAACTCCATCAGTTCCAACGGCTACAGATTGCTGTGATTTCTTCTTGGCTCATTCTAGCCTATATGTGCCTTCTATTTGACCGATTTCTTCAACAAGAACACAGAAGTAGCCATTATTGATCATTCTCGGATAATATGAAGATTGAAACATGCTGAAGTTGTGTCGTTCAATCACAGAAGATCGATTCATCCTTGCATATCTCCCTACGTCATCTCTGGTTCCAAATATTTTTTAAGATTGTGTGGTTATTACCATAGCTAAGACCTCAGAGGAAATTTATGCTCTTATAGAAAACCCAAAAATTGAGTTTACTGCTATTGCACCCAATCCACTCCAGTTGGATGGGACAAATTATTTGATGTGGTCCAAAACTGCCCAAATGGCTATCTCAGCCAGAGGTCTACTAGGATATATTACTGGCCGAAAAAAGGCAACTGACCCAGAAGACCATCTCTATGAGAATTGGGCATCTGAAAATTCTATTGTGATGGCCTACTTGATTGGATCCATGGATCCAAAGATTGGCAGAGGATATTTATTACTGCCTGATGCTGCGCAAATCTAGAATGCGGCAAAAAGAAACCTACTCCCAGGTTGGAAACTACTCATTGATTTACGACCTTCATGTCAAGTTCAATGCAACTAATCAGAAGAATGTTACTGTCTCTCAATATTATTCTGAACTCAGAAGTTTGTTGCAAGAATTAGATTATTATGACACGTTTACTCCTACTACTCTACCGATGCGGCTGCTATGAAACTAGCAAAGGACAAACTTAGGGTATATAATTTCTTAGCTGGTCTGAGTATTGAGTTTGACCAAATCAAGGCTCAAATTCTCAGTCGTGAACCGCTGCCATCATTAGAACAGGCTTATGCTCTGGTTCAATCAGAGGATTTGAGATGAACAGCTATGATGCCGGCATTACCAACAGAACGATTAACTCTCCAAACCACTCAACAGTTCTCCAAGCCTTCCTTTTTCTAAAGAACCTGTTCGATGTGAATATTGTGGTAAAGACAGGCATACAAAAGAAACCTATTGGAAGCTACATGGGAAACCAACAGATTTTGAGGCCAAGCATCGTGAGAAAAGGATACAGACGACCAAGAACTTCAGAGCACCCCAAGCCAATCAAACAGAAACTTGCCCTCCTAATGGACCTCCCCAAATGCTCTCAGCAGAAGAACTTCAAGCTCTCCGAAATCTGCTAGACCATCTACTACAACAACTACCAGTCTTCCATCAGCATCTACCACTCCAGGTTCATATTTTGCTCAATCAGGTATTCCTCATGCTAGTCACTATGCTTCCATTGTCTCTAGCCCTTGGGTTATAGACACTAGAGCCACTGACCACATAACTGGTTCTTTTAACTCCTTTTATCCGTACTTCCCTCTTTTGGGATCGATACAATCCGTAACCAATGGGTCCCTCTCACCTATATCTGGAAAGGGATCCATCTGTTGCTCTTCTTCCCTTACTTTAGAATATGTTCTTCATGTTCCTAGTTTCTTCACAAATTTATTTTCTATTAGTAGTCTTACCAAGTCCCTTAATTGTAAAGTAGTCTTTTTTCCTTCCTCTTGTGTGATCTAGGATCTGGTGAGCGGGAGGACAATTGGACATGGTAGACTACATGGTAGTCTCTACTTGCTTTATGATAGTTCGTCAGAACCTACATCAAACCATATACCCTCTTCACCTCATACAATCCAACACCACATTTATTCGGCCGTAAACACTCTATAACAATGGCACCGTCGTCTGGGTCACCCTTCTACTATTGTGTTATCTCAATTATTTCCCTTTTTATTAAAAATTGTAATAAAGAGGAGTTATCATGTGAAGCCTGTGTATTGGCTAAACAGGCTCGTACTTCTTATTTACCTTCTGCCAATTAAGAGTCATGGTACATTTGATTTGGTACATTCTGATGTTTGGGGCTCAGCTAGGACTACTTCTATTTCTGGACATCGATGGTTTGTTACATTTATTGATTGTCATTCTCGCACGACTTGGGTTAACTTGATGCATCAGAAAAATGAGGTGTTTCAATGTTTTCGACAATTCCATAATATGATCAAGACGCAGTTCCAAACCCAGCTGCAGGCAAGGAATCAAGTATCGTGTATCGGTATCGTATCGGTCAGATGAAATTAAGAGACGTATCGTATCGTATCGTGGATACGGTGGATACACATAGATACGTATGGATACGAGGCAAGATACGCACAAAAATGATTAAGGAACATACAAAACACAATTTTAAAGCATAAAAACACTATAATTAGCAACATTGAGAAAGAAAAAATTTCTTGCATCATGGATACACATACACTTCTAACCGAATACCCTACGTATTGTAAAACAACAAAAAAATGTACAGAACCATGCTTTTTTATTAAATCCAGTTTCTAATCCTATTGGAAACCATTTTCCTTAAAAAGGCAAATAAAACCAAAAGCTATCTCTTTAGTAAATACCCATCTCAATGGAAACAAACACAAGCATACCAAACCCTTACCATTTTTTATAGTTTTCCCTACAATCGAGACTGGCATTAAGAAAAAAGTAAAGGAAAGCAAGACTTAAAACTTAACAAAATAGTAGAGGAACATTGAGATCAGAAGAAAAAAGAACACACATCATGGTATAGAAATCAAATTCATGGAGTCATATACACCCCACAGAGAATCGACAAACAACAAAGATGTAAGAAAAGGAAAGAATATATATATATATATATATATATATATATATATATATATATATATATATATCTGGGCCTTAACTTGTACAAGACCACATATATCTTATCTTAGATCTAACAACAAATTTCCCCTTAATAATAAAAAATGTTGATTCATGAAAAAAAAAAAAATTAGAGTTATGTACGTATTATTGTTACTGCTACTGGAAAGACAAATCTGGACCAAAACAGGGTATCAATGAATAAAAATTGAGAGAGAGAGAGAATAGTCAAATTTTACATGAAAAAAAATAACATTATCTGAATTATATTTCTATTTTTTTAACCAGAAAATAAATAAAAAATAAAAAATAAACTCAAAAATTATAACTAAGAAGCAAAGATGGTAGATCAGTGGTCTACACATCTTATATAAATAGTAGAAGAGGAAAGGATTAATTTTTGGAAAAAAAAAATTTCAAAATTTCTTCTGTTCTTCCAAAATTCCTCAAATCAATGTTTAAATCCATGCATGTAGCATGCATTCATCAAATAGGACCATAGTTCATTGGTTCATGAGAAGAAACAACACAAAAATCGATTTATTATGAAAAAAATTGAAGTTGAAATTCATACATTTAGGGTTTTCCGCCCTAGGAGCTTGAAAAGATGATTTCAGGCTCTAATCTTCACAAAAACCCAGTTTGATGCTACCTTCCTAGTTGTTTTAGGGCTAAGAATCAAAACCCTAAGGTTTTTTGGAAAAAAAATCAAGTTGCAAAGGAGTATTAAAGCTTCAATGGTTGTCGACTTTTGAAAAAACACGAACAGGGTCTGTTTTTGAGTAGTATCGATACTGCTCACACTTAAAAGGCTGTATCGACCAGTATCGAGGAGTATACGGTTCGATACTAGTCGATACAGGTTGATTTTTCTTCTTTTTAAAAAAAAATCAAAATTAAAGTGTATCGATGCGTATCGAGCCGTATCTAGCGTATCGAGCCGTATACGCTCGATACTATACGTTTTTTAAAAATGAAGAGACGAATCGACTAGTGTCAATACCGATACGTATCGATCGATACGGTGCGTATCGTGTCGATACTTGATTCCTTGGCTATAGGTACTTCGCAGTGATAATGGCAAGGAATATACTGAAGGTACTTTTCAACAATACTTGGCCGATAATAGAATTATCCATCAGACCAGTTGTGTTGACACACCAACTCAAAATGGAGTAGCAGAGAGGAAAAACCATAACCTACTTGAGACTGCAAGCGCCCTATGTTTGATGGTTATGTTCCCACACAGTTCTGGAGTGATGTTGTCCTTACTGCTGCTTCTCCTATCAATTATCTTCCATCGCAAATTTTGGACAGCAAAGCTCCTTTGGATATCTTGCTTAGTAATACTTCTTTTATGCTCCCACCAAAGGTCTTTGGTTGTGTTTGCTATGCTCGCAACCATCGATCTCCTGGCAAACTTGACCCCCGAGGGTTGCACTGTATATTTCTTGGTTATTCAACAACACAGAAAGTGTACAAGTGTTACCACCCTCCCTCCCGATGGACTTTTATTACTAAAGATGTTCTTTTTCACGAGCATCTCATGTATTACCCGTCCCATTTTCAGGGGAAGAAGGATACAGTTGAAGATGTGCCTCTTTGTGTACCAGAAGAAGTAGAAAAAGTCCAAGAACGATCCATTCCGGATTTTGATCCAAATGTTCCAAACACAGATGTACCATCAGATTCTGGTGAAATACCATCTACTTTATACCCATTCCTAGTCTTAAACCTCTGCAAGTCTACAACTGTGCCAAAAGCAAGCAAGGAAGGACAAATACCATCAACGCAACTTCACATGTCCCTTCGCCAACCTTCGATCAAAGACTGAGTCTCCTCCTAGTAAGGAACTTCCTCCCTCTGATTCTGAACTTCCCATTGCTCTTCGGAAAGGTACTAGGGCCTATACACTTCACCCTATTTTCAATTTGGTTTCATATAACTCTCTTTGCCCTTCTATCTATGCATTTGTATCCTCCCTTTCCTCTTTGTTTGTTCCCCAAAAATGGCAAGATGCAATTATGGACGAAAGCTGGAAAGCAGCAATGGTAGAGGAGATGAAAGCCTTGAAGAAGAATGATAAATGGAACCTTGTTTCACTCTCACCAAGTAAGAGGCCAGTAGAATGCAAGTGAGTTTTCACAGTCAAACAAAAATCATATGGGACTGTAAATCGTTACAAGGCAAGGCTGGATGCTCGTGAATTTACCCAAACATATGGGATTGATTACCAAGAACATTTGCTCCGGTGGCCAAGATGACTACAGTCAGAGTTCTTTTGTCATGTGTCATACATCATAACTGAGACTTGCAATAGCTAGATGTGAAGAATGCCTTCCTCCATGGAGAACTTACTGAACAAGTTTACATGGATTGTCTACCTAGTTTCACAAATGCTAGCATCAAAGGGAGGTATGCAAGTTAAAACGCTCTCTATATGGACTGAAACAGTCCCCTAGAGCATGGTTTGGAAGGTTGCATAAAGCTATGGTAGCATTTGGTTATGTTCAAAGTAATGCTGACCATACTTTATTTATTAAGCACTCATCTGACACTTTTACAACTCTACTTGTATACGTTGATGATATAATTGTCACTAGAAATAATGACAATGAAATCAGGAAACTGAAGGCTCTTCTGGGAAAGGAGTTTGAAATAAAAAATCTTGAAAAACTAAGGTACTTTCTTGGGATTAAAGTTGTCAGATCTACAAAGGGTATCTATTTCTCTCAAAGGAAGTATGTCCTTGATCTCCTTTTAGAAACAGGATTGCTTGGGTGTCGACCGTGTGATACTCCACTAGATCCCAGTACCAAGCTCAAAGAGAAAGAAGGAACACCAGCAGATAAAGGCAAGTACCAAAGGTTAGTTGGAAGGCTCATCTACTTATTACACACATGCCCAGACATTTCGTTTGTCGTGAGTCTGGTGAGCCAGTTTATGCATGATCCCTATTTTACTCATATGAAGGCAGTCTACAAGACATTACATTACCTAAAGGCAGCCCCATAAAACAGGATCCTCCTATCGCCTCATAGACATTTAAAAGTTGAGGCTTATACCGATGCAGATTGGGTAGACAGTCCAGATCGTAAGTCTATCTCTGGTTATTGTTCCTTTGTGGGTGGAAATCTGGTTACTTGGCGCAGCAAGAAGCAAAATGTTATAGCCCGATCCAATGCAGAGGTAGAATTTAGGCGATGGCCCAAAGAATATGTGAACTTTTATGGTTGCAAGGCTTACTCAGGGACTTGAAAGTTCAATGTCCCCAATCCATGACTCTGTTTTGTGACAATAAGGCAGCTATCAGCACTGCTCATGACCCAACTTGAGGGAGAGTGTTGGAATCCATAGTCGATTTAGGTTCAGGGGTAGTCTTGTAATTTTTTCTTTTTATTGTAATATGGTTCATCCCAACCTACTCTCTCACCTACTTTCTTTTCTTGTAAATCCATTTATCTATAAATAAAAAGGCTAGGTGAGGTATCAACTCACCCATTCATCGTCTATTCATCGTCCACCTCTGATTCAACAAATATCATTGCTTTTTACTAGAGCATTCAAAGGCCTTTGTTGTGCATGTCGTGCCATCTCAACTGAGATACTCTCAACTTATCATGTATAGGAGCTACTCTTAAATAAACCATTATTTGTTCATTCCTTATTTTATAGTTTTACCACTCATCCATCTCAACAACATCATTCCAGCTACATAAATTTGTATAAATGTTATTTTTCATTGTCAAAAATTCAACTCCATACATCATTGCTGGTTGTAAAACTGTCCTATAAAATTTTCCTTTCGAATATATCGACCACATAATACTCCGGACAAGCCTCTCCACTTCATCCACCCTACTTTAATTCTTTATGCAGCATCATCCTCTATTTCTCCTTCATAATCATGATTGAACCTATGTACCTAAAAATTGCTAACCATGTACAAAGGGTCACAGGAATATGCAACAATAATATCTTTACAATATTCTAAACCCCATCTGGGTACAAAACAGGAAAAATAAAAATCTCAGGCAGTTCGACAATCGACCATTGAGTCATCCTGGGTCAAGTCATGGTTCTAACTTACGGCAAAATTTACAAAATATTTTGTTTTCACAGAAAAGCGAAACGAAATGATTGGAGAAATATAAAACCTACCGAAATTGCACTGAAATATTTCAGTTTTGGCAAAAAGCGAAATGGGGGCGAAATCCGAGATTTCAAACCTCCGGTCAATAACCACGTAAGGTACATGTTTCTTACATTACTTAAGGGTAAGTGATTCATGGCTATCTTCTCTTTTTGGAAAGACAACTGATAGGTTAAAGACTTCAAGTTATTCCAGGTAATTAGTTACCAATTATATCTAGTTAAAAGTATTATTATTTTCCGAACAAAAATTTAAGAGTTCTCAAAATTACAAAAATACGAAACTGCTACATTTATAATCTCCATTAAATTAAGGAAATTTCATAAGTTTTGAAAGGTGATTTCCAAACAATGAGGACCTATTACAATAAAGGAGCCAATTATTCATAATCCACTAACAAAGAAGCCGAAAATCTATCCCCTCGTTTCCTAGAAAGATTTAAAATCAAGCCACAAATTTGCCATCGTCATCCAATCCACACTGAATAGTTGTTCACTAAAAAACTAGACTGTTTGGGAAATTCTGCATAGTTCTTAGAACCATTCAGTTCGACAAGAAAAGCAAGCCCAAAAACATGACTGGTGGACAGCCCAAGTTTCAATACAGTGATTCCATAACTTAATGTTGAAAGCACCGAATATGGACTGAATGCTTGGATGGTCTGAATGACCAGCCAGGCCTATATTTATAATATCAAAGAAGGAAGTAAAAATACTATAATGCTTAAATTGACCCGGTGGTTTACATATTTCAACACTTCCCCTCAAGTTGGCAAATATATATCACACATGCCCAACTTGACCAAATACGATGAAAAAATTTCCCACCCAAGCCCTCAGTGAAAACATCAGTTAACTGGTCTTCTAACTTTACGAAGGGCATACATATCAGTCCACTCTTGAGTTTCTCATTGATGAAATGTCCTTCGATCTCCACATGCTTAGTACGATCATGTCGCACTTGGTTATGGTAATGCTAATTGCAGCTCTGTTATCACAGTATAACATCATTGGAATACGAATAAGAACACCAAGGCCTTCTAGTAAATTCTGAGCCAAAGTAACTCACAAATTACTTGAGCCACAGAACGAAATTCTGCTTCAGATTTGGACCTTGCCACAACATTATGCTTCTTGCTACGCCACGTGACAAGATTACCACTAACAAAAATACCATAGCCAGAAACAGACTTCCTATCAGGAGATCCACCCAATCAGCACCTTGTGTATGCCTTAATCCACAGATGATCATGAAGATTTAAGAGAATCCATTTTCCATAACAGACTTTAAGTAACGAAGAACACAAAGAATAGCCTCCATATGATAGTAGGGATCACGCAAGACTTACCAAACTCACATCAAAGGCAATGTCCAGCCGCAAGTGTGAGAGGTAAATCAACTTTCCAATGAGCCACTGGCAATGACACTTATCAACTGGTTCACCATCTTTATCCTTGAGTCAAGTATTAACTTCCAAATGAGTGTCACAAGGATGGCAATTGGCAGCCCAATAAATTAGTCTTGGGTAAAAGGTCAAGGACGTACTTTCTTTGAGAGAGGAAGATGCCACTTCAATTCCCAGAAAATGTTTAGTTTTCCTAGATCCTTTATTTCAAACTCACGATTAAAGAAGCTCTTGATGCGAGAGATCTCATCACTATCATTTCCAGTGATTACAATATCATCAACATAGACTATGAGAAGAGCAATTTTGTCACCAGATTGCTTAACAAACAAGGTATGGTTAGCATTGCTCTGCCTGTACGCTGCTGAAATCATAGCCTTGCGAAACTTACCACACCACGCTCAAGGAGACAGCTTCAACCCATAAAGGGCACGCTTCAATTTTTAGACTTTGCCATGAGTTTTATCAGAAGAAAAACCTAGAGGAATGTCCATATATACATCATCGTCGAGTTCCCCATGCAGAAATGCATTCTTGACGTCAAGTTGTTGGAAATCCCATCCCAGACTAACAGCACATGATAATAGAACTTGAACAATATTTAATTTGGCAACTACAGCAAATGTCTCCTAGTAATCAATCTCATACGTTTTGGTAATGCCTAAACACCACAAGCCTTAGTTTGTATTTGTCCACCATATCCGGAAGAGGCAATACTGCAGTAGTAACATCAGTCATCGCAGCAAATCAAGCTGATATAGTGAGGTCGATATGATAGGGTTTTGCCAAAAAAAACCAAGAAAAAATTCTGGAGCGATAGCACTGAGAAGAATCGCAAATCGCAGAAAACTGGATCGATATCGCTGAAAAGATATTGATGTTGGTCCTTCAATGTCGAATCGATTCTATCCAAGGAATGTGTAGATCGATGAGATAAACTGGATCAATATCAGAAACAAACAGAGAATCTCACTGCCAGATTGAGATCGATTTCTGACCAAGAATGCACAATATTGATACCGTAGGGTTTTCAGAAAGAGTCCAGAAATCGCAGAGATCTGATTTCAATTCTAGGAAGTAACAGATGCCGCCAGTACTTTCGAACTTGGATCCCTAATAGGAGAAGACTCGACCTTCAATAGGAAGGAATAACTCAACCTTCGGACAGAGAGGAACCCAATCGTACAGCAACTACCAATCTTCAAAAGAGTAAATCATGCTTTAATCAAGGTAAAGTGGAGGGCAGCAACTAGATCCATAAGAGATCAACTCATTACTGCTGCCCTTTAGGAGAAGGAGAGTGATGTCTATCGATTCACATGTATCAATACAGTCGCAAGAGATCCAAACCCAAGTAGAGGGTCAACCCTTAGACCGTGGAGCTCGCAAACATGGAAGGCGCATGATAGTGGAAGGTGGCATTCAAATGGCAATCACGTTCAGGCAAGACTTTACAATGGAAAGATGTGATATGAAGTTTAATTTAGTAGTTTTCTGTCTTATCCCAATTTGGTAGATTCTTGTAAATCTTTTGTTGCAACATTGTTATTTGCAGTTATTTACTAGCGTAGAATAGTTTAAGCCTGCCATTGATAGGATTTTATTTCAATTCTATTTAAATGATGTAATAGGCCTAAGTTGAGGCATTGAAGAAATTAAAATAATAATATTCAGTTTAATATGAGTTTTCCCTGTGAGATGCAACTGGGTGAGAGACCCTTGATCTGAGATATAGCGCATATCCCCATACTTACCTGCACAATCTCTCCTCCCCTTGCACGCAC
Organism: Protea cynaroides; assembly: GCA_028583415.1. NCBI lineage: Eukaryota > Viridiplantae > Streptophyta > Magnoliopsida > Proteales > Proteaceae > Protea > Protea cynaroides. The sequence goes on along the minus strand of CM053266.1, from coordinate 33,479,265 downwards.
TGTGAGCTACCATTGAAACCTTACCTGTAACCAATACCGACTACCCTCTTATGTATTGTGGCGTAGAGCCGAGCCGAGCCGAGCCGAGATTGGTTTACATTAGAGAAAATCAAAAGAGAATGACGCAGATAGATCCCAGCACAAGTATTCATGTTGGAACAAACCAAAATTAAGCCCAAAGCCTAGTCTAATGGGTTAATAAGTAGCCTATTGGGTTATATGGATTATAGGCTAGGATTTATTATGTTTTTTTTTGTATTGAGCCTATTTTGAAAGCCCAAATATGGGTGATAAGTGGTCCATATGAATTTAGAAGTCTTAAGAGTCATGAGTGAAGTGATTTCTAGGCAACTTTTATCGATTAGTCTCTCTTTTATTTGAGTCTTTTCATATTCCTAGGTGAATTAATGTAGTGGGTTTTATTTTCCTAGACAGCATTAAATGTTTTTATTTTCAATGTCTTGTTTGTAGTTCCCCATGTCTTGGGAACAAGTTTCAATATCTTGGGACAATTTTCTATATCTAGGATTTATTTTTTATGTATGGGGAATTCCTAAGGGGTTTGGAATTCTAAAAGTGTCTTTATTTTTTATTTTTTTGTATTCAAGATTTCCATACCTATATAATGCAACCATGGGTCCATGGCTGCTCTTAAAGGCATCCATCAGAATTTTACAACACTTCTCTCTACAAATATTCTTATTTGAATATTTTGCTTGTGTGACTCAAGTGGGCTTAGGTGAGACTCCTACAGCAGGGCACTAGTAGGATTCTAGCTTACCAAATTTATCTTCTAAGTAAAACTTTATTACCTACCCCTATTCTCTACCAGTCTCCGACCTTGGCTTGCTTACCTATAGGTTTGCATCAGAGAAGATGTGCAGTAAGAGGGAGAAAAAAAACCAAGATAAGGTGTCGCGGAAAGAGAGAGATCAGATACCACATTGAAAGCACTAAATATGGACTGAATGCCCGGATGGTCATGAATGACCAGCCACGCCTATATTAATAATATCAAAGAAGGAAGTAAAAATACTACAATACCCCCTCTCCCCCATGATCGAATCTATTAATTAAGAGTCGGTTCCAGGGGGAAAGTCCTAAATTGCCCTTGCGGCTTATATTTCAACACTTAACTATCCAAAAGGGGGGTAAATCATGTCTTGATTCTCTCAAACCCAAATGTATCATTCAAAACAGATCACCAATGAGCAATAAATTTGAAGGGTAGTTGATTGGGCCGCAACTAAGGTATAAGAGATTTCAGATCATAAATTGAAGCTAAGCAAGTTCGACCCATAGAAATTCAAAAGAGGGGAGGAGCAGATGCCACAAATTGGAGCTGCAAAGCAAACTTAGGCACTCAATAATTCCATTTGTACAAACATGCTATTTCCAAAAGACAATTGATAGACAACATCCTAACCATGTCAAGGGAGACGGTAGTAAAATCCCAACCAACAGGCATGTGGATATAGAGTTGGATCCAAGTTGTAACCAGTCGATGGGGGCAGATGCAACACAAGTAGAAAATAAAGCACAACAATAAGAAACATAAAGAAAGAAAAACAAATAAATAAAAATTATGTACAAGCTTCAATACAAGTAGGAAAAAAAAAATTAGAACGCTGACTTATCACCAAAAAAAAAAATCTGTATAAGTTTTTGCCCCTTGGTCAATTACCCGTTCTTTCAATAGATCCTTCTTTTTTGTTTACCCAGTTCTTCTTTGGGACCCAAATAGTAGAGTTAGCTCTAGATCACAAGTTTGAAGGAGAATTAGGCCAGTAGATCTATCTAGCTGTCTCAGCAGTCAGCACCCCATACCCCATAACCCATGGGTGCTTCATTTCAATATCATAGGAATCAGTAGACCCTAGGAAGATGTTCACACTTTCTTTTTTTACCATCAGACACCTCTATGCACTGAAAAGGGCATTTATAGCAACAAAATGAAGGAAACATGGATAATTTCATGACAACGGAGAACCAAGTATGATGATAACTACATAAAACAAAATAAGAAATCGTAGTCTTGAGAAAATAATGACAAGCATTCCTTCATTAGGTAATTACAACCAACAGAAAACATCCACACTACAGAAGAGGACCGACAACAGGAAATATGGTAATGAAAGAAGAAAAGCATTTCTTATGTGAATCTTCCAATTCACCGTTGAGAACTACTAGCAATCTTATGCATTAACTATTTCACTTGGAATTGAATTTCTAGGAAGGGCTATAGGTTCACACTAAATAAAGAGCGTACCCAATGCACAAGGCTCCTGCCACTGCAGGGTCTGGGGAGGGGCTTATGTATGCAGCCTTACCCCCGCTTCGCGGAGAGGCTGTTTCCAGGTTTGAACCCATAACCACCAGGTCACAATGGAGCAACCTTAGCGTTGCGCCAAGGCCTGCCCTCTATAGCTTCACACTAAAACGAGTAAAAAAAAAAAGGTGGAATAACCTGTAAAGAAGGTAACTCAGATGAACTGGGTTCTGGTCTCCAAGATGTTGTACCAGGTGGTGGAGGCTGGCCGTTTGAAAACGGATATCCACCTGTGGCACCAGGCACTGCACCGCCCAAAGTACTTGCACTGGTAACAGAAATATTCTCTGTCCCAGGAGCACAGCTAACATCTGTTTGACTGTAATAATCAGCCCATGACTTATACTGTTGCTGGTAATGAAGTGGAGTTGCAGCTACAGTGCTAGAACTTTGAGCACCATTAGAATCTGAAGAAGTGTAGGCTGAATACTGATGAGAGGGATAATGTGCATAGGAAGCATCATTCCACAAGTTAGTCTGATTATTATACTCGTTGCTCGGGTAACCTCCAGTTGTCTGATAATCAGCAGCATTGTAGTAAGTGCTTGTATAACTTGCAGGTCCTGTATTCTGAAATGAGGTAAGAGGCTGATAAGGAGCACCTGAATGTTGATATACTCCCCCTTGTTGAGAGTACGAATGGGTCGTTTGCTGTGGATAGTTGTAATAGTAACCTTGTTGATATCCTGTGTTGCCATAAGCAAAAGGATCAGTAGAACTCGTATATGATGAATATCCAGCATATTCTTGCTGTCCATTTGCATGCCCCAAATTAGATGAAGTAGGGGCATTTGACGCAGCGTTCAATCCATCTGGCACCTCCCTTGAAAGTGGCTCCGTCTGCTGATTATGATAATAGCTGGAATTTGGATGAGGTCCATTTTCAGAAGAGCTATTATCTGTTATGTGCATGGTCCATGATACAGCTGTAGAACCAGTGGCTGAGGGCAGAAGAGAATGTCCAGGAGTCAAAGATGCAGATGCCTGTCCACTTGAATCAACAATTTGATGTTTCTGTCCAATAAAACAATGATAATGAGCTTTATGTTGATTAGTTTTACAATTAAATAATTAAAGCTGAAACTCACATATTAAGTATTCGATTCATGCCAAATGAGGCAAGAAAAGTTCATGATGGGCCATTTAAAGGAGAGATAAACCCAGCAGGACACAAAATGCACCATGTGAGAAGTGTAGGAAATTGAGAACCATCATTTTTCTCACTTAGAGTTGGTCACAATGCCCAATTCAATTTTTGGCTTGTACAGGTTAGAGTGGGTATTACCCAAAAGAGAGAACATTTTCATATCATGACCAAGCATTTCTTTGAATGAGTCACACCCTATGGATGGAGATGCATTTTGTGTTATGCAGGAGGGTCCAGAACGACAGAAAGAGAGGAATTGTCAAGATAGATATCAGTCCCAGGAAGTGTCTAGGTAGATATCAGTCCTGGGAAGTGTCTAGAGATGATTTGTCATTCACCCTATGGGTCTTTATTTTTTTTAAATGTACTCATTGAATGGGTCTCTGTCTATGCACTATATGGCTACTCATAGTGTACACTATCGTTGTCAAGGCGATCTGGCGTGCATTATATGTAATATAGAAACAATAATTTTATATAATTATGCTTATATACAAATACACAATATAAAGTGGCCATATCAATGATATGATACAATTATGCTAGTAATGACCTAATATGAGAAAACCAACAAAGAATAAGCAAATTATAGGAGATAATATAGGCATACTCATCTAGAAACAAAGCAATAAACATAAATCAACGTAAACTCGTGAGTGTCAAAAATTTGATATAACATATGGCATATTGTAGAAACGTGCCGCCTAGGAGTCCAAGTCAATGCAGGCAACACCAAGGCATGATCACCTTTACTACATCAAACAAGGCATGAGACTGCCTTGGACCCAAGAGGGCGCCTGGATGCCTAGGTGGCTCCAACATGACGACTAGACAATATAATGTACAGTTCAATTCTACCTCACATTAATGTTGTTACAACTATTAATCCAAAAGCTCAAGATGTTAGAAGGGAACACAACAATGTAGATCAACACCTCCACACGGGCAGGCCTACACACATACGGCTCTACACGTGATGGCACCATCAAGTGGCACCGAAGGTATTGGTAATGATCCCACATCGATTAACTCTAAGCCTTAGATGACTTTATATACCAATTGGGTCTCTCAACCTAATAGTGCAAGCTTTTGGGTTGGATACTTAAATATGGTATTAGTTTATCAGAGTGTTAGACCATCACCAATGACCAGACAAAAGAGGGGCTAAATGTACCACTTGTACTACCACCCAAAATTGGAGCAACAAATGAGGGGAAGGGTTGTTAAATGATCCCACATCAATTAACTCTGGGAGCTTAGATGATTTTATATACCAATTGAATCTCTCCACCTAATAGCTTAAGTTTTGGGTTGGATACTTCAATAAAGGTATGTAGAGCACAAAACACCACACAACACAAATGAAGCAATTCCCAACGCGCAAGAATCGAAGATATGGATAGGGATATTTAGTGATTTACTTTATTTGGGATATTCTTGCAATCAGAATATTTTATTTTTATATCAAAAAGTATATAACGTAGGAGATTGAGTTCAATTTGATTTCTAATTCTGTTTTGCTTTCCAAGCCTGCTTAAGATACGTTTAGGTTAGGTTTTCTAAGTTTCTATTTATACATTATAACCAACGAGTTAAGGGCTTGGCATGCCTTATAAATTACAGTTTTGTCATTGGGTTTTAAAATTGATTCATTATCATTCATGTGGACCCATAACACTTCTGAATTGGGGTTTTGCAACCCATGTATCGCATTAACAAACCCTTCACACTTATCAGGGATCAAACACATGATGCTTTGATACCATGTTACAACCACTATCCCAAAAGCTCGAGATGTTAGGAAGGGAAAACACAATATACAACAACTACAACAACAAAGCTTTATCCCAATTAAATGGGGTCAGCTACATGGATCCTGACCCTTCAATCAGTTATATTTGATATCACAGTTGATAGAAGACCTAAGCTATGCATGTCTTTCCACACCACCTCTCCTAGAGTCATTTTAGGTTTGTCCCTAACTCTTTTAGTTCCTTCAATCTGAATCCAATTACTCCTCCATAGTGGAATATCTAAAGGCCTCTGTTGAACATGGTCATGCCACCTCAAATGACTTTCTCGTAGCTTATCATGTATTGGAGCTACTCACAAATCAGCTTTGCATGGTCATTCCTTACTTTATCCTCCCTAGTTTTGCCACACATCTATCTCAACATCCTCATCTCAACCAAGGTTCGAGAACTCAGTTTCGAGGACGATTTTTCAACCAACCTTGAAACTGAGTTGGACCAAGTTTAAATCGAAAGCTGGGACTTTTTCTAGGTGATCTCGAACCTAGGTTTCAAGGCCCATAAGTTGTTTTTTTTTTTTTGTCCTGATTTTGTTTGTGTAATTTTTTTTAACTATTTTACACATATTCCCTCAATTAGTTTCAGGGAAAAAAATCCAAAATGGTATTATATGGTGGTGGCCCATGTTTGCTAGCGTACACTGAGACTTGAGATTGACTGATATTATTCATAAATAAGCAAACACCCCTCAATTTGAATCCACTAAAAATAGTATAAAATTCAAATTCTGAAAGGATAAGAAGTCAAATTTCCAGTAGTAGAATAAAAATCAGATTTTCGATCTCGGGGGCGATTTTCGAAATCGTGAACAATTTTCAACTTTCAAATGCTAGGCATTTTCTTAAATCTAAAAATTCCATAAATCTTATTATAATAAATCATCCTTAAAAACCACGAGTGCGCCAAAACAATCTCTTGCTTTGATCCCCATAATTTATTTTCATCCAAGGCAACTTTAAACACCATTCGCGTACTTTAAACAAGGTTTGACCGGAACGTAACTCCTTCAATATAACTCGAATTTCAAGCAACCTCAGATTTTTTGGAAAACTTGTTATATTGAAGGATTTACGTTATGGTCAAACCTTGTTTGGAGTATCGAATGATGTTTAAAGTAGCATTGCATAAAAATAATTTTTTGGGCATCAAAACAAGAGATTATTTTAGCGCACTCTTGGTTTTTATGATGTTTCACTTTAATAAGGATTTATGAAATTTTTAGATTTGAAAAAAAAAACTAGCATTTGAAAGTTGAAAATCACCCCCTCCACTGAAAATCAGATTTTGTTCTTGAACTGAAAAGTTCACTTATCCTTTTGGAATTTAAATTTCAGACTGTTTTATTGGATTCAAATGGTGGGTGTTTGCTTATTTATGAATAATATCTTAAGTAAAACATTTACTTAAATGATATTAGACATAAATTAAGTGTTGCCTGTTGAGTGTGGTTCATGTGTATTCCTTAGCTATTCTGACTTGTAAGGTCGGAACCAAGCTCTAGGTGTCAAAACAGAAACCTAGCCCTTGGTGTCGAAACAGACAGGTTTCAATCGAAACCTATGAATTTTATAAGGTGGTCTAGTTCAAGTGCCTATTGAAACCAGTCGAAACCCATCGAGTTATTGAACTTTTTGGTACCAAAGTCTAATTTCGTTTCAATACCTGTCGAAACCAAGATATCTCGGTCAAAACTAGAGGTTTCGACTGAATTCTTGAACCATGATGTCAGCTACACTGAGTTTATCTATATGGTGCTTTACCCACCCAACATTCCACGCCATACATTATAGCCGGTCAAATGATTGTCCCATAAAAGACGTCTTCCATTAACACAATTAGACCTATTTACAATACCAATAGCAATGTCCCTTTCGTCATTTAATGAAGTCAGGATTGCTGTGAAATACCATTGAATTTACATTCATTTAGTAGATTCAGATTCCATGGAGGTTAGTGGCCACTCATGAGATGACAAAAACCTTGAGAAGAATGGAAGTCAAAGGAATACAAGAAAATATGGCTGTACAAACATAATTCTTCCAAAAAAAAAAAATAATAATAATTAGGAAAAAAAAGGTTTCCAGCACCAACAATACCAAAAAAAAAAAATCTGGCCTGTGCAACCACATGGAAGTATAGAATGATAGATTTTGTCATTATGACCGTTGGAGGGATGAGGTGTTTCCAGTATAGGCCACATGTCAATTTCAGTCATCTCAACTGTGTGGCTCACCATGTATGGGGCCATTACCTTCTTTAGTCAATGGTCCAAGTACTTCAGATATGAACTGACTTTTAAACCAATCCTCAAATCATATAGTGGAATGTCAAAGCAACAACAGACCTTTTTTCCTTTCTTTTTATAAGCATATTAAACTAAAAATTATTAGATAATGAGTGGCCAGCAAAGTTAACTTAATTTGAGTGCTAATTGTACTGTCACATCCAATTATAACCTAGATGCTGGAATAGCTTCAGCATTGTCTATGCCAGAAACCAGCACCCAAAAAAGTAGCAAGAAACAGAGAGGTTTTGTGAAAATGGCAGCTCCACCAAAGTGGCTGGATAGTCACCATATCTGCCATGTGGCAACTTTGTGGGACCGCAAACAGGGGGAGGTTGTCCTTACCTCCCACTACTCATGCATCATTTGATGCTGGTATTGATTTTATTTTATCTTCAAATCTGTCTCCCAATCATCCAGCTTGAAGATGCATCCTTCATTCAATCTCCGAAAGCTATTGTCTTAAGGGCTTCTTCATACTCTTTTGTTATGCCGTTACTTAGCCTTACTTGCTTTTGGCTCAACCATATATTCCATGTCATGTGAAATAAGAAAGACAATTTCAGTCATTGATGATTTTACCATGTAGCAAAAGTATGGCCCTCTATTATTTCTTTTTCAACTTAAAAGTAGCTATTTGGCAGCTTAAACTACAAGGGACTGAATCAAATTGATGTTGTTCATTTCACCAAGACAAAAGGTCCTCCATTTATCCAATTGATGGATTAGTCAGAACGGCCCTCCATGTTGCTCAAATTGAGTCGCCCTCCTGCTAAGCCTATCAACACCAACAACACCCACCCCCCCCCCCCCCCCCCCCCCCCCCCCCCCAAAAAAAAAAAAAAAGTTCCAGTAAAGGAGGACAACAAAATTCTGAATTTATCTGTTCATTAAGTTCTGAATTTACACGGCAACGGCCAATAACTTTGACTTTTTGGTACTTCCCCTTCTCCCAGTGTCATTCTAACTTGGAATTTAAGACTCAAATACCTAAGACATTTCTACAGCCACTTTATATTATGTCTGCACAACTTATATTAAGTTTGGACACCTATAGAAGATATAATATTTACAAAGAATTAAGCAGACAAACTCAACTTCTCGCTTTGATGTTTGAAGCAATAGGTATTCCCAAACCAATTATTAACAAATCTATTTTTAATATCCAATCGAGCACCCCATATAAAATCAACCACTTTCCTAGGAAATGGGAACTACAAAAGGGCGTCCCAGTGCACGAGACTCCTGCTACTGCAGGGTCTGGGGAGGGCAGAACATACGCAGCCTTACCCCCACAACGTGGAGAGGCGGTTTTCATGTTTCGAACTGGTGGCCATCAGGTTGCAATAGGACAACCTTATCGTTACACCAAGGCTCACCCTCTAGGGAAATGGGAATTACATCACACCAAAATCTGATCCCCATAATACTATCATTGAAATAAAAAGTTCCACACAACACCTCCAGTTGTTGAACTTTTGCACCTTTTAAGTACGTGACCCAATAAAAACAAACAGCCTGGGCTATACTTCCAACAATCAAATCCAATACACCACTAGTTTAGTTATTGATAAAACTGACATATACATGCATTTGGCACCAGTCCTAAAGGCTTTGGAACCTCTCAAATCTTGATATTCAGCATGTCTCACCATCAAAGTATTATGAACATCTAAATTGTTGTCACTATATTTGCCATTTACTCACAACTTAATAAACAGGACTATGAGTGGACTTAGAAGTTCCCAATCTTAGTGATCAACTTGTTGATGACCTGCATCTTATTTTAGTTCATCCTTTCCAGTCTAAGTAAGGTGCTTATTAGGATACTCAAACAACAAGTTACGTATCAAAAAAAGATACTCAAGCAAACAATGAATCAAATCTCCCCTCATGTGGCATTTTCTATTCTTCTTTTGTAAGTCACCTCACATTCAATTTTTTTTTTTTTTGGGTGAATAACTTGCATTCAATGTTAAGAAGCAGACGTGCAAGTATTCTCCATCACCATTCTTTCATCCTTTATTTCATAAGGAACACAAAAATTTGTAGGATCAGAAGCAGATCTGTTCACGCCCAGGAGAGTGGTGAACAAGGCTCTCACTTCATAGATGAAAAACATGAGAATTCTTTCAATCGCTCCAAATAAGATCAACATACATCACTAAAGCCAGATCCAGGAACTCCATTGAACTTTTCCTTTGAGGCTGTTCTATCCATGAGGTAACCTCCAATAACATGATAAATCTAGGAATATTCATAGTTGTATTCTAAAAAAATCCTCCTGGTTTCTTTCAATTGAAATGCCACGGGTGAAGGTCTGTAATGTCATGCACCAAAACATAAGACCCTTGTACCCAAAAGGAATCCTTGGGAAAAGCAGAAACAATATCTATGTTTTCCTTCGCACATAACTAACAACCAAAATAGCAAAGAAAATAGGACAATACCAAAGTAGCCACCACGTGAGAGATCCAAAGGTGACCCCAGATTCCTGTTTCTTCTTATAGAGGATAAATCTATTTGCCATCCCGTAAACTCATCCCTGTAAATGATCTAAAGTACTTCCTTACAATTGCCCAAAACCATGATAGGGATTATGATAGAATGCTACAACAAGTTCTAAATCTTTCCCTGCGGGAAAAGATTTCCATCCTTTAAGAAGCTTTCTTTCCCATATATTTTCACAAAACTGCATCTCTCTGAAACCTTCAAACAATATACATTAAGAAAGGATAGAAGGTCTATCTTTCCAAAATTTAGCTATTACTCTTGAAATTCTCCAACTGATAACCTGGCCTGCACTTCCAATTTGCTTGCCAAGAGATCTCATCATAATAAACAGCAGCAAATAATCACTCTGTTGGTCCATACAGACATCTATCAGTGGTGGTGGTACACTCATCAATAGTGAGATTAGCCATCTACATTAAAATGCACCAGAAAAAGTTATTTTTCAATAAATCTTCCTCAACCTAAAGATCAATATGGATGGCATCATCCATAGAATAAACTCTGACATAAGAAAATATAGCAGAAACATGATCTTACACCCCCCCCCCTTTGCTTATTCAAGGTGATCATGATCTCCTCACTACTCTCGAACCCAACACATGTAAGCAGCTCATAAATATCTCCATATGTTTTTGAATGAATTATAAAATGTGGTTGCAACCGTCTGAACGATGTGCACATGCTAACTATTGTTGCACGATCTCAAGGATCTGTCAATAATGTCGAGTTCAGTTCAATGTGAAACCCCATGAGCTACCTAATAGTATCAAAACTCTGACAATCAATATCCATCTGTTCCAATCCAATACCTCATGGAATAGTCTATAATGTCAAATTCGCTCTGTGGATTGATATTTGATTTGATTTCATAGGAACCCAGCAGTTTGTAATGGCTAATAAAACTTCTAATGAACCGTTTGTAATGGCAAAATTGTGCCAAAAAAAAAAAAAAAACCAATGAACTAGTTAATTGTTTCCAATGAGACAGACAAAAAGCAACATCCTTGCAATATACAAAACTGAGGATGCATCTCTAAGATTGGGCTTGGCACTCACTATCACTTTGTAATAAATTTTGTGATTTTCTATCTATTTAATAAAATATTAAGCTGCTTGGCCCAAGAGTAATTAGAGTACCAAAGCACATTGGTTCATCAAGCCCACTTATCCAAAATTTTGGATTAAAAGCAAGTATTTTTGCATGTCACAGTATCCAAAACTGAAGTTAGGAGAAAAAACAAACATATGCTTCCCTACGAACACAAAAATGGCATAACCATTAGCCAGTAAATGATTATAGTTCCATTAACAGCTATAGAACCTCGGCAACCATGTTAATGAAATCGAAGAACTTCCCCACAACTGGAAACAACAGCTGATGAACTGAATATTTGGGGGAAGCCCATGGTTTTGGCCATATTCTAAGACCAATATGAAGCTTAACTATATGTCTATCATAATTCATAAAAGAGTACTGTTTACTACCAAATAATCTAGGCAACAGCACAATTGTGTATATACATCAAACATCAATCCACATTAACCCAGTTCTAATCAATTATAACTTTAAACTTTTGAAGATTCTTTATAGTTAAAAAAAAAATCATGCAAATACAACTCCCTACGTCAGAACCAGAAATCAGCCCAGCAATTACCTCAAGCACATTGAGGTCCTGTTTAACTACAGTATCAGTAGTGAGTCCTTGGTTCATCATTCCGTTAACATCCTGATACAGTAAAAACCAGTCAATCCTCGATAAACAAGCTACTAAACCATTTGAGCAACACAACACAAATCAATATCTAATCTGATCCATTGCAACAAAACGTGATAAAATAAATAGAAGAACTGCCCTTCCAATTATCATGGAAGAAATTCTTGAAAAATGTGAAGTACTAAAGCTCAAAACCCTAGACCCATTGAATACCTATATGTAAAAGGCCAATCCTTACCCTCTGTTATCTCAATGGCGCACAGGCAATCGACCACCACCAAAAACCATAAACTTTCTAGTCGCGGACGAGAGAGATCAGAAAAATAACAGACAAACAAAATGAAAGACAAAATAAAGAACAAAAAAATTAAATTCAATAGGAGATTTCAGTGATACGAGAAGAACCCCCAAAACAAAATTCAATGATGATAAGAATGATTCACCAACAAATCACATAAAGTAGGGGGGAAAGTGTACAGGCTGAGAAAGACAAAACAATTGATTTCTTATATAAACAGCTAAGCAATGAAGGAGGGAGGTAGGGAGGGAGGGAGAGGACAGAGAGAGAGAGAGAGAGAGAGAAGAGGAGGTAGAGGTATACGGACAGAAAGGATGAGAGGATGAATGCGTTACAGTGTTCAACACCTTGAGTCTTCTTTGGGTCCGTTCCGTCTAGGCGTCCAGGAGGATCGCCCTTTTGGTATCGATGACGAAACGGTAGCGGTAGAAGGTACGGTTAGGATCTATCCTTAACTGCTGGAGAAGGAAAAAGATCCCTCACTCCCACGGTTCTACCAGTTGTTGAAGAGGAGGAGAAACATATTTGGATTCGGACTAGGGTCTTGCCGTTTTGGTAAGCCCGATCAAACTTGTTTTGGCGGATTTGGATTTCCTGCAGCCGTGCACCTGTGCATCTAACAGGTCCGATGTAGCACAGAAACTGCACGGCTGCAGATGATCCAAGCCCAAGTTTGGCAGCCCATTTTGAATCCGAAGTCCGAACATAGTTTGGGCTGAGATACCTTGGTCTTGAAAGTGGGCTGGGGTAACTAGTTTTGAGATTGAGACATTCTTCTTCCTCCTATTGTTTCTTCTTCTTCTCCCAAATAACCCAACCACTACATCTTCCTTCCCCTCGTCATGGTCATGGTAAACAAGGTAAACTTGGCCCAGCCCTACCCTGAATGCGTGTCAAGATTGGATTGTTCAAGCCCTAAATCAGGGTTGGGTTAAACATGACTCAGCTAAGTGGATTCAGAGTTGGATTAGGGTTTTAAAAAACTCGACCTAACCCAACCCTATTGTAATAACCCTAGCAATCCTATTAACGTGGGAAGTCAGGCCCAAGCCTGTTGCTCGCGTAGGCTTTTCCAAGACTTTTTTTTTATGGTAAAGACAAATTTATATGTTGAATGCATTCGTTATTAAATAATGTTGGGCTTATATTATGTCAGGGTATGTCCTCCTCGTATTTTGCAATATGTTTCACTATAAAAGGATGCAAAAGTTTTTCGTCACCCAACTCTTCCCCATGGAGTTGAGTTGGAATTGGATAGGTATCTCGGGGGAGAGTTGAGGGCATAAATGACAGTTAATATAAGAGGAGAGTAAGATCCTAAAGGTATACGTTCTTCTTCTAGCTTCAATCTTCATCCTCTTCACCTTGTGTGGAGAAAAACTAGGTCCTAAAAGTATGTGGAGAAAAACTAGGTCCTAAAAGTATTGAGACGTAGAGGAGTTTAATTCGAAAAATAGAGCAGGTATAGAAATGGATCTTTAATAAGTTATAATATGCAATGTCTAAGAAGGGCAATTTTTGAACTGGGTTGGAAGGTGAAACATGTTACTGTTATAGCAGCACAATAGGGAAAAATCATTATATCGGGCAATGGGGTATCGACCATTTCAATTCGATATCAAATTCATTATTCCAATATTTTTCTTTTCTTTCAATTGTAACATGTGTCATTCATCAGAATGCATGGTTGCCACGTGTCACTAATCTAAAAATTAGAAGAAGAAGAAGAAGAAAACGTAAATTCTGAAATAATGAAACTATGGAACATAGGGAGAGGAATAGAAGAGGGAAGCCAAAGAGGAGTGAGGAAGGGGGAGGAGAGAGATTTGGATGCAGGGACCATGAAGGAGTATAGGGATGGAGAGAGGGACAAAGAGAGATACATATATAGACTGATTTGCAATAACGGGACAAAACCTTAGTAATAAACAAACATTGAGCAATGGTAAGCCTGAGCAAGTTCATATTAATTGAACAAAGTCTCATGGATGATTACCCTATTTTTTTTTTTGTAAGAAATATTTATAGTCTTCATTCATCATACACCGTATATTACATAGATTTTGCAACCATAGCGACAAAGCATCCTATACAAGTAAGCTCGACTCAGGCCTCGCTGATTTTGCCGGATGATGTGCCGCAATATTTAGAGATTTAGGCACATAAGAAAAAACCACCATACGGTGGTGAGGAATACATAGTTTGATATCTTTCAAAAGGTCCTCCAAAAAAACCTCTGAAGAGGACACCCCAGAGTTTAAACCATGAATTACTTCCCAACTGTCCGACTCCACCTATAGAAGCCGGAACCCATACCGAATAGCGATACGAAGCACCCGTTGAATTGTCGTAGCCTCCCCGATGGCAATATTAGAAAAAATCATCATTTGTGCCACCGCAAACAGAGGCCTTCCCTTATGATTCCTGCATACAAAGCCAATACTACCATGCTCAGAACATAATGGTAGTGCTGCATCAATTTCAATTTTAACCCATCCTAACTCTGGAGGACACCATTTTTGGAAGGGGTTGTGGAGATAAAGCTTGCATTGACCAAAGCTGATTAGCACTGCAAAATTCGATAAAAGAATGTTGAGCTTTGAGAATCACCTCATCTGGTGTTGATTCAATATTGTCAAAGAAAACTGGATTTCTAGATAGGCATAAAGCCCAACACACAAAGGAAATAGAGGCAATAATCTTATGACGGTCTTGCTTGGTTAACGGCAGTGCTATATTACAAAAGGTAGACAACTAGTGAGAAAAAGATCCTCTATCAGGAAGAGAAGAATGCAGAGACATGGGAGATCCTAACCAGACTACCCTGGCAAAGGGACAGTGGAGTAATCAATGCTCAGATTTTCTACCCCCATATGACATCTATGGCATTTAGTATCCATAGAAATGCCCCTTCGTGCTAAGGCTACTGCAGTTGGAACTGCATCCAGAAAGCATCTCCATAAAAATTGACGAATTTTTGGGCAAGTTTTAGCAGTCCAAATCGCTTTCCAATACCAAGTTGAAGTCGAAACCCCTATTCTTAAGGACCTGGATCTAAGAGAAGAAAAACTAGCCACTGCCAACATGTGATAGGCACTTTTGACAATAAATAGGTCGGACTTAGAGGGTAGCCATATCAATCGATCCTCAATTGAGCTATAAGATAATGGAATGGATAAAATGGCCTGAACTTCCTTTGCCTTAAATAATCTAGTTAACACATCCAGTCTCCATATACCGGGAAGTAGGATCAATAAGATCCGACACCTGGGTAATAGAACAATTAGAGGGAGGAAGGGAAGTTATCTGATGTGTAGGAAGGTTTGGCACCCATGTATCGCACCAAATATGGATGTTAGTCCCCATGCCCAACTTCCAAATCAGTCCTTGGAGTAAAATCTGTAAACCTTTCCATACACTCATCCACAACCAAGAAGGCGGAGATCCCAAAATAGCAACCAAAAAGAATGACTGAGGAAAATATATGGCTTTTAACTTTTAAGCATTGAACCCATGAGGCTTCCTGAGATTGCGATATTCGCCAAGGTAATTTGGCCAACAAAGCCTTATTTTGTAAAATGGGATCTTGAAAACTTAATCCTCCCTTATTCTTTGGTAAACACAATCTATTTCACACAACCCAATGAATTTTTTTAGAAGAAGCACTATTGGTCCAATAAAAGTCAGCCATCCCCCTTCGTAATTGTCTTAATAAATCATTTGGCAATCGAAACAAAGAAGCAAAATAATTTAAACGAGGTAAGACTACAGATTTAATTAGTAATTCCTTACCCGCCGGAGACAACAATGAGGCCTTCCATCGATGAAGCTTTGCCAAAGTCTGATCCACTATCTCCCCAAACAGCTAATTTTTTGTCAGGCCAAAATCAGTGGGAACCCCTAAGTACTTTGCTGATAATGGACCATAAGGGATCTTTATAGCTTTGAAAACCATCTACAAAAGCGATGGGGAGTATTAGGGGTAAACAATAAAGTAGATCTGTCATAATTAATACGCTATCCAGAAGCTCTACAATAGAGATCAGTAGTGTTTTTTAGACTCAAAATGACCTCTAAATTAAGCGAAGCAAATAGAATGCAATCATCACCAAAGAATAGATGATTTATAGGCTCAGTTATGCCTCTAATTCTCACCCCTGTTGTCCTACCATTATATACAGTGGCATTCAGATTACAAGATAAGACATGTGCACACAATATGAAAATAATTGGGGACAAAGGGTCCCCCTTGTCTAATCCCCGTAGTAGGTGTAATCGTATCCCGCTCTGCTTCATTAATTAGTAAGGTATAAGAAACTGAGCAAATATACTTCATTACCAATGCGACCCATTGTTGAGAAAAACCAAGTTTTTGAAGAGTCTGAGCAATAAAGTTCCATTCCAATTTGTCATAGGCACGTTGCATATCTAATTTTATGGCCACATATTTAGCTTTAATAGATTTACAATGTCTCAAATAATGAAGCATCTCATGGACTATGATAATATTATCGGTAATATTGCGGCCCGTGACAAAAGCCGATTGATTAGGTGTCACCAAATGACCGAGATGAAACTTTAATTGGCTCACCATAAGTTTAGAAATGATTTCATTGTAAAAGTGCAAAGACTGATTGGTCGAAAGTGGTCTACCACTTTGGGGTGCAATCTCTTAAGAATCAAACAGATATATGTATGATTAAATTTAGGAGGAATGGAAGAAGTGGTAAAAAAAATCTACTACAAACCGATAAATAGATGGATGAATATCTTTCCAAAAGTGTTGGAAGAAGTGCGGCGGCAACCCATCCGGACCTGGAGCTTATAGGGGGTGAAGCTAAAGACAATCGATTTGACCTCCTCCAATGTGGGAACTGCCATAAGAAGATCATTAATACTAGGATCCACCACCACTGGCACTGAATGCGAGACTGAAGATATATCACAAGGGTTAACCCCATCAGATGAAAACACAGAAGTAAAGTGATTATGTAGAGTGTCATAGATTTGTTGCTCCTTATGAGTCCACTCACCATTGGCTAACTTGAGATGAAAAATTCGATTCCGATGACGTATGTGAATGGTAGTGTTATAAAAGTAGGCTGTATTTGAATCCCCATGCTGCAGCCATTATATCCTAGACTTCTGTTTCGAAAAGAGTTCCTAGAAACTGCAACAAGTCATTAAGTTGCTGTTGCACCTCTTTTTCACGTGCAGAATGCATCGCATTAGCAGTCTGGCCCTGTAAAGTAAGCAACTCAGATTTGACTAACGTAATATTAGAAGATAAATCACCAAAAACCGTCCTATTCCATACCTTAAACTGAGATTGAGTCAAGACTAATTTCTGATGGAAATCAGAGCCAACACTGATTTTTTGACCTGAAGTGGCCCAGACCTGATTCACAACTCTCCGACTGTCAGGGTGTTTCAACCACATAGCTTCATATCTAAAAGGACGTTTGGCCCAAAGCATATGTCGAAATAGTTGAAGAGCTAGAGGGTGGTGATCTTATCCTAGAGCCAGTTTAACAAAAATTGCAGCCTGATTAAAGAGTGAAAGTCAATAAGAATTTGCAAACATGCGGTCTAGCTTAATCTTGATGTTGGCCTCCCCTTGTCTTCAATTTGACCATGTAAAAAAAGGGCCATGAGAAGGCAGTTCCAAAAAATTACAGGCACTTACCATTTGTCTGAAATGAGATATATCCAATAGAGAAACCGGATGACCCCCACATTTTTCATGCCACGACAGACAGGAGTTAAAATCTCCACAGCACAGCCAAGGTTCCTGACGTTGAAAGGAAAGATTTTCTAATTGCTGCCAGAGTAGAGGATGACGATGTTTTACTAGATCTCCATAAAGTCGGGTTAAGTAGAAAGGTGGAAACTGAGAAATACATACTTGGCAATCAATGAACCTTTGTGAGCTTTGTAGTATTTGAACCTAAACCTCCTCAATCCATAATAATGCTAATTCGGCAGCGGAAGCGATGGGATCCTCAAAATGATTCTTAAACTTTGAGCGACTAAATAATCTATCAAGCTTCTCAGAAGATAATCTTGTCTCCATGAGATGACTAGATCAAGCTTCTCGGAGTGGAGGAAAAGGAAAAGAGTCCGAACTGTCATGTTCCTCCCCAAACCCTGACAGTTACAGCTCAATACCTTCGTTGCTCCCCACGGGGCTGATTCCCCCCAACCTCCACAGGGCCAGATGTTAAAAAATAACCATGAGCAGAAGATTCTTCATCAATATCATCGCTTGCTTGTTGTGGTCGTTTGGATCGGGGTTGGAAAGGGATGACAGAGTGTGCAGTCGGCAGAGCAATTGAGAGAGGGATGGGCTGCGCTATTAAAGTCCCCACCTTAGTAGGAGAATGAGTCACTCCCCTCACCAATGATAACCCCGACATTTAAGGAGCCAGATTAAGTATAGCTGCCACCAAGGAAGGATTATGGTGAATATAATCTTGAATAAACACCTGCTGGAGATTTGATAATACCAAAGGCCCAAATGAGAAGATACCATTCGTGGACCCCATGAAGACAGCATCACACCCAAACCTGCATCCGAAATTGAAGAGAGAACTACAGAATAAATATCTATTGGAGGAACGACAGGGCTATCGCTACGTGTGAGAGGACTAGCGTCAACTCCAGAAGGATCTGGAGGAGGGTATTTGGGTAATTTCTCTTGGGCAACCACTGATCGGCTTAGAAAACCAGCAACATCACGGGTGACCTGCAACGGTTTTCCAGCGGAACCAGACTATGTCTGCGTCATCGTCGACTGCTCATAATTTATGGAGGAAGTAAACTCCTGAGCTTGCTCTAATAGTTGCTTTGTCAGGGGAGTGCCTTCTAAATCGACAGAGAAAAGCAGATGAGGCAAATCTGGACAGGATCCTTTATCACCACACTGATGAGTTTGAATATGATTATGGCAATCTGCATAATACTCGTCACACCGTTCATATTCATGTCCAACACGGCCATAGTAATAGCGGAAGACAGGGAGCCGCTCATATCGGAGAAGAATGAGGCGATCTAGCCGAAGTTACCTCTTCAAAGTAAATGAATCACAGAGTGGAGAATGCACAGACCACCAAATCCGGGCTTTGAGAAATGAAACCCTTTTTCCTCTGGAAATCCCATCAATATTCATAATGCGTAAAGGAAAACCCACTTTACGAACAATCTTGGATACCATTGCTTCAGTAATAACTTATGAGGGTAAGCCGAAAAACTGTACCTAGATTGGAAAATGCGCAAAATCCCATCGACCTTCAGAATTCCAACGATCTAAAATCACTAAATGTCCAGCAATAGACCACGAAGATTCGTTTAAAACATTCATAAGATCCATCACACATGGGTAAACGTGAAGATATAAATATCAGAATGTAAAAGCATAGCACGAACCCTGCAGTTGGTGTTCCATGCCTTAGTTAACCCCTCCAAAACGGCTTGACGTCGAACAGATTTACTTGTAATCACTTTTTCAACCAATGTCAAAGTAGGAGATACATTCAAGGAAGGGTCCTCGTTAGTAGAGATTTCAAGAACATTACTTGGGGCAAAAGAAGTTAAAGGAGTGATGGTAGAGGATGGTGATGGTACCGTAACATCAGATTCCCCAGTCTCAAGCACTGGGGGACCCTCAGACGCCCCCGATGAGGAACGGAGGAACTTGGCTCCATGTTGAGTCGAATATGGACAAAGCCCAGATTAGATGAGAAAGCCCACTGGAAAAAAAAAAAAAAAACAAAAACAAAATAGGCAGCAAGAATCAGTGAGGAAAAGCTTGGAGAAGAAGAATGGAAGAAAAAGGAGACTGTGAACGATGAAACGTTGAACTGAAACCACGCCTATGTGCAGAACTGAAACCATGCCTATGTGCGGAACTGAAACCTAAAATCTACCTGGTCGGATGATTACCTTAAGGAGAAGTAGTATTGCTAAACACGAAAAATATAAGGTCTTTATTTTCGAAGGGAAATGTGTTAGGATTAAGGGTGTCAACGGGCTGGTCCGGGCCGGTTTCGGTCCGGGCTAAATCGGTGTCGGGTTTTATAAGTCCAACCCAAAACATGTCCATTAAGAGTTCGGGTTGGGTTGGGTTGCGCTGGACACAATAACAATCGGGCTGGTCCGGTGTCGGTTTGTTATCGGGTTGGGTTTATTGAGGTGATTTCGGACTGGTTCGGTCTGGACCGGGCTTATCAAGCTTATCGGGCCTATTTTATATGTAAGATATATGGCCTATTTTATTATTTCTATCTATAAAATTAGAATCATTCATTCTATATGCATGTAATTCAGTAAATTGTAACAATTAACATACTCTTTTCAACTATAGATTCATATAATCTTTCCGATCAAGAAGTGAACTATAACAGTGTAATATAATTCATCAAAATTTAAAACCATTAAAATTAAGAAACTGGGTCCGAATGGACCTTACCGGTGTTTGGGTTATGTATTATTGGTTCGGGTTAGTTCGGGCTTCTTAACGGGCTGGTCCGGTTTGGTTTCGGTTTGGGCTGAAACGGTGTCGGGCTTTACAAGCCGAGACCGAAACATGTCCATTAAGGTTCGGTCCATGTTGGGTTCGGGTTATATCGGGCTGGCTCAGTCCGTGCTACCGGTCCGGGCCCATTTTTGACACCCTTAGTTAGGATGTATACTGGTGAGGATACAAAATGTAGTTTACACAACGAAACTAAATATTAAAAAAAAATTGTAATTGCTGTGATAGGAAAAAAAAAACATTTAATTAAAGAATTAAGGTACATTTTTCTCTATTTATTTTCCCTTATAATAAATTTGGTTCAATCTAATTTTTTGATTCATATAATGGTCTAATAAAATTGACTTAATATGATAACAATCAAAGTATAATACAAAGTACATGTAGTAAATTATAAGATGTAAGTGACTTAAAAATACAAAGTAACAATCTTATAATAGCAATGGTAAGACTCAGCTGTGCCACCGGTTTTATTCTTAAGATTGTATTTACCGGCCCCTTATGGTGCAAAGGGTTCTCGTGAATCAATTGCCAAGATGAAACAACCCCTAAGAAGTCCTTCCAGTATATGTTGTACTCACACACTGGTCTACATCAGAATACCAAAGATTGTGATCAATACTCTTAAAACAAAAAAATGTAAAACAGAAAGACAATTCGATCACAAAGAGAGTTGAAGAGAGTCGAAGAGAGAGAGAGAGAGAGAGAGAGAGAGGTGATTTTGAATTCATGGTGTTTTGGATACTAGCTACCTCTTCTTATTTGTAGGTGAGTGGGGCCTTTCAAAATGGTACGATGAAAAGGAACACCCATCCAAAAAGGTTCAATGAAAAGTATAGTTATTCAAGAAGGTACAATTGAAAATTACCCTTTAATACAGGTTGATATAGACATGTCTTTATATAAATGCATATTTTCATATTGGACATGTCCGTTTACAAAGGTACCATTTCGTATAAGTCACTCATTTTCATATATGTCTATACATAGATGTCCTTATATAAAGACACATTTTTCATACATTGAAATACCATTAAATCTGTCTTTATACGAAAAAAATATAATACATAACTCTACATTATAATACATAACTCTACATTATAGAAATACCACCTTTTCCAAAAGATACCTATCCGTAAATACACAATTCTTTAAAAAAGATCGAGAGACATAACTATTGTCAATATTGCATTTATATTCCTGATGGATTCATAATTTTATATATTTATTTCTATTATATTTAGTCTATTTAACATATTATATGTCTTATGGTACTTATTTATGATTCTTTATATATAAGACATTGGTGGAAAGTATTGGTAATTTATGTTTAAAATAAAAAAAATTCTGATATTTTAAATAATGACCTTCTGAATTTCATGTAGGTTTTTAATATGGAAAGAATTCTATAAATCAAATGTGATCCAAAAATCTGATCTGAAAAATTAATTTGAATTCAAACCAGAGAAGGAAGATTACCACCCATTGAAGATTTATTATTGGAATGATTTGATTGATTGTCATAGATCTTGAGGAGAATATATACCTCTATGGAATATTACAAAGATTAGCAAGTCTAGATGTGATATTTTGTTAACGATGGAATGATTCTCTATCTAATCTAGGCAAAAGAATTTTGTTTAATCTTTATTTCTATGTAATAAGGTTGTCAATTCTAGACATATCAGTTTTAATCTTCTTGACTCTGGCTATTTAAGCAATGTAAATGTTACGTAATAGAGCATTCAAGAATTATTGAGAAGATAGTTTTATTTATTTTATCTTTCTTTTCTATCATGTCTAGCTAAATTTTTTAGTCGATTCAAGGAAAATTCAATCTGGTTAGTAAAATTGTGAGACTCTGTTCTTAATTTTATTTATTTTTTTATTCAAATATCTGTGTTTCATGATTTTTCAAGTTAATGGTTGCATGATTCAGTTTATTAAGAGACCTATTAATTGATTGAGTTATGTGATTTATTGTTAACCTGAATCCATAATATGTAATTGTTATGGTGTTCAGGAAAAATAGCAATTGAACAAAACAATTATGATCCAAATTTTTGTTACTTGCTTAAAGTAAACATATAATGAATTAAATAATCTGACGCTTGTTAGATTGTTGTTCATCTTTAATTCCCTCCGAAAGTGTAATGCTATCAGTAAATTCATGAGGATTGTTTAATACCAATTGATTTATTGATAAGAATTAAATTATGTGCTGAGCTCAAATTAATGAAATTAGGGAAGGTAAGGATTGTCTAGCTTTTTGACAATCCTTGATTAAATATTTGAATAGAGAATAATATAAATATATATATGAGGTCAGTGATCAATTTACAGCCGTGAGTAAATTTCCTTGAATTGACATCATCTTCCATTGAATTTTTATTACTTAATTTTGTTGTCAATTAAATTGCAGAAGAAAATCCTCATTTTTCTTGATAAGTATACAATTTGATTAACTAGTCTCTGTGGATCGATCTTTATTTATCATTACTATTCATTGTAGGTAGAGTAATTTATTTTTAGTTGCGTTCGACACGCACCAATACCTCTCCTCATCTCTATTCCCCATAAAAGACAAAAAAAATCATTTGAAAAGTTATCTTTAAAATGTAATATTTGAAACTTACTTTTTAGATTTTAACATAAACCAATAATTCCCCAACGGCTTTGTTTGGTTGGAGGGGAAATTAAAGGAATGGAAGTGAAACTTTTAGACTTTAAATGAAAAAATTTGTAATGATTGCAACATATGTTATCATATTGCTATGTAATTAATTCTAAATTATTCCATATTTAGTTATTAATTTGCACTTTACTTTGTATCCAAATCCTTTCCATTTGAAAAGAAAAATAAATTTTATATCTTATAAGTATCATTACTAAATATGTTAAGAAGTTCAGGTAATTTATACAATCATTGACAATCATAAAAATTTTTATTTAAAAATAAAAGATTTCACTTCCCTTCCCTTCAATTCCCCTTGTAACCAAACAAAGCCAACAAATAAAAAATGCAATAAAACCTAAAAATGAATGTTAATCACATAAGGACATATGAGAGGCATCGATGCAGATGTCTTTCGGACTTGAATCTACACTAGGTCTGATAGGTCACGCTACAAAGTACAGGTGAAGCAACGCTTCTTGAAAATTTACTCATTAATGTAGTTGTCTAACCATCAATCAATCACCCTTACAATCCAACCCTCAGACAATTCATTTTGTAAAAAATGTGAATAATTTTATTAGGTCTTGTCCCCATATCAAACTTATGAATGTTTCTATGTTGATTTTCTATATCATTCATATGGATTTATGTACGTGTACTAACTAAAAATTAATATTTGTAAGATGATAAATGTTCAAGCGGCATATACCATATATATATTTTTATAATATATGGTATATATATATATATATATATATATATATACAAAGACGACGAGTGTTCAAGATGGTTTCGAATTAGGACCATATTTTGCACCGAATTAGAACAATATTTCGTACCGAATTATAAACCAAAGCTTGTAACGAACCCAAAACTGTTTTTGTACCATATAGAAACACTATACTGATGGCTAAAAATCGTACCTAACTGGTACGGTAATGTAATAAGTTTTGATACTATATTTCTACTTGGTATGGTAACAATAAGTGATTTTTTTTTTTTTTTTGCACCGTATCAAATTACTGATACCGTACTGATTGACACCCTTGGATGCAATAGAGTCCCGTGCTTGTTATGTTTAGTTTCCTGGCCGCCATTGAAGGCATGTGCTAGGGTTTTGTGTTGGTGAAGGTTAAAAGATTCATGAGCTGACTTCAAAGTTGGTGTTCAACTCAAATATCTTCGTCTAAATGTGTTTGATAAAGTGTTGCATATAGATTTGCCGTCTTAGCTCAGCTGGTAGAGCGCATGGCTTTTAACCATGTGGTCGTGGGTTCGATTCCCACAGACGGCGTGGATTAATTTGAATTACCAAATTTTTTTTTTTTGCGTACTAACACGTTAGTAAAGTAGCATTTTAATACATGGATTATACGAGTTTCAAATTTTTAACTTTTTTAACATATTTTTACCAACTATTGCATAGATTCTAAAAAAAAGAGTACTTTTTTTATATTCAACTATATTAAATACGTTTTAAACACGTATTGCCGTATTAAACATATAAAGTGAAAATAATAAAAACAAAAAATAAAATAAAATCCCTCTCTCTCTCTCTCTCTCTCTCTCTCTCTCACTCGCTTTCTTTCCTAATTTTTTGATTTTTCCGAAATCCCGAAAACTCAACTGTCGTATGAACTCTTCTGGTTATGATATGTGTTTTATGTTACTAAGAAACAGATTTTATGTGATTTTCATGGACTGTAAACTTTTTTTTGTTTCTTTATATATTCTACTAGTTGAATGATGTACTTATTTCATAGTAAATATATGTTCTTATTTTTAGTAAAAGTGTTGCCGTATTAAATATGTATTAAACATTACGTATTAAAGTTGTATGTGTTTTTTGTGAATCAGAATCCCCATATTAAAGTTTAATTACGTTTAATAAATATACGTATCCGTACCTGAATGTTGTCATTCTCAAACTTACTAATTATGGTACAAAATTGATTACTAAGGTGGGATATAGTTTATCTGGGTCAATTGTCATTTGAGTCATTTGACTCTTCTACTGGATCCCTACTTTGTTTATTGTTGAGGATGTTAAATGGTTTGGATTTGATATTCTTTTGATTAATATAATTTTAAAACTTTATTTCTTTTCGTTTCAATCATAAACAAACATTAAGAGTATGTTTTTTTTTTTTCATTCAAGATTTTTGTTTATTCTTTTCTTGACATTCGAACACAACCGAAGATTCAACTAGGCACCCTTGAAGATCAATAGTATCTTACCATCAAAACTATTTTGAAGGAAATTGCCATATCATCACTAAAGGATGTGTTTGAGTGTAATAAATAGATGAAAAAGAAATATACAAAAGTAATGATCAATTTATATGCCATTATTTTTCTTTTTATATTTTTCAATAATTTTTTAACTTTGTTTTCTTTTTTGCCTTCCAAATATGGTATAAAAAAAGTTAAAATAATAATAATAAATTTTATTATTTATTTTTTTTGGACTTATTCTTATTTTTATATAAGTAATTGCCCAATGAGTAGATGGAGTTCTAGATACTTGCACAATGCAATGGTTACAATTGATTCACATAATATTGCCGAACCAGTTTTTGAGTGGCACACCTTCTTGCGTCATGTGGGATGTTACAATGACAATTCCAACCATTGAAAGTTTGGGATATTTGAATTGATCACATGTCAAATCTAGAGTCACGTACAATCACATAACTTGCATGTCTTCACTGTGTTTTCTATCATACTTCCATTCATCCGTGAACTAACATACACCACCTCCCTTAATTCTATAATTCAACATTTTGAAGTCTTTATTTTTCACTTAATCAAGTTTGTTTGGATTGAAACTTGACATATGATTGTGAAGGACCTCAGATTCTACTTATCAACAAAATTTCGACCTTATCCAAAATACCTCAACAAACATTTAGGCTGCTTGAAAAAACTCTCCAATTAACATAATGGACAAATTTTTCCTACAAACTGATTCTCGGTGCAAGGTTTCGTGCACACTTATATGGAATCTCATCCCAATTAAAAGGGTAATTTTAGATAATATTATATCTTAAGAGGGGATTTGTGCACCATAACAAGCATAGCTTGTGCAGTCCATCCGAGAAGTTAATTTTTTAGAAGGTGAGCCTTGGTCTTACGGTAAGGTTGTCATATTGCAACTTGATAGTTACGGTCAGTTCAAAACATGGAGACAACTTTTTTACATTGCGAGGGTAAGACTGTGTACATCATCCATCTCCAAACTTTGCAATAGTCGGAGCCTCGTGCACTGAGACACCCTTTTAAAATACACCTAGATTTTTAACGTTTATATGAATTACGCCAAGGTATTCAACATTCCATATATTGTGTTTAAGATATTTAAATTAGAATAAGGTTAACCATGATGACACAAAATTTCAATTTCACCCAACCCTTCCTCTTTCCTCCCCTTCTATACCTCTCCCTCCAATATATGATGGGAAACAATGATATACACGGAAAACAATGATAGACGTGTCAAGTTTGTGAAAATCTCCCCCCTCGCGTCCCACCCAAGGATGGATCCCTTAAGAAGATACAAGAATGAACTTTCCCATATGCAAAATGGTCATGGAAAAACTTTCCCATATACAAGGATGAACTTGTAGACAACGAAATCAATGGTGATAGTTGGGTCGAATTTGAAGAGTGAATTTGAGTTGCAGACAACGAAAACACTATTTAGTTTCAATGGACAATCAAAAGAGGAATCCCTAGTTGGGTCGAGAGTTTGAAGGACTTTTCAACAAAGAATGGGAATGTTGACTGCTTTCAGAGGAATAGCTAATCCTCTGTAACACACATGAATCTCCTTATTATGTATCTCGTGATTTATGACCATCGGATTTGAGGTTGTACAAATGACATGCATCCTTAGTTAGTAAGTTTGGGAGCGATAAGCATTCAAATACGGATACGAACATGTATTAAACACAATCAAACTTAAATACAGAGGTTAAAAATCAAGTTCAAAAAAACATATATGATATTAATACAACATTTTTACTGAAATTGCGGAGTTATATTCACTATGTAATAGACGTCTGCATCATTTAACAAATAAAATAATAACATATAAATACAAATTTATATACAAACAAAAGTTGCAATTCATGACATTCAAATAAAATCGTCATCTCATTAGCATAACACACATATCAAAGTCGAAAGGGTTCATTCAGTAGTAGGGTTCAGGGATTTGGGGAAAAAAATCGAAATGGTAGGAAAGAAAAAGAAAGAGAAGGAGAGGGGGGGGAATTTTTTTTATTTTATTAATTCCATTTTTTTTCTATGTTAAATACGGCAATATACGTTAAAACATATTTAATACGTTTCAATATAAATATGATTTTTTGAGAATCCATGCCGTAGTTTGTAAAAATACATTTAAATCTAGTACGTGTATAATTGGCATATTAAATACTATTTTACTAATTACATAGACACACTACCACTTTTATTCTATTGGGATTCAAATCTTTTTTTTCCAAGAGAATTTGGAGGAGAAGTGGCAACCCTATTGGATAGGCGATACCTGAGACTCGAATATCCCAATCCATCCTAACCGATAGGACAAATTCTCTTGGAAGAGCGGATGTAGATCCCCTCTGTTGTACTTCTTAGCGCTAGGGATGAACTGGTTTCAAAATAACCAACCAAACACAGCAGTTGGATTGGAGCCGGCCAATCCAAGATACGCTTTGGTGGCTGACGTGGCAAGGTGTTCTTAGCGCTAGGGATGAACTGGTTTCAAAATAACCAACCAAACACAGCAGTTGGATTGGAGCCGGCCAATCCAAGATACGCTTTGGTGGCTGACGTGGCAAGGTGGAAGCGCAGCCGGGTTGGGATTTTTTATTTTATTTATTTGGTTGGGGGTAGAGAAGCATGTGCCGCCGCATGGAGAAACAGTGCTGGTGATGATGACGCAAATAGCCCATTTCCTCTAGATTTTTGAAGCCTTTGATTTGCCAAAAACAAATCTAGACCATCCAAATCGGTCCATTAGTCATATAAATGCAAGGACGACGGGACGAACTTGCCCTCCTTTGCAAGGAAGTTAGGGTTTTATCCGCTTTCCTTTTTGTTTTTTTTTTTTAACCTACCAGAGCCCAGAGGTACGCTTCTTTTTTGATCGTTTCTTGTTCCTTTCTCAATTCGATAGTACCGAGGTATCGTCATAGCAACATACAGATTCTGATTTCCCTTTTCCTTTTCAATTATTTATTTCTACACCCTGAATGTGAGATCTCAAGCTGAATTTGTTTCTTGTCTTCGAATTTCTAATCATGGAATCAGGAGATATTGTACTGGTTTGATCTTATTTCTTATCTCGTTATTAGAAGATCTGTCAGTTTGTTGTAGAGGCGTATAGCTGAGTGTTTTGTATTTGTGTTCCTTTCCCCCTCCCCACCAGCGTATTGATCCAGTGAAGGTGTCGATACCATTTTGGGCTTGCAATTAGATATACTTATTTTACCGCCTATTAGTTTGGTGAGGTAAGCATTATACCAGCCTCTTCTCTTCACCCCCAACCTTTTCCTTCTGTACAAGAGCATATTTCCTGTGTCCTGGTACGTTAATTGGCATGGGTAGTTTTGTTAAAGTTGATTAGATCCATAGAAACTATCTTTATAATATTTCTTTAATTCTTTCGTGTTTACCTCATCTAATCCTCGTGATCAATAACGCAAGAATAAATGCAAGGAGGTTAAGATAACACATTGTATTTTATCTTGCATATTTACCTGATCCTGCACATGATTTAGAGAATTGTGTGATCAAAGTAAGCGTTTCCATTTAATTTGAATTTTGGCACATTCAAGCTTCATTTTCAGATCTTACAGGCAGAATTGCCCTAATACAGAACTAAGTGTAAAAAATATTTTTTTAATTTTCTTTTCTACAACAACTTTCAAAATGATTTAGAGTTTGCTGTTCTCAAACATGTAGGCTGACCCGTTGTGTCCATCATTTTGAATGGTTAGCACTCTAATTGTTGAAATAGACATCTTCATTTTTTTGGCATTATGCAATCATGTGTGTCAAATATCCAGCAACATATGTTATTTTGATTTTATTTGGATAATTTGATGAGATGATATTCTAATATTTATTTGTTTATATTATATGGGGGAGCATGTAAGTATTAGAATTATTAGTTATATGGGTTGGTATGATAGCGTCCAAGGTAGTTAAATAATGTCAATCACTAATTTGGTGTGGTAGTTGCTGCAGTGTGGAAGATGCCTCGGTATGACGATCGCTATGGCAGTACACGTCTCTATGTTGGACGCTTGTCATCAAGAACACGCTCTCGCGACCTAGAAGACCTGTTCAACAGATATGGAAGGTACTAAAGGATTGGTTGTGTTAAAAATTAACATGGATGTTTATTTGTTTATCTTGAATTTTGGATGGATTATTCTATATGTAATATTCTCATGAAATTCAGAAATTCTCAGTTAAGTCTCTTTTTGCTTTGTTGATCCTGCTAACCGTCAAAGACATCCTATCATTACTAGCGATTTTGATCCATAATATTGACAATAGCTTTGAGCTTTACATGATTTTGATCCAAGTTTAGGCTTCTTAGAACCCCTTTTGGATCTCAGACTTCCGTCTATTGAATTCTTCGACAGTGGGTTGAAATGATAAATTCTCTGCTATGCATCTTCTGTTCCCTTCCATACCGGATTACCGCAGCATGTGATTTTGGGTCTCAGACTTCCGTCTATTGTTTATTGTGAACTTACTGATGTGTTCATAATTCATGGTGTCAACTCCTGGATTAGCAGACACTTAGTTCGTACTGTGGGTACCTGTTAGGTGTTTAGGAGACATTTAGGTCTTTCCCAAGCCTCTTCTGTGCTTGGAGATTTACGTTCACTATGCTATGTTATCTTGTGAGAACGTTGAAACCCCCACGTGTCGTGTGTTTTAACTTGAATGATCTTGTTGAAGGTTTCTGGCCTTTTGCCTAACCTGGAGGCCTATGGTGAGAGGGTGCCCTTGGTGGAATTGGTGGCTATTGTTGCTGAGTGTATAGGAGACTTTGGCGATTCTTTCTGTAATCTTATTGCGTGTTTTTATGGAAATGGCAACAATCTCAAAGTGGTGTTTAGTTCATCTGTGAGGGGCGAAGTATCAGACCCTTCGGTACTTAAGTCATGATGGCCTTACTGTTTCTGGCAACCATTTCCGCAGAGTACGAGATGTGGATTTGAAGCACGACTTCGCCTTTGTTGTATGTACACCTCACTTTCTGTGTTCTACTCTTTTTTTCCTCTTCTTTCCCTGCTTGAGTGTGGTAGTTTGTTTTTACTTCTTTGCTTTACCACGTTATGTTAAACATATATGAGCTTCCTCCCCTCCCCCCCTCTTTGTCCCTTGCATTTGTTCACAGGAATTTAGTGATCCTCGTGATGCTGATGATGCAAGATACAGTTTAAATGGAAGAGAGTTTGGTGGGAGTCGTATAATAGTGGAATTTGCTAAAGGAGTAAGTTTTCTGACCCCATCATCTTTCCTGGTGGATTTTTGTTTCTTTTATTCTTATTCACTTGGATTTATGATTATTTCAATTTTCATTTGTCTTTCCTATGTTTTTCCAACCTCATGGATAACTTTTGTTTGAGGTTTCATTCTCTTTTTAATAGGGTTGAGTACTGTTTCATTGCTGTGTGTTCGATTCATTATTCCTCATCTTCTGTAGTTGGTTTTTGTTGCGCTTTTAAAGAATTTCTTATTTGTTGGCTTTTCTTTTAGTTTTTTGATCAGTTGAAAGAGTAAATGATGCAGGTCCCTTCCTTAGTGGAACTTTTAGCCATCAAGTGTCAGTAGGGTAGACTGGTCATTTGCTATCATTTATTTTCTTGTGAATACTTAAATTTTTAATTTTGTTGATGTTGAGATGATTTTATTGGGGATTTACAATTGGAAACTGTTTCCTGTGATTGATAAATATATTTTTCATTCTTACGTATTCCTTTAACCCATGATGGCCAGCATTTTTTTTTTTTTTTTGAATCTATTGTGTTGAAGATTCCCTGGCTTTAAATGTAGGGACCACGTGGACCAGGCGGTTCACGGGAATATCTGGGAAGAGGGCCCCCTCCTGGATCTGGCCGCTGCTTCAACTGTGGCCTTGATGGTCACTGGGCTCGAGATTGCAAAGCTGGAGACTGGAAGAACAAGTGTTACCGATGTGGAGAAAGAGGTCATATAGAAAGAAACTGCCAGAATAGTCCAAAGGAACTTAGGTATCATTACTCTTTCGAACTTCATTGAGCTATTTTTTATGTTTATTGTTTTGGCTTGATGCTGTCAATATATAGATATGTAAATTTGTTTAACTCCTGGGACAACGTTCTCTTGTCAGACGGGGGAGTAGTTATTCTCGTTCACCATCAAGATCCCCATCTCGTCGCAGCAGAAAAAATCGGAGTCGCAGTTACAGCCGGAGCCGCAGTTTTAGGTATGTTAACTTTTGGTATTATATAATGGATTATGCATTATGTGATCCTGTGGTTGTCATGGAGAATTAAGGTGTGGCAATGGACTTAAAATACATTTTTTGTTGTGACAGAAAGCATTGGGTTTAAATGTGGGAACCCAGTGATTCACCTATTGTTTAGCATTGTCTATTCTTGTCTTCTTCTGGGTTTTTTTTTCCTGTTTTGGGGGGGTTTTTTTTTTGGGGGGGGGGTTTTTTTTTTTTTTTTTTGGGGGGTGGTTTGTGGAAAATTTCTGTCTTGTTAAGTGGAGCATTGTGTGGATTCTCTTTGCGGCATCCCTTGTAGGGAAGAATGGCGAGGGAATATAAACTGTGAGAGCTAAATACTACATCCCCCCCTTCAAAAAAAAAGTGAGGGAGAAGGAGAGGACCTGCTGCTGATTGGTTCCGTGGACAAATAACTCCTAGTTTGTTCTTATAATCATTATGGTGGTCCCCCTTTCCCGCTGTGTCCTGTCTACTTTCTTCTCCTCTGTATGCTAACTCTAATTGTTGATTGCCAGCCGATCTCGGTCACCTGCAAGGAGAGAGCGGAGTGTTGAGCGTGAGGAGGAGAAAATATCAAAGAGCCCTCGTTACAGCAGGAGTCCTAAGTCGAAGAAGAGTTCCCCTCCACCGTCCAGAGGAAGGAAGCGCAGCCTTACACCAGTTGAGAACAGTCCTCAAGAGAGAGACAGTCCTCCACCGAGAGATGGCAAGGAAGCCACTCAGCGTGATGGGTCAGAGTACAGTGAGAGCCCTAGGGCCGAGAGCAGAAGCCCCGCAAGCCCTGGGAGGGGGGAGAGCCCTGAAGGCAGGAGGTACCATAGTCCCCAAGCGAATGGACACAGTCGTAGCCCTAGTCCTAGTCCTAGGGATGACAGGAGCCCTGTAGATGGTGATGATGATGGCAACCATGGCTCTCCTCGGGGCAGCGAGTCTCCTTCAAGCGCTCAAAATTAGGGTTTAGGAGCTATTTTCAATACTTGTTCTGTATACCAAATGATTTGGTAGTAGTGATGAAGAGACGTTTGACTTGAATAATTAACATTCTGGGAATAGCTCTTGGTTTACAGAACCATGGAACATGATAAATTTGGATGTGGAAGAGGCTTTAATAGGATGCTTTCATGAGGTCAATTATTGTTTATCAGTAGGATTTCATGTGAGGATGCATGTCTTGTTAATATGATTGCATCTTCTTATGTCAACGGGTTGATTTGCTTGGGTCAAAGTTAATATCATTTCCAATGCGTGTGATAGTTATGCTGTTAACAATTTTTCCTTAGAAGCAGAGCAAAATGGAAAATTTGACTATACGTCAACTGGTCAATACTGGTCTGTATAGTTTGTCAATCGAATTGCGCAACAGTATTGATCCTGGCATGGCACGCTCTTGGTCATTCAGTTGCATGCTCTGATGTTTGCTTGTGGTCAAGGTTTTAAATCCAAGTATCAGATATGGGCCATATGTCCAAAACCAAACATGAATGGATCGGATAAAGGATTGGTTAGGTCAAAAGTGACATGAATTGATCGATCAGATACCGATTCAAAGATACCGATTATTTGAATGGTGTAAGGAAAAATTCCATCGAGACAGCCTAGGCCTGGTCCGCTGTTCCGCCTCTGCATGAAATGACTCCCCAGTCCTCCCGTCCTCCCGTCTCAACTGCTCTGGTCTGCGTACCAGAGAACCCCTCCCCTTCAAAACTATGCCTCTGTTTGCATGTAAAATAGTGTGAAAAAATTCCCTGTAAAATAAGATTTAACTTAAAATATAAAAAAAATAGGAAAATTGGCATATAAATATCAATTGTATGGAAAATTTTACATTAATAAAGCAAATTAAAAACTCATTTGCAAGGTTTGGTGGCCCATCTCATTCTGTCATGTGGAATGTTGATATACTAGTTTTAACTGTTCCATAGCTACTATATGCCTTGGATTAGTTGTGTCAGAATTTTTTTTATTTTTATTTTTTATTTTAATTCAATAATGTCTACATTAGCATGAATCCTATTGTATGTCTACGCTTGCTTATAGGACTGAACTATTATGTACTTCTCTATAATCTTGATTCCTGAACCTCTATTTTGGCACTAGTCAAACTCTTTAGGATTAAAATTTCACATGTCTGGGGATCTTGAGATCTATCTGTCCATAAACTTTGAGCCCATTAGATCTACCACATAGCAAATATTTTAGCTGCTTGATGGACTTAATAAGGCAGATTGTCATGAAGGTTTTGGGCAATCATAAAAAAATAGCAAAAAGCAGATCAGATTCAGACTGGTTGTCATAATCTGGTTCAAGATTCCAAACCCAACTACATGATTGACAGGTCAGCATTTTCACCATGGAGGATAATGGTACTCTGGCTATCAAATGGTTAAAGCTGCGCTCAGTTTGGAGCTGCCATTAGATTTGTAAGATCCAAAGACAACCATAATCCTGGATCCAAATTGAAATATTGACTGGCCAAAAGCAATCACCTTTCACCATTAGAATTCTATAACATCTTCCACATGAGGTTTGTGGGCAGGTACCTGAATTTTTAGACTTCGGTTGTGCACCATATCACATTAGTCAGTAAGCTAAAGCTGAAGTTGGAATGCATAAAATATGTTTAGAATCAGTAAAGATGAAACATCGATTGACTGATAATGCCCAGTTTCAGCAATTCCTGTTCACACCACCCTCCTCCAGATTATGAACTTCCATTTCCCAAAGTTCAGGTTGGTTTGGGCTACAATAACTAGCGATAACAATGCTTCATTTTCTACTATAATTTATTAACAGATATAACACAGCAGGAGCTTGCTTTGATCCCAAAAAAAAAGGGGTAAAAGAATAAGCAAATTTGTCTTTAAAATATACATGGATTGAGAACAATCAACAACCTCCAGTCATGAAGTGTACAAGAGAATGTTAGCTTCTTGAGAGGCCAGCTGCTTCGTACTATTCGATGAAGATGCAACTAACTGTAGCAGTCATCATGTTGGAAGAGCCATTGTCAACCTGGCTCAGTTCTGAACATCCACGGCTACGAAATGAAAGCCTTGACAAGTTCAGAATAGTTGCAGATTAAGCCTGTCCTAGGGCACGTGACTTTACCGTTGTTCTTCCTGGCCATTTCTTCAAGGGCCTGACATTCACACAAAATTAAGATAAACAAATAATACAAAATTTGGCAAGACTAGTGGGCAGGGGGCAAACCTTAGTGCTATAAACATAGCCATTTGGCAAGACTAGTGGTGGGTTCTCTGTATCCATTAGCTCCTTCGTGATGTAGCAAACAAGTTTTGAATGTTGTTGCTTGGAGAATGGTAATGGCAATGCTAGTTTCCGGAAGCTTTCCTGTGACAGTGGGTCTTCTTTGGTGCAGTCTTCTTCGTAACAGAATCTAGACTAGGTCAAGAAAAACGAGCACCGTTTTGGCATGATAGGGAGCTGTCTAGCATACACAGCTGACAGCACATACCACATAAAAGAGAGGCTGATGACACAGTTTCAGTAGAGTTATGGAACTATATGTTTCAAATCTGATCATTTTTTACCATCAAACTGTGGTCTTGGATACTGTGCAAACTAACAAAACAGCATGGAGCTCTTAAATCTTCAGCAAATAATGAAATACACACAACAGGAAGCAACTAATAGTAACAAATCACTGAATATGGATACGGAGTTTTAAGGGCAGACAAGCCTGCCTGCAAATAGATATTCAACAAAGGTTCAAGGGTCATGCCATATAGCCTGCAGAACTCCTGTTTGAACTGCTCCACTAGATAGTCCCATTGTTTTGGTTCAAATAAAACCTTTCAAAGCACAAGAAATCAAATATCCTAGTTCAGTATTTCAATGTGTAGAATAGATAACCTAAATCACATCCAATATAATAATCCAAATAAAAACGAGATGCAGAAAATCCTTGGTGGCACCATCCACAGAGCAGAACTAGAACTTTGAATTCACAGGAGAGCACATGAAATCATAACTGAGCATGATACAATTCGGCAACAAAGATAACAGAGATGAGCATCTCCGTGGCATAAAAAACCCAAAATGTTTTTTTCTTTTTTGGTGTACGTGTGTTTTTTTTTTTTTTTTTTTTTTTTTGGGGGGGGGGGGGAGAGATATGGGTAAGGTGGCTGGTGGCTGTTGCCACCTGCAACAAAAAAAGCTCAGGATGGCAGAATGAACCACAAACAAACGAGCTCCAGTGAGGGAGGCCACTTCATGCAAATAACGCTGTTAAGGTTAGGATGTAACCCAATCTACCCTTCCTTGGGCCCACCCAATGAAAACAGGATTTGCACGTTGCACCAGGTTACAGCCCTTGTAAGAGTAAGATGATATGCTACATTTACAAATCCCCAAGGAACAACTGTATAGAAAGATTCAGAAGTAAAAAATGCACAATCAACTGTTTGACTGATGCACAACAGATCACCTTAAGCTCTACTTACACGTTACACCTATATAGGACGGGTTCTGCATGCCCTTCAAAAAGTCCTATTCTTCCTTTTGTCGCCAAATGTTCTACGAGATTGCTGCAAGGTTAATCTCCACTTATGTTGACCACGGCTTATATTCTGCCTTGTAACTCTAAAGTAAAGAAATGGAGTCTTTGGGCATTACAAATGCTTTTTACCTGACCCCCGGACCTAAAGAAGGACAATGAATCATGATATGAGGGACAGGGTCAGTGGCTTGAAAGAAAAAGACATTAGGAATTTAGGATAGGTAAGCAAAAGCTCCTTGAGGTCAAGTGATTAATGGTTAGAATTCCATCATTGGCGGTTGTCCAGAATAAAAAATGTATTTTTGCTGAATCCTGACACCATGTACTCCGGGTGATTATGTTGATCAGTACCTCCTAGCACATCAAAGCATGACTTCACCAAAGAGGCTGGGTTATGTCTCTAATCTCTGTTATCTTCCCCTACATACATTTATTTGATTGTCTTCCAGCACTTCAAACATCACAAGAAGCTGATAAAGTTTCCAATCATTTAAATTGCAGCGGAGAGATGAAGTGTAACTTGTTACCCTCATTCCATCAGATATAATCAGCCACTATGGCACATCTTTGTAAGTTGCATGGCAAATATTGCAGCAAAGGCTTTCTGGATCCAAGTTAAAAACCTTGAAAATGGAAGGCAAAAGTGATGTATGTGTGTTATATCAAACTACGCAGGGACTGTGATCTGATTCTGAAGGTCATTTCTTCCTACTAAAGCTACATGTCAAGATAGGAAAAGGCTTCCTCAATGATCATAAATAAAGCACTCTCCAACATGACCCCCCTTTCTAATGCAGGAATTATGACCATACAGGCTGTCCATCAAACAGGCACGCACTTTTCTAATTCAAGCGAGCCCTGTACCCCACCATCTAGTGAGCACTTTCTCTAGTAATGGTAACTGTTTATGATTTAACTTCTTTCTTTCTAAATGAATGACATGGAATTTAACTGAAGATGAATGAAAGATTTACACACGGAAAACCAGAAAAGTGAGACACCCCATTTAAAGAATCACGGAAAACCAGAAAAGTGAGACACCCCATTTAAAGACAGAGAAACCAGTCAGGTACCCAAAACCCTCATGCGCTGAGTCCATTGTAGCTGGGACTTAAAATGCCAGACAGAAACATCGTTAACCAAC
This sequence comes from Protea cynaroides, assembly GCA_028583415.1. Taxonomy (NCBI): domain Eukaryota; kingdom Viridiplantae; phylum Streptophyta; class Magnoliopsida; order Proteales; family Proteaceae; genus Protea; species Protea cynaroides. The sequence goes on along the minus strand of CM053266.1, from coordinate 33,441,773 downwards.
CTATGCGAAACCCAAAAGAGAGGGAAAAAAGAGAGGGGGGAGGGGAAGAAAAAGAAAAAAAAAGATAGAGAACTCTAAATAAAAAATTGTTAGCCAATCTAGGCTTCTTAAAAAGGAATCCAAACAGCAATTGTAAGCGAGTGCAGGTGTCTGAACTAAGCCCCAGCCTATTTAAATTGACATGCTAATCTCCACAAGTACGAACTCCCATGACGGCCAATAATAATCTCAAAACCTCCAAAAATCACCATGTAAAAAATGAAGAGTGGAGGCAACATGAATTTCTTCAAGAATGGTTACATGCCAACTTTAACAGCAAAACTCAGTCATCTACGACCCATGAATTGGCAACTTTCCCTTGTGTTTTAACTTTTAAGCCATCAATTTGTTTTCCAAAATGTCATGAATCTTCAAAGCTTTATACTGCCACATGGCCAACTTTGATTGAGTTCAAAAGTGACAGGTAATCAGGGTATCAAGGGAAGGGACATACTTGTACACAAAATTTGGGCCTTAACTAATCTGCCATGTGGCGGAAATTGGGTCTGACCACCTAACATCCTATGGCCAGGCCTAATTACTTTTTATCTAAGGTGTATAATGCTTTAAAACAGTATTTCCTTGTATCCCAAGCATATCCATGTGTTTCCTAAGTGTTTCTATGTGTATCTATAGTGTATCTTAGATTCTCACAAAATCACCCTCACGATATGCTGACCGATAACAATACTCGACTCCTTGGACATAATTTCTCCCATTAGGTACCCGTAGATGGAAAGGACTTCCACTCAAAACTATCAAATCTTCCCTATCCTCCCCCCACCCAAAAAAAAAAAAAAAAAAAGTTATCAGAAAACCAGAGTTTTAAATGTTAAATCAGGAGAACCTGGCCCTGGAGAGGATGCAGAGGGACCAATAAGCTGCAGTACAGTTGAGACGGAATAACAAGGTTCCAAAAAATCATAATGATGTTAGTCTATACTCTGAATAAAGATGTTGCGACAGTACAATGAGCAAGCCTTGCAGTAAGTTACGAAGTAGTGTTCAGAGTGGAATGGGCTCATGAGAACTCCCAAGTTCTGTTCCTCTCACATGCTCTAAAGGACTGCTCCAAGATGTACCTCAGTAGATAGTTATTCCACTTGCCAAAAGGGACACCACATCATCTATACACCCTGAATTACAAATTTTTAATTAACATGAGAGAAATGTGGGTTCTTCTGTAAGGCAGGGTTAAAGAGAGAAAAGTAGTAAACACATGGAACATTTTTGCCCACCATCATAAGCTGCCATATGCAGATCCCTTTGCCAGAAGGCATCAAGACATGCAAATACACTGACAATGATCTCCACAGAGAGAGAGAGAGAGACGTTAATATTGGTGCCAAGCACTTCTTTTCCTTTCTATTCTGTTCCATATTATAATCCCCAAGCGTAAGGGGGAACAAAATAACCAATCAAAACCCAACCATATCCACAGCAATACATTGTTTAACACAGCAACAGATACACCACACACACACCCAAACACTAAAACAGACAGCAGATAAATGAGGTTTACCTTGTATGTTGTGCATTCAGTATTACTTTTAAATGCCAAAGTTGCCATTACACGCTGCAGTTCTTTCATATGGGTGGTTCCCCATGAAGCAAGGTATTTCTGAGCATATGCAATAGCTTGCAAGTTGTTATCAGCTCGTACCAGCTCTATGAACTCTTGCAGTCGCAATTGAAATTCGAACTTGCTCTATCACAAGAATGTCCAGGATTAAACAAGAACTTGAAGAAAAAAGGTTCAAAATATGTTTCTTTAGTACAAAATTAAATTTCAAAACAAACATAGAGCATTGATTCTATCAAGTCCAATATAAATCCCAGTTTGAAGAAAATATCCGGATATATCAGTTGACAAACAAGGTGTACGATAGCTATATCCTTCACTGCTGAAAGTCGAGGCTTCCTACACTGCATATATGCCAAATTAGTATGAACTCAATTACAAGTGTCCACCTCATCTATTCATCTGATAAATCCAGCCCAAATGAATTTTGCCATGTTGCAGTGTTAAGCTTAAAAGGATTTATTAGCTCTGAAAGATTGCTGAAAAGAAAACTTTGAAATTTAGACTCCAATCAATTGAATATACAGATATACATGACAAAGTCATTTTCTTGCATAAAATTTGAAAGCATTTAAGTTTGCACCATTAAGACATCAGTTCAACTGTATATAATCCTATTATTTGTTGAAGAACAGATACAGTAAAACAACAAGAAGAGACAACCCATTAATCCAGTCTGGTCTGCATTGCTGAGTGTAGAGTTTTTTTTTTTGGGGGGTGGGTTGTCTTACCACCAAGCTCGTTTTGGAATGTAGGCTCATCCATCCGCCAAGGAAGAAAAGGAGAATACTCCATACAGACTAATTTCATTAACATTGTTATTTTGACTACTGGAATCCAAAAGGAACCAGACAACAAGGAAAAACTGTACATAACTGGAATTTTGAACTCAGTAGAAAATGCAACGCAGAGGCCTGGGAGTAGGGAAATAACTGTATATATACCTTGGACTTCTTCAACCTGGACTTGTTCTCTGCACACCAAGCTAAGGCAGGAGCTACCTCCTTATTCTGAAGTGCATCAATAACCTTTTTGGCTTCTTGAAAGACATCAAGGTCAACAAGATCCTGCCACAAAAAGATATTGCATGGTTAAGATGCTCATTAAAGTTCGACAACTGAAACATTCTCATTGTTAGTACATAGAAGTGCTAGGAAACTTGCATTTATTGGAACAAACATGTCACAGAAAATTTATAGAAAGAAAAAGAGAGAATCCTATCAAAATTCCTTAGGTACAGAGATTCAAAGGAGAAACCCATGAAATTCAAATTTCTATATGAATTGCAAAATGAATTGACAGAACATTATCTCAACAATAGCGGATAGGCACATGAATTCTGCCATTCCACTCTATTTTGCTCTCTGTCTTGTCTGAAAGCATAAAATATAATATTCTTTCTATTTCAAGGACATCACTGACCACATCTTTTGGGGTCTTATCCTTGTCCTTAAACACACTGGCACAACTGTGGTTATTTATTTCACATGAACGAAAAAATATCGTATGTCCCTCAAGATGCTTTATTGCTAATTGTATCCTTCTTACTCTTGCTACTCACCTCCTCATCTCTGATGTACTCCTTACAAGGAAGTTCCATTTCTCAATTGTCAAACAGTGAAATTTTTAGAAATTTTTTTGCTACAATCATATGGATACTTCTGCTACAAAACAATCTAGAAGCACAAATCTACTTCATTCGTCCAGTTCTAAGTGTGCCGACTGACGAGAAATCACTGCGGCGTGCGCCTACAGTCTTCTAAATCTCCTACGCTTACGATACATAAGAAATTATTCCAGTTCTTCTTGCTATGCTAAGAAAGATAATTCATGCTGCAATATATTAGATTTAACAGAGAATCCAGTGATGGAAGCAGCGAAATGTAACAAGAGCAGTAAGTAACCATAGGATCGGCCAGAAATATTACCTGTATATGACTGCTTTCTGCTAGCTTCACTGCTGTGTCATAGTAAGACATACGCAACATGTAGTCCACAAGAAAGCGTTTTTCGCGTGTGTTGTTCCACTCAGAAATGTTCTCCGTCTGTGCCGCCTCTAAGTGGTTCAGCCGAGCTCGACACCTCTGCGCTTGCAAGTTCTCTGTCCGATTACCCTCTTCCAACTAATTTTCCAAAACGAACAAATAACAAACGAGATCACGGGGACACCCAAAAAAAGAAGAAGCTATATTTGAGCTTCCTCTAATTCCTTCTGAATCAGAAAGTAATATTGGGTTCAAGAATCTGGTAACTGAAAAAAAACAGGTCTTGTGTTTGTATTACCTTCCTCTTGAGGCCTTGTAATCTGGAAACAAGAGAAGTGAGGTGGTCAACAGCTTCTTCTTTGGACATGTCACGGTCGGCAGCTTCGGAAACGCTGGAGGTAACGGCAGACATCTCCTTCTCGATGATCCGGTGGTTGGCTCTCATGGATTTCTTCAAATGCTCAAAGGGCACCCTCAGTAACTGATTCTCCAGCTTCAAAGACTCCGCCAAATGGGTCACCCTCGACTGTGGCCGAATCGAAGGGGTTGTGGCCGCTGCCGTCTCCGCGGCTGCTGCTGCAGCAGAATCGCCGTTGGGCAGTGAATCCATTGGCCTGGTATTGAAGAATAAGGAAAAGGTCGAACCCAAAGCCTCAGATCAGAATAAGAATCAGAATCCGCGTCAGAAGATGTTCTCACATCAGTTATCAAACCGTCATCGAAGACGCAAAACAGATGCGGCACAAAAATGGTATTTCCCTTTTATATATTACAATTGGGCAGCTCGCTGTCGAGAATTCGACGAGAACTAGGAGTTGCAGAGATGCCTTGCTTGCTTGCTTGGATTTCAAAAGTTTCAAGTTTTAATCTGTGGATGTTCTACACTGGCTTCCTGATTACCTGATTGCTGTGATGGAATTCAATCATTCATCATCTCTATCTGCTTCCAGATTACTACTGTTTGTTATTATTACTATTAAGGAATTATTTAGAAGAACAGACTAGAGGACGACATCGAAGATTGGGTAATTGGGTAGGTTTTACCCTTGCATGTCTTTTCCCTAGGGTCGTATCAGGTATAATAATATTTCCGGATTGGTTGTTAAAGGGAAAAGTTTCACTGTTCTGCCCTTTCAAAGATAGGATTTCATGGTTAGATCATCTCACCTTCCAAAAAGCATAAATCCTCTATCTCCTCTGTATTTCTATTCCATCAAGACTCAAGAATCATGATGATTCTTTTTTCATGCTTCATTCCTGGTTTTACCCTTTTTTATGCTGCACCCCTGTTAGAGAATGGGTTGGAAAAAAAAATGTCTGATTGCAAAACGATTAAATTAAAAATATAATTCGTCTCAAATTATTGGAGATTTTATTGGAGTTAACTGGCGCACCTATCAATACATCGATAGGTACGCTTGATTACTGGATGAGCAATTGAGCGATTGGACGATTTCAACCCATTAAATTATCCTTATCTAGGAAGAAGCTTCAAGACCAGGAGAGAGATTGAGAGAGATAGGCCCAAGAGTTGGGCCTCTGAAGACGCCTGCTATTAGTTTTTGCCGAACGCATGGTAAGTCTACTCCCTCTCTCTCTCTCTCTCTCTCTCTCTCTCAGAGAATGTGCTGAGAATGTGCTTTGCCTCTCCTTCAATCTTTCACAATGAGAAGCACACATGACAATGTCCTTCCTTTTCCCGCTTCTAAATCCATCATCCAAATCGTCAACAATGAAAGTCAAACCTATTAATCTTTCTCTCACTCTCTCATCTCATGATAGACTTTCATACTCGAATTTGCAGATTTTCTAGTACCCATTCCTCTGTGTCGTGGAATTGTTTTGCAACTCCAGTCGGAACTCGGAAGAGACTGTAAAAGGTGAAACCGATTAAACCGAACAGATTATCATTCGGGTTTGATGTGTGAAATTGGAGTTGAGTGGGATGCACGGGAAGAAATGATTCTGACCCCAAACCAGGACGAACGAGTTCCTAAAGTTTAAAAGGAATCGTTTTTTTTTTTTTTTTTTTTTTTTTTTGTGTGTGGATATTTTTGTTTTTTCTCTGGGCACTGATGCTTGGATAATTGGATTAACAGGCTACATTTGCTTAGCTAAATTTGCTCGTCTGGAAATGTTTCAGACTACTTTGGTGTTGGGTACTGCGAGCACCGGTAGCCGCTGTGCGACATTTGAAGCGCGTGAGAGGAAGGCGAAGCACAAGGCTCCGACCAAGGGAAACGATGCTCGGTCCAGGGTCAGCTTAGGCTTTGGGGCAGACCGAAAGGAGCCATTGTGGCGGTGCGCTAAGGAATGCGGCGCTTGCTGCAAGCTTCAGAAGGGTCCCTCCTTCGCCTCCCCTGAAGAGATCTTCCATGACCCTTCCGATGTTCAGGTATCAACTAATCAGCTACCCTATACATTGCATTTTATATAATTTATTTCCAATCTCTTCTATAGGCATAATACTTTAGTTCTGCAACTTCTATCATGTGTTCGAAGAAATGCAAATTTCTGATTACAAGATATATAAACGTTCGTTAGAATTAGAATCTTGGTTGATGGAATTGGTTGGCAATTATTTTTTGCGATATGGTAGAAAACTATATACTTTTGAGTCTGTAATGACATGTTTGAGCTTGATCACAGAGATTTGATTTGTGTTTCTCCAAAGCTCAATCATGCGACCTGATTTCATAGGTTTGCTTTACTCAGACTCCAACCCAGTTTTCAAGCATCTCTGAAGTCCTCAAGCTTGAGACCGGATCAGATCGATTATTAAACTTGTCAGGCTTAGCCCGACAGATTATTAAATGGACATTCATGGTGCAAGGGTGTAGTCCAATCGAACAGATCAAATGAACCAATATAAGTTATTAATGATTTAAGACGCTAAAGAATTAAACCATAGAAGCACCAACTATCCCCCCTCCCCAAAAAAAAAAAAAAAAAAAAAAAGAAAAGGGAATAGAAGAAAAACCCCATAGAAGCACCATATCCATATCCCTATACATCCCTTCAGGGTAAACACCCCTAATGCTAACATGCATGAGGATGTTTGCTTGCTCGTGTTTGAAAAGAGGTCGAGCAAGCACCATCCTTATTTTAACTCAGATTGGGTGGTGATTTACAAATAATGTAAGTATTGGCATGATTATGACGTTATCTAATGTTATTTGTACTCGAACTTCAGCTCTTAATTACTCATGTTTCCATATTAATACTATATGATCTTTGTCTCTATCTCTCTATTTTTCTTTTCATTTTGGCATGAGCTCGTTACAGTCCGTTTACCTGTTTTACAGATTGATTAGTATAAGATTGATTAGGGGGTGTTTGATAACACTCAAGAATCCGGATTCTGGCTTCTGGAGCATAAATGGAGCAGAATCCCGTTTGGTAATCCGGTTCGGATTTTGGAGAATCCTGGAGTGAACCGGCTCCAAATGGACTCCATAATCTATTTTTTTGGAGCATCAAATAGATGTTTTTCGACTTCAGAGTACAATTTTGGAGTAGAAAGAACCACCCCACACCACTACTACCAACAACCACCACCACCACTACAACCACCACCAGCCACCAGCCACCACCTCCGCCACCCTCCACCACCCACAACCACCAACACCACCACCGCACCACCACCACCCACCGCCACAATCCTCAACCAACATTACCCACCCACCACCACCCCCCGCCACCACCACCACCACTACTCACCACTGCCCACCATCGCCACCACCACCAGCCGCCCACCACCGCCACCACCATCCGCCACCACCCATTGCCACCACCACCAGCCATCACCTATCACCACTGCCACCCCCTGCCACCACCTCCACCACCCACCTCCACCACCATCCACCACCACCCACCTCCACCACCATCCACCACCACTCACCGTCATCACTACCAACCATCATCCACCACCACCACCCTCCATCACCACCCACCGCCACCACCACCACCACCACCCACTGCCACCACCACCACCACCACCCACTCACCCACCCACTGCCACCGTTTGCCACCAGCTCCACCCACCAACACCGTCACCAACCATCACCACTCACCACTAGTGCACCATCCACCACCACTCTATAGAGTCCATGATTAAATTAGGTTAACAAACATGTTTTTAATCCCATATACTCCTGAATCCTTTTGAAGCAGAAGTAGAAATTTGAACCAGAAATAAGAATCCAAGAATTGAAATTTTATCAAACAGCCCCTTATGGACCGAGATTGACCGAACCAAATATAAATGTATCCATGCCTCGCTATTGAGAGACCGATTAGCTAAACGGCAGCCACAGTGTGAGGTGTTAAAATGTTGGGACCGATTAAGCCAGACTGACCGACTAACACCCATAGGCCTTAGTAGTTGCTTTCTTCATTTCTTGATTTGCTTGAGAGCTTATACTGATTCTGTTCAAGAACAAGGGGTGGCATCCTGTTTCTGGTTCAAATCGAGTTTCTGAGCACTTGTCTTCGATCATCAGAGAATCAGAGACACCTGTGGAATCAACTGATAATGCATTATTATATAACTGCAAACTTTTCTGTTCTGTGCTTCCAACTTGCAATTATTTGATCTCAGTTATCTATTGTATTTCAGCTTTATAGGAGTTTGATAGGTCCGGATGGATGGTGCAAACACTTCGAGAAAACTACTCGGACATGCTCCATTTACTCTGGTGATTGTTGGTCACTGTTTTATCATTTACTCCCTTTGTTTGGTGACTTGAATCTTCTAAGAAAGATTAGATGCAACCCTGTTCTTGCAGAACGTCCATATTTCTGCCATACAGAACCACACATATTTCGAGAATTATATGGGATTGATGAGAAGAGATTCAACAAGGAGGCTTGCAGGTCTGTCTTTTATTCATACTGGACAGTTTCATCGATGCATCAATGGGGTACCTCCACCTCATTCTTTTGGCTCATTCCTTCCTGCCTTTTTTTAGCTGATCATTTGTCTTTCTGCAGCTGCTGTAGGGATACCATTGAGGCAGTTTATGGTGTTCATTCAAAAGAGTTGGATAATTTCAATCATGCTATAAGGAACCAAGACTCTTCTTAGATTGTCTGAGCTAATATGGAATGTCCTGCACATCAGCATGGAAACGCTGGAAACATCTTGAAGCCTTCTATTGCCGGACAAAATCCTCTTACTCTTAGGTAAATTGCTCTTGTACATTTAGACTGAAATCTAGGATTATTGTTACTGTCATCAAGACTGGAAAGATGAAGAAAAAACAGGGAATGACGGAAGGAGAGAGGGGGGGGATCCAATCAGTAGAGGATGTATACTTTTGGTCATCAAATCTAGCGGAACCTTGCATGTATATGGCTCTTTCCCCTTGTTTCTTAAGTTCTTCAGAAAAGATCTTTTTAAACAATTTTTAAGTACTGGTGTAATTGGATTTGGCTGAAAATTAACAGGATTATATAACATAGAAAACATGTCAAACTGTGACACTGCAGACAGCTCACTCAGGCTGAAACCCACCCTCTATAACGTATTATCAAAAAAATTGAACCATCAATGATGTAACTCTAGAAGATCAGATCATCAAATAATATGATTGTTACTCGTGATTTTGGTTTTCTATGAAGTTCCACTGAATCTCTTTCCAAACCTCACATTAATAGAGAAAAATAAGGGTAATGTCATTGAGATCAACCGCTTTCATCTGCCAGCCTGCTATTTGGAACTGAAAATGCTATTCTCTTGGTCTCCATTAGGCTTTTGGCATCACACATGTGGTAGTTGCAAAGTTGCAAACCAGCAACTGGGGATTCTTGTCAAGTTTGGTTTAACAGACTAGATGATGAACTGTTATCATCCTCTATTACTCATACAAAAGAAGATCTCCAATACATTATACACATGCAATTTCACCTCTTCCAAAATTCTGTAATAGTTTTATATGACCAATGGAATAATAAGAATAAACCACTGTAAAAAAAAACATACGTTTGTGGTCAATCTTCATCTTCTGGTAGCCCAGCATCATCTCCAACCCCTTCCAAGAGGGATTCAACATCCTCCCCCAAATCCTTCAACCTTATTGTCAGCTTCTCCACTTCATTTTGCTCTTGTCCAAAGCAAACTATCAGATCACTCAGTTCTGCCTCACTCTCCTTCTGGGCTTCTTCCCTTTCCTCAACGTTCATAGTCTCAATGTCTGCGTATGGTTCTCCTTTCCTCAATACAAAGCCTGTTGATCAGACCCTGAAACATCACCTCTGCTCTCGTCAACTCCTTGGCCAGAGTTGCATTCCAACCAAGGAAGTCCTTACAGACCAAGCCCAAACAATTCAGAAATTACATATTTATATGCAAAAACGATAAAGAAAAGATACAGGGACTGTTTAAATGACATCTTTACAGTAGTTTTAGAACATGACACTCTCTTTTAATTAATCCTTGTTTTATTCTTAGAAGTTTTTTTGTCAAAGGTAAAATGGGTTTTTCACAAAATTTTAGAAAGTCATTTACTTTCAAGAGTTGTCATTTTCCAATAAGTATGTAAATTGGCAGGAATTACTATCACTTAAAATAACAAATGTATTATATAAAAGAGAGCAAAAAAGCGAGGTTCTAAATTATTTGATACCATACGAGGTGTCAATAAGAAAATCCTAAAGATAAAATGCATAGCTTTTGGTTTCTCCACTTTTCTGTTCCAACTCTGCTGGCCCCACCATCACCTGGTTCTTTTGGGTGACGAAATGTTCATGATGCTGTCTCTAATATGTATGATCTCCAGCTTGTTGACAAATTAACAAACTGATCATCTGCTAATGGTTGGTCGCATTGGTCTCATCTTCAATATCCACCGTACTAGCAGAATTACATCTTTTCAGTGACTTAAGCTGTTGTGCCAGCTTTGCTGATTCAAAAAAGAGAACTCTTCTGCATCTCATTAAACATTAGAAAGTATGAGGTAAGCTCTATCTTCTACTAATGGCATCGACCACCATGAAAGAAACCTTGGCCTTGTCACCTGATTTGCTCAAATCACACATTCACCCGGAAGAAACCAAACCCCTTACACAGTAGCAGATGGGCTTGACACTAGTTCAAACAGATATGTGAAGTGAGGCCTCGAGTCAAGAAAGGAGTTAAACTGCATTAGGGCAATCTCCAAGCAAGGTAAATAGCAGTTGCAGGATAATGGGTTGGTTTAAAGGTCTCTGCAGTCGAGCTCTTATTTTTGTGGTCATTATCCTTCTTTGTCAGGGACGAGGCTTGTTATATTGTTATGATTCCATATTAGCTTTATGAAGAGTTAATCCCACAGTATTTTCGTAAAGGATTTGATGTGGGTTGATATAGTCTAAGATTCCCTCACATTACAAGAGCCAAACACTTCATTATATGGTGGTGCATGAGTGGCTTCGGGGCACATTAGGATGACATTGGTGCTTCAACTTCTATTTGTAGATCTGCAATGTTGAATCTGATTTCACAATTTTTTTTTGTTGAAACTCATATTAGACGGCTATAATAAAAGGGTTATATAATAAAAGGGTTTTTCTTGTTGACACCTTGGACCTCTTTTCTTTGAGAGCGTATCCAACGGTCACCGCAACCACCACATCATTGTCACCACAAGGGAATGCCATTGCTCCAACGTCTACGTGAGGCTTGATGAGAGTATCCTTTCTTATCCTTTCCCAATTTTGTTTTAATCTTTTGCCCCCAATTTGAGGGGGCCCAAGATCCCTATTGATGTGTTTTGATAGGCCAGTAAGAGGGGGAAAAAATAGTTTCATGTTCAGTTTGTTCAGCTGTGATCCAATGGTTGGAGTTCATCAGGTACATTCCAATGTATTGATACATGTACCGGATAAACTCCAACCGTTGGATTATGACTGACTACCATCCAATGATAGGAGACGATATGAATCTGATAAGATAGGATTAGGTGATGTTAGCAAAGCTTATTTAGTGCAGTGCTAGCACACTATTCCTTATGCATGATCAGGATATGCCTGTATTGTCTATCGTGGGTCTTGCGTCCATAAATGGGTGAGTCTCGCTTTAACGGTTGGATCCTGATCATATGTCTCAGGGTGCTCTATAGTTATTGCAGAGTTTAAATTCTAATAAAGCATGTGACTTTTCTTTAAAGCTATTTTTGGATGTTAAGAAAAGAAAAGAAAAATTAAATAAAAGAGAGATACAAACACACATAAAGTATTCATTTTTTATTATTACTTTTATCTCATTATGTTTTTTCTTTTCTTAGCATCCAAACATAACTCAAGTAAATCACGATCCAAACTCATTAATGTGAAGCTAACTCACTGGAATTTCAAATCTTAACCATAATATATATATATATATATATATATATGTGTGTGTGTGTGTGTGTGTGTGTGTGACTCAGGGTCTAAAACAATCACAGAATAAATTATGTGAAAAATGAAATTTGAATAAGACCAACCATAAAGGCGGTATATGCAATATGCAAAATGAATTTATAAATCATAAACTGAAAGTAAAGTGCTGCAACAAATTACAATCAGAAATGAATTACAAAATACAAGATGAATTTGAAGAGGAACTGTAAATAAACTTACATAACACTATGAAGAATGAATGAATTTGATAAAAGCTTTGGAGTTACAATCTTCTTCGAAGGTTGAACCTAATTTTGCTAAGACTATTTTAAGACAGAAGGGTATGGAGAAGGAAGAGGAACACTCTTGATGGAGCACCTTGGCCTCCGAGGTGAGTAACTGTCTCTAACTTCTAGTTTGTCTTCTGAACTAGGATTCACCGAATGAGGAGAATAAAGCTCCAATTTATAGATTTGAGGAGCCTTGGATTCCACTTCCGATGCTTTGCTTTAGATGTTTGAGCAAGACCATGCCTTTGATGAGTGGGAGACAAAATTGATTTCCATTTGTCTTACTCTTTTGCTTTCTTTTGATAATTTGATTTGCTTTTGACTGATTTTGGAGAGAAATGATTCTTTTTTGGAAAGTAAAGGAGAAATGATATTCTTTTGAATATTTTCTCCGCTACTTTTGCTTTAAGACTTCTTTTGATAATTTGTTGCCATGAATCACAGGAGAGAAACTTTGAGAGTCTTCTAGAACCGCTCCGAGGCATTCCACGTGTCCAGAGATACTGTTTTTCTCTTTGGATTGGTTCAGAGTTTGTACCGTATTAGTATAGACCCGGTAGTAGCTTGACTATCTATACTGAGATAGTGATAAAATACGTTTGGATACGGTTACGTATTATACCCGACCATCTATGCTGAGATAGTAGCAGAATACATATGGATACGATTATGTATTAGAATCGAATACATTTTGATACAGGTAGTACTATACCTGAATACGATTGAATATAGGTTCGTAATATACCTGTGTCATTCTTAAAGTCATGGCTAATCTTTTGTAGTCTTTTTGACAAAGACTCAGCCGTATAACGAATTTGATGTGTCTTTACCACGATTCGTTTGCTGTGGACTAACCAAGACATTAACCGGGTCTTGGTCCGTTATGCCCTAACCGAGTTTTTAGTAACTATTTATGGGTTCCCTTTTGGGATCATCTTTTGCTGCGATTTGATCAACGTCTTTGGGTAACAAATTGTTGGATTAATTCTTCAAGCCTGGAAAATACATCTGGATCCGAATCTGGGGCATAGAGATCTTGAGCAAATTGTTCTTGTGACATATGAAAGGATCCATGGGCTGAGCCTGTTGATTCTTCATTGGTACTATTTGGTTGATGATGCCAGATGGCCAATTGGGCTTCAATTTCGGCCTGTTTGGCTTTGAGGATTTGATATGGTGTTGATGGCACCTGTTGAGCTTTGATTGCTGTATTTGCTGCTTCAATGTCAGTTAAGACTTTGATGATGATTTCTTTTGGTCAAAATTTGGTATCACAATTTGCCCACCATTTGACATGAAAAGCTCTAATGAACATTGGTATTTGAAAGTCTTAAAAATGTTTGATGATTTGATTATAATCCCAATACATGATCAAAGTCAGATGTCATGGATAAAGTATCAGAGCAATGACGGTTGAGATGCAATTGGACTTGCCTGAGTACAGAAGTACTGGTAAAGGCTTTGGAGTTGCTTAGGTCAGATTTCTTGGATGGGGCCAAAAATATGCCACCATATGGAAAATCAAGCTGATAATTTGCTTTGCAATTTGTGATCAAAGGTGAAAAATCACGAATGTTTGTTTGTTGTATTTTGATATAAGAATGCATGATGTCATGCATCAATATAATCAAAATAATGATATGATGGAGGTTGATAATTTTGAGAGAAGAATTTGGTGATCAAAGGGTGTTGAGACCAATCCTCAATACCATAAGTGACTCAGGATCTAAAACAATCACAGAGTAAATTATGCGAAAAATGAAATTTGAATAAAACTGACCATAAAGGCAGTATATGCAATATGCAAAATAAATTTATAAATCATAAACTGAAAGTAAAGTGTTGCAACAAATTACAATCAGAAATGAATTACCCATAAGTGAGTCAGGATCTAAAACAATCACTGAGTAAATTATGCAGAAAATGAAATTTGAATAAAATCGACTATAAAGGCGGTATTTGCAATATGCAAAATGAATTTATAAATTATAAACTGAAAGTAAAGTGCTGCAACAAATTACAATAAAAAATGAATTACAAGATGCAAGATGAATTTGAAAAGGAACTGTAAATAAACTTACAGGACACTCTAAAGAATGAATGAATTAGATACAAACTTTGGGGTTACAATCTTCTTCGAATGTTGAACCTAATTTGGTTTGCTATGGCTATTTTAGGACAGAAGGGTATGGTGAAGGAAGAGGAATACTCTTGGTGGAACACCTTGGCCTCTGAGGTGAGTAAATCTCTCTAACTTCTAATTTGTCTTCTGAACTGGTCTTCTATCGAATGAGGAGAATGAAGCTCTAATTTATAGACTTGAGGAGCCTTGGATTCCATTTTGGATGCTTTGCTTTGGATGCCTTTGGTGAGTAGAGAAAAGATTGATTTCCATTTGTCTCACCCTTTTGCTTTCTTTTGATAAATTGATTTGCTTTTGATTGCTTTTGGAGAGAAATGATTCTCTTTTGGAAAGTAAAGGAGAAATGATTCTTCTTTTAACTTGATTTGGAAATATTTTCTCCGTTACTTTTGCTTAGAGACTTCTTTTGACAATTTGCTGCCGTGAATCAGGGGAGATAAACTTTGACAGTTTTCTAGAATCGTCCCGAGACATTCCACATATCCAGAGATACTGTTTTCCTCTTTGGTTTGGTTCAGAGTTTGTACCGTATTAGTATGGACCTAATAGTGGCTTGACTAACAGAATATATATGGATACGATTACGTATTATATTCGAATACGATTTGATACAGGTTCGTAATATACCTGGATAGAATTTGATATAGGTTCGTAATGTACCTGACTACGATGTGATACAGGTTCGTAGTATACCTGTGTCATTCTTTTGTTGACGTCATGATTGACATGATCCCATTCATCAAGGTCTGGAATCTGACTGTTTGATTTTGCTATCCCTCCATCATGTTATCAATGTTCATATCACCAATAGTGTCGAAGGAATAGGAAGATCCAATTGGTGACCATTGGATTGGAGAACTTTGGGAATCGAGATCATTGTCACTGTCCCAAAAGTTTCATTTAAATTCTTCTTTATTTTGATCAAGCAATCTTCTCACAGTCAGACTGGCGTTGATGTGATTATTGTTGATTGCTTGTGCTATTTTAGAATCTTTTGCTGTTTTGTTTGCAGCAGTGATGACCATCCTTTGTCCTTTAGCAATGATTTGGCCTTTGCAAGAGGAGAATTTGTTTTGAAAGTTGTATATGCTTGCTGTTGAGATCTCCGTGAGGTTGGTTTTGGCCAGTGGATGTGAGATTGCCGGGAACACATCATCTGAGTTTGGAATGATCCGAATGAAATTTGTTATTGAGATGAATTCCTGGTACTGTCCATCGTTGATCCATTCAAGCGGAATGATAATAATTTTGAGACGAACTGGTCCATCAAGGAAGTCAAACCCTTTGATAACATTTGTTAGGATGTCTGGTAATCCATGTAAATCATCTGGACCATTTGTCCATAAATTTTTGATAAAGTCTTGTTCATAAAGCCACAATTTTGATTTTTGGGGATGATTTACAGAGATATTGTATTCGTAAGACTCGGGTACACTGGATGGTACATGGGTAATTGTTGGGTCCCAACGAATATCTGGGTTTGAGAGGTTTTGATGGAAATCAAGACAGAATTCTTCGGTTAGGTTTTGATGAAGATGGCAAGATTCATAATCAAAGGTTTGTGTTTACTAGAATGATGCAGCAATCTGATGCACAGTGGTTATGAAACCAGATTTATTTGATTGGTAAACTGATACAACAATTGGTTTAACATTTGATGCTGGGTTAATTCAAGGTTTTGATTGGTCCGAAAAATCAGAATTTTGGTTTGTGGTCTTTTTGGCAAAGACTCCAGTTATAACGGATTTGATATACCTTTACCACGAGCTGTTTGCTGTGGGCTAACCAAAACTTTAACCAAATTTTGATCCGTTTTGTCGCCATCAGAGATGGGAGAAATTTATTTTTGATGCACATTTGATGATGATGCAGTGTCTATCCCTGCTAAGAAAAGAAAAGTAACAGCCTGACCACAAAGGTTAGTTGTAATTTTCAAACCAGAAACAGTAAATTGTTTGATGGAATTTAAAAATGATTGACCAAGAATGACCTCTGTGTTGAGATTTTAAACTAGAAGAAATGTTTGAGTTATTTGAAGATTTTGAATGTAAATTTTGACATTTGTTATTTTGGATTGAATATGCAATCTTGATCCGTTAGCTCCTAAGAACTGATGTGTAGTTGGTTCATGAAATTATTTTAGAATAAAATATTCTTGAATGCAATTTAACTGGACACATGTATCAACAAGAGCAGTAGATTGCAGAACAAATATATTTGAAATAATTAAATTTGTCTGGATATACCATGGGATATTTTTGATAGTATCAACAAAATGGTTCAGGTTTTGTTGAACAATATTTGAATTTGAAGCACTATTTTGAATTTGGATTTTGATATTCGTGATCTCTTGATAGAGAATTTTGATATCATTTTGGAGATTTTGAGTAATTATCTCAAGATGTTGAATTTGAGAATTTGGCAAAGAATTTTTTTTTTTTAATTTTTGATAAATTTGGCTCAAATCATAATTTAGGATTATAATTAATTTCCTTTGAAAATTTTGATTTAGATTTAGAGAAGCTTGAAGCGATTTTAAATATTTTTGTTTTGATTCAACTGAATCTATCTGATCAAGAATATCAGAAAGATAATTTAGGGTTTCTTGTCGAATCATGTCGACAGTGGCTTCTGAAGTAAATTCTTCAGAATCAGTGTTTTGACAATCATGACAAAACAAACCATTTGCACAAGTGCAGAAATTGATTTTGAAATTTGCTAATTTAGAAGTGTCTAAATCAGTTTGAGCTAATGCTGCCAAAAGCTAGATTTTGGTATCATCGGGCATAATTAAAGAACTAACCTTTTTTAACATTTTACAATATTTTAATTGATCAAATTTGTCACAGTTGAAATATTTGATATTTTTGTATTTATTATCAAATTTTGAGGGTTCGATATCTTTGGGAGATTGATTGATTTTGGGTTTGTCCTTTTGATATTTGCTTTTGGATTTTCAATGTTTTGGATTTTTATAATGTTTGTGTGATTTTAGAGAGTGGATTGGTTCAAACCCAAATTGGGAACAGAACCCACCAAGCTCTTTTTTGTAGGATTTATTTTCATGAAGAATTTATTTTCGAAGTCTAATATCCATGCAGAGGACTAAGCCTTCTTTATGGATGATGTTGATTAGATCTCCATAGGTGAGAGTCTCATAAGGGATATTGCCCTCATGTTCATCTCAAATTTTAGATTTGATTTTCTAGGTAATCATCCAGTGAGAAAATTTTCTTTTCAACAAGGAAGATTAGCATCTTCTGTTGTCAGGACTTTGATCATGAAGGTATTTTTGTACCATTTAAAATCATGCATTTTTTTGCATTTGAGGTTTGAAAATTGTTTAGAAGATCGATCTTTGAAACGATTTGGATCTCCTAGGAAATTTTTTGTTATGTTGAGAATGAGAGTGTTGACAGCATCATCGACAGGTTCACCAATCTTTTCAAGAGTTGGTACACCATTTTGGTCAAGATGAATGGCTGAAAGAATATCAGTTTTTTGGTTTGTAGTGAGTATAATCCCACCATCCTTTGAGTTGGTCGGAGAACCCTGAGATAATTATCTCAGTAATGGTTTGATCCGTATATTCTTTGAGACGATAGACATTATTTACTATCGTCATTTCTTGGAGTTTGTTAGTCAGATTATAATCTGACATACCATCAATGTTCTATTTGTAAATGGTTCCACTGGTATAGGTGGCTTGGGAGTTGTGACTTCTTTCTTCAATTTGAAGGTCAGAAAATGTTGGGCGAGGATAAAATTTTTGAATGTTTTGGTAGTTTGTTTGAAGCTGTGAAACAACCTTTGGTTCAATTTGATCCTCTATAGTAGTTTGGGAGAAATTTGAAAGAGATTTTGTATCAATAATATTTAAATTATAACTCTCTTCATCAAGGATTTGAATTTGTGAAATGTGATTTTGATTAGATTCAAATGTTGAATCTTTTAATTTTGAAATCTCTATTTTGATTTGTTTGATTTTTTTTTGAAGATTTTGAATAATACTTTCAAATTTTAGAAAATTAGAAGATGAATCTTGATGTTGAGGTTGTTCACCTATTTGATTGTTATTTTGATGGCTAGATGTAATCATGTCAATTTGAGAGAAATTTTGAATTAAATTTTCTTTGTAGCGTTTCCTTCGTCACCATTTAAAAATTTTATATTGAATTACTTTGTGGAATTGATAAAATCTTTTTAAGATATTTTGTGACCATATCTTGGCCATTTGTGAAAAGAGTTGTTTTGTTCAGGTTTAATCTTGAAAGATTTGATTTTGAGTTTGGTCTTTTTATGAGTTTGATCATTTGGAACATGAACAATCTTAGATTCTAGTATATGATTTGTGAAATCTTTGAGATTGATTTTGAAAAGATAATTTGAAGATGGTTTTGAATTATCTTGAGGAGCGATAGTTGATCTAGAAAGAAAATTTGATTTTAGAATTTTTTGTTTTTTAGATTTTTGAACTGAGCCAGACCCATAATCAGACTCAAAGTTTGTTATAGGATTACTAAATTCAAAAAATCCTTTATGGGGAGATTTAGACATAGTAATGAGATTTTGACTACCAGATTCTTTGTGAGAAATCTTAGTTTTTTTTATTGAGGGTAGATTTAGATTTGGACCTAATGTTTATCAATTTTGGTTTTGATGTAAACTCAAAGTTTACAGTGTTTTGATGATAATTTGATGGGACTGAAAGTCCTTCAACTGGAAGAGTTGGATTAGGATAATCAGTTTGAGATTTAGAAAAATCATCTTGTTTATTCGATATGGACAAATCAAAGACTTTGTTGGGAACTTTTGAAATAGATGCTTGGTTTGTGGCCAGATCTATAATTTTTGTATTTTGATTTGAAATAGAAGAATTTTCTTCAACTATTTGAGGCAAATCATTTTGAATAGGAGGAATAGTTATTTTTGGATAGCTATCATTTGATTTTGTAAGCTGCAATACATTTGCAGATGTATCATCTAGAGGATCTTCAGGTTTGGAAGACCAATTAGAGATAATTAGAGAATTTAGAAATTTGAAATCATTAAGTCTTTTGTTTATTTTATTTAAAGCTTCTATTTGGGTTATTGGTTGAAGTTTATTAAGATGTTTGACAGTGACATGCATCTCATGAATTTCTTCATAATTGTCAAAATAGACAGAAAATGAAATATTTGTTTTGAGTCTATTCATACAATCATACCAATTCAATTTTACATTTTGTTGTTGTTCTTTTGTGAAATGGGTGAAGAAATGTTCACGCAATTTTTGGTGTTTAGGAAGATTGAAATCTATCTTAAGTTTGGATTTATCAATTTGAAATGATGAAGATGGATTTTGAATTTGAGATGAAAAATATGGGTTTTGATAACCGCAGTTATCTCCTGACGTACTAGTGCCTGCACCAGACATGGCTCTAGAATCCATATTCCTAAATAAATTAACAAATATTGAGCATAGTGAAATATATTTTGAAAAATATAAATATATAAAAATATATTTTAAAAATATAAATATATTGAAATGTATTTTGTAAATATGCTACTCTTACCCATTGTACTCCGAATAACAATCAGGTTTGGACCAAAAAGAGGCATGTTCGTGACTCGTCGGGACTTACACTCATTTTTGCCCTATGCACGACTTTATCCTCAACCAATCTGTCCCCTGTATGCTATCGTGGGATTTAAACAAGACACAAGTAAAATATAAACATATATTGACACAAATAAAATATAAACATATATTGACACAAACAAAATATAAACATACACCCAATACCCACCTATTTTTCCAGGCAAATGGCTCTAATATCCACTGTTTGTTATCCAGAAATTCATCATTCTTGAGTTTTTACAACAAGAACTCACTTATAAACGTATTAAGGAACGACTCAAATAGTCATCAATTCAAACTCAAATTAAAATGTTACGACAATAATTTGAGCAAGAGTTATGCTCAGAATTCCCTGATGCTTTTTGGTTCCGCCAAAAACATATGGTCAAACTCCCATATGAAAAAAACTTTTCGCAGTCTCAAATTCCTACAAAAACTCGACCCATACAAATGAACCAAAAGCTATAAGAAACCTGCAAAAAAGAGATTATGGATCTCTTAAATAAAAAAATTAATTAATCCTAGCAAACCCCATGGAGTTGTGTAGTTTTTTATGTCAATAAAAATACTGAACTCGAAAGAGGAATACCTAGGTTTGTAATTAATTACAAATCATTAAATCAAGCACTCCAATGGATCAGGTATCCAATTCCAAACAAAAAAGATATTTTACAAAGATTACAACAGGACAAAATATTTTCTAAATTTGATATGAAATCTGGATTCTGACAGATTCAGATTCATCATTCTGATCGATATAAAACCAGTTTTATAACCCTTTTTGGCCATTATATATATATATATAAACGCTTTTCTCACTTACAAACATTCAACTTGAGCACTTGAGGTATATAAGAACAAAATCATGCATTAATCACAAATTGCGTATAAGAACATCACTCAATCTTTTCAAAGTACACCTTTCCTTGATTGTTAATTTTAGAATATGAGAGATGTTTTTGTTGTGATCAGTGAATGCCTTAGATCTGACTCAATTAATCTGGACTTTCAAAAGTTAAGACTTAAGAAATCGACAAGAGACAATTCAATAAGGCTATGTGAATGGTAAACTCAGTCTGTTTTTGTGTTCCATTGGCATGAAGTGAATGGAAAAAACAATCAAAGTGGTGTTTTGAAAAAAAAAAAAAAAAAAAAAAAAAACCCAATGGGAAATCTTGCCTGATAAAACCTCTCACCTTCTTTCATCCAAACTCTCACCCTCACAATCGTGTGTTGCGGACTTGAGAAATAGAAGCAAGAGTCACGAGGAGTGGCAAGAAATGCTTTGGGCCCTGATAGGGACAAATGTTTACCATCAATCAAGAAATGACACGTGTCCAAATCCTGGTCCAACAGGAAAGGTATACGTGTCATCGTCCAATGATCGCCGACCGCTTGACGAATGAGAATTGGGGGATAGCCACCAACCCCTCGACCAATGAAGAACGAACACATGTCGCCTCCCCATAAGCCAAGGAGTGTTAATCGTATCCCATTCATCTCAATGGTAATCTGCACCCCCCCCAAAGGGCCATTCCGAAGGTAAGAGATGGTCATGTCACCCAAAGTCCAGTTGGATTGGGGCGCAGCGGAAGGTGCTGCGCGTGACATCGATCCTTATTGGCCAGAGGTTTCTCAGCACTCCTATCCTACATCTATGGAGGGGTAGGCCGCCAGGAGGTCTCTTCTCTCTGCAACATTGATCTACCTAACGAATCAGAAGGTAACACGTCATTATCTATAGACTTGCCGTCACAGAACGGTCAATATAGTCAAAAAACAATCTCGACCATTCCTGCCTCTACAAATACTTGCCAGAACAAGGTAAAAGGGTCAAATCTATCTCACTCTAAACTCTCATTCATTCCAACTCTCTAAACCTTCACTCTCTCAAAGTCACTTTGACCCCTCTCTACCGGAATCCTGTATTTTCACACAGATTCCATTTGCTTGTTTTGGAACTTATTTAGGCATCGGAGTGGCCACAGGGTTTCCAAACCCACCTCCCGTTTGTTTGTTTTCTCCTCTGATTGACAGGTGTCTTCATCTGAAACCTCGGACAAAACCAATGACAACAAGCCCTCTACGATTCCAGCAGCTGCGACGACTCCGCCTCTGGCAGGTACCTTCTTCCTTCTTCATCTGGTTCTTCAGTTCTCTATTAGAATTCGAAACCCTTCCCTCTCTATAATCAGCGCATTGCACAGACTCCCTTTGGGATGTGGAGCAATAAATCTAAAAAAAAAAAATTGGTAGAGAGCATGGGACCAGGATGCAATATCATGATGTCACTGTGAATCCGTGCTCTTTCTTGAATGAAAAACTTAAACTTCATCTCAAAGTAATGCTTTGTATTTTCTGATGCATTATATATTACCATAGCTTATGTATTTTCTTATGTATCATATGCTGCCATTTCTTACGTAAAACACTCTTGTGGAATTTTCTATAATTTTGATCCATACAGAAGAAATATTTCTGGTTATGAGTTTACCATACAGATTTCTGTTTTTTCCGTGTTAGAAATATTTTTTTCCCTGGTTTTTACCATACAGCATTTATATACTCAAATCATTTTTTTGACGCAGAAACAGATTTTTGAAACAGGAAGGTTACCATACAGAATCACATCTCCTTGTGTATAATCCAAAATGTGTTACAGATAAAAAGTCAATTAATGCACGAAGTAACTACAAATATACACATTGGGCAAGAGTGGATTCAAGGAATATCACACAAGGTAATCCGTAAGCATCCTCATAACACTGGTTCGACACCAAATTCATCTTCAATGTCATCACCATCTTCAAATAGCTTTAGGAACCGTGCGTGATCCTGCTCCCTCTTCCTCCGCTGCCAATATCTATAAGCACCTCCTCCAAGAATTGATACAGTTGCAACTATTGCACTGATTAGAATCACCAAAAGCACATTCAATCTCTTTCCTCTTTTGGCTCCATGTGAGCCAGATGCAGGATCAGAACCTGCAATCATGGTAAGCACAGGAAACACGACAATGGTTCAGACTATACAGGCAATTGAAGTACACAAGCATACAATTTATTCTCATATGCCTGTGTTTTAATCTAAAGGCAAATCTGTGTATTTGGTAAAACTTTTACCACAGATACAGATTTGCCTTTAGATTAATCCAACCATTTGATAGATGGACCAACTCTTGGATTAGTGGCATCTGCCACAGCTAAAAGGAATCACGATAACCAAAGATTTTTCCCATAACTTGTCTTTTCACCACTAAACATTTTCTTTTGATGTTCAACATTTTGATTGTCATCTTTTTCATAAACAACCAAGTGAAACTACTCAAGATTTTCAGGTCTGAATTGATATTCTAAATTAGCAGCTCGAAGAATGGAGAGCCATATCTAAAAATAAACTGAAATGTAGAACCACTTACTGTTTTTAAGATGTACGCACTGAGGACAAAAAAATGTAGCATTGAATTCCTTGTGCTTGAAACGCACATAGTTCCCATCGGGATCCATAAAATCATCAGAACAGAACTCCCATTCATCAAATACATCGTCTGCTATCAGGGTGTCCTTCTCATACAATCCACACCGCTTGCATTTAGTATCAGGAAGCTCTGTCAGAGGCTGTAAACAGAGAACAATTTCATCGTTCACCTATCTGGAAGAAAGTACGGGTGAACTTAATACGGAAGCGACTAAGTTTTTTTAAATTTCTTTCCAACAAAATAGAAACAATACTGAAAATTAGGATACAGGTTCTGAAGTGACAATGGGGTATTTTGGCGTCTGATATTGCAACTTTGAAAACCAAAAAAATCAACATCCTCTAGGCTCTAGCATATTTTAAAGGTTCTGAAAAAAAATATTCCTGAAATAATCAAGTTCAAGATTTCAATTTAACATAGTTGAAATACTTGGTAGTTGTAAGAAAGAGATATGACAAACTGAAAGTAATGACTTTCAATTAAGTAGGCACACTCAACTCAGCCTTATCCCAATTAAATGGGGTTGGCTAGATGGATCTTCATTCTCCAATCAGCTCTATTCAAAGACATATTTGTTACTAATCTTAAGCTATGCATGATTTTCCTCATCACTTCTCGTAGAATCATTTTAGGCCTACCTTGGCTCTTTTAGCTCCTCTATTCTGAATCATATCACTTCTCATTACTGAAGCAATTCCAAAGGCCCTCGTTGTACATGTCCATGCCATCTCAAATGACATTCTCTCAATTTATCATTTATCGGAGCTACTCCTAAATTAGCCATAGTTTGTTCATTCCTTATTTTATCTTTTCTCATTTTACCACTCTTCCATCTCAACATCGTAATTCAACTACACTAAGTTTATTTATATGTTGTTTGTGTTGGATAGATTTGATTTCATGCGTTTTGATGATTACTAACATATATGTAATTTTGATGAAAAAGTATGTGCTTAATGATAGTTCATGAAGGTAATATTCCCCAAGCATGAACCTCATGAAGATAAAGCCCAAGCAAAGAAGAATTATCAGCGAGCTTGAGCACCCAAGATTGGAAGAACATGCTTGGAAGAACATCTTCATGGAGCTTGACCACCCAAGCAAGAACTTGAAGACCTGTTTGGTGTTTGAAGATAAAGACTAAGCAATAGTTTCATTACTTGTAATATTATAATTCCTAAGTTGTATTCGATTCTCAAGACCCATTAAAATCACCTAAAGACCTTAAATGGACAAACCCCAATATAAGTGGTTTAAGTTAATAATGAGTATGCTAGACTAAGTCAAAATGGACTAAAGGTAGATCATACCCATAAAATCTCAACTTAGCCATTTGGTAAGCATTTTGGACCCTAAATGGTATATATGGTATGGCATGAAAGTTGGGCTCCATGAGTTGACCAAATGCCTAAGGCCAATCTGTCCAAAAAGCCCGGTCATCTGGAAGAAGTACCCGGCTGATCGGTCGAGGGCTAGGCAGTTGACTGCAGGGGTCAACTAGCCTTGGTGGACGATGCTTACCTAGAGGAACCTAAGACAAAGCAGATGCAGTGGCAGTCAACCTCCCATCATCCAGCTACTTGCCGATAGTTGGTCTATGCTGCCTGAATTCTGGTTCTGCACAACCAATGACGTCATGGGCATTTTAGTACATCTTCAGGTAATTTCTAGCCAAAGCTCAAAATATAAAACTTGTAGCCCTTTCAGTTAGCTTTAAGAAGCCTCAAGAATCAGGTCAATCAGAGTTCGGATGAAAAAGTTATGACCAATTTACTATGTGCTGTTCCTCAGCCTACCAACAGAGGCGGATGACCTTCCTACCCAGGGGAGGTTGACCGGCCTACTAGACGGCCATATTGATATGATTGACTGGCCCCTTCAAGAGGTAGATCAGACCTGCCTACAAAAAATCCGTTAGGCTCTCTAACTATAATTCTAGTTGTTGAAGGCTCTCCTATAAATGGGAGATTAGGGGGAGTGCTTTAACAACTTTTGCAACCTTATTTTGTACATCTTTAAAGTTTTTTGGGTCATTTACTTGAGAATCATAGTTGTGACCATCTACCCTTTGAAGTTACTTTCTTGTATTGTAATTTGCATATCTACTTTTGAGGTTTTGTATTTGAGTGGAAACACTCAACATCTTGTAAAAGAGAGTTGGGAGTGTGGGAGAAAAGGTTCTCCACTCCAAGGTGGCAGTATTTTGATTGCTACAAAAGAAAGCAAGCGGTTGGTTGAGAGTAATCCGAAACTCTTGTGCAGGTTAGAGAGGTGCACCTAGGAAAACTTCTTGGTTTGGAGTGTGATCCTGACAAACACTTGGATTGATTGTGATTCCAGAAAAATAAGTTGTAAGGGTTTAATCTCTACCTTCGAAAGAGATTGGATAGTGGAGTTCAAGTGAAACGAAACATTTGAGAGTGGAATTAGGCGGAAGGCCGAACCACTACAAATAATTGTGTCTATCATTTTTCTCCCTATTCCCCTTTTATTTTTGTATCACCATTGTTCCTTCATCATGTAGGAGTTGGGTTAGTTTTTGAGTAAGTAAAAAGGTTCAAATCCTGCAATCCCAATTCAACCCTCCCCTCTTGGGTTGCCTACCAGACCAACAGTTTCTTCACTGCCCAACATTCAGCTCCATACATCATTGCTAGTCGTATAACTGTCCTATAAAAATTTCCTAACTGTCCTATAAAAATTACCTTTGAGTTTTAAAGGAATACGTTGATCACACAACAATCTGGACACACCTCACCTCCCTATCCACCATGCTCTAATTCTTTGTGCAACATCATATTATGTGTTCACCCTATTTAACAATGCTTTCTAATAAGGATATTAGATTTACAACTGTTGTAATAGAGATATTTAGAATTGTCATGAATATCATATTATGTGTGCAGGGGTATTTCTGTACTTTCCAGATTCTATTGATTAATTTATAAATAAATGTGTGTAATTAAGTAGGGTACACCATCACTATCGATCTCCCTTTTCTTTATCTTCTTCTTTTATTCTCTCTCTTTGTTTAGTGTGTTCCAATTTAGTTACAAGATTATTAGAAGAAAAAGGACTTCTCCCAATGCCAAACACCGAAGATTTGAACATGAACATTAGAATATTCACTGTTTCGATCTTATGCTAGGGCATCCCCATGGTAAGACGCTGCATTACCACCTGGCTGAAGTGCAAAATAGGCAAGGGTTAGATAGGCTATCTTGAAGAAGTAATGCACTGCATTGAATCCCAATTGGAGTGAAAAGTAGGCATGGATTCTCACAAAATGAATGGAAGCAGGTTTCTAGACAAGTGTGATTCTCATCCATTTCTGCATGTTTCTGCATGCAATACATGCACATATTTCAATAGAAGTTACTCTTTCTTATCAGAATAAATGCAGGATGAGGATGCACAGCATTGGATGATGTACAGTCTTCCATACCATGTTCACTAGACAGTCTGTTCACAGTACTGTTAGATTTGAATTACAACTTTCATTTAATATTATTCTGCATATAAAGGATCAGAGGAGTTAAGTACATGGAACCAGAAGACACAGTAAAAGTATGGTAAGCCATGTAAAAATAATTTATCCACAGTGGGTTTGGAGGACCATGTGGTAATGCAGTAACTCTTCTTGGGTTTGGAGGACCATCCTTCTGCATAGACAGCTTGCCCTCCCTTCTATCAAATCCAGCATTGATGATGGCGTTTCGACGTTGCTTTGGTTGGACAACTGGCATCCCTATGGAGTTATGATCATGTCCTATGGTGATAGAATCCAATCGGATTCTGGGAGAGACAAACTTGCTGCAGTTTCTTCCATATTGACAAATGGGGCATGGTCTCCAAGCAGGCTTCTTCACAAAGGTTGATATAGGCTTGGGAAGTCCTCCCCTCTGTTCCTTGGAAACCCAATGGGAGTGGTGATATCATTGGTTGGTCTGCTTCCTCCAATGGCATGTTTTCAGCATCCTCTACTTGGGAGATTGTGAGATTCCGCTGCCCCAAAGTTGTCTGGCTTGATGTGGTTTGGTTCAAGGGATATTCTCCTCGGCACTGTTTTATTTTGTGCAAAGCTCTAACCCAGTCCCTTCCTACCGGATCTCTTTTATGTAATGGGGAATTATCCCAAGTGCTAGATGTCGATTGTGCTGGGCTTCAAATGAAGATATTCATCATCTGTTTTTTGAGTGTCCCTTCTCCAAAAGGGTCTGGGTAAAGATCCTTGGGAAGTGTTGGTCTTGCTATAGGAGAATACATCCTTTTGAACAAGAATCAAGGTGGATCGCCAAGAAATTCAAAGGAAAAAAGAAATATGTGCATGTAGGTGGCTAAATCAAGATCCTTTGATAAAATTTGGAAAGCCATCATGTTTGATATGCGTGGTTTGACCATACCTGCTACTCCTCCTCCCTGGATTCCGAGAGGAATAGATTCATTATCTCCTCGGATGAGGCAGCTTGGCCCAGATCTCCCCCCCCCCCCCACAAAACCCCCAATTCCACTTTTTGTTGTTCTCCTTTGTTTCTTTGGGCTCTGCCCTTGCTTTGTAAGGAGTTTGGTTCTATCTTTGTGATATAGTGATACCCAGATTTGTTTTCTATGTTTTTGGGTTGTTGTCAATATAATTATTCATTCATCCAAAAAAAAAAAAAAACTTTATCCACAGATCTTTCTGAGTTACTAACTGACGAAGTATTAGACCATTAATTCTTCTACCAAAAAAAAAAGAAAAAAAGACCATTAATTAAATTAACTATGAAACCTACTAACCTGCCAAGATTCTTCACCCCTGAAAGTATATAAAACATGAGCTTCCTTCACATCTGGCAAAATTGTCTTGTTCTCTCCTTTACAGTGAAAATAAACAGTAGGTTTGGCATTAAACCATTCATGTGTATTAAAAATCTGGATGGACTTGAGTGTAACAACTCCTGAAGAAAAAACTCCTGCAAAAGAAAGGACAAAAATATTCAGGACCCTATAAAATGATAATTATGCCACAAGTACTCAAATTAGTACATTATCTTAGAATAAACATAGCTCTGTAGATGAAAATAAGTTGGCTTTTTCCTCATTGCAAAATGATAAAACAGACAAAAGATTCGGCTGATTCCTGACTTGTCAAGTGCATCAGACATGCATGGCTAAAGGGAAATAGCTTTTGCACATTCACTGAATCCAGTCAAAGTACATATGTTCTTAATTGCAACTGCAATCTGCTCCCATAAGCTTTTTTTGAGGGAGATATTTCCTATAACCTTGTTAGTTGAGTCTTAAAGGATTATTAATTCAGTCATTAAAGATTAGAACTGCAAAAAATATTAAGAGAACTGATAAATACTATGAAGAAGAAGAAGAAGAGGAAGAAAGTGTCCCTTTCACGGGTTTGATCATTAATTGATATGTTTGTAAAGAGAACAATCATCAAAAGGAAGTTTTACCCGGTTCATTTGTTATCCAGAGGAGAATAAATGGAATCATGGTGCAAATGTTACTTGGTTTAGGGTATGGGACTGCCCTGAGGAGTCAGATCCACAGAATTCCTGAAGTTCAGGATAAAGGGATATGAATCCAAAATTGGGTAAGGGTACAGGAACTTGGTTAATTTAAGCCACAAAACCCCCCAAGGAATTAATGTGAGACTGTAAATCATAAGTCCACAAGGGTTGAAAATGTAATTTTATGGTCTAAAAGGTTTCAAGTATATTTTTTAGGCAGAAGGTTTTCTGCACTGCAAAAAGTAGAAAACCTTACATGCTCTTGGCAACTGTTTGTTTCATGTGAAAGGGTTATGTGGTATATATATATATATATGTACACAAATTGGTCAAATTTCAGACTCAAATTCAATCACATACCCGCCCATGTATGTCCATGCATCCTTGCTTTTTTCAACATCCATGTATTGGTATGCAAGGGCTTAAGTGTGAAATGATAAAATTTATTCCTTATCACTACTTATAAGGAGAAATATGATAAAGGTCACAAATTGAAGCTTTAGGGCTCTTCTACATCTTTTTCTTTTCCTTCTTTGTGTTATTTCAGTTTTCTCCCACCCCACCCCACCCCACCCCACCCCACCCCACGAGAGGCTGCCCTTCTCTTCTTCTTTGTCTGTTACCCTGCCCTTTTTTCCCCCTTGACAGAAAGAGTTGTGTCCAAGACAGAGGAGGACGACCCGACATGTATCCTGCACCCATATCCGTGTCATATTGTGTTGACAAGAGTACTAAGCCTCCAAGAACTCTAACCCAAGCCCAAAAAGAATACATGCCCAATCACATGATTAGAGACCCACAGAACATGCCTATTAGCTCATGAACCCACGCCCAAAACATCTATTTAGCAATATTTGGTTGTTAGTATTTCTCTATTAAGAACTAAGGGAAATAAACTTGATATGGTTCAGAAATATCAATTAGGGGAGAGAATTTATTTTTCCAATGACATTAAATTCATAATTCAATGCACTTCATTCAAAGGATTTGGTTTTCAAGATCATCAAGTTTAACATGTCATCTAATAAGGTAAACCTACAATAGATTTCTTTTTTTCCCCCAATGCTTATGGTTGATAAGAGAGTAAATAAAAGGTCTATGTAGGGGCTGTTGCTGGTATGATGGAAAAACTCAGGCTACCAGTGTGAAGCTGCAGAGTTCAAATCTGAGGGCCGCCACTTTGTATAAAATGCTGACAGTTAGGACCACGTCCAGTCCACCCTTCCATGGACCATACAAAAGCAGAACTGGTACCGCCCCCCGCCCCCCTCTTTTTTTTTTTTTTCCCCATCACAAGCCTTTGTAAAGGGTAATTATCCTCATTGGCTAAAGAGAATTTGAGAAAATGAAATTAGCTTGAGCAAGTTGGCAAAGTCTAGGAGGTACCTAGGTGATGGCAAAGGGGTTAAAACATATCAAATTAACAAGCCCTCTTTGCTACAGGATCTCTAATCAGTCCAAACATAAAATCTGCAGGAAAAAGTAATAGAAAAAATTACTTATCTCGAAATCTGACCGTCAGAAATTTATGAAATTTGATTTGGAAGTCCTTGATAACACTTATGAACACTCCTCCGAAGTTAAAGAAGATCTGAGAAAAATTGAAGAAGTTGTGGGGCCCAAAAGTTGACTGAACCTATTAGCGCCCCAGATCTGGAAGATGATTGATTGCTTCTAGTTTGGCAGTAATTTATCAAGGGAACTCAATGAATCTACAGGTAGGCTATGTCGCCAGCCAGTGTAGTATGTTTGTATCTCAAAACAAGAGTCAAAATATCAAGGAAGAAAGAGGAACAAGAGGTTGAGTCTCACAACCTGATGAGGCTCAACCAGAAATTAATTACTTTTAATTTTCTGGAAAAACTCTACTGTAGCCAGCCTGCATTCTCTTTATTTATAGCTTTAAAACATTACAAATAAAATAGGAAAGAACTAAACTTGGAAAAGCTAAACCTCCTTTATAACTTAGGAAGTTTCTAAAACATAGAAATAGGAAAGTTTCTAAAAACTGGAATTAGGAAACTAGATTTTAGGCAAGTCTTAATCTCCAAACAACTAAAACTTCTAAACTAACTAGCCTAATTTTTAGGAAACTAAACAATGGAACTAAATAAACTAAAAATTAGGAAACTAACCAAAAGATTCTAACTACTGCTGTTGGTACTGTTCACGTGAACAGTACTGCGTGAACAGAGTTCACGTGAACAGTGTGGGTTGGGCCCATGTTGATAGATCCTTGGGCTGGTCCTTGGACTGCATTACTAGGTCCATCTCCCAACTAAAGCCCCAACTTCTTCCTCCTTTATTTTCTTCTTTTTTTCCTTACAGAACTGTTCATGCCACTTTTCAGATACGCAAGACATTTCTCTATATTCATCTACTATCTTCTTAACTCCCTTCCTCAATCAGCTCCATGAACTATTGTATCGGTGATTCCTTATTTCACCTGCTTTACAACCCATCATTTAGATTCAATCCTCTTATATAACCCCCTATTCTTTTCCACATAAAAAAACATCAGCTTGATTTTGTTTATGATGATTAAAAATTTTTCCAAATATTTCTTTTTTTCTTTCTTTCTTATAAGTCCCATGAAATAGCTTGCAAAGGAAACTTCTAACACAGACAAGCAATAAGTCTATGTCATGTTTGAAGAGACCCCAGAAGTAGAAACCACCATTGGACTCAAGAAGTGACCCAAGTGTCCATAGCTATCTCATGATGAGCGTAATGATGTGTAACAAGATTCAACACTTCTCTCACTGAACATAAAGATATGAAGGAAAAATAACAATGCTACTTCTTCATCTTTCTTCTTTTTTTTTATTTTTATAGGTAGGCCCCAAGGAGAGTTGAACTCTTAATTCTGAGGATTGGTCCTTGCCAACTGAGCTAGCCCCTTGGGTTACTTCTTCATATTTAGTCCTTAGGGTTTTAGTATTTCTTGAGGTACTTCATATCTAAATAATATAAAAAGGAAAATTATATATGGATTCTGGAAATGAACTAATTAAAACTCTGAAGAGGATATTAATGAAAAAAACACAAATAAGTTTACGACACCAATCTTCATAGAAAACATTGGTTTGATAACTGTAGAGACCTTTGAGTTTCTCAATCAGAGACATTAGCATTTCAACATCACTACTCTATGGTCTCTATAATATGTGCAAGCTGCTCAAGAAGAATAATGAGTAAAAAGTTTCAAAAAGGAAGAGAGGGGGGGTCTCTTGAGTTTCTCAATCGGAGACATTGAAATTTCAACTTCACTACTCTATGAGATCTATAAGATCTGTAAATTGCTCAAGCATAACAAAAGTAGAAAGAGCTGAATACAAATATAAAAAAAAAGGGAAGGGGTGGATCCCTGCGTAGTACCATACTTCGGAGTAACTGTGCAAAGTATAATTCTCCTTAATTGCCAACATCAGAGTACAACAACAACAACAACAAAGCCTTATCCCAACTAAATGGGGTCGGCTACATGGATTATTGTCCGCCAATCAGCTCTGTTCGATGTCAAACTTGAAGCAAGGCCTAAGCTATACATGTCTTTCTTCACCACCTCCCCTAGAGTCATCTTAGGTCTACCCCTAGCTCTCTTAACCCCGTCAATCTGAATCAAATCACTCCTCCGAACGGGAGCATCTAACGGCCTCCGTTGAACATGGCCATACCATCTCAAACGACTTTCTCGTAACTTATCAGAGTGAAGACTCAAAATCAAGGGTAACATCAAAGATATGATTGCAAGTTCAAGGAAGAACATTTGAGGAAACATTCAAATCCAACCATTTGAATTCACACTATGGTCTGAGCCTCTAATTGGGTTCGGTATTATAGGCTATTAGAGGTGTTTAAGATTCATCGTTATGATTAAAAAGAACTTTTATATGGATATCCCAAATAATAGTTTCTGTACATTGTGTGGACTTTTTCAATAGCCTTTTGTCCAAATAAAAAAGCTGACTTCTTTAAATTGCTTAGTGGCAACTCTCTTTTTTTTCTTTCTCCAATTCTCCCTCATCAGCAATAACAACAGCTCCCATTATTTCTTCCGTAAATCTGCACATGTTTTATGTATGCTGGATAAATATCTTCCATTCAGAAATTAACAGCATACAAAACATACACTAATTTTTGTCAAAAACAATCTCCCAAAAGAAAACTCCTATTTACACCAAACCAAACATGCAAAGTCTATCAAACAGCTTAGTTATCTTTTGCACTTTTTCATAACCTGTTTCTTTAACTGCTCAACTGAAAACTTCATAATTGGCAACAAAAGTAAGTTCCACTGGTTTTATATTATCTGGATAAGTTTTATGTTCGTGTTTGGAACTGTTGTCCACTTACAAAACAAAGACCTCAATCTCTCAAAACTGAACCCAATCTCTACATTCACACATGCCAAATCTAATGTCCAAACAAATTCTTTGAACAGCCTAATACTTCCTTTAAACACTTTCTTCTATCTGCAGTACCAACATACAGCAAACGGAATCATCTCCAGAGGAGAACATGCTAGGAACCAAAGAATAGAAGCCAATGACATAAACATCACCCATACAGTATTTGGCAAAACTTAGTGCACCTCATATAAGACCAAATAGTAGTTCCAAACTGTTCCTACTAACTCGCAATGTAGAGGGAGATTCATGTAATAGCTTCAAACTGTAGACATTCATGTCTCATTGTTTTATAGTCTTTCCTTCTTTTCTTTTTTTATTGTAGTCTCGCTTTAGTTGTGGTAGTTTGATAGTTTGATAGTTCTATACTAAGTATCATTCTGCCCATAACATCAATAAATAAAATATGACTCAATTAACTTTTCTAGAATTATGCAAAAGATTAATGTAAATCTCTCTGTTCCACCACACCAGCAGCTATTGGGCAACCATATGGGCTCAAAATTCCATCTCTTCCTTAACCTAACCTTTGATTCTCTTGCCATTGCAACAACTTTGACCTTAGAAATTTCCTGCCCTCTTTCTTGGCTATCTTCCATCAACAGTATTACAGAACATGTAATACAAACCAGCAATAAACAAAGCAAAATGGAAAGCCAATCTCTTAAGCCCTCAACAGCAATTATACAAACAAATCCACGCGGTCGTCTTCCAAACATCATCCGGCACTAATCAAAATCGCAACTAGAGCAAAAGAAATAATATCAGAATCTGGAGCTGTCATAATAGTTACGAAGCAAATTCATGATCTAGAAGAAAAAGTCTCATGCTATAAAGAGATTGCTTCATGCGCACGTATCGAATGCCCAGTTCCCTTTCTCTCACAGACGTATCGGTTGGTGTTCCAAAACACTCTTTGACGACTATTATGTGGATGTTATTCCTAATTTTAATTACGGTTTCACTTTATCTGATAGATTCTGCTCGCGATTTGTGGGTGGGGGAGACACAAAGTCAATGAAAGAAACCAAGAAAATAAAAATCTATCTGAGCAGAGATCTAGAAACCCTAATTGAGAAGAAACTTACCGGGAAAGAAGCAAATGAAGAGCGAAGCAAGGAGAAGAAAAGCAGGAGCTTTTAAATTCTTCCAAAATCTACTCGTCATTAGTTGTTGATGAACTTATTGATTCAGAATCTGATAAGAAATCAAGAGAGTGAGCGCGAAGGCAGTCTTCTTCGTTTTTTACAACGAGGAAGCTGTTTTCTGGTGCTACCGTTGTTGGAGATTTCTTGACTTTAGCCGCCAAAGCTAACAACGTTTTCGTACTGCGCATTCTAGCTTGTAAGCAGGATTCGTGTGTTACATACGCATGGTGCGCGCTTCGCGGCCTCCTTCTACATGTTTGATGTCATTTTTTTATTATTTTTTTTATTTATTTGTCAAGTCTTACTCTTGCAACCAGGTTCAAGGTACTTCACCACAAAACCCACAAAACCATGATATGATATTCGGTATATATGTACTATCTTAGGCTATGGATTAATTATACCTATAATCCATTAATTTCTGACACTTACATATATTTTTTAATTTAAAAAAACATATAACAAGAAAACCCATTCCGTAAATTGATTTTCGTTAGAAGATGATGTCAGCTTATACTAAAAATTTTATCGATAAAACTATCTTTAATTTTGCTATGACGAAGGAGAAAGAGTTGCAAGTCAAGCGATATCTTCCAAACTTCCGACAGCTAACTCCCAAGATGTCGATGACTTGCGGTTTGAGTCACACAATCATTCTCCGACGATGATAACCTTCGGCTTTGCATGCATGACGGAGCAGCTCTGCTAGTGGTGTCCATCCATTGTAGTTCCCCCAGCTGGTTACACCGCGGTGGCAACAACCGTGTAAAAGGGGAAAAGAGTTGCATCACATTCAATACCACTGCCGAAACCTACAATTGCGTCAAATTGTGGATAGAACAAGCCAGCAACAATCATAAGGCCTAGTGTGGGGAAGGCATCATTGAGGAAGGAGAGCTGGTCTTGAAGCTGGAATTCATCCATGAGGACGTCACCACCACAACCATAAAAAAAGAGAAGATGAAGAAGAAGAACCGATGACCATGTTGGGGATCACAGATATCAAAAAGGGTTTCTTGGGCTCCAGATGTAAACCTTTGTCAGGTTGGGAGATTTGCATAAAGGGTGATGGAGATTCACATCCAAAGCTCTCCTAGTGGTGATGATTGGGGATATCAGATGGAGGGTTTAGCAGGTGGAAGACACGGAGGCAAGATCCGATGGTGGCAACCATGGAAATATCAGCTCTGCGCATTTAAAGAGGATACAATGGTAAATTTTCTTTTAATTTTTTTGGTTTCCACCATCAGTTAAATGGGGGCGAATGTAATTGTCAGAAATTACTGGGTGGTAGGTGAAATTAATCCATAATCTAGGAGTAGTACATGCAACTTTCCCATATTATTTTAATAAGGGTCATACACGTGTCAATTTTTCATTAGATCCATATATTGATCTAACTTGGTTCGAATCGATTTTGGACATGATTGATACCGAGTCCAATACTTAGATCTAGAACTATGCCTACAACTATCTGGAGAGAGAGAGAGAGAGAGAGAGAGAATGGGGATGTGATTATTTTATTTTTATAATTTAGGTTCCACATCGCATGCATGGTGATGAAATTCCGTGAAACTCTCTGTGGGGTGGAGAAGATGTGCACTCATGATTCATGAATGTGAAGTGTTTCGTGTGATAGAGAAGATGTGCATTCATGTATGCAAGGGGTGCATATTTTACACAATAAAGACCGGAGAGTTGAACCCATGGCTTTCTCTATACCTATGGTCTAGTGTCATTCATCCATTTTTTATTTTTTATTTTTAGATTCATTCAACCAATTGCATTGCAGTTGGCTTTTCGTATTTTACATTTTCAATGTTTATTTTATTTCATAAACAAAAAGGGGATGGTTTTCGTATGCAAACCACAAGTGTAGGTCAAGGTTTCGATCCTTCGTTTAATATGAGGCCTCCATAATCAACACTTTGCAAGTCAAAGTTTGCTTAGTAAAGATGCCAGCCTCCCCAACTCACTCAAAGTTGGGAAATTGCATACTGATGTCCAAAGTGCTGATACACATGCATTTGCATTGACATACATATGACTAGTCTAGAGTTTAGACTCTAGGCCATGTCCATTCTCGAATGATCTGTCGGAATAAAAGTCTAAACACATCATTTGTCCACGTAACAGAATATACACATTCTAACATTTCAAATAATAACAGATCGTTGTGACAATAATAATTCGTCTTTTATTAAATATTAAACGAATTTTGTTTTTTGGGTACAAATCCA
Organism: Protea cynaroides; assembly: GCA_028583415.1. Classification (NCBI taxonomy): domain Eukaryota; kingdom Viridiplantae; phylum Streptophyta; class Magnoliopsida; order Proteales; family Proteaceae; genus Protea; species Protea cynaroides. The sequence continues at coordinate 33,404,974 of CM053266.1, read as the reverse complement.
TTCTAGGGCAAACTTTATTCAACCACAATGGGCAAAAAAAAGGAAGACTATATGATATACTGCAGCCTTAGAATTTGATATACAACCAATCTAGAGATTCTTTCATATAATAGATTGCGGCCCTCGAATCAGCCAAGGGATCAGCCTTTGATCCGAATCAGGTTCGGCATACGATCGGTCATGTTCACCCCCAAAATTACTTTACCTTCTTGGAATCGCCCCTTGCAAACCGGCCAATCCAATCCCTGCTCCCCCACCCTCTTCCCTTCCCACGGCAGCTCCCCTAAATTGATGATCGATCCCGATTTTTTCAACCCCAAAAATTCTGATCCGAATCAGCCAATTCGACCATTCTGATCCCAATTCTTTAAACTATGGTGTCAGTAGTGCATATAACAATTACAGTATTGAAGAAAGGAAAGCACAAGACCAAAAGGGCCACTGAAAGCATTTGACAGCTTCCATAATATAAGCAACCTGATTGCAAAATGAGTTGATTCCATTGGGCTCCAACTTGAAATGATTTGATATCCAATTTCAGAAAACACACCTGCCTCTACTACACAAAAAGCTCAGCAAACATGAAAGACAACAGATCACAATTGATATGTTGATAGTCAGGAATCATTTACAACAAAGGCTATTCTGAAATGAAAACCTTGGCCTCCAACTGGTAAGCTTTGGTGAAGAAATTAGGCCAACAGAGGTATGTTGACATAATACTACTGACAGTTGATGCCCCAATGAGCATGTTCATCACTACAATCTGCAACTGAATGGCTTCCAAAGGGGAAGCTCCCCCCATTATAAGACCAGTCATTGCACCAGGCAGTGAGATCAGGCCCACGGTCTTGGCATTGTCTAAAACAGGGGAGAGTGCAAGAATTAAAGCCCTCTTTACTTGCTGATGGGTAGCTTGCCGTGGGGTTGCTCCGAGGGCCAATGCTGTTTCCACCTACATAAAGAATTTGAAGATTTGGATAAGAGATAAAGACTCTATAAAAGGAAACTAAATGTGAAACCCAAATAATAGAGGAAATCTAAGGTTTATTATCAACTAAGACTAACCAGGTTCTTTTGGATCCTGACGTCATCTCGAAGTCGCTTCATTGTCACACCAGTTACAGTCATGGAATTACCAACCATCATCCCTGCAACAGGGATGATGTATCGTGGTGTGAAGGGGAAAACACTCAGCACAACAAGCAAGAACATGGTCACTGCAGTTCCAGTAAGAATGGATGCACCGGCAACGAACTTCCCACGCGGAACGTGTTTTGCACGTTGGCCTGCAGTGTAACCAGCAATACTGACCTGCACTAACATGAATAGAAATTTTAGAATGCAACAATTGGGTAAATAACTTTTAAGTGAATCATGGAGGTGGGGAGGCCATTCACCAAATTAGTGTCAAAAGTAACCTGCAGAAGATCACAAAAAGATGCTCTCCATTCCTTTTCGACCTTTTTATTTTGTTGAGATAGTGTATAATTTTGTTTCTCCCAATCCTTAGTACCTTTTCAAACAGTTGAAGGTGGAGAATGTTAAGTTTCCATCTTAAAAGTTTGAACTAATAAATGGAGAGACTCTCACATATATAAGGCACCCAAGGTTCTACTCTTTAAGCAATGTGGGACTATTCCCAACAGAGAAGACAATGCCATTTTCAGTTTCCTACCTCGATCACGCTATATGAATGTGATAATACAAGTTATGATCATATGGTCTCCCATCTCTACAAAAATTAAAATTGAGTAGCAACAGTAGAAGCAAGTCTGAAACAACTATGGACAAAGTAGCAATGATTTTCCAAGATCAGCATCTTCAAAGCTCAGCAAGACTAAATACCATAGTTCATGAGACGAGCAGAACAATCCACCAATAATATTTCTTTTCCATCCATTACAATTCATCTGACATACTTCATACTTGTCAATTGTATTTGTTCACATTTTAGGATGGTCTTCAATGAAGATCACTTCAGTCTAATGATTATGAAAAAAGTGAGATAAAATACAATAGAATCCTACTGAGCAATCAAAAATTAAGAGGGGGAAAAAAACAGCAAAGCAGACCCAATTGAGATTCAAACATCAACCACAAAATTATGCTTCTTCAGGTATAGATCTGAATAAAAAGGGAGTCTTGGCTAGCCTATTGAAAGGGTGAATCCTGATATAAATCAAAATCTAAAAGAGATAAAGTTCACATATTGCACAACCAAAGTGCAAGCATATCGACATATTTATTTGGGTTTTCTATAATTTTATCATGTAGCTCGGGTGTTTTTCAGAGAATCTTTGCATTCAAAGCTAGCCGAGCTAAAAGCCTAAAAAGGAAAATCATAGAGACATTTTTAACGGCCAAAGAAATCCCCTAGTAAACCTTTGCTCAAATAGGCAATAACGTGGAGGAGATGAAACAAGGAAACCTACCATGAATATGTAAGCGGCGATAATCCAAATAGCGTTCTGCTGATTGAAGATGAACTGAAGCACGAAGCCAATAATAGACAACTGAAGAAAAGCCCTCAAAATAGAGTAAACCATCTCCTTCTCCAACCCAAGCTTCTGATAGAACGACAGAAGCACGGCCATTAAAACCACTACGGTGGCCAAGACCGGTTTCAACATCCCCTTGAGGAAATCAACCCAATCGACATCCATGTTGCCCTGTCCAAGAACACTCTGAGCAAACAAGTGCAATGTCTCAGAGGAAGAATAGGAAGAAATATAAAGAAAAAGACGATAGATGATGTCTGGTTAAGAAGAGAAGAGGTTCGAACCTTGCCGATAAAATGGGCCCTCTTGGGACGTTAATTTCTGAGGAAAGCTTGATCGGAACAGGTTGTAACTGCATGTCGTCGATCTGATGCTTGTGGGTAATGCACCGCACTCAATAACATTGGATTCATTAAACAAAAAACCTTTACAGCAGAAGATCTTTTATTGGCCAAATTTGTTCTCATCTGTTCGTCATGAATCTGTGAAATAGTTGAAACCCCAATCTTCACCGGGCGAGTTACCCACTATCAAGTCTCATTCATACCTTTCATTCTTTGTTGCATCACAATCGTCAGCATATTGCCAAGTAGATCGCATCTTTGCAATTTGGCTGTGGCTGTCTGTTCTTACGTGGTGACTGGCAGGCTGGTCCGGACAAGGTTTTGGTAACCTATTATCGGTATCGGTGGATTCGTATCGGAATCGGCTGATTTTACGAATAAAAATTTTTTTAAAACCATAAAATTTAAAAAATAAAATAAAAAATATAACAAGGTAGCCAAAAGAAAAAAAAATAAAAAAAAAATGAATTTGTATCTACAAATTGATTTTTTTTTCCTAAGAGGTTCAAAGCTAAATTCGAGGATGTTTTGATCTCTTCTTGGGGTGTTAAACGGTTTATTATCGGTTAAACGGAATGGTGTAGTGTATAGGAAAATAAAATCGAAATCAAACTGATTAACTTAATGGTGTCAAAATTGTTACCAGAACTGATTAATAATCGATTTCGATAATCTGATTTTTAATCAGTTTTTCATTAAATGATTTTTTTTGCAGTTTATAAATGGTTTAACGCATCGATTCCCCTAATCAATTTCTAAATGACTCGGTTGCCATTAAATGAAGTCGTTGCCATTAATTAGTTTCGTCCAATATTTGAAGAACAATTTTACAACATATCTAACCGTTTTTTTTTATCAAATTTGACTTGTATGTCAATTAAATCCCATCTCAAGGATAAGTTTTCAAATTTATTCATGGATTTTAAAGGAAAGATCACCTTTTTAAATTAGAGATTTGCTACTGAAATACTATAAATCCAATGATATTCATATTTAAAGGTTTTTGTTAAGAACTATAACATCCAAAAGGAGGTTGGATGCTTATTATAGACAAAAAGATAGAAACAAAAAGATTAAGAAAGAATGAGGGATAGATGGGGAGTAAGAGATTTTGTGTGGGGAGACAGCTATAGGCTCAAGACTATCTACTATGTATTCCGATCCCAGATAGTCTAGTCCTTCCCTAGATGGGCCTGAAGGAGGTTCCCGTAAGGATAGGAAGTTCTATTTGGATATACTGTTGGGGTAATTAAGGATGCATGATATGAACACGGAAGTTGCATTAATGTCATATATTGCTGCGCATGGTCCTAATCAAATGGGGTAGTGTCCGTGTGTGTTATGTTTTTAGCTTAGGTTAAGTTAGGGTTGGAGGTTTAGTTTAGGATTAGAAATTAAGGATTTCTATAGCCAACAATTAACTGGTTCAAACGATCCATAAACGATTATGAATGTGTTCGGGTTAAACGGCAGACAATGACAGACAAAACCCAAACCAAGATTGAACTATTTATTAAACAGTTTGTCAACTCCTGTGTAAAATCGATTTTTTGATGCATTTTCTTACACCTTTACGGAACATCTACTTTTTGTCTGATCCAGATTGATAGAGTTATACGTAAGGTGGCAACAAGGTCAGGTTGAGCTGGCCATTGGGCATTTTAAAACCTCAGCTCAACCCTGAATGCACTTTGGGTCCAAGTTCAGCCCAGCCCTAACTTGCTCTTAGGGCCTGAAAAATTCAACCCTAACTTACCCCGACAATGGGAGGGGGGAAGGAGATGTAAAGGCTACGTCAGGCCAGGAAAAAGAACAAGAAGAAAGACGAAAAAGAAGAAGGAAGAAAGAAAAAGATGACGAAGAAGAAGAAAAAGATGAAAGAACGGTTTGGGTTGGGCCGGGCTCAGCCCAAGGCTTCAACCTTTGCTTTGCTTGGCCTGGATCTGCCCCAGGGCAAAAAATTCTTAATCCTAACCCGCCCTCAGGATTAGAGTATCTCACCCCAGGCCTTATTCAGATTCAAAACGAATTTAGCCGGGTTCAGGCCAACAGGGCCAAACTTGAACCCCCATGAATACATCTCATATTTTCGATTTGGGTTGCAAAACACCAAGAAATTGGAAAAAATGGAATTCGAGCGGAGTTAGAATTATAGAATTTTGGAGATCACAGATATCAAAGGTAAAACATTGTTCTGTTTTTTTTTTTTTTTTTTGGTCAAATGGTTTTGGTCTTGTATCAAAATCTGGTCCAAATTTGGTGCCAATTCTGCCAAAATTACTTTCCGCACACCTGTTTTGGATGCCCTGCTTACTCGGGTAACTCTGTATTTATGTCTTCCTCCACAGAAACAAAGCAAAATTTTGGGTGGCTGTTCCATGGTGATTCCAAATGTATGTCTTTCATAGCATTAATAACAAATCACATTTTACCACTGGCAATGGGCAAAGATTGGACATATTAGTCAGCCCATTTCATGTACGGAACCTTGAGATATGTTTACTAACTTCTTGATCAAATGTCAGTCCTTCAAAAGCAGCTAAAGAGAGGTCCGACTTCGTCGAATTTGGGTTTATCTCTCACCATCAGGGTTTCAAGTTGACACTTGAGGTTATTCCTTTTACACTTTTCTAGTGTAGCTGTCCATTTCTCACTTCATTGAAGTTCATTAATTTTGTATTTTATGTATTAGCTTCTTAATGAAGATGCTCTTATGACATAGGAAAGGGTATCAGTGATTGCACAGATTCGCATCGTTAGTATCAGTGAGTCTTATTTTACTTCCCCCCTTGTTTACGATTATCAACCTCACTTGAAAATCACAAAATACAGCATTAAGAATGGTTCAATCTAGTCAGAAATCCACAAAATGCATCTTTATCAGTAATATTCGGAATTTGGGATTTGTCTGGTTCTATCTAGATAGAAATCTATTGCTGTGATTATTATCTGCATCAGCTTTTATAAGTCATGTAACAATCAAGATTTGTGGCATTATTTTCCTTTCTCATGAGTAATTGCTGTATAGTTATTGAAGGAAAATTAAAGAGTGGCATCTTTCTTCATTTTTATTTCAAATGAGCCTACCCGGTATATGTGCTATTTGATTTGTTCACTGTTGTATGTTGTAATAGTCTTCTAAGATTTATATGGTGATGTAGCTAATTTCTAGAAGTAGAATCCACATTGAGATTTCTTTCCTAAATTATTTTGTCCTGTCACTCCTGTCTCTTTTGTCAACTATATGCCCTTTCAGCCTAATTTTACAGTGGAGGCTAAGCTCTTGCACATAATTTTGAAGTGAGAATCATCAATCCACCTAAGCATGAAAATAGAGCATGTCACAATCTAAGTAGAATTTGGAACATGGCAAATAATTTTCTGTACTGAAAACTTGTAATCTAGGAATTATCTTAGGTCCCTCTTCCACATTCCACAACAAGAGAAAAGGAAAAAAAAAAAAGATTCCTTGTTCACTGTAGCAAGTGGAAGATTTTCTTTACACGTTCTGAAGCATTAAGGATTACATTTCAACTTTAATATTTCATTTTCTTTTTCATTCATTATTTGAGTTAAAAAAAAAAAAAGCTATGATATCGAGGATCTCCATAGAGACTTTTCACTTCTCCACACTGTCCTGTTGGACACAATATTCCCATTGCACATATGCTGCTTGACACAGATTTATTTTATTTTTGGATAGCACACATTGATGTGGTCCTGCATTTCTTATATTAAAGCTAAATGTAAATATGCTGGTATATGTCATCCTTTCAATAACTTACTATCAACTTGTGTTTCTTCTGACCGGTATAATATCATTTCTTTTGATAAAATTAGTCAAGAACCGGAAAGGTTCTTTCGTAATCTAAGCATCAAACTGTTCAAAGTTGATACTTGTTGCTCCTTTGATTGTGAATTTGAGATAATCCATTTTGGATTCAAGTATGTGTCAAGCATAAATCGGCTGTTCACAAAGCCATGTCCCTGTTTCTGGATTTTAGGCCATTGCTACGTCCAACTCTTTGTGTCCATGTCTTAACACATGACAGTCATATCTGTATTCACAGCTCATAGATCAGAGGTCTTCCGCAGTTGAACTGCTTTCTTTATTTGGTTTAAGTTACTTTGGCATCATGTGCATTGTAAATTCAACATTTTGCATACCATTTATTGATCAAATAAAAAGGGCATCCCAATGCACAAGGCTCCCACTACTGTAGGGTCTGGGGAGGGCAGAATGTACACAGCCTTACCCCCACAACGTGGAGAGGTTGTTTCCTTGTTTCGAACCCGTGACCACCAGATTGCAATATATCAACCTTACCGTCACACCAAGGCTCGCCCTCTATCATTTATTGATCAAATGTCAATGAATAATAGGTACTAGGTAGCCATCTATGTTGGGTAATTTTATGGATGAATATAGTCATCTCAGCAATGTGTAACATTATCATTCTGTTACTAGTGGACTGGACATTTGTTTTTTTTTTGAGGGGGGGGGAATCTCATTGTCTAAAGTGCTGCTCTTACTGTAAATGAACTGAGAAGGCCATATGATGTTGCAAATATATCCACATTGCTAGGCCTCTCAATGGAACAAGCTAAAAAAATTATTTCTAAGAACTGCAGTTGTGTTAACTTGCAGCCTTGCAGAGATCTCTGCTCGAAGTTTTAGAGCTGGTAGAATTCAGGTATTTCTATTATTCTCTGTGTTCTTAGTTCCTTGCAGGGCCCTGGTAGATAATGCTTTGAGGAAAAAACAATGGTTCAAAGAGGCCATCAAAACTGAAAGAATATCACTTGGCCGGCAATTGCACTCTAAAGAGCTTTGGTTTGAGACTTGCATAACTGGGATGAAATCTTTTCAGGTGAGGGTGATCTAATGTTGGGTGATATTACACAGTTTTTCGCTGAATCTATTAAAGCACCCCAAACTTCAAGAGCCATTTATTTTATTTGGATTGCAAAGGCTTGCTGCCAAATGAAATGCAGTTAACGGATATGGTGTATGGAAGTGGAGAAGAGTTGCAGACACCAACAAATAATACTACAGAGCTCTTATCTACTGCCAAGGAATTTGAGGGATCAGATGTTGCTAATAAGAGCTCCATGCATTCAATAGGCCTTAGAGAAGTTCCTGATGCAACTCTAACTATCATGCCATCAAAAACATCAAACCTTTGGTTCTGAAGATTGTTTAGATTCCTCACTAATGAACTGAGCGATGTGCCTGAGGTTTTGGGCGGGTCTGATGTGGTTTTGGTAGCAGTTGGAACAAATTCCCTTGACTCATAATAACAAGAATGGATCACTAGCCATTGGATAAACATTGGGTTACCACATGAAACAGTGTTGCTTGTCACTGCTGTCGAGGCCATTGTACCTTCTACCACATTATTTTAGACTATAAAATTTTACCATAAAAAAGATTCTAATTCTATGGTTGAAGGTGATCTGGTGTCACCCATGGATATGATGGAAGATTCCATTGGTAAGCGAAGTAATCCCCTTGATGAAGATTCTGAAAGGTGATGTTACAACAAATGAAGTCTTACAAGACAGAGAAAGATGGGAGCAGAGGGACTTTGTTTCGATTGCATATGATATGTCTTTGCTCAGAGACCATGCAAACGGGTAAACAGAGAGAGAAATATGGGAATGCAATGACTCTACTTGGAGATAAAGTGCAACTTGAGGTATCTTCTGGTGGATTGAAAGAAGATGTGGTCCAGGTTGCAGATGATCAGCTACCAGAGGAAGTTTTTGTTGAAATGGAAGAGCAAAAGGAAGAAAATTTAATTTTAGTAGCTGAAATAAATTTTTTATTAACAAACCCAAAAGAGGAAACAAGACGGATGTAAGGAGAAGCCGGAAAAGGAAAAAACAAACTACACAGGAAACAACGAGGGAGATCCTGTCCACACTAAAATTGGATAGGTTAATCCCAAGCATTTACAATGAATCTATTTCTAGAATAGTCTAGACAAGGCCTAGATATGGGGGATAAGGCTTCCCTGGACGTAAAAAAGGCATCCCAAATTTGATTGACACATCTAGATTTTGCTGTCCATGATATGAGGTTTCGCTCCATCCAGATATGATATAACAAATCACAAAAGGCTAGTCTTCCAACAGTATCACAGGGCGTTTTCCCTCTAAAAGTTTTGTCAATATCTCCATTCTCGATGAAGGGTTGGGTTCGTTTTCTGTTTGGGCATCAGCATGGAAGGATCAATTCCAAAATGTGAAGAGAGAAGGGGCAAGCAAAAACAAAGTGGGGAATGTCTTCCATGCTAGAGCAACCTGTTGTCTACAAGTGGGCATTCCCCTCTCTAGTACACGAAATGGACCCACAGAATACAAGACATAACCCCCTCTTGTATATGTAATGGACCCAAACCCAAATACAAATACAACTCCAATAACTATGTGGACCCACAGAATACAAGACACAACCCTCTCTTGTACATGTAATGGACCCAAACCCAAATACAAATACAACTCCAATAACTATGTGGACCCCACTGAATACAAGACACAACCCAACACTCTTTTACTGATGGTCTCGTTCAATGTTCACAGATGGCATTTGATAACCTTTTTGCTCCTCATGATGAAAAGTTATTCTCTTGGGAGTTCGAATAGGCTGACTTTTAGAAGCTATTTTACATATTTGAGGACCAGGTAAACTTGGATTACGAGGTAACCAGTAATCATTAACGAGAAAGTTCTGAAATGATTTAGAGGAGGCTGATGTGAATTTTCTTTTTCTTTTTCCTGGATAGCAGGTTGATACTAGTCTTATGCTTTATATCTCTGCACACTTTGCCACTTTTCAAACTCCACCTAATCAACATCTAGGATTAGGCATTTTCTGAGGTTTTCCTTCTGAACTCTTCTAGAATTTGCTGTTCTATGGGGTTGGATTGCCAAGGAATTTCCTGGGTTGAAACCTCCATGCATTTTGAGAGAAATTAAACGATGTTACTCCAAATGGTTTCTGATGCTTAAGTCTTTTATCCAAGGGTAAAATCTTTGACTCAGAGTGTCATAATTTCTGCTATATTTAATTATGTAAGAAAATATGATTTAGAATTACCATCCATTTACACTTTTGGACACATTCAAAAAAATCTAGTATCATCATCTCTATTTAGGGTTCCCCTCTATTACCAAACTCAAAGGGACTGCAAGTGTGGTTTTGGAATGGGTTGGAACTGATTATGGATGGTGATAAGTTTTGCAAAGTTAGAAATACAGTACAAATGAGGAGTTAGGCAGAAAGGGGTGGAGATAATAACAAGGAGGCAAGGAGTCAACTCCTGAGGGCTTTTCTTAGTAGTTACCACAAAGGAGAATCTGAAGGCATCCGCCCCAAGGAGATCTTGGAATTCCATCTATGAGGAGCAAGTTGCTAGGATTTTCCCTTCTGCTGTTTCTCTTCAAAAGGGAGCACTTAAGCTTGTGAGACAATGAATGCTTACCGAAAGCAAACTTATCCTTTGGAGCAGCAGATGATATCTTTAGTACTGGGTCTTTTCTTCTGGTACATCAAGATTTGGATGATCTAACTCATCCTTAACTTTTAATTTAACTTTTTTCTCTTTGTGAGAACCATGGAGAGGACGAATACCATATTGAGGTTTTTTTGATCGGAACTCTATTTAGAGTCCTTGCTGTACATTATTTCTTATTCTTGGCCTATGGGTCCCTTAATCTGACTATGGTGAAGGAATTTGATAATTGATATCAAATGGAAGGATTAGTCTCTCTATTTACTTACAACATACTTTATACAAATATGTTGTTTTTACACCATACAATCAGACTATGGTGAAGGAATTTGATAATTGCTATCAAATGGAAGGATTAGTCTCTCTATTTACTTACAACATACTTTATACAAATATGTTGTTTTTACACCATACAATCATATTAATAAGGTCAAAACTTATTGGCCAACCAGTGTTAGTCTACGCTTGGAGCAGAGCAGAAACACAGTTAGAGAAGCTCAGATGACCATCTTGATTAAATGAGAATAATGATATAGTTCTTGTTACTTCTGTGCTAATGATCAATCCCTTATTTATTTTGCTTGTTGAAGGTAAATAGTTTGATTGATTTGATATTATATTATCTGTTCCCCCCAAACATCAAGAAACATACACATAATGATAAAAAAAAGGAAAAATATAAAATTTTGTGGGCATGCAGAAAGATTTCTAGTGAATTCACTATATTTAGCAAAGAAATACTCCAAGGAATCTGATGTTTGTGCAGGTTTAGAATCAACTACAACACAGTGGTTCATACTCTATTGATTTCATAGATCAAAACATCAAGGTGATTTTATGTTATAAATCATAACTGTCCTGTTTTGTTGGTGATCGACTGGTGTTGGTTATGCAGCCTGGCAAATCTTAGGTGGGAAGGGCATCAAATGGTGGAGATGCTGATGTATTTGTGGGAAATGTTATATTATTTTACACAAAGGGGCCACTTTCTGTCTACAAGATTCAAACCACATATTATTCTTATGCATAAGAACTGCTAATATTTAGAGGGCGGGCCTCGGCGCAAGGATAAGGTTACTCTATTGTGACCTGGTAGTAAAGGGTTCAAATCTGGAAACAGCCTCTCCGCAAAATGGAGGTAACAGGAGCCTCGTGCACTAGGTACGCCATTTTTTTATTTCTAAAATTTGTATGTGCTATCATCAGAATTTGTCAAGCATGAGGCTAACGGGGTGTTATATGCAGTTCCACATGCAGTTGCTCATTTCTACAATTGAAACACCTCATGTATGACATCTAGTCAACAATATTTTGGGAAGTTTTAAGACAACCACTCATCATCTGCTCTTCCACCTAAGTTGTGAAGCTCAAGTCATTACATGTCTGGAAGAGTTGCCTCTGATATTTTGCTTATAACAGGTCTCAACCCCATTGGTTACCTTCAGAATATATTTACATAAGATACAAAACAATTACGACTGGAGTAATCATAAGTAGTGATGTCATTGTTGGAGGCATTGACAAGGGAATCCAAACATGGCTTGGACCTAACCTGTGAGACCAGATATGAGAGGATGGATTGGACTGGCTGATCAAGATTTTGTAAAAGTGCCTCGTGGGTTGAAAACTGATAAACATTACACCAAATTTCAGGTTTTTTTTTTTTATTATTGTATATTAAATGGCATTAATTTAATGGTGACGAATGCTAATGTGATCACTGGTGCCTTAATCCAAATTATTGGGTTTTGGGATCAGGTTTGTGAATCTTGTAATGCCTTCATTTGGTTAAGAGGCAATATGAATATGCTTTGTTTCGACGTAAAATTTTACATGTAATATTTTATAAGTAATTTTTTTTCCAAGTTTGTTTCTCATAGGTAAAAGAAGACCGAAGTTTCCCCCCCCCCCCCTTTAGAGATCGGTATATTTTATCTATTTGAATCGAACATTAAATTTTTTTTCCTTTTACGTATAAAATGTATCACATAAAATTTTACATAAAAAAAATGGTGTCTATCTGGAGATACTTTTTTTTGGGATCAATCTTTCCTCTTTTCAGAGCCTTTGACTTTTACACGTGCATTTCCTTCAATGAATGTGACCTAATTCTCTTGATTGTCTCCCATTCAATTTACCACAATAAGAGGTCTTGGACCATTAAGGCTGCATTTTGTATGTATTGTTGGAATATATTCTTAGAAATGTATTATCAAAATGAAGAATGCATTCTTAATATATAATGAGAATGGGTAGTGGTGCAGTTTTGTTCTGGACTCAAAATGCAAAATGGGCTAAATAGTGCATCCCAGATTGGCTACGTTCTCTCATGCATGCCATTATTCAAGAATGAGAATGGATATCAAACATTGTTTCTGCTATCTTAGAATGTGTTGTTGACTTATAATGCATATGAATGCGGCATAAGTTTCCTTGGATGCATTTTGGTTCTTGATTTGTTAATCAACCTCAACATCATTTCAACTATGCTTGCCAAATCAAAAGTGCCATAAGCATGCATTAGGGCTTTAAAATATGTTCAAGTAGGATTAGTATGTAACAATGCTCATACCTGTTTTGAGGGTTATCCATGAGAGTTTGATTATTTGCTTCCCTTTACACATGGGATTTTCTTAGTGGTACCCCTTACGGAGTCAAATAATTTGTAATTATATCTTTTATTATCCTCTTAAAGTAATACACTTTTTCTTGAAAAAGAGTGAATTCTTAGTTCATGTGTACTCCAAAAGTTTATGAAACAATGACAGTTCTTGAGAGTGATACGATAGTAACTCGTTTTCAAATTATTTTAAAAACCATTTTTTACCTAGTGACATATTCTAAATATACTTGTAGAGCTAAGGTGAACCCCCCCCCCCCCCCCCCCACCAAAAAAAAGGGCTGCCTCAATGGCCATCCTAAGAACATAGTTGTAGGCATGTAGCCTTTATCTAATAAAGTTAGATTCTCTTTCTAATTTATGAGTTATTATTATAAGCTTGAATTTGTTATTCAATAAACCTAGGTGGCTAAATGTTGTTCTTACTACTTGATATCGATTATTTTTAGCTCAATCACATTTATTGGACTATCACGGAAATTACAATATACAAAAGGATGGTTATAGTATTTAAGACGGGAAAGGTGAGGATTTTACATTGAGATCTGGCGGACACTGATCTGGTGTCAACGATAGAGGATCGGTGTCAAATAGAAAAACCTTTTTTTTAAAAGAGGGGAGAGTAGTTGGGGGATATATTGTTAATTACTAGGGCTTGTAAAGCCGAACAAACACTTTAAAAAGAGGAGAAAGAAGAGAGATTTCCTTGCTGGCTCAATCTTTCTAGTTTATATGGAATACGGTGAGACCATGTTTGCTTTACAAGCTAGTGGACAGTGGAGAGCTTTGTTTATTAACAGAATCTCTTTTAGCTAGTCAGTTGATGCTTATAAACCTCTCCTTGTTTTAGAATTACAGAATCAAGTCACAGGAATCTTAGATCGTTGTTGCTAAGGTTGAATGCATTAAAAATATAGTGCTTTCTGCTAAAAAAAAAATTCTCTCTTCATTGTTAATTCATGCTTGTCTAGTTGATTATTACTCCTCATAAACCTAATGGTCTTTTAAGTGAGAAAGACAGTCGTACCCAATCGATGTTTCTATCAACGGGTCCAACACATCAAGTGGCAACTATTAGGCTTAGATGAAGATGGCAATTATACCTCTATAACTACTGACAGTGTCATGAACAAGTTATTTGAGTTTTATTTTTTTTGCAACAAAATCATAATGATTGCAACCTTAACTATATTTACATTTGGAGATATGATTGCGTCTCAAAGCTTGCCTTACAAAGCTATTCTAAGCAACAAAACAATAAACCTGCAATATTACTAGCTAACTTCAAATTTGAGACCTCTTTAAGCTTTAATGGATTAAGGGATGAAGTTAGTGGAAAGGGTACCAAGGAAACTAGTCCAAACATCATCTTCTTCTTCATCTTCCTCCCCACCAATCTGGCTCCACTGATCAGTTTGGATACTCTCTCCGATCTCTTCATTCCTTGCAAACCGGCCTCTGATCCGTGGCCGACTATCTGCTAATGTCTTCCTACATGCATACTGAATCAAGCAAGAAATGTCATATACATAGAGTAGAATACACACAAATGCACACCCATTAATTTGTTCTCTACCTCAAAAGCAACTAGGTTGGGAGTTTAGTCTCACATCAACTACTAAATAGTCTTCAACCCCCTTATATGCATTGGGAACCTCTACCTACCCATTTGAACTTTTAAGATAAAAACTTTACTTGGTATTAGAGTCGGTTTCCATCATCTCCTGTCTCCAAGTGTCCATAAAAAGGGTGTCAATCAATTCGGCTTATTCTTTTCTAACCGGTTTCCCCTCTATTGCCTTTACCCATTGGTGTTGCAAAACAACACAATATTCCCCCATCTCCCCATCCCTCCACCCAACCCCATCCCTCCACCTAACATCCCCCATCCCTCCACAATCCCTCCACCAAAATAGAGATGAATTATTGTTAGGAAACCTGCAAATTCTAGTTGAAAGAGTGTAGACGTCTATTAAATTTGATAGAAATAAAGTGACGATGAGAGATAAGAAAGCGAGAGAGAGAGGTATTATAACATTCAATAGTCTATTTGCATGTACTTGTATCTTCCATGAGATTCCATCACCGTCCATATCAGCAGGTTCCACACTACATCGATGATGATGAGATCTCATGGAGAATACATGTAGATGATCAAAACTCAGTCTTTCTAGCTACCTAGTTCAAACTTTTGAGATGGAAACTTTAGAAAGTAATAGAAAGAGAATGAACAAAGAAGAGATAGACCTTGATCTTCTTATTGAAGTTCCGCCGGCTTCTTTTACTCCGGTACTTCTCGATTCTCTCTTTCCGTTCTTGAGCACTATAACATCGAACTTTCTTTGTCCCTTCAAGACTACAGCTTTCATGGGAAATCGGACTATCTGATCGATGAAGATGATGATGACCGTACTGTTGTTGAGCCAAATTAATCGTCTGCTAATCCAAAAAAAAAAAAAAAAAAAAACCCAATTTAGATCATAATGTATGGTTCAAAATTTCATGGAAACGACCGGTTTGATTACCTGTAAATCACCGGTGCTAAACACCTTCCTCATAGGGCCATCATCGAAATCGAAATTCTCAAGTGCAGAATCATCAGGAGAAGATAAGAAAATGGGATTATGACCATTGGAAAGAGATTGACTGCTCATACACCTCTGAATCAAATTAGGTCTTGGAGGATAGTAATTGCTGTAACTCGGTAGTGAACTCGAACCAATATCTGATCTTAGTGCTGCTAAAACCTCACGAACTGAATCGTACTCTGGAGAAGGAACGGTCGCAGGAAAGAGGTCTGGTAAGGAGGAAGTGTTTGTAATTTCCGGCGGCCGGCCGATGAAATCGGAGGAGCAGCTGAGATTGAAGAGGTCGCCGAATTCGTACATGATGAACTGAAGTGAGAATGAAGAGTACAGGGGAGATGAGTAGAAGGAAAAACTGAAATTTGATACCTTCTTATGAGCGGGGAAAAGTGTGGGCGGCTCAGATGGACTGTGACGTGGATGCTGATGTCTTCTTTCAGAAGGCGTTGACCCGATTTTAACTCGGTTCTTACCATTGTCTGAGTTAACTCGGTATTCAGTGTAAGTCTTTACTCCTACATCTCCAACTTTCTATTAAAGTTCAAAAGTACACAGACATCTTCACTGTTACCGAATCTGATTCGGTTGCATTTCTGATTTTCTTTTTTTAAATGACAAATGTGTCCATACTACCCCATAAGTATTACATATTAAGTTTATGGGTTATTTATTTATTTATTTATTTCTCAATGTCAAAGAAGAAAAATATATCAAAAAATGATGTACACATTAACACTAATACATGGGTTTGGATCATCTTCTATTGTTGGAGGGATTTCATTCATGATCTAGCGATTTGGTATACGCGTCAGGTGAACTATAGTTGCTGAATCACGATGTCTGGAGATACTGGATAACAAGAGAGGATCTTTATCTGATAATCTTTGTGATTCTTGTAACTATGTGGGCCATCTTGTATATATAGTATGTCATCCCTCATTTTCATTGATTTGGCATGGGAGATGCCAACATACTTGGGCAGTGCATCGATCAGAGGTTGCCTAATTCTTAGTCATACTATATTTCTTTTCCTACACCTACGGTATAAATGAATCTCTTCCTAGTGGAGTCATGATGCTTGGATAGGATTTTAGAAAAGGTGGGGTGGATGGTTCAGACATTTTTCATTAAAACAAACAATGAAAAATGTTATTTGACAAATTTTTTTTTCTTTAAATACATTTTATATGGAAACAAATAGAGCTTAAGGGAAAAAGATTCCAGCGGTGTGAGGATGCTTTCCCACGCCCTCTTTATGTCTCTCATTCAAGCCATATAGGTTCAATACCTACACCCTTTCTCTTTTCTAACAAAGTGGATTCTTTCTTTTTTTCTTTTGGTAAAACAAAATGGATACTTACCCGTGGATAAAATTATTTTCTGCATTGTAATTGATGTGGCATAGGAGATCCTCTCTACATTGTCGATGTGAAGAAGCTCCTCCCATTTATTAAATTTCTGAACTTTTATGTGAGCTGTAGGGCAAATATTGGTATTACCATTGTTTTATCTTATATATACTTATTTATTACAATTATACATGATTAAAGTGCTCCAGCCTTTGCCTTATGTTCTTGGGATCCTAGCATCTCCCATAAAATAAACTTAAAGAAGCCTTAGACCTCCAACTTAGGGGTATCAATAGATGATATAGAGTCAGCTTAGAGTTAGACCAATAAGATTCCAAAATACCCATTTAACTAAATTATATATATATATATATATATATATATATATATATATATATATATATATATATATATATATATATATATATATCTCCAAAAAAAACAAACCATGCATGGGTCATCCAAACCTGGTCCTGATCCGAACTGCTTAACTGGCCGGTTCAAAAGCATTTGTTGCATATTTCTATCCAATCAGACTTTGGAAGCCTTGCTGAATTGGTGTCTGCACTGGATTGGATCAAAACGGTTCGTCGGCTGGCCCGACCCGTTTGTCTGCTGACCACTTTCTCTTGTCTCTCCTAAACTAAAGCTCCTAGACATTGGGAATTTGTTGGGTCAATCATGCATAAGAAAAGCACATCTCATATATTATTAATCAATCAAACTATAGACAAAAGGAGCTTTAAGAAATTAAATTTTAACTAATCATGGGATCATGTGTAGTGTAATTGCCTACTTTGTGGTTTAGAAATTCGGTCAAAACAATAGGATACATTCAATTTGGTGCTCCTATATAATATATATTTTTAGCTTATCCGTTTCATTGCGGCTTCTCTTCTTACTAAAATAAGATTTCCTTAAAAAAGACATTCATCCATTCCCAACTTGCAATACTTTGAACTACAATGGAAAACAAGGACCCACCATTTATTCTCTCTTTGCATGAGAGATCTAGAAAAAGAGAGATATAGAGAGAGAGAGAGACTTTTTTTTTTTTTTTTTTTTTTAAGAAAATGGGCTAATAGTGACTTTGTCATAGTTTAACAGAAATAGTTGAAAATGGAAGCACAAGTTCATTACTTTGGTATAGTTTAAAACATACCCATGTGAGGAGCATAAAATCCAATCATTTGTATTGGGTTAGGGAGGATATGATGAAAATTAATATAAGTATTAGTAATTAATTATCACCAGAATCATAAGGTACATAACCCTATGATGTGAAAAACCCAGTGTGTCAACTCACGATTCGATTGAATCGACTCATTGACATGACCGTGGAGTTTGAAGAATCGACCTCGGTGCAATACTTGGCCAAGTTGATCTGGTTTGAGTTCTCTAATCATCAACTACAATGCTTAACATATAGATTAAATTAAAGAAGATACATAGACTTGGGAAATTCAATTAATCAACTATGGTGGGGGGGACCACTGTGTAATAGTTGCTATGTAGCTACTAAGTTAATGCCTGCCTGCCCTATAAATTAATATCAATCTTAACATTATAAAAAAAATCTTAAATATCAATAGTGGAGATATTGAAAATGCATTCTTAATATAAAATAAGAATGGATTAAAGAGCAAAATATTTTCATTCTAGACTTAGAATGCAAAATGATCTGAAAAATATATAATTAACTCCATAAGTATATTGAAATGGATAGAATATGATCTCTTTGTTTCAAGCAAGAAGAAGAAAAAAAGATCTAAATAAGAAAACAGTGTGAACCCATGAGCATCAACCATATCTTCCTAGATCTTTCCTATGGTAGGTCTAAGGAATACGAATCCTGCGTATTATTGCTAGAGTGGGCCATGCATATCTTCTGGGCAAACTCACAGGACTTACCTTTGGTTTCCTAGTTACTCCATCCCTAAAGTCAAAAGTCAATAAGGCCCAATGACATCTCTCTCTCCCTCTCTAAAGAGAGAGAAGGAGAGAGAGAGAGAGAGAATGGGTCCCTTGAATTCAACTTGAATTTTGGCGTAAACATCCGTTGGCCTGGATGATTGGTCTTTGTTTGATGAAGTATAGACTAAGGAGTAAGTCTCGAGATTGAACCTCCTCTTTTGCACCCGTCCCTTACCTCAATAGAATAACATAGGATAAAACTAATAAAAAAAATAAACTTAAACTTTGGGAGAAGATCAACTATGGAAATAAAGAGTAAGTTGCCCTGCAATATACTGTTGCTCAATGACCAGCTGATACTACGTACAGTAGATGTATAATAGCTAAAGTAGCCAGCTTCCAACAGCCAACTAAAACTCATCACAAGAGGAAATAATATTTGAGAGCTTGGATGTAGTGGAGTTTGTGTAAATGTATGTTTCTGGTGTTGGCAAAATACAATATATATATATATATATATCAAGCGAACAGGAAGAATTTATTGTGGTTTGGCACAAGTAATTTATATCCATTCAAGAAAACTAAAAGTTTATTTTTTATTCATCAAAAAAATTCCACATCTTTCTCCGTCTTACAATGTGATCCTTTAGTTCTGTACATGCATAAGGTTTTTCTTCACAGAAAAATACATAGCACTATAGAAATTTTAATCTTCACATAATTATAATTTTGTCTCCGTATGTGAAATGGACCTTGGACCCTACAAAACATAAGACACAAAAAACATATTCATGCGAGGAATTCCTTTTTCGAAAAAATATATTCATGGAGGTTTTCATGTAATGGTTGATGATGTATAATAACTTGTTAACAACAAACATTGGATGATAGATTCTTTACTTGTTGAAAGAGGGTTGAGGGGGTCTAGAATTCAAGTTTCTTCTCTTGCATTTGTCAGTAGTGTAACTTAGTATAGGACCCATAAAAAAAAAGGCTTGTTAACAGAATCTAATGGACTACCATTACAGACACATTATTACGGATGTAGTGTGATAATGCTTGAGAGAGCACTTGATGACTTTAATGGTTATCACTTGAAGATTTAATTTGACTTTTGTAGCAGGATTTTTCTTTCTAAGTTCGGTAAGCAACAATTTAAGGTATAAAGCTGTCTCAAAAGCTGTCTCAAGGCATTAAGGTGTCAAACCATAAGCTCTAGAATGTGAGTTAATAACCTAATAAGAGATTTAAGTAGTTTATGCAATTATATTGTGTTATAGTTATAAAACTTTCCTCTTAAAATTTTAAAATTCCATTTATTTCTCTTTTATTTCCTTTGCAATCAAATTAAGCCATCTAGATTTGATATAGATGTATTTTTCTTCCATCCTAATCATGGCTCTTCTTTTTTTGGGTAAAACATGGCTCTTCTTCAAGATTCAAAATATTAAAAATGAGAGATTAATAAAATTAAAAAGGAAGTAAAGGAAAAAAAAAAAAAAAAACCCAAACATTCTAAGAACTTTTCCTAGCCAATGCATAATAATGGCTGCCTATATATCCTTTAATTAGTAGGCAATGATGCCTTAATTTCCCTATGTGGACCACATCAAGGAAAGTGAAGGGAATGGTTTGGAAAATGAGTTCTTATTTTATTTATTTTTAATGAGAAAAGGTTATCAGAGCTTATGACTATGAAGACAATGAAAAGAGGCTGGTGGGTCAACATGCAAAATAGTCTCACCACTAGGGAAAGGCTGAGTGGGTATGGTATTATTAGTCGGCAAAAACCTTTGAATTCAATATGAATCAACAAATTTGATAGAACATCTGTTAATGGGTTTTCTTAGAATGGCAAAACAGACCAGAATCCCAGATGCCTTAATATTCTTCTTCAATTATTAGTCAGTCTATCATGGTCTTTTTAATGTTTGCTCCCCACATGTTAATTTTTTTTCATTCTGTGTTTGTCCCACTACAGTCTCTAGATTCGTTCACCATCCTTTGAAACAACCTTCTCTTTTGATGTGTTTTTTTTAGGCCACATTGAAGGTATCTTGTTCTAAACTTAGAAACAAAAAGTGTTTTTTTTTTTTTTTTGCAATGGCGTCTCTTGTGCATTTTATAATAGATTTTTTTTAGTTGTAACAAATCTTATTATAACTGTATGTTATATAACAAGATCTTTTCACCATCAGATTTGCATCATTTTCTAAATGAAATATCAAAACTGTCTCCCTATATATTGAGGCTTCTACAATGATCCAATGAAATGTGCATTATATATAGGGAATTGGTTACATTATATGTTGTCACAATCCTTGTTACATTTAGAGGGAACCTTTTATAATCTCAGTTAGATGCATGGCCTTGAGTAGTGTAAAGAAACCATGAAAAAACCTCAAAGTAGAGATGTAAATGTAACAGTTATATGGACAGATATGTAGCTGGATTCATCCGGATCCGAATATCTTCTGATAGGATATGGATATACCCCTAAACAAATACATATTTGAATCGAATTTGGATTTTCTACTATTCATTAACTTGTGTAGTTTGGATCTTCTTCTTCTTCCCTATCAGATATTATTTGCTCTCAATCAATGTCACTCAATTGTATTAGTCTAAAGATTCATTTTTCCTCAAGTACCCTCAAGATCATTACTTACTCTTTTTTTTATTTTTTTTTATTTTTTTTTATTTTTTATTAGTTGGATATCTATTTCAGATATATTATGTTTCAAATGATTTGAATTCTTATCCAAATACCCCTGACCAAATACAAATACATCTAATACAGATGTGAATCGAATTCAAATTTTAACTATCCATTACACCCTACCTCAATGGCAAGCTACAAACACCTCAATGGCAGGCCACAAACATCTCATAAGTTGTACTTTGTGAGTTATAGCAATAACAAAGGGTAAACACACTGGATTGATAACTGCCTGCCAAGAGAGTTCGGATCACCTGCATATACGTGTACTCTTCCTAGGATTCGATCATCATTGATGTGGTATGGGACCCACCTCTAGAATGTGGGACCCACCGAATATGAATAGTCATAGAATCCCATGAAGGATACAAATACATATAGGTGAACTATTATCCCTTCGAGAGAGTGTTAAGTTAATATTATTTTCATTTGCTGTTTTACAAAAATATTGAATACTCATTGCCTAATAGGCTCTCTCTCTCTCTCTCTCTCTCTCTCTCTCTCTCTCTCTCTCTCTCTCTCTCCATGAGACTAGTGCATTGACATGGGTTAATACTGCAAGCCGAGTTATATTTCATGTTATAGAAATTGGTAGTCTTGACTCTTGAGAGTTGATAATTGAAATCACAGAAAGTAGGTTCGAAACTCGTCTTTCTCCACTATATCCTACCTATCAATCTACCTTCTTTTCCCTAGCAACAAAAAGAAAAAAGATTTTTGTTGATAATACAGCTTTTGAAATTTGAACTTTTATCCACAAAAAGAAAACCTTTTTTCCTTCTTTATGAATGGGGTTGGAGAGAGGAAACTAGGTCTGCAAGAAAGATATAATGAAAACTGGAACCTTACCTTCTTAAAGAAAAGCAGGTGGGTAGTGTCTGGGTCAGGGAGATCTAGAGAGAGAGAGAGAGAGAAAGATTTGAGTGAACTTGAGTTTTGACTTTGGAGATCACCAAAATGGGACCCAAATCTTGACCACTGTATTCATGTCAATGCTCTTTTCTTGTAACAGTAACTAATTAGGTTGCAGTTATCCCCAAACATGCACCCTAAGTTTTGATGGGAAGTTGAAATTTTTGATAGAGAAAGATGTAGTAGAAAAGTCCATACAGATGTTGCAATTTTAACTCATTATGAATCACAATAGAAAGCCATCTTCATGCATGCATGCATCAGTAAATAATAATTAATCACTTGAAAACAAAAGATTAATTTCACATTATACATAAAGATAAGGAGTAACTAACCAATATTAAGGGTGTCAATTCTAAATCGAAACTGATAAATCAAATCAAAACTGGCTGATAAAAAATTGAATCAAACCGAATCATAAGTAATTGGTTCAAATTTTTGTTTTAAAGTCTAACAATCAGTTCGGTTTTGCTTTTAATCAAGAAATTCTCATCTCTCATCGTCCTTTTATTTTTGTCATCGTCATTTTATTTCTAACAAATTTGATGGACTTTCACACTCATTCAAGTAGAATTTGGAGATTTTCTAGCATTGATTCATTTTTATGTATGTATGTGGGTGGATGAATGGGTGGGGGGAATACTGTGTTATTATGCAACACCAATAAAAAAGTTTATAAAAAGGAAATCAATTAGGATCTAAATAAATCAAACCGATTACTAATTGATTTTGATTTAAAATTTTAAAACCTATTAATAATCTCTTCAATTTTAACTTATATTCGTTACATTTTGAATTGAATCACCTTTTTGACTAGGCATTTTACCACTGCTGGCTTTTTTGCTAACATGCCTAATCCTATGTAACATCAAACATCAAAATTGAATTTTTATTTAAAGGTATTCATTTGCATAATTTACAGGGCAATTGCCAAACTAACTTCAGTGGTGAAGACTTCGATGATTGAGACGTGCAAATTTTCTTTCTTGAAAAGGTAAAGGGAAAAGTTGATCATCATCGATCAACATGTTAATAAGTTCTAGTGTTCACTGGAGTATACTTTCCAGTCGTGATACAGCAGTTGAAGTTTACTTGTGCATTATCAATGTATTGGTATGTACATCGAATGAACTCCAGTCATTGGATCATGGCTGAAGTCCCTCCAACAGCAAGATAGGATCTGAACCATACCGGTAATTTAAGGGTGTCAATTTTAGGACCGAACTAGCCCGAATTAATCTGAAATCAACCCAAACCGAAATATTAGCAAACATGTTTCAGGTCGAGGTATGATATATCCTACCAGTGCCGGTCCAATCCAGGCTAACCTGAAACTGGCCCAAAAAAGTAGATCTTTAAACTCGATAATGGCATGGACCAAACTAATTTAGACCGAATATTAAACCCTTGCTTCACTTCTTCCACTTTATGGATGGCTTTAACAGATTTCTTATTGGGCTTTCAATCCGAACCAGCCCGATACAACCAGAAACAAGATCGACCAGTCAATTAATATACACAGTGCAGCCCATCTAGCCCGAACTTCTTAATGAATATATTTCAGTCAGACCCTATAAAACCGAACATCAATTTAATCCAGACCGAAACCGACCCAGATTGATCCGTTAACACCCTTCCGGCCGGAAATCACTAATCACTAATCAACTTAACTTGATTACATTACAGCTGCACTTAATACAGGCATAGTCGGGGAAGTTTTTCAACCATGTCATGCCATTTGTTGCTACCCTATTAGCTAAGCTGTCCAGTTCAATCATCAATGCATTGAAGATTGAACCCCCAAGGCATTATCCAAACACCTGGAAGGCTGAAGCTGCTTTAGTTTGGGGATAAATTGATCTGACCCTATGTCCAATACCATCATTAATAATCTGTGGTTAATCTGTTAATCTAAAGTTGATTCATATTGGTTTTGGATTTGATTGATTTTGATCTAATTTGATATTATTTTAATATTTTTATATATAGTATCAATCACGTATTAATTTTACATTAGATTGGTAGATCAGATTGATTTTAGTCATGACCCATACTGTATTCAATACACTTTAGAGCCTCGCGCCAATGGTATCGCTTATGTTTTTTGTTTTTGGTTTATTTATCAAAATTCATTTTTGAAAATCATTTTTTATTAGAAAGAAAAATATGAAGCCTTGAAATCTGGTCTTGCTAATGCCCTGTCAAAAATGTTTGTGAACATGAAAACCAATTTTGTTTTTAACATAACCAAAAGAGCACTTTTTTTTAATCTAAAACTACTCCTTGTGAGCAAAAAAATAGACTGGCATGTAAAACGGTATTCTACTCATAATTTGCTCTTGGGGAGCAAGAACTAAATGAGAACACATCCATAGTGTGTTAACTGTTAACTATCGCAGCCATAGATACCTTGTACACATGTCGAGTACCAGCCTCATTGGACTTGGTCACATAGCAAAATAAAGCATAAAAAAAATCTAATTTGAAACTGAAATTTGACAAGTGGCCAATTTAGATCATCTCCTAGATATCAAACTGTCCGAATATCAAACTGTTTGAATTACTGCATCATTCTTCCACATGGTAGAACAAATGCACCCACTTTCCAATTTTTATCCATGAGTTGTAAACAACAATAATGTTTGGGAGCCGATTTTCTAGTTGGTCCAACCTCGGGCGGTTTTATATTTGTCATGTGGCAAATTGTATAGGGTTAAAATTTGCCACATCATCATTTCACATGTCACAGATAAGTGTCCTAACAAGGGAGGAATCTTGATTGACCCAAATAGAAATCTTTTGCCACCTGGACAGGGATATCGTACATTCATGCAATTAATTTGAACAAGTTAGAGAGGGCGGGCTTTGGCGCAATGGCAAGGTTGTTCTATGGTGACCTAGCGATCATGGGTTCAAATATGGAACAATCTCTCTATGAGGCGGGGGTAAAACTACATACATAAGCCCTCCTCGTACCTTGCAATGCGGGAGCCTCATGCACTAGGTACACCTTTTTCTAATTTGGATAAGTGGGGTGCTTCACTAAGTAAAGGCCAACCATCCGACCAAGCGGGTGTTTGCAGTTTCCTAGCCTAGAAGTACCCATTCCGGCACCGTAGGCTTCCTTATGAAATCTAAATTGGGCCCAAGTCTAAGGCACAGCCCAGGCCCAGGCCCAGATTCCTTCAAAGACTAGGCCTCACACTGTATGAACCCTCTTTCAATGGATATGAGTGTTCCGTTCAGTTTACAGCCTAACAGACGACAGACGACAGACGACGGTCGCCGGAGAGCACTGAAGAGCAGAAGAAGGAACCATCCGATCCGTTTCTTCAATGCTCAAGCAGCGGTATTACTCTAAAACAATAAGTCAGACTTAGGGTTTAATCTTCTTATATTTATATTCATATTTATATTTTTGATTCCTCTGTACAAGTCGTGTAACGTTAACATTGCTTTCTATTTTGTTTTCGTTTCCATTTTTGATTTCTGATTCATATGCTGTATGGTTGAATTTTATGATTAGGAAAAAGAAAAAGAATCGAAAAATTTATTTAAGGTATAAGTCAATTGCATACTTACTAGTAAAAGTTTCAATCCAGTAATCCCTGAGTTAGGTTTTGGGTTGAACAATATTGGTTAAGAACATAGAAAGAAAATTATTTCCTGGTTGGAAGACAAAAATAATGGCAGAGTATGTACTCTTATCTATGGTACATTTCTTGTGAAACAATGTGAAATATTTTGGATACTTTTATTGGCTTCATTGTTTTGGATGAGAGGATTCAATGCCACGTTGAGGAAAGCTTATTCCAGATACCATTTAATTTTGATGTGGCAATATCCTGATTCAATGCCATGTCTGAGAAATATCTATGGTGCAGTTTCGTTCTCGAGCTGTTTTTGACTCTGCTATACAGTCGATTAATAGGAAGGGAAAGCTGTGCAGAGTGGATAAGGTAATTCCACATAAGGGTTTGTGTTAGCTGTTAGATACTTGACCGATACATCAAAAGCTCCAAAGCTGACAGATTACGTTAGATCAAGTCCTTTGATCTTATCCCATATTAAGTTGGCCCAATTTAGCACCGATACATTAGATCAGGCCCCATTAGGCACATAAGGGTTTGCCAAGGCTTGGTTAGTAATGTTGCTGTTTTATTGTGCTTAAGTTATGCATTTACTGATAAACTTGATGTCTTGGGTATCAGGCAGTTGATTGTAGCCAATGGGATTTTCTAACATCATATAATGGAAAAGTTGTAAGTAGACTGAGTTATAATTTTATTTCTATCTATTGTGTTTAAATTTGACCTGAAAAGATACTAGAAACCATGTTTTAGTATTTATTATATCATTTTGCTGCACTAGAGCTACTAGAATCCCCCCCCCAAAAAAAAAAAAAAAGGAAAAAAAAACGTTGGACCAAGATATAATGTTTAATATTTATGGAGAAGTAGTTGTCCCGTTTGGGAAAGTTGACACTCTAGGGTAGGGGCTCTTGTTTGATACCTGCTGATGATTCTTGTTCCTGGTGATTGAACATTTCCTGAAGAGCCAGTTAATGATATGACCTGGTTCTGTTGTATAATTGTATTAGGATCTAAGTTGTAAACCAGCTTTCTAGAAGGTCATGAATTACTTTATCATGTAGGCGAAAATTCATTGAGCTTACTAGATTCATTTGTTAATGGTTCTTTTTTTGAGAGGAGAGTTGGGTGGTGGTGTTGGTTTTTCGGTAAATGTATGTATATGCACTTTTCAACATTTTTGTTTTTTATTATTTATTTTTTTGTGATGACTTCTTGGGGAATATTATAATCAACACATACAGGAAAGAACAAATCAAGAACCTCAGCTCCTTCGCTGGATGATGAATCAACAGTAGAGGCACTTCATTGAGGTCTCTTTAGAAACAGGATGATCCTATGAGTACCACAGAATCTGGTCCTCCCAATGTGTGAAAATGTCAGTGGGGCTCTCTAATTCATGGAAGGCCAGCTAATGATCGACAATGAATGTCCTTCCGCTA
Source organism: Protea cynaroides (assembly GCA_028583415.1). Taxonomy (NCBI): domain Eukaryota; kingdom Viridiplantae; phylum Streptophyta; class Magnoliopsida; order Proteales; family Proteaceae; genus Protea; species Protea cynaroides. The sequence continues at coordinate 33,377,481 of CM053266.1, read as the reverse complement.
TCATGCAGGTACATGCCAGCGTTGAAAGAAATATTTAGACATTTAATGACGGATTTCAAATCTACGATATTTTAAATCCTTTTTGCCTATAGGACCATGGGGCTTTCTAACTCATGGAAGACCAGCTAATGTTCGACAATGAATGTTCTTCCCCTATCATGCAGATACATGCCAGCTTGGAAGGAATATTTAGACATTGAAAGATGGATTTCAATTCTGCCATATTTGAATCCTTTTTGCCAATAGGACCAGAAAAAGCCAACAATGCATCTCTTTCATGTTTACAGAGTACTCCACCAAGGTGGAGCTGATTTATGGAAAAAGAAGAAGAAGATTTCCTTAGAAAGAAAGAATGACTACTCTTCCCCTTCCTTGTTACTGCATCAAATGATATTCCATGGAATACTTAGACAGATGATTGCTGATGAGCTGCTCATACCATGATAATTACAAAAATCTCTTGGAGTGTGTGGCTCGAACTGGAAAATTCTATCATTGGCTTCTGTATATAGTCCATAGGATCTCCATCAGGATGAATCTCCATTGGAGCTTCCCCTTTTGTTAGAGGTGATATTAGTGTTGAAACCACTACTAGTTGAGGATTTCTAAGGGAATGTCCACCACAGTTGAAAAGGACTCAAGAAATGTTTCTGTCCTTTCTTTGCAAAACCAACCCCATCTGCTCGATGAAGAGGTGGTATTGTAACAAAATAGAAAATAAGAGAATATGGAGATAATCGATGTGTTTCCTCTCCTCCTAGCAATCACTATTTATAGACAAAATAAAAAGGTAAAGTGATAGGTTTAGGACTCCATAAGATAAGGAATCCTAGTTACAAAGTAAATAGGAGTTTCACATGTCAACATGACAAGGACTCTCATGACTAAAAGGATAAAGAAAAATAGTTCTATTTTAATAAAGAGAAGCAGTTCTATTCTAATAAGGAGAAGGGAACTCCACAAGAGAGTGGAGTTTCAATTACATTAGGAGAGTAAAAGAGGATAAGAGATAAAAAAAACTAATTCTCTGTTGTCACCTGTCTAATGAGTTAATATCTGCTAGTTTGACTAAACCAGTAACCACTTATCTTCTGACGCATCTGGAATAGACCTATGAATGAGCCCATATTCTTCTATTTCTGTCATTGGTTAACAAGTACCATTTCCCAATCCATTTGGCATTTTTTTATATTTGATTGAGTCTCTATTTACCCTTCTATTTTCTTATGTGGCTTTCAAGCTATTGAAGTCAATAGGTGAACTAGTTTGTTTTATATTTGTATTCTAAGTGGTAGAGTGGCAATCTTAACTCACCTAAGCATTTTTCAAATATTCTAACTACCTGTACCTCTGCTATACAAATTCACTATTGCCATTCTTTCTTTGTAGGACCTGTTTTGGAAAATTTGGTGATCAGGGATTGCTGAGATTCGAAGTCAAAGCCTTGTGTCGGGTGCTTGAAGTCCCTGCCAAACTGAAGCAGGAATAGCTCCATATTAGATAGGCTAATCAGATTAGACTGTTCTTAAACGACAGTAGTGCTATAAAAAGTGAGTAGATGGATCCTTCTTGTTCTTAGTAATGCCATAGAAAATGGATATTAATCACTATCTGTTCTTAGTGAAGTGGGCTTGTTTTTGCCGGATCTTCTGGTTGTACGATATGGTTACAGATCAAGGATTACTGCAAAACCTACATTGAACTTGTACCTGAATGGAGCATATTTGACTGTTGTTTTTCATGTTCTCATGCAAGTTGTCTTTTTCAGTTTCTCAAAAAGTATTAATACTGATTTATGACTGCAGCTTGACTTACATTGTCTATTCGTCTTGTATTTTAGCATTACAACAGAAGTACTGGAAAAATGCTTCACGGGTGGTCACAGTTTGGAAAATTGAAATGATCAACCAGTAAGTGGGGACCTGACACCTTCCCCCCCCCGGCCAAAAAAAAAAAAAAAAAAAAAAAAAGTGGGCCTGATCATTGAATACATGGTTTTGAGTATCGTAATCTTATCAGGAGGATTGCCCTATCTGGATCTGGATTGGGATCTGCGGTTGCCAATATGATCTTCTGAGAAATACAGGAGTGTTCTAAGGATCAGATGGATTGGTTTGGATTTCCTTCATCTGTTAAAAAAAATTCCAGGAAAACTGAGGAAGAAAAAAAACTTTCAACTTAGCATTTAGTTGTGTCTATCACAGAAACTCATTATGGTTCTGTTTGTTTTCATGTAAAATGGTGGGGAAGGAAAATTTTCCTATAAAATAAGTTTTTTCATTAGTTGTTATAACGTAACATGCAAAGAAAAACATTGAAAAAGTAGGAAAATCTTACATAAATGAAAATTGTCCTGTAAAATGTTATTTGGCATGGAAAATCTTACAACGAAACAAACAGAGGGCATGTGAAGGAGATCCCCATTGCGCATTGATTGATAAAATTTTTTAGGCCAGGGCCCAATTACTATTATTCCAGGCTCTACTAAAAAGAGCTTTAGATAGCTCCTTGTTATCTCTATTGGACCTCCTTTTTAAGGGCCCAGGAAAGATTAGGGTTGCCATTTTTGGGAGAAGTTGAAGCTAACTCACGATAATAGAGAACTGATGCTATTACACCTACTACCCTCCATCCTTTTCCACAGCTTTGTCAACTTATACCTGCCAATCCTTTTCAAGCTGTGTTAGACAATCCCGATCCGGTTCGAATTCAATTTGGGCTTGGGTTGGGGAGGCAGTCCTTATCTACTTATCCTGATTCCTCGGTACTCAACCAACCAACAAACACCAACGTAATGACCCAAATGCTACCTTTAGTAACATCAACGCTTCATTTTCTTCCACGTTCTGGTACATGGGTGGGGCCCATTGGTATCTGTCGATTCGTTATCAAATTTTAATTATTTATATTATTTTTTAATTGTATCAGCCTGGTATTGCTTATCCATTGGTTGTATTATGGATCAAATTATATTGATTGGCAGGATTCAAATCGTCTCCTCCCTTAGACTCGGGAGGAGAGATGGCGGCCTGGATGGATGGCCGCCACCTGGTTCTCGGATGAATCCGAGTCATCCATCCTAACTGACACTCCAACAGACAAGCTGAGCCGACAGGGGTGTCGGCTCGGATTCACCCGAGAGCCAGGTGACGGCCATCCATCCAAGCCACTGCCCCTCTTCCCAAATCTCAGAGAGGAGACGATGTGGATCCTGATTGGCATCGAATATCCTGATTTTTTTAACCTTGGTTACAGGGTCTTGTTCACCACTTCGGTTAAAAGTTAAAACAAGTACAAAGAGGGAAAAGAAAGAAAAATTCTCTTTTATTAGGAACAATGATTAATAGGTTTCTGGTCATGGGTTTAGTAGGGTCTACATAGCATGACTTCAGAATCTAACAAACATGTTTTATATTAGGGGGAAAGGTTTCCTTCATGATGATTCTCAACTGTCAAAATATCTGAAATGTGGAAGATTGGAAGATACCTAAGTTTATTTATTTATTTATTTAAAGGTAGACATTAATGTCCCTTGTCCATATATTAAATTTTAGTACTAATAAAGATGCATATCATTACATGAAAGATATTTAATTTAATATAAATAAAATTATATTCCCTATTTACAAAATTACAATAATACCCTTCCCTTATTCACTTTCCTTGATTTTAATTAACTTTAAAAATTTAACAATTGATTAATCCAAACATTGATATGTCAATCCCAATTGCCACATGGCTAAATAATTGATCGGAACAGTGTAAACAGAAATTTCCTTTTATATATAAAACAGATGATATGGATTTCTTTAGGCTATCACCATCATATATATATATATATATATATATATATATATATATGTAACACATGCATGAAGCAACAACCAATGATTCCAGATTCCTAATCTCTTCTCAACCAAGCTACCAGATTACTGTTTGGTCACATAAGGTGGGTTTTCCTTTCTTTTTTTTTTTTTTTTTTTTTTTTTTCTCCTTCTTGGCTTTTTATTTTTAATAGGAGACAATGATCTGATGGAGTAACATGGGTGATGCAGATAGCCTGCCCAAAAAGCTTGGACGCAGGGACAGCTGGACAAAAGTTATATATACCTACAGGTCCAGATGAAGTAGGGACCATTTCAATTGATCCTCTTCCTCTTAGAGTATTTTATGATCTTTAAAGCAACTTATACATCTTGTTTCTGCTTGTCTCAACTAATTCCCTTCACAGTTAACCATTTTTGTTTCGTTAAAACCCTCAAGCAAAACTCTCTCTCTCTCTTACAGCTTGTTTCTGCTGATCTCAACTAATTCCCTTCACAGTTAACTATTTTTGTTTCATTAGAAACCTAAAGCAAAACTGCCTCAACCCCATCTCTCTCTCTCTCTCTCTCTAAAAAATTACATGCTTGTTTTTATTAGTATCCTCAAAGCAAAACTACCTCAACCATGGTTTTAGTAATCCGTATCGAATCGATTAATTCATATTAGCATTAGTAACTGATGTAATTGATAGCGATTGCGTATCAATCGCTATCGCTCTGATGCCATCATGATATCATCAATAACATTATTTGATGTTCCATGAGTTTCCCGATTTTTTAGGGACTCTCCAACAGCTCTAGTTTAATCGTTGAACTCAATAATTATATTTCAACAACTATATTGTAACAATTTTTTTTATCCTCACCTATATATATTTGTATTTTGCATGGTTTAGATGAAGGATATAGTATTTTCTTTTTAAATATGGGAATGCCAATGTGAAATCTTTTGGTGATCCACCCGTCACGGGGGGGAGGGGAGGGGGGAGTTTCACCTTTAGGTAAAATGAGTCCTCAAGAAACCCCTGAGTTAAGCTGTCATCTCTTATCTTTGGGTTAAATGATCCTCTATGATCCTTGTTATTCTGTAGTTGGTTCCTGTATGACTTACATTAGCTTCCAACCCGATTCCTAGTATAGTCCTAGTTATCTAATACCAGATACCTTGCCTTTTAATTTATTTTCTTAAATTATGCCATGTGTCAACCATCAAATGGATAGCATTGCCACGTGATCATCCATGGTTACCAATAATATAAAAAAATATTTTTTTGTTAATAAAAAATGATCCAATGGTCAGATTGGACAGACACCAAAAAGTGGTATTTTCAGTTGGATCGGATCGATACTAGCCAATACTGACTGATCTGTATCGATATCGGATTGATAAATTATGCCCCTCTCTCTCTCTCAAAAGCACACAGAGGGAAGGGTATTTTTCATTCTTTGGATTCTGAAGGGTGACATATTGGATTTTGCTGGCTAGGTCAGACAGAGTTGCATTATACTCTAGAGGGTCCAGAATAGCAAGTTAATTCCCTTTCACTTTATTTAAATTTTTGACCTTTTGACTTCCTCCTGATCTTTCGTTGAATGGAAGGCAAACAAAGACTGACTATTAAAGGCTGCTTTAAGGCCATATCCATCCTCAGTCCTCACCAACTGCTCGTTTACTTGTTTTGCAGCTTTGAGTGGAGTAATTAAGATGGTAAGAATTAACCCCATTAATTTGTAGAGTTGCAGGTCCTTTGATCTCCATTAAACCATTCTATAAAGCTTTTTGAAACGTAAAGAGAGACGAAAAAGCAGCAAGAACAACAGAGTTATGATCAATGAGAGCAGATGGCTAGCTTTATCTCTCTTTAATGGAGAACGTGTGTATCAGAGATGGGTGTGTCTCTGATTCATTACACAATGAGCTAGTGAAGGGGTGAAGCAAAGCATATGCAGCTTTAATACCTGGAGTACTTATCAAGTTACAGCTTCACTCTCATCTTTCCTTTTAAGGGTTTTTCTTATTGACACCGAACTGGTGTCAGCTATTAATTATTGACACTGGTGTGTCCATTGAATCATGCATGAAAGAACTCAAAATTATTCCCATCTTAGATACCAAAATATCATTGTCATTTTTTCTTTTCCTTTTTTGGTGAACCAAAATATCATTGTCATTGAGGTTTTTGTGATAACCCAATGACATTTCATGAAAGAGAATCCATATTGACACCCACCGATGCCATATAGTATCCCCTCCCCCCCCTCTCTCTGGTTATAGGGATTATATACAAGAAAGGATCAGCTCCTTATATCGGCCAATTCGGATCAAATTCAGTCGGGCCTGATGGCCCTGATCTTTGCAACACCCTGAGGCAGCACATGCAGTTGACACAGATTTTACATGTTTAGGTTTTTTTTTTTTTTTTTTTTACCGTTAATTGCGATTTGGGTCGATCTGACTCGGGACTGATTGGGCCAATTCCGTGCCCGAGACTGAGTTCTTTGGTCCCCCTTCTCTTTTTTTCTTTTCCAAATGATATAAGACAAAAGATTTTGTCCGCAGAATACCTGCCAATGGCTTAAGTAGCGTTTGTTTCCCTAAAATAAATCTAAGGGGGAAAAAAGGAAAAAGAAAAAAAGAAAAAAAGATTTTTCATTTTAATTTTTTAATTCACCTATTAATGAAGATTCTTAAATAAGTCCAACATGAAACACGCCTGGTGTCCTCTTTTTTTTTTTTTTTTTTGGTAGAACACGCCTGGAGTTCAATTGCTATTAATTAAAGAGATATTTTAATTAAATCTAAAATAAGAATCGTTTAATTTCAGATTATTAGGTGTCAAACAAACACATGCTTAACAATCAATTAAGGTAGTGATTTACATATCACTCTCTGGCTACCTCTCCCTATAATAAATATGAATTAATGTTTACTAAAAAAAAAAAAAAGAATTAATGTGATGAGTCCATATATGTTTTAAAAATATTTCTTTAAGAGAGACTTTTTTTTTTTTGAATTTGAAATCAAAATGGAAGGAAACATAGACACAACAAGCACGAATAATTTTTCACGAGCACCCTTTACACCACACACCAAAATTTATAATTAAATCTAATGAAAGTCAAAAACACCACCCTAACTCTCAAATAGTCCCTTTGGCATTCTTATTTTAGAGCTTTAACCTCAAGTCAATAATTATTTATTATTTTTTTTTTTCTAAGAGTCAACAAGAGAATTGTATTAATATATAAAGATATTGAAGGAATACCAAGAAAAAAAAGAGGTAATGATCTCTACATTAGGCATGGCTATTAGCATTGAGGATAACTTAAATAAAGAAATCATGTAATTTTGACTCAGGGGGTCCACCTTCGGCATGATCATCGATAGACACCTTAAGAAGGGCATGCAGGCCAAGTACTATCATTTATTAATTGTTATTTAAGCTTTCCATTAATTTGGCATGAGGGGGGCTAGCACTATAGGATCAGTGAATTAAGCGGCTAAATTGCAATTTTTTTAATTTTATTTTATTATTATTTTTTTAGTAGAACCATTGAAAATAATTATTAGAGAATTATTGAGCTGCTATGATTCACACCAAATTTGAGCTTGGTACGTCCTATGTTTATTTATAAAAAAAAAAGTATTTTAAACCTAGAAGAAGAAAATGGTTAACTTAAGAAAATTGTTTTAAAAGGCATTAAGAATAAGTTCATTTAGAAAATTATTTGAACCAAAAACCAACATTATAAGATTAAATTTTAAGCATTAGCCGTGTATCATGTGGAAATACCATTATAAAATCATATAAAATATATGATGGTATCAACAAATATTTAATTGACTTTTTTCTTTTAAGTCAATTATTATTATTAGAAGTTAACCTTGTTCAAGAGAAGGAGTCCAAGAAACATAAATCCTATGCTTTGACAATTGAGAGTTTGATATATACACAAGTTTGTATGCGACCTAATATAACATTTGCTACCAGTATACTTGGTAGATTTTAGTCTGATGCTGGTGTGGTTCATTGGACTGTAGTAAAGAAGGTCACACAATATTTGTAGAGAAAACTAAAGATTAATTATATGCTCTGTTGTAGCAGGAGTGATTTACTTGAGGTAATCAAATATTTAGATTCTAATTTCAGTAGTTGCACTTATGGTAGAAAATTACTTCGGACTATGTCTTCATGATGGGAGGTGGTTTCATCTCATGGAAGAGTGCTAAACAACATTATGGTTTCATCGACGATGCAGAGAGAGTGTATAGCTCTCTATGAGGCAACTAAATAGGCTCTTTAGCTTAGGGTTTTTTTTTTTTTTTTTTGAGTTGAGAATTTTGAATTGCATTTGAAAACCTGTATAGATGTGGTGAGACAACAATTCAATAGGTTACTTCTCAAAAAACAAGAAGAAATCTAAAAGTTTCAAGCATATTGAGATTAAATCCCTTATTGTAAGAGAGAAGGTCAGCGAAGAACACATTTCAACAATGAAGATGCTGGTGAATCCTCTTACAAAAGCTTTAAATGTAGGAATCTTCAAAGTTTATACACGTAACATTGGTGTAATTGAGTCTTTTGATGTATTGGGTTAGTGGGAGTTTTATTTCCATTTTTTACTATTTACTTAGTATTTATTTGCATTTTGGACTCACGTGTCAATTGTTATGGTAGTTAGCCAGGTGGTATTTAGCCAAAGATTTCTTGGTTGTTAATCATGGCAATATGCCAAAGTTTCGATATTAACACAAGTTTATGGCCCACAAGGAATGACATTGTATTTGTGATCACGGATTTTGTCCAGTTTTTCTTGTTTTGCCTTAAAACGGTTTGGTTGATAGTTGTTCTTGTGTTTGTGGATAACAGGTAGTTTGCATGACGTATGTTGCGTTGTGTTATCTGCTGTTGCTCAACATGAATTGATTATTGGTTGAATCAAAGTTTGAGTAATCGTTTATTATGAGATTTCTTTTTCATTGTGTTTCAATGGTGTAAGTCTCTGTTATTGTTCTTAGCTTGATAACCATAGGTATCTAACAAGGGACATCATGAAGATCTGTTATAAACAGTTCCAAAGAATACAATCATGACTAAGAGACAATACAAGGCGAGAGAGAGAGAGAGAGAGAGAGAGAGGTGTGGGTGCCATAGGAAGAGGAATATATATATATATATATATATATATATATATATGATTTTTTTAAACTGATATATATTATGGGGTTTCTCTTTGTCAACTTGTGTATGTAGCTCTCAGTAGCCCTTAATCTATGGGTTATCCCTTTGTCAACTTGTGTGTATACTGGTTCCCCTTACTAAAAATGAATAACAAATGTCCTAAAGGTTAGTGGATTGCCATCAATGGATGCATGTGGCTTCATCCCATTGAGGGTCTCACCTTCATTTAATTAATGAAATTTCAATCTAATATAATAAAGGGTATAGAGGCATTTTTTTTTGTCGATTTTTTTTTATTATTATTATTAGTAATAATAGTAATAATAGTAGTAGAAGTAGTAATTGTAACTAGGGCCCGGGGGATTAGTTGAATCCTCTCCTATTGTTGAGTGAACTTTAATCAATGACTCGTGGTTTAAAAAACTAGACAATAGTAGAGTCTCTTTTCCCTTACAATTAGGCTTGATGATTCTTGGTGACTATTTTATGGGGACCATCCCATAGCCAATGTTGTGGACTTTGACCCAAGCCAAATCATTGAAAGAGAATTTTATTAAGATTTTTTTTTTTTGATAGAAAATTTTATTAAGGAGTTGCTAGAGGAGAAACATAGAGGAAAGGTGCGCAGCAAGGTTTAGGTATCAGATCGGATAGGCTTATCGGGATCAAGATCATTTAGGGCCGATCCCTGTGCTATACCATGTCAGCAAGGGCCTATATGCAAAGGTAATTTTGGAGTGAGTTAAGCCAAAATCAGAAATTTTAGGACCGATCCCAGCTGATTCCAATTCGGATCTACATCGCTGGCTGCCAAACTTTAGCTTGGGCTTAAGATCGACCTTGCAGTCTCTACCTGAAATGAACACCGAATTAATCATAACTACATTCACACACGAAATTCATCTGCATTGGGCCGCTAGGCGTTCTAAAGAGGATCAAAATAACTAATAATAATAAATAATAAAAAAAAGCTTCTAGCAACCCTAAATATCCAAAATATTTGTCGTTGGCACATTGGATAGACCCAAATAATTTTGTAGATAGGAAGATCCTAAGGTCTCGCTTTTAAATGCAAATTTGTTTGGTTTGAAAATTCAAGACCATGGAATAGTGTATAATATTGATTGGAATATTATAGATATGCATGATCATTTATGGAAATGCATGTCAATATATGAGAAGATATTTAATTGAAGTAAAATTAGGATAAAAAATTTGATATGTTTTTTTTTTAAAACTTGAAACTGAAAGTAATTTTTTTTTTTTTCAATTTTTAATTTTCACTTTGAAAATTTGATATGTTTACTAAAACTGGTGGATCGATCAAATGACTTTTATACATTTCATAGCTTCATGTGAACTAGTTTGGTAAGAAAACTTGAATCTTGTTATTTTGAGAAATAGCAAATCTTTTCCCGTATTGCTCGTTTATCTATCCTCTAATCGGATTTTTATTTATTATTTTTGGGTAAATGATCTTTTGAGTTGACGGTGCGGGCTACGTCCTTCTAGAAGTTTTTTTTTTCCCTTGGCGGTGTGGGCTACCTCCTCTCAGAGGTCAATGTTTTATTTATATTTTGAGTAGAAAAAATAAATAAATAAAAATACATGTGTGAAAACTACGTGCATGTATTCTTTTAGGCGGTTATACTGAGTGTAGTTTTATATTTTTTGAGGTTTAAGATATCTCTTTACATAAGATCGATGAGGGTTTGTAATTTCTTCATTAAATAGTGAAAACTGGGACTAATCATTCTTGGATGAATCAGGTAAAATCGTGTTCTTTGTTAGTTCTTTTTCCTTTTACTATCGTTTTTCTTTTCTGTTGCATTGTTAATTCCTAACAATATAATGTTTTTTTTCATCAAGATGAAGTCATACCAAGGTTCTAAATCCATGTATTGGACAAGGTGTACAAATTTAATGGAAATATGACACGTGATCGATATCATATGTAATAATATTAAAATAGAATCGAATCAGAGATTGATGAGAATGATGAATTATAATCCAATCCATCTAATAACCATACACAAAAAATGTAGTAAGGGTGACAATTAACAGGTGACACTTTCCAAATCTGTCTTTTTTTTGTGTCACTTTCTCTCTCCATCTCTAACCATACAAATAGTGAATAGTTGGTTGCCAATTCAATGGACCATCAATTATTCACTCAAGCTATTAATAGTTTACATCTAATGAAAATGATACCTCCATATATATGTCTCTACAAAAGAAGAACACACCAACGAATATGACAAGGCCACATAGGAGCCATTCTATGTTGAATTGTGAGTGAAGATTCGTCAATCATAAGGTCCAAATTAATATCCTTGAAAATAAGGGAAATGTTGTAATTTATTCATACTCAAGGGCATGGTTTAGGTATCAGTATCAGATTGGTAGGACCAGACAATTTGTATCGGTTTTAGACTTGGTCAATCTCTGATCCCTAATCCCTGATCACAACTTGTTTTGATATTATTTTAATAAGAATCAATACATGTTAGTTTCCATTGAATCCATACATCGATTTGATCTTAGTACGAATAGCGAAAAATTGGTTTCCCATTAGATTGAAAAGGACTTGTGCGCCCTAGGATCATGTGTTTGGTTGCTTTTCTTGAAGTTCCCATAATGATTCTATCATCCTATCCCACCGAGAGTCATAATGACTCCCATTTCCGTGCTCCAATCTCCGAGAAAACCTTCTCTCTTTTTTTTGAAGGGTTTTCTTATTGACACCGGACATCGAACTGGTGTTGATAATTGGACGCTGGTGTTCATCAGAACAGCACAATACCCTCCCCTCTATTTATGAAGTTCCCATCCTACCCCTCTATTTACAAGTTGCCCATATTACCCCTTATTTTCAGTGCCTCCAATTCCCGCCCCCTTTTTGGAATCGATGTCGTGAAGCAAAGCCCATTTTTGAAAACCATCAATTACTCTTGATCACAACTGCAAATCCTCCTTTCAAACCAAAAGAATCATGAATTGGTCAAGTAGTCAGTATCGAATTGGTCAACATTTGTATCAGTTTTGAAACTAGTCATTCCTTGATCTGCTCGTATTTTAATATTATTATATACAATATCGATTAAATATCAATTTTTTATCGAATCTGCACACTGATTTGATCCAAATCGATCGATTTTAAATATGACTAATACTGGATCCGATATCTAGATTTAAAACCTTGAACTTCATCATGCATTACTACAAAGTTTCAAGATTTAATTGTTCTTTGATCCCATGAAAAAGGAAATCCTTGTTTTATATTAAAAAAAATCATCAAAAGCTTAATAATAAAAAACATTTACAAGATAGCACATGACAATAGTAAAATTTCATGAATAGGGTTATATTATATGAGAAATGATCTTTACCCTCATTAGAAGCTTTAGGTTTAATCAGGCAAAAGACAAATGAGTGTACATTGGTTGATGTGATAAAGGAGACTTTTTTTTTACCAAAAACTAAAATAAAATAAAATAAAATAAAGGAGACCACATTTTTTCAATAGTAAAATTTTAATGTCAAAATAAGAATCGAATGTAACAAAAAAGTAAGTTAAAGTTTATTAAATTACAAAAATACCATATAAATACAATAGAATTCGATGGTATTTATGTAATCTTATTTAACATTGAATTCACTATAAAAACATTTTCTAATACTCCATTTGGACTTAAAGTTGACCAATGAGGTGATGATTAAGGCTCCCATTCATAGTTGCTTATATAATAAATTAATCCTGATGAATATCAAATGTCAAGGCTAATTATTGCTCATATATGGATCATTTCAAAAGTTTGAGGGGGAAGGAATTGTTTGAAGGACTGCAACAGCCAAATCTCAAGGAAGTAGAAGGTGGATGCATGACACGTGGTAATGATGTGTTAGAGGATTAGGTTAGAGATAGTACGGTTCTAAATGGATTGTAAATCTTTACAAAGATGACCTAATGTCTCAGGCCGCTATCATACACGATAAGGGTCTCTTTGTTGTCACTATATAATAAATAGTCAGGTATTCATACAGTAAATGAATTTAATAACTCATACTACTGTATCTTCTTTCTACTCCTAACACTTATTACATTTGCTTAAATATTTGCCTTTAGCATCGGGAGAATCATCCTCGAACTAGGTCCATTCCTCTTCTAGATTTCATTTGCAAAAATGGTGATGGACTATTTATTAATCGAGAGGAGGTTTCCCACACACACCACTATAGGGGAATCTCCCACACCACACCAACAGAAGTGTGAAAAACAATTTCTTCAATAATAGATCCAATCAGGAAAGATATAGAGTGTCAATATGAAACTCATATGATAAGAATAAGAGAGGATGTGATCTTAGAGTGATGTTGTGTGGATCTTTCTTCCTTGATAGACTCCACGACGACGTAAGTCATATTTAAACCTCCTACTTCATGCAATTGAAGGACTCCAGTCGGAGAAAGATGTCTTACTTGACTCTCTACTTATATACCTCATGAAAATAATGATGCACAAAGAGTAAAATGCATTAATTAATCGGAAAAAAGATCTTCTATTGTCCAGTCTCTCCAGTTGTGATCCAGTAATTAGAGTTCATACAATGCATATACCGAGATATTAGTATGCACATCAAGTGAACTCCTACCACTAGATCACGACTGGAGTCCTTCAAACGACAAGAGATGATTTGAACCCCACTAATTGACAATTGGCAAAAATAAAATTTAGAGACTTTTTCTATCCATAATAAATGGGATTTGCAAGGCCCAAAGGTGCATTTATATACTCTTTTTTTTTCTTGTGTATATATATACTTACTTGGCTTGCTATTTAATTAGCTATTACACTTAAAGTTCATCCACTGAAATGTAGTACTGAATCATCTCCAAAGATCTTAATTGCGGACAACGTATTAACTACTAATGCACATTTCCTTTATGAAATTTCAAGGACTTGGTCTAATCATGACGAAAGTTTTTTTATCAGGATGTCGGATCTCAAGTACTTAAATATATATTGGTCTTAGATCATCAATAATTGTATTGGTCTTAGATCATCAATAATGACTTTTCTTAGAGTATTGCAACTTCTTGATTTGAATTGAATATTTCAAATATTGAAAAAAAAATAAGATTAATTTAAAATTGAAAAAAAAAATAATAATATTTGACCTTTTCATATCTTATATTTTAGACTCCTTCCTTCCACAAAAGATAAGAGCTCACTAATCTAAAATAATTAATGAGAATAAAAAATTAAACCAAAGTAATTAATGACATTTTTTTTTTTTGGTAACAGAGTTTGCAATACCATAAAGTGCTAAGGTGCATTTATGATCATTCAAGTTTTTGTGATCTTAATTCTTAAATACTAAAAAAAAAAAGAAAAAAAAAAACCTTTTGTGATCCTTATCAAAATTAAAATAAAGGAAAAGATTTTGTGTAGGATCCTGCATGCGCATGAAAGTAAGAGAGAGTGTAATCCCAAAACTTCGCCCTACAAAAGAGTCGATACGAAAAACTAATCTCTTGAATTAATATTTTGTTCTAAAAAAAAAAAGTGGCTCGGGAATTAAGGTTTCAATAATCAGTAGTGAGAATTGGATCAGCCAATTTGACGGATTTGTATCGATCCGATCTGAAAGGGTGAACTTTGGGCTGATCCCGACAGATCCAAGCCAATACCGGCTGATACAGATTGGGAATGTATCGATATCAACCGGACCGGTCCAGGTCCTGATTACCTTGAACCAAAGAGTGGTTTATTTTTGCGTACTATGGGCAAATTCGTAAATTCAGAAAGATCAAGGGAGGGGTGTGGTGGATAGGATTCATTTTAATTTTAAAATTTGAAATTAAGGGTGGTTGGTATGGTACTTGGAATTTCGTTGAAAATGTATGGTTAAATTACCATTTTAGGCAATCTCTAACGGTCGGAAATTAACGTAAACGGATATAGCTAACGGCGTTACATTAGACGACGACGAAACCGGTTCTTTAAATAATTTAAAATGGCATTAAATTCCTGCATTTTTTGTTTCTCTGAGAGTGAGCAGTTCTCGAAGTTCTCCTTCTCTCTCTCTCTCTCTCTCTCTCTCTTCTGTGGTCGCTCCTTGATTCTTATATTTTAATCTCTAAAATAAGAAAAGAGAAGTAAAATCAGATAAATTCATCGAAACGGATTCTCAGCTCGGAAAGATCTTAATCGATTCTGTAATCTTTTACCACACGGATAAATTTACACAGATTCGTACTTTTCTTGGAGTTTTCTTCTACATTTTGGAGGTTTCTTCGATCGGCCGGCTTTGGAGTTTTACTGTAAGTTTTTTTTTAGCTTCCGCTTTATCACTGTTTCATTTCTTGTGTCGTTGATTCGAAGTTTTCAGATTAGTCGTTTTCCATCGGTCTCGCGGCTTAACTGCAGTTTTCTTATTTTTGTTTTTCTAGAAATGATGGATTTTAGTTCTACTAGCAGTTAAGCTGTACTTCTTTTACTGTTAGTATTTTTTTTCTCTCGTCGTTACATCTGCTGAATCGCTTCTCGATTGATTTGTCAGCTTGATTTTTTTTTCCCTTAAAAAAAGGAAGATCTTTGGTTTTTTGGTTGATCCGAAATGTTTTTGTCGATCTCGGAAGCCTCGATTTCGAGATGTTGGAAATAATTGCTTGATTGCTTGAGCTACATTTGGATTTATAGGTAGGGTTTTCGATGTTTTGCTTTTGATAAAGATGAGTTCGTACTTTTGGTTGTTCTACATTTTGGTGTATATGATTTGAAATTCAGTGTGACTTGCAGGACACTTCGTGATTTGTCTGAGGAGCTTAGCTATGGACTCTGCGCAATCACATCAACTGAGACGAGGAGGATTGGTTTCCCTGTCTCCCTCTCAGACTCCACGATCAAGCGACAAGGCTGGAAGAGATCTGCGATCAGATGGTAATTCCAATCATAAACATGATAAAGATAAAGGGGTGAATGTCCAAGTACTTCTCCGTTGCAGGTTAGTGTCATCTTGTTTTTAAAATTTCCAAAAACTGGAGTTGCTTTTCATGATATTGAACGAGTAATTTACTTCATTTGTTGTAGACCTTTAAGCGAGGACGAGATTAGGGTCAACACACCCGTAGTGATTTCGTGCAATGAGCATAGACGAGAAGTATCTGCGGTTCAGAACATAGCCAACAAGCAGATTGATAGGACCTTTGCGTTTGACAAGGTTTCCTGCAGATCCTTTCATCCAAGTTTTTGGCATTTTATCTTGGGTTAGGGTACAGTTGAGACCTATCCCTGTTCTAGCATGGATTAAGTGTTGATAGCTCTGTGTATTGTGTAGGTCTTTGGTCCGGCATCCCAACAGAAGGACTTGTATAATCAAGCTGTCTCTCCAATTGTTAATGAAGTTCTTGAGGGTTACAATTGCACTATTTTTGCTTATGGTCAGACGGGCACAGGGAAAACATATACAATGGAAGGAGGGGGAAAGAAAGCAAAGGTCTTATTCCTTTTCTTATATTTGAGTCGGGTACAGTCCTAGATTTCTATATAGTGACCCCCCTTCTTCTTCTGCTGTCTGACTTCATTGTTTTTGTAGAATGGGGAATTCCCAAGTGATGCAGGTGTTATCCCTAGAGCTGTTCGGGAAATATTTGACATTCTTGAAGCTCAGAATGCTGAATACAGCATGAAGGTTACATTTCTAGAACTCTACAATGAAGAAATAACAGACCTTTTGGCCCCAGAAGAATGTTCTAAATTTATTGATGACAAGTCAAAAAAACCAATAGCTCTCATGGAAGATGGGAAGGGAGGTGTTTTTGTGAGAGGCCTGGAAGAAGAGATAGTCTGCACTGCAAGTGAAATTTATAAAATCTTGGAGAAAGGGTCTGCTAAAAGGCGTACTGCAGAGACCCTTCTCAATAAGCAAAGCAGTCGTTCTCATTCAATATTTTCCATTACAATTCACATTAAAGAATGCACACCTGAGGGAGAGGAGCTGATCAAATGTGGAAAGCTTAATCTTGTTGACCTTGCTGGTTCTGAGAACATATCACGTTCTGGGGCGAGAGAGGTATAGTACCGGTACTATGTGTTATGCTTTCATGTCTGATACGTGGAATTGTGGTTCCTATATTTTTACGCACCAAAATACATAAGATCCCAAGAAGTGGTTTGTGCTTGTAATATTACAATGCCTCCTGTATATAGTTTATATACCCACTTTGCTACAATTTTAGTTGTAGGCTATAACACATTGAGCTTCATCCTCAAAATGGGTTAAAAGTACATATTCTTGTTATGACTGTACAGACATCATTTGTGTCTTCAGGGAAGAGCAAGGGAAGCTGGAGAAATCAATAAAAGCTTGCTCACACTTGGTCGTGTAATTAATGCACTTGTTGAACACTCTGGTCATGTTCCATACAGGTACTGGTTGTAATTTCAACTTAAAAAATTTCTACTTACATCTGGAAATAAGGTGATGAAATACTGAAGGCATTGCATGGTCTATCAGGGATAGCAAATTAACCAGATTATTGAGGGATTCCTTGGGAGGGAAAACCAAGACATGTATAATTGCAACAGTATCACCTTCTATCCACTGTTTGGAAGAGACACTCAGCACTCTAGATTATGCACATCGTGCGAAGAATATCAAGAACAAGCCGGAGGTTGGTAATTTGGTCGTAGTTGTTGGTTCCATCTTTTCTTCTCTGTACCATTGCAGTTCAATTGTGTCCACCTCAACCTGATCCTAATAGATCCTAATAGATCCACTATGTTACTATCTCCAGGTCAATCAGAAGATGATGAAATCTGCAATGATCAAGGATTTGTATAGTGAAATTGACCGTCTCAAGCAAGGTTATTTAGTATTTCAGATGCTTGATCGTAGTTAAATGCAATCTCTTTAACAAAAGTCTAATAGATAGATTCTTTGCTATTCCCCAAAAGAAGATCCTTTAAATGGAACTCCTGATTTAACTTATAATGATACTGTTATTTATTTTGTTTTCCATCTCCTGGCAGAGGTATATGCTACAAGGGAAAAGAATGGCATCTATATACCGCGAGACCGTTTCCTGCAAGAAGAAGCCGAAAAGAAGGTTCAGCTTCAGCTTTTAATCGAGATACAAATCTCTTGTTCAATAAATACTGCAGTGGGGACGTTTTTATTAACTTAGACACCTTATTTCATTTTGCTTTATCTTTTTCCAGGCTATGGCTGAGAAAATAGAACGCTTGGAACTTGATTCAGAATCCAAGGACAAGGTATGCGATTCAGGTCTTCTTAGATTAGTTGTTCCTTAAAAGGCTTTTCGGATTGCTGTTTGTAGAGTCTTGACTTAAAATATGTGTGAGCAGCAATTGTTGGAGCTTCAGGAGCTTTACAATTCTCAGCTACAGTTAACCACAGAGTTAAGTGAAAAACTCGACAAGACCCAGGT
Organism: Protea cynaroides; assembly: GCA_028583415.1. Classification (NCBI taxonomy): domain Eukaryota; kingdom Viridiplantae; phylum Streptophyta; class Magnoliopsida; order Proteales; family Proteaceae; genus Protea; species Protea cynaroides. The sequence goes on along the minus strand of CM053266.1, from coordinate 33,359,021 downwards.
AATGCTCCTGCCATTAAAGATTTTTTAGCTACTCGGCATCCTTTTCTGCTCTCTTTTACACCTAGTAAACTGAACTACACTCAATTGTGTTTCACTCCAGAAAAAACTAGAAGACACTGAACATGCATTATTTGATCTAGAAGAAAGATACAGACAGGCAAATGCAACAATTAAGGAGAAAGAATATCTCATCTCCAATCTCCTCAGATCTGGTATGCAAAATGCCACTTTGTTCCCTGCACACCTGTAATCTTTTTAGAACCCTATTACTTTAGACGCTTTACTTTCCTTTCACTCAACCACTGTTTTGGACAAGCCTTTTCGAATATTTATCTTTTTTATTTTTAAAATACACCATTGGTTCTTGTGGCAGCAGTAATAAATTTTGTAGTAGGTCAGATACACTTAGTTGAGAATTTCGTAAATTCTTAGAGGTCAGATATACATTCTGAGGGTTCTAGTTTCTGGTTGCCATGTGTGAACATATAGTTTGGTCTTGAACCAAATATCTCTTTATTTAATAATATATCTCCTGAAACTTTATGGTTCACTTTTCAGAGAAAGAACTCATCGAACGGGCAATTGAACTTCGAACAGAGCTTGAGAATGCAGCATCAGATGTGTCTGGCTTGTTTGCAAAAATTGGTTTGTTTCCTTCTTGTTGTTATTGTATATGTTTAGCTATATTATGCTCCATGCAAAAGTACAAGGTGTAGTGTTTTCACTCAATTTATCTTTGATTTGTTTGCAGAGCGCAAAGATAAAATAGAAGAGGGAAATAGAATTCTTATTCAGAAATTTCAGTCTCAGCTAACTCAGCAGCTTGAGGTCTTGCATAAAACTGTTGCAACTTCTGTGACACAGCAAGAGCAGCAACTGAAAGAAATGGAGGAAGATATGCAGTCCTTTGTCTCCACAAAAGTTGAGGTAGTGCAAAATTTCTGATGTAACCACACTGTCTTTGCAGATTTAATTGATAAATGTAGTTAATTGTCAAATCTTCTTGTATATTTGCAGGCTACTGAAGAACTTCGAGGACGGGTGGGACAGTTGAAAGCTATGTATGGTACTGGAATCAAAGCTCTAGATGATTTAGCAGGGGAGCTTAATGGAAATTCTCAGTCAACCTTCGGAAATTTAAATTCAGAAGTTTGCAGGCACTCATCTGCACTTGGGGATGTAAGAATTGATTCTTATTTTATGTGTAATTTTTTCTCATTTATCACCCCTTGTCATTTGACCCTTTTCTGCCATAACTCAGCTTCTTGAAGGAATTGCTACAGAGGCCGATGCAATACTTAATGAACTTCGAAGTAGCCTCTCTGGTCAAGAAGAGAAGCTAGCTGCATTTGCTCAACAACAGCGTGAGGTTAGCAACTGGGAGCTTTTATGTTTCATAAGCTGCAATTGAGAGAAGTTGAGGAAGGTATCATGCTCCTAATTTGATTGCTTCTTTTGTGAATTTGAACACAGGGCCAATCCAGAGCAGTGCAGACCACAAGATCTATTTCTAAAATCACAGTGAACTTCTTCAAGTCATTAGACATCCATGCATCCAATTTCACCCACATTGTGGAAGAAGCACAAGCTGTCCATGACCAGAAATTGTGTGAACTGGAAAAGAAGTTTGAGGTGGCTCCACTTTCCACTTCAGTCCTTGCCAAGTCATGGAATTATCTTCCCTCCCTATCTAAATCTGTTACCCATGCAGGAGTCTGCTGCTAAGGAAGAAAGGGAATTGCTAGCAAAAGTGGCAGAACTGCTATCAACTTCAAGTGCTAGGAATAAAAAACTGGTACGCATCCTGTTACATTATGTTCTAAAAATTTTGCAGACTCAGGAAAACTTTTGGGGACTTGAATAAATTTCTTTAGATTTTGTTGTCCAAGAAAAAATAGAAAATAAGATAGGATATGAAAATAATGAGTGGAATATTTTGAATTTATAGGTTTGCCCTTTCATAAGTTATCAATGTTTTCTACCGTAATTTTTATCTCCCTTTTATTGTGAACACTTTTCTGAAATTATAAATTTCAAAAATACCTTTTCCTTGAATTGATCCATTTGCTTCTGAAATGCTTCCATTTTCTCTGAAGTATGATGGAAGTGCTGAAATAAAGCAGCAGCCAATTCTGTGAACAGCTAACTTACAGCATAAACTTTTCTTCAAAGTGAATAGTTGGTCATTTATAGTGTAGCTTATGCTTCTATAATTTAGGTTCAAGCAGCAGTGGATGACCTACGGGAGAGTGCTGCTAGCAGAACCAGTAAACTACAGCGAGAAATGTCAACCATGCAAGTTTTCACCTCTTCTGTCCAAAATGAATGGACAGAGTTCATGGAAAAAACTGAGAGCCACTATCTTGAGGATACAGTTGCAGTGGAAACTGGAAAGACTGGCTTGCAAAAAGGTCTTCAACACTGGTAAGGGCCACTGATGACTAGTCCTCTGAGGTATTTCGGTTAGATTATTATGTAAGCTGGAAAAACGCTCATGTCCTCTATTTCCTGGATTTTTTTTTTCCTGATAAAAATGTCCAGTATGACAAAGGCAAGAATGGGTACACAACAATGGAGAAATGCCCAAGAATCCCTGCTTATCCTGGAAAAAAACAATGTTGCTTCTGTGGATTCAATTGTCAGGTAATTTATTGGCTGTAAAGATGATATTTAGTTCAAGGGACAGTTTGATATGCTCACTGTCCTTTTCTGATTTGTTAGGGGTGGGATGGAAGCCAACCAGAAGCTCCGTGGTCAGTTGTCTTCTGCTGCCTCATCTGCTCTTGAAGACGTAGATGTTGCAAACAAGAGCCTACTTTCTTCCATCGAACGTAAGTTCCTACATTCAGATGCAATTCAACCCAGTAGAGTAAATTCCTGGTTTATCTCAAAGTTTGATTCAAACAAGGCAATATTGCAGATTCCTTGAAACTTGACCATGATGCATGTGGAAATATCGATTCCATGATTGCTCCCTGCTTTGGGGATTTGAGAGAGCTAAGAAGCGGTCATTATCATAAGATTGTGGAGATCACAGAAAATGGAGGAAAATATCTGGTGGAGGAATACACGGTATGCATGTTAATATGTCTGGTTTTGGTTGCACTTCCCGTAAAGGACTTCTGTAGACTCGATCCTTATCCTCCAACCCTTTTGTGACAATCAGGTGGATGAACCATCTTGTTCAACACCAAGAAAAAGATCATTCAATTTGCCGAGCATGGCATCCATTGAAGAACTCAGAACTCCAGCTTTTGAGGAGCTACTGAAGTTATTCTGGGAATCAAAGTCTTCTAAGCAAGCAAATGGAGATGTAAAACACTTACAGGGGGCATATGAGGCTGCTGCTCAGTCTTTGAGAGACTCCAGACTTCCTCTCATTGCTTTAAATTAAGGCAGTGATGCAAGAACAGGACAGGATATATAGCAGTTAGAGCATGTACAGATTATGGGAAAATCCAATAGCTGGTTTGTATCGGTTAAAGCATATTGCTAGGACCTCCATTCATCTATTCTGTGCATGGAGGCGCAAGGGGGGTTGGTACATAATTACATATAGATTACAGTTGAAATTTGCATTTTTGCTTGTGGGGTAAAAGTTTTAATTCTTTGAAATCCTTTGTTTTTGGTGAGTGCAGTAGGGATTCAACAATAAGGATGTCAGTTTTATTTCTCTAGTTCTTCTAGCTTCTTTATCATCTCGTTGTTCAAGATTCTATAACGAATTAAATCAGTTAGCATGAATGAATCTGTTCCTGTTGGAAGACATATTTCTTTGGATGCAAGTTACTTTGTTGGTACACATTTACCCCGAGTAGACGAACAACCGATGTGTGTGGCCATATGTACACATGATTGTGCAACAGAACGGAATAATAATAGTAAGACAAAATATTATTGTCACAGTGGCTTTGTTCTTCTGCAGATGACACCATTTGTATGGATAATGTGTCTATTTCGATTATTGGATAGAAAATATGTCAAATTCCAGAGAATATTTCAATCAAATACCCCCATATATAGGGGTACCTCTTGGATATGTCTGTGTACATGTACCACCTACTCTTATCCTTTACGTGCATTCTCTCAACTCCAAGCAGAAACAGACAGTTTAGATAGGAAAACTCACGACGTTTCAGATCTGTTTTGTGACTTTCGGAAACAGAAAAAACAATGTGACACCAATAACTGATTCAAAATAAGTAAGTGACAATACAGTGGTCTGAAAATTACCACTTCATGGTCCAATATAGATAGACTTATCTTAGTGTCCCACCTTTAGCAAAGATGTGGCAATTCCCACCATTGGATAGACAATGTGGCTCAATCATGTATCATCCTATGTATTGGCAATGCATCTTCATAATATGTTCATGCATAGATCCACAGTACTTTAACCTCTAATAGGCATCCACAGTACTTTAACCTCTAATAGGCATCCTATTATAACCCAGGATTTTGAAAGCTCTAATTTGCCACTTAACAAGGTTAGAACTTGACATGTGAGCAAGGGATCAAGGGGTCTAACTGTTCTCAAAATTTAGGCCCATTAAACATCATGACAGATTTTTGGATCGAACAGAGAAGTAGTCGACCCAGCCAGATATAATTTGCACTATTAGTAATAGTTAAAAAAATAGTAATAATATTGATGATGATGAACAGTGACCTAGGGATCTAACATGTACACAAAATATGAGCCCATCATGCATGCCACAGCAGTTTTTTGGACCTATGCATAACTCCATCCATTTTTACTAACTAGACCTTAACAACAAAGGACGACAATAATCAGCAAGTCCCTGACTCGTAGGTGGATCAGCTGATTAAGTGTGATGAATATGAGAATCTAAAACATCAGTAAATGAAGGAATGGATAATGAAAGGAAAAAGAACAATCCAAGACCAAGGTTATTGAGATGTCCTAAGGAGCACTTGTCAGCTTATAGGGGCAAGAATCAACCAGTAACTATCTTATCCGATCCCCGATATAGAGATTAATCCAATCTGATGCCATATTACACTGATGCAGCATACTGCCAGCCTCTCTAAGCACAAAAGGAACAATGCACTATTTCAAAAACGATTTAAATCTTTGCTCAAAAAAACATAATTTATGAGATGAAAAGGCTATAATCCAAGTATGGAGAATAAGTTTGGCCTCAACAAGTTACACTTGCTATTTTACAATTTCGCAGTAAAAGAATATACAGGTAAAATGCCACCTCCAATGTACACACATGCACCTCAATGGATGACCATGCCTTGTAAATTTGCTGATCTTCTAAACCTGTAATACATGCTAACATTAGAATACAAGTAAATGCATGAATCATGAGCTAATTATCATACACCAAAATGAATGCCTATCAGATCGAATACAAGAAAGATGAAGGTTAAGAAAAAGCAACAAAGCAAAGTAGATCAATCCCTAAGTAAAACAGCAGAAGTGAAGTGGAAAACTAACAAGAACCGTCAGCTCTCTGGTCAGTTACACTGACCTGTCTATTTATAATCTTAGGGTAAACAAAGGTATGTGGACTGTTTATTTACAATCTTACGGTAAATACAGGTCCATAGATATGATCAGCCAAACCAACCCAAACCAAAACTCCATCTCAGGGTAGCATTTTTAATTTCATTGGTAAACAGGTCAGCATTTGGGATAAACTTTAGTTCTGACCCTTGCTGCTCATTGGTTATTTACAGTCCAAACCTGTCACCTTTCAAGAGGTAGGGTTGGGAAATCAGAAGTGATCAGATTGTTCAGAGCATTGACCAGTAGGAACTCAGTGACTCATGATTCCAATTTCATTTATCATTTCTTCTAACCATTTTCCAATCGGAACAGTGGTCAGATCATTCAGATCACCAATTGCCAGGCTCTCTCTCTCTCTCTCTTTCTCTCTCTCTCTCTCTAACACACACATCAGAAAGTCAAGTAATCAGAAAAGAAACATTATACAATGTAATTATAAAGACATCCAAAATCCAAAATCGCAAATCAACATTCTTGAAAAGATCGTCCATCATCACATTAACTGATAGATCTCACAAGGGAACAGGGTTCTCAAAGACAGCCAATTCTCAGCCTTGCTTTTCTCTAGAGCACGAAATAATCTCCAGTGAATTTTATCTACCATGCTTTTTGCTAACTTAAAGCATTAAAATCACCTTCTATCATGAGTTCATGTCCTTCGCCATATTAAGCTCCTTGGCAATTAAGAATAACATCATGAAGAGTTAAGGCTCCGCCTAGTTGCAAATAAATGTTACCAATTAGCCTTAAAGATTCTACCACAATGTATCACGCGACAATGTCCAACCCAGGAACCCCAATGGAATTAGGCTCTCAACACAGCACCCATCAGCATTGAAGGTCTAGTCTCATTCACAATGGGAAATTGTCATGTCAATATCTCAAAATTCCATTTGATACTTCAAGAGCTCCAAAGATAAAATCTACCATTTCCACAGTTCGACAAAGTCAGCTAGAACCATCTAAAGAAAAAATAACCTACTTAACACATAACCAGTATCACTTAGGATTTTCCAACGGAGAAATTAAGATATGATTAAGTTTAGGGCAAGAGATTTAGGGTAGTTATGGAAAATCAAATATTTGAGTTTTCCGGGAATTGAAGAATAGGGCTTAAAATGCAATGTGGTAGGTATGCCAGAAATTCTGAATGTTAGGTCTGAGGAATAGCTGATGGTATTGGATGAAGAAACTAAAACTTTAATGTAGAGTGGAATTGTTGTTCACTGGCCGACGCAGTTGAGAAATCAACTGGTAAATGATCAGTTGCCAATTTCTTATTCAAATGGACAGGCTCAGGTACCAGAGAAACGGTTAATTTACCAGTTGGACAATGAATACCAATTCCACTGCCTACCAGCTAGGTAGGTTATTTTGCATATGCTTTTAAACGGAGGTGGAAGCTTGATGAGACGTTTGTAACAGTGCAACTTCCTAATTAAATGGAAAATTTTTGGCGGAAAATAGAACTTCTATTATAAATTTTATTTTGTACTGTACATAAAAAAATAAGCATATTTAGACATGGTTAAGTGAGGGTAAAAATCCAGCCATATGAGGGATTGGTGTCACCATGGCTGGTAACGTATTATGGACATTGCACCACTTCTGTAAAAAAAATATAGAAAAATGCCAAAATTAGAAATGGAAGTCATTTTCCAATATTTCGTAATGTATTTTAGTAAAATAATTTTCTGGATTTTCAGAGCAATACAATTTCCATTTGCTTTTAAGCAATTATTGTAAAATAGTTTCAGCTGAAAACAATGGAGACCAAAGAAAAAAAAAGAAATTGATTTCAAAAGTTATTTAATGCATAATTTATCATTTTCTAGTTTTAATATGATTATATCCAAAATAGTTAAATATCTCCAAAATAACAACCAGAGGCACCAATCACCCCAACTTTTTATAACCCTACAATAATTTGACAGTCCCAACAAGGACTTGAACTAAACTGTTCCCAACTTTTTTTCCCACTCTCCTAGGACTTCAGCTACCAATCCCTATCTCTACCGAAGTTAAAACAACTTAGCCAATGAGTGCAGAGATAGATAGTGCTTCCGCACTGATGTATAAAAAATCCATGGCAGCCATCCCCTTCCAATTAGAAGACCATTGTCCCTCTCCAGTATAACTAACTTCTGGTACTCACTATCCTGGCAGAAACTAACATATTATCAGGAACATCCTCAGATATCTTTTTTAGACTTGATAACACTATATACCTGATTGCTTATTCTTCACAATTCTCTTTTTTGTGGCAGCCATGGCAAATAATCAACCTGTTGAAAGGACTGAATATAGACTGAATGCTTGGATGGTCTTTAGGGACCAGCCAGCCTTGTATTTATAGTAAAAGAGAGTTAGAAAAGGACCACAGACTCACAACAGGAGTCAACAATAGGAGAGTTAGTATCCAAGAAGGAAACTCAAACTCTAATCTAACTCTAACTATAATCTAAACAAAGAGGGAATTATAAGATAACTAAAACTACTACCCACCCATGACCGACTCCTAATAGGAGTAGGTTACATGGGATGAATCAAAATACTATGCCCTTGCGGGGCGCATATAGTAACACTTCCCCTCAAGTTGGTGCATAGATGTCACACACATAGTTGTCAAGGCGCCAAGGTGACCCAAGGCGCTGGAGAGGTGCCTGGGCGCCTAGGCATACCCAAGACGTTGTAAGGGTACATCTTAATAAGATGATTTATACAAAAATGAGGGGGTTAGTAACTTAGTACATCAATTTTTATTGTTTTCAATACATATGCATAATTGCATTATAGTGTATATATGTACTTTATATATCCAATAAAAATGATACAAATGGCATTAATTAAAAAAAAATAAACAAATAAAACAAGACGTGAGACAATAAGACAACCTACCGCCTAGCCCTATCCATCCCGCCCGGTCGCCTAGGCATCGCCTACAACTATGGCCAAACATGTCCAACTTGACAAAATTAGGATGAAGTAGTTTCTCACCCATTCCCTTAGTGAATACATCAGCCAACTGGTCTCCTTGATGAAGTGACAATCAATCTCCACATGCTTAGTACAATCATGTTGTACTAGGTTATGAGCAATACTGGTTGCAGCTTTGTTATTACAATACAACATCATTGGAAAATGAACAGGAACACCAAGGTTTTCCAATAAAATTCTGAGCCAAAATAACTCTCAGATCCCTTGAGCCATAGAACGAAATTCTGCTTCAGCACTTGATTTTGCCACACCATTTTGCTTTTTGCTATGCAACATCACAAGATTACCACCAACAAAAGTAGCATAGCCAGAAACAAACTTCCTATCCAGAGATCTAACCAATCAGCATCTATGTATGCCTCAATCCGCTGATGATCATGAGGAGGTAAAAGAATCCATTTTCCAAGGGCTGACTTCAAAGTTCAAGTAACGAAGAATACGAAGAACATCCTCCATATGAGAGGTGTAGGGATCATGCATAAACTAACTTACCAAACTCACAGCAAAAGCAATGTCAAACCGTGTGTGTGAGAGGTAAGTCAACTTTCGCACGAGCCGTTGGTAACAACCCTTATCAACTGGTTCACCATCATTATCCTTGAGTCGAGTATTAGCTTCCAAAGGAGTGTCACAGGGATGGCAGCCCAACAAACCAGTCTCGGATAAGAGATCAAGGACATATTTTCTTTGAGAAAAGAAGATGCCTTTTGAGGATCGAGCAAATTCAATTACAAGAAAATATTATAGTCTTCCTAGATCCTTTATTTCAATCTCATGACCAAAAAAACTCTTGAGGCAAAAGATCTCATCACTATCATTTCCAGTGAAAACTATATCATCAACAAAGATTATGAAAAGAGTGACTTTGTCACTAGATCACTTAATGAATAGAGTATGGTCAGTATAACTTTGCTTATATCCTGTTGAAATCATAGTCTTGTAAAATCTCTAAACCACGCTCGCTGAGACTGCTTCAACCCATAGAGTGCACACTTCAATTTGCAGACTTTGCCACGATTTAAACTAAAAGAAAAACAGGGAGGAATGTCCATATATCATAGTTAAAGTGCTAAAGCGATTCAAGGCGTTTGAGGGGTGTCTGAATGCCTAGGCGTACCTAAGGCATACTCGATGCGTTCCCAAGGCATAGCATGGGTACATCTTCCATTAGAAGATTTATACAAAAGGGAGGAGGTTAAAGCATCAATTTTTATTGTTTTTAATACATATGCATTTTACCAAAAAAAAATATATATATATACATGATTCCATGCATTATGGTGTATAAATGTACTTTGTACATCCAATAAAAATACTACAAATTGCATCAATTACAAAAATAAATAAATAAATAAAACAAAACGTGATACAATAAAAGACCAACCATGATACGGACATGAAAGATGAAGTAAGTCATTCTGATGAGAAAATTGGAAACGTTGAATACACGAGATGTACTGTGGAAGAAGGAGCATGTGCCGTTTATTGCATGGCGAAGGGGACTCTGACTAAACGTAAATGCGCATTACAGTGCATGGGTACAGGTTGTTTACAGCAAGACTGTTGCTGCGAATAAAAGTGAAGTGAAGTGAAGAGAAGGAAATGATAGGGGATTCGACCCATGTATTACTCTATCTTATGTCCTATAAACAGTGTGCAAACCAATGTAAACACCTGTTTATATATTAGTATGTAACTTAGTGTAGAAGTCAATATTAAAATCAGTATTAGAATCAGTATTAAATTTAATATAAAAATAATATAAAATCAGTATTAAAAATCAATATTAAAATTAGTATTAAAATCAATATTAAAACTCAGTATTAAAATCAGTATTAAAAATTAATATTAAAAATCAGTATTAAAAATCAATATTAAAATTAGTATTAAAATCAGTATTAAAAACTCAGTATTAAAATGAGTATTAAAAATTCAGTATTAAAAAAAAAAAACCACTTGTGGCCTAGATGATGCCTTAGCAACTATGCCATATATACTTCTTCGTCCAGTTCCCTATGCAGAAATGTATTATCAACATCAAGTTGTTGGAGATCCCATCCTAGATTAATAGCACATGATAATAAAAGTCGAGCAGTACTTAATTTGGCAACTGGAGCAAATGTCTCCTCGTAATCAATCCCATATGTCTAGGTAAATCCCTTAGCCACAACCCTTGCTTTGTACATGTCAACCGTCCCATCTATTTCACCAGAAACACCCATTTGCAGCCAACGGGTCACTTTCCTAGAGGAAGAGTAACAAAATCCCATGAATCATTCTTTTTTAGAGCTTTCATCTCTTCCATCATAACTGCTTTCCACTTCGGATATGCAGAAACCTCCTACCGCTTTTGTGGAATACTAACAGAGGAAAGGAAAGATGCAAATAGGTACTAGAAAGGGAATCATAAGAGACATGAAATATGGGGTGTTGACTACAAGCCCTGGTATCTTTACCGACAACAATAGGTTACTTAGGAGAGAATGAGATCTTACGGGATGGTGTGGGCAGCTCTGGTTTGAAGGATGGCGACGGGATGATGGAAGATGTAGTAGAGGTAGTGGTCTCAACTTGCTTTCTCTTTCGAATCCTCTGATAGACCTGAAAGGTTGACTCAACCAGATTCTCCTACGGTTCCTAGACCTAAACTGATGTATGTGGCTCAGATTCCTCCTAAACCTGAACTAGTGGTCCTGGTGGCAGTTGGTCCACCAGAGCTGAATCAGGTGTTGGTGCTCCCCCTAAGTAATGGTATCCTCAGGTAGAGTCGGAACAGAAAGAATCTCAAGAACACACATCTTTACTATTCACAGACTCCCGCGGAAGAAGTGGCAGTGAGTAGTACAAAAGGCTCACATGAGAATATCCATGGTCACCAAGGTACGTCGCACGGGAGGATGGTAGCACTTGTAGCCCTTCTGAGTAGCCGAGTATCCCAAAAATATACACCAGAGGTCAAGGATTCTAGCTAGTCGGGAGACTGATGATTGCTAGCATAACACACACAACCAAAGATCTTGGGAGGAATGACAAAGGAGATAAAACCCAGCAAAACATCAATCAGGGACTGAGATGCCAATGTGCTAGTGGGCATACGAGATAGGCAGCAGTGAGCAAGGCGTCATTCCAATACTGAGACATAACATGGCTGGCAAACATGAAAGCACAGGCCACCTCCAGGAGATGGCGGTTCATTCTTTCAACTACCTCATTCTGGGCCGGGGTATCAACATAGCTAGTCTAATGGATGATCTCAGAGTCCACCAAATAAGTCTGAAACTGTCCCTCAAGATAGTCGCGGCCATTGTCGCTTCATAAAATTTTGAGGGTGGCATTAAACTGTGTGCGGACATGTATATTATGGAAGAGCTGAAAATAATGGAAAACCTCAGTTTTATGCTACATCATATATACCCAGTCGTGCAAGAGTAACAGTCAATGAATGTGACAAACCAACGATGATAAAAAATAAAGGCATGATGAGCAAGACCCCATACATCAGAGTGAACCAAATGGAAAGGAGATGCACTTCTTTTATTTAATGGGAAGTAACTAGATCGAGTTTGTTTGGCTAAAATACAAGTCTCATAAAAAATAAAAATAAAAACTCCTCCTGATTACATTGTTTGACTAAATCAAGAAATACTTGAGATAGAGTCCTAATGGGGGACGTCCTGAACGACAACGCCATTGATGGAGATCGGAGGAAGCAAAGTGGAGTTGATGAACTGGTGGAGATAATGCTGGTTGAGGTGAACCATCACCAATCAAATAGAGACCACCATACATCTTACCACTTCCAATCACCTTCCTTGTCACCAGATCCTAAAAAACACAATGGGTTGGAAAAAAGGTGACTTTACAATTCAAATCCTTAGTAAAGCTACTAATGGAAGGTAGATTTGTAGTAAAATTAAGGATATGTAAAAGAAAAGATAAAGTAAGAGAAGGGGAACAACAGATAGAACCCTTTCTAGAGACAGATGAGGGTCCTATTAGCTACTCGAACTTTGACTTTCCTTGAGGATGGAAAGTACTGATGAAATAATTTGGAGGATCCATTTATGTGATCAGTGGCACTGGAGTAAATGATCAAAGGACTAGAGACTACTGATACACAATGACCACCAAAAAGAATACTAGAATACGCACAATTGGAACCTGAAGGAGTAATGGCAAAAGCAGACGCAGTGGAAGAAGCTGATGGAAAACCTATAGTTCATTCAGAGAGAGACTAGTGGCAAAGGTGGCAATAGGGGCAACTGTCTTAGTGTGGTTGGCCTTGTTCTTGGAACGACCACGATCACGTTTGGCTTCAAAATCAGCCGGTTTACCATGAAGTTTCCATCACATTGCCTTAGTGTGCACCAAGGTTTGCCACAATGTTCACAATTAATTACCTCTTTAGTACTATTGTCGGAGCGAAGAGGTCCACCAGTGGATGGGATCGAAAGCGAAACACTCTGTAAAGCCGAACGATCAGTAATTGGAGACTAAAGCATGGCAGATACGGCTCTCCTCAATATGTACCAAAGCATAGGACTGGTCCAGGAAACTGAAGCATGCCAGATCTACAGCTCTCCTTAGTATGTACCAAAGCATAGGACTGGTCCAAAGTGGGAAAAGGAGATCTGTTGAGAACTTGAACACGAATCTGATCATACTCAATGTTCAATCCAGCTAGAAAATCATAAACTTGTATCTTATCAACATGTTTCTTGTAGGATGCAATATCAATTGAATGGTAAGCTAGTAATCAGCATAATGGTAGAATTCTTGCCATAGACTTCGAAGTTCAGCGTAACACTGAGAAACAGTTAATTCCTTTTGAGCGGTGTCATGAAGCTTGTTGTGTAATTCATACACCTAGGGCATCATTCCCTAATTGATCGTAAGTTTCCTTAATAGTTCTTCAAATCTGAGCCACAGTGTCCAACAGAAGATAACCTTGAGCAATATTTAATATAGAGTTGAGGAGAAAGGACATTTAAAGAATCGCTAGAGATCCATCAATCCTGAGTATTACCAGCAATAGAGGGCTTCTTGGTTGTACCAGTAAAATGACCTGTGAAGCCACGACCAGCAATGGTCGGATAGGTAGCGAGACCAAATCAAGTAATTAGTACCATCGAACTTGATTGAAGTAGCAGCAAACAGTTGGTACTCATGACGATTATGTCCATCAGAAGTGGTAAAAGCAGTAGTGACAGGCTAACATCCAACATGAGAACTGATCAATCTAAGAAGAAGGTCGAAGTGTTAGCGCTAGAAAAAAAAAAATTGAAAAGAGGCCTTTATCGATTTTGCTGATGAGTCATAGATGATCCTTCAGTCATGCAATCGACTCTGTCCAAGAGTCTTGAAGATTGATGAAATAAGTCAGAAAAATTTCAGACTAGACAGAAAAATCCCGCAAAAAATGATATCGCAGGGAAAAATTGATATCGCAGATAATCCTGATATCGCAAATCAATTTGATCCTTTGAATTGATGCTGGCCAAGAAGTCGATGAGACAGATCTGATCAATATCAAATCAGTCAAAAAATCTCATGGAAAGAAGCAGATATCGATGCTGTCCAGATCTAATATCAATATCGCAGGTTGTAGAGATAGAACCAAAAATCGCAGAAAGCAAATTGCAAAGATCTGGTTTCACTGCTGGAAGAAACAGAAGCCGCCAGTAATCTCGAACTTGGATCCCTAATAGGGAAAGACTCGACCTTCAATAGGAAGGAGTAACTCGATCTTCGAACAGAGAGGAACCAATTCGTACAACAATTGTCAATCTTCAAGGGAACAAATCATGCGTTAATGGAGGTAAAGTAGAGGGCAACATCCAGATCTATACGAAAACTTCATTAGTGCTGCCCTTTTCCAGAAGGAGTGAACCGAGAGTGAAGACGATACGATGGAAAAAGCTGCAGGTTGTCGCGGAAGAAAGGAAAGATCAGAACGAAAGCTCTGATACCATGTTGAAAGGCTGAAAATGGACTAAATGATTGGATGGTCTTTAGGGACCAGTCAACCTTGTATTTATAATAAAAGAGAGAGTTACAATAGGACTAAACAGACTCACAACAGGAGTCGACAATAGAAGAGTAAGAATCCAAGAACAAAACTCTAACTCTAATATAACTCTAACTCTAATCTAAACAAAGCTGGAATTATAAGAAAATTAAAACTACCACTCACCCATGACCGACTCCTATTAGGAGTAGGTTATATGGGATGGATCAGAACACTATTCCTTTGTGAGCCACATATCGCAACACAATCGTCCCTCATTAAGACAGAGCCAGTACCCATATCTTAGGTTAACACCAAATTTAGTTGTCAAGGCGTTGCCTAGGCGCCAGGCGCACTGGTTGCGCCTTGATCGCTTAGGCGGGTGCCTTGGGCGTCCGTCAGACCTCCAACGTTTGCTTTAGCACATTGACAACTATGACTCCAAAACATAGGCAACTAATAATTTTCAGAGTTCAGAATCCAAGATGGAACAACAGTACTTCAATGGGTCCTCGTAAAGTTTCAGGAAACAAAATAAACATCAGACTTGAACCTGACCCTGGCCCTGAACTTGTCTCCATCATCAACCTCCAAGAACCTGCAAGCTGCATCAGGTCTAGCCTAATAAGACTCATTGGTCATTGCTAATCACATTTTCACCCTTACTTTAACATGAAAAGAAATTCAATCACCCCCCGACACACACACACACACACCATTTGTCCTTTCTCCAGGTTGCAAAGGAATCAAATCGATAGATTTACGTGCCTACAATAAACAAAAAAAAATCTCAAATGAATTCCTTGCCCTTCTATTGTTGATCACATTTTTTACCCTTACTTCAACATGACAAGCAATTAACCAGCCTGCTCATTTGTTTCTCGCTCCAGGTGCCAAAGAAATCGAAACATGGATTTATGTCATCGAACTAGAACACAATCTCAAATGAATCCTTTGTACTTCTATTGATATCTCAACAAACAAAATTCAAGAGAAAGGGGAAGGAGTTTCAGATTAAAGGATACGATCAGTTAGGCCCCAAAGTTACAGAACTCAGGGTTTTAAAAACTTCAGCACTGATTTTTGGACTGAGGATATGATTGGAAAGTAAGGTGGAGTAGATTGTTTTTGGAGATCTGAGGAGCCAAATAAAGCCTGAGGGAACAGCAGAAGAGTTATTATTTCACCAAACAAACAATTAAAGGAATACCTTTAATGGAAGAGGAACAAGGATTTTATAAAATCCCACATTATAGACCCTTGTACTTCCCCACGTTTTATATTTAGCATTTAGTGCTTTGTTTAGATGATTAGTTATGGCATAAAACTGAACAAGAAATAACATGAAGTAATGAATCCGTATAAATATTTCCTAATAACATACCAAAATGCAAGAAATTAGTGCAAAACAGCAACTGATTTTATTTAACCCAGCTGCTGCATAGTTTGACCTACTCTTCATCATTAGTGTGGTCCATTTGGATCCTTAGAAGTCTGACCAGTTCTGCATAGACAATTAACCCATGGCTTGCTCCTATAAATAGCTGGCTCCAATCATATGGAGCATCACAAACAACATAGTAGACTCAAACTATACAAGAACAATTAAAAAATAGGGAAATTTTCACGCACCTCCCCTGAGGTTTGCCCTAATTTCAACCACCCTCCATTGTCGTCAAAAATATTAACCGCACCCCACACTGTTAAGTTGCCTAACGGAAAAGTTGAAATGACTTTTATACCCTCATATCATTAATATCATCGTCGTCGTTCCTGCAACTTCTTCTCTTTTGTTTTTTTTCCCGGTAACTCTTTCTGCAACTACTTTCTATCTTATTCTTTCTTTTGCAACTCAAACTTGAGTACAGAGGGTCCGTCCCCTTCCAGACTCAGTCCATGTTACTCAAACAAATGGCATATGAGTCACAACAGATCAAACAAACCCATACTTCTAACTTTTATGAACAAATTGGAAGGAAAAGAGCTCAAATTCTGGAAAGAATTGGTAAGGATACACCAAAGCCAAAAGAGAATGAGAGGAAGAGAGAACCTGCTAAAGTGATGATGTGATAGAGGGGTCCGTTAAGGCCACCGATGGAGAAATGGCCAAAACCCTCAGGC
Organism: Protea cynaroides; assembly: GCA_028583415.1. Lineage (NCBI taxonomy): Eukaryota > Viridiplantae > Streptophyta > Magnoliopsida > Proteales > Proteaceae > Protea > Protea cynaroides. The sequence continues at coordinate 33,342,357 of CM053266.1, read as the reverse complement.
CATCCAGCCAAGGCCCTCAAGCTACAATCGACATCGGACTAGGGGAGAGAAGCGATTGACGTCGACGTCGAACTCTAGGTGTGAGGCTAGAGAAGATCGATCTTCCTTATTGCAGCTTCCTTGTTTATCTCAAACTTCCGATCAACATCGATCTTCCTCATCTCCAGCTTCCCTATTTTCATTTACTCCATTTCAACTTCCGATCAACAATGCCAAGCAGACACCAAGAGTCACCGAACCAACGCGTTGAACAGGGTATGATGCAGATAGATTCCAGCACAAGTATTCATGTTGGAACAAGCCCCAATTAAGCCCAAAGCGTAATCTACTGGGTTAATAAGTAGCCTATTGGGTTATATGAGTTATGGGCTAGGATTTGTTATGTTTTCTTTTGTACTGGGTCTATTTTGAAAGCCTAAATATGGGTGATAAGTGGTCCATACGAATTTAGAAGTTTAAGAGTCATTAGTGAAGTCTAAGAGTCATTTTTAAAGTCTAGGAGTCATTAGTGGAGTTTACTTTTCTAGGTGAATTAATGTAGTGGATTTTATTTTCCTAGACAGCATTAAATGTTTTTATTTTCAATGTCTTGTTTGTAGTTCCCCATGTCTTGGGAACATGTTTCAATGTCTTGGGGACAATTTTCTATATCAAGGAGTTATTATCTATATATGGGGGATTCCAAAGGGGTTTTGGAACTCTAAAAGTGTCTTTAATATTTTTTTGTTGTATTCAAGATTTCCATATTTATATAATGCAACCATGGCTGCAGACAATACATCCATCAGAATTTTACAACACTTTTCTCTCTGAATATTTTACTTGAATATTTTGCTTGTGTGACTCAAGTGGGCTTAGGTGGGACTCCTATAGTGGGGCACTAGTGGGACTCTAGTTTGCCAAAATTATCTTCCAAGTAAGACGTTATTACCTACCCCTATTTTCTACCAGTCTCTGATCTTAGCTTGCTTACCTATAGGTTTGCATCAAGGTATATCAATGGAGGTTGGGATTTGAAGGGATTTGGGCCTGTCAAATGCTTTCTTCTTTAATCTTGTCTTGTTCTTCCTTCTGATTTCTTCAATCTTTCTTCACTTCTCTTTGAGGTGCAAATATGCAAGGATGGGTTGCAGCGGCGAGGATAAACGACGGGAAGAAGGGTGGCTGTGGTTGAGTCACCCTAGATGTGGCAGCAACTGTAGCATTGATGAAAGTAAAAGATGTCATTTGTTACCCTCCATTGGGTGTGGGAGAAGAATCTAGCTTATGATTCTTTGAAGGGATGTCGACTGATGAAGAAAAAAACTTCTCTCTAGACTCTACAGCTAGTTTCTTCTTCCTCCTCTTCTTCTATGGCTCTGATTTTCTTTTTTTTTCTGTAATTCCTTTTACTTTATTCTGCAACATCCTCTCATCTTCTTCTGATCTTCATTTCCTTTCTTTCCTCCTACCCTCCATTGGGTGTGGGAGAAGAATCTAGCTTATGATTCTTTGAAGGGATGTCGATTGATGAAGATATCTCTACTGCTAGTTTCTTCTTCCTCCTCTTTTTCTATGGCTCTGATTCTCTTTTTTTTCTGTAATTCCTTTTACTTCATTCAGCAACATCCTCTCATCTTCTTCTTCTGATCTTCATTTCCTTTCTTTTCTCCTGCTTTCCAATTCCATTTCTTCCTGATCTGAGCTCTAACAGTGATAATCGGTGATGTTCAAAATAACAAAAATCCAAATCCTAAACCCTAAACCCCCTTTTCCGTTCATAATGGGGTCCAAAGGGATTCGATCGGATTTCAGGTTTCCTAGATTTTAGGACTGCAATCTCGAACGCATGCATCTTTTTCCCCCTGCCGCTATCTCCAGCAGATTTCCAGCAGCACCCCTTTGCCGCAATCTTCCTGATCGGCTACCATCACAACTTTTTTTTATTTTGTATCAAGGGTGGTCTTGACATTAAAATTAAGGGAGAAGACACGTCAGCATTTAATAGACCCGTCCTAAGGACAAGGTCTGTATGATACTTACGTTCCAAATTAGGGGAGGTGCATGCCATTATTGACGACAATGGGGGTGGTTGAAATTAGGGCAAACCTCAGAGGAGGTGCGTGAAATTTTCCCTAAAAAAATAATAAGAGGAAGAGAATGAAGGAAAATAGAGCAACTAATACACAACAAATCTCTCCCAAACAGAACAGATCATATTCCAAATTGAAATTACATACCAATAATATGATAGACTAAAAATAGTACACCTGAGGAGAGATTATTCATATTAAACTTCTGAAAAATAAAATGCCAGATAAGACTCCTAAATGTGCTGCTACAATTATGTACCTACATTTTATTCTGAAAAAAATTAACGACATCTGTGATGAGCCATGGAATATCAGAGAAAAGGAGATTAAAAAAATAATAATAATAATTTGGCATACCGATACAACAAAATATCCAGTAAATGATGCATACCGCAAGCACAGCCACTACGCCAAGTCTACTAAATTATGTCCTGGTAATTATGCACCAGCCTCAGTCAAACGCAAAAACATCACTAATTAAAAGGATAGCAAACAGGTACCCCCCCCCCCTCTTTTACGGATTATTAACTCCTCAAACTTACAAACATCAATACCATGCACACTCATCTCCAGATATGGAAACACCAATGCTTTGCCATCAAACCCATGTATAAAAATCAACTAAAACTCAAACCGGGTCCATTAATGGGCCCAGCCAAACAACTAGAATTCAAATATTATAATTGCAATTCTGCAAATATGCTGAAGTTTAAGATCAATAAGTGAGGGGGAAAAACAGAATATGGACTGTAGTAGAAGCAATTTATTATGTGAGGGCATAATTCTGGGATAGAACTATGAAGAGGGGAATTAGTAGAAAGAATGTTAGAAAGGGCTTTCTTCAACCTACAATAGAACACAACTAATCTAGTTGGTCTTCGATTGAGAGAACTCAATTGATTCAACACCAATCGATGAGACCTTATAGGAGGAATTTCCCAAGGTCTAAGCCTCTTGAATCAAACCAAGGACAGGACATGACGGCAAGGGTTAAAAAAATAAAAAATAACTGAAACTAGAAATGGCAGCAGGAAGGGGACAGGCTTAGTTGCGATTACACCTATTAGGAGTGGTCTCTGGGAATAAAACCTTAGGGTTGCATCGCCTATGGGAGAGGAACAAGGTTGTCACGTCGACAAGGCATTCCAAAGCGTTGGAAGCCTGACAGATGACTAAGGCGACCAAGGCGGCCTATCATCCAAAGTGCCACCAAGGCGCTTGGACGCCTAGACGGCGACTGGCGATGCCTTGACAACCCTGGAGAGGAACCTTCATCCCAAATTTCAGTGTGAACAGAGTTGGATCAGGGAAGTTCTAGCTTGTTTATTGAAGCCACCCAATAACGTCGCTCGCAGGGAAAACTTAAGGAATAAAATAACAATAGCAGTTGCAAGGGAAAAGAAGAAGTAATAATGGAAGGAAGGAAAGATAAAGGGAATAAAAGGGGTTCAATAGATAGGGCTTACCGGTAGAGAAGAAGAATCAACTTGAGAGAGAGAGAGAACACATTTGACCAAGTTCAAAGCCAACATAAGACTCCAATAAGATTTTCCAATCCTCCATCATAAATCCATGGGTTACAAACATGTATTTAAAGACTCTGAAAAAACCGACTCAAACTCTCTAATAGAGTTTCACTCAAACACAACCAGTCCTATGCATATGCTAAGTCTGGAAGTGTAACTCAACTCAACCGGTCTAAGAATAAAACTGACCCTTATCACATTGTAGCTATTGCAATTAAATGAATAAAACCCAATTACATCAATAATCCAACTAATGAAATAATAAACTAAATCCTAATTATACTGGTTGGTCCAACCCAGATGGTTTGATCCTGGTCTTGGTCCAGGTTGGATTGAACCGGTTTGCTCCTGCATCAATATAACTAAATTTTACACTTGTCTAACAGTAACAAATCGAAGTATACATTGATAATCGAAAAAGCAAGAGACATAATAAAATTAGGAAAATTAAGGGCTACCTGGACAGGTCCAGCAAACCTGGTAGTCCACTAACGTATCAAATTTCTTCACAATAAGCCTGCACTCAAGAGCCCAACTGGTCTTTCTCTATATGTTTCATCATCGAAATCTTCGTTTGTGGAATTTTCTTGACACAGCATCTTGTTTTCCTGAGCTTCCCAAGCCATTGGACGACCCAGATGCATGCCACCTTGTCCAGAGCCATCATAGGACTCACCATTATCCTCCAAATTTTGCTTAGAATCATTATATCCAAGCTCTGTTCTCCTCCCTTCATGAATAGGCGATAACTCAACATTGAGATCAGAGCCCAAATCATACACAGGGCCACCTGCAATTGGCTCCCCAGACCCATGGTAAGAGACGTTCAGCATCCCAGTGTCTGATTGCTCTGTAGCATCTTTCCTTTGCCTTTTCCATTTCTTTGTAGATGAAGTTCCATCATCTTCAAAATCTTCTTCTTCTCTTTCCCTATGTAAATAAACCCATAACTTCCTATCTCCATCAAACTGCACACAAGGATCACGTTCATAGTGCAAACGATCCAAGGCTCCACTAACAACTTGGTTAATTTGTGCATCAGAGACATTTTCAACTATGTACTGTGAATCTCTTATTAGAGTACAAACATCTGCTCGGGTGCCGATACTTCCAGGCAACCGGGCAGCTGCATCCCTCACAAGACACAGAATCGTAACATGAGGTGGCCGATCAGGCTTGAGCATAAAATGATCCCGAGCCTTGGATGTTGGCTTACCACCACACCTTCTCAGAGGAGCAACAATGGATTTCCTACCATCAGCAGCAGTGTATAAAAAGGCCCTGTCTGGAACAGAGTACCTAAGAAGTTCCTCCTTCCGAAAGTAAGCCTTTACTTCTTCAGAGCTTGGGCTGATAGTGGTGAGACTCTTCTGAGCTCTTAGGTCCCTAAACCTTTCCTTCTCATCCAAGTTGGGCTGCATCAATGTCACCGGGGGAGCAGGAAGGCTACCTATTTGCTGAAGAGTTTCTTGACCACTTTTCAGCCAGTTAGCAAATGAATCAACCAACTTCACAAGCATCTTGTGAGGAAGACCCCAAGCTTCAGAAGATGTCTCTTCTTCAGCAGCCTCCAGGTCTGATGAGCTATCAGTAAGCGGTCCAATCCAGGTCCAACTTTTTGTAGATTTTTCATAGCAGACAAGCGGCTTCCAACCTTTTGCTCCCAAAGGGGCTGTTTTGGATGAAAATACCTTCAGTACTCCTCTGACCAAATCCTGCTGTGGCTCCTGTGTTTCAAGAATACAAGGATCTCCAGGGTTCGATCTCACACGGTTTACAATCTCTTGTACAGTGAGAGAGGGCAAGGACTTCTGTTGCACAAGTTCTGAATTATTCATATCCACATTAGTTCTTTCCTGCATTCTGCTATGCTCTTCATTATTAGATTTATGCCTTCCATCACTCCCACCAAGATGGTTGCCAAGTTCTGAGCTATCTTCAGCATTAGGAGTAATCATTGCCATGCGAACTGCCGAAAGAAGATGTATAATGGAGAAAGAGAAGCCAGAGTGAACAGTTGGCGTGATCAAAGTAAATGGCTTCTTTGGTGGCTTTGCATCTGCCTCTACATTTGTAGTCCCCCTTTCTGAAACAAGTGGCTCCGAATTTTCAATAGCCAAAGAATCTGTTTCAGCCTCCACTTTCCGTTTTCCACGTTTCTTCAAGGACGTCGGTTCTTCAACCTGCTGTTGAGGACTAGCCTGCATTTGATCAGATTCATCTGGTCCATCCATGTATTTCACATCAGCCTTGCCCTTCCGTTTCTTGGAGTTGCAGCCTAACAAGGGAATGTTTGATCTTTCATGACGATCACTTAAATGAGCTTCAGAGTTTAGACCTTTCTTCCCTAACCTAGTGGTTAGTCCATGATCATCCACCCTCCTCTGTTTTAGATGCAAATCGTTTTCTTCCTCATTAGTGTAATCATGCATGAAATTTGACTGAGGCACAGAATAATCATGATCGACTTTTCCTTTATGCTTTCTCTCTGGAGGATAGGCCTTTAATGATGGCAGCTGTAACCTTTCACCAGGTTCACCCTGCACATGGCCATTCTTACCCAGTTTGTAAGTTTTTTTCCTATCATCATCAGTTTTAGCAAAACCAACATACCCACTCTCCTCGGAGATTCTGGTAGCATTGGTGTGCATGTAACTTGGATCACGTCTCTTACCCTTTTGTTTCCCTTTTGACGAGCAAACATCTACATCTGCCATACGCAACCGTTCAAGTGCCTCAGCATACTCTCTGTCTTTCCTCCCAAGTTTAATGCCTTTTTTAGGATCTGCTATTGCTTTCGTTGAAGTAGACCGATGACCCTCCACACCCCTTGGATGCCGTAGCTTATTTCTCAAAGGATTGGCATCTTCTTCACTGACCTGCTCTGATGAGCCCGAATCTGTTTCCTCACTTTGGGCAAACTTATTGGTGCCTCTAAACTCTTCAATGTTAAGTCCTCCATTTAATGAAGATTTTTTCTTGACCTTATCTAGTGATGCCTTTGTTCTATAATCAGGATGGAATAACATATTATTCATCTGCGTTGGAAAAGTTCTATGAGATTTGACTTTAAGATCAAGACCCACACTGTTTTTACCAGTTTGAAACTCCTTCCCCATCTTCCACCTTTTGCCTTTAACACTCCATTCGTCATGCTTAACCGGATGATCCACAGCAAAGGCTTCTTCTTGCACTTTATTGTACTGAATGGGTTCCCTCCCAACAGACCAGTCAGCACGATTTCCTCTTGGCAACAGATGCTGAGCTTGATCCTTTGTAGTCTTCATCTGATCTTTGGAAGCAGATTGGTGAAGCTTCTGAGAATGCTTGGCCTTTTTTTTCCCAGCAACTTGGGAATAACAATTATATGAAGATTTGTCACCACGTGATTTAGCTTTCAACGGTTCCAGTTCTGCCATCCGATTCACACTCCTGCTCCTACCATGAGAATGTAAATCATTCTGTATAGCCAGCGGTAAACCCATCAAACTTTCTGCAGCATACTCATCTTCAGTCTTGAAAATTTTGGTTTTCTTTCCAGGTTTGGACAAGCCAACTTTAGACATTGCACTGCCATGAGTTCGGTCTCTCGGGAAATCTATTTCATAGGGCAGTCCTTCCCCATCTTCCTCAGCTCTTATCCGTCCCCTTGACCCTGGAGCAGATTCTGAATCATATCCGGAAACCTGATATTTCCGTGGACGAGATAACATCTGAAGATAAGCCTTAGATTTACTTTCCAAGCCAGGCTGAATGGATGAAGGCAGGCGCCCCACAGAACGCTTCACAGAAAGGGCCTTTGACCCAGCAAACTTCAGAATTCCTTTTGGATTTGACTTTCCATATTTTACAGGTTCCAGGGGCATAGGCCTTCCTCGAGAAGAATAATTTAAGGTTGTACTCACTGAGTATATATCACGACGATCTATCTTCGGTTTCAGCTTGATGTCTTTCAATCTCTTGCCCCAGAAGCCCTCACCAGAGTCGTCCCTGTCTGAAGTATCAGTCTCCAATCCCATGTCTTCCATCTTTTCATACATCAAACTTCTCTGACTTCTCATGATGTTCAGAACACGAAGCCTCTCTTCAATGCTGTATCCTGCACAGGTATCCCATGCATTCCTCATCTGAATAAGATTACCGACCATAGAGTTCTGATACTTGCGCAGAAGGTGGTAGTGTTCCCGCTTCTGGAAGAAATTCAAACCCTGTCTATAAAGTGTTACTCTCGGTTCACATAGTCCCTCCTTCAACATATCAAAGAGCATGGCCAATGGGCATCCAAAATGGAAGTTGCTGCCAGAGAAAAGCTCTCTTAAGGTACGCATAAAGGTCTCCTGGTCCACGTCAGGAAGATGCTCCGCAAGAGCAAAACGCTCCTCCTCAGTCAAGCAATTGTTCCATACATCCAACGTGAGAACTTCCCCCAAATCCGGAAGATCATAGAGCTCGAATGGAATACTACAGTTACTACTACCAAGTTGACTAGATTCTGCCCCAACTTCCCCCAATTCTGACATATCGAAGTCATCAGAACCAGCTCCAGAGTCCACACCGTCGTCGTCTTCGTCATCATCATTATCAGAATCCGACGTAGAGCTTCGCTTCATAAGCTCATCTTCATCAGTCGACATACTGTCTCTACTCGCAGGAGAAAACTCATCCAATTTCGAAACCCTAAAGTTATTCTTTACAATCACCATAAATGAAGCAGAACAAAAGAGAGCAGCAATCTCCGAAACAGTATGCCAGTTCTTGGCCTCCTAACCAAACCTCGAATGATCAACCTCTCTACACGAGTATAATCCAATAAAACCTAGGGAAAAAAATACAAAAACCAACAAATACTCATAAAAACAGAGAAGAACAATCTATCCTAGCAATGCAACATGACTGACAATTCGAAAACCAGAAGAACCGCGAAAGGGGAAGTTCAAAAATCTAACTTAAACTTTTAGCTTATCGAGAAAGGAAAGAAGAAAAAAAAAACATAACAAAGTGGAACCGATCGAAGAATACCTAATTCGACACTCGAAAGGCTTCATGGTCGACAACCAACAAAGTTCAGATCTTCAACAAGAAAACGAAAGTAAGTCCAGAGATAAGCGCGTAAGTCAAGGAGATATCGATGGCTAGACTCTTCTCTCGCATCTCTGAAAACCCTAGAAACCAGAATAAGCAGAAAAAGGTGGAGAGGCGGACGAGGCAGTTATAAGTTGAGGAGATGAGACGAAGAAGACGACGACGACGTGGAGGACCATCCGTCGTTCGATCAAGAGAGAGTGACACCAGATGAAAAGACGAAAAAAGGCAGGATTAGAGAGAGAAGGAAGAAGATAAAAGGCATGTGTTAGCTTCGCAGAAGCAGAGAGAGAGAGAGAGAGAAGAGAGAGAAAGAAAAAGGGTTTGGATGTTGGTCGTAGGGAGATGACCACTCGGTAACCAAGGTGAGACCGTTGCAGGGAAAGCGGCCCACGGAACCAGTGGGTCAGGTCTGGACCGGTTTTTTTAAATTACCGACCGTCAGATCTGACCCAAACTCACAGTTAACTGTCATGAAAGATGTCGTTTTATTATTTTCGTTTGAAATTACAAATTTCTCCCAGATTTAATCAGTATTTTGACTGTATTACCCTTAATATTATCTGACCACTCCTCTAAATCTTTAATATTTTATTTTGACACGTGTTCCTGAGTTGACTTCTCTTGGTCTTTTGAGGTGGTTTAGAATCTTCGAGTATTTGCGGCGTTGGAATGATAACCGGAAGCTACTCTAGAATCTAGATACCTAATAGTATCAAAGTGTTTGTGCCACGTGGATCACATGAGATGAGAAATTTCTTTTTTCTTATTTTATGTGAAAAGGTGTCCGTACAAGATAAAATCAAAATCAAATCCATTAATTAAATTATGTCAAAATTGCTATCAGAACTCATTATTATTAATCCATATCTATTATCAATTATTCAGTTTTAATCGGTTTTTCATTAAAAGGTTTTCATTGTTGTTTATAAATGGTTTAATACATTAGTTTCCCTAATCAATTTCTAAATGACTCTATTACTATTAAATGATATAGTTGTCATTAATCAATTTTCCTTAATATTTGAAAAATAATGTTACAACATATCATTTAGTTTTAACTGAAAACAAGTCCATCTAGTCTATCTAATTTCTGTTCAAATTTGATTTGTATGTCAATTAAAGGTCATCTTGAGGATTGAGTCTTAAAAATTAATGATAAATTATTCGTATTTTCCCTATATTATGGCCAAGTTTCAACCCTGTCCCCATAGCTTATGAACAACATCCCTTTTATTAATAGTGTTAACCAAAATTTTTAAATGACAATTTTACCCTTGATGGGTTTATCATCATTAAAGCTTGAAATGACAAATTTAATCTCCTTTATCTTTACCAAACCATGCATTATATTTGAATCCTCTCCTTCCCAAACCATTGCTTCCAACGTTCATAACTCCACCTCCATTTGATCCGACGAACAACTTCAAGGGAGTATCTCCAACAATCATCACCTTTGGCAACCAACAGCTAAAACCTAAAGGCAACAAAATACCACCCAACTCAACCTAGTTCCCTCTAATCTCCTGCTGGACCTCCTCTACGGCTCTAACTCTCAGTCTCAACCAAAACAAAAAAATACTAAAACGATTTCAGCTGCTGGAGCCATGCCATAATTTGTAATGGTCACCAAACCAAGGTAATCTTTCTCTCTGGTCTTTCTCTATCTCTATTTTCTCATATTCTTTAACATTAAATACATAACTCCACCTTTCTTTTTATAGTTTTCAGAGCTTAAATAATGGTTAGAAGTTGTTTGTCTTTCAAGCTAACGCTTCTTTTGTTCTTTCTGAAGATGTAATTTAACTAAATTCCATGCATTGGTGTGCCATATGACCTTTTCTAAGTGCTTGTATAAGGGGGAAGTTGATTTTATAAGAACCATTGACGTTTCTAGGGTCTAGTGTGTACTCTTACAATAAATTTCTTGGAAGAAGGAAACATATGTTCACATAATCAAAAGACGAAATTAAAAATGTCGAAGAAGGTTGATGTTAACAGCTACCTTACGAGTGTTAAAAGGTTGTTTTGAACTGCCAATCTTGAAGGATCTATATAAAATATATCTTTTATTCATGAGGTAAATTTGAATTCTTATGTTTCCACATGTATATTTTTACATTTCTTGCTTATTATTGATTTATGATTGTTGGGAATAGTCTCAGATTGCTTAGAGACTAGAACCTTGAGTGTCTTATATATGTGAGAGTTCCTTCACTTACTAGTTCGAATTTTTGAGTTGAAAACTTAACAATGATATTGTTTCTAATCATTGTCAGGAAGAGCTTTTTTGGCATTGTGAGAGGTTCTGGGTATTTGCATGGCTGTCCATGATGTAATTTTTCCTAGGTTAGTCTCCTGTATTCATTGTGATTCTATGGGAGTGCTTATATATGTAGTATTATTGGCATAATGAGTGAATGAATAGCTTTTTTAGGTTACAAACTGCTTATGATCAGTTTGAGCAGCATGTGGGGTGCATAACCTAACATCCAAATTATAGGAAGTCCAATCATAGTATTCTCCAAGAGTTGAGTGATTGAATAGCTTTTGCAGGATCATATTGCATATGAATTTGAGCAGCATGCATGCAGATTGCATAACCAAACATCCAAATAATAGGAATTTCATTTATAGTATTCTCCAATAACTGAGACCCACATCACTGAACCTATTGCATGAAGTGATTCAAATGTGGTTGAATCATCAATAAATGTGAAGTTTTACCTGTTATGAAAAGATTTGACACTGCCATGATATATCTGTAATCAAATTCCACGCCCCTTCTAGGCTCATACATTTAAGAAGAAGGATATATATGTTCTCCTAAAAAGAAAACGAAAAAAAAAAAAAAAAACATGTCTAAGAAGGTTGATGTGAGTAGCTATGTGTGACAAATATTTGATCGTTTCATCTTGTATTTTGTAGATTTTTTGGTTTGAAGATTAATCAGATTACTTCTAAATTTAAGATAATAAGTACTCAGTCGACCCTAATTCTAAACCCTTCTTATGAGTCCGATATGAATATATGATACAGTTTGATATTCAAGAACCAAGTTTACAGGGAAGAAAGAGTATTACAGAGGGAGAGGGATTACAGAGAGCCTACTTCGAGGGTAGGTACCTCCAGTTACAAGAGAGAAGAAGAACTTAACATTTTCATTCATATCTGTTCTATAATCTTCTACCCCTATATATACTCTCTAATTGACTGATTACATTCAATTACATTAGTTATTTGGAATATTCCTGTAACAACCTAATCTCACTGATCTTGATCTCCTCTAACTGTCGTAACAATATATTTAGATTTTTATTTATTGCCATTTTTTACGAGTCTTTTTAATTAAAAAAAAATCACATATCTATAGAAATCTTTGCTTCATCTTCCTTATTCTAATTCATAAGGTTTCGGTCGATTTCGACCAATTCTTATAGAATTTGATTCAAAATCATTGGAGGCCGATCCCATGTTTTTTAAACTTGAATGGGAAAAGATTGAATAACTGAAAATTTGAAGAAGAAAAAAATATGATCAGAAATTGTTTTCTTCTCTCAGCTTTTGTGTGAAAGCCAAAAATTTGAAATGGTGCACGTATGTCTAACTATACATAACGTTGTTTGATACTGCATAAGACAAAGGCTTCTCTATTCCGGAGGTTTTTAGTTTTATTTTATTATGGATCGATCACGTGTAATGTACTATTGGATTCGTACACCGATCGGATCTGGATCTGATCTATTTTCCTTTGCTATCTTTTCTTTTTTTATTCGTTTCATCCTATTGAGTTAGCTAATACTATCTCCCTCAGGAAATTGTCTTGATCACCACTTTCTCTCACCCAAAAAAAAAAAAAAAAAACCAAAAAAAAAAAAAATTTTCCCTTTCCCTTTTTTTTTTTTTCCCCCTTTTTACCCCTCAATTTTTTTTTTTTTTTTCCCCCCCCCTTTTTTTTTTTAAAAAAAATAAAAAAATTTTTTTTTTTTTTTTTTTTTTTTTGTCCTTTTCCCTTCCCCCCCCCCCCCCCCCCCCCAAAAAAAAAAACTTTTATAATCATTATCCGTTATAATTGTATAAACTATTTAAATTTTTCATCATATTTAGTAATGATGCATTTTAAATATAAATTGTATTATATTTTTCAAATTTAAGGGATTTGGATGCAAAACAAAAGTGAAATTTAGTTACCAAATACGAAATGATTTGCAGTTAATGGCACATTCATAATCTAGGGTAATGATAACAAAATGTTACTTCATTTTCTTTTAATTTCCCTTGCAACCAAACGATAACCGTTCCGATCAATGACAATGGTTGGGCCAAGCCTTGGATCGCAGAGGAGTAAAGATGAAGGAGAATTTAAGATGAGAAACTATTTCATCCCCATATCGAGTACCCAGGCTTCCAAACAGGAGGAGGAACAACTTTGGGTCAACTTGATGAATTTATTAGGCCTTGATAGAATATTTAGGTGAGGAGATCACCCTTCCCTTGATCGGGATCATGGTTTGAGGAATCTGAATTGAAATTGTATTTCCGATTCCTTCCTACTCAGTGCATAATCCATTGATCCTGCTTCCATTTCGCCCCATTGATTCCCAATAATTTTCATGGGTTCAGGCAATTATGGCCAATTTTGAAAGAACCGGATCCATGAACCATGCTCGGGATTGTGAGTTTATGTTTGCTCCATGTGGCATCAAGGATTTAGTACTTGGTATCGGATTGGCTGTATTGGTTGATTTTTATCGACTTACTCTTATGGTGGTTGGATGGCTCATGTGAGACAGGAGAGACAAACCCATGATCTCCTAAGTGTCTTACCTAACAAGCAAGACACCAACCCATAGAGTTAAATAGTTGTTTACCAGTTCTATGTCATACTATGGAATTTTGTTGACTCTCTTTTCTTATTAAATTTCTATTCAAAGGAATTTATCTCAGCCAACTGACCAATCGAGGAGGGCATGGGGTTAGATTCAGAGACATTGTAGAGGAAAAATAATAACAGATTTAAATTAGTCCATTGATGAAGAATCTTGGGTTCAGATCGTGGATGAGGAATCTTTGAAAGGCTTGTGGGGCGAGACACGCGGCACACATCTATGTTATTACGTATACGGATAAGGGAGAGTTTTTTCTGACAATATTTAGGGGATGAAATCCTGTTCGACCCCCTTCTGGGCAAACGGGCTGTGATTAGACAGACTGATGGAAATAGCTAGCCATTAAATGATCTGTCATTAATGTTCATAAATACCGACAACCACTATAAATGCCATGTAGGCGGATTTGACCTGGCAAGTCACTATATCATAGACTGAATCAATAGAAAAGTAAGATTTATGCTCGATAAAAGAGAAATGACGGCTATTATTGTGGGATGAAGTAGAGGACGTGGACAAAATGGGGGTCAAGAGAGGTCGATTGGTTGTAAACGGTTGACAAGGCATCCAGGCGCCACCCTAGGGGGTTGTAGTTGCCTAGACTACTATTCTCCATCTGATAGATGATGGAGATGGTGGTAGGTGGGAGAAGCTTGCCCTGGAAGCTTCAACTTAGGTCTATAAATAGTGAAAGATTATCGATTGCAAATGATCCAGAATTTTCTACAAAAAAAGAGTATCCACCTTCAGGTATCATCCTCTCTGAAAAGTTCATCTTGTATAATCTTGGTTCAACACATTGTCCAATCCCCATTACTAGGAAGAAGCAGGTTGTTGAAGCTCCTGTATATCAAGGAACCCCCTCTTTAAGGAACTCTAGTGTTTTACTAAGAGCTCATTCTATTTATCTTTGGAGTCTACTAACTTTGGCATCAGAGTGGCCCCAGGGTAAATCCCACCCACTTTACTGCCTTGTTCGTGTTTCAGCTATGTGGCATAATCTGGAGAACTGAACAGAATCCATCGACAACAGATTAGCGCCCACTGTGGGGCCTTGACATACTTTGCTTCCAAAACCTTTTCTCCATTCTCTATTTACCTAAAGAACCCACAATTTTCTCCCTTTACATCTTTCACATTCTTAAATCAACCCCTAAAACTTACCCATGGCTCTAGCTGGGAGAGCCGAAATCTCTTATAACCTTCGAGAAACTCAGGCATGTTGTACGGAGGAAAATGTATGCCAAGAGAGTGTCGACATTCCCGTAGGTTCAAATGCACCTAACATCCATCCTGAAGGTCAATTCGAAGAGGGAACATGTGGTTATAATCCTGATCCCTCTCAATATGTTACCAGAACCCAGTTCGACCGACTTGCTCAACAACTGGCAACCCTGATGGATTTGTTACAGCAACGACCTGCGGGTGTGTCGACATTCTCTGTTCCATCCGTGGATATCCTAGAAGTCCTTCAAAGATCCCAGCATTCTAGGCGTTCTGCCCCTCGGGTATCACACCTCAATTCCGTATCAACCAGAATGGTGTGATGAACTGTCAATAAATCAACGGTTCAACCAGGATCTCGAATAGACTGTGTCCATTTGCTTAAACCATACACATCCACAACCATAATCAGAGTAAATAAACAATAGCGGAAGTCTTTATACTAATGAACTGAGAGTCAAACAATGATAATATAAATAAATTATCCAATTATCTTCCATTGACTAAGATATAAAATAAAAATAAAATAAATTAATCAATTACATCGTCTGAATAATTCAAATATAAATCTAATCGAAAACGCATGAGTTGCACTCGCATGACGAATCATGCGACTCCATCATAACTTCTGCATCCATCGCCGTAGCATGTCCGTACATCGAAGCATTCATATAGTCTTCTACTGTGGTACCTGCATCATCAACTAAAAATATTCGACGTCGAAAGCGTGAGCACAAGTCACGACTCAGTGAGCAAACAAAATAATGCAACAAACATATGCATGCATTCAATTCATATCTTTGGTTTGGTTCATAAGTTTGCAATGTGCAATAGAAAGGATTGGTGGTCGCCGCACCTCTATACACGAGTGTGTGAAGCCGCCCAATGGATCAAACACTATTGTCGTCCCACATGCACCCATCATGGAATAGGGATAGAGCTAAAGTGCTTAGGACCGCACCGCATCACACTTCCCCTGATGCCCTACCCATACCAACACGTAAGCCCCTATTGGCGAGGGCTTGCAAGCTTGCAAACTGGGCTCGCAACTAACCAATCCTAATGTCAAACAGTGTATCCAAGGTCTCACCCCAACATCCCTCAATACGTCCATAGAGATAGAGCTAAGGCCCCCCGACAGAGTCAGAGACTACACAGTCCGAGACCACCTCCCCTGATGCCCTACGACGTAATAGTTCTGCTAAGGTAATGGCGATACGACGATGTCAATAGACAAGACTTGAGTAGAGATAGAGCTAGAGTCTGGTGACCATGATGAATCACAGTGCCACGTCCTTCCCCTGATGCGCCACTCGCATCAAGTACACTAACCACACACATACATTCACATGTCTATTCCTAGCATCATCATCATCATCACGTTATAAATAAATTGAATTAAATATGTATGAACAATAATAACAGAAATATTGGATGACATGTGATATGCACAATACACACATACAAGCATAGAATCATTCATGGCATCAGACTCAATAAACAAAAATAGTTTATTATTAGCCAATTAGTTTAGGTCTTGTTCCCTCACCTTTGATTGCTAGTAGATCCTCGTTCAAGCTTTATGAATCACTTTTAAATCACTTGAAAACCTAATCAAGTTGATAGATTTTAATTAGAATTAATTCTCATAAGTTTATACTAACAGAAGCTGAGGGGTCGCAGGTGGGGTAGCACTTAGGGTCTCAGTTTCTACGACCACAGAGTGTAGGGTCGTAGGTGGGGTAGCACCTGGGGTCTCAGTTTCTGCGACCCCAGGGTGTAGGGTCGCAGGTGGGGTCGAACATACTTCGACCCTACGTGCAACCACACCCTCCCTGGAACTTTCCGAGGGCATGTGGTCGAACATGTGGGTCTCGTAGGGTCGGATATCATGCGACCTTACGTGCGACCACACGTGTCAGGGTCGACCTTTCACTCTTAAGTCCATTCCTTCATGTTTGAATCATTTGGCTTAATCTTCATAGTCCTTCTTATGATTGTTTTATGACTCAAAACCATAATTTTATTCACCTTCCATTGTCCACAATGATTTCCTCCATGGATTCTCTTGGAATTTGTCCATAGATGGATGATTTGGGTTTCTCCTAATCTTACCTTCTTCATAAACTATTCTAGACTCTCAATTCATGTAGGGATTTAGGTTCATACCTTAGGTTTGCTAAGATTCAGAGGTTTCTCTGAACTTTCCTCTTCCTTGGTCTTCTTCTTAGATTTTTCTTCTCTTCCTTCTCTTCTCTTTCTCTCACTTTCAATTAGGGTTCTAAAGGAGTGAAAGAGGCTAAGGGACGTCCTATTTATAGAGAAAAACCCTCCATAATAAGCCCCAATGAGTTTAGGAAAGACCCCTTCGAATTAGGAAGGTTTCCTAATTTTTGGTTCTGACTGGATTCGTAGGGTCGGAGGTGGGGTCGCAAAATCCGTCGACCCTACCTTTTCTAAAACATTCGACCCCACGACCAAAAGTCATGGGTTGGACTCTTTTGAGGTGGGGTCGGTCATACCTGTTTAGGCATGCGACCACACACACATATTGGACTGTTTTTGAGTTAAATTTCATACCTGGTCTTGTGGTTTCGTCACGCACTTGATCCACTTGGCTCGACCATGATAGGTAAACCTGATACAAGGTGGTAAGACCGGTTAGTTCGATACGGGTCTTGCATCGGTAGCATCCCCCAGCCCTATGTGGGCTAATCCTTCAGTCGATTCATATCATATTAGGGGTCGAAACGACTTCTATGGGGAACCTCACTTTCAGTATGTTCCAAAGTATGACCCCTCCGAAGTAGTCGAGAGCAGTCACGAGTCCCCGACAACCTCAAGAAGATCATTTATCTCTGACCGATTGGGGTCGAGAAGTAAAAATAGAAGGGCTAAAGGTAGGATGTACACAGAACAGGACGTGGCCTGGGAGGCCCAAAGGAGGGTTGATGAGGCAAGACGTGCTAGAGAGGATGCTCAAGCGAGGGTCGATGTAGCGAGGCAGGCCTGGGAAGATACTCAAGCTAGGGCCGAAAGAGGCCAGGCGTACTAGGGAGGAAGTCTAAGCAAGGGTCGACAAGGCCAGACAAGAAAAAGCGACAGCGATCCCTTCAGTTACAGCAGTCCCACCAGCCATCCCGGTTGCAGCCACTACTGATGAAAATACTGCCAGGCTAAAACACTTGGTGAAAGATCTGATGGATTGAGTACAATACGTGAAGAGGGGGGTCGATTTTGAGGCCCTCTAGGATTACGTCACAGAGACTGCTTGACAGATGAGGTTATGAACCATCTTCTTCCTCTTAATTTTGTCTTTCCAAATGTAGGATGTTACGACGGGAAGACTGATCCGGAGAAGCATCTTAACAACTTTAAAGTGGGGATAGTCATCTACGGCCATCACGACGCCCTTTGCTGTAGGACTTTCCCATCCACACGGAGGGATGCTGGAAGGACGTGGTTTAATAATCTACCCCCCAAATTCTGTGGAAACCTTCAGGGAGTGAGTAGTTTGTTCCTCTCCCATTTCCAGGGGAGTCGAACTCAGAAGAAAAACATGTCCCACTTGATGGTGATCAAACCGGGCGAGAAAGAGCCCCTCCGGCCATTCATAACCCATTTCCTTGGGGTGGCTGGAGAGATTAAAGATTTGCAGCCTGATGTAGTGGTATCGACTCTGTTGAAAGCCTATCTCGACCACCAGTTGATGTTCTCCCTCAACAAAAAGCGACCAAGAACCTGCGCTGAAATTTTCAGTAGATGCGATAGATATGCGTCGGGAGCAGAAGTTGTTGCAGAGTTATCTGGACGTGTGAATAATGCCCATGCAATTGGGGAAAAGAACAAGAGTGAAACTTCAAGGAAGGTTCCTAAGGAAGGAGAAGCAAGCAAGAAATCAAAGATGGCCAAAGAACTGTACCCAACCTATCCCTCACCAGAATACACTCCATTGAACCACACTATGGTTGAGATTATGAACATCAAGTTAGGTGACACTCTATTAGTCCCTCCCCCCAAGATGATATCAAAGCCGAAGGAGCACAACTGTCGGTTATACTATGCACATCACTAAGACCACAGACACGATACTAACTCATGCCAACATCTCAAGGGGTTGGTCGAAGATTTAATCCAGCATGGACAATGGATGGAGTTTGTAGGGCCACTGTCACACCCCAATTTCGACTGAACCAGAAGTATGAGTGTACTGCCACTAAACCAACGGTTCACACTAGGATCTCAATAAGACCGTATCCACTTATACAAACCATTGCACATAATCATAATCAGATTATAAATAAATACAGCGGAAGTCTTAAATTAAATGAACTGAGTATTCTGTTGCTACTTAAATAAATTATCCAATTATTCAAAATACCAAAACATAGATACATATCTTTACATCGTTTATGAAATCCAACTGAAATAAATAAAATAACTAAATCAAGAACATCCTAGAGGTATACGCAGTAAAGGCACTCGCATGAAGCATCATGCTCGTCCTCCCCTGCTTGCACTTCCAGAGCAGCAACACCTCCATACATTGAAGCATCTACGTAATCCTCTACAGTATAACCTGCATTAACATCTAAAAATAGTGTGTACACAAGGGTGAGCTCATAACTTAGCTCAGTAAGAAAGTCAGACAATGCAACAAGCTATATGCATGAGTAACATTCACATTGTGGTCTGGTTTTAAGTTTACAATGTGCTATAGAAAGGATTGGCGGCCACTGCACCTCTATACAATAGTGTGTGAATCCACCCAATGGATCAAATACTATTGTCGTCCCACATGCACCCACCATGGAATAGAGATAGAGCTAAAGTGTTCAAATCACACACCATCAACACTTCCCTTGATACTCTACCCATACCAATATATAAGTCCCTATTGGAGAGGGCTTGCAAACTGGGTTCGCAACTAACCAATCCTATATGTCATCATAATAGGTCCTATCCCAGCATAACCCCCTATGACATAGAGATAAGGCTCGAGTCTAGTGGCCAGGCTAGAGACCACAGTGTCACGTCCTCCCCCTGATACCCTACCCGCACCAAGCATGCTAAGATAGCAGCGATATGCAAAGGTGCCAGTATGAGGAACGATCCAAAACCCCAGGCCCTTCCCATTCCATACACCAACAAAAATAATCACATGCCTAACAATCACATCCTAGCATAGCGAGTGTGCATGAATAATATAATAACTGAAAGTAAAGATGACAGGTGAGTATGCACAAACAACATTCCACGGAACAATAATTATTAACAACGTTTTACTGTTATTAAGTTATTAGGGTTTAGGTTCAATTCTCTTACCTGACACTTGATTGCTATCTTGCTCCGCGTCACAGAGTCCAAACTTGCTATCACAAGGTCCTACACGACATTAGGGTTTAGTTAGAATTTGTTCCATAGGTTTTACGTTGGTCGAAAATCAACTGGGTCAAAAACCAACCCATTATAGACATATCGATCGCATATACCGGTCGCAGGTCATTGTACAGTGGCATGACTGGTATAGTCGATCGGACAGCCTTGGCAGGCTACCCGAGAGGTACAGGTCTCATATACCGATCGCACATAGTGCCACCGGTATGGTCGATTGGTATGCCTCCGGAAGACCTCCCGCTTGGTGTTCATCTTTCATCGGTCACCCATTATGGCTTTTAGGGTTCCTCCTATACATTCTAGGCCTGAGCAATGTTTTAGGGTTGTTTTTATCTTCCATTCAAGGCCTACATTCGAAGAAATCTTAGTTTAGCATTCAGTCTAGGGTTTATCGACTGAATTAAGGTTCAATGAAAATTTAGGGATTTTGATCAATACCTAGCCTTGCTTGGTATTGATCAGTCATCTATAATGCTTAACTTAGAGAGAAGTTCAAGTACTCACCGTTAGTTCACGAACTATGGTGTTCTTTGTCCAACAGAGGCTCCTCTTCAACCTTTCTCAGCTTCTTTTCCTCTTTAGATTTCCTTCTCCTCTCTAGGGTTTATGAGAATCAATCAAAGAGGTTGAATGAGGTTTAAGGGTCCTTATATAAGCTAGGTTGGAGTTGAGAAAGTTTCCCTACGTTAGGAAAGTCTCTAGGACTAAGATTTGGTAAGCGGGACCCATAGAGATCCAGTTTTCAGATCTAACTAGTATGTCCACGCAGACATACCAGTCAACCAGTATGTAGACCGGTATCATGAAACTGGTATGAAAGTTATCATAAGTTTTGATCCATTTTCATATCTGATTGTCATCCGCTCATCCCATCTGGTCCGGTGATGATTGAAAGACCTGTTACAACATGAAATAGAGGTTTAGATTGGATTTATGAAGTGCGGGTCTTACAGCCACGGCTAGCACCCCCACTTCCCCTTGCACCTGCGCGGTACTCCCTCCACCTCCTCCTATGGCAGCACCAGTAAGGAATAAAGGGGCCGACAATCGACCACTTTTCCCACCCCGATCACCCTAAAGGGGGTTTATGGGACAGATTGATCTCGTTCCATGGAATGACCACAAGATGATGAAAAGATGAGTTGCAGAAGGGACAAGGACAATGCGTGAAAAAAGTCTACCCCGAAAATTATTGGGTAAAGCTGGACCAGAACAAGATCGGAGTTTGAGTGATGATGAATACGTGACCTTGAGCAACTCGAAGTGCATGATGGTGACATTCTGGCAGGAGCATATGCGGCGGGAGGTACTTTCGATGGTGGTCGAACCAGTCGAGGAGGAATCGACTCAAGAAAAGAATGTTAGAAAAAGAAAAGAAAAGCCAGGGGGATCTTCCTCTAAGAAAATTAGGTACGAGGGATATATTTACTTTGGTGATGATGATCTTATCGATGTGGTTAGCCTCCATGAGGACCCTCTGGTGATCAAAATGGCAATTGGAGAAAAATGGGACATGAGTCGCATATTGGTCGACACCGAAAGTGCATGTAAGATTCTCTACTACGACACGTTCCGAAGGTTTGGATACAAAGATGAACAACTGAGACCTATGAGATATTCCCTTTTGGGGTTCAATGGAGAAGGAATGTAGGTGAAGGGGGCCATCCAGATAGACACCCGTCTTGGGGTCTACCCTGCTCAAGTATGCGTCAACCTAAAATATATGGTGGTGGAGACCCGAGTAAGCCACAATGCTATCCTCGGTCAATCTGGCCTCAATAAGTTGTGGGCCTGCATGGTGACATATTACTTGTTAATGAACTTTCCAATTGAGTGGGGGGTTGGATATTGCAAGGCCGACCAGTCTGTGTCGAAGATATGTCATGCAACCACCTTGGCTGCCCTTGATGAAGATCAACTCGTGCAAGTGATCCAGCTAAACGAGTATCATGATGATTTTCACGTAGAGTGGACCACACCAGTCGAGGATCTCATCCCCATTCCATTCACTGACGACCACCAGAGAAGACCTTCCTGATCGGTTCAGCCCTTCTTGAGGAGCAGAAGAAAGAGCTTATCGAGTTCCTGAAGGCGAATGCTGACGTGTTTGCCTGGACTTCTAAAGACATGCTAGGTATTCCTCGATCAACCATGGAGCACCATCTGAAGATCGACCCCCACCAATGCCCCATCTGATAAAAGAAAAGAGTTGTGTCACCTGAAAAGCAGGTAATCATCAATCATGAGGTCGAGAAATTATTGAAGGCCAGATTTATCCGAGAGTTGTACTACCCGGGTTGGTTGGCCAATGTTGTTCTAGTCCCCAAGTCTAATGAGCGTTGGAGGGTTTGTACTGATTTCACTGACCTTAATAAAGCTTCTCCCAAGGATTCTTACCCCTTGCCTCGAATAGACCAACTCATAGATGCCACTGTCGAGCATGAGTTGCAATCTTTTTTAAACGCCTATTCCGGATACAACCCAGCTTGATGTGCTTTGTCGATATGGGATTCCATAAGTTTTGATCACTGACAACGGCCCCCAGTTCTCCAGTAGGGTCTTCAGGAAGTTTTATCGAGATCATCGTATTGGCCATAGATTTGCATCAGTGGCGCATCGGGAGGCTAACGGGAAAACGGAGATTACCAACCATACCTTGTTACATGGATTAGCCCGACTAGTGGAAGAAAAGAGGAAGTTATGGGCACAATAATTGCCCAGTGTAGTCTGGTCGTATCGAACAATAGAGGGAACCACCACCGGAGCCACCCCTTTCAAGCTTGCCTTCTGGTCAGAAGCTGTTATCCCAGTTGAAGTAGTGGAAAAAAGCTATCGAGTGATGAACTTCAATGAAGATACCAATAAGGACATCCTGCTCATGGACCTTGACCTTCTAGAAGATGTCCATGAGACTTCTCGCCTACACATAGCAGCATACAAGTAAAAAATAGAAAAGTATTACAACTCCAAAGTTAAGGAGAATATATTTTAAGTGGGTGACTTGGTCTTGTGCTCGATGATCCTAACTGAAGCCGCTCAGCAAGGCAAGCTAACTCCAAACTGAGAAGGGCCGTATCGGGTTGCAAAGGCTACTAGACCAGGGTCGTATCACCTGGAAACAATGGGTGGATCAGTCATACCGCGCACGTGGAATTCCAAGAACCTCAGAAGATACTATGTAAGGCCTTTTTCTTATTCAATGAAAAACCCTTTCCTATCTAGAGTCATCTCCATTTGAGCAAGTAGATGGCCTTAGTCGAAGACTAAGCCCATCGACTTAAGGGGTAGTTTTGTACTTTGGCTCGAAAAGAAAAAGCCTACGGGTCTCGAAAGGAAAAGGCCTATGGGTCTCGAAAAGAAAATGCCTAGGGGTCTCAAAAAGTACATGCCTATGGGTCTCGAAAAGAAAAGGCCTAAGGGTCTCAAAAAGAAAAGTCCTACGAATGAAAAGGCCAACGGGT
Source organism: Protea cynaroides (assembly GCA_028583415.1). NCBI lineage: Eukaryota > Viridiplantae > Streptophyta > Magnoliopsida > Proteales > Proteaceae > Protea > Protea cynaroides. Next base: position 33,318,706 of record CM053266.1, on the reverse strand, counting down.
CTTGAAAAGAAAAGGCCCACGAGTCTCTAAAAGAGAAGGCCTACGGGTCTCGACAAACAAAGGCCTAAGGGTCTCGAAAAAAAAAACAAAAAAAAAAGGCCTCGTTCATCTGGTTCTATATCCCTTCTTCTCTTGTGATAGACCTGTCAAAGTTCTTTGGTTCTGTCTCATAGTTGTAGGCAGAGCCTAGCACTATCAGCCAGAGGGGTAGTAGTGGTAAATATTGGTGTGATTACAAGGTATTGGTAACACAAAATATAGAGAAAAAAAATACTACATTTACAAAACAAAAAAATATATAAAAAGTACAAAGAGTGCCCAAGGGGCTTACAAAAAAAAGAGATAGAGAAAGAAAAAGAGAAAAATGAAAAAAGAAAAATGATTTGTATTCAATTCTGTCCCTCGGGAGGAACTTCTGCTAGAGAGTCTTTCATAAGGGTTTCTTCTGGAGGTGTCTCGGAGGATGTTTCTTCTAGAGTTCCCTCGGAGGGGACTACTGAGGGGTCTTCAGGAGTAGTGCCTGGAGTCTCTTGAGGAGGAACGATGGACAAAGGTGGCACTTGTCACACCCTAATTTCGACTGAACCAGAAGTGTGAGTGAACCGTCACTGAACCAACGGTTTACACTAGAATCACAATAAGACCGTGTCCACTCATACAAACCATTGCACATAACCATAATCAGAATATAATTAAATACAGCGAAAGTCTTAAATTAAATGAACTGAGTTCTCTATTGATAATTGAAATAAAATATCTAATTATTCAAAACACCAGAATGTTAATAATTATCCTTACATCACTTATAAATCCAACTGAAAATAAATAAAATAAACCAATCCAATATCCTAGAGGTACACACAGAAAGGGCACTCGCATAAAGCGTCATGCTCGTCCTCCCCTGCTTGCACTTCTAGGACAACAACTTTTCCATATATTGGAGCATCCATGTAATCCTCCACAGTGTAACCTGCATCAACATCTAAAAATAGTGTGTACACAAGGGTGAGCTCACAACTTAGCTCAGTAAGAAAATCAGACAATGCAACACACATCATGCATGAGTAACATTCATATTATAGTCTGATTTTAAGTTTGCAATGTGCTATAGAAAGGATTGGCGGCCACCGCACCTCTATACACGAGTGTGTGAATCCGCCCAATGGATCAAACACCACTGTCGTCCCACATGCACCCACCATGGAATAGAGATAGAGCTAAAGTGTCCGGATCAAACACCGCCAACACTTCCCCTGATGCCCTACCCATACCAACACGTAAGCCCCTATTGGCGAGGGCTTGCAAACTGGGCTCGTAACTAACCAATCCTATATGTCATCACAGTAGGCCTTATCCTAGCACAGCTCCCTACGGCATAGAGATAGGGCTAGAGTCTAGTGGTCAGGCTGGAGACCACAGTGCCACTTCCTCCCCCTGATACCCTACCTGCACTAAGCATGCTAAGACAGAAGTGATACAAAAAGGTGTTAGTGTGAGAAATGTTCCCAGACCCCAGGCCTTTCCCACTCCACACACCAACAAAAAGAATCACATGCCTAACAGTCACATCCTAGCATAACGAGTATGCATGAACAATATAATAACTGAAAGTAAAGATGACATGCGAGTATACACAAACACCATTCCATAGAATCATAATTATTAACAATGTCTTACTGTTATTAAGTTATTAGTGTTTAGGTCTAATTCCCTTACCTGACGCTTGATTGCTAGCTTGCTCCGTGTCACAGAATCCAAACTCACTATCACAAGGTCCTACATGATGTTAAGGTTAAATTAGAATTACTTTCTTAGGGTTTACGTTGGTCGGAAAACCAACTGGGTCAAAAACACTCCTCACAGTGCATACCGGTCACAGTACCGGTCGCAAGCACCGATCGCGGTACTGTGGGGAAAGGTGCGACCGGTATGGTCGACCGGTCCCCCACAGACCAGTCTCCGAGAGGTACCGGTCACAGTACTGGTTGCAAATGGTGCGACCGGTATGGTCGACAGGTATGCCTCCAGAAGACCATCAACTCGGCGTTCGCCTTCCGTCGGTCACCCCCCATTGGTTCTAGAGTTTCTCCTATATATTCTAGGCCTGAGCAACGAGTTAGAGTTGTTTCATGTTCTATTCAAGTCCTAGTTTCGATGATCCTCAGCCTAGAATGCAAATCCAGGGTTCATCGACTGTATTAGGGTTTGACGACAATTTTAAGGGTTTTAGATCAATACCTCGCCTTGCATGGTATTGATAAATTCATGACTAATCATCTATAATGCTTAACTTAGAGGAAGGTTCAAGCACTTACCGTTGGTTCGCAAGTATGGTGTTCCTCGTTCGACGGCCAACGATGGCTCCTCTCCCTCCTTCCTTAGCTCTTTCTCCTTCTTCGATCTCTTTCTCCTCTCTAGGGTTTGTGAGGCTCAATGAAAGAATTTTAAGGAGATTTAAGGGTCCTTAAATAGACTAGGATAGAGTTTAGGAAGTTTCCTTACGTTAGAAAAGTTCTTAGGCTTGAGATTTAAAAAGTGAGACCCGCAGAGATCCATTTTCGGATCTAACCAGTCTGCCCGCGTAGACATACCGGTCGACCGGTACCATCGATCGATATGAAAAATATCATACTTTTAGGTCTGTTTTCGTACCTGGTTGTCATCCTCTCGTCCCGTTTGGCCCGGTGACGATTGGAAGACTTGTTACGACATGAATTAAAGGTTTAGATCAGGTTCATGGAGTGCGGGTCTTACAGGACTTCTTGGGGAGAGGATATTACTATGGCCAGGTCGGTACAAGAGGCCGTCGAAGGTAAAGGGGTAGAACTTTGAGCGAGCTTGTCCCGGATTACTTTGTGCATGAGGGGGCTGAGGGAGAAGCCAATGGCCGGGAGATGGGCGAACAACTCCGAATGGACCAAGATGAGGGCTTCTTTGATCACTCAACCCCTTTCTTTCTTGGATAGACCCTTCATATCATCGAACTCCATCAAGGCCTTAAGGGTCTTCTCTTTATCCTGGGCCAAAGCCGCTTGGGCTTAAGCCAGTTCTTTAGTCAGGTGAGCCACTGAGGATTACAACTCAACGCCCTGGTTCTTCATGGCAGCTATCTCCTCTTTGAAGGTGTTCTCCCTTGCAAAAGCTTGGGTCAACTCAGCTTGCAGCCTATTGTTCTCTGTCGATAGATTCACCTTCTCCCCTACCAGTCCGTCACAAGCCTCTTGAAGATCTTTAATCTCCTTCTCCAGTTGATTGTTGAGGGTGATCGTGGCCTCGACCTGATCTGACGTGACCCTATTGGCAAGCTGCAGTTCTGCCACTTCTTTCCGGACGGCTTCAAGCACTTTCATACGGGTGGTGTACTGCTCATCGAGCCTCTGGTACTTGTTCCTCTCATCAAGAAGCCATCAGCGACTCAGATCCAGAGAAGCTTCGACCGTCTTGCGACTAAACTCAGCCTCCTGGGCCCGAAATATCGGCCTCCTCTCTATTGCACTCAATCATTTCCACCTCATGCTGTAAGGACTCCTTTTCTTCGGCCCAAGTCTGCTCAGCCTCAGTTTGAGCTAGGATGGTGGTGTCACGGTCACGGATGGCCTGGTCACGCTCGGCTAGGGCGGCCTTGTCACACCCTAATTCTGGACTAACCAGAATAGTGTGATGAACCGTAAATAAATCAATGGTTCAACCAGGATCTCCGTTAGGTAGTACCCACCATATCAACCACACATACCTTCTACAGAAATAATCAAAGATAAATAACAAATAAGCGAAAATCTTATAGATAATGAACTAAGTGTCTAACAATGATATAATAATTATTTAATCCAATTATTTCTCAAAAACTCAAGACATAAAGGTAAATAATCTGTTACATGTTCCAATAACCATATATAGCTAAACTAATAAAAAAATACACTGGTTGCACTCGCATGAAGGATCATGCGCATCTTCAATAGCTTCTACGTCCATGGCCGCAACGTGTTCGTACATCGACGCATTCACATAATTTTCAACAGTAAGACCTGCATCATAAACAAAAATTTTCGACGTCGAAAGGGTGAGCACACATCACGGCTCAGTGAGTAAAACAAAACAATGCAACAAACATATGCATGCATTCAATTTAATATCTTTGGTCTGGTTTTTTAGTTTACAATATGATATAGAAAGGTTTGGTGGCCCTCGCACCTATATACACAAGTGTGTGAATCCACCCAATGGATCAAACACCATTGCCGTCCCACATGCACCCACCATGGAATAGAGATAGAGCTAAAGTGTTCGGATCACACACCGCCAACACTTCCTCTGATGCCCTACCCATATCAACACGTAAGCCCCTATTGGCGAGGGCTTACAAACTGGGCTCGCAACTAACCAATCCTAAATGTCATCCAGTGTATCCAAGGCCTCACCCCAGCATTCCTTAATACATCCATAGAGATAGAACTACACGGTCAGAGACCACCTCCCCTGATGCCCTATGACGTAATAGTTCTGCTAAGGTAATGATGATACGACGATGTCAGTGGGCAAGACTTGAGTAGAGATAGAGCTAGAGTCTGGTGACCAGGTCAGAGACCACAATGCCACGTCCTCCCCCTGATGCCCCACTCGCATCCAACACACTAACCACATACACACAATCACATGCCTATTCTTATCATCATCAATCAACATGGTAGTAAATAGACAGAAGTAAATATGCATGAGCAGTAATAACAATAATATTGGATGACATGTGAGATGCACATTACAAGCATACAAACATAGCATCATTCATGGCATCGTACACAATAAAGTAAACAGTTTCTTATTATCCAATTAGTTTAGGTCTTATTCCCTTACCTGTTAGCAAAACTCGATCTCCTTCCAAGCCTTGTAATTCTCTTTGAATTGATTTAATAACCTAAAAGTTATATGAATTTAAGTTAGGATTCATATGTAACATATTACAGTAGTCAAAAATTGAAATAGAGCACTGATAGGTGTCTGATTGGTCCTATGGTCTCATATTGTGTCGACCTTACTGCCTACGGTCGATACCCTATGGTCGCACCATATGCGACCGTATCTGCGACCATATGGTTTCTGAATGCTTTTCGAATGCCTATGGTCAATACTTTGATCATGATGGTCATGCTATGATCGATCGTAGCTGCGACCTTAAGATTTCTGGTTACAAACTACATTCAATCCGAGTCCTTCTTGGGTCAACTCTTCGGCTCTTCAATTGGGTTTATCCTAATAATTATTCTAAGGCTAAGTTTCTTAGTTTTACCAACTAATTACTCTAACCTATTCTCCATGGTTTCCCATTGGAGGCTTGCTTAGCAATTCCCATGGTTGCATTCTTACGTTGGGTTTGATATCTTAATTTACATTAAAAACCTTTACTCCTAGTGTTCTAAGGCTACAGAGACAAGGTTTATACCTTACATGTTGCAGAGAGTCTGTGGAACTCTTATCTCAGTCTCCTCCTTATTCTTCTCTTCTTCTCCTTCTTTTCTTTCTCTTTCCTTCTCTTTCTCTAGGGTTTACTAATGTTCTAAAAGAGTGAAAAAGGCTAAGGAATATCCTTTATATAGAGAAAAATTCTCCATATAGAGTTCTCCAACATTAGGAAAGAAATCCTCCTCAAATTAGGAAAGTTTCCATCTCGGAGTCTGATCTGGGGTCTCACGATCGATGGCCTACGGTGGCAGAATCCGTCGACCATAGGGTCGAAAACATCGACTATAGGGTCTTGGATCGGTGAACTTTGTTTCTTATCTTATGGTCGACCATACCTACCCAGGTATTTGACCATACACATACTTTTGAGCATTTTAAACTCGATTCATACCTGGTTTTGTGATCCATCTTCACACGGTTGGTCCACTTGGTATAGAAATGATGGGAAGACTTGGCACGATAAACCGGATTAGTGGAGTGCGGGTCTTACAGGCCTTAAGATGGTCTTGACCTTGTTGTGAAAGGGCTTGCAATTCTTGGAGCTTGGTTATCGAGCTCACTAATGTCCTCCGAGAATAATTCGAGCCACACATCAACTGCAAAACGTAATATGAGTTAAAAGAAGAATGCAACAAGAACGAGAGAATAACCTACCTAGTACAAAGCCACACAGTGGCTCTGATCCACTATATTTAACTTAGAGTGCCTGAAAATGTCCGCATCTGAAGACAAACAAGCATGGTGGATTATCTCCTAAGCCACCGAATAGTTGCGGAGCCGGTATCTGTGTCAAGGACCTTCCATCGGGGAATGAATAAGGCTGGCCCTGCCGAAGGGCTCGAACTAGCAAGCGTAAACCCCCTAGGGGGCCGAACTTTAGTTGGAGGCAAGAGTAGACGCAAAGGCTGAAGGAGGTGAAATGGCCAGACTTTTGCCCTTGGAGGCAGCATACACGGGCATGGCAAATGGAGATGCCTCTACTGGTATGGATAGGGTGGATATCTATGGAAAAGTGGAGGGGGCTAATGGTAGCATGCCCCCTGAAATTGGTCGAAAGGTGGTTACCCCCGTTGAATCCTTAGGGATAGATGGTGAAGCTGACAGAAGGGTGAAAGAATGTTGTGATGTCGCTGCTAAACTGGAGTGCTGTGTTATTGCTACTAAACTGGTGGATGCTGGATAGTTGTTGCTGTACTTGTTGAAACAGGCGTGGTTCCAGAAAGTGAAGAAGTATCAAGAGAGGTCGTACCGGCCATGGAATTCATATCTACAATCCCTAAAGGGGCAACGGGAACATCTGGAATATTGGTCGAAGACGACCTGAGTGAAGCGCTGCTCGAAAGACTGGTGAGAGCGAAGTTAACAATCGACTACTGTGAGGGAACGACTGCAAGGGTATAGGCCCAATTGGGATCCTCTGGAGGATATCTTGGCGAGTGTCTTTAGGATAGATCATCCTTGGGCCCTCAGAAATAATCTTTTTCTTTTTCGATCTGCTCAAGGTCTCTGTGACTGTAGCTTGGTCATCATCCTCTACAAAAATGGCAAACCCAAGTGCTCAGAAATATATTGAGAAGGTTATAAGAATAATGGAACTGGAAAAATAGTAAAATAGTTCAGAACTTACCATCCTCGGGTATCTCAATAATCGGGGGGACAAAAAGCTCCTCCGTCGAAGCTAGAAGGTTGAAAGCTGTGGAGGAAGATGGCTCACCCACTAGTTCAGGCTCAATGGAAGGATCGATCTCTGCTACAAGGTCGAAAGGTGGAATAATATCTTCTGAAGGTGGTGGAGGGATCTCTGTGGGAAGCACAGAAGCTACGTCTCCAACTCTCTCGAGGGCCTTTAACTTTTTGGCCACCGTGGCGATTATCTCTTTTTTTTTTTCTCTCTCTCTCTCTCTCTCTCTCTCTCTCTCTCTCTCTCTCTCTCTCTCTCTCTTTTCTAGCGACGGAACAGATCTACTCCCATCAAATCCTCACACATACTGTCGTCAAGACCGTCCACTGCAAAAGAGAGGGACAAAGAATAAACATGAGGGGTCGAAACATTAAATTGGGGTATAAGTCTGAGGCGTGTAACAAGGTTAGTGGCGGTCGAAGTGGTACTTACTCAGCCCGTAGAGGTACAAGAATTTATTATGTTGAGATCTTTGTACGGGACTATTCTTCCCCTTTCCTTCACCCTCTGGAGAGCCTTCATTTCGAGTAGCCCCAAGACAGGAGCAACCCCTACAATTGAGGGGTTGATAAACTGCCATCGGTTGCCGATGGGAAAGGAAGACATGCCCACAATATTCTACCCCCGTTTCACTATTGCACCATAGAATCTCTCTTTCCAGTGGGGAACGGAGGAAGGGGTCGAATCTACCATTGCTGGGACCTCATCCAAGAATCATCGGAAGAAGTAATATGTCCCACTGAGTTCCGACTAATGGTTTCAAGGGTTGTTCCAAGAGATAGGGGCAATGTTGAATAGATATTGGAAAAAATGCAAGGTGGGATGTTCACGGTACCGCAAGAAGAAGATGATGAAAGAGTGAATGTGAGCCCAAGATTTGGGCGTGATTTGAGTTGGGGCAAGACTGTAGTAGCCTAGAATTTCATATACGAGGGGATGGCATGGAAAACGAAAATCAGAGAGGAACATATTGTAATTCATCACCATCCTGTGAGAATAAGGATGGCTAGCACGATCGCTTGGGTTGGGGGTTATCAACTCAATAGCTTCAGGGACGTAAAAGGAAACCCTAAGTTCTTGGAGTTTGGCCTCAGTCATTATAGGCTTTAAAGAAAAAGCGACACAATGGGGGCCTGCTTTACCGGGAGTATCAAAAGGTGATCTATCGGGGCTGATAGGGTTAGCACCTGAACTACTTTCACCCTGAGTAGATCGTCAGAGGTGCGATAGACGTAGAGTGGGCTCGAAAGGGTGACCAGCAATGGCTTTTTCGCGAGCCATAACTGGTTAGGTTAGAATGCAAAAATCAGAAAAGAGAAAGGCTTGGGACTTACTTTGGATAAAAAGGCATCGCTGAAAACTCTTAGCAAAGGAGAAGAAGCACCCCGAAGCAGGAACTAATCCGCCAAGCGAAAAATCTAAAAGCGAAGAAAACTCAGAAAAAGAACTGTAGATGATGAAGTGCAAGGAAGAAGAAGAGAGGAGGAAGGGGGATTTTATAAGTTTGCGAAAAGGCGGGTCCTATCAACTGTCACTACAACAATTTTCACTTTTGCGACAGTTTTTTTCCGTCATAAAAGGTTTTTACCGTCACAAATAACCTTTTTCGACAGTAAAAAGTCATCGTAAAAACTTGACCGTCATAAGTGTAGCCGTCGTAAATTTTAACGATGGAATTTGGGCGGCGTCTGGAAAACTATATTTATGACGGTAATATAAAACCAACGTTAATACGCTTAATAGCGACGGGACAAAACCGCCATAAAAAGGTTGGATATATAAGAGGGAATTTATTTTCTGTCATATATCATTTTTTACGACGGAACAATTAAGTTGTAATAAGAAAGTATTTACGATGAAAATTACGTTTTGTTGGAATAAGTTACTATTTTCCGACGTTAAATTACGTTGTTATGTCTTTTTTAACGACGGTTTATTATAACCGTCGTTAAATGTTTTTTTTTTTACTACATAATATTCATTTGAAAATTTTTTTCCCTATAAAAAATTTTCTTATAATCAACATTTATATACATTCCTTATACCACATTCCACATCAAAAAGATCATATGTACAATAATCATAAACTCACAACTTTAACAATCCTGAACACATGTCCATTAACATTAATAATCCTCTTCATTGACAAACTAATAAAAATATAAAAAATTTCTTTCTTCAATCAAGATAATGTTTACAACGAAAGACAACCTAACAATTACATCTTTTGGTTTCTTTTACATTAACTTTTGCCTAGAACGATTCATATATACCCACCACCAATGTAGGATCCAATGCTTTTGGGAGTTGACAATTTTTAACGTATTGTGGGATCATTGAAAATGTTCCTCTTGTCTTGACTGCATCCTCTACTAGCACTAGCTTGTACTGTAATAATCCATTTCCAAGGGTTGGTCCTGCTTAAGCCTAAATCATATATAATAGCATAACAGAAGAACAGAAAAATCTGCATTTAGCTACAAATTACCAATAATAATTACCTGTACTAAAAAGCTTATGTACATCAATATTCTAACCTTTCCTTTAGTGGAAGGATCATCGAAAAACAATGTATTATTTATAAAATAATAATTCTACACACATTAGCAACCAAAAATAATAAATTATTGCCAACCTAGTCTTGTGCTTTCATTACCTCTGAAAATAATAATGAATCCAAAATTAACAAAAATCAAAGCTTGCAAAGATATCAAAAATTAATTACTAGTGATAAACCTATTAATAAAGAGCATAATTCAAAGATATCCAAGGTTAAAACTTCAAACTCTTTATCTACAATTTAAAGCTGTCCAACAAATGATAAGAAATAGACAGTTCTTTATTGACTGTAACTAATTGTCTGCATCATATCACTCATTTAAATAATTGTCAAAGGCAATCCACTGCAAAGGAAGAGAGAGAGAGAGAGGGGGGGGGGGGGGGATAAAAATTAGTATACAAAAATTAAGATGGGAATGAGAGAGAGCATTTAAGAGAAATTAAATAAACATACCTGACTCGCTTACAGATTTTGTCGTTCCTGCATTAATTGTGTCAACATATATGATTGGGATGCCATTTCTTCCTGCATTTGAGCTAACCTTTCTTTCATTGTTTGTTTTTGCTGAGACATTTCATTCTCCAACTGTGAGATTTTTCCACATAGTTTCTCATTCACCTTAGCCAAGTTTGCAGCGCGCATTGTAGCTGTCCCATATAACTCTTTAGGGGTAGGACCATGACTAACCATCCGCATTCGACCATGATTATCTGGTCCAATGACATATGTGAAATAATTTCCTTGACTGTCTTGTCATTTTGTTGCTCTTCAGGTTTATCATTGAGAGCACTGTCCATCTCAGCCTGCAATTTACATTAAAGGATTTCAAATGACATCTTTATGCAATTGACATTGAAGACATTGTTATGTAATTTTCTATTGACGTACCATCTTCTCTTTTGACACGGGGTCAGAAACACTGCCGTTCTTCCTAGTATGAACTCTTTTGAACAGGTCAAAACGAGAGGGATACAACCCTTCTGGATGATTTGAACGCTGATGAAATAATTCACAAATCAACATAAATAAATAAATTTTGGAGTATAAACAATAGTACGTAAGGATTTAAAATTATGGTGTATATTACCAAATCCTCATTTATACACACATAAGAGGTTCTTCCTATCGTTTTAGTCATATGTTGTTTTTCTCTATTTTTCGTATTACGTGTCGCCATAGCCTACCAAGGGAGAAGATCTCAGCTAAATAACAAGGGTTTAACTGCATTTTTTGATATCTTATGTTAAAAATGAGTAGGAATAGTATACCTTAGACTCCTCCGAATTCCAATTCTTTAGGAGGTAATCCCATTGTGCAACATCCACAAGTTTATCTAAATGAGCTCTCCTCTCTGCATCTGTAGAGTATTTGTAATATACTTCCTTCTTTAGCTCATGCTTGAACTCCCTCCACCTTTTATTCAATTGCTTATAAATGAACTTCCTACTTCCATTGCCTAAGTTGAATTTTTCCTATATAATAAAGATATTGTATAAACAACGAGCTTACATTTTTTTAAAAATAAGATATAACAATTCTTCAAAATATAGATACACATCCACTAAAAAATTTGTATTGTTACATAACATTTTTTTACCTGAACTTTTTTAAATGCATCATCCTTATGATGCTCTGGAACCTTCTTCCAAGTTTTATAGCAAAGAGGAAGCATTTTAGCTGTTCGGGCCTGAATCCCAATCCAACTCGCAAGCTGAGTTGTATACTCGGAGCATGCCTCTCCATTCTCATTCATTACAATGTCAAGCTTTACCCCTACTCCCAAGGATGTCGTACTTTCACCTATTGCTATCCTTCTACCTCTTTTCCTTCCTGTTTCATAACATATTTAAGAAACCCGTGTAAACAAATACATAATTATCATCAATATTAATAACTCAATGTACATTAACTCTTGATCTGCATCTTCCATCAACCGTCTAATATTCACTGTTTCGACACTCTGATTCCTTGTATGTTCATCCATTATAGTATCTTCAACTCCTTCATTCTCATGTGCGCCACACATTTCATTTAACATATTGTGTATACCATCATTAGTATTTGCTTCATCAATGTCAACTGGATTTACATGGGATGGATTTACATCAGAAACCAATTGAGATGAAGAAGATTCACCATGACAATCCCACACGACGTAATCTCTATGAAATCCATCAACAACCAGATGTTCTTCAACATAATCCTTGGAATACCAGTATCGATTTTTGCATTTAATACATGGACATAAGATCTTTGGGTCAACATTCACATTATTAGAAATTGCAAATTCTATAAAATTTTTGACATCCTGCAAATACTGTGGAGATAACCTGAACCTTGCATTCCGTGAACCTCTATCAATCCAACTACTCCTAGACATTGTTGACCTCTTAAGATCCAACAACCAGTTTTGGTTGGAAGTCTGGTAAAGTGCAAGCCTTAGCCAGACCAAAATCTAGAAAAAGAAAAGAAAAGAAAAAAGAGATTAAGTATCGAGAAAGTGATTGGATAAATATAAGACTACATAGTATCCAAATGAGATTCCCCTAATTTAAAAATCACACTTCAGCAATATTCCTTTTTCTTCTACTTGAATTCTGTTTTCAAGTTTATAAATTAAGAGAAATCTTTCTTTTTTTAATTAGGGTTTAACATCCATATTCATGAAACCAAATATATAAAAGCTTAATTGAAGGGTAAGAGAAAAAACACACTACTCCATTAGTAGGAGTACCAGAGGGTTAGGTTTACCACACTTCAGCTTAATTTGGTGTTCAAGTTCATTGATGTTGGAAATCATTCAAAACCAAATCAATTGGTATATATATGAGCCTGCCGATGAATGGTCACATTGTATATCAACACAAACATATTGTCCATTTAACAACCACGTCGTATGTGAGATCTGAAAGCACAAGTTGCTGGAAGCCAGTGACGGCGATGTTGATATGGAAGATTCCAGCAGTCACCGCCTAAGAAGGGTTCAGAGAGGAACTCAGGCCGCACCTCTGTGCATTGTGCATTTCTTCTCTGAACTCTCAGAATGTTTTTTAAAACAACGATGGTATTATAGAAAAAGAGTTAAAATTACTTTCTTACCTTCTATTTTGTAAACTTACAACATGTGCTTTTAAGTGGTTTGTCTAAAAAACAACTAAAAACGGTTTTTGGCAAAAAATGAAAAACAAGTCTCAAGCTCTTTTTGATTTTGAGTTTATTTTTATTTATTCTATATAGCATCCAAAAATGATACTAAACACCTACAAAAGAAAAAATATGTCAAAAAAACATTAAAAAAAAATGAAACCGAAGACAGCCTTCATAGCAATTCTGTCACGTCTTTTTTTCCTTTGCTTTATTGGAGGCTTTATTTAAGGATTGAGATCGTCTCCAATATGTCCAGTTCGTCCATTCGTGAACGGATGGACTGGATTCGAAGGACACGTATACCAATACATTGAGGGGGTGTGTCCTTTGAATCTAGTCCATCCGTCCACAAATGAACGACTGGATGGATTGACATATAACTTGTCATGTTAGGTGGAGAGTAAGAAATCACTAGTCAATTTGCCCCACCACCATTTACACCCCCAAAAATAAAAATAAAAATAGCCCCACCCATAGTCTGAGAACACGTCAACTTGTGATCTCTCTAGTTAAACAAGTTAACTGGATAAATAAAGGAAGAACCCCAAATCAGATCCAATATAATAAAAAAAATCTCTAACAAAGCTATATCCCTGAGAATGATAACTAAAGAATGAATCTGTTGTGTTGAGAAAACAGAGTATTCAGAACATGATGGAGTTTAAGAGACAAAGATACCATAAAAATTCAAAGAAATCTGCAACTAAGTATTATAAGGAATTCAGAAGATAAAAAAACACAATGAAAGATAAACCAACCTAAAGTCACTGAAATACCAACGATCCAGATATTGCAATGACAACTGATGGTTGAGTACGTTGTTGTCGAAACCGAAACCCTCGATGGCTGGGGAGGGATTGGAGAGAATCAAGCACCGATGGGATTTCCAGTCGATAGTGAGAGATACAGGGAGGGATTGGAGAGATTCAAGCATCGGGAATACCAGTCGAAAGTGTGAGATACAGAGAGGGATTGGATAGAATAGAGGGGCCGGTACATATTCAAATGGTTAGGGAGTAGAGATAGAGATGGTCGATCAGTTACACTATCGTCTCCAACATCATCTCCAACATCGTCTCCAACATCGTCTCCAATAGAATCTCCAACAGAGAATGCGGCGGAACCTGTGGAGGGATCGTGGGTTGGGGATCAAAGTATATTACAATATTCTGGAAAATGGAAAACAAAACGCCTCAGCTTCCACCTTAAATTCTAGAAAAAAAAAATGCTATATGGCAGTAGTATTATTCCCGTCGTATTTAATTAGTCTAATACGACGGGTCTAATTTCCAATCGTCTCAAATGAATATATTTACAATATTTTTATTTATCCCGTCATATATACTTGTATATCAAAGAATATGGCGGGAATGGAGGGGGCTATATACGATGGTTTTTAATTTGCGTATTATATAATCAATTTTTTCCTACGTGAATTATACCCCGTCGTATATAGTACTCCCTTTATATGAATGTAGTATAATACTGTTGTAATAGACCATGGCGGGAAGATTTTTGATGTAGGTGGGAATAAAAATATATATTTACGATGGGTTTATATTTCTCTTTGTAAATATTTGTTAATTACGATGGTATTTATATTTCATCGTATCAAATTTATTAGATACGACAGTTTATTATTCCAGTCGTTAATTAGGGTTTTTTGCGGCGGTTCAATTAAACCGTCATAAATTTCCGTCACAAGAAGCCCTTTCTGTTGTAGTGTGTCATGATGGATCTCTAGCGGTGTTACTGTTAATTAAGCTGTGGATGTGACATATTTTCAGGGTAACGACACGTGGAGGGATGCAATGGATTGAAAAATGGCGGGATTTATGCCGATCTTCATGAAGCAACGACTCGATCAAGTAAGGAACAGTACCATGCGCATTCAATTGGAGACAACCCAAGCCGTCACGAAACGTTACCAAGAGAATGTGCACATTTAAGTCCTCAATGAGTGGGAGAAAAGGTGGCGACGGATTACCGTAACGTCCAAGATTTTGATGGGACATATCCGCGTGCGGTGAAAGAAGCACTTTTCCCCATAAATATTGTCTCCTCGAGTCGAAACGATACAGAGGAGGCAAAGGGGTTCTATTGGGGAAAAATAATAGCAGATTTAAATCAGTCCATTGATGAAGAATCCTAGATTCAGATCATGGATGAGGAATCTTTGAAAGGCCTTGTGGGGTGGGACACGCAGCACACATCCATGTTATTAAGTATACAGACAATGGAGAGTCTTTTCTGACAGTATTTGGGGGATGAAATCCTGTTCGACCCCTTTTTGGGAAAACGGGCCATGATTAGACAGACTGATAGAAGTAGCTGGTCATTAAATATAATGATCTGTCATTAATGCTCATAAATACCGACAACCACTATAAATGCCATGTAGGTGGATTTTACTTGCCAGGTCATTATATCATAGACCGAATAAAAAAAAAGTAAGATTTATGCTCGATAAAAGAGAAATGATGGCTATTGTTGTCAGATGAAGTAGAGGACGTGGACAAAATGGGGTCGAGGGAGGTCGATTGGGGTTGTAAACGGTTGACAAGACATCGAGGCGCCACCTTAGGGGGTCGTAGTTGCCTAGACCTACTATTCTCCATCTGACAGATGATGAAGATGGTGGTAGGTGGGAGAAGCTTGCCCTGAAAGCTTCAACTTGGGTCTATAAATAGTAAAAGATTATCGATTGCAAAAGATTCATAATTTTCTACAAAAAAAGAGTATCCACCTTCAAGTATCATCCTCTCTAAAAAGTTCATCTTGTATAATCCTGGTTCAACACATTGTCTAATCCCCATTACTAGGAAAAAGCAGGTTGCTGAAGCTCCCGTATCTCAGGGAACCCCTTCTTTAAAGAGCTCTAGTGTTTCACTAAGAACTTCATTCTGTTTATCTTTGGAGTCTACTAACTTTGACATCGAAGTAGTCCCCGAAAAAATCTCACCAATTTTACTGTCTTGTTCGTGTTTCAGCTACGTGGCTTAATCTGGAGAACTGAACATAATCCATCGACAACAGAACCCACTTGTTGGTGTCCCTCTGCTGCCTTGTGGGGGAGGGGGAATTTCAAATGTTAAGCCAATTGGGGTATAAGAAATGGTTTAATCAATAAAGGATCCCACATTGTAAGGAGGAAAAAGAATGTCTATATTAACATACATTTTTAAGATGTGAGAGGATGTGGGAAACGATTACCACATGATGATATTTTTACTTTTTTTTTATTTTTTTTAATGAATATTAGTTCAATTAATGTGATCTAAAGGCCAGCTTTGGGCTGGAATGAGAGAGACCCAAGAAAAGAGTCAAGCCCACCAAAACTGGACCAAACCTTCGTTGACCCATTCTTGTTTCCTCCGTGGAAATTAAGGAGTCAATTTATCGTTATTACCACAAACACTTTTCTATCCAACGCACTTTTATTTCCCGTATTGTTATATTTAAATTTGTCAATTTTAGTGGTCTATTTCAATTACAGAAGACCACATATAAAACACGTAATTATTTATTAGATTATCAATTATTTGATTCTAATTGTACGAGGAGAAACTTGATAACAACTGCTCCCACCAAAAAAAAAAGGGAAGAGATATATATATATATAATATATATATATATATATATATATATATATATATATATAGGTAAACATTACAGGACATGATATATTCAAAACCGAAAAAGAAAATTACAGTTTAATATATTGTATTTTTTTAATTAAGTGACAACCATGGATTATAATCAATTTATATTTATTAAATTGAGTGAATCATCAAGTCAAATATTGGCGTTAGTCATGATATGAAATAGAATCGATGAGGAAAAAAAAAGATGTAACTTAAAGAATATTATTTATGCCAACTATTTTCTCTTCCCTTCTTTTATTTTTTCCAAAATATCTTAAGAAGCTATCAAATAAAAGACTCAGTACCAGAAAGATTGATTTAAAAAATATTATTTATGCCATCAATTATCCCCTTCCTCTAAAATATTTTAAGAAGCTATCAAATAAAAGACTCGTAGCGGATGGATTAACGAAGACGGTTGCAGTAAGACTGCTAAAACAGTCTTGGACTCCATGTTCGGGATCCACATCCTCTCCTCCCAGTGGTCTGGGAGGACAGTGACAATCTATCTCGGATGGTTGCCACGTGGCTCTCGGTGAATCCGAGACCTACACCCGAGCCGACACCCAGTCGACAAGCCAAGCCGACAGAGGGTGTTGGCTCAGACGTGGGTCTCGGATTCACCGAAAGTCACGTGACAACCATCCAGGATAAGTTGCCACTGTCCTCCTAGAACCACTGGGAGGAGACGATGTAAATCCCCATGTTCGGCTTTAGTGGCTCGTGATTGGTGTGGGATGCTTCTATACATCCTCGTTCTAAATTTTATTAGTTTGTTTTGAGGTTCTAATAGAGTCATGCTGATGGCATTACCTAAGTTAAAGTTTACCTACCAAGTCATTTGTACTTTCTTTATTTTTAGCCTTTATTCTTTTTATAATAAAATTTACTGACCTTTAGTGACCTTTAGCAAAAGCAAAAAAAAAAATAAATAATAATAGACTCGTATGAGCAAAAACTCATTTCCAAGTTTAATAGTATGTTTCATAAAAAAAAATTATATTATTATAACCCATAAAATATTGAATTTTATCCAACCACCTTTCATCGTACCAATTAGAATTTGTAAGATAACAAAAAATCCCAAACAATCGCATTTTAAGCCTTTGAAATATCTTTCAAAGTTCTAGCTTTGATGCCTTTTTATAATTTTTGGTTATAATAGATTGTTATTGACAAAATAGATAAAACATTTTCATATTATACATTAAATAATAGGTTTTTTCCCTCCTATTTTGGAGTAAACATGCAATATGGTCTTTCTGTTTTATAAGAATTGACTGAATGATTTTTTTAGGGTATTAATCCTAGGAATTTTGGATAGGATTAGGGGTTTTAAGATAACCACAATGGATAACTCAGTTGGTAAAGACCAATACCTCAAAGAGATCATGGTTTCAACTCTCTTATGGACCTATCTATCAAAAATAATAATAATAATAATAATAATAAAAAAGAAGAAGATGATGATGATGTTTGAATGATACCTTATATGTGTATTTAGAAATATGAGAAAATTTTCTCTCGTCTGTTCCTTATATATGAATTTCCTTGGTTTGTATGTCTAGAGCATCTCACCTCAATAAAAAAAAAAAAAAAAAAAAAAAAAAAAAAAACAACAAAAAACAAAATCGTATCTGATGTATATTAAAATTCCTATAATGCATTTCTCATCCCATCAAGAGTCATGATGATTCCCCTTTTCGAGCTCCACTCAATAGAGAATCTTCCTCCTTAAAACATATGGCATTGTATTTACCATCTCTTGTCTTAGTCCCAAAAGTTCTTTAAGTTAAGATAACATGTTTCAAAATAATTTGAAAGTGTTTTTACTATTATAACTTCATTGTCTGAGAGGCGGCTCTTGCCTAACCCTTTCGCTTACATGGAAGACGGTGGCTTCGGAATATGATGAACTGAGTGCATGTTTGTCCAATGATATTACGATACGAAAGAGTCAAGAAAGTGTAGCCATAGTTAATGTGGAAGTGGGTAGAGATAAGTAGGAAAATAACAAACAAATTCAAGGAATTGAGCTATTTAATAAGATCATAACCTCTTATATGAGAAGGAGCATTTGATTTCAAAAGCTCCTTGTCATCTCCAAGGCAAGTAAAGCTATCTAATGTCATTATCCATGTTTTAACCGGACCTTTCAAATCAGAGTTATGCCCCTTTTAGTGTAATTGGGGTTTCTCATTCTTTGTTGTGTTGGTTTGTTACTGTTATTAGGACTTTAATAGACGGTAGGAGTAGAAGACCATAAATCTTCTGTTATGTTTGGTGTGTATTTCTGGAATGTGTTCTGGGTTAATAATACATTATGAGATGATAAAAACAATGTTTGATATGCATTATTTTTCTGTAATCATGGAATACGTTAAGAGAATACAGTTCATCTAGAATTAATGTATTCTTTTACCCATGCAGTCCATTCTGGAATGTATTTGGAGTCAATAAGGGAAATGCCATGCCCTTTAGTCTATTCTCATCTTAATTTAGGAATGCATTCTTTATTCTAAAAATAAATTCTAAGAATGCATACCAAGCACAACCTTAAAGGTTTGAATTACCGTAAATTAGAATTTAGATAAAAGACTAACATAAATTGAAGGGTAAAACTATAGGGTCTACCTCAGACCCGATACATCACCTTAGTTTTGTTCATTATGTCACCATTCTATCAAGTTAGAATTTATAATTCATGAGGCACTGCCTGCCCAATGGCTTTGTGTGGTCTTATAAAAAATAAAAAATAAAAAAAATCTTTGTGTGGGAGATTCCCTTACTTGTGGGATCCACATCCTCTTGTGCGGTAGTTGAAATTATCGACTGATCCAATAGCTGGAGTTCAATCGGCACACATACCAATACATTGATATGTGCACTTGATGAAATCCAGTCCTTAGCAACAGGAACTGCCGTAGGAGAGGATTTCTATACTTACATGTGAGCATAGATCTTTGTCCTTTCTTTTATTTTAAATCTACAGTATTCAATTGAGTGGGCTCATCTGATGCGTATACCAATGTATGGGTATCTTCGGCCACTGAAGCACTCGACTAGAGAGAATCCAAGTCCGCGTGTGCCGTGGGTAAAGACAAATCAGTAAAACAAGGGACAATACACTGCATTTCGTAGGGGTGTCAAATTTGGGCCAAAATAAAAAACCCAAAATCAAAATTGATGCAGATCAAACAAAAACCAAATTTAATTATGTTGTGATTGGGCTGTGCTTTGTGGCCCCGTTTGATAACACTCCAGCTCCTTACTTCTTAGCTCCGGAGCTAATCCGGAGTAGAATGACGATTGATAAACACGGTTCAAATTTTGACTCCCATGGTGTGAACCGCTCCAAAAATGTCTCTGGGAGCTAAAAAACTAGAGCTAAAAAAACTTACTTCTCTTGCTCCGGAGCTATTACCACTATCGACTACTATCACCACCACTAGCCCTGCCATCATCACCACCACCCCTCCACCGCCACCATCTCCACCACCACCTACCACCCACAGCCGCCGCTACCACCGCCACCACCGCCCACCACTTACCACCGACGCTGCCACCACTTACCACCACCGCCGCCACCACCGTCGCCACCACCACCACCCACCACCTACCACCACTGTCGCCACCACCACCCACCCATCACCTACCACCACTATCGCCACCACCACCCACCCATCACCTACCACCACCACGCCACCACCACCCACCCACCACCTACCACCACTGCCGCCACCACCACCCATCCCCACCGCCACCACCCACCACCCACCACCCACCACCCCTGCCTCTACCACCACCACGGTCACTACCACCACCCCCCACTAGCACCATCGCCGCCACCACCCACCAGCACTGCCACCACTACCACCACCCCCCCACTGCCACCAACACCTCCACCACCAAACAGTATTTTGGAAGCATAGTCTTTTGATTTTGGAACAGCATTATCAAATAACATTCTACTCCAAAAATCCTGACCCTAGAGAAGAAGTAGAAAATCACTCCGGACCAGAAGTAGCTCCATGGGAGCTGGAGTGTTATCAAACGGGGCCAGAGTCCATTAAAAAATCAAAATCGGATCAAACAAATATATAAGTTTGAACCAAATCGATCCAAATAGGCTCAAATTGAAATTGAACCAGCCCGATAATGGTCACATAAGAGTTCATTAAGTCAACCTAAACCCATTAAGCCAACTTGCTACTAAATATACAAGTAGGAAATCCAAAACGAATTGAGATCGAAATAATAGTAGACCGATAAGAGCTTGTTGAACCAGTCTGATAAAGACCGAAACCAAAAGTTTCTTATTGAACCATAATTGGGCTTGAGTGTACAAGACCGAAAACAATTTGACTAGAGCCGAACCAATCTATTGACACCCCTAAACTACTATCTGGTACAAAAACTAAACCAATTATCCAGCTAACAGAGGCCAATCTAGGTTGGTCTATCTCGATCAAGCCTAATCGGTCACCACCAATTAAATACCTTATAACATGATCAGCATGTTTAATTAATTAATTGAACATCATTTATGAGACATGGACACGTTTATATTCAATCCAATCAGTTTTCGTCCAGAATCGGTCTTATGTTAATCAGTCTATTAACAAACTTAAATGATGCAAATCAACTAATTGATTATTGGAGTACACCCTTGTACCATGAATGATTGATTAATAATTGATCCAGGCTTAAATCCAGCACGTTTACGTGTTGGCGAGGGTTTTAATGGATCCGCCTAATTCGGTGAAGCTTTGACATATCACATGTGAGACAGGTCGCAACAGATGACATTTATTCTATTGGATTTTGAGAAACCAGAGGGAAAGAAGCAGTATGAAGCGTGAAGAACTGAAGAAGGTTCATTAATGTTTATTAAATTAAAAAAAAAAATCTCAGATAGCAGATATGGAGAGATAGTGGGAAGCCACTAAGTTTCTCGAAACACGAGGTGCTCACCACTTTAAAAATTGGTTGTAACCACCACAAAACAAGCCATGCAATCATTCAAATTTCATATCCTATTAATAACATCAACACATTCCACCACCTCTGCTTCTAGCAACCACTGTAGGGCTTCCCTTCGTTTTGCCTTTCCATCCCTCCTCTTTCTGAGTATTTCCATTACTACACCCTGTTCGAATTCGAGGTTACGGGGAACGCCGGAGACCAGACTTGCAGGGGGACGAACAGGGATTTTTAGATTTATGTTCCTGGGCTCCCCCGTTACACGAGCTACAATGACGTGCGTAAGTTTATTCTCTTTCATTAATCCATTGCCCAATTCAGCTTTGTGTTTGGTTCATTTAAGGAGGGGGAAGAAAACCCAGATAAAAAGGATGCACATTCTAAAACTTTTAATTCTGAAATTCAATATTGAGGATGGGCATAAGGTGTTTGATTAGATGTCAATGGTGAACCTTTAATTAGTTATGAACAATGTTTTTCTGGGTTTTAGTTCTCTGGGATTTTTTATGTGTTTCTTGATCCACAGTGGATGGATTTTTATGTTGTTTGACTGCATACAACCTTTCTAAATATGGGATTTGTAATACCCAAATCGTCAAATTATCATAAATTCTAACCATCACTGAACAATAGCCACTCTTCAGAAATTAGACTATTTCCAGTGGGCCAGCAATATTTTGCTGAGTCCTTTTCCTTCTGTTCTTATGCAAGTTGTGGTTTCTCATTTCAGGAGAAGGTACTCTATGTCTTGTTCAATCATAATTGTAACATGATGTATCTTGGATCTGGGCTTTTGCAGCTATACATTGCTTCCATGTGTGCCAAAAAATGGAGCTGTTCATTATTAATCAATTAATTAATTGAGATCATACATTTAAAGTTTGTTACTTAGAATGGTGAACTACAAATACTTTGGCATAAAGTATTTGTAGTCAGGATGCATTGACATGCTGATCTATTACTTGATGAGCTCAATTGATTATAAGAAATCACCATTCAGAACAACTACATATATCCATGTTATTTTGTGAAATTCCTTGTTTACGACTCGATATAGTACATTAATATGCTGAATTTGTAAAATGTAACTGTTTATATCACATTTCAATTGTACTCTTTGTTGGATGTTTTGGTCTAGATGTGTACATTTTATGATGCTTGTATATAAGATTGATACCAAAGGAACCATTAGCTGCATGTTCGCAGCATTGATGTACACTGTTGAATGAACTTTCACAGAGTTGCTAAGGTGGACAGTTTTGTTATTAGAGCTTGGGTAGACCTGTTTGAGAACCGATTTGAGCTGTCTTAGATCAACTGGAGAGAGGTGAATTGCTATCAAATTTGCTTGGTCGGGTTGCCCAAGAACCCTGAAATTTTGACTTAATTATTTTAGCAGTCTATTGTCCCCCATAAAGTTTGGAATTTATTGTGTACAGCTTCTTAACTTTGTATCTCATGGCTTTCTAACGGCTCCATATTTTGATGGAAGTTTGATTCTTTTCTAAAAAAGTCCTATATTAAGGCTTTTGCAGGAGGGGCGAACTACTTTATATTTACACTTGTACTTATAAAAAGCAACTTACCACCTTATTATCATTACATTCAACATGTTCCACCTGTGTTTGAAAAAAAAAAAAAAAAAAAAAAAAAAACAACAACAAGAGTTTCTGTATTTTCTTCCTCCTTCAAATCTTCCCCACCCTTGGAACTGTCACCATTAACCCACATTTGTGGTACTGCAGCACTTACTTTCCTCTTTGTTGGCCCTATCCCAATAGTTCATAAAAAACACTTTCTTTAATTCACTCTGAAGGTGGTCTAACATTTTTCAAAATTCTAAAATGTTGATCTGTTTTTTGATGCAGGCGTGCAGCCATGGTGTCCACATGCCCGGCAAAGCTGAATGATGGACTTGGAAATGGATCAGACAAGAGTTCCTCAAACAATTGCATAGATTTTCTTCTCACAACGGTTTCTCCTTGGTTGCTCTCTTGATCTACACTCAACTAATTTGATCCACCAACCGTAAGTTTCTTTCCCCTAGCCTAAGTTCTCTACCTTCTTCTTTTGTCGTAGGATAACAATGGTTGCAGCAGTTGAATTCTATATAATTGGATCATTGCCCATGGTTGTTACCTTTGGTGGCTGAATAACAAATATTTGAATTTATTTTTTCAGCCTATAAGGCTTATTTATTTAGCACATTCATTCCTAGTGTTCTCCAGTTTATTTCCATTTTTATTCTTTTAAATTCTGTGTGTTCGTCTACTTATCCAATTTATTATTCTTTTTTTTTTTTTGTTTTTGGGGTAATAAATTTATTATTCTTTTCCAGATACAGTTACGAGTTATTTGAGGTTTGGTATTAGAGTTGACACCATTTTGATTCAAATGGTTTTTGCTCGCTTTCCTGTATGAGAGATTGGATTTGCTAAAATCTGTCTCACCATCCTGAAGAAGGGGAGAAATTCATACATGCTTCTCATTTAAGTATTTTCCTTAATTTGAGGAAAAGCTTTGATTGAAATTGCAAAATCATCAAAACCAGACGTACAAAAATCAACTCAGTATGAAGACTCAATTTCCCTGTTCTCAACCCAAAAGCATATGATTATAAGTTGATGATGCATATAAAAAAGGTGTGTATGATCATAAGTTCCAAAGCTTCAGAGGCATTAATATTTTGTATAGAAGGCAAGATCCAAATAATCTGGCATTGCTTCAAGGATGATAATGATATTCAGTTCATCATTTCCACCTTTGGTTTCTGAAATGATACACTTTGATGACTAAGAGGGACTAACCTTTTTGAAACAGTCAAGGAGTCACACTTGACTATGGCCTCTAACCATATATCTTGGTTAAATATGGGAACCTCCATCCCATCAGTAGACAAATTTTTACAACCAACCTTCTCATTATGTTGACCGTTATTACCCTGCCTGTTTTGTTCTGCAGACATTCCATTGTGCTTAGATCTTCCCCACCTCAACTCAAGTTCCTACTTCACTTGAGAAGACGGTAGAGTCTGTCTTGCTGATGGGTGGTTCAGGTGATCCGGTTCACTCTGATTCTTCAAACTGGATAATTGAGGGCATTGATATTGCTGAAGGTATGGAGCGAATGGTAGACATAGATATTCACGACAATCAAGTGTCCTCAGAACCAAAATCCCCCCGAAAAAAGAACTTCAACGTGGAGTTCAACATGAACAAAAGCAATGTGAAAAAGGTCATGACTAAGGCCCCACGAGTGGATAGAGCATACTCAGGAGCTTCGAGGGGGCTTCGTGGCTTGCAGTTTATCGTTAGCACTACAACAGGTGAGGAAGGTGATGCATGGGAGGTGGTTGAGACGCAGTTCAACCAGCTAGCAACTAATGAGATGCTCTCAAGGGATAATTTTGGACAATGCATTGGTTAGTTCTTTCTCTCTCTCTCTCTCTCTCCTCCCAACCCCTAAACAACTAACTAATGAAAGCTAAATGGAATATTTATTTATTTATCTTGAAGGCATGGGTGATTCAAAGGAGTTTGCTGGTGAGATCTTTGATACCTTGGCAAGGCGCAGGAAAGTAGATTCCACGAATGGTATAAACAAGGAACAACTGAGGGAGTTTTGGAAGGACATGACAGATCAGAACTTTGATTCCCGGCTTCAGATATTCTTTGACATGTACGAAATTTTTTCCCTTTCACTCACTGTTTCTCATTTTGGTGTTTGAATTGTACATTAGAGCAGTTTTAAGAGGAGGTAAGGAGACTTGATAGCATTGAAATAGGTTGAGGTTAAAGCTAGAATTGTCCAGCTATTCTGCTATGTTCTGCCTTCTTTGAGACTGAAGCTAGTCGCCTTAATGGTTCCATCCATCTTTCCTTAAAATCTCACTGACTGTAAAGCATGGAACAACTTGACTATTGTAAGTAAAATCTTCAAGGAAAGTCAAACTTTAAAGTTTAAAGGATGTAAGAATCGATTCTTGGAAGTATGACTTAATATTTGTTTTGTTTCAATGGATTGAGAAATTCTGTAATTAAACAATGTGTATAGAACTTTAAAATTCAGCTCTCAGTTTTAGAAGATAGTAATATTATTGAATTGGAAATGTAGAAGCTTTGCCAATGGTCAAGCTTTTGATAGTCAGTTTACTATTTTGCCTCTTATCAATGTTCTATTCTTCCGTTAGTGGACTATCACTTCATAGAACATGTTGCTCATATCCTTATTTTGTATATGAAACATTAAACATTCAGTACCCACATAACAGGGATGAATGAAGAGAAACAAATAGAGTCATGGTTTATATGTTGATGAGTAGCAACTGAGTTGTTTTTGTACTTTTTTAGGTGTGACAAGAATGGTGATGGGAAACTCTCTGAGGATGAAGTCAAGGAAGTGAGTATTAGAACCTTGTGACTACTCTTCTTCATCCTACATATTCATGAAACTGAATTTTCTTAATTTTCTTGTGAAGGTGATTCTGTTAAGTGCCTCCGCAAACAAGCTAACAAATCTCAAGGCACATGCCTCAACCCATGCTGCTCTAATCATGGAGGAGCTTGACCCTGACCATCTTGGGTATATAGAGGTGAGAAAGTATTCCAGGATCTAAATGGTTTCCCAAAGGCAAACACAGAAAAAGGGAGGAGAGAGAAAAATGTAAGAACACTGACATCTGATACTTCTTTTTCCTTTTTATTCTCTCTTTTTTTTTAATAGATTTGGCAATTAGAACTTCTACTCCTAGGGATGATGAATTCCAATGAAAATGAGCATCTTATCAAGAAAAGCAATACATTATCCAAGACAATGATCCCAAAACGATACAGAACCCCAGTTAGCAGATGTCTAAGCAAAGTGTCCGAATTTGTCAATGACAACTGGAAGAGAATATGGCTCATTACATTATGGTTGATCATGAATTTGACCCTTTTCTCTTGGAAATTCTACCAATTCAAGTACAGGTCAGCTTTCCAAGTCATGGGCTACTGCGTCTGCATTGCCAAGGGTGCTGCGGAGACACTCAAGCTCAATATGGCTCTCATTCTTCTTCCTGTCTGTAGAAACACACTTACTAGACTCAGATCAACATTTCTTGGTAACTTAATTCCATTTGATGACAACATCAATTTTCACAAGGTGATTGCAGTGGGAATTGTTATTGGAACTTTTGTTCATGCATTTGTGCACTTGGCTTGTGATTTTCCAAGAATAGCCTCATGCCCATATCCAAAGTTCATGACAGATCTTGGATCCGATTTTGATTACGTTCAGCCCACCTATGGTGACATCATAGCTAGCATTCCAGGTATCACTGGGATTTTCATGGTCCTGATAATGGCATTCACATTCACACTGGCAACCCATTCATTTAGAACGAATGTTGTCAAGTTGCCCCGGCAATTCCACCATTTGGCAGGGTTTAATGCTTTCTGGTATGCCCATCACTTGCTCATCATCGTCTATGCCCTCTTGATAGTTCATGGTTACTTCCTTTTCCTGACCAAGGAGTGGTACCAGAAGACGGTAAGACTGCAAATTGCTCTAGAAGCAAGAATCTTTATAGATCCATTACATGCCAGAAACTGATGTTATTTGTGTTTTTTTGTAGACATGGATGTATATCTGTTTTCCAATGCTACTCTATGCTGGTGAGAGATTCATCACATCATTCGAAAGCAACGATCACGTCAATATTATTAAGGTTTGTACCATAGAATGTTGTGCTTTTTATAACCATGCTCTCAGCTCCACCTTGTTGATTCAGTCTTTCTGTTTTCCTTCTCTTTTTTGGGAGAAGTTTCTTTTATGTCGAACTCAGAACATATAGGGTTGGAAACTGTTTTAAGATCTAGTGACTTGACTCAGGGATCTGTTGAACTATACAATAACTTGTCCTCTGATCTCATTCAGTGGCTAATTAACTGAATTACATGGTGGATTGCATGATCAACTGGTTGGTTTTTAAGCATAATTTTATTATTTTTTATGATTAATGAAGTGCATAATCTGCTACCCTCTGTTTCCTCTTCAATTTTTAGTATTTTTCTTCAAATTGAAATTCGGGTGATTCGAGTTTTAGAATTCTGTACCATTGGTTGGTCTAAGATGGAAACTAGCATGGGTATCTCAGTCTGACTCAGTTCTCTCTCAAATCCAAGTCAATTCAATTTTCTCCATTCTTTAGCACTTGAAGGGACAAATAAAACTAAATCCTGCTCCTTGTAAAACTGCAGGCCGTTGTATATACGGGGAATGTCCTTGCACTGTACATGAGCAAACCCCAAGGATTTAAGTACAAGAGTGGGATGTACATTTTCGTAAAGTGTCCAAACATATCATCTTTTGAATGGTAAATCATAAAAATTTTTCTGATACTGATCACAAAGTTAAAGAAGAAAATAATTCATGCATCTGGCTGCAAATTTCCATATCTCAGCTCGTCTTTGATCTGTATAGGCACCCCTTCTCCATCACTTCCGCACCGGGAGATGACTACTTGAGTGTTCACATACGAACCTCGGGAGACTGGACTACAGCACTCAAAACACAATTTGCACAGGTTATAACCTAAACTCTATTAGTAGTGTATATTTTACATCATTGGATTTAGTTAAGAGGAGATGTGACCTGTTAGATGATCATACACATCCAATCAGGATTCTCCTTGTGATGTATAGCTTCCAATCATTCTTACAATGGTTCTGAAGCCTTCAATGAGCAAAAGCAATGACATTTATGGACTTCCCTCTCACCCTGCAGGTCTGCGAAGCACCAGCTACTCAACAGAGGAGGGGTGGTCTGACTAGAATGGAAACTAGAGAACAGAGGAGGGGTGGTCTGACTAGAATGGAAACTAGAGCAGTGTCTGATTTTGATTATTCGCAGTCTGGGTGAGTGAAGCCTCAGGTTTAACTATCTCTCAGTTTTTTTCTGAGATTTAATATCTAATATCTGTTTTTAATTTCAGATTCCCAAAAATCCTTGTCAAGGGACCTTATGGAGCTCCAGCTCAGGATTACCAGAAATATGACATTCTCTTGCTCATTGGTTTGGGTATTGGGGCAACTCCATTTATTAGCATTCTCAAGGATCTCCTGAACCATATCAAGCTCAATGAAGCCTTCCCGGTGAGTTTGTGTGAGCCAATGCAAGCAAGAGAGATTGTTTAAATTAAAGTGATCAATAAAGTTTTGTTTATTATTGTCTTTGAGGGCATCTGAATCAATGCAGGCAAGTCCAAGCCCACAAAACAAAGACAAGGGTCCACGAAGGGCATACTTCTATTGGGTTACAAAGGAACAGAGCTCATTTGAATGGTTCAAAGGAGTCATGGACGATGTTGCAGAGTCTGATCACAATGTAGGTGTAAAATATAGATGCTGTTTCTCCCATATCTCCTGTCCCAATTTTGTTTAGTGCTGACTGGGAAGAGTCGCCTGATTATTGCAGCATGTCATTGAAATGCACAACCACTTGACTAGCGTATATGAAGAAGGTGACGCACGATCTGCACTTATTGCCATGGTGCAGTCACTACAACACGCCAAAAATGGAGTTGATATTGTCTCAGACAGTCGGGTACCTGCTACTCTCATGGAAAAAGTACCATAGATTCTTTAACCATTCCATTTTCATTCTCCTTTTTAACCTGTATCTGAAACAGATACGGACACATTTCGCTAGACCAAACTGGAAAAAGGTGTTCACTGACTTGGCACGTACACACGAAGCTTCTCGGATAGGTAGGCTTCGTTTAGTTTCCATTCTGCATGAACTTACTGTACAGCCCAGCATAAGTATACCAAAGATTCTTAACTGAATAGTAGTAAAACATTGTTTTTAAAAAAGAAAAAAAAATCAGCTACCCCCAAAATTGTTTTGAAACATCACCTACCACCAATACCTTTCAAAAAACATCGACTACCACCTAAACATTTACCACCGTTAATCAAATAGATTCACTCTGTTTAACGAATCTTGTCAGTTGCTGATGTCATCTAAAAACGAATTTGAGTGGAACAATAATACCCTAAAAGATATGTTGAAAGACCTTTTTACCCTCCTTCACTTAAGGAGCGTAAAACTCTAAATCTCTATCGCCAATGACGACGATTCCCTTCTTCTTCCCCGACGACGACGACCTCAAGCCGTCTTTGAAGGTGTTGTTCTCTCTATCTCTCGGCTTCTCTCCATCTGTGGTTTTCCCCCAATCTAATTTCATGTTAAAGAAACCCTAAAATAAAATCCTTTCTTCTTCAAAGATTCAATTTACAGAAAAGTTACAGAAAAGGAGACGATAATCTTAGACTTCCTCTTCGTGTAGTGATCCTCTGCGCACACATAAATCCATCATTAAGATAATCCCCCATGATCGCATCGGCAGCTGCGAGATTATCATCATAAATGTTTTTAAAAAGCTCGTCCATATTCACAAATCCAGAATTCTTACTCAGATTAGAAGCCCAAAGACTGTTAACGAATATATAGAAGCCTGCCGCGCCAGATCCGAATTCGCCGAACTTGAAGACGCCATCACCTTTGAAGACTCCATCTCCGCGGATTTCTAGGGTTTTAAAGATTTTAGTTTTAGTCTCTTTGTAGAAACTGGCAAATCTTCATCTCCATTAAGTGCGTAAGTTTCGCAAACGGTTTGAAATTGAATATTAGAAACACGAATGCAGAGAGCGAGATGGTGTGTGTGAGAGAGAGAGAGAGAGAGAGAGAGAGAGAGAGAGAAAGAGAGAACCGAAAACCAAGAAAAAGGGGAGCGGGTTCTTGAAAGGTGGTTTTGGGCAGTGTAGTGGGGTTGTGATCTTCTTGACTTGTGGGAGTATTTTTGCTATAAGTAGTAAAAGTAAGTGGAGTCAAGGTTGGCGCTGGATTCTCAATCTCTCTTAAATTTCACTTCTTCTGAAGATCTGAAGAGTACTGAACAACAGTATTTTGGTTGACTTTAGTTTTGGTTCATTATCTATTTCGATGAATGGCAAGGGTACATCTCGATCTGGAACAACTGGATCGGTTGATTCTTTAACGCCCAGAAGAAACTCCAACTCAAAGTGACCCAAGTGTGAGTTTCTCCTGAAAATTGGGTTTTTTTTCCATCAAAACCCTCGATTGTGGGGAACTATAGAGACATCCCAAAACCTATAACTTTTTTTCCGCCGTCTGTTTTATCGTCTCCTTTTCTGCCGTCTCCAATTTATCATCTCCTTTTCTGTCGTCTTTGATTGTTCAAAGGATTGTTCAAATATTGGTTTTCAAAACCTGTAACTTTTTTTCTTTTTCTTTTTTTCTTTTTTTTCACTGCTGAAACTGAGTTGTGGTTCCGTAGAAGGACTTGTATCAGGGGATCTGATGGCTTCACAAAAGGGGAGAACGATGAGAGAGGGAGAAAGGAAAAGAAAGAGAAGGGTTATATTAGTAATTTTACTAATTTTAAAAATTTTCCAATTAAAAACAGAAAGGGTAAAAATGTTTAACGTTGATTTCCATCTCCTCCGTCAGTTATTTGAGTGTAATTGATGTTTTTGGAAATGTGTGGGTGGTAGATGATGTTTTGAAACTATTTTGGGGGGTAGTTGATTTTTTTTCTTTTAAAAAACTATGAAGGAACTTTAAGATCTCTTGGTTTTGTGCAGGTGTCTTCTATTGTGGGCCTCCCACAGGCAGCAAAGAACTGAAGCCGCTTTGCAAAGAATTCAGTCACACATCAACTACCCGTTTCCATTTCCACAAGGAAAACTTCTAGGATCAAGTTGTACATAAAGGAATTTACTTTTTCTTTTCTCATTAGAACACTTCCACACTAATCAGCCAGTGTTACACACATACCTAGTTTTATGATCCATCTTCACATGGTCGGTCCACTTGGTCCAGAAATGATGGGAAGACCTGGCACGACACGATTAAACCGGGTTAGTGGAGTGCGGGTCTTACAGGCCTTAAGATGGTCTTGACCTTGTTGTGAGAGGGCTTGCAATTCTTGGAGCTTGGTTATTGAGCTCACTAATGTCCTCCGATAATAATTTGAGCCACACATCAACTGCAAAACGTACCAAAGATGATATCAGTTAATATGAGTTAAAAGAAGAATGCAACAAGAACGAGAGAATAACCTACCTGGTACAAAGCCACACAGTGGCTCTGATCCACTATATTTAACTTAGAGTGCCTGAAAATGTCCGCATCTGAAGACAAACAAGCATGGTGGATTATCTCCTAAGCCACCGAATAGTTGCGGAGCCGGTATCTGTGTCAATGACCCTCCATCGGGGAATGAATAAGGCTAGCCCTGCCGAAGGGCTCGAACAACGTAAACCCCCTAGGGGGGCTGAACTTAGCTGGAGGCAAGAGTAGAAGCAAAGGTTGAAGGAGGTGAAATGGCCAGACTTTTGCCCTTGGAGGCGGCATACACAGACATGCAAATGGAGATGACTGTACTGGTACGAATAGGGTGGATATCTATGGAAAAGTGGAGGGGGCTAATAGTGGCATGCCCCCTGAAATTGGTTGAAAGGTGGTTACCCTCGTTGAATCCTTAGGGATAGATGGTGAAGCTGACAGAAGGGTGAAAGAATGTTGTGATGTCGCTGCTAAACTGGAGTGCTGTGCTATTGCTACTAAACTGGTGGAATGCTGGATAGTTGCTGCCGTACTTGTTGAAACTGGCGTGGTTCCAGAAAGTGAAGAAGTATCAAGAGAGGTCGTACTGGCCATGGAACTCATATCTACAATCCCTAAAGGGGCAATGGGAACATCTGGAATACTGGTCAAGACGACCTGAGTGAAGTGCTGCTTGAGAGACTGGAACGACTGCAAGGGTGTAGGCCCTACTAGGATCCTCTGGAAGATATCTTGGCGAGTGTCTTTAGGATAGATCATCCTCGGGCCCTCAGGAATAATCTTTTTCTTTTTCGATCTGCTCAAGGTCTCTGTAACTGTAGCTTGGTCATCATCCTCTATAAAAATGGGAAACCCAAGTGCTCAGAAATATATTCAGAAGGTTATAAGAAGAATGTAACTGGAAAAATAGTGAGATAGTTCAGAACTTACCATCCTCGGGTATGTCAATAATTGGGGGGACAAAAAGCTCCTCCGTCGAAGCTAGAAGGTTGAAAGCTGTAGAGGAAGATGGCTCACCCACTAGTTTGGGCTTAATGGAAGGATCAATCACTACTACAAGGTCGAAAGGTGGAATAATATCTTCTGAAGGTGGTGGAGGGATCTCTGTGGGAAGCGCAAGAGCTACGTCTCCAACCCTCTCGAGGGCCTTTGACTTTTTGGTCACCGTGGCGATTATCTCTTCTCTCTCTCTCTCTCTCTCTCTCTCTCTCTCTCTCTCTCTCTCTCTCTCTTTTCTAGTGATAGAATAGATCTACTCCCATCAAATCCTCCCACATACTGTCGTCAAGACCGTCCACTGCGAAAGAGAGGGACAGAGAATAAACAAGAGGGGTCGAAACATTAAATTGGGGTATAAGTCCGAGGCGTGTAACAAGGTTAGTGGTGGTCGAAGTGGTACTTACTCAGCCCGTAGAGGTACAAGAATTTATTATGTTGAGATCTTTGTACGGGACTATTCTTCCCCTTTCCTTCACCCTCTGGAGAGTCTTCATTTCGAGTAGCGCCAAGACAGGAGCAACCCCTACTATCACACCCCAATTTCGCACTGTTCAGAATGGTGTGATGAACCATTAATAAACCAACGGTTCAACCAGGATCTCAAATAAGCTGTGTCCGTTTGCTTAAACCATACACATCCACAACCATAATCAAAGTAAATACACAATAGCGGAAGTCTTAAATATCAAATGAACTGAGAATCTAAACGTGATAATCATAAATAAAATATCCAATTATCTTGCATTGACTGAGACATAAGTAAATAAAATATTCAATTACATTTTTGTAATACTTCAAATAAAATCTAATCGAAAACGCATGAGTTGCACTCGCATGACGAGTCATGCGTCTCCATCATCTCTTCAGCGTCCATCGCCGCAACATGCCCGTATGCAGGAGCATTCATATAATCTT
Source organism: Protea cynaroides (assembly GCA_028583415.1). Taxonomy (NCBI): domain Eukaryota; kingdom Viridiplantae; phylum Streptophyta; class Magnoliopsida; order Proteales; family Proteaceae; genus Protea; species Protea cynaroides. The sequence continues at coordinate 33,285,189 of CM053266.1, read as the reverse complement.
CAACCATCGTACCTGCATCATCAACTAAAATATTCGACGTCGAAAAGGGTGAGCACACATCACGGCTCAGTGAGCAAACTAAACAATGCAACAAACATATGCATGCATTCAATTCATATCTGTGGTCTGGTATATAAGTTTGCAATGTGCTATAGAAAGGTTCGGAGGTCGTCTCACCTCTATACACGAGTGTGTGGAGTCGCCCAATGAATATTGACATTGCTGTCCCACATGCACCCACCATGATACAATATACCCCATGAAGATGGCATGACAGTACCGGTTGCATCATACCAACACGTAAGCCCCTATTGGCGAGGGCTTGCAAACTGGGCTCGCAACTAACCAATCCTAATGTCAAACAATGTATCCAAGGCCTCACCCCAACATCCCTCAATACACCCATAGAGATAGAGCTAGGGTCTGGTGACTAGGACACACCACAATGTCACGTCCCCCCTGATGCCCTACGATGTATTAGTTCTGCTAAGGTAATGGCGATACGACGATGTTAGTGGACAAGACTTGAGTAGAGATAGAGCTAGAGTCTGGTGACCAGGACACACCACAATATCACGTCCTCCCCCTGATGCCCTACCCACATCAAGCACACTAACCACACACATACATTCACATACCTATTCCTAGCATCATCATCATTGTCATGTTATAAATAAACAGAATTAAATATGCATGAACATTAATAGCAGGAATATTGGATGACATGTGGAATGCACATCACAAGCATACACGCATAGAATCAGTCAGGTATGAGACTCAATAAGTAAAACAATTTATTATTAGTCAATTAGTTTAGGTTTTGTTCCCTCACATTTGATTGAGTGTAAATCCTTTTTCAAGCTTTAAGAATCACCTTTAGATCACTAGGAAAACCTAAAAAGTCTATAGATTTTAATTAGAATTAATTCCAACAATTTTCAGCTTACTGTATGGCTAGGGTCGCAGGTTGGGTCGCAGGTAGGGTAGCAGTTTCCTGCGACCCCAGGGGTAGGGTCGATCAATGGGTCGGTTATCCATCGACCCTAAGTGCGACCATAGCTAATTTGAGTCGATTTTTCATCCTGCAGTCTACTCTTTCATGTTTGGATCCTTTGGCTTACTTTCATGGTCCATTCTATGATTGTTCTATGGCTCAAAACTCCAGGTCACTCACTTTACTTTGTTTACAACGATTCCCTCCATGGATTCCATTGGAATTTACACATGGATGGATGATTTAGGTTTCTCCTAGATACCATCCTCTTTATAACTATTCTAGGGTCTTACATAATTCATGGAGAATGTTTTCATACCTTAGCCCTGCTGAGATTCAGTGATCTCTCTGAATTTCTTCTCCTTAGTCTTCTTCTCCAACTTTCCTTCTCTTCTCCTTCTCTTCCTTCTCTTCTCCTTCTCTCACTTTCAATTAGGGTTTCAAAAGGAGTGAAAGAGGCTAAGGGACGTCCTATTTATAGAGGAAAACCTCCCAAAATCCGTCCCATTGAGTTTAGGAAAGGTCCCCTTTGAATTAGGAAAGTTTCCTAATTTTCGTTTCTGTCTGTCATCCTAGGGTCGATCGTAGGGTCGCAGGACCCGTCGACCCTAGGGTCTCAAGTCATCCGACCATAGAACATGTATAGAATGAATGGTGGAAGCAAGTCATAGGACCCCAAACATGAAGAGTGAATTAAAAATTGGAAATTGGACCAGAGTGCACCGAGGGTCGCACACAGGGTCGATAGACCCATCGACCCTATGCATTCTGACCATCGACCCTCAGCATTCGGGAAGTTCAGACAGAGGGTAGGGTCGATAGACCCATCGAGCCTATGCATTCTGAGCATTGACCCTCTGATCGACCCTCAGTTAACAGCATGGTTTTTAAATTGGAAATTAATTCTAATTAAATTCTATCGACTTTGTTAGGTTTGCTAGCAATATAATAACAATATAAAGGTGATTCTAAAGCTTGGAAGAGGATCTAATAACAAGCAAAGGTGAGGGAACAAGACCTAAACTAATTGGTTAATAATAAATTGTTTTTAATTCTTGAGTCCGATGCCATGAATGATTTTATGCGTGTATGGTTGTAATGTGCATTCAGCATGTCATCCAATATTTTTATTATTGTTCATGCATATTTATTTTACTGTTTATAACATGATGATGATGATGATGATAGGAATAGGCATGTGAATGTTTGTGTTTGGCTAGTGTATATGGTGCGGGTAGGGATGGTATCAACCGGTACAGCCATGACCGTTCTTCATGGGGTGTATATTGTGCCATGGTCTATTCAAGTCATGTCCACTAAGCAAGTGTTAGTGTGCTTGATGCGAGGGGAGTATCAGGGGGGGGGGGGACATCGCATTGTGGTTCAGCCTGGTTACCAGACTCTAGCTCTATCTCTACTCAAGTCTTGTCCACTAACATCGTCGTATCGCCATTACCTTAGCGGAACTAATATGTCGTAGGGTATCAGGGGGGACGTGGCATTGTGGTTCAGCCTGGTCACCAGACCCTAGCTCTATCTCTATGGATGTATTGAGGGATGCTGGGGTGAGGCCTTGGATACATTGTTTGACATTATGGTTGGTTAGTTGCGAGCCCAGTTTGCAAGCCCTCGCCAACAGGGGCTTATGTGTTGGTATGGGCAATCGGTACAGTCATGTCGTTTTCATGGGGTGTATATTGTCCATGGTGGGTGCATGTGGGGCGACGGTGCCGTTTTCATTGGGCGTTTCCACACACTCGTGTATAGAGGTGCGGCGGCCACCTATCCTTTCTATAGCACATTGTAAACTTTAAATCAGACCAAAGATATGAATTGATTGCATGCATATGTATTGTTGCATTGTTTTGTTTGCTCACTGAGCCGTGATATGTGCTCACCCTTTCGAATTCGAATACTTTTAGTTGATGATGCAGGTACCACCGTTGAAGGTTACATGAACGCTCCTGTGTACGGGCATGTGGCGACAATGGAAGCTAAAGACATAGTGGATACGCATGACTCCTCTTGCGAGTGCAACTCATGCGTATTTGATTAGATTTTGTTTTATTTATTTGGATTTAGTAAAGACATGTTTCGATATTTTATTTATGTCTCGGTTGAAACAACATAATTGGATATTTTATTTATGACTATCACAGTTAGAATTTCTTAGTTCATTATCTGTAAGACTTCCGCTATTTATTTTATTACCTCTGATTAATGTGGAATGTGTTTTGGTTTATCATATGTGGGATAGCCTATTTTGAGATCCTGGTTGAACCGTTGGTTTATTGACGGTTCATCACACCATTCTGGTTAGACCAAAATTGGGGTGTGACAATAGTCTTCCACGAATCGTCGATAATACCCAGCTAGACCTAAGAAGCTTCTAATTTCTGCAACGCTCTTCGGTGCTTCCCACTTCACAATGGCTTCAATCTTGCTAGGATCCACTTTAATTCCTTCCGCGGATACAACATGACCTAGGAATGCGACCTCATTTAGCCAAAACTCACACTTTGTAAATTTGGCGTAAAGCTTCTCTTTTCGTAATCGTTGCAGAGCGGCTCTTAAATTCATAATATGAGTTTCCTTGTCCTTGGAGTAGACTAATATATCATCAATAAATACAATGACCGACGTATCCAACATATCATGGAATACCCGATTCATGAGTTCCATAAAAGTTGCTGGTGCGTTGGTCAATCCAAAAGACATGACCAAAAATTCATAATGTCCGTATCTTGTCCTGAATGCTGTCTTGGGAATATCACCGTCCTTGATCTTCAACTGATGGTATCCTGACCGAAGATTGATCTTGGAGAACACCTTGGCACCTTGCAACTGATCGAACAGGTCATCGATTCGAGGCAATGGGTACCGATTCTTGATTGTCAGCTTATTCAGTTCTCGGTAGTCTATACACAGTCGAACACTACCGTCCTTCTTCTTTACGAATAGGACTGGCGCTCCCCATGGTGATATGCTAGGTCTGATGTAACCCTTGTCCAGTTGTTCTTGTAATTGTACTTTTAATTCCTTTAGTTCAGTAGGAGCCATTCGATAAGGTGCTTTAGATACTGGTGCGGCTCCGGGTATCAGATCTATAACAAACTCTGTAGTTCGGTCGGGTGGTAGTCCTGGTAGTTCCTCAGGAAATACATCTAAAAAGTCACGCACGACCTCAATATCCTTCATTCGTGGTGCTTCCTTGGTGAGGTCGACCACTGATACTAGATACCCAACTCTTCCCTTCTCGAGGCATTTCCTAGCCTTTAATGCAGAGATGATGAGTTTTCGTTTACGGGGAAGTTTGGTTCCCGCAAAACTGAACTCGGCTCCTTCCTTGTCTTTAAATGTCAACTTCTTTTCGGCACATAATAGGTTTGTAGAATGCCGAGCTAACCAGTCTATTCCCAAGATGACGTCAAAGTCTGTCATCTCAAGTTGAATCAAGGTTGCATCTAAAGTTTTCTCGTCAATAAGAACTAGACATGGTCCATAACCTTTTTCCAGTTCCACTTCTAATTCCATCGGCGATCGTACAAGCAATTTGTAGTTTAAGGATTTTAGGGATAGATTTAGCTTCTTTCCAAATGACACAGATATAAAAGAATGAGTAGCTCCAGAATCAAAGAGTACCCTGGCGGGAATGTCATTAATAGGTACGATACCTGTGATTGTTTTAGTTTAGTCTACATGCTCACACAATGCAACTCAAAATGAAAGGTTCAGGTCATATCTGTGACCACATCAGGCGATGCGGCAGCATCCTCAGAGGTAACAGCGTAAACTCTCCCTTGCTGTAGTTGCTTCCTGGGCTTAGGACACTCCCTTGAGATATGCCTTACTTGATTGCAATTAAAACACCTTACTCCTTCACCATTTGGCTTTGGTTGCGGTGGGGCTGCTGAAGTAATTTTGGCTGCAGCATTGAAGCCTTGAGTACAGAAGGGTTTGAATGTCTTGGTGTTCCCTCCGTTGTAAGAATTTCCATTTGGCCTTTTTATACCTCTGTTCTGGGTAAAATAGCTCTCTTTCTGGCTCGACTCTATTATGCGAGCAATTTGTACAGCTTCATTGTAAATTCTCTTTTCAAGTCCCATAACGTGCTCACGGATGCTTCCCTTGAGTCCCATAATGAACCTTCGGGTCTTTGTGTTTTCCTCTTGCATGCTGGAGGGTGCAAAGAAGAACAGCTCCTCATAACGCTGTTGATATGCATCCACGGTCATTTGCCCCTGATATAAACTCAGGAACTCTCTCTCCATAGAATCTCTGAAACTTCTAGAAAAGTACTTCTCAAAGAATGCCTCCTTGTATATACCCAGGTCAGTTGGGTGTGCTTTGTTAACAGATAAGTCCGTGTGGACTTCCACCAGTGGTGTGCATCACCTTTCAGCATGAATGTTGCGGATAACACTTTCTCCTCTTCATTCACCGTCATCATCTTAAAATTTCTCTCCATCTCATCAATCTAGTGCGCTGGCCACAAAGGATTAGCTGGCTTACCATTATATTCCTTGGGCTTCATCTTTAAGAAATGCTCGACCAGTCTGGAGTGGTCCAGCTGATGAGGAACATAGGCCCCATACATAGGTGGTTGGTACGGATAACCACCTTGAGCTACTTCAGGGTTCTACACTGGAGCCTGCATTATAGGAGTTTGAGGTGCATGGGGTACCGTGTTACTTCCCCCTGGTACTGTGCTTGCCTGTCCTGCTGGCATTGGTGTCGTCTGTGCAGCTGGAAAAGCCATGCCTATGGCAGCTTTCATAGTAGCTTGTACCTGTTGTATTTGCTGCAGCTGTTGTGCCAAGTTTATTACGACTATAGTCTGGTCTGTAGGTGGAGCTGGCAGATTGGTAGGATTTGTCTGGCCATTAACTACGGATGGTGCCGTATTTAGATTCTCCTGTGTCTCAGGATGTATATGGCTGTCTTCCTCCATAGGTGGTGGTGGTGGTGGAATAGAGTTTCGGCTTTGTCGGGTTACTCTTCGCCCAGCCATTTTTCGGTTCTGATGAGGGTAGTGCCTGTAAACAATCATAGCACATGTGAGGCAGTCAACATAATTGTTCTCCAGTCAAAAATCCAATTAGTCAATATCATATTGACATTTTTCAGATCATTCTGTAAAAAATACTATATTTTTCATCGTAGGGTCGATCCTTATGCAACCCTAGGGTGTGCAACCCTGAGAATCATTGTCAACTTACCGAGAGCCTAGGGTTGATGGTAGGGTCGGTATATGTCCGACCCTAGGGTCGACCCCTAGTTCTCTGTCAGATCACCGAGAGGCTAGGGTCGATGAGGGGGTCGGAGGTAGGGTCGCATGTTTTGGTCGAGTTATGCGACCCTAGGACTCAAAATCAGGTTTTTAAACCCGATTTTGGATTCATTTCTCATTCTTTCTCCTGGTTTCCAACTCAACTCGTTCCTCTGAGTTGCTACAGTGCCGACCCGACCCGTTTGGTGATTCTCTCATACATTCGAGACTCTCACTCCTTCTCTTCAGGTGTGTTCTCTACTGTTTCATGTTTTTAGGGTTTCCTAACTAGGTTTTTGCCCCTTTTATATCGCTTTCTTCAAATTAAACTTTTTCTTACTGTCAAAATTCGATTTTTATTGGGGGCTTTTTGCTATTGGTCACCCAATGGACGAAAGCCCTCAAAAATATTTGAGTTTCATCGGTTGGTTATCGAGAAACTTGAATTTTCCTCTTTTTGCCCTAATTTTTGATATTTTTCGAATATATTGAAATTTCTTCAAATTCAATCCTTTAAGTTTAAATTTCCAATTGTATGAGCCTTGCAGGATACTTTAGAACCTATGTAAGTCCTCCTGCCCAAGTGTATGGGTGAAAAGTGAGGCATTTGACCAATTTATGCCGTTATGTTGCCGAAATTTTGAGGTTTTTCACCAATTTTAATCTATTATCTGTTTTTCTTTGTTTTGGCAGATAACATGGTTCGTACAAGGTTCCTAGGTTTCATGACCCAGTCCGCTTTCGCTCTAACGAGGCCGAGACTCGGTATGCTCACTATGCACACAAGAAGGTAGAGGGAGGTCGCCGTGTGGACTTGGCTAGTCTAGCCTTGTTCGACGTCGAGAGAGCATTTGGTGACATGGGTTGGCTCCCGGTGATTACCTACGATGCTTGTACTCGTCCGGATCTAGTGAGACAGTTCTATTGTAACCTCCAGGTGGTGGGGGATTACAATGACACTGAGAAGGGTAGGAAGCTCAGGATCACGAGCTACGTCAAGGGAGTAGAGGTCTCTTTTGACTGCCAGCGGCTAGCCGATCTGTTGGGCATATCCAACGACGGCCCCTTAGTGTATTGTGCTCCCGGGGAGCCCCAGTTCCTTTATTTAGGGATACGTGCTGAGATTGACTGTCAGCTTATCAGAGATGATCGCTGGGAGATGAAGGCGATCAACCTTCGTCCAGAGCCACGGGTATACTGTAAGATCATCCAGCACAACCTGGTACCCCAGAGTGGACATTACGAGAGGATCTCCCAGTTGACCCAGTACTTACTTTACTGTATCTGCACTAGGCAGCCTGTCTGCCTCCCTTATATTATTATGAGGACGATGATCTGTGCTACGCTGCCTGGTCAGATAGGCAACCTGTCCTATGGATGCCTGATCACTACACTGCTTACCCGCCTAGGGGTTGATTTAGTAGATGAGAAGATTCAGGAGAAGACTTTTTCATCAGTGCTGGACTAGGAGGCCATATGTAGGATGGGCATGCGGGATGCTCAGGTCAGTGATGACGAGAGAAATGCTTTGGTGTGTCCTCGTACTCGGGTAGAGGTGGCAGACGCTGAGGCAGTAGCAACAGCAGCAGCAGCTGGAGCAAGGGTTCTTGGGGATGAGGCTGGGGATGAGGATCGCATGTATATGGATGTAGACGCTATACCTCCTCCATCACCTCCACATTCTACTGGAGCTGGTCCTTCACACATGACTGGTCCTTCACGGCCACCATCTGATGATATGATGGGATTGTTGCGCGAGATCAGGGAGGCTCAGCGCGCAACGGATCTGAGAGTGGGAGAGCTTTTAGATGCTCATCGTGCGTCTGACCAGCGGATGGCTGCATTGACCGCTAGTCTCCAGACGACCCAGACTCAGGTAACCTGGTTGACTAGGGTCTATGCTGAGGACTATGACAGAGACCGTGAGGCACCGCCTCCTCCATCACCTCCAGCTCATTGATGTATTTTTCTTTTTATTCTTCTTTTGTATTACAGAGTAACTGTCCGGGTTGTGGACTGTACTCTGCGTTGTGTATAAACTAGCTTTGGTTTGATGTATATAAAACTTGTTTCTCTACTTTTTCTCCAACTTTATAGATGCATTATTCTCTTTCTTAAATTTTTCTCAAATAGCACAGGTGCTTATAGTGTGTTATTATTACAGCTTTTAAATTTTTCCTAACTCAGTTCACGAACTTTTGTAGAAGTATACCGATTTAATAGACAGGGCCTGAGAGCTTTGATACCAAGTTGTCACACCCCAATTCCATACTGTTCAGAATGGTGTGATAAACCGCTAATAAACCAACGGTTCAATCAGGATCTCAAATAGGCTGTGTCCCTTTGCTTAAATCATACACATCCATAACCATAATCAAAGTAAATACACAATAGCAAAAGTCTTAAATATCAAATGAACTGAGAATCTAAACGTGATAATCATAAATAAAATATCAAATTATCTTGCATTGACTAAGACATAAGTAAATAAAATATTCAATTATATTTCCGTAATACTTCAAATAAAATCTAATCGAAAACGCATGAGTTGCACTCGCATGACGAGTCATGCATCTCCATCATCTCTTCAACGTCCATCGCCGCAACATGCCCGTATGCAGGAGCATTCATATAATCTTCAACTGTCATACCTGCATCATCAACTAAAATATTCGACGTCGAAAAGGGTGAGCACACATCACGGCTCAGTGAGCAAACAAAACAATACAACAAACATATGCATGCATTCAATTCATATCTGTGGTCTGGTATATAAGTTTGCAATGTGTTATAGAAAGGTTCGGATGCCGCCTCACCTCTATACACGAGTGTGTGGAGCCGCCCAATGAATATCAATATTGCCGTCCCATATGCACCCACCATGATACAATATACCCCATGAAAATGGCATGGCAGTACCGGTTGCATCATACCAACACGTAAGCCCCTATTGGCTAGGGCTTGCAAACTGGGCTCGCAACTAACCAATCCTAATGTCAGACAATGTATCCAAGGCCTCACCCCAATATCCCTTAATACACCCATAGAGATAGAGCTAGGGTCTGGTGACCAGGACACACCACAATGTCACGTCTCCCCCTGATGCCCAACGATGTATTAGTTCTGCTAAGATAATGGTGATATGACGATGTTAGTGGACAAGACTTGAGTAGAGATAGAGCTAGAGTCTGGTGACCAGGACACACCACAATATCACGTCCTCCCCCTGATGCCCTACCCGCATCAAGCACACTAACCACACACATACATTCACATGCCTATTCCTAGCATCATCATCATCGTCATGTTATAAATAAACAGAATTAAATATGCATGACCATTAATAGCAGTAATATTGGATGACATGTGGAATGCACATCCCAAGCATACACGCATAGAATCAGTCATGGTATGGGACTTAATAAGTAAAACAGTTTATTATTAGCCAATTAGTTTAGGTCTTGTTCCCTCACCTTTGATTGAGTGTAAATCTTTTTTCAAGCTTTAAGAATCATATTTAGATCACTAGGAAAACCTAAAAAGTCGATAGATTTTAATTAGAATTAATTTCAACAATTTTCAGCTTGCTGTATGGCTAGGGTCGCAGGTTGGGTCGCAGGTAGGGTAGCAGTTTCCTGCGACCCTAGGGGCAGGGTCGATCACAGGGTCAGTTATCCATCGACCCTAGGTGCGACCATAGATAATTTGAGTCAACTTTTCATCTTACAGTCCACTCTTTCATGTTTGGATCCTTTGGCTTACTTTCATGGTCCATTCTATGACTGTTCTATGGCTCAAAACTCCAGGTCACTCACTTACTTTGTTTATAATGATTCCCTCCATGGATTCCATTGGAATTTACACATGGATGGATGATTTGGGTTTCTCCTAGATACTATCCTCTTTATAACTATTCTAGGGTCTTACATAATTCATGGAGAATGTTTTCATACCTTAGCCCTGCTGAGATTCAGAGATCTCTCTGAATTTCTTCTCCTTAGTCTTATTCTCCAACTTTCCTTCTCTTCTCCTTCTCTTCCTCTTCTCCTTCTCTCACTTTCAATTAGGGTTTCAAAAGGAGTGAAAGAGGCTAAGGGACGTCCTATTTAGTAGAGGAAAATCTTCCAAAATCCGTCCCATTGAGTTTAGGAAAGGTCCCCTTTGAATTAGGAAAGTTTTCTAATTTCCGTTTCTGTCTGTCATCCCAGGATCGATCGTAGGGTCGCAAGACCCGTCGACCCTAGGGTCTCAAGTCATCCGACCCTAGGACCTGAAAACCATGGGTCGAATTCTGCTGAGGTGGGGGTCGACCCTACCTGTTTAGGCATGCGACCCTACCCTCTATTTTATTGTTTTTGGGTTAATTTCATACCTGGTCTTGTGCTTTCCTTCACGCACTTGGTCTACGTGGCTCGACCAAGATAGATAGACCTGGTACAATGTGGTAAGACCGGTTAGTTTGATATGGGTCTTACAACCCTACAACTGAGGGGTTGATAAACTGCCATCAGTTGCCGATGGGAAAGGAAAACATGCCCAAAAGATTGTACCCCCGTTTCACTATTGCACTAAAGAATCTCTCTTTCCAGTGGGGAACGGAGGAAGGGGTTGAATCTACCATTGTTGGGACCTCATCCAAAATCATCGGAAGAAGTAATATGTCCCGCTGGGTTTGGACTGATGGTTTCAAGGGTTTTTCCAAGAGATAGGGGCAATGTTGAATAAATACTAGAAAAAATGCAAGGTGGGATGTTCGCGGTAGCGCAAGAAGAAGATGATGAAAGAGTGAATGTGAGCCTAAGATTTGGGCGTGATTTGAGTTGGGGCGAGACCGTAGTAGCCCAGAATTTCATATACTAGAGGATGGCATGGAAAACGAAAATCAGAGAGGAACATATTGTAATTCATCACCATCCTGTGAGAATAAGGATGGCTACCACGATCGCTTGGGTCAGGGGTTATCAACTCAATGGCTTCAGGGACATAAAAGGAAACCCTAAGTTCTTGGATTTTGGCCTCATTCATTATAGGCTTTAAGGCAGAAGCGACACAATGGGGGCCTGCTTTACCGGGAGTATCAAAAGGTGATCTATCGGGGCCGATAGGGTTAGCACTTGAACTACTTTCACCCTGAGTAGATCGTCGGAGGTGCGATCGACGCAGAGTGGGCTCGGAAGGGTGACCAGCAATGGCTTTATCGCGAGCCATAACTGGTTAGGTTGGAATGCAAAAATCAGAAAAGAGAGAGGCTTGTGACTTACTTTGGATAAAAAGGCATCGTCCAAAACTCTTTGCAAAGGAGAAGATGCACCCCGAAGTAGGAACGAATCCGCCAAGCGAAAAATCTAAGAGCGAAGAAAACTCAGAAAAAGAACTGTAGATGATGAAGTGCAAGAAGAAGAAGAGAGGAGGAAGGGGGATTTTATAAGTTTGCGAAAAGGCGAGTCCCATCAACTGTCATGATGGATCTCTAGTGGTGTGACTGTTAATTAAGCTGTGGATGTGACGTATTTTTAAGGTAACGACACGTGGAGGGATGCAATGGACTTAAAAATGGCGGGATTTATGCCGATCTTCATGAAGCAACGGCTCGATCAAGTAAGGAACATTACCATGCGCATTCAATTGGAGACAATCCAAGCCGTCACGAAACGTTACCAAGAGAACGTGCACATTTAAGTCCTCAATGAGTGGGAGAAAAGGTGGCGATGGATTACCATAACTGTCACACCCTAATTCTGCACTATTCAGAATGGTGTGATGAACCGTCAATAAACCAACGGTTCAACCAAGATCTCAAAATAGGCTATCCCACATATGATAAAACAAAACACATTCACATTAATCAGAGGTAATAAAGTAAATAGCGGAAGTCTTACAGATAATGAACTGAGGTCTAATCATGATAAATAATTAATATTCTATTTATTTTCATGTAACCAAAACATAATTTAATACATATTACAATATCCAAATACGAAAACTAAACACTAAACGTATCCAACATTGAAACGCTCGCTTAACGAACCATGTTCGTCCTCCACAGCTTGCTCATCATAGCCACCACATGTTCATATGTTGGCGTGTCGACATAATCTTCAATCATAGTACCTGCAACATCAGAAACTAAAAAGAATTGTGCGCGCGAGGGTCAGCTCTCCAACTTGAGCTCAGTGAGAAAACAAAACAATGCAACAATACATATGCATGCATTCAATTCATATCTTTGGTCTGGTATATAAATTTGCAATGTGCTATAGAAAGGATAGGTGGCCGCCGCACCTCTATACACGAGTGTGTGGAAACGCCCAATGAAAACGGCACTATCCCCCCACATGCACCCACCATGGACAATATACACCCCATGAAAACGGCATGGCTGTACCGGTTGCCCATACCAACACGTAAGCCCCTGTTGGCGAGGGCTTGCAAACTGAGCTTGCAACTAACCAACCCTAATGTCAAACAATGTATCCAAGGCCTCACCCCAGCATCCCTCAATACATCCATAGAGATAGAGCTAGGGTCTGGTGACTAGGCTGAACCACAATGCCACGTCCCCCCCTGATGCCCTACGACATATTAGTTCCGCTAAGGTAATGGCGATACGACGATGTTAGTGGACAAGACTTGAGTAGAGATAGAGCTAGAGTCTGGTGACCAGACTGAACCACAATGCCACGTCCTCCCCCTGATGCTCCACTCGCATCAAGCACACTAATACTTGCTTAGTGGACATGACTTGAATAGACCATGGCACAATATACCCCGATGAGAACGACATCGAAGTATCGGTTGATACCATCCCTACCCACACCATGTACACCAGCCAAACACAAACATTCACTTGCCTATTCCTACCATCATCAACATCATGATGTTATAATCAATAAATTTAAATATGCATGAACAGTAATAATAGAAATATTGGATGACATGTTAAATGCACATTACAAGCATACACGCATAGAATCAATCATGGTATTGGACTCAAAAAAATAAAAACAGTTTGTTATTAACCAATTAGTTTAGGTCTTGTTCCCTCACCTTAGCTTGTTAATAGATCCTCTTCCAAGCTTTAGAATCACCTTTATAACGTTATTATATTGCTAGAAGACCTAACAAAGTCGATAGAATTTAATTAGAATTAATTTTGAATTTAAAAACCATGCTGTTAACTGAGGGTCGGAGGTAGGGTCGGGGTCATGATCGACCCTGGGTGCGACCCTCCCCTTAATCTGAACTTCCCGAACACTGAGGGTCGATGCTAGGGTCGGATCTGCCATCGACCCTAGGTGCGACCCTCCATGGTTTGAGTAAAAAATATCAGATTTCGTTCTCTCTTTCATGGTTGGGTCCTATGGCTTACTTCCACAATCCATTCTATATATGTTCTATGGTTTAGAACTATACTTTATTCACCTACATGGTTTTAATGATCTCCTTCATGGTTTCTATAAGACCCGCACTCCGTAAACCCGGTCTAAACCTTGGTTTTGTGTCGTAGCAGGTCTTTCGATCATCACCGGGCCAGACGGGACGAGCGGATGACAAATAGGTACGAAATCGGATCAAAGACGGTCAAATAGTCATAATTTTATGTTGACCGGTCGATGGTACCGGTCTTGATACCGGTCGACCGGTATGCTCTGCGCAGCTGAGTGCGGAGATCCGAAATTGGATCTCTGTGGGTTCCATTTTCCTAAACCCTAATGCCTGAACCTTCCTAATCCTAATAGGGTTACTAAACCCTAATGTTAGCCTATAAATACACCCTTAAACCTCCTCAAATCTTTTCCATTATCTCTCATAAACCCTAGAGAAGAGAAGGAGGTTGGAAAGGAGAAGGAGTTAGGAAGAAGAAGAAGGTGCCGCCATTACCGTTCGACGACGCTCAAGTTACGCCAGTCAACGGTAAGTGTTTGAATTAATCTTCTTACCCTATGATAGTTATAGGGGTGGATCAATACCATGCAAAGTAGGTATTGATCTAAAATCCTAAATTGGATATTAAACCCTAAGTTGCCGTCAAACCCTAGATTCGAGTTTCGAGATGATATTCATCGAAACTAGACTCGAATGAGTTGGGGATAACTCTAATTTAAAGCTTAGACTTAGAATGGATAGGAGAAACCCTGAAAATCCAAGGTAATCGATCGACGACAGTAAAAAAACCAAGTGTATGGTCTTCCGAAGACATATCGGTCGACCATACCGGTTGCTAGTTTGCTCACAGAGCTGCAACCAGTATGTTGCGACCGGTCAGCTCTGAAAGGCTGGTTTTGGACTTTGTTGGTTTCTGATCAATATGAAACCCTAAGAAAACTATTCTAATGAAACCCTAATAACATTGTAGGACTTTGTGACTTCCCGTTTGGATCTTGCGACGTGGAGCAAGCTAACAAACGAGCGTCAGGTAAGGGAATCTGACCTAAACCTAATAATTAATGGACAGTAAGTCGATGTTAATCACCTGATTATATATGATGTGATGTTTGTGCATATTCACATGCCATCTTTTAATTTCAGTTATTATTACTGTTCATGCATTGTTAGGATGTGATTGCTAAGCATGTGATTGTTTTCGTTAGTGTGTGGAGTGGGGCATGTGTGAGGATAGTGATGTCCACCCCGAATGGACGGAAAAAAAAAAAAAAAAAAAAAAAGAAAAAAAAAAAAAATATCGCTCCTCACACTAGCACCTTTTAGTATTACCCTTTCCATGAATGTGGGTGCCTATATGCACGTCCCCACACCCAAGAATGTCTTCTATCGAGTGTACATGCACGGCTCGACTAGGGTGTAGCGAAAAGTAAGTTCTCCCGACATAAAACATCATTCAAGCATAGCATACGCGGATCGGCATGGCGGTGTGCACAAAGCTAACATTGTAAGCATTCCAAACATGGTAGTGCATAATATGACAAGATAATCAAGGGAAAATGATAGATGCATAGATATAACAACATAGACCATATCAAATCCTCAATCTAACGGTTATATCTCTTCAAAAAAATGATGATCATGATCAACTCTTAGATTTCATCAAAACAGCCAAGATCAACGGCTCGATCTCATCAAATAGCTATAATCATGATCAATGACTCATATCTCATCAAAATAGCTATGATCTATGGCTTAGATCTCCTATCATGATCAGACTAAGAAATCAATGGCTCGATTCGTCTAAATCAATTATGATCCGATTCAATAATTTACATCACTCAAAAATTTTTACGATGATAATCCAACGGTTTAAATCACTCAAGATCATAATCCAACCGCTCGGATTCATCAAAAATACTCATGATCAAGATTTAACGATTTAGATTCATCAAAATCACCCACGATGACAATCCAACGGTTCAAATTGCTTAAGATCATAATCCAACCATTCGGATTCATTTAAATCATTTCCAAAGATAATCTAATGGCCCCGGATCGTTCATCATGATAATCTAACCGCCGAATTGATTAAAGCACTTCCAAAGACCATCTAACGGTTCATTGTCAGATCACAATCCATTGTTGATTAACATCACTTCCAAAGATCATCTAACGGTTCAAATTAATTAAAATCACATCAAAATTTCAGATCAATGGCTATGATCAAATCATTAAAATTCTAATCATATGGTCACGATCAACTCTCGTAAAATTCGATCATGTGGTTGGATCACCCACATTAAAATTCCAAACCGGTCTTAACACCCCCCCCCCCCCCCCTGCTTGGTACGGGTGGGGCATCGGGAAGAAAAAAGGTTGTGGTACGGTGGTCTCCGATGTTGATGCTGGCCTGGCCATGGTCATGTGGCATTGTGGTCTCCGAGGTCGACGCTGGCTTGTCCAAGATGCTTTAGCTCTATCTCTATGCCGTAGGGAGTTATGTTGGGATAGGGTCTACCTGCGTATTGTTTCTATCCTAGTGGGTTAATTGCGGATAGGGCATCAGGAGAGGTGTGGGAATGCTGGGATAGAGCATACAATGATGACATATAGGATTGGTTAGTTGCGAGCCCAGTTTGTGAGCCCTAGCCAGTAGGGGCTTAGGTACTGGTATGGGTAGAGTATCAGGGGAGGTACGGGGGTATCTTAGCTCTATCTTTATTCCATGATGGGTGCATGTGGGCCAATGGGGGTGTGATCCATGAGGTGCCACACACTCGTGTATAGAGGTGCGGGGGCCACCAAACCTTTCTATAGCACATTGCAAACTTAAAACCAGACTACAGCATAAAATGATTGTTACTCATGCATAATATTGTGAAACTGTCTGATTGTCTTACTGAGCTAAGTTGTGAGCTCCCCCTTTTGTGTACACATTGTTTTTAGATGTTGATGCAGGTTACACTGTTGACGACTATGTGAACGCTTCGGCGTATGGTGACGTTGCTGCTTTGAGTGTACATGCAGGAGAGGACGAGCATGACGCTTCATGCGAGTGCCCTTTCTGCGTGTACCTGTGATCGGATTTTGTTATTCGTTTCAGTTATTTTCGTTTGGTATTAAAGAGATGTAAAAGATATTTATTTTATGTTTGATTTGAATAATTGGATATTTATTTAATTTATCAATAGATACTCAGTTCATTATATTTTAAAGATTTCCGCTGTATTATTTATATTCTGATTGTGGTTATGTGTAATGGTTTGTATGAGTGGACACGACCTATTCGAGATCCTGGTGTGAACCGTTGGTTCAATGACTGTTCACTCACTCCATTCTGGTTGGATCAGAATTGGGGTGTGACAACTTGGTATTGGTCCACTTGGCTCGACCATGATATGTAGATGGGTCACGACACGAAATGTAAGGTTAGACCGGGTTCGTGGCGTGCGGGTCTTACAACTCCACCTCCCTTAAAAGAAATTTCGTCCTCGAAATTTGAACGTATGGATCTTACAAAACCCCCATCCTTAAAATAAATTTTGTCCTCAAAATTTGAATTTAGTTCGGAGTCCATTGGTGGAAATTCTATTTTCGCATTGCATCTTCTTCCTCCTATGCACTCTTCTCCACGTCTTGTCTTTGTCGGGTTACCTTCATATAATAATTATCCCTGCTTTGGAAACATTGTACCTTCCCACTAGTGAACTAGTCTGGTACCACTTCAATAGTTAACATTCTATCTAATCCAGTGATTCTGTGGTCAATACCTTTGATATGGATCTCCAATGTACTTCTTCAATAGAGACACACGAAATACATCATGCACACTAGACATGGACAGCGGTAACGCTAATTGATATACAACTTTTCTACGTCTCACCAAAGTTTATAAGATCTGACACATATATGTAATATAACTTTCCCTTCTTGTCTAATTGTTTCAAACTGCGCATAAGTGATTTCTTCAAGAACACTTTGTCCCTTATGGAGAACTCAAGGTTTTGGTGTCTCTTCTGACATCTTGAGCTATTATGGACATTTTCTATGATCTTGTCTGCTACTTGATATGTTTCCTCCATAGGCTCAGGTCTTAAAATTCTTTATTCCCCGACTTTATTCCAAAATAGAGGGGTTTGACATTTCTACCATATCATGCTTCATAGGTAACATTTACATGGTAGCTTAATAAAAACTTCAATTCACGGTGACTTCTCAACTCAAGCTCCTTGAAATCAATTTCACAAGCTCGGGGCATATCTCTTAGGATCTGTATAGTCGGCTCCAACTATCCATCAGTTTAAGATAAAATGCGGTACTAAACTTCAACTTTGTCCCCATTGTTTTCCGTAGATCCTCCCAAAACTTTGAAATAAAGCATGAGCTTCTGACCGTTACTAGGCTCTTATACATACCATTCAATCTGGCAATATTATCCATATATAGCTTAGTTAACCGCTCCAAAGCATACCGAGGTCGTATAGCAATGGACTGAGCTATTTTCATAAGGCAATCAACAATCACCCATACTGCGTCAACCGATCTAGGAGTCAGTGGCAAATCAGTGACATAGTTCATTGTAATGCAGTTTCACTTCCAGACTGGCTTTGATAGTTATTGTTGTAGCCATGTTGGTCTTTGTCTTTCAGCCTTTACTTGCTGATAATTCAATTACTGAAACATGCATCTATCCACAACCACTTCCATTCCCTTTCTGCCAAAATAATCTCTTCATGTCATGATACATATTGGTACTCTAGTATGTACTGAATATTGAGTACAATGGACTCTTATCATTATCCTTTTCATAGTATCCAAGTCTTTATCTTCATGTATTCAGAATCTGCCTCTGTATCTGAGTACCATCTCTGCATCCAAAGTAAGTCAGGGTTAGGTTTTTCTTTCTCTAAATCTCCTGACATTATTCTTATATACAGATTTAACAAAATTGCTACTTTTATTTCATCCACGAATTCAGAGATGATTTTTAATGCCATAAACGCAACCGAACTATTGTTTCATAATTCATCCATAAGTTCTCGCTCGATTGGATCATCACTAGCTTCTATTATATGTTACTATTTTCCAAATCTGAATCTGTTGCTGCAGAACATAAGGCAACATTTATACTCGGTCCTTCTTCAGACCTCATAATCCCTTTTTGCGTAAAGCCTTAGCTACTACATTAGCCTTGCTCGGGTGACACTGAATATCACAGTCTTAATCCTTGGGCAATTTCAACTATTTTATCCTCATGTTCAACTCTTTCTGGTGAAGAGATAAATAAACTCTTGTAACCGATTTAATCTAAAATCCTTCTCTGTAAAGGTAATGTCTCAAAGTCTTGATTGCATAATTCATCACCGGTAACTCCAAGTCATGAGTAGGGTAACGCTTCTCATGCTCCTTTAGTTTTCTTGAAACTTATGCAATCGCTTATTTACCTTGCATCAACCCGCATCCTTGATTCAATCCGAAAGCTCCGATGGATAGGGTAAAAGGTTCCCTTGTGTAAGCACCCCATTTTTGCCATCCCAGCTAAACAAAGTCCTGCGGACGTGTGGACAACAAAAGGAGAAAGATGATCGAAAGTTTGGATTTTTGACTGTGAATTTGAGGAAGTTTTCAATGGGTCCACAGCAAGGTCATGGGTTATAATTTTGCATGGATGCATATGTCATAGAATTATCTTCGAAATGAGACCAGAATTGCTCGATTTTGACATCAAATGAAGAAGATATGATCATTTTAGTCAGATGATACGTACAAGGGAGGTTTATGAAATTATTATAAATAATCCCAGGGGCCTTCATGCAAATTATCGTAAGTCAGATTGTTTGAATTTCAAATCATCATATCTTCATCATCCGACATCGGATTCAGATGATTCCAAAGCCATTATTCTTCATTCATGATGTTCTACAAAGTGAACGTAAAAAAATCCCGGGTATAAGTCACCAGTGGTTCCATGCAAGCTTGCATGCAAAGTTATCGTTAAAACTTCAAAGCCTCATATCTTTTCCGTTCTACGTCGGATTCAGACGATTCCAAGGCCATTATTCTTCATTTGTGATGTCCAACAAAGTGGACATAAAAAATCCCGGGTAGAAGTCACCCATGGGTCCCATGCAAGCTTGCATGCAAAATTATTGTTAGAACTTCAAAGTTTCATATCTTTTCCGTTCTAGATCGGATTCAGATGATTCCAAGACCATTATTCTTCATTTGTGATGTCCTACGAAGTGGATGTGGAAAATATTTCCGGTAGAAGCCTCCGAAGGATCTCATGCAGAATGGTCAGTCCAATTATCAATAATTGGTCCGCTTAAACTTCAAAAATTCATAAGTTGACCATTTTACTTCCAAATGAGGTGATTCAAGTTCCTATATTCCTCATTTTTAATGTTCTACAAAATGAACGTAAAAAATTTGGAATAGAGGCCATCAAAAAATTCCATGCGGGATGACAGCGGAAATGACCCATGAAATGACAAGGAGAGAAAACCCAGTTAATTCCAATCAATCCAGTCAACTCAGTTCAAGTCAGTTTTGGTCCAACCTAGCTCAACCCATATCAGTTTAACTCAGTCAACCTAAGTCAGTCTCAACCCATTTCGAATCAGTTCATCTATGTGCATAATATATATATATATATATATATATATATATATATATATATATATATATATATATATATATATATATATATATATATATATGTGTGTATGTATGTTATTAAATATATGTGTATATATGTATATAATATATATTATTATATGTAAATGATAATCCAAAATATTTTGAGAAGAAAAAGGAAAGAGGGGAGAGAGAAAACGTGAAAGAGAAGGGGGATTTTGGTTTTGAGATAATCCAAAAGATTTTGTGAAGAAAAAAGAAAGAGGGGAGAGAGAAAACGTGAAAGAGAAGGGGATTTAGGGTTTTGAGATAATCCAAAAGATTTTGAGAAGAAAAAGGAAAGAGGGGAGAGAGGAAACGTGAAAAGGGAGTTTTTTAGGGTTTCTAGATGGATTTAGAAAAAGAGAAAAAAAAAGGGAGAGAGAGGACATGAAAAAGGAGAAGATTTAGGGTTTCTAGATTTTTTTTCAAAAGGGAAAGAAGGGGAAGATAAAAGGGACGTGAGAGAGAGAAGAAAGAGGGGATTTTTCCAAAAAAAAAGGGAAAGAGAAAAAAAAATGTGAAAAGCTTAGGAAGCTCGTTTTTGGGAGAAAAAGAAGGGAAGAAGAGAGAAAAAAAAAGGGAAAAGAAAGAGAAAAACGTGGCTTTTTCTAAGGGGCTAGGTTTTGGGAGAAAAAGGGGGGAAGAAGAGAAAAAAAGGGGGGAGAGACGTCCAAGAGGGGAGAAAAAAAGAAAAAAATCGGTAGAAAAGAGAAGAAGAAGAAAATAGAGAAAGAGAGAAGGAGAGAGAGAGAGAGAGAGAGAGAGAGAGAGAGAGAGAGAGAGAGAGAGAGAGAGAGAGGTGTTAAGAAGGGAAGATCTAAAGGAAAAAGAGAGAAGGATCAGAGAAAGCAGCAAAGAGGATGATGAGAAGATGCAAAGGAGAAAAGCAGAGTGAAGAAGCCTGAGGTAGGAGATCCATCCTTTCTGTCAGTTATTTTTTTCAAAGTCAAAGTATACTGCAAATGCATGTCTGAGATTGGTGTCTAGCATTAGAAAGATGCCTCTGTTTGCATAAGGTTCCTTGAGACAAAATATTAACCTCTGAGTCCTCTTTCTAACCATATATTCGGATTTTATTTTCATGAGCTATATGATTTTATATTGATTTTATAGTACCACTGGCCAGAATCTGGAACAGACCTGACTAGTGTATTTTCCTATACTTGGGGAATGTTTTTGACCTGCCTATGATCTCTTTTAGGGTTAGGTTCCTTGAGACAAAATGTTGGCCTCTGAGTCCTCTTTCTGACCATGTACTTGGATTTTATTTTCATGTGCTATATGATTTTATAGTACCACTGGCCAGAATCTGGAACAGACCTGACTAGTGTATTTTCCTATACTTGGGGAATGTTTTCGACCTGCCTACGATCTCTTTCAGGGTTAGCTTCCTTGAGACAAAATGTTGGCCTCTGAGTCCTCTTTCTGACCATATATTTGGATTTTATTTTCATGAGCTATATGATTTTATATTGATTTTATAATACCACTGGCCAGAATCTAGAACAGACCTGACCAATGTATTTGCATGTACTTGGGGATTATTTTCGACCTGCCTATGGTCTCTTTTAGGATTAGCTTCCTTGAGACAAAATGTTGGCCTCTGAGTCCTCTTTCTGAGGATATCTTTTAAGAATTTTTTGAGTAAGTACAGTGCCCTATGTGCCCATTTTGGTCCAGCCTGACAAAGCTGTCATCTTACTGCGTGTTCCATCATGTTTTGATTGATTCTCATATGCTTTGGTTGTTTCTCACATGCCATATTTGATGCTATATTTGTTCACATGCTATGTTCGGATGCTCGTATGCATACACTACTATAATTGGAATGGTCACACTGCCATAATTGGAATGATCACACTGCCATAATTGGAATAATCACATTGCCATGATTGGAATGCTACACATGTTTATTGCCATATTTGTTTGCTACACTTGCTCACATGCTATATTGGATGATTACTGCCATGTTTGGATGCATACTTACCATGTTTGTATTGATTCACATGCTCACTTGCCATTTTTGACTGATTTGTTGCTAAATTTGAATATATTTCCAACACTGCTATATTTGGAATACTACCATTGATATAGTTGGAATATTTTCATTTGCCATTTGTCTTGGAAAGAGAAAAAATAAAAAAATAGCAATTAGGGCAAGATACACCCTGAAATAGAAAGAATTGAACAATTAGGGTAGGAAACCCTAAGATGGAAAGAAAACAATAATTAAGAAAAGTGAAACCCTAAAAATAAAAAATAGCAATTAGGGCAAAATAAACCCTAAAATAAAGAGAATAATTAGGGTATGAAACCCTAAAAAATGAAAATCACAATGAAAAGGGATAGGAAACCCTAGAAACCTAAAAATGGTAGGAATTTAAGTCTCATCCCTAGATTCTATTGACAAAAATAGAAATAATTTGGTACACATCCCAAATAAAAATGGTAGGAATTTAGGTCTCATCTCTAGATCCTATTAACAAAAATAGAAAGAATTTGGTACACATCCCAAATAAAAATGATAAAAATTTAGGTTTCATCCCTAGATCCTATTGACAAAAATTAGAAGGATTTTGGTACACATTCCAAATCCGACTCTCACAAATTTTGAACTACGTCGTACTTGATTTCTAGGGCAAACCCTAGAATACGTAGGTAATTTGGGAATCCCAAATATGGTACAAAGCCACCCATCAACCATACATCCAGCATAAACTTCAACTTGAACAACAAAGAATCTAATTGAAGCAAATGCATAAATCACTTCCATAATCATTAATCACACAAACCCATTTTCGAACTACGTTTTTGGACTTGATTTTCAGGATTGGAATACGTAGGCAGTTTGAGATGTCTTACACATCTCAGATTCAGTCCAAGACCGAACCATCTTTGGTTCGGTTCACTGTATAATATTGTACATTACATTTGCTTGTTTATTTACTTTAAAACATGATTGGCTGAACCCTAGGTTAGAATAACTTAGCAACTTGGTTTAGGACATCCCCCCATTGAACCCTAGTCATCCAGTTGACCAAGCACAGTCAAAATTAGAATTTAAGGAAAGTTTAGGAGGTCGATATTGATCGGGCGGTTTGGGTGCCTAACACCTTCCCATAACCGTACCCTGAATACTTATCCGATCTCTTGTAGACCAAAGAACCGATACATTGGGTCACGAGTCAATAGAAGTCTTACCTTAGGGTGAGGCTACATTTTTCGAGGTCCTAGACCTTAATCTAGGTGGCGAATCCAACAGATACAAATCGATCTTCATCGATACGGATACACATTTCCATCGACGAGGAGGATCACGTCGATTTTCCATTGTCCTCACACCTTGGTACCGAAATGATCAAGATGGGAGTTGATATCAACCTTACCTTAGAATCTGGAAACATTCTTCACACTTGTAGGTTCAAATAAATTCCTCTCCCTTCCTGGTTAGCTTGGTAAGAAGTTTTGCGATCTTAGGGTGGTCCTCCAAGCATCGTCTGTAATAATCAGCTAAAACCAAGAAACTTCTTATCTTCGCAATATTCCATACAATTGCTTCTATCTGAATAGGGTCCACTTTAATCCCTTTATATGATGCTACGTGATCTAAGAAGATCATTTTGTTTTATCATGTCTAATGTTTCTTGGACTTGACATGTAAGACCCGTGTCAATCTAACCTGGTCTTACCACCTTGAACCAGGTTTACCCATTATGGTCGAGTCAAATGGACCAAGGGCGTGAAGAAGATCGAGATCTCAGGTATCAAATCGACCTAAAAACACTTAAAATAGGGGAAGGGTCGCATACCCAGCTAAGCAGGGTCGGACCTCCCAAAACAGAAATTCAGACCCTCAGTTTTGAAGGGAGGGTCGGACAGCTTAAGACCCTAGGGTCGACGGGATCATCGACCCTCCCATCGACCCTCGGTTATCGTAGAAAATAGAAATTTGGAAATTTCCATATTTTCGAATGGGATTCTTTCCTAATCTCAAAGTGACTTATTTAGGATGTTCCTACTCTATTTAAAGGACGTCCCTAAGCCACTTTCACTCCTTTCTCAACCCTAATGAATTGAGAAAAAGAGAGGAGAAAGAAAGAGGAAGAAGAAAGGGAAGGAAGAGAAATTAAGCCAAAAGAGAAGAGTTGCAGAGAAAGAGTAATCTTCTCAGGTATGGATACTAATTCCATGAGTTTCTACAGACCTTAGGATAGTTATTGGAGAGAGTGTGATCTTGGAGAAACCCAAACCATCAATCTATGGTTAGGTTTTCATGGAAAATCATAGGAAAGTGCATGAAAGCTATCTAGGTGGGTTATACATGGTTTCAGACCATGGAATGAATGTAGAATGAAATGTAGGAGCAAGCCATAGGATCCCAAATACTAGGAATGGATTAAAAGTGGAAATTGGACTAGAGTGCACCAAGGGTCGCACCGAGGGTCGATGACCATCCGACCCTAGGTGTTCCTGACCATCGACCCTCAGCATTCGGGAAGTCCAGAAAGAGGGAAGGGTCGATAGACCCATCGACCCTAGCATCGACCCTACCTCCGACCCTCAGTTAACAGAGTAGTTTTTAATTTTGAATAAATTCTAATTAAATTCCATCGACTTTGTTAGGTCTTCTAGCAATATAATAACACTGTAAAGGTGATTCTAAAGCTTGGAAAAGTATCTTGTAGCAAACTAAGGTGAGGAACCTTAACCCCAAACTAAATTGGTTAATAATAAACTATTTTCTATTTCTTGAGTCCTATGCCATGCTTGATTCTATGCGAATATGTTTGTAATGTGCATACAACATGCCATCCAATATTTCTATTACTTGTTCATGCATATTTACTTTATTGTTTATAACATGATGATGATGATGATGATGATAGGAATAGGCATGTGCTTGTATGTGTGTGGTTGATGTGCTTGATGCGAGCGAGTATCAGGGGAGGTGTGATGAGAACGTCAATAAACGTTAACCTTTGGCGGGTCTCAGCACTTTAGCTCTATCTCTAACTCAAGTCTTGTGCATTGGCATCGTCGTATCGCCATTACTTTAGCAGAACTATTATGTCGTAGAGTATCAGGGGAGGTGGTCTCGGTCCTTGTAGTCTCTGACTCTATCGGGGGGCTTAGCTCTATCTCTATGGACATTCTGAGGGATGCTGGGGTGAGGCCTTGGATACACTGTTTGGCATTAGGATTGGTTAGTTGCGAGCCCAGTTTGCAGCCCTCGCCAACAGGGGCTTATGTGTTGGTATGTCACTATATAGCAATAAACGTAACCTTTGTTATATAATGTTCATGGTTGGGTGCATGTGAGTTGACGATAAACGTGATCTTCGGGTAACGTCACACACTCGTGTATAGAGGCGGGGTCAATAAACGCGACCTTTGGCTACCTAAACCTTTCTATTGCATACTGTAAACTTATAAACCAGACCAAAGATATAAATTGATTTTTTTTGCATGCATATGTATTGTTGCATTGTTTTGGCTACTCAATGAGCCGTGTTGTGTGCTCACCCCTCGACGTCGAATATTTTTAGTTGATGATGCAGGTTATACCGTTGAAGACTATGTGAATGCGTTTGCATACGGAAACGTAGCGGCGATGGAAGTTGAAGCTGAAGAGGATACACACGACTCTTCTTGCGAGTGCAACTCGTGTGTATTTGATTAGATATTTTATAGGTTTCTTTATTGGATTTATTCAGACATGTTTTTGATATTTAATATTTATGTCTCGATTGAAACCAGAATAATTTGCTATTAAATTATTGATATCATCTTAGTTTCTCAGTTCATGTTATTATAAGACTTCCGCTATTGTGTATTTACTCTGATTATGATTACGGATGTGTGTAAGTTTAAATAACGCGTGGATAGCCTATTTGAGATCCTGGTTGAACCGTTGGTTATTTAGCGGTTCATCACACCATTCTGGTTAGATCAAAATTGGGGTGTGACAACTTGGTATCAGAGCATCTCAGGCCTTGTCCGCTGAACTAGCATACATTCAAGACAATAGTGAACTGAGATAGGATAAACTAAAAGCTTTAATACAAACACATTGTAAGCACAAGTGATGATTGAGACCAAAATAAAAAAGAGAATAATGCATCTATTAAAGAGAAAACAAGTTACATACAATGAGTGAGAGAAACAAAACGTATATACATAACTAAAGCAGAGTATCGTCCACATCCCGGACAGTTACTCTGAAATACAAGGAAATAAAGGTACAATCAGGAAGCTGGAGGCGAAGGAGGAGGCGGTGCCTCACGGTCTCTGTCGTAGTCCTCAACATAGACTCTAGTCAACCAGGCTATCTGAGTCTGGGTTGTCTGTAGACTAGCTGTGAGACCGGCTGTCCTCTGATCAGTCGCACGCTGCACCTCTAGGAGCTCTCCCATCCGTGCGTCTGATGCGTGCTGAGCAGCCAACAGCTCATCCATCCTCAGATCAGATCTGCGCTGAGCATCCCTGATCTCTGCAAAGATCTCCATTATGGCTGAAGGTGGAAGTGAAGGATCAGTCGAATGGGAAGGACCAGCCTCAGGTGCAGGAGCCGCCGCAGAAGAAGTACCAACTCCAGCCGCATGTGTAGGTGAAGGCGGTGGTATCGAGTCGACGTCCATATACATACGATCGTCATCGTCGATCGGATCTACACGAGCTCTAGCAGCAGCAGCCTCGGACGCATCGGCCATCTCGACCCGAGTGTGAGGGCGCACCATCGCGTTCCTCTCCTCATCGCTAACCTCGGCATCTCGCAGCCCCATCTTGCGGATAGCCTCCCAATCTAGAGGCGACGAGAAGGTCTTCTCCCCGGATCTTCTCATCTACCGGATCCACCCCCGGCACGGGTCGGTAACCACGTAATCATGCGTCCATAGGGTAGATTACCCCTATGACCGGACAATGTAGCACTAATCATGGTCCGCATGATGATGTATGGAAGGCAGACGGGTTGTCGAGTGCATATACTGTATATCAGGAACTAGGTCAGCTGAGACACCCTCTCATAGTGCCCACTCTGCGGGATCAGATTATGCTGGATAATCTTACAGAAGACCCGTGGAGCTGGACGCAAGTAACAGGCTCTCATCCGCCATCGATCGGGGCGTAAGCAACTGGTTATCGATCTTTGCCCTCATCTCCATCTCAACAAACTATGGCTCTCCCGCCACAAGTACACCATGGGGCCATCATAGGGAATGCCCAACGGATTGGCCAGTCAGCCGATAATCAAAGGAAATATGCACCCCCTTGACGTAACTGGTGATGCGCAACTCCTGACCATGCTCAACGTCATTGTAATTCCCCACCACCTGGAGATTACAATAGAACTGGCGCACCAAATCTGGACATGTGCACGCGTCGTATGTGATGAGGGAGCCACCCCATATCACCAAATGCTCCCTCTACATTGAACAAGGCTAGCTCAGCCAAGTTCACCATGCGACCCCCTTCCACTTTCTTACGGGCATAGTCAGCATACTGTGCCTCAGCTTCATTCGAACGGAAGCGAAGTGGATCACGCACTCTGGGTACTTTGGTACGAGCCATAGTATCTGCAAATAAGAAAGAGAAAGGAAACAAGGAGTTAATAGGATAAAAATCTGAAATTTGATGTAATAACGACGTAAGTTGACCATAAAGCCCCATTTCTCACCATTCAAGTGGGCATAAGGACTTACGAAGGTTTAAACATATCCTACAACCCACATGCAGTAGGAAATTTTAACTGACGATGTCCAATTTGAAGAAATTCAAGAAAAATCAAAAATGTCGACAAATTAGGGCAAAAAGAGAAAATTTCAAGTTTCTCGATAACCAACCGATGAAACTCGAAAATTTTTGAGGGCTTTCGTTCCTCGAGACACCAATAACAAAAGCCCCTAATAAAAATCGAATTTTTACGATTGGAAAAAGTTTAATTTGGAAAATACAAGTTAAACGTGTGAAAACCTAGAAATGGAAACCTAAAAACAGGTAAAAATGGGAAGACATACCTGTAGTGATGACGTTGACGTCGAAACCCGGGGTCAAACCGATCCAAAACAGTAGAGTAGCACTGTAGCAACTCAGAGAGGAGAGACGAGTCGAAACGGAGGAGGAATAGTGAGAAATGACCCAGAATCGGATCTTAAAAATCTGATTTTTGGTCCGAGGGTCGGACAATTCGACTAGCACAATCGACCCTCGAATCGACCCTCCCATCGAGCCTCGGCTCTCGGGAACCTGACAGAAAACTAAGGGTCGGAACTGAGGGTCGGATACCCATCGACCCTTAGCTCTTGGGAAGAACAGGTCATTCCCAGGGTTGGAAACTAAGGGTCGGACATACCAGCGACCCTCACCATCGACCCTGTATAGAAAAGATAGCTTTTTTTTATAAAATGAGCTAGAATTGGAATTGATTATTGGTTAGCGTGCCTACATGAAATATAAATGACTTCTAACCTATTTGATGATTTGCAGGCACCACCAATCACCGAAAAGAAATATGTCTGGACGTAGAGTGACCCGACAGACCCGAAACGTAGTCCCACCACCACCACCAGTGGAGGAGACTAGTCAAGAGAATAACTACGCACCGGGAAATCCAGAAACGGCAAACCCTATAAATTTGCCACCTCCACCACCAGAGCTAGCAACAGTGGTGATGAATCTGGTACAGGAGCTGCAGCAGATGCAACATGCACAGGCTTAGATGCAGGTCGCCATGGGAATTATGTTTCAAGCCACTCAGGCCGCACCCATGCACACTGGACAAGCCAGTGCAGCCCCGGTGGGTAACCACCCAGCTCATCAGACACCTCAACAACCGATGCACCGATTCCAGTACAGGTACCGGAAGAAGCTCAAGGGAATTACCACTATCCACCCTATATGTTTGGGGCAAACCCCCAAAACCAGCTGGATCACTCCTGGCTAGTGGAGAGATTTTTGAAGAAGAAACCCAGAGAATTCAACGGCAAGCCGTCTGATCCATTGTGGCCAGCACACTGGATAGACGAGATGGGGAGAAACTTCCTCATGATGACTATTACAGAGGAAGAGAAAGTACTATGTGCCACCTTCATGCTCAAGGGAGACGCACACCATTGGTGGAAATCCACGAAGATATATTTACTGACCAAGCACGCCCTACTGACATGGGCTATATATAAAGAAGCATTCTTCGAGAAATATTTTCCACGAAGCTTCAGAGATTCGATGGAGAAGGAGTTCCTGAGCTTGTACCAGGGACAGATGACTATAGACTCATATCAACAGCGCTACGAAGAGCTGTTTTTCATTGCACCGGCTAGCATGCAAGAAGAAGATACCAAAACCCGTAGGTTCGTCGCGGGACTAAGAGGAAGCATCAGAGAAAATGTTCTGGGCTTAGAGAAGAAAATTTACAATGAAGCTGTCCAGATTGCTCGAGTGATTGAATCGAGCCAGAAGGAGAGTTACCTTACTCAGAACAGAGGCATCAAGAGACCAGCCGGAAACTCCTACAACAGAGGCAATAACAGGACGTATAAGCCTTTCTGTCCTCAGAATTTTAATGCTGCAACAAGACTACCCCAGCAGCTCAACCTCAGCCAAAGCCAAATTCTGAACCCCCGAAGTGTTTTAACTGTAACCAGCCGGGACATATGGCAAGGGAGTGCCCTAAGCTCAAGAAGCAATTCCATCAGGGACGTGTATATGCTGTTATGTCCGAGGATGCGGCCGCATCACCCGATGTGGTCACAGGTATGACTGAAACTTTTAAAGTTGTAATTACATTGAATGAGCATGTAGACTAAGTAAAGATAAATCACAGGTACTGTACCTATAAATGGCGTACCCGCCAGAGTACTCTTCGATTCCGGAGCTACTCATTCCTTTATATCTGTGTCATTTGGAAAGAAGACAAAATTACCCGTCAAAACATTAGACTATAAATTACTTGTACGGTCACCGATGGGGTTAGAAGTGGAACTAGAGAAGGGTTATGGACCATGTCCAGTTCTCATTGGAGAGCAGACCTTAGATGCAACCTTGATACAACTTGAGATGGCAGACTTTGATGTCATCTTGGGAATGGACTGGTTAGCTCGGCATTCTGCAAATTTACTATGCGCCGAAAAGAAGCTAACATTCAAAGACAAAGAAGGGGCAGAATTCAATTTCTCGGGAACCAAACTTCCCCGGAGATGCAAGCTCATACTCTCAGCATTAAAGGCTAAGAAGTGCCTTGACAAGGGAGCAGTCGGGTATCTAGTATCAGTGGTCGACCTAACCAAGGAAGCACCACGAATGGAAGACATTGACGTCGTGCGGGATTACCTTGACGTATTTTCGGGGGAACTACCCGGATTACCACCCGACCGGGCCACGAAGTTTGTAATAGACCTGATACCTGGAGCCGCACCTGTATCAAAAGCACCTTACAGGATGGCTCCTACGGAACTGAAGGAACTGAAGGTGCGACTACAAGAATTGCTGGACAAGGGTTATATTCGACCCAGTATATCTCCATGGGGTGCACCGGTGTTGTTCGTAAAGAAGAAGGATGGTAGCGTTCGATTATGTATCAACTATCGGGAGTTGAATAAACTGACAATCAAGAATCGATATCCATTACCTCGGATCAATGACTTGTTCGACCAGTTACAAGGAGCAAGAGTATTTTCTAAGATCGATCTTCGATCAGGCTATCATCAGCTGAAGATTAAAGAAGGTGATATTCCAAAGACAGCATTCAGAACCAGATATGGACATTATGAATTTTTGGTTATGTCTTTCGGATTAACTAATGCACTGGCAACGTTCATGGAACTTATGAACCGAGTTTTCCACGATATGTTGGATACGTCGGTTATAGTATTTATTGATGACATATTGGTATATTCCAAGGACAAGGAAACTCATATCAAGAACCTAAACACAGCCCTACAGCGTTTAAGGAAAGAAAAGCTATATGCCAAATTTTCAAAGTGTGAGTTTTGGCTAAGTGAAGTCGCATTCCTAGGCCATGTAGTATCCGCTAAAGGAATCAAAGTGGATCCCAGCAAGATCGAGGCTATTGTCGGAGATTCGTAGAAGACTATTCTTGGATTGCCGTACCTCTCACCAGTTTCACTAAGAAAGGTGAAAAGTCTGTGTGGACGGATAAATGTGAGAAGAGCTTCCAGACATTGAAGACCAGATTGATAACCGCCCTGATTTTAACTATTCCCGTGCCAGGATAGACATTTACTTTATACACTGATGCGTCGGGACTGGGCTTGGGATGTGTGCTTATGCAAGGAGAGCAAGTGATTGCTTATGCTTCAAGACAGTTAAAGGTACATGAGAAAAATTATCCCACTCATGATCTGGAGCTAGCGGCAGTAGTACATGCGGTCAAGATATGGAGACATTACCTATACGGGGAGAAATTTCAGATTAAGTCGGACCATAAATGTCTTACTTATCTATTTAATCAGAAGGAGTTGAATATGAGACAAAGGAGATGGCTGGAACTATTGAAAGACTATGATTGTGATATCCAGTATCATCCGGGAAAAGCAAATTTGGTAGCGGATGCATTGAGCAGAAAAGCAATGATAAAATCTCAAGGAGAAGTTAGCACGACTGCAACAATGTGTACCAACGGAATGGTGTTTAATCATGGCAACGAGCAGTATGTGATAGATACAACGGATGAATCAGCCAACCAATGGTTTATTCATCGGTTTTCGAATATGTTCGCGGCATTGAAGATTATACCGGATATAGTAGACGAAGTGAAGACAGCTATCAAAGCAGATCCTTATCTGATAACAGTACAAGAAGATATTGAGAAAGGTAGGACTAACCCTGAGTTCACCTTGGATGACGAGAATGTATTAAAATACAAAGGAAGAATATGTGTACCTGAAACAGAAAGTATGGACATTAGACACAGACTGATGAAAGAAGCCCATACCACCATCTACTCGATACACCCTGGAAGTATAAAAATGTATCATGATCTAAAGAAATTATATTGGTGGAGGGGAATGAAAGCAGATGTAGCTAAGTTCGTGTCTCAATGCCTAAATTGTCAGAAAGTAAAGGCTGAACGACAAAGACCCGCTGGATTGTTGCAGCCATTACCGAAACCAGCATGAAAATGGGACTGTATCACTATGGACTTCGTCACGGGACTACCACTGACTCCTCGAGTAGTTGACGAAGTTTGGGTGATTGTGGACCGTCTGACCAAAACAGCTCGCTTCATACCTATACGACCTCAATATACACTGGAAAGGTTAGCGAAGCTGTATGTGGATAATATTGTTCGGTTACACGGTGTACCAGAAAGTATCGTGTCCGATAGAGATCCATGATTTACTTCTAAATTTTGGGAAGGATTGCAAAAGGCTATGGGTACAAAGTTGAAGTTCAGTACTACATTCCACCCACAGACAGATGGACAGTCAGAATGTACAATTCAGATTCTAGAAGATATGCTACGAGCATGTGTAATTGATTTCAAGGGATCATGGGACGAAAAGTTACCATTGATCGAGTTCGCTTATAATAATAGTTATCAGGCCACAATACAGATGTCACCATATGAAGCACTGTATGGCCGAAAGTGTCGAACTCCCTTGTTTTGGAATGAAGTTGGAGAACGTAGTATTGTTGGACCGGAATTTGTTGAAGAGACTTATCGAGTGGTCGACATCATCAAGGAAAAAGTGAGAACAGCTCAGAACCATCAGAAGCAATATGCGGATATTCGACGAAGAGATCTGGAGTTCACCGTAGGTGATAAAGTATTTTTGAAGGTATCGCCTATGCGAGGATTGAAGAGGTTCGAACAGAAAGGGAAGCTAAGCCCAAGATATGTCGGGCCATATGAAATTCTAGCTAAGCGTGGAAAAGTGGCTTATCAGTTAGCACTACCACCATCCATGTCAAGCGTGCATGACGTATTTCACATTTTCTTATTGAAAAAGTATGTCAAAGACCCAACGCATGTTTTGACAGTGGATTTGCCAGAATTGACTGATGATTTGACATTTGAAGTAACACCAACAGAAATTACTAGTCAAAAAGTTCAACGTCTACGCAACAGAGATATCTACTATGTTAAGGTCACATGGAAAAGTAGAGACATGGAAGAAATTACATGGGAAGAAGAAAATGCTATGCGAAAGCAATACCCTCACTTATTTGATTCAGAAGGTACGTACAATTTCGAGGATGAAATTTTTATAAGTTGGGGGGAGTTGTAAGACCCGTGTCAATCTAACCCGGTCTTACCACCTTGAACCAGGTTTACCCATTATGGTCGAGTCAAATGGACCAAGGGCGTGAAGGAGATCGAGATCTCAGGTATCAAATCGACCCAAAAACACTTAAAATAGGGGAAGGGTCGCATACCCAGCTAAGCAGGGTCGGACCTCCCAAAACAGAAAGTCAGACCCTCAGTTTTGAAGGGAGGGTTGGACAGCTTAAGACCCTAGGGTCGACGGGATCATCGACCCTCCCATCGACTCTCGGTTACCGCAGAAAATAGAAATTTGGAAATTTCCATATTTTCGAATGGGATTCTTTCCTAATCTCAAAGGGACTTATTTAGGATGTTCCTACTCTATTTAAAGGACGTCCCTAAGCCACTTTCACTCCTTTCACAACCCTAATCGAATTGAGAGAAAGAGAGGAGAAGGAAAGAGGAAGAAGAAAGGGAAGGAAGAGAAATTAAGCCAAAAGAGAAGAGTTGCAGAGAAAGAGTAATCTTCTCAGGTATGGATACTAATTCCATGAGTTTCTACAGACCTTAGGACAGTTATTGGAGAGAGTGTGATCTCGGAGAAACCCAAACCATCAATCTATGGTTAGGTTTTCATGGAAAACCATAGGAAAGTGCATGAAAGCTATCTAGGTGGGTTATACATGGTTTCAGACCATGGAATGAATGTAGAATGAAATGTAGGAGCAAGTCATAGGATCCCAAACATGAGGAATGGATTAAAAGTAGAAATTGGACCAGAGTGCACCAAGGGTCGCACCGAGGGTCGATGACCATCCGACCCTAGGTGTTCCTGACCATCGACCCTCAGCATTCGAGAAGTCCAGAAAGAGGGAAGGGTCGATAGACCCATCGACCCTAGCATCGATCCTACCTCCGACCCTCAGTTAACAGAGTAGTTTTTAATTTTGAATAAATTCTAATTAAATTCCATCGACTTTGTTAGGTCTTCTAGCAATATAATAACACTGTAAAGGTGATTCTAAAGCTTGGAAAAGTATCTTGTAGCAAGCTTAAGGTGAGGAACCTTAACCCCAAACTAAATTGGTTAATAATAAACTATTTTCTATTTCTTGAGTCCTATGCCATGCTTGATTCTATGCGAATATGTTTGTAATGTGCATACAGCATACCATCCAATATTTCTACTACTTGTTCATGCATATTTATTTTATTGTTTATAACATGATGATGATGATGATGATAGGAATAGGCATGTGCTTGTATGTGTGTGGTTGATGTGCTTGATGCGAACGAGTATCAGGGGAGGTGTGATGAGAACGTCAATAAACGTTAACCTTTGGCGGGTCTCACCACTTTAGCTCTATCTCTAACTCAAGTCTTGTGCATTGGCATCGTCGTATCGCCATTACTTTAGCAGAACTATTATGTCATAGAGTATCAGGAGAGGTGGTCTCGGTCCTTGTAGTCTCTGACTCTACCGAGGGGCCTTAGCTCTATCTCTATGAACATTCTGAGGGATGCTGGGGTGAGGCCTTGGATACACTGTTTGGCATTAGGATTGGTTAGTTGTGAACCCAGTTTGCAGCCCTCGCCAACAGGGGCTTACGTGTTGGTATGGCACTATATAGCAATAAACGTAACCTTTGTTATATAATGTTCATGGTTGGGTGCATGTGAGTTGACGATAAACGTGATCTTCGGGTAACGTCACACACTCGTGTATAGAGGCGGGGTCAATAAACGCGACCTTTGGCTACCTAAACCTTTCTATTGCATACTTCAAACTTATAAATCAGACCAAAGATATAAATTGATTTTTTTTGCATGCATATGTATTGTTGCATTGTTTTGGCTACTCAATGAGCCGTGTTGTGTGCTCACCCCTCGACGTCGAATATTTTTAGTTGATGATGCAGGTTATACCGTTGAAGACTATGTGAATGCGTCTGCGTACGAAAACGTAGCGGCGATGGAAGTTGAAGCTGAAGAGGATACACACGACTCTTCTTGCGAGTGCAACTCGTGTGTATTTGATTACATATTTTATAGGTTTTTTTATTGGATTTATTCAGACATGTATTTGATATTTAATATTTATGTCTCGGTTGAAACTAGAATAATTTGCTATTAAATTATTGATATCATCTTAGTTTCTCAGTTCATGTTATTATAAGACTTCCGCTATTATGTATTTACTCTGATTATGATTACGGATGTGTGTAAGTTTAGATAACGCAGGGATAGCCTATTTGAGATCCTGGTTGAACCGTTGGTTATTTAGCGGTTTATCACACCATTCTGGTTAGACCAAAATTGGGGTGTGACATGACATGAAGCTTTTTACTTCTCAGCTGTTGTGAAGCTGTTAAGATCCGTTGTATGAGTTGCTTCATTCTTGGAATAAACCAAATATCATCTATGAAAACTATGACCGACGTGTCCAACATGTCATGATACACCCAGTTCATCAGCTCCATAAAAGATGTAAGGGCATTGGTTAATCCAAACGTCATAATCGAGAACTCATAATGTCCAATCCCGATTCTAAAAGCTATCTTCAAGATATTTCTGTCCAAAATTCTTCAGCTGATGATATCTTGACTGAAGAAAATACCTTTGCTCCTTGCAACTGTTTAAACAAGTCATTGATCTAAGGTAGTAGATATCGATTCTTGATTGTGAGCTTGTTTAGTTCCCGGTAGTCTATACGCAAACAACACTACCATCCTTCTTCTTCATGAATTGCATTGGCACTTCCTATGATGCAATACTTAGCCAATTAGAACCCTTGTCTAATAACTGTTGTAGTTGCGTCTCAATCCCTTTAACTCCATAGAAGCTACTCTACAGGTGCCTTTGACACAAGTATCGTCCTTGGTAACAAGTCGATGACGAACTCGGTCATACGATCAGATGGTAATCCGGTAAGTCTCCTGGAAATGCATCCGGAAATTTATGCATCACATCAATATCTTCCATCTGTAGTGCTTCTTTGGTAACGTATATCACAGATACCATATATCCAACTTCTTTCTCTTCAAAGCATCTCTTGACCTTTAGCATAGGGAGGATTAGGTTTCTTTTCTTAGGCAACATACTTCCAATAATACTAAATTATATGCCATTTTTATTCTTGAATGATAACCTCTTCTATGCACATACAACTTTGTAGAGTGTTGATACAACCAGTCTATTCCCAAGATGACGTCAAAGTCTGTCATCTCAAGTTTATTTAGGTTGCGTCCAAATTTCATCCATCCATACGATTTGGACATTGTTCCAATACAACATCTAGTCCAAAAAGGGCTTGAACTAGCAAAATCTAGGGTAACGGTCTAAGGAGCTTGTCTAGTTCCTTTATCTCTTATGATTTGTCGAAGACTATCGTCAAAATCTCATATTGCACTTATTAGCT
The DNA here is from genome assembly GCA_028583415.1 of Protea cynaroides. NCBI lineage: Eukaryota > Viridiplantae > Streptophyta > Magnoliopsida > Proteales > Proteaceae > Protea > Protea cynaroides. Next base: position 33,248,219 of record CM053266.1, on the reverse strand, counting down.
TGTATTTCTTTTATCCTTGTTGTTCTACCCTGATCTTTCTTTCTTATACCTCAAAATATCTTGTGATTGTCACTCCATATCCCAAGTCTACTTCTAAGCATTAGGATATATGCTTATAAATCATTAATTCAGCCAACTCTTTTGGTCTTTACTTAATCATATCGCTCGACATTGGGCATAACTCAATTTTCATTGTATTAAACAGATTACTATTAATGCCATGATTTTTGACTTTATCCTTGTATCCACTCTTAGATTTGCTTTTAGGAATCTTCTGCTTTGTCAAAATTCATACCGATATAACCATCTTTAACTTTACTTGAGAGCTATCTACTCTTTCATAGTTACTTTTGATAGTTCTCACTTTTATGGCATGCACTCCTTTATAGACATGATTCATATCCACCCGTTTAGAAATCTCAAAATAGATTCTCCATTACTTCATCGGAGGTTTCTTGGCTATAAAATATAATCTGAATTTAATCATCTTCCTTCCAATAATTCCATTATCACTAAACATCTTTATCAACAAAGGTCAGGGAGTTTATGAATCAGAATGTGCATCCAAAATAATTCTTTTCCTTCTTTCAATTATCATAATGACAACCACTTGCTTTATCTAGCAAACCTAGGTTTAAAGAATCAGGAGTAAATCTGTAGTAATCTAACCGGCATCAAAAGATCGTTAAGTTGCACGGTGGTCCAAATACATGCAATAAAGGTTTTACAATTCTTAACCTCATGGTTACAGGTTCTATTGAATATATAATTCCATTGGTCAAGGCACTACAGGAGTAAATCTGGAGAAAGATTTCGTACATCAGTAAATCAAGTATAATCTGGAAAAAATTTCGTACATCAACAAATCAGGTGTAAATAAAAAAGATGTACGCTCAACATGATTAAACATTTAACTATTCGTTCAGTTCACATCTCTGTTCATGTGGTCGATCATGAGAGTTGCTAAGATTGGTATAATCAGGACTATTACTAAAGAAACAATATCTATGACTTCAATTGACTGGTTAAATGTGCATCCTCTATAATCATAAGAGTAAATCAATAATGCACCGCATTCTATATAAACCTACCTACTTATATGACCATTATTCTCTTATCTCTGTGGGGATTTAGCCCGAGATCTTTTCCTTTATCTCTACAGGGGTTTTGGCATTACTAGCCATTTTCCTTCTCCCTCTGTCATACATCGAGTTTCACATCCTGTGAAGTATCAACTCAGTATTCCAATCTCTTTGTTGTACAAATGCTTCCTTCTTGCTACTATACTATATCCATTGTATACTTAGGCAACTACCCAACTATAGATAATACCCTATACTATTTGTGTATTAGGATAATTTTTTGTCTTCTCTTTCTGTTTGAGTGTAAATATAGGGTTCCACCTTTTATATGTACATTATTGTCTTGTTTAAGTTCTGTCTCAACCAATACAGGTGCTTATGGTGTGTTTATATTAAAGTTTTTAATTTATCCTAATTCAGTTCATGGACTCCAGTGGTAGTATTCAGGTTTAATGGGTAAGGCCTACGAGAGCTCTGATACCAAGTTGTCACACCCCAATTCTGCACTATTCAGAATGGTGTGATGAATCGTCAATAAACCAACAGTTCAACCAGGATCTCAAAATAGGCTATCCCACATATGATAAAACAAAACACATTCCACATTAATCAGAGGTAATAAAGTAAATAGCGAAAGTCTTACAGATAATGAACTGAGGTCTAATCATGATAAATAATTAATATTCTATTTATTTCCATGTAACCAAAACATAATTTAATACATATTACAATATCCAAATACGAGAACTAAACACTAAACGTATCCACCATTGAAACGCTCGCTTAACGAACCATGTTCGTCCTCCACAGCTTGCTCATCATAGCCACCACATGTTCATATGTTGGCGTGTCGACATAATCTTCAATCATAGTACCTGCAACATCAGAAACTAAAAAGAATTGCACGCGTGAGGGTCAGTTCTCCAACTTGAGCTCAGTGAGAAAACAAAACAATGCAACAATACATATGCATGCATTCAATTCATATCTTTGGTCTGGTATATAAATTTGCAATGTGCTATAGAAAGGATAGGTGGCCGCCGCACCTCTATACACGAGTGTGTGGAAACGCCCAATGAAAATGGCACTGTCGCCCCACATGCACCCACCATGGACAATATACACCCCATGAAAATGGCATGGCTGTACCGGTTGCCCATACCAACACGTAAGCCCCTGTTGGCGAGGGCTTGTAAACTGGGCTTGCAACTAACCAACTCTAATGTCAAACAATGTATCCAAGGCCTCACCCTAGCATCCCTCAATACATCCATAGAGATAGAGCTACGGTCTAGTGACCAGGCTGAACCACAATGCCACGTCCCCCCCTGATGCCCTACGACATATTAGTTCCGCTAAGGTAATGGCGATACGACGATGTTAGTGGACAAGACTTGAGTAGAGATAGAGCTAGAGTCTGGTGACCAAGCTGAACCACAATGCCACGTCCTCCCCCTGATGCTCCACTCGCATCAAGCACATTAACACTTGCTTAGTGGACATGACTTGAATAGACCATGGCACAATATACCTCGATGAGAATGGCATCGAAGTATCGGTTGATACCATCCCTACCCGCACCATGTACACCAGCCAAACACAAACATTCACTTGCCTATTCCTACCATCATCAACATCATCATGTTATAATCAATAAATTTAAATATGCATGAACAGTAATAATAGAAATATTGGATGACATGTTAAATGCACATTACAAGCATACACGCATAGAATCAATCATGGTATTGGACTCAAAAAAATAAAAACAGTTTGTTATTAACCAATTAGTTTAGGTCTTGTTCCCTCACCTTAGCTTGTTAATAGATCCTCTTCCAAGCTTTAGAATCACCTTTATAACGTTATTATATTGCTAGAAGACCTAACAAAGTCGATAGAATTTAATTAGAATTAATTTTGAATTTAAAAATCGCGCTGTTAACTGAGGGTCGGAGGTAGGGTCGGGGTCATGATCGACCCTGGGTGCGACCCTCCCCTTAATCTGAACTTCCCGAACACTGAGGGTCGATGCTAGGGTCAGATCTGCCATCGACCCTAGGTGCGACCCTCCATGGTTTGAGTCGAAAATATCAGATTTCATTCTCTTTCATGGTTGGGTCCTATGGCTTACTTCCACAATCCATTCTATATATGTTCTATGGTTTAGAACTATACTTTATTCACCTACATGGTTTTAATGATCTCCTCCATGGTTTCCATTGAAACGAAACCATGGATGGATTATTTGGGTTTCTTCTAAGTCATACCCTCTTCATAAACCATTCTAAAGTCTTAAATAAATCATGGGAAATGTATTCATACCTTAAGCTTGCTGAGATTCAGAGTTCCTCTGAATTTCCTCTTCTTCCTTAGCCTTTTCTTCAAGTTTTCCTTTTCTTCTTCTCTTCCTTCTCTTCTCTTTCTCTCAATCCAATTAGGGTTGTAAAAGGAGTGAAAGAGGTTTAGGGATGTCCTATTTATAGGGCAAAACCTCCCAAAATAAGTCCCATTGAGTTTAGGAAAGGTTCCAATTGAAATTAGGAAGGTTTCTCAATTTTTGGTCCGTGCTGTTTTTCCCGAATGTCGAAGGTCGATGGGAGGGTCGATGGGAGGGTCGATGGGAGGGTCGGACAACTCATAGACCCTGCGACCCATGGTTGAGGGTCGATGGTGAGGGTCGATGGGAGGGTCGGACCTGCCTGTTAAAACATGCGACCCTACCCTCATTTTGACTGTTTTTAGGTAAATTTTCATATTGGGTCTTGGGTTTCTTCACACACTTGATCCACTTGGCTCGACCATGATATGTAGATGGGTCACGACACGAAATGTAAGGTTAGACCGGGTTCGTGGAGTGCGGGTCTTACAATAACGTCCAAGATTTTGATGGGACATATCCGCGTGTGGTGAAAGAAGCACTTTTTCCCCTTAAATATTGTCTCCTTGAGTCAAAATGACACAGAGGAGGCAAAGGGGTTCTGTTGGGGAAAAATAATAACAGATTTAAATCAGTCCATTGATGAAGAATCCTAGGTTCAGATCATGGATGAGGAATCTTTAAAGGCCTTGTGGGGTGGGACACGCAGCATGTAAGACCCGCACTCCATAAACTCGATCTAAACCTTGATTTCATGACGTAACAGGTCTTCCGATCATCACCGGGCCAGACGGGACGAGCAGATGACAATCAGGTACGGAATCGGACCAAACAGACCAAATAAGTATGATTTTACTCATACTGGTCGATGGTACCGGTCTTGGTACCGGTCGACCGGTATGGTCTGCGCAGCAGACTACCAAGATCCGAAATTGGATCTCTACGGGTCCCACTTTCCTAATTCCGAATCCTAAGACTTTCCTAATCCTAAGGGGCTTCCTAAACATAATTCCTAGCCTATTTAAACCCCTTTAAACCTCCTAGAATCTCTTCCATTGATCCTCACAAACCCTAGAGAGGAGAAGGAGATTGGAAAAGGAGAAGGAGCTAGAAGAAGAAGGAAGAGCCGCCGATGCCGTTCGACGGCACACCTTACGCCAGTCGACGTTAAGTGTTTAAAACCTTCCTCTCACATAATGACTCTAGGATGGTTCGGTTGTTTGAATCAATACCATGCAAAGCAGGTATTGACCTAAACCCTACTTTGCCGTTAAACCCTATTTTAATCGTTAAACCCTATATTTGAGTTTTAGGATGAATGCCATCAAAGCTAGACTTGAATGGAGTTGGAAATAACTTTAACTCAAAGCTCAGACTTAGAATGTGTAGGAGGAACCCTGGAATCAATAGAGAATGATCGACGGTAGTCGAAAAACCAAGTGTATGGTCTTCTGGAGACATACCGGTCGACCATACCGGTCGCAGGTCATGCGACCGGTACCGCGACCGGTACCTCTTGGGGAGTGGCCTGTGGGGACCGGCTGACCATACTGGTCGCCAGTTTTCCCCACAGAGCTGTGATCGGTACCTGCGACCGGTCAGCTCTGTGAGTCTATTTTTGGTAACCTCGTTGGTTTTCGACTAATGTAAACCCTAAGAAACTATTCTAATTGAACCCTAATATTATGTAGGACTTTGTGATAGTACGTTTGAATCTTGCGACGTGGAGAAAGCTATCGAATGAGCGTCAGGTAAGGGAAGCAGACCTAAACCCTAATAAGTAATGGACAGTAAACTGTTGTAAATAACAATGAATATGTGGATTGGTGTTTGTGCATATTGCATGTCATCCTTTACTTTCAGCTATTATTATTGTTCATGCATACTCGCTATGCTAGGATGTGATTGCTAGACATGTGATTATTTTCGTTGGTGTATGGAATGGGAAGGGCCTGGGGTCTGGGATCATTCCTCACACTGGCACCTTTTTTGTAGTATTCTATCTTAGCATACTTGGTGCGGGTAGGGCATCAGGGGGGAGGTCGTGGCACTGTGGTCTCCGGCCTGGCCACCACACTCTAGCTCTATCTCTATGCCGTAGGGAGTTATGTTGGGATAAAGTCTACTTGCATATTGTTCTGTCTTAGTATGCTTGGTGCGGGTAGGGCATCAGGGGGAGGTCGTGGCACTGTGGTCTCCGGCCTGGCTACCACGCTCTAGCTCTATCTCTATGCCATAGGGAGCTGTACTGGGATAGAGCCTACAGTGATGATATATAGGATTGGTTAGTTGCGAGCCCAGTTTGCAATCCCTAGCCAGTAGGGGCTTATGTATTGGTATGGGTAGAGCATCAGGGGAGGTAGTAGATGCCTTAGCTCTATCTCTATTCCATGATGGGTGCATGTGGGTCGGCAGCGGTGTGATCTACTGTGCGATGCTATACACTCGTGTATAGAGGTGCGGTGGCCGCCAACCCTTTCTATAGCACATTGTAAACTTAAAACAGACCACAACATAAAATGATTATTACTCATGCATATAATATTGATACACTGTCTGATTGTCTTACTGAGCTAAGTTGTGAGCTCACCCTTTGTGTACACACCATTTTTAGATGTTAATAAAGGTTACACGGTGGACGACTACGTGAACGCTTCGGCGTATGGAGGCGTTGCTGCTCTGGATGTGCAAGCAGGAGAGGACGAGCATGACGCTTCATGCGAGTGCCCTTCTGCGTATACCTTTAGGGTTTTACTTTATTTATTTCAGTTATTTTTTTGTTGGGATATAGTTGATGTAAAAATATTTATTTAAGTTTTGGTCATTGAATAATTGGATATTTTATTAAATTTATCAATAGATAACTCAGTTCATTTATTTAAAAACTTCCGCTGTATTTATTGCATTCTGATTGTGGTTATGTGCAATGGTTTGTATGGGTGGACACCATCTTATTGAAATCCTGGTGTGAACCGTTGGTTCAGTGATGGTTCACTCACACCATTCTGGTTGGTCCAGAATTGGGGTGTCACAACTTGGTATCAGAGCTCTCGGGCTCTGTCCAACAGACCATATTGCACTTAACTAAGTCGATGAACTGAGATAGGAAAAAATTAAAAGCTTTAATAAGAACACACCTTAAGCATTGTGTGATACCTGAGACTATATAAGAAAGAGCATAACATATTATACTAAACATGGAATTAACAATGCACATGCTCTAGATAGGTGTAAGCACCCCATTTTTGTCACCCTCGGCATAAATGAACCAATATGACAGGTTTCTGACCTTTAACCCAAAGATTTATGATTTTTCACTGATCCCCACAGCAGGGTCATGGGCTATTATCTGCATAGATGCATAGGTCATAGAATTATCTTCGAAACGAGACCAAAATTGTTCAATTCCGATATCAAATGAGGAAGATATGACTATTTTAGTCGGATGATACATATAAGGGAGGTTTCTGAAATTATTATAAATAATCCCAGGGGCCTTCATGCAAATTATCTTAAGTCGGATCGTTTGAATTTCAAATCATCATATCTTGATCATCCGACATCGGATTCAGATGATTCCAAGACCATTATTCTTCATTCATGATGTTCTACAAAGTGGACGTAAAAAATCCCGGGTAGAAGTCACTAGTGGGTCCCATGCAAACTTGCATGCAAAATGATCGTTAGAACTTCAAAACTTCATATCTTTCCCGTTCTACATCGGATTCAGATGATTCCAAGACCATTATTCTTCATTCATGATGTTCTACAAAGTGGACGTAAAAAATCCCGGGTAGAAGTCACCAGTGGGTCCCATGCAAACTTGCATGCAAAATGATCGTTAAAACTTCAAAGCTTCATATCTTTCCCGTTCTACATCGGATTCAGATGATTCCAAGACCATTATTCTTCATTCATGATGTTCTACAAAGTGGACGTAAAAAATCCCGGGTAGATGTCACCAGTGGGTCCCATGCAAACTTGCATGCAAAATGATCGTTAGAACTTTAAAGCTTCATATCTTTCCCGTTCTACATCGGATTCAGATGATTCCAAGACCATTATTCTTCATTCATGATGTTCTACAAAGTGGACGTAAAAAAATCCCAGGTAGAAGTCACCAGTGGGTACCATGCAAGCTTGCATGCAAAATTATCGTCGAACTTCAAAGTCGCATATCTTTTCCGTTCTACATCGGATTCGGTGATTCCAGTCTCATTATATTCCATTTTTAGTGCTCTACAAAGTGGACGTAAAATATTTCCGGTAAAAAGCCTCCGAAGGATCTCATGCGAATGGTCAGCCAAATTATCGATAATTGGTCCGCTTAAACTTCAAAAATTCATAAGTTGACCATTTTACTTCCAAATGAGGTGATTCAAGTTCCTATATTCTTCATTTTTAATGTTTTACAAAATGAACGCAAAAAATTTGGAATAGAGGCCCATCAAAAAATTCCATGCGGGATGACAACGAAAATGACCCCTGAAATGATAAGGAGAGAAAACCCAGTTAATTCCAATCAGTCCAGTCAACTCAGTTCAAATCAGTTTTGGTCTAACCTAGCTCAACCCATATCAGTTGTCAACCTAAGTTAGTCTCAACCCATTTCGAATCAGTTCATCTATGTGCATAATATTTATATATTATATATATTATATGTATATATATATATATATATATATATATATATATATATATATATATATATATATATATATATATATATATATGTATATTAAATATAAATGTATAATATATATTATTATATGTAAATGATAATCCAAAAGATTTTTGAGAAGAAAAAGGAAAGAGGGGAGAGAAAAAACGTGGAAGAGAATGGGGATTTCGATTTTGGGGATAAATCCAAAAGATTTTGAGAAAAAAAAGGAAAGAGGGAGAGAGGAAAAACGTCACTTTTTCTAAGACAATCCAAAGGATTTTGTTGGAGAAAAAAAACGAAAGAAGAAAGAGAAAATGTGGGGGTTTTTAGGAGGGACGGTTTTAGGGAAGAAAAGAAAGAAAAAAGGAAAAAAAAAAGGAGAGGATTTAGGGTTTCTAGATTGTTTTTTTTAAGGGAAAGAGGGAGAAGATAAAAGGGACGTGAGAGAGAGAAGAAGGGGACTTTTCCAAGGAGAAAAAAAAAGGAAAAGAGAAAGAAAAAACGTGGAAAGGCTTTTGAGCTAAGTTTTGGGAGAAAAGTAAGGGAAGAAGAGAGAAAAAAAAGGTGGCTCACGTTTTTGGGAGAAAAAGTAAAGGAAAAAGAGAGAAAAAAAAAAAAAAAAAAAAAAACATGAAAGGCCTTTGTGGCTCACGTTTTTTGGGAGAAAAAGAAGGGAAGAAGAGAGAAAAAAGGAGGAAACGTGGGCTTTCTTAGGGGGTTCAGTTTTGGGAATCCGAAAGCTAAAGAAAGTCAAGAGAGGAGAAGAAGAAGAAGAGCGAAGGTTCGGGGATTTGCAAACTAGGTAAACCCTCTCCTCTTTCATTCTTTTTATTATCAATACCACCATTCACTTACCTGATTCGGTGTACCACTGTAACATCCTATCACCTGCAGCCATTATCCCAACTCGCTACTCCATATCCATTGCAATCCCCTTGATCCGTAAATTTATCACCTAATCTTCTCTCCCATGAAATTGAATTTTTGGATGATTATTTTTGTTTGATCATATGATGCCATGAAATGGTCATATGATTTGAGTCATTGATGTTAATCTGATGAGGATGTAATTTGAGCCATTGATATTGAATGAATTTTAATTTGATCAATTGTGAGCCATATGATTCGAAATCTTAAGGTGATTGATCTAGCCTTTGATTTAGATTTTCCTTAAGTGATTGATCATGGCCTCTAATTATGAATTTTTATGAGATAAAATTTGGCCATCGATCTCGGACGCTTTAATGATAAAATCGGGTCATTGATCTTGGATGTTTGAATTAGCAAATCTGGACCATTGATTTTAGATATGTTGATGCTTGATCCAAACCAATGGATCTTCATTATGAGTGTCTTAAATGAATCTGAATCGTCGGATCTTCACTATGAATGTTTTAAATGCATCTAAACCATTAGATTATCATCATGATTGATTTCAAAGCATCTGAACGGTTAGATTACCATTAATAGTGATTTATACCATTGAATTTTTCATCATGAGTGTTTTTTTTTAGATACCCTGCCATGTTTGAATGCTCATTGCCATAGTTGGATGCTTATTGCCATAATTAGGGTAGAAAACCCTAAAAAATAGAAACAAAATAATAATTAGGGTAGAAAACCCTAAAATAGAAATAAAATAATAATTAGGGTAGAAAACCCTAAAATGGAAAGAAAGTAACAGTTAGGGTAGAAAACCCTAAAAAATAGAAAGAAAATAATAATTAGGGTAGAAAACCCTAAAATGGAAAGAAGGTAACATTTAAGGTAGAAAACCCTAAGATGGAAAGAAAATAATAATTAGGGTAGAAAACCCTAAAATGGAAAGAAAGTAACATTTAGGGTAGAAAATCCTAAGATGGAAAGAAAATAATAATTAGGGTAGAAAACCCTAAAATGGAAAGAATGTAACAATTAGGGTAGAAAACCCTAAAAAAATGAAAATAAAATAACAATTAGGGTAGAGAACCCTAAAATGGAATGAATGTAACAATTAGGGTAGAAAACCCTAAAAAATGGAAATAAAATAATAATTAGGGTAGAAAACCCTAAAATGGAAAGAAAGTAATAGTTAGGGTAGAAAACCCTAAAAATGAAAATAAAATAATAAATAGGGTAGAAAATCCTAAAATGGAAAGAAAGTAACATTTAGGGTAGAAAACCCTAAGATGGAAAGAAAATAATAATTAGGGTAGAAAACCCTAAAATGGAAAGAAAGTAACATTTAGGGTAGAAAACCCTAAGATGGAAAGAAAATAATAATTATGGTAGAAAATCCTAAAATGGAAAGAAAGTAACAGTTAGGGTAGAAAATCCTAAAAAATGGAAATAAAATAATAATTAGGGTAGAAAACCCTAAAATGAAAAGAAAGTAACAATTAGGGTAGAAAACCCTAAAAAATAGAAATAAAATAATAATTAGGGTAGAAAACCCTAAAATGGAAAGAATGTAACAATTAGGGTAGAAAACCCTAAAAAATGGAAAGAAAATAACAATTAGGGTAGAAAACCCTAAAATGGAAAGAAAATAACAATTAGGGTAGAAAATAGCATACTAGATCATGCCATGTAGGCTCTTGCCTTATTTGCAATACATGCCATATTTGAAAGATTTTAAACAATCTTACTGTATGTGAATTTCTTGTCATAAATATTTTATGTGACATATTTAGATAGAATATTCTATTTTTTGGCAATAACTTATTTTATGCAACACCCTAGTTAAACTACCATATATGCACACTTCTAGAAGACAATGTAGGTGTGGGGACGTGCATTTAGGCACCCACATTCTTGGGAAGGGCATAATGGGAATGATAAAATCTTAATAAAGAAAGAGAATGCCTTGCCAAACTTTCAAAAATTAGAATTCAGGATAAAAAGGGTGATTTAGGATGATTTTGCCCCTTAGAAAATCCTAAACCTAGAATAGGTTCTAAACCCTAAACCTAGAATAGGTTCTCAATCCCAAACCTAGAACAGGTTCTCACTTTATAACCTAAAACAGGTTATTCCCGAACTACGCGGATTCTGATTCCTAGGGCAAACCCTAGGATACGTAAGCTATTTGGGAGAATCCCAAATTCGGATCCACACCTTAGTCCACTTGGACTATCCATAGATCCACTAGGATATTTATCCAAACCTTAGTCCACTCGGACTATCCATAGATCCACTAGGATTTCTATCCATATTCCAATCCAAAAAGGGTTATCCAAATCTTAGTCCACTCGGACTATCCATAGATCCACTAGGATACTTACCCACATTTTGACCCAAATAGGGTTATCCAGCCCGAACTACGTGGATTCTGATTCTTAGGGCAAACCCTAGGATACGTAGGCTATTTGGGAGAAACCCAAATTCGGATCCACACCTTAGTCCACTTGGACTACCCATGGATCCACTAGGATACCCATCCATTTCAACCCAATTTCGAACTACGCGGATTCTGATTCCTAGGGCAAACCCTAGAATACGTAGGCTATTTGGGAGAAACCCAAATTCGGATCCAAACCTTAGTCCACTTGGACTATCCAATAGATCCACTAGGATATTTATCTACATTTTGACCCACATAGGGTTATCCATATTCCAACCCAGAATGGGTTATCCATATTTTGACCCAAATAGGGTTATTATTAGATCCACTAGGACTATCTATCAGTCCACATGGACTATCCAGATCCTAACCCATAGGATTTCTCAGCCTTTCAAGCATAAATTTCAACTTGAACAAAGAACTTAATCATGCACAAGCATAAATCACATCCATAAACTTTAATTACATTGAACTACGATGGTGAACCTGATTTTCGGAATAAATTCGTAATACGTAGGCAATCTGATGGATACAGATTCGGTTCAATGATATCAAACCACTTGGTTTGGTTTAATTTAATAAATAGAGTCTAGCATAGGAAAGGTATAGGAGACCGATTTCGATCGGGCGGTTTGGGTGCCTAACCCCTTCCCATAACCGTAACCTGACGCTTACCAAATCTCTGATGGATCAGAATTCCAATCTAAGGGTCATGAGTCAATCGAAGTCTTACCTTGGGGTGAGATTTCACATTTCTAAGGTCCTAGACCTAAATCTAGGTGGCAACTTCAAAAGATTTCAATCTTTGTCCTCACAGTGGCGACTTCACTGGGGATATAAATGTCAAACTCCTAAATGAAAACTTTCCTTGTGTGAATTGGATGCTAGATTTCAGGATACTATATTTATGCTTGTATATTATTGCTTTGGGGGGAATGGGTTCAGTCACACATTCGTGCGAGTAGCCGAACCGGGTCCCATGCATATGGGGCAGCCCGCTAGGCGAAACACATAGCCTTGGCCTATACTTTGTGAGACCACGACCGGCGAGCAGCCTCTAACGAGCGTTTCTTGGGTCCGCCTGAGAATGCGTTATGCTACTCCACGTCGCTTGGATCCTTGCAACATAGTATATAAAGGGATTGGGGGCCCATTATTCATCGAGCATTCGGTGATAGGTTACCCCATCCTTGTCAAGGTGGCCTTTTCTGTCCTAACCCAGATTGTAGCCCAATGTTTGTTATTTTTGGTTCATCCCTGAACCGACCCAGTAAAATCGGCTTAACCATGACATCCATCTTCGAGATGTCGAAGTTCTGCCCATTTTTGTCCTCGACTGGTCAACATGTTAGATTCTACACGATGAGCATCTTGAACTCTCACCCATTGGGAGTATGAGGTATGTATACACCTGTTCTACATCATAGTAGACGGTCACTATACACCCTCCATTAAGTAAGCTCGATGTGTCGAATCTCTCATTGTTAACACGTCGATTTTAAAAAACGAACAGAAAATCCTGTCAAGACATAGATACCATGGTCAAGAAGAAATTTACTAGTTTGTTTATCTATGAACCGCTTTTGCTAACCATCCCTAATAAGGACGACAGATTAATTTATCCATTTCAATTTCATCGAATTCGGTAATCCAATTGGCCAGACCTTGGTACCACTGATTATCCATTTTGGAATCATGAGGTCCCAAGACTGAACACATGGCTTAATCAAATTCAATTAAATTGACTTGGATAATGTTTACCCAATCGCCCTTATGAGGGATCTAACTCTTGTTTGGTTGAGTCATCCTTGATTGTGCATGTGACTTCTTCCCTTCCCCTAGATGTCTAGAATCTCAATATTCCTCCATTGAATTTCAATGCCTTTGGAAAAGAGAATCAAACTACAACTATATCCACCCTTTAGGGTGAGAGGCCCCTACAATTAGGGAATTGTCTTGATCTCCCATCTTGAGATCCATCCATATTATCTTTCTAAATGAATCAATGGAAGTCTTGAATCTAGATCTTGATTGAACATCAAATTTTATAAGAAAGAAGGAAAGATTCAGCCCCTAGGCAAATCCAATCATAGTTCCCGATTCACCTTTGAATTAAGGAAAGATTCAGCCCCTAGGCAAATCCAATCAAAGTTCTCAATTCATCTCTGAATTAAGGAAAGATTCAGCCCCTAGGCAAATCCAATAACCATTCTCAATGTACCTCTGAATTAAGGAAAGATTCAGCCCCAAGGTAAATCAATCATGGTTCTCAATGCACCCCTGAATTAAGGAAAGATTCAGCCCCTAGGCAAATTCAATCATAGTTCTCAATGTACCTTTGAATTAAGGAAAGATTCAACCCTTAGGCAAATCCAATCACAGTTCTCGATTCACCTCATAATTAAGAAAAGATTCAGCCCCTAGGCAAATCCAATCATCGTTCTCGATTCATCTCTGAATTAAGGAGAGATCCAGCCCTTATCCAATCATTGTTCCCTATTCACCTTTGAGTTAAGGAAAGATTCAGTCCCTAGGCAAATCCAATCATTGTTCCCTATTTACCTTTGAATTAAGGAAAGGTTCAGCCCCTAGGCAGGTCCAATCATCATTTCGGTTCATCCAGAATTACGGAAAGATTCAGCCCCTAGGCAGATTCAATCACATCCAGTTCATCTCAGAATCAAAAAATATATTTAACCCCATTCAACCACCATTTCCCGGTTCATCTCGAACCGAAGAAGGCTTTAACTCCTAAGCAGGTTCAATCATCACTCCCTGATCATGTAAAAATGAGGAAGGCATTCGGCCCCTTGGCTTTTTCACCCTTCACCTCCTGTTTAGGTTCTGATTCATGTCGGAACTAAGAAAAGTTCCATTCATCTTAATTCAATTAGCCACCAGACTTATCCAACCATCAATTTTGGTTAGGGTTCCGATTCATGTCGGAACTAGAAAAAGTTCCATTCATCTGAATTTGATTAGCCACTAGGCTTATCCAACCATCAACTTTGGTTAGGGTTCTGATTCATGTTGGAACTAAGAAAAGTTCCATTAACCAACCATCAACTTTGGTTAGGGTTCTGATTTATGTCGAACTAGGAAAAGTTCCATTCATCTGAATTCAATTAGCCACTGGGCTTATCCAACCATCAACTATGGTTCAAGTTCTGATTCATGTTGGAACTAAGAAGAGTTCCATTCATTTGAATTCAATTAGCCACTAGACCTGTCCAACCATCAACTGTGGTTCATGTTCTGATTCATGTTAGAACTAAGAAGAGTTCCATTCATTTGAATTTAATTAGCCCCTAGGCTTGCCCAACTGTCAACTCCAGTTCAGGATCCAATTCATGTTAGAACTAAGGAATGTTCCATTTATATGAACTCAATGTGAGCATGAGTTAGCCTCTAGGCCTGTTCAACCATTACCTCTGGTCCATGTTCCATTTCATGAAGGAATCGAAGAGAATTTCAGTCATTTCAACTCAATCAATCCATCATCTCTATCAATTAGAGTTCAATCCATGATTGTCTTCCTTGGCCTCTATCAATCGGAGCCCAACTCAACCAATCCTTGCCTCTAGCAATTAGAGCCCAGTCCACGACTGTCAATCTTGATCTCTATCAATCATAGACCAATTCAAAATCAATCTTGATCTCTATCAATCAGAGACCAATTCAAAATCAATCTTGATCTCTATCAATCAGAGATCAATTCAAAATCAATCTTGATCTCTATCAATCAGAGATCAATTTAAAGTCAATCTTGATCTCTATCAATCGGAGACCGATTCAAAATCAATCTCTGGCTCTAACAATTAGAGCCTGATCCATGTCTATCATAGCCCAGTGCTACAAGTTAGGATAGTCCGTCAGGAATGGTGAATGAGAAGCATTCATCATTGCTTGTCAGTAAAGATCAATTCCAGATTCTGGAGTCATCATGAAATCATGAACCTTCAGCTATGATAGTGCTGTCCCATCTCGGGCATTTCTGCCCCATTGGCCAAGGAAATGCTAGAATCCAAAGAGTTGCGCTCATATTTCTCATTGTTCAAAGAGAGGGAATGAAATTTTTCCGAGCAGTAGGATTGACCAAAGATGAGATCCGATATGCCCCAGGCTAGGATAGGAACCAGAATCACAGCTAGAGAATGGTCCAATGATGAAACCCTTAACCCATAAACTCGGGCATGAACCAGATTGAACTTAGACCCAAATTGAGTGCGGTCTGATGAGGAAAGCCAATGACCCCCAAACTGGGGCATGAACCGGATTGACCTTGGATCCGAATTGAGTGCGGTCCAATGAAAGCCATTGAGCCCCAAGCTGGTCATGAACCAGATGGACCTTGGACACAAATTGAGTGTAGTCTAATGAAAGTCATTGAGCCCCAAGCTGGTCATAAACCAAATTGACCTTGGACCCAAATTGAGAGTGGTCTAACAAAGAAATCCATTGAACCCCCCAAGCCAAGGGATAAATTAGTCCAATCTTGGATTCAAAATGGTGTAGTGCAATGGCGATACCCCTTGCTCCATAAGCTGGGGCATAAGCTAGAATGATTTTGAACTCAACTAGAAGTGGTCCATTGATGAATCCATCAAACCCCAAACTGGGGCATGAACCAGAGTAACCTTGAGCTTAAAAAGCAATAGTCTGGTTTTGAATGGATCCCAAACTAAAAAAAAAAAAAAGATGAAAAAGGTAGGTATCTTGCACCTATTGATAGAGGGGCATGATGAGTCCTGCTATTAGAGATCTGAAGGAAGACTTATTCCCGCAACGACTGAAGGTGGTCGTCGAAGGCGTTATACCCAACTGGAGCCGCTTGGACAAACTTGTTGTTTCAACTTTCTATTATCGGTATTTGATAGGTCATCCACGTCTGGGTCCAAGATCAATATGCTTGTTGACAAGTCTAGTCCAATCTGCCATGCAAGTAAAAGAAAATCACCCCGTTTGGGATTTCAAACTCTGTGCCTTGTCTCTTCCATACATTTCCTCCCGTTTCATACATCCTCCTATTCTACGTGCGCAAATCTCGACTGAAGATGATTGAAATGATGAGCCATCTCCTGAACTTCTATGCCACCCGGCCTCTTGAGAAAGAAAGGTCCAACACGTCTGGGAAAGCTTTAAATGATCAATCGGGAGACACAAGAGTAGTCTCAAGAAACATGTATTGGAGAAGCTGCCATTTGTTCTATCTGTGAAAAGATTTCAAGGAAAGCATTACATAATAACAGATCATATCAACAGGTCAGCCAATCAGTAAAAATGAGTGGCGGACAGATGTGCCATCAAGAAGATGGAAATACCAAAGTTCTTACAAAGTATATCATCTGCAAGCAAGAGATACATGATGAATGATCAATCTCAAAATCAAAGAATGAGGTCACTGGGATACCCAAAAAAAAAAGAAAAAAAAAAAGAAAAAGAAAAAAAATAATTCAAGCCTATGTTTTATCTACATCAACAATGGGAGGTAGTCACATCAGACAGAAGGTGATGAGTAACTTCTAGAGGACAGCATACGGATTCACCGTTCAGATAAAATCAGATACTATATGAGCAGTCACAAATGCTCATAAAGTTTACAGAAGATCAGAGTGCTAGTTGGGGCAAAGACGTTCTATCTGATTGGAAATGTTTGGAAGAAGAAGATTCAATATTGAAAGTCAGGATTCAATTTTGCGATCAAGCGAAGCACTGCATTATGTGGCCTTCACATCCAAAAAAAAAAAAAAAAAAAAAAAAGAAAAAAAAAGAAGAAAAGAAAATAACAAGATGTTGAATGGCATTGGAGCTCGACAGTAAGCCAATTGTCCCTCTCACTTCAAGAAGATGGTAGTTCCAACTAAAGCTTGAAAACAAGTGCGATCGTTCTTCGAGATTCATAGCATGTTGGACCGGACTTTTGATTTTGGCCAATTACATCCCGCCTTTACAGGAGACGATCTCATCACTTCTTCATCATCAGAGAAAGATTTCTCATCGGCATTAGACTCTCTCTCCCGTCCATCAATCCGACGGCCTTCCAAGGAGTCTCTATCACAAGCCCTTCTTTTGATTATCATTTTTTATGGCATTGTATCTAGTGATCATGTCATCATTTTATGTACAAATTCATGAATCTGGCTGGAGCTCTCATCTTTCGTTCATTACATCCAACGGCTTCCCAAAAGTTCCCATAAGCCCTTCATTTCTCAAGCCAATAAAATGGGATCTTCTCGGTAAGATAAACCCATTCTACATAAATAACCAAACACTCTCCCAATGGTAGACCCATGTGGACAGTTTCACATCAGTCCTCTTGGACCTTCAACATCAATACTTGTCAACAAACCTAAAGGTTTCAGGCCCAGATATGATCGTGATTGATTCAGAATCTCGATATAGCTTGTTGGGACACGTGTTCCATCTGAACATCCCCAAGAAACGAAAACATAATTTGGCACCATTTTTAATTTTGGTGTGGGACTGTATTTCCCTAAGATCGCTTTTAGTGATGATTCAAATAGCTACCCGCCTATCAATACGTGTAGGTGTCAACTTAAACAGTAGGGTAAGGCTATCCATTTGTCATGAAAGTCATGCCATTCATATTTCCCCTAAGGGTTTCAGACCATTGGATATGACCATAATTTTGGCAATATCCTCACCATATCAGGACTCTTTATTCAACCCAATATGGGGTTTGCAAAAAGAAGAAAATGAAAAAAAAATAAAGGATAGAAAAGAAACCTCAATAGGGAAAGGCAACCCGAGAAACCTCAATGGGCAACCCACAATACCTCAGTGGGGATAGGCGACCTGATGCAACCCTAAAAGCATTGCCCTCATTGGCCCTTCATAGAAAAATTTAGTGGTTCATGTAGACAAGTGTCATACCAGTCTACCCTCCATAAGGAAAGGAACCCCTCTTGCTTTCCAATGAATCATACTCGGAGGAGTCGAACAAACCATCATCTGTTGGGCTCCATAGCATTGCCTTTCAATAGAATTCTATCTTCAAATCCTTTTGTCACGGCCTGGTTACGGATGTAGCCAAATTCATCAAATCATCAGCTCCCTCATTTTTCAAGATTCAAGAAGGGCTTATCTAAGAAGTCACTTTCTGCAATCAATCTGTCAATCTTCCCTTGACCTTGGAAGCATGGTCAAATTCTAGATGCAATCCAGATTCAACCTAGTTCCAACTTTGTTAGGTTGCTCATTTCCTTTTATAGTAGTGGTCTGTCACAATATGCAGACATTGGGGCATAGATATACCCTATGTAGAGGAATCGAACATGATCATGAGCATTACATCTAGGATCCATTGTCTAGTCTGAAGTCACTGACTTTCTTAGTCAATAAAAGTAGGTCCGTCCAAGTTGGTTTTTTCCAATTTCTCAGTTCTCCCAATCCTGTTGATAAAGAAAATCCAATGTGGTCGCTTACCTATTAGGATTTGATAACCAAATTCTCTGAAGGAACATTTCGAATCCTTTGCTCCTCGTCCTACTTTGGGACCATGGTTCATTCATCTTTCAAAATTGGCACAACAATGTTGCAAAGCCCTGAGCTTTTCATGAGCCTAGATCAAGGGCCAAACCCATGTCACATTTCATCGCCGCTTGGCTGTTCTACCAATTTGGTCTACCATAGTGCACAGTCAAAGAACTTAGTTGACCAAATGTCCCTCGACAGTTTAACACCAAGGTCAATCAATAAAATCACTTTGGTTAGAGACTGTCAAGCTCCCCTCATTCTTGTCCAAAATCCTTGCTAGAGTTTCTTTCAATCCAAAATCCAACAACACCAATGTTGGCTGAAGAAAATCATCACTTTCAAATTACATGGAACCCTTCCAAGGGAGCAACCAAGTCATCACTACCGTGTTGAATTTGAGTCAAACTTTCAGTACTAGGTCATAAATGGCAAATTTCAAATCTAGGTATCATGCCAGCAAAGTCCATGACACCATTTCCATTGATGCCATATTTCATGCCTTCACCAATAAAGCAGGGGCAAAAACCTGGGAAAACTGCCAAGGAATTCACCATCATTTTAAATATGTCCTGCACTCTATAAGTCAAGAGACATCCAAGATGGATCAGATTTCAACCCTAAAGGTTCAAAGTCAACAAAAATTTCCTATTTGGGTCACTTTCGAGCATCCTAAAGGTTCATAGCAACAAAGCTACTTAAGAGGATATTATAGTTTCCATTCTCGAAGGTTCATAGCCATAGAGCTTCCAAGAAAGATATTCTAATTTTCAATCCCGAAGGTCCAAAGTTGGTAGGAACTTCAAAGATGAGTCATTCAGTATCACCCTGTAAGTGACCTTCTGAGTCCTTGCTCATTTCAGAATCAATAGCAAATTCCTCACCCTAAAAATGACCTTCTGAGTTCTTGCTCATTTCAGAATCAAATGCGGAGCCCTAGCTCATCCAAAGTTCAAATCAATCTCAGTCTATAAATGAATCGAATGTAAAACCCTAGCTCATCCAAAGTTCAAATCAATCTCAGTCTATAAATGAATCGAATGTAGAGCCCTAGCTCATCCAAAGTTCAAATCAATCTCAGTCTAAGTAAATCATATGCAGAGCCCTCGCTCATCCAAAGTTTAAATCAATCTCAGTCTATAAGTGAATCAAATGCAGAGTCCTAGCTCATCCAAAGACCAAGTCAATCTCAGCCTATAAGTGATTGCAGAGCCTTAGCTCATCCAAAGATCAAATCAATCTCAGATTATTAGTGAATCAAATGTACAGCCCTAGTTCATTCAAAGATCAAGTCAATCTTAGCCTATAAGTAAATTAAATGCAGAGCCCTAGCTCATCCAAGTTCAAATCAATCTCAGTTTATAAGTGAATCAAATGCAGAGCCCTAGCTCATTCAAATATCAAGTCAATCTCAGCCTATAAGTGAATCAAATGCAGAGCCCTAGCTTATTCAAGAAAAAACAATCTCAGAATCTCAATCAAAAGAGCCTCAGTTTAATCAAAGAAAAGACATCAAGTCTTACATCCAGACAAATCAAAGCCGAGCCCAAGCTCGTGTAATCAGCCTTGTATTCACAGCCTAGCTTCATACGAGAAGAGGTTTATCAACCTATAAATCAACCTTGTATTCATAGCCTAGCTTCATACAAGAAGAGGTTTATCAGCCTACAAATGGATCAAGCCGGGTTCAAGCCCGCGAATACCTTGCATCATGAGAGCTCCTCAGCAAGAAGAGGTTCCCAGCCTACAAATGAGCCTTGTATTCACAGCCTAGCTCCATACAAGAAGATGTTTATCAGCCTACAAATGGATCAAGCCGGGTTCAAGCCCGCGAGTACCATGCATCATGAGTTCCACCTCAGCAAGAAGAGGTTCCCAGCCTACAAATGAGCCTTGTATTCACAGCCTAGCTTCGTACAAGAAGAGGTTTATCAGCCTATAAATGGATCAAGCCGGGTTCAAGCCCACGAGTACCTTGCATCATGAGTCTCACCTCAGCAAGAAGAGGTTCCCAGCCTACAAATGAGCCTTGTATTCACAACCTAGCTTCATACAAGAAGAACAATTATCAATTTTCCAAGAAGAGCAAACTTTCTTGCCAGTCGAACTACGTTCTGGGCTTGATTTCTAGGACACCCTTAGAATACGTAGGCAATTTAAGACAAATTACCCTAAGTGCAGCCCAATAAACAATCTCATTCATATCCCAAAAATGTGGTTCTTTTTATCTTTAGCCTTCTATTGGTAACAATCTCGGCTAAAGAGGGGCATCTGTAAGCACCCCATTTTTGCCACCCTCTACATAAGGGAACCAATATGGCAGGTTTTCGGCCTTTAACTCAAAGATTTGTGATTCTCTACTAAAACCCACAGCAGGGTCATGGGCTATTATCTACTTGGATGAATAGGTTGTGAAATTATCTTCGAAATGAGACCGGAATCATCAAATGCTGACTTCAAAAAAAGAAGATATCGCAGTTTGAAAGTGCAAGGGTATTTACATAATTATCGTATCATGCATGCATTATCATTCAAACTTCAAGACATCATATCTGGATCATCTGATATCAGAATCAGATAATTCAAAGGCCAATATTCCTTATTTTCAGTCCTCTTCAAAGTGGACGTAAAAAATCCCGGGTATAAGTCACTAGTGGGTCCCATGCAAGCTTTCATGCAGAATTATCGATAGAACTTCAATTCTTCATATCTTTTCCGTTCTACGTCCAATTCAGATGATTCAAGGGCCATTATTCCTCATTTTTAGTGTTCTACGAAGTGAACGTAGAAAATTTAGGGTAGAGATAGTAAAAAAATTCCATACGGAATGGCGGCAGAAATGGCCTATGAAATGATAGAAAAAAAGCCAATCTTGGCCCAAACCCAGTCAATCCAAGTCAGTGTTGGCCCAACCAAGGCAGCTCGGTCAACTTAGTCCAGTCAACCCATATCAGTTTAATCCAATAAATCTAGTCCAGTCCGGTCCTATTTAAATTAGTGCATCCCGTGAGTGCGTGTGCATAGATGTTATATATAATTATAATTATATGCATATTATATATAATATACTATATTATATTATATATGTTATATAATTATATACTATATTATACAATCTATGTAAATTTTGGGAAGAATAATAGAGATCGGCCACGGATTGACTTAGATTGAGAGAATTGGAAGGAAGATAAGGAAAGAAAGAAGAAAGATTGAGGAAGATAAGGAAAGAAAGAAGAAAAATTGAGAGAAGATGGAAAGAAGAAAAGAAAAGGAAGGTGAGAGAGACGTAGACATTGAGAGAAAAGATGGAAAGAAGAAGAGAAAAGGAAAGTGGGAAAGATGGAAAGAAGGAGGGAGAGAGTCCGAACAAAAACTGAGAGACAGACTGGAAAATGGGAGAAGGAAAGAAAAGGGAGAAAAAAGGGAGAGCCTGGAGAGAAAGAAAAAAGAAGAGAAAAGGGAGAAAGAAGAGGAACCGGGAGGAAGACAGGGAGCTTGAGAGAGCAGCAGATGCAGAAGAGGAAGTAGAAGAAGAAGAAGAAATGGGAAAAAGAGAGGAACCCGAGGTGAGCCCCCTGATTGTTTTTCTTTATTTTTTTATCTTGCTTTTATCATCATGGCAAGCATGTAAACCTGGCCTGATCCGTAAACCTTGCAACCACCTATTGTGACACCATGCCATCCCCGAATCCTTCACACCTGTCCACCGACTACCTTATCTCATCCCCACTCATATACACCTAGCCATCTCATCATCAAACCCTCTGTAAACCTACTAAACCACACCAAACCATCACCATCCTCATCACAGCCCAATTCTATCACACTGCACCGCCATCACTTGCTTATCCATTACCGAACCAGCGATACACTCAGTATTTTCTTGATCCCCACCATCCTTCGGCCATTCCTGCTACATATCACTCATCCATGATCAATCGAACCGACTCTCTTCCTTGCTATAGATCTGAACCCAAGCCTACCCGAAAATCACCATAACCTCCCACTTGTATCAAACTTGCCCGATAACCTGCACTTGTCACCGACCAGAACCCAAACCAACATCTGTCCTACACTACACCTGGCCAAAACTTTGGCTGCCTTAACCGAATCCCTTGCTAAACCCCCACTGAAGGTCATTCATTCCATGCACACCCTTGGATCTCCACCAGATCTGCACCACTCCCATCTCAGCATTAGTTTATATTATTTGTATTTTTATTTTATTTTTATTCTTTATCCTGTTAGTTTGTATGCCACGTGTACATATTGTTTGTTTTATCTTGTTAGATTGTATGCATGTGTATGTGGTATACTTGTTATAGTGTATTATATTGTTTTTTTGTGTTTTGTTATTTTTGATATCTCTATTTGATTGTATATTAGTTTAGTTTTTCTGTTGACATCTTAATTTGTTGCACAACATGTATATATTATATATTAGTCTTGTTTACATGTATAGTAGAGTATAGTATGTATATATATTAGTTAATAATATGAATTTAGTTTTTTTGGTTGTACAGTATATGTATATTATTGTACATATTATTATTTATTTCATTTTTTTCATGTATACTTATTTTTAGATGGATATTACTTTACATTATTTTTATATGTATATTATTCTTTTACATTATTTTTGACATGCATTTTTTTACATATGTATTATTATCTTTTCTTCACATGTATATTTAATATATTTATTTTTGATCTTTGATAAATGTGTTTTTTGATATTTTAGACATGCATATTGTTTTGAATATTACACTGCTATATTTGAGCACACTGCCATGTTTAGATGCTCACTGTCATGTTTGGATACTCATTGCCATGTTTAAATACTCACTTGCATATTTGGATAAATTGCCACATTTAGAGTGTTCACATGCTTTGTTTGGATTGCTCACATACCATGTTTGCCATATCCATGTGTTGCTGTATTTGGTAGAATAAATAGATTTTTCTGCCATATTTAGCAATATCTTGATAATTACCATATTTAGACATGCCATGTTTAGACTTGTCATGCTTAGAATATAGCATAGTAAGTTTTACCATGTTTAAATAGATTTTTTATGGTATCATATGCCATGTTAGGGAGATTTTCATAATCTTGCTATATATTATGTTAGTTACAATAAACATCATACATGCCATGCTTAGATAGAATATTCTATTTTTGGCAATAACTTTATTTTTTGCAACACCCTAGTTGAACTGCCATATATGCACACTTCTAAGAAGACAATCTAAGCGTGGGGACGTGCATTTGGGCACCCACATTTTGGGAAGGGTATAATGGAAAATAATAAAAGTCTTAACAAAGAAAGAGAATGGCTTGCCAAACCTTCCAAAATTAGAGCTTAAGATGAAAGGGTAGTTCAGGACGATCTCTGCCCCTCAGCATATTTCAACCTAGAATAGGTTCTAAATCCTAAATTTTGAATAGGTTCTAAATCCTTAACCTAGAACAGGTTATCCCATCATTTTCGAACTACGCGGATTCTGATTCCTAGGGCAAACCCTAGGATACGTAGGCTATTTGGGAGAATTCTAAATTTGGATCCACACTTTAGTCCACTCGGACTATCCATAGATCCACTAGGATATTTATCCATATTTCAACCCAGAATAGGGTTATCCACATTTCAACCCAAATAGGGTTATCTATATTCTAACCCATAAAGGGTTATCCACGTTCAGACCCAAAAAAGGTTATCCATTCATAGATCCACTAGGACTATCTATCAGTCCACATGGACTATTCAGATCCTAACCCATAGGATTTCTCATCCTTTCAAGCATAAATTTCAACTTGAACAAAGAACTTAATCATGCACAAGCATAAATCACAATCATAAACTTTAATCATACCTGAACTAAGATGGTGAACCTGATTTTCAGAATAATTCCGTGATACGTAAGCAATCTGATGGATACAGATTCAGTTCAATGATATCAAACCACTTGGTTTGGTTTGGTTGAATAGATAGAGTCTAGCATTGGAAAGGCATAGGAGACCGATTTCGATCGGACGGTTTGGGTGCCTAACCCCTTCCCATAACCGTAACCTGATGCTTACTCAATCTCTGATGGACCAAAAATCCAATATAAGGGTCATGAGTCAATCAAAGTCTTACCTTAGGGTGAGATTTCACATTTCTAAGGTCCTAGACCTTAATCTAGGTGGCGACTTCTAAGATTTTCATCTTTGTCCTCACAATATTTTGAGTGTTGGATCTTGTAATAAAATATTTACTTTATATCTTGAGTTTATTTGGAGATAATTGATTTTAAATATTTATTTATCATGTTAGACCTCAGTTCATTATTAATGAAGACTTTCGCTATTTACTTATTATCTCTGATTATTATGGTGGAATGTGTTTGGTTTGATATTGTTGGCACGGTCTTTACAAGATCCTTGTTTGAACCGTTGGTTCATATGATGATTCATCACACTACTGGTTAGTCTAGAATTGGGGTGTGGCACAAACTATCCCTTACCTGGCGAGTGAGATCTACATGCCCTCTGTGCTACAGAGGCATACCCTGACTTTCTCTAGTTCACCTATAAGTGTCATAGCTTCATTAGTTTAATTGTATTGTCTTAACTTGTTAATTTATATTATCTTCTGATGCCCCCGTTCGTAGGTGATGGCATAATACCAACAGTATGCTCCCAAGGAGTACGGACAAGCTTGAGAGGTTCCCTCTGGGACTGTCTAGTTGTTGTATCTGGTTAGAGGCTGCAACCGGTCCTCTAGATGGACCTTTTAGGGACCCTTTTGGAAGGTTACGGTAGCAGCTCTGGTTACAAAGTGGTGCCTCCGGACCCTATAACCGGACCTTTCCTAGCTTTTGTTAGAATATAGGTGTAACCTCTTTCAAAAGCAATAAGTCGATGATCCCAGATCCAAATCATCTCAAATATCTTTCCTATGAAACTAGACTTAAAGTATAATAAATCATGCGTCACACCCCAATTCTGGTTGAACCAAAAGTGTGATTGAATCACTAAAGCCAGGATCACAAAGAACTTTGCCAACACTCAAACCACACATGTAACCAATAATCATAATATATAAATGACAGCGGTAGTATTTATTAATGAACTGAGAATCTAAATGAAAATTAAATAATATCCAATTATTTAGATGTTAACCAAAACGTAAATAATATCTCAATACAATTCTAATAATCCGTACAAACGATAAAATCTCCTAAAGATAAACACAATAGAGGCACTCGCATGACGAGTTATGCTTGCTCTCCATCGACTGTACATCAAGAGCCACCATTCGTCCATATGAAGGTGCATCAATGTAGTCTTTTACAGTAACACGTGCATCATCAACTAAAAAGAAAATGATATCGTGGGATGAGCTCACAACTTATCTCAGTGAGAAACTTGTCACGATACGATAATCCATGTTAAACCGGGTTCGTGGAGTGCGGGTCTGACATCATGGCATTCCAATAGGTTGAACCTAATGAATTATTTACTCAAAGTCGAACCTTCAGAATGAAATCTAAATCTGTATATAGTATCTTACAGATATGATATATCCCTCTTCTCAACTCCAAAAAACTTCATTATTTTTATATAATACTCTAGAGTGACATTATAATGTTCCCACCAAATTTCATATCATTCCAATTAGGGTAACCCTATAAACTAGATCTTGCAAGTTGTACTTATAGAATCGGATTTAGTCTATACACATTAAGTTGCAGAGACAATATCTTCCTCATCTCAAGTCCAAATGACCTCATCCTTTTTGTAGTATAAACTGGACTTATAGGAGAATATCATATCCTAATTTTAGATCCAAATTTTTATTTAAGTTAGTCGAACCTTTATTCCAAATTCAAGTTTCAACATTGGCCAAATCTACAGGTGTAAGACCCGTATCGTACTAACCCGGTCTTACTACCTTGTATCAAGTCTTCCTATCATGGTCGGACCAAGCGGACCAAGTGCGTGAAGAAACCACATGGCTAGGTATAAAATTAAACCCAAAATCATCTAATTAGGAGCGTGTGGTTGCATACCTAAACAAGTGGGGTCGACCACACCTCACAATAATGAGACCACTGGAGTCTAGGACGTGTGGTCGCAGTTTTTGGACGTGTGGTCGATGGGTTCTGTGACCCCATGTGCGACCACACGATGTTATAGCCGACTCTGTGATTAGGAAACCTTCCTAATCTGAAGGGGGTTCTTTCCTAATCAAAGTAAGACTCTATATGGAGGGTTTCCCTCTATATATAAGATGTTCCTTAGCCTCTTTCATTCTTTTAGAACTCAAACTGAAAGAGAGAGAAAGAGAGGAGGAGGAAGAGAAGGAGAATTGAAGAGGAAAACTAAGAGAAGGAATTTCAGAGAAAACTCTAATTCTTCAGCAAGTTTAAGGTATGGAATCGTCCTTACATTAGTTGAATGCCTATAATAGATCATGGAGGAAGTATTGATTTAAAGTAGGATCTCAACCATGAGACCCATAGACGAAAACTCAAAGGAAATCCATGAAGAGTAGGTTAGAGTAGATAATTGTGAAAAATATGAAATTAAGGTCATAGATCAATCATAGGAAGGACCCTAGTGATAGTTCAAGGAATCAAATCATGAAGGGGTTAGACTGAGAATGAAAGTCAACCAAACACTCGTGTGGTCGCAGCTATGGTCGACCACAAGAGGCACATGTGTCGATCACACGCCCTCGGGAAGTTTCTAGGGAGGGTGTGGTCGCATGATATGCGACCACACGTATCGACCCCACACCATGTGGTCACAGAAACTGAGACCACAGGTGCAGCTACACCTGCGACCACTCAACTTCTGGACGTTTGATTGATTCCAGATGGGACATTTAAACACTGTAATTAATGAATATGAAATCTAACTTAGAATCCATAAATTTATTAGGTTTCTAAGTGGTCCAAAAATGATTTACAAAGCTTGGAAGATGAACAACCATCGATCAAAGGTGAGGGAACAAGACCTAAACTAATTGGATAATAATAAACTGTTTACTTTATTGAGTCCAATGCCATGATTGATTCTATGCTTATATACTTATAATATGCATCTCACATGTCATCTAATATTTCTGCTATTACTGTTCATGCATATTTAATTCTGTTTATTTATAACATGATGATGATGATGATGCTAGGAATAGGCATGTGAATGTATGTGTGTGGTTGGTGTATTGGATGCGAGTGGAGCATCAGGGGGAGGACGTGGCATGGTGGTCTTTGACCTCGTCACCAGACTCTAGCTCTATCTCTACTCAAGTCTTGCCCACTAACATCGTCGTATCGCCATTACCTTAGCAAAACTATTACTATATAGGGCATCAGGGGAGGTGGTCTCGGACCGTATGGTCTCTGACTCTGCTGGGGGGCCTTAGCTCTATCTCTATAGACGTATTGAGGGATGCTGGGGTGAGGCCTTAGATATACTGTTTGGCATTAGGATTGGTTAGTTGTGAGTCCAGTTTGCAAGCTCTCGCCAATAGGGGCTTACGTGTTGGTATGGGTAGGGCATCAGGGAAAATATTGGCGGTGTTTGTTCCGGACACTTTAGCTCTATCTTTATTCCATGGTGGATGTATGTGGGACGACAATGGTGTTTGATCCATTAAACGGATTCGCACACTAGTGTATAGAGATGCGGGGGCCACCAAACCTTTCTATAGCACATTACAAACTTAAAAACCAGACCAAAGATATGAATTGAATGCATGCATATGTTTGTTGCATTGTTTTGTTTGCTCACTGAGTCGTGATGTATGCTTACCCTTTCGACGTCAAATATTTTTAGTTTTTGATGCAGGTCCTATTGTGGAAGATTACAAGAACACACCGATGAATGAATACGTAGCGGCGATGGACGTAGAAGCTATGGAAGAGGAGCATGATCCGTCGTGCGAGTGCAACTCATGTGTTTTTTATTAGTTTAGTTGTTTGATTATTAGAACATGTAATTGATTATTTTACTTTATTTTATGTCTTGAGGCATATTGGAGATAATTGGATACTTAATTATGCTATCACTGTCAGATACTCAGTTCATTAGTATTAAAGACTTCCGCTATCATTTATTTACTCTGATTTTGTTTGTAGAATGTATCTGGTTTAATCGAATGGGCACGGCCTACACGAGATCCTAGTTGAACCATTAGTCTATGGACGGTTCATCACACCATTTTGGTTGGTTCAGAATTGGGGTGTGATAACAGGAGTGTTGTCCATCATCTTCCTTGAATTATGGACGACATTCACTCACATTCTTATTTGGCCATTAATGGCTACTGGAGGAGAATGTCCTCACCTTCTGGAAATGGATAAATCTCCAAGGGATTACAGAATTGAATATTAGAAATAGTAGGATGGATGGGAACATACCTTACCTTTAAAATCAACATCTCCAATGGTGGTATATACCTTGAATGCTCCTTTAATGGTGGTACCAACTTCCAACTCTCCCAAAAAAACATGGTTTTTTGTGGTTGTATTCCCCATAAACAAAATTAGGTTTGCCCAACTCTCTTTTAGCAAAACCTTAGAGTTGATTAGAGTCCTGGTAACCTTGTGTTTCCTAGTGGAGGTGGACTACAACCACTCTTAAAAGCTATTGGGGCCCACCAATGCCACATGGCGGCTTACTGCTACGTTGGTGGAAATTTTCCCACTTCAAGTAACTTTATTCTACTTTCTCTCTCTTGCTACATGGCATCTTCCTAATAGATGGTGTGACTTAAGGACTCTATATTTAGCCCTCTAGGTAAAAGGAAATCCTTAGCATCCTACCATTCATACACAAGGTGTTTTTGTAGATTAACTATCTTCCATCATCGAATCCTCATCAAACTTTGCAATGTGGGTCCCATACTACTGTAAGTGAGATCCCCTAACTCAGATCAAGAGTTTGCTCTATTCTAAGTGTCACTATGTGCGTGATGTGCTATACAACACTATAACGTGCTAAATGACACCTACTTATCTAAATGTCTCCCGATGATACTAAATGACATCAAATCTTCCTAAACGACGAGATAGGCTTTTCCCATGAATTAGATAATGAACTTAGTTTATTTGATAGAACATTTTCTATATGTGGAAATGATAGAACTACCCGTATGGCACATTACTCGAATCTTTTGAATCAAAACTAGGTTTTGGATTATGTTTACGTTACTAATAGGGATTATCGCTTTAGGTGGATCATACTTACCTACAAGGTTTAGACCTTCTCATACTAAGTTAGTTAAAAAATCTGGAGAGTTATTTATAGTAACACTTGTTGGCTACCAAATTTCAAATTGGACCAGAAATTTGGGTGCGGGTGTTACTGGACCCCGGATATAACCCAAGTAAATCTCCGGCCGGAGCTATCTACAGGGGAGGAGGCAGTCCTCAACAATATTCATGGGATGAGGCCAATGAGTTACGGGAAACTACGGATTGATACCTTCCTTCATAAATACAGCCTCGGTGAGCTCTGTTTTGATTGTTCTCAATCTTCTTATTTCTTCTATGTTTCATGTTGACCATTTTTGTGTTCATCTTGTAGTAAAAGGTTTCTCCAAAGAAACCAGGTTGAAGCTCCTTGGAGATGTAGGGACTCTCAACCTTCAAGTATCAAGGGCCGAGGTCACCTTGAAGTGTGCTGCCAAGGCGGTTTCGATTGTGAGGGCCTCGTCGACTGTTGTCAAGGTTGGCCCAAGGCCCCTAGTCGAAGGAGTTCCTAGAGGGCAAGGATCTTCATCAGCTGTCTCAACTGGGGGCTCCTATTCCCCGGAGTCAGCGAGTGCCAAGAGGAGAAGGAATTTGGAGGAGATTTTGGAAGATAATGAGTTATTCTCCTTTTTTCTTTTTGTTGTTTAGAAACTTTTTTTTTATGTCGATATGCTAACTTCAATTTTCTTAGTGTGGTAGTGGATGCAGAAGTCAAGGAAACTTTTGTTGAGCTAGTCCAACTACTCCAGAAGAAATCTTCCAAGGGCTTGGCGGGGCCTGTAGTGTCTAGGATACACCTCCTCCAGCAGAAGGGACTTGGGGCCTCAAGGCCAAAAGTTGTGCACAAGGCCCCTTCCACCGCGAAAGATGTTAGTAGGGCTTCGACGGGAATTCCCTTGGTGGACAAGGGAAAGGGGTTGGCTAGTGATCCCCTTACTGCTAGGTTCATCCCAAACTAGGTTGTCATCATGGCTGATTTAGGGATAAGACTGTAGCTATGTTGCTCAGGCAATCATGATGGGGCCTGTCTATCGAAGGACGTGCAATGAGTCGATCCCCCCCCCCCCCCCCCCAAATATTATGTCGGTAAGTGTGTATGTCTCTACCCCTTGCTGTGTCATTCTTTGGCCTAAGCTGATTTTGGGTTCTTGCAGTCCATGAACCTTGCAGGCAAGGGTTGGAGATGTTTCGAGGGTAATCTTTTCGGCTAGGAGGAGTTGAACAAAGCTCAAAGGGAGGCTGCTGCTATCATCGAGGGGCACAAAAAAGGGGTGGCCGATCTGGAAGTATGGTCTGCGGCACTGAGTGCCCAAGTAACTGAGAGGCAGAGCCACGCCGGGGAGTTTAAGGCCAGTTTCGAGGCTGCCACAGAAGCGATGCAAAAGGCTTAGAGTATCGTTAGTGAGATGTGGTCAGAACATGCTGTAGCTATGGCAGTTGCCAAAGCATCCGAAGCGGCTGTCCAAGCATCTGAAGCAGCTGCCAAAGCGTCCAAGGGGGAAGCCAAGACTGTTCAAGCCGAGGTCAAGGCCCTCCACCACGAGAGAGACTCACTGCTTGTGGAGCTTATCTGAGCATAGGAGAAGATCATGGGTTTTGATGCGGCTTAGGTCCAGGTTACCCAAATGGCTTTGGAGTGGTTCATGGAGTCTAAAGATTTCAAAAAGCACGTTCTTTCCCAACAAGCTGGCGCGCTCCGGAGAGCCATTTAGATGGTATGTGACTTCGTCACTCTGCTCATCTTTGAGTGTGATTGGTAACAGTGTGGTATTGTGGTCATGCTGTTTCTTGAGAGGTTTCGAAGGATTTTGGTTACCACTTTTGCAAGTGTTTTTGCTCCTGCTTCTTCTTCTACGCCAGTTGAGGCCTTGACAACTAGTACTGAGCTTTCAAATGTTGCTACTGCCCTAATTCCGTTCTTTATAGCACTTCTACCTGTTCCAAACGTTGATCGTTCTGGATGTTGATCTGATTAAAGCCAGTCCTGAAGAGACTCCCCCCCCCCTGGGACATGGGCAATTGATATTTCTTAGTTTGAGATTTTTTCTTCTTTTTTTTATAGACTCTAAAGACATTTTATATAATCTCTAGACATAAAAATGAATATATGAGAAAAAACTTTCTGTCTTGCTCTGTTCGCTTTCAAGTTTGTTTTTGCACTGCTGTTCGCATATGGCCGATGCACCCTTGTACCCCCCCTCCCCAAGCTCCAACTAGGTCATCACCTTGGTTGTTGGCTTGGTTAGAACTTTTGTGACATCCTTTGGCCACTGGGATAGATTATTATCTATAACCTCGTTTCCCCTTTGGTCGAAGTATCGAATTTTGATCTTGCAGTACTGGTAGTGTCACAGTTCTAGGACACGGTCAGTCTTGCTGACTTGTGGGGGGTTTTTTTATGCCCCCTGTATCTTAATACTTTGACAACTTAGTCAATTCTTTTTTCAAGGTACGAATGTCCTCAGTTGCATCGAATTCACCCCCACATCAAGCTAGCAATTTGGTTGCCAGAGCTGTGTGAATCCGAATGAAGGATGCTTTTGATTTCCACCCCCTCCGAGCCACGTAGTTCGGTTTGTCTGAGCTATGTGGATTGGGATAGAGAATGTATTTGATTTCCACACCCCGAGCCACGTAGGTTGTGTTATCTGTGATACGTGGATCAGAATGGAGGGTGCATTTGAAGCTTTATCATCATAAACATTGAAGGCTTTGTGCGTCTGCAGATTTGCCAAGAAATAATGATTCTTTATCAAACAAGATTCTTTTGTATGGACTGAGGATGTTTCTGGTGTCTATTCTGTGAAATCAACATGGAAAGCATTGAGGGTGGAGCATGAAAAACCAGTTTGGGGGAAAAAATTATGGAGGAGGGTCTGCAACTCAAAACATCAGTCTTTGGTTGGAGATGGCACTTAGGAAAGCTTCCTACAGAAGATGTCATTCAAAGAAAACATGTGCCTATCACCTCTTGGTGTTATATTTGTTAGACAAAGGAGGAAAGTTTCTACTACTTGTTCATTCAGTGTGAGTTTGCAGTAAAGGTATGGAAAGCAATCCTATCTATTTATAATTTATGTTGGATGAATTTTGAGAATACTGAAGATTTATATGCATGATGGAGAGTAAAGAAAAAAAATAGTGCCTCTAAACGAGATTTGGATTCCATTGCTATACATTATTTTGCAAAACTTAATGGAAGACAAGGAACCAATGTTGTTATGATAATGGAAGAGGTTCACATAAGAGGGTATTGTTTGACATTTAGATGGAGGTGAGAACTATTTTTGCTATCTCCCCATGCAAGATCATGAGAGTGGAGGATCTAGCAATTAAAAGATACTTCAATCTTATTATGGGATATGGAAAACTAGCTTCAATAAAGCAGTATCAATGGAGAAAACCACCAAGGGGATAGTGGAAGTTAAACACTGATGGTTGTTCATTAGGAAACCCTGGAGATGCAGGAATGGGAGGTGTTATTAGAGATACTAAAGGTTTGGTAATTTTTGCATTTTCAAAATTTTTAAATGAAGCAAAACTAGTTATCAAGTTGAATGAATGCTGTTGTAAGAGGTATAACAGAAGCAATTAATTTGGGAGCTGAAAAACTATGGTTAGAATGTGATTCTTCAGCAGTGGTAACAGGTATTTTATCATCTAAACCTCCATGGCACCATAATTATCAGTGGTTTCATCTTATGGAGCATCTGCAGAAGAAGAATTTCAGAATTACTCACTGTGTTAGGGAGATCAATGTGGTAGCTGATTCCTTAGCAAAGAAAGGAGCCACTGACCATCTTACTTTGTCTTGGAATGCTTGTCCATCTTTTATTTCCGAAGAGGTTATCTGGGACGCTATAGAGCGACCTAGATTCCGGTTTATTAACAAAAGCTAATGTATGTTAAATAGTTTGGCCTATATGGGCTCTGCTGATGGCAATGCCGAAGGTGGAGTATTACCATATAAGGCTTGTATTTTTTTTTTATTCTTTTCGTTTTTAATGCATTTTGTTGACCTTTTAGCAACAAAAAAAAAAAAAGATGATTCTTTATCAACGAAAAGAGTAAGTACATAACTAATAGTACCGAAGGTTGCTTGAATACCATGTCCTCGAGATGGCTGAACCTCCCATGGTCTCCAAGTAGTATGCCCCAGGATGCATTGTTTTGATAGTTCGATAGGGCCCATCCCAAGTTGGCATCAATTTGCATATAACTCAGATTGACCATCCTCATTTCATATGTTGTTAAAGTTCTATAGCACTCATCAATGGTTAAGGTGTCTAAGTCTTTGGTTTCTTCAAGGACTGACACCTTGGCGATGATCTGAGAACTTTCTTTACAATCATTGCCTCTTTAATTTTTTCACCTAATTCTTTGATTGCATTGGAGACATCATTCACTTTATTAAGGTGAAATTCAATAGTCTCACCTTCTGCCATTTTGAGGCTCTTAAATTGCACTCTCAAGTGTTGAAGCTTGGCCACATTTATCTTCTTATTACCTTCATGAACACTCTCTAATTCATCCCAAATATCCTTGGAGGTGGGACAACTAATCACTCATGTAAGTGTGTTGCTCACAAGAAAGCCCAGTAGTGTTGTAACTGCTTTTACATCATTTTTACATTTTTTTCATCTCTATAGTATCTGTAATGTCTTTTTTTTTTGGTAAGTATCTATAATGTCTTTAGTAGAAGGGATGTAGTCATTCTTCATAGATAACCAAACTCCATATCCTTGAGCTTTCAAATATGCCTCCATTCTAACTTTCTAAACACACTAATTTGATCTATCAAATATGAGAATCTTTCATGCGTGTGGTGATCTTCACTAGATGTCATTTCAACTGCCTATTAGTTTTGTTTGTATCCGAAGCTATTAATCTTCCTCCCTAGGGAACTTAGCTCTCATACCACATGTGATTCCTAGGTTGACATTGAGAGGGGCAGGGGGTAAATCAGTGGCCAATAACTTCTTTCCCAAATTCCTGACCCTATTTGTAATGCGTACTTTGGTTGTTGAATTCAAAGCTGCCTTGAGCTGACTCAAACTGGATGCTTAAAAATTTCACACACCCATACACAGTAGTGTAGCACACCTTGCCATTCAACCACAGACAACACAATTCCATGGCAGGGCATACCCAGTATGCACATCCATTCTACAGACAACACACTTCATATAAATCGATAATCAATTACACGACATGCAAATATAGTGTAGTTCACCAATACGATATGTGAAGGTTAATCAATAGGGCAATACCCTAACCAGAGTTTCGTATAATACCCAATACACTACTCAATACTTTTTATTGCTCTTACAACCTAGGTGCTATAACACCTGCTTTAGTCCAAGCTCCAACCTAGATTAGGGTTACAACCCTCATTCCTGTCAAGTTCCAACTTGACAAGTTAAAATGCATATGCCAATAAAATTACAAGCCATTCCTTTATAGCACTCAACCTCAGGTTATGCTTCAAATAAACCAAGGTTACAAAGTAAGTGGAATTGTGTGCATGATTACCTTCCCGGTGTGATCACAATAAGCATGGTGTTCATGAAGTGCTCACTGTGATCTTCCCAAGTTCCTCAATGATTGAGAATATGTATCTTCAGGCATGCATTAATGGTGGTAAACCTCCAACATCTCTCAAGCACAAAATCGTTCAAATGTGGCCATGGGAGCTCACTCTACCTCCCAAAGCTTAAAATCACCATTAATGATGAAGAAAGGTAGCTGGAGATGGTTTTTCACATTTAATGAGTGTCCTAACCCCTTTTTCTTCAAAAACCCTTAGCTCCTATCCTCAAAATCATTGTCTCTTGTTGTATAAATATAGCTTTTGAAACATGAGGAAGATAGCAAAATAAATGGACTAGATCCGATCAAAACTGAAGAAGTTACTCTCAAAACATTGAAAGCCTGCCAAAAAAAATTGAAATAGAATCTTTGAAGAATTGTACCTTGCGCTGTGGAGTACTGTATCGGCACCTTTGGGTCAGGTTACAGGATACGTTTCGAACCAGCATTGGTTTGATTAGGTGGACTGAGCCTAGGCCATTCGATTAACCGTTATTAGCGGGTTGATCCAGAATCGTTGGATCTGCGCAATTGCATCTGATGTGATTTAAAAAGTATGGGATCCAGAAGTCACTACCATGTGACAAGAAACACAGAAGCTTTGTGCGCCTCGAATCAGAAACCTCATATAAGAATCTTTTTCAGTAATCTAATTTCAGCCTTTCCTTTGAACCATCCGATCAAGATCTTGATAACGTGGCAATCTGTTGGTTGTCTGATTAGAATCTTCTAAACTTTTTGAAATTACAATACAACTCCTCCGAGTATTTGAAATTCCAAAAAGATCATAAAAATTACCTTTCAGCTCCTATATTTTTGTAATTACTTAGAGGCCCTTAAGACCTATTTGGAAAAACACCCCAAAACGCTTAGAAATTAAAGTGAGATCCCTAAGACTAAAAGAGGACCTGAAATGTCTGATTTTTTAGCTTTTTCGCATGACTTTACGAAAACTTCCATAACTACTTTGTAAGATGTTAGAATGAGATGATTCAAAGTGAGTTGCGAAGATAACTCGATGCTATGCAATTTATATGTTCAATGAATTCTATGAAACTGCAGTGGGTCCATCAAAATTAGCCTCAAACTTAAAAGTTCAGAAAGAACTTTGGAATTCAGGCCCAAAATTTTTCAAACATGTCACCTCGGGTTCCCACACAGTGCCAATAACGAACTTACTGAGATCTCATAAGACTTAATTGATCGTCATTTCTTGTTAACTACCCATTCAACTTAGTCAAACCTAGTCGACTTGCTGCCATCTCTGCATTGAAGCTAAAACGAACTGCCACTACTGCTCCCACATATCCACATTGCTGACAAAGTATCCCAGACATTGCCATGTCATCACATACCTCTAGTAGCTGTCCAGAACTGCTCAGGATCATTGCCAACAATGAAAAAAATACTCACCAAGGCTCCAACAAAACCTATATAGCTTGAGAGAACTGCTTCTAGAATGGGTTACTTGTGAGCTCAAAAAATAAGGATTGGTGTCGTCTCTTATCCTCTGCATTCCCTAACCAAGTGTTGTCAATGACTGATTGTTCACTTGTAGGTCCCTTGGATGCGTCCATCGCAAGCCTTCATTTCCTCTTGGAACTCTACCTTGATTACAACTCTAATCTGTCTTCCACAGTACCAACTTCTTTGATGAACTTCAGTTCTTTGAATGTCCCTAGTCTCAGTTATTGTCATTGGAGATATTCTAAGCAATGTTTTCCTTCAACCTAACCTGAAACGCATAGACATAGAAGAAAACTCTCTTTGCTGATGTCATTTGCGAGAAATCCCTCCAAGTCATCAATCCTCTTCAATACCTGAGTGTTGGCGGGATGAAATTATAAGGGAAATTGCCAAGTTCAGTTAGGAACCTCAAGTTTCTGAAGAAATTACATCTTGGGAGTCGCAACTTCTCTAGACGAATCCTACCTTTTCTTGGTAACCTTACCCACCGTGAAATGCTATACTTGGGTGGCAATTTGCTTCAAGGGCCCATCCATTCTTATTTGTTTTTTCTCCAACAATGAGTTGGTTGGACTAGTCCAATAACCAATGTAGTGGGTGATGAACTTGATATGACACTGAGAGGGGGGGGGGTGAATCAGTGTTTGAAAATTCTCTCTAATTATTTCACTACTGCCCAGAGCTGATGGAGATATATTCTTTTACACACACACAAGCGTATGCAAATCTACCCTGATAGCACTCGGTGGTCAGGTCTACCAGATTTGCACACCCATCCTGCAAGCCATTCCACGCACTCCAAAATATATAGGAAAATAAAGACAGTCCATAACACAGGATATACATGGTTCACCAACACAGTGTGTGATGGCTAGTCACAGAGTAATGTCCAACGGGCTCCGTATTTACTCAACACTCAACTTTTAGTCTTTTACAAGACAAGGATACTAACCCTAGTTTTCCTAGCATAAAACTGAGAGGGTACAACAATGCCAAGATTCAGGCTACAACAGCCAGTGTCTAGCACCCACTGAACACACCACGCTTAACCCGCATCCATGGGAAACAAATAACAATTTTTTAGGCTTATAAATTTGCCTTACAATTTTCCCCCACTAGCTAGGCATTCAACAATTTTCACCTACGCTAGCATACAATATATTGAAAGCATAAATAGATAGGAAATTGAAAATCTCACAAACAATGCTTTCGAAAGGCCAACAATATCTCTGAAGCTTCACACTACTCTTAAGAACTCTCGAACAACCTTTAATGATGATAGACATCGATTCACAGAGCACACCTCATCCACAGGCTTCCAATCTCTTCCACACAACCCATAATCACCATAAATGTAAACATAAACGCTCTACTGACATCTCATAGGGATTTAGCACTCCATTGATGCACAGAGAAGAGGTAGTTGGTGATTGATCACTCCCACAGGGTACAAAACCCTAGAAATCCTTCTCTATGCCTTCAAAACACCCTTTTCAATTTTTCTCAGTTTTTTTACGACTCCCAACGGTGCCCAATGTATAGAGCATCCAAAAATATGAAAACTGCAACTTGAACAGACCGGTTTGGAGCTCGGATAAAGAAGTTATGTCGGTTTGAAGTTCGGCCAGTCAGAAATAAGGAAAGGGAATCTTTTGAAGTCATAGCGTGCACCCACCCCGCACGGAATCGCTGCCCGCCTATGCGTTGTCGAGTCGCCATTGGCTGAAGATGGAATCTATCTTGACGTCCGTTAGATCTGTCGGCTAGTGGCGGGATCGATTCTCGTCCATCGGATCGACCAAATCACGTCATATGCTGTCGGCATCAATCGAGGCTGCAAGATCTGAATCTTTGCTGCTGAGGTACCACGCGCGCCCCACAAGGAATCAAGAGCTATCTTCATGAATCGCAGTTCATTGTATTAACCTGCTTCCATCCAACCAGAATGTGCACGATGGTATCAAGATGCAAATGCCGCATTACACTCGAGCCCGACTTGATCTGGCCATTCAAAGTGGATCTGAGCATCGTGGCTTCATTTTAGCAGCCGATTTGGAATCTTCTACATTTCTTCTTACCCAAAATGCCTCCAAACAAATGTATTAATGACTTTTTCGAGCGATCCAACGAAAACTGCGATATCTCTCTCATCCGACGACGAAATTGAGTGATTCAAGTTGCGTTGGAAAGATAACTCGATGCTCTACATCTTTCCACTGTCAGATTTCCATGAACCTGCTACGGGACCCACCAACATTTTCTCTCTCCTCATTCTCTCTCTACATCTTCTTTCTTCATGTAATGCTTCAAGATGTCGCAACATTGCCTCATCATTAGAAACTCGGCCACATCATCAGAAACTGTACCACATCACCAGTGGGATCCACAGACATTCTCTCTCATCAAAATCAGTGTAAAATCTCATTCAACTCATTGCAAGTCATCTGAAACACATGTATTGTAGAACACACATATGAAGTTGTTCCATCTTTGCCACTGCACTGACATTCTCTCTCCTACACTGACATTCTCTCTCCTGATTTCTCTGACTGTATGCTCACAAACACTGTCACATCAGTCAAGTTGCCAACAATGACAAAAAAAAGTCCAACAGTGGGGTCATAATTGATCTGCTAATCAGGGACAACATTTCCAATTTTTCGAGTCCACAGGAATTTAACTTAGAGGGAACTGCTTGAAAGGACAAGAGTTGATGATATCAATTTCCGAAATTAATGGAACAATTGAGTTACTTGACCTTTAATTCAATGATTTCAGAAACATATTGAGAGATAGAAATCTTTCGTATGATGGTTTATTCAGCAATAGTAGTAGTGGTGACAGCTTTGTCAACACTCACTACAAGAAAATAGGTCTTTAGCGGCGTTCTTAAACGCCGGCGTAGCTATATTAAACGCTGGCAAATTGATACACCGGCGTTTCCTCAAACGCCGCATATAAGCCGCTATAGGGAACGTAGCTAACGAACCACGGCGTTTCTAGCAAACGCCTGTGTATGTGACTATGCGCCTGCGTTTCTTAGCAAACGCCAGTATATTGAAATCATTAGCGGCGTTTTTAACAAACGCCGCAAGATTTCGTGGAACTTTCACACGGACCGGCGTTTGATGAGAAACGCCGTTTATGAAACCTATAACGGCGTTTCATCTAAAAACGCCATTTATAGAACTGTCATACAGCGGCGTTTTTTAGTAAACGCCACCATAAAATATGTTTTTTTTTTAAATATAAAATCCATTTCTTTATCATCACAGCTGTAATCTGTGAAAACAAAATTAAAATGGACAATATATATTTAAATTAACTACATTTAATATCAAGAAAAAATTTAAAACATTTACAAAAGTATATCAAGAAATTGATGACCAAAAACATCAAGCGTTAAGTACCAAATCATTCAAGAATACAAATAAAATATGTTTCTTCTTCATATTGTCTCACCTCAGCTTCCTTGACGCCTATTTTTCAATTATCTATCTTCTTAAAATGGTAACCTCTTCACAACAATGCTTCCCTTCCCTTCTTGACCCAGTCTAGCTTCCAAATGCTAGCGTTAGTGTTCC
Source organism: Protea cynaroides (assembly GCA_028583415.1). Taxonomy (NCBI): domain Eukaryota; kingdom Viridiplantae; phylum Streptophyta; class Magnoliopsida; order Proteales; family Proteaceae; genus Protea; species Protea cynaroides. The sequence goes on along the minus strand of CM053266.1, from coordinate 33,207,394 downwards.
ACCAAGTTTTCTGGAAAACAGCTACAAAATGATTAGTAGTGGTGATATAAAACCTTCAGTGATCAAGCCTTAAGTGGTGATCACTTTACAAAAACTAAGTCATGATTTCTACAATTAGAAAACATGTATAATTGTGGAAGCACAAGTGGTTTGTGCAAGCATTACACGGATCAAAGTCATAAAAATAGAAGAAAGTGTCATGGGTCTTTTGGCCCTCCCATTGGTCATCATAGGATAACTCAGTCTATTAATGCCCTTTCAACTGCAGTGAAACATCTTGTTAATATCGTGGTTCTTTTCACCCTCCCATTGGTCATCCTATGACAAAAACTTTGTGATAATCTGATATACTATGTAATCATTCATTTGATACACACACATGAATTGTGGGTCTTGTAAAGAAGTTTAGCATGGACAAGGCATGTAGGAGTTCTCATTTTGAGCTTTCATGGCAAATGCATCTTAGAGAGTTATACCTGATTGCTCTCACAAACAAAAGTGCAAGTTGCAAACCAAAAGAAATGTACAGAGAAGGCCCACCATTACCAGGCCTGATAAGGTACCATTCCTTTAAAGGCAACTATACTACTGTATATTAATAGGCATGCATGGCTTCACAAAAGCTGTCACAGAGAAACGAGAGAAACTGTTCGGATGACAACACCACGTCGTATAGCCGATAATAATTCCATCGACTATCAAGTGTTCATACACTTCTTCTCTTGTTCTACTCTGTTGATTAATGCAGTATATACATGGACATAAAATCCTATTCCCTGTGCTCACTCTGGAAAAAGAAAACTCTAGGAAAGCATTAACACCAGCTACGTATAGCTCGCTCAAACGAAAACTCCTATCCCATGACCTCTGAATCCAACTCCTATCCGTTTACTTTTTGAGCTATAGATAAGTAAAGCTGAAAAAAAAAGAAGAAAGAAACAACATAAAGACTATTATATCCTTCCTGATTTCAGGTCTGAATTTAGTACAAAACCAAAATCAAACAGAACGATTGACACCCCTTTAAATATTATTGACAAATGCAATAAGGCTTCAACCAGTCATTAAAGTAAGGAGTAATAAAAGAAAGGCAGGAACAAGTAGAATCATTGTCTGTAGGTGGAACAGTAAACCATGTTCAGAAACCACTGAGATTGGAATCTTTTAATTGAATGAGAGATATCCAAGCCATTGGATGAGAATCTTTTGTCAAATATCATAGTGCACCATCAGTCCTTCTGGTAAAAGCTTCCAATAGAATGTAATGCCATCAGCTCCTCCAACAGTTGGACCCAATTCTGAACAGTTTTTTTTTTTTTTAAAGAAAAATTAAGCATCCATGTAATAATAGTAATAATTAAAATGAAAAGAGGAAACTAAAACAGGAAGGGGGGGGGAGAGAGAGAGAGAGAGAGAGAGAGAGAGGAACTGAAGAGAAACTTGAGATTGGTTTTCAGCCCCTCTTCTACCCCAATCACCGACGACTAAGAAGCTGAGGGAGCCATCGCATTGGTGGGATGTTGGAATCTCTGAAGCTCTACCCCAATCCCTTTTGCAATTGTTCTATATTTAACATATTAGCTTTCATTTTCCATTTGTTATTTTTTTTGTTCAGCTTTACTCTTTTTCTACTGTAGATAACTTTCAGTGGACCTAATCAGGTTAGGGCCTATGCATATCAATGTACATGTAAGGTCTCTAGACTTGAAGGAAAGGTCTCTAATGGCTTCTTGTATGGTCGTATATCCTTTGATTCAAAACCTCACAGAGACAAAGACAGCAAATGGCATATCAGCATGGAGGTATCAACTTTAGTGAGCTTTTCATTTTTTAAAAGAAAAACTTCTTGAATTTGAATTAAACATAAGTTCTACTTTGATGAGGGTTTGATGGAGCAGGAGTCAAGTTATCAATATCCGACTAAAATAACCAAAATATCGCTTACCTGATGTAGAGATACTGACCAAAACAACAGTAATATCGACTGAAATATTACTTTTTTGTAATCCAGAATTCATTTCCTTTTCGACCAACAAAAATCTGGGAAATTTTCAAAATTTTGACAAAATTTTGCTGAGTCTTCGAACTATGATTAAATCACCATTACTTTTGATATAGTGGCTGAGCAACCAATTCTTACGATTTTAGTCTTTTGGGAGAAAAGAAACCAAAACAAAAGAACAAAAGAATGACAAAAGTGCATCCAAATTACAATTCTTCTACTTTTATATAGTAAGTACAGCAGTTATTCTATGTCTAGAAAATAAATAACCAGAGGTAGAGCAACTTTAATATTTGTAGAGAATGCCAAAATTCAGGATGACAGATGAAAGCAAAACATCATATCGAGAAGAGAAATTTTAAACTTCCCAGTAAGTAGACTACACTGGCAGTATACAAGTGTGATGAAAAAAGACACCATTGATATGTATAGCACAGGAGATATGTACATACCAAATAGAGAAAGCCTGACAACCATCCTAACTATAACCCCATTTTTTATGCTATTGAAAGAGAATCACGGTATAGTCCATATAAAAAGCCTTTAATTTTGACAGTTAGAAACATTCAATCAAGAACATTTTGATGAATGAGATCAATGAGGTTGAAGCCATTAAATCTAAGCAGAACACCCTTCTCTGCTTCCCATGCATTCTGCTAATGTATTGATAAACCACCCACAGAGAATAGAGGGTTATTGTTATCACATTCTTTTGGCTCACCAGGATGGCTGGGTGATTAGTCTAAAACAAGTGGAAACAGATTTGGTTGATGAAAAACTTATCTGGTTTAACTTGTGGGGTTTCCACTGAATTCTCCACCGTGTGGAAATGTCTCCCTACTTCTAAATGGATCATTGACAGCCTCTATCCTTGGAAAATCTTCCATTTGGTCCAGGTAAATTATTTATTTGCAATTGATTATTAAAGTTTGTTTGTTTTCTGGGTGCAGTTACTTAGGAAGATGGCTCAACCATATATGATAAGACCAGAGGTGGTGGCAAGAGAACTCTATAGAATTCTTGCCTAGCATAATAGGATGGTGTGAAAGGTAAGTCTATTTTCACCTCTTCTCTGTTTTTCTTGGGGGTGGGGGTATTTAGGAGTTTGTCTTATCATGATAAATATTCATAGACATATTTGATAAATATTCATGGATTGAAAGGTAAGTCTATTGTTTAGTTGGTTGCCATACAAAATTTGATAAATATTCATGGACATATTTGCAGAGGACATGGTACTAGACTCACTACCCTACAGATACCAACTCGTACAACTGTGAATCTTTTACCTAGCTACCATCTCTCTCTCTCTCTCTCTCTCTCTCTCTCTCTCTCTCTCTCTCTCTCTCTCTCTCTCTCTCTCTCTCTATCTCGATCTGACTTGTTCTACCATATTGGTAAACATTTGAGTAACGATTTCAAAGTGTGGTTTTGCTGTCTTCAAGCTCCCAAAAATAGTGAGTCAGGACAGGTAAATTTGTTGTCTTCCACAAGGGATTGAATGTAATAATTGACAATTCATTGTTGTATACAATGAGGGAAAGACCATGTATCCAACGTCTGAAGGACCACTAAAAGCTTTGAGGCCATTCCTAGAACTGCAATCTTTCAGACTTCATCAGTCATCATGCAAAATAAATAAGAAAGAAACAACTCAAACAAGTCTGGACTCATAGAGACCTGGACTTTGTCAGGGTTCACTGCTGAATCTGACAGCAGTTAAACACTTTTGATTCCTTAAGAGTCAACACAACTGAATCCCACAGATGCTAGCCTGAATTGACAAACCAAAGTATAGAAAAATCATTTCATTAATTCATCAAAATTCATGGATAGGGTATAGCCATTACATATGTTCGAATAAAACTCAAAAAATCAAACTCAAACTAAGTCTAAAAGTCCTCCAACCAATAGCTTACTATGGAAGTAGTCTACTGCTACTAAAACTCTGAATAAAATCAGAAAGAAACATCGCAAACAGGGCTGGACTTATGGAGACCTAATCCAGCCTAACTAAAACAATTTAATAACAATGAAAATAAAGAATGGACTCTGACTAACACACTGCTACCCTACTATAGGATTGATGCACTAACACAACCATTATGTACATCAATATCTCACAAATCAGCAAGCAAAACAGTGCTAGACACTGCACATACAACCTGGCCGCAGGGTATTAGAAGAACCAGAAAACTTGCCTTGCTACAGTTCTGATATAAGGTTATTGGATTTCACCTAAATTCTATAGCTTTTTCTGTGATCTATGATCCTACCATGCTGTTGGAATCTTGAACATATACCCAGCCACCAGGTTACATCATATCCATTAAATAAATGTAAAAACAGTGAAATTAAGCACCAAATATCTGCCGGATTGTAATTGATTAAACAACTTAGGAGAGAGAAGGATTCTTCTTGCTGCCTGTGACTTTGATGGTTCTTTACTACAGTTCACACCTACCCTTTCCTTGCAGATAGTTTCTGACTTTCTTTCTTCCCAATAACCCTTTGTCATGTGGGAAAAAGAGTTTATCTTTTCTAAGGAGAGACTTTTATAAAAGAAAATATAGGAAAGAGGGAGATTGAAGAACTACCTACAATAGATGGTGATGAAGAACTATCTACCCATCTCTCAAAAGTGGCTACATCAGATAAGGGAGCATGAAGTGGTGACACAGATGAAACTGATTTAGACAATTTCAATGGAAAAACAGAGTCACTGAAAACAACATGACAAGACATATATACTCTATTAGTAGGAAAATGAAAACACCTATATCCCTTATGAAACTCACTGTGGATACACCAAATACAGGGGACAAAATGTATAGCTTGATACAAACAGTTCAGATTCACAGAAACTTTGGTTGAGTATAAAACTCATGCCTACTTCTGCAGAAATAACTCATGAAAGTATTAACTCAGCAGGTCAAATCTTTTCAGAACAAAAAATCAAAGTACAATCAAGCCAAACTTTTGCAACCATGTGGATCATAATAAATGGACAATTTACAAATTCATAACCTACAAAGGTAATGATCAAAACCCAGATTATGCTGCAAATAATAATACTGCATATTAAGCAAACTCAACTGCACAACAGAAGGCACATATATACCACACTACAATCGGATAGTACACATTACTGCAGTTTTGAAACTCAATGAGCACTACAGTTTTGAAACTCAATGATCTGTTGATGTTTGATATGAATGTTCACGATTGTTTTCTGCTGTCCTATCTTCTTCTTCTTTGAGAAATAATGAATAATTTATCAAAGAGAGAGAGAGAGAGATGCATAGACAGAAGGTATGACCGAATCCCTGAAGTGGCTAAAGACAGCAAAGTAAAAGCAGAGCAAGCACAAAGGATTACCATGGGATGCTCAGTTTGCATATCAAACCAAGTCCAGTCATCCCTTAACTGGGTAACTTGTGGGCTAAGGAGTTGGCTGATCTATATAACCAATCGAAGGCATGCATGAAGATGCAATGGAGGGCTTTTCAGTTGGCATTTAGGGTCTATAGCTTTGCTGGTGGACAAGATGAGCTGGCTGACATGTTGTCAAGAGAACTGGCTCGTGAAATAGAGACCCATTCTCATCCCTAGTGATATATAGCCTCTGTAAATTTCTCAGTGTGATAATATGCGAGATCAGAATTGGAGCAGTGGATAGTTCCTCAATTTTTATTTTTTGAAAGTTAACAAAGAGGATCAGGGAGTAGGTGTGCATGTGAGTTTATGATCTTATTAAACCAAGGGAGATAAGAGTTAGTACCATTATATAAAGTGGAGCAAAAAAAAGTTGCATACTGTACCAGTTGAGACACTTGCTGAAATACTTTGTTAAACAGGTTCATTGCCATATTTTGATGACACATGTAAGCAGTATCTCTCATATAATCTAAATATTGTGAAACAAAAGAAACAACCCCTCCCCCCACTGCCGAAATTGTTAAAATAAAAAAAGAAAGAAAAAGAAAAGAAGCATAGTCCAGAATAGTCAATAAAATGAATGAAATAAAAAGAGAAACATGATAGAATGACTTCACTAATGGTAACGTGTTGCTACCCAAAGGAATTGTTTGATTAATGGTAAGGGAGTCGCTTCTTAAGTGAACACTTTGGAAGTCAAGATTTATCACAAGTTGTTAATCAGATTCTTTTAACTCTCATATAAAATATCATCAGGTTTAATTGATTGGGATATTGCTAATTCAATGGCCTCTGGGCAAAGAAAAATCTTGAATTGGGACAGACCATTTGGGCCAAATGGTTGATGGACCAATTACCTGGTCCTAGCTCAGAGTGGGGTCTTAGGACTCACTTGTATACTTCAATTCCCGGACAATAGGTACCATTTGCCATCTGTATCATATTTAAAGGATTAAAGCCTATTATCAAAGGCTATCACACATCAGAGATCCTGGACAGTAAACAAATCAGCACAGTACTTGCTACCTGTTGGGACATTACAGAGGTGAGTACAAATTACAAAAGAAAGGGGAAGAGGGAGGGGGGTAGCAGCAATTAGCAATTTAGAAGTCACAATTTTTTTGGGTTAGAATCTAAATGTTAAACACAACTAGCATATTTTTAGTTTAAAACTAACATATTAACTCTTATTGTGTTATTTGCAAAACCACTGGATATCGGGAAGGTTTATTAACAAAATTCTTTGAAATGTAAAACTTACATAAATGAATTGAACTCTGAGAGGTGTTTCTCCCCGTGAATGCTTGGGTTAGAAATGCTATTTGGGTTTTCATTTGATCCATTTGTGTCAGCTGGACTTTCAATTGATCCATTTCCTTCAGTTGGGCTTTCATTTGATCCATTTCCGTCAGCTGGGTTTTAATTTGATCTATTTCTGTCAACTGTTCTTTCAAATCATTAATCTCTCCTTGCATATTAGAAATAGTAGCTTGGAGTTCTTCATCTTCTTTTTTCTTCTGAACATTACTCCGTGCCAGCCCAACATCACTAGGTGCTACTGCTTTGCCTGCACCACGCACACGACCATTCCTTTCAGGGCCCATGACTTGCAAAAATACATCATCTTGGACAGATTTGTCATTTCTCAAGTCTGGAGGTTGTTCATCCAATTTCTGCTCTAGCTTTTCCTACATTCCAATGTATAATATATTAGAAGCAATTATAAGGGATAATAAACACTTGAAAGTCTTCAACCTATGAAATAATTCCACCCTGACAGAATCAAACACCTACCATAACTTACATTGCACAAAGACACGTCAATGCATAAAAATAAAAAAAATAAAAACTCTTACCATAACTTCCATTGAATCTTGATCTATATAGCTTCCATTTTTTCTTTTATGGGTTTTTTCAAAAAGTTCTACCCTTGAAGGTTGTCTACCATCAGGCATCTCAAGGCTCCGAAAAAAATAGTCCAATGGTAAGGTCAACCAATTTATTTTACAACTAGAAATGAATTGTTATTAAAAAACTTACCAACAAATGACTGGTTTGTGGAAAGCTGGTTCGGCCAGCTGTGTGGGGCAATTTTTGCTTTTTTCTACATTCTTTATTCTTTTCTGATTTTGCCTATCATAAATCAAACACACCATTAGAAATTGAGGTGCTTGTTAGGTGAGAGGAAACATATCAAGATTGCCACTATCATTGAAATAACAATGTATTTTTTATTTTAAAAAAAATATATTACCACAACTTCAGGAGAGCTCCATCTATCAATGAGATGCTTCCATTGGTCTTCTGGAATTTCAACTGGGAACATTGGGCGAGGGGCATTTCTTATATTTTGAAATCTCTCAATTGTTTTTTTCCTAAGGGTCTGCTTGTAGTCACTCTACATATGGCCCAAGTTAATTAAAATATATCTCTTGCCATCGCCATCAAATTTGAAATATTTCTATTACAATTTACATATTTTAGTTAGTAAGAGATAACATTTAAAAACAAAAAATCAAATAAGGGGATAATTTAAAATCAAACCTACCTCTATTTCTTTCCATGCCTCTTCTTTGTAATACATTGGAACTGACCTCCAATCATCATAATTTAGTGGAACAATTGTAGGAGTCCTAGCGATGGTCCCCAAAAAGGTAATGAACTCAGTATAATGAGGACCGATAACCTGCCCCTGTGAATTTAAGTTTATTGTGGGGATTTCAACTGTACTGGGCCTCTTACGTGTTCTTTCAGCTCTAGTACGTCATCTTTTATGTGTCAGCTCTACAATGAAACAACAAACATGCTCCATTAGGCAATTAATTAAGTATTCTAAGCAATTAAATTATTTTTATACCTGCAGTTGTGTGTGAAGTACTAGAGCCATGTGATGTGCTTCCATCCATATTCGTAAACCTGTATTGAATCATATCATAATTATAATTTGTATATATGTTTTCCAAAATAAAAAAATAAAAAAATTCATTTGTTTGAAAAACACATTAGCATAATGACAAACATTGATATGTAACTAGAGACCTCTAAGTTGCATCAACTATTGTACCCTCTAAGTTTGTCCTTGCCCAACTAATATCAGTATCACCAATATTTACTCGTCTCAGGTCACTAGTTTGCATGTTTATTTGTTGGTAACCCTGAGTAATATCTTCATCCACGTCACCCTTCGTGTCATATACATCGCGCATTGATGCTTTTAGAGCAATAACCCAACCTTGGTTTAGGGGGTCTGACACATAAAACACTTGCTCTGCTTGTCTCGGGAAAATAAATGGATCATCAGTTAAATATTGGTCAGTATGTATCAAATGATTGAAGTTCACACGTGTAAACCCGATAGGTTCTTTGAACATCCCTATATTGCTTGTGTCAGCCCAATCACAATGGAATAACATTGTCTTCAAGTCCAAATATTCTAACATGATGATCTCCGTCAATACACCATAATAATGCACATTACCATCAATGGGCCGACTATCTCTACAGCTAGAGTAGCTTTTTGTTCTTGCCGTTACGACGACCCCGCTGTTCTGGGTACGTCGCTTGGCTTCACGATCCTTCGTGTGAAATCAGACTCCATTCAATATATAGTGCTTATACTTTTTTACTTCTTGACTATGCCCTCTGGCTAGCCTTTGAATAATGTAAGGGACGACTTCTCCACTTTGTCTTAACTTGTCCACCTATTCAATTCAAGAATAGTTGTTATGGACGCAATAAAAGGAAGATGCAATTAGATTTAAATTGATTAAAGCAGAGAGATGTTTTACTGCTTACATGACATCTAAACCATTTTGTGAATTTCTCTGAATGCATCTTCCTTCGCTCACGTTCCCGAACCTTATAGCTTAAGCTATTTTTAAGCTCATCCAAATGAAGTCTGCACAATGAGATTCCATTAAATGTGAAAAAAATATAGTCAAATTACGTTAATTTTAACACTTACTGCCGGTATATCTCAATGTCTTCGTGGTGCATAAGAACATATCGATGTGCTTGATGTAACTCTTTTGATTCTAATGTCTCCAACGCAGCACGACCTAAAGGTCTACCTTTGCATGTGAAAATCCAATGTGTTTGCTCAGTTTGTGGATTCTCACTATCAACATTCCTTATTGGACGGGTGAATCTCGTCTCTAGGTTATTAATGTGGGTAGAACAAAATGTCATGCTTTCATTTGCAATGTAGCCTTCTGCAATAGACCCTTCTGGATGACTCTGATTGCGTACGTACTCCTTAAGAGTTTTGTTATACCTATTACAATAAAAAGTTATTCGAAGAAAGCAAAAAAATGTAAGGGAAACAACTCAACTGTAGTGAACCCACAAATTTTATTAATAACTAACCTTTCAAAAGGATACATCCACCTGTAATGGACTAGTCCACCTAATAATGTCTCCCGTGGTAAATGAATGAGTAAATGAACCATCACATCAAAAAATGCAGGAGGGAAGATCCTTTCAAGATTGCAAAGTGTTTCTGCAATATTGGCTTCAAGTTTATTCAGCTCTTCCTTCGTAGCCACTTTGGCACATAGAGATCTAAAAAACCCACATAACGAAAGCAAAACCAACTTAACATTCTTCGTTGGATGTACTCGTATTGCCAGAGGAAAGAGTTGTTGCATTAAAACATGACAATCATGGCTTTTCATTCCAGACATATCCCTTTCAGTAACTTTTACATTACGTGCTATATTCCCAGAGTAACCATCAGGAACCTTCAACCCCGCTAAAGCTCTACAAAACAATTCTTTTTCTACCTTAGATAGTGTAAAGCTTGCAGGAGGTATAATGACTTTGGTGCTCCCTTCTATTCTCTGTGGGTGTAGAGATGGCCTAATGTTCATGTCTTGCAAATCTAACCGAGCTTCATATTTGTCCTTTGATTTATCTTTCATTTCCAACAACGTACCAACGACGTTATCATACACATTATTTTCTATGTGCATGACATCCAAATTGTGGCGGAGCAAATTATCCTTCCAATAGGGTAATTCGAAGAATACACTTTTCTTCTTCCAATTGTGTGCTACCTCATTTGGACCCAAGGGTCTCTTCCGTTTATATGCTTTCTTGTTATCAACTTAGTCTATCATAAATTAATAACCATTGTTCCAAAAAAATTTCCCTTCACAAAATACAAAAAATAAGAATATGATTCCGTTTCTGGAGTTAAGGCTAGATTATAACTAAGCGTTTGGTGCAAAGGTTAATTTGGATGAATTTAGGTGGATGAATTCTAGAATTACATGCCAAAATTTCTCAGAACTTAGAATTTGGATTTAAATTAATCCTGGATTCTAATTTTTGAACATATCTCAACATGCAATTCGTATCCAAGGTCCCATCAAATTTGCCGTTCTAGAATTGAATAGAAAAGAATTATGGGGATTGGAAACCAAGCCAAACTTCAATTAACCTAAACACAAAACCCATGCCTATAAGCAGACATGTCACTTTTATAGAAATTCTAAACTAATTGGCTTAGTTTTTACTTATATATTTATGAGTTTATGATAAATCATTTATGAGAATAAAATATGAGTCATAAATAATATCGTTTAGTATCATTAGACATAAAGAAGTAATAATAGATTATCACAATAATGATAAACACCTTCTAATCTATTTGTAGATTTTAGATTATATCAATTTATTTTAAATATAAATAAATATAGTAAATTATACCAGACAACTACATATTTCATATTGTTTTATAGAGTTAATTTTATAATACGTATGAAAGATAAGATCATCCAATCTCCACGCAAAACACAATTTCATAATTAATTTTATAATACATATCAAAGATAAGATCATCCAACATCCGCACAAATCAAAATTTCATTTATTAATTTATTAATTTATTACATACTTAAACATAACAAGTCAAGTTATTAGTGTTCATGATGCTTCATTCATTATGTTCACAATTAACTTTGATTCTTCCATATCCGCTAAAGAAGCCACTTGGGACCACTTTGATAATGGGAGGAAATCACGATTAATTTAGTCCTTAGTCCTTGCCCAGAGGGCCCAGAGAACCCGTCACTTTGTACAAAGTCAAGTCAAGAGTGTAAAAGGAATACATGATCTTGATTTTACTGCAATTTTGATTTATTATCGAGCAGCATAAATTGAATATTAAGGCTTAGGTTCGACATATTTAATAATTAATTCAATCTAGACTCGGACATAATTCGTCGGGTCTAATTGTGTAACACGGTGTGAGTCAGATTTTGACATCCCTATCTATATTAGGGTCATAAGTGCCATCAATATCCGGTTTCTTGCGACTTTGATAAAGTACAAATGAAAATTTCCCTAATCCTATATAATTCAGGGTTACACAATAATTATTCTTATGAACCGTGTGGAAATATGAAAGCTCCCACTGACAACAAGAAGAGGCATCGTCAAATTAATTAATTTATTAATTTTATTAAAGAGTTAATTAAACATAGCAAAAGTCAAGTTATTAGTAGTGCTGCTTACCATGATGTTTAATTAGATTCATAATTAACTTTGATTCTTCCATATCCACGTAGGCCCCACTTTGATTAGCGGAGGAAACCAGGATCTCTTTAGTCTTTATATATATATATATATATTCTTTGCCCAGAAGACCCGTCACTCACTTTGTACGTTGTCAATTTTTCCAAATTTTTACCAAACGAAACCACTGCAAAGTCATGTCATTGAGAAATGAGCGTCGAAGTTTCCCCTTCTACTGCTTCCTTCCCTCTTCCCACCTTTCTCATTCCAATTCCCAATTTTTTTGTGTTCTTTAATTTTGATAGAATTTGTTCAATTCCTTCAATCTGATCTTTGCACCCACAGTACAACAATATTGGTGGTTGCATGCAGGTATGATAAGTCCTGTGTACGTAACAAGTTCAAGGTCTCGTGGTTGAGTCCTACTCCCCATGCACCAGATGTATGTGCATACAGCATTCAAGCCATACCCCTTAGTGGATGAAACTGAAGTTCCTTATAATCATTGTCCAAGAACACAAATCCTTATTTTCCCTTAATTGATATGCCCACCCACACTTGTTCATGCTTCCCCCCCTTCTCCACGATAATCCAAGTCTCCAACTCTCTATTCATAGTCAAAGTCGAAGTCAACAGTGAGTGGAGCCTTTGTGGCGTTGGTTCCTCCGTTCCTCCTCCACAAACCCACTTTATGGAAGGTTCATCTGGGGGCGATATATCAAAATCTGAAAAGAAGAAAAATTAACCATGCCACTTGAAAATAGATTGCAGGTGGCAAATGAACTCATGAAGGATGCATTTAATAATGGCTAGCTAGCCTGTAATTCTCTATTAGTCAGTCAGTCTATGAAGACCTTGACGAAAACGAAGGTCCTACAGGGGGTCCTTCTATCTACTTGTGCCTATAAATACGAAGAGCAGTGAGGGCTCTCATCAATCATCTATCAGTTTGCAAACCCAAGTTTCTCCTCTCCTAATCCTTCCTTCTACTTTTGTCTTTTCCGTGGTTGAAGACAAAAGAATAGTCAAATAGCATCCATTAAACCCTAAATCCATAAAGGATCTGGAACCGTAAATCGGAACCCCAACTCTCCAATCAAGAAATCGGTGGTGATTCTTATGTTGCTGGCTAGGTAAAACCATGTCATCTCCACCCCTTGAAAGAGAGAAATTACTACTCATCTCTCTCCTCTTATTGGTCTTGTTGACCACATCCATTTCTTCTTCTGCTGGTTCCACAACGGAGCAGGCACTCCTTGAATGGAAGGCCACCCTCCATAACAATTTTCTACTTCCTTCATGGACAAAGATGTCAAACGGAAGCAACAAACCATGCAACTGGGAGGGAATTAGTTGCAATCAGCTTGGAGTCATCACCATAATAAACATCTCCAATGTGGATTTACAAGGTACGCTCCATGATTTTAGCTTCTCATCCTTCCCTTCCCTCCTTCGTCTTCGGCTCCATAACAACTCACTTTTTGGACCAATCCCGCCCAGCATTGCCAATCTTTCCCAACTCATCCACCTTGATCTCAGCTTCAATCGCTTCTCTGGGAACATCCCATCAGAGATTTCTCTGTTGACCACTCTTAGTGAGCTTCTTGATTTACACTACAACAGTCTCAATGGCTCAATCCCTGCAACTTTAGGTTCTCTGAACAAACTAACAGTTTTAAATCTCGATGGGAATCAACTTTCTGGTTACATTCCCCTAGAGATTGGAAACCTAACGCACCTCAATCAATTGATGGTGAGCGATAATCTTCTTACAGGTTCCCTACCTTCCACTCTAGGAAACTTTTACAATCTCTCTTTGTTGTGGTTGTTTGATAATCAGATATCTGGATCTATCCCACTTGAACTTGGGAGGTTAGATTCTCTTATTCAGCTTGATTTGTCTATAAACAATTTGAATGGTTCTATACCTACTTCTATTGGAAATTTGAGCAACCTAAAGTTCATCTATCTCTATTCAAATTCACTCTCTGGTTCCATTCCTATGGAAATTGGATACCTGACAAATCTCTATGAACTAGAGTTATCGGAAAACCTGCTGACAGGTTCTATCCCTCCAGAAATTGGAAAATTGAGATCTCTTACTATACTTGATTTGGAATTTAACATTTTCCTGACAGGTCCTATCACTCCAGAAATTGGAAATTTGAGCAACCTAAACTTCATGTACCTCAATTCAAATTCACTCTCTGGTTCCATTCCAATGGATATTGGATACTTGACTAATCTTCATGAGCTAGACTTATCGGAAAACCTTCTGACAGGTTCTATCCCTCCAGAAATTGGAAATTTGAGATCTCTTTATGCACTTAATTTGCTGAATAATAGTCTCACTGATTCACTTCCTGCTTCTCTTGGAAATTTGACCAATCTAGTTTATATCATCTTTCTTGGCAACCAATTGTCCGGTCAAGTTCCTCAGTTTATCAACAATTTTACAAAATTGCAAGCCTTGCAGCTTGCATACAACCATTTTCATGGGTTTTTACCACAGCATATATGCAATATAGCACCACTCGTAAACTTCACTACATCTAGTAACCATTTCATAGGTCCGATCCCCAAAAGCATGAGAAATTGCACAAGCTTATTTCGACTTCGGCTTGACAACAACCATCTCACCGGAAACATATCAGAAGTCTTCGGTGTTTTTCCGAATTTAAATTACATTGATCTGAGCTACAATCAATTGTTTGGTGAGGTTACACAGAATTGGGGAAAGTGCCCACAACTGACAAGCCTAAGTATATCAGGAAACAATATTTCTGGTCGACTACCGCCAGAGCTTGGAGATTCGACTCAATTGCAAAAACTTGACCTTTCTTCAAATCTCCTGGTAGGCCAGATTCCAAGAGAAATGGGGAGTCTTAGCTCTTTGGTAACTCTCAATTTGAATGATAACCAATTCTCCGGTACCATACCTGAGGAAGTGGGATTGTTCGCCCAACTTCAGCATCTTGATCTCTCGATGAACAATTTAAGGGGATCAGTTCCAAAACAACTAGGGAGTTGCAAGGATCTTATATACTTGAATTTGAGGAAGAATAGATTCAGTGGAAGCATTCCAGTTGAAATTGGGAATTTAGTTTCCCTACAGATGCTACTGGACCTTAGTGGTAACTTGTTCACTGGAGAGATCCCTTCGCAAATTGGAAGCTTGGACAAGCTAACAAATATGAATCTCTCTCATAACAATCTATCTGGTCAAATTCCATCTTCTTTCTCTCATCTGCTCAGTTTGACAACCATTGATGCATCTTACAACTCATTAGAGGGTCCTATACCGGACAGTCAAGCCTTTCGAACATCCGTAATGGAAGTTTACATTCACAACAAAGGTCTGTGCGGCAATGCCACAGGTTTGCAACCTTGCATTTCTCCATCTAAGCAAAAGCGATCACCAAAAGGGAGTCACAAAACCGTGATTCTTACCGTTTCTCTCGTAGCAGTAATGCTATTTCTTCTATTCATATTTCTTGGGACTTTGGCATTTTTTGGCCGAAAAAAAAAATGCATAAAAGAGGACATGCTGACAGAGCAACGGCGAAGTGATCTATTTACAATATGGAACTATGATGGGAGGATAGCATACGAAGACATCATTGAAGCAACTGAGCAGTTCGATCCCAAATATTGCATTGGCATGGGAAGTCATGGAAGTGTGTATAAAGCAGAGTTGTCATCAGGTCAATTGGTAGCTGTTAAGAAGTTCACCTCTTCCTCAGACGACATGAATTCTAATGAAGAATTTTTCAGAAATGAAATTCTTATGATGGCAGAAGTGCGACATCGAAACATTGTGAAGTTGTATGGTTTCTGTTCACATGTGCGGCACTCATTTTTGGTTTATGAATATGTGGAGAGAGGAAGCTTGGCTAAGATCCTAAGCATAGACGATGGAGCGGTAGAACTAGATTGGAGTAGAAGGGTTAATATTGTTAAAGGCATAGCCCAGGCTCTAGCTTACATGCATCATGATTGTTCACCGTCATTAATTCATCGAGACATATCCAGCAACAATATTTTGTTGGATTCAGACTTTGAGCCTCATGTCTCGGATTTTGGCATTAGTAGACTACTAAAACCTGATTCATCCCTTCGGACAGCTCTTGCAGGAACATATGGATACATTGCCCCAGGTATTCTCTCTCTCTCTCTCTCTCTCTCTCTCTCTCTCTCTCCCCCCCCACACACACACATGCACTATTCAATGATGACTTTTTTTTTTAGGTAAATTGAAATAATAACATTTTTGAATATTGGAATCCATTATCTATTTTTTGCATGTTTTAAAGTTAGCTTGTTTTGATGGAAACATGTCTATTTTAAGAAGGGGGTGTCTAAATGATACCCTATAGGTTTATTTACAACATGTGATAACATTTGTCATTTTCAAGAACAACTAGTCTTAAATGTTTTTATAATACAAATATGAATTTACATATTTTATCCTGTTGGAAAGAAATATTATATTTAAGAGGGAAGAAGATAAAATTACAAGTTTTTTGTAAAAGAAATTCTATCGAATGTTACTAATTATTAGACACCTTATAAGTTAGAATGAATTAAAACAAGTCAAGTGGCAAGTTAGAATGAGTTAAGTCAATGTAACTCTCTTGGTTTCACCCATGTTTAATAACATTATGCACAGTAGCAATTTATCTAGATGGGTCTTTCACTCGCAATAACCCATTGTGGCACCAAATTCCCATCTGTCTCTTAAACTTGAAAAAGAGAAAAAAGAAAGGAAAAAAAAAAAAAAAAAGAAGGAAAAAAAAGAAGAGAAAAACTACAAGACCTTGAATTAATGATTTAACCCATCTAAGATTTCTTACCAAAAAAAAAAAAAAAAAAAAAAAAAAACCTATCTAAGCTTGAAGTCCCTTCTTTTATAGAAAAAAAAAAAAAAAAAACAATTATGGTTTCAGTTTATTGATTTTTATTCGGCTTCCTTGGAGTGGTCCACTTAGCATCATTGTCATGCTGGTGATGTTGTTGTTGTCATGTGGTGGTGCAACATGTGGACCACATTGTTTAAATGAATTGCAAAATTTACATCTGTACAATGCAGAGAATTCCCATTATCCAACTATCAAGTGACCAAGATATTTGATCTATGTGGCAGACAATAGTGGACAACATGACCCACTCTCATTATAGGTGTGAAAAACCTTTTTCATTATTTTAAATTCTATTAATTTCATTTGTTTTACTTATTTCTCAGAGCTTGCCTACACAACGAGGGTGACTAAAAAATGTGATGTCTATAGCTTTGGTGTATTGACATTGGAGGTGATAATGGGAAGGCATCCAGGAGAACTCATCTCTACTTTGGCATCTATGGAGCAAAACACATTGTTGAACGATATTGTTGACCAGCGCATCTCACCTCTCATAAATCATCAAGTTGCAGAGAAACTGTTTTCAATTATGAAGCTGGCATTTTCTTGCTTGCATGAAAATCCTCAATCTCGGCCAACCATGCAACAAGTTTCTCAAGAGCTATAAATTTGCAGCATTTCCCAAAGCAACTCCACACAATAATTTTGGGACAAGTACTGAGTCTTAAGGTGTGAATTTAGTCCAATAGATGTTGAGTTTGTATGTAGTTTAATGCAATCGTGTACTCTTTTCTTTCCCCTCTGTGTGTGTGTGTGTGTGTGAAAGCTATTTGTTTGTCATTGGTGTGATAATAAATCTGTGTATGTGTGTGTGTTATTTGTTTGTCATTGGTGTGATAATAAATCTGTGTGTGTGTGATATATAGATGTATTTTTTTGAAGTGTGTCTGTATAGATGTATTTTTTTGAAGTGTATTAGTTTGACTACAAGAAATTTGTGTTCATTTTCCCTCAATTCATTTTGGCTAAGGATCATTCAGACCATTAGATATTACGATCTATGATGAGCTAAGCTACAGTCAAACATAGCTGACGGTGGAACTTCAAATCTCTTAGCTTTTATTTAGTATTTTTGTCCGTCCAGGTGGTATGCTTGGACATTAATCCTGTACAATCTTTCATTACTTTAATATTTTTTTCTTTTAACCTTTGGGAGAAAGAAAAAAAAAACCTGGACCTAACAGAATCATGAATATTAAATCTTCTAATGTCAAACTTTCCTAACGGCCTCTAATATGCGATACATAAATATCATGAAACATACGAATAATCTAATGATTGCACTCTTGAGAGCTTATTGTGGGATCTACTTAAGGATCCAAGCACTGTCCAAATCCTATTAGACGTTCCTCGATCTATTGACTAGAGCTTCAGTGTCTAGTGAGTGATTAAGCTGATAGGATGAACAAATTTTTAAGTCTGTAACAAAATAGAAAAGAAAGAAAGAAAAGATAGAGAGAATGGACAATGGAGAATAGAGAAGAGGGTGAGAGAATCAATGTGTTCTCCTCCTCCTATGGTTTCTTTATTTATAATCAAAAAGGAGAAACAATAGTTTATGAAACTTCTCTAATTACAATTATAAACTAATTAGGAAAGTAACTCTAGACAACTTTGAAAATGAACTCTAACCAATAAGGAAACAAATAAATAACTATGGTGGAAACAAATCCACTACTTACTACCAATAGAGAAAAGCTATAGAAACTATAAGCCATATAGAAGGTAGAACCAGTGGGACTCATGTGCACATAGTGGCACATGGTATTGTTAACGCTAACACCCCCCCCCCCCTTAAACTAGAGCACGAGGGAATGTAAGAGCTATAGCTTGAAACAACATATCAACAGAAGCAGCAACAGCAGTAGTAGTAGTAGTAAAGCAGCATAATATCGGTTACTGTGAACCAAGCAGCAAGCACCAGTGTAGGTCACTATGAACCAAGTAGTAGAGACCACATCAAGTGTAGGTAGTAGAGTGTGCATCAGGAAGTAGAGGTAGCTCTTCAAAAAAAAAATCTTAATCTTGAACAGCAGTGTAGTAGTCACAACAAGTAAGCAGTAGGTTGCATTACGTGCAACAGTAGACATCATATGGTAGTAGACTCCGACATGAGCAATGTAGTAGTAGGTTCCAACATGAGCATGATAGTAGTAGGCTCCAACATAAGCAAGGTAGTAGTGGGCTCCAACATGAGCAAAGTAGTAGTAACAGATAAGCATCATACTGTAGTAGCAACAAGTAACATCTTGACGGATAAACCGCACAAGAAATCCCATAAACAAGAGCAGTTGTAAATAAGATTCAAATTTAAAAGTTAATCTGAAGGCCCCAGATGATGTGGATGCAGGTTAGGAGAACCTTATTTGGATCTATTAAGGGGCCCACTCAAACAATATAAGATCAAAATATGAAGACAATGGCAAAACTATAATTAAATCAAAGTTGATGATAAGTGGCACTTTTGTAATTTCAGACAAGACTCAAAACAATGTGATAGTCAAACAGATCCTTAGGATAGAATAGGAATTATATTTGAAGAGAACAGGATAGTATGGGTATTAAGCACACACAAAAAAGGATAATTTATGAATAAAGGAGTAAGAAGGGGCAATGTTGGAAAATAGGAAAATAAGAAAATAAAGCAATTAGGGAAAAAAAAAACTTGAATTGGGGTTGTCTTCAACCTCCAGCCAAAATAGGAAGCAGTAAACCAAACTTATGGAAGACAATAGAACTCACTGATTTGAACTCCAATTGAACTGGAACTTTTAGGTATGAATCGAACCATAGATCTCTCTTGAAACCAGTTAATATTGATCTCGATAATCAAATATAAAGTGGTTTACAGTCACCTGAACCACGTCTGTCAATACTGTAGAAAAAAAAAAGGTCCGCAACTTAGGATAGTTTCACAACAGAGAAGGGTTGCGGCAACAAGACTCTAGGGCTCCGAGAGCAATCCAATCGAATTGAAATTAAAGGTATGAATAGTAACCTAGTTCCTTTCTTGAATCCAAGTGAATTCCAACCAAGAAACAAAGAAGTTTTCTCGAGAGAATTTTGGAAACCAAAACCTGGTGGTAGTTTAGGTTGCAGAAAAGTTCCAGACTTTGATTTGTTGTAGGAGGGTGGTCTCAAGCCAGCAAACTCATAGGGCTAGGATCGCCCAGAGATAGGGAGTATGTGCTCCAAATTTTAGTTTCAACCGATTAGATCCCAAGGAGTTTTATTGATTTGAGTTCAACCTAGATATATCACAGGCAGTAGCAAAGGAAGAAAGGACTGATTCAAACTCAGGATTTGCTTTGGTTGCCCAAGGGCATAGATCAAAAATGCAAAATCTGATAAGAGGAGAAGCGTAGATCAAACACAAAAAACTAGAGAACCTAGTTCTTCAAACATGCATCTTCTTCATAATCGATTCAGTGTACGAAACCAACAACAAATCGACAGTCGATTCAACAAATAACAGCAGCAGCAGTGAATGAAAACGACAGTCTAGAAGATTTGATCTGAGCAGATCAAGTATATCGAACAGAACAGATAGCAACAGATACACAACAGAGGCAACAATGGTGGCTGCACACCAGAATAGAGACCTTTAAAAGGCTCTCAAAACGTCACTCACTCTGAGACCATATAACAAAATAGAAAAAAAAAAAGAAAGGGAAGATGAAGAGAATTGAGAATGGAGAAGAGGGAGAGAGAAGCAATGTGTTCTCCTCCTCCTATGGTTTCTTTATTTATAATCAAAGAGGAGAAACAATAGTTTAAGAAACTTTCCTAATTACAATCATAAACTAATTGGGAAAGTAAATCTAGACAACTTAGGAAATAAACTTTAACCAATAAAGAAACAAATAAATAACTATGGTGGAAACAAATCTATTACTTACTATCAATAGAGAAAAGCTACATATAGAAACTAATAAGCCATATAGAAGGTAAGACCAGTGGGACCTGTTGATACCATATTTCGTTCACCTATGATATAGTGACACTTGGCCCAGGATTAAGGGCATCGTGATAATTCAAGAAGGCGTTTGAATTATGACACGTATACGACACGTGTCATGCTCTCATTCAAGACAAATGTTTCTTGTTGTTAAGAAACCACTCTCCTAGCATCTCCACCATTAAAGGTCATGCGTCTAAATTAGAAGAACATGATCTCAATAACCGCATCTATCATGGTCGTAAGATCATCATCCAATGGCTTATACAATTAACATTTGAGGACTTTAGTTATCAGCCACGTGTTACAAGGATAATAGAGTTGGTCGTTTTCTATTCTGGTAGAGAACCATTCCCCACTCAGCAACTACATGCTAGGATTGACGCATCGTGACACCATTAACTGCCATCATCTTGCTCCTTGGGTTCTTATCCAACGGTGAACCATCATCCAGACAGTTTCTCAACTATTTTCACTACATGGGTAGCTCGGACCACTTCAGCAAATGCCTCAAGTCTCTATAAATACACCAGAGGTCAAAGATAAGGGAGATCAGAGACTTTCTAATCTCATGATAGATAATTTTACATCTCTTGACTCAAACCTTACCTCATTTGAGAACTAACTTAAGCATCGGAGTGGCCGCCGGACTACCCAATCCACCCCTCGGTGACTTATTCTTTGATTTTAAGAGGTTCACCACAAGTCATGTATAACTGACTACAGCTCGGTTACCTCTTCAACAATTCATTTATAATTGGGCATATCTTGATTATACTTTGTGCAGCTCACGTAAAGCATCATTCAAGTAGGTTACAATAGGGCATAGCTCGTTTAACACTGTGGCATACTCCGTACGTGCTATATAACTTGCTTAAACTGTGAAGATCTCTACCAACGTGGCATCTCAGTCAGACTGAATAGTTTTCAGCATCAATAGAACCCATGTGCATATAGTGGCACATGTTATTGCTAACGCTAACAAAGCCTAAACAATAAAATAGTAAAGTGTAAAAGTGAGGATTGTATACATTTGCCCATGCAGGAGACAAGTGAAATTGTATAAGAAGATGAGTAAGAACCATGGAAGATTGACTGTCACCTTCATTTTTTCAAAATTAGTGGACAAGACTTGAGTAGAGATAGAGCTAGAGTCTGGTGACCAGGACACACCACAATATCACGTCCTCCCCCTGATGCCCTACCCACATCAAGCACACTAACCACACACATACATTTACATGCATATTCCTAGAATCATCATCATCGTCATGTTATAAATAAACAGAATTAAATATGCATGACCATTAATAGCAGTAATATTGGATGACATGTGGAATGCATATCCCAAGCATACACGCATAGAATCAGTCATGGTATGGGACTCAATAAGTAAAACAGTTTATTATTAGCCAATTAGTTTAGGTCTTGTTCCCTCACCTTTGATTGAGTGTAAATCTTTTTTCAAGCTTTAAGAATCATATTTAGATCACTAGGAAAACCTAAAAAGTCGATAAATTTTAATTAGAATTAATTTCAACAATTTTCAGCTTGCTGTATGGCTAGGGTCGCAGGTTGGGTCGCAAGTAGGGTAGCAGTTTCCTGCGACCCTAGGGGTAGGGTCGTCATAGGGTCAGTTATCCATCGACCCTAGGTGCGACCATAGCTAATTTGAGTCAACTTTTCATCTTACAGTCCACTCTTTCATGTTTGGATCCTTTGGCTTACTTTCATGGTCCATTCTATGACTGTTCTATGGCTCAAAACTCCAGGTCACTCACTTTACTTTGTTTACAATGATTCCCTCCATGGATTCCATTGGAATTTACACATGGATGGATGATTTGGGTTTCTCCTAGATACTATCCTCTTTATAACTATTTTAGGGTCTTACATAATTCATGGAGAATGTTTTCATACCTTAGCCCTGCTGAGATTTAGAGATCTCTCTGAATTTCTTCTCCTTAGTCTTATTCTCCAACTTTCCTTCTCTTCTCCTTCTCTTCTCCTTCTCTCACTTTCAATTAGGGTTTCAAAAGGAGTGAAAGAGGCTAAGGGACGTCCTATTTATAGAGGAAAATCTCCCAAAATCCATCCCATTGAGTTTCGGAAAGGTCCCCTTTAAATTAGGAAAGTTTCCTAATTTCCGTTTCTGTCTGTCATCCCAGGATCGATCGTAGGATCGCAGGACCCGTTGACCCTAGGGTCTCAAGTCATCCGACCCTAGGACCTGAAAACCATGGGTCGAATTCTGCTGAGGTGGGGGTCGACCCTACCTATTTAGGCATGCGACCCTACCCTCTATTTTACTATTTTTGGGTCAATTTCATACTTGGTCTTGTGCTTTCCTTCACGCACTTGGTCCACGTGGCTCGACCAAGATAGATAGACCTGGTACAATGTGGTAAGACCGGTTAGTTTGATACGGGTCTTACAACCCTACAACTGAGGGGTTGATAAACTGCCATCAGTTGCCGATGGGAAAGGAAGACATGCCCAAAAGATTGTACCCCCGTTTCACTATTGCACTAAAGAATCTCTCTTTCCAGTGGGGAACGGAGGAAGGGGTTGAATCTACCATTGTTGGGACCTCATCCAAAATCATCGGAAGAAGTAATATGTCCCGCTGGGTTTGGACTGATGGTTTCAAGGGTTTTTCCAAGAGATAGGGGCTATGTTGAATAGATACTAGAAAAAATGCAAGGTGGGATGTTTGCGGTAGCGCAAGAAGAAGATGATGAAAGAGTGAATGTGAGCCCAAGATTTGGGCGTGATTTGAGTTGGGGCGAGACCGTAGTAGCCCAGAATTTCATATACTAGAGGATGGCATGGAAAACGAAAATCAGAGAGGAACATATTGTAATTCATCACCATCCTGTGAGAATAAGGATGGCTAGCACGATCGCTTGGGTCAGGGGTTATCAACTCAATGGCTTCAGGGACATAAAAGGAAACCCTAAGTTCTTGGAGTTTGGCCTCAGTCATTATAGGCTTGAAGGCAGAAGCGACACAATGGGGGCCTGCTTTACCGGGAGTATCAAAAGGTGATCTATTGGGGCCGATAGGGTTTGCACTTGAACTACTTTCACCCTGAGTAGATCGTCGGAGGTGCGATCGACGCAGAGTGGGCTCGGAAGGGTGACCAACAATGGCTTTATCGCGAGCCATAACTGGTTAGGTTAGAATGCAAAAATCAGAAAAGAGAGAGGCTTGTGACTTACTTTGGATAAAAAGGCATCGTCGAAAACTCTTTGCAAAGGATAAGATGCACCCCGAAGTAGGAACGAATCCGCCAAGTGAAAAATCTAAGAGCGAAGAAAACTCTGAAAAAAAACTGTAGATGATGAAGTGCAAGAAGAAGAAGAAGAGAGGAGGAAGGGGGATTTTATAAGTTTGCGAAAAGGCGAGTCCCATCAACTGTCATGATGGATCTCTAGTGGTGTGACTGTTAATTAAGCTGTGGATGTGATGTATTTTCAAGGTAACGACACGTGGAGGGATGCAATGGACTTAAAAATGACGGGATTTATGCCGATCTTCATGAAGCAACGGCTCGATCAAGTAAGGAACATTACCACGCGCATTCAATTGGAGACAACCCAAGCCGTCACGAAACGTTACCAAGAGAACGTGCACATTTAAGTCCTCAATGAGTGGGAGAAAAGGTGGCAATGGATTACCATAACTGTCACACCCCAATTCTGCACTATTCAGAATGGTGTGATGAACCGTCAATAAACCAACGGTTCAACCAGGATCTCAAAATAGGCTATCCCACATATGATAAAACAAAACACATTCCACATTAATCAGAGGTAATAAAGTAAATAGCGGAAGTCTTACAGATAATGAACTGAGGTCTAATCATGATAAATAATTAATATTCTATTTATTTCCATGTAACCAAAACATAATTTAATACATATTACAATATCCAAATATGAAAACTAAACACTAAACGTATCCACCATTGAAACCCTCGCTTAACGAACCATGTTCGTCCTCCACAGCTTGCTCATCATAGCCACCACATGTTCATATGTTGGCGTGTCGACATAATCTTCAATCATAGTACCTGCAACATCAGAAACTAAAAAGAATTACGCGCACGAGGGTCAGCTCTCCAACTTGAGCTCAGTGAGAAAACAAAACAATGCAACAATACATATGCATGCATTCAATTCATATCTTTGGTCTGGTATATAAATTTACAATGTGCTATAGAAAGGATAGGTGGCCGCCGCACCTCTATACACGAGTGTGTGGAAACGCCCAATGAAAATGGCACTATCGCCCCACATGCACCCACCATGGACAATATACACCCCATGAAAACGGCATGGCTGTACCGGTTTCCCATTCCAACACGTAAGCCCCTGTTGGCGAGGGCTTGCAAACTGGACTTGCAACTAACCAACCCTAATGTCAAACAATGTATCCAAGGCCTCACCCCAGCATCCCTCAATACATCCATAAAGATAGAGCTAGGGTCTGGTGACCAGGCTGAACCACAATGCCACGTCCCCCCTGATGCCCTACGACATATTAGTTCTTCTTCAGGTTGTTCAGACAGATTAGGCAACCCGCTAAGGTAATGATACGATGATGTTAGTGGACAAGACTTGAGTAGAGATAGAGCTAGAGTCTGGTGACCAGGCTGAACCACAATGCCACATCCTCCCCCTGATGCTCCACTCGCATCAAGCACACTAATACTTGCTTAGTGGACATGACTTGAATAGACCATGGCATAATATACCCCGATGAGAACGGCATCGAAGTATCGGTTGATACCATCCCTACCCACACCATGTACACTAGCCAAACACAAACATTCACATGCCTATTCCTACCATCATCAACATCATCATGTTATAATCAATAAATTTAAATATGCATGAACAGTAATAATAGAAATATTGGATGGCATGTTAAATGCACATTACAAACATACATGCATAGAATCAATCATGGTATTGGACTCAAAAAAATAAAAATAGTTTGTTATTAACTAATTAGTTTAGGTCTTGTTCCCTCACCTTAGCTTGTTAATAGATCCTCTTCCAAGCTTTAGAATCACCTTTATAACGTTATTATATTGCTAGAAGACCTAACAAAGTCGATAGAATTTAATTAGAATTAATTTTGAATTTAAAAACCATGTTGTTAACTGAGGGTCGGAGGTAGGGTCGGGGTCATGATCGACCCTGGGTGCGACCCTCCCCTTAATCTGAACTTCCCGAACACTGAGGGTCGATGCTAGGGTCGGATCTGCCATCGACCCTAGGTGCGACCCTCCATGGTTTGAGTCGAAAATATCAGATTTCGTTCTCTCTTTCATGGTTGGGTCCTATGGCTTACTTCCACAATCCATTCTATATATGTTCTATGGTTTAAAACTATACTTTATTCACCTACATGGTTTTAATGATCTCCTCCATGGTTTCTGTAAGACCCGCACTCCGTAAACCCGGTCTAAACCTTGGTTTTGTGTCGTAGCAGGTCTTCCGATCATCACCGGGCCAGACGGAACGAGCGGATGACAAATAGGTACAAAATCGGATCAAAGACGGTCAAATAGTCATAATTTTATGTTGACCGGTTGATGGTACCGGTCTTGGTACCGGTCGACCGGTATGCTCTGCGCAGCTGAGTGCGGAGATCCGAAATTGGATCTCTGTGGGTCCCATTTTCCTAAACCCTAATGCCTGAACCTTCCTAATCCTAATAGGGTTACTAAACCCTAATGTTAGCCTATAAATACACCCTTAAACCTCCTCAAATATTTTCCATTATCTCTCATAAACCCTAGAGAAGAGAAGGAGGTTGGAAAGGAGAAGGAGCTAGGAAGAAGAAGAAGGTGCCGCCATTACCGTTCGACGACGCTCAAGTTACGCCAGTTAACGGTAAGTGTTTGAATTAATCTTCTTACCCTATGATAGTTATAGGGGTGGATCAATACCATGCAAAGTAGGTATTGATCTAAAACCCTAAATTGGATATTAAACCCTAAGTTGCCGTCAAACCCTAGATTCGAGTTTCGAGATGATATTCATCGAAACTAGACTCGAATGAGTTGGGGATAACTCTAACTTAAAGCTTAGACTTAGAATGGATAGGAGAAACCCTGAAAATCCAAGGTAATCGATCGACGACAGTCGAAAAACCAAGTGTATGGTCTTCCGGAGACATACCGGTCAACCATACCGGTTGCTAGTTTGCTCACAGAGCTGCAACCAGTATGTTGAGACCGGTCAGCTCTGAAAGGCTGGTTTTGGACTTTGTTGGTTTCTGATCAACATGAAACCCTAAGAAAACTATTCTAATGAAACCCTAATAACATTGTAGGACTTTGTGACTTCCCGTTTGGATCTTACGACGTGGAGCAAGCTAACAAACGAGCGTCAAGTAAGGGAATCTGACCTAAACCTAATAATTAATGGACAGTAAGTCGATGTTAATCACCTGATTATATATGATGTGATGTTTGTGCATATTCACATGCCATCTTTTAATTTCAGTTATTATTACTGTTCATGCATTGTTAGGATGTGATTGTTAAGCATGTGATTGTTTTCGTTAGTGTGTGGAGTGGGGCATGGGCCTGGGATCGCTCCTCACACTAGCACCTTTTGTAGTATTCTGTCTTAACATGCTTGGTACGGGTGGGGCATCAGGGGAAGGTTGTGGTACGGTGGTCTCCGATGTAGATGTTGGCCTGGCCATGGTCATGTGGCATTGTGGTCTCCGAGGTTGACGCTGACTTGTCCACGATGCTTTAGCTCTGTCTCTATGTCGTAGGGAGTTATGTTGGGATAGGGTCTACCTGCGTATTGTTTCTATCCTAGTGGGTTAGTTGCGGATAGGGCATCAGGGGAGGTGTGGGAATGCCTTAGCTCTATCTCTATGCCGTAGACAGCTGTGCTGGGATAGAGCATACAATGATGACATATAGGATTGGTTAGTTGCGAGCCCAGTTTGTGAGCCCTGGCCAGTAGGGGCTTAGGTACTGGTATGGGTAGAGCATCAGGGGAGGTACGGGGGTATCTTAGCTCTATCTTTATTCCATGATGGGTGCATGTGGGCCAATGGGGGTATGATCCATGAGGTGCCACACACTCGTGTATAGAGGTGCGGGGGCCACCAAACCTTTCTATAGCACATTGCAAACTTAAAACCAGACCACAGCATAAAATGATTGTTACTCATGCATAATATTGTGAAACTGTCTGATTGTCTTACTGAGCTAAGTTGTGAGCTCCCCCTTTTGTGTACACATTGTTTTTAGATGTTGATGCAGGTTACACTGTTGACGACTATGTGAACGCTTCGGCGTATGGTGACGTTGCTGCTTTGAGTGTACATGCAGGAGAGGACGAGCATGATGCTTCATGCGAGTGCCCTTTCTGCGTGTACCTATGATCGGATTTTGTTATTCGTTTCAGTTATTTTCGTTTGGTATTAAAGAGATGTAAAAGATATTTATTTTATGTTTGGATTTGAATAATTGGATATTTATTTAATTTATCAATAGATACTCAGTTCATTATATTTTAAAGACTTCCGCTGTATTCTTTATATTCTGATTGTGGTTATGTGTAATGGTTTATATGAGTGGACACGGCCTATTCGAGATCCTGGTGTGAACCGTTGGTTCAATGACGGTTCACTCACACCATTCTGGTTGGATCAGAATTGGGGTGTGACAACTTGGTATTGGTCCACTTGGCTCGACCATGATATGTAGATGGGTCACGACACGAAATGTAAGGTTAGACCGGGTTCGTGGCGTGCGGGTCTTACAACTCCACCTCCTTTAAAATAAATTTCGTCCTCAAAATTTGAACGTATGGATCTTACAAAACCCCCATCCTTAAAATAAATTTTGTCCTCAAAATTTGAATTTAGTTCGGAGTCCATTGGTGGAAATTCTATTTTCGCATTGCATCTTCTTCCTCCTATGCACTCTTCTCCACGTCTTGTCTTTGTCGGGTTACCTTCATATAATAATCAATCGAAGTCTTACCTTGGGGTGAGATTTCACATTTCTAAGGTCCTAGACCTAAATCTAGGTGGCAACTTCAAAAGATTTCAATCTTTGTCCTCACAGTGGCAACTTCACTGGGGATATAAATGTCAAACTCCTAAATGAAAACTTTTCTTGTGTGAATTGGATGCTAGATTTCAGGATACTATATTTATGCTTGTATATTATTGCTTTGGGGCGAATGGGTTCAGTCACACATTCGTGCGAGTAGCCGAACCGGGTCCCATGCATATGGGGCAACCCGCTAGGCGAAACACACAGCCTTGGCCTGTACTTTGTGAGACCACGACCGGCGAGCAGCCTCTAACGAGCGTTTCTTGGGTCCGCCTGAGAATGCATTATGCTACTCCACGTCGCTTGGATCCTTGCAACATAGTATATAAAGGGATTGGGGGCCCATTATTCATCGAGCATTCGGTGATAGGTTACCCTATCCTTGTCAAGGTGGCCTTTTCTGTCCTAACCCAGATTGTAGCCCAATGTTTGTTATTTTTGGTTCATCCCTGAACCGATCCAGTAAAATCGGCTTAACCATGACATCCATCTTCGAGACGTCGAAGTTCTGCCCGTTTTTGTCCTCGACTGGTCAACATGTTAGATTCTACACGATGAGCATCTTGAACTCTCACCCATTGGGAGTATGAGGTATGTATACACCTGTTCTACATCATAGTAGACGGTCACTATACATCCTCCATTAAGTAAGCTCGATGTGTCGAATCTCTCATTGTTAACACGTCGATTTCAAAAAACGAACAGAAAATCCCTGTCAAGACATAGATACCATGGTCAAGAAAAAATTTACTAGTTTGTTCATCTATGAACCGCTTTTGCTAACCATCCCTAATAAGGACAACAGATTAATTTATCCATTTCAATTTCATCGAATTCGGTAATCCAATTTGCCAGACCTTGGTACCACTGATTATCCATTTTGGAATCATGAGGTCCCAAGACTGAACACATGACTTAATCAAATTCAATTAAATTGACTTGGATAATGTTTACCCAATCGCCCTTATGAGGGATCTAACTCTTGTTTGGTTGAGTCATCCTTGATTGTGCATTTGACTTCTTCCACTCCCCTAGATGTCTAGAATCTCAATATTCCTCCATTAGATTTCAATGCCTTTGGAAAAGAGAATCAAACTGCAACTATATCCACCCTTTAGGGTGAGAGGCCCCTACAATTAGGGAATTGTCTTGATTTCCCATCTTGAGATCCATCCATATTATCTTTCTAAATGAATCAATGGAAGTCATGAATCTAGATCTTGATTGAACATCAAATTTTATAAGAAAGAAGGAAAGATTCAGCCCCTAGGCAAATCCAATCATAGTTCCCGATTCACCTTTGAATTAAGGAAAGATTCAGCCCCTAGGCAAATCCAATCAAAGTTCTCAATTCATCTCTGAATTAAGGAAAGATTCAGCCCCTAGGCAAATCCAATCACCATTCTCAATGTACCTCTGAATTAAGGAAAGATTCAGCCCCTAGGCAAATCCAATCATGGTTCTCAATGCACCCCTGAATTAAGGAAATATTCAGCCCCTAGGCAAATTCAATCATAGTTCTCAATGTAACTTTGAATTAAGGAAAGATTCAGCCCCTAGGCAAATCCAATCATAGTTCTCGATTCACCTCAGAATTAAGAAAAGATTCAGCTCCTAGGCAAATCCAATCATCGTTCTCGATTCATCTCTGAATTAAGGAGAGATCCAGCCCCTATCCAATCATTGTTCCATATTCACCTTTGAATTAAGGAAAGATTCAGTCCCTAGGTAAATCCAATCATTGTTCCCTATTCACCTTTGAATTAAGGAAAGGTTCAGCCCCTAGGCAGGTCCAATCATCATTTCGGTTCATCCAGAATTACGGAAAGATTCAGCCCCTAGGCAGATTCAATCACATCCAGTTCATCTCAGAATCAAAAAAATATTTAACCCCAGATTCAACCACCATTTCTGGTTCATCTCAGAACTGAAGAAGGCTTTAACTCCTAAGCAGGTTCAATCATCACTCCCTGATCATGTAAAAATGAGGAAGGCATTCGGCCCCTTGGCTTTTTCACCCTTCACCTCCTGTTTAGGTTCTGATTCATGTCGAAACTAAGAAAAGTTCCATTCATCTTAATTCAATTAGCCACCAGACTTATCCAACCATCAATTTTGGTTAGGGTTCCGATTCATGTCAGAACTAGAAAAAGTTCCATTCATCTGAATTCGATTAGCCACTAGGCTTATCCAACCATCAACTTTGGTTAGGGTTCTGATTCATGTTAGAACTAAGAAAAGTTCCATTAACCAACCATCAACTTTGGTTAGGGTTCTGATTTATGTCGAACTAGGAAAAGTTCCATTCATCTGAATTCAATTAGCCACTGGGCTTATCCAACCATCAACTATGGTTCAAGTTCTGATTCATGTTGGAACTAAGAAGAGTTCCATTCATTTGAATTCAATTAGCCACTAGACCTGTCCAACCATCAACTGTGGTTCATGTTCTGATTCATGTTAGAACTAAGAAGAGTTCCATTCATTTGAATTTAATTAGCCCCTAGGCTTGCCCAACTGTCAACTCCAGTTCAGGATCCAATTCATGTTAGAACTAAGGAATGTTCCATTTATATGAACTCAATGTGAGCATGAGTTAGCCTCTAGGCCTGTTCAACCATTACCTCTGGTCCATGTTCCATTTCATGAAGGAATCGAAGAGAATTTCAGTCATTTCAACTCAATCAATCCATCATCTCTATCAATTAGAGTTCAATCCATGATTGTCTTCCTTGGCCTCTATCAATCGGAGCCCAACTCAACCAATCCTTGCCTCTAGCAATTAGAGCCCAGTCCACGACTGTCAATTTTGATCTCTATCAATCAGAGACCAATTCAAAATCAATCTTGATCTCTATCAATCAGAGACCAATTCAAAATCAATCTTGATCTCTATCAATCAGAGATCAATTCAAAATCAATCTTGATCTCTATCAATCAGAGATCAATTCAAAGTCAATCTTGATCTCTATCAATCGGAGACCGATTCAAAATCAATCTCTGGCTCTAACAATTAGAGCCTGATCCATGTCTATCATAGCCCAGTGCTACAAGTTAGGATAGTCCGTCAAGAATGGTGAATGAGAAGCATTCATCATTGCTTGTCAGTAAAGATCAATTCCAGATTCTGGAGTCATCATGAAATCATGAACCTTCAGCTATG
Organism: Protea cynaroides; assembly: GCA_028583415.1. Lineage (NCBI taxonomy): Eukaryota > Viridiplantae > Streptophyta > Magnoliopsida > Proteales > Proteaceae > Protea > Protea cynaroides. The sequence goes on along the minus strand of CM053266.1, from coordinate 33,175,297 downwards.
ATAGTGTTGTCCCATCTCGGGCATTTCTGCCCCATTGGCCAAGGAAATGCTAGAATCCAAAGAGTTGCGCTCATATTTCTCATTGTTCAAAGATAGGGAATGGAATTTTTCCGAGCAGTAGGATTGACCAAAGATGAGATCCGATATGCCCCAGGCTAGGATAGGAACCAGAATCACAGCTAGAGAATGGTCCAATGATGAAACCCTTAACCCATAAACTGGGGCATGAACCAGATTGAACTTAGACCCAAATTGAGTGCGGTCTGATAAGGAAAGCCAATGACCCCCAAACTGGGGCATGAATCGGATTGACCTTGGACCCGAATTGAGTGCGGCCCAATGAAAGCCATTGAGCCCCAAGCTGGTCATGAACCAGATGGACCTTGGACACAAATTGAGTGTAGTCTAATGAAAGTCATTGAGCCCCAAGCTGGTCATAAACCAAATTGACCTTGGACCCAAATTGAGAGTGGTCTAACAAAGAAATCCATTGAACCCCCCAAGCCAAGGGATAAATTAGTCCAATCTTGGATTCAAAATGGTGTAGTGCAATGGCGATACCCCTTGCTCCATAAGCTGGGGCATAAGCTAGAATGATTTTGAACTCAACTAGAAGTGGTCCATTGATGAATCCATCAAACCCCAAACTGGGGCATGAACCAGAGTAACCTTGAGCTTAAAAAGCAATAGTCCGGTTTTGAATGGATCCCAAACTGAAAAAAAAAAAAAAGATGAAAAAGGTAGGTATCTTGCACCTATTGATAGAGGGGCATGATGAGTCCTGCTATTAGAGATCTGAAGGAAGACTTATTCCCGCAACGACTGAAGGTGGTCGTCGAAGGCGTTATACCCAACTGGAGCCGCTTGGACAAACTTGTTGTTTCAATTTTCTATTATCGGTATTTGATAGGTCATCCACGTCTGGGTCCAAGATCAATATGCTTGTTGACAAGTCTAGTCCAATCTGCCATGCAAGTAAAAGAAAATCACCCCGTTTGGGATTTCAAACTCTGTGCCTTGTCTCTTCCATACATTTCCTCCCAGTTTCATACATCCTCCTATTCTACGTGCGCAGTCAATTCTGACTCTGAAGATGATTGAAATGATGAGCCATCTCCTGAATTTCTATGCCACCCGGCCTCTTGAGAAAGAAAGGTCCAACCCGTCTGGGAAAGCTTTAAATGATCAATCGGGAGACACAAGAGTAGTCTCAAGAAACATGTATTGGAGAAGCTGCCATTTGTTCTATCTGTGAAAAGATTTCAAGGAAAGCATTACATAATAACAGATCATATCAACAGGTCAGCCAATCAGTACAAATGAGTGGAGGACAGATGTGCCATCAAGAAGATGGAAATACCAAAGTTCTTACAAAGTATATCATCTGCAAGCAAGAGATACATGATGAATGATCAATCTCAAAATCAAAGAATGAGGTTATTGGGATACCCAAAAAAAAAAAATTCAAGCCTATGTTTTATCTACATCAACAATGGGAGGTAGTCACATCAGACAGAAGGTGATGAGTAACTTCTAGAGGACAGCATACGGATTCACCGTTCAGATAAAATCAGATACTAAATGAGCAGTCACAAATGCTCATAAAGTTTACAGAAGATCAGAGTGCTAGTTGGGGCAAAGACGTTCTATCTGATTGGAAATGTTTGGAAGAAGAAGATTCAATATTGAAAGTCAGGATTCAATTTTGCGATCAAGCGAAGCACTGCATTATGTGGCCTTCACATCCAAAAAAAAAAAAAAAAAAAAGAAGAAAAGAAAATAGCAAGATGTTGAATGGCATTGGAGCTCGACAGTAAGCCAATTGTCCCTCTCACTTCAAGAAGATGGTAGTTCCAACTAAAGCCTGAAAGCAAGTGCAATCGTTCTTCGAGATTCATAGCATGTTGGACCGGACTTTTGATTTTGGTCAATTACATCCCGCCTTTACAGGAGACGATCTCATCACTTCTTCATCATCAGAGAAAGATTTATCATCGGCATTAGACTCTCTCTCCCGTCCATCAATCCGACGACCTCCCAAGGAGTCTCTATCACAAGCCCTTCTTTTGATTATCATTTTTTATGGCATTGTATCTAGTGATCATGTCATCATTTTATGTATAAATTCATGAATCTGGCTGGAGCTCTCATCTTTCGTTCATTACATCCAACGGCTTCCCAAAGGTTCCCATAAGCCCTTCATTTCTCAAGCCAATAAAATGGGATCTTCTCGGTAAGATAAACCCATTCTACATAAATAACCAAACACTCTCCCAATGGTAGACCCATGTGGACAGTTTCACATCAGTCCTCTTGGACCTTCAACATCAATACTTGTCAACAAACCTAAAGGTTTCAGGCCCAGATATGATCGTGATTGATTCGGAATCTCGATATAGCTTATTGGGACACGAGTTCCATCTGAACATCCCCAAGAGGAAAACATAATTTGGCACCATTTTTAATTTTGGTGTAGGACTGTATTTCCCTAAGATCGCTTTTAGTGATGATTCAAATAGCTGTCCGCCTATCAATACGTGTAGGTGTCAACTTAAACAGTAGGGCAAGGCTACCCATTTTTCATGAAAGTCATGCCATTCAGATTTCCCCTAAGGGTTTCAGACCATTGGATAGGACCATAATTTTGGCAATATCCTCACCATATCAGGACTCTTTATTCAACCCAAGATGGGGTTTGCAAAAAGAAGAAAATGAAAAAAAATAAAGGATAGGAAAGAAACCTCAACAGGGAAAGGCAACCCGAGAAACCTCAATGGGCAAGCCATAATACCTTAGTGGGGATAGGCGACCTGATGCAACCCTAAAAGCATTGCCCTCATTGGCCCTTCATAGAAAAATTCAGTGGTTCATGTAGACAAGTGTCATACCAGTCTACCCTCCATAAGGAAAGGAACCCCTTTTGCTCTCCAGTGAATCATACTCGGAGGAGTTGAACAAACCATCATCTGTTGGGCTCCATAGTATTGCCTTTCAACAGAATTCTATCTTCAAATCATGTTGGTCATGTTAGGGAGAGAGCAAATTCTCATGGCCTGGTTACGGATGTAGCCAAATTCATTCAAATCATCAGTTCCTTCATTTTTCAAAATTCAAGAAGGATTTATCAAAGAAGTCACTTTCTGCAATCAATCTATCAATCTTCCCTTGACCTTGGAAGCATTGTCAAATTCTAAATGCAATCCAGATTCAACCTTGTTTAAACTCTATTAGATCGCCCGTTTCCTTCTATAGTAGCGGTCTGTCACAATATGCAGACACTGGGGCATAGATATACCCTATGCAGAGGAATTGAACTTGATCATGAGCGTTACATCTAGGATCCATTGTCTAGTCTGAAGTCACTGACTTTCCTAGTCAATAGAAGTAGGTCCGTCTCAGTTCTCCCAATCCTGTTGATGAAGAAAATCCAATGTGGTCGATCACCTGTTAGGATTTGGTCACCAAATTCTCTGAAGGAACACTTCCAATCCTTTGCTCCTCGTGCCTACTTTGGGGTCATGGTTCATTCATCTTTCAAAATTGGCACAACAATGTTGCAATGCCCTGAGCTTTTCATGAGCCTAGATTGAGGGCCAAACCCATGTCACATTTCATCGCCGCTTGGCTATTCTACCAATTTGTTCTACCATAATGCACAGTCAAAGAACTTAGTTGACCAGATGTCCCTTGACAGTTTAACACCATGGTCAATCAATAAAGTCACTTTGGTTAAAGACTGTCAAGGTCCCCTCATTCTTGTCCAAAATTCTCATTAGAGTTTCTTTCAATCCAAAATCCAACAACATCAATGTTGGCTGAAGAAATTACATGGAACCTTTCCAAGGGAGCAACCAAGTCATCCCTACCGTGCTGAAATTGAGTCAAACTTTCAATACCAGGTCATAAATGGCAAATTTCAAATCTAGGTATCATGCCAGCGAAGTCCATGACACCATTTCCATTGATGTCATGTTTTATGCCTTCACCAACAAAGCAGGGGTAAAAAAAACCTTGGAAAACTGCCATGGAATTCATCATCATTTCAAATATATCCAGCACTCTATAGGTTGAAAGTCAAGAGACTTCCAAGATGGGGCAGATTTCAACCCTAAAGGTTCAAAGTCAACAAAGCCTTCCTGTATGGTTCACTTTCAAGCATCCTAAAGGTTCATAGCCATAGAGCTTCCAAGAAGGATATTCCTATTTTCAATCTCGAAGGTCCAAAGCTGGTAGGAACTGCCAAGATGAGTCATTCAGTATCACCCTATAAGTGACCTTCTGAGTTCTTGCTCATTTCAGAATCAATAACAAATTCCTCACCCTATATGTGACCTTCTGAGTTCTTGCTCATTTCAAAATCAATAGCAAATTCCTCACCCTATAAGTGACTTTCTAAGTCCTTGCTCATTTCAGAATCAAATGCGGAGCCTTAGCTCATCCAAAGTTCAAATCAATCTCAGTCTAAGTAAATCATATGCAGAGCCCTAGCTCATCCAAAGTTCAAATCAATCTCAGCCTATAATTGAATCCAGAGCCCTATCTCATTCAAAGATCAAGTCAATCTCAGCCTATTAGTAAAGCAAATGTAGAGCCCTAGCTCATTCAAAAATCAAGCCGATAAGTGAATCAAATGCAGAGCCCTAGCTTATTCAGAAAATCAATCTCAGAATTTCAATCAATAGAGCCTCAGTTCAATTAAAGAAAAGACATCAAGTCTTCCATCCAGACAAATCAAGCCGAGCCCAAGCTCATGCAATCAGCCTTGTATTCACAGCCTAGCTTCATACAAGAAGAGGTTTATTAGCCTACAAATGGATCAAGTCGGGTCCAAGCCCGCACATACCTTGCATCATGAGTCACCTCAGCAAGAAGAAGAGGTTCCCAGCCTACAAATGAGCCTTGTATTCACAGCCTAGCTTCGTACAAGAAGAGGTTTATCAGCCTATAAATGGATCAAGCCGGGTTCAAGCCCGCAAGTACCCTACATCATGAGTCACCTCAGCAATAAGAAGTTCCCGGCCTACAAATGAGCCTTGTATTCACAGCCTAACTTCATACAAGAAGAGCATTCATCAATTCTCCAAGAAGAGCAAACCTTCTTGCCAGTCGAACTACGTTTTGGGCTTGATTTCTAGGACACCCTTAGAATACGTAGGCAGTTTAGGAAGAATTACCCTAAGTGCAGCCCAATAAACAATATCACTCATACCCCAAAAATATGGTTCTTTTATCTTTAGCCTTCAACTGATAACAATCTCGGCTAAAGAGGGGCATCTGTAAGCACCCCATTTTTGCCACCCTCGGCATAAATGAACCAATATGGCAGGTTTCTGACCTTTAACCCAAAGATTTATGATTTTTCACTGATCCCCACAAAGAGGTCATGGGCTATTATCTGCATAGATGCATAGGTCATAGAATTATCTTCGAAACGAGACCAGAATTGCTCAATTCCGATATCAAATGAGGAAGATATGACCATTTTAGTCGGATGATACATATAAGGGAGGTTTCTGAAATTATTATAAATAATCCCAGGGGCCTTCATGCAAATTATCCTAAGTTGGATCGTTTGAATTTCAAATCATCATATCTTGATCATCCGACATCGGATTCAGATGACTCCAAGACCATTATTCTTCATTCATGATGTTCTACAAAGTGGACGTAAAAAATCCCGGGTAGAAGCCACTAGTGGGTCCCATGCAAACTTACATGCAAAATGATCGTTAGAAATTCAAAGCTTCATATATTTTCCGTTCTACATCGGATTCAGATGATCCCAAGACCATTATTCTTCATTCAAGATGTACTACAAAGTGGACGTAAAAAAATCCCGGGTAGAAGTCACCAGTGGGTCCCATGCAAACTTGCATGCAAAATGATCGTTAGAACTTCAAAACTTCATATCTTTCCCGTTCTACATCGGATTCAGATGATTCCAAGACCATTATTCTTCATTCATGATGTTCTACAAAGTGGACGTAAAAAATCCCGGGTAGAAGTCACCAGTGGGTCCCATGCAAACTTGCATGCAAAATGATCGTTAGAACTTCAAAGCTTCATATCTTTCCCGTTCTACATCGGATTCAGATGATTCCAAGACCATTATTCTTCATTCATGATGTTCTACAAAGTGGACGTAAAAAATCCCGGGTAGAAGTCACCAATGAGTCCCATGCAAGCTTGCATGCAAAATTATCGTCAGAACTTCAAAGCCGCATATCTTTTCCGTTCTACATCGGATTCAGGTGATTCCAGTCTCATTATGTTCCATTTTTAGTGCTCTACAAAGTGGACGTAAAATATTTGCGGTAAAAGCCTCCGAAGGATCTCATGCAGAATGGTCAGCCAAATTATCGATAATTGGTCCGCTTAAACTTCAAAAATTCATAAGTTTACCATTTTACTTCCAAATGAGGTGATTCAAGTTCCTATATTCCTCATTTTTAATGTTCTACAAAATGAACACAAAAAATTTGGAATAGAGGCCATCGAAAAATTCCATGCGGGATGACAGCGAAAATGACCCGTGAAATGACAAGGAGAGAAAACCCAGTTAATTCCAATCAGTCCAGTCAACTCAGTTCAAACCAATTTTGGTCTAACCTAGCTCAACCCATATCAGTTGTCAATCTAAGTCAGTCTCAACCCATTTCAAATCAGTTCATCTATGTGCATAATATTTATATATTATATATATTGTATAATATATATATATATATATATATATGTATATATATATATATATATATATATATATATATGTATGTTATTAAATATATGTGTATAGTATATATTATTATATGTAAATGATAATCCAAAAGATTTTTGAGAAGAAAAAGGAAAGAGGGGAGAGAAAAAACGTGGAAGAGAATGGGGATTTCGATTTTGAGGATAAATCCAAAAGATTTTGAGAAAAAAAAGGAAAGAGGGAGAGAGGAAAAACGTCACTTTTTCTAAGACAGTCCAAAGGATTTTGTTGGAGAAAAAAAAGGAAAGAAGAAAGAGAAAATGTGGGGTTTTTTAGGAGGGACGGTTTTAGGGAAGAAAAGAAAGAAAAAAGGAAAAAAAAATGAGAGGATTTAGGGTTTCTAAATTGTTTTTTTTTAAGGGAAAGAGGGAGAAGATAAAAGGACGTGAGAGAGAGAAGAAGGGGACTTTTCCAAGGAGAAAAAAAAGGAAAAGAGAAAGAAAAAATGTGGAAAGGCTTTTGAGCTAAGTTTTGGGAGAAAAGTAAGGGAAGAAGAGAGAAAAAAAAGGGGAAAGAAAAAAAACGTGAAAGGGCTTTGTGGCTCACGTTTTTGGGAGAAAAGTAAGGGAAAAAGAGAGAAAAAAAAGGGGAAAGAAAAAAAAAACGTGAAAGGCCTTTGTGGCTCACGTTTTTGGGAGAAAAAGAAGGGAAGAAGAGAGAAAAAAAGGAGAAAACGTGGGCTTTTTTAGGGGGGTTCGGTTTTGGGAATCCGAAAGCTAAAGAAAGTCGAAGAGAGGAGAAGAAGAAGAGCGAAGGTTCGGGGATCTCGCAAACCAGGTAAACCCTCTCCTCTTTCATTCTTTTATTATCAATACCACCATTCACTTACCCGATTCGGTGTACCACTTTGTAACATCCTATCACCCGCAGCCATTATCCCAACTCGCTACTCCATATCCATTGCAATCCCCCTTGATCCGTAAATTTATCACCTAATCTTCTCTCCCATGAAATTGAGTTTTTGGATGATTATTTTTGTTTGATCATATGATGCCATGAAATGATCATATGATTTGAGTCATTGATGTTAATCTGATGAGGATGTAATTTGAGCCATTGATATTGAATGAATTTTAATTTGATCAATTGTGAGCCATATGATTCAAAATCTTAAGGTGATTGATCTAGCCTTTGATTTAGATTTTCCTTAAGTGATTGATCATGGCCTCTAATTATGAATTTTTATGAGATAAAATTTGGCCATCGATCTCGGATGCTTTAATGATAAAATCGGGTCATTGATCTTGGATGTTTGAATTAGCAAATCTGGACCATTGATTTTAGATATGTTGATGCTTGATCCAAACCAATGGATCTTCATTATGAGTGTCTTAAATGAATCTGAATCGTCGAATCTTCACTGTGAATGTTTTAAATGCATCTAAACCATTAGATTATCATCATGATTGATTTCAAAGCATCTGAACGGTTAGATTACCATTAATAGTGATTTATACCATTGAATTTTTGCATCATGAGTGTTTTTTTTTAGATACACTGTCATGTTTGAATGCTCATTGCCATAGTTGGATGCTTATTGCCATAATTAGGGTAGAAAACCCTAAAAAATAGAAACAAAATAATAATTAGGGTAGAAAACCATAAAATGAAAATAAAATAATAATTAGGGTAGAAAACCCTAAAATGGAAAGAAACTAACAGTTAGGGTAGAAAACCCTAAAAAATGGAAAGAAAATAATAATTAGGGTAGAAAACCCTAAAATGGAAAGAAGGTAACATTTAGGGTATAAAACCCTAAGATGGAAAGAAAATAATAATTAGGGTAGAAAACTCTAAAATGGAAAGAAAGTAACATTTAGGGTAGAAAACCCTAAGATGGAAAGAAAATAATAATTAGGGTAGAAAACCCTAAAATGGAAAAAATGTTACAATTAGGGTTGAAAACCCTGAAAAATGGAAATAAAATAACAATTAGGATAGAAAACCCTAAAATGGAAAGAATGTAACCATTAGGGTAGAAAATCCTAAAAAATGGAAATAAAATAATAATTAGGGTAAAAAACCTTAAAATGAAAACAAAGTAACAGTTAGGGTAGAAAACCCTAAAAAATGGAAATAAAATAATAATTAGGGTAGAAAACCCTAAAATGGAAAGAAAGTAACATTTAGGGTAGAAAACCCTAAGATGAAAAGAAAATAATAATTAGGGTAGAAAACCCTAAAATGGAAAGAAAGTAACAGTTAGGGTAGAAAACCCTAAAAAATGGAAATAAAATAATAATTAGGGTAGAAAATCCTAAAATATAAAGAAAGTAACAATTAGGGTAGAAAACCCTAAAAATGGAAATAAAATAATAATTAGGGTAGAAAACCCTAAAATGGAAAGAATGTAACAATTAGGGTAGAAAACCCTAAAAAATGAAAAGAAAATAACAATTATGGTAGAAAATCCTAAAATGGAAAGAAAATAACAATTAGGGTAGAAAATAGCATACTAGATCATGCCATGTAGGCTCTTGCCTTATTTGCAATACATGCCATATTTGAAAGATTTTAAACAATCTTACTATATGTGAATTTCTTGTCATAAATGTTTTATGTGCCTTATTTAGATAGAATATTTTATTTTTTGGCAATAACTTATTTTATGCAACACCCTAGTTAAACTGTCATATATGCACACTTCTAGAAGACAATGTAGGTGTAGGGACGTGCATTTAGGCACCCACATTCTTGGGAAGGGCATAATGGGAATGATAAAATCTTAATCAAGAAAGAGAATGCCTTGCCAAACTTTTAAAAATTAGAATTCTAGATAAAAAGGGTGATTTAGGACGATTTTGCCCCTTAGCAAACCCTAAACCTAGAATAGGTTCTAAACCCTAAACCTAGAATAGGTTCTCAATCCCAAACCTAGAACAGGTTCTCACTTTATAACCTAGAACAGGTTATTCCCGAACTACGCGGATTCTGATTCCTAGGGAAAACCCTAGGATACGTAGGCTATTTGGGAGAATCCCAAATTCAGATCCACACCTTAGTCCACTTGGACTATCCATAGATCCACTAGGATATTTATCCAAACCTTAGTCCACTCGGACTATCCATAGATCCACTAGGATATCTATCCATATTCCAATCCAAAAAGGGTTATCCAAATCTGAGTCCACTCAGACTATCCATAGATCCACTATGATACTTACCCACATTTTGACCCAAATAGGGTTATCCAGCCCGAACTACGCGGATTCTGATTCCTAGGGCAAACCCTAGGATACGTAGGCTATTTGGGAGAAACCCAAATTCGGATCCACACCTTAGTCCACTTGGACTACCCATGGATCCACTAGGATACCCATCCATTTCAACCCAATTTCGAACTTCGCAGATTCTGATTCCTAGGGCAAACCCTAGGATACGTAGGCTATTTGGGAGAAACCCAAATTCGGATCCAAACCTTAGTCCACTTGGACTGTCCAATAGATCCACTAGGATATTTATCTACATTTTGACCCACATAGGGTTATCCATATTCCAACCCAGGATGGGTTATCCATATTTTGACCCAAATAGGGTTATTATTAGATCCACTAGGACTATCTATCAGTCCACATGGACTATCCAGATCCTAACCCATAAGATTTCTCAGCCTTTCAAGCATAAATTTCAACTTGAACAAAGAACTTAATCATGCACAAGCATAAATCACATCCATAAACTTTAATCACACCTGAACTACGATGGTGAACCTGATTTTCGGAATAAATCCGTAATACGTAGGCAATCTGATGGATACAGATTCGGTTCAATGATATCAAACCACTTGGTTTGGTTTAATTTAATAAATAGAGTCTAGCATAGGAAAGGTATAGGAGACCGATTTCGATCGGACGGTTTGGGTGCCTAACCCCTTCCCATAATCGTAACTTGACGCTTACCAATCTCTGATGGATCAGAATTCCAATCTAAGGGTCATGAGTCAATCGAAGTCTTACCTTGGGGTGAGATTTCACATTTCTAAGGTCCTAGACCTAAATCTAGGTGGCGACTTCAAAAGATTTCAATATTTGTCCTCACAATAGGCAAAAATCATAAATTACTATTAAAACATTCAAGAGTGATAAGTTAAAAGTGCTACAGGGTACGGTCCACAAATCGGACAGTTACCCTGTTATATAAATTGTGAAGAGAGAGAAAAATAAGAAGACAATCATGGGGTAGGGGGACTAGGAGGAATAGGGTCGACAATATCATAATCCTGCTCGTAACCGACCCTAAGCCAGTGCACCTGATCCTGAGTGACTCTGAGGCTGCGAGCCAAGTGCCCCAAGTCACGGCTCATCTCACGCTGAGCGTCCCTGAGCTCCTTGAACATACCCATCACGGTGTTGGGAGGAGGCTGAGATGGTCCCGCTGCATATGTGGGCTATGGTGCTGGTACTGGAACATCCTCCATCTGATCATCGCCACCCTCGTCATCACCCACTGCCTCTGCTGCATGAGCAGCATTGGCTGCTGCTGCTGCTGCTGTCGTGGCTGCTACCCTCCTGAGTGGGCGAGGACGAGCCTCCAAATCCTCATCGCTGATAGGCAGGTTATCCATCTGCATCCACAGGATGGCATCCTAGTCGATGTCAGAGGTCATAGTGTCCTCCACAGCGATCTCACCCCTCATGTTCACTCGTAGTCGCTGTAGGAGAGTAGTGATGAGTCGGCCATAAGGAAGGTTACTGGCCTGACCGGGTAGTGTAGCCTGATGCATGGTCCTGATGATGATATAGGAAAGGCAAACCCGCTCCCCAGTGCAAACGCAGTAAGTCAGGTACTGAGTGAGCTGAGATAACTCACTATAATGGCCGCTCTGGGGCACAATGTTGTGCTGGATGATGCGGCTATAAACTCGAGGCAGGGGCTTCAAACTAGCAACCTTCATGGGCGCCCCAGGGGTTGAGAAGTTTCTCTGAGATCTCCTAGCGCAGATCGTCAGTGAGAAAGCCCTTCATCTTAGGGGCACAGTAGACTAAGTCCCCATCGTTGGGAATCCCCAGAAGATCAGCAAGCTGGTGGGTGTCGAAGGAGATGGGGACACCCTTGACGTAACTAGTGATGCGAAGTGCTCGACATTGATTGAAGCCGTCGACATCCCCATCTATTTCCAAGTTGGCATAAAAGTGTTTGACGAGGTTGGGACGGGTAGTCGTCGTGTATGTGATGATCGGCAACCAACCAAGCCTGCCAAAAGCGGCCTCCACATCGAACCGCTACAACTACTCCAAATTGACACACCGCCCAGACTCGATATTCTTCCCCTCGAACCAAGGGAAGCGGGCTTGTGCCGCCTCAGATCGAAATCAATGCTCATCAAGCTGTGGTATAGGCTACTGGGGAAGGTGCATACCTAGACCATAGGAGCGCTTGCTAGCACCTCTGCGTGGAGCCATTAGAGCTGCAAAACAAGGAAAAAACAAGGAGAAATGGTTAAAATTGTCGAAATTTCGACAGCATAACGACAGCAAATTAAGAAAAAGCCTCGAACTCACCCAAAAATATGGGGAGGAGGACTTACGTAACCCCCACACACTTCATGGAAGCCAAACTTAGATCAAACAACAAGAAATTTAGAAAATTTAAGGAAAAATTGATTTTTTGTCAAAACCTAGGTCAAAACTAGAAAATTTTGATTTTTCCTAAAACCTTTTGGTGAAACCTCAAATTAGTTGAGGGCTTTTGCTCTTAGGGGTCCCTAAACCCTTTCTAAATCGAAGGAAAAGAGTTCCTACGGTTAGAATCTTCCAATCTATGAAAACCATAATTTTTAAACTTAAAACCATGAAAAAACGATATGAAAATGATGAATGGAAGGAGAGAACTTACTTGGAGGCGATATTCTAAGTCTTGATCGGAAGAAAATGACTTCTAGGATCACCGGTCAGACTGTAGCAACTAAGGAGCCAGAGAGAAATCGCCATCGGAGATAAAGGAGAAGAGAAAAGTGAGTTTTTTCTCACTTTTTGCGATTTTAAAGAGAGTTGGGGCATACCGGTCGACGGTTTGACCCACACCGGTCGACCGGTACCCCCCTATGTACTGCGACCGCTATCTCTCGGTAGAGAGATGGTGCTGACTGGTCGATTATACCGGTCGCACCATACTCTACAGAGTAGCGACCGGTAAGCTATGTGGAAAAAAAATTAAAATTTCAATTTTAAGTTTCCATTTCGATTATTTGCCTTGCAATTGTTAAAGACTAACACTATTATGATTATTCAATTGTACCTCATGTGTTATGTCTTCTTCTCAGATCCAAATAGACTAGTCTGAAATGGTAGGCGAAAATGGTCGAAGAGGCTTACGAAAGCGTCACCACTCCAGGGTGCGCCAAACTGAGGAAAATGTGGAAGCTGGATATGTTGAAGAGCAAAACCAGAATTCGGAGAGTGAAGAAAGGCAGGTTCCCAGGGCACCCATAAATTTACCAGGCCCTCCTCATACAAACTCCAAGACGATTGTCATGAATCTGGTTTACCAGATGGAAGTTGAGCAGAAGACATTCCTGAATGAGATGCTGAAGATGTTCAGACCACCAGGATATGTTCCCACTGAAGGTACGCCTGAGTGTGGAAGGAATAATACTACACTGTCGACGGATGGTAGCACAGGGCTAATGTCACACCCCAATTCTGATCCAACCAGAACGGTGTGAGTGAACCGCCATTTAACCAACGGTTCACACCAGGATCTCGAATAGGCCGTGTCCACCCATACAAACCATTACACATAACCACAATCAGAATATAAATATACAGCGGAAGACTTTAAATAGAATGAACTGAGTATCTATTGATAATTTAAATAAATATCCAATTATCCAAATTCAAACATAAAATATAATATCTTTTACATCTCTTAATATCAAACAAAAATAACTGAAACAACTAAATAAAAATCCCTTCAAAGGTACACACAGAAAGGGCACTTGCATGAAGCGTCATGCTCGTCCTCTCCTGCTTGCACATCCAGAGCAGCAACACCTCCATACGCCAGAGCGTTCACGTAATCATCAAAAGTATAACCTGCATCAACATCTAAAAACAATGTGTACACAAAGGGTGAGCTCACAACACAGCTCAGTAAAACAATCAGACAGTTTCACAATATTATGCATGAGTAACAATCAATTTTATGCTGTGGTCTGGTTTTAAGTTTGCAATGTGCTATAGAAAGGTTTGGTGGCCCCCGCACCTCTATACACGAGTGTGTGGCACCTCATGGATCACACCCCCATCGGCCCACATGCACCCATCATGGAATAGAGATAGAGCTAAGATACCCACGTACCTCCCCTGATACTCTACCCATACCAGTACCTAAGCCCCTACTGGCCAGGGCTCGCAAACTGGGCTCGCAACTAACCAATCCTATATGTCATCAATGTATGCTCTATCCCAGCACAGCCGTCTACGGCATAGAGATAGAGCTAAGGCATTCCCACACCTCCCCTGATGCCCTATCCGCAACTAACCCACTAGGATAGAAACAATACGCAGGTATACTCTATCCCAACATAACTCCCTACGGCATAGAGATAGAGCTAAAGCATCGTAGGCAAGCCAGCGTCGACTCGGAATCCTCAGTACCACATAACAATGGCCGGGACAACATCAATATCGGAGACCACCGTACCACGACCTTCCCCTGATACCCCACCCGTACCAAGCATGTTAAGACAGAATACTACAAAAGGTGCTAGTGTAAAGAGCGATCCCAGGCCCATGCCCCACTCCACACACCAACGAAAACAATCACATGCCTAACAATCACCTCCTATCAATGCATGAACAGTAATAATAACTGAAAGTAAAGGATGGCATGTGAATATGCACAAACATCACATCATAGATATTCAATGATTAACAACGATTTACTGTCCATTAATTATTAGGTTTAGGTCAGATTCCCTTACCTGACGCTCGTTCGATAACTTGCTCCACGTCGCAAGATCCAAACGATATATCACAAAGTCCTACAATATTATTAGGGTTTCATTAAAATAACATTCTTAGAGTCTCATGTTGATCGGAAACCAACAGGGTTACAAATACCCTCACAGAGCTGACCGGTGGCATGTACCGGTCGCAACTCTGTGGAAAATACTGGCGACCGGTATGGTCAGCCGGTCCCCACAGATAACCTCCCGAGAGGTAGCGGTCGCAACATACCGGTCGCACTATGTGCAACCGGTATAGTCGACCGGTATGTCTCCAGAAGACCATACATGGGTTTTTCGACTGCCGACGATCGACCTCCATGGATTTTCAGGGTTTCTCCTATCCATTCTAAGTCTAGGCTTTGAGTTAGAGTTATCCCCCACTCATTCACGTCTCGTTTCGATGAATATCATCTCGAAACTCAAATCTAGGGTTTGACGGCAACTTAGGGTTTATTGGCCAATTTAGGGTTTTAGATTAATACCTACTTTGCATGGTATTGATCCACCCACACAACTAACATAGGGTAAGAAGATGGATTCAAACACTTACCGTTGACAGGCGTAATGAGAGCGTCGTCGAACGGTAATGGCGGCACCTCCTTCTTCTTCCTAGCTCCTTCTCCTTTCCAAGCTCTTTCTCTTCTCTAGGGTTTGCGAGAGACAATGGAAAGGATTTGAGGAGGCTTAAGGGTGCATTTATAGGCTAGAAATAGGGTTTAGTAACCCTACTAGGATTAGGAAGCTTCTAGGATTCGAAATCAGGTAAGCGGGACCCGCAAAGACCAATTTCCAAATTCCCGCACATAGCTGTGCAGGCCATACCGGTCGACCGGTACCAAGACTGGTACCATCGACCGGTATACCTAAAATCAGGTATAATTGGTCGACTTCGGTCCGATTTTGTACCTGTTTGTTATCCGCTTGCCCCGTCTGGCCCGGTGATGATCGGAAGACCTGTCATGACACAAAACCAAGGTTTAGACCGGGTTTTCAGAGTGCGGGTCTTACAACTCCACCACCCTTAAAAGAAATTTCGTCCCAAAATTTGCATGTAGGTTCTACAGTTGATGGGCCAAGGACAAAATTTACAACCACCGCATCAGTTTCCATCGTCGTCTGCTTACCAGGGAGCCTACCCGTACCCACCACCATGGTACGGAATGAATACACAGGGGCAACACGATCTGAGTCGAGCGATGGATAGATTCTTAAAACTGAAACCCCCTACATCACAGGGAAGCCAGGGAAACCACTGTGGCCTGCACAGTGGGTTGCAGAGATGGAAAAGAATTTTCGTCTGATGACATGTTTTGAGGATGAGAAGGTAATGTTTGCCACACATATGCTCAAGGAGGATGCAAACGCTTGGTGGAATTCTACACGGGCGTATTTGGAGACAAAACACACTCAGATTGATTGGGCAGTGTTCAAGGGAGCCTTCTTTGATAAATATTTTCCAAAGAGCTTTAAAGATCAGATGGAGAAAGAGTTCCTCAACCTACAGCAGTCTCAGTCGACTGTGGATGCTTACCAGCAAAGGTACGAAGAGCTATTTTTCTTTGCACCGACAAGCATGCAAGAAGAAGAAACCAAGACTCGTAGATTCACTATGGGATTACGAGGGAGCATCAGAGAGCACATCTTGGGTCTGGAAAAGAAGGTATATAATGAGGCTGTACAAGTTGCCAGGGTGATTGAATCCAGTCAAAGAGACAATTTCTTTGCACAAAACAGGGGATTGAAGAGGCCTGCTACTGAGACTTCAGGTGGCGGTAATAATAGATCCTTCCGCCCATACATGGCTCAGTCCACCATGGTGCCTATAAGAAACACTACTGCACCACCACCGCCATAGTTCGCTGGACAAAATCCGAACATTAAATGTTTCAACTATCAGCAACTGGGTCATATTGCAAAGACCTGCACTCTACCTAAGAAACAAACTCCACAACAAGGAAAGGTATTTGCAGTCACCACTGAAGAGGCAGTCGCATCACCTGATGTGGTCACTGGTATGATTCTATCCCTTCCTATTTAGCTTACTATTTTATTGTGTGTGAGCATGTATAACTAAGGGATAATTAAATTTCAAGAACTGTAAATATAGCTGGTATACCTGCCAGAGTACTCTTTGACTCTGGGACCACGCACTCCTTTGTTTCTATTTCTTTTGGAAAGCGAATGGAATTACCTGTCAAGCATCTAAACCCAAGCTTGATAGTTCGCTCCCCACTAGGAGTCGAAGTGGCGTTGAATAAATATTTTGGACCATGTACAGTTAGCATTGACGGTCGAGATCTAAAAGCTAATCTGGTTCAACTAGAGATGGCAGACTTTGACGTCATCTTGGGAATGGATTGGTTAGGCCAGCATTCAGCTAGCTTATTATGTGGTGAAAAGAAGCTTGTGCTTAAAGACGAGAAAGGAAAAGAGTTTAGCTTCACCGGGACCAAGTTACCCAGGAAGCGGAAGCTGATCCTATCTACCCTAAAAGCTAAGAGATGCTTAGAGAAGAGAGGAGTGGGGTACCTAGTGTCTGTGGTCGACATCACTGCTGAGGTGCCAAGGATGGAAGATCTAGATGTGGTACGAGAGTTTCCAGATGTGTTTCCAGAGGATCTCCCAGGTCTACCTCCAGATAGGGCTACAGAGTTCGTGATAGACCTAATGCCAGGATCGGCACCAGTGTCTAAAGCACCGTACAGGATGGCCTCTACAGAATTAAAGGAGTTGAAGACCCAGTTACAAGAATTGCTAGATAAGGTTTTCATAAGACCAAGCATATCGCCATGGGGAGCACCTGTATTGTTCGTCAAGAAGAAGGACGGTAGTGTACGGCTATGTATCGACTACCGAGAGCTGAACAAGTTAACCATCAAGAATCGATATCCTTTGCCCAGGATCGATGATCTGTTCGATCAGTTATAGGGTGCAAAGATTTTCTCAAAGATTGATCTCAGATCAGGGTATCACCAATTGAAGATCAAGGCCGGAGATATTCCAAAGACTGCTTTCAGGACAAGGTATGGGCATTATGAGTTTCTGGTAATGTCGTTCGGGTTGACTAATGCTCCAGCGTCGTTCATGGAACTGATGAACTGAGTGTTTCATGACATGTTGGACACTTCGGTCATCGTATTCATCGACGACATATTGGTCTACTCAAAGGACAGGGAGGCTCATGCAACACATTTAAGAGCAGCCCTACAACGGCTGAGAAGGGAGAAGCTTTATGCCAAGTTCAAGAAGTGTGAATTTTGGCTGAAGGAGGTGGCTTTCTTGGGCCACACAGTATCTGAAGACGGTATCAAGGTAGATCCAAGTAAGATAGCTGCTATGGTAGGATGGGAAGCACCAAAATCAGTTGCGGAGATTTGTAGTTTCCTTAGATTGGCTGGTTACTATAGAAGATTCATGGAAGACTCCTCAAGGATCGCCGTTCCACTTACCCGACTAACCAAGAAGAGAGAGAAGTTTATATGGTCAGATGAGTGCGAGAAATGCTGTCAGACTTTGAAGTCAAGACTAGTCTCTGCACCTATCTTGACCATCCCAGCACTAAGCATACCGTTTACCCTATATACAGACGCCTCAGGGTTGGGTCTTGGATGTGTATTGATGCAAGGAGAACAGGTGATTGCCTACGCATCAAGACAGTTGAAAGAGCATGAAAAGAATTATCCTACACATGACTTGGAGTTAGCAGCGGTAATACATGCAATCAAGACTTGGAGACACTATCTCTACGGTGAAAAGTTCCAGATTAAATCAGATCATAAGAGCTTAACCTATCTTTTCACTCAAAAGGACCTGAATATGAGACAGAGGAGATGGCTGGAGTTATTAAAAGATTATGATTGTGACATCCAGTACCATCCGGGTAAGGCAAATGTTGTGGCTAATGCCTTAAGCAGAAAGTGGGCATTGAAACCTAAGGCAGGACCAAGTACAAATGCTGCATTATATGCTGCAGCCTCGAGCTCAACAGAGAATGATGAAAAGTATATAATAGAGACTGCAAGAGATCCAGTGGAACAAGGCTTAATTCATAAGTTTACATTGATGTTCGCAGCCTTAAGGATCTCATCGGATCTCATAGATGAGGTCAAAGTAGCAATCCTACAAGATCCACACCTCAAGACTGTACAAGAAGATCTAGAGAAAGGTAACAGCAATTCTGACTTTACCTTGGATTCAGACAAGGTACTCAGGTATCGTGGACGATTATGTATACCTGAGAGTGAGAACTCAAATATCAGAGATCGAGTTATGACAGAAGTTCATTACACTCCATACTCGGTACATCTAGGAAGCACCAAAATGTACCATGATTTAAGAAGATTATATTGGTGAGGGATATGAAAGCAGATATAGCTCGTTTCGTGTTCCAATGTCTGAATTGCCAGCAAGTTAAAGCAGAAAGGCAGAGACCCGCAAGTTTACTACAACCATTACCAGAACTTGCATGGAAGTGGGATTGTATCACAATGGATTTTGTCATGGGTCTACCCTTGACACCAAGGTCGGTGGATGCAGTTTGGGTTATAGTCGATCGACTTACCAAGACAGCTCGATTCATTGCGGTCAGACCTCAGTATACCATGGAGAAGCTGGCCAAGCTATATGTAGATAATATAGTCAGACTTCATGGCGTACCAGAGAGTATAGTATCTGACAGAGATCCCCGTTTTACATCAAAGTTCTGGGAATGATTACAGAAAGCTATGGGAACAAAGTTGAAGTTTAGCACAGCTTTTCACCCTCAAACGGACGGACAGTCAGAACGAACTATTCAAATTTTAGAAGATATGCTCCGAGCTTGTGCCCTAGATTTCAAAGGAGCTTGGGACGAGAAGTTATCGCTCATCGAGTTTGCTTATAATAATAGCTACCAGGCTACAATTCAGATGGCTCCATATGAGGCACTCTATGGGAAGAAATGTCATACACCTCTGTTATGGAATGAGGTGGGAGAAAGAAGAATTGTAGGACCGAAATTCGTTGAAGAAACTTGTCGAGTGATTGATCAGATCAAGGAAAGAGTGAAGATAGCTCAAGTTCGACAGAAGCACTATGCGGATAACCGACGTCGAGATCTGGAGTTTGCAGTAGGTGACAAGGTATTCTTGAAGATATTACCGGTGCGAGGGCTGAAACGGTTTGGTAAGAAGGGGAAGCTATGCCCCAGGTATGTGGGACCATACGAGATATTGATCAGACGTGGTAATGTGGCATATCAACTGGCTCTACCACCATCTATGTCAAGCGTTCATGATGTGTTCCATGTATCTTTATTGAAGAAGCATGTCAGGGATCCATCGCACATCTTGACAGCAGACCCCCCAGACTTGACAGAGGACTTAACATTTGAAGTGGTATCTGTGATGCTTTCAAGCCGAAAGGCACAGCAATTTCAAAGCAAGGATATCCATTATGTAAAAGTGCATTGGAAAAGCCAAGAGGTCAAAGAAATTACTTGGGAGGAGGAGAGCGCGATGAGAAAAGAGTACCCTAACCTTTTCGACGATCAAGGTACGTTCAAATTTCGAGGCCGAAATTTCTTTTAAGGGTGGGGGAGTTGTGAAACCTACATGCAAATTTCGGGGATGAAATTTCTTTTAAGGGTGGGGGAGTTGTAAGACCCGCACTCCATAAACCCGATCTAAACCTTGATTTCATGTCGTAACATGTCTTCCGATCATTACCGGGCCAGACGGGACGAACGGATGACAATCAGGTACAGAATCGGACCAAACAGACCAAATAAGTATGATTTTACTCATACCGGTCGATGGTACCGGTCTTAGTACCGGTCGACCGGTATGGTCTGCGCAGTAGACTACCAAGATTCGGAATTGGATCTCTGCGGGTCCCACTTTCTTAATTTTGAATCCTAAGACTTTCTTAATCCTAAGAGGCTTCCTAAACCTAATTCCTAGCCTATTTAAACCCCTTTAAACCTCTTAGAATCCCTTCCATTGATCCTCACAAACCCTAGAGAGGAGAAGGAGATTGGAGAAGGAGAATGAGCTAGGAAGAAGAAGGAACAGCTGTCGTTGCCGTTCGACGATGGACACCTTACGTCAGTCGACGGTAAGTGTTTAAACCCTTCCTCTCACATAATGACTCTAGGATGGTTGGGTTGTTTGAATCAATACCATGCAAAGCAGGTATTGACCTAAACCCTACTTTGTCGTCAAACCCTAATTTAATCGTTAAATCCTAGATTCGAGTTCTAGGATGAATACCATCAAAGCTAGACTTGAATGGAGTTGGAAACAACTCTAACTCAAAGCTCAGACTTAGAATGTGTAGGAGGAACCCTGGAATCAATAGAGAATGATCGACGGCAGTCGAAAAACCAAGTGTATGGTCTTCCGGAGACATACCGGTCGACCATACCAGTCGCAGGTCATGCGACCGGTACCGCGATCGGCACCTCTTGGGGAGTGGCCTGTGGGGACCGGCTGACCATACCGGTCGCCAATTTTCCCCACAGAGCTGCGACTGGTACCTACGACCGGTCAGCTCTGTGAGTGTATTTTTGGTATCCTCATTGGTTTTCGATCAATGTAAACCCTAAGAAACTATTTTAATTGAACCCTAATATTATGTAGGATTTTGTGATAGTACGTTTGGATCTTGCGACGTGGAGCAAGCTATCGAACGAGCATCAGGTAAGGGAATCGGACCTAAACCCTAATAAGTAATGGACAGTAAACTGTTGTAAATAACAATGAATATGTGGATTGGTATTTGTGCATATTGCATGTCATCCTTTACTTTCAGCTATTATTATTGTTCATGCATACTCTCTATGCTAGGATGTGATTGCTAGACATGTGATTATTTTCGTTGGTGTGTGGAATGGAAAGGGCCTGGGGTCTGGGATCATTCCTCACACTGGCACTTTTTTTTGTAGTATTCTATCTTAGCATACTTTGTGCGGGTAGGGCATCAAGGGGGAGGTCGTGGCACTGTGATCTCCGGCCTGGCCACCACGCTCTAGCTCTATCTCTATGCCGTAGGGAGTTATGTTGGGATAGAGTCTACTTGCGTATTGTTATGTCTTAGTATGCTTGGTGCGGGTAGGGCATCAAGGGGAGGTCGTGGCACTGTGGTCTCCGGCCTGGTCACCACGCTCTAGCTCTATCTCTATGCCGTAGGGAGCTGTACTGGGATAGAGCCTACAGTGATGACATATAAGATTGGTTAGTTGCGAGCCAGTTTGCAAGCCCTAGCCAGTAAGGGCTTATGTATTGGTATGGGTAGAGCATCAGGGGAGGTAGTGGATGCCTTAGCTCTATCTCTATTCCATGATGGGTGCATGTGGGTCGATAGTGGTGTGATCTACTGTGCGATGCTACACACTTGTGTATAAAGGTGCGGTGGCCGCCAACCCTTTCTATAGCACATTGCAAACTTAAAACAGACCACAGCATAAAATGATTGTTACTCATGCATATAATATTGATACACTGTCTGATTGTCTTACTGAGCTAAGTTGTGAGCTCACCCTTTGTGTACACACTATTTTTAGATGTTGATGCAGGTTACACGGTGGACCACTACGTGAATGCTTTGGCATATGGAGGTGTTGCTACTCTGGATGTGCAAGCAGGAGAGGACGAGCATGACGCTTCATGCGAGTGCCCTTTCTGCGTGTACCTTTAGGGTTTTACTTTATTTATTTCAGTTATTTTTCTATTGGGATACAGTTGATGTAAAAATATTTATTTAAGTTTTGGTCATTGAATAATTAGATATTTTATTAAATTTATCAATAGATTACTTAGTTCATTTATTTAAAGACTTCCGCTGTATTTATTGCATTCTGATTGTGGTTATGTGCAATGATTTGTATGGGTGGACATGGTCTTATTGAGATCCTGGTGTGAACCGTTGGTTCAATGACGGTTCACTCACACCATTCTGGTTGGTCCAGAATTGGGATGTGACACAGCACACATCCATGTTATTAAGTATACAGACAAGGGAGAGTCTTTTCTGACAATATTTGAGGGATGAAATCATGTTCGACCCCTTTCTGGGCAAACGGGCCATGATTAGACAGACTGATGGAAGTAGCAGGCCATTAAATGATCTGTCATTATTGCTCATAAATACCGACAACCACCATAAATGCCATGTAGGTGGATTTTACTTGCCAGGTCACTATATCATAGACCGAATAAAAAAAAAGTAAGATTTATGCTCAATAAAAGAGAAATGATGGCTATTGTTGTCAGATGAAGTAGAGGACGTGGACAAAATGGGGGTCGAGGGAGGTCGATTGGGGTTGTAAACGGTTGACAAGGCATCGAGGCGCCACCTTAAGGGGTCGTAGTTGCCTAGACCTACTATTCTCCATCTGACAGATGATGAAGATGGTGGTAGGTGGGAGAAGCTTGCCCTTGAAGCTTCAACATGGGTCTATAAATAGTAAAAGATTATCGATTGCAAAGGATCCAGAATTTTTTACAAAAAAAGAGTATCCACCTTCAGGTATCATCATCTCTAAAAAGTTCATCTTATATAATCCTGGTTCAACACATTGTCCAATCCCCATTACTAGGAAGAAGCAGGTTGTTGAAGCTCTCGTATCTCAGGGAACCCCCTCTTTAAAGAGCTCTAGTGTTTCACTAAGAACTCCATTCTGTTTGCCTTTGGAGTCTACTAACTTTGCCATCGGAGTAGTCCCGGGATAAATCTCACCCACTTTACTTCCTTGTTCGTGTTTCAACTACGTGGCCTAATCTGAAGAACTGAACATAATCCATCGACAATAGAACCCACTTGTTGGTTACCCGTTGCTGCCAGTGTGGGGGAGGGGGAATTTCGAATGTTAAGCCAATTGGGGTATAAGAAATGGTTTAATCAATAAAGGATCCCACATGGTAAGGAGGAAAAAGAATGTCTATATTAACATACATTTTTAAGATGTGAGAGGATGTGGGAAACAATTACCACATGATGATATTTTTACTCTTTTTTTTTTCTTTTTTTTTGAAATTTTTTTTTGAATGAATATTAGTTCATTTAGTGTGATCTAAAGGCCAGCTTTGGGCTCGAATGAGAGAGACCCAAGAAAAGAGTCAAGCCCACCAAAAGTGGACCAAACCTTGGTCGACCAATTCTTGTTTCCTCGGTGGAAATTAAGGGGTCAATTTATTGTTAGTGCCACGAACATTTTTCTATCAGATGCACTTTTATTCCCCATTTTGTTATATGTAAATTTGTCAATTTTAATGGTCTATTTCAATTACAAAAAACCACATATAAAACACGTAATTATTTATCAGATTATCAATTATTTTTATGTGTGACTTCTATGGATGATGACATGATATATATATATATATATATATATATATATATATATATATATATATATATATATATATATATATATATATATATATAAACATTACAGGACATGATATATTCAAAACCGAAAAAGAAAATTACAGTTTAATATATTGTAATTTTTTTTAATTAAGTGACAACCATGGATTATAATCTATTTATATTTATTAAATTGAGTGAATCATCAAGTCAAATATTGGGGTTAGTCATGATATGAAATAGAATCGATGAGGAAAAAAAAGATGTAACTTAAAGAATATTATTTATGCCAACTATTTTCTCTTCCCTTCTTTTATTTTTTCCAAATATCTTAAGAAGCTATCAAATAAAAGACTCAGTATCAGAAAGATTGACTTAAAAAAATATTATTTATGCCATCTATTATCCCCTTCCTCTAAAATATTTTAAGAAGCTATCAAATAAAAGACTCGTAGCAGATGGATTAACGAAGATGGTTGCAGTAAGACTGCTAAAACAGTCTTGGACTTTATGTTCGGGATCCGCATCCTCTCCACCCCATGTTCGGCTTTAGTGGGCCATGATTGGTGTGGGATGCTTCTATGCATCCTCGTTCTAAATTTTGTTAGTTTGTTTTGAGGTTCTAATAGAGTCATGCTGATGGCATTACCTAAGTTAAAGTTTACCTACCAAGTCATTTGTACTTTCTTTATTTTTAGTCTTTATTCTTTTTATAATAAAATTTACTGACCTTTAGTGACCTTTAGCAAAAGCAAAAAAATAATAATAATAAGACTCGTATGAGCAAAAGCTCATTTCCAAGTTTATTAGTATGTTTCATAAAAAAAAATCATATTATTATAACCCATAAAATATTGTATTTAATCCAACCACCTTTCATCGTACCAATTAGAATTTGTAAGAGAACAAAATAACCCCAAACAATCGCAATTTTGAGCCTTAGAAATATCTTTCAAAGTTCTAGCTTTGATGCCTTTTTATAATTTTTGGTTATAATAGATTGTTATTGACAAAATAGATAAAACATTTTCGTATTAGACATTAAATAATAGGTTTTTTCCCTCCTATTTTGGAGTAAACAATATGGTCCTTCCGTTTTATAAGAATTGACTGAATGATTTTTTTAGGGTATTAATCCTAGGAATTTTGGATAGGATTAGGGGTTTTAAGATATCACAATGGATAACTCAGTTGGTAAAGACCAATACCTCAAAAAGATCATGGTTTCAACTCTCTTATGGACTTATCTATCAAAATAATAATAATAATAATAAAAATAAATAAAAAAAAGAAGAAGATGATGATGATGTTTGAATGATACCTTATATGTGTATTTAGAATATGAGAAAATTTTCTCTCGTTTGTTCCTCATAGATGAATTTCCTTGGTTTGTATGTCTAGAGCATCTCACCTTAAAATAAAAAATTTAAAAAAAAAAAAAAAAATCATATCTAATGTATATTAAAATTCCTATAATGCATTTCTCATCCCATCAAGAGTCATGATGACTCTCCTTTTCGAGCTCCACTCAATATAGAATTTTCCTCCTTAAAACATATGACATTATATTTACCACCTCTTGTCTTAGTCCCAAAAGTTCTTTAAGTTAAGATAACGTGTTTCAAAATAATTTGAAAGTGTTTTGACTATTATAACTTCATTGTCTCTGAGGCGGCTCTTGCCTAACCCTTTCGCTTACATGGAAGACGGTGGCTTCGGAATATGATAAACTGAGTGCATGTTTGTCCAATGATATTACGACACGGAAGAGTCAAGAAAGTGTAGCTATAGTTACTGTGGAAGTGGGTAGAGATAAGTAGGAAAATAACAAACAAATTCCAAGGCAAGTAAAGCTATCTAATGTCATTATCCATGTTTTAACCAGACCTTTCAAATCAGAGTTATGCCCCTTTTAGTGTAATTGGGGTTTCTCATTCTTTGCTGTGTTGGTGTGTTACTATTATTAGGGCTTTAATAGACGGTAGGAGTAGAAGACCATAAATCTTCGGTTATGTTTGGTGTGTATTTCTGGAATGTGTTCTGGGTTAATAATACGTTATGAGATGATAAAAACAATGTTTGATATGTATTATTTTTCTTTAATCATGGAATACATTAAGAGAATACTGTTCATTTAGAATTAATGTATTCTTTTACCCATGCAGTCCATTCTGGAATGTATTTGGAGTCAATAAGGGAAATGCCATGCCCTTTAGTCTATTCTCATCTTAATTTAGGAATGCATTATTTATTCCGAAAATGAATTCTAAGAATGCATACCAAGCACAACCTTAAACGTTTGAATTATCGTAAATTAGAATTTAGATAAAAGGCTAACATAAATTGAAGGGTAACACTATAGGGTCTACCTTAGACCCGATACACCACCTTAGTTTTGTTCATTATGTCACCATTCTATCAAGTTAGAATTTATAATTCGTGAGGCACCGCCTACCCAATGGCTTTGTGTGGTCTTACAAAAAATAAAAAATAAAAAAAATCTTTGTGTGGGAGATCCCCTTACTTGTGGGATCCACACCCTCTCGTGCGGTAGTTGAAACTGTCGACTGATTCAATAGCTAGAGTTCAATCAGCACACATACCAATACATTGATATGTGCACTGGATTAAATCCAACCATTGGCAGCAGGAACTGCCATAAGAGAGGATTTCTATACTTACATGTGAGCATAGATCTTTGTCCTTTCTTTTATTTTAAATCTACAGTATTCAATTGAGTGGGCTCATCTGATGCGTATACCAACGTATGGGTATCTTCGGCCACTGAATCACTCGACTGGAGAGAATCCAAGTCCACGTGTGCCGTGGGTAAAGACAAATCAGTAAAACAAGGGACAATACACTGTATTTCGTAGGGGTGTCAAATTTGGGCCAAAATAAAAGACCCAAAATCAAAACTGAATTTGTAAAATGTAACTGTTTATATCACATTTCAATTGTACTCTTTGTTGGATGTTTTGGTCTAGATGTTTACATTTTATGATGCTTGTATATAAGATTGATACCAAAGGAACCATTAGCTGCATGTTCGCAGCATTGATGTACACTGTCGAATGAACTTTCACAGAGTTGCTAAGGTGGACAGTTTTGCTATTAGAGCTTGGGTAGACCTGTTTGAGAACCGATTTGAGCTGTCTTAGATCAACTGGAGAGAGGTGAATTGCTATCAAATTTGCTTGGTCGGGTTGCCCAAGAACCCTGAAATTTTGACTTAATTATTTTAGCAGTCTATTGTCCCCCATAAAGTTTGGAATTTATTGTGTACAGCTTCTTAACTTTGTATCTCATGGCTTTCTAACGGCTCCATATTTTAATGGAAGTTTGATTTTTTTCTAAAAAAGTCCCACATTAAGGCTTTTGCAGGAGGGGCGAACTACTTTATATTTACACTTGTAGTTATAAAAAGCAGCTTACCACCTTATTATCATTACATTCAACATGTTCCACCTGTGTTTGAAAAAAAAAAAAAAAAAAAAAAACAACAACAACAACAAGAGTTTCTGTATTTTCTTCCTCCTTCAAATCTTCCCCACCCTTGGAACTGTCACCATTAACCCACATTTGTGGTACTGCAGCACTTACTTTCCTCTTTGTTGGCCCTATCCCAATAGTTCATAAAAAACACTTTCTTTAATTCACTCTGAAGGTGGTCTAACATTTTTCAAAATTCTAAAATGTTGATCTGTTTTTTGATGCAGGCGTGCAGCCATGGTGTCCACATGCCCGGCAAAGCTGAATGATGGACTTGGAAATGGATCAGACAAAAGTTCCTCAAACAATTGCATAGATTTTCTTCTCACAACGGTTTCTCCTTGGTTGCTCTCTTGATCTACACTCAACTAATTTGATCCACCAACCGTAAGTTTCTTTCCCCTAGCCTAAGTTCTCTACCTTCTTCTTTTGTCGTAGGATAACAATGGTTGCAGCAGTTGAATTCTATATAATTGGATCATTGCCCATGGTTGTTACCTTTGGTGGCTGAATAACAAATATTTGAATTCTTCAGCCTATAAGGCCTATTTATTTAGCACATTCATTCCTAGTGTTCTCCAGTTTATTTCCATTTTTATTCTTTTAAATTCTGTGTGTTCGTCCTACCATTTTCTTTTTTTGGGGGTAATAAATTTATTATTCTTTTCCAGACACAGTTACGAGTTATTTGAGGTTTGGTATTAGAGTTGACACCATTTTGATTCAAATGGTTTTTGCTCGCTTTCCTGTATGAGAGATTGGATTTGCTAAAATCTGTCTCACCATCCTGAAGAAGGGGAGAAATTCATACATGCTTCTCATTTAAGTATTTTCCTTAATTTGAGGAAAAGCTTTGATTGAAATTGCAAAATCATCAAAACCAGACGTACAAAAATCAACCCAGTATGAAGACTCAATTTCCCTGTTCTCAACCCAAAAGCATATGATTATAAGTTGATGATGCATATATTTTAAAAAGGTGTGTATGATCATAAGTTCCAAAGCTTCAGAGGCATTAATATTTTGTATAGAAGGCAAGATCCAAATAATCTGGCATTGCTTCAAGGATGATAATGATATTCAGTTCATCATTTCCACCTTTGGTTTCTGAAATGATACACTTTGATGACTAAGAGGGACTAACCTTTTTGAAACACTCAAGGAGTCACACTTGACTATGGCCTCTAACCCATTTTACTGTCTTGTTCGTGTTTCAGCTACATGACCTAATCTGGAGAACTGAACATAATCCATCGACAATAGAACCCACTTGTTGCTTTCCCGTTGCTGAGTGTGGGGGAGGGGGAATTTCGAATGTAAAGCCAATTGGGGTATAAGAAATGGTTTAATCAATAAAGGACATGGTAAGGAGGAAAAAGAATGGCTATATTAACATACATTTTTAAGATGTGAGAGGATGTGGGAAACAATTACCACATGATGATATTTTTACTCTTTTTGGTTTTTAATTTTTTTTTTGAATGAATATTAGTTCAATTAGTGTGATCTAAAGGCCAGCTTTGGGCTGGAATGAGAGAGACAAGAAAAGAGTCAAGCCCACCACTCTGGACCAAACCTTGGTCGACCCATTCTTGTTTCCTCGGTGGAAATTAACGGGTCAATTTATTGTTAGTGCCACGAACATTTTTCTATCAGACGCACTTTTATTCCCCGTTTTGTTATATGTAAATTTGTCAATTTTAGTGGTCTATTTCAATTACAGATGACCACATATAAAACACGTAATTATTTATCAGATTATCAATTATTTGATACTAATTGTACGAGGAGAAACTTGAGAACAACTGCTCCCACCAAAAAAATGACGCAGCTGCTTTCGTCAATCTACTTCTGCCATTCTTGTTTTATTGCTTTATGTGGGGGGATGTGAAATTATCGGTTAACTCATGGGTAATTCACCAAATCAATTTTATTAAAAAAATAATGTAGGAAATTTTAGTTATTTTGACATTCATATGGTACAAAAATACCCCTAAATAAATTTTTTTTTTATGTGTGACTACTATGGGTGATGACATGATATATATATATATATAGGGTAAACATTACAGGACATGATATATTCAAAACCGAAAAAGAAAACTACAGTTTAATTAAGTGACAACCATGGATTATAATCTATTTATATTTATTAAATTGAGTGAATCATCAAGTCAAATATTGGGGTTAGTCATGATATGAAATAGAATCGATGAGGGAAAAAAAGATGTAACTTAAAGAATATTATTTATGCCAATTATTTTCTCTTCTCTTCTTTTATTTTTTCCAAATATCTTAAGAAGCTATCGAATAAAAGACTCACTATCAGAAGATTGACTTAAAAAAATATTATTTATACCATCTATTATCCCCTTCCTCTAAAATATTTTAACAAGCTATCAAATAAAAGACTCGTAACGGATGGATTAACGAAGACAGTTGCAATAAGGCTACTAAAACAGTCTTGGACTTCATGTTCGGCTTTAGTGGCTCGTAATTGGTGTGGGATGTTTCTAGGCGTTCTCGTTCTAAATTTTGTTAGTTTGTTTTGAGGTTCTAAAAGAGTCATGCTGATGGCATTACCTAAGGTAAAGTTTACCTACCAAGTCATTTGTACTTCCTTTATTTTCAGTCTTTATTTTTTTTATAATAAAATTTACTGACCTTTAGTGACCTTTAGCAAAAGCAAAATATATATATATATATATATATATATATATATATATATATATATATATATATATATATATATATATATATATATATATATAATAAACTCGTATGAGAAAAAACTCATTTCCAAGTTTATTAGTATGTTTCATAAAAAAAATTATATTATTATAACCCATAAAATATTGTATTTAATCCAACCACCTTTCATCGTACCAATTAGAATTTGTAAGAGAACAAAATAACCCCAAACAATCGCATTTTAAGCCTTAGAAATATCTTTCAAAGTTCTAGCTTTGATGCCTTTTTATAATTTTTGGTTATAATAGATTGTTATTGACAAAATAGATAAAACATTTTCATATTAGACATTAAATAATAAGTTTTTTCCCTCCTATTTTGGAGTAAACAATATGGTCCTTATGTTTTATAAGAATTGACTGAATGATTTTTTTAGGGTATTAATCCTAGGAATTTTGGATAAGATTAGGGGTTTTAAGATAACCACAATGGATAGCTCAGTTGGTAAAGACCAATACCTCAAAGAGATCATGGTTTCAACTCTCTTATGGATTTATCTATCAAAAATAATAATAATAATAATAATAATAATAAAGAAGAAGATGACGATGATGTTTGAATGATACCTTATATGTGTATTTAGAATATGAGAAAATTTTCTCTCGTCTATTCCTCATAGATGAATTTTCTTGGTTTGTATGTATAGAGCATCTCACCTTAAAAAAAAAAAATCATATCTGATGTATATTAAAATTCCTATAATGCCTTTCTCATCCCATCAAGAGTCATGATGACTCCCCCTTTTCAAGCTCCACACAATAGAGAATCTTCCTCCTTAAAACATATGGCATTATATTTACCACATTTTGTCTTAGTCTTAAAAGTTCTTTAAGTTAAGATAACGTGTTTCAAAATAATTTGAAAGTGTTTTGACTATTATAACTTCATTGTCACAGAGGCGGCTCTTGCCTAACCCTTTCGCTTACATGGAAGACGGTGGCTTCGGAATATGATGAACTGAGTGCATGTTTGTCCAATGATATTACGACACGGAAGAGTCAAGAAAGTGTAGCTATAGTTACTGTGGAAGTGGGTAGAGATAAGTAAGAAAATAACAAACAAATTCAAGGAATTGAGCTATTTAATAAGATCATAACCTCTTATATGAGAAGGAGCATTCGATTTCAAAAGCTCCTTGTCATCTCCAAGGCGAGTAAAGCTATCTAATGTCATTATCCATGTTTTAACCGGACCTTTCAAATCAGAGTTATGCACCTTTTAGTGTAATTGGGGTTTCTCATTCTTTGTTGTGTTCGTGTGTTACTGTTATTAGGGCTTTAATAGACGGTAGGAGTAGAAGACCATAAATCTTCGGTTATGTTTGGTGTGTATTTCTGGAATGTGTTCTGGGTTAATAATACATTATGAGATGATAAAAACAATGTTTGATATGCATTATTTTTCTTTAATCATGGAATACATTAAGAGAATATAGTTCATCTAGAATTAATGTATTCTTTGACCCATGCAGTCCATTCTGGAATGCATTTGGAGTCAATAAGGGAAATGCCATGCCCTTTAGTCTATTCTCATCTTAATTTAGGAATGCATTCTTTATTTTGAAAATGAATTCTAGGAATGCATACCAAGCACAACCTTAAATGTTTGAATTATCGTAAATTAGAATTTAGATAAAAAGACTAACATAAATTGAAGGGTAAAACTATAGGGTCTACCTTAGACCCGATACACCACCTTAGTTTTGTTCATTATGTCACCATTCTATCAAGTTAGAATTTATAATTCGTGAGGCACCGCCTGCCCAATGGCTTTGCATGGTCTTACAAAAAATAAAAAATAAAAAAAAAAAAATCTTTGTATGGGAGATTCCTTTACTTGTGGGATCCACATTCTCTCGTGCGGTAGTTGAAATTGTCGACTGATCCAATAGCTAGAGTTCAGTCGACACACATACCAATACATTGATATGTGCACTGGATGAAATCTAGCCCTTGGCAGCAGGAACTGCCATAGGAGAGGATTTCTATACTTACATGTGAGCATAGATCTTTGTCCTTTCTTTTATTTTAAATCTACAGTATTCAATTGAGTGGGCTCATCGCTCATCTGATGCGTATACCAATGTATGGGTATCTTCGGCCACTAAATCACTCGACTGGAGAGAATCCAAGTCCGCGTGTGCCGTGGGTAAAGACAAATCAGTAAAACAAGGGACAATACACTGTATTTCGTAGGGGTGCCAAATTTAGGCCAAAATAAAAAACCCAAAATCAAAACTGATGCAGATCAAACAAAAACCAAATTTAATTATGTTGTGACTGGGCTGTGCTTTTAGAGTCCATTAAAAAATCAAAATAGGATCAAACAAATATATAAGTTTGAACCAAATCGATCCGAATAGGCTCAAATTGAAATTGAACCAGCCCGATAATGGTCACATAAGAGTTAATTAAGTCAACCTAAACCCATTAAGCCAACTTGCTACTAAATATACAAGTAGGAAATCCAAAACGAATTGAGATCAAAATAATAGTAGACCGAAAAGAGCTTGTTGAACCAGTCTGATAAAGACCGAAACCAAAAGTTTCTTATTGGACCATAATTGGGCTTGAGTGTACAAGACCGAAAACAATTTGACTCAAGCCGAACCGATCTATTGACACCCCTAAACTACTATCTGGTACAAAAACTAAACCATTATCCAGCTAACAGAGGCCAATCTAGGTTGGTCGGTCTTGATCAAGCCTAATCGGTCACCACCAATTAAATACCTTATAACGTGATCAGCATGTTTAATTAATTGAACCTCATTTATGAGACATTGACACGTTTATATTCAATCTAATCAGTCTTCGTCCAGAATCGGTCTTATGTTAATCAGTTTATTAACAAGCTTAAATGATGCAAATCAACTAATTGATTATGCTATTCGGTCCAATGCTAATTGTCCCAATTTTTTTTTTTTATGAATAATTAATTTTCAATTAAGGGTTTGTGACTAACATCCCTTTTAACTGCCTCTATATCGTCTGTGCTAAACTATTATGTTCAATCATAGTCTTTGGCGGGAGGACGACAACTAACTTGAACAAAATGCATAATTGTCAATGGAACATCATGGCTTACTAAAATTATAGGGTCTATCATTATGTATTATTAGGAATAAAAAAATATAGAATAAAAGGTCCATCTTTATGCATCATTGGAAATAAAATATGGGGGTCTTTTCATACTTCGATGATGTCCCTTAATCTTAGGGGCAAAAAAATTGGGCACCCCAAATTAGAGATTGGGCCTTAAGGGATTTAACCTTTAGAAGTTAACAGTCATTTAATCTATCGGGTTTGGTCCATAATTGGTTGGTGGCATAGTGGAGTCGAATGACCATTGGGCTTCACCCTTGTACCATGAATGATCGATTAATAATTGATCCAGACTTAAATCCTGCACGTTTAGTAAACAATACGAGTTGACGAGGGTTTTAATGGATCCGCCTAATTCGGGGGACACTGTATGGGTCAAAAATTGACACCCTAGATTGATTTAGTTTTTATGACACGTGTCTAATTGACTATACCACCGATCCTCATTTTTTATTTTATTTTTGGTACAGCACCGACCCTCATTTGGATGGATTCAAATCGTCTCCTCCTTGTACTTCAGGGAGGAGACGTGGCGATCCCACTGGATGGTCGCCATGTGGAGGTCGGATTCATCCGACCTCTTCGTTCGAACCGACATTCTTTTGTCGGTTTGGCTTGTCGGCTCGGACGGAGGGGTCGGATTCATCTGACCTTCACGTGGCGACCATCCAGTGGGGTCGCCGCCCCTCCTCCCGAATCTCAGGGAGGAGATGATTTGGATACAGCCAATACAATTTTTAAAACCCTGAATGATTTGAAGAATATCGGTGAAGCTTTGACATGCATAATTATTCAAATGGATTTTGAAAAAACCAGAGGGAAAGAAGCAGTATGAAGCATGAAGAACTGAAGAAGGTTCATTAATGTTTATTAAATTAAAAAAAAAATCTCAGATAGCAGATAGAGAGAGAGAGTGGAAAGCCTCTAAGTTTCTCGAAACACGACGTGCTCACCACTTTAAAAATTGGTTGTAACCACCACAAAACAAACCATGCATTCATTCAAATTTCATATCCTATTAATAACATCAACACATTCCACCACCTCTGCTTCTAGCAACCACTGTAGGGCTTCCCTTCGTTTTGCCTTTCCATCCCTCCTCTTTCTGAGTATTTCCATTACTACACCCTGTTCGAATTCGAGGTTACGGGGAACGCCGGAGACCAGACTTGCAGGGGGACGAACAGGGATTTTTAGATTTATGTTCCTGGGCTCCCCCATTACACGAGCTACAATGACGTGCGTAAGTTTATTCTCTTTCATTAATCCATTGCCCAATTCAGCTTTGTGTTTGGTTCATTTAAGGAGGGGGAAGAAAACCCAGATAAAAAGGATGCACATTCTAAAACTTTTAATTCTGAAATTCAATATTAAGGATGGGCATAAGGTGTTTGATTAGATGTCAATGGTGAACCTTTAATTAGTTATGAACAATGTTTTTATGGGTTTTAGTTCTCTGGGATTTTTATGTGTTTCTTGATCCACAGTGGATGCATTTTTATGTTGTTTGACTGCATACATCCTTTCTAAATATGGGATTTGTAATACCCAAATCGTCAAATTATCATAAATTCTAACCATCACTGAACAATAGCCACTCTTCAGAAATTAGACTATTTCCAGTGGGCCAGCAAGGTTTTGCTGAGTCCTTTTCCTTCTGTTCTTATGCAAGTTGAGGTTTCTCATTTCAGGAGAAGGTACTCTATGTCTTGTTCAATCATAATTGTAACATGATGTATCTTGGATCTGGGCTTTTGCAGCTATACACTGCTTTCATGTGTGCCAAAAAATGGAGCTGTTCATTATTAATCAATTAATTAATTGAGATCATACATTTAAGGTTTGTTACTTAGAATGGTGAACTACAAATACTTTGGCATTTTGTAGTCAGGATGCATTGACATGCTGATCTATTACTTGATGAGCTCAATTGATTATAAGAAATCACCATTCAGAACAACTACATATATCCATGTTATTTTGTGAAATTCCTTGTTTACAACTCGATATAGTACATTAATATGCTGAATTTGTAAAATGTAACTGTTTATATCACATTTCAATTGTACTCTTTGTTGGATGTTTTGGTCTAGATGTGTACATTTTATGATGCTTGTATATAAGATTGATACCAAAGGAACCATTAGCT
This sequence comes from Protea cynaroides, assembly GCA_028583415.1. Classification (NCBI taxonomy): domain Eukaryota; kingdom Viridiplantae; phylum Streptophyta; class Magnoliopsida; order Proteales; family Proteaceae; genus Protea; species Protea cynaroides. Next base: position 33,139,751 of record CM053266.1, on the reverse strand, counting down.
GCATGTTCGCAGCATTGATGTACACTGTCGAATGAACTTTCACAGAGTTGCTAAGGTGGACAGTTTTGCTATTAGAGCTTGGGTAGACCTGTTTGAGAACCGATTTGAGCTGTCTTAGATCAACTGGAGAGAGGTGAATTGCTATCAAATTTGCTTGGTCGGGTTGCCCAAGAACCCTGAAATTTTGACTTAATTATTTTAGCAGTCTATTGTCCCCCATAAAGTTTGGAATTTATTGTGTACAGCTTCTTAACTTTGTATCTCATGGCTTTCTAACGGCTCCATATTTTAATGGAAGTTTGATTTTTTTCTAAAAAAGTCCCACATTAAGGCTTTTGCAGGAGGGGCGAACTACTTTATATTTACACTTGTACTTATAAAAAGCAGCTTACCACCTTATTATCATTACATTCAACATGTTCCACCTGTGTTTGAAAAAAAAAAAACAACAACAACAACAAGAGTCTTCCTCCTTCAAATCTTCCCCACCCTTGGAACTGTCACCATTAACCCACATTTGTGGTACTGCAGCACTTACTTTCCTCTTTGTTGGCCCTATCCCAATAGTTCATAAAAAACACTTTCTTTAATTCACTCTGAAGGTGGTCTAACATTTTTCAAAATTCTAAAATGTTGATCTGTTTTTTTGATGCAGGCGTGCAGACATGGTGTCCACATGCCCGGCAAAGCTGAATGATGGACTTGGAAATAGATCAGACAAGAGTTCCTCAAACAATTGCATAGATTTTCTTCTCACAACGGTTTCTCCTTGGTTGCTCTCTTGATCTACACTCAACTAATTTGATCCACCAACCGTAAGTTTCTTTCCCCTAGCCCTAAGTTCTCTACCTTCTTCTTTTGTTGTAGGATAACAATGGTTGCAGCAGTTGAATTCTATATAATTGGATCATTGCCCATGGTTGTTACCTTTGGTGGCTGAATAACAAATATTTGAATTCTTCAGCCTATAAGGCCTATTTATTTAGCACATTCATTCCTAGTGTTCTCCAGTTTATTTCCATTTTTATTCTTTTAAATTCTGTGTGTTCGTCTACTTATCCAATTTATTATTCTTTTTTTTTTTTTGGTAATAAATTTATTATTCTTTTCCAGACACAGTTACGAGTTATTTGAGGTTTGGTATTAGAGTTGACACCATTTTGATTCAAATGGTTTTTGCTCGCTTTCCTGTATGAGAGATTGGATTTGCTAAAATCTGTCTCACCATCCTGAAGAAGGGGAGAAATTCATACATGCTTCTCATTTAAGTATTTTCCTTAATTTGAGGAAAAGCTTTGATTGAAATTGCAAAATCATCAAAACCAGACGTACAAAAATCAACTCAGTATGAAGACTCAATTTCCCTGTTCTCAACCCAAAAGCATATGATTATAAGTTGACCATGCATATATTTTAAAAAGGTGTGTATGATCATAAGTTCCAAAACTTCAGAGGCATAAATATTTTGTATAGAAGGCAAGATCCAAATAATCTGGCATTGCTTCAAGGATGATAATGATATTCAGTTCATCATTTCCACCTTTGGTTTCTGAAATGATAAACTTTGATGACTAAGAGGGACTAACCTTTTTGAAACACTCAAGGAGTCACACTTGACTATGGCCTCTAACCATATATCTTGGTTAAATATGGGAACCTCCATCCCATCTGTAGACAAATTTTTACAACCAACCTTCTCATTATGTTGACCGTTATTACCCTTCCTGTTTTGTTCTGCAGACATTCCATTGTGCTTAGATCTTCCCCACCTCAACTCAAGTTCCTACTTCACTTGAGAAGACGGTAGAGTCTGTCTTGCTGATGGGTGGTTCAGGTGATCCGGTTCACTCTGATTCTTCAAGCTGGATAATTGAGGGCATTGATATTGCTGAAGGTATGGAGCGAATGGTAGACATTGATATTCACGACAATCAAGTGTCCTCAGAACCAAAATCCCCCCCAAAAAAGAGCTTCAACGTGGAGTTCAACATGAACAAAAGCAATGTGAAAAAGGTCATGACTAAGGCCCCACGAGTGGGTAGAGCATACTCAGGAGCTTCGAGGGGGCTTCATAGCTTGCGGTTTCTCAATAGGACTACAACAGGTAAGGAAGGTGATGCATGGAAGGTGGTTGAGAGGCAGTTCAACCAGCTAGCAACTAATGAGATGCTCTCAAGGGATAATTTTGGACGATGCGTTGGTTAGTTCTTTCTCTCTCTCTCTCTCCCCCCAACCCCTAAACAACTAACTAATGAAAGCTAAAATGGAATATTTATTTATTTATCTTGAAGGCATGGGTGATTCAAAGGAGTTTGCTGGTGAGATCTTTGATACTTTGGCAAGGCGCAGGAAAGTAGATTCCACGAATGGTATAAACAAGGAACAACTGAGGGAGTTTTGGGAGGACATGTCAGATCAGAACTTTGATTCCCGGCTTCAGATATTCTTTGACATGTACGAAATTTTTTCCTTTCACTCACTGTTTCTCATTTTGGTGTTTGAATTGTACATTACAGCAGTTTTAAGAGGAGGTAAGGAGACTTGATAGCATTGAAATAGGTTGAGGTTAAAGCTTGAATTGTCCAGCTATTCTGCTATGTTCGGCCTTCTTTGAGACTGAAGCTAGTCGCCTTAATGGTTCCATCCATCTTTCTTTAAAATCTCACTGACTGTAAAGCATGGAAAAAGGACAACTTGACTATTGTAAGTAAAATCTTCAAGGAAAGTCAAACTTTAAAGTTTAAAGGATGTAAGAATCGATTCTTGGAAGTATGACTTAATATTTGTTTTGTTTCAATGGATTGAGAAATTCTGTAATTAAACAATGTGTATAGAACTTTAAAATTCAGCTCTCAGTTTTAGAAGATAGTAATATTATTGAATTGGAAATGTAGAAGCTTTGCGAATGGTCAAGCTTTTGATGGTCAGTTTACTATTTTGCCTCTTATCAATGTTCTATTCTTCCGTTAGTGGACTATCACTTCATAGAACATGTTGCTCATATCCTTATTTTGTATATGAAACATTAAACATTCAGTACCCACATAACAGGGATGAATGAAGAGAAACAAATAGAGTCATGGTTTATATGTTGATGAGTAGCAACTGAGTTGTTTTTGCACTTTTTTAGGTGTGACAAGAATGGTGATGGGAAACTCTCTGAGGATGAAGTCAAGGAAGTGAGTATTAGAACCTTGTGACTACTATTCTTCATCCTACATATTCATGAAACTGAATTTTCTTAATTTTCTTGTGAAGGTGATTCTGTTAAGTGCCTCCGCAAACAAGCTAACAAATCTCAAGGCACATGCCTCAACCCATGCTGCTCTAATCATGGAGGAGCTTGACCCTGACCATCTTGGGTATATAGAGGTGAGAAAGTATTCCAGGATCTAAATGGTTTCCCAAAGGCAAACACAGAAAAAGGGAGGAGAGGGAAAAATTTAAGAACACTGACATCTGATACTTCTTTTTCCTTTTTATTCTCTTTTTTTTAATAGATTTGGCAATTAGAATTTCTACTCCGAGGGATGATGAATTCCAAAGAAAATGAGCATTTTATCAAGAGAAGCAATACATTATCCAAGACAATGATCCCAAAAAGATACAGAACCCCAGTTAGCAGATGTCTAAGCAAAGTGTCCGAATTTGTCAATGACAACTGGAAGAGAATATGGCTCATTACATTATGGTTGATCATGAATTTGACCCTTTTCTCTTGGAAATTCTACCAATTCAAGTACAGGTCAGCTTTCCAAGTCATGGGCTACTGCGTCTGCATTGCCAAGGGTGCTGCGGAGACACTCAAGCTCAATATGGCTCTCATTCTTCTTCCTGTCTGTAGAAACACACTTACTAGACTCAGATCAACATTTCTTGGTAACTTAATTCCATTTGATGACAACATCAATTTTCACAAGGTGATTGCAGTGGGAATTGCTACTGGAACTTTTGTTCATGCATTTGTGCACTTGGCTTGTGATATTCCAAGAATAGCCTCATGCCCATATCCAAAGTTCATGACAGATCTTGGATCCGATTTCGATTACGTTCAGCCCACCTATGGTGACATCATAGCTAGCATTCCAGGTATCACTGGGATTTTCATGGTCTTGATAATGGCATTCACATTCACACTGGCAACCCATTCATTTAGAAGGAATGTTGTCAAGTTGCCCTGGCAATTCCACCATTTGGCAGGGTTTAATGCTTTCTGGTATGCCCATCACTTGCTCATCATCGTCTATGCCCTCTTGATAGTTCATGGTTACTTCCTTTTCCTGACCAAGGAGTGGTACCAGAAGACGGTAAGACTGCAAATTGCTCTAGAAGCAAGAATCTTTATAAATCCATTACATGCCAGAAACTGATGTTATTTGTGTTTTTTTGTAGACATGGATGTATATCTGTTTTCCAATGCTACTCTATGCTGGTGAGAGATTGATCACATCATTCGAAAGCAATGATCACGTCAATATTATTAAGGTTTGTACCATAGAATGTTATGCTTTTTATAACCATGCTCTCAGCTCCACCTTGTTGATTCAGTCTTTCTGTTTTCCTTCTCTTTTTTGGGAGAAGTTTCTTTTATGTCGAACTCAGAACATATAGGGTTGGAAACTGTTTTAAGATCTAGTGACTTGACTCAGGGATCTGTTGAACTATACAATAACTTGTCCTCTGATCTCATTCAGTGGCTAATTAACGGAATTACATGGTGGATTGCATGATCAACTGGTTGGTTTTTAAGCATTATTTTATTATTTTTTATGATTAATGAAGTGCATAATCTGCTACCCTCTGTTTCCTCTTCAATTTTTCTTCAAATTGAAATTCGGGTGATTCGAGTTTTAGAATTCTGTACCATTGGTTGGTCTAAGATGGAAACTAGCATGGGTATCTCAGTCTGACTCAGTTCTCTCTCAAATCCAAGTCAATTCAATTTTCTCCATTCTTTAGCACTTGAAGGGACAAATCAAACTAAATCCTGCTCCTTGTAAAACTGCAGGCCGTTGTATATACAGGGAATGTCCTTGCACTGTACATGAGCAAACCCCAAGGATTTAAGTACAAGAGTGGGATGTACATTTTCGTAAAGTGTCCAAACATATCAACTTTTGAATGGTAAATCATCAAAAAATTTCTGATACTGATCACAAAGTTAAAGAATAAAATAATTCATGCATCTGGCTGCAAATTTCCATATCTCAGCTCGTCTTTGATCTGTATAGGCACCCCTTCTCCATCACTTCCGCACCGGGAGATGACTACTTGAGTGTTCACATACGAACCTTGGGAGACTGGACTACAGCACTCAAAAGACAATTTGCACAGGTTATAATCTAAACTCTATTAGTAGTGTATATTTTACATCATTGGATTTAGTTAAGAGGAGATGTGACCTGTTAGATGATCATACACATCCAATCAGGTTTCTCCTTGTGATGTATAGCTTCCAATCATTCTTACAATGGTTCTGAATCCTTCAATGAGGAAAAGCAATGACATTTATGGACTTCCCTCTCACCCTGCAGGTCTGCGAAGCACCAGCTACTCAACAGAGGAGGGGTGGTCTGACTAGAATGGAAACTAGAGAACAGAGGAGGGGTGGTCTGACTAGAATGGAAACTAGAGCAGTGTCTGATTTTGATTATTCGCAGTCCGGGTGAGTGAAGCCTCAGGTTTAACTATCTCTCAGTTTTTTCTGAGATTTAATATCTAATATCTGTTTTTAATTTCAGATTCCCAAAAATCCTTGTCAAGGGACCTTATGGAGCTCCAGCTCAGAATTACCAGAAATATGACATTCTCTTGCTCATTGGTTTGGGTATTGGGGCAACTCCATTTATTAGCATTCTCAAGGATCTCCTGAACCATATCAAGCTCAATGAAGCCTTCCCGGTGAGTTTGTGTGAGCCAATGCAAGCAAGAGAGATTGTTTTAAATTAAAGTGATCAATAAAGTTTTGTTTATTATTGTCTTTGAGAGAATCTGAATCAATGCAGGCAAGTCCAAGCCCAAAAAACAAAGACAAGGGTCCAGGAAGGGCATACTTCTATTGGGTTACAAAGGAACAGAGCTCATTTGAATGGTTCAAAGGAGTCATGGACGATGTTGCAGAGTATGATCACAATGTAGGTGTAAAATATAGATGCTGTTTCTCCCATATCTCCTGTCCCAACTTTGTTTAGTGCTGACTGGGAAGAATCGCCTGATTATTGCAGCATGTCATTGAAATGCACAACCACTTGACTAGCGTATATGAAGAAGGTGACGCACGATCTGCGCTTATTGCCATGGTGCAGTCACTACAACACGCCAAAAATGGAGTTGATATTGTCTCAGACAGTCGGGTACCTGCTACTCTCATGGAAAAAGTACCATAGATTCTTTAACCATTCCATTTTCATTCTCCTTTCTAACCTGTATCTGAAACAGATACGGACACATTTCGCTAGACCAAACTGGGAAAAGGTGTTCTCTTACTTGGCACGTACACACGAAGCTTCTCGGATAGGTAGGCTTCGTTTAGTTTCCCTTCTGCATGAACTTACTGTACAGCCCAGCATAAGTATACCAAAGATTCTTAACTGAATAACAGTAAAACATTGTTTTTAAAAAAGAAAAAAAATCAGCTACCCCCAAAATAGTTTCGAAACATCACCTATCACTAATACCTTTCAAAAAACATCAACTACCACCCAAACATTTACCACCGTTAATCAAATAAATCCACTCTGTTTAACGAATCCCGTTAGTTGCTGATGTCATCTAAAAACGAATTTGAGTGGAACAATAATACCCTAAAAGATATGTTGAAAGGCGTTTTTACCCTCCTTCACTTAAGGAGGGTAAAACCCCAAATCTCTATCACCGACGACGACGATACCCTTCTTCTTCCCCGACGACGACGACGACCTCAAGCCGTCTTTGAAGGTGTTGTTCTCTCTATCTCTCGGCTTCTCTCCACTGTGGTTTTCCCCCAATCTAATTTCAGGTCAAAGAAACCCTAAAATAAAACCCTTTCTTCTTCAAAGATTCAATTTACAAAAAAGTTGCAGAAAATGAGACGATAATCTTAGACTTCCTCTTCGTGTAGTGATCCTCTGCGCACACATAAATCCATCATTAAGATAATCCCCCATGATCGCATCGGCAGCAGTGGGATTATCACCATAAATGTTTTTAAAAAGCTCGTCCATATTCACAAATCTAAAATTCTTACTCAGATTAGAAGCCCAAAGACTGTTAACGAATACATAGAAGCCTGTCGCGCCAGATCCGAATTCGCCGAACTTGAAGATGCCATCACCTTCGAAGACGCCATCTCCGCGGATTTCTAGGGTTTTAAAGATTTTAGTTTTAGTCGCTTTGTAGAAACTGGCAAATCTTCATCTCCATTAAGCGTGTAAGTTTCCCAAACGGTTTGAAATTGAATATTAGAAACACGAATGCAGAGAGAGAGGTAGTGAGAGAGAGAGAGAGAGAGAGAGAGAACCGAAAACCAAGAAAAAGGGGAGCGGGTTCTTGAAAGGTGGTTTTGGGTAGTGTAGTGGGGTTGTGATCTTCTTGACTTGTGGGAGTATTTTTGCTATAAGTAGTAAAAATAAGTGGAGTCAAGGTTGGAGCTGGATTTCTCAATCTCTCTTAAATTTCACTTCTTCTGAAGATTTGAAGAGTACTGAACAGCAATATTTTGGTTGATTTTAGTTTTGGTTCATTATCTATTTCAATGAATGGCAAGGGTACATCTCGATCTGGAACAGCTGGATCGGCTGATTCTTTAACGCCCAGAAGAAACTCCTACTTAAAGTGACCCAAGTGTGAGTTCCTCCTGAAAATTGGGTTATTTTTCCATCAAAACCCTTGACTGTGGGGAACTACAGAGACATCCCAAAACCTATAATTTTTTTTCCACCGTCTGTTTTATCATCTCCTGTTCTGCCGTCTCCAATTTATCATCTCCTTTTCTGTCGTCTTTGATTGTTCAAAGGATTGTTCAAATATTGGTTTTCAAAACCTGTAACTTTGTTCTTTTTCTTTTTTTCTTTTTTTTCACTGCTGAAACTGAGTTGTGGTTCCGTAGAAGGACTTGTATCGGGGGATCTGATGGCTACACAAGAGGGGAGAACGATGAGAGAGGGAGGGAGGAAAAGAAAGAGAAGGGTTATATTAGTAATTTTAAAAATTTTAAAAATTTAAAAAAAATTCAATTAAAAACAAAAAGGATAAAAATGTTTAACGTTGATTTCCATCTCCTCCGTCAATTACTTGAGTGTAGTTGATGTTTTTGAAAATGTGTGGGTGGTAGATGATGTTTCGAAACCATTTTGGAGGGTATTTGATTTTTTTTCTTTTAAAAAACTATGAAAAGAACTTTAAGATCTCTTGGTTTTGTGCAGGTGTCTTCTATTGTGGGCCTCCCACAGGCGGCAAAAAACTGAAGACGCTTTGCAAAGAATTCAGTCACACATCAACTACCCGTTTCCATTTCCACAAGGAAAACTTCTAGGATCAAGTTGTACATAAAGGAATTTACTTCTTTCTTTTCTCATTAGAACACTTCCACACTAATCAGCCAGTGTTACACACATAAATGAGCACATACTCAATACAAAAGAAGACTACAATCAGAGAATACATAACAATTTTTGAAATTTTGCGTTCTTCATTGAGCTGTTTTCTGAGATTATGCTCTTACCTGACAGAAATACACCAATAGTTTCAGCAAAAGTTTCTCCATATCTGTTTTTGCTCTCCTGCTTTGGTTTCCCAGTCCTTGTTGAATTCTTTCGGTTACTCTTATCTTCTATTTGTATCTGAACTGCCACTGAAACACAGGGAAGCACGTCTCTACTCTTAAAATTCCACATTCTTACCTCGAGGATTTTGTGATCTAGCTACATGTTTCACCGACTTATGAGAGGGTTTCTCACACTTCTTTAAGATCTTCAGTGCTAATGTTTTCAATGGAACTGAAATTTCCAATGGCACAAGTACTTCCTCCAATTCATGCCACTCAAGATCTTCAGAGTCACCATCTTCATACACTACTCTATACCAACCTGTTTCCCTGTCAAAATTAGTTACTGTACCATTGTAAAACATCTCTCCAAACATTTTCTGGACTTCCCTCCCTTCCAACCATTCACCAAAACCAGTATTTTGTGTTGATTCTACATTATGGCTTGGAGTATCAAACTGAAGGAAAGCATTGTCACGGCAGCCAACATTTGGAACCCCATTTATGACAACAGCAGGTTCTCCAGATAACTCAAAGACACCTGCAGATGAAGCTCCTGACTCCTCTTGGCAAATCTTCTCCATTTGCGATGATCCTTCTCATAAATCTGGCAACAAACACAAACAACCTGATACAATGAAGCAATGAAGACTATTAAGGCTTTGAAAGTTGTGACAGCATAGATCAAAAGCAGGTTCTTGATGAATGCAATGGATGCAACAGCCATCCAGGGATACCAAGCATATAGGAGAGATCTCTCTACCCAATTCAAAGAATAAGTCTAAAATCAACATAAAAATTAATTAAAAAAGAGAGAGAAACCCAATTTAATAGGTGAATTTAGTTCAAAGGTTTAGATCTATGTTTATATCATCCATTTTTGGTCCTGGTTGAAATTGCATGATATTTAGCTTAAGTTGTACATTTGAAGGGAAAATGGAAAATGTAGAATTTGGGAACTGCTGAAAAAATTTACTGCACATCAAAGACTAGCACTTATCATCGCCTTGTTAGTGGGATCAAAAATCAGAATTCGATTTGTATTTGTTTTCAGAGGCAGACAGATTGCACTAAATAATTTACCTGCTATAAGCCTATAACAACAGATTTAGCCAAGTATGGAAGGGGTGGTGGCTGGGATTCTGTCCCTGTCCAATCCTCCCAAGCATCAGTGTCTGTAAAGGCATCATGGGGCTCTATGGAAAATTTCAGCTAGGTATTCCGCTGGTAATTGGCGAATGAAATCAGGCTTTGGTTTGGTTTAACTCATGGTGTGTATAGGCTACTCAAGGATCGCTTCCCTGCTTTATTAGAAAAGAGTCGTGATAGTTTGGGTTCATTCTCTATCAAATCAATTGGCCACAAGCTACTCCCTTCTAGAATTTCTAATTTCCCTATTGCATGATCTGGAAATGATGATGGATAGATCCCCAAAAGCCAGAATCGCAGTGAACTGGATAGGAAATAAAGGAATGACTATTGTAGATCAACAAATCTGAAATAATAACATAACAGTAACTTACTTGAAGTTGGAAAAAGAAGAACATATACAGAAAATAAATATATGGACCTCAGGCATCTCACCTAGGAACTCATAACATCCCATCAACCTTTCTAGCATCCCACTAGATAACCGAATCTCACAGCCATTAACTGAGTCTCACACTTGCAGAAAAGGCAGCAGCCAATATTTCTTTCATGCTTGTAGTACCCTCTGTTAGTTAAAACTCGTTTTAAACGTGTACAGTACGTACCATACTTAACCGTTTAGTACGTGTATTGCTGTATTGACCTAAAAAATAATTTAAAATACTCCATACTCCAAGCCTTGCCATTTAAAACGCGTTTAATACAAGTATCGTATCGTATTTGTATTTTAATCTGCATCTTCAATGAGTAATGAGTTGATTAATCTCATATCAATTAATATTCTTATTGCCTTCTACATGTAACCGATGTGGGATTAAAGACAGCCACTTCCTCAGAATTGCTTCAAAACTCATTACTTTATTACTCATTACTCATTAGGGTGAGCTCTGGGTCATAACAACTATATATTGTAGGCCACATAGAGCACACACTCTCAGTTTCTCTCTTCCTATGGATAACATCAATTAACTACTTGATTGAAGATGATAATTCTCACCGTTTTATGGCTAGACACATCATAAATATCATATGTTTCCATTGATTTAGGTATAATTCTTCGATTTATGAGAATATATTACCCTTTTTTTCACCGTACCATATTATATTTATTTATTTTAAAACCCATACTGTACGTTTCAGTTTTTTTTTTGCCGTTCTCAGAATGTTTGACCTCTTTTTTACCGTACTGTTATTGTTTTGCTCCGTTTAAAACCCATTCTTTTTTTTTTTTTTTTGTCATTCATGCTTTAACTAACTATGATAGTACGTTACAAACATATATAGTAGACTTAAAACAGAAAGCAAACTAGTCCTAGAACTCCTCCAAACAATAACTTACCTTGAAGGTAGTTATTTCTAATAGAACTCTAAAAGTAACTTAAAACACTTAAAAGCAATAAAAGACTTAAAACATTAGAAATTTTATCCAACTAGATAAAGATTAACTAGACTTGGGAATGTTAACATACTAATCCCGTACTCCTACTTGATTGATACTCATAGTTTAGGCCCATTAATATTACAATGAAAACTCACGGGATCAAAAACCCAACATACATATAACCCAACCCGAGTCTTATTTCTACTAAAATAAGCTCGATGTTGAGTTGTATCGACATCAGAAAATCTAAGGTGCCCACTAAAGTCGCCTTCTTTTCCTATGTGGCGGCTCTTACTAATATCCAAACTGTTGAGTTCTTACAGTTGAAAGGAGCTCTAATACTATGGCCACATACAAACTTCTGGGCAACTCTTAATCCACTGCCCATTGTCCTTCTCTTCTCTGGCGATTCCAAAGGCCCCTCTCCAATTGGAGGACCAGGAACCTGAGCAGAAGAGGGAATCTGATCTTCTAAGTCATTCCTCATTCCATTGTTTGTCATCTCTGGGCTGAAAGAAATGATCGAGTTTTCCATGCTGGGTATAGAGATCTACAAGAGGTTCTGAAATCAGTCCAGATGCTATCGCCTATTGAAGCCGGAGAAGTTCACTTTCGGAAGAAATACAAGTCAAGCCTTGATAGAAATGGCAATAATCTTATTCGAGACTGGTTGCTAATTCTGTTGTGGTTGTAATTCCCTTCTCGGGTTTTGCAGTTTCCTCCTTTACCTGCTGTAATTTGGGTTTGGCCCTTCTGTTTTTTTTACCCTCTCAACACACTCCTTTCAAAAAAAAAAGAATTGCACTGTCATAATTGTGGTTTCAATACTCACTTCAATGTTTTGCTTCAGTTATCAAAGGGATCAACTGATAACAATTTTTCCTATCTAAAAATAAAATAAACAATCAACCTATTCCATGTTAGTTGAGTCAAAATGGAAAAATGTACGAGGTAATCAAATATTCCAACACTAGCAGCTTCAGCAAAAAGATTCCGAGCTATCACAGCATATGAAAACCGGACAACAAGAAAGAAGACAGCATTAAGATAACAATCAAAACTTCATAAAATTTGATCTGAACGGGTAAACATTAAACAGTGCAAGACTGCAAGAGATTAAGATTTTTTTTTTTTTATTTCAACAGAAAAGCCTACACAAGTTAAGAATCCAGATCTCCAAGAAACACCAGAGAACGATAAGAACCTTTGGCATCCATTCAAGAAGATGTTAAGCGTTCGTAAAATAACCAAACCACAAAGGAAGAGGAGGAGAAGAAACGAAGATGAAAATAATTAAAAGGAAGTGGGATTTTTGTTTTTCTTACCCAGATTAGGGATTGAATCCAATCGTAATCAGCTACGTTTTCTGAACTGGTTCAACTGAGGCTGGTATGAATATCGAAGCCGAAGGCTAAATTGAAAGAAGCAGCACAGACTGAAGCCGCGAAAAAAGCCCTAGAAACGGCGAAAAACCTGGCACCGTGGGTTGGAGTCCTTCGGTCGCGTTTGGCAGAAATTATTTAGAGTCCTCCTTTGGAACTTTATACTTAAAAAGAAATTTCAAAATTTATTTCCAAGAGATAAAATATAGTGATCTCATCAGATAAATGAAAAAAACTTGTCTTTTTTTTACCAACTAGAAACAAACATTAAATTTTTTTACCAACTAGAAACAAACAATAAATTTTTTTTTACATATAACATATTACACTTAACAAACAAACAGAGCATAACATCCATTGTGAGATTGTGGGGAGTACTTTAGGCTATGTTTTGATTCCCCCCCCCCCCCCCCCCTTCTCTTTTTTCTTTTTTTTTTTTTTCCCCCCCTTTTTTTTTTTTTTTTTTTTTTTTTTTTTTTTTTTTTTTTTTTTTTTTTTTTTTTTTTTTTTTTTTTTTTTTTTTTTTTTTTTTTTTTTTTTTTTTTTTTTTTTTTTTTTTTTTTTCCTCTTTTTCTTCCCTTTTTCCGTTTGGCAACGGTCTTACAACGCCGGTCTTAAGGTTCGGTCCGGGTTGGGTTCGGGTTATATCGGGCTGGCTCGGTCCGTGCTACCGGTCCGGACCCATTTTTGACACCCTTAGTTTTGATGCTAATAAAAGAAAAAATAAAATTTGAACTTGTATGTTTCAAGAAGTAAAATTTAAATTTTCCATGCAAAAGATGATATGAAAATACCATGGTATTTTGTTGTAAAATTTTTCATACGAATGGTATTTTATATAAAAATTTTCTTATTTTTTCAATGCATTTTTTCTTTTCTTAAATAATAAAAAAATTTGAACTTTTTGTGTTTCAGAAGAAAAATTTAAATTTTTGAAAGAGACAAGAAAACACCATGGTATTTTGTTGTAAAATTTTCAACGAATGATTTTTTATAAAATTTTCTTATTTTTTCTGCATTTTTTTACATTTTACATTATCAAATAATAAAAAAAATTTGAACTTGTTTGTTTCAAGAAGTAAAATTTAAATTTTCCATGCAAAAGATGACATGAAAATACCATGGTATTTTGTTGTAAAATTTTTCATACGAATGATATTTTATATAAAAATTTTCTTATTTTTTCAATGCATTTTTTTACATTTTACATTATCAAATAATAAAAAAAATTTGAACTTGTTTGTTTCACAAAGTAAAATTTAAATTTTCCATGCAAAAGATGACATGAAAATACCATGGTATTTTGTTGTAAAATTTTTCATACCAATGATATTTTATATAAAAATTTTCTTATTTTTTCAATGCATTTTTTTTACATTTTACATTATCAAATAAAAAAAAATCCTATTTTACATAAATTTATTTTCTTTACCACAATCTTACCTGAAAACAAAATAAATCACCATAAAAAAATTTACCCACAAATGAAGTTAATAGTGAAGAAAGAGTAATAAGAGATGGACATAGAAGCTTGCAATTTCAGTATTTCAATTTATTTGGGCACGTGGTATGCCAATTAAGCATCTCCAAACCATTAACCATTGATAAAGAAAAAGGCCATTATGTACCAAAAAGTATTTGTATGATATCTACATAGAATGAATGACAGAGTGACACATGATCGATATTACATTAAAAGTATTAAGAAAAATGAAGGTATCAAGGGTATCGTATATAATGTATCCGATCGGAATACCTAAACCCTGTCTCCCACTCTTATCAAAAGAAAAAAAAAATGCAACTTCTTCTCTCATTAGATATTCTGAAACAAATTGTTTCATTAGTCAAAACGAAACAACTGTTAGTTTAGTGAAGATTTTCATCTTTGTGCTTCAGTTGTTTCAATCCATTTCCATTGTTTGGATCCATTTTGACAATTTCAACCGAAAATTTGGCTGATAGTGGAATTGTAATTTTTAGTAGGTATGTCAATCAGTTGGTCACGGTCGGGCTTAATAGGTAGGTCTCGATCATTTTAACATCTCGTATTGTGACGGCCCGTTTAGCTAATTGGTCCATCATCGGCAAGGCATGGACATGTTTTTGGTCCGATTGGTCTTGGTCTCGGCCATAGTCAGTCTTATGCTAATTATGATGAATACGGGCTCATGCCAAAATGCAAATAAAAATAGAGAGAGATGTTGGTTTTGGAGTCCATAATTGTTCTCATATCGTAGATTAGATACTTTCTTGTAAAATTGTAAAAGGCTTTTATAGGCTTGTGATTACCCATGTAGACGAAGATGAGGATGGAAAGAAAAAATGGAAGACAAGAAGTGAAAGTGAAAAAAAAATGATTTAATGTTTTAGGTTTGTAGTTTTAGGGTTGTATTTATTTGATTAAAAGGTATATTTGATTCATTTGGTCAGTTAAGTTGGGCTACACCATTGCACCATGAACGTCTATTTAATAATCGGTCTATACCTAAACCCTACAATTTTAATAATCAGGATGGCCGGTTTTGGTTCATAATCAAACGAACACGAGTAAACTATAATTGGCACCCCTAATTTTTACCATTAAGAGTCAATATTAAATGTTGGTTTTTTTAATCTAAATTGTTTTCTTAAAATTAAAACTAAGTTTTAGGACATTTGTTTTATTCCCCTTTTTCAGATCAAGAAATATTCTTGTTCAATTTGATATCTTAGATGTGATGTATTCCTATGAATATACCATGGATGGAGGGTGATCAATAGGAGTATATCTTATATGTTAGCGGGAAAAATGGGAATACAACGAGAGTCAGTCACTTTGAGAGAGAGAGAGAGAGAGGGAAGTACACACCGGCACTGTGTACTTTCTTTCCCATAGACTTCCATTTTTGGACAAATGTTGCGCCAATTCCTATCATTGATAGAGAAGACGGGTCTTCAACTAGTGATCACATATCAAATTTCAAATTCTAATCCAGTAAAGGAAAAGTAATTTTGAGATAGTGCTTGGTAGTGTACACAATTTTGCTTTTGGTAACGATATTGATATCGAATTGACACCCCTTACTTGTGGATGACTTGACAAAGAGAGGAAAAAAAAGGGAACTTTAAGCTAGTGCCTAGTAGTGTAAAACAATTTTGGGTTTCGATATAAAATATCAAATTGATACCGTTATGTGTAGATGACTTGACATAGAGACCGTCTCCCCAAAACACTCTCCGCGATAGGAAAAAAGGATATCTAATAACATTTTTGTAATATATTATTAAGAGAAGGTTTTCCCATGCTACCAGTGTGATGGGAATCTCTATGCCACACCAAGCATCACTCGGACCGAACCTTAATGGACAGGTTTCGGTCTCGGCTTGTAAAGCCCGACACCGTTTCAACCCAAATCGAAACTAGACCGGACCAGCCCGTTAAGAAATCCGAACTAACCCGAACCAATAATACCTAACTCAAACATCGGTAAGGTCCATCCGGGCCCAGTTTCTTAATTTTTATGGTTTTAAATTTTGATGAATTATATTACACTGTTATAGTTCACTTCTTGATCGGAAAGATTATATGAATCTACAGTTGAAAAGAGTATGTTAATTATTACAATTTACTGAATTATATGCATATAGAAGGAATGATGCTAATTTTATAGATAGAAATAATAAAATATGCTATATATCTTATATATAAAATAGGCCCGATAAGCTTGATAAGTCCGGTCCGAACCGAACCAGTCTAAAATCACCTCAATAAGTCCAACCCGATAACAAACCGACACCGGACCAATCCGATAGTTATTGTGTCCAGCGTAGCCCAATCCAGCCCGAACTCTTAATGGACATGTTTTGGGCTGGGCTTATAAAACCCGACATCGATTCAGCCCGGACCGAAATCGGCCCGGACCGACCCGTTGACACCCTTAAAGAAGAGTGTGGGACTAGAGATTTTACAGTAAGACCATTGATTCAGTTCATAGTATCGAAAAGATAGAATTATTGGCCATTATCAATCAAGTATCGGCTATATAATGATGTAAAATGACATTTTGGTATCGATCAGTATTGGCCACATGTTGATCAATATCGGTTCATATCAACCTCATGTTGGCCAGTATCGACATGTATCAACCACATGCCAACTAATATCGACATGTTTCGATCAAATATAGACTACGTATCTATTTTCATAATGATTCAACAAAATGATATCGTATTGATCAAGTATCCATATTGGTCACAGCCGATGGCAATACCACCAACATGATGCCAGTACAATCATGTGGGTCCCACATTTGTTAGAAAGAAATAGTTTTTTTTTTTTTTTTTTTGGCCTTTTTAATCACTGTAGTTTAGGATGAGTTTTGCAGGGACGTATGTGATCTCTTGTCTATTCCAAGAGCAGTGCACCATACGCTTGCTTTGGAGACAGGCCTGCCTGCTCGTCGTCCCCACATGTCTCCTCCTCGCGTGCAAATGGATTGCCTCCGTACAGTTCTTCATAAGAGAGAAGGGAGAAGAGAGAGAGAGAGAGAATTTGCTCATTACAATCATGTTTTAAATTTATAATTATATATTTTAATTCAGCGAAATGATATCCATCTATTGGGTCGGATTCGAATTCGCATCCATTTAGATTAATCTCAATGCGATCAATCAGATTCAAATTTGTAAGTGAATTCGGATATTAATCAAATAAATCAGATTATATTCGTTCCATTTAACCTAATCTTAAGATATGTATAATCATAGGTTTTAGAGTGTTAAGACTTATGTAGTCTTAATATTTATATAATCATTTAGGATTTCGTTTCTTATTTTCTTAGGATAGACGATACATTTGTTTTAAATTAGGGTTTTCTCTCCTTTTTCTTACAATTTGTATTATAATTCGATTTTCCAGATTTGAATTGGATTTTCGACTAAAAGTCGAATTCGAATTTGGTTTTTCGACATCCGACAGATTTCGAATTGGATTCAACTATAGTAGTTGGTAAACGAATTCAAATTTGGACAGTGGTGTATCTGATTCGAATTCGACCCGTTTACATTCTAAATCTAGGGGTGTCAATGGGTAGGTTTGGTCTGGGCCAAGTTGGTCTCGAACTTTTTAGAGGCAGCCCGAAACATGTCCATAAAAAATTTGATTTGTGATTGGGCTAGCTTAATGGACTCTTATTGGTTCACTATCAGTTCGGTTTTGATGTTGGTTTCCTACATATATATATTTGATAAAATATTGGCTTAATAGACAGTCCATCCATAGTATATTCATAGGAATATATCACATCTAAGATATCAAATTCAACAAGAATATTTCTTGATCCAAAAAGGAAATGTCATTGTATTTTGACAAGAACATGATAGATTAATTGAGCAAAACAAAGGAAAGCTAATCTTATTTACAAATAAACAATAATTGAAAAATTAATTTCAATGAACCACACACATACATGATGCTAGAAATCTCTTGAATAAAAACATATAATAAAATAAAATGGTAGTATTCAAAAATGGAAAACCTATGCCAATAAACTAGAAATTGAAATGAAAACATTCATCATTGTCATTCAAACAATCTCATTAGATTCAATTTCCACAATTGTATCATCATCATCATCATCATCATCATCATCATCATCATCATCATCATCATCTTCTTCTTCTTCTTCCGTAACAGAAATAGTAGCCACAGGAGAAGTAGAATCACTATTACCAACCTTTCCATGGGTGATATTTGAAACCTCGGCCAACGTTCCGCTGTTGCTTGTAATTTGTTGATGAGGTTACATTCTGATTTTGGACATTTAAATATTAATTGGATGAGATGACTTAATTCTATATTCTCACTCTTATACGAAATTCTCCATCTCATCATGTCTTTCATGACCATTTCATATGTCCACATGAAAAAGTTCCCGAGCTCCTGAGTTGATTCATCCATATCAGATAACAACCCATAATAAAATAATAAAATCAGTTTGTTGTACTTACAGTTTGGAAACGGTATTAGGAAACCAGATGGGTTGAGTCGTGTTCAAAAAACACTCTCCTTTAGATTGTATTCACCCTCTATGGTGTAGTGGGTTCCTGTGAATCAACCTCTAAGATAAAACAATCCCTTAAGGCCCATCCTAGATATGTGCACACAAAATCTGGACCTCGTAAGAATACCGACAGTTGAGATCAACAATCAAGAGTATAGAGTGGGTTCGATAATGTAAAACGGAACAAGAGTTGGAAAGACATAAAGGGAGAGATATATGAATTTGTATTCTAATCTTTAATAAGTTGGAATAAGGCAACATCCTCTATTTACAGAAGATAAATGTCTTTCCAAGGATCACTATCAAGAGGTATGGATATATCTCTTCATACCAAAAGGTATAAGTCACCGTCTTTCCAAAATGGTACATATGAATAGGTACATATCCATATCCATTTTCATATTCATATCCAATTCAAAACAAAATCCAAATTGAATTTCCCTCAAAAACAAAAATAAAAATAAAATTTTGAATTTAATTTTAAATCTTTTGAAACTTAACTTGTTTTTCACTTTAAAAACAACACCAAGAAATTCTTAACAATATAAATTGGATAACGAATGAAGCCACTGCATGTATACAACATGTTTTGGATGCCTATTGACACATCCATGATGCAATCTAACCTAGAAGATAAGATCTTCAGCTTCAAATATTCTAATTCTAGTACTGTATTTTCAAGAACTTGATTTGGATAGACATCTTCCATGTTAGAATGGCTGACAAAAGAAAACCATCTATAGATGATGGAAAAAGTCTCAGCTGCAATGGTTAGAAATTGGGTCAGAATCTAAATGAGAATGGATCATTTGTAGTCTGATTCACCATTGCAAAGATGATCATGTTCTCTCAACGTATACCATGAATCAAGAAGGAAAATGAAAAGCAAAAACATTTTTTTTCTTAAATATCAAAATATATTTTTGGCCAAAATGTATTTCAAGAATACATACCAAACGCAGCACTAATTCTAAGATGGATGTGCAATTTAAGCTCGACTAAATTGCAACCAACACAAGCTTAAGTTGGAGCCCATCCATCCCAAGCCAAAATTTGGCCTTTGATTGATGCTATGGTCGTATCATAAGACCACGTACAGACAATGCCCACTAGAGTTTTTAGGTTGGATCGGGTCCACACTTAGGTTGTCAAAATTGAGCCCAGATTTAAAAAATAAATAAATAAAAAAAAATATTCATACCAAAGAATTACTGGATTGACCACTAAAATCAATCCAAACTGATCGCAACTAAATCGATACCAACCTGACATTGGACTGACAAGAGCCTATAAAACTTTAAATGAGAATCATTTATTTGATTTAATGCTTCTAATGATATGATCTGTTGAAGAAATCAATAATGAGAAGTGATGACAAAATAGACAAGGTTGTACCACAATTGATATTGTTTTAAAGTCAGAAATTTGTTCCTACAAGTGTAATCGGTTTATGATGTAAATCTGATTCCAAGATAAAACATCCTTGATTTTTCGCATTAAACCTGCACTAGTCTAATGCGTCCCTTCAAGTACGTCAAAGTTGTACTTAGGTTAGATGCAAGACGATAATGTAATTTTGGTAAAATAATATTGTTTCAAAACAAATAGGGGAATACCGTTAGTATGTGTTTACAAAGATGGAGAGAGAGTGAGAGAGAAAGAATCAAGAAAACTTAGTTCTTCTAATTAATTATTATTTTTAAGGCTTCCCCCTCCTCTATTTACAGAAGAGAACATGTCTTTTCAAAACACCCTTAGAAAAAGGGAGTGTCTCTCTCTTTGAACCAACATGTCTTTATAAGACACCTTAAGGAAAAGATGTCTCATTTGTAAAGATACTTCATGGAATCGAGTTAAAAGGGTTAAATCGTTACCGACCCAACAATTTCGAATCAAATGGGTTAAACCATTACCGATCCAATAAAAGCCAAGTCAAACTCAGCCCATCTAAGGGGTCTTGTGTTCTAATCTCACTAACCTCACTTCACTAGTCTCATACTAAGAAAATCAAAACAAAACATATTTTTAATTTTGAAATTTTATTTAATAAAAAAATCGATAAAATACAAAATATTATATATTCCAAAACGGTTTGTTTCATTGGTCAAAACGAAACAACTGTTAGTTTAGTGAAGATTTCCATCCTTGTGCTTTAGTTGTTTTCGTCCATTTCCATTGTTTGGATCCATTTTGTCGATTTCAGCTAAAAATTTAGCTGATTGTGGAATTGTAATTTTTATTAGGAATGTCAATTGGTTAGTCTCGGTTAGATTTAATTGGTCCCTATCATTTTAGCACCTCATATCGTGACAGCCCGTTTAGCTAATTGGTCCCTCATCGGCCAGACATGGACACGTTTTTGGTCCGATCAGTCTCCCATAATCGGTTTTATGCTAATTAGGATGCATACGGGCTCATGCCAAAATGTAAATAAAAATAGAGAGATGTTGGTTTCGAAATCCATAATTGTTCTCATGTCATAAATTAGATATCTTCTTGTAAGATTTTAAAAGGTTCTTATAGGCTTGTGATTACTCATGTAGATAAAAATGAGGATGAAAAGAATAAGTAGAAGACTCAAGAAATGAAAGTGAGAAAAAAATGGTTTAATGTTTTAGGTTTGTAGCATTAGGGTTGTATCTGTTTGGTTTACAGGTATATTCGGTTCATTCGGTCAGTTAAGTCGGGCTACACCCTTGCACCATTAATGCTTGTTTAATAATTGGTCCATACCTAAGCCCTACAAGTTTAATAATCAGGATGGCCGGTCTTGGTTCATAATTGATCAAGCACGACTAGACTATACAACGAGAGTCAGTCACTTGGAGAGAGAGAGAGAGAGAGAGGGAAGTACACACCCGCAATGTGTACTTTCTTTCCCATAGACTTCCATATTTGGACAAATATTGCGCCAATTCCTATCATTGATAGAGAAGACAGGTTTTCAACTAGTGATCACATATCAAATTTCAAATTCTAATTCTATTAAGGAAAAATAATTTTGAGATAGTGCTTGGTAGTGTACACAATTTTGATTTTGGTAACGATATCGATATCAAATTGACACCCTTACTTGTGGATAACCTGATAGAGAAAAAAAAAGAAAAAAAAAAGGGAACTCTGAACTAGTGCTTAGTAGTGTAAGACAATTTTGGGTTTCAGTATACGATATCAATATCAAATTGACACCGTTATGTGTAGATAACTAGATATAGAAACCTTCTTCCCAAAACACTCTTCAGCGATAGGGTAAAGAGGCACCTAATAATATTTTTGTAATGTATTATTTAGAGAAGGTTTTCCATGCGGCCACTATGATAGGAATCTCTATGCCACACCAAACGACACAAGATATTTTTTATTTATTTAGGAAAAGGGTTTCTCGCAGAACTTGTGTGGAAAACTAGACCAAGGAACTTGTGGGACTGGAAATTTTACAGTAAGAGCATTGATTTAGTTCATAGTATCTGAACGGATACAGTTATTGGCTAGTGTCAATCAAGTATCGGTTATATATTGATGTAACATGACATCTTGGTATCGATCAATATTGGCCACATGTCGGTCAATATCGATTCATATCAACCTTGTTGACCAGTATCGACACGTATCAATCACATGCCAACTAATATCGGCATGTTTCGATCAAATATTGACTATCTATCGATCTTCATAACAATTCAATAAAACGATATCGTATGGATCAAGTATCATATTGATCACAGCCGATGCCAGGGATACTTTGGTCACAGCCGATGCCAGTGCCACCAATATGATGCCAGTATAATCATGAGTGGCCCCACATTTGTTAGAAAGAAATAGTTTTTTTTTTATTTTTTGGGCCTTTTTAATCACTGTAGTTTAGGATGAGTTTTGCAGGGACGTATGTGAATTGTGATCTCTTGTCTATTTCAAGAGCAGTACACCATACGCTTGCTTTGGAGACAGGCCTGCCTGCTCGTCGTCGTCACATGTCTCCTCCTCGTGTGCAAATGGATTGCCTCCGTACAATTCCTTAATAAAAGAGAGAGAAAGGGGGATATTTTGGTAATTACAATCATGTTTTAAATTCACATGCCTCCTCCTCGTGTGCAAGTGGATTGCCTCCGTACAATTCTTTTTTTTTTTTTTTGGTAAAAATACAACTCCTTCCTAAAAGAGAGAGACAGAAAAAGGAGATATTTTGATCATTCCAATCATGTTTTAAATTTACAATTGGGAAAATTTTAATAAACCTCCCCCGCAATTTGTGAAAATATTACAAAAGACTCTTTTGTTTGAAAAATACATAAACCACTCTTTGACAGACTTTTTTAGAGTTAATTTTTAAAGGAATCATTTTGTCCTTGACCATCTTTCTTAGGTAGACCATTATACCCTTTACCCCATTTGCCTTAAGTTAAGTTTCAGTTTCTATTTTTCACCTTCATCTTCTTCTTCACCATGATTGCAAGTGGAATTAATGCATCAGCTTCTCAACTTCTTACCGTTGATCAGAATCATCACCTGCAACTACAATCTTGATCATATTCAAACTAAGATTTATTCAAATCTACAGCCTTGATTAAGTTGATATTGGAGGACAAAGTCGTTTCAACTAGGTCTTCAAAGCCTGATCGAAAATTGGATTGCCAGGAACTAAGATCTGATGTGGTCTGATTTCACTTTCATCTTCCTAACATGCAGCTATTTTCATACTACATTTTCTTCAAATCCGCAACGCTCATGATCAAGCTGATATTTGGAGGGAAAGGTCATTTTTGGTAGGTCTTCAAATTCCCGGTGGCCAATTGAAAATTGAACGGCTGAAAACCCAGATCTGAAGTATCCGAACTTCATCTTTTAACTCACTGTTCTCACGAACTCTACGTCTGAGTCTGGCCAATGGTTTAGATTCCAGAAAGTTGCTTGCACGGGAACATGGACAGTTACTCCTCTCGAAACCAGTAATTGAAATCCATCCAAAATACAGGTTTACAGTCGTTGTGGTTCCCCTGTTTTTCTCCCTTTTTTGTAGAACCTACAACTGCCTATCTCCCACATCTTCTAACCACTACACGCTCTTATTCAGTTCCTTTCAATCCCCAACTATATCCCACATCAGATTACTCTGCAGTTCCTAGAGTTCTGGTTGTTAATAGCCTACAATGGTAGACTGATTCTGGTTACAGAGTTTTCTTGTAGGGCGACTTCAACCACGAGGGTTTTCCGTTGCCCTTAGAAGCCTCTTCCTCTTGGAGCCATTTGCTGCGGTCTCTCTCTCCCTTTCTCTCTCTCTATATATCTCTCTCGCTCCTTATTGCAAACCCAAAGTTGGTTGCATAGCTCTCTGGTTTTTTTTTTTTTCCCGAATCTTGAAGATGAAAGAGGGATGCAAGATCGGAGATGGTGGCAGTGAAAATCGCCGGTTCTTTTACAGCCAACACATACGGGAGAGGAAGAATGGATAAAAATCAGTCAGATTTACTTTTAGGGTTGTATGGGAAAGATTTGGGTTTTACAATCCAAAGGGTAAAATGGAAAGTGCACACCAATTTAAGGGTAGAATTGGGATTTTAAAAATAAACAATGGTTAAAAGTTGTCAGGTTGGGGTTTGATAAAATTTCAATGTAATGCAAGAGATGTATATTCATGAATATAATTCAAATGAAGGGTGATCTGTAACATTTCAACGGGAGATCTATGAAAATTTCCATTATAATTATATATTCTAATTCAGCCAAATGTACTCCAACTATCTGATTAGATTAGAATTTGCGTCCATTTAGATTTATCCGAATGCGATCAATTAGATTTGGATTCGGATGCGAATTCGGATATTAATCAAACAAACCAGATTATATCCGCTCTGTTTAACCTAGTGTTAGAATATGTATAACCTTAGGTTTTAAAGTGTTAAGACTCATATGGCCTTAATATTTATATAATCATTTAGGGTTTCGTTTCTTGTTTTTTTAGGATAGGTGATATATTTGTTTTAAACTAGGGTTTTCTCTCATTTTTCTTGCAATTTGTATTCTAATTCGATTTTTTAGATTCGAATTAATTTCCTATTAAAATTCTAATTCGAATTTGGTTTTTATACATCCGATAGATTTCGGATTGGATTCGAATATAGTACTTGGTAAACAGATTCAAATTTGGATAGTGGTGTATCCGATTCCAATTCAACCTGTTTACATTCTAAATATAGTGGTGTCCATGGGTAGGTGTGGTCTAGGCCAAGTTGGTCTCGAGCTTTTTAGGGGCAGCCCGAAACATGTCCATAAGAAATTCAATTTGTTATTGGACTGACTTAATGGACTATTATTGGTTCACTATCAGTTCGGTTTTGATGATGGTTTCCTACATATATATTTGACAAAATATTGGCTTAATAGACAGTCCATTATCGGCTGGTTTGGTTTCAATCTTATTGGTTTGATTTGATTCGGACTTGTCAATTGGTCCACTTCGATTTTTCATCGAACTCTGAAAACACAACCCAAATCCTGTCTAATAAGATTTGATCCGGACTGAATCAAGTTGATTCGGTTTGAGTCCAATTTTGATACCCCTAACTGTATCGATCAGGTATATATTTGTATTTATTACGACTGATATTGATACTGATATAGATCGGGGGGGGGGGGATAGTTTGTGAATCTTCGAGAATAATTCACCTACATGTATTTGTATCATCCTTGTGATCTCATCACCATCTATATCCAGTGGATCCCACATTCTAGAACTAGGCCCTATACTATATAGCCGGTGATGGAATTCTATAAAAAGTAGATGTACATGCAGGAATGGTTCCAAATTTAGATTGAAATTTTTGATTTCGGTCGAAATATTTCGATTTTTGGCCAAATCAAAACAAACTATAGGTCGAAACCAAATAGTCTCATATTTCGGTAGATTTTGATGGATTTTGATCGATTTTGGTAGATTTCGATAGATTTCAACCATATTTCAACCTAAAGAGGCTAAGTTCAACCAAATTTCAATGAAATTTGATTTTCTTTTAAAAAAATTTCACTTCTTCCATTTTTCTTCTCATCTTCCTCCATTTCCTCGCACTCTAAGGTGTATTGGACTTCATTTCATTAAAGCTTTTAAGATTTGAAGCAAAAAGGTAATCATTTCTTTCTTAAACTATTTTTTTCTTATAAATTTGTATGTAAAGTCTATGAATGAGATGCATATATGATGAAATGAGAGAATCTTAATTGGTAATAGTAATGGTTTCAGGCTCGGGGATTGGATGCGCCACGAAATTCATCGTGATTTAAGTGGATTTTTTTA
Source organism: Protea cynaroides (assembly GCA_028583415.1). Classification (NCBI taxonomy): domain Eukaryota; kingdom Viridiplantae; phylum Streptophyta; class Magnoliopsida; order Proteales; family Proteaceae; genus Protea; species Protea cynaroides. The sequence goes on along the minus strand of CM053266.1, from coordinate 33,113,767 downwards.
TTCTATGTAATTGATAATTAAAGAATATTTTGAAATTTTGTAATAACAATATAAGTTATATAACATTAGTTTGTTAGTTTGTTTCTAATTTACTACCATTCTTACTCATTATGTACATTTTTTTATTTTTTAGTAAATGATTCAGTTGATATGTTGAAAAGGTTAAAATTGTATTATAAAAAAAATTGGATTCAAAAGTAATTTTTTTTCTGCTGAAACCAAGTTTGAAATCTAAGTCTTCTTTTACTTAATTTCGACAAAATTTAGGCCAAAATGACTGAAATTTTAGTTTTTAACTTGACCAAAACCAAACACAAAATCGAAATTTAAATCCTTGCATGCTGGTGAAGTGAATCTCCGGTACAAAGGGAATGAGAAGCAGAAAAACATGGAATATTGATTTTGATTTTTTTTTTTTTTCATATTAGCTTCGGAAAATTCAAAATTGTTACTGCCAAATTGCCAATGGTGTTGAAATGTGACAAGACAGACTAAGAACAAAATAGAATTGTGACTACACAGTTAGAGTTGCAGAGGAGCATGGAATCCTGTCATGCATGCATGCATGGTGTACCCTGCGCCCTCTGTCCTCTTCTCAGTCTTCTGTCCCCTACCCCACCCTTGCCTGAGTGGCTGAACTTCTCCCTTCTCTTCCTGTCTATTTATGAATTTTCTTGGGTTTCAATCCCCGGCCCCAAAAGTCTCCAACTACTCTACTATTACAGCCATTTGAATTTACCATGATACCCTCATTCTCTTGTCAGGTAAGTAACACGTTGTGCATTAAATTGATAATAAAAAGCCAATTTTATTATAATTTTGTTAGTCATGAAACTATTTATTAAATGGTTTCATAAGAGTGATTATTAATTCGTTTCAATTTTTTGATTTTTAAACCGATTTGCTAGTAGGAAGGAGAGGAAAAGAATTAGAAACAAAAGAGTGGGAAAACCAATGAACTATTAAAATAATTTAATCATATATGAGAGGAGATTTATCGTTTAAAAGTATATAATGTAAAAAACATTAAAATAAAATTTATTTCTATAAATATAGATAATTTGCATTCAGGGATTAAAGCTAAGATTAAGTCCCTTTAAATCTTGGCTGTATTATTGAAATTAGAAATGAACCATTTAACTAAATGGTTTTATTTTTGAACCCATAATCGAATCATTTAATAATCAACTTCATGGTTTCAATTTAAATGATTTGATTCGATTTCATCAATACATGATTTAGTTTCATTTTTTGACACCCTGGTGCTAAGATCAAACTCTTCATGAGTGGATTCCACAGACTGGAGACATATTCAGGGTAAATTATGAGTTTGGATCACCTTCATGTATTTGTACTCTTCATGGGATCCCATCACCGTTAATATGACGTGAGACTCACAGGATAAAAATGATGATGAAATCTCATAAAAGATACAAATACATGCAGATCAACTATTCTAATAAATTATTACCAAGATGGCAGTTAGTGGACAGCCACGTGGCTAATAAAACTCTTTGTCTCAAATTCTTAGTGTATTCTCAAAAAGAAAGCTGGTCAAATGGTGAGAGAGAGAAATTGCATTATTTCCGTTCATCCAAAACTAAAAAAAGTTGGAATGACACAACACAATCAAAGCTTGGAAAGCAGGCTAAGGGTTATGAACTTTGAAGACACAGGATCCTATTCATTTTGTTCAGTGTAGCTTCAGAGACCTTCAATACCATTCAGCTTCCCAAAAACAGAAGATAAACAAATGGGTTTTAATGGTTTCTCCAAAATCTTACGTTATTTATATTTGCAGACTCTTAAGTCTTATATATGAATTACTGTGTTTGACTCCAACGTAATTCCTCTATATGCTCGCCCTAATTTCCGTTCCTATGGACCCCCCTCCACCTTCCCCTTCCCTGCGCTGTTTAGTCTTCACTCACACAACTGTGCATCTGATACAACAGAGTTACTGCATTTGACTTCATCATCTCTAGACTCCAGAGAGAGAGAAAGAGAGAGGAACTGTTAGCCCTTTTTTTCTGTTGAGATCGAAGTAAATAATAAGGTGATGATGACGGAATCATTCATTTTATCGAATGCACCTCTCTAGGCTCTCGTGGCTTGACCTTACAAACTCAAGATTCCCCTATAGAGAGAAAGAGAGAGAGGACAGAGAAAGAAGAGAGAGACAGAGACTGAAATCCATATTGAATAAAATGCCACTTTCAAGGAAGCAGCAGCAGGTTTACGTACGCTTTTAACTTCTCATTTGCCTCTCCCTCTCCATCTCTTTTGTCTCTCTCTCTCTCTCTCTACTGTGTAGGACGTACATGTATACCAATAACCAATAATATACATCGACGATCTAGTAGCTTGTCTATTTATATCTCTCTTTACTCCCGGTGTATCTTCCTCACTTCATGAATCCAAACTCCAAAGAAAGATTGAGATTGAGATAGATCTTGAGTCCAAGACCGTTAGCAGAACGAAGATAGAGAAAGAGATGCCGCCGACAGCTTCGACAAGGTGGAGTCCCACACCGGAACAGTTGATGATACTAGAGGAGCTCTACAGAAGAGGGATTAGGACTCCCACTGCTTCCCAGATACTACATATAACCACCCATCTCTCCCTCTATGGAAAAATTGAAGGCAAGAATGTCTTCTACTGGTTTCAAAACCACAAAGCCCGAGACCGTCAGAAACTCCGTAGGAAACTCCTCAGGCAGCAGCAGCAACAACAACATCAACAGCAGCAGCAGCAGCAGCAGACCCTCCATCATGATCTCTTTCATCAGATTGAATCTCCTCCTCTTCTACAACTTCCCCCACTCAATGACCAAACCCAGTTTCTTCCTCAGGTGAGAATATTTTGTTTATTGTAAAGTTTTCAATTGAGGGACTTCCTAGTGTACAAGGGGTTGTAGACTATATTTCGGTAGTCGTGTTGTGGGACTAAACTCTCAGCAGTGTTGTGGGACTAAACTCTTAGCATTCACGACTCCAAGGTATATAAGAGGTTTGGTAGTCTCTGTCGGATTAAACTTCCAATGATCGTCCACATATGTGATCTAGTGCATAAGGCTTCCGCTACTGTAAGGTTTGAGAATGACAGAATGTATATAGCCTTACCCCTACAACGTAAAGATATAGTTTTCTTGATTTGAACCCATATAAGCTGATATGAAAACCTGTTCTAATTATATATGTGAAGTTTTCAACCTAAAAATTCGAACTCATAGGTGAAGGGACTCGATTATTTAACTCCCAGCATTTTTTTTTAGTTTGATTCATGTCTATATATCACTCTCTTTTAAACTTTTATTTCATGTATGTGTCTCTTTGTTTGGTTTATCTTGATGATGGAATAGGGAGGAGATTCATCAAACCAAATGATCATGGGTGATTACGGTTGGAAGATGATAGATAGTTCTTCATCAAAGAGGATGGAACTGGAGAAGCCCAACACTATTTATGGTCAAGATTGGATGATGATGATGACAATGATGATGATGGACACTAACACTCCTTGCTGTAACAGTCCTCCCAAGACCCTGCAACTCTTTCCCATCACAACCAAGGCTCTTAAAGACGAATGCATGGATTTTTCTCTTGGATCCTCTACGTTTGGAAGCTAAGAAAAGAAGAAAATAAGTATCATTTCTAGGTAGTAATGTTGTTAAGATCTTGGTTTCTGTAATGTCATATATGATGTCATGGATGAGAAAGAACTATCTTGTCTAATTAAGTAAGAATATTTTTGGGTTGTGGACATCTTTTGTCTCTCATGAGAATGGTGGTATGGGTGTGGATTCCTAAAGCTGCCAAATGAGACCATCCGTACTTGTTTGGTTGCAAGAGTTGTAAAAATCAAGATCAGCTTTTCTGCTGGTTTGGCACTGGTGGAGTGATCTCACACTTAAGATTAGCCACGGAAAATGTCAAAGCCAACTTCAAACTTGGAACAGTCTAAAAATGTAGAGTCAGGCTACTATTATGGGCAGTTGCATGGAATTGACATGTGAATGAACCTATGGTTTGTATACATATAGAAAGCTTGCTTACGAATGAGATCCCACATAGAAATCAAAAGGGTAAAGCTCGTTGTCAACCCAAGTAGGTGATGCTTCCGGATCCTCTTTGTTATGATCTCATATTGTATCCCCTTTGGACAAGTGTGGTTCTTAAACGTGGGGTTCTCCTATTTAATAGGTCAGTCTTTTAAGTTGGATTTTTCTCTGACGTGAGTTGTAACATTTGATTTTTTCGTTGAGAGATTGATCCCACGGGAGAGGTTATTTGATGAATCAGAATAAAAATCGTCCAAAGTAGACAATTTAAAATGGGTCATCGTGAACGTTGGCTTTGAAAATGAGGTGACAATGTTATGATCTCATATGAATTAAGTCTGATTCTTAAATTTAGAGATTCTTCCATTTAATAAACTAATCTTCTAGATTAGGCTCCTGCATGAACATGAATTATAATATTTTTTGGACGATTGAAAATCGTCCAATATTGAGTGATACTTTGGTTGTCGGATCACTCCTTGGTGACCCAACCAATGCAAAGGATCTAGTCAGATTTTACAAGATTTGACAAGTCGTTTCGTCAAGTACTCAAATTATTCTTATATATTGTGATTTTCACGATGACAAAAAATGTGGATTAAAAGGAATCAATCAGACATCAAATCATCAACTTCTGTCAGCAGGTTGGTGACATTTAGTTGGGTCCCAAACAAAATGTTATGAGGCCGTGTTGGTTTGGCAAAAATATAATTTTTAATAGAGTAATGACTGATGTGGTCCAAATTTGCCTTGTCGTGTTAAAAGCTCAAAGGATATGTTAGACAGGTGGCCACTTCTAGGAAGTTGTAGTCACCTCCAGTTCCTTGGTGGGAGAGAATGGAGTTAGAAATTTTAGGTATAAGTTACATAATGGTCCAAAGTGGGTTAGGTGACAATTACCACCAGATTTATAAGATCTGACCACTTCTTTTTTGGAATATCAAAGTTATCTTTATACATTTTACCCAAAAAAAACGTTATATTTAAAGTATTTAAATCTTCCATCAACCTCCTCTATCATGTTAGGAGGACACAAACTTCCTCTTAATTAAAAAAATTCATAACACTTAACTATCGCCTGTGAAGTAGAAGATGTAATTGCTGATGTCATATAGGTTAATAATTATAATACTTATATTATCCTTATATATGATAAAATTATAATTTTACTCTTACCTTTTAATTTTAAAACTTCCTCATTCTTCTTCCTTTGCGATTTGAAAACCGAATGAATTTTCTCTTCTTCGCCACTTCTTCTCCCTTCCTCTAGCTCTCTGTTGCATCCCCTCTCTTCTCACCATTGGATGGATATTTTTTGTTTTTTGATTTGGAAACCCAATATACTTCGTCGAAAACTGTTGAAGATTTGAAAACCTCTCTTAAGGCCGCGGCTAGGGTTGGTTGGGTCTTCTTTTTTGTTGAGTTATGAAAATTAAAATATATAATACCAGAGATATATAGCTTGTCCAAGACTTCTACTCAAATCCGCTATAATGGCTTTACAAACCATTGAGATATCCGAGTTGCTACGTCTATTCTGTAATGTTTTGTTTTTTTTCATGTTTATGAACAACAGGAGGATTGTGGAATCAACAAAATCAACATCAGTAAGAGTATTTGCATTAGACTGATCACCAATCTCCTCAATGCCTTCATACAGATCAATGTCCTTGATAAATCAGGCTGTGTTTACACCATGAGTATATGTATCACCAAAGATCATTTTCAATTCTATGCATGGGAGAAGACCATTGTTTTTTGAAATTTTTGCCCAACTTGTATTTGAATGTCAAAATTTCTCGAAAATGAGAAATGAAAATAAAATTCCCTAATAGTCTTTTTGGATCTGCTAAAATCGGTCCCAATCTATTCATTTTCTTACAAACTGTATCATTTTAAAACAATAGCTAGTTTAGGACTCAAGCTTCAATTTAATTGTGTTCAATCCAACATTATTGATATGGTACACTTTGCCTATTTAGATAGAGAGGAAGAAGAGCATCAAGGATCTGAACTAAGTCCTGCTTGAACTGCAAGATGGGTGAGAAATCAATTGTCTCTGTCACTCCAGAGGCGAACATGATCCGTGGATCACCACCGGTTCTAGTTGGAGAGGTTTTAAAGAATAATTGCAGAGAGGTTTATAAAGGGTTGCTGGGTTTTTTTATATAAATTTAAAAAAGATAAATACATAGTTTTATCTCATGATGTTAACACCATTAGTTTATGATAGTTGAGTAGTGTCTCCTAATCATAACATGATAACATGGAATATTGATGTCTTTTAACCTAAATACAGAGAGGTTTAAGCTCTTTACCCTATATATTATGGTTTTTGTGATGATCCAAAAATATATATTAAAAGAAACAAGGACATCAACTTTTGTCATCAGATCAGTGGACACTTAGGTGGGTCCCAAGCAAAATGGTTTTATGAGGGTGTTTTGGTTTGGCAAATTTTTTTTTTTTTTTAATAGAATAATGGCCAATGTGATCCAAATTCGCCATGCCATATTAAAGGGCTCAGAAGATATGCTAAGACAGGTGGCTACTTTTAAGAAGTTGTAGTTACCTCACCTAAATTTTTAGCTAATTAGGTAGGTTTTTTTTTTTTTAGGGTAAAGAATTAGGAAGTTTACCGTTAGGGTGTCAGACATTTTCACTTATATGTGAAAGAAAAATTAAAAAACTAGTGTCAAGAATGGGATTCGAACCCATGCCCTTTCGGACCAGTACCTGAAACTGGCGCCTTAGACCAACTCGGCCATCTTGACATTTTGTTGAAAATGGGTGTTTATTATTTTTTATTGAAGGTGTTCTATTAAATGCTATTTCCCTCCTTGCAAAAATATTGCTGGATCGAAATTGTTTGGGCCGCCCACAACTCGTCTTAAATGGTTTGAGACCTGATTCTCTTTCAACATTACACCAATAGACTCCTACCATTATTGAAGTGAGAGTTAGGGGGAAGATCGAGAGGGCAGAAAGGAAATTAAGGGATGTAACATGCACACACGATGAAGAAAGTAGAGTCAAACAATGACCTCTTAGGTGCTTGCACTTTACTGTGGGGTAATCGACCAACAAAGCAAGCAATTGTCTTTTTGCAGTTCACTTGATGTAAGAGTAGCGTAAGATGTTAAGAAGACAAAAATTTTGAACTCGGGCCCTAGAATAGATAAAGGCTCATGCCATTCATCAAATCTTTCATCTCAGCTCAATCATATAGCAAAAGCCCCTCTCTTGTCACCCAGTCTACTAGTTGTCCTTCAGATGGGTTGGGATGTCTCCACATGCGTGTTGAGCATCTCAGCCGATCGGATGGATGACTGGCAAGGCTAAGCGGCACGATAGGATCTAGGTCCATCCATTAGTTATGTAGACTAACCTATTGATAGACCCACATGTTATAAGGGTCTTGGGGTAAGACCTATAATCTGACTAGAGGGTAATAATTTATCTACAAATTTGAACATCAATTAAAAATTATATAAGAAGGTAAAAATTTATACTGAAAAAGCTTCCTGTCCAATTGTATCCCCCTGCACCCTCTTGGATAATTGTGTCTCCCTCCCATTGACTCTACATTGACGCAGTATCACACAGCTTGACAGGAAACCCTTACCCTTGGACTAATTTTGATTTCCTTTGCGAAGAAAGTGTTCAAGCCCCAGCTTAGTCAGTTTATAAACGGCTTTGGCCCTTTCAGCTGGCTTTTGGTTCTCCGATTTTGTATTTTCTCTCGGGCCTCCCCACCGAAGTTCTAAATCTAGTTATCAGACACCGTATTGGCCACGTGTAAAATCAATCCAGATTCGGATTGATGTACGGATCCAATGAAAATCTAAAGCATAACTTTTTCTTTTTTTTTTTTTTTTTTTTTTTTTTTTTTTTTTTTTTTACACTGGATAAGTGATCGCTTGAACCTTGCTCCCGACTCCCTTCGTTCTTGGCAAAGAAGTTTGCTGAACCAAAACTGAAATGAGCAATGTGATCTTTGATTGCTCTTTTGTGTGTCTAAACTCTATATTGCTCTTCACTTCATTGAGGTTCTGATCTGAAACTCCATATCTCGAAGCTGAAAAGCTCGCTCTAAGGTTTCATCATCAGGTTTCAATCTCCAAAACCCTAATTGATTTGAGGTGAGACTTTGCTTCCTCAATACTAATTCTCTTTTGATTAGGTCAAGGTATCTGTTCTAGCCTCTTAACTAGTCTCAACAGTCCTGATCAACTGTTTATCGAGGATCAATTCAAAGCGAGATTTGCTCAGAAAATCAATTTAAAGCAGGATTTATTCATTAGTCATAGTTACATCGATACATAGATAGCACAGAGCTAATACTAATCAAACTAGGTCATCAGCTCAATCTGTGAAACCTGAGGTGGAGTACCTCTGTTAGAGCTACAATAATCAAAGCCAAACCAAACATTTTCCGGCACAAATGTCCGCAAATAGAAGGGGTATGAGATTTGTGAAACACGACCATCATCTTGTCGATGAAGCACCTTAATCCAACCAGGAACCAAATGGATCCAAATTGCTTCACGTAAAGTGAGCACACAGTTTTCTCCATACAAGCTCCAGTTGATTCGAACATGTCTATAGCACATCGTTCAAACCCATGATACAAACCTCCTTGCTTCCTTGCTCCTTTTGGAGAATATAACCATTTAGGGTTCTTCAAATGCTTCACAATGACGAGATTTCCAGCTGAGTCACCGAATCCAACACTGATTACATCTCTGGTTTCTACAGATGGGGCACATGTGGTCTCAATCACAATAGAGTAAGAGCAATTGCCTTGGGATGGATGGTAGGCATGGTCAGTTGGTTCAGCTCCATTGACAAACACAGAAACAATGGTAAGGGAAGGATTATCTTCTCTGTGAATCTTAACATTATTGTTATGGTCATGTCTCTGTGATTCAATATGGTCTAGAAGTTAACTTATTTATTAAATTGCAAGTTGATGATGATGCCCTTTTGATAGATTCCTTTCGGATATAAAGTTAAAAATAATCAAAAGGAATCCTTAAGAAGTGATTTTCCTGTTGCTAAAGGAAGCATTTGCAACTCTCTTGAAGTTTGAGCAGATATATTACTTTTGAGCACAGTATGAAATGTTTTTACTTTTGAAGAAATGTATTGATGCCCACTACTTGCACTTCAATGTCTTTAAGGCACTTTATCTAGACTCTAGCCTGTAGTGGATTATTTTGAAAATGTAGTGGATTATTTTGTTTTTCAAATAATTGTTTTGCTTTTATTCCTACGGGAGTTAATCAAATCACTCATTCTCTAGTTCGAAAGTCACTCACCATTTTGGGAATGGTGTATTGGCCAGATTCTTCTCCTTGGCTTCATGATTCGGTTGTAAATGATGCCTTGACTTAGTTCCATTCTTCTCAATAATTTTTTTTAATATATATATATATATATATATATATATATATATATATATATATATATATATATATATATATATATATATATATATATATATATATATATGGATTATCTTGTTTCCATTTGCTTTTGGTTTTAATATTATTGTTCCAGCAATTTATGTTTTTGAATTACATTCTCAGTTGTCTTCACCTAGTGGACTTCATGTCCGCCATCAAATCCCAGGGCTCAACCCTGGACAGGGGTGGAAACTACCAAGCTGAAGAACGGTAGGAGCAGATGGTTGGAGGTAATGAGAAATCATTCCAGTACTTGGTTTTGTATAACATCCATTGCATACAATGGACTAGTGGATTCTTCTGGAGTAAAGGTGTAAGCCAGAACCAGGAACCAAATCGGTACCATCCCACCATTAGTATATTGAGATGGTTCTATGAATGGATTTTGGAACCGATTGCTTATTGGGATGGGTTGATTCCGAGATGGATTTCCATCCACATTGATGAGTTAACAAGCAGGTATTATATTCAACTTGAGGATGCATTATTTTTCAATTTATAAGTTTCTTGTTCTTTGTTATTTGTTAAATGACAATATCACAATTTTCAATCTGCATGAACTCTTTTATGACTTTAAAAGATTGGCGATATTGATGACAAAGGCATAAAGTGATAGAGATTGAGATTTTATTTTTGGTCATTTAGATTTACCAATTCAGTTGTATTTTGGCCATTTGAGATGATAACTTGTGTTGGAAGATGTTTATTTGAATGATTTTAAATGTACATTTGATGTTGATGATGGGAATCTCTCTCTCTCTACAATACTTTCTTTGACTTTATTGGAGGATAATATATGAAAAGAAAGAGAAGAAGAAAGAGAAGGTGATGGGCGTTTTTTTTTGGGTAAATAGGTGATGGGTATTTAGTGATATTACCTAAATTGCCCCTAAAACAGTATTAAACAGATTAGTAGTCTACGAATGTTGAGATTAAATTACAAAAATAACCTTGACTATCATTCATTTTCAACGTTTATTCAAAGGGCAAAAAAGACCGGTTAAGACTTCTTTTGTAACCCCTTCGGTTATTGACAAATTTATATCTGAATCAATTAGGAACCGGAACCCTCTAACCCTTTAATAATTGATACTGAGAGTCAGATTCGGAACCGATTAACTTAGCATGACAGTTCTAGTAGTGCCCCCCTCCCCCTCCTCTGAGGACTGTAACTACTCAAAAATTACTCAAAACCGTCCCAATTTATATCCTTATATTATGGTAAAATCTTAAAATGTTTTAACTTGATGTCTGTTCTAAATCAACCTTAGTAGTTTCCTAGATGGGCACGTTTAGGGTTTCACATATGAGTTCCAGTTCTACCATATGGCATGTCTAAGGAGGGTAAAATTATGTGAACAGATAGCTTCCAAATCTCCCTACTCACATCTCATACTTCAGCTTAAAAAGAATTTACAAAGTGGTAAAATAAAATATTAATTCATTTTTAGTAAATATTAAAAAATTTAGCGCTATTAAAAACGTGCATTCACAGGAGAGTATACCAATATATGAGATCCACATCCTCTCCCGCCTGAGTCTGGGTGAGAGAGTTGGCGGCCCGGATGGATGGCCGCCACTGGCTCTCGGATGGATCCGAGCCCTCCATCTGAGCCGACACCCCTGTCGGCTTAGCTTATCGGTTGGGGTGTCGGTTCGGATGGAGGACTCGGATCCACCCGAGAGCCAAGTGGCGGCTATCCATCCGGGCTGCCAACTCTCCCGCCCAAACTCAGGTAGGAGAGGATTTCTATACCAATACACGAGAGACTAGAGAATATATGATTCAATTTAGAAGAGAATCTTACTACACATTAATCCTGATTAACATGTGGATTCTAATATAATCTCATCTTTGGTCATCGCAAGATTACTATTAAATATGGGATAGGAAAATAATTATTTTTTTTTTTTTCAAACTCTTGATTTACATCTTGACTGATGCAACATTGCATGGAAATGACCCCCCCCCCCCCCCCTCCCCGGGGGGCGGGCCCCCCCCCCCCCCCCCCCCCCTTTGGGGGGTGGGACCACCCCCCCCCCCCCCCCCCCCCCCCCCCCTCCCCTCCCCCCCTCCCCCCCCCCCCCCAGGGCTCGCCGCCCCCCCCCCCCCCCCCCCCCCCCCCCCCCCGGGGGCCCCCCCCCCCCCCCCCCCCCCGGGGATGAGACGATTTGGATCCATGGAAATGACATTGGGATTTCGATTGGAAAATGATATCTTGAAGCCACAGTAACATGAATTCCATCGGTTGTGGCTGAAACCAATCTGATACCAAGCCGGATTGGATACAAACCAATGAATGCTGACACGTGATTGATTCTAAAAATAAATAAAAATATGTAATAATTGGTATCAGATCGGATGAAATCAATACTAGCCGATTGATCCAATACTGATTACTAGTACCATGCCGTTGACCTTTCAGAGTCTTAGGGTTTGCAAGTCTTGTTTACAAATTACTCCAACAAGGTTTTTCTTCTTTTTTTTCTTGAATAAATGACCAAAATATTATTGGAAAAAAGAATCCTAAAATCCAAAAATAGTCACAAAAATAATAAACACCAATTAGTTTATGAAAAAGGAAATAAATAAATAAATAAATAAACACCTACCTCTAGATGGGGGAAGATAATACGCAACCCAACTATAACTATACATGGAGAAGCACCTTTGGCATGGTGGTGGTAACCAACAACGGTTGAGCAGTGGACTAGGTCCTATGTCCTATGTCCCGAAGAGAGATCACTAGTTCAATGGTACAAAATCAGCCCAGAGTCATGGTAGGATCAAGGGATGGGTCTGTTGATTTGGTCCATCTGAAACACTAAACCTAATTAATCCGAATTCAATGTTTTCGTATATCCATTATATGTTAAAGTATCCAATCCAAAAGTTTAAGCTATAAGGTGAAGAAACCAATTAGTAAATTAAGATATCTAATGGTTTCGTTTTTCAATGTGAAACTATTCTCAAAATTCCTCTTCACATGATGCCCCTCTTTTGGGTGCAAGGGTGACACTACATATGGCTTATGTGGTCCATCTTTGGGTGACTACACATAAATGTTTTAGTAACGTAGAACCTGTTTGGCTTTGATACCATTTGAAGTATTAAGTCCAAAAGAGAAACCAACTAGTATATTAAGACATCCCCTCTTCTTTCAAATCATGTGGGCCTCTGGACACACCATCTTATAAGTTCATTGGCTTAACATGGGAGATGCCAATATACGTAGCTCCATCCAAACACAAGAGGAGGAGAAACGACTATCGTGCTCCTTTGAAATGAACAAATCCCATTTTCTGGATTCCCCCATTCCCATTGACCCCCGCACTGGTGCAGGGGCCATGCAACTGGGCAACGATGCCTCGGCCATAGAATTTTTTTTTTATGCTTAAAATTGGTGTCCTAACTTTCCTTCTCGACTTCGGCACTGCATGAGCCCACACATCTCGAGGTGTCAATTTTGGGACCAAAACAAGTAACCAGGACCGAGCTGGTTTGAATTTACCCAAAACTGATCCGGACCGAACTGTTATTGGACATATTTCGGGTTGAGGTATAGCCTATCCTATTGGTCTCGGTCTGGTCCGGGCTACCTTAAAACCGGCCCGAAAAAGCTGACCGATGAGCTCGAACCCAATAATGGCTTAGACTAGACCTATTTAAACCTAATATTAAATCCTAGCTTCACTACTTCAGCCTTCTAGATGGCCTTAACAGATATACTCCCAAACATTCAATGTGAACCGGTCCAAACCAGCCTGATAACAACCCTAAACCAAACCAACCCGTTAGTTAATGTTCCCGAACCTCTTAATAGACATGTTTCGATCATGCCCTATAAAGTTCAACACTGACTTGGCCCAGACTGGCCGATTACACACAACCATGATATCTAGAGAAGTAGGTTTTTTGGGCTGTGGGCCTCTTGTTTGCGAAACAGACCCATTAAAAGTGGGATTCGCATCATGTCCTCCCAGTGGTTCTAGGAGGACAATGGCAACCTGCCCTGGATGGCCGCCACGTGGCTCTCGGTGAATCCGAGACCCACGTCCGAGCCAACACCCAGTCGACAAGCCGAGCCGACAGGGGTTGTCGGCTCAGACGTGGGTCTCGGATTCACCCGAGAACCACGTGGCAGCCATCCGAGATAGGTTGCCGCGTCCTCCCAGAATCACTGGGAGGAGACGATGTGAATCCCATTAAGTGAGTGCAACATGCTGTTAGAATTTAAGCACGTGCTTTCGCGCCAAAAAGGTCCTAAAGATTATTTTTTTTCACAACGAACCTAACTACCGAAAAAAACCCTTTTTAAATTCCGATGCATTACATGACATACCACCACCTATTTCTCTTTCTTCTTCCTTTCTTCATAACTACGCTTCTGCTCTGGTCTTGTTTTCCCAATCTTTCCATTCTTTCTAGTTGAAAATCATGCGCAGAGAAAGCTCATCGCTTGCTCCTCCCGACCAGTACCGCATCACTGTCTCAATGCCTCAAATGAGAAGTTCTCTTGCCCAGAAAATGAACTATACGGAAGAGGGTCTCCCAATCTCTGACCCAAGATCTATTGCTAGCAAGAAGGAAAGCTCACATTACAGGTCGTCACATTCCAAGAAATGGATTCACGTTATTCTCCTGATTCTGTTCATCTGCTGGATCATCCTTTGGTGGTTCTCTCATCCAGGTAAATTTCAAGAATACTCTCAAGAACCCATTTATCTTACTTCATCTGTGTCATATCATTTGGAGTTTTTCTTTCTTTTTTTTTTTTCTTCTTCTCCTCCATTTAAATGAGAATTTAGAACATACCCAATAAACAGACCAAATTCAGAAGAATTTCAAGAACAGAGGTTCGACTGTATTGGTTTTGGGTATATTTTGACTCTCAGTTTCATGTTGATTCTTGTTATCAACATGTTCATTACTCAGTTGTCCGGCATCATGATTCTTACCTGTTCTATCTTTACAAAATGAGAAACTTCCACATTCTCTCTTCCTAATTCAGGGGAAATGTTTCTGTATTTCCTCCCCTTTTCATTTTGCTGCATCTTTTTTATGATTCAGACAATTAAGATTTGAGCTAAAATGAATTTTTAAAAAAAGAACATGTTCCCCTGCGAAGCTGCAATTCTTAGTCCTTATTTAAATTGGTTTAGCTCCCTGAAAGAAATTTGAAACAAATGAGTAAACAAATGAGATTTTTATTCTCCCCTGTTTAGAATTTTGGATACTTTCAGCTCCCTCAAATAAATTTTTTTCCTGATTAAATTTCATGGGATATTTCGTGGTTGAGGACAGTAAATGTGGTGATTGAAGATGGTAGCATTGTTGCTGTACATCGACTCATGGCACTATCAATGTTTGACACTCAAGACAATCTGCCAACCATGTTATCGCCAGCTCCATCCATGGCCATGGTTCCTCAGGAAATGAACAATGGCAGTGAAGCCCCAACAATTTGGTGAGTAAAAATAGTGTGAGGGGTTTCTTCGGTTTGTATGAGAAGATTGTCTCAATTTTTCTGTTCTCAGTTTTGTATGTAAATCTCTGATTCTCCTAGTTTTAGATCTCAAGAAAGAAAAAAAAAACAGAAAGAAGAACAGAACGGTAGAAATTTGATGAAGTGTACACACCTAAACACCAATATTTGAATTCATAATATGAATTTTGTGATTCCTCTGTAAAGTTTCTTGCAGCCTCGCTGAGGGGAGATTGATATCCAATCCAGCATAAGAGCATTTTTGGATTTCCTCTAAAATACAATATGTCCAATTAATTTGAGTTGAGATTCCCTTGATCACCAAGAAGTGAAACAAACCAACTCAGCACCCATTGTTATAATTCACTAATTTCATCATCTTGACAGTTTCCCACAGATAGGAGCATAGTTGATTTCTTATTTGACGGCAAAACTCTACAACAATCCCTTCTTGGTGACTGCAAAAAGAAAATTTGACAATTGTTAGTAGTAGTAGCAACAGTTATAACATTAATCAGTGATGTATATAATCCTAGACAGTGTTGTTCAATATTAAAAACTTGCCTTCTGCCATCGGAGATGGTCGGGGGTCTTTAACACGACGATGGAATCAATTGTTTCAGGTGACTGCATCTTCCAACGACAGTAGGGTTGTGGAGCTTTGTGGCGGTAGTAGATGCCCAATGTCTGCTGCTTAACACGGTCATATCGAGTAGTTCTCATGTAGAAAATGTAAGGTTTTTGGCATGAATTCGCAGTCACAGGCCTGGTGTTGAATGCATATCCAGTGTAGTCAGCTCTTTTATACCAATTAAGGAATGTTCTTGTTGGTGTCTCCAGTTCTCTGGGTGAAATGACACCCCTTATGATCTGAGCTACATAGCCCCATGAGACAGAGATTGACCACTCTCTCTTCTTGTCATAGCATATCGATTGTTGCATTACACTGGCGGAGTCTTGTCTGATCGATTCAAATAGGTGTTGGATGCCTTCGGCTCTGCTCATGCCTGGAAATATCGGATCCACGACATCTAGGTGGTGCAGCGATACTAGTGGAGCTATAGGGTGGGCAGCTAATAGTCCCAAGAGGTCTCCATACACATCATACTGCATAGCCAAACACATCAACAGGAATTCCAGATCAGTATGTACAAGGAATAGCCACCATTCCAAGACTTATTTGTCCACACTTTTTAAGAAATTCATCCAGTCCGATCCAAAACTAGGCTAAGTCAAGGAGACCCTTTACTGATTCCAACAGATTCTTTACTCAAATCATTACTTTTGGCAAGTCTGATTGACTAGCATTTTGATTCAACTCACTGGATCAATAACCTACCATAATAGTCTAGAAAAGAAAAGGAAGATATGGTGATATACACATTACAAAGTTTCAAAACACAGTATGATTTAAACAGCATTGGTCTCATCATTTCTAACATCAGTTAACAATTCCCAAAACTGTGAACTGCTAGAAAAGGATGATATTCAGAGGGATGATCAGATTATAACCCACAAATCTGCTCCAATCAAATCGAACATTAGATGCATCTTATATACATAATGATGATGATCAGTTTCATTTCATATAGAGATTTTCCTGAAACGCATGGAAATTATGAATTATCTGAGTAAGGTAGACTTGAATTTAATTTGGTTTACCTGATGGAAGCCAGCTTCTTTAGTGAGGGGCACACCCAGCTCGGCCATGCAAGCATGTATCCGGTCGTCACTGCCATACAATCCAGGATACCTCTGAATGCACCGATCCTGCATCCTCTCCAAAGCCATGGCCAGGGGATAACTGATGGCAAACCCACCACCTCCATAAGCCATGGCATAAGAGAAGAAAATGTTCTGAATGTGGCTCTCTGAGGAGCTCCCCACGTAATAGTACTGCCGGTGATCATACTTGGAGAGGACCCTTACCACATTATCCACCAAGAACACTGTATCATCGTCCCCCATCACGAGCCACCTGACATCCTTCATCCCAAGCCTCGTCATCTCTGAAACCACCCTTGATATCCTCAATGCCGACCGACTCCCCTGCCTGTTCGTGTAAGGAAACTTGGAGGTGTCTCCAGAGATCCGAATCTCAGGTAGCCCTTCAGTGGGCGTGCTCTTTACAGGCTTGTCCATCCACACCACACCTCTCGTCTCTCTGGGTCTCCACCACTGTTTGATGTATTCTTTCCTGCGATCCCACAGATTGGACGAAGCTGCGATACCAAACACGATGTGTTTGAGCTCCGTGTCGAATCGAAGGGGGGTAATTTGCTTTTCTTCTTTTTGGATAGGAGGAGGGGTACTGTTGATGGGTTGGGAGGGAGAAGAGGAATTGGAAAAGAAAGAACTGGAATTGGATTCTGAGAGGGATTGAGAAGAAGTGGAGAGATGTTGTTGGGTGTTATAACAATTCAAGTCACGAGGCTCGTTGGTAAGGAGGAGATTGGAGGAGTAGAGAATGTAGAGCATGGAGATGATGAAGAAGAACCAGGTGATGAAATTTCTGAAGCTTCCTAGACCTAATGGCCATAATGAGCGTTGTTGTTGTTGGATTGGGTGCATTTGTTTCGGTTCCCAACTGTCCATGCCGTTCATTCCACCCATTTGTTTGATTCTGGTCTCAATGAGAAAAGCTTCTAATCAACAACAGATCACAAATTCAGAGGATGCAATATCATTTTCTGAATCCGTGGTTTGTTGAGATTCTTCTTTTTTATCAGTCAAACACAATTTTGTGATTGTGGGTTTGGAAATTATTTGAACCATTGAAACTCACAACCGTTTATATCTCGTCATTTCCTTGGTTCTTGGGATCCTCAGGTTTCATTTCTATTTTGAGCCAATTGATATTTGGATGAGGAGAGATCGAGTTCTGAGACCAAGCGCCTGGAGCTTGACACCGAAAATCCCCACATTAAAACCTGTCAACCTTATTAAAGATCCTTGATAGTTGACAATGGACAGGTGGCAAAATCAAGTTGGAAGTCTAGACCCTATCAACAAAAACAACAAACACCACAATCGCAGACTTGTGTTTGAATGATCAAAAGACTCAACAAAACCACAGATTTTCAGAAAAGGATCAATCAAATCATCACGAATCCTTCTCCTGTTAAGGAAGCTCTTATTATTGACAACAGAATCAAACAAATGAGTGGAATGAGCAGCACCGACCGCCACCAGCACCAAAACGACTACGGCACTACGGGATGAACTTGGGCAGTTGGAAACAGAAACAGATGCACCCAACCCAACAACAACTACGCACATTGTGAAATGTAGTAGGCATCGTTTTTTAGACCGGGTGGAGTTCTGCCGATGACATGTAGACTCAATGAGTGAGTGACATTTAGACAGGGTGTTATTTTTGGTGTTTTTCTTGATTGATTGTTTGCTTCCATGGGGTTGGTGTTGGATCTGGAGAATTTTTCAGTCTTACCTTCCAAGGTTCCTAGAGTGGTAGGGGTTAGAGGAACTCGGGTTCTACAGGAACAGATTGCAAATCTTTCTTCGGCAGAATCTGTAGATGTTCCTGAGGAAACCGAACCTGGCCACTTCCTTTGTGAACCTAGTTCTCTCCCAGTCCGGTTCTAAAAATCCTTCACTCCCTCCCTCCTCTCTCTCTCTCTCTCTCTCTCTCTATCCACCTTTGTCGACCCATATTTTGCTCCCTTCTTATTACCCGGTTCAGTTGATGGAACCCGAAGGCCTCTTTCAACTCTTCCTTGTTATGAGGAGGATGAAGTGGAAGTCCTTGAGTCAGATGTGGAGTCTGATCCCTCCCTCGTTGAGGGAAATCTAGAGTCTTCCATTGCCGAAGTTCAGCAAAAGGTCCTTTCCTTTTCCTTGATGCAGTCTCATTCTTCATAGGGTGACAACATTTGAGCCTTATGAGAAGGTCCTGGCTTCCTATCTGAAAAGAAACTCCCATGCTCCAAGGCCTTTAGGTTGTTTCAAAGACGAATAATTTTGTGGTTTCTTTTTACTATTCGGGGAACTCCCGTTTTATGTAATAGGGCTTTCTGGAGAATGCATTGAGGGATTCCAATTGGGCTAGTTTTCCCCTTGCGGGTGTTTTTGGGTTATATCTTCCAATTCCCTCTTTTGAGATTCCAGTTTGTTTGAGTTCCCTTTTCTGGATTAATAAAATATCTATTTACCCAATGAAAAAAAAAAACATCCACACATTGTGTTCCATTAGGCCTAGAATTAGGCCTAGAATGTGATCATGCCAACCATGTTCCCAAATTCAAAAATGCAACTTGAGTATGTTGTATGGGTTTAGGGCCAAGCCCAGCCCAACCCAAAAATTCACAGGTTGAACCCTACCTGATTCACATTGTCATAAAGGATTTAGTTCACTCCTATCATTTCCATAAACGCCTACTGATTAATTCATAGCAGGTTCAGCATGAGCCCAACCCAAAGTTGCACCCTGTTTTGATTGGACATGCTATCATATACTCTTCAAACTACAAAGAAACCAGAAGGATAAAACCAACAGGTAACATACTAATAATTTTATTTTGGTAAAGATGATATGTTTCTACAGTACATTATGGATCTTTCACCATTCCTTAGGCACAAGTCACACACTACTTATATCCTCCATTCTAATGCAAACCGTGTTTATTCACTTCATTCCCATATATTACATACTACTTATATCCTCCATTCTAATGCAAACTCTGTTTATTCACTTCATTCCCATATATTACATACTACTTATATCCTCCATTCTAATGCAAACTCTGTTTATTCACTTCATTCCCATATATAGCTGAGAAGATTCCACGTGGAGTAAGGTAGACTTTAAACCAGACATCCTCACTGACCTGCAACAAGAAATAGAAGACCAAAAAAAAAAAAAAAGTTACCAACTGTAACAAAATAGAAAAGAAAAAAAAAAGAAGATGCAGAGAATGGAGAGAGAATCAATGTGTGTGTTTTCCTCTCCTTATGTCTTTGTATTTATAGAGAAAATAGTAGCCAACTATTACAAGAAGTCTCTCAAATTAGAAGAGACAAAATAAGAAAGAAAATAAACTAACTTAGAGAATGAGATAAACTAACTTATGAAAGAAAAGATTACTTAGTCAACAAGACTAAGACTTATTCCAATTACCAATTAGACAACTAGACTATTTAGGAAATTATATTAACACCAACCATCCATCGAGACAGTTATGTTTCTCGCCTTTTCCTTTTCGACTATTAACAAGAAATCAATCAATTCAGAGGTTTAGCGAAGAGATGCTGCCTACCAAAGAGCCTTCTTTTCAGGATTCCAAGTAGCTCCTGAGGATCGCGTTTAGTTTGTTTGTAGGCCTCGATCTTGTTCACCTCCTACAGGACGTGGTTTAACATATATAAATATCTACTTATTATCTTCCAGACATTCAAGAATGGAGAAGATTTTTCTGAAAACAAAAAAAGAACAGAGAGAATTGAACCAGAACTTCATTTAACTTATATTCATTTCTGTGCATCTTTGATTGCAGATACATCACAATGTATTGCTGGTAAAACAAAAGATGCACTAGTTTATGAATTCAAGGGTTCTTCTTGAATAAACTTAAGACAGTATTTACTAAAGCTCCTTAACATACCTCAATCCATGCTGCTAGCTTTGGCCTGTCAGTGGTGATGTCATAATTCTTTACATCCAATAATAATAGTTGAAATCTTTCAATGAATGTAATATAGGCTATATCCACCTGAAATTCATTTATTTCACCCACATATCAGTGGTAAAGACACTATAACAAAAGAAAGATGTCAATTGATGCAGGTTTTTTTTGGGTGGTGGGTGGGTGTGTGTTTGGGGAGGGGAGGGGGAGAGAGAGAGAGAGAGAGAGAGAGAGAGAGAGAGAGAGAGAGATCAAGCTTCAACATGTCTCAGTAGTCATTTTATAAATATTCTTGCCAGTTTGAAGTTCAAAACATCAGTGTCTTGATGAGATGGAACCCCATCAAGTGTCTGTAATCATCAGGAAATAACACCACAATAGATGAGGAGAAAAACAACTGAATCTGGCCTATGAGAAGTTTGCAGAAGAAAAAGTTACCTCACTGAACTGCTGGCCAAGGAAGAAAGGCCCATCATCAAATTTGGAGAGAGCTGTTTCCAGGTAATCAAACGCAGCACCTGATGCATGTTGATGCAAGTCAGCCCATAATTATATCTGAGATAACATTATGATGCTCATTGCTCACACCATTACACATTTTGTTATTAAATTAGATAAAATCCCAGAAAGGTGCAAGGTGTTGAATCTCACCAACATCGGCCTTAGGGTCTCCTTTAACTGAAGAAAATACAGTTCCATTAAAGGTATCTGTGTAGGATAGCAACTCTTCTGCAAACTTTTTCTTTTCAGGATCCTACAGTTTTCAGATTATCTCTCAGTCAAAAAATTGAAGCTAAATTAAAAGACTTAATTTATCAAAAGTGCAAAGATATTCTTCATATCTTACATCAGGGATAAGGGCAGGCCCTTCAAAGTGGCTATCAATGTATTTAACCAAATCAAGACTCTCTCCTCTGATTTCATTATTGTGCTCCAGTGAAGGAACCTACAGAACAAGAGAATCTAATAAGTTGACATTAAAAGGGAAGATAAACTCTGAATGGATCTAATTCTGTTCTTGCTAGTAGAGATTCTCCCTGAATTTCGCATTATTATTACTATTATAATTATTATTAAAAAAAGGCAGCAAGAGATGTTGATTAGTTCAGTGGTTATCCATGTAACAATGGAATACGATGTTTCCGAAAATCACAAGACAAATCTAAGCCATTCATTTCTATGGTTTTTTTTAATCTCAAGCATTCAAAGTTGCCAGAGTGCATAGTAATGAGTACCAGTACACATGTATAGACATATATGAGATGTATTCCAATACAAAAGGGGTATTTAATTAAATTAGAGAATGAAATTCGACATGTGCTTAAGCTAAACCATGTTCTCTCTATCCAACAGTCAGAATGGACACATCATCTACCCACATGTCAAAGTAGATTATCTCTGATTTGATCATATTTTAATATTATTTTAATGCATATCGGCCACATGTCAATTTCCTATTAGATCTGTACACGACCAATACCGCGTTCAATACCTAGATTTAGAACCTTGCTTGTGACAATAATAATTTGCTTAATTGTATTTTTATTTTGGGACAATGAAGTAATGTGGCCGAATTAGCACTCACACATAAAGAAGAATGAAACTAACTCTATCAAGCCTTCTCCTCTCACAAGCTTCCCAAAAATGATTAAGAACAGCATGATTAAATAAATGATCATGACAAAGACAAGGAACATCACCTTGTTTGGGGGATATACTTTCTCCTTGTACCAGGCAGGCCTATTCTGCAGATCAATAGGAACCAACTTTATCTTGTCCTGCAAACCCTGCTTTCCAAAAGATTAAAAAGAAAAGAAAAAAAGTTTCTAGTTAGAAATCCATTGCAGCACCTACGTAGGCTTAGAACATAATGCAAACATGAAAAGAACAGAAAATGAACCTTATAATTCCGAGCAATCCAAGTACGCTGGGCATATGGGCATATATAAGATATGTACAACCTTCAGAAGGGCACATGAGAAATAGATTGAATCAAACTCTAATGAAACAAATGGAAGAAACTGCAAGAGAAATTAAATCTAACCTCGTTGTTCCATCAAACAGAGTGGGTGGCTCAGAAGTAGAGTCCAGAGAAGGGGGAAGATTCTCCTGCACACTTCAATCCCAAAAGGAAAGAAAGAATGAAGAAATTCATCATTAGCCCACCAAAAATGAAAAATGCAGGAAATACAGATAAACCCAGAAGCAAAAAGGGGTGACACAACTGAAAAAGCCATAATGAAGAAAAAAGAATTGAGATTCAGAGAGGAATTTGAAGATCTTACACTGTTGCCATTGCTGTTATTCAAACCTCTTGTTTTTCTTCTTGGTTTCGAGAATGGTACCGAGTAAAGAGTAAAGCTTGAGAGTCTAAAATGAACTGGGAAGATTGGAGAGCGACACTTCCTATTTGTACATCTATGCATGCATTTAAAGTTAAATCCAAATTGATGCGTGACGAAAGCAGTGACGAGCTAAACAGGATAATCCTGAGTTTACCCACAAAAAAAAAATGAGGATAATCCTGAGGACCGGATTACGTAATCCGGTCCGACCAGTTTTGGACTCAGGGAAATCTTGGGCTGGTCTAAATTGATCGGACCAAATCCTTATCAAATTGGGCCAAAATCGACCCCAGTTGAACCCAATTTGATTCTATGCCGGACCGATCTAAATTGCTGCAAAAAAACCATAAAATCAGCTTCCTATGTGTGAAAATTGGCCTTACACAATTTCTGAATTGAATGAGACACAGGATCGGCCCAGGATTGATTTGTAACTGAATTGATCAAACCGGATGAACCAGATCTGAATCCTAAAACCATGACCCGACTACTTGGGTGAGATTATTTTATTTTATTCCACTTTGACTCTGAAGATTAGATCATGGCATGCGTCAAAGAGTGTATGACTAAGAAAATGACAGTTTTAATGGCAAATATCAAATTGTTTAAGAAGGCGGTTTCATTCATCATCACCATCATCATTATCATTATTATTATTATTATTATTATTATTATTATTATTATTATTAAAAAAATTTATATAAAATCTTTACAATTTAAGAGAGAAAAAAAAGGTAAATTTCATCATTTTTCAATGTGAATCTCTTTTTTTTTTTTTTTTTTTTCTTTTTTCAATTACAAACAAACAATTAAAAACAAAATGTTTATTTATTTTTTATCATTTCTTGCCAAACAATGTAGACCCGAAAGTTCAAACATTTGAATAAAAATGTGGAGGTCGTTCCTCTGTAAGTACGTGTATCTGGTCCACATGAAGGTAAAGTCCATAATTTCAAGGATTTGGTTCACATGAAGGCTAGGTGCATAATTTTGTGGATCTGGTTCACATGAAGGCTTGGTGCATAATTTCGTTTTATCAAAAAAAAAAAAAAAAAAAAAAAAAAAGTGTATAATCGTATTGGGGTTTTTTAAAAAAAGGGAAAAGATTCATGTCTGGTTAAGTGTACTTGCGCCCAAATAGAAGGAGTGAAATGACCACCTTGTCCCCAAGTTTATATTTAATTGTGTGGCTCCTCTACTAGCAGGTACCCTGTACCCACTTATCTATTTTACTTGACCCTCATTTGAAGGGTATGGGTGAGATTGTTAGATTTGAATCCTCTCACCCTGTACCCACTTATCTATTTTACTTGACCCTCAATTGAAGGGTATGGGTGAGATTGTTAGATTTGAATCCTCTCTAGCACGGACTATTGCCCTGGTTCCACTTCGATCAGATCCTTCTTTGTTGAGAAGGAATCATTGTTAGCCTTTTGTAGTTATCCTTTAATCAACGCTATAATAATTCTTATTTTTGGAGACGTTAAAAAAGCATCGCCAGAATTATATTTCCGTATCCAAAAGAAACAGAGACTAGTAGAAATAACCATCGCTATTAAGTTGCTATAATATGTGCGTCTGTCAAAATGTTTGCGACGGTATATTGACAACCGTCTCCTAAAATAATGTTACTAGCGACGATATATACTTCCGTCGCAGAATATCAACCTTTAGCTATGGGTGATATACTATAACCTATATCTGGTTTTTAATGACGGAAATGTTGTTGCAATCGCCTAAAAATAAGCGATTACAATGCCATCTCAAAAAATAGATGTTAGGGCATAGTTCCAAATTTCGATCGAAATTTCCAATTTCAACTGAAATGTTTCAGTTTATTGCTAAATCGAAACAAAACTATACGTCGAAACCAAATAGTTTCAGATTTTAATAAATTTTGGTCGATTTCAATAGATTTCGATCGATTTAGAACGAGAGAGGTGATTTTCTTCCAAAATTTATTCATTTCTTCTATTCTTCTTCTCATCTTCCATCATGACCTCAAATTCCAAAGTGCATTGAACTTGGTTTCATCAAGGCTTTGAAGATTTGAAGCAAAAAGGTTACCATTTCTTCCGTAAACTAATTTTTCCTTAAAAATTTGTATGTAAATTCTATAAATGAAATACCTATGTGATGAAATGAGAGAATCTTTATTAGCAACATCAATAGTTTCAGGCTCAGGGATTATATGCACCACGTGGATTTCCTTATTCTATGCAATTGATAATTAAAGAATATTTTGAAATGTTGTAATAACAATATAAGTTATATAACATTAGTTTGTTACTTTGTTTCTAATTTACTATCCTTCTCATTCATTGCGTACATTAGCATGGTATGATGTAGACATAGAATTACCATTTTTTTATTTTTTGTGTACAAATGATTCAATTGATATGTTAAAAAGGTTAAAATTGCATTACTGAAAAAAACTGGACTCAAAAATAATTTTTTTAGCCATCGAAATCAAGTTCAAAATCTGAGTTTTTTTTACCTGGTTTGGACAAAATTTCAACCAAAATGGCCGAAATTTTGGTTTTTGGCTTGGCCGTAACCAAACACAAAACCGAAATTTGAATTCTTGCATCAGGGACGATAAAACATAATTGGAAATTGTACTATACATTATTAGCGACAGACATATAAGACTGTCGCTAAAATTAAATATTTTTTTTACTTATAATTAATATTTTTAAACCTGTAATTACATCAATACATTTACTCATTTCATAAATTAATTATCATTGCATATCGAATGTGACAAAAAACCATTGCTTTTCATTTAACTTTAAAAAAGTATTATACAATGTCAAAATTATATAAACATTTAAATATACATTTCAAAAATTCAATGCTTCTCTTGTTATCTTTCTTCTTTTTTGCCCAATGTCTATATGTATCACTAAGTTGGTGACATCAGTAAGTGCTTTTCGAACTCCAAGCCCTACTTCCTCTTAAACTTTAGGTGCACAGATTGTCTTTTCAATAGAAAACTAGGGTTTGGAGATATTGCTACATGCTTCCTCTAGTAGCACTCAAATTCTTAGAACTGTTCTTCTTTATTGCCTGAGTAGATATAGTTTCCTTGAGTTTGTAATATCAATCAGTGCTTTCTTCCTGCCATGGTTTACTTTGTTATGGGCTCCAGAAGCAATGTATTCTTCCCCAAAAAAATACTCAAAGAGCTCCCCAAGACATTAGTAGTATATAGGGTAATTTACACCAGAGGTACCTGATGTTCTAAAAAATCATACCAGAGGTACCTCATTTTTCAAAAATCATACCAGAGGTACCTCTTTTCATATTTCCAACATTAATACTATTTAACATTGGCATCCTCTAAGTTAACCATTAGTTCTACCTCAAATTTTCAAGGATTGATCGTTTCTTGTTGAACTGCCTTTATTTAGTGCCTGATCGTTGGTACACCCGTTGGAAATAC
The DNA here is from genome assembly GCA_028583415.1 of Protea cynaroides. Lineage (NCBI taxonomy): Eukaryota > Viridiplantae > Streptophyta > Magnoliopsida > Proteales > Proteaceae > Protea > Protea cynaroides. Next base: position 33,087,324 of record CM053266.1, on the reverse strand, counting down.
AGTAAGTTGAAGTGCGGAGTTTTCACCAGAGGTGTGTACCATAGTCGAAACTTGTGACTTGGTGATGAGCAACCGCCGATAAGGAAGGGTCACAAGAGAGGACAGGGGCAGGAGAGGGGGTGGGCAATTGAGATAGCGATGAGCACATGGGAATCCGAGTGGTAAGTCGTTGCGGCAACAGGATGGTGAGAGAGTGAACCAAATGGGACCAAGAAAGTTATACTAAATAGGGGTAGATTTGGAAGGAAAAAATAAAAGGTACCCCAAGTGTAATATTTTTGAAACGTCAGGTAACTCTGGTATAATTTCTCAAAACGTCAGGTACTTCTGGTATGATTTTTGAAATGTAAGGTACCTTTGGTAAAATTTCTCAAAACGTCAGGTACCTCTGGTGTAGTTTACCCTAAAAAAAACAGAATTTTTAATGATAAGGGGAAACTCGAACATGTTTAGTTGTTCAGCAACATTTGTTCAGTATTATAGCACCATTTACTAGGTCTCCTTCAATCCCCTGCAGCTATAGAAAACTCTAGCAATAATATTAGCCGTAGTTCAAAGAATGATTCAGGAACTGAGATCAAAGAAAGCAAAATAGCAAGCAAATCTTAGAGATTGATGATTGAGTTGAAACAAAAACTGGTTGGCCCTTGGAACCCCAAGATAAGAGAAACTGTTGGAAATTTGAATCAATAGTGATGTTTAACCGTTGGTATTCCTTCAAGGCAGTGCTCCTTGGACAGGAAACAACTAGAGGAAAACAAAGAGAACACTGTGAAAGTAAAGAGAGAAAATAGCAGGGTATAAAACCTCCCACGTACCTTGTGGTTTAGTAGACTCTCTCTACCGCAAGGATTCTCACCTCTCACTGTATAGCCATAGCTAAAATAAATTTTCGGCTACGCTATAAAAAGTTCTGTTGCTATAAATTATTTTGAGCTACAGCAATTATACTTCCGTAGGTAAAATATATTTATAGCTACGGTAACTATATAGCTGTAGCTAAAATATATTTTTAGCAACACATAAAAAGTTTCATTGCTATAAATTATTTTAGGCTACAGCTAATAAATTGTCGTAGCCAAAACCCATAGCTAAAATTATAGGAATTGTTATAGGGCAAACTATATAATCCTCAGCCTTGTTCAACCTTTTTTAATAGCCTCTGCAGCTCTATCATTTTCCTTCCTCTTATAATCTACATCAAACATTTCCTAGGCATTTGTCAGATCAGCACACATACGCGCTCAACCACTGCAACTTGGCATTGTATGTCTTGTACACTGTCTCATTCCTTCTACGTACCCTCTAGCTGTTCATTTCCCATTTGCTGTAAAACATGAGGAGCCATAACTTTAGTTGGCCACAACTTAGCATTATATGCCTTGGTAATACCCACTACAAAATACAAAATTTACAAGGTCAGTAACGGAAGCAACATAGAGACCTCACTAGAGCACACCAAGCATATACTAACTCATCGAGGAGCCCATGTTGCGCAAGGAAGTCCATATCCCAAAGCTCTATAACATGAACCAACGTCCCCTTGCCCATGTAGTCAACAGCTTTTGTGTCTTCCTTGGGCAATACTACATTCATATTGAAGATGGGCGCCTCAATCAACTCCCATACATTTTATATCGAAAACCTGCCGAGCTATTCGCAAAGAAAAACCTATACTTCCAACACACCCGTGAATAAACGAAGATTTTCCAACCAAGATCTTCAGGACACTCGCACAGCATCCGAAATAGTACCAACTTGTCTCCACGACTTTAGTAGGAAACAATGGTGGAAGAGCTCCCGTGTCGAAGTCTATCCTATTTTTAAGAAATATGCAAAGAAGGAAATAATATTCTTCCAACCGTTTGGCATTATTTGGGCTGAAGCAAGGTGGTACAATTTAAGAATACACACCACGACATCAGGTATGGGAAATTGAAAGCCGACTCTAAACATATCCTCGTACAGACATAGCTCAATCATCGTCCTAAGACTGGCCCTCTACCCCAGTTCAGGCAACCTAATATTTACAAACTCAGTAAGCTGATGAAATGCGAATTGACTATGTGAGAATCAACTGACGGCTCAGAGCTCTATTTGAGGAGGGACAAACGAAGACAATCTTGAGTTTTTATAGGCCTTCTTCCGACTTCACATTCACCGAGGTTGACAAAGACGTACATGAAGAGGAACAATTAAAGTTAGTGATCTTTCTTTCCTACTATAGGTGCAAATGGAATGGTTCTCATTCAATCCTGGAATGACCCGGTCTATGCGGTTGTGGGATCAGTATGGACCCGCAGGATTAATCAGACCAAAGGTCTAGATACCCATCAGTTAACAAAAAAAAATTAAAGATAGTGATCAAACCTGTCAAATCAATTGAATACAAGCATTCAGTCGGCAACCACTTGACCTGGCCCATCTGTATCAACAAGATCAGCCAGCTTACCTCAGCAAAATGGAGCTCAACGACCCGAGGAGGGTAAATCAAATGCTAGCATTATTTCGCCAACAAGATCGGCCCATTCACCTCTGCAAGACCAAGCTCAACGGCTCAAGGAGGGTAGATCAAACACGTACGAATAACCCTTTGCTGACAAGATCAGCCAATTCATCTCGACAAGACCAAGCTCAACGACTTGATGAGGGTAGATCGAACGTAACATCCATTCGCCAACAAGCTCAGCCCATTCACCTCAGCAAGACCGAGCTCAACGGCCCTAAGAGGGTAGATCGAACCCCAACAGCCCTTCGCTGGCACATCGGCCCGTTCAACTCAGCATTACCCAAAAAATAGTAGGAATTGATCAAACCAACCGATTAGACCAAAATGCGAAAAAAAATGATTTTTTTTTGTATGTTTATAAGAAAATCAAAACTGAACCCAAAGGAAATTAATAAAAGACATTTAAGAGAAAACTAATAAGGGATTGACCGATATTTATATAGGTTGCAGTTTGATTTCATAGAACTTCTTATCAGCATGAAATCCCTCTGATATATAAAAACAAAAAAAACAAAAAAATTGATTTGTTTTCATTATTATTAAGCTTCACTATTTTATAAATATAAGTAAGAAAAACTAAAAAAAATTTCCAACAAAAAACACGCATAAATATAGAACCTAGAAGATCAAAACAAAGCATCATTAAAAACCATGATAATGCAGGGCAAACTGCAAAAATGTTTGGAAAATGCAAAAGAAATATCATATTGAGAATGGTATGAGAGGCACATGATTTAATATGGGTAGGAAATCAATTGTATTTAACAATCTTTCACTTCATTTTTTTTATTGTTCCCTAAAATTCTTTTCCGAGAAAATGTATCGCCCGTATCAATATTGGAATCCATCAAATTGTTGACTCGTATATTTGATCAGCTGGAGTCAATTATTTCAGAGGTGGAAACTGGTTTTAGCTCTCAAATTTTCTTGTTTTGGTTATATGTCAGCATGAAATGTCTTGTTTTGGTTATATGTCAGCATGAAATGTATATTCTGTAAAAAAATTTCACTTAGTATTGTGATGTGAATTTTGCCCCCCCCCCCCCCCCAAAAAAAAAAAAAAAAAAAGAAAAGGATTTGTTGTAACCAGTGCTGGTGTATTGTTTATACATTGTTAAGTCATTCTCAACTTCGTATCTTTTGATGGCATGCTATGAGTCACAGTTCAAGTTATAACATCCAAATGTAAAGGAAATGGATTGAAATCATCGCTCATCAACAAAAACGATTTTACATTAATTTATAATAAGGGATTAATAGAAGATATATGACATGTCTATCATACTTATGAACATGGTGCTAAATCCATGTATCAGACACGATATCGGCCACGTTCAAAATCGATTTGATCTAGATAGAATTGGTGTACATATCCAATGGGAAACCAACGTGTGTCCGATCCTATGCGACATGGCCATGTAGTCACGGCCACAAGGCCTTGCAACCATGGGCCACAGCCGCATGGCCATGCAACCATGGCTTATCCCATTGTCAATTGGGACATTCCATTGATACTCTATTTCGTAGTGACGCTATGTTGATTATAGCCCAAAAAATAAAAATGGTAATCCTAATCAAACATGTGGTTGGTTATTAGTCAACATTATCCCCTATGGTCAACATGTAGTCAAACTCGTGGAAATTAGATCAACTAATATAATTGTGATTCAATTTGTGACCCTCGGTTATATTGTTAATAAATGCGATACTATAATCAATGAGCACATACCAATGATACTATGATTTGTCAATTTTGGTTTATATCGTCCATCTAGTTATAGAGACTATTTACATCGTAAAAACAATAAAGCTACTTAGCCCTTGAAAGAATAATGTAAGACATGCCAAAGATATGAAATTTGATAGAAATTTAACTTGTTCAAACAAATTTTGGAAAAACAAGATATACTTCCATAAATAATCAAAGAAATCTTAGCAAAGGATCTAGGGAATCAATTAAATTCTAAAAAAGGGAAATATTATAGGAGGGAATCAATTAAATACTTCCCTGATATGTCTCATCTGTAGGATTAAAGCAACGCCACATGGCTCGCATCCAATGGGCACTGGATTAAATGTAAAGACTACTTAAATACCCTTTAAATTAAAATTTATAATTTAATAAAGAGTTTTTATTAAACAAATTGAAAATATCCACTTTGTCTTGTCTATTCCAACTTTTATTATTCAATTCTCATATTTTATTAGTATTTTCACATTTTTGTTATGTTTCCAAATGTAACAAACCCTTATAACAATAACAGCATCCCAAAATCAATAAATAATGAGTCATCTTGTTGAATGGAACATAAACTTTGAGACATGAGTAAAAAAAAGACAAAAGAAAACTATCAAGCAATCGAGAGCATCAAGGCATGAACAACTATATATGAAGAGTAACTTATTCCTTCTTATTGTTGTTTTTGTTGATTTTTTTTTTCACAAATATTGATTTAATTCCAAGGTTTTTATCATCAAATCAACCCTTAAGGCCTTAACAACCTATTTGACTAGTGTTAATGAAGTGAAATAAAGATTTCACATAAAGATTTCTCCGGTCAAGTGAAGTGAAAAGAACACTTGACTAGTTCATCTACCCTGCAACATGATTAAACTTGTCTTATTCTCAAAAGTATTTTAATTCAATAGAAAAAAAAAGTTTTTCAATAATTTTTTTGAAGTGATCCATCATTATGTCATTGTCAAAGGTTGTCATTCTCTTACATGATTTTTTAATAAACATGTTAAATGACAAGAATACTTTCACTTAAAAAAAACCAAAGTATGACACTAAGAGGGCAAAAAAATGTCAAGTATCAAATCATTCTGACACCTTCTAAGGTATCAATAAGAATATCCCAAACTTGAAGGACTCGTCTAGTAACCAATGGAGGGGGAAGGTTTCTAGTGTTGTCGCTCTCACTCTGTCCCCTTCCATCCCATCCGGATCCTCTCCTTGAAAATATGCTATCTAGCTGCCATGTGTCTTACCATTGACCGGGGACACCTGTCTTTGCCTCCTTTTTTTCGAATATTTTTTTTCTTTTTGAGAGACAATGGATAAAAAAAATGTATATCATGATAGTTAGAATAGATGACAACATTGGAGTGTATGTGAAGAGTAACTACTCGTAGAGAGGATCTAAACTCCCCAAATTTTGTCTGAATTTCAGGTTAAGTCTCAATGGGGGGCCTACCTCTAAAGTCCACAAGATTGGCCTGTCCACATCAATTTTTTGGTCTTTTTGTTATTGTCCCCATATATTTAGAATCAATTGCAAATTCTTGGATTGTAATGGCTATGTGGGGGTTGAGAGATTGAAATGGCAATGAGGAGAGAAAGAGAGACCATAACATTTTTTTTCTCTTTAATATTTTCCTAGTTCTATTTATTTTGACATAAAATTCTATATGAAAATTTTGATTGGACATGCTATCATATACTCTTCAAGGATTTAGTTCACTCCTATCAGTTCCATAAATTCCTACTGATTAATTCATAGCAGGTTCAGCATGAGCCCAACCCAAAGTTGCACACTGTTTTGATTGGACATGCTATCATATACTCTTCAAACTACAAAGAAACCAGAACAATAAAAACAACAGGTAACATACTAATGGTTTTATTTTGGTAGAGATGATATGTTTCTACAGTACATTATGGATCTTTCACCATTCCTTAGGCACAAGTTACATACTACTTATATCCTTCATTCTAATGCAAACTCTATTTATTCACTTCATTCCCATATATAGCTGAGAAGATTCCACGGAGAGTAAGGGAGACTTTAAACCAGATATTCTCACTGACCTGCAACAAGAAATGGAAGACAAAAAAAAAATGTTACCAATCATCCATCGAGACAGTGATGTTTCTCTCCTTTTCCTTTTTGACTATTAATAAGAAATCAATAAATTCAGAGGTTTAGCAAAGAGGAGCTGCCTACCAAAGAGCCTTCTTTTCAGGGCTCCAAGTAGCTCCTGTGGATCACGTTTAGTTTGTTTGTAGGCCTCGATTTTGTTTACCTCCTACAGGACACGGTTTAACATATATAAATATTTACTTTTATCTTCCAGACATTCAAGAATGTTTTCTGAAAAAAAAAAAAAAAAAAAAGAACAGAGAGAATTGAACCAGAACTTCATTTAACTTATATTCATTTCTGTGCATCTTTGATTGCAGATACATCACAATGTATTGCTGGTAAAACAAAAGATGCACTAGTTTATGAATTCAAGGGTTCTTCTTGAATAAAACTTAAGCCAGTATTTACTAAAGCTCCTTAACATACCTCAATCCATCCTGCTAGCTTCGGCCTGCCTGTGGTGATGTCATCATTCTTTAAATCCAATAATAATGGTTGAAATCTCTCAATGAATGGAAAAACACTATAACAAAAGAAGGATGTCAATTGTGCATCCCATTCCATACACTGAAATTCTTGCTTTTCACCCAACCAAATCAGGAGCTTGGTTTAACAAACAGTGGAAGGGAAAATAAACCAAAACCCAACGGATGTCAATTTGTAAATAATCAGGGCTTTTAATAACTTGAAGAAACCAAATATATCTTAGAAACAGAATAGAAATTCAATTTAAAGAGGAAAACATTGGGACATCTGAGAAAGAAGATTCTTTTTTTTTTTTTTTTTTTATAAGGAGGCGGAAGTGTTGGTCTGGGGGGAGAAATCCCCCCCCGGGCACCCGGATTCCAGTGGCCGGAGAAGGAAGGGAATCGAGAACAAAGTAACACCCGGAACCGACTTCAACATGTCTCAGTAGTCATTTTATAAATATTCTTGCCAGTTTAAAGTTCAAAACGTCAGTATCTTAACGAGATGGAACCACATCAAGTCATTTTTTTCGTGTCTAGTAATCTAAACTAATTTAAAGTGAAAGTAAATAACACCACAATCTAGCTATGAATGGAAATAAGGAAAAAAAATTAAACCCCATCATAATCATCTACCAACCCCTCCGGCTTTCATGAGCCAAATGGCTCGGTCTCATCCATGACACAGCAGGGGGAAGAAGGGACAACCCAAAATGTCCCCTAGTCATTTTATAAATTTCTGCCAGTTTAAAGTCAACTACGGATGGAACCAAGGAAGAAAGGCCCATCATCAAATTTGGAGAGAGCCGTTTCCAGGTAATCAAAAGCAGCACCTGATGCATGATGATGCAAGTCAGCAAATAATTATATCTCTGAGATAACATTATGATGCCCATTGCTCACACTATAACACATTTTGTTATTAATTTAGATAAAATCCCAAAAAGGTGCAAGGTGTTGAATCTCACCAACATCGGCCTTAGGGTCTCCTTTAACTGAAGAAATTACAGTTCCATTAAAGGTATCTGAGTAGGATAGCAACTCTTCTACAAACTTTTTCTTTTCAGGATCCTACAGTTTTCAGATTATCTCTTAGTCAAAAAATTGAAGCTAAATTAGAGACTTAATTTACCAAGAGTGCAAAGATATTCTTCATATCTTACATCAGGGAGAAGAGCAGGCCCTTCAAAGTGGCTATCAATGTATTTAACCAAGTCAAGACTCTCTCCTCTGATTTCATTATTGTGCTCCAGTGAAGGAACCTACAGAACAAGAGAATCTGATAAGTTGACATGAAAAGGAAAGATAAACTCTGAATGGATCTAATTATGTTCTTGCTAGTAGAGATTCTCCCTGAATTTTGACATTATTATTACTATTATAATTATTATAAAAATAAAAAAAGGCAGCAAGAGATGTTGCTTAATTTAGTTATCCATGTAACAATGGAACTTGATGTTTCCAAAAATCACAAGACAAATCTAAGCCATATATTTTTATGATTTTTTTAATCTCAAGCATTCAAAGTTGGGAGAGTGCATAGTAATAAGTACTAGTACACATGTATGGACATATATGAGATGTATTTCAATACAAAAGGGGTATTTAATTAAATTAGAGACCGAAATTCGACATGTGGTTAATCTAGACCATGTTCTCTCTATCCAACGGTCAGAATGGACACATCATCTGCCCACATGTCAGAGTAGATGATCTCTGATTTGATTATATTTTAATATTATTTTAAGAAAAATTTTCACCTACCCCCCTATACTTTGCTTTTAAGTCACCCAACCCCCAACTTCACAATTAATTTCACGCACCCTCCCTCATTTGTTAAATATGTATCAGACAGACCCTATCATAACAGACAGGTTTGTTAAATGATGATGTGGCATGGTCTATAATTTTCTAATGACAAAACTATTCTTTCAAATTTATTAAGTTACTATCTTACCCTCTTCCAAACCATTAATAAATGACATATTTGCCCTCTTAAACACTCATTTTCTTTTTCCTTCGACCGGATTCCCAAATTGTTATTTGATTGTCAAATTATTAGGGAGGGTAATTGGGTTTTGCACATTTTGTTAGTCAACTAAATGGCGGGGGTGCGCGTGAAATTAATCCCGACGTTGGGGGTTGGGTGACTTAAAAGCAAAGTATAGGGAGTGGGTGAAATTTTCCCTTATTTAATGCATATTGGCCACATATCAGTTTCCTATTGAATCCATACACAACAGATATTGCATCCAATACCTAGTCTTAGAACCTTGCTTGTGACAATAATAATTTGCTTAATTGTATTCATTTTGAGACAATGAAGTAATGTGGGCATGCAAATTAGCACTCACACATGCATAAAGAAGAAAAAAACTAATTCTATCAAGCCTCCTCCTCTCACAAGCATGCCTAAAATGATTAAGAAGAGCATGAATACATGATAATGACAAGGACAAGGAACATCACCTTGTTTGGGGAATATACTTTCTCCTTGTACCAGGCAGGCCTATTCTGCAGATCAATAGGAACCAACTTTATCTTGTCCTGCAAACCCTGCTTCCCAAAAGATTAAAATGAAAAAAAAAAAAAAAAAAGAAGTTAGAAATCCATTGCAGCACATATGTACACTTAGAATATAATACAAACATGAAAAGAACAGAAAATCAACCTTATAATTCCGAGCAATCCAAGTACGCTGGGCATATGGGCATATATAAGATGTGTACAACCTTCAGAAGGGCACATGAGAAATAGATTGAATCAAACTCTAATGAAACAAATGGAAGAAACTGCAAGAGAGAAATTAAATCTAACCTCGTTGTTCCATCAAACAGAGTGGGTGGCTCGGAAGTAGAGTCCAGAGAAGGTGGAAGAATCTCCTGCACACTTCAATCCCCAAAGGAAAGAAAGAACCACCAAAAATGAGAAATGCAGGAATACAGATAGACCCAGAAGCAAAAATGAATGACATAACTGAAAAGGCCATAATGAAGAAAAAAGAACTGAGATTCAGAGAGGACTTTGAAGATCTTACACTGTCGCCATTGCTGTTATTCAAAGCTCTTGTATTTCTTCTTGGTATGGAGAATAGTAACGAGTAAAGAGTAAAGCTTGAGAGTCTAGAATGAAATGGGAAGATTGGAGAGGGACTCTTCCTATTTATACATCTAAGTATGCATTTAAGTTAAATCCAAACTGATGCCTGACGAAAGCAGTGACGAGCTTTCAAATCTTCAGAATTCTACAGGATAATCCTGAGTTTACCAAAAAAAAAAATAGAGGATAAGATAGTAAAACTGATCGGAAAAAGATCCTCTGCAGTGATCGGACCGGATTACCAGTTTTGTACTCGGAAATCCTGGGCTGGTCTAAACTGATCGGACCAAACCCTTATCAAATTGAGCCGAAATTGGCCCCAGTTGAACCCAATTTGATTCTATGCCAGACCGATATAAATTGCTGCAAAAAAACCGTAAAATCAGTTTCATATGTGTGAAAATTGGCCTTACACAATTCTGAATTGGATGTGACATTGGATCGGCCCATGATTGATTTGGAACTGAATCGAACAAATCGGATGAACCAGACCTGAATCCTAAAACCATTTCCCCACTACTTGGGATTCAAATCCTCTCCTCCCAGTGATTCAGGAGGAGCAGACGTCCCCGTTGGATGACCAATACGTGGGGCTCGGATGAATCTGAACTCTCCATTGGAATCAACATCGATCCAACAAGCTGAGCAGACTGGGGGTGTTAGCTCTAATTCACCCGAGCCCCACATGTCGACCATCCAAAGGGAACATCCTCCCTCCTCCCAAATCACTGGAAGGAAAAAATGTGAATCCCACTACTTGGGGGAGATTATTTTATTTGTTCCATTGAATGTAGACTATGACTCAGAAGATTAGATCATGGCATGCCTCAAAGACTGACCACAAAAATGACAGTTGTAATGGCAAAAATCAAATTGTTCAAGAAGGTGGTTTCATTCATCATCATCATCATCATTATTAGTTTAGGAGAATGCATTATTTAAATACTGTATTTAGCTATTTATGTTTGGAAAGAAAATATTTTTTTATATAAAATCTTACAATTTAAGAGAAAAAAAGGTAAATTTCATCATTTTTCAATGTGAATCTTTTTCTTCTTTCTTTTTTTCAATTACAAACAAACAATTAAAAAAAATGTTTATTTTTTTATCATTTCTTGCCAAACAAACTAGACCCGAAAGTTCAAACATTTGAATAAAGATGTTGAGGTCGTTCCTCTGTAAGTACGTGTATCTAGTCCACATGAAGGTGAGGTGCATAATTTCATGGATCTGGTTCCCATGAAGGCTAGGTGCATAATTTCATGGATATGGTTCACAAGAAGGCTTGGTGCATAATTTCGTTTTACCGGAGTTTCTAAAAAAAATGTGTGCAATCCTATCGGAGTTTCTAAAAAAAAAAAAGGGAAAAAGATTCATATCCGGTCATGTGTACTTGCGCCTAAATAAGAGTGAAATGACCACCTTGCCCCCCAAGTTTTCTATTCAACTATGTGGCTCCTCCACCATGCAGGTACCTTGTACCCACTTATCTCTTTTACCCGACCCTCATTTGAAGGGTAAGGGTGAGATTATGGGATTTGAATCCTCTCCAGCATGGACTATTGCCTTGGCTCCAACTCGATCAGATCCTTCTTTGTTGAGAATGAATCATCATGGAAAAAGATCCTCTATAGTGAAGCCACCATGTAGTGAGAATCTCACCCACTCAACGTGGATCAACATCAATCTCGATCCACTTAAAGTGTATAGAGATATACACAGATTCACTTTGAGTGGATGGGATCCTCACTGCAGAGGTGGCCTCACTCTCTGCAGGGGTGGCCTCACTACAGAGAATTCCAATCCAATCATCATTAGCCTTTTGTAGTCCACTATAAATTCTTATTTTTAGAGATGCTAATAAAGCGTCGCCAGAACTGCATTTCCGTGTCCAAAAGAAACCGAGACCGTAGAAATAACGGTCGCTATTTTACGTGGTTATAATACTGTGCGTCGGTCACATGTTTTGCGACGGTATATTAAAAACCGCCTCCAAATATAATTTTATTAGCGACGGTATATATACTGCCGTCGCCGAGTATCAAGCTTTAGCTATGGGTGATATACCATAGCCTAATATCTGGTTTTTAATGACAGAAATGTTGTTGCTGTCTCCTAAAAATAAGCAATGATTACAACGCCATCGCAAAAAATAGACATCAGGGCATAATTCCAAATTTTGGCCAAAATGTTTCAGTTTTTTGCAAAATCAAAACGAAACTATAGGTCAAAATCAAATAGTCTCATATTTTGGTCAATTTCAATAGATTTCAATCAATTTTGACCGAAAGAAGTTAATTTCAGTGAAATTTGATTTTCTTCCAAAATTTCTTCATTTCTTCCATTCTTCTTCTCATCTTCCATCATGACGTCAAATTCCAAGGTGCATTGAACTTCGTTTCATTAAGGCTTCGAAGATTTGAAGCAAAAATGTTACCATTTTTTTCCTAAACTATTTTTTCCTTAAAAATTTGTATGTAAATTCTATGAATGGGATGCATATGTGATGAAATGAGAGAATCTTTATTGGCTACATCAATAGTTTCAGGCTCAGAGATTAGATGCACCACGTGAATTTCCTTATTCTATGCAATTGATAATTAAAGAATATTTTGGAATGTTGTAATAACAATATAAGTTGTATAACATTAGTTTGTTACTTTGTTTCTAATTTACTTCCCTTCTCATTCATTGTGTACATTAGCATGCTATGATGTAGACATAGAATTATCATTTTTTATTTTTTTTGTATACAAATGATTCAATGGATATGTTAAAAAGGTTAAAATTGCATTACAAAAAAAAAAAAAAAAAAAAAACTAGACTCAAAAATAATTTTTTAGCCCGTAAAACCAAGTTCGAAATCTGAGTTTTTTTTTTTTACTTGGTTTCGATGAAACTTTGACTAAAATGGCTGAAATTTTGGTTTTTGGCTTGGCCTTTACCAAACACGAAACCGAAATTCGAATCCTTGCGTCAGGGACGATAAAACATAATTGGCAATTGCACTATATATTATCAGCGACAGACACGTCACCAAAATTAAAGTTATATTAAAAATTTTACTTATAATTAATATTTTTAAACCTGTAATTACATCAATACATTTATTCATTTCATAAATTAATTATCATTGCATATCGAATGTGACAAAAAAATCATTACTTTTCATTTAACTTAAAAAAAATATTATACAATGTCAAAATTATATACACATTTAAATACACATTTCAAAAATTCATTGCTTCTCTTGTTATCTTTTTTCTTTGTTGCCTGGTGTCTATATGTCTCCCTGAGTTGGTGACATCAGTAAGTGCTTTCCAAACCCCAAGCCCTACTTCCTCTTAAACTTTAGGTGCACGGATTGTCTTATCAATAAAAAACTAGGGTTTGGAGATATTGCTACATGCTTCCTCCAGTAGCACTCAAATTCTTAGAATTATTCTTCTTTATTGCCTGACGTAGAGATAGTGTCCCTGAGTTTGTAACATCAGTCAGTACTTTCCTCCTACCATGGTTTACTTCGTTATGGGCTCCAGAGGCAATGTATTCTTCCCCAACAAAATACCCGAAGAGCTCCCCAAGACATTAGTTGTAAAAGAAAACAGAACTTTTAACGATAAGGGGAACCTCGAACATGTTCAGTTGTTCAGCAACATCTGTTCAGTGTTATAGCACCATTTACCAAGTCTCCTTCAATCCCTTGCAGCTGTAAAAAACTCCAGCAATAATATTAGTAACAGTTCAAAGAGTGATTCAGGAACTGAGATCAAAGAAAGCATAATAGCAAGCAGCTCTCAAAGATCGATGATTGAGTTGAAATAGAAATTGGTTGGTCCTTGGAACCCCAGGACAAGAGAACTACTAGAAATTTGAATCAATAGTGATGTTCAGCCATAGGTATTCCTTCAAATCAGTGCTCCTTGGACAGGAAACAATTAGAGGAAAACAAAGAGAACACTGAGAGAGTAAAGAGAGAAAAGACTAGGGAATAAAACCTCCCACCTTGTGGTTTAGTAGACTCTCTCTACTCTCACCTCTCACCGTATAGCCGTAGCTAAAATAAATTTTCAGCGACACTATAAAAAGTTTCGTTGCTATAAATTATTTTGAGATACGGTAATTATACTTCTGTAGGTAAGATATATTTATAACTACGGTGACTATATAGCCATAGCTAAAATATATTTTTGGCTATGCCATAAAAAGTTCCATTGCTATAAATTATTTTAGGCTACAACTAATAAATTACCGTAGCCAAAACTCGTAGTTAAAAATAGAAATTGTTGTAATTGCAAACTATATAATCCTCAGCCTTCTTTAACCTTTTTTAATTAAGCTTCTTCAGCTCTATCATTTTCTTTCCTCTACTCTACATAAAACATTTCCTGAGCATATGTCAAATTGGCATTATATGTCTTGTACACTTTGTCTCATTCCTTCTTCGTGCCCTCCAACTGTTCATTCCCCATTTTCTGTCAAACATAAGGAGCCATAACTTTAATTGGCCATAATTTGGCATTATATGCCTTGGTAATACCCACTACAAAACACAAAATTTACAAGGTCAGTAACAGAAGCAACATAGAGACCTCACTAGAGCGTATGCACCAAGCATATACTAATTCATCGAGGAGCCCATGTTGTTATGGGCTTTATTAATTACCTAAACTAATCATTCAGTGGGAGTTTGATTAACACGATAAAAATCGATTCGATTGGTTCGTCACTGGGTTGAGATTGATAACTCTAATTCTATTCATGGGAAGGAATTAGGGGTTATAGCAATATTCTAAATACTGGATCAGAATCCCCACAGTTACAGTTAGTAAAAAAAAATTTCTCTGCACCCATTAGCAAGAAAACTGAGATATCCTCTTGAGGCTGTGGAAGACTGTGATTGAGGGATTAAGATCAAAGCTTAAAGACTAAAGGGAGATCAAACTTCATAACAATATGTGATTACTTTGAAGCATCTCATTACCATCGTATTCTATGGATCTGTAGGCTATTAAAATTTAACAATTGGTATCAGAACTAGACCTACAGACCTAGAATCGATGGTAGAATATAGTATACATATCTACCTATGAGTTTAATTGTAAGGAATAAAAAATTTTCAACCCTTTCAAATAAATATGGCCAAATCACATTCATACCAAAAGAAATTTTTTTCGATAGGTGAAAGGTCAAGAATTACATATCAAATTGAAGATTTCATCGAGAGGATCACGACGATATAAATTTTGTGGTTGTCCGACTCTAGACGCACTCTCACATGCAACCGACAGTGGAGAGTGAAATGCACTGGTTGACTAGTTTTTTATAAAAAAATTAATTATCATCGACCACCATGACTTGAAAACCCTAACGAGTTGGAACAGCGAGTCGGTAGCTGAGTTGGCTAGGGGGCACACGTATGGGTCAACACGTGTGACCCGAACTAGTTGACCGTTGACCATTAACCCGTGGACTGTTGACCCAAGCCCGGTAACCTGGATCCGATACCCCAACCTATTGCCCCGTAACCCCGATCCATTGAACCAACCTGTTGACCCGGTACCCCGAATTCATTGACCCGACCCAGTGGCCCAAAATTTTGCTCGATACCCCGACCCGACCAGTGGTCCAATCGATCAATTCGGTTCATCCCAGACCGCTTCAACTTTGATTTTAGCCCGATTTTCAGGGTTTGAATCAGTCCTTGGAGAGTGGGGTTCACGCACCCCTTTAATAGGCACGTGCCGACGCATGGCAAGTCCGATCGACCTGCAGTTTGTTTAGTCGAATTCATCTCGTCATGCCCTAAATTCTAGTATATAGCATGAGTGTTTTCTGATCACTAGGGAATGTGTTTTTGCTAAAACGGTATATTTTAATGTAATTTTGGAACTTGATTTACATTGTTATGCGGTTGTCGTTCCATTTAGTGCTTACCAGATGCATGAGGAGATGGATTGTACATGTTGTATTATTATTTGAGTTTTGAATGTTTAAATATGTTTAACATGTATGTTAAGAATTTTCATTTTGCTGTTTAATTCGAGTTTTGTAAATATTATAATAGGATTGGGTGGTGACCACCAAAATGGCACGTTCAGTTTCATTATGATGTTTTCAAACTCAAATTATTTCACAGTTTAATGACAACCCAGTTAGGTAATGTCCACCCAAAGGTGGTGTTGTCAAGATTAAATAATGATCATGTACATGGCTTAAGGGGTATTGGTCTAGGGATTTTACATTCACCTAAAGGCGATAGAATTCTGATGACTATTATTCCTTTGCAATTTAGCACAACTATTGAAGGACCAGTGCATATATTGTCCCAAAGGATGTATATGTAGTCCGGTTGAATTTTCGAAGGAATTAATTAGCTTGCTTATGTAGTATACATTTTCTTGTTAGTTAATTATTGTTTGGTATTAATTATGGAATTATATTCATTTACTTTGTAGTATAGTTGACACTTACTATGATGATAAATACCACAAGATGTCTATTCAAGCCAGTTTACCTAACCTCTGTAACTATGTTATCTGCAACGAACTATAGAAAATGGTTTAGGGAACAAAAGATAGCAATAGGTCTTTCTAACCTGGATATAGGAATCACGGAAAAAAAAACCTGAAGCCATAAGAAAAAATAGTACACAGGCAGAAGTGTAATTCATGGAGAAATGAAAAAATATAAACAAAGATTGTTCACTAGTTATTCAGAAGATTGTCCCAGAGTCTATCTTAGATAGCATTCCTGATTTAGACAATGCAAAAAAACTGTTGAAAACTATCCAAGCTAAGTATAAGGCTTCTGAAACTGGGAAGGTGGGTGAACTATTGACTATTTTGACTAGTATTATGTTTGATGCGACTGAGAGTGTAAAAGATCATATAACTTATTTGAAAAGAGTGGCTGAGAAGCTCAAGGGACTAGGTAATACAATTACTCAGGATGTCCTGATACATTTTGTATTGAAATCTCTTTCAGAGCAATACAAACATATTAAGACAACCTATAAGATCTTCCAAGGATAAATGGATATTGGATGAGCTCACTTCAGTCTGCACTGAAGATGAGAAATTGTTTAAATAACAGAAGGATAAGAGTGCTAACTTGGCAACCAATAAAGATCATTATGACAAGAATAAGGGAAAGCATGGCTCTGGGCCTCACAGAAAGGGAAAGAATAACTAAAATAAGGGCAAAAAACCCTATGACAAGGGTGCCAAGGAACAAGAAGAGAAGAAAGATATGAATGCTGCTAAATGTTTCTGGTGCAAGAAATCTGGTCATATGAAGAAGGATTGCAGAGCCAGAGCAACCTGGTTGGAAAAGAAAAAACCTAATACTGGTCATTTTCACGCCTTTGTTTGTTTTGAATCCTATCTAACTGATGCGCCTGTGAATTCTTGGTGGTTTGACTCTGGCTCCACTATCTATGTTACTCATGTAGGGGTTTCTAAGCAGCAAAAAGCCCAGCAAGGATGAAGTCAGCGTGTACATGGGCAATGGAGTACAAGTAGGAGTTGAAACCATAGGAGTAGTTAGGATTTATTTACAGTCAGATGTTTTTATAGATCTAGTGGATACAGTATATGTACCCTCTATGAGGAGAAATTTAATTTCATTTTCAAGACTCATTCAGGCTTACAATATTATTTTCAATAAAGATGGTTTTGTTATGTTAAGTGATTCTCTATTTATCGGTGATGAATGCAATGTTGATGGCCTTTATAAATTAAACTCTGCTACCCCATTAGTTATGAATGTTAGTTCTAAACGGTTTAATTTTGATAGCAAGTCTTCCATGCTATGACATAGACATTTAGGACATATATCAGTAAAAAGGACAAAAAGGCTTATACAGCATAATATATTAAAGCTTTTAAATTTTGATGTTATGCATGCATGTGTGGATTGTATGAAAGGGAAGATAACTAGATCAAGGAAGAAATCTGTAGTCCATAGTCAAGAAATTTTGAATTTCATTCACACTGACATATGTGGACCTTTTTCCCACCCCTATTCTTGGTGGACATAGATATTTTATCACATTCACAGATGACTTTTCTAAACATGGCTATATTTTTCTTATCTTAGAAAAATTGGGATCACTTGACAGTTTCAAAATATTTAAGGCTGAACTGGAAAACCTTTTTGATAAAAGGATAAAGACTGTCAGGTCTAATAGAGGACGGGAATATTATGATAGACCAGGTAACTCAGGACAACTCTCTGGTCCATTTGCCAAGTTTCTTCAGGAACAAAGAATCATAGTTTAATATTCTATGCCTGGGACCCTACAATAGAATAAAGTGACTGAAAGGAGAAATAGAACCCTCAAGGATATGATGAGAAGTATGATAAGCAATATTAATCTTCTTGAATCTTTGTGGGTGAAGCTATCTAGACTGTTGCATATATAATTAATAGAGTGCATAGTAAGTCAGTTCCAAAGACTCCTTTTGAACTTTGGACTGGTAGAAAGCCTGATTTACATCATTTGCATGTTTGGGGATACAAGGCAGAGATGAGATTATACAATTTCGATGAAAGGGTGTTTGATCCAAGGAAAGTTAGCTATTATTTTATGGGTTATCTAGCTAGATCCAAGGGATTTAGATTTTATTGTCTCGATTCTATAAACAGGATAGTGGAAACTAGCCACACTAGATTTATTGAGAATAAAGGTAATGAGTTCCAATCAAGAAATCTAGAATTTGATGAGGTACAGATTGAAATTGCAGTTGAGCCCTCTCATCCTAATGAGATTTTTCCAGAGGCCACTAACATAACAACTGAGGTTGTCCCTGCTCAACCTGATATTCCAATTGAAGAGCCAGTATAGGTAGTGAGAAGATCTACAAGACCACATAAATTTGCTATACCTCTAGATTATATACTATATGTGACAGAGACTGATTATGATATAGGGCATTAGGAAGAACCCACAAGTTTCCAAGAGACTGTGAATAGTAGCAATGCACCCAAATGGGTAGAAGCCATGAAAGATGAGTTAATATCTATGGATAACAACAAAGTGTGAAAACTTATGGATTTGTCAGAGAACTGCTTACCCATAGGTTCAAAGTGGGTGTACAAGAGTAAATGTGATGCCAAGGGCAAGATTGAACGCTACAAATCAAAGTTGGTAGCAAAAAGGATCAAGTAAAGAGAAGGAATTGACTACAATGAGACATTCTCTCTAATTTCTACTAAGAATTCCTTCAGGATTATCATGGCATTGGTAGCACACTTTGATTTTAAACTACATCAGATAGATGTGAAGACAGTCTTTCTAAATGGAGAGCTATTAGAAGATATTTATATGGTCAAGCCAGAAAGGTTTTAAAGAAAAAGATAAAGAGAATATGGTCTGCAAACTCATAATGTCCATTTATGGACTAAAGCAAGTATCCAGGCAATTGGAATCAAAAATTTCATCAGGTTATATCTTCGTTTGGCTTTATTGAAAATAAAAATGATCAATGCATCTATATGAAGGTCAATAGAAGTATTTTTATATTCCTAATTTTATATATTGACAATATCCTATTGGCCAATAGTAGTATGGGTTTACTTATTAATATAAAGAAATTTTTGTCTAAGAATTTTGAAATGAAGGAAATGGGAGAGAGTACATTTGTACTTGGTATTCAGATCTGTCATGACAAAAAGAGATGACTACTGGGTTGTCTCAAAGAACGTACATTGATCGTGTGTTAAAATGATTCAATATGTCTACAAGTTCAACTAAGAATTTTGCACTCCTCCAAGAGACAACACCTCCTGCCAATAGAAAAATATACTTTAAGGTAGACTTCAAATCATATGTGCAACCTCCATAGTCTGGTGTATCCTATTAACTCAAGGGTATCACTACTGCCATAAACAAGCATGTAGTCCTTGGTGCTCTGCAGATATCGCATGACCTTAATTGCTATTGTCCAGTGAGTAGCTCCAGCATTTGACTGAAACCGTCCCAGCACACTCACTGTAAAGGCTATATCAGGATGAGTGTAACCTGTACATACATCAAACTTCCTACTGCAGAAGCAAAAGGTTTGTTCGTCATCGACCTCCTTTCAAAGTCATTCCTTGGACACTGTTTCTTGTTCAAATTGTCACCCTTACTTGTGGCAACATCAACTATATATGCAGAGTTATAGCTTTTATGAAGCTACTAAGCAAGCAGTCTGGCTAGAGGGTTTCGTCTTAGGCTTAAAGATTATGGACTCTATTGTCTGACCCCTGATAATATATTGTGATAATGATCCAGCAGTGTCATTTGCAAGAAACAACAAGTCTAATGCTTCCAAGCACATAGAGATCAAGTATTTACTGGTAAAAGAGAAGATGACAAAAGGTCTGATCACGGTAGAGCATATCTAGATAGATCAGATGATTGTTGATCCTTTAACGAAGGCTTTGCCAGTGGGAGTCTTCAAAGGACATATTCCAAGCATGGTGTTGTTAATTCTTTTGATGTGCTTAGTTAGTGGGAGACCTTTTTAATTACTCATTGACTTCTATTTACTTTTATCCATGTTTGTTCAGACACAATAATTTATGGTTTGAATGTTAATCATGATCATGTTTACATTAGCATTTATTTTTATTACTATTGTTATTACTTATTTGACATGTCATAGATACAAGGTAGTATTTAGCCAAAGTTTTAAGGCGGTGTCTGCCAAAATATGATATTATAGTTTTAGATTATTTAAATGTCATATTATATTGCTATAAGCACCACATTTTTGCTTTCCCTAATTAGGACAGCCATATTGGTGTGTATATAGCGAGAGAGGAGAGGCGAGTGAAACTCTCTCAAACCAGCAGTCAATTAATCCCTGTGTGCTCTCTACAATGTTCTGAGCTAAGCCAAAGTGCACCAGTGTGTTCCTTTGTCCGTCCTCTTCAAAGTGGATGTGGAAAATCTGGGACAAAGGCCACCAGCGAGTCCTATGCAAGGTTGCCAGTATGATTATCGTCAAAACTTCAATTCTTCATATTTTGGTCATCTAACGTTTGAATCAGGTGATTCGAGCACTAGTGTGCTCCTTTTTCCGTCATCTTCAAAGTGGACATGGAAAATCTGGGACAAAGGCCATCAGCGGGTCCCATGCAAAGTTGCCAGTAGGATTATCGTCAAAACTTTAATTCTTCATATTTTGGTCATCTGACGTCTGAATCAAGTGATTCGAGTACCAGGGTGCTCCTTTGTCCGTCCTCTTCAAAGTGGACGTAGAAAATCTGGGACAAAAGCTACCAGCAGGTCCCATACAAAGTTGTCAGTTGGATTATCGTTAAAGCTTTAATTCTTCATATTTTGGTCATCTGACGTCCAAATCAGGTGATTTGAGCACCAGTGTGCTCCTTTGTCCGTCCTCTTCAAAGTAGACGTTGAAAATCTGGGACAAAGGCCACCAGCGGGTCCCATGCAAAGTTGTCAGTAGGATTATCGTCAAAACTTCAATTCTTCATATTTTAGTCATCTGACGTCCGAATCAGGTGATTCGAGCACCAGTGTGCTCCTTTGTCCGTCCTCTTCAAAGTGGACGTGAAAAATCTGGGACAAAGGCCACCAGCGGGTCCCATGTAAAGTTGTCAATAGGATTATCGTCAAAGCTTCAATTTTTCATATTTTGGTCATCTGACATCCGAATCAGGTGATTCGAGCACCAGTGTGCTCCTTTGACCGTCCTATTCAAAATGGACATGGAAAATCTGAGACAGAGGCCGTCGAAATTTTTCATGCGGAGTTGCAAACTAAGAGGATCCATAATAGAGAGAGAAACCAGTTTAGACCCAACTTAGTCCAACCCAGCTCAAGCCCAATTTAGTCCAACCCCATCGAACTCAACCAGTCCAACCTTATCCAGCCCAAACTAGTCCGGACCTAGTCGGTTCAACCCATGTGCTTGTATTTTTGTCTTTTTTTGTTATACCTATATGTTTATATGATATATATTATATATATTTATATATTATATAATATTTCTATATATTATATTATATATATTAGTATATATTATATTATTATATATATGTATACGTTTATATATATATATATATATATATATATATATATATATATATATATATATATATATATATATATATATATATATATATATATTCGGTCAAGAAGAAGAGAGGGAGGGAGAACCCGAAAAGAGAGAGAGAGGAAGAGAGAGAGAGAACCCGATAAGAGAGAGAGAGAGAGAGTTCGATAGAGGAAAATATGGAGGTGCTGCCACCTCCACCTCTCCCATGCCCATTTAAAACTCACCTAACATCTCTTGAGCCCAACGATCGCCACCTCTCCATGCCCCTACTCCCATATCCACCGACCCATATCCTGCACCACTACCAACTCCTTACAACCTACTTCCATCACTTGCCATCACCATTGAGCCCCTCCACCGCCAAACCTTCTTTAAGTCCCACTCCCTACGGCAGTCACCAGACTGATCCTCCTTGAACCACTGATCCTCATCCAGCCCCACGAACTTCTCCCATCTACACTTCAAGCTACCCAGCCGCAAGAGCACCACGACCCAACTGTTGGAAAAAACCTGCACAGCTGCAAGAGTTAAAAAAAGGAAAGGGAATTGAACCACCCTGGAGGAGCTCCTTACAGAGGGACGCCAATAAAGGCTGCTCACGATCACAAGACAAAAGAGGGATTTTTTTTGGCTGGAACGAAGAACGGGGAGGGCAGCAGTGAAAAAAAGAGAGAGAGGGAGTTTATGAGAGAAGAAAAGAAGAAAAGGGAAGCAGCAGAGAGGAAAAGGAGATCGACAGGGAGGAGTGGGACCTGAACCGATCACCTGCATTTCTTTTCATCAACTCACCGGGAACATTCCGCAACCATCGACAAACCTTCGATCTTCTCGCGACGTCATACGACGACCATCGTTGACGATCCGACGACCCTCACGACACCCTGCCACCGGCAATGCTTCATCACACCTACCAGTGGGGACAATATCTAACCAGGTATGTCTCTGCTTTCTCTTTCTCTCTCCATAATACCCGTATATATTTTTTTTCTGAGCTTCGGTCTTCTTATTGCATGTATTTGTGTTACCCTTCGCGTTTTATTCGCCAGTATGTTCATGTTATTGGTAGTTGATCTTCATGTATTCCTAAATTCTAATTGGCTTTCCTTATAAGCTCCATTTCCAGGCCATATGGATATTTTAATCTTGGTTATTAAACTCACCCCATGTGGTATGTTGTAACCAGTCCGTGGTTCGGTCCTTCCCTTTCTGGTCAGAGTTTAAAGTCTTCATAAATGTGGTTTAATCTGTTTTCCTTGGTTGGGTCGACTTATTGGAATCCCATCAAATGGATCAATTTGGTTTGCAAGCTATGTTGCTTCTGTCCTATAGGATAATTTCATGCTATCACATGGGTCAATTTGGTGGTATTGTAAGCTATGTTGTTGTCCCATAAGATAGATTCACATCATATGGCTTAAATGCATTCTTATCATGGGCTATGTTGCTTTTGCATAAGATAGGCCCACATCACATGG
The DNA here is from genome assembly GCA_028583415.1 of Protea cynaroides. Classification (NCBI taxonomy): domain Eukaryota; kingdom Viridiplantae; phylum Streptophyta; class Magnoliopsida; order Proteales; family Proteaceae; genus Protea; species Protea cynaroides. Next base: position 33,063,837 of record CM053266.1, on the reverse strand, counting down.
TTTGATTTACACATGGTATCATGAACCTTGTTGCTGCCCCATAGGTTAGTTTCTTACTATCGCATGGGTCGGTTTATTGATGGAACAGCTTTGGATACTGTATCAATTTTCTCACCCTCTTTAGATGCCATGTCGGTTTTCTTGCTGAATTGGATTCTCACAAAGTTCATTGCCATATTGGATTGTTCACATGATAATTGATCGCCACACTCACATACTTGTTGCTATGTTGGGGTGTTACATGATTCTTACTATTTTGAGTGTTCACATGATTACGGTGTTTTGATCCACTGCCATGCTTGGATCGTTTACATTACTATCTGTGGATTCACTGCCATATTTAGTCTGATTGTGGTATGCCATGCTTGAATGATATATTTTTTGGCAAGAACTTATTTTTCGCTACACCCAGGTTGAACTGCCATACATGTACACTGTTGGAAAACATTCTTAGGTGTGGGGACATGCATGTATTCATGGGAAGAGTAAAAGCGAAAAAAAGATAAAAGCCCTAATCAAGAATCACAAAGCCTAGCCCAACAATTCCAAAAAATTAAGGTTTAGTTTAGAAGGGTAGCTTTAGGAGGATCCCTACCTTTCAACTCATTCCTCTAAGGTGCAGAAACCTAGATAGGTGTGATGTGAATCCAACCATAGATCATCTAGGATCATCATTCGGTTCGGCTGGATCACTCATATTCTGACCTAAGCGGGTCACCCAACAACTTTCTGAACTACGCGGATCCTAATTCTTAGGGCAAACCCTAAGATACGTAGGTAGTGTGAAAAACTCCAAGATATGGTTCCATACCCTACTCCCTGAGAATATACATATACTCTACTCCCTGAGAGTATACATACTTTCCTCCCTGAGAGACATACTTTACTCCCTGAGAGTACAAATCCTACTCCCTGAGAGACATACTTTACTCCCTGAGAGACATACACTTAGTCCCTGAGAGTATACACATACTCTACTCCCTGAGAGTATACATACTTTCCTGCCTGAGAGACATACCTTACTCCCTGAGAGTACAAATCCTACTCCCTGAGAGACATACTTTACTCCCTGAGAGACATATTTTACTCCCTGAGAGACATACACTTACTCCCTGAAAGACATACATACTCTTACTCCCTGAGTGACATACCTACTCCCTGAGAGTACACATACTTTACTCCCTGAGGGTGCTTGCATATCTTAGTCCCTGAGGCTACTTAATCCACCCAGCAACGAACTACGTTGTACCTGATTTCCAGGACCTCTGGAATACGTAGGCAACTTGGAGGACTCTCCAAGTATGGTACCCATCTTAGTATCATTAGGTCCTCCATATCCACATCCATATCCATTTTCAAATCCATCTTCACTTCGATCCATATAGGCGATCTCTAGATTCAATCTTAATCGTCATCAAGCATAAATTTCAATTTGAACAATTGAATCTAAGGAAGCTTAATCATAATCCACATCCATAAACTTTAATCACATTCTGTTTCGAACTATGTTTTGGGCTTGATTTCCTAGATTAGACTACATAGGCAATTTGAAATGTTCTGAACATTTCAAATTCAGTCCATCACCAAACCATCTTTGGTTCGGTTCATTGTATATTATTTTATTTGTTTTCTTACTTTGAGAACATGTTTGGCTAAATTTAGGCTAGAAGAACTTAGTAACTTAGCATAGGATCCCCATGAGCCCTAGTCATTATCCATTGACCATGAACAGTCAGAACCATAAAGTCTAAGGAAAGTAGAATCATATAGGAGGCCGATTTTTTGATCGGACAGCTTTGGGTGCTTAACACCTTCCCAAATTATACCTTGAATGCTTACTCGTTCTCTGATAGACCAAAGTCGATATGTTGGGTAATGAGTCAATAAAAGTCTTATCTCATGATGAGACTACATTTTAGGCCCTAGACCTTAATCTAGGTGGCGACTCTAAATCTTTCACCGTCTATTTCAGTTTGGGTGGACATCTGTCCTCACAATTGCTCATAAAGGTATTGGGACATTTTTTATTAAAGGTTCTTTAATCAAGTTTGAACTCAATGAAAGTTTACTGCATTATCTCAGATGATCCATGTATTAAGTAAACATTTGTCGGACTGACAGAAGTTTGTACACCATATGTTGAGGTGTATTATCTGTTGTTGCTTACATTGGTATGCTTGATGGATGGGTCAAAGTTTTATGGTAGCTTAGTGTGTTGGATTTCATGGTCACACTGACTGAGGATAGTTTTGTAATTAATTTAGCCCAAGTAGGGGATTGTTGGATTTGTGGGCTTTCTAATTGCCTAAACTCAGTGGGAGTCTAATTAACACGGAAAAAATCGATTCAATTGGTTCGTTACTGGGTTGAAATTGATAACCCTAATTCTATTTATGGGAAGGAATTAAGGGTTATGGCAGTATTCTATAAATACTAGATCAGAGTTCCCATAGCCATAGTCAGTGAAAAAAATTCTCTCTGCACCCATTGGCAAGAGTATTGGGATATCATCTGGAGGCTATGGAAGACTGTGATCGAGGGATTACGATCAAAGCTTAAAGACTAAAGGGAGATCAAACTTTATAACAGGTATATAATTACTTTCAAGCATATATCTCATTACCATTATGTTCTAAAGATTTGTAGGCTATTAAAATCCAACACATGTTGCACAAGGAAGTACATATCCTCAAGCTCTATAACATGAATCAACATCCCCTCGCCCATGTAGTCAATAGCTTTTGTGTCTTCCTTGGGCAATACTACATTCATATTGAAGATTGGCACCTCAATCAACTCCCATACATTTTATATCGAAAACCTACTGAGTTATTTACAAAGAAAAACCTATACTTTCACCTGTGAATAAACGAGGATTTTCCTACCAAGATCTTCGGGACACTCGCATGGCATCCAAAATAGTACCATCTTGTCTCTTGACACAACTTTAGTAGAAAACAATGGCAAAAGAGGTCCAGTGTCGAAGTCCGTCCTATTTTTAAGAAATATGCAAAAAAGGAAATAACATTCTTCCAACCGTTTGGCATTATTTGGGCAGAAGCAAGGTGGTACAATTTAAGGATACGCACCATGACAATAGGTATGGGAAATCGAAAGTCGACTCTAAACATATCCTCCTACAGATATAACCCAGTCATCATCCTAAGACTGCCCCTCTACCCCAGTTCAGGCAACCTAATATTTACATTGAAGGGGATTTGGTACTTCAGCCTAAACCCCAAAAATGCCATTTCCTTAAGTTTGCACTGCTCGCTTAGAACATCGACCTCCATGCTCAATTCTGCATTGATCCTAGCAACTCGAAGATCCTCATAAAAATCACCTTTACGGTGCCTCCTCCCCACCGTATGAAGTACCAACTTTGTCATTACTTTGGAAGCCCTTAGGCAACCCTTTGGCCTCACATGACAAACCCTCATTCTCAAGGATGCCCTTTGAATTCCCCCCAACTCATATCAAATTCAGACCCCTCTCCCGACATGGTAAATAAATACATGCAAGATCAAATTAAAGGACTTACTGATCGGACAGAACTAACAGTTGATGAAACCGAAATCCAACAACCTCCCTCAAAGTACCAAACTTAGTTAGCTGATGAAGTGTGAATCGACCAACGACTTAGAGCGCTATCTGTGGAGGGACAAAAGAAGACTAACTTGAGTTTTTATAGGCCTTCTCCCGACTTCATATTCACCGAGGTTGACAGAGGCGAACATGAAAAGGAACAATTAAAGGTAGTGATCAAACCTGTCAAAGCAATTGAATACAAGCATTCAGTCGGCAGCCCACCTGACCTAGCCCATCCTATCAACAAGAACGGCTAGCTTACCTTAGCAAAATGGAGCTCAATGGCCCGAGGAGGGTAGATCAAATGCCAACATTATTTCACCGACAAGATCGGCCTATTCACCTCTGCAAGACCGCTCAACTGCTCGAAGAGGATAGATCAAACGCCAATAACCCTTCGCCGACAAGATCAGCAAATTCACCTCGACAAAACCAAGCTCAACGGGTTGGGGAAGGTAGATCAAATGCTAACATCCATTCGCCGACAAGATCGGCCCATTCACCTCAGCAAGACCGAGCTCAACTGTCCTAGGAGGGTAGATCGAACCCCAACAGCCCTTCGCCAACACATCGGCCCGTTCAACTCGACATTACCCAAAAAATAGCAGGAATCGATCAAACCAACCGATTAGACCAAAATTGGAAAAAAATGGAATTTTTTTTAATGTTTTTACGACAATCAAAACTGAATCGAAAGGAGATTAATAAAAGGCATTTAAGAGAAAACTAATAAGGGATTGATCGATATTTATAGGTTGCAATTTGATTTCATAAAACTTCTTATCAGCCTGAAATCCCTCTGATATATAAAAACAAAAAACAAAAAAAATTGATCTGTTTTCATTATTATTAGGCTTAACTATTTTATAAATATAAGTAAATATTTTTTTAGTTAAATTTTTTTCCAAGAAAAAACACACGTAAATATAGAACCTAGAAGATCAAAACAAAGCATCATTGAATAAACCATGATAATGTAGGGCAGTAAAATGTATTATTTTACTCGACGGTAACATATTTTGCGTTGGTAATTATAGATTTTTTAGCAACGGAAAATTATGTACCGTCGGTAAATATCAACAATTTTCGGCCAAAAATCTAAATTTTGGCCACGGAAACATATTTTCCGTCGCGAAAAATATGAATTTATACCCACGTCCACTCCACCGACAGAAAATACACAACGGAAACTAGTCCGTCGGTAAATATCAAAGGCGACGGAAAGTTATTTTTGGCGACGGAAAATTTCCGTCGGAAAAAATGAAGACTGTTGTAGTGGCAAACTACAAAACATGGCCATAAAGAGTGTTTGGAAAATGCAAAAGAAATATCATATTGAGAATGGTATGAGAGGCATATGATTTAATATGGGTAGGAACTCAATTGTATTTAAGGGATAGTAATGAATTGAGGCTGAACGATTTTTCATTCATTTAAAATGAAAAAAAGATCCTTTCATGTTGTCCAATCTCTTCAATCATGATCTAGAGATTGGAGTTTACCCAATGTGCATACCAATAATTTCATCTAGTGCATATACTGATGTATCAGTATGTGCACCGGGTGAGCTCTAGCTATTGAATCATGACTGGAATCCCTCTAATGACAAGAGAGAATCTAAAACCATTTGAGATGGACTGAACTCTTTAGCTAACACCTCTGAACCCATTTAAGATAGACTGGATTCTTTAGCCAACACCTTTGAACCTAAGACGGACTGGACTCTTTAGCCAACACCTTAGCTTGAGAAGGATATCACCACTCCCCATTCTTCCATGATGTCCAATCACTCAAATGAAATAAACATTTCTATAAAAATAAAAAAAAGCAAAGTGTTCATGATGTTTCTTTGGCATAATCAAGATACACGAATTATTTTAAGGGTATTTTAGTCTGAAGGCCATGAAGTAGATGGTATTATCAGACTTTCGCTTTTAGAGTGTGGGGAATAAAAAATTATGATTATTATTTTTAATTTTTTCTTTAAAAAATAAATAAAATATTAAATTATGAGAGCGATAATCCACACAACACTAACTCAAACATCATTCGCTGAAGGAAAAAAAAAATTGTAGAAATAAGTTGGATGATGAAAGAGAGATATGTTGATTTTAGAAGGGACAAACTAACACGTGTTACGGTTAGGTGGCATAGTCTTTTCTCTTAATTTTTCCCCTCAATAATATAAAAGGTTTCCTTCTTATATATTTATATATAAAAGCAAATTTGTAATCTCATTCCTCCCTTTTCTTTTTTTTTTCTTTTTTTTTTTTTAAGGATTTATGTCTTAGTTGAGCTTGTTAAATAAAATTGTGTTATCGTGTAACTAACTCAAAAACATATTAAATATATTAATTAACTTTTTCATCATTTTCAACCAAATTACTTAGATTTGAATAGATAAATAAATATTTTAAGTCTAAGAAATGTATTTAGAAACGTTAATTACTATATTTAATAAAATTTCATATGAGTTGTATAATTTTGATTAAAAAATTTTAGTTTTTAAAATTAATTGACTTCCATCTATTTACCTATACTTGTATCAGACAAATTCTTAAGAATATATTTTTGAATATAGACCTAAATAGCTAGTCAATTGATGTACTTTGTGACTAAGTATTCACTTTGTTTACTCTCATCATTGATAATTATACAAAAAATTTATGATATAGAAAATGGCTTATGATTTTAAGAAGCAAGTAACCCGATAATGTTGAAAATAAAAATCAACTATTAGTAGGTTAAGTAGACAATATCATATAACAATCAGGTAAGAGATTATTTGGAAATATATCCTTGTCCTTGAGTGATTGTATTCTATACATATATCTACAAACCATCCCATGTCATATTAGATATCTGATACCAATTTGATCATATCAGTATCGACAGTGGCTTATCGATATTATGTTCGATACCAATTACTAAAACCAACTGCGGGGGAAGGGGGTGTTGGAGCAATTAGGGGAGATATTTTTCACGTTTGAGAAGGGACAACATGTTCTTCTCAATTTGATCCTGTTTTGTTTGATTACACCTAGCTAAGATGAACTTTATTTACTAAATCCAATTCATTTTGTGCTTTTTTTTGTTTGCTTTTACTTTTATTGAAAGTTCCTTATATCAATAGAAAAGAAAAGAAAAAAAATAAAAAATAAAAAAAGAGAGGCTAAAATTAGGGAAGTTAGCCAGAGAAAAAAAAAACAATTAAAAAACCTTCGATTTCATATTCAGATTGTAAATCAAAATATTAATAATGGTTTTAAAATGTTTGTATGTATAAATGTATTAAGAGAAAAAATCAATACATAATGAGTTATATTATTGAATGGAACATAAACTCTGAGACATGAGTCAAAAAATTAAAGACAAGAAAACTATCAAGCAATCGAGACTAGGAAGGCATGAACAACCATATATACAACCATATATGGAGAGTAACTTATTCCTTCTTAATGTCGTTTTTTGTTGATTTTTTTTACAAAATATTGTTTTTTAACTACAAGATTTTCATCATCAAATCAACCCTTAAGGCCTCAACAACCTATTTGACTGTGTTAATGAAGTGAAATAATGATTTCACCGGTAAAGTAAAGTGAAAAGAACACTTCAACGATTCATCTATCCTGCAACATGATTAAACTTGTCTTATTCTCAAAAGTTTTTTAAGTCAATAAAAAAAGGTTTTTCATTAATTTTTTTAAAGTGATTCATCATTATGTCATTGTAGAAAATTGTCATTCTTTTGCATGATTTTTTAATAAACATGTGAAATGACAATAATACTTTCACTAAAAAAAACAAGTGTATGATACTAAGAGGGCGAAAGAAGTAAGGTATCAAATCATTCGACACCTTGTGAGGTATCAATAAGAATATCCCAAACTTGAAGGAGGAAGGTTTCTAGTGTTGTCGCTCTCACTCTGTCCCCTTCCAACGCTCTCACTCTGTCCCCTTCCAACCCATCCAGATCGTCTCCTTGTAAATATGCTATCTTTTTGCCATGTGTCTTACCATTGACGGGGGACATCTGTCTTTGCCTCCTTTTTCTCCTCTCTTTTTTAATTTTTTTTTTGTTTTTGAGAGATAATTGATAAAAAAAAAATGTATATCATGATAGTTAGAATAGATGGCAACATTAGAGTGTAGTTGAAGAGTAACTACTTGTGGAGAGGATCTAAACTCCCCAAAATTTGTCTCAATTTTGGGTTAAGTCTCAATGGGGGCCCTACCTCTAAAGTCGACAAGATTGGCCCGTCCGCATCAATTTTCTGGTCCTTTTGTTTTTGTCCCCATATATTTAGGTTCAATTGCAAATTTTTGGTTGTAATGGCAATGTGGGAGTAGAGAGATTAAAATGGCAATGAGGTGAGAAAGAGAGACCATAACATTTTTGCTCTTTAACATTTTCTTAGTTTCATTAGTTTTGATGTAAAATTTTATGTGAAAATTTTATATTTGTTATTTTACGTATAAATATAAATTTCAATGTTTATTTTCAAGAGGTAAAAAAATATAGTGATCTCTAAGGAGAGCGAAAAAAGAAAATCGTCTTTCTTTTACCCCCCTAGAAACATCACAGCCAAATCTTTACTTTAAAACAAAAGATTTTAATCCTATAGACTTGACATGGTGGATGCACTCATCATGGTCATTAGTGTCTTAATATGCCATTTCAATCCCAAACCGAAGAACTCCAATCTAATGATGTTAATCCAAAGGGGACAACCCTCATGTGGGGATAACCCTCATGTTACTAAAACTTCATCTGTAACTTAATTTAGAAGAAAATTTGGTTCGTCGTGGAGCAAAACAGAACTTTTCTTTGCACGGCAATGGATCACTATTACATTTTATTCTTGACCCTCTATTTAACGAATGTTTGAAATTACTCTCAAACTCGCAATCATGATATCAAAATACTTTAAAAAAAAAAATCCATACAATATAGTTAAATTGACAAACGATACCTTGCCCCTTAATTTTTTTAAGAAAATGAAAATAAGTAGAGAACTGTATCAATAAGTTATGGCATCATTTTGAATATTTTGCTATGGTCTTGGAGTATTTGAAATGGCTTCTTGTTTACCTAGCGACAGAGTAAGCCTTAGTTTTTTTTTTTTTTTTTTGGTTTTTTTGTTTTTTTTTTTTTTTTTAATTTAATTTTAGTTCAATATATAGCCACAAAAATAAAAAGATCCATAGACTGGACTTAACTAATCCTTGATCTGATCATGTTTTTATATTATTATATACGATTACATGTCAGTTACCCATTATAAGATCCTTACAACGATTCAATTATACGTATGTTTTGAACAAAGACGATTGAGTGTCCGATAATTAGATTTAGAACCTTGCAACGTACTTTATACTGTTAATTCCTCTTGATCAAAATTTTGTTCAGTGTAGTTTCTTGGACTCATGAGAATGATACGGAGGTCAGATAATTAAAAATCACTTGGATAAATTTGACCCATTTTGTGTATAGTCCTTTAACCAAATGGGTTTTCTTCATGGTTGTTAAGGTTCTTTTTTTTCCATGATTATGAGCATAAAAGAAAAAGATTCTTGTAAAATAGATTTTTTTTATTATTTTTTATTTTACTATGGCTCCATTTGCTTTGACATAAAATTTTATTTGCAACATTTTATATGTAAAAAAAATTTTAATGTTATTTCTACGAGGTAAAATATAGTGATCTCTAAGTGGGATGAAAAATAAAATTTGTCTTTCTTTTACCTATTGGAAACAATCATTAAAAAAAATTTAGCATGTAAAATGTTAAACGTAAAATTTTATGGAAACAAACGGAGCTAATGTTAAACGGAAAAAAAAAAAAAAAAGGGGAAATTTTAACATGAAAAGAAATTTTCATGTAAAATATCATTTACCTCCTCATAATCTCTCCGAAACAATTCCCTTTTTCATGGATTCGCTTTCACCGTCTCCCCTACCCATAGCGGCCAAGGGGTTACATCTTGAAAGGTTTTCTCCTTTAGAGTAGACATTTGGAATAGTACAAGAAATTAAAATATAATTAAGGACATAATGGTATATACGGCAAAGAGGCATCTCATATATATATATATATATATTATGTTTTTCTTTTTTTTTTAGGGGGTAGGCAATATTATGTTTCCTTGTTCCTCTACAGACATTTGAAACCCCTTCTCCTCTAATCCCTTTTCTTTTTCTTTGTTTTTAGAATATATATATATTATGTTTCCTTGTTCTGATCTGTACAAGACATTTGAAACCCTTTCTCCTCTAATCCCTTTTTTTTTCTTTTTTTTTTTTGGAATAGATAGGTCTCAGAGAGAGTTGAACTCATAACCTCGTAATTTTTGAGGTATTGGTCCTTGCAAATTAAGCTATCTTCTCAAGTTTAAATTTCGAATTTGTTTATAAAATAATGATTATTAAAAACAAGAAAACAAAATAGTTCCTATTATGATTCTTTCTCATGATGTGTTGCTCCTTAAGGTTATGTTCAGAAAAAAGAAAAGAAAAAAAAAATGAAATAGAGGAGAGAGAAACACATAAATTGGTCATTATTTCATCATATTTTTTTTCTTTCTTTTTTTTTTTTTTTTACATCCAAACATTGCCTAATTTGTTACATTTCTATCAATTATCGTCAAATGAAAGTAATGAGCCTACATATTTTATATTAATGGACCCCCCATCACAGATGAATAATGTGTATTTAAATGTTGGAGTACCTGTCTTGTATCTTTCCTCAAATTAATTATGTTTGAAAAACTTCTTTTGGGTACTGAAAAGTTTATATTACATGTGTGATATGAAAAATATGTGCGAGTCGTTTTTGGTATAGGATAAAGTCATAAGAAATTGAAAATATTTTTAATATACTGAAAGGAAAACACGTGGAGTCCTTCTGACATGCCACCTCAATTACGATCGAGTTGGTGAGGAAAGTGTCAAGAATAATCTCACATTAGAAAATGTAGAAAAAAAGGAAATAACTCCATTCCACGGTTGGGTGGGTGTGTGTATGAGTGTGTGTGTGTGTGTGTGTGTGTGTGTGTGTATGTGAAAACGTTGGGATATAAGATGTTTTTATATACTTTTCTCCACTTAATAATTTAAGTTTTTGAATTTGACATATATGTCACCCAAAAGAGGGGCAACACATGAAAAGGAGATTTGAGTGTTTTCCACCTAATAGTTTAAACTTTTGAATTGAATGCTTCAACAGAAAAAATCTCTTCACTCATGGAATGAGGCATTTGGATGAGAATTGAGTGTTGTCCAAGGAGGCGTTAGGCCTTTCATTTAATTGGTTTTATTAAGTTTAAAATCCGTTTATTCTGTTTAATCGTTTTTATTTGATTTAACGAATTAATTGTTTTAAATGCTGCTAAATGGATTAGAAGCCAACTATTTATTGGTTCAAAACCAAAATCGAATCGATATTTTCTTTTTTACAATATGCAAAACTAAAATCAAACCGAATAATCATCATTTTATTTGGTCTTGACGTGAAGCCCGACTATTAATGGATCCTTATCAAACGACCAAGGGACACTCTCAAATCGGCACAATTCCCTACATTTAGGGGTGGAACCAACAGATGTACGCCTTGACTCCTACTCCATGATGATAACTCCCCAAAGAACTCGAAATGTGCCCCGACATCCGTACAACTGCAAAGATATACACCTAAAATCATGCAATTTCATATCATTTTATAAATACCCAAAAAGAACGAAGGTAATCGGATCAACTTTTTGAATACTAAAGCTCTCTCTCTCTCTCTCTCTCTCTCTCTCTCTCTCTCTGAATAGTCATATTACTTGAGCCATCCTCTACCTGAAATCGGCTTATTTTATTTCTCGAGTTCATTTACTTATCGCCCAAAAATTGATTTAAGCATCATAGTAGTCACAGGGTTATCTAACCTGCCCCTCTACTATCTATTCGTTTCTTGTAATAAATATCGTCATCTAAAACTTCAAATCACTACCAAAGATAACAGGTGAGACCCACAAACTTTCGAAATTCAAATCGTCTCCTCCCGAACTCCCAGGGGTTTGAGAGGAGACAAGGCTCCAACCAATCGATGCCTAACACGTGGGCGTCGAATGGATCCGAGGCCTCCATCTGAGCTGGTGCATAAGCCGACACCCCCTGTCGGCTCACCTTACCGACTTAAATGAAGAGTTCAAATCCAATCAATACCTACATATCGAGTTTGATACCCACATATCGAGTATCAGTTGGTGAGAGTCGAGTCTCCTCCCAAACCCTGGGAGGAACCCCTCCGCCCATGGAACAGCAAAGATTCTCTAGAAACAAGTTAAACCCAAATTCATTTTTATGATAGATTTTGGAATTATGCCTTCATGACACTCTATAATCAGTCTCTTCTCTTTGGAAAATAAAGAAAGAAAGATGATTGGTAATGAAAAGCCGAAAGCTAAAACTTGACTCTGCAGTGGGACCCACTTTGTATTAATTGGCAATCTAAATTCTACTGTTTTCAAGGCCACATCAGATTTGTCTAACGCGTCCAAATTCTAGTGGCTCCTTACGCTTTAACATAATCTAAACTAAAATTGTTGCTTTCTGATTATCTCATCCACTAAACAAATTAAGATTAATAAATCAAAGGTTGTTTTCATTTATTGTTTAAATCTTTCTTTAAAAAAAAAACATTTTTATAAAAAAAAATTCTTATTGACACCGATCAGATCTCACTGTCCGACAGATGGCGAAAAAACCCCCTCATTCCTCCCGTTTTAAATACCAAAACTGCCCCTTTTATATTATAATTTCTCAATATGGGTGTCAAGAAAACCTTGAGAATAGTTCACCTATATGTGCTTGTATCTTTTGTGGGATTCTATCACTATCCATATCAAGTGGGTCTCATATTCTAGAGGGGAATCCCACACCACATCGACGGTGATGAGATCTCATGAAGAGTACATGTACATACGGGTGATCCGAACTCAAAAACCTGAGCACCAACGGGTGTCAAGTAGAAAAACTCTATTTTAAATAGTCAATCACCTACTTCTGTCAGGGATTTAATCTTTAATATTAGGGTTTGAAAGTAAGGGTGCAATGGAAAATTTCACTATATAAAACACATGGTTTTTCACAGATCACTACTTCCCTTCGTTTGCACAGACTGTGAGTTCCCAGCAACAACAAAAAGAATGTTGGCTAACTCAACTCCATTTCCAACCTTTGGGTTGCCAAGGCTAGTTGATCCCACAGTTCATATTGACAAGACAGGCCATGAATCTTTCATGATGAACTGCAATTACAAAGAGACTGAAGCTTCAGAAGCATTCCTTTGCTTTCCTTCATTATTGCAGCAACAGATTGATTATCATGATGGCCCAACAAGTGCTGTAACTGTTCATCCAGAAGCTTTCAAAAAACTGAATCACAACGCAAGCGAACGTGACCGTAGGAAGAGATTGAATGATTTGTACTCCACTCTTCGATCCCTACTTCCGGAAGGGGATCCAACGGTACTGAGATTTTCGGTTCTAGTATAAGACAGGTTAAATGACTTGATTTAATACATTGTTTTATATATAATTCTCATGAATTGAATTGAATCACTGCAGAAGAAACTGAGTATCCCAAATACAGTTTCTTGTGCACTCAAGTATATACCAGAGTTACAAAAGCATGTCAAGAAGTTGACACAGAGGAAAGAAGACATCTTATCAAGTATCTATAAGAGAGGAGATTCCAAACAAGGGAAAAGTGGCGGCGGCGGCAGCGGCAGCGGCCGAGATTCCTTGCCGAGTGTTTCGACCAGTCAGGTCGATGACAGAGAAGTTGTAATTCAGATTTGTGCATCTAAAGCCAAGAACATCCCTCTTTCTGAGATTTTACAAGATTTGGAAGAAATGGGTCTTCAAGTTCTGAATGCTTCAGTTATTATTTCCACTGGAGAAAAGGTCTTCTACAACCTCCATCTTCAGGTCTAAATCGATCTTTATCTCCTTCTCATTGATACTTTCCTTATTGAATTTTAATTCCAGTTTACTTCAATTTTATATCAGCAAGCAACAAAGACATTTGATCCTCCAATACCTCTGTAATTGAAAGGGACACCTTGGATTTCCATTCGTCTGTTGTGACTAAACTGAAAGAACCCACTAACCTAACCCAAAAGCGACACACAAATCCAATAAGTACCTTATAGGCTCTGAGTCAGGTTTGATAATCACAACCCAATTATAATAATCTGGTTAGGTCTCTCTAGACTTAGATTGGCTCCTACTTATATCATGCTCCAGTCTCTTCTTGTCCCAAAAATGAAATCTTAATGGTTAACAAGAAGAAGTCTTAGGTCGTAAACATCCGCTTAGTCAGATGGTTAGTTCATTGTTTGTTGAATCAGGGGTTGAGAGGAGAGTCGAAACTATGAGGAGGTCTCGAATTCAAGTCTCCTCTCTTGCATCTATTCCTTTCCCAAGAGAAATATAACACAACAATTTACATGGTCTATGCATACAAAATGTATGAATTATGTCCATGATAAACCAATTAGTCACAGCTTCCATTATTTCAATGAAGAAATTACAAATTAACCTTCAATACCTCTCCTTACGAGATTACATTCAATACCCTAAACCCCAAAAGAGATAATATCAATTCAAGCTTCCCCATAACACATTCCCTCACTATAAGGCTCTCTTTGGTATGTATTATAGAATTAATTATATAATACATTATGTTTGGTATGAGTTATGGTACTTATTTATATTTAAAATAAATTGATATAATCTAAAATCTACAAATAGACTAGAAGATGTTTATCATTATTGTGAAAATCTTATTATTTTTTCTTCATGTCTAGTGGTATTAAACGGTTATTATTTATGCCTCATAATTTATTCTCATAAATAATTTGTCATAAATAACTCATAAACATAAATATAAACTATATCAAAGCGAGCCTAAGTTCAGGGTATGTTAATCCATATTTCTAGACCAATCCATATACATCCTTAGTTTGTGGGTTGATAACATGATTCAAGAGTTTGGAATCGAGACCGAAAACCGTTGCCACCATTCTGATCTGAGTCCATTTTGGATTGGTCAAACTAGGGTTGGATTGGCAAAAAAAACCCAAAAATCAGCCATAAGATTTATTCAAGCAATCATGTTTGTATCAGGTTGAGATTGATTTTATTTCCTTTTCTTCTAATATTTCTTTCCCTCACTTATGATCCAACAGGTAAAAGAAACTCAGAGATTGGAATATACAATGTTGAGTCAGAAGCTCATGTTGATGTATCAAAACAGAGAAGAGTTGCATTCATCATATTCGTCTGCAAAGGCAGAACCGCCATTTTAAGTACTTAAATGCATGAAGAAGAAGAGATTTGAAGGTTCTTCCTAAAGAAAGAAAATGGAGTGGCTGAAAACTTCTTTTTTTGCCATGTGTTTCATGTTCAGTGGATTAGATAGTGGGTCCCACCTTGAAGATTTGCCACAAAAATTGGAAAGATGAAGCAATCCTTAACCCTGTGATTGGAATCCATCCATCATAAACTCCCCATTTTGTACATTATAACTCCTTACTCCCTCCTTACACGGGCTGGTTTCTCAATTTAATACCCCTTTTATGGCTTATCAAGGGAGTAGAATTATACTTGTATAGAAGGTTCGCAACCTTATAGTGCAGCCCATCCCCTTATAAGTTGTAATCATTTTTAATTTCTAATAAAATTTTGATTATGTGTATTGAATAAATTATATATATATATATGGATGAAAGTAGGGGTGTCAACAGGTTTGTTAGGGCCAATTTTGGTCCGAGCCAAGTCAGCTTGGGCTTTATAAGGGTAGTTCAAAACATTTCCAAAAGATATTATATCCGGACTAAGTGTAAGACCCGCACTCTACTAATTCGGTCTAACCGTGTTGTGCCAAGTCTTCCTATCATGGTTGGATCGAATGGATCAAGCGTGTGAAGAAACCACAAGGCTAGGTATGTAAATCAACCTAAAAACAGTGAATTGTGAGTGTGTGGTCAACTACCTGAACTGGTATAGTCGACCACACCCTAAAGGAAGTGAGACCAGTCAAAAACAGATGTGTGGTCGCATATTTGAGTTGTGTGGTCGACGGATTTTGCGACCACACATATTGATCGTACGTTGCCAGATCAGCCTCTGTGATTTGAAAACTTTCCAAATTCAAGGGGATTTCTTACCAAACTCTAGGATGGCTCTATATGGTGATTCCATCTCTCTATAGAGGACGTCCCTCAACCCTCTCTCACTCTTTTGAATCAGTCTCAAACCCTAACCAAACTTAAGAGATAAATAAAGAGGAAGAGAAGGAGAAGGCTGAGTAGAGGGAGGTTCTAGTTTTCTACAAGTTTAAGGTATGGAACTCTTCCTTGTAGCAGTAGAACACTTGGAATATGAGATTCCTTTGAAAATTAAGTTATGGGATTAATATAAGACTTTGACCATAGAACCCCATAAACAAATCTCAAAGGAGAACCATGGAGAATAGGTTAAGGTGAATAACTTTGTAAAATTATGATTTAATGGTTATAGACTGATCATATGAGGAACCCTATTGATGAGCCAAGGAATCGACTCATGAAGAATTCGGATTGAAGATGAAAACTGACCAAACATCATGTGGTCGCAGCCTATGGTCGACCACAGGGTGACCAGAGGGTCGACCACAGACATTCAGGAAGTTTTCAAAAAATGTGTGGTTGCATGCTGTGGTCGCATGATATGTGACCATACATATTGACCAGACAATAACAACAAGCATATTTGAGACCAGATTAGGTTTTCGACTACTATAACTTTGTACAATTAAATCCTAACTTGAATCCATACATTCCCTAGGTTCCAAAATAGTTCAAAGTGATTTTCAAAGATTTGACGGAGGTCAAACATTGTTTACAAACTGTTTTATTTTATTTGTCCAATACTATGAATGATTCTATGTTCGTATGCTTGTAATGTGCATTTCACATACCATCTATCCAATATTACTATTATATATTTGTTCATGCATATTTATTTCTGTTATTTATAACGTGATGATGATGCTAGGAATAGGCATGTGATTCTGTGTGTGGTTAGTGTGTTGGATGCGAGTGGAGCATCAGGGGAATACGTGGTACTGTGGTTCAGCCTGACCACCAGACTTTACCATTATCCCTACTCAGTCATATCCACTTACATCGTCATATCGTTATTACCTTAGCAGAATTATTACGTTGTAGGGTATCAGGGGAGGTGGTCTCGGACCGTGTGGTCTTTTACTCTACCGGGAGGCCTTAGCTTTATCTTTATGGATGTATTGAAGGATGCTAAGGTGAGATCTTGGACACATTTAGATGGCATTAGGATTGGTTAGTAACGAGTCCAGTTTACAAGCCCTCACCAATAAAGGGTTACGTGTTGGTATAGATAGGGGATCAGGAGAAGTATTGGAGGTGTGTGATCCAGATACTTTAGCTCTATTTCTATTTCATGGCGGGTGCATGTGGGAAGGTAATGGTGTTTAGTCCATTGGACGAATTCACACACTCGTGTATAAAGGTCGTCAATCCTTTCTATAGCACATTTGTAAACTTAAATCAGACGAAATATATGAATTGAATGCATGCATATGTTTGCGTATTGTTTTATTTGCTCACTGAGCTATGATGTGTGTTCACTCTACGATATAGTATATTATTAGTTGATAAAATAGATATCACTGTGGAGGACTACATGAATGCACCGTTGTACGGATATGTGGCGATTATGGATACACAAGCTAAGGAGGAAGCGCATGATCTATCATGGGAATGCAATCAATGTGTTTTTTATTAGTTCAGTTATATTTGAATATTGAAACATGTAATGGATTAATTTACGTTACGTTTTGGATAATTTGAAAATAATTAGATTTTATTATTTATTAACACTGTTAGACTTTAGTTCGTTATTAATAAAGACTTTTATTATTTATTTATTTATTAATTCTGATTATTATTTTGAAATGTGTTTGATTTAACTTGGTTGGTACGATCTGTATGAGATCCTGATTTAAATCGTTGGTTTTTTTTTTTTTTTGTTCATCACATTACTGGTTAGTCCAAAATTGAAGTGTGATACTAAGGGTGGTATGCGCTTGTACATGTTAGTTAATGGTGTCGATTTGTTATCGGTCTGACTTAATAGACTCTTATTGGTTCAATTCGATTTTGGTTTAGAATATATATGAAGTAAAAAAGTTGAACTAATGGACTCTATTGTACTATTATCAAGCTAATTCGATTTCGATGTTAGTTTCTCAAATGTATATTTAATAAAATGTTGGCTTAATGGACGTATCAGTTTATTATCAGACTGGTTCGGTTTCGATCTTATAGATCCAATTTAATTCGGGCTTATAATTTGGTCCGGTCCAGTTTCAATTTTCATTGGGCTCTAAAAGCACAACTCAAATCCTACCCAATAAGATTCGGTTTCAATTTATTTCAGATCAGATCATACTGATTTAGTTTCTATTTTCAGGTTAGGTTCCATTTTGACACCCGTAGATGAAAAGAAGAAAATTTTAAGATTCCACGTAATTAGAATTTAAATCAAATAAAATAATTGCTAAAGTGAAAATAAAAGTGATGTAAAGTCCAAATCGTCTCCTCTCAGGGGTTCGGGAGGAGACTCGGTTGCCACTAATCTATTCTCGACACGTGGGAGTCAATTAGATCTAAGCCTTCCATCAGAGCTGGTAAGGTGAGTCAACGGGGGTGTCATTTTATGCACCGATTCAGATGGAGGGCTAGAATTCAACCGACGCCCACGTGTATATCGACTGATAATAGTTGAGTCTCCTCCTAAACCCTGGGAGGAAACAATTTGAATTCTAGATGTTAGCGTGTATTTGGAAGGGAAAAAAAAAAAACTTGAAATAGAAGATATAAATAAACTTATAAATCTATCATTTGTTTCGTCATTGTTTTTACTTTATTATTATTTCTTTCTGGCTTCCAAACACTTTTAAGGCAATTTGAATTTTAAAATTAGAAAAGAAAAAACATAACGGTTGGTTAGAACTTAGTACACAAATGATGAATAATAGCAACCGTTGGATTCCGTTGGCGAAGTGTGTGAGTCGGTTCGAACTCCAACACACTTCAATGGTGAGATGGGGTGGGAGCCGAGGAGTCGGGGAGGAGAGGATTTTGTTCTGGAAGTCCCCACAGTCACGTAAGGGTAAAAGGTGCCAATTTGGGTCCGGAAATCAGAAATTGTCCTAAAATCAAACCGCTAAAACCCATCCTAGAGCCGTAGTTCTTGGACTCAGGGATCAAATAATAAATGGGACGGGCATCGGCAAGAGAAGCGGTCAGTCGGGTTTAGGTGGGTTGGTACTGAATCAACTAATGAGCGGGGAGGGGCCCGATAGTGGCGATCAAATCTTTCGGAATATTAATTGTAGCGTGGTAGCGTACAATGGTTGCTTTCCTATGTCATTCCATTCATACAAACCCAAGCCGATCATATTTAGGCTTAGGACCCAACTCTTCCTTGTTCTGGACATACCCTAAGAACTGTGATGCGGAACTTATGTTCCAAATCATCAAAAGTTCCACCGATCTACTATTAAGATACTGTCCACGGATTTCTTCTTTACCATTAAAGACTGAATTCCGATGACTACCCTGCTGGACATCGTCCCCTGTTAAGGGCGTCCGCGCCTTGCGTCCCAACCATGGCCTTCGCTTAAGCCCTCGGGTGTTGGAATGGTTGGGGAGGCGAAACTAATCTCTTAAGGAAAAGACAGACGATAGAAAACAATTCTTCCATCCAGCCAACCCGCGAAGTTGAACACTGACTTCGAGCATATAATAGAGTTAGTATTTAATAAGAGAGGTTGTTTTAATAATAATTGTCGAGCATCTTTTCACTATGCATTCGTCAATTGGCCATAAGGGGTGTTCGAAGCCTTTCTAACACGACCGTTATCAGGTTCTGAATGGATCTTCCAATTGGGTGAATAAGGGCTCGCCCGATAATAGAAAGACAAAGCAGCTTTTTTTCGACGTGAAAGAACAAAAAGGCTTCCCCTAGAGGGGTTCACTGAACCTTTTCAAAAAAGAAATAAGTAATGTTAAAGTAAAGTAGACTACTAGAACCGCTCGTAGGTAAAACGTAGGTATCCCCAATGTCGTAGGTTCGACTCCTACAGAGAGAGCGTATGAGCAACCAATCAGGCTTCAACTTGGGATTACGGTCCGATTGAATTAAGTAATTTCATAGTGTTTCAATGGTCTTGTTTCCGTTGTCTGAGTAAAGAAAGGCATCGATACACCCCACGATCAAAAGGCCTACGAGGTCGGTAACCGGTGTGGGCTAAGATAAGATCCTTTACGAACTGGAAAAGCAAAACATGAGCTTACTCGAAAGGGAGGCGACATTGCATGCTTCGCTTCAAGTGCACTAGCGCTTTGAGGAACCAGCGCCCAAAGGTGCTCATTGAGCCGGTCCCCATTGGCTATGGCAAACGCTACCTCACATTATCCACCACTTCCTCACCATTAGTCCGCCTACGATCAGAAAGGAGGAAGGGTCCCGACGAGTAGTCAATCCGGATTAGATTTTCAGCACGGACCTTTTGATCATTGCGCACCATTTCACAGCATGGATCGACGATCCGGATTGAACTGAGATCAAGGCCCGTCGGGAAGCTTGGAGCCGTAAAAGAAGTGATTTGGTAGGAACAAAGAAGTTCTTTAGTGGGGAAGTTTCCAAAAGGGGAGATGAACTGGGCACCCACACACACGGGGTGGGTAGGTCGGCCTGTAAGACTGGTTTTCCAACGGATCTAAAATCGATAGACCGTTATGAAACCATTAAGAGCCAAACCATCCATCATTTTTTTAAAACCCTAATATGAATGATCTTTTGATCCATTTCTTGTTTCTTTCTCTTCGTCTAAGTAAACAACACAATAGACACCTCTTCGTATACTTAAAGAGTAAACTCTCCATGTACACAAATAGCTAGAGACCATCCTATACATTTCACACGATATGAACATCAGCTTCTTGCCGTCACTGCAAAGTCTACAACTGATTTTGAGTCTCTAATTTTAACAATATGAACTCTCTCTCTCTCACATGTTTTTTTTATTATTTATTTCCGTTTCGTTTTTTAGTATTTTTTTATGATAAAAATGTGTTCTCTAGTGCACCATCTCCGATTCGAGTGTTTGAGTGCTTAGAACCCTTAAGGAATCGGAATCAGACCGTCCCATTATTAATTGAGATGAGTTTCTAGTTTTATGATCATTTAGAAAATTGGATGGTCATGGGATGGTCCCCTTGGGACTGGAATGGTAAAGAAGTGTCCCAATTACTGGGTATACCATTTTTTATCGATACAGGAATGGTTCAAGATTTGGTATTGTTTTCTATTCGGTACGATCATGGTTTATACCGATATACCGATAGTATATACCGTTTATACTGTTTATATATCGATTTGTATTCCATATACTACTTATATAACAGTTCACACACATACTCTATTGATCCACATTACAATAGAATTGTATTTCGTAACCGAATTAGAATTATATATCATATCAAATTAAAGTCATATTTTGTACAATTAGAAACCAAAGTTGTACAAAATTGAAAACCGTTTCATACCATATCGGTTAAAATCTTACTGAACCGGTATGGTAATGGTAAGGAAAATCATATTTTTGGGTAAGATTTTATTTTTTTGTTTGTTCCATATCGAAACCATATCAGATTACCGACACCGATAGACGGATAAAAGTTATCCCAGTTGTGATATCACGGTCAGAATTCATCCTGCACAGTAGCGGTGTCAATTTTGGGAACGCACCGTGTCTCCCAATTAAGCTGGACTGACCGGTTAAAATTTGCATCGAGTCAGATAGTTTAATAAACATGTCGGTATTAGGACCAGACTGATTAATAATAGGCCATTCACAGTGTAGGGGTGCAACCTGACGATCACCTGACTGAACCGATCGATCAAAGACATATATAAGTTTCTTCTTTTATTTTTTTTCACTTACTTTTCCCACCAATTTTTTCATTTACTTGTGAACATTGGACTTACAACAAATATAGCCCTACTAAATGAGATTACAATGGACCTTTTGATATCATAGTTCATAATGTGACATGATTTTAGCAGATGATGCTAAGAGACTATTACAACAAATATTATTTAAAATGCATATTTTGATTTTTCTATTTTTTACCATTACCCACATACATTCTTCATTTATGGGTAAGAACAAATCAATGAGTTTGATTTACAACAAAATAGACTGATTATAACAGAGTATAAAATCGAATAGCATAATCGAATATAAGATCGAATAAGATAATCGATTATGGACATTAATAAACTGATTGAATCGATTAACATAAGACCGATCAGACCGAATATAAACGAGTCAATATCTGACAAATCAAGATCAATTAGTTAAACATATCGATCATAGTGCAAGGGGTTAAATTAGTGGAGACTAGTTAGGTCAGATCGAGACCGACCGATTGACACCCTTACTGCACAATATACCAATATAAATGGATTCAAATTCTCTCCTCCCAGAGGTTTGAGAGGAGGGGCGGTGATCTGGTTAGATAGTTGACACCTGGGGTTTCGGTGAATCCAAGCCGACACCCCCTTGTCAGCGTAGTTTGTCAGCTCGGATGGAAGGTTTGAATTCATCCGATCTCTAAATGTAAGCCATCTAGTTAGGTTGTCGCCCCTCCCCTCAAACCGCTGGGAGGAAAGAATGTGACCCCCAATATACATATCGACTAAACTCCAACCTAGATGTGATCATCTAAAACCGGAGAGGATTTGTATACACGATTGACACCGTTACGGTCACGTCTAAATCGTGGGGCATCCAAATAACATGTGCACAGAAGCCACGTGTCACGGTATCTCGAAGTACCTTTTATATGTGGGAAGACAGCGCATTAATCACGAAACAAAAGGAGTTTGTCAATAGTTGTATAGGAATCTTAGGGTGAGATAAAAAGAAGCCTCATCTAGATTCCAATCTAACAGTCAGACGTTGGACAGCACCTGTAGGTGTTATCTTGTGAATCAAACCCCAATCATATAGCTAAAGAGAAAAAAAAAAAAAAAAAAAAAATCTGAAAATAGAAACAGGGAAAATCGTTCATCCTTTGTCTACTGTCTCTGCTCGCTCGTTTGCTCTGTCCTGTTCCTGGTTCGATTTAAAGCATAAGTTTCATCAATGGCGGCGACGGAGATGCAGAAAGCCAAAGAAACAGGACTCCATGAACCACTTACTGTTAAAAACCTAGACAAAAGTATCCACCAGGCATCTTTTACAGATCGTCTCGATGAATTCACAAATCCATCTAGTCGGTCTTCTGATCCTGCAACAGATGCACCGAAGGAGGAAGAAGTATCAAAGGAAAGCGACTCTGTGGGAACCGATGCTATGACCTGCCCTGCGAATGCTGCCACCGCTCCCGTGTCCGATCTTCAGAAAAAGATCCGTCGTGCGGAGCGTTTCGGGGTGTCCGTGCAACTATCGGAAGCAGAAAAGAGGAACTCTCGAGCCGAAAGGTTCATTTGCTCCCCTTTTTTTCTCGTCTGTTATATTTGACGGTTGGTGTTTCTGTGAACGAGGAGGGTTTAGGGTATTAGACGATACATGTTAGGCTTTTGCGACTAGATTTGATGTTTTAAGTACTTGCAAGCTTGCTATTAGAGGGCTAGATGTGTGTTGGTTGCATGGTTTCGCAGTCCCATCATTCTTGGACATTTAGGTAGGAGTATGTTTATAGGGATTTAACCTACGATTGTGCATTTTCCACTCCTTATGAAGTGTTTTTTTGGTATCTGGTCCCTGGAAATAGATTCCGGTGCTTCCAGCTTTTGAAAGTGCTCGGGTTATTGTGCAACTGTATCTGGTTGCAGGAGATGTTGGCATTTCTACGCCCTTATGAGGTTTCAAGAGAAAACAAGGAGGTTCGTGCCTTTGGCTTGGGTGGTGGCTTGAGGTTTTTGTTACTAACTTGTTTTGAAACTAATGCAGTGTAATTGGTTAGCCAAAGAAGAAATGCAGCTTCTATGCACTAGACTATTCTTGTGAGGCATTATAAGGACCTTAAAAGTCTTGAGGAGATTGAATTTATCATTAGAGTGCCATCCGTTGGAAGAAATAAGAGAATATCTCAACTCAACTCAACTAAGCCTTAGCCCAAGTACTGGGCAACACTGCCGACTCTTTCACTTTTGATAATTTGTGGATTGCTGTAGAGCATAGTGCTTGTTATTATATTAGACAGGATTTATCTGTTCTTGTTGGTTGCTAATGGACATTTTATTGAGATGGTAATATTTCCTTGTTTTCTATACCAATATATTCACGACTCTCAATTGCTTTTGAACTTGAAACGAGGAACTTCAGAAATATTGAATTGTCTCTAGAGCTAGGAAGAGTGATAGCTGATTTGAGTGTTAGATCTATAATGGATAAAATGCAATGACTACTGTTGCGAGAGAGACCAGGAATACAGTGTAATCTGAAATATCAAGGGGGAGAGAGAGATCGCAGAATGCTTCATAATAAACTCCTCTCCCCATATCGGCTTTATTTATAAAAGCTGTAATTAGAAAACAACTAGATCTAGGACTCTAATAACTCTATTAGAGTCCTAGTTACAAATAAAATAGAGTCCTACTATGAAAAGAACTAACTAAGATAAGAAGAAAAAAAAATTCCTAAACTAACTGCTTTTACTAATCGAAGCAGTTTACAAATATGAAAGAGACTAATATTCTCATAGTAAATTAAAGACTCCTACATATGCTGATTTGATATTGCTTGCGTTAAAACTCCCCCTCAAGCTGGAGATGGAGTATAAATAGCTTCGAGACCCAGCTTGGAATAGTAGTGAAGAAACATTGGCTTGAACAGAGCCTTAGTAAACATATCACCGAGTTGTGACTCCGAATTAACAAACGGAGTTGAGATAGTATGTCGCATAATAGCATCACGAACAAAATGACAGTCGACTTCAATATACTTGGTATGCTCTTTGAAGACAGGGTTACTAGCAATGTGAATGGTAGCCTGATTATCACAATACATAGGAATGGGCTGAGAAATCGGAAAGCCAAAAGTTCACCAAGGATATTCTTGTTCCTCAATAACTTAGCAGTAGTCTGAGCCATAGCACGATATTCAGCTTCAACACTTGATCCAGCAACAGTTGTATGCTTCTTACTGCGCCATGTAATAAGATTCCTTCTAAGAAAGGTTTAATAATCAGTGGTAGACCGTTGATCATCATCAACACCAGCCCAATCAACATCAGAATAACCACACAACTCAATATATTAATGTGATTGATAAAGCAATCCTTGACCAGGAGCCCCTTTTAGATACCAGAATAACCTTCATGCGGCATGTCAAACCCCAATTTTGGCCGAACCAGAAGTGTGATTGAACATCTACTAAACCAACGGTTTATACCAGGATCTCAAAAGACCGTGTCAACACACAAACCACGCATATAAACCATAGATCTGAATATATAAATTAAGCGGAAGACTTTATTAAATGAGCTGAGTTCTAAATGATAAATAATAATTTAATCCGATTATTCTCAATGTAATCAAAACATAATTAGATAATCCTATACAAGTCTTAAAATCCAATCATATAATGAAATCCTAAAGATATACGCAGTAGTGGCACTCGCATGATGGATCATGCTTATTTTCTACTGCCTGCACGTCCAACGCAGCAACACCTCCATAAGCTGGGGCAGCGATGTAGTCCTCCACCGTATAACCTGCATCAACATCTAAAAAGAAATCGTATACGAGAGATGAACTTACAACTTAGCTCAGTAAGACCAAGACAATGCAACAGGTAAATGCATGAGGTACCATTCAAATTTTGGTCTAGTATAACTTGCAAAGTGCTATGGTAAG
Source organism: Protea cynaroides (assembly GCA_028583415.1). Lineage (NCBI taxonomy): Eukaryota > Viridiplantae > Streptophyta > Magnoliopsida > Proteales > Proteaceae > Protea > Protea cynaroides. Next base: position 33,038,244 of record CM053266.1, on the reverse strand, counting down.
GTTAGGCTACAATCACACTACCTCCATGCACGAGAGTGTGAGAACACCCAACAGTCAGGCCACAATACACTACTGCTGTTGCCCCACATCACTCACTCCAGGATAGAGATAGAGCTAGAGTCTGGCGGTCAGACAACAATCCACACTACCACGTCCTCTCCTTGGTACTCTACACAGTACCAATGAGTACACCCCTATTGGCAAGGGCTTGCAAGTGGGTTATGTTACTAACCAATCCTACATGTTATCATAATATCCAAGGCCCTACCCCAGCACAGCTCCCTACTGAATAGAGATAGGACTAGAGTCTGACGGTCAGGCAACAATTCACACTACCGCATCCTCCCCTTGATACCCTACTCGTACCGAGCATGCTAAGATAAATGGAATTACGAAAGGTGTTAGTGTGGGGAATGGTCCAAGACTCCAATTCCTTCCCACTCCACATCAACGAAAACATACATATGCCTAACAACACATCCTAACAATGATAACATGTATGAATAATTAATAACAAGAAATAAAAGATGACATTATGGATGAACAATCATCACACAACAGCCACAAGCAAATTAATAGCAGAGGTTTACTGTATTGATTATTTAGGTTTGGGTCTTGTCCTTTACCTGAGACGGTAAGCAACGAATACAACAGAGTACGGCTTCGAATGGCTTTACTACGCTCTTCTCGTACCTTAAAAGCATTAAGAGTAATAACATATAATCCATTAATTCATTGTTTGTCTCTAATGTTTGCTCAAGCACATCCTAATGAGTTAGTCATAATTCTAGGGTCTGATATTAATTCTAAAAAAATTCTATACTCGCTGTTCACAGGTTTCAAGCATTTACAAAGGTGAACAGGATGCATCAAAATTAAATAACATAGGTTACAAACAAAACGAAAGAGAATACATATGTGAACATATGATCTCAGGGATCCAAACCCATAGCTAGGCTTCTAAAAATCCCAAAGAGATGCTGTCCAAAATGGTCAACATCGGAGGTCATTTCACCATGCGGCACGTCACCTCACGGCAGGTAGGCTGTGCGACACGACATTGACCTCACGTCAAAACATGGCCGAAATGACTCAATTTTGATACGGTGGTTTTCTTGGATTTTTCTAAGCCAGAATACCAAGTTTGGGCTCAAAATTCCATTTATATATCAAGTTATGGATACCGTTTTGATTTCCTGAGCAGCCGATATTGATAGATCTGATTTTTAAACCTTAGATCAGCAATACCACGAAGGGATTCCTTTGATTTTAAACTATGAATAGTCCATTTTAATCCGTTATGAAGGTTTATGATGCTTATATTTATTTATCCTTTGTTTCCAACCATTTCTTATTACCTTCACGATCTCGGTTACCCACCAGATTTGATCCACACCCAAATAGGTCCTTCAGTGCGTATCAGGGATGGTAAAGGAGGTCATAATCGTGGGAAACATGATCAATGATCCCTTAACGATTATCTTATTGCTTGAATTCGAAAGGAAAGCTAAGAAGGTGAGAAATCAATACCCGAAGGATTCCTGTCGGTGGTACTATCGATGGCTTGTTCCCAATGGTGAACAAGATCTTTATTTCTCCTCCTTCCTTTAGGAACGCGTCAGAGCTCTCCTCTGCTCCCTTTCTCTCTTCTCTCTTTTGGTTTGTAGAGAATGAAAAGAAAGGATGGAGTATGGACCAATTCCCATACTCCATTCACGTAGAGATCTAGATAGGATTCCTCACAAGGTAGGTTGGAGGATTTCCCTCCTTTCTTCCTTGTTTAAGTCAAAACGCACCTAGACGCGATTGTAAAGATGGGTTCTCAATCCATTTTAAACCATGGGTTTAATGCTGGGTTGGTTACCAACCCAGACTCGACGATGAGGTGCGGCGCGAGGTGGTGCGGCACATGACCGACCGCCACCCTCTTGGCGTTGTGTTGGACCCTTATTTCAAACCCTTAATGTTCAGGTGCCAAGGTTGAGTTGGTTTACCCCCATTGGGTTCCATTGGTCTGGTTAATGTTGGTTTACTTGTGGTTTATCATCCGACCGTTTCCTCTGGCCCGTTTATGATTGGAAGACCTGTCACGACACGAAACCTAAATTAGACTGGGTTCTTGGAGTGCGGGTCTTACACGGCATCCCAATGAACTTGTTTTGGAGTTTGCATAAATTGACTGAGTACTCCAACAGTATAGGATATATCATGCCTAGTAATAGTCAGGTAGATAAGTTTGCCAATAAGTCGACGATACTGGTGAACATCACTATAAGAAGCATTATCACAAGTAGCTAATTTCAGGTGAAGATCCATAGGGACATCAATGGGTTTGCATCCAGGCATACCAGTTTCAGTACGCAGGTCAATAACATACTTGCTTTGAGAAAGACTTATACCTTGTGAGGTACAAACCACTTCAATGCCAAGAAAATATCTGAGAGCCCCCGAATCTTTCATTTGGAAGTGCTGATGAAGATAAAATTTTGTTTCATCAATGTCTGTTACATCATTTCCTAAAATCATAATATCGTCTACATATGCCACAAGGATAACCACCTTGGAATTATGACAGCGCACAAACACAAAGTGATCTGAATAGCAAGGTTTGAACTCAAATGAAACCATCACCTTTTTAAATTTTATCAAACCACTCACAGGGAGACTGTTTGAGGCCATATATAGCTTTATGAAGTTTACATACTTTGTGGGTATTAATCTCCCCTTGAGCAATATATCCCGGAGATTGCTTTATATAGACTTCCTCAAGGAGATCACCATAGAGAAAAGCATTCTTGATATCCAACTGGAATAAGGGCAAGTCAAGATTGACAGACAAAGAAAAAAAATAAACGAACATAATTGAGCCGAGCCACAGGTGCAAAAGTCTCAAAATAATCGACCCCATAAGTCTGAGTGAAGCCCTTGGCTACCAAATGTGCTTTTGGGTGTTCCACAGAACCATTAGGGAGATATTTGACAGTAAAGACCCATCTGTAACGGACCACCTCCTTACCCACTGGTAAATCAACACCATCTCTACATTCATAGCCTCCTTCCATTCAGGACATGATAAAGCCTCAGTATAAGACTTGGGGATGTCTGCTAAGGCCAAAGCAAAGGAAGGATGGGGGGAAGGGAGATGGGAAATAGTCACAAACTGAGTAATAGGATATGTTACCTCTGGTGGTAATGTACAGGAGCGTTTACCTTTGCAAAGAGCCAGGAGAAGATCTTCAGATAAGGAAGCTAAGGAGGGGGATGGAGATGCTGGATCAGGCGGTGCTGTACGGGGATGGTGTCGATACACTTGTACTACGTCCTCATCAGGGAATGAGACTAGGGCCGGAATCGGTGTATTAGGATCTGACACCGGAAAATATGGAGTATTCTCAAAGAATGTAACGTCAGTACTGATGATGACACGCCTGATAAGAGGATCATAACACCTGTACACTTTCTGAGTGCGAGAGTAGCCAATGAAAACACATTTAATGACGCGAGGGGATAATTTATCAAGACCGGGCTGAAGGTCATGGACAAAGCTAGTGCTCCCATAGGTTCGAGGGGTAAGGTGAACAAGGGAGATGACGGGTGTGCCAGTGATATGGGTGACTGATCCTGAAGAATAGAGGATGGCATGCAATTAATTAAGTAGCCAGCCATTAAGATAGCATCACCCAAAAATATCTAGGCATATTCATATGAAAAAGGAGGGAATGGACAACCTCTAGCAAGTGACGGTTTTTACGGTTGGCCACCCCATTTTGTTGAGGGGTATAGGAGCAACTGGTTTGGTGAATAATCCCATGGGAGACACAAAATTGAGAAATAGCAGATTGGGTATTGTAAATAAAGAGAAAAGAGAGAGAAGAGAATGAATTTTGTAACTATGGGAGTCATACATATGTTGTGAACTGCCCAATGCTTTCAATATTTATAGTCATAGAATACAACTCAAAGGGGTAATAACATTAAAAGAGGAAACTACCTAGAAGTAAAGAGTCCTTGACTCTAGGGGCTGCTTGCGCATGTGCCACAGTCTTCCTTGACCTGACTTAAGGGCTGGCTTAGCGCACATGGTCCTTGACTTGACTGGGCTGCTTGCACATGGGCAAGCAGCCTCCCCTAACTTGACAAGTCTAACACTCCCCTTCAAGCTAGAGCATATATATCATTCATGCCCAGCTTGTTACAAATATAATCAATCCTCCCACACCTCAGAGATTTAGTGAACACATCGGCAAGTTGCTCTCCTGTACGGATATGGCTGGTAGAAATAATTCCTTACTGCAACTTCTCACGTACAAAATGACAGTCGACCTCAATGTGCTTAGTTCGCTCATGGAATACAGGGTTGGAAGCAATATGAATGGAGGCTTGGTTGTTACACCACACTTGCATGGAAAACATTTGTAGAAAACCAAGTTCGGTCAATAACTGCTTGACCCACATCAGTTCACATGTGACTTGTGCCATAGCACAATACTCGGACTCTGCATTGGACTGAGCGACAACAGTTTGTTTCTTGCTCTTCCAGGATACCAAATTTCCACCAAAAAAGTGCAGTATCCAGTAGTAGATCGTCGATCAATGAGAGAACCGGCCCAATCGGCATTTGAAAAACCCTCAATTCGTCCATGTCCATGATTAGTATATAGAAAACCACGCCCAGGAGCCTTCTTGAGATATCGCAAAATGCGAGTGACAACTTCCCAATGAGGCGTCCTCGGAGCGGATAGAAATTGATTCACAACACTAACTGGAAAAGCCAATTCCAGACGAGTCACAGTAAGATAATTTAATTTCCCAACCAATCGACGATACCTCTCAGGGTCAGGCAGAATATCACCCTCATCAGTGGTAAGTTTGACATTAGGATCCATTGGGGTATCCACAAGTTTCGACCCTAACAGTCCTGTCTCAGTGAGTAAATCTAGAATGTATTTCCTTTGAGATAGAGAAATACCTTTCCGTGATTGAGATACCTCAATTCCCAAAAAATATTTCAAGCGACCCAGATCTTTGGTTTGAAACTGTTGCTGCAAATGAGCCTTTAAGCTGTCAATACCCATACTGTCATCTCCTGTAATTACTAGGTCATCAACATAGACGATAAGAAAAATCCTTCCTGCTCTAGAAGAATGTCGATAAAACACCGAGTGATCACTATCACATCGGGATAAGCCAAAGCGGAAAACGGTCTCTGTGAAATGACTAAACCATGCCCGAGGAGATTGCTTTAACCCATATAATGATTTTTTCAGTTTACATATCATACCACGATCTCCTGAGCAATAAAATCAGGTGGTTATTCCATATAAACCTCCTCATGGAGGTCACCATGCAAGAAAACATTCTTCACATCTAACTGGTGTAGTGGCCAGTGATGGGAAGCAGCAAGAGAGACCAAGATGCGAACAGAAGCAAGGTTTTCCGTTGGAGAAAAGGTATCCAAATAATCAACACCATATACCTGTGCATGTCCCTTGGCGACCAGGCGTGCCTTTAAACGAGCAAGGGACCCATTAGGGTTGACCTTGACCACATATACCCCTTGACAACGAATAACAGACTTGCCTGCAGGGAGGGGCACACAATCCCATGTATGATTAACTTCCAAAGCTAATAGTTCCTCTTCTATAGCTGTCCTTTAGCCAGGACTCGATAATGCCTCTACGATAGACTTGGGAAGGGGGTGACTCTCAATAGCGGTTAGACAAGAATGAAAGGAAGTAGAGAAACCAGAAGAAGAGACGAAGTTCGAAATTGGATGTTGAGTACAACTCTGAACTCCCGTTGGAAGAGCAATAGGGAAGTCAAGATAAGAGGAAGAGGAACTTAGCTCAGGTGTGGGATCCGCAAACGAAGGAGATATGGTAAGTGCAAGGGAGGTCGGGGGCGCTAGGATCGAGCCGAGGATGTCGTCGGTAAACCTGCTGGATGACCAGTGGAGGAAGTGGTACCTGCGAAACAGAATGTTGGACAATGTATGTAGGGAGATAATCATCCAATTCAGAAGCAATAAAGACCCAGCTGGATACGGGGTCGACTCAAAAAAGGACACATCAGTAGTGATATAATATTTTTTGGATTTTGGTGAGTAGCAACGATCGCCCTTTTGAGTACGAGAGTACCCGACGAACAAACATTTGAGAGCATGTGGGTTCAGTTTAGACAGAGTAGGATGATGATCTCGAACAAAACACACACAGCCAAAGACACGGGGAGGGAGCACAAAAAGCGGCTCAAACGGAAACAACAAGGAGTGGGGAATACCACCACCCAAAACTGAAGATGGCATGCGATTAATAAAGTAACATGCAGTCAAAACAGCATCTCCCCAAAATGGTTTGGCCATCTTCATTTCAAAGAGAAGGGACCGAGTAACTTTCATCAAATGACGATTTTTTCATTTTGCAACACCATTTTGTTGAGGTGTGTCAGGACAAGAAGATTGATGAATAATGCCCCGTTTGGCCATAAAGTGAGAAAACAGACCTGAAAAATATTCTTCAGCATTATCACTTCGGGAAATACGAATAGATTGAGATTGTGTCTGAATTTCTTGAACAAAAGTGCAGAAGATAGTAAATAATTCCGAGCGATTTTTCATTAAATAAATCCATGTAATTCTTGAAAAATCATCCACAAAAGTGAAAAAATATCAAAATCCTAACTTAGGCGGGACTAGACAAGGTCCCCATATGTCAGAATGGACTAAAGAAAAAGGGTGCGTAGACCGCTTATTGATGCGAGGTGAATTACTCACACGGTGAAGCTTACCTAATTGACAGGACTCACAATTTAGACTAGAAAGAGAAAGAAAACGTGGATTAAGTCTTTTCAAATTTTGGAGAGATGGATGGCCCAACTGACAATGAAGTTGATGTAGAGACAAGTCACTTGAGCAGGCAACAGATGTCAACTCCTCAAGTAAATACAGTCCCCCTTTTTCCCGGCCCTTACCAATCGTCCTCTTTGTCGGAAGATCCTGAAACCCCAGACATGTGATCGGAAGCACCTGAATTAATTATCTAGGGACAAGAGGATGAGAGACACGCAGTTGCATTACCTATCTGGACAAAAGTAGCAGTGGAAGACAAAGTGGGCTGGTTAGTCTGATATTGACTGTAGCGATTATACTCATCATCAGTTATCTGGACCATCTTGCCCGCAGATGGTGCAGATGAAGCAGAAGTCTCAAACTAGCTGCAGAGTTGGCAAACAGCTACTAAGGGGGTTTGCCATGAAGCTTCCAACAGAAGTGTTGAATATGACCAGGCTTCCCACAATGATGGCAAGTGTGGTCTGGACTAGAAGGGTCCGAGGAAGATGATGCACCAGAAGGTTGTCCACGACTGGTACCACCGTTATGACCACGACCGAAAGAACCTCGATCCATTCCGTGGCCAGTCTGACGAGAAACAAGGGCTGAACTATCCACTAGCAAGGTATCACAGGTAGTGTCACGAGATACCCGTAATACCCAAGAAAAAGTATTTTCTAGAGAAGCCACGGTGGCACTATCAAGAATCTGAGAACGAACTACATCATATTCGGGTCCAAGACAACCCAAAAAACCCATACTGCCAACTGTTCCTTTTGTTCTTGCATCTTCTATACATCAGCACTGATGGGAAGTAGAGAATTAAGTTCCTCATACATCCGTTTGAAGTTTGTAAAATACTGGGTGAGAGGGCGACCTTGCTGATCCACTCGATAGAATTCCTGCGACAGCTCATATATATAGGACAAATTATTGTGATTAGAATACAAGATATTTAAATAATCCCACAACTTTTTTACAGTATTGATGTGGGTAACAAGGTCCACAATAGAATTTTCCATAGAATTAAGTAGCTTGCCCAAAATCTTGGCATCAACAGTGTCCCAAGTACTATCGGTATTAGACTTGGGTTTGGTTAGGTGATCTTATTGATCCCGTCCCATCAAAACTAACTTAACAATTTTTCGCCGTTGTTGGAAATTGTTAAGTCCTTCTAGTTTCTTCTCTGTAATCCGATGAGAAGAAGAAGACACCACTTCAGTCATAGTGGTCTTAGATTCAGAATATTCAGCCATTGGTATCTCAAATAAGAGGTCTCAATAATTGGTTTAAACAACCGACAAACAATAAGATAAAATGAGACTCGATATGCAACAATCAGTCTCAAAAAAAAAAAAAAAAAAAAAGGAACCAGAAAAGGAATCACAGAATAGGATAGGATCAGAATATTGATTCCTACTAATCAGATTTCTTTTCCATGTAGAATCGAACTAAAGAAAACAGAATTGGAAATTTTGATTTTCTATTAACACTTGATATGCTTTACAATAGCTCCATCGCATATCAACCAAAAAATCCTTCTCAATAAAATTGATATCACTACCACATGTTGGTAGAACCGAAAATTAGGAGGTGAACTCACCCCCTTTTCCTTAAAGATACAACTTCGATATTGATTAGAGAATCAATCAATATCGAAAGAGTATTGTAGATAGGGAAAAACAAGATCTAAAGTTATGTAACAATTCCTAAAGACCTTGCTCTGATACCATGTAAATAAAGAGAAAAGGGAGAGAGAAGAGAGAACGAATTTTGTAACTATGGGAGTCACACTAATGTTGTGAACTGCCCAATGCTTTCAATATTTATAGTCATAGAGTACAACCCAAAGGGGTAATAACATTAAAAGAGGAAACTACCTAGAAGTAAAGAGTCCTTGACTATAGGGGTTGCTTGCATATGTGCAACAGCCTTCCTTGATCTGACTTAAGGGCTGGCTGCTAGCACATAGTCCTTGACTTGACTTAAGGGCTGCTTGCACATGGCAAGCAGCCTTCCTTGACCCGACTTAAGGGTTGCTAGCACATGGGCAAGCAACCTTCCTTGACCTGACTTAAGGGTTGCTAGCACATGGTCCTTGACTTGACTTAAGGATTACTTGCACATGGGCAAGCAGCCTCCCTTGACTTGACAAGTTTAACAAGTATATTCAAGAGCATTATCAGACCAAAAGATTTTAATACTAATGCCATATTGATTTTTTATTTCGAGATAAAACTGGCAAAAAATTGAAAGAAATTCTGAACGGTCTTTTAACAAATATAACCAAGTGGTACGAGAAAAGTCATCCACAAAAGTAACAAATTCATAAAAACTAGTACGATTCTAGACTTTAATAAGATCCCAAATATCTAAATGAAAGCAGGACTTCCGGACACATTACGAGGTGGGTATGAGGTGCTGTGGTGTTTTCCTAATTGGCAGGCCTCTCACTCGACGGTAGTAGTAGACTTGCATGTAGGATCCATGATCCGTTATTTGTGCAGGGATAAGTGACCCAAGCGAACATACCATTGGAGAGGTGAAACACAGTAGTTGTAGCGAGTGTAGCAACAGAAGATGGTATATGGCCCAGATAGTACTGCCCGTCCTTCTCATGTCCCCCACCAAACGTCTTTTTTGTCTGAAGATCCTAAAACCATAACAGGTGGGGTAAAATGTCACAGAGCAATTAAGGGTTTTAGCCAAAGAACTGACTGACAATAAATTTGAAGGTAAGCGAGGAACATGGAGGACAGAGGATAGAGAGAGGTTGGGGGTTAGGGATACATCACCTGTCCCTCCCCCTGAGGTTTGGGATCCATCAGCAAGAAGTACATAGGTCGGTTTGTCAGTCAAGTTAAAGGTAGAAAATATTGAAGCCTTACCTGTCATATGTGATGAAGCACCAGAGTCAATTATCCAGTGGTTATTGGCAAAGGATGCAAGTAAGGCGATATTACCTGAATGAGCCAAGGTAGCAGCGGAAGTAGAAGAGGAGACCTGAGTATCAAGTTGTTTGAGGTGGTTGATTATGACATGGAAGTCGTCTTTAGAAGCTATAACAAACGAGGAGGCCGCTTCGGCAGATGTAGATACAATAGATGTGTCACTGTCAAATTGTGCTGCACTTGCAATTGGAGAGGTAGATGTAGCACCCTACCAGGGAGGTTTACTATGTAATGCCCAACAACGATCAACCATATGATTTTTGTTTACCACAATGTGAGCAAAGTCTATTTGAGCCACGGCCACCACGACCACGGCCCCCACTACAACCTTGACCACCACGACCACGACCAACACCAGAGGCTAGGAGAGCCGAGTTGTCAGTGGAAGAGGAGCTATGTAACTTGGAGAAGGAGGGATCAACAAGTCGTCAAACCCTACAAAAATGCTTCATTAAAGGTAGGAATTTTATCACCTGTTAGAACTTGATTTTAAGTGGCTGCAATTCAGGATTGAGACAGCGATAAACGTAAAGAGTTGAAATTCCGCTTTTTGAGCTTTTAGGGTCAGAAGATCTGTAGTTAGAGGCTGATAAAAATTTAACTCCTCCCATATACCTTTGAGAGTGCTGTAAATTCTGCAACTGGTTTGTCACCTTGTTGGCAATTGAATAGGCGACCATATAAGTCATAAACACAGGATAGATTAGTATATTGGGCATAACTCTCCTGTAGATCAGTCCAAACACCCTTGGCAGTAGTGTGGAACATGGCATTAGCCGCAATAGCAGGTTCTATACTATTAAATAGCCACACCTTAACAGTATCATTATCACGAGCCCCCATAGATGATTGGGAGCTTTAGGATTATGAGGATCATCTTTCAAGAAATTCAATTTATCACGAGCTGTAAGATAGACGGTGATAGCTTGCTTCCATAGAAGGTAGTTCAATGATCCATTCAATTTAATAGAGGTAATCTGTACCTGGACAGAGTCCACAGCATTCTTGGGCTCACTCATGATGTCCACACACCAATATAATGATATCTGAGTTTTTATAATTTAAACTCGATCTGAACAGGAAGGAGATTCAATAAAAAAAACACTGAAATAATCGATTCTGAGAAATTAATTCAGATCTGAGTTTTTATAATTTAGACTCGATCTGTACAGTTAGTAAAATCAAACAGAAAAACAATCAACACAATATTGATTCCAAAAGGGAAACTAGATCTGAGTTCTTATAAACTGAACTTGATCCATACAGCAAGTAGAATTGAAAACAAAAGAATTAAAGCAGTATCGATTCCACCGGGAAAGGAAAAAAAAAAAAAAACTAGATCTGAGTTCTTATAAATTGAACTCCATCTAGACAGCAAATGGAATCAAATACTAACCAGAACTTGTTCTACCGTATGAACAGAGAAAAAGTAAAGCAATAACACTTAATTATTAAAGACATACCAGCAAAGGATTCTCTCTTGAATTATCCTAAAAAATTCCTGCTCTAATACCATGTTGCGAGAGAGACCAGGAATACAGTGTAATCTGAAACATCAAGGGGGAGAGAGAGAGATCGCAAAATGCTTCAGAATAGACTCCTCTCCCCCTATTGGCTTTATTTATAAAAGATGTAATTAGAAAACAACTAGATCTAGGACTCTAATTTATAGAGTCCTAGTTACAAAATAAAATAGAATCCTACTATGAAAAGGAACTAACTAAGACAAGAAGAAGAAATCCTAAACTAATTGCTTTTACTAATAGAAGCAGTTTACAAATATGAAAGAGACTAATATACTCATAGTAAAATAAGGACTCCTACATATGCTGGTCAAATCAGCATCGATATTGCTTGCGTTAACAACTACTAATTGGAATCGTCACCAAATGTGTATCGGATTTGAAGTGGCCAAACTCCAAGGGTGTTGTTTCCCAAGTAGAATGCAAAAGCGTGCGGTAACTTAAATGGGTAGTTCTTTGCTCTATGAACAATAAATGATTGTTTTTTTTATTTACTCTTATTGTAAATTCAACAACAACAACAACAAAGCCTTATCTCAACTAAATGGGTCGCTACATGGATTCTTGTTCTCCAATCAACACTGTTCGATGTCATACTTGAAACAAGTCCTAAGCTATGCATGTCTTCCCTCACCATGTCCCCTAGAGTCATCTTAGGTCTACCCCTAGTTCTTTTAGATCTTTTAATTTAAATCAAATCACTCCTCCGTACTGGAGCATCTAACCATTGAACATGACGTACTATCTCCAACAACTTTCTTGTAGTTTATCATGTATCGGCGCTACTCCTAAATCAGCTCTAATACGATCATTCCTTGCCTTATCCTTTCTAGTTTTGCCACGCATCCATCTCAACATCCTCATCTCAGCTACATTAAGTTTATATGATGCTTTTACCTTAACATTCTGCACCATACATCATAGCTGGTCGAATGGTTGTTCTATAAAAGGTGTTTTTCACCAACATTCCTCTTATCATCAATGAGTCCCTTTAAGGTGTTTTTCAAGGACACCCTTACTAGGTTTATGGTTAGGGTTGAAAATTTAACGTGGCTTAGGATTTTATGGTGGGAAGGAAAAGAATTGAAGCTTTAGTTTTTCCATACCATAACCATTAGTTGATGTTTCGACACTGATAGGCTTATGTATGCGGTTTAAGAGCGGACTTTCAGATACTATTTTGGAAGGATTTCAGGCTAGGAAGTTAACTGTGGTAACCGGTTAGGAGGTGTCAACCTTAACAGGAAGGTGACAGCAGCTGCCTCAAATATCTAAGATGTGACACTTAGGATTGGTTTCCCAATTACGTTGGTTTTTCTCCTGGAAGTAATCCTAAATCCATTGAATCTTGTTATTTAGAGGTAGAAATATTTTTTAGCAAAATATATGTCTTAGAAAAGAAAGATATCCCTTAAGGCTACACCAGTTTGTTGAAATCTACTCTGGCTGATCTCGTGACCTTTATATGTTAGTTTTAAGGATTCCATCACATATCAACTGATCAAAGGGTTGGAGATCCAAAGAAGTTTTATGTTAGAGGCTAGTGTGATGCAGTCCAATGGACCAGCCCAAAGACCAGTCCAGCCGGCAACCCAAGCCGCCCAGATTTTGATTCAGATTTGGATCTAGAGTTGATTGCATGAAGAGCAATGCAGCTGGCTGTCCTGCGGCATGTCTGACTTCTATTTTATTTGGTTTCCTATTTTATTGGCTGCAATATTGAGTAACTAGTCTATTAGTTGCGGCATCTCTTGTTTCCTAATTTTGGGTTATTTAGTTTCCTAAATAATAGGATCAGTTATATTGTTAAGTTAGATTTAGTTTCCTATTTATTTGGGTTATTTATTTTTAGAAGCTTTTCTATTCTTATAAAGTGAAGTTTCTTTTTTGTGTTTGTCTAAGTTCGGAGAGTCTTAGGAGAGTCAAACTTTCTTAATTGTAATCGTCATTAATTTATAAATATAGAGAATGGGGAATCTGGCAGTAGGGTTGGCTAAAGTTTATTATTAAATTCTGGTTGAACTCAACCGAAACTCCTATTCTGTTCATTCCTGTTTTCAGATGATAGTAGTTTTTTCGAAAATTCATAACTTCTTCTTCCATGGTTGGATCATTTTTATGTTATCAAGCACATCATAGAGTACTTCTCTTCCAAGTTTGAAAACCTTCCAACGGTTGGATTCTGAGATAGTAATTTTTTATACTGTTATACAATTCTGGTTCTATTAAAATACCTGTTTGAGACCTATGGGCAAGATTGGTTTCAACCCCACCCGTTAGATCAAACTCATCTTTTGGAATATTGTTCCTTGTATTCTAAGGATCAAGGATTCCAAATTTTGAAGCATTCTTACAGTCAGATTTGAAGTTGGGTAATTATTTTTCTAAATCAATAATTCTTGTTTGTTGTTAAGGGGTTAAATTTAAATTGGGCTGGTTGAAAGATCCTACCCTAGCGAGGTTTGGGTATAAATTGAGATGTAACCCTACCTTGCCATCATAGTGTGACTAAAAGGACCATCTTACTAATCGTGGAAATCTTTTTTTGTTCTTTGAACTGAAAAGTAGTAGTTTAGTGCTTCTTTACTGATGATTCATTTAAAGTGAATTTGGGGGGAGGGAGGGGTGTGGCTTTTTGGCCCATAAAACTTTATTTGGGGAAGTTCTACATGTGATATGCTCAGTGGCATCAAAAGGGTTTCTGCCTATTTCTGCAAGTTTGTTGACATTCAGGGCTGGTGGAGTTTTATTTATTTAGTTATTCCTCCATTTGGGATAGGTGACACAAAGCACTTTATTCCACAAGAAAAGAAAACATGGTTAAGCCTTTTCGTTAATCGGGCTGAGTAGAGAATTTGTCAACCATCTTTTCAGTCATTGAAAGTTTTTGAAGATAAAGTGTTTTTCAACCTGAGCTGGGTGTTGCTAGGAGACATCAGTGACCTATTTTGGAATTGGTGCCATGACCCCTTGAAAAATAAGCAGAACTCCTATGTTCATACAGTTTCAAATTGGTGGTTTTTTATGGAACATGTGGGGGTGATTCTCTCTCTCTCTCTCTGATCAGCAACTGGAAATGGTTTCTCAGGAACTCAGGGTGTTACTTGATTTTCTTACACCCTCATAAATTTTATTATTAGATGTTGGTGAAGATTGGCTTACTCTTGTCCTCCTCCCCAATCTCCACTCCTTGCCCAATTTAATCTAGTGATGAGATGGTACTTCTGCTTGGGCCTTGTCAGACTCAACATTTGTAGCTGCTTTATATCAATTGGCGAACCTGCAGTATGGAGAGTGAGAATAGCAAGTAACATTCTTGATGATCTTGTGGAAAGAGTTGTTAGGACTGCACTGTGTATTGGGGATATGATTCGTTGTGAGATGTAGCCCATTGTATTTTCTCTGTGTTTTTCTTTTCCATTGGTGTTTCAGGTGGAGCTAGGCTCCTTGCTTGTATCCTTTCTTTTCTCCTATCCCAAAAAAGGAAGGAGAGAGAGAGAGAGAGCCTAACCAAATATGTCAAATATGTCTTTCACTTGGACACAGATCAGGTACATCGTTGCAAATGGGCAAGTCAAGGGTGGAGTATTGTAGCTCTGATATCGCATGATTTGGCTATAGAAATGTTCAATGGCTTTCTCTTTTGAGGCTTTGCCATGCTTTTCTGTGTAATATGTGTTATAAATAAATTGAAGTACCTTCTGTGGTATCTTTCTCTGTTGAGATGGGACAAGTTAAAGGGAATGATGACTCTATCTCTTAAGGTTTACACCATAAGCCTATGTTGTTGTTATTAGAAAGTAAGCATGATTTCTTGCTGGATTTGAGTTTCCCAAAGAGGAAGAATTGGCGTCAGGGTTTACATGTATCCATCTCAGACTTAGGGATATAGGGAAGAGGTAAATGTGTCCTACTAACATTAGGTTTATACAATTTCTTTTGGAAGGAAACTGTGGAGAATGCACTCCGATGGCTAATTGTGGTTCGTTCTCCAAGGAAAAAGAAATATTGCTGGAAGTTACATCAATCAATATGGGAGAGAGGTATGAATCATGCATGGAGTGGACGAACCTTACTGATGTGGTGATTGATGTAGGTGGTGTATGTAGGAGAAGGTGTTTGATCGTTGAGAACGAAGTCAAGAAATGGGGCCATGAAAGGTGCCTTGACATGGGATATTAGCAAGGGGAGAAGGTTGCTGAAGGAGTTTGAGTATCTTTTGGCAGTGGTTTCTGGATTTCGACAGTGTTAACTGTTGTGGATAAGCGGCCTTTTTCTTCTTGGGATGGATCAGGTTTTCAGTGAGTCAAGTGTAATTTGTTGTAGTTCTATTGTTGTTAAATATCCTGATTGATGTCATTTTTCTCGTCTTGTTTAGCTGCTTTCCCTGTTTTTTGTCCGGGTCGATAGCCTCTTCTTAGCTGAGTGTAATGTCAACCTGAATCAAATATATGTTACTAGATTTTTAAAGAAACAGGCAATAGAAATTTGTTTGACCGTTGCTTCGGGCCTTGGCACAATGATAAGGTTGTTTCATTGTGACCTAAAGGTCAGAAAATAAGTTAGTTTCAGTATCATGATTCAGATAATAAGTTAGTTTCAGTATCATGATTACAAAAGTTTCTAGTTTCTTTTTTAATTCTTTCATTTCCCTTACTTGCAATCAGATAGCTTGACTCAACCCAAGGGTTCTGCAGGTGCTAGAGCCCTGCCAACTCTGCTTGTACTAGTATTGTTGGAGGCCTTCCTTGCTTTAGAATCTCTCTCGCTCTTTTTGTGACTTTGGATTTTCCAAATGGGGGATTTGTTTACCAATAGTGTCAATGTGTCTTCTAATCCATTGGAAAAAAAAAACCCACGCGGGGGGGAATTGGGTCATCAGGACAATAATCTACCTGCTTCCTTCTTAGGTAGTTACAATCGGGGTAAAGCCATTTTGTTTGTTCCAATTGTTGGGTACGAAGAGCATAGTTGTCAAAGCCTTGCCTAAGCCCCAAGGCCCTTCGTAGTGGTAAGGCATGCAGGAATTGGGTCATCAGGACAATAATCTACCTGCTTCCTTCTTAGGTGGTTACAATCGGGGTAAAGCCATTTTGTTTGTTCCAATTGTTGGGCATGAAGAGCATAGTTGTCAAAGCCTCGCCTAGGCCCCAAGGCCCTTCGTAGGGATAGAAATCGTCTCACGCCTGGGTTTATGCGGGAGACACGGCTGCTTATGGTCAATGTGTGACATGTGGCGATGTAAGAATCGGACGCTGACGAACAGTGCTGGTGCAAAAGGTGATTTTGTGCCCAAGTTTCAGCTTATCGTCTTCTGGCCCCAATCCCGTTCTTCCTCTTCCCTGAGAGCTTTTCGATTTCTACCTTCAAATTTGCTTCTTCTAGGATTTCCATTCTCATTCTCTCTCCCTCTGCAATTACAAAGACAAGTTTCTCCCCAAAAAAGAGATTCTCCTGGTTGCTTTTCGGTGCTTGTTTCTGTCACCTTTCTTCTTCTTCTTTTTCCTCTTTGAATTATCATACTCTATCAATAGGAGATAATAAATAGCTGAGAGGCGAGGAAAACACATAAGGGAACTCAGGTGGGAAACCAAACCTAGCTCCACCGTCGGCCAAAGCCCCGTTGATGCAACTATAGCAGTTCTTGTTGTTTTTCCTCTTTGAATTATCATACTCTATTAATAGGAGATAATAAATAGCTTAGAGGTGAGGAAAACCCATAAGGGAACTCAGGTGGGAAACCAAACCTAGCTCCACCATCGGCCAAAGCCCCGTTGATGCAACTATAGCGGTTCTTGTTGTCTACGAGGATATCGTCATCAGTGAGGAACTCTAATGGGAGCCAAAACTCTCCGTCGTCCAAGTCGTCGGCCATAAAAATCCTTGAAATAGCAAAACTTCAGCAGCTGAGAAACACAAAAGAAATTTGATAGCAGAGATTCAACACCAATCATTGAAATTGAGTTTTTCAGATTCAAAAAAGAAATTGATATGCTGCTACTTCAACTATTTATCACTTTATGCGCCAACGAATTTCGTCAGCGTCCGATTTAGTCTCTGCCACGTGTCGATCATCAGAATTAGGCAGCCATGTCTCCCGCATAAACCCAGGCACTTGCCTAGTGTTTTAAAGCTTGGCCTTTCCTTGGCTGCCAAGGCCTTGTCTAGGTGTCACCTTGGGTACCTAGCCCTTCTTGACTACACATCTAATTTGTTGCCTTGGCCAGGTTTTGACCCCTAGGCAGGCATCATTTTTGGTCTTAGTTTAATTTCTTTCATAGAAAACTCCTCGTCCATGGCTGTGTGTTTTTATGGTCCACCTTATCGCAGCTTGTTATGTCTTTAAGGGGGTTAAAATTTGGAAAAAGGAATATAGCTAAGTTTTCTAAACATGGTAATTTAAAAAAAAAAAAAAACACTTCCTTGATTATTTATTATATGTTATCATGAATGTTAAATGATCGTTCGTTGCTTGGTGAATGCATCATGTCTCCTCTTTAGTTTATACTTTACATAATTACTATGTTAACTAAATATTAGCATAACATGGTCAGGATATCTGTCAACAATAAGTACTAACATTAGTGGAAAGTTCCTAAATTGAATTAAAAACCTGTTTATGCATGCCTTGACTGATAAGGCAAGGCCTTAGGCCCTAATGCTCCTGGACATTCCCTTGGCACTTCTTGGCACCTTGAAAACTATGACCAAGAATATTTGAATTAAATAGGAATTGAATTAGGTTATGCTTTAGAAAAATATTGGGTATATGTTCTTTCTTTTTCTGTTTAAACTTGTAAAACTTGGGTTCTATCTTATTGGCAGATTTGGCACTGCACCCACCTCACATGGATCAAATGGCTTGCAGAAATCAGAGGAACAGAAGAGGAAAGCTAGGGCAGAGAGGTCTCCACTTTTGCACAAATTTTCTTTATTGACTCACTTGTGTTGCCAGTATATTGGATTCATTAATAACTAACAGATCTGTATCTTATGCGCAGATTGTGTTGGTAACCTACTAGACAGGCTTTGAGCCCATTTCTTTATGTTGTTTCACAGGTTTGGGCTTCCGTCAAAGTCTCTGTCTGATGAGGAGGCAAAGAAGAAAGCTCGTTTAGCCAGATTTGCAACAGTTTCCAAGATGGATAATTCAGAAGAGGAGAAAAAGAAGGCAAGGGAAATCAGGTCTGCATTTTGGTCTTTATTTTTCCTTCTATGTTGGTGCTTTCATAAGCTGCAATTGTAATCTGGATTCTTGATTGCAAGAATATATGGCTTGGTTTATGCCTCAATCTTGTATTTGGAGCTGACTGGTTTTCAATTTTCTCAGGTTTTCAGGACCTCCATCTGGTCCTTCATCACAAGTCAGTGGGAGTGCCACTACTGTGCAGGTAGGGCTCTTTTATTGCCTTATTGGGATTAAGGATTAAAATCTCGGGTCTTGAGGGTGTCTCGACCCTTGAGCAAACCGAGATTTTCGAGATCGATGTGAGAATCTGCAAAAAAGCTGTGAAAGGCAAAAAATGCAGTTTCGAGGCTAAAATGGTCATTTTAAGGCCTAATACTCCAGGAAAAGTTTATTTTAGCGTATATAAACACAATTAAACGATAAAATTGAAAAAATAATCGCACATGGGGTTGTTTGGTTGTACACCCATGTTCGGACCTGTCGGTCTGAATTTCAAATGTAAATGTATGCCAAATGAGATAGTAAAATTATATTTGAGGAGAAGAATAAACATACACTTCATTAGTTAATTATCATAATTAAATAACCAAAAATAGTCAAGTAGAGTGTAGAGTGTAGACCATACAATCATAATTCATAATTTCATACAAATACTCAAAGTCTCACCTCTCAAACAGTACATGTGAATATGTGATCAACTACTAAAAGACAATTATCAGTTGAAAATGTGAACATCAACTGATAATCATTTATCATATTTATTATATTTTTTAATTGCTGGAAAATACCATTTAATATTTAGAAAATCTAAAAAATACAAATAAATACTGAAAATGAAATCTGAAACTGTGAGCTCATAGACTGGGCTCACATTGTACATATAAAAATCTCATCATCATCTAACATGTATTGATCATGTTTATGTAAAAAACTAAGTTTTGCAAAAAAACAAAAAAACAAAAAAAACCTTACCTTAAGCAGTAGATCCGAATATGAATCAAGGATTTCCGCTTTTGTACCAAACTCCCACAAGATTTTCGTGGAGTGATTTGGCAAAAACTCCAAAAGCTTCCAAGCTTAGAACAACTAGTTTGAGAAGGAGGAAAGAAAACGGAGACTTACCTTTTATTTGAAAAAAAAAGACCAACCCAACTCAAGACTGGTTGAGACCAGCTCGAGAAATTGCCAAGATTTTCGAGAAGAGATATCGAGGGGCTGTCTTGTCTCGACCCCCTCGAGATTTATGATAAATTTGAGATCTCAAAGAGATTTCGCCGAGATTTTAATCTATGATTGGGATAACTGGGTTTAATGGTTGGTTCATTTGCTATATTGATCTTTCTGTTGACTGCCACAGACTGCTATTGTGGGTAAGGCCCATGGAGGGATTTGAGTGTTGGGTGGTTTAATTAACAGTAAGTTGGTTCCTATATGCAGTTTCAGTGGCAATTTCAAGAACTAAAACTTTTAAATTAATGCATATATGCCTTTCTCTGATTCAATCTGATGGAGCACCTAGATTTTCTTTTTACATTTCTTATAAAGCTGTTCTTTAATTATCTCAGGCCTTCCCCTTTGGCAGATATAAACTTCTGGCATTTTGTTCTTCCCCTGATGGCTTCTAAGCCAATGTTTACTTTCGTATGTATGGATTAGCAAATGACTAAGGTTGCAGCTCTGCTAGTTCTCAGACACCTCTTCTACTAGTTAAGAGAATTTTGGCAGCTGGAAATGCTTTCTTTATGGTGATGCATTCTGTATGTATTTATGATGTGGGAGCAGAAAAAAATCACGGTGACTGTTGGACGAGAGGGATAGCTTGGTTCCTGACATGGCTGTTTGACACCAATTTCAGTAGTTTGATTTGCAATATCTAACTTTATTGGATTTTTTTACTGTGCCTGAGATTTGAACTTGGCTTCTCTATAAGCAAATGAATGGCTGTTTTGTTGGAGGAAATTGTGCAGATTGCAGTTAATGGTGTTTTAAATAGGGTACCCTACTGTTCATCCAACTTGGCATTGATTCATCATTTCAATTTCTCCTAATTGTGATTTTGAAGTTTAGACTATCAAGTATAGTTGTCTTATCCCCCATCCACCAAGCTTTTGGTTCCAGGATGGTTAAGTTATTGGTATTAGATAAGTCAAATTAGTCGATTTCGTATAGGTTTTGAACATGGCCAATGCTGATTTCCGACAGATTATGAGGATCAGTTCGTTCTGTACCGAATCGCCTGATCTGGTTAGGTACCTATTGTTTTATTTTTCTTAAACTCATGCAATGTGTCAATCATCCAAAAAAAAGTACGGTTGTCATGTTCATTAATTGTTATTATGAATATAAAAATAATATTTAGTTTGGAAAAAACTAATAATCGATCCATACTATACCTGGATTTAGAACCTCAGATCTAGGTATTGGGATAGGATTTAGAACCTCGAATTATCGTTTTTTTGGATGGGACCTTTATACCGTCGGCAGGAGCTGGGGAAAGGTGGTACCCCAAGCTGTGGTACCCATTCCTTTGTGCCCTCAAATGGGGCTTGAGTTGCTCTTTGAACAATCGTTTTAATGAAGCCTCATCTCTCAAATCAAAATTCAGATCGGGACGTGTTGCATCTATAGGCCATATTGTAAGGTTAATACCTCTTTCTTCCCTACCCCACCCTATCTCCCCTTCCAAAAAAAAGCAAAAACTTATGCCTTGCTCTCAAATGTTGGACACCCCACCCCCCTCTCCCCCCACAACCCCAACCACCACCAAAAAAAAAGTGGAATTACCTGCAACCAGCATTGTGATTGATACATGGATATGGTTTCCTCTGTTGGATAGGGAGAAGGGGAAGATATGTAATGCCAAATCTGTCTGAAGAACGAAGGACTTATTGCGAAACCCTGTATAGAAGAATTAAGCATGAAAGTCTAGAAATTGCATAAAGTAATTGAGAGCTGGACCGTTTCTAGCATTTTTTTTTTAAAATTTTAAGTTGAAAGAAGAATGCCAGATTTAAATTATTATTATTTGGATAAGGTCAGGTTGAATTTGGTATCCCTTCCAATTTTATAGAGCAATTTCTTTTGAGAATACTTGTTATTTTTTTACAGTATCATTAATAATTCCTACAAAAATGAACAAGTGATTCTTAGGATCAAAAGCTTTATCTTAAAATAACCACCCTGGAAGAGCATAACTCAAATAATCACTCTGAAGAATCAATTAGAGCCAAAAGTTCAATTTTATACAAAATCACTCTGCAGAAATGAACACCCTTGTTCTTTGGTCTTCTTTGTGATTTGCATCCTTTTATAGTAGCCATTTGGATGACTCTTGAAACCGAATCATGATTCTTGTTTTGAGTCTGGTATCCAATGGCATCAGTTGTCAAACCAGACCTTCGTAATTTTGAGTTAAAAGATGCCGCGAAAACTCATAGCTGTTAATAAAGTTCCATTCTAAGTTTTTCGCTGAAACGCCAGCAAATTTTTGAGACATTTTTTCACCATGGCATTCCCAGCTTAAATTATCATCTACTGTCTCACTGAGAGAGCTTAATGAATAATACGCTGGGGAGCATAGTTCGCTATACATAAATCAAATCTTGCCTTCTTCCTTGTACAAATGGGGAGGAGGGGTGTCAAAAGAAGATATGTAGAACTTCTTGGACTAGGAGTTAGTATATGTGGACACTGTCCCAGCTCCTCTGATTGAAATAGGAGGACCACCACTTGAGCTCCTGCTAACAAGATGGGGGTCTATAAATAATACTATGACTGTGATATCATCATGGAAATGTCGTCTCACCCCTCGATCAATCTTTTTCAGGTCTGAGTACCTCATTTCTCTTTTTCTAGCTGCTTCTCGGAGTGCATTTTTAACAAGTCTCCTAGCAATTCCCTGCACAATTAAGGGGGGTATCAATACTAGTAGGAAACAATACCATTAATGAAACTCAAGTGAGCAGTTCTAATCTCACATTTCGTGGATGGTTGTGGACAATGTCAACAGCTTCCTGATTGCTAAAGTGCTCCCATAGACCGTCGGAGGCGAATATAAGAAACTGATCTTGAGGGTGAACTTTTTGAACTAATATTGATGGTTCAGCACTAAGGATTGGTTTATGGAAGGGTTTGGGCAGTCTAAACCTTGATAGTAGAGGTTCTCTGTTGAACTCTGCCCTTTTCAGATAAGCATCACCAATGGATCTTGAAACCTGCAAGCAACAAAAGCGATTTCATTAAAACAATGCTTTCACAGAAGAGGAATTGTTCAGTGAGGTTTCTGTTTCAAAGCAAAAATGAGATAACAATAATTAAAAGTGGCAAATGGTGCTAAAAATGATTGAGCAGCAATGAAAAGGAAATAAGCATGGAGAAATCAAAATAAATCACCTGTATAATTCCTTTCACACGCCAAACCTTGTGTTTTAAAACCACAATTTGTGAATCATCAGGATGCAACAAGTGCATCTCCTCTCTCACAGACTCTATACTTGCATTATGCTCTGTTGACAACTGAATGGCTCTGACCTCTTTGGTGGCCTTATCTGATCTCCCTAATACCACTCGAGAATCTCCAGCATTCGCGATATATAACAATCCATTACATATTATTCCAACCAAACAACACGAACCTACTGATGCAATTTGTGGGCTATTTGTCCACTGCTTCTTCACGAGTGATAAGAATTCCTCCTCTGTTGTTAAAAATGCTTTGCTGATAACAGAAGCTGACATCCCCCGATGCTCTGATGTGAATTCTGCATTAAAATTTATATTTAATTCAGCAACCATATAGGATAGCTATTTCTATTGACTGATGCATTCAAAGAGTAAAAATGCCTGCTCAAGGAGATCAAAGATTTAACCAGAAAGAGCATAGAATTGGAGTTAGAATTCATGCCTCAAATTTGATTCTTTTCTAGATTTGTCGGTCCTGGATAATAAGATATCATTTTCATTTCCAAATTAATATAAATCTTAATAAGTTTAGTTATTACTTTTCTGCTACTCCAGTTCAAGTAACTGAATTCCCTCTAGGAAATGCATTTTAGGTGTGACGGGGAACAACATCTTGGATTTGACACTTGTGAAATGATTTGTAGTAAAAAAAAAAATCGATTATGGTACTCCTCATTTGTCCAACAGTTCAAATTTGGGTTCTAGCATGAAAGAACTAGAATTTGAAGCCTAGAGATTTGTTATATGAGTTTCTGTCCGATTAGCAACAAAGATATGAAAGTAGTTAACAATAGACATGATTAATAAGGTTGTATTAAAAAAATAGACAAATTTGACAAAATCCCACAAATCATACATGCTAGAATTTAACTGGAAGTTTTTTCAAAACTGAAATGGAATGGAATTATAGAGAGTGATCAGATGAAGAACATACTCTTGATATTATGAAAGAGGCGATCATTTATGAACCGAGATGTCTCTGGACCACCATGACCATCATAGATCCCAACGAAGGTACCTTCTGGACCTGTACTAAGTGAGCTCAATGGCCCTGATTCAAGTTGACTATGATCCTCCAACAAGCTGTTGGCTTGAATTACTGCCATTGAGAATTCACCATAAACATGGCGACCTGAATCCTTATACCATAATAGCCCATCTACCCGGCCGCATCCATCTCCACTCCTACTAGAATCATTACCCTCTCCATAAGGCTTCCAACATGGAGAAATGATCTTCATGAATCCAGATGATACAGACGATATCATTACCTCACATCTTTCATCAAAACACCCAGAAATTGAAAATTTTGTCAATTCAATATAGAAAAATGAGATTCATAACATAGCCAGTTTCAATCGAGCTTCTGCTTTGGTTCCAAACCCACCACCCAGTTTCAACCCAGACCCAATTTCAATCTATTTTCCACCGAGTTCTTTCTGAAACTAAATACCCACCATTAACACATCCAGATCTCCCAGAAAAATGAAATGGGTATGGGGCAGAAACCACAGTGGATGAATCTGGGACGATAGAAGCAAGGTTTTTATTTTTATTTTTAATTTTTTTTAATACAATCCAAAGATATTAAAGAGATGTTCGTCTGACATACCTTGAATCTGGTTGTTGGGATTTTGACAGCCCATGTGTTTCATCTTTCACAGGCAGCATTAGCTTCAAAATCCCATCTAGATTTCTCACGTCAGCCTTTGATCGGAGCGATCGGGAGTAGATAAGGAGGATGGAATGAGATTTGGATTTTTTTGGGTGAAAGGCACGTTATTCTTGTGTTGTTGTCAGAGAGCCAAGATCTCAGAGACAAATTGCAGAGAGAAACGGTAGAGAGAGAGAGAGAGAGAGAGAGAGAGATTATTCTCAGACAATCCCTGGTTTCATCCCATTTTCTTCCATCTTTTCCCACAAACTTTAGCTTTTTTCCCCTCTTTTCCTAATCTTTCTCTCTCAGGCTTCAAATTCATTGGTTGAGGTTTTGACCTTGACGAGAAACAACCCACTGTTTTAGGCAGCTTTTTTGCTCATCTCTCCTAATTCTTGTTTTCTGTTTTGAAGTGTGACCTTGCCAAATTTGCCGGCAACGTATAGCTAACAGCCCCTTCAGGCATTAATTAAGCACAAAAACAAGAAAGAGAGAGAGAGAGAGAGAGATTTTGACCCAGGCCCTAGGCGCCAGGGTAAGAAAATTAGTACTTCTCTAAATCTAAACTCAAAAAACCTATTTAATCTCTGATTGACCAAAAATATTGCAGTTATATAAATTTTTTTCTTCTAACTTTTATCTTGAGGGAGGAACCGTGGTTTTAGTAATTGGTCTTGGATTGATTTATTCGTATCGGTTTTGATTATGATTTATGCTCATTATTTTTATTAAATTTTTTTATTCAGTATCAATCACGTATCAATCGACCATTGGATCCGTATCGATCGATATTGACAAGTTGTCATGCTTGCATTTTGGTGCAAAATTAAAATAAAATTATTTCAGTTTTATATTTGATGCTTCAGAATAGAATTTGTATTGTCTATACATACATTTTTGATAGATGGAAATGAATCTATACATTAATTATATATTAAATCAAAATAAAATTCTTGGGATTGGGTGGGGATCGTCTCCTACCATTCAGTCGCCCTTTAGATAGGCTAGATTACATCAACATGCATACAGACCACCCTAGCTCATCCAATGAACTGCTGGAGCTTCCGGATGACAAGAGACAGTTCTAGTTCCTTGGGATTAACCAGTTCTCATAAGCTTCAGTCTATCATGTTCATATGGGTTGTTGGATCTTACATAGACTCAAGTTTAAACCAGTTTATCCATAAAAAATGAGGGTAAGCTAGAGTTCTCTGTAAAAAAAAAAAATAAATAAATAAATAAATAAATAAAAATTACGAGAAATGTTTTCCCACATTGCTAGTGAAGGATTTCCAATGCCACACCAATGGAGGCACGGAAAGTGTTTGGTCATTAGGAGCATACATGGTTTGGGAAGAGAATGGATATCAGTTCGAAACCCATATCGTCAAAATGTGAGAGAGCATAGGAAAAAAGTTAAGGGGATTTTTTTTCCCTATAGACCTTTTCATTTTGAAGGAATGGCGTGACCGCTTGAACCAAGTTTTATAAGAAGAAATATTAATTTGTGACATAAAACAAATAAGAAATCTTATTGTAACCAATGTTGATGAAAAAGAAGTTGAATCTTTACTGGTTTTTGCTCTTTCTGTATAGAAAATCTTATTGTAATCAAAGTTGGAAAAAAATATATTATAATATTACATATTCTACCCTTCTAGAAACAGTCATTTTTTTCAATGAGGGTAAAATAGTCACTTCACATGTACAATATTCTAGAAAATGACATAATAATAAAACACGTTAAATTATTTTTGAAAAGCTTCTGATTGAAATTAATTATTTAGGAATAACAAACGGGACCATAAAAAACGGTTACAACTCCCTAAATTTTCTTAAAACCCAAGGTTAACCATGCATATTCATTTTTTAAAGTCCAATTAACAAATACTTATATAAAGAAAATAAAGACTAATGCTCCATGCCATGCAATAGATCAATGTGGCTACCATGACATCATGTGCATGATGCATGGGTGAGAATGAGATGTAGGCCACTTTTCAATAAGACTCGTTCCTCACCTGAATGGTCACTCATCATGGCTCATAGGACCACCAGAGGGTCAATATTCCATCCTTTGTGTGCCTAATAACCCATGTCAAAAATATTAATATTGGAAAAAATCTTGTTGTAATTAAAGTTAATGAAAAAGAATTTGTAAATTTACTTTTTAACCCTTTTAGTGTAAGGCGAATAGAGAGAGAGAGAGAGAGAGTCAATCTATACCGAATTGGAAACCTCAAAACCGAATCCAATTCCTCAAAACCTATCATAGTTTCATAGTCGTGTCTCGTTTAAAGTAATCAGTATCAATCAATGCTAAAATCGATTCAACACCAATACGTACATGTGGTCTATACAATTAAAAAAAATAAAAGGGGATCGAATTAGTATCAAAGTCAGCCTAAACTTATACGAATCGTCTGATCTGATACTGGCTACTAGATCCTTGGTCTTATCTATTAAATAAAGGGTTTTTATAAATTTTACATTTAGCCAACTGATGATCTTATTGACCCATGAATATAGTTGTTGGAGATATGAGAAACCTTGAGGTATGGAGTATGGATTGATGCTTGCAGTTGTCCACTTACAGTCATCAATCCCCATGCTACTGTTTTGTTTCCTGTTTCTTCCCTTCGCTTTTTGCTTTTGTTTTGGGACTTTGGAGCACTAGAGAAACAAAAAAAAAGAGAAAGCTTTTATTAGACTGTAAGAAACTATATAAATATGTAAGACATGGAAGAAGATGAGTTTGAATGGAAGTATGGGAGGAATGACATATCATCTGATCTCATCTAGACAGAGGGACCACTGTTGTCAAATCCCTTCATACAGAAAAACCAAATAAGTCAAGGCAGTAAAATGGTGATCAGGTGGGTTTGAGATAATTTGCTCCTAGACCGATGGGACTTCAGCCATTGAATTCTTACTAGGTCAGATGCATGGATCATGCCAACTTTCTTGTATCCTATTATCATCTCTCTCTCTCTCTCTCTCTCTCTCTCTCTCTCTCTCTCTCTCTCTTGTGAAAATGGAGGATGAAAATGGAGTCTGTTCTTCTCCCTTAGTCATGTATTCTTCAAGTGATCTCATCTCTCTCTCTCTCTCTCTCTCTCTCTATATATATATATATATATATATATATATATATATATATATATATATATATATATATATATATATTTTGGAGTAAAACTGGTGCTGATCTTTCTCCATTTGATAATTAATCACTTCACATCTTTGGAAGTCAAGCCATCCATAGCTGGAAGACCCAACTCTAGAATATAGGACCCACACCCACAAAAGGTTTCTAAGATTTCAAAGGTGTGAGGTGATTACCAGATAAGACGGGGATCCGAACTCATAACAAAGGGTAGTGGCTAGCTCCTGGATGACCATAGTAGGGTTTGTGACAACATAATAAACAACAACTACATGATAGAATGGATGGTATTGAATTTTTTTTTAGGTACATTGAACCCAAGATCTCCTTATTTATGGTTATATTTTAGTTTATATGGAATTAGCCAAATGTCAAAATAGAACTTCAATAGATACTTATTGAAAAGAAATGAGAATGGATGGTATTGAATTTTTTTTTAGATACATTGAACCCCAGATCTCATGCTTATATTTCAAGTTTTAATTTATATAGAGTTGACTGAAGTGTACCTCAAAATAGAACTTCAATAGTTCATTAGAAAAATGATACTTATTGAAAAGAAATGATGGATGGAAATAAAAGGGTGAGATGGTAATACATGAGAAAATATATACCATTAAATTCATGTTTAAAATTTGACATGTGATTATTTTAAGGAATTTTCTACGACATAGGAAACTAAGTGGACCATCAATAGGTTTCATGGTAGACTTGCAATAGAAGTTTGAGTAGGTAAGTTGCATGCCCAGGACACATAAAGGTAGAGCTGGATGGGTATCTAAAACCCTCGTTAAAGGAGAACCAGCCACATGTCATCAATCACATACAAGAAAATTGATGAGCAACACCGCACGAAACGTATAAGTGGCAAGTGTACCCCCACGATCGCAGAATAACTGTAGATCCAAACTTAGGGAAGATTCCCCTTAATCCGCCATACACCAACTCATCGAGCGAGGATTGCAGGGTCCACCAATGAAGATCCATTGCATGATCAATATCCAACGGGCTAGAAAGTCTCCTCCCCCCATCCAACCCTTGGTTCTAAGGAATCAGGTCATAGGAATCCTCCCCTTCCACAACTAGATTACTGTCACAGCTAGTGGAAGGCTATACGTTACGATAGACATGTCCATACCTAACAAAACCTCCTGAAATCAAGACCGTAATCAACGCCACCTCCAGCCTCTATAATATTGGCCAAAACGAAGGTAACAAGATCCATTTGCTAGTTCGCTCCCTCTTTCTCTGTCCAATTGCTTTTACCTCACTCCACAGGAACTCTAGTATTCAAACATACGGAGTTCAATCTGCTTGTTTTGGTTCTGACTTAGGCATTGGAATGGCCTTAGGGTTTCCGAGCCCACCCCTCAGTGGCCTAACTGATTCTATTATGACAGATGTATCCCCTAGAAGTTCCAGGCAAGAACCAATGAAAACAATTATTATTTTTTTATGGCGAAAATTTTTGTACATGGCCCGCCTGTGTACGTCCATGATCTGGCTATCAATATTTTATTTAATAAAAGAGGAATAATTTAAGATTACATTTCTTTATTCACCAGGTGATATCTTGACCATGTACAAAAACTTTCACCTCTTCTTTTTATTAAGAAGGTTCCAACTCCATGCGAGTTTGCAAAGGGAGTCAACATAATTCAAAGTCATATCAAATTAATGCATCTTTGTAATTTTCCACAACTTTGAATTTTTATTTTTTATTTTTTTGGGGAAAAGTAATGATAGTATAAAATGGAATCTTTTTAGTGGACGCTTATCTACCATTCATAATTTACTTAGAAAACATGGTTTGAGGTATTGATATTGTATCGATTGATTAATATTGATATCAATCGTGTGTGATATAGATACTGGGCCTATGCAGTGTCATTTTGTAGAATCAGTATATGGATTGATATCAAACTAATACCTAACTGATAAGGGTTGAATACAGGCCTATATTGGTAGACATGTGGCCAATAAGAGTCAATTTTGGCTAATACGAGTCGATACCTGACCTATACCGAAAAGATATGCCATCAATATATGATTATTACTTGACCAATATTGACCGATATAAATTTCAATACACCAACTCATCGAGCGAGGATTGCAGGGTCCACCAATGAATATGGAGTTCCATGTGCTTGTTTCGGTTCTGATTTAGGCATTGGAATGGCCTTAGGGTTTCCGAACCCACCCCTAGTGGCCTAACTGATTCTATTATGACAGATGTATCCCTCTAGAAGTTCCAGGCAAGAACCAACGACAATAATTATTAATTTTTTATGGCGACAATTTTTGTACATGGCCCACCTATATACGTACATGATCTGGCTATCAATATTTTATTTAATAAAGGAGGAATAACATTTCTTTATTCGACAGGTGATATCTTGACCATGTAGAAAAACTTTCACCTCTTTTTTTTATTAAGAAGGTTCCAACTCTTTTGCAAAGAGAGTCAACATAATTCAAAATCAAATCAAATTAATGCATCTTTTATAATTTTTCACAACTTTGAATTTTTATTTTTTTATTTTTTTGGGGAAAAATTCGTTGAACGATAGTATAAAATGGAATCTTTTTAGTGGACGCTTATCTACCATTCATAATTCATTTGGTACACATGGTTTGAGGTATCGAAATTGTATCGATTGATTAATATTGATATCGATCGTGTGTGATACAGATACTAGGCCTATACAGTGTCATTTTGTAGAATCAGTATATGGATTGATATCAAACTAACACCTAACCGGTAAGGGCCGAATACAGGTCTATATTGGCAGACATGTGGCCAATAGGAGTCAATTTTGGCTAATACGAGTCGATACCTGACCTATACTGAAAAGATATACCATCAATATATGATTATCACTTGACCAATATTGACCGATATAAATTTCAATACATATACCTATGACTGTGAATTAAATCCATGATACAACATGACACGCGTGAAGCATGACTATTCACCAGTGAAAGTGTGAAAGTGAAGTATAAAGTTAACCCCAACCATTCATTAGTAGGAAAGGTCACCTGCCAGAGTGCCATTGTGATCCGTGTGATCGATACCTGGATTGACACTAGACAGCGGGTCAAACCAGCAGTTGCCACTGCCACTTGTCACCCCTAGTTTGACCATTCTCAAACACCAACGAAAATATTCAAATCCTCTCTTGCGATCCCGTCGCCTGCTGAGGGTCGGATTTTAGTCGATCCACCCCCCAATGTATTGGCAGGCGGCCAGACTGAACCCAAGTCCTTGGATCAGTGACAGGAACCTCCTGCCACAGGAGACGATTTGGATCCCCAACGCAACCGTTGCCTACAAATCATGTGGGGTCGAACATCGTCCTTTTGAAATGGAAGGTATACCTAATTAATTAATGATGATGTTTAATTAAGGAAATAAGTAAACTTTATTTATTTTTCAATTTAATGAAGAAAGCCATAATATATTCAGATTAAAAAAAAAATTTCCACTTCTGTTCTCAAAATGTCAACTTCGATGAGCCGAGAAATAATCTGATTTTTTCACTCCACGTGCTTGATAGACGACTGGTGCAACTAGGCGACAGGATAGAATACACGTTCAGAATTCATGGACATCCTTAGATTAAGATGTGATTCTTAGTTTAAATAGATTATGCCATGTTAAAACAAAAACTTGACAAATGATTAAAAATAAGGAAGATACTTTAAGAAATAAGAGAGGTTCCTCGCAGTGCTTGTGTGGGAGGAGGGAGAAAGTATTAATTATGTGATAAGGGTGGGAAAGAATCTCCACACAGATAGTGTGGCGATCCCCCCAACCTGGAAAAAAGGAAAGGTAATATAAGGGATGGGGAGGTTTGAATTCGAAACATGTAGACCATTCCATGAATGAGGGAGTCTCCAATAATGTTTTAGGATTTGGCCTAAGATAGGGCGAATTGATCAATTTGAATTATCAGGAGATTCGAATATTGGAATTTACGAATCAAAGATAAACGAACAACGACAAACATATACATGCAAATGTTGAAAACAAAGGAATAGTAAAACATCAGTATCAAACCAAATCACCACCCGAAATTTATGTTGAAAATCCTTCAATTTAAATAGAAAAACTATCATGCAAATCTAGGAGAATATATTAAATCAAATGAGAATTACAATGATATGTATACTCAAGTTTATGCCCCAAACTTGAGGTTTATTAGAAAATCTATGAAAGAAATAACAAATAGGAGATACAAGATTATCTCACAAATCACTCACTATTAGCATATAGTCTTTCTCACCTCAAGAAACCCAAAAAAATCCTTCCAACAAATTTAAGATAATCAAATCACAACTAATCTGACCTTTTAGCAAATAATCTTGAGGTTGAAGATACAAGAACACAATCAGAGTGCTGGCCTTACCTTGTGAGAAAATCATGTTATAGCGTCTTCTCCTTGAAGCGTCATCAATAAATGTGACAAAAGAACACCACCATGACAAGTCACATATATACTATAGACATCAGCATACACCAAATCCAAAATTTGGTATCCTTCTTAGTGGTATTTTGTAAGAAAGTAATTAACTCTATGTTGTTTTCCAAATAAACAATAATCACATGGACTTTATATATATATATATATATATATATATATATATATATATATTATATATATATATATATATATTTTACGTAAGACCTACACTCAAAATCTCAGAATAATTGGATTTTGTCTAATGATAGGTCTTACCCATGTAGATTCTATGGATTCAAAACCGGTATAAATCAATGAAGCCTCCCCTAACCTCTATATTCTAAATACCTATGAAGCTTAGTTATGATATGTAAAAGACCCCACACATATGATCGAAGAACAAATAAGAAAAAGTAACGAAAAACAGAGAAAACCCCTGCAGGAATAACCCATTGGATGACCCCTATTGAATCAGCCTGTAGCCTCTACTAGCTGCATGCACCATCAGCCTGTAGAAGCAACTAGCAGCTTCCAACAGGATTCTGTTAAGAGTCTCATGTATTACCGGTAGGTCCTAAACAGCAAATTGTTTGAACAGATGTGGGACCCACTGTGTGTCCATTGACACTACCCTCTTAGTGTCCAATGGTACCTAATCAACCCAGTAGACCCCATGACCAGATTGGGAATGTTGGTGTAAACACACCTTCAATTGGTAGGATCCATATTGTCTCCTCCCTGAGATTCGGGAGGAGGGGCGGCGACCCTAGTGGATGGTCGTCACGTGAAGGTCAGATGAATCCGACCCCTCTGTTCGAGCCGACAAGTCGAGCCGACAAGGGAGTGTCGGCTCGAACGAAGAGGTCGGATTCATCCGACCCCCACGTGACGACCATCCACTGGGGTCGCCACCCCTCCTCCCTGAAGTACAGGGAGGAGACGATTTGAATCCCAATAGGTAGGCAAGCGGGCTTCATGGGA
This sequence comes from Protea cynaroides, assembly GCA_028583415.1. Taxonomy (NCBI): domain Eukaryota; kingdom Viridiplantae; phylum Streptophyta; class Magnoliopsida; order Proteales; family Proteaceae; genus Protea; species Protea cynaroides. The sequence goes on along the minus strand of CM053266.1, from coordinate 33,005,021 downwards.
ACCTATAAATAGAGGTGGGAAGCAAATCGTCTCCCGCTGCTGGAGACGATTTCTACACATAGAGTGAGGGGTTGAGCCCTCATCCATTGCTTCTCCAATTTTGAAAGAGGAGAGAGAAGAGAGAGGAAGAAAAGAAGGTAAAAAAATCCTTTTCCGCGCGCCAGCCCGCCAGCCAACCATCTGACGGGCTGGAATACACCGGCACATATACCGATGTATTCCAACCCGTCAAATGTTTGGCTGGCAGGCTGGCGCACGAGAGAGGATTTCAATCCGAAAAGAAGAGGAAGAATTCTAGAGACTTTTTTGTAACCTCATACTTACCATTAATTACTCAAATTGATCATGTTTTTTTTGGTAAAGAAATTGAACATGTTTAGGTGAACCTTTTTAGGTAATTTTTTGGGGGCAATCTTGAACTATCTTAGTTCCATTTCTAACACCGTGAAGGTAAGTGGGTTGGACTTAAATTATTTTATGGAATATTTTATAAATTGTCATGTATGAATATGCTATGCCATGATTGATGTGATTGTTTACATGTCATCTAATTAATGTTATGCCACTGGCATGCATTGTATTATAACAATTGCTTATTATTTATCTTGTTGGTTGTCGAATTGTGTTGACCGTTGGATTTACTTTGCTTGTTTGAACTCCGATGTGATCGAAGGAGGTCCAATACCACGATGACCATGTGAACCTTTTATTTCGTGTCATACACTTGTGGTAACCCTATGTAGCCGACAGAGTCCCCAAACCATGACTCCTATAGGTGTACAACGTATGGTTTAAATGATTTATCATATAGAATTGTATCTGGCTATGTGGATGATCCCTGTGATGATTCCCCTCCCAATTAGGAGTTAAGTGTTTGTATAGGCCCAATTATGGTATGAACAGAATCGTGGTAACTTTCCTTCGGACCGAGGTTTCTGTTGGTGTTGGAAGTGTATCGATCATGTTTGGCCATGGGCACGATGCTCTTCCATCGAGACCAAGGTTCATTCCTATGTTAGGAGAGTGTCGGATATGTATTCAGTAATACACCCCCCTCCCTCATGGCCAAGGTCTATATCTGGTGTCAGGGATGATGTATCGAACGTACCGATGTGTTCGAACCGAGACCCCACAAAGGAACCTACATTTGGGTGAGATTAGTGTCACCCAATGTACTGAGGCGATACTGAATTCATCCTCACAGTGATGATTTCTGTCCCTACGGGCTGGGTAGTATTCAATATGTTGTTTGCATCTCACAAAAACAAACATGACTTAGTTTAATTATGCACTTATCATATATTGCTTGTTTGCATGACTCCATTCCCCTCACTGATTTTAGTGAAACTCACTCCCACATGCATGTTCCTTTTTAGATGTTGGTACAAATGAAACTGTAGCTGATTTCCAGGATGCTCCGTACATTGCAGACTACTATACTGTATTTGTGGAAAACCTAGCTTCGGAGGCACACCGATTGTGCATGTGCATGTGCCAATTGTGCCTACGGTGGTCAGGCATGATTATTGAGACATTTGTTATTGGACTGAGTGTCCACAGATTTTGTATTTATTTTGATGTTATACAGTTTGTAAATTTTGATACTATGTTTTGAAACATGGAGATTTGTTTCAGGAACTTTTGTTTCACTACATGTTCAGCGTACACACTGTTTTAAAGAGTCTAACACGACATCAGATGGACTAGCTAAAGATGTAGCTAGATTTTGAGATTCAGAAACCTGGGATCATTGTCCAAATAAATATGCAAGGGAGGTTGTCTGGGATGCATCCAAACGACCAAGATTTAGATTCAAGTAAATGTTAATCTGTTTTCAAAGGGGTGATCTTGCTTATGGCAATGTCAAAGGTGGGACATCACTTTGAATGGTCTTTGTAACCTTTTTACTCTGTTTCTTTATTAAAATATTATTCTAATCTTTAGCAAAAAAATGTATTTATATACCAGTTAGTTCCATCAGTTTTTACGTTACAATTCTGTCATTTATATAAATTCTTGAAAAATTTTCATCTAACCCCCAAAAACTATGTCCAATTCGATCTAATCCCCAATAATTTCAAAAATCTCATCTACCACCCAAATGGTTTGCATAATTTCAATCGGCCCTAATTAATTGACAGACTTGACTAAAAATGTGATAAGACATTTTTACCCTTTGTATTTGAAACTGAAAGACATTAAAATAAGATAAAATTACTAATTTGACCTTTCTTTTTGCATCCCATCCTCACCATTGATTCCTCTGCCCTCAACCCGAGTCATCAACGAAATAGTTTTGGAGGAGTTGAGCAGAGTAGTAGCTCTGATGATATAATGCTTCTTACACATCTTCATCGTTTCTATACCCCTATCTCTGTCTCTATCCCCATCTATTCATCTTCATTCTACGCTCATCTCTTTCATCTCCTAAAGACAAGGCTTCCAATCGCTTCAGCTCTCTACTGCACAGCCTTTTCTACTCTTTCCTTCATAGGAGGTGTCTTGATTCCTGACTCATCATCTTCGATTTTTGCTGCTTTGGAAGATACCCGAGTTGAAACTCCCCATCATCTATTGATTCCTGAGGAGGCCCAAATCAAAATCCCTCTTGAAATGCTTTTTATTCCTCCGGATACCAATATTTCCTCAGGAAGCACTCCACTGAGGACTAGGGTTTTGAAAGGTTCTAACATAGTTCTTCGCAAGTATGCGAGGGACGCCCAGATAATGCAGGCAGATTTCGTGAAGGGCAGTATGCGGATGGAGGACTGCCCTTCTGACGGGTTGCCTGAGTTTGCCCTCGTTGGCCGCTCAAATGTTGGAAGTCATCACTGCTCAATTCTCTTGTTCGATGGAAGCATCTTGCTCTCACATCTAAGAAACCTGGTCAGTTGCCTATTTCCTTCATCTGCTTTGTTTTTTCCATCTTTTGTTTTTCTCCCTTTTTCCATTGACATTGATTACAGTGAAGTAGGTTGTAGCTGATGACTAGTATCAATGAAGAAAAATTTTCTCCACTGATATATGTTTCCTTGTATCCCCAAGATCCCCAAAACGGTACTGATTGTCCGACCACCTGGGTTTTCTCATTTTAAGGAGTTTTTGAAAAGCATAATTTGGTTCCCCCTTGAAGAAATCAGTCGAATCATGGCCTCTAAATCGTTTAAAGTCTTACCTGTTGATGAATAATGCCCACTAGTTTAAGGTCTTACGCTTCACTTCTCATTTGATTTTAGAGTTGTTTAAGGCCCAGATCGTTTAAGGTCTTACCTATTGGATCATCGTTTAAGGTCTTACCTGTTGATGAATCATGATCTGAAAGAACGGTTTCGGATTCGAGATCTGGCCAAGGGAATCTAAAGAAGCTTTGTACGAAATACAATGAAGAAAAGAAGAAGAGCAGAAGAGGAAAGAAAAAGAAGAAGGGTAAAATAGTCTTTCACTATTTTACCAATTCCTTGGGAATAACCAGTTCTCAAGCTTCAGTCTATCATGTTCATATGGGTTGTTGGATCTTACATAGACTCTAGTTTAAACCAGTCTATCCATAAAAAATGAGGGTGAGCAAGAGTTCCCTATAAAAAAAAAAAATAAAAAAAAAAATTACAAGCAAAGGTTTCCCACGTTGCTAGTGAAGATTTCCAATGCCACACCAATGGAGGCACGGAAAATGTTTGGTCATTAGGAGCATACATGGTTTGGGAAGAGAATGGATATCAATTCGAAACCCACATCGTCAAAATGTGAGAGAGCATAGGAAAGAAGTTTGGGGATTTTTTTTTTTCCCTATAGACCTTTTCATTTTGAAGGAATGACGTGACCGTTTGAACCAAGTTTTATAAGAAGAAATATTAATTTGTGACATAAAACAAAGAGGAAATCTTATTGTAACCAATGTAGATGAAAAAGAAGTTGAATCTTTACTGGTTTTTGCTCTTTCTGTATAGAAAATCTTGTTGTAATCAAAGTTGGTAAAAAAAATATTATAATATTACATATTCTACCCTTCTAGAAATAGTCATTTTTTTCAATGAGGGTAAAATAGTCATTTCACATTTACAATATTCTAGAAAATGACATAATAATAAAACACGTTAAATTATTTTGAAAAGCTTCTGATTGAAATTAATTTTTGGGAATAACATACGGGACCATAAAAAACGGTTACAACTCCCTAAATTTTCTTAAAACCCAAGGTTAACCATATTCATTTTTGAAAATCCAATTAACAAATACTTATATAAAGAAAATAAAGACTAATGCTCCATGCCATGCATTAGATCAATGTGGCTACCATGACATCATGTGCATGATGCATGGGTGAGAAGGAGATGTAGGCCACTTTTCAATAAGACTCCTTCCTCACCTGAATGGTCACTCATCATGGCTCATAGGACCACCAGAGGGTCAATATTCCATCCTTTGTGTGCCTAATAACCCATGTCAAAAATATTAATATTGGAAAAAATCTTGTTGTAACTAAAGTTAATGAAAAAGAATTTGTAAATTTACTTTTTAACCCTTTTAGTGTAAGGCAAATAGAGAGAGAGAGCCAATCTATATCGAATTGGAAGCCTCAAAATCGAATCCAATTCCTCAAAACCTATCATAGTTTCATAGTCGTGTCTCGTTTAAAGTAACCAGTATCAATCAATGCTAAAATCGATTCAACACCAATACGTACATGTGGTCGATACAATTAAAAAAAATAAAAGGGGATCGAATCAGTATCAGAGTCAGCCTAAACTTATACGAATCGTCTGATCTGATACCGACTACTAGATCCTTGGTCTTATCTATTAAATAAAGGGTTTTTATAAATTTTACATTTAGCCAACTGATGATCTTATTGACCCATGAATATAGTTGTTGGAGATATGAGAAACCTTGAGGTATGGAGTATGGATTGATGCTTGCAGTTGTCCACTTACAGTCATCAATCCCCATGCTACTGTTTTGTTTCCTGTTTCTTCCCTTCGCTTTTTGCTTTTGTTTTGGGACTTTGGAGCACTAGAGAAACAAAAAAAAAGAGAAAGCTTTTATTAGACTGTAAGAAACTATATAAATATGTAAGACATGGAAGAAGATGAGTTTGAATGGAAGTATGGGAGGAATGATATATCATCTGATCTCATCTAGACAGAGGGACCACTGTTGTCAAATCCCTTCATACAGAAAAACCAAATAAGTCAAGGCAGTAAAATGGTGATCAGGTGGGTTTGAGATAATTTGCTCCTAGACCGATGGGACTTCAGCCATTGAATTCTTACTAGGTCAGATGCATGGATCATGCCAACTTTCTTGTATCCTATTATCATCTCTCTCTCACTCTCTCTCTCCTCTCTCTCTTGTGAAAATGGAGGATGAAAATGGAGACTGTTCTTCTCCCTTAGTCATGTATTCTTCAAGTGATCTCATCTATATATATATATATATATATATATATATATATATATATATATATATACATATTTTGGAGTAAAACTGGTGCTGATCTTTCTCCATTTGATAATTAATCACTTCACATCTTTGGAAGTCAAGTCATCCATAGCTGGAAGACCCAACTCTGGAATATAGGACCCACACCCACGAAAGGTTTCTAAGATTTCAAAGGTGTGAGGTTAGGTGTGAGGTGATTACCAGATGAGATGGGGATCCGAACTCATAACAAAGGGCAGTGGCTAGCTCCTGGATGACCACAGTAGGGTTTGTGACAACATAATAAACAACAACTACATGATAGAATGGATGGTATTGAATTTTTTTTTTTTAGGTACATTGAACCCAAGATCTCCTTATTTATGGTTATATTTTAGTTTATATGGAATTAGCCAAGTGTCAAAATAGAACTTCAATAGATACTTATTGAAAAGAAATGAGAATGGAAGGTATTGAATTTTTTTTTTAGATACATTGAACCCCAGATCTCATGCTTATATATCAAGTTTTAGTTTATATAGAGTTGAGTGAAGTGTACGTCAAAATAGAACTTCAATAGTTCATTACAAAAATGATACTTATTGAAAAGAAATGATGGATGGAAATAAAAGGGTGAGATGCTAATACATGAGAAAATATATACCATTAAATTCATGTCTAAAATTTGACATGTGGTTAATTTAAGGAATTTTCTACGACATAGGAAACTAAGTGGACCATCAATAGATTTCATGGTAGACTTGCAATAGAAGTTTGAGTAGGTAAGTTGCATTCCCATGGACACATAAAGGTAGAGCTGGATGGGTATCTAAAACCCTCGTCCAAGGAGAACCAGCCACATGTCATCAATCACATACGAGAAAATTGATGAGCGACACCGCATGAAACGTATAAGTGGCAAGTGTACCCCCACGATCGCAGAATAACTGTAGATCCACACTTAGGGAAGATTCCCCTTAATCCGCCATACAACTCATCGAGCGAGGATTGCAGGGTCCACCAATGAAGATCCATTGCGTGATCAATATCCAACGGGCTAGAAAGTCTCCTCCCCCCATCCAACCCTTGCTTCTAAGGAATCAGGTCATAGGAATCTCCCCTTCCACAACTAGATTACTGTCACAGCTAGTGGAAGGTTAATTATACGTTACGATAGACATGTCCATACTTAACAAAACCTCCTGAAATCAGGACCGTAATCAACGCCACCTCTAGCCTCTATAATATTGGCCAAAACGAAGGTAACAAGATCCATTTGCTAGTTCGCTCCCTCTTTCTTTGTCAAATTGCTTTGACCTCACTCCACAGGAACTCTAGTATTCAAGCATACGGAGTTCCATCTGCTTGTTCCGGTTATGACTTAGGCATTGGAATGGCCTTAGGGTTTCCGAACCCACCCCTCAGTGGTCTAACTGATTCTATTATGACAGATGTATCCCCCCAGAAGTTCCAGGCAAGAACCAACGACAACAATTATTATTTTTTTATGGTGACAATTTTTGTACATGGCCCGCCTGTGTACATCCATGATCTGGCTATCAATATTTTATTTAATAAAAAGGAATAATTTTAGATTACATATTTTTATTCAATAGGTGATATCTTGACCATGTACAAAAACTTTCACCTCTTCTTTTTATTAAGAAGGTTCCAACTCCATGCGAGTTTGCAAAGGGAGTCAACATAATTCAAAGTCATATCAAATTAATGCATCTTTGTAATTTTCCACAACTTTGAATTTTTATTTTTTATTTTTTTGGGGAAAAGTTCGTTGGACGATTGTATAAAATGGAATCTTTTTAGTGGACGCTTATCTACCATTCATAATTTACTTGGAAAACATGGTTTGAGGTATTGATATTGTATCGATTGATTAATATTGATATCAATCATGTGTGATATAGATACTAGGCCTATGCAGTGTCATTTTGTAGAATCAGTATATGGATTGATATCAAACTAATACCTAACCGGTAAGGGCTGAATACAGGCCTATATTGGCAGACATGTGGCCAATAAGAGTCAATTTTGGCTAATACGAGTCGATACTTGACCTATACCGAAAAGATATGCCATCAATATATGATTATTACTTGACCAATATTGACCGATATAAATTTCAATACACCAACTCATCGAGTGAGGATTGCAGGGTCCACCAATGAATATGGAGTTCCTTCTGCTTGTTTCGGTTCTGATTTAGGCATTGGAATGGCCTTAGGGTTTCCGAACCCACCCCCAGTGGCCTAACTGATTCTATTATGATAGATGTATCCCTCTAGAAGTTCCAGGCAAGAACCAACGACAATAATTATTATTTTTTTATGGCGACAATTTTTGTACGTGGCCCACCTATATACGTACATCATCTGGCTATCAATATTTTATTTAATAAAGGAAGAATAACATTTCTTTATTCGACAGGTGATATCTTGACCACGTAGAAAAACTTTCACCTCTTCTTTTTATTAAGAAGGTTCCAACTCCTTTGCAAAGGGAGTCAACATAATTCAAAATCATATCAAATTAATGCATTTTTGTAATTTTCCATAACTTTGAATTTTTATTTTTTATTTTTTTGGGGAAAAGTTTGTTGAACGATAGTATAAAATAGAATCTTTTTAGTGGACGCTTATCTACCATTCATAATTTATTTGGGACACATGGTTTGAGGTATCGAAATTATATCGATTGATTAATATTGATATCGATCATGTGTGATACATATACTAGGCTTATACAGTGTCATTTTGTAGAATCAGTATATGGATTGATATCAAACTAACACCTAACCGGTTAGGGCCGAATACAGGCCTATATTGGCAGACATGTGGCCAATAGAAGTCAATTTTGGCTAATACGAGTCGATACCTGACCTATACCGAAAAGATATACCATCAATATATGGTTATTTCTTGACCAATATTGACCCATATAAATTTCAATACATATACCTATCTATGACTGTGAATTAAATCCATGATACAACATGACACGCGTGAAGCATGACTATTCACCAGTGAAAGTGTGAAAGTGTGAAAGTGAAGTATATAGTTAACCCCAACCATTCATTAGTAGGAAAGGTCACCTGCCAGAGTGCCAGTGTGATCCGTATGATCGATACCTGGTTTGACACTAGACAGCGGGTCAAATCAGCAGTTTCCACTGCCACTTGTCACCCCTAGTTTGACCATTCTCAAACACCAACGCAACCGTTGACTACAAATCATGTGGGGCCGAACATCGTCCTCTAGAAATGGAAGGTATACCTAATTAATTAATGATGATGTTTAATTAACGAAATAAGTAAACTTTATTTATTTTTCAATTTAATGAAGAAAGCCATAATATATTCAGATTAAAAATAAAATAAAATTTCCACTTCTGTTCTCAAAATGTCAACTTCGATGAGCCGAGAAATAATCTGATTTTTTCACTCCACGTGCTCGATAGACAACTGGTGCAACTAGGCGACAGATAGGATACACGTCCAGAATTCATGGACATCCTTAGATTAAGAGGTTATTCTTAGTTTAAATAAATTATGCCATGTGTTAAAACAAAAACTTGACAAATGATTAAAAATAAGAAAGATACTTTAAGAAATAAGAGAGGTTCCTCGCATTGTCAGTGTCGAAGGAGAGAGAAAGTGTTAATTATGTGATAAGGGTGGGAAAGAATCCCCACACAGACAGTGTGGCGATCCCCCCAACCTGGAAAAAAGGAAAGGTAATATAAAGGATGGGGAGGTTTGAATCCGAAACATGTAGACCATTCCATGAATGGGGGAGTCTCCGATAATGTTTTAGGATTTGGCCTCAGATAGGGCGAATTGATCAATTTGAATTATCAGGAGATTCAAATATTGGAATTTACGAATCAAAGATAAACGAACAACGACAAACATATACATGCAAATGTTGAAAACAAAGGAATAGTAAAACATCAGTATCAAACCAAATCACCACCCGGAATTTATGTTGAAAATCCTTCAATTTAAAAAGAAAAACTATCATGCAAATCTAGGAGAATATATTAAATCAAATGAGAATTACAATGATATGTATTCTCAAGTTTATGCCCCAAACTTAGGTTTACAAGAAAATCTATGAAAGAAATAACAAATAGGAGATACAAAATTATCTCACAAATCACAATTAGCACATAGTCTTTCTCACCTCAAGAAACCCAAAAAAATCCTTCCAACAAATTCAAGATAATCAAATCACAACTAATCTAACCTTTTAGCAAATAATCTTGAGGTTGAAGATACAAGAACACAATCAGAGTGCTGGTCTTACCTTATGAGAAAATTATGTTATAACATTCGTCTTCTCCTTGAAGCGTCATCAATAAATGTGACAAAAGTGCACCACCATCACAAGTCACATATATACTATAGACATCAGCACATACCAAATCCAAAATTTGGTATCCTTCTTAGTGTATTTTGTAAGAAAGTAATTAACTCTATGTTGTTTTCCGAATAAACAATAATCACTAAACAATAATCACATGGACTTAATATATATATATATATATATATATATATATATATATATATATATATATATATATATATTTTTTTTTTTTTTTTTTTTTTTTTTTTTTTTTTTTACATAAGACCTACACTCAAAATCTCAGAATAATTGGATTTTGTCTGATGATAGGTCTTACCCATGTAGATTCTATGGATTCAAAACCGGTATAAATCAATGAAGCCTCCCCTAACCTCTATATTCTAAATACCTATGAAGCTTAGTTATGATATGTATAAGACCCCACACATATGATCGAAGAACAAATAAGAAAAAGTAACGAAAAACAGAGAAAACCCCTGCAGGAATAGCCTCTACTAGCTGCATGCACCATCAGCCTGTAGAAGCAACTAGCAGCTTCCAGCAGGATTCTGTTAAGAGTCTCATGTATTACCGGTAGGTCCTAAACAGCAAATTGTTTGAACAGATGTGGGACCCATTGTGTGTCCATTGACACTACCCTCTTAGTGTCCAATGGTACCTAATCAACCCAGTAGACCCCATGACCAGATTGGGAATGTTGGTGTAAACACACCTTCAATTGGTAGGATCCATATTGTCTCTTCCCTGAGATTCGGGAAAAGGGGCGGCGACCCCAGTGGATGGTCGCCACATGAAGGTCAGATGAATCCGACCCCTTTGTTCGAGCCAACAAGTTGAGCCGACTTGTCGGCTCGAACGAAAAGGTTCGATTCATCCGACCCCCACGTGGCGACCATCCACTGGGGGTCGCCGCCCCTCCTCCCTGAAGTACATGGAGGAGACGATTTGAATCCCAATAGGTAGGCAAGCGGGCTTCATGGGAACCTATAAATAGAGGTGGGAAGCAAATCGTCTCCCGCCGCTGGAGACGATTTCTACACATAGAGTGAGGGGTTGAGCCCTCATCCATTGCTTCTCCAATTTTGAAAGAGGAGAGAGAAGAGAGAGGAAGAAAAGAAGGTAAAAAAATCCTCTCCCGCGCGCCAGCCCGCCAGCCAACCATCTAACGAGCTGGAATACACCGGCACATATACCGATGTATTCCAACCCGTCAAATATTTGGCTGGCGGGCAGGCGCACGAGAGAGGATTTCAGTCCGAAAAGAAGACGAAGAATTCTAGGGACTTTTTTGTAACCTCATACTTACCATTAATTACTTAAATTGATCATGTTTTTTTTGGTAAAGAAATTGAACATGTTTAGGTGAACCTTTTTAGGTAATTTTTTGGGGGCAGTCTTGAACTATCTTAGTTCCATTTCTAACACCATGAACGCAAGTGGGTTGGACTTAAATTATTTTATGGAATATTTTATAAATTGTCATGTATGAATATGCTATGTATGATTGATGTGATTGTTTACATGTCATCTAATTAATGTTATGCCACTGTCATGGATTGTATTATAACAATTGCTTATTATTTATCTTGTTGGTTGTCGAATTGTGTTGACTGTTGGATACTTTGCTTGTTTGATCTCTGATGTGATCGAAGGAGGTCCAGTGCCACGATGACCATGTGAACCTTTTATTTCGTGTCATACACTTGTGGTAACCCTATGTAGCCGACAGAGTCCCCAAACCATGACTCCTATAGGTGTACAACGTATGGTTTAAATGATTTATCATATAGAATTGTATATGGCTATGTGGATGATCCCTGTGATGATTCCCCTCCCAATCAGGAGTTAAGTGTTTGTATAGGCCCAATTATGGTATGAACAGGATCGTTGTAACTTTCCTTCTGATCGAGGTTTCTGTTGGTGTTGGAAGTGTATCGATCATGTTTGGCCATGGGCACGATGCTCTTCCATCGAGACCAAGGTTCATTCCTATGTTAGGAGAGTGTCGGATATGTATTCAGTAATACACCCCCCTCCCTCATGGCCAAGGTCTATATCTGGTGTCAGGGATGATGTATCGAACGTACCGATGTGTTCGAACCGAGACCCCACAAAGGAACCTACATTTGGGTGAGATTAGTGTCACCCAATGTACTGAGGCGATACTGAATTCATCCTCACAGTGATGATTTCTGTCCCTACGGGCTGTGTAGTATTCAATATGTTGTTTGCATCTCACAAAAACAAACATGACTTAGTTTAATTATGCACTTGTCATATATTGCTTGTTTGCATGACTCCATTCCCCTCGCTGAGCTTAGTGAAACTCACTCCCACATGCATGTTCCTTTTTAGATGTTGGTACAAATGAAACTGTAGCTGATTTCCAGGATGCTCCGTACATTGTAGACTACTACAATGTATTTGTGGAAAACCTAGCTTCGGAGGCACACCGATTGTGCATGTGCCAATTGTGCCTATGGTGGTTAGGCATGATTATTGAGACATTTGTTATTGGATTGAGTGTCCACAGATTTTGTATTTATTTTGGTGTTATACAGTTTGTAAATTTTGATACTATGTTTTGAAACATGGAGATTTGTTTCAGGAACTTTTGCTTCGCTACATGTTCAGCGTACACACTGTTTTAGAGAGTCTAACACGGCAGCAGATGGACTAGCTAAAGATGTAGCTAAATTTTGAGATTCAGAAACCTGGGATCATTGTCCAAATAAATATGCAAGGGAGGTTGTCTGGGATGCATCCAGACGACCAAGATTTAGATTCAAGTAAATGTTAATCTGTTTTCAAAGGGGTGATCTTGCTTATGGCAATGTCAAAGGTGGGACATCACTTTGAATGGTCTTTGTAACCTTTTTACTCTGTTTCTTTATTAAAATATTATTCTAATCTTTAGCAAAAAATGTATTTATATACCAGTTAGTTCCGTCAGTTTTTACGTTACAATTCTGTCATTTATATAAATTCTTGAAAAAATTTCATCTAACCCCCAAAAACTATGTCAAATTCGATCTAACCCCCAATAATTTTAAAAATCTCATCTACCACCCAAATGGTTTGCATAATTTCAATCGGCCCTAATTAATTGACAAACTTGATTAAAAATGTGATAAGACATTTTTACCCTTTGTATTTGAAACTGAAAGACATTAAAATAAGATAAAATTACTAATTTGACCTTTCTTTCTGCATCCCATCCTCACCATTGATTCCTCTGCCCTCAACCCGAGTCATCAACGAAATAGTTTTGGAGGAGTTGAGCAGAGTAGTAGCTCTGATGATATAATGCTTCTTACACATCTTCATCGTTTCTATACCCCTATCTCTGTCTCTATCCCCATCTATTCATCTTCATTCTACGCTCATCTCTTTCATCTCCCAAAGACAAGGCTTCCAATCGCTTCAGCTCTCTACTGCACAGCCTTTTCTACTCTTTCTTTCATAGGAGGTGTCTTGAATCCTGACTCATCATCTTCGATTTTTGCTGCTTTGGAAGATACCCGAGTTGAAACTCCCCATCATCTATTGATTCATGAGGAGGCCCAAATCAAAATCCCTCTTGAAAAGCTTTTTATTCCTCTGGATACCAATATTTCCTCAGGAAGCGCTCCACTGAGGACTAGGGTTTTGAAAGGTTCTAACATAGTTCTTCACAAGTATGCGAGGGACGCCCAAATAATGCAGGCAGATTTCGTGAAGGGCAGTATGCGGATGGAGGAATGCCCTTTGGACGGGTTGCCTGAGTTTGCCCTCGTTGGCCGCTCAAATGTTGGGAAGTCATCACTGCTCAATTCTCTTGTTCGATGGAAGCATCTTGCTCTCACATCTAAGAAACCTGGTCAGTTGCCTATTTCCTTCCTCTGCTTTGTTTCTTCCATCTTTTGTTTTTCTCCCTTTTTCCATTGACATTGATTACAGTGAAGTAGGTTGTAGCTGATGACTAGTATCAATGAAGAAAAATTTTCTCCACTGATATATGTTTCCTTGTATCCCCAAGATCCCCAAAACGGTACTGATTGTCCGACCACCTGGGTTTTCTCATTTTAAGGAGTTTTTGGAAAGCATAATTTGGTTCCCCCTTGAAGAAATCAGTCGAATCATGCCCTCTAAATCGTTTAAAGTCTTACCTGTTGATGAATAATGCCCACTAATTTAAGGTCTTACGCTTTACTTCTCATTTGATTTTAGAGTTGTTTAAGGCCCAGATCGTTTAAGGTCTTACCTATTGGATCATCGTTTAAGGTCTTACCTGTTGATGAATCATGATCTGAAAGAACGGTTTCGGATTCGAGATCTGGCCAAGGGAATCTAAAGAAGCTCTGTACGAAATACAATGAAGAAAAAAAGAAGAACAGAAGAGGAAAGAAGAAGAAGAAGAAGGGTAAAATAGTCTTTCACTATTACAATAAGGGTAGTATTGTCCCAAAAATTTTCAATTACTGATGACATCGTCAACTAGTGGGACTCTACTAATGGGTGAGGTCTCTTTGATTAACGGTGGAAAAATTTTGAGTGGTAGATGAGACATTTGGAAAACTTTTAGGTGGTAGATAAGACATTTGGAAACTTTTGGGTAGTAGATGAAACATCCGAAAACTTTTGGGGTTAGATAGAATTTGACATCCTTTTTGGGGGTTAGATGAAAATTTTTATAAATTCTTTTGCTGATTTGTTGATTACTCTGTTTATTGTAGGAGTTATGTGATGTCTTGCCACTGCATCGAGATCCTGGGTGTATGTTGGGATGGCGGCAAGCCTCCTAATCATAACCCTAGTATTTCAGGAGTGGGGTGTCACATAAATTTGATGTTTTTCTTCTTTACCAAGATGCCTATGCCTCTCATGTTGCCAAGCTGGTTGTGCCACAAATTTGATGAAGTGTCTTCAAAGTTTGCATTTAAGTCACCCTTGAGAACTTGCACTTGAGTCTTGTACAGTGTGCAATACTTTGTCCCCCTTACAATAACAAGAGACCATTTGGTAAGCTTTCATCTCTTTTACCAAAGTAATTCTCAATACCTTCATTATCAAGCGCTCTTGTTGAAATCAAACTAAGTAATAAATATGGAATATATCTCACATCCTTGAGCATCATCTTGTCATCTTGATGATACATATATCTCCTTTCCCCTCAATCTTGGAAACACCTTTGTTTCTCATCCTCACAACACTGAAATCACCTATTTGAAATATAGTGAAATATTTCCTTTGAGATGTAACATGGAAAGATGCACAATTATTAATCACCCAATTAGTATAAATACATGTAATTGTATTGATTTTCATATCACATAAAGTTAGAACCCTACTTCATTAGAAATAATTGAGGTGGTTTCTTTCTCATTTCCTCTAACTTCACATTTTACATCCTTGTGCTTACTCTTGAGCTTACGACCCTTCTTATATGTCCCTTCTTGCCACAATGATAATATTTGATACCCTTCCTTGATTTTGATCTTTCTTTTGATTTTTCCGTGCCATATGACTTCCCAGACTTGATTTTACTTCTACTTTCATCCACTAGAGCTTGTGATGAGAAGAACCCAATGACTTATGTCTTGCTTCTTCATTTAACAAGTTTACATGGCTCATTCTAACAACTTCATTTGGTGTGAATCGCTTACAGAAACTACCAAGGTCTCAAAATTGTTAGGTAGTTTTGCAATCGGTAATCGCCCGATCTTTCTTCAACTGGTCGGACTTGTGTGGGAGAAAGCAAAAGGCAAGTGAGGGTGGATTTAGAAACCTTGAGACCACTTTGATGCCTAAGTTAAATCGAACACAAGCAGTATAGAGCTCGGTATGAGAATTTGAGCTCCTGAATAGTGGGTCTAACAAGAAGAGAGTTTGAATGTCCAAGATTCCATCCGTTGGCGTTAGGAGTATGCTGTATATATAGGAGAGGCATCGAGGGGTGGAAGTTCTGATTTGCCCTTGAGGGATTTGGCACGATTGCTATCTTGTCATAATGGTCATCCTTATCCCGAACTCTTTGCCTTACTGAGTAAGTTGGAGCAACCATGTTGGGTGGAGTTACAGGCCAGATAAGGAGAGTTTGTGAAAGCCCTTAACTCAATCCTAGATCTCTCGGGGCCAGTTGTGGGCAAGTGAATTCTCATTCATTAGATGAGGATCTTTGGAGAGTCTTCTGTCTTACGACTCCGAGATCTTTGTGATTGATTGACCTTGCCAGCTGATTGTATGCTAGGAGTGAAGAGATGTGGGTGATTTGGGCGGGCCCTAATCACTATCTCGAGATCTAAGTGATCTGATCTTGGCGTATCTGACCTCTAAGGTGCAATCTTATGCATTTGTAAGTGATTGGCCACGCATCTTCTGCCGATTGAGACAAGTGTCCTTCCCTGATTGATGGGGTCATTATGCCCCTAACAGGTAGAGAGCTCAATAACATGTGGACTTATAACTCATTATCTAATATCATTTTCATGACTAACAACTAATTTACTATGTTCATTTAATTTACGTGTTCAGCAACAAGTCTCAGAAAACTTTGTTTCTGACTACCCTACTCTCATAACTCCTCCAATTTTTTCTATAGTACTTGTTTAGATGTCTCATTTGATATATGATGAAAGACCAAATCATCCAATTATTGTTTAATGTGCCCAATAGTTTTTCTGTCAAAATTCTTACAATCTTTATCTTTCATATCGTTTGATTTAACAGTCCCACCCTTAATAGGTTCATACAAATTTTTGCAATACAAGAGGTTTTCCATCTCGTTTTCTAAATCATCCAATTATGTCCATTAAAACTAATCATTTGTTTGAGATATCTGATTCTATTGTAATTTATACCTGTTAAACTAAGTCAGATTTTTGTGAGCTGCAAAAATCTTAGGTCAAATCTAAGAGCTCTGATACCAGTTGTTTAAAATCAATTATTTCTTGTCCGTGTTAGAATCAAAGATAATCTAAGAGAATTCATTAAATCAAATAAGGATTACAATGACACGTCTTCTCAAGTATATGCCCAAAACTTGAGATTTAGAAAAGAAATATGAGGAACAATAATAAAGAGGAGATACAAGATTATCCCACAAATCACCAAGGAATGGTCTTTCCCACCTCAAGAAACCCAAAGAAACCCTTCTAACAAATTAGAGATAATCAAGCCACAACTAACTTGACTTTTCAACAAGCAATATTAAGGTTGAAGACACAAAAACACAATCAAAGTAATTGCCTAACCTTTTGAGATTATCCTGCTTAAACATTCCTCTTCTCCTTCTTCCAGAGGCTTTAAATCTATAAAGATTGACTTTTGAGATAAATCCACATAGATTGACTTCTGGAATACTTCCAACCCCTCTTGAGAAAAATCCATTTTCTTCTTCTCCCAACTTACCCTCTCACTCACTCCACATATATATACATATGTCCCCTTTTTTCACTTTTATAATTGAGCTAGCAAATAAGTAGGGGGTTAGGTGGAACAATAAATGCTTTTTCGATGGGCCTAAACATGGGTTTTTACCAAAACACTCATATCATATTCTAGGGTTTGGATTGATTTCGGATGGATCGAAATTGGAATCCATTTTCTTGAACCCTGGTTTCCAAGCCATCCTCCTATACAACTGACCAAAATAAAGGCTCATGGTGTAGGTTTGGGAACTTAGATACTCGATAGGCAACAATGCCTATTTTTCAATCGTTTGCATGCCTAATGTATATACAAAATGATCCTTTCTAAATCAATTTTATTGTAAAATTAGACATTAAAAAAGAAATAGTAAGTGGATGTGACCTAATAAATCATGGCAATACATGAAGCTAAGAGATAGAGTCACCTAAATCTGAATACAAAACATAATCCGGATATATTCACAGTGAGTCAAGCTCCCACACAGCCATCACACCATATACTGACTACCACATAGTATAAAGCAACAGAGGATCATGTATATGTTGGGCACAAATATCGAAAAGTCAATAAAATCGCAACATCCAAACACCTATAAAAGTACCCACAAATTCTAGGGTAAAATCGTCATGCTAGCCTAAAACCATATACTGACTACCACATAGTTTAAAGCAATAGAGGATCATGTATATGTTGGGCACATCTGTCATTTTCAGCTTAAGTCAGGGGCAAAATCATCCACCGAAATACCGCATTGTACTCCAAAAATGCATGGGTCCCACCATTGATAGCATTTCACCAATCCCTATAAATAGGCCCAAAATTTAAAGTCATATCACTTCGCATTCATTACTTTTTATTGTTTCACGTACCGCTCTGGCACCTCAAACTCGAAATCCCTTTCTTGCCCTACTTTTCACCTTATTTACCAAGTCGTTCTCCTGACCTCATTGTCTGTTCAATAGATTTTTTTACTTAAGCATTGGAGCGACCCGAAGGCTCTAAGCCAGACCTCTTTTGCCTTGTCTTGTCATTTGCAGTCTACTCAGCAACCAAGGACCTCGACGTGGAACCTAGCGGCAATAATATATATGACCATATATGACCACTCTCTCCCTACAGTCAAACTGATCTACGACCACCCTCACGTTTGGGGACTCCTTTCTCATACCATAACAGCCCCATTCATTAAATGCGTGTGATTTGCAACATATATTTTATAATCAAAACCATAAAAATCCACACAAGCTCATCTCCTATGTACAATGACTACATAGAAAGGCTAAAACGAATGACTCTACCTACTTATGCTTTTAAGTGGGAAAAAACTTGTTGGGAGTTTATTTTCACACTGACTACCAAATAGTCTGTAGTCTCTTTTATACACTTACGAATCCCTCCATCTTCTAGTTCGAACTTTTATGATTGAGACTCAACATGATATCAAAGTAGGTGTCCACTGTCTTCATGTGTCTGCAATACTTATTGCCACACGTGTGTGGGAGTGTTGGGAGTTTAGTCCCACACCAAATAGTTTACAATCCCCCCTTATACACTTGGGAACCCCTCCACCTATCCATTCAAATTTTTTAGATGAAAACTTTACATTTCCAACAATGAACACTTATTTAAGTCCAATGACCAAGAACTTTGAACTTAGTAATCCATGCCCCTCCTTAATTGAATAAGAATTTTCCCTCAAAAGGCATCATCTGGTTCGGGTAACAACATGTTCACTGTAAGATTCAAGTTGTAGAGATGGTGAAGCATGATCGAAGTAATCACAAAGCATTATCATTCAAGAGAGACATACAGTTCTTACTTTATTTTTCTCTGCATGCATGAGTCATGAGATTCAACTTCCCAAGACAATTCCAACGAAACTAAGGCAATAATCTTGTTTGAATCTTCTGCTAAAAAAATGTTCAGAAAAGATAAAGTTTCTTGTGGTGGGTCCACCAATGAAAACCATGGAGCTAACCTCCTAATGTACCCCATGGAATTATGATTTGCCAAATCCAACAGTGTCCTAGAATGGCTATGTCAATTTTCATGGCAAAGCTTAATCATTTACCCTTTCATGTATATAGTATTCTTTTAAATCATCCATTTGTTTTTAATATATTGAACCTTCAAAGTTTTATACTGCCACATGGCCAACTGGTTGAGTTCATATTTGACAAGTATCCAGGGACTATGGGATTTATTTCCGTACAAATTTATAAAATAAAAAAAATTGCAGTTGCCTCCAAATTTTAAGCCAAGAGATTTTTTGCTTTTCATATACCCTGTAATATTTTTATGATCTATAAACTTATATTGTGCTACATATAAAGGTGATGTGACAATTCTGACCGTTAGATACCTAGAAAATGTCTTAGATTAGCCACAATAAATAGTTCAAACTCAAATTCAATTAAATACCATATGGGATTCTCATGTTTGTCCACATGTCATTGTACTTTGCTAGATGTATATATATATATTGCGGCATACACCCTCTGTTAGTCTTTGAATTTCCAAAGCTCTATTTTTCCTTTTAATCAACTCCACTACAAATTGTGAACATAAGGTCTTGGGGCATATTTGTCCACAAAATTCAGCCACATCTAGTATATAGTAGGGTCCCCAGAGGTCGTGAGATTAACTGTCCTACAGAGTACAGATGTTCATCTGCGAGGAGGGTTGGTAGGTGAGCATTATATATAATATAATATATCCTTTTTTCTTTCTTTTTTTCTCTATGTAGTCATTGTTGGTTTCACTTAACTTGTAACCATGCTGGAATGGCCTCCTTTATACATAGTTAGGCAGCCTTTCTTTTTCCATGGACACAAATTATATTATACATTTGATTAAAAATCTTCAAACAATTAATAGTTTTTTGTCTAAGTTGCAAATGGGTATTTATTGATTCATATTAAACTTAGGGATGTAAATGGATAATCAAAAATTTGGATTCGATACACATCACTATCCATTTAGGGGTATCTAAATAGATATCAAATTAGTAATAAAATATTAAGTAGTTAATGATCATGAAGGTTTTTGAAGATTTGACTGATTCTAAAAAATGAGGAAAAAAGAATCACGAGACAAACAATTCAGAAACATGAAGTGAGAGTAAATCATATCCAGAAGGAGGAAGTTCCAGATTACACAAGGAAGAGATGTACACAATTGTCAAAAATCCGCACTAGATTTGCATTTTTATCAATGTAGAAGTATCCATATTCCATATCCAATCAAGGGTACAAGATCCAATCAAATCCTATTAATATTGGATGTAAAGGTGTTAAACAGTGTGGTTTCAATTTAATGGTACGGTTTTGATTTTGGTTCAATGTGTAATGAGTAAAATCAAAATCGAACCATTTATTGAATGTTTTCAAAATGCTTATCAAAACTGATTATTAATTGGTTTCACTTTTTTTTTTTTTTTGTTTTTAAATGGTTTCACTGTCGGGAGAGAGAAGAAGAGGGTTAGGAAGAAAGAAAAGGAAAGCCAATGAAAGCATTGAAAATAATTTTAATCATATGAAAGTGGATTTGTGAATTAAAAGCAGGCTATGTGACAAACATTAAAATAAAATTTATTTATAAAGATAAAAACTTTTAACACTAAGGGATTAAAGTAAGGATTTAATTGATTTTAATATTTCTTAATAGTCATTTTAAACAGTTTTCGGATCATGACCTAAGTCCATTGTCAATTCACTCTATCATTGCGGATATTTGTAGTTTGGCTTCTGATTTCATGAAGTGTTTCTTTTCTTTTATTCCAAAGGGAGCTAACAATGTTGCGCATTCCCTTGCTAAGAAAGTCACTACTAGTTCTGGGTTGGTTTCGTTACCTATTTCCTTTCCCAGGCTTCATGAGATGACTATTATCAAATAAATGGCTTGTACCCATTCTATTATCAAATAAATGAGTTTTCTACACACAAAAAAAAAGAAAAAGAAAAGAGGGTTTCATTCATGAAATCAGAATCAAACTATTTAATTAAACGAATTCATTTTTAAAACTAAAATCAAACCATTCAATAATTGATTTCACGATATAAATGGTTCGATTAGATTCGATATATGGTTTGGTTTCATTTTTGACACCGGTCTGATTTCAAATTAAAATACCTATCACTCATGCGAACTTGGCAAGTAAGACAAAGAAACTCCACCGCGCGTGCTATTTATAAAGTCGACATTCCAGCAGAAGTGGAAATGGCAGTTGGCCTGGCCACGAACATCGCCTGCCGAGTTCTCCGTCCAAGTTCGATTCAGTTCCGTCCGTTCGTCTGTGAGCATTCCTCCATGGCCAACACAGTGAGAGTTGCCGCTGTCCAGATGACCTCTGTCAACGACCTCTCCGCCAATTTCAACACCTGCTCTCGGCTCGTCAAGGTAAATTTGACCCTTCTTTTTTCTTTTTCAAGGTTACAGACATCAACTACTGTGAATTCCTTTGCGCGCTTGAGTTTGCGTTCTAATTTGTAACTGTCTATGGTTTTTTAAATCCGTCAAGGAGGCAGCGGCTGCGGGTGCCAAAATGATTTGCTTCCCAGAGACCTTCTCTTATATGGGTGCCAGAGACGGAGATGCTCTGAAGATCGCGGAGAACTTAGATGGCCCTATCATGCAAGGATATTGTGCTCTTGCGAGGTCAATATATAATAATTTATGACTAGTTTCGCTTTTGAGGTTTTCAAGTTCTTATATGCTTGCAAATGACTGTCGCTGATTCATTTGCTGTTGATTATGTATCACAGAGAATCTAGCATTTGGCTGTCACTTGGAGGCTTCCAAGAGAAAGCATCCGACGATTCACACTTGTTTAATACGCATGTTATTGTTGATGATTCTGGCAACATTAGGAGCACTTATCGGAAAATACATTTGTGAGATGCTTTGATTCCCATCTTTCAATTGGATCCTTTTTTTTGAACAAAACAACTGAAATAATTTATTATTAGTTTTATTCTCATCCCAATTTTTTGTCGTCAATGGAATATTGCCCTATAACTTTTAAAAGCAAAATATACTCTTTTTTCTGTAGGCTATCTCATCCCCTATGCCCTTTATCTTTCTTCTTGATTTGATTTCAATTAATTTTAGCCTACTAAAAGAAATTTAAGGATATTTGAGTATCACAAAATAAATGATCCTATTACGTTATACCCTGAGCTTTATATGAATTGAATCTGTAAACTAACCTTTAGTGTTAGCATTTCTGTTATAAGTTGTCATCATAGGCTTTCATTAACATAATAAGCTCTATGTAAGTTTTTTCCTTCTCTTTGAAGGTTTGATGTGGATGTTCCGGGTGGAATGGTGTATAAGGAGAGTAAATTTACAGAAGCAGGTATCCAATATGTTTGATTTTTTTTAATATGTATTACTTTTCACTATTCTAATCTTAGGTTGTTAGATAGTTCATGAGATTCACTCAATGTTTGGTTAGCCAGAACCTTTAGTGGTTGATTTAATCCTTTTGAACAAATTTCATTCATTTTATTTTGCTTGTAATGAATCCTCAAGAGATGTAGGAACAGCGGAACAATTATTCCCTCCTCATAGTAAGTGTGACTCATGTAGATCATGAACAATCAATAGTACTGCGTAGTTTTGTTGGTAATTGTACAGAAGCAAGTATCCAATACCTTTACTTAGAGTTGTATACCTTTACTTCGATGTGTTATGTAAATTATTGTGTAACTTTACTCAGAGTTGTCCTCTTAGTCTTATAGACCTAGTTAATGAGATTCGCTCGATGTATGCTTATCAAGAATCTTTGGGTGGTTGTTGAAATTCTTCATGCTATTGTGCTTCAAATGAATCCTCAAGTGAGGCTGGAGAAGTGGAGCAGTTCCTATTTATATTGTAAATTTTACTCATATTTAGACAGGACTGGCAAACATTAATTATGCCAAGGTTTTGTTTGATTAAAATGAGTCTGGATTGAATGTTTCCAATTTTAGCTTTCCTATATCATAATTCCTTACATGTTTTATTCGTTTGTATGGGCCTTATGTTTATTGAGTATGTATAAATTTGATTAATGAACTAAAATCCTACTTTGTTTAAAAAAAAAAAAAAAAAAAAAAACGAAGCTCAGGTTACATTGGGCCCCTTTAAAGCTCTTTGTAATTCAAGCTTGATAATGGGGGGCAAGGGGCCTTCGGGGGGGAGGGGTGCAGGGAGCATAAGGGACCATTTATGCTACAGATTTCAGATATTACTTGTTTTGAAAGCACTCGTAGGAACTGAATGCTTGGATGCCTAAACTAGGGACTAAGACTGATATGCCCCCCACATCCCCATGACCGACTTTACTAATAGAGAGTCGGTTCGATGGGTTGGAGCATAATGCCCCTTGCGGGCTTACATATTCAACACTCCCCCTCAAGTTGGCGCGTAGATGTCACACATGCTCAACTTGGAGCGTAGATATCCTAGCATAATGGGACCATTTATGCTACAGATTTTGGATATTACTTGTTTTGAAAGCACTTTTAGGATTTGAATGCTTGGATGCCCCAGGCCTCGCCAACTAGGGACTAAGACTAATATGCCCCCTACACCCCCGTGACTGACTCTACTAATAGAGAATTGGTTTGATGGGTTGGAGCATAATTCCCCTTACTCGCTTACATATTCAACACTCCCCTTCAAGTTGGCACGTAGATATTACACATGCTCAACTTGGCCAAATTAAGATGAAAAAGTTTTCCACCCAAACCCTAATAAAGACACTAGCTAATTGGTTTTCTAACTTCACGAAGGGCATACAAATCAATCCAGCCTTTAGCTTATCCTTGATGAAGTGATGGTCAATCTCCACATGCTTAGTACGATCATGTTACACTGGGTTATGGGCAATGCTGCAACTTTGTTATCACTTTACAACATCTTTAGAAGACGAACAGGAATACCAAGGCTTTCTAGTAAATTTCTAAGCCAAAGTAATTCACATATTCCTTGAGCCATAGAACGAAATTCTGCTTCAGCGTTGGATCTTGCCATAGCATTATGTTTCTTGCTACGTCTTATGACAATATTACCATTGACAAAAGTACCATAGTCAGAAAGGACTTTCTATCAAGAGATCCACATTCACCCCAATCAGCATCTATGTATGCCCCAATGCGCAGGTGGTCATGGGGAGATAAAATAATCCATTTTTCATGAGTTGATTTCAAGTGACAAAAAATATGAAGAACAATCTTCATATGAGAGGAATAGGGGTCATGCATGAACTAACTTACCAAACTCACAACAACGGTAATGTTTGGCTTTGTGTGTAAAAGGTAAATCAACTTTCCACTAGCTGTTGGTAATGTCCCGTATCAACTGGTTCACCATCTTTATCCTTGAATAGAGTATTAGCTTCCAAAGGAATATCACAAGGGTGACAACCCAATAAACCTGTCTCAGATAAAAGATCAAGGATGTACTTTCTCTGAAAAAGGAAGATACCCTTTAAGGATCAAGCAACTTCAATTCTAAGAAATGCCTTTGTTTTTTTTTTTTTTTTTAGATCCTTGATTTCAAACTCACAATTAAGGAAAGCTCGTGAGGCGAGAGATCTCATCACTATCATTGCTAGTGACTACTATATCATCAACATAGGCTATAAGATGAGCGGCTTTGTCTTCAAAACACTTAATGAACAAAGTATGGTCAGCATTGCTTTGCTTGTACCTTGCTGAATTTATAACTTTGTGAAACTTGTCAAACTATGCTCGTGGAGATTGCTTTGACCCATAGAGTGCACATTTAAATTGGTAGACTCAGAAGAAAAAACTGAAGGAATGTCCATATATACTTCTTCGTCAAGTTTCTCATGCAGAAATGCATTTTTGACATCAAGTTGTTGGAGATCCCACAACACATGATAATATAACTCGAACAGTATTTAATTTGGCAACTGAAGCAAATGTCTCCTGGTAATCAATTCCTTATGTCTGGATAAGCCCTTAGCCACAAGCCTTGCTTTGAATTTATCCACCATCCCATCAATTTTTTTGTTTTACCACAAACACCCATTTGCAATCAATAGGTTGCTTTCCCAAAGGAAGAGCAATAAGATCTCATGTAGCATTCTTTTTCAGAGCTTTCATCTCTTCCATCATAGCTACTTTTCACTTAAGATCTACACAAACTTCTTGTCACTTCTATGGAATACTAATAGAGGAAAGGGAAGATACAAAAGCACGATAAGTACTAAAAAGAGAGTCGTAAGAGACAACATGAGATATGAGGTGCTGAGTACAACCCCCAATACCTTTATGAACAACAATAGGTAACTCAAGAGAGGAGGAGATCTTACCGAATGGTGTAGGCTGCTTTTGTTTGAAGGATAGTGATAGGATGATAGAAGGTACAGTAATGGTGGTGGTCTTAACTTGCTTTTTTTTTAGACCTCTTTTAGATCAGAAGGGTTGACTCGTCCGGATTCTACTACGGTTCCTCCTGGACCGGAACTGGTGTTTGTGATGCAGCCCGCAAGTTCCTCTTGAACCTAAACTGGTGGTACTAATGGTGACTGCTCCCCTTAAGTTGGAATCCGGTGTTCCCCTAAGCTGGAGTATAGTAGAGTCGGAACAGAAAGAATCTCAAGAACAAACACATCTTCACTATTCTCACTCCCCTTGAAGAGGTAGCAGTGAGTCATATAGAAGGGTTCCATGGTCACCAAGGTATGACACGTGGTAGGATGGTAGCACTTGTAGCCATGGCGAGTAGTTGAGTATCCCAAAACTATATACCGGAGGCCATAGGGTTCTAGCTTGCCAGGAGACCGATGATTGCAAGCATAGCACACACAACCAAAGATCTTGGGAGGAACGACTAAGGAGCTAGACCCAGACTACCTAGTTGAACAACAATCAGGCAACGAGACGCAAAAGTGTGAGTGGGCATACAGTTGATGAGATAGGGCTGGTGAGGACGGTGTCACTCCAATACTATGAGAGGACATGGTTGGCAAACGTGAGAGAATGGGCTACCTCCAGTAGATAGCGGTTCTTACCTTTGGCTACCGCATTTTGGGTCGAGGTGTTAATACAGCTCGTCTAATAGATTATTCCAGAGTCCACTAAATAGGTCTGAAATAGTCCCTCAAGATACTTGCGGCCATTGTCACCTTGTAAAATCTTGAAGTTCGCATGAACTAAGTGCGGATCATATTATGGAAGAGCTGAAAGCGTAACACCTCACTTTTATAATGCATCATATAAACCCATGTTGTGCAAGAGTAGTAGTCAATGAATGTAACAAACCAACGATGTCTAAAAATAGAAGCATGACGGGCAAGACACCATACATCAGAATGAACCAAATGGAAATGAGATGCACTTCTTGTATCTAATGGTGAATAACTAGAACGAATTTGTTTGGCCAAAATACAAGCCTCGTAGAAAAAACTCATCGTTATTACATTGTTTGAATAAATGAGGAAAAACACGAGATAAAGTCCCAAGGGGGGATGTCCTAAACAACAATGCCACTGACGGAGATATGAGGAGCTGAGTGTAGCTGATGAGCTGGTAGAGATAATGTCGGTGGAAGAGAACCATCGCCGAGCAAATAAAGACCACCATACACCTTACCACATCCAATCATCGTCTTTGTTGCCAGATCCTGAAAAACACAATTGGTTAAAAAAAAGATGAATTTACATTTTAAATCCCTAGTAAAGGTTACTATTGGAAAGTAGATTTGCAATAAGGTTAGGGATATATAAAACAGAGGATAATGTAAAGAGAAGGGGAACAACAAATAGAATCCTTTCCAGAGACATATGAAAAAGGCCCATCAGCTACTTGAACTTTGTTCTTTCCCGAGGATGGAGAATACTGATGAATTAGGATGGAGGATCTAGTCATGTAATCAGTGGCACCGAAGTCAATGATCCAGGGGCGAGAGACTACCAATGCACAATGACCACCAAAAGGAATGCTTGAATAGGCAAAATTGGAAC
Organism: Protea cynaroides; assembly: GCA_028583415.1. NCBI lineage: Eukaryota > Viridiplantae > Streptophyta > Magnoliopsida > Proteales > Proteaceae > Protea > Protea cynaroides. The sequence goes on along the minus strand of CM053266.1, from coordinate 32,977,835 downwards.
CTGAGAATAGTGGTAGAGGCAGTTGTAGGGGAAGAAGCCTGGAGAAGCCGATGGAAAGCCTAGAGCTTGTGCGAAGAGAGACTAGCGTCAAAACTAGGTATAGGGGTAATCGTGTTAGTGTAGTTGGTTTTTTTCTTGGAGCGACCATGACCACATTTGGCTTCAAAGTTAGCTGGTTTCCCATGAAGTTTTCAACACGTACATAGCCTTAGTGTGTCAAGGTTTGCCACAATGCTCACACTTAATTGCTTCTTTGGTACTGTTGTCCAAGCGTAAAGGTCCATCAGTAGTAGGGATGGAACGGGAGACACTTTGTAAAGGCAAACGATACGTAGTAGGATACTGAAGCATTGCAGATCTGTGGCTTTCCTCAGCATGTACCAAAGCATATGACTGCTCCAAATTGGGAAAAAGGAGATTTGATGAGGACTTGAATACGAATCTAATCATATTCAGTATTCAATCCAGCTAAAAAATCGTAGACCCTTATCTTATCAACATGTTTCTTGTAGGAGGCAATATCGGTCGCATTGGTAGGCTAGTAATCAACATAATGGTCGAGTTTTTGCCAGACTTCGAAGTTGAGCATAGTATTGAGAAATAGACAACTCCTTTTGAGTGGTGTCATGAAGTTTTTTGTGTAATTCATACACCTGGTCATCATTCCCAAACTGGCCGTAAGTTTCCTTAGTAGCTGTCCAAATCTGAGTGGCAGAGTCCAACAAAAGATAATCTTGAGCACTGTTTGGTAATATAGAGTTGAGGAGAAAGGACATAACTAAGAAATCATCAGAGATCCATCGATCCTGAGTAATACCAGCATTGGAGGGTTTCTCAGTTGTACCAGTAAGATGATTTATGAAGCCATGACCAGCAATGGTCAGATAGGTAAGTCGAGACTATAGCAAGTAATTGGTACCATCGAATCTGATAGAAGTAACAACAAACGGTTGGTACTTATGACGATTCTGTCCATCAGAACTGGTAGAAGCATTAGTGACATCAGATATCGTAGCAAATAAAGCTAGTAGGGTGAAGTCGATATGGCAGGGTTTTGCCCAAAACCAAGAACAGGTTATATAGGAATTGATGCTGATCCTGTACTTTTGTAATCGATTCTGTCCAAGGATCTTGAACATTGATATATAAGTTAGATCGAATTCATATCAGAGAGAGAGAAGTTTTCACCCAAAAAAGTGATATTGGTAGGAGAAAATTACATTGCAAATCACAAAGATCACCGAGAACCTGATATTGCAAGTCAACTGATCCTTTGATGCTGTCCAGGAAGTTGATGAAATAGATCTGACCAATTATCGAGTCAAACAAAGAAAAAATAGCAACTTCTGATAAGTAATGGCCGAGAGCTATAATTGAGATCGCAAAAAACCCAAATTCAGGTCTGATCAGCAGCAGTTGATTGTTGAGGATACTCTCCAGTAAGTGTGAAATTGAGTCTGTAATATGGGAATTGGGAAGACTCGACCTTTAAATGTAGAGGAATAAACTCGATCTTCAACCAAGAAACAATCGTAGGTAAAGATGGACAGCTCCTATCGATTTGTAAAATCAAACCATAGTATTATCGAGGTAAAGGGGGAGGGCAACAACTAGATCCATGAGACATTACCTCATTAGTGATGCCCTTTTAAGAGACAGAGGGAACCGAGAGATAGAGATAGGGAGAGACAGGATGTGAGAAAAAATGAGAACCAAGAAAGAGGGTGTTGTTATAAGAAGAGGGGGATCAGAATTGAGTCTCTGATACCATGTTGAAAGCACTCTTAGAAACTGAATGCTTGGATGCCTAATTAGGGACCATCGAGCCTCAATTTATAAGTAAAAGGCAATTACATAGACTGATATCCCCCCCCCTCTGGGACTGAATCCATTAATAGAGAGTTGGTTCGATGAGTTGGTGATGCAATATTGCTCAACCAAATCATGTTCAAATCACAAGATCACACAAGATCTCGCAAGATCAAATAAGTCATTCAATTAGAAAGATCAATCTTAGAAGGATGTGATGTTGCTGAAGCAATCAAGGAAAGATATGATGCTGCTTAATTATTATAGTAGGATGTTATCTCCAATATATTTTAGTTCATTTAGTAGTTACTTTCCTAGTTAGTTTCCTTCCAAGTTAGTTAATTTCCTTTGTCAATTCATTTCCATGTTAAGAGCCAATTTTGAGCTCTATTTAAAGTAATGTAATGCTTAGGCCAAAAGATAGATCTGAAGTAATGAAAGAAACTTGATTTATGCATTTCTGTAAGAGACAGATGAGTGCATAGTTGTCAAGGCGACAAGGCGATCAAAGGTGTTCGGGGCCATCCTGGGCCCCTAAGTGCCTAGGTGACCAAGGCGTTCCCAGTGTATTTTTTTTATTTTTAAAATATTAATGCTATATTAATGTTTATATATATGCAGCATTGTACATAAATAATCAATATTTAAAACATAACTTAATTAATATGAGAAAACCAATAAGGCAACAAATAATGAATAATGTATAGGACAAAAAAATATAGTTATGACTAACATTTACGTATTTTTAACAAATTTGACTGGAGCGTAACTCCTTTAATGTAGTTCAGATTCAAACAATCTCGAATTCGTTGCAAAGCTAGCATAATCAGCTTTCCAACAAATCCAAGATTGCTTAAATCACAGTTATAATGAAGGAGTTAAACTTTGGTCAAACCTTGTTCGGACTACGCGAATGTTGTTTAAAGTCGTCTGAATATAAATTATTTGTTAGGCATCAAAGCAAGAGATTATTTTAACGCGCTTTTAGTTTTTAGTGATGCTTTACTATGATAAGATTTATGGAATTTTTATATTTGAAAAAAAAAACCTAGCATTTGAAAGTTGAAAATCGCCCCCACACCCAAAAATGCGATTTTTGTTCTTGAACTGGAGGGTTGCTTTTTTATCCTTCTGGAATTTGAATTTTAGATTATTTTTATTGGATTCAAATTTTTTTTTTGGGGGGGGGGAGGGTATTTGCTTATTTATGAATAATATCTTAAGTAAATGAAAACATTTACTTAAATGATATTAGTCATAAATAAGTACTGCTTGATAAATGTTGTTCCTGTCTAGCCTAATAAATCTTGTGAAGAAAAATCAGAAAAGAAAAAAAAAAAAAAAACATAAATAAGTACTACTTGATAAATGTTGTTCCTGCCTAGCCTAATAAATCTTGTGAAGAAAAGTTAGGAAAAAAAAAAAAAAACATAAGGCCCAAGGTGACCGCCCAGGCATTCTGGGCGTCCAAGGGGCCCAAGGCTATGCCTAGGCCCCTGGATCATGGCCGGACGCTTAGGCGACACCTTGACAACTATGGATGAGTGAGAGACTCATGAGGTGAGAGACCTCTGGTGGTGAGAGGCTGCCTAGGCCTTAAGGTGAGACCTAAGGTCATATCCCTCTACCTTTCTTCTATCCCTTCTTCCCTCCATCCATTGATTCTTTTCCTTTTCTTGTTATATCAAACATATAAAAAATAAAAAAAGGGTACTGTTCACGTTTTAAGGTTCATTGATCCTATTGTGAGGCCGGTTCCTAATTTGTTGAGTTTTAGGGACAGGTCGTACATTAGTTGGACTACAATGCCCCTTGCGAGTTTACATTTTCAACAACTTGGAATCATAGCCTTTTAAAATGTGGGTCCTTATTAGTTTGCATTTGCTCCATGCTTATAGCACGATAGATTGCTTCTTCTTTCTTGCCTTTGAGATGTATGTTCCTCTAATTTATGTCATGCAAAATTTAATGTTTCTTATATTCTAGGTAAGCTTAAGCTTCAACAAAAGTAATTGGCGTGATTTGAACTTAGTGCTGGACTCTTAAAAGTGGTGAAGTTTCCAGGGAGGGATATTGTTGCAACAGAGAGCCCCATTGGACGTCTGGGTGTGACAGTTTGCTATGATCTGAGATTTCCAGAGCTTTATCAGCAGCTACGGTTTAGGCACAATGCACAGGTTTAAATGGATTCTTTAGCTTTACAGTTCTAGAAGGTTCTGCTTCTTGTGATTGCTTCAGTGCTTCCATCATCTTGACCTTTTTTTTTAACTTGGAGGAATCAGAGCCTTACATTTAAAGTCTGTTTGCAGGTTATATTAGTACCTTCAGCTTTTACAAAGATAACCGGGGAGGCACACTGGGAGATTCTTCTTCGTGCTCGTGCAATTGAGACTCAATGCTATGTGAGGAGTTCTTTTAACACTTATTGTATGCAATTTTTGTTGTGGGATCTTTTCTGAGAGTTAGAACTATTTTTGCTATTGGTTATATGATAAATGAAGTGGGTATTGAGTGATCAACAGTGAAAACAGTGATTTCAAGAGTTCGAATTTGAAATCAATGACTGGCTGTTAATTTCTCAAATGAAAAGTAATGGAAGAATAGGGTATGATTCCTGTGAATTGTTTGTGTTATTTGATCTTAGTAACCAGTCACAATATTTCCACAAAGTTAGAATGGATGCCATCTTGAATATTTTACTCATATCTTTAATCATTTGGAAGCAAAACATATGGAAGAAAAGTACTTGATCAATGACAACCCACAACAAATTAGTCACTAAGATGAAGGACCTTGGACAGCAAAGCAGAACTAGTTACTCATTAGCAATATATTCATCAGTATTCAATGTATTTTGAGCTAACCAATGTTGTACAAAGATTCAATTATGCTTTAATCCCCAGATATCATTTTTTGATCTTCTGCCGCAAAGGCAGATAAAGAAATTATGAAAGTTAGGACTTCGGACTCACCAATGTTAACTTATGCACTGACTTTTCCTGGATACCAAGTGAATGGAATCCTGAAACCATTGCACTTCTGAAGATAAGAATTGCTACCAGGGCATTTTCTTGAATTAAGAGCTGATTTCTTACACTAGTTAATTGGGTGAATAGATTGCTGTTCTTTCTGTCTTCAGCATCAGATAATTCAAAGGAATCAAGTTTGCCATGTTCATCATTGTTGGGGATAGCAATCTTTTATCCTTTTTTTAGCAGTCTTTTGTTGAACTGATAAAACATACTCAGCATGCTATTATTGGAAACTGGTCTCTCTCTCCACCCTTTGTACATAACCCATAATTTGAAGTTAATGTAGTTCTATCTGTACTATGGCTTTACTCAGAGAATGACAACGGAGGTTTAAGAGAATTCTCATTAAACTCTATGGATTTAGAGTTGTGAAACTAGTCATTTTATGTGTTATCGTGTTCCTAATATTTGTTCCTGATGGATGTTTTATTAGGTCATTGCTGCTGCACAGGCTGGAAGGCACAATGATAAAAGAGAGAGTTATGGTGACACCTTAATTATAGATCCATGGGGGAAAGTTGTTGGTCGGCTAGCAGGTGTGAAACAGCTATGATCCTAGTTGTGGGGCTTCACCTCTGGTTTACAGTTCTTTAATTTTGAAACAGCTATTTAAATCGTGTGTATATATATATATATATATATGGGATTTTCTTGTTGTGTGTCACAATGTCTCAAATGATTTGATACCTTATTTTTTTGCCCTCTTAGTATTATGCACCTTGTTTTTTTAGTTAGGGTAATTCTTGTCATTCACTGTCTGTTCAGAACCGTGCAAGACAATCACGGGTAGAAATGTAGTTAGGTCTGTCTTCTGTTGTGTTTCATTGTCTGTTTGATGTCTTTATTTATTTTTATTTTTTTTATTTTGGGTTTTTTTTGGGGGGCAGTGTTTGGACATCTGTCATTGCTTGGCTGGTAATTTGTTGTTGCGTTGGCCTTCTTGAGCCCACTTTACTTCCATTATGATGTATATATTGCTTTTCTCATGACTTGAATATTATTTGGAGAATAAGTCCTCAATATCCTGCTACGATGTTGTCATTACTATTTGTTAAACAAAGATAGAAACATCTATAGTTCTATACCTATAACTGACTTTTTTTCCGTTTCAGATCGATTATCAACGGGCCTTGCCATAGCTGATATAGATTTCTCACTTATTGATTCAGTGAGAACTCGGATGCCTATATCTGAGGTAAATTCCCTTCACAGTTTTTATTTTTATTTTTTTTATTTTCTGAAGAGGACAATAGAAGTCATTGTAGGAGGGCATAATACTACTTAGAATTCTTTGTTTGCATGTGTGGTACATACATCATGCATGGAGATTGCAGTCGAGGATTTCATGTCAACCATGCTGGAATATTATCATTATTTTCTTAATCATTCTTTTATGCTTCTTGTATATTTTCCTTTTCCAGCATCGGAAGCCCCTTGATTTCTGGAAAGCTACATAAATGATTTTAAGGCATGGCTCATTCTGCGTCCTGTTTCTCCTTCCTGATGGCGTGAAGGACTGAAAACATTTGGACAGGAGAAAAGTAACATTAAATATCTCTATAATTGCATAAAAAGTACTCCTTTTGGGGGTGGGGGGGAGTCATCAATTTAAGCTCTTGCTCTCTTGGTCTTGGTGGTTCCTAATACCATGGGATATTAACTTTCTTGGAAATATCATTGAAAGTGCAGGAATTCTGATTAAAAATTTATTGCATGTATTAGTAAATGTGTTTGGATGAGGATTCATGACATTTTGCATGTTAATTTCCCCTCTTTTCCAGTTAGTGAATGTTAATTTTCTTACTTGTATTATGTTTCTCCATAATCTGCTTTTACTGCCTAAAGGGGAACAAATAAGTAGAATATACCATCTTGCAAGAAGTAGAATTATTCAAATTTATTAGCAGATAAGCCATTATAGTGTCAACGTGTTCCTTCTTTTCCTAGCATTGTGGTAAAACAACTGTTGTGGTTTGAGCAAAAATAGGGCAATATAGTGATAGAAAGCAAACACTAACTTGAAAGTTGATGAACAGGTCAATGATGATAACTCAAGTGATGGATGGCCTAGGGCAAGGTTCTAAATCCAGGTATTGGACACGGTATTGGGCATGTCCAAAACGATCGGATCAGTGTAGGATCCAATGGGAAGTTTCATGTGGCCAGTACCATATATAATAATATAAACTGTATCATATTGGGGATCAGGTCGGTGTACAGATCCAATAGGAAGTTGATACATGGTCGGTATCATATATAATAATAATATTAAAACTAGGTTGTATCGGGGTTGGTTAGGTCTAAAATCGATACAACCGGATACCGATTACTAATACAAGTCGCTCAAGTGTTCAATGGTGCGTTGTAATTGTAATGCTTTTTGGATTCATTTCTTGATTGTGCGAGTCTGGCTATCTTCTAAGGAAACCTACGGTTGTTATTAGGAGAACTTGCAGTCTAGTAGAAAGCTGAAGACAACTGAACCTAGGATATTATAAGCTCATGGTGGACTCATCATACCGTAGTTGATTGTTTGATCCTTTTGATTATTCTGCTGCTGGCATGTTCTAGTGGACTTGCAATTGAAATTACAAATCCTTAAAATTGAGTAATACTCATGTCAGAGGATTGTTCAGTGTGATTCTATCATAATTGTTAAGGTGTCAAGGCAAACCAACTTGTTGGAGGTGTATTTATCCAAAAAAAAGGCATTGGAGGTCTGACTAGTCACCTAGGTACCTACCTATGTGATGTTGGAGGCTTAACTGGGCACCTAGGCGCCTGCCAAGGCAACCAAGCATCTTATTTTTCAAGACATCACAAGGGCGCCTGGACGCCCTAGGCACTTGACAACTATGGGTTCTATATATCTATTCTATTGTTTATTTTGTTGTATTTACAAATCCAGCATGACTTTCGTGTTTTTAACTTAACAGCACTTTGATTTTTTGGTTTCCCTTCAAAAATTTCATTTTTATCTTGTTTGTGATTTTATTTTATTTTTTGTTCAGAGCAAGGTTCTAAATCCAGGTATCGGACACGGCATTAGCCATATCCAAAACCCTTCTTTGGCAAAAGGGTTTGCCACCGATTATCAAATAAAACTAGGAATCAATCCGAGAAACGAAGTTCTGGTTCAGTTAAACCTAGTTTGACCAGCAGGTTAGATCCAATTTTTAAATTAATGTAATGGTACTTGCAATCGGTTATGGAGAGACAAGTGGAAGAAGTGAAAATACTGATATGGATCAGCCGATACGAACAATCCGATTTCGATACTTAGAACCATGATAATGACTATTCTGAGTTCTAATCAAGTGATCCAGTGAAAATTTTGTAAGCTATCAAACAATGAACATCAATGAGTCATTGAAGCAAGATTATCTTCTCTTACACACCCTACTGCAGAGCTCAACTGAGCAACAATGGAAACCATGATTACCATCTCTTTTCAATTCTCCCCATTTAGCTATGAAGCTTCTCTCTCGGGCATTCTGCTTTGAATTGAAAATGTGAAGCAGATTCATTGATCAATCCTAATTTCCCTACTGAAACCCCTAAGGAGATGAACAGATTGAAAGGACAAATCGGATCTGTTTCTAAATTTGTACCTGAAACCCTGATCATCTGTAACCTGCAACTCTTTGGAGCTTACACTGTCGTCAACTTTACCCTGTTCTTCGGCCGGAAAATCTCTTTTATTGTAACAATAACCAGTGATTACTGAACAAGAACTTCCGGCAATTTCAGAATCAGTTTTTTCCTGTTTTGTGCTTTTGAGTCCTGAGGAGGTTTCCGATGAACTCAACTCATCTGAAATTGATGTAAGTTTCAGAGATTCAAGTTTTTTCGTCAGGTATTTCAGCTTCTTTTCAGCTCTGTTCTTCGATTCTATCTCTGCTTTTAGTTGTCTTTCCAGCTCTATTACCTGCAGACAGACCAACAATCAAGAAAGGAAGGAGAAACAAATCAATCTAAAACAATGAAAGATTGCAGATCGTATTAAAGGTAATCATATTAACTACAGACCTTGTTTTCCATCTGCTCTGTTTCTTCTTTAGCAACCCTAGAAGCTGTTCGCTCTGCAAGTAATCTTCCTCTCAAACACTCAACAATCCTCAGACCATCATCTTCTTCCACATTTTTTTCCCTTAGAAAAAATCAACCACAAATAGATGACATTTAAGACCAAAAACTATTTTTTTTTACTTCTGCTTGAGAATAACACAATTCAAATGAGAAACCCACCTCCATTTCTGCTCTGCATTATCATCAGTCAGCATTTTCCCCTGTGTCACATCCTTGGCTGTCTCTGAAAAACCCAATTCATTATCGACTCGATCTTGATTCACAACCGACATCATACCCGAGTTCAGGAATTTCTAACCAAAATTTCTTTCCCGATCAGATCTTCATCAATGAATACGACTGTATCAGAGAAAAGAGACCTAGGATTCACAAGACGAGAATCTCTGCCTCTGCAAACAAGAAGGGTGCTATGGATTTTTTGTTTAGGACCATTGTTAGAGATTCAAGGTCCGGACATAAGTCTCTTGCCCTTCAGATAGATTATTTATATATGCAACAGAGTGAGTCAGTAGATAGTTACTGTTTCACCCCACTGTTCTCTCTCTCTTTTGTAAACAAGATTCGTCTCCATTTCCTTCTCACTGCTACTTATTTGATTACATTGATTAATTAACATTTCTTTCTTACATTCTTTGCAACAAAAAAAAATGGGATAGACCTGACACACATCCCAATGTAATCCCAATCATCCAATGTTCGACTGAACAGATGGAGAGGATTTATGTACCATCTTCCCATCATTGTCCATCATCAATTGGGGCAATACAAGGTCTTTTTATGCATTAGATATAAGCTCTCATGCTTCTTGGCAAAGCTTATGTATACTAGATGATGAACCAACCATTTCCTCAACCCTCCTTGAGTCCTATCATTATAAGAAGAAGGAAAAAAAAACTCCTCCGGCTCTTAATCATCTAGTTGAATCAGAATTCGTATAAATATGATTTGGGTTGATTTGGAAATAATAAATAAAAGTTGTTTTAGCTTATTGTAATCTAGGATTAATTTATGTCAGATTTTTCTTTTTGGGTTACAATTTTGTGTAAGATTTTTTTATTTTTAGAGGGAGGGGGGTAAATCAATTGTGGTAAGATTCACATTGACTAGTAGCAGAAGTTTCAGAATTTAAAATTTGAAGAGATGCATTAACAGTGGCATGAGAAGTTGTGGGTGTTGTTGTCACGTGATATCCCTCTTTGTCTTCACTCTACAATTCAAAAGTTCAAAGCCATATCTTCCCTCCTGTGGTTCATAAACAAACCCTTCCACTTGAAGAATCACGGGATTTAGGAGCGCTCTGCCATTCTGTGCATTTTACAACTAGGCATGCCAAAAATGACAAGGATCATCAGGTGCTACATCCAAAAACCTTTCTCATGCGTTGTTCACACTTCAAACACAATAGAGTATGACTGCATATGGGCCTCCAAAGTTTTTTATTTTTTTTGGTGCTAACGAAGAACCCCAGATGGACCAGGTCAAGACTGGATCCATGTAGACCCCACCATCAACATATACTAGGTCAGTCCAAGCCCTATGAGAACCATCAAGCCTTGTATGGGAGGCCCCAAGAGATGAAGAATGGAATTCATGACCTCTGCTTCTTGAGGCATGATCCCTTGCCATTGAGCTACGCTTTAGGGTTTAGAGCCCAGGTTTCCATGGCTAAAATGTTGAATTCTTACCACTAAACTACAGTCACTTGGTTATATGGGCCTCCAAGTCAAATGGTGTGACACATGCAAATATGTGAATGAAATTTGAAAGTTAGGGTCTGTTTGATAATTCTCTCTCAATCCCTAATCTCATAGATTCCTACTCCTTGAGAGCAATATGGAAATTGAATACTGATTGATAATTTTGGTCCAATCCCATGCTCCAAGGGATTGGACACACTCTCAAAAACAAGAAGATTAGGATTTCGGGAGCTTGTTTTTTAAGCTCCCGACAATCCCGTCACTTGAGCTGGAGTAATAATCAAGAGAAATTGTGTCCAAATCCTTTTCTCTTCCCCATCGAAGGCCACAGCAACGAGAAGAAGAAGTAGAAGAAGTAGAGGCTCTGCTCATCCTTCCTTGAAGTAAACTTCTCTATCTCTTTCATTCTATCTTCTTCTCCTTTCTCTCTCCATTCCCTTTTTCTTCTTTTTTTTTTTCTTTTTTTTTTTTTTTGTCTCTTCCTCCCTTCAATTCATGGGATTACTTGACGAACCCATTAAGGTGTTTTTGAGAACAAGTCAGTGTGAAAGCTCCAGGGATCGGCAGTTCATCTTTTATGGGAGGATACGATTTCATCTATAAATATAAAGGGATAGAGTCTTGTGCACACTATTGAAAAACTAGTTTTCCATTAGACTCTGATAACAAATGTACAAATTCCACCATTCCAAAGGCATATCATTATGTCCTAAGATCCTATGAGGGTAAAAATGTCTCTGAATTTTTTGGGTTTCTACCATCAGTTAATGGGAACGGATGTAATTGTAAGAAACTAGATGGTAGGTAAAATTAATCCACAGTCCAGGGATAGTACGTGTAAATAAACACCTTAAATAAAACCTATTAGCTACCTACTTGACTGTTTTTTAGTATGAATGGATTATATACAAACTCTCTTGAGTAGTCCAAATGAGACAGACATTGATCCATCCCATCCATCATCAAGCCTTTGAAGTTGGGTGCAGTTTAGAAGCTGAATGCTGGTTGATAAGCATCCTAAATTGTGTTTCTGATAAGCTACAGAAAACCCCACAGGCATAGAAGTGCACAGTTGATTTTTGATAAGCTATAGATCTGCTTTCAGTCACCAACAGAAATGAAGAACTGCTAAAAATGTGAGTCCCTAAGTCACAATTGCAAAAGTGCCATTAGATTCCATTTTCACAAAATGGCATTAAATTTTCCCAGATGTGAAGAATTGAAGGGTATGTTTGGATCCCATTCAACCAATTTTGGGACAATTCTTAAAATTTTAAATTTTAGCTAGAACTGTGTTTGGATGCAGTATTTTCTGTCTCCAATTCTTCTCATCTCTTTGGTCGATTACAAAACCGCCTCTTCTCCATTGTATCTGAATTTGTTCATCTTGAAAATTTATTAAAAGATATGATTAATCTCTAGGTTGGCTGAAAACACAATTCAATATTTATCAATTGTTATGTTTACTCTCCATTTCCCATAAAAAAATGTGGGGGCATTTGCCTTGTAGTTAAAATAAAAGGTTTGAAAAATGGAGAAGATTTTCTTTGTTTACATTACTGCCATTTGACAGTCATATGTGGCCAAAAATTTATGGATAAATAGATTCAAAATTTCTTTACGAACTGGGTTGGTGAAGTGGCAAAATGGTGTTTTTTGGAAAATCTAGGCCAATATAGGGATAGCTAGAAAATACAAAAAGAAGATGCCAGTTCATGGGGATATTCTTATTAACACTGGATCGTTGACACCAGCAATCGGTGTCTGTTGGATCATGTAAAAACCCTTCATCAAACTATATCAAATACCAAAATACATTCTTGTATATTGAGGTTTCATATTAACTCAATGACATCCAATGAAAAGGAATCAGTGAACCATTGACACAAGCCGGTGTCAAGTAGACGGGCCCATACACGGGAGGTTGGTTATATGATTGAATTTGAGTGTAAATTTTGGCATTTGTCTAAGTTGGAAAATTATCCGTCATTTGATAGGACAACCCAAATTTCAGTTTTTTCAACTACATCGAATGATCTTTCAAATTGCTCAAGGCTCTCAGCTTATGGCCGTTTCTCTATGCCTTTGCACTCAAATAAGCGTTCAAAAGAAACTTCAGTTAATATATAAAAAAAGGATTCTTGAGTTCTTTCCCTCATCCTTAAAGCATTCAATTCATTATTATTTCAAAATAATTCATTGGTAAATTCAGCAGCTTTTTGTTCAAGTTGTCGTGGAGTCAAATTCTCATCAGTTCGAGTCAATTAGGGAACAGCTTACTGGTCTCTAATTTCTATATAAAGAATACAGCGAGGATAAAGACTCTTTAACTTCAATTCTGATGATATCTTTCATAAACAATTGAAGGAAGATGTAATGATTTTTTCCAGGAAACCCCCAACGAAAAATACAAACTATTCTTTATTTTCTATTGAATCGATCATAGCCACTACCTTCATTCCACGAAATTGGACACCACAAATAGGAGCTAATGAATAGGCCTAGAAAGAAGCACAAACCTCACACCAGATTCAGGTGATGTATAATCAGCCTATCACTTTCCTATCGCTATCTAGTCCACCAGTCAAGCCCAATGAACCAATTGATCCAACTTGGAAATCCAAAAAAGATCATTTGAAACCTATTAAAAAAAAAAAAAGTATCGTGGAACTAATCCTTTCATGGACACAATTAGGTGCTGAGACTTAGACCCCAAATACCAATTTGGTATGTTCCTTCAAAGAAGATAATATATTTGCCTTAAAATTTTAATGTTTTGAAGATATTTAAATAATTTAAAAATTAAGAAGAAGAAAAAAAAAAAAAAAAAAAAAAAAAGAAGCTAAATACGTAGTGCACCATAGAATTGAGAAACATCATTAAAATTGATGTATACCTAATTCATTACTATGTTAGGTAAACTACTAATCATTTTTTTTTAAATAGAAAACTAAATATATTTACAAATCCCAACTCCCTCCCCTAGCTAAGATAGATTCAAAGGATCCCAAGATCCTCTAGAACCAATTGAAGCCCTTATAGACTGTCCTCCCCCAGTATTCCATGGCATCATACATTATACAGTAATACTCTCATATTCTTTCTTTTTTTCTTTCTATTAAATCCGAGTCTTCTCCAAGTTCAGATCACCTGCATGTTCATGGACTCTTCATGAGATCCCATCACCGTCAATGTGGTGTAGGACCCACCTCTAGAGTGTAGGCGGGACACATTGGATATGAACGGTGATAGGATGATCACAAGAAAGATACAAGTACATGCAAGTGAACTATTCTAGCCTTCTCCCTCGTATACCAATTCTCTCTGTACTTACGTTTTTTGCCATATGTATATCCTCGAATACACCGACAACATGGAGATCTTCTTTCCTATATTTTCTTTGGCATCTAAGATGAAATTGGATCTACCATCCACATGAATCCATTCTACTCTTGGTGACAATAATTCCCCACAGCCTCTGAATCTCACCAAGTACATCATCAGAAGGAAGTTGAAAACGGCAGCAAGGACAAGTGTTCTTCTTCTTCAGCCATGGCAGCACACACATCCAATGAAACAAGTGATCACATGGCAACTTACAGACCTCCCTCCCTTCCTTCATCTCTTCCCTACATATCACACACTCCATCCCACCACCACTCAATTCCACTGATGGTAACCCCACCACCACTGCCACCGACGCGGCCACCTCTCTCTCCATCTCACCACCACAACCGGCCGCATCAAGAAAAGTCCGGCACCTCGTTGCCATATCAATATACTCTCCAAGCCCGTCCAACTTCAAGCTACTGCGCACTAGATAATCCTTGAGAACACTACGCCATTGAACTGAAGATCTCTCTAACGCTTGGGGTTCTTGTTGGTGAACTTGACAAAGGAGCATGAGAAGCAAGGCAGCATCTAGGTCTTTCAATCTGAGGGAGGTGGAAGCTTTAGGTATATTGGTTTCCATGAAACGTGTGAGATGTGTGAGTTTGGATATCAGATAACGAGCGATTAGGAGAGTTTTTTGGTGAAGAGAGAGGGATTGGAGGTGGTGAAGAGTTAGTGAGAAGCGAGTGGGAGAGTGGACGAGGGAGTAGAGAAGGTGTTGTTGATGCCGGAATTCCAACGACAGGGAGTGTTTTAGATCGGAGAATTGGTGGGTGTTGAGGGTGGAGATGGCTGCCATGATTTTCTGATGCTTCTCATCCATGGTGAATACATCTCATGTGTGTGTTGACTGTGAGTTTGTGAGAATGAGAGAGATAACTAGTGTGGGATGATGAGGGAGGTTGAGAATGTGTGGCTTTAAAAGGAATTCCAAATCTCTAATCTGATCCTCAAGCTTTTTTTTGCTGACTATTCAATCCCTTTGGTTTGACTAGTATGCCCCTATGTTTGTGGGACTGGGATCATCTTCAGTTGTCCAGTCACTCCAGTCGTTTATCGGATAGACTGGGATGATCGTATGCCGATGCAGCCTAACCCGTCCGATGGACGACTGAACAACTGAACAACAGGAGACAATCTCTTTCCATGTTTGTGTCCTTATATCTTAAGATCTCACCCTTTAAATACCAAAATTATCCCCACGATCAAAATTAATCACATGTCAAAATTTATAATCCAATTCAATCAAATACACTTATGTATTAATATGCATCTTCATATATGTTCATGCAAATGAATTAATACTCTAACTAGAACTGTACACTCTTACAACTCTAATTTCTTCCTATCCACAGTTCCTTACTGAAATGATTTTCTATTGTATAATTTGTATCCACTATTATTCTAAGTATTTCTGCTGGCGACCTCTCTCCTCTTGTTCTCTTCCTCATCAGTTTGGTCGGTGATTTTGGACTTGTGTGAGCAAGGAAGACTAGAGAGATGTGTGAGAGAAATAAAGATTGCATGCAAAATGGTGGGCTCACGTGGATGATTGGATAGTTTGTATATTTTGCTCTTGTCCCTATGAAATAATTGAAGAAACTGAGAATGATCACAGCAGCTCAGTTCAAACTTCACTGCACTTGTCGGCCATTTTGTCTCCCACCCCATTGGCAGTTCTTGGGCTTCAGTGCATAAATTCACCTCCACAGGCCACAAGGGTCCCACCCCCACTTTAAACTATTGGATATGGTGTGTTTGTTAAATCAAATCTGAAGTACTTGCCACTATAGATAAATATTTATCTCTGAAGGAATGAAATACTTAATTAAAAAAAAAACCCACTTCTCATATAGAGAATATCAAAAGAGAGATTGATTATACACCCCCAAGAGAGAGAGAGAGATTGATTGTTCATGATATCATGGTTTGTAAGTTGTTTTGTGTTTGATCAATGATACAAACTCTTAAGGATTCAACATTTCAATGGATTAGGTTGATGACAGTAACAAATTCTATGCCCAGAGATCAATTATATTATAGTAAAATAAATAGATTAAAAGGTAAGAAAATTATTTCCTTGGGAGCCTAATTGTTATATCTGCTTGTGTCTTTAGGTGAGAATATATTTATTTTATATTATGGAGTGATCCTAAGCAAGATCACCCAATAATATCCCACTTCTTGGCATCTGTAATAGCATAGGACTCAACAGGTAAAACAATAAAAATAAACAAGCAAGGAGAAGAGAGGTAGATCAATCTACACAAAGTCCCTCTCCCTACCTGTTCAGGTAGATCAAGTTGAACCTGTTCTACCTATCAAAAAAAAGTTGAACCTGTTAAGGTAATCTTAAGTTGCTCTTTTATTTTTAGGTTTTGAATATCCTAAAGCTACAGGGGGATTAGATCTTGGATTAAAAAAAAAAATTATAACCCTATTCCATAATATGAACTACGTCAATTCCGATTCAATTCAGATCAGAATAAACTAAAAATTGGTTGAAATTGACTGCAAGCATAGAAAATAAAATCAAGGGGAAGAAGCAAAGATTTCCAAAGATCTTTGATTTTTTTTATTTTATTTTTTAGCTTTTATTCAAAGGTCTTGTAAATTTTATTTATTTTTATTTATTTTTTTTTGGAGGGGGAGTGGGGGGAGGATAAATAGAAATTTTATTAAACTTATCAAACGAACACAAATAAACTAGACCATCAAAATATGGAGCCAAGGAACAGAAACAGACAAAACACGGCCAGCCTTAACTTTTAAATTTGTAAATCTAGTTACAAGATATAAGTTTCATTGATTTTGGACTATTTTATTAACTAAAATAAAGATGATAAAAAATAAAGATCTAAGTGCATTCATAGTCAATACAAGAAAAAAAAAAAAAAAAAAAAAAAAAAAAAAGTTACAAGGATCAGGTATAATTAGAGCCGGAGATGGTTCAACCCGAGACGACTGTGTTTTAAACTTCCCCTTCCCCACACCCTTAAGTCAAAGGGCAATATGGCTTGGAATTTACCTGCACTTGGGAGGGCGTAATGATCTTCAATGAGAGACGTGAAAGTATTTGTGAAATCCAAGCCAGGTCTGGAGATGCTGCCATTGTTAGTTTTGTAGAAAATAAACTTTCAGATTTGCAAAGCCCTTTCAGTTCCCCAAGACCCTGAATTTTAGGACTATTCTATATAAAAGAAATTAACCACAGATGCAGTTCCCCAAGACCCTGAATTTTAGGACTATTCTATATAAAAGAAATTAACCACAGATGCTACTTACAAGAAGATCTCAACCTCTTTAAAACAGACCAAGAACTAAGCCTGTCAATGTGGAAGCAATATCGACAACACGAGAGTGGACTTTAGATCTCTATGGCAGTTGAAGTGTGACTCAGAGATCAGATCGTCAAAACTCCAGAGTTGAAATCAATATCTGTACTGATCCAGTAGGCTACAGCCTACATAAATATTGAAATATAAATTCACATACTTGGCTCTAATTTCAGTGGAGCACACAAATAGGATGAAAACAGTGACAAGAATTCCCACCTACTGAATGAACTGTCTCCTGAAATGATATCGATGCCACCACAGACTCCAATTCACCAAACCAGAGTATCTAGTTTCCATGTTCAACAACACCTTATCAGAGTTTCTATTCAATCACTGAGATCAACAAGAATAGCTGAATCCACCATAACAATGGAATAAGCACCTCTACCCTATAAATAGATATTAATATACTCTTAATCTTTGCCATGTTTAATGTTCTTTAAAGTTGATATTAATAAGGAAATCATATCCTAAGTGGGAGGGATCCGATGAACAATCTGACCCCCTTGTAAAGTTCCAAAATTGTACCCATCTCATCCATTAATCCAAGTATTGACTTGTAAGACTCCCCTTACACAGGTTCCATCTTGAACTACAAACACTCCTCATCCAACTCATTTACAGGCACATAACCTTCTTCTCTCATCAACTCAGCAAAGCATTCCAGCATCTCATAAATCTCTTCCGCATTCTGGTTTGACACATCCCCAGCAATGAAAATCTGTCGCCCACTACTTGTTTCTATCCAGCTACAGCCAGGGATTTTTTTCAACCCTGTTTTTTTCATCTTTTCTCTAATCCTCTCGGCTTCATCCCATCTCCCAGCCTTTGAATATAGATTTGCCAGAATGATATAGTTCCCAGTGTTTTCAGGTTCAATCTCAAACAACTGCTCAAAAACAAATTTACCAAGTTCAACATCACCAGAAACCGATGCACCATTGAGCAACGCACCCCATACTTTAGCATTAGGCTCAATAGGCATTTTTGAAATGAATTCAGCTGCTTCAGAGAGCTTTCCTGCCCGGCTAAGGACTCCAACCATGCAAGCATAATGCTCAACTGCAGGTTGGATGCCATAACTTGGCCACATAGCATCGAAGATCTTCCAAGCTTCATCAACCACTCCAGCATGTGCACAAGCTGACAGTACTGCAGTGAATGTGACCGAGTCAGGCCAGATCCCATTAGCAAGCATCTCTCTAAGCAGGATAACTGCAGTGTTGGCATCACCATGTGCTGCATATGCCGAGATTATAGCAGTCCAAACAATCACACTTCTACTGCTCAATTGCTCAAAAACCTTGTGAGCCCCCTGAAGAAACCCAGCTTTCGCATATGTGTCAATTATGGCTGTACCCACAAAGATGTTCTGATCATGGTTATTCCTAATGGCATAACCATGGATCTGTTTCCCACTTTTTAGGTTTGAAAAATATGAAAAAGTGGGAAGAACACTTGAAAGTGTCACAGAGTTCGGTCTGAAACCTGCAGCTTGCATCTTTTGCAGGAGTTCAGGAATGCTCTCATGACGATTATTCTGAACCAGACCAGAAAACATAGCATTCCATGTACTCAATACTGGTTTTTTCATTTTCCAGAATAAATCCATTGCCTTATCAACATACCCATGAAGCATGTACCCGGAAATCATCGAGCCATAAGTAACCTCATCTCTCTCAATCATTTCTTCAAATAGTTCTCGAGCATAGTCCAGACTCCCACATTTTGCATACATCCCAATGATGGAATTACAAACTGACACATCCACCTCGATTTTGCTCCCAATTACAAATTGATGAACCTCCATGCCAAAAGCAAGGTCCTTCAAATGCGCGCAAGCCTGCATGACACTGACCACCGTAACCCCATTAGATCTCAACCCTGGCGAACTTTCCATTTCCCTATATAGTCTCAGACAATCCTCATACATTCCAGCCTGAGAATAACCAGAAATCATAGAGTTCCAAGACACGATATCTCTATCTAACATCCCATCGAACAATTTCCTTGCCAGCTTCAAATTTCCTGACCTAGCATAGAAGGTAACCATAGCATTGAGTACAAAAATATCAGACTCAAACCCATGTCGAAGCACAAAACCATGAATCTCCTTACCCAATCCTGAGTCAGGAAACAAAGATGACAGAGCTTTTAAAAGACAAGTAACCGTGAAATTATCAGGTATAACAGTGGGTGTTGAAGAAGAGACTAAAGACGAGAAGAGCTTCAACGTTTCTTCATGTTTGTTGTGTAAAGAGAAAGCAATGAGCATAGCATTCCATGAAAAGATATTTTTGTGAGGAATTTTTTCGAACACCTTGAATGCTTCAAAAAGATAACCCGATTTAGAATAAAGAGTGAGGAGCTTTGAAGCGAGGAAGTTGTCAGCGACAACAGACAAGACGACAATACGGGAATGAATCTGCTTGCCCGGACCAACGAGACGGTGGTTGGTGCAATGCTGTATGAGGAGACCATAAGCACCATAGTCCACCCCATTGGAACGATACAGGCTTGCGAGTGCTCGTTCGATATAACCAGTGGCGGCAGCAATGGCTGATACGTGATTTTTCAGAGGCCTTGTTATCCTCATCCATTCGGACCCTGTAACTTTCTTTCTGGCTCTGTTCTTCTGGGCTTCAACCGTTTAACGACTCACTACTCTAAATGATATTGATATACCAGCGTCCGCGTAGGATTATGTACCAGTTTTAGACCAGGCCGATACCAAATACAATCCTCAATTCCAATCTGTTTTAATATTATTTTAATAAAGATTCAATACATATCGATCTTTCACTGGATCTGTATATTGATTCGATCCTTGATTTTGAACATCACCGATACCTTGTCCAATACATGAATTTAGTGACCACCTTTCAGGTAATCATTTTTCAATCCTATTTTATGGGGTTAGAGCTCCCTGCATTTTTTCTTTTTTTGCAAACGACGGGCCTATACCAACCCTACAATCGCATAGACTGGGTCATTCCGAAGTTTAATGAGAATCATTCCACTTGCACCCATAGCAGGAAAGAAAGAACATTTAACATCCCATATGACTATGAATGGCCCCAAAATAGTAAAAGGAGTCAAACCAATACCTTCCGCTTCCTAAGGCTAAGACGTTGGCATCTTGTTGGCATCTTGCCAACTGAGCTATCCCTTGGCGTTGAGCTCCGGGCTTAGTCCTTAACACACTAAGAATTCTACATATATTCATCTCTCTCTCTCTCTCTCTCTCTCTCTTTCTCTCTCACAGAATCTGTGTAAATGATACTACAATTTTTATTGAAAAAGATCAAATTGTGCCATCATTTGGAATTTGGATTCTTAGAGGCTCTGGTAAAATTTTGATCAGTAAAAGAAATCAGGAAAAAAGGAGGAGAGGGGGGGGGTCAACTTCAACAAAGATGCGTACGAGGATTCATATGAAAAGGGCAACAAATGAAAGAAAATTGAATCCTCTTGGCTTTTTTCCCACTGCATATTTTCTTGGTACAAAGGCTACAATCCGCTTTTGTTTCTCAGCAATTTTGCAACTAAATTTCTTCTCAATAAAGACCTCATGCAAGATCATCTAAAGTATGTTCAATGTAATCATCCATGTTTACATACCAGTTGATTCAATTTCTATCAAAAACTTCCTCAAAGATCTTCAACAATTGCGGACCTACTAAACCAAACTCCCCAAGTTTTCTCCACTCGAAGGACTGACAGCAGACAATGCTCCATAAGAACTGTTCTGGCCGAGCAAATGTGCCGTAGAGCAACCACAGTAGACAAAGCACTTCCGCCGATTAACTGGCATTACAACATTTACAAAATGCCTTCTGCCATAAGCATCTAAAATATCTTACAATAGTATAGAGGTGAACCTTTCTCCATCTAAAAGATCTTACAATCATCTAAAGTATCATACAATAGTATAGAGGTGAACCTTTCTCCCAGTTCTCCCCCAAGTCAAATAGTTGGAAGAGTTTTGAGACTGCATCACATCCCATCGTCAGCCCTAATCATCCCTCCTTAATCAATGAAGTGAAACAATAAAACATAAATTATTTACTCCACCTGACTAGTTTCAATGGAAACTACTCTAAAAATGTTGGGACTACTGGGAAAACAGCTTCCCTGTTAGCAACTTTATCTGAAGAAGTCCTACTTCTGTGAATGGGGATGGAATAAATATTGGTCATTTCTCTGGGACATTCATATCAAAAGAAGAGATCTAAAAGTTTTTCTAGCGTATACCCTGAGTGATTAACCTCTCACAGCGAAGCTTAAGAACAGAATGAAGAACCTACTTCAGCAATATTCTCCATATGTTCTTCATGTACACAGCCAATGACCACACAGAAAGACCTGCCGAGATATAAAGCAAAATAACACCAGGGGCAACTAGAATTCCTGACCCTGTCAGACTGTAAAATTGCAAACAAGAAAATGGAAATAGATTAAAGAATTTTCCAACAGCCAATACGAGGATTTTCTTTCCTTTATTAGGTCTAAGAACTATTAAGGATATTTTTTAAATCATTCAAGAGAATAATAAAATATTAACCTGCTGTCTCGTGTAGCCAAGAGCATAGTTATTGCAGTCATTTGTGTGGCTGTTTTCCACTTCCCAAGATTATTTACAGCAACAGCCTGACAAGTAACATTTTTTTTAATTATATTGGGAATTCAAAACAACAATCTGCACCCTTTGGTTTTGCAAAATGATAAAGAGATAATAGAGAGAGATGGGTGGGAAAGAACCTCAAGAACTTTACTATTTTGTGAAGCAGCCCATTCCCTTACTGCTGACATGGTTATCTACAAAAATATGAGGGGGGAAGCAAATAAACTTCAAAATATCTTCAAATGATATAAAAAGCGAAAAACTTATAACCAGGAGCAACAACATTACTACAGGAACAATACAAGAAAAAAAAGAAAGGGAGACGGGTATTTATCGCTTGGCCAAGAAAGAAAAGTGTCAAGTTGCAGATAAATAGTAAAAACAACACACATCTTGGTCCCAATTACAATGTCCATGCATAGTTAAGAAGAGTCACCCTGGTAGATCTTTGACCATTTAAAGTGTTCATCAGAAACAATTTCAACCCCCGGGTTGAAGTGAACCTAGAAAATATTCAGCTACATTTGAGTTATACCATACAGTTTCAAACAAACCGATCTCACATGAATTATTAAACATATTAGATCTGTTATGTTTCTTAATGATGGTGATAAAAAAAAACCACCTAAAAATTTTTTTTTTTTTTTTTTTTTTTTTTTTTTTTTTTTTTTTTTTCCCCCCACATAAAAACCCCCTCTGGGGCGGGCGCCCGTCCTTCCATGGTTTGGTTGCAAGGAAAACCAAGGTTTAGTAGAGTAGAAGAGTGGTGATGTTTAATATAGTTAGTGTGTATTCTTTTAGTGGTTATGTCAGCTAGGTTTTAAGCAGCTATTGGGTTTCAGTTTAGTATTTTAATTATAATCTATTTTTAATAATAAAAGGAGTTGTAGGAGGTGAGATCGACACACTCTCACTCTCTTCCTTTTCCTCTTTTCTCAGCTTTCACCTTCTTTTCTTTTCTTCTTCTCCTTCTCCATTGTTTCTTCTTGCTTTACTTTGATATATGGTATCAGAGCGGGATACCCATTGACCGCAATCCTCTGTTGCCATTTTGAGAGTCGTCTAGGGATCTTCATTGTGGCGTGCAGCCACCATTGTTGTCTTTGCTGCATCAGAAGACTGGAATATATAGAAGTATGTTTTTCTTTCTCATTCTTCTTGTTTTATTTTCATACTAGGTCAATCTTACCTTTAATACCCTACGCATGTTTGTTTTTCTTGTCTCATTCATTCCGTCTTGCTTCAAGTTTCTGTTATTCTTCACTTTCTTCTGTCCTGGTTTTGGACCAGCTTCAAGTTTTTTTTCCCCCTTATTCCATTCTTCATGTTTATAAACCTGGCGGATACTCTGTTTTCTGGATATTTTTCATTCACCTACTTTCTGTTATAACTCTCTCAACGCTGCTTAGTTTCTACTAAGGTTTTGTAGTTAAGGTTCAACTCCATTGTCTATTGATTTCTGGTTTCAGACCTGAGTTTAATCTTCCATATATCATAACCCCCACCCTGTTTTCTGAATTTCCTGCAACTGACTCATCATCCCTTTCAAAACCCTATTAGTTTTCAGTTTCTTGGCTGAGATCTGTTCAGCAGGGCAAAGGGATTCCAGTTTTCAAGTTTCAACTGAATCTAGTTTTGTTTGAAAAATCCAGCCAAATCGGGAGTCTTTCCGTCATTGGATATCTCTAACATAAGGTTGAAGAAGTGTTTTACATTGTTATGCTGAAAGTACCCCTTGCTTTCATACCTTGTCCCTATTTTTTCCTATCCCTATATTAGCTTCCAAGTTTGTCCTTATTCTTTAAATTCAATTCCTGGTTTGTCCCTTGTTCGTTTACCTTGTTTCGTTTTACCCCTGCCTTTTTCTAACTTCCAGAATTGTCCTCCCCTTGAATATTTAATTCCAACTACATCCCGAGAATAGTTGTCAAGGTGCCAATGTGAACCAAGGCGTTGGAGGCCTGACGAGGCACCTAAGCAACCAAAGCACCCGATTTTCCAAGGCATCACAAGGGCACCTGGGCACCTAGGCGACGCCTTGACAACTATGTCCCCGACTCTGTTTTCTCTTCACTTTTGGGTTTCCAACTTCCACTTATTTACAGTTTGCCGCTCACAATATTATTTGAGCTTATCTTGTTTGTGGTGAGCCCATATTGACCCGTACGTGGGATATTGTTGCCTGAAGTTGCCTTATGGTTCTGGAACCCGAGGATTTAGGAGTTATTTTTCGCAGGCGCTGTTTTGCTGCTATTTAATTCTCCACCTACTGGTTGACGTTCTCACTAACGGATTTGTCCGTTGTTGGCTTTTCTCTGTTGCTGGTTCTATGGCTGATAAATTTATTTGTGCTGGTTGATATTATTGGTGCTCCAATTTATTTCAAGATGGCATATCTAAGGTCTTCTTGACTGCTCTACTCCCTGGATATGGACTGGTTTGTTTATGTGATCCTGCATTCTCCCCTATATGTCCATGTGGAGGACTCTGTGTGAGGTGCAGGAGTCTATTTGTTCAAGATTCTTGCTGAAGCTTATTGAAGTTTATATTATTGCATTGAAGATTATTTGTCCGTTGCATGTTATTTGCATGTTGCCTATTATTTGACTTCTTTGTGAAAATTATTATATTTTCTGCTCATTTCTACATTCGAGAAGATTATTGTCAGTATCTTCTTTCATGGAGATTGTTCTGTGATTTGCCGAATGGGTGTTTCCACTGTGGTTTGCAGCTACCTAAAAACTATTTGGAGTGTAGGTACCTGAAAGCTATTATCAGTGCTCCTCAGCAACCTTATGTTGTTTTATCAGTGGTTTGTGGTGTGCAACAACCTGAAAGCTGTTTATCAGTGCTTTTCGGCAACCTTATGCTCTTTATCAGTGGTTTGCAGCAACCTATATTGCTCCTTGTCAGTGGTTTGTA
The DNA here is from genome assembly GCA_028583415.1 of Protea cynaroides. Lineage (NCBI taxonomy): Eukaryota > Viridiplantae > Streptophyta > Magnoliopsida > Proteales > Proteaceae > Protea > Protea cynaroides. Next base: position 32,952,931 of record CM053266.1, on the reverse strand, counting down.
GTAACCTATACTGCTCTGTATCAGTGGTTTACAGTAACCTATACTGTTTTTTTTTTTTTTTGGGTAAGTGCAGTATCCTATACTGTTATTTTGTCAGTCTCCCTAGTGAAGTTTATCATGTGCTTCTCGTGGAGTTTATATGCCTGCCTTCGTCTCGGTGGAGGGTTTATTATTTTATTGGAGTTCGTGTTGTTGAGAGGTTTTCTTTGTTTTATGTCTAACAGTTCTTATTGGAGATTGCAGGTTACTGAGCCACAGCGATGATTTACTCATCTTCTCTTGCTGCTATTTTCGGATCATTATTGTTGTTGTTGTTGCCATTGCAAGTTTCTTGCTTGCGGCTGGTGTTTTCCATCACTTCTATTATTATTTGTAGATGATGGTGGCTGGCCGGTTTATGTTTACTTTGGTGTTGAGACTTCTTCTTCATGCAGATTTTTTTTTCAAGCGACTGGCCTTCGAGCTGTTCTTTGTGTGCTACACGTCTAGAAGTGATTTGTTATTTATGTATTGATTGTTCCAAGCTGGAGCATGGGGGAGTGTCATGTTTCTTAGTTATAGTGATGTTTAGTAAAGTTAAAAGAGTAGTGATATTTAGAGGGCAAGCCTTGGTGTGAAGGTAAGGTTGTCATATTGCAACCTGGTGGTCACGGGTTCGAAACACGGAAACAACCTCTCCACATTGTGGGGATAAGGCTGCGTACATTCTGCCCTCCCCAGACCCTGCAATAGCGGGAGCCTTGTGCACTGGGATGCACATTTAAAAGAGTGGTGATATTTAACATAGTTAGTGTGTATTTCTAGTGTGGTTTAAGTGGACTATTGGGTTTCAGATTTCTATTGTAATTATGATTTATTTTTAATAATAAAAGGAGTCGTGGGAGGTGATCAACACTCTCGATCTCTCTTTTTCTCTTCTCTCGGCTTTCACCTTCTTTTTGTTTCTTCTCCTTCTCCATTGTTTCTTCTTCTTGCTTTACTTTGTTATAAGTTCAAACTTCAAAGCACAAATTATTGAGATATGATTAGATATGGTTTGCCCACAGCTGGAGTACAATAAAGTAGGTATTGCCTCATAGAAGAAAGCCAAGAAGACAAAACAGTGAGTTGTAAGTTCTTAAATGCTAATATAACCACGACAGGCTATTTTCGACAACAGCAATGGATGTTCTAAGAGACATGGATCCATTCATTAACCCAAACATAGGACCGAAGAGGTAGTATAGATTGCATCACGTGCAGGTAGTAGAAGTTACATCACGTGCAACTAGTAGTAGAGGTTGCATCACGTGAGCAAGGAGGTAAGATCCATCATGAGCAAGGCAGTAGTAAGCTAGGCTCTCTTCAATGAGAAGACACGAACTTGAGGAGATATATATACCTTCTCCCCCCATGTGGACAAATTACGGCAGGAGACTTCAAACCGTAGGATATAGATTAGAATATCAATAAAAACAAGATATCCAAATTTCAAAACCATCCAACGGTCGGATTAAGAAATATGTTGAAATCCTAGTGTGACTAGGAATAGGTAATGATAAAAGTGGATTTTGGACAATAATTAAAAAGTCAAAGATCCAGTAAGCAAATGTGGACCAAAAATGGCAAGGAAGTAATTAATGACAACTACAATAGGTCATCAAAATTTGGGTACAACCCAATGGTCGAATAAGGAATATCAAGAAATCCTAGTTGATGTAGAATTCCTAGATTTAAAAGGACAAGGCTAGTAGGAGTAGATTAGATCATAACAAAACTGATCAAATCACCAATGCAAGTAGCAGATCAGCAGAGTAGCACGTCTTAGTGTAGTTCTGCATATCGGCAATGTATTAGTAGTGCCCAATCAGAACAGATCAAAGCAAATCTGGTCAGATTAGTACAGCATCAGCAGGGCAGATCTATAGTATGTTGACCAAGCCGGTAGCAGCAAATCAATTTGATAGTAGTAGCAGATTGGATCAGATTTATTGAGAGCAGATCTGACCAATCTTTGATAGCAGCAGCAGTAAAGTCAAGTAGATCAATAATAAAAGTAGGTAAGTAGTAGCAGTAGAAGGATTTAAATCAAAGATTGATCACTAGATCAGACTAGTAATGGCTTGCAGCAGTACGAAACAGCAATAGTATTTCAGTAGTAAAGAGCAGTAACAACAATAATATTAGTATCTCAAGGATCAGATCTCAATTACAGAGATTGATCAAACCCAGTAGCAGCAATAATGGTAAAGAACAGATCTCCTTCGCAACATATCTGATCTCAAGGGCAGTACTAGACAAGCAAGAACAGAACTGGAAATTTGATTACAAAGGCAGCAGCATAGTTGTCAAAGCGACAAGGCGATCCAAGGCGTTTGGGACCATCCTGGGCGCCTAGGGGACCAAGGTACTCCCAGTGTATTTTTTTATTTTTTTAAATATTAATGTTATATTAATGTTTATATATATATATATATATATATGCAGCATTCTACATAAATAATCAACATTTAAGACATAGCTTAATTAATATGAGAAAACCAACAAAGAAACAAATAATTGAGTTAAGTAGGCAACACGTATTTATGACTAACATTTGCTTACTTCTAACAAATTTGACCGGAGCGTAACTTCTTTAATATACTTCGGATTCAAGCAATTTCGAATTCGTTATAAAGCTAGTATAATCAGTTTCCAACAAATCAGAGATTGCTTGAATCCGAGTTATAATAAAGGAGTTACACTCCGGTCAAACCTTGTTCAAAGTATGCGAATGATGTTTAAAGTCGTCTGAATGCAAATTATTTTTTGGGCATCAAAGCAAGAGATTATTTTGACGCGCTCTTGGTTTTTAGTGATGCTTTACTATAAAAAGATTTATAGAATTTTTATATTTGGAAAAAAAAACCCAGCATTTGGAAGTTGAAAATCGCCCCCACACCCAAAAATACGATTTTTGTTCTTGAATTGGAGGGTTGACTTTTTATCCTTCTGGAATTTGAATTTTAGACTATTTTCATTGGATTCAAATAGGAGGTATTTGCTTATTTATGAATAATATCTTAAGTAAATGAATCATTTACTTAAATGATATTAATCATAAATAAGTATTGTCTGATAAATGTTGTTCATGTCTAGCCTAATAAATCTTGTGAAGCAAATTCATAGATCAAAGGGAAAAAAAAAACACACATAAGACCCAAGGCGACCGCCCAGGCATTCTGGGCGCCCAAAGCGTCCAAGGCGGCACCTAAGTGACGCCCAGAGAGCCTGGGCGGTCTAATAAGGTGCCCAGGCCCTGGAATCACGCCCGGACGCCTAGGCCCCAACGCCTAGGCAACGCCTTGACAACTATGGGCAGCAGTAGTTACAGCAATAAGGCAATGAACAAATTTGGAAATCTGGTCACTAAAGGCAGCCATATTCACAACAAGTTTAGATTAGATAGATCTGAACAGCAACACCATATCGCAGAGAGCAGGGGTAGCAGTAGTATATCGCAGTAGATCAGATCAGAATCTGATGAAGTAACAATAAGTAGCAGCAGATAAGAAGCATAGAAAGTAATAGAAATTCTGATCAGATCTGGACAGACCAGTAGACCTCGATAGCAGTTGTAGGTAGGATAATAGCAGCAGTAGTAGGTATAATACGAAAAGGCAGAAGCAGCAATGGTGATTGCACACCACGAAGAAGAAATTTAGACAACTCTCAAAACGGCAACCCGGGTGATTCCTCTAATACCATGTAACAAAATAGAAAATAAGAGAAGAAATAAAGGAAGAGAGAGAAAGAGCATAATCGAATTAGTATCCTGCTCCTCTCCTTGTAGCTTGTATTTATAGAAATAAAAAAACAACTGCTAGATGGGATCTAGGACTCTACAAGTCAGAGTCTTAATTACAAACTAAAAATAAATAAACCCAAAATAGGAAAAAAAAACTAATAAACTAACAAAAAGTCCACCAGTCCACACGATTATGACTAACTGCTTTCACTAAGTCAAAGCAGTTAGTTAGGTAGCGTATTTGTATGTTATTATGCTAAAATGCATAAACACCAAGAATGAGCGAGAAATGGATGCATTAACATGCCGTGTCAGAAAGCAAGAAAACCTGATCTACAACCTAATGAGGTTATGGTTTTCTTTGATATGTGCACTAGAGCATCCAGTAGTTTTCTTCCTGTTTTTTTCCATGGAAGCAATTGTTTCTTCTTGAATTAGTTGGACAGTGATAACAAGGCTCAGTTTTGTCTTTTGAAAAGGGGTAATGGATTGTCAACAGAGGAAGGGGGTCAAAAGTAGCAGTCAGAATGTTTTTCATTCATGCATTCATACTTGTCTTTTCCTGTCCCACTTCCCGCAGAAAGAAAGTCCATGAGGAAAAAAATAGGAAGTTTTCTTATTCCTTTTCCAAGGGCAACTAAGATTTAAGGGTGACTAAAAGATGAGTTAAACATTTCACCCATGAGGATATGATATAATTGTCCACGATCAGCTCACAGGATTTGACAGATTCCCAAGGGAACCTTGCCAACCTAATATCAGCAAAGCAAGGTCCCCCCCCCCCCCTCTTTTTTTTTTTTTCCCTTTAACCAACCTAAACCAAGGGTATTTTTTACTGGAGTAGCATCTTCAATATAAGAAATCATCCCCTTTTTTGCATCTCTCAGCTCCCAAAGAAAACAATCCTTATTCTCCAATCTCCTGTCCCTTTTACAGGAGCCTCAAGGACTAACATATGGTAAAAAGGAATATCAGCTCAGGTGAACTCAGTCAGCATTATCCTCCTTCCTCAGAAGATGTATTCTTCCACTAAGCTGTTAATATATTGCTGAGGCCCTAACCAGTAGACTAATAAGATCTTAGACTGAACCCTGAAGGCAAGCTCCAGAGACCAAACAAGGCAACCCTTTGACCTTAAATCCAAAAAACCAAGCAAAGGGCATGAGTTCCCCATCTAGTTAATTATTTAATCTTGATTTTTTATAAATGTAATTCAAAGACATAGGACTGCAATAAGCATGCATGGGATTGAAGGGTTGGTGTCAGAATGTAAATGTTGGCTTTATTCCGTTTAATCAATTGAGACTTAGTGGAAGATAACAAATGCAGCAACACCAGGACCCAGGAGACAGTTCACCCGTCCTCTATCATATAACAACCAAAGTACTGTCCTCCAGGGTTGTCCCTGCGAGTTGTAGCCCCCATGAAATCAGAGTACTGTACTCCAGGGTTGTCCCTGTACGTTATAGCCCCCACGAAATCATCTAAACAAGATATGTCTCTGTTCTTTCATATCTCCGCTCTCTGGCACAACATAATTGTTCTTGTCTCATTGCCTTAGTAACGTGTTCTGAAATATCATATTTCTGTTTGCATATCAATAGTTATTCAGTCCTTTCCATGGAAACCTATAATGAGATGCCCTTCATGTAACCTTCTCTCTTTCATCACCTGGGCATGTTTACATACGCAACAGTAGCACCAGTGATGGAGTTCCAGCAACAGAATATATGATAATGAAAGAGTCAAGATACAGGGGATAAAAGAAAAAGGGACCCCAGCACAGAAGAGGAAAGAAACAACGAACAGCCGAAGGCGAGACATAAACCCACTATAACAAAACCATACAAGAAAGAACTCCCACCATCCAGTCATCCACTACATCTTCTCAACTCCACCTCCAACTCCAATTGCCACAACCCAACTCCCACACCAACCCAAAAATAAAAATATAAAAAAAGAAAACCATGGAAAAGATTGAGATCGAAAGAGAGAGAGAAACCAAACAGCTTTGAATGAAGCATTGGTTTTCAATTCAGAACACACCAGCTTCTTCATTCCTCACCTTTATGAATTTTTACCACCCTCCCATGATGTGATCATGTGAGCCTTCCCTATCCCTGATTTACATTCTCCTAATAAAACTGACCCAGTGACCTTCATCTCCAGGTTACATAAGACCAAAACTCTTGCCAATGTCAACAGCATTGGCCACAGCCTTTTCAATGACTAATTTACCAAAATATCATATGATTCATATCACCATTTATCCTTCACCATCCCCAGCTCCAGACAACCAACAAGCAGAACAAACCTAAGCTCAAGATTTGGAAGATTGGATTTACAGATCTCTCCATAGACACCCAATCCATTCTTCTTTTGGGGTCCAATTTGGCTAGATCTCTTCCAGAGATAAGAATAGAAGTCCTTCAAAGAACAATTGTTCAAAAATGCTTTGCACCTCCCACATGAACAGACAAACAAAATTTGAACACCAGATAAAAAAAGATAAAAGGATAAATCTAATGAATGCCGCCATCTTATAATCACAGTAGTTCTTGAAACAGAATTTGTTCATGGATTTTTTTCACCTCTTACATGAACTAAGAGTGAACCCCCCCGGCCAGGGGGGGAAGAAGGCCACAGATCTATAAGGTCGCAGATGCAAATGCAGTTTGCCAGACCTATAAGGTTGTACAGCTTAATTAGATTTGGAAAAGTTCAACATAACCTGGATTTTGGCATACAAACACAACTGCTTCAACACTCGAAACTTTCCATCTAAAATGTCATGGGGTATAGTAAACACATGTCTGGAGGCAGAGTGATTCTGCTAGTTGAATGGAAACATTTCCTTGAGATATTGTACACCTTAACATTTTCAGACAATGACAAATACCACATGCTTAAACTTCCTGTTCTAGAATTCCATTAGGGCCTAGGGGAAAGTTGTCTAATTTTTTAACTTGAGCTAAGTGTGCCATGCAAGCTTACAAAATATTAGAGCAACATAAAAATTGAAGCTGTAAAGAAAAAGAGAAGAGCATGTATGGAAAAAGGTACATCCAGGGTTGTAAGTCACTTAAATCCAAAAGTATGAGTATGGGTATATAAGAGGCAGGAGTAATCAGGCAATCACCTCTCTACCAATTATGGCAATTGAAGGTATTGTCAGTACCCATGGTACTTCTCCAAAAATGGCAACTTCAAATGGTCTGGTACACAATAACACCAACGTTGCGCCAACCATAAGCTGCATTCAGTGAGCAAAATAATCAAAGAAAGAACTCATACATATATCTATAATAAATTGTTCCACATTTTCCCTTCTTTTTTTCTCTTTTTCTTGGTCAGAACACAATGTGTTATTAGATCAACTAGCTTTTTTTGGGTGGGGGTGGGATTACAGAGAGGATCTCAAACCTTATCAGCTACAGGATCCAAAAATGCACCAAATGCTGTGCCTAATCGCATCTGAAAAGCATGGAAGGAGAAATTTCCAGAGACTAGAACGAGATAAATCGGAGCAACGGAAAGAATGCTTCTTAAAAAGTGGCATTGAGAAATAATCCGAACTGGAGTACCTTTCGAGCAATGTACCCATCAAGCCAATCTGTAATTGCAGCAGCAATGAAAATAACTGTTGTTGCAGTTGTTCCCCACCAACCACTCATGTAAAATGCTAGTGAGCAAAGTCAATATGTTAGCTTCATAAAGTACAGATTCCAAAGAGCGGTTAATGATAGTAAACTAGGCAAAAGATCATATATAGAAGAGGCATAATCACACAAACTCAGTTTTCAGCAGCCCAAAAAAAAAAAAAAAAGGGGGGGGGAAGTAATTGTTATGTATTCAAATATATGGGTTGTATGCCTTAATTTATGGGATGGTAGTTATGTATAGATGTGGTTATTAACCAATTAGTTTTTTAGTAGTTATTGAAATAGGTATTTAGAGGGCGTGAGAGTCTTCTTGTGTAATTAAAAAGGCTATAAGTAGTGGAGTGGTTATTGTAGAAGTTATGTTACCGTGGAAGTGAGGAGTTCAAGAGGTTGATGTAACCGGCAATCAGTGTTCCAAATCTTAGCGAGATCTCAAAAATCTTGACCTTCTCGAGATTTCAAAATTTCGACCTTCTCGAGATTTCAAAAGCTCGGAAATCTTGACCTTTATACGTTCAAAAAAAGCAATGTCTCAGTGAGAATATTCGAGACCTCAATGAGATCACGAAAATCTCGGACCTCACCGAAACGGGGTCGAGATCCAAGATTTAAAACCTTACCAGCAATAACTATTTATGTTTCATTATTTATTGGTGGTAATAATGAATGAAATAGATAGACTTGGAAAATTATCAATCTTGTGACTCTCAGAAGAGACCACGGAGGTTTGGCTTCCACCATAAAGCCCCAAACGTCAAGCTTCCTCAATAAAGCCGTTATCCTTATCTAATTTGTCTTTTCCTGTGTTATCTCCCCTTATCTCTCTCTTTACTATTTTATCTCTCCATACTTACCGAGATACTAGGCATGTATCATTATTCTAGGAAAAACGTAAGGACTTATACTTTATATTTTGGATCAGCAAGCACAACTTGCCATAATTGTTAAGGCGCCAAGGCGAACCAAGGCATTGGAGGCCTGACGGGGCGCCTAAGCGACCAAGGCGCCTGCCTAGGGGAATAAGGAGCCCAATTTTTCAAGGCATCATAAGGGCACCTGATGCAGTATTATTCAGCCCATGCGAATGGAAATCAAGATCACATCAAGATCAAATCACAAGATCTCGCAAGATCTCACAAGATCCTACACAATCTCGCAAGATCTCATAAGATCTCACACAGTCTCGCAAAATCTCGTAAGATCAAATCAGATTTCACAGGATAAAATCAGATCTTGCAAAATCAAATAAAGCATTTGATTGGAAAGATCGATCTTAGAAGGATGTGATGTTGCTGAAGCAATCAAAGAAAGATATGATGTTGTTTAGTTTTTATAGTAGGAAGTTATCTCCAATATATTTCAATTCCTTTAGTAGTTACTTTCCTAATTAGTTTCCTTCCAAATTAGTTAATTTCCTTTGTCAATTCTTTTCCATGTTAAGAGCCAATTTGAGCTCTATTTAAAGTGATGTAAGGCTTAGGTCAATGGATAGATCTGAATGAATGAAAGAAATTTGGTTTATGCCATATCTGTGAGAGACAGATGAGTGAGAGACTCACGAGGTGAGAGACCTCTGGTGGTGAGACGCTGCCCAGGCCTTAGGTGAGATGCCTTAGGTCATATCCTCCTACCTTTCTTCCATCCCTTCTTCCCTCCACCTATTGATTCTTTTCCTTTTCTTGTTATATAAAAAAAAAACACACATACACAAAAAGAGAAAAAGTATTGTCCATGATTTACTTTTCATCGATCCTATTGTGAGGCTAGTTCCTAATTTGTTGAGTTGGGGACTGGTCCTACATTAGCACCTGGGTGCCTAGGCACGACACCTTGACAATTATGCTACTTGCTAGCTAAATTAACTCATATAACCAATAATCTTTCAGTTTATAATCTACATGTATCCATATTTATATTCTTCTTTTTCTGCACACAAAAAAAGCTGCTTTATTAAAGACTATATGCAGCGAAAATGGACAGTCATAGAGAAATATCATTAAAGACTTGATAGCAGCAGAAAGAGAAAATAAACTACAATACTAGGCCATGTTTATTCTCCAAATCCCACCCATCTGTACCATACTATTTAGTAATACATTGTTTCCCCTCAATATAGCATACAAACACACCTAATTACCTAACACATGTTACAACAACAAGCAGTAAATAAAAACAAAGACTCTGCCTCCTTTCCACTTTCACTCTCCAACAGATGCCCCTACGTATAATGAGTTTCAGCCTTTCAGGAAGTAACATCTCTTGTCAACCAGTATGTTGTAGAGTTACCTGACCTTGTTCCCAACTGTAATGAGATATTCGCCTTTGAGAACATAAAGATCTCACCTTCCCAATCAAACAAAAAATATGTCCAAGGACCTGAGTTTAGAGATAAGATCTATCTAATAACTGTCCTTCGACCCCCTTGATAACCAAATGTTCACACTGTATGGTAGTAGCTACACCTAGGCCCATAATCAAACCCCTCCAATTCTGCCACCAGAATCCAAGAAACCAGTAAAGCCCAAAAACACTAATGGAGGTTCCATCACGATCCTCAAAAGATATCATGAATGCCCTGCCACTTCTGGGTTCCCCAAGCTGCTGCAATCAAAATTCAGTGGCCAGAAGCAGTGGAGGAATCCAATGATAAATCTGTCTGAATGCAAATGGATTATAACATGATCTTTAACACAGTTCCTTTTTCAGGGCAAAGAGGGCATTCCAAAACATAATGGAGTAACTCAGTTCTTTTAAGTTTCTGCTAAAGAAAATTTTGGCCCATCTCATAACATAACAACTAAATGAGAAGTCAACGACAAAGCCTGATAATTTTCTTTCATCTTTGACGGGTTTAAGATATAGAAACAACATTGAGAACACTTGTCGAAGCATATTATTCACAGAGCAGCTGAACACTAACATGGGATAACTTACAAATATATCAGTCAGCCTGCACTTTGATACAATGTTCGCTGGGACAAAAAGACTGGACACTGAGATGGCAATAAGTTTTTTAATGCGTTTCCTAGCTAATCTCTACCTTCAAGTGAAACAGCAGGAAGCAGAATCAATCCTCTGGAGAAAGGGCAACAAAGGGATCTTCATTCGACTCCATCATCAAATTGATAGACTGAAAAAAAAACTACTCTTATGGAGGTATTGAGAACCAGTAAGAATCACATGATTACCTAATCCCACGTATGATTTGGTAATTAATTAATCCTTCAATGCAATGGCAGTAACAATAGACCTCTTCCACAGACAGTATAAAACCAATATCTCCTTCAATTTAAGCTTTATTGTTCTATTTCTAAAGGTGGGTAATTCAAAATGTGTAATAACTAATAACAACTTTCAGACCCTTTAAAGTGATCAATTGTATTTATATGTCATCTCAAGGTACCTCTTCATTTGCACGGGTCGAGCTCTAACAGGGGTCATTCTTAAGCTAAATACAAATAATCCCACAGCTGTAGGGTCAAGAGGTTAAAATTCCTTTCAGTTTCTATCACGCAAAACCAATAAAAATAAATAAACAAAAAAAAAATCGAGCATAGATACAAAATCAAAGAGACTCAAAGCAGAAAATATTCAAACCACCTTCCTCACACATTCAAAATGTTATCAATCAAAACGGAAAGATGGGGAGGGGGAGATAAGCCATGAATAAAGAAAAGCAGATCTTGCATCGACAACCCATTAATCTAAAGAAAAAATAAATAAATAAATAGAACATACTGCAAATGAGGAGCGGGACAGCAGCAACGCGACCGAGCGTCAAGATTGTAGGCAATGTAAGCAATCTGGGAGAATGTAATTGTTGTTGTTGGTTCAACGGCAGCGACGGCAGCCGGTCCTTATCGTTCCGATCGCCCTTATTCTCAGATCCCATGTCGGCCACAGGGCCTTCGGTCGATCCAGGAGAAGAAGCAGAAGATAACGCTTTTTGAGCGGGAGACCCCACATCTCTACGCAAACGCATATTGCCGAAGGCAGTGCCGAAATATGCGCACGGTAGCCTCCAACCATCCCTCCAACCCACCGACAATCGCTCTCCTTTATCACCGATACTACTACTGAGGGCCACCGATCCCTTGGTTCTCGCCATCAACCCTACCTCCATTATCGCAGCAGCGTTCGTAGAAGCACCAGCACCAACACCAACACTGTCGCTACTGATTCAATTGCGGATCCTCCGGACTGCCTTTATCTATCAGATACTGCTTCTTACCAAAAATGCAAAGTAGCATGCTCACTTTAATAAGTGCTGTCATGGTGGCGTAATCTGCAATTTTGTGTAGAGAAAAAAAATAATACCAAAATTGTTTTGGGTAGGCGAGTTGAAAGGGATTGGTTCCCTTCAGGATTAAACACGCCATAAATGAGGAAACGGAATTCTGAATTCAGAACATGGAAGGGGCGAATGGGGGGATTCGGCTCGTCTGAACTTGGGATCCAAATGGTCTCATCCCTGAAATTTGGGAGGTGTGGCGGCGATCCCACTGGATGGTCGCTACGTGGAGGTCGGATGAATCCGACCCCTCCGTTCAAGTCGACAAGCCGAGCCGACAAGAGAGTGTCGGTTCAAACGGAGGGGTCGGATTCATCCGACCCTCACGTGGCGACCATCCAGTGGGGTCGCCGTCACGCCTCTCGAATCTCAGGGATGAGACGATTTGAATACCTGAACTTGACAAGAGAGTGTCGGTTCGAACGGAGGGGTCGGATTCATCCGACCCTCACGTGGCGACCATCCAGTGGGGTCGCCGCCACGCCTCTCGAATCTCAGGGATGAGACGATTTGAATACCTGAACTTGAGACTTGCCAGTGATGCTTGATGGCCAACACGTAGGCTATAATTCATCAAACGGTCTTTAATAAAGCAACATAATTTAGAGTTGCTGAGATGCTTTGCATTGTGGAGTTGCCAGTTGAAATCATGAAAAACCTTTTTAAAAATGAAAAAGGAAAATCCGTCTTTGCACGATCTTCCTCTCGCTCTCCAAATCTCTCTCTTTCTCACTTTACACGAAATAGAGGGAAAACCTGAGATGGGGTTTCAAACTTCATTTTAGACAAAAAAAAGTTATTAAAGGGAATAAAGTTTCGACATTTTGTTTATGTGGGATAATGATTTTGCTGCTAGGAAGCTTTCTAACGAAGAAGGGTTTCCAACGGAGAAGGCCATTGACGGAGAAGGGTTTTCGTTTTCGAGTTCTCATCTCAGATCTTTTTTGCATTTTATAGAGTTTATTTTAGAGGAAACAATTTATCCTTTTCTTTTTAATATATGTTTAATGCAATCTTCTTCTTCATGTTCTTGTGAGATTTGAGTTGTACCTTTTCAATTGAACAGAAAGATGAAATAATACATTGATTTTAGTTTCATTACTTTCTTCTTTCTTGTTCTTCTTTTTTCTTTCAAGGCGATGCTTTTCTTCCTCCATTGACAAATTGACAAAAGAAACCATTGGAATCCTTTGATTCTGATTAACTCACAGAGTTTCCTCCGACAAAATGCAACTCCTGCGAAGGCAATAGCCCAGGGAAAAGTTAATAACAATACAAAAATTTGATTAATAGAATTGTCATGCCATATCAACCAGAGTTTCATAACTCACAGATCATCACTTTCACGATCTTTTGGTGAACTTACAGAGAGTGAGAGAGTAAATTAAAGAAGGAAATCCAAAAAGGGTTCTCATGGTTTGTGAAAATTTACTCATTACGTTTTAGTTTTTTGAAATATTCCATGTTACACGCTATATTGAACTCCTGTACATCACTTTAATTATGACCATCGGATTTAAGAAGCGTCACATGGTGGCCATCGGAGACATCACTGGCCAGTTTCAAGTTCAACTTGAACTTGAGACGAGCCGAATCCTGAATGGGGATTTGGTGAGGTTGCAGACGGCGACATACGAGAGGATCTAAAGTGGCAATTGGCAGGCAAGTCATTGGCGACCTTTTTTTTTTTGGGTTGGGGAGGGGGGGGGGGGGGGGGGTGGCTGTATAAACCTAAGTTTCATGTTACCTGCACACATGCCAATGCATCAAAATCCGATCTTTGCACAACTGATGGGTTTAATCGGGTTGGATAGATTATGTTCTGAATTCTCTGGAATCGGTTACAGATACCCCTTAAACGAATACGAAACACAAATTAAATTTTTATTTCCAATTATCTGTTTACATCTTTACCAACAGTTTCTCTTTCTTAACTCCGTTGTTTTTATGTTTCGATCATAGATCATAGCTAATAAATTTGAAAACGGCAAATGTTTGGATACGGATACGTACGTATATTAAATGCAATCGAACATCCATATGGGGATTTAATCTGATTCAGAAGGCCACCTTCGACATTATTATGTTTGTGTTTAATACGTGTTTAATGCAACCGTTTCACTGAAAATATATTAATATATATTCACAAACATCTACATCATTCAATTAATAGAATAATAACATATATATACAAATTTTGTATTCAAACAAAAATTGTAATCCATAAAATTCATATAAAATCCCCATTTCATTAACACAAAATACATATCAAAGCCAAAAGGATTCATTCAATAGTGAGGTTTATGGGATTTGGGAAAAAATTGAAATATTAAGAAAGAGAGAGAGAGAGAGAGGGGTTTTACTATTATTATTTTGTTTTTTCATGTTTAATACGGAATTACTTGTTTAATACGTTTCAATATTAAAAAAAATGAATTTTGAAAATCTATGCAATAGTTCGTACAATTAAAGAAAATCTATTTACAAATTCGGGATGTGTATAATTTGCTTATTAATCGCTACTTTACTAACTATATGAATTCAGATAAATTGAATCATAATCTATCTGATTTGTATAGACATCCAATTAATAATAAAAATAATAATAAGTAGCTAGTGATTTTGAAGGTTCTTGGAGATTCCATGGGTTCTATTAAATGAAGAAAATATAATTACAAGATTAAGATAATTGAAAACGAATCATATCTAGTGGGTGGGCACGGTGAATTTGTTACCTCCCAATTCACATTTAAAGGAATTTCGCTAACATCTTTCAAATGACCTCCCTAGCATGGCTATAATAATCAATATCGAAACAGTCAATTCGTATCTATTTCGGTCATGAATCATGACCGATACCGGGCCTACACTAACTTTTACATTTTTTTTTTAATTTATTAATTGTATCAACCATGTTTCACTCATCCACGTGCAGCAAAATAGATTTGTATCAATATCGAATTGGTTCTGGCATCCGCTGATACCTTGAAGGTTTGAAGTTTGCTCCCAAGCAAGGGACCGAAATCAAACCAAACCGTTTAAATCGAAACCGTAAAATGGATTATTAAATGGTTTGGTTCTAATTTCAGAAATGAAACCATTTAGTTAAATGGTTCAATTCTGGTTTCAAAAATGAAACCGTTTAAACCGACTATTCGGGACTGTTAAAATCGACTAAATCTTTACCTTAATCCCTTAGTGCTAAAAGTCAATATTTGTAGAAATAAATTATATTTTAATGTTTTCGATAAGGCATACTTCTAAATCGTAAATTCACTTTCACATATGGTTAAAATTATTTTAATGATTTCTTTGGTTTTCCCTCTACTTTGTTCCTAACTCTCTTCCTCTTTCTCCCGGCAACGAAACCGTTTAAAAATCAAAATTGATTAATAATCGATTTTGGTTATCATTTTGAAACCATTTAATAAATGGTTCAATTTTGGTTTTACTCATTACATACCGAACCAAAATCGAACCACACTATTAAACCAAAACCGCACCGTTTAACACCTTTACTCCAAGGCGATGTCAATTAATACAATCACATTGGTAAAATAAAAGGATTAAAAAAAAGGTAAATTTCAAACCGCAATTTTGGGTGATAAATTAGCATATTTGGGTCTAAAACACTCAAAATCCAAATATTTGTCTCCCATCTCCGTCAAGTTTCTCATCATTTTGTATGGGTCGATTCGGATTGGTTTTGATCTATATCAAGTCAACCTAGGATTTTTAAGGAAAGTCAAAACATGTCCAATAAGAGATTCGGGCTAGGGTGGGCTACACTGTACATGTTAGTTAACAGGATGGTCTGGTGTTGGTTTATCAGAATGGTTTTATGGACTCTTATTGGTCTGGTGTTGGTTTATCAGAATGGCTTTATGGACTCTTATTGGTCTGCTTTTGGTTCGGTTTCGGTTTACAATATGTATATATAGTAAAAAAAAAAAAGTTGGATTAATGGGCTGGTTCAGTTTTAATGTTAGTTTCTTATATGTATATTTAACAAAATATTGGCTTAATAGACTCTTATCAAGCCATTATCAGATTGGTTAGTTTTATTATTATTAGTCCAGTTTGATTCAGGCTCATCAATTGGTCTAATCTGGTTTTAACTTTTGATCATACTCTAAAAGCACAACCCAAATCCATGCCAATAAGGTTCGGTTTCGGTTTAGCCTGGGCCGAATTGGGTTGGTTTGGTTCCGAGTTTCAGGTTTCGATTTGGACCCAATTTTGACACCTATCAATGGACCATTTTGCACATTGATTCTCTCGTGCTTGAGCGTAGGGATAACTCTACTGCTCCAATCCCTACATGCAACTTAAAAACAAAGTGATGGGAAAACATGACACCTCATATATTTTCCAAGGAAGGTTTCCCACAACTTCAGTGCGAGGAGACCTCCCATGCCATTAATGGGGGTGTGGAAAACGGTATCAGTAATGGAGGCTCACAAGATAAGAGAAGAAAGAATGTGAAAAAGGAGAGAGAAAATACCAGAATGTGAAAAAGGATGCGAAAAAAGTATCTCCACCTGACTTGTTTGGATGCTTTTATAGACTCTATACTATGTCAAATTTGTATTTTTCAACTTCATTTTTTTTTAATACTTTTATGAACTACACCTTATGCTTAGTACAAGATTATTTTAAAATGCAATCATTATTGTTACCTTTCTCTAAGGTTCTCTTTGGTATAGTTTATATTTATGTTTATGAGTTATTTATAATAAATTGTTTATGATAATAAATTATGAATAAAAAATAATAACCGTTTAATACCACTAGACATAAAAAAGTAATAATAAATTATCACAACAATGATAACACCTTCTAACCTATTTGAAGATTTTAGATTATATCAATTTATTTTAAATATAAATAAATATTCTAAATCCTACCAAACAACTACATATATCATAATATATTATATTTTATTATACATACCAAATAGAGCCTAAAAGGTATTGGAACAGTTGTAATTATTCCTCTTTGTATATTTATCCATAACAACTAGAAACATGTTATATTATATTAAACAAATCCTATGACTTTTAAAAGTAAAATCTTTGTTTTTGAATTGGTCAATCTTTATGAAATTATATTTATCAAAGAAAAATTACTTATGAAATTATTCAATTGCCCATAACTTTTTATATTGTAACAACATCACGATTAAGGTTGTCTCAAGAAAATATTTAATTATAATTATTAAATTTTATTAATCTAATCATTGTGATTTAGATGCATTTGGTCATTATATGTGAAATAACTTTGCTATGTCTATTCATTATATGTGAAATAACATTAGTCCCTAATTATAATTTTGTCTTAAGCTTTGTAACAGTTTAAATGCATTTGATAATTTACTATTAAAGCTCTATTTGTATCCACGCAAAAGTTAGAAAAAGAAAAAAATATCCTATAAAACATGATTGTTAATTTTTATTTTAATCTTAGAAAAAAAAATTGCTTTGAAACTTATAAAATTTTGCATAGAGTAAACTTTCATATAAAATATCAGTTGTATCAAGAATTTTAAAATGAAAATAGGTCCTAGTTGACAATAATGTCATAAATTTATATTGTATTAAGTTGAAGAATTAATTCATTAGAAATATAATATGAAATTGTAATGAAGATTTATGTACTTTTATCTAATGACCAAACATATGGTGGAAGACAAATTTCAAGAAAATTTATCATATGTAATACCCTTGTAGGTGACATCTATTTGTATAAATATAATGTAAATAACCATTATTAATACCAAAAGTTTTCTATATATACAAAAAATATTTTTCTACCAATATATATATATATATATATATATATATATATATAAAGGGGACAGTTTTTATGCATGATCGCAATTGACACACCGGCCATTCATTTTATAAGGGTAAAAAATGGTATTACACATGTTGCTTTACATTTATTTAATAGTTACAAATACAACTATACACATTCACAGTTGTACAGAAAATATTTTGTCATTTATAAAATATATTTTTCCATTCAAAGTAGGTAATTAAGGGTATTATTAGGCTAGTCCGGTCTAGTTTCGATCTGGATTGAAACGGTGTCGGACTTTGCAAACCCAGATCAAAACATGTCCATTAAGGGTTCGGGTTAGGGTAGTCTACGCTGGATACAATAATTAACGGGTCAGTCCGGTGTCAGGTCGTTATCTGGCTGATTTTGAATTGGGTTTATGGGCTTACTGACTGTTTTCGCATGTAGCTATTTTCGCACGACAATAATTTTTGAAAAAAATTCATCTACTTCCTATCAAGGATTGCTAACATCATCTACACCCACAAGAATGCAAAAACATCACTTACCACCCAAAAACTTTGCTATGCTAATCAAAGAAGTCCACTCCGTCACAAGATTCTAGTTAGATGCTGATGTCAGCTGTATTTGAATATTTCAAGGACGATACTACCCTTTTAGGTAGTTGAAAAAACCATTACCCTTTATGTCATTTGTTATTCTACCCCCAAAATTTACTTTCCTTTCATCATCTTCTTCAACCTCCTATTTCTGAATCAATCCACGCAAACCGAATCAACCCAACACACGATGAACAGAACCCAGAAGAGAAAACAGACAATAACCAAAACCCACAAATGAGAAACGAAATTTATCCTCACCAAACCAAGATTTTTCTTTATTCTTTTTGTTGTAGAGGAAAAGGGTAAGATTAAACTGTGGAGAAAATTGAGAAGCTATCTAAGAATGAAGAAGATTGTTTACGTGCACCAATTCACAAACAGGTGGTCTTCAAAAGGCGCTCTCTCTTCTCCTTGTTAATCTTGTTGTCTTCTAATTTCCAACTTTTCCTTCTACACGAGGATAATTACCAGAAAAATCAATTCTTTAGTCATTTCTTCTCCTGAAGAGCCGTTTTTTCATGTGAAATAACTTTGCTATGTCTATTCATTATATGTGAAATAACATTAGTCCCTAATTATAGTTTTGTATGAGGCTTTGTAACAGTTTAAATGCATATAATTTACTATTAAAGCTCTGTTTGTTTCCACACAAAAGGTAGAAAAAGAAAAAATATCTTATAAAACATGATTGTTAATTTTTATTTTAATCTTAGAAAAAAAATTGCTTTGAAACTTATAAAATTTTGCATAGAGTAAACTTTCATATAAAATACCAGTTGTATCAAGAATTTTAAAATGAAAATAGGTCCTAGTTGATAATAATGTCATAAATTTATATTGTATTAAGTTGAAGAATTAATTCATTAGAAATATAATATAATGAAGATTTATGTACTTTTATCTAATGACCAAACATATGGTGGAAGACAAATTTCAAGAAAATTTATCATATGCAATACCCTTGTAGGTGACATCTATTTGTATAAATATAATGTAAATAACTATTATTAATACCAAAAGTCTTCTATATATAAAAAAATATTTTTCTACCAAAAAAAAAAAAAACATATATATATATATATATATAGGGGACAGTTTTTATGCATGATTGCAATTGATACACCGGCCATTCATTTTATAAGGGTAAAAAAATGGTATTACACATGTTGCTTTACATCTATTTAATGGTTAAAAATACAACTATGCACATTCACTGTTGTACAGAAAATATTTTGTTATTTATAAAATATATTTTCCCATTCAAAGTAGGTAATTAAGGGTATTATCAGGCTAGTCCCAAAAAATTTTGATTTTCGAGAGGCCATCGAAAAATCGAAATCCCCTTAATTACCTACTTTGAATCTAAATCTGAGAAAAAGAGAAACCAGAAACACAAGTCGAGAAAATCGAAATCCTGAGAAACAGAATTTCGTAGGTTTTGGAGTCAAAATCGGCTATCATTGGGAAAAAATTCTCCAAAACCCTAAACCCAAGTATTCAACAAAAACGGAGATGGAGAGAGATCAAATAGTGAGGGGGAGAGAGAGAAAAAGAGAAATTACCGAAGAGTTTCAGATGTTCTCTCTTCTAGTTTTGCAGAGAATGACTTCGTGCAGATGACGATTAAATCATTGATCTTCATTCTTTTGGTTTTGCAAGCCAAGATCGAAATGGAGTTGCCGGCCTAAATCACAGAGGAGCAGATGAAGGCCGAGATCGCAGAGGAGAAGATGAAGGCCGATATCGTGAAATGGAATCCCTGGAGTTTTTGCAGAAAAATCCAAATGGTGGAGGAGAGTTTTTGCAGAAGACCCAAAATGGTGGAGGAGATTGAAAATATGAATTTTTGGTGCAAAAGACCTAAAATGGTAGTAACCCTATTAAATAATAAGGGTAAAATAGATAGGTCATCTCTCTAAAAGGATAATTTGGTCTTTAAAAAAATATTGGACTCCCACCGTTACCATCTAACGGAATATTCTTAACGCGTGAGGCTATTTAGATTTTAATAGTTATTTAGGAGAGATAACTGTCTTTTTTGAAACCTTTGAGAATCAACGATCAATAAGGTAAGTTACAAGGAAGGTAGTCTTTTACCCTAAAATTTAATGTTCCACTCTTATTACGGTATCTGTAAAATAATTGTAATACAAGATAGGTAGCAGATCTCTAATACATATAGAAAAAAAAAATTATCCCTTTGTTGTCCAATCCCTCCAACTATAAACACATGGTTATAATTCATCAAGTACATATACTAATCCTATATGTAAGCGTGATGAATTACAACCATTGGATCCAATCACGGCTATAAAAACTCCACCGACAAGAGATCCAAACCTAATCCTTACAGGATCTAATCACAATAATTATTTAATTCTATTAATGTTAAATTCAACGTGGCATAAAATATCTAGTGAATCATGCAATAAAGCCAACCTCATAAAGAAAAAGTAACAACCGCCCTAAAAGGAGACAAGACATAAATTATTTGGAATCTAATCATTTTGCATAAAGTGAAATGTCTTTAAACAAAAGAAGGCTGGCAGGTCCAGAACCTATAGGGATCCGCATCCTTTTCTCCCAGTGATTCTGGGACGACGGTGGTAATCTTATCCAGATGGACGATACGTAGCTCTTGCCTCTTGGTGAATTCGAGATCCACGTTCAAATTGACACTCTAATCAATAAGCCTGTCGACTTGAACGTGGGTCTCAGATTCACCGAGAGCCATGTGTCGGCCATGCAGATAGGATTGCTGTTGTCCTCCCAGAGTCGCTGGGAGGAGACGCGATGTGAATCCAATCGTATAGACCCTTTTCGTGGAAGAATAAATTTCACTCTTTTGCATCCAAAATAAAAGTTCCCTATAATATCATATTGGTCAACATTAATTTATCTACTTAATCGATTAATAAGAGTTTAATATTATTTGGTTGGTAGGATTGTGCCATGGATTATCATATGCTAGATAGAATCTTCCTTATTCATTGTGAAAATTAATTAAGATTTTAGGATAGTATTATAAATACTAGGGTAAAGAGTCCTGATAGTAATTATTATGATCTCTCCATTAGCACTCATAATAGAAGAGAAGGAAGATCTAATGGAAGACTCAACTCAAAGATTATCACAAGTAATGGTCGAGAATCAATCGTCTGCAAAAGGTATAAATCATTTTATCTTATTCGTTTAATCTTCTCATTGTGTTCGTATGTGGAGATAGGCTCATGTGATAAAACTTTATCAATTATTTTCTAACACTGGCTTGGTAAGAAAAATACTAGAAATCGGCATACACATGTGCATTTTCTAATCCAACCATACGACTCAAGATCTTGTATCCTGATTTGAATCGATCGATCCCCATCCCTTAAACCAGAGGTAAATGCATCATTGTGATTAATCAGATGTCGATTCAAATAATAGGGATGGCAACATTGTTTTAGGAATCGATATCGGATCGGCCTATTCATATTGGTTTTGGCCATACCCGATCTCCAATACCTGTTTTTTTAATTATTTTTTTAATCAGTATCGACCCCTGTGGTAACACACCATTAGAGATGTACCTAGTGTACCTAGTGCAGATCAGTTTCGACATTGATTAATACTGTGGAACTAAAATCTTAAATGGCAACGAAGCAAAGAAGGGCCAAAAAATTTATTGCTATTATTTTTATATTGGAACATGTGAATAAATCCATAATCAAGTAAATGATGGATAACATGAGAACAAAATTTAATAAAGATTAGATTTTTACTCTATTTTAGGATAATTATTTCTAAGGTATCTGACGTTCCAATAAACTGCACCAACTGTATTTAACGTTTCATAAATTGTATTTAGGGTACCTAAATCAAGAGTAATCTTAGAGCAGCTCGACCGCAGGGAGAAAGTATATCATTAACTTTCCTCTCTATAAAGTTGTTTTTATACATGATAAATTTTCATCTCAAAAGTTTGAACCAGTAAATTGAGGGACTCTCATCTATATAAGGCACCCAAAGTTAGTACACGTGGCATGTGGTCCATCTTTTTAATGATTGTACAAAGTGAACCTGTAGCTTTGATGCTATGTTAAATTTTTATCTCAAAAGTTCGAACTAATAAGTGGAAGGATTCTCTCATATACAAGGCACCTAAGGTTCTAGTTTATAAGTAACATGAGACTATTTCCAACAATACATAACCTTCTTGTTAATGATCTCAACAAATATGCGATCATTCTGACCATCCATGATGGACAAAATTCCAATTATACAAATTGGTTGATCGGATGATACTTGAGGATAGAGAGATCAACCATGTTGTAATATGAAAGTCAATGGATCAAATTGGACTTTTATCATATCTAGATATCCTTAATCTAATTTGAATACTCCAAACACAATTTATAAAACATTGAATACTTTTAATGCAGTTTCTTAAGACAATAGGTACCCTAGATGTAAGAAGTGTATGGGCATTTTTATATATATTTTTTGGTAAATAAAAGAATCTACCAAAAAGAAATTGGATATCAAATTTATTTGACATAGGGCCAAGTTGATATCATTGCATTACACATCCACTTGAATTGTCGCGTCACTCTTCAATGTAGCAATTAATATTTAATTGTCTTATTATTGATATTAGATCCAATATTCCTAACTTCATGTTTATCACATAGGGCCCAACTCATTAGAACAGTGGGCCTGAACTCAATCATCCCAATTGTCAATTCAGTCAATTGTCATCAATATAAGGTGAATGTTTTTTTCCCTATTTTGCTTTGTCATGAAATTTTCTATAAAAATGATATTTTTTTTTTCAATGTATTTTTTTTAACATTTTATTTAAAACCAATAATGAAAAAAATCTGTTCATCGAAAAAAAAAAAATCTATTTTACTATAAACTGTTATTCCCCCCCCCCCCTTATTTTACATTGAAACAAACGAGTCTATTTAGAATGGAATACAAAACAAACCTCCCAATTTGGAAAGTTGAAATGTTTAAATTCTTAGGTGGCAAAGTCCAATAATGTCAATGCTTTTGTATTACATCGCTACCTAAATATCACCCTCTCCATCGAGGTCTACAACTCAATACCCAGTGGGTTGAAACTTGATTATTTTTGTTTTGAAGCGTTAAATATATTTATAGGGTTAGGATGTAAATTGATGGTTAAAAATTTAGATTCGATTCGAATTCGCATCCATTTAGGAGAGTCCGAATTCAAATAATCTGAATACAAATTCGAATAGCTTGGTCACATATCAAACACACATATCCAAATATATTCACTTCGTTTAGGCTAATGTTAAGACGCATATAACCTTAGTTTTTAGAGTGTTAAGATATCAAATTTGGTTTTTATACATCTGAAGGATTTCGGATCTGATTCGGATAGAATAATTGGTAAAAATATTCGGATAGTGGTATATTCGATTTGAATTCGATCTATTTGCATCATTATTGCGGTGTATAGATGAAGAATGGACAAATTGTGCAATTGGTAAGTAGACTTTTTTGCTTAGTTTTATGTATATCTGAAAATAGACTGCTTCGTTAGTATAGAAAGAAATCACCTACGCCACACCAATATGAGTCTATATAATTAGAGAATATAGAAAGTATTAGAGTGAAAAGGAAAAAGTATCAAAAACTAATAAGGCGTGGAAACGGATCCCTACATTGACATTTGGGGGGATTTTTTTTTTTATTATTAGATAAAGTAAAGTTTGGATGATTGACCTTGGAAAGTGAAGCTCAACTTTTAAGTAAAATCTGTCATACTTCAAATTTCAAATCCGTGTTGCGTCTAAGTTCAAAGCAAATCCATTATAAAACCATTGACTATATAAATCAAATCAATGAGTAGGGAAGGAAGGGATTCACATCCTCTCCTCCTGGTGATTCAGGAGAAAGGGGACGTTCCCGTTAGATGATTGATATAGGAATCGAGTGAATCCAAATCTTCTATTTGAATCGACACCGAACCAATAAGCTGAGCTGACAAGAGTTGTTGGCTTCAATGGAGGGCTCGAATTCACCTGGGTCTCACGTGTCGGTCATCCAACGAGGGCGTCTCTCCTCCTCCGAATCACTGGGAGGAGATGATTTGAATCCCATTTGAAACCTCTAAAATGATTCTTTTATTCAGTATCAAAAGCGATATATGTTATATTTTTTTATTCAAAAAAATACATTGAACATTTATCCTATTATTGCTATACACGATTACCAAGGAGATCTCCAAAATCCTCTCCTCCCAGTGATTTGGGACAAGGGGGATGCCTTTGTTGGATGGCTGACACATGGGGCTCGAGTGAATCCGAACCCTCTATCTGAGCCGACACCCCCTGTTGGCTCAGCTTGTTGCTCGGATGGAGGGCTTAAATTCACCTGAGTCCCACGTATCGATCATTCAACAAGAGTGTCCCCCTCCTCTTGAATCACTAAGAAAAAGGATGTGAATCCTTTCAAATGATGGAAAAAAGGCCAAAGTAGTATCATGTAATTAATATTAAAAGAAAAAGAAGTTTGATTGTATATTTAATCATTTGAATAAAACGAATTATCTTATTTTACCATGACAAAGGTAAAATGAAACTTTTCTCAATAACATCTAAATATAAAACATCAAATCCTTTGTTATTATCAAAGTAAAAAAATAAAAATTCATAACAATCAATCTAAAAGGCAAGAGGACGGGGAGATTGTTCTTATTTGTACCGGGGAGATTGTTCTTATTTGTACCCTTGGTGGAAGAATCAGGCATCAATTTTTAGTTTATTGTTTAAATAAATTAAAAAATTTTAATTCATATATACATGTTCAATATGTATATGGATAATAATGTCTTTGTTAGATTCTCTGATAGAAATACGGGAAAACTCCATTCAATTCTCATAATTTCTTCCCGAAACTCGAAGATTATTTCGAAACATATTGAGGGTCATGTTATACGTGTTTAATACATATTTCTCATAGAATACGTATTTTTCCTCAAATATTTTAAAATATATGTTAAAAAAAACCTTTTATTATTATTTTTTATTTTTTAATATATATATATATATATATATATATATATATATGAATGATACGTAGGTATTAAGCTATGAACACATGTAAAAGTGAATAATAAAGGAGAAGTAACGGTAAACTCGTTCGTGCATGTGCCTGTCAGCCTGCGTGGGATTACTGGCAAGGATTACCGACGTTTAAACGTGCAAAAAGCCAGGAAGGAAGAGCGAGCGAGACAGCGAGTGCAGTCAGGAATGGATTGAGGAGCTGGTAGATGCAAATACAGTTGCAGAAATAAAGGAGTACAAGATCTTCTCATCTACCGACGAACTGAAAACTCGCGTTGCCGATCAAATCCACCGATCCATTCACCGAAGATGAAGGGGACGTTCACCAAGAACTTCAATCCTCTAATCACTTTTGAACACAAGCGGTAAACTCAAAATCGAATATCTCTCTACTTGCGTCTCATTCCTTTCTGGCTTTCTCTCTGTCAACATCTCTATGCATCCATCCACGCGTCATTGAATCCCGAAATCTTCGCAATTTTTGGTCGAGAAAGGAAATTTTTTTTTCTTTTCGTACTTTCCATCTAAAGAAGAAAAAAATTGTTCTTTTTGCCCTTTACATCTATTGCATTCCGTTCGATGGAGATAAATCCTGTTGGAGTAGTGTAAATGGACGTAATGTGGTCCGTGATTCTTGGTTTCTAATCGATCCCGTCGGTCGTCTTACTGCTGCTGACGTTTTAACTCTTCGGGTCTCGATGAAAGTAGTGTCAGATAGATACAGGGATTCTGAAAATTTGGTTCTTGGATTCTCTTTTAGAAGAAACTTATTAAGGCGGTTTTAGTCAGAGGAAGAATTTTGTACTTTTTCTTCCCCTCTTTAGTCTGTTTTTGAATTGCAGTTGATTTACTAGGGATTTAGGTTTTAGGATTTTGTAATGTGAGTAGTCGGTCTTAATTTGGAGTTTAAATGCGAAATGGTGTCTGATTTTAATAATTGAGTTTTACGCGGAGGCAATGCCGAGCGTTATGGGCCGTGGAATTGTAGTTTTCAGTCGAAGATGTTGTTGTCCCTAGTGAGTAGGCGTCATTTCGACGACGAGTCCAGGTAATTGTTTGAGCGACCTCATGGTCAGTCTTTTATTTCTTCCCAATTTGTAATGTCATGCATGATCATCTCCGGAGAAAAATGGATATTTCAGTTGAAGATTTATGTTGGATCTGTTTGAACTGTCTCGGATTTTTAAAATTGAATAGGCATTCGTGTAAACAGGGACACCTATGGATTTGCTGTCAGACCTCAGCACTTGCAGAGATATCGAGAGTATTCTAATATTTACAAGGTACAAGCTATTTTGATTTGCCCTCTGTTTTATTCTGACCGGAACAAAACTACATAAGCGTTGGTCCATTCGTTTCTACTCATACTAAAAACTTCCAGGTGGAGGAAGAGGAAAGGTCAGATAGATGGGAAGACTTCCTCGAGAGGCAAGCAGAGTCTGCTCAATCGCCTGTAAATGGCATATCTGAGGAGGAAGGGAATGCGGCATCACATACTGAAGCAAAAATACAGGAAGCAGATACTGTTGTGGAGAAAACATTACAAGAAGGAGATACTATTGTGGACAAAACATTACAGGAAGCAGATACTATTGTTGAGAATGTGGAAGAAGCGTCAAGTGGCAGCAAATCTGCTGCGGAGGATCCGGTTGAAAATGTCCCAGAACAAGAGGAGGCTTCTGCAGAAAAGGACACGAAAATGCACAAGGTTCAAATTTGGACGCATATTAGACCATCCCTTATTTCCATTGAAGATATGATGAGTTTTCGTGTTAAGAAGAGGAAAAATCTACTTAACGAAGAGCAAGGAGTGGGAAGAAAAAACAATCTTTCAGTGATTGAAGAGGAAAGACCCTCAAAAGGGGCTCCAGAAGAGGACTCCGAGGATGAGTTCTATGATATGGAAAGATCAGATCCAGTTCAAGACACCTCATCACTTGACAATGTTAACTCAAGTAGTGGTGGTGATGCCGTGTCTCCAGAACCTTTCTTTCCTTGGAAAGTAGAGCTGGAAAGCCTGGTTCGTGGAGGAGTGCCAATGGCTCTAAGGGGAGAGGTACATTTGAAAATTTATTTTTCTTGACTCTATTGAAGATGAAGTTAATACTCTAAATAAGCCTTGTTTGCAATTACAGCTATGGCAAGCCTTTGTGGGTGTGAAGGCACGGCGATTGGATGGATATTACCATGGTCTGCTGGCTACAGAAGTCAATGCTCAGTCTGACAAGGATTTTGTTAGTGCTTCCAATGGCACTAGTAAGGGATCAAATACAGGCGGTCGTTGTGCAAACGAAAAGTGGAAAGGACAGATTGAGAAGGTCATTAGATGCATGGGCTTTGAACTTCAAAGTGCAATATTGTCAATTTGTAGGTGCAACCTTGGTTTACATGGTAATATTATCCAAATTTCCTATTAATCTGATATGTAAGTTTGCCTTTGCAGGATTTGCCTCGGACTTTCCCTGGTCATCCTGCTTTGGATGAGGACGGCAGAAATGCTTTGAGGCGTCTTCTTACAGCATATGCTCGACATAACCCCTCTGTTGGCTACTGTCAGGTATTTGGGTGTGAGCAAATTCTTAAGCTTTATTTCAAGCTCCTAGTGCCTTACTTTAAAGATGCTGATATCTATGAAGAAATTGTACAGCTGGCACAGTTTTACTAAATTTCATCTCTCTCTTTTCGTTTCAATGACCAGACTAGTACAGCTTTTAACTGAAGATTTCAAAATGTACAGTGATCTTAAGATTGGTAATGTCTTGGTGGAAACATGTTGCTGGTATTATCTGGCTAATACTTTCAGCTTCTAATTCCACCCCTGGAGTCAGATTACTGAAGCTGAAAAACGTCATACTACTGGTAAACAAACAATATGCAAGGATGCACTTGCGGAATCACTTAATCATGGGTGCAGTTTCTCACTGGCTGGCCAATACTGGCCAAGTGGCCATTGCATCACTACCCTTAAAATTTATAGTGAGGCCATGAGGGATTACTTTCGGTTCTGGGGCTCCCACAAGGTTGTCAGATGAGTGGTGGTATCTATCGTCCATAGTTTTTTAGCAATGCTGGAGGAAACACTTATATCTGATTCTAGTGAATCCTTGTTGATGGACACTGTAAATCAGATATTATGTCTAATGTAAAATACTAGGATTTGTATAACCTAGAATTTTCGGAATGATGGTTAGGCAGTTGGTATTAGCATTGTGCTATTAATGCATTAATAAGGTTTTGGAAAATACATTGAAACCAAAATTACAGTTAGACTACTTGGATAATGCCTTTAAAAGGACACATATTTGACACCTTTTGAGGAGCTTGTGCTCATTTGAACAATTGTTGCTAATGTTGATGGTAGATTGGAATACAATACCGGAGGATGTTGGAGCTGCTAATCTTTAAATAATGTATTCTAGAGAGGAACCAGAAGTAGAATCAAGGCTAGGATGTGTCCACAGTGGGTTGCAGTTATTTAGTGCTGAACTTGGAAGGAAAGAAATTTTTTTTTTGGAGTGCTGTGTTTCTGGTTCTGGGGATAAGTGGAACTAAAGGTATATTTCTTTATGACTGGGGAAGAGTTTTAACATTCTTATGTCATCATGCCTAAAGAAGAAGAACTGAATTTTTTTTTTAAAATTTTTTTTATGTTATTGATTACTTCTTGGATCTAGGGCTATATTTGATATTTCCACTTCTAAGTTTATTTTTATAGAAAGCAACTGTAATGCATGTGTTTGTGGTTACGATGCAAATGCAGGCAATGAATTTCTTTGCTGGCTTGTTGCTACTTCTAATGCCAGAGGAAAATGCCTTTTGGTAGGTTTCAAAAGCTTATTTATCCTTATCCATTAATCAAGTGGTATCTCCATTGAATTACTATATGCAAGATTTGTTAGAGGATGCTGGGAATATTTAAAAATTCTATTGTTATAACAATGACGGTTTCAAAACCTTCAGGACTCTTGTGGGTATTATCGATGATTACTTTGATGGGTATTACTCAGAGGAAATGATAGAATCTCAGGTAGCACTTGTTTTGCTTCTTTTTAATTGACTGGAGTTGTCTAGAAATACTTCTTGGTACATGAGGAATTAGTGAACAATTATCTAACTAAATGGATGCATATGTTAGTCTTTTTAAAGATTTTAGATATTGTACTGTTTCTTCAGGTGGACCAACTTGTTCTTGAGGACCTAGTGCGCGAGAGGTTTCCCAAATTGGGTTTGTATTATCATTGTCATCTGATTCCAGTACTCCCAGCCATATGCAGCAGGTTGAGTGGGTTCTTACTCCATATATGCTTCTGGTGCAGTTAATCATCTTGATTACCTGGGAGTGCAGGTGGCTTGGGTCACTGGACCCTGGTTCCTTTCAATTTTTGTGAATATGCTTCCTTGGGAAAGTGGTAAGGTTCTAAATTTTGTTTAATATATGCAATTCCATTTAAAATGCCTGAAAACTTCTGTAAGGGGTCTGTCATTTGTCTTCCCTCTCACTTATAAGATGTTGGTTATGGTACTATCTTTGTTGCAACGCTTAGCTACCTTCTGATGGGTTCCTCTGACTGCAGTTCTTCGAGTCTGGGATGTGCTTTTGTTTGAAGGAAATCGTGTCATGCTCTTTCGGACAGCT
This sequence comes from Protea cynaroides, assembly GCA_028583415.1. Classification (NCBI taxonomy): domain Eukaryota; kingdom Viridiplantae; phylum Streptophyta; class Magnoliopsida; order Proteales; family Proteaceae; genus Protea; species Protea cynaroides. The sequence goes on along the minus strand of CM053266.1, from coordinate 32,923,090 downwards.
CTTGCTCTGTTGGAGTTATATGGTACTGGGTAAATCAAACCTTGATTTTGTGTTTGGTATGCTACGTTTTAGAGAAAAATTAACTGAATTTTATCACTGCCTGTAGGTTTAGTGGTAAAACATCTTGAAACTTAAATTCATTCAGTTTCTTGTAGGTCCTGCATTGGTTACAACTAAGGATGCTGGAGATGCTGTTACTTTGTTGCAGTCTCTTTCTGGTTCAACGTTTGACAGTAGCCAACTTGTTTTGACTGCTAGCATGGGTTATCAAACTGTAAATGAAGCTCGATTGCAAGAGTTGAGAGAAAAACATCGATCCTCAGTAATAGCTGCCATGGAAGAACGGTCCAAAGGGCCTTGTGTTCGGAAAGATTCCCTGGGTCTTGCATCCAAACTATACAGCTTCAAGAATGATCATGGACCATTGACAAAAGAAGCAAATGCGGCAGAAGGGTTAGGTGACCTACAGACAAATGGAGATTTATGTCCTCTTGAATTAATAGGGGATACAGATGCAGATTCTCTTCCTGATCTTCAAGAACAGGTGCAGACTTGTTTTAATTATTTACAAATATTCATGTTGTCCTCCTTAGTATAATAATGGTTCTGATGCATTAGAAATATTTTGAATTCCACTTATTGCTGCTATTCAATGTCTTTACTCTACTGGTATATTCATAAGAGGAGGGAAAAAAAGACGAAGAGAAGGGAAGAAATGGGATGTATAGGGATCCTTGAATTTAATTTGGACAGCCTGCTATCCTTTGCCTGAGTGGAATTGGCAGCCTCATTTTTTTTTAAATTTGGGGGTCCTTGTGGGGGGGGGGGGGGTGGTGGTGTGGTTGTGATCACTAATGACATTATATTACCACTAATAATATGGAGAAAAAAGAGAGAGCTACACAACTCCTGTTCAGCATGAGCTCAGGAGACAAAAACACTTCAGCTTTGAAAGCTGGCAATTTCACCCTACCCAAGCTCCAGCTCTGTAGCTCCCAACTTCAGCCCCAGCTTCCTATTTCATTGATGGGTGCAAGGATTTGTGGCACTAATAGGAGACCCAAATTCAACTTCCCTTCGAGTACGAAGGGAAGAGAAATCAAATTTGTTTTGATTTGTAGATAATAAGCTCTCTCCCCACCCAAAAAAAATAAAATTAAAAAAATTCTTTGCTTTAAACTTGAAAGTAGAAGGGAATAACTCGATGAGATACCACTCATCTGGGGCAATTACTGTCATTTTAGCCCCAGGGCACAAACCACGCGAAGCATAGAAACAGTTCTACTTAAATTCATTAAAGGCAATTCGATATGCCGTTTTCCTCTTTGCCTGGTCCTCCTTGCCCTTACATAGGGTACAATATTTGAGACTTAGTAGTCCTCCATTACTTATTTTTAATTACAATAAGACTTGCTAAATTAAGAGTTCCTAGTTTTGAAAATAAATCTTCCTATTTGAATTTATAGTTTTGAACATAAATCTTACCGTCAGATTTCAGTTACAAGTTTAGCAAATTCCATGAATTGTTCCCAAACGAAGAAAATGGGAACTAATTATAGCTCCCTAATTATTTAAACTTCAAAAAATGGATATTTTAACCGCATTTTGGCACACTTCTCCGTAAATTGCACTTGGAATTGCGTGATCTTTATCTCATTGGGAAGGTAAATGACTTTTTAGGCGGCATCCAATGTGAACTAAACAGACAAGTTTTAATCTCTTACAAAAACTAACTGCAAAGAGAAGTTGATTGAACTAAAACATATAGCTACTCAAGATTCAAAAAGAATTGTGGAGTGGGCTTAATTGGTGGAGGAGATTCCAATAGTGCAGAATGTGGTCTCCTAAAGAGGGCTCAGACCTTGCTACATCAATAGGCTATGATCGGATGGTTGTGGAGGGAGATTTGCCAAATCTCCTTAACTGGTTGGGGTATAATGTCAAAACCATGGGGATAGTAAGGATTTGTAGATCCCTTCCATCCAGAAGAATCTCTCATTGACCTGGATGTGAAGATCGGTAAATCAAGAGGCAGACATTTTGGTTGAGGGGTGGTTTGACATCAACCCTGTAGGGTATAACTTACACTGTAATATGTAATTTCGGTTTTATTGTTCTTAGTTTTGTGCTGTTTTTGGGGCATATTGATACTCACCAAGAAAAAGAAGGAATTACATTCAAATCTATTTTCAATGTTTGCATGATCACCCTTCAGTTGAATATGAACATTCCAATGAAGAAACAACTTCATTTAAAGTTTGCAATACTCCTGCAATTGCCCTGCCCAAAAAAAGTGTAGGAACATCATATGCCCTCCTAGCAGAAAGCATCCCCCTCTCCTTGCTGTATCCATTCTTACAGCATTAATTTTCACTTTGTTTTGCAACCTCAATGTTTTTTCATGCAGTGAGTCCTTAGCCAATGCAGAAAGTTGTTGCTACCTTTTCCTCTTTGAAAAACGATAAAAAAAATATTGGATATCTTCCATCTATAGGATCATCATCTGGTCCAGAATCAAATGTTGGATTGATGTGTAGAGGACAGGACACTACTATTTTTAAGTAGGTTGCCTCATGTCTGACATTAGTGACCTAATCCTTTTGATGGGAGTGCCTCTCTCTCTCTCTCTCTCTCTCTCTCTCTCTCTCTCCTTGAATTCATACTTTGAAAGAGATAGAACATGCAATCCTTGAATTTAGATGCTTGAGAGCACATAAAAGAGCTACATGGGTTAAGATTTTGCTTGAGGTTAACTGATTTTTTTATTTTGTCAGACGCCTCTAATCTTAAATCGATATTGGATCAAACATTGGAGATGCTTCCCTCATTTTTCATCCTTTATTTTTAGATTGGTGAAGCTTGAAATCTATAGATACCTAGATGCTTCAGTATACAGAGATTTATTTCAGCACTCTCATTCTCTTGCTCTCGCTTTTGCCCTTGCTGTATTTTGGGCACTTAATTGTTGATAGATGAATTGTTTGTCTTTGACCATTTCATGCAGCCATGTGACTGAAAAATGATAATAAGAGCAGTCGACTATCCTGGAGGATTTGACTGTCAAGAAACCTCTAATTGAATTCCCTTAGAAAGACGACAGTAAATGACAGCAGATAAATCTGAATTAGATAATGAGTTCCAAGTCTCAATGAGCAAATTTGTACTCCCTACTCTTGGTTTTGCAACTCTTAGATAATGTCATCTCTTCATGGGTATGCTGCTCGTTCCTTCTCCTTGTCTCTCTGATAGGCAGGACTGATTCCTGTCTGAACTTTAATTTTCAATTCGTCCCAGAAGGTTTTCAATGGCCAGATGGTAAAAGTGAGTTTGGATCTTATATTATCAGGCAGTCAAACTGAATGAAATGTTGGAGATGAGATGTTTTAACAATGATACATATTAGAATAATCTTTGCATCACGGATGGTTGCTAAACATTTCCTAAGGAATTTTTTATTAATGGCATGTGTTCTATTTTGGATGTCCCATCATTTTGTTCATCTCAACTTTCAGTTGGAATGAGGTTTATTGCAGATTACCATAAAGAAAAGAGTTAATTTAGCCTTTGTTGTATAAGTCTTAATAAGTTGGTTGGTTTAATCAATTTCTTTTACAAGCTCTGCTCTTGTTAATCAAAACTAAAACTTATGCAGGTAGTGTGGTTAAAGGTTGAATTATGCAGATTGCTTGAGGAGAAGAGATCCGCTGTCCTCAGGTTGGTATTTTGATTTGTTTGGATTTCTGTGCTAATTGTATATCTTTGAAAATGGCAACAATCATTTGATAGAAGTGGAGAGCAAAAACTTCTTTTTTTCCTTTTCTAGGATGCAAAATCTTGCTTCAGGTTTTTAAATTATTTTATTCTTTCTGTCAGCACCAAATAAGAACTTTTAATAGAATGAATATAAATATATATATATATAAACAAAGGAAACAAAGCCCAAAGCCACAGCAAACGTAGGCAATGCCTATTTACGTTTTTGTTGGGGTGCAATCGAAATAACAGTCGGCACTGCTTGACTAATCTGACTCATAATGTGAATAATCAGACTCAAATGTGAACAAAATATTCATACAACAAACTGGACTTAAACCGACCTGCCACCAGCTTCCATAGACTCCTAAATCACTCTAAATTCTATTACTAAATTACTTAACAAGTTACAGATCGAGTACCCATCAACTGCTAAAAAAACCAAATTTTAAAATCTGCAAATGACAGCTATAACCCCCAAAATTGTCCTGAATGAAACTAATTGAATAAAAGACAAACCAGAACCGGAAGAGTGCTTGGAGAATAGGGAGAGAAGAAGAGATGTCGATTTTGTTGAAGAGGAGCAGAATCGGTATCTGCTCTTCTCTAATATTATATATATAAAACAAGAGTTCAAGTTACAAAAAAAGTCTAATCCAAAGATACCGCAAATTGACTACAACAAATAAACTACCTATCAGTTCAGAACTTTAGGTAAGAAAGGACTATAGTGTAACAGCCCTTTCAGGATTGGGATCGGATCATGGGTTGGTTTAAAATATCAAGCATAGACAAAGAAAAACCTGTATAATTTTTTTTTCTTTATTTTTATTTTTTTAAAAACTGTCTGTCATACATGATATACCATCAACCACAATGAAACATAAACAACGGAAGTCTTTGTTAATATAATTACATTCACAGCTGGTGGTTGACAAGTTCTTTACAAAACAATAACAAGTTTGTACAAGACTTTACAAAGGGGGTGTGGGCAATCATAAACAAAACCTGCTGCCCACACAAGATACAACGCTATAAAAGTCATATGATCAAAAGTAAAACAAAATATCATTCTTGCCAAGGGGACTAAGCTCCCACTTGGACTTTTACTTGCATTCTTCCTCATCCCTGCCTTCATTATCCTCATCTGTAAAACATTTAAGCAACTGATATGAGCCTAAGCTCAGAGAACGAAAATCCATCTTGGTAGATAATACAAGCAAGCATACATTAAAATCAAAAGGTCTTAACATAAAAGCATGAACTTGTAAACTTAAGCATAAAATATCATTATCATTAAGATAACATGATAATTGAGAAAATACCACTATCTCCTTTCCTGATTCTGTTAAACCATTTATTCACCATTAATCATGATCTTATCACGTTACTTACTTTCTCATAAAGTATTACTATTCCTTGCTTTTCATATCTAAACACAACGGATTGCCTGTATCTTGTTTGATCTTTTTAGGCTCGACGACTTGCTCGTTGCTTATCTTTCATTCTTATACTTCTTTCATATCTGGATTCAATAGAGTTCACCCCCTTGGGTTACTGTGTCTTGTTGTCATACTTAACTCAACGGATTTCACCCCTCTTGGGTTACCGTGTCTTGTCGTCATACTTAGACTCAACGGATTTCACCCCTCTTGGGTTACTGTGTCTTGTTGTCATACTTAGACTCAACGGATTTCACCCCTCTTGGGTTACCGTTTCTTGTCGTCATACTAAAACTGAATTCTTAACCATTACATTATCATTTAATACTTGGTACTGTTATTCTTAACTTGTACAATGATCCTCCGTAAGTGTTCTTCAACACCACTTTTATAACATTGCTGATATGGTAATTTATTGCGTAACCATGGAACCATTCCCAAAGGACATTAAAATATCTATCATTGCCTATTTTCCTTATCTTAAGGTCATGCTGTTCATTTACATTTAACAAAGCCTCATAGGTGTTTAGAAAAACCTATTCTTGAATACTCTTGCATATTTCCTGTCATTGCTGTCCACATTGATAAACATTACAGTCTTATATAAGCACCATCTCACTTAAACTTGATATAGCATTCCGTAAATATTTCTTCCTACTAAAGGAAAATTTTAACATCCATTCAGCTCATTAACAACATGTCGTAGCATGATTACATTTTAACATTCATGTTCCATGTCAAAGCCAATGAATTATAACACGCTCTAACATTGTCACATATAATCTCTACCAAGAGCACTCATTCCATCATGAAACATTATGAGACACATCATATTGGCAATCTCAAGCTCTTAATACATGCATTTATACATATAGCCTACTACAATGGAGGAAAATCACTCACTCTTTAAGTTGCCAAGAAAATACACCTTCAGAAGCTCTTGCAAGACTATTTAAGGGGAAACAGCACAGCACTTTGGGTGCAAGCCTACAATGGAGAAAATGTAGCTGACAATTTAAGTCAAGGTACTCCAACATGGTCTACCCAAAATGCACTTTAGGATTCATTAAATGTCCTTACCCTGCTGCCCAACGAACTTCTCAATATAGGCTTCACTTATATATATATATATTCTCAAAACAGCTCTTGAAGCCTTCCTCCAACTGTAGTACTTTGGGAGAAAAGATATCAATTAAGATTTTCTACTCAAAAGACACCGAACACCATTCAATTTAATCTAATATTAAACCTCAAATAATTATTACCAGCTCACCTTTTACGTCTCAAAACCACTTTGCGGTCCCCTTCATAGCAAACCTCAAGGACAAATAAACTTGAACTCACCTATGCAAAGTTAATGTATTGGTTAGGAGGTGAGAAAATAGGTGTTCAAACCTGGGCAAAACTATAATTCATCTTATATATATCCCAGCAAGTACCTTAGAGGTCCTGGGAAGAAACCCGAAGAAAATAAACCCAAAACCACCCAAAAAGGTGGGCGGTTGCTGGTCAGGCATTTGGTTGAACACCTGTCACAACAAGGTAAGAATCAGGTTTTCTATTTTCCTAACTAACCTGGGGTGCTACATTTAGTTTCCTAACCACAGTAGAAAAACTATCTAATTAGAACTGTAGATTAGATAGGACTGTAGAGTCCTATTCCAACTCAGCAACCAAGGACTGTAGAGTCCTTCTCCAACTCAGCAGCATAACCAAGAAGTCTTACACAATGAGGACTTCTCAGCAGTTCCTATTGTGTGGACTGTTCAGTAGTCCCTATCGTGTGGACAGTTTAACACTGAAGATTAACTATCTCTTGCACTATTGCCTGCCCTGGATGGACCCGAAATATGGGCGTGCGGCCTCTGCTCCTGGTCTCGTTCTCTTCAACAAGGGCCTACAAATAGGATCATGCGTAGATGCATCAATACCAAAACAAGTAAACTTCTATTTAGTATACATAATATTTTGGCTTCCTATGGTTTAAGAGTTCGGGATTTACAATACCATAGCAGGTAACCTTGGATTACCAAAAATAGTATATCAGCAAAGCTACAATAAAGATGCTTCTGCGTCACCTAGACAGCAGAAGCTGTAGTTTTCTAATAAATTGTAGTGCACTTTGTGGTTCAATCAAATCACGTATATTTACTATCCTTCTTTGCAATGAAAATTTTGAAGTACTTGGTCTTATTGAAATATCTAGCATTTGTAAAGTCTTACAGCTTTTCATGTAGGATGAGTTTGAGGGAATAACCGGGAATTTTCATGCTTTACGTCTGAATCTTTTGCTGTATGCTATGAAGGTTGCTTTAACCACAGTTTTAGATTCTAAGGGCTGAATGATGTTCAAAACATGTTCAAGTGACAATGATTCTGATAAGAACTTCCTATATAACCTGATCTTTCTTCTGTTGCATGACTTTTTGTCAAATATCATTTATTAGATTATCATACAAAATTGAAGTTGAACATGGATTCTGATCTTTGCAGAGCTGAAGAGCTAGAGACAGCACTCATGGAGATGGTTAAACAGGATAACCGGCGGCAATTAAGTGCCAAGGTATATCTGAATCATGTTCAGATGAGATAATTATGTGCCATCCGTTTTGTCACTTTTGTGTTCAAGTTTGTCGGTCATCATGTTACATTTGAAAGCACCATGTAGTGTCTCGCCTAAATCCTTGAAACACAGCATGATTCCAATCGACATTTCTGTGTGATTGTAAATTTGTCTTGCTTTGCATGTAGTCCAATCGACATTTCTGTTTGATTGTAAATTTTTCTTGCTTTGCATGTTTATGTATACTTCATAAAGCTCTTTGGACATGTTTTGGCCATCTTTAGCTTTTTCTTTCCATTGAGCTTTACAAGAACATTATTGCATTAGGCCTGGAAAATACATTAAATATATATTATGTTTCTAGTACTGCCTGGACAATGGCCACGAAGCTAACAATCACTTGTAAGATTTAAGTGAACTAAACTAATTTTTCTATGATGCTGGCTACCTCAGCTGCTCTGGTTTACTGGGGGAATGAATCTGCATAAAAATCAGTCAATTGCTTATGGGAGCTAAAAGTTAGAGGGCTAATGAGGGTCTAAAATCAGTCTAAACTTTGTTGCAACCACTCTTAAAAGCTCGAGCTGTTAAGTGAGGGCTACAACAATGTAAATAAACACACAACAACAATTCTCCGAATGTGCAGCCCTCCCATATGGCTCTGCATGTAACACCATCAAGTGGTGGCACCATCACGTGGCACCAAGTATACAAGGCATAGGGACACAACAACAACATAATACAGACCCCTCTCAAATACCAAAGATCATACTTTTAAATTTCGGACTTTCAGCCGAAATATTTCGGTTTTTTGGAAAATTGAAACGAAACTTAGTGTCGAAATCAAATAGTCAGTAATTTAGGTCCGAAATTACTGTTTCGACCTTTGGACCGAAGCCGCTGTATTGGTCAAAACTTGGTATGACCGTAAGTATATAAATACCTAATTTTGGTCAAAACTTGTCCATTTCGATAAGTTTCAATTGAAAGGGACAACTTTCGAACAAAAGGGGTAGTTTCAAAGATAACGAGAAGTGGATTTGCCTGGGGTGGGCTCACCTACGACCACTCTTCGACTATTGAAGTTCATAATTTCTCCGTCCCTTTTGTCGGGTGGGCTCACTTTTCTGCCTTTTCCTACCACAATTTAAGGATTGGCTCAAGCAACCTATCTTATTTCGACAGTGACCTATTTTTGTCTCCAAAATCTCATTTTTCTCCTTGTTTAGTACAAGATAGGGAACAGTATTGATGGCAAAGAGGATTCAAGACAATTTAAATTGACAACCCCTCTTTGCTACAGGATCTATCACAGTCCAACCCAAATTTGACCTTTAACAACAAACAAGAATTATTGATTTAGACAAATAATTCCCCAACTTTAAGTCTGAATGTAACAATGCTTCAAAATTTGGGATCCTTAATCCTTAGGATATGAGGAACAATATTCCAGAAGATAAGCTTGATCCAACGGGTGGGATCGAAACCAATCTTGCCCTTAGGTCTCACACAGGTATTTTAATAGAACCAAAATTATATAATAGTAGAAAAAATTACTTATCTCAGAATCCAGTGATCGGAAGGTCTTCAAACTTGGAGGGGAAGTACTTTAGGATGTGCTTGATAACATACCCAAATTTGAAGCTGATCCAACCATGGATGAAGAAGTTATGAACTTTCAAAAAAACTATTATCATTTGAAAACGGGAATGAACAGAATAAAAGTTTCGGTAGTGAGACTCGACCAGAATTTTTTAATAAAAAGCTCTGGCGTTGTGAGACTAAACCAGAATTTTTTAATAAAAAGCTCTGGCCAACTCTGTTGGCAGCATCTTCTTCCTCTTTATTTATGATGCTAAAAGGAAATACAAAAGATAAAAGGAATGTCCAAAAATAAAAAAGAGAAATTTTCTTTTATAACTTTTAGGAAGTTTCAAAAACAAATAACATCTATGATTGGCTCATATGACAACCAATCTTAGGAAACAAAACAAATTTAGGAAACAAAACTAATGACTAATTTTATGGAACTAAATCTAACTTATTGATTTTAGAAAGAAGACAAAGATTTCAAAAAAAGTTCTGTTGGTACTGTTCACGTGAATAGTACCGCGTGAACAGTGTTTATGTAAACAGTGTAGGCTGGACCCATGTTGATCGGTCCTTGGACTGGTCCACTATTGGTTGGTCTTTGAACTGCATCAAGATTATAGGAGGGACAACAACACACAACACTTATTTATGACTAATATCATTTAAGTAAATGTTTATTAACTTTTATATCTCATTTACTTAAGATTATTTATAGATAAGCAAACATCTCCCATTTAAATCCAATAAAAATAGATTAAAATTCAAATTCCAAAAGGATTAAAAGTCTAACTTTCCAGTTCATTAACAAAAATTTATTGTGGGGCGATTTCAACTTTCAAATGCTAATTTCTTCAATTTAAAATTTTCATAAATCTTATTAGAGTAAAACATTGTTAAAAACCAAGAGTCCTCCAAAATAATTTTTTGTCTTTATGTCTAAAAAATTATTTCCATTCAAGTGACTTTAAACAACATTGGCATACTCCGAACAAGATTTGACTAAAACGTAAATCCTTCAATATAATTCAGATTCAAGCAATTTCGGTTTTGTTGCAAAGTTGATTATGCTAGCTTTCCAACATATCTGACATTGCTTGAATCTGAGTTATATTAAAGGAGTTACGCTCTGGCCAGACTTTGTTTAGAGTATGCGAATGCTATTTAAAGTTATTGAAATGATAATCTTTTTTGGACATCAAAAGAAAAGATTATTCTGGCGGACTCTTATTTTTAGTGATGTTTTACTTTAATAAGATTTATGAAAATTTTAAATTGGAGAAAAAAACTAACATTTGAAAGTTGAAAATCGCTCCGTGATAAAAAAACCAATTTTGTTCTTGAATTGGGAAGTTGACATTTTATCCTTTTAGAATTTGAATTTTAGACCATCTTTATTGAATTAAAATGGGGTTTGTTTGCTTATTTATGAATAATATCTTATGAAAATAAAATATAAAAGTTAATATATTTACTTAAATGATATTAGTCATAAATATTGCTACTTATTTAACTTTGAATGTTATCCCTAGGTTTTAATGAACATAGCATACTATTGTCTAGACATAGAATATCCATTTAGGATTTTTTTTAGTGAAAATCATTCAATGGATATGTGAAGAAGGTTAAACATGCGTCAAACAAAAAAATTGGGCTTAAATTCAAGGAATCAAGTATCGACACGATATGCACCGTATCGGTCGATACATATCGGTATCGGCAATAGTCGATACGATACCGATCGATTCGTCTCTTCATTTTTAAAAAAAGCATAGTATCAAGCGTATCGATACACTTTAATTACGATTTAAAAAAAGAAAAAGAAAAAAGAAAAACCAACCTGTATTGACCAGTATTGAACCGTATCAATTCGATACTGGTCGATATAGCCTTTTAAGTATCGAGCAGTATCGATACTACTCAAAAGATCGTGTTTTTCCAAAAGCCGACAACCATTGAGCTTCAATACTCTTCTGCAAGTTGATTTTTTTCCAAAAAACCTTAGGGCTTTGATTCTTAGCCCTAAAATGACTGGGAATGTAGCATTAAACTTGGTTTTTGTGAAGATTAGAGCTTGAAATCATCTCTTCAAGCTCCAAAGGCTGAAAATAGTGAAGGTATGAGTTTCAACTTCATTTTTTTTATCATAATAAATCGATTTTTGTGTTGTTTCTTCTCATGAAGTAATGAACAATGGTCATATTTGATGAATGCATGTTACATACATAGATTTAAACACTGATTTGAGGTTTGATTTGAAAAAATTTTGAAGAACACAAAAAATTTCAAAATTTTTCAAAAATTAATCCTTTCCTCTTCTATTATTTATATGAGATGTGTATACCAGTGATCTACCATCTTTGCTTCCCAGTTATAATTTTCGAGTTTATTTTTTTTTTCTGGTTAAAAAATAGAAATATAATTTAGATAATATTATTTTTTTTCTTTCCTTTTCTTCCATCCTTGTTGTTTGTCGATTCTCTGTGGGGTGTACATGACTCCATGAATTTGATTTCTATGCATTGATGTTTGTTCTTATTATTTTTTTTTTTTTTCTGATTTTCATACTCTATGAAGCTTCTAGTTTATGCTTTTTTCTTTGGGGTTTTAAATTTCGATTCTGTGATCTGTATTTGGATAGATTTTCATGCATCTGTTATCTATGAGATTTTTTTGTTACTACTGAGCATGCAACTTCTAGTTTATTTCTTAAAAAAAAAAAATTTCCTTTTTTTCTGTGGTAATCCTTTTTCTTGCTAAGAATTTGATACTGAAGCCGGGGTAACTTGGGCTGTGAATGGTATCGATTCAAAACCTTGTTTCTGATGTTTTTTTTTTCTGTTTCTCTTAAACAAAATATAGCTAGGAACTGCTCTCCGTCTGTTTTTTTTTTTTTTTTTTTCAAAGATCTTTATTTCAACTGAAAACCTAAACCATGTCTATTTCTCTGTTTTTGGGCCTGATTTCTTCTCGATCCCTTGCCCACGTCAAGCTTGAGAATACCTCTGCAACATCTATGCCATTCAAACAAAAAATTGTTTTCTGGTTTCTGGGGATTTGTTGGAGATTTTCCAGTGAGTATTCTGAGAATACCTCAGCAACATATATGCTATTTTCTTAAATTGCTGCCATACTTTTAGATTTAAAAATGTGTTTTGTATGATCCTTAGTCATTTCTGTGTATATCCTGCCCCTTAATCGTGTTTATCCATGATGTAAAAAACATTTTCTTTCTCAATGTTGCTAATTATAGTGTTTTTATCCTTTAAAATTGTGTTTTGTATGTTCCTTAATCATTTTTGTGCGTATCTTGCCCCGTATCCATGTATATCCGTGCGTATCCACGATACGATACGATACGTTTCTAGTTTCAGCTGACCGATACGGTACCGATACATGATACTTGATTCCTTGCCTAAATTACCTCTTTTTGGCCACCAAAGCTAAATTTTGAAATCTGACCGAAAAAATCTCAAGTTTCGGGGAAATTTTGGCCAAAATTACCGAAATTTCAGTTTTGGGGCTGGTTTCGCTGGTTGAAACCAGCCCCAAAACTGAAATTTAGAACCTTGCCAGAGATCAAACACCTGACCTCTTGGCTCTGATACCGTCACAATCGCTTATTCCAAAAGCTTGTTTAGTGAGGTCCCACAACAATGTGTATCAACAAACAATAACAAACTTACTCAATTCAATCCAGTCTTCCTTGCTAATGAAAATGTTGGACCTGTGATGAGATTTTGGTAGAACTCCAAAGTAATAAGCAAAATATATGCATTAATTTATCATAAAAAAGTAGTGGAATGCATATAAAGTCATTCAGCCATGGCTGCTTAACAGGGATATAAAGATCTTGTAAATCATGGGTCCTTAACCACTCATACTTTGACCTTAACTTTTACTTTATGGCCTAGTTATCTAAGTAGTCTTGGTACAACTCAGTACATGTTTGGAAAAAAAGTAAAAAGAAGAAAAAAAACAATACAAAACTAAGGTAAAAACAAAACAGAAGCGATGAAACCTAATCTTGTTACCAGAATGAAAATAGTTATGACAAATAAACATAGTAACGATCTCTATTGATTTGCCTGTGTAGAATCTATTTGCTCATAATTCAATCTTTTGGCATACCTGACATGCAGTAAGAGTCCCGTGAGGTTAATCTGAGGTTTAATGCGGAGAGTAAAATAAAAATTTAATTTGTAAGTCCTGTGTGGTTAGAAGTAAGGTGCAGTGCATAAAGTACAATTGCGTTTTTTAAATTTGTAATCCGACGTAAGCCGAAAGGGAAAAGAAAATTTCAAAGAATTTTTTTTTGGATGAATAAGGCAATACAGATATGATGATCGATCAAATTACAAGGAGTTCAGTAATGTTCTAAGCTGTAAAACAGTGCTAGGCACTGTGGGGAAGCTTCAGTGGATATGTACAAGAAGTTTTGCAGCCAAATTCACAAGTTTATTGTGAAAGTTTGACTTTGAGACATTTTTGGTGGGTCCCACAGCAGTTTCAGGTGGATCATTGAACATGAAACATGTAGAGCTTCGAGTTAGCTTCGCAACAGTTTTTGAATCGTCTCAATCCGATGTTGTATGGCAAAGATAGGTCAGTTTTGTATCGATGAGTCGAGAAATCACAAAAAGGAGCTCAAACATAGCTCTCTGGTTATTTTGCTTGACAGGGGCTGACGCACAATAATTTCACATAAGTTCTGTCCTTATGTTTAAATAATAAAGTTGGTGGTGGCGGCTGTTAATTCTCAAGAATTTATTTTATGTTGATCAAACGGCACAGGTTACGACATGTCTCCTTGTTACGGATCAGACAGCTAAGAAGGAGGCGTCGTGTGGAACCGAGGGATCGAAGGTGCGGAATATTCTGCCGCTTGGAATATGATTTGTCGGTGCACTAAATTTCGGTGTTTTGCGTTTACGCTGTAATGAAATTTGATCAGATGTGGTGCGCACATACCATTCAACGGCCCAAGATTCCTTTTGATAATCCAATGTTTTGCCCGCCAATTTAAAGTTGCTTCAAGAGGATATTCACGATCAAACGGCGCAAATTGCATCTGCCTTTTCAAGCAAAGACGGTTGAAGTTTGCTGATGACATTCCGTGACATGACGAATAGTCACGGAACAGTGATTCACGCAATCTGGTTCACTCATTGTAAATCACTATTCATTAATCTGACAGCTGAAACTAAATAGGGATTTTTGAAGCCTATAAAAACCCAAATTGAGCTCAATTTTTTGCGGTAGCTTTGTTTTTCGAGCCAGAATGTGAATAAGTAGTCCAGAGGAGCAGATGGAGAGCAGAACATTGATATGGACATGATTTTGTTCATCTGAGCATGTACGGTCACATTTCTGCATCGTTGAATCTACTAGTGGTGGAGTTACTCGGGTGGAGATAACTCGTTCATGCAACTCTCTTTGTATTTTGTTTAGGGGTTGGTAAATTGTTGAAAAATCTAGACAGTCCGTGTAATTGGGGATGAGAGTTGTTTCTATCAAATTTTATTGAATATTGTAATTACCTATCGAGTAGGGGCTTGTTAGGTTGGGCGGGTTGTTGCCCTCATTTGTGTTGTTGCACAAACTGAAGCAAAGATTGTGGTTCCTGGAATGTGGGTGTAGTCAAAACATTGTTGGAGAGTATTGAGTAGGTATGAAGCCCTGTTACGGCATTGCTCCGTGGAGTAGCTACGTACTGTGGACGTGAACCAAGTATGATTTGTGTTGTGTAATTATCTATTTTGCATATTGGAGTGCTTGTACTTTGTAGAGTGGATGTGCACTACCTGGTAGACCTAGCCATTCTTAGGTTGTGAGGTGGGTGTGCATGCATTGTGTGTGACTGGTTAAATTGGGATTGCCCCAGCCACTGAGGTTGCTATAACAAGGAAGGAATTTTTGAGTACACTGATTCACCCTCCTTCTCAGTGTTCACCTGGGAATATCAGAGTTGTATAGGTAACTTTCAAGGATTCACTGTAAATCTGACTTAGGAGCATGGATTGTCAACACTGGAGACCCAGGTTTGAGTGAGGCTTCTTGCTTTGCCCTTCCACGTCAAGGCAAAGCAAGTTTACCTATCTAGTCACAAATAGATTTTCCTTTGAAAGCTCTATGAGTTTTATCTCCATTCCCTTTCAAAATCTTAGATCCTCCTTGAAGTTGGCCAACAGTGGGAAAGGACTCCTTTCCAAAGTTGAGATGAGAAGGGACATTGAAAGAACAGATAGTCGACTTCTTCGAAGGCAGACCAGCAAAGGCAACAATAGGCTTGAGAGCAAATCTGGTGCTGTTGCAACAAAGCCTGGTATAGAGCTCTCCAAGAAATGAAGCTGTGGCGGGGGATGAAACCTTGGAACCATATGATTGCAGACAAAGGGACTCTAGGACCCATGAATCTAACGGACTCCCAAGCAAAATAGGAAGAAAAGGACCCAGATGTTGTAGCTGTCCACTTGACAAGGTCACCACTCCCCCTTGGCCTTTTAACAATTTCAGGGAGAGCTAACCAAACTAAGGACAAGCTATAGACAGGGGAACGGCCCGGCCGCTGAACTCATCACAAATGATGCAGGAGACCTTTGCCATTCTGTTACTCCCCAGTCCCCACCTTATGTCTAATTCTCTCTACATATCTGTTGTGGAGAACTCCATGGGGTGCCAGTTATTGAGCTATAAGAAAGTGGAAGAGCCATGTCCAATTTCAGATTTAGTGATGTTTCTCACTTGGTGTCTATAGTCCAACATCTTCTTCCATACCCATGAAACATCGTTGCCACAAGGAGTTGTCCAAATGTACTCATTTTTAAGAAGTCTAACTAGATCCATGCTACCCAAATGTTTTTCTTTCTAACAGCCACTCTCCAAATCAACTTATGGATGGGAGCAATATTAACCTCCTTGACTCATCTGAGGCTAATACCCTCTCCATCCTTAGGAAGACAAGCAATAACCCGACTGATTGTATGTAAGAATTTGTTGTTTTCATTCCCTTCCAAAGGAAGGCACTCATAATGGATTCAAGTTTTTTCGAGAAGGACTGAGGGAGCCCGAACACTCCTGCCCAATGGACGAAGGAGCTTTGCATAACTGATCTGGCAAATTCAAGCAGCTTGCAAAGGACAGCAACCTGATTTTCCAAAGTTGGAGCTTCTTCTTAAGGCAATCCAGATAGGAGAACAATGGTGAGCTAACAGTCTTGTACTAAACAAAGTCAGTCCCAAGTATTTGACAGTAAGAGTACCCAGTGAAAAGTTCATAATGCTTGGTAGGTTCTTCTTAGTGGTCTCTTCAATCCCTCCCATGAAGATGGAAGATTTCTGCAAGTTTACTTGGAGACTCGACATAGCACTAAATGATCTGAGGATGCCAAATTTGGAGATAACAAAGGAAGTCCCAAGTATTTGACAGTAAGAGTACCCAGTGAAAAGTCCATAATGCTTCTTAAATTCTCCTTAGTGGTCCTTTCAGCCCCTCCCAAGAAGATGGAAGATTTCTGCAAGTTTACTTGGAGACATGACATAGCACTAAATGACCTGAGGATGCCAGATTTGAAGGTCAGAGATTTACCATTGGCTTTCGGAAAGATCATCATTATGCTGTAAGCAAAGACAAGATGAGTGAGGTTGATGGCCTTGCATTTGGGAAAGAGATTAATGCCATTGAGTTCTGCCCTAAACTGGAGGTTTTGAGAGAGGGCTTTCATCATGAGAGTCGAGATGTAGGGGACAGAGGGAATCCTTGCCTTATTCCCCTGCTGCTACCAAAGAATCCTAACCAGGTTCTGTTGAGTAGGACAGACTACAGAGAGATGCACTGAAGAGATATAAATATATAATGCAAAACCCAAGACACAAGAGAGTTGAAACTGCATTTTTGTTCATAACTTCTTTAATGAAATCCCATCTCAGAGATTCTTAAGCTTTGTGAATATCAACTTTTAGCATAACTGCTGGGGGGAGGGACTTTCTTTTGAAACCTCGAATCAGCTCCGAGCAAAGAAGATTATTATCTGCAATCCTATATGAAAGTGGACTGGTTAGAGCTGACTAAATCGTCCACCACCCTTGTCAACCGGCCAGAATTTTTGCAATAAAATTATAGAGGGTATTACATAGAGCTATGGGATGGAAGTTTGAAAGATATTTTTTGAGTATGGTTAGAAATAAAGTTGATGTAGAGTGGTATGATAAACATGTGTGGAGAACAACATAGAGAAAGTAGGAGTTGATAAAATTTTAGTTGAATTATGTGGAAGTCAGTTAAGGTAAAATATTACCCTATAAGAAGATAAAAAATGTGCAGGGCTTACAACAATTTGTATTACAACTAAACATATGAAATTGTTTGTAAATTTAATAAATGTTGATTTTGTTCCAGTTTGACTATTGTACTGAAGTCACATTCATCTATATCATTTTACTTTACTGATAAACATTTTTTATTTCACTTCACTTAAAATCTAACCAAACAGGGATTTTAAGCTGTGGTATCATTTGGCTACCTATTCATGAAAAAGTTATTGAATCTGCTGATTAATTTGCTATATGTGTCAGATACCGAGGGTATAAGGGTTCTTCTAATCTGATTATTTACTTTTTTATTATCATCTTTTGATGTTTTTATGATATTGAAAGTTGATTATGGTTATACTGATTGAATGAAAATGTCTACTGAAATAATATCACATGGTTTCTCTGATATTTGATTGTATTGGTTTTCAAAGTCATGGAAGCATGAGGTTATTCAAATAGATTTTCTAAGCACCTTATTTATTCAAGTAAAAGGTTTTCACAGAGGTTGCTGGGAGGGTTTTTTTTATTTATTTTATTTTATGTTCCTTGGCTATTTTGGGCTAGATGAGCGCCGATAAGGCCATTTTCACCATTTGGTAGATTGGAGTTCCAGAGGATTGGCCATATCGTGGCTCAAGTCAACTATACTGCCTGCATTTGACTTTCTCCATTGTATCTTCAACCGTCAAATCATTTTTCAGATTGTTGACTTTCACTATTTTCAAAGCTTTGTTCTGCCATTGGCAAAGTGCCTTTGGGCTGTTGTGGACATGTACACGAAGTTTGAGCACCTACAAACTGCCGTATGGCAGATTCGTAGGGTAGATTATATGAGCATCGACTGCTATGCATCTTATTCTTAGTCATCTTTGAACTTGTGTTCAAGTAATTTCTTTGGTTTTTATATGTTTGGAAGCATTGCACATTTTTAATTTCATTCTATTATCGAGGACCATGTTTGACCTCTTCATTTTGTTGCCTAGCCATGATTTGGACTGTTAAAGAAGGTTGAAAGTATATTTTGGAAAACCATCTGACTGGCAGTTTCTGAAAGAACAGATTTTCTAATGCTGCTCTCTATCTAAAAACTTTGTTTAGTTTTATTTCTTAGAACATCAAAGCATCTCTTTTCTGCTGTATAGGTCGAACAGTTGGAGCAAGAGGTAGCTGAATTACGGCAGGCTCTTACTGATAAGCAGGAACAAGAACGTGTGATGCTTCAGGTTTTGATTCTTCCTCATGTCTGTTCTTCATTTGTGTACGATGTTACACAGTTGCAAGGATGCATTTCATGTGATATTTTTAGGAGATGATTGTTGATGCAATTTGCTAATAAATGGGAAAGGTTCTTGTGGGGGGTGCCCCGGGGGGGACCATAACTTTCTTCTGTTCTAATTGTGTCGTCTGATAGTCTTTGGATCCAATTATAGAACTTGCTGAATATCCCTTTTTTACTCATTTTGTGTTGGTATTTCTTTCAATTTCCCTGTTTAGTATACTCCAATAAAAAAACTTGACAGATGCTTAATTGGTTACTAGTGAATTTGTTGTCTTGTGCATTCTGATCGCCGTTCCCTACCTGGAACTATGCAATTACCTCAGTTGTCATGTCCTGGTCTAACTCTACTCATTGATTTTCTTCAAATTTAGTTCACTGTTGAGTCCAATTTTGACGCAGGTCCTAATGCGGGTGGAGCAAGAACAAAAGCTGACCGAAGATGCTCGTAGATTTGCTGAGCAAGATGCGGCTGCTCAGAGATACGCTGCTAACATCCTTCAGGTTTCTTTCTCTATAATGTACTGGTGGATTCTAAATGATTGGTGGTGTTTCCCATGTGCATATCTGTGCTTATCATGGGAAGGATTTCCCTGCATATATCTGATTAAAAGGGTTGACGAAACCTAAGCTATTCTTCACAGATTTTGGAAAAATTATCAGTTATACATATTCTGCAGAAAGATAAGTTGTATTTCTCAAAAGTGAATACTCAAGCAGCTGCTTGCATGGTATTAAAATGGCACATAAATCTTTTGTCTGAACTGTAGCCTGTCTAATAATCTTCCTGATATTGCAGATATGAAAATGGACAATATAGGAAGTATCAACTTTTCAGTTTATGGTAACTGATGTACTGTAAGATAGGTAGGGATGAATCCTATGGGATGGGAACAGCTCGAGTTTGGGGCAGATTTTGCCAATTCTGAACATAACCCCTTTAGATATTGGCCCATTTCATAATCGAATCAGACCTGGACCTGGTGATCGTGGGCCTCGGGAACTTTTCTACCCCAGACCTGAAACTAACAACGATCGCAACAAACCCTAACCAATTGGGTGACCAGGAAGGTCTTTGGTTTGATATACGTCATGGTTGTCATCTCTTGATATTATAGAAGTAATAGGCCCACATTAGAGAATGTGATGAGGCAATAAATGTCTTAGGTAGGAGAAAACATAGGAAAGGAGAAGAGTGTAAAGAAACAGAGGGTGAAAGAGGTAATGTTAAATGATCTAACTATCCTAGAGTAAAATTTCGTGAGATTTCGGATCTCAGATTGTCATTCTGAAAGTGTGATTGCTTTTTCATGCTTTTGTTGAGCATGCAACACCGCATCGTTTGGCAAGAGTTGGGACAGGATTGGAAGCCATAATAGCAATGACTCCTTGTCTTTGACCAGAAATGCGATTGCTGGATAGTTGAGTGCCGCAACACTTGTCTAATTCTGGCGGGTGATGAGGTCTCAAAATTGGCTCATGGTACCCTTTGAGAGGGGTAATTTGATGCACTGGGAGAGCGTTTTGAAATAAGGTTTAGAGTGAGAATTGAGTTTGGAAGAAGGAGGTTTTCCAAGAAACTGCTGAAGAGAGATATCTGATGGAAAAAAGAACACAACAAATATGTGAAGGAATGTGGTAAATTTTCCTAACATATTATTTGAATTTAAGGGTAGAGAGCCTAACCACAAACAAAATTTTATTAATTTCCAATCACGTGAATGTTCTTCACAAAAAAAAGGAACCAAGAAAAATGTCAATGTTTCTGACTTGCTGTACTGTAGTTAAGTAATCACAAAAGCTCCACCTAAAATTAGAAATTCCAAATACTGTAATTTGTCCATTTCATCTATTTCTTCTAAATACGCCAGAATAGAAGAGAACTAAATTGACCAAAAAAAGTATAATCAGATGTACTATGAGTAGTAAAGAATGGTTTTGCTAATATAGAGTCTACATACGACCTAGTTAGACCTGAAGGAAGATCATGGTTATAATATCAACTCCATAAAAAGAAACAGAATTGTGCCCTATTTTTTGGCACGTGAAAATGATACTAAGTCCTTTTTGCTTCCCTTGTTCCTCATCAGTAACTCTGTTTTTTTGGTTGCTAATGATTACTGTGTTGTCCACAATGCTCCTGCTGTTCTTGCTTATAAATAGATGAATATTGGTCCATTCATAGGTCCATTCGTAGGCCCATTACAGATGTGTTAGAGATGCATCAGAAGATAAGTGGTTGTTGGTTTGACCAAGTCAAACTAGCAGATATTGACTCATTAGACAGGTGGCAGCAGAGAATTAGTTTTCTTTATCTTTTATCCTCTTTTACTCTCCTAATGTAATTGGAATTCCATCCTCTCTTATGGAGTTCCTCATGAGGTGAGAGACCTCTGGTGGTGAAAAGCTGCCTAGGCCTTAAGGTGAGATGCCTTAGGTCATATCCCCCTACCTTCCATCCCTTCTTCCCTCCACCTATTGATTCTTTTCCTTTTCTTGTTATATCAAAAAAAAAAAAAAAAAAAAAAAAACACATACACAAAAAGAGAGAAAGTACTGTCCATGATTTACTTTTCATCGATCCTATTGTAAGGCTAGTACCTAATTTGTTGAGTTGAGGACTGGTCCCACTTTATTTGGTATCAGAGCCAGGTTTTGCAAGGAATTTAAAAAAGGTGGAGATCAACAACAAAATGAAAAAAAAAATACTCACTCTGATATGTGCTCAACTGATTCAAAACTCGTGGTCGAGTCTCACACAGTCTCGCAAGATCTCGTAAGATAAAATCAGATCTCACAAGATAAAATCAGATCTTGCAAAATCAAATAAAGCATTTGATTGGAAAGATCAATCTTAGAAGGATGTGATGTTGCTGAAGCAATCAAGGAAAGATATGATGCTGCTTAATTTTTATAGTAGGAAGTTATCTCCAATATATTTCAATTCCTTTAGTAGTTACTTTCTTAATTAGTTTACTTCCAAGTTAGTTAATTTCCTTGTCAATTCCTTTCCATGTTAAGAGCCAATTTGAGCTTTATTTAAAATGATGTAAGGCTTAGGCCAAATGATAGATCTGAAGGAATGAAAGAAATTTGGTTTATGCTATGTCTGTAAGAGACAGATGAATGAGAGACTCATGAGGTGAGAGACCTCTGGTGGTGAGAAGCTGCCTAGGCCTTAAGGTGAGATGCCTTAGGTCATATCCCCCTACCTTTCTTCCATCCCTTCTTCCCTCCACCTATTGATTCTTTTCCTTTTCTTGTTATATCAAAAAAAAAAAAAAAAAAAAAAAAAACACATACACAAAAAGAGAGAAAGTACTGTCCATGATTTACTTTTCATTGATCCTATTGTGAGGCTAGTACCTAATTTGTTGAGTTGGGGACTGGTCCTACATTATTTGGTATCAGAGCACATGAGAAAGGACAATACTTTCTCTCTTTTTGTGTATGTGTGTTTTTTTTTTTTTTTGATATAACAAGAAAAGGAAAAGAATCAATAGGTGGAGGGAAGAAGGGATGGAAGAAAGGTAGGGGGATATGACCTAAGACATCCCACCTAAGGCCTAGGCAGCTTCTCACCACCAGAGGTCTCTTACCTCATGAGTCTCTCACTCATCTGTTTCTCACAGACATGGCATAAACCAAATCTCTTTCATTCCTTCAGATCTATCATTTGGCCTAAGCCTTACATCACTTTAAATAGAGCTCAAATTGGCTCTTAACATGGAAAGGAATTGACAAAGGAAATTAACTAACTTGGAAGTAAACTAATTAAGAAAGTAACTATTAAAGGAATTGAAATATATTTTCCTACTATAAAAACTAAGCAGCATCATATCTTTCCTTGATTGCTTTAGCAACATCACATCCTTCTAAGATTGATCTTTCCAATCAAATGCTTTATTTGATTTTGCAAGATCTGATTTTATCTTACGAGATCTTGCGAGACTGTGTGAGATTTTGCGAGATTGTGTAGGATCTTGTGAGCTCTTACGAGATTTTGTGAGATTTTGCGAGATCTTGTGACTTGATCTTGATGTGATCTTGATTTCCATTCGCATGGGCTGAATAATACTGCATCAGTTCCCTTATCCTTAATTAGAATAAGATTGCTTCTCTTATTAAAATATGATTTGTCATGTTAACATGTGAAACTCCTATTTGCTTTGTAACTAGGACTTTTTATCTTGTGGAATCCTAGACCTATCACTTTATCCCCTTTATTTTATCAATAAATAGTGATTGCTAAGAGGAGAAGAATACACATTGATTCTCTCCATCTTCTCTTATTTTTTTATTTTGTTACAGTCCACATGACTACAATGCTCCTGCTGTTCTTGCTTGTTAATCCATTATTGGAATTTTTTTTTTCAATCTAGAATTTTAAGCATGACAGGCATTGGTTCTTCTTTCAGTTCCCTTGTATCTTTATATACCAAGAGATGCTTAGCCTTGTTGTTCATCGCTCATGGTTTGCCTTCATAGTTTGGTAGGGTTCTGTGGCTTTCATGCTCTCCAGATCTCCAGCTACCACAAAAGGAGATTCCCAGATACAGTGTCTTCTATAATTCTGCTTTTATGTTTTATCCAGTCTTACAAGAACCGCATGGATGCAGGAAAAATATGAAGGGGCCATGGCGTCACTTGCACAAATGGAGAAGCGGGCAGTTATGGCGGAAACCATGCTGGAAGCTACCTTGCAATACCAATCTGGTCAAGTTAAAGCAGTACAGTCTCCCAGGTACTTCTAAATATGGAATCTTTTGCTCTATGATGGCTTCTGTGAACCTAATTTAATGCAAAAAATGAAGAATAATTGTAGTTCTCAGTGTTATGTTTCTTTGAGTATGGGGCACATTTATATTTGGTTGAGATCCTTAGATACTGATTTTTATATAAGAAATAAAGAGAAGAGAAAAAGGAAATAAATAAGAAAAACTTTAGGTACTGATGCTCTTCCTATATGTAAATCATGTCATAGAATTGCTCTTTATCGAAGGTTGTATGTGTTGTAGAGCGGTGCATCGGGATTCTTCAACAGTACAACCAACTCAGGAGCCTGCACAAGACATACCCACGAGAAAAATTAGTTTGCTTTCTAGACCATTTGGACTCGGCTGGCGTGATAGGAACAAGGTAAGCCTTTTTCCTTATTGGTATGCTTCTAAATCTTTGGATGACTGATATTATTGACCTTAAGACCCATCGAAACATTATACACCATAAGCAATGATTTGATGAGTTGTGATGTGGCACGTTTAGGATATTTCTATCAACACCTTTGAAACACACGCACAAATAATTTGGGCGGAGCAAATTTGACTAGGATCCGAATAGATTTGAAAAACTTGAGAAAAATTAATGTTTTCTCGATGTCTCTCTTTGTGGATTTTCTTTCTTCTGTCTCTCTTCCTGAATTATTTATTTGTTCTCATTCCTCTCTCTCTCTTGTCTCCCCATATCAGTCCATCCCCCCCTGCCGACTCCGTCTCTCTCGCTTGCCTGCAATTTCTCTAGCTTCCATTCTCACTGTGCAGTTTCTTTCCCTATTCCCCAGTGCCTCTTCGATTGAACCATCCAAGAGGTCTACATATGAATTATACATTTAATATTTTTGCTAGTTGATTTCCTGAGAAATGTTTGACATATATCTTTTAGCCATATTCATGACACTTACCCTTATCCTACTATTTGTTGATTTTGTAAGTTAAATGTTTTTTATTGAATGTAACAGGAACCAATTGAGGGAAACATCAATGAGTCTGGACAGAGCACAGTTACGCTGCAGAAAGACACGAATGGCCAGCAATAGGAACAAAAATAGGAAACAATTGAGGATGATCAATTTGAGGGTGCTTTGAGAAGAGCTCCCCAAGTTACTCTCTTTGTGCCCGGTGAATGTTCTCATACCCTACGATTGTACTCTTGAGTTTGCCATGCATGAGCTTGTATAAATATACTGATCATTTCGGGTATGAGAGCTATCCTCCTGTATCAATGTCAATCCGTAGAGCTAAAAGATCTAGTCATTCTGTTTATATTTGTTAGGCAAAATCAATATAGTGACATGGCCATCAGTTTTTTGTTCATTTATTAATAATAGATGAGAAAAATAAAAATAAGTTTTCTTTCTCTCTCTCTCTCTCTCTCTCTCTCTCTCTTTTTTAGTGCTTGTCTTGCTTAATCATTTATCCATTTATTTGACATTTTTATAGCCATCATGGAGTTTGAATGGTGAAAATGTGATTCTTGTACGCCAGTTCTGGGGCTGTTTCCGTATTTTTAACCCGTGACTACCTGATTGCAATATGCTAACCTTATCTCCATTTCCCGACCATAATAACAAGTAAAATTAAATCCGACTGTCTCGATCAAAACCCAACAGAACCTCTCGAACTTGGGATAATCTTTCCTTGAAAAAGCTAGATCCTCTATCATCACCAATCTCTGCAATTCGGTTTGGAGAAGAACCTGATTCTGCCTCCCAGTGTTTTATGTTTTCTTTTCTTCTCTGTTGATCGATGTTGGAAACATGTTCCGTCGCATTATGACTGTGAGAGGCGATTTAGAGAATGAATCAAACCATACGTTGGGGTCTAGTTCGAATCCCACTTCAAACTCTCATGGGCAAGGGAAGATCTTTTGCGATCATCATTGTTTGATGATTTCACACTTGCAATGTTGGTCACATTTAAATAAGGAAATTCAACAAGCTTTGTTGTCATCTAACTGTATTGTGAATTTGGCATTGGCAAATGAGGATGTAAATCATGAGTCAAGTGATTTTCTATTTATAGGTGACAAACTATGATCAAATGTCAGAGAAAAGAACAATTGAGTGCAAACATTTGATTTGTCTAGAGAAATGTATGTTCTTCGTAGCTTTCTCTTAATCACATTTTAGTCATTCAAAAGTCCCAGAAGTCATTATCAGAAGAACCTGGTTTATTGATATTGATTACATACATAAATGTTTCAAGAGAAAGATTATCTCCTCTGAAGAATTCTCCGAAAAGAAAAAATAAAATAAAAATAGCTTGCATATAACCAATTCAATGGAGTGTCCAAGTGAGACATCTACTCGTGGAGCATCTTACTGCGTCAAATTAAATTTCACTTCACTTTCCTTCACTTCCTTTCTTTTCATTTCCTTTCACTTCTCTCTCCCAATTCCCTTGCAACCAAACAGAGTCGGAAGGATAAATTCGTGGTCTTCTAATGCATTCTAATTCACAAGAATTACAATTTCGTTTTAGTATAGAAAAGAATTACATTTTTTGTATGCTTGGAAGACTCGTTTTGGTTAATCTACTTGTGATTACAAGAACGATATTATCCATCAGACCCAAGCACAGATATTATTATTGCTCCGTCTATTTTGATTAAAATTTTACATATAACATTTTATATGTAAAACAAAAAATTTCAACGTTTATTTCCAAGAAGTAAAATATAATGATCTCTAAAGGGGGTGGAAAAAGAACTTCTTCCTTTTTTTTAACTACTGAAAACAAACATTGAAATTTATTTTTTATAATGCTCTCTAAGGAGGAGCAGCTAAATTGGTAGTACTGTTGACAGAATCTGCTTGCTTGGCACTCGCTCACTTGCGATCATTGCTCTCCGAACTCCCTACTGAATGTTATGCAAATACCAATTGATTATTACCTCCCAGTCTGTCCAAACCAGAGTGCAAGAAAAATCAAATGCTGTTAAGTAAAGGGTGTCTAATTGTCAGTGTAGTCTGATTTGATCATTTGTTTCTCATAAGGGTCTGGTTTTGAGAGCTGATAAACTTCCATATGCATTATGGGCTTACAAAACTTCCATGAACAGAAGTCAAAAAGGCTTCCAGCCAGCGCGACGTTTTTCCTACCCAACCCCAAAAGATATATGGATTAATGCTAAATTAAGAGTAAGTTCAGTAGGTGAATTCAAATGTACAATTGCAAGGGAACAAGAAAAATGAGGAAGCCTGCACATGTAAGAATTAAATTCAATTAACTATAGGAGACGAGAAGGTCTAGATTTTAACACATAAATACAAGGACCCAAGCTCACATGTACACCGAATGGGGATGTAAAGATGGGGTTGACAAAAACCCAAATTCCCGGCAATATCAGACAGAACAAACAAAACAAGGGTGGGAAAGGCACCTGTTATCTGGGGAGATACAAAATTTGATAAGCAGGAACCACCACGTCCAGCAAAAATGCATACCAGTGAACGCTCTGATGCATGTAATCACTGAACCATCAGATGATTTACTTACAAATCAACAGTAGTCAGACAGAGACCAAAAGGCACAAGGAGTCCCACCCAAGCATTGAGGATAACTCAACTTGCTCACAGTAGTTTTGAGTCTCAGTTAAATTCTCTGGCGTGCTCTCTTCTCTCAGATCCACTAAGTGTCCTGTCACTGTCCCTTCTTGATCGAGAAGGAGTAAGGGGGGCCATTCGAGAGCTTTGAACTGGTTGGCTTCCACGGTCATGTGTTTGTGAAGCAAGGTAAGTCAGAGCAGTAACCACATCAGCTATGAGAGGACGCATGCTGGGCTGCTCCTGAACACACATTGCAGCAACAGCTAGTGCTTGGTACAGGCCCCTCACAGGATATTGGCCCTGGAGCGTAGGGTCTGCCATTTGTGAGAATTGCCTCCGATCTCTGAACAGTGGTCGCGCCTGCAATCAAACATTCAAACCCCACAGATGGGGCATTCATATGGAAAAAAGCCATCAACTCACAACAAGTACATGTGCTGTTTTCTTACATCTTTCTCATCATTAATAAATAAGATTATCCTAGTGCAACAAGAAATAGAAATAAGGATACATCCATATCTAAAGAAGACTGATCAAGCATGCCTTTATAGTCAGCAAAATTCTTTCTCAGAGATTCAGCCCTCTCTATACCTTTATATTACAACTTACAAGTATGAAATAAATTGAAAAATCTAAACTCCAACTAGATGTGAGGATAAAGGAACATATGATAGGGAGGCAAAAAGGTCAATGCAAATGATATGATCCCAAGGAGGCAAAAAGCAACATATTTTTCGTAAGGTTCTCTTCACATATTTGTCAATAAGGAGTCATTCAGCTACTTGTTTATCCATGGTTAATTGCCATAGGGGTTTGGGTGATTGGGGTGTTCTAAGCAATAGATATGCCTGGGGAAAAACTCATCCTTTAAACATGAAATGCACAAAGAGAGAAGGTACCCATCTCAGGAAGCAATTGATACCAAGGATTTTTTCCCGAGTAGCTGTATAGTGTAAGAACATTGGCTTCCTCAGGATAATACAAGACAGTTTTGAAGAGAACTCAGTGCATCTCAGCATTACAAGTTCATGGGACATACAAAATGGGGTTAAAGCATCCAAAGCAGCTCTTTTGCCTCCAACCATTAGGTTTGGAAATAAGCTCATCAATTGTCAACAGAAGCAATCTCAACTCATCTTAAATACACCTTTTCCTAACTAAATGAGGTCTGCTAAATGGTTGAGAGAACCATGGCCATTAAATGTATCTTTCAATGTAATGGAAGCCATTGTTGGTGGTGGAAAGGAGAATCCCCCCCCCCCCAAAAAAAAAAAAAAACGGATGGTGCAAGGATGACCCATGGGAGGAAGGAAATAGCATCCTTCCTGGTCACTAAGGTTCTACTTGCTCCCAAGTAAAAGCCATGTAAAAGGAACATCTGCGAGGAAAATCAATAAAAAAAAGGTAACGATTTACATGAAAATCTATTTTCTACGATTTTTACCCGGAAACAATAAGAACCAACAATGTTTACAGTTTTACCCCTTTTAACTTCGGATATATATCATCTTTTAATCAACTGGTTAAACAAGCTAGCCAGATTTATAATTACACCTAACATTGTTATTTAAATTGGATAGTGTAAATCTCCTCCTTCAACCGGCCATAGCACATTTTCCATTTAGCAGTCAGTGGTGATATTAGTCTGAGATTCCTAGCAACAATGGATACTTCACAAAAGAAAATTACCACCTCCAGGTTGATAAGACATCCACAAAATCAAAGGCAAAAATAAGACAGGGCTCTTACCCATGCAACCAGATTGTGCTCTCCAGCAGATTTTGCATTATCAATCGCTTTCCTGCCTGTGATAATCTCCAAAAGAACAACCCCAAAGCTATAAACATCAGATTTCAGCGTAAGTTGACCTGTCATTGCATACTCTGGGGCACAATATCCATACGTTCCCATCACCCTAGTGGAGACATGTGTATTATCCCCAACAGGCCCAAGTTTTGCCAAGCCAAAATCAGACAACTTGGGATAATACCCTTCACCTAGCAATATATTTGAGCACTTTAAATCACGGTATATAACAGGGGGATTCGCCTTATCATGCAAATACTCCAAGCCCTTTGCTGCACCAGCAGCTATTTTCATCCTTGTATTCCAGTCAAGTCGTTTCTTATCTGGCGGAAGATCTGGAAAACAAACATATAAGAAGGATTTCTATAAGGACACAAGATGAAGACTTGTGCCTTGGTGCACCAAAAGCATGTAACAGAAAAGTCACCAGAATAGTTGTCACAATGATTGATCATCCAGAAGAAAGAAGTTCTCATGATGATAAGGAAAAACGTGGTCAGGCTCAGCAAATATATACCATGCAGATGGTCTTCCAAAGATCCCAATGGCATGTACTCGTAAACAAGAAGTCTCTGATCTCCATCAGCACAGTACCCAATCAAATTAACAAGATTGGGATGATGAAGTAAACTCAACATCAACACTTCAACAAGGAATTCCCTGTTCCCTTGCATTCCATTACGATCCAGTTGCTTGATCGCCACAACCTACATTCAGAAATACCAAAACTTATTACACGGATAAAAAATCAATAACTGCAAAGGAGAAGTCCCCATCCAATACTGGCAATTAGTCTTATAAGTGATATCTAGAACAGAGGACTCCAATAAATTTGGATAGCTAAAGGTTCCAAAAGGAAATTCACCAATGAGGGAAATTTTAGTAATAGAAAGGTTCTCTGAGCTGGCGGCAGAGGCTATGTCAGCACCCTTCTCTGTTTCTCTCTCCTTTCTGCCCCTATTTACGAACCTCTGTACGTCTTCTTCATTGGTGGGCTCCTCACAGAACCAGCATCGAGAACCTTTCCCTTTTAGTAATAAGATTACAAGAAGTCAAGAACAGAAACTCCAGGCCTTCCACTCCAATAAATACAGATACTTCAAAGCTCCCAACAGAAATCCACGAAGGAGGGAAATTCAATTATGAGATTTGAAGAACAAAAATTTCTAGAATGCAAGCCCATAGTTGTCAAGGCGCCAAGGCGAAATAAGGCTTTGGTGGCCTGACAAACCGCCTAGGAGACCAAAGCACCCAATTTTCTAAGGCGTCACAAGATGCCTGGGTGCCTACGCGACGCCTTGACAACTATGTGCAAGCCTAAGTATGCAAACACGCATAGATGCTCTCTTTTCTTTTTCTGTTTTAATTTCAGCAAGCCCGATGAGCTATGCCAACCTGGTCAATACTCTCCAATCGTCCTTTATAAACTCTACCAAAACCTCCCTCCCCAAGGAGACAATCAGCTCTGAAATTCTTCGTAGCTTCAGCCAATTCACGGAATGGAAATGTCTTAGCTGCAATGTGACCGGATCCTCCATTCTTGGAAAGCTCCTTCACATCCAATGAGGGATTTGCCTTCAATTTATCTGCAACAAAAGGGGAAACAATTCATTGGGAAGGGGTGGATCGCACAATTAATGCCTCTAAAGGGACCAGATAGTAAAATGCCATAACACATCACATAAAAAAGGTTCCAATTTTATTCCAACAAAAAGGCAAAGGAAATATTACCATCAAACAGCTCTGAGAAAATCAAGGTAACTATACAACATACAGCAGCACTGAAGAATGATTTGAGCTCAAATTTTTCCAATCAAGCTCAGGAAACAAAATATTGCCAACCAAAAAAAAAAAAAAGTTGTCTCGTTAATGGTACTCAATGTTGTTTCCATGGGCACCTTCCCATCTCACATCACTAACAATTTCCATGCTTGGATAGAACTAACCCTTTCGCTCGCTCTATCATTAGACGGGGCACAATATAAATTCATCCTGAGAAATAATCTGACTTGGAAATAGTATCATTACAACACAGACGGATGTACACATGCACACACAAAGACTTGGAATCGGAAAACCCTAACTTGAAACCACGCGAACACAAATGACAATGACGATATCTGATTCTAACAGAAAAAAAAGCGAGAACCAAAAGCACACCCCCACCCCAGACACACAAAAAAAAAAAAAAAAAAAAAAAAAGAAAGGAAAAGAAGAAGAATCTGAAGTTCCATAGAACTAACATTATCAGACACCAATCCAAATATGCTCCAATCGACTGAACAGAAAAACCCATTAGTTTCACACCGATGATTGTAAGAGCACCACAAAGATACATGTCAAAGCCAGTCACCGACGAACCCATTCTAGAAAGAGAGCGAGACGATTCCATACTGAATAATCGAATAATTCTACTCGAGAAACCCCAAGCCATCTTCTGAGGAATGTAACCAGGTCCAAAGAAGATATCAAAACCTTACATACTACGCTCAACATAATCCAATCGGACCCATTTTAATCGATTCAACTATTCTAGGAGAGAGAACCAGAACCCTTTTTTGGGGGTGGGCTCAAGCGATTAATCTCCAATGACAGGGTAACGGAGAAAAATAATATGAAAATTCTAAAGAATACAAAAGAAAAGGAGTTCTAAAGAAATACCCAAAGTGGATTGGATCGGATCATCTGCCTTCTGTTGCTGTTGCTGTTTCTGTTTCTGCTGCTGCTGCTGCTGTTGCTGTTGCTGATGCTTCTTCTTCTCCGAATTCCCAGAGCAGGAAAAACAGCCCATTGCCCTCACACCCTCGAACTTCCGCCGATTGTGCGTGCAACTGTGTGAGTGTGAGAGAATGAGAGAGAGAACTAAGTGAGCTAGCGAGCAAACAACACCAGAGACCGAAAGACAGCTCTTTTATATGGATTTTATGTTTATCAATTTTTCTGTTAAAATTTATTTAAATTCCCCTTAAATAAGGTGATTTTTTAAAAATAATTTCAATATCATATTTAAAAATAATAATAGGGAAAATATCTGCCACACCCCCTGTAGGTTATCATAATCTCACCCATCCGCCATCGTTTGCAATAATATCCCTAAGACCCCTTACTTTTCAAAAGCTGTATCCATCAGACTCCCTCTTTTAAGATATGTCCCTCAATCGATGATATGTCACCATTTTAATTTAATAAATGACAGAACTATCATTTTCTTTTAATTTTATAGAACTTAAAACTTTTTTTTTTTTCTTCTTCGTCGACAGATTCTCATGAGTTGGATATGATCGGAACTCGACTGCGAGCCGGAGAAATCTCTTTTGATATCACTGCTTCTCTGACTTGTAGTCGGGTTCTGGCCATATCCAATTCATGAGAATCTGTCGACGAAGAAGAAGAAAAAAAGAAAAAAATTTTAAGTTCTATAAAATTAAAAGAGAAAGATAGTTCTGTCATTTATTAAATTAAAATGGTGAGATGTCATCGATTGAGAGACATATCTTAAAGGAGGAGGTCTGATGGATATAGTTTTTCAAAAGTAAGGGGTCTTAGGGATATTATTGCAAATAATGACGGGTGGGTGAGATTACGATAACCTACAGGGGATATGGTAGATATTTTCCCATAATAATAATATAAAAATAATGATGATTATAGTAATTATTTTATAGTGAAAATTTATTTGTCCTGTGGTAGGTGGCCATCTTCAAAACTAAGGTTCAGTAACTGGCATCATCTCTCTACCTTCAATTTTAGATTTAGGGTTTTTATTTCATTTTTTTAAAAGGATTTGTGTGTATACACTCTAGATTTTATTTTATTATTATTATTATTTTTTCGTTCAAAAAAACTTGGCTCTTAATATTTAATTTATGAGTTTTCTATCCAAAATAATAATAATAATAATAAAATTATGAGCCTATATCTCTATTTTTTTAAGAAATAAATTTATTAAAAGTAATAATAATAAAAATTATGAGCCTATATCTCTATTTCTTTTGTAAGAAATAAATTTATTTTCTTTCTTTTTTTCCTTACCTTCCAATATGAATGCATGTATCGCTTATCTCATTATATATTTTCTTTCTTTAATCATCCCTATCTAATCTTCAAAGTCTGAAGTGCAAGATTTCAAACAGCAATTTTTTTTTAAATTTCAAATTAAAGATAAGTGGTTGTAAAACTTCAATGATACCTTGATTAAAAGGGATATATTAACTTATTTTCATGAAACATATAAAGGAATTAAAATGTGCCATGACCCATGAGTTACTTGGACTACCAAAATGGTTACACAAAACCATGTTATGTCTTATATTATACCATTAGTTTTTCAAGATGATGAGAATTAATGGAATTCAAGAAGCAAATCTCATGCTGGATCATATAAGAACACCCCCTTTTAGTTCCATTTGTTTCCATGCAAAATGATGAAAAAGAAAAAAAATAATTCTTATAAAATTGGTGTTTTAATGCAAAATGCAATAAATAAATAAATAAATAAAAATTAAAAAATTAAAAAAAATACATTAAAAATTTAATGAAAATATTATTTGTATGAAAAATTTTACAATTAAAAACAAGCAAGGCCTTAGCGGAAAAAAAGACTGTTTTTTATATAGTCGTATATACTTATACATATAAATGAGTTTTATTACACACTCTTTCTTATTGTCTATTCCTCCATAGATTTTTTTTATACTCAATTTAATTAATTTGTGGGTGAATGAAATTTTTTTTTTTTTTGCTGGTCAACAGTTGTCACTTAAATATTTTATAATTAATTATGTAAAAATGGTAAATAATTAGGTATTAAAAATGAAGAGTCAGATTTTTGAAAGATAAAATTTAGTTTCCAAATAAATTCAAATCCCATTTTCAAAATGATCATCACAACCTTGAAACAATAGGAAAAAATCTATCAATTTAATTGAGCTAAGGCAAAATTATATTGAGTCTAAAATTCAATATAATTTAAATTGAAAGATCTAAGCTCTCACATGTAGGCTCCTATGATTTTGATTGAATTTGTAACATTGGTTATGGATAAAAAGTAGAAAAAAAATGTAATATTGATCCCCATGCGCTGCATTGGGATCAAGCGTGTGGGCATTTAATGCTCCTTCCCATATCTTGGGTACCCTTGTAACTTTTCATTTCAATTGAGTATCGATACCCCCACCCCAAACGGTTTATGGGTTCCCTTTCTAGTCAACCCCCCTCCCCCCAAAAATAAAATAAAATAAAATAACTCAGCCAACATGATTCATAAAATCTTGATCCCTAAATCTATGGTTTGGATCATCTCCTATCATTAGAGTTCCTCCAATTGTGATCAGTGGCTGGAATCATTCAATGAGCATACCAATATATTGGTATGTGCACCAATATATTGGTATGTGCATCAGATGAATTCCAGCCACCATTGAATCAACTAGAGAATTTTTTTTTCTTTTAATTTCTTGAGAGTTTTGTTTTGAGTTTATTATTATTTTAATATGTAATCACCTTTTAGAAATTTCTTGGGCCAAAACAAAATAATAATAAAAAAATAAGAAGGGTGGGGGCAGAAAGAAAAGAAACCCACCATTAAACTTTAAACGGCTATATGTTCTACATTTTTTAAATTAATATAAATAATATTTTAACATAGTTTATTTTTAAGACAGTTAAATATTAACATATGGTTTAAATATAATATAAAAGGTTCATTATCAAAGACAATAGAATGCTGACAGTTGAAAGGTGGGTAAGATTTGTCTAAAAATTAATAAATAAATAAATAAATAAACAAATAAAGATGGGTTAGGAGAGAATTGCATGATTGCCGTCTAGCCAACGAGGAACCCAACATCTGAATTTTCTTGATTGATAATGTGAAAACACAAATATGAATGAATCATACATGCACGCATCTGTAATTTTTTTTTGTTAGATATTACAGAGCACTACCTGACAATCTACGGATCAGATAAGAGCCTAATTGTTGTGCACGTCAGTGACATGGCCTTTTAACTAAGATAAGTCAAAATAAAATTTCAAACCAAAGAACATCAAACGTCAATGTTATAAAAATAAAAAATATAAATAAAAAAATCAATAGAGGAATCTTTATCACAAAAAAAAAAAAATAAATAAAAAATAATATGAGGATGATTACACAGCCATTCAACTAACAGAGAGTGAGGTAACGGTTTCTTTTTGTATTGTCTTTTGTAGATGTAGACATTGTTGAATCAACCGCTATTATGGAATTGAAAAAAAATATATTAATCTCATAAATTAATTAATTTTATTCAGTTACTTTCAATCTTGTGAGTGCAGACAATGACTCAATCAGGTATTTCTCGCCAGTTTTATCTAGTGCTATGTTTATCTTATCTATTGATGATGTATAAGGGTGTTCATCAGGGTTTTAGGGATCGGAATGGATCGGTCATCAGATTGATTGGAATCAGCTGATCTAGATTGGGCTTGGCTGGTGTAGCACGGCGAATCAGCCATTGTGATCGGATAAAACCATATGTGGAAGGCGAATCCAAGTGTTTTTTAGGTCAATCTTTGGTTGTTTTGACTTAGAATCAGATCGGGATCACCAGCAACCAATCCGGTGCACTTAATGGTCTAGAAGGGAAAAAGAGATGGGATTATGAACACAAATCCTGGTTTGGAATTCAGTGGGTATGTCGTCTACGGGCAAAATGGAGAGATGACATGGTGAGAGAGGAGAGATGATGTGGTGAGAGAAACAAGAAGTGGGAAAGGTATTTCTTACATAATATTGTTCATTGCATTAAGACATTTTTCTTTTCTATTCTTGGTATGGTCTATCTTTTTTGTGGAAAACATTTTTCCAACGAATTTCCCAAAGACTCTGACTGTTTTGACATATAATTTTACATGTAATATTTTTAGAAAAAATTTCATCTATACCCCATCAAGGATTGCCAACATCATCTATACCCACAAGATTGTAAAAACATCACCTAGATCCACTTAACTGACGGAAATCACTAAAATTGTTGAAATATGGTTTTACTCAGATTATAAATTGAAAAATTAAAAAATTAAGTAGAATGACTAGTTTGACCTTGTATTGAAACTTACATTTACTATCTCTCTTTCCTTTTCACTTAATTGTGGGGATGATCGGGGTTTGTGAAAAAGATCAGAGTCCAAGACATTGCCGCTGCAACTCTCCCCTCCGTGGTCCACAGCATTGCCACTGCAACTCTCCCATCTCAAATCCTTTCTGATCAAGGAAGGAACTTCAACCGAGAGATCTGAGACGTCGTTCCAGATCCCGTAATGGTGATTTAGAATTTTGAATATCCAGTATTAAGCCTATGAAACAAATCTGAAATCTGATCTAGCGTCAGGGCAAGTTGCAACAGAAAAAAATAAAAAGTTCAGTTTGAGTTTTAAGAATTTTTTGAACCAAATCAAACCAAATTGAAAAGCTTTCTTTCTAAGAGGAGCAGCTCCACCATCTGAAACTTACCTTTTCCAAGAGGAGCAGCTGCAATGAATCCAGCACGACGCCCATCGGCGAGGTCTCCAACTCCTCTTCTCTCTTAGCATTGTGCACTTTACCGCCATGGGTGCAGCCAAGCTCATCATCTGGTTTGGGTTTTGAGGAATAGACGGAGAAAAGCTAGAGGAAAGTGACTGGGAGGAGAGAGAAGAAGAAAACAGGAAAAAAAGAGGAAATAAAATAACCACATAAGGGGCCATAGAAGAAGAAGAGCAGGAGGAAGAAAAGAAGGGGAAAATGAACCAAGAAGAAAAAAAAAAAAAAACAGAAGAGGAAGAAATTGAAGAGATAAAAATTCTGATATAAAATGAGATCAAAGAGAAGAAAGGATAAAATCGTCTTTTAACTTTCCTTAAAGGATAGTATTGTCCATCAACGGTTCCATTTCAACTGACATCAGCAATTAACGGGAATCAACTGACGGAGTGGACTTCTTTGATTACCACAGCCAAAGTTTTGGGGTGTAGATGAAGTTTATATATTTTTGTGGGTGTAGATAATGTTAACGATCTTTGATGGGGTGTAGATGAAATTTTTTCAATATTTTATATATTAAAAAAAATATTCTAATATTTATTTCTAGGAGAAAAATATAGTGATATCTAACGGAGAGGGAAAAATTTTCTATTGAAAACAAACATTGAAAAAATTTGGGATGATGTTTGTAGTGAAGTTCTTATTTTGGCTAATTTCTGAAAAAAAAAATGAGAATATCATGATAAACCGAAGTTGACCTGGATGCACTTTCACCTGCAATTTAATGACTAAAGTAGAGTTACAACTCCACTCATAAAATAAATCAGAAGGCCATACAATTGCACTCTAGGAAAGCTTCCAATGGCAATGTAACTTGTGTGAAATTTTTACTAATTTTAAAACAAATAAACCAAAGAAATAAAAGATCTTACTTTTGGTCATTGAGAATTTAAGGTATTTTAAGAAAAAGGCTCTCCCTGTTGTGGGAGTAAGGTTACGTATATTCTGCCCCCCCCCCCCCCCCCCCCCCCCCCCCCCCAAAAAAAAAAAAAAAAAACCTTGTAGTAATGGGATCCTCGTATACTCAGACATCCTCTCTCTCAAGACTCCTTTTATTTCCATGTAAAAAAGTGGAAAAGATAAATTTTCCTATAATGATTTTTTTACTATTGGTATTAATGTAAAATGCAGAAAAAAGCATTGGAAGTATAGGAAAATTTTACATGGGGGAGAATTTTCGTCTAAAACATCATTTGCATGAAAAATTTTACAAGGAAACAAAAAAGACCTAAGAAGAAGAAAGAGAATGTAAATGGAGGAGAATGAAAAAAAAAAAGGTGGCCTTTTTTACATCATTAGAATGGATTCAAATCTTCTCTTGTCGTTGGAGGGATTCCAGTTGTGATCCAATAGTTGAAGTTAACCTGATGCGCATATACCGATGAAGTCCAATTGTTCAATCACGGCTGAATGAACTTAACAAGATGAGACAATTCTTTCCCATTAGAACAGAGGTCAGTTATTATCTTCATAGAACACTAATTTTATATTTATAATGAAAGTAAAATACATAAGTTAATGAATGCACTTCCCATTCATCAAACCTTGGCAGAGGCAGCTATACAACTAACTAACTATACAATGTGGCTTTATGAATCCATTTCAATACATGATTTAACATTGTATACATGTACATAACAATAACTGTATAGCCTAACAGTCTTGCAATTCAATAACAATGGAATAAAAGCTTCTATTTCAATTTCTCACCAATCAACAAAATGGTTTTTAACTGATGTGACTTACTAACCTGGTTTGATATACATACAATAGAATTTACTCACCTTTTTTTTTTTTTTTTTTTTTTGCTCCATGCCTGCAGGGGCAGAGAACCCGTTGTTATTTATTTTATTAATTGTTGTTCTCTGTTCCGAACATTTCCTGAAAGTGGACGACAAGTTTTGAATCTTAATGTAGGCATGGTATATCTCATTTCTTCAGTCTTTTTTTGCCGTATCGAGGCTTCTCTTCAGGCATGCGTTCTTCCTCTGCCATTCATGAGGGTGGATCGACAAGATCAATGTGAACGAGTTCAGGAAGGATTTGATTTTAGGCCCCCCACATGATTCCCACGGTAAAGGTCGGAAAGGAAGAGGTGGAGATCATCTCAGCCAACCATCCGAAAAAGGGAATATATAGGCTGCTCGAAGCAATAAAATAAGATGATAGATGAGAAATGCTAGTTGAAAGATAGGATGCTAGTCTTAGCGCAGAAGATCAATCATTGAGCCTTAGGTGTTATTCCTTTGTTTCTGTACTTCCGGAATATGAGTGTGTGACTTGCTATAATTCGGACAGGGACTTCTATAAAGATCTTTCCACTCATTCATATGAAGGATCGGAACGAGGGCATACCTGAACACATACTTCACAAGCAATGCATTTCTCAAAGTCAAAAGTGGATTCAACTGCAGCAACACTGATGTAATTGATTTTTCATAAGGAGATTGAATAGTTACAGGCAAAGGTTCGCTTGGGATAATAATCAGTTAAAACAGTCGGTGGAAAAGAGAAATCTGGGCTAGAAATAGAACCACTTGCATGAAAAAGAAACCTTCACAGAGAAAAGCTTTAGACATTGAACTAAAATAGGTTGACATCTGATTTCTCAACAAAGTCCCCATGTAGTTTGTTGGAAACCAACAGTGGAGAAATCTTATATTTCTGGTGCTCATTAAACTTTTCCTGCCATGGTTTGTCTGTTCAATTGCCGACTGCTAATTTATTTCCTCTTGGATTTGTTAGCAGGGGCTAATGAATCTGGGTCCGAGGCTACTTGATTCACATTTTTAGTCATGGGCATATCATGGTTATGTTTTCCTTCATATGTTGTGATAAAAGCTTTAGGATCATCCAATGCCCTTTCCACATGCTTACGCACATTGCATTTGAGACTGGTACATCGGTAGTAACTTCTGCAAGAACAAGATATGAACAAACCACATGGGTTAGTATGGCTCGAAAGAATAACAAAGATTAGGATTCTAGCAACAAAACAAACAAATCTATGACAGAAAATAACAGGTTTGCAAGAAACACAACCCGGAGAAATTTAGAAATTATGATTGTTGGGAATAAAATAATCCCATATCGACTATCTTTGGGACCTTGGGTGACTTCATATGCCAATTAGATCTCTCCATCTTAGCTTAAAATTTTGGGTTTGATAATTTAACATGGCCCAATGATCCATGTGCGGCTACCCAAACCAGGGGCCATACATGCCATGTGTATTGCCTCCCGAAAAGGGGCTACAAATGAGGGAGTGTTGGGACTAGGGAGGAACATGATGGTTCCGGAGACCAATGTCACACACACCATTGGAAGGGTTAAAGCTTCCTTTTTAAAGGCACTTATTGGGTACAAGTTCAACCTAGGATATGGACAAAAGAAGAAAAGTTCAGAATATGATCAAAAGTTGAATACCAACCTAGGGTATGAATTTCCCTTCACAACCTTTTGCCCATATTTTCTCCATCGAAAGCCATCACCAATAATATCAGAGTCCGTGGAACTTTGCATTACAACACGAGGTTCTCTTACGCTTTCTTCTAGTACACCCAACTCATCAGATTGAGGCTCATTTTTCCTGAAGGAAAGAGAGCAGATATCAACAACATCAGTAATGACATCCATTCGTGAAACAAGGAAATATATAAGTAGAACAGTGACATAACTCCATTAATGAGATAATCAACTCATAAGCTCCTAAAATTTCAGAAATATTGTATTATTTTAGGCCATGGACACTAAAAATTTGTTAACTGGGAAAACTACTTCTAAAATTAAGTAGAACATATTTGATGTTGCTTTTCCTTGAACAATGTAGTGAATCATTTCTTGCAACAAACAGTAAAGCCTCTTTGCAGATCTAAGGAACAGCAGAAAGTGCTTCTCATTTTCATACACAAGTTATTCAAAATTCATTTGAGCTCTTACCTCCGCTTATACTTAGGTTCAGTGTCATCCGCATCAACTCCCTTGCTGCTGTCCTCAATATCCCCACTAAGGCCACAGGAATTATCAGAAGTCACAATCCCACTATTAAATGCTCCACTTGCAGCAGGATCATAAGAATTTAGACCTTTGCTAGGATAAATAGGATAGGCTGACGGGTCTACTTCATTCTGATTCTCGATATGACCTTCAGATCCTTCATTAAGCTCCTTAAGTGTGTTACTCCATAAAGGATTGCTGGTGTCTTGGGCAGTCCCGTCAGAAACAAATCCTTGGTCTTGTGTTCCTGATGAGGAGCGTTTCGGAGGCTGAGGCTTTGAATGATTGTGCTCACCTTTGTAGACAATTTCTGCTATCTGCCCATCAATTGATCGCTCAACCTTCTTTTTCACAGGGCAATTTGGGTGTGTGCATTTATAGTAACTCCTAGGGCATTCACTCCCTTTCACTTGCTTTTGACCGTACTTTCTCCAATTATATCCATCATAAGAAAGTCGATCCCCACTTATTGTGGGCAGTAGACCTTTCTGATTATCTTCCAGGTTATGCGATGCCATCTTTGACAACTCACTTTTGTGGTTTATTTCCATTTGTGATTTTAATTTCTGACTAAGATTTGAAGTATTATGGGTTACAGAATTGCGTTTTGCTTCGTCTTCAT
This sequence comes from Protea cynaroides, assembly GCA_028583415.1. Classification (NCBI taxonomy): domain Eukaryota; kingdom Viridiplantae; phylum Streptophyta; class Magnoliopsida; order Proteales; family Proteaceae; genus Protea; species Protea cynaroides. Next base: position 32,881,840 of record CM053266.1, on the reverse strand, counting down.
GTTGAAACTGTGCCTGCCTTGGGGCTTTCTGATGAATGAAGTCGAAGTTTCCCTGGAAAAACCAAAATTGGTTATGCATTCCAAGCAGATAAGCAAGGTGCATAGATAATTAAGGGTTTAACCATTGAATAGCCTAACAAAAAAATATATGGATGACCTGTTAATTTTACACATGGCAACTTAGGAGGCAAACACTCACTTTTCTCAAGGCACATGGCAACAGATCAGTTTTCCGGGGTCAAAATAATAATTAAAAGTACTACCAACTGTAAGTAAGGTAATATGAACTAGCACACTGAAAAAGTATCCATCTGAAGTTTGGACTGGATCAGCAATATCATCCCTCCAAGCTGCAGGAAAGTGGGAAAGGCTAGCAGCAACAGGATCTAGGGGAGCACTTTAGAAGGTCATTCTCCCTCCCTCCCATGAATGTGCGCACAAACACACACACATGGATGCACCCATGTGCACAGATTGATAGATAGATGGATAGAGAGAGAGAGAGAGAGAGAGAGAGAGAGAGAGAGAGAGAGAGAGAGAAAGAGAGACCTGATTTAACATGAGAGAGGTAGTTGTCCTCGATACAACCTTCGCCAAGGGTTTGTATACCACAGAAGGTTTGCTACTTTGTTCCGAAACCTTGTTAGACAAATTATGAACCGTTCCTTCAGAAACCTTTCCCTGAAGACATTTGGAAAATGTCAAATGTCAGAGCAGCAGATTTCATTACAGGAAAAAAAAAAAGAAAAAAGAAAAAAGAAAGGAACTTTAAAAAACTACACGGAAAAAAAGAGAGGGAACAACCTGAGATGAAACAACCTCACCACCTGAACCATGATTTGCCACTGGTTTGAACCGCACTGTCTTGGGCCTGATAGCAGCCACTACTGTTTCAGAATATGATGGAGGAGGCGAGGCATTAATGGCACCTGCAAGGAGCTCTGAGAAGGACCTGAAACTGGAACAAGGTCTTGAAGCAATTGGTTTGGCTATAACCACCTTCTCTGCGTCTTTAACTTCCATTTCTAATGAAATGAAACAAGGATCAACCTTCAAGATCTTTTGGTTCATGACCTGCCACTACTACCAACAACTATGAGAAGTACAACTAGCCCACTGGTCTGGATCCCCATACTGTGGGGTGAGATGAGGGCAATCCTTGAAAGGAACTTGATATAGAATGCTGGTAATTAGTTGTTCGTCAAGTTGATTCTTGTGTCAGCTCCAGCAGTTTTAAGCTCAAAATGGACATTTACAGCCTTGCAAAAAATTGATAAACACTTATATTATTAGAGGATAAGATGCCAAAGTATCAATGTTGTTACATACACATGTACATACTCATATGCCATATAGATATTTTTTCCAGTTTCTTGTTTTTGACAATCTCTAGGATTTCCGAACCACTCTTGTGCAGTTGTGCTCAGGCTTTTTAATTTGGAGTATCTACTCCACTAGAACCAGACCTTTATAATCATTCATCAGTTCTTACACCTGTGAACCAGTTCTTACACCTGTGAACTATTTCATTTCCATTTTTCAATATTGAAATCATGTTACAAGCATATCAACAATTGCTGCAGACCTAAATGAAAGTTCTAAAGTAATAAACAATTGCGCTTTGATTTGAAACCAATATAAAGATATGTTTGTGAGAAACCACCATGCATACCTAAAAACAACACTTTTTATATGTTAACACTTTTTTGTCGCACTTTCAGCTGTCAAAAAATTAAACTTCCTAATTCAAAAAGAACAAAAAAGGAGGGCTTTACACAAAGTACAAGACAATGGACCGGATTCCCAGAGGTTGCCTCAGCAAACATATGGAGCCCTTCTGAGTTGCCAAAATGCTGCCATGTTGAAGATTCAGTGGTCACGTAGATTCTGTTGCTGGGTAACTTTGGGTAATGGTCATTGTTTAAATCTAGTGGTTCAGAAGGCTGTAAGCATACAATTCAAATGCATCAAACCATGAAAAGTAACAACTGCCAAGTGCATCATACATTAACACAAGACGATGTCTTCATCACACAATCAAGACACCAAATTCAGAGAAATCCCAAAAGCCAAGAGAATGCTCCCAAAAACCTCCCCACGCCAACCAAACTACCAGACAGTGAGACATCTCATCTAAGTATAACACCTCGGAAATACACAACCCCATCCAACATCATACCCAAACTAACTAAACAGTACATCAGCTGTATCAAATTTGTTTAAATTATCATTTTGCCCATTAAAAAAAAGAATGTTTAAGATAATATGTCAATTGCATGCATTTCCTTTGAGAATTTGATGTAGGATTGAAATCGTCAAATCTGCAAGGCTAATAAGCTGTTCGAGTTCAAGAAGAGAGATCTGAGATATTAGGATCTGTGCCATACCTGGCCAGATCAATGGGCTTAAACATTTTTTTTTTTTTTTTTTTTTTGGGGGGGGGGGGTTAGTAAAAGGAGGGATCAGAATCAGACTGATTTGAGATCTATCAAGGAGCATCCCCAGATCATCACATGGCCGGATTCTTCATTGCTGGTGGATCAAGATTCAAATTTAAATCAGAATATTTAGAAAATTGAGTTATTCCTGTCAGTTCTATTTGGGGTGTTTGGAAGGTCAACACTTATCTGTTTTGTGTAACTTTGGTGCTGCCAGACAACTTATTGAGTCACCTTTCCCAATACCGAGATACAGAGATTCCAAGTAGTATTGGAAGAATTATGGCCAGTTCAATGATGGGATTTCTAATTTTCGGAAGTTTATTTAGTGTAGGAGTTTTAATTGGGTTATTTTGGTCTTTTTGTAGTAGGTCTTCAGATTAGGGGTTGATAAAATTCATACAAGAGTTCCTTTGATTGTTATATGCTTCAGGCATGTTAGAAATGTTTTTTTCTCACCATGTAATGTATTTTCCTTCTCATCGCTATTTTTATTTTTTATAATGTGTTCTTATTTATATCAACAAGCATTCCATGAGGCTTATTTCGCTACACCTTAGTATTTGAAAAAAATTCATATCATAATAACAATTATCCTCCCTCCCTAAAACCTGCCATCAGACTGGATTTGTCTTAAAAATTGAGATTCTAGCCACGAAGGTTCATCCTGTGTCCCTAACTCACCATTCCAACGAGGAAGAGGATCAACTGCTATGAAGTCGGACAAGTATCAGGCTTGTTTCACTACAACTCAGCATTTGAAAAATTCATGTCATAACAATTATCCTTCCTCTCTAAAACCTGCCAAAAACAGGCTACGCTACCTCTGGAACAATACTATAGAAAATAGCAGATCAAAAAAGCTTAAGAGTACATCTAAGCCTAAGGTTAATGCCCACAAAGTTATGTCTCGGTCAGTCTTGAAAAGGGATTATTTGAATCATTGATGGTGAAGCTGTGTGCCATAAATTTTCAGTGTGTTGATTGTGCTTGAGTTTGACACATGTCAAAGATAATGTTGAGCAGATACAAACAGCGCCTATGATTTTACAATGTTTGTAAAGACATGTTATATTATTTTGTTGCATGAGAAAAGATATATACATTTTTTATTATTTGGTAACTATAAAATGCATAAGGATGCACGTTCGACTTAGCCAATACAGACATATAAAAAATAAAAAATAAAAAAAATTCTTAACCAATACAGCATCATCCCAACTACTTAAGGTTCATATATGAATCCATCTCAGGGTTACGATTTTAGTTAATTCAGTGAAGTCCTAAGATCTTGACCAGCTTTCTGAAGCTTTCAGCTCATACCTATCATTCCCCCCCTCTTTCTTTTTTTGGGTCTCCTAATAGGAAACAACAGAAGATATTTCATTGGTACAGAAAGCAAGGAAAGGAATAAGAGATACAAGAGGAAAGCAAAAAAGGGCAGCACAAAAGTAGCACCAAAAGCAACAAAACAACACCAGGCCACATACACAACCCCATAGCCAAACTAAAACTCCACCATGGAAGGGAAAAAAAGGCAGAAACTCCAATAAAAGCTCCCAAGCAAGGCCCCTCCCCTGCTTCCACATTACGCCCACCGTCCCTCCTGCAGGAGAAACCAATATAAAAGATGAAGATACTACACCCTACGAATTCCTTGGTTTCTTAGTTCAAAGTTATGAAAGAAATAAGTGCATAATCATCTCCTGCCATTTTGTATAATGAAACCCCAATAGACGTTTGGAATAGAACGCAACTTCATGAAAATTTGGCTATTAGATCAAATAAATCAAAAACCATTCTGCAAGTTGTCAAGGCATCGCCTAGGTGTCGTCTAGGTGCCCTTGTGGAGCCTTCGAAAATCGGGTGCCTTGGTCGCCTAGGAGCCCCGTCAGGCCTCCAATGCCTTGGTTCGCCTTGGCGCCTTGACAACTATCATCAAAAGTTCAAAACAACCCAAACTCTATGTATGAATTAACCGAATACCCTAACTGACCTCATGCTGAGACTGTACTGACTAAAAATGTCCTGAAATCTCCTATCTCTACCGTGAGTTTCCTCCTTCGCTCCTGGCAGATTCATTCTTCTCTCCATGCAAGCTTCAGAAAAAATAAATCCTGCAGCCCTTTCAACAGCCCCAATGGAGACAATATTAGCAACTTGCCATCTTCATCAGGTTTACTTTTCAAATAATCACAATCTTTCAGACTCTTTAAGTTTCGAAACTCATGCTATCTGCCCACTATAAAGACAAGTACACTGGCCTCTAATATTATATCATTTTTCAGTAGAGCCTATGACCAAAGGAGTTGGATTTTCCACCCCAAGTACATGGTTAATCCAACCTGTCAAACACAAGTCCGTCCCTTCAACAGGGTGATGCTTCTGTCAGTTGTTTGTGCCCTTTGCGATTTGTTTGAAGAAATTGCCGGACTTTTATTTTAAATTGTTACTTCACTATGAGTATATGGGCATCTATAATTCAGGCTTTTCAGCTGTAGTGGGTACTTTTCGGGCTCTATGGAAACCTTGCAACAAGAACATATTCAAAGGGAAAAAGTACTTGAGCATAAATCGGAAAGGAAGATTTAATGGAAGACTGCCATATGGCTGCCCTAGCCCAAGCATTCAGAGGGATCAGAAGCCTTGTTTTGGAACCAGAGCTTTGAAATTGGGAAGGGCTTGGTTGAGTTGTTATGATTTGCAATAGTCCTAAATCTTTTCCAAAGCTCCCTATCCTCTCTCCTTTATTCATATTCTGTCCTTTCTTTTCTCTTTGGACTTGCCTCTGTTTTTTCTTTTTTGGTTTCTTGTTTTCCTGATGAAGAAACAAAAGACTGCATATCCAAAACAATCTTCATGTACGTAACTTGAGTATGGATCGGCCTCCTCTTGTATTTGTATCCTCTCTTTCTTATATTAATAAAATTTCTGTTTTTAAAAATGAAAAGAATAGCTAATATTTGAAAAACAAAAAGAAAAGGTTAAAAAAAAAAAAAAGAGGCCTAACCACACTATAGAATTACTAATCTTGACTCAATTAGTACCGAAAGAGATATTGAGCATTTAAGCTTGTGTCAAGAAGTCCAACTTTTGACCACAGCTTGGAGACTTGTTTGCGAACAGTCCTAAAAATTCAATGACAAAGAGTCCAGACAAAACCTAAGTAAGAGAAATTCGATTGACCACTGCATTGAAACTTATTTGTGAATAGTCCTACAAGTTCAACAACAAAGAAGAGAAATTTGATTGACTTCAAATTTAAACACATGAACTATATTCACAACTCCTAAATAATACTCATTGCACTCAGTTTGTCATGGAGTGATATCCAGTCAAGTAACTTCTAAAACTTAGACTTCTTTTTTCTGGGTCAACTTCAAAATTCAAACACCTCCATTTTTGCTTATACTTCCTTCTCTATTGTTCCTGAAGTAGAAGGTATTGGTTTTCAATCAACTTCTCACACTTTGCAACTCATTCATTAGTTGTCACAAAATCAAATTCTCACAAGTTCCTCTCGATAATCACATAGAACTTTATCCTGGATTTTAAGGAGTTAATGGACGGGTAATTACCAATGGATCTGAACCTGATTAATATTGTTGAATTATCCAAAGAGGCCCATTGGTATATTAAATCATCCTAGGGCCAGAATTAATCGATGTGGGATTATTACAAACAGTGTTATGTTCAGTAAACCTCTTCAACCCAAGTGAATCTCACTAGTAGCAAGCAATGTTATGTTCTACGATGGCCAGAAACATGTACAAGAACAGACCCCTGCACAGGAACGGAGACATGACAATTTCACAAAATCCAATATCCATCTGAAATGATTACAATTTCACAAAATCCAATACATGGTTTCAAATATACCGGTATCCATCTGAAATGATGATACGAACTTCAACTTAGTGGCTTACAGCTTTTATGATAAGTACTAATTTCAACATTTAATGTCATGAAAAATCTAATAAAAGTATTCTATTTACAAATTCCTTACGTTTGATCACCTGATTACTGAAGGACAGAGGCCAGTTCTAATTAATGTTTGCCTAGTTTTCCTAGTTTGCTTCTGAGCTGGAGTGTCAGGAAGCCGTTTGTTCCTTTAGTGCCCTTTTTTTGCTAGACATTTTGTTTGGGAAATTGGGGTTTTGCTTTCATCTTTCATGATTAGATGAGTAAGTCGGAAGAGTCCGCTTCAGCTTTTAAAAGTTTATGAACAAAATCTTTTCGGGAAGAATGGAAGGGTACAGGCTGCTGCCCATTAGTCAATTTTGTAGGAGAGGAATGTGGAGCTTCCAAAATTCTCATAGACCAGCCTTCTCTGAGTAACTAGGACTTAAGATCATTTCATTCACAGCGTTTCACTTTGGACTTTCATGAGGATGCTTACAACCAACAACCAATCTAACTAGCAGATGAGCCCTTTTTGTAACCGAAGCTATTCAGGCCTGGAATTATGTGGCTTCTGTTCAAGTTTGACTATTTAAAATATATAGCATGATTTCTTGGGATGGGGTCTTCACCTCTAACACAGACTCTTTTTTCAACTTACAACATGCTCTAAAAGCACCTAAAGTCTTCTTTATATCCTCATTTTCTTCTTTTTTCAGGTCAAGTAACTAGGAATTTGTTAGAGAAGTTCTAATAATATACTCTTGTACACTTGAATTTCGCTCACTCAACGTTCAATTCTGAGTCTTTCATCCTAGGTTGCTCCAACAGAGAAAGATGAATTAAATGGAAGTAACCTCAAGGGGATAGCTCATTTGGTAAAGACCAACAGCTCAAAGAGGTCATGAGTTCAACTCTCTTTGGGGCTTATCTATCGGGAAAAAAAAAGGTAAATGGAAGTAACTTGGCCACCCAATTTCATTGAAGTAATTTGATTTTGGGATGTTCTTCCTTAATAAGGTACAACACTGGATCAAGGAATCAGCTATTACTGCAACACCGCTGCATTATACTTTAGTTGCCCAACCTAAGAACACTAGTGTGGCATATCTTGTTGCCAAAATATTATCTATCTATTATAAGGCTCCAGTTCACATACAACAACTATCACCAATCAATGAATGTTAATCAACATTATACAGAATTGTACAGCAATCCACGTAGCAGGTAAAAACCCCTTATTCCCCATCCCTATCATCAAAAGCCCAAAAAAGTAGAGGAACTAAACCAAATTTAGCCATTTTTTTTGCAATAATAATGATAATAAAATTCTAGATGGAGACGCCAAAGATTCCGTTTGACTGCCACTTAAAAGAGTAAACAAATTCCAAGTAATGATAATAATTAAAATCGAGGAAAAGGAGAATTGACTGGGAAGTTCAACCTTCGAGATGAAACTACCACTGAAATATCTCTCTCTATGATGCAGCGAACACGAAAAAGTAAGAGAGTAAAGCAAAAGAGAAGGAGAGAAGAAGAAGAAACTAACCAGTAAGCAAGCTGGCTACCACAGTCCGTGTCTGATTTCAATGAAGACACATTTGCTAATCGTTTTGCAACTTCTGGGCCTTCTACATTTCCAAACACGAATAAAAAATCATCAGTGGACAAGAAAAAAAAAGGGATATGCACTGTCAAAAGGGAAGACGCCAATGAAGTAAGGATGAAGTCATAAGTTTCCCCCTTTTTTTTTTTTCACAAAACAGAGAGATAAAGAACATGGTAAGATTCGGTATCTAATAATATCAATAAAGGGGCCCTTAAAAGCTTATCACTTTTATCTCTTTACGAGAGAAAACAGTAGCAGAGATGAGTAACAGAGCAAGGCTACGAATGGCTTGAAGGGCACCCAATATACACACGCACACACATTCGTAAGTATATAGTATACACACCTCTGTTTCCAAAGTTTGAGAAATTGAGCTTCAGCAACAGTAATGGTTGGCGACGTCTAGAGAGAGAGAGAAACTAGAAAAAAATTTGTGACAAAAGTTGCAGACTAACTCCTTTTCTTTTGTAAATACTTTTTTTTTCTTCTTTTTGTGTTTTCTCAAATAATCCGACTAGTATTTGGGATCCATTATTGCAGAAAATAAAGAATTTGAATTGATGTTCTGTTCTTTATTTGAAATCAACCCGAAAATGAAGAGGAAATTAAGAAAGAGAATGGCTAAAATTGTCTTCAGAGTTTTCACCCAACTAACGGTCTTCTTCCTCGTGCTCAAAAGTCCAAATGCAAGAAGCCCACAACAACTGTTAAAAAAATCGATTATTTTATTTTGGGCATGGTTCTCCATGGAAAAAGATCGTCTCTTGTCCGTTCAATCGTTCATTCGTGATCGAACGGACTGAAATCACAAGACACGTCCCTCAATGTATTGGTAGGCATGTCTTTTGATTTTAGTCCGTCTATTCACGGCTAAACGAACTGGATGGACTAGAGACGATTTCAATCCAGTTCTCCATACACACCAATCAGCTTGTGAATTTGGTATTTGCAATACGGACCCACAAGATCAAGATGAAAGAGAAAATATTAAGGGAAGAGAGAGAATCTTAATTATGTAAAATCTAAAAACAATGGAGAATTGAATATTTTGCATTTAATCATAAAATCATGTCGGAATAATGATTACAAAAGTTTCAATTTTAGTATTGATTTGATTTTACATCATTCTCTTTAAGTCACTCGCAACTAAATGAAGGATAATGGTTTCAGGGCGATTGATGGATTTCTTCGACTTTGACTTGAAGAAGATAATTAATTTGAATCTATAAATTCATCTTGATGTCTCAAATCCATAACATTCTGAAAGTACCCTAAAAAAAATTCCTCATTTCTCTATTTTTCTTTTTTATTTTAATATTTTAATGGGATTGACAATGTCCAAAGATGTTGTATTGAAAAAGTTGTAAACTGCTGAGCTGCATTTGTTATTATCTTACCAAAACCTAAAAAATTATTACCACTAGGGAGTTAGATTTTAGTCCTCTAAACCCTTTTCTAGGGTTTTTCTCTCTAGCTGTTTCTTTTTTTTTTTTTTTTTTTTGTTAATTCAAGTTGATTCATCCTGATTCAGATTGAAATTCTGATGCCATTTATTATCCCTTGAACCCTGATGGATCCATTGCATATCACTGATATTAGTCATCTTGCGATTGAATGAGAGAGTATGAGAAAGAATCCTTGTCTCAATCCAAAACGGTGGAGAGAGAAGATAATTTCAAGATTATTCAAGTAGTAATGCAGTAGATTAAAAAAAAGGGGAACTCATTTTGGTTGTATTTATTTAGATTAGATAAAATGTCTTTACCCCAAAAAAAATATTAGTATAAAATTGATTCCATATGATAATAATTTTGGATGAATAAAGAAAGAATGAAACAGTGACACTTCTTAAAGTTAATGTTCATATGTTAAAAAAAAAAAAAAAGGTAGGTAAGGAGGAATATTGTCATGGTGTGTGTATTCAAGGATTAGGTGAAGTTGGAAAGTTAGTTGGGGGCTGAGCAACAATTGGTGGGGGGGTGGTGGGTGGCACGTGGATCTATTGAACTACATACAAATCAACCAATCAGGTGATATTTTATAATAAATTTGCAAGTTGGGTTAATGTAAAGATTAGGGAAAGGTTTTTTAAATAAATGATATGACATGCTTTGAGGACTTGGGTACGAAATTAAATCCCATCTCGTGTCATTGATCGATTCATACATGTTAAAAGTTGGATTTAGGGTTTAAGGTCTTGGGTTCAGAATTTAGGGTTTAGGATTTAAGGTTTAGAGATTCATCAATATCAATCTATTGTTTTTGAACATTGATCATGACTCATGAGAGATTGGAATCCGGATAAGATTTAGGAATATAGACACTAAAGAGAGAGATTGCAATCAGATAAGATTTTAGACTTGACAGAGACTATAGACAAAAAGAGGGTCTTGATAAAGTTTCAGAGTCCCAAAAGTTCTGAACCAATTTTCCACGCCAGTGGTGGACTGGTAGTTAATTAAATTCCGCACGTGTGCAATGCTTGACTTCTAAGTCCTGCATCACATAAGGCCAAAATTATTTTGTAAGGAAAGTTATTTTCATAGAATGTTATTGTCTCATTAGATCATCATGAAAATCTCAATATTCGAATAGATATTTTGCTATTTAATACAGAGAAGGGGGTTTAGGGTTTTTACACGATCCTCGGACGGACACCAATCGCCAGTGTCTCAACAAGAAAGACCCATTTTTAATCCCTTGAGACCTGCAACGAAGTCACTATCACCCAAGGGATTGAGAACTTTGTGAATACTGCAGGTGGCATTCATCTATTGGTCCCATATACCCATGCCAAATAATATATAGCATACGTGCAATACGGAAAAAACTTTGGGCTTTGGGGGGTCAATGCTTTATAGTAATAAGAACACCATAAATGATATCATGAACTTGAAAAGTAATTGTTTTGTTTTTTTCAAATGTTGTGTTGGAGGAATATATTTCTGCTCTTCCAAGTAAGCACCTGTGGGTAATAAGTGTGATTATTGAAAGGTATATTTAAATAGTAAACAGACATGTTCGATAGAAAAAAAATGAAAAAGGTCCACAGCCATAAATTACAGACCAAGGTGTCGTAAGAGTTAATCACATTCAATGGTTAGGTCTCCAAGCACTTACTATACTATAAAATCTTCCCCCTTAGCTCAGAAGTCCTAGCACAAACTCTTTAAGTATTCTTTCCCCGATACACTAGCAAATTCGCATGTATAATGCCACAACCGCTACCAGGCACAAGGCTAGGCTCAGGAATCTGCATCGCAGCTGGTCTGTTCAGACATTGTCTGTCGCACGAATTGTCCACGAACACGAGATCGCTGCTCGGCCAGTCTCTTCCTGTTTTGGTAGCGGACCTGTAAGAAAAAACTAGCAAAGATAGTTCCATCCAATTCTTTCATAATGAATAAAAATAAAAGACTTAATCTTCAATTAGGGTGACACTGAAGTTAGGAACAACTGCACGTGGCATTAATCCAGGTAGCCATAAATCTTTAGGAGTCGGCTTATTGAATATAGTTGGTGGCAATTTATTGCACGGTTTAAAATCTCAGTGAGATCTCAGTTTTCTAAGTGTTCTTCACATGGTCAAGACGAGCCACACCATGATCGACCAGGTTTGGTTCATTTTTCTTACAAAACATGTAGACTCGGTCAAAACTATCATATTTGCTCTCCTCTTTTTTGCATCTAAACTTCAAAACTTCCATTATCTTGGGATATTTGACAAATCTTTCCACGGGATTGTCGAGGGACCTTGGTACAAGAGCGGAGATCATCAAATTTATAATTTAGATCATCCACGACACTCTACGTGGAAATAGACATTGGGATGGAATGATGGGGAGATGGGATTTGGGAATTGGGGCTAGGGGCATCATTGTATTTGAGGATTTGACTATTTGAGACTTTGACTCTTTAAGTATTTGTATGGAATTATGATTTCTAAATCTATTATTTTGTCACAATGTGTGATTAGTTTTATAATTTTATAGTTTAAATGTGTTTACATATATGCTAAAATAGGGTTTCTCTAGAGTATAAAGCCTTAAGGTCATTTTAGGGTCGAAACACACATATTAAGCCTTCCGGCTTTTGTGCAGTGTCTCGCCAAGACACCCTCAAGTTTCGAGATTTTGAACCTTGATTTATTGGTGGTAAGAACAATAACACTGTCCCTCCTGAGCAGCTTCGACCTGCCTTCTATGGGTGTGTGACCCACTGTATCCCAGCCAATCCAGTGTGCTTGTGAGCGACCCAAGCTTATTTTGCTAGCCTTTCCTTTATCTATTTCCACTGTTCTTATGTGCAAGCAAATATTTCCTTGAGAGTGGACTCTACAGTCTGGCCACTAGTTGGGTTTTGCTGTCCCAGCATGGAAGACTATTGTTTCTTATTCAAACGAGTCTTCATGCCGGGAGTATTGAGCAGCAGACATTTCTGTAACTATACAGAAATAGAGAGTTTTTATCAGCTATATTTGATCCCGGGCAGAAACACAGCACAAAAACAACTGAAAGTGGGTGGTTACCTTCTTTTCAAAGCATCTCTCTTTCCTCTTCTGACGGAACTTGGTCAAGACAGCCACTCTTTGTGCAATTTGGTCTTGATCCACTCCGCTCCTACTCCCACTTCCACCACCAGCTCCACTTTTTCCAGCTATCCCATTGTCGCTTTCCATTTTCATTCCTCCAGTGTTCATGGCAGTGCTGCTGCCATTTTGCCCATTGCTCCCACGGTTACTGCCTGAGGTGCTACCATTCAGGCTGCAGTTACCAGTGTTCCCTTCCATAGGGCCATCATATACATTGGATGACCCGTTCTGTGGAGCAGCTTCTGCCATGTTCTTCAATGAACAATCGTCATGATCTGCTGGTGGTTGCTGTGGCTGCAGATGGTGGTGATAGTGGTGGTAATGATAATGGTGATGCTGGACGTGAATCTGTTGATTTGAGCCTTTTGGTTGTGTCTGCACTACGACAGCTGGTTCGTCATTGGCCTTTCTGGTTATAACTTGCTGAGGTGGGCATGTACGACCATTCTGCACAAGTTGAAAGGCAGAGGTGTGCAGAGATTTGGCTGTAGATGTGGACACAGACTTGTCATTGAAAAGTGCTGGCTTGGTGAAGGCATTTTTAGTTGTGGAGCCCAAGTCATTGTTGTTACTACATCCATTGGATTGATTATTTGGATTGGTTCCATTTGAATGAAAATGCTCCACTGATTCTGTCTTTAGTGTTTCTGAAGTAATACCAAGAGGAGAGCAGTTTCCTATGTTCCCAGTGGGAGCCTCATTTGCAGTAGAGGCAGTGTTGTACCTGCACAGCAATACAAAATATATGAAAGCCCAGCCTGTTCTATATCTTGCTTACAATATGGAATTTAGACATTATTACGTGTACAAGTTTTATTCAGACCTTGAGAAGGCTGAAAGGTCTGAATGTCTCAAAACATTGAATTCATCATGAGTGGCAGTTCCAACATCACCAGCTCCTCTCAGCCTCTTTAAGCTCAGTTCAAGTGATGGTAGTTCTTCACTGTCATATACAGTCTTATTCTTATCTCTGATATCTGGGATCTTGGAAAGGGCATTGTGAAGTTCAGAAACTACTCCTTCCACCTGATGATTGATATTGTCGGCAACTGTAGCTATTAATTCAGAAGCTTGGGACCTCATTTCGCTAATTGGCTTCTCATTTTTTAGTTCTAATAGTCCCTCATCTATTTTCTCACAGGTCTTGTGGTCCAGATCAGACAATATATCCTGCTTTCTGCCAGTAAAATTGGTAGAGATTTTCTCGCTTGCATATTCAATTTGTAAATCTGAATTTCTAGGTACTCCAATCTCCAAATATTTGCCCATTGCAACACAATCTGAAGAATGAAAAAACAACAGGTTGCAGCATGGATTAGTGTGACACATAGCTACTAAAACATTTGCATACATTCTTTTTAAGTAATACCAAATTGCTCATCGTGTTCTTTGCAGTCCCTTTTTGTAGTCACAAGAACCCACTCATTGCCAAGTGCTTCGGTCTTTGGATGAATAACCTGGGCACAAGTGCTACTAGGAGGATCAGCTGATTGGTCCCACAGTATCATAGGTTGTGGGCTGTCAACTTCTACTGCCCGTTTTGTCCAGGAGCTCTGCAAAACAAGATGAGAACTATACTCAGGTTTTCATCAGCATTCAAGAATCACGGCCCTTTCAGTGAACTCAAAAAAGCATTCAAGGTTGTACAGGCCTGGATCTGAATTTGGTATGATCAATTAGAGCAAACCTAGGAATTGCCCCAGTTCATGATAAATTGCGAAACTCGTTTGAGGTGCCATGGACAGGTGCAACGGAGGCCTTCAAATGTTCCTGTACGGAGAAGTGATTTACTTCAAGTTGAAGGGGCTACAAGAGGTAGAGGTAGGCCTAAAATGACTCTAAGAGAAGTGAGGAAAGACATGTATAACTTAGGACTGGAATCAAGTATGGCTTTGAATAGAGCTGATTGGAGAAAATGGATCCATGTGGCCGATCCCATTTAGTTGGGATAAGGCTGAGTTACTGTTTTTTGGGGTAAGTAAGGCTGAGTTATTGTTGTTTGTTGTAATAATAGATCTTTCTGAGGTATTAGAATTAATGTTAAATAAGCAAATTAAGGTGACTTCTGTTTTCAAAGACAAGTTTTGGGCATCTCTATTAACATCAAGTTTTCTCCTAACAAATAATGCATAGGACCTGCCCAAACCAGCATAACAATGTAAACCATAGTTGTCGAGGCAACAAGGCACCCCAAGGAGTTGGAGAGGTGCCTAGGCGCCTAAGCGTATGCAAGGCGCACCCAAGGCGTTATAAGGGTACATCTTAATAAGAGAATTTATACAAAAAGAATGGAGTTAGCACATCAATTTTTATTGTTTTTAATACATATGCATGAAGCATGATTCCATGCTTTAAGGTGTATATATGTACTATATACATCCAATAAAAATGCTACAAATGACATTAATTAAAAAAATAAACAAATAAAACAAGGCATGATACAACAAGGCGACCAACCGCCTAGACCTATCCAACTTGCATGGACACCTAGGCGATGCCTCGACAACTATAACGTAAACCACATCAATAGTAAAGGAATTGCAAATTTGCAAGAATACTATACTGGTTCTAGCTTAGTTTGTTTTCGATTGCAGACATGCCAGGGTATTTGATGAAAGCAACTAAACCTTCATTAGTGGAACCAAGCATGCAGACTGACCACTAGTGGAAGAGATGCAAGAAAAAAATCGTTACAAGGATCTCAAACTTTTTCTCTAGAGTTTCTTCATGTGAGAGAGTGCCACAACAAGAATTCTCAACTTGTCAACCATTGTAGCCAGTCATTTGAGATAAATCAATGAAATCTTTGCCATGAGAACTTGATGAACCTATGTAAGTGTGACATTGTACCCTAGGTCCCTAGCTATGACATACGAGCAAATATTACCATACTAATAAGGGGAAAAATGAAAAAACTGATAGCAAGTAAACAAAGGAACGGCTGGCAAGAAATGGATCCAAAAAGAATCCAATAGCCAGCCCAAGTAAGACCAAAGCTAGGTGTAAAATTAATTTCAGTGGCCATTTCGATTTAGTCTGGAATCTCAATTTCCAGACTTAAGGTTCAGTGAAATTTTTGGTCTCTCTCTCTCTCTCTCTCTCTCTCCCCCTCACATCTATCTATTCAGTGCCTGCATAAAATGGCCTTTTTAAGAAGATAATAGGCTTTTCTTCCCTTTGGGGTGGGGGTAACCAACATTCTTAAGCCATTTGGGGAATTAAACCCATTTTGGAAATTTAAGGAATTCAGACCAAAATGCAAATGACTCACAATATCCAATATTTTTTTTTTTTTTTTTTTTTTTGGGGGGGGGGGGAATATACATTTTGGACTATTAGCTTGAGTCAGAAATTTCCAAAAGTTTGGCCAAACGTATACAACTTGTGACCAATGTCTAGGACCTGTATTTTTCTCTTGACAATATAACGAATGAAATTCATCAAATGTGAACAAAAAAAAGAAGAAAGGATTTGGATAAAAGGATGAGAAAAATTCTGATGTAAAATTCAAATATAAAAAAAATTGGAAGCATATATTGCAGAAGAACAGTTCTATCTAGCTCCTCAAATTCCTCCAAGCTGAGACTCTCCAATCATAAGGAAGAAGAAGAAGAAAACACATTTTAAGTAGCTTGCTACTCAGAGAATGTTTATCTAATTCTTTCTTTCTGAATACCATAGAGCAAATGATAGGCTCTTGAACTCCATTGATTAGGATTGAAAAACTAGGATCTAGCCTGTGAGGTATTGTCATCATTTTAGCATTAATATAGTAAGGGAAAATTACCAAGATTTGCCAGGTTTTAGAAAATTTTCCCAATAGCTGCTCCATAATTGAAAAATACTAGAACACATAACTTTCCTTCTTGAATTTGAATTGACATACTCTAATCTTGTTGAGATTCTTATATTATGGAGATGTTTAGTATAATGCTTAGCCTATCACTAGTGTTGGTGGTGTTCAGTAATTAGTTATTCTATGTAACTCAGCTACACTATGTGTAGTTGAATGTGATAGTTTCCTTCTAATTCTAAAGTAGAAGAATTCTACTAGTTTTATATTTCCCAGTTGATATAGACTTCTTTTGAATATTGTAACTCATTTATTCATTACAAATAAAGCTGCGACGACGGGAGAGAGACCTCACCTCTCTCTCTCTCTCTCTCTCTCTCTCTCCCCCGCCCCCCCTCTCCATTCACTCCATCTTCTTCTCCTTCTCTTTCTTTTTCTTTTCTATTGTGTTACAAGGTATCAAAGAGGTAAACTTGGGTTGCCATTTTGAAAGTCGTTTAGGATTATTCGTTGTGTTCTTTGTGTGGTATGCAGCCACGACTACTGCTGCATCTGATCTTGATGAAGATGGAAATTGAATAGAAATTTGTTCTGTTAAAAGTGTTGCTTGTTGCGTTCTCCTGTCCTTCTCTCCTTTCAAATTTGATCTCTCATTTCCGGGTTCTTATTATTCTTCTCCTTCTTTACTATTGATACTGTTTCTAGTTCTTATAGCAGCCCTGTTTTACGTTTGGCTTGGGAATTCAAAGAACTCGATAGAACTCCTCCATTAGATCTCAGATCAGCCTGAAATTTCGGTCTAAGACTGCTTATCCTAGGGCACTCAACCCATTTAATTTCATGCCCAACCACAAACTCTGCTGCGATTTACATTCCCCACTTGAAATCTGAACCTTGTTCTACCGCTGGGACCAATTTCAGGGATTGTAAAGTCAACTATTGGATGCTGTTTGAGGTGTATATGTTGTCGATTTGACGGATGAAGGTTAGTAACTTCATCCTAAAAGTTCAATTCAAATAACGCTTGCATGAGAAACTTCTCTCCTCTGAATCATCTACTGTTCACCATTAGGGACTGTTCACGATTCTGGAGTTGGGGAAGAAGAAAAACTTCAATTTTTATTTGTTATTTAGTCCTACTACTCACGTGTAACCCCTCTCTACTTTATTTCATATTGTATTCCTTCTTTTAAAGTTAGTTTCCAAAACTGCCCTTCCCTTTTAAGGGTATTCTGTTTTATCACCTTCCAATAATTTGCTTCCAATACTACCGCAACTCTTTAATTCTATTTCCAATTAAGTCTTAGGGGTCTGTTTATTTGACTCAAAAGAAATTAAACAGTTCTAATAATTTAAAATATCGCCACTCCTTCTTTGTTAACAATCCATGACCCTCTGTCCTATCTTCCTCACCCAAAAACCCCCAGATCTCTTATACCCAATGTGGCGCCTGGTCGAGCCCAAGCCTCCCCTACCAGCACCTCTAATCCATCTACCCTTAGCCCGACCAGCTCCTCCCCTGTCCCTGCTGATGATTCGTTACCAGTCCCCGAGCCGAGCCCTCCAGGTGGTGCCTCTGTTGCGGGTAATGGTAGGTCGCACAGTTCTCCTGATGGCAGGCTGGCAGGAGATGATCCTCCTTCTGATGAGATGGAAAAGTCTGCCTCCCGAACCAAAGCCAAGAGATCAGCGAGATTGGCCAGAAAAACCCGGCGAGAACCGTTGGGTTCGATTGCTAGCCGATCCTAAATGGATCGTTGATCTTGGGTTTCTTTATGTATATTATGATGAAGGGCTTTTTCTGGAACATTAGGGGCTTAAATTCCCCTCCAAAGCAAGCTAAAATCTGGTCTTATATTAAGAAGGAACACATTTCGTTCTGCATTATAGGTGAGACCAGAGTGAAAGAAAGAAACACTCCTGACATAGCTAAAGTCATAGCTCCAGGATGGCAAATGTAAAGCAACTATAGCCATCATTCGAATGGCCATCTGTGGATACTCTGGGACAGCTTCAAGGTTTCCTGCTCCATGGTTAGTATGTCTGAGCAATTTATTCATTTTAAAGTCGATGATATGATTAATTCCACAGTTTTCTTCATTACTGCTGTTTATGCCTCCAACCATGAGAGTCATCGAAGAAAATTATGGGAAGATTTATGTACTCTTCAACCAACCATGGGAGGGAACCCATGGCGTATTATGGGAGACTTTAATGTGGTCATGTATGCTCATGAAAAGGAAGGAGGTGTCTTCAATGATCAATTGGTTGGAGATTTCGCAGCTTGTCTTGAGGCCAATGGACTGGTGGACTTAAAAGGGCGGGAATGAAATATACCTGGTCCAATAGAAGGAGTGGCAACCAAAGGGTTTCTTGCAAGCTTGATACAGTTGTGGTTAATGACAAGTGGTTATCTATGCTCAGTTCCTCGGAGGCTCGCTTTGATCCACTAGGAATATTTGACCATTGCCCTATTATTCTCACCATCTCTCCATATATCTCTTTTGGGCCCAAGCCATTCAAGCTCTTTGACTTGTGGGCTTTGCATGATGATTTCAAGGATGTTGTCAAATCGGCGTGGGATAGGTTTGCTTTGGACTCCCGCCATCCCTTGGTAAGCTTTGCCAAGAAATTGAGGGAGACTAAACAGACCCTTATGCAATGGAACAAAGAATGTGTTGGAAATGTCTCTAGTGCTGTACAGGAGTGTAAAGCAGTTTTATACAATATTCAAAACAAACTCCAGCAAGAGGCAGATGACTATGACCTAGCAGCAGCTGAAAAGTCTTTATCCCTTAATATTGCGACCTTGATTACTCAAGAGGAAAGCTTCTTCAAGCAGAAATCAAGAATATGCTGGCTGAAGTTGGGTGATAGAAATATCAATTTTTTTCACAAGTCAGTTAAAGCCAATCACAACAGAAATCATATATTCTCCTTGGTGAATAAGGATGGCTCTACCATATTCGACGTGCTTGGGATCAAGAAGACGGCTGAAGACCATTTCTACAGCTTATATAACCCGCTGGATCTTCCACTACTTGAGAGTATTCCTCCGGAGTTATTTGGCTCATCCCTATCCCAAGACCAAAGTAATTGATTGATTGATTGGCCTTCCCACTGAAGATGAAATCCTTGTTGTAGTGAAATCTATTAAAGCTCAAAAAGCCCCTAGGCCAGATGGATTTAGTATGGGATTCTTTTTGGCTGCTTGGGACATTATCAAGGTTGACATGCTCATGGCTGTCCACAACTTCTTCTCCAATCCGGATCAAGTTAGAGAAGTCAATCAAACATTCCCCTGTCTTATCCCTAAGAAGGAGGGTGCATGCTCCATTGGTGACCCATCTCCCTATGCAATACCATATACAAAATTATTGCCAAAATCCTTGCTCTCAAGTTGAAAGAGGTTGTTGGTGATCTTATTAGTCTATCCCAATAGGCTTTCATTCAGGATTGTAATATTGTGGATAATATCATGATTTGTAACGATCTTGCTCGGGGCTTTGATAGGAAAAACCATTCTCCTGGTGCTATATTCAAGATTGATCTTCATAAAGCCTATAATCATGTCAGATGGGAATATCTCATGGAAGCCATAGCCAAGATGAACTTTCCTAGCACATTCCACCAGTGGATTTGGTTTTGTATATCCTAGCCTAGATTCTCGGTCTTAGTCAATGGAAGTCCTGTCAGATTTTTTAATGTGTGACAAGGTATTAGACAAGGATGCCCTATGTCTCCCCTCTTGTTATGTATTGCCTTGGAAGACTTATCAAGATGCATCCAGTTGAGGGCCCAACAGCAATACATTGACTATTCCCCAAAGTGTAAGGCTATAAAACTGACTCACTTGGCGTTTGCAGATGACATTGATATTTACTAAAGGAAATGCGAAGTCCTTTCAGGCCATCAATGATGTGCTTCGGTGCTTTAGCTCTAAGCAAAAGTCTCTTTTGTTCCTTGTAGGCATTGAAAATCCCCTTCGCAAGTCTTTTAGAAATGTTGGGGATTTCCCACTGGCACGCTGCCAGGTACCTATCTTGGGCTGCCTCTAATCTCTGCTAGGCTCTCAGCCCACCACTGTACCCCAATTCTTGACAAACTGTGGAAAAGCTCCAGCTATGGAAAGCCAAGTTTCTTTCTTATGCGGAAAGGCTGGAGCTGGTTAGAGTGGTGATGCAAAGCTCATACTTGTATTGGCCTGGGATTTTTGGTCTCCCATGTAATATCATCCAAAAGATTGAAAGCCTAATGAGCACCTTCTTGCGGAAAGGGGTGGATGACAACAGGTTTTTTCATTCTATTGGATGGGCTAAGGTGTGCCTACCAAAAGAGGAAGGGGGTTTGGGTCTTCAGAGAATGAAAGAGGCAAATAAGGCTTATATCATGAAGCTGGTGTGGCAAGTGGCAGAAAAAAAACAGGGGATATGGATTGAGTGGATATACAGCAAGTATCTCAAAAGAGACTCTATATGGTAGGTTTCAGTATGCCTTGCTCGTCCCTGGGTCTGGGGGACTATCTTATTACATAGACAGTTTGCCCTCCCCCACATCAGGTCCATTATTGATGATAGCACTTCAACCCCCTTATGGCTTGATAACTGGCATCCCCATGGTGTCTTGGTCTCAGCTCTTGGTGATAATATCTAGATCGACTATGGCAGTGATAGGCTCGCAACCGTTTCGTCTATCTTAACGGATGGGGTATGGTCTACTGGTCGAGCCTCCTCATTTAGACTGATGCAGGCTTGGGATGCTCTCAATACAATCACCCGCAGGCCTAGGGGCAGTGGTGACACGTTTGCTGGACAGCATCCCCTAATGGCGCATTCTCAACATCCTCAGCCTGGAACCTTGTCAGTTCTCACAGCCCCAAAGTTGCATGGTTCGATGTAGTGTAGTTCAAAAGGTTCTCCCCCAGGCAC
This sequence comes from Protea cynaroides, assembly GCA_028583415.1. Taxonomy (NCBI): domain Eukaryota; kingdom Viridiplantae; phylum Streptophyta; class Magnoliopsida; order Proteales; family Proteaceae; genus Protea; species Protea cynaroides. The sequence continues at coordinate 32,860,581 of CM053266.1, read as the reverse complement.
AGTTTCATCCTTTGGAGAGCCTTCACCCAATCTCTTCCCATAGGATCCCTTTTCCACAGTCGGGGGGTATCACTCAGAGTGCAAGATGCGGCTTATGTTGGGCTGCCGAAGAGGATGTTTATCACTTGTTTTTTGAATGCTCCTTTTCCAAAAGATTTTTGAGAAGTGTTGGCCATGCTACAGATCAATCCGTGCCTTTGATCAAGAGTGGAGGTGGATTGCAAAAAAGTTCAAGAAGAGATCGATGGGTGATACCACTGTCAAGACCGCCTTCGCAGTAACGGTGTACCATATCTGGTTCGAGAGAAACTTAAAAATGTGAGCGGCTAAGCGAGATCTTTTGAGCATATTTGGGAAGCTATTACCTTCGAAGTGCGTGGAATGATGATGCCCATCTCTTCCCCTTCTTCGGATTCTGAGAGGGATCGTTTTATACTCTCATCTTGGAAACTTACTTCTGGATGAGGTGGCTTCTCTTATTTCTTTTTGGCCTTTCAGTGCCTTCATTGTGGCTCTTGGATTCGTAATTCTTTCGTAAGGAGCTTAGCTCTATCCTTTGGATACCCAAGTCTGTTTCCCCTGCTTTCGGGGTTTTGTTAATATATCTATTCATTCATAAAAATAAAAATAAAAACAATCCATGACCCCTTGAACATTATGGTCAATTACCATATTGCCATCATACCTAAAGATTGGCTTCTTTATCTCTTGGGTGGGCCCATTAGCAGATCCAAAGGGTTTCCCAACCAAGGTCCCTCATCATGGTGGTTGGAGGTTATTTTATTAGGGATCTTATTTGCCACTGCTCTTGCTTATGGAATTTATTGAGCTGCTCATCTTATGCATTAACTGTCCACGTGAGGGGGGAGAAGGAGCATGTTTACTTGAATTTGCTCGTGTTGGAGCATATTACTACCTGCCACCTTTGTTGCTCGTGAAAGAACCTATTACTACTACTTGGTTCGCAGTGACCTATACTGGGCTACTATTTGCAAATACTACTACTCGGTTCACCTATACTGTGCTACTAATTGCTGCTACTACTACTTGATTAGCAATGACCTATACTGCGCCACTATTTGCTACTACTGCTGCTTGGTTCGCAATGACCTATATTGCGTTGCTATCTGCTACTACTGCTGCTACTGGCTACTGTTGTTATTGCTACTATTGCTATTGTTGGTGTAACTACTACTACTACTATTGTTGCTGCTACGACTACTACTGCTATTGTTGCTAAGACTGTATTGCGGATCATATCTGTTCTTATTGTTCCAAACTAGAGCATATTCCAGCTTGAGGGGGAGTGTTGAGATTCTTATATTATGGTGATGTTAAGTATAGTGTTTAGTCTGTCACTAGTGTTGCTAGTGTTTAGTAATTAGTTATTCTATGTAACTCGGGTATTCTGTGTAGTTGAATACGATAGTTTCCTTCTAGTTCTGGAGTAGAAGATTTCTACTAGTTTACACCACTACAAAAGTGCAACTTACAATTTATTTTCTTATGATAGCCTGTCCTCCTGGTTATGGAAATCCAAGATGAAGACTATCAGAAGCTACTCTATTTACTTTCCTTCCTTTTTCTGGTGATAAGAATCATCTGTAGAGGTATTTAACAAAAAGGTATTCAACTTGGCATCAAGTCAGTATAAGAGGAAATGAACACAGGTATGATCGGGAGGAAGAGAGTGAGGGCTCCTTGCTCTGTGCAGCAACGAGTAATGGCTGCCCTTTTCTTTTATCTCTTAATGTCTTATAGCACATTCATGCTTCGAAGCCATTGTGTTCATTTCATGACATAAGAACATGATTAAAATGCTATAAAGGACAAACAAGTTTGTAATCATCAAAAAAAATTATATACAGTTAATGATCAGCATAGGTAAATTAAGACAATACCCAGCTTTTCCTTCTATATTGTAAGTAAATTTTTAGCAACACTAGAAGAGCAACCAATGAACGAGTAAATGTACCAAACAGGTTTGCCATTTTTACATGTAAAAAACTGAGAGCGACTGGAGAACTTATTTGAACACATAAGAAACTTATAGCTTGAGAAGGGCATTGAGGCAAATATCCATCCACTAATCATATTTCTATGAAAGTAAAATAAGATTAGAAAGAACACAAAACTAGATTCAACAACATCATTCAAAAAGCATTGGTAGATCCCTACCTGAGTGCCACTACCATTGTCACTTCCATTCGTAACATTTAAACCAATGCTTGAATTATCATCTTCGTCGTTGCTGCCAGTATTGTTGTCAGACTCTTCAACATTTTTTGACTTAGCAGATGTTTGAGTCTGTATACCACTTTCACTTCTACTACCGCTAGACTGAAAACAAGATGAAAAATTAATGCAACATCAAATAACAATGGAAAACAGGCAAAGACAGTTTGAATCAAGTAGATTGACCAAATGATTTATAATGATCAGATAAGCCATAATTTTAGTAGAATCTAAAGGGACTTCTTAAATTGTAACTTAGTGCTACAGATTTGAGATCAACCTTGCCAAAAGAAAGATTCTATTAGTACGAATGAAGAAAATGACAGGTTTACCAAAGCGTGCCATTCTCAAATCCATGCCAATATCAGCGTTGACCCAAGATACAGTTTCACAAAATTTGTGCATAATATTTAATAAAAATTCACCTGCAATTAAAGAAATAAAACAAAAGATAGAAACAATATAGCAACTCACACTGTGGCATCTCCTCCAAACATGCTGCCAAAGATTTTTAAGCTCATTCTTTCGAATAGGCTTCACTAAAAAGTCAACTGCACCCTTTGACAAACACTTAAAGACAATACCCATAGAATCATGAGATGACATCACTGCATACAAGTCTCATAAGGTGTATTAGTTAAAGATATCAACTTTGCTGGAAACCACGAGAAAAAGAACTAGATTGTCATGCGAGAATTAAGGATAAAGGGATATAAATACTCACTAATCACAGGAATATTCTTGCAAGTTCTGTCGCTCATTATCTTGCATAGAAGACCAATGCCCGATAAATCAGGCATGACTACCTCAGTTAGCACAAGATCAATACGGTTGGTCAGATCCTGTAGAAATTTCCATGCTTGTAAACCATTTGAAGCAGTTGTAACTGTCAAAATCCAATCCAAATTTCAGATTCGAAAAGGGAGAACAAGCATGAAGAAGAAGATATGTTTTGTCCAATAATAATAGCTGTTCAGTCACATAATCATATACAAGTACCAAAACAGCATCATGATGTTACTTTAATCCATAAAATGAGATCTCAGAAGTCAACTCCAACTTAAAATTTCTTAATCCAAAATGTTCATCATAAAATGCTAGTATTATTAATACTATGAAAATAAATACCAATAAAGTACATATAATTGTATAAGTGATGAGGACAGCACTCAAGGATAGGACTTATCAGAGGCGACACAGACAAATGCAGCCACGTGTCACTTCATTATGGCTAGATGACCCAATATTATGTGTACTTTTTTTTTTAACTTGAATTTGGGGCCAGACTGTTATGTTAGTACGTTATAGTGTTATTATTATGTCGTAGTATTATGTGGGGGGAGTAGTTATATGGATATTTATTTTAGGTAATAACTGTTTAAAGTTTAATATGTAACTGTCGGGAGCAGTTACTTTTAGGATGTTATGATATAGGCCCAAAAAGGCCCATATCGATATCGCTGGGCGGTAATTACCGCCAGCGATATCGATTTTAGTTTCTTCCCTATTTGGGTTGCTGATTTGTTTCCCATTATGCTTATTCTCTTTCTCTTTTTATCTCCTCTTATTATAGAGACTTTCTTTTAATAGATGTTTTCATTCTCTATAAATATAAGATATAGAGAGGAGAGTTTTTTTTCTTCTCGATTTTGGCTGTAGCACACTACTGCTGTTGAGATATTTTTCTCTCCATCTCTTCTCCTTCTCTTCAATCTTTTTCTCTCTTTTCCTGGTTTGTGAACTTGCTGGTTATCTTTTTGTGAGATTGTTACATGGTATCAGAGCACTAGATCCTTGACTATGATTCATCAAAGCTTTGGTTTGATAGGCCATTGATATTTTTGCTCTAACTATGTACTACTTCTAGAAGATCAAGATTTACTTCTCTTCCTACTATGCTGCCAATGCTTTGGTTTTTAACAGCTCAATCACCATTTTATTGTCAGTGTGTAGAGCAAATAATTAAAAATAATAATTTATACTACCCTACTACCACTGCTGCCACCCCTCTTGAGCCCTTCATTCCTTTAGCCACTTGGTTGGCTGAACCGAGCTTTGGATTTTTTTTTTTTTAATTATTGTATCCTATTTACCACCACCAACCCTTGCTTCACTTTGAGCCTTATCTCCTTTGGCCTCTCGGTTGGCGAAACCGAGTGAAAGAAGAACAAAATTTATATTGCTTGATTGTGTTGATTGCTATTTATTCTGTTCCAGATGACTGATTCCAAGCCTACAGAGGTTCAGATCATCTCTATAAAATTGAAGGGTTTCAAACTACCTTCTCTGGGCTCAGGCTATCAAGGCCTACATCCTGTCTAAGGATAAAGTACAGCTGTTGTTTGAAGATGCTCCTACATGTGATGCTAAAGATCTTGAGTCTGTTAAGACTTATAATACCTGGCTTCGTGATAACTCTATGGTTCAAACTTGGTTGTGGAATAATATTAAACCTTCCATCTTACCTACTGTGATGTTTCACAATACTGCCAAGGCCATCTGGGATGATTTACAAGAGACCTATGGTCAGGATAAGAATGTTTCTCATATTTATGACCTCTATGAGAGGATGTTCACCTATTCAATTGGTGACATATCCCTGACTGACTGCTATGGTGGTTTCCAAGGCCTTATTGAGGAAATCCAGGCTGTGCAGCCTCTTACCACTGACATAAATAAGTTAAAGGCCCAACAATCTGAGTTTTATGTGGCCAAATTTCTAGCTAGCCTTTTTCTTGAGTATCAGGCTATGAAGAGTCGGCTTCTAACTGGTGCATCCATACCTACCCTGAGTGAGACCTTCTTCCATTTCCAACGTTTGGTCCCCCAAAGCGACCCTTCTCCCAAAGATACATCCGCCTTGTTTGCTGGCCGTGGTCGGGCTTCCTCCCCTAGGGGTTGTGGCTCCACCCGTGGTCGTGGTTGTGGTCATGGTGGACCTGGCCGTGGTTCTGGGAGAACACGTCTGATAAGTTTGCCCGCTATTGTACTCATTGCCACAAGACAAACCATACTGCTGACACCTGTTGGAAAAAGTTTGACCTTCCTGAATGGGCTGAAAATTTAGTTAATACTGTTACCATTGATGATGCATTTCCTGCTGCGCCGGTTCCACCATCCTCATCTAATGCATCCTCTGCCCAGTATGAGGCTCTCCTTCGTAAGATTCAACAACTTGAGGCTACTAGTTCCTCTTCTACTGCTTCCTTGGCCCATATACATCTGCCCTCCTTTCTCACGCCTCCCCTTATTCTCGGATCATTGATTCTAGTGCCACCTGTCACATGACTAGTGAGTCCTCGGTCCTTTCCTCTCTTCATCCCACCAACAAGACAATTACTATTTATCTCGCTAATGACTCCTCTACTACTGCCTCTCAGCATGGTCATGTCTCGCTTACCCCTTCTATAAAGACCTTATATTTTACATGTCCCTAATTTACCTCTTAATCTTTATTCTATTAGTCAACCAACTAAATCTCTTAACTGTGTTGCTACCTTTTTCCCTTCTCATTATACCTTTCAGGATCTCAGGACCAAGGAGATGATTGGTGGTGGGCATGCTGGTGGTCTGTACTACTTGGAGCACACTGATCGTTTTCCTACTGCTGCAACTGCCTCCATTACTACCCCTCTTCAATGGCACCACCAGCTTGGTCATTTGTCTCTGTCTAAGATGAATGTTCTTATCCCTAGTTGCAAGTCACTCTCCACTCTCCAATGTAAGGCCTGTGAATTAGGGAAACATCACCGTTCATCTTTCCCTATTAGTACTACTCCTAGGAATTCTATCCCTTTTTCTTTAGTCCATTCTGATATTTGGGGCCCTTGTTGTATCCCCAATAGACTAGGGTTTTCTTATTTTATAACATTTGTAGATGATTTTTCCAAGATGACCTGGCTTTATTTAATTAAAGATCGTTCTAAATTTCTTACTATTTTTTAAGGGTTTTATAAAGAAATTTTTAATCAGTTTGGGGTTTCCATTAAGGTCTTACGTACTGACAACGCTCTTGAATATGTTCAAACCGCTGTTTCTAATTTCTGTTTTAAATATGGTATAATACACCATACTAGTTGTGCCTATACCCCTCCACAAAATGGGGTTGCTGAACGTAAAAATCAGCACCTTCTGGATATTGCCTCGTCCATGATGTTTCATATGAATGTGCCTAGATTTTATTGGTGTGATGCGGTTTTGACCGGCTGTTATCTTATTAATCGGATGCCCTCCTCTATTCTTCACAATAAAGTTCCTTTCCGTCTCCTTTATCCAGATACCTCTTTATTTCATGTCTACCCTAGAGTTTTTGGTAGTACCTGTTTTGTACATATAATGCATCCTAAATTGGAAAAACTTTCTCCTCGCTCTCTCAAGTATATTTTTCTTAGTTATTCCTATACTCAAAAAGGGTATAGATGTTTTGATCCTACTACTAAATATCACTATGTCAATCTTGATGTTACTTTCTTTGAAGACAAACCATATTATCCGGTTACGATGTCGACTCCTTCCATCACACCTGATGATCCTTCCACTACCCCTTGTCCACCGGTCCCTTCCATCATACCTAATGATTCTGACCCACCATCTGACCAACCCCCCCCCAACCTCCCCTACAGGTTCATACATGCCGACCTCCAATAGCTCCGATTACTACTGCACTAGCTGCTACACCGACTACTACTACTTCGTCTGATCCTAAAGTCTCTCCTGACCTCCCTATTGCACTCCGCAAAGGTACTCATACTTGTACTCAGTGTTCTTTACTTACCTTGCCCTTCTTCAATCGAGGAGATAGGGGTCCCGCCAGTTCCTATTGAGCATTTCGTTTCTACTGCCTATCTCCCTCATTGTCACCAAAATTTGGTTCACTCCCTATCTACTACTTTTGTTCCTACTTCTCTATCACAAGCCTTGTCCCATCCAAGGTGGAAAGTAGCTATGGATGCTAAGATGGATGCTCTGCTAGCACGTCAAACTTGGACTCCTGTTAATCTCCCACAGCATCACTCCATTGTTCGTTGCAGATGGGTATATATGGTTAAACATAACTTTGATGGCACCATTGATAGGCTAAAGGCTAGACTTGTTGCCAAAGGGTTCACTCAGACCTTTGGGGTTGATTATTTTGAGACGTTCTCTCCTATTGTTCATCTCAACTTTGTTCGTATTATTATCTCTTTGGCTGTGAACTTTGATTGACCACTTTATCAGATGGATGTCAAGAATGTCTTCTTATCTAGGGACCTACATGAGGAATTTTATATAGACCAACCTCCAGGGTATGTTGTTCAAGGAGGGAACTCAACTAAAGTATGCAAATTACTTAAGGCTATCTATAGCTTAAACAGTCTCCTCGTGGTTGGTTTGATAAATTCAGCACAGTTATTACAGATTTCAGCTTCACTGCCTGTTACTCTGATCATTCTATCTTCGTGCGATGTCTCCCTATGCTGTCACCATTATTACTGTTTATGTTGATGATATTATTATTATAGGAAATGATAAATCTGTCTAGCATTGCTGAGATCAAGTCTTATTTAAACACACAGTTCCAGATCAAAGATTTAGGACTACTTCACTATTTTCTGGGAGTTAAAGTGCTCCGTAGTAGCAAAAGTATTAGTCTTTCTCAAAGAAAGTATGTACTTGATCTGTGATAGTCCTGAGTATTTTGATGTCCATAAATATAGACGTTTGGTTGGAAAGCTGATCTATCTTAATGTAATTCGGCTTGACCTTTCCTTTGCTGTTGGAGTGGTTAGCCAATTTATGCATGTTCCTAAGGTTGCCCACTGGGAGGCTGCCTATTGTATATTGCACTATCTCAAGAAATCTCCTGGTATTGGTCCTATTTATCATCGACATTGTCATCTTGATATTGTTGGTTTTTCCAATGTTGATTGGTCGGGAGCTGATGGTGATAGGCACTCTACTACTGGATATTATACCTTTGTTGGGGGTAATCTAATTACTTTGCGAAGTAAGAAGCAAACTACTACATCCAATTCTAGTGTTGAAGCCGAATACCATGCTATGGCAGAGACTACTGCTGAGTTGTTATGGTTGAGAAATATTTTGCAAGTACTTGGATTTTCTACGTCTCGCCCTATGTCCTTGATGTGTGACAATCAAGCTGCCACCAATCCAATGTTCATGAACGTACCAAACATATAGGGGTGGATTGCCATTTCATTCAAAATGTTGTTATGAAGAAGCTAGTTGTCAGTTTTCACTCCCTTTGTATCTTCTTCAAATCAGCTCGCCAACATTCTTACAAAGCCCTTGTTTAGACCAGCATATCGATTAAACTGTTACAAGCTTGGATTTGGTGATTTGAGCTTAAGGGAAGGTGTTACAATATAGGCCCAAAAAAGCCCATATCGATATCGTTGGATGGTAATTATCGCTAGCGATATCGATTTTAGTTTCTTCCCTATTTGGGTTGTTGATTTGTTTTCCATTAGGCTTATTGGCTCTCTGTTTTTGTCTCCTCTTATTATAGACACTTTCTTGTAATAGATGTTTTCATTCTCTATAAATATAAGATAAAGAGAGAGGAGAGCTTTTCATCGATTTTGGCTGTAGCACACTACTACTGTCGAAATCTTTTTCTCTCCTTCTCTTCAATCTTCTTCTCTCTTTTACTGGTTTGTGAACTTGTTGGTTATCTTTTTGTGAGATTGTTACAAATAACTGTTTTTAGTTGTGTGATGTGATCAGGCCCTTTGTACTCATCGTGGAAAGTAATGAAGATATTTGAAACTTGTAAGATTTCTCTCTTTTTCCGCAGCATGAGTGATTCTCTGCAATTCTTGGAGTGATTCCAAAAATGGAGTGAATCCAAGATACATATCAATCAATCTTCTTCTCTATCTTTGCCTTTCTTCTCCACTCTCCTCTTTTCAAACTCAATATCTACAGCAAACCATCCCTGATCAATCCCTAATTCCATTGCTGTTTGTTCCATCAAATTTCTCTCAACCTCCATTTTCATTTCTTAAGAGCCTTCCATTTGTTCTTTCAGCTACAGCAGCCCCTAAACCCCAATAAATCATACCTGTTTGACTGGAATAGGACCAATTGTGTGGAAAGATATGGTATCCCAAATTCCCTCAACTCCCCTTATCCAAATCTTCAAGAAACCCAACTTTCCCTTCTTGTCTAGACTTGATTTTTATTAAATTTCTAACCAGATCTTGTATTAGTCCCAAATTTCTCAACTTTTGTCTCAACTTCAACCCCCAATGCCTTGGATATTCTTCTACCAACAACAAGGAGGCCTTGGGAACACATTCTTTGGAGTTAGGTAGTGATTTAGCAAATATTAACAGCACTCTAACTTGCGAGACAACGAAAGAAGGTACTGATCGATCTTGTATCTTTTATTAAATTTTCCTTTTCATACTTAGTATGAAATTCTGCACACAAAATTCATTTGTTTCTTTATTTATGACTGTATTTGTTAAGAATTTCTGCATGTATGCTGAGATACATGAGTTCCCAGCCTTCCTACCTGACATTAGGGTAATTTTCTAGGATTCACAAACCTGTCCTGCACAATACTTGGTATCAAATCAGGTAGTCTATTCTTTGGCCATGTGGGCCCATGGCTCAAAGCTAGGGGGAGTTATACAGCCCGTACGCCAAAAAGGTCATGATGGGAGGGGATTGCGCTCCATGGCCAGGAATGGGAAAGGTTTAGTTCCACATTGGTCGGGTAGCATGCGGATGTTTGGCTTATGACCTTGGATTAAAACCCTTGCTTGGGTAGATCACACCACCATACCAATTAATCAGTATGTGTTAGTTCCATTACAATTTGTTGAATATCAAGACATCATTTGGTTTTGTGAAAAAAAAAAACGTTGGTATGACATTCCACCCATGGATGGGGAACACATCTTATTAGAAAGACTTTGGATGATGCAGCTGTAGGCCCATAAGCTGAGATGGGCTTGGATGAAAATCTTTGTTAAATTTAATTTTAATTGGGATTTTTGTAATCTTTTATTTTTGGGAATTTTAGATTAAAAATTTAGGCAATATTTTATTAAGCAATCAGTAGGTTATGGTTTCCATTTTTAATTAGGATTTTATTTACTTACTAGTTTGATTTCATTTAGTTTAGGAAAGCTTTTCTTTTAAAAGTCTATGTAATAGCAGTAGTATTTCTCAGAGTTGAAGAATGATAGAATGAGTTAAGTTATTGTGTTTGTGAGCCTACGGGCAAAAGAAAGAAGTGAAGGATACTCTCTTTCCCTCTCTCTCCTTCATCTGTGCGATCAGATCAGTCTTTCCTTAGACTGATTCCCCCCCCCCCCCCTTCTTCCTTCCTTCCTTCCTTCCTTCCTTCCCTGCTCCTTATCTCTTTCTTCTTAACTTTCCCTGTTCTGGGCGGCAATCCCAGCTCTATAGAAAGCCTTTGAGCTCCACCATCCCATCATCTGCTTACCCTGAAACCTTGGGCATAATCAGCCATTCCATAAACGATCAGAATCCCCCAAATCCATGACCCGAAATCCCCCATCATTAAGTCTGAGAAAACCTGCAACTTACCTTTACTTTTCTTACCGCCAAGAATTGTTTCAGACTCTCTGATTACCTTTTATACTCGATTGTTGGAGTTGATACTTGCTGGGTTCGAAAGGAATGATTGAAGCGATTGGTTGCCTGAAATCTGAGATCAATCCATACCCATATGAGAGAGATCTCTCACTTGAAACCAAACTGAGTGGATTTTAGTCTTCACATTGCTGAGGTTGAAGACAAAATTGTCTTTATTCTTCTTTCCTATTTTACCCCTTCTTTTCCTCTTATTTCTAAAGTTAACCTTCTTTCTGCTAATACCCACACTGCCCTCATATATTTAATTAGGATACCTGTTTTGTCCTACGGATCTGTAAGGATATCAAGAGCTATTATGAACTTCTGATTATTTAAAAAACTGCCGCTACTGGTTGAGTTTTGAGATTATTTACAATTCTGCCACTGTTTATTGAATCAAGCTTTCACATTCTTTGGGTGGGTCTACAACAGATCTAATTAGGGGTTTCTCAACCCGGATCCTGTATCATTGGATTTGTCAAAAAGATTATTTTGATGTACTTCTGGTTTCTAGTGATGTTTTTATAATAAAATTTATGAAATTTTTAGATTAGAGAAAATCCTATCATTTGAAAGTTGAAAATTGTCCCCACAACTAGAAATGCGATTTTGTTCTTTGAACTGAAGAGTTGACTTCTTATCCTTTCAGAATTCAAATTTTAGATTAATATAATTGGATTCTTTTTTTTTTTTTTGGGGGGTTGTTTATTTACTAATAATATCTTAAGTAAATGAAATATAAGGAATTACACATATTTACTAAATTTATCTTAGGCATAAAATAAGTACTACCTTTGTAGGTTACATTACATAGCAGGGTTCAGCGTATACTGCCAAACATGGGTGCAAATCCAAATAACCACTGTGTGATTATTTTTGTAGTTTCATGGTTTACATATAAACATGTAGGCTAGGATAGGGTTTCCCTGGAGTATCAATCCTTAATATAGTCATTTGATCCCCGAGACACGCCACTGTAACTCCCAGAAAAAGAAACATTGTCTTGCCTGTAGCTTGATCGAGATCTTGAAAATCTCGAATCTCGACTTGGTCGAGACCCGAGATTTCGAACCTTAGTAGAACCACATTTAGGCGATTAGGATGAATAACAAAAATAAGAAGGAAAAAAAAAAAAAAACAGAATATCATACAGATCAGGTAAGAAGAATATTGAACTAGTTGAAGGATAGAGCGAAACAAAGCATGGTGTAGTTAAAATTTAAGTGGGAAGTGAATTTAACACTAACACCAAAGCATCAAGCTTTGTGCCACGTAATATCCTCTTCTGCATTACTCAAAAATTAGCCTTCAAAGAATAAATGTTTGTTATAAGATTTAGATTTTTACACAAGGAAGAATAAGGGCTTTCCATTCCCATGTTTTCTGACAATGCTTCAAGGTGAAGAATCTATGGAGTACCAGCTACCTCTCCATTTATTGTAGCTAGCTGGCTTCACACAGGCTCGGTTCGAGGTGCAGGTTTCAACCGGCACAACTCGGTTTCAACATAGGTCAAAACGAATTGGAGGTTCGAAACTAATAAGTTCCAAGTTGAAACCTGGTTTCAATCTATTTTTTAAACCAAATGCCTTATAAAAGCTGCTGTCTCCTACAGGTTTCGACCGAGAGCTATTGTGAGAGGGTTTTTTTTTTTTTATGATTTAGCATTCCAAACCTCATTTCTTCCTTCAACCATTGGATTTTCACAAGAATCTTGCAAGTTTCTTCAACAACAAAGGCCTCTCAACCATTTTATCTTTCTTCAAGGTAAACCATTCTCTCCAAAAGAAAATTATTTATAGAATGTGTATGCAAACATCATGGTTGGGTTTTAAATTTTTATATGTTTGTTAGGATGGCCAGCCCTATGAATCTATGGTGTTGGATTTTTTTTTTATTGATAAATTTTTTATTAGAATTTCTGTTTGAAAAAATTGACTACAACTATTTTTTGAAAAAAAAAATTATGGGTTATATGTGTTGTATGGACCTCAAATAAATATATGTTAGACATAAGAGACCGATCTACAATGTGACCGAGACGAAATTTTTTTTTTTATTTCAATTTTTGGATATTTAAAAATTAATTAATTAAATTGAAAATGACTGCAAATGATAAAAGGTTGCTGTTTTAACTTCGAAAATCATGAAAAAATATAAATGTGATGCAAATAAGTTTTCAGCCAAAATTGTGTAATGAAGTGTTGTTAGGGCAATGTGGCTTAGTTTGCTAGTGTACAATGGTTTCAGCCGAAATTGTGTAATAAAATGTTGTTAGCGCAATGTGGCTTGTTTGCAATGTGGCTTGTTTGCTAGTGTACAATGGCATTTAGCCTTCAGTGTACACTAGCAAACTTGGGTCAACATCACAGGTAATTATTTTGGATGTCTTTTTTTCAAACTAACATGTGAAATAAGTGTAAAAAGATTGAAATAGGCTACACAAAAAAATTAGATTAAAAAAAAAAAAAAAAAAGTTCTAGGCCTCAAAACCATGGTTTCAAGGTTTACCGGAAAAAATCCCAGGTTTCGACCGAAACTCTGTCGAAACCCGAGATATCTCGGTTTTGAGGTTGGTCGAAACCGGCACCTTGATCCTTGCACACAGGAGGGTTTGCACTCAGTTCCTCACTCTCATCATTTTATTCGAGGTCTTTCCTTTCAAGATTCTCTTTGAACTTGGTTTCCTTTATGCATTAGCTTGGGAGGTAAGCTCCCATAACGGTACCCCTTATCTAAGGAGAATTGTTCCATATGGACTAAAACATAACTTTGGTTTTAACTTTGGTTTTCTAGAGGAGTACCACATCAACCTGCAATCGTCATCAAGTCCATCTTTGGAACATCACTATAGTTCTGTAGTGTGTATCTGATAAGTTTCTATGTATCATGTTGGGATGGATGGGGAGAGATAAGGATATATAATTAAGGAAATAAAAAAAAAAAGATAGATCGGTTCAATGGAGGGTGTGCCTCTGGCTTTACTGAGGAAGTCTGACCTCCGGCTTTATGGAGGAAGCCTAACCTTCGTGATCTCTCCCATGAGTCACAATGCATATTAATTTCCAAGTCATTCTTCAATTAAGATTATTATCAAATAAATAGGTTTACAATAACCAGTTACCATAACTAACACACCGCCACGAACCCCCTCAACTCCTACAGTTACACAACTCCCCTTTCATTCCACTACTTAATAACTATTCCCTCCCAAACAACACTTACATTTAAATTTAATAATTACTCCAATTACGTAATAACTAACACAACTTACTAATGCTAACATGTCTCATGCAATAACATTGGTCCCATCCCATGCAGCCTCGTACTACGGGTTCATAACAGTATCCGCCTTTAAATATTTCACAGCATATCTACAAATTGTATTGTTAAAGATTGAAAGTATCATCTCTACACCTAACCCCTTTTCACCCACCTACACTAAGATTGTGCTCTCTTTCTGCTCTTGACAAAACTAAGCCAAATTTGGTGGCTGTTTGGCTGACTACCCAGGTCCTTCAAGCGGGAGTGGAAATAGGATTTTCCTTCAAGGGGGCAAACTTCTATTACCTATAGGCAGAGCAAGGGGACAAAAATCTTTACTCTCATATATTAACTATACCACCATTTTTTACCGAAGGACAGACAATGGAATTAGATAATAATGTACTGAAACTGTAAACACATGAAAATAAAAATCTTAACTCTGGCTAGTGATGCTTATCATCATGAAACAGTCCATAATCTTCATGATACCATTACAACGTTGTAATACTCTATTATATGATAAAAGTTTTTAGTTATGCACTACACCAAGTCACCAACTAGGACATTCTTCGTACAGATTGTTGCTACAACATAATAGGCCATCCAAATAGATCCAATCTGTTATACACTCAGGATCCTTCAGTTAGGCTAATTGATAGAGAAGATCTATATCCAATAGTTCATAAGCTGAACATATCAAAATTATAAGGAACAGCATATCTTGTATAGAATAAGCCAGTAGCAGCTAAAGCATAGTGGCACAAGAATTACCTCATACATGCTTATTATGAGAAAAATTCAGTACCCTACGATATCATAAGTATGGTAGCATGTACTATGTAATAAAAATGGAATACTGATTTTCAATCTGGATCTTGTAGTAGTGGACCCAATTAGAATACAAAGGCTTCTCAGGGAGAAAATCAATGTTTAAAATGACCTCAACTACTACAATGTTTTGTGCACAATGGACCCATAATATAAAAGAAACATGATATTCGTCTAGTATTGTCCTATCAGTGATTAATAATTACAAACAGTACAATTTCTAAAATTACAAGTAAAAATACCATCTAGAACTACAAAAGAAGTAATAGAACTTATCTTATTCAAATTAAACATCGACCCAGGAAAAATCAATTCTAGGTTTATTGATAATCTATGATCAACTTCCTTTCGTAGTATCCCCAGAGAAAGTTGAATCCCCGCTACCTCCTTGAAAGAGAGATGTCCTAAACCGCTAGACGATGCGGGCATACCTGCCTGATTGCCATATGGATCAATACTTTGATTGAATAAAGTACTTTCCAGCGCCCTTAGGCTTCTCACACAGCTCCAACAGAAAACAGAGAAGTAGAGCAACAGCTCAACTTCAATTTATTCAATACTAACAAATACATGCTCTGGATATCTCCTACCCTGCCTTTTTACAGTCATACATGTCTATTTTTCTGAAGCAGTACAAACTTACCAAAGAAGAGCCCAGCCAACTAAGCTGATAGGCCAGCCTAGCGAGCCAAGCCAGCCACGGCTAGTGGCTGAGCCATTGACTGGTCAGCAGCCATATAAGCCGTGGACAACTGGCCAGAAACTGTTCACAAGGGAGAGATTCTCCTCTCCTTGCTCCTTTCATAATTTACTTCTTTGCTAAAATTTAAGATACTACATAAGCATGTTTCCAAGAAAGTTATTTCTATTTGAAAACAAGCCTAAAGTTAGAATTTCTGTTTTAGAAACTTTCCATTGTTTATTTAAGAGAGTTTCCAATTCTTTTCCTTTTTCAGTTTTAGGAAACTTACCATTGTTTATTTAGGAGAGTTTCCAATTCTTTTTCTTTTCAGTTTTAGAAAGTTTATAACAAAGAAAGATTGGACTTTCCTTCCATGATGCTAGTAAACAATGGAAGGATTGACTAGTATCCCTTCCATAATTATGTAAGCTCTATTCTCTATAAATATGAAGGAATAAGAAGGTGAAGACTAGACTTGAAATTCAGAAAAGCTTTTTGCATTTTCAGGTTGAGTCTCTAGGTTGTGAGACTCAACCGATCCCCCTACTCCCTCTATTTTCTTCTTTCAATCTCTCTCTATCTCTAGCTATTGTTCCCTTCCTATTTGCACAATTGTTACCCCCTAAAGGTCCCATCGACTGCTGATATTGGAAGCCATTGTTGCTGTTGTAAACCCAGGTTCGTTTTCAGTTGATAGCAATTTGAAGAAAATTCATAACTCTTCAGCCCTTAATCGGATCGACCTCAAATTCAGATATGGTTGTAAGTACATCCTAAGCTACAATCTCTCCAAGTTTCGTAATCAACCAACGGTTGGATTACCCTCAAATCTAAGTCTTCTACTGCTGTTCTATTCCTGATTTCCTGGTTTTGATTGAATTTCTAATTAGGACTGGTCGTAAAAGATCCTACCGCAAAGTTAAGGGTATAGATTGATTATAAACCCTAACCTTTGCATCATTTTCACAATTCCCTAATAACTTGAAGACTTTCTAGAGAGAGAGAATTAACAAGTCACAAAACACAACAAGGTAACTAGAAACCGGGTGTCCCAGTGCACGAGGCTCCCACTACTGCAAGGTCTAAGGATGGCAGAATGCGCAGCCTTACCCCCACAACATGGAGAGGCTGTTTCCGTAACAAGGTAACTAGAAACCAATTTTAAGATTTACTTTCTAATATTGAACCTAGAATTCGAACATAATATGTTGACTTCAATGAAAATATAAGCAATTTCCATGAGTGCTTCCCAGGTTAAGGCGAAATGCAAAAAGAAAGAAACTCCAAAATAAACTCAACCACTTACTAATGAAATGAGAGTTTCCGATATAAGAAACCAACAATAACCTGAACATCTCCATTACCATGGAAGAAAAGGCGCCACGACTTGGGGCTGAAGATGTTCCTATGTCACTTAGCGTTCTTTACATTTTCCCACTAAAAAATTGAAGTTATTCATCACACACCTAAAACCCTCATCCACCCACCCACCCAAAATAAAAAGTTCACAGCCTTTTGTGAATTCCCATGTCTGTCATCATGTGTCAATATAACTAATGATACAATAAAATTTGCACAAATATACTGCATCAGGTGTAAAAGAAAATCTTATCACATTATAGAGTAATGACAATCACCCGATAAACATATGAAAATCACTTCACAAACTACCCCACTCAAGTCGCTAGTAATAATTACACATAAAGAAACAAGCCACACAAACTGAAAAGGCATATAGTTTTCACATAGGAGATTCAATGACTTTATTAAGATCATTTTGTTTTGGCAATAGGAAACAGAACAACTCAGGGGAAAAAAAAAGGTTATGCAATATCCCAAAAAAAACCCACAAACTGCTTAAGAATATGATATTCATTCACTTCCACAATATAATATGAAAACTCTACTTCAAGTCACGTATCAAATAAAAATGACACTTGCGGCCAAGCAAAAAGAGCAACTAACCTTCATATTTGCAATTTCGAAGAAGAGCACTGACCACATGGCGGGTTGAATCATCATTTTCCACCAGCAGAACCTTCAGTGTCCTAAGAGGTAGAAACCTCTCCCAACAAACCACTGAACCTAGAGGTTGTCGCTGCGGTTGCTGTACAACAGCAGGGACCTGGAAGGCCCCTTCATGTCTATTTATATCCTCAGCAAACACATTAACCCTTGACTCATCTTCTTCCAAGAGACCCCGCTCCTCACCCACAACTCCATTCCCACTTTCATCCACATGGTGATTTAGCTCTGCCAACCCTTTGGCTACAATAGCATCATTGTTCAGAGGAACTTTCCCCATCAACCAGATTCAAAAAGACTGATGATGAGGAAAACAGATGATTAAGGAATCCTTCCTTCACTCCAGTGGAGAACTTGCGCTACTCTCAAGAAATCACCCTCCGCAATCATAAAACCACCAATTTAATCCCATACTCAGAACACCTACAAATTGCAAGACAAGCAGTAAAACAGATCCAAGATGAGATGTATGAATGAATACACGTCACCTCAAAATGGGATTTCAAAGAGATTAAACTGCCTCAAAACGAAACTCAAACGGTCAAACCTCTACAATCCGCCCTCGACCAGTGCGACCAGAGCAGGTTGTCAAATCAACTACAACACCCCAAACCCTAATATCAGCTCCAAACAGATAGAACTAGTACATGAATAAAGCATTCAAATCAAAAGCGTTGATCTAAATAACTGAGTAAAAGAAGCAACATAATCTTGTACAGAGGAAAAAAAATTCAGAAATTTCTACAAGTGAGCACAGTAGTTATCTCAATGGTTGGAAAAGGAAAATGACAAAAATCAATAACATAAACAATCTGAAATATCCCGAAGCAAAACTATTACCTAAGGAAAACGGAAAAAGGAAACCTCTGAAGCTCCATTCATGAATATAAGAGAGAAGATACCATCAAGCTTGATCTTGCAAAAGAATAGTAACAAACTACTCCAGATCAGAGGACTGGGAAAATTAACAAAAACTTCATGCCATGTTTATCATAATTATATAGATTCAAGAGTGTTATAGGAGTTTCAATGACCATATTGTTGTTGTTCTTTTTCTTCTCCTTTCCTAATGTTGCAGACGAGCTTGACTGATCGGAAAACAGTGACAACGAGAGAGAGGGAGAGAGGGAGAGAGAGAAGAGAGAGAAGAAAGAGATATTTCTACGATTGAGAGAGAAGATATTAGATGACGTGGAGAAAATGGAGGACTGGAGCATTTGCGGAGAGCCACGTAGGATTTCAGAATATCCGACGTGGATAGAACGGAAGCCATAATATCGTCTGAGTGAGTCGGACAAAATCTAAAACCCGAAGCTGAAGGATTTCAACCGCAAGGTCCGCATCTTAGAAGATCCGCCAAATGTGGACCCGATTCAACACGTCGAAATCAAACAGTGGCGTTTATTTTTTCCAAAATACCTAATATATCCTTCTTCCGGTTTCCTGTCTCCTAAGGCCCAAAATATCTAAAACTACTAGGGATGTGGGTTTCTATCATTATCAAAAGAAATGTAGGTTATGTGCCATTTGTCGGTTTGCACATGTCGATATGCACTCTCAACGGTTCGGATCGGCTCTAGCCATGCAGTGGTGGTAGGAAAATCAAGTTCCTTAGTCCCACATGAGGCCGGGGATGTGTTTCTATGGATATATGATATTTTATGACATCATGAGTTAGTTAACCCTTTTGATGTTAGCATGTTACCTCTATACTTATTGAGTACGGTTAGGAAAAGAATTCATGCAAACTATATAGCAGGAATGTATGTTGCTGCCCCGATATCGGGAATATGTTTTTATGGATATATGATGTTTTGTGACACTATGAGTTAACCGTTTTAATGTTAGCATGTGTTACCCCTATTCTTATCAAAAAGAGTTGGGGTGGAAAAAAAAATTCTTGCAAGGAGCAGGAATTTTTCTAATGCATGGTTTCGTGTGCATCGATTTAGAATCTACTCATTCTTTAACGGGTTTACAAATCGTATCTCAAGTTTTAGTATATTTTAAGATACCCTTTTAGTTGAAACAGGATTCTATATGGGGTAAACATGAAACAGGACAATAGGAAAATTCCTGCTACCTGGTTTGCCGAAAAATTTTGTTCGTTAAGGTGTAGGTTGAACTGAAGATGGACTAAATTTAATGAAAAAAGACCTAGATCGAAATAAATTGAATTTCTTATTGGTTCAGTTTTGGTTTGGTTTCAGAAATTAGTAAAAAATAAAATCGACTAGATCAATTGATACAACCACGAAGAAACCAAATTTGGAAACAACCAATAAAATTCAACATTTGCTTACAATATTTTTTCATTTAACTATGAAAAAAAAACCCATATAAGGGACTGATAAGAGACCATTAAAATAAACCGATAAAGACTGAACCGGACCAGACCAATAGTTAAAAATTGCAGCTTTGATTCTATAGACCAAACTCCTTATCAGCTTGAAATCGGACTGAACTGAATTACTGAAATAAGAAAATAAAAAAGAAAAATCTATCAAAATTGGACCGAATAGACCGCTTGATACCCTTGTACCATGAGGCAGGATTTAAAAAAAAAATTGAGTTGTAATTTCAATTAATAGAAATTGGATATAGTATTGGTTATGTCCAAAATCAATTTGATCCGGATTGATGTACGGATCCAATAGTACATTAACACATGACTGATCTGTAATAAAATAATATTAAAACAGTAAAGGTATGGAATATCAGATCAAGATGGGCCGCTCCCAAAATCGATAGGAATCGACTGATCTAGGACTAAAAATTTATCAACCCCTTGATTGAGTTTGCATGGAAGAACTTAGTATTGTGATCACCATTTTGAAACCACGAGATTCTCGATTTTTGCAACCATATAATGTCAAGTTTAACAAGTACTTCCAACAAAGCTGAAATCTCTCCTTAATTGGCAAGGCTTCTAAAACAGCGTGATTATGGGACTCTAATTGGTTGCAAGAAGAATTAAAGGGAAAGGAAGGGAACTGAAAATTTTTAACTTGAAAAGGAAACTTTTATAATTATAAGAATTAAAGGGAAAAAAAGGAAAGTGAAAATTTTTAACTTGAAAAAGAAATTTTTATAATTATTATAACACATGCTGTCATAAGACTATGTAACAAATTTCAAATCATTCAATATTTAATTATTAACTTACATTTTACCTTGCATCCAAAATCCTTGCATTTGAAAAAGGAATAAACTTTACATATAATAAAAATATTTACTAAATGTGATAACAAATTCAAGTAATTTATACAATCATGTTATATTATGATTATAAAAATTTCCTTCTAAAATTTAAAAAATTCACTTCCCTAGATGAGAATTCTCATGAGTACCAAGATTTCTACCATGTGGCATTTCGATTGCTGTTGAAAAATGTGAACCACATCATTATCAACCTGATATTCAGCTCCACTCTAAGTTACTCACAAGGAAATATGAAACAAGTTTTTATATCAATCTCTTTTGTCCATGTTTTTCTTGAAGGAAATTGTGTTCCCCCCTTCTTTAATTCCCTCTCTGAATGCTTCCCAACAAAAATTATCTTTTCCATGTTTTACAAGTGAGATTAAATCAATGAATCATGATTTAACATTTTGTTGCAGTTTGGCACCCAATTTCTGTGAAATAGTTCACAATGAAAACTTAAAATTCAATTCTCCAAAGACACCAGGGGGTTACAAAGGAAAAAAAGAAAAAGAAAGAAAGAAGGGGGTGGGGACTCCAAGTAAAAAACTATTACCATCTGATACAAAAGTTGTAATGAATCATTGAACCATGCTTTACATTTTGCTCTAGTTTGCACCCAAGGTGCGTCTTTATCATATTATATATATCCACTGTGGATAATCACTTAAAATAACAGTGATGATTATCCAAATAATACACTAAATTCCTCTGCTCCAACAAATCTCCAAAAGCCCAACTAAGCAGCCATCTCATTAAAGGGTTGACCAGATTTGAAGGTTTATTTAGGAGACAGATGGGGGAAAAATAAATATATGTTGTTTTCTGCAAAATTACAGTGCATGTACATCCCATACATGTGAAGAATGACCTACTCACCTTGAGAATATGTTGTCTATGATGGTTCATGCTGCTGCAGACTGTTCGCCATCATGATCATCAAGATTCAGAGCTCGCAACAACTTGGGCCAAGATTCGGGGATCCCTCCTGGTAGATCAAACTCCAACAACTTACCTCGACTGCGATAGAACTCCTCTACAGGCTGGCTCTGCAACGATGCAATTATCAATTATCAAGGTCTAATCACTAAGTGACCAAGAAGATGAACCATAACCGTAATGTACACTAGCAGAAAGAATTTTATTCCCAGAAAAACATTGACTTGACAACTATATTAACTTCAGTTGACGAGGGTTATTGAAACCCAGTAGACTGGCAGTAAGTTGTCAGTCCATCAATTAGACAATTGTTGACGGAACTTACCAAAAAAAAAAAAATCCCTTGTTGAAGGATCTCCAAACCAGAAATGCATAATAAATGGGTCTGATTAGATCAGTCACATTCTTATATATAGTCAATAAAAATATGTAGCACCATAAGTTTCTCAATTATTTCATCCATCAGGGATACAAATCATCTAATCAGTTGTCTATTCAGCAGTTCCAACCAAAGACCAACCGCTAATGGAAAATGGCAAACTGTTATCCTTCCCATATAAATAAGCATTACAACATCTTCCATGGCAACATTATGCTGATCCCCTACTTGTTCTTGTATAGTTATATGTGCATTACCCTCTGGCTAGGGGACAAAATCAGTCATCCTGTCCCAACTTCGGAAAAAAAAAAAAAAAAAAAAGGCGCCTTAGTGCACGAGGCTTCCGCTACTACAGGGTTTGGGGAGGGATAGACGCAACCTTACCCCCGCAACATGGAGAGGCTGTTTTCGTGTTTCAAACCCGTGACCATCAGGTTGCAATATGACAACCTTACCGTCACACCAAGGCTCACCCTCCATCCTGTCCCAACTTCCTACCAAGTAATACCTTTTACAGACACCCCATTCTCATTGTTTAATGGTGTGATTTTACCTCTTCATAACCCTAGCTATTGTTGGGAAAACAAGTGTGGAATCCTTTTCCCACTTGTGTGCAAAAATACTGGAGAAATTTGACAAAAAAAGAAAATCGTGAATAGCAACCGTATGGGGGCCACGTGTTAAAAAAAGTGAAACATAAAATTAGAAAGAGCAATTACACACACAGACACAGTAATTAACGTGGTTCAACTATGCGTACATAGCCTACATCCACGGGCATAATCGGGATTTCTTCACTATGAGAGAACTGAGAGAACAATCGTACAATCTATAGCTCTAGATTTAAGCCAAACCCTGTATCTAAATCTGGATATCCCTTGTATACCTACTCTCAACCCCAAATGAAGAGAATTACAAAACCCAACACACTCATATAAGAACTCTCTATGTTCTTGTTCTTTTTTTTGTACATCATATTCTTTCTCCTTCCCCTTTTATACGGAGGAGAGAAGAAGCAATGGCTTCTCTACCTCTTAGTTTTCTCCATCAGTCACAAAGGACTTTTGTGCATTTGGTCCAAAAGAAGAGGGGGGAGCTTGCCCCTTTTTTCTTTCAAGCATTAATGAAGAGCACTTAATGAAGCTATTGACCACCAATTTTCTCATTTGGTGGGAGGACTTCATTGTTCTGGCTACAGCCACCAATTTTCTCAGTGGGTGGCTACGACCACCAATTATGAGTCCTCATATGACTTTTGTGAGGAGGACCCAACAAATTCCCCATTCGACTCACATGAGGCATCTCTCAATGTCATGCTTGCCATGCTTTTGCATAAGTCGTAGCCACCAAATGAGAAAATTGGTGGTCAATAGCTTCATTAAATGCTTGAAAGGAAAAAGGGGAAAGCTCCCCCCCCCCCACGCGCGCCCTCCTCTTTAGACCAAATGCGCAAAAGACCTTTGTAACTGATGGATAAAACTAAGAGGCAGAGGCTTCTCCTCTCCTCTATATAAAGGGGGAAGGGGAAAGAATATGATGTATAGAAAACAAGAACATGAACAAATAGAGTTCTTATAAGAGTATGTTGGGTTTTGTAATTTCTCTTCATTTGGGGTTGAGGTTGTAAATTGAGAGTGGGGGTACAAGGGGTACCCGGATATGGATACAGGTTTGGGTTTAAGCTAAATCCAGAACTGTTGATTATACGATTGTTTTCTCGGTTCTCTCATAGTGAATAAGTCTCAATTACGCCCGTAGATGTAGATTATGTATGCATAATTGAACCACGTAAATCATTGTGTCTGTCGTATGATTGTTCTTTCCAATTGTACGTTTTCACTTTTTTTGTGACACCTGGGCCCCACACGGTTATTATTCACGTAATTATTATTCATAGTTATTATTCACAATTTTCTTTTGTTGTCAAATTTCTCCAGTATTTTTGCACACAGATGGGAAAAGGATTCCACGCTTATGATCCCCAACTTGTTCTTGTATAGTTATATGTGCATTACCCTCTAGCTAGGGGACAAAATTAGTCATCCTGTCCCAACTTTCTACCAAATAATACCTTTTACACACACCCCATTCTCCCTGTATAATGGGATTTGCATCCGACACTTTATAAGGAAGAGGAGTTGGTCTTACATGAGAAATCAATATTGTTGAGATCAGAGTAACTGGTATAGCTCTATCGTCGAAAGTTTAGCTCTGCTCTGTTCAAGTGATTCTGTCAAAGCCACAGAAGGGGCGGGCTGATAAATGAATGTGAATAGCATGATCGTGTAGCTACGAGCTGTTGTCGCTCACGGAGACTTGCTCTTGTACAGTCAAAAGGGAAGGCGAGATTGTCGGCACACAACAGTCCTTACTACAGTTACATCTGATGGAAAATCCACCGGTTGACAACGCCCACGCCAACCATCAATACGAGATTGGGCCCCTTCTCAAAGATTGGATGGAATGACCTAGGCCAAAAATATTTTGTTTTAAACCAGAGCTTGAGGGGGCTTTGCTGGGTGAGATGAATAGAGATCTCCCGCCAGCAGTCTTCTGTTTCTATCACTTCACTTCGTTCAAGAAATCTGATCTCTTCGGACCTCTTGAAAGATTTATAGCAAATTCTTAGAATGTGCTAGAAAAACCAAAAAACTAAAGAGGAAAGACTTCCCTGAACTACATTATCGAAGGGTAGTGGGTTCAACCTTTCCGATTGATCTACCGACCCTCTTTCCTGATGTTATAAACTGCAATACCTCTATACCTAGCACCAATTCAGACTCCTCTAGTCGCAGGGGTACTTCCCATCTAAGAGGCTCACTTGTTGGCCCGCTCTAGTTCAACGGTCGGGAAGAAGAGCAGGGAGCTATGAGATTAGTTGCCCTTAGTTCCGAAATCAGTAGCTCAACAGCCAACTCTCGTGAATCTACCTCTTCATAACCCTAGCTATCTCAAAAACCTAGCAATTGAGTTGAAAGCATATGTAACAGCTTGACTTTTTTTAACTAGAATAACAGCAGTTGCTGCAACAGTAGTTAGAATTAATAAATGCTTGAGAGAATGGAGCAATACCGATTCATTGTATATACGAAATCGTTCTTTCACAACTTCTTCTGTATCATCAGATCGAGTAATGAGCTTTGATGCACAATGCGGAGGAGGCAGAAGTGGAGCCATGTATATTCCAGGCTTCTCATTCTCACCCTTGATATCAATATTCGCAATATTGAAGTTCCCACCACACTGGCTGCAAATCCTTCTTCCAAGGCATTTCTCAAGAAGTATATCTTCCCGGAGCTTTAGGTTAATAACTAAGTCAATATCAGTGAGATCTTCCAATATTTCCTATAAAAGCAGGAACAGAAAGTGAACTAAGAGAACAAACAAATAACATAGTAAAAAAAAAGGTACGGACTCAATTCAGTGGATAAAATTCAAGAACAACAGTTTCACAATGCAACCAGCCAAGGACTAGATTTGAATTCCTGGAGTCTATGTATATGTGATGCAGAAACTCAACGATAAACCAGTCAATCAATGATGCAATTACAGAATTAGAGGCATAGAAGTTTGAAGTCCATGAACGTATCGTAAATTGAATATTTGTCTGAAAAAAATACTCGAAATAAGTCCAAGATACTCTAGTGGAACTAAATGAACATTGCCAATGAACCTCCTTTGGGGGAGGGGAGAGGAGGGGAGGGGGAGGGGAGGGGGAGGGGATTAGGAGAAAAGCTAGTGTATGAATTCAGCTTATTTCATTATCTTGCTCACACAGTCAGTGATTGGTTTACCACAACTTACCTTGAGAATTTCCAATGAGGCACTTGAAGAAAAATGCATCCCCAATATCTTGAAGGGAGCTAACCCATAGAGCTCCACATTTATTTTTAAAAAAGAAAGGTTCAAGCTGTAATAAATGGGGAATTTAAGTGTGTACAGTGTTTTTACATTATAGACATAAACTGCTGTATATGCTCTATGTAAAGATGGATCGATCACATATGCTTTGTGATTGACCCAAAAGATCCAGTATAAGAATCCTCTAAAATCCATAAGAATGTAGCATCTGAAGTAGACAGGTCTTTAAACCCAACCTACCTCCTTATCCAGGTTCTATAGGAAATAGTGTAATACCTTTAAATAATAAGATATTCCACATTTCCACTTCTTCCAGACAACCAGCAAGGGGGTGGAACATCAAGTTTTGTGGTGTTCAGCAACTGGGGACCGAAGATTCTCCGGAAACTCCATGTGAATGGAGAACCAGAGGTAAATCAGGTCCTTCCCTAACCTATCTCCTCATCAGGGTTTTTTTTTGGGATAAGTATCCTCATCAGGGGTTGTTTGGCATTATCTTCAAACATTCAGCTATTCGGCTTCTTCAAAACAACCAAGCAAAGAGGGACTCTAGTCTTCTCCAACTGGGGCAGAAGATTCTGGGGCCAGCACAATTATGAAGACTACTGAGTACAGACCTCCCAAAAGGGTGGCCAAACCATATAAAATAAGGGCCAGTGGAATAAGTGGGCCACCTTTTACACCTGGAGTCTACAAAGGAAGATGAAGATATGGGTCCACTGTAACTGGCATTCTGATAGAAATATAGCTTTTGCAAGACGAAAGGCATAGGAGAAGTGTGACACTCCAGCATAGCATTTGACGGGAGTTCATAAATCTAGTCTTTCTAACATAAATGTGAGCAACAAGCTAAATCATATGAAGTTCATGATCTTCTTTTGTATCTAGGAGGGCAGAAGCTCCTTTATCCTATTGCTTTTGTTCATGAAATTTTTATTCATTCTTATCAATCAATCTCAATTACTAAATTTTGAAGATTTTAAAATAAATTGCTGCACAACCCATGACCATTGCATTAAAAACCCAAAAAAACATGACAGTCCTATCCAATCAACAGAATGTAGTGGGTTCTCTTACCATGACTTCGTTGAGTATAGGATGGGTGGATACATCCAGTCAACTGACCAATCACACCAAGGAGGTTTATAGGTAAAAAATTGAGTTGATCATTGGAACCATCATCTCAATATATCTCTTCCATATTTTCCTCACGTTTACCCCTATTCTCAATTAAAAAGGAAAAAAGAAGACAAGAAATGACACAGCTGGTAGTGAAGAAAACTTGATTGGGTCTTATTTTCTTATTTTTTTTACTAAACAGTTGACCAAGAAAATACTCACCCCCCGGGGCCCCCCAAAAAACCCCCAAAAGGTGTCACAAATTTATAACATATGCAGGGACAACAGTTGTTTTTCATTATTTCATTGTAAGACATAAGCCTCAAGAAAAGAGCATGCTTATAGTAGAGAAATAGCTTGGCATCATTATGTCCAGCAAAATTGATAAAATTGAAACCAAACTTTAATTTAAAATTTCTGTGCATCACCCACCACACAAGCGCTCGATGCTCACCGCTTGTCTTATTGTTCGAGGAAAACCATCAAGAATGAAACCTGATTCACCCTTGGCTTCTCCAGCTTCAAGCCGCCGAGACAACAAATTAAATATAATTTCATCTGAAACCAGTTTGCCTTGATTTACAATCTCCGCAAGCTGTAAAAAAAATGAATATAAATAAATAAATAGAGAACGGAAATAAGTATTCTACAATGTAAATAGCATTAAAGGTGCTGAAGAAAAGCAACAGTCACAGCATTTCCTCACTCGACATGGAAATAAATATTCAACAATGTAAATGTATAGTTTGAGTTGTAGAAGACAAGTGCATTTTTTAATGGAATGTAACAGCAGTCAAACGAAAGGTGAAAAATCGACAGAGCAGAGATTACAAGCATCGAGCACTGATATTCTTTTAATTAGGCCCAAAAGAAAATTAAAAAAAAAATGTTATAGATAATATTTATATCATAGTTAGTATTTTCGTGAATTATTCACAAAAGTATGACTTTTAAAAAGAAGTTTAAAAAGTAGTGTTTTTTGTGCAATTGTCAAAAGAGTGATAGAAGCCAAAACTTTTTTTTCCAAATAATTCATAAAATGAGGGGGAAAAAATGTTCATAGCAGTTCACAACCACAACACCTCCAAGGGACTATAGATCTTCTCCAAATAAGCAGCTGAAACGTAGTCACAACTCTTGCCTGATAGCAGTTCAACTCTTGAACTATTAAAGAGAGATAAGAAAGATAATTTTCTTTTTCTTCTTTTTTTCTGTTCCCTTGTCGTATGGAGAGTCTGAGAGGAGAACCCGAGAGAGTAGTCTTTTTCTAAAGATAATCTCATACTCTCCTTCTCTTTGTCTTATCCTTTTTTTTTTAAAAGTGACACATATTTCCACAACCTCTTTTTTCTCTATTTATAAAACCACTCCACCACCCACTGGACACGTGGGGGGAACAGGTGAGTAGCAATGAGAGACTTCTCTCTCATCATCTCCTCCAAAATATCCTTTATATAATATATGAAAAATCATTAGTCACAAGGGTTGTTATTTTTCCAAACATCGCAAGGGATCTATTTTGCCATGTGGACAGATGATGTGTCTATTTTGACCGTTAAAAAGGAAGAACATGGTGTAGATTAGCCACATGTCAAATTTCAAGCTCTAATTAAATATCCTCTTTTATATTGGCATACATCCCATGTATGTACATGTTTGTGTACCAGTGTTCTAAACATTACTATGCACTTTCCCATCTTTGAATGGTTTAGATTTTAAAAAATGTAAAAATTAATGGCCCAGATTTGTCTTGTGATATTCATAAATATCACATTCCATTGACATGGATAACTACCCATTATATATAATATGATATATAAATCTCAATCAATGTCATTAATTAACCTCATTAATTAATCTTTCTCTCATAACTAATAATCACACTACATATCAAAACTTAGCCGCTGGAAATGGGAAGAGGTAGGATCCCATTGGGAAATCTACTATGGGTGTCTAGTGGGCAATGTCAGCAGTTGCCAATTAAAACATTTACCAACAACATTATCAAAAGTAGATATAACTCTAACTCTCTAAGTTCTCCCAAAGTTATAGCAGTCGCCCATCGAGCTGGTCTCTCCACTTCACAGTATCACATGAAAAACCTCTAGGCATGGAAATAATAACTATCAAAAACCAGGTTTGACAAGTCATATGCAGAGAATTTAAAATTCCCGATTGAACACCACAAAATGTTTCCAAAACATTTAGACATGCATAGTTTAGGCCTTGAATCAAGTACGACATTAAACAAAACTAACTGGATGGCAAAGATCCATGTAATCGACGCCATTTAATTGGGATAAGGCTTTGTTGTTGTTGTTCTCTAGCCCAAAGACCAGAGAAATTAACGGAAACAAGACAAGAAGGGGGCATTACCAGGAATTCGAAAATAGGGGTGGACTTTTTGCAGGATTGAGGGTGCTGGCCAGCAAATCACAGTGTCTGATACCTGGTCTGGCAACCAGAATTTTTTTTCCCTAAATATTGATACAGTATTGATATTTGAAGATATTTTTAAACATTTTAATAAAACGTTCACAACCAATCAACTCCAAAAATTCTCTCTTTGATATTCTCCCAAAAGGTAGTGAATCCCTTAGTGAGTATATCTTTCATCCACAATCACGCACCATGAATATAGCATACCGATATTTTATCCGAGAGACATCAACCGTTTGTACACCAAAACTTATAATCCCTGACTGCGAAAATAAGGACATCTCAGGTCCAGGAACCAATCGAAGACTACCAATGAGAATCTTGTCTTTAGCCATCTGATAGACTTCCATTCGAGACTCTCATGTGATACAATCCAATGAACACGTAATATGTATACTCACATTTGTGCTCCCAAATCAACATTTGTGAGTACACACAACATGATGACCATATGAATAGAATGCTCAAAACTCTCCCTAGTCATGAATGAATTTAAAGTGAAAACCTATGGACAAACCACGGCCCGTTAATGTCATGCAATCACAAACATAAATTAGCAAAATATTGATTAATTTGGTGGACACATATCCAACATATGTGAATATGTAGGCCCAGCTTAAATTTGGGCCAGGACTTGGTATTAGGTTGAGTTAGGATTTTATTTTTGGGTTTATTATTTGTAAAGAGCTTAATTATAAGGCCCAAGAGTGAGGTCTAATGGAGTGTACGGAAATGGATATTTAATTAATAGAGGGCCCCATGCTTTAGTGATAAGGTTTGTTACTAGAGTGATAAGGTTAGTTCAAGTCCTCTTTTAGTTTGCAATTTCCTAGTTTGTTTCCTTTCTTTAAGAGTTTGGTCAGTTAGGGACATCTCCTTATGGTTAACAATTGTGGTTCTAAAGTTCCTAAATTTTAGAGATCTTGTCACAGATTTATACGTGAGTAATCAATTAGGTTTTTATTTACTTATGCTACCTTCTTTCCTTGTAAGAGTCAGTTTTATTTCAGTCTTCAGATAGATAAATTTAATTAAGACAGAGTTCAATCATGTAAGGACACTTATTATTCTAGCTTGCATTGGAGGGTGTTTTTTATGGCAAAAGGGGTTTAGGGCAACTAAAATTCACAAACCCTCTTTGCTACAGGATCCCTATTCAGCCCAACACAAAAATCTGCAGAGAAAAGTAATAAAGAAAATTACTTATCTTGAAATCTGTCCGTCAGAAATTGATGAAACTTGGTTTGAATGACCTTATAACAATTATGAACACCTTCCAAAGTTGAAGAAGAATTGAGAAAAGTTGAAGAAGTTATGAAGCTCGAAAACTAGCTGAGCCTGGTAGCGCCAGATCTGGGCAGTGTAAACTATAACTTTGTGATCTGGTATCAATTCAGCTAGAGAACTTTGATGGGACTGTAGGGAACAGTGTCGCCAGCCAGGGTACAGTAGATATAAATCAAAAGAAAAGCAGAAATTTCAAGGAAGAGAGAAGAACAAGAGGTTGAGTCTCAAAACCTGGTGAGGCTCAACCAGAAATTAATTAACTCTTTAATTTTTTGGAAATCCTCTAACTGCTGCCAGCCTTCTTCCTCTTTTATTTATAGTTTGAGATCTTACAAATAAAATAGGAAAGACATGAATTTGGAAAAAACTAACCTCCTTTATAATATAGGAAGGTTCTAATACAATGTAATAAGAAAGTTTCTAAATCTGGAAAGTAGTAACTTAGTTTCCAAGTAATAGATTTCTAACTATCTAATCTATATATTAGGAGACTAACAATGACAATAGAGCCATAAACAATTAGAAAACTAAAACTAACCATCATAGTTGTCAAGGCGTCTAGGCGAACCAAGGCGATGGAGGTCTAACTGGGCGCCTAGGCGACCAAGGCGCCCGCCTAGGCGACCAAGGCGCCCAATTTTCCAAGGCGACCCAAGGCAGCCTGGGTGCCTAGGCGTCCTGACAACTATGCTAACCATTAATAATTCCTAACTAAGAAGACTGAGTGCTATCAGCTGGATATAGCTGGCGGTACTTAACTTAGTCAATTGGGCCAGGCCCAATTGAGGACTTTCGGCCGACCTGGGCTGCATCAGTTTCTTATGTTGTTTTTACTTCTTTATTTCCTATATCAATGTCTATAAATCAATGTAAGGCTCCATAAGCCACACGATTTGATTCAAGGAATGAATTAAAGTTTTATTTGTGGAGGTCCGTGCTTCTTGTCTCTCTCCTCTCTCTTCCCCATGATTTCTCTTTCTCTCCCTTCTCTCCTCTCTCCTTTTTTTTCTAAGCACTATTCTGGGGGTACTGTTCACAGTCCTAAGAACAACCCCATGTCTCTCCATTCTTCTCTTATTCTCTCTCTTAACCCACCGCCAGCAGAATTCATCTCTCCAATCTGCATCAGTATGTCTGATGAAAAATGCTAAATGTTCGGTTCCAGTCTACAGATTCAGGGCATGAGTATTGTATCCAATGTTCAAGCCACGGCAGTATCAGAATCACAGTAAAAATGGAGGAGACTATGTAGATGTCAACATTATCACAGCCACCCTCCCCCACCCCCCCACCCCCCAAAAAAAATGCATAGATATAGCAGGGTTAAGTGCAAAAGGCTAATTTTTCTGTTCTAACCACAGTAAGTGCATATTTGCCTATGCTTCTTATGCCAACAAATGTGTGAGAAGCAGAAGCCCAAACCCCATGAGGGGCGCTTATTGGGCTTCTTAGCTTCTAGTGGAAAGATTCCAAGCACCATCTTCTCATTGGATTTGCTTTTTAGAGCTTCTCATTGGGGAGAAGCTAACTTCAAAATTCGAGAAAAGAAGCCCAAGAAGCTCCCAAAAACATGCATTGCGTTTCCTAGAGCCTTGTGAATGTGATTTTTATAGAAATTGTTGGTGTTATTTATTATTTCAGTAGAACCTTCTTCCTGTCTTTTTTTTTTCACTATATTTGCTGAAAATTTTCTGCACCAACCGCAAACCCAGGCTTTCAAGTCTTACACTGAAATTCCGTTAATGCAATCTAATAATATTTAATTTCCTCTTTCCTAACCTATTGTCAATAAGACAGCCCTGAATCTTCCATCTAGTCCTCAATTCCAATTCATATTATGATATGATCAAATCTTATCAATTTCTCCAATTTCTTAGATCAAAATCTCCAATCCTTTTAGCCTTTGATCTTACACTGAGTATCCTTCTAGCCTTTGATCTTACATTGAGCCCCACCCCCCCCACACACACACACACAAAAAAAAAACCCAATTGAAGTGATTCTTATGGACAGCAATTTCCTCTATTCTAGCCTATTGTCAATAGGACAGCCCTGAATCTTCCATCTAGACCTGAATTCCAAATTCACATCACCAAATTTTATCAGTTTCCAGAATTTCATAGATCAAAACCCTCAATCCTTCTAGCCTTGAACCGTCCATGAATCCCACATCACCACCACCCCCCCCCCCCCCCAAAAAAAAAAAAAAAAAAAAAAATGTGATTGTTATGGACAGCAATTTTTCTTTATTCTTATATTTGTCAACACAAACTAATGAGATCTACAAAATGAATACACTAGTTTTTGCATGCAATCAAATTCCATCATAATTTAGTTGTTCTTTGGATGTTCTTTCTCCTTCGATAATTTAGGCCTAGAGCAGACCACGACTTAAACATCTATGAATTTCACCTCCTCACTTTAATTTGGAAAAGGAGGGATTTGAAAATATGAAAAACATCTATGAATTAACTGCACTACTATTGTTCTGGTCCAGAAAAAAACATAAATCATATTTGCAGCAGAAAGATATAGAATTCCACAGAGAGAGAAGTTACCAATCCTGCTTTCACTTCTCAAATTGTTACCTATAATTTATGACAAATCATAGTGTGAATAAATAAGATGAAGATATCTCCCTGGAGACATATTAAGCTTCACACGTCAAACTCATGGTAAGACATAACTACAGCATCACTTGTCAAAAGCTTGTATGCACTTGGCCATACATTGATCTTCATGTTAAAGAAGAAAAACAGAAAACCGCAGAGGACTCATAGAAATGCTCACTTACACATTAATATTTTTTTATTAGAAATAATTATGGGGTGTGTTAGCCTGATGCTCCTGCAGGCAGAATGGCCAGGATCATATCATTTGAAGTGGTAGCCCACCCTTGTATAGAACAGAAACGTTATCATACAGACCCTTATACATAAAGGGCATCTCTTTTTCTTTCTTTCTTTTTTTTTTTTTTTTTTTTTTTTTTTTTTTTTGGTGTGTGTTTGGGGGTGTTTGGGGGGAGTGAGGGCACAGGAATAAAACCGGTAGCAAAATTACCACTTTCACCACTATTACTGAGGAAATTGAAGAAAACAGAAGATAGAGATTTCAAGGATAACGTTAACATTGACAACGCGTGGTGACCTCCAAATCATTTCACACGTCACAGAGGCTCTCCGAACTACCAAGTACCATTTTGAACGTCACTTCCATAAGTTAGCCATCAATCAGTTGGCAATCAGACTCGAAGAAACTTAAATTACAACAGAGGCAGTCCCAATGGATTTAATATTATATCGTCTCTCAGTTGCTTAACAAGCCCTATAGCTCGATGCCGGTGGTTAAGATTAAATACCTCAGGCAATTAGAATTCAAAATACCTCCCCCCGGGGGCGTAATTTCCTTCCTATTTTTTTCTATACATGGTAAAAATTAAATTATTCTTTTTCAATTTTTCCCGCATAGCAAGCCATCCTTTTACAGGTTCCTGAGTTGGTTTCGGGCTCTCAAGAATCAAGATAATTAGCGGCGACTGGTATGAACAGACAAGACAGATCTTACTCGTATAAAAAAGATTAGCATATGGAAAACAATAGAAATGATTTTGTAAGGGGAAAAAAATTGAAACAAATACGGGAGGGATTTGATTTAACTGACTTGTTTGGAGAGGGGGCCGGTGGAGGAAAGCTCCTCACGAACGAGATCACCGGTGGCGATGTGAGGAACGCCAAGGCGGTTAGAGAGACGGCTAGCGTAGGTGCCCTTCCCAACTCCAGGGCAGCCCAGAAATACCCACTGCACATTCCTATCCTTTGGATCTTGTCGCACTGGCAAAGCTTTGATGGGCGAAGATGGAGCGCCGGAGAGATCAGCAGCATCGGAAAACGTAGCTGAAGACGAGCTCCTCCACATACAAGCAGTAGTCATCCATGAATACGATGATGAGAAAGACAATTCTTTCTTCGCTCTTAGCAGGCGGTTTAAGACCGCCATGAGTAGAAGAATCACAGAAAAAAATGCGGGAAGCTAGTGAGAGAGAGAGAAAGAACTGCAGTCTCTCTCTTATATATTTTGGACTTCCCGAACCAGGACCCGAACAAAGTGAAAGAGAGAGATGTGTGACGTAAAGTCCGGAATGAACCACGAGGCGGCATTTTCAAATGATTGGTTAGTATTGCCACGTGGAATTTGTGGTTAATAACTTGCAAAGCCCTAATTTAGGGATTCAAGTCGTCTCCTACCATGGGTCGGTGGGAGAGATGTGATGAATCAATGCTCGACACGTGGATGTTAGTTAAATCTTAACTATTTAGTCAGAATCCAAAGTAAGAGATGGGGATTCAAATCGTCTCTTCCCTGTACTTCAGGAAGTAAAGAGACGCCCCCGTCGGATGGTCGACACATGGCTCTCAGAAAAATTCGAGCCCCAAGTCTGAGCCGACACCCAGTCGACAAGCCAAACCGACAGAGGGTGTCGGCTCAGATGTAGGGTTCGGATTTTTCCAAGAGCCACGTATTGACCATCCGACGAAGGCGTCTCCCTCCTCCCTAAAGTACAGGGAGGAGACGATTCAGATCCAAGAGATGGAAAGAGGACTATGATTCTAGCTGGACGATTCGGATTCAGTCGACGCCCACGTATGAGACATTGGCTGGTCAGAGCTGCATCTCCTCGCAGGAGACGATTTGGATCCCTAATTTAGTAAGGACTCAGGACCAACTGTTGGACTGGACCATGCTCGTTCGGGATTCGGATTTGGATCATCTCCTATTATTAGTCTTTACATCCATTAGCACGTATAATAATAATACATTGGTATATGCACATGATGAACTCTTGTCTGTCGCTGGATTATGATTAAAGAGAGTAAACAAAAGGAGAAAATATTTATTCGTATTTGGCTCGTCTCTAACTGCCCCTTATCTAGTCCTGCACAGCACCATTGGATCTCACGGGTTGGACAGCTGGAGAAGATATTTTTAATGCTGATTCAGATTTCAATCTCTTTTTTTTTTTTTATTAAGGATTTCTATTGTTATGCCAAATGGAATTTTTTTATTCTTTGTTTTAATGTAACTAATATTGTGGTCTGCCAACCAAGATCCTTGATCCATCATCAAAATTCGTCTATGTAGTTATCAGTTTCTGATATTGCCCCTGATCTTGATACCCTCGATTTCTTTGATTTTTGGACTAGAGAACTTCTTTACTAACATATAATACAAATAAAGGGATTGAAAATTTGATATTAACTCCTTGATTTCAAGGGACTTGGATTTCCCGTAGTTGTGCAGTTCCTGCAGTTGTATTTTGGGCGTTTAGAATTCATCTGCACATGCATTGATGCATTCTAACGAATCAAATACAACTGCATAGACTGCACGGCTGCAAACGATCGAAACCCGGTTTCATGATCTTTGAAATTGTGATGCTTGAATGAAAATCCATTAGCAATAAAATATAAAAGGATTTAATATAAAATATTATTTGCATATAAAGTTTTACGAGGAAGCAAACAAGATCTAATAAGAAGAAAAATTCAGATTTCCTGATTTGGATCCTGTTTGACTCAACCCATGGTCCGAAGATTATTTGTTGGGTCAACGGTCCACTGTTCAACTAGCAAACCAAACCACACGGGGGGATTCATTATTTAACCCAACCAATGGAAGCAAAGCATATTGAATCTTTGTTCCGTTCCTTTGACGCAACCACCCTGACATCGGTGGACCCCACACGAAATTATGTCACATTTCCTAACGTGGACGGCAACAACTTGGTTGCGTTGGAAATGTAATGAAGGGGTTGGAATATGCAAATGTCAAACTTTCTCTAATAATTGGCAACTTAAGTTTAATTACAGTCAGACCCCTTACTGGTTTGGTTATTACACTCAACTCTGGTCTGGTCGTGTATCGTTAATTGCTGACGTCATTTGGCCTTATTAATTTAAAAGACAAATCTACCCTTATTTGCTAGCGAAGACTCAATTGATTCACATTTCCGCCTGTTGACAATATAGCTCCCACAGAAAAACAATACCACCACGAGCTACTGCCCGTTCCAAATGCTATCCATCAATTTAGTCATGTATCCAAAAAAACGTTGAAGTGCTTAAATGGTTAAAAAATAATAATAATAATAATAATAATAATAAAAAGGGACATTCGTCTCCAAACCAGGAACAGGGATCAGAGAACGGATATCCCCATTTATCTTCAAGAGCCAGACTATCTTCTTTTTCCAATTTTCAATCCGAATTGTTGCCAAAACTGCAGGGGAGTTGCCGGAGTTTCTGTTGCAGGAGTTGCCAGAGTTAACTGTTGCAGGAGTTCAATTAAATAAAATACCCCAACTCATATGGGAAGAGCAGAGGTGGATGAGTCAATTCATTACTTACTGTTAACACCATTTTCTGGTTGGAACTCAACTCAATGTTACTTTTAAACCAGGAGAGATCTACCTGTAAGTAGACCTAAGGACAGGAGAGGTTTCAATAATTTACCCTTAATTCAATCTATCATTTACTCTTCCATGTGATGACATACCCTGCTAATGTATCTTGCACAATCCTATCTGGTCTAGTAGTCCTAAATTTTATAATGCTTTATTTCATCATGTACTATACTTCATTCTAACTGAAACTTATGATCCTCAAATTACATGTGTGGGATTGTATATAATACTTCACCCAATTGGCCATCATTGGCCACACCTAACACTGAAACAATAGATTATGACTTTGGTGCAGGTACCAGCCAGGCAGCCAATCAAACGTAAAATGATAAGAAAATAAAATTTTCCTGTAAAATAAGATTTTCCATTATTTATTGTGACCTAAAATGAAAATGAATGCATTGAAGAAGTAAAAAAATTCTACATGGAGGAAGACTATCATGTAAAATATCATTTACATGGAAAATGAAAATTTTACAACGAAACAAGCAGCCTAAAAGGACAAAAAAAAGAAAAAGAAAGCTCTTAGTCAATACTAAATGAACATCAAGCAT
Source organism: Protea cynaroides (assembly GCA_028583415.1). Classification (NCBI taxonomy): domain Eukaryota; kingdom Viridiplantae; phylum Streptophyta; class Magnoliopsida; order Proteales; family Proteaceae; genus Protea; species Protea cynaroides. Next base: position 32,822,695 of record CM053266.1, on the reverse strand, counting down.
GATGGCCAGTAAACTACACCCACATCAGCAATTACAGCAAAGGGCCCCACAAGACATCTCATATGCTGAAAACAACCCGAATGGTGAAACAGAAAGCACAAGCAAATACTAAAATGGCACAAAATAGCAGTCTTACATGATAAATTTTTATAAGACACTACAGGAACAATGTTAAGTACAAGGTAAAATGCACAGCTACATATGATCTGCCTTGCCATCGCCCTCTGTTACTTCGTCACCAGCATGTCTGTTGTCAAAATTAAACATAAGTATCAGTAAACTTAACTATTTTATTTTGCAATTTTACCACACCAATATATTTCCATATCTTTGAATTGATAAGTAGTTATTAGTCACAATCTAAACCAAATAAAAATGCCCATCCCCATAACTTTCAACATTAAATCTAATACAGACAACCATGCTTATACCATCCCATAATCCCCCCCCCCCTCCCCCTTTTTCTACCCTGTTTACTCGCACTGACATAATTTCTATGAATTCACAATAGACAAAAGAAAAGGCTTAAAATAGGACAACAGAATTATTTGTATTACCAAATATGTGCTTCAAACACAATGGATGGTACTTTCTACTCCATCCATCTCCATGCATTCGATAACAGGAGTCCACATCAGTCTAGACTATAGGCTCATTGCGGTATGAAGTATAAAACCCCAGGGAAAGTAGAAGGTGAGGCACCCAACCTACATTCCAAATCATTTGCCCCCACCAATAGACTCCTCTCCTTGACCTCCCAAATCCCTACTATGACCCTCTTATTCAGATCAACCCTCCACCTTGTTAACACTTGCACGTTTAGTTTCAGGCCTAACAGTTTGCCACGTGGTGAAATAAGCTTTGGAAATTATTTAAAACTACAAACATTTAGAAATTGGTGGAAATGGTTGAAAACAAATGAATGGCTAAAAAAAAAAGGGGAAATGCCAATACAGTTAGCATAATAAAATTGTAACCGTATACAGTTTTGACTAAGTCAAAGCAGTTAGTGCTAGTTTCTAGGACTTAGACTCCTAATTAGTTTATTAGTTTGCTTTATTAATTTCCTTTACCAATTAAGTTTGTTAGTTTCATTTTCCTATTTTGAGTTTACTTTGTCATTATTTTGTGACTAGGAGCTAACTTGTAGAGTCCTAGATCCTATCTAATAGTTGTTTTCTATTTTCTATACATACAAGCTATAAGGAAAGGAGCAAAACACATTGATTCACTTCATCTTCTCTTATTTTTATATTTTGTTACATGGTATCAGAGCAATCACCTGAGTTGTTGTTTTAAGAGTCGTTTAAGGTCCTTCGTGAGATGTAGAACCGCCACTTTTGTTGCTCCTGCTACCTGGTTCACAGTGACCTATATTGTGCTGATACTAATATTACTTGGTTCATAGTGACCTATATTGTGCTGTTTTTAGTACTTCATTCACAGTGACCTATACTGTGTTGCAAATACTATTGGTACTACTATTACTATTGCTGCTGCTACTATTACTCCTGCTCCTACTACTACAACTGCTGCTTTCGATACTACATTGTTTCAAGCTAAAGCTCTCACATTCCACCATGCTCTAGCTTGAGGGGGTGTTAGCGTAATAAAATCGTAACCGTACACTGCTTTAACTTAATCAAAGTAGTTAGTGCTAGTTTCTAGAACTAAAACTCCTAATTAGTTTATTAGTTTGCTTTATTAGTTTCCTTTACCAATTAGGCTTGTTAATTTCCTCTTCCTAATTTGAGTTTACTTTGTCTTTAGTTTGTGATTAGGACTCAGACTTGTAAAGTCCTAGATCCTATCTAATAGTTATTTTCTATTTTCTATGAATACAAGCCATAAGAAGAGGAGCACAACACAATGATTCACTTCATCTTCTCTTGTTTTCTATTTTGTTACAAATATATTGGGAGGTAAATTTTGTTGATTTCGCTTTCCTTGTGAGCTGTGCAAAGAACCTTCTGCCTAAAAATATAATGGACAAGTGTTAGCGATATAACTCAACAGGGTTGTGGGTCCCATCTTCTATATGGCTTATTAGTTTCTTTATGTGGCTTTTCTCTATTGGTAGTAAGTAGTGGATTTGTTTCCACCATAGTTTTATTTGTTTCCTTATTGGTGGTTAGGGTTTATTTCCTAAGTTGTCTAGAATTACTTTCCTAATTAGTTTATGATTGTAATTAGGGAAGTTTCATAAACTACTGTTTCTCCTCTTTGATTATAAATAAAGGAACCATAGGAGAAGAACACGTTGATTCTCTCTTCTTCTTCTCCATTCTCCATTCTCTCCATCTTCCCTTTCTTTCTTTTCTATTTTGTTATATGGTATCAGAGCGGATACCGTTTTGAGAGTCGTTTATCCGTTCTGGCGTGCAGCCACCACTGCTGTCGCTGCATCTTTCTAATAGTTTCTGGTTTGTTTTCTAGTACACTACCTGCTGATGTCCTCTACTACTAGATTGCTACTATGCTACTGCTGATCTGAAGAGTCCTTGATCCCTTGCTGTCTACAAGCTACTGTTGACGTTCTACTACTGCTATCGACACCAATCTGGTCTACCATGATCAGATCTGCTGCCGCATCTATGTGCTGATATGATAATACCGATCTGGATCTCTGCTCTATTATATTGCTGCTCTGCTCTTCTGTTATTGTCGACATCTGCTACTGATCTAAATGGGATCTAACTACTAGATTTTTTTTATCTTATCAAGATCTGCGGTGCTACTGCCACTGCTGTCCAGATCTCATCAAGATCTGCTGAATTTTGCTAATGCCGCTTCTGTCCAGATCTCATTGAGACCTGCAGAATATTTTATATCGTCAAGATCTGCTCTACTGAACAGATCATACACCTCTGGTAATGACTCTATTGTTATCTAAAAAACTGGCCATTACTACTACCTCTGCGGCGTCCCTGACCACTGCCTGATTGGACAAAAGTTGATATCCATGTCCCTGAATCTTCAGAAGCTACTCCCCCATCTCTATTTTCTGGTTCATACTGTTCTGGTCGGTAACTCCAGCCCCATCGAAAGCCATCGGATTCCTTTAATAAATCTGACCTGCAATCATTGCTTAGTTTTGTTTGCCGCCAGGTTTTGATTCAGAACCTCCTGCTCAAAGAATCCTTCTTTTTCCCCGGTTTAATTTGTAGGGTTTAGTAGGACTGAATGTAACGATCTTCTCCCTGAGATTACAGATTGAGCGTAGCTGAATGGAGTTAGTTCTCTCGATTTTTCCTAAATCTGATCACTGTTTCTAGTTTTTGTCGTGGAATTTTAAGGAAGAAGATGACCCTTAATCTAGATTTCCAGTTTTACCCCTCTTTAAACAATTAATCTTGTTTTGTCCTATTTTAATTCTCCCTTCTAAGTTTTCCCCCATCACTTTTAACTCTATTTCCAGTTTAACCCAAGGATTTGTTTGCTTGTGCAAGATTACTTCTTTTTTTTTTTTTTACATAAGTGCCCTTCACTGGTTGAGTTTTTGACTTATTTATGTTTCAACCACAAAGGCCTGTTTGGTTATGTAAGGGAAACTTTCAGCATTATTTTGATTGGTTTTGTTTGGTTGGGCCCATATCGGAATCAATTGGGTTTCCTCAATTTTGGTCCGCATTAATTGGTATTATTTGCATCTTCTGTATTATTTGTTCACGTGGCATGCTCCACGTGAGGGAGAGATTGGAGATTCTTATCTGCTCAAGTCATCAGTTGAAGATTATTATTATTTGTTGGTCGTATCTAGTCATGGAAGAGACACTTTTCTCTACCTTGCTCATGTTGGAACCTACTAGCCTACTACTACCTTGCTCGTATTGGAGCTTACTACTACCTTGCTCGTGTCGGAGCCTACTACAGTTGCACGTGATACAACCTTTATTAGCGGCTGCTCTTGCTTATGGGATTTTTGGTGGTGTTCATCCTTCGAGATGCTATTTGTTGCTACTACAATATGATGTCTACTGTTGCACGTGATGCAACCTCCTGCTTACTTCTAGTGACTACTACAATGCTGCTCAAGATTAAGATTTTTTTTTTCCTATTGCTGCCTCTACTACCTGATGCACCCTCTACTACTTGCACCTGACGCGATCTCTACTACTTGGTTCATAATGACCTACATTATGCTGTTGCTGCTGCTTGGTGTCTGCTCTAGTGCTGATGTTACTTCTACTTGGTTCACAGTAACTTATACTGAGCTGCTTTACTATTACTACTGTTGTTGCTGCTTCCGTTGATACATTGTTCAAGCTAAAGCTCTTACATTCCTCCGTGCTCCAGCTTGAGGGGGGTGTTAGCGATATAGCTCTATAGGGCTGTGGGTCCCACATTCTATATGGATTATTAGTTTCTTTATGTGGCTTTTCTCTATTGGTAGTAAGTCGTGGATTTGTTTCCACCATAGTTTTATTTGTTTCCTTATTAACTAGGGTTTATTTCCTAAGTTGTCTAGATTTACTTTCCTAATTAGTTTATGATTGTAATTAGGGAATTTCCTAAAATATTGTTTCTCCTCTTTGATAAATAAAGGAACCATAGGAGAAGGAGAACACATTGATTCTCTCTCCTTCTTCTCCATTCTCTCCATCTTCCCTTTCTTTCTTTTCTATTTTGTTACAGAGAACAAGAAAAGAACCTTCTCCATCAAGGTTCCCTAGTTGGAGGTAGGAGTATGTCCAGATTCCATTAAAACACAAGTCATTCATTACCATAAAACCCAATTTCACAAAGACATGACTAAACCTCACCTTTATGAGGATTACCTAACAGGAATAACAAAATAAATATTAATATTCTTAGGGGCAATTACTATCACTCCCCTATACTTGTCCTATAATTACTCAAACTCCCCTATCTTAACTTCTTTTCTGGTTCCCCCTTAAAATACAAATTTCAACATCTGTTTCTCCCCCGATGTTTTAAAATCCCTAGATTTCCCAGAGATCGATTGTGATAGGAGAGAAGGAGCGGTGCACCATCTTTGTAGGCTCCATTCTCCATGAGGAAACAGTTGGGGAGGATGAAGCTAGAGGAACAACAAATGTAGCTTTGGAACCTGAGATCCTAAGCTCTTCCCCATCTCTTGGCTTCCCCTACACCAGGTTCTACCATTACCGCTAGTTGAGGTTATCAAATGATAGTCTAAAACCCAATGGAAACAGATATAAGAGAGAGAAAAAAAATACCAAGCCCTTCCAAATGGCTACCGACAAGGGATCGAAGAGAATGGACCCAGAAAAACCACAGCACTCCTTTTGTCCTTTAAACATCTATATTTTGCAGCATAACTCCTGGTAAATTTGTTTATATGTGTTGTGAATAGTTTAAACATCTACTTGGCTTTCTGTCATCTTGCCTACCCATGGTGCTTCTCCCAAGTTCCCTCTAAGATCTTACTACTTAACCTTCTAGTCTTTCCACTCCCACTTTCAAATCATCATCCATAGCTACACTCTGTTTTAATTATATGCTACTTTATTGCCCAACATTCAGCTCAATAAAGCATTGCAGGTTTTAAAGTCATCTCAAAAATTATAAAATTCACCCATCAGTTTAATGCAACACATTGACCAGGCTTCTAGAAGCTTCTCTATATTTCATCCACCCAAGTCCCCATTTTTATGGACCACATCTTCCACCAAGCTAGACGCAACACTGCTAATGATCAATCTGAAGATTTAAAGGTTAGGTCTTAGTTTTTCATAGTCAGGCCAGGAATGTATTTCTGAAACATACACATAAGCAAAAAAAAATTTTCGTTATTCGTAAAAGCTCTAGTTATAGCAGGAATTGGTTAAAAATCACAATGACAAAAATACACCTTCATAAGACTTCTGCCCTTGGTAAATTTTAGAAGTTATAAAAAGAATTAAATGCTGCAACATTAGTAAGTTGTTCCAACTTCCAAGTCTAACCTTAGATACCTTTATTTGATAAATAAAATTGATTTACTTCAAGATGAACCAATGAAACATTAGTGTTTGTGGTAGTTTCAGCTTAGTACTTACAAAATAAAAAAAAATAAAAATGATTGAAATCAAAATCAAAAAGTTAAGTACCTTCGGTTTTTTGGTTTGCAATGGAAACACCTATTTATACACATAAATTATATAGATTTTGGTTGGTCCCAGGTAAACAACTAAAAATATCACGGTAAGCTCTTCACAATTTCCATCTAGTAAGAAACGTTTATGAAAAGACTCCAAACTCCGTAAGGAGATAAACTTCCCCTCTGCTTGTGCATGAAGAAATTGAGAACTAGAAGATTTAACTAAGAAACTGGTCAAACTGGCAACCAGAAAATGCTTTCAAATTTCGCAATATAATGCAGAAAAACTAACAGAACCAAGATAATTTAAAAGACATACCGCCAAGATGTTGTAAGATTCCGTGCTTTTCTATCCAACTGTATGTTTTCCAAGGCATTTGATGCTCGAATTACATCCTCTGAAAGCTCATCATTCTCATATCTCCAATTATATTCATCCTTCCTATAACCAGGCATAGAAGAGCCCATCCTCCGATCTGAAATGCTGAAAAGTGTCGGGGAAAAGAAATCAAAAGGCAGACAGAAGTACAGGAATATCACTTCCCAGATGCCTGAGAAACAGGAACGGGCCTAATCCACACAATGGAAATATCAGCTAAGAAATGGAAAAGCATCGAGAGGAATATTACTTATGAGTTGTCAAAGAAAGCTGATCTGTTACCTTCCAAGGGGTGGTAAGCCTCCAGCAACAGCTGATGATGAGGGCCTTCGAATATTTCTGGACTCAGGGTTAGATATGGATTCAGTTTCTGGACCACCTACTCTCCTCCCAGAAGCCCTTGCTTGCGAAAAATGCTGTGAGAACATTATTCAGCAAAATATACATAAATATTTAAACACATCTTTCAACCATAAGGTCCACAACCACCTATCAAGGTAGGAAGTAATAACAATCAGATTCAATCCTCCAAGGAATCCCATTGAGCCTCACAGTAACATATATGCCTATGAAAGGACGAAATATTAAATCTCTCTTCTATTACAAAACACCTAGCATAAAGAGAATAGAGCTCCACCCTAACACGTTGTTTTATACTCAAAATCACTTCTTCTTTTTTATTGAAGTCGACTGTCCCATCCCTTTTGGATTGTGAATGTTTTTCTTCCCTCAGTCTAACAATGATAAATTATTAGAATTCAGTTTATTTTGAGATATGTGGTGCTTAGGACGAAGTACTACACATATTTATGAAAAAGAAGCAAATGTATTACACAATAGGAATCCAAAATGGAATATAGCATCATACCTCAAACTTCAAAAATCCTTCAAGAACATCCAGAAGCAAAGGACCACTTTCTGCATTCCTATTGAGATCATATCCGTTTTTGCTACTGAAATCTTTCAACTCAGCTTTCCAGAAATCCTTTTGCTGCAAGAGGGAGAAGAATCATTCATTAATAAAGGGAAATAATTGAATAAGAAACTTGAAGTCCATGTCAAAATCCGAAATCAGAAATACTATGTGAAGCAGAAAAAATTACATGATTACCAAATTACACTCTGGCAAATAAACTTTTAGGGTGTGGCCCAGTTGTGCCCAATCCAAGTATTCACATATTAGAGCAGTTAATAGCCTTCCTGCAAGTTACCACATCAAAGTGCAAAAATAATATATCAGAGAGGAAAAAAGGCATATAAAATTTCTTTCAGCAACTAACGCATGTAGATACCTGCATGCATATGTTTCTTCACAATCCCCCCCCCCCTTGGGGCCCTGAATTTAATATTTAATATCTTCATTCAGAGCTGAGAAAGATTTTGAAATTTGAAGATTCATTTCCTCAACACAATAATTTTGGGCGCAACTACTTCTAATTGAATCACTTCAAAATCACAAGGACTTAAGCCAAACAAACTTTTAGAAGGACAGCCTGGTTCTACACTCACCCTTCGCAATTTGCACTGAGGAGCTAATGAACATAGTACTAAATTTAACTGAAATTTCGCATATTTCGGTGAATGTCGACTCAACCAGTTTACCAGCTTTTAACCAAAATGTCGACTCATTTTTATCATTCCTCATGATCTCCCCCCCACGGTCGCCCAAGAGCTCTCAAACTGCTAAAAAATCTCTTCTTCTTTTTTTTTTTAGCAAAATCCTTCATTTTGTGGCTGAATCAATGTTAAAGTCAACTCTGGAGCACCCCTTCAACATTTGAATGTATTTGAATTTTGAAGCATCATTGGGCCAATTTCTCCAAAGTTCAAATTTCACACCTATAAGACTGTTGCGATTTGAAGGATGACGTACGCTAGCAACCTAAGGTCCAAAGCCATACTACCATTTTGGGTGTGTTTTTCCACAATCTAAAGGTTTACACATGTTTAGAGATACTTGATTTGTGTGTCCCTGAAGTTTGGGGCCATAATATGGCCATTTGAGCAACAAAAAGGCCAATCAAAATCTCGAGCCAAAATATACAAAAATTTGACCAAAACTTCACTTTTCGGCCAATTAATTCAGATTCATTTAGGGGCAAAATGCCCAGTGAAACCAAAATTCCAAACCATGCTAATGCAAAAGCCATTGGCAGAAAGGTGCAGAATCAAATAGGAGTATCTTGGTCTCCAATTACCTTTAATCAAAGGCCTAAATATGGTGACTGAGGGGACAAGATGTCCGAGTTGGAAGCAAATTTAGACAAAACCCAGCCTCGTCGAATAATTCTAGTCTGGAATATTTTCCAGTGTAATTCCAAGATTGTACCAAGTGAGAAGCAAAACCCTACAAAAAATCTACAGGGAAAAAAAAATCAGACCATTGGAAAAGGCGGTTGGTTTTCAGACTGCTTGATAGAATTGTCTAACATCCGATTTGTCAAAGGGGAAAAAAAACCTACCTGCAGCAATCAATTATCAAACATGAAACCTAAGGGCCTGTTTGATAATAGTCCAGATTTTGGACTATATGGATTCTGACTCCCAGGGAACCATTTTGGAGTAGAAGCGTGTTTGGTAAGCCAGATTGGATTCAAGCTCCCACGGAGTGAACCGGATTCAAATTGGCTTCAAAATCCAAATTTTTGAAGTAAATAATACTTGCCTTTTCCTGTTGGAGCAAGTTTTTGGGAGAAGAAAAAGAGTCCGACTCTCACTTAACCACCCCCGTCACCGCCTTCCGCCTACTGCCCACCACCGCTGCCGCCACCCACCACCACAGCCGCCGCCTCCGCCGCAGCCACAGCCACCGCCCCCACCCCCACCCCCATCACCACTTTTCTAGACTTCAATTGGGGGGATAGTGTTTATCAAACATGTTTTTGTTCCAAAGATACTCTGGAATCCATTCCAGAAATGCATTGTCAAACATGTTTTTACTCCTAAATAATCCTAGAATAGCCTGAAGTAGAATCCAAATTCTGAACCGAAATCCAGAATCCAGAATCCAGAGCAGAAGTTTTATTAAACAGGGCCTAAAAGTACCCCTACAATTTTCCCCGAAATTCTCAATCTATTTCCCTTTTTATTTTCTCTACACTTTTTTTTTCTACAAAAAGTATACAAATAGAACAATTTCCTATTTTCCTGATACTGTAATACTCGCTAACCATCCAAACATTACCTAACATCACCGTCTAACAAAACACAATAAAAGTGTTTCTTGTTGGCATTCAAGAGGTCAATGAGTGTAGAACCCAACCCAGAATTTTAGGCCGAGTGGACTCTCATTGAGAGAGTTCTCTCAATCTCCATAATACTTGGTCACCACCCTTTTTTCATGTTCGTGACGTAGAAGACAATGCCCCACACCACAAATCTCTTAATCCCTAACATGTTTTCTCTAATACCCCTCCACAGCCTTTAGTTATTTCATTCATTCTCCCTTTATCTGTTTGTTTCCAGAACAGCCCCTTATCTAAATTTTTGCTTTCAGCAGTGTAAGGAATGAACATATTAGAACTGATTTGGGAGTAGCGCCGATACATGATAAACTCTGAGAAATCCATTTGAAATGATATGGTCATATTCAACAGAGGCCATTAGATGCTCCTGTACAGAGGAGTGATTTGACTCAGATTGAATGATCTAAAAGAACTACGGGCAGACCTAAGATGACCCTAGGGAAGGAGGTGAAGAAAGACATGCATAGCTTAGGCCTTGTTTCAAATATGACATCAAACAGAATTGATTGGAGGACAAGAATCCATGTAGCCAACCCCATTTAGTTGGGATAAGGCTTTGTTGTTGTTGTTGTTGTTGTTGTTGTTTTTGTTATTTGTTTCAGCTGTGTCCTTAGTTATATTTATCTTCACTTATTAGTTCTGAAGTTCAGAATAATTACAGTTCTGCCACTGAACTTTAGGCTTGAATTATTCAACATTCTGGTGGGCCTATAACGATCCCAAATCAAGGTTCAACCTGGGATCGTATTAATTTGAAATCAGAGCCACAATTCCTCCTCTGTACACTAACCATGGTAGTGAAGCAATCCAGCAACTTAACTCCTATAAGGAGGAAACACAGTCAAAATTTGTCAACCTCACTGATTGTGTCGACATACTCACAACTAGTTCTCTTCAGTATATGACGATATCTTTGCATGTGTAATTTGGGGATTCCTCCCATTCGGCCCCACGGGCTTCACCTCACTTTACATCACCACCCCCACCATAATATACACCACTTTTTACACCACCACCACTGTATAGAGCAAGTCGACAGGAAGATCCTTTTTACAATACTGACAGAGGAGCAAGGCTGGACATGTTTAATTTTACCGAAACAACAACTAGGAGCAGTTTCTTAATTGGGTCCATAGTTTAGAGATATTTTTTATATGGTACGGATTGTTTCGGACCAGGAAAATTTATTTGCAGATGCTAAATTGAAGGGTGCCTGATGCAGTCCAAGAAGGTACAAGGCCCAAGCTCAAGTCAGTAATGGGTCAGCCCAAAGAACCAGTCGGTATTGGTCCATTGGACCGGCCCAAAGACCAAACCACCAGCTGAACACTGTTCACGTGGTACTATTCACGTGAACAGTGGCAGCAGATTTCCTTCCTATTTTATTAAGTTATTTGTCTCCTAAATATTTGGTTCAGTATCTTAGAATTAGTTTTCTAAATATTTGGTTCAGTATCTTAGAGTTGGTTTCCTAAATATTTGGTTTGTTAGTTTGGAAACTTTCCTAATCTTATAAAGGGAAGTTTCCTTTTAATTCTTGCCTCAGTTTAAGTTAAGAGAGTCCTAAAGGGAGTCAACTTTCCTTGTTTTGTTTCTGTTTCAGTTTTGGAATTCCTATTATTTTTGTAACCTTTCAAAGTTTATAAATAAGAGATAATAAAAGGTTGACGGTAGACTCAGAAAAAAAATAAAAATAAAAAGAGATCGAATTTTTTTTTTCTGGTTGAGTCTCCCACGGTTGTGAAACTCAACCTACTGTCTTGTTTTCTCTTTCTATTTCTCTAATTTCTTTTAAGCTATTTTCTGTTCCTCTGTTCACTATTGTACGACATCATTCCATCATAGTTGGGACCATTCATTGCTACAAAAGAGAAGACCAACATCAAAATATCAAATCTGGTATAGTGGAGGCGGTACAGTCTCTGGACAGAAATTTCGACTTTTGTTAAATTACTTTCTGGTGGCTGGATCGACTTTATCTTGGAGTATATCGTAAGGACTGTTATTAAGATCATCCCTTCAAAGTTTATCAGCATTCTAAGGGTCAGATCTCAAGATAAGTAACCTTATTCATTACTTTCTAATTCTGTTTTGGGTTTGGACTGTGTAAAGATCCTGCAGCAAAGAGGGATTGTTAATTTAATTTGTTTTGAACCCTCTTTGCCATCAATTGGTATCAAAGCATGGCTGAAGCGAGTACTAGCTCGCCCAATCAGTCCAATAACCCCAATGACCCCCTTACTTTGGTTCTCCAACAATTGGCTGCGATGAACGCCAAGATTGATAATATAAGAAGAGAATGAACACCAAGGAGGCTGGTCAGCGATATCCCACATCCTAGGGCTCCCCAAACAGTCCCTAGAGGGGTATATCAAGAACCAGAACCACCCTATGAAGAGTATGATGAGCGACGGCCCTACCGTGACCAAACTCATAAGGTACGGAAAGAACTTAAAGAGTTTTATGGGAAACAAGACCCACAAGCATTTCATGATTGGCTAAATGCCTTAGATGATTATTTCGATTGGTTTGACCTTCCTAAACCACGAAAGCTAAAATTGGCCCTCTCCAAACTTATGGGGGTGCCTGAGATTGGTAGCGTCATTATGAATATAGCCTAATGAGGAGGCGATTACAACCTACCACTTGGGAAGAGATGAAAGAAGAGTTAAAAGAAAAATATTTGTCAAGGTCCTTCCAAAGGAGGCTACATGACCAACTGAATAATCTTCGACAAGGAACCATGAGTGTGGAGGATTATGTATATCAATTTGACTAATTGTGGGCACGTACTGGATCACGAGATAGTGATGACCAGATGATATCTCGGTTCCGGTTGGGATTATGACCAGAAATAAGAGACAAATTGGGTGTGATTGATATTGTTAGTATCAATGATTGTATGGATAAAGCTTTTCAAGCCAAAGAGCTTTTAAAGTCAACACAAAAGTCTACCCCAGGTTTTAATGACGAGAAGCGCCCCATACCGAACAGCAAGGCCATAGAGTCTACACCTCAGACTCCCACAATTGCAGACAAAGGTAAAATTCCCATAAACACAGATGTACAGTGCTATCACTACAATGCATATGGACATTAGATTGCCTACGAAAGCTAAAGGTAAATTCTCTAGTTGCCTTAATCGAGGCTAATGCTAATGCACAGGTATGTGAGCCACAAAATGACGACACCGCTGTTAATAATGAGGGTGTCCCAGATGATGGTGAGGATTCATATGGAATCCATATAATAAGCAGTATGGTTTTGGTTGACTCAAAAGTGGATACGTATAATTTTGATGCCCCTTTTGCAACCCCATGGATCAACAGTGGCGACCATAGATCTGATGAAGACCACGGTGTTATGGAGACAATTGCAGAAGACGAAGAACTGAATAAGATAGTCCCCATAAGTACCACCTACACATTTGACTCCCCTCTAGGTGTTGAGCATATTGACTTTGTGATACCTTCCAAATACCTTGAAGAAAGTGGACCCAAAATGGTGGATTTCCTTCCAACTTTGCAAGCACAGGCACAGCGAAAATTTCAAGATCAAAAGACGTTGCCTACCGAACCCACTGAAATCATTCTTCATCTTTACCGAACTCGTGGACTAGTTCATTTTAAGTGGGGGGGAGTTGATGCAGTTCAAGAAGGTCCAAGGTCCAAGGCCCAAGTCCAGAATGGGTCAGCCTAAAGAACCAGTCGGTATTGGTCCATTGGACCAGCCCAAAGACCAAACCACCAGCTGAACACTGTTCACGTGTTGATGCAGTCCAAGAAGGTCCAAGGCCCAAGCTCAAGTCGGTAATGGGTCAGCCCAAAGAACTAGTCGGTATTGGTCCATTAGACACGCCCAAAGACCAAACCACCAGCTGAACACTGTTCACGTGGTACTGTTCATGTGAACAGTGCCAACAGATTTCCTTCCTATTTTATTAAGTTATTTGTCTCCTAAATATTTGGTTCAGTATCTTAGAGTTAGTTTCCTAAATATTTGGTTCAGTATCTTAGAGTTAGTTTCCTAAATATTGGGTTTGTTAGTTTGGAAACTTTCGTAATTTTATAAAGGGAAGTTTCCTTTTAATTCTTGTCTCAGTTTAAGTTAGGAGAGTCCTAAAGGGAGTCAACTTTCCTTGTTTGTTTCTGTTTCAGTTTTAGAATTCCTATTATTTTTATAACCTTTCAAAGTTTATAAATAAGAGGTAATAAGAGGTTGACAGTAGACTTTCAGAAAAAAAAGAAGGAAAAAAAAAAAGAGATCGAATTTTTTTTTTCCTGGTTCAGTCTCCCACGGTTGTGAGACTCAACCGACTGTCTTGTTTTCTCTTTCTATTTCTCTAATTTCTTTTAAGCTATTTTCTGTTCCTCTGTTCACTGCTCTACAACATCATTCCATCATAGTTGGGACCATTCATTGCTGCAAAAGAGAAGACCAACTTCAGAACATCAAATCTGGTATAGTGGAGGCAGTACAGTCTCTGGACAGAAATTTCGACTTCTGTTAAATTACTTTCTGGTGGCTGGATCAACTTTATCTTGGAGTATATCATAAGGACTGTTATTAAGATCATCCCTTCAAAGTTTATCAGCATTCTAAGGGTCAGATCTCAAGATAAGTGAACTTATTCATTACTTTCTAATTCTATTTTGGGTTTGGACTGTGTAAAGATCCTGCAACAAAGAAGGATTTTTAATTTAATTTGTTTTGAACCCTCTTTGCCATCAGTTACGCACAAGCTTGGTAGACTAAATATCAGCAACAGAATCGGAATTGAGGCAATAGTGCAATAAACACTTCAGCTGAAATGCATGATGCAATGAACCGACTGTTCCTACCTATCGACTACAAGCAACGGATGCATCTCAGGTTCGCAAAGTTGAGACAGGAAAATATGACTATTGAACAATGTGTGACCAGATTTTACTATTTAGAACCATGATTCCAATGTCTAGATGCAGATAAAAACCTTCGAAACTGCCCGGCAAATCCGAGCCTAAACGACGAACGGATGGTTAGTCCGTCAGCAGGGACAGAATAGCACTACTTAGAATAGTTGTCAAGGCGTCTCCTAGGCACTCAAGCGCCTTGTGACACCTTGGAAAATCATGTGCCTTGGTCACCTAGGCGCCCCATCAGGCCTCCAACGTCTTGGTTCGCCTTGGCACCTTGACAACTATGCTACTTAGAAAATAGCAGATTGCTTGCGATACTTGCCACCCATGGTTGGCTACTTTTGATCTTGTTGATTGATTCCCCATGAGAGAAAAGGATGCTTTAAGAACTCTTGATCTAAAATATCCATGAAGAAATGTGGTCATGACGTCTAACTAGGATGAGAGTTGGGCCAATATATGATCTCCTCAGCCCCTAAAATAAAAAAAAAATAAGCCTCACATTTATTGATTTTGAGGAGCCCAATGTACATTCTTGCCTACAAGCATGAACACCGAATCTTTAATAAGCTTAGTGAAAATTACTCAATTCAGTTTTTAATACTTAAAGACAAGTTAATAATTCCTGTATAAATCGAACTGTAAAAGTACCAACTAAAATCAGACTAAAACTCAAAACTATAATAATAAAACAAAAACAAATACCCAGAACTGGCCTAAAATAACAACTAAACTTAACTAGACTCAAACAAAAACACCAAAGAGAGGAAAGTTTAAACCCAATTTCTAAAAAATACCCATCAAATCTCACAATAAGGCAGTACAGGAAATGCAGTTTCCTCCAGCATAGCCAGCTGAGTAAAAGATACCTACTCAACCTACAAATATCAATGCTCAGCAAGGCAGAGCCACAAGGAATTCTTCTAGGAAGATCTGCATCTATTCTTCTAGGAAGATCTGCATCTAGCAAAGCAAGAGATTTTGTATCCCCAAAAAATTCCAATAGTGTACTCAAAGTTGCCCAGCATCGTTCCACACCAAACAGAATGGTGGTGTCTACTAGACCCCACGGTTCCCATATGGAAATCGATTTTGCATTGCACACGAGTTGATAAAAGACAGGTGTCAGATCAGCTTCATCATTCAATGGAGCCAGACTTAGATGGAATGATCCAATCTATTATATACAGTCTCTCTCTCTCTCTCTCACACACACACACTCTCTCTCTCTCTAGGATCTGCAGGTCCGCAACGATCGGACCAATATAAACCACAATGCTGATCATCAAAACCTCGATCCAACATCAACAACACTAAAATGGTCTCCAAAACTAATGATTACTTGAACCACAGTGACGCTTTCATCTTAAAGCTAAATATCAGGAGTGTGACACTTTTCTTCTGGAATTTGATGTTTGTCTTTAATAAAATGCAAGAAAGAAAAAAAGACTATCTCCTTCTGAATCCTTTAAGGTCCTGTATACCATGTAAAACAAATGATTATCTACTTCTGAGTTCTAAGGCTGCTCCCAACACCCTATATGAGACCAAAGTCCAGAAAGGTTAGATAAACTTCAAAATAGTCTGTCACGTAGTCAACTCTTTTCCAACACCCATGAAGAACCTACCTTATCCCAAAGAAAATTATTACATGATTCCAATTGAGCAGTCATAATTGAAAAGGAAGCAAGAGTCTCGTCTTAATAACAAAGAATTGCAAAGAACCTGAAGGAGAAGCATGAAGCTGCCTTGCATGGTCACTGCAGCTACCAAGTAGTGCAGGGGGTACACCATCGTCATTCTCAATCACACGATCTTCTTCTTCGATCGCCTCGAAGACGCTTGCCCTCAGCTCAGCCTAGCAAGAAATTCAAATACTCAAACCAGTAGAAACGATGAGCTGGAACATCTGATCTATCAGAGAATTACATACTAAAAAATAGCATGGTGGTGAAAGGTCCAAAAAATGGCATCCACAAGAACCCAGTTGAAGTGCATGAAACTTAAGGCACTCATACAACCACCCCATATTAAGTATGCAGGTCACATACAACCTGTCCTTAAGGACAAAAAGCACAATAACTTAATTGTTGCTATTATTATTTTCCTTCATTTTATTTGACCAACAGATCCATAAGAAACTAGTTAAGTGCTCATACTTGAGGGTCTCGTGCAACCACCCCCATCTTACAAGGTCAGATGCCATTTGCCCTTTGAGGACCAAGATGCAACAATTTATTTATTTCAATCTTTTTGGATTGCTTCTTCTTCTTCTTTTTTCTTTTTTCTTTTTTTTTTTGGGTTGTTTTGGGGGGGGGGGGCTTTTTCCTTTAACATGACCACTTTCACATTACCACTTCATAAAGTGAAGGAAATCTGCTTAAGGTACCAACCAAACAGCGATATTAGTCATATAATGCAAAGAAAGAAGGTTGAACAGCATGTATAGAATGAATTTACCATCCAACATAAATGACATTCCATCATGGGCTAAATCTCTCGGCAGGGTTTGATGAAGAATGAACGAATAATAGGAAAATGAACGAATAATAGGAACAAACCAGGACTTAATTAGGACTTAATCACCAAGATGAAGTCGTTTCAAGTAAAAAGCACTTGAAGTCGAAGTGAACCCAAAGACATGGGTTGCAACCTAGCAATGGAATAACTACTAGATACCCACAACACTCCAAGCACTCGAATAACTGACAAAGGAACCATAACATACGTATCCTGATCTCAGTTCCCTTTTTCCCTTAACGATCTAATCTATGGCTTTGCAAACACCCTTTAAAAAATTAACAGATAGAGAGAGAGAAACATGTTTCACTAGTTCATCTATCTTCCTAAGCACTGAATAAAAAAGAAGGTGTATAGGACGACGTGTATCAGCCCGGAAACGATCCGTCGGATGCCTGAAAGTAGGACAGTAGCCCAAGAATTGAATACTCTATCAATGACACAAGGATCGTATGAAAAAACATTCCTCGAATGGACATCTAGCATAATAAAAAAACACAAATGAAAAATTCCCAACTACATTCCGGAACTGCGCAATATCCCAGTTTCCAACTAAAAGGCAAATGATCAGATACTAGAAAGGAACGTAAACCCTAACTCAACACCCTGTAACTCTCCGACCCACCACCAACCCATGCATTTTACCCACCATTTTACCCAAATTCAAACAAATGCGAAATATATCACAAACACGGAAAAGGGGTGGGAAGTTAAGAGAGATACAAAGGGAACATAAGAGGAATAGAAAACTGAGTAATGAAATAAGGTCTATAGAGTTACCCTAATCTTAGCAAGAACACCTTTCTTCTCAAGGGTTCGAGTGACGAGGGTCTTAAGGTCCATCATCTCCCTCGTGTAGTCATCCATCTTTCTCCCTTTCCGCTGCCTAGCTCGCCTAGCTTGTCGTTCTGGGTCTTACAGGTTCAGATGTATGAAACCCCTTTCTCTGTCTTTTCTTTCTTCCTCCGCAATATTCGAACAAAGTGCTGGTGCCTGTGTGTGCCTCAGCTGCCGAAAGGACCGAAAAATTGATCGTTTCAATTTTTGGTTTTAATGCTTCCACAGGAGTCAGGACCACACCCAAAAAATTCTATTCTTTTTTTATTTTATTTTTTTAATTATTTTTTCAAATCTATTGGAAGTGCATAACATATTCATTTGGGTAGTACTTCTTTTTTTATTAAATTATATTAAACTATGTTTGGATATAAAAAAATATATATATAAATTCATTATTTTTTTTCTTTATAAACATACAAAAAAAAGTTTAAAAATATGCTATTAATCATGATATAATATTTAAAATCTTTATACAAAAACTATCCAAAAAATGTTTCTAGATTAACTTTCACAGATTTTTTTTTTTTTTTGCATTGTTTTATGTTTGTTTGTTTTCTTTTAGATTAAATTTCAGTTACCATTCAAAATAATTTTGAAACATCATATACCACTCATAACTTTCAAAAAACATTAACTACACTCAAGTAACTAACAAAGGACTGAAATCATTATTAGACATTTTTACCCTTTTTGTTTTTAATTAAATTTTTTAAAAATTAGTAAATCGACTAATATAACCCTTCACTCCTCTCCTATCAAGCCCCAATCGAAATCTTCGTAGTTCCAACCCTCTGGTATGGAGTGACAACTAGGAATTTGACAGAGCAAAGGAGACGATATCGTTTGGTAAGGATGATCTTCACCAGAACCCTTCGGTATAAAGTTTGAAACCTGGATTCTTGAGAGAACATGAGGACCTGAAAGCTTCCACCTGCGACTGACATTTCAGGTAATCGTCCTTGTTCTCCTCCAAACACTTCTTCAAAGCTTCGACATCAAATGGAGACATGACATTCTTTGCACTAATGTTATCCACTCTCTTGTCTATCGCTTCCCCAACTCAAACAATTAAAGAATTTCAAACTCCGATGGATAAACCCTCAAACATCCAGAATCAACCAAATCACAAACTTGAAACCCTAATTGAAACCAAATTAATCGTTATTTTCAAAAATTCAAAGTAATATCTCTCACTAATCCAAATGGTAGAAAAGAAAAGGAGTCTCAGGACTAAGGAAAACCGAATCGAAAACAGAAATTTTGTTCTCTCTCTTTTTCCTCCTCTCTTAAGAGTAAATTTAACCCATAAATGGTTGAAACTTATCTAAAAAGGAAAATGAATAACATCGGGAGTTGCAGGCGATTCTTCTTCTTCCAGTATAAATTGTGGATCTTGGCTAGTCGAATCTTTTCACACTTTTCATCTCATTATGGTTAAATAGACCTTTTGATCTTATGCTTTTATGTTAGTTCTTTGGTGTTCTTGCTATCTTGAAGCCCCCAATTTGTGTTGGAATAAAAGGACTGTGGAGAAAGAATTTTAAGTGGAGCGGAATCGCTGGAAAACTCTCTCTTTCGACCTTCTGCTTCTCTTATTCAATCATTCGTTCACTCAAACGGGCAAAACCATGGGTTTTCCCATGGTTGTTTGACACACAAAAGGAATAGAGAGCAGGGAACGGAGAACCCTAAGGAATTACAAAGAGGTGGAGAATTTAAGATGAAAAGAGAAGCATAAAATCAAAAGGCATTTTTGGGAATCCGAATACCCAAACCCCCAAAATCAAAAAGATCTTGAGATGAACCGTTCCGACTACAAAGAGTAGACAATCGGAGTTCAAAGAACTGAGTGTGAATGAAAACATTGATTGTTTGCAAATTGCGATTTTCTTCTTCTTCTCCCCTTCGATTTGAAACTTGCAGAGAAGCTATTTGAGTGAACGGGAGATTGAAGAAGAGCAGTTGTATGGTGAATTAAGTGAAGGAGGGTAAAATCATATTTCAACATTTCCTTAAGGGTATTATTGTCTATTTTAAAATCAATTTTATATGACATCAGCAATTAACAGGATTCGTTTAACGGAATGGATCTATTTAATTAACGATAGTAAACGTTTAGGTGGTAGTTGATGTTTTATGAAAGATATGGGTGGTAGGTGATGTTTTGAAACTATTTTGGGGGGTCACTGAAATTTATTCTTTTTTTTTTATGATAAAGTTTAGATTGATGTAAATCAGTTTTTTTTTTTCTAGGTTTGCGAAATGGTAACATAAAAGTTGAATATGAGGATTAGAAATGAGTGCATAGACATACAAAGATGATTATAAAATATAAGTACATATTAAATACATATTATGCAGTATTTGATTGAATATGAATATGAAAATTGACATATTGTTAATTCATAAGATATACAACTGACACAATAATCAATTAGCCGAAACAAATTGTCCCAGTGGCTAAAAACGGTGGACCATATTATATATTTTATCTTTAAGGGCAATCTATATGAAGGTTTTTGCAATAGCATGAAAATCGAAACCCGAATTACATGTGTTGATGGGATCCTGACATCTTTTGTTAATTACAAGCCACCTCTATTAGTTTGTAAATATTTCACTTATTACATCTTAGGGTCTTTTAGTTATCAATTTTTTTTTCTGAACCCCTTTTTTTTTTTTGTGTGTGTGTGTGTGTGTGTGTGTGTGTGTGTGTGTGTGTGTGTTTTGTATTATTATTGTAGTTGTTTTTATTTAAAAATAATAAGAATCCCACAAAAATTACAATATGATCAAGACCTCTATTAATGTTAGGACCAAAAAGCATTTATTGTCGTTTTTACGTAAAACACTAATGAGCATGTGTTTTAATGACTCAACATAGAGGGTAAGGATGTAATTTCATATTCTATTGTAAATCCCTTTTCCAAACTTGATTCCTATTTGAAAGTTGCGAACCTATTTCTTCCCCCAGTGAGATGCCCCTTTGCGATCTAAAAAATCATCTATCTCTCTCTTTTGTTTGCAATTATTGTGAGAGGAAAATCCCACATGTAGGCAGGTTTAATTGCAATCGATGGTAGTGTGTCGAATGCACCAAACTAATTATATATTTCTTCACTGACCTAATTAATAAACTGTAAATAGAATAAGCAAAGGTCGATTCCACAGAGAGTAATTTGATCAAAATTTATATTCTACTCAAATTAAATATATTAATTAATACTAACAAACACAATAACGAATGAGGGTTTTGGTTGGTTAAATCAAATTAAAAGTAAACAAACAGAATTTAAAGATGAAAATAATTAGATGAGAAGATTTAGTTATTGGTTAAATATCCACCCACACATACAATGAGTAAAATTAATTGCAACATTAATCTCTTCATCTCAATCAAGATTGAAGACTCTAGCTGCCTGTTTGGTAACACTCTGCTCCCACTCTGCTTTTGGTTCGGACTCCCAGGGAGCCATTTGGGAGTCATAAAGTGTTTGGTAACACCATGTTGATTCCAGCTCCCATGGAGTCAACCGGTTCAAAAAATGACTCTCAGAGCCAAAATCTAAGAGCAAAAAATATTTGCTTTTCTAGAGTCGGAGCCAAAAGGGAGAGTCAAAAATTGGAAATCATAGCTCACTACCGCCACCGCCACCACCCCACCATCCACCACCCACTATCCACCACCATTTCCGCCACCACCACCATCGCCACCACCGCCGCCTCCTCCGCTGCCACCACCACCGTCGCTGCCGCAGCCACGATCATCGCCACCACCACCACCCCCCACCACCACCATCGCCACCACCACCACTACCAGATCTGGAATCCATTTCAGATTCATTTTTACCAAACAACCTCCTGCTCTCAATGAGCTTTGGAATTGATTATAGAGGTGCGTTACCAAATAGGCTCCTGCTCTTAATAAGCTTTAGGAAAAATGGGAGCTCAAAAATGACTCAAGAGCAAGAGTCAGGGAGTCGGAGTCAGAGTGTTACCAAACAGGCACTAGATAACAATAAGCTCTGTTACCCGAGTTTTCCCTTAAGTATTTCTACTGAAACAAGCTCCTTAGAGAGATCTAACCATTGACCAACACTGAATAAGCTCTCAATATTTAATTCAATGATAGCATTAAGAGAGAGAAAAATAGATCAATCTAAGCAACAATCACACACAAGCGGGGATTATTTAACTTAGATTATATTATTCACAATGATGAGATAAAAACTTAGACATAGTCATCTACCACTGTTTGCTATATGTGATTAGAACTAGGACGATTACGCATCACATATTTTAGATATAACAATTAATATTAATCTAATTGATTCAGTAAGCCATTACTGAATTATTCAGATAAATATCATAGATAAAGATAAAAGAATAATATAAGCAATTCCAATGAAGAGAGAAGAAAAACATTACTCAAAAGCGATTACACAATTGACATGAGTTTTGGCTTTAAAATTCTCTTGAACTGAATGAGAAAATTATCCAGACATTACAATCCTTTCAGAGAGAGAAAAAATTTCAGCAAGAGAGAGAGAGAGAGGGAGAGAGAGAAAGAAAGAGAGAGAGAGAGAGAGAGAGAGAGAGAGAGAGAGAGAGAGAGAGAGAGAGATTGATCCATTATCTTTAACACTAGTGCTCTAAATATAAATCATGATAACTCTTTGTAGTTTATAATTCATTTTTTGTGGAGGATTCATTCTCTATTTATAATTATGAAATTGTAGAGTTTTCTTTCTTCATTGGAGTCTTATAGAATGATAGTTTTCCTATCTGATAAAAGATCAAATCAATTCAATCTATTCCATTGTAGGTTTCCTAACTTGAGTAAGAGACTCTTTATGAAAATTTCATCCACCGTTGAATACTCTAATTAGATCGTACGGCTGCTTTAATTCGGATTCGGATTTGAATCAGATTTTTGTATCAGACTTTGAGGCAACGTTTAGAGGCCCAAACGAACTCATATTTTTCTCCATAATATCATTCCGAAAAGGTTGAGATGTCATCTACAACTTTATTGAAGACAACTTTTCAATTATATAATTCTTTTTACATAAAAAACCTGTATGAAACTTAGAACATCAATATTAAGAAGCTGGAATTTTCTTATCTTTTAGCAATTAATTCACAAAGTCTCTAAAATATGTCAAATTAATAAAATTCATTATATTCAGTTCAATTAGACATAAAACACGTTAAAAAACATAGTTTAAAGGAAATAAAAATATAGAAATCACACGCTTATTAATCGGCAACAAAGACTGTTGGATTAAAATACTCCAAAGGGAATGGTCCTTCTCACTATGTCCAACTTATTGTCATAGTGGTTTGTTTTTATTTGATGAAATTGATAACAAACGAACCTACTAAACAGTATTATTAGTTCCAGTTAAGGGTGTAAAAAATGGGCCCGGCCCGGTAGCACGGATCGAACCTTAATGGACAGGTTTCGATCTCGGCTTGTAAAGCTCGACACCGTTTCAGCCCAGACCGAAACCAGACCGGACCGACCCGTTAAGAAGCCCGAACACCGGTAAGGTTCATCCGGGCCCAATTTCTTAATTTTTATGGTTTTAAATTTTGATGGATTATATTACACTGTTATAGTTCACTTATTGATCCGAAAGATTATATGAATCTATAGTGGAAAAAAGTATGTTAATTGTTACCATTTATTGAATTACATACATATAGAAGGAATGATGCTAATTTTATAGATAGAAATAATAAAATAAACAATATATCTTACATATAAAATTGGCCCGATAAGCTTGATAAGCCGAGTCCAGACCGAATCAGCCCGAAATCACCTCAATAAGCCCAACCCGATAACAAACCGACACCGGACCAGCCCGTTAGTTATTATGTCCAGCGCAGCCCAACCCAGTCCGAACTCTTAATGGACATGTTTTGGGTTGGGCTTATAAAACCCGACACCGATTCAGCCCGGATCGAAACGGGCCCGGACCGACCCGTTGACACCCTTAGTTTCAGTGTTCAACAATTGACACTAATGATTGCCGTCAAACCACCTTTTTTTTTTTTTACACAAGAAACATCAACAAAACCATAGAAAAACTTAAAACATTTCAAAATTTGTCTGGCTCTTCTTTTGATGTTAGAGGCTAGTTGGCAGCTTCCTCAGTTTATCACGTGTTTCCTCGTATACTTGGATGACAATGTGGTATCTATCATTCATGCACTTGAATTCGTAGTTGCTACCATGGAAGGGATGTCGGACCTATGTGCCTGTTTGTTAGGGATGAACGCGTAACCACGAGAAAGAAACGAAGATCAAGCAAACACAACACAGGATTTGCTGTGGTTCAGCACTTAATCCGAAATGCCTACCTCCACCACAGAGAAACAGAGATTCTTTATTGCCAAGAAAACTCTCTACAATTCTCTCCACCTGACACAGTATCCTCCTTTGCTCAGACCTTACCTAGGTTTTCCCACACAGAGACAATATATAGGGAAACCTAGAAACCCTAATCCCACCACAATTATAAGTTTACTCCCATACATGTAATAGACTCATACCCTAATACAAATACTACCCCTTATAATTACGTGGACCCCACAGAATACAAGACACCAACCCAACAAATCTCCACCTGGCTTGAATTCTACAAACCACCTTGAAGAAAACTCGTTGATGTTGATTCTGTAAATCTGTCTCTGTCAAACCGCTACACCCAAACCAAAGATAGCCCACACCCCGTCCGAGTGTCCCGCATGACCACCGCCGCACGATGTGATGTGTCTCCATCTCTCCCACTGCTGCAAAGATCACCGGAGAGATCACTTCCACTCACAAAATCCGAAGCAAAAGATACTCGCTTCTTCCCAGATCTGCACTTGTTCACAACTTGAACTTTTTGCATCTTCTGTCTTCATTCTGTACTTCTTGCCTGAGTTCCAACAGAAGCACCATCTGTTTCAACACTCCCTGCAAGTCTGTATAGATCGCCAACCATCTGTCCCTGCATCACAACCATGGCCCCTTTGGAGACCTTAAGAACTCCACCTTCAGATGAACACCCGTAGCCTCTCGCATCCAAGTGTTCCCAATGAAATTAAATTCTTCCTTAAGTCCGGCACATGTCTAACCCCGCCATGGTTCGCACAATCCCATCAAACATGCGAATGCATACCCCAATCCCTACAACCTTGCTTTCAGCATAATTTGCCATTCTGACTGTACCCTTATCACATTCATGATATGTAGCAAACTGTTCTCTAACTGAACACATATGAAACGAACAACTTGAATCTAAAATCCAATCTGAAGTATCCGTACCTGATGAAGTAGTGAGAAGGAGATCTCCATCACTCCATTCTTTTGTGACACCAGCAGTAGATGATTTTGCTTCACTCTCCTTGTCTTCCTTTTTCTTTTTATCCTCCTTACACTTTGGACAATTCCATCTTATGTGACCTTCCTCATCGCAATAATAACAAATTATTTTGCGACCTTGTGACTTGGAGCGACCCCTATTCTTGCCATATTCCTGTCTCCCATTTGATCTTTCTCTACCCTGACCACCAACTGTAACCAAGGCACTACCCTCATCTGACGTCCCCTCACTACTATTTTTCTGCCGTGTCTCATTCATTAGCAAAGCAGCAATAACATCGTCAAGTTTGAGAGTATCCTTACCAAACAACAGTGTAGTCACAATGTGATCAAATGAATGAGGCAATGATGCCAACAAGATAAGTGCCTTGTCCTCCTCTTCGATCTTCACATCAAGAGCAGACAACTCCGTCAGAATCCTGTTGAACTCATCAATATGCACCTCAAATTTCACTCAATCTGACAAATGAAAGCCATATAATTGTTTCTTACAAAATAATCGATTTGTCAACGATTTGGACTTGTACCTGCTCTCCAACTTCGTCCAAACTTCTTCTGGATCCTCCAAACCAATGACCTCACGAAGAGTATTATCCGCCAGAAACAATTGAATCGTACTATTTGCCAGATCCCTCAAATCTAGCCACTCATCATCTGTCAACTTTCCTGGCTTGTCGGATTTCTTCTTGAGAGCCTTAACAGTCCCCTCCCGCGTAAGAATATTCTTTACCCGTTGTTGCCACAAGATAAAATCATTATAGCTATTAAAGGGTTCTATGGAGAAGTTTGAACCCTTCGCCGCCATTCTATTAACTCGATCTTTACCTTCTGTGTCTGCCATCAACTTCCAAGAGCTTCAATCACCGTTGATCTTGCACAATACTGTCCGATCGATATCAAAGACATCGAATCTGTCCGATCCGTGTCTTCCAATGAAACCGTAGCACCCAAAAACCCTTGGGACAACAACCTCTATGTTTTTTCCCTTCTCTTTGGATGATACAACGTACGAACACCGAATCGTACGATCTTTTTTTTTTCACCACATTACCGTACAGAATGCAATTTAGTTTTTTTTTTTTTCTTAAAAAAAACTCCCTCTTCTTGTACAGTAATGATGCTCATTTTTTTTTCTTTAATTCCTTAACTTTTCCTAAGGAATATAGAGAAAAAAAACGTAAAAAAAACTCACCCTTTTTCTTGTTCTCTTACCCGTTCACTCTCTTTCTCCTAGATCACTGATCGATCTATCGAACCTTGGCTCTGATACCACTTGTTAGGGATGAACGCGTAACCACGAGAAAGAAACGAAGATCAAGCAAACACACAACACAGGATTTGCTGTGGTTCAGAACTCAATCCGGAATGCTTACCTCCACCACAGAGAAACAGAGATTCTTTATTGCCAAGAAAACTCTCTACAATTCTCTCCACCTGACACAGTATCCTCCTTTGCTCATACCTTACCTAGGTTTTCCCACACAGAGACAATATATAGGGAAACCTAGAAACCCTAATCCCACCACAATTATAAGTTTACTCCCATACATGTAATAGACTCATACCCTAATACAAATACTACCCCTTATAATTACGTGGACCTCACAGAATACAAGACACCAACCCAACACTGTTTGGTAACACTCTGCTTTTGATTTAGATTCCCAAGGGGCCATTTGGGAGCCATTTGAGAGTCAGAAAGTCTCTGATAACACCATGTTGATTCCAACTCCCATGGAGTCAATCGGTTCAAAAAATGACTCTCAAAGCCTGTGAGGACCAGTGAAATCATTTGAAATTTAATTATCCTCTATTTGAAATTTGAATTTACATGTTGTGAAACTTGTCTACCCTCATTACACTCAAACTGAGATCTGAAAAGTTATCACCTTCGGATCCCATCCACTCATGCCAGTGGAGGGTAAGAAGACTGGAGTTGCCACCTAAATAAGGTCTAGGACCTATAAATGATATCCCTTAATGGGGGGGACACTAATGACTCGCACAAATGGAATGACTATCTTGTCTCACCAAAGACGAGTAAGTGCCAAATTACGAGTTGTGAAGGTGTTAGGCATCAAACTCGTCCGATTGAACCGATCTCCCTAAATCCTATACTTTCCTACAATTTATGAACACTTGGGGTTATCTAAATACAATACAAGGTAGAAGGGGGGGATCCTAAATTGATATATAATTCTTTACTAACTATGTATGTATAAGCTAAAATTAAACAAATTAAATACGAAAATAATCACAAAATGAATTAAAGAATTTAATGAACGGCCTAATCATGCATATAAAGAAAGGAAAAAAATGATATACAACATATGACCGAGGTTTGGGAAAATCCCAAACCGCCTACGTATCCTTGTGCGGTGGGAATCAAACCAAACGTAGTTTGGGCGGGTATGTACGTACCAGGTGTGTGCAAGAAGAGGGATGCTTCCAAAATATTGGATTGCATCCCAAGCGATGGATGCTCCCATAATCATGGAATGCATCCGAGGGTGAGAGATGTCCCCACAACAGTGAGACCCATCTTAGTGTTGAGGTATTCCCTTCCACCGAAAAATTCTCTCTCTGAGGTAATCCCATAACACATGGAACTTACCTCAATTTGAGTGTGTGTGTGAAAATGATGCTCCCAAAATATTCGAACACATCTGAAGGATGAGATGCTCCCACAGTGGTGGAATACATCTCGGTGTAGAGGTATTCCCTTCGATAGGGAAATCCCTTCGCTGAGGTAATCCCATAATACATGGAACTTATCTCAATTTAACCGAGCGTGGAGCGACCAAACTCCCCCACAGCCTACGTATCCCTCGAGACCTCTGTTGGACTAAATTGGCTTCAAGTTCTCGCCCCTCAATACACACTGGGCAAGGTCCATAATAGTCTTCTAATACCACCTCGATCCCCATTGGTGACCGAACTAGTAGACTTGGTTGTAAGGTCTTGATGGGATGTCCAAGCCCTTTCCCGAAGGATACTGAGACAAATGAATGAGTGGCCCCAGAGTCAAACAGGACCCTTGCAGGTATCCCTGCTATATTTACTGTTCCTGAGGTTGTAAAATTTCCTTTTAGCTTTAAATATGCAACAAGTAATGCAACAATTTAAGAGGGAGTGTAAAATAATACCTGTAACCACATCTGGTGATGCGGCTGCCTCCTCAGTAGTAACGGCATATACCTTGCCCAACTGCTGTTCCTTCTTAGGTTGCGGGCATGATCTGGCATAGTGCCCCACTTGTTGACAGTTGTAGCACTTGATGCTAGGGGCCGGCCCCGTTGCTTGCGAGGCCATTGCAGGAGCTGCTTTGGGAGGTATGGTACTAACTTGTGGCCTGAATGGACGATATGGCCTGTTGCCTCGTCCGCCTCCACCTTGGAATTCGGTATTCGGCCTCTTCAAACCTCTGTTCTGAGCCACAAAGCTGTCCCTCTGGCTTGACTCAATGACACGAGCCACCTGTACAGCGTCATTGTAAATGACCAAACCTCGACCTATAACATGTTCTCTGATGGTGCCCCGCAGTCCCATGGTAAAACGGTGAGTCTTAGTCTCTTCCTCTTGCATGCTGGTGGGAGCGAAGAAGAACAACTCCTCATACTTCTGCTGATACGCCTCTACGGTCATCCGTGATTGCTGTAGATTTAGGAATTCCCTCTCCATCCGGTCACGGAAACTCCCGGGGAAGTACTTGTCGAAGAATGACTCTTTGAATATAGGCCGGTGATAACCCGGTGCTTGGTTTCCAAGTACCTTCGAATGGAATTCCACCACCCATTGGCCTCTTCCTTCAACATGTGAGTAGCATACAAGACTTTATCCTCATCCCGACAGTCCAACAACCCGAAATTTTTCTCCATCTCTCGCTATCCACCGTGTCCGGCCACGTTGCTTTCCCGCACTTCCCGTAAAAGTGGGTGGTTTAAGCTTCAAGAACCCATCCACCGCCTTAGCAAGGCTGTTCCAGAGCATACGGCGCCCGTCCATACCACCGTGGCCGATAAGCGTAGCCACCCCGACTGCCTCCCCGATAGCCACCATAGTGTGCACCGGATATGGACCCCGGTACTATCCCCGATACCCTCCGTGGTCCCGATTATACACTGGTGTGCCGGTAACCGGGTGAGGCTCGGTGACGGGTGGTTCTTGCTGTGTTGGTATTCCGATAGTGTGTTTACCCCACAGTGTTGCTTGAACATTTCCCGCACCGGGTGACCGGCACTTCGTAGATGCTGGTACAGGCTCGGGTGGTCCGAGCATTTTGGTTATCTCTTCAAGAACTTCTTTTCTTTGTGCCGCCATGCTAGACATGAAATTTTCCATCTTTGTTTCGGAGCTTAAAGATGGCTGCCCCGGGATGGCGACTCTTCACTTGCCCGCCTTAAATTCTCGGATGCGTTCGGGGGGTTCTCGCTCTTCCCCACTTATCCTCTCTTCTTGCCCTTCGAATTCTCTGCACCTGAACTCCTGTCTACCGCAGGCGTCCTTGAGCGATGACGTCTGCGCGGAAACCTACGACCATTACCTCTTGCCATTGCACTTTACTCTACCTTGTAAGAACCTGAATACATCAAAACACATGGAGCAATTTAGAAAAATGTATCCCAACAATTTATAGCCTCAACATGTGCATCTAGTATTTAACAAGAGTGGCAAGGAAAGAGAAAGAGTAACAGAAAGTAATCAGACTAAATTTTCAACTTTACCCGATAACCCTCTTTTCACCAACTTACACCGTCATAGGGTCGAAAAACCCTCCGTTCATAAAGTTTTTGATATCAATTTGTACAATCCCAATACCTCTGGGGTTTCATGGCAAGGTACTGGACTCTCGGGGAGAAAAAACCCCTTTTTGCCCATACCGGTCGGACCATACCGCTGGGAGGTACCGGTCGCGGGATAGCGCAACCGGTATACCTCACAGCAGGTACCGGTCGCACGGTACCGCAGGGGGGTACCGGTCGCAGGATAGTGCGACCGGTATACCTCACAGCAGGTACCGGTCGCACGGGTACCGCGAGGGAGGTACCGGTCGCAGGATAGTGCGACCGGTATACCAAAAAGACGAAAAATCTCTTTAAAAATCGCGATTTTTCTTGTCTTTTCCTCATTCTCTCTTTGGTTTCTCTCCGGTGGCGATTTCTCTCCGCTTCTCCGAGTTGCTACAGTGCATCCGGAGTCCTAAGAATCGGTTCTCACTCTTGCAAGAGTCTCCACGTCGACTAAAAAGGTAAGCTTCTTCTCCCTTTCCCTCTTTAGATGATTTTTACATCGTCTTTTTACCCAAAACTTAACTTTTCTCAAATCGAGGAATTCCAACCGTGGAAAACTCTTATTGTTGCTTGGAAAAGGTTCTTGGGGTCCCTCTGAGTGAAACCCCTCAACCTATTTGGAGTTACATCGGTTGGTTTGCAAGAAATCAACAAAAATCAATTTTTAACCTAGGTTTTGGGAAAAATTTCGATTTTCTTGAATTTGCTTGATTTCTCCCAATTTTTCACCTGATATGCCTAAGTTTGGTTTGATGGAAGAGAGCGGGGGTTACATAAGTCCTCCTCCCCAAACTTTTGGGTGAGTTCGAGGCTTTTACACCATTTACAACCGTTACTCTGCCGAAATTTCTCAAAATTTAATACTAACCGTTACAATTTCTTGATTTCACAGGTTATATATATTTCACACTTCAAGGAGACGTTCCATCAAACACAATGAGCAGCACGCCTCCCCCAGCCACCTCGTATAACGAGAGGTATTTTCGTTCGGCGACGGCCGCCTCACGGTTTGATCGGTTTCAGTCCAAAAACATAGAATCCGGCCGGTACGTCAACCTGGAGCATCTCCATCGCTTTGATGTAGCGTCGGCATTTGGGATTTTGGGGTGGTTACCCGTCATTCAGTATCGAGAACGCACCTGCCCAAATCTGGTAAAGCTATTCTTCTCCAACCTAGAGGTGGAAGGAGATGTGGATGACTGGGACAATGCTAGAATTCTGCGCATCACAAGCTATGTGAAAGGGGTGGTGATCTCCTTCAACACGCCAGAAGCTAGCCGTTCTACTAGGGGTTCCGGGCGATGGGGACCTTGTTTCTTGGTGCCCCCGGGGTCAAAGGGTACCTAGATGAGTACACCGGGGCGATGATAGCCGCGCAGATATTAATACCGGGACGGGTTATGTCGGCCTCAAATCTTTACCCCTTACCTCGTCTATATTGTCGGATCATTCAAAGATAATATCGTCCCTCGAGTGGGCATTATGGAGAGGTATCTCGGTTGACCCGGGTTCATTACCTACAACGTTGCCTCCAGTACCGGGTTTGTCTCGCCCTACCCGATCATGCGGGTTATGATCATCTGCGGCGATGCCCGATATGTCGGGTAATCTTCCATATGGTAGGTTGATTACGGCACTTCTACGGCGTTTGGGTGTCGGTATGCGGGAGAGGCACCTAGGGAGGTGACCATGAACTCGATATTGATGCCGAGGCCATCTACAAGATGCGAATGGACGACCTAGAGCTCGATGATGAGGAGTTACAGGCTCGTCCCCTCCCGCCCGAAACCATGCGGCTCTTGCCGCAGCGGCGAGCTGAAGCAACGGATGTCGCCGAGATGGGGGACGATGAGGACACCCACATGGAGGACATCCCAGTACCCGCACCTCAGCATTCACTAGCGACAGAGTCTTCCGGGCCGTCGGACCCCAGTACATCTAGGTCCGATCCCATTCCTCGAACCAGCGGGTACACGTCGGCTACGGTACCACCACGTCCTTCTACAGGGAGGTATACGAGCGAGACTATGATATAACAGACCCGGTCCCATCCAGGCCCGCTACACCACCATAGCCCGACTAGATTTTTCTTGATGTTTACGTATTTTATTTTGTTAATAGAGTAACTGTCCGACCTGTGGACCGTACTCTGTAGTACACTTGTATTTATTTATGTTCTCATAGTAAAAGAGTTAGTTAGTATTGTTTAAAACTTCAGTGCTTAAAATTTCTCTTCATTATTAGTATATTATGCAATCTTTCTTAAGTCTCAGGCATCAGACAAGCTTATGGTGTGTTCTTATTAATGTTTTATTAAATTTTTTTTTTTTTTTCTTAACTCAGCTCATTGGACACAGATGGCTGAAGAATGATTAGCTGGACAGAGCCTAGGGCTCTGATACCAAGTTGTCACACCCCAATTCTGGCTGAACCAGAAGTGTGAGTGAACCGGTAATAAACCACGGTTCACACCAGGATCTCGAAAGACCGTGTCAACCAATCATTCCTGAGCAAACCATCAAAAAAACAGAGTAATACTAACAGCGGAAATAATATATCAATGAGCTGAACTAAATAATAAATTAAATAATTAATCCAGTTATTCCATCATCCATCAGAATTTAAATAATATTTATTTACAAAGCTTTAATTGAAAAATAATCAAATCAAAGAGGAAAGACACAGAAGGAGCACTCGCATAACGCATCATGCTCGTCCTCCACACTCTGTGTCTCCAGGGCAGCCATCGCACCGTAGGCTGGGGCGGTCACGTAGTCCTCCACCGTATACCCTGCATCCAAATCTGAAAAGAGAGATATATATATCGGGGTGAGCTACAACACAGCTCAGTAAAGCACAAGACCAATGCAACATCCACATGCATGAGTTAACATTACACTTTGGGCCAGGTATAACTTGCAATTGTGCTATGGTAAGGTTTGGCGGCCACCGCACTTCCATGCACGAGAGTGTGAGCACACCCAATAGTCAGGCTCCTACCACACTACTATTTGTTGCCCACATCACTCACTCCGGTATAGAGATAGGACTCGAGTCCGGCGGGCGGGAAGAACCACAATCCCACGTCCTCCTCCTGATACCCCATACCGTACCAATACCTAAACCCCTATTGGCAAGGGCTTGCAAGTGGGTTCCGTTTCTAACCAGTCCTAGATGTCAATACAAGTAGGCTCCACCCTAGTACAGCCGTCTACGGCATAGAGATAGAGCTAGAGCATGCAGGCCAGGCTGGAGACCACAATACCTCACCTCCCCCTGATACCCTACCCGCAACAAGCATACCAAGATGGAACTATACGCAAGTAGGCCCTATCCCAACATCGCTCCCTATGGCATAAGGATAGAGCTAGAGCGTCATGGCCAGGTCAACATCGACATCGGAGATCACCATGCCACATCACTGCGGCCAGATCAACGTCAACATCGGAGACCACCTGCCATAACCTCCCCCTGATACCCCACCCATACCAAGCATGCTAAGATAAGGTGCTACTGAAAGGCGTCGGAGTGAGGAATGATCCCAGGCCCCCGGCCCTTCCCATTCCACACTCCAACTAAAACAATCACATGTCTAACATCCAACACACCTAGCATATGAAATGCATGAACAGATAAATCAAATAGAATTTACACTACATGACATGTGATATGCACAATCCATCAAACAAGCATATAATTTGATGCAGAAAATTAAAGAGCTCTCTAAGGTTTATTATTAAATCTTTAATTTAAGTTCGGGTCTTGTCCCTTACCTGACACGTGGTGTTAATCCTTTTCGGCGTCAGAAGTTTCACATATAAGTCCTATACAACCATATTTTCATGTTAATTTCCATTTATTAGAGTTTTAGAAGCCAAAACCTGGCTTTCCCAGACAAACAGGGCTCAAAACACATACCGGTCTCGCACATACCGGTCGCAGGATAGTGAGACCGGTATGGTGAGACCGGTATGGGTGAGACCGGTATGGGTGAGACCGGTATGCATACCGGATGCACACATACCGGTCTCACTCCGAATCTAACCGAGTGCGACCGGTATGGTGCCGCCGGTATGCATACCGGATGCACACATACCGGTCTTACTCGGATCCGGGCCGAGTGCGACCGGTATGGTGCCGCCGGTATGCATACCGGATGCACACATACCGGTCTCACTCAGATCTGGCTGAGTGCGACCGGTATGGTGCCAGCGGTATACACCGCGGCCCATACCGCGGGATTTTCCCAAGGATATACCCTACGGCGTGATTTTCTGAGATCGAGGTCTCCACGGTAGCTCCCTAAGGTTTCACCTATCTTCTGCTAAGGTCCAGTCTCTGAAGGGTCCTACGGATCTTGGCTAGAATACCAAAAACCAACCAGATCCGAAATAAATACGAAATGAATCTAAGCATTTTCCATCAGATCTCACGCCGCTTCGCGGCTCCGATCCGATAAACAACCCTACAGGAAGGATAGAGCACTTTACCGGTAGCGGTTGTCAGTTGGCGGCGAGTTCCTCCACCGACAGCTCCTTCCTTGGCGGCGTCAACCTCCTTGAACCCTCAACTCCTTCTCAGAACAAAGGGGTTCACGGAGCGTCTCCCCCTCTATTAATAGAGGGAGGCCGTCCAAAACACGCTCCCCCCTCATATGGAAACTTTAAGTTTCCATTTTTGAGAGAAACACAGCTCCGAACACATACCGGTCTTGCACATACCGGTCGCAGGATAGCGAGACCGGTATAGTGAAACCGGTATGCCATACCGGTTGCAGGATAGTGCATCCGGTATGGTGAGACCGGTATGGGTGAGACCGGTATACCATACCGGTTGCACCATAGTGCATCCGGTATGGTGAGACCGGTATGGTGAGACCGGTATGGGTGAGACCGGTATGAACTTAGCCAATTTTACACATTTTTCGTACCAGAAATTGATTGGTTCTTCACCCGGCTTCTTGCGTGGTCCCTTGCCCGGCTTCGCTTTCCGGTCCGGTTATGATTGGGGCACCTGCCATCGCATAAAACCATGGTTAAATCGGGTTTTAGAGCACGGTTCTTACAACTCTACCACCCTTAAAAAAAAATTTCGTCCCCGAAATTTGCATGCAGGTCTTACATTCTTGATACAACGATTTTTCACACTCTTGGATCCAATCCGAGGGTTGGGTGGGCTCATTCAAAATGAGTCCTCAAGGGGTCAGACTCTTTAGAGTCTCCTAGCCAATCACATCGCGGGAAGGAAGTACCCTAACATACATCTATTATGAATTGGATATTCAAATGGGGATACATCACTTGAGGGTGGGGGTATGTGTGGAGTTAAAACAATATGTACATTGATCATAGGGGCTACACAACAAATTGAATCTAAACATGAAAGCAAATTATAATCTTGGAAACTCATTTAAATACTACATGATAAGCATGCAAACAATAAGCTGAAATCAACACCAAACCAAACACAGAAATATCATCTTTATGGGGACCGCAAGCGTGTATTGAGATTGCAACAGAACTGCAGTGACAGAGATTACACTTAAACAAGGAAAATTTCATCCACATT
This sequence comes from Protea cynaroides, assembly GCA_028583415.1. Classification (NCBI taxonomy): domain Eukaryota; kingdom Viridiplantae; phylum Streptophyta; class Magnoliopsida; order Proteales; family Proteaceae; genus Protea; species Protea cynaroides. Next base: position 32,787,016 of record CM053266.1, on the reverse strand, counting down.
ATCATGTTGTTCTCCATCATAACCATGACAAAAGAGAAGGCAAGTACTTGAAAGGTTTAATATGGATAAAGCAAAGCCAGTCAGTTCCCCACTTGCAGGTCACTTTAGGTTGAGCAATGAGCAGAGTTCTTCAATTGAGCAAGGAATAACATAAATGAAGAAAATTCCTTACGCATCAATTGTAGGAAGTTTAATGTATGCCATGGTGTGTACAATATCTGATATTGCATATGCAGTTGGAGTTGTGAGCAGATTTCTTGCCAATCATGGCAAAGAGTATTGGGAAGCAGTCAAGTGGATTATGAAATATCTTAGAGGTACATCCAATGCATGTTTATGTTCTGGTATTGATAAACCTGTGTTACAGAGGTACACAAATGCAGATATGGCAGTCGACATCCACTCAAGGAAATCGACATCAGGCTATCTGTTTACTTTTGCAGGGGGAGCAGTGTCATGACAATCCAAGTTGCAGAAATGTGTCGCTTTGTCAACTACAGAAACTGAGTATATTGTTGTAGCGGAAGCTTGCAAGAAAATGTTGTGGATGAAGAGGTTCATTCAATAACTAGGTTTGACACAAGACAAGTACATTGTTCATTGTGACAGTCAGAGTGCCATTCACCTTAGTATGAATCCTAGTTTCCACTATAAGACCAAGCATGTTGATGTAAGGTATCACTGGATTCAGAATATACTTGAACAGAAGCAACTAAAGGTTGAGAAGATCCATACTAATAAAAACAATGCAAATATGATGACAAAAGCATTACCTAATGAAAAGAATGATTTTTTGTATAAGCATGGTAGATTTGGGTATGGCAGATCCTCGCTCGTGAGTCGGAGGGGGAGTTTGTTGGGTTCCTCCTCACCCCACGTGGGTGGAGGGACCCACCACCATACCTTTCCCTAATGGGAAGGTTTTACAATAAAAGGTAGTTTCCAGTACTGTTTCTTGTCCCTCTCTCTTATTTATGTACATAAGCCTTTTGGTAAAGGCGGTTTTGATATATCAGAGAGTTCCTGAGTTTTAGTGAAAACCAGAGAGAAAATGGAGAGATCCAAAGTCAAGAAATCCAAGGTTTCGAGTGGGAAGAAAAATATGGTTTTTTCTTCATTCCTCCATTAGAGAGTAAAGACTTTTATTCTACATGCGTGCGGCGTGACAACATTCTCCCTATTCAAGAAAGAGAGAAAGGTGACGGTTCTTCTCAGTCTTTGTTATGTCGGCATTGAGGTGAGAGTATTCTTGTTATTCTTGGATTACCACCAATTATTTTGGTGAGTTATTGTATTACCCAATGGTGGGTTATTTCTCTTAAAGATTGAAAACCTCTAACTGTGACTAGAGAGGATCGTATCATGTACCTATTATTATTATAGTGGAGATTTACCTGGACTAGGCCCCGTGGTTTTTCCCCTTTAACCTTATAAGAGTTTTCCACGTAAAAATTGGTGTGTCACTTGTGGTTTGATTGTCTCTATTTATTTCTGCTGCTATATCACTGTGCGTATATTGTAGTTGTGTCTATCCATTGGTTTGCATACAAGAGGAAAAATTCTTATGTTTTCCCCAACAGGGCTTGCAAGGGATGAAGTAAATAGGCAAATGAGGGTAGGTTCGAAAACCCTGAGGCCACTCCAATGTCTAAGTTGGAACCAAGCATAAGCAATATTGAGCTCGGTATGAGAATATGAGCTCCTGAGACATGCGTTTAGCACACAGAGAGAGAGAGAGAGAGAGAGAGAGAGAGAGAGAGAGAGAGAGCTTAAGTGTAAAGAATTCGATCCGTTTACCTTAGGATTGTGTTGTATATATAGGAAAGGAATTGGGTGCGTAATTTTTGGTTTGCCATCGAGGGATTTGACATGATCTGTTATCTTGCCGTAGTTGTTACCCTTATCCCAAACTCTTTGCTCAACTGAGTGAGCTATGAGTTGCGGTGTAGGTTGGACTTATAGGTCAAATAAGGAGAGTGGGTGCGAGCCACAACTCAATTCATGATATCTCGTGTCGGTTGCAGGTAAATGGGCTAACAACCGTTGGATGATGGATGATCTTTGGGAGTCCTCTGATGGCGTCTCTGAGATCTTTGTACAAGGATGACATTGCAAGTTAGCTGTGTACTAAGAGTGGAAAGACATAGGCGATTTGGGCGGACCCAGGGTCGCTATCCATGAGATATCAGAATATGACCTCTAAAATGACAACCTTATGTGCTTGTCTGTGGCGGGCGGCACGTCTTCTTGCGGTTGGGATATGCATCTTTACACGTATCCTTCTCGGTTGGTAGGGTCATTATTCATCTAACACCACTGTATTTAGGGATGTAAATTGATCGAATTCGAATTGGATACATCACCACCAGAATTTGAACCCACTTGCTAACTACAATATCTCCAATCCGATCCAAAATCCGACGGTTTTATAAAATCCAAATTAGGATTTGAATTCGAAATTTAACCGAATATCTAGTGAAAATTCGAATCTGAAAAATGGAAATAGAATACAAATTACAAGGAAAATGAAATAAAACCATAGTTTAAAACAAAATGTATAACAAACCTTAAGAAATTATGAGACGAAATCTTAAATGACTATATAAACATTAAGGCTTTATACATCTGAACACTCTAAAACCTAAAGTTATATTTTTTAGAAAAAATTTCATCTACACCCCATCAAAGATTGTTAACATCATCTACACCCACAAGAATGCAGAAACATCACCTAGGTCCACTTAACTGACGAAAATCACTAAAATTATTGAAATACAGTTTTACCCTTCATTTTTATATTTTATCTTTTTAATTTTAAAAAACTTAAAAGATTTATTCCAAACAGCCTTCTTCTCCGGCGACGTGAAGATTTTTCCGGTAATGTGAGCTTGAGACAAAATCTGGATATGCTTCGCTCCATATCTCCATCGTCAATTACGTCTCCCTCTCTCTCTTTCTTTGAGAATCTCTGCCCTCTCTCTCTTTCTTTGAGAATCTGCTGCAACTTTCCAATCTCAGGTGAAAAATGTGAAATCGCCCAAAGAATATATTACCATCGAGAAGAAGCTTCTGAACACCAGAGAAGTTACCTATGGATGGAGGCAGAGATCCCGTGAGTTGGTTGTTTGAAAAAAAGATCTGCCCTAGATTCACAGCCACCGAATCAGTCTCTGGAAAGCTCACTGCAAGATAGTTATCTTGAAACTCGACCTGAGCGAGCTGGGGCAGGCCGAAGAACCCTTTTGGAGTTCGATTGGTTTCATTTTCCCCCAAACAATAACGGAAATCTTTTGATGGAGTGCAATCTATCTTAGTGGAGCTGACCATCTGTTGGAGCCATGCCAGCTCCCCTAATTTTCCCCCAAACCAGCTCCTACCATATGAATCTGACTATGGAGAAGAGCAGAAGAGGAAAGAAGAAGATGAAAGGAAGAAGAGAAGAAGGATAATATGGTATTTTATCTTTACTCTAAGGGCAGTATTGTCCATGGAAAATTTTATTTCAACTGACGTCAGCATCTAACGGGAATCAACTGACGGAGTGGATTTATTTGATTACCACAGCCAAAGTTTTGGGATCTAAGTGATGTTTTTGTAAACTTGTGGGTGTAAATGATGTTAACAATCTTTGATGGGGTGTAGATGAAATTTTTTCTATTTTTTATAAGATTAAGGTAAATGAAACGGATATAATCTTGTTCTACACGGAATCCACATCCTATCACCACTGAAGAACTTCAGCTATATTTTTTTTTTTTTTGAAATGGAGGATTGATGCAGATTCATGAAAGATAAACAGAAAATATCGAATCCACATCCTACCACCCCTGAAGAACTTCAGTTATATTATTTTTTTTTGGGAAATGGAGGATTGATGCAGTTCATGAAAGATAAACAGAAACGGCAGAGCCAGCAACGACAATATCTTTATTCTAATCCTGACTTTAGACGCAATTAATGATATCTTTATTCCATTCCTGACTTTAGACGCGATTAATGAAATGGAGATCACTTCTGGAGAAGTGCTCAACGAGGGCGAGGCTACCAGCCGTGAAATCGAATCGATTTTTGCTGCCTGAAGCACACCACTTTCTGCTCCATTGTTCACTTCCTTCGCTCATCGCTCATAAATCGTGAAACCGAAACAGCGAACCCCAATTCGAAACCCTATAATCCAATCACTGCTCTGTTTGTTATTCGATGGCGCCTGTAGATCCTCATTCCTTCACCGATTCATCTCATCCATTCGCAACCCACGTCTCTCTTTCTCTCTATTTGGATTTCGCTTCTTCCATCATTCATGGCTCTGCTATCTTTAGTCTGCCAACCCCTCATGCGGGCCCTATTTATCTCGACTCACGCTCTCTGTCCATTTCCTCCGTCGTCAACCCCAAAACCGTAACTCCAATTCCTTTCTCGCTGTCTCCTGTCGCTGACCCGATCAAAGGCCAAAACCTCACCGTCTCCCTTTCCAATCAATCTTCATTCCTTGTTGCTTTCACCACGAGTCCGTCTTCTTCGGCCCTTCAATGGCTTTCTCCAGCGCAGACGTTCAACAAGGCTTTTCCCTTCGTGTACACGCAGTGCCAATCTATACATGCCCGTTCTATATTCCCTTGTCAAGACACCCCAGCTGCACGCATTTGTTACTCAGCTCGCCTCAATGTGCCTCACCAGTTGTCTGCCGTGATGTCGGCACGGCATGTCGAACGCCGATCTCCGGTCTCAGGTGAGGCTGCAATGGCCTGCAACGATGCGTTGTGGTGCGCCGAGGGCAGGATGGTGGACGAATTCACGATGGAGCAGCCCATACCACCCTACTTGTTTGCTTTTGCAGTGGGGGAGCTTGGGTTTAGAGACGTTGGCCCGAGAACGAGGGTCTACGCTGAGTCTGCACCTGCGCTCCTGGACGTGGCCGCGAGGGAGTTTGCAGGGACGGAGGATATGATTATGCAGGGTGAGAAGCTGTTCGGGCCTTATGAATGGGAAAGATTCGACCTATTGGTGTTACCTCCAAGCTTTCCTTACGGGGGCATGGAGAATCCAAGGATGGTATTTTTGACACCAACGGTAATCAAGGGAGATGAAACCGGTGCACAGGTTGTGGCCCATGAGCTTGCTCATAGCTGGACTGGTAATCTGATCACTAACAAGACCAATGAAGATTTCTGGTTAAACGAGGTGATTTGATTTTTCCCTTTCTGTCTAGACTGAATCAGTGCTGAATTGCTTCTTGATTGAAATTTAGTTTATCTTTACCAACAACAATTGTTTAACTGACTAAATAACTTCTAAATGTGTCAATGAGAAATTAAGAATCCACCATCAAATGTTCAATCATCATATTTGATTATTGATAGGACTTCAGTTTAGTTGCAGAGTCATGATTACAGAAGTTGTCAGTCAAATGCGAAGTGAAATAGTAGAACTTCCCTCCTAAGTACGTGGTGCTTGATGAAGTCTGAGCTTCAACTGTTGAGAGGTTGTCATTCTCTCGGTCCTGTGATTTGGGTTACTGATTATTTTATATTTTATTTTGCATGATCCAAGGGATTTACAACATATGCGGAACGAAGAATTGTTGAGGTCGTGCAGGGGGAAGAGATAGCTGCTCTGAATACTGGTATAGGTTGGAGGGGTTTAAATGAAGAAATGGAGAGGTTCAAGGACAACATGGAGTTCACAAAGCTCAAGACGAAGCAGGAAGGAGTGGACCCAGATGATGTTTACTCTCAAGTTCCTTATGAAAAGGGTTTCCAGTTCGTCTGGCGCATTGAACGTCAGGTAAGTTCTCATTATAGTACATTGAATTGCTTTGGAAGGAACTGAGCCTGATGGAGAAACTTGATGGAGAAACTCAGTATCCCCCAATTTTTTTTCCTTGTTGGATTGTTTAGGTTGGAAGGCCTGCATTTGATAAATTCCTTCAGAAATATATAGCCACCTTTAAGTTCCAATCCATCGATACGGAAACGTTTATTGATTTCCTCAAAGCTAATATCCCTGGAATTGAGAAAGAGATCGATCTGGTACTCTGGACCCAGGGAACTGGTATCCCTCCAGATGCCTTTGAACCTGTTTCGAACACTTACGCGAAAATTGTGTCACTGGCAAAAGAGTTTATTCATGGGAGGATGCCAAGGGAAGATGAAGTATCCGATTGGCATGGTCAGGAATGGGAGCTTTACCTGGAAAATTTGCCCAAGTCTGTTGAAGCTTCACAGGTATTGTCTATTCTCCAGTAGTTTATTTTTTGGTGGGTTAATTCCTTTTATGTGTTTTAAGTATTTGTTGGTGTATATGTTGTGAATGAACCTGCACTCTCATGATGATAGCTTAGATTAATGGGGCTATTGGCTTGCATTGAACCCAGGGTTTTCATGTCTAGTTTAATTTCCCCTTGTATAGGGAAGGTTAAACTTTTTTTTTTTTTTTTTTTAAATTTAGAAGGGCACCCCATTAAGTGTGATAATATTTCTACTGAATTATTGGCAACTGTATTTTCGTTTCTCTTCACTTTTCACTTAATCATATTTTGTACTTGTAGAGCCATAGTTCATCCTTTTATCAATTGTTAGACTGCAAGAGGGGATTGTGTTCTGCTGCTGCTCTTGAGAGGCATGATACCATGGCCTGTTTGATAACTATCCCGCTCCCAATTCCTTGATTCCTAAGGAAGTCACTTTTTCCTGATTCCACTATTTTATAGAGTAAGATCATGTTTGGTAAACCTGTTTTGGGATTGATTTGGTAACAGGTTGAGAACAGAATCAGTGTTTGGTAAAACACAAGCTGTAATCAATCCAAGATTAGATTGAGAGCAGATTGTGTTTGGTAAACTTGAAAATTTATTACTCCCAATCTGTAAATTCGTTTTTTACTTATTATAAATGGTTACTTTTTCTAAATAAATTTGCAGATTTTTCCTTACAATTTCTTTCCTCAACTTATCAATGGTCATAACTTTAGAGAAAATTAAGCCAACACATGACTATGAGATATGAAAATGATAACGTTATTGTAACAATTTCTCAAAGAAACAACCAGCAAGTATACAACCAGAAATTAAAAGAGAAGAAGATTGAGGAGGAGAGAGAGAAAGAGAGAGAGAGAGATTTCGACACAGCAATGTGCTGTAGCCCAAATCGTTAAATAGCTCTCCTCTCTACCTTGTATTTATAGAGAAAGAAAATAAACAGATTTACAAGGAAATTCTCTGTTCCAAGAAGAGACAATAAGAGAAAATTACAATAAGATTACAATAATAAAATAAAAGAAAATAAATCTGTAATTAATTAAAGAAGGAAGAGAAAGGGGAGCAGCACTAGATATAGTTGGCGCTAGCTGGCGCTAGCTAGCGCCAACTATATCTAGTGGGTCCCAGTGGGTCCCATGGGTCTATGGGTCAACTTTGTAATACCCTCCCTCAAGCTGGAGTGTACAAATCAGCCAATCTAAGCTTGTAACAGTTCAATCGGTGTGCTGGTCCAAATAGAGGTTTAGTGAGAATATCCGCAAGTTGATTTGGAGATGAAACAAATGGAATGACAACAAGCTTCTTCAAAACCGCATTACGGACAAAATGACCATCCACTTCTATATGCTTGGTATGTTCATGGAACACTGGATTACTGGCAATATAGATCGCAGCCTGATTATCACACTTTCAGATCATAGGCTGAGAAATAGGAAATCCCAACTCTTGCAAAAGATTCTTCAGCCACATTAATTCAGTAGTAATATGTGCCATAGCACGGTATTCAGACTCAGCACTAGACTTGGAGACAGTGGTTTGCTTCTTGCTTCGCCAAGTAACGAGATTGCCACCAATGAAAGTACAACAACCTGTAGTGGAACGTCTATCACCATCTTGCCCAGCCCAATCAACATCTGAAAACCCAACAATGTCAAGATGGCGATGTCGGAAATAAACAAGACCTGTACCTGGAGATTTCTTAAGATAACGCAAGATACGACAGGCCGCCGCTCAATGGACAACTTTAGGAGCTTGCATAAATTGACTCATCACTCCAACAACATAAGAAAGGTTAGATCTAGTAACAGTAAGATAAATTAGCTCCCCAACCAACCGTCTATATTGATGAACATCAGAATATTTAGGACTATCACATATTTCGAATTTCTGATGTGGATCCATAGGAGTTTCAGCCGGTTTGGTGCCAAGAAGACCTGTTTCTGCAAGGAGATCGATGACATACTTGTGTTGGGAAAAACTGATACTAGTACGGCTTCAAACTACTTCAATACCAAGAAAATAGTGAAGGAGTCCTAAGTCCTTCATCTAAAAATGGATATTTAGGTGAGACTTAAGTTCTGTAATACCCAACTTATCATTCCCTGTAATAATTATGTCGTCCACATAGAGAGCAATGATGGTAACCGTAGCCTGATGACGACGTACAAAAATAGAATGATCTGAATAGCAAGTAGTGAAGCCAAGACTAGTAATGACAGTGCTAAATTTATCAAACCACGCATGAGGGGACTGCTTTAGGCCATATATTGCTTTTAGTAACTTGCATACTTTAGTAGAATTCCCTCCCTGAGCAACATACCCCAGAGGTTGGTCCATGTATACCTCTTCATGAAGATCCCCATACAAGAACACATTTTTAACGTCCACTTGATACAAGGGCCAATCAAAATTGACAGCCATGGAAACAAGTACCCGGACTGAATTGAGATGGGCCACATGAGGAATGTCTCAAAATAGTCTACCCCATAGGTTTGAGTGTACCACTGTACCCCTTGGCAACTAACCGTGCTTTCAGCCGTTCAACAGAGCCATCTGAGTTATGTTTCACAGTATAGACCCATCAAAACTTCACAACTGAGTGGCCAGCTGGGAGGTCAATAAGAGTCCAAGTTTGACGAGAGGTCAGAGCATTTATTTCATCATTCATAACAGCATGCCACCCTGGATGGGACAAGGCTTGGGATAGGGTAGTGGGTACAAAGGTAGCAGCCAAAGAGTAAACAAGTCGCCGTTGAGAGGTGGGTAGATGGGCAGTAGTAACAAAGTGCTCAATGGGAAAGATAACCAAGGATTTCTGTGTATAAGTTCTTTTACCTTTTCGGAGAGCAATAGGTAGGTTAGAGTCGACCGCAGAACCTAGGTGGAGCAACCTGAGTGCGACGGGTATAGACCTGCAAGGGTTGCAAAGTTTGGGGTGGGATGGAGGGGGGTTCAGAAACAGATGGGATGAAGGTGGGTTCATCATCAGAAGGAATGAGAGGTAAAGGAATATCTGTGGAAGGGAAATTGGTGGGAACAGAAATAAGATAGTATTACTTGTCTTCAAAAAAGGTTATATCATGACTGACAAAATGGCGCCGAGTAACAGAGTCAAAACACCGGTAACCTTTCTGAGTACGAGAGTAGCCAAGGAAAATACATTTGATAGACCGGGGAGATAATTTGTCCACTTTAGGATGTAAGATGTGGACAAAACACGTACTACCAAAAACACGAGGAGAAACTGAAAATAAGGGAGTATTAGGATAGAGAAATTTAAAAGGAATTTTATTGTAGAGGACAGAAGAAGGCATCCTGTTAATCAGGTAGCAGACAGTTAAAACAACATCACTCCAATAATACTTAAGAACATTCATATGGAGCATGAGAGACCTGGCAATATCCAAAAGATATCTATTTTTACGCTCAGCAATTCCATTTTGTTGAGAAGTGTAAGTACAACTGGTATGGTGTATAATGCCATTGTCAAAACAGAAATCAGAGACGGCAGACTGAATATATTCAAGGGCATTATTAGTACGTAGAACTTTGATAAGAGCACCAAATTGAGTGGCAATGTCTTTATGAAAACCCTTGAAAATATTAATAAATTCAAACCGTTCTTTTATTAAGTAGAGCCATGTCATGCGGGAATAATCGTCCAGAAATGTTACAAAATAAGAGAAACCAAGCCGATTGGGAATTCGACAAGGTCCCCAAACATCAGAATGAACTAAAGAAAACGGGGAAGATTGTCTAGGTGTAGAACTAGTTGGAAAAGAGGAACGATGATGTTTCCCTAGTTCACAAGCCTCACATTGTAAGGTAGAGAGTGACTTGCAATTAAGGACAAGAGCCTTTAACTTAGAAAGAAATAGATGGCCAAGCTGATGGTGCCATTGAAGAGGGGTGAAAGTAGATGTGGTAGCAGCGGTGGGAACGGGTTCAGGTAGCTCCAAATAAAACAGACCAGCATGCTCAAGCCCGTTACCAATCGTCGCCTTGGTCCTGAGATTATGACAGGTACAATAAGAAGGAAAAAAAAAGTTGCAACACAGTTAAGTGATTTTGTAAGTTGACTAATAGACATAAGGTTAAGAGGAAATTTAGGAACATGAAGGACAGAAGACAAGGATAAGGACGGGATAAGGGTAATATTCCCATGTTGGGAAGCCGTGGTAGATGATCCATCGGCGAGGTAAACGGTGACAAGCTTTGATGTATCATTAAGAGTTGTAAGGGTAGAAGGTTGTCTTGTCATGTGACAGGTAGCGCCAGAGTCTATAATCCAAGGGGTAGAAAAGGTGGTAGATAACAAGGAAGTTGTACCTATGTGGGCCAGGGTAGTGGTCTAGTAGCCTTTAGATGTTGAATCCGACGGAGCAAGGCCTCATACTGTGCATTGGATGGCGCAGATGTCTGCGTAGGAGGAGCCTGGATGGGATATGGGGCATCCTCAGTAGTAACATTGTTGGCAAGGGTATCGGCCCAATCAGGACGACCATTTATATCCCAATAGTTTTCAACCATGTGGTTAGTTTTGTGACAATGGGTACAATATCTAGCTTTTTCAGAAGATGTCCGCCCATTGCCACGTCTAGGAGGGCCACGGCCACAGCCTCGGCCATGACCAACAAACAAAGCAGAAGTGTCCTTGACAGGAGAGTCACTTTGTGGGACCAATCCTTGAAGGTGAAAGAAGGTCTCGCTAAGGGTAGGGATAGAGGCTCTTGCAAGAAGTTGACTTTTGACACCTGATATTCCGGGGAAAGGCCAGTAAAAAATTTAGCAACGTATAACTCAGATTGTTGAGCTTTGATTTTGCTCAAATCATTGGTAAGAGGCTGCACAACCTATATTTCTTTAATAAGCCCTTTGAAGCCTCCATAGTAGTCACTCAGGGATTTTTCACCAATAGAGTAAGTGAACATCCGCTCATATAGGTCACAGATGCGAGAGACATTCTTATCTTGCCCATATGTCTCTTGCAGATTAGCCCAAATGGCCTTTGCTGTATTGTGGAACATTACAGTGGGTAGGATGGAGGTATCAATACTGTTCTACAACCATGTTTGGACCTGAGAATTATCTCTTAACCAGGTATTGTACAATTTGACAGATTCACTGTCTTTCACATCACATACAGGGGGCTCATCATTTAATAGTGTGGCTTTGTCTTTAGAAAGAATAAAGGCTTTGATAGCTTGAGCCCATAATAGATAATTAGAAACTCCTTTCAACTTTATGGAGATGTTCTGAGCCTCAGTGGGCTTAGGGTCAGTCATCATGATAGAGAACAAAATTCACAAACAATGTATATTTAAAAAAAAAAAAATGTCTTATCGGTTCAGCCAACTGATTGGCCAAAGGTTCAGCGTGGGTGAAGGTAGATGGTGGTAATAGGGTAAATGACAAGGTCCAAAGCTCGGTTCCGCCACCGAGAGGCCAAAGGAAAAGAGAAGCTCAAAGGGGGTGATGGATGTCAAAGAGAGGATAATAACCTTACCAACGGGGTGATCAAGAACATAAGTCTACAAAGTAGTAGTATTTAGCAACAATATGCATAGATGTAATCTCGATCACCAATTAGTAGTAAACAGAAAATTGTAGTTACATAGAGAGAGCAAAAATATCGAAGGCCAATCAAATCAAGAGTTCTTTGATCAGTGATGGCCAAGGATCTAGTGCTCTGATACCATGTGACAATTTTTCAAAGAAACAACCAGCAAGTATACAACCAGAAATTAAAAGAGAAGAAGATTGAGGAGAGAAAGAGAAAGAGAGAGAGAGAGAGATTTCGACACAGTAATGTGCTGTAGCCCAAATCGTTAAATAGCTCTCCTCTCAACCTTGTATTTATAGAGAAAGAAAATAAGCAGATTTACAAGGAAAGTTTCTATTCTAAGAAGAGACAATAAGAGAAGATTACAATAATAAAATAAAAGGAAATAAATCTGTAATTAATTAAAGAAGGAAGAGAAAGGGGAGCAGCACTAGATATAGCTGGCGCTAGCTAGCGCCAGCTATATCTAGTGGGTTCCAGTGGGTCCCATGGGTCTACGGGCCTATGGGCCAACTTCGTAACAGTTATCATTACAACTATCCAACAAAATACAGTAAGATCCGTTTTAATATTCTAGAATAAAAAGTGTTGTTTTACAACTTATAAATTAGAAAGCATGTCAGAAATGAAACCCAAACTGCCAAAAAGATGGTGATGCCATAGTGATGGTAGAACTCAGTACGATTAACTTGATCTTAATGTTCTATATGTTGGGCGACTAGAATATATGTTAAGTTTTGAAACTTTGAGGCATTGAAGTCAAATGCCCCTTTGTATTCATCCACCCATTTGAACGAGTCTTGGTGTTTTCCCATAATCGGAAAAGTGTAAAGTTTTTCTACCAGGATTCTTTTTGGTTCTTGAAGTATGCATAACCATTTTCCCTTGACCATATGCACACATTGGATTGTTCATATTATCTCCCATTTCCTTACACTTCAATTCATAAGTTGAAAAATATATTTTCAGAAATTATATTCAAATACATTCACAAAATAAAAATCCTAGACATAGATTACAAAAGGAAGTTCAAATCACACTGTGACATTTTGTTCATACCATGTTCATACATGCGCCAGCCTTTCCCTTTCCAAGCACCATACGCTCCCCTCTTTGAACTGCAGAAAAGGACAGCCCCTTCTGGTCTCCTGCAGTAGATCTCCTGCAGTAGATAGAGTCCCCCCCCCCCCCCCCTTGAACTAGGATAACCCATCCTACCCCTCCCCTACCCATGACCTCAACCGTCCAACAGTCCTTGATCTTCCCCCAACCTGCTGACCTTCTCCCTGTTAGTCAAACAGTGCTCTCTCTTTTCAAACAGCTCTCCTCGAACCCCCCCTTCTGCTGGCCCAATCTCTCCTGTCCTGCCCTTGGATCTATGTGCCAGTTATGGAAACCTTCCCCTTTTGGCCCCTGCTCTTCAATGTAACCCCAATTCTTCTATCCAATCATCTACTGCTTCTTCTCCCCCTGTTTTCAAATCCATCTGCCACTCCCCTTAGGATGAACCAGCCAATTCCTCCCTTCCCCTCCCTGACCTGTATTCTGCTCCTTTTCTCTACCCTCGGGCCCAATCCAAATCCAAGAGTCAACCCCCGTCTTTTATGCCCACCCCCTTGTTCCTGAATGAGCCCGTTCTCCTAGCTTATTGGGCCTTCCTGTTTCACATCCCCTTGATATCCGTAGTCCTTTGCCAGTATTCCTAGTGACATATTGGCCGTGGATCCCCCCTTCCTCCTTTCTGGCCGTTTGGAGTATGAGGATGAGATGTCTATTTATGGTAGTGAGGATTCATCCTTGGTGCCTCCCACTGTCCCCTCTTGTTTGGAGGACAATGATCACAGCTCTATCCTTCCCTTGCAAGAAGAAGCAACCGCCGGCGAAGGTCTCCTGGTCGTTTTTAAGATGGTTGAGCCTTTGTGTGGTATCATTGGCTTTTTTCAATTCGGAGCTCTGTCCCATTTAGTATAATTGGGTTTCCCACTCATTGGTGAGATGGTGTGCTTTTTGGGCTGCCCTTGATTGGGTTGGTCTTGTTGGGTCGGCGCTGTGTTGGCCTTTGCTCGGTTCGTTTTTGTTTTGGCTCCCATCTTTTGATGGTTTGCTGCTTGTATTCTGTCTTCTGGGTTCAAAAAAAAAAAAAAAAAAATCTATTTATCCAAACAAAGAGAGTTCATATGCCCAAAATTAAATAAACATCATATATTGCAAAGGCAAAGTATTCAACCAAGTAAAATAATCATCTATATCGAATTTCATCCATCCCATGTCGCCTTACTAATTGATTTGCTTTTAGTAGTAGTAGAATTTCCTTCTCCCTGTTTGTAAAATTAAAGAGTGAAATTTTGCACCCATATGACCTGAACCAAGTTTAAAACTGAATGGTGCTTAAATGCATAGCAAAGACTTGCAGCTCATGTGTTATTTGTGTGCCTGCTTGTGGCTCATTATAGGTTTGGTATGGTTGGTTCTGCAGGTTACAGCCTTAGATGCACGCTTCAAGCTAGCAGAATCCAATAATTATGAGGTGAAGGTAGCATTTCTCCAACTGTCCATTTCATCTGGATGCACAGAGTACTTCAGTGAGGTGGAGAAAACATTGAAGGAGGTTGGGAGGATGAAGTACCTTCGTCCTCTCTATATTGCGCTGGCAAAAGATAGTGGAAAGGAGGCAAAGGCATTGGCCAAGAAGATTTTTGGAGAGGCTCGTGAGTGTTACCATCCTATAGCTCAAGGTGTTGTTGAGTCCATCCTTTCAAAGCACCTGAAGGATGATCTTTGATGATACTGAAAACAACCTAATGAGTGCTATTGTAATTCTTGCTCCTGTATTTTCTGTTGTAAGGGATGCGGACAACTTGTTTTGGACATTTGGGTATGCACATCTTTTCATTGCAAAATGAATGTGCTTTCAGTGTCTAACATGCTTTAGTGGATTTAAAATAGAGGGTTTCCCCCCAGACGAGGGATTTGCCTTGTTTTTCTGTATGTTTTCTTCCAGGTTGGATCAAAGGGAGAAGGAGAAGGAGAGTGAAAAGCAGAGGGTAGGGGGGGGGGGGGTTTGCAGGGTAGGGCAAGTTAGAGCGTTGGGCAAGGAGGAGAGAGAGAGAGAGAGAGAGAGAGAGATTTGCATGGGTGGGGCAAGCTAGAGCAGGGATACGGAGGGCATGGATGGGGTCCTGGGGAGAGGATAAAAGAGGGAGAGAGAATGGGAGGGGAGAAAGAAAACAGAGGGAGCAGGGAGTAGAGAAAGAGGGAGAGAGGGTAGGGAAGGCCTGGGCGGGGGTGGTTATAAGTATAACTGAGAGGGAGGGAGAGGGACTGGGAGAATACCAGACACTTGAGGGGCGGAGAGCAGTTGACCTGGTATGAAAAAGATCCTTTCTTGTGTTGTCTCTCCAATTATGATCTAATGATTGGTGTTTACCTGATACATATACCGATGTATTGGTATATGTATTGAATGAATTCTAGCCATTGGATCACGATTGAATTCCTTCCAATGGCTGGAGAGGGGAAAAAGATCGTCTCCAATCCGTCCAGTCGTGGACGGACGGATTGGATTTAAAGGACACACCCCTATGTATTGGTATGCGTGTCCTTTTAATCCAGTCCGTCCAATCCACGATTGGATGGAGTGGAGATAATCCAAGTCCCTGGAGAGGAGGATCCAAACTTGACATGGCAAGCACGACCAGACCAATCGAGATATTCAAAAAAAGAGATATTCATTTCTCATTTCTGGATCATGTGAAAAAAAATATTTCTCTGGTATGTTTAAATGTCAAGAAAAAAATGATGCGACAATTATCTCTCTCATTCTTTTTACTATTTCAATAAATTTTTTTCTCAGCGTCCAAACATGGATATAGTAATAGGGACCAAAAGAAAAGGTGTTAATTGTTATGTGGTTAGACCGTGAGGTCACGGCCAAGGTGAGTTCCTGGTTGTGCCACGTGTACCACTGGAAGCCTCATGGCTAACACGACCATAATAAGGTCCCAAACTCAACCGGCGAAACCATTGGTCACCTTAGCAGAGTAGCATAGCAGAGTTGCAGCTGCTTGCTCCCCATCGTATTTTAGGTCGTTTAACTCTGAATAGTTGAGAGCTCATCTATGGCGGCTTCTCTCCGTACAATCCCGTTTCAAAGCACTGTTAGGCCAAACAAGACGAAACACCCTGCCGCAGCTTGTTTGTCCACAAAGGCTGCAAGAGAACGGCATCTTCGCTTCTCATTAAATCTGAAAGATGTCATTAATACAGAGTCTCAATTCTTATTTTCTCCAGGTCCAGACCAACGGAGCATTACCCCTTCTGCAATATCTGGCTCTTCTGGTAACTCTGTCATTTCTGATTTTCGTTGTCCTTTATCTGTTCAAATTAAACTAAAGTTTCATTTTTAAATTTAAATAGCTCCTTATCAAAAGAACACGTCCTTCGAAAATCTTTCTCGACTGAAATCAATCTGAGTTTTGTATTTACTGATGTGCATAGGAACTACATCCTCAATGGTGAGTGAAGATACGACAAGTCTGTTGGATAGCGTGGAAGTGTTTGATTTGAATGGAGAATCGATTCCAATATCTGATTTGTGGAAAGATAGGAAAACTGTAGTCGCATTTGCTCGCCATTTTGGGTGATTTTCTATTACCTTTCTAAAGCTTTATTCTGTCTAGAACCCACAGCCTTCTTCTTTTAGATTCCCTTAATTTTTTTTCTCTGTTTTTCTTCCCCTGTCCGAGCAGTTGTGTCCTTTGTCGCAGGCGTGCTGATTTCCTTGCTTCTAAGAAGGTACTACTGTGTATTAAAAAATTCTAATAAAAAATACTCCTTTCTATACCGTGAAGGTCTGCTAAATGGCATCTTAACACTCACAGTAAGAACATTCGGACCTCTACCTAAAATGATTGAATTTGAATTATAATAAAGCATTGAAATTGCATCATTTAATGGGAATCCAATCTTAAAACTCATCTTAGATCATACATAGTTATCATAGACTGATGGGAGATTCAACTCAAACTGGTTAAATTGATGCTTATTAGAATCATTGAAGACTCAAATGACCATTATTGCACTTGCGACAGGACTAAATGGTTGGTTTCCACCTTATGTGTTGTACTGGATCTGTCTCAAACGGTTTGCGAATTGGTTTGATGGATCTCTCAACCACCAGAATAGCACAATGGGTTGAAATGGTTTGTGAATTCCTCATTTGACATGCCAGCTCATGGATCCATATCAGCAATTGTCAAAGATCAGTATGAACATCTAGTAAGAAAGAACCAGCCATTGGTTCAGGATCAATCTAGGCAGCCATCCAACTGCTGCTTCTGCTGGGCAGCCACAGAATGTTTTTATCAGCACTTTTTTAATTGCCCCCTTGTCTCCTTGCCTATGGGAGGGGATTCTTCACCGCTGCTGACCTGCTACAGGCAGGATTCTCGTTTTTGAAAGGGAGCGAAAATAAATTGCCAAAGTGTTTAGGAGGAAGTCGCCATGCTACTCTTGGGAAACTGACTTTCTGCCTGACCATGTACCATATTTGGATGGAGAGGAACCTGAGAACCTGGACGGCCAAATCCAGGACTCTTTGACATATTTGGGACTCTATTCCTTTTGAAGTTGGGGGGAATTCTTACTCCAATTACTAGGCCCTCTCTTGATAACAGTAGGAAAATGCTTATTGCCACTGCCTGGGAGTTACCTATTTTAATGTAGATAGGCTCTCCTTTGTGTTCTCTGTGTAGATCTTGTTTTTGCTTCTTTTTCTGGGTTGCCCTCCTTGCTCCCAGGCTTTGTAATTCTTTTGGGTTTTGTTAATACAATTCATTGTTTACCCAAAAAAAAAGAAAGAACCAACCATATCCTGACATAATAAATGAGAATGTCAAATGTAATTTTACTCCATTTTAGTCGGCATTTAGCAATGTAATGTATTCTTGAATAACTTTCTGGGCACTTCGTTTATCTAGAGGCTATTTGCAGATATCATTTTTGACTTCATTGCTTTATACATTCTTTATCTTCTTTCTTTTTTCCACCTGCATTGTACAACACTAACCCATTGTCAAGGATCTTGAGGCTGCTTCAATTTTCTCTGATGGTTCTAATAAGGTTGTTAACTGAATGTGATCATATTCACCTGTGTATGATTTGGAAATAAAAATGATTTTCTTTGTGTTTTGGAGCTATTCCTTTCCAAATTTGCATGTGATTTGATATTAATAATTTGTTTTCATATTTTACAGGATATGATGGATGCATCTGGAGTGGCTCTTGTTTTAATCGGACCAGGTAGTGTTGATCAGGTATATTGTGAAAGACCTCACATTGTTACATTGTGATGTGGGACACCTAGGGTGTAACGGTAACCCTAATTTGAAGCCAAATGTTGAATCAACAATAAATTTACAGGTTTTATGATAACAGTGTAAGCAGGAAATTGATATGTCAATGAGAATTTGAAGAGATCCAAATCCAAAGGGCCGTAACCCAGGTTATTTCTTTTGGTAGGGTCCTAGTTGGGGTGGATCTTCAGTCCTAACCTTTGGCATTTTTTTGTGCTAAGCTACCCGCATACTTGAACCTGCTTCGTCATGCTCGCAAACTAAGCTTTTACCATCATACTAAGCAACAGCTGTTCTAAGAGATCTGAGAACAAATAGAAAATTATAGAAAATTTTAGAATTAGTGAAGAAAGTTGTTTCACTTGAACCCATTGATATCCCACAAAAGTTCATGAGTAATCCATCTGAAACTTTTTTTTTTCTTTTTCCTTTATCCAAAAGATCTTTCTTCTATAAATAAAAATGTCAATAAAATTTATGTGCTGGAAGTATATCCATCTGACCATATTACTTTCCCAGTAGGATTGTATCTGGGGTTCCTAATAAAATTTCACCCTACATGTAAAAATCCAGTCATAGACTGATACCCTAATAATGTTTTGGTCATAACTCTTCCAAAATCATACCAAACAGACAAGTTTTGACACCCTCCCCAACAAAAGAAAGGCATGAGGAGATTTATAAAAATAGTAGCCTACTTCAATTTCAGCTCCTAAAAAAGAAGACAACTGGAAGCTAACAGAAATAACACGAAATATTAACTAGAATACCATCCATCCCAAACAAAATACTAAATAAAAAAAATAAAAAAAATTCCCTTTCTGTCCCAAAATAAGAGATATTAAATCAACAAAGAGAATTCTAGTTCATGTCCATGTTCAATCCGGATATGCACAAGTTCATCAGTTATTTAGCTCACTGTTCAATAATCATGTATGCACATTTTTTTAATACTTGCATGCACATGATTATATGTAACCCTGTTGGATATTTCCACTGCATTTCTCAACTGTCTCCTGATAAATGGTTACCCATCTTCCTGATAAATAGTTACCCTTGATGGATGCACTTGATCTAGAAGTACACAGCCTTGCCATTATTCATCAGTAAAGCAACCAGCAAAAAAATGTAACCCCTGTCTATTGCTAGAAGTTATTTCCTTCTAGAAACCTTTCTTTGTTGTTTGATAAGTTATTTTGCTTTTCATAACAAGGCTGGAATTTTTTTAACCGACATTACTATGCCTTTTTTTTTTATTTTTTATTTTTTATAATTTTATTTTAAATATACTATGCTCATGTAGGCAAAGGCATTTTCCAGTCAGACACAATTCCAAGGAGGTATGCTTCTTAGTTAACATGGCATATTCTGAATTTCAAATGCAGAGTTGTTTAAAATAAAATGTTTGCTAACCAGGATGGTTGATCGTTTATATCTGTAATGAAGTATTGCAAATGAGACTGCTATCTATAATGGGATTATCATGACCAATGACCATACATGAAGGGATTTTTTAGCTACCATTTGATAAAAAGCATGGAGGATTGGTTCTTTTTGGTTAAGTATCAAACTGATTGGACAATCGCAATTATCTCACAGGAAAAAGAATATCTGCCTTCTTCACCTAATTCTCTTCAACTTTGGGAAGTATCTTGATGATTTGGTTGGTTGCAGACTTGTGGTCTTATGGGCTATAATCAACCTTGAAATCTATGAGGTGGGACCATTATGAGCAATTTGAAATGCAGGAAAAGTTTGGAAGGACTATAATTTGGGAATTATCATTTTGAGAATAAAAGATAGAATAAAAATTTAGGCTAAAGGTACAAGAGTATCATGAAAAATTTGCGTTAGGTGTACATTTAACTTTGGGAAATTGACACTTACCACCCCTGTACTTTACCTCGATTCCAGATACCTTAATAAGTTGCTGAACTGGATGAAGACCACCCTTTAACTTACATCACATTGATGAACCAGTCCAATCTTACGGTCTAACCTATTTATTCTCTTAAATATAGCCAAAATACCCTTTTGTGTTAGATGGAAAGTCTGAAATACCCTTCAACACATTGCCTCATTACTTTGTCATTCTTTAATCCCTCATCTATCCCTCATTCGATTTTTGCTCCTGACTGAAACAGAGGAGACCGAAAGAGAAGTCGAAGATTGAAAGAGAAGACGAAGATTGAAAGATACTCAATATCTTGCATTGCTCCATTGCTCCATTGCTCCATTGCTCCATTGCTCCCGACTCCCTCATTATCTTGCAAAATCCTTCATCTCCCTCATTCTTTAATCCCTCATCTCCCCCCAATCGCATTGCTCCCAACTGAAAGAGAAGATGAAGATTGAAAGAGAAAGACCTCCTTTTGTCTTTTGGTTTCAACAAAAGACGTTGGATTTCGTTTTCTTCATCTTCGATGCCGAGAATTAGAAGCTCCATGTCTGGACTAAACTTATCAAATCTTGTTCTTTGCAATTTTCTAAGACCTAATGGTTCACTTAAAGAGAGTTTGCAACAATCAAAGAAAAATACTAGAAAATAGGGATGAATTGTCTTCAACAATCAGACCGTCTACTTTACTGTCTCCGGTCAAATATTTCTGGGACTACACCGACAGGCTCATGCAATTCGACTCATTGGAGCTCTAAGGAACAATAGGGATGAATTGTCTTCAATGTGGTGGTTTTGGGAATCCTGTTCTCAGGAAATCACTAACAAAAGCTAATCGTTTTCCTCTCAACAATTCCAGCAAATCACCAACAGTTTTTTTTTTTCCAAAAATACTCAACCCGAGAAGCTTCTACCCAGTACAAGCTCATCTTCATCTATCCCTCGAACCGTAGCAGTGCCAGCTCCACGATCCTCTGCAAAGGGTTCCAATTCCAGACTTTGATTGATCGTTAATGAGGAAAAATTACAGAAAAATTGTGCTTACAGGCCTGAGAGGCTCGATGCTTTCAAGGATTAACAGAGAGCAGCCATATGATACCGCCACCGCCAAGAACTGAACCACAGAAAGCTTACTTGTAAGAGTTTCAAAGAGAGAACTCTCAGGGCCAACTTTCCTGCAACTGCTCTTCCCTTGATTGAACTCTGATTGAAGATGAAACCTACTTCAGATCAGAATTAACCCTTTTCACAGGTATAGTTCAGATTTTCTCCTTCATGTTGATTAAGGATATACGCCCTTAGGTAATGGGTTGATTGGCTTTTTGAGCTGCAACAGAGGCGCATCGTTTTTTATTTTTTATTTTTAATAGTTTACTTTTCTCATGGGTTTTAACTGTTAACTGGGAATATGAACATTCGAGAGACAAATTGCAAGTGTAATGGAGAACTCACTTGCAAATCAACTACCTGAAGTGGATTCATTGCAGCTACATGTCTCAGAGAACGATTTCTCCATTCACTGAGTTTCTTCTACATTCCTGCCCAATCACTACGACTACCAAAACGGAAGCATGTTTGGATTTCGGTTGGGATATTGGTCTCAGAGATCGACGAAGCAGGGATGAAGAAGCAGGGATGAAAGAGTAACAAAATGGAAGCAGGGATGAAGGCTTTTGGTTTGGATATTCTTCTCGGAGATCGACGAAGTAGGGATGAAGAAGAAAAGAAAGACAATAGAGAATGGCGGCAACTAACGACAGTTTCGCCACCTAGGACCTCCAATGAAGCAGGGAAGGAGAAGAATAAAAAGAAAAAGGGAAGGGATCGGCGACAACTTACCTGAAGTCCGTTGCGATGAATTTCTTCCTCCCACGATTCCAAAGAGCAAATAGTTGTGAGAGGAGAGTCTTTCTTAATAACAAATGAAAAAGGTTATTTTTGTTTTTTGGAATAAAATGTAATCGTGTTACAAAGGGTAAAATTGTATATTTACCCTCTCTGTTTAAGAATGGTTGAACCAGGGGATAACTCATCCGGTTCAGCAACTTATTAAGGTATCTGGAATCGGGGTAAAGTACAGGGGTGGTATGTGTCAATTTCTCTTTAACTTTTTACACTAAAAAGAAGGCTGAATAATCAGTGTCTTCTACTCAAGTGTATTTATACACCTGAAATATATAGTATCTGAAGAACAATTGACATCAAAGTATAAAATATTATATCGTACTTTAAACCTGTTTTTTAATTATGAAGTATTATCCAGGCATTATACATATTTTGGTGACATTTCCAATTTTTTGTTCTACTCTTTTAAATTTTTTTACTTTTCAAAGATATGCAAACTTCAAATGTTGTATACAAAAATTCTGACCAGAGGCAGGACTTATCCATCATGATGCTCACACCTACGTTTATGCCACTTTTCCCAATATTTTACTTGATGAGTAATAGCTGGATGTGTTAATCAAATTGAAAGTTTACACAAGGATGTACAATTTGTGTGAACCCGGCAAAGAGTTTTATGTTTTATTGTGAGTAGTAGTCATAGTCATATGATCCATCCTGCTTTGCCCCTGAAATAGTGTTCTGTGAGTAATCAAACGCTTGGACCTTGATTCTGTTTCTAATATGCTGGGTCTTTATTGTCCCAGGATGTGGCTCAATTACTTAGGCTTCATTAACGTAAGATTACTGTGCCACTGGCAACATAAAATTTTCATGCAGGTGCCCTAAAATTATTGAACAGCATCGCAGTGTTTTAAACCATTGTGATTTTGAAGAAGATGGTGGTTTAGAAGTGTGGGGCTGCCTGCCTAAAGCCTAGGGTTTTCTTTTTACTCAGAATTTGGAGATTCCTGTACTGAATGGGAAGATGTTGGGCATTGGCTACCTTAGGAAAATTTCTCAAAACGAGAAATGGATTAAAAGAAGAAAATCCAGAAAGTATATACTTTCAAAGTATATACTTTTTAAAAGAAGAAATGGATCAAAACGAGATTTAATGATTTTGAAGGTTTTCCATATGGAGGGTGAAGCTTTAGGCATCCTCATAATCCTTCAAAGTGAAGGTTACCCATTACTTTAGCAGCATAACCAATTTAACCATTTTCTCCTTTCCCTTTATTGTCACAAATTTATTTTTTGGGTTAAGTTTATTGTCATAATTGATTTAATCATTTACAGAGTTCCTAACTAAAAGAAAATATGAAGAGAGGAGACATGAAATTGAATAAACAAAGCATTATGAAAGTGATGCGGGACCCGGGTTGAGGAAACCCTAATTGATCCACTAGTAGGCCCACCCAAACAATAATCAATTCAAAGGAATAATGCTAGTGGCAGATTCTGTAAATAATCAGAGTTTGTAATAATTTAAGAAACCAAACAAACCCTCAGGATAGGATAGGAATGAAAATTAAAGATGATGGTTAATTAGGAAGTAGATATAAGGGTGAGGTAAAGTTGTAATTACTAGGAGATGGAAGGTTAATCATTGGGGAAGAAAACTAAGTGGAGTAAAAGACATTCAGACCACCTTCTTCAACTTACGTTGGAGTATATCTAAACAAAAAACTGAGGTGGAAGTTGAAGGGGGAGAAATCGATCGAGCTTCTCGGTTACAAGCCCAATCGACTCGAAACTTTAAGGGATGAATCGCAATACCTAAACCTACTGATTCCCACCAATGTTGGTTCCAAACAGCAAGGAATAAGATGGTATTGAAGGTCTGAATCTGGGTTTGGCGGTAGGAGAGAGAAAGCTTGGGTTGCAGATTTTGATTCTTCACATAGAGATGATTTTCAGATCTTGGACTTTGGGCTTTTGGGTCGCCCTTATTGGTTGAAGGTGTTCCCTAAATTTCAGGGTGAAAGGAGGTGGGACGAGAGAGTTCTAATAAGAAATTGTGGGCTGGAGTTACCGCTAGGACATGGGAACATGAAGGAGAGAACAGGGGAAGGGAAGAAGGAAGAGGAAGAAGGAAGGGGAATCAACCTAAGGAGAGGGTTGTCCTTGATCGCATAGATGAAGAGAGTGAGAGAGAGAGAGAGAGAGAGAGAGAGAGAGAGAGAGAGAGAGAGAGAGAGAGAGAGAGAGAGAGAGAGCACACTTCACTTCTTTCTGCCAGTAGGCAATCAACTGAATATCAATTCATTCTATTCTCTTTTTCAAATCTGAATTTAAAAGTCCTATTACATGTTCTATTTAAAAGAAATACTTTCCCAACTAAATGAAATAAAACTAACTAAATAAGATCCTAATCAAGATGGAAACCATAACCAAGGAAATAATATACCTACTCCATAACCTACTTAATTAAATACTACCCTAAACTTCCTATCTAAATTTCCAAAAATAAAAGATTACAAATATCTCAATTAAAATTAAATCTAACAAAGATTCTAATCCATGCCCATCTCAGCTTGTGGGTTCGCTGCTGCATTAGAAAGTCATGGTAGCAAAATTTTATCAGGCAGGAGAAACATTGTGAGGGAGCTTGAACTTCTTGGAAGTGTCTCCGTACCTTTTGTAAGGGCCGTAAAACATTTCTTGGAGAGAAACCCATATATAATTGAAGGACAAGGAGATTTTCACCTAGCTAAAGGGTAGTTCAACTAAATAGAAACCAAGAGACAGTAGAGAAACAATATGTTACCACTCAAGCGCAAGGGAGAGCCAAACCCAAAAGACTAGCCTATTAGGTAGGAGAGCCCCAAGACTTAAGAACCACACTTTGGTGTGTGTGGGATCCGATGTGGGATCATAACATTGCCACCCACTTTTCAAAGCCGACGCCCACGTCGGCCCTCTCTAGATTGCCCACTCTGGATGGCTTTCACTCTGCTTCACCAGGTAACCCTTTCCCAGGTTGCTCCTTCTCTAGGTCGCCCCTTTTGCAGCGCTGGCCTCTCAAACCAAACTGTAAAGAACCAGGACGATTTTTCTACTTTCAAGGGTAGGGCCTCCAGAAGGGGAAAATAGAGAGAGGAAGAGATAAGAATATAATTGATTGTTCTGGAACGAATTCATGTGCTCCTGTTGAGTAGTAACATTCTCATTGAGGAGTTTGATGCTATCCTCAAGTTGTTGAAATCGAGTTCCTTCCGCCATAACTCTCGCTCTCAATGAAAGCACCAAATGTTACCACTCAAGTCCAAGGGAGAGTCCAACCCAAAAGACTAGCCTATTAGGTGGGAGAACCTCAAGATTTAAGAACCACACTTTGGTGTATGTGGGATCCGATGTGGGATCATAACACGATATAAAGTAATTCTAATTGGAATGTGAGGAAGGGAATCATACTTTAGAGTAAAGTACAAAAAGAACAGGAGGTGTTAACAGGGGATAACTATGAAATTTTTATTACCTTCAGTTATTTTTCAGAAGCAAATATAGTTAAGAAACCCTTCCATCATGCTATATGCTTAAACCCTTCCATTATGTTTTATGCTTCTTTACACCTTAAATCATTTCTAGTTTATAATTATTTTCCAATTGCAGCTCAATAACAGAACCTTTTTTTTTTTTCTTTTTTTCTTTTTTTCAGAAGTGTATGCAGATCCTAGCTACTCATCATATAAGGCCTTGAGTTTTGTTTCTGGTGTTTCGACCACAATTACACCAGGGGTATACTAGGGGCTGGCTAATATGTGACATTTGCAGAATTATTGAGATTGTTAACTGCTTCTTGTATCACCAATGGAGTTACCTTTCATGACAACACAGGCAGGCTTGAAGATTATACAGTCATACATGGAAGGGTATAGACAATATTGGGGGCTTTCCTTTGAAAAGGACACCAGGACTAGAGGCGGCTGGTAAGTCAACCATCCGAGTACAAATGTTAGATGTGAACTTCATTTGTGGGATTCACACATCATTGCCGCACGTGATGAGTTATTGTTAACCTATTTATGAATTCTCATGGATACTCATTACATCCATAGAGAGTTATTTTTAGTTTGAATTTTAAATGGACTTTGAAAAACTAGCACATTTTTAAATGGGCTAGAACCTAAACACTTGATACTTTATACTGACTTTAGTTGCAAGATTCCCTTCAGATTAATTCTGAAGACAAACATTAACCAGACTTAGATGTGACTGAAATCTTTCAAATTTTCAATAGAAATGTATTTTACAATTTAGCCTTGTACAAGCCATGACTGTGTTCAATGAGATCCTTTAACGTTAGGCCAGACTAGCCCTGTTATCGAGTTGCATTTCATACAGTTGGCTAATGTGGACAGCCGAAATGGGTTTGAGCAAGTATTTTTTTGCAAGTAGCAGTGTTTATTGGAAAGAAGCATCTGAGTTTCAATATTTCCTTTTTTATTTTTTTGTTTGTGGGGGGTGGGGTGTTCATTTACTTATAAATCTTGTGGCTAAATAGAATTTCCTTTTAAATCAAATAATCGATATGATCATTGCACTGCGATAGGCGTGAGATATGTTAGTTACTCGTGCCTTTTAGCTCTTTTAGCTTTCTTATTTTTTAAGTTAATTGGTCCCTTACTTACACAGGCAGCAGGGAGGAATAATTGTTGCTGGTCCTGGTAAAAGTAACATCTCATACGTCCACAAGGTTAGTTTTTCTATTTTGTGGCCCCTCCCTCTTATACTATCTACCTTTCCATACAACAATGAGGTTTTTTCCTTATTTAATACCCCATATTCCTCCTGGAACTCTTTCTGAAAACATATATTTAGTTTACCGACTTGGTAGTGATTTTTAAGTTTTGTCGTGCCATTCTAATTTTTTGTTTCCACCTTAATTTCAGACTGTAATAATAGATGCGTGTACTCACATGAGGAATACCATATAATTTAGCTAGTTGGAGGTTTGACCTAGTCATTTCTCTTAGAATTTGAAATTCTACAACACTTAATTCACTTTAAACACCAATAAGGAATACATGGAAATCGGAAATACTAATGCTACGATTAAAAAATACCATTGAATTTTGTCTTAGGTTGATTAGCCAACTCTTACCCTCTCTTTCTAATATTTGCATCTCTTCCCTTTAATGTGGCTCGACATGGTTCTGCATAGATTTTTTTCTTTCCTAAATTTATTGTTTAATTTTTTCCTTTTACATGCTTTACTATAACATGCATTAAGATACATGTACTTTTTGTCTTCGTTTTATTCACTATCATACTTACCTTTTCACCTACCTTGTATAATCTTACCTGACATACTAATCTGTAAGGTAATAGGATTCTTTTTCATAATCTAAGCATCAAAAGGTCCCTATGTGAGGTTTCCTTTCACTTTAGATAAGGTACTTGGAAGTATTGGGATATTCAAATACATGTCAAATAGAGTTGATTAATTCAATTAAGCATGCTCCCTTTTTGGATTTCGGGGAGTGTGTCTGTTGTTCCATGTTTGTGTTTTACACCAAACACTCATGTCAGTGAACACAAATTTAGAGTACTAATGATTCTAGTGTGAGTTTCACCCCAAAGAGATGTTAGGATAACAATAGTAGTATCAGTGAAGCTGGGAAGTAAAGCACAGCTTCAATCTATGTTGGATGTCAAGTCAAGAAAAGAAACGAAAAAACAATCATAAGACAAAAGTAATGATGAAACAATGATCACTTTATGTGTCTTATCTCTCCTCCATTTCAAAATTTTCTTTTCTTGACTTCCAAAGATGGCCTAAATATAGAAACTAGCAGCAGAGACACAAGTACCCCACTTGACAGCATAATTGAGAGGAATTTTGATACAATTTTGTTATATTTTTTCCCCCTTTTGGAATAGGACAAAGAGGCTGGAGATGATCCGGATATTGAAGATGTTTTGAAAGTTTGTTGCTCGTAGTGTAGCACTTGGCCACGCCTTTCAATTCAGTTGCCAACAGCTGCTCTAAAATATAATTAATGTCTTTACTAGTAAATTGCAATCCTTTTGTATCCAGTAGGCTATCGTATGTGTTTATTTGGTTTACAAAATTGGGGTACATTGTCTTTGTTGTAAATATATTATTTGTATGTAACATTTGATTTTTCTTTCAGCTCCATGGTCAAGCTATATGACTGGTAAAATGTGGTAGATTATCTACAACTCAAATGATGTAATATCAAATGAGGTTCTGAATCTCGGATCTTGACCTTGTCTCGTTGAGGTCGAGATCTTGTTGAGACATTGCTTTTTTTGAACATGTAAAGAGAAGATCTCACTGAGGTTTAGAATCCAGTCTTTTCATTTCATGTACAAAAATGATCACCTCCATCATAGGTGATTCACATGATCAATCTAATGGCTAGAGAGGTGTGGAGGGGTATTTTGGTAATTATACTTATCTTCACCCCTCTTCCAATTTTACGTTTTACATAAGCAACCATGAGCTGCTACCTCATTTACCCTATCAAATCATATTGTGGAGAAAGGTGTTAGAAGGGTATTTATATAAATAGACAAGTTGAGCTAGTATATTTAATGAAATACCCCTAATGGTTTTTGCTATTCATGAAACAGGCCAAGAGATCTTTATAAAATAAAATAAAATAAAAAAAAGACAAGAGACCCATAGGTTGAAGTGTAGAAATCCTCTCTTGCCGTTTGCAAGGGTGGGATTTCAGCCAACCCATCTCTTCCATGTATTGGTAGGGGGGGGGGGCGATTGATCCCCAGCCCTTGAATCAACCGCAGGAGTTTCCTGCTGCGGGAGAGGAATATATTCTTTCTTTTTCCCCGCAGATCAATTACCAGTATGTTGGAAATAAACCAAGAATGCCATGACAAAATCTTAGAAACAACACCATAACAAAACATTCCTACTCAGAATCCTAATGGACTCAAGAACACTCCTACTCAACTTTCAGGCTATCCATGTGGTTGCTCAAATGGTTCCCCATCGTCGGAGAAAAAATCCAAATCACCATTTCTGTCGGACAATGGGGCCATCGCCAAAGAGAAAATCAAGAATTTCTCTCATCTTCTTTTCTACTTTCTCTAGCCAAACCCCATGGTTCAGATGCCATGGCTACACTAGAGAGGAGAACGATGAGAGAGGAAGAGAGGAAAGGAAAGAGAACGGTTATATTAGTAATTTTATTAATTTTTTAATTAAAAACAAAAAAATAAAAATGTCTAATGCTGACTTTTGTTTCTTCCGTTAGTTAGGATGTAATTGATGATGTCTAATGCTGATTTTTGTTTCTTCCGTTAGTTACTTAGATGTAATTGATGTTTTTTGAAAGGTGTGGATGATGGATTATGTTTTGAAACTATTATGAGGGGTAATTTATTAAGACATCCAACCGGCCAAATAAGACCAAGTTTTAAGTATTTCCTTCCCTCTAAAATATTCCTCCTGACCATCTTTAGATTCGTGTTTGATTGGGCCTAACTTTCAATATTATTCATTATCAATTTGTTCAATTCTTTTACTTAAATCGGAATGTCATTCTTCTTCGATATCATGTTTCATGTTTAAACTAACAAATGTAGATTCCGAACCCCAAAGTGGTTTTCAAGTCATTTGTCCTTTCAATATTTCAAATATATTTATCATGAAATCAATTCAAATATATTCAACATCAAGAAAAGTTCAGTTCATAGCTGAGACTTCCAGTTTTAGCGGAGACTTCCAAGACAGATGATTAGTATAATCCTTCTTCTCTTTTCTCCCCTCTTTTTTAATTTCCATTCTCTTTTCTTTCACGAATCACGTCCCTCTCCCTTGTCTCTTTTCATGATCCCTTCACCCCCTTTTGAGGCCATCTCTCTTCCTCCTTGGCCACAAATCTTTCATTTCTATTTTTTTTCTCCCCTTCAGGATTGACAACTTTTTTTTATTAATAGGATTTAACTTCACCTAGGGAGGATGGGACTGTGTTTTCATTAGAAAATCTTCCATAAAAAAGGAGGGAAGGGATTATCGGACCGTGTTTTCATTAGAAAATTTTCCTCAAAAAAAAAGAGGGACAAAATGAGATGCGATACCCCCTCTTACTCTTCGACCAGCCAGAATGAACTCCAGGTTTTAGGGGAACATAGGGAGAATTTATTTAAAAGCCTCACCTCAAATCTCGCCCATCAATTAGCCAAACTAAGATAATGGGCCACCATACTATGATCATCAACCGATTGTTCTCCAAGCAAAGTACGGTACCAATTAAGAACAGCAAACCAATGTTTAAGATGGGTCAGATCACTAGCTTCCAACATACAAAATTTTGTCATCCCCTGCTCCAACAGAAAATGTAACCAACAGCTGTTTAATTCTCTTGTTCCGATAATCAACTTCTAAGAACATATCTCAATTCTGCAGCCTCGAGCTAAATATTCTAAAATCACTGCACAATACCTTCTTCACTGTAACAACACCCTCATTGTATTCTAATTTCTTGTTCCTCTTTGCTTGGCTAGAATATGCAATCACCCTCAAATAAATCACGAGGAACTGAATGCACATCCATAATGTAGCTCAATCTCAGTACAGAGAATCCTCATAATCCTAAAGATAGTTAGCTTCCTGGGCTTGAATCTAGGCTTGAAGCCTAGATTCAAGGCACATAGCACTTTCAAGCTTGAACAAAAAAACAGCAAAACAGCAGAAAATAACTTTTTTTTATTTTCCAAAGTGGATGTTATACTAAAAGCCCATTCCAAAACGAACATCGATATTTAGAAAGGAATTTTACACCAAACACCTTCCACATTTGAGAACATTTCATCGATCCATCATGAATTCCACAAAATCAGGTTTATAGAAAATCTATATAATGAAATCCAAGAAATAAATGCGAATGAACATAAAGATCTATCTTATGATAAGTTCACATATGAATGTATGTATGTCTCATGGCCTGTCCAAAGAGATTATTGCAGCAATGCCGCTACCCAAGGTGATGGAATATGAGACCGCCATAGATGGAGGAATTTCCAAGATTGAAAAATCTTGAAAAAACCATCAACATCTACTGACATGCTTTTTGACGTTTACCAGGGAATATACAAACATTTTAATTAAGTTTGCTCCAATCTGGAAAGGGAAAACTTTCCCCCGTCCATCAAAGGTTCAAAATTCTCAGCAAGAATGTCACTCCTAAACAACATAAACTAGTAAAATTCAAAATTGAGAGTTAAGAAAACAAAGCAATGAACAGAATCTAGACATAATAGATCCAGAATATTGAATGAAAAATTATGATTTCAGAGTTGGAAAGGATCAGAAACCTGGCTTTACATCTCCATAAATTTGAAGATGATGAAATAGCACAGTTTGAATCAACGTCGATCATATGGGGAAAGGATCATCACCTCCTTTCCATCTATTCGGATTACTTGAAAATTAAAAGGTTAAAGAAAATAGAGAATAAATCGAACAATTAGGGAAAAAAAAAAAAAACTCAGAACACAAAAATTCGCAGGTGAAGAGACTCTCAAGGTTTCAACGGGAGACAGGTTATTTATAGAGTTAGGGTTTCATAACCCTACCTCTAATATGGCCCAACCAAGGGTTGAGATCTCTTCCGTACTACAGCTCTTTTTACCACCGTCATAGAACTAAAGACACCAATTCAGCGGCGTGTCCCGAGACGGTTCGGATTGATTTTGGTCCAAGTTAAGTTTGTCTCGGATTTTCTAAGGGCAGTCCAACACGTCTTACGAAATATTCGGGTTGTGTAGGTTGCAATATACTCGTTAGTTACCGGCAAGTTCCGATGTCGTTTGTTATCGGATTGGTTTTATGGACTCTTATCAATCCGCTATCGGTTCGATTTTGGTTATATATATATAATGGGCTCTATCAGGCCATTATCAGCTTGGTTCGATTTTGATATTGGTTTCTTATATGTATAATTAATAAAATGTTGGCTTATTAGACTTTTATAGGTCTATCAACGGACTGGTTCAGTTTTGGTCTTATTGGACCAGTTTGGTTTAGGTTTATCAATTGATCGGTCCGATTTGGTTTTTCATCAGGCTCTTAAAACACCACCTAAATCTTGTCCAATAAGTTTCAGACTGGCCCAAATCAAATTAGATTAGTTCGATTCTGATTTTCGATTTGAATCCAATTTTGACATATAGAACTACGCCATTTGTTTACACTCAAAGCGCACAAAGGGCTAAAAACCACATCCTAAGATTGAAGGCACTTGTAATCCATTCCATAATTCAGAACGGGAATACATTCCAAATATTATTTTAATAATCATATAATGGGCTTTTGACCCAGATGCAATCAATTCTAGAATGTGTTATCTATTCCCTTTGCATTCTAAGCGCAAAATGGAAATGTCACGTTCTGTAATTCATCCTCATTATTTATTAAGAGTGCATTCGACATTATGAGAATGCATACCAAATGTTGTCAAATAATTCATATATGTGACCAATTTAGTTGCGCCTTGTAGATTGATGATGTGTCAACTTTTGTGTTTAAATTAAATTATATAATCACATATTTAGTTAACAGGCAGGTTTGGGCTGAGCTTTTTAGGGACACCTGAAAACATGTCCCATAACATATTCAGGTTGGGGTGGGCTACACTGTACACGTTAATTAATGTGTTCGGTTGATGTTGGTTTGTTATCAGGCTAGCTTAGCGGACTCTTATTGGTTTGCAATTGATTCGGTTTCGGTTTAC
The DNA here is from genome assembly GCA_028583415.1 of Protea cynaroides. Classification (NCBI taxonomy): domain Eukaryota; kingdom Viridiplantae; phylum Streptophyta; class Magnoliopsida; order Proteales; family Proteaceae; genus Protea; species Protea cynaroides. Next base: position 32,754,336 of record CM053266.1, on the reverse strand, counting down.
TGAATGTATATGTAGTAAAAAAAAAAAGTTGGATTAATGGGCTCTATTGGACCATTATCAGGCTAGATTGGTTTCGATGTTGGTTTCCTACATGCATATTTAATAAAGTGTTGGTTTATCGGCCCATTATCGGGCTGGTTTAGTTTGAGCCTTATTGGTCCAGTTTGTTTGGGCTTATTAATTGGTCTGGTTTGGTTTCATTTTTTTCATCGGGTTGTAAAAAAAACCCCAAATCCTGTCCTGAGAGGTAATAGTTGGGTCCTAGCAACTAGTTGGTGATTCAATTTAGGGTTAGGGACAATTTCGGTTTGACCATTAAAAAACAATAAGGGTGAAAATTCCTAAAATAGTGAGTTTGACAATATAAATATGAATAAAATTTGACATGTGGTTAATCCAAATGATTATTTTTTGACAATATTCTCATGTATGTGGTTGGAAGTCCTACCTTCTCTTCTCTATGAGATTAAAGATGTGTTTGATTATAATAGAACTCTAACAGAGTGAAATTGAAAAGTGTATGAGAGTGTAAGGAAGTGAAGTGGAGTTAAATGAAAGAAAATAACAGCATTTTCTCAAGTTGAACTTTTGTTGTCCTAGAAAATGAAAAAAATGTGTGGGAGCAACAACTATTTAAAGTTCCACATACTATCTTACAACCACAGTTATTTAATTCTCTGAATTATTCTTCTGAATCAAATAATACGAATAATTCTCTCAAATTTGAATTATATTAAGTGATTCTGAAAATTTTTTGTATTTTTTTGTCTAGAAATAAATATCACGAATAATTTTTGTAAATTCGAATTATAATAATTTTTATACTAAAAAAACTATTATTATCCGAGTAGAGGACTTAATGCCTTAATTATCATTCTCAAACAAAGTTTTTCTGGAAAAATAAAAAAAAAACTTAATACCATAACTATTTGCATCTTTTCCAATCTAAGACTACTTATACGTCTAAAAATCATGTTATAATATAAAAACAGAACATTAATTTCATTTTTTTTCCCATGTAAGAATAAATATGAGTATGAAAATCAAATCATAATACAAAGTAAATCATAAATTTCATTCAACAATGTAGAATTAAATATGAATATAAAAAATTACACCATAATACAAAGCAAGTCATTACTTTTGTGTGTTTTTTTAATTAGGATTAAATATGAGTCTAAAAATAAATATTATAATATAAACCATGAGGAAGTAATTAATGAATATGAAAAAGAGATGGATTTCATGAGAACGATTGGATGAATTTATGAAATTTTTTTATTTTTATGAACATTAGCTCCACTAAATTGGAAATGCAATCATAATAAAATCTAATGATCCACATTATATATCGTAATAAAATCTAACAAATCCATCTTTATACACATATACCTATCTATTATGTATTATATTGTTATTTATGAATTAAATATTATTCTAATATCATTTGTATATTATGTAGGTATGATAATTGATTGATATTGTGAAATAAGAGCACCAAATACTAAAAATTAACATCCGAATTTATTTTTTTTGGCGAAAGAATAATTCTCGAACCGATCCGAATTGGAATTTTATTTTAAGTCTGTTTTTTGACCACATCTTTGATAAAAAAATTTTAAATTATCGAAACAACTCATTCCGAATTATTCTCCTTCCAAATAATTTTTGAATCCGAATTAAATAACTATGCTCACAACCAACACATAAAACTTAAAACAAATTTAATATTATTATTTATTTTTAAAAATTTGAATATATCAACTAATAAACTCCACCACCATATGCATTAGTAACACTACACAATACATACAAGGTGTCAATACATACATACATACATATAAAATTCATGATTTTTCCTAACTTTTCCAAGCTTGTTCTTGGATAGGTTTTGGGATTTTACTAAAAACCTGAATCCAAGCCCAACTCAACTGATTTTTTTTTCCTATCATAGCCTTGTTAGAATTGGAGAAACAAACAAGAAGATTTACGTGGTTCAACACCTCATTGTGAGATGCCTACATCTACTAGAGAAAAAAGTGACTTCCTTCAATCCTAATAACAGTCTACAGATTTTCTTTACCAGAAAGAACCTCCCCCTCTGTTAGACTTACCTAGGTTCTCCCACACATAAATAATTTATAGGAAAATCTAGAAAGCCTAATCCTCATATAATTACTGATTTACCCCGTATATGTAGTAGACCCAAAACCCTAATATAAGTACAAACCCAATAACCATGTGGACCCCACATAATACAAGACACCAAACTTAACAAATATCCACCTGGCTTGGATTCTGCAAATCACCTTAAAGAAAATCCGTTGATGTTGATTTTGTAAATCTGTCTCTGTCAAACCTAGCCCACATCCCGTTTGGGTGTCTCGTATCACTCACTGTTGTACTGTATGATGTGACTACACCTCTCCCGCTGTTGCAACATCACTGGAAATATCACCGTCACTCATAGTCCTCCTACAACTCCAGTTGCACTTAGAATCCAAATCTCTTACCTCTGCACCTCCAGCGCAGACCTAGAGATCCAACTCCTCACCCCAGCGAGCCAGTCCTCCTTTGCCTAATGAATCGACATAAACATTATGAGCACCGTATCAGGATTTAAACCAATTGTCAGATTCAGGGAAAAACCTCTCCAATCCAATCAGATCCAAGAACAACTGCCATCACCCCATCAATTAGATCAGGATCTCCCAGTCGTCGTTAACCATCTGCTCGACTAGCAGTAACCAGGCCTCTACCGCGGCTGCCCTTTGACGAAACTTGCTCCAAAACCACCTTGGGGAAACCCTCCCCCACATGCAATAATGTATCAAACCCCCTACTCGACACACTACACCAGGCCTTATCCAACCCAACAATACCCCCTGCTGCATCCACAATCTGTTGGATCCCCAACTACATCACTATTTGATCCTGCAACACCAATCGTCATGTGCCCAACAGCCTATCCAAAGCGATGAACATCCATATTCACAACACCATTCTGCCCTGTACCCTCATCGTAACTATGTTGTAGAGACTGTACATGAACATATTTGTTGCCCTTCTCATGCACCGCACACCGTCGGCGTTTCTTAGTTAGAGTCTCCTAACCTGATAATCCTCGTTGTCGACACTTGCTGGTCTCTCCCAACACTGCTCACCAAAGGGAACCAGATCTCAACCATCGGCAACTGACAATCGGTAGCTACAAAACAGATCGGCAACGATCGTGCCCTGGGTTCTTCTTCTATAAAAATCCATTTAACCGCAACTTTTTGCAAATCCACAAGATTCTTTGATCCCTTGTTAAACGCAAACCAAACCTTTTTTTTTATTTTTTGTTTATTGCCTCTTCTTGTAATTATGATAAAAAAAGAGATTAATGTTTTGTTTCTTTTCAATTCAACCTAATGATGAGTTGGTGACCTTGAAAACGTGAAACGGAGACAAAATAAATAAATAAATAAATAAATAAATAAATAAAACTTGATTCTTTCATGATTTTCAAAACTTTTTTTTTTTCTTTTTCTTCTTCCTCATGCTTTCCACGCTCCTCTATCCTGCTCTTGATCTATCGAATCTTGACTCTGATACTAATTGAGCATTATAGGATAGATCAGATTCCTTGCTTGGATATATTCCATATAAAAAACACAATATCATCAAAGTCGAGCAGTTGGGAAAGAATCATCACTTCCTTCTGCTCCATACAATCTCATTTTTTTTCCAAGTTAAAATTGAGACAAAACACATAAATTGAGGGAGAGAAAGAAGAATAGTGAACATAATTTTCTCCAAATCTGCTACCTGAGGCCTTACACGAGCAATGCTTTTAAGGTTATGCAGAGACAGAGATTTGCCAAATATAGCGCCGTCTCATACACAGAACCCACACGATTACACCACAGAACTGGTAATTAGTAATCAACGCCATTCGAAGACCTAAAAATAGTTCCGTAGATCATCGAGAAGACATAAACACTAATCCAAAAAAGACCAAAATCCTAAGAAACAGATTTGGGAAAAAGAATACACTCAACCACAGATATTCACAAGTAGCGAGAGACTAAAGGTTCTAACGGAAGACAGTATACTTATAGAGTTTGGTTTTAAAACCTTAACATTAGTTGCGAGATGTTGGCCCCACATGGATAGATGAGATTCTAATATCACTCAATCCACACGCGGGATCTCTTCTGTACCACAGCCACCATCACAAGAAACTTATCTCTCAATTGATTTATTTTTATTTTTGTTTTTATTTATTTATAGAAAATTAGGAAAATTTTTGCCCAAAATATACTCATTATTTAACTATCCCATCTTGGCCTATAATGTCAACTGCCTTTCCTAATTTGGAAAATAAGTATCAACCATATCTTGTCAGTCTATTAGGTGATGAGATGTATCGTTGTAAGGAAAAAATTTGTAATGGTTGAAATATAATGAAAAAAATGAAAATGGAGTCGCCACCTAGATAAGGTCTAGGACCTATATATATAATTTTTCAATTGAGAAATACTAATGACTCACGTAATGGATTAAGGCTTATGGTCAAACTAGAGAAACAATGGGTAAGTGTCATATTACAATTTGGGAAAAATGTTAGCCATCCAAATTGCCTAATTCGAATATTAGTCTCCATATACTATCATTTTTTATTCTAATTTAAATTAGAGGCAATGACTAAACAAATTTTAATAGGTATCAGACCTAGGTTTTAGATATATTTCAATATAGGAGCAAGCCATACAATTGTGAATATAATAGAAAGAAGAGTTAAAATGTGATATATTTCATTCTTATTTCTCTAACTTAGGAAATTTGTATTCTATTTATACTCTTACACTTTCAATGAGAATACAAATCCATTCCAATTCTTTTTTCCTATTCTACATTGTATCAGAGCAAAGTTAGGTCCTTTTTTCTAACTCTTCTCACCATCGTTATGACTTCTTTTACATCTTCATCATCGTCGTTGCCTTCGACCACCACCGATGTTGTCGTGGACCCTTTCTACCTTCACTCCTCTGACAATCCCTACACCGTGTTAGTCACCCACCTCCTCACCGGCGACAACTATCCAACTTGGAGTCGTGCCATGATGATGGCCTTAACGGCAAGGAACAAACTCAGGTTTGTTGATGGTTTCATCCCATGCCCTGCATCTAACGCGTCGTCGTTCGCCTCTTGGCAGTGCGTCAACAATATGAGTCTTTCTTGGCTTCTCAATTTGATCCATCGCAATCTTGCCCATACGGTTCTCTATGCCGCCACTGTTGCCGTTGTATGGACCGATCTTCGCGATCGGTTCTCTCCATCCGACGTCCCTTGCATCTTTCACTTGGAGCGTGCTCTTGCCACCTCTAATCAGAACGATGATTCTCTTGTGGTCTACTACAATCATCTCAAGAGTTTATGAGACAAACTTTCCACTTACAAGGACCTTCCTGCATGTTTCATGTGCTGCCCGTAGTGCAATCCTCAAAGCTGCTCAACCACGTCAACTCATGCAATTCCTCATGGGACTCAATGAGATTTATTCTCATGTTCGTAGTCAAATCCTTCTCATGGATCATCTTCTGAACATTGGTCATGCTTACTCACTTCTCCTCCAAGATGAAAGCCAACGTTTGATGCATACAAATACGTCCAATCTCGACAACTCGACGTTGTTGTCTCTCCCGGTCATAACTCCTTCTGCCAATGCTGCCACGCCTACCAACAAATCCAAGGAACGATGTAGTAACTGCAATCTAATTAGCCACAATCATTCTTCTTCTTACAAGCTAATAGGTTATCCTGTGCACTATCGGATCCACCAACGCAATCAATCGGAGGGCCAAGTTGTTGCTTTTGACTCCAAGGTTGCACCCATTCATGGTAGCTCTACTCCGGCTCTTACTGCTGACCAATACCAACGCCTTCTTCTTTTACTTGGCGAGGTAACTTAGCTTGCATGTGCCAATCTTGCAGATATTTCAAATAGTTTTATTTCTTTTCACTCCTACTTCTTGGATTATTGATACTGGTGCTATAGATCATATTTGCTACTCATGTTCATTGCTTTAAAATTTTATTCCTTCACCTTTTCAAATAGTTGTTGTTCCCAATGATCAATTTGTGTCTATTTCTAGTTGTGGGATGGTTCCCTTATCACCATTTTTACAACTCCATAATTTCCTTTGTGTGCCTGAATTTAAATATTACCTTATTTCTGTCAAAAAACTCACTCATGATCTCCATTGCTCTGTTATTTTTTTCTGTCGTATTGCCTATTTCAGGACCTCTCGACTAGGAAGGTGGTTGGGCAGGTGTTGGGTTTGGTGTCTCGTATTCTGTGGGATCCACACGGTTATTAGGATTATACTTGTATTAGGGGTTGGGTCTATTATATGTATGAGGATAAACTTATAATTGTGTGAGGATTAGGGTTTCTAGGGATCCCTATATATTGTCTCTATGGAAAAAATCCTAGGTAAAACTATTAGAGTAGAAGACTTTGTCAGGTAGAGATCTGTAGACTTTTCTTGGGAATAAAGAAATCATTTTTTTTGGTATGAACATAGGCATCCCACAATGGTGTATTAAACCATGCTAAATTCTTCTTGTTTTATGCTATCCTAATCTAAATTAGTGGTGTCAGAGCTAAGGTTCAACAGATCGATCACTGATCTAAAAAAAGTTGGGGAATGCGTGGAAGGTATGAAGAAGGAAAAAAAAAGGATAATGAAAAAATAGGTACGTACGGGGCTTGACTTTTTTTTTTTTAATTCAGTTTCACTTTTTCATCATTACATGATATTTAAAAAAAAAAAAAAAAAAAAAAAAAAAAGAATTGAAAAAGTAGAAATCATAGGTGGGAGAAAGTGGGTTGTTTCCAACGGTTAAAAAAAGATAAAAAAAAATAGTAAAAAAGTAAGTAGGAATTTTTTTTTCTCTTATCTCTATTTTAGTTTTTCAAAGGATTGAAAAAGTGAGAAAACAAGGTGGGTTTGCTGATCTCCTCCAGTTCATTTTGAACTTGAGGGATTGAGGCCGTGATGTGTGTGAAAACAATTATTCTCTCCTACTTCTTCACTGTCGCATTTCTTCTCTCCTTCTCTGTAACGTATTCTGAATTCAATCCCAAACACATTTCATAAGTTATTAAGACATTAAAACACCCATTAATCTTCTTCCTCCCATTAACAAACCCATAAGACCTCTCAATCTCAACAAAAAAAAGTTGCAGCTGAAGCACATTAAGAGTTTCCCTCAATTTCTTGGAGTCTAGATTTTTTTCCCCACATGGGTATTGTCTCCATACCCCATCGCCAACCATATCCTCTATGTCCCACACTTCATAGATTTGAACTCCACAGATCTCCTTCTCCACCATCAAATACCCGATTTGATTCCATGGATGTTAAGACAGAAAAAAAAAAAGACAGAAAGAGGGCTCAAATTTCAACTCAATATATCCTGAGCGAAAAGTTTTCTGCAAATTGGAACATAAAGGATCAGTCGGGTGTCAATTCGAAAGGCAGATAGATAGGGAATCAGTAGTAGATCGGGATTGTTCTCGGCCGACCCAGAGCCGATATCAGAGATCTCCTAACTGCTTTCTGCGGCAAAGAAGAAGACATTACAAAGAAGAAGGGGAGAAAAAATATGACGGAGAAATAAGAGAGAAGAAAAGAGTTGGGCGAGAAGAGGAAGGACCGTTGGATTTGATGGCCTCCACATGTCGGCCATCGACCCATCATTGGAAAGCCTCAAGTGCAAAATGAACTTGAGACGAGCCGAATCCGGGTTTTCTACGATTCACTTTCAGGTGAGAAAAAAAAAGTAAAGAAAAAGAGTAAGGATTGGTGGGAGGTTTTTCAGATCCATGGGAGTTTTCTTTTTCTTTGTCGAAATTGAAGACGAAAGGGGAGGTTCAAGGTATTCTACCAGTGGCTGGTGTATCGGCATCATCTGGAGGGATGCTTGTCGGAGGATCTGGATTGGCAGCAGTAGTGATGCCTCTTGGTTTCGAGTTATCAGTGGTTGCAAACGGATCGACGAATACAGTAGAGGGTATTGTTGGGTTGGATAAGGCCTGGTATAGTGTGTCGAGCAGAGGGGTCAGATCCATTATTGCGTGTGGGAGTTGGAGCGGATTTAGCAGTGTCGATCTATGACGGTGGTGAGCAGGCTCTAGGGGCTTTTAGTGTGATGGCTGTGAGGACAGCGGTTCATGGATCTGGTCAGATCGGGGAGGTTTTTCCCGAGATTTGACGGCTCATTTGAATCTTGGCACGGTGCGCGTAATGGCCAATTTATGCCGCATCGTGGGGCAAAGTAGGACTGACAGGCTGGGACAAGGAGTCGGATCTCTAGGTTTGCATTGGAGGTGTAGAGGTGAGAGGCTCGACAACTAAAATTACAGGAGGACTGTGAGTGACGGTGATCTTTTTGGTGATACTACGGTAGTGGGAGAGATAGAGTCACATCACCTTGTACGATGGTGAGCTGTGCGGGACACCCGGATGGGGTGTGAGTTACGTCAATTTACGTGTAACTGTTTGACATAGACAGATTTACAGAATCAACATCAATGGGTTCTTCATCAAGGTGGCTTGTAGAATCCAAGCCTGGTAGAGATTTGTTGGGTTTGGTGTCTTGTATTAAGTGGGATCCACACGATTATTGGGATTGTACTTGTATTAGGGTTTGGGTCTATAACATGTACGGGGGGTAAACTTGTAATTGTGTGGGGATTAGGATTTTTAGGGATCCCTATATATTGTCTATGTGAGAAAAATCTTACGTAAGACTATCAGAGTAGAAGACTCTATCAGGTGGAGATCTGTAGACTTTTCTTGAGAATAAATAAATCTCTCTTTCTCTGGTGTGGACATAGGCATCCCACGATGCGGTATTAAACCATGTTAAGCTCTTCTTGTTTTATTCTCTCCCAATCTTAACAGCGGGGCCTTGAACGTGGTGGACTATACTACTTGGATGCGGATTCTTATTGCACGTATCTTTTATCTAATTCCTTATCCTTTGATTTATGGCACAAGGGATTTGGTCATCCCTCTCATGATCGATTAAATAAATTGAGCACCGAACTCTGTTTTCTTCAAATAAAAATTCACATATTGGTGATATTTGTCATCTTGCTAAGCAATCTAGATTACCTTTTTAATCTAGTTCTATTTGTACTACTGAACCTTTTGCTTTAATTCATATTAATATTTTGGAAAAATATTTTGTTCCTACACGTAATGGTGCTTTTTTTTCTTAACCATTGAGGATGATTTTACTCGATGCACTTGGACATATTTAATGCGTTTTAAGTCTGAAAGTTTTTCGATTTTACTTAACTTTCATTCTTATGTTAAAACTCAATTTAATCGCTGCATCAAGATTATTCGTTCTGAGATTATTCGTTCTGATAATGAATCTAAATTTTTTTCTTCCACCATGAAGTCTTTTTTTAATGACAATGGCATTATTTATTAACATAGTTTTGTTTACACTCCTCAGCAAAATGGAGTCGTTGAACACAAACATCGTCATCTTCTTTCTTTAGCTCGTGCTCTTATTTTTGAAGCTAACCTACTTTTTTTTTTTGGGGTGACTGCCTTCTCACTACCACATATTTAATAAATCGGATTCCAACTTCTCTTGTCAATGGAATTTCTCCCTTCCAATTCCTTCATAATAAATAACCAAACTATAACCACCTTCGTATTTTTTGTTGTCTTTGTTATGCAGCTACCACACATCTTCATTACGATAAATTTGGCCCTCATGCTAAGCGTTGCCTTTTCTTGAGATACTCCCCGGTTCAGAAGGCATATCGCCTTTTTGATCTCTCCAGCGACATCTACTTTACTAGTCGTGATGCAACTTTTCATGAGCATATTTTTTCTTTTGCTTCTACTGATGTAGGCTCTTCTTCCCAACCATCTAACACGGTGTTGCCTTTCCCTATACCTGACTCCATCGTAGAGTCCATCCCACATTCTACCACGACACCTTCTCCATCGTCATCATCCACCTCTCCAGTAGACAATCCACCGTTACCTGATCCTCCTTGGCGTTCCTCTCGTGCTACCCGTTCTACTGCACACCTTAGTGATTACTGTTGTTCACACGTTCAAGCCAGTTCATCATCTCCCCCAATGATCTTGGTCAGATCAGGTACCTTTTCCACCCTATCTTATTCAATTTCCTATAGTCATTTTAGTCCCTCTCACAAAGCCTTCCTTGTTAGCATTTCCCGTGAAACGGAACCCATCTCTTTCACTGTAGCCAACAAGTATCCGGTATGGAAAGAAGCCATGGCAGCAGAAATCAAAGCACTTGAACTCAACAATACATGGACCTTGACTACTCTACCATCTCTCAAGAAACCCATTGGATGCAAATGGGTTTATAAGATCAAGTATCGCTCTGACGGTACTATTGAAAGGTACAAGGCCCGTCTTGTTGCCAAAGGATATACACAGGTTGAAGGACTTGAATTCAATGAGACTTTGTGCCTGTTGCTAGGCTTGTCACTGTTCATTGCTTTCTTGTTGTTGCTACAATTCGTAATTGGCCACTCTATCAGCTAGATGTCTATAGCGCCTTCCTTCATGGTGATCTTCACGAAGAAGTATATATGCAGATTTCGCCTGATTTTTCTAAATAGGGGGAGACACGTGTGCGTCGTTTCAACAAATCTCTTTATGGCCTTAAACAAGCATTACGAAATTGGTTGGTAAAATTTTCTACTGCTCTCATGGAGGCCGGATTTATTCAGTCCAAGGCTGACTACTCCTTGTTCACAGTTGAACGTGGTACCTTGGTAACTATAGTCCTTGTTTAGGTTGATGATATTATCATTACTGGTGATGATCATACCTTCATTGTACTTCTCAAGAAATTCTTGCACTCCAAATTTCATATCAAAGGTCTTGGCATTCTCAAGTTCTTTCTAGGTCTTGAAGTCACTTGCTCGAAGCACGACATAGACCTCTCTCAGAAAAAATATGCCTTGGACATCATTCGTGACGTCGACTTGCAAGGGGGTGTTTGTGATTTTCCAATAGAACAAAATCTGAAGCTCAATCTTGATGATGGCCCGTTGATGTCTAATCCTTCTCAATATCGATGATTGATTGGTTGTTTATTGTATCTCAGCATCACATGACCTGACAAAGTTTACGTAGTAAATTTTCTCAGCCAGTTCATGAGTGCTCCTAGAGAACCTCACTGGCATGCAACAGTTTGGGTTCTTCAATATGACAATTCATCTCCTGGCACTGATATACTTCTTTCAACAACTAGCTCCTTCACAGTTTATGTATATTGTGATTCTGACTGAGCATCTTGTCCCATGATGAGACGTTCAACCACAGGCTATTGCACCTTTCTTGGCTCCAGACTAGTCTCTTGGAAATCCAAGAAACAACCTACTGTGTCTCGTTCCTCCGCCGAATATTGTGCGATGGCTTCAGCTACTTGTGAACTTCTTTGGCTTAGTTATCTTCTTCATGACCTTCGTGTCAACTTCACCACTGCCACCCTCTATTGTGACAATCAAGCTGCACTTCGCATTGCCTCTAATCTAGTTTTTCACAAGCGCACTAAACACATAGAACTTGATTATCACCCCGTTCGTGATAAGATCCAAGATGGTTTTCTTAAGACATCTTATGTTCTAAGCCAACTCCAACTTGTAGATGTGTTTACAAAGCCTCTTGGTCGGGACTAGTTTTCATCTCTATGTGGCAAGCTTGTTTGTGTTTTTCATTCTATAAGCTTGAGGGGGAGTGTTGATAATCATAAATCTTCAAGATCTAATATGATCGACAATCACAAATCTTTAAGATCCGATATGATTGACAATCACAAATCTTCAAGATCTGATATGTTTTTCAAATCATGTTAATTTAGATATATTGTGTAAAACTGTCTATAAAATGTATGGGGGTAAACTTGTAATTGTATGGGGATTAGGGTTTTTAAGGATCCCTATATATTGTCTATATGGGAAAAATCCTACGTAAGACTGTCAGAGTAGAAGACTCTATCAGGTGGAGATCTGTAGACTTTTCTTGAGAATAAAGAAATCTCTCTTTCTCTGGTGTGGACGTAGACATCCCACGATGTGGTATTAAACCATGTTAAATTCTTCTTGTTTTATGCTCTCCCAATCTTAACAGCGGGGCCTTGAACGTGGTGGACTATACTACTTGGATGGGGATTCTTATTGCATTCTCTTTTATCTAATTCCTTATCCTTTGATTTATGGCACAAGGGATTTGGTCATCCCTCTCATGATCGATTAAATAAATTGAGCACCGGACTCTGTTTTCCTTCAAATAAAAATTCACATATTTGTGATATTTGTCATCTGGCTAAGCAATCTAGATTACCTTTTTAATCTAGTTCTATTTGTACTACTGAACCTTTTGCTTTAATTCATATTAATATTTTGAAAAAATATTTTGTTCCTAGACGTAATGGTGCTTGTTTTTTCTTAACCATTGAGGATGATTTTACTCGATGCACTTGGACATATTTAATGCGTTTTAAGTCTGAAAGTTTTTCAATTTTACTTAACTTTCATTCTTATGTTAAAACTCAATTTAATCGTTGCATCAAGATTATTCGTTCTGAGATTATTCGTTCTGATAATGAATCTGAATTTTTTTCTTCCACCATGAAGTTTTTTTTTTAATGACAATGGCATTATTTACTAACATAGTTTTGTTTACACTCCTCAGCAAAATGGAGTCGTTGAACACAAACATTGTCATCTTCTTTCTTTAGCTCGTGCTCCTCTTTTTGAAGCTAACCTACCACTTTTTTTTTGGGGTGACTGCCTTCTCACTACCACATATTTAATAAATCGGATTCCAACTCCTCTTCTCAATGGAATTTCTCCCTTCCAATTCCTTCATAATAAATAACCAAACTATAACCACCTTCATATTTTTGGTTGTCTTTGTTATGCAGCTACCGCACATCTTCATTACGATAAATTTGGCCCTCATGGCATTGCCTTTTCTTGAGATACTCCCCAGTTCAGAAGGCATATCGCCTTTTTGATCTCTCCAACGACATCTACTTTACTAGTCGTGATGCAACTTTTCATGAGCATATTTTTTCTTTTGCTTCTACTGATGTAGGCTTTTCTTTCCAACCATCTAACACGATGTTGTCTTTCCCTATACCTGACTCCATCGTAGAGTCCATCCCACATTCTACCACGACACCCCCCAAACCAAAAAAAACCAACCCGACCCGGTAAGGTTCGTTTAAATTTTAATAGATTTGTTATACTCTTAGAGTTCACTTCATGATCTAGTAGATTATATGAATCCATATTAAAATATTTTGTTAATATTATAGTTTATTAAATTACATACATATAGACGAATAATGTTAATTTTATAGATAAAAATAATAAAATAGGTTATATAGTTTACATATAAAAGGGCCCGATAACCGCCCGATCCTGACACCAACAACCGAAATCACCTCAATAAACCCAGCCGATAACAATCCGACACCCTCCCGGCCCGGTTCGTTATTGTGTCTAGCGCACCTCCACCCGAACTCTTTGGACATGTTTTGGGCTGGCTTATAAAACCCGACACCGCCGGTCCGACCGCACACCTTAGTGACACCCTTAATCGTCATCATCCACCTCTCCAAGACAATCCCTTCCACGCTCCTCCTTGGTGTCCTCCCCCCCCCCCCCCCATCATCTCCCCCAATGATCTTGGTCAGATCAGGTACCTTTTCCACCCTATCTTCTTCAATTTCCTATAGTCATTTTAGTCCCTCTCACAAAGCCTTCCTTGTTAGCATTTCCCGTGAAACGGAACCCATCTCTTTCACTGTAGCCAACAAGTATCTGGTATGGGGGGGGGGGGGAGATCATTAGAAATTTTACTACCCCACAAGAGAACCATACAAGCCACTAAGGGCGGAACCAAGAGAGAGGACAAAACTAATCCATAAGCAAAAATACCAAAGCAAGAACACCAGAGACGAGAACACTCTGCCTAACACAAACTCCTTTAATTAACTTTAAAATCCCAGTTTTCAAGGATCAGGCCTTCGACATGGCAACAGAAATCAAAGCACTTGAACTCAACAATACATGGACCTTGACTACTCTACCATCTCTCAAGAAACCCATTGGATGCAAATGGGTTTACAAGATCAAGTTTCGCTTTGACGGTACTATTGAAAGGTACAAGGCCCGTCTTGTTGCCAAAGGATATACATAGGTTGAGGGACTTGAATTCAATGAGACTTTTGTGCCTATTGCTAGGCTTGTCACTGTTCATTGCTTTCTTGTTGTTGCTACAATTCGTAATTGGCCACTCTATCGGCTAGATGTCTATAGCGCCTTCCTTCATGGTGATCTTCACGAAGAAGTATATATGCAGATTCCACCTAATTTTTCTAAACAGGGGGAGACACGTGTGCGTCGTTCAACAAATCTCTTTATAGCCTAAAACAAGCATTACGGAATTGGTTGGTAAAATTCTCTACAACTCTCATGGAGGCCGGATTTATTCAGTCCAAGGTTGACTACTCTTTGTTCACAGTTGAACGTGGTACCTTGGTAACTATAGTCCTTGTTTAGGTTGATGATATTATCATTACTGGTGATGAACATACCTTCATTGTACTTCTCAAGAAATTCTTGCACTCCAAATTTCATATCAAAGATCTTGGCATTCTTTCTAGGTCTTGAAGTCACTTGCTTGAAGCACGACATAGACCTCTCTCAGAAAAAAATATGCCTTGGACATCATTCGTGATGTTGATTGACTTGCAAGGGGGTGTTTGTGATTTTCCAATAGAACAAAATCTGAAGCTCAATCTTGATGATGGCCCGTTGATGTCTAATCCTTCTCAATATCGATGATCGATTGGTCGTTTATTGTATCTCACCATCACATGACCTGACAAAGTTTACGCAGTAAATTTTCTCAGCTAGTTCATGAGTGCACCTAGAGAACCTCACTGGCATGCAACAGTTTGGGTTCTTCAATATGACAACTCGTCTCCTGGCACTGGTATACTTCTTTCAACAACTAGCTCCCTTACAGTTTATGTATATTGTGATTTTGACTGAGCATCTTGTCCCAAGATGAGACGTTCAACCATAGGCTATTGCACCTTTCTTGGCTCTAGACCAATCTCTTGAAAATCCAAGAAACAACCTACTGTGTCTCGTTCTTCCGCCGAATATCGTGCGATGGCTTTAGCTACTTGTGAACTTCTTTGGCTTAGTTATCTTCTTCATGACCTTCGTGTCAACTTCATCACTGCCACCTTCTATTATGACAATCAAGTTGCACTTCGCATTGCCTCTAATCCAGTTTTTCACAAGCGCACTAAACACATAGAACTTGATTATCACCCCGTTCGTGATAAGATCCAAGATGGTTTTCTTAAGACATCTTATGTTCTAAGCCAACTCCAACTTGTAGATGTGTTTACAAAGCCTCTTGGTCGGGACTAGTTTTCATCTCTATGTGGCAAGCTTGTTCGAGTTTTTCATTCTATAAGCTTGAGGGGGAGTGTTGATAATCATAAATCTTCAAGATCTAATATGATCGACAATCACAAATCTTCAAGAATATGATTGACAATCACAAATCTTCAAGATCTGATATGTTTTTCAAATCATGTTAATTTAGATATATTGTGTAAAGCTGTCTATAACTTCCATTCTTTTTTCTCTAACTTAGGAAACTTGTAATCTATTTATACTCTTACACTTTCAATGAGAATACACATCCATTCTAATTCTCTTTTCCTTTTCTACAAGACCATCGGAGTTCCAAGAGAAAACGAGGGAAAAGAAGAAGAAAAGAAACAAGGGAAAGTACCTTAGCAGATAAAACTCCATTAACTTCTCCTCCTTTCGAGAGACCATCGAAATTCAAAGAGAAATTGAGGGAAGAGAAGAAGAAAAGAAACAGGGGAAAGTACCTTAGTAGATAAACCTCCATCAGCAGCTCCTCCTTTCTTCCTGGTATTGTTCTCTAATCTTAAAAGACTACTACAAATTTTCCATTTTCATTTTCTGCAACGAGGAGTTATTTTAGGAATTTGCTCGATAAGGTCTCGAATTGATGGAGAAGGATTGACCAGAACATGCTTGATCGATCTGATGCAGTTTTGAAAATTGCATTTGAATCGGTTGGAAGGTTGTTTCAGGAGTTCAATTCAAAGAGGATGAGCCGGTTGGCAGGGGATAAACTCCTTACGATGAGAGTTGAGATTGCCTGGAGCAAGAAATTGTTATGGTAAGTAGACACATTTACACTACTACGCAAGATAGTAAATTTCTGGTTCGATGGATGATGGATTTATAAGTCATCATTTGAGCTGTTGTTGGATGGCTTAAATGATGGAGACTGAACTGCAAATCAAACATTTGATATGCATGGAGGCCTAGCGAATGAATCTGTTCTCGATTTGCTGCCTAGTTGCATCCAAAAAATTAGTAATAAGAACTCGCGGGTGAATTCAACAATAATCTCGTTTATCAAGTATGAAACATATTGGTTTCTCTGTTCTGTTCCATTGGAATTTTGATCAGTGGTTTTATTTAATGTTACTAAGGTCTATCTTTTTGTTGGGATCCACTCTTTTGAACTTCCTTTGAACTTGTAGACAAGCGGAGTGGCCATGTCTTGGAGATTTCAACTCCTCCTTAACTTGGCATGAAGTACCCTCATTCGAAGCTGGTTGAGCAGTTTTGCTCCATTAGTCTCTGCAATGTGAGTTAAATTGATCTTTAAGATTATGGCTAAAAGACTTAAATGTTTTCTTGATGAGATTGTTTCTCATTCTCCGATAGTCTTCATTTCAAACAGTTGTATCTCAAATAATATTTTGATAGCTCATGAACTTTTCAACTATATAAAAAGAAGGAAGAAAGGAAACATCAAGTTGATGGCTTCGAAACTAGAAATGCAAAAAATTTATGACATATTAGAGTGGAGGTTTGTTGAAGGTCTACTACTTAGACTTGGTTTCAGCTCCTTTTGGGTGCATTTGGTAATGCAATGTATTATAACTACTTCTTATAATTTGATTGTTAATGGAGCTGAAAGGGGTGTCATCAATCCATCCCCGGGTATAAGACAAGGTAATCCTCTTTCTCTTGCTATTTTCATTTTGTGTGCTCAAGCTTTTTCATTTATCATCCAAACTGCTCAGGACTATTGGAATATTAAAGGAATCAGAATCCAGAATATAATCTCCCCCCTCACTCACCTTTTGTTTTCATATGACAGTTTGCTTTTCTCACAGGTTAAGCTTAGAGAAATCATTTCTTTAACAAACTATTTAGACCAATATTGCAAGGCATCAAGTCAAAGTATCAATCTAAAGAAGTCCAATATTGTCTTTAACCCCAATACCCAGCCAAGGTTTAAAAATGGATTTTTAAGATATTGAAGATTCCTTATGGAGATGGCCCATCTAAGTATGTAAGACTTCCTTCAAATTTTAGTCTATAAAAAAAATCTATTTTCAAGATTGTCTTGATCGCACCCTCAATAAAATGAAGTATCAGAAGGCGACTATGTTATCTTATGCAGGCAAAGAGAATCTTCTCAAGTCCGTGGCCCTGTCAATTTGTAACTTTGTAAGCTCACATTTTAAATTACCTTTGCATAATCATACTGCCAAAAAAAAAAAAACACAACTTCAAGTTTTTCTGGCATGACAAAAAAGAAAAGAAAAAGGACATACATTGGCTCTCTTGGAAGAGACTCTACCAATCAAAAGAGAAAGATGGCATTAGACTCAAAGAACTGCATCTTTAAAACAAAGCTCTTTTTGCAAATCCGGCTTGGTGGATTTGAACCTCTCCGAACTCGTCCTAGGTATTGTTTTCTTGAATCTATCTATTATCATAATTCATATTTCTTAATTCTAAGCTTGGTCATCAACTTTCCTAGGCTTGGAAGAATATCCTTGAAAGAAAGAAAATGCTTCTTGATGGACTATAATATGGCAAGTCAATACCGAAGTTAATATTACAATTTGAGAGGTTTTTGGCCTAAGGATCGATTGAGATTGTTCCCTACTGAGGATCGATTGATCTGGAGTGGTTCAAAAATGGAATTTTTTTCTATCAAATTGACATATCATTTTCTTTCTAATCAACAGGAGGAGGACCGTTGTCTCCTGTCTTCTTCTCAAACCAACAGATGGCATTTAATTCCCAACTTGATTTGGAAACACACATGTAACTGCTAGTCTCTTCCCAAAATTTGGGCTTTCCTTTGGAGAGCTTGCGTTCAAGAGTTGGTTTCAGGCTAGGGATTAATCAATCGGCAGGTCCCTATTGATCCAGTATGTTGTAGGTGTGGTTTTCATTGGGGGACTACTTACCATATCCTTTTGGTTCTTCCTTGTCTTATGTGGTTCCGAGTAATTATGGTTTTTTAATATCATTATCGACCTGATGATCTCACATGGATAAAGGAGGAAGAAGAAAAAAGAGGATTTTTTTTGTTTTGGAGTAGGAGATCATGGGAAGAAGAGGCTTTCGGTAGAAGGAGAGAGAAGGGAAAGGGGTGTGTCAGAGAGGGAGGTAAAAGAGAAAGAGGAGAACAAGAGAAAAAAGAGGAGAGAAAAAGAGAAGAAAAAAAAAAAAGAAAGAGGATGATTGTATTGATGTTCAATGGAGAGACATTGGTTATGAACTTTTGAGATGTTAAATATATTTGAATTGATCATCTATCTTAGAAGTATCAGTTTTTACCTTTTGAGATGTTGATCATATTTGAACTTATCATTTTTCTTGGAAACTTTGGCTTTGAATCTTGGTGATGTTAAATGCTTGAGGGGGTGTGTTAATGTGTATATGACATGCGTAGATTGTAGCATGTTGTAAATAAGTTTCATTCTTGTAGTTGTATGTATTTCTTATTGTTCTTATATATTTTCTAAATACCTATGTCTATAAAGGTATTTGTATGTACACAATTCATTTTCAAACTGAATGAAAGAACTCTCTAGAAACATATCGTCTTCTTCCGCTTTGTTCATTTGACAGGCCCTTGGTCCATGTTCCAACTTTGAGCTTTAAATCCTTGTCTCCTAAGTTCTTATTAAGTTTCGAAGAAAGAAATTTGTTATCCTTGTGATATTATGCTGGTGCCAAAAGGAGAAAGTTTACCTTCCACTTGGAAGGAAGCGGTGAAATAAAACAAGAATAGTTCATCTGTGTGTACTTGTATTCTCCATGGGATTTCATCATTGTCCATATCCAATGAGTCCCACACTCTAGAGGTGAGTCTCACACCATATCGACGGTAATGAGATCTCACGAAGAGTACATGTAAATGCAGGTGATCCAAACTCAACGAAAACTAGGAGACAAGACCTAAAATAACTTTGCCACTGTATGTTGAATGCTAATAATACCGTCAACTGTCCCTGGAAACTAATCTAACTCCCACCAAAGCCTATGGTGACAATTTTCGTCTTCACCATAGAGGTGAAATTTGGTTGATCGTAAAATATACAAATCGCTTTCCTTAGGTGATCTGGAAATAAAGCAGCCCATACATTAACTAATAGGTCTTCATAAATGAACCAGTGCCAAAAGTCTTTGATGGTCGAAACCCTTGACCCTCACGCTACTAGTCGGACCATCAACATTCCTTCACGTCTCAGCTGCCCAAACCCCCCCTTGTGATCACTTTTAAAGGGTGGACTGCAATTCGTCTTTGGTTTATCCTTTGTTCTGAGCCTATTGGAGGTTGGGGAGAAGGTTCTACTTGTTTTGATGTAAAATTTTACATATAACGTTTTATTTGTTAATTTCTTTTATTCAATATTTGTTTCTAAGAGTTAAAAGAAAACTAACTTCTTTTTCCCTATTATATTTTATCTATTGTAAAAAAAAAAAAAAATTTACAATGTAAAATATTACTGCTCTGTTTGTTTTAACCTAAAATTTTGCATAAAAATTTTTACATTTAAACATTTTACATGTTAAAAAGTTTTCCAACGTTTCATTCCAAGAGGTAAAATATTGTGATCTCTAAGGGGGAAGGGAAATGAAGTTCATCTTTCTTTTACTTATTGGAAATAAATATTGAAAGTACTTTTAACATCTAAAATTTTACGTCAAAACAAATGAAACCTACACGTAAAAATTTTCTTGTAATTTTTTACTTCAAAACAAATGGAGCCGAAGCCCGAAAAAGAGTGTGTGGGTTGATTGGACCCATTTTTGATTTGGGTGATCCTATACAAACTGGGCTTGAGCCCAAAAGAAAGGTTATAAACCCCAATATACAGGATCCAAACCCACAGAAACTTCTACTGGGTTTTCTGCAGATGGGGACCCACCGGCCCACCAAACATGATCCGCCATTGCTCTCCTGCTAGTGCTGGACAGTCTCACAGAAATCCCTACAATCTCTATCGTTTTGGGTAAGATTGAGATCAATCGGCTCTCTCCTGCAGTTCGTAAGAGGGAAGAAAAGCCCAAATAATAAAACTGCGAGAAAAAGTGATAGAGATCGCGCTTCTTTTTGCTTCAATCTCTTCCCTTGTAGAAAGGATTGATAGAAGCCCTAATCCGTCTTAGAAGTTGAAGAAAACCCTTCTCTGTGAGATTAAAAAGTAACAGTCCCAATTGTATATTTCTCTTTTTCTTCAGTTAGATAAAGAACAAGGAGCAGCTTTAGAGTTGCAGAAGTTGTTTTTTCCCATTTTGATGCTGATCCAGGATGCCTCCTAAGCAGGCCAAAGCCGATTTAGCAAAAAAGCAGAAGGTTGTTGAAGACAAGACCTTCGGTCTCAAGAACAAAAACAAGAGCAAAAATGTCCAGAAATATGTTCACAGTCTCCAGCAATCTGTCCAACCAAAACCTGATGCCTCGAAGCTTGCCGCAAAGGTCCTTCATTTTCTTCCTCTTTTGCGTCTCTGTTCTCCAAAACCTTATTTACATTTGTCCGCTGTTATTCTAATGATTGTTCTTTCGGTTTATTTAATTCAATCGACAGAAGAAGAAAGAGGAAGAGAAGGAGAGAGACAAGGAGCTGAATGATTTGTTCAAGGTTGCCGTTAGTCAGCCTAAGGTTCCAGTTGGTATGTCTTTCGTTACTATAGTGTGGGATCTCATGGGTATATTGTTTTGATATTTATGCATTGACTCTAACTGTGCTTCATTTGGCTTATGGTCAGGTGTTGATCCCAAGTCTATATTATGTGAGTTTTTCAAAGTGGGGCAATGTGCCAAGGGTTTTAAGTGCAAGTTCTCTCATGATTTAAATGTCCAGAGGAAGGGTGAAAAGATTGATATTTACAGCGATAAGCGTGATGAAGGTGGTTGATCAAATATATACAAAAAGTTTTGGTTCTTAATTATGTTATCATTACATGATTCTTGATGTGTCTGGTGACTTCTATCATAGATCAAACAATGGAGGATTGGGATCAAGAAACGCTCGAACAGGTCGTGGCATCAAAAGGGAAGGAGTATAACCAGAACAAGCCAACTGACATTGTATGTTACTCTTTCTCATACTCAACTGATGAATTCCACTTTTAATCTATGAAATGATGCTTTTAATCTAGCTTACTTGACCAAAAAATCCTAAGAGACGATTTATTCCATCCTTTTGACAAATAATTCTTCAATGAAAATATTTCTATGGTGGTGCCTTTTTTCTGCTGAAGGGATTTGAAAAGAAAGCAGCTCCACATTCATTTTATTGGCTGCAAATTAGTACCAGTTATTCATATTTCATGTGCATGGAATGATAGCTGTTGTCAAATGGAAAAATTAAGTGAAAACTGGATAAATTTAGCATCAAATCTGGCTTAAAAATTTCGATGTATAACTGGATTGTGATCTCCTTGAATTTATGTTGGTGAATTTCTTCTAAGGTTGACTTCATGTCCTATTCAGTGCCTCAAATATTCCTAAATTATTTGGGCAGAAAACAGGATTTGTGTTTTTTCTCCGTTTGTCTTTTCTCTCTTCTTCTGTTCATAATTGGGTATATTAAGGTTAACTCAACCTGTAACATGCGTAGTCTTTGAGATTCTGCTCTCCTAGAAAAATGGGCTTTGGCTTGGGATATTGGCCATGAAAGAGTATATTTTTTACATGATTACTAAGAAGAAGGAAGCCTGGTTCCTCCTAAGTTTGTCTGATTTACTTCGACAAAAGAGAATATTTTAAAATGGTACTGAGGAGGAGGGTTCCTTCCTTTTTTAGGTTTGTCAGATGTGCTTTTTTTATGGTGACATTTTCTTGTGTGCGAAGAGGATGTGATTCTAGGGTTAGAAGATCCTAAACATGATTTAGAAGCAATATGGAAATGTTAGAAATCCATCTAGAATCTAAGATAGGTTAAAAAAGATCTAGAATAATCTTAAGATGAAGAATATTCAATGAGAAAAGTTCATAGTTAGGTCTGGTTGGCTGAGAAATCGATGTATCCCTATCTGGAAAGAAGAGAGAAATTTTAATAAATTTCAAAATAATGTTCAGACCTGACAGGCCAGTCTGACTTTTGGGTCCAGTTCTCCCTTTGATAAGACTAATCAGCTTATACAGGAATCTTGAAAAATAACCACAAGAAAATAGATAAACCTAGCTAGCTTTAAAATTCAGCAATAAATATAATTATCTCAATTCTAATAAAATGGGAAGTTCTGTTAAAACAGAGGTTCAGATTAACCTAAATATGTTACCAGAGTAGTTGTAGTTCAATTTCAGATTGAAACGAACAGAGAATAATAGAAAGAGTGAAGATAAATGAGAGAGATTATAAGAGAAAAAAAAAGAGTTTGATGGGAAAGGAAGGGGAAGAAGATGAATTAAGAAGGAATTCGAAGTATCAAACTGTAGAGGAAGAACTCATATCTGAAATCGACGCTAGAGGGAGGAGAAAAAAATCAGTCAACCAGCACGTGAAGCCTTCAACTAACAGCATGTGAACTGCAAAAGTAATTTCATCCACTCTCTAACATCGATGGGGGATACAAGCATGTATATATAGACTCTTTTTGGACTAAGTAAGATGAGCAAAGACTCTTAATGTTGACTAACTACTGACTGTGGTTTCAAACCATAAGCATGGCACAATGCAAGACTGACAGTAACTTCTAAAAGTCTCAAATCCTCTCAAACACTTTATTTGCTAACCAAAATTGCCCTCCTAATTGCACCTATTGACATAGGACCCAATTAAATTAGTTCTGATATTACAATGAAAGCTCCACATATAACTCCTGATGACTAGATTGCCTCGTGCTGTTGCCAGCTTTGTTGGCCACTTGGCTTTCGTTCTTCTTGGTTTGGGCCTTCCTAACATAGTTGTCAAGGTGGAAAATAGGCTGCCTTGGTCACCTATGTGTCCTGACTCCTTGGAAAATAGGCCGCCTTAGGCGTCTGTCAGGCCTCCAACGCCTTGGGTTTCCTTGGTGCCTTGACAACTATGTTCCCCAATAGATCAAATTGATCCAGCGACTTCAAACTAAGCCACTGCATGGTATCTTTGTGGACTTTCTTGTTTTTCCCAGCAATATCTATAGATTTCTATAGGCCTGGAATTAATTCCCATTTGTAAGAGGGGAAGCTGCTTTGGGGATTCTCTATGCCAGTCTATGCTACCCGGACACAGCAAATGATACATCTTGGGTGTGGCAAAGACTCCATTTCTTGCTTTCTCATTGGCTTAAATGAAGTTCTGGACACAGGTATGGCTCATAAATTGAATTGCCAAAGTAGAATAGATCCTGGTAGGTTTAAAATTGCTGGGCAGGAGTGACACAATGGTGCCTTTGGAGGATTATTGAGATCACCCTCTGGATGTGGTTGACATTGCAAAGTTAGGTCAGTGAATGTGGCAACAGCACTTGGGAGACCTGAAGATCGCCCTTTCTCCCTTTTAAGACATCTGTGGATGTCATTGTGTAATTCCATTGAGTTGAACATTGGTGGTATTTTTTTGGGTAACCTACCTGGCCTGTAGCATAGGTGCATTCACAGATCACGGTGGGAGTGAGGAACATGGTGTCTGTATGTTGGGGTCCAGATGGGTAGCATAACTCAATTATGCTGCATTTAGTTTGGGGACTCTAATCTTGGGGTGTGCTTGGGAGTGGTGGATGGTGGCAAAGAGGGTTTCAACACATCAAATTCATGGATCCCTCTTTGCTACAGGATCTCTATTCAATCCAAACCCAAATTTAACAAACAAGAGTAATTGAAATTGAACAAATAATTCTACAACTTCAAATTTGTCTGTAAGAATGCTTCAAAAATTGGGATCCTTGATCCTTAGGATATGAGGAACAATATCCTAGAAGATGAGCTTGATCCACGGGTGGGATCGAAACCAATCTTGCCCGTAGGTCTCAAACAGGTATTTTACCAAACCAGAATTATAAATTATGGAAAAACTCACTTATCTTGAGATTCAGTCGTTGGAAGGTCTTCAAACTT
Organism: Protea cynaroides; assembly: GCA_028583415.1. NCBI lineage: Eukaryota > Viridiplantae > Streptophyta > Magnoliopsida > Proteales > Proteaceae > Protea > Protea cynaroides. Next base: position 32,729,845 of record CM053266.1, on the reverse strand, counting down.
AGAGGGGAAGTACTCTAGGATGTGCTTGATAACATACTCAAATTTGAAGGTGATCCAACCATGGATGAAGAAGTTATGAATTTTCGAAAAACCACTATTATCTGAAAACGGGAATAAATAAAATAGGAGTTTCGATTAAGTCTCACATGGTTGTGAGACTCAACCAGAATTTAATATTAAACTCTGGCCAACTCTCTCTACTGCGGCTAGCCCTTCTTCCTTTTATTTATAGTTTGAAAAATTACATCAATTTGGAAAGACAATTAACTGAAAAATAGGAAACTAAAACTCTCTTTATAAAGTAGGAAGTTTCTAATAAATAATAGGAAAATTCCTAAAACTAGAAAATGGGAAAGTTTCCAAAACTTTTAGCAAACTAGATTTAAGGAAAATCTTAGTCTCCAAGTAATTGAGACTTCCTAAACTAACTAACTTACACTTTAAGAAACTAAATAGTATCACTAGCCAATTAGGAAACAAAATAAACTCCTAACTAAAAAATATAGAGCTGGCGGTATACTCTATAATTGGCGGTAAAAGGAGATCTCTAAAAGCTCTTGCTTCTGGGCTGGAGTAGATCTGGTTAGTTGCTCTTAATTGGGCCAGGCCCAATTCTTGATTTGCATCAGGGAGTCACTGAACTATGGTTTTCCTTGACTATTCAAGGAGTTTGTAATATGTTGTTTCTTGGTCTCCTCTATGAATCCTAACCAATGGTTAAAGCCCTTGGAGTCTCAGGGAATATCTGATCCAAATGGAAGCTTTCTTCCACAAGTGAAGGAATGGCAAGGAAGTCTATATCTTTTGGTTTTGACATCTCTATGCAGTTGCTGGCTTGTGTTTCATATCTTTTGTACTATTTTCATCCAATCAATACGACAATCCGATGGACTTAGGTGATGACGGTAATTACTTCCCTAGCTATTTGTCCATTATGTGATATTGTAAAGTGGAGGGACTTGATTGTTTTAAACTTACTTCCTTTGGGGCTTAAGAGTTATATTCACGTACTTGTGCCCTTAGATGTAAATATTTGTAATTGAAAATTAAAAATATTACAGGGTTTGCATGTAATTTAATCTAAGAGTTATATTCACTATTATCATCACTTAGTTGTGCCCTTGTTTCATATCCACAAGTGAAGGAATTGACGTAAGGTTGCGTACATTCTGCTTCTCCCCAGATCTTGCAGTAGCAGGAGCCTCATTCTTTGGGATGTCCTTTTGTTGGACACGAAACAATTTCCATAACATGTTGAAAATAATAATTAATACTTATAATTATATTTTAAAACCTTTTGCAAACTATTTACAAAACTGTTGCTCGATCTGATTCATCCAATCATGTACGTACATTCCCTTTGTAGATATTCATCTTGTGTGGGAAGTGGATTCTATGTTGAGCATCTCTTTTGTCTTCAGGTAAACACCATGAACCCATTGCACTGAAATATAGTCTGGGGGATATCAGTGGTTGGTACACCAAAGCCTATAATGTCTAATTGTTATAATGAGGACCTCTCAAGTTTGGGGAACAGTACCACGTGAACAATGTTGCTGAATGGTTTTTACATGTTGTTCCCCTTAGCATATGCTGTTGTCGGCTGAGTAAGACTATTAACAATGTAAACAAAAAACTAGACCACAGGTTTTGAATCGTTTCAACATCAGCATGTCATGGTTAGTATTCATTTTCCTCTGAAAGCGAAAATCCGGTTGCTCGAAAATTGGGAAGGAAATCTTCGACCGTGGGACCTCTCATTTTAAAAAGGTAAGGCAGAAGCACACATTCAATGTGCTCAACTTTGTAATCAACATCCCAAACATTGTTGGTACATTCTCGGCTACGCGAGGGATGTTCTTAAAGTCTTCTTGACCCACGACCTCAACCTGTACTATTGACCTCTTCAGCACATTCTTCAGTGGATTGCTTTGGAATGATAAACTCTTCCACCATATGACTGATCTGGTCTTCAACTATGTCTAAATTGTAGGCTTGAGTGAAGAAACATCTTCCACCTTGCAAAGGATTCTTTCATCAATTGTCTTTGCCTCCTTGTCATATTCGTGATCCACAACAGATCTATATGCAGGGGTTGCATCTTCCTTTGACAGTGCAAAGTTGAACTGAGATTTTATTAAGTCAATTTTTCCCTAGATCTCTTGGGGGAGTTGTTTTCTATTGTGCCCCCTTTTTTTTTTTTGAATGAGAGCATCAAATTTACTTTCCACTTGCCGTCGTGTTTGTAGCAAGTTCTGATGTTAACTGAGTATCTCAGCTAGGGTTGTTGCCTAGGCATCCAGGTGCCTTGGTATGCCTTGGAAAATAGGCCTCATTGGGCACCTTGGTTGCCTTGGTCATCCGTCACGCTTCCAATGTCTTGGAATGCCTTGTTGACGTGACAACCTTGTTCTCAGCCACTAGTTCAAAGTGTTTTGAATCACTAGTAGCCATGATAGATAGACTCTGATACCATACAATGTTGGACGAGTCCCCAAGTCAATTTAAGGACCAGTCCCACAGTTGGATCGCTTCTTGAACACATAAAGAGCACAAACAACATCAATTTCAGAATTAGGAGGTTTTACTCACCATAATTGTCAAGGTGAACCAAGGCGTTGGAGGCCTGACAGGGTGCCCGGCGCCCGCCTAGGCAACAAAGACACCCGATTTTTCAAGGCGTCACAAGGGCACCTGGACGCCTGTGACGCCTAGGCGTCACCTTGACAACTATGTTACTCATAGCCTTAACCTACTGTCGAATGATCTTCAAATTGATGACAAATAAAGGCCTATAGGAAGGTTAAATGATTTCAAAATATGGCCTGTATTTGATGGGCAGATCTGAAGATACTTTATATTGAAAAACTCAGCCGCAATATCCTCTAAACAATTACCATGAACAGTGTTCCTGTCTTTTGGTTTTTTTTATCATATAGCAAAGAAAGGGAAAATAAATGGGAAGGTAGAAGAAGAATGGAAGAAAAATGGAACCTTAGGAGTCCCACCTAAGGCCGACTGAGTACCACAGCATAGGAAACCCACTTGACATTGCTAGCAAGCTTTTTTTCTTTTCTAAAACATCTCATGCCTTGTCCCCTTTCATTCACATAAATAGCCAAAGGCTTTGGTTACAAAAATAAAAGGTAGACAATGGCAACTCTTGTTGACCAAGTCTTCTCAAAATTGTAACTCTAAAAAGATAGAAATTCTTTAAGAATCTTCTAGCTAATGGCTAAACAAAGTATAGTTGTCAAGGCGTCCCCTAGGCGCCCTTGAGACGCCTTGGAAAATCGGGCGCCTTGCTCGCTGCCCCGTCAGGCCTCTAACGCCTTGGTTCGCCATGGCGCCTCGGCGCCTTGACAACTATGAAACAAAGACTTGCCAAAACTGAAAATGGAAACTAAGAAAGAAAATAAGAAAAAGGAAGCTTTCCAAAATATAAGTTCCTAAAATTAAAAATAGAAGGTAGCTTGTTTGATCAACACTTCAATGAGAATTAAAAAATGCTGAAATAGAAGGCTGGCCTAAGAATCTCAAAGCACCTTCCCAAAACAGCCTCTAAGATCTATTGGTATTGTTCACGTGAACAGTGTTGCTGGCTGGTTTTCATATGTTGTTCCATTAGCATGGGATGTTGTCGGCTGAACAATACTACATCAACTCGCCCCCCCTCAAAATAAACTCGTCAATGAGTTTTGTAATGGTGAAGAATAAACTCAGTGGGGCCAGCATGTATCTTTCTTTGATATTGGAAAATCTGGTTGTGCTTGAAAGTTTGGAAGAAAGTCCATTACCTTGGGTCCACTCTTCAAAATATTGTGGAGGAAGCACAAGGTCAATATGTTCAACTTCTTGGAAGGATTCAACTATGATGGGGTGTCCATGGGGACCATCGTATCCTCAAAATTTTCTTCCATTGCATTGTTGATCTTCCCCTTTGGAAACTCCACGGAAATATCGAGTTCATTGGGTTCTTCTTGGTGGTCCATAGTCATTGTAGTTGTCTCGTCTTTGTCTTCACTATGGGTGTTGTCTTATTTAATGTTGTCTTCAATTGTAGGCTTGAAAAAAAAAAAACAGCTTCCACCGTGCAAACGTTTATAGTCTTTGTCTCCTTGTCACATTCGTGATCCAACAGATTTGTATGCGGGGGTTGTATCTTCTTTTGACAGTGCAAAGTTGAATTGAGACTTTATTAAGTCAAGTTGTGCCCTAGACTTTTTGGGGGAGTTGTTTTCTATTGTGCCCCCTCTTTTCTGAATGAGAGCATCGAATTTGCTTTCCACTCGGCCCCACAACGCAGCAAATTTTGATGTTAACTTAAGTATCTCAGCCACTAGTTCAGTGTGTTTGGAATCATTAATAGTCATGATAGATAGGCTCTGATACCAATTAATGTAGGACCAGTCCCCAACTCAACAGTTTAGGAACCAGTCCCACAGTAGGATCGATTCACAAACATAACCAATAGGTACAGCAATGCACATCTCACAAATCAGCGAGCAAAACAATGGCTAAATAATGCAATTACAACCTGGCCGCAGGGTAAGAATCAGAAAACTAGCCTCCTAGATCTGTCAAACCAGTAATTGGAAGCGGCTGAAACTATGACTGAAGGTAGGGTTTGATGAGGGGAAGATCGTACCAGAAATTGAGCTTGATATGTTGGTCAGATCTAGAGTTAGTGAGCTTGGGTTAGGCAGCAAGATATCAAATGAAAGGCAAACAGTCAACAGTAGAACCAGAAAGAAAGGAAGAAAAATACTCTCCTGCTTGACAATCAGAGACACCAGAACCTTGCAAGCAAATTTTTTTTCTTTTCTAAAACATACTCTGCTTTGTCCCCTTTCATTCATATAAATAGCCAAAGGCTTTGGTTACAAAAGTGGAAGGAAAACAATGACAACTCTTGTTGACCAAGTCTTCTCAAAATAGTAACTTTAAAAAATAGAACTTCTCTAAGAATTTTCTAGCTAATGGCTAAACAAAGACTTGTCAAAACTGCACATAAAAACTAAGAAAGATAGAAAGTAAGAAAAAGGAAACTTTCCTAAATATAAGTTTCTAAAACTAAAAATAGAATGTAGTTTGTTTGGTCTACACTCCAATTAAGATTAGAAAGTGCTGAAATTGAAGGCTGGCCAAAGAATCTCAAAGCATCTTCTCAAAACAGCCTCTAAGATCTGTGGTACTGTTCATGTGAACAGTGTTGCTGGCTGGTTTTGACATGTTCTCCATTAGCATAGGCTGCTGTCGGCTGAACAATACTGCATCATTTTGTTTCCCTCAGAAAACTATGCACTATTATGTTTATGGGACTCAATTGAGACGTGATTCCTTCCTGTATGAAGTAGTCCCTAAATTCTGTCGATAAATACTCCTGCTTGTCAATCAGAGACAACAGAACCTTTTGTAAACCATTTTGAGTTCTGAATATTTATTATCTTGATGTAGGCTCAATCTTATTATTAAGCATCATTCTATTTTGTTTTTGCTCATGTCTTTCCTTTGGAATTTGTTTCTCATAGGAAATGGAAAATAATTGTTCGTCGAGAAATATAAGAGAATTATTCAATTCAATCCAATGAAAACTCAACCATAATAGAATATAGTACATGAGAAGGCAGACACTAACCAACCCCTAGATCACCCAAACCCCAACAAGAGGGCTACTACAAAAGATATTTTCAACAACCAGAGCCCAACAGAAACGTCTGGTACCTCCCTAAGCATGACAACCTTCTTCCAAGCATAAAATCTTAACCAACGCCAAAATAATGATTTGTTTCATGGCTGTTCCAACTAATGGTTCACACTATTTCAGGATTTTATTTGTTTGTATTACTTTTTGTTCCACATATCCACTCAGTGGAAGGTGGTTGTTCTTATTCACAAGGTCATGAGCAGGTCTGTAAATTCTTTCTGGAAGCAGTGGAGAAGAAACAATATGGTTGGTTCTGGGCTTGTCCTAATGGTGGCAGTTGCCATTACAGACATGCTCTTCCTCCTGGATATGTGTTAAAATCTCAAATGAAGGCTTTGTTGGAGGAAGAGGCTGAAAAGATATCCATTGAGGAAGAGATTGACAATCAGGTAGCTGGGAGTTACTCCTCCCACAATTCCCACTGTTGCATCTTAAAATCTGGATTTTGTCCTAGAGTATTTCTCACAAGTTAGGTGTTTTTTTGGTGGTAGCGTGCAAAAGTAATTTCTTCAACCCCATTGACTACTGAGCTCTTCATGCAATGGAAGAAGAAGAAGATGGAAGAAAGGGAAGTTGGTCTTGCTGCACAACGGGCCGAGAGAGCTAAGAATGATCGCATGAGGTTTTTGTGCTCTTATTTATCTAACTCATTAAATGCATTTCATCTAAGAAGCTATTGATTATTTTGAATTTTTTCTTCCATTTCAGTGGACGCGAGCTGTTTCTGTCAGACTCTAGCTTGTTTGTTGATGATGCTGAGGCATATGAGAAGTACCAAAGAGAAGAAGAATCAGATGCCAGTGAGCAGAAGGTAATCTTTCGTTCTTATTACCTCTTTATTTGTTATCTGGAACTTTGGAATTTCTGATGATTATCATCATTATCATGATCCCAGGCTAGATTAACTGCCAGGATTTAGAAATTCATGAATCACTTCAGAATTGCTAATATATGTTTTTAACTCTCAGCTAGTTTGCTGGCAAATTATTCTCCAGTTATGTTGGTGACACAGTAATTTAGTCATCTGACTTTATTTTTTAAGTTTGAACAACTGTGACCTGAACTGTGATTGTGAAATTACTCTTTGCTGTAACATGCTGTGCTAGTATGTGTTTTGGACAGAGCACATCTACATTCGAGATGACTTATCTTAATACATGAGTGATGCTGATGAAAACCAAGTTTCATGTTATTGATCTTATTTTTGGGAATGTTGCATCATTTGAATAGGCCTAACTATTTATGTGTACATGTAGTGTCTTGTGGTCCACTGATACTGAGGGAAAGTGCGTGCGATTGTCATTTTTTTATTATTAAATTACGCATGCTTGTCATAATCCTTAATAGTCTGTCCATATTTTATGTTTCCAATGTGACCATATAGTTGTACTGCATCTCAAACATATAACTCAGCCTCCCAGTTAAATCTGAATCTTACGTGATTTTAACCTTTTAGCTTAAGTTGATCTTTCTGGTTTCACTGTCCAGTGAGGCATTAAACTAGCAATTTTGTCAGTTTAAAGGACTAGTCATGGAATAAAACTCGGCGAGCGAGATCTCGCCTATCTCGCCCTTCTCAGCATTAGCCGAGACGAAAATTGGGTCGATAACCCTTTTCGTCTCGGCAGATGCATAATCTCGCCGAGATCTCGGTAGATCTCGCCGAGATCTCGGTAAATCTCGCAATTTCTCGGCGAGATCTCGGTAAATCTCGCCGAGAAATTGCTTTTTTTTCTTCTTTTTTTTCTCTTTATAAAAGAGAGAACTCACTGTTCTCGGTCGAGAACTCGACCGAGAACTGCTGTTTCCTCTTTTTTGTTAGTTTTTTGAAAATTTTCTTATTTCTTCCTCATTTTTTCTTTGTTTGGACTTTCAACTTACAACGGGTGGTGCTTCGGACTGCGGGGATTGCTGTGGGAGTTTCATATGAACTATTGAAAGTTAGATTCTTGCCCAAAAATGAGATTTTTAAATGAGACTATGAGAGAGAGAAAAAATTGGTATGGGATCATTCAGTATTGAACATTTGAACTATGAGAGAGAGAAAAAATTCTTATATACGTGAGCCCGATCTACGAAACTATGGGATCTTTCAGTATTGAACATTTGAACTATGATATAATGATTTATAATGAAGTGTTATTTTGTTTCTCTTTCCCCCAATGCATTATGTTATTGTCTCATTTGTCATATTTGATTGAATATAATAGACAATATTAGCCTAAGTTTACAACAGACTTCAGTATTGACTGTCAAAACATGGTTGTAAACCCAAACAACCACAAAGAGTCATTATTTTTACAATTTTATGCTTTAAATGTGTTTATGTATGTAGAAATGATGTTCCCTTGAAGTTGGAGACCTAAAAAATATATTTTGGCCACCGAGGCTTGTCTACGGTCCGGTGAGATCTCGCCGAGATCTCGGTTTCGGACGAGGCCGGGACTCCTCCGAAACCCGAGATTTTAAACCTGACTACAACCCTGTTACTCCAATAACATATAATAATTTCATTGGAACAATTGGCCTTGTTTATTGCCTAACGAGTTATTGGATTTAGAATTTTAATATGCCTTGGTGTCACTTAGCCACCTTGACTGCACTTAGTATTTTGTTCTACTTGTTTGCATGACTGATATTCTGTTTTCTGCTGTTGCCTTGCATCTTTCTGCATTAGGTCATGTTACTGCAATAGTGGGGCAGAAGGGGTTTGCATCTAATAAACCAAGCACTAAAGTTTGTTTTGTATTTTACATGTGAACCCTAAGTTTGGATTTGGTGAGAACTTTCATGAAGCGTTCTCCTAATCCAAGTATGCTAACTTGTCTCTTTACCTAACTGATGCAGTCCAAGAAGGCCCAAGGCCCAAGCTCAAGTCGATAATGGGTCAGCCCAAAGAACCAGTCGGTATTGATCCATTGGACCAACCCAAGGACCAACCCACACTGCTCACGTGAACAGTGTTCACGGTCTTTCCGTGAACAGTACCAACAACAAAAATTTTCCTCTTTTGTTATTTCTTTCCTAAATTATTCTTAGATTTTGTTTCCTAAAGTTAAGTTATGGATTGATATTTTGTAAGTTGTTTTTTTAGAAACTTTCCTAAATCTATAAAGGCAAGTTTCCCTTTTAATTTATCTTAGGATATTTGCAAAGAGGGTTCAAAGCAAGTCAAATTAACAAGCCCTCTTTGCTACAGGATCTTAATTCAGTCCAATACAAAATCTGCAGAGAAAAGTAATGAAGAAAACCACTTATCTTGAAATCTAACCCTTGAAATCACTTGAAACTTGATGGGAAATACTCTTTGGAATGATTATGAAGACATATCCAAAGTTGGAGATGATCCGATCACGATGAGAGAATGTGATTTTTGAAAACTACCTATCATCCTGAAAACGGACTGGTTTAGTTAGAGCTGGTCGATATGATTTTAATCTTTAATCCCACGAGCTTCTGATCAAATCAGCATTTAATGGTATCGCAATTCAGTATGCAATAATAAGAACTTGAAGGAATTAACATAAGAACAAGAAAACCATAAAACAGAATATTTCGTGAGTCTCACAACCTATGAGACTCAACCAGAAAATCGGAGCTAAACTCTCTTCTTTTTCTTGGTCTAAATCTCGACTCTCTTCTTCTTTATCTTATTTATAGACTTAAGAAAGATTACAAAATAAGGAAGGATTTAGTCCTCTTTAAAAAAATATCCTAAGATAAGTTAAAAGGGAAACTTGCCTTTATAGATTTAGGAAAGTTTCCAATCTAAAAAATATCCTAAGATAAATTAAAAGGGAAACTTGCCTTTATAGATTTAGGAAAGTTTCTAAAAAAACAACTTACAAAATATCAATCCATAACTTAACTTTAGGAAACAAAATCTAAGAATAATTTAGGAAAGAAATAACAAAAGAAGGAAAATTTTTGTTGTTGGTACTGTTCACGTGAACAGTACCGTGAACACTGTTCACGTGAACAGTGTGGGTTGGTCCTTGGTTGGTCCAATGGATCAATCCGACCGGTTCTTTGGGCTGACCCATTATCGACTTGAGCTTGGGCCTTGGGCCTTCTTGGACCGCATCAACTCCCCCCACTTTAAAATGAACTCGCCCACGAGTTCGATAATGATGAAGAATGATTTCAGGGGTTCGGTAAGCAACGCCTTCTCGATTCCGAAATTCGGCTGTGTTTGCAATGTTGGAAGAAAATCCATCACTTTGGGTCCACTTTCTTCAAGATATTTAGACGGTATCACAAAATCAATATGCTCAACATCTTGAGGAAAGTCAAGTAGAATTGTGGTATTCATGGGGACTATCGTGTTCAACTCTTCATCTTCCGCAATTGTCTCCATAACACCGTGGTCTTCATCAAAACTGTGGTCACCTTTGTCAATCCCCTCGAGCTTTAGCAAAGGCATCAAAATTATCCACATCTACTTTTGGGGCAATCAAAACCATACTGCTAATTATATGGATTCCATATGAATGCTCACCAGCTTCCATGACATCCGTATTAGGAATAGAAGTGTCATCACTTGGCGGCTCACATACCCGTATCCGGATTGGCCTCGATTGCAACGAACTAAGGAGTTTACCTTTAATTGTTGTGGACAATCTTTAGCAAAGTGACCATATGCATTGCGGGATAGCATTGCACATCCATACCGCTACCATGAGAGTTTTACCTTTATCCGTCGTTGGAGTAGCATGAGATGTAGTCCCTATGGCTTTACCTGCTTGGTGTAGGGCGCCCAATTCATAAGAACCGGAGGTGGGCTTTGGTGTTGACTTCAAAAGGTCCTCGGCTTGGAAAGCTTTATCAACACAAATCGTTAAAACTAACAATATCAACCACTCCCATTTTTCTCTAATTTCCGGTCGTAGCCCCAAACGGAACCGAGATATCATTTGATCATCATTGTCTCGTGAACCTGACCGTGCACACAATTGGTCAAACTGATAGACATAATCTTCCATACTCATAGTGCCTTGTCGAAGATTATTCAGCTGGTCATGCAACCTTCTTTGGAAGGATCGTGGCAAATATTTTTCTTTCAATTCTTCCTTCATCTCCTCCCAAGTAGTGGGTTCTCTCGACTCCTCATGAGACTATATTCATAGTTACGCCACCAATCACGAGCACCCCCCCACTAGTTTGGAGCGGGCCAATTGTAGCTTTCTAGGTTCGGAAGGCTAAACCAATCAAAGTAGTCATCTAAGGCATTCAGCCAATCTTGAAAGGCTTCAGGGTCTTGTCTCCCATGAAACTCCTTGAGGTCTATCCGTACTTTATGGGTTTGGTAACGGATAGGTTCATCATAGTCGTCATAGGGTGGGTTGTGGTATTCCTCTCTAGGGACTCTTTGAGGAGCCTTAAGAATACGTCTTGGCATTAGGTTGGCATTAGGGCTTCCCTTCTAGGGGCTTCCACTCTAGCGGGCCTAGGATGATTTAGCTCCTCCAAATTACTCATTCTCCCCATCCATGCTATCTAACTTGGCATCCATTTTGGCCAATCGTTGGAGAACCAGATTAACAAGGTCATTGGGATTGTTGGACTGATTAGAGAGTTAGAACTCTCCTCGGCCATGCTCGATACCAATTGATGGCAAAGAGGGTTCAAAGCAAGTCAAATTAACAAGCCCTCTTTGCTACAGGGATCTTAATTCAGTCCAATACAAAATCTGCAGAGAAAAGTAATGAAGAAAACCACTTATCTTTGAAATCTAACCCTTGAAATCACTTGAAACTTGATGGGAAATACTCTTTGGAATGATTATGAAGACATATCCAAAGTTGGAGATGATCCGATCACGATGAGAGATGTGATTTTTTGAAAACTACCTATCATCCGAAAACGGGACTGGTTTAGTTAGAGCTGGTCGATATGATTTTAATCTTTAATCCCACGAGCTCGTTGATCAAATCAGCACTTAATGGTATCGCAATTCAGTATGCAATAATAAGAACTTGAAGGAATTAACAGAAGGACAAGAAAACCATAAAACAGAATATTTCGGTTGAGTCTCACAACCTATGAGACTCAACCAGAAAATCAGGAGCTAAACTCTCTTCTTTTTTCTGGTCTAAATCTGCTGACTCTCTTCTTCTTTATCTTATTTATAGACTTAAGAAAGATTACAAAATAAGGAAGGATTTAGTCCTCTTTAAAAAAAATATCCTAAGATAAGTTAAAAGGGAAACTTGCCTTTATAGATTTAGGAAAGTTTCCAATCTAAAAAATATCCTAAGATAAATTAAAAGGGAAACTTGCCTTTATAGATTTAGGAAAGTTTCTAAAAAAACAACTTACAAAATATCAATCCATAACTTAACTTTAGGAAACAAAATCTAAGAATAATTTAGGAAAGAAATAACAAAAGAAGGAAAATTTTTGTTGTTGGTACTGTTCATGTGAACAGTACCGTGAACACTGTTCACGTGAACAGTGTGGGTTGGTCCTTGGGTTGGTCCAATGGATCAATACCGACTGGTTCTTTGGGCTGACCCATTATCGACTTGAGCTTGGGCCTTGGGCCTTCTTGGACTGCATCACTAACTGTTTTTTATACATTTGAACAGGGTTGTCAAGGCGCCACCAAGGTGCCTGGACACCTTGACAACCTTGCATTTGAAAGCTCTTGGTTTCTATTCCCTTCATAAGCATTCTTAAGTAGTAGGACATTTCCATGTTCCAATTATGCGCTATTATGGGGTTGATCAAAGATGTTCTGTTGCAAGATTATCTTCAACGAATTTATGTAGTATGTATCTGTGTTTATGTAAATATACATGTGTTTGTGTGTTTCACTTGTAAACTTTGTTCTGACATCGCTCGAAGGTTCCTTTATGCATTTGCTTGCTATTTAATTCTTTTTCCATGTATATTATATTTTTTAGAGAACATGGGTGCAATAGCTCTCAGGTAGTCCATGAGGACAGTGCAATGTAAGATATACTGCTACAAGGTGGGTCATGAATGGATGGAGGTTGCATTTGGTGTGACCCACCTAGTTCATATGCATGTTATTCACTTTCTACAGTTTGAAATGCTCTTTTCACCCTCCTGAGAGGGTTATGTTCACTCAACCTCATAGAATGGTCATTAAGCCCATATGGCGTCACATTGTGAGAACCAGATTTCGACAGACCACTGATTTTGGTTTACTTGTTGAAGTATATTAAACTTCGCATAACCAGTTCTACTTGTAGCCATGATGAGCCTTATTGTTGGATTTGAATTCAGGTCAAGGACAATTCTGCCTCTCAAGCACCAAGTACGTCAACTGCTACAGCTGCTGATACTGAAGCTCTTCTTGATGATGATGATGATGATGATGATGAACTGGACTTGGATGAGTTAAATGAGCTAGAAGCAAGCCTCTCAAGAACATCAATTCAGATTCGAGAGCCAGGCATTGAAGCATCTTCTTGAGAAAGAAAATAAATTGTGCTTTTGTGGTGGCGATGCATTCATGTGGCACACAAATGACCATCACTGGCAGCTTCCCAGCTGATATTAGTTTCGAGCAGGGATCCCAGAGAGAGCATCTTGTGATAGTTTTGATCAACAATTGTTTATGATAATCCGGGCTTTGTTTCTTGCCTCTGTGTCCTTCATTGGTCTAAATGGGAATATAATATTCGAGGAATGTCCATTGGAGTAAATTTTGATACAAATTTTAGAGTGGGTCCCTAATAATGGTATAGTGTAGAAACTATTATGTACTTTTAAGTTGGCCGTTAATTTCTATTGTTTAGATTTTGTCTTTGTTCCATTTATCAATTGGATTGGAAACATGATTCAAGTGGAAGTGGAATCTTCCTCTGCCGATTCCAATTTAGTTAGAATCAGTTGGAATCGGCTCGGAATTGGTCAGAATCGTAAATCGGAATTAGCGATTACACCATCTGATCCAACCAAATGACTGAAAAAGGAATCTTCAAGTACTGTTAATCTATTCATGGAATTGGTGAGTAACTTGCTATTGCTATGATTATCCTCATGAACTTGTAATTAAGGTCAGACCATGATTTGAGGGAGTGGATTGGAATTGCCCGACCCTGATTCTGATTATGGATGATCGATATCTTATTTCTAGGGTTCAAGCTGATTAAGGCTGTATTAGAATCAGAATCGGCGGAGGCCGATCCACTTACTTGAACCCGGGTCAGATTCAACCTATCCTGTTTTCCTTAAACCCGAGCTTTGATGGTACTTCTTCATGAAATTAGCTGCTAAAAAGAAAGCTTAATCTTTATTGTGTAAATGGCATCACGTATTGACATTATAATGCTTAAAAAACTGTTGCAGATTTAATTATTATTTTTTTTTTTTTAAAGTTCTCAACTCTAGAGTAGTATTTTGAGATCATTGCTTTTGATTTGCCATGTGTAATGATTTGGCCAATCTGACCATTGGATGGATGGATCACTCTTGAATAGACAGATATCAAAATTTGTAGCCAATTTCAAGTTTATGGTCGACCATCCAGTTTATTTTTCTTCTCATTGTATTTGCAACTATAACATATCAGTGAGAGCTCATCTGGCAGTTCTATCCATTAGACAAAATATATATCTCGGATTGATCATATGTCAAATTATAATTCTAAACTCAGTCATATGGTTACCATATATTGATCTGTTTCTGAAACCAAATATTGATATGTTGATTACTTCTAAACTCGGTCAAGGCTGATTAATCTGCCAGTGGCAGGTGACAGCCCCCCAAAGGCATCAGTCAAGAGAGATACCAACCGATTCCCCTCCCCCAATTCTCCTTCTTTGCAAATCAATGCATTAAGATCCTCTGTAGTGACTGCCGCCTAATAGTGAGGATCTAATCATTGATAGTGCATCAATACGTGTCCCGATGCACTATGATTAATCAGGATTTCACTGCCGCTTGACAATCACTATAGAGGATCCAAGTCCGAAATCAATGAGTATTTGAATTGAGCAATCAGGATTTCATTGCCGTTTGACAATTACTATAGAGGATCCAAACCCAAAATCAATGAGTATTTGAACTGAGCAATCAGGATTTCACTGCCGCTTGACAATCACTATAGAGAATCCAAGTCCGAAATCAATGAGTATTTGAACTCATATTTGGCCCTTTATAGAATGGATTATATAATACATTCTTTCGTATGTGGTTGATATCATTTTGAACCCTTTTTTTTATTCATAATAAATTAAAATAAATAAGAATCTACAAATAGGTCGGAAGCTCATTATGCATTCTGGTTCGAGGTCTAGCAAATGATCTCATTTGGTTTTTGGTTTGCTTCAGTAACCATCTGCTTAAACAGCGTCAATGCCTTGCTATTTCGATTGTTCCGAGCATACCCAGAAATCATAGCAGACCAAAGCAAACACATTTCTGTTGGGCATAAATATCGATCAGGGCAGTCCCAAGAACAACACATACCTTCATGCCAGATTCCCCAACGCGAGAATGCAGTTTTTACCATATTCCAAATCCCTTAAGTTTGCTCAGGTAGAAAGGAGACTCACCATGGTCACTTCATCAGGTTCTTGTCCTTCTTCTTCCATCTCACTAAAAAGAAGCAATGCCTCTTTAGGGTAATGATTCTTCACACAGCTACTGATCATTGAAGTTCACACAACTTGGTTTCTCTGACTCATCTTTTCAAATACTACTCCAGCTGATAATGGATCCCCACAAGTTGGACTTGTTGCAGAAGCACTGCTGTTGGGTTTGGATATTCATCATCTTCGGTAACACTAAGAATGCCCAGATCATAATGTAGAAGATTTCCCATCCCCTGAAACTTTCATTTCGATCCAAAGATACAAGAAACTGAGAAATGGCATCTCAGAAGGACACCAATTCCCTATTTGAGATTTGCAGAGGAAGGAGGAGACTTGCAAAGTCGCAAGGTAAAATGGTCTTTTACCTTTATAATAAGGCCAGTATTGTCTTTTAAAAATTCGATTTGAACTAACATCATCATTTAACGAAAGGATCTTTATAATTAACAATTTTTGAGGTGGTAATTAATGATATCAGGAACTCGTGGATCGTAGTTGATGTTTCAAATACTTTTTGGGTGATACACAAAATTTTTCTAAATGAAAACTTCGAGGCAAAAAGAAAATGGGCACCAGTTCATGGTAGTGAGAATAAAGCCTTGGCAATTGCAATATAATATAGCAGTTCACTTCTTTTTTTTTCAATTAAGAAATTAAATTACAATATATGTAAAAATCCAAGGATGAATGCTTGGGAAATTTTACTTCAACAAAGGTTCCATCTTGTGATTGAAACTTGGATTCACAAAGAAGCTGAACCCTGGAAATCCCCCATACACACTCACAAAAAAGAAAGGAGACCTGTCTCCCTCCATAAAACAGGACACGGAAATCGGATCATTCCTGAATCCTGATACATTAACTTCCTAGGAAACTAAATTTTAGTTTCAGAAACTAAAGACCACGTCAGAAAGACATAAACTACTCCAACATCTCGTCAGGATTGAAGTTCAGAGACTCCCTCCATATAAGCTCCTTTATATCGTCTTCACATAAAGAAGACTGCTCAAAATCAAAGTTGAAGAGAGATGAACAAATTGGCTCCACATTGATCTCATGGAGACTCAACAAATACGGATGGTTCAACGCTTCATCAACTTGAGAAAGACATCATGCAGAAAATGTACATCTATCAGGGGTTGGAAAAAAAGGAAAACCTCTAAACTGGAAGATTGTTAAAACATGAGTTTAAATATACCAGTAATCCGTCTGCTTGGATCAAAAACCAGCATTCTCTCAGCAAGATCAATGGCTGCCGGTGACACATTTGGAAACTTTTGAGAGAATGGTTGCTTCGGGACATGGGGGAGTTGCTTAACATACTTCCGAGCATTATCACTCCTCAGGAAACCAAGGTCTGAATCTTCCGGTGAACCTAATAGCTGTTTATGGAAATACAAATAAAATACTTTCACCTGTTAGACTGCATCTGTTTTCCCATGGCCACAGAAAATGAAAAGAATCTTCTTAGAAATTTTTACATGGCTGTTTGGCCAAAGGAAAAGAAAACGATAGGAGGCAGCCCCTCCAATTAATTTTATTCCCTCTTCAGATCCTCATCACTTGATTTTAGCTTCCACTTTCACAAAGAGAGACAAAACTAGAATTTTCCCAAGGCAATTGCAGGGGAAAAAGGACCAACTTTCTCTTCCAGAGCCCATGGGAAGACAACCAGTTGCATTATTAGCAGCCAATGATTCATAATTGGTAAATCCATTATTAGAGCATCATAAAACTGGCATCAAAAAATGGATTGTCAGCAGATTTTTTTTTTCTGCTAACAAGGAACCGAAGGGTTATCCTTTGGATGGACCAGGTAAACCCGGGTCCATGTAGGCCACCACCAAATGTATCAGGTCAGGACGAGGCCCATGAAACCCATCAAACCTCGTGTGTATGGCCTCAAGGGGTGAAGAAGAGTCGAACTCAGGACCTCTGCTTCCTGAGGCATGGTCCCTTGCCAACTGCACTACCCCCTTGGGGTTTGATTGTCACCAGACATGGTACTCATGCAGGGGATTAGAATACACCCAACTAGTGGACCTTACCCAGAAACCGTCCATGTCAATCTCACCATGTGATTTATGGCAATCTACTGCATCAAACAATAACATTTACCCTATTTTGATTCCAAAAGAAGTGTATAGACCAGTAAGGATCTGAATCTAACCTCGGTAATCAGTTTCAACTGTTGAATGTAGTCTTTACCAGGAAACAGTGGCTCTCTTTTAATAATCTCCATCAAAATGCAACCAACTGACCATATATCAATGGCTGCAGAATATTCTGAACAGTTGAGAAGCAACTCTGGGGCTCGATACCAACGTGTCACCACATATTCCGTCATGAAATCTGTCTCTGAAGTGGTTCTTGCAAGCCCAAAGTCACAAATCTTGAGGTCACAGTTTGCATCGACTAGCAAGTTGCTTGGTTTTAAATCTCGGTGCAAAACGTTTGCAGTGTGAATGTACTTCAGTCCTCGCAGTACCTGATACATGAAATACTGCCAAAACCCAATATGGAGAATAGTTAAGACATCAAACAGTTGGAAGTTGTAACTTTAGTCTAAGTCAATGTAAAGAGGTACAGTATTTTACATTATAAACTCAATAGTGAAATGCTATATATAAGATTATATGTTTCCTTAAGGCATCCACTAGTGCCAGCACATGTAATCCATCATTAATAACAATCTGACTTTGTCAGAATAACTATAAGCAAAATTTTTTAGTCGCCACTCCAAAAAATACACACAGCCAGCATACAACAATAACATGATGGTGCCTCATTTCACCCATCATTGATGACTTAATTCCTCTGTTGAAAATTGAAATAACTATGTCAAGAATAAACAGTTTCCACTTCGAAAATAAATGAAAAGTACTGCTAACTCATCGTAAATGAATTGGAAAAAGAAGAGGAAGAAAAATCTTCAAACCAGAGAGGCCTGTGATATTTAAAGAGAAAATTTAGTTCTATGTAGGAAGTCGAAACCTATCCATCCAACAGACAGATCATCTATATGATTCCCAGAGTTGGAAAATCAGTTGAGGTTCCCAAATGATTGTTAGATTTAGAAGTAGGCTTTACTGATAATAATTTCATTAATTCTGTCCCAAACAAAAGTCCCAGGTATTTCATTTGTTGAGAAAAGTTTAGAATTTTATTCAAAACTTATCGATCGAGGAAGAAAAGGCATCTGAATTCATTAAGGTGAACAATTAAGCGACATATATAACTAAAGAAATTACAAGTGAGCTACTAAATTCGGTGACAAGTCGAACCAAGGCAACAGAGGGCTGATGGATGCTCAAGGCGACCAAGGTAGCCTATTTTCCAAGGCACCACCAAGGTATCCGGACGCCTAGACGACGCCTTGACAACCCTGTCCAGATATGTCATTACAAAAGTCTAGTGAAGTGAAGCTTTTGATATGGGAAAGGTCTCATCAATAGGCTATCAGTAGATGTTCTTCCAGAGGTGTGTCCTACAAAAGAGAACTTTATATAGATGGAAAATTTCATGTGTCAGCTGTAGGTCTTTTGGTCGCATTAGTGGTTACATCACAAAAGACATTGAAAGGTCCTACTAGGCTGACTCTCATAAGTGTTGGCTCACCACAGTGAGGAAACAGAGAAGTCACTTTAATGGTACACCATCATCACTAAGTGGCATCTAATGCGAGAGACCAGATACTTGAACCACCATCTGACCTTTAATTTGAGAATCAACAGTCATGGAAATCACTAAAGTTTATCCACTTTGACTTCTGTGTTCACATCAGAATACAAGGCAACTTATAAGGCTGAGTAGAGTAGCAAGAATAATTGTTCAATTTTGAGTTTTGACAAAAGCACTAGACACCAGTACTAGGTTTTATGCTTCACTGTAAGTACACTAGATACTGATGGTGTGGTTAATCACTACTGTAAAAATTAAAAAGTCTGGAAACTGTACACGAGCAAGCAGTGAAACATTGATGTGAAACTTACTTAGTGAAAATTTGACCAAAAAATGTTCATTGGAAAATATTACTCCTTGAAGGAGAACTCTTTTATGCTACTAAAAGATAATCTTTTAAATAAATCAGACATAGAAACAATATCTTTAAGCTGCTGAGATATTTTCGAGGCTTATTACAGATAAAAGTGGCTTTGACAAGACCTCGCATGATGTTAAAGCATCACAAGCCCTTTGCACACTCCAATATCCATGGACTAGGGAAAAGCTTCTTATACAAGGTTCAAGTGCAGATGAAAAAAACAAAGTGATTATATACTTGTGAGCCCAAACTCACTCACCTGGCAGTGATCATCAGTCAATGGTTGGGTTGACCGTATTATTTGATGAAGATCAGTATCCATTAGCTCATATACAATATACACATCATTGAAATTTTCCCTCTGAGGTGGGCGTATGATGTCCTTAATTTTGATAATCTGCAAACAAAATAGCCAATCTATCAGGGAAATAGTGATTTGATGCACACTCAAATAATAAAACCACTCTGATCTACATCTTTCTTTAGTACATTTTCATGATCCATGTGGCAAAGAAGTTTGATCTCACGAAGTGTCCTTTTTGCATCTATCCTGTTATCAAAAGCATTTCCAATTTTCTTAATTGCAACCTCTTCATTTGTCTCGGAATTTGTCGCACAGCTGCCATTCAGGAAATGAAAACTAGCTCAGACGATAATATTCACCAAAGGCCAATGGAAATGAAAAGCATTTTGATAAAAAAAATAATACAAATTTCCCCTAATGGAAATACTAATGTAAATATATGTTACAGAATTACTAAGGAAGAAGGGGTTAAGAGAGAGATAGTTTATTTCGAGGATAGACAGCCTCCTAAGAATCAAGACAAAGAAGAGAAAGTTCTGTTAATTCTCAATGATACACTCTTCTTCTCCTTACTTCTATTTATACTCATTCTACATATTCAGTTACAGATCTAACAACTCATTTAACAGCCTATTAACAAACTAACCAACTACAGTCTTTCTTGAGTATTAATCTCGAATAGGTAACAATATACATGGTCTAATGATGGTTTATTACATGCAACCACAGTTCATTTATATTGATTGTGGAAATCAACCATACAATATAATTGGGTTAGGCAAATTAATCCCCCTCTCCTCCCAATGGTAGGAAATTTACTTCTCGAATGTGCTAAAAAGCCTAAAATATGGCAATCATGCATCAATGATGACCTTAACGACCCAAGACAAATGA
The DNA here is from genome assembly GCA_028583415.1 of Protea cynaroides. Classification (NCBI taxonomy): domain Eukaryota; kingdom Viridiplantae; phylum Streptophyta; class Magnoliopsida; order Proteales; family Proteaceae; genus Protea; species Protea cynaroides. The sequence continues at coordinate 32,709,332 of CM053266.1, read as the reverse complement.
CCATATAATACGTAGACCCTTCAAAAGGAGTCATGAATCGTATAGAACAATGATGGTTCTACTACGATGACAATCCCAACAATTACAGACAAGCATGGAACTTTAAGATTCTAAAGCAGAGACTCAAAACGGCAAGTTCAGAGCTTCAAATACTCAGCAGAGAATCATTCGCGCAAAAAAAAGTGAAGCATCGTAAAATTAAAGACAATTCCAAGCAAAAGAAGAATGAAAATTACCAAACCATGCCGTAAGCGCCACGGCCGACGGGATGTATGGGAGGGACATACTTGGCGGAGACCTCGAAGAGGTTACCCAGTAGGTTGTACTGCACATACTTCCCACCGTGAGTTGAAACCCCTCTCACCTCCATAGCTCTGGATTCTACCTCCATTTCAGAATTCTAAATTCTAATACAGATCAGAGAAGCTAGATTACAGAAAACGGGAAAAAAAAAATCCAATCTGAAAGTGTTGGTTTGGGTTGTGCAGTCAATAGACTGGAAAAGTGCTCTGGGTTTGGCTGTATTGGGATTTGATTAAATATAGAGTTAAAAAAAAAAAAAAAAAAAAAAACTGGGTGGGGGACCAACACGGCTGATGTCGTTGAAGGAATGCTGCAGACTACCGAGTAAAAAGACTAACGCAGACTTCAAAGAAGAGAAGAATGCAGAAGTCATGCTTACTCACCAATTGACATATGACGTTCAAGCTTTAATTTTTTTAAAGTCCGGATGAACTTTTGAACTTTCAAAATTTGAACGAAAGAGATCAACTATGGAATATCCTTCCTCCCTTGCCTTTTCCAGAGAAAAAAAAAGGATGGAGAAAAATGTATTTATAACGTCTAAATTCTGGTTGACTTTTCCCTGATTCAGTGGATGAAAGCTTTTAACTCACAAGGGAGATAAATGGTGTGGTTTCTTTTTAACCGTCGGATTCGAATCATTAGATTTTGGTTAAGTACTAATGGAGCAAAATCGATATCGTTTATTAAACGGTTTCAAAATGCTTACTAAAATGATTATTAATCGATTTCGATTATCTAGTTTTTAAATGATTTTGGGTGAGAGAAAGAAGAGAGAGAGAGCATTACAAGAATTTTAATTTATTTTTCTACCACGAGTTATGAAAGTGAACTTAAAATAATTTAAATTTTAGGAAAATTATATGTATTATCCTTGGATTATAGATTAACTACACCTACAATCCATTATTTTCTGATAATTACATATACCATCCCTAGTTTCAGAAACAGGTAATAAAAATGTCCATTCCCTTAACGCTATTGAGTCTAAATTTTAAAATACAACTTTGCCCTTGTAGGGTTAAAAACCTTTACTCTTTCTTCCTTATAGATGGTGCTTTGGATCATTATAGCTGCACGGACGTCGTCCAAGTCTATTTCGATCGAACATTGTCATCGTAGGAGTGGCTATGGAAGGTGATGCTATTGAAATAGAAGATATTGAGGGAGAAGCTATTATTGAAGGCGAAGATTGTGTTTCTTCGCGAAATAGAAAAAAAGAAAGGCGAAGGTTTTTTTTGTCCTTAAAATTTTAGAACAATCTAACATCACCAACAGACTTAACACCGTTAACGGAATAGACCTTCTTGTTACACGTTTCTAGAATTAGGGATGGGGATTTAAATCCTCTCCTCCCAGAGATTCTGGAGGAGGGGCATCGGCCTGGATGGATGCCGACACCTGGGGCTCAGGTGAATCCGAGCCCTCCATCTGAGTCGACACCAAACCGACAAGCTGAGCCCATGGGGGGTGTCGGCTTGGATGGAGGGCTCGAATTCATCCGAGCCCCACATGTCGGCCATACAACGGGGGCATCTCCCTCCTCCCTAATCACTGGGAGGAGAGGATGTGAATCCTTAGGAATGGTATGTGTAATTGTCAGAAACTAGTGAATGGTAAATATAATTAGTCTATAATCTAGGGGTAGTACGAGTAATTTTCTTTTAAACTTGTTAATACAAATAGATCATTGACAGTGGGAATAATGTAAGGATTTACTCGGTTTTTTAATGGTTCCAAAGTTTCATTCTTGAAATTGGAATCAAACCATTTAATAATGGGTTTCCCAATTTCGGTTTAAATGGTTCATTTCGATTTCAATAAACTGTTTCAAATCATTTCTAACACCCACACCTCCAACTGAGTTCGCAAGTATCGTGGAGTAAGTGTTTAGAGAACTCGCATACATGAGTTTATTATTGTAACAAAAGTTTGTTATGTTTGGAAACGTAACGTAACAAAAGTTTGTTACGTTTGAAAACGTAACAAAACAAATTTGGAACACTCATTTTTACCATTTTTTTAATCTAATTCATTCAAACTTGGAGAGTATTATAGTAATGTTTAGAATACCCATACACATGCATGGATGTACGTGGGATACATACCAATACATAGAGGTATTTTATTGAATTAAAATTTGAAATTTGACATGTAGATAATCTAAACAATGTTCTTTCTATCCAACGATTGGAATGATTACATCACCTGCCCATGTGACAGAATAGATTCCTTATGACATTTGGGATATATATATATATATTATGACGTGTTAGACCGTACAACAGGTTTATTGTCTTAAAATAGGACTATGTTCCTTAATTTTCCCAGAAGCATGTTCTCAAGCGTTTAATTTTGAGCATGCTTCTTGGCTGTTGCATATGGACTTGAATTGTCCCCTATTATCTTGTCGTCGTTCGACGGACAACTAAGGCAATAAGAGAGGATTTTTATCCTGGCTACATGCTCACTCCTTTTCAAGGGTTTTCTTATTGATATTGTCAAAAATATCAAATAATTTGAAATCTTATTTTTTTGTCCTTTTACTATATATATATATATATATATATATATATATATATATATATATATATATACTTTTTAATATTGATAATTTTTGTCATTTTACATGTTCATCTAAAAATCATGCGAAACTCTTAAAGATATAATGATAAATTACTTTCAAAAAATTTATAAAAATTCTATTTTACCCTTGATTTAAGAAAACTAAACAAAAGATACCAAAAAAAAATGCCATGTTTTAAAAATACTTTTAGAGGTGTCATTCTCAAAGTCCTTAATTAAATTTCTTTTTTTTTTTAAATAGAACAAAGAAAAAAAAATATGGAAAAACACAAATCTTATATATAATTACGAACTGTCACACCACACAATGGGGTTATTATCTTAAAATTTTATCGGATATGAAATTTGCTTACCTTAAAACAAACTCTCAACTTAGTGATTTTCACAAAATCATGTTGTCAAGTGTTTAATTTTTATTGAACAAGTACTCCTTCGGTTGGGTTTTGATGCTGCTTGGGTCACACTGGTTATGAGTTGTATTAAATCTGTTTCTTACACCATGATAATCAACGGAAGCTGAACGAGGCTCCTTTTATCCGACCAGAGGAATATGACAAAGTGATCCACTTTCCTCTATTATTTTTTATCAATTGTGCTCATGTTTTGTCATGCATTTTACATGAGAAGCAAAGTCAAGGGACAATTCAAGGAATTTGGATTGAAAGAAGGGTTCTACCTAAGGGTGTCAACGGGCCGGTCCGGGCTGATTTCGGTTCGGGCTGAATCGGTATCGGGTTTTATAAGCCTAGTCCAAAACATGTCCATTAAGAGTTCAGGTTGGGTTGGGCTGCGCTGGACACAATAACTATCGGGCTGGTCTGGTGTCGGTTTGTTATCGGGCTGGACTTTTTGAAGTGATTTCGGGCTGGTTCGGTCCGGACCGGGCTTATTAAGCTTATCGGACCTATTTTATATGTAAGATATATAGCCTATTTTATTATTTCTATCTATAAAATTTGCATCATTCATTCTATATACATGTAATTCAGTAAGTTGTAACAATTAACATACTCTTTTCAACTATAGATTCATATAATCTTTCGGATCAAGAAGTGAATTATAACAGTGTAATATAATCCATTAAAATTAAGAAACTGAGCCTGGATGGACCTTACCGGTGTTCGGGTTAGGTATTATTGGTTCGGGCTTCTTAACGGGCTGGTCCGGTCTGGTTTAGGTTTGGACTGAAACGGTGTCGGACTTTACAAGTCGAGACCGAAACCTGTCCATTAAGGTTCGGTCCGGGCTAGGTTCGGGTTATATCAAGCCAGCTTGGTCCGTGCTACCGGGCCGGGCCCATTTTTGACACCCTTAGCCCTACCAATTACACATCTGTGTTTTTTGCAGATGATAGTTTACTTTTTGGCCATGTTCATCTACAGGATATTAACATTGACAAGCTGCTTAGACATGTATTGTCAGGCTTCTGGGCAAAAAATCAATTTGAGCAAATCCTGTCTCACATTCAGTCCTAACACTCCATTGAAATTTCCTAAGTGGTTCTCGCATGTTTTGAAAATCAAATATGGGAACATTCCTGCCAAGTATCTTGGTCTCCCAATTCACTTTGGTGCTTCCAAGAGGACTATTTTTCAAGATCATGTGGGGAAGATTAACTCAAAGTTACAATCATGGAAGGCTGGACTGCTCTCCCATTCTGATAAGGAAGTAATATTGAAATCCGTCATATTAACCATGTCAAATTATCTTGCATCTCATTTCAAGTTGCCCATGTCTACTCTTCATTCAATTCAAGCTGCAGATTCACAATTTTATTGGTGTAATGGTGATAAATCTAGAAGTATTCACTGAATTTTGTAAGGTTGTAGATCTAATTGATCATCAAAACTCCACATGGAAAATACCAATTTTGAATTATTTTTTTGCCACATGAAGTAGAAGCAATTCTCTGTATCCCCCTTAGTTTTACTCAGACCGATGATCAACTTATTTGGAAGGGAACAAAATCAGGACTTTTCTTGGTTCGTTCTGCATATAATCTATTGGCTCAGCTGCACCAAACTAAGTTATCTTATTTACCATCTTCTTCCTTTACTGATGAATGGAAACAGGTCCCCTCTGTCTTGTAGCGATGCATTTGGAATTGTCAAACACTACCAAAAATTTGCCATTTTCTTTGGCGCTACAATGCACAAGGTACTGCATCAAGCGACAATCTCCGTCATCACCAAGTGCCAGTCGATTTGGCCTACAGACATTGTGGCCAAGGGGAAGAGACTATAGACCATATACTTCATCAACAAGTCATCATCCCATCTGGTGATCCTAAGGAGATCATAAGAGGGGCAAAAAGAGCTTTTTATGAATTTCATCAACAAGTCATCATCCCATCTCTGCCACCATTGGTTTCTGTTGCTACTTCCTCCTCTTTTAACTATTGGTCTCCACGCGTCCAAATCCTCTCCTCCAGACTCCTCGGCTCCCACCCCATCCAACCGTTGGAGGGGTGAGCCGGCTCAAACTCCAACCCCCTTCAATGGTTGAACGGGGTGGGAGCCGGGGAGCCGTGGAGGAGAGGATTCGGTTCCGATCTCCACCCACTGTGGGTTACATTAAACTCAATACGGATGCTGTTCTACAACTTAATTCCAAAGGCAGTGGGGTGGGCTTTGTTTTTAGGGAGGCCACTAGCAAACTGATATTTGCAGTGTCTTCTTCTATTTCTTTTTTGAATCCAGCAGTTGAGGAGGCCTTAGCTTTGAAGATGGAAATTTCTGAAGCTCTTCACAGGGGATTTTCTTTGTTGATGGTGGAATCTGATAATCTAGAACTTATCAACATGATATATGGGAACACTACAGATGATAATATTTATATTCGCCCAATTGTACTGGATATTTTAGTTCTTGCTGCTAAATTTACTCTTGTAATGTTCTCACACATTCCAAGGTCGGCCAACAAAGTGGCGCATGCCTTGGCTAGGAGGGCTGTAACTGGTTCAAGACATGTTACATGGCTCGATTCCACTCTGTGGCTTGTTCATCTTTATAATGAAGATGTTGCGATACATCCTGATAGTTTAATGAAATAGATGTGCTTTTTACCCAAAAAAAAAAAAAAAATGTTTAATTTTGAACTGTCACATGCTCACTCTTAAAGAGGTTCAATTGATTATTGAAAGAATGATTAAGGGTTCAATCGCTTGATCGGTCTTCACCATTTTAACACCTCATACTGTGACAGTCCGTTTTGGTCATCGATCTCTCATCGGTGAGGGATGAATATGTTTACATTCAGTCCGGTTGGTCTCAGTCTATAATCAGTTTTATGTTAATCGGTTTGTAACCGGGTTGTAACGGGCTCATGCCAAAGTGTAAATAAAAATAGAGAGAGATTGGTTTTGAATCCATAATTGTTTTGATCATGTTGTAGATATTGTAAAATTTAATGTCGTACCTTATTTGAGAAATAACTTGTTCCGATGATGAAGATTGCACTGCAACAAATAAAGAGTTTGAATCTGAGTCGTATCACAAGTGATACTGTCCTAAAGACAGAATTAGACAGAATTTGCCCCAAATGGTGCAATCGGGTTTTGACGTAAATCTGGCTCCAAGATAAAGCAGCTTCTTGGCTTCCCGTACTAAACCTACACTGCTCTAATACGTCCCTTCGAGTACTTCAGAGTCGTACTAAGGAAAATGCAGCTGTCAATGATAGAAAAATCGATTTATATGATAAATCAAATAAAAATCGACAAGAGGACAACATATAATATTGGTTATCAAAGAGGGAGAAAGAGAGAGAGAGCATTAGTTTCATAAAAAATTTGAACCCAATAAAGGGTTCCTACTACCTTATTTATAGAGTAAGACATGCCCTTTCTAAGCATCCTTAGATGTAGGTGTGTCCTTTCATTCCAACGGCTCAGATCATTAGATCTTGATCTGATGGTTTAGATCACATCCCTTACCAAATGATCTGTCCTATTGAACAGATGCTAACGGTTTGAATTATTTGAATCTAATATTACCATTGAGATCGTACCTTTTTCCCAAAGGATCTATTCCATTGAATGGATGTGTCCTTACGATCTTAACGGCTTGGATTGATTGATCATAATCCAAACATTCAAATCAAATCCCTTTGGTAAGAGTATGTCCCTTTGAATAGTCATATCTATTTAGTAATGAATCCGGTTTGATTTGGGTCACGAAATGAACCGCATCCGACCCAACATAAACCAAAAAATAAACCAACTCTAAAAAATATATCTTGAGCCCACACCCACACCCGCACCGCGACACGACATGTCCCGACCCGACCCGTCGGTCAAATCAGCTCTGCACGGCACTGCTAGGGGCGCGCTTGTGAAAAGCAACCCAGCACCGACCCGGACACAAGGGAGGAGGGAGACTTCCCTCCAAATTACCCTATCCCCTTATAATTCCCAAAACTATATATAAGGTACCCTACAACCTCTTTCACTTTTCATGCGGGACTAAGAAAAGAGACCAATCATACTTGTGTCAACTTGAGGTGTTGGGATCCAACCTCACTAACTCCACCTCAATACCCTCTCAAACCACATACTATAAGAAGGAAAAACCAAAATAGCTTTATTTTGAAACTTTACTTTTTACTATAAAAATAATAATACAGAAAAATATAATTAAAATACAATAGTAGATTAACTACCTTTTTATAGGATTGTAAAAGGCTCTTATTAGGCTTGTGATCACCCATGTAGACGAAGATGAGGACGGAAAGAACGAATGAAGACTCAAGAAATAAAAGAGAGTAAAAGATAATTTAATGTTTTAGGTTTTTAGCTTAATGCTGTATTTGTTTCTTTTAAACCAAAATTCAGTTTGGTTTAAAAATACATTCGGTTCATTCAATCGGTTCAATCGGTCTACATCCTTGCACCATGAACTCCTATTCAGTAATCGGCTTAGGCCTTAGTCCGACATGATTAATAATCGAGTCGATCGGACTACACGGTGCAAGCCTGAAATTGACACCTAGATTAGGTCACTAAACTTAGGGTTTAGCTCTTGGCAAGGGACTATGCCTAAAGTAAACAGAGGTTTAAGTGTTCTAATCTTTTCCATCCTTTCGAGCCATTCACATGTGGTTTCATGGTCTTTATAGGCATCGAGATTAAAAAAAATTATTACCTATTTTAAAATCTTCTTCACATATCAAGCAAACATCATATGTCTGATTTTTATTAAAAATTATTAACTATAAATTAAAAATGGAGATTCGATTTTTATGCACGAGCCGTGTATATACACAATCAAACATCACATGTCGTTATTACAAATCAGAATATTTTCCATCGTTCTGTGGAAAACATGGCTGTGTACAAAACCTTTTGCCACACTAAAATTATTTTATTTAATTATCAAAAATCTCAATGAAAATTTTGACTTTGCATTCCAATCACATATCAAGCAAAGACAATTTATTTTTTGTTTTTCCCTCTTGTAGGTTTCTAAAGCTTAGGGTTCCATCCATGGTTCAAGAGCACAACTCGGATTGGCTGATTTCAGTCCATCGGGATCGCTGGCCCTCGGTCCTTGGCCCTCGCCGACCCCAACTTAACATGTTGAGTCATTTCCCAGAGTTTTTTCAGGTGTAAGATTGGTTCCAAGATTCTTTGGCCGAATCAAGCTCAATCTAGGGTCGCCAGCAACTGATCCCGTTCTCGAGTCTGTGCACTTGATCCTTGGTTCCATGTGACTTGTGCTTACAATTTTCCCCTCTTGACCCAATCTAATCTTCCTTAGGAATGACAACAAGAAGTCACCACCTACAAAAGAAAAGTAAGTTTGGTGACACCCTTATTAAGGTTCTGTTTGTTTCGTGTAAAACTTTACATAAAAAAAAAAAAATAATAACTAACTTTCATTTCCAAAAGGTAAATTATAGTGATCTTTATAGAAAAATAAAAAGAAATTTATTTTTTTATTAAATAAATATTGAATTTTACATCAAAACAAATGGACTCTATAGAAAATATATAAAAACAAAAAAAATTTGGTGTTGGAAAATTCAAACCTATATATTGTATGACAACAAGAAGTCACCAGCAACAAAATAAAAATAAGATTGGAGACACCCGGATCCGTATCCTCTCCTCTCAGTGGTTCTAGGAAGACAGTGGCAACCTGCCTCAGATGGTCCTCATGTGGCTCTCGGTGAATCTGAGACCCACGTTAGAATCGACACCCAGTAGATAAGCTGAGCCGACAAGGGGTGTCGGCTTTGATATGGGTCTCGGATTCAACAGAGAGCCACGTGGCTACCATCTAAGACAGATTGCCGCATCCTCCCAGTGATTCTGGGAGGAGACGATGTGAATCCGGTGACACCCTTATTAAGGTTCTGTTTGTTCCGTGTAAAACTTTATATATAAAAAAGAAAAATTAACTTTTGTTTGCAAAATGTATTTATTGTGATCTAGAAAATAAAAAGTTGTTCATTTTTTTATTAAATAAATATTTAATTTATTTTTTACATAAAAAAATGTCATACAGAGTTTTACATCAAAACAAACGGAGACTATAGAAAATATGTAAAGGCAAATAAATTTGGTGTTGAAAAATTCAAACCTATATATTGCATGTCAAGTCTAAGATTCCATTTAAAAAAATCTTATTGGGTAGTATCCAAAATTCAAAATGGCTACCGTGCAGTTCTACCGCATATAGTACTGCTCTAAAATGAGTTCCAATCCACTCTTATTGCCAGGGATTTTAGTCATGATTCAACTGTTGGACTTTACTCCATGCGTGACAAACTGCATTACAATTTAGAGGAGAGGATCATTTTCCTACCACTTGGAGGGTATAGTAGGCGCACCAGGATCCTCTATAGTGACTAGTGACTGACAAACGTCAATGAGATCCTGACCATTCATAATGAATTGAGACATATGCCGATATATTATGAGTCGTCCAGATCTTCACTACGAAGGAGCAAGTACTAGAGAGGATTTTTGTTTTTTTGTAGTGGGTGGGGAGATTTCCGATCTCCCAGCATGTGCCACGTGTCAGCATTATCTTAAGTCTGACCCCTCTCCTAAGCAGCATTAATATCGACCACAAGCTGAGGTCAGGTTTTTCAACCGTCCCGATCAATGATACTAATCCAACAGTGTCTCTCTTTTTTATGATAGTGATTGTTACACACACGGGAGAATTCCCTAATACGTCCGGACTAGTGGATCGCAGCGATCCGCACTTATCAGTCTAATCGATGTGAACTGTGGGCCACGTGTCCTTTTCAGTTGGGACCGGAGGAAGGGCAGTGGCGATCCAATAAAATAAAATCGGGAAGTGGTGATCAGAAGTCAGAACATCGGCCTTTGGTAGTTTTACGGTTGAGATTTGAGAAGGGTTTCGATTTAGGTGTTTCTAAATCGAACCCAAACTGAATTCGAAATCGTACCAAATACGACTAGGCCCGGATCAAATTGGACCCAAATGTTATTGGGTCGGTTTTGCTTTTAGAGTTTGGTAAAAAAATAAAACCGGATCAGATGACTGATAAGCCCGAACCAAACTGAAAGGAATCAACCCGATAATATACCAATAAGAACCCATTAACACAACCTATTGATATAAAAACATAATAGAAAACAGAACCAATCTTTTTTTTTTTTTTGGTAAAAGAAACCATACCAATCTAATAATGGATCCATAACTAAATCAGTCCAATAAAAAATCAAAACCAAACCGGATAAGAAACAAATTTTTCCTTATGCTTTGTTTGTTTCGACGTAAAATTTTTATGTGTAATATTTTATATGTAAAAAAAAAAATTTCAAAATTTGTTTCTAATAGGTAAATGAAAGAAGAAGTTCTATTTCCATCCCCCCATAGAGATCACTATATTTTATCTCTTGAAAATAAATATTGAATTTTATTTTTTTACGTACAAAATATTCCATCAAAACAAACGGAACACTAATGTTTGGTTTTGGGCTTTGATGGTACAAGATCAAACTGATCGATTGACACTCCTAGCTTGGTATATTGATGTAGATAAAAGGTTTCCCCATTCTTATTACTTTGGAAGGAATATTCAAGAGAGCTGAATAATAGTTGCTAGATCGGCTAGGAAGCATCTCAGTTGTTTGTTCTTGGTTGAAATTGGGAGAATGCAACACAACGGCTATAATATTGGAATACTTGCATGAACATACAAGAGATGCATGCCAATACACACTGAGGTATTTAATTAAAATAGACTTTGAAATTTGACGTGTGACTAAACTTGACCATAATCGAAACGGACTAAGTCGGTCAGAATTAACTCAAAACTGACCTAGACCGAACTGTTATCAGACATGTTTAGGATTGAGGTATGACATATCCTATCGGTCTCGGTCTTGTCCGGCTAGCCCAACAAATCGGACCGATGAGCTGAACCCAATAATGGCCTAGACCAGATCGATTTAGATCAAATATTAAACCCTAGCTTCGCTACTTCAGCCTTATGAATGACCTTAATGGGTTTCTTACAAAACTTTCAACCAGAACCAGCCTGATAACAACCCGATAAGCTAAACTCAATAACAACTTGAAACTAGACCAGTCTGTTAGTTAATATGCACAATGCAGTCCACCTAGCATGAACTTCTTAATGAACATGTTTCGGTCAAACCCTATAAAACTCGACATCGATTTGACCCGGACTTAAACCGGCCTAGACCAACCCTTTGACACCCCTAACATCATCTATTGAGATGGCAGAATAGATGCTATGTAAAGTTTAGAAAGATAACAAACCCTTATGTCTTTTATTTATTTATTATTTTTTTTCAGTTTTCTTGACTATCTAATTACATTCTCCACATTCTCATTTCAGTTATATGGAAGATTCTAGATAGGAAAAATATCACGTACTATCCAAATAGTTTGAGAAACATCACCTACCACCTATAGCTTTCTGACATCATCAACTACCACCCAAAATTTTAAAATGTTTAACATAGAGACCCAATCCATTAAGATATTTCCATTAGATGCTGATGTCAGTTCAAATCTATTTTTTGATAGACAATAATGCCCTTACTGTAAGGGTAAAAATCTATTTTACCCTGCACTAATTTTTATCCCTATCGCCAATTCGTGAAATGGAACGCCGACGACTCTATTTCACACCTCGCCCAAACCCTCATCCGCCAAGGCTTCACTGAGAGGGCCTGCCGCATCTTTCCACCGCCCAAGGTTTTAAGGAGAAACAAATTGACTATGATAAGGAAAAGCTTCCTTGGGTTGACACATTTATGTTGTTTCCAGTGATTTCTCGGGAAAACAAAGCTCAGACAAGCGTCAACGGAGAGGGAAAGAAGTGTTTGCATTGCGCTGTTGTATTTCTTCCTCGAAATGGGTTTTTCAAAGGTTCGACATAAACGATTTTACTTAGGTTCTCTTTGGTTTGTATAATATAATGTATTATATAATATATTATAAAATTTATGATTGTTTGGTATGATTTATAATGTCTATTTATAATTAAAATAAATCGATATAATTCATTATCTACAAATAGGTGAGTAGCTGTTTATCATTATTAGAATAATCTATTATTGATTGTTTATATCAATTAGAATTAAAACCCGATAAAAATTTAACGGACTGTTGCTGCGAGAGGTCTCAACCCGTTATTAGATTAATCTTCTGCAAATCCTCCGGAAAAGAAGATGGCGATAAATCGAGAAATTCCGTTGTTCGACTTCTGTTTCGTTATATAATGTATTATGTTTAGTGATACCAAACGGTCATTATTTATTACTCAATATCTATTATCATAATTGATTTGTCACAAATAGCTCATAATACATTATATAATACAAACCAAAGAGAGCATTACAGCAACAAAACGGGAGGGAGAAAGAGAGAAATGGCTCCCTCAAACTGGATTTTGTAACGAAGGCGCCATCAAGTTGCAATAATACAGAGAGTTGCAGAGATTTTTTTTTGGCATTCCTTGGTGGAGAATCGGTGATTGCTTCGGTGAGTAGTAATGATGGCGATCGATTGTAATAGCTTGATGATTGAAGCCATGAGCAAGTAGCAATCTCAATCTTTAGGTATTCTGTTATCAAACTATGGCACCAAGTTGCAATAATACAGAGTTGCAGAGTTTTTTTTTTGGCAGGGTTGCAGAGATTTACTGAGTTGCAGAGATATTTTTTCGGCATTCCTCGGTGGAGAATCCTTGATTGCTTCGGCGAGCAGCAGTGATGGCTATCGATTGTGATAACTTGATGATTGAAGCTATGAACAAGTAGCAATCTCAATCTTTAGGTATTCTGCTGTCAAGCTATCAAGGCATAGAATAAGAAGAAGAATAGGAAGAAAAAGAAGAAAAAGAAGAAAAAGAATTACTTCATTTCACTTAATAATAATAAATATGTACTCATGCTTTGCTAATACAAGGACTGCAGTAGAGGGAGAGAGAGATTAAGCTATTCCATTACTAAATTTTTTGTACAGAGCCATAAGCTACTAGGACAAGAGTTGAGCTTCAGAAATGGTTGGCTAAGTGGACTCAACCGACTTGGGAGAGATTGAGGGAGAGTGAGAGGAAGCCTTGGAAGGCATGGAGTTAGAGCGGCGTATCCAAGACGAAGAGAGGGATGAGCGATGAAGGAGAGTAGAAAGAGAGGGGAGAACAATGAGGGAAAGGGGCGAACGATGGGATCTACATCCTCTTCCGCCTGAGATTTGGCAGAAAAGTTGGAGGCTCGGATGAATGGCCTACACCTGGCTCTCGGGTGAATCCGAGCCCTCCATCCGAGCCGACATCCCTGTCGACTCAGCTTGTCGGCTCGGATGGAGGACTCAAATTCACCCGAGAGCCAAGTGTTGGCCATCCATCCAGGCCGCCAACTCTCTTACCAAATCTCAGGTGGGAGAAGATTTCTATACCGAACGATGAGGAAAAGAGGAAAGATAGGGGAAAATAAAACTAACCACTTGCCAGATATTTGATGGTCGGAGATTCAATGCTGCCATGAAGAAGGAACGAGATCGACAATCTCATAGTCGCATACATGTGACTCCAAAATTAGGGTTTGGGTGAGAGTGAAATGATAAATGGGAAGGGTGTTATTTCCAGTAGAAGGTTAAGTTAGTGATTTTAACATTTCTCAGTTTAATAAGCAAGGGTATGGATGTCTAGAAAAAAAATTAACTCTTTCGTGAGTTAGTGGGATGCGATTAATGATTTCAGAAACTTGTGGGTGGTAGGTGATGATTCATAAACTATTTAAGTAGTACGTAAAATTTTCCCTTCTATATATAATTTAAGGGAATGACATCTACATGCTACACATGTAATGACATCTTCCCACCAAGTCTCAGATCTACATTGAAAAGGTGCCTCACAGTATACATACAAAAATCTCACATGGTCAAGGAGGATAGATAACATATGGTGAAGTATAAGAACGATCACATAATTTAATTAAGGGAGAATTTCTCACAACGGCAGTGTCTCCCATGCCACACCAATGGAATGTCGAAAGTGGTATTGTCAATGGGGCCCACCTGGTCAAGTAAGAGAAAGAAAATGTCAAAATATGAAACAGCATGGGAAAGGGAATCACATCCTTGCGTTGTTGGGATCTTTTTCCCTTTGACTAAAAAAAGCAATGTTGGCTCTCGCGATGTAAAAATGGAACCGAACCCTATAAAATTGAAACCGTGAAATTGATTATTATATGGTTCGATTATGATTGAAAGAATCAAACTGTTTAGTTAAATGGTTCAATTCTGATTTAAAAAATGAAACCGATTAAGTTTTTATTTTAATCCCTTGGAACTAAGGCCCCGTTTGATAACACTCCAGTTCCCATGGAACTACTTCTGGTCCAGAGTCGTTTTCTACTTCTTCTCTAGAGTCAAGATTTTTGAAGTAGAATGCTGTTTGATAATGTTGTTCCAAAATCAAAAGACTATACTTCCATAATGTTGTTTGGTGGTGGTGGTGTTGATGGTAGTTGGGGGGGGGGGGGTGTAGTGGTGGCGGTGCTGGTGGGTGGTGGCGGCGACGGTGCTGGTGAGGGGTGGAGGTGGCAACGGTGGTGGTGTTAGAAGCAGGGGTGGTGGGTGGTGGGTGGTGGGTGGTGGCGGTGGGGATGGGTGGTGGTGGTGATGGTGGTGGTGGCGGCAGTGGTGGGAGGGTGGTGTTGGCGACAGTGGTGGTAGGTGGTGGTGGCAGTGGTGGTGGTAGGTGGTGGGTGATGGTGGTGGTGGCTGTGGTGGTAGGTGGTGGGTGGTGGTGCTGGCGGCGGTGGCGGCTATGGTGGTGGTGGTGGTGGTGGTGGTAGTGATGGTGGTGGTGGTGGCAGCGACTGTGGGTGGTGGGTGGTGGGTGGTGGGTGGTGGGTGGTGGAGGGGTGGTGGTGATGATGGCAGTGCCAGTGGTGGTGGTGATGGCAGTCAGTAGTGGTAATAGCTCTAGAGCAAGAGAAGTAAGTTTTTTTAGTTCCAAGTTTTTTAGTTCCCAGAGATATTTTTGGAGCGGTTCACTTCATGGGAGTCAAAACTTAAACCGTGTTTATCAATCGTCATTCTATTCCGGATTAACTCCGGAGCTAAGAAGTAAGGAGTTGGAGCGTTATCAAACGGGGCCTAAATGTCTATATTTATAAAAAAGAGTAAATTATAAGTACCTCCTTTGTAATTTACTTTTAAATCAAGTACATCCCAAACCTTTCAAACAATTTCAAAGACACCTCCTTAAATCAAAATAAATTTAAAAAAAACACCAACTCCATTAGTTAATTTCTATTAACTGACGACAAAAGTTAAAAGTTAGAATTTTAATACCTAAAATACTCTCTTGAATAAGTTAAAGGATCATTTCACCCCGTTTAAATTTTCCATTTACCTAAAATCCACTCTATTAATGAATTTTCCTTAACTTATGGGAGTGAGTTTTGTGTAAATGAGATGTTTAAATGGGATAAAATAGTCTTTAACTTATGTCCTCATCTTTTAGGTATAAAATTCTAACTTTTAGCTTTTATCGTCAGTTAACGAAAATTCACAAACGGAATGGGTTTTTTTAAAATTTATTTTGATTTAAGAAGGTGTCTTTGAAATTGTTTAAAAAGTTAGAGTATACATGATTTAAAGGCAAACAACTAGAGAGGGACTATAATTTATTCTATAGTAAAATTTATTTTATTTTACTTGCCACACAGGGTATATTTTTAAAAAGAAAATCTACTTTTATATATGAATTTTTTTTTTTTTGGATTGTTAGGCCCCAAAGGGATTTGAACTAATGACCTAGGTGTTGGTTTTTTACCAATTGAACTATCGCCGCCTTGGGTGATTAAAATTATTTTAATGTTTTTATTGATTTTTTTTCCTTTTGTCTCTTTTTAGTTAAAATCGATAAATCAATATCGATTAATAATTGATTTTGATAAGTATTTTAGAACTGTTTAATAAATGATTCGATTTTTATTTTACTCATTAACAACCGAATCGAAACGAACCGAACCATTTAACTCCCTTAACTTGGCACGCTGGTTGAATGGCTATACACGGTTTCTGCTGTACACGAGATACACCGAAACTATTTCCCTCTATTCCGGTCGGAGAAGAGTTGATTAAATCGGCGTAGCCGAGTTTTTCAGTGGGAGCAGTTGAATGGCTGAAATCGAGTGTGTATGAATGCAGAAACCGCGAAAGGTGGGAGTTCTCTGTGTCCTCTCACTTTTCCTCTGCTCTGTCTCTCTCAGTCTCTCTACCGACTCTTTCGAGCGAAGCCGGATTCTAACCCAGAAAACCAGAAGATTGTTCGGGTCATTAACGGAATCTCTCTCGTCGACAAAATGCTTCTCTCTTCGACTGCTCTCGTTGACATAGTAGACAGATGAACATGAATACAAGCCCCCATTCCATGGCGGCATCAACGCCTACTGCCGATAGCTATGGCAAGAAGATAAGGAAGCCATACACCATCACCAAGTCCAGAGAGAGCTGGACTGAAGAAGAGCACGATAAATTTCTCGAAGCTCTGCAACTGTGAGTTCTCTTTTATCTTTCCACCACTCACTCATATCTCTTCTTTTATCGTCGTTATTTCTCCTGTAATTCCTACTCCACTTTCTTTGGTTTGTTTGCTTATTATTTGAAATCAAGTGATTGAAAAGCTTGATTCCGATAATTATCAGTTCCTATTGATCTTCAGGACTTATAAGCAACTCTGTTCAGTTGACAGAAAACTGGTGCACTGTGATGAATAGTGGGTGGAATTGTACCAATGCAAGTTTTAAGTTGTTTAATTGACGGATAGTTTATCTGTAGGAAGTTTGACGCTGTGTGGTTTGGATGGATTTGCTTGATCAAGCCTTCAATTCCAGTTGTTTAGGTCTAGTTTAAACTGTCACATCTCATGAGGCCCTAAACTCATTCGAACTTCCAAGTTCCAATTGAGCAAGTGCCTTCCCGTTACCTTAATTGACTTGTCATTACAATTTAGTGTTTGTTCTGCTAGGTGCTTCAGTTTTCTTTATGCAGTTCCTTTATCTTTGTGAATGTGATTCTTTTGTTTCATTGAGCTAGTCCTTGCTCTGAAACTCTCTCCTTTTTTATTATTTGAATTTCTTTATTGGATTC
Organism: Protea cynaroides; assembly: GCA_028583415.1. Taxonomy (NCBI): domain Eukaryota; kingdom Viridiplantae; phylum Streptophyta; class Magnoliopsida; order Proteales; family Proteaceae; genus Protea; species Protea cynaroides. Next base: position 32,691,825 of record CM053266.1, on the reverse strand, counting down.
AGGTTTGATCGTGATTGGAAAAAGATTGAAGATTTTGTTGCTTCAAAGACAGTTATCCAGGTCCGAGGAATAATGTTTTCTTTTTGAGTTGCGTGTACAGACTTATGCTTCATCAGGATTCATTTATCATCCTGGTGAACTTGCATTCCATGTGCTAAAGTGTTTGCAGTTCTGTGCATTGTATTAAACCACAGAGTTTAAGTTTTGAGGCTATTTGAGGTTGTAAAACCTGATTCCAATTAGACCAGCTATTTTAAGATTGGAGTGATGTGGTATGTAAATGAAATATTTGTGACCAGCCTTTTAGTGTTAAGCATATTTCATCAAAATGATCATTTTCCCTAACTATCAATGTTTTCATGTGTGTGTGTGTTCTGAAAATCAACTCTAGTTCTAAATTATATTGTAACTCGTAAGTTTTTTGTTTTTATTTATTTTTTATGCGTACTGCTTCTTGTGAAATCGTGTTAATATAGGAACGCATAAAAATTTCAACAATTATATAAAATTACAAGCAAGCACAACCTTAGTGTTTTAATTTAGGCCTTGACAGTTTGTCTACCTAAGAATGGTATAGAGTTCACGAGTTCAAACCTTCATGGAACTAATTACAAATATTTTGACAATATGATAATTGTTAACCAACCCATGTATGTTGATTCTTATCTCACGTGTGATGAGCTGGTAGACAAAATCAACCTGTGACTACAAGATGTGTAGAACCCAAATTTATTATACATATTTGCTAGATGTTATTTTATCTGAACACCCTTCCTTAATTTTTCCCACTGTAGTTGCATTGCAAATATTTGTGTTCCCAGATTGACTTTAACAGGCATCATGATCCTCCACTTTGATGTCCCTTGGATAGGGACTGAACGGTCCATATTGGATGGCGAATCATATGATGTTAACAAATTACAACAGTGATGTATACCTATAATTCTTGCCCCAATCTTTCAATTTCAATTGATGATTGGCTGATACCAGTCTGGTTTAATCACACTGGGGCTTCTCTGTCATTATCCTCAATGGTGCAGCATGAACCTAACTCCTACTCCTTTGGAGTTCAAAAACCTGACTAGATTACCTTTTACACCCTTAAACATAGTTGTCAAGGCGTCAAGGCAAACCAAGGCGTTGGAGGCCTGACAGGGCACCTAGGCGACCAAGGGGCCCGATTTTCCAAGGCGTCACAAGGCCGCCTGGGCGCCTAGGCGACGCCCTGACAACTATGCCCTTAAACCAATTTTGCTGTTTATTTATTTTGGATTTACATAGTTGTGACACAGGCCCTACCCTGATCTGACTGATTGTCTGATGTGCTTGAAATTGTGTTTCTTTATGTGCCATATGGTCAACAATGATGATGGTCGTATGGATTGTCTGTTATATTTCTTCATTGGCACCGGGCCCGTTTCATGAGGCCATGCCCATATGCACAGTAACATCTATTCTAGATGTATATCTAGGGGGTCTATCTACACGTATAAAGTCATTTATGGCATGATATGATTGCCTAGACGTAGCTGCATATCAGCTGTGCTCAATATACAAGGCCCTAAAATTGAATAGGGGTGGCTGACTCAACTGCCCGTCAAACTGCGCAAAATGGTCATCTATTACATGGCTCACTAACTTAGCCTGGGGTGGGGGTACCTATTATTCGTTGGTAGTCAGGCGCACGCAGGGCCTCAGGTTATTGCTTGGACTTCCTATGCATTTCCTACAGAGTGGAACCCAGCTCTGCTCAGCTCAGCTCTGCTCTGTCTTTGGAAGAACTCTTTATCCTTCTCATTCTGGTGGTCAAGTTACTGTCACAGACTGACAATGCCGAGACATGAGTTCCTTATGTGATTAACTAAGAATTATATAATTGTAAAAGATCCACAATGTTACGCCTTTAACTTCTATGCTATGAAATCTATCACTACCAATATATGCTTATGGGTTCATCTAATGTTTGTTTGTCTGGTTATTTGTCTTGTTTTTCATCCCTCCTGTGTGGATATTCCATTAATCAAGAGCAATGAGGAGTTCTCCATGAAATTTTTTTTTTTTTAATTTTTTATACATGAATTCTTGATATACTCTTTCTGTATAGTTGTTTCATGGATTTTCCCATTTCTTGCTTCCATGGGTAAATGCTAGCATTTGGTTCTTAATTTTTAAAACTCCTTGTGTGTTTGTGAACATATACTTCTAATTTCTCATACCTAACAATTGTTTTATCTTTTAAAAAACCTAGAAAAGTACAGGGTGCTGTTAGTGACTTTTTAATTTTCGTCTTTGTAGATACGGAGTCATGCTCAGAAATACTTTCTGAAGGTCCAGAAAAATGGTACAATAGCACATTTGCCTCCTCCACGTCCCAAGCGCAAAGCTTCTCATCCTTACCCGCAGAAGGCATCCAAAAATGGTTTGTTAGTCATGTCATATGCCCAAGATGTTCAGTTGGAGGATTTGAAAGGAAAATTCTAATTTGATGATACCTTACATGCCAGTTTTTTGTGACATTTTGCAGCTTTTCCATTGCAAGCGTCCATGGCCTATCCTTCGACATTGAATTGTCTTGTATCTGGTTATTCCCCATGGGAGGACACATCCATGCTTATAAACTCTGCATCAAGTGGAACTGCTCCTTCCTTAGATGAGAACACCAATCTTCATGGAGTTGAAGGTATGGATATATTTGTATATGAACTTTGAAAGTTTTTCTTTAATTTGTCCAAGAATTATATTTGGTTTTAAAAATAAAAAACATAAATAGATGTGCTTTCTAGAGGAACTGTCTGGTGCTTATTATGGCTTATACCATCACTGATTCAGCTGATATTGGATCAAAGGGAGTTATAAGGACAGGTAACAGCAGCAATAGTTGTAACATACTGAAGCAAGGAAAGGACGGGTCTCTACTTCATGGTACTCCTCTTGATGTCTGCAAATTCTCTTTTTCTTCTTTCCTTGAACTGTTAATTGCCAAAAGCTAAAAGAAAATATTGCACAATTAATCTGGGTTCAACTGTAGTCTTGTTCGTGTTACTGATTGTATCTAATAGTTACCTGAGTACTCATTGACCTAAGTATGGTGTTTGTTTGTATATGTACTGTGGAGGTATAATGCTGAACTGAGTAGCTGAACCCAAGTAGGATTAGAAAACCAATCCCATTCTTACAGGATTCAAGGATGAAACTCACGAAATAAGGACTAGAATGTAGAATTCAAAAGAAATAAGGAAAACAAAAGGGATGATTCAAAACAAATTCTACATTTAGCAGAAACTCATTGTTGAATCAGAGAATGGGAGAGAATTAATTATCTCTCCACACAACGTTCTTATTTATAATGAATACGATTACAAACTAACAGGAACTCTAGAGAGACTAGGAGTCCCAACTCTAGAATGACTAGGAGTCTCAACTCTAGAGTGACTAGGATTCTAAGGAAAGGAAATAAAACAAATAAACAAATATAAAATATTAAATTACAAGTATGTCATTCCCTTATATTATTCAACACTCCCCCTCAAGTTGGTGCATATATATCATGCATACCCAACTTGGACAATATAATATGAAACGATTTCCTAGGTAACCATTTAGTGAGAAAGTTTGCCAGTTGATCCTCTGATCTGACAAGTGAAATTTGAATCTGACCACTTCAAATTTTTCTTTGATGAAGTGACAATCTACTTCAACATACTTAGTCCTATCATGCTGAACTGGATCACGAACGATGCTGATGGCTGTTTTATTATCACAAAACAAAGTCATAGAGAACACTTGACTTTCAAATCTTTGAGTAAACCCTTCAACCACAATAGTTCACATATTCCCGAAGCCATTGCTAGAAATTTTCCTTCAGCATTGGAACGGGCCACCACAATGGAGCAAAACAATGTAAAATACCTTTAATAGTGTTGTCGTGTATCAAACTTCTGAGAACAAGAGACACATATCCAGCACTTTACGATCTTCATACAATTAGGGAAGAATCGAGGTTCGCTATTTGAGTGGCCTCTTTAAAATAGTCCGGCAAGGAGACACATATACAGCAATTTACGATCTTCATACAGTTAGGGAAGAATCGAGGTTCGCTATTTGAGTGACCTTTTTAAAGTAACCCGGCAACAAGAGACACATATGCAGCACTTTACGATCTTCATACAGTTAGGGAAGAATCGAGATTCGCTATTCGAGTGATCTCTTTAAAGTAGCCTGGCAACAAGAGATACACGACAACTGGTATTAATAAAAGGTTGCATCTTGTGCAACGATAGTAGGCTCCAATACGAGCAAGGTGGTAGTAGGCTCTAACATGAGCAAAGTAGTAGAGAAAAGCGTCTCTTCCATGAGTAGATACGAACCAATAAATAATAATAATCTTCAATTGATGACTTGAGCCGATAAATAATCTTCAACTGATAACTTGAGCAGATAAGAATCTCCAATCTCCCCCTCACGTGGAATATTCCACGTGGACAAATTATGGCAAGAGAAGTCAAACTGTGGGATATAGATGTGGTAATAGCAACAAGTAGTATCTCGAAGGATGAACAACACTAAAAATCCCATAAGCTAAAGCAACTGCAAATAAGAATCAAATTTGAAGTCGATCCGACGGTTGGACTAAGAGATATGAATAAGTCCTTGCAACATTAGGACTTTGAAAGTTTTTTTTTTTTTTTTTTTTTTTTTTTTTTTTTGTGACAAATGTCAATAGTCAAAATCCAACCAACTGTTGTCAACCAGAATTGGTATTCACGAAAACATCAATGACTTAAGCAAAATATCAAAAGATGATATCAATCCAATGTTTGGATTGAGAATTACGAAAAGTCCTTAATAGATTAGGAATATTACTCAATTGAAGAAATCAATTGCAACAGCAATAAACAAATCCCAGTTCAGGTATACTAAAGGATCAGCACCAGATTGAGTAAACAAAGCAATAACTCAGCAATAATTGGAGTCTGACACCAAGAGAAAGCCAAGATAGAAACCGTGGCTAGGTAGAGAAGTAAAACTGAGATTAAGAAAGAGAAACCAGATTTGAATGAGCAGTAACTGATATGTTTTAAGTGGAATAAAATTCAGATCTGTAACTGATATATAGAATTTTAATGCTCAGCAATAATGAGAATTAATTGCACATTAATGGATTTATATCCAGAAACTGAACTGGCAATGAAAGTAATGGAAATTTGATGATTAATAGAAATTAAAGAGAGGAGGAAGAAAGATAATAGAACTGCTAACCCAGTATCATGTTGCAATAACCAGATTTTGTAGAGAATTTGAACAACAACCCTATATTGCAGAGAACAGCAGCGATATATCGCAATAGATCAGATCATAATCAGTAGATCTTGATGGCCAGCAGATTAGAAGCAATCAGATCTGATTTCAGATCTAAAACAGCAACAAGGCAGGAGCAGTTTCAGTAGCAGGAAATCAAGATCATATAAAATAAATCAGTAAATCAGATCCGTAAAACAAATCGGTAGACCGTGGTAGTAGCAGTATAATAAAAAGTAGAACCAGCAGGTATGTACGATACAAACCAGCAGTAGCAAAAATTTCAGAGTAGCAGACAATCAGGAATTATTCTTCATAAAAAAATCAGATATGCAAAGGGACAATACTAGAAATTGCAGAGAATAGAAAATAAATAAAACAGAAGCAGCAAAGGTGGCTGCACCACAACGAAATACTTTAGACGACTCTCAAAATGGCAGATTAGTAACCTGCTCTGATACCATGTTGAATCAGAGAATGGGAGAGAATTAATTATCTCTCCACACAACGTTCTTATTTATAATGAATACGATTACAAACTAACAGGAACTCTAGAGAGACTAGGAGTCCCAACTCTAGAATGACTAGGAGTCTCAATTCTAGAGTGACTAGGATTCTAAGGAAAGGAAATAAAACAAATAAACAAATATAAAATATTAAATTACAAGTATGTCATTCCCTTATATTATTCAACACTCATAATTTTCAGAAAAACGGGAATTATGTACGAGAAGAGAAATTCGATTTCCCTCAAACCGAGACCCAGATTATTCTGAAATTTCAGGCGAATTTTTCGCCAGATCCAAGCACAAGTTGAAGTTCCAGAAACATTAAAAACTCCTCTTTATGGGAAATGATTTTGACCAGATCAGAATTCTGATCAGTTTTAAAATGAGAGCTTCAACAGATCATGAAACTAAAGTAATAATTTTTTAGTTAGAGAAAAGAGAACTAAAAGCTTCTGATATGAATTGTACAACCCAACAGTATAGTTCAGAATCAAAATATGGAAGCCAGCCTGAAATTTCAGATTGGAATCTATACACTGTTACGCAGGAAACAACCTCAGAGAGAGCAGAAGTTAAAATTTGATTTGAATCCAAACTTATACCTGTTGGATTATGTGGGAAACAGACTACTAGCTTTAAAAACAATGATGTACTCAGCCTATAGGCTCAACAAATTAAAAAAAAGCTAAAAGTCAGTACTCTTACACCAGTAGGACTTAGTACCTACCAAAGAAGAAAAAAAGTTGGACTTCTAACAATGTTGGAAAATAATATCAACTTCTATTGCAACTAAAAAACAAAAACGGTTATAAAGAAAGTCTCCCTTTCTGCTCTTTTGGCTTTCCATTACCATATTTTCTTTTTGGTTTTTCTAGAATTGCTTTTCTGTTCTCAATTGCTTTTAAACTTTTTCAGGTATTCCAGACTTTGCTGAAGTATATAGTTTCATTGGAAGTGTCTTCGACCCAGACACTAAAGATCATGTGCAGAAGCTTAAGGAGATGGATCCCATTAATTTTGAAACTGTGAGTTTTTTGTACTGATTTCAAGTTTTATGATCTTCCAACCCAGCAAGTATAAGCGATCTCATGGCTTGATTAGACTAAATTTAAGGGTCAAAAACCTGGTTAATGAAATTGATGTATATTGGGCGTGGGATGGGGTGTTCACAGGAAAGTGCATGTAGACCCAATCTTTTAGTGGTAACTGAACAACAACCATACAACATAGAACAACTAAACTAAGCCTTATGCCTTCTAAATGGGGTTGGCTAAATGGATTCTGTTTCACCATTCAGCAACGGAGAAAAAACCTTGTTAAATCTCGATGAAGTGTAGTGCACCTGCCCCTTATTATGAGATTCAGTTGCAGTTTTGTCCCATCACATACTTTATAGTAAATAAGGGAAACGGCAGATGTGAGATACAATTCTCTCTCTCTCCCTCCCTTCCTTATTTACTCTTCTTTCTCTCCTTTTATCTTTATTTATTAATTGTGACATATCCAAATGAAATTTCTTAAAGTATAGGCAGAGTTATTGAAATTTGATTATGAGGAGAAGAATTGTTTTCATAGAGCATGCATTTACCTGTCTATAGCTTTTGGAAATTATAGTAGTGCCCAAAAGATAGAACTTTGATTGCAATAATTTGATTAAAAGTTCAGTTTTCATTTCATAAGTGGAGTTATAATTTTTAGACTAGAACATCTTTGGAAGTATTTGAACTAGTATAAGTTAAAATTTGCATTTTTTGGTGGGTAGTTTTCTAAATATTCTTTTATGAGTCAGAAACCCATGAATAAAAATCTAACATAAAATTTTGATCTTGGTTATGGTAATGAAAAAATAAAAATAAAAATTGAAAGGCAGTATGTTAGCATGTATGTTAAATTACATGTTTATGGTCATCTTTATGCTATGAAGAAGCTTCATAAAATCCACTGCAATTTGCTTTCGGGTAAATTTTGGGAGAGGAAAGGCATGAAAAATTCTTGATAAAATCTTAGATTTCATGGTAATGGTGGTTAGAATTATTTTGATACACCTAGCTCTATAAAATTAGTGATGGCCTCACCAAGGTGTATTTTCTTTTTACATCCATAATTCTTTGAGGATTATTCTTTTTACAAGGAAAATGCTAGTTGGATGGATGAGAAGCATTATGGTTCCGGTATATAAACAATAAATGTGATATTCAGAATTGCAATAACTACATAGGCATAAAACTAATGAATCATATATAAAACTATGGGAGAGAATTATTGAAACTCGCATGAGACAAAAAACTACTATTACGGAGAACCAATTTGGTTTTATGGCAGGTAGATCCACGACATAAGCTATTTACTTCCTCAAGAGACTCATAGAAAGATTTAGAGAAAGCAAGAAGGACCTCCATATGGTCTTTATTAACCTAGAAAAAGCTTATGACAGTCCCTAGAGAGTTAATCTGTCAAATACTAGAGAAGAGAAATGTTTCAAGCAAATATGTGGACATACTCAAGGATATCTATCATAAAGTGGTGACTAGTGTGAGAACCGTGGGGGGTCAAGATAGTGAATTCCTAATTACAGTTGGATTACATCAAGGATCAGCTTTAAACCCTTATTTCTTTGCCCTCATTATGGATAATGTTAACCAGAGAGATTCAAGATGAAGTTTCTTGGTGTATTTTTTTTGCTAATGATATTGTTTTGGAGGATGAGACAAAAGTAAGGATTAATGCCAATTTGGAGTTATGGAGTTCAACATCGGAATCAAAAGGTTTTAAGATAAGTAATATGAAGACGGAGTATACGGTGTGGCACTTTTGTAACAAAATAGAAAATAAGAGAAGATGAAGAGAATCAATATGTATTTCTCTCCTCTTAGCAGTCATTATTTATAGATAAAAGGAAAGAGGTAAAATGATAGGTCTAGGACTCCACAAGATAAGGAGTCCTAGTTACAAAATAAATAGGAGTTCCACATGTCAACATGACAATAATTCTTATTAAAAGGATAAAGAGAAGCAGTCTTATTCTAATAAAGAGAAACAGTCCTATTATAATAAGGAGAAGGGAACTCCACTAGATAAGGTGGAGTCCCAGTTATAATATAAGAGGATAGGATGCATTAAAGAATGACTCCACTGTAAGGTGAACAGTAACTAGTGACTAGTGAGCCCATCTGTTAGGCTGAAAATGGGAATGGGCTTGCTGATCAGGCACATTACTTTACATTAATATTTGTTAACAACTTAGTCACATAAGGACGGATAATGAGGTGGTGAAAATTGAAGAGAGGGAGATATAGCAAAGTAATTATTTTAAGTACCTAAGTTCAATCATAAATAAATAAGGTGATATAGGGGATGATGTTAAGCGGAGGATTAAATTAGCATGGATGAAGTGGAGAAGTGCATCTGGAGTGCTGTGTAATCGGCGTATTCCATTAAAACTTAAAGGAAAATTTTATATGACAGTCATTCTACCGGCTATGATGTATGGTGCGGAATATTGGGCAGTTAAGAAGCAACATATAGATAAACTTAATGTAGTTGAGATGAGGGTGTTGAGATGGATGTATTGCAAAATTAGGACGGATAAAGTAAGGAATGATAATATTAAAGCTGATTTGGGAGTAGCACCGATACATGATATGCTATAAGAAAGTCATTTGAGATGGTATGACCGTGTTCAACGGAGGCCGTTAAATGCTTTAGTATGGAGGAGTGATTTGATTCAGATTAAAGGATCTAAAAGAGCTAGGAGCAGACCTAAGATGACTGTAGAAGATGTGGTAAGGAAAGACATGCATAGCTTAGGCCTTGTTTTAAGTATGATTTCGAACAGAGCTGATTGGAAGACAAGAATACATGTAGCCGACCCATTTGGTTGAGATAAGACTTTGTTCTTGTTGTTTTTTACATACGGTTTCCATTTCCCGTAGTTTAATGCATAGTTTGGAGTCATTAGTTTGAATAAAATTCCAAGAACTGGGCCCAACTAGTTTGAGCTTGGTTGGCCCTAACTTATAATGGTTTTCAATTCCCAAGAAAGGAAGTGCAATGGATATACATGACTGTTATTTTTAGCATGGACATCTGTTTTGGTCGCAGATACAATATTCCAGATGACCCAATTTAATTGTGCTTGCATACGGCATTTTAAAAATCAGATTAGAATCGACTGATCGACTGATTCAACCCAATTAATCGTGATTCTTTACTTTGTGAGTCTGACCGATTCCCAGCTGTTTTGAACTGGAATCGATGGAGACCTATCCATACCTGATTCTGAGTTTTTAAACCTTCCTCAGAGATCCTCTTACGTAAAAATACAGAGATATGATTTCGGTTGTGTATGCATTGTAATTTGATCAATTATGAATCAGTGATAACTAGAAGATATCGATTTGTCGAAACAGTATTATCAGTATTTTCTCGGCATATAACTGAGTCAACCGTATATGAAGGAAAGTTCTGGAATTGACAATAGATGATGTATTATGGGGGAGAATGAAGAAACAGAAGAAGAAGAAGAAAGGGTTTCTATTTGTGTTTGAAGTATGTCCTATCTCATTTGATCTCTATGAAACTGTTTATTGCTCATCTGGCATCATTGCTGCTCTTGACTGCATTTAATTGTTCTTCCTACAAATCTGTCTGTGTTGGTGTAGGTCTTGTTGCTGATGAGAAACCTGACTATTAATTTGTCAAGCCCTGATTTTGAACCAATTGTAAGTTTTGGTTTCCCCTTAAATGTTGGTGTATTCTTCTTGATGACACAATTAGCCTCCTCTGATAATGCATGCATATGAATTTTTTTTTTCGGTCTTTTGTAACTGTTAGGGTTTGATGTTCAAGCATCAAACATTTTGAAGTTGACTGTTGTCAATGTTTATATAACCTGTATCTTTTATTAGCCTGTTAAAGGGTTTGGGCTGCATGATCCAATTCAACCTTTTTTTTGGGGGGGATAGATAGAACAACAAAGAAAACCATTTTGTTTTATTCACTCTTAAGTAGTGAATCCGGCAAGGTCCATTGCTTCGAGGAATGTTAAAAGGTTTGAGCTGCCAGGGCAAATGCTCAGGTTTGAGTCTTGAGGGCAGCCCCTTTGCACATAATGTTGAAGGTTAGGACTAACTCCAAACTCATCCCCCCCATGACCCCACATTGGCAAGACAGCACTGAGTAATGGGCTTTTTAAGTAGTGAATCCAGCAAAATCTCATTGTCATTTTATTAACAGAATTATAAAAATTAGTAAAAAAATAAAAAACGGAACAGCTTTGGGTGCAATTTGAATTGTCAAAGGTCATAATAAGCTGGAATATAATCTGTATTTCCAATAAATAACATAAAATGGGAACACAATGCATGATGTATGACTTGACTTTGATATTTTTTTTGTTGGTGCAGAGGGAGGTTTTATTATCATATGATGGCAGTACCAACACCGAAGGAGGCACTTCAGTAGCAGTTGGTACAAACCAGAACAATGATCTCCCATGTTGAACTGCTGGGAGACTAATGATTTGTATATCATCTTTTGTAATATCTTCTGTTTTCTTTCATACAAGCAATATATTTTGGTTTTCTTGGAAATATATTTGGCTGAATAACATGAGTTCATTGTCAATTTTGAAGTCCTCTAAAACCAATATAAGTTACATGACCATATTTCCATTGTTTGTTAAAGGATGGTAAGTGTTTGTTATCATGAAGCAGTTCTTTCTGTTTGTAGGTTCTGGAAATTCTATCATCATTACCACAATGGGTGGGGATTCTTATTTGTCCATAAGTATCGGGATCAGCAGCGGCAGATCAGATACAATTACTTGAGACCATGTTTCAATAACACCTAGTATCAACCAAGATTGTTGGCCAAGGAATTAGTACTTGTACTTTGGATCAAATCTGTGACTGCCAATCCCTGTCAACTCAGCTAATATTAGTGCTCAGAGTGTGGAATCCCCATTCATCAAAAGGATTAGCTCACTAGAGAAGTTACCCAGACCTGGTCAATTAAGGTTTGGTTTGGGGAATCATTGAGTCAACTGGGGATTGGGCCAATACCATCACTACCACAGTCACAGTTCTTAAAACTACAACTGGGTCTAGTCCAAGGCTTCAAAAACGAGTTCGGATCGGGTGAACCATGATTTGAATCAGGATTGGCAACCCCAGATCCTACTTACCCGATTCGGAAAAAAGACATTAACTGATTCTGGTTGATTCAAAAATCAAATTCGGATATTGCAGGCCATGGAGTCTTAGAATATAAGTTTTTTTTTTTTTTAATTTAATGAACAAGGAACTCAAGAAGAGATATGGGAAATTGCAAAAGGGTGAGAAATCCTTTCATCACATTTCCTGGAACCCACACTGAAGCCCGAGAGAAGCATCCATTGATTGTTAGCTTCCTTAATCTATCCAGGAAAGTTCAAAGTTGTATCCCAAGAAAAAGAATGCAATCCAATATCACGTAAGCTCTGACAGCATATGCCTACGTCTATATATCCTACCCAACACAAAATGTGCAAGCATGAGGTAACCTCCTTTTCCTTCCCACTTGCAAGCTGTGTGTGATTGAATGATAATACAAGCCATGGAATTAGATGCGTTGGGCTCAAACTAATAAGACACCTTAAAAATTTAAACACCCACAATGCTACCACCTGATAGATTCTAATACCTTCAAATTAAGCTTTTTCTTGATATGAAAGGAAATGACATCTCCTAAAAAAGAGGGAATATTTTTTTTTTTATTCATACCTTTAAATCTCTTCTTGTACATCTAATAAATTGGAATGTCATTAATCATTAATAATAATAGCTATAAACTTGAATTTTTAATGTTGCTTTTAATTGACAATTGTTACTACAATAAACTCCCAAATTATTAAGAATAATGGTAAGGATGGTAATAATGATACCAATAAAAAAATGGTAAATCACTTGTTTCTTTTAATATTGTATCTTTAGATACCTCTGCTCACCTTTCTAAATTACACTTGATCTCTATTTTTGTTCTTTCGAACCCCCTTTAGGTAGGCCCCTTGTTGGACCTGTTTACATAAGCATTTTAAAAACCCAAATTATCCTCAATAAATTTATACCAGTTGACGAGAGCTTGTTGTTTTCCAAATAGGCATGGCAGATTATTTCTTTCATGGTTTTAGGTATTCGGATTAGATCGGTTAATTCATATCAGTATCGACAGTGATCGATACGGATGCTTGATCGATACGAGAATATATGACTGAATCAAAATGAAAACCGTCACCTGATCAATAACTAAACAATTGGCCCCAACCTTTTTTTTTTTTGCTAACAACGGGTATCCATTCCTTCAGCCTGAGTAGTCCCATGGGCCCATACTCACCCTACAACTGTATGGACAGGATCATTCCGAGGTGGAAGGAGAACCATTCAATTTTCACCGAAAACAATGAAGAACACTAAACATCCCTTATGTGAGTAGCCCTAAAGAGGTAAGATGAGTTGAACTTAAAAAACATATTGCTTCTTGAGGCATAGGCTCATTGCCAACTGAGCTATCCCCTTAAGGTTAATACTGACCGCTACTAGCTAATAACTAATCGATACCAAAAAATATAAGAATACCAAATCAGCATAATGGTCGATACATGAGCGATACCCATATCTAATACCGACATCCGTTCCCGATATTGTGAACTAAAAACAAGATTTTCAGATTACCTTCTTATTTGATCATTAGTCTCCAAATAAGTATCCAATCCAACTAAAAATTAAAATGCTTCTAAATTCCTTTCGTACGGAATAACATCTAGTTGTTTAAATGCAACTTGCAAATCATAAAATAATAAGAAAATATACTAAAGACAACCATCAAATAATTCTTTTCTTTCTTAAAGTATTCTAGTTTCATTTAAAAAAATATATATCGATGCATAACCATGTCCCATTCAATATCCAATAAAAAAATTCTTATAATTCTTGGTAGTCTATGATTTCTTTGTATGTCTATCTATCTATGGACCAGTTAGAAATTGAATACCTCATAAACTGAATCTGATGAGTATCATATTCTCATAAAACAATTTAATTATATAAAACAATTTAATTATATGCGAAAATAAAAATCCATTTTCACTGTTGGTAGAAAAGAAAATGTTTTTTTTTTCTTTTTCAAATCCTTGCACTTCAAGGAATTGCATGGTTGTACAATAACAAGTTATAAAACATGATCAATATTCAAAGATGAGGCTTCCACAATATTGAAAGATATGAGTTATTTTATAATTTAAAAAAATTATGGAAATTATTTTACAAAACTAAAATTACGATAAAATAAAAAAATTTAAATAATTAATGGGAACTTGTGAACATTTTCTATCAACAATTATTTTCCCAAAAGGTAAAGGGTTTGGATCCTCCCTCAGGAGGGATTCTAGATGAGTTTTTATTCAGTGCATATCAATATATCAGTATGTATGCTGGATGAATTTCAACCATTGGATCACGATTGAAAAAACTAGACAACAAAAGAAGATCTTTTTTTGAAAATAAAAATATTTGTATCATTAAAAAACTCATAAATCAAATAAAAGTAAATAGTAAATTCTTAAAATTGCATTTTTATTTAATAAGGATGGTTCTAGCATTTCCTATAAGAGGCAAACATTTGATCCCACCGCACTAATCTGGATGAGATAAGATTCCAAAATCTTCATGACAACGGCCAGAGTTTTTTTTTTTTTGGGGTTGATCATTAGCAGATAATAACATCATTTCATATTTACATAGATCCTTCACCCAACTGGAGGAATGATCCCAAAACAGCATACCAGAACCCCTAAAAGCATGTCTAGCTACATGGTGAGCAACCGAATTTGTCATACGAGGACTATAGCAAAAATTAACCATACAACAATTAGTAATGTCAGATAAGATATCTGTAACAATATCATGTAGCCAGATATCCTAAGAACAACTTCTATCCTGTAGAGCTTGAATAACACCCATATTATCATTTTCTATTATAAGATCAGTATGACCATGCTGCAAAACGAATAGCCAAAGCTTCTCCAAGTGGTGAAGTAGTCTCAAAATGAATGGGCCTAGGTAAAGACGGCTTTAGAATATTAAAATAAAATTCTCACCTTTATTAAATAAATAATTATTAACCTTTCTTGGTCATATGTTTAGAGACTTGGAGTAAACCAGAGCTCTCCTTAATCTTGATTATGACTCATGAACTTATGATCAAATGATTCTTTATTCATAAATAAAAAGGGCGTACTCAGTGCATGAGGTTTTCGCCACTGTGAAGTCTGGGGAAGGGCAAATATCAAAGATAATTAAGGCGCATCAAATGCACAAATGGTGGGCAGTTGGGCTATGACGCTATGGTAATATTAATATATTAAATTAATTATTTAAAATAACATATGTGATACAATTATTAGATTGGAACCCAGCATATAAATTCCCAACCCATGAGTGCCAATTAATTTATTATTATCACAAGGGTCTATTTTTGTTTTTTTCCAAATGTCACAAGTCATGCTATCTATTCTACCACGTGATCTGAGTTGTTAGATAGAGAAGACATAATTTAGATTAGTCACGTAATAATTTTTAGAATCTATTACCACCTTTATATTGACATACATTTTGTGTATGTTCATGCATGTGTACAGTTATGAGAATAACATATGATTTACATTAAAAGAATCGAAGAAATGAATGGCTCAAATTTGTCTTGTGGTTTTTATAAACATCACACCCATTGTTACATGGATAGCTACCCTCATTAATTTATTTTGCGTCTTATTAACGCTATCATCTTTGGAGGATAAAAAAATTAAGAAAATTAAGACACATTTCAGAAATGTGGTTTTTTCTTTGAAAGAAGCTTCCACTCCAAAGGTAGGAAAGTAGGGATCTTGTTCTTGTAGTGCATAATCTAACCAAGAAGGCAAGAACCAAGAAACAAAGAGGTATCTTCGAAGAATCTTATCCAACTTTTATTCCATAATAGTTTATTAAATTTTACTTATTTTGCGTAAAGAAATAAAAATAATTAATTTAAAAAAGAAAAAAGAAAAAGAGAAAGTTCCTTTTAGTCAGTCCACTATGCAATGCTCTACAATTGCAATTATTAAATTTTACTTATTTTGCATATAGAAATAATTAATTAAAAAAATAAAAGAGAAAGCTTTGCAAGGTTGGAGGTGGGACAGAATATGTGTAGCCTTACACTCACAATTTGGAGAGATTATTTTCATGTTTTGAACCTATGACCCCTAAATTACAATATGACAATCTTACTGTGCCGCATGGACAACTTTAATTAACTTCAAATTTGACAAGTAATTAAAGTACTATGAGAATTTCTTGAGCACAAAATTGACATGTGAAAAAACCATGCAATTCTTATTCAATGGTTAGTTTTGACAAATCATCCTTCCACTTAACATATTAGGTAATGTAATCAATGAAATCATAGGGAATCATACCCAAAAAAAAAAATCTTTGATATTCCCTTTATCTGTTTGTATCATGGAAAAATGTTGAAAAGGAAATCCTATAAAATAAGACTTTTTACTTCTTTTTTTTTAATGTAAAATTAAAAAAAAATCATATAAAATATCACTTTGTATAAAAAAATTTACAACAAAACAAATATGACATTCTACTAATTGAGTAGTGAGATCTCTATCTGGACTATTTTAGAAGGGTATGTGGGTAATAAATAGAACAAAGCTATCAGCCTTTTGAGGTATTTTATGAATCCCATTAACCTTATCTGGTTAGATCAGGGTTGAGGGCTCAAGCTAAAATCCTCAAACTCTTTTCAAGCTTTCTCTTTTTCCAATGGTGAAATCACCTAGCTGAACCAACCCTTTTCCATTCCCTGTTGGATAGGATTAGAAAAGGACAAAAAAGGAAAAACACACAATGAAAAGAACCTGATTGAACAGGAATCTTTGACTAACAGGAACAGAAAGATGCGAAGATACCTATTAATTAATAAAAAGATGAACGGCATCAGATAAATTCCCCACTATCCGAAAGCTACTCATTAATGAGACCCACCCCCCCCCCGATTGATTTGCACAGAACCCTGAAATTAGGGACGGATTTGATTCAGTTTCATAAATCCCTGTTCTACCCACCATTTACAAACCAGCAATCTTTGATCTCCGGTTTTGAAAAACAGCTTCTCCTTGCCAAGCAGAGAAGCAGAGAAGCAGAGAAGCTGGATAACATTAATACAAAACAACAATTTAGTCCTTTCCTTCAGTACCCATTAAAAAAAATAGAGAGTACCAAGGTCCTCATCATCATTATACATTCAGATCTCTATAATTCAACATAATCACAATCACAAAAGCCCAAAAAAAAAAAAAAAAAAAAAAAAAAAAAAACTAATGTCAAGTCCAATACATGAATTGCTGAAAAATCATTGATGAAAAGAATCATCAAACTGATTCAATCAGGGAGATCTGAACAGAAGAACCCATCTTCAATACCTATCAGCTACAAGCTGCAACTCATTCCAAACGAAGTAAATTCAGAGGCCTCTGCTTCCCACCTAGAGCTCTTCCCGCCTTTTATATAACTATTATGGAGGGAAGGAAGGCAGCAGAAGCAATAAGAAGCTCGAATTCGTATTGAGATATCATACATCCATACCGTGATGACAAGAATCATGGGTCGGAATAACCATCTGAAGTGTAGGCGCTTGCAGGTGCAGTTGTGGAAGTCGAGCTTGCACTGGAATTGCCATCTTTTCCTTTAGAGCCTAATGTCGCGATCGACTTGAAAAACACAGAAAATATCCTCTTTTTGATCTGCCCTCTCTTTGGGGGAATTGGAACTTCTTTCTTTTGGGATTTGATAGCTCCCTTCTCCATTTCTGTAGATTGGCTTAGAATAGCCAAAAAAAAAAAAAAAAAACAACCTGCGGATGGAATTGAGGAAGAAGCTAAAACGGAAGCAGACAAGGAAGAGAAATTAAGAGGAATTCAAAGTGCAGGAAAAAAAGAGGAACTGGAAGACAAGAAATTGAAAGTAGTTCTTCTTCAGTGGGAGAGTGAAAGCAAAACAGAGCAATAGCGACAATATATAGAGCAGTTGCAGACCACTTTGTGCAACCAGAGTTGAGTAGTTACTGGTTGAATAGCAAAGAATACGACACCTCGAACCACTTTCTTGGGTCGCAAGCTTTCAGACGCTACTGTACACCAGACGGCATTTGTTTCCTTCCACATTTGGAGAAATGTAACGCGCACCATTAGGACAAATCGGACAGCCAACTCGGAGGTCTAATCCATGAATCATCTGATAGCGATTTTAGCTATTTTTTCTCTGAAACCAAAAAATTCAACCGATGTGTCCACGTGTTAAGAGGATATAGTGACAACTGTTTGCACCATCCAATGAAAAATTGAGATTCAAGGTAGATTTTTTTTTTTTTTTTTTTTTTTTTGGTGAAAAGATTCAAGGTAGATAATTACAAGTAAATGTAAATTTATAAAAAAAAAAAATTTCTTTTAGTAGGGTTTTCATAAATTGGTTCTGCTTCTTTAACTTTCTTGAAAAGGAATACCCGTAGTCCTTTTAATCGTCTTCGAGACATTAAAAAATAAGTCTGGTGTAGTGTCATTTTTCTTTTTTTGTTGGATCTTAATTATACTGTAATCTAAGCCTAGTTGCTATTAGTTGGTTTATTGTGTGTTTTGTCAGGGTCTCTCGCGAGCTTGTTGTATTCTTCAGTTTTGAATTAATAAAATATCAAATAATCTGTAAGATCTTCGCTTGAAGATTTTCAATATATCGATGGCATTCTTTGCTACCTTAGATGGATCATGTATCCATAAGATCCATTTAGATATGGTTCTCACAACCATATGATAGAGGCTACATCATACAGTATTTGGCTATAATGATATTTATGTTATCATTTTAAATGATTTTATCATATAAAATGGTGAACAAGCATTGAAAAAACTTATACTTATATTTTACAACATATTTTACCTTACACAAACAGTCTTTATGCTGTCAGCATTTGCCACGTGGCAGAACAAAACTTTAAAATCTAAAACTGTTGGAGGGTGGACAATAGTAATGAAATCTATTCCCCAAAAATATTCATAGGGATGAGGACCACTATGGTCTCCCAGTATCTGGTTTTCAGTTTTGTGGTACTGTTTGGAGGAGTTGATAGTAGTAAATAAAAATTTCAATAATTGATGGAATCTAATGTAGAGAGGGTCCCAGATGATTTTTTTGATCGATTGGACTGGCAAAAATTTGCTTGATCAGCATTGAAAACACATATTTACAGAAGTAATTTTCGAAACGGGTGGAGTCATGGGAGTCGTAACCTCAATATCTAAAAGATAGTTAGAGTTCTACAGCGTAACAATAAACTAGTTGATATTCAAAAGCCAAATCCGCACGTTAAAAGGTGTTTCGGGCTTTCAAAGTTCTAGACACAATTTGAATTTTCTTAATTTTCCTAGTTTTGTATTTGACATATCTTTCAAGATTTTTTCTATTTCTATGTAATCTAACCTCCCTACATAGAGATGGAATTGGATCTCTTTAGAGGTACCTTAAAGTCAATGAAAAAGTTTTCTTTGATTCTCTTCTTCCTTCTGAATTGGAGAATTCATTAGCCTTAGAACAACATCTAACCCTCATATACTTTCTAACTGCATTAGAAACAAAGAACCCTTATTACAATGCTGAATTCAAAGATTTGTTCTTTGTGTCTTCATTCTCAACATTAATATCTGTAACTAAAATATTCAGTTGACATTTCCATCTGAATTGTATATTATGTTTGGGCTGCCTATATGAATCAGAATAAATGAGCTCCCTCTGGTTCCGATTGCTTTGACTTTACATATTAAAAAAAATATATATATTTGTTTCTATTAGTAAAACTATAGTGATCTCTATGGACGAGGTGAGAGCAAATTCAAATTTCTTTTATCTGATAAAAACAAAAATTGAAATTTTTTTAATTAAATCTCTGATCTACCCACCATTTGATTACCAGCAATCTTGGATCTCCGGTACTGAACAACAACTTCTTCTTGCTCTGTACTGAGCGCACAGGAGGGAAAAAAAGAAAAGAAAGGGAATCTTCTCTAATAAATGACTTCAGAAACAGAGAAACTAGATAACATTGACCCAAAACAACAATTTATTCCCTTCCTTTTCAGTACCCATTAAAAAAAACAGAGTACGAAGGTGTTCATCATCATTATACATTCAGATCTCTATAGCAATAACTCAACATAATCACAATTAGGATCACAAAAGCCAACCAATGGGAGACTAAATTACTCTACAGAAACAAAAGAAAAAAAAGGGACTAATCCAACTCCAATACATGAGTTGCTGAAAAATCATTGATGAAAGAATCACCAAACTGATTCATTCAGAGATATGAACAGAACCCATCTTCAATACATACTCTAAACCGCACAAAAACAGCCGCAAGCTACAACTCATTCCGAACGAAGTAAATTCAGAGGACTCTGCATCCCACCTAAAGCTCTTCCCGCCTTTTATTTACAGCTACTGTAGAGGGAAGGCAGCAGAAGCAGTAAGAAGCTCGAATTCGTCAATTGAGATATATCATACATCCCTACCGTGATGACAAGAATCATGGGTAGGATTAACCGTCTGAAGTGTAGGCGCTTGCAGGTGCAGTTGTGGAGGGGGAGCTTGCATTGGAATTGCTTTCTTCTCTTTTAGAGACTAGTCTCACGATCGACTTGAACAACCCAGTACATATCCTCCTTTTGATCTGCCCTCTCTTTGGGGGAATTAGAACTTCTTTCTTTTGAGATTTGGAAGCTCCGTTCTCCATTTCTGTGAATTGGCTCAGAACAGCCCAAAAAAAAAAAAAAAAAAACTGGCAAATGGAGATGGTGAAGAAGCTAAAACGGAACGGAACGGAACGGAAGCAGGCAAGGAAATGAAACAGTAGGATCGGTACTGTTTCACAGGAAGGAAGAGAGATTGAGAGATTGAGAGATTGAGAAATTGAGAAATTAAGAGGAATTCAAAGTGCTGGAAGACAAGAAATTGAAAGTTGTTCAGTGGGGGAGTGGAAGGGAAACAGTATATATAGCTACTGCGGACTAGTTGTCTAACCAGAGTTACTTGTTTCGAGTAGTGAGTTACCAAACACTACGAAACCTCAAATTTCTTGGGTCGCAAGCTTTCAGACTCTACTGTACTCCAGGCGACATTTATCCTTTTCACATTAGATCATCACAGAAACTTACAGAAACCTCAATATAAGATCATCATGTTCTTCGATCCTAACCGATCCGAATCAGGATCGTGCAGCACCGTAGTAGCATGATTGGAATCGTTAGTTTTGATCCTTGCGGATCCGACTGCGATTCCATACTCTCAAACCTTGTTTGAGACCACATTTACCAATTCATATTGGATGTAGTAAATGCAAGAAAATTTTACAACACCAGAGACATCTACGGACGCAATCGGGAGTGAGGGATTATAGTAAATTCGTAAATAAGATGTGGGTTTTATGTATTTTTGTACGGTATATGTATAGACCACAATATCAGATACCTGGCTTACTGATAAAAAAAATTTGCAAAACAAAAAAAAAAAAAAATTTCCCACTATTTATTTTTTAATTAAATTTATAAAATCTTTTATGGGGTACAAGGACCACACATTTTCTTAATTCTACCCGGCTCAGCCAAAAAGCTAAGGGTGCTTAAGCATATAATGCAAACTACGGACCGAAGAATACGGCTTAATTTTTATATAAAAAATCAACTCTATAAGCCCAATTATGAGTAAGGCACAGACAACTAGGTTGTGCTCCCGCTTTTACGGAATTTGATTATGGCATGAAAATTTCAATATCTCGATGGCACTCTTTGCTGCCTTAGATGGCTCATGTACCTATAGGATCCATCCACATATGGTTTTTACAACCATATGATAGGAGCTACATAATACAAATTTGGTTTTAATAATATTTATGTTATTATTTTAAATGATTTTACCATGTAAAATAAATGGTAAACAAGCATTGGCAAATCTTAGTGACATTTTACATCATATTTTACCTCCTAATTTTTCAACATACAAAAATTACTTACAAAGTTTTTCTAGGTGAAAATTTTACATGGAACCAAATGAACCGACCATACATGCCAATTTTAAATGCCATCAATTGCCACATGGTAGATCAGATGGGCCAAATTATTATGGATAAATAGATCTCCAGTCCCCTGAACCTGAACACAGTTTCTATGCTGTCATAGCTTGCCACGTGGCAAAACAAAACTTGGAAATCCAACACCGTGAGTGAGAGAGTACATAATAGCTGTTCACTGTTGTAGTATTATAGACATGCATAGACATACATGAGATGCATGCTAATCCACAAAAGAGTATTTAACTGAATTAGGCTTTGAAATTTATTAAATGATTGACCGAAGTCATGAACTCTCCATCCAACAATCAAAATAGTTACATTAGTTGTCCATGTGGCAACACATGTAGGTAAGGCACGGGCATGTGGGAATCATCTTTCTCATAGATTTATCTTTTCATTTATCCTCCCCTTCATCATAAAACTAAATAGGCAAAATAAATATTAGTGCAGTTATTGTTAAATCCATATTAAATTATTAACTACAAAACTCAAAAATAGAGAAATGAGGTCTTCCCGATTATGTAATTTCAAAAACTTCCAATTATACTTCCCCAGTATAGGAATGAAATCTATTCCCCAAAATTATTCACAGGGATGAAGACCACCATGCACCTTGGTCTCCCAATCTCTGGTTTTAAGTTTTGTGGTATTGTTTGGAGGAATTGATAGTAGTAATTAAAATTTTCATTAACTTGATGGAAACTAATGTAGAGAGGATCCGAGATTATTTCTTGGATCAATTGGATCGGCAAAAATTCGCTTGATCAACACTAAAGCATTCATGAAATGAGTGGAGTCATGAGAGTCATGACCCCAATATCTAAAAGGTAGCTAGAGCTCTACAGCATAGCTACAAACTAATAACCTAGTTGATGGCCCCTAGTCAGAGGCCAAATGCGCACATCAAAAGGTGTTTCAGGCCTTCAAAGTTTAAGATGCAATTTGATTTTTCTTAATTTTGCTAGTTTTGTATTTAGACACATCTTTCAATTTTTCCTATTTCTATATAATCTAACCTCCCTATATAGAGGTCGAGTTGGGTCTCTAAAGAGGCAGGTTGAAGTTAATGAAAATTTTCCTTCGATTCTCTTCTTCCTTGTGAATTCGAGAATTTTTTTTACCTAATGAATTCGAGGGTTCATTAGCGCTAGATTGATATCAATCTAGCCCCATACTTTCTGACTGCCTTAGAAACAAAGAACCCTTATTACAATGCTGAATTTGAAGATTTGTCCACACATTATCCCAATTCTAGTGTATTCATTCTCAGCAATAATATCTGTAACCAAAATATTCAGTCAAATTTCCATCTAAAGTGTATATTATGTTTGGGCGGCTCCTATGAATCAGAAGAAATAAGCTCCTGTAGCTCCATTTGTGTTGACGTTACATGTAACATTTTCTATGTAAAACTTTTTTCCCATGTTGGTTTTCAAGAGATAAAATATAATGATATCTAAAGAGGAAGGAAAGGAAGTCCATATATCTTTGACCTCGTGGAAACAAACATTGGGGGAAAAAAAATTAACATGTAAAATTTTAAGTTAAAACAAATGGAGCTTCTATGAATCAAAATTAAGAATCTCCCTCGTCCTACTTGTGGAAACAAAGATTCCAGGGTCAATGGAAGAACCTGAGGTAGGCTCAGATCCTAAAAGTGTGGCTTGTAAAGAACATATTTTCAATCATTAAACGGTCAAAAACCTGACCAATTGGATGGGAATCTATGGAATCAAAGACATGCAGGGATGGTTGCACTTCCTATCAAGGAAGCTACAGTCTGACAGAAGATAAAGCATAGCAGACTAAAATGGAATTGAGGACAAGTACAAGGACAAGGGAAGGATTTTGAATGATAGAACTGAGATCACTCCTCCATAGTCATGGAAGGGAAAACTTGCACTCTACAAATTAGTGTTTGACAGATGAGATGCCCCACCACCGAAATACAGCTATGGAAACAGACCAAGTGCCTAGTTTCCTTTCTTATTGATCAAAAGAAGGTTTTATCCTCACTTTGCCAATATGCCCAGCAACAGGCCTAGGAGTTCATTCATGCCTTGGGTCTTCCCTTAATCCGTACTTTTGTTTACATGAGGAACTAGACTTCTAGAAATGACTGAGACTCTGGAAACTTCATTGCTGGTAGAAACTAACAATATATTCAACGTGCAAAGGAAAATCTGCAATCATGAATCTGTCTGTTATTAACCTTTAACACACATGGATATGCAAGTTGTAAATTCTCTAGCAGAAAGATAGCATGTAGACAGAAATTTTAGACAATTATAGCCAATAAACAGAAGTCTGGAGTTTTAGATAGGATAGGAAACACAGAAAAGTATTGCAAAATCATTTAGAATTCCCAAACTCAAAAATTGAACTTGAAAACCAGGGAATTTTTTTCTAGGTGATTTGAAGTTCCCATCTGAAAAACAAGTTCATGGAGCCGAGGAAAAAGAACTATCACTACGGAATTAATGTACCCTCAGTGAGAAGGGATGAAGTGAAACAAACTAGCTAACTGCCTTTAACAATATCAACAATTCAAATCAAAGAAGGCCTAAGTTTTAGTTTTCATAGTTTCTCCCCAAGTTCGTAATCAAGAAAATCATCCCAAGCTTGCATAAACAATCCTAGAACCAGTGTAAATTTGTTATCAAAGTGATGCCTAGGTATGCATTAGGAGATAAAGGTAGCCTAAATCTGGAAAATAATAGCAACCGAGTACAACTAAGAGTTCTAGCTATGCTATGTAACCAACTAAGAGGATTATATGCCACACTCCACTGGTTGACTTAACACAACATATAAATACATATTGGTATGTAATGCTTGTACAGTCACATGCATTTAGCTGGAGGGAATATCGGCAAAACGCTAGAGTTGACACCCTGGCGAATGGAGCAACAGCTCTGCTACCAGTCAGGCCACCAACTACAGTTGTCAAGTAATTTTGACAACATTGCCATAAAATATTTCTTCTACCTGTTTTAAATGAAATTAGCCATCTCTTGCTTTATGAGAAATAAGGTTCAGTATATTTATATGCAACATAGTTTTTGAGCCAATTAGATAACCTAGAATGAATAAATTCAGCAGAAACAGTAGACATTATTCCCGAGAGAACTTTCTGATTAGTTAGATGCATGGTTCAAGGTTTCGACCGAAATAACTCGATTTCGAGCCTGGCCGAAACGAAACCCAGGCTCGAAACTAATTAATAAAATATCTCGGTCGAACCCAGCATTTCGTACGAAACCCTTGTTTCGACCCATAAAATGAACCAGGGTCTATATTTAAGTGTTGAAACCAGTCAAGACCTTACTGGCAATTATTAGGCAGTACTGGCAATTATTAGGCACTACTTATTTATGACTAATATCATTTAAGTAAATGTTTCATTTACTTAAGATATTATTCATAAATAAGTAAATACCCCCATTTGAATCCAATAAAAATAGTCTAAAATTCAAATTCTATAAGGATAAAAAGTCAACACTCAAATTCAAGAACAAAAACCATATTTTTGGGAACGGGGGCGATTTTCAACTTCCAAATTCTAGGTCTTTTTCCAAATATAAAAATCTCATAAATCTTATTATAGTAAAACATTACTAAAAACCAAGAGTGCGTCAAAATAATCTCTTGCTTTGATGCCCAAAAAATTGTTTATATTCAGATGACTTTAAATAGCATTTGCGTACTCCGAACAAGGTTTGACCGGAGTGTAACTCCTTCATTATAACTCGGATTCAAGCAATCTCGATTTTGTTGGAAAGTTGATTATGTTAGCTTTGCAACGAATTCGAGATTGCTTGAATCCGAGCTATATTAAAGGAGTTACGCTTTGGTCAAATCATGTTAAAAATACATGAATGTTAGTCATAAATATGTGTTGCCTACTTAACTCTAGACATAATTTCAGGTCTCAGCGTACACTAACAAACTTGGATCCACACCACATATTATCATTTTGGATAGTTTTATTTAAACTAATGTGAGAATATGTGTAAAATGGTTAAAATAGGCTACTGGAAAAAAAAAACACTTTTGGGTGTCCAAACCAAGCTTTGAGATCAACCGGGAAAAATACCAGGTTTCGACCGAGTTTCACTCGAAACCCGAGATATCTCGGTTTCGAGGCTGGCCGAAACCGGCCTTGAAACCGGCATTTCAAACCTTGGTTAGATGGACATCCCCCTAAACATAAGGGCACCTTGGGAAAAACAGGAATTCAAAATTTTGTTGCCAAAATCAGAACCAGTATGGAGAAGCAATACAAAAGATAAAAGAGTTAGAGGTGGGTAGGAAAGCCATTTCACAAAACTACCTTGGGATGAATAACTTGTTGCTCAACTTCAGCATTGGACAAAGACATGGCTTTTTATTTAGAACAGTTAATGCACCAGAGAAGCTCGTTTCCTACAACATCAGATTAGAGAAACTTACCTATTCATTGCCTTGTAACACCATGAAAGATTTCCTTCTTGAGAAGTACTTTTTTTTTGGGAGAACTCTTAAGAAGTACTTAAGAATATGCTAACTGTCCACAGTTCAAACATCTTGGCTACATGAACCAATTAAAGAATCCTAACCCAGAGAAGATGTGAAAGAAACATAGCCAATATCACCTTGGACATATCTGTATCAAGGAACAAAATTCTACCACATTGTCAAGAAAAATAAATAAACAACAACAACAACAACAAAACCTTATCCCAACTAAATGGGGTCGGATACATGGATCTTTGCTCTCCAATCAGCTCTATTCGAGGTTATAGTTGACACAAGCCCTAAACTATGCATGTCTTTCCTCACTACCTCTCCTAGAATCGTTTTTTAGGTCTGCCCCTGACCCTTTTAATTCCTACAAATCAAATCGCTTCTCCGTTGAACGTGGGTCGTGCCACATCAAACGATTTTCTCATAGTTATCATGTACCGGAGCTACTCCCAAATCAGCTCTAATAAGGTCATTCCTTAAGAATACTAAAAAAAAAAAAAAAAATTATTCCTTACCTTCCTATCCTTCTTAGTTTTGCCAGACATCCGTCTCAACATCCTAGTCTCAACTACACTGAATTTATCTATATGATGCTTCTTAACTGTTCAACATTTTGCACCAAACATCATAACTAGTCGAATGACTGTCCTATAAAAATTTTCTTAACTTTTAAAGGAATACGTTGGTCGCACAACATTTCAGACGAACCTCTCAACTTCATACATTCTATTTTAATTCTCTATAAAACATCATCCTCTATTCACCTTCTTTATCTATGATTAAGACTACAACGACAACAAAGCCTTATCTCAACTAAATGGAGTCGAGTACATAGATTCTTGCTCTCCAATCAGCTATGTTCGAGGTCATAATTGAAATAAGGCTTAAGCTATGCATATCTTTCCTCACCACCTCACCTAAATTGATCTTAGATCTACCCTTGGCTCTTTTAAATCCTTTGATCTGAGTCAAATCACTCCTTCCTAAAAGCCCCCATTGAACATGGCCATGCCATCTCAGATGAGTTTCTCGCAGCTGATCATGTATCAGCACTACTCCCGAATCAGCTCTAATGCATTCATCCCTTACCTTATCCTTCCTAGTTTTGCCGCACATCCATCTCAACTACACTGAGTTTATCTATATGATGTTTCTTAACTGCCCAACAGTCTACACCATACATCATATAGTCAGTCGAATGTTGTTCCATAAAATTTTTCTTGTAAGTTTTAAAAGAATACGCCGATTACACTGCACTCCAGACACACCTCTCCACTTCAATCATCATATTTTAATCCTTTGTAAAATATTATTTTTTACATCAACTTCTTTATTTATGATTGAGTCTAGATACCTGAAATAGTCATTTTGTGGTATCTCCCTTTCATCAATTTTCACCACTTCCTTATCCGTCCTTTGGTGAATAAAATTACACAACATGTACTCCGTCTTCATTTTATTTACCTTAAAACATTTTGATTCAAAGGTTGATCTTTATAACTCCAACTTGGCATTAATCCCTGATTTTGTCTCATCCACCAAAACAACATCATTAGTAAAAAGCATACACCAAGGAACTTCGTCCTGAATCTCTCTACTTAAATCATCCATAAGCGCAAACAAATAAGGGCTTAAAGTTGATCCTTGATGTAATCTAATTATAATTGAAAATTCACTACCTTGATCCCCCCGGAAAAAAAAATGTGGGATGGGTGAGTGGGGTCCTCTCTCACATGGAACCACCCATCTTTTCCAAACAAAAGCAAAGTGGGAAATACATCTCTCACTGATACAAAAGCAAACTATCATC
The DNA here is from genome assembly GCA_028583415.1 of Protea cynaroides. Lineage (NCBI taxonomy): Eukaryota > Viridiplantae > Streptophyta > Magnoliopsida > Proteales > Proteaceae > Protea > Protea cynaroides. The sequence continues at coordinate 32,663,499 of CM053266.1, read as the reverse complement.
ACAACCTTGGTTAGAGAAGAGAGGAAACCCTACATTATGCAGTCTGGTCATGTACACTAAAGAAATGATCATAAAAATACAAACAAAAGCAAAGTGGGAAATACATCTCTCGCTGATACAAAAGCAAACTGTCATCACAACATTGGTTAGAGAAGACAAAGATAAGAGTTCCGATTTTTTCCTTATTATTTTTTTATTATTTTTTTTGGGGGGGGGGGGGACAGCCATGCTAAGGAGGCCATTATACACGATGTCTGGTCATGTGATTACAAATTATGTCCACAATACCTTTCTGAAACAACCTTGACCAAAACAGTGGCCCCTTACCGTGGCCTCCAAATCCCTCCTAATAGTCATTAGCTTATCAATTGAGCAAACAACAAAAACTTCGGAACAACACCAGTAATGGTTGGGAAGAGGACTGAAATCCAACTTATAATCTCTTCCAAACAACTATAACTAGCTGACCCATTTATTTCAACAATTCCAAAACATTAATCAGTCCTTCTTAATCTATATAAAGAAAATATGCTCTCGATAAGAATGAATGGGAAAGAATCCAGAAAGAATAAGGGTCTTCTTCCCAAGAACTTGTTGTCCTTCTTAGTTTCTCTTCTTAGAAAATGGAATCAAGAATATTTTCATATCGGATTAGACATGCATATTTTAGATAGACAGTCAGTCAGACCTTTCTAAGAGATCTACCCTATTACCAAGACACCAACATGGCCATCATAAACTGTGTTTTAAATACCAAAAGGACCCAATATTTCTAAATTTCTAGAGTCCAATACATCTACCCTTATTTTAAAGTTCTTCTACATTAAAATTATTCCCTATCCATCAATTATGATTAATCCTACTATAGTCCCTTCTGGCACAATTACTATCAGGCATATCCTAAATACTTGGAATTAGATCCTCAACTTCATGTGCGTAAAATTAAATTTCTGTCCGAAATTTAAGCAATTTGCAATACCAAGTAATAGATAAATAACCATCATAATATGGAATTTTAGTTACCTAAAATGCTTTAGAAACATTTTGATTCCCAGGAAAATCACCATTACGGAATTTCAATCTTCATCATCCTCTTCAGAACTTCCCATGTCACTACTATAATCGCTACTAGAATCATCCTCATCCGGATTAATATCAAGCTGAACATGCCGAACCTGTATAGGCTCAGGTACCCTGGGTGGTGGCATCTGTGGAACAATGGGTCGTGGCTGTTGCTGCTCCTCACGCTTACTAGTAATGGAGTCCATGGGGGGAAGTGGCACTGGGTCCCCAGGCTTCCAACCAGGTGGAGGCACAAGCGGTAAATCGGTGGGCAATTCCACCGGCATCCCAGGCCGCCAACCTGAAGGGACGGTAAACTGAGGGGGAATGAGACCCTTAATCGCCGCCAAGTCGAGAAGCTGATCGGCTCCTGCGGGTTGTGGGAGCTGCGAGGGAGCAGCCTCAATCAAAGTCTCTATAACCTTTTCCTTGCTTTCGGTCTTAGGTAAGCCAACGTCAAGATCAGCAAAATTGTAAAGCTGCGAGGCACGCATCTGCTCTTCCTGCGGCGCAGGTGGCAGGGCTCCACGAAGGGGACCAACCCCGGCCCCAAATTCTGGAGGAGCAAAGGTTGTGTAACTGATCCGGTGTGCGTAGGACATAATATCCGATAAATGCAAGGACGACGTAATGGTGGTGGCGCTTGCAGAAGAAGAATCCATAGTAGCAGTACCTTCCGAGATAGTATCAGTAGTAGATTTGGAGCGTTTGGTACGGCGATAGTCGGAATAATCGTCGACAAGGAAGTCGAGAATGTGCTCGGCTTCCTTGACCTTGCTAGCGAAGGCGAGCATGGCAGAGTCCTTAGAACGGATATCGCGAGCGATCTTCTGCTTGGCGTCTTGAAGATCAAGGATTTCTTGGAGTTGAGCGACGGCTTCAAAGAGTTGGGTCTGGAGAGGGGTGAAGAGGGAGAGTATTTCTTTGGTCGAAGATGGAGAAGATGATGAGTCGTGGTTCTGCGGCAGGTTCTGGGTAGGGAGGAAGGTAGGGAGTGAACCACGGAAGGAGGAGAGCCACATGGATCGATTGGGCGAGACTTCGAAGAGTTTGGTGGCGAGTGAGGCCATCTGGAGGAGGAGGGACTGCGCTCGAGAGAGAGGAGGGAGAAGGGAAAGGAGGGTTGAAGAGGTTGTTGTGGTAGTTAATGTGGGAATTGTTGATGGAGTCTGCTGCTGCTGTTGTTGTTGATGGTGAGGAACGAAGTTCTGGTGTTGAGGGGTTTGGGATGAAAGTTTAGGGGTGCCAGGATTAGAGAGAGATGGTGAATTAGGGTTTGTGAGACCAAGCCTCGCTGGTGACTGTGTTGGATGATTTTGCAGCATTTTTGCTCGCGTCTCTCTCTCTCTTTCTCTCTCTGAGAGATTGAGATTGATGTGAGTCTTCTTCTCTTTCAGTTCATCTTTTAAGAAGAGATTTCCCAGTTGATAGCCGTTAAATCGCAAGTTCTTATTTGCAGAATGATGGTTGGCTCTTGAATTGAAAAACCAGTAAGACTCTGTTTGGTTGCAAAGAAAATTAAAAAAAAAAAGTAAATATTTTAAGATGAACGATTGTTTGGGAATAGAAAAATCATCATGATTCTTTAAAAAATAATTATATAACTAATTCCAAATCATTTGATATTTGATTATTAATTTTTTTATTTTATATTTGATTAAAAAAAATTCAATTTACATTGCATCCAATTTTCTTGTATTTGAAAAGAAATAAAAATTGATAAAAGTTTATACAATTATTATATAATACATAAATACTTATCAAAATTTCTTTTCTAGGTTTGAAATGTTTCACTTCCCTTTTAACTCTCTTGCAATCAAATGGAATCAAAATAGAAATAAGTGACTATAACTAACATTGAATCATTCTATATTTAGTTATTAACTTTTACTTTTACAATGAATTCAAATTCCTTGCATTTGAAACGTAAAATAAAAATTGACAAAAATTGTTTAGGTCATAATTCCTTTGCAACCAATCCAAACAAAAATAGAAAAAAATGATTAAAAATAAAAAATAAAATAAGAACTTTTATAATCATTTCCAAACGTAATGGTGTAATCAACTCTAAAATATTACTTGGACGAGGGGCAAAGACAGAAATTCATACAAGAGGGGAAGATTTGTAAGCTTCTCGGAGTGAATCTAGACCAAGGAGTTGGTTAATTGATTCAGTAAAATTAATTATATTTTACAATTAAATTACTTAATTTAAAGAAAAATATAGTGTGTTTGTGTGCGTGTATCAGGCGGCAATTCAAGATGGGGTAAGACGTTTGAAACAAGAACCTCCCAAACTGACTTAAACATAGTGCTCCTTGGATGGATGTTGTACTTTTGTTGGAATTTTAAGCTGACTTTAAAATTATCATTTCAAAATATTATTTGTTGTTCATTGGAGAGGTATCTTTCTCTAATAAGCATATGAAATATGAACGATCAATAAGTGTGGCTATTAGTGACATGTCTGAATGATCAACAAACACTGTCTTATGAGAAGGGCATGATTTTTGGGGGACTTGTCTTTTAGAGAGAATCTTTGGTGGTATCTCTTCCTCTCCTATATACACATATGAGGTGTAGCCCTTATCTCTAATGGTAAACAAAGTTTTCAATCCCTCTTTGGTTTCTTTTTCATGGTTTGGAATTTTTTTCCTATTGAGCACAACCCGATGGAGTCCTAATGGCGATCTAGTCAGCGAGTGCACGTGGATTAGTGGGCCTACGGGCAGTTTTATCTTGGGAAACCAGTTCGCACCAACCAGATTGCAACGGTACAAGGAACTCAGGTCTTGAGGAGAGTGACTGGTAACACAACTCAATCCCACCGAGTCCTTAAGTTTCTAACCTCTATTTGTAGGACTTGATGTTTGCAAGGTGCATATAGTTCTCAAACTTTCCTATCTATATGTGGTTTGGATTAATATTTCCAACAACTTTAAAGGTTTTTTAAATGAATTTAAGATGAGAAAATACCATGTTACATGTCTTATTTATAAAGTTTTTTATTCTCCAAATTGTGCTGATTCCGTGGATTTCAACCAACAATTCTGTGGATTCATGAGTGATACTCAGATCTACTTTCCTTTCTATGACTTTCTATCATTCAAGCAAACTTCATGTCAGAATTCTTAAACTCAAATCCGGTGGCTTTGCTGTTCTACTAGAAATTTCAGTTTCAGGTTAGTGTCCAAGATTATTTAGGGTAGCTTTGGTTATATCTATATGTGTGTATAAGGTTTCTCATCTCCTACAGGATTGAGTTAATCGAAGATCAGAATTTTAAGATCACAGGAGAAAGGGGCTTAAAGCCAGATTTAACTTGAGCAAAACATAACTGATGGCCTGAAACTTCTATCGAAGGGTCACTCGTCTGTAAAGTTTGAACAAATTGTCCAAAAATTGCAGAATCCATGGAAGTTTTAGGGATTTCAAAACAGAATTCAACTAGGGATTCAAACTGAGAATAAAGCAGTAAAACTGTAACCAGAATCAGCAAAGTAAATCAGACTTGAAATGGGCAGACTTCTCACATCTCCTAGCCAATTATCCTTCCAAAACACCCTTTCGTAATGGTAGCATACTGTTTTTCCAGACAACACCCATGTACTCTCATTCTTCCAGACTCCCACCAGGAAACAGAAACACATGGGAGTTAACTCCGACAGTGCTATTTAGTACTGCTGTAAACCAGGTTAAGGAGGATTGGTGCTTCAATGGATGGCGAAATAGAATTTGTATAGCCGGCCCCATTCAGTTGGGAAAACAGCTTATTGAGTGGGACATGGTACTGAAATTAATATGGAACAGTAAACCAGTAACATTCAGTACTGAATGGGGAAACAGCCTATTGAATGGGACATGGTACTGAAATTAAAATGGAACAGTAAGTAACATTCAGTACTCATAGAATCAGAGTAATTGTATGTAAACCCAAATTATTACAATGCAAAGCATTCTTATCATAATAATAATATCTCTATTAAAGGCCGTATAAGCTAAGTTGGGAAGCTTATTTCCACTCAGCAATGTGCTGTAATCCCACCAATCAGTGTGGCAAAAATATTGGAATTTGCAACACCTACAAACAGCAAAAAGTGCTCCATGAGAATAGACAGACGCTTAACTCTAGTAAACAATAGAACAGTAATAATGGCTAGAAAGCTTTAACTTAAAAAACGAGACCATGTTACTCAGGAAATGTATTTCCACTGAAGCCAAACAATATTGCTCATATAAAAAAAGAAAAGGAAGATATTACAAGAGATAACAGAAAGCTTCCAGCAGTTCAACTTGGTTGCTCATTGTTCTTGCATGTAACAATTGCTAGTGCAGTCTGCAGCACCTCTGACGGTTTGGGTATTGACATCATATGATGATAAAAACCCTTCTCTGTACCAACGAAAAAGGTCACCAACAATCCAAGGCTATATAGAAGATTAGGCAATAGGCAACAGGCTTCATTCAAGTAAAAGCAAAGATGGGTACAGAATCTACAGAACCTATGGAATCTTCTCAGCAATCCTGGACCTTTTCCAGTCTTATTAAAATATCTCATGCGTCAAAGTTAAAAAGAAGATTAGATGGGAGGTGTTTGTTCATAAGATTGCACTAGAAACCACTTTCTAGTCCTAGTGTTCACCGAACAAGGATACTTAAAAGTTCAAACTAATTGAAGAAGCATCTGAAATTTTCATAAAATGCTAGATAGCTCTTGAGAGTATTCACAGGAAATTATTTCTTACTACAGGAAGACAAGAAATTACATGTTCAGTCCCGATCCTCTCTGTGCTATTCATGTCAAAAAGTAAAAAAATAAATAAATATTGTCGAATCACACAAACCTAACTTAAATCAGGTCAGAGATTAAAACTTTAAGTTCTCATTCTGCTACTCAGGAATCCAAATGTTAAGCTTAGGGATTCTGTAGTCCAATTCTCCTGGTAAGTTTTAAAGCTAAGAAATAGGAACTTGAAAAACTGAGAATGAGGAAAGCCGTATTTTTTTTTCCCACAAAATAATCGAAGGTAGCAAGGGAAATAGCACCTCCTTATAACAAAAAAATAGTTTAAATGAATAAGAGAAGCATAACAAAAGGAGGCAAGAGGAAATATAAAAAGAAACTAAAAAAACATTAACTACAGCAAGTGACCTTTTTTTCTTTTTTGACTGGGAAGAAGGGATCAAACAGGCAATGCCGCAATAGACACATAAAACAACTTGTGAACTAGAATTTAAATACAGCAAACTAAAATCAGGTAAGCCCTTATGTGTTTGCGTTTATCATGGATTTAACCAGACAATCAAGATGAGGTTCCTTAGTGTATGCTTTTTGCTGATGATATTGTTTGGTGGATAAGACAAAAGCAGGTATTAATGCCAAGTTGGAGTTACAGAAGAAGAATAGAATCTTAGGAGTCCCACAGCCTAGGAAGCCCACGTGACAATGCAATGGTAAGCTTTCTTTATTCTTAAATCGTGGTTGCTATATATATATATATATATATATATATATATATATATATAGCCAATGGCTTTGATTAGTAATTACAAAATAGAAAGTAGACAAAGGCAACTCTTGTTGACCAAGTCTTCTTAGAAATAGAAACTCCCTATTACATAAAATAGAAACTTCTTATTATATCTTTGCTAGAAATAGAAACTAAGCTAAGATCATTTTAGCTAACAAAAACAAACTAAGCTAAGATCATTTTAGCTAACAAAAACTTACTAAAAATGAAATAGCAACTTTCTAGAATAGAAACTTTTAAAACAAAGAACTTTTAAAAACTGAAATAAAAACTATTGAAAATAGTAACTAGGGAAAATGGTAACTTGCTATTACATAAAGCTACTAAATGAAAATAGAAACAAGGTGCGTGCTAGGTGAACACTCCAATAGGATCTTCTAGAAGGTGGAATTGCTGGAAAAAGATTGCAGCAGCAACATGTGGGACCCATGTGGGGTCCACCATCAGCCTAAAGACTGCATCAGCAATGGGTTGCAAAGTGACATGTGACTAAAACCATGTGGTCAGTATCCTCCCTTGAACTGCATCACCCACGAATGGTGGGTCATTTGGTCGAAATAGGTTACCAAATTTAATATGTGGCCTACCAGTGAACTCCCCATCCGTCCAACAGTCAAGAGTGCCAAGTGGCCCAAATCATCTAGTCCATGCGACAGAAAAGGTGTTGGGAGAGTGGGAATGGATTCCTATAATGGACACGAAGGAACCTTTTTTCCTTTAAAATAAATGTTTTAAACTGTTCCAGTTTTATATCTACTACAATTTTATTTCTTATAATCCTTTTGATAAATAGTATATGCCATTTGGCTAATTTCACTGCTTAGAGGGAAAAATCCAAACTGGTTGGATTGGATCACCCTGTCAAAACACTTCAACAGGATGATGAGATGTCAACCTATCAGGTTAGAAAACACTAACAACAGCCAGCTTTAGAAGATTTGAAGCTTGAAGATGTTACCCTAGCAGTAACAAAGGACGTAAAAATATGTATGCATTCATTACTGGAAGAAACTATTTCTGTTTCAAGAAGAAGAATACACTTCCATCAAAGGGGAAACCAAAACTTACAGTTGGTTCAAAATGAGGGGAGAAAAATTGATGGTCAGGTTTCTCATCAGCAACAAGACCTACACCAATGCAAATAGATTTTGTTGGGCCAACAACTAAATGCATTAATGAGTACCAGGATATGATGACCAATAAATGGTGTTGTACAGTTCAAATGAGACGGGATATACTTTATATGCAGATGCACACTCACACTCCATTTGTACTTTCTCACATATGGATTTTATCTTGCAGAAGCTTTACAGAAATAGAAAAAAAAAAATCTGTGACAGATTCAAACACTTCCCGTCATGTACAGTTGAACAATTTTATGCCTAGAAATTACTGGTAATATTGTTTGACAAAATTGATATCAATTAAGTATCTTTCAGATATCAATGATATAAAAGTTATCTAATTATCGATTAATTATGTCACATGGCTTCTTCAGTCAATGTGTTGTTTCAGTGGAGGTCTCAATCGGTGATCTACCTGGCTGATGAGTAGGCAAGGCAAGGAGTTGTGAAACCTCAAATTGTAGTTGGGGGCCTGGGGCAGCTACATTGTAAGGTTTTTGGGGTGCTTCCATCTCTCTCTCTTTAGGGTGGGCTCGGCTCATTTGTTATTGTTCTACATTATACATCTTTCATCAATAAAATCAGTTATTCATAAAAAAAAAAATTATGATGCATAGATGGGTACATTATATCCATGCATTGCTAGGCAATATGATGTATCAACCGAGCTAAATATGGTAATCTGAAACATTGTATCCATATCTGCCATAAACACAGGTGTACATTAAGTTACCAAACTGTGAATCAACAGTGCTTCTAAACTTCAGAATTTCCAAAAAGTGTCTGGTATATTAAAACTTATTTTTAGAGGAAAAATCACATCAGGATAGGTCCAATCAGCTGAAACCAGTTAGCCCCAGTTGCTGGAAATTTTTCCAAATTATGCATTACACTATGGAAATGAAAATTGTTTGTGCGTCAAAATTTATAAAACCAGAACCACCCCTTTTTTTCAGTATCCAGTTTTGGCGTTGAGATTCTAGTCTTGATGTTGTTTGGTAACGCACTAGAATTGTCACTAGTAGTGGTGCTGTTTAGTTTATTTTTACTTATGTTTAAGTCATGTTTGAGTCAACCGTCCTGTTATTCTTTACACCACTTTAGAGTCAGTTACTTTAAGTTGGGGTCGTTATTGTAATCTTACTTCTTATTTTTCATTATAAATAAAGCTGGGACGATGGGAGAGATACCTCACATCTGTCCTCCCTCTCTCCCTCCAACCACTCCATCTTCTTCTCCTTCTCTTTCTTTACTTTGTCACAGCAGTACCACAGAAAACTGGTAAAGCAACCAGAAAAAAGGAACTAGGACCTTGCCAACTTCAACCTTCTACCTCCGGTCCAGTTTTAAAACTCTGATGTCAGTTATTGTTGATAATATTCAAAAAAAAATGTCCACAAATACATTTTCTTGAGGCAATCACAAATTTAATAGAATTGTCCATAGCTATTATCTGTCAGTGCCAGTTTTTAATCTTCACTATAACAGCAGCTACTTGCTGCCAGTCCCTCAGATATCTCATCAGTCATCACTATGTCATGTTTAACTTTTCCAAACCAGTTCTCATTGCACTTTACCAGCCAAAGACCTAAGATAAATTTGAAAATGCCATTGCAACAAAAATTAAAGGTCACGTTAAGGATGGACTGATGCAGTTCGCAGCCAGAAAAGGGAACCGAACAACAAGGTGGTTGGTGACTTGGAGACTCTTTTCCCTACAAACCAGAATCATAATAGTTTAGAATTAATTTTAATTATTAATTATAATATTTATTAACTTATTCCATGTTTATCAGTTGGCTATTAGAGGCCTTTTAGATTTGATTTCATAGTTGAGTATTAGTATAGGATTTTATTTCACTGCTGAGCCTTGTATTGGATTCGGATTAAATCTTTTTGCTTTTATTCTCTTTAAATACGATGGATCCTTAGATTTGGAAATATGAAAAGAAATTGAGTGTTGTACCTGCGTAGCCTACTTGTAAGGACCTGGGAGTTTCTCTCTCCTCTCTGTCCCCTCTTCTGCCCCAAACTCCCGGACCCTTCTATTCTCTCCTCCTCCCTTGTAGTTCCCTTCTTACCTTCTTTCCTGTTATCAAAACCCTGTTCTGGGCAAGAATATCAGCCCCAGACTCCCGGACCCTTCTATTCTCTCCTCCGCCCCCGTAGTTCCCTTCTTACCTTCTTTCCTGTTATCGATACCCTGTTCTGGTAAGAATTTCAGCCCCAGTAATTGAGTCTGAACTCTTTCAGATCCTGTTCTTTTAGTTCCAGATTCTGGGGACTAATTCCATACATCAGGTCGATTCAAAACCTTCAAGCTTCATGCCCTAAGTTCATCCTGGTTGTGAGATTTGAACCAACTTTTCTGCTGCAACTTGCTCTACCGCCAGATCAAATTTCAGATATGTTGACAGGTCTAATACTGGCTATCTATTCTGATATTGGTTGAAATCAAGAGAGAAGGAAGTTGCGACTCTTATTCTGAAATTTCAGCTTGATTGAGCACGTATCGAAGGAGATCTCTCATCTTCTTCAACTCTAAGTTACCGCTGGCTTCAGTCTTACGAAGGAAGAAGAAAGGCTTTTCTATTAGGGTCGGGCTCCTCTGTAGCACCCTTAAGTGCTACAGGGCATGTAGCACCCCCTTGATGCCAGCCATGTGGACAAGCCACAATTCAACGGTTGCTGTAAACCCGAAGCAACATATGCATTAATAGGATGTACCTGGGAATCAATTTTTCATTTCAAACAAATCGAGAGAACATGCGCCCTTCTTCCAAATCGAGAGAACAGACGCCCTTCTTACCTTTTGCATTTCAGACTCCTGCAACCCCTACTGGAGAACCTCATCGTCGGATGCGGCAACAAACCTGCAACGCAAAGGACCCTCCATGTTCAATGGGTATACAGTCTCAAGGGCAAGATCAGAGAGGCCATTACAGGGAGAAGAGGGGTATAGAACTAGTGGCTGGTCAGGAATCAAGGTATCGGGAACGGAAAAAACTTCAATTGCATTGACAAATGTGACAGAGTTGTTCAATGGGATAAAGGTTAGGGTTAAAGTATCAGAGGCCACATTGACTGCATAGCTCTTGAAGGTAAAGTTATTCAATAGCACAAAGTTGTCTGTGACTGCTGTTATCAGAGCAGATGCTAGGTTTTGACCAGATTCGGAAGAGGATAGAAATAGAAATGTACCCAGTGGCAACCCTCTTGCTGGATTTCTAATTTGTACGAAGCTGGAGAAGTGAAAACTCGGGCGGACTGGTACATAGGGGATGGAACATTTGAACTGGATATAGCAGCCACACTATTTTCCTAATCCTTCGATACGTTATAAAATTGCACTGAATCTGGAACAAAAGTCTGACATTGGAAAGTGACATTTTGTGGAGAACCACAAGCAATTAAGTAGTTATCAGCAGGAGCAAATGCAGCAAAGGAGAATTGGATGTTCAACAAAACAAGAAGAACAAAGAGAATCACAGGCAACCGCTCCACCAGTTCCGATAAATCAAATCTTGAAACCCCTAAAAAGAAACTGCTGGACTACAGGAACCCAAGTACCCAACCCAAACTCCTCACAAACCTAGAGTCTTTATCTCAAATCCATAATTTGCAGAGTTCAGACTCAATGGTTAAGAGTATAAACTGTGTTTTCAAAGTACCGAAGTCTCAGGTACCAAATCTGGAAAACCAAAACTGAAGCAAACCCAAGCACCCAAACAGCCCGAATTCGCATAAATCGATTTCTCTGAAACCAGAGAAATCACATGTTTTCAGAATTCCAAATTGTTGAGAATAAATTTCAGACCCACAGAGCTCCAATGGGAAAACAAAAACAGCAACATAAGAAAGAAGAGTAGCAAGTAACAGTCACTAAGTCTTGTAAAAACGCCAATGAGAAACCAGTTTCGGATTCCTTCGGGATTCTAACCTCTCTAAGATAGCTACAGACAAATGTGGACATTTGAACGAAAGTGGTCGGATAAAAGAGAAAGCTCAATTGTAATGACACCAAATGCCACCCATGATACTAAAAGAATCATCCCTTGAAGCTGTACTGCAACTCAATCAGTCCTTTCCAGCCTGTATAAGGAAGATTAGGCTGTGATTACAGAGAAGAGCAGGACCCACAGCAGGAAAAGAGAAAATGCAAACCCAAGTGTGGACTTAAATCACTTCTTTTGGAGGGCAAATGTAACTACTGTGCTTTTAATTTTCGTATCTTAGAAGTTAGAACAGCTGCAAATTAAAAAAAGAAAAAAAAAAGGAAACGCCATGGAAGTTCTCCAACTGAGGAGCTCTATTACTTTCTGTTTTACTTTATACCTATAAATCATAGTTGTCAAAGCGACAAGGCGACCCATGGCGTTAGAGGCCATCCTAGGCACCTGGGCGCCGCCTAGGCGTTCCCAATGTATTTTTTTATTTCTAAAATATTAATGCTATATTAATGTTTATATATATGCAGTATTCTACATAAATAATCAACATTTAAGACAAAACCTAATTAATATGAGAAAACCAACAAATAATGAATAAAGTATAGGGAATAAATTTTTCGGCAACATTGGCATCCTAATCTCGGAGTGGTTTTTAGTATAAGGGTAAAAAACTCTTTTCATCTTTTCCGTTAGGGAACTTTACAGCGTGTGGCCGATAATGGGGGATGGTTGAATTGCAAGTAAACAGTAACCTTAAAGGAGGTACGTGAAATTTTTCATTTAATTAATGATTTATATAAACATATGCAATAAGGCGACCGCCCAGCATAGTTGTCAAGGCGCCAAGGCAAACCAAGGCGTTAGAGGCCTGACTAGGTGCCTACTGCCTAAGCGATCAAGTTGCCCGCCTAAGCGACCAAAGTACCCAATTTTTCAAGGTGTCACAAGGCCACCTGGCCGCCTAGGCGACGCCTTGATAACTATGCCGCCCAGGCCTTTAGGGCATCCAAGGCAACACCTAGGCATCCTAGGCGGTCGCCTTTTGAACATCCCCAAGGCGCCTCTAAGCACCCAGGACACAAAATACAGCTCGGCCACTTCGGCGACACCTTGACAACTATGTTGTAAATAGATGTCTAATGTTTTTAAGCTGATCCCCAGCTACGTCCTACTAATGCATATGTTGCTTCGAGTTTACAGCAACCGTTGGATTGCGGCTTGTCCACGTGGCTGACATCTAGGGGGTGCTACACACCCTGTAGCACTTAAGGGTGCTATAGAGGAGCCCAATCCTTTCTATTAAGGCTTCGGTCACCCTCTTACGTAATTACCCCTCTTTCTACTTCTTATTTCACTTGAACCTATCCTTATAATTGCTTTCTAGTCTACCCCTCTTCAATAATTCATATCCCTCTCATATCCCTTTCCCTTTGACTTATTGCACCACAAAATTGCCATTTTAACTATAATTGTTTGGGTGGACCCATAGAGGATCCGAATAGGGTTATCTCAACCTAGGTCCCGCATCATGGACCCAACCCGAGTTGCAGCCCCCATACCAAAAGTAACTTGGTAGAGGCTTAGAAATGTAGTTCAGTGAGACATGTAGTTGGCGCACAACAGACAATCTTATCTCCCACAATAATGTCCCAGACTCTGCACTTTGCTACCACACAAAAGCATACTTTCCAGGTGATGGAGGGAACACCTTGCGTGTTATCGAAATGTCTCCCACAACCCAATTGAGTGGTGGATCGACTGACCAACCAAACAGCTCAATAGCCAGCTCATTCTCTAGCAACATAAGCCCACAGAACAACATAAATCCAACCACCTTCATCATAAAATCCAAGAATCCATTGAAACTTTATATCTGTTTTCAACCTCCAAAATTTACTCCCTAAGGCAAATTCCACTAGTTTTATCAAGCTTCTTCAGTGCGTAAAAGCTTACTCGGTGTGTACATCACCCTAAAGACGAGAATATGGTAAATAATCTAACTACTTTTTATTTTTTATTTTTTTAGTTTTTTTTTTATTACCATAACCAAGTTCAAAATTTTATCTTAACATTTTATATCACCAGTATCCACTTGTAAGCAAATGTTGACAAAACTAACCACTTAAATAAGTTTGCAAATTTAATTTCCATCGAAATACTTATTATACTTTAATCCATTCATGAAAAGAAAGAAAACAGAACCTTAATCAAATTATTGTGTCAGATGTCCTCATTTTTATGCTATTTGAACTTCCAAAAATTCTAGACTGGTTTCTAGATTGCATAAATGCATGTCCTACACTGTTCCTGAAGAACCATTACACAAATTCTTAACACTGGTTATCCGTCAATAAAACTTCATTAGATGTATCACAATTCATAAAATAGGACGAATTTTAAACATCAACCCCCCCCCAACAAAAAAACAAGGAGAAGATTGTCTCACATCTCCCTGTTCCTTTATTTTTTTATAAAATATAAGTGATTAGATAATGCACCTAAGTACAGTGTAAGACTGAGGCCACCATACTTTGCAGATTTCTAACAATATGGTTGTTGATCATAATTGATCACTAAAAGTCTGGGTCCATGCCCTTATTTTTGTTGATTATATGGCACATTTTCACATATCAATCTACTCCTTCACTATTCAGGTTTCAATACTTATCCTTGAAAAAAAAAATAGTTTGATGAAGCCATGAGATGAGTTGCTGGCTTTGCAGATCATCATTTTAAAATAAGTTAAAGAAACTCACTGTTTCAATATTAATGGGATCCATCTCCTTCAGCTTCTGCACATGATTTTTAGAGTCTGGGTCGAAGACACTTCCAACGAAACGATATATTTCAGGAAAGTTTGGAGTACCTACAAGAATAGATGAAAAATGAAAGACAGCCTAGCAATTCTGGGAAATACCAAAAAGAAACGAAAAAAACAGCAGAAGAAAGGTGAAATATCACAGTAATGGTTCTAGTAATAGCAGCGCACTCCTTTGTGATGTTTCCAGTTCTTTCTACTTAATATTACAAGACCACAACATTACAAATGTTATCAAAAAATGAAAATTTTTCCAAAATTTTAAATTATAATCGTTTATAAGCTACATTGAAATCAGAACTGACACAGGCAATTTTTTAGAGGGATGTCAGGATGCTAGGATATCTGACGGTTGTCCAACTGTTCCCAGTTTAGTTGGGAAGTTGTCCGGGCTGGGGAAAATGCCGAATGGCATGCTCTCACACCCTTGGGCAGTATGAATATTTAATATCACTAATTATAGCCTGCTATTATTGATGCAGATATGACACCGAATTGGGCTTATTTTAGTGGAAATAAGTCTTGGGTTGGGTTATATGCATGTTGGGCCTTTGATCCCATGGGTTTTCATTGTAATATGCCACTTTAATGGACCTAGTCTATGGGTATATGGAAGAAGTACGTGATTAGTGTTTTAGCATCCCAAGTTTAGTTAGATAGGTCTTTATCTTATTGGATATTTTTATGGGAAAACTACCTAATTACCCACTTTTGGGTTTCACTTTACCAATCTACCCAGTTTATGTTTGCTATAACAAAAATACCCAGAAACAAGTTTGGGTATTGCCAATATGCCCAAAACAGTGACTACTTTCATCTTAAACTTTCATCTACCTTTGAATGGACATTTTTGCCCTTCCCTATTTCTTCTTTCCTTCTCCCTCTCCCTCTCCCTATCCCTATCCACCTCTCTCTCTCTCCTCCAACCGCTTGATCCTTGTTGTCTCACTGGTGCGTCTCCAACCATTCCTTGGTGTCTGAAGAATCATCACTCTCTTCCAACATCTCGTCTTAGTAGTTGTTGAGGGAATGAGTGAAGCTCCTCCCTTCTGATTGGTCCCCTCTCTCTCTTATCTTTCTCCCCAAATTACGTAACAAGATGAGATGTTTTTGCAGCATTTTACGATTTTCTGACATCAATGTGTGAGACAAGATCACCTTCTGGATTACAAGCCCCCAAGTACCGAATGTCCAACTCAACTTTGACAAACCCAAACCTTGCCGTCCAGTGTTTCCTCCATCCAACCCCTTCGGTGATTCAATAAGAACAATTCAACAACATAATTTCTCAACCTTTGTCCGATCACCCTCACTTGTTGGAACTCATATTCTCCGACTCTACATGCCACATGGTGATAATAGATTGCTCTACTTCTACTGGCTGGATTTTGAACAAGTCACACATTTTGTGATACCTATCTTAATTTGTTCCAAACTCCCCAATATTAAAAACAGGGAACAGAGACTTTGTCTCCACCCACCTTCCTCGCTCTCACTCTCCTTCCACTCCTTCACCACTCCCACACTCTCAACACTAAAAATAGGGGCACCGTCCCAACCCACCTAACCCATCTAACAGACCACACAAAAAACCGACTATGTGTATCAATTTTTCAAACTCTTAACAAATCCAACAGAAAACAAAAGGAATCTGAGCTTTCCAAAAATCAAACATTTGCTTTTGTAAATCAAAATTGAAACACAACTATGGCATCATCAGTGGTTGCGTCTGGCCGATACGTCTGGCTTGCAATCCCTCCAGCCCTCTGACAAGCACTGCTTCCACCGATGATGTAGGGGAGAGATGAGGGAGGAGGAAAAAGAGATGGAGAGAGAGAGACGAGAAAGTCAGTTCCTACAAGCTTTTGGATTGGGGAACTTGAGAATCCCATATAGGTGGTGAGCTGGTTGTGGATGCGGGCTGGGTCGGCTGGTTATTTGGGGTTGGGATGCACCCAACACCGAGGGAATGGTTGGCGACACATCAGTCTTGGATGAGACAGCGGAGGATGAAGTGGTCGGAGGAGAGAGAGAGAGAGAGAGAGAGAGAGAGAGAGAGAGAGAGAGAGAAGGGCAAAGGAGGGAGAGAATTGATGACAAAGAGGGTTTCAGACAACTCAAATTAACAATCCCTTTTTGTTGCAGGATCTTATCACAGTCCAATCCAAATTTAACCTTTAACTACAAACAAATAATTCCCCAACTTCAAATCCGATTGTAAGAATGCTTCAAAATTTGGGATCCTTGATCCTTAGGATATGAGGAACAATATTCCAGAAAATGAACTTTGATCCAATGGGTGGGATCGAAACCAATCTTGTTCGTAGGTCTCAAACAGGTATTTTAACAGAATCAGAATTATAAAATTATGAAAAAACTCACTTATCTTGAGATTCAGCCGTTAGAAGGCCTTCAAACTTGGAGGGGAAGTACTTTAGGATGTGCTTAATAACATACCCAAATCCAACAATGGATGAAGAAGTTATGAATTTTCGAAAAACCACTATTATCTGAAAACAGGAATGAACAAAATAGGAGTTTCGGTTGAGTCTCACAACAAGTGAGACTCAACTAAAATTTAATAATAAACTCTGGCCAACTCTCTCCCTTGCCAGCATCTTCTTCCTCTTTATTTATAATGCTAAAAGAAAATACAAAAGATAAAAGGACTGGTTCCTAGAAGGAATGCCCAAAAATAAAAAAGAGAAACTTTCCTTTATAACTTTTAGGAAAGTTTCCAAAACAAATAACATCTATGACTGACTCATATGATAACCAATCTTAGGAAACAAAACTAATGACTAATTTTAAAGAAACAAATCTAACTTTTTTTGAATTTAGGAAGAAGACAACTTCTAAAAAAATCTGTTGGTACTGTTCACGTGAACAGTACTCGTGAACAGTACCGAACAGTACCGTGAATAGTGTTTTTGGCTTTTTTCGGTTTGATTTTGACATTTCCTTCCTTCGATCTTCTTGTGTAACTTGGACTGCATCAGAGGAGTAGGGAAAGGCATAAATGTCTATTTCAAAGACAGATGAAAGGTCAAGATGAAGGCAATCACTGCTTTGGGCATATTGGCAAATGGCAATACCCAAACTCGTTTCTGGGTAATTTTGTTATAGCAAACATAGGCTTGGTAGATTGGTAATGTGAAACCCAAAAGTGGCTAATCAAGTAGTACTGATTGGATAAGACTTTTGATGTTTTCAGTCTTTTATTGTTTTTAAGTGTTTTAAGTTGTTTTAAAATACTTTCTTTAGTTTCGGTTGAGTTCTATTAGAAATAAACTACCTCCAAGGTAAGTTATTGCCAGGAGAAGTTTTAAGACTAGTTTGATTCTTGTTTTGAGTCTTCTATATAGGTTTGTAAAGGCCTACAAGCTGCAATGAAAAAAAACCTTGTGTTCGATCAAGGAAAGGAACTGGTGTTTAATCCAGTTGACACCTTGCAGTGGCAGGCCCAGGTGGATCTTATATTGTTCTTGGTGATGAATGCAAGGTAGGATTTCAGGTGGTGAATCCTGACATTCATATCCTTCTTCTTCTTCTTCTTCTTCTTACCCTTCATTAGTTAACAAGTATCAGTCCATTAATTTCAGATTTGTGACTATCATCCTCCATTAAAGGCTGCCAACCACCTTCCATCATCATTAGAATTTCATCATATCAATAGTTTCCGCCCTTAGATCAACATCATATCTTAGTATGTTAGCTTAATATGTTTTAAATCATTCCAATTCAATCTGATCTTCCATCCATTAGTCAGATCATGATATCTAAGTTTCCATAAAAAAAAACACTTGCATATGTTCACTAGTCCAACAGTCTTAGAATTCTTCCATATCTCTTGATCCAACCATTGAGTCGCTTTCATCTTTGGACATAGTGTTCACAACATCATCCCCTACCTTGTGTTAAAATCTAGTTCCCATCTAACCGTTGGATCTTGTGCTATAGGCATATTTATTATTCTGGTTCTAACCAGTTCACTGCGGTTCTGGCTATCAGGGATTCCTCCTTCCCTCATCGCTTATAACTGCTGACTTCAGTCTGAAAAATGAAGAGAGGAACACCAAAAACTACTCTGAGTAAATAAACACGATCCATGAAACCTGATCCCAATAACAATGAAAAGTGTAGAAATCAAACCCTAATCACGATGCTGAAAAGTAAAACAAAATACAAAGAAACAATCACACTACGCAAAGATTAATGTGGTTTGGCAAGATTTCCTGCCCACGTCCATGGTGATATGAGAACTATTTCATTATCAATGGAGAATAGGGTTACAGCCGCTCATCCTCACGCCTCTTTACTTTCAGACAATTCACTTGCTATCAATTTATAATGAAACTTATATAGGTACTTTTACTGAAATACCCATATAACCCTAACAAATTTTTCCTCGAGGGTGCCGCCCCCCCCCAACCCCAGTATGGCAGGCCGATGGGCCCTTCGGGTTTTCGGCCCTTCGGAATCAAACGCCAGAATACAAGACATCCAACTCCCAACAAAAGTGGGTCCTGTTGTTCAGTCACTAACAGAACACATGCATACAAATACCCATACTGAGATGTTAAGGACTATTTATGCAACCTGTAAGATCTACCAGTAGCATGAACAAGGTGCTCTTTACATTCAAGAAAAAATCATTACATTCTGATCACAAACAAACAGTAGAATCTTGCACTCACTCTAACAGTGTATCTTTTGCATGATGGGTCAACGCGGAAATGGGAACAGCGGCCACCAGAGGCAGCGTTTTGAAAGAGCACCAGCCAGATGCATCATGCAATATTTTGTGTTGGGTTGAAATTTGACAAATTGAGACAAAAAATAATAAAGAAGATTACCATGATGTACAGACCCTTGCTTTTCTTGCCTTGGTATATCACAACTTGGCCAAGATCTACTTGAGCTTCCAATGCCGTTAAAGCTGCTGTTACCTGTCCTTGTAACCCCCTTTGATCCATTATCAGCTGAATGAATCAGAGACAATATAAACCACAATAACCGCTGAATTCACTGTAACCATACTTATCTACTGTACTTACTTTTTAGAAACCAAATGGGGTTTTTTTTTGGGGGGGGGGGGGTATAATTCATATACCAATAAATCCATGCCTTAAAATCCCATACAAAGATATGTGTCCTCCCACTGGGATTATGCATGTGCAGGACAATTCAATGTAGCAGGATAAGGCCTAGATGCTTGCAATGCTAAAGGTGCAAAAAGTTTTCCGTGGCATCAGCCCGCAAGCATATTCATTTCAAATTCTCTAGCTGAATATCTTGTCCTTGTGATAAATAACAAACCATTTTTGGATGCCTTCCGAGGATAAGGGCGAGCAGCTTTGCACTTCGGGCGAGGAGGAGGTACATGTGCTACAATACCACTTTTCTGGGCTTTCAGAAAGTATTTTTGGGCATGGCTCCGTATCTAAAAGGCCAAAAAGGGGGGAATAAATTTCAAAACCCCATACCTCCTGAAGTCCGTACGCATAATAAATTAATAAATGTATGTTCATGAACACATAATGCACATAGTTCATACAGAAGCAAGTAGGAAGCACTAAATTAAGAGGCAAATGTTGACATTTACACATGAAAGGAAGAAAATCATAAAGGTAAATGAAACTCTACGATGAACAAGAACATACCAGGGGTTCATCTACAATAAGAAATAAATGCTTCACAGTTAATCCCCATTGTTCCTGCTTAAAAGAATATCAACACAGGCTTGACAGGAAAAAAAAGCCAAATAACCAAACAAACAAACCTCAGAAGAATCTATAAGCATGTCACATGCTGCGAGTTCTTTTTGTTCCTTTCTAATTGGTAACAGAAGATTTCATAGCATAGATACCAAGGTTATGGATTTTTTACAAATAACTAATTATTAGTTTATCTCATAAGGAAGCTGTGCTTCAGCATTATGACTTATGAGTCCATTAAAAAAACAGAGTCCCATAGAGTAAACATAATATACAATTACCTATCCAAAAAAAAAACACATAATATAGAATCCATACCAAGACCAATATTGTTTTAACATGTTGCACCAAAACCCTCAGCAGCACATTTAGGATGACTATCAGTCGGATCAAAAAAGATCAGGATAGGGACTTCATCATGACTACCTAAACAGAAAAGTTAAATCTGGGGTCAAAAAGTTGAACTAGCAAGGTTTTCAACTCCAAGACAGTGGGTTCAAGCCATGACAGAGAAAAGTCCCAGTCCGAGTAAAAAGGTTGACTTTAGTCAATCGCCAACTGAATTTTGAAAATGTAAGCAAGGAAGGCCAGGCCAAGAATCTATCTCCCCCAGGGCAAAGTGCATTATTGAAAAGCACTATTCTTGTCATTTTTATATGACTTGTAATCAATTTGGACCATTCAATCTTACTCTCAGGGGATGCCAATGGGATTTCTATTCAAAACTTACAATTGGAAGATTTCAAAATTTTGTTTTCATATGATTGAAATTGTGTGGTTTTTTTTTTAATAAGACATGATCAAAATTGTTATTCAGGTCTTAGAGCACTCAGTCAACAATATCCACTCCCACACCTTACAACATCATTTTCTTTAATGTTTTAGAGGTGATTATTTTAAAAAGTCCTGTACTTTCTGTTACCAAATGGAAGACTTATTAAGTTTTTAATCCTCATTTCAAGAGAAGAAAGGTACTGAGATTTTTTACCACTGAAAATTAAGTTTAGAAAATCTGTGATATATTTTTCATTCCTAAAAGGGGTATCAATCTCTGAATTGCTCTTCCCAAATGGGTCAAGGATAATAAAATTCTGAGCTCCTTTTCCTTAACAAAAGCCATAATTTCTTCAACCTAGTAACAATATAAATATGCTAAACAAGACTTTATTCTTCTTTTTTCTCCTCCTCCCTTAAGGGTTTTGCTTCAGTCTTAGTTTCCTTTCTTTTTTGGGTGGGGGTAGGGTTACTCTCCATCAAACTTGGTTCCACTATGGAACATATGGTGAAAAACAAGTTAAACCATACTTTCAGTGCAACTGTTGTGAGAAAAAAATTCAGTAAACTTTTCAAAACGAAAAATCTTGACCATACATAGATTAAATGGGAAACTTCACAGGTACGATGAATACGATGAGAACAATTTGGATATTGGAGCACTTACAGCCTTTTTTAGTTGAACTTTCAATATGAGAAGAGAAATAACATGCATGCGCTGGTTGATATTAAAGTTCCCCAATACAGCATAACTGTGGTAAAGTATTTATTTGTGACTACTTAGTTAAGCTATAAGGATTGGATATGAGTTAAAAACATAGTTATATATTATGAGTCTACAATAAACAGAGCAGTAAATAAAAGAATATCTTACAAGTCACAACATATGAGATGAGAACCAAATCAACAAATATAGATGGGTTGGTTGACATTCACGTAGCACTTGCTCATATGCTCATATTCTTTGCAATTTTTAGGCTTGTTGTACAAATGTAGTGAAGTTTCCAGTAATGACTTAAATAAGGGAGAAGAACGGGGGGTTGAAAATCAAAGTCTTTTTTTTTTTTTTTTTTAATGCTTACAGAAGAAAGAATCATAAGTTTTTTTGGGAATTTTTCCTTCAATTTCTTATGAGATGGGATCAAATTAACAAATAAACAAAGATTATCTTCCAAGTAACAATATGTCAAGGCTGCGTACATTTTGCCCCTCCCCATACCCTATAGTAGTAGGAGCCTCGTGCACTGAGACGCCCTTTTATCTTGCAAGTAACAATATGTCAATTCCATTCAATAAAACAAGATTTTGATTTCAATCACATTTATTGTTCGGGAAATACGCATTTTGATGAAAATATGACCTGAACCAACCTCCTAAGCTTACACTCCACAACTTAATACAAAGCTCCGACAACAGCAAGATAGCTAAAACTGAATGCAAGTGTGGTAGGATGGCAATAAAATTAATGCAAGTTTGGTAGGATGACAAATGAACCTACTAATGAAGCACAAGTATGTGCTGAGATCTCGAAAGGAAACCAGGACTAATTTTATTTATGTGCAGCAAAATATTTATTTGCATCCTATCACAATTGAAAAACGCATTTTTTTTCCTGGACCTGAATTACTGTCTTTGAATCGACAAAATCCGCAATCTTCTTCCAGTCACGATCGTACCTGAATCCATAAAAGAGATGAAGTATTAGTTTCAGAGCATCGACTAGCACCATGCAACAAAAGAACTACAATTCACATAAATAACGAAAAGGCAGAAAGAAGCTGAAACATCTAGCAGAAGGCACACTTAATTCTCATGACAAGTCAATGAAGCAGTAGAAAGGCATTGGCTGAATTGGAGGATGTAAAAAGTCGTAGGAGTTGAGGTCCGGACTCCAGACCAGATATGCCAGATTAAACCAGTCCTATACAACTAAAACTGAGAGCTTAATCAAGCAAATCCACCTGAAACCCACACAGAAACAGACATCCCACCGGTTAACCATCTATAAAATAAATAATTTTAAATCTTGCATTGGTGAATTTCCATACAGTATCCTTTTTGTGAACAACTGAACATATGTTTCCCTTCTTCTTCTTTTTTCCCTTATTTTCTTTCGGTATGGAAATGGACAGAGTTGTTGCATAGCAATTGGAGATTAAAGGGCACACTTGAATATCAGTGAAGTTATAATACAAAGCGAATTATCTCAGTCAAGCTTTGCTTGGTAATCATTAATTTTACTCCATTTGAAATAGCAAGTAACCAAATCAAATAAAGGAAATAGGAAAACATACGCAAGCACAAAATTTGCTACACAAACAGAATAAACTTCAATTTAGGACCTAATACGATAATCGGAGAGGGTCATTGGATTTGCATGATGAGAACTCACAGTAGCAGAGCTTCAAGAAATTTATTGTGTTCTTCATCGGTCCAAACTTCCCTGGACTTGGTGATAGTATAAGGTTTCCTAACCTTCTTTCCCGAGCCATCAGCATGTGTAAATGCCGCCAATGAATCGTGATTCGAAAAGCTCGCACTCATGTTTGTTGCATCGGCAAAACCACATGAGAGGCATTTTGTAGACGCGAAAGAGGAGAGACGGAGACGGAGGGAGAAACTGTTAATGGCTAAACCTCTTCAACTTTCTGAGTTAGGCACGGGCTTTCGCTTAAAACTGAAAATGAACAGAAGAAACAGAAGGTTGGGCCGCTCGACAATGGAGTGAGCAGTGACGATGGGAGCATGTGACGATGTGTGGAGTGAGGAGAGAGAGTGGCAAAGAATCCCCCGCCCCACGGTCCCCACCCCACCCCCGTGGCTCCAGGATCCACATCCTCTCCTGCTTGAGATTTGGCTGGAGAGTTAACGACCCAGATGGATGGTCGACACATAGCTCTCGAGTGAATCCGAGCCAATACCTCTGTCGGCTCAGCTTGTCGGCTCGGATGGAGGGCTCGGATTCACGCGAAAGCCAGGTGTCGGCCATCCATCCGGGCCACGAACTCCCCTGTCAAATCTCAAGTGGGAGAGGATTTCTATACCCTAGCTCCAACTGTGCAGGTAGAGCATACACACCATGAGAAAATATCTACCGTTGAACCCTTTCCACTATAACCTCCGGTCTTAGATTTCGTTGCATCTGGGCCATTGAGAATGCATCTGCATGTACATCAATACATTTCAATGGGTCAGATATAGCTACATGGACTGCAATCGCAAACGATCCAAGTCCGAAACCTCATATGAGTAGATTTCATTGGTCTTTCAGTATTTCTTAATTCTCATTTATATGTCGAAGATGTTTTTGGAAAATAAATACTCACACCTCCCTGAAGTAAGAAAAGCTCTTCTCCTATAGTCCGTCCCAAATGCGTACCGATGTGTTGGTACACACACTGAGAGAACTCCAGCTGTTGGATCATGACTAAGAGTCCTTCCAATTATAGGAGAGGATCCGAACCCATTAGGCTCTAATTTTCAAGTCCTTCCTTAATGTTTAAGCAAATATAAACGTTCCCTTCCTTTTGATTGACGGTGTTAAAAATAAAATATAATTGACACTTTTGCCTCTTAAGTCACCTCTACCACATCCGATCACCGCATCCATCCTGTCGGCTCAGCTTGTCGGCTCGGGTGTTGGCTCGGATTGAGGGCTCGGATTC
Organism: Protea cynaroides; assembly: GCA_028583415.1. Lineage (NCBI taxonomy): Eukaryota > Viridiplantae > Streptophyta > Magnoliopsida > Proteales > Proteaceae > Protea > Protea cynaroides. The sequence goes on along the minus strand of CM053266.1, from coordinate 32,638,858 downwards.
ACCCGAGAGCCAGGTGTCGGCCATCCATCTAGGCCGCCAACTCTTCTGCCAAATCTTAGACGGGAGAGGATTTCTATACGCTGGCTGGCTGGCTCCAACTGCACAGGTGGAGCATACACACCATGAGAAAATATCTACCGTTGAACCCTTTCCACTAGAACCTTTCGTTGCATTTGGGCCATTGAGAATGCATTTGCATGGACATCAATACATTTCAATGGGTCAGATATAGCTACATGGACTGCAACCACAAACGATCCAAGTCTGAAACCTCGTATGAGTAGATTTCATTAGTCTTTCAGTATTTCTTAATTCCCGTTTATATGTCGAATATGTTTTTGAAAAAAAAAAATACTCACACCTCCCTGAAGTAGGAAAACCTCTTCTCCTATAGTCCGTCTCAAATGCGTACCGATGTATTGGTACACATACTGAGAGAACTCCAGCTGTTGGATCATGACTCAGAGTCCCTCCAACTATAGGAGAGGATCCGAACCCATTAAGCTCTAATTTTCAAGTCCTTCCTTAATGTTTTAAGCAAATATAAATGTTCCTTTCCTTCTGATTGATGGTGTTAAAAATAAAATATAATTGACATTTTTGCCTCTTAAGTCACCACTACCACATCTGATCATTGCATCCATCTGGTACTTCGAAAACTTGAATCCCATAACCGGCACCCTAGTCGCACCAGGTGACAGAGATTGATTCAGCGGTGGGACTCCATTCTTTGAAGTACTATAAGTTTTTCGCCCCATGTAGCCTTTGTCTTTGACGATGATTTAGCTTCCAAGTGTCTTTCTCTTTTTTTTCTTACCGCTCCGTGGGCTTCCGAGCCTACCATTCTTCTCCTTCTTCTTAACAGACGGAGACTGCTTAAACTTCCTGATTGACCGATCAAGGACTACTTTGATTTTCCGTATCTGAATGAAAACAGAAAGATTGTCTCGATCATGGGATATCATCGAGAAATATGAATAACAGTGCCTTAAACAGATCAAATGCTTTAGATTCTGTGCCCTTTCCCTTGTTGTTACCATGTAATTTAAATGTGGTGCTTTCCTATTGTTTCCATAGAGTGAAGCAGCATTTGAATGAAGAAGCATATCAAGAAATCTTGGCACCTTTTGGGTTATAGTTGGTATCTCTGATGAGTTCATTGTTAGAGAAGTCCATTTATCAGAGTTTGAAGAGGCTGGCGACCTTCGTTGGAATCCAGTGAGCTCATTGTCATGAATAGTTGTTTTATTTTTCCCCCAATGTTTTAGGTGTATAAAAGGAAAAAAGGAAGAACAAATACCATCGAAGGTTGAAAAAGAGCGAGCTCTAGCCTAAATATGTGGGATTTACATCGTCTTTTTCCAGTGGTTTTGGGAGGACAGTGGCAATCTATCCCGGATGGTTGCCACATGACTCTCGGTAAATCTGAGACTCATGTCCGAGCTGACACCCTCTATCGGCTTGGCTTATCGACTGGGTGTCGGCTCGGACATGGGTCTCAGATTCATAGTCATGTGGCAACCATTCGGGATAGGTTGCCACTGTCCTCCCGAACCACTAGGAGGAGAGGATGCGGATCCCTAAATGTGTCAAAAAGCGAGACCGGTCCGAGTAGCCTAAGTCAAATATCATGGGGAGGGAACGGGCCCCACATCAGCTCAGATTATAAAGGTAGGGGACATCTCTTTCTTCAAAGAGACCAAGACCAACTTTGCTTGATAGCTTATATTCAGATGCTACACTTACCATTGGATCGGGACAATGATGGTTCCCAAACTACACCGCCAATAAACTGCACGATTCCGGCTAATGGGTCTGTCTCATCATATCCATCAGTGCGGTATGGACCACGCCCGGGTAGGCCTTTTTTTTTTATATATATATTTTTTTATTTTTTATTTTGCCCGGATAAGATCCTGTCCAGATAAATTGTTTCAAATTGGAAATTCCGGATTGGACATGAGAAATGGAGTTAGGTTAATTGCTAGACACAACATGTTATTCATAGATGGTTCCGTAAAGATAATAAGAACAACTTCTTACCCACAAGAAAAATAAATAAAAAATAAAATACCAGACCTCAACTTGTGGTCTCAAATGTCAACCTGATTTTGGACAATGTGTTTGTTTTGTTTCTATCATGTTTCTATCATATTGGAAAGATACATAGGTGCAAGGTTCAATTAATTGGATTCAATTATAGATTATTGTACATAAAAAATCATCTCATATTATCTAGTTCCTCTAACTATTATGTAATATCTAACGGTTAAAACTCACTAGGTGTACATATTGATGTATTGGTACGCGCACTGTGTGAATTCCAACTATACGATTAGAGTTCCTCCAACAATCGAAGACCATTTGAGTTCAGACAGCTGTACAAAGAGTATTGTGAATTATGTCAAGAAAAATAAGGAATGGTATGCAATTTTTCGTTGGTTTATCGAAAAAACATTATTTCCTGTTGTCCAGTCATTCCATTCGTAATTCAACAACTGGAGTTCACCCGTAGCTCATATTAATGTATGAATATATACATTGAGTAACTCTAGCCGTTGAATCACAGCTAGAGAGACTCCAGTGATATGAGATGATGCAAGTCCCGAATTATCATGTTAATATGGATGTGAGAATATTATGTTATTGTGAAAATTCACATTTGTAAGGTGGCAATTATATTGTTATTTAATAATAATTTTTTTTAATATTTATTAGTTTATAATTGACTCATAAAACCTTATTATATATATATATAATTTTTTTTTATGATTATTGATGTTTATTCACTTTACTTTCATTCTATATTTAATTATCAATTTTCATAATTTCATTTATTACATTAAATAAAGTCTACATTAAAAAAACATCATTACTAAAAACTGTAATAAATTTAAATAAGAATATAAATTTTGGAAATGATTTTAAAATTTAATTTATTGGTTTGAAAATTTTTATTTCCATTATATTTATTTTTCCTTCCAACCAAACGAAACGAAACTATATGTGAGTAGCGGGTTGATTGTATGATACAGCTGCCCTGTTGATCTCTCCTGTATTCTCTGAGCCTCAGGATTATAGAGGTCCGTGCCTCGGGAACCAAAGGGCTACGATTTTCACCTTCTTTTGGTCCGTACATCGACGGAAACAGTTGAACATCGGAGACAATTCAGATTTCAGATTCTGGATTTCGGACGCCTGTAGCTTTAACGGAGAACCAATCCACTCGGAAACTGTAGTTCACAAGGTTCGTCTATCTATTTTATCAATTCGCATTCTATTACAGTAAATGATTGATTCTGAATGTTTACATCTTCATTTCGACTGGTTGTTCAATTTAATCATTTTTCTTTTTCGTGTAAACTAGACTTGTATGTACAAGAATTCGGGAACTTACAACTGATTTTCTAGTGCATTTGCGGTGCTCTTAGAATAATTTTCCTTTGTTGATTCCCCGTCTAATTTTGATCATAATTACTGTTTGTTGATATTCTTGATGATTTCAGAGGGATGGAACATCCGGAAGATGAATGTCGCGGAGGCGGCGAACATGCTAATAAACAAGATGACGAGGTGAACTTCGTCGATTTTGTTACTCATATCTTCCTCTTGTATCTCAATTGCTACATCTATTCGAAATTAACTGGGTTCGAGAGGAATTAAGTAACTGTGGTTGACACACTAGTCACTTTAGTCTAAGCCCTGGTCTGCTCAGGAATTTGAAGTGTTGTTAAAATCTCGTGGTTTCATAATTTCATCTTTACTCATTTTATGAAGTATGTTAGCCTATTGATATTTACGTATTGTTTAATTCCATAATTTGGATGAATCCATTTTGCAGGAATCTGCTGCTCGTGTCGAGGAATTTAAAAGATCTATTGAGGCAAAGATTGCTTTGCGGCAGACTAATATGAATCCCGAGAGACCTGGTCAGTATGCAACAGTTGTCCTGTAACGTAGGTGATTTTTTTTTTTTTTTTTTGGGTTCTCCAGACGTGCTAATCAATTACTGTATGTGCCCATTGTGTTATGGGGAGGTATGATATAAGTGCTACTTCATTCTGGTTTGATGAAATCCATAAATTTATAAATGATATTAAAAAAAGAAAAGAAAAAGAATTCTGTTTGCATTTCTTGTTATGATGTTACATTTCATTATAGAGAATTGAGGATTGCAGAGATTAACTTCCCATGCTTACTGTGTCAACATTTATCCTGTGCCTCCATCCACATGTTATGGGCCATATCTTTTGTTAAATCATAATCACTTTTTTATTTATTTACCACCTTACCTAAGCCTTTTTGACCTTCTCTTTCCCCTTTAACACCGCGAACTTGAACTGTATTACCGCTCTTCACTGTTGCATTTGTGGTTGATTTTGAGTCACCTTTTTGCTTATTGTTGCTCTTACTTAATTATGTGCAGTGTAATTTTTTTTTCTGTTTTATCTTCCCAAATTTTCCATTCATACATGTTGACATCCTCAGCTCATCTCACTATGTTAGACATTTCTGGTCTTACGGTCATTATAGTATTTTTGCTTCAGACATAGTGGATCTGGATCATAAAACATTGTACCTATGCACTTTATCAATTTATCTCTAGCTCTATGGGTAACATTCTTTTGTTCTCCAATCCTTACCAAGGATGGAACCAAAACTATGAAGATGGTTGCTTTATAAATCTTATATGCTTGACTGGCGTGTCCTACGGCAATCTGTTTTTCTATTTCCACTCCAATCTTTTATAAACTTATGTACCACATTCTATTTTTTCCAGCTTGTCTTAACTCCATGTTTAGTTGCATCAATCAAAACTATATTACCAGCAACCATCATATACCTAGGACTTCATCCTGTAAATTTTAGCCAGTTCGTCCAAAACTAATGCTAAAAAATGTGATAATGTTGACTCTAAAAAAGAAGGTTGGTAATTGACCTGTTGTGACCCCCCTGTGATTTTGCACACATGTCTGGCTGTTTCCTTTTTTAAGTAAAGATATATACTTGAACGTCACCCCAGGTTCATAGCTCTTTTTTTGTCGTTCTATATAATCTGTTATTTTGTTAAAAAAGAAAAAAAGAAAAAAAGAAGATATATACTTGAAACCCCTTTCGTCCCCAATCTCTAAGATTCTATCATATGGTTTCTCTAGGTCATAAACACCATGGATGCTCTATCTGTTTTCTCTGATCTTTTTCGTTGATCCCCTTGTAACAAATTAGCTTTTGTTGTCGACCCTTCTAGCATAAATATAGAAATTTTCTTTTGATACTGTAGTTTCATGGAATCATGTATTATTTTCGATCACTCAATGCAGAATCTTATGGTATGGCTATAAGTTGTCTCCATTGATGATTGATATAGCCTTGAATATATTTTTAGTTCTGATAATCTCCATGAATGATTATAAAAACAAGGATAATCCACAATATCCTTGTATATCTAAAAGTGAATCGGAATACTATTTGAATCTGAAGCTCACTTTGTTTGTCTTGATCAGAGAATCTTTGACGTTGACAACTTAATACTGCAGATATCTATATTAAATCTGCTATCTCTTATGCAGTATTGATTTATTCTAAACTATCAAGGCTGTTTTAACGTAATAGTGATGGAAAATATCTATCCTTGTCTTGACTAAAATATTTTAATCCTCATTGTTGATGCATCTAACATGTGTTAGTGTCTCTCACATTTCGGAAAGTTGTTATATCTTCTCCACCATCGCTTGCAACTGAATGATAAAATTTTGTGGTTTGCTTTATAGTGTTAGCCCCGGTTACTGCATTAGTTTCAAATTTCCATATATCTTTAAGGATTTGACCAAATATTTCAGTTTCACTTGGATTTGAAGCCATTTTCTTCCATGTTGATTTAAAAATGAACTAATGAAGTTCACTTAGCATTGACAATATGCAAAATTTTGAAGATTCTGTTTTCTATAGGAGCTTTGCCACCATAGTTGTCCAGGCGATAAGGCGACCCAAGGTGTTTGAGGCCATCCTAGGCGTTGCCTAGGCGACCAAGGCATTCGGTGTATTTTTTTTTATTTCTAAAATATCAATGCTATATTAATGTTTATATATATACAGTATGCTACATAAAGAATCAACATTTAAGGCATAACCTAATTAATATGAGAAAACCAACAAATAATGGATAAACTATAGGACATAAAGAAGCATATTTATAAAAAAACAAAAAAGCACAAATCAATAAACTAAGAAGTTAGAATATAATAGCATACAAGTAAGAAACAAGAGTGCAAGAGCAAGACTATAATGTACTTTCGGACTAGTTTTTAGTATAAGGGTAAAAGACTCTTTTCACCTTTTCCATTAGAGAACTTAACAACGTGTGGCCGGTAATGGGGGAGGGTTGAACTGCGGGTAAACAAAAACCTTAAGGGATGTATGTGCAAATTTCCATTTAATTAATGATTTACCTACACATCGGCAACTTGGTGACTGCTTAGGAGCCTAAGGCGACGCATAGGCGACCTAGGCGGTCGCCTTTTGAACATTCACAAGGCGATGACTCGCCTAGCTCATATATAACTGCTCGGATGCCTAGGCGATGCCTTGACAACTATGTTTGCCACCTTTTTAATTTTTTCTTGTTTGCGTGGAGTTTAAGGTGCATATGTGTGGGATATGATGGATAGTTGTTGCACAAGAATGACTAAAGTATAATCTGTTTCCAGACTCAAGTTTTCTCAGGACGTTAGATTCCAGCATCAAGCGAAATACAGCCGTTATTAAGAAGCTTAAGCAGATAAATGAAGAACAGCGGGAAGGCTTGATGGATGATTTACGAGGTGTCAATTTAAGCAAATTTGTTAGTGAAGCTGTGACTGCTATATCTGATGCCAAGCTCAGAACTTCAGACATACAGGCGGCTGTTCAGGTGATCTTTGGGGATGTGAACTTAATTTTCTGGTTATGGGGGATCTGGATTCCATTTGTTGCTCGAACTTTTTTTTTCTTTTTTTTTTCTCACAACTCCATACTTCATTATTTAATGGAAATGAACAGTTCATTAAGTCCTCATTCGGAAATTGAGTTGAAGGGCATGTAATCTACTCAAATAAAATGAATAACTTTAGCGTATTCTTATTATAGATTTCTTCAGTAGAACTATTCTGTTTAAATCTTAGTTTTGTCTTCCAAACAATTGGACTTGATCTGCTTCTCAACCGGCTCTGGTCCCAGCTTACCTGCCAGGAGGAAGGTGCCTTCTTCTAATGAAATAGGACCAAGAAGCATTTAAGTTTCTAAATAATTGATCACAGCCATCAGGCATGGCTCAATCCTGCCAGGGTTCTCAATCTCCTGCCACTGATGCTGAGGCGGGTCCACAAGATGAGATGGATAGGGCTGGGAATCTCTACAAGATTTTACTTTAATTGGGTTTTCTTTGTAATCTTTTATTTTGTGGATTTCGATAGGATTTACTTATGTCTATATTTATCAGTTATTAGCTACCTATTAGAGTTCTTTTAGATTTGATTTTATTTCCAGTTGAGTATTAGGAGTTGATTTAGTTTCCTAGTTTTTGAGTTCTAGTTTAGTTAGCCTTTCAAATTGATTTTCTTTATATACCATTGTAATAGTTAGTTTATTTCAGATATTGAGTAGAATGGAATATTGAGTATTGAATTGGTATGAGCTGCAGCTCTTCTCTCTCTCCCCCTTCCTTCTGCCCCTTCTTTGCAACTGAGAGTTCCATCTCAGGTAATCTCTTTCTTTCTATTTCTTTTCTGTCCTTATAGACTATAGTTCTTTTCCCTTCCTTTCTTCCTCCTTAACACTGGTTGCTGCTACCTGACTTTCTGGTGTTAGCGATACTGGCAGTCCATAGAAAGTTGCATCAAATTCCGTGGAAACAAGTCTGGTTTGCCTTGAAGTTTTGGCTGCTAGTTCAAACCCTAAGGGCGACCCAATCCTTACGATGTCGGGCCCCAAATCCATCCCATCTGTGAGTTGCAACTACTACCAAACCCAGCTTCAGTCATTGAATAACTTTATTTTTCTTGCTGGTTTGGAAATTGGTTGAATCAGTTCCATATCTCAGTGGGTTAGGTACCATCGGTTAAATTTTCAGACCCAACAGGGGTTGTTCATGGGAGATTCCTCAATCGAATTACCCTGGCCATTGTTTCCTCTAATTTAGTTCGTGAATAAGAGGAAGAAGAAGACCCTTAATTGGGTTTCTAAATTTACCCCTCTTTTTTTATTACAATTCTGTTTTATCCTATCTCTGAACCTCTTTCCAAGCTAGTCCTCCCTTATAATTCTAATACTCAACCTGTCCCTTATGTTGGTAGCCTTTAAGAGCTTTATACTATTTTTGAAATTACAGATCTGCCATTAAGGGTCTGTTTGTTTCCTCAAGAGGCATTAGATAGTGCTGGTTAATTATCAAATTGCCATCACACCTACAGATTGAGTTGTTTAAAGATCCATCAAGGTCTTCTGACCCCGTGACCAGCATCAGCCCGTCTACTTGACAGTCGGATTCTTCTTCCTCCTACCTTGGCTAAACAATGGGAATAACTAGTGTTTCTATTGGTTTCCTTTATTTTCTAATGTCAGAACTTTACTGAAAAAGAGAGAAGGCTCTCTATACTTTACTAGACCCTAACAGAGCTGTACTAATAGTTAGGTGATTACAGTACAGGTATGCCACTCCATGTTGATTTTCAAAGGAGTGATCATCCAATATCCTTGAAAGGTATAGGTTCCCAAATCGGACATTTCGATATGCCAAAAAACCTTGAAAATACTTTGTATGCTGGCCGGTGTGATTTTCAAGGGCCTTCTTTTTTCATCCTCCCATAAACTCCAAGAGACCACCTCAGGGGCTAAATGCCATAGCTTTCTTTCTTTGGTGTTAAACTCTGGCTCAGCCACCTATCTAAAAGAAGGTTTGAAAGAGTTAACCTGAGGAGAGTTTCCACCAAACTTGTCAAGAACATCCACACTTCCATAGCATAAGGGCAAAGGAACAAGAGGTGATCCACTCATATTTGGAGCCAAATGTTAGGAAGGCTGTGCCCTCTAATTATCAGATTCTCTACAATTAATATCTTCCTTTTTGCTGCTGGGAACACAAAAATATTGAATTATTGTTTGTCACAGCTTCAACCAAAAAGTATTTCTTAAGGATATCAGAATCACTGTTTCCTTGGACCAAACAAATTTTGTGGGGACTTTACAGAAAGATATCTGGTATTGCTTTTCCATACCCTTCTGATATTGACTACTATCAGTTCAGAAAACATATTTATGTAGTAAGTCATGGCGTTCTGTATTTATTTTTTTTGGATTGGATACCCTTTAACTCTGTTGGTGATTGCAACAATATAATGAGGGCTGTAGTGGAAAGTACGTTGTCTTCATGTTTAATGGCATTTTAATAATAATAATGATAAGAATCGGAGCTAGCATAACAAAGCAAAACAAACCTTGATTCTGTTCTGATATTGATCCAAAATCGATTTCAGAACAATGTGTGCCAAACCTTGTTCTTGATCTGATTATGTTCCAGAATCCCTTCTAGAGCAGAATTACTAAACAGTGATCTGACACTCGAAAATTAAAGAAAAAAGTGATTTAGTTGGGAATCAAGGAATTGGGAGCGGGCTCTGCGAAATTTGTTGAAAAGTGTAATATTCTTCTTTCCCTAGGGATTGAGATCCAGAAAAATGGGTAAAATTGCTGAAATTTTGAGCATAAGCTGTCAAAATTGGTAGTACTGTTTCCCTAGGGTTTGGAAGTATCCGGTCAATTGAAATTTCAATAAGTTGCAAATAATCAGCTATGTCAGTATCCTTTTCTGCTGCATTGGAGAACACAATTGGGAATTCCTGCGTCAGAGATTGATTACAGCCCTAATTTCCTTCCAGAATGGTGTTATAGCTATTGCCCACTTTAGGTTCAATGCCTTGAACATAGTCAACACACTTGTCTGTGGTGTCATTACCCCCTTCCATAAATGAGTTCTGTTTCTTAGTGTGATGGTGAAGTCTTGGACTGCCAGCTTGAAGATGCGGGTTCAAGCCTGGGGGTGGCCATACCGTGCGAAGAACACCAGAGGATAGGGTCCACCTGATTCAGTATTTTCCAGCCGGCAGCAGCCTAGTCGAGCCCTGTCCAAGCCCAGCTGACAGCAGCCTTGAAGATTATGGACTAGCCCTTGGGTTGTTGACCGATGGGGCCCACAGGGGCCTTCCCTCTGTTCCTGCCCCAAGCTATGACAAGGGGAATCTTTTCTCAACCATCACAGTCTTCTAGAAGCTGCCATTATTTGATGTCAAGCAGTCCCCAAGCAGTTCCAATAGCAAGATATTCAGTTTCTATTTTCGTCTTGGTCTTAGATGAGCTTTTCTTGTCTTCCATATCTTAGTTAGTTACTAATTCTAGGAGTTCCTATTTTCAGTTTAATAAGTTTTTGTTAGCTAAAGGAATGTTGGTAAGTTTCTATTTGAGTTTCTTTGTAATAGGGTGTTTCTAATTTCAGCTTTACTTAGCCATTAACACTTTATGTTAATAGCTACTTTTCATGTAAAGCAGCCAACGATGGAGGCTTTTTCTGGTCCCATCTGTGAGAAACAGTTGAGGTGAGGGACCTCCGGCGGGAGATATTACCTAGGCTTCTCCGGTAGTCCCCTACCCTTTTCCACCCTTCTCCCCTCCATCAATTTCCCTTGCTCTTCTTTTCTTAGTTATATGCAATAAAAAAAAAAAAAAGAGAAAATAAAGAGAAAAAAAGGAGAAAGTTCGCTGCCAAAACGCTGTTCACGGCTACGGTAACTGAAGGAGTTTTGCTGAGATGTTCAAGTTCCAATACCTTTGCATCCTCTCAATAGATCAGGGCCATCTTTTGGTATGATTTCCCCCTCACCAATATCAATCTTCGATGAGAGTTTGGTACTGATCCGTTGGTTGGATTAGCCACAGCTGTGAGTTACTAATTTCAAGTTCCTAGTTTCTATTTTGTGAATCTGGCCATAGTTTCATATCTGACCATCAGTTTGCGATGAAACTTTGAGGGCCTATTCATAGCAGTATTCTTAACATTCGATGGAAATTTCAGCCCCATCCGATGGTCCAACTTTGAGATATGCTCACTGACAATTTTGTGGTTATACTTACCGTTCTGCTGTAGATAGAACTAGACTGTCAAGCTTGGCCAAAGGCTGTAGTGGACTGTTATGATTGTTTCCTTTCCTTCTAATAGCGGTTGATATCCCTACAGTGATTGTTACCTTGCGGACAGATTTATTGCATTTTTTCTTTGCTATCTTAATTGCTGACTTGTTAGTGTTGTGAGAGAATCGATGCTACTGTGGGGCTGGTTCGTAAATGGACAAGTTGGGGACTGGTCCTACATTACCATCCCTGTAGGAGCCCAGTGAACCTGCACTAGCACCGAATTATGACTATTTAAGAAGAATTGAAGAAGTCATGTGTTTAGTCTCCATAATATTGGAATTGCCATATTTTACTGGTTTATTTTTTTTTTTTTCAATATCTCCATTTCTTTATTGCAAATTCGACTTGGAATTCACTTTTCCTCCCCTTTCCGATCCAGTCTTCTTCCTACCTCAATCTTGTCGACGATCCAATTCCTGTCTAATTGTCGCTTTTCCTCCCCTTCACCTAAGTTCTGGAGTATTCGTATCCGGACCATATTGCATCTGTTTACGTCGTCAATCGAGAAGAGGAACACATTAAATTTCAATTAATTTTGATGTGGTGCTATGCTGTCTCATGATATCTCATATTCCAACTAATATCCATCTACTCCCACCCCATGGATGGACCCACTTTATGCCATTGCTATGCGATCCAATCATTTACGTACAGCAGGGAAGTGGGGAACATATGCCTCGCATATATCTTCTGTTCCCGTTGTGGGTTGAGCTTTTTCAGCTTTCAGAGCCAAAAGACAAATAAATTTAGTTTTTCTCTCTAAAAGAACATGAAAGGGAGGACAGATAAGCTGGAAATTATGAGATGTATTCATCTTCCTCATGATACTTCAAGGATATTTCAATGGAATTCTACTTAGTAAACATGATCTGCCTTCTTTTCTAATTTTAACTTCCGATCCGATTTCATGCTGGATCAACCTGAATTGGCCAGGATTGGTGCAAAAGCCCTAGAATTGGCTTCATATGTGTCAATATTAACCTTGCATGGCTCTGAATCAGGTGTGACACAGGATCGGGCTTGGCCGATTCCAAGCCGAATGGGCCGATCCGTGCCCAAGTAAAAAAAACCGTGGGTGGAAGCATCTTCTATAAATTCTGGGTGGGAAAGAAAAGAATAGAAAATCTTTTGCCAAAATTTTATTCGTGATGCAAGGGGAAACAGAAGGAGGGAGATAAGGTCAATGGGGTACAATTCCCAACCAAAAAACAGGGACAGGTCCCCATACAAAAAGACCACACAAAGGGACCCCCTCTCCCCCATAAACCAAAAAAAAAAAAAAAAAAAAAAAAAAGAAGACAGAATGCACAAATGCACAAGTATGCTCAAAGGCTTATACAGAATAGCATTTACATTGAGGTTTAGTTTCAGAAGTCAACGGAAATTCTGAAGTCTGAGTAGCCTACCATAAGAGATTGTGTTTAACCCTGTTTACCACCACACGAGCTGCCAGAGCATTGTTGTTGAACCCTTCATTTCTTGCACTCCAAAGGATCCAAATAATACTACCTAGGATTGACAACCATATCTTCTTACCCTTACTCTGACCATGCTGATTGGCCCAGCTTCAGAACGAAGCGCAAAAATGGGCTGGAACTGGAAGGATACCATCCACAACAAGGTGTTGAATTTTTTGTTTATTACAAGTTGGAGCTTGTTCCAGCTTGAGGGGGGGAGTGTTGAAGAGCGGCTGTGGGTTGATATTGCCACATCATCATCTTGTTGACTTCTAAGCTTTGGACTTCTAGACTTAGAGCTACATTAGGATTTATGTTTCCTAGTTTCCTAGTTCTTTATCTTTCCTAGTCTGGATAGAAGATGTATGGACGTAGTCTTTTCATTCTATTGTAATTGCTCTATTTTCTGTTTAAGGAGATCAGCAGTAGGAGGAGAGACATACACGTTCTCTCTCTCCTTCCTTTCTTCTTCTTCTTCTTCTCCATTCTTTCTCTCTTTTCTTACTTCGTTACACAAATAACTTCACCCAAAACCTCCTTAGTTAAAGCACATTTATAAAGCAAATGCGGAAGTTTTCTAGCATCTCTAAGATAAAACAAGCACACGCGAAATGATCAATGGTGAGAATACTACCGTCAGTGTAGGTAGTCAACGTGAAGAATTAAACCTTGATAGGATAACCTTTGGCCCGTACAGATAAGCAATAAAACCTTTTGGTTATACACTTATACCTTCTTAACAGAGCAGCCAACTGATAGCTGACTGAGAAAGAGCCCTTGCCTTCTTATTTCTGATTCTTGTATCTGTTTCTTCAAGGTTTCAAGTACTACTCTCAAACAACTTAAGTAAGGACTTGTATTGACCTACCTGGCTCTTGCAGCCACTTGAATTTCTTCTAACGCTGGGGCCTAGCTTCTACCATCCTAGTGCCAAAATATATGATCAGCCACTTTTGCTTGCTTGTCTCTTGCAATAGCGTAACTATCATGGAGAGCCTCCATCAGCCATTGTTCAGTACTACGCTTATAGGGCGTCCCAGTGCATGAGGCTTCCGCTACTGCAGTGTCTGGGGAGGGGTAGATTGTATGCAGCCTTACCCCCCCCCATGTTTGTAGACCATTATTTAAGTAAAGCCATCCTTTGTGTTTGTCAGTAACGGAGATTGTGTCACACCCCAATAAAACTTCTAGCAATTCCAGTGATTGAGTATCCTTGTAGACCACTTGACTACTGGTTGCACCCAATGAAAGTTCCATGTACAGATGTACCACTTCTCATCCCTACTGGATGAAAGTCTTCTAGCCCATCTAAGAGTCAATTTTCTTCCACTTGGTTTATTGTAGGAGAACAATTTTTGCCCATGCTTTCTTAAGGGTGTCATTGACAAATGCTCTGGTGTCTGAAGGTTTAGTTTAACCAATCACGTTCCAAGATAGCAGCACTGTTTATCCCTGGGCACTATTTTATGATTTTGGTTGAGCCTGGTGCTTTGATTCAGCTTGTATTTTTCTCCCCATACTTTTAACTGAGAAATTTTCTTGTGATCTACCCTTGATCAGACTTGGAAGAGACATAATTAAGTAGACATTAGAAACCAGCCCAGCAAATTCCTGTTGTTTGGGCTTCCTTGTGAATAGTCTCACTTCTTTGGTGATTTCAATTCCCTTTATTTGGCCTCTGTTATGATTGTAATTCTTTAATCGAATAAGGAGAAGAGAGAATAGTGGATTCTGCAAACAGAGTGTAGATGAGAAATAATGTGATGAGTATTGAGTAGTGTGTGCCCACAATTGGTTTACATTTATCTTTTGGGAGATGATCATCTGCATGGATTACAGCCATTTTAAAATTTCAATATAAAAACCCAGCCCTCTCAAAGTTTTTTTTTTTTAATTGAAAAATATTGGTAATGCAGACCTCTGAGACAGATTGTGCACATAGAATTTAATTGAGATTCACTTGCCATCTGTTCTAGCGGGTTGCTTCTCTCCTGTTATTGTGTTAAGAGAACCTAGTAACCTTTTTACCCTTGGGACTAAGGTGAAAATTGAACCATCCAGAAGGGTGTCGATTGTGATTGTCTGGTGATGACAGGAGATCTGATTGAAACATTTATTTAGTTCATTTCTTGTCGTTATGCTTCTATGATCCATATTTCATTTCAGATGAAGTGCATCTTGTGATTTGCTGCATGAACCTCTAATAGCTATGGATCTGTAAGTTCTGTTTGTCTTTGCTCATCTGCTGTAGCCACTCTTTTCTCATTTGTCTTTGTTATATAGATATGTTCTTTGCTTCATCAAAGATACAAAGACTTCTCCCCGAGTTTGACTCAAGGCCTTTTGAAAGTCTTCTTTCCTGGAAAATCTGGGGATGACTCAGATGCTGATAGGAGTTTGAAGGCTATGAAGAAGCGCAGCACTTTGAAACTTCTTCTTGAACTTTACTTTGTTGGAGTTATAGAAGACACTGGCATTTTTGTTAACATCATCAAGGACCTTACCAGCTTGGAGCATTTAAAGGACCGTGATACGACTCAGATGAATCTATCTCTTCTTTCCAGTTTTGCTAGACAGGGAAGAGTTTTGCTTGGACTCCCTCTTTCTGGACAGGAGATTCTTGAAGAGGTACAATATTTGCTTTATGCAATTCATAGTTGAAAAGTAGCAGTGTATAGATCTTCTTCTTCTTCTTCTTTTATTTTTTATTTTTTATTTTATTTATTTATTTTTGGGATAGGTAGAGCCCCAAGGAGAATTGAACTCATGACCTCTTCATTCTGAGGTGTTGGTCTTTTGCCAATTGAGCTATCCCCTTGGGGTTACAGTGTATAGATCTTATTTGGGTTAATCTTTTACTATTTTTTTTTTGTATCTCTCTCCAAATAGGTTTATTCAGTTGATTCTTTGAGTTGGGTGTCTTGTCATCATTTTTATACCGAAACCTTATTAGCAAGTGCAATTGAAATCGACATGTTACGAGTTATAAATCGTTCTTCTTGAATGATCATGTGCATTTGTTAGTTAATAAGATCTTAGGTTTTAGTATAATATTTCTGTTATTTCTAATTGAAATATAGTTCCTTCTCAGGACATTTCTCTTGTATTTTGGTTATTTTCTGAAACTCACTAGTTTGGATCCTGTTGAATCTAAAGATTCTCAGTATGTAGCCGAGACATAGGATTGAGTCCGTGGTGCGGTTGCGGGTTGCAAAATCCTATTAGGATTGTTGTGGGTCCACTCAAGGAATAATAAACTCAACTAACTAGATGAGTGGCAAAACTCTAATTTAGGGGCAATTTAGGACCTCTCTTGGGTAAGGAACAGCTCATGGCAAAAGGAAATTGATTTAAAGGGGTGGGGACAAACGTGGTCGGAAATTTGAAGCAAGGTTCGAAAACTCAGGTTTCGGTTGGAGCGAAATCTACCTACACAACCGAAATCTTTCCGAAACTGAGCATTTTTTGCCAATGAGTTTTAGTTGGCCGTTTTGGGGGCCAAATGGCTATATTAAGCTTCAATACTTCAAGGAAGCTTTATTTTAGCTTATGTGAACGTATGTAAACCTTTGTTACGTATGGCAAAAAAAGTTGCACAAAGTGGTATTTTGAAAGGATTTTTACACCCTTGGTTGGTAATATATGCTGAACCATAGTGTAACCCTTGTGTAATATTGCCTATTATACATATAGTTTTAGTACTAGAAGACAACAAATAGGCAAGTGAAACAATTAATTACGCAATAGGAGCGAAGAAACATAATTTGATTAACTTATAAAGGAGTACAAAGTACATATAACATAGACTCAATCCCACTCATAACATCCTAATGGATAATTCCACGTAGAGTAACGTGGAGGATCAATCCCACTAATGGAATGAAGGTGACAATGCCAACTTTCCTCCGGCTGTATTACAAACATAGTTGTCAAGACGCCAAGGTGACCCAAGGTGTTGGAAAGGTGTCTGGGGCCGACTTTGGGCGCCTAGGCTTCAATAAGGCGTCCAAGGCGCACCCCTTCTTATATCCTTTATTCTACTTACTTCTACTTGTATGCTTATATCATACACCAAAAGTCAACCTAGGCAATGCAATAAGATATCATCATGACTATTACCACTGACATCCATTGTATATTATATGCAATATAACGAGGTAAGAGACTGAAAGTTTGAAAAATCCATAAAGCAATGTAGGATTTCTCTAGTTCAGACTTGAGTTTAGCTTTTCTGAAGTTTTCATGATTGATTTTTTCATCTCATTTCAGCTTATATAGGCCACTTATCATATGTATCTCACGTGTACCATGAGTCCATGACTTGTATACACAGTCAAATAAATATACTGTAGTAAAAGATTAAAAAAACTGGTGTAGAAAACTGACTCAGGTTATAAATATTTCTCTTGTTCAAACTTGAGTTTAGCTTTTCTGAAGTTTTCATGATTGATTTTCTCATCTCATTTCAGCTTATATAGGCCACTTATCATATGTATCTCACGTGTACCATGACTTGTATACACAGTTGAATAAATATACTGTAGTAAAAGATTAAAAAAACTGATGTAAAAAACTGACTTAGATTGTAACTTATAAGGCGACCCCCAAGCAACGTCTAGAGACTCTAGACAGCCAAGGTGCCCGCCTTTCTTATATTTAATAAGGAGCCTAACTGCCCAACCCCCAGGGTCTCGCCTTGTCGCCTAGGCGACGCCTTGACAACTATGATTACAAATCCAGGCCACGTCATAGTGCGCCGGAAGAAATTGCCAAATCCTCTTTTACTGATGCCCTGTAAAGGCGTCATCTACATAATGAAGGTATCCTATCCTAGGGTATAGATCACTGTACTCTGAAGAATCAACCACTGACCCGCCGTAACTGGATGGTGTTGCTTGCATGTACGGCTGGCGGACCATGTAGGAGAAGTTGTGACAAAGGATGATCCACTATGTGATTAGGCATCCATTATCTCACCACTGTACCGTTGCATGAAGAAAACAAGCGATTATTAACTGGCTGAAACAAAACTCAGGGTCAAAACTCATGGTTGAAACTTCGAAACGAGATCCGGCATGTCTTGGTTTCAGGCTTGACCGAAATCAGCCTTGAAACCGAGATTTAGTTCCCTCCCAAGAGGCAAGGTGGCAAAATTGAGGCTGAAAGCAGTGTTTCTTTCTTTCTCGCAATGAGACAGGTGAGCCGAAATTTCGCAAGCCAGGGTTGGGACAAGGTACATATAATACCTACCATGGTCCAATCATTTCGTTGAACCAATACATAATAGTTCAAAATTTTGAACGAAACAGTGTATGTTCCCTGCTTATGCTGTTTTGTCTTTGGCTATTCGAAATTACTGAAATATGACGAGTTTTCGAACTATGTTGTGAAGAAAGGATAAACCAGAAACAATTATAAAGAGGGGCATTTTAGGCAACCATCCTTAAGGGAAAGTGAAATAAAATAATAAAGGACAGGAGATTAAATCGTGGGAGGGGGGTTTCTTCTTCTTGACAGGGAGTAGAAGCGGAAAACCATTATAGCTTTGCAGAGAGAGAACTCTCACCAGGAACCCAAACGACCTCGGGTTTTAGGGGTAACTTTCCAACCCTTAGCCCTATTGAATCCAAACGACAGGGGTCCTGATAAACCAAACAATGTACTGCAAATAAATCCCTGAAATCAAGCCTGGCAGTAACCCAGGAAGGCAGGAACCACATCTGAGTTTTGGTTTGGTTCTTGTAGCAGGGGGGATGGTTGGGTATCGGGTTATAAGACTTGAGTCACCCAAGTGTAGCAGGAAGATACCTTAAATCTTAGGCTTAATGGATAGAAATATAAAGAGTTCTAATGAATTTTATCTAATCTGAAATTAGCGCAGGTGACAGGGAATGAGAGAATCGCCCTAGGGTAGCAAAAAAATACTCGAATCTTAGGCTTAATGGATAGAAATATAAAGAGATGTAATGAATTTTATCTAATCTGAAATTAGCATAGATAACAGGGAATGAGAGAGAACAGCTACTCTGATTGAATGAATCGAAGAACAGAATGAAGAAATAAAGGAAGAATGAGAAGAATAAGAAAAGAATTACTGAAGAGGAACCAAAGAGAGGGGATTGGAAGGTTCACACCTGAATCGTGAAGGAGATCAGAGGAGGGGGGAGACCAGAGTAGATCAATGGAGGACTGGAAGCCCTGTTTTCGAAACATAAGGTGGAAAGGGGGCAATGTTTTGGTCTAAAAACAAAAGAGGAAATTAGGTGGTTTGTAGTTTTGTCTAGAGAGCAGAGAAGGCCTGCAAGGAACTCTGGGGCCAAGAAGGCAGAAGAGGTTTCAGTTGCTATCTGAAGATAAGAGTTCCGTTAAAACCCTCAGAATTTAGCAGGGGAGAAAGTAACACGAGATATAAGTCACTTTCCAGGAGTAAGCGATTCTAGGAGTTGAGGCAAAAGTAACTTCAGTAGGGAACCAGGAAATATGACAGTGAAGGATGAGGAATAACCTGCTCAAGTGGTAGGAAACTTTTCGTAAAAAGTGATTAGTCAAATGGTGGAAAGGTCGTTGGGATGTAGATTGCAATGGTGATGTCCTTTTGGGTGCTGCCTTTGTTGTGATGACAGAAAAAGACTTAACAGAAATTCTGTCCTAGTGGATCAATTAATATTGCTCCTAGTGGTCTGGTATTTTATTGTTGGTGGCCTACTTACTGTAAATAATGAGGCAAATGCACACATATATTCTGGGATTACTGGGTTTGACTGAAAGGTTTTATGATTAATAAAAAGGCATGGGAACATTTAATCTGAGATTGCTGGGTCCAACTGAAAGGTGAGATCACCAATTCCTTCTGTGGACCTTCTGTGGACGAGAGCCATATACAAAGCACTAGGGGACTTGTAGAAGTTGTCTATAAATCCCTGAAAGGATCTTTGACCTGTCAAAATACAGGTGAGAGATTGGGTTTTGTCGGAATAACATAGCCAGTAATTTAATGAACCTCTGTTCAGAGGGGGCTTTATTCTCAGTGGAGCTACAGGTATATGTTGAAGATTCCTCAGACTGAGATACGAACTTTTCCCAATTTTTCATTGGAAGCGCACAGTGCACCATGGCTTAACAGCTTATGAGTGGCACACTTGATTCTAATGTGTTATAAGATATACTTGATTTAGACAATGTCAGGATGTTCAAAGGAGCTGTGTCCATGGTCTTCTTAGGTGTAATTTTTTTTGTAAGTAGGTCTGAGTAGCCCTTGAATCCCATCTATTTGTAGTGCTAGTCTATTTGGCTTTTGATATTAATATCCACTTAACAGCATAGTTGTCAAGGCGTCGCCTAGGCGCTCAGGCTGCCTTGGGTCGCCTTGGAAAATTGGGCGCCTTGGTCGCCTAGGCGCCCAGTCAGGCCTCCATTGCCTTGGTTCGCCTTGGCGCCTTGACAACTAAGTTAACAGGTTCCGATACCAAATAATTATGTCATTTACAAAAACTTAATAACTTTGTTGTAAAAAAAAAAAAAATGAAAATAACAAAGACTTTCTCGACTACCTTGCTTAATATCTGATGACGTTGATAAAGTTTTCACTTCCATTTCTCTTAGAAATCTACCATCACTTTTAACTATTTCCTTTTCACATTCTTTAGTGCGTCATATTTTGCCTGTAAGTGGCCTTTGAATTTAGAATCATTCGGTGTTTTCTTCTCAAGCTTTGTGTTAACATAGGATGACAGCTTTAAGGCCATTATTATTACAGTAGCTCTCAATGCAGTTGCAGAGGTACCCATCTTATTGCTGGTATTGTTTTAGTCGTTAAAGTTAGAAACATTTGCTGTTTTATTGCTAGTCTTGGTTTCTTTGCTCACTTAATTGCTGCTTGTAAGGACCTTAATGTAACAGTTGTTTAGATGCATTATATTTATCTGTAAATTTTGTCGTTTTTTTAAGATAGAAATAGGTGCTGTTTCTTGGTTTAATGCGTACACTTCAATGCAGTTTTTTAAGGGCCTCAATATAACAGCGGATCAAAAGAAAATCTTTAGGAAGGCATTCTACACATACTATGATGCTGCTGCAGAACTCCTCCACTCTGAACATACTGTAAGAGTCATAATACATTTGATTACGTATTTGATGTTAGGTGATCATTTTGGATTATTTTTCTTCATTCCTGTTTTAATATGGAAATGAAATTGAACCTTCTCCGTTCATTGAATTTTTTATCTGTATTTATTTGGTTGTTTATGTGCTCTTTTGTTGTATTTATAGGCAGTGTATTGATTGTTTCTTTCTTTACCGGACAGTCTCTTCGTCAAATGGAACATGAAAATGCAAAGATTTTAAATGCTAAAGGGGAGCTCAGCGAAGAAAATGCAGCTTCATATGAAAAGTTGCGGAAATCCTACGATCAATTATTCCGTGGTGTCTCATCGTATGTTTCTTCATTGATATTTTTCTTGATTTTACATGTGCTTTATTTATATTTATAATCTGAAGCTATCCCAGTTCATTTGAACTCATTGGAATCTGTCTTTTGAGTTTTCAGCAAATTTTGTTTCCTTAAAAAATAGATTCCAAGGATTTGCAATTTAGATCAAGTTGTTAGAATGATGTTTCTGGATTCATCTTTTGGCTTCCTAGTTGCTACATATGAGAACCACCTTCTAATGTAACTAGGAGCTAAATTTATGTATGGCACCCATATATCTTACATGTGTGATGTGTCACCACAAGCCTTTTATAGTTATATCTCAACTTGGAAGCTCTTTAAGAGTGGTATTATTGCTGCATGACTCATAGTCTTATTTTAACACTTTTGGCTATGTTTAATGGTCATTCTACTTTAGACCCATCCATTCTTCACTGACAGGGGCCCAGAAAGATACTGTGCTGGAGTCCTTCGGTGCTAAGCTGGTCCCTGCTTGACTTTGAATCTTCAAAGGAGTTTATTTCATTTCGAAGCTGCCAGCAATCTACTCAGCACTAAGGCTTCACAAGAATCTAGCCTTACTGTTTAGGAGGAAGCATAGTAAAAAGAAATTAGGATTGGAATGTCCTTTGCCCATTGCTGGTCTAATCTATCAGTTATATAACCCCACATGCTCAAAGAAAAAGGCAGGCAGGAAGTAAGTCAGACAGATTCAACCGCTTCGTACTAGCAGTTTTCTTAGTAGATAACGGAATAGGAATTTTATTGACCTCTGGAATGGCCTTTGAGATGCGACTTGGTAGTGGTTGTTGTTGTTTGCTGGGGGATCTGGGGCTTGAATGCTGGTAGGTGCCTCTGTTCTTTTTCTCTTTCTTGGGCTCTTTTTTATCTGAGCTCGGTTTTGTTTCTCTTCTGTTTTTTTTCATAATAAATTCTGTTGTTTCCTATTAAAAGGGGGAGAACCCCCCTCTGGAAAGGCTGTACAATCTCTCTACCATTGAGTGATTAGCCATCATGATCTTCTCCATCACAGCTGTCCAAGGAAATGATTGATCATCAGGATCTCTCCTTCTCAGCCGTCCAAGGAAATTTGTTTACTTTATTAATTACTTTCATGTTCCATATCTTTTAAAACCCTGAGTGAACCTTGCTGATTCTATTGGTGGGGTTTTGGATGCCATGGATTCAGCAGAGAGAAAACCATCGTTAGCACCACTCCAGACACTGTCTTCTGATCTTGTTATATGTACTATCTGGAATTGTAGTAAGTGATTCTGCATGGTCAGAAAAGACTGCATTTCTGAGACATTCTTTTGAGTCTTGTAACCGAGTAATCTGGTTGCCAGAGGTGCACCTTTTCGTCACCGACACTAGAGAGATGTTGTAGGAATACTTGTAAAGAAAAGTCCATGTTCTGAACTTGCTGTATCAGTTCCTGACTGATCCAACTGTCTGCCCGTTGGTTTTCCCATGGTTGATTTGATGACGCATTCTCCAGTAATGCCAGCAGTGCAGCAAGGGTATGGATGGATGGCCCATGGTCAGCTCAAGGTTTAAAATCTCGGGTTTCGGAGGAGTCTCGGCCTCCTCCGAAACCGAGATTGAGATCTCGGCGAGATCTCGCCGAGACAGTGTATTTTGTCCGAGACAGCTTAAAAAGGCTGTCTCGGTGGCCAAAATGCATTTTTTAGGTCTCCAACTTCAAGGGAACCTCATTTTTACATACATAAACACATTTAGAGTATAAAATTGTAAAAATAATGACTCTTTGTGGTTGTTTGGGTTTACACTCATGTTTTGACAGTCAACGCTGAAGTCTGTTATAAATTTAGGTTAATATTAGCTATTATATTCAATCAAGTATGGCAAATGAGACAATAACATAATGCATTAGGGGAAAGAGAAACAAAATAATACTTCATTATAAATCATTACATCATAGTTCAAATATTCAATATTGAATGATCCCATAGTCCCCCTGTGCCCATAGTCCACAATTCCACAATCCTCATCCAGATACAATGTCTAGTAATACGTAGAGTGTCGTGGATGATCCATCCTGCTATCATCATTTATCTGGTAGTCTTGCACATGATTCATAAATATAACATCAGTAGCTGTCCGAAGGATACCTATCTTTGGGAAGAATGGAAAAACTTCTGAAGTAGTACTCTGGTGCGTAGACTCTTGTGAAAGTACTGATGGAACGGAATAGAAATTGGTTGACCACTCTGAAGTTACAATAATCCCCGCAGTCTGAAGCACCACTCGTTGCAAGTTAAAAGTCCAAACAAAGAAAGAATGGAGGAAGAAATGAAAAAACCATGAAAAAACTAAGAAAAAAGAGGAAGGAGCAGTCTCCACCGAGAACAGCCTCTCTTTTATAAAAGAGAAAAAAAAAAAGAAGCAAAAAGCATGTTCTCGCCGAGATCTCGGCGAGATCTCGCCGAGATTTCGCGAGAATTAGCGAGATTAACCGAGAATACCGAGATCTCGGCGAGATCTCGCCGAGATCTCGGCGAGAACATGTAAATGCCGAGACGAAAAGGGTTATCGACCCTATTTTCGTCTCGGTTAGTTGCGAAATTGGCGAAATCGGCGAGATCTCGCCGAGATTTTATTCCATGGGTCAGCTATCATCCTAATACCCTGAATGAACACCTGCTTTTGTTTTTTAATGTGCTACCTGTAGGCAGTAACCATAGTTCAAGATCTGGTTTCGCCATCCATTTTACTGGCTGGTGAAACTGAGATGTACTTGGCAAAATGGCGAAAGCTGGGCTAAATTGTTCAGTTTTGGTGACAAATTTCGACCGGCCATTTCGGCATTGAAATGATCATATTTAGGGTCGGAACTTCATGGTAACCTTATTTAAGTCTCTATAAACCTACATGAACTTTTAGATTGCAAGAAAAGTCACACGAACTGTTAGTTTGGCTTTGGACCCTAGGTTGGTAGTATACACCATCCCTGTTGTATAGACCTTCTGTAATATAGCCTATTCTACACATGGTTTAGTCTAGAAGACACAAAATGCAATTAGGTTGGTAGTCCACCTTTAAGCATTGATTCAGCGGCAAAATGATGGATTTTGACGAAAAAAGTGAGGTTTTTGGCTTTGGCAGAGGGGGTGTAATTTGGCGAAAATATGAGTGAAATTTCGGTCGAAATATGGTAAGTTTCTTAAGTCACATGTCATACTGTGCCAGTAAGCTGCGAAATTAGCGAAATTTTGATGAGATTTTGATCCATGGCAGGAACAGTATCTCCCCCCCCCCCCCAAAAAAAAAAAAAAAAAAAAAAAAATAGAAGAAAGAGATTTCACATATATTTGTGTTATCAGGTTCTGCTTCAGTTCTTCTGCTAGTTATAACTTTCCATGTTGATGTGCCGCAACATTTAGATAGTAGTAGTTCTTCCTTAAACATCTAATCTATTTGGTGGTCTTTACCATCATTTCTGAAGAAGGCTTGCTGTAATTGTCTTTTCCTTCCAGCAAGAGTAATGAGAACTTCAAAGTATGTGGGAATGCTGGTGGTAGAAACTTTAATATGAATTAAGTTGTGACCTTTAGGAATGCATCCTCCCCTTGCCATGAGTTTGCTTTTCCCTTGGTTGCTGCTTTCCAATCCTTGTCTTCTTGTAAGTAGCTCCAAGGTGAATCCCAATTAAGTAGAAGGCAGAATTTTCACCCAGCACTGAAAGCTGGAAAGCCAGCTTATTCAGTTCAAAGATATCACGAGTCTTCAAATGCAAGCTTTTGGTTCAGTTTATTATCAAGACAAGGACCACCGTAAACATCTCTAAGTTGCATCCCTGAGTGCCTCGACTGACGTTTAGAGGCATTGCGAAAGGTGAGGCAAGGCAGTTCCACAGGTTCAGTTTGCATTGTAAAAGTTTTCAGTTTGTTTATGTAAACTGACTCTGGTCTTTGTTTTGTAAAAGTTTTGAGTTTGTTTATGAAAACTGACCCTGGTCTTCCTTCAAGGAGACCTAGAAACCGGGAAGGTGGTGCACTGAAACTGGACCATACACCTTATGCATATCTGGGATTCTGGGGTATGTCAGGGAACTACTGAACAAAAATAAGAACTCAAGGAAATTGGGAATTCTGACAAAGGGTTTAGGTTGATATGAATAATGATTGAGAGAGGAACACCAAGTTTTTGATAGGGTTAAGCTCCAAATATGGGAAACACTAACACCAGATGAGGTACCATTTTCTTTTTATGGTTCTTGATTTCCGCCAGTGTTTTGCTGCCAGTCCAAGCCTGGGTGAAGGAGGGGTGGTACATCAGGTTGGCAGTTGGCACCCAAAAAACCTAGTCAAATCTTTATCATGGATTCACAAACATGAGTTGTATCAAATTGTTGTCTCTAGCAACATATTTGGATTTTGTTGTGAGGTGAAATCAAAGTCCCTTAGTTGGTTTCTTTAACAGATTTCAATTGAAATAGGTAAAATGTTTTGCCAACCTCTGGTTCATTTTTCAAATTTCAATTGAAATGTCCGAGAAAATAACTTTGGTATATATTATCAATCAAATTCTGATGACATGAGGGATTTAAACGAAAATCCCCCAAAATCAACCAATCAAAATTAAACAATTCTTTCCTGGGAGGTGTTGGGCTGTGGGGGAGGTGGATATGATAGTAAAATCTTATAATTTATAATGATATAGTATGAGCAGCTATATGATTTGAAATTAGTCGATCATTTGTATCCTACTGGCTATGTAATGTGTATTGGAGGAAGGCCTTTTTGATATCATTAATAAAATCTTCATATTTGGAAAATTGTTAAAGAATTCATTAAAAATTATAAAATTCCAAGTTTAAATAATAAAACTTGACATAAATAGGTTTTAAATCATACTTGTAAAAGAGCCGTTACACAGTGCTGGCTAGTACATCCGGGACAAGGTACCTCTTGATGGAATTTTGACTCTTGAGAGCCATCATTAAATCAAATAACATTCTTCCTCTTCCCATTCCAGTGGGCTGCAATAAAAAAAAAAAAGAAAAAAAAGAAAAAGAAAATCAGTAACATGCGTATTCTGGTGAACTGACTCCAGTATCCCATAATTCTAGTGGGCAGACAATGGCTACTGGAAGTCGGATTCTGTTTACATGCAACTCTGGCAAATTTCTTCTCTGGCAATCTCTCCGGTGGGATGGTTCACAATGGGTTTGTCTCAAATTGGCTAAATTTCATGGTTTAAGGTTTGATTTCATGAAGTTTAAGGTCTCAGGAAGCGTTAATGGAGGTTTATGATGAATTTGCTGGAAGAGTTGAGAAAGGAAGATGAACAACGGAGGGGCTTCAATGGATGGCTGGGATTTAGTATCTTAAATCCAAGACATCTAGCCCGCCCTTCAGGAGATACATTTTTAGATGTGCCACCTAGGGAACTTCTTCACATGTTGTACCTACATGGACAAGTGCATTGGAACCTAATCTGTTTCTTCCTCATATGATTCTAATAAATACTCTACTATTCTGTAGCCTTTTTTTAATATTTATATAAAATTGATAAACGTATGCATGGTTTTGGAAAAAATTATTCGCCACCAATTGTTGGGAGTAGACCAATAGAATACAATCTGTATCTTTCCTCATAAGATTGACAGTATACTATACATTGTTTTTTATGGTATGGTAAGTTCTAATATTATCAGCAAGATAATGATAAACTATCAAACTAGATTTTGAAATCGTAAATCCATTTCGTGGGGTTTTCTTTTGCATCTAGCACTACTGGATGTGTGTTCATGCTTCAGATAACAGTTCCTAAAGTTTCCAAGAGAAATTCCCTGTACATTTATTGATTTCCATAATCTTTAACCCAATGCAATGGAATAGTTTGGTATTGCCAAAAATTATCCTTTGGACTAACCTGCTTCTTCATCCTTGGTCCTCTATTACAGCAGTAAAGCCTAGTTCTAACCTTTATGTGAAATTATGATGGAATATGTTTGAGTTGATGGAACATGAATGGTGATTGCTCTATAACTTTTCTTCTACCTAAAATTGAGGTTCAATAACTTGCAAAATTCTTCTGGTGCAACTCTACATTGAATAGTAGAGCTTTTAGTATGGTTGTCCATGTTCAGGAAGATTCTTATGGTTGCCCTTGTTCAACTGTGAAGCCGTCATCTTTAACTGGTCTTTTGCGCTTGGTTTAACAACTTTTAATTATATCGTTCAGATGCCATAGTTCATTGCTCTTTCTTCGTAGGGTGAATGATCAGTTTTTGATGATTTTCTTGTGTCATTTCTTTGAAGTTTCTGCCATAATTTCCAAAGGTGACATGTTCTAGTAAGTTATCCTTGTGAAAAATAATTTTCAGCAACTAAATGAGAAAGTAACTGATTTAATTCCAAATTTCTGCTTTAGTTGGTGCTTGTAGACGTGCGCTTTTCTAAGAGAATGAGAAGCTTTCAACACCAGCTATTTGATCAAAATTTATTGAGGCTTCATGATGCAGTTGCATATGCATGGAGATGTTTAGGCATTTATTTATTATTTATGTAATTGGGATTTTTTTTTTAAATGTAGGAGTTAGATAACATTGGGAATTCTAGGAGATGGAGTTGTTTCAGTTGTGGGGTCTCTGAATAGGAGTTAGTTTTTATTCTACATATGCATGTAACCATTGAACAGATGGTCAGATTTAACTTTTGAATAGACTCTTTTGGGAAATTTATTCTGACCTCCCCTGTGCTTAGGCTATATTACAATCTGTTACCCTCCATTTTGAAAATTACTAGAACCTCTTCTGAAGCTGATGGAGTTAACAGTGGAAGTGAAATGCGCGCCCCTATTAGTAAAGCGCGGTAGCGCTGATTTACAACCAGCCTGATCTACGACCACCCTACTGTACGACGTTTAAGTCGGCCACTAAGACAATTTATCCCTGTGCTAATGCAATTAATATTTGTTCTGATGCTCCTCTCTCTCTCTTCCCCGACCTTCTTCTGTAATTCCTTTTCCGTATTTGTTGTGGCTGTTGCCTTTCTTCTCGAGATACCTTTTGCTGCTGCTCCTCTATTGTAATAGTTCCTATTCTATTGTAATTGTTCCTATTCTATTTTTTTTTTTTTTTTAATACTTGCAAAAAATGGGAACATAATGAGCCCAGAAGTCAAGCGTAACAAGAACATTTCATTGAAGATCCCATAGAGGGTTTTCTTCTTACATGTTAGCTGCTTATCACCACATTTGATTTCTGGTTGTTAGTACTTGATATGGCACGGAAAGGGTTAAGGGTTTCTTCAAAATCTCTCTTTTTGTTGGGTTGTGAGGTGTTTGTTCGTGCATTTTGTTTGAACTCTGGTGATCTGTCGGGATTTTAGGCTGTATTGGGTTGAATTTTGTAGATGCTTTTGGGTTTCTAATTGCTACATCTTGAGTGTTTGACACTCGGAAACCACTCGGAAACCCTTGTAGATCTATATCCAATTTAGTGTTTCTGGAGCTGTTTCAGGATATCAAATTCTTCTGCTGGTGTCGATGGGGATCCAAATTTGAGTGTTTTCGTGAGAGAATTAGCAAACTTTCACACTGAAGAGGACAGAAAGGGAGGGGGAAAAAAAGAGGAATTGGAATTTGTCTTCTTATGTGAGTGAGGATGCCTGCGAAGGATTACCAGGGTTCATCTGTGCCTTTCACCTCATTAGGTCGTTCTGTATTGAGCATTAGGCGTGATCAGCTTCATTCCATGGAAGGGAGCAAGGAGCCTACCAGCCAGGAGTTGGAGCTCGAGGCCTTCCAGAAACAGGTTGCTAATCAATTTAATGATGTCCACGCTGTTCTGGCGGAAGATCTGCTCTCCCTCTCATGGTTCTGACGTCTCCTTGATGCATTCCTTTGCTGCCAGGAGGATTTTAGGGTTATCTTGTTCATCAACAAGACCCTCGTTTCCAAACGCCCCTGGTTCGCATGATCAACGAATTCTTAGAGAGAAGCGTCAAGGCGTTGATGTCTGCAATGCTATACACAGTGGAATTGAGCAGGTCCGGCATTGGTGGTAGCACTTGGAGATTGTCTTCTGTGCCTTGAACTCTTACTTGAGGACCCTCGGAGAGTGCCAGTTCCGTTAGGCCAAGAAGGCATTGACGGAATTTGCAATCGCCATCATTGATGACAAGGATAATGCTTTTGTCGGAGAAACAACACAAGCGGCAAGGACCTAAGGATGAGTTGCAGGTCGTCGGTGGTGCCTTCCAATTCGCTGAAGATGAGTTGCAGAGTAGAGTTAGAAGCTTTATTGGGTTCGAGTTTGAGATCGCGCAGGGGAGGTCGGCTCAATATCTTTCGATGTATGTAAGGGCAAAAAATTAATTTCACTCTCCGTAAGGGGTAATTTTGACTTTTAAAAATCATGGTCACTGTGACGTCATCGATTAACGGGGGATAACCAACGGAGTGGAGTTAAGTGTAACAAATTGTAAAATGTAAACTGAAGGGGAGGTTCGAGCCATTGTTTCAAAATGAGGGGTCCGTATTGTAATATTGCCTAAACACAGGGGAGATCAGTGTAAATTTCCAATTTTTTTTTTGGTGAAGCTGTTGCGTGACTGGCCAACAGGTGCCTTTCTCTTCTCTTCCTTAGATTGATCAGTTTCTTCTCTGATCATCGCTTTCCAGGTGCTATTTAGCATTTTCCCTTTTATTCCTCTTCTTCTGTTTTTTTTTTTTGGATAGGTATTCCTCTTCTTCTGTTACTTCTCCTTAATTCCTCTTCTGCTTAACTCTTGCTGTTATTTGCTTTTTTCTCCCTGTTACTGGTGATACTACTGGGCAGGAAAGAAGTTGACAGAACTTCTTGATTAGCCATCCAATCGATCTGACACTTTGGGAATCAGCATTGTACATTGGGGAGGCTCAAACCTCAGAATTTTATTCTTTAAATCTAACCCTGCTGTGACTTCCCTACCAGCAACCAAGTCTGCTACTTCCGCCTGGTAGCACTTGCAGCAAATTTATTTGATTTCCTGACCTCTATTTTGAATACTTACTCTTTGTGATGCAGCTATGATTCTGGTTCAGATCTTCTTTGGGTTATTTAGAGATTTTTTTTATGTGGGTTTTTTCTTGTAATTGAAGGTTTGGATAGTATCTTATATCAGGGATTGTTATGCTATCTTCTATTACTTGTTTGGTTAAAGATTAATTAGGGATTTCTTTTCTAGATGAGTTCCTGATTGTTATAGTTTCTACTTTAATTAGTTTCTATTTTTCTAATTAGTTTAGTTTTTACTTTACAATTTACATACATGTAGTCTGTGATGGATTCGTTAGATTTGAGAATGGAAAATTAAGTATTAAATTGGTGTGCCTACAGGCTGAAGAGCTGTCTTTCCATATCTTCTTCCCTCAACCGTGAATCATCTTCCTCATCTTTCTTCTTTCCCCTTTTCTTCTTTGTTTCCTTACAATTACCGGTCATCTTCTTTGCTGGCTGTGACTGCTGGGCTGAGAAGAAACCTATCGATCTCTACCCCCTCTCCTCTTTTTTCCCTCTGGTTTTGGGCATGAATAGCCTACCGTAGGGTGATCCAAGCCCTAAAGTTTTGTAACCAACAAACCTCCCTGCTGAGAGTTACAAGCTCATCTTCAAGTCTGAAACTGTTCCTGCCAGCAGGCCCTGATTTAGTGATTTTCTCTCTTTAGATTCTTGATCTGTTGAAGTGATTACTGGATTCCTATAAGAGAGATAGTTGATGCAATTCTTTCCCTGAAATCCCAGGTCCATCGGACTCCTGTGGAAGGTGTTCTCCCGGTTGAACTGCAACCTGGTTTTTTCCGTCTTTTGCTATCTAAGGTGGAAGACGATCTCCCCCTTTCACGATTACAGCTTTCTTACTTTATTTTATTTTTTCCCTTTGTAGTTGATTTCCTATAATACCCTTAGTCATATTAGGATTTCTTGTCCTATCCACCACTTACATTTGCTTCCAAGTTTGTCCATCAACAATAAGAATTCCCCCCCCCCCAACACACACACACACAAAAAAAAATTCCCTTCCTTCTTCATTTACCTATTACCCCTCTAATATTCTGGTTTGCTACAAAACTGCCATTGCAACCTTCTTTTGGTGGGTGGGCTCATTAGAGAATCCAAACGGGCTTCCCGACCCCGTGTCTTGTCAATTGATATCAGATACCAAAATCATCATGCTGGTTGATTTTACTTTTCTTGAATCTAAGCTTCTTGAGCCTCAATTCTCCACGAGGAATGTTTACTCAATTTTCCAAATGGGACTTCATGGTCTCCAAACAAGTTTTCAAGAGACTACCGGATGCACAGTCTCTGTGATGCAATGTTTGGCATGGTAGATGCAACGGAACATGGACCGGCAGTGGTAGAAAAGACAGTAGATGAATTTGACGATTTCAAGAGATGGCCTAGACAGAGGTTGAGGCCGAAGACGTGATTGACGGTTCGATTGAAGATGCAGCACCCCAAGAACAGATTCCGACTGAAGAGACATCATGCGAAGAGATCGAGCATGTGTTGTTTATTCTTCACTCGCATGTCTTCGCCGTTAAAATTTCTACGGTCACTGTTTTTGTTTGGATTGATAAATCGAAGCAGAAGATCGTGGATGCCATTCAAGTGATACGGATCCTCCTCCACTCTAAAACTCATCAACCAGAGGAGCATTGATGCAGCTACGATTCTGGTCCAGATCTTCTTTGGGTTATTTAATGGATTTTTCTTTATGTGGGTTTTATCTTGTAATGGAAGGCTTGGAAATTTCAAATTAGGGATTATTATGCTATCTTTTATTACTTGTTTAGTTAGGATTAGTTAGGGGATTTCTTTCCTGATTAGAGTTCCTGATTGTTATAGTTTCTACTTTCATTAGTTTTTTTTTTTTTTTTAATTTGTTTAGTTTTTACGTCAAATACATGTAACCAGTGATGGATTAATTAGATTTGAGAATGGAAAATTGAATATTAAATTGCTGTGCCTAGGGGCTGAGGAGCTCTGTCTCTCTCCCCATCTTCCCTGCAGCCCTGAATCATCTTCCTCATCTGTTTTCTTTCCCTTTTGTTCCTTTTCTTCTCTGTTTCTACTTTCCTTACGGTTACTGTTCATCTACTTTGCTGGCCATGACTGCTGGGCTGAGAAGAAACCTATCGATCTCTAACCCCTCTCCTCTTTTCTCCCTCTGGTTTTGGGCATCAGTAGCCTACCTTAGGGTGACCCAAGCCCTAAATTTTTGTACTGATGCCCAAAACCAGAGGGAGAAAAGAGGAGAGTGGGTAGAGATCAATAGGCTTCTTCTCAGCCCAGCAGTCATGGCCAGCAAAGAAGATGAACAGTAACTGTAAGGAAAACAGAGAAGAAAATGAAGAAAAGGGTGCAGAAGAAGGATGAGGAAGATGATTCACGGATGCAGGGAAGATGGGGAGAGAGAGAGCGCTTGCTTTTCAGCCTGTAGGCACACCAATTTAATACTCAATTTTTCATTCTCAAATCTAACTAATCCGTCACTGGTTACATGTATTTAAAGTAAAAACTAAACTAATATAAAAAAAAAGAGGAAACTAATGAAATTAGAAACTGTAACAATCAGGAACTCTAATCTAGGAAAGTAATCCCTAATTAATCCTAACCAAACTAGTAATAAAATATTATATAATAAACCCTAATTTAAGAAACTATCCAAACGTTCCATTACAAGATAAAACCTACATAAAGAAAAATTCCCAAAGAAGATCTGGACCAGAATCGTAGCTGCATCAGTTTGGATTCAATAGTATTGAAGTGTGTGCATTTTCCTTAAATTTTCAGATTTTTAAGAGTTCATACGGTGAGATATTCCACCTGAAATTGTTTTGGCTTTGTGCTGGGTCTGTTTTGTCGCAATGAAGAAGAAGACATTCCTCTTTTATTTCTACTATAGGACAGAATTTTCTATTGTTGCACAAAAGCCCCTCCTCTCTGAATTTGTTTCTCTTTCGTCCCTAGACTATTCTGAAATTCTAGATTTGTCCTTCCTCTTTAAATTTACTTCCCATAATCTTCTTTAATCACTTTTATGCCCCATATTCATTTTTCTTACCAAAAGAGGTCCTAAATTGTTCTGGAAATTACAGAATTGCTGCTGTCACTTCCTTCTATTTGATTTGTTATACACTTTAGTGGGCCCATAGAAGCCTGAGTTAAGGTTTTGGAACCCTAAGTTGTATCATTCCACCTTCTTTGGTGATGAGGGACAAATTCCCAAAAGCCAGTAATGCAGTGAACTGGATAGGACCAGAATAGGGGTAATGTATATAACTGAAGATCCACTCCACAGATAGGGACCAGCTCTAGATCACAAGCAAGTAATATGATAATGTACGATAAATCCTAAAATCAAGTCCAACGGCTGGATTGACAAATATGAGAAGTCCTAGATGAAGTAGGATTAATGGAAGGATGCAAGCGATTTTTTGTTGGAAATTAAAACAGCAGAATCTTATAAAAAATGATCAGATTATGTAACAATGCTGTATTGGATGAACATAAACTGGGTATTACAAGATGATGATGATCTAATGGAGGTGGGTGTAATGGATGTAAGAAGAACAACAACATAACAGTACTGAAATAAAGTGCAGGAACTATACTTACTTGAAAATGGAAGAAGAACATAAACAGAAAGTAAAAATATGGACCTCAGGCATCTCACCTAGGAACTTGTTGACATCTCATTACCTTTCTGGCATCTCACTAGGTCAGCAGCATCTCACCACTAAGAGCTAAATCTCACAGTTGAAATCAAAGACAGCAGCCATGTTTATTGATAGTAAACTAGGCTTGTAGTCCCTTACAAACATATATAGAAGACTCAAAATATGAAGCAAACTAGTCCTAGAACTCCTCCAGGAAACAACATACCTTGGAGGTAGTTTATTTCTAATAGAACTCTACCTCATAGTTGTCAAGTTGTCGCCTAGGCACCGCCTAGCGCCCAGGTGGCCTTGTGATGCCTTGGAAAATCGGGCGCCTTAGTCGCCTAGGCCTCTAACACCTTGGTTTGCCTTGGTGCCTTGACAACTATGCTCTACCTAAATAAAGGAAAGTAACTTAAAACACTTAAAAGCATTAAGACTTAAAGCACTAGAAGTCTTATCCAACTAGATAAAGACTTATCTAACTAGAATTAGGCTGCTAACTCACTAATCCCATACAACTTTGTACCTATAGTTTAGGCCCATTAAAGTTGAGATTATTACAATGAAAACCCATTGGACCAAAGGTCCAACATACATATAACCCAACCCAAGACTTACTTCCACTGAAATAAGCCCAATTCGGCGTCGTATCTGCATCATTCAGGACCAATTAGAAACATCACTTTACATCTTGATGTAACTTTGGTGGGATAGAGATTCAAAATTCAACCATGCCAAATAGTTGTTTTGCTCACCTAAAGATCAAGTAGCATTCAGTAGATTACAGTTCTTGTAAAGTTGAAGCTCATTTATTTATTATTTGAAGTTTCTATTAAGCGAATTCCCTAATTTCTATCCTCCATGAGTTTTATGGTTTCTTCTTTATCAGTTTAGCAGAAGCGCTTGATATGCAACCACCTGTAATGCCAGAGGATGGTCACACAACCAGGCTTACAACTGGAGAGGATGTATCATCTCCAGCTTCTGGAAAAGAATCTTCTGTTCTTGAACCAGTGTGGGATGATGAAGATACTAGGGCATTTTATGAATGCTTACCTGATCTCAGGTTTGTTTTGGTAGGACTATATTTATTAATTGGCTGCCATAGGCTTTAATCCTTTTAGCCTTTGAGAAATATTTCTATTGTCCGATGGTCCTTCAGATGGTGATTGTTGAATGAAATCTCTTAATCATTAATTTTCTTGACATGCATTTTATTCATGTTCTATACAGAGCTTTTGTCCCTGCTGTGTTACTTGGAGAAGCAGAGCCGAAAGTGGTCGAGCACTCTCCCAAGGCGCAGGATCAACCAATTGTAAGGCAGTAAAATCCTGAATGGTGTTTTCATCTTCGTTCTTTTCATATGTGATAGGGGTAAATGAGCCTGTTTTCAGCAGGAATTGCAAAATTCTGACTACCTGTCCGAATGATCCTACCAATCGTGGTTAAAACTGGGTCTTGACAAGAATATGTATCCAAAATCCAGGTTAGGAAAAGAGCAATTCGGACTTGTCAATCCAGTTTGTCCATATTAGAAACACTAAAATATGATTTAAAATTCAATTGTGAGTACTTCCTTAGTTAATGAGAGTTGGATTCAAAACAGCAAAGCATTAAGTATAATATTAATAGTAGTTAACAACCATAAATTTTGTAAAAAATCATAACTATATATTAACATGTCGGACCTGGGCAACCCAGGTTTAAATTGGATCAGAGATGGATATCCATCCTTTTCCATGATCCAGATTCAGACTACTTACAGAATGGAAAGAAATGCTCGGTCATGGGGAATTGTCTGACGTTTTAATTTAATTTTTAAAATAATGTTATAAAATATTTGTAAATTGTAAATCATGTTTATTGAAAGAGTATTCTGTAAGTCCAAAAACCCATCTTTTTATACATTAGTTGTAACTTGTTAAGGCAATCTTTTTTTTTTTTTTTTTGGTGTCCTATGGTCCTCCTATCTATGTGCCCAGTGGGACCTTGATTACAGCTACTGTTTTTTTGGGTGGGTTTGGCCCAAAAAGAGTTGAACTCATGACCTCTTCATTTCGAGGTGGACTACAGTCTACAGATACTTAGAGTTGCAATGGAGGGAAGGGGGGAGGGGAGGGGCAAGTGGGTGCCTTAAAGCACAATGTAAGATGAGAGAGTCAAACCCGTGACCTTTTGGGTGCCTGCACTAAACAGTTGTTCACATAATGGACAATCTTCAGTTGAACCTAAAGCAACTATTAAAAATTATAACACCACATTGAACATCTAAAAAACCATCTGATGTAGTCCTGAGTTACAAAACCCTGCTTTGGGATCACTATGGGACCACCACTAATGATAAACAACTCAACTAGGAAGATAGTGGCAGTTTCGTAATTGCAGAAATAGTTTGACTATTTTGGTATGGAAAAGTGGAATAGGGACAAATCAGGAATTCAAATTAAAGAGAAGGGACTGCTCTGGAATTATATCTTAGAAGTGGGGATGAATCGTAAAAGGCTAAGTAACTCAAGGGGCTTTTAGTGAATAGCATAAAATCTGGTCTTAACTATAATTTTAAAACATATGCTCTCTTCAACCTTTTACAAATTCAGAACTTAGCGGTTAACCAGTCTGCTTTTGGATGAAAGAAGGCACTCAAGAGAACTATTGACCTGAAACTTCAGGTGAAGAAGTACAATACTCGGCTCCCTTGAATGCAATCACTATCACAACCCAAAGTCAAGAAATAAGATGATGATAAATTCTGCAAACTGATTCTCGTGGAAGAACTTAGAAACATCAAACAGGTTGGTTTTCAAGACGGTAAACCTTGGGTCTGATTTTCTGTGGGTTTGACTCGCCCTAGAGTGAAGAAAAACACACAAGATCTAAGAAGAAGAGAAGAAGGGGTGAGGGAGATCAACCCCAGTCTATGTGGACTGCCTTTACCACCAGAACAGAACAGGGAAAATAAAAAGAGAAAAGAAGAATAATAGATGAAGGAAGGAGGGAAGATTCTACCATACATGAGGAATTGACCCAGGGAGATAGAGGAAGAAGAGAGGAGGGAGAACAACAGCATGCAAGCTACCAGGCCATGTAGCCACACCAAAAACGAAACTCTATTTTATTCCCTTAGTCTCTGAATAATCATTGATACATGACGTATTTAAAGAAAACAAACTAAAGACATCTAATCTAATACTGAGACTAGACTGAAGATAAAACTCAAACAAAATCGTAATTGCAGTCTACAATTAAAGCAGAAGTTGAAAGCAACTTAGACTCAAACTAACTTGGACTTTAACACTAAATTGGATTGTGACTCTCTCCTATTCCTGTATGCATACTTATAACTCAAATATGGGCTCATAAAAGAGGCCCGTTGCATCATTCCCAATAATAAAAGGCTCCTCTTGAAGGGCTTCATCATCAAAGGCTTCCTCGATTAACTCATCCTCAGTTCATTGTTGTAGAACATCAAGTATAACTTCAAGCTTATGATTGAACTCTTCAGAGGCCTTTCTATGATACTCTTTAAACTCCACATTAGTAGCTCTTTGGTCTCACATACTCTTTTGGATTGCGAAAGTAATAAATTGTAGATATATTGATCAACCTCCATGGAAAGCTTCAAGTTCAGCTCTGATACCAATTGATGCGGTCCTGGGTTGCAAAACCCTGCTTTGGGGTCGCTATGGGCTCACCACAAATGATAAACAACTCAATTAGGAAGATAGTGGCAGTTTCAAAATTTTATAAATAGTTAAAGACTATTTTGGTAAGGAAAAGACTACTCTGGACACAGAAACAACCTCTCTGCATTGCGGGGGTAAGGCTGTGTACATTTTGCCCCTCCCAAGACCCTGCAGTAACGGGAGCCTCGTGCACTGGGACTACTCTGGAATTATATTTTAGAAGTGGGGATGAATCGTAAATGTCTCAGAAACCTGAGTTTCTTTTAGTGAATAGCATAAAATCTGGTCTTAACCGTGATTTAGATCATGTGTTATCTTCATCCTTCGACATATTCAGGACTCAGCGGCAGACCAGTCTGCTTTTGGATCAAAGAACCCACTCAAGAGAACTCTGATCGACCTTAAACTTCAGGTGAAGAATCACAACATTCAGCTCCGTTGAATTTAACGACTATCAGAACCCAAAATCAAGAAATAAGATAATATTAAATTCTGCAAATTGATTCTGGCTGAAGAACTCAAGGTAAACTTTTGGATCTGATTTTCTGGGGTTTGACTCGTCCTAGGGTGAAGAACAAATGCACAAGATCTGAGAAGGAGAAAAGAATGGGTGAGGGAGATTGACACCAGTCTTTGAGGACTGCTGTTACCGCTAGAATAGAGCAGGGAAAAAAAGAACAGAAGAATAATAGAAGGGAAGGAGGGCAGATTGCACCTAAGATAATGAATTGATCAGGAGATAGAGGAAGATTAGAGGAGGGAGACAACAGCACGCATGCTACCAGGCCACATAGGCACCCCCAAGACGAAACTCTGTTTCTTTCCATTAATCTCTAAATAATCATTCATTACATGATGTATATAAAGAAAACAATCTAAAGGCTCCTAATCTACTACTGAGACTAAACTGGAGATAAAACTCAAATTAAATCGTAATTGTAGTCTAAAACTAAAAAAGAAGTTGAAAGCAACTTCAACTCAAACTAAGCTGGACTTCAACACTAAATTGGACTCTAACTCTCCTATTCCCGTATGCATACTTAAAACCCCAAATATGGGCACATAAAACAGGCCCGTTACATCAATAATCCCAAAAATAAAAGTCCCAATGCCCATGGAACCCAACCATGGGACAAAATAAAACCTTTCTAGGCCCATCCTTGACTGCATCACCATCTCTGCCCTAACTTGGGACATGTATGGGAATCTTAACCAACAAATGAACATGTGTAGGCTGTATAAAACACCCATGGCCTAGGTTAAATGTTGAGAGATTTAAAGATGTACAACATAAGCAACGCTAAGTATATTACGTTACAGAAAACTATGGCCCTTCCAGTATATTTAATGAACAAAGATTGAGAGGTATAAGAACATGCAACCCAAGAAAAACAATAAGTGGATAATTGAATCTTTTAGCATGCTGATAAAGGACAATGGATTTGGCTTGTTTGCTTGGTTTCTCTTTCTCCCATATAGCAGCATGTCCGTTGTCCAAAACGTATTATATAGTAGATATAATAGCTTATGTATCCTTATTGGGTACAACGTTCCAAAACAGCCCAAATATATGCGACATGGCAGACCAGATGTCCCAAATTTTGTGGACAGCTAGACTCCAAGGTCCCCTCACATGCAAAATTTCAGCCCAAAAGAGTTTGCCGAGTGTCAAATTTGAGGTTTGAAAATTCAAGACTATGGATAGTGCACAGTAGTGGTCAGAGTACTGTAGGCGTGCGTGGACATACATGGAAATGCATAACATGGGTGGGTATTTGATTGAACTAGGCTCTGAAGTTTGACACATGGTTAATCCAGACATTGTGCTATTTATCCAACAGTCAATTGCCACGTCATCATTCCACCTGGCACAATGAACATGGGCTGCTTTAGTAAGCTTACCAAAGCAAATGAATTTTACCCAATTTTACAATAGTTATAGAATATTTATATAATATTGCATGTAACAGTATAACACATTACAATTATGTTTCAGATAAAAAGGGAAAAGTATAAGACAGTAAATTTGATATAATTTTGGTAACCTTTGTATATAAAATATACATTGATCACAATTTTGGGTTGGCATATTCCATGTAAAATGTTCTTGCATTAGTTGCATACACTCAAGCTTTGTCTGTTTGCACCATATTGTTCTATATCTGTCAACTTACTAAGCCCCCAAACGCACTCCCATCCCCATCCCCATCCCCACCCCCAGACACAGGAGTCGGCATCTGAACCAGACCAAGGTCATTTGGCTTCACTGGAGACTGCAGAGATATCTGTAATCCCTGGAGCTACACTGGAAGGGAAAACTGATGAGAAAGGGAAGGGCAAGGAGGAAAAGGATAAGGAAAAATTGAAAGACTCAGATAAGGAGAAAGGTAAAGAAAAAGATACTGAAAGAAAAGGAGAAAGTGAGAAGGAGAAACTGAAAGGCGTTGAAGGGACAAATTTGGATGCTTTGTTACAGAGACTTCCTGGTTGTGTGAGCCGTGACCTCATTGATCAGTTGACTGTAATCTACTGTGCTTTCTTGAGTATCCATGTTTTACTATTATTTAATTTTTATGCATCAAAATCTTTCCACTGAATTCTTTCTCCCTTTTGTAGGTGGAGTTCTGTTATTTAAATTCAAAATCAAATCGGAAAAGGCTTGTGCGGGCATTGTTCAATGTTCCTAGAACCTCTTTGGAATTATTGCCATACTACTCTCGCATGGTGGCCACATTATCAACGTGTATGAAGGATGTCTCTTCCATGCTCCTGCAGTTGTTGGAAGAGGAATTCAACTTCTTGATAAATAAGAAGGTCTATTTTCTGGTTTTACGCCTTTTTAAATTTTGAATATGGAGTGTCTCATCTTCATCTGTTAGGAGTCTGTTCAATCAGTTTCTTTTTATTTCTCAGTGGATTCTAGGTTCCATATTTTATCTTTTTCCTGGATGATTTCTTTTCTCATTTTCATCATTTTGACTGAAACATGGATCAGGATCAAATGAACATTGAAACAAAGATTCGGAATATAAGGTTTATTGGAGAGCTTTGCAAGTTCAGAATTGCACCACCAGGTCTTGTCTTTAGTTGTTTGAAGGTAAGAAGATGCCCTCTTACATTCGGTGCAGAACGGTTCTAGCTCCACGTAATTATTTTGTAGTTGCAGTTTTTTAGTAAGTCAAAAATGTGATGTTTATTTCTTTGGAATAAATTTTTAGATCTAAAGCTGATTGTAGACCTACAGTTTTAATGTCTTTTTGCTATGACTTTCATCAACCTTGTCTACTTCTACAAGTTTTTAACATGCGAGCCTAGAAGATTTAATACTGCAGAACATGTATCCAAATTCGAATACTTAATATGTGATTAGATATTTACTTGTGGGAAACTGACGATCTCCTCTTATCAGACCTGTCTAGATGATTTTACTCATCACAACATAGATGTTGCTTGCAACCTTCTTGAGACGTGTGGGCGCTTCCTGTATCGATCTCCTGAAACTACAATACGCATGGCAAACATGTTGGAGATACTGATGCGCTTGAAAAATGTCAAAAATTTAGATCCTCGTCACAGCACCCTTGTAGAAAATGCTTATTACCTATGCAAACCACCTGAACGTTCTGCTAGAGTCTCCAAAGTACGTCCGCCATTGCATCAGGTATGAATCTGTTCCTAGTTTTGATAGTCTGATCCAGTAGGGTTTTCACTGGCCTTGTATAATTTGATCTTTTATACACTGTTATCTTGCAGTATATCAGAAAGCTTCTTTTCTCTGACCTTGATAAGTCCTCCATTGAGCATGTCCTGAGGCAGCTGCGTAAGTTACCTTGGGATGAATGTGAAGATTACCTATTGAAATGCTTTATGAAGGTTCACAAGGGAAAGTACAGTCAAGTGCACCTCATAGCTTCACTTACTGCTGGTCTGAGTCGTTATCACGATGAATTTGCAGTGGCAGTTGTCGACGAGGTGCTCATTTCTTCTTATTTTATTGTATTCTTCCTTTATTTATAATGATTGTTGAAGCAGAATTACCCAGCCGACGGTGGGCCATTGGAGTTGGGCCAGCCAGCTTGCTGCCCATTGCAGCCTCTTGACATTGTTTACGTGAACAGTACCACGTGGTACCGTTTGGTACTGTTCATGTGACAGCAGTTTGTTCAAGATCCTCAAGATTCTTCTAGAACATTCATTAAGTGTGCGCCAAGAGATTTTGTTACTATTTTGGTTTTCCTATCTTAAAAGTTACTATTTTAGTGAGTTTCTTTTTTCAGTTTTAGAAGTTTTTATAAATACGTGAGTTTCAATTTTCTTAGTTTAGTAAGTCTTGTTGGCAATTAACCAAAGGAATCTTAGGAGTTTCTATTTTGTGTTGATAGCCAATACGTAATTTATTTACTTTCTATTTTCAGTTTATAGCCTTAGTATTTAGGCTCTCTTTGGTATAGTTTAGTTTAGGAAGTTTTGTTGGCGATTAACCAAAGGATTCTTAGGAGTTTCTATTTTGTGTTGATAGCCAATAGGTAATTTATTTACTTTCTATTTTCAGTTTATAGCCTTAGTATTTAGGCTCTCTTTGGTATAGTTTATATTTATGTGTATGAGTTATTTTTAATAAATAATTTATTAGAATAAATTATGAAATATAAATAATAATCGTTTAGAACCACCAGACATAAAGAAATAACAATAGGTTATCACAATAATGATAAATACCTTCTAATATATTTGTAGATTTTAGATTATATTAATTTATTTTTAAGTATAAATAAATACCATAAATCATACCAAACAACTATATTTGTCATAATGTATTTGATGCAGCATGGGAACCATAAAGCTTGGATAGAAATTTTCTTAGGATTTAATTTTAATTGGAAAATTTTTGTAATCTTTTATTTTTTTGAAAGTTTTTAATCATTTAGTTAGGATTTTAGTTGTATTTAAATTTACATCTGACTTAGTCTTTTATTTATTTCTTTTAATGTCAAAAAGGGTGTGGACCCCTTTTCACGGCTTAGGAGTTTTTATTTTATTTAATTTTAGTTAGTTATTTGTTACTCACGATTTAGGAGCCTTTATTATATTTAATTTTATTTAGTTATTTTGTTACTCATGAAATCATGTGTAAAGCCTATTCAAAGGCAGTCTTATTGGAATGAAAAATTATGATGCATTGATTAATTGAAAGAAAAGAAAGCAAGGATTGCTTTTGGTTTCTCCCCCTCTTTCTCTTTGGTAAGTTTGTCTCTCTTTCCCTTTCACGAATCCTTCTTCTCTCTCTCTCTCTAATAGGGTGTAGTGCCCCACACTCCAAGCAACCGTCAAGATATTGTCCTCTTTGGCACATGGGCCTCAAGGCTTTAAAACGCGTCTTGACATGTTGAGGAGGCTAAGGGTTATCAACTAGCCTAGTCTTTTCCCTCTAACCAATGTGGGTTTAAGTTTGTGTACCCTTATCGATCTCCCGAACCACCTGGTACTCACCGTCTCTTGGTGGGGACCCCTCAACGATCTCCCAGGATGGTCGGTACTCGCCGTCCTCTGGTGTCACACAGGGTCCTCTTCCCTTCCCCCCCTTTCTATTTCGGCTGATTCCTTCCCCCCTCTCTCTCTTTCTTGATTCCCCCTTTTACAGTTCCCACCCCTCTGTTTGATTCCCCTTTCAAGATCCTTCTATAACTCTTTATCAGCTATCCCTTCCCTTTTTCTTTGATTGATAGAAGAAAAAGAATGCTCACGATATCCCTAATTCCTTCTTTTCTGTTACAGTAATCCATCTCCTTTCCATTCACCGTCCCTTGATTACCCCTTTCCTTATCCCCACAAGTTTGGTGTATACCTCTCGTCCTGTCCGCATTAGTATTATATAATTAATTCTATAATACATACCAAAGAGAGCCTTAGAAAGTTTCCTATTTCATGTAATAGCAGCAAAGGTGAAGTTATTGTTCACATGAACCAAGGATTAAAGTATCGAGTATCGGTAGCGTATCGGTCGGTCAATTTTAAGAGATGTATCGTATCGTATCGTGGATACGGTGGATACGCTAGGACACAGGGTAAGATACGCATGAGAATAGTTAAGGAACATGAAAACATAATTTTTAAGTATAAAAACAATATAATAAGTAATCTTGAAGTATTTCCAAGGATTAAGGACATATTTGATGACATTCAATGAGCTGCAACCTTAAGTTCGCATGAATTGTAGGTTTTCAGCAAGGAAGAAGACCAAAAAAGTGAAAAAATCAGTTGTATCAAGCTTAATATGTGTGTATCGACCGTATAGAACCGTATCAGTTTGTATCAAACAGTATTGGTTCGTATCGAGCCGTATAGGTTAGAGACACTTCGATACAAGTTTGATTTTTTTTTAATGCTAGAAAATGGAAATTTAAGTGTATCGATACGTATCGAGTGTATCGACTGTATCAAGCCGTATCGGTTCGATTCCGTTGATACATGTGGATACACTTTTTGTTTTAAAAAAAGAGATACGTATCAAAGAGTATCGTATTGACCATTGTCGATACGGATACGTATCGGTGGATACGGGGCGTATTATATCGATACTTAAAAAACCATGATGTGAACAGTACGTCAGTATCCCTATCCTAGTAGTCTTATATATTAGCTTCTAACGGAGCTCTGCTCCTCAGATTTGATTAATGAAAAGAAAGCTTGCTTGCAATGTCGAGTGGGGTTTCCTAGGCTGTGGGAC
This sequence comes from Protea cynaroides, assembly GCA_028583415.1. Classification (NCBI taxonomy): domain Eukaryota; kingdom Viridiplantae; phylum Streptophyta; class Magnoliopsida; order Proteales; family Proteaceae; genus Protea; species Protea cynaroides. The sequence continues at coordinate 32,594,665 of CM053266.1, read as the reverse complement.
TCAACCTACCTTAGGTGGAACTCCTACGGTTCTGTTCTTCCTTTCTTTCTGTTTCTGGTTTTCTACTTACTAATCATGGTTTACTGTTCAAGTGATATCTTGCTGCCCCATCCAAGTTCAATAACTCCATATATCTGACTATCATATCAAGCTTAATTTCTGGTATGATTTTCCCCTCATCAAACCCTACATTTGATCACAGTTTCATCCCATCCAACTAGTGGTTTGACAGATCTAAGGCTCTAAGCAAAGAAAGTTTTCTGATTCTTCTAGTACCCTGCAGCCAGGTTGTAATTGCATTGTTTAGTCACTGTTTTGCTTACTGATTTGTGAGATGTACATTGCTGTACCTATTGGTCTCAGTAGTGATTCGATCCTCCTGTGGGGCTGCCTCTAATTTGTTTACTTGGGGACTTGTCCTACATTAATTGTATTACAAGATATAAAGAGTGGGATCCAGAGCTCTATAAGGAGAGAAGAGACGGAAAACATAGAAATAAAACACCCTTCATGTCCAGTACATCTAAACACCAAACCCAAAATCCTGACAGCCTACACATTCTCTCTAAACATGATCTTATTTGGAACTAGTTTCTTCCTCCTATGTTGTTTCTTAATTTATTTCTTGTTGTATGCCACTGATTTAAGATCTAAAATGTTTGTTCTGCTTGCAAGATTGTCTGAGTTTGTGGCTTTTGAAGTTAAATGCCCTTGAGAATTTATTAAGGAGGGTACGAAAATTTAGTTCTTCGACATCTTATTCCCTTTATTTTATTTTATTCTATTTTGTAACAATCTCCCTAAGTTGCCACCAAGGTTCAATTCAAGCCTAGAAACACCTCCTTCGGGCTATTCATGACTATGTTACTCCTGTAACTGCTTTCCCTTTTGTTTTAGGTGTTCGGAGCCTCTATCATGCATTCGTAGGCATAGATTTTGGATGTTGTCTTTGCTTTTTGGAGTTTCATCATATTTATTTTAGGCTCTCTTTGGTATCAGTTTTATTTTTGTTTTTCTAACATGTTTTTGTTTTTGTCCATGTTTGGTATCGTTTTTCGGTGCTGTATATGAAAAGAAAAAACAAAAATAGCTCTGAAAACAGAAAGAGGTCAAGACTTCTTTTTGATTTTTAGCAAAAAAGAGTTTTTGTTTGTTTTTGCGCAAGAGTTAATGAGCATGTGCTTTAAGTGAGGGTAAAATGATAAAACCAACATATTTTTAACATTAGCTTTTCATCCACTCTTCTTTCTTTCTCCCTCGTTGTTTCAAGGATTCGGCCACCAACCTTTGATCCGTTTCGTTGGATGTCAAGTATAACAAAAAACTGTACGGGTTCCCAAATTTCAAGTTGGTTGGAGAAGGAGATCACTAGATATCAAGATTTGAAAATTTCTGCACCTTAAAGAAATCCAACTACTGTTCTTGATTTCGGCCACCGTAGTCGTACTTTTCTGGCTGTTCATCCTCCGATCAGATCCGTTGGAAGTCAATACCAGGAAGAAAAGGTAAGGGTGTCCGAATTTCAGGCTAATCGGATAAAGGGATCACAAAATATCAGTGCTTAGAATATTCTGCAATTTGAAGAAATCCAACTCTTGTTCTTGATTTCGGCCAGCTCAATTGTACTTTCCGGCCGTTTAACCTCTGATCAAATCCATTGCATGTCAATGCCGGGAACAATAGTAAGGGTGTCCAAAATTTCATGTCGATCAGATAAGGGGATCACAAGATATCATGGTTTGAAAATTTGCAACTTGAAGAAACAAAAACACATTTTATTCTCAATAGAATACCTTACTTATTTCTCATTCTAAAATGTATTATGCATAGTAGCTACCAAACAACATTTTATTTTTGATAAAAAAATAATTTTCAAAAATCTTTTTGATAAATAGGTAAAAAGAAAAATGATACCAAAGAGTGCTTTACTTGGGCTAGGGAGCCGGTATTGTAAATGATGAAATGAGTTCATCACTCAACTTGTGGCAGAGTCAGTTGAACATATAAAGCAGTATGGAATACATGGTGAGAAGCACAGTTTTAATGTCGTGTCCCTAGCTGGCCACCCAAGCTTGACTTGCCCTATTGCCGTCTGTACTTGGAGCAAATTTCAACTTCTGTTATCGATAGAGTACTTTTATGGTAAAAAAGCATAATTTTTGTTTAAAAAAAAGCAGCATAATATCCAAAACTGTCCATGTCTAATGAGAATGGGTCTGCTTTTGTTCTCATTTGTTTTCACCAAAAACTAGGAATCAGGCCAGGTCCAGGTCCTGTTAAACTGATTTGCTTATGCAGTCTTGGTTTAGAAACTGGAGCAAGAAGCCTCCCTAACTAAAGGAAAGCTAAGGAAGCTGATTTTACTTGATCTTTTTTTTCTTTTGATGCAAAGGTCCATTAGGATATCTGTCATATGATTTGGGACTCATTATAGCAAACAAGGGGTCTTGTTTATGACTAACTTCTATGAGTTTTATCCTTTATATCTTCATTGGTTTTGTTATTTTCAAATATAAGTTGTTGTGTACCCTTACCTGTCTTTCATTCATCTTGACTTTGTTGAGATATTGCTAATGGCTGGTTAAAAGGAAATTTGTCAGGTGTGACTTCTTTTTTAGAAAACTTCTTGTTAAAGAGTAGGTCGATCGACTTCTAGTCTTGGAGTTACATTAGGATTTATGTTTTCTAGTTGTTTATCTTTCCTAGTTTCCTAATTGTTTATCTTTCCAAGTCTTGATAGAAGACATATGGACGTAATCTTCTTATCAATTGTAACTTCTCTACTTTTCTATTTAATGAGATCAGCAATAGGAGGAGAGACACTTACGATTCTCTCTCCATCTTCTTCTCTTCTCTATTTTCTTTCTTATTTCTATTTTATTACACTTGTCTCCAATCTCAGTGGACTATAGTCACTGTTTTTCAATATGTAACCAAAAGTGTTTGTTGATAGAGAAGAATAAAAGATGGATTTAATTTGATGACTTAAAATAGTTGTGATATGGCTTGAATGATGATGTTGATGATTAATGTGTTTAATCTTCCTTTTTGAAAGATATGATTTCTTGTTGACATGTTCCTGTCTTACTTAAGGTTCTGGAGGAGATCAGATTGGGGATGGAGATGAATGACTATGGCATACAGCAACGCCGCATAGCACACATGCGGTTCTTAGGGGAGCTATACAACTATGAGCATATAGATTCATCTGTTATTTTTGAAACACTTTATTTGATTCTTGTATTTGGTCATGGGACACCAGAGGTACAAACTTTTATCTTCTCCTGACCTTATTATTTTGGAGCTCATTTTGTAAATTCCATTGTCCCATTCACACTCATCCTTGAAAATTCTACAATGCTCATTTTTAGATGACTGGTTAGTGTATCTTAGAATGTTGTTTTCTAGTCATTGTTGTCATGAGCATTTGATCGATTCAGTATAATATATTGCTGGAATTTATCTATTATTATCACAGTTAATTTTGGAAAAAGGTGTTAAATTAGGAATTCCAGTACACTTGGAAATCTGCTATCACATGGGATAAATAAAAATTTTGGAACCCTAACTTTACAAGATGACAGTCTTTTGATAATTAATTGTCATTTTCTGGAGAAATAGCTTGTAGCCCTAAGCCTTCACTTGCTCCATTGTTTGATGCTATGATGGGTTTTATCTAACCTATCAGGGAAAAAAAGGATCAGATGTATATATTGGTAACTGATTTTCCACAAAACTGCTTCTATATTTTACTTTAAAACAAAAAGAGTCTTTGTTTCAGTTCTTTGTTCATCTAATTTCATCCTTTCTCCTTTTCCTGAATTGAGACCATGCTGTGTCTTGTTGTGTGAATGTGATGCTTGTCTCACTGTATCTGTTATGAAACTATCGAAGCCTAGTCGACCTATTCCTGATTGGTTCAGGAGAATTATGAGAGCTCTGAATCTGCTCACTGATATGATCCTCCAGTTATATATTTGCTACTTTCCATATTTTTGGAGCTCATAACTTGATTCAGGCCTTTTGACTTTTGCTGTTAGCAGATTCTGACAAACAGAAATAAAGATGCAGCTCCATGAAGGACTATTCTTTGTCACGGATCCTCTGGGATCAACTCTCTTGGCATTGGTCGTGACTGATGTCATAGATAGAACAAATATATATATATATATATAGTGCAATCCATAGTAGTTCCCTTTATTGAGTGCTTGAAAGAGGATATTAGAAAATGGTAACCTCATTCCAGATCAAATTAGGATCCTCAAATTATTATAAAAACACTGGACATGACATATTTCTTACATTGCCATTGATTTGCGTATTTATTGTTATTTTAACTAAGTGCTTTGCTTCATGATTTCTCCAGTAATGCCCATTTTGTCAATTAATAATATTCTTCCTCTTATGCCACCTCTTATTTATTATTTTTTTATATATATTTTTTGTGTGTATAAAGCAAGATGTGCTGGATCCACCAGAAGATTGTTTCCGCATCCGGATGATCATAACACTCCTACAGACATGTGGACACTACTTTGACAGAGGTTCCTCCAAAAGAAAACTTGACAGATTTTTGATATATTTCCAGAGATATATCCTCATCAAAGGTTCAATACCTCTAGATATTGAATTTGACTTACAGGTCAGTTGTGCTGCTTCACTCATTCGCTACGGAACTTCTGATTCTTTGTGTATGGATTGCTTAGGAGCTACTATTTTAGCTTTCAGTGGCACTATAAGCTTTTCATTGCATGAGAATATGCCTTGTCAGAATTATATGACAGATTTTTTTCCCTAGTCTCTTACATTATAATAAGTTGATTTGAGTAATTTCAACCCCGAAAAATATTTTGGAGGTTTTTAATGTCATATCAATGTCGAATTTAGATTGTACTTCGGAATATTTTGTAGGACCTATTCGCAGATTTACGCCCAAACATGATTCGATATTCATCCATTGAAGATGTTAATTCAGCTCTGGTAGAGCTTGAAGAGCATGAGCGCTCGGTATTAACTGAGAAGGCCAATAGTGAGAAGCACTCAGACACTGAAATCCGCAAGCTTCCTGTTCGGACGAATTCTATTGCCACATCGGCAAATGGGCAAAACCCCGAAAATGGGATTGAAGAAAATGGCAGAGGGCATGAAGATGTTGTAGGAGACAGTGAGAGTGACTCAGGAAGTGGCAGCATTGACCATGAGATGAATGAAGATGATGAAGAGTTGTATGAGGACAAGTCCGAAAATCAGGAAGATGGATGTGACAGCGATGATGAAGATGATGACACAGGTGCACCCATTGCTTCTGATGAGGATGATGCGATCCAAGTCAGGCAGAAGGTGGTAGAGGTAGATCCTCTGGAAGAAGCAGAGTTTGATCGTGAGTTTAGAGCTCTGATGCAGGAGAGTTTGGAGTCCCGCAAGCTGGAGCTGCGGGCAAGACCAACCTTGAATATGACAATACCAATGAATGTGTTCGAAGGATCTGCCAGGGATCATCACGGAAGGAGCATGGAGGGGGAGAGTGGGGATGAAGTGGTGGACGAAGAGGGAGGTGTGGGAAACAAGAAGGATGTATGTGTGAAGGTCCTTGTGAAACGGGGGAACAAGCAACAAACAAAGCAAATGCTTATCCCCAAGGATTGTTCACTAGTGCAGAGCACTAAACAGAAAGAGGCTGCTGAGCTTGAAGAGAAACAGGACATCAAGAGGCTGGTGTTGGAGTATAATGATAGGGAAGAGGAGGAACTCAACGGGATGGGAATGCAAGCAACAGGCTGGATGCAGAGTGGGGGAAGCAGACCATCTGGCCGTGGCAGCATGTGGGAGGGAACTGGCGGGAGGGCTTCTGGAGTTCGTCACCGGCATCATTACTATCCATCAGGCGGTGGTGGGTTGTATTATGGGAGAAGAAAATGAAGTGATTGAACCTATGCAGTTGACGAGGTATAGTGTTTGTTGATGGAAGAATCCAGTTAGGGGAATGGAGGAATAGGGTGGTTGTATATGAATTGGGGCAATGACTAGTTGGCCCTCTTGGGCTGTGTAAGATGTAATTCTTCTAACTCAGAGCGTCATTCTGTAGTCTTTCATATGTTTTTTAAGTATATGTAAGGAGGTTCTGCCACCGAACGTCCAATATGTGAAGTGATGTTCTTTTGGCAACTAGGGAAAAAATTGCAGCACAAGACTATGAATGAATTCAGTAACACTGCAGATAACTTGTTTGTCAAAATTAAGTTGGTAAGGTTATCCATACAAAAATTCTGAGAACCTAATGCCAATTTACATCTTCCGTCTGTCCGTGCATTGTCCACACCAATCACGCACGGAAACTGTTTGATCGACATGGGATCCACATGGTTAGGGATGAGAGTGTAAACATTGAGTTCACATGGTCAATGTACATGACTAATCCAGGCATGGGGAAATTTTTCTAAATAGTCTCTCTTAAGGATAGACACTTTAGAATCTACCACCTTCCATCTTCGTCGAGGGCCTAGAAGAATAGTTCACAGCCAACATTCCCATCAGTAAGTGGTACCAATATTCCCATCAGTAAGTGGTACAATGTACAAAACGATATCAGGTCCATTGAATGTAACGATGGTTGTTACAACCAATACCCTTTAATGCACATTCGTTGCGTCATCATGGAAATTTCAATATATAGGGGGTTAGACCCAACATGGAAATTTCAATATATAGGGGGTTAGTTTTCCATGAAAATACCTTGTTACATGTTAACATGGAACAAGCTATGTTACAATCCAACATGGAAGGGCTATGCAAACAGATTTGGCCGTCTGATTGAAGAGAGCCTTGGGTGGCATTGAACCATGTTGGTGCATTCTACAGTGTGGGAAAATTTTGAGAACTAAACCAGTGGTCGTATTTTGGATTGCAAGCCTCCATGTAGCTAAGCTGACAACCAAAGTTAATTTTACCCACAAAAATAATAATAATAATAATAATAATAATAATAAAGTTAATTTGTGGATTTTTTTTTTTTTTTTGGTAAATAATTTGTGGACAAAGACTAAATAGAACACTGACATGAAATGGTTGTGAATTTGTAATGGAATGTTTTTGGCCAATTTTTTGTGTTGGTTTATCATCTATGGGTGAAAGTCCATGCAAACCTTACTGCAATTTTCACACTTGTAACTCCAAAGTATTTCCTAATGGGTCTAAATATGTACAGGTATTTTTTTATCAGAAGCTTTCCATGCGTCTTAGTACACGAGGCTCTCGTTGATCTAGGGAGGGGCAGAATGTATGCAACCTTATCCCCACAACGAAAAGAGACTATTTCCTTGTTTTCAACCTACAACCGTTAGGTTGCAAGTATCCAAATCCTCTTCTCCCAGAGGTTCGGGAGGAAAGGTGGTAACCCTATTAGATAGCCGACTCCTGGGGTTCGGGTGAAATTTGAGCCCTCCATCCGAGCCAATACCCCCTTGTTGATCAACTTGTAGACTTAGATTCACTCAAGCCCTAGATGTTGGCCATCTAATGGGGTTGCTGTCCCTCCTCTCGAACCTCTGGGAGGAGATGATGTGGATCCCCGATTGCAATGTGATAAACTTTACGGATTGTAATATGATAACCTTATCATTACACCAAGACTTGTCCTCTATTTGAAACTAAGAAAATTAAAAAAAAACTCAAAACTATTGCATAATATGCCGAATGTCTCTGATATAGAAAATCCTCCTCCGTCTCCAATCTTCCACTTAAATCTCTCATGAAACCTTAACCCTATGGAACATAATAAATTTTGACATAAGAAGTAGGAAAATACCTTAAACTTTCAGGCCATCGAAATATAGATCTTCAAAGTTCAAAAATGAATCCTAATGTAAGGACCTCGGACCTATCATTCAACCTCCCATAATAAACTCGAGCTGCTATGGAGATACCTCTCTAGACCATGGTTTCAGTAATCAGCATCAGCTGTGACCGATACTGGTCCTATACCGACCCCCCTTTCCTAGTATCGCCATGGTATTGGAGCGGTTAATCCAACACCACACATTTTTTTATTAATATTTTATGCCACATTTCAATCATCCAATGAATGATATTTCCACATGATGATCATCCACAATCAACAACAATCTAAAAATATTTTAAAATTTTTTTAATAATAATCAAACGGATCCAACAAAAAAAATGATATTTTCAACTAGATCAAACTGATATAGATCGGTATGTATCCGTATCAGCATCGACCTATATGTTTCAATACCGATTTCTTTAACCATGTTCCATGTCATTGTTAGTTAAAACAGGAATGATAAAAAAAAAATGGAATGAATTGGGTTCGATTTTAAATAGAGTAGAAGAAGAACGATACGGTAAGAAAAAGGGTCAAACATTATTAGTCTCATTGCTCTCACTGTCCTCCAGAATCCAGATCAGCCATTGAACCAACCCATCCAACCGGTTCAGGATCATCCGGTCCAACCAATTCCCGCGCCACCCAAATACGCCATTCGAACCAACCCTCTCTATATAACTGAAAACCCTAGAGGCGTTTGCTTAAATACCCTACTCGCACTCAGACTTCCACCCTTCCCCCTCTGCATTCCCAAACCTGCCCCGATGGCCGTCGCCGCTGTTCGACCTCTCGTCACTGTGCAGCCATTAGAGGGCGATATGGCTACAGATGGTGGCAACACTGTTGCCCTCCCGGACGTGATGAAAGCTTCCATCCGTCCGGACATCGTCAACTTCGTCCATGCCAACATCTCCAGGAACAGCCGCCAACCATACGCTGTGAGCAAGAAAGCAGGTCATCAGACCTCAGCCGAGTCCTGGGGTACAGGTCGTGCCGTCTCTCGTATCCCTCGTGTTCCTGGTGGTGGTACTCACCGTGCTGGTCAGGGTGCTTTTGGCAACATGTGCCGTGGTGGTCGCATGTTCGCACCAACCAAGATCTGGCGCCGCTGGCATCGGAAGATCAACGTTAACCAGAAGCGCTATGCTGTGGCCTCTGCCCTCGCTGCATCTGCTGTTCCTTCAATTGTGCTCGCTCGTGGCCACCGGATCGAAAATGTCCCTGAGATCCCTCTTGTTGTTGGTGACTCTGCAGAGGGAGTGGAGAAGACATCTGCGGCTATTAAGGTGCTTAAGCAGATTGGTGCGTTCCCTGATGCGGAGAAAGCCAAGGACAGCCATGCCATCCGACCTGGCAAGGGTAAGATGAGGAACCGTAGGTACATTTCTCGCAAGGGCCCTCTGGTAGTTTATGGTACCGAAGGTTCTAAGATCGTTAAGGCTTTCCGTAATATTCCTGGAGTTGAGGTTGCTAACGTTGAGAGGCTTAATCTTCTTAAGCTCGCTCCCGGTGGTCATCTTGGCCGGTTTATTATCTGGACTAAATCTGCTTTTGAGAAGTTGGATTCAATCTATGGTACATTCGACCAGCCCTCGGAGAAGAAAAAGGGTTACGTTCTGCCCCGATCTAAGATGGTGAATGCTGATCTTACTAGGATCATTAACTCTGATGAGATTCAGTCCGTTGTAAGGCCGATCAAGACCGACGTTAAGAGAGCGCAGCTCAAGAAGAATCCATTGAAGAATTTGAACACACTTCTCAAGCTCAACCCATATGCTAAGACTGCTAGAAGGATGGCGCTTTTGGCTGAGGCTCAACGGGTAAAGGCAAAGAAAGAGAAGCTTGACAAGAAGAGGAAACCAATCTCTAAGGTATATATTCTTCTTTGTATTGTTTTTGGTTTAATGGTTCTTTGTTTTCATCTGTACATTGTTATTCGTAGGCAGCCCATTTTTATTCCTTTGAGAGTGAATGTGATCATATATTATTTTTTTTAAGCTTAGTACTTAGATCGTTAGTTACTTTTAACATTGGTTTTGTGATCTACTGGTTTTGGTCGTTATGTTCTTTGGTTGTTTTAATTATATTTGTTGAACTTGTTAAGGGCACTAGTAACCCACTATAAAGTTGAGGACAGAAGATTACCAATAATGAATGTGTGTTCTTGAATTGGTTTTTTTTAAAAGAAATGATAAAGAGCATGGACGTAATTTCATAAAAACATTGATGATTGGCATTTATATTATTTGAGTTAATTTAATCGTAGTCTATGTGGCACATGTGCTCCCTTTTCTGTCAGATGACTGGATTGAAAACACAGGTTTGCATCCTTGGACTGCACATTTATGTTCTTATTTCTGTAATACTTCTGAAATGGATAACATTCTCTATATTTGTATCTGATGTAACCATCAGAACTATTTCAAATGGTAGATTGTCAGTCTTCTGTTTATCAGAAAATTGTAATGTATTATGCCTATTATTTCTTTACGAATTATTATTGTTTTATCTACCCTTTCTCACATCTCTTGGTTTTTAGGTTGACCAGTTCAATATCGTGAATGTGATATGTCTAGAGGAGGGTTGTATGGTTTAGACATGTGATAGTCTGTGTAATCAATTTTTCATGTAACATATTAAGATTCGGTTAACCGTTGCTGTTTGCACCATGTTATTTCTTATGGTAATTTGCTCCTTGATGTCTTTGGAAGTGATATCATTGGTGTTTGAGGAGGTGATGTCCTCGGTGTCTCAGACTAATATTTTGTTGGGTTATGGTTTTCTTTTCTCATTTACACCATTTGTTGGCTGTTTACTCGCATAATTAATGCTTTGAGTTGAGAACTCAGGTCAACACCTGAATCCAACAACAGCAAAGCTTATTTTGACTAAATGGGGTCAATTACATGGATATTGCTCTCCAATCAGCTCTGTTTATGGTCACAACGAAAGAAGGCTTTGCCTATCTTAGATCTTCTTGTCTTATAATAATCATTCTTTCATACTGGAGCATCTAAAGGCCTCCGTTGAACATGGTCATGCCATCTCAAACGTCTTTCTCATAACTTGTCATGTGTCGTTGCTATTCCCAAATCAGTTATAATACCTTCATTATTTACCTTATCTTTCCTAGTTTTGCCACACATCCATCTCAATATCCTTATTTCAGCTACACTGAGTTTTATCTTTATGATGTTTCTTAACTACTCAACATTCTGTGTCATATGTTATATTCGGTCGATGATGACCCTATATAATTTTCATTGAAGTTTTAAAGGAGTACGACAATCACACAAATACTCTAGATGCACCTCTCCACTTCATCCATCATATTTTAATCCTTTGTGAAACATCATCCTTTATATCACTTTCTTTGTTTATGATTGAGCCTATATACCAAAAATAATCATTTTGTGGTATCTCTCTCATCAATTTTCACCACCTCTCATCATCCATCCTTGTGTGTCTCTTGTACATCATATACTTTGTCTTCATTTTACTTGTCTTAAAACCTTTTGATTCCAAGGTTGATCTTTGTGATTCTAACTTGGCATTAATCCCCGCTTTTGTCTCGTGCATCAAAACAATATCGTCAACAAAATGAATACACCAAGGAACCTCAACTTGAATTTCTCTGGTTAAATCATCAATGATAAGTGCAATCAAATAAGGGCTTAAAGCTGATCTATGATGTAACCCAATTGTAATTGGGATTTCGTTACCTTGGTCCCCCAAGGTTCTTACACTAGTTTGATTGTGTCAACATATTTTCTTGATACATGTCTCTTCTCTAGCACTTGTCAAATTAACTCTCTTGGGATTCTTTCATAAGTTATTTTTTAAGTCAATAAAGACCATATGGAGCTTTAATGCAATCTCAAAATCTTTTCATGAGTCTCCTAAGTAAATAGTGTATGTTGTGGATCTCCTTGGAATAAAAACCAAATTGGTTTTTTGTAATAATAGTTTCTTGTCTCAGATGAATTTTAACAGCTCTTTATAATTTCATAGTATGATTCATTAATTTTATCCCGTTATAGTTATTGCAGTTTTGAATATCACCTTTAGTTTTATAAATTGGAACAACAATGTTTCTCCTTCATTCATTTGGTATTTTCCTTGTGCTCATAATTTTATTGAACATATAGGTTAGTTAAGATAATCCATAAATTCTTAAGCTATTTCCTACTTCTATTAGGATCTCTTCAGAGCCTGATGTTTTGCTATGTTTTAAAACTATATTTCTTAACCTCGATGGTCTACATCTATAGCTTTATTCACTTTTGGCTATTCATCTGATGCACTGCATCATAATCTATTATGGTGTATTTTCATTGCCTTTTGTAATTAATATGTAGCCTGTTCATTATATTCATTGTTTTTTTTTTTTTTCAGTCCAATATATTCAGTATACATTTTGGTGGATTATGTGATTAATGAAATATTTTCTTTTTGTTCTGCCAGGAGGAGGCTGCTGCTGTAAAGGCTGCTGGCAAGGCATGGTATCAGACTATGATCTCAGACAGTGATTACACCGAGTTTGATGTCTTTACAAAATGGCTAGGCGTATCACAGTAATTAGTGTTATCTTAGTTAAGGGGTTTGGAATTATCTTTTAGAACCGTGTTCTGTTTTTTATTGAGACTTGCATCGTAAGTTCTTCATTTTTGTTTAACTTGTTTAGTAGGAGGGAGAGGCCAGAATAACGACATGAATTTTGGTATATTGGTTTTGCCTTGCCCTCTTCCTGGTTTTGCTATTTTTGGCCTTGGTAGAGGTCTTGAGATTTATAGAGATACAATTGAAGTATTTAGAAATGAGTAAAGCTTGTTTTTCTTATCAATATTTTCTTTTACTGCTATCATTGATCTGCACATATTCAAATGATGATCCAGTCGTAAGTTCCTAACCCAGTAACTTTGATGGGTGAGCTGCGTAATTGGCATTGTAGCAGGTTCATTCTGGTTTGTTGAGACTGAAGATTACTGGAAACCCATCTTGTTATTGTTCCTCCCACATGAATAAGAGGAACCCATTTCAGTACAGGAATGTGTAGGACAGTGCTAGGTTTTGCTGTCTGCTTGTGAAATTTGAATCTCTGGTTTTAAAAGATTATTCTCGTTCAATATTTTTATTTCTGACATAAAAATGTTTCTGTTGTGGATCGAAATGAATTGGTTTTACGGTTGGACATGATCTCAAATCAGTTGGGAAGGAATTGGTTGAGGTTTTATTTTTTTTAGTTCAAAACATAGGAAAGTTTCTCAATCGTATTATACTCCAGATTTCTTCATATTCAGTGCGATGGCCATTGATTTAATGCTTCGTTTCTGAATCTTTTATTTGGCCATAAGTAGAGCGGATCCTTGTTTTCTGTTCTATCCTGGAGGATGGATGTCTCACTACTACTACCTCGTTTTTACGCTACTCTCCTGTTTAATGTGGACGCCATTCTCATATTTGCATTCCCTCTGGCCTTGCTATTTTTGGGTAAGTTCTCTGGTTTTGTTTGGTTCCGAAGAGAAGGAAAATAAAATTTTCAAACTTTTAAGTGAGAAATTTTTGTTATGATTAGAGCATATGTTATCAGATTATTATGTAATTAATTCTAAATTAAAATTATTTCACATTTAATTATTAATTTATATTTCATTTTGCATTTAAATCTTTATCATTTTAAATGTAAAATAAATTTTACTACAACCATAAAAATTTTCTCTTTAATTTTTAAAATTTATTCTTTCTTTCTCTTCGATTCCTGGAGTCTCCATGGTTTTAGTTAGGCTAAAGTTCGTTGGTCTGGAGATTTGTAGATCTGTGAAATCTAAATTTGTATATATGTGTAATCTATTGACGTGACAAGGGTGGGGGGCATTATCGGAAACACATTAGAAAGGGTTGGGGGGATTGAGGAAAAAAAGAAAATAAAATAAAAATTAGTTTAGATACTTTTGTAATCATTATCAAAAACAAAGTTTTGTAATCCCTACTTTAACATGATTGTCCAAAAGATTTTAATTCTGTTTAATCAAATTAAAGTAAAAATGTTGTATTGTTGGATATGGAGATCCATCCTTCAGCATGGACTTGTGGTCTTTCTGTTCATCAAATCCAACATAGATGATAGTGTTTTTACTTTGCTTTGACTGGATAACTGGCATCTCCATGGTATTCTGATTATGGCCCATGGTGATTGAATTCAATTGGATTCCAGGAGAGATAGGTTTGCTCTTGTTTCTTTCATTTTGTTGAACGGGGTATGGTCTCTAAGTAGGGTTTCTTCTCAGAGGTTGTGTCAGGCTTAGGAAGCCCTTCCTGCTATTTCTATGAGACCTAGAGAGAGTGGTGACAGCATTGTCTGAACTGCTTCTTCCAATGGTATGTTTTCAGCTTCCTCTGCTTGGGAGATAATTAGATCTCATGGCATTAATAGTTCAAAAGATATTCTCCTCGACACAATTTTATATTGTGGAGAATCCTAATCCAATCCCTTATTGGATATCTTTTGTGTAATAGGGGTATCTTGTCAAGAGCTATATGTGGTCTGTGTTAGGCGGCTGATGAAGACCTTCATCACTTATTTTTTGAGTGTCAGTTCTTTAATGGGGTTTGGATGAAGATTTTAGGGAAATGCTGGTCATGCTATAAAAGAATCAGGCTTTTTGATAAATAATGGAGGTGGATAATAAAAAATTTAAAAGAAATGACATCTGTGACACTCTCGTTAAATTAGCCTTCTCCGTGACAGTTTACCATATATGGTTTGAAAGAAATATGCGCATGTGGATGAGAAAATCAAGAACATTGGATCAAATTTGGCATGCCATTATGTTTGACGTGTGTGGTTTGACCATATATGTCTCATCCCCCTCCCATATCTCCGAGAGGAATATATTTATTCTATCCTCTTGGAACCTGAATAACGATTGAGGTAGTGTGGCAATGGTCCCCCCTCGCCTCTCTTCCCCTTTTGTTGCAGATTCCCTCTATTCTTGGGCTTGCTCTCGTTTGTAAGGAGTCTAGCTCTATCTTCTTGATACCTAGATTTGGTGTCCCTTCTTGTTGGGGTTTTGTCAATACAATTATTCATTCATTGAAAAAAAAAATATTGTATTGTTGATTGCATGTGCATTCCCCTCATACACATATGGTATGGGTAGATTTTAATCCTAATTTTTCCCTTAAAAAAAAAAAAAAAAAACCTAATTTTTGTTTTAGGTTTTACAATAAAAAGGAAATAATAAAAGAAAAGGTTCTCCCGCAATCTTTGGAAGAGATAAATTTCTCACAATATACAAATAGGTAAACATGAATTGATATTATGTATATTATGTCCCCATGTGTACGTATGTGTACAAATAGATATACATGAATAGATATTATGTCATTTGGAAAAGAATCTGGTCATCTATTACTCTTCCAAAATTAAAAACTTTTTTGTGGAGAGCGTGTAGCCATGGTGTTGCCTTTGGAGAAGATCTCCATAACAGATGCATTCCTATCGATGGAGGTTGTAAAAAGTGTGGAGCTGAGTTGGAATCGATTGAACATATCTTACTGTTTTGCTTCTTTGCTAAAGCGGTGTGGTTCAGTTCTTCTCTTTACTGTTTTGCTTCTTTGCTAAAACGGTGTGGTTTAGTTCTTCTCTTAACTACAAGGTACCTGACTCTCTTCATCTAAAGTTCCATCATTGGATTGCTCTTTGGGGCCCTCTCTTCAATTAGAACAAGAACAAGGCTCGATTTGTGGGATGCACATCGTCTCCTCCCAGTGATTCTGGGAGGACGCGGCAACCTATCTCGGATGGCTGCCACGTAGCTCTCGGTTGAATCCGAGACCCACGTTTGAGCCGACAACCCCTGTCGGCTGTGGGCTGGGTGTCGGTTCGGACGTGGGTCTCGGATTTACTGAGAGCCATGTGGCAACCATCTAGGACAGGTTGCCACTGTCCTCCCAGAACCACTAGGAGGACTGGATGCGGATCCTGATTTGTGTGGTCTCTTGCTTTTTTCATTAGCTGGAACCTATGGAAGGACAAAAATGAAAACCATTTTCATCAATCCCAGAGTGATCCTTTATCGGTTATTGGAAAAACAGAATCTACATTTCATGAATTTGCCTCTTCTCAATCACACTTGAAAGAGATTCTGTTTAGTTAAAGGGATGACATCGGTAAGAACTAGATCTGAACTCCTCCTCCTAGGGGCTATTACAAGATAAATCGATGGGGCTTTCGATGCTCATTCTTCTATTGGAAGTATTGGAGTTATTGTTCGGGATTCTAAGACTCATTCGGTTAGAGCTTTTTCACATAAATTCTATTGTTCCTCAGCCTTTCACTGTGAAGTCTTAACCATCCACATGGCTCTTCAGTCTACTTTGGAAGAAGGCTTTATGAATATTTTACTTGAGTTTGATTATTAAGAACTGGTCCACTAGTATATCACAAACCAGTCTTCCCCTTGTGACGCTAACTGCCAACCGTTGAAGGAAGACGGCTGTTATTTGATTTCAAAATGTGAAAATTATCATATATCCTATGTTTGAAGGGAAGCCAATGGCTCACACCTTGCCCCGGAAGGCCAAGTCTTTTTCGGGGAAACTCTATGGTCAAATTTCATTCCTTGGCTTTTATACCTGTGTTTGGTTGAGGCATCGGCTATTACCCGCGCTTTTGTTGATCAATGGATGTATGCTTTACCCAAAAAAAAAAAAAAAAAAAAAATTAAAATCGTGTCCACACCTTCCCGCAAGAACGATCCCCCAAAAAAGATCATGTTCCATTGTTAAACTTGGAAGGCTGAATTTTCCCCGCTTAGTTTCAAGCAGAGGCGCGTAGGCTTTGCGCGGGAGCTAGTGTGTACATTACTATATCTCTGTGTATTGAAGGTGTGTGAGAGAGAGAGAAAGAAGAGAGAGAGAGAGAGATGGCGAACAAGCTCATCAGCGAGATGGGACTTCCAAAAGCAATTGCTAACATTTTTGCAGCTCGAAACATTCTAACCGCTAAGGTAGCTTTAACTAACTAACTGATTTCCTCCTGCATTTCCCGTCTCTTTCGTTTCTTATTTATTTGAAGTTCATTAGTTCCAATGTTGCGTCTATTTTCGTTTACTTTGTCCAAACCCAAGCGCTTTATAGTGAATCAGGAATGTGTTTGAGCTCGAGTGGTGGTCGAGGACCTTTATTGGAAGCTACGTAGCTGGAAATCTGAGAGTGCGGATTTATGAGCCCTTTTTTTAGGGTTCCTTGAAGAGGGTTTTTTTTTTTTTTGGGGGATCTTGACTTCAATTTCAAGTGCCTTGAGAAAGTGAAAACTCTCATAGCTTGCCTAGAATCCAATCAATGTATTTTCGCCGTCAGTTTTTTACATGGGAATCCTTCGATTACGATTCTGATATAATGCTTTTGACGGTTGGCTTGCTTTTAGGATGCCTTATCTCTTGCTGAATTTGAGCTAATGGAGTTGTTAGATGTGGGGTTGGCTGAAGTAAATGCTGCAGTGGCGCACATCAGCGAAATGGCGTGTCCACCATATCAGACGGTAACCCTATTTGCCTTTTTCTTGATTATTAGGATGAACTAATTGTAGCAGCTGCTCAGTCCTTTTAGCTTTCTTTAACGATATTATTCTAGCTGTCTCCAGGCTCTTTCCCTGATGGAGGAACGAGTCCGAAGTGAATGCTTGTCTGGACACCTTCCTACACGTCTAAAGGGGCTTGACAATGCCTTATGTGGAGGAATCCCATTTGGAACTTTGACTGAATTGGTTGGCCCAGCAGGAATTGGCAAATCACAAGTATGCAAGCTTTGTTTAGTTCACTGGCCCATAAATCTCTATCTAAATGAAACTGTCATATTTTTGTTTCCTGTTATTTAGAAATTTCAATCGTTAGAAGTTTACTCATTCTCTTTTCTGAAATCGTTTATAGATATTTGTCTTGTAACTGTTGTTAGTTTTTCATAGAAATGGTTGAGCTTTCTATTTAGACTTACAGATGTGTTTGGATATTTTGCCAAGTTATTTACATCTAAACCACTTAAGTTATAGTTTAATAAATATAAAGAAGAAAATATGATGGTTTTGGCCATGGTTAAGTTGGGGAATCAACATCCAGTTAGTTGATTTTTTGAAATTCTGCACTGGATTGATTGCTATTGCTGATTGTTCTATAATGTAGTCTTGTAACATAAAATGAAAATTTCTGTTTCGGACCAAACTCTCTGGAAAATGTTAGATGATGAGTTGTAATTGGGTTTTGTTCTCCTAAATATTCATTTGGAATGGTTTTTTGACGACAAAAATAAATTTTGGAAATAATACTATATAAGAAAAATAGTTACACAAGATTTTTAACATGGGAAATTGAATATCAGAAAATAATGATTGCTTTTGAATAGTATGGTAGTTAATGTTCATTGATGAGTTTATGAGATTTTTTTTTCTTTCTTTTATCTGATAATATGAGGCATAATTAGCAGAATTTGGGATTTTCCTATGAACTAAAAGAGATCAGCATTCGGGTAAAATTGTGTTATGTATATAAGTTATTAACACAGAATGGTTTCAATTGACCAACCCAAAAATCTATCTCTTGGATAACATGTTGATGTCATGTGACCGTAGTTGTTAAGGCAACGCCTACGTGGCAAGGCAATTGTAGATCTCCAAGGCGACTAGTCACCATATTTTCAGACTCCTAAATGGGAAAGAAAGGGGGAAAAAGGTGGGGGTTAAGAATAGGGAAAGATTAAGAAGGGGGGATATTTGGGGAAAGGGTGGAGAAGCTGCTGTTGTCATTGCCATACCAATGCAGAAGCAGAAGCAGCGGTGATGGCGGCAGAAGAATTAGTTGAAGCAACCACATATGTCACTACCGCTGCAGGAAATGCAATAGCAGTGAATGATGCTACTGCCACCGCTAATTGTGGGAAAAAGAAGAGAAATAGGAAGGGTACTTAACTGACCTGTTCTTGATCTTTGGCAATCATATTTGTCGTTGGGCCGAGTCTTCTGGCATTGAGGAGTAAAAGGGTAGGGAGACACTCTAAGAATTCTTATTTTTCCTTCCTTTATAAAAGGAAATAATTTTTAATTTTTTTTATTAGTTCCTTCATCTATATAAGTAGGAGTAGTTAAATTCTTCATTTTATGAGTAAGCCCTCTTTAAAATTGGAACTAAGAAGAGAACTTCTGTCATTTACACCTATGCCCCTTTCTTTAAGTAGCACGTCTTGGTCAACTGGGCACTACCTAGAGACTGTCTAAGCGCCAACAACTACCCAACAAACCCTTTCCTCTTGACTGTAGGGTTTTGAATTGGAAGTTTAAGGGAGAATGATTTCTTTTAATAAAACCAAAGTTGAGATGTGGAGTTTTCATAAGAAAATCAAGAAAGTCAATCAAATGATATTGGAATGAAACAAAGTTCGAAAATTTACGACATTGGGTCATAGCAAAAAGGAGGTTGAGCAAACTTCTTTCCTCTTTGGAATTAAGGGGGTGATAGAAGGGGTTAGTTATTGTCATATATGTAATGCAGGGGGCAAGTTCAGATGTGTTTGATGTGGTTCGATCTCAAAATCAATGTCTTGGATTTATATTTATTAATTGGGAACATTATAATACCATGGACCCAAACTAGAGGATAATTTTAAAGGGAGTGTCTGAGTGACACCTCTATAGTTCTATTTAGAACATGTAACCATCTATTGAGTGTCCCTTGTCTTATTCCAAAAGGTCTTTAATTCAGGAGTAAAAAAGTTTTCAAAATAATTTGAAAGTGGCTTGTCGTGCTCACTTTTCGAGTGCACTTATGAAATGACAGATTTTACTCTTTACTAAAAAATATGTGTTATACACTTATACTAAGAGGGCAAAAAATAAATTTAATATTATTTGACACCTTAAGGGTTGTCAATAAGAATATCCTATTTTATATTAGAAGTAAACTAGTTGTAAATTTGTTTGTGGGACCAACGGTTTTTTTTTTCCCTGCTAAAGATTGGAAAATTTTATTAGAATACTAAAGAATAAAGAATTACAAAAACCAGGGACCACCTTCGGCAGTGCCATTAGCAGGGAAGAACCAACCTTGAAAAACAAAAGAAAGCTAACAGAAGCGAAAACGAGGATGCTCAGACACGTCCCAAACTACATCCCTTGCCACAAACAGTGGGCAACTAGACCAACTGAGAGATATTTGGTTTTGAGCCACGTGTTTTGCTAACCCATCGGCAACAATATTGATTTCACGAGAATATTGAGTGATGCGCCATTGCATATTACATAACTCTGGCAACAAACTATTCCACACCTGCCACATCGCCATGGTATTTTCCGTTGACGAAGACTCTACCACGGCTAGAGAATCGCATTCAATCCGCAGGTGAGAGCAGCCCATAGAGATTGCACCCTTGATCCCAATGATAACCGCCCAGAATTCTGCCATGAAATTCGTGGTAATTTCCAGGTACTCAACAAAAGCCTGAAAACCATTCCTGAATGAATTCGAAAAACGCTCCCAGCACCAGCTCTTCCTGGATTTCCAATGGCATAGCTATCACTATTGAGTTTAAGCCATGGGCCAATGGTATAGACCATTTTAGTTGTCTAACCACTTGGGTTTTTCGAGCTCTAGAATGGAGATGAAACCGATTCGCCACCCTCCAATCTGCATTATTTGATACCAGGCCAGGTTGTCTAGCCGACAGATCTTGAATGGATTTCTCCATCCATCCCAGAATTCATGCCACCAACGGTCTATCCCCTTCGAAACAAGCCAAATTTCTGCCTCGCCAAATGCACCTAGCGACCACAAACAAACTTGTCTTCCAATGGTTTGATGTATAGGGGAGGTATTATTTTGTTAGAATTATGGATTATGTAGGAGCACGTAAGTATATGATGTTTCTGTTTTCCATTGTGTTTTTATCGCTTGTTGAGTGGTAGTGATTCTTGAGGCTGAATTTGCTCCCACCTATCTTGAAGTCAAAGCGATGTTTGATAAACATCAAATTGATTTTCAGATGCCATCCCATAACCACTGAGTTTCACATTGTTTTTTGTTATTTGCCATGAGATGTATGCTATCATATGATGAATGCTATGTATGTTTTCATGAGTTGTGTTGAATGTTTACGTTGCAGAAGATATATGATGTGTGGTTATGAGATTATTCTCATTTATAAAGCAAGTTTGATATGTGAAATCTTAAAGGGTAGATCCCCCATGGCCTCCTGTTGTTGATGGGTGTAAGGATCTCGTAGATTGACCTTGTAGATGCCGATAGGGTAATCCTTGTGTTCGTCTACGAGATAGCTTGCATTCGTCTCGTATGAGATAAATAGTGGACATGACGAAGGGGAGTGCACCATGATAGTGGTTATCATCCCCTTGTACGTGATTCACTATAAACTGACATGTATGTACTTGACTTGAGTGCGTGTCAACCGATAAGAATAGAAACAACACTCAGAGGTTGTCAAATATATTAGAAGTTGGATTTCACAAATGAGACGTAATGAACAGAGTTAGTCCAACCAACAGAACATGCGCAGTGACTCCCGAGAGGGTAATTTGTGTATGTAGGGATTGGATAGTTTAATTCTACAATCAGTTGGTTATGAGGAAGCCTTGATTGTGGGGCAACCATTGGACTAGTTTAGCCCACTGGTTCAGTGGTTCTATCATGCAAACTTATCTTTACATCATTATAGTAGCCAAGTTTGACCATCACTGGCCCATTGTTTATACCAAGGTTCAAAATCTCGGATCTCGAGGGTGTCTCGACCCTTGAGAAAATTGAGATTACCGAGATCCGAGATCTTGGCGAGAACCTACCGAACTCCCAAAGGGTAAAAATGGGAGTTTCGATAGTTTTTTTTATTTTTTTTAATTTTATTTTTATGGTTTTAAGCCATTTTTTGATGTTTTAAGGCCATTTTAAGGCTATATATTGTAGGAAAATACTAATTTAATATATATAAACACATTTGAAGCATAAAAAAAGATCACATTATTGGAAAATCATACATTCATAAATCATAAATCCCACAAAATGACATAACTCACAATTGCTCATTATATGAAAGACTTAAATACTCAAAATGAAATAGTACCTTCCCATCAGTCCATCCCAATGTCTAATCATATGTAGAGTGACGTGCAAGTTCCATCTGGTCAGATTGATTTTGCTGAAGAAAATATATCTCGGTCTGATATACAAAGTCTTGCCACGATATCCTCCGGCTATAAAAGGTCTGGTAGTCTTCCACATATTTCTCATACACAGTATCCGGGAAGTTTCTAAAAATACCTAATCTTGGATGCAATTCACTATAATGTGGAGTAAAGTGAGCATATACTGGCTGGTGTAGGGGCGTGGTTTTCTACAAATTCGGGATTGAAAAGAGACTGTCCACAAAGTTGGAGCCAGTCTGTGAAGTAGCATTACTAGCATTAGCGGAATAATCATGTGCACTTCCCATCATGCGGTCATCGCCACCGGAATAAGAACCGTACGCTGAAGTGGTGCCAAATCCATGAGCACTCCACCGCCTCTGATCCTGTCCACTGCTACCCTCAATGCTCAGTCTTCCAAAGCTTGTAGACATGTTATCAATTTTAACATGAGGCATAATATCAGGATCAGGAATGATCTCAATGAAACGATTGTCGTCTTCTTCCACTGGTTGCAAAGGGCGTTCCCGTTGACGAGACTTACGTGTATACGCAGTCGTAGGCCATGATGAAGATGCGCCCACCATGATTTGGATCCTGTGTAGCATGTGTATACTGACTCTCGCCGGTCCATCTAATAATGGGTACAGTCGGTCTAGGATCACCACCACCACCACTATCATAACCACCACCACCACCACCACCACCACCACCCTGATCACCACCACCATTATCAGAAGCTGACCAGCCACTCTGATTAATTGTATCATCACCGCTTTCTGGGTCACTATCGGTTGGGGGTCAAATGGTCTCGGCGATTGTACATGTACACGACACTCATCCGAGGTAAGAAACCGCTCGAGATTAGAACCCATCGGAGTAGACACAGTGGGGTGGGGCATGCCACCAGGCACATCCATCACTGGTACTGCTCAGTCTCGCACCCATTCCACGTAGGGATCTTCCTCATTTGAAGATAGTTGGAAGACGTCAGCTAGCTCGATCAGATTTTGGTCATTTTTTTGTTCAAACTTCAAGCACTGTACCTTCAGTTTCATGTTGTAATGGGTGTACACCAAGTCATTTAGCTGTTGAGAGCCCAATTTATTCTGCTTCTTTGAATGGATAAGGGAGAAGGTACTCCAATTTTGCTCACACCTGGATACGGAATATGTCTGAGATAGAACTTTAATTGCTATTCTCCTCAACTCAGTTGCATGCTCGCCATACAACAACCACCACTCAGATGCAAAAGAAAAAGAACACATTTTAATACACATATTAAATAGGATATGTTACTTGGAAATTTCAATTTCCATAATTCTATACCAGGATCGGTCTTATCTCGTCTAACCATTGCGGCGAGAGTTCCAAAACTCCCAAGACTATCTCTGAACGTTTTAATCTACACCGATTTCAAAATTTATAACCATTAGTCATTGTAATATATGGATATTCAAGTAATTCAACACTTAAACCATACAACTCACCTCCAGATTGACAAGTGCTTGTACAGTATAATCTGACACCAATTTTGCCACAACATCTTTTACCGCATCGATAATGTCAGAATTGAGCCCAAGCACATGTAAATATTGATACTTGGGGTTCAAATAGTATGCTGCAAAATATGAGTCGTCAGATTAAAATATAGTTTAAGTGGAATTAAATTAAAGACATTATTAAATATATTCACCAGCCTTATGCAATGGGTGCATCAGTTGACTCTCCCATCGATCTTTGTTAATTTTAAAAAAACTTTTGTCTCCACGTAGAAGCACAACTTTTACACGGTCCTTCAACGTATCCATGACAGCATATAAATGTAGCATGATGGATTGGAATGCTGTATCCACTAATCTCAGCACCTTCACTACTGACTCTAGAATTCTGACTACATTCATTTGTATTCTCTAAAATTCCTCTGAAACTATAGTACTCTATGCTTCAACTCCAACAGGAGAGTTGGACTCCCTCCACCCAAACCAGCCCTCAGATGCAAACATTGATTTGAGGCCTATCATTTTTGCTTGAAAGCTCTTAAGGTCTATGTAGTTGGTAGCAAATCTGGTAACGCCGTGTCTGACCAAGTCCCCTCCACATCTCTCCCTTAGTAAGTTCAAAGAATAGCCATAGTTGTATACAAGTGTTATCACCTGGCGTGCTTGTTCAACCACTTGTTTTACTTTTTGGATCTTGCCCATGTCCTTCAACATCAAGTCAATGCAATGGGTAGCACATGAAGTTCAGAAGAGGTTATAGTTAGCTATCATCATCTCTCCTGCCTTCTTGTATTTGCTGCCATTGTCTGTCACAATCTGCACCACATTTGTAGCACCAACTTCATCCACCACTGTCTGTAGCAATCCATATATGTAGTTAGCATCTTTTATGCATGCAGATGCATTCACAGATTTCAAGAATGATGTTTTTCCATCACTATAGACCATGAAGTTGATGATGGACTTTCTAGTGGGACCAGTTCAACCATTATACATAATAGTAACCCCATATGTACCCCAGTTATTTCTTAATCCTTTTATCCATACTTCTAGCTTTTTTTTAATTCTTGGGAGATACACATTCATCACTTGATATGGAGTGGGGGTTTTAACACCAGGACCAGCCTGAGCAACTGAATCAAACAAGGGATGATAGTATGGGCCACCACTAGCATTTGCTGAGATACTATTAAAGATGGACCACCTAGCATAGGCATCACCAACAAATTCTTTTGTACCCTTCCAGTTCCACATACTCTTTAGTCTCTTCTGCTTGGCGCCAACCTTCCTAAAAACTGCTGGATCTTGCTGTAGGATTTCAACATGATCCTCATCCCTAGTAGGTGCAGGTGGTGGTCCTTGGGGTTGTGCTCTAGTATTTTTTGATCTTCTAAACATAGAAGCCAACCCCACCTTACTTCGTGTTTGTGGTTGAGGCTGCTGAAATGATCTACTGCCACTTGCCCTTAAGGCTGTTTGCCTCAACCTATCCCGGTTCGTCTCAAGGGGGACTTTACTAGCCTTTGTAGCCCGTCTCACATCTCTAGCCCCTTGCTCAGTCATATTTGTGGTATCCATACAGTCGTCATCTGAAGAATCATCATCATCAAAACCACGCACAGTGCTTCGAATTGTATCCTCAAATTGTTGTTTACTTTTTTCTTTTTCAGCCCTTCTCTGCTGTCATCCCTTCATCTGTGCAGCTATGGCCCTGGTATTCGCCACAAGAACTATGACACACTTCGCCACATCTGTAGAAGTCCTACTCAAGTGTTGCTTAAATCTGGTAATCCCACTAGACATAAGCTTATTCCTACAGAATTTGCATTGAGTCTTCTTTCTATCGCCGTCAATGGCATTACAATACTGGCAAACCATGTCAGTATGACCAGCATCACCACCTCCCCCACGAGAACTCGAAGCAACCATTATATTTAGAATGAGGCACTGTTATATAAGATGATAAATAGAGAAATTTAAATCAATAGATTTACAATAGTAAAACTTAAAATGGAAGAACATAAAACCATCAAATATGTGAATACTACTCAAAATACATTGAAATTATTTTTCAAAATTTTAAAACTATTTTATAAGAAAACATAATGTTTTTCCTAATTTTACATAATTATTTAGATATTATTATTAATTTCGGATATTAAATAAAAATAATTATTTTTTCTAAAAATATAATCCGACAACATGGAACCGTAGATCGGCCAATGGTATTCAACATATATTATTTTGAACACCAACGGATAAGTATTATTTTTTTTATTAATTTTTTATTGCTGGAAAATAGCATTTATTAATCATAAATTCAAAAAAAAAAAAAATGTACAGAAAAAAACTGAAACTGTGACTGCATAGATCCGCCAACGGTGTTCTACATATATTATTTTGAAAGTAAATCGATTAATATTTAAGAAATGTATTTTTCATTTATATATGTACAGAAAAAAAAAATGAAACCTTGGCCGTGTAAATCGGCCAATGATGTTCATCATATATTATTTTCAAAACCATCTAATTAATATTTTTCGTATTTTTTTCATTTTTTAATTGCTGAAAAATAGATTTTTTTTAACAGAAAATAAAAATAAAAAATATATGCAAGAAAATAATTTCGAAAGGATGAGGTTGTGGATCGGCTTCATGTGTCTCACATAAATAAATTTCATGATGATCCAACATGTATCAAACATTTTCATATAAAAAGTAAGTTTTTGGGGAAAAAAATCATACCTCAAACAGTGCATTTGCCAAGAACAGGTAAAATGGAGCCTCCAACAGCACTTTGGTGGAGAGATTTGCAAAGAAGAAAGATTTTCGAACCTTAGATGCAAGGTTGGAGAAGAAGGAGTGGAGGAGAAGAGGAAAACAGAAGCAAAGAGGAGAAAAAATGAGTCTCGGTCGAGCTTTTGACTGAGACTCCTATTTTATGACTTAAACCAGTCGAAACTGGTTCAAAAATGTTGAGTTGGGTCGAGATTTACCAATTCGAACTGGTCGAGATCCAGTACAGAACACGTTGAGACTGGTCGTGACCCAGTTTCAACTCATGTTCTCGTCTCGACCTAGTTGAGACAACCGAGAAACTTGAGATCTCGACCTGTCTCAGTCGAGTTTTTGAACTATGGTTTATACTAATGAGTGATGGTCGACTAATTGGTCGAAATTGTTTGGACTGGACAAGGAATTTTGCTCATGTTCACAGCTGAGAAAGTTTATTCTGTCCTGATAGATTAATATAAAGATGAGGTTTATTATAAAAGTTATTGCAGAAAGTCGATTTACTCAAAAAGAATGGTTAGTATTAATAGCTATTTTGAGAAAGAAGTTGATAGAGAATTTTCTCTAGTTTTATTGAATCTAGGTTGTTGATATGATCAACTCTTGTATATTGTGTGGAATTTGATTCCATTACGCATGTTTGCAATATATTATAGGGAATCAATTAAACAAGAAAGCTTTGTGAAAGAGCAGTTCGTCTTTTAATGGGGACATGATCATAGTCATAGTGACAGCTATAGGCAAGGCTTCTAATTCTCGAATTCGGTAGCTGCGAAAACCGAATTTCTACTGAAATGACTGAAATATAGTTCGAAATAACTGAAATGCTGAAATATTGATTGAAAATGTTGGCACAAGAACCAGATATGCTTATCGAAATGTCCAAAATATTGTCCGAAATATTGTGGTTTTTCTAAGTCGATATCCATCTCGTCTTGGCCTCCCCCAAAACCGAAAAGTTTCATAATTTGCCCACAGTTCACCAAAAATTAGAACCATGGTACATAGACATTTGTTTTGGATTGAAAGGTCAAAGGAGTTGGAATATTATTTAGTTGTGCTTCAGATTTTAAGAGAAATGTGATTGTTTTCTTTTCAAAAGTTGGTATTTGAAACAACAACATTTATTACCTTTAGTAGTTTAGAAAATGGTCTCTAAAATTGTGTTCCAAATCAAGGTTGAATATTCCAATGTTCTTCTAAATGGTTTTAAAAGGGTCTTGCTCTTGTAAATTCCACATATTTATAGCACTTGAGATTAGGTCGTTTTGGAGTTGAGAGGGTTAATGGGTTGGTAAAGGATAAATTTTAGATTATCTGAAGGTAGGACCTTATCCGACTTGTGAGTCCTCTCTACGAGGATAAATGAGCAAAAAGTCCTTTGACAAAAAGTTGGAAGAGTCATTTATTTGTTGGAATTGATCCGTACTGATATTTGTGGTCTAGTAAATGTTCGAGCCCAATATGGGCAGATGGATATTTTGTTTCATTCACCGATGAACACTCTCGATATGGATATCTTTACTTGATGCATTGGAAATCAGAAACACTTGAAAAGTTAAAGGAGTTCCGTGCCAAGGTTGAGAACCAATTGAGTAAACTTATCTAGTGTCTCTGATTGAATCAAGTTAGAAGAGTGTCTATCGGAATTTAGGGATTAATTTTTGCAAGATTGGCTCACGTCTTAATTGAGATCCCCATGAACTTGATAGTGTATGGTGTCTGAGAGAGACGAAGTTGGACCTTGTTAGACATGGTTCAATTGTTGCTTAGTATTCTGAGCCACCTTATACATCTTAAGCCTAAGAAATAACAATATATATTCTGAACAAAATTCTGACTAAGTCTGTTACCAAGGTGCCTTTTGAATTGTGGAATGGGTGAGAGCCCAATTAAAGACACCTCATGGTGTGGGGGTGTGTAGCACGCGTGCGAAAGCAGTTGACGGATAAGATGGAATTTAAGTTGGAAAGATGTTGCTTCTTAGGATAACCATAAACGCATCATAGGGTATAATACTATAGAGTATTATGTTACGAGACATTTCTTAAGCAAGATTGCATCGTGATGTAATCCCGTAGTCACACTGTCACAGGAGTGTTATCTCATGACCAAGTTTCATTATACCGGCTGACCCTATGACTGAGACTCCCATTCTATAGAGCACCTTTTGAGCCTTGATGTAGTGGAGGACTATTGATCCCTCAATGCATTATACCTTTATCACAGAGGAGGAAGAAAAGGTAGGAGAGTTCTACATGTCAGGTTCGGATACACATTTAAATGTTAAGGCTAGGTGGGATGTTGACAAAGAGAAATACATTAGAAGCTAAATGCTTTGAGATGTATCGATATATTCCAACCAAGGCTAGACTCCTGTTGGTCCACTGTAAGGCATGAAGTCCATTGGATGTAAGTAGATTTATAAGAGGAAGAAAGGCGTGGATGGCAGAATGCGAAATTCAAGGCAAGACTGGTAGCAAAAGGTTTTACCCAAAAAGAATGGATTGATTATGATGAAAATCTGTTCTCCAGTGGAGATCAATTTATAGTCTCTAGTAAGTTTCTAAGAGATAATTTGGTCACCATTCAGAACATGGATGAGACATGCATTTATAAAAGTTTAGTGGGAGTACAATATATTTCTTCATCTTACATGATCTTGTCCATTGAAAATGACGTGGGTATCCCGACATTTATTGTAATGTTAAATTTCTTAACAAAGGGATGATAGGCTTAATAAATTTGATGAGCATCTGGTCAAGTTCAAAATGAAATCTTTCATGAAAAGAAATGTTCTTTTCAGTTAGGCATTTAGCTTTCCATGTCTCTATGACCTCATACTTAGAGGAATAGAGATAATAATTTGAGTTCCTTGTACCAAGGCTGTGGAAAGCATTTTATATGTATGTCATTAGTGTTCTAGACCAGATATTTGTTATGTGATTGAGATTGTAATTAGATTATAGTTTAACCAAGGACCTTAGTATTGGATATTTGTCAAGGATAGACTCGTGTTGAGAACAACTAAGAAGCATTTCCTAGTTTATGGTGTGAGAACTTTTAAGCCTTGAGTTGTTATGAGCTGTCGAGAGGGGGAGGCCCTTGCTAGCCTCTCCTCTATTATTCTTTACATCCTTTTGTCTTTTATACCCTTTTAGGGTTATGTTTATTGTTATATATGGGATGGAATGGGGAGTATCAACATTAAGTTGTGACTCCTAAAGTTACAGCAATCTCTTCTCTCTTCCTTTTCTCTCTATAATTTACATGGTATTAGAGCTGTGTTCTTAGCTACTATTACACATCAAGTTTTTACTCGCAAACTTGCTCTACTCCTACATATAAGGTTTTCATAATTCAAGTGTTTACTTGTGATATCCAAGGTTGTCAAGGTGACAAGGCGATCCAAGGCGTTAGAGGCTTGACGGACGCCCAAGGCTACTAAGGTGCTCGCCTAGTCGATTATGGCGGCCTATTTTCCAAGGCGCCTGGACGCCTTGAAACCATGGTTCAAAAACTCGACCGAGATGGGTCGAGATCTCGACCTTTTCGATAGTTTTGATTGGGTCGAGATGAGAATTAGGTTTGAAACTGGGTCTCGACTAGTCTCGACTGGATCTTGACCAGTTTCGACCAGTTTCGAACTGGTCTCGACAAATCTCAACCCAAATCGATTTTATTGAACCAGTTTCGACTGGTTTAAGTGATAAATAAGAGTCTCGGGATCTCGACCGAGACTCATTTTTTCTCTAAAATTCTTTTTGTTTTCTTCTTCTCCTCCATTCCTTCTTCTCCATCCTTGCATCTAAGGTTCAAAAACCTCTTTTCTTTGCAAATCTCTCCATCAAAGTGTTGTTGGAGCCTCATTTTGATCTGTTCTTGGCAAATCTAAGGTTTGATGTATGATTTTTTTCCCTAAAACTTATTTACATGAATATGTTCAATACATGTTGGTTCATCATGAAACTTATATATGTGAGTGCCACTAGGTTGATCTACAACCTCATCCTTTTGAAATTATTTTCTTGCATATATATTTTTTTTTTCGATTTTCTGTTAAAAAAATGTATTTTTCAGCAATTAAAAATTAAAAAAAAAATGATAAATATTAATTAGATGGTGTTGAAAATATTATATGATGAACACCGTTGGCCGATCTACGCGCCCACGGTTTCATTTTTTTTTCTTCTATATATATATATATATATTTATTTATTTTATTTTTGTTTAAAAAAATAAAAAAATACATTTCTTAAATATTAATCGGTTTACTTTCAAAATAATATATGTTGAACACTGTTGGCCGATCTACTCGGTCACGGTTTCAGTTTTTTTTCTGTACATATTTTTATTTTTATGAATTTTTATTAATAAATCCTATTTTTCAGCAATAAAAAAATATTAATACTTATCTATTGGTGTTCAAAATAATATATGTTGAACACCGTTGGCCGATCTACGCGGTCACGGTTTTAGTTTTTTTTTTCCTGTACATATTTTTATTTTTATGAATTTTTTATTAATAAATCATATTTTCAGCAATAATAAATTAATAAAAAAATATTAATACTTATCTATTGGTGTTCAAAATAATATATGTTGAACACCATTGGTCAATCTACGGTTCCATGTTGTCGGATTATATTTTTGGAAAAATAAATTATTTTTATTTAATATCCTAAATTATTAATAATATCTAAATAATTATGGAAAATTAAAAAAAAATATTCTGTTTTCTTATAACATAGTTTTAAAATTTTGAAAAGTAATTTCAATGTGTTTTGAGTTATATTGGCATATTTGATGCTTTTATGTTCTTTAATTTTAAGTTTTATTAATGTAAATCTAAAATTGATTTAAATTTCTCTATTTATCATCTTATGTAATAGTGTCTCGTTCTAAATATTATAGCTGCTTCGGGTTCTCTTGAGGGAGGTGGTGATGCTGGTCGTTTTGACATGGTTTGGCAGTATTGTACAGCCATTGACGGTGATAGAAACTAGAAAGAAGACCCAATGCAAATTCTGTAGGAATAAGCTTATGTCTGGTGGGATTACTAGACTTAAACAACACTTGAGTGAGACTTCTACAGACGTGGCAAAGTGTGTTATAGTTCCTGTGGAGATTACCAGGACCATAGCCGCACAAATGAAAGAAAAAAGTAAACAACAATTTGAGGAAGCAATCCGAGACACAGTGTGTGGTTTGGATGATGATAGTTCAGATGATGATGGTCTAGATATCAGGGGTTTGACTGAGGAAGAGGCCAGAGATCTGAGACGGGCAATAATGGCTAGTAAAGTCAGCCATAAGATGGAAATGGAAAGGTTGAGGCAAAGAGCCTTAGGGGCAAGTGGTAGTAGATCATTTCAGTAGCCTGAAGAACCACAAACACGGAGTAAGGTGGGGTTGGCTTCTATGTTTAAAAGATCAAAAAGTACTAGAACACAACCCTAAGGACCACCACCTGCACCTGCTAGGGATGAGGATTATGTTGAGATCCTACAGCAGGATCCAGCAGTTTTTAGGAAGGTTGGCGCCAAGCAGAAGAGACTAAAGAGTATGTGGAACTGGAAGGGTACAAAAGAATTTGTTGGTGATGCCTATGCTAGGTGGTCCATCTTTAATAGTATCTCAGCAAATGCCAGTGGTGGCCCATACTATCAGCCCTTGTTTGATGCAGTTGCTCAGGTTGGTCCTGGTGTTAAAACCCCCACTCCATATCAAGTGATGAATGTGTATCTCCCAAGAATTAAAAAAGAGCTAGAAGTATGGA
The DNA here is from genome assembly GCA_028583415.1 of Protea cynaroides. Lineage (NCBI taxonomy): Eukaryota > Viridiplantae > Streptophyta > Magnoliopsida > Proteales > Proteaceae > Protea > Protea cynaroides. The sequence goes on along the minus strand of CM053266.1, from coordinate 32,562,566 downwards.
TATAAGGGTTAAGGAATAATTGGGGTACATATGGGGTCACTATTATGTGTGATGGTTGGACTGGTCCCACTAGAAAGTCCATTAACTTCATGGTCTACAGTGATGGGAAGACATCATTCTTGAAGTCTGTGGATGCATTTGCATGCACAAAATATGCTAACTACATCTATGGATTGCTACAGACAGTGGTGGATGAAGTTGGTGCTACAAATGTGGTGCAAATTGTGACAAACAATGACAGCAACTAAAAGAAGGCAGGAGAGATAATGATGACTAACTATAATCTTTTTTGGACTCCATGTGCTGCCTATTGCATTGACTTGATGTTGAAGGACATGGACAAGATCCAAAAAGTAAAGCAAGTGGTTGAACAAGCACGCCAGGTAACAATATTTGTATATAACCATGATTATTTTCTGAACTTGCTGAGGAAGAGATGTGGAGGGGACTTGGTAAGACCCGGCACTACCAGATTTGCTACCAACTACATAGCACTAATGACCTTTCAGGCAAAGATGGTAGGCCTCAGATCGATGTTTGCATTTGAGGACTGGTTTGGGTGGAGGGAGTCCAGCTCTCCTGCCGGGGTTCAAGCACAGACTACTATAGCTTCAGAGGAATTTTGGAGAACACTGAAGGATGTAGTCAAAATTCTGGAGCCAATGGTGAAGGTGCTGAGATTAGTGGATACAACATTCCAGCCCACCATGCCACATTTATATGCTGCCATGGATATGTTGAAGGACCGTATAAAAATTGTGTTTCCATGTCAAAACAAACATTTTGTGAAGATTATCAAAGATCGATGGGAGAGTCAGCTGATGCACCCATTGCATAAGGCTGGTGTGTATATTTAATAATGTCTTTAATTTAGTTCCACTTAATAGTTAGTATTCTATTTTAATCTGGAGACTCATATTTTACAGCATACTGTTTGAACCCCAAGTATCAATATTCACATGTGCTTGGAGTCAATTTTGACTTTATCGGTGCGGTAAAAGATGTTGCTGCAAAATTGGTGCCAGATTATACTATACAAGCACTGATCAATCTGGAGGTGAGTTGTATGGTTTAAGTGTTGAATTATTTGAATATCCATATATTACAATGGCTAATGATTATAAATTTTAAAATGGGTGTAAATTAAAACGTTTAGAGATGGTCTTGAGGAGTTTTGGAACTCCCGCCGCAGTGGCTAAACGAGATAAGACCGGTCCTGGTATGGAATTATGGAAATTAAAATTTCCAAGTAACATATCTTATTTAATATGTGTATTAAAATGTGTTCTTTATCTTGTGCAACTGAGTGGTGGTTGTTGTATGGCAAGCATGTAGCTGAGTGGAGGAGAATAGCAATCAAAGTCCTATCTCAGACGTGTTCCGCATTTGGGTGTGAGCGAAATTAGAGTACTTTCTTCCTTATCCATTCAAAGAGGTGGAATAAATTAGGCTCTCAACGGCTAAATGACTTGGTGTACGCCCATTACAACATGAGACTGAGAGTACAGTGCTTGAAATTTAAACAAATAAATGAACTAGAGCTGATCGAGCTAGCCGATGTCTTCCAACTATCTTTAGATGAAGAGGATCCCTATGTGGAATGGGTGAGAGACAGAGCAGTTCTAGTGATGGATGAGCCTGGTGGGTTGGTCGACCCCACTGTGCCTGCTCCGATGGGTTTTAATCTCGAGTAGTTTGTCCTCTGATGAGGGTCGTAAACACGCACAGTCGCCTAGACCGTTTGACCTCCCAGCTGGTAGTAACCCAGAAGGCGATGATGATAAAATGGATCAAAGTGGCTGGTCAGCTTCTGGTAGTAGTGGTGATGATGGTAGTGGTGGTGGTGATGAGGGGGGTGGTGGTGGTGGTGGTGGTGGTTGTGGTGATCCTAGACCAACTGTACCCATTATTAGATGGACTGGCGAGAGTCAGTATACACACGCTACACAGGATTCAGATCATGGTGGATGCACATCTTTATCACGGCCTACGACTGGATATACACGTAGGTCTCATCAACGAAAACGCCCTTTGCAACCAATGGAAGAAGAAGAAGATTGTTTTTTGACATCGTTCCTAATCCTGATATTATGCCTGATGTTGAAATTGATAGCATGTCCATAAGCTTTGGAGGACTGAGCATTGAGGGTAGCAATGGACGGGAGCAGGGGCAGTGGAGTGCTCATGGATTTGGTACCACTTCGGCATACGGTTCTTATTCTAGTGATGATGAGACCGCATGATGGGAAGTGCATATGATTATTCCGCTGATAGTAGTAATGCTACATCATAGACGGGCTCAAACTTTGTGGACAATCTCTTTTCAGTCCCCCAAATTTGCAGAGAACCACGCCCCCACACTAGCCAATATATGCTCACTTTACTCCACATTATAGTGAATTGTATCCAAGGTTAGGTATCTTTAGAAACTTTTAGGATCATGTGTATGAGAAATATGTGGAAGACTACCAGACCTTTTATAGCCGAAGGATGTTGTGGCAGGACTTTGTTTATCAGACCGAGATATATTTTCTTCAGCAAAGTCAATCTGATCAGTTGAAACCTGCACGCCACTCTACATATAATTAGACATTGGGATGGACTGATGGGAATATATTATTTCATTTTGAGTATTTAAGTCTTTCATATAATGAGCACTTGTGAGTTATGTCATTTTGTGAGATTTATGATTTATGAATGTATGATTTTCCGACAATGTGATTACTTTTTATGCTTCAAATGTGTTTATATATGTTAAATAAATATTTTCCTGCAATATATAGCCTTAAAATGGCTTTAAAATGACCTTAAAACATCAAAAAATGGCTTAAACCATAAAAAAAACCTGTCGAAACTCCCATTTTTACCCTTTGGGAGTTTCGGCAGGTTCTCGGTCAAGATCTCTGTAATCTCGGTTTTCTTAAGGGTCGAGACACCCTTGAGATCCGAGATTTCGAACTATGCTTGAAACTATGGTGATATCAATTGTATATGATTACCAAAAATATCTGATCCATTTAGGTGATGTCCGAGCATCCGAATGTTTGGATTCCCCTCAAAGGATCAGAATGAATATTGAATCCGGATTTTCGACTATCCATTTACATTTCTAAGCGAGATCAACAAAGTCAATTAACACAGACTAAGCTTAGTACACACACTATACGGGACAATGTTGAGGTTAGGATTTTGGGACAATTGTTGAATTCTATGGATAATTCTATTGTGGACCTTGTTACCCACATTGAATCTGTGAAAGAATTGTAGGAGTATTTGAATAGTTTGTATTCTAGTCACAATAATTTGTCTCGTATTTATGAGTTGTTTTAGGACTGTTATTAAGTGGATCAGAAGGGCCACCCCCTCAATGAATACTTTGTTGATTTAAACGGATGTATGAGGAACTCAAATCTCTACTACTACCAGTTCTGATGTTCGATAGAGTATAATGAAATTACAACCTTACCTTTATTGTAATAAGGGAATAAAGACTAAACAGAAAAAAGAAATAACATAATAAAAGAAAATAGAAACTAACTAAAAACAAAACAAATTTCCTATTATGCCCATTACATATGGGCAGTAACTTTTGTCCTATAGATCTCGACACTCCCGCTCAAGTTGGTGCATATATATCATGCATACCCAACTTGGACAATATAGAGTGAAACTGTTTCCCAGGTAACCCTTTCGTGAAAATGTGTGCCAGTTGATCCTCTGATCTGATAAATGGAATTGGAATCTGACCACTTTCAAGTGTCTCTTTAATAAAGTGACGGTCAATCTCAACATGCTTGGTCCTATCATGCTGAATTGGATCATGAGCTATACTGATGGCGACCTTGTTGTCACAAAATAGAGTCATGGTTGAAGAACTTTTGACTCTCGAGTCCTCAAGTAACCCCTTCAGCCATAAGAGTTCACAAATTCCTTAAGCCATTGCTCGGAATTCTGCTTCTGCACTGGAGCGAGCTATTACATTTTGTTTCTTACTACGCCATGTGACCAGATTTCCACCTATAAATGTGCAATATCCTGAGATTGATTTTCGATCTGGACTGCCAGCCCAGTTAACATCAGTATACGCCTCCTCCCTGAGATGATCATGTGGTGAGAGAAGAATCCCCTTTCCTGGAGCAGACTTTAGGTAATGAAGAATCCTATATACTGCCTCTAAATGATTGAAATAGGGATCATGCATAAATTGGCTCACCAAACTTACTGCAACTGCAATATCAGGTTTGGTATGTGACAGGTATATCAACCTCCCAACTAATCTCTGTTACCTTCCTTTATCTGTCGGAGTTCCTTATTTCTCCCTGAGCTTTGCATTGGAGTTCAAAGGAGTATCACATGGGCGGCACCTTAATAATCCTGTCTCTGAAATAAGATCAAGGACATACTTTCTTTGCGAGAGAAATATGCCCTTGGTAGAGCGAGCAACCTCAATCCCAAGAAAGTACGTCAGCTTTCCAAGATCTTTGATTTCAAATTCTTTTCCTAAAAACAGTTTCAATTTTCTTATTTCATCATCGTTGTTGCTCGTAACAACAATATCATAGGCCATTTGGGAGAATCCCAAATTTGGATCCACACCTTAGTCCACTCGGACTATCCATAGATCCACTAGGATATCCATCCACATTTCGACCCAGAAAAGGTTATCCACATTTCAACCCAGAAAGGGTTATCCACATTCAGACCCAGAAAGGGTTATCCAGATTTCAATCAATCTAAATTCGGATCCATGGTCCACTGGGACTGTCCACTCACTTACTAGGAATACCTAGTTCAACCCGCATGGGTTATCCATTCTTAGATCCACTAGGACTATCTATCAGTCCGTATGGACTATCCAAATCGTAACCCACAGGGTTTTTCATCCTTTCAAGCATAAACTTCAACTTGAACAATGAACTTAATCATGCACAAGCATAAATCACAGTCATAAACTTAAATCACACTTGAACTACGATGGTGAACTTGATTTTCGGAAGAAGTCCGAGATACGTAGGCAATCTGGTATATCCAAATTCAGTTCAATGATATCAAATCACTTGGTTTTGTTCGGTTTAATAAATAGAGTCTAGCATAGAATAGGTATAGGAGACCGATCTCGATCGGGCGGTTTGGGTGCCTAACCCCTTCCCATAACCGTAACCTGACGCTTACCCAATCTCTGATGGACCAAAAAGCTGATCTAAGGGTCACGAGTCAATTGAAGTCTTACCTTGGGGTGAGATTACACATTTCTGAGGTCCTAGACCTTAATCTAGGTGGCGACTTCCCAACAAAAAAAGAATCCTTCCTTCTTTGTCCTCACTAGACCTCATAAATGTGTAATCTCACCCCAAGGAAAGACTTCAATTGACTCGTGATTCTTAGATCAGCTTCTTGGTCCATTAGAGATTGGGTAAGCATCAGGTTACGGTTATGAGAAGTGGTTAGGCACCCAAACCGCCCGATCGAGATCGGTCTCCTATACCTTTCCTATGTTAGACTCTATTTATTAAACCGAACCAAATCAAGTGGTTTGATATCATTGAACCGAATCTAGATCTACCAGATTGCCTACGTATCTCGGACTTCTTCCAAAAATCAGGTTTACCATCGTAGTTCAGGTGTGATTAAAGTTTATAATTGTGATTTATGCTTGTGCATGATTAAGTTCATTGTTTAAGTTAAATTTATGCTTGAAAGGATGATAAACCCTATGGGTTAGGATCTGGATAGTCCATGAGGACTGATAGATAAACCTAGTGTCTAAGAATGGATAACCCATGCGGGTTGAACTAGGTATTCCTAGTAGGTCAGTGGATAGTTCAAGTGGACCATGGATCCGAATTTAGATTGAATGAAATCTGGATAACCCTTTCTGGGTTTGAATGTGGATAACCGTATCTGGGTCTGAATGTGGATAACCCATTCTGGGTTGGAATGTGGATAACCCTTTCTGGGTTGGAATGTAGATAACCCTTTTTGGGTCGAAATGTGGATAATCCTTTCTGGGTTGGAATGTGGATAACCCTTTCTGGGTCGGAATGTGGATAACCCTTTCTGGGTCGGAATGTGGATAACCCTTTCTGGGTCGGAATGTGGATAACCCTTTCTGGGTCGAAATGTGGATAACCCATTATGGGTTGAAATGTGGATAACCCATTATGGGTTGAAATGTGGATAACCCATTCTGGGTCGAAATGTGGATAACCCTTTCTGGGTCGAAATGTGGATGGATATCCTAGTGGATCTATGGATAGTCCGAGTGGACTAAGGTGTGGATCTGAATTTGGGATTCTCCCAAATGGCCTACGTATCGTAGGGTTTGCCCTAGAATCAGAATCCGCGTAGTTCGAAATGTGGTGGAATAACCTGTTCTAAGTTATGGATTTGGAACTTGTTTTAGGTTGAGAATTTAGAACCTATTCTGGGTCTAAGGATCAACCTGTTCTAGGTTGAAGTATGTTGTGGGGCAGGGATCGTCCTGAACTACCTTTTCATCCTAAGCTCTTATTTTTGAAAGGTTTGGCAAGACATTCTCTTTCTTTGTTAAAACTTTTATTATTTTCCATTATACCCTTCTTAAGAATGTGGGTGCCTAAATGCACATCCCCACGCCTAGATTGTCTTCTACAAGTGTGCATATATGGCAGTTCAACTAAGGTGTTGCAAAAAATGAAGTTACTGTCAAAAATAGAATATTTTATCTAAGCATGACCTGTATGATGTTTATGGTAACTAACACAATATATAGCAAGATTATGAAATGATACGATAAAAATCTATTTAAACATGGTAAAACTTACTATGCTATATTCTAAACATGGCAAGTCTAAACATGACATATTTAAATATGACAATTATCAAGATATTACTAAATATGGTAAAAAAATCTGTTTATTCTACCAAATACAGCAACACATGGATATGACAAACATGGTATGTGAGCAATCCAAACAAAGCATATGAGCACTCTAAATGTGGCAATTTATCCAAATGTGGCATGTGGATACTCTAAATGTAGCAAATGTGCAATCAAACATGGTAGAATTCACCAAATCACTCAAGCAACCAATTGCATATTAATTACAATGAATGAGACATTGATGAAACCTTTCTAAAAACCCAAAATTATCAAAACATATGCTCAAAAAGTTCTTTGAAAATACTGCAACTTTTTATGAAAACATTCAAAATAAACAAAGACTCAAAAATGGTCAGGAACTGATTTCAAATTCTGTCATATTATACCAAAATGACCATAAGTAGGTCCTCTGTAACTCAAATTAAGCCTTATATTTTTTCACAAAAAGTTGGCTTGACACGCTACATTTCATCTGAAGGGATCGAGTCCCAACATAGAGCACATATGTGTAAAAAATATTGCACAATTTAGTGCACATGCATGGTGACAGATTCTATCACCTTGTACCACAATGGGCATATGGAGACCTAAATATAGCAGAATTAAGTCAATTAACCTCAAAACATACCTTTAGAAAGAAGATTCAGAGCGATAACTTTTGTCTCAAGGCATCTAATCCCAATAGGGGGCGAAACCAGGTCAAATGAATGCCATAAGTACGGATATGTGCGCTGGTCAAGTCTATTCCAGAATTTGACCAGTTGCACCATATATTCCGTATAAAATCAAACGCTTAATGAAAATTAAATCAAAACATATGCCCATGTAGATAATTGACAGATCTAAAATTTCATCAAGAAAACAAGTGCAAAAAGAACATTCTCATTGTGGAAAAAAAATACTTTTCAGTGATGTCATTCAGTATATCCTAATTGATTAAAAAACAGAGCACTATGCACTTCAAAAATCATATCAATTAAATGAATAATTGAAAAAATATGAAACTAGTGCCACATTTTAGAAGACTTTCATATCTAAAAATGTTGTGAGCAAGTTGTTTTCTGATTATGGCCATAAGACCCCTTTTCTAGAGACTTTCTGATAGGGATTTGCATTGTACCCTAGTAGGGCAGTAACGCCAATGGAGAATTTTTTTTGATGAACTTTTCCAATTCCAAATGGAACGAAATTTCTGGGGGAGTCCTCTGACATATGAGAGAGAATCCCATAAAAATTTGGGTTTCAAAACTTAAAAAAAATCACATGAGATGCATGTCCCAAATTTGGATTCTAAATTTGGAATTTTCAGATCAGAAATCCATTTTGTAGAAATTATCAAAAACATCAAAATCATCATTTGGCACTCAAATCTTCATCATTGAGCAATTTAAACAAATTATCATATATAAAAAAACATTAGATATGGACATCCTAACATCAACATGCATGCAATAGGGCATTCAGATCGAGATTTGATGAAAATGAGCCTCTTCAAGCAAAACCAACATTCAAACCTTATGAAAGACCGCTAAATTTGTTTTAGGGTACCAATCTTGTGTTCAATTGGAGTGAAACCTTTGATGTAGGATTTGTTGGAGATTGTGTCAAAATTTCTGAAGGTGAGTCTTTTTTTTTTTTTTTTTCTTCTTTCTCCTCTTCTCCTCCTCTTTATGAATTTTGAGAGCCCCTTTTCAAATCGTCCCCTCCTCCTTCTTTAATTGCCTTCTTGATCCCAATCTCTTCCCCTGATTCAGTCTTCCCCATCTCAATCTCCTCATTTCCTCTCTTTTTTCTTTTCATTAGAATCGTCTCTCACCGACCTCTCTTCCTTTAATTCCTCTCTTTCTCTTTCAGATTTCTTCTTTTTTTCCATCTATGATTCTCTAATTTCTTTTCCATTTATCTTTCTCCCTTCTCACGATCTCTTTCTCTTGCTAGAGATTTTCTTTCCTAGATTTAGGTTTCTTAAATCTCTCAATCTCCCTTTAAATTTCCGTTTCTTTCCCTTTTTTTTTTCCTTTTTCTTGCCAATGGGACCCTCCATTCTCCCTTCATTTCTCAATCGGCTTCCTCCCCTGTTCATTCCGATTTTTTTTTCTTTCCAACTTTATGTTCTTTCCTATTCTTAATTCTGATTATTTTTTCCTTTTTAATTCCTTTTCTCTGACTGAGCTCTCAATCCCCTCCCCCCCCCACTTTCATTCTTTCCTTTTGTTTTGAGATCTTTCTTTCTCTTTCTTTCCAATCTAGGGAAACCTCATGGATTTTCTCTCCCTCATCTTTCCTTTCTAGAGAAACCTCACGGATCCTCTCTATGACACCTCACAGCAAGCTTCTTTTAGAAAGAAATCCCTTCCCCACTTTCATTCTTTCTTTTTCCTTGATTCTGATTTTAATTTATTTTTATCTCTTTATTCCCATCAGTCAATCTCCTCTTCACTCTTTCTATTTTTATTTCTTCTTTTCCAAAGTCTCATCGCACCAACGGATTTCTTTCTTTCCAACTTTATGTTCTTTCCTATTCTCTGCCCAACTAGGCGACATATCCATATATATATATATATATATATATATAGCACATGCACATGGGCTGAACCTGTTTGGTTCAGGTTGATTCGGGCTAGACTGGGGTGGATTGATTGGATTGGACCAAAACTTGGGTTGACTGGGCCAATCTGACAAGGATCGACTGGGTTAGGTTGAGATTGGATTTAATTGAGGTAGGATGACTGGGTTTGGCAAAAATGGCGTCCTTACAAATGTCCCTCTTTAGCCGAGATTGTTACAATTGAAGGCTAAAGACAAAAGAACCACATTTTTGATATGAGTGAGATTGCTTATTGGGCTGCACTTAGGGTAATTTGTCCTAAACTGCCTACGTATTCTAGGGTTTGCCCTAGAAATCAAGCCTAGAACGTAGTTCGACTGGCAAAAAGGTTTGTTCTTTTTGGAAAGTTGGTGATTGTTCTTCTTGTATGAAGCTAGACTGTGAATACAAGGCTTATTTGTAGGGTGGGAACCTCTTCTTGCTGAGGTGGGACTCATGATGCAAGGTACGCGCGGGCTTAAACCCGACTTGATCCATTTGTAGGCTGATAAACCTCTTCTTGTACGAAGCTAGATTGTGAATACAAGGTTCATTTGTAGGCTGAGAACCTCTTCTTACTGAGGTGAGACTCATGATGCAAGGTACGCGTAGACTTGAACCCGACTTGATCCATTTGTAGGCTGATAAACCTCTTCTTGTATGAAGCTAGGCTGGTTGCACGAGCTTGGGCTCGGCTTTGATTTGTTTGGATGGAGGAATTATTGTCTTTTCTTTTGACTGAGCTGAGGCTCTTTAGATTTTCCATTTTGGGTTTAGTACCTGCACTTGTCAGAACATTGAAAATTTCATAGAGCTTGTTACAATAAAAATCCTTGTTAGAATGAACATTTCAAATGGAGTGGGGAAACAAATGTTTCTTTATTGAATTTAAAGAGACATAGTTCATGAAACACACTGGAATTTAAATCCCTAAGGTGCTATTGGATTCTTGACTGGGGCAACTCTGGGGAGTGTTTGAACTTTTCGATTGTTCCATTCACGAGCAATGGTATCAACCAGATCTAATGTCAACTTTCTAGAAGGTTCACAATCAGTTACTTCTCTGTTGGTGCTTGTTGGGATATTGAATTGCTGAGGTAGCTAATAGAATGAGGTATGAGTCAACCCCATGAACCGGACATGTAAACTATTCTCTGTATTTGTAACAACCCGCTCTTGCTTCCACCAAGTGCATTTCCATCTGATATCTGTTGTGGTTATTTCTTTGAAGCGGTTGAACCAATCTGTGTCCATCTGATAGGCCATAGGATCTGCTCTTTTTGCCAATTGGTAGGGGTTAAGGGTCGTTGCTTCAGATTCCTCAACCAATCCTAACCTTTCTGTTAACCAAATTTGAAGTAGGTATGGTAACCCGTTAAAATTGTCTAGCTCGAACTGATCTTGATGAGTTGCCATGAAGTCAAGGCCCTTTAATGTCTCGGCCAAAACTGTAAGGATCACGTCAAAACCTTGTCTCACATGTTTGATGAGATCTATTATGATTAAAGATTCTGTATCTGTGCAATTTCGTAGCAATAACGGGCTATGCTATAATAGAGGTAAACATGTCTTCTCTGATTCTGTGCTTCTTTCCCTTTGGGACTTGTATGAGCATATGATTTGATCATGCGCTTTATCTGTAGTCGTTGATCCTGTACAAAACGACACATTTCTTTCCTGTCCCAGCTGAAAAAATCTTGTATCTCTTGCTTGTAATCTTTTTCTGTAAGCGGAAAATCTTCAAACCATCTCCAGAAAAAGATTACAAGCAAGAGATACAAGATTTTTTCAGCTGGGACAGGAAAGAAATGTGTCGTTTTGTACAGGATCAACGACTACAGATAAAGGGCATGATCAAATCATATGCTCATACAAGTTCCAAAGGGAAAGAAGCACAGGATTAGAGAAGACATGTTTACCTCTATTGTAGCATAGCCCGGCTATTGCTACGAAATTACACAGATACAGAATCTCCAATCATAATAGATCTCATCAAAGCGAGACAAGGTTTTGACGTGATCCTTACAGTTTTGGCTGAGACATTAAAGGGCCTTGACTTCATGGCAACTCATCAAGATCAGTTCGAGCTGGACGATTTTAGCGGGTTACCATACCTACTTCAAATTTGGTTGACAGAAAGGTTAGGATTGGTTAAGGAATCTGAAACAACGACCTTTAACCCCTACCAATTGGCAAAAAGAGCAGATCCTATGGCCTTTCAGATGGACACAGATTGGTTTAACCGCCTCAAAGAAATAACCACAACAGATATCAGATGGAAATGCACTTGGTGGAAGCAAGAACGGGTTGTTACAAATACAGAGAATAGTTTACATGTTCGGTTCATGGGGTTGACTCATACCTCATTCTATTCCCCAACAAAGCTACCTCAGCAATTCAATATCCCAACAAGCACCAGCAGAGAAGTGATTGATTGTGAACCTTCTAGAAAGTTGACATTAGATCTGGTTGATACCATTGCTCGTGAATGGAACAATCGAAAAGTTCAAACACTCCCCAGAGTTGCCCCAGTCAAGAAACCAATAGCACCTAAGGGATTTAAATTCCAGTGTGTTTCATGAACTATGTCTCTTTAAATTCAATAAAGAAACATTTGTTTCCCCACTCCATTTGAAATGTTCATTCTAACAAGGACTTTTATTATAACAAGCTCTATGAAATTTTCAATGTTCTGACAAGTGCAAGTACTCAACCCAAAATGGCAAATCTAAAGAGCTTCAGTTCAGTCAAAAGAAAAGACAATAATTCCTCCATCCAAACAAATCAAAGCCGAGCCCAAGCTCGTGCAACCAGCCTAGCTTTATACAAGAAGAGGTTTATCAGCCTACAAATGGATCAAGTCGGGTTTAAGCCCGCGCGTACCTTGCATCATGAGTCCCACCTCAGCAAGAAGAGGTTCCCAACCTACAAATGAGCCTTGTATTCACAGCCTAGCTTCATACAAGAAGAACAATCACCAACATTCCAAGAAGAGCAAACCTTCTTGCTAGTCGAACTATGTTTTAGGCTTGATTTCTAGGGCAAACCCTAGAATACGTAGGCAGTTTAGGACAAATTACTTTAAGTGCAGCCCAATAAGCAATCTCTATCATATAAAAAATGTGGTTCTTTTGTCTTTAGCCTTCAATTGTAACAATCTCGGCTAAATAAGGGCATCTGTAAGCACCCCATTTTTGCCAAACCCAGTCATCCTAGCTCAATTAAATCTAATCTCAACCTAACCCAGTCGATCCTTGTCAGATCGGCCCAGTCAACCCAAGTTTTGGTCCAATCCGATCAATCCACCCCACTCTGGCCCGGATCAACCTGAACCAAACTGGTTCAGCCCATGTGTATGTGCTATATATATATATATATATATATATATATATATATATATATATATATATATATATATATATATATATATATATATATATATGGGTATGTCGGCTAGTTGAGCAGAGAATAGGCAAGAACATAAAGTTGGAAAGAAATAAATCTGTTGGTGGGAGGAGATTTTGGAAAAAAAGAAATAAAAATAGAAAGAGTGAAGAGGAGATTGGTTGATGGGAATAGAAAGATAAAAAAAAAATCAGAATTTAGAAGAAAGAAAGAATGAAAGTGGGGAAGGGATTTCTTTCTAAAAGAAGCTGGCTGTGAGGTGTCATAGAGAGGATCTGTGAGGTTTCTCCAGAAAGGAAAGTTAAGGGAGAGAAAATCCCTAGATTGGAAAGAAAGAGAAAGAAAGATCTCAAAACAAAAGGAAAGAATGAAAGTGAGGGAGGGGTTGAGAGCTCAGTTAGAGAAAAGGAAAAAAAAAATCAGAATTAAGAATAGGAAAGAACATAAAGTTGGAAAGAAAAAGAATCGGAATGAAGAGGGGAGGAAGCCGATTGAGAAATGAAGGGAGAATGAAGGGTCCCATTGGCAAGAAAAAGGGAAAGAAACGGAAATTTAAAGGGAGATTGAGAGATTTAAGAAACCTAAATTTAGGAAAGAAAATCTCTAGCAAGAGAAAGAGATCGTGAGAAGGGAGAAAGATAAATGGAAAAGAAATTAGAGAATCATAGATGGAACAAAAGAAGAAATTTGAAAGAGAAAGAGAGGAATTAAAGGAAGAGAGGTCGGTGAGAGACGATTCTAATGAAAAGAAAAAAGAGAGGAAATGAGGAGATTGAGATGGGGAAGACTGAATCAGGGGAAGAGATTGGGATCAAGAAGGCAATTAAAGAAGGAGGAGGGGACGATTTGAAAAGGGGCTCTCAAAATTCATAAAGAGGAGGAGAATAGGAGAAAGAAAAAAAAAAGGAGGACTCACCTTCAGAAATTTTGACACAATCTCCAACAAATCCTACATCAAAGGTTTCACTCCAATTGAGCACAAGATTGGTACCCTAAAACAAGTTTAGCGGTCTTTCATAAGGTTTGAATGTTGGTTTTGTTTGAAGAGGCTCATTTTCATCAAATCTCGATCTGGAATGCCCTATTGCATGCATGTTGATGTTAGGATGTCCATGTCTAATTTTTTTTATATATGACAATTTGTTTAAATTGCTCAATGATGAAGATTTGAGTGCCAAATGATGATTTTGATGTTTTTGATAATTTTTACAAAGTGGATTTCTGATCTGAAAATTCCAAATTTAGAATCCAAATTTGGGACATGCATCTCATGTGATTTTTTTTAAGTTTTGAAACCCAAATTTTTATGGGATTCTCTCTCATATGTCAGAGGACTCCCCCAGAAATTTCGTTCCATTTGGAAATGGAAAAGTTCATCAAAAAAAATTCTCCATTGGTGCTACTGCCCTACTCGGGTACAATGCAAATCCCTATAAGAAAGTCTCTAGAAAAGGGGTCTTATGGCCATAATCATAAAACAACTTCTGCACAACATTTTTAGATATGAAAGTTTTTTAAAATGTGGCACTAGTTTCATATTTTTTTAATTTTTCATTTAATTGATATGATTTTTTAAGTGCATAATGCTCTATTTTTTAATCAATTAGGATATACTGATTGGCATGACTGAAAAGTATTTTTTTTCCACAATGAGAATGTTCTTTTTGCATTTGTTTTCTTGATGAAATTTTAGATCTGTCAATTATCTACATGGACATATGTTTTGATTTAATTTTCATTAAGTATTTGATTTTATACAGAATTTAACTGGTTAAAATCTGGAATAAACTTGACCAGTGCACATATCCGTACTTATGACATTCATTTGACCTGGTTTCGCCCTCTGTTGGGATTAGATGCCTTGAGACAAAAGTTATCTCTCTGAATCTTCTTTCTAAGGGTATGTTTTGAGGTTAATTCTGATATATTTAAGTCTCCATATGCCTATTGTGGTACAGGGTGATAGAATCTGTCACCATGCATGTGCACTAAATTGTGCAATATTTTTGACCCATATGTGCTCTATGTTGGGACTCGATCCCTTTAAATGAAATGTAGCGTGTCAAGCCAACTTTTTGTGAAAAAAAATAAGGTTTAATTTGAGTTACAGAGGACCTACTTATGGCCATTTTGGTATAATATGACAGAATTTGAAATCAGTTCCTAGTTTGTGCAATACTTGACACTTTGTGTGGCAATTTTGACCATTTTTGAGTCTTTGTTTATTTCGAATGTCTTCATAAAAAGTTGCAGTATTTTCAAAGAACTTTTTGAGCATATGTTTTGATATTTTTGGGTTTTCAGAAAGGTTTCATTGATGTCTCATTCACTGTAATTAATATGCAATTGGTTGCTTGGGTGATTTGGTGAATTCTACCATGTTTGATTGCACATTTGCTGCATTTAGAGTATCCACATGTCACAAAATGGATAAATTGCCACATTTAGAGTGCTCACATGCTTTGTTTGGATTGCTCACATACCATGTTTGCCATATCCATGTGTTGCTGTATTTGGTAGAATAAATAGATTTTTTTGCCATATTTAGTAATATCTTGATAATTGTCATATTTAGATATGCTATGTTTAGACTTGTCATGCTTAGAATATAGCATTGTAAGTTTTACCATGTTTAAATAGATTTTTATGGTATCATATGCCATGTTAGGGAGATTTTCATAATCTTGCTATATATTGTGTTAGTTACCATAAACATTATACAGGCCATGCTTAGATAGAATATTCTATTTTTGGCAATAACTTTATTTTTTGCAACACCTTAGTTGAACTGCCATATATGCACACTTGTAGAAGACAATCTAGGCGTGGGGACGTGCATTTAGGCACCCACATTCTTGGGAAGAGTATAATGGAAAATAATAAAAGTCTTAACAAAGAAAGAGAATGCCTTGTCAAACCTTCCAAAATTAGAGCTTAGGGTTAAAGGGTAGTTCAAGACGATCCCTGCCCCACAGTATACTTCAACTTAGAACAGGTTGCTCCTTAGACCCAGAATAAGTTTTAAATTCTCAGCCTAGAACAAGTTCCAAATCCTTAACTTAGAACAGGTTATTCCTCCACATTCTGAACTATGCGGATTCTGATTCTTAAGGTAAACCCTAGGATACGTAGGCCATTTGGGAGAATTCCAAATTCGGATCCACACCTTAGTCCTCTCGGACTATCCATAAATCCACTAGGATATCCATCCACATTTCGACCCAGAAAGGGTTATCCACATTCAGACCCAGAAAGGGTTATCCAGATTTCATTCAATCTAAATTCGGATCCATAGTCCACTTGGACTATCCACTCACCTATTAGGAATACCTAGTTCAACCCGCTTGGATTATTCATTCTTAGATCCACTAGAACTATCTATCAGTCCGCATGGACTATCCAGATCCTAACCCATAGGGTTTCTCATCCTTTCAAGCATAAACTTCAACTTGAACAATGAATTTAATCATGCACAAGCATAAATCACAGTTATAAACTTTAATCACACCTGAACTACGATGGTGAACCTGATTTTTGGAAGAAGTCCGAGATACGTAGGCAATCTGGTAGATCCAGATTCGGTTCAATGATATCAAACCACGTGGTTTGGTTCGGTTTAATAAATAGAGTCTAGCATAGGAAATGTATAGGAGACTGATCTCGATCGGGCGGTTTGGGTGCCTAACCCCTTCTCATAATCGTAACCTGACGCTTACCCAATTTCTGATGGACCAAAAAGCTGATCTAAGGGTCACGAGTCAATTGAAGTCTTACCTTGGGGTGACATTACACATTTTTGGGGTCCTAGACCTTAATCTTGGTGGCGACTCCCTAATATCCATCCATCTTTGTCGTCACAGTATGATTAGCATTACTCTGAACATATCTAAATGCTATCATTGTTTTGTGAAACCGTCTAAACCATGCTCTAGGAGACTGCTTGAGATCATATAGGGAATGTTTCAACTTGCTTACCTTCCCTTTAATGCTTGCATCTGTAAAACCAGGTGGGCAATCCATATAAACTTCCTCTTTGAGCTCCCCGTGAAGAAATGCATTCTTCACGTCGAGCTGTTGTAGATCCCAATTGTGATGTACAACACATGCCAAAAGAATCCTGACTGTGGTCATCTTGGGGTAAATGTTTCTTGATAATCTATCCCATATGTCTAGGTAAATCCACGGGCAACCAACCTTACCTTATATTGATCAACTGTGCCATCACTGTTCTGCTTGACTGTGTAGACCCACTTGCACCCTACTGGTCTCTTACCTGGTGGAATAAAGACAAGATCCCAAGTATCATTATTCTTTAATGCTCTCATTTCCTCCATCATTGTAGTTTTCCATCATTCATCTGTAATTGCATCTTGCCATTTCTATGGAATAAAGACAGAGGAAAGCGAAGACACAAATGCACGGAAGGTAGGAGATAAAGATGTATATGACACAAAGTTAGAAATTGGATGGGTGGTGCAAGACCTTTTACCTTTACGAAGGGCAATAGGAAGATCAGAATCAGAGGAAGGAATTTCCTTACCAAGTAATAACTCAGTCTCTGGATCCAAGATTGGCGAAGGGACGTGTGTCGTTGCATTGATGGTAGTGGTCCTTCCTTGCTTGCTTCGGGCACGGCTACGGCTGTAAACCTGCAAAGGTCTAGGACTAGTAGGGATAGGTGCATTTGAAGAAGGGTCATCAGGAGGTATATCTATCTCAACTGAAATAGGGTCTCCCTCTGTAACCGAAACTGGTTCCCCCTTGGAACCAAAAGTGGGACTCTAATGGGAACCGAAACGGGTTCTCCCCCTGGAACCGAAAGTGGGACTCTGATGGGAACCTCCTTTGGCACATCTTCAAACATAGGAGCTTTAATACTATCTTTCTCCCCTTGAAGATGGGACGGATAGTACATTATATGCTCACGAAAAATAACATCTCTTGTGATATAGGTCTTCCGTGTAGGTGGATGATAGCACTTATAACTTTTCTGTGTCGCAAGATATCCAATGAAAATACACCGGAGCCCTCTTGGATCAAGTTTGCCAGGAGATTAATGATTGCGAGCGTAACAGACAAAACCAAAAATCTTTGGTGGAAGTACAAAAGTAGTAGAGCCAAGAAGAAGATCCAGAGGGGCTTTGTTGTTGAGGATGCAAGATGGAAGCCTGTTAATGAGAAAAGCAGCAGCGAGAACAACGTCACTCCAAAACTGAGATGGAACATGGCCATCAAACATAGGTGCTTTGGCCGTCTCCAGAAGGTGACGATTTTTCCGCTTAGCCACCCCATTTTGTGCAGGTGTGGCAAGACAACTTGTTTGATGAATGATCCCCTATTCAAACAAATAATGCTGAAATAGGCTGTCTAGATATTCCTTGCCATTGTCACTTCGAAGAACTTTTACTTGAGCTTGAAATTGCGTCTTGATCATGTTGTGGAATTGGCGGAAGCATTGAAAGACCTCACTTTTATTATGCATGATATAGACCCTAGTTGTCCTTGAATAGCAATTAATAAATGTGAAACCATCGATGGCCCAAAATAGAGGGAGTCCGAGAAGGACCCCAAATATCAGAGTGCACCAAATCAAAAGAAACACGACTTTTATTATCAGAAGGGGAATAGGTAATTCGAGCCTGCTTAGCCAAAATACAGGGTTCACATAATAATTCGGTTTGATTACGATGCTTAAATAAATAGGGAAACAACTGGGATAACACTACGGCAGAAGGGTGACCAAGACGCTTATGCCATTGCTAGGTGTTGACGGCTGTGGAGAGCTGTTGA
Organism: Protea cynaroides; assembly: GCA_028583415.1. NCBI lineage: Eukaryota > Viridiplantae > Streptophyta > Magnoliopsida > Proteales > Proteaceae > Protea > Protea cynaroides. The sequence goes on along the minus strand of CM053266.1, from coordinate 32,543,922 downwards.
GGTGTAGGCTGTGGGGAAGACAATGAAGATGTTTGTTGAAGGACCATCGTCAAGCAAGTAGAGACCACCATGCAATATACCATGTCCAATCGTCTTCCCGTTCACTAGATTCTGAATTATACACGAATAAGGAAAGAAAGTTACTTTACAATTCATAGATTTGGTAAGTCTACTAATAGATAACAAATTTGTTAAAAAACTAGGGACATGGAGAACAGATTGCAAAGTAAGACTAGGAGAGCAGCGAATGGACCCTTTTCCAGAGATAGTAGAGAGAGATCCATGTGCTACTTGGACTGTATCATTCCCAGAAGAGGGAGAATACAAATGGAAGGAACTGGCTGATCCGGTCATGTGATCAATGGCCCTAATGTCCATAACCCATGGGCTAGGAACAGAGGAAGCACAGTGACCATCATGAGAAATACCTAACTGGACGAAATAAGAACCTGGTGTGACAGATGGCAATTTAGCTGTAGCAGATGGATGAAGAAGGTGTCTAAGAGCCTGTAGTTCCTCTATGGACAGCATTTTTTTTGGGGGGCAGTACGTATGCAAGTCTCTATTTGATTTGCCTGTGGAGATTTAAATGTCTTTAATCGCTGAGGTCATCTTTCACGTCTCTTTGTCTCAAAATCTGCTAGTTTGCCATGCAATTTCCAACAAGTTTCCTTCGTATGGCATTCCTTCCCACAATAGTCACACTTGATTGGTTTACTACTTGTAGAGACAATTGGCTGAGTGGTTTGGAGGGCTGATCTCTGCAGGGAGTGGAGGCATCATAGAAATACGACGCATCATATCTTCAGACTGGACTAATGCATATGCTTGTTCTAGAGATGGAAGTGGCTCTCTACTAAGAACATGGGCTCTTATCTAATCAAATTCCACATGTAATCTTGCTAAAAAATTGTATACCCTTAATTTATCCTTTGCAAGCTTCATTGCGGATGCATCAGCAACACACTCAGCAGTGAAGGTATCATAATAATCAAGTTCTTGTCACAAGCTACGAAGCTCAGAGTAGTATTGGGAGACAGTAACGTCCCTTTGCTTTGTAGCACCAATCTTCACATGAAGGTCATAAATCAGTACATAATTTCCTACCTAGAAATGTCTCCTTGGCAACCTTCCAGATTTCTGTAGCATCAGGTAACATGACATAACCTCAATCAATTTTAAGATCCATTGAGCCAATTAACTAGGCCATCACAATAGAGTTTTCTGATGCCCACTTGTCATATAGTTTATTTGTCTGTGCAGGTGCCTTCCTCTGACCATTAATATATCCCAAAAGGCCTCTAGCAGATATTACCATCTATGCTGTCTTAGACCACATTAAGTAGTTGGTTCCATCCGACTTAATTGGGTTGAGAGCAATAGAGGTGAATTCAATCTTAGAGGTTTCCATATTAGGGGAAACCACTTCAGAGTGATCAGTCATGATGACAAGACTTCAATGACTAAAAAATTACCTTTAACTGAGATGTTGTGTATCACTCTTATGGGAATAGAGACACAGATACAACAATTTTCGATTCTCAAATTGGCATGGAAGAATCGAGGTTGGCTAGTAGGGTGATCTCTTCAACATTCATCCCTTCAATGATGAATCCACGGCAAAGCATAAAAAAATAATTCTTGAACTGGTTTAGTTCATCTCTTCAAAAAAAACTTTATATAGGTAGGACAAACTTCAGAAAATTTGATATTGGTGGTAGTAGAAACCAAGAACAATAGATATAATGTGAGTTGGTGGTGAAAATTAGATGGTGGAAGAAAGAGGTTTAGATGGTGTCGGCAGGGAAAAAGTAGTAGAAAAAAGATGATGAATGCTGTCAGCAGGAAAAAAAGGAATAGAAAAACAGGTCTATGATCAATGGCGGCAGGGAATAAGGCTTGTGGCTTGCGGCAGAATTTTTTTTTCAGGTTATATGGAATGGCTGGGGTAGATGATGGCTTGTGGTTTGCATGAGGACTTGCGGCTGGGTTCAAACAGTAGTGCAGGGAGATGCAGGGTTTGTGATAGGTAGGAAAAAAGAGGCAGGGACTTGCGGCAGGGAAGGTGGAAGGTAGCAGCAGTTCTGATTGAGATGGTGGCAGGAGCTTCTGGGTTGAAAAACAGAAAAACCAGGAAAAAAAGCTTGGCGGTAGCTTGTACTGCTATTGGTAGCAATTGTAGAAACCAAAAAAAAAAAGAAACAGAAGAAGAGAAGAGGGGAGAAGATCGGCAGAGCCTATGGTGGCTCTGATACCATGTTTGATAGAATAGAATGAAATTACAACCTTACCCTTATTGTAATAAGGGAATAAAGACTAAACAGAAAAAAAGAAATAACAGAAAATAGAAACTAACTAAAAACAAAACAAATTTATATTATGCCCATTACATATGGGCGGTAACTTCTGTCCTGTAGATCTCGACATCTGATAAGCAGAAGATGCTAGACCAACGGGATCAATTGGCCGTTATGGGTTTTTGGGAGGTCTTGACACTGACTATGATTCTGTTCACTCTCAAATTCTTGGTAGTGCCACGGTGGCTTCCTTGGCAGATACCTTTTCTCATGTGTTCTGTGGATATCAGCCCTTATGTCCCACCAGGCTGGTCATGGTGCTAATTCTGGTCGTGGTGTTGGTAGAGGCCAACCTCCTGGGGCACCAAGTTCTTCAGATAGTTCAGGTGCAGTTCGCTCTTGTAATCATTGTGGGGAACCCAGTTGTATCCAACACTTTTTTTGGAAGCTTCATGACAAACTACCTCAATAGTAGTTTGCCAATTTTGCCGCCAGTTATGAGTTTGCTACCCTTATTCCGCCACCAGTTTTGAGTCTCACGCAAGTTGTACTTATTGGTAAATATCTTTAATGATTAATTAAAGAGATTGATGCAATCTAAGAGATTTGTAAGATTAAGACAGCTAGAGGCGATCACCCATTGAAGCCATCTTATGACAAATTATGGTTAAGGCAACTTTATTGCAATAAAAGGAGGTAAGAGGGGAGAGAGAAAGGTAATCCCATGCACCTTCTGTGTTTTCGTCTCTCATCTCCATTCTTCTCTATCTTGTGAGGGTGAAAGGCTTGGTTTGTGAAACCCTAGTGTTGGTGCAAGGAAGATGATAACCTTCTTTAAGAAGCGACTGCTTTGCCTTCTCCTTATTACATCTGGGTTGTGTAGGGGCTATATTTCTTAGGAGGTATTGTGCTTGTGGTACATCATGTAACTTTGGCCCATCCATTAGATGGAGTGAAATCCCTAATTCTCCGTGAAGCTTAATCATCATGTATTTCTGCATAAATTTTTAATTTCTGTCCCTATAATCAACTCTACAATGAAGAAGTGACTGAATTGGTCCTAGTTACACTTTAGATCAGAGTGGAAGAAGGGAGGAGATTCTCGAACGAGGAAAAGGATCCAATGACTTCGAATGAATAGAATGAGGAGCTGTATGTTATGAAAATCTCATGCCAATCAAAGGAATGCCTCTTATGATATCCACAACCGGACATGCCCTTTCAAAAAAGTAACAAAGAGTGATCTTTGAACGAGGCTTTCAAGCCATCGCTCTTTCTCCTTAGGAGAAAGAGGTAGGTTTGGGTATAGCAGGACCAAGCACACATGCACAAAAATATGTATTTGTTAAACTGAGAACGAAGAAGAATTGAAGAGGTTCATCAATCCTCTTCTCACAAACCTTTATTTAATGAAATAAGAGAAGGACAATTACAATAATAACCCCCATATTACTAATATAGAAATAAGATAAAACATAAACACTTAGCGACTAAAATACCCCAACAAAACTAAGTTAGCGCTCTATAGCACTAATGTCATCGACTCCAACAGTATTTGTGTGTGAATTTTGGATTCTGATCTCGTTTACTGGATTTCTTAAGCATGTTTCATTTATCGCATTGCAGTTCTGTCTGAAGCTCGCATTATTGGCTGCCCTTCCTTCAAGTTATGGTGGTTTAAATGGTCGTGTGATTTATATCGACACAGAATCTAAATTTAGTTCTAGAAGGTACTTGGAACGTCTCTTTATGACATCACTTGCTTATTTATGATGTGAGATAGTGAAATGGTCGTAATATGAAATTTGCTTTGCAGGTTGATTGAGATTGGAGTACAAAGTTTCCCTGAGATATTTCATGAAGCAGGAATGGCACAGGAGGTACACAGAATGTGTATTCAATTTTTTCAGTGCTTCTTGTTCTCAAGACAATCTTGGGTATTTCAAATGTTCTGTCATTTTTCTGCAGATGGCTGGTAGGATCCTGGTTTTGCAGCCAGCTTCCTTAGCTGAATTCACTGAGAGGTGAGATTCACTTCTTTGAATTTTTACAGTGCTTGGCCCAGAAACTGGAGAAAATACCTAGAACTTCCCTTGCTTGTCTAGATTTTTTGATAGCTTTGTGTAGATTTTCACTGCTTATGCAATCTAATATTTTTGCTATTACTTTCTGCACTATGCATGATAAATCTGATACACATCAAAACTAGACAAAAAATTGATAAAACTTGGCTTTTTTCATGGAAACATTGAATATTCTATACGGTATCTTTAACACATTGTTGCATTTCTTAGTGCGTCTGAGAAGTAATGTCAAACAGTGTCTAATTCATGCAACTTTTGTAACTACAAATACCATTACGTTCACTTCCTAGCAATTTATATAGAAGGCACAGTAGTATATATATGGCCTTCCTTCTTCTCTTTCCATTTTTAGTAGGTGTTTTTAAAATTTGCATGTATTTATGGTGCTGAATATACTGTTTAGGCTTTGGTAGGGTTTGTAATTATGGAATATGTGCAAACTAAGTCTACTATATATAGCTACTTTAATGCAGGCCCAATTTAAATTTGGGCTAGAATTTAATATAGGTTTGGATAGGGCCTTAATTTTTTGGATTTTATTTTTGTAATGGGCCTAATTTATGAGCCCGATAGTAGAGGTCTTAAGGGTGCACGAAAATTATTACATTAATACTGGATCCATTGTTAGTGATAGTTGGAAAGGGATTTATCTTATTCTTAAGTGTTAGTTTTTGAGTTAGTTTAGGAACTTTACAGTCCTTAGCTGTTTTGTTAGGAAATTCTTAGTAGTCGAGACAATCTAGGAGATTTGTTCTCTTTGTTGAGATAATCTAGGAGATTTGTTCTATTCCTCTATGATTGGATTTTTGGAATGAAATTTGAGTTTGTATGCTGTGCTTTTGTGCATGCATGTGTGAATAGTGAGTTATTCTCTCTCTCTCTCTCTCTCCTCTCCTAAGATCTCCCATTTTTTCTGCTACTTATATACAGTACTCTAGTACAGGTTTCTTTTTCTAACTGAGCTTATTATCTTCTACTCTGTTGGTAGTTATTCTACTATATTCTTCTTCTAGTTCTGTCCTGAATATCATTAACAAGTTCTAGTATGAATCCTGATTTTTAGCTTCTAGTTTCTATCGAACTAGAAGAGTTGTCGTGCTGGTTACATGCATCTCCAATTTTGGAATTCTGAGCTATCTTTCTATATTCTGATTTCAGGTAATTGACTATACATCTGTTATTGATATTCCAGCGTATTTTGATCTCTTGAACATATCTATTTTGGATGTTTAATTACTATTTTCAAATTCTGGATCTGTAATCCTGTTCTTAAGTTTCCTATCCTCAGGAATTACTCAGACCTCAGAATCTAACTATTGAATTGATCTGAAATTTGTATACTCTGAGGAATCTTCAGTGTTGTTGTAGATATGATGTGGCAACCCCAACAATTTATGCCATTAGGATTTGGAGCTGATTTGGCAAAAAAAGTATGCAACAGATGAAGGATTTGTTACAACCCTAAACCAGGATTCAAACTAGAAAAGAGTCCTAGTGTTGATATACTTCTCGAATTATTGGAATTCTGAGCTATCTTTATAAATTCTGATTTCAGACATTTGTTTATTCATCTGTTAGATATTCCAGCATATTTTAATCTCTTGAACATATTTATTTTGGCTGTTTAATTACTGGTTTCAAGTTCTGGATCTGTAACTCTGTTCTTGAGTGTCCTACCCTCAGTAGGAATCTATCAGATCTCAGAATCTAACCATCGGATTGATCTGAAATTTTGATATTCTGATCTCACGACTTAAACAGGTCCCACCACTAGCAGATCCATCTATTCTATCTGCAGTATACTTTGTTTAATTGTGACTCACTGACTAGGCATAACTATAGATCAAGTCATGAAGTAGTGATGCAGTGCAAACAAATACCCAGTTTTCAGCTGCCGAGCGGTGTCTCTAATTCTCTATATTTCTCAAACTGGAATTGTCTCACTTGGATTTGTAATTTGTTGCTTCAGTTGTGTATAATTAATTTTAGTTGTCTTGGACTCTATTTTGTAAGTTAATAATTCTGAGAAAGTTAAGTTGCATTGTTATAATTTCAATCAAGGCCTTAATTTAAATGGTCAAAACAATCCCATTTAGCTTGGTTTTCGTGCGATTTGAAAATTCAGTTGGATGGCTTTCTAATAGACCAAGAACTTCGGAGTCTAGCATGATCTGAGAAAGTTATGGCAAAAAAATTTTCTGGGTGCTAGATTTAGATAGGATTTTTGTTTTTTCCAGTTTTTGTAAGGGTATAGTTACTTTTGATAATAACTATTTTTTCTGGAATCAAGATAGGGTGTTGTCTACAAATAGGAGATGGATTGGTTTAACTCTGAGAGCTAATTTTAATAGAAGGGAGTTTCTTGTAAGCTGTGGTATTCTATTATGTGAGTCTACTGCATCTACCTATCTATATCTGTTATAGAACTTATGCTTGACAGAAATATCAGATCAGATAGAGTCGACAAATGAGGTGGGTTCATTAATGATTCACAGATTCAAAATGCCAGAAAAAAAAAAAGAAGCATTCACTTTCCTCCCATATCTTGCATTATAGTCTTTTGGAGACAAGGTTGAAAAAAATGCTAGTAGATTTGATAATGTTTCAGTTACGGTATTGACGGGCCGGTCGTATACAAACCTTTCTTTGCGGTTAGCTTGTGAGGTGGCATAGGTCAACATTTCTCCATTTACGGTTTTTACTACATCATCCAGGTACTTTTGCTCGCTTATAATGCTGCGGACTGAACTTCTTCCATATCCTCGAACTGATCATGATCTTACGAAGGATTCGTTACAATCTAATCCAACAAGAATTCTTAATAAAGTAAAAATGAGGGTTCTTGGGAGATATAGAAATATACAAGACTTTCGTTCTATATTAGGAATAAAACGCCATTCCTTTCCTCCACCTAGAAAGGTTTCCAAATTCCAATTCAAACTCAGAGTCAGATTGATGTTTTGTTTGAAAAATCAGAGAATCCAGATTTATTGTTGCATTGTAAGAAAAAAAAAAAAGAATTGGTGAAGAAAAATAAATCTTTTTTCGTATTGAAATTTTACTAGTTTTTTTTCTTCTTTTTATTAAGTTTTGAATTTATATTTTAGTCGTTGATGGTGATGTATGCAGGGAGAATCCAACAATTAGAAAATATTGCAAAAGACAAGGAAAAAAATATTTATAACCCTAGAGATAAATATTAGTCTGAAGGAAACAAGTTGTGCATGAATATGCATACGTTTCATGCTTGTTTGAGTAATAGCAATGAGATTCCCCAATATCATGCTAAGAATAACTAGGATTTCTAGTTGAAAATGCCATTTGTTTGATGAGAAATAAAAAGGAATATTGAAAATTCGAGTGGCTAAAGCTAAAGCAGCTACTTTCGAAGTAACAAATTAGAGGAATATTTTTGTAACAAAATAGAAAATAAGAGAAGAAATAAAGGAAAGAGAGTGTTGATGTGTCTTGCTCCTCTCTTTGTAGTTTGTATTTATAAAAAATAGAAAACACCTATTAGATACGATCTAAGACTCTACAAGTCAGAGTCCTAGTTACAAACTAAAGACAAAGTAAACTCAAAATAGGAAAAGGAAACTAACAAGCCTAATTAGTAAAGGAAACTAATTAAGCAACTAATAAACTAATTAAAAGTCCTGATATTAATAGGAGTCCAAGTCCTAGAAACTAGCAGTAGCTACTTTGACTAGTCCAAGTAGTGTACGATTACAATTTTGTTATGCTAAAATCCTCCTTCAAGCTGGAGCATGAGGGAATGTGAGAGTTTCAACTTGATTCAATGTAGCAGCGGAAGCAGCAATTGTAGTGGCAACAATAGTAATAGTAGCAGCAGTAGTGGTAGCAGCACAGTATAGGAATCAAATATCAATAGCAGCACAATATAGGTCACTGCGTACCAAGTAGTAGTAGTAGCAGCATAGTATAGGTTATTGTGAACCATATAGTAATAGCAGACTAGCAGTACACAACATCTCTTAGGAGTCCATATACTAATAGGAGTCCCAGTCTTAGAAATTAGCACTAACTGCTTTGACTTACGGTTACAATTTTATTACGCTAATAGTTTCCAACAAAAATGGTTTGTTCTTGCATATCCCTACCTGTTTTCCAAATTAATTCCACGGGTACATATAATTTAAAAGAATATGTGAGTGATTCATACACAACATCTCTTTCTTTTATCAAGGGTTCTACCAATTGATACGTTTACACAACTAATTGAAATTCCATTTCTTGATCTGTATCTTCAATTTTTGAATGAACTTTATAAATTTTAATATACTTAAAATTAAAATCGAATCTATTTTGATTCATCATTTTGATCCAATTGCTGAGAGCATTGAAAATGGTGTTTCCTTGTTCATGAATCCTTTATCGTATGGCCGTGATCTGTCATTACGTGCAACTATCTCCATTATAGAAAGAAAGAAAAAAGAATGTTATATCGACGTTCATGTTTTACCATGGAGAGCATTATATCATTGAATGCCTGATTTTAACCGGAGAACCTGGTTACCTATGTTCGCTATGCTTAATCTTCTTTTGCTTTCATTATCCCCACAATGCTTCCACAAAAGAGAGAATTCTCTTCTGACTTTCAACTTTTATTCTTAATATTTTTTGAATTTTAATCTTTTGAAATACCAGAATCCAATCCCTTTGATTTCTACCTCAACCCCATGGCTTCAAGGATAGGATTTGGGAATTGGTTTGTTCAATTCAATGATTTCAATCCTGACTGTATTCTGATTTAAGATGGACAATTTGAATAACTGGCAGGATTGGATGATCCAAGGTCGATCTGTAAACTTTTTACCTCACATAATTTTCAATTGAAGTGGACCAGCTGCTTTCTGAATTAGTGACACTGGCAATGCCAGGGCCAACAATAAAAGGCTTTATCAACATCAAAGCTTAAGGCTTGAAAGCTGATAACCCCAGACAAGAAAAGGAAAGCAAGGGGAGAGAATAGAGACATCCCTAATAAAATATCAAATTGTCTCACTAAAGAGTGAATCACAATCTGTCTACAGAAATTATTCATAGATAGCTGAATCTATCTTAAATACTGATTTCTCTCCCACATCAATTGGGCAACAGAATCAGGACTGGTGAAGCATTGAAGCATGCATGGAGCAACCTGTCCAGGCTGTCTCAAATTGTATGTTTGTGTTTCTCTACTTGCAAGACATGGCAGTGTTGAGTGCCTGATTTTCTTTTCTTCATCCATTTGATGTGAGATGCAAATGTGTATATTCTTCTGGTCTTTGGTTTCATTTTTTTGAAGCTCTTTATTGTTATGTTATCAAGTATTATGATGAAAGTATATTTTCGTGGCTCCATAATTGTGGTTTACCTTTCTCCGGCATTTGGATAACTGGCAAATGGCCCTATTGAACAATTTTTCAAATCAGTTCCTTGTTCATGTTGTAATAGCTATTGCTTGCTATATTAAATATCTGAGGAAAAAGGCTTGTTAGTGATCGATTTCTTATTTCTGCAGTTTGCAGCAAATCAAGTTGTCACTCCTCCAACGTCAGGCGAAATTGCTCATCATTGACAGCATGGCTGCCCTTGTCTCAGGGTAAATATAATTATCACTGTAGAACATATGCTGCCAAAATAGACCGGATGACATATTTATCCTTGTACATAATTTTTGGTGTTAGGAACTACAAGTGTCATAGCCCATTTCGGAAATCGGGCATGATATCCGGGTTGACTCACATGGCAACCCGAATACTTCTAGCGATCGACAACCACAATAATCTACCATACAAATCCTACAGTCTACACAAGCAATAACCACAATAATAATGAAAGGAAACAGAGTAATAATAGCGTAAGCAGCAATAAATGACAGATGTTAACTATGTGATATCATATCATAAAATAAGTCAAGTTTTATGAAGTTTCACCACTTTATTCTTCACAAATACCATAATATCTCATATACAAATATCCCGAATTAAAAAGTAAATCTGTAAACATTGTTTCGGATAGATTTCATTGTCTATCAACATCAGAGTCAAAATATAAAAAGAAAAGTTTAGAGAGGGGTGCGTCAAGCATAGACGCAGTAGCTGCAGGGGCAGCTCTAGCCATGCTCTCCCACAGCATCCTCAGCACCGGTGGCATCGCTAACCAGCGAGTCCTCCATAAACTCAGCACAGTGTAATTACCTGCATCAACATCTAGAAAAGAAGTATCGATACGAGGGGGAGCTCCCATCCCAGTTCAGTGAGAAGTCAGGTTTCACGTGCATGCATCATCCAATGAAATGAAATGAGTTCATTAATTAAGTCTCTGGCAAGTGTACTACTATAGTGTCAAATTGAGATTCAGCCAACGCTTTTGATCCCGCCTACGATCGCTAGCCTCCAACTCTCATACACCAGGCAAGCTAGAAGAAGGATACGAGGTTCCAGACCACTAAACTCCATCTACAAGTGAACCCCCATCCAGGTCTCCAAACCCTTCAGGCTCGTCACCTCTCACCATAGACCTCGTCTCACGTCAACTACCGTGCTCCAACACGTCACTGACTCTTCCCTTGAGTCACCCAACCTTTGGAAGTATGAGTCTTGCCAGTATCTTAACCCCTACTGGAAGGGCGTAGGAATGTAGGATACAGGGTAATGTCACCATCTATGTCTATCATGTGTAACAATTTAAATAGGACTGCACCATAGTAGAGAACCCCGGCTTCTCTGCCATGGATCACCGTGTGCCTGCTATAGTGCTAGCAATTCCAATATGATGCATGTGCCCATGCTCCCATACGGTACACGCACTATCATACATGGGTGATCATATTCATGTAAAATAAATAGAGCCATACCCTAGCAAGGACCCCCCGGTACTACTCCCATGGACCACCGTGCCCCCACTAGGGTAATCGTTTCAACAACATGGCTTGTGTATCATGTTCCCACACGCCACATGACCATCATACTTAAACAACAGTCATCATACAAAGCATACATATGTATTGTTATGCAAATGCATGCTCAATAATACAGTTATTGGATGTCATGTTATAAGCGTAATCATAGTATGTTATAAACACAAACATAGCATGTTATCAGCATAAAAGTAGACATGTTAAAATGCCCTAATTACTATGGATCCGATCCCTCACCTGATAGCACTTGAAGTGCAGCTGCAATGTGAAGCCAAACAGAAGGCTATCACATTACCCGAGTCCGATACCTATTAAATAACTTCATTAGGTTGGTTGTGTAACTTTTAAACATTGTGGACAAGTCCTAGATGTCCATATATGGGTCCCAAGACAAGCTAGGAACCCAACGGTTGGTCCAATAAATCCTAACTAGGAAAACTGGTGTTCTGAACCAGAAACGGATGGATGTTCTGGAGGGTACATCCTCCGGTTGTTCCCTCCGCCGAACACTTTCGAGAATTATCTAGTTTCCAAATAAACCGGATGGTGTAGACGGATGATATGTCATCCGGCACATCCTTTGGATAACCTATTGTGATCAGGTAAACCTCACAGTGAGTAGACAGAATGTAATCCAGAGGCAACACCGGATGGTAATCCCTTCGGCTTATCCTTTGGATATCTACCATGCTCATAGGCAATGTATGCAGAGCCTTCGATGAATTCCGGAGGATATGCCTCCGGTGTCTTCGGAGGATATGCCCCCAGTGAGCATCCTCCGGATCGAGTTCAAAAACCACTCGAACCAGAGTTTTGGGCTTTATTCCTCGGGGCATTTCATCTCAACAATCCTACTATGGTTTCCAGTCGGTGGGAATCATCTTCCCAAGCTAGGGGAAGAGGTTTGAGTCACCTTTGACTCATTTAAATCCCCACAATGAGGTGGGTGAACGTCCTATCCTCTAGGGTTTGATTTCTGTGGTCATTCCATTAATGGTGGAGTATTTCACCATCAATTAGTCATGGCTACTGGAAGAGAGAGAGAATGGTATGAACTCTTATCCATAGCATGAACCACTTATTGTACTAAGGTTTGGTTTATCTCCATTAATGGTCCTCATTAGTTTTACCATTACACTGGAGGAGAGAGAAAGAGAGAGAGAGAGAGTGAGGTGGACTAACCTAATAAGAGAGAAGCTGGGGCAGAAGCTTGAGCTCCCTTGCACTTTCCAAGGTCAAGGGACGAAATAAGGGGGTTGGTGTCCCTATTTATAGAATCCCGAGGAGAGAGAGTGTCTCACACTTGATTCTCGCACACGAACTGGGGGTAAGCTATTGGGTGGTGTTCCATCCAGCAGATCCTCCGGTTAGGCCGAATTACAACCCTCCGATCAGTAAGATGGCTCTTACGCATTGGGGTGTGTGTGGGGCCACTCTAGGTCCATCCTAGTACGTTTAAATCACCATGTATGTATAGGGGGACTCACCTAAGATTCGGATGTATCCATTGGATCCGCGTTGGGTGCCCCGTCAGTCTGAGTGTTGAGACCTGGCACAGAGGAATCCGGATTAGTAGTGGATTTCGGGTGTGGGTTTCACAAGTATGGCTATCAATGGTGGAGCTGACCTGATTTAGTTGGGATGGTGGTTAGTTGGTTGAGCATGGAGATTTTGGTGTTTGGGAACAAGAGAATGTTGTAAAATCAGCTTTCAACATTGCCATATATTTATTATGGTATTACAAACTCTTGATACTAGCTATTCACAAAACAGATCTTGATGCCGTAAGGTACATTGGCTCAGTTCCATGAAACAATTGAGGAGTCCATGAAGAAGAATCCATCCCATAAGTCATTGGATGTGACAAGGTGCTGAGGAATAATTTTGGAAATATTCTGCTTCTCTTTATTTCGTAGTTTTTTCTTACCTTTTTTTGTTAACTTGTGTTACGGGTTAATTTTTCTTTCCAAATTGGAATTTGCACCCTTGAAGAAAATGTATACTCTTCCTTTTTATTTGATGAAACTAGGAAAAGCAATGTACTTTGAGGTCTGCCTCCTAGACCAAGTCCAATATGAGCCCGGACCAAAATATCCCAGATTTAGGTATCCTTTGAACCCCTCAACCTACACATCATTTTTCTGGGTCCAAGATAGCAGAAATAGCTTTTAGATGATCCATTTAGTTTCTCTGTCATTGCAACACTTTCTGCCTGCAGTATATTTAATTGCTCTGACCTTTTATTAGGTAAAAAACTTTAAAGCTGTTGGATTTTCAATCTTATGAGTTGTCAAGGTATACTTCTACTAAGCTAGGTTTCTAGTCTGCTGTGGAGCTTGTTTGCCACTTGTACAAAGATTTGTGCCTTGGTCACCTAGTTTAAGGCCCATCTATGTGGTTACATGGCTCAGCAAAAACTTTCTTTGACTTGCTTAAAGTGGAGTAATGTAGTGGAATTGTATTATGGGTCAAGATGTACCTTGCATTTTCCTTAGTTTTGGTTGTTCACCTCTTTTATTTTCTCTTCCTAATTTCTCTTCTGCTAGGATCTTCTTTTTCTTTCTATTGTAATGGATTTCTGGTGATGCATGTCGAGCGTTTAAATTAAATTATCTTACTTTGAAACGTAGATAGTAGCAAGTAAGGGTCGAACCCACAAGGATTGTATGATCAAGATTAAAATGTTTAATTACCCTAAAGAGAGAAAAACAAATGAAAATGAAATAAGACTCAGAAAATAACCAATTGTTGTACTAAAGCAGATTCTAATTGATCTTATTAGCACAACTTCATTGGCTATCCTACGTATGGAGGGGGGTATGTTTGCAATAAAAAAGAACAGTAATTAATTATCTAAAATGCAAGAATAAAGAGCAAAGCAATACAAATATCAAATATTAAACCAATAAGAGAAAGCTTCAGTCAAAAGGATATACTTACATCATCTTCGTAAACTTGTTCATTGACATAAAAAATAATCAATTCCAATTGAATAATCAATCGAGAAAATTAGGACTAGGCCTAAAATCCTTAGTCTTTCCTTAAGATTGGTCTATTAAAAGATAGCTTATTAATAGTACCTTTACTCTTAAATCAATCTCAAGACTAGGCTCTCGATTTGATTCAGGAATAGCATTAACAATTAGAAACACGATTGAAATTAAACGTTAAGCACACACCAGCGTGGTTTAATTACTTTAATCTGATTTCTCCTAGGAATATAACATTAACTTGTCCATTAACATCAATCCCCATTGCCACTGACATAGAATAATCAATTGATAGCAATCTAATTCTAATCTAACAATCGATTAGATAAATAAATCAATTAGTAGTACTCCTAGTCAATCCATTCATCAATCATTCTACACATAAATTGGAAGAAAAATAAATATTCTATTAAAAATCAATAAATAAGAACAAGTTTCACAAGTTTACAATGATGGCTTTAGCTCCGTCTAACCGAAGATAGGAAAGTTAGTCACACATGACTTCTTCAAGAACACAAGAAAAGAAAGAGAGTTGTTCTTTAGTCACTGCCTTCTTTTTCAATCACTCTTGGATGATCTTTACATAGGATTTACATTGTTTAAATAGTCAAAATACAAGACTAAAATTGGTATGCCTAGATTTGACATCCTTATTACATGGAAATAAAAATTGAATAAAATCCTCATTCTTAGATTAGATGAAAATCATTCCATTATTAAACAATTGCCACCCCCAAATCTATCAAATTTTGTAAGATTCTATAGTTGTGTATATTCTCCTCAAGATTTCCAATAATCAATCAAAGTCTTCCAATAGTGAACTTCGTGTGTAGCAACCTTCCTACTCTGGTTTAGATTTGTATCAATTTTCCAGATCAGATTTTAAAACCACATTTAGAAGCCCAAACGAACTCTTTCCATGTCAGAATCCTACATGAAATTCAAAACGTTAATATTAAGAGTGCTAAAATTTTTTCATCTTTTATTAATTAATTAACAAGATTTCTAAAATATACTAAACTCATAAAATAAATTCTATTAAGCTCAATAAGTATAAAACACCCTAAAAATCATTATGCAAAAGGAATAAAAATGTAAAATTATACACTTATCATCTGGTCTACTCCTGAGAGATTGAAATTCAAGCAGGCCTATAAAACCCTCCCTCTCTTGCTGACCTCTGGTGATATTGCAGGGTTTTCAAGGAGAATAGGAATTGAGATGGTTCTCAATTTGAGAGAATTCAAGACAGGAGGTTGATTCAGTTCTTTACTCATAGTTACCATATCAAGATGCAAAAAGAAGAGAAATGTGAAAGCTGGAAGCAAGGGGGGACTGCTCCCCTGCCTTGTATCAATCTTCCTTGCAACTATAGACTTCTGTTCGTTAATGATGTTGGGAAAGGACATGCCATCAAATTCCGGTTTGACACTTGGTGTGGTGAATGGAACTTCTAAAAGGACTTCCAAGAAAAAATTGTTGTTGCAGTCAATAATCTTGTGAAAATGGAAGAAGTTCATACCCAAACACTAAAAATCACTCCGGAGAAGTAATATTGAGTGTGCTAATTGTAACAAAATAGAAAAAAGGGAATATGGAGAGAATCAATTTGTATTCTTCTCCTCTTAGTAGTCACTATTTATAGACAAAATAAAAGGAGTAAAGTGATAGGTTTAGGACTTCACATGATAAGGAGCATAGATTAAAATCTCGTGTCTCGAAAGTGTCTCGACCCTTGAGAAAATCGTGGTCGAGATCTTACGAGATCCTGCCGAAACTCCCAAAGTGTGAAAATGGGAGTTTCGGCATGTTTTGATGTTTTTAAGGCCATTTAAGGCTATATACTGCATGAAAATACTAATTTAACATATATAAACACATTTGAAGCATAAACACTAATCACATTGTGGGAAAATCATACATTCATAAATCATAAATCCACACAATGACACAACTCACAAGTGCTCATAATCTCAAAGTCTGAAATACTCAAAATCAAATAGTACCTTCCCATCACTCCATCCCAATGTCTAATCATATGTAGAGTGGAATCCAAGCCCCAGCACGTATTGATCATGTTTATCTAAAAAGGTAAGTTTTGGGGAAAAAAAACCTTACCTCAAATGGTAGATTTGGCAAGAACAGGTGGAATCCAAGCTCCAACAACACTTTGGTGGAGTGATTTGGCAAGAACAGGTGGAATCCAAGCTTAGAAGCAAGTTGGTGAAGAAGAATAGAGGAAAGGAGGAGAAAACATAATGATTTTAGGGAAAAAATAGGTCTTGGTCAAAATTTTGACCAAGAGTAGGCTTTTATAAAGAAAACTAGTCAAAACTGGTCGAAACGAAACCAGTCGAGACCCAGTTTCGACCTAGTTTCTCGTCTCGATCCTGTCGAGAACTTCGAAAAAAAAAAAGGAAATCTCGGCGAGATTTTGAACTATGATAAGGAGTCATAAACTCATAGTTACAAAGTAAATAGGAGTTCCACATGCTAACATGACAAGGACTCTCATGATTAAAAGGATAAAGAGAAGCTTTCCTATTCTAATAAAGAGAAGTAGTCCTATTCTATAAGGAGGAGGGAACTCCACTAGATAAAGTAAACAATAACTAGTGAATAGTGAACCCACCTTTTAGACCAAGAATGGGAATGAGCCTTGCTGATCAGGCCCATTCCTTTATATTAATATTTGTTAACATTCCCCTCAAGCTAGAGCATGAGGGAATGTGAGAGCTTTACCTTGGAACAATGTAGCAATGCAAGCAGCAGCAACAGTAACAATAGTAGTTTTCGTGGCAGTAGTAGTAGTAGCAGCACAGTATAGGTCACCGTGAACCAAGTAGTAGTAGCAGCGCAGTATAGGTCACTATGAACCAAGTAGCAACACAGCTAGGGGAACCTAACTCCCTCCATCCAAATCACTCATTAAAGGCAAAGATAGATCCGAGGCCAACCTTCTTCGCCTCAAAATTTCTTCAGTGCAACATAGTTTGTGGTGAATATGGATATGCCGGCCTGACCAAGTCCAATGGTTGTAAACAAAGGTAGTTAGTTACTTGTCTTGTTCTCTCAACCACACTCTTTACCAATTTTATCTTCTCCATGTTCTTCAGTATGAGATCAATGCAATGGGCTGCATAAAGGGTCCAAAAGAGCTGATACCTGTTGTTCCTCATCAACTTCTCACCAGCGTTCTTGAAATTTCTTTCGTTGTCCGTCACAACCTGGACAAGGTTCTCCACCCCCACATCCTGATCCTGGACTGCATTTTCAATAACCTATAAATGTATTTTGCATCCTTTTTCTCGTTGGTTGCATCCACAGATTTGAGGAATGCTGTTCTACTGTCATAGTATGCCATGAAGTGATGATGGATTTTCTCGTGGGTCCAGTCCAACCATCACATGATTGTCACTCCCTTGACCCTAGGTCAACCAGAGCCACCGTATTTAGCTACTCTAATAAGAGGGCTGTGCACTAGCATGTGCTGGGATGCTGTGGAATAACATTGACTTAGACGCAAACCTTTCCCTCTCAATCTGACCACATATGCTTGAACTCCTACTGCTTGCTGCTCTTTGTCCTGAAAATGATGGGATCTTGTTGCAGGATGCCAACAGTCATTCGGTGGTGGTGGTACTAGAGTTTCCCTCACACTCTGTGATCTCTTCGTGGGCAACTTTGTCTGCCTCAATTGCCTCCTTCCCCTGTGGCTGTAGCTGTAGATGTGTAGTTCCACTTCCACTACGACCTACTCTATGGAACCAGTTCCTCCCCTAAACTCTCTCCATCCCGCTCCTTTTAAACTAGCTTTACTCCTCGCCCATGCTAGCCATACATATCTGGCCTCTGCCTCTGTCTCCACATTAGCAGGCATGTCATCATCATCATCTCTCTGTGCTGGCTGGTCATTAAAATTGTCTTCTCAAATTGTACCATCACCTTCTCCCTTTTTATCTTCCTCTTCCTCTAGAGGCCTCTCTTCATGACTTTACCTTTGGTACTAGACACCTCTATAGGAACCATAGTGGCATTTGGCCACATTTGTACTCCTCCCCTCCACTCTCCCCCCAAAAAAAAAAAAAAAAAAAACCCAAAGCCAATGCTACTTCAGTCTAGTGGCCTCACCTTCCAAGATTTTCTTATCATAGTAATTACACTATGATTACTGATTTGTTCATATCGCCTCTAATTGGCACTCCATGCTATGTCTTCACCCTCCCCATCTCCTCAGTCCTCACTGGGCTGCCATTATCACACCATTGTACTGTTTCATAAAGAAAACAAGCCATTATTAACTGCTACATATCAACTGAAACCACTAAAATAACTATGTAGTTGTTTTTTGCCTAAGCTTTATATTTTTCTCTTAATTAAAATGTTTTTAGTTTTTTTTTTTTAAATTATATTGGCCTAATCCAACATAAGCAAATTTGGTACAATATTCTAAGCATCATATGTGCTTCAAAATACGCTGAAATTACTTGCATATTTTTCATTAATTTTCAAACAAAAATATAAAAAAATTTCCCTATTTTTTAATTTAAAATTCTGAAAAATAAATTTTCTAGCAAAAAATTCGAACAGATTCTGTGAGGCATGGATTGGCTAACGGTATCTAATATATATAAAATTGTGTCCCATTCCATGGATATTAACCCTTATTTTTTATATTTTGTTGTAAAAATCCATTTTTCAAACCAGAAAAATTAATTCGACACTAAAAGGCCATGGATCGGGTTCCGGTGGCTGATACATAAAAGTATGTCACCAAAAACTGGGTATTTATCCCTTCTTTTTTTTTTTGGCAAAAATTCATTTTAGGAAAAGTTTGTACTTTGAAATGTTGAATCTGACCAAATCTTCACCAATATGTAGCAAATAATGTTGTAGGAGTGACATAGCAACTTCCAACAATGTACTCCAACAGTGTGTAGAGGTGAGGTGGCAGAAGGTGGGTTTTTCTTCTTCCCACAGGGAACCACACAAAAAATACCAAAAATGTCAAGATCATTGAAATGGGGTATTTTATATATCCACTGTTTAGCGCATACCGGCCATGCCAATATCGATTGGCATCCTATAAGTTTGGTCAGTCGACCATCATCTCATGTCAATCAGTCCGAAAACCAAGATAATTCGTAATCTAGGCAAAATTTCACTGAGATTTTGAACCATGGGCGCATGTGGTTAGGAAGGCAAGATTACTTCTTAACTTTGGAGGCTTAGATCAACGAATTCCCTAGCAGACTCTAGACGGAGGGATTGAATAGAGAAAATTTGAATATAGGGCCATTTCCATCTATATCATATGAGAGTTCATAGTCTGTTTATTGGTTTTCTATCTATTTTTGTACATGGCCCCTAAATGAGGGTAGATATCCCACACTTATATATAGCTGAAGTGCAGAACACCTTTTAGCAGTCATTTGGCATTTTGGCACAATAAAATTCTGTTAGTCTAGCAAAAGACATGTCAAAATATTGTGTGGTTGGTTTTCTCATGATCATGCTTGTTATGCCTGTTATCTCTCAATGTATTTTGTGAATACAGAAAACAGAGATGATGCTTCTTCATATTATGATCAGGGAATATGAGAGGGATTTTAGAGCTTCCAGACAGCATTCATTGGGTTGGCACATTTCTTCTATTAAGTAAGAACCGTGTCATATGAAGATCTTTTGATAAATTTGTTTCCCCATACGACTGCTTTTCATTTTAATAGTATTTTTTTATAACTTAAATTTCTAGGTCGCTTGCAGAATTTTCACGAATTCCTGTTGTGGTGACCAACCAAGTGAGAACTCAAAGCAGTGATGAATCACACCAGTACCCTTTCCAAGGTGTAATATTGTTCAATTCTGCAGACTTTAGATGCAGTCCTTTTTTGGACATACATACTTTTTTCACAAATAAACTTCCCTGGGCTAATTATGTGGATTTCTCTTCACAATAATTTTGGAGAAATATCAATTCAAATTGAATGAATTAAAAATGATGTTGATGCATGGATTGGGATTATGAATTTTCCATTTTTATCCATTAATTAAATATTTAGATACTTGAAATGCATGCTTTAAATTGTCAACTGCTATTTATTTACCAAAATCTGATTATGAGTTATAAATGGTAATAGAACGAATAAAAATTTACAATATTAGTGACAGTCCTTAAAGGCCCCAATGAATTTCATTTGAAATTAGGGGATCTTATTGTGATATTTCAAACCGTTGTAGAGACCATTTGGGAACAATTGAATGATGACAAAATTATCAAAGATTGACACTTCTTATCTTTATTATTATTTTTTTCAATTCTGCAGATTTCTGCTAAATCTTTATCTACTAGAGTTCATTATCTGCAGTCCAGAACATGGATGAGAGTTGGATTGCTCAAATTACCAGTAAAATCTTTCTCTAACAAGCTTTCTTTATTATATCTGCAGTTCAAAACAATGATGAGAGCATGAAGGACCATGGGAGAGTTGAGTCTCATCTTGTTGCTGCTTTAGGAATCTTCTGGGCTCATGCTGTAACCATTCGTCTGGTGTTTGAATGTAATTTAGGTTTGAAGCTAACTTCTGCATTATATGTTACTGAGCTTCCATGAAGCAAACTCTTGCCCTTCATAGTTTGACCATTTTGTTGTCCTTTAAAAACAAACTAGTTAATGTACTAGTTATGACTGCCAGTGTTACAAGGCGTTGCCTGGACTTCGAGGCGCCCAGGACAGTAGGGTGCCTTGGTCGCCTGGGTGAGCACTGCTCTCTAATGCTTTGGGTCGCCTTCTTGTCTTGTCGCCGTGACAACCTTTTGACTGCACATCTGTGGAAACAACACATTCACTTTGTACTGCACAATATGTGCTTCAAATGTTGCTGGTAATATATGGGGTTGCATGATAAAACGATTTGGTCACTCTTGTCAAACACTTAAAAAGATTTTATACAGGATTTGATGCGCAATCCACTATGATCTACATATATAATTGAGCAGTTGATCTCATACTGTCATACATATAGGTCCTCTGGTTTCTTTGAGTCATTATTTTTCGAACACCACCAAAAATGTGACTCTGCCTCTCAATTGTTTGTGCTGATGAATATTGTGTATTAAGCAGCTCATTATTTTTAGGGGGTATAGAATTTACAAATGATGTACATTAATGATATCATAAAGTGCATTACTTAGGCCATGTAAGTCTCAGTTAACTCGGTGATGATGATGATAATAATGAAAATGATTGTGGTGCTGGTGATGAGTGATGACGATCACAATTTTGATAGAAATGAAGATTTTAATCCTATAGTTCTCCTCTTTTCTTGGCTGACTATTTAGAATGATGTATTTGTGAAATCAAACATTGTAGTTAAAAATGCAACATAACTTTCCATTACTTGATTGCTGGTTCTTAATGCTCTAATACCATGTGAATACCAGATATAAGAAACCAGCAACTGCAGAGAGCAAAGGGACAGATAGAATATCAAAGAAGAAGAAGAGGGGACTGACTAGAGCAGTCGATGGTACCTAGTAGAAGAAGAGGGGACTGACTAGAGTAGTCGATGGTACCTAGTAGCCCCCCCCCCAAGAAAAAGTATTTATATTAGCCAAATACATAGTTCGAGGTTTCGGTGGTATCGACCGAAGTAAGTTGGTTTCAAGCCTAGCCGAGACGAAACCCAAGCAAACCTGACTAGGTTCGATCAGGTTTCATGTTTCAACCCATAAAATGAACCAGTGTCTATATTTAAGTGTCAAAACCTTAGTGGCAGTCATCAGGCGGTACTTATTTATGATTAATATCATTTAAGTTAATGTTTCATATCATTTAAGTTAATGTTTCATTTACTTAAGATATTATTCATAAATAAGCAAACATCTCCCATTTGAATCCAATAAAAATAGTCTAAAATTTAAATTCCAGAAGGATAAAAAGTTAACCCTCCAATTCAAGAACAAAACCCGTATTTTTTGGTACGGAAACGATTTTCAATTTCCAAATGCTAAGCCTTTTTTCAAATATAAAAATTTCATAAATCTTATTATAGTAAAGCATCACTAAAAACCAAGAGTGCGCCAAAATAATCTCTTGCTTTGATGCCTAAAAAATTGTTTACATTTAGACAATTTTAAACAGCATTTGCGTACTCGAACAAAGTTTGACTGGAGTGTAACTCTTTCATTATAACTCGGATTTAAGCAATCTCAGTTTTGTTGGAAAGCTGATTATGCTAGCTTTGCAACGAATTTGAGATTGCTTGAATCCGAACTATATTAAAGGAGTTACGCTTCGGTCAAATCATGTTAAAAGTACGTGAATGTTAGTCAAAACAATTAAAGTGATACCATGTCGAGGGATACATACGTGCTACAATCAGAGGATCATTATCGCCACCATCAGTGGTACATTGCATGTGGTTTAGAAGTACCATGAAGCTCAGTATCGAACTAATTAGTGAAACTTCTAAATTCTAAGTTCAATGTATTAATTTTGAATGAAATCTGTTAATTAGTGGCTTAGTACATTGTGGATTATTTCAGCATACACTATCAAACTTGAGTCCACACCACTTGTAACTATTTTGTCTTTTTTTCAAACTAACATTAGAAATAGGTGTAAAATGGTTTAAATAGGATATAAAAAAAAATCAGACAAAAAAAAAACAAATTTATGACTTGAAACCATGGAGTCAATAAAACTAGAAAAAATACCAGGTTTCGGCCTAGTTTCAGCCTGGTTTCAGCCGAAACCACGAGTTGTCTCGGTTTCGAGGCTGACCAAAACAGGCTTTGAAACCGGCACCTCGAACCTTGGCCAAATAGGAAGGTTACAATGATGAAGAATGGATTACATCAACCACTCAAATAACTAGAGTCCTAGTATATTCTAAAGAAGTAGAGAGATCAAGATGAGACTAAAAGTAACCAAGAGATAAGGAGACCACCATAGGAACACCCTATCGTGGTTGATGGTAACACTATCGTGAGAGGGAAACTAGAGAGAGATTGACATCTGGATTGGACCCACACGGTGAATGGGTCCAATCTCGATGTCGCTAACAACCTCACTACCTTAACTACACTAGTCAAATGACCTGAAATTTTGCAGTTTGGAATGCCTTTTCAGGTTGAGGCATTTGTGTATCCAAAGCTTTATAATTATTTAATCTGTGAATGTTTTATGTTCAGAGCATTCCTTATGTTCAAAGCATTCCTTATTCTTTTTGCTGCTTATTTATCTAGAAGATTAATTGATCCATTCACCATTTCTTGTTATAGCATATGCCATCATTATCAGTAGTGTCCCAACCTTTCGAGGTTGGGTGCATGAATTTTGTCCTGATGTTCCTCTCTTTCTAGATCTTCTGGCCGAAATTGCATTGAGGTCGGAATGAGAGAATAGGGTTCATTAAACTACATTACAAGTGGAAATGTGGTCTTATCAGATGTCATGTCTTATTTGGATCTGTCAAACAAACATACGTAGTTCTTTCCTAAAAGACCTTGCTTGTCATAAATCTCTTATTAACAACGTCTATTTTTATGGTACTTTTAGATATAGTAGTATATTAGCATAATAAAATTGTAACCATACACTGCTTTGACTTAGTTAAAGTAATTAATGCTAGTTTCTAGACTTGGAATCCTATTAGTATATGAACTCCTAATTAGTTTATTAGTTTGTTTTATTAATTTTCTTTACCAATTAGGCTTGTTAGTTTTCTTTTCCTATTTTGAGTTTATTTTGTCTTTAATTTATGCTTGTAGAGTATTAGATCCTAGTTAATAGTTGTTTTCTATTTTCTATAAATATAAGCTACAACGAGAGGAGCGGGACACATCGATTCTCTCAATCTTATCTTATTTTTTTAATTTTGCTACATGGTATTAGAACAATCCCCTGGGTTGTCATTTTGAGAATCATTTAAGGTTCACCGTTAGGTGTGCAGCCACTACTATCGCTGCTCTTGCTACTACTGTCGCTATTACTACTTGGTTCATAGTGACCTATATTATGTTGCTACTACTATTTGGTTCATAGTGACTTATATTGTGCTGTTACTACTACTACTGCTGTTACTAATACTATTGCTTGCTGCCACTACTACTGTTGCTGCTCTTACTACTACAATTGTTGCTTCCACTGCTATATTGTTTCAAGTTGAAG
Source organism: Protea cynaroides (assembly GCA_028583415.1). Lineage (NCBI taxonomy): Eukaryota > Viridiplantae > Streptophyta > Magnoliopsida > Proteales > Proteaceae > Protea > Protea cynaroides. Next base: position 32,519,452 of record CM053266.1, on the reverse strand, counting down.
CTCTCACATTCCTCAATGCTCCAACTTAAGGGGGTTATTAGCGTAATAAAATTGTAACCGTACAAAATAGTTAGTGCTAGTTTCAAGGACTTGGAATCCTATCAGTATATAGATTCCTAATTGCTTTATAAGTTTTCTTTACCAATTAGGCTTCTTAGTCTTTTTCTATTTTGAATTTTCTTTGTCTTTAGTTTGACACTAGGACTCTGACTTGTAGAGTCCTAGATCTTAGCTAATAGTTGTTTTCTATTTTCTATAAATCAAGCTATAAGGAGAGGAGCAGGACACATCGATTCTCTCAATCTTCTCTTATTTTTCTATTTGTTGCATAGTACATATTAGATTTGGAATTATGCATTTCTACAAGTATGGGCCTGAAAGGGTATTAGTGACTAATAAATTCTGAGTCAATTATCTTTCAAATAATTCAACCAACCTATATAGAATTAATCCTAAAGTTAATCATTAACTTTAATATGATGAGTTTAGTTTATCTCAATTAATTAAAAATGAATATCTGATAAAAATATTCTGATAAACCAAATACAAATTTTCATTGTATTTAAATTTATTATAAATTACACAAATAAAATATTCCAATAAACTAAATATTTACTTTTAAAATAAAATTATTCATCTTTGTTTTAATTAAAATTTAATGTAAATTAGTCAAATAAATAGTTGCTATTATTCTTCAAAATTATATATAATATACAGTATATTGGATTAAAAGTATATGAAGTTCAATAAATTGAAATTTTAATAGATTAAATGCTGAATATTGTTCAAATCACCCTGGTCAAATTTTTAGGAATTTTTTGTCATCCTGACAGTGGAACTGGAATTTTTAATGAGGTTCTTCAGGTTTTCTGATTTTTGACAGAAAACAATTGGAATGACCACATTACTAGGCCTGTGGATTTGGAAATCCCCTGCATCCAATTCAGCTGATCCAAATGCTGCCTCACTGAACAAGAAAATTTGAAAAAATAAAATAAAAAATGTAGTGACATGATGATTGTTTTTCTTCATGAGTTGATAAAGCTCATAATTATAATTAATATTACATAAGTAGTCATATGAAACAGGGGCACTGATTAGTTCCTTAGATCAATTACCTCCCACTGTTATCCTGGCTTGGGACCACAATGCAAGTAGAGTCCGCAAGGTAAACCCTTATGCTCTATCAAACATGAATATGCTGTTTGTTCGCTGGTCTGGGCTCCACAGGCATATGAATTATCTTTTATGGAGCTTGTAGGGTTTTATCCATATGCAATTGGTTTTTTGTGAGAGTGCAACTATAATAAAGCTGGACCTCTTATCTTTTTAACTAGTAACCCAAGTAAACTGAAATTTTACAAATTACATCGTGCTAGCCTTGTGGTTGTAAGGGGTGTATTGATGTTACTTGTTGGGCCTCTATGGAGATTGTTCTGCTTTATTTAACATCCACAGTTCGCCCTCTTACTTGAGCAAACATGTGCTTCTTGTTCCAAGTTTTCCTATGTTTCCACCGATGGGCATGTCAAAAGAATATTTGTTATAGTACGCTTTTAGGTTCGGCAACCATTGCAGATGGGGATTGGCAATGGAGCAGGTTAAACAGGGGGCACACTCCAGCCCACCCCTAATGGGTGGAGTGTGGTATGACCATGATTGGTTCTGCATCTGGTCCAAGTTTTTGATAACCTATAACCCCCACCCCCCCAAAATTAGGTTGCATTGTAAATCTGCCCTGCGCTGCTGCCTTCCCTAGTTGTAAACTATCTCCTATTGTCATGGTCCTCTTTTAGCTTTAGTAGAGTGTTTTCTGCTGTTCTTAGAGCTAAAGCTTTTGCCTTCTTTTTTTTTTTTTTTTTTTTTTTATTCTGACAAGAAATTTTCTTCATATAGGTGCTTTTTCCCTAAAGGTCAGCAAGAATATATTAATGAATTTAAAAAATATACATCAAGTCCTCCTACTAGTGGTAAACCCCACCTTCGGCATTGCCATCAGCAAAGTACCCCTAGCGGGAATAATAAAAAACTACAGAAATCTAAAACGCAGTCTATGGGAAGCATCCCAAACCATCTCTGTAGCAATAAAATTAGTACATTCTGTCCATACATAAGATCTCCTATCTATAGCTGCTCTTTTTGCAAGCCTATCTGCCACTGTATTGATCTCCCTAAAGCAGTATGTATATCTGAGGTCAGTGCCTCTAGCTGTTGTCCTGGAGCTCCTCCATGCCTGAAGAAAGTACCATGGCATTTTGTTTGTTCTCATGCATGTGATCACCGAAGTCGAATCACTTTCCATACAAATTTTGTCAAAACCAAGTTTTGAAGCCTCCTCAATGCCTCGTAGTGATGCTCTCAGCTCTGCTGTAAAATTTGTTGTCACCCCAAGATATTCAGCGAAAGCAAAAAGCACTTTAAAAGTTCTATCTCGCACTACCCCTCCTGCTGCTGCATCACCTGGGTTCCCCATGCTGCATCCATCTACATATATTTTGCACCAGTTATTAATTGGAGGTGTCCAATATAGTTCAATAATCTGAAACCTTCTTCTAGCCATAGTCTCAAGCTTTAACAATCTGGCTATTTCCAGATCTTTCACACTTCTCACCGTACATGGTTTTACTATTGACATTTCCCTGCAAGAACTGGTTTTCCAACTGATTATTTGAATTTTAGAGGGTTACATGTTGTCATAACTTTGGTTCCTCGCTCTCCAAATGGATGAGATTTACCTTTAATCGAATAGGTGCTTCATTTTTCTAATTACTTGTCTTTGTTAATTTCATTTATGTGCAGTAGCTTTTTATTTTATTTTTTTTGTTTACTTTATCTCTGGCCCATTGTTTAGAAGATCCACATTTACATATAACTTTAATGTCTTTGCACTAATAGACTGAAGTCAAGGCATTTAAGATATGTCAGTTGTATTCAACACTGTTCATATTTATTTTCTTTTCTTTTCTTTTGCAGGACAGAGGTTTATTAAGGTTGCAAAATCTCCATTATCTCCTTCTCTTGCATTCCCTTTCGTTGTGACTTCATCAGGGATTTCATTACTTAGTGATGATGGAATAGAAGTAATGGGGCCAGAGATATGCGCAATTCATTGTCAAGGTCTGTTGTAGATGCTGAGGATTTTTTTTTTTTTTTTTTTTTTTTTTTTTTTTTAGCCACTCTGTAGGAATTCTTTGAAACCAGAGAGTGTAATGCGGACCCGGGTCGAGAAAAAAACCCAATCGGGTCTGCTATGGCCCACCCAAGCTAATATAAGCTTTAATTGAAGAATCAATGGCAGATCTAGTAATAACTCAGAATTTAATAACTTTGGAAACAAACAGAGCCTTGGGACCAAATATGGATTAAATATAATGGGATAGCCAAACAGAACTTAGGACAGAATAGGGATTAAATTTAAAGAGGTGAGGGTGGTGTAGGTATTAGGTATAAATAAGGATAACCTATGAATAAAAGGTTACAGGAGTGGTAGTGTTGGAAAACTAAGAATAAAAACAATTAAAGGAATAAAACGTGGCTTGAGATTGTGTTCAACCTCCAGCCAAAACAGAAACATTAAACCAGAGAACTTACGAGTGATATATCTCACCCATATGAAGGTGTTTCAAGAGATTTGGGGAGGAGGATCGCAACTACCTGACTTTGAATTCCAACAATTTGTTGTCCCAATAACCAAGCCCTAAGGTGGAGGTAAACTATGGGAGTCAATCCTGGCGTTAGAACATGGAATCAGATTTAGTTGCAGGTTTGCAACTCGCTGTAGAGGTAAGGTTTGGGGCTAAGAACAAAGGATTTCGAAGGGTATCTTTGGGACTGTGATTCCCACTAGAACAGGGTAAAAGGAATCAGAAGAAGAATAGGGGTTAGAAAGAGAAAGAAGGGAAACCAAAGGATAAGAGAAAGAAAATCTACCCAAAGATTGGTAGGGAAAGGATGGCTTCCATAGCAATGGGGAAGGGAATCGGCCATGAGAGAGACAACCCAACCAAGAGAGAGGAAAAGGAGAGCAGAAAGTGCTCTGCCCGTAGGGCACCCAAAACCAAATTTTCTCAAATCTCCATCCTATTATTCATTGATAAAAAGGTCTATAAATAGACTTTACAATTTAATTAATTGTTAAATAAAAATACTAAATAAAAACATGATAATTAAAAGACTCTTAACTAAAGAAGACTCCTAATTAAAGAAGACTCCTAACTAGCCTAAAACTCCTAGCGAAAGGGTAACTCCATCCCTTTTTATTATGGAAAGACATAAAACTAAATTAAATTACAATAATTTTTTTAATTAAAATAAACCCTGAAAAAATATTCCCAGCCAACGGATCCAGCCTGCATCAATATCATGATAACTACAAGTAAAGAATAGTATAAAGCCAAGTAACATGATCAACTAAATAATTATTAATTAGGTTTCACGTCATGTTCATAATAAACCATAGGTTAAGAAGTACTAATGTGCAAAAGATTTCAAAACTCCTAAAACTAACAAGATTAAATGCCTAATGACTAAATAAACCTATGAACATGTAAAAATAGCAACTTTCCAATAATTAAAATAAACCCTGAAAAATATACCCAGCCAACGGATCTAGCCTGCATCAGTGTAAGAGTACCATAACCCTCTTGGAGGGACATGCAGGAGATTGCATCTGCCATGAGTAGCTCCTGCCTTGGTCCTCCATGCAAAAATACATCTCCACCAGAGAATCAATAGTTGTGACCTCCCTAGATGGTAATAGAGGTGGTAATTTTCTGCACGACTCACCAACTCAATATGGACATAAAACAGAGTTATAAGAGTTTGGATTAACCGATTAAGGGAACTTCGATGTGACCCTATACAAAAGGGCACAAGTGATAAAAAGGTCATCCGGGATATATATATATTGATTAGTTTGTGTAGCTTTGGGTGTTGGACCTGTGCTTCTGTGCATGAGGTTGGGGTACAAATTTTGTCATTGTCAAACTGTAAAAACTGTGGCCCCATTGGCACTGTTGAGTTCTCCTTTTCACCCTGCTGACCCAAACATAACCAGTTTACTAACAGTGTTTGGATACTCTGACATGATTGATTAATGGGTCATGTCGAAGTTGGGTTAATTTCTCAGTACATGAATCCAACGTGTACCAACATGATCCTTTGCCACCTCTGGGTGGTATTCAGTTAATGATGGGTTCCAGACTTCCAGTCCTACCTCCCCAACATATGCATGCATATGCCGTTGCATTCTTGTGATTTCCTTACCGAGAAATGAGGTACTTTGTTTTTGGTATTTAATACAGGCAGCCTGCTTTCCCATAATTAAAAATCTTGTATTACCGATGTCATTCTTGGTATCAAAGGAGGAAAATTCACGAGTTTATTTGGTGACAAATGCAGGACACAATGACCTCATCAACTTCAAACAGGGAGAAGTTGTCATGATTCAGTCAGAGAGGTAAACTGTATTGATCAGCATGTGGTAGTTGAACGGGCATCCTATCTCAGTTATCTAAGCTTTCTATTCAATTCCCTGGTGCATAAGTTGAAATTAATGCTCTGAAGTCATTCTCCACTTTTAGTCCATAAATGCTTTATAATTTGATTATGTAAGCTTGTCTTAAAACGACCTTTCTGCTAACATAACCATTTTAACTCATTGTCATTGTCCTTTGGTGGTGGGCTGGGTAAACCGGTTGTGGATTGGGATGTGAGTAAGTATACCATTTGTCTTTATTGGACTAAACTTGCCATGGCATATTGTTGTTGAGCATGACATCCATCTCAAAGTTAGCAGAATAGATCGGTATCCACTCTTGTTACTCTGGGCCAACAGGATAAGATATGACTATCTGCTTGCGCACCCCCACCCCCTTGCCCGACCCCTTTACAAAAAACAAAGAGAGGGGGGATATACAAGGTAGTCACTTCCATCCTACATGCATTTGTTGAGGCTTCAGCATCAAATCAGGGCCAGCCTTTGTTGTGATTGAAGAAAAGCTATGGATACAAAATAATTTGAGCAAGCAACAGAATGGATGGTGTCTTGTATGCACTGAGAAGAAGTGAAACTGAACAATCTGTTTGAAGCCTCCAAGATGATGGTGGGAAAATAGATGGTCCTAAAGGTTGATGTGCTTGCCGCTGTGCATTATATAAAATGGTGATGTAATGTAAGAATTTTAGCTCAGAATACTATAGAATGTTGATGTCATGATAAAAAAAGGGTATGTTGTCGCCCCGTTTTGGTTTAAGGTGAGCGAAAAATAGAATAGAGTTTAAAGTAGATATATGAAGCAATATAGGTTCCATAGAAGTCGGCAATCCCATGCAAAGCATAAGCTGATGCATGATGCATGCATTAACTTCCAGATGTGATATTAACTTCATGCAGTATCTTGCCACTGTCTACATGTTTGAACTTTCTTTGTAATAAAGTGCAGTACTAGATTGCATAAAAATTTTCTTATTGAAACCTGAAAATTTAGATTAAGAAAGGAAACTAGGTCAACATACATGTCCTCAGTTTTTCAGTATTTGCCTTATTTGCTTATCTATGTTCTAAGTCCACACAAGATCTACTATATGTTTAATTTACAGTCATCCAGATGTTTAAGAGAACTTTGCAAATCAAATTATAACGAAAATAAAGTCCAAAGGCCAACCAAAAACTCTTCAGAATTTAAGTATGCTACTGCTGTTGGTTTCTTGTCTTGGTTTCTATTTAATTCAGCTTGAGGGTGCTTTTACATTGTACTTATCTGACTTCACCCAGAAGCACACCATCACACTGTGGACCTGAGCATCCATATCAGAGGCATCCCAGTAGGATTTGAAGATGATTCCATTTGTGCTGCGGCCACCTATGTAGTAGCGGTTGTGACGCTGACAGGGAAATTGGATTATCAAAGAATGTTAGCTGCCGCAGTTGGTATGCTCGGGTCAAAGTTAAGTTGCCATTGGAGAAGAAACTTAAGCTCCATGTTCCCTTTATCAATAAGTGTAAGGGAAGCTAATTATGACATCTCTATATGTTCTTGGTGTAGGAGTTTCCTCCACTAAACTTGTCCTCTGTGAAGGTCGTTGCCACTATCCAGCAAGTCAAAAACTAGCAGGAGTGGACAAAATTTCACTACTATGAAAAGGGCTGTTTCTTGACCGACTCTAAAAGCCCATTTGACTGATTCATGTGGGAATGGGAGTAGGTTTAAAAGCATATTCTAGTACAATCATGATTCAGTTGCCTTACTGCATATGCATTCAGATATGATGAGCATGCGAGAAGTGTCATTGCATAGCTCATTCAATCGATGATGATCAAAATACTCCAAAGACCAATGAGTTAGGCTCTTAGCCATTTGAGTATCATCTTACTTTGAAACAATGTTTTAAAGCACGTAGTTGGGCCCAGCTGATTCCAATCCAGATTGGCATTGGTTCTGTTTTCCATGATTTTTGCCTTGTTATTTTAGGATCAGCCATTGGCCATTGCATCCCTTTTCGGTTGCTGCACAGAATCAACCCCGACCAGTTCTGATCAGGTATGAGCCAATCCTAGCCTTCAATCACTGCCTTTGATAACATAGTCCTGATTTTACATGGTTTTCTGATCTGTTTTGTTCAAAATTCTCTTTAGATATGAAGATCATGACTGAATGGTAGAGAACAGTTACGATTGTGTGCTTGCTTCTCAATCAAAAAAAGAAAAAAAATTGCTTACATAGGTGCTATCAAGGTTTTAATTCTAGGTATCCAATATGGTATTGGTTATGTTTAAAATCCATTGGATTCGATGAGAAGTAGATATGTGATGGATATCATATATAATAATATTAAAATAATATCAGATCAATCAATGAATTTGATACGGATTACTTGAACCATGAATGCTACGGTAGCAGATATCTTAAATTCTCAAACAACCCTGTGGCTTTTTGGGGTCTGCAGGTGGATTCATTGATGGACTTTGTACCTCCACTCGATACCACCACTTGCACATGATTCACGAGTGTCAAACTGTGGCCTTGGAAAGCCAAGTTGAGATAAAGATCTGGTCCTACTAGTAGGTTTTTGCTATCGTGGGACAAGGATTCAGCAATGATTACCTATAAACAATTAATTTTGGTTTTCCACAGATTCCTTACTTGAATGGATGTATTGTGGTTTGTAGGAATAAAGAAAAGGGAAAAGGAGTGGGTGAAAAGTACAATGAACTGTCTTCTTGTTGTTGGGTAAAGTAAAGAACTCTACAAGACTTCAACCTGTAGCCTTCTGCTGAGGTTAGAAAAATAAGTGGAAACATGTGAATAATCTAGAACTAAAGTCTGTCTTCTTATGTTCTTTGTTTTCTTTTCTTCTTTTCTTTTGAATTTTTTAATTTCAGAAAGAAATTTTAGTATGAAAATCTGAGAAATCGATGGCACAAGAATCAGAGAAGGGAGGCTTATGAAAATTTATATACTGAGGTTAAGGTGTCAATTATGAATTGAAACTGATTAACCAAATCAAAACTGACTGTTTAAAATCAAATCAAACAGACTCATAATATATTTATTTGTTCTCTCTTTTTCATCTCTCCGCATTGTTTTCTTTCTATCAAATTTGATGGACTTTTACATTCTCAATTCTACAATTTATAGATTTTTCAACATTGATTCCTTTCTATGTATGTGGATAAGAGGATGGATTTTTATGCAACCCCGATGGGAAAAGGCTATATAAAAGGAAAATCGATTAAGACCTGAATTAGCCAAAACAAATACAAATCTGTTTTGATTTAAAAAAATGAAATCAATTAGTGACTGGATTGGTTTTGGTTTATGCTCATTACATCTTGAACCAAACTGATACCGAATCAAAAAGCCAAAACCATACTAGGATTTATGCACTTTGGAAGGTGGATGATTTCAGACCATGGAATCGATAGTTGATCGATAAACTAAAAAAAATTTTGCCTTAATTGTTTTAGTAGTTTGAGAACGTATTGAGTGGATAACAAGGGACCATATTAAAAAAAATTATAAAAAAGAAAGTTATCATGGTTTTTATGTTAGAAATATAAAAAAGAATCTTCAAACCCTGAAAGTGAAATTTGTATTTCAATCTGAATTGAACTTTTCCCACTTGTATAGTTTAGACCAATTCCTTGATTCAGTAATCTGTTTAATTTATCATAAAGTTTGAACAGATCAGCTTACTTTTGCTTATCATCCCTTCGACATCTTATTCTCCTCGAACCTTTATACTTAAATAATCATAAAATATGAAGAAAGAAAAAATAAAAAATTACATAAGCTTAATACAAAGAAGCATTTCTTTTATTTTAAGCAAAATAATTGTCAAACAACCTGCTTGTTCACTCTTGAGAACAAGTGGGAATCATAGTTTTATATAAAATAAAAAATGAGAAGATTTTGGGGTTAGGTGATTTAAAAGTAAAAGTACAGAGGTGGGTGAAAATTTTCTTTTATATTAATCTAATCAATGATTATAGGAGATGTATTGAGAGTTGTCCCAATTAAACTATGCTAATTTGATGAGTAAGAAAGGAAAGAGAATTTAATTAAATGAACATATGTGATTGCCAATTCAACGCAACAACAATAAAAACAAAAAAGTATTTCAATCAATTTTGTTTGATGTTATACTTGAAACAAGGCCTAAGTTACGTATGTCTTTTCTCACTGCCACCTCTTGAGTCATCTTAGATCCATCCATAGCTATTTTGGATCTTCAATCTAAATCAAAGCACTCATCTAGAGTTTCTAATGGTTCCGTTGAACATAGTCATACTATCTCAAATGATTTTTTTGTAACTTATGTATCAACGCTACTCTCAAATCAGCTCTAATACGATCATTCTTTACCTTATCTTTTCTAGTTTTGCAAAACATTCATCTCAACATCATCATCTTAGCTACGCAAAATGTATCTATATGATGCTTCTTCATTGTCCAATATTCCACACCATATATCATAGTCAATCGAATGACTATAAAATTTTCTTTGAAATTTTAATAGAATAAGTCAATCACACAACATTCCAAATGCACATCTCTACTTCATCCATACTATTTTTAATCTTCTGTGAAACGTCATCCTCAATATCATTGATGAGAGGGTGATTCTTGTGTTGCAACTCAATCCATGAACACCAGCGCAAGACACATTATGAATTTTTGATGGACTATATAACCCAAGTGATCTCCATCGAGGTTTCTCATCTTCCTCTTTGTTGGGTTTGCTTTGGTTTGTGATTCTTTCCCCTTCTCTTTATTAACCAAGGCAAGAAATGAAAGTAGATAAACCAACTATCTTTTATAATCCCCTCTTGATACGCCAAACAAGTGGCCTTCTTATAAGGCAACATAAAAGGGTGACCAAATTGACCAACCTTTGATACCCATCAATCAACAATCATTGTAAAACCTATTTTGCAATCAATGAAACTTACCTCTTGTAATAAGATCTACAAGTATTTTTAATAAAAAATTAAAAAAAAAATGAACAAATTTATGGTAACTTTTTGCTTCTTTTAGATTCAAATATTTAGGGTTTCAATTAATGAAGGACAATTTCGGCTAATTCCGAGTCAATTTGAATCCAAAAATTTATAGAAATCGATTCCAAATTTTCAATCTTGGGTGCAAGGAGCAAGGGAGGGAGATGTACAAAATGGAACTCTATTATTGTCCATAATTAGAGTTTTGCAATTCTTCAGATAGCAATGTTGAGTTTTCAGATTACATAATTAAACTCTTTTTGTTGATTGATCTGTAATTCTTTGATTCCTCACAATCCATTTTCTATTAAAAACTTTGAAAATCTCATTTAGATTATGACCTATTTACATTATTTTTTACCATCATAATATTTTTTTAATTTTACTTTTTAAAAAAGATGGTAAATGAAATGAATCATCTACAATCAGAAATCTGACAGATCCTATTATCTCTTTTTCATGGATAGGAAAAAAAAAATTAACTCCATTATAGAACCTTATGCAATATGGCATGGAGGATGAATGTAATGATAATGCAGGGTTTTTTTTTTTTTTTGTTGTTTGTAAAGGGGGTGAGGGGATTCGTGGGCCCATAAAAATTTTATGGGTGGACCCAACTACCTAATCATTACCTGAAGATGAAATTAAAAAAAAAAATTATTACTAGGATTATCCCTGAAGAATAATAATAAAAAGTGAAAATTTGATTAAAAAAATTTGATTAAAAAGAGAAAGTTTGACCAAAAGATTTAATAGTTGTGGAACTGAAACTTTCCATGAATGGAGAGGAAGCGTCCACGTCCGTTTGAGCATGTAAAACTGTAAACCTCGTACCCCTTGCCGACAGTACACCCCACCAACTCTCTCTTAATTAAGTTTTCTTATTTCTTAAGCTGTTTACTTTGTAATAGTTTCTTTTATTTATTTCACCACCTGTGGGCCCACTCGTAGATATAAAAAAGAGAGAAAAAAAAAACTCACAACAGGATTCATTTAATTTTAGAGATCCAGACCTTTTGTGGATCCCACCCTTTAATTCAATATGGATTATCTTCGCCTTATCATCCCTTCAAAAATTTAAATAAAAATGTCAGCCATCCTAATGAGGAAGCTTCATTTCTCTTTCCTTTGGTGGGCGTTTCAAGTTAATACCCAATAAAAAAAAATAAAAAATCTGAAAATCTGTGTATTCTTTACTTATATTATATATCAAGTTTCAATCTCATATGTATTTAATTCTTACATTTTTATATCTAATGAATGGGGCCTTTTTTATATATAAGAGTGGGCCCATTCGTAGATATAAAAAAGTAAGAATTTTGAGATTAAATCATTTGATTTCAATGCAAGAGTTTTGAATTCGACTCCTTTTACAATCTTGAAACTACTCATACGGGGCGTTCTTTTCTTGCTTTGGGTGCAAATGAAATGGTTCTTAATCAATCTTGGATTGACCTGGTCTATACGGTTATGTTGTCAATATGGGCCCACAGGACTAGTCAGTACAATGAATAACCATCGTTAGCACCCAAAAAAAAGAAGTTTCGATTAACTTATCATATGTTTTATTTGTTGTAGAACGTTTTGCGTTATTATTATTATGATCATTAGGCATTGGGTCTCTCCTTCAGATCGCTTACATGTCAAGTTTCATGTTAATATCAATTATATGAATTTTTCAACCAAATTAATTGTAGTTTGAGTCAATTATTTGGTGAGAGACTTTAACATTTTTTGAACAGTTAAGCATCAATTAAAAAATAAAAATAAAAATAAAAAGAAACAAAAGAAAAAAGAGAACAATGGCCATGTATGCTGCTATATAGGCTCACCAGGACTACTAACTTGATTGGTCAATTGGTCTATCAGATTTATACATTCTAGCCAATTTTAACCGTTTGTTTAATTTTACGGTCAGCCTTAATTGTATGACTCACCATGTATTTGATTTTATTCACTAACAAATAATTCTTCAGTTGTTGTTTCCACTTTAAAGAGGTTTCATCCATAACTCCTTGAAAATAAAAAGTGTTCGTGCCGAATTTTTCTTCATCCATAGTGGAAAAAATAATCTCTTTCAGTCACGGGATCTAACACTTTGATTGGACCTAATAAGGATACATTGGATCTCCATTAGTAGGGATGGGAGTTAATGAAGAACATCAAATCATTGTGAAGGGCTGGATTGTATCGACACAATAGGGTAGGGATTGTCTCTTGTGTTCAATCGTCCTTTCGTTCGTTCGGTCACCCATCGGACAGGCTGGATTGCATCTGCACAATAAGAGGCAGACAACTGGATAACAGGAGACGATCCTAGTCCCACTATAAACAAAAAAAAAATACAAAATTCTAGAAAATGGAGACAAGATTAAAGAAGCACATGAGGAAATGTCAAAAGTCACTCTCAAAGGCGTTTAGAGATTCATGTGATTCACGGCCTACTAGTCTTATTCTCATAAAGACAGACCCTCATAAAGACAGACCCATACAAAAATAGTAGATAGAAAATGGTTTGTTAGCATTCAATAAAGGTGGAAAGGATGAAGAACAAGGGCCCTGGTTTATAGTGATTTAGACAAATCCATATCCATCAGCATAAGCTAATCAAGAGTCAAGACTACTAATTATGAGTGTATAAAGGAGTATGGATATTCAGTTTACTTAATTTATGATGGTTGACCTTAAGTGCTTGATAGCACCACACCTATCTTTATTTCTTAATCATATCCATTCACTCTTCTCTAGGGATGTCAATCAGTCAGTTTTGGTCGGACTTAATCAATTTTTTGCAATGTGATCGACCTATTTAGTTATTCGGGTTTCACAAGTTGGAAATGACACTTTTACTTTCGGTCCATCGGTTAATTGGTTTTCGATCCATAACGAGGCTCATGTTAAATGGGTTTTAAACAAACTATAAACGGGTTAATACCAAAATGATTATTTATACTTTCTTGTGGGACTGTAAAAAGTTCTTATTGAGTTTCAAATCCATAATTGTTCTGTTGTAGATTATATACTTTCTTGTGAAATTGTGTAAAAGGCTCTTATTGGCTTCTGATTACCCATGTAGATAAAAACAAGGACGTAAGGAATGAGTGAAAGATTTAATAAATAAAGAGAATAAGAGATGTTTTACTATTTTAGGTATTTAGCTTTAGTATTGTATTGGTTTAAAGGTATATTTGATTCATTCGGTTGGTTCAGTCATGATGCAACATTGCATTGTGAACATAGTTTAATAACCGGTTCGAACGAAACCCGACAATTTAATAATCAGGCTAGTCTATTTTCGGGCTTCACTAGTTGAGCTTGGTCGGGCTACCCGGTGGTGCCTTCGGATCACAAGCTCAATCTGTTCACAGATCGATTAATTTGCTTGATCGGAATTCAAAACCTAGCTAGGATATATACCACCAATAAGGTAGCTAAAAGGATTACCTAGGATTAATTGTGACGGTCGTACATTTTGGTATCTTCTCTATCAAGTCAATGGGTGCATTAGAGGGAGTGCGGCCTTATATATGATTCATATATAAGGTTCAGAAGGTAAGTGATGAGAGAAAGGGCCAATGTAGGAGAGATTGTGAGAGGGTCTGTACTACTAGCTTTGTGTATATCATTTTCTCTTACGTTAAATGTTCAACCTTTTTAATTTCTTTCATTTTGTGTTTGTGAATATGGATCAAAGACGAATTAAGTGGATCCCATAGAAGATTTCCATGTATGTCGTAACCAACCCATGATGTCGCAAGATAAGAAAAGAATTGACATGCCACAAGTGTGTAGTGAAATTGCCACGCCTAATCAAAAAGTACACAGGAAGGGGGAAATAATACAATTCTACAATGAGAAACTGGGAGGATAGAACCCTAAGGGGGTGGGGGTGGCTCAATTGGCAAGAAACCTACATCTCATGAAGTGGAAGGTTCTGAGTTCGTATCCTCTTACCATCTTATGGCCGAGTTCGTATCCTCTTACCATCTTATGGCCACTCACACAGGGTGTTAAGTGTTTTTTCTTTCCTACTTTGGGTGCAATTAGAATGGTTATTATTCAACCTTGAAATGATTTGGTCCATATAGTTGTGGAGTCATATAGATCTATGTGGAATTGAGTTCAACACCCAAACACCCCGAAGGTTTAAATACCCTTAGGCCCGCCCGAACAAACCCATCCAACACGTTTGATAAAACCTGAAAAATAACTTCTGGAAATGGACTCTAGCATAAGCCATCAACCCCCATTCCGCATGTACAATCATTGCACCACCCTCCCATCCTCGGATTCATAACGAACCCTGAACCACCGCATAAGCCATGACATCGGAAAGTGTGTGCCTTCCTTTCAGAGTGTAAACCCCAACAGCTGCCTCAACGCGCCCCAACCAATTCTTTGAGACAAAAAATATTGTAAATGACGAAAAACCACCCGATCTTAATGAGGTTGTTAAATCATATTTGGGATTATTCTCTTTGGCTAAATTCAGAAACGCCTTTGGCAATACAATTTTGAAGAACGCATGTTTGATCAATCCCCCCCAACAAGTCCCTGGAGTGAGCAATTCCTAGATGTCACAACTCCATAACTACACAAGTGAACACGTGCCTTCCAACAAGATTCGGATATCACTATTCACCTACCCACCGAGATAAAATAATAGGATAAAAATTACATTTTTTTTTTTCAATTTTTTTTTTTTTTTTTTTTTTTTTTTTGTTTTTTTTTTTTTTTTTTTTTTTTTTTTTTTTTGACCTTCAATCCAAAATTTTGGAGTTATAAATACTTGCTCCAAGCTGTTGGATCAACTTTTTAAGAGAAAAAAGAGAGTCAACACTCACATGACTATCACTTGACCACCACCACCACCACCACCACAACCACCACCACCACCACCACTACCACCACCACAACCACCACCACCGCCACCACCACCACCACAACCACCACCACCGCCACCACCACCACCACCGCCGCCGCCACCTCTATCACCACCACCACCACAGCCGCCACCACCACCACCACCACCACCGCCGCCACCACCACCACCACCACCACCACCGCCACTACCACCACCACCGCCGTCGCCACCTCTACCACCACCACCACCGCCACCTCCACCACCACCACCAACACCACCGCCCACCACCCACCACCACCACCACCACCACCACCACAACAACCACCACTGTCGCCGCCACCTCTACCACCACCACAAACACCACCACCGCCGCCGCCTCCACCACCACCACCACCACCACAACCACCACCACCACCACCACCCCCGTCGCCGCCACCTTTACCACCACCACCACCGTCGCCTCCACCACCACCACCAACGCCACCGCCCACCACCCACCACCACCACCACCACCACCGCCGCCACTACCACCACCACTACCGCCGCCACCTCTACCACCACCACCACCACCGCCGCCACCTCTACCACCACCACCAACACCACCACCGCCGCCGCCTCCACCACCACCACCAACACCACCAACACCACCCCCCACCACCCAACACCACCACCACCACCACCACCACCAACACCACCACCACCGCCGCCTCCACCACCACCACCAATACCATCGCCCACCACCACTACTACGACTGTTTTTCTAGACTTCGATTGGAGGGACAGTGTGTTATCAAACATGTTTCTAATCCAAAGATGCTCTAAAATCCATTTCAGAATTGCGTTATCAAACAAGTTTCTACTCCAAAATAATCCTAGAGTAGCTTGGAGTAGAATCCAAATTTGAACCAGAATCCAGAATCCAGAAGCAGAAGTTTTATCAAACGGGCCCTTAGCAACAACAAAAAAAGAAAATTGAAAAAAAAAAAGTTCCCGTATAAAATCCCTTCATCATCGCCTATCGCCCGTTCTATCCTAATCCGTTTTGTCGTCTCTTTCAGTGATTCCATTGTTTAACAAAGTAACAAGAGGTTTTTCAAACCAGAAATTTTCTTTATTCTCTCTAAATACCTAACTTCAAATTTTCTGGATTTCAATTCAGATAATAATTTTGAAAAGTTGATTATTTTTATGGGATGCCTCTTCTATTTGATCCGGATGAGAAGGGAAGATAATATTCTTCTCAAAAACGGAAAATCCAATTATTGAATAAGAAAAAATCTTAAATATAAACCGGCGGGCAGCTCGGGCAGTCATGCATGCAAGGACAGCTGGCAATGAAAATCTTTTTCTGACTAGAGTGATTGTGCGTTTGAGGTATGAAAACTCTATTAATCCAAATATAGAAAATTTCAAAATTAAACCCTCTTTCTTTTGGATCTTTGTGATTGTGATCGTTGGATATGACCATAAAATGAGATTACAAGATCCTGACTCTTGGATGAATGTCGTTGTTTGGGGACCACATTCAGCATTCTGTTTTGATGTTAGTCATGTGGGGGCCATTCATAGATTAGGATATCTTCTAACCGACCGTCTTGCTAAATCGTGGGCCCACCACTCCCTGTCCAATTTAACGAATTTAAAAAAATAAATAATCTGTTACGTCAAAATCACTGTTTGTTTTGTGTAACTTTCCTGTACGATGATTCTCTTATCAATCCAATGGTATCTCTTCTTTGGCAAAAAAAAAATAAATAAATAAATAAAAATAAAAAATAAAAATAAATAAATAAACATGAGAAGAGTCCAAATTAAGGGAGGTCCATCAGAAGATTGCCATCCAACAGTTCAGATGGTTTTTTATCCATGTCCGACTCTTACTTTTAAGGGATTATATCATACGAATCCTATCTTTCTATGAAGAAGTAGCCATTACAGCTGGTGGTAGATTATACGAACCTAGAGACGGGCCTCAAGATTATTGGGAATGTCTCAATTAAGACTGAAATCCATGCTACTCCTTGCCTTTATAAATAAAGTTCAAAACAAAAGTAGTCAGATCCTAATTTCGACTCTTACACCCTTACTCTGTTAAATTACTTAAACCCCTTTCCATAAGAACTCGTATTCTCTTTATCGAGCTTCATACTACTTGTTTATTGGTTATGACTTAAGCATCAGAGTGATCACAGGGTTTACGAATCTACCCTCTTCTATCTAATCTACTTCTGTATTGACAGATGTCACCACCAGAAGCTTCAAACAAAAACCAACGGCAACAACATCTAAACATGGTCTTAGATAAATAAACGGAATGGGGAAACGCTTTTGGCAAATTTTTGGAGAGAAGTTACAAATTTGAACTAGCAATCTTCTCTCAGGACATAGACAAGCGCTCGACCACACATAGCTACCACCACCACCACGCCAAAGGCATTTCCCAAAACTCTACAAATGAGTAAATTATTAACCCCTTAACGAAGGGTAAATTATCAACATTGACCAAACTTCTTTCGAATTGCCCAACAAAACCCTAAAACCATTTGACTACAAAAACCATCTTGCTCTAAAGTTGAAGTGCCATTGGAGAAGAAATCTAAGCTCCATGTTCCCTTTAAAGGCTAGTTCACCTGCATATACTTGTATCCCCTATGGGATTATATCACCATCCATATCCCGTACATTCCATACTCTAAAAGTGGGTCTCACACCCCATTGACGGTGATGAAATCCCATAAAAATACACATACATGCAAGTGATCCGAATACCTACCTTTATCAGAATACCTACCTTTATCAAAAAGGGTTGGGGAATCTCTATAGGAATCTCCACCACCAAACTGCCACCACCCAGCAAGTCAAAAACCAGCAGGAATGAACAATATTTCAATACCACGGAAGGGCTGTTCCTTAGACCGAATCTAATTAAAGCCCCATTTGACTGATTAAGGTGGGAATGGGATTTGGTTTAAAAGCATATTCTTATTTACATTAATCAAGAATCAATTGCCTTATTGCATGTACGCTTACGGCAATGGTAGTATATAGGTGCTGTCAAGGTTCTAAATCCAGGTATCGAGCACGAATCAACCATGTCTAAAACAATCTGACGCAAATTGAATCGGTGTATGGATTCAATGAGAAGTTGACACGTTGTTAATATCATATATAATATTAAAATAGCATCGTATCAGGGATCAGTCAAGTTCAAATTAATCGATTGATCTAATATCGATTACTTGAACCATGTATGCGATAACTGATATCATAAATTCTCAAACAACCTAGCCTTTCAAGGGCCTACATGGGATCCATAAAGTGGACTTCGTACCTTCACTCAACACCACCACCATGATTCATGAGAATCAAACTTTGTCCATGGAAAAATCAAAGTAGAGATAAAGATCTAAGTCGGAAAAAGTTCTTCTCTTGCCGTCTACTCTGTTAGTTGTCCATCGAATGAACTGGGATCCATCAGCATGTGGGTCCATCTGAGTCTACTATAGGATTTTGGTCAGGTTGAACAATTGTGGGTTTTTCATAGATTCTTTATTTGAAGGGAAATTCTATTTGTAATAAACCCTAAGTTATATTTAAGGGATCCAGTGATTAGGGTTTGTCATCATCAGATTTGCATTAGTCCTCTATATATTGAGATTCACATGATATAAGAAAATAAAAAATATAAAATAAAAATAAATAAATAAAAGAGAAAAAGAGAATAAGAATAAGAAAAAAGTTAAATCAACTGTCTTGCTATTTGGTAAAGAAAACAAAAACCCTAGAACCTTTCCGCTTAGGTTAGAAAAATAAGTGGAAACATGAGAAGAGTCCAAATTAGGTTGGTTTCCATGTTCTTTGCTTTCTTTGTTTCCTTCCTTTTGATTTTGTGTTTGTCTTTTTTTTTTTAAATTGCAGAGAGATTCTAGTCAGAAGACAGAAATGGATGACATAGGGAGAGGAGAGGGAGGCAAATTTGGAAATTCGTATTCAGGGGTAAAGTTGTCATGTTGTTATGCAACTCCAATGAGAAGAGACTTTAAAAGGAAAGCTGATTAGGAACCAAATAAGGCAAATCGATTACTAATCGTTTTTAGTAGTCAGATTTGTTTTGGTTTATGTCCAATACATATTGAATCAAATCAAAATCAAATCAATAAACCAAAACCAAAATGATATAGCCTTTATCCAAGGGGTCAGGATTTGTATACTTTTAAGGGTGAATGACTTTAAACCATAGAGTCGATTAGCTGATGGACAAACTAGTAAAACTTTTCTCTTAAATTTTTTTTATTAATAATTAGTTTCTTAACACGTAATGAGTAACATTGTACAATATTGATTAATTATATGTAGATTTTTACATTAAAAAAAAATTAGGGAAAAAGACAGTTACCTCCCTTGTAACTTACCTTATTGACAGTTGACCCCCAATAGTTTTGAAAAAGACAGTTACCTCCCCTAAACAAACTATTAAAATCCAAATAGTCCCAATTTTTAACGGGATTAAAATTATATTTTTTATGGACAATTCTACCCTCAATCTTTTATCCCTAGTTTAAATCTTATTATTGTTAAAAGACCAAGATAACCCTTTTATACCCAACTAAAATAAATCATAATCTCATCTTCTTCTCATTCTCCCTCACGTTCTTTTCAACGGAGATGATATGTTGGACTCAAATGCAAGTAAAGTGATTACAAGTGACCAGTGAGGCAAAACTCCTTGATTAAGCTCTGATTTTGATTTCCATGAGTTGGGATTCTGATTTGTGTTTAATCTTATTGTATTCTCATTTTTAATATGAAATTCATATTCTGGTTCTCCTTCACTCTTCCCTACTGACAGCCCCTCCTATTTCTTTTGGATATATATAATGGGTGAGTTAATTAAAGTACTTGTCGAATCAAGAGAGAAGAGTGAGGTGTGAGAGAAAATGGCGGAGGAAAAAAAAAAGGGGGTTGAGGATCTCCGAATTTTGGTGAGGAGAAAACCTGTGAGAAGTCAGTTGCAGCAGAAAAAGAAGGGGAAGAATCGGGGTTTGATGAGAGAGAGAGCTAGGAAATGGAGGAGAAATGGCATTCGGCAACTAATCTGACTTTTGATTTCGACAATGAGGGAAGAACAGAAGCTGTCAGGAGAGGAAGTAGAAGAAGAAACTAAAGAAGAATAGGAGATAAAATTGTTAGATTTATATGGGTTTAATTAAGTACCTAAACTAGTTAATTCAGTGGGACTCTGATTGATACGGTATAATCGGTTTGGTTTGATTTGTCACATGGTATGAGATAGGTTTGGTAACCCTAATTCTATTGTGGGAAGGGTTTTAGGGTTACATCTGTATTCTATAAATACAGGGTTAGAGTCCCCACAGCCACAGTTAATCAGTTCTCTGCACCCATTAGCAAGAGACGTCAGGATATCCTCTGGAAGCTGTGGAAGATTGTAACCGAGGGATTTCGATCAAAGCTTGGAGCGTCAATGAGCGTATGGAATTAATCTCTACACAAACAGGTATGTCTTTATGATTCATAGTTTATGGCTTCTCTATTGTGTTATATGGCAACTGTATGGGATTGGAATGAGTTTCATTGAAACCTTAAACACATAATTATCTAACAGTTGGTATCAGAGCCAACCATACAGACCTAGAATCGATAGAGATCGATTATAAAGACTGATAAATAATGGTCAAATTAAAAGAGAAATTTTTCTCAAGTTTTGGATCGAATCTCGAACAGATCTGTCGGAGATTTCTATAGACGAAAAAAAAATTTCGACCAACAAAATAAGTTAAGCTACACACCGTTGGAAAGGTCTCGAAGAGACGGAGCCGGCGATATAAAAATCGTCGGCATCGGCCGCTGGACACGCCGGCACTCGCCGGTGGAATCCGCGAGTGGATCTCATTCGCGGGTGGGAGAAGAAAAAAAAAAGTCTGACGACTCCGAGTCATCGCTGGGTCGACTTGGCGCCGAATCGCTAACCCTATCGGGTTCTCTGGTTGACTCGGGACGAGTCCACCCAGCCCAGACCGGCTCTGCCAGAGCTGGCCCAGCCCGGGGCTGACCAGCCAGTTCAGCCCGACCCGAACCAAGAAATGGATCGACCTGAAAACCAGTTTTATTTGACCCGATGGGTTGACTTGTACCCATTTTTATGACCCAGTGGGTTGACCCGAAAATGGATTTAGACCCGACTATCCAAGAAAATTGGACCGAGTTGAACCGATGGTTGGCTCGGCGAACCAACTCTCTGGTTCAACCCTACCAGACCAAAGCGGTTCGGTTTGAAGGAATAAAAAAATAGGTTTTTTGGAATATTCGGTTCGACTCAAATTGAACCAAACCAATCCTGGGTAGATCGAAAAAACCAAACCGAACCAAGCCGACCCAGACAGAATTTTCTTGTAAGGGCCTGTTTGGCTTCTGGTTTTGATGAAAGGACATTAAGCAATGATTCTGGGAGCTAGGAATGTCGGATTGACCTCCGATTTATTTTGTTGGACTCCATTTTTAATGCTCTTCAATCTGATATATATTTTGGTACATTTTGATGCATTGAAAAATATATTATTATGGAAAAATGCCCTATGGGAACTCGATTTGTAATGTTTTTATTGATTTTGCTTAAAGTTATTGTACAAAATTGATTGATTAAGCTAATGTGCATGTTTATATGAATGTTTAGACTTGTAAAATTATATTTTAAAGCATTCATGGTTAAATAAATATCCCACATAAACTGCAGTTTAGATTTGTTCATATAATGGTGGAACTTGGTGTGACCACCAAAGTGACAATCTTGTTTTATCATGATATGTTCAAATTCTAGAATATGTGTTTGTAAATTCTTCAGTTTTGATAATGTTCACCCAAATGTGACATTGTCCAAGTTTATTCAAATTATGATTTATAGCTATTGTGTAAGGATTATGGTGTGACCACCAAAGTGGCAACCTTAGTTCTATCATAATATGCTCAAATCTAGCATTTATGCATTTACAAACTACTGTAAGGAAATATAGTATTCACACAAAAGTGACACTAACATAAACTCTCACTTTTATGGATGCAGCAAAGAATGACGCTGTCCACCCAAAGGTGACGTCAAAGAAAATAAAGAACTCATGCACATGGTTGAAGGATTGTGGCTTTAGGAATCTTTATCCACCCAAAGGTGGTGAGATTTTCGAAAGTCATTATCTCTTCGCAGTTATTGCACAGATATTGAGAGGACCAGTGCACATATTGTCCCAAAGGATGTGTGTGTAGTTCGGTTGACTTTTCAAAGATATTAATTAGCTTGCACATGTTATGTATATATATTCTTGCTAGCTAATTTTATTTGGTATTAATCGTAGACTTACAATTATTTACATTGTTGTGGACATGTAATGATTAAATACCTTAAGATGCCTGTCTCTGGCTGCCAGTTTTATGAATTGGCATGGAAACTGAAAACTAGTCTAAGATTGTTTAACCTAGATGTATTCAATAGAAAAATTGTATTCTGATCCTTAGGGTGTTCAGTCCTTAAGATCAAGTAAAGCAATGTTAAGATGAGAAACATTGAAAAATGATATTTCTTGAGAAATTCAAAGAAATATTTGATTTTTTTTTTTTTTAAGAAAGGACAGAGAGATGTTTTATTTCTCAAGTCCATCAGTATCAGTTTTTGATGATAAGAGATGGTATTTGAATTGTGAGAAAATACAAGGTAGAGCTGTTAAGTATTAATGATAAGCTCAAGGATAAGTGAATATTTGTAGGTTCATTAAAACCTATGTAAATGATATTTTAGACTTTTCACTTCCTCACAAGAATTGTATAGTCAGATCCTAGTGACATATAATAATTAAAAATATAGTGAACCCTAAAGTAAAAGAACTAAGGATAAAAGTTTAAAGAAAATAAAAATATGAATGTCAATGTCATAGTGTATAATATATACCCAGACAAAGGCAAGTTGTAAAAAATGTAGGAAAACCCATAGAAAGAAAATATTTTTTCATGGAATAGTCAGAAACTTTATGACAAAGAATTGGACATTAAGAAACTACAAGATAAAATGGATCTAAGTAGAATAATATTATTGTAGAGTGACCCAGAAGGGACATGTAAATAAAGATTTATATAGTTGGACAACTTAAGTGAAAAAAGAATAAGGATTATGAAACTTCTGAGCAAGAAGGTGTAGTATATTGGACACTTAAGCATTAATCTATTCTATCTTTAGTAGTTAAACTGTATATCGTAATTTTTCACCCTTGTCATAAGGGTATAGGACTGTTGTCCAAAGAAATATTAGAAAGAATAATATTTTGAAATTCTCCTTCCAAGGTTTATTACATGTATATATGTGAGAATTAATTAAAAGAGAAGATGACAATAATAAAGTAAGTAAAGGTTATTCACAACTAGAATTTATTGGAATTGGTGGACATCAAGATTTCATCTAAGACTTCTTGTCACAGTTTAGTCTATGGTTGTTTTCCCAAATAATGAAAATTAGGATGAAAAAAAATTTATTAAAAGAATTGAAACTATTGGATCTGAATGAAAGAGTTTTGGGAGACCATGTGCTAATGGTATATTTCTGATAAATTTAAGTAAATATTTGCAAAGGCCTAAGAATGTATTTGATCATGTAAGAAAATAATTGATATTGTAGTCTATATTGTTAATAAAGTGCTTAGTCAATTTCAGTGACAGTTCCAGTTTAAGTTATCTTCTTGTTTAAAACTGTAGAACTGACATGATTTCATAATACTCGTGGGAGAGTGATTATTTTAGGATATTGAGTTGTCATATTATGGGATGTCAAAACAGACCCAAGAAACATGAAGTTTGATGAGACCACAAGGAAATGCATGTGAAGCAACCAGTTGAGATACCAGAAATGTTACCAGAGTATAATGAAATGATTATAGAAATATTCATTAAGATCGATGCTTCTGCCATAGTAGTAGAGCCAGATGTGGCAATGAAGAGATATATTAGACCATGTAGATCTGTGATTTCATCCAATCACATGTTGTACTTCAAAATAGATGTTGTTGGTAATGGATAAAAATAAAGATCCCAATGATTTTGAGCAAGTTGTTAGTAATGAAATTACTCTTGAATGTTTAATGATCATAAAGGATGTGTTGTTGTCTATGAACAATAATGAGACTTGAAATTTATGCTTTTGTCAATGAGCGGTGTACTCATAGGCTATAAATGGATATACAAAGAAAATATGTGATTCCAGTGGAAGAATTGATTGCTATAAAGTAAGACTTGTAGCAAAGTGGAATCACACAATGGGAAGAGAAAGAGAACTTCAAATTTTGAGGTCTTAGTTGCTCATTTTATTTTGGAGTTACATCAGGTAGATGTAAAGATCATTTTTTATCAAAGAAGATCTTGAAGAAAATGTTTAAATATTTTAATCACTAGGTTTTGTGGTAAGGATAAAGAAGATATGTTTTGTAGACTTATAAAGTCAATCTGTGGATTAAATAAGCATCTGGATAATAGTATTTAAAGTTTGACAGGGTGGTATCTTCGATTGTCATTGACCATTGTATATATCTATAGGTCAGTGGGAGTGGATTCACTTCCTTGTCAAGTGTGTTGATGGTTTTCATTGGCCTGTAGTGATATGGTTTACTAGTTGAAATCAATATTTTTCGGTTTGATAACTTCGACATATAAAACTATATGAGCAAGTACCTTTGTACCTGAAATTGAGTTTGCTTGTGACAGGAAAAATAAAATTCTGAATTTATCTCAAAGTATAAATATTGTTCGTGTTTTCGAAGGTTCAGTATGCATGTATAACTAGTAAGTTACGGATGCTAAGATCAGTAAAGGAAATAAATTGATAGAATTATAGACAAAGAATGATACTGAGTATTAGCATCTACAATGTGTAGAGAGCTTGATATATATTTAAGGTTGTAATCTTTTCATATAGCCTTTTCATTGAGTGTCATAGGATGTTTCAGTTGAATGCTGGTATAGCTTACTCGACAACGGGAAAAAAGGAAGGTCATGCGGTATATGCAAAGAACTAAAGATTATGTTCATTTATAGAAGTAGTGACACTCTAGGCTATTTTTGTGGTAATTTATAAGATTGTATTGATGACAAGAAACCAACATCAAGGTTCATTGTCATGGTAGTAGGGTTTTATAACTCTATATAATGATAACAAGCAAGATATCTTGTATGAAAATTTATTCTCTAATTTGGAGATTATAGACTCCACTTTTAAACCTATTGAGATGTGTTCTAACAGTAGTTAAACTATGTTCTTTTCAAAGAATAATAAGAAATATAGTATTTCACAGCATTATAGAGATTAAATCTCTTCAAGTAAGGAAGATGTCAAAAGATTTTATATCGTTGTAGATTCTCGGACGAAGGTTTTGTCAGTGGGAGTCTTTAAGGGACGGTATGTCCAATTTGAATGGTTGAAAATAAATAATTTTATCAGAGGCTTAAGTGGCCAAATATCTGGGAATCAGTGGGAGTCTCTAGATATGCTTAATCAGTGGGAGACTCTTTATATTTATACTTTTGTTTTCACATTGCTTACTGTGCTTGATTGTATTGCTCATGGTTTGATGGTACAGTTTTTTGTAACTATGATTTTGTTTACATTAGTATTTGCGTTATTGCTATTTTGCATACATAGTTATGTGTTTGACATGTCACAGATATGAGACAGTGTTTAGCCAAAGTTTCAAGGCAGTATTTAGCCAAAGTTTTAAGGCAGTATTTAGCCAAAGATTTAAGGTGGTGTCTAACCAAAATATGGTATTATAATTTCAGAATATTTAAATACCATGTTAAGTTGCCCATAAAGGTTTTGGGGCACTTTGATTAAGGTTCTTTAATCAAGTTTGGACTCGCATGGGAGTTTACTTTCATGCATTATCTCAGATGATTCATGTATTGAGTAGACCTATGTTATGACTGACAGAAGTTTATACACCATGTGTTAAGGTGTATTATTCGTTGTTGCTCGCATTGGAAAGCTTGATGGATGTTTCAAAGTTAGTGACGGTTTAGTGTGTTGGATTTCGTGACCACACTGGTTGACGATAGTTTTGTAATTAATATAGCCCAAGTGGGAGAATGTTAGATTTATGTTGGCTTAATTAATTACCTAAACTAATTAATTCTGTGGGAGTCTGATTGACACGGTATAACCGGTTTGGTTTAATTTGTCACATGGTATGAGATAGGTTTGGTAACCCTAATTCTATTGTGGAAAGGGTTTTAGGGTTACATCTGTATTCTATAAATACAGGGTTAGAGTCCCCACAGCCACAGTTAATCAGTTCTCTGCACCCATTGGCAAAAGACGTCAGGATATCCTTTAGAGGTTGTGGAAGACTGTAGCCGAGGGATTTCGATCAAAGCTTGGAGTGTCAATGAGCGTATGAAATTAATCTCTACACAAACAGGTATGTCTTTATGATTCATAGTTTATGGCTCTATTGTGTTCTAGGAAAACTGTATGGGATTGGAATGGGTTTCACTGAAACCCTAAACACATAATTATCTAACAAAAATGGTCATGGATTAAGGGCGACTGGAATGGGAGAAAGATAAGGAAAGATAGGAGTGAAAATAATGATTGAAATCTGGAGAGATTTTAGGAGAGAAGAAACCGAAGAAGAATAGGAGACGATTGGAATGGGAGAAAGATGAGAGAAGATATGAGTGAAAATGGGGATTGAAAATCTGGAGATATTTTAAGAGAGAAGAAACCGAAGAAAAATAGGAGACGATTGGAATGGGAGAAAGATGAGGGAAGAGAGGAGTGAAAATAGAGATTGAAAATCTGGATAGATTTTAGGAGAGAAGAAACCGAAGAAGAATAGGAGAGAAAATGGCCGTCAACTAAGGGCTACTAGAATGGGAGAAAGATGAGGGAAGATAGGAGTGAAAATAATGATTGAAAATCTGGAGAGATTTTAGGAGAAATTGCTTCAATATTCAAGGATTTGCAGCGACAAAGAGCCTCGAAGACGAAGGCGATTCAAGGGTTTGGAAACCAGAAAAAATGTAAGCTCGACTGTGGTGAGCAAATGGGGAAGCAGTAACCTTATTATATAGTAAGGGTAAAATAGGTAGTTCATCTCTCCAAAAAGATAGTTTGGTCTTTAAAAAAATATTGGACTCCTACCGTTACCATCTAATGGAATATTCTTAACGCATGTGGCTATTTGGATTTTAATAGTTTCTTTAAAGGAGGTAACTATTTTTTTCAAAACCATTAGGGGTTAACTGTCAATAAGGTAAGTTACAGGGGAGGTAACTGTCTTTTATCCAAAAAATTAATAATAAAGAAATTGTCATGGTTTTTATATGAGAGATAAAAAAATAAAAAATTAAAAATTAAAAGAATCTTCAAACCCTGAAAGTGAAATTTGTCTTTCAATCTGAATTGAGTTTAGACCAATTCCTTCATTCAATAGTCTCTTTAATCTTCTCATTAAGTTCCAACAAATCAGCTTACTTCTGCTTATTATATGTTCGACATAAGGGTGTCAAAGTTGGCCCAAATTGATTGGTTGGATCGAGTCGCACGGATTTAGCCTGAAATTGAACCAGACCAAAATGTTATTGATCATGTTTCGGATTTAGGTATGGCATCTTTTACCAGGGGTCTTGTTCAGACTAGCCCGATAAGAGCCCAAAAATTAGACCGATTTCTGAACCAGATAATGGCCTAGACTAGAACAATTTATACCGAATATTAAAACCCCAGCTTCACTGTTTCAGCATTAATGGGTTTCCAACTGGGCTTTCAACTAAACCCGAAGCGAGCCAAACTAATCCTAGCCCAATAAGGGGGTGTTTGGTAACATTCCAGAAGTTGGATTCTGACTTCTGGAGCATAAATGGAGTAGAAGCCTGTTTGGTAATCCGGTTCGGACTTCTGAAGAATCCATGAGTGAATCGACTCCAAATGAGCTCTATAATCCAATTTTTTGGAGCATCAAATAGATGTTTTTCAACTTCAAAGCACAATTTTAGAATAAAAATCACCCCACACCACTACTATCACCAACTACCACCACCACCACCACAACCCACCAGCCACCACCCACTACCGCCACCACCACCACCACCGCCACCTACCATCGCCACCACCACCACCAACCACCGGCCACCAACCACCGCCACCACCACCCACTGCCACCTACCATCTCCACCACCACCATCCTCAATCACCGCCACCACCACCATCCTCAATCACCGCCACCACCACCATCCTCAATCACCGCCACCACCACCATCCTCAATCACCGCCACCTACTATCGCCACCACCACCATCCTCAATCACCACCCACCGCCACCTACTATCGCCACCACCACCACCACCAGCCACCAACCACCACCACCACCAGCCACCAACCACCACCACCACCACCCCCCGTCGTCACCACCACCAACCACCCACCACCGCCACCGCCATCCACTACCACCATCGCCACCTATCATCGCCACAACCACCAGTCACCAACCACTGCCACCACCACCCACCACCACCACCAACTAACCGCCACCACCACCGCCACCACCACCAACTATCACCCACCACCACCGCCACCACCATCCACTACCACCCACCACCACCGCCACCACCATCCACTACCACCCACCACCACCGCCACCACCCTCCCCCACCACCCACCGCCACCCTTCACCACCACCTCCCACCCACCACCATCGTCACCAACTATCACCACTCACCACTAGTGCCACCATCCGTCACCCCCCACCACTACTCTAGAGTCTATGGCTAAATTAGGTTAACAAATATGTTTCTACTCCCTCATACTCTTGAATCCTTTTGAAGTTGGAGTAAAAATTTAAATCAGAAATAAGAATTCCAGAATTGAAGTTTTATCAAACAGCCCCTAAGAAACCGAAACAGGAGCATTCCGGTTGTTACCACTCATAATGTAGCCCATCCAATCCGAACCTCTTATCGGGCATGTTCTAAACTAACTCTATAGAAGTTGACACCAACTTGACCCGGACCGACCAGCACGTTGTCATCCTTACTTCTGACATCTTAATCTCCTTGAACCTTTATACTTAAATAATCATATAATATGAAGAAGGAAAAAATAAAAAATTGCATAAGCTAATAAGTACAGAGAAGCATTTCTTTTGTAAAATAAATAATCAATTTGTATTATTTTAAGCATTATAATTGTCAAACACCCTGCTTGTTTACTCTTGCAAGTGGGAATCACAGTTTTATATTAAAAAAATGACAAGATTTGGTAGTTTATATTAATATAACCAACGATTATAAAAAATATTAAGGGAGGAAAGAGAATTTAATGAAAGGTGTTAAATGGTGCAGTTTCAGTTTAACGGTGTAGTTCGATTTCGATTCGGTGTGTAATGAGTAAAACCAAAATAGAATAATTTATTAAACGATTTCCAAATGTTTACCAAAATCGATTATTAATTGATTTTGATTTTTCAGTTTATAAACAGTTTCGTTGTTCGGGAGGGAGAGGAAGAGAGTTAGGAACAAAGTATATAGAAAGAAAACCGAGAAAATCATTAAAATAATTTTAATCAAATATGAAAGTGGATTTACGATTTAAAAGTATGACACTTGGAAAGAATTAAAATATATTTAGTTCTACAAGTACAGATATTTAGTACTAAAAGATTAAAGTAAAGGCTTAATCAAATATAGGACAACATTGAGGGGAGACGTGGTTTCAAAAATTGGATCAGAATCGGCCAAATCAACCAACTTGAAGGGAGACTGAGAGATGTACGAAATGAAATTTTTTTTTTTTTAATGGTCCAGTTATATGTTCTGCAAGAATATTAGATTGTCGATAAGGTTTTGCAATTCTTAAGATAATAATATTGAATCATTAATTCGATATATTCTACCGTTGGATCCCTTCACTGCCCGCCGGCTACACTACAAAGGATCTGGATCCGTATTTTGACATAACAAGGACAAGTGGACCTGACCCCTCATAACGTGAAGATGAAATTATAAATAAAAAAATAAAAATAAAAAAAACTTCGTAAGAAGCGAAATTTTTTTTATTAAAAATAGAAAATTTGACTAAAGAGGAGAACATGCGTAACAGAAACTTTCCATGAATGGAGAAGAAGCGTCCACGTCCCCTCCTCCACGGCTCCCCGTCTCCCACCCCATTCAACTGTTGGAGGGGGTTGGAGTTTGAGCCGGCTCACCCTTCCAATGATTGGATGGGGTGAGAGCCGGAGAGCCTTGGAGGAGAGGATTTAAACTCCCAAAACCATGTAAAGTGTAAACCTTGTACCCGACTATACTAAAACATGATAATAATAACCCTAAAAAAGGTGACAATTGGGATGCGAGTCGTCTCCACCCTGTACTTCAGGGAGGAGGGAGACGCCCCTGTCGGTCTCGGAAAAATTCGTGCCCCTCGTTTGAATCGACACCCAGCCGACAAGCCGAGCCAAAATGGGGTGTCGGCTTTGACGTGGGACTCAGATTTTCCCGAGAATCACGTGTCGACCATCTAAGGGGGCGTCTCCCTCGTCCCTGAAATACAGGGAGGAGACGATTTAGATCCTGACAATTTGGAGTTCAAATCCTCTGCTCCCCAGCTGTCATTTCATCTAATCGTTGGAGTATGAGCCGACTTGAAGTCTAACGTACTCCAACGGTTGGATGGAGTGGCAACTAGGGATCCAGGGAGGAGAGGATCTGGACTCAACAATCGGTACATCTAGTACATTTTGATACCGTACAGAAAAAAAATCCTCAGGCTCTTATCATTATCATATGGATTATGGAATAAGAATACGGTGTCAAAGTTTGAATCATTACTGGTTTGGTATGATTTCAATACGATTTTTAGTCAACATGGTTTATAGTTTTTATATGGTAGAAAATGGTTCTGGATTCGGTATAAGCTTCATTTTCTAATTTAGTACAAAATATGGTTCAAATTTGATGCCATATTGAACACTTGCATATTCTTTTTTTTCTAATGTTTTTGATATTGTATATTATAAAAAAATATACGGTGTTGCCGCTAGAATCTATGCCTCGGTCTTCTACTGTGGGATAGATCTGCAGGCGACATAAACAGGGCAAAGGTGGGGTCGGGCTTGTGTGCCCCGTGACCTCTCCGATGCTAAAATTAGGATGCTAAGCCGCAGATAATCAAGGTTAAGCCTGACCTTTAGATGTTGAGCTGGATAGGAAGGTTATAGTAAATACCAATCCGAGGCTGAATAGAAAGGGTGTCAAAGCATGAAGGATAAGTTCTTCAAATATTGGCCTCCTTGACTTCTGGTAGTTGGGGTATTCATACTAGCAATTATTGCTAACATCATGTGGGGCCTTGGGGTGTAATTCCGCCTTTACTCCTTTGAATATGGATAATGCCCGCTTTTGTCCTTTTTTTCCTTGTTGACGAATCTTCTTCTTGTTGTCCACGTGTCGGCTGGTCATTCGAGGGGTGATCTTTTGATTTTAGTTGATTAGTCGCAGGCCACTTTACACGTGTCGTGCATTCATTTGCGGGTTTATATTTACCCCTAACATACGGTATGTACTACTTAAATACTTGTCATCTTAAAAATATTAATTTTTAATCAGTATACGATATATAAACCAATATAAACAGTATAAAAAATCAGTATAAAAATCTGCAGTCAAACCTTGTTCGTTAGGACAAGTTCATTAGTTGCTGACTTATCTCGTCACTTAAAGATTTCAATGGAATAATACCCTAAGATAGTTGTAGAGTTACAATTTTGCCCTTCTAAAACTTAACAAATGACGATGGATAGCCTCTAAGCTTTATTCACTTTTTCTTTTTGTTGTTGCTAAACGTTTTAATACCTTTCTTCTTCTTTTCGATCAAACCAAAGTGACTTAGAAAAGTTCAATCGAGAACAACATCGCCACACCGCACTGTGTTGGACCTACATCAGAGATCCGTGGGTGGTTCTTCAAACAACATCACCGAATGCATCAAATATTTGCGTCCAAGGAATTAGCAGAGACTCTGAGGCTAAAAGATGAACTATCCCAATGGGAGGAGGATAGTGCTCGACAGCTTGACGAAGCAACAAAATCAAGGGACTCGTTATGCTCGAAAATTGAAGCAACAGTTTGCCAGCTGTTGCTTATGGAATTATCAAGAGAAAAAATGAAATTATGGTAGAATTTATTGGACTAAAATCCTCTCATGCCCCTTATGCCGACATGAGGAAATCCAGTGGCTGTCATCCACTGTGCGTATATACCAATACATTGGTATATGCACACAGTAAACTACAGCCATTGGATTTCTTCATGTCGGCATAAGGGACATGAGAGGATTTATTTCCGAACATATTAGGCAAATTGACGTGGCATCAAAGTCCAGAAATAAAACTCGTGAACAGATGGAAGAAAGAAATTATGAAATAGCAATTGAAGATTCTCAACTTGAAGCTACGATTAGAGGGCTGAGGGAGGAGGTGATCAAGAAAACATCTCATGTAGAGAATCTGGAGAGGTCAATTGGTGATAAAGACTCAAAGATATCTGAAATCGGTAGAGAGAAGCATGAGAAGCTAAATGTGGGGCTGAAAACTTGGAGAGCAGCGTCAGAGAGGATTGCCGCAAATTTGAAAAAAATACCTTGTCCTAAACCATTGGAAGAAAGTGAAATATAAGAAGGGATGAGGTATAAAACTGACAATTATAGTGTTTTTACAACGAGAATAATAAAGTCATTATAATTTTTTTTGTTACGTAACTTAACAGTGTGAGGTGTGGTTGATATTATTGACGACAATGGGGGTGGTAATTGAAATTAGAGTAAATCTCAAAGGAGGTGTAGTGTGAGATTTTCCCTAAAATATTACAAATAAATTTTTACATTAAAACAAATAAACCTAATAAACAAATCAAGACAAGCATAATTTGGATAATTTAATTTGACTTGGCCACGTCACCAAGTTGATTACCAAAAAAAATTTGATTAACAATTTCACTCTAGATTCAATTAAATTGGCCTTCTTTAAAATTAATGTCTGGTTTCATTGCCGAGTCCACGCCAAGTTGCACAGTCTCATTGCTTCTTCATGATATGATTTTTTTATTCACATGGTTTATGCCAACTTAAGGAGATATATTGTTGAAAAAATAAAATAAAAGGAAGAGAAGAACAGAACAGAACAGCAATGAAGCACTTATATTTAAGTTTTTTTATTTGGATATTATTATCACATTAAATAGAAAAAGGGGAAATGATGCCCACGTTACTCATACTACGTTACTCTCTGAAATTTTCTCTTTATCCTATCATATTATATGAATCGTGAGACACTTCCTTTTATAAATTTTATAGTACCTTAGCATGATAGATATCATGCAATACCCATGATCAACATATAAAGATCTATGATAGAATGGAGAACATGTATTTCTGGCTATGTATCATTTTCTCTTATATTATATGTTCTATCATTTTCTTTTCTTTTTTATTTTTACCATAACAAAAATGAAAACTTATTTAAGGATGGAGTATTTGTATGTGCCACGAGCGTGTAATGGAGATTTACATACCTAGAATCTCAGCCAATGAGAACACGAGAAGGGCATCACAGGATTCGTTTAAAGGGACACACATGTCAAGAATGAGAGAATTTGTCTTTGTGAGAGGACCACGGACGATGCGTACAACCTTTTCCGTTTATTTAATAAAACAAGTGTGAAGACAACCTCTAAAAGCATGAAAGAATCGTTCAATCAAAGAGCACACGCAAACATGGTTCTAGTTAACGTATCAAAAGGTGTACTATTGGCCGGTCACTCTATAAATTATTTTAGTGTTTTCCTTGACTTTCTCTCTCATTTATTCCTAACTCTCTTCTTCAACCTCTTAGCAATGAAATCAAAATCGATTAACAATCAGTTTGGTAAGCATTTTGAAACTATTTAAGAAATTATTCGATTTTGGTTTTACTCATTACATTGAACTGAAACCAAAATAAACCCTTAAACTGAAACCGTACCATTTAACACCCTTAATTACTCACATTAGATCATTATCTTCGTAATTTTTTGAGATATACTTTTATAGTTATTCCAAGGAGACAACAACAGCTAATCTCTCTCTCTCTCTCTCTCTCTCTCTCTCTCTCTCTCTCTCTGGGTTTTATCCGTTACTTATCTGACATCTTGACCCTTAGCCATGGATTTCGGATCTCTGTAACTCGGATTCCTCGAGCTTCTCATGTTGTAATGAATATTTATTTCTAAAATTAAAAAAAAAAAGAAAAAAAAAAAGTGGATTTGTATTAACATTTTCCCTTTAGATATTATATATACAAATTTAACAGGCAAAGGAAACGTGACACTCACAATATGACAATTGTACTACTGTATTGACTATTAATGTCCTGTTGTATTATTGTACTATTGTACGGAACTATTGTATTATTGTATTGACTATTGAATGCTATAAATGTTTGTATAATCAAATATACCCTAATTGTTGGTCCCAAATTTTCTGTAAGTTCGCGTACTGAATTCGTACCATATTAATGTTGTATATTTTTTTTTAAATAGATTATTGGTCCTTGTATTGAAGTCTAGTTTCGTTTAATACTCATGTGATCGAACTTTTTTCTACCCGAACTTACTATTATGCTCACATGTAGAGATAGATAGAGAGAGAGAGAGAGAGAGAGCACATATTATTTTGGGAAACAGATCGGTTAATAAGACATGCAAGGTAGACAAGCAAAGAACAGACTCTGTATAACAACCGGTGTTCCTCAATTCTAGCACGATAATATGGCTCGACCAATGGAAATCAGTAATGGGCCGGTTCTTTTGGAGGGTTCGGTGGAATTTGACCAGTGTTTAGTAGATTGCTATCGTCCAATCTCGAACAAATTAACCAAATCGTCGTAACCATCAGATCCCTAGATTTAAAACCTAGGATATCACCACTCATAACTGTGGAGAAGGATCCATCGTGTGTGTGTGTGATCCCTAGATTTAAAACCTAGGATATCACCACTCATAACTGTGGAGAAGTGTGTGTGTGTGTGTGTGTGTGTGTGTGTGTGTGTGTGTGTGTGTGTGTGTGTGTGTGAGAAAAAATAAAAGCATAGGGAGAGTTGATAGTCGATATAGTCGATACATTATGAGAGGCTCAGATGTGTGTGACAAAAAATAAAAGCATAGGGAGAGTTGATAGTCGATATAGTCGATACATTATGAGAGGCTCAGATTTTAAGCATGAGAGAAAAATAATGTGACAATAAAGTACACAGCAGTGTCATGTATTTCCTCTGCTCTTTAATAAGAGTCTCTACTCTCCAGTTTGTGACATTTTCTCCTATATTTCTTTCCCCCATCATCTTTTTCCTATCTTATTTTTAGGATGAGAATGATAGAATAATAAATGAAATGAGAGAATGTTTGTGTGCCGATGAGACTTCCTCTGCTTGTGAAAAAGAAAAAAGGACGAACTAAACATATCTCACAGCATAAGACATCTAGGGTTTGAGGAATTGGGAATTGATTGACTAATTCAGCTGCCGTGGCTATCCTTAATTCCAATTGATCTTAAACGGTAATTTTAGGTTTGTTATTTTGGATAAAAGATCCCACAATGCCAAGGGGAATTTTTTTTATAACCTCTCACATAACTCGCCCATTGTCTCCTTGTGACAGTTTTCACTCTCTCCTCCCCTGACCTTGTGAGCTCTCATAAAAGATAGGAACAGGGACCCGTTGGATGGGTGCCATGTTCCAACGTTCGAAAGAGAAAAATTTGCAACACTGCACTATAGGCGAAGAAATAATAGAGCAATGAACTTTGTTAAGCAAATCGATTTCCATTTGCATCTTGTAGAAATAAAAAATGAAAGAGGAGCCTGGTACAGCAGGGCTACAAGTTCTGTAGCACTTATAAATGCTACAGAAGAACTTGATCCATGAAAATATCAATTCTTGTGTACCTATCGTTGTTACCTATGGGGTGAACCGCGATCCTTTGTTGTGACTGCCAAACAGCTAAGATCTTCACTGCCACTTGGCAATTGGAGAAAGGATATTTTTTTCCCGTGAGGTATCCTCCACCTTTTATTTCTATCAATTCAATTATTTTCACTTAGGATCATTAATTTGGAGGTCATCGTAGGGGATTCACATTGTCTCCTCCCAGTGGTTTTGGGAGGACGCGGCAACCTTACCCAGATGGCCACAGGTGGCTCTCGGGTGAATCTGAAACCCATGTTCGAGTCGACACCCCTTGTAGGCTTGGCTTATCTACTGGGTATCGCCTCGAACATGGGACTCGAATTCACCGATAGCCATGTGTCAGCCATCCGGGTAAGATTACCGCTGTCCTCCCAGTGATTCTAGGAGGAGAGGATGCGGATCCGTAAATAGGAAGCAATATTCCTGTAATATCCGAGGGAGTGTTAATAAACACGTGGAGAGAGAGAGAGAGAGAGAGAGAGAGAGAGAGAGAGGATGTAAATATATGTAAGGCATTTTATAAAGCGAAAGGACAGTTTCCGTATAACATCCCTTCTTCATTGCCTGTCACCGCGGTTTCCATGTATCTCAGTCCGTTTCGTCGTTTCTTTCTTATTCTTCTCACAACGGAAACTCCCAATTATTAATTTGACAAAAATAAAGACAAAACCCTTAACCATGCACCTGTCAACCAATAATAATCCTCCACGTGTAAGGCTATTATTGCCCCTATCAACTTTTCTTTTTCTTTTCTTTTTTCCTTTTCCTTAATTTTCTATTTTTAGAAAGAATGAGAATCTGGCCAACGACTTATGAACACCTATGATGGTTTCACCAAAAAAATAAAACAAAAAACAAAAAAAAGAACCTATGATGCTTCATTTTCATCTTTTTGTATTTTGTATTGATTCTGCATTTGAGAAAACTATGGTAGTCCAAATATAGAAAATTTTCAATTGGGCCCACTTTTTTTTTTTTTTTTTGATCTTTGTGATTATGATTGGTGGATGAGACTAGGAAGATGAGATTACAAAATCCTGACCCTTGAATGAATGTCGTTATTTGGGGACCACTTTCAGCACTATCTTGATGTTAATCATGTGGGGTCTATTCTTGAATCTTCCAACCTACTTTTTTGGTAGAAGGTGGTCCAATTTGATTAATAAAAAAAAAATTTACTCAATCATCCCTTCATAATTTGTTTATTATACAAAATTATTATCTCTTAATAAAAATTACACAAACTATTTTGAAATAATGTTTTAATGATAGAATAATTCACATCGGGCGTTAAAAATCAATGAAATTTTTTTAAGACAATATTACCCTTAGTAAATGTATAGTCCTAATAAAATTTACAGAGGTCTCGTTCCAAAGATAGACGATATTATATTTATGTAATTTTACATTTAGTATAGGTAGTATTGTCTTACAAAAATTTTAGAATTTTTCTCATCAATTTTAAACGTCCGATAACATTGTTTCAAGGGTAGTCCGTATAATTTTTGTCAAGAAATGATAGTTCTGTATAGTATACCAATTGTCAAGGAAGTGTTTGAGTAAATTTTTCTTAAAAAAATCATTAATGTACTTCAAAGTCACCGTTTGTTTGTATAATTTTCCTATACAATTAATCGATCTAACGGACACTGATATGCCGATGTCAATGGATTTTGACACTAGATCAGTATCAAATAGTAAAACCCAATTCTATAAATCATAAAATTCTCATAGTACCCCTTTTTACGAGGTCCAATCCCCACCCGTCAAAAGGAATCGATGTTAAACAATGAATGGATAGAGACCCACTTGATAAACGACACGAATTAAGAGTGTTAAACAATGTAGTTTCAGTTTAGTGATTCGGTACAAATAAGGTAAAATCTAATCCAACTCTGTATTAAATTATTTTTAAAAATAATAATCAAAAGTTCACCCCAAAAAAAAAAAAACTGGGACAAGACTAAAACAGATTTTTTGTATTTTTAAATAGATGGTTGGTTTTAGTGAGGGAGGATATGAAGTACAACAGATATATGAATAAACTATGAACCAGTTGCCTTTTTAACTCCAAAGAGGTAGAGAGTTATACCATGAATCGCACCTTATGGGCTGAAGTTATGTAGGTGTAAAGCCATGCATCATCGTCCGAACTAAGATGGATCCATGATTGGATTTTATAATCATTAATTTAATACGGTTGTATAAATTATTTATATTTCTCACTATATTTAATTGTGTTATTTTTTTTACCATTTTTATTTTTATTTTTATTTTTTAATGTAAAGGATCTTTTTTAAGTAAAAATACAAAAAATTTGGATGCAAAATAGACGTATTATAATAATCAAATAGTATATCCAAATATTTTGAGAAACATCATCTACTACTTAAGATTTTAAAAAAAATCAGTTATCACTTAAAATTCCAAAACGTTACCTCATTAACGGATGGAAGAGAGTTAAAATTTTGTCTAGACGTTTATACCCTTTTCATTTTAAACTGAGAAACATCACCTACCACCCACTGGTTTCTTCTCCGACAACATCTTACCGCCCACTGGTTCCTTCTCCGGCAAATGGATTTTTTTTTTTTTTAGGGGAGAACAACTGCTGTGTACCACTGTTTTTTTCTGACGATCGAGGCCGACGATACGACCGAAACTTCCTTCCTTTTTCAACTGTAGCACCACAAGTAGACACCAGAAAACCAATGGAAAGCAATAATTCCCATAAGAAGCTATAATACTGAAAGTTTGAAACCATCTTCTGGATACCTTGAATTGTAGAGATTGTTGCGTCTTTAATGAAATTTTTGTATACTCTGATTTACACAGAAGTGGCATGCGTGCCCGATTTCTAGAGTAATGGAGTACAAAAATCGATCTCTCATTTTGAGTTTTGATTTTGTGGTTGCTCCATGAACTGCTATGTATCCATATCCTTTATGTGAATTAACGATTGCCCATAAATATAAAAATTTTAAAAATAATAAAATAAAAAAAAAAAACTTGAAGAGGCCCTCCAACCCAACGGCCATATGATCAGGAACTGTTGTCACAGCTCCTCCAACCCAACCGAATCTTCGTTGAAGAGACCCTCCGTGGTGTCACACCCTGCAAGAATAAAGCCCTGATCTTTAAAACCCAATTCGTTTCCTAGGATTTCCGAATATGCGAACTGGAGCGTCTCCAACTGGTAGGGTTAAAAATTATTGATGGGTAAATTCAACTTTTCCTTTTCAAATAAGAGCATTGCTATTAATACAAAAATGGTTTTGAGCTAACATTAGCATCTAACAACTCTTTCTTAACGATTTGGGTCTTTTTGATAAACATTTTGAAATTTTGGGTGGTAGTTGATATTTTCAAAAATCTTAGATGGTAAGTGATATTTTTCAAAGTATTTGGGTACTATATGAAATTTTTCCTTTCTTTTTAAGTTTAAAAATTTTCACTTTCCCTTTTTCTAATATTCTTCACAACCAATCAAAGCATATGGCATGTAAACTATAATTTATACATGTGCATCTAATTTTGCCACATGAAGATTGAAAATTTATGGATAAGTAGATCGAGGGTTTTAGTAATTGGATCAAATGATACAATCAATTTGTATCAATATCGATCGAGACCGATATCTATCCATTCCCATTCTTTTATTGGTTACTAATTTGGATGAAATGTGTCATTCATTTACTGGTTGTACCATCGATCTAGATCAATATTGAATCACTTGTACGGTCGATATTCATGTTTTTACTTCACGGTATCGAAACAGCTTTTGGTCAATGCCCAAACGAGTATCACATACGTAGCGGCTAGTATCATAGTATCATCCGATATGCTGATAAGGAAGACCTTTTTGGAATCAGCAAAGAAATCGGTTAGAGCCAATACCCATTCTGACTCACTAACCTATTCAAGTATCAGCCTAGTAATTGTATTTGAGAGTCCCAAAATCGATACGGATCAGTCGAATTTGAATACCAAAATCCATGTAGACACTAATTACAAAAAGTCTCAGATATATTTCAAGTTTCAACCCAAATGGAGTTAGTCCAGGAATAAAAATCTAGGTTAATTTAACAAATTTTTTTTTTGGTAAGTAGGCTAATTTAACATGTTATTTCTTAAATACCTAACAGTTGAATTATAATAACCAAAAAAAAAGTGAGAAAAAAATCTTCTCCTGTGTCTAATTCGCAAGTCGTCCTTCTCCTGTGTCTAATTCGCAAGTTGTCAATCAGCGAGACAAATTAAGACATCCATCAGCGGGACATACCGGGAAGTCCGTCGACGGGACAAAAGGGGAGGTCTTTCGATAGGATGGACTGGAAAGGTGGCCAATGCATCTCAATCCATTCGATAGACGACTGACGCAGCGGGACGGCCGAAGAGAATTGAGGTCCCAACAACAACCTTCCACTTGGCTAAAAAAAAAATCTGTATGTCCATTTATTCCATATGGTTGAGTTATTCCAAAAACTTTTTGCCTTTTATTAATTTCCGTCTTTCTTTATTAATTTTTTTTTCTTCTATTTTTGGGGTGTAATGCAAAAATCTGCAATTCTTTAGCACGTCTTATCCGATCCAACATCCATGACTGTTCCTTCCCAATCTCTCTTCTTCTGCTACCTTCTTATTCTTTACCTCTCTTCAGCAGCTCTCGTTCTTTATCTTAACAGCAAGCACTGAAATCATCAGTAACAGTGACAAAAGTATCTCCTGTATTTCCTCTCCCGTGTCCCTTGCTTGGGTGCCCTCTTTCTCTTTCTCTCTCTAGAGTCTAGTCTCCACTTGTCTGGTCTCCTTCCTTGGAACCGACAGATGGTGGTGATTTCACTTCTCCACCAGGAACACCTGAACCTGAATGCGTAACTGTGAAGGACTAGGACTAGGGTTCGTCCGAAATCACCTCGGTTTCTTCCCTGTAAAAAGTCTCGGAATGTTGCAGACTGAACCTCTTGTTTCACTCGATCTTCTCCTCCCTATTAGTGGCTCTTCTGTTCCTCTTCTCTGAGTACTGATAAGCTTTCCTCCCTTTTTTTAGCTCTCTCTCTCTCTCTCTCTCTCTGTTGTGATCGAGTGAGTCGGGTTGTCCATTTTGTGAAGGTCTCTCTGCTCGATCATCTTTTTTCAGCGTTTGATCGTCTCTCACTGCTTAATTTTTTCCAATTTGATCGACCCATTTCACTTAAATGTGCATTGTAAAGAGAGTTGAGGTTTATGCAGGCTCAAACGCCAATGCTCCATAGAATCCTCTCTGCTTTGTCTTGCTAATACTTTTCCCTTCTCAGATAGAATCCACTTTCTGGAATCTTCAAAACCTATAGACTGAAAATCAGAGAGATAGAGTGAGAAAGGGGGGAGGGGAATTCAACAAATTTGAGGAGTTATGCTGGATCTTAATTTGGTTTCGGCTGATTCCACCTACGATGAAGATGAGACCATGGTGGAAAATCTTCCCGATGGTTCCGGGGGCCAAGTGGACGACTCCGGGACTTCTAATTCATTAGTCGTTAATGCTGAAGCTTCCAGCAATGGAGGGGACGACGATTCTTGCTCCACTCGCTTCAGGCATATTGGTGGTGGCAGCGACCTCTTCGACTTCGGATTTGATCTTCTTAAGAAGCGAAGTGATGGCACCGACACCGTTGAGGTCGTTGACGATGACGATGGTGATGAGGCAGAGAACGGGAATCCGACTACACGGTCGGGTTTCAGTACGAGGCAGCTCTTCCCGGTGAGTACAGAAGCTGTGCCTCCTGGTGATGCTGGGTTTTGCTCTGGGTCGTCTTCCTCTTCTTCGTCTCGAATGCATTGGGTTGATCTCTCGTTCTGCCAGGCCGACATGGGGATTCAGCAGGAGTTGAAGGTAGTAGCCCCACAACAACAGCGGGTGAATAAGAGCCGGCGGGGACCCAGGTCTCGAAGCTCTCAGTATCGGGGTGTGACGTTTTATCGGAGGACTGGGAGATGGGAATCTCATATCTGGTTAATACTTTCATATAATGAATTTCATTCATACATTTGAATGTGATCCGTTCTTGGTTCCTCTGGTTGTCTGGTTGCAACTGATTTTTTTTCATTAACTTGCTTTTCTTTCTCCTTCCTCTTTGTGTGCAGGGATTGTGGGAAGCAAGTGTATTTGGGTGAGGAATTAATTTCCATTTTGCTTTGTTGCTAATTT
Organism: Protea cynaroides; assembly: GCA_028583415.1. Taxonomy (NCBI): domain Eukaryota; kingdom Viridiplantae; phylum Streptophyta; class Magnoliopsida; order Proteales; family Proteaceae; genus Protea; species Protea cynaroides. Next base: position 32,476,859 of record CM053266.1, on the reverse strand, counting down.
CTTCTAACTTATTGTATCAATACATTTTTTTCTGGTTGTTTATTGGTGAAATTTAGTCTTGTGACTGAGTGTTTTTTCAGGTGGATTTGACACTGCTCACGCTGCTGCTAGGTAAGTGTAATTTACTCTAAAAAAAGACTGATGCGTTTCTAACTTATGGGTTGTTCTTTGTGATTGCTATCCCTTTATTTTTTGTTCCCTTCTCTGGTTGATTGTAATCTCGGGGTGTGTACGGATTCCAGGGCATATGATCGAGCTGCTATTAAGTTCCGGGGTGTTGATGCAGATATCAATTTTAATCTCAGTGATTATGATGAAGATCTGAAACAGGTGGAGTTGGGTAAACAATTGCTTAGAGAGTGGATTGTAGATGGAAATTATTATTGGGAACTTATATTCATTTGTTATATTGCCTTTTCAGATGAGGAACCTGACCAAGGAAGAATTTGTGCACATACTCCGGCGCCAGAGCACCGGATTCTCTAGGGGGAGCTCAAAATACAGAGGCGTGACACTGCATAAATGTGGTCGATGGGAAGCTCGAATGGGGCAGTTCCTTGGCAAGAAGTGAGAAGCCCTTAACTTGAAACTGATTTTTTTTTCCATCATGTCGACTTTATATCTTGAGTGTTGCCATTTCAAGATAAACTATCCGAATGCAAATCTCTAAAACCAGTTTTAAGGGCATCTCATTAGGGGGCCTTTCTCATTTCGTGGAAAACATTTTGATTGTCTGAGATACTTACTTTAACCAAAAATATAAAGAAAAAAAAAAAGGTAGCCGTGTGAACCCTGTTTTTATCAATGAGAAACGATTCTTGCTTGCAGGTATATATATCTTGGGTTATTCGACAGCGAAATTGAAGCAGCAAGGTCCTAGTGATCATGAATTTCACTCTCAACATGATTCTGAATTTCTTACTCTGAATTCTCAACCTCAATTGGGTTCCATCCAACACAAATCTCCATTTTGGTTTTCTGGAACTCAGGGCTTATGACAAGGCAGCTATCAGATGCAATGGAAGGGAAGCAGTCACCAACTTTGAGCCGAGTGCATATGAAGGGGAGATTGTCACTGAGGTGGACAATGGAGGTAACACTGACACTAGCCTTTTGTTTACTCTTGTGATATGTTGATCATTGTCTACTGTGGAAAACCGATATATCCTTTTTTTTTTACTTGAGACATGATCAACTTCTAATGCTTATGCTGCAGCCAGCGGCCACAATCTTGATCTGAACTTGGGGATTTCTCCCCCTTCTTTGGCTGATGGCACAAAGGGGAACAACAGTACGGGCAGTTCCTGGTTCGATCGTGGTCCTTACGACATGCCTGTTGCCAGAAGAGAGAGGGTACCTATTGGAACTAAACATATGAATTCCATTCTCTCTGTCCATCAACCCAGTTTTCATATTCTGTGGATAATTCTGCTGGTCAAATTTAGCCTAATTAGTAACTCGGTTTATTTTTGTTTTCAAATGGTAGATGCCTGTGGAAATGTAATTGAATGTTGAATTAAACAGGCTTAAAGATGATTGATGTTGTATAAACTCTTTGCTGTGTTACTACAGATGGAGAACCATGCTTTGGCGGCACAGGGTGATCGAACTCATCAAGTCCCTCCAATGGCAACTGAGCATCCTCCGATCTGGACTGGCATATATCCCAGTCTCTCTCCCAATTTTGAGGTAATGTCTTTTCTTTGGCTCCATCTGGTTGCAAGTAAACGGTAGGGAAGGAAAGTCAAATCAGTTTAAAAAAGAAAATGGCAACTTTTGTAATCATGATTGTGTAAGTACCTTAAATTCCAAAATGGTTGTCAAAGATTGGACCCGACTTTTGTGTGCGAACCATGTACATACACGGTCGTGCATAGGGTGCTTCGTCTAGGTACGGGCAGATTTTGTATTACACGTCATGGCTGTGATGCGCACGGTTTGCACAATTGAATCTTTATGGTCCTTTTTTAATCTAAAGAATTTGATTGCAGAATATAGTTAAACTCTATAACCAGATATAGAATATTTTGGAGTTAGTTACGCAATCATATTATGTAGTGATTACAATTAATTTTTATTTAATTTCACTTCACTACGTTTTATTTCCCTTGCAACCAGACGTGCCTTTATCGATCATTTTTATTGTTCTCCTAGGAGAGGGCATATGTCTCATAAAAATAAAAATAAGAATAAAAATAAAATAAAATAAAAAACTAAATAGACTGAATGTTTAAATTAATATGCGCTGTGTTTGGAAAGATAGTTAATTTTTTTTTTTGGGGGTAAATACTTACAACTCTCTTCTTTTATTTCATCTTAACCCATTGGTTAAGCTGGTCTTCTTTTCTAGCTGTTAGCCAAAATAGGATTATCTTCCCCTCCCATCAATTTGTTTTAATGACATTGTAGCAGCACATCTTGATTTGCCTGTGGAATGCTGTAGGCATTTTCAATCAGAAGTGATCCCAATTTCTATGACTAGCTTGATCCATGGAGGGTAACCTATTAATCTGGGTGAAAATTTATTTGCCAGTTGTCTTTTGCCAGTTGTCTTTCCTACTGAGGACTCTTTTTTTTTTGCGCGGGGGGGGATCCATAGATTAGTGTCTTTTTCCATTCCAATGGCTCAACCAGTTATCAATGGTGAAAACTCACAAATCAACGATTTACCAAACCACCCCCCCGGGCGGATAGAACCCCATTTCATCAAGTTTGCAGTTAGTTTGGGGCACGAGGATGAAGACTATTGATGCTTATTAGTATGATATGATGGTTCTCATACTGATAACAATACATTATGTTATGTTGTTGACAGGAAAGAGCTATAGAGAAGAGGTTCAATTTGCCAGGACTCTCGAACTGGGCATGGCCAACGCAAAGCCATGGCGGTGGTGGTATCAACCCAATGCCACTGTTTTCTACTGCAGCATCATCAGGATTCTCTTCAACTTCTGCAGCTTCATCAGCTGTCCTTCCACCACACCCTAGTACAACTCAACAATGCCATTATCCCCCACCCACCACCTCCTCCAATGCTTCTCACTATTATTACAGAAGTTGATACCAACAACTCAAAGACCCACCAAAAATCCCCTTCTTAGTATGTAGAGAAGGTGATTACTAATGGGAATCCAACCTGTTCTAAGGTATTTTCTAATTCGTCGCTTATATACAATACATGGAATCCTATATAATCCAAACATTCAGATACAAAATAGGGTATCTGTAACTGGAAATAATGATCCAGTATATTTATGCCTCTTTGGGACATATATTGGCATTACTTGATTACTTTTGGTGTAATGGGTTCATTTCACTAGTTTTAGTCAGCTACATGAGGGATTACTTCAGGATTTTATTTTTTTTTCTTGGTTTTGGGGGTACAAGAAATCGTAAATTTTGATGTCACCATGGAGCACTGTAACCATTGTGTTTTCTGCCATGTGAAAGAGTGATGTGGCTAATCTGACCATTGGATATTAGGGAATGACCTGAATTGGTCAATTGTCAATTAGTCTGAAATTCAATTATTTGTTAATCATGTAATGGCATATTGTCACATGAATATCTGTGCATCCTTGTAGTTCATGCATCTTGAATTTTACTAACCATTAGACTGTTTGGATGCGAAGAAAAGAAAAGAAAACTTTTGAAATGATACAGGTTACGTTTCAATGATCGACTGCTTTTTCGGAATTGGGGTCACGGCTCTCGTGACTCCACCATCAAAATTACTCCACCATCAAAATTACGGGAAATCAGTGTGTAGTAGTTTGATTGTGTGGATTGAAAAGATTTTTGTCAACGATCCAGGAAATCTACAGAAATGCTCTCTAAATCAAAACATACTTCATAAACCCCTAGAAACAGAGAATAGTCAAAATCCCATCTAGTTAGACTTCTTAAGATATTAGGATGACTTTGACTATCGAAATCAGTTGAATGGGTCAAATAAAAAGGATCATCTTCCACAATTCAATCTTCAATTCAGTCACAAGACGAGAAAGCTGATCAACCCACCATGCAAGCCTGTGTGGTCTTAGCTCTCCTAGCCTTTGGTTAATTTTGTGTGGCAAAAGAATGGAAGAAAAGGGTATTACATTGGATTTTTAAAGTGCCTTGGAATTCTTGAATTTTTCTCTTTTGTGTTCTCTAGATTTGTCTGACAAAAACATGAGATATGCAAGAGTCAAATTCTTTAGATCATTGATACCAAATGGATGTTTACTGCTGCTTAACTTATTCATCCTTCTCTCTCTCTCTTCAGTTTTTTTGTTTAACTTTAAAGCCCTAAACTGAAAGTTCAGTCATAGGAGGGTAGGATTCTTCCCTGATCCGGCTAATAAAACTGTCCTGTATGGTCCTCCAAGAAACCTTAGCTTTGTCATTTGGGGGGAATCATGTGGGTCAGTGTTGGGACACTAATGGGAGCAAAAAGAGCTACCAATAAAATGCTACTTAAAGGTGACAAAAGGGTAATTTTGAAAAAATGTACCAGTACACTTCATTTGCTAATGTACCACTAGATTCCAAATTAGTTTAGAATTTTCACCTTTTGATGCCAGTACAAATCCTGGCAGCAAAACAAATAGAGAACCAGTAACATGTAATAAATGCTCCTAATTCATTATCAAAAAGGAGAGATACAGTGGTCACTGGTCATTGGTCCCGGCTGGGAAGGTAAATATATCGGGAAGGAGATGGAGCTCGTTTCCAATTGTGTAGTATTTTCAGTTGTGCTCTAATGGTTGAAATTCACATTGTCCGCGGAGTGAACCCTACCGCTGGATCAACTGCACAACCTGAGACACACGCCAAATCCAAATATACCCAAGGCAAAGGTTCTTGTGCTCTCATTCTTGGATGACAAGATGTATCCGACATTTGATTGTGTTCGACAGTCTTCGACACTTTGGGTAGCAGTTCAGTTTTCTAATTTTTTTTCTTTTTGTTGTTCGTGCTTCTTGTTTCCACTTTTAGATTTGCCCAGTAAAAAAGATCGTCTGTCTGGTTACCAAGCAGCAGTGAGGACTGAAGATCTCAGCTGCTCATAGTGCATCGACATGTGTCCTGATGCACTATGAATGGTTGACATCTTTATTGCCGCTTGGCAGTCATTACAGAGGATCCTGGTTCTTTGGGTTTTCATCGTTTTTTCTTTGGAGAATCTTGTACATTCGCATCCGAATCTAGCCCCAGTTATCTGAATTCGAATCTGAATCCAATTGTTCGAATTGGGATTCCCCTAAACAGATGCAAGTTCAAATCGGATCTGAATTTTCGATTATCCATTTACATCCTTAGCTATCTCCAAAGATTATACTGCCTAAACATCATGTCTCTACCTTAAGACATGTTTATTGATCATTTAGACATTAGACATGTCTTCAATAGTCATACCTATTTATCATTTAAATATCTATTAAAAAAATAAACTATCTTCAACATTATTTATGAAAAACTAAATTAATATTTTAAATCTAATAAAATTTAAAATATTAAAATTCCAACAATACAGCTTGAAAATGTTGAGGGTTTTATTTTTTTTATTATTTTTTTAATGTTTTAGATTTGATGAGGTTTAAGTACAACTTTGTCTTTTGCCGCAGGGCTCTCTGTTATTTCTGTTGTCTAGTAGTGTAGACTGAATGTGAGCACCCTCGCTGATGGGGAGGTGGGGGTACTGGCTGCTTTAATTGATCCAAAAGGAAAAGTGAAAATATGTTGTCAGCAACTTTTGTCTTTGTTGTTGTTGTTAAATTGGTATTTGTTGTTTGCAATACTTTTTCTTCAACTTGTTGGAGCTCCACACGGATTGGATTTTCCTCTCTGTATTCAGTAGTGTCACACGACTCCCACACCTCTTCCAACCCAATCAATTACTGACTCACGCTCAGCTCCCACCAGTTCCTTCTCAGTGACAGACATGAATGAATGGGATTCAATGAATGCTGTGCAGCTGTGGCCTGTGTGTGGCCAGTGGTGACCTTTCAGAGGAAACCAAAAAGGGTTTATTGGAAAAGGGTTCTTTTGGCTTGGAGCTACTGTAGCACCAAATTTTTATAAAACCTCATATATGTACAAATACATTTGGGTAAGGGATTGAATGGTCTGGTTTTGGTTTAATGGTTCAATTCAGTTTTGATTAGGCATAAATAAAATTAAATTAAAATCAAGCGGTTTATTAAACAATTTATTATTAATTGATTAATTTGGATTATCTGGTTTTTAATCGGTTCCATGAGTGGAGAGGAAGGGAGAGAATTAGAAAAAAGGGAGAGGAGAGAGAGAGAGAGAAATCATTATAAATATTTTAATTTATTTTTTCTGTTAGCAGTTATGAAGGCGGGCGGGCTTGGGTTTCCTGCAGTCATGCAGCTCCTGCAATGGCATACGGGCCGTTGAGAGCAAATCTACAAGTTCATCGATGTAATCCAACAACCTGAATGGGGCCGCATGGCTACAGAGGATCCAGACCCAATTAATGGCTTTAGATTTATAAGCAGTACGTTATGTGGAAAGTATTATAATAATTTTAAATTTAATCTACAAGTAGACCTTCAATACTAAAGTATTAAAGTAACGGTTTATTGTTTACCAAAAAAAAAAGAGTAAGGGTTTAATCAGTTTTAATGATTCTAAACCGTCATTTTAAAACAGTATCATTCTTGAAACCAGAATCAAACTAACGGTTTCATTTTTTTAAATCAGAATTCAGTCGTTTAATAATTGGTTTCATGGTCTCGCTTTAATTAAACTTTAGTGAAAGTTTTGGTTCATTTTTAACCCCCCCCCCTCCCGGCGCGCACGGGATCCACATCCTCTCCTCCCAGAGGAGAGAGGGCAGCCCGGTTAGATGGCAGACATCTGAGGCCCAGGTGATCCGAGCCGACTGCCTTGAGCTGCTGTGGTTTGATTCCAAGAATGTGTTTCATTGAGATCATGAAGATGTTGGACTAATGTGGCCCCTATTGCCACCTTAGCCTGACATGTGTGCTAAGTGGGATCCGTTATTTCTTAATAACTGATTTGGGAGACAGTTATAGGGAGGCATATAGATAAGGGGACTCTGGTTTCCAGATAGATACGAGAATCATATCATGTGAGAGATTGAGAAACCAGAGGTCGTCCCCATCAGAGCTTGATGGCAGTATGGCATCGATCACTAGCGTTCTACGAACACGAAAGTATATGCATCTCATTTTAAGCTTACATATGGTATCAGAGCATAATCGTATGGCAATCCGATCAGTTTTGATCTCTTTCATAATGTTGCCGTTTTATTTTTTTTCGGGCAATTTACTGTGATTTGTCGCCCATATATATTTTATTTTCTTAAATCTTTGAATATCTTCGGCCTACCGTGTAATGGCTGCCTGAGAGTGTGCACCCGCATGACTGGCGGCCCACAAGCCAGCAGGCTAGCAAGCACACACCCGCAAGCCTTTAGCACACCAACAGGTCCACCGAAAAGAAAGCCCGCAGCCGCAGGCCAGCTGAATCCCCCCGCAGACATTAAGAACAACCAGCAACACTGCCACCGACTGCGCTAGCGGCTTGCGCTGCGCCGCCAGCAGCAATTGTTGCAGATGGTTTGCGGCTATGGGCTTCGTCTTTTTGGCGGTGGTGGCGTTTTTCGACTTTTGCGACGGCGCCGTGGTGCTCTCCGTTTTCCAATGGGTGTGCCGAGGTGTTTGGCACGTTTGGAACCGTTGCGGCTTCAACGTGTTCTTCAGTTAGAACACGGTCTATTGGAATATGCCGATGGCAATTTGTTTGAAAATAGGATATTCTGATGGGGGCTTTTTTGATATTATAGAAAACCATTTAAGTTATAATCTCTTTTTAAAAATACGATAATGGGTTTATGGTTTTAAAACCCATCATTGGGTTTTATAATGTTATGGACTTTAATGAACAACCCATTGATTGTTAATAAAAAAAAATACTATTCCGGTTTGATCCTTTTAGATTTGATTCGAATCGGACTGACCCAACCAATTTTCTGAACCGTAATATTCAGTAAATGGTGCTATTAAGCAATATTGAACTGCTTTTTATTACTTGTCATCACTGCATAGTCGCAGACCGAAAGTCACTTTTCAAGTGACTGAGTCTTTTGTGACAGTCTGTTCTGAACGACGTTAAAGATCATGAACAGTGACTGTATCTATTGTGACAGTGTTATGAACGTCGCTAAAGGTTATGAAAAGTGACTATCTATTGTGACAGTCTGTTCTGAACATCGCTAAAGGTCATGAATAGTGTGTTCTAAACGTCACTAAAATTCAGTTTTCTTTTAGTGATATATATAGACAGAATGTCACTGTATCTATATACAGATAGAATGTATTAAACACTGTTTAGTTTAACCCTTAAGTGAACAAATCAACTATAATAGTTGACTATTATTAGACCTGGTTCATTCTTGTTTGACCATTAATGAAGAACCAATTCAATTTCTGGTTGAAGACAGATTATGTTTGGTTCGGTTCAGATTGTATTTGGGTTGTTCTTTGAATCAGATTTGGTTCTGAGCTGGTTTTCTAGTTTATTTATTAGAAGTGACCTTATTTGCTCATTTTAAATCCATTTTTAGTGATTCTTCGAACCTACCTGGGTTGTATGACGTGCTCTTCAGTGTTGCACAGTCCATGACCTCAAATTCTGTCATGTAACATTGAATATAACCTAATTACGTCACTTTGGACACCCGTGACAGTTCGAAATGTCACTCTTAAGTGTTGTTTGATTAACCTAAGTGTTGTTTGGTTATCTTAAATGCATTTTGATTATATTAAGTGTTGTTTAGTTATTCATGAAGCGCTTTCGGTTATATTATTGTCTATTACATGCGATTTATTGTTATACAATCATGAAACTCATGTGTCATATTAAGGTTTCATATGGCACACTAAGGATGGGTGTATGATGCAAATTTATTTAGCAAATTGCCATTAAGGGACTAAATTATTGTCACAATTTTAAATAGTCCATTAAACTTAGTATAAGAAGTATTTTAGTAAATGAATTTCTTAATCATTATTTGTATTGCAACCTGTGCATGAATTTTGGCCCTTATCCCCAAAGGGAAGTAGTCAATCTTCATGTATGAGTTGAAATAAGATGGAATGCAAAGCATTCAGATAGAAGGGATTCTTATAGCTCAAAGGTACGGGATTCCTTTTATCTTGGATGTAATGCATTTCAATCTTATTAATTAAGGTGCAGACCTTACAAATTATAATTTTTGCCTAAAGGTAGACTGTGAGGAGTTTGGTTTACTGCTGAATTCATCAACATGGGTTGATCTCAGCAATTAAGTAACAACTTGTGGTAAGTTACAATTTTCGCCCAAAGGTAGGTTGTAGCAAATCACATTTTGTTTATGATTAAGCTTTGATTTTTTCATTATTCAGTTATTGAGCATGTCTTTTCATTAGTTACTGCTTCAAAATTGTTTGTTTTTCCGATTGGTTAAGGTTAACTATGCTTATTGAAAGAGCTGATACATGTTCAACCATTGAGATGACTCTCTATTAGAAATACCCTCATGGTATTCATCTAACGTTAAAACTCATTAAAGCCAATATAAATAAGGGCTTCAGATGTTCCACTCTAAATAGTACAATTGTACAAGACTATCTCAAGGTAATTGGCGAGTATTTTATGAGAACCATTAAATCCATTGTTTGTACCCCTATAAAGAAAATTCAGCTCCTTAGGACACCATGCTCATATCCATGTGCATAGGCCCATCTTGAGTGTGAGGGATATAGCAACTTGTTTTGAGTTCATTTTGGATAACACTGATCACAATTAGTAGTGGATTGATTTTGGTTATACAATCTATATTACCAATATTATGTAAGTTTTCTGGACAAAATACCACCATAGGATATTGAGATGACCATTTACTCAAGAATCTAGGTGTAATCTTAGGTAGAGATAATTGGTGTCTGGATCTATACCAAAACTGAAAATTTGGTTTAATATTCCATTACTCCAAGAACCTTGTATCTGTTTTGAGATTGACACCTATTGGTAATGGTTTAACTTCAGTTGTATCGAAATAATACTCTAGTAGGCTTTGGTTAATTCTTGGATGGTTTATATTAATCATATTTTAATCTAGTTTCGGAAGTAATTTACTTATTTTCTCTAATAATATTGGGATTAAAGAATAAATTGTGGATAAAAAAAACCCAAACTATGACTCTAAAGATTTGATAACATTTCTATATATGTAAACTCAAAATTTTAATGATAAATGGAATCCAAGAAACCCTAGATTTCTCAAATTTTAGAACTTGTTTGAACTGCATCACTGACCAGCAGACCAACAAACTTAAGAAAGGTGTTTAACGTCTTTCTAAGAAACTTAAGATCATACATATAGATATCTAAGAAACTTAAGATCATACATATAGATATATGTAGACTATTTCCACACCTTGTCTGATTGATTAAAGATACTTTATCTCATTCATGAATGACTATACTAAATACATGTATCTCACTCTCATGGATCATAAAAATGAAGCACTTTGTGTCTTCAAAATCTACAGAGTTGAAGTTGAGAAACTAATTAAAAAAATCATTGAGATTGTCAGATCAAATAAAGGTGGGGAGTGTATACAAAATTCAATACCTTTTGTCTGTTACCTTACAAAGCAATGTATCTTCTTGAACTATACCATGCCTATATCTCCAGACCAAAATGGTATTGTTAAAAGAAGGAACCAGATACTTATGAAAATGATCACGATGATTATAAGCTTCTATTATCTTGAGAAGCAAAGCCTCTTAAGACTGCAATGTGTATCTTGAATAGGGTACCATCGAAAGCTGCTCCAAAGATTTTCATAAGTTTTAGAGAGGATGAAAACCCATGTTAAGACATACATATTTATGGGGTTTTATCTGAAGTCAAGGTTTATAATCTACATGAAAGAAAATTTGATCTTAGAACAGTCAAATCCTTTATTAGTTATACTGAGAAATTAAAGTGCTTTAGGTTCCTCTTTTTCTCACATTCAACCTCAGTTGTAGAATCTAAGAATGCCAATTTTCTGGAGGATGGCAACAATAGTGGGAGTCAAGATACCTGAAACATTCAGTTTGATGAACAACTTGTTCAAGTTCTTAGTCCCATGTGAGAAATTAAAGGATTTATTCTTTCAATTATTGTACATTGAGGATCGTCATTTATCAAATCAATGCTCCATGACAATGAATTTGTTGCAAAATCTGCTACTTGGTTGATAATCAAACAGTATTAAGAAGATCCTCGAGAGTCAGAAATACTGGCAATAACTTCTGATTACCAAGTTTTACCTCCAAAATTGTAATGACGATGATGGAATTAATCTAGATCCAACATCATTCTCTTAAGCCATGAACTATAGTGATTCCACTCAATGACTTAACGCCATGAAGGATGAGATGGACTCTATAAGTAAGAACCAAGTTTGGGATTCATCCCCTGTAGGAGGCAAATGGGTTTTTAAAACCAAAAGAGATTCCACTGGAAATAATGAAAGATATAAAGCCCGACTTGGGGTGAAAAAGATTTAATCAATATCTTCTTTTGATTATAAAAAAATCTATTCACCAATTTCCAAAAAAGAGGTATTTAGGATTTTTATGGCCCTTGTAGCTCATTTGAACATAGAGCTACATCAAATTAATGTCAAATGACATCACTTTAGTTTGACCTTATGGGGGAGGTTTACATGAGGTAACCAGAAGGATTCTCAAATGATATTAAAGGGCTTTCATACTGCAATGTAACGCCATGATTCGTGATTTGAAGTTTTCATTATGAATATTTAAGGAACTATTGTTCATGTATGACCATACAACAATAGCAACACATTATACTCACTTAACTTGTAGCAATATGGACCAAGTGGGAGAATGTTGGACTGATGTGGCCCCTATTGCCACGTTAACCTGACATGTGTACTAGGTGGGACCCACCATCTCTTTATAACTGATCTTGATGGGAGACAGTGGTTTCTAGATAGATACAAGAATCCATCACAACGTATTATGTGAGAGACTGAGAAACCAGAAGGCAGTCCCCATTAGAGATGCAACAGGAACTTGACTGCAGTATGGCATCGATCACTAGCGTTCTACATCGGACACAGAGATATGTGCATCTCCTTTTAGGCTTACAGAAGATTCATGCTATGGTGGCTCACAATATTTTGTTTTTTCAAATTGTTTAAATTCGACATTGAGATGGCACAATTTTGCAGAATCAAGAGAACTAAATTATCAAATATGGAATGACTTGGAATTAATGACATAGTCATGTGAGATAATGATGAGAAAAAAAAATATTTTTAGATTTGAAAATTTTCACTTCCCATTTGTGTAATTTCCCTTGCAATCAACCGAAACCGTATCCAGTTACCTAATTACCTGACAGAGTTGGTACTAGTGTGATTCGAGTTGAAATGTGGAAACCTCTTGAGTAATTGAGTTGGGCCTATCTTCCAAAACCCAAATATGGATATCCATCTGGCATCAGATACTCATTTACTTCCAAGGGAGGTTTTATGAAAAGATTGTTAATGGTAAAACTATAGAGGACCTGATTTTTATATACAGGTCATGTTTTTATATACAGGTCATGAACATATACGGTCGCACATCGGGTCTTCGTCAAGTAGGGGCAGATTTGGTAAATTACACATCTATATTTTTCAAGCTCTTCTTTTTTTCTTTTTTCTTTTTTCTTTTTTTCTTTTTTTTTTTTTTTTTTTTTTTGGGGGTAAAAGTCAATCTCATTTCCAATCTAAGAAATGAGCTTCAATCCTCTTGAATATTATTAGTACACCATAGAATCAGATTACAAGAGATGTAAACAAATCGGATGGATCCGGAGACCTTTGCCCAGAGTCGTATACGGATGCAAATTGAATTCTTATTTTCGACTATCTATTTATCTTAGTAACCCTCAAGATCATTAACTATTTAATTTTTTATTATTGGATATTAATTCAGATGGGATAGATTATGTTTCGGATTATCCAAATTCATATCCAGATACCCTTGATTGGACACAGACACCTCTAAATGAATACGGATGCAAATTGAATTCAGATTTTCAACCACCCACTTACATCCCTTGATTATTGATCCAAATCTGTTCAATGAGTCATTTTGCCATTCCCAGCTTATCACTCCCCACCCAAGTGAAAGGTGGGCAAGACATAGGATAAAGGTGTCAAAATGGAAACCAAACCAAGAAAACCAACGGTACAAACCGAAACCGACATGACTGAACTCTTATCAATTCAGTATGGCAAATTTTTATGTTGGTCTGTTATTTTTTCAAACTCGTTGGCAGGCTCTAATTCAATTAAAATACCTCCCTTATATTGGCATAGATACGGTCTATGCCCATACATGTATACTAGTACTCACCCGACTTTGAATGGTTTAAATATAAAAATAAATAAATAAATAAATAGATAAAAACTTTAAATTAAATGGCCAATACTTGTCTTGTGAATTTTTGAAAACATCATATTCTATTGTTATATGGATAACTACCCAAATAGTATTATATTTTAATTTTCAAAAACCACTAAAAAAAAAAAAAAAACCAGCCAGACAAAATCAAAACCGGAATAACAAATAAAAAGACCAATAAAATAAATATGTTTATAACAGTTTTCCTTTAATATAGGTAAAACTGAAACCAAACTAAACAGATATTAGACCAATGAGAGAGTCGAGAGAAACGAAGAAGGGATCGCAGGTAATCTGATTGCAGTATTGGTTTTAGAGAACCTCTTTTGCAATGCATCCAAAACCTTTTTTAAGTAACATTGTGATGCCTCTTTATGCCCCGAGGGTCGGACGGGCATTGGAATAATTATTGGCGATGGCTTGGGAAATTCCTTTGCTTCATCAGATCCAGCCCAGTTTCCATCCGTCGTGGTGAGGAGGCATTGGCCATTCGCAGCAATCTGATGGAGGTTATCTCAGCGATCTGCTGGAGAAACCTCATGGTCGAGTCAGATTGCAAGGAAGCCATCGGTTATAATTCAGATGCTTGTAGGGTGGCACCTCTGTTGCTAAATTCGACCGCAGTCATACTTCCTCAACCCGGAAGTTCACGTTAATGTCGTGTATGACAGTTTAGCCACAATCCACTTCATGGTTGGTCGAGTCCTGTACTTCACCTTATGTGTGCTCCACACACACTAATTATATATTTACTTCCAAAAAAGAAACAAAAAACTGGAGAAACGACTAAAATAATACAAGTACGCCAAGTATATCTAATCTCATTTCGCCATAGAACACCAACCAGATATAATTGAAGTGGATGATGCAATGGTGAATAAACTAGAGCCCATTGCAGGATTCATCATTTAAATTCTTCTTCCCACCCCATCTTCCCCCTCTATTTTGGGTAAAACCATATTCAACTATTGATCACCACAAACCGTCCAAACCCACTAATCCAAAAAATCTATCGGATGTACACAAAAAAAGAGTTTACCCAACTGATCCAACCTTTTGTATGATATGGACAGAAACCGGACTAACTGCACTGGCCACAAATTAAGTGACTAAATCATCACATGGATCCCACATGGCATAAAATGTGCTGCCAAGTTCAGACAAACCGTCCAAACCCACAAATTCGACAAATCTATTGGAAGGATCCACAAGTCTGAGCTTACCCAACTGATCCAAAACTTTTGGAATGGTAAGTTGGTATGGTATGGACAGATTTCAGACTAAAACTCTCTTGTATAGTTTATATTTATATTTATGAATTATTTATAAGAATAAATTATGAATCATAAATAATAACCATCTAATACCACTACACACAATGAAATAATAATAGATTATCACAATAATGAAAAATTCCTCCTAATATATTTGTAGATTTTAGATTATATCAATTCATTTTAAATATAAATAAATATCATAAATCATACCAAATAACTACTTATAACATAATATATAATATAATTAATTCTATAATACATACCAAAAAAGAGCCTGACTTCCCTTGGTATGTATTATAGAATTAATATAATAAAAAAACATTATGACATAAAACTGTTTGATATAATTTATAATACTTAATTATATTAAATATAATTATAATACATAATAGTTTAATATGATCTAGTGATATCAAAGAGTTATTATTTATGACTTCATAATTTATTCTAAATTAGTCATAAATTACACAAACATAAATATAAACTATACCACAGACAACCTAACTGCACTGGCCACAAATTAAATTTGAACACAGATATAATCTAACCACCCAACGTGATTGGCCATTTGATTCCCCTCTCCCCTGCTGAACCCAAAATTGTAGCAATGGATCCAATCCAACAGATCTGAAAGATGGCAGATGCCTTATCCCAACCAATCCAGACACGAAAAAAAACAGAGAAAAATCATGTCCTAACAACCAATACATCAGTGTACACATCCGCCAAAAAATTCAGTATGTATTTAAGGCAGATGAGGAATCAGAAGGTATAGTATGAACATTGTTCAACTCTTCTAACTCAAATCTCTAATCCAAACAAATTCTCCAAGCACTATGAACAAATTAACAGTTTTTCCAGATTATTTTCTCTGGTTATGAGACTACAACAGCCAAGATTTTCATTTTCTTTTCAAGTGTGACCATAACAATCCGCCCTGGACGGAGAACCTGTTCCCAGTTTGTTTTCCATACGAACACCTTCAGGCCATGGTTCTCATTACAGCTTACCTGCCCATCAGACACCACATAGTTGCATAAAATCATATGAATCACCCATCAGGGGTTCAGGGCCCCACAATCTGACATTCAATTAGAGTCCAGCACTGCACAACCACCAACTGGGTCATCCCTAAAAGATCAACTAGGCAAATAACCAGCGAGATCAGTTCATTTTTGTCATCTGACAGATAGATTGCATGCAATGAGAGTTTGCAATCTAAAATAACAAGTGCATTTACCCAAATCTTACTGATTTTTGGCCCACTAGATCCCTCCCATGCATGCATGCCCCACGTTTCGTATGGCATGAAGATATTATTTATTTTAAAGGGATTTAAGGGTTACCTGCTGAAATCTAATAACACAAGTGTTCCATTCCGTAGCCAAGATGTAGGAGAGCTCAGTCAATTCTTCTTCAAGCTTTCCTCTAACAGAGATCTAACTGCCCAATGTAACCAGGTAGAATCATCAACTCCATAGCATAGATTGTTGTTAGGCACATGGTTACCTGTTGCTCCATTTGAAGAAATGTCAACCAGCGAAAGGGAAGTTTAATCTCAAATATTGATCACATCCCAAAAGCTCTGTTGTACAAGTCACCACTAGGCATTCTGAACTTCAAATCCTCATAACCAGGATAAAACTTATTGAATCCTAGTCTCTCACTTCTCAGAATCTCTGCCATACCCGGATCATTGCCAGCCTGAACCTCACTCCAACCATCCCAATGACCATTTGGATAGTGTGCATTTCTGGACTGTTGGAGTGACAACTGTGCATAAGGGGTCAGGTTGCTAGCCTGTTGTTCCAAAAGCCTGGAAGGAATATTATAAGCATCAGTAAAGGAAAATCTGTCCCCAATATGTTCAGCAAATCTGAGGTTCTGGTGAGTGGGGATGGATTGTTGCATCAACAACTGAAGTCTTGCATCATTTCCAGGAGTAATCTGTGGGGCAAAACCTGATCTTATATCTAAGCCTGAATTATTTATCCCATTCGGCAGCCTGCCCTTGCCAACAGCCAATATTGCAGGATCAATGAACTCAACATCCCCAATGCTGCCAATGTTTCCAATTGGTGGTGCCTGATACTGATTTCTAAAAGAGGAACTTTCAAGCAAATTATTCCCTGCATTGGGATTAGGAAATGTGAAATTAAAATGGCAAACCTAGATGCCTGTAAGTGTGAACATATAACACAACAATAGATATACCTGTCATATCAAAAGACTGATCCATTCTCTCTTGAGAAGAGAAACCAGGAGGCGGCGCCCTGCTTGGAACTGTAAATCCTGGTGGTACTGAAATTTGAGCTCTAGAAACTGTCCAACACACCAGTCATGGAGAATAAGTTAAATTCACATAGTACACTTTTTCTAATTGACAGACTAGTACAGTTCTTCTCTTTTTCTTTTTCTTTTTTCTTTTTTCTTTTTTCTTTTAAGAATCACAAGATTATAGGTCGACATCTGATGATAACACAGTTATTGAACATGAACAAACTGGCATGATGGTGTCAAGCTCCATAAGTCACAAAAGGAGAGAAATTCCCCTTCCCAAAATAGCATAATTAAAATCATCAAGACCTGCAAAAACTGCCTAGTACTTAATTTTCATGACATGAAACTAAAAGAAACAGAAGCTGGTGAAAACTAAATGACACAACATTGAAGTGGGTTTTCCTCTAGTCCTGCCAATACATCTACTTTAATGATTTATATTTTCAGACTAGCACTCTGAATTAAGCTCATAGCCGGCCTCTCACAACTACACCTATAAAAATGACCCGAAAGAAAATTGATTCATCATCGGGCATCATCTTACAATATAGAAGACCCCTTCCATACCATCTGGCCTCTTCCTTGAACTCTCATACTAAGTAAACTTGTTTCAGCAGTCACCATCACTTAATTTAGAAAAAAATCAATTAAATGACTAATACAGTAACGCCCTCAAATGCCAAAAGGATGGCCAGGTGCTCCACATATCAAAGTCAGATTTTTGTAACCAAGGGGCAGACCTACTGCTTTTTTCCTCTCCCTTCGAAATCACTATATTTTACCTCTACAAAACAAACATTGAAAAAATAATTTAACTATAAAATGTTACATGTAAAATCATACTTTTCATCAAAACAAACTGAGCCTTAAAAGAATTCCTCTGTCAAGTATTTCACTTCTACAAATTCCTCTCATATATTTTGCTTTAATGTACTTTCACAGATCCAGCAACAGTCGTTGCAGTAGAAATAGTGCCTACAATAGTTATGAAGAATAATGAAAGCATATGATGGTTGGAACTTCTCAATGGATAAATAAATGATTAGCTGAGTCATCCTCTTCAAAAAGCATCTCTTGCATATCCAGAAACTCCTCGTAGAATGGTTTCCAAACCCTAAACTCTTGAAAGGCATGAGAATCTCCAAACTTACGGTATATAAGGATCAACCACTAGGATCAAAACTAATAAGCTTCAACTGTTAACATACCAATAGTGCCATCTTTCCCTAAGGCTCCATTTGTTTTGATGTAAAATTTTACATGTAACATTTATATGATGAACAATTTCCAATGTTTGTTTCCAAGATGTAAAACATAGTGATCTTTAAGGACAAGGGGAAAAGAAAGTTCGTCTTTCTTTTATCTCCTGAAAACAACCATTAGAAAAAGGAAAAAAAAATCACATAAACGGAGCCTAAGTGTTTAATCTCCAAATGTAAAATCAATCTCTTGGCTAATTAATGAACTTCAACTGTTGATAGTGCCATCTTTAACTAAGTGCTCAATATTTATATGTAAAATCAATCTTTTGGTTCTAAAGCCACTCAAACTTTTCCATTCCATTTCACATAGGTTTCATCCGAGAAATGATTCTGCACCAGCCTTTCTTCATCATATATGAGAATACATGAGAAAATAATCAACCTGCAATTACATCCACTGCCATATAATGCAAGCTTCAGCATGGATCCTTCAAGCTCGCCCTCTCCAACTAGTCTTCCCACAATCTCACCTCATACAGTACTTCACAAATCTACAAACAACTATCTTCCATATATTTTCTTTTGCACCCACCCCAAGGATTTGCTCGACTTCCAACCCCCCCCCCCAACAAAAAAAAAAAAAAAAACCCCGCGTATACTACACATCAAAAAGCAAGCATGTTTTTGTTTAATGACCCTTCTTACAAAATGATAATATCCCAGTTGAATCTCCATCACCATAGAGAAATCAAATCCTAGTTGCCAAAGAAACTGACCAGATAACCCAACAACCAAGCTTCCATGGTTTGCAAACACAATTTCACTTTGCATGATGAAACTCCTGTCTGTCACCTAATCCCACGGTGGTTCCACATGCAGAAACAATGCAACTAATGTTGAAACCAAATAAACACCCCACAAGACAACCAATGTCATGCACAAATAGAAACTTCAAGCCACATTTCAACAGTGGAGGGAGACCATGAACCGTCAACCAGTCCTACACTATCCAGTTTTCAAGGCCAGGTCATCCGGATACTAGAAACAGATGTTCAAAATGGCAAACGAAACTCCCTTAGAAAGAGAACTAAAGGTGAACACATAGGCAATGAAAAGTTCAAACCCATGACCTCCACGTTGCCATGTTCTAACCTCACTGTCTTTGTGCTATGAAACCCTGGATTAAACACGTGTCTAGTTACATTCCACCTCTTCGAAGTTGCACACAAATCCTTAACAATTGTTCTACAGTCAGTCCAGCTGTCATTTCATCGAAAAGAAAAGAATGTATTTAAGAAGAAAGCGCCCTCACACTTTCCAAAATCTAAGTGTAAAGCCCCCTCACACTTTCCACTTCTAGAACATTTTCCCTCCTGCATGGGTTTCGATCGTTCGGATCCAAACAAGAAAACCTAAGAGAGGTATGAGGAATGATCACCCATTCAGTAACCAATCCTCAATAGGTCAATTGGGGATATTGGAAGAGGATGAATAAATAAAAATAAAAATAAAAGTCTCTTCAAGCTTCAAAAGCTTTTCTTACACTGCTAACGAAACAAAGCACAAAAACAGAGGTCATTCGCCAATCAAGAGAATAAATGCTTCCCACCTTTACAAAATCAACTAAACAACTACCACATCCCTTTCCTGTCATTGCAACAATGCCTAAATCATGATGTCAGAGAATTAAAGTAAGGCCTTAATGTAACATTGGGTTCACCAATATGCAACCTAGCCTTTATCTAGTAAGCTCCATACCAATTGCTGGTAAAGACCCACCAAAGAGAAGCACAGCACGGAACATAATGTTCCCTAGTTACTAGCATCTAAGGTTGGGGCCTAGGTTTCTAAACCAACTTCAAAAATTAAAATTCAACAAGGGTGAGAGAAAGAGAGAGAGATACAAGAGAAAGTTAAAGAGGAACTCACCAGAAAGCTTATTGAAAGGGACAGGTGAATGGTTGCCAGAGTAATTATCAGGTTCCTCAAAAATGCCAGATGGAAAACTATTCCGAAGCTTGTTGAAGTATTGATCCCTGTTTTCAAAAGAATCTTGGGGAACAGAATATTTCTTTCCCTCATACCCCATTGCATTAAAAGAAGGCTCCAAGTCGGCTCCTTCATTTGCAAAACCATCCTGTCTTGCAAATGAGAACCTTGACTGATTACTGTTTTGTGCTTTCCATGAGCTTGACATTTTAAGCGAACCTCGTTGTTTATCAGTCTCATTCAACAATTTAGCTAAATTGTGTGGTGAGGTCAATGAGTTATCTGTGGAATCAAAGTCCATTGACAAGATATTTGAAATAATGCTGCTTTCTCCCATATCCAAAGCTGCATTCTTTTCAACACTGACTACATTGTTGTTTCTGCTCAAAAATTTTCCTTTCTCTACACTTGAGAACATATTGAAATATTCAGAAGTCGCATTTTCGATGGAGCTGCCAATTTTTTTCACATGATATCCATTTAATAATACTGAATCACCAGATTTAAATGGAATAGAGGATTCATCAAATTTTGTATTTACAGTTTTTGTATCTGCATTACCAGGATTGCAATCACTGTATGTTTCACTCTGTTGCCAAGAAGTTCCGCTATAATGATTTGTCATCTTGGGTGAATTATGCAAAGAAGGCAGATATGATGAACTCGTAGCTTCGGAAACTTTCAGTCTTTGACTATCCAAAGCTTTTAGGTCCTCCACATTACCGCCTACATCCTGCAAAACTTGTGCAAGTGAATCCGATCTCCAATCAGATTGTTCACCAGAACCTGACTGACAATCAAACAATGAGGCTGCTTTCCTTGAGGGGTCCAAGATTAAAGGTTCTCCATATTGATCAGAATGAAGCTGTAAACCTTGATTTCTATATGATCTGAATTCAACATGATTCGAAACTGCATTATTAGATCTTATGGAGTCAGGAAGCTCAAAACCAGGTTGGCTTTCAACGTTCATAGATGACAACCCCAAGCATAAACTCTGGATGTTTGCACTTGTAGCAATATCTCCACCCTTATCTGGCGTAGAAATACAAGACTGTCTGTCAAGGTCTACAGAGTTTAGCACATTAGGTGGCACAGTACTAGCCCTGTCTTTATCCTTGGATGCAGATGGAGATAAGCGGTTGCTGTAAATAGATGGAGCTGCAACTTGGACATCTGCAAATGTATCTGCTACAGGCCTACAACTATCAGTAAGAACATAGTGTCTAGAGGAGTCCAGAGATCCTGATCTACAAATAGGATGTGTTGAATGACTGTCTTCGGTTATAGGATGTGTTGAATGACTTTCTTCTGTTACCATGGATTTCTTTCCTACGTCATTATGCAATGTAGAAGTCTGAGTTGTGTTTGTAACCATCAGGGGAAGCACCAATGAACCATTAAATGCATCAAGTTCTTGTTGTAGAGTAGTAGGCCCATTAGAACACACCAAACTTGGAGTTGGAGGCCGACAATTTGAACCCCGCGTACCCCTGAGGAGCATAATACCAACTTTTAGCAGTAGTAATCCACAGAACTAAGGAAGAAGGAAAACAAAATTAAATGACCTACCACGATGCTGCTGCAGGAAGGGCTATAGATATTCCAGAGCTACTATTAGGAGGAGAACTTCTGTCCTGGCTTACAGGATTCTGCAGCAAAACACAAACAATCTACAATCAGTACAAGACAATAAATGAGTACCCTAACCAGTTTACACAAGTAATATCTAAATAAAAAATCATCTGATTATATCCATTTAACTTCCAGATGGAAGTACCTAAGGCAAACATTTATTTCACCAAAAAAAATAACAACAAATGGCTTACACTGGGGGCACTTTTGATGGTAGGTTTGCCAGAAGAAGAAGCACTGCTATTACAGTAGTCATCTACTGGGGGAGGCAATACATTCCCTGAACGCCTTTGCAAATTATATGTTGTACCAGTAATTTGTTGAACTCTACTCCTTCAAAACCATTATGTGAGTCAATTAACCTAAAACATGAAGCTACCACTGAAGAAAATGCAACTTGCAAATACCATTGCACAGCTGGTGCAGGAATGCACCAAGAACATAATTTAAAACAGGAACGGGGCATCAGAACCCTGCAAATATATATATATATATATATATATATACTGGCCAGTGGCCATGTGGTGAAACTATGGCAAAGGGGCATAGAAGTATCATGCAAAACCATAAAAAGAGAGGAAAAAATGGTAGAGATGGACAAATAGAAGGCAAAATATCCAATACTTGATGTAACAGCATGACTTTTATTTCAAGACTTGATGTTAGTAAGGGAAGAAAAACTTGGCACATGTTAAGTTATAGCTTCTTGCTTTTGCAAAATTTTCTGTTAATTGTGGTCAAGACCAATAGGTTTCAAATATTCTAGCTTTTTCTTTTCCAACAGAATTGGCATTTGTCTTCAAAAATCTGTATATACCATCCATCCCCCCACCCCACCCCACCCCAAAAAAAACCCCCCTAACCCTTGGTATTTCTTCTGTAGAAAAAGTTAATATATAGTTTGTAGTTTGTACTACAGTTATCAATTAGAGACCCACACAGTCGACAGCAATGCAATACATCACCCCCCTGCTTTTCGACAGCCCCAAAGAAATCACAACCAACATAATTTGTGACAAGGATTTTTGGTTGCAAGCTGGATTCAACAATCCAAATGCTCACACAGATGCAATGGAATAAAGCACTATTTTAAATGCCACATAAGTGGTGATAATAACAAAAATTGTAAGTAATGGTAAAAGGAAAAAGCATTTTCATGCACCATATCAATACATAACCTGGGAGAGGAAAAAAGCACCTGAATGCAGTTGCAAAAATATACCTTGTATAAGCAGAAATTATCTCATCCTTGGTGAAACTATCTTCTTGTGTACCAATGTCATGCAAATATAGACAATCTGGATTGGTGCAAGGCTGTACATAAAAAAAATAGTGTTCTCAGAGGAAATAAAACATGTTCCTTTGCAGTTTCTACGTAAGGGAAATATTTGCAGAACAAGGTAAACAAATAATTCATACCACATTTCTCAACCATGCATGACAGTATTTTGTGGTTCCAAAGCATGCTCTGCAGGAACAAGCTCCAACAGTGAATAAAAGATGATAACGCCACAACACTGTAAACCTCTCTTTCTTTTGTGTGTGTGTGTGTGTGTGTGTGTGTGTGTGTGTGTGTGTGGGAGGGGGATGTGTGTGCTTACCTCAATGATCTACCTTCTAAGACAAAACCATGTACTGATTGAATACATCGAACTGCTTCCTCCTCTCTTGAGTAAGTAATATATCTGAGCAAAAAGTAACAAAATGTAACTAAAACAACTGCCAATAAAAGACACGCATATAGAAACACCATTGCCTGATCAACATCCAATTCTATGGCAAACAGGGAAAATTGATACTAAAAAGCTTACTTTGTTATGCTGTGAGTACATTATGAGCAAACAAATGGTTGAACACAAAGAAAAAAACAACACAAGTGCCATGCCAACAAAAAAATAAGTCTAGCGTTATCTGTTAAGTTAAACAATTTAATGACCCAATTTCATTGACAAAAAAAATCACAATAGGTACATCACACCATTTAAAAGTTTGACTCAATGTAGCTCACAAAGAAAAAAGTGAAACCAGAGTATCACCCAAAATTTGTTAACTTAACACAACGATAAGAACTGAAACTTACACACTACAAGTATTGTTTGCAGAATGCTGAATAACACCCCCAGCTGTCCGAGAAATTGAGACCTTTAAAACCTTGCCATATTGCCCAAAATATTCCTTGTGTTGAAGAATCTGCTCAGGACAATGAAAAACCAGGTCAGATGCCATAAAATTAATTTTTTAAAAAAAATTAACTGTACATGCACAACATTCTGCTTTTTCAGCCCGTCAAAACTTAAACATCGACTGAAGGATCGGACATGAAGAAGCTACCCACATCTTCATCTGCTAAATTAGAAGGTATCCCAATTATGTAAACCAGGTTCCGCTGAATTACTCTAACACTGCTAAGGTGCTTCCTTCCCTCAGAAGTTTTGGGCTTTGCCTTATGTGACTTCGATTTCCTCTCCGAATTGATTTCAGCTACCAACCTGGCGAGAAAATAATATAGTGTGTGAATTCCAGTAAACCCCCCCCCCAACCCACACACACTCTTCAAAATTTTAAAAATAATAATAATAAATAACATATACACCACAAGAAGATGATTAGAAAGCAACCAAACCTTTCACAATTGCCTGCCATTCCTACAATCTTTTCTTTGTCATAACATGTGCGGCATGCTGGACACCTCCCTTCCGTCTCATCTTTCTCAGCCATGTCCATTATGTGATGCCAGCACCATACGCAAATCTGCAAAAATAAAATGGATTATAGAAAAAGAAAAAAGGATAAATGATGAAATAACTAGAAGAAGACAAAATAGATGGTTCAGAGAGTAAAACCACCATAAAATGATGAAAGAACTAGAAGAAGGCACAAATAATATAGTTCAAAGATAAAACCACCACAAAAATTAACTCCTCATCATCACAAAAGATATTTTTACAACATTAATTTAGAGATAGCAGCAGGCACCAAACCAAATAAAATACTTGCAATTAGCAACCACTTTAGTAAAACGAACAAGAAATTGGTTTCACACCTCATAACCACATTTGCAAGGCTTCAACTGCTGATCTGTCAAGTCCATCTCTTCGGTACAAAGAGGACATGTCTTCTCACCCTCGTCACTCATGGTTCTCCTGGAACAAAAGGGGACGGGGAATTAAAAACATTAACAAGAATCTGCACCTACCGCTTACATTAAATTAGCGCAGCCTCCTGCGTAGATTTCGTAGACGCAACACCAAAATAGTGTCAAGAATGAAGCTTATAAAAAAGGCCGCTAGTTAAACCCTTTGAATGCATATATACATCACTGGCGTTATACCACAAGGATCATATAATGTAGAAAGTAGAAACATATTAGTCACAATCACAAAAATATTCCGACATGAAAACTTTTGGGTATAACAACACTAGTCTGACAGTATGATGGACATACCACAGATTTTCCATGTGTCGGACCATCGAATCTAATACTCTAAGTTGAGGTCTAATTAACAGTACAATTAATAACAAGACATAACTAAACCCTCCATCAATAAATCACAAATCAAACCCTAAGATGTACAATTCAATAATAAATAAATAAATAACCCAATTAGTTTCAAAAATGGATTCAACAAAATCAACAGAAGATAAAAATAGCACAATCTGACAAAAAAAAAAGAAAAACAGAGTGGAATCTGTGCCTGTGAAGTTAGAAAAACAAGAGATCAGTGATCATAAACACTCGAAACATAGCAAATCTCCTCGAATCAAGATCCGAAATGAAACAAGGAATTTCAATACCTAATCCAAGAAATCCGATGAAAATACGCGGCTGAGAAGGGAGAACTTAAAACAGATAATATCAACAATTTAAACAGAAGAGGAAACCAAACAAAAAAAAAATGATTCCCGAAAAAATAAAGGAGAAAAAGTAGAAAAGGCAATTTTCTTTTTCTGTTTCACACAAGATGATCTGAACGATGAATCGAATGATCGAAAGATAGGGGAAAAAAAACATAAGCAGAGTTAGGGTTTAGGAATTCGAGCTCGAAACCTTACGGTGGCGATCGACAAGCAGAGGTATCTGTAAATGGGGAGAAAAAGCGATAGAGGAAACCGAGAGCCTAGCGCTGTATGGAAAACCACAGGTCCGGGACGCCCTTTCTGGATGGCTTTGTTGCTCTGCTGTTTTGTGCGTCCCTGTCGTATAAATAATAGAGCGTTTTGTTGTAATACCCTCAAACTTTCACATAATTACGAAATGGTCCTCCCCGTTTTTGTCGGAGTGTCAATGCTCGGAGCACTGTAGAAGTGTAGAGTGTGTGAGTTCTGTCATCAAATCGGATCTTTTCGGGTCGGGTCTAATTTAAATCGATTATTTATTATTCGATATGGTACGACACATAAAGCAAAATTTTGATATATACCATTTTTATTCAGAATATTTATGATTTCTTATATATATATATGTATGTATAATCTTACTCTTTAAGAAAATGGTATAGTTTATACCGGTTTATATTCTGTACAATTTTGATATTTAGTATTTACTGACTTCGGTTCTATTTTTCCTTACCATACCGTATTGATTCTAATTCAGTATGGTTTTGATTTCAATATATGGTATCTATTGCAGTTGGAAACTATTCCGTCGGTCAATGGCGAACAAAATTTGCAACCATAAAGTAACAGTATGAGTGTTTTGGGCAATTCAGCCCAGGGGACACTCTAATGCCTAAGTTTAGATTTCGAGTACAAGCAATCAAGAGATGTTAAGGGACAAGCTCCAATTTAAAGAGTGGAGATGTAGAAAGAATTCATGTGCAAAAATATTCATTATGGATTACCTTGGGGGACTACTTGTTTTTATGGAGCAGGGCACAGAGCGACGAGGTCCATATCCTACGTTGCGTGAATAAGGTAAATTGCAAGGTGTTTGTATTGGATGGTTATACTGCTTTTTCGGTCTCAGTGTTTGAGTAGGAGTAAAGGGATTGAGACGCAGGTGGTTGAGTCTGAATATCTCGGGGTTATAGGTGTCATCATGTGGTTGAGTCATTTTGCATATGGAAAACACACTTGATGAACACATTTTATGTGTGAATTTAGGGCATAAAATCTCTTATTATATTTATGATGCTTCTCGGATATTTAATGTTGAATTTTTATTTGTTGGGTGTAGGTGAAAGAATGAAGAAATTTGAGCTTAAAAATATCATTTTATGAATTTTTTGTGATCCTGTCAAGTTAACTCACCCAGTCAACTCAGCAGCCGGGCATAAAACGAATTTTATAAGGAGAGCCACAAATTTTGTGTATAAGATCAGCCTTAGACCAAGTCAAAGAGTAGCCAAATTTCACGTGAAAGATTCTGTTCTCTTGAGAAAATATTCATTAGTTATTTGGAATCAAATTTATAAGATTGGCATGGCATGGAAGAATGGAAAGCTCCAATCGATTATGGAAGTTTTCAAAAAGAGATAATGATGCTAAGGATATGATGAGTTGGTGCAAGATTTTTTCTACTCAAGAATCGTCCATATACAATGAACATACAAGATTGGAATTCGATTACCAAAATTATCTTCACAAAATCTCTTGTAATTCAATTGTAAAGATTGATTGTGATTTTTACTCTCTTGTATATATATGTAATGTTCAGCAATAGAAAATCATCCAATAATTCTATTATGAGTTTTTTTCTTAGTTTTGAGAATTTATGAGAAAGTTTGAGATTCTTAGTTTTTTTTTTTCTTTTCAAGTTGTGTTCTTCTTGCTTAAGTTTATTTTTATTTATTTATTTATTTATTTGTTTTTAGTTTTAATTTCAGATTTATAACTCTGTAGTTAAGGGTGTCAACGGATCGGTCTGGGCTGGTTTCGGTCTGGGCTGAATCGGTGTCGGGTTTTATAAGTCCAACCCAAAACATGTCCATTAAGAGTTCGGGCTGGGTTGGGCTGCGCTGGACACAATAACTAACGGGCTGGTCCGGTGTCGATTTATATCGGGTTGGACTTATTGAGGTGATTTCAGGCTGATTCGGTCCGGATCGGGCTTATCAAGCTTATCGGGTCAATTTTATATGTAAGATATATTGCTTATTTTATTATTTCTTATAAAATTAGCATCATTCCTTCTATATGTATGTAATTCAATAAATTGTAACAATTAACATACTTTTTTCAACCATAGATTCATATAATCATTCGGATCAAGAAGTGAACTATAACAGTGTAATATAATCCATCAAAATTTAAAACCATAAAAATTAAGAAATTGGGTCCGGATGAACCTTACCGGTGTTCGGGCTAGTTCGGGCTTCTTAACGGGCCGGTCCGGTCTGGTTTCGGCCTGGGCTGAAACGGTGTCGGGCTTTACAAGCCGAGACCGAAACCTGTCCATTAAGGTTCGGTCCGGACTGGGTTCGGGTTATTTCGGGCCGGCTCGGTCCGTGCTACCGGACCGGGCTCATTTTTTACACCTTTATCTGTAGTAGGGTAGATAAATATAGGTTGTACCCCATTACTAATTTAATTTAGGGGAGAAGGCTCCATTTGTAATCGTTTGCACATCGCCTTTGAGTGACAATAAGACAACGAGCAATGACAGATATATCTTCTATCGAGATAAGTTTTTCTTATATTTTTATTTTTATTTTAATTTCGTTTCTTTCTTACAATAAATATGTGTTACTTTATGGTTAGTGATTTCGTAAATTTTCGTACCATTATGAATGATTATTATTGTTTTTATTATTCAATTAATTTATATTTAAAGTGATTATGGTATTAATTCAATCATATCCTTTGGTATGCTTTGCCTTATTTGAGTTAGGATAATAGCGATTCTTCCCTGAGATCGATCTGTTACTGCACGATACCGTGCACTTGCGGTTATATACATATTTAATTCACATCAACACTGAACCGATCAACTCCGAATAAGTCAAGGCCTTGTACGAGTCGTGTCTTACTAAGGAGGTGGACTCTTATCTCATTATGTGATTAACTTGGGATATCTTGGAGCAATGGGTGCACCCCTGTAACTACATTCCATAAGCACTAAGAGTCCTTGCTGCTATGTCGTACAAGGGATGAGATTCTTTTGAAGTGTCCCACAAGGAGTGGAACCCTTATGGAAGTGACTCAACCCTTTGCATAGTCGGTCAAGTGCCTCCTCTTTGCGTATTTGCCATTTGTCTAGTTGGCTTTTCCTGGATGATGTGTCACGTGTCAATTTTTTATTGAAGATATATTTTTACTTTAACCGTACTAATACCAAATTGACACCCTTATAGCATATGTGAACACCTCCTAATTTCCTTGTAATTCTAAACAGTTTTAGTCAATGGTGAACAGATAGATAGATAGAGAAAAAATATATATGTGAAACCAATTAAACAATAGGATAAGAAATCTTACAGGTATTTTAGTTTACAAGGTGGAAGATATGGTCAGTGAAGCAACCCTGGATTGCATATGGCTGTACATATATTTGTTTTTTTGGGATAAAGTTCAGGTTGCATCAGGTGATTGGATTATTTTTATGTATGATATATTTTTTTCCATTAGATTATGTGATTTAACTATCCCAATGTCTGACCATGCATGTCTATATGAAAACTTTTTTCATTTTCTTTTTTTATTTTTTGTGCAACCCACTAGAGAAAATTTATTGAACTATATAAGGCAATAACTACTCCACAAGCAAAAGAATAAACACAGTTGATATTACCTACAAAACCATGTAATTGTACTAAGGTGAGGTAAGTCATATCGGAAAACAAAAAGGTACTAAGAGAGGCAATATTGTATTGATTTGTATAAAATGTAAAAGTTCTTGTGCCGACGAGGATGTTCTTTGTATGTGATAGCTACTTTCTTTTACATAATCATGTAAAAAGGTGGTGTATGTAAGAAAAATAAACCAGTGATCTACGTACTATGTCGGAAACAATGAATAGAAATGAACATATAGAATAATATACCCAAATCCATTTCTTTTGTTAGAGACATTTCGCGCTTTGCTTTGTTGGTCTGGTTTACTCTCCTCTTTAGATACGTCTAAGATTAGCAATTAATGGGTGACTCTGCTACCAATATAGACCGAGAACAAAGACCAACCTTGAAACAAATAACTATTAGAGCTTCTCCCATATTGGACTACTTTAGAGCTAAACTAATAAAAATATGTGCCGACTATAAATATTGAGAATAATCTAGAAAAGAAAAATTCATTTTTCTAGGTATTTGGTTAACATAGAAGAGAACAAAGTATAGAAAACAAAATTCATTTTTATCTTCTAACAAACACTGGCTTCAACCAACAACAGATTATAACTGATTGGAAGACATCGAAATAGAGGAGAACGGAACTACATGGGCAAGAAATAGAGCAAAGGAAGAGGGAAATGAAACACCAATCAATATTGTAGTGATTGTGAGATGGACGAAAAATCGCAAGTGGATATGTGATAGAATATTGCACAAGTAGGAGTGGGAGAATGGAGGCACATAAACACAATTTTCTCGTCGAAGCACGAGTTTCCTTGTCTTTGGCGCAAAAAAATTTATTTGGCAGCCGGAGAATGGAGGCACATAAACACAATTTTCTCGTCGAAGCACGAGTTTCCTTGTCTTTGGTGCAAAAAAATTTATTTGGCGGCCGGAGAAAAGAGCAGGATTCCCATAGTGACTACCAAATTTTAATGTTGAATCTTCTTATCAATAATTAAACATCGAACGTCGATAAAAGTTCGGAGGAAAGAAAACTGAACAATAATTTGTACGATTTTCTTTTCTACATCCAACCATAGCCTAAAGTTAATTTCAAATGCGCCATCGTTTTTCATGTGAATCCATGTTTGTCCTCATCAAACCATGGGAATGGAACAACCAAAAGTAATGAATTAAATCATTGAATTGGCTAACATTGTGAAACAAAAAGAAAGGCTCAAATTTGACAAATGAATTGATGGATTATTTTATAAGATGGAGAGGGACAGGTGAAAGGAGATTGTGTTTCAGATCTATATCTTGAACACTCTCTAATGTTTTGCAATCCAATAGATAAATATTTTATTGCAACAATGTCATTGTGGTAGTATGTACTATGTAATTATATATAATAGGGTTTGAAGTTCAAATGTCTCTCACGCCTTCTCCAATGAAGGAGACTTGGTATATTTATAAATGTTCAACTAAACGTACAAAGTTGGGTCAGAATCCCACAAAAATGAATTACATTTCTTGAGAACTTGATCACGTAAGAAATGATAATCAATCTCGATGTGTTTGATTTCTTCATGGAATACCGGATTTACTGCCAAATAAATGGCACCAACATTATCACACCAAATTCTTGCTGAACACTATGTTATAATACCGAGATCACGTAATAGATACTGAATCCACATCGGTTCAGAGGCAGTGTTTGTTAGGCCTTTGTATTCGTCATTTGTACTAGATTGAGCAACCATGGGTTGTTTCTTAGAACTTCACGAAATCAAATCATGGCCAAGGTATACACAATAACCATTGGTGGACTTACGATCGTCATGACACCCAATCTAGTCCGCACCCATGTAAGCAGATAATTGTAGATCTCGCATTGGACGTAGTGTAATGCAGTAGTGAAGGGTGGACTTGACATACCTCAGGATTCGTTTTATAACAACCTAGTGCTCCATGGAATGTGCATGAACTGACATGCCTTATTTACTAGTCCGATCTTGTTAATGGTGGGTTAAACGGTAGTCGGTATTTGCAGTTGGTTTTAAAGGTAAGACAGGAAAGAAAATGGGATTATTGGGTGGTATACATGGTGTTGCAGTTGGGGACTAAAAAATGGAAAACTACTATCGTTATAGACGATGTGTCGAGAAATATAAACCCTTCTATTACTTTAATGGAGATATTTATATCCCTTTGTATTGTAGTGAATACCCAAAGAACACACATTTGAGAGAGTGATCATCTAATTTATGCTTTTTGTAAGGTATAAGCCATGGGAAGCATGCATAACCAATGAATTTCATAAAAGAATAATCAGGTACCTTTTAGGGAGAGATATGTTTGATGATCAGTGTTGACATTCTGTTGATAACAAGTGCTGAGGCTTTGAAGGTATGATCCTAGTATTCTTAAAAAAGCTGGGCACGGTTGTTTATGTTTTCTCTCTACACACCCATTTTGTTCTTGAGTATGTGGACATGAACACCTCTGTATAATACCATTTTGCTGAAGAAAACCCTTGAATTTTACAAACTCTCCTCCGCCATCTGATTGGAAACACTTGATTGAATTGCTGACGTATCTTTCCACCTGAAACTTAAAGGAGATGAAGACAGAGAAACCCTTGGATTTGGCAGTCAATGGAAATATCCAAGTGTATCGGCTATAATCGTCTACAAAAGCAACATTTGGTGGAGGATCATGTTGCTTATTTGTTGCATTATGAGGTTGCCTGAAATTAAGATTTAAGCGTTGGTAACACTGGATATATAGCAGAATGTCCAGGTTTGTTGCACACTTGACAGACAATCTTAGGGCGATTATCATGTGTTTCAAAGGAATGTCGAACTCTTCCTAGACCACGTCCACAGCGGCTTGTGGATTGATCAGTCGATGGAGAATTTTCAGCAACATTTGCAATGGGATTATATAGTGACAACAACATTGTCATTAACGACTTTGAAGCATGGTTATTCAAGATACCAATTAAATCATCTAATGCAATGGGTTCCAACCTTGAAGTGATTGAGGTAACGAACCCATCATAATCAGAGCCAAGACCATTAAGAATACTTAGCACCGTTGGTAATCAAGAACGAGTTTGAGAACAGCCAATAAATGATCACCAATGGTCTTCTCCTTCTAATTGTATTCAGGTATAGAGAGCAGTCTTTCCTCAGAGATCAAAATTGGATTTCGAGTTGCATGATTCTTGCATGTGAAGATCAGGCATGATGCTTCTCAAGTGTGCTCCATACTTCATAAGAAGTATTAAGACCGACCACTAAACACAAATTCGGTCAGTGAGGGATTTGGCCTGTGCCAATGATGCAGGCCCTGGGGTGGCTAGTCTAGTGGAGCTTGTTGTTGGTGGCAAAGTAGCAGTAGGTTAGACACAAGTGTCATCTACATACTTGATGTAACCACGTAGCCGAAACAGTGGAAGAAGTTGCATGCCAAGGATATTATTTGTCCGTTTAATTTGAGGACATGGCTTTCCTCTGGCCAAAATGGAGGGATAGCTGCAGTTACAGTAGTAGAAATTGTTGAGGTCGCCATGAAATAGAAGAAAATCGTTGCAGATGATAAGGAAGGAAAAAAAATTACAGATATGAAGTTGTTAAACGTTAGTAGACTCTTGATACCATAATAGAGTTTGAAGTTTAAATGTCTCTCATACCCTTTTTGATGGAGGAGACTTGGTATACTTATAATTGTTCAACTTAATGTACAAAGCTTTACAAGAGGTACTAGAGTCCCACAAATATGAACTACATTTGAATTGAGCTTCACGCATTTATTGGAAATTTGAATTGATAACTTTTGAATTTCCATTATCTTCGGTTCCTAACCGTCTCCCAATATTATTGATAATATAACCATAGTAATATGTTATGTATAATATGGAACTAAGATTGCATTACCCTTGCACACCCTATCTCAATATATGCAAATGCTTGTCTTTCAATTAGAGACCCTTAATGAAGATAAGTGTGTTGCATAGAATAGTTGTTTCTACAAGATTAAATAAGTAAATAAAATAACTTTACAATGCATTAATGGATGGGTGGCAAAATATATATATATATATATAAAACAATGATTGGAACATCTTAATAAGATTTCAATGGCGTTCAACTCTCATAAGAAAACAAAAAAATAAGGCATTATGAATGGACAACAATGTCGAAAAATCAGGTTTTATCATCCATCCTTGCCGGCGAGTTGGGCAAGTCAAACCAGGTTAGGACGACTCATATATTTTCCAACAGGTCTAGAGGGACTGACTTGGGGGGCAGGAAGGAGAGAATTTCTAACAAAAACAACCATTTATAACTGATTTAGGGATTTTGAATTTTCACGGTAGAAATAAAATAAATACATGAAAAATAACAAAAAGTAATATACAAAAACCCAAAACTACACTTGATCATGCATATGACCTATTCGTGATTATGTAGGGAGGGATTGTCTCGTTAACTTCTCTATAGGTGGCTTTAGAGCTTGACACTTCTTTTAATTAACTCTTTTTTATTACCAAAATATTTTTTAAACCAAAGATGAAATAGTTTTTTTTTTTTTAAGTGATTTACCATTTAAGCGTATTCAAATAAGCATATAAAATGACAATAATTACTTTCACTAAAAAAACAGATGTATTATAGTAAGAGGGCATAAAAATAAAATTCCAAATACCAAACACAATAAAAAATTATATAAAAATTACCGTTAGTCACAAAATAGTAGAGTGAGAGGTCAAATTTTCAGATTTGTTTGATTTAAACATCTTTGGGCATAATTCTGATGCCCTATGAGTATCAACAATAGCATACCCTAATTATTATAATGGAAGAGAATTATGACAAACTCATAAAAATAATAGAAAAATAAAAAATGGAAGTTTTACCTTCACAATCATATAAGTTTTGGATTGTAGGGATGCCCACCCACAAAACCTCTTGCAACAAAGAAAAATAGAGAGAAAATAAAAGTATTAAACGACATGAGGTTATGGGATTGGACCCCATGTTGTGGATTTATGAGGCATGAATAGTAAACAAAATAAAAATTAAAAAATTATGTTCCTTGACAAGCTTGTTGGCTGTTGAGATAAGAATGAATAGTTATGAGCTGTGAATTTTGTAGCTTTTTCCCACGTGGATTAAAATGGGAAAAACAAATTTGGAAGCTTCAAAAAAATTTTAGACTTTTATTCACTATTCATTCTCACCTTGCTAACTCTTGACCAGTTGAACCGAGGAACATTCGAATTATTGGGTAGTGGTCAATTTAACCATGGTTTATATTGTTGAGTCAGATAATTGTGAAAACTTTGGTATTAAAAATGAGATTAGCTAGGGGTAACTTGATCGATAGTTTTCTTCGATAGAGGCCAACTATAATACTTGTCAATGCTGCATATATGAATGGTGCAGTACCCCTCTAGTACCTCCATTGGCTTGGTATAAGAGATGCCTTTAGTGCCGCCTGTGTGTGGCCAATCCCTTCCCCGTATTTTTTAATCACTCCCCATTGCCCATATAGCCATGCATATTAGAATTAGGGGAAATTTTTTTTTGTGCCAACCCAAGATAAAGGGAGGCATGGGGACTGAAATCCTCTCCCGTGGCAGGAGGTTCCTGCCGCTGATCCAAGGGCTGGGGATCAGTCAACCCGCCTACCAATACATGGGGAGGTGGGCCGGCTGAAATCCCGCCCTTGGGCGGCGGGAGTTGGGCGGAAGAGGATTTTTTTGCGGAGGCATGGGGTTTAAAGATCTTTAGCTATAAACGAGGCTCTGATGACAAAGGTATGTCGAAAACTGCTGTCACCTTAATGTTGTTTTCTATTTTTTTTTGTTATTTTGTTTACGTGACATTAGTAATTACTGTTTCACAATTAACGGACAGTAGTTAAGTATCATGAATTTCAAAATTGAAAAAAGGTTCATGTCCATTTAAAACCGACAGAAGAGATTCGTGTCTTTTGATCAAAGTACGAAAGGAGGTTTGTGTACATAATAAAAAAAAAAAAAAAAAAAAAAAAAAGACAATGGCCTACGCCGCCGGTTCAAAAATTACATTCTCCTACAATATTAAAACCCCGTCCCGCTCTGTGTCCAAATTCTTCTAGCTTTCTTGTCTGGAAGCGTCATTGAATACCGACAGCTACTGCAAAGAAGAGGTAGAAGCTGAAACTTATTATGTTTGTATGAAAATGTGGCGAAACCGTTTAATCGACAAGCGTTTGAGGACGATGATGCTTCGATCATCTCTTCCTTCTTCTTACTCATCAACTGCTTCGGCTTTTGCTGGACAATTTCCCCGCACGAACCCTGGTCTCTTGGCTCGGGACTCTCTTAATTGTCTCTCCATTACCAAAACCCTAAATTTCCAGCGAAATCTTAGTACACTGATAGAATATCCTAGAAATCACAGTTGCAGTTCAAGCCTTGCTGTCTTCTTTATTGTTCGATGCCTCTCCTCGACTTTTTCGACATGCACAGTGGGCTGGAACGAACCAGTTTCGTACTCTGAGGTTGGCGACGTATATACAACCAATGTAAACGAGGATGTAAACGTCGAGGACACGAGGCCATCAATTCCTGTCAGAGCTTATTTCTTCTCCACTAGGTTTTGATTTTTTTCCTTCTTGATGTATTAACTTTTATCATGTTATTTTCTTCTAACAATTATGGTGACTTTGATGCAGTATTGACTTGAGAGGCCTAATTGATCAGAATAAATCCAATTTCATTCCTCCTACCTCCCGTATGACCAATTATGTTGTCCTTAGATACGGAGGCACTAAATTTGATGCAAATGTGAGTGTCTTCCGTCTTACTTTTCGCCTCTTACTCACAACCCCTCAGCAATATTCTGTTATTGAATTTATCATCCAGAAACAATTACCTAATTAATTATCGTTGATTCATGTCGATTTATCTATAAAATTAGAAAATATAATGGAGATTTGTCCATGTATTTGAGTCTATGTTTTTTTTTTTTTGGATGAATAAGAACGATATACTCAACAAAGCCTAAAGTATTACAGGGAGGCTCCACAAAGAGGGAGGAACAGAAAAGAAGAAAATATAATATACATCAGCCAACCTTAAGAATTACCCTTGCCTTCAGAAGAAAGGAGGACTGGGATATTCCAAGAAGTCATTAGATGTCTATACCTAGGGAATCGATACAGGCCCCAGTACGGGGAACAATTTTACTCCGGACATCGAAGGAGGTGGAATACCAAATCTGTTGGCAAGAACTCCCTTTAAAGTATCTCCCTCAAAGTGGGAAATCAATTCTCAAAACGGGCGAGCATCTCCAAAGAACACCTTCCCAAATAGAAGAAGAGAACGGGCATGCAATGAACAGATGCTGCACATTCTCTGGGGCGTTAAAACACATACAACAATTGGAAGAGGAGGAAATCCTCTTCTCCCGAAGGAAAAGTTTGCGTTGGAAGAGATACCGTTAGGGCCCTCCAAGCGATGAAACTATGATGGGAATTGGCCTTTAAATTAAACAACCTCATGCTAGGGCACGTAGGGCGTCGAACTTCTCACCAGATTTCAAGCAGAGCCAGAAGAAAATGGAGAAAAGCTTGATCCAGTCCAAACCACAAGGTCTCCACTCCCCCCTTTATCTCACTTCCGCCACTAGGTGTTCATAATTCAAGATTCTCCTCCAGGCCCAAGAGTAATCAGGAGACGTCCGTTTTGAGAAACTGAGAGGACACCCAGTCAACCCAAATACTTAATCTTTTTTGCAGCCAGCTTCCATACTAGATTGAGAGTACCCGCCGCTTTGACATCTTTAATTCTCCCTAAGCTAAGACCCCCCTCAAACTGAGTGAATGGAGGGACTTATTGTTGTCAGTGCCTTTCCTTAGAAATGTGCTCATCAAAGACTCCACCTTTTGCATGATAAGATGAGGAAGACCAAAAACACCAGTCCAGTAGATATATGAGCTTTGCATAACTGACCAAACCAACTCCAACCAACCTGCATATGATAGACCTTGGCTTTCCAGTTTCCATAATTAAAGGCACTTTTAAAGCTTGGGTAGAAGAGCAATGATGCACAGCCAATGTTGTTAACTCAAAAGGTTCTGATTATAAGACAGAGCAGGGAAAGATATTGTACTCTCATAGCATAGGAGGATGACATTTAACGGTGATATATATATATATATTCTTCTAAACCCTGTGCCTGCGGCAACGCAACACATCTAGATTTTGCTTCGTTTAATGGGTGCTGCAAGTTTCAATTGCATCATGTTTACATCCCTAACAACACTTTTTATACCTTAAGCAGCTTGCTGAACAAGCCAGTAGCATACTAGCATCTCACGGTTCGCTGGACATATATGTCACCTATACCATTACCAACATTCATATGCCATCGGAGTTTGACACTGAATGATGAAAAGTACTGATGTATCACTCTCTAGTTTGGGAGAAAGAATATAGCAAAGAGGGGGGTGAGGATGAAATACTAGTGGGTGCTATCTGGTTCGACCTGGTTTGTGGGAGATCACTTATATTTCTTAAAGCTGGAATTTCAGTTTGACCAGTGTTTACATCCCAAGAATAATTTTTTTAATACCTTGAACAGTTATGCTGAACATTCCAATAAGCTAAGAAGAGTTTTTTTCAGTAGACCCTTGGACTCTCTTGACTCTTTCATGTTCCATGCCTCGCTAATTAATTGTTCACTCTTTTTTTGGCTAATGGAGTTTGGGATGCAGATTAATAGGTTATGTTTTCAGATACCTCTTATTTTTCAGCTCTCATGGGGCTAGACGGAATGTACATTCCTTGCCAATTTCATCCAGGACTCATATGTCCTGAATAATGTGGGTCTCTTTTAGTTTTAAAGCTTAAAAAATAATAATTTTAAAGGAAGATCCTTTGGATTGTATACCTGAACAACATCCCTATCGTGAATCATCACATTTTTAGGTGCCTGTTCTTATAAGTTATACCTAGATTTGGTTACTATATATCACTGTAAAGAGAGTTGGCCAGCTTGATCTCTTAAGCATATGGTGGTAACCCCTTTTGATCTTCGTAGCAGTGGCCTTTCAGGATCTTCTTTCCAAGAGCATGTATTCCATGCCATTTAGCTCATTTGCTTTATGCTGGACCATTTTGAAGGAAGTGATGTATTACTTAGGAGATGATAAATGTCCCATCTCAAAATCCCTCAGAATATATTATTCTCTATATTAAGTGAAGAACTCCACTCTCTTTCTTTGTGTTTGAGATGAGGCGAACACTTTGTTGAGGGTAGAACAGGGATAAAGAAGTATGGTTGAGGGCTGATGCTTTTTCTCTTTTGAGGATTCAAAGTTAATAAATGAAAAATAAAATAAGAAACCATGTGGACGTTTTATCCTCTTGAATTAAATGTAGAAGAAAGAAAGAAAGAAAGAGAAAGCATAAGTAAACAAACTGCAATTCACCCACGGTTACTACAAGCAACAAATAGTACACTAGGGAGTCAAAGGGATCAACCATGAGAGCAACAAATTTTAGTCTAACTAAATAAATCAGTCTCATTGTACCATTTACCCTTTTTACCAGTTCTCCTTGCTGTTATGTAGGTTTCAATTCTTTGAGATTTAGTTATTCTCCACTTACTGATCCTTAATTACTGTATGACGTGCTGACACTGGAAAACATTATCTAGGAACTAACAAATCCAACTTAGTTGCTGAGAGTCAAATTCTCATTCAACTAGTTTGAAAGTTCCTTCCCTCTTTGGAGGCATGAGATAGTCTCCAATGCTTGATAATTGCTTGTGCATCGTCTTGGATTGAAGGGGGGAAGTGAATATAAGGCTTTGCAAGAGAGTGTATGGCTCTGCTTTAATGGAGTTACCTTTGTCTTCATTGTGGAGACCACATATAGGACATATTGTCTTCAGACTCGTGACCTATCCCGGAGTACTAGGTTTCCAAGTGAGCCACCATTGAAGTTCAACTTGATGAAATTGTAACCTAGAAGTTGTGGGACCTAGAAATGGATAACCACCAGAGGAGAGGGAATCACATAAGTGATCAGATTCTAATCTTTTCTATTGCTGTTAGTAGAGAATTTTGGAAGCTCCTCAATGGATCACCATTGGGCAATTCTGACTGACTAGCTTGATGATGTACTATATATCGGGTGCTAAGTGAGAAGTACATCCAATGATTATTTAATCTTTTTCCAATCCATAAAACTTCGACAAAAGTGTTACTCCTGTGGGATTTGCCCCTCTTGCCCAAGGTGGGTTGATGAACATGACTGACGCTTCAAGGTAATTGGAGCTCTCATAATTCTGTCTTTTTAGTACTAAAAAAAAAAAAAGAAAAGAAAAATAGAAAAAGAGAAAAGAAAGAAAGAAAGAAATTCTGATAACATTTTTGAAGTCAGTGAAGAAATGAGAGAAAAATTAAATATTAAGAAAAAGAAAATAGGAAAAGATGAAAAGATTTGGTTAGATTCTTAGGATGTTTCTGACTTTTCTGTGGGTTCAGAGGTCCTTCAGTTCCTTTGAGTGTGTAGCATGGTGTTTCACTTTGTCAAAGGTTTTTCCTATGTTAATTTATTGACAGATTAGCTGAGATATTGGTGTTAAAAAGTATGGAAATGTAAGAAATTAAATCCACATGCTACTGTTTCTTAGAAAATTTTCAGGTTTTCTTCAATTTATTGTATTTGTCTTATCTACATACAGAGCATCATAACTAGGTAGTTATTCCCTTACTTTCGAAAAGCAGTACTGAATGCTACAGTTACGTGCATAATTTCATTGCACTATCATCAAAAAGCGTACACTATCACATACTGGCTTCTCATCAATATCCTTGTCGGAAGCTAGATAATAATTTAAGTACAATGCAGTTGACCATATACCATGAACCTGCTGATTTTGCCCATTTCTTCTGTAGCACCTACTTTTATTGCATGCATGTCTCGCTGAACCGAATGTTGAATACCTATTTCAGGGATTGGAGGCTAGCTTAAGTGGGAGTGACTGCTGTTACATGGTAGTTTTTCAGTATGGATCTATAGTGTTGTTTAATGTTTGTGATCATGAGGTTGATGGCTATCTGAAGATCATAGAAAGACATGCTTTAGGATTGCTTCCTGAAATGAGAAAGGATGGTGAGCTCTTATCTTAGATGGTTTAAATAACTGAGAATTTTTCTTAGCTATATGACATTTAACTTTACCTTTCATTTAGGTTTCCAAGGGAAGGTTTTGCACATTCTCATGGTTACACTGTAGGTTTTTTTTTTTTTTTTTGGGGGGGGGGGGGGGGGGGTGAATAGTACTTTATGAGAAAACCCAAAGAGAATACAAGACCTGGCTTCCCTAAAATAGGGACCAGGACAAACAATAGAATAACAACAGAAAAATAAAGATTCCTATCCACAGATTTAGATAGGTAAATCCCAAACCAAGGAAAGAAAGCTATTTCTGACAGAGAGAGGAGGACCTATCAGAGGAAAGAATCATTCACTTAATATTGATTATAATGGCATCCATCTCATTTTTGAATGTAGGATCTTGACTTGTCCACAATTTGAAA
This sequence comes from Protea cynaroides, assembly GCA_028583415.1. Taxonomy (NCBI): domain Eukaryota; kingdom Viridiplantae; phylum Streptophyta; class Magnoliopsida; order Proteales; family Proteaceae; genus Protea; species Protea cynaroides. The sequence continues at coordinate 32,435,672 of CM053266.1, read as the reverse complement.
TTTCTCTCCATCCAGATATCAAGGCACATAAAGCAAGCTTTCCGATTGAATCGCATGTAGAGTCTCCTTTGAACTTAGATTGAATCCATTTCCGTTCTCTGTCAAGGGGCCTGATCCGTTTTAGATGGCCAGCACCTGGAAAGGAACTTTTCATCTCCATTATCTGTTTGGTTACATGTGAAGTAATAAAAATTTTAATGGTAAAGTGAAGTAAAATAAATTAAAAAGGAAGTTTCAATTGGGGTTTTTAATCGGAATTGGAGTTGATATAAAGTGATACGAAACCATATGGGCCCATAAGGCCATAACATAGAGAAGATGAGAAGCGAAAAAAGCTATCAATGGTTTTTTTTTTTTTGCTGAAAATGGAGCGCCATATTTATTATGTCTTTGAGTAATTACCATAACATGGAGAAGGTAGGAACTGAAAAAGGTTATCAATGATTTTTGGTGGAAAATGGTGTTAAAAATAACTATATTTATTACATCTTTGAGTTAGCTACACAATTATTCATGGTAATGATTACAGAATTTTCCATTTTGTCATGGTTTTAATTTTACTTGACATCATTTCTAACCAAACAGGGCCTTAGCATTTGAATCTAACAATTAATCTTTCCAATTGAAAACGGTGGCATTCTAAGTATATCTATATTACCCCCATTGTGCATTGTAATTCCTTATCTTAACTAGGAGAAAGATCTGATATCTGTATTCTCGGCATGAATTTGTTAGACCGGTAGTTTTATGTATTTATAACTTTTTAGTGGATAAGTTTATCTTTATAATTTTTTTTTGTCGTGCATTGAAAAGCTATAATAAATTCTGCTGATTTGATTTCCAAAAGATCTAGAACTTTTGGATGCTTGAGGAGTGAACCATGATGTAGTATATGTTCTTTATAATATTATCATCTATGGGTTTGTTTGAGTTTTTTTGCTTCCATAACAAGCATGACTCCCGTAGTTGATGTATTCTTTGATGCTATGTTTGGATGTCAAGAAAAGAAAAGAAAAGAAAAAACAACGTAAGACAAAAGTAATGATGAAACAATAATCCCTTTGTGCATCTCTCCTCTATTTGAAAAAATTATTTTCTTTTCTTTTATTGGCATCCAAACATAGTGTAACTGACTATGAGTTTATCTTAACTTGATTTATATTTTTGAAATTCTAGAGTATGAAGTGAGGGAGAAGCCAACTTTAAACACATGGATGCACGGTGGTTTGGATTACATAATGTTGCAGCATTTGAATATTGATGGAATTCGTACCATTGGTAGTGTGCTTGGTCAAAGTATTGCTCTTGATTACTATGTTCGCCAGGTATGTTCCCATTTTTTGGGGGTTTCTTAAACTGGATAACGTTTCCTTCATTCAAATGCTTAAACCTCCTAGTGACCTTGTTTGCTCTTTTAGGTTGATGGAATTGTTGCGGAATTTACTGATATAAATCGTGGGATGGAAAAAACTGGCACCTTTACCATGGAAAGGAAAAAACTTTTTCAACTAGTGGGAAAGGCAAATTCAAACCTAGCTGATGTGATCCTAAAACTTGGACTTTTCGAGAGGTACTTTGTTGTCTAAGAACTTATTATATCGTGCTTCCATACTATAGCTTGAACTTATACTGTTGCTATTGTTTGAAATTCAAAAGGCTATTTCAGAAGTGTCCTTATATGCGAATTTTTTTTTTTTTGTTGCTAATTCCTGATTTGCTTCATTACAGGCCTCAAATTTTTAATTCAATTTTTTTCTTGCTTGATGTAGCTTTTTCCTTAAACATTGCATGGTTGCACCATGATTAGGAGATTCATAAATTAGAAAAGGCTCAAGTATCTTGGTGGAGTGAATCTCTCTCTCTTTCTCTCTCTGGGTTTTGCCTTTTTCTTTTGGGAGGGGTTTACTATTCGTTTCTTAAAAATTGTTGGTCATCCCTTAAATATTCTAGCTATTTGATTTCCTGCTAATGGTGGATTCTTTTGATTGAAAATAATGTGTACTGACAGACAGGGTCCTTCGATTTGAAAATAATGTGTACTGACAGACAGAGTTCTTTACCCTCTGCAGAGTCTGCACAGTCTTATTCTGTAATATGTTTAATTTTGTTCTCTAAAATAAGATGAACTTGAGATTCTTCCAGATATCTGATGGAGTTCCTGAACCCAAGAAACCATAATTGCCATGATTGGTAAGAACGAGAATCAAAGAAATTGCAATAATTTACTAACTGATGGGGATATGAATAGGATACCCCAAACCAGGTTCACAGCAGCATATAGGACCAGATTGAAAACCACAGCAAGAACAATAGATCTATCCCACACTATTAAACCAGACTTGAGAATAATTTAAGGGACAATAATGAGAACAGCATATCCAAGAATGAGACTGATCCAACCGGTCGGATCTTGAATTAATAAGCTTGCTTGTGGAACTGAAATTCCTCAAGAACTGGAAATCTATGGAAGAAACAGAGGATTGGATTTCAGATTATGATGAGTAACAGTTCAGCAATCAATAGGAGTAATAAAGCACTGCACTATGGAGCTAAGACAGGAATGGATTGCAACCTAAGAACCCCTAGTCGATTTCAGGTTTGGAACCATCACCGGACCTGATTTAGATTCATACTGAGATTTATTATACGTGGGTGTAAGAGTAACTGACGAAGGAATTAATTACTGCTATATGAGAATTCAATGCTCAGCAAGAAACCACATTATTGGATAGAATTTAGACCAGAAATTGAACAGCAATAAACAGCGATCACATAATGGATTTAACCACTGCTATTAGCTGGAATTAATTCAGCCTTTAAGCACAAACTGAGAATAAACTGATACAGAACAAACCTTCAACAGGGCACTTACTTGATGATTATTGGAGGGGAAGAGAGAAAGAAGAAGAATAAGGATAGGGAAGAGCTTCTAACCATGGTCTCTCACCGTTAACTTTTTCTCACAGTAACTGTATTGCACAACAATTGGTTCAAACCAAGTTCCTTTCATTACTCCAAATCATCGGGGACAATGTTAGTCCCTTACATCCTTTTTAGCATATTAAAATAAAGTCACAAGCAACAACACAACAACAACAACAACAAAGTCTTATCCCAACTAAATGCGGTCGGCTACATGGATTCTTGCCCTTTAATTAGCTCTGTTCGAGGCCATACTTGAAATAAGGCATAACCTATGCATGTCTTTCCCCATCACCTCCCCAAGGCCAAGAGTCATCTTAGGTCTAGCCTTAGTTCTTTTTGATCTTTCGATCTGAATCAAATCACTCCTTCATACTGGACCCCATCTAAAGGTCTCCATTTAACATGATCATACCATCTCAAACGACTTTCTCGTAGCGTATCATGTATTGGTGCTACTCCAAAATCAACTCTAATACGATTGTTCCTAGTTTTGCTACACATCCATCTCAACCAAGGTTTGAAATCTCGGTTTCAAGATTTGGCAGGTTTCGACCGAGATGGGATGAAAACCTGGTACTTTTTTGTGCCTTTGTTTTCTGTGGACTGACCTGGATTTCATCCGAAAAAGGTCATCAAGTTTCTTTAAAGATAAAGCCAACTTATTGAGTACTGACAAATGCTCTGCTGAATACCTTGAAGGCTTGAGCTGTCTGCTAACCAACTTGTGGGGAATCTCACATATGCAGGCCTCGAAGATTATGGGTGTCCATATGTTGAGGGCTTTTAGCAAATAATGGCCCCTGGGGGCAAGATAGTGCCTTGTGATCAACTGGCACATCGCCATTGCGTCAAGATTTACTGCTATTATGTGGTAGCAGGCTAAATTTCATTTTGACAAATCTTTTACTAATTAGCTTGTAGCCTGAATGGATTACTTCACTTGAAAGTATTACACTCGGACAAGAAACCATTGGGTTCTGTTTTTCCTATGAAAATGACCTCTCGGATTGGGGCAACCAAGCTGAATCAGACTAGACAACTTGAGAACCATAAAAGCTAACAAATTGATCCCCTCTTTCCTCCTCTCTTAGGTTCTAAAAGTTGGTTTCCGCAAGATTTTTTGTTGTTATCAAAGTGGAGGCACTACATGGAAATTTACAGAAGGCCTAAGTCCTGCAAATACTGCAATTCATGGACATGGTGGAATTTTGAGATGGAACCTCATAATTATCATGGCGACAAGGAGACTGGAGACCCCTAAGGTGTTGAAGGGTCGCCGGATGCCTAAGACGCCCACCTAGGTACCCAAGGCGTCTAGAAGGCTAGTGCCGCTTTGTTAACTGCAAACCAAATAATAAGCACCAGTAACATGTCGGAACCTTGTGTTTAGTTTTATCAAATTATTGACAGAGCCTAGTGTTAAGCACATATTAAATAATCAAGCTATTTCATGCAGCTTTAGATATTAGTTTTTCCAATTTCCTCCAATAAGTAACGTTGTTTTTTGAACTTTCAAATATTGTTAAACAATTTAAACATATCATTGCATAAAGAATCAGAACAAAACCAAATTGTTTCTTTGTGGTAGAGTCATACAGAACCTGTTTTGGCATCAATCAAGCATGGTGGATGCTCGGGGGGCAGCTTCTTGAGATCTGTTGACAGATTGGATCCATCTTCGTCGAGCTTTTCCATGTGAGATAGAGTGGCATAGGGAAAGGATTGATGCTTACCAGGCAACCTCTCATTCTGTTGGTCTTTCTCTTGCCAGTTGCAAATTTTGCTCAGTGCAACTTAGGATGGGAGATCCTTCATTTCATATTCATTCTTTCATCTAGCTATGTATCAGTCTGCTCATGCTTATTGAAGTCTCCCTAAATGGTCGAATTCATGTTGGGTATTTCGGTATTATTTTCCACCCCATGCCAAAATATTGGTTTGGTTTGGAGGGCAATAATCACTTATAAGCTGGCGAAGAGCCGTATCTCTCTCCTTATCATAATGCTTGTGCAGCCTGATAGATTCTAACACTCCTACTTCCCTCAACTTCTTTGTTTGTCTGTATCACTCCACCCTAACTTAAGACATTGCAACCTATTGGCAGCATGCCCTCCAAAATGAATCTCAAGTTGGGGGGAGAGGGGGGGGGAATATCCTCGAGCTAGTGATGCATGAGAGCAAATCCTGACGATTTGTGTAAAAGGCTTTGTTTCCAATGTAGTCCTCGTATGTGAACATCCACAGTAGTAGCAGCTGATGTAGCAATAGAATAGTAACAGTAGTAGCAGTAGCAGTAGCAATATCAGCAGTAGCAGTGCAATATAGGTCAATGCAAAGCAAATAGTAGTAGCAGCACATTATAGGTCATTGCGAACCAAGGAGTAGTAGCAGCACAATATAAGTCATTGCAAACTAAGTAGTAGTAGTAGTATAATATAGGTCACGACGAACCAAGTAGTAGTAGTAACAGGAGCAGCAATAATGGTGGCTGCACACCTAACGGAGAACCTTTAAAGACTCTCAAAATGGCAACCAAGGTGATTGCTTTGATACCATGTAACAAAATAGAAAATAAGAGAAGATGGAGAGAATTAATGTGTATTCATTTCCTTTTAGTAGTCACTATTTATAGACAAATTAAAAGGGGTAAAGTGATAGGTTTAGGACTCCACAAGATAAGAGTTCTAGTTACAAGTAAATAAGAGTTCGACATGTCAACATAACAAGGACTCTTATGACTAAAAGGATAAAGAAAAACAAACATATTCTAATAAGAAGTAGTCCTATTCTAATTAAGGAGAAGTGAACTCCACAAGAGAGGGTGGAGTTTCAATTACATTAGGAGAGTAAAAGTGGATAAGAGATAAGAAACTAATTCTCTATTGCCACCTGTCTAATGAGTCAATATCTGTTGGTTTGATGGTCAAACCAACAGCCACTTATCTTCTAATGCATCTCTGATGCATCTGCAAGGTTCGAGGTACCGGTTTCGGCCAGCCTCGAAACAGAGATATCTCGGGTTTTGATTGAAACTCGGTTGAAACTTGGTATTTTTCCCGGGACATCTCAAAGCTTGGTTTCGTGACTCAAAAGTGTTTTTTTTTTTATTTGAGTTTTTTTTTTCTTGTAGCCTATTTTAACCATTTTACACATATTCCCACATTAGTTTAAATAAAAACATCCAAAATGATAATATGTGGTGTTGACCCAAGTTTGCTAATGTACGCTGAGACCTGAGATTGTGTCTAGAGTTAAGTAGGCAACATGTATTAATGACTAATATTTGCGTAATTCTAGCAAATTTGACCGGAGCATAATTCCTTTAATATGGTTCGGATTCAAGTAGTCTTGAATTCGTTGCAAAGCTAGCATAATCAGCTTTCCAACAAATTCGAGATTGCTTAAATCCGAGTTATAATGAAAGAGTTATACTCCGGTCAAACCTTGTTCAGAGTACTCGAATGTTGTTTAATGTCGTCTGAATGTAAATTATTTTTTGGGCATCAAAGCAAGATATTATTTCGGCACGCTCTTGGTTTTTAGTTATGCTTTACTATATAAGATTTATGAAATTTTTATATTTGAAAAAAAGGCCTAGCATTTGGAAGGTGAAAATCGCCCCCACACCCAAAAATACGGTTTTTGTTCTTGAACTGGAGGGTTGACTTTTTATTCTTTTGGAATTTGAATTTTAGACTATTTTTATTGGATTCAAATTTGGGGGGGGGGGGGTATTTGCTTATTTATGAATAATATCTTAAGTAAATGAAATATAAAATTAAAGAAACATTTACTTAAATGATATTACTCATAAATAAATACTGTCTGATAAATGTTGTTCCTGTCTAGCCTAATAAATCTTGTGAAGAAACTTCAGAGGTTAAGGAAAAATATGAGAAAAAATGATGAGTTTAGGTCGAAACCTAATGAACTCGACAAGACAAAACATTTTTATACCTTCAGTTGGTGCATTGTTTGAATTGAAACCATGGTTTTGGTCGAAACCTTGGTCGAACCCAACCTGGGTTCGACCAAAACTTGATACTTTTTTGGATTTGAGCCTGGGATTCGTCTCGGCCAGGCTTGAAACCCAGATATCTCGGCTGAAACCACTGGTTTCGACTGAAACCTCGAACCATGGGCCTACAAATAGGCCTACGAATGGGCCTTATTCTTCTGTTTCTGTTGTTGGTTAACACTTCTATTTATTGGACTTCTTACCTTTTCAAGGAACTCTGCACCAGCAAAACCGCTGGACCATCAGGGACACATTCCTTGCAATGATGAGGTGTATTGTTTCCCTATTGTTTAATAGGTGCATCCTTTTCCAGTTGTTTAAATTTTGAAAATTTTCAATAGCATTGGAGGTTGAGAGGAGCATATATATAATATATCTGACCATGTGATTTAAAGTTAATTCCCAACATGATATTATCAGCTGAGTTTATCAAACTTTCATGTGGTTTCAATAATCATCGGTTTATAAAGGCTTTTAGCTAATGGATAAACTCTATTGCTTTTGCAGATCAGACATCGCTTGGAAGGATGCTAAGTATGCTCAAATATGGGAGTTTCTTCGAGATGAGTTTGAATTGACTCAGAGATTTGCAAGCCTTGATTTTAAATTGAAATTTGTGGAGGTATCTTTTGGTTTAAGACACAGAATTTTATTCTTGCTCCTATTTGATTACAAAGTTCACAATACAAAATATTATCAAATAACGTGGTCATTCTGTTGAAATGATTTGATCTTTCTCTGCAGCATAATATTCGTTTTCTTCAAGAAATTCTTCAAAACAGGAAATCGGATTTTCTGGAGTGGCTTATCATCATATTAATAGGTGCTGAGATTCTCATCTCTGTTTATGATATTGCACATACATCAGCAATAACTTCACTCTAGCCTTTCGAGATGCTCAAACCAAATTGAGTGCAGATTCAGGTTGAAGGTGAGAACTGCTGCATTTTCAATCCGGATCAAAATTTTGCTTCCTTTTGCAGTTTACCGTGCATGTATTTTTAGACTTCGGTTAATTATCAGTATCCACTTGTAGACTTAAATTCAAGAATTTGTTGGTGCTCATGTTTAATTTTGTATAATCCATTCTGAATTTGTAAATATTTAAGCTTTTGTAGAAAATCTTACCCTCTGAAGCAAGAGGGTAAAAATGCACGTGCTTTATGTGAAAGTTTTGGATTGTTTTTATCTAAAAAAATTTATTAACAAGCTGGGCCTCTCTCTCTTATATATATATATATATATATATATTAATTTTTAAAAATTTTAATGTTGTTTACGTTAGCGGCATAGTTATTTAATTCTCCAAATTATTCGCGAATTAATCTTCCGAACCAAATAATAAAAATAGTTCTTCCGAATTTGAATTATCTTCAATGATTCGGGAAAATTCTCACATTTTTGGTCTAGAGATAAATATCGCGAATAATTCTTCCGAATCCGAATTATACCGAATAATTTAGAGGACTTAATCACTTAACTACCATTCTCAAACAAAATTTTCTGGAAATAAAATTTAATGCCTTATAACTATTTGCATCTTTTACAATTTAGGACTAATTATGAGTTTTAAAGTCATGATATAATACAAAGTAGATCATTAATTTCATTTTCTTTTCCCATGTGAGATTAAATATGGGTGAAAATCAAATCATAATACAAAGCAAATCATTAATTTCGTTTGGTAATGTGGAATTAAATATGTGTATAAAAATCATACCATAATAAAAAGCAAGTCATTACTTTCGTGTGCTTTTCCAATTGGGATTTAATATGAGTCTAAAATTAATATTATAATACAAACCATGAGGAAGTAATTAACTAATATGAAAATGAGATGGATTTTATGAGGATGATTGGATGAATTTATGAATGTATTTGATTTTAGAAAAAATTTCATCTACACCCCATCAAGGATTGCTAACATCATCTACATCCACAAGATTGCAAAAACATCACCTAGGTCCACTTAACTAACGGAAATCACTAAAATTGTTGAAATACAGTTTTACCCCTCATATTATAAATTGAAAAATTGAAAATTTGAAAAATTGAAAAATTAAAAAATTATGTTGATTTATTAATTTGACCTTCAAATCAAATTTATATTTTCTCTCCCTCTTTCCTTTTCACATTTTCTCTCCATTTCAAGGCAAGGGCCCAAATCTTGCTGTCAAGAGATAGTGAGAGGAGGCCTTCTTCCTCTTGACGTTCTTCAACAGATGCTTCTGACCTCTTAAAAATCCTTCATTGGCAAACTCCCACTTGTCTGGATCTTCCTTTCTAAAACCCTGCATAAGTAAAATTGAATATCAAACAACTCATGAAATCAATAAGAAAACTGAAGAAAATGAGAATTAGCTAAAATATCTGAAATAAAAAAATCAATTTTTTGTTAAAAATTGTTTACTCTAGGCAATTCATGAACTCTAAAAAAAAAAAAAAAAAAAAAGAAGATACGATGAGGTGTGGTGAATGAAGAACTCACCTAAAATTACCTGTCTTTTGGCCGTCTTTGGTAGGAATGGAGGAGGATTGATGATGACCAAAACCAACATGTTGAGGGAAGAGATCCATGGCCTGGAAGTTCCGATTCGTTGACATCGTTGCCTCAGAAATGCTAGCAGCTTCGGATGATATCTCTAGGTTCGGTAATAGATTCATCATCGTCACTGTTTGAGGACATGTTTCAGGTTTCCTTGAGAGAAGCAGAAAAAAAAATTCAGATTCACTTTCTGCCTTCATTCATGAAATTACCATAAATGAAACTAAAGCAAGAATATGTTGATCTGCACAGAGATTCGGAGAAAAAAAAAAGAGGAAATAGCAAGATCTGCAGAAAAATAAGGGATGGATTTGGGGATCTTCGATGGAAAAGCGAAAGCTTCGATTCAAAGAGATTACTCCAAAAACAAAGCGACTCTCTGAAAACACCAGAATAAAATCGAGAAAAAGGAAGCAATAAAAGCTGGAATTAAAACATTACTTTCCTAGAAGACCATCAAGAAAAGCTATTTCTTATTGAAAACGAGAAGATTAGAACTACAACTAGGAGAAAGTAAACACAGCTACGATCTAAGAAAAAGAACCAGATTCAATAGCAAGGAGTTCAAAGACATGAAAAAATGAAAGGGGTTTAGAGATTTTGGGGGTAGGGTAAAAATTGAAAAGAGAGGGTATAATGGTCTTTTAACTAGGCCAAAAGGGTATTATCGTCTTTGAAATATTCCAATCCACCTGGCGTCAGCATCTAACGGGAATCAACAGACAGAGTGGACTTTTTTGATTACCACAACAAAAGTTTTGGGATATAGATGATGTTTTTGCATTTTTGTAGGTGTAGATGATGTTAGCAATCTTTGATGGGGTCTAAATGAAATTTTTTCTTGATTTTATGAACATTAGTTCCACTAAATTGGTATTGCCATCATAATAAAATCTAATGATTCACTTTATATACTATAATGAAATCTAACGAATCCACCTTTATAAACACATACACATCTATTATGTATTATATTATTTTTTTATAAATTAAATATTATTTTAATGTCACTTGTATATTATGTAGGTGTGATAATTGATTGATATTGTGAAATATGAGCACAATATATTAAAATTAATATCCGATCTTTTTGTTTGATTTTTTTTTAGACAAGAATAATTCCCGAACCGATCCGAATTTGAATTTTATTTTAAGTCCGTTTTTTTGACCGCATCTTTGACAGAATTATTAAATTATTGAAACAACTCATTCCGAACTATTCTCCTTCCGAATAAATTCCCGAATCTGAATTAAATAACTATAGTTAGCAGTAAAAGCCACAACACTATAGCACTGTTGCTATAGGGCTGTGGGGACTGTGGGACTCATATTAGATTGAGAATTATTATTTTAGTTTGTATCTTTGTTTCCTAAGTTGAGTAGATTTTCTTCTCTAGTTAGATTATGTAATTAGGAAAGTTTCCTATTGGTCATTGTTACTATTTTTCCCTTATCAATATAAATAAAGGAATATAGGAGGAGGAGAGTGTGCAATTTGACTTTTCCCTTTCGAAGGAGTCGGTTCTCTCTCCTTCTTTCTTTCTTCTACTTGTCTTCTCTTTCTTTTTCTCTTTTGGTTTCTAGTTTCCTGGTTTTTCCTTTTATTTGCAAACTGTAACAAATGTTTTTTTCATAATAAGGAAAATGCTCTAGTGTTACTTAGATTTGGATGTGAGATCATTCCTTTGTTATGAATATGATTTGCCAGGATCCCCCCCCCCCCCCCCAAAAAAAAGAAAAAAAGAAAGAGCATGGGCCGTTTGTTAAGTCTGGTATCAATATAAAATTTACCACTGGTTGTTTTAAATAACCAAATTAAAAAAAAAATTATTATATTTTAAGGGGAAAAAAACCCCACATTGATACGTGTTTTTTCACGTACGTAGTCTTTAGAAGCCACGTGCAAGGTGGAGTCCATGATTAGTTATATAATGATGGGTGGGTAGTTGTTACTTCCATAGTTCAAAATCTTGGCGAGATCTCACTGAGATCTTGAATTTCTAGAAGATCTCAAGGGTCTCGAGATGAGATCTCACCTCGATACAGTGTCTTGACCATCTCGACCAGATCTCAACCTGGTTTCGACCATCTTGACCAGATCTCGACCTGGTCTCGATTGGTTTCGACTAGTTTCGAACAGGTTCGAATGGTTTTTTATATAAAAGTCCAGTCTCGGTCGAAATTTCGACCGAGACTCATTTATCCTCTTCAAAACCTGTTGTTTTCATCTTCTTTACTCTACTCTTCTTCTCTAACTTGCATTTAAGCTAGGATTCTACCTGTTCTTGCCACAATGTGATTAGTTTTTATACTTCAAATGTGTTTATATACGTTAAATTAGTATTTTCATGCAGTATATAGCCTAAAAATGGCCTTAAAACATAAAAAAACATGCTGAAACTCCCATTTTTACCCTTTGGGAGTTTCGGTAGGATCTCGCCGAGATCTTGGTTTTCTCCAGGGTCGAGACATCCTCGAGAACCGAGATTTTGAACTATGGTTACTTGCCATGATCTTAAATGGCTGAATTGTGGGGGAGGCGTAGTTTACTTACTATGGAGTTGTTTTATGTGATGAGTATCGGATATTATATTCCTGAAGCTTTTCTCTTTTAGTTCTCTCTTGAAACCTCTGTGAGCAGTGTTCTCAGGTGATGCCATAGCTAGGGCTGGAAGGAAGAAGGTGGACCACCATTCCTTTTTAAGGAAAATGATCTCGGCTTCTCATTCATTAACGACGTGGGATTCCTTTCCACACACTCTCACATAATGAGCAGTGGGTTCTTCACTTGTACACTCTCTCATCACACTCCATGTGGGTCCCCTGCTGAACTAGACCATTTCTTGTGCCGTAATTGGTGTGGCATGGGAGAATCCCCCACACCGGTGGCATGGGAATCCAATGCCCATTTTTTAATTAGATATTAGTTCTCAATTATAGTTGCTCAGTCTATTTGCTTATTAAGGGTGGCCCAAAAACTGCTGATGGTATCATTTCTAGAACCCTATTTCTCTTCCTGAGAATGAATTCTCAGAATTGGCTTTTAGCCCTTCTAGAATTTCTGTGGAACTCGTTCTTTCATTTTGAACTAAAGACTTTAATAAGCACATGGAACAATGATGGGGGAGAGGGGGAAAATAGAAAATGCTCGTGTTTTTAAGATAAAAGTCACCTTCGCTTCACTTCTCTCTCTATTCATCATTGCAACTGGGCTTCCTTCCCCCCCCCCCCCCCCCCCCCCCCCCCCCCCCCCCCCCCCCCCCCCCCCCCCCCCCCCCCCCCCCTTTCCCCTTCCGCATGGATAGCAACTATTGGTGGTAGCGGCACAAGGCTTGGATAGGAATCTTCTTAGGGTTTAAGTATTAATTGGGAAATCTTTGTAATCCTTTATTTTGGCAAGTTTAATTAGATTAGTTAGGATTTTAATATTATATTTAACTTAGTTTAGGAGTTCTTATTTATTTATTTCTTTTAATGTCAAAAAGAGACGTGGAACCTTGTTACGGTTTGGACTTAGGAGTCCTTTTATTTATTTATTTATTTCTCTAGTTTTAGTTATCTAGTTTTAGTTGTAAAAGGAAAGTGACCTGTCCATGTCTTAGTCTACGACTTAGCTAGTTTCCTTTTATGTTTTTATTTATTTCGTTGAGTTGTTTTGTGGGCCTACTTATTTGGGTTGTAAGCCTATTTATAGGCAGGTTTTCTTATTGAATGGAATATGCAATGATGAATTGAAAAGAAAAAAAAAAGTCTCTCTCTTACGGCTTCCCTCTCTCTCGGTTTCTCTCCCCTCCCCCTCTTCTTCTATCCTCTCTCTCTCTTACATTAGGTTGATGTCCCCTCTCCATTCACCTTCCCTCTATGACTCGCTATCAGCTTTTCCTTTTTTGGTTATCCCTTGCACTTCCCTTTCTTTCTCGTTTTCTAATTACACTCCCTATTCCTTGCAGTAAATTTTCCTTTTGATTTTCCCTTTGAAATCCCGTCCGCATTATTTGGTATCAAAGTCAATGGAGGGTAATCCTAATTCCCCTCTTCAGACCAAGGACCTTTATCATAAATTTTTGAGGGGTTACAACAAATTAATAGGTGCTTGGCTCGGTAGAGCGACGTTTGGGTATCCCAGACACTCTTCATCAAGAATTTCCAACAACTCTTGATGACATGACAAAATTCACCATTGTAGTTCCTACAGTGGAGGGTTACATGGAAGAGGATGCAGATGAAGATCAAATCAGTCACATGATGGAAGATTATATCGTTCCAAAGTCATCCATTGAAGGATGTGTTGAAGAGGTCAAGAGCTAGGATGCAAACGTGGTACAGGTTGAGATCATGGTTCAAGAAGACATTCTGCAACCAACAATTGAGAAGGACCTCTTCGGTGCACCTGATCTCGTTCGTGATGATGCGATCACAGAATGTGTGATTCCATTGTCATTTTTTGAAGACATACTCTCGACTTGCAGACTACATCCCCACCTTTCCGGCATTACTAGAATTTTGTTACGGACTACCGTGGGATATGTCTTCCACGAGTTTATTTCATCATCTCTACAAAATTCGAGGAAGAATTTTTTAAGAGGGCGAGAATTGATGCAGTACAGGATCCACAAGACTTGGATAAGAATAAGAATCTTCTTAGGATTTAAGTTTAATTGGAAAATCTTTGTAATCTTTTATTTTGGTAAATTTAATTAAATTAGTAAGGATTTTTAATATTATATTTGACTTAGTTTAGGAGTTCTTATTTATTTATTTCTTTTAATGTCAAAAAGAGGCGTGGAACCTTGTTACGTTTTGAACTTAGGAGTCCTTTCTTTTATTTATTTATTTATCTAGTTTTAGTTATCTACTTTTAGTTGTAAACGGAAAGTGAACCTATCCATGACTTAGCTAGTTTCCTTTTATGTTTTTATTTATTGCGTTGAGTTGTCTTGTGGGCCCACTTATATTTGGTTGTAAGCCTATTTATAGGCAGATCTTTTTATTGAATTGGATATGCAATGATGAATTGAAAAGGAAAAAAAAAGGCTCTCTCTCGCGGCTTGCCTCTCGCTTGGTTTCTCTCCCCTCCCCCTCTTCTTTTTATCCTCTGTCTCTTTCTCACGTCAGGTTTCCTCCTTCTCTTGGTCACAATATCCCCTCTCCATTCACCTTTCCTCTATGACTCGCTATCTGCTTTCCCTTTTCTTCTTATCCCTTGCACTTCCCTTTCTCTCTCGTTTTCTAATTACACTTCCCTATTCCTTGCAGTAAATTTTCCTTTTGATTTTCCCTCTGAAATCCCATCCACATTAGTTGGTGATGACCTCTATTGTCTCTTCCCCCCTACACCCTCCGAATCTCTCCATCTCCCACCCCCCTCCATCTCCCACTGTCTTCCTCACTGCTGGTGATGGTCGGCAACGTCCATCACTGTTCTCTTCCTCTCTCTGTCACACACACACACATAGTTCCTTCCCATCCTCCCCTGGTCCCTGTTCTTATTCCGCTCTCACCCCCCCGCGTGGGCGTGTGTTCTCTGCAACTTCCCCTCCTACCACCAAGACCATCACATTAAACTTTTTTTTGGTGAAAAAGAACCTTCGGATCACAACCTATTACATATATTTTTAGTTTTTTTATCTTTGGTATCAATTCTCTTTTTATTTCAAAATTTGCATCCAGAGTGACCATTTTTCTGGAGTATTTTGTGTATCAATGTATTCCAGCAGTGCTAAAAAGTTATTTTATATTGATAACTGTGCTAAAAGGTAAATTTTATGAGGCAGTTCTCAGACCAGATATGCTTTGTGTGGGTAAATGATGGGCAAGAAAGTCACTGTATATAACATAAAATGAAATACTTTTTCAATTATATATATTGTGTATTGCAAGCAATTTTTTTTTTCAATTCATATCTCACAAGCTTAATTGCATGATTTTAAACCTCTGTTGATATAAAGTAAATATGTTTGCTTTTTGATGTTGCAGTAGAATTTTAGTATGGTTACAAGTTGAATTTAAGTGTACCTTGGGTAACCCTTCTTTTTATCAGATTACATATACCTTGGATATTCTTTTTATCAGATTAGTGTCGAACATCAAATTATATTTTCAAGTTATATGCATTGCAGAATTTTTCTTGTGATTAATATTTCTGAATGTAGTTTGATACTTGAGGCAGATAAATCATTATGGCTCTGCTTGGGTGCAAGGGAAAATTAAAGGGAAGGGAAGTGAAAATTTTTAACTTAGGAAGGAAACTTTTGTAATTGTTACAGCACTTGCTATCAAATGATTATGTAACTAACTCTAAATCAATACATATTTATTTATTAACTTATAGTTCATTCTGCAACCAAATCCCTTGCATTTGAAAAGTAAAATAAAATTTACATTTAATAAGTATCATTACTAAATATGACAAGAAATCTAGGTAGTTTATACAATCATGTTGTGTTATAGCTATAAAAATTTCCTTTTTAAGTTTATAAATTTCACTTTCCTTCCTTTTAATTCCCTTTGCAACCACCATGAGCCTATGGGAAAAGAATAAAGGTAGGAACTTATTATTGGTGAAACTTAGTGGTCAGTTGGAGGAACTTGTAATTGGTGATCTGCTGTGGTTAATGGGAAACTTTATGGGGATTGACAAATGTGATTGATCAGTCTAGGGAGTAGGTAATGGAGTGGACTGTTATTTTTTCGTTAGGTGCTGAGATTTTAGACAACTTAGGAGAGAAGAATAATTACTGGTGAAATTCCTTAACCCGTTGATCTAATGTGCAAAAAATATAGTTTCGCCAGCTTGTTTAAATTTGTCAGTTGTAGTTGAGTTTCCACTGCATAATTTGGAGTTCAAGTTCTGGATACCAAAGGAAGTAAAGATAATAATTGTGTATAGTGCCTTCAAATGCATACATTTTGTGCATGTCCATATGCATGTGTACTAGTATTTTTATTACAATGCACTCTTCCAACTCTGCTTGGTTCAGATTAAAAAAATCGTCTAAATGAATGATCTGGATTTGTATTGCGATTTTTTAAAACATCACATTCCATTGTGACTCAAAAACACTTTTCTTCTCTAACATTTACCAAATTAACTCTCTAATAATTCTATTATTAGTTTTTTTTCTCTAATTCCATAAAAGATCATATGGAGATTTTTTTTTATATTTTTAAAAAATTTTCCTTTCGTCGACTAAGTAAATAAATAGCTTCTATGATTGATTTTTGTGGCATGAAACCAAATTCCAATCTGAAATATTTGTTTGTTCGCTTTTTTTTTTTTTTCTTTCTCCAGGGACCATAGTTTCAGATATCTCAATGCTTTATTTTTCCACATGGCAAAATCTGTTCTGAATGAGGCTTGATATTTGTTAGTAGGGGGACCTTAGGTCTACTTGTCCATAAAAATTAAGTTATATCTAACCTATCACGTAGTAGATAATGTATGTTGATCGAAATGTTTTTTGTTCTTTGACCCACACATGCAGGTAGCGAAGTGGGAAGTGGAAAGCGGACTCATGTGCCTTCCAGAATCTGGGGAGTTCCCTTGATCCTGCTGCATACAATTAGCCAGCCTTGTGGCGGCAAAAGGATTAGAAGCATAGACCCACACATGCTGGTAGTGAAGTGGAAAACATCATTAGTAGTACTAATGTTTAAAACCTTCCTAAAATAACTGTGGGAGAGGGATTTACATGCCATCGGGGTAGATAGGAATTTTATATGCTAGTTGGAAAAATAGGAGTTACTGAAAAGAAAGAGAAATGGATCCGAATTTTAAGGAGAAGAGGGTACACACTCCTAATGTGTACTTTCTTTTCTCAATAAATGTATACAAAAGGAACAAATATGGGAAAAGGAATTGATAATAAATCCTTTGTCCTTAGGCTTGTGGTTAAGTTTTATTGGCCTAGTTTCTATTCATTCATGTGGCAAAAATAGGGTCATATGATCAATGCACAACCTGGAACAAGTGGCCAATCAGGAGGGGAGGGTCTTCTATACAGTTGACCATTTGGATTGACCATGTTAACCATCCACGTGGTAAAAAATGTCTGATACAGAGATACAAAGCCCACCTGATACATAGGATTCCGTCCATAATGGATAGGTAACAATGCAACATCACCCGTCTAAGTTGCTGAAAGTGAAATGGTTGTCCATAGAACAGCTTGGGATTTCCCGTCCTGCAAGTGAGTAATACATAAAAAGGACCAGGATTTACTGTTTTCAGAGAAGTGTCAGAAAACAACCTGATTGATTAGAATTATAGGTTCTGCTCTATTGAACAATGAGAAGGAAGTTAGGGTAAACTTTAGAGTTAAAAACTACGGTGAAAGTTTTCCAGCATTGTTACCGAACTTTTCACACATGGATCTATGATCAGAATTGCTCTTGTTTGGGTAAATTTTTTTTTGCTAGAAGCAAGGATTTTATTAAAAAATAGAAACAAATAAAGAATAGGAACACACCCTAGTAAGATGGAAAATCTCCACCTTCGGCATTGCCATCAGCAGAGGTCATCTCGGGTGATTACATAAACCGAAATCTAGATCTGTGGGAAGCATCTCATACAACCTCATAATCCACAAAATCCAGACATATCCTCCAACAAATTGAAACCCTGTCATTAGCAACTTTCTGAGCTAGCCTATCCGTTACTGTGTTGACCTCCCTGAAGCAATGGGTAAACCTTACTTGGTACTCTGACAAGTCAGTTGAAATCGCTAACCATTCCTGCATTAGATACCAAGGAAGATCACCTGAGATTAGGGCCAAAACAGTTGCAGTTGAATCAGATTCGAGCCAAATATTACCGAACCCAAGAAACCTAGCAGTCCTCAATCCCTGCATAGCACTCCGTAGCTCAGCCACATGGCAAGTAGTGATTTAAAAAATCCGCATAAGCAGCAATAAATACCCCTCTTGCAGACAGAGTTTGGGTAAAACTCAGTCCTAAAACTACTGCCAGAAAAGGAAAAGAAAACAAGTTCAAACTACAGATTTGGATGGTCAGGAATCGCTGTCTTGCTCATTTTAAGGCAAAAGAGAAGCGAAGGTGTGACTATTTAGGGGGTGGGGGTCTGAAAATCCATCTCGAACTGTTCTTAATAAACTCAAGGATGGTAAAGAATATGAGGTCTTGGCTGCATTCCAATCTTCCTCAGGGTGTATTCTGCTAGGATTTAACACTAAAAATCATGTTGCAAGAATTTTTTTTCAGTCTGCATTTGGATTCAGGGAGTTCAAACTATCAATTTAGGCTGGCTTGAAACCTTTGCCCTGTCAAATAAATTTGATTTTTTCTATCAAACTGTGTTCCCATAAGGGGAAAATTTCCTTAAACCAACCAACTTTTCCCAGACCCATAGCTGAAGATATTCCTCTTCACCATGGGTGGAGGAAAACGAGGTCCCGACTCCCATCCCATAATATGTTTCTTACTCAAGAATCTTCTTTAGTTTACATTTGGATTGAGGGAGTTCAAACTAACAATTTAGGCTGGCTTGAAACCTTTGTCTTTTCAGATAAATTTGATTTTTGCTATTGAATTCCTTTTTCATAGACTCTTGTTTGTTTCGTTCTGAAATTTTTTGTGCAAATGATATTTTATGTAAAAAAAATTTGCCTTGTAATTTTTTTTTTACTTTTTCAATGCACTTCTTTGCATTTTAGGTTAAAACAAGTATTGTAAAATCCTATTTAACATGAAAATTTTCATTTTCTACCATTTTACATGGAAACAAATGGAGTCATAAGAAAAAATTTTGTTGGTTCCCTTTGAGATAAATTTGATTTTTGCTATGAAATTTTGTATTCCCATGGAGGGTGGGCCTTAGTGCAATAGTAAGATTGCTCCATTATGATCTGGTGGTCATGGGTTTAAATTTGGACAACCTCTTTGCAAAGAAGAGATAAGGCTGCATGCATTAACCCCTCTTCAGATCTTGCAGCAGTGAAAACCTCGCGTGCACTGGATAGGCCCCTATCAAATTGTATTCCCATAAGGAAAAGTTTCCCTTGAACTAACAAATAACATCATTAATTACGTGCATTTCTATAAATGAATTGCTGAAAGTACCCACCCTAATATACCTACTACCTAGACTCCATAGTTGAAGATATTCCTCTCCAGTCTCTAGCATGGGTGAAGGAAAATTGGGTCATTTCCATAATGATATATAATGGTGTTAAAGTTGAGCCCAAACAGAAACCCAAACTGAAACCTATTTGGCCAGAATCGGCCTGGACTAAACCAGATTGAAGTTTTATTGGGCCAGATTCTGGCTAAGGTGTTGAAAATATATCGTTCTTGGTCCGGATCAAGCTAGCCCAATGGGCAGTCTGAAACCGATAATAGCCCAAACCCAAACCAATGCCCCAAACCAAATTTAAACTGAAAATACACTATCCCTAACATGATTCTTATCTTTCTAGATTTTCATCTCACCCCTATCGGTCGACCCCTCCCACTCTCCATCTCACTCCTATCTTTCTGAATTCAGGTTTATTGTCAAATTTTTGCATAAGGTGGAGATGAGAGATATCAAAGAGAGAGGAAAGAGTGGGGTGGGTGAAGGGTGTTGCTTATAGGTTTATTATAGGTCTTACCATTGAATCCAAAACGAACCCAACTCATTACTAGCCCAGTAAGCCCAGCCCGCTAAAGGCCCCAATAAGACCAAACTGATAGCTATCGGTTATAGGTTTGGTTCTCAGGGGTCCAAACAGTGCCTTATGGTTTGAGCTAGGGCAGCAATAGGGACGGATTTTTTAAACCCTAGCCCAACCATGAGTCCATTTGGTTGGCGTATGCCCGGCCAGACTTTGATCTGCTCTCAGGGAGGGGCCGATGTAACCCTGACCTTGGGGAGAGAAGAATCAGACAGGTTTGGGCGGGCTCAGCCCAAGGCCTCCACCCTGTCCTGGCCCAGACCTGACTCAAGGTTAGAAATTCCCAGCCCCAACCCACCTCAGGGCCGAAGCATCTCAGCTTAGTCTCTTTTAGGGCACAAGGTAGATTTGGGTGGGCTCGGACCAACAGTGCCAAACTTACACCCCTAATTCGATAAATTCTTTTAATAAGCGAAAGCCCAACTTATTTCACTTTATCAGAGGGACCTAAAAATCTTATTTAATAAGTTCATCTGCTAAGAAAGCCATGTTTATACCATAGCTTAGCTAGGGAGCTAGACTCAAGCCTTTTTTGGTGTTCCTTTTTTAAAAAAAAATAATTTTTTTTTATTCATTCAGTTTTAATTTAGAAGTGATTTTATGAAAATAATCAAAGCATAGTTTTGTTTTTTTTTTTTTTGTCATAAAAATATAAAATTAAACTGTTTTCTTTGCATTGATTGAAATTATTTTAAGTATAAGGATTGCATTTGATAACTCAATTTTAAAAAAAAAAAAAAATAAAGGTTTTCTTCCTTTAAAGAACCTTCAAAACCCAAGATATTGGGTAACCAGAAAAGGAAACAATCGTAAGTAAGAACCCCCTAGAATTCATGGCGGTGGTTCCTCTCCCTAGAATTCATCTCTAGTTTCTTTATTTTTTTTTTGTTGAGGATGGCATTCAGATCTTTGGCCTGATTAATCAGGCAAGTTCATATTGATCCCATAATCGCATAGATCGGATCATTCCAGAATTGAATGAGAATCATTCCATTTGCACCATACATTCCAGAGTTGAATGAGAACCATTCCATCAGCATCATAGTAGAAAAGAAAGAGCACTTAACACTCCGTGTGAGTGGCCCCAAGATAGTAAGAAGAGTCTAACTCAGTATCTCTCGTTTTCTGAGGGATAGACACCTTGCCAACTCTGCTACCCCCTTGGGGTTTAAAATTCATCTCTAGCTGATAATTCAAGAATCCGTCAAATCCAGGGAGACAGATGTCCCTCTTCTTGTTTAGCAATCTTAAAGTCTTAACAACATTTTACAGACAGGGTCTCATATTCCAATTGGCCACTGCATCAACCAAGCAAACCCATTGTGTTGTGGGAGATGGATCATCGACTTTTTCCCTGTCTCAACATTCAGCGACACAGTTCTGTTGCCGATTGAACCTGCATTTCATGCCCATCTGACACAATTTCTTAGAACCCGAAATCTGCAACTTGAACAGTTCTTTGCCGATTGAACCGGCAACCTGCAACCTGCAACTTTCCTGAACTTGCATCGCCTGTTATTCTTGGAATCCTCTAAGGCTTCTTTAGTCCTGCAGAAGTAGAGGGTTTTCTGCCAGACAAAAAGTTACAGTGGGGGGAGGGCTGGGATGGCCGGAGGTGCGGGAGAATTAGGTGCTCACGAATAAGGTTAGGAGAGAGAGAGAGAGAGGAGATTTGGACGAAAAACCAGTGAAATTGATAAAATGAGTTGGAGTTGAAATCAATGAAATGATAACTAGTTTCACAATGCCAATTGAAATTATGATTTCATACATCATAATTGAAATGATTGACACCAAGAAGGCCCAGCTTGACATGTCTGAGGAGTGGACTGAAGTCTGAAGACTCTGAACATGGGTATTTGATTTTTTTTTTTTTTTCCGTAAAAAGGTATTTGAAATTGAAATGATAATAAAAGGGTCCAGCTAGGCATGTCAGAGGAGTGGGACTATACATGTGTAAGTCATGTTTTGACTTTGAAAGGGAATTGCATTTTTTTTTTGTAAAATTGTATTTTCTTGATGGAAGCATGTTATTTTAAGGGAGAGGTTTATGTGAGTGTGTGGAATGTTGAATGACACATCATTGGTGCTGGAAACAATATCATCAATATGAAGTCCACTAGATCTGATTATGGTTATTTAAATTCTTTGACTTATTCGTGAATTATTCTTCTTAATCGAATAATACAAATAATTCTCTTGAATTCAAATTATATTCAATGATTCTGAAAAATTCTCGTATTTTTTATCTAGAAATAGATATCACGTATAATTCTTTCAAATTCGAATTATACCTAATATTTCATATACTAAAAAACTATTATTATCCTAATGGAGAACTTAATGCCTTAACTATCATTCTCAAACAAAGTTTTCTAAAAAAAAAAACTTAATGCCATAACTATTTGCATCTTTTTTAATCTAAGACTAATTATAAATCTAAAAATCACATTAATCATTAATTTTATTTTTTTTCTTATGTGAGATTAAATATGAGTATGAAAATCAAATCATAATACAAAGTAAATCATTAATTTCGTTCGACAATGTGAAATTAAATATGAGTATAAAAATCACACCATAATACAAAGCAAGTCATTACTTTCATGTGTTTTTTCAATTGGGGTTAAATATGAATCTAAAAATAAATATTATAATACAAATCATGATGAAGTAATTAACAAGCATGAAAAAGAGATGGATTTCATGAAGTTGATTAGATGAATTTAGAAAATTTTTAATCCACTACCCAATAAGTATTCAAAATTTGACCTACTACCTACACTTTTCACCTAATTTTATCTATTACCCAAACATTTGATAAAAATACTAAAAGAAACCCATCTCGTTAGTTGAATCCCGTTAGATAATGGCATCATCTCAATTTAAAATATTCTGGGACAATATTACCTTTATTGCAATGTTAAATGACCATTTTACCTACCCCCCCAATTTTTCCAACAGTAAAAGTAAAAAAACCCCACCCGTTTGATAAAACTTCTGCTTCTGGATTCTGGATTCTGGTTCAAATTTGGATTCTACTCCAAGCTACTCTAGGATTATTTTAGAGTAGAAACTTGTTTGATAACGCAATTTTGAAATGGATTTTAGAGCATCTTTGGATTATAAACATGTTTGATAACACACTATCCCTTCAATCGAAGTATAGAAAAACAGTCGTAATAGTGGTGGTGGGCGGTGGTGTTGGTGGTGGTGGTGGAGGCGACGGTGGTGGAGTTGGTAAGGTGGCGCTGACGGTGGTGGTGGTGGTGGTGGGTGGTGGGCGATGGTGGTGGTGGTGGTGGCGGCGGCGGTGGTGGTGTTGGTGGTGGTGGTAGAGGTGGCGGCGGCGGTGATGGTGGTTGTGGTGGTGGTGGTGGTTGTGGTGGTGGTGGTGGTGGGTGGTGGGCGATGGTGTTGGTGGTGGTGGTGGTAGAGGTGGCGACGGTGGTGGTGGTGGTGATGGTGGTGGTGGTGGTGGTGGAGGCGGTGGTGGTGGTGGTGGTGGTGGTGGTTGTGGTGGTGGTGGGCGATGGTGTTGGAGGTGGTGGTGGAGGCGGCGGTGGTGGTAGAGGTGGCGACGGTGGTGGTGGTGGTGATGGTGGTGGTGGGCGGTGGTGGTGGTGGGCGGTGGCATTGGTGGTGGTGGTGGAGGCAGCAGTGGTGGTGGTGGTAGAGGTGACGGCGACAGTGGTGGTGGTGGTGGCGGTGGTAGTGGTGGTGGCGGTGGTGGTGGTGGTGGCGGTGGTGGTGGTGGTGGTGGTGGTGGTGGTGGTGGTTGTGGTGGTGGTGGTGGTGGTGGTCAAGTGATAGTCATGTGAGTGTCGATTCTTTTTTTTCTCTTAAAAAGTTGATTCAACAGTTTGGAGCAAGTATTTATGACTCTAAAATTTTGGATTCTGGAGTCATTCTGAATCCGGTTCACTCTGTCGGAGTTAGAATCTAACTGGACTTATCAAACGCGTTTCTACTCCAAAATGGTTCTTTCGGAACCAGAATCCATAGAATCCAGAAGCAGAAGTTTTATCAAACGGCCCTGAAACTTTCCATACCCGGTGACTCTGTGAAACTGTATTTTGCCGACGATCGTGAGATCCTTCTTCCCCGACTATATAAGCTGAAGTCCTTCTTCCCCGATGACTTTGTGAACTTCTTCTTCCCCGACGACTCTATGAACTACTTCTTGACAGTGGTTTGGGATACCAAAGTTAATAGCGAAGATTGCCGACGAATTCGAGGGTCTAGATTTTAGACTCTGGTCAGGAAGTTTTTTTTTTTTTTTTGGTAAGTTTGCTCTGGAAGTCTTCATTGGCAATGAAAGGGAAAGTTGGGTTTTCCTTGTTCCCGGAATCAGAAAGGCATCGACGAACTGACCACGCATAAGCCCAAGGACGAGGTGATTTTATGGAATAATTATAGTTTTGTGATGCGATTTTGTATGTAATTACAGTTTCGTTTTTTTTTCCCCTCGACATTGTTAAAGGTGGTTGATGAGAATCCTCAGAATCGACCATCATTCAAGGGTTTGAGCTTCTGAAGAAAATAAACTCAATAAGTCAGGTTTTTGTTTTCTTCCCCCTTCTTTTGCTCTTAACAACAACAGAGAAAACAGAGTGCAGATGCAAGTCGTTGCCGGAAAACAGAGTAAGAACCTTGGCTTCTCAAACAAATATAACCCCTGCCCTAGAGAGAAGCTCTGGAACCCTAGCCCTGTCTTTCGATTCCTTCTTCAATCTCAATTCTCTCTTTTGTGATTTGGTTCTTGAAATTTGTTTTTTTGGTGTTGATCATTATTTCCTGATCTTCTAATTAGCTATTCTTTCACAGCTCATTCCCCTTCTTCCCTCTCAATTCTCTATTTCCTGATTTGATTTTTGAAACTCGTTTTTTTGGGTGTTGATCATTATTTTTTTTTTATCTTCCCTAGCCCTGGCTTTCGAATCCTTCTTCACTTTCAATTCTTTATTTCATGATTTGGTTTTTGAAAATTGTTTTTTGGTGTTGATCATAAGTTCCCGATCTTCTATTAGCTAGCTTTTACAGTTCAATTCAACCCTTCCGTCTCCGATTCATTGATTTTTTCAAAAATGGCTTCGCTTTAGGTCCGAGGTTCAGGTTGTTTAGATCTTCGATCCTCAAAACCACTCTGTTCTTAATCTTTCTTAGGTTACTCAAGATTGCAGTTATGGCGATTAGAATCACCATCACCTATTCTGGTTACCTGGCTCAAAACATCGCCGCATCCGCCGGAAATAGGGTAGGAAATTGCCGGATGTTTCATGAGGGTTGTGGAAGATCATGGCTCTTCTCCAATCAGAAGCCAAGCTAGGGTGGATTATGTCAATGGACTTAACCATTGTCATTGACGGTAACTTCTCGGCCTTTAAATTGTTTGACATTTGAAAGGGTCCAGCGTTGGGGATTTCCAGAATTGAAGTCGAAGCTGAGAGTGAAACGACGGTATTCGACTTCAGCACGTTAACGCTTAGCAATCTGAAGCTGCTGAGAGATGCCCATTTGATTAATGGCGGTGTACGTCTCTCCCGTGATCTAGCAGTCCCTTATTCTGGCGCGGGCAGGGTTTTGTATAGTACACCCATCAGATTCCGGCAGCCAGGCAGCCGTTATCCGATGGGGGATTGGCTTCAATCTAATTTGAATTGTTGATGTTATAAGGTCAAATTAATAATTTTATCTTATTTTAATATCTTTCAATTTAAAAAATGAAGGGTAGAAATGTCAAACTTTATTTTTAGTGTATTCTATCAGTTAAATGGGGGCGGATGAAATTTTGTGAAAACTATGGATAGGAGGTCAAATTTCATATACTTTTTGGGTGGTAGATCAAAATTTTCATGAATTTATAAAAATGTTTGATTTTATGAACATTAGCTCCACTAAATTGGTATTGCAATCATAATAAAATCTAATGATCCACATTATATACTGTAATGAAATCTAATAAATCTAACTTTATACACACATACCCATCTATCATGTATTATATTGTTATTTATAAATTAAATTTATTTTAATGTCACTTGTATATTATGCAGATGCGATAATTGATTGATAGTGTGAAATAAGAGCACCAAATATTAAAAATTAACCTTTGAATTTTTTTTAGACAAAAGAATAATTCCCGAATTGATCCGAATTCAAATTTTATTTTAAGTCCGTTTTTTTATCGCATCTTTGATCAAATTATAAAATTATCGAAACGACTCATTACAAATAATTCTCCTTTCGAATAATTCCTGAATCCGAATTAAATTATTATGGGTCTGAAAAAAGAGAGAAAGTGTTACATGTGAGATGTCATAGGAATGGATCCACGCCAACACTCGGGGGGGGGGGGGATTTTCTTGTATTCCTCTTGGATATAGTAAGTTCGCGCATTATATAGTAAATAATACACGAATTGTAATATTGAGTCGAATAAAATGACTTTTTACAACTAGTACATAAAATTGGAAAATTTTATATTTTTTATATTGAAACGTATTATACTCGAATGAACGCATTTAGCGTATTAAACGGTTAACAAAACTTTTAAAAAATTAAAGAAAAAAAAAAAGCACCTTCCCACCAACTATAAGAATTTAGAATAGATAAATTCTCTCTGTGCTTTGAATTTGTAGAGTGATTTAAAGAAATAAATTATATAATGATTTAAGGAGATATATCTGTAGAGTAATTTAAGGAGATAAATCTATAGAGTGATTCAAGAAGATAAATCTGTAGAGTGATAACTCTCTAGGGTGATTCAAGGAGATATGTATAGTGATTTAAGGAGATAAATATTTAGAGTGATTCAAGGAGATAAATATATGAAGTGATTCAAGGAGCAAGGAGATAAATATGTGTAGAGATTTAAAGAGATAAATATATAAAGTGATTCAAGGAGATAAATATATGGAGTGATTCAAGGAAAAAAATCTATGGAGTGATCTAAGGAGATAAATATTTGGAGTGATAAATCTATGGAGTGATCTAAGAGATAAATCTCTGGAATGATAAATCTTTGTAGTGATTCAAGAAAATAAAATTATGGAGTGATTTAAAGAGATAAATTTATCACAAAAGTTTGAAATTATAAATTATGGACGTGGGAATGTTACTTAGCAATTCTTGCGGGATTATCCTTTTAACCTGCAAAGGTATTATCTTTGTCACCTTCAAAGTTTCAAACCCTTAATTAGATGATGATTTTGTGAATGTTTTATATATTTTAAAGTCTTTTTTGTATAAATTTGTATTTATATGTTATTATTCTATTTGTTGAATTATGTTGATGTATATTGCATAGTAAATCTATGTTCGTATTTTTACTCTAAAACCTACTGTATTAAATACATATTAAACACCGTGTTGATGCTTTATTTACGTATTAGATTCATGGTCCTCGTATTGAAGTCTAGACCCGTTTAATATTCGTACGTATCCATATCCGCATTTTTACCATTCTCGAATTTACCAGCCATGCTCTTGAATACTTATACTTGCCCTCTCAATGAACCCAGCGCTGACACATGATGCAAGTAGTCGAAAAAACCTCAACCTATAAATCAATTTATTGTCCACCACTCATTGTTTTTCCCCCTGTAAGTTCATATTTTAATTAGCATAAAAGGATGAATCGATCTGATTAATTTGAGGTTTTAGTAATTACTTTATATATTTTTTCCCCTAAAATATTTGTTTGTAGAATCATCACCACTTCTGTTTCTCTAATATAATAAAAAAAAATATGATTTTTTTTTTATTTTTTAAATTTTCTTTCAAACCATCAAAATATAAGAGGATTAAAGAATTCACTTATCTTCTCATTATTTGGTATTTTTTTAGGGAAGCTTAATTAGCTCCCAATTTTGTAGATTTTTTATTTTTATTTTTTGGTAAACCCAGTTTTGTAGATAGGTTGCTTACATGTCTCAATTCACATAAAAATGGAAATGATGTTTCACCTTAAAATAAATAAAAATGGAAATGATGTTACATGAAATTATTAAAGGTTTGTTGGAAAGTGGTTTTCCATTCCTCTAATATCAAAATGGGTCATCTCAATCATTGGGTTCATCATGTATTCAATTTTTACCCTTTGAATTTCTCACCCATTAAACCTATGGAAGGCTAATTAAATTATTTTTATAGTCTATAAAAAATTATAGTTAAAATTTAATCGTATCTCCGATCATGTATGTCATGTATTGGATATTTTTCACATAAAATTGACCTGTAAATTAGTATAAGGTTGTTGGGCTGTAATTTACAATATGAATAAATGGTGACATCATCAATCTGTCCATAAAATTTGGTTATCAATTGATATAGGTATCGGTTGTATGTACCGACTCGTATAAGTATCGACCATGATTGATGCAAATACTTGACCGATATGATGTCGTTTTGTTGAATCAATATAGGGATTGATATTTCACTGATAAGGGTTGATATTAGCCAACACATGGCCAACATTGATTAATACAAATAGATACATGATTGATACAAAAAAGATAACCACATCAGCATATGGTTGATACTTGTCTGATATTAACTAATACCTGTATCCAATATCAATATTAATGTTCGTTCTCGCATCGCGAATTAAATCCATAATTGTTAGTGTAGAAAAATCCTCACACTAAGTTTGTTTATTGAAAATAATTGAAAATTTAAATTGATTAAATTGTTTTTTGATGTCTTATATATGCCCTATTTTTTAGTGACCAAATCATTCCTTCTTAATTTGCTCAAATCAAACAGTCATAATCACCAAATCATTCCATTTTTGTTCAAACGAAGTGGCATGCCACATGCTTAGATGGATGGTCCACCAATCAGACCTTTTTAGTTTTTCCTTTTATTTAGTAATTTATAAAAATCCTATGGCCATAAATTTCTTTATAAAATAGAAGTTTTTGTATTTTTTTATAATTGCCCAAAGGTTTCATTTAAAACTCTATTTATTTATTTTTACAAATTCAAACCATTTTATAATGAAATATAAAATGTTCCTTGCTTTTTTATTTTATTTTATTTTATTTTTAAAATTTTTAGCAATCGGGGAATCTAGTAGTTAAAGGTTCTTTTCAGGCAAATAATCTATTAGTTTTAGTTGAAAACAATTATTTAAACAAAAAAAATTGTAACCACCCCCCCACTCAACATTTTTTCTAAAATAAAAATTTTACTTTTATAATGAATTGTATTAATCTTCATGACATTATAGTTAGCATGTACAGTGTTTTGGATCATTAATTCATCATTTTTCTCCATAATGGTTAAGCAACCACAGTTACATGATGTTTACATTGATAAGATTTGTTGACCTTTTATTGGGCTCATAGGAAACTCTTTTTTTTTTTTTTTTTTTTTTTCTGTGAAAGGTTCATAGGAAAATCGGGGATCAATAGCCGTGTAAGTTATTGAGTATTTTTTAGAATTTTGGATTATGGCAAGAGTTGTCTTAGCGGTGGGATTTCTTGTGCTCACTAGTGGGAGGACGTGACGATGAATTTTTCAATGGGGGCAAGGGAGGAGAGATCGTATTAAGGGAGAGAGAAAGATAAAGCTGTTGGCGTACCTCCCAGCTTACCACATAGTTGTTCAAAGAACATTTTCTCTTTGGATTATTATGGAAGACTTGGCGTAGATTGTGTTTGCTGGTATCAGAGACCAGAAGTATAATATACACAATGCGACTACTTTTTGCATATTTAAATTATCATAGGAGAATTTTTTTTGGCAAAAGTTTTTTTAAATCTTTGATGAGAACCCACAAATCTTCTGTCATTATTAATTGCCGCTTGCATGTTGAAGGTTCGAAAAACCCTTAAGGAAAGCTCCATTAAATTATTTTTTAAAATTTTTTTAGCCCTTTTCGAAACCTTATGTACACATGCTCCATGAGTATTATGCACATTTTAATTAACACTATGATTAAGGTTGCCTAAGCATCCAAAACTAGGGGAGTCAATGTGCCGGTTTTGGTCATGGCCAAGTTGGTTTCAGATTTTTTTAGGGGTAGCCGTCCAATAAGAGATTTAAGTTGGGGTGGGCTGCACAGTATTATTTGACGGGCCGTTTTGATGTTGGTTTGTTATCGGGTTGGCTTAATGGACTCTTTTATCGGTCTGCTATCTGTTCAATTTCGGAATTGATTTCCTATATGTATATTTAATAAAATGTTGGCTTAATGGATTATTATCAGTATATTATTAGGTTGGTTCGGTTTAGGTCTTATTGGTTCGGTTTGTTCATGCTTGTCAATTGGTCTGGTTTGATTTTTCATTGGGTTCTAAAAACACAACCCAAATCTTATCCAACAAGGTTCGATTTTTGTTTGGTTTGGTTCATTTTGGGCCAAGTTTGACCTACTATCCAAAACATCCAACTTGATCCCAAACTGAAAACTTGTTTACTTAGTTTGGTTCCAACAAGTCCAGTGCAACTAAGGGTGTGAAGCAATGTGGTTTTGGTTTCACGGTTCGTTTTAATTTACGTTAGGTGTGAATGGAGTAAAATCAAAATCAAACTATTTGTTAAATGGTTTTAAAATACTTACAAAACTGATTTTTATTTGATTTTGAGTATCAATTTTGAAACTGTTTTGTGGGCGGGGAGGAATAGAGAGTGATAGGAACAAAGGAGAGCGGAAATAGAAATGGGAGAGAGAGATAGCATTAAAATAATTTTAATTTATTTACGTTGCCACATGAATGTAGGTTTATGATTTATAATTTTGATTTATTTCTACAAACAGACATTCAACACTAAGGGATTAAAGTTAAAAGGGACTCATATTTGAAAGGATGCCACTCCAAAAACCAAAAAAAGTGATTGAGAAGTTGAGAACCAATCACCTAGGAAAAACTCAAATGTGAGAGCAAGGGCAACAAACAGTTACGCGAAATCAAAGAAAAAATATACCAAAATCAAATCATTTAATTAAACAGTTTTAATTTTTAAAAATCAAAATCGAACTATTTAATAATCAATTTCACCATTTCAGTTTAGACGACTCGATTCGATTCATTTTTGCACCTTACCTCCATAATCTAAAGGTGTTTAGTTTTCCATGCCGGCTTCCCCCACATGGAGCAAGGGATCTTTCATGTGACAATATTTCAGACAGTGAAAATGTTTAGGTTTTTGTTTTTTGTTTTTTTTTTTCTTTGAGGTGCAAAGAAAATGTTAAGCTAAGGGAATCTGACTTTAAAAGAGTCATATTAGCCGATTTTATCTTTCTACCTTTGAACATAAATTCAATGTATTGAAAATTATAAATTCAATGTATTCAACTTTCATCCTTCATAAATCCTTTTTTATATTAAAAATTACAAAAGTTAGTCATTGCTATCAATTTTTTTTTTTTTTTTTGGGAGGGGGTGGGGGGTTAAAACATTGCTATCAGTTTGCTCCAAATTGATATCTAAATACAGGAAAGATATAAGATGAGTAGGGTTTCTCATAATGTCAATATGGGAGATCAGGTCAATAAGAGGATAAGAAAACTGAATCTTTTTGAAAGAACCCACATTTCATTAGAAGAGAGAGAAAGAAAATTGGGCCCAAATTGGAAACCGAAACTGAACCACCCGATTCGGGCTGGAGCAAAACGAAACTGAACCTTAATACACATTATTTGGGTTGTGTTTTTAAGTCTCTTGGAAAAACAAAACCGGATTGATCAATTGATATGATTGAATTAAATTGGACCAATAAGGCCAAAACCAAACCAGTTCAATAATGAACCGATAAGAGTCCTAATAAGTCAAGATTTTATTAAATAACTAGTCTCATTGAACCCATTAATCCAATTTTTTTACTACATATACATGTAGTAAATAAAACCAAATCGATATCAATCCAATAAGATTCTATTAAGTCAGTAGGATAACAAATCAACACCAAACTGGCCCGTTAACTAATGTGTATTGTATAGCCCATCTCAATCCGAATCTCTTATTAAACATGTTTCAGACAGTCTTTAAAAAATCCTAGATCGACATAACGCGGATGAAAACGGATCCATATCGACCCATTGACACCACTATGGATATATTTCGGACTGCCTCTGAAAAATCCGAAACCAATTTAACCGGGACCCACACTGGTACTGTGGAGATCTTAAGACGCGTGTGATGTGGGAGAGATTCCTTGAACCGGGGCTCGTTTTTTCTTGTAATATTTTAAGTAGTCCAGGCTTTTTTTTTTTTTTTTTTGGGTAATATTTTAAGTAGTCCAGTTCACTATTCAACGTGTAAGGCAGTACTTCCGAGAGAAATAAATGCGAATTTGCTGTCAGTTGACAGTGGACCATGGTCCATAAAGTTGACGTGGAGGAATCATCGATTCTCAGTCATACTCCCCCCTCATCCACCAATCCCCATTTTCCACGTGTCTGTCTATACTGAAAGGAATATTCCCTCTATCGGCCCCGTTCACACTATACCAAATCGAGATTTCCATTTTTGTATACTACCCATAATTACAGTCGAGTGAGGGTAATTTGGTAATTGGACAAACGGACTTGATGCTCTCTCATATGGTGATATGAGGTCTATAGGGGTTTCCCTGCAGTGTTTACCGTTCAAGATTTTTCGATTTACCATCTTTGAGTCAACCAATCTGAACCGTTCATTATCAATCAATCTGACTCAATGATCCAACGGCTCATATTTTTTATTTTTTTTTAATGAAAGAGAAAATAAAAAAGGAAAAATACAAAATTTTTGTGAGGGGGTTTAGGTTACGGCGCTCGGTCAATAACCTACTCCCATTAGTGTATAAGAGTGCTTGTGCTCTGCTCGTGACATTCGCATTATAGAGCGGTGTTCTTTGTTTTCTCTGTCCTAATCTTCAATTTTTGCAGGTATGCAACTATGATCTCCTGCGCATTTTTTGAATTTCGTAGCTCGTCTGTTACTTAATATCGTTTCAATAAACAGAATCTGGTTGCTGTTGATTTCGATCGTTCGTCGATCAATCGATTCATTCAGATCCAGATCGTGTTTTTGACTCATTTGATTCCTTTGAATTGATTTTCAACATCATTTCCTTAATGTTCACCGTTTTCTTGATACTTATTAGAAAATCGAAGCCATGGGAAAGTCCTACCCTACCGTGAGTGAGGAATACCAGAAGGCTGTTGAGAAATGCAAGAGGAAGCTCAGAGGAATCATCGCTTTTAAGAACTGCGCTCCGATTGCGCTCCGAATAGCGTAAGTGACCTCACTTTGATCCGTTTCTTCTGTGATTTGGGGATTGCTAAATCGTTGACCATGTCGTGATGTTTCAGATGGCACTCGGCTGGGACTTACGATGTCCATACAAAGACCGGAGGTCCATTTGGAACTATGAGGCACGCCGAGGAGCTAGCTCATGGGTCAAACAATGGTCTCCACATTGCCGCCGGCCTCCTTGAGCCGATCAAGGAGCAGTTCCCGATTATATCTTACGCAGATTTTTATCAGGTATTGCTGTTATTTTTGGCCTTTTGTCACACTGTTCCTTATGCAGTTTATGTATCTTACTTTTCCGGTCGTATTTCGTACTTTTTTACTCATAGTTGGCTGGAGTTGTCGCCGTGGAAGTGACCGGAGGACCTGATGTTCCTTTCCATCCCGGCAGAGAGGTGAGAGATGATCCCTTCCAAAAAGACCATTTTCTAATATCTGATGATTA
Organism: Protea cynaroides; assembly: GCA_028583415.1. NCBI lineage: Eukaryota > Viridiplantae > Streptophyta > Magnoliopsida > Proteales > Proteaceae > Protea > Protea cynaroides. Next base: position 32,401,824 of record CM053266.1, on the reverse strand, counting down.
TCTTTTCAAGATTACTCATGAATTTATTAAAAAGTTAATGAGATTTGGTACTTATGTTATACTAAGCATTTATTATCCTAATTTCAGGACAAACCCGCACCACCCCCGGCTGGTCGTCTGCCTGATGCCTCCAAGGGTGAGTTTGATTTGCTAAACTTTTCCTGTCAATTAAATGAGTCAGTGCTCTGAAGGATGATTTGAAGTGGTTTGTTTTTGAGACCGACTGAATATTTTCAGGTTCGGACCATTTGAGGGATATCTTTTATCGCATGGGTCTTAACGACAAGGAAATTGTTGTTCTTTCTGGTGGCCACACCTTGGTTAGTTCAGATATCCTGGTTTTTATTCTTTCATCTTTGCTTTTATTTATTTGTCCTTTTTGTGGATATTTGGATTGCTAATGGTTTCTGCTACTTACCCTGTTTTTTTGATTGCTGGTGCTGGTGCTGGTGCTGGTGCTGGTACTCTAGGGAAGTTGCCACAAGGATCGCTCAGGATTTGAAGGGCCCTGGACCAGCAACCCTCTCATCTTCGATAACTCCTACTTCACGTAAGCCAGATCTTTTCATCTCTATTCCTTTGATGTCGGAGGCGTGGTTTTAATAATCTGTATCGGTTATGGAATCAGTATCGGCTTCTACCCATCCTGATCCAAGTACTGGGGTTAAACAGTGTGATTTCAGTTTAGCAGTGCGATTTTGGATTTGTGCGAAACGGGTAAAGCCAAAACCCACGGTTTTAAAATGCTTATTAAAAACGATTATTTATTCGGTTTTGGTTTTTAAATGGTTTCGCTTCTGAGAAGGAGACGAAAAGCCAAGGAAAATATAGAAATTAAATTTATTAAATATAGATCTATAGCAGATTAAGCTAAGAGTTTTAATGCTTCTAAATAGTTGGTTTAAATGGTTTTATTTTTTAAATCAGAATCTAACTATTTAATTAAATTATTTTATTTTTTAAATCAAAATTGAACCATTTAATAATTAGTTTTACAATTTTAGTTAAATGGATTTGGTTTTGGTTCATTTTTAACTCCTTTAGATCCAAGGCATAGTTTTAGGCTGTGTTTGGTATCATTTTTGTTTTTGATTTTTGTTCAAATTTATAGTTTTGAAGGGATTTGGCATAATTTACGAGTGCTATTTATGAAAAACAAAAATAAAAACTCTCATTTGGTCAAAAATTATTTTTGTTGTATTTTGTGCAAAACACTTAAAACATGTGTTAAAATAAAGGGTTAAAAAAGTAATTTACTCTCATTTTATAAAATCACCCCAAATCAAACCCTCAAGCACTCTTCTCGTTAACGAACGGAAGTAAAGCACAGAGACACAGACCTGCAACTTCGTCCTAGAGACGGCTCTGACGGCGACAACGACGACGACGACAATCATTCCAACGGAGGCGACATCGTTTCTCCAAAGATGGTTCCTAGTTTGATTTCTTTCCATAATCCCTTGACAGAGGAAGAGGAATAGACACTCCATGATAGAGGAAGAGGAAGACTTTCAAAATCATTTTTAGACATAGTATGACAAATCTGTTTTTCATTCTACCATCTATTTTTATTATAACTACCAAACAACATTTTATTTTTGAATAAAAATTATTTTGAAAATAATTTTTGTTAAATAGATAAAAAACAAAAACAAAAATAATACCAAACATAGCCTAGTAATCACTATAAGTCATGGGATCAGTCTCGGCCAATACCCATACCGATCCAGTTTGGTCGGAATCAGTCGAACTGATCCTCACTGTTTTTTGCGGATTGGTTTATCTGTCCAGATCGTTTTTAGTCCAAAATGGTCTACTTGTGGCAATTGGTTCCCTTGGATGTTTGACAACTGTCAAGGAAGAATAAAAAAAAAAGAAGCAAGATCGGATCCTACAAGATTGGGGCTTGGGTTTCCTACAGCCGGCCTTTGCAGCCGCATCCAAGCCATTGAGAGCACATCTACAAGTGCACCAATGCAATCCAATGGCTCAGATGGGACTGTAAGGGCTGCATGACTGTAGAGGATCCAAACCCCTAGGATTGATCCCACATTAAGACGTATAAGGAGCATATATAGATGGATATAGATGTGATCGAATCTAGATACCCCTTGACCAGATTTGCATGCCCCTAAATAGATGCGGAATTCAGATTTTGACTATCCGTTTACACTTCTAACTTGGAATTCAGATTTTGACTATCCGTTTACACTTCTAACTTGTATAACCTGGAATCTGGATCTTTCTCCTCTATGACATATGGTTTGCTCCCAATTCATTTCTCTCGGTTGTTATCTCATGATTCTTTTTTCTTCATTCTCCAAAACCTATTAAATCTTCAATAAACATCAAGATTATTAACTACTTAACTTTTGTATTATTAATTAGATATCTATTATAGATTATGATTTTGACTATCCGAATGCCGATCCAATACCGATTACTATTTCCATTAGGTGGTCTTATAATTATATTCTTTGTTGGGTTGGTCAGTGAACTGCTTACTGGAGAGAAGGAAGGCCTTCTACAGCTGCCCACAGATAAGGTCCTTGCGGAAGACCCAGCTTTCCGCCCTTATGTTGAGAAATATGCTGCGGTAAGGTTTTCTGTTTGATTTGTTTATTTCAATTGCTGTTTAATTAACGTGTAACATTTGACATAATCTGTGGTAATGTTACTAAATAATCTGGTTGAGTTGGGTGATTGCAGGATGAGGATGCATTCTTTGCTGACTACGCTGAAGCCCATATGAAGCTTTCTGAGCTTGGGTGAGATTTGGACACACTGTTTTTTCTTTCACTGTTAAATATATATATATATATATATATATATATATATATATATATATATATATATATATATATTATATATATATATATATTTTATTGCTTCTTTTATTTGTATTATAAATCTTTGTAATTAATTGTTATTTGCTGTGGCAGGTTTGCTGATGCTTAGTAAGGAGCAGTGGGCCGGTGGATTACAGCTTCTTTTCTTCCTTTTGATACTGGATTCCCTAGTTTAGGTCGTTGGGCGAAGATGTTCGTGGTTTGGTTAATACTCATTTGGTATTATTATCCTTTTTCTGGTCCTGTGGATGAAAATGTATCGAGTTCATCCATTGTTGTCGCCTTTTTCAGGTTAAATAAGATAGAAAGCGACAATATAATATCTTTGAGTTTGATTTTGTGATTATACTATGAATCTTGATGTGAGCGTTTCTACTAGTCTATACGGTAAAATATGTTTTTTAAAATCTACACTCTTACGCCTACCTCCCTCCTCTCTCTCTCTCTCTCTCTCCCTCTCTCTCCCTCCTTTCAGCCTTGAGCATGGTTTTAGTTCATGATATCTGAAAAGGCATTGGCCACTCTGAAAACCGATACGAGATCAGTAGTGAATTGGAAAAGATCCAATGACAAAGTGATACACATAATTGATTTTAAATTAAAAGACATTAAAAAAGTGAAGGTATCGGATATTGTATTGGTATTGATATACAGTTGAAACGATATCGATACCTAAAACCGTGTTCTTGAGGGTAAACTTTCTACAATGGCTCTACTTGTTTATATGTAAAATGGGGGAAAAAATTAAGAATACTGTGAATTTATGTTTTGATTTTCTTCAATCAATTTGATCTTCTAAGTTGTTTAGATCTTCTCTCTCCCTTTGCTCTCGACTTGCTTGGTCCAGCACCCATGAAAACAGATATATAGAAGACGGGCTCGTAAAGAATGCAAATCAGTGTGTAGATATTTTATCTCCATAACAAAAACGAAAACAGAAACGAATGGATTCTCATAAAAATTTGAGAAAAAAAGCTTTGTGAATCTTTCTATTGCTGTTAGAATACATATGTTGTCTCTTGAGATGAGATAATCTATAGGAAACATGGACAAGGTGAACAAAGGGGGTCAGGCTTGGGCCTGTAACCCTTCCGATGCCAAAGTCATTATCCGCATAACAAGCAATGGATAAATTCATATGAGGAAAGGGCGGTAGAAAGCTCAAAACACCATGAGAGTAAGGGAACTCTGAAATGGATGTTCCAGGCAAGGTTTGTGAAGATCTTATTGTGAGTATGTATCTCTTTATTAGAAATTGGCCCTCTTTGCTGGTGAATCTTTTTAAAAAGGAAGGAGTTATCGCTGACTTAGGGATGGTGAAGGTTGTGGTGTAGTGGGTACACTTGTGGGTTGGCAAGAATCGTGTCAGTAGAGATCTTTTCCCTGGAGGGGGATATGAGTTGATATGTTGGATCCTTCTCAGCCGGAATGGTCGGGATCATAGGGCTTAGCTGAATAGTAAGGGATGGTGCCATTAATGTAGATTATTCGAGTTGGTGCTAGTGTAATAAATGCAACGTGGCTGGGGTGACGTCATAAATGCTATTCGCTCCGTTCCTTTTAGCTGCAATTACTGCTACGTGCTCGACTGATGAAACATTAATTATGGCATAGTGAGCATATCATCATAGTCAGGCCAAACTTGCCAGCGTGTGCCTTAAACCCATGCAGGTCGACATGACGGTCCCTCCTTAGCCGTAATTTTGTTGAACGTTGGTCGAGTGTTGTCTCCTTATTAGCTCACAGTATGTTTCTGTGGTACAATCCTATTGGTTGGTGTTATTTACTCCCTACACTTTCTCTCTCCTTGTTTTTATCAGTTTTCGTTGGTTATTAGTTACCAAAACTTGAACAAACAGAAAAAAAGTATCTCCCAGAAATGAGAAATCTGTAAATCCGAAAAAAATCCATATCTCCAAGACTTATTATTGCGTGGTAAGTTGATGCCCTTTGTGAATGGGTTCTTAGCATTTGAAAGAGGTTGGTAGCATTTGAAAGAGGTTGGGAGGAAGAAGCAGAGGACATTGGAGGAAGGAAAATATATCATCAGTTATAAATATTTTTCATCAAAAATGATTTTCATTATTGATTTTAATTAATGATTTAAAAATAAAAATAAAAATGATTCCACAAAAACCTGAACTTACATTGAAGCCCAGGGTTGTATTATTTAGACGATAGGTTATCTAATTGTCGAAAATATTATTGATTTGATTTCATCGGTTCTTTTTAAGGTTGGAAGATGATGACACTATGAAAGGGTATTGCTAGAGGTACACTCGTCTCCATGGCCAATCTAGCTTTAGATATTAATATATTTACTACCCTACATTTCTGGTACCCATGTCAGTTTTTATTAGGCTATCCCAATTAGAGTGCCCACTTGGCAGTTCACACCTTGGCTTGGAAGGTTGAATCATTTTCGAGGATGATTTTATGGCCAAACTCCACTCCTTGGCTCCTTACTTTATGTAAGAAGGATGTCTCGGTTGTAATCCATCTACTTAATAATCAATAGATTGAAGTTTTACCCAAAAAAAATAGTGTGCTAACAGGCTGCTACATCTATGAAAGGAGGGGAAGAAGTGCCTTTGGCACTCGATGTGACAGGAGGTTTAGAACCATGGACCTCATTGGCCTTGAGGGCTTCCATTGGTTGGCTGCCTACCACGCGACTGCATTAGGTAGTGTTCAATACCCGTATCAGTTTGTGTATTGATGGCTGTTTCCAAGGTCAAATGTGCTCCACCTGAGGGCGTCTGAACCATGTATTGCTCTTCTATTCAAATGCTTTTTGGAAAGAAGTGTTCAAATGATATCTCTATAGGTGCATTTAGAATATAACACTATTAAGTCGAAAAATTGTTATTGTCATGCATGTATTTTTAAATAACCATGTGAAATGAAAAGAATCATTCTATATAAAAAAAAAGAGAGTTAAACTACTAAGGCTCTCTTTGGTTTGTATTATATAATGTATTATGAGCTATTTGTGACAAATCAATTATGATAATAGATTCTGAATAATAAATAATGACCGTTTGGTACTACTAAACATAATACATTATATAATGAAAAATAGATTATAATGATAAACAACTAATAACCTATTTGTAGATTATGCATTATATCTATTTATTTTAATTATAAATAGACATTATAAATCATGCCAAACAATCACAAATTTCATAATGTATTACATAATACATTATATAATACAAACCAAAGAGAGCCTAAGAGAGCAAACAAGGGTAAGATTACAAACCATTTTAGAGAGGAATTACTAAAAAAATCATTTAAAAAGTGGGGTGGGAGGGGGGGTTGTTTCCAATTCAAGCATGGATGGAAAACATTTGTAGAGCTCAAATGTAGTGGATATATCGCTCGCTTCATCGTCCAAATATTAGTCCATTTTTAAGACCAATCTCATTTCTATACATTTTTTTTTGGTAATCATCTCATTTCTATGCATAGACCTTTTGATTGCTAACACGATTTTTAATGGAAGAGTATCTAGAATCCAATATAAGAGATAAAGGGAAAAAAAAGAAGGTAAATTACAGTCACCTCCTCTGGACTTTGGTGAAATGACATGAAACTTCCCTTGTATTTTAGAAATTGTATGAACCTCCCTTGAATTTTGAATTACATTACACTCAACTACTGTCCGTTTGTTGAAAGACGTTAGTTGCTGACAGTCACACTTGACCAAATTAATATAAATGGTCAAACTACCCCTTAAATTTAATAAAATTCAAATTTACCCTTCAAATTGAAAAGGCCAAAGAGGTCTTCTTCTTTGTTTTTGCGATTTCAAAACCCTATCTTCTTCATCTTCGTCGCTATTTCTCACCTGTGCGATTTCGTCTCCTCCATGCATCCCTATCTGCAAGTTGATTGCCACCACGATGAGACTTGGAACTCACATCTCATAGGGGACCGCACGTAGCTGACGACGACTTCCAAACCCTAGCTGAGGGAAAGTAGAGGAAGCTCCAAATTCAGGCAAGAAAGTAGCCCCTATGACTGCCTCCAAGGCTGAAATTCGTGTCTGTACCAACCATGGTGATGACGTGGGGTAAATCCAAACTTCAATCCCTCTCCAAACGTAGTTGGATTCTGCCCAGCAACAACCAATACAGCAAGCACCTCCTGATTTGGAGGAACCCCGAAACCAAACGGAAGGGTTCTACCAAGATGCTCATGACCTAAATATTGCGCAGCAAAGGTGGCCGAAGCCTGCTGAGCCATAGCCTTGTCCGAAGCATAGGACTTAGCAAAGTCCACTCCCAATTACTACTTATTAGTGTCCTAACTTTCTTTCGTGGGAATAAGTTCTCTAGCCGGTTGTGTTCCTCTGCGTCCTCTCATATGGGGATGTGAAATGATTTTCTACCCCTCATTTTGAATACTTGTGCTTATACTCCCATTGACTTCCTTGTTGATGCAGGAACCACTCATCAAACTTATAAAATGGAGGTTGAATAGCAGAACTTGGTGGAGCATACACACACGATGATCCCGAAAGTTCTAAAATATTGTGATCGTGAGATTAGTTCATTGACCTCTAGTAATTGGATTGATAGAGTTAAGCTAAGCCCAAATTTCTTACTGTGGTGAACCACCAAATATGTCAATGGACTGGGTTGAAGATTAGTTCATCCTTTAACTCTTAAAATATTCTTTATATACCACTTAAAAGACCCTGGATCCTCTCCTGTCGTCTAGTCATGCCAATTGTTTATCGGATGGGCTATGGTATTCGACACATATGTCGATACATCTCAATCCGTTCAATGAACGACCGAAAGCAATATGAGAGGATCCTTTTCCCACTTAAAAATAGTATAGTTCTTTATTTTTATTTTTATTTTTATTTTTAAAGAAAGTCCCTCCCCCCTCCTCTTCATCGTTGGAATTTTTTATTTATTTTTTATGTTCGAATATTCTTATATTGCCTAATTAAAATAAGTTCAACATGTCATTGTCTTGAGTACCACCAAAAAGAAAAAGAGAGAGAATAGTTACTAGAAATGAGATTAGAAAATGATTTTCTATACATCCATGGTAGGAATAATCTGTCTTATATATGTGTAAAATCACATGGGTACATGATGTGTCTATCTTACCATTAGATAGAGAGGTCATGGTTTGGATTAGTTGCATGTCAAATATCAAAGCTTAATTCAATTAAATATCATCCTTATATTTGCAAACATCCCCAACTATGGTACTTTGGCCACCATTGTGCGCTCTCCCATAGCCTTGGATTTTCAAAGTTCTATTGTGCCAAATCTAATGGAATTGAAATTTAACACATGAGCTAGGAACGTATGAAAATTTTGGTCTCATTTAATCCATCACATGAAAATTGATAGCGTCAAAAGTGGAAATGTAGAAAAGGTTCTGAAAATTCAATAACAAGGAAGAAAAGCTTCTTCAAGTTGATATAAAAGGGAAGAGATGGTAGAGAAGAAATTGAAGAAATCTGCAGTGGTGTATATGCAGCAAAAAGATTCTCTGGAGTGACTGTCAAGGGGCAGTGAGGATCTTGACCGCACAAACTGCATCGACAAATGTCCTGATGCACTTTGAGTGGCTAGCATCCTCATTACCGCAATCACTACAGAGGATCTTGGTCTAGATATGTAAGGTGATTGGGGTAGAAAAATTGTTAGAGAAAGAATGAGGATACTTTTAGGTAGGAAAATTTTAAGGTGGGTTAGTTTCCTATGAAGGTGGAGAAGAGAGACATATGGTGAGCTTGATAAAAAAGAATAGATTTATCAATAAGAAGGATTGGGGATGAATAAGGGAATCAATTGGTCGGTTCGATCTGATTTTGGTTGGTTTGAATCAATTTCCGTCATGTATGGGTATAACCCTGATTTGAATCATCGAGAGAATGCACATAATGGTTACAGTAGTAATAGACATACATGAACATATATATATATATATATATATATATATTTGATAGAATATAATGGTCAAACTAATAAGTCATCTGTCCACATGGTAAAATAGATGTCTTGCAAGGTTTGAAAAAAATCATGAACCACTGACATAATAATATTTTATTATAATTATTTATTTTTTAAATGTGTAATTGTGAAAATTCATTGTTTAGCTTATTTCAAGATAATCCCAAATCAATCTTTTTCTAAGGAGGGCAAGCAATTTTTCAATCATCCACCATACCTCCCAAATGTCACCAAAAAACAGCCATACTTGAATAAAACTATAAATTTTTTGGAAAGGATTTCCCACAACTCTAATAGAGGGCAATCACTCACCCAACACCAATGGAAGCATAAGAAATAATATCAGGCCACATGGGCACATGATCAAGGAGAAAAGAGAGTCTTATAAAATAAAGAAAATATCATAATATGAAGGCATGGGAAATTTTTTTTTAAAGGAGAAGAATTCTTTATCATCATAAAAAAAATTGTGGGACCAACTTGGCCACAAAGAATTGAACAGAATAAGGTGAGACGCCAGCTTCATGGCCTTTATGAATGAAATGTGGATCAATAGTATCCAGCCAGACCAACAAGAAAAGGCAAAAAAAAAAAAAAAAAAAAAAAAAATATATATATATATATATATATATATATATATATATATATATATATATATATATTATTAATTTAAAAATAATAAATTCCTAATTATAAACCAAATCATAAGGAAAAGGAAATAGGCTGAAAATCCCAAAAAACCGTTGACGAACAGAACCGTTATAAATTTGGACCGTCAGATTAGAGGCGGCTGTTGTGTAAACCGTCCAATTTGTTTCCGACGCGGTTCTCCCATCTTAGTCCTTTCGTAGCTGTTGCTCGGAAGTCGGAACAACTCTGAAAAGTAAAAAATGTCTTCTTTTCAACTTTCTTCCACGTAACGCACCAGAAACAACCACCACCAAATTTCTTTCTTTCTCTGAATCATCAAAACCCTCATCAGAACCCTTCAGGTTGAGATCAAACCAAAAGAGAGAGAGAGAGAGGAGAAGAGATCGAAAATGGCGGAAGCTGGCTCTGCAACTGATTCACCGATGCCTGATGCTTCTCAGAACGGCAGTCAGGTGGCCGATTTTCCGGCAGTTCCCACACATGGAGGACGCTATGTCGAATACAAAATCTTCGGTAATCTGTTCGAGATTACATCCAAGTATCATCCTCCTATAATGCCTATCGGACGTGGTGCTTACGGAATAGTCTGGTACTTTAAAGCCTCTTTTTTTTTTTTTTCACTTTATCTTGCTTTTTCTATAAAATTGTTTGGATAAGATCTTCGCTCCTAATTAGGGGGAAGAATCACTACTTATTGGTCTGCTTTCGTTTCGTTTAGTTCTGTATTGAATTCGGAGACGAATGAAATGGTTGCTATCAAGAAAATAGCCAATGCGTTCGATAATCACATGGATGCCAAACGGACGCTTCGAGAGATAAAGCTTCTTCGACATTTAGACCACGAGAATGTATGACACGAGCCCCCTTTTCTGCAACCTTTGCACTTTCAATAAACTTCCTTTTTCCAGAGTTAAGCTTATTGAGCTACAATGAATGCTTTGATCTCTGATCCATAGTTCAATAATTCGATTTATTAATTAGAAATAGAGGAAACAGTATTTCTAACTGAGTAGCTTTATGTGTAACGATTTAATTAGATGCTTCATGATGTACTGTGATCTTGGGGTCTACAAGCAAAAATTAGTAAGAGAAGGGTTTTTGCGATTTTACAATTACATTAGTTTACAGTTGGTTGCTGAGGTTCACTCTTTAAATTTAATTTCTTGAAGTAGAATGCTTTGACACACTTCTTAGAAAAATTAAAAATAAAAATAAAAAATATATCAATGTGACTGACACAAGATTGAATTACAAACTTCTTAAAAAAAAATTAAGAAAACGAAACAATTTTAATGTGACTGACACAAGTTTGAAGAGTGGTATAGAGGGCCAAACACTACAAATGAGTGGTCCCCCTTTCTTTCTATATTTTGTTTCATTTATAATTTTTTTAGCATAAACGTTTCTGGACATCATTAATCTCTAATATAATATTTGCAACTAAGCACTTTTTTCCCTTAGTCAAAGTAGGTTTTTTGACAAGTTTGTTTTAAATGTTTCACTAGTTGTATTATGTTTAAGCATCAGTTGTCCTCTTGCATTATCTTTGTGGTAGAGATATATTTGCAGATGTGGAAGTTTTACTTTATAACTAGTTCTTTTAGTGTATATTCTTCCTTCTTCATGTTTCCTGAATCTTTAGGTTGGATACTTTGCATGATTTAACTTGTAACTAAATACCTCTGTTTGGGACTCAAGGAGTTCGCCACTATAGCCATCGCATCCCTGTAGTTTGTGTCTGGGGATAGACTGTGAAACAAAAATGTCAAGCAAAATGATGCATTATTTGAAGATTTTGTAGTTGTTGAGCTTGATTCTTGCTTTCGTCACATACTTGTAAACCGAGTGTTGATGCTCCTCCCATTAAGTCTAATAATGGTTTATGTTAAACAGGTCATAGGTATAAGAGATGTAATTCCACCACCTGTACGGAGTGCATTTTGTGATGTATATATTGCCACCGAACTCATGGACACCGATCTTCACCAAATAATTCGCTCCAATCAAGAGTTATCAGAAGAGCACTGCCAGGTAAATTCTTTTTCTCACACATACGTCGAACCAATGGTATATTGATAATTTGATCCTATATTAAATAGCAATTGCCTGTAGTTATTAATAATTGATGTTTCCTTTCTATTGGTTCCTTTGTATTGGCATTCTTTGCAGTATTTCTTGTATCAGATCCTTCGAGGGCTGAAGTATATACATTCTGCAAATGTTATTCATAGAGATTTAAAACCCAGCAACCTCTTGCTTAATGCAAACTGTGATCTGAAGATTTGTGATTTTGGACTTGCTCGGCCAACCTCGGAGAATGAGTTTATGACAGAATATGTTGTTACCAGATGGTACAGGGCACCAGAATTGTTGCTGAACTCTTCAGATTATACTGCTGCAATTGATGTGTGGTCCGTGGGTTGCATCTTCATGGAGCTGATGAATAGGAAACCATTATTCCCAGGTAGAGATCATGTGCATCAGATGCGTTTGCTGACAGAGGTGAGACAACATTTAAAATAAATAGAGTGTAATTGGTGATTTGTCATATGGTATTCTGCTTTTAAATCACAGTGAGGTCAAGGCTTGGATCAAATTTTCCTTTAGGACAAAAAAAAAAGAAATGGTTTTAAATCAGTGGTTAAAGCTTGATCAGGCTTGGAAGGGCTTCCCCTGTATTTGGTGATGCATGGACTAAGTAAAGATGGATTATATATATGCCTACAATATGCGCACTTACATGGACATACACATGCAGATACAGCACAATGTTTGGATTTTGCCTGGGATTGATTTTGGCCTCTAAGAAATAGAAATATTTTACCTATTTTGACACACCATGTACACATGTATAATTGTTTTGTTGAGATGGATTCTGGATGCCCGAACTTCTATTCTTCTGTTTGAATTTATGTTTGGCAAAGCACTTGGCTTTGGGGATTCTATTGTTCATATATGTGTACAAGACTAGAATGACCAAATATATTAAAGGAACTTTTGAAACGTCCTTTATGATGACACTTTAATAGTTTTTTATTCCCTTTTAAACTATTTTTTTTGGATAAATTTATGTTTTATGTCTGGTTGTTGCTCACTTGGTTTTCAACTTTTAGCTTCTTGGCTCACCAAATGAATCTGAGCTTGGGTTTGTTCGAAATGAAGATGCAAAGAGGTATATTCGACAACTCCCCCAACATCCTCGCCAGCCATTCACCCAGATATTCTCACATGTTCAGCCCGATGCCATTGACCTTGTTGAGAAAATGTTGACATTTGACCCCACCAGAAGAATTACAGGTAATTTCTCTTGTAATCAGTTTCATGTTCCATGTGTAGATTGTGACCAACTAATGTCTAAATGGAACTAACATAAGTCTGTCTACCATAAAGCTTCGTGATTGCAGTATGAAGTGAGTAGTAAGATTTATTATGACCCCTAGAAAAATTAAAATTCTTCTTCTTAATTTAACTTTCTTTGAATAAAGCACTTTTTACAATTTATTCCTTGTGGGAAGAAAGAATGAAAGGGAGGAGGAGGGTTGGGGGGGGATTAGTGAGAAGAAAACAATTTAATTAAATGTTTACTCTTTAATGTTGGAGACACATATTGTATTTCATCCAGTAACTTACTAAGCTCTGAAAAAGAATGATATGAGACAAGGCTCAAGCACATTTAAAATGATTACTAGTCCATTTGATAAAGTAATGTCGAGGAGCTGTTCACAATTTTCCAATGATCTACTAAGCAGAAACAAAATTGTTGGAGGAGACAAAAAACAATTTTCCTTGGAGATCCCAACCAAGTTAGACAACAATAGTAAAAAAAAAATATGTTCATATTAGTCTGTTTACTATGCTCTTGAAACACTATACATGATTTACTCTTTCATCAGAAAAATGAATAATAAACAACAAATAAAAACAATACAAGTTTAATGTCTAATATGTGTATTGTCACAAATCCATTGTGGGAAAGTGATATCCATGAAAATCATTCAGTAGTAAGAAGTCACCGGTGAAGTTTGTCAGCTGGCTGATGGATGCAATTTTTCATTTTTCCAAGCTCAGGAGTTAATTTGTATTCTTTTGCTTATATTGAAGAGAAAAGGTGCATTTTCTGCTTTCAATTTAATACATTTTTTCCCTCTTGTGTGATTTATTATGTGCATTCTGATGGCATTTCTCCTCAGCAATTTACAAGTTGTGTTATGTCCTTTCGTAATTTTTTTTTAACCCAGCATCATGCATGCTAGTTAGAGTCTATGGGTAGACTAGTATGCAAAACAATGGGATTTACAGTTGTTTCTGTTTGGATTCAAAATGTTTATCAGTAACAGCTGTATTACAATGGAAGGATAAAGATTCTAATAAGCAGTAAATGATTTTGTTGCCAAGCAAGTAACTGGAGATGCCTTATGAAGTAAGCCTCTAACATGCTAAATGTGTCAATCCAATAGATTTTCCATAGCAAACTGAAGGGGTGAGTAAAAACTTGGTTCTGGAGGAGGTGCGAAGATTCGGGAAATAAGATTAGCCCATTGAAACATGCAATAAAGCTAGAAACATGTGTAAGACTAGCTATGTAGGATTGGCAGTTGAATATAGAAAAATGCATTTGTGTGATTAGTGGAGAAGAGTTGCTGCTTGTAGGTCCAAACTTTTCAATGTACATATAGGCTCTGGTTGTTTTGACGTAACATTTTATATGTAACATTTTATTTGTTTCAAAAAAATTTCAATGTTAATTTCCATGAGGTAAAAGAAAGACGAACTTCCTTTCCCTCCCTCTTAGAAGGTCACTGTATTTTACCTCGTGGAAACAAACATTGAATTTAACATGTAAAATGTTACATGTAAAATTTTACAGCCATAGCTGTTTTAAATATTTAAAGCAAAAACAGAAATGAACTTCTTTCTAAAAAATTCAAAATCCCCTTTTTTTATATTTCAAATCCAATTTTCCTTCCTCTTGTCTTGTGTTTTTCTTGGTTTGCTCTCAAGCAACTTTCTTTTAAGTCCAAATGGAATAGTTAGAAAACTTCCATGGGGTAATTTCTTTGTTCATATGGGGATGGAGATCCTTATGGTGGAGTGCACCATGCTCACACTCTATGGGGTGATGGAGCGTATGTCGTGGATGGCATCATTTTGGGTCATGCTACACCATTCAAATATGCATTTTTTTTTGCATTGGAAGTTGTCGGTGAACTTAATTTAACTGATTGTTGTACTAGAGAAAAATACAAGTTGTAAAAACAAAATATGCAGCCATGGGCAAGAGTTGACTTCTCTGAGAATACTCAAGAAGAAAATTTCCCATTTCAGTTGGAGTAAATTCAACAAGGAATCTCTATTTCTTGATTTTCATTATGTTTTCAAGTTTTGTGTCAGTCAACCCTCGATGCATACCTTTTTTTTTTTCTTTTTTTTTTAAACCCCTCTGCTAAGTACCCCTCAACGCAATGCATTGGAGACTTTGATAACTTCCTCCACTAGAATGAAGTGTATCAGTTTAAAAGAAAGTGATTACTGCAAGAGCATAGTCACAGAGTATATTAGCAATGAGTTCATCAGTTATTTTGTGTACAACTCTAACTCACTAATCCTTATCTTGACTGCTTGGGGCAACTACATAATCATTTCTTGCCATTCCAGTCTATTCAAGGCCTTGTCAACTTAAGCACTCATATATCTTACGGTTTCAACCATGTCACTTTTTAATCATTCCCTTCAACACCTTCAATTTGCTCAATAAAATCCCTTGTGCTTGTGCTTTTCTTCTTCTTCTTCTTCTTTTTTTTTTTTTTTTTTTTTTTTTTTTTTTTTTTTTTTTTTTTTTTTTTTGGGGGGGTCCTTGCGTGGTGAAATCATCTTAGTCAAATTTCCCTCATTTGTCCCCAATTGTTCTACTCCCTAGTTCTCTTATACACATTTATTTTAATTCTGTCCTTCCTGGTCTAGCCACGCATCCATCTTATAATCCTAAAAACATTTTTGCCCTTGAATTTAATATGAAGTCTTAATGGGAATGGATCAATCCATCTCATCCACTCAACCCTAATTCTACATGCAACAGAATCTTCAATCTCTTGCTCCTCATGATTCAACCAATAGAATAGAAACACTCACTTTGATGTATCTTGTGGTCATCAATCTTAATAATCCCTCCTATATGTCTTATTTTACTAAAAGGGACTCCATATTTTCAGTTTCAATCCATTATATCTTAGGACTCTTGATTCTAAAGTGTCCCTTCATAACTCTAATATATCCCCCCTCAATAGACTCATAAAGCCAAATTTGATCCTCAGAAAATAGCATTCTCAATGGGACTTAATCCCATATACATGTATCAACATGGTTTATTTTTTTGTAAGGGATGCATCTTTTAGTTAGACATTAGCCCTTTATCAAAAGAAAAATAGAATCCTTAATGTCCTTATCTTCAGGCAATGAAAGTAAAGTGATGCTCAAAATAAAGGAGGAAAGAAGCATCCATTAGTGAACTGAAGGATGGGTGATGGCTGGCCCAAAGTTTGTATTTGGAATAAACACGAATGCGATGACAAGCTTGATGCGTAGATAATGTAGGACAAGCCCCCAAGTCAACAAATTAGGAACCAGCCCCACAAGAGGATTGATTCAATGGTTAGATTAGGGGATATGGGATAAACCCTATGACTGCTGGCCTAGTGAACACAAACAAGTGTTTTTTTTAACTGTAATTGAAAAGTCAAAGCTGTGATGTGGCAAGGACAGATCAGCAAAGATCAGTGTCTCGTAATAGGATGGGGTAACATCATATCAAAATTTGATTTTGATCCAATGGTGGATAAGAGAGTTATCAAGAAGTCCTTAAGATGTTAGAACTCTTTATAACAGAAAACAGTACAACAGTATTTGATCCAATCAGAAATATAATCAATTCCCAGCAGAATTCGATGGCTTGTTATTAGGACCAAGTCAACAGCCAATGAGATAAGGACATATCAAAATCAAAATTAAAAGTAATTAATTCAGATTGATACCAAAGGGAAATAATAGCCAGATTTCGTTGGGAGCTAAATGACAGGACTAGATTAATAACCAATGGAAGTAAGCCAAATTAGATCAGATTTAACATCACAGTCCATGTCTTGAGCAACAAATAAGAGATACCTGAATTCGATGGCCTTTAAGATGGGGACCAGATTGACAACTAATGAGATAACTCACAGCAAATCAGAATTGAAAATAACTACTTGAGATCAACAGCAGCAAAAAGACAGGATCAGACTCCAATTGGTGGATGAATACTATTGAGTCAGAATTAGATTAACTCTATTGTGAACAATAGCATGAAGCAAGTAAGCAAAACAGATCTAATCAACCAGTTAAACTCGATACAGCAGCAAAAATAGGATAGAGTAGATTCCTCAATGCTTGAGTCCTAGAAAATCTCTATTCTGCTTCAGAATTATAGGAGAAGACAGAACTGTAGCATGTCATTAAGGTAGATAACAGACCCTGATTTATAGGAGAACTAAAACCAGAAATATGGATTGATAGGAGGAAATTCAGATATGAAACTGCAGAGAATTTTGCAGAGATGATTTACCAGATCTTGCAGAGATAGAAAAGTAGAATAGAAACAATACCATAAGCAGCAGTGGCAGCAATGGTGGCTACACACCAGATGGATGAACTTAGACGACTCTCCAAATGGCAGATCAGATCAACCACTCTGATACCATGTAACAAAGTAAAGGAAGAGAGAAAGGATGGAAAAGAAGGACAGGAGAGAGAGAGAATGTGTGTATCTCTTCTCTTACTGCTGATCTCATTAACTAGAAAATAGAGCAATTACAATAAAAAGAAAAGATTACATCCATAGGTCTTCTATCAAGCCTAGGAAATATAAACAACTAAGAAACATAAATCCTAATGTAACTTTAAATCTAGAAGTCCAAAGCTTAGAAGTCAATATGATGGCTATGTGGCATTTAATAATTTAAAAAGGATTTTATCGACTTTGGAATTTTTCACAGTATGGTGTTGATGGGAAGTCATTATGATTGCAAAACTGCTTCGTTTATTACTGGTGATAACAAGGTGAGACTTGATACACTTGTTTTGGGAATATGAAAAATCCAATGGTTGGTGAAAGGAATTATTTGTCAATAAAGTACATGTTTTTGCTGTGTAATTCTTATTTTACCATTCCTTGATGAAGAATGCATGACAAATTATGTAGGAGTGCACTTAGTCTATCAAAATATTGGCTAGTAACATTTTGTTCATTTACAGAATTGAGTTGATTGGAGTAGCCTTAAAGGTCATTTCTTGTTCTTATTACTTGGGAGAGTTTGAAAATATGGACATTTCATCTAATGGGGTTCTAGATCACCCAAGGCTTAGAAATTAAAAAAATCCCTTAGAACCAGAACTGCAGGGATTAGGAACCAAAGCCAGATTAAGAAGAAAATTTATAACTAAAGATCAAGAGCTCAGATCTGGCCAATAAGTTGGTTGAATGTACTAATTAAAGGATTGAGGGGTGTTGCAAAGGAGATCAGAGATATAAGAAACATCAAGGGGGAGAGAGAGATCGCAGAAGGCTGAACAGATTCACCTCTCCCCTTATCGGTTGTATTTATAAACTCAGCAATCATAAACAAAACAGATCTAGGACTCTATAAGTTAGAGTCCTATTTAAAAAAAAAAAAAAAAAAAAAAAGGCGTCCCAGTGCACTAGACTCCCGCTATTGCAGGGTCCGGGGAGGGCAGAATGTACGCAGCCTTACCTCCACAGTGTAGAGTGTAGAGAGGTTGTTTCCAAGATTTGAACCCGTGACCACCAGGTTGCAATATGACAACCTTACCGTCACACCAAGGCTTGCCCTCTAAGTTAGAGTCCTAGTTAACAACAAAAATAGAGTCCTACTATAAAAGGAAACTAAAGATAAGAATCCTAAACTAACTGCATTTACGATAGTGTACAATAACCAATTAAGATAGGATAAGGACTCTAATATGCTACTTTGACTAAGTAAAAGTAGCATCGACAACAACTTGCATCAACACTCCCCCTCAAGCTGGAGATGGAGTATAAATATCTTTGAGACCCAACTTGGAACAATAGTGAAGAAACATGAGCTTGAACAGGACCTTAGTAAACAGGTCACCAAGTTGAGACTCCGAATTAACAAATGGAGTTGAGATAATATGTCGCATAACAGCATCACAAACAAAAACAGTCGACTTTAATATGCTTGGTACGCTCTTTGAAGACAGGGTTACTAACAATGTGGATGACGGCCTGATTATCATAATACATAGGAATGGGCTGAGAAATCGGAAAGCCAAGTTCACCAAGAATACTTTTGATCCACAATAACTCAGCAGTGGTTTGAGCCATAGCACGATACTCAACTTCAACACTTGATCTAGCAACAGTTGTATGCTTCTTACTTGCGCCATGTAATAAGGTTCCCACCAAGAAAGGTGCAATAACCCGTAGTAGATCGGCGATCATCATCAACACCAGCCCAATTAGCATCAGAATAACCACATAGCTCAATATTCTGATGTGATTGATAAAATAATCCTTTACCAGGAGCCTCTTTTAGATACCGCAATAACCGGCATGCGGCATCCCAATGAACTTGTTTAGGAGTTCGCATAAACTGACTGAGTACTCCAACAATATAGGAGATATCACGCCCAATAATAGTCAGGTAGATGAGCTTTCCAATAAGTTGACGATACTGATGAGCATCGCTATAAGCAGCACTCTCACATGTAGCTAATTTGAGATGAGGACAGTGTTTTAAATCTCAGCGAGATCTCGAAGATCTCGAGGGGCTCGAAACGAGATCTCGCCTCGATACAGTGTATCGACCATCTCGACCAGTTTCCGAGCTGGTCTCGACATTTTTTACCATTTCTTGACCTTTTCGACCATTTTTCGATTAGTTCTTAACTGGTCTCGACATAATGTATGAATTATGATTGTATAGTCTACTCGACTACTTTGGGTTTTTTTTACTATAACAATTAACTAATTAAGTGTTATTATATTTATTTTTCTCCTAAAATATCATTTTACTGGCTCATTTGGTCTTTTGTGATCTTCTATTAGTATTACATTATGTAGAATAACCAATATTACCCTAGGTTTACATTTCAATTTCACACTGACACTGCTAAACATGGGTGTAAACCCAAACAACGATCATGTGTGATTATTTATACAGTTTTATGGTTTAAATATATTTATATATGCTAGAATAGGGTTCCCCCAGAGAATCAAGCTTTAAAATGGTCATTTTAGGGTCGAAATACACATTTTAAGCCTTCACGGCTTTTGTGCAGTGTATCACCGAGATCTCGGTTTCTCAGAGGGTCGAGACCCTCGAGACTCGAGATTTCAAACTATGGATGAGGATCCATAGGGACATCAATGGGTTTGCATCCAAGCATCCTAGTTTCAATAAGCAAATCAATAATATATTGCGCTGAGAAAGACTGATACCTTGTGAGGTACAAACGACTTCAATGCGAAGAAAATATCTGAGAGCCCCCAAAATCCTTCATTTGGAAGTGCTGATGGAGATAAGATTTTGTTCCATCAATGCTTGTAACATCATCTCCTGAAATAATAATGTCATCTACATATACCACAAGGATAATCACCTTGAAAATTACGATGGCATACAAACACAGAGTGATTCGAATAGCAAGGTTAAAACTCATAAGAAACCATAACCTTGGTAAATTTATCAAACCATGCATGGGGAGACTGCTTGAGGCCATATATAGCTTAATGAAGTTTGCATACTTTGTTGGCATTAATCCCCCTTGAGCAACATACCCCGAAGGTTGCTCCATATAGACTTCTTCATGGAGATCACCATAGAGAAACACATTCTTGATATCCAACTGAAATAACGGCCAATCAAGATTGATAGCCAAGGAGATAACTAGACGAACATAATTAAGCTGAGCCACAGGTGAAAAATCTCAAAATAATTGACCCCATATGTCTGCATGAAGCCCTTGGCCACCAAACTTGCCTTTAGGCATTCCACAGACCCATTTGGAGGTATTTAACAGTAAAGACCCATCTGCAGCGGACTACCTACTTACCCGCAGGTAAATCAACAATAGACCAAGTCTGACGAGAAATAAGTGCATCCATCTCTACATCCATAGCGTCCTTCCATTCAGGACGAGATAAAGCCTCAGTATAAGACCTGGGGATGTCTGTATGGGCAAAGGCCATGGCAAAGGAGGGACGAGGGGAAAGAAGATGGGAAGTAGTCACAAACTGAGTAATAGGATATGTTACTTGTGGGGGTAAAGGAAGAGCCTGTACCTTTGTGAAGAACTACGGGAAGATCTTCAGACAAGGACGATGCTAAGGAGGGGGACGGAGGAGCCCCAGCAGGCGGAGCTGTACTAGGACGCCGTCAATATATCTGCAGTAGAGCTGGAGCCGGTAATGGAACAGAGGAAACGTCCTCATCTGGAATTGGTATGAGGGCCGGAATCAGTGGACTCAGATCCGGCACCGAAAAATATGGAGTATTCTCAATGAATATAACATCAGCACTAACAAGACCCGTATGGTATGAGGATCATAACATTTGTACCCTTTCTGAGTGCGAGAGTAACCAATGAAAACAAATTTAATGGCCCGAGGGGATGATTTATCAAGACCTTGCCAAAGGTCATGGACAAAACAAGTGCTTCCAAAGGTTCTAGGGGGTAAGGCAAACAATGGAGATGATGGGTGGACCAGTGATATAGGTGACTGGTTTTGAAGAACAGAGGAGGGCATGCGATTAATTAAGTAGCAGGCCGTTAAAATAGCATCATCCCAGAAATAGCGAGGCATAAGCATATGAAAAAGAAGGGAACGGGCAACTTCTAACAAGTGGCGGTTCTTACGCTCAGCTACCCCATTTTGTTGAGGGGTATAAGAGCAACTGGTTTGGTGAATAATCCCATGGGAGGCACAAAATTAAGAAATAGCAAATTGGGTATATTCAAGAGCATTATCAGACCGAAATACTTTAATACTAATGCCATATTGAGTTTTAATTTCAAGATAAAACTGACGAAAAATAGAAAGAAATTCCGAATGGTCCTTTAACAAATATAACCAAGTCGTCCAAGAAAAGTCATCCACAAAAGTAATAAGGTAAGAAAACTCAACACGACTCTATACTTAAATAGGTCTTCAAATATCCGAATGAATTAAAGAAAAATGAGCAGGACTTTTGGACACAGCACGAGGTGGGTATGAGGTACGGTGGTGTTTGCCCAGTTGGCTCAAGGGTAGTAGTAGATTTGCACGTAGGAACCATGATCCGTAATTTATGTAGGGATAAGTGACCCAAGTGAACATGCCATTGGAGGAGAAACACTGGTAGTTGTAATAAGGGCAGCAGCGAAAGATGGTATGTGGTCCAGATAGTACAGTCTGTCCTTCTCATGCCCCTACCAAATGTCTTCTTGGACTGAAGATCCTAAAAAACACAACAAGTGGGATAAAAGGTGACAAAGCTGTTAAGGGTTTTAGCCAAAGAACTGATAGATAATAAGTTTAATGGTAAGTGAGGAACGTGGAGAACAGATGATAATGAGAGAGTGGGAGAAAGGGATACATCACCTGTCCTGACCTTTGGGGTTTGGGATCCATCAGCAAGATGAACATAAGTTTAATGAGAGAGTGGTGAGAAAGCTGTTAAGGGTTTTAGCCAAAGAACTGACAGATAATAAGTTTAATGGTAAGTGAGGAACGTGGAGAACAGATGATAATGAGAGAGTGGGAGAAAAGGATACATCACCTGTCCCGACCTTTGGGGTTTGGGATCCATCAGCAAGATGAACATAAGTGGGTTTGTCAGTCAAATTAAAGGTAGAAAATACTGAGGCCTTACCTGTCATATGTGATGAGGCACTGGAGTCAATAATCAAGTGGCTATTGGCAGAGTATGCAAGTAAGGTGGCTATACTTGAATGAGCGAAGGTGGCAGCGGAAGTGGAAGATGAGCCTTGAGTATCAAGTTGTTTAAGACGGTTGAGTACGGCATGGAAGTCATCTTTAGATACAGTAACAAACGAGGATGTTCCCTCAACAGTTGTAGCTGCAGTAGATGTGTCATCGTCAGATTGAGCTCACCTGCAACTGGAGGGGTAGATGTAGCACCCCATTGGGGAGGTTTACCATGTAATACCCAACAACGATCAATTATATGATTTGGTTTAATTCAATCTTCTATCTGAGCTACGACCACGACCCCCACCACGACCCCTACCACGACCACTACCACGACCAATACCAAAGGCTAGGAGAGCCGATGTAACTTGGAGGATGAGGGATCGACAAAGTCGTTGAACCCTACAAAAAGCCTCATTCAAGGTAGGAATTTTATCACTGGCTAAAAGTTGATTTTTAAGTGGTTGTAATTCAGGATTGAGGCCAGCAATGAATATAGAGTTAAAATTCCGTCCTTTGAGCTTTTAGGGTTGGAAGATTTGTAGTGAGCGACTGATAAAGATTTAATTCCTCCATTATACCTTTTAGAGTGGTATAAAATTCTGCAACTGACTTCTCACCTTGTCTGCAATTGATTAGCGACCATACAAGTCATAAACATGGTATAGATTTGTATCTTGAGCATAACTCTCCTGTAGATCAGTCCAAACACCCTTGGCAGTAGTATGGAACATACGATTGGCAGCAATAGAAGGCTCCATACTATTAAAAAGCCACACCATAACAGTAGCATTATCACGAGCCCATGTAGCATAATTTGAAGCTTTAGGATCAGGGGGATCGTCTTTCAAGAAACACAACTTATCACGTGTTGTAAGGTAGATGGTAATAGCTTGCTTCCATAGAAGGTAGTTTCCTGATCCATTTAATTTAATGGAGGTTACCTGTACGTCGATAGAGTCCACGGCAGTCTTGGGCTCACTCATGATGTCTACACACTAGTGTAATGATATTGATCTCAAAAAGACCAGATCTGAGTTTTTATAATTCAAACTCGATCTGAACAGTAAGGAGGTTTGATAAAAAAATAAAAAAAAACTGAAGTAATCAATTCTGAGAAATAAATTCAGATCTGAGTAGTTATAATTTAGACTCAATCTGTACAATAAGTAGAATCGAACAGAAAAAAAAACTAACCCACTATCAATTCCAAAAAAAAAAAAAAAAAAAAGATCTGAGTTCTTATAACCTGAACTCGATCTTTACAGCAAATAGAATTGAAAAAAAAAAATGATTAAAGCAGTATCGATTCCTCAGGGAAAGATAACTAGATCTAAGTTCTTATAAATTGAGCTCGATCTAGACAGCAAATGTAATCGAATACTAGCCAGAATCTGTTCTTCCGTATGAACAGAGAAAAAGAAAGGCAATAACACGTAATTATTAAAGACATACCAGCAAGGGATTCTCTCTTGAATTATCCTCAAAATTCCTGCTCTGATACCATGTTGCAAAGGAGATCAGAAATATAAAAAATATCAAGGGGGAGAGAGAGATCGCAGAGGCTGAACAGATTCACCTCTCCCCCTATCGGTTGTATTTATTAACTCAGCAATCATAAACAAAATAGATTTAAGACTATAAGTTAGAGTCCTAGTTAACAACCAAAAATAGAGTCCTACTATAAAAGAAAACTAAAGATAAGAATCCTAAACTAACTACATCTACAACAGGGTACAATAACCAATTAAGATGGGATAAAGACTCTAATATGCTGCTTTCAAAGCAGCATCGACATAACAGCTTGTGTTAATATATCAAAATCTCAGGTCAATTCGATGGCCAGATTCTGAGATCTGGAAAAAATCCTACAGGGATTAGTATTGTCAAGCAGGACCAGAATTCGATTCTGGAAATTAAGCAACCAGTACAGATGTTTAAGAGATCAAATAAGCTTGGCAACAGGAACATAAATAAATATCTAAACTCTCAGAATTTAGAAAGATACTCAGAATTCCAGAGCTTTAAGAAGAGACAAAGCCGATATGATAGTGCAGTAAGGGACTAAGTAAAGAACCAGAAATTAGACTAGAACAGTAGTGTGCAAGAACTAGAAAGTTCGGCTAGTTCGGAAATGACCTCATTCTTCGAGTAAAATAATAAGAAAAGACAAAGAAGATAAGAAGGGGATGTCTTCAAGAATCACCACCTGTGATACTACCTTGGAATCACCACAGCAGGGAGGTACTGAATCACCACAGAACCAAAGGCTGAAGCCATAATCTCATTCTGTAACAAAATAGGAAAATAATAGAAGATGGAGAGAATCAATGTGTGAAGGAAAGAGAGAGTGTGTGTGCTCCTCTCCTTCTAGCTTATATTTATAGAAAATAGAAAACAACTATTAGATAGGATCTAGGACTCTACAAGTCAGAGTCCTAGTCACAACTAAAGACAAAGTAAACTCTGAATTGGAAAAGGAAACTAACAAGCCTAATTGGTAAAAGAAACTAATAAAGCAAACTAATAAACTAATTATGAGTCCATATACTAATAGGAGATCTAATTACAATAGGACTGTATAAAACTATAAACACAATATGACTATAGAGTCCTATTCCAACTTAGCAACTATAGTTAAAGAGTCCTACACCAACTGTGCAGGTCAAAGAGTCCCACACGATGAGGACTGTGAGTAGGTCTCATTGTGTGGACTGTAATGTAGTTTAACACATTCATTGAATATGTGTGTAAGGCATAGCCCTTACATATGCTTAAAATAAAAAAATCAAAATAGGAATCAAATTAGGCCTAAAACTCCTCTAGCCAATAGCCTACCTTGGAGGTAGTCTACTGCTACTAAAACTTAGCCTAAAATACAGGAAAACAGCTTAAAACAAGACCGGACTCATAAAAACCTAATCCAGCCAAACTAAAATGCTTTATTTACAAATAATAAAAGAAATAAAAGATTTGAACTAAACTATCAAAGTAAATCTCATATTCCTGCCTTGTACCCATATTTAAGGCCCGTGATTAAACTAGCTTATTACAAAGGGAACCCCTTAGACCAAAGGTCCAATATGTATAGAATCCAACCCAAGGCTTAGGTCCCCTAAAATAAGCCTAATTATCTGTATCAGTATGATGTATGACAGCTTGAGGATTTTACGTCCCCCCCCCACAAAATAAATAAATAAATAAAATAAAGGGAAGTCCTCCAGTAGTTTTGGCTGGATTGCTATAGTTTCTGGTTTTCATGTCATCAACAAACTACAAACTAATGTTGTTAACCAATAAGAAACCTCACAACCATTACAGTGGCATAGAATGGAAATAGGAAATTACATGAAAAATTCAAACTCTATGGAAACATTGGTTGATGTATATTCCTTGTAGAGTTCAATTTTTTTTTTCTTTTACTTTTATTGTATCTAATGTCTACTTTCTCTTTGGCTGCAGTTGAACAAGCACTTGCTCATCCTTACCTTGCAAGATTACATGATATTGCTGATGAACCTGTCTGTTCAGAACCCTTCTCCTTTGAGTTTGAGAGACAGCCCTTAGCGGAAGAGCAGATGAAGGAAATGATATACAGAGAGGCCTTGGCATTTAATCCAGATTATGTTATTTGGTAAGCCTGCGGTCTTGTTATTGTAGATGAATGCATCGGTATATGTGGATATATGGTGCGTCATGAAGGGACTATTGGCTTGCCGTTTAACCTTCAATTTGTCCCATCTAATAGAACTATGTCCAAGGCTGTTGCATCAGATGGTTGCAAATGACGTACTCCGGAGAGCAATATTTGTCAATCTCTGTTGTTTCTGGTTGACTTTGTTTGACAATGATGTCTCTTCAGGGGAAGCGCTGATTTCCTGCTCCATGTGTTCTAGTTCTGTGACTACCGACTGTGATGCCCATCTACCAGACTCTGCCTACATATTTAATGACTGTAGGGCAGTTAGTGACCTTTGTGTGTAAAATTGATAACTCATTTATACTTGTGAGATCACTGGTTTTCCTTCTGCCAATTTTTATTACGGCATACGTTTGATCCTCAGATTTTCTGGTGCATCTATGCAAATTAGTAGTGTAAATATATGTAGTCAGAAGGATTTGTTTGATTGTATCTTGGAATACAAGAAAATTTGTGTGGGTATTCTAATATGAAATAAAAAGCACTTGATTTCTTTTGTAGAGCTCAAGTGTAATGGCCCATCTCTCTCTCTCTCTCTCTCTCTCTCACACACACACACACACACACCATTGAAATCTAATATTTGACCACAGTTTCACTTAAACTACTGCTGGAAATGGTCTCTTGGTGAATTGGGTAAAGGCTGAGTATATCTGCCTTTTCCCAGATGCGGCAACCGGAGCCCTATGCATTAGGTACGCCCTTTTCTGTCACTTGACCTATTGATGGGCTAGATTGTTTTATCTTTGATCTCCGTGATTCCAATTAATTGGTGGCGAATCTGCTTGTTTTCCTTGTTGCTGAAGAGAAGGTGGGGTCGTGCCTCATTTGTGAAATAAAGGGGTAATTACTATCATTCCCCTGTACTTAGCATTTATTTACTAAAACTCTTCCTGTCCCAAACTTCTTTCCTCGAGAACCAAAAAATCAAAGTTTTACCTCTCTTTCTCCCCTGGCATTTCAAAATATCCAAAGTACCCCTCATTTGCACATGCCCACTGGTTTCTTCCATTGCCAAATAAAATTGGTTCAATTGTAATGATTTGAATCAAACCAATTACTAGATTGAACCAATGAAATAAATAAGGGTTTTCCGTCTTCTCACCTTAGGTTTCTGAACATCTCACACTGATCTCTGGAACAGATTCTTGTTGAAATCGGCAAAATGTACTCTCTCTCCTGAAACTGCCGCACTCTCCCTCCTCCATTGTCTCTGCTTTCAACCTCGCGTTCCCTTGGTCATGGCCAGACTCTGTTCAGAGCTTTTTATCTATCCCCAAGTGTTAAAATCTTGTTTGGAGTTCTCTAAAACACAGGGTACTGAATCAATTCATGCCCAGATTTTGAAATCGGGTTTACTTCACATGTGACCTCAGCAGTTTTACTTCTCAGTACCCTCCAAGACTGGTGCTTTACTTGTCTACACTGACAACATGTGACCTCGGCAGTTTTGCATCACTGCAACTAAGGCAATCTGTAAGACATCCAAAATTCCATCAATGTCATAAGAAAATGGAATTTAAGTTTTTATACAAGGAGACGTATACAACAATAATACATTACAAGCAGCTTTACAGAGATAAGGTAATAATCCAACCTTCTTGATTGGTTTTTGCTATCTCACTGAATAACATTGTAAATACACAGAAAAACAGTCATTTGGTAGGGTGAACTGCACTCAAGATTGTTATTTCTTGGACAAATGAGGGGCAAGAAATGAATTCTCTTGAGGTGAAGGCCACTTAGGTTCTATGTAATCTTTGCATAAATAAATGAAAGGCTGTATTGAAGAAGTGAGCTGGTGTAGTGTTCTTCTTTAAGGAAAATTTAGGGCAGATTGATTCCACAGAGCTTAGTGGGGGTGTTTGATTAGGGAGAGAGGAAATTTCAATTGGCAAGTGTATGTTTTATGTGTAAGAGAATAGTAGGAATTTGGTAGCAGGTCTCTTTCTCCACTGTGAAATCATTTCTCTTATATGGTGCTTCTTTTATGACCTTAAATTGAGATAGATGCTCCTTTTAGCACATGATATACCCATTTTTTTGAAGATGGCTTCAATGTATTTGATGCTTTCTATGCCGAGCCAGATGTATGCTTATATCTTCCAAAATTATGTGTTTGTGACAAGGGTCATGAAGGAAAGCGAATCTTCTGGTGAGTTGTGTTTTCAGTGATAGGATGGTAAGCATTTCAAACTCCTTCACTCATCCTGATTAGTTGTGCCTATTGCATTATATATTGTGCCATCTTCTCTCTGATTTCAGTAGGTCCGATTTTAAGATTGCCATAACAAGAATGCCACAGTTCTCAACTTTTTACTTAGCTTCTGCTTCTGTCTGTTAAAATCTCAAACACATAGCAAGAATCCTTATATATGCATGACAAGGTGATTCTTTCACAAGGTGTTAGTCCTCTGAGATGTATAGTCAAACCCAAGTGCTCTACCAACTTAAGCTAAAGATTCACTTCCATAAAACAATGAAGAACAGTACAACTCAGAATCCAAGACATCGCACACATGTTTTCAACCATTTCATTGACCTAGAGTCCAGAAGCTAGCAATCTCAATCCAGCAGCATCCTGCTTAAAATCATAGCCTCCAAGACACGATACCCATTTCATCGAACAGCTGCTGTACTCATAGCTGTCCAAGATACAACATTTCTCGCACCCATTTTGTCGAACAACTACCGTACGGTTCAAAGATCCAAGCATAACCTTGAATAAAAATCGAGCAGTACAGAGAGATAACAATGAGTACCCACCAAAACCCGATTTCAAGATCTAGTCATGAATTGATTTAGTACCCTGTGTTTTAGAGAACTCCCAACAAGAAAGCTGTGAACAGAGCCATGGCCATGGCCAACGGAATGGAGGTTGAAAGCAGAGACATTGGATGAGGGAGAGTACACTGCCAATTTCAACAAGAATCCGTTCCAGAGACCTGTGGTTAGATTTAGGGTGTCAAAGACTGGTTTCGGTGTCAGGTTTTATAGGATCCGACCAAAATATGTCCATTAAGAGGTTTGGTCAGGTGGGCTGCACCATACACATTAACTGACGGGCTGGTCCGGTTTTGGATTGATATTGGGCTTACTCACCTGGTTGTTATCGGACTAGCTTGGGTTGGTTTTCGTTGGTTCGGGTTGAAAGCTTGGTAGGAAACCTGTTAAGCCTTAAGTAGTGAAAGTAAGGTTTTATATTTCGGTCTAAATCAGTCTGGTCCAGACCATTATCAAGTTCAGACTCATCGGTCTGCTTTTAGGGCCAGTTTTAAGCTAACTCAATACCGGACTAGAACCAGTAGGATATGTTATACCTCAACCTGAAACAAGTTCGGTAAGAATTCGGTCTAGATTAGTTTCGAGTTAATTCGGACTGAATCAATATGAGAAGATGGACTACCCTTCTTTATTGTATTGGTTTCATTCAAACCATTACAATTGATAATTCAAATCATTATAATTGAATCATTTTTACTTGGCAATGGAAGAAACCATTGGAAATGTGCGAATGAGGGATAATTTGGATATTTTGTAAAGTCAAGGGAGAAAGAAAAGTAAAATTTTACTTTTTTGGCACCAGCAAAAAATTTGAGACAAGGGGGTTTATATATATATTGGTAAACATGTAAATAAATATTAAATACAGGGAATGACAGTAGTTGCCCCTAAAATAAAAAAGATTGCAAAAGAAATTAAAAAGATTGCCCTAAGCAAATTCCAATTCTGGCCATTATGTTAAGGTTTTATCTTTTGAAGAGAAAGAACATGCCAATAATGTCATTAATGAGATGGTTAGACAATCCTCTAGATTGGGGCAATGGGTCTTGGAAGAGGTGGCCCCACTCAGATGGGACCACCACGGTTGATGTGCAGGGGTTATTATATAATTCAGAGTTTCCTTTGTAAGGTCAATATGATTAGTTATAGTCAAAATAAAACAAATTTTTTTATATTTTCTTTTGGGTTAAATATATTGTCCTAATTGTTTTTTTTTTTTTTTTGAAGATCATGAAATTTATTTTGCCATGTGGATAGCTGATGGATCCATTTTGATCGTTTGGATGGAGAAGATATGGTCTAGATTAATCAATAGTTAAATTTTAAAGTCTAACTCAATTAAATACTCCCCATGAGATATATGCATATATACTGTTACTCTAGTCATTTCTATGCTTTATCCCAACTTTGAGCAAGAGAACCAATGGCGAATGAAAAACCATAAAAATGAGGCTAAAATCTGTCTTATGACTTCCCGAGATGTCACAAACACTAGTAATACCAATAACTACCCCCGCATGGCTTCTTTCAGAATATATATATATATATATATATATATATATATATATATATATATATATATATATATATATATATATATATATATATATATATATATATATATATATCATGGGCATTTGAAATTCAAAAGAAAAAGTTAATGAAAATACTTTTCTTTTGTTGGAAATATAACTTAAGGGGAAAATGAAATAGATACTAGCGGTGTGTACTTCTGTACAACTATATCCATCTTTATTTTCATTGAAATCTGGGCCCCATTTTTTTCTCTTCCACATGACCCGTTATCGGTCTTTCCTACGGCCGACAAAAAAGGGAGTACAAATAGAAATGACAAGGATCCCAAAAAACAAGATGAATGGAATGGCTGTTTGTGATGCTAGTACCTAGTGAGTGTCCAAAAATGAAACAAAGGTCAATTATTCTTAACCCTTGGGCTATCCACTTGAACTAGCTCATGGTTCTCATAGGTTCCAGACTTTTGTTGTTCATGTGGGATCAGGGTTCACATATGCTCTTGTTTTCAAAAGGTTGTTTTCAAAAGGGTTCAACATTTGTCCGGAACTCTTACCATAATCTGTGAGTTCTCATTTCTTAGTAATTAAGGTTCATACATAAATACAATATGAGCCTAGTCAAACCTTGAGTCTCCTTAGTTGGCCTCAGGCCTTAAAAATCTAATCCACCTGCCCTTAAGGCACGACTAGACTAATCTTAATTGGACCTGATCATGGGGGAGGGGAAGTGAGATGCAGGGGTTGGGCCAGGCATAGGAGATGAAGAAAAAATAATTGGAGGAGGAGGAGGAAGAAGAAGAAGAAGACATCGCCGAACAGACTTAGCCCAAGGCCTTAACCCTAAATTGTTCCAGCTCAACCTTGATTCAAGGTTAGAAATTCTCAGCCTTGACTCGCCTTCAAGGCCAGGGCCTCAACCTAGGCCCGAATTAGGCTCAAGGCGGGCTAGGGCAAGCTCAGACCGACAAAACCAAACTTGCACCCTTAATTTTGTCTATTTAATCAATAGAAGGCTGATGTGGCCATTTTAATGAACCATGGGATAAATAGACAAGTCTTTTATGAAAATAAATTATGAGTCATGGATAATAACCATTTGGTACCACTAGACATAAAGAAACAATAATAGATTATATTAATATCTTCTGAGGCTCTCTTTGGTATAATTTATGTTTCTGTTTATAACCTATTTATGATCAATTATCTATGAGAATAAATTATGGGTCAT
The DNA here is from genome assembly GCA_028583415.1 of Protea cynaroides. Classification (NCBI taxonomy): domain Eukaryota; kingdom Viridiplantae; phylum Streptophyta; class Magnoliopsida; order Proteales; family Proteaceae; genus Protea; species Protea cynaroides. The sequence goes on along the minus strand of CM053266.1, from coordinate 32,370,108 downwards.
AATACTAACGGTTTAGTACAACTATAAATATATAAGTAATAATAGATTATCACAATAATAATAAACACCTATATTTTAGATTATATTAATTAATTTTAAATATAAATAAACATGATAAATCATATCAAACAACTACATATATCATAACATATTATATAATTAATTATATAATACAATCAAAGAGAGTCTAACTTATTTGTAGATTTTAGATTATATTAATTTATTTTAAATATAAATAAATAACATAAATCCTACCAACAAAAAAAGAAAAAATTTCGCCCCCACTTAAGTGACGGACTTGACTCAAAATTTGATTTGACATTTCTACCTTTTTTCTGTTTGAAATTCAAGGACATTAAATTAAGATAAAATTATTAATTTGACCTTCTCCTTTGAAATTGAAAATTTTATTTCCCATGAGAAATTGAAAATTTTATTTTCCATAAGAAATTGAAAATTTTGTTTCCTTGATTTGATTTGAGCAGGGAGGATGGTTTTCTCCTCCTCTCCATCCCCTCCCATCAACCTCGCAAAATGGTCCAACCCAAGCATCTCTCTCTTCTCATCATTGTACCTCTCCTCCATCTCTATTTCTTTTCTCTAATTTTTTTTTCCAGTTTCATGGAGCTCTATCAGCGGCGATTCATGGTTCTGCAATTTTTCTGCCATCTCCATCTCTGCAACTTGCTTCTACCCCACCATTCTTTCTTTTCATTACTCTGTTGTTGCGTTTTTGCTCATGGCGATACCTTTAGGCTTTATCTGTGGTGATGAATGATCACTCTTATAGTACTTGACTGGATTGGGTTCGTTTGATGGATTATTACTAATTTGCCATGGAGATTGGAGAATGTAAACCTAAAGTGAATCAATGGACATTGGAATCATGAAATCTTGAGGCATCAGTCACCACTATGGATAGATCTGGGTTGGGTTCGTTTGATGGATTCCTACCTTATTTGTTAGATCTCCGATTTTGAATCTTTTGTTTATCGTTTGTTGCTGAAGAGCTCTTTTTTTTAATTTTTTTCCCTCTCTCCCTCTTCTCTCTCTCTCGCGGTTTTGTGTCGTTTTCTATGTAGACTCTCTATTCTTGGTGTGACGGGAATTTATGTACTTCGAAGATGCAGAAAGACACGTTTATCGATCTCCACATCTGAATTCTTTGATCTATTTTGGAGTATACAGGTGGGGTTGTTGGGAGAGAGAAAGAAAAGCAAAGAAATGCCGGCGTTTCTTCATGCCGGGTTCCTAATCTTGGTTCTGTTCGCTTTCTTATTTCCGGCGGATTTGGTGGTATGTAGCTTACCAATGACTTTGAACGTTGAGCGAGCTTTTCCTGTGAAACATAGATTCGAATTAGCTAAGCTTCAATCTCGTGACAGGGTAAGGCATTGCCGCATCTTACAGAGTGTCAGCGGGGTGATTGATTTTCCCGTCTATGGCACCTATAATCCCATGATGGTCGACTGATTACCACCCAATTTTCTTCCCTGCAGATCAGACCTTGACCAGAATCCCTCTTTTTGCAGGGTTGCGGTGGTGGCGAGAGGGAAGGTTGGGGATGATGGTCGAACAAGGTGAAAATGGGGGGATGATGGTTGAACAAGGTGAAATGGTCTTTCTACTTGAGAATAAGGGTATTCTTGTCCCAAGATTTTTTAAAAAGTGCTTACATCATCAATTAACAAACTCTACTAATGGGTGGGGTCTCTGTGATCAACAATGACAAAATTTTGGATCGTAGATGAGAATCTGGAAACATGTAAGATTACATCGAATATGACATAGTTTTGAGGGTGTAGACGAAATTTTTTCAAAAAAAAAAAAATACTATAAATCATGCCTAACAATTACATATGGTATAATATATTATATAATTAATTTTATAATACATATCAAAGGAGTCTTAATGATTAAGGTTGATGCATAAATATAATATAAGCTGTTAAAATATACATTTCTAAAAAGAGAAAAATAAAAATACTAATACTATACATTGCATGAGCACCACCTTGGGTGGAGAGAGTAAAGTGAAGCGCCAAAAAGAATAGATCAGTTTGTTTATATGATTTTTATTAAAAACTCTAGTGAATACGTTGAGAATAATTTCACATAAGAAAATGTTGGGATTTTAAAAGTTCCATATCAATCTCTTTGTGTTGGGTTGAATTGGCTGTAAACTGATATGATTACAGATTAATTATTGCTGGCTGAGATTGGTAGCAATTTGTGAACGGTTGAAACACAACCAATGTGATTCAATATATGCAGCTTCAAGATTGGTCGCATTTGGTCAGATATTAATGATTTGTTAAGCAGGGAAAGCCAATGTCAAGAACAGAGGGAGAATCTGCGATTTCCTGCTGGTTCGCCTTTCCTTTCGAGTCCTTTACAGTTTTTTTAGGGATTCACAACAGTCTTAAACCACTAAAACAGAGAGAGAGAGAGAGAGAGAGAGAGAGAGAGAGATTGATCTTCGTAAAAGGAGGAAAAAAAACAAAAGAGAAGCTGTGGGCGCCCACGTCTCCTACCCTCGTAAGGAAACTGCAGTGGCCAGTGGGACTCGTTGCTTTCATCTTAGTGGCAGTGCCCACTGAGATTGGGAAACTCCTCCGCATTTCACTGTCTTTTGTTTCTCTCTCCTCTCTCTATCTGTTGTGAAACAGAAAAAAGCAGAGCATTATACTGATAATGATAAAAAATGTAAAGATACGAACCCAACCTTTTTCTCTCTCAAAGCTTCCGTAATTTTCATTCTCACTTAACAAACCCCTACTCTCTAAACTGTGAACTTCTTAGTTTTCTCTCACTGAACTCTCATCTGTGTAAGAGCTACGTACAGTGCAGCGATGAAGGCCAGGCCTTTCCTCTTGCTTTCCCTTTCTTGCATGTTCTTAATCCCTGCGGTCAATTCCCAGATGCCTGGTACGCCGTCCTCTCTCTCAATTTCTTCTTCGTTTTCGAATGCTTTAAAAATAATTGCTGCAAATACACTCCACGGTAGTTGTAGTAATTGATTCACGCTCAGATTTCTCCAATTAAGTTCAAGGCATTTCTAAATGTTACTTTTCCTTTATGTTTACGTTGTTTTTAATATTCCCGTTTGAATTTTTTCATGATTGTTATATTCTGCGTGAGCCTTAGAATATTCAAGAACGCCCTGTTCAGTTCTGATTGATATTACCCGTCAAATCATTACTTCTTGCAGTTTGGAGAAACTGATTGCACTTTTTAGAAATAATTGACAACCCGTTTCTTTATATTACTTTTTTCTGTTTATCTGACTTAATATTTATTAAGTAATAACGCCTATATTTTTTTTTCTCCGGTTGCAATGTGATTAAGAACAACCAGAGGGTTGCCCAAAATGGTATGGGGTATGAAAAATTGAGGAATGAATCGAATGATATGGCTTAAGAGATGTTTTCAGAAGTCAACCGTTAAATACTATAGAAAGTTGACAGGAAGAGTAATCACCATCAAAATTTGACTTCTGAAAGTGAAATAAAGACCACCACAATCCTTGGACAAATGGGAACCCAAATAGACTGGAATAACATTCAAATTAATTGGCTACATGATGGGAGACATGCAGTTCCCTCCACTTCCTGGTAGGGTCGGGCTGCTGGGTTTCTGGAGATTTAAACTGTTGGTTGCCCTTGCATGAGGCTGGTGATGATTCTAGACTTGAGGGAGATGTGTCGGGACTTGGGAGGTGGTCCTAAGGGTAGAGCATCCTCTGCAGCTGTAGGTGGTTCCAGGGCTGGGTTTCCTGTGGGGGACTTGTCTTGTTTCCTCGCGAATTGGGGGTCTGATTTGGGTGGGTGGGTTGGGGGGGGTGAAGTTGGGGCAGAGTGGCTGAGCCTTGTCCGGTAATGTTATCTGCAATCTGGTTGGCTCTCCTGCTGGTTTGCTGTGGAGCCAAAAGTTCTTTGGCCAGTCTGCTGATTCTTCTTCGACTGAGTCTTCCCACTTCCTGTTTGTAAATTCTAGAGAGAAAAGAAGAAGAATGGAGAGAAAAGAAGAAGAAGAGAAGAGGGAGGGGCTACTGTAACTTTGGGAGTCTTAACAATATGTTGAGATCCTCTAAACCATCCAATATATATAATAGAAGGGTTACAACCCTAGAAGGGCAAACCAAGAATAAATAAACCAAAAAATAAGAAGAGAGGGAGAGGGCCTATTGCCTCTTGGGACTAGCGCTAATCCAGAGGCCCATTGGGCCTCCTTCTTGATAATCTCTAACACTTCCCCTCAAGCTGGAGCATATATATCAATTATACCCAGCATGTTACAAATATAATTAATCCTTCCACTCCCTAAAGATTTAATGAACACATTAGCAAGTTGTTCTCCGGTATGAACATGGCATTGAGAGATAATCCCTTGCAGAAGATTTTCATGTACAAATTGACAGTTGACCTCAGTATGTTTCGTCCTTTCATGAAACACAGGGTTAAAAGCAATGTGAATGGTTGCTTGGTTATCTACCATAGCTGCATAGGGGACTTGTGTGGAAAATCAAGCTCAACTAACAATTGCTTGACCCACATAAACTCACATGTAACATGAGCCATAGCACAATACTTAGAATTAGCATTGGACCGAGCAGCTACAGTCTGCTTCTTGCTCTTCCAGTAGTGGTTGTGTGTGGTGGGTGGTGGCAGTGGTGGTGATGGTGGTCAAGTGAGAGTCAAGTGAGAGTCGGACTCTTTCTCTTCTCCCAAAAACTTGCTCCAACATGTTGAAGCAAGTATTAGTTACTCCAAAATTTTGGATTCTGGAGCCATTTTGAATCCGGTTCACTCTGTGGGAGCTCGAATCCAACCGGGCTTATAAAACGCACTTCTACTCCAAAATGGCTCCCTGGGAGCCAAAACCCATAGAATCCAGAATTTGAAATTTCATCAAACATGTCCTAATAGAGCCAGCCTGAAGATGATGACGAACAAAATGACAGTCAATCTCAATGTGTTTCTTCCTCATGAAAAATTGAATAATGAAATATTGGGATAGCACTTTTGTTATCACAAAACAGCTGGGTAGTGTGTAGGAGAGGATTGAGGAACACCCAAATCAGAAAGAAGCCAGCGAAATGAGACAAACAGAGGCTGAGAGGCCGGGGGTTGATTTTCTATCATTGACATCACTAGCCCAGGCAGCATCAACATATGCACGGAGATCCAAGGAGGAGGTGGAAGAGAGCAATAAGCCATGAAAAAGAGTGCCACAAATATATCAAAAAATGCAAAGGAGGGCAGCCCAATGTGTAGTCCGAGGTGTAGAAACAAACTGACTAACCACATGAACAGCAAATGCAACATCCATACGAGTCGCTGTGAGATAAGCCAAGTAACCAACCAGCTCCGGTAAAGAGTAGTATCATCTAAGGGGGCACCATCAGAGGTAGAGAACTTCATATTTAACTCAACTAGAGTAGCTGCAACACGGTAATCAGACAACCGAGCACGATGAAGAATATCTGAGGCATATTTAGATTGTGAGAGGAGATAACCCTTAGGAGAGGAAGCAACCTAAATGCCCAAAAAAAATAACGGAGAGAGCCCAAGTCCTTCATTGAGAATTCACTTAAGAGATGTTGTATGACTTCATCAATACCAGAAGGATTAGTACCAGTAATAATCATATCATCAACATATAAGAGTAGTATAATAGGCCTAGTAGTGGATGAGCGAATAAATAGATTAGGATCATGAGTGTTGGAGGAGAAGCCAATAGAGAGACAGCCGAGTGAAACCGTTTAGACCACGCTTGAGGGGCTTATTTAAGGTCATAAAGAGTACGATGCAGATGACAAACATGACCAGAAGGATGAGAGAGACCAGGACGAGGTCACATATAAACCTCTTCAGCCAAATGCCCATAAAGGGTGGCATTCTTGAAATCCATATGAAAGAAAGGCCATTGACGAGCTGCAGCGACATAAATCAAGGTCCGAACAGTGGTCATTTTAGCAACAGGGGCAAAGGTCTCCTCATAATCATACCATACTCCTGGGAGAATCTTTTTGCAAGTAGACGCGCTTTGTAGCGCTGAAGAGAACCATCAGAATTGGTCTTGATCTTGAAAACCTGCTTGCAGCCAATGACATTTTTGTCAGTAGGCATTGGAACCAGATCCCAAGTACCAGTTTGATGAAGAGAAGACAACTCATCTTGATTGACCTTCATCTAAAGAGGATCAGTACATGCTTCTTTATATGACTGAGGTTCAGAGAAAGAGTGAACAAATGCAAGAAAGGAACGATAAGAAGGAGAAAAAAGAGTAATGGATAAACTATGACGATTAGGAACAATGTGAGTGCGAGAGGGATACCTTCGTTCAGGTGCAACAGTTTTGGTCAGCACAGGAGGTGGGTGGGAAGTGGGTGCCTCAGAGCTAGAGAGCACATTCAAGCTGTGTGAGTAAGTAGAGGAAAAGGAGCCATAAGGGATGGGGGAGCAGAGTCAGTATTAGAGGAAGGAACAGAGCTAGTATGAGAGGAAGGAAAGTCAAGAGTGGATGAGACCTCTTCAGATGGCATAGACTCTGGAAAGGGTTCAAAGGGAACAAGGTCCTCCTTAGAAATAGGAGCAACACGAGTAGGAAGTAGAGAGATTATCACCTGAACCATGGATGTAGAGAGATTATCACCTGATGCCGCTGGAGATGATGCTAGAGTTACAAGTGCTGTGAGATTCTGTGGAAACTGTTGATAACCATGGCGGGGTGACCCTTTAAACTGCTGGTTTGAGTAGAGTAACGTCCCTTTTGAAGTTTGGGACAGCCAGATTTCCAATGCCCCTTTTGACGACAAAAACTGCACTCATCAATTCCAATCCGAGATTTGGGTTTTGTAGTTTCCTGAACAAGATTTGCCATAGGAGTAGGTAGTAAAGGTGCAGAGGAAGCAGAAAAGACAGATGGCTGTGAAGAACTAGAGTGAACAACCTTAAATCGAGTTTCTTCTGTAATCAGTTCACGTATTGCAGCATCAACTAAAGGTAGAGGAGTTCGATGTAGAATAGATCCTTTGAGAGGTTCAAACTGATCCCGCATAGCCACAAGAAATTAAACCAATTGCTGTCTCTCCCTGTATGCAAGGTAGCTCTCAGAAGATTGAAGATCTTGCAGCCCCATAAGTGCTAATTGATCCCAATCATTTGTCATCTGGTTGTAGAACTCCTGAATGGATTTACCATCCTGCTTTGCACACCGTATCTCTATTTCCAATTGATATTGCTTAGCAAAGTTAGATTCCGGATACATTTGACTGAGATAAATCTAAACGTCCTTTGCAGTTTTATACATGGAGCAGTTCATTCCAATACTAGGCTCAACAAAGTTATGAATCCAGGTTAGAACCTGAGCATTTTCCATCTCCCATTTTCCTATGGCTGTTGCATAAGTTTCTTCCTTGGGATCTGGTGGTTTGACTGTTGCAATAGTCACATAACCTAATCTGTCCTTGCTAAGTAAAAAATTTTCCATCACGGAGGACCAGTAGGAATAGTTGCTGCCATTTAATCTGATGCTAATGGTCTGATTTTCCTTATCAATAGTAAACATTTTTGCCACAAAAAAAAAATTGCTGCAATGAAAGATGAGTAGAGAGAGATGTTCCTACGATAGGAGATGCGGTTCCTTTGCTGATGCTGTGTAAAGGGAAAGAAACAAGATACATATAACTCAACCCATGTCTTATTTCCACTAAAATAAGCCCAATTTGGTGTCGTATCTGCATCAAAGTCCCATTGGAATCAAATATAAAAAACTTTAGCAGAAGGAAAATTTGAAGTTTGAGAGGCCCACCAATAACAATCCGATTTACCACCAAATATCATTTCTAGCCCTCCAGAGGCACCAAATAATTAATTCGGAGATAAGTATCCACAACCTCTTTCCTTAATCCTACAGCTGCAGCCTGCAGATTCCCCCAACTCCAGACAAAAGTGAAAAAAAAAAAGAAGAAAAAAAAGAGAGGAAAGGTCTCTTTCTCACTCCAATAAAGGCAATAATATTCCTCCATACAAGCAGCAAAAGGGCAAGATCAAAAAAGATGGGAAACTGTTTCAGCATCTCATAAACAGAGCAAACACAGGGCTTGCAGTGCATGACCTCTTGAGATCGGATGATCTATGGTAAGAATGCTATCCATCCATGTTAAATTGAACCTTAACGGTATAACCTTTACCCAAAATCTAAATTGTTTTGACCGCTAAACAGAGCAGCCAACTGGCATTTTACTGAGAAAACAGCAATACCTTCCCATTTCCAAAATCATTTGTCTGGCTCCTCAGAATTGCAAGTAAAGCTCTTGAGCAGTTCTATCAAAGAGGCATATTGTCCTACTTCCAAATTATTTTGATTTTTTTCTGAGAGTCCTAATCCAACCATTAGAATGCCAAAAAAAAAACATAATCTGATTATAACCAACACACGACTTACCGTGGCTAGTACTAAAAAAGAAGATGACGCCAATAAATCAATAGTGCCACCTATATGGACCCATAGTTTGACAAAAAGCCTTTGACAATGAAACTCCACATTTAGAATTTCCAGATATTTGTTTTTTCTATCTTTTTCTTTGAAATTTCAACTATTTCTTGGTTTCATTATTAGTATTTATAATACCTCAGAAGCTAATCAAACTATTTTAGTAAAATTCAACCGCTTCAACTCCAAGCTTTCATTTCCATCTTGGCTCTTGTATTTTTTTTTTATCACAAATAAATTTAGTTATAAATAGTCAATCTAATGGGTAATCAATGGACAAGCATTGTTAACAAGGTTTGAGGAACCAGATTGGCCGTGGCCGATCCCGATTCTAGCAGATTCTGGTCCGGAATGGAATCAGATAAGAATTGGACTGATTCCTTGGACTGATTCCGAACTCTCAAACCTTGTTTATGAATTATAAATTAGACATTTTTTAAGAGTTATATACTTATATTTCTGATGTTTAAAAAGCCATTTATTTTTTTTATTGGAAACGAAGAAAAGTTTATTCATGAATGAAGGAAAAGAATTAACCCTGGATAAAGAAGAGGAAAGAAAAAAAGAGGCAATATTATGAAGAAAAGAAAAAAAAGATAACAAACAGTTCCCCCATAGAGAGGCCCACACAAACAGCCCACCCTCATCTTAGGAACATCTGGCACAGGAGAGAAACCCTCTCATCCTCCCTTTTAAAACTCTTAGAAAATCACTAACTGTAGGGCTAACAATCCTCTACAGATTCCACATTCAAGCTCCACGAAGGCCAAGGCGAGCACCACCAAAGAACTAGAAACAGGAAACTATTAAGTTAAACAGGGGCCTGTCCCTTGCTGCTCCGCGCAACTCTCCTTCCTTTACCACTTTTTAAGCTCTTTCAACCGAAATGCTTTGTGGATTCTGTGGTGACAGTGGGACACATCTTTAAAGCCACATCTTTCTCTTATTTCAGCCCTTTTGAAGAAGTTTGTGTAATTGCCGCCACGTGGGGGAAAAAAGCCTAATTTCATGCTCACCTCCAGCACTGACGAGACCATTTCTTCCACATTAAGTTTAATATTATGTTCGTACTCTATATATAATTATATATTGTGAGAGTGATATCTTCACTTGAAAGAGGAGATGCTTTTCCTTTCATCATTTATCTGCCTTCGTAGAGGTTGGGTCTATAGATCTAGCTATCCTTGCTCAACTGAGGAAAGGAAACTGTTCTGCTGCATTATGTAGAAACAGGGCCTCTTGCTTGGTTATACCAGTTGGTTGAATTAATTGACCCACATAGAATTATTGTACAAACACATGAAACCAAGATCTCTGAAATACTTGTTTTACTTTGCACCTATATCATTTACTGTACTTACACATTTGTTCATGTGAAGCAGGTTTTGTAAGCATAGACTGTGGAGGCAAGGAGAATTTTACTGATGATCTTGGGCTCTATTGGATTTCTGATGATCAATTTATTTATGGTGAAACAGCTAACATATTTGTTGCAAATGAGACTCGGAAGCAATATATGACACTGAGGCACTTCCCAGCAGATAATAGAAAGTACTGTTATACACTTAATGTTACCACTAGGACGCGTTATCTTGTAAGGACGACATTCTTATATGGTAACTTTGACAACAATAATGTGTACCCAAAATTTGATTTGTCATTTGGGGCCACTCATTGGTCGACAATTGTGATCTCGGATGCTAATACCGTTGAGGTTCAAGAGTTGATATTCTTGGCATCTTTTTCCACAATTAGTGTGTGTTTATCCAATGCTACAACTGGGAAGCCGTTTATCTCTACACTTGAGCTTCGGCAATTTAATGATTCAGTTTACTATACAGATTTTGAAAATCAGTTTTTCCTTAGCACATCTGCAAGAATTAACTTTGGTACAGATAGTGATGCTCCAGTGAGGTATCTCTCAAACTATATCTTTATAAGTGCTTACTGCCTGGCTCTTTTGTGCTTTGCCTACTTATGATTGCTTGTTTGGTTATTCGGCTGTCTGATTGCTTCAGACGGCTAGCTATATCAATCATGGCACTATTTGACCTTTGTACTTACTCCCTTATACATTATTTACTACTAGATGATTCAAAATTTTAAGTTCAATAGGCTGCCAAGTGATAGTTTTTTTTTTTTTTTTTTTCTTTTCTTCTAAATTTATTTTACTCCTTTATTGTGGCATTTTCTGTAAGAGAATTCTCTTTTTCAGGTATCCAGATGATCCATTTGACAGAATATGGGAGTCTGACTCTTTGAAGAAGGCAAACTATCTTGTGGATGTTGCTGCGGGCACGAAGAAAATCTCAACCATCATGCCTATTGATGTTAACAGAGATGAAAGACCACCTGAAAAAGTGATGCAGACAGCTGTTGTTGGTACAAGTGGAGTGTTGACTTACCGCTTGAACTTGGATGGCTTCCCAGGTTTTGGGTGGGCATGCACGTACTTTGCGGAAATTGAAGATTTGGGTCTAAATGAGACTAGGAAATTTAGGCTTATTCTCCCTGGCACACCTGAGATCACCAAAGCTGCAGTCAATATTCAAGAAAATGCTCAAGGGAAAGATCGACTGTATGAACCAGGATTAACCAACGTATCACTACCCTTTATATTGAGCTTTCAATTTCAAAAAACTTCTGACTCATCCAGAGGACCGCTCTTGAACGCCATAGAGATAAATAAGTATCTGCGGATAAATGATGGTTCTCTTGATGGTATTGATTTGGCTCCTTGTATGCGGATGCTCTCATGTTAATAATATTCTTTTGCCAGAAGTACTTGTGCAGCGTTTTTGCATGGCATTCTTTGGTCCCGGTGTTAATCTGGGCATTACTGATGGAATGTTTCATGCAATACAGGAATAGTTGTTGCCGATTTAATGTCACACTACTCGACAGCAGATTGGGCACAAGAGGGTGGTGATCCATGCTTGCCAGTTCCATGGTCATGGGTGCAATGCAACACAGATCCACAACCAAGAATAGTTTCCATGTACTTCTTTTCTGACAGCTCCAATACATTCATCTTGGTATCTGTTGAGAAATAGTTTTGCACCTACCTATCAGAAACTACAGCTACTGATTTATGTTAAACCATTTTTGCTGTATGATACCTTGGCAGTTTTTTGTCGAGGAAGAATTTGACAGGAAATATTCCTTCAGAGCTGACAAACTTGACAAGCTTAGCTGAGTTGTAAGTTCCAAATCCTGTGACGAATTTCCTACTATAGAATTGGTTTCCTTGGTACAACGTACAAATGACTACTCATCTTGTGATTGCAGATGGCTTGATGGGAACTCACTCACAGGTCCAGTACCTGATTTTAGTGGATGTGTAAACTTGAAAATCATGTAAAAACCAATTATTTTGTGTGTTCTTAGTCATGTTCCCCCTCCCTAAATTTTAACCTGGTCATGATTTGTTTTTTCTCTGTCATAGTCATCTTGAGAACAATCAGTTGACTGGCGAACTGCCTTCGTCTTTAGCAGATCTACCAGGTTTGAAGGAATTGTAAGTATTACCTTTTACCTGAAATATTAGTTACTATGACTTCCAAACAGTTTAAGGGACTTCATATGATCATACTTTATGGTGGCACTGGGGGGTATATCTGTGGCTGCAGGCGTTAATGAGCCCTCTATTGCAGCTGCTGACTGTACTATGGATCCAAATAACTAATTATTCCCATAAATGAGTAGCTCTGGCCCCAGCCCCCATGCCAAGCACTCCCCCCCTCCTAAAACAGAAATGGAGAAAAATGGAGAAAAGATTTGTTGCAATACATGTTCTATCCTATTGCTTCTAGGATAAAAGGAAGATGCAATTGGTTTCTGCCAGCCTCCAAACCCTTTACAAACCTGCATAAGGTGATCAATGTCTAGAGAATCCCTGAATAAGACCCACTGCTATATGCCTATTTAATAAAAGAAATGTGAATGGTAGCTCATATGGATTCTGTCAATGATCCCAAGCATAATCCAGAAAAATAATTTGTATTTTTTTTTAATATATATTTCTTTTTTCATTTAAATTTCTTTCCAGACTAGTTATCGTTACTTTGCCTAAAATGAACCTAATCCTATTATTAGGGATTATCTACTCTCTTCTTTCCTCCTTAATTAAATACTGAGGAATTTCTCAACTAGTTAGGGTTCGTTTCCTTAAAAGGACCCTTAGCATGCTCACTTTCCCCTTTTTAGTTGAGCTATATTGAAGAATACATATCTTTGACTTGTTGAAGAGAGTCTTTTTTACATCATGTTTCTGATGGTTGCAGATATTTGCAAAACAATAGTTTGTCTGGAACAGTGCCGAGCAGTCTTCTCAAAAAAAATCTGATTTTGAAGTGGGTATCTTCTTCTATACCTGTGCAATTGGATTCATGTAATCTTAGTAAATATACTGAAATTCCATCTGGATACTAAATGAGGAGATGTAATTGATTCTGACTTACATCTTGCCATTTACAGGAAACTGTTGAAGCTATTTAATTTTAATTTTCCCCTTCTGCGGTAATCTGTGGCATTGATTTTAGGGTCATTTTAGGTTATCTGTTTCACATTAACATATGAAGTTCATTTTAAATAATTGTAAATGGAGAAGATGATTTGCATTCTTGTTGGGTAATTTTAGACCATTGATACCTTGGATCCTTCTGTGTATTAGTTTTAGTAACCAAAGACTTGAGTGAGTGTTTACAGAATATTTTGCCATTTTGGTGATTCATAAACATGGGATTTGAGAAATTTTACCATTCAATGTATAACTTGGGTTTACAAGAGACACAATAAGATACATTTGTCTTTTTAAACCATAGGACAATGAAATAACATTCCTATGGGTCTACAAACTTATGACAGAACACAACTATAGGGAAATATGTTATGTAAGATGAGCAAACTGATGCATTGCATGTATTAGTCATGATTGAACCTTGAGGATCTGTCTTAGGCTCTTTTTGGATCCATTTTTATTTTTGCCCCTCTTAATCCTGGGATTCATAGCACTACACTTTTCGTAGTTAAGATAGAGGTTTATGTTCGAATGATTTCGAAAAGGTTTTCTCCCTTTAACTCGAATGAAGTCATCCCATTTCGCCATTAATGGAGAAACGGGGCTTCTCCTTGGATGGAAGATTAAAGTCTCTCTAAACAGATCTGCTTATCCTACTTGAACCATCAGCAAGGAGGTACAACACTTACCGGCAATCCGTTCGAGTAGGGATGCTAGTGTGATGAACAGCGTTGGTGGTTTGCCGGGGAAACCCTTTTGCTGCTTTCCTTCACCTTCTCCTCCAATTCTCCTTCCTTACGAGAATGTGTCAGAACTCTTGGGACAAATGCATGACTCTAAGGGCGGGGAATAGGGAGTTCTAGTTTGAGGAGTTCCCTTTTAGAGTGGGACTCTTCTGAAGGTAGGAGACTAGGAATTCTTACAAGTGTCGAGTCTGTGGGAAAAGGAAGGGTTACATTCCCCTATACGTAGAATAGGTAGTTAGAGGGAGTTGGGACCCACAGGGTTCGTTTATGGGTCCAGGGAATATTCCAAATTTCCCAAGCTCACGAATTCGACAAGTGTCATTCATGTACAGTCTCTTTAGTCTGTCCGGATGCAGGGTCCGGTCCCACAGGTTTGGGAACCTTGCGTTCGGATTGGCTGCAACGGGACCTATTCCGATTGTTTCCGGTCCGAATCACATCTACATTCCTAATATACATGCACCTGGTTTGACTAGAAACCTTATGTCGCCATCGCATTGGTTCCATCTATGGTGGACACTAGACAACCCTAGAATGGGAAGAAAAATCGAGTTAGGCCGGTTTTTCTAGGTGCGGGTTTACAATTGAGGTGGTTGAAATCTGGTCCAGGGGAACAAACTCAAAGCCTTCTCCTTCATCTCTTTAAAGAGTTTCAGAGAAGTGCCCAAATCACCCCAACAACCAAATGCATGAATGCAAATATTATAACCCCATGAATAATTTTGAGTTCAGTTCAGTTCTGAGTGAATGCTTAATTTTCTCTATATGCCATCGTACCCAAACACTTGATTTAAGGATTGGCGTAGGTGATCATGTTGCTGCGAAGGATTTGATCGTGAAGGGAGGAAGGGTTTCTGGTGTGTCTTCAGACTTGACAATAAAAGCTGTAACAAAATAGAAAAATAAGAGAAGATGGAGAGAATCAATGTGTCAAGGAAAGAGAGAGTATATGTTGCTCCTCTCCTTGTGGCTTGTATTTATTGAAAATAGAAAACAACTATTAGATAGGATCTAGGACTCTATAAGTCAGAATCTTAGTTACAAACTAAAGACAAAATAAACTCCAAATAGGAAAAAGAAACTAACAAGCGTAATTGGTAAAGGAAACTAATAAAACAAACTAATAAACTAATTAAGAATCCGTATACTAATAGGAGATCTAATTACAATAGGACTGTATAGAACTGTAAACACAATAAAATTGTAGAGTCCTATTCCAACTCAGCAACAAGGACTGTAGAGTCCTTCTTTAACTAGCAACCAAGGACTGTAAAGTCCTTCTCCAACTCAACAGCATAACCAAGCAGTCCTATATGATGAGGACTCCTCATAGCTCCTACCGTGTAGACTGTTCAGTAGTCCCTATCGTGTGAACAGTTTAATATCCCCCTTAAGCTAGAGCACGGGAGAACGTAAGGGCTTCAACCTAGAACAATATAGCAATAGTAGCAGCAATTGTAGTAGTAGTAACAGTAGTAGTGGCAACAACAGCAGTAGTAGTGGTAGCAGCAACAGTATTAGTAGCAGCAGAGTATAGGTCACTATGAACCAAGTAGTGGTAGTAACATAGTATAGGTCACTATGAACCATGTAGTAGCAACAACAGTTGTAGTAGTAGTAGTAGCAGCAGCACAGTATAAGTCACTGTGAACCAAGTAGTGGTAGTAGTACAGTATAGGTCACTGTGAACTAGGTAGTAGCAGTAGCAGTAGCAGTAGCAGTTATAGTAGTAGTAGTAGCAGCAAAGTATAGTGGTGGCTCCAACATGAGCAAAAATAGTAAGATGCATCACGTGTTACAAGTAGGTAGCTTGCAGTTAGTAGAGATTGCATCACATGCAACTGTAGTAGGCTCTAAACATGAGCATATAGTAGGTTGCATCACGTGCAACAAGTAGGTAGGTTAAAGGTAGTAGAGGTTGCATCACATGCAACTGTAGTAGGTTCTAAACACGAGCATGTAGTAGGTTGTATCATGTGCAATAAGTAGGTAGGCTAAGCTCTCTTCAATGTACTTGAGCAGATATATATTTACAATTCCTCCTCATGTGGAATATTCTACGTGGACAAGTTACGGTGGGAGATCTTCAAACTGATTAGTAACTCTCGATAATAAGTACGGTAGTAGATTCTGATCAGATTTGATCAGCAAATCAGCAAGTAGCAAACCAAAAAATTAATAACAAGATGCAGTAGAGGCAGCAATGGTGGCTGCACACCAAGACGGAGAACTTTATACGACTCTCAAAACGACACCCGCTCTGATACCATATCAAGTTTCCAACTCAAAAGTTTGAACTGGTGAGTGGAGGGATTCTCCATCTATAAGGACCCAAGGTTCCAATCTCATTAGCAATGTGGGACTATTCCCAATACTCCCCTTCACATGTAGCCCACCGTTGGGTGGTGTATATGTGCCAATACATGACACTTTTTAGATGACTTGGTCCCTCTTTTCAGGTGATTGGTCCCTCTTCTCAGGTGACATGTCCGTGACTGTCCCTATTTTTGGGTGACATGTCCGTGACTATTCCTCTTTTGGGTAACTGTCCCTCTTTGGGTGACCATAGTCCCTTTTTGTGCACCTGCCCTCTTTTTAGGGTTACTATGAGAGGGAACCTGAAGCTCAGATGCCATGTAACAAAATAGAAAAATAAGAAAAGATGGAGAGGATCAACGTGTCAATGAAAGAGAGAGTATATGTTTGCTTTTCTCCTTGTAGCTTATATTTTTAGAAAATAGAAAACAATTATTAGATAGGATCTAGGACTCTACAGATTAGAATCCTAGTTAGAAACTAAAGATAAAATAAACTCCAAATAGGAAAAGAAAATTAAGAAGCCTAATTGGTAAAGGAAACTAATAAAGCAAACTAATAAACTAATTAGGTATCCATATACTAATAGGAGATCTAATTACAATAGGACTGAATAGAACTGTAAACATAATAGGACTGTAGAGTCCTATACTCCTATTCCAACTCAGCAACAAGGACTGTAGAGTCATTCTTTAACTCAACAACCAAGGGCTGTAAAGTCCTTCTCCAACTCAGCAGCATAACCAAGCAGTCCTATATGATGAGGACTCCTCACAGTTCCTACTGTGTGGACTGTTTAGTAGTCTCTATCGTGTGAATAGTTTAACAAAAGCGAAACCAGATGCTCCAGCTTATTGTTTTGAACAGTTTTTGGAGTTCCATTACCAAATCATGCAAGCAGTGACTAACATGGAATCATTTAAACTGCTACATGTAATGAAATGGATGGAACCCCAATTGCTAAGCAGACAGGATGGATGAAAAAACAAGTTAAAGAAGAATCCAACATCTTACATGAAAATAACTCAATAGACCAAAACCGCAGTCAGATTTAAATTATTCCAAGAGAAGATCAGCATTATATAGATCAATTGCAGCTATGCCTGAAAGAAGTGATGTCAAGATAACCCCTGGGAAACCCCTGAGATCATACTTGACCCAGAAAACTTCTTTGGAAAGTATAAGTGGATCCACCTTAACTTGAAAATTTCACTCTAGAGCTACCTTAGAGAATGATGAGAACAAGGAACCAGCCCCTTGCAGCTTCAATAATACAATCTGTTGGATTAGAGAATGAGAGTGAGAGATAATGATCTCCTCACCCAGCCTTCTTATTTATAATGAAATATTGATAGTCAAGATTACAATTGTATCCCTAATGATAATAAAGAAAATAAAATTACAATAGTACCCTTGAACCCATGAATTACGACACCCCCTCAATTTGGTGCATATATATCATGCATAACCAGCTTGGACAATATCGTGTGAAATGGTTTCCCAGGTAAACCTTTAGTGAAAATGTCTGCCCGACTGATCATTTGATTTGACGAATGGAATCTGAATTTGATCACTTTTTAACTTTTCTTTAATGAAGTGGCGATCTACCTCAACATGCTTAGTCCTATCATGCTGGACAGGATAATGAGCAATGTTGATTACTGCTTTATTGTCACAAAACAGAGTCATGGATTGAGGACATTGGACTTTCAAGTCTTCGAGTAAGCCCTTCAACCATAAGAGTTAGCATATTCCTTGGGCCATTGCCCGAAATTTTTCTTTTGCACTGGAACGGGCCACTACATTCTGCTTCTTGCTGCTCCAAGTCACCAGATTTTCGCCCACGAAGGTGCAATAACCAGAGATAGATTTTCGGTCTGGACTACCTGCTTAGTCGGCATCCGTATAAGCCTCCACTTTGAGATGATCATGCGGTGACAGTAGAATCCCTTTTCCTGGAGCTTCCTTTAGGTAATGTAGAATCCTATAGACTACCTCCATATGTGTTGAGTAGGGATCATGCATAAATTGACTCACCAAACTTACTGCCAATGCAATATCTGGCCTGTTATGTGATAGATTGATAAGCCTTCCAACTAACCGCTGGTGCCTTTATCCATTGGTGTTCCTTCTTTCTCCTTGAGCTTAGTATTGGAATCCAGAGGAGTATCACATGGTCGGCACCCTAGTAGTCCTATTTTTGAGAGAAGATCGAGGACATACTTTATTTGAGAGAAAAAGATGCCCTTTGTAGAGCGAGCAACTTTAACCCTAAGAAAGTACTTGAGTTTTCTAAGATCCTTGATTTCAAACTCCTTTATCAGAAATGCTTTTAGTTTCCTAATTTCATCATCATTACTCCCAGAGTCCTAGTAACAACGATATCATCCACATATACAAGTAGTGCAGTGAAAGTTCCAGATGTATGCTTGATAAACAACATATGGTCAGCATTACTCTGAGCATAACCAGACAAATGCTATCATAAAGAGAGCGTTTTTACTTCCATACCTTCCCTTTGGTGCTCGCATCTGTAAAACCAGGTAGACAATCCATATAAACTTCCTTAGTAAGTTCTCCATGAAGGATGACATTCTTCATATCAAGCTGTTGTAAATCCCAGTTATGGTGTACTGTACATGCCAAAAGAACCCGGATTGTTGTCATCATGGCCACTGGAGCAAATGTTTCTTGGTAATCAATCCCATATGTTTAGGTGAATCCACGAGCAACTAGCCTTGCGTTATACCGATCCACAGTGCCATCTATTTTCTGCTTGACTGTGAAAACCCACTTGCATCCTATTGGCCTCTTACCTGGTGGAAGTAAAACAATGTCCCATGTATAATTTTTCTTCACGGCTCTCATTTTTTCCATCATTGTAGCTTTTCACCGTTCATCTATAATTGCTTCTTGCCCATTCTGAGGAATAGACACAAAGGAAAGTGATGACATGAATGCATCAAAGGAAGGAGATAAAAAGTTATATGAAACAAAATTAGAAATTGGGTGAAGTATGCAGGACCTAGTACCTTTTTGAATGGCAATAGGTAGATCAGAATCAGAGAGAGGAATTTCCTTACCAGGAGGAAGCTCAGTCTCTGGATCCAGAGTTGGCGAAGGGACATGTAAAGTTGCATTGATGGTAGTGGTCCTTCCTTGCTTGCTTCTGGCATGGCTGTAGACTTGCAGAGGTTTGGCATTATGACTGGTTGTGAGAATAGGAGAGGTGTAGAAGGTGGTATTGTATCATGGTCTGATATTGCGTCTGAGTTTAGAACATATGGATCCGGATCCGTGATGACGCTTTCTTGGACTCTTTCTGTTTCTTCTGGTAAAAATAGAGACACATCTTCAAGTTCGATACTTTGGGTTGCATCCTTCCCCCCCTGAAGATGTGACAGGTAGTATATCAAGTGCTCATGAAAGAGAACATCCTTGGGAATAAAAGTCCTCCGGGAGGGAGGATGGTAGCACTTATATCCTTTCTGTGTGGCAGGGTAGCCAATGAAGATGCAACAGAGCCCCTTGGGATCAAGCTTATTGGGAGATTGATGGTTGCGGGCATAACAAACACAACCAAAGACCATTGGCGGTAGCACAAAGGAAGTATTGCCGAGCACGAGATTCAGAGGGGCTTTGTTGTCGAGAATTCTCGATGAGAGCCGATTGATAAGAGAGGCCGCAGTCAGGACATAATCATTCCAAAAACGAGCTGGAACATGTCCCTCAAACATTAAAGCTTTTGCAGTCTCAAGAAGGTGATGATTTTTTTCTCTATGTAACCCCATTTTGAGCTCGTGTGTCAACACAACTCGTTTGATGTAGAATCCCATTATCTGATAAATAGGGTTGAAATGTCCCTTCAAGGTATTCCTTCCCGTTGCCACTGCGAAGTACCTTCAGCTAAGCCTGGAATTGAGTCTTTATTGTGTTATAGAATTGGCGGAAGTACTGGAAAACGTTACTTTTATTATGCATCAAATACATAATTGTCAAGGCGTCACCTAGGCACCCAGGTGGCCTTGTGATGTCTTGGAAAATCGGGCACCTTGGTTTCCTAGGCAGGCGCCTTGATCACCTAGGTGGGCGCCTTGGTCGCCTAGGCGCCCCGTCAGGCCTCCAATGCCTTGGTTCGCCTTGGGGCCTTGACAACTATGATCAGATATACCCAGGTAGCCCGAGTATGACAATCAATAAATGTTACAAATCAATGATGCCCAAAGATAGAAGTAGTCCTAGCGAGTCCCCAAATATCAGAATGTATTAAATAAAAAATTCCACTAGGTAAATAGGTTGTACTAGCTTGCTGAGCCAAAATACAGGCTTCGCGTAGTAATTCGTTTTTATTACAATGTTCAAATAAAAAAAGGGAACACAACTGGGGAGGGGTGACCAAGACGTCTGTGCTACTGTTGGTGAGTGCTCACGGTTGAATAAATGTGATGTGGGGTAGTTTGAGGTGAAGGTGGTGTATAGGTTTATGTGGGTGCTTGAAGGACCATCATCAAGCAAGTAGAGACCACCATGCAATTTATCATGTACAATCGTCTTCTTGCTCACCAGATCTTGAATTACATACGAGAAAGGAAAAAATGTTGCTTTATAGTTAAGAGATTTAGTAAGACTACTAATAGATAACAAATTTGTAAAAAAACTAGGAACATGAAGAACGGACTGTAAAGTAAGGGCAAAGGAGCAGCGGATGGATCCCTTTCCAGATATAGGAGAGAAAGACCCATCTGCTACTCGGACTGTGTCTTTCCCAGAAGAGGGAGAGTATAGATAGAAGGAACTGGCTGAACCAGTCATGTGATCAGTGGCTCTAGTGTCCATAACCCGTGGGCTAGAAACAGAGGAAGCACAGTAACCAGCATGATAAATACCTGACCGAACAAAATATGAACCTGGTGTGTCAGATGATGATGCAAGAGTGGTATTAGCTGCAGAGGATGGCCTTAGCAGATTTCTGAGCGCCTGAAGTTCTTCTGCTGAAAGCATAGGTAGAGTCCTAGTAAGAGGGCAAGCTTCTATTTGATGGGCCTGTGGTGCCCGAAAATTCTTGGATCTCTATATCCCTTTCTCATGCTTCTTGGCCTCAAAATCAGTTGTTTGCCATGTAATTTTCAGCAAGTATCTTTAGTATGCCTTTCCTTCCCACAATGTTCACACCGAACGGGGTCTCGAGAAGAGGAAGGTTTGCAGAATGCAGCACCACTTTGCTAAGTGGTTTAGAGGGCTGACTGTTCTACTAGTAATGTAGGCATCATAGATGTACGACGCATGTCCACAGATTGAACCAAGGCATAAGCTTGTTTCTAAAGATGGGAGGGGCTCTTTACTAAGGATTTGAGCGCTAATTTGATTAAATTCAACATTGAGGCCAGCCAAAAAATTATACATCCTTAGTTTGTCCTTTGCAAGTTTCATAGCAGTAGCATCAAGAGAACATAAAACAGTGAAGGTGTCGTAATAGTCCAACACTTGCCACAAACTTCGGAGTTTAGAATAGTATTGGGATACAATAATGTCCCTTTGCTTAGTTGCACCAATCTTCACATGGAGATCATAAATCAAGGAGTAGTTGCCAACCTGAGAATAGATTTCCTTGGCCGCATTCCAAATTTTGGTTGCATCAGACAATAATACATACCCCCGGCCAATTTTAGGTTCCATAGAGCCAATTAGATATGCCATCACAATAGAGTTTTCTGACGCCCATTTGTCATAAAATCGGTCTGTGAGGGCAGGGGCCTTTTTGTGACAGTGATATATCCTAGCAGACCTCTTGTAGAGATCGCCATGTGTGCCGTTTTAGACCACATTAAATAGTTGGTCCCATCTAACTTGATTGGGTTGAGTGCAATAGCAGTGAATTCAATTTTTGAGATCTTCGTGTTGGGAAAAACAACTTCTGAAGAATCAGGCATGGTGATGAACTCAACCCAAGAACAATTTGTCTAAAAAACTTGAGCAGAACAAATCGATATGTGCTCAACAATGTAAAATACCTGGAACAGAGATGCCGCTAGGGAAGTACTAGAGGCGATAATTTGTGGTGCCGTGTTTCAGTCTTTGGGAAACGAGATACACATCTACAACAAGTTTCGATCTTCATACAAGCAAGGAAGAATTGAGGGTGGCTATGTGTGCAATCTCTTCGAAGAAAATTCCTGCAACGAGGGAGACACGGCAGCCCATACCGTCAAAAAAGATAATAACCGATCCTTAGAGAGGGTTCTCAATTCATTGATAAGCAGGCTTGTGGGAATTCGAGATGTTAGGGAGAAAGAAGAAGATCGGAAAGAGGAAAGGTGGGTAGGGAAGGGTTTGGCAGTAGGGTTTAGTGGCGGTAGGGTCTGGTGGCATTAAGGTTTGAGGATGGTAGATGGTGGCGGTAGGTCTGGTGGTGTTAGGGTTGGGTGACAGTAGTTCTTGTAGAGGCAGTAGGCTGGGGTGGTGAGGTTGGGGGGTCGGGATAGGTTAGAGGAGAAGAGAGAGAGAGAGAGAGAGAGAGAGAGAGAGAGAGAGAGAGAGAGAGAGAGAGGTTGGAAGCGGTGGGGCTGGGGCGGTAATGGGTTACCGAGAGAGGGTGGTGGCAGTTCTAGGGTTGGTACTCCATGGATGATGGTGGCTCAGATGCCATGTTGGATTAGAGAATGAGAGTGAGAGATAATG
This sequence comes from Protea cynaroides, assembly GCA_028583415.1. Classification (NCBI taxonomy): domain Eukaryota; kingdom Viridiplantae; phylum Streptophyta; class Magnoliopsida; order Proteales; family Proteaceae; genus Protea; species Protea cynaroides. The sequence continues at coordinate 32,347,350 of CM053266.1, read as the reverse complement.
ATCTCCTAACCCAGCTTTCTTATTTATAGTCAAGATTACAATTATATCCCTAATGATAATAAAGAAAAGAAATTTATAATAGTACATTTGAATCCATGAATTACGACACAATCAAATTGGGAAAACAGATTGAAACAGAAGCTGGAAATTGGTTTATGGACTTCTTAGAGAAAGCCCTGAAAACAGGTCTGAAGAAATCGAGAGGAATGGTAGATAGTGATGGTTCCGACAGCCCAAAACCTCTTCAAATCCTTAAGCAGAGAGTGGTCAATGTCATTACCTACCAGAATATTCCATCAGTCAGCTCAGCAAATGATCCCATGATGCTGAATTGAGCAGCCAGCACAAGAAATCAGCGGTGACCAAAGTCAGGGAGAGGGAGAGAGAGGGGTTAGAGCAAATGTTATAAAAAAAATATTAATTTTACTAGTTTACCCTCATTAAAAATACATGTTCATTAAAAACATGTGCAAAAACAACCAAAAAGAGTTTTTGGCCCAAAATCAAAAAGAGGTCCCTCTTTTTGATTTTTGGGCCTATTTTCATTTGTGTTTCTCATACATGGCACCCAAAAATGATACCAAACACCTTTAAAGACAAAAAATTGAAATAAAAACAGAAATAAAAATGAATCCAAAGACAGCTTTAGTATCGTCATTGAGATTGGTTTCGAAGCCTTACTTTATTAGTCCTTGAGCTGTGGTGTGAAGGATGAAGAATACCCTTTTTGTCTGTCAATTGATGAAAAAATATTGTTGGTTACAGGCTTAATGACAACTCCAGTCAGCTGATACAAAAGAATGTGCATGTCTAATAACAAGAAATCCTCATGCAACTCTTCCTTGAAAAAAAGGAGACTCAAGTTTAATGTCCTATGCCTGCTCATAAAGTATCAGAATTATAGATATGTACAGTACACTCAAATTATTGGATAGCAGTGTGGCAAGAGAAGAAAACATGGCTCTCAGAATGTGATGAATGAAGGAGATCCAAATCCTTATTGCAGTGGCATAAGTACAAGGAACAGCGTTTGACAGTGCAACAGAAGGTACAATATCCAATGGCAGATAGATGGGTGATCGGGCACGCAGCCCAATCAGCACTGGAGAAGGAATATACAAGACCAAACTAGTCACAAGTGGAGTACCTTAAAAATATGTAGTAATGCATTTTGTAGGCTGAAAATGAGAAGCGAGATTATGCATGAATGGGGAGGAAGGATTATCATCAAAAGAGGGAACTGGACAGATGTGTCAAACTCTGAAAACTGTCAACGATATTAAGATAGAAGTAACATAAGAAGAGGGGGATGGAGTAGATGAGGAAGACTATTTAGCAACAGGACTGTAGATTTATTACAATCAGATGTACCAGTACAGTTAAGGATACATTTACCTTATTTTCTATGAGTAAAGCTGTTAAATGTTTGAGAAACTACAATGACTAAGAAAGAGTTGAGAGGAATTAGGTCCTCCACAGAAAACTCAATAGGCAACTTGAGAATTGAAATGATGAACTGAGGCATAGTTTATGTAAGAATTGACACCATCAACATAACAAAGAAGAAAGATACCATTTTGAGATCACAGTGGATAAAAGAGTTAAAAAGTTGAATAGGCATCGTGAGTTTGCTTTATGCGATGGAGTGAATGCTGCAACGGCTATATGCTGTTTAGATGAGCATTAGCTTTTTTGGAGGCTTAAACTAAAAGCAGACAAAAAAGTGAGGAGAGAGAGAGAGCAAGAGAGAAGTGAATGGGACTCCCATATGTAAAAAAAAAAAAAAGAAAAAAAAAAAGAGAAGGGGGCGGGGGGATTAAAATTAGGGCTGCAACTGGGCCGGGTTTCTTAAAACCCTAACCCTGACCTTGAGTACCTTACAGGCAGCCCTAACCCAGCCCAACCCTGCATGGGTCAGAAAATGTTCAACCCTAACCCTACCCTGGCAGAGTTGGGCTTAACCCTAACCCTAATCTGATTGACCTAGACAGGGTTTGGTTGGGCCGGGTTGACCCTGATTCCTTGTAAATAAAAACTCAGATTTCCTTCTTAAATCCCAACCAGAGAACAAAGCCAGAGCTACTTCGCCAGCAGTTTAAAAAATTCTGACTGCGATCATCGAGCTACTTTTTCAGATTTGGACTGTTCTTACTTTTCAATGCTCATTGATAGTTTAATTAAACATATATAATGTTCTTTATGGGGATGGAGTGAAGAGTCTTCAATTCCTTCTATCTTAATTGTTTATTCAGCTTTGAACCATAAAATCAGTTTCGTTTAACAATAATTGAAGTGGCAGAGAAGAATGCGGGAGGACAGAGGTAGAGGCCATGGTGTGGGGTGGGGCTAGAGGTGCTGAGAGAACGGAGACCTGGGAAGAGAGATGAAAGGAAACAGAGATGGATACTTCAGCTGTAATTTACCCTTTATCAAATGAATTGAGAGAAAATCCAAACCCCCACTAGAAGGAAAAAGAGTGGGCTAACAATAATTTCACAAAAAACTACACAAATATTTCCCATTTATATGTAGGTATCATAATCTAGAACTCTAATTGAGAACATACATTCATCTTGTTGTAAGTAATGAACCGATTCATGGTTCGGTTCAATTTAAGTGGAGGGCAATTCTGTATTTTCATTTGAATAGTTTAGATACATCATATCTGGCTTCATCATGTCTAGGTTCGATGTATCTCCTATTTTATTTTCAGTCTTTGTAATCTCTATCTCTATAAATACAATGGACCTTTGTCTATTCAAGACAAGTTAGACCATTATTCAACACAAGATGGTATTAGAGCACTAATCTCTCTTCTCTTCTTGCCACGATCCACCTCTCCCCTCCCTTTTTTCTTCTCCTTGCCGCAAGGCTCCTTTCTCAAGAGAACCTGGCTGCAAGATGTATTTGACCCCCTCTCTCTCTTTACTGCAGCTTGTAAATCCTCCTTCCCCTCTTCTTCTTAGCCCCTAACCCATTATTAGGGCTGCAATTTAAGAGGATGTCATAAATTGACAAAGTTGCAGTCCCTTTTTTCCTCTTGAAAAAAAACTAAATTTATCACGGAGACGGGAAGATTTTTCAACCAGCATATGCCGCAAGCCATTCTAGGGCTTTTATTTGTTCCGGTTTGTCCTTTTTTTGGTGGGAAACATTAATTCTCTGTGGTGAGCAACCTCTCTTGGTCTAAGCACCATTGGCGGCAGCCTCTTCTTGGAATTTTTTCAATCTCGGTGCAGCCCATACTTGCTGAATCCTTCTTCTAAAAAAAAGAAAAAAAAAACTTCTGTGTCTTTTCATCATTACGACATAGGTACTCCTCTTTGCTGGATTTTTATGGAATTGATATACATATGGGCAGCATCGGTTCCTATTTTTCCATGATCATGGTTGTTGAGTACATCGAATTTTGAATTCTCAGATTTTGCAGTGTCGTCTTTTTCATTGGGAAATTTCTGAGTTGTTACATTGGTGGCATCTGTTATGCTAATTATTTATAAGCCTTAGTTTTTTTTTACATCATGTCTGGATTATCTAATGCTACTTCCTTTGAGATACCAAAATCGGAATTTACTACCATTGTGTTAAATCCCGTGAAATTGAATGAGACAATTATCTTATGTGGTCCAAAACGGCCTATATGTCCACTGCTGCCAGAAGACTCCTTGGATATATTAATGGTGCACTTACAACACCAAATCTAAGTGATAAATTTTACAATAAATGGGTTTCTGAGAATTTTATTGTGATGACCTACCTTTTTGGGTCTATGGAACCAAAGATAGGTCGAGGTTATGTGTTACTAACGGATGCTGCCCATATTTGGACTACTGCTAAGGAGTCTTATTCACAAGTAGGAAATTACTCCATCATTTTTGACCTACATGTCAAGATTGGGTCCCTGAAACAGAAGGAACTATCTGTGGTTGATTACTATTCAGAGCTCCGAAGCTTGTGGCAAGATCTGGACTACTATGACACCTTCACAGCCGCTTACGCAGTGGATGCCGCTGCTATGAAAAGTGCTAAAGATAAACTCAGAGTTTATACATTCTTAGCTGGTTTAAACTCTGACTTCGATCGCATCCGCTTACAAATTCTGAACCATGAGCATCTCCCAACTTTGGAGCAGGCTAATGCAATTTTACAAAATGAGGACTTACGGCTTATCTCAATGATGCCTATTGCACCAGCTGAGCGATCCGCGCTCCACTCAACAAAGACTTCAGCATACTATTCTTCTCCTAAGGAACCTATTCGTTTTACTCACTGTGGCAAGGAGCGCCACACTAAAGACACTTGCTGGAAGTTACATGGAAAACCCCGAGACTTTGAAGCCAAGAGATGGGAGAAAAAAAATCTAAGTTTGCGAAGATTCCGCAGGCACATCAGACGGAAACTTGTGAATAGCCCGGACCTCCAACTGTTGTATCTCCTATGCTCACCTCTGAGGGACTTCAGACTTTCAAGAATCTTCTAAGATCCATTGCTGCCATCACTGGTCATCAGTCAGCTTCAGGGCCATCAGGTTCATTCTTTGCTTAGTCAGGTACATCCTATGCTGGTCAATGTGCTTCCAATGACACCCATCCATGGGTCATTGATACTGGAGCCACTGATCGCATGATAGGTTCTTCCTTTTCCTTTATTTTGTATTCTCCCTTCTCTGGGCAGGATACAGTCTGAGTTGCAGATGAGACTCATTCTTCTATTTTGGGAAAGGGTTCTGTCCGTTGCTCCCCAAATATTACTTTATAGTCTGTGCTTCATGTCTTGAATTTTTCTACAAACTTACTTTCTATTAGTAGTCTTACAAAATCCTACTTTTTTCCCTTCTTACTGTGTTTTTAGGATCTGGAGAGTGGGAGGACGATTGGACATGGTAGAATGCATGGTGGCCTCTATCTTCTTGCAGATGGTCCTTCATCACCAATAGCATATCAGACTCCCCTCATTACCCAACCAACCCCGCATTCTCTTTACTCTGCTATCAGTACTTTACAATAGTGGCACTGTCGTTTAGGGCATCCTTCCATTGTTGTGCTATCTCATTTATTTCCTTTTTTATTTAAGCAATGTGATAAGGATGAGTTATTATGCGAAGCCTATACTCTGGCTAAACAAGCTTGTACCTCCTATAAACCTACTTATATTAGAAGCACTGGTATTTTTGACTTGGTTCATTCAGATGTTTGGGGTCCTGCTCGGGTTTCTTTTACTTTTAGTCACCGGTGGTTTGTCACGTTCATTGACTATCACACCCGTACCACTTGGGTTTACTTGATGCAAAACAAGAGTGATGTTTTCTCATGCTTCCGCCAGTTCCACAAAATGGTACAAACCCAGTTTCATGCTTCACTAAAAATACTTTGAAGTGACAATGGTCGGGAATACTTAGAAGGTCATTTTCAGCAATATTTATTAGATTACGGCATTATTCATCAGACAAGCTGCGTTGACACACCAGCACAGAATTGGGTGGCGGAAAGAAAAAATTGCCATCTCCTTGAGACAACCTAGGCTTTAATGATGGATGCTCATGTTCCCACACATTATTGGGGGGATGCAGTCCTTACAGTCACATCCTTGATCAATCGGCTTCCGTCTCACCTTCTTAAAAACAAGGCATCACTAGAGCTGTTACTTGGCGATTCCACCTTCTCTTTACCACCTATGGTGTTTGGTTGTGTGTGTTACGCACGTAATCATCACCCACATGACAAACTGGAGGCACGAAGTCTACGGTGTATTTTCTTGGGCTATCGGCAACTCAAAAAAGGATATAAATGCTATCATCCTCCTTCTCGCTGGATGATCATCACAAGGGATGTCATTTTTCATGAGAGTTTAATGTATTACCAGTCCCATCTTCAGGGGGAGCCCGCACTAGTTGAAGTCGAAGATGTGCCTTTACTTATATCAGCATCTCTTGAGGAAGTAAGGGTACAAAGTTGTGTGGACTCAGACAGCTTATATACACTAAGTAAAAATGACAATGTACCAGAGCCTCTCCCTACACTAGAGTCTCCATCTACTCCTACCATACCCAACCAATTTAATCTTAGCCCTAAGCTGTTGCAAGTATATAGCCGTACCAGAAGCAAGCAGGGATGGCCTACTACCATCAACGCAACTACTCCGCATGTCCCTTCGTTAGCCCAGGACCTAGATACTGAGGAGCCCACAGGTAAGGAGCTTTTAGACTCTGCTTTTGATTTACCTATTGCCCTTAGAAAGGGTACTAGGACTTGTACTCTTCTTTCAATTTCTGATTTTGTTTCATATAATTCTTATCTCCATCCTATCATGCTTTTGCGTCCTCTCTCTCTTCAGTGTCCATTCCTCAAAGATGGCATGATGCAATTATTGATGAAAGGTGGAAAGCAGCAATAGAAGAAGAAATGAGAGCACTGAAGTAAAATAACACGTGGGAGCTTGTTTCACTCCCTACAGGGAAGAGGCCAGTAGGATGCAAATGGGTGTTCACCGTTAAACAGAAGGCAGATGGGACAGTAAACTGCTATAAACCAAGGTTAGTAGCTCAAGGATTCACTCAGACATACGGGATTAACTATCAAGAGACTTTTGCCCCAGTTGCGAAAATGACTACTGTCCGAGTTATCTTAGCATGTGCTGTGCATCACCGTTGGGATCTCCAACAGTTAGATGTGAAGAATGCGTTCTTACACGAGGAGCTGACTGAGGAGGTTTACATGGATTATCCACTTGGCTTTTCAAACCACATCAGTAGTGACAAGGTGCGTAAATTGAAGCGGGCGTTGTATGGATTGAAACAGTCTCCCAAAGCATGGTGTGAAAGGGTTCATAGGGCCATGATAGGATTCGACTACACTCAAAGTAACGTAGACCATACATTGTTTATGAAGCACTGTGGTGGGACTACTAAAGCACTGCTGGTGTATGTTGATGACATCATAGTCACAGGAAATAATGATAATGAAATCAAGAAGTTGAAGGCATTCTTGGGACAAGAGTTTGAGATAAAAGATCGGAAAGTTAAGGTATTTTCTTGGGATAGTGGTAGCCCGATCTTCTAAAGAGATCTTTCTATCTCAAAGAAAATATGTTCTTGATCTCTTAACAGAGACTGGTGTGCTTGGTTGCAGTCCGTGTAATACTCCATTAGACCCTAACACTAAGATCAAGGAAAAGGATGGCGTGCCAGTCGATAGGGGGAGGTATTAGCGTTTAGTTGAAAGGTTAATTTTCTTGTCTCATATTCGCCCAGACATCGCCTTTGCAATCAGTCTGGTAAGTTAGTTCATGCATGATCCCTACACCAAACATATGGAAGCTGTTTACAAGATATTACACTATCTCAAGGCAGCTTCAGGGAAAGGGATTTTGTTAATTCCAAATGATCACTTAAAAATAGAAGGTTATACTGATGCTGATTGGGCTGGAAGTCCAGATAGGAAGTCCATATCTGGTTATTGCACATTTGTGGGGGGCAACCTAATCACTTGGCGTAGCAAGAAGCAGAATGTGGTTGCTAGATCCAGTGCAGAAGCAGAGTTCAGAGCTATAGCCCAAGGCATATGTGAGCTTTTATGGTTACAAAGCCTGTTGAAGGAATTGAAGATTCAATATTCTCAGCCTATGACTTTAAGTTGTGATAATAAAGTAGTCATCTGCATTGCTCATGACCCCGTACAACATGACTGAACTAAGCATGTGGAGATAGATCGGCATTTCATAAAGGAGAAGTTGGAAAGTGGTCAGATTCAGATTCCTTTTGTCAAATCAACTGACTAGTTTGCAGACATCTTCACCAAAGGACTACCTGGAAAACAGTTTCATGTCATTTTGTCCAAGTTGGGCATGCATGACATATATGCACCAACTTGAGGGGGAGTGTTGTAAATAATGAACCGAGTCATGGTTTGATTCAATTTAAGTGGAGGACAATTCTGTATTTTCATTTGAATAGTCTAGATACATCATGTCTAGGTTCATTATGTCTAGATTCATCATGTCTAGGTTCAATGTATTTCCTATTTTATTTCCATTCTTTGTAATCTCTATCTCTATAAATAAAATGAACTTCTGTCTATTCTAGATAAGTCGGATCATTATTCAACACAACAAAAATATTTTGGTATTTCTGTACCAAAATTTGGTCTAGAAATTTCTGCCAAAATTTCGAAATGGCTGTTTCCATAGCCAAATGCTGAACTTTTGCCTTGAAACTTCAGGGATTGCCTGTTTGAGCATGTTTACACATGCTTCAGTCATTAGATTAGAGGGGGAAAAAAAACCTAAAGTGGTAGTTAACTTTGGACCCTAGGTTGCTAGTGTACACTATAGCCTACTGTATCCTTTCCCCTATGTAGTCTATTCTATACATAATTTAGTCCTAGAACGCACAACATTTCAATCAAAACAATTAAAATATCCATTAGGAATGAAGAAATATTGGTTGGGTTCTATGACATGTGATGACCATGTCGTCTGCCTAAAGAATCTCTCAAAATCCATCGCAATAGTCTAATAGGTGGGAAATTTAAAATTGGTATTTTTTTTTGCCAAATGATGTTTCAAATATAAAAAAAAATGTTGAAGTGGATACTCTACAGTTGATCATTAAGCATTGATTCAGCAGCAAAATGATGGATTTTGGAAAAAAATTGAGTTTTTCAGTAGTAGTTATGGAGCTCTCGGGCAAAGGGGGTGAAAGCTTGAAATAAGTCAAAATTTCATTGGAATATTGTTAGAAATAAGTTGAAATGGCTGAAATTTTGCCAAAATGACCAAAATGAGTTGAAATTCATTTTGACAAAATCTCAATAAATGGGTCAAAATTTCAATTGAAATCTTGTAGATCTGTTAAGTTGCTGTCTGTTTCGTTTCGAACTTGATTGAAACTGAGATAAACCGTTGAAATTTCAGTATTTCGACCAAAAATTTGAACTATGGTTAATAGGTCAAGCTTATGGAAATGGTGGAGTGGCAAGTTTAGAGTTAAAATATTTGGGAATATGACCTTAATTCCAGATGTTAAGAAAGGAGCACAAATTACTCTTTGAGTAAACCTGAAAAATTCTTTTCATTCATTAACGTGATAGAGAAAATAAGCAAGAACTCAAAAGAGTAACACTGATTGGACCAGAGAGTTAAAAAAAGACACATTTCCTTGAATATTTTGATAAAATCAAGTTTATGATGATGACTTGAATTTTTGTTTATATAAATATATATAAATATATAGGCTTTATCTTGTTCCTAACCTTCCCTTCCTCCTGATGGCTTTCTGCTTCTAATTTGAATTCATAATGTAATGCACTTGTTTTTTATTTTCTATTTTGGTGCTTCATAGTTATTCTGGAAATATCAATCTTCATAAAGGAGGGAATCGACAGAGCCATATCAAAGTAATCATTGGATCATCAGTTGGTGCTGCTGTACTGCTCATTGCTACTATAATATCTTATATATTTCTGCATAGGGGAGTGAAGAAATATTATAAGGAAGGTCTGATTTTAACATGCCTAAGTATCCATTTCCCTCTTCCATCATTTACTGTCTTAATGGACGCAGAACCTGGGTTTTGTACTTTCTTTTTGTTTCAGAGAAGTTTTCACCTTCGCTGCCTCCCCAGAGCCTAGTGTCTTCCCCACGTGATGTTGCCACGGAAGCTGCACATTGTTTTGTATTTTCTGAAATCGAGGATGCCACCAGGAAATTTGAGAAGAAAATTGGTTCAGGAGGCTTTGGAGTAGTTTACTATGGAAAGATGAAAGATGGAAAGGAAATTGCAGTCAAAGTTCTAACTAGTAATTCCTATCAGGGAAAGCGTGAATTTTCAAATGAGGTAAGTTCAAATGTTATTGGATATGTATGCGCTCTTATAGTCTCATCCCTGCACCTATTTTTCTGGAGTTTAATCTTTTGGTTCATTGAATCATATGCTTAAAATATGTAACCATGGTTCAAAATTTTGATTTTGCTGGGGATCTTGCGTCAAGAAACTGTGACCATTTCATCGGAAGGAGGCAGATAACTGTAGAAGTCGGGGAAATATGAGGGTTTAGGGAACTTATCAATGTAGTTACAGGATCTAAAAATGAGCATAATTTGGTGGAATTTGAAACTCAAATTAAATACGGCTCTGCATGGTTGCAAACAAAATGAAGGGAAGAGAATTGAAATTAAAACATAAATAAAATGGAGACTTTTGCAATCATTACCAACAATGATTACATAACTACCGTAAAAACTTTCTAAATGTAGTAAGTAAACTTTCCTTTTTAATCAGATTCCTTGGATTTGAATTAGGGAATACAGATTCCATTTGAGGAATTTAATTACCGTATTTGGTAAGATTTGAAGTTAGTTATACAGTCATCATTACAAAAGTTTGTGTTGTCATTTTTAAATTTGTTAATGTGGACCATATAAAAGGCCCATAAGAGGCCCATCTCGACAACAGCCTAGATTGTCTAGTCTATTTGCTTCCTTATTTATTGTTATTTTGTTTCCTTTTATTGTTATTATTTCTTTCTTCTTATGTCTCTCCTGTTTATAGAGACTTTCTTATTGTAATTGTTTCTCTTTTCCTTATAAGTACAAAGTACTAGATGAAAGAACCATACAAAGATCTCGAACCAGCCTCTTACTGGTTTCGTGGTCATTTCTCTCACTCTCTTCTTCTTCTTCTTTAATTCTCTTCTACTTATTCATTAGTTTTCTAGTTTAGTACTTTGATTGTGTGGTTTTGTTACATGGTATCAGAGCATTAGATCTTGGCTATCATTAACACTTGGTTTGATAGGTCTTTGATATTTTTGCTCTGACTATATACTGATTCTCCTTGATGCTACTGGATGATCAAGATCTACTGTACTTATTACTATGCTGTCTATGTGTGCTTGATAACATCTTGATCATCTTCTTACTGTCTATGTGGTAAGCATTAATTAATTTTTTTTACTACCTATCATCTTACCGCCACCCCTCTTGAGCCATCATTCCTTTGGCCACTTGGTTGGTTGAACTGAGAATTTTATTTGTGCAAGATAGATATATATTGTGTAACCCCACTACCTCCATCTTTCCTTGCTTTTCTTTGAGCCTTATTTCCTTGGCCAACCGGTTGGCTGAACCGGGTAAAGTAGAGCAATTATTTTGCGTTGCTTGGTTGTGTTATTTACTAGTTATGATGACTGATTACAAGCCTTCAGAAGTTCAGATATTCTTTGTGAAACTGAAAGGCATGTTGAATTACCTTCTATGGGCTTAGGCTATTAAAGCCTACATTCTCTCTAAAGAGAAACTGTCCTTGTTGCTTGATGATGCACCTGACCATGATCCTAAGGATCTAGAATCTATGAAGACATATAATACATGGTTTCATGATAATTCCATGGTTCAAACTTGGTTATGGAATAGTTTTGAGTCTTCTATCTTGCCTACTCTGATGTTTCATGATACTGCCAAGGCCATCTGGGTTGATTTAAAAGAGACCTGTGGTCAAGATAAGAATGTTTCTAGGATTTATGACCTCTATAAGAGGATGTTTACTTATTCCATTGGTGACAAATCCCTGACTGATTACTATGGAGGCTTCAAAGGCCTTATTGAAGAGATCCAAGTTGTGCAGTCCTTTTCTACTGATATTACTAAACTAAAGACTCAACAGTCTGAATTTTATGTGGCCAAGTTTCTGGCCGGCCTTTGCCCTGAGTATCAAGCTGTGAAGAGTCAGCTCATTGCCGGGGCTTCCATACCTACCTTATGTGGGATGTTCTTTCGTCTCCAACGCTTGGTTCCCCAGATTGATACTTCCCAAAGGGATACAATGGCTTTGTTTGCTGGCCGTGGTCGGGATACCTCCTCTAGGGGTCATGGCTCCAACCATGGTTTAAAATCTCGCTGAGATCTCGCTTTCGGTAATCTCGCTAGTCTCGACACTAGCCAAGACGAAATTGGGGTCGATAACTCATCTCGGCGGGATCTCGGTGTTTTCGACTAATTTCGTCAATTTCTCGCGAGGTCTCGGAGAGAAATTGCTTTTTGATTTTTTCAAAATGAATAAAATGGCCTATGCCCTGTTCTCGGTAGAGAACTCAACAAGAACAGGTAAATTGGTGTTTTATCTACTTTTTTGAAGAAAACTTGATTTCTTCCTCATTTTTTCTCGGTTTGATCTTTGAATTTACTTCCGGTGGTGCTTCGGATTGCGGGGATTGCTGTGGGAACTTTGTATCAACCATTGAAGGTAAGATTCTTGCTCAAAAATGAAATTTTTACATGAGGTTATGAGAGAAAAAAACAAAAGTTTGTAGAATGTATGATGATAGTATGATGGATCATCTACGACATTCTACATATTATTAGACATTGTATGTGGATTGTGCAGTTATGGACTATGGGCTCATAAGGACTATGGGATCATCCAGTATGGAACATTTGAACTATGATGTAATGATTTATAATGAAGTGTTATTTTGTTTCTTATTCCCCTAATGCATTATATTATTATCTCATTTGCCATATTTGATTGAGTATAATAACAAATATTAGCCTAAGTTTACAGCAGACTTCAACGTTTACTGCCAAAACATGGGTGTAAACCCAAACAACTACAAAGAGTCATTATTTTTACAATTTTAGGCTCTAAATGTGTTAATGTATGCAAAAATGAGGTTCCCCTAAAGTTTGAGGCCTAAAAAATGAGTTTTGGCCATTCAGACTGCCTTTTTACACTGTCTTGGTGTTTTTACACTGTCTCGGCGAGATCTCGCCTAGATCCAGCCCAGTTCTCGGTTTCGGAGGAGGCCGAGACTCCTCCGAGACACAAGATTTTAAACCTTGGCTCCAATCGTGGTCGTGGCCGTAGTCGTGGTTTTGGTTGTTCTCAAGTTGATAAATCTGTCCGCTTTTGTACTCATTGCAACAAACCCAACCACACTGTTGATACCTGTTGGGATAAATTTAGTCGCCTTGAATGGGCAGATAATTTGATGAATACAGTTACCATTGATGATGCATCCCCAGCTGCACTGGTTCCACCATTTACACCTGCTCCATCTTTTAATAGTATGAAGCCCTTCTTCGAAGGGTTCAGAACCTTGAGACTACTGAATCTTCTTCTACTGCTACTTTGGCTTGTACATGTATAATTACCCTTCTTTCCTACACATCCCGTCACCCTTGGATCATTGATTCGGGTGCTACCTATCACATGATGGGTGAGTCCTCTGTCTTTTCATCCTTTCTTAACACAAATAAACTTATTACTATTTACCTCGTTGATGGGTCTTCTACTAATGCCACTCAGTATGGTAATGTCTCCCTTAACCAGTCTATGTCCTTACCCTTTGTCCTACATGTACCTAATTTTCCTCTTAATCTTTTGTCTATTAGTCAAGTAACTAAATCTTTCAATTGTGTTGTTATCTTTTATCCCTCCCATTGTACCTTTTAGGATCTCAGGACCAAGGAGATGATTGGTGGCGGATGTGAGCATGTTGGTTTATACTACTTGGAGCCTATTGAACGTTTACCTATTGCTGCAATTACCACTACTACTATCCCTCTTCACTCATTAATACTACCCCTCTTCGTTGGCATCAATGGCTTGGTCATTTGTCTCTGTCTAAGATGAAGATTCTTATTCCTGGTTGCAAGTCTCACTTTTCTACAATGTGAGGCTTGTGAGTTAGGAAAACATCATCGTTCGTCTTTCCCTTATAGTTCTAGTCCTAAGAATTCTACTCCCTTTTCTTTAGTACATTTTGATATTTAGAGGCCTTGTCGTGTACCCAATAGGTTAGATTTTTCTTATTTTGTAACCTACGTGGATGATTTTTCTAGGATGACCTGGCTTTATTTAATAAAAGACCGTTCTGAGTTCCTTTCTATTTTCAAAGGTTTCATATGAAAATTCTTACTCAATTTGGCGTTCCAATTAAAGTGTTGCGAACAGATAATGCTCTTGAATATATTCAAAATGCTATTTCTGATTTCTGTTTTGCTAATGGTATAATCCTTCATACCTGTTGTGTCTATACCCCTCAACAGAATGGGGTTGCTAAATGCAAAAATAGGCATCTTTTGGATATTGCCAGGTCCCTATTGTTTCATATGAATGTCCCACAATTTTATTGGTGTGATGCTGTTTTAACGGCCTGTTTTCTTATTAATTGTATGCCATCCTCTGTTTTACACGATAAAATTCCATTTCATCTTCTTTATCCTAATACTCCTTTGTTTCCTGTTCATCCTAGAGTTTTCGGTAGTACATGCTTTGTTCATATTATGCATCCCAAGTTGGGAAAACTCTCACCCCATTTTCTAAAGTGTATATTTCTTGGTTATTCCAGTACTCAGAAGGGATATCGTTGTTTTGATCCTACTATTAAATGTCATTATGTCAGTCTTGATGTTACCTTTTTCAAAGACAAGCCATACTATTATGTTGTGGTGCCACTTCCTTCACCTCCATCTGAACCGCCAATTCCCTTAGTTACATCTGATGAGTCTCCACCTTCTGATGCTTTTTCTCCATCTGATAACCCACCACCTCCCCTACAGGTATATCACTAGCGTTCTAAAGTGACTCCAACAAGTACTACACTAGCTGCTCCATCGCCGACTACTACTTCACCTGATCCTGAGGTCTTTTCTGATTTCCCTATTGCTTTACGTAAAGGTACTTGTACTCGTAAAAGTATTTTTCCTATTAAGCATTTTGTTTCTACAGCCCACCTTCCTACTTGTCACCAAAATTTGGTTCACTCCCTCTTTATTACCTTTGTTCCTACTTCCCTTTCCCAAGCCTTGTCCCATCCAGGGTGGAAAGCAACGATAGATGTTGAGATGGATGCCTTATTGTCTCGCCAGACATGGACTCTTGTGGATCTCCCTGAAGGTCATTCAGTTGTTCGTTGCAGGTGGGTTTATACAGTCAAACACAATTTTGTTAGCACTGTTGATAGATTAAAGGCAAAACTAGTTGCCAAAGGATTCACTCAGACCTATGGGGTGGAATATTTTGAGACATTCTCCCCTATTGCTCGTCTTAACTCTGTTTGTGTTATTATTTCTTTGACTCTGAATTTTGATTGGTTTCTTTATCAGATGGATGTTAAAAATGCTTTTTTATATAGGGGGACCTACACGAGGAAGTCTAGATGGACCAACCTCTAGGGTATGTTGCTTAGGGAGGGAACTCCACTAAGGTGTGCAAATTGCTTAAGGCAATTGATGGCCTAAAACAATCTCTTCGTGCATGGTTTGATAAGTTCAGCACTGTTATCACAGATTTTGGCTTTGTTTACTTATTACTTTGGTCATTCCATTTTTGTGCGATGTTGTTCTTCTCACGTCACTATTTTTTCCGTTTATGTCGATGATATCATTATTACGGGGAATGATAAGATAGGCATTGCTAAAATTAAATCTTATTTGAATACTCACTTCCAGATGAAAGACTTAAGTCTTCTTCATTATTTTTTGGGAATTGAAGTGGTTCGCAGTAGTAAAAGTATTAGTTCTGTCTCAAAGAAAGTATGTGCTTGATTTGCTTTCTGAGTCGGGGGTTCTTAGAGCTAAACCAGTTGATACACCAATGGATCCACATCATAAATTTGAAACTTGTGATAGTCCTGAATATTCTGAGATTCATTAGTACAGATGCTTGGTTGGAAGATTGATTTATTTAACTGTAACTCAGTCTGATATTTCTTTTCCTGTTGGGGTTATTAGTTTATGCATACTCCTAAAGTTGCTCATTGGGAGGCTGCTTGTCGCATATTGCGGTACCTCAAGAAATCTCTTGGAACTAGTCTAATTTATCATCGGCATCGGCATCTTGACATTGTTGGTTATTTTGATTTTGATTGGGAAGGAGCTGATGGTGATAGACGTTCCACCCTTGGATACTGTAATTTTGTTGGAGGTAATCTGGTTACTTGGCGGAGTAAAAAAAAAACTACTATATCCAAGTCCAGTGTTGAAGCTGAATATTGTGCTATGGCACATACTACTGTTGAGTAGTTATGGTTGAAAACTTTTCTACAAGAACTTGGATTTCCTGTCTCTAGACGTATGTCGTTGATGTGTGACAATCAAGCTGCTATTTATATTGCTAGTAATCCAGTCTTCCATGAGCTACCAAACACATAGAAGTTGATTGTCCTTTGTTCGAGATGCCATTATGAAGAAAATAGTTGTTACTCCCTTCGTATCTTTTTCAAATCAACTTGATATTCTTACGAAGCCATTGTTTGGACCAGCGTATCGGTTGAACTGTTTCAAGCTTGGATTTGATGATCTGTATACTCCAAGCTTGAGAGAGGTTGTTAACATGGACCATATAAAAGGCCCATAAGAGGCCCATCTCGGCAACGGCCTAGATTGTCTGGTTTATTTGCTTCCTTATTTATTGTTATTTGGTTTCCTTTTATTGTAATTATTTCTTTCTTCTTATGTCTCTCCTGTTTATAGACTTTCTTATTGTCATTGTTTCTCTTTTCCTTATAAATACAAAGTACTAGATGAGAGAACTATACACAGATCTCGAACCAGCCTCTTACTGGTTTCGTGGTCATCTCTCTCACTCTTTTCTTCTTCTTCTTCAATTCCCTTCTACTTATTCATTAGTTTTCTGGTTTAGCACTTTGATTGTGTGGTTTTGTTACAAAATTAATTTCACCTTTCTTCATTTCCCTTTGCTTGCAACCAGGAGGAGTCTACGGTTGGGATATGGGGCTAGAATTGGGGCTGAAATATTGCCATTGATTGCCTAAAAATTATTTAACTGAAAATTAGGACTGTATATGTGGGGAAAGAAATTCAGTTTTATGAAGGATGGTTTCAAAATAATATTGGGATTACAGGCTAATAGAAATTAGAAAGATGTTTCTATTTGTAAGTTTTGGCTCCTGTAAAGTGACCAATGCATCTATTTGATCCAGGTAACTCTACTTTCTAGAATACATCACAGGAACCTGGTTCAATTTCTTGGATACTGTCAAGAAGAAGAAGGGATGAGTGTCCTTGTTTATGAGTACATGCATAATGGAACTTTGAAGGAACGTCTTTATGGTAAGTGTTGTTCGTCCCTTTGATTGGGAGCAGCTTAACATTGCATCTTGACCCTGGTTTGGAAACTTTTTGTTGGGTTGTCTGGATCACCCAATCCGGATCAATATCGGACAAGGACGATCCAATCTTGGACAGTACAGGGTCTCCAATCTTTAATATTTTATTATCTTTTTTTGTTTGGATCGGCTGATCCTTGATCCAGACCAGTATTTCCCAGGCCCAGGACTGATCTGGACTATGAGACTGAGCTCTGAATTCTTGATCCTAACTCACCTACAAATCTTGCAGGACCTTTAACACGCGAGAGAAGTATCAGTTGGCTCAAGCGCCTGGAGATTGCTGAAGATGCTGCAAAAGGTTAATATCCATGAGAATAGTATAATTCTGAGTTTGTTGGAGAAACCCTAACAATTATCCAGAGAAATCAATTTGATTGCTGTAGACTTGAATTTCTTTCAGGGATTGAGTACCTTCATACGGGTTGTGTTCCAACCATCATCCACAGGGATCTGAAAAGCAGCAACATCCTTCTTGACAAACACATGAGAGCAAAGGTCTCAGACTTTGGTCTATCGAAACTTGCAGTAGATGGAGCTGCCCATGTCTCAAGCATTGTTCGGGGAACTGTAGGATATCTAGATCCTGAGTAAGGCCCTTAACTCCAGTCACACAATTTCATAACAGAATGATTTACTGATTTAGTGTGAAAATCTCGGACACACTTTATGAAGTCCCCCCTTCCCCTCTCACTATTTATTAGCCAGCACTTTGTACACTTCCAACCATGCATACATAAAATGATGCAAAGGTTTGATTGAAATTTAATTGCAGGTTATCCTTATGTAATCCAATGCCACACTTAGGAATGTAGGTCCTTATCCTGCTTCAACTCTGATCTGGAGACTTTGAACTACCTACTATTGTTACTCTGACTGTGATCCCACTTTTTATGCCTTTCTTCATAAAAAAATAGTGTTCTGAGGCTGTGCCCGGCCCTGCTGGTTAACCGTTACACAGTCACTGTATTGGTTTAGGTGACCCCTGTAACAATAACACAAAGAAAAGAGAAGAGAACTTGCAACCAGAAATTGAGAGAAGAAAGGAGGAGAAGAGGTTTCGATTACAGCAGTAGACTGTAATCGAATGTGTGTCCCATTCTCTCCTCAAGCTTTTATTTATAGATGTAGAATACCACTATTACAAGGAAGCTCTGAAAATAGAAGAGCTAAACAAGGAAACAAAGATAAAAACTTTAGGAAACAAAATAAACAAATAAATGGAAAAACCAAGAGACATAAAAGGATATCGCTGGTAGCAATATCGAGCTAGCACTAAATATCGTAACACCCTCCCTCAAGCTGGAGTGTATAAATCTCCCAATCCTAGTTTGTAAACGATATGCTGGTCCAAACAAGGGCTTAGTGAGTATATCAGCGTGCTGATTTGGAGAAGAAACAAATGGAATGACAACTAGCTTCTTCATAACTGCATCACAATTAAAATGGCAATCCACTTCTATGTGCTTGGTACGTTCATGGAACACTGGATTGCTGGCAATGTAGATCGTGGCCTGATTGTCACACATCAGAGCTATAGGGTGAAAGATAGGAAATCCTAACTTCTATAAAAGAGTTTTCGACCGTAGTAATTCAACTGTAGTCTGTGCCATAGCACGATACTCAGATTCAGCACTAGATTTTTAGACACTAGTATGTTTTTTACTTCGTCAGGTGACAAGATTGCTACCAACAAAGGTACAATAACTAGTAGTAGAGAGTCTATCACCATCTGTCCAGCCTAATCAGCATAAGAAAAATTAAAAATATCAAGATGATGATGAAGAGAATAAATAAGACCTGTGCCAGGAGACTTTTTGAGATAGCGCAATATACGGTAGACAACTTCCCAGTGGACAGTCTTAAGAGCTTGCACAAACTGACTAACCATTCCAACTGCAAAGGAAATGTCAGGTCGAGTAATAGTAAGATAAATGAGTTTCCCAACTAACCGTTTGTACTGATGAACATCAGAATATTTAGGATTGTCACTAGTTTCAAATTTCTGATGAAGATTCATAGGAGTTTTGGCTGGCTTGGTACCAAGTAGACCTGTTTCAGTAAGAAGATCAAGTACATATTTACGTCGGGAGAGACTGATGCTTTTGCTACTTCGAACAACTTCAATACCAAGGAAATAATGAAGAAGTCTTAATTCTTTCATTTGAAAATATTTGTTTAGATGAGACTTAATTTCCACAATTCCTGACTTGCTATTCCCTGTAACAATGATATCATCAACATAGACTGTTATTATGGTGATAGTAGATCGATGATGTCGTACAAAAATAGAGTAATCTGAATAGCAAGTAGTGAAACCAAACCTAGTAATTACTGTGCTGAATTTATCAAACCAAGCACGAGGAGACTGTTTAAGTCCATAGATAACCTTGAGTAATTTGCAGACTTTGGTTGAGTTCCCTTCCTGAGCAGCATACCTTGGAGGTTGGTTCATATATACTTCCTCTTGAAGATCTCCATACAAAAATGCATTTTTAACATCCATCTGATAAAGGGGTCAATCAAAATTTACAACCATAGAGATGATAACTCTAACAGAGTTAGAGTTGAGGCGAGCTACAAGAGATAATGTTTCAAAAAAGTCAACTCCATAGGTTTGAGTGAACCCCTTGGCAACAAGTCGAGCTTTTAGGAATTCAACAGAGCCGTTGGAATTATGCTTCACAGTATATACCCATTGGCACAAATCGCAGATTAACCAGGCAGAAGATCAACAAGAGTCAAAGTCTGACTAGATGTCAGAGCATCAATGTCAGCATCCATAGCCGCTTTCCACCTTGGATGGGACAAGGCTTGGGAAAGAGTGGTAGGTACAAAGGTAGTAGATAAAGAGTAAACAAGGTTCCGATGACAAGTGGGAAGATGGTCAATAGTAATAAAATGCTCAATAGGAAATGTAAGTAAGGAGTGCTGAACCCCAAGGGGGTAGCTGAGTCAGCAAGGAGCCTACGCCTCAGGAAGCGGAAGGTACTGAGTTCGACTCTTCTTACCACCTTGGGGCCACTCACATGGGGGTGTTAAGTGCTCTTTCTTTCCTGCTATGGGTGCAAGTGGAATGGTTCTCATTCAACCTTGGAATGACCTGGTCTATGCGGTTATGGGGTCAGTATGGGCCTGCGGGATTAGTTAGGCCAAAGGTCTGGATACTCGTCGTTAGCACAAAAAAAAAAGAAAAAAGTAAGGAGTGCTGAGTATAAGTACGAGTACCTTTACGAAGAGCAATAAGGAGGTCTAGGTTGACCTTAGTATCAGGTGGAGATGTAGTGGTAGGTGGAGCATGAGACATAATAGTGGTTGGAGCTGTCGGAGTTCGACGTTTATAAACCTGTAGAGGCAGTGATAGAGGAGATGGCGGTAATGGTGGTGTAGGGGCGGGGGTGTCAGAAACATCATCCTGAGAGGGGATGAGAGGTAATGGAGGTTAAGAAGGGGGTGAAACAACATTAGACACCGTAACTGGATAATATGGTTTGTCTTCAAAGAAAGTAACATCAGCACTCACAAATGATGTCTAGTAATAGAGTCAAAACATCTGTACCCTTTCTGAGTATGAGAATAGCCAAGAAAGATACATTTGATAGAACGGGGGGAGAGTTTATCCAGTTTTGGATGCATTATGTGGACAAAGCAAGTACTACCAAATACCCGAGGGGAAACATGGAATAAGGGGGTATTGGGATAAAGTAGCTTAAATGGAATTTTATTGTGTAGTACAGAAGAAGGCATCCGATTAATAAGGTAACAAACAGTTAAAATAGCATCACACCAATAATACTTAGGTATATTCATAGGAAACATGAGAGACCTAACAATATCCAGAAGACGTTTATTTTTACATTCAGCAACCCCATTTTGTTGGGGAATGTTAGCACACCTAGTATGATGAAGTATACCATTAGCAAAACAAAAGTCAGAGACAGTAGTTTGAATGTATTCAAGAGCATTATCAGAATGTAGAATTTGATAGGAACACCAAATTGAGTAGAAATTTCTTTATAAAAACCCTTAAAAATATTAAGAAACTCAGAACAATCCTTAAGTAAATATAGGTAGGTCATCCTGGAATAATCATCTACAGAGGTGACAAAATAAAAATAACTAAGTCTATTGGGGATACAATAAGGACCCCAAATTTCAGAATGTACTAAAGAAAATGGAGGGCGCTTAGGTGTAGAACTAGTAGGAAACGAAGAATGGTGATGTTTCCCTAATTCACAAGCCTCACACTATAGAGTAGAGAGAGACTTGCAACCAGAGATTAGAGCCTTCATCTTGGAGAGAGATAGGTGACCAAGCTGGTGATGCCATTGAAGAGGGGTGGTAGTGGATATAGTATCAGCAGTAGTGAATGGTTCAGTCTACTCCAAGTAGTATAGGCCAACATGCTCACGTCCGCCACCAATCGTTGCCCTGTTCCTGAGATCCTAAAAAATATGGTAAGAAGGAAAAAAAGGTAGCAGAACAGTTTAGTGAATGGGTAAGTTGGCTAATACACATAAGATTAAGAGGTAATTTAGGAACATGGAGCACAAAAGACAATGACAAGGATGGGGTAAGGGACACCTGCCCATGCTGTGAAGCAGTGGTATAGGAACCATTAGCAAGATAAATAGTTAAAGGTTTGGGAGTATTAGCAATGGAGGAAAAAGCAGATGACTTACCAGTCATGTGGTAGGTAGCTCCAGAATCAAGGATCCAAGGAGTAGGAGATGCTGTAGAAAATAAAACAGAGGTACCTGTATGAGCTACGGTGGCAGTAGATGATGGACCAGTGGCCTTAAGTTGTTGAACCCATCAGCGTAATGCCTCATAATGAGCAGAGGATGGTGCGGATGCCAGTGGCGGAGGAGCTTGTGCAGGGATGAGTAACTCCTCAGTTGTAACAGAGTTGACTAGTGTATCAGTCCATTCAAGATGACCAAATTTCTCCCAACAGGTGTCAACATTATGATTAGTCTTGTGACAGTGAGTACAATATTTGTAAGATTTATCATAAGTTATCCTACGAGTACCTCGACTAGGAGGGCCATGACCACGTCTTCGAGTGGAGCCAGGGCCTTTAGAGGAGGAGCCTTGGCTACGGCCAACAAATAGTGCAGAATTGTCCTTGGGAAGTGAGTCTCCTTGAGGTACCAATTGTTGAAGACAAAAGAAGGTCTCGCTCAGTGTAGGAATAGAGGCACCTGCAAGTAGCTGACTCTTTACAGCTTGATAATCAGGTGAGAGACCAGCTAAGAACTTAGCAACGTAAAACTCATATTGTTGAGCTTTTAATTTATTTAGATTAGAGGTAAGAGGCTGAACAACCTGTATTTATTCAATAATGCATTTAAACCCTCTATAGTATTCAGTCAATGATTTATCACCAATGGAGTAAGTAAACATCCTCTCATACAGATCATAGATACGAGAGACATTTTTATCTTGACCATATTTCTCTTGTAAGTTAGACCAAATAAACTTAGGAGTGTTGTGGAGCATAACAATAGGTAAATACTATTGCACAATAAGGATTGAACAGTAGTTTTTATCATGTATCCAGGTATTATTGAGTTTCATAGCATCAGGTTCTTTAGAATCAGAGTCAGGAGGATCATCAAATAATAATTCTAAATTGTCCTTGGAATGAATATAAGCCTTAATTGGCTGAGCCCAAAGAAGGTAATTGGAAACCCCTTTCAATTTAATGAAGGTGATCAGAACCTCCGAATATTTAGAATCAATCATCATATATGTAGTAAGGAGGGATACCACCAAAATTAGGTATGCAGTAGTGGCAGGAGCAGTAGGCAAAGGAGTCTTAATAAGATCTTGGACAGCAGCAACAACCAAAAGAAAAATATCAAGGAACCAACAGATCTGAACTTGATCTCGGTAGCAGCAGGGTGATCGAGACGAGTTGTGTTCTTCAACCAAAATCGCAGTAGCAGTATATTAAAAAAAAGGGAAAAATACAGTTACCTCCCCTGTAACTTACCTTATTGACAGTTGACCCCCAATGGTTTTGAAAAAGACATTTACCTCTCCTAAACAAACTATTAAAATCCAAATAGCCCCAATTTTTAATGGTGTTAAAATTATATTTTTTGTGGACAATTCTACCCTCAAGTTTTTGAAACCAATATTGCCTGGAAAGAAGAGAAAAACGACTCTTTCACTCCGGTGGAGAAGACGAGAAAAAGGAAAAAAATTGAAAAAAAAACTGATGAACAGAAACGAGATCTGAGATGCAAGATCAGAAACAAAAGAACTCCAGTGGAACGATGCAGTTTAGGGGGAGGGGTGGGGTTGATTCTGAAATTTATTGTCTTTTGACTATAAAATTGGAAGATAAGTGGTGTGGTATTGATCAAGTGATGAAATCAGAAATTAAATCTTAGGACACCTTCCTACACAGCTCTACCCAGAGTTGTGGATGAGAAAAACATTTCTATTATGATGATGAACCCCCTTTGTGCTGAAGAGATTCCAGCTCCGATCTGACAGATGGCCGAGGTGGGGGAAAGCTCCACTAAAGTGTGGAAATCTTCGGAAGGGGCGTAGTTTCAAATCGGGGCGTAGTTTCAAATCATTCTCCAGAAGCTACATCGTTGCTAATCTGTGGGTTGAGATCGAAAACTTTCAAGGTCGAATTTTTTTTTCAGTCGGAAATTGGATTTTTAGAATTCAAGTTTGTGGAACGAGATCTGTTAAAACAAAACAGAGACGGAGAACTCTGAAATTTCAAGAATCACGGCCGGAGAAGATAAAGAATCATGGCCGAAGAAGAAATCTGAAATCCGAAGAGAGATTTCAAAGAGAAAAATTGATGATAATGCATTTTTGTGGAGTTTGAGAATCAAAATGATTGTAGGAAATATGTACCTTTGCAATGAAAAACAAAAGAGACTGTAGATCAACAGATAGAAAAACACATACTCATGCTTAGTCGAACAAGAAATAGTGAAGCAGAACTTCGAAAGAACTCTCGGAAAAAGAAATTGATAAGATTGGCTACATCATCTTGTGCACCATCCATAGGAGATTACAAACACTGAATCAAAAGATTTCAAACCAGAGAAGAAGAAATGAAATTAGGGCAATAAAGCTTCAGAACCTGATTTCTTGATCTAAACAACTGTGAATGTGACAAACAAACTATGAAGCTTGATTCAAACTATGAAGCTTGATTCAATTTCTTGAAGTAGAGGAGCAGAAACAACGAATCAAGCAAACAACGCTGAACAGAAATCAGCAAAGAGAACGAAGGCAAACAACAAGCATTGATTTGAAAGATGACCAACTACCAAGAAACGCAAGAACACAGATCTAGAAAAAACATAGATCTAAGGAAGAGAAGAAAAAAAAAATTCCAGAGCACCGTCAGACAAAAGAGCAACGGAAAAAATCATGGACATTGCCATGGCAAAGCTAACCATCTCTTTGGGTTTTTTTTTTTAAGTCAGTCACCCTTGTAAAGGGTTAATTTGGTCATTAAGGAAATATTGGACTTCCACCGTTAGTATCTAATGGAATTCCTAACGGCGTGGGTCTATTTCGATTTTAATATTTGTTTAGGGGAGGTAACTGTCTTTTTCAAAACCATTGGGGGTCAACTGTCAATAAGGTAAGTTACAGGGGAGGTGATTGTCTTTTTCCCTAAAAAAAAAAAAAAAATCTCGATCACTAGTAGTAGTAGTATGTAAAGGAAAAATTCAATTACATAGGGAGAACAGAAAAATCAAAGGCCTATCAAAACAATGTTTTGAATGAAGACCAAGGATCTAATGCTCTGATATCATGTAACAATAACACAAAGAAAAGAAAAGAGAACTTGCAAACCAGAAATTGAGAGAAGAAAGAAGGAGGAGAAGAGGTTTCGAGAATGTGTGTCCTATTCTATCCTCAAGCTTTTATTTATAGATGTAGAATACCACTATTACAAGGAAGCTTTGAAAATAGAAGAGCTAAACAAGGAAACAAAGATAAAACCTTTAGGAAACAAAATAAACAAATAAAAGGAAAGAACCAAGAGACATAAAAGGATATCGTTGGTAGCGCTACCAGCGATATCAAGCTAGCGCTAGATATCGTAACAACCCCAACCCCTTCTCTCAAGAGGGGGGGAATTCGCTGGGTTGGCCATCCGACCAGGATGGTTGACATCAAACTGAGATGCTAGAAGCCTAGAACTGTAAACAACCCATGGCTTTTCATAGAGTTTGTGTACCTTGCATATATGTGAAATTTTATTTTTAAGGGAAAAATACTGTTTCCTCCCCTGTAGTATGCCTAAAGGACAAATGCCCCCAAAAGTTTTTGGAAAAGACAACTGTCCCCTCTTTTTAACGGAGTTAAAGTTAATTTTTCAGTGACAATTTTACCCCTGAATTTATCTTCCCTTCCATTCTCCTTATTCCTTCACCTTCGTTCCATCAGGCTCTGCAAAAATCATCTCGCGAAAACCATCCACAACAGCTTCTTTGGTCGGAGTCGAAGGCGGTTTCTTTCACCCATTTCAAAGGGGTTTTGAGAAACACTTAAAGGGGCTCCATTTTATCTCACGGTAGATCTCTCTCTTAGGGCTTGTATTTTCCACCTTCGATTTCGGCATTTTCTCCGTCTTCCTTTGTCTATGACTCCAACACCACCGATTTCGCTATTTTATGCTTGTTCTGTTTTTTCCGCTCTCTTTGTTTCTGTATTTTTGGTAAGTACATAAACTCTACTGCAATGGAGGTGGACAGTTTTTGCCTTGATGTGCCTGTTTTGGAGAGGATGGTCTCTTCTGTTTTGGAAGCTATGGTAGTGGAGACGTCTTTAGTTGCTAGAAAATCTTTGGCTTGGCTTCTCCTGGCGGTATGAGTTTCTCCCAATAAGAACTATAACAAAACCACACAATCTCAAACACTTGAACCAGAAAAACAAAGAATGAAGAAGAGAGAAGAAGAGATAAGAAGAAGAAGAAGAAAAAGAGGAGAGCAAATCACGAAAACCAGCAAGGAGCTGGAGCCGAGATCATTATATTCTCTCCTCTATTGCACTTTGTATTTATAGATAGAGAGGTATCCATTACATAAGGAAAGTCTAAGAAAAGTCTCCATAAACATTAGAGACAAAATAAGAAACAAATAAAGACTAAGAGAAACTAATTGAAACAAAATAATGAAAGAAGGATTAGTCCAGCCTAATGTTGCTGGCGCTAATTACTGCCAGTGACACTGAGCTGGATTGTCCGATGGGCTCTATATAGGCCTTTAATGAGTAACGTTAAGTATACAGATCTCCAAATCCATGCTTGTAACAATTTAACCGATACGCTGGTCCAAACAGTGGCTTCGTAAGAATATCAGCAAGTTGATTTGAAGACGATACAAAGGAAGTAACAACTATCTTTTTTCATGACAGCATCTCGAACAAAATGACAATCAACCTCTATGTGTTTGGTACGCTTATGGAAGACTGGATTACTAGCAATATAAATAGTAGCTTGATTATCACACATTAAGGACATAAGTCTAGAAATAGGAAATCTAAGCTCTTGTAGAAGAGTCTTCAACCATAACAACTCAGCAGTAGTATGTGCCATAGCACGATATTTAGTTTTAGCACTTGATTTGGATATAGTAGTTTGCTTTTTACTCCTCCAAATAACCAGATTACCCCCAACAAAGGTACAGTATCCAGTGGTGGAATGTCTATCACCATCAGCTCCTACCCAATCAGAATTAGAATAAGCAATAATGTCAAGATGCTGTTGCTGATGATAAATCAGACCAGTTCCAGGAGATTTCTTGAGGTACCGCAATATGTGACAGACTGCCTCTCAATGAGCAATTTTAGGAGCATGCATAAACTGATTAACAACCTCAACAGTAAAAGAAATATTAGGCTGAGTTATAATTAGATAAATCAATTTCCCAACCAAGCATCTATATTGATGAATATCAGAATATTCAGGACTATCACAAGTTTCAAGTTTCTGATGTGGATCCATTTGTGTATCAACTGGTTTAGCTCCAAGAACTCCGGATTCAGAAAGTAAATCAAGTACGTACTTCGTTTGAGACAAACTAATGCTTTTATTACTGCGAACCACTTCAATCCCCAAGAAGTAATGAAGAAGACCTAAGTCTTTCATTTGGAAGTGAGTATTCAGATAAGATTTAATTTCAGCAATACCAGTCTTATCATTCTCTGTAATAATAATATTATCGACATACACAGTAATAATGGTGACATGAGAGGAACGGCGTCTCACAAAAATAGAATGATTAGAGTAACATATAACAATGCCAAAATCTGTAATAACAGTGCTGAACTTATCAAACCATGCACGAGGAGATTGTTTTAGTTCATAAATTGCCTTAAGCAATTTGCACACCCTAGTTGAGTTCCCTCCCTGAGCAACATACCTTGGAGGTTGGTCCATGTAGATTTCCTCGTAGAGGTCATCATATAAGAAGGCATTCTTAACATCAATCTGATAAAGAAGTCAATCAAGATTTACAGCCAAAGAAATAAGAACATGAACAGAGTTGAGACAAGCAACAGGTGAGAACGTCTCAAAATAATCCACCCCATAGGTTTGAGTGAATCCTATGGCAACCAGGCGAGCCTTTAGTTTATCAACAGTACCATTAGAATTATGTTTGACAGTATAAACCCATCTGCAACGAACCACTGAATGACCCTGTGGTAAATCTACCAGAGTGCATGTTTGGTGAGCTATTAAGGCATCCATCTCAGCATCCATAGCTGCCTTCCATCCTAGATGGGACAAGGCTTGGGATAGGTAAGTAGGAATAATAGTAGTAGATAACGAGTGAACCAAATTTTAGTGACAACGAGGGAGATGGGTGGAAACAAAATGCTTAATTGGAAAAATACTTTTATGAGTACGAGCACCTTTACGTAGAGCAATAGGGAGATCAGAAGAGACCTCAGGATCAGGATTAGTAGTTGGCAGAGCAGTTGGTGCAGTGGTAGTTGGAGCCACTGGTTGACGTCGTGTATAAACTTGCAGGGAAGGTGGAGGGTTAGATGGTAAGGTGTGGTCAGTTTGTGGTTCAAGATCATCAGGTGTCATGGTAGGCAGTAAAGGGATCGGCAGTTCAGATGGAGGTGAAGGAGGTGGCACCGAAACTTGATAGTATGGCTTGTCTTCGAAAAAGGTAACATCAGAACTGACATATTGACATTTGGTAGTAGGATCGAAACACCTATCACCCTTGGAGTACGGGAATAACCAAGAAAGATACATTTTAGAGAACGGGGTAAAAGTTTTCTCAATTTAGGATGCATAATATGAACAAAGCATGTACTACCAAAGAATCTAGGATGAACAGGAAATAAATGAGTGTTAGGATTAAGAAGACGAAATGGGATTTTGTTTTGTAAAACAGAAGAAGGCATACGATTTATGAGAAAATAGGCTATCAATACAACATCACATCAATAAAACTGAGGGACATTTATATGAAACATTAGAGACCTTGTAATATCCAGAAGATGCCTAGTTTTGCATTTAACAACCCCATTCTGTTGAGGGGTATAGGCATAATTGGTATGATGGATTATACCATTAGCAAAATAGAAATCAGACATAGAATTTTGAACATATTCAAGGGCATTATCTGTTCGTAACACTTTAATTAAAACTCCAAATTGAGTAAGAATCTCCTTATGAAACCTTTTGAAAATAAAAAGAAACTTAAAACGCTCTTTTATTAAATAAAGCCAGGTCATCTTGGAAAAATCATCCACGAAGATTACAAAATAAGGGAAACCTAATCTATTGGGTACACGACAAGACCCAAAATATCAGAATGTATTAAAGAAAAGGGAGTAGAATTCTTAGGACTAGAACTGGAAGGGAAAGACGAACGATGATGTTTCCTAACTCATACGCCTTACATTGTAGTGTAGTGAGAGGCTTATAACTAGGAATAAGAACCTTCATCTTAGACAAAGACAAATGACCAAGCCGTTGGTGCCATTGAAGAGGGGTAGTGGTAGTAGTTGTAGTTGCTGCAATAGGTAAACGTTCAATGGGCTCCAAGTGGTACAAACCAGCATGGTCACGTCCTCTACCAATCATCTCTTTGGTCCTGAGATCCTGAAAGATACAATAAGAGGGTAAAAGGTCGAAACACAATTAAGAGATTTAGTTAGTTGACTGATAGATAAAAGATTAAGAGGAAAATTAGGTATATGTAGGACTGAGGGTAAAGAAATAGACTGGTTAAGGGAGACATGACCATGCTGAGAGGTAGTAGTAGAAGACCCATCAACAAGGTAAATGGTAATAGGTTTATTGGTTTCATGAAGAGAAGAAAAGATAGCGGACTCATCCGTCATGTGACAAGTGGCTCCCGAATCAATGGGCCAAGGATGAGGAGATGTGTAGGAAAGGAGGGCAGATGTACCTATACGAACCAAAGTAGTAGTAGAAGAAGGACCACTAGTCTCAAGGTTTTGAACCCTTCGAAGAAGGGCCTCATATTGATTAGAAGATGGAGCAGGTGTAGATGGTGGAACATGGGCAGCCGATGATGCATCATCAGTGGTAATAGTATTCACCAAATTATCCGCCAATTCAGTACGACCAAATTTATCCTAACAGGTATCAGCAGTGTGGTTGGGTTTGTTGTAATGAGTACAGAAGCGGGCAGACTTATCAACTGAAGAACGGCCAAAACCACGTCCAAGACCCCTAAAGGTGGAACCCCGACCACAGCCAGCAAAGAAGACAGTTGTATCTTTTGGGGAAGTGTCGGTCTGGGGAACCAAATGTTGGAGATGAAAGAAGGTTTCACTTAGGGTAGGTATGGAAGCACCGGCAAGGAGCTGGCTCTTCACAGTTTGATACTTCGGAGAAAGGCCAGCCGGAAACTTGGCCACAACATAAAATTCAGATTGTTGGGTTTTCACTTTATTGATATCAGTGGTAAGAGGCTGCACTGCCTGGATCTCTTCAATAAGGCCTTTGAAGCCTCCATAGTAGTCAGTCAAGGATTTGTCACCAATAGAATAGGTACACATCCTCTCATAGAGGTCATAAATCCTAGAAACATTTTTATCTTGGCCATAGGTCTCTTTTAGATCACCCATATGGCCTTGGCAGTATCGTGAAACATTACAGTAGGCAAGATGGAAACATCAATACTGTTCCATAACTAGGTTTGAGCTAAATAATTATCACGAAGCCAAGTATCATAAACTTTCACAGACTCTGGATCTTTAACATCACTAACAGGAGCATCTTCAGAAAGAATCTTAATTTTGTCTTTAGACAGAATGTAGGCCTTGATAGCCTGAGCCCATAAAAGGTAGTTTGACACCCCTTTTAGTTTCACAGAGATGATCTGAACTTTTGTAGGCTTGTAATCAGTCATCATGAATGGTAATAACAACACAACTGAGCAAAATTGTTCTTCTTTCTCCCGGTTCCGCTGTTCGAGAGGCCAAGGAAGTAAGGCTCAAAGAGAAGCATAGGATGATGGAGGTAATTGGGGTTATACAATATATCTTTGCACAAATAAATAAAATTTTCAGTTCAGCCAACCGAGTGGCCAAGGAATGATGGTTCAAAAGGGGTTGCAGTAGGGTGATAGGTAGTAAAGTTTTTTTTTTTAATTAATGCTTACCACATAGACAGTAAGAAGATGATCAAGATGTTATCAATCACACATAGACAGCATAGTAGGAAGGAGAACAGATCTTGATCATCCAGTAGCACCAAGGAGAATCAGTACATAGTTAGAGCAAAAATATCAAAGGCCTATCAAACCAAGTTTTGATGATAGCCAAGATCTAATGCTTTGATACCATGTAACAAAACCATACAATCTCTAACACTTAAACCAGAAAAATAAAGGATGAAGAAGAGAGAAGAAGAGATAAGAAGAAGAAGAAGAAGAGGAGAGCATATCACGAAAACCAGCAAGGAGCTGGAGCCGAGATCAATATGTTCTCTCCTCTGTTGCACTTTGTATTTATAGATAGAGAGGTATCCATTACACAAGGAAGTTCTAAGAAAAGTCTCCATAAACATTAGAGACAAAACAAGAAACAAATAAAGACAATAAGAGAAACTAATTGAAACAAAATAAGGAAAGAAGGATCAGTCCAGCCTAATGTCGCTGGCGCTAATTACCACCAGCGACACTGAGCTGGGCTGTCCGATGGGCTTTATATGGGCCTTTATTGAGTAACGTTAACAAGAACCAAAAAAACCCTTTTTTTCTCCCTTTTTGAGCGGCAGCCATGGATTCCTTCACTTAAGAAGCACCCGCAACCATGGATTCCTTTACTTGAGCGGAAAGAGGAGCCAAAGATTTGTAGGCCCTCATTGAAGGAAACATGGCTGCGCCCACCATTTCCCCTAATCTCATCTCTCTGCGGATAAGTTATTTCTGCCTCCCAAAATACTCTGCATCCCCCCTTTTCCTTACACATTACCGCTTACCTTGAAAAAATTTGTCTAAAATTCTTAATCACATTCAAGTCAGATGCAAAATCCATCACAGAAATTGGTCAAAAGCAAATAGAAACATAAAAACAAGATCAAATAAGCAAGTCTTCTAGTTATACTATGCACCATTAATCCAGTAAGAAATTATTTCTACAAGGGCCTTTAGCATATTTAAATTTGTACATTCATCAGATGTGAAGCTGTACTTTACGGAGTTCATCAAAACCATCTTATCTTCAAGAAGAATTAGACAAATTTTTTCTTAACTTCCATGTAAAGGGCTAAAGATCTGATGCCTACAAATCTTTGTTTCCTTGTAAAGGATTAATTTGGTCATTAAAAAAAAAAAAAAAAAAAAAACTGCCCTCCCTCCATCGGTGTCTAATGGAATATGCCTAACGGCATGAGTCTATTTGTATTTTAATAGTGCTTCTAGGGGAGGCATTTGTCCTTTAGGCATACTACAGGGGAGAAAATAGTATTTTTCTCTATTTTTAATTGGGTCCAAGGGTTGAATACCTAACATCTGGACTATTTTGCTAGATTCCATACTTGACCAATTTGGATGGCTTTAATTGTGTCAAAAGTGGCTTCTTTAATGTATATCGAAATGTGTGTGACAATGCAGAGAGAGAGAGAGAGAGAGAGAGAGAGAGATGAATTGTGTCTCCCTCTCACTGCTAGCTTTATTTATAAAGGAAAAGGAGGGTCTGTCGACTAAAGTCAGAATCAGAATAGGAGTCGAGCCAATAGTACAAGATGTAGAAAAGAAAGGGAAACTTCTATCCTAGAGTTAACAATAGGAATAGGAAACTATAACAACTATCCTAATAGGAATAGGTAACTATATCCTAGAGTTACAATAAAAGTAGGACTTTGGGAAGTAAATCGTAACACTCTCCCTCAAGTTGGAGTTGGAGCATAAATATCACTAAGAGCCAGCTTGGAATAATTTTGAAGAAATAAAGCCTTTAACAACGCCTTTGTGAACATATCACCAAGTTGATATTTGGAATTGGTGGTGAAGTAGATATCACTTTACACATAACAGCATCACGAACAAAATGACAGCCGACTTCGATATGCTTAGTCTCCTTGAAAACAGGGTTGCTAGCAATGTGAATGGTTGCATGATTATCACAGTACATAGGAATAAGCTGTGTAATTGGAAGGCTAAGTTCACCAAGAATGTTCTTCACTCACATTAATTCTATCGTAGTATGAGCCATAACATGATACCCAGGCTTGACACTAGATCGAGCAACTGAAGTCTGCTTCTTGTTACGTAATGTGATATGGTTACTGCCAATGTAATAAGATTACAGCTAAAAAAGGTGCAATAACCAATAGTAGAACGACGATCACCATCAATACCAGCCCAATTAGCATAAGAATAACCACAAAGATCAGTATTTTGATGAAAATGATAGAACAACCCTTTTCAGGAGCTCTTTTGAGATACTTCAAAATCAACAAGCAACATCCCAATGAACTTGTTTTGAAGCCTATATAAACTAACTAATAATCCAACATAAAATGAGATTTTAGGCCTAGCAATAATGAGATAAATAAGCTTCCCAACAAGACGGCAATATTAGTGGACATTGGAAAAATCCACATCATCACAGGTAGCCAACTTAAGGTGAGGGTCCATAGGAATATCAATAGATTTATAGCCTAGCATACCTGTTTCAGTCAGAAATCAAGAACATACTTCTGCTGAGCAAGACTAATACCTTTGGTGCTTCGAACCACCCCAATGCCTAGAAAATAACGAAGGACACCCAAATCCTTCATTTGAAAATGCTGATGTAGGGAAGCTTTAGCCTCTTCGATACCTGTCAAGTCATCTTCAAAAACAATATTATCATCTATATAGACCACAATAATAACAACCTTGGAATTGTGGCAACAAACGAAGTCGGAGTGATTGGAATAGCATGGTTTGAACCCATAATCAATCACGATTTTAGTGAACTTGTCAAATCAAGCACGAGGAGATTGTTTCAAACCATATATTATTGTGCAGAGTTTTATAACTTTGTGGGCAGCAATCTCCCTCTGAGTAACATACCTCGGAGGTTGCTCCATATCGACCTCTTCATGTAAGTCACTGTATAAAAATGCATTCTTAATATCCAATTGGAAAAGAGGCCAGTCCAGATTGACTGCAAGGGATATAAGAACTTGAACAAAATTGAGACGAGCAACCGGGAAAAGTGTCAAAATAATCAACCCCATAGGTCTGGGTAAAGCCTTTGAAAACCAAGCGTGCCTTTAGGCGTTCCATAGTACCATTTGGGTTATACTTCACAATGAATACCCAACGATAACGAACCACCTCCTTACCCAGAGGTAAATCAATAAAGGACCAGGTCCGCTGAGAAATAAGAACATCCCTCTCGACATCTATAGCCTTTTCCAAGTCAGTTGGGTTAAAGCCTCAGTATGAGATTTGGAAAATTACTATGGGGCAAGGCCTAAGCAAAGGACTGGTGGGGCAATGGGAGATGCGATGTAGATACATAATGAGAATCAGACAAGTTACCTGTGGTGGCTGAATACAAGAGCATTTGCGAAGTGCAATAGAAGATCAATAGACAAAGGTGAGAAGGGGGACGATGAGGAAGCAGTTGGCTGGTGCTGGTGCAGACCGTGGGCTTCTACTATACACCCAGAGAGGAGCCGGAGTTAGAGCCGGGGGCCGGTGCCGTTACAAGTAGGGAAGCCACATCGGTGAACGGAACCAAGGCCGGAGTCG
Source organism: Protea cynaroides (assembly GCA_028583415.1). Taxonomy (NCBI): domain Eukaryota; kingdom Viridiplantae; phylum Streptophyta; class Magnoliopsida; order Proteales; family Proteaceae; genus Protea; species Protea cynaroides. The sequence continues at coordinate 32,312,987 of CM053266.1, read as the reverse complement.
ATGTGTTGGAGCCGGGAGTCGGATAATATGGTCTGTTCTTAAAGAATGCGACATCAACACTAACAAACTGTCATCGGGTGAGAGGATCATAACACTAGTACTCTTTCTAAGTATGAGAGTAGTCAATAAAAACATACTTGACCACACAAGAAGGGTTGGGGGGGGGCAACTTATCTAGGTTAGGCCGAAAGTCATGGATGAAGAAGGTGGTCCCATAGGTACGCGGTGGTAAAGAAAACAATGGAGAGGATGAGTAAGTCAGGGATATAGGTGTTTAATCATGAAGAACCGAAGAAGGCATTCGATTGATCAGGTAGCAGGTGGTTAAGACTGCATCACCTCAGAAATAGCAAGGCAAGTGCATATGAAAAGGAGAGAACGAGCAACCTCCAATAAATGACGGTTTTTACCTTCAACAACTCCATTTTGTTGAAGGGTGTAAGAGCAACTAGTCTGGTGAATAATACTATTAGATGCACAAAAAAGAAAAAAAAGAAATAGCAGTTTGAGTGTATTCAAAAGCATTATCATACCGAAAGGTTTTAATACTAACACCAAACTGATTCTTGATTTCTAAATAAAATTGTTTAAAAATGGTAAGGAACTCTGAATGATCCTTTAACAGATATAACCAAATGGCACGAGAACAATCATTTACAAAAGTAATAAAATGGCTAAAACCAAAATGACTCTTTATTCTAATGTGACCCCAGATATCAGAGTGAACTAAGGAAAAGAAGGTACAACTTCTGGATGCATCACTAGAAGGGAAGGATGAGCGGTGGTGTTTCCCAATTGGCATGCCTCACACTCAAGAGCATTAACAAACTTTTAGCTTGGAACCATCTTCTGTAACTTGGAGGGAGACAAATGACCCAGAGGATAATGCCATTGTAGCGGAGAAACACCTGCAATAGTAGTTAGCGCAGCTACCGCAGCAGCAGAAGATTAACTTCATCTAGATAGTACAACCCGCCCTTCTCATGTCCCCTAACTGAAAGTAAATTCATGAGCAAACGAGGAACATGAAGAACTAAGGATAATGATAAACTAAGTGACAGGGATACATCATCCTTGCCAAATACGTGGGTGATAAAGCTGTCAATCAAATAAACATTGAATTGTTGATGGCAACAATCAAAAGAGGAAAATACTGAGGCCTTATCAGTCATGTGAGAAGAAGCACCAGAGTTAATGACCCAAGGGGTAGAAGCTGTGAATGCAAGTAAGGCAGTATTACTTGTATGAGCCAATTAGCAGTGGTAAGTAGAAGTAAATCCTTGAGTATCTTACTGATTGAGACGAATAAGCATGCCATGAAAATCTTCTTTAAACACCATAACAGAGGAAAAGGAGTCATTGTCGGCAAGAGCAGGTGTATAAGTATCACCATCAGAACTGACTGTACCCGCAAATTGAGAAAGAGACCCGAAACCCCACTGAGGAGGTTTACCATGCTTCACCCAACATCTTTCAACCGTATGATTCTGCTTGTCATAGTGAGAGCATATACGCATAGGCTGATCAGAAGAGCCACGACCAGCACGACCACGACCTCCACCATAGCCTCAACTAGATTTACCATGAGTTCGGTTGCTATTGCCAGCAAACAATGCTGAACTGTCAATTGATAGAGACACCATCAGCTTTGGAGAAGGTGGGAGAGACGGTGTGTTGGACATGACAGAAGACCCTCATTTAAGGTGAGAACTTTGTCACCGGCAAGAAGTTGGCTTTTGATAGGCTACGACTCAAAACTGAAACCAGAGAGGAAGGTTGCCACCTGAAATTCTGCATGCTGAGCTTTCATATTAGTAAGGTGAATATTGAGAGTGTTAGAGTTAACGATATGCTATGGGTCCCAACTATCGGTGCTACATATGGTCTTGCTTCTATTAGTTATTTCCATTTATTATAGTGGATTTGTTTCCACCATAGTTATTTATTTGTTTCCTTATTGGTTAGGGTTTATTTCCTAAGTTGTCTAGGTTTAGTTCCTAATTAGTTTATGATTGTAATTAGGTAAGTTTTCTAAATTATTGTTTCTCCTCTTTGATTATAAATAAAGGAACCATAGGAGGAGGAGAACACATTGATTCTCTCTCCCTCTTCTCCATTCTCCATTCTCTCCATTTTCCCTTTCTTTCTTTTCTATTTTGTTACATGGTATCAGAGCAGTTGATCCGATTTGCCGTTTTGAGGGTCGTTTAAAGTTTTCTGTTCTGGTATGCAACCACCATTGCTGCCTTCGATCTGTTACAAACTTCTATTGCGATAATGTTCTCTGATAATATGTTGTTGTTCTCAAGTTCCTGCTATTGTCATCGATACTAAACTACTGTTGAGATCTGTTTCTCAGATCTGTAGGAACTGATCTACTACTGTGCATATGATCGATTGTTATCATTGATGATCTATCTGCTGCTGCTATTGTCTTCAATCTACTGTTTTACTGTCATCTGCTCCTGTCGTCAATCATTGATGTTCTGTTCTGGGCCGTAACACCAACCCATCAAGACCCATCAATCTCCCTCACTTCTCCTTCTTTTCCCCTACAATTCTTGGCAGTAGTATCCTTCTTATAGACGACCTAAACCCCAAAAGCCCATGGCCCGAAATCTGTTCTACGTTGAGAACAAAACCTGCAACTATACCTGAGCCAAGTATTACCGCCAGGTCTGATTCCCAAAGTTCACCTCCACCTTAGAGCTTGATTATTGGGGCAGAAATTTATTGGAATCGAAAGGTCTGGGGAGTGTGATCCTTCTCAAATCCCAGCTTGAAAGACCCTCGTATGAATGAGATCTCTCATCTTTTTCAAGCTTATTGACCGCTGGATTGGTGTTCACGATTCTGAGGTTGAAGACAACCTCATGTCCTGATTTGTTTTATTGCTTTTATTTTCTTGTTTTCCTATTTTGCCCCTTCCTTTCCCCTTAGTTCTAAAGTTATCCTTCTTTGGTTTCAATACCCATACTGCCCTATCCCTTTAAATCTATTTTCTATTATATCCCAAGGCCTTGTTTGTTTACTTGCATTGTCTATTCCTTTGCTGGAAAATACAGATCAAGCGCTTCAAAAAATTAGAACAGGAAGTGCCACTCACCATTATAAATTTTGATTTAATGATTGTTTTGCCATTGCACTCATATTTTGAACTTATATTGTTTGGTTGGGCCCATTAGAGGATCCAATAAAAGCTTTCTCAACTCGGATTTCGCATCAATTGGACTTCTATATTTGCAATTTATTGCTTTGGGTGCTTGAAGATTATTTGCTCTTATTTGTGGTTGTTCTCGTTGAGTATTCCTCTCCGTTATTTGTCCACGTGGAATGTTCCACGTGAGGGGGATTATATATACTCTTATCTGCTCAAGTCATCAGTTGAAGATTATTATTTGTTGGTTCATGTCTACTCATAGAAGAGACTTTTTTCTATCCTTGTTTGTGTTGGGAGCGTACCTATTACTACCATGCTCGTGTTGAGAGGCTACTATTGTTGCCTACTACAGGTGCACGTGATGCAACCTCTACTACTTGCAGCCTATTACAGTTGCACGTGATGCAACCTCTATCTACTTGTTTGTGATTCTCAGGTTGACACTGAGAGAAAGGGGGGTGGGTGAATCAGTGACCACTAAAATCCTTTCCAACTTTGTGAAGTTTGCCCAACAAAAAACACACACTGCTGCCAAGAGCTGTTTGTTAACGCTTTGCTGCCTTGAGCTGACTGGGGTAGTGATTCATACATTTGCCCTGTTAACACATTTTGTGTAACACACCATGCTACACACCTATAGGTATCTGTACCAGAGGCTTGGCTTACCAAGTGTGTACACCCAGACCTGCAACTCACGCACTTCACATGCACAACATAAACAGACACATCCACATAACACAGTATGTAACGTGGTTCACCTATCACACACTGTGATGGCTACTCCACGAGGCAATACCCTAACCAGGTTTTCGTATTATACCCAATACGCTACTTTATTGCTATGGTTGCACCTACAACCCAGATGCTACAACACCGACCATATTCTCAGCTGCAACTGAGTCCTAGGCAACAACCCTCATTCCTGTCAAGCCCCCAACTTGACAAGTTACAAAGTATTTATCAAATAGAAATTACAAACTCTTCCCATATTACATTGGTATGAATAAACGGGGCTTGTGTGCGTGATTACCTTCCCATCATGATCACGGCATGAATGGTGCTAACCAAATGATCTTCCCAAGCTTCTCAATGGTGGTGGGTGAGCTTCTTCAACATATGTGGGAGTTTGTCACTCTCCCAACTCTTCTCACAAAACCCCAGCCACATCAAACTCTCACAACATTCTCACACTCCCTCTTTCAAACTTCAGATGGCCATTAATGTCCAATAGAGGTGAGTGGAGATGATCTGTACTCACAAGAGAGCTCCAAAACCCTTCTTCCTCACAAACCCGCACCTAACTCTCACCAAAACTCTGTTTTCTTGTTGCAGGTGAATACTACTCGAAGAGAGGAGTTCGTAGCACTTTGAATCACTCCAATCCGAGATCGGATGGCCAAGATATGGCCATCCAAAGATCGGCCAATGAGAAAAATTAGAATGGAATCTTTGGAGTTTAATACAATGCGCCGCGACACACACTAGCCGCCGCCCTCTGACCCACAGTACGATGCTGTCGAGTTCTTATTGGCCCTGAGAGAATCTTGGTTAATGGCCATTGGATCTCACTGAAAAAGGCGCGATCAGTCCCTGGCCGTCAGATCAGTCAGATCCCGTCAGGGAAAAATCGGAGATCACACGGGCCGTTGGATTTGGATCTTCCCGCTGCCATACTGTGAGCGCGCCACACGGAATCAAGACATCAACTTCATGCGACGCGATGCAGTATTTTAAATTGCATTCGACCAATGGATAATCTCGCGATGGGATCTTGACGGAGTGCCTGTGAAACACCTTAGCCCGCCTTGATGAGAGCCCTTAGATCCGAATCTTTGCGGCGTGGCTCTATCTTGACCGTCCATTTCGAATCAACACCTTTTCCACTTTCTAAAATACCCCTAGCATTCAATGTAGCAGGTGGGGGGCACCCATCACTGCTTGTGCGAGGCCTTGTGCGAGCGGCTGAAAGGCTTGCGGGCAATGCTAGGCATGCTGCCTACTGCGGTGCTCCTTGCGCATGCACAGCATGGCCCTGTGGGCTTTGCGGGCTTGCGGGTGCCATCAGCTGTTGCTGCGCGCCCTGCTGCTGCTGGGCCTTGGGGCATGGTCGAGTGGCATTGGCTGCCTGGCTGTGCTTGCATGGCTGTGGCCCTTGGCTGCTGCTGTGCATTTGCATGGCTGTGGCCAGACTGGCTGCCACGGTGGCATGCCACCTCTCCAGTAGGTCCCACCCACTAAGTTTCTCTCTCCTTCGTCTCTCTTCTTTCTCTTCTTTCTTTCTCCTCAACTTGTGCCACTGTATTTCTCTCTCCACAATTGGTCTCTCTCATCATCTGTTGTGCTGCACCATCATTGGAACTTCAGTGGGGCCCACACATACTCTCTCTCCTCTATAGTACTGAACAAGTGTCCTAGACACAACCATGGTAACTGAGACTCTGCCATCTGACCAGAACCACTTAGAATGTGTTGCCAACAATGACGACAACCCAACAAACTTGCCAAGGTTCCAACAATTGCACGTGATGCAACCTGCTACTTTTGTTTGTGTTCGAGCTACCATTATTGCTGCTCCTGCTACCACTGCTACTGCTACTACAATTGCTGCTTGGTGTCTGCTCTATTGCTGATGCTACTTTTACTTGGTTCACAGTGACCTCAAATTGTACTATTGTTGTTGCTTGGTTCAGAGTAACCTATATTGTGCTGCGTTACTACTATTAATCCTGTTCCTGATTCTGTTGATAAGTTGTTTCAAGCTGAAGCTCTTACATTCCCCCGTGCTCCAGCTTGAGGGGGAGTGTTAGAGTTAACGATATACTGTGGGTCCCAACTATCGGTTGTGGGTCCCAACTATCGGTGGTACATATGGTCTTGCTTCTATTAGTTATTTCCATTTATTGTAGTGGATTTGTTTCTACTATAGTTGTTTATTTGTTTCCTTATTGGTTATGGTTTATTTCCTAAGTTGTCTAGGTTTAGTTTCCTAATTAGTTTATGATTGTAATTGGGTAAGTTTCCTAAACTATTGTTTCTCCTCTTTGATTATAAATAAAGGAACCATAGGTAGGAGAACACATTAATTCTCTCTCCCTCTTCTCCATTCTCCATTCTCTCCATCTTCTCTTTCTTTCTTTTCTATTTTGTTATAGAGAGGTTGATGGACATTTAATTCTTCCCAGATATCTTTGAGGGTACTATTAAATTTGGCAACAGACTTGTTTCCTTGTTTGTGATTAAAAAATTCTCAAATAAGCAAAAACACGAGACAAGTTATCCTGAGCAAAGCTCTCTTTTAAGTCTGTCCAAACACCTTTGGTAGTGGTGTGGAACATGACATTAGCTGCAATAGAGGATTCCATGCTATTAAATAGCCAAACCATAACGGTGGCATTCTCACGGATCCAAGTAGCTTGATTTGCATCTTTAGAATCAGGGGGATCATCTGTCAAATAAGCTACTTTATCTTTGGCAGTGATGTAAATTGTCATAGCCTGCTTCCAGAGCAGGTAATTGGAGGAGCCAATCAATTTAATGGAGGTCATTTGGACATGGGCAGAGTCCATATTCTTTGAGTCATTCATAATGTAGAACTTGGGTAGAGCCTAATAAAAGAAGGAACAAAGTCTCCCAGTTTGCTGTGAATCCATAGAACTAAATATAGAGAAACATCCTTGTAAACAAAGAACTCCTTCCAAGAGCACACAGAAACCACAAAAACAAAACCTCGATCTTCGCTTTGACAGCAGTAGAAGACAAACTAGAAGAATGGAACTGCTGTAATATAGATCAGAAATACCAACCAGAAAAACAATAAAAAAATTGAGCTGCTGTAATATGGATCAGATCCAGAAAGTAGCATCGATCTGCTGGTTGATGGATCAGATCCAGAGGGAAGCTTGATCTGCTATGATTGGAGTCATCGATCTGCAGTAACAAACTGCTGGAACAAAATCTGCTGGAGCAGACCCAGGAAACACAATAACTGAATCTGTTGTAATAGAGCGAGCAAACACAATATCGATCTGCTGTAATAAACTTCTGTAACGGAATCTGTTGTAACAGAACCAGCAAACACAATAACTGAATCTGTTGTAACAGTACCAGAAATCACAATCTAGATCTGCTGTAACAACCCAGCAAGTAAAATATTGCTTGCAATATCAGAAAAGTGATGATCTACCCAAAAGCAGAAAAGGATGTCGATCGGCTCCCATAATCAGAACCTTGCTGTGAGCAGAGTACATAGCATTAATTCCCTTACTGCTAGGCTTCCATGAAACTGGAATTAGTTCTTCAATCCATGGGGACAGCAACAAATAAAGCAAAGGAAAAGGAAGAAAGAGGGAAGGGAATGGAGAAGACTCTCAAAACAGTAATGGAGGAAGATATGTGGTATGATCAGATAGGCTCTGATTGCATGTGACAATGCAGAAGAGAGTCTCTCTACCCCTCCCTACTAGTTTTATTTATAAAAAGAAAAGGAGGGGCTGTCGACTAGAGTCAGAATTAGGATAGGACTCTAGCCGACAGTACAAGATGTAGAAAAGAATAGGGAAACTCTTATCCTGGAGTTACAATAGGAGTAGGAAACTATAACAACTATCCTAATAGGAATAGGAAACTATATACAATAGGATTCTAGGAAGTAAATCGTAACAGTGTGCTCCTACCCTACTTTCAAAACAAAACTGTTCAACCTGGTGATTGCCGGGGACAACCCGGTACTCAAACAGGTGATTGATCAGGTTGGTTTCAGAATATTGATATTTGCATACCAGGAACCTATTTCATGTCTTCCGAGGGATATTCTAAATTGTTTTTGGTCATAGAGGTATTGTATTGTTACAAATCTTGGAATTTTTTTTTTTGGGGTAAGTACAAGTCTTGGATTGGATAGGCTAGTGTGCACAAAATTCATGCAAATCTGTTAGGTGACTCAAGTAAATTGGTGAAGTAAGATCTGCTAGAAAAGGAGTCCTTATGTCTTGGCATGTACTTAGAGTTTTTTTCACATTTTCGAAAGTTGAGATTTATGTATATAATTGGTGGAAAGAGAGTTTTATTATTACACTCTTTTGACGTTTCAATGGAGAAATTTCCAATGTGTAATTGCTGATGCTTTTCACGAAAGGGGGGAATGTACTACAAGTGCTTTCTTTTTCTGGTAGGTGATCTATACACTTTTTACAAGTCCCTCCTTGAATTTTCAAGGATTAAAGCATCTTTGTTCCTCCTGAACCCTTAAGTGCTCCAGCTGCATTTGCAAATGGTTTAAAATCCTATACAACAGTGAACCTGTTGGCTGGTGGCTTTCCTCCGCCCGTAAGATCTACACCATAACAGTTGTCTGCTGGATGATAGTTCCTTGGATTGGCTGTGCTGTTGAGCCTTGATTGTGTGGTTGGAAGGGAAAGTCTGCTGCTCATGTAAGGGTTTGTGGATGGTTTGAATTGCACGTGGTTGAATTTTATCCCTCCCCTCTGCTTGCCCTTTCATTTCTTTTTCTTCCAGTGGACCTTGGCTTCCTTCTGCATAGTACATCTCTTTTATTTTTTTTATTTTTTTTCAAATTATTATTCTGCTCTCACAAAGGAGAATGAAAATATTTTGCCAACTTAACTACCAAAATAATAATAATAATAATAACACAAATGATTACAGTAGGAATTTGCCTCAATATGGGGTGCATGTTAGGGTGACTATTTTGATGTATCTTTCCCCTATGGAATATTTAATCTCTGTTTTAACATGAGTTTTAAGTTGGTGGCCACACATAGTTAGTGTTAGGTAGGCTGCAATGTTAGGCATTTGAATGATATACAGTCTAGTTTATGTATGTGTAACATTGTGTTCAGTATCAGTTCTTTATTCTCTCTTTCCAACATATCTGGTTTTGTATCTTGACATGCAGGTACTATATCTCCCAGCAGTTGACAGACAAGAGTGATGTATATAGTTTTGGTGTCATTCTTCTTGAGCTGATATCTGGTCAAGAAGCGATATCTAATGAAAGCTTTGGTATTAACTGTCGTAACATCATCCAGTGGGTCAGTTATACTTCCGTTTTCCAATCTATAGGTTCCTTTCTTACCCATTGCATGCCGCGCAAGGCCCAATTGCTAGGGATAACCTGGCATGTGGATTGCTTTGGTTCAGCTGCCCTGCTTATGTTAATTTTTTTCACAATGTTTTGATGGACAGAAGTGGGTCAGCTGAACCTTATCTTTGAACTTCACAGAAAATTTTTCACGCCTAGTAAGGCAGTCGTATCCATTCTTGTTTGCTTCTGAAACGTAGCCCATTGTATTGCAGGCAAAAACACACATAGAGAGTGGGGACATTCAGGGAATCATTGACCCTTCACTGCAAAATGAATTTGACATCCAGTCAGTGTGGAAGATTGCTGAGAAAGCAATGATGTGTGTCCAATCCCACGGGAGTATGAGGCCTTCGATATCGGAAGTGTTGAAGGAAATTCAGGATGCAATCTTGATTGAAAGGGGAGCAGAAGTCAGAAGAGAAGGTAACTCTGATGATTTGTCTAGGGGCTCTATAAATTCTCCCATCACTATGGGCTCCATTGATCTGGGAGTTGCTGGCCCATATGTTTCATTTGATGAGTCCATTGGGCATCCAACAGCCCGATGAGGCTGTTTGTCCATTTTCAAGTGTATAATTTGCTTCAGCCATCAGATGGGGGAAGTAGAGGGTGTACACCCGTGAAGGGCTGATGCATGCAGCCGTGTACGTACGTGGTCATGCACAAAAGTCGGGTCTCTCTCTCTCTCTCTCTCTCAATTTTTTTAATATTTATTTTAATACTTTTTCCTCCTCAGTTCAGGTTTCTGAAGTTATGGGGTTGAGTAATAGATAGAAGGAGCAGAATGCCCTTCATACGCTTGAGATAAATAGAGAAAAAATGTATTTGAAAGTCATTAGCTTCATTAAAGCTGAAAATATTTCGTATGTATAGTGAAATATATTTCCATACAGGCTTGTTTCCAAAAGAAAGATAATTTGAAAATTTTATTGTGATCCATAGTTTTTAAAACTGAGTCAGGCACCGACCTGAAAACGGCCTGGTTCCGGTTCTGACTGATCATTTACATTATTAAAAATAATCACTTTTTCGTTGTGCATATAAATGTTTTTTTTTTCTTCCTATTATCTCGATCCCCCTAACACTCATCAACCCCCATCTATTTGATCCGAAGCTCTGGCCAAAATCATCAATGTCCTTAGCTATTTATGTATTTATTTATAAATAATGACATTAAAAAAAAAAAAAAAAAAAAACTATACAACAACAAAGAGACTATTTTTCTAAATGTCCTTAAGGAGTAGCACAAGTCTCCTATATGAAGGAAACTTTGTTGAACAAGATTCAATGGGTTGAAAAATACAATCGAGTATAGGATAGATTGTCTCTAGCTACTTGAGATCCTTGATGATTTTGCTTAACCTAGAAGAAAGAGGAAACAAATTCAGAATGCACTATATATTGGTTTTTTTTTTATTATTTATAATTATTTTATTATTTTTTATGCTTATATCATTTATTAAGCAACAGGGGAAAAGAATATATAACGGCGCAAACAGGGCACAGCCCTACCTCAACAGCAGGGGCCCGCAACAGAACTGAATTAGGAGGCTCTAGGCCCCTCCTAGACAGGATGAACATCAAAGATGAGGGAAAGGGAGGAAGGAGGGTTCCTACATCCTAGGGGACAAGCTCTATTTTTCCAGGACCTCCTTCTTAATATTTCTCTAGGTTTAGTAGTACTCCGGGCACTGTTTTACTATATATTGGCACTTGATGGTTATGTTCATGTTGAAACTCAATTCAGTATTTTACCTATCTCTTGCTTTAATTTTGATTTTTTTTTTAAATGGAAGTTTATTCAAGTGGGAAAATCATGCATAGAAAACACTAACCCTGAAATCTTGGATCAAAGGAGGGCCAAATTGTCATATACGTCAATGTGATAGAATTTTCCTTTCCCTAGAGTTAGTTATGCTGTTAAACTCTCTTACTTTGAGTCATTCGGCTAATTAGAGAAGGGTTAATCTCTATGACACCATTTCAGGCGTCATAGAAATTGACACCTCAAGCAAAAACTCCCTCCCCCCATTTGCGAATGTCCTATTCTATCTCCCTAATTAAGAAATTGCCTACAATAATCCGTTATTTACAATTTATTATCCTATCCCCATTTTGCATGTGGTGTCAAGACTTCTTTATGGTTAGGAATATGGTTTCAAATTATTGGACTTTGGCTCCTAGTTTTGTGTATAGAGATATTAGCTTGGATGCTTCTGAGCATCTTAGATTTCGTTTTATTTAGTATTCTCAATTTAATTAGTTTGCTCTCTGCTAATGGCATTGCTGAAGATGGAGTAGGATTTTGATTTTGTTTTTTCTACTTTAATTAGTTTCCTTCCTGCTGATGCATTGCTGAAGGTGGGATAGGATTCTGATTATGTTTTTATCTTTTTGCTATTTTATATTTCTTTTATCTATTTTAATATACCTATTTACTGGCTGTTAACCGAAAAAAAGAACAAAAAAGAAAAGGCCATTACCATGGCCTCAATCTCTTCAATTAGCCATGCAAAAATAAATATGCTTTCTTCTCACGTCTTAATCTTTTTTTTTTGGTAAACAACTCATGTCTTAATCAAAGCATTCGCATGTCTTAAAAATATAATATTTGTAGTCAAGTGCAGCTTTCTTCTTTTTTTTTTTTTTTTTTTAATTTTATTTTATATTATGTTTATGAAATTTGCATATCACAATGAATTTAGTAATTTACCACAACAAAGCCGTCTGTAAAAATTCAAAATCAAAGCTATTATTAGCTCCTCATTTTTTTTTTTTTGGTGGGGGATGGGAGGAGGTTGGTTTCCCAACTTAACCAAATTCCCTTAATTAAACTGACCTACAAATGGAAAAATAGTTCCATACCCAAAAATCTCATGATAAACGAGGAGAAAAGCTGACAGCTGAGATGCATGGGTTATCCCACATTCCTACTATTCACTAATTGGATCATACATCACACTTCAAATACTTGTTTTTTAAATTTAGGGATCAAAATCATGAAAGGTGAGCCTGGGAAGTGGGTGGTGGTTCACTGGTTATTATGCACTTGATGCACGGATGGATATATGCAAGAAAACTGAGGAATGGATAAAAGATGTAGGGTTCTCCCTCGATACATTTCCTACCTAAAACATGTCTGCGACCCTTTTACATTTTTTTATTTTTTGTTTTGGTAAGAGATAATTTTATTCAGAAACAAATCAAGATATAGCTATGACGTCAGTTACAGTAAATTTCTGAAGCCAGGGAGTAGAAATCGACTACACAATCAATCTCGAAACAGTTGGGGCCTTCCGGGTCAGGGAATGGACACACCCAGTCACCCATACACTTTTACATGTAATGAAGAGTGCCTAACAAGAGCCAAGAACCATTCAAGAAACGTTGGTTGCGCATTTGCGCAGGAGATACAATTCCAAGTTCCAATCCGCCTTTGGCCATCAGAGTCTGATCCTCTCCCCACATGATAATCACTCACATACTCTTGAACCATCGGTGGGGTGTAAGCCTTACATTCCAGAGGTGGGTCTCGTACATTCATTATTCCACACATTCCTTTGGATTCTGATCTTCTCTGGTGCAATGGGTAGCCAGCTGTAGATCCAACAGTTGGAGAAGATTTTTTTTCTTCTGGATAAATAACAGTTGAAAGAAGATTCAACACGCACATCAATGCGCTGGATAGAATCTAAATCCACTCTACTCCGTCGGACAATCCTAGTTGTTGACAATGAATATGCAACTGTAACCACTGAAGTCTGTCTAAAGTAAGAAGCTAGCGGGACCTCTTCTTTTTTTATGTTTCCACTTCCAAGTTTCCACAATATGAGGATTTAAAGTCATCTTTAAAAAATTTGTGGCTGAGTTTACTCTCTTCTTCTTAGGCTTGGATGTTGCTGGGGAAAGAGTGATCTCCCAAATATGTATTGGAAGTGACTCAATTGTTTTTCTGTGTGCTTCATCAATCTATTCCTTGCAAATTTCCAGTAAAAGCGACTACATTATTTGTTTGTTATATTTAATATACTTTTATCCTTGTTGTGATTTCATCATTGTCCATATTTCATAGCTCCCACATTCTAGAGGTGGATCCTACATCAATGATGATAGGTTCTCATGAAGACTACATATACATCTAGGTGATCCGAACTCATTGACCTGGGAAGGATTTGGCATTGGGTTGGGAGTGCTGCATAGGCGGCAGTGTCCGTTGGATGAATGCCACGTACGCAATCTGGAATCTGATGATAAAAATCAATGGATGTAAAATAAGGAGACATGTTTGCTACATAGGATAAGAAAAATGGTAAAAGGGAATGATCAAATGGAGAATATCGTAGGAAGAACATGATAACCAAAAAGGAGGAAAAGGAAAAATCCTATTATTTGCAGAAAAATCAAATAAAGGGGAATGGAGATGAAAACATAGATTGATGTAAAGGAGAAGAGAATAAATAGAGAAGAAACCAAGAAGGGTTAATTGATTAGTCGAACAGATTAAAAGATAGAAGAACAAACCGAGAAGAAAGAACAAATCAAGAGGGAGAAGAACAAACGAGAGGAAAAAAAAAAAGGATTAGTTGATTTGAGTAACAAACGAGATTAGGGAGAAGAAGACTGCAGAAACAAAATGTGAAGAAACCAAGAAAGGAGGGAAAGAACAAATTTAAAGATTGCAAGAACAGAAAAAAAAAGAGAAACAAACAACAGAGAAAAAAAAGAGGGAAAGAACAAATTCGGACACGCACCTTACCAAAGCCTAATTCCAACCATTTGAAACCTCAAATCGATTAGCAACAAAGAAATGCAAAATCCAAGATAAGAAAACAAAGTTTGAAGAGGAATAGCTTATCTTTCCCCAATGCTATAGAGGAGCTGGATCCGAGGATGACACATTGTTATTATTGTAATTTTTCATCTCAAAAGTTGGAACTAGAACTAGTAAATGAAGGGATTGTCACATATGTAAGGCACTTAAGGTTCCAGCCTTAAGCAATGTAAGACTATTCTCAACACTTCCTTTCACGTGTTGCCTCTCTTTTGGGTAGCAATATATGTGGCAACTGTGGTCTCTCTTTTCGATGACAGTAAAGAGAGAACCTAGAGATTTGATACCACGTTAAGTTTTCATCTCAAAAGTTTGAATTAATAATTGGAGGGACTCACATATATATAAGACACTCATGGTTCTTGTCTAAAGCAATGTGAGACTATTCCCAACAATTATTTGGGATTGTAAAGACCAATCAATGTATTGGTTTGGAATGTAGTCTTTGTTGATGGATGCTCAAATTGGGTTTGCCTAAGGTGGCCCCTTGATTCACAAACAGTTGTTCCTTTTCTTTTTATTTCTTAATTGTGTGTGTCTTGTGGTTTCTTGATGGTCCTGCTGAAGATGGAGTGTAATGGAATCTACAAGCTAGCGATCCATATTGCAAATCTTATAAACTAGTCAGAAAATGAGAGTATTAAGAACCAATATCCGATCACTTAGAAGAGAGAGAGAGGGAGAGAGAGATCAGATTTCAAGTAAGAGAGAGATAGAATAAAAGTATATGCTCGTTGGTGAGAATAATTCACCTGTATGTACTTGTATCCTTCTTCTTGTGGGGCATGTTATTTCATTTTCCCTTATTTATTTGCCGATCTTCAGAAAGGTGGAAAAAAATGGTCTTTAAAAGGGTATTTGTCAGTTTCTCTGTTTCAAACATGGCCCTTCACCTTCACCAGATTTCAAGTACGAAGAAAACATGGACGGCGTTGACACACAACAGCAAATCCACAGCTAACTTTCCCATGCAGAGACACAAATGACAAGTATTGATTCCAAACGAGGGGGTTGGATTACCTTTCCCTTCATCACAGGTCCTCTCTCTCTCTCTCTCTCTCTCTCTCTCTCTCTCTCTCTCTCTCTCTCTATATATATATATATATATATATATATATATATATATATATATATAT